>CM077591.1:22897500-32897500 GCA_039657365.1 Stephania yunnanensis | reverse complement strand
CCTAACTCTTTTCCTAGGAAAGGGTAATCTCAACTACTTACCCAGGATAGGGTAATCCAAACTCCTTACCCAGGAGGGGGCAATCCTAACTCTTTACCCAATAGTAGGTAATTTCAAGTTTGATGCAATACACATACATCCCATAGATAAGTACAATCAAGTCAATAACACGATGCAACCCATTTCCCAAGTCTCTAATTAAAAACTTATGCCCTAACAACTAATGTCAAAGCCATATTTGATAATTGAGCAAGCTCCCCACTTACCTCGACTCGCCGCGAATTCTATTTCTAATCCTCGCGCGATCGGGGTCCTATGTGAACCACCATGCAAATCTAAATAATTTAAGACACATTTACATCATCGAAAAGTCATATATTAAGTCCAATTTATTTCTACATTTATTTTTGGTTCCACTAGTATGGGTCCCGCGGGTTCAGCGTGTTGAAGCATGTGCCTTAGGTCAATCCACAAACATTGTTTATCTTCTAATTTTAGTTAATAAAATTGAGGTTTTTATTTGTTGTTTAATTATAAGTGATTGCATGTTTACCTTTTAGTAAGATCCATGGGTGTTTGTTGAAATATCATAAATGTCCCTTGTCGATTATTATAATGGGAACTATAATGAATTAAGACTAGTGTGAGTTTTGATTGATGGTCATGTGATGATTATATGTATAGGGATATGAATCGAGATCATGAGTACTTGTTAGGGAATAAGCTATTGGACTGACCCGCTATGAGAACACCACGTAGATTAAATCATAGGCGTTACTCGTGATAGGTATAACATTTAGTTATTGGACTTGAGATTACATAGACTTCAATATTAGGAGTTTGGTAATTTAACACAATTAAAAGTTGTCTTTAACCAGACGATTATAAAGATTGTGAGTGGTTACCGTGTAAATAATATTTGAAGGTGTGTAATCAAGATAGAATTAGTCACTCTCGTATTGAGAGATATCAGTAGATCCGTCGATATGATAAACTGATAATGGCAAGCCATGTGAGTTGATATGTTCAATGTCACTTAGATGTTTTCAGTTCACCTAAAGATTAAGAGTAGTACGATTGAACATTAAGGGTGACTTTTCATGCCTTGTGTTTAATAAAAGAATATAGCACGACAAAATGATATGATATATGTTATTCATTAGGTTGTATCGATTTTTATATTCATGCCACTTGGGTAGTCATAATGCCTTGTTAGAGACCGCTTATGACTTGTGTACCAAAGTAGTTTTTGGTTCACTGCCAACGTCGCGTGAACCCATTGGGTTGCGCACAAAGAATGACTTTACGCAATTTCGATTGGTCCAAAGTAATAAATTTTATATGATGAAATTTATGACATAAAAGCCCTTATGATTTATTATATGGTAACTTATTAATAGATGAGTATGTGTAATTTTCTTCAGCTGCCTAAATACAATAATTGTATTACGAATATAATTTTAAGTTATATCTACACACATAAATAGAGATTGAAACCCTAAAATGAAATAAAATTTTTGCTTTTACTATTTTCGAGTTCTTTGGATTTTTGGGAGATAAAGAAAAAAAATTTCTATCTCTTTTGGGGCTAGCAATCCAAATTGATGTCAATGTTCATGCGTGGATTTCGGATAGAGGACGGGTGATTGAATGTCTTTGAGATCGAACATTCAGAGAAGGAAATCACGGATTAAGGTATGGTTTACTTTTTTAGATCTTGCTTAATTGAACTTTTTTTTTATCCTGTTGGGGTTTTTCAAAAATTGTTTTGAATTTGTTGCTTGCATATGAACCCTAAAACCTAACACAACGTAGCCCAGTTCGAGGGTTGAGGGATGGAACCCGCCGACTCTTCCCTTGGGAAGGCAGAAGTGCGTCCCGTTTGAAGGTAGAATTTATTCTTATTTTATTTCATATATTTATATATATATATGTATTTATTATACATATATATACTTAGTTAATATACATATTTTATTCATACAAATATATATATATATATATATATATATATACATTAGATAAATTGTCGGGGGCAAAATGTCCCTGGTTTTAAGGTTGGCGAGGGGCGTTGCTCCCCCTCCCCCACCCTCTCAGGCAAGAAGCGAGAGAGTCGGTGGCTGGAGAATTTTGGGGGAGGCAGCTTTCCAGTAGTGGTGGACCATCGCCCTTTTTTCCGCTAATGGCAGCGACTTAGCCACCGCTCCTCTTCAGAGGCATCTCGATGGCCCCACCCCTTTTGTGGTTAAATCTTACCATTGATTTTTTTTGTTCAACACACCCAAATCTCACCAAAACATCAAATAAGAAGATATGGAACGATATAGGTGATAAAGATCGAGATATTACCTAACTTGAAGTTTTTGTGTCATTGTGTTCTTTTCCACCTTCAATCCACCATCTCTAAGTAGTTATTTCCACCATTTTCATTTGGTTTGTGTTGGAGTAAATGATACCACAAATTATAACTAGTTTATATAGGTAGGGTTTCCAAGTGATTACTCAAATTATAAGAATGCCCCCCGATTAGTGTTTAAGCCCGCTTCATGGTTAATTAAGTTACTACCTCTAACTAAAGGCCAATTTCTCATTAATTTGATTTATTATCATATAATACACGCACATACCATGCCAGCCACATATAAAATTGTGAAATTACCATATTACCCTTAACGTGGGTATTTAAGTTTTCGAGTCGTACATTGGCTCTCCAATGCCTCCTCAACATTTCAAGCGGCGATGAACGACTTATTTCGGCCCTAACTCTGACAATTCGTCTTGGTATTTTTTGATGATATTATGATCTATAATCCTTATTAGGCGATTTAACTCACCTACGATTGGTCTTTCGATAACTTCTAGATCACAAATTTTTTGCAAAGTTTTCTAAGTGTTCATTTGACGTTAATTATGTTAAGTATCTTATGCATATTGTTTCAGCTAACATTGTTGTAGTGGACCCCTCTAAGTTAGAGGTGATCCAAACGTGGCCAGAATCTAAGAACATCACGGAGCTACGAGGGTTTTTGAGCCTTACAGGCTACTACCATCGCTTCGTCTATCATCATTCAACGGTATTGAGCCCGCTTACTGTCCTACTTAAACTTAATTGTTTTACATGGAATTCATGTAACGACCCAGATTTCTGATAATAGATTTGGTATGTAATTAAGGGTCACCGACCAGTGATGTGGCTCGAGAATGGGTATACGAACCTAACATTCGGCACAAAAACTGAATAATAAATATTATGGTGTAATAAATGCTTAATGCATTGTATATACTTATTAAGTTTGTGACGACCCTTTCTCAAATCAGGGCACCGCCCGACCTAATCTCGTAATTAAGTCATAATCTCACCATATAAGACCTAACAAGGGACTAGTCAGCCAATCCAAAACCATTTACCTGCTCATTGTTTATTATTTATTATGAAAATAAACCTATACTTATCCTATGTCAATCATAAATCAGAGTAATTAAGATTTTGTTTACTTAAGTTTATTCAGAGGAAGTCTTAACAATCTAGCGGAAGCTTATCTCATGAAGCATAACAATTGTGAGAAGAACCTGGGAATAAAGATCACATGCATATATATGATGAAATGAAGACAAATAATATCATGTGTCTGGTCAAGGTACTATAAGCTCAACCCAAAATATACAACCCCAAAATTATATCATATACATATAAAAGTAATACATCAAAAATTCAAACCTACAAAATCAAGTGTCGCAATGCTCCAGTGGCTAAGAGATAATCGTCAATCTTCTCTTTGCATGGTTTGCTACTCGATGGATCTGGACCCACCGCCACAAACTAGACGATAAGTACAAGAAAGTAGAAAGTAATACTGAGAGACATTTGTTCATATTCTCAATTGTGCAACAAATATCTAAAAGCATGATAACAACAACAATGTTGTAAAAAGAACATGCAAAGAGATACTACAGCTAAACAACATGAAAATAAAACACGACTAAGTAGTAATAATCTTGGGTCGGTCGGCCGTGATCTTCTTCACATCAGCCTTTCCACTATATGAGATTGAAGCTGAGCTCTACATCAATGTGAAGGTCTGAGCATTGCTCTTACCTTTATAGTTCGCTGGTGCCAATCACCAGCGATATAAAATTGCCAATAACCTCGGCTCTCATAGCCCGTGTGTTGCGCAAGAAAATTTCCAATAACCTCGGCTCTCATAGCCTGTGTGTCGCGCAAGATATGCTTGCCAACAACCTCGAGACTCATTTCCCGTGTATTGCGCAAGATAGTGGAGAAATCCCGATCACCCTGGAAAGTCTAGTGACCACCGTATGTCCGCTGGATTTCTATCATGTAATGATCGTAGATTCGAGAACAACTTTCATATTCAAGAACAACACAGTAATGGAATCCAACAAAACCATTGCATACGAATGCACAAAGGAAATAGATTACAATACTATGTAATACTTGCCTAATAGCATGTTATTTCACTGACCACATGTATTAACAATCAACAATGATATTGCACATGAATTGGAGTCAATGAAATTATTCTATCAACAAACTATACCATGAAAGCAACCTCATGTAATGAGAAAGAACAACAAATCATGGCATATAGAATACAAAGGCAATTCAGTCCAAACGACTAGAAATGAACATATGAATAGGAATGAAATGTAAAGAAATATCTTAATCAGTTAACTTACAATCCACGCAATTTCTTATGCAACTTCGGCCTCCTGACACCTCGAAACTCGTACTTAAATCACCGGAATACTTCCCTACGTTCCTGATATCATATTATAGGTTTTTTAGTGTATTTGGACATTTAATTAGGGTATTAGACTCTTTTACCGTGCTTAAGGAATTTTTGAAAATTGCAGTTTTTATGCTGTCATAGACCTAGCGTGCTACTAATCCTGATCTGGCGCATTAATCCAAGTTAGCGCGCTAGCCGATCCACCTAGCGCGCTATGTGTAGTAAAACCCAAAATTTTGCAATCAGAATTCTGAGTTTTCTCTACACAGGCTATGTTAATGTCTAAGGAACCTCCATACACACTACTAGAGTTCCATAACATCAACCACAACATAAAACAACAACCAACAACATCAAATTCATGAATTCATTGGATTAAGCTAACTCTATGGTGTAGAGGAGTTACCTAACTTGATAAACACTAGTTACATTTGATCTCTTATTCACTAAATCACCAAGTTTTTGTTGATCTTCTTCTTCTCCAGCAGCTCCTCCTTCTCTAGCAACTTTGCTTCTCTCTTAAGCAAATGAAAATGAAAGAATTGAGTTGCTTGAGTTGACCAAAAGTTTTATAATCATGAATTAGATATGGTTGATTGATATCAATTGATCCCAATGTGCACACGTGTCTCGAGACCTATCTAATGGTACACTTATTCATATATGTCTCACTAACTCATGTCAAATGACACCAATAAGTAACTCAATTGGTGTTGAGATAGGCCATTGCGTGCTTCGAGAATATCAAGTGACTATTGTTTTAACTTACTAACTTAAGTGTCCTGATACTTAATCAACTATAGCCTCACTTGTATCCCTTATAAAAGCAATATAAAGCTCATACCAACTCACCTTATTGTTCTCTACCTCGGTCTTACACCAACACGTAACTCGAGGCACGTTCCCACACATGTCTCGACACATATTCACAAGTAGGAATGACTTAGTAGTCTACACATATAAAATACACTAGGCATTCATCATTACAAATATAACATTTACCTCGACCATTGAGCATCGGTTGCAACACATATATCTAAGCGGACCCACACATCATAGGTCATTTAATCCTGATTAAAAGATTTAAGTCAAATTAGAGATTTGGGCCATGAAAACTCTTCACAACTAGTAGAAATTTTGTCCTCGAAATTAAGCTTAACCTAAATTTATACCTGAATCGAAGAGGTACGAAAACCTATCGCACATCTAGTCTTCATGTTCCCAAGCGAGTTTCAAGTCTCTATGGAACTGCTACTTGAACAACAGCTTCGGGATGGACTTGCCTCTCAACTATTATACCCTACGATCTAGAATTTTTACTGGTTGCTCCTCATATGCTACGTCCTCACTCAAGTCAATCTGACTCAAGTCCACTGTCGGTCTCTCACCTACCTTCGACTTGACTAATCAAAGCATATAAATATGAAATACTGGATGAATCCCTAACATTTGTGGAGGTAAATCCAGCTCATAAGCAACATTTTTTACCCATTTCTTGATCTTGAAAGGCCCGTTAAATCTCGGTGCTAACTTGCCTTTCAAACCAAATCTATAAAGACTTTCCAAAGAGAAACCTTTAGATACATTAAGGCTCCCTCGTTATACGTGAGATTGCTGCGATATGTGTCTGAATACTTCTTTTGCCTTTTTTGGGCTCCTTTAAGCCTCTACCGAATCTGTCATACCTTCTCTGTGTGATCAACAAAAAATTTTAGGCCCTATAATGTCCCGGTCCTCCGCTTCAGCCCAATAAGATGGTGACCAATACGATTTGCCATATAAAGCCTTAAATGGCGCCATCTCAATGCTAGTTTGATAACTATTGTTGTATGCGAAATCACACAATGGTAGGTATTCCTCCCATTATCTGTCAAACTCAAGTACACAAGCCCTAAGAATATCCTCGTGAGTCTAAATTAACCTCTCAGTCTATCCATCAGTCTGAGGTTGAAAGGCTGTACTAAACTGTAGGAGTGTACCATACTACTCCTGCATACTCCACCACATCCTGGATGTATACATAATATCTCTATTTGACGTAATAGTCAATGATACCTTATCAGCTTAATAATCTCCCTCTCGAATAATACACTCAGTTGGTCAAATGTGTAATGAGACGTAACTGGTATAAAGTGGGCAGATTTCGTCAATCTGTCCATAATCACCCAAAGAGTTTTTACTATTACATTTGCATGCGAAGAGCATAGTTGACTGTATTTTATTTTCGCATGTTTATTTAATAGTTTTGTTTCAATTCCGGTATTTGTTTTCTGTAGTGCTCACTTAATTTCCTTGGGAATACTCACTCTAGACTAGTCATTTGTCTTTTTGTAATGGCTGAGTGCAGATCCTAGTACAAGCGGGGACAAAAGCGAGCTGTCAGAATAGAGAGACGTTTAGTTAGGCCCGTATGTTTGTATTTACAATTTTTGTTCTATTTTAGGATTTGGGATTGTTAGTGATACCCTAGGACTCTATATTGTTGTTATTGTATTACATTGAGGTCCATTTTTTTTTTATCTATGATGATATATGGGTTTTTCACACTAGGTATCAGAGTTAATTGCATGACCTTACTGTTATATATATATTGTCATGTTAACTTCCGCTGTGGTTGATTTTGGTTGACAATGATCTTAACATATGACTTGGGTTAAATAAAACTATAACTAGTAAATTGTTGTCATTTGAGGGTAATTATGATTACATGGTGGATGAGTTGGCATGTGGGACTCAGCCGGCACTAGTAGGCCGTGTTGTGGGCCTGCATCGGACCCGTGGTGGTCCATTTGGAAAATGGGCCGTTACACGATGAGTATAGTAACATTTAAATAATAACTTGAGAAGTTTTATGCTACATTTTCAAAATAAACGAATGGTATTTAAAAGCATAAAGTAGCGAAATAAATTGTTGAAACAAGTAATGCAAGTAAATACCACTGTTAAAGATGTAGAGACAGAAACAGACTAAGTCGAGATGATCTACGTCCGGTCGGCTGTGAGAACTATCACCTAACCTTTCCTACTACTATATGGAGTTGCACTCAACATATATCTCGCAAATAGCAAAGATGCGTTCTACGCTTATACAACATCAATCTCATTCTTGCCGACCACCCCGAGTCCCATAACTCGTGTGCCGCGCAAGTGTAGTGGTGAGTGTCGGAACCCCGGTAGACTCATGTCCCTGTCAACCATGCATCTCTTGTGCGATGGACACTAGATAATCCCTACTTTAGTTTCAAAGACAAATAATTTCAAATCTCTAGGATTCCAAAGCTAAATAGCCTACAAAGCCCAAAGGAATAGATTCCAAATCTAATCATATCCAAGTTATCATAATAGCATGTTTTTCATCAATTATTTATCAAAAATGACATCAAGAGTAGGAATTGGAATCAATGAAACACTTCACAAGGCATCATGTCACAACATTCAATCATGTATAGACACAAGAACAACATGATGCGAGATTACAAGTAGCAATGTCGACAATTAGACTATACACCAATAAGAGAATGAAATGAAATATAGAATTTTCACAGCTTTACTTACAATTCACACGCTTGTCCTAGCCTATCCAACCTTTTTGGCACTCTGAAATGTGTTCTCAAACTCCCAAGATCTCCACTTAGTCCCCCTACAGTTGTTTTAACAAATGTTAGAATGTGTTTGTACCCATTTATAGTGTTTAGACTATTTTCGGACTTGGCTGATTTTTAGTACTGGCTGGGAAATTAGCTCACTAATTGTGAACAGTAGCGCGCTAATTGTCATATTAGTGCACTACTTCGGTTGTCTAGCGCGCTACTCAGTGTTAGCGCACTATGTGCAGTAGAACCCATAATTTTGCACTTCGAATTCTGGGTTTTTGTCACGCATAGGCCATGTTTTCGCCTTAAGCACTCTCATACACAGTACATGAGGTCCCTATCACCCATCCTAACATACAACAGCATCAACGACATCAATTTTTTATGAAATCACAAGTTTATGATGTGGAGAACTTACCTCTGTTGTTGTTCTTCTTTTTCCTCACTAAAACTTGCAACAATTCACACTTCTACTCCACCTAAATCACTTCAGAACTCACTCTCTTCCTTCTTCTTTCCTTGCCAAATCGATTTGACGATATAAGAAATGAGAAAATGTTGACTTAAATGGTTATTCAACCATGTTGATATGTTTGGACTTAAGTAATTGATTCATGGTGTGTATACGTGTCTCGAGGCCCATCTCCCGGACCACCTTGTCCCACTTGTCCCTCAAGTCACCATTAAGTGACTCAACATGTTGACAAATTGTCTCATAATGAGTTTATGCATGTCTCGATGCACATCTAATGCCTATTGTTTTATTTCTCAACTTTAGGCACATTTAATGTTTATTTCAATGTGGCCACATTAAAGCCACTAAAGCCACTTAATAAACCAACATCAATTCATATTTAGCTCAAATTAATTAAGCTTACCCCATAAACCGCTACCTTGGTCCCACGTCGATACGCGACTCTAGGTACGTCCCCGCTCGTCTCGATACTTATACACCCGTATAAAATTGACGTAATAGTTTACACATATACAATACACTAGACATACATCAGAGCAAATATAAAATATACCTCGACCCTTTCCTCGGTCAATGGACACATCACGGTGTGGGTCCCACAGTATGGGTCGTTGATCCTATTTAAGAAAGTAAACACGGTTAGAGATTTCGAGCTACATAATTCCCATTGAATTAAGATGCGGTAATGAAGATTGCAATGAAGATCGAAAATCATGAAGAAGATGCGGGCTCGGTCGAGGAGCGAAGATGAAGATGTTGATGGTGATGAAGACGATGATCGAGGACGATGATGAAGATGTGGACCCGGTCAAGGACAATGACGAAGACGATGACGAGGACAAAGATGCGGGAATGAATATCGAGGATGATAACGAAGATGCGGGAATGAAAACTGTGAGATTGCGGGCTTGGCCAAGGAGCGGAAGTGATGAAGACCGAAATTGACTTTGATGATTTTGTGGGAGATGTAAGTTAAATAGAGGGGTACTTTAGTAAATGTACCTACTAGAACCACATTTATTCTCAAGCTTAAACCTTCCAATCGAACAAGTCCCATAAAAGGGACTAATAGATAAACTCATATGTTAGTCTCATTACAAACTAATCCTACGGTCTTAGGTCTTGTTAATATTTGAAGCGAACATGCCAAAAGAGTTTTCGATAGAGTGGGAGGGACTCGAGGCTTTAGAGGCCAGCTGGGTACCGTGTAGTCACCTCGATAAGTCCATCCGTGCTAACAATCTTGAGGACAAGATTGTTCTAGGAGACCGTGGTATTGATACAAGTGGCAGCAACATTATTAACGAAAAGCCATGCGAGCACCTAAACAAAGCAGTTATTACTCGTAGGCCTCAACCTAAAAGAAATACCAAGAGGGGCTTGAACTAATGATTACAACGTGTAAGAACCGTGGGCTTTTATTTGTCTTTGTAAGCCTAAATATTTGGTCTTACGTGTATTTAAAGCAGAATGAAATATGGAATGATAAAGAAAAAAATGTTACTTGTCTTCACTTCCCTTATCTTATCTTCTTATTGGTTACTATTGTGTTACTTGAGGGTTAATTGAACCCTTAACATTGGAATTTAGATATTCAATTCTTTTACGGCTATAGACTATTTTTTCTTCCATTCGCTAACTATTTAGGAAATAGTTTCAGTTTCAATCAAATCGAGAATATGAGCGATGAACGCAAGAGCGATTGTCGGGTTTGAAGAGAGAACTTGATGAGTGAGTGTTTCCATCTCCTATTTTGATTCTTGAACTAGACATTTTATTATTGCGAACATTTGAAACCTCACATTTGTTCCCTAAACTTTTATTAATATGTATTTTGTCCCTGAACTTTCGTATGTACATTTGGTCCTTCTATTATTTAAAGTGGTAAATCACATCGAAGTAGTTGTTAGAAGTGTCACGTGGTTAGCCAATAAGAGTAGATGGTTTATATTATTGAATCAAACTAAGTACTTCAACAAACAAAAACCAAACAAAAAAACTCGATTTCCCTAAAAATATAAAAAACTCAAAGTTTAGGATCAAAAGCATAAAAATTTTAAAAGTTCAAGGAGCAAATGTACATTGATAAAAGTTCAAGGAGAAAAAATATAAAAAACTCAAAATTCAAGGACGAAATGAAATGTTTTGCCTAAGATTTTGGAAAATGATATGGTGGCTTGTTTTAAGACACCCAGAATGGACATCCAACTATTGGTGTCTATTGATTTCTGCATCGATGTTTATCTACACATAAATCAGAGTATATTGAATGAACACTAACAACGGGGTGTTCATTTTGTGGGCCCCAAAAAGGTTAACCTAGCATTGTCCTAAAATTTTTTACATTAATGCTAAACTATTTGTAAATTCAGACGCCCACCATAAACACGAGAAGCTGATGCCAAATGCACAGTAAAGATGCAAATCACGTCTCCCCGTGTGCATCGTACGATCTAAAAGTCGCAGGGCGTAATTGCAGCGGTCCTTTTGGACCAAGTGGTCAAGTCTTCAAGTACTTCCACTCTTGCTTGACCTTTGGTCCGTCTGCACCACAGTCTCTGCAACTCCACTTCTTAGGTCCACCGTTTCCACACCAAACACCTCCAATGGCGAACACCTTAATTCGCACCGATCGCAGAACCATTTTGGTTCTCCTCCTCGCGATCTCTCTCTCAAAAACAGAGAACTCGTGTCTCGTTCTCGCGAACGATCGAGGAATTGCGTCTGGTGGTGCGAGTGGCAGAGCGTTTGGATCAAAGAAGGACAGCAATCGGGCCGTAGATTGCAGAGAATTCTCTTCCAGGTCTCAGTGCCTGCAGAGCAACGTATGCAGATGGTGCCGAAGCAACGCCATTGATGACATGTGTTTTAGCTCGTACGAAGCTTGGAGGTTGCCTCAACAGGTCTTCTCTTGCGATTAAAAGGTTCTTCTATCGTTTCCTTCTCAGATTTTGTGTTTTTGCTGTTGTTCGATGAGTGGATTACGAGGCTTTGTTTTTGCTTGAACTGAGAATCGATTATGGAAGTTGCGCTGGAAGTGTCATTTTTTTTGGCTCTTGTTGTAAATTGCGTTAGTCATTATGAAGAAATTTGAAAACTTTAATGCCTAGGGTTTGTGATTTTACTTAATCCTGCCCCTTTGTTCTTTTCTGTATCTTTAATTTGAATCTGATTCTTCTATTTGCCTTTTGTCGGCTACATAAATCAAACTTTTACATTGTGCTTGATTTAGTGCAATCTACGGTGTGTTTTCTAAATCCTGTAAATCCCTCGTAATCAATGTGTCCCAAGTTAGCTTTGGTCTACATCTACATCGTGAAATTGCTTCAATACATAGTAAGATGTACAAATATGTTGAGAACTCATCGTTCCCGCTATTACATGCTCACCACGCCACAACTACTCATCGGCTATTAAACCCCCAAATCTGTTCCAACTACCCACCGTACCTGAATATCTCCAATACTTCAAATCTTTGTTCATCGAGAGCCAAAGTGCTATACTATGTTTAATAGAATCCCATAAATCCACCCAATCGCTTCCCTATTCTCAAACATTCAATTATTTCTCTCCTTCCACACATTCCACAACTGTGCATGTATTGCAGTCCTCCAAATAACCATCTTTTTCTTTCTCACTCCTTCAAAGAAATTCTGATCTAACAATTCGGCATATGCATGATGCATGTGTAGGTGTATAGTAGTCAAGTAGTTAGACACATTTGTATCATATCACAACTCAATTTGTACATATAAGTGAGGTATTAATGTGTGAGGTCGGTGCTTGTTAGTTAAGTTGTGTATTAGTAATTTAGTACACATTGTAAATGCATCACACTGGAAGCGGCCTCAAGCGGGTTGTTGCCCCTTAACTAGTGACTCGAATTCAAATCTTGGAATGGAAAAACCAACGTTAGGAACTCCCCCACCTATATGGTGCACGACTCGGGGCGAACCCAGAGTAGTTGGATAGTCTGAATACTTAGTGGTTTAGATAAAAAAATACATCCCACTATATAAGTGTGATTACTATTATATGGTGTGGGTTAACGAAATGAGAGAGGGAAACTCCGTTTTCTCTGATCAAGATGAATTCTTTGTTCTTGGTATCAGAGCGGGCTTTGCCCTAGTTCGTCGATTTGATGATTGTAGTTGTGATTTTTTGGGTTTCTGATCCTGGTTTGAGCTGATCGGTGATCTGATCTGAGCTTATATGTGGTTGATTTCGCTTGGTGTTCTTAATACACCTTACAATTTGGTTTCTTGATTTTCATCAACAAATTCTAAGGTTTTGTCAAGATAGATAATCAAGATTTGGAAGAATTGCAAAATGTGATTGATTCAACTAGAATTGGTGTTGATTTGATGTAGAAGGAGTGTTGTTTCTCCAGAACTCTGACCATCCAAGCATGGTTTTGGTCACCAATCTTCTCATTTGGCCGAATTACCTTTCATGGAGTCAAGCCAGGAAGATTGCGTTGGGAGCAAAGACAAAGATAAGATTCATTGATGGAAGGTTCACTACACCAGATGCTACAAATTCAATCTTTGACAGATGAATTCACGTCGACTGTATGGTAACATCTTGGTTTCACAATTCCATTTCAAAAGACATTGTAGATGTTTTTCTTTACAGTAGTTCTGCCTTCAATTTGTGGAAAGAATTGAGAGAGAGGTTTGGGGAATCTAATGGTCCATTACTCTATCAATTGAAGAGAGAAATTAGTACCATTAGTCAAGGTGATCTCTCTATTTCCAAGTATTATACCAAACTTAATATGTTGTGGGATGAGTTGACTTGTTTGTCACCTATGCCTAGATGGTCTTGTGCAATCTCAGCCAAATGGAGTGAAATTGATTCAAATGACAAGCTTATGCAAATTTTTATGGGTTTGAATAATATATATGATCCATTTAGGAATCAAATTCTTGTCATGGATCCTCTTCCCATTATAAGTAAGGCATATTCAACTATCATTCGAGTGGAGAAACAAAGAGAAGTTCATGTGAATTTTGCTCCTGAGATTGAATTTGCCTTGATGGTTAAGAACACAACTCAAAAGAGTCTCAACAAAGGAAATTTCGAGAATACATTCTGCAAGGATGATTTGTTTTGTAATTTTGTAAAAAGAAAAGACACGCAAAGGATACTTATTTTAAGCTCCATGGCTATCTTGAATGGTTTAAGGCTGAGAGGGACAAAAAGATTGGTTCAGATCAGAATAAAAGTTTTGCAAATCTGATGGAGTCACCAATGGACATTCCAGATTAGAGTTCTCAAGCATATGTTGAAATGCATGCTAACATTGCTTACATGATTCAACAAAGTTTTGAGAAATTCTGGAGAGAGAAAGGATCTTTGCTGATGGTTCTTCTTCTCATGTGCATATGTCATCTAAAGGATGTTGAAGGTAGCTTACTTCATCACAGTTCTAGTTTCAATGCCTTGATTAATTCTACTTCTTGGATTATAGAAACTGGTGCTTCCAATCACATTTGCACTGATTATCATCTTTTGAAAAATCCCATTATCCCTTCAAAACATACTCCTGTCCATTTACCAGATGGAACAGTCAAGTTAGTTGAGCATATTGGAGATGTCCCTCTTCTTTTAAATCTGATTTAAAATCACGTCTTCATATTTTAGCCTTTAAGCATAATCTACTTTCAGTTAGCAAATTCACATCTACATCCAATGTCAAATTCACCTTTCTTACCAATTTTTGTCTCCTACGGGACCTTTAGAGTTCTTAGGTTCTTGCTTGAAACGACCCTTCCTCGACCTAAGGTCGGGTCGTCCGGCCCAGACCATCAATTAGGCCCAATACCTAAACCAAGCCCATATAACGGTCTGGCACGCCTAAACAACCTGCGGAATATATCTAGACAATATGGCAAGATAATGCGGAATTTGAATTTAAATAAATACCACATGTCGTCATCAACCGAACTATCGGATATCTCAAATTCTCCAAACCAAATCAAAACAATATGAAATCTCCAAAAACTTCAAATACTTATAAATGTGTCAAACTAACTAAAGGAAGGTTGAACTACCCATCAGACTTACTTTGGTTGTAACCCTTATTAATAGTTTTCAAAACAAATAGTAGATATATCATAAAAGGCTCACGCTGCAAGGAGACTTCAAACAATGGCCTTCCCCTTGTTATGATCTATTGCACTCGTAGATGGACCTGTAGTGTAAGTTTGGTGAGTTAAAGAACCAACTGAGCCCAATAAGAGAAGAACTACGCTCAAATATTAAACATGCAAGTAATATCTATAAAGCAAACAAGCACCTGGTGCATTGGGCAGGGACGCATGGGCTGCCCAGGGGCACTGCCCCTGGGCGTCCCGCGTTGCAGAGAGGCACTGCCCTCCTCCAGGCTGCCCCTAGCAGCTGCCAAGGATGTCTCTACCGGCAGCGGTGCACTCACGATCATGGGGGTGGACCAATTGCCACCCTCCCTTTGATAATTATTGGTTTGGTGGGGCAGCCTAACGGTGCCCCACCCTATTGCCGGCGGTGGCGCCATTGAGGCCGCCGCCACCCTTTTACCGGCGGCGGCAGTGAGGTCACCGTTGCTCCCCTCGGGGGTGCCGTCAACACTTCACCACAAACTTTCACCAAAAGAAGAAAAAAAAAAGGCTTTCCACCATTGTTGACGTAAACACAAGCTTGCAAATATGTTTAGACAAGGAAAGAATGGGTGTAGAGGGTGGATTACCTTCAATGGATCATCGGCTTCGCCCACCATGATTTCCAAACAAGTCTCCTCTCCTTTTCTCTTTAACGTGGTTTGGTTTTTGAATCAAATGGGGGCTAGGGTTTACAATTTGATTTATATAGTGGGACCAACTTAATGTAGGGTTTGTGAAATTACTGTATTACCCCTAGGACGGGTGTTTAGTGTTTTGGGTCGTTATAATATCTCTAATTTTAAGAACTTTCATCATCGAAAGTAAAAGCAAAGTACACTCGTAGTCCGACGTGTCCATTCGTAACGATTTCTTTTACAATCTTTTTTTTTGAACTAATTCAAATCCGCGCCAGCAAAATCTGTTTGACCTCGCGTGAAATAAAATTTACCTTTGACTCCATCATCTTAACATTCTTATTTTACGTCTTACAGGGCGAAATTCACGAGGCTTGCCTTGTATAGGTCTCAATATAGTTATTAAACTTTAGCTACCCGCCAAGTCTTCATATTATCACGCGTATCTGGGTATTCCCTTGTACGCTCCATTTAAATCACAATGAATACCTAAATCGTTCAACCAACAAGTAGACAAAAATTTACTGAAATGTGATTTGGTGCCTATCTGAGTCATAAAGATCAATGCCTATCCGACAACAAAACCATACTACCAATTGTCAATAGTAACGAGGATAGCTACCCGCTATAGTATTATCATCATCACACCAACTATATCGCCATCTCAATTACATATCAATGAACGACTTTTCATGTCTTTGTGACTTTTACGTGGAGTCTACAAATTTGCATATCAAGTATTCCTTTCGGGAATAATACCTTAACATCAATATTAATGTACATTTATCAACATTTATTGTTGTAGGTCTTATATTTTGAGTCAACTCTTACGATCTTGGACGAGCGTTTTAAATTCAATTGGCTTGGTCATGTTTACATTCAGTGAACAAGCGCCTCTTGTCATCTTTTTGAGCTTACTCTTAACTTTTACAACTTGTTTAAAACTTTCTCTCACTGAAAAATAAAGTGTCTTAAATTTTATGTGTTACGTTTGAAAGTAAGAGTCACTCCTATCGAGAAATTTCAAGTCACTTACTTCCAACGATTTTCAAGATTTCTCGGGATGTTATCAATATCATTAAAAATTTGGGTTTTCAAGTGAGTTACTCCCTTTGTAAGTCTGATGGCTACGAAAGGCTATCGTACTGTGCATTGTCTCGTTTGGATTCGCAATCCATTATACCACCTATTAACTTATTCTTCATTTTCAAAAATTGATCCTATATTAGGATCCCCCAATTTTAAGGATTATGTCATAATGACTTAGATTAAGCGGTAGTAGTTACATTATTTATTTCTCGACTTTATTTATTTTGTTCAACTGTCCCTTTATGAATTGAATTAGGTTCCATATGACTTGACGGTTGTCAATCCTTATGTCTAACATCGTATAATCATACCAAGACTATATTTTTAGCTGGGTATCCTCAATTTTTGTAATCTGTCTATCATTGAGTTCATTATCACTTGACTCGTATTACTAGCTGTAAGGTATGCTCTCCAAATCGTACTAACTTGGTTCATTTATATTTTGTAGTACATTCAAGTAAACCACACTTATTTCGAAAGAAGGTGTAACTTTTTGGTATTTCCAATTTTAGTAACTTGGTTATCTTTGATACGCCACCCTCCATGATGTGTATCTCTTTTAAATCAAAATCAATAGATCTATTTGTATCGATGCGTCATGCACTTAATGTTCATTTTTAACGTATTTTTAGTTTGGGGAATCTCCAATTTTGGTATTCTACCATCTATCTATGAGATCATACAATTCCATCAATGATAGTATTATTTTATTTATTTATTTATTTATTATTATTATTATTAGTATTATTATTATTATTATTATTATTATTATTATTATTATTATTATTATTATTATTTTGTTCTAGTTTTGCTCTGGCCTTTCCAACCTTAATGTACCAAATTTTGGTTTCCTAATAACAGTAAAGTGATGGATTTCAAATTAACTAATGCATGCTGGTTTCATTACCAAAATCGAAGCCCGTATTTGCAACTACTCGTCGCGGGGTCTCCTGGTCATGTTCAGCTACTACATGGACACCTCCTCGAGCATCTGGAGGTACACTCCTCTCTGATAGTGGTGGGTTGGGGCATCCGCTCTTATAATGTCCCGCTTCTCCACACTAGAAACATATTATATGCGACTTCTGGTAATTCAGAGGTGGCTGTGCAACACTCGCGGACGCACTCGGTCTCAGCCCCTGCCCTCGCTTTGCCGCGACTGCTGCGATGGACGTGGTGGCCTAAATGTCACACTCTGTGTAGCCTCCTACGAGTCGTCTCAGATGGAACATAATCATATGCAAATTCGGCCAGCTCGTTAAATTTTGACGCGTACTCAGCCCTGGTCATATTGCCTTGTACTAAGTTAAGGAATTCTCTAATCTTATCTGCCTTGACGGTCTCTGAGAACCACTCATCATAGAACAAACGTTTGAACTGCGGCCAACTCATATTTGGTCCTCGAGTTCCTGAAATAGACAACCACCATTTATGCACCTTTTGCTCCAGCAAGAAAACCACCAACGATACCATGGTCCTCTCGTAAATGCCCGAAGTATCTTTCCTTTTTTCCATGTTCAATATCTAGGCTTATGCCTCAATAGGATCAGGGTCCCCGTAGAAGTGTGGCACATCGTACTTCATGAACTCATTTTGGACCTTGCCTCTCCGATATGCCTCGTTCTCTCCATCAACTATGGGTACGGCCACTGCGGTTGCGACAGTGATAGAATCGGCTCCCTCCTCCACGGGATGGTCCTCGTGTACGAGTGCTAGTGGAGGATTTGGCCCTGATCCCAATGGTGCCTGCTCGACTGGTCTAGTATTCCTCTGATTGTGTAATAGTTCCAAAATACGTGTCATATTTCTTTCTTGAGACTGAGCTAGCTCCGCCAACCTCTGGTCCTGTGCAGAAGTCAAAGTCCTGAATGGCCTTCTGGTGTGTCACAGTCATAGCAGATATGCATCGTTCTATTTGACTGCGCCATTGCTTTTCTTCTCTTTCTTGAGTTTCCCTCAAGTTGTAGGAAGTTCCTCCGTGGTTGCTCATTGTGCACTGCAGAGCAACAAAGGGGAATTAATCCTACAAAATTTGGAAAGTAGACAAGAATATCTAAACGGTATAAATATTACAACACAAAACAAATAACGTTATATTAATGTTTTATTTCATGTTTTCAATTCCTCCCTATCCTAGGATTGGTCCTTTGTGCACTTTAAGTCGAATTGAACAAATGTCCCATACCATTGAGTTGTTCGACTTAAACTCGACCTTTAAACTAAATGGCTCTATATACTTAGGTTTCACTAACCTAACCATTTTCCCTAGGTTCTAATACATATTCTCTGATGCCAACTGTGGCGACCTTTCCCCAACCTAAGGTCGGGTCGCTTGGCCCAGATTGCCAATTAGGCCCAATACCTGAACCAAACCCAAATAACGGTCTGGCACGCCTAAACAACGTGCGGAATACATCTAGACAATATGACAAGATAATGCGGAATTTGAATTTAAATAAATACCATATGTCGTCATCAACCAAACTATCGGATATCTCAAATTCACTTAACCAAATCAAAACAATATGAAATCTTCAAAAACTTCAAAAGCTTATAAATGTGTCAAACTAACTAAAGGAAGGTTGAACTACCCAACATACTTGCTTAGGTTGCAACCCTTATTAATAGTTTTCAAAACAAATAGTAGATACATCATAAAAGGCTCACGCTGCAAGGAGACTTCAAACAATGGCCTTCCCCTTGCCACGATCTATCGCACTCGTAGATGGACCTGTAGCGTAAGTGGGGTGAGCTAAAGAACCAACGGAGCCCAATAAGAGAAGAACTATGCTCAAATATTAAACATGTAAGTAATACCTATAAAGCAAAATAAAGCTAGCATGCATTGAAAAATCAAGATAGCATTGAAATCTGAAGCATAACATCAATTCCCACAACGAGTAAGCATATCATATTCATAAAATAGCTTAAGCAGAGATAGGAAGTTTCAAGAGTTATAAAACGTAAGAAAATCAACTTTTGCATGCAAAGGGGTTACAAGAGAGATACATAGAATGTAATAGATATAAATGCAAGTTCATTATCTCATTTGTCTTTACATCCCCTTGTTAACCAATCGTCATAATATAATAAGTATGCGTGGGTGACTTGATTCTACAGTGTGTCCACGGCTCCTCTAGAGGCCCGGGTGACTTGGTTCTATCTGCATCCACGACTCCCTAAGAGGCCCTTGCAGAAATGGGTGACTTGGTTCCACCGCGTTATTACGGCTCCCCAAGAGGCCCTTAAACATGTAAGGTGACTTGGTTCCATCATATGACTATGGTTCCCTAAGAGGCCTTACATGAAGTCAAACAAGGTAGGTAATAACCTCATCCCAAGTCCTTTACTTAAAATCATGAATTCTAAATATATTGGTAGCAAGTCACATTTAATAAATGAGCGGAGCTCCCCACTTACATCGACTCGCCGAGTTTGACTTTCTCGGTCGCCCTTGCACGCACGGGACTCGATGTGAACCTCCTTGCGAATCTAGACAATTTAAACAATAATCACATTATTCGACGATTCAAAATTCATAGTTAATTATTTTTTCAATTACTTCGGGGTGTGGCCCACTAGTGTGGTTCCCGCGGGTCCCCCGTCGCCTGTGAGATGGTCTAGGGTGGGGGCCCCAATCCATTTGAAAATGTATTCTTTTTGTATTTATTTATGATATATATCTATATATATTATATTATTAGATTTTATTTTAATTTATTATATTTTTTCGGTGTTGACCGGTCAACTGGCAGTTGACCAGGGGGTTTGGCCCCTGGTCTAATGTCTAGGGGCCAAATGCCCTTGGATGTGTCTCGGCACAATGCACGGGTAACGCACAGGCTGCTCAAGGGTACCACCCTTAGGGGCCCGGTGTCCTCGGGGACCAGTGCTGAGGATGTCCTCGCCGGGGACGTCTCCGGCGGCGGCGGTGGCTGCCCACTTTTGAGTGGTGCCATCTCTATATGGGGTTTTCTATCCTGTTTGTACGAACTCAACACATACACCATTAAAACTTGAAAAAAGAAAGCATGATAGAAGAAGATGAAGGTGAGAGTTACCTTCTAGGTGTTTTCTTTGAGTTAGCCAATCCAATCGTTACCAATTTTTCCTCTCTCAAATGTGTTGATTTTGAACAAAAGGGGCTAGGGTTTTCACTTTGATTTTTATATTTGGGCGAAATTAGTGTAAGGTTTGAAAATTTACTAAATTGCCCCTAGGGCAGATTTATTGAGTTTTGGGTCGTCACATTGCTGTTGGCAGAGTCTTGGCTGGACGGTACATCATTGATTCAAATTCCTTCACACTAGAGACTTTTTGATCTTTCTCTGATTTTTTCTCATTTGTCTTTGAATGAAGCTACTTTTACTCTTTAAAACATGAGGATAGATCTGCATAAATGGCCTTCTCTTCTGTAAAACTTTTCCTACATTTACTCTCTCCTTCAAAATTAGCCAACATAGCATCTGAACTTCAGGTGGTGAAGATACTTTCCATATACTTTTTAATTGTGGAATATGCAACCCAACCTCTCTAGTAACCAAGGCTCTAAAGCATGTCTTGACCTAGAAAGTTCCATGATCTTACATACTCCTTCCCATATAGTTTGTTGTTGCGTATGTTGATAATGATTTCATAAATTGCTATTTGAGATCAACATCATAACCTTTTTCTGCAATTTATAATAAATTCAATCATTAGCCTTTTTTGAAGTCTAAGTCCACTTTCTCTTACATAAAAACAATGTAATTGTACCCCGAAAAAAGAAGAAATTTTGTGTAGAAGTTGCTTTTCCAGTTGTGCTTTCATCCCCTGTACTTTGACACTCTCTTGGCATTGATAGCAACTAAATATGTTTGAAGAAATAGACTGGAACTACGTTTTTTGCCGCTATGAAACTAATTATTTGGACTGAATTAAAGCTTAGACTTGAGGCAGAGTCCTTATTGCCATTCCCATTCTTATCCTAAGCCTTCTTTAAGGTTCGAAAGAGGGTGGGAATTCAATTTTGTTTAAACAATAATGCAGCAGACATTATTTGGTGCTATGAAGTGGATATAATTATATGAGAAATGTCTTGATTTAGTCTCACCTTGATTTGAGCAAATTCCTTGACTTTGGTGATTTTTCTTTGTAAGAAAACCAACTTATACCCATCAAACTTATAAAAGGAGACTTGAACCCTCAACCTCATGTATAGGTGGCTACATGCCAAACAATTGGAGCAACAACTTGGTTGGTAAACCTTGATTTTAGTGATTGATGTTCATATGAAAGAGTCAAATCCGTTATATGTATACTTATTGTGGGTAAATGGATATTAAATCATCCTTTTATTAAAAAAAATAAAAAATTAAGTATAGTAAATATGATGCACCCATATTCTCCCCAGAAAAATTATGAACTGATTTTAGAATTCAGTAATTCATCTTGAAAATATTCTGCTTTTCTAGTTACTTGAGTGATGGAAAGCTTGTGTTTCAAAAGCTGATTCTTCCTTTCTAACCAAGTAGTAGTTGTCTTTACTAGTGTTTCCTTTTATTCCTTTCTTGAATTTAGTTCTCTTCATTGATATTCTGTCTAGTTTGTTCACCATCATTATGTATTTAAAATAGTCACTAAGGCTTCAAAAAAAGTCACTAAATATTGAAAATGAACTGATTTTAACCTTACGTTGAGGTTCCTACAAAATAGTTCTATTGCAAACCCTTTTTTTTTTTCTTCTTTACTAATAAAAATACAGGTTAGGGAGTATTACTATAAAATCCCTAATCTTTGAGAGTGGTATATAAAGAGCTATAGCAATTTATGAACTGGTTTGACAGCTAACTTCATTATACTGCTAGTTGATGGAAGTATTGAAAAAAATAAAATAAAATAAAGAAAATTACATGTTCATAATTAATATTCTCCCCCTTTATCATGGTATATTAGATACAGTGTGACCTTCAACATCCTTCTTTCATCATTCTTTTCAATGCATGTCCTGCTAGTAATTTAAATCTTAGGGAGCTAACATTTTATATTACTATGTATTTGGCCGTTTTTGTTCTTCCATTTGTTTGACTTTCAATTCTGAATTTGTTATTGCCAATACCTTAAAAGGCAGAAAAGATTCTCTCTGTACTTGTGCTTAAACTTTTTTAATGGAGACAATTAATGACATAATTTTCATTCTGTTTTCTATAAATACACATTATTGACTCAGCGAATGTATAAATAAATTTTATATTCCAAGCTTTTCTTTCTTCATGTGATAATGTCTCACTATCGCTGCAAAATGAACTTCTAACTGTTCAAGGCTTCAAGCTTTTCTTTCCTCCACTGTCTTGTCTATTACAATGCGAGGTAAGTGAGATTATTATCGTTGGGTCTTAGGCAATTTCTAGAATAATCTACTTAATGAGCTGTTTTTTTTGGTCTGCTAATTGTTGAGTTTTGTAATGATAGTGTAGACTGACGTATAACTATATGAACTTCTTTCTCCCTTCTTGCGTCTGCTCGTTTTCTTGTCAGTTTTGAACTTACATTGTTGAATTTTCCCCTTTTATCATAAGAAAGTTAGCTCTGAACCTTAATGGTCTGCTTGCTTTATGGTTGTCAAACTACCAAGGGAGTCAACTACGCTCGGGTATCAAGATCTCTATTTTGGAGTTTAGGGGTGCCGTGTGTTTTGAGGGGCAAGATGGGTGAAATTTTTTATAAACTTGCTCTTTTACTCCTCGTATATAAACCATGCAAGACCTAATTCAATCGACTAAAGCCCAAAAGTCTACTAAAGCCTATGCTTTACTTCTCAACATCTTCGAAGATCTCGAATCCCCAATTCTCTCAGAAATACTCCATGGTTTCCCCCAAAATCTACACAACCGAATCAATTGCATATGTCGAAAGAAGAGGATTGAGTACGATTTTGCAAATTTATTGTTGGGGGGCATATAGGCAAATTCCTCCCCCTATCAATCTAGGATTCCAAACGCGTGATGGCTACATATTCCATAGTTCTCCACTCAAAATGCGAAACTCGCCTTTTTCCTAGGATTTGTGAATTCATGGTCGTAGTTTAGACACTCCCAAACCAATTGACACAAAGATTAGGGAAGAGCGGTTGTGGTGGTTTGAATACCTTCGAAGACGACCTACAAATGCCCCCACTAGAAAGCTCAACTGAATAGAAGCTGAAGAAATTTGATAAGGTAGGGGTAAACAAAGCTGACTTAGGGCGCATTAGTTAGGAGGGATTTAAATGATTTCACCATCAATTAAATCGAGCGCAATGGATGAGTTTGATCCATGTAGCCAACCCCTACTAATTTGGTTTGAGGCTATGTTGTTATTGTGAATGCATAGTCGTGAATAACAGAACGTAAGTGTAAAATGCACTGATAAATTGGATTGTGGAAATTTCTTATATACAATGTTTTTCAAACTGCTCTTCATTTTGAGGTCTTGCAAAGTTCTAAAATCTTTGTTAGGCTTCTACAATAGACCCCAATACTCGAACTCAAATTCAATGCGAAAAATAGAAGAACTGAATTATGGAACCGTTGTTGATGTTATAGGCCAAAGACATTGGCGGATCTTGGAGTAACCGTTGTTATTACTTTGAATTTCCTAGTCTTTAGGAGTTAGATTCTTTATTCTCCTGTACTTGGTCATAGCTTATTATTAGGAGCATGTTTTCAATTCTGTTCAGTTTTCAACTCAGTCTATAAATGCAAGTTTGAGCTTAATAAAATATATGAGCAATACAGAATTTTTGTGTTTATATCCAACGACTCTTTATTGCTCTTCTTTATTTCTCTCTAGTGTTTTTGCTCTAATTTTCAACCGCACTGCTAAACTTACTCTTGTTTATCTTCTAGATGGAACCATGAAGTTTGTTGATCACAGGAGGTGTCTTTCTTTCTTCCAAACTCATTTTGAAGTCCTCTACATATTTCAGCTTTCAAATATAATTTGCCCTCAGTTAGCAAACTAATACATCTAATGTTAGATTTACTTTCATTCCTCATTTCTGTCTTTTGCTAGATCTTGTTAGTTCTGAAATCCTGGCTGTTGGCAAGGCCATTGGTGGTCTATGCATCATGATTCATCATCTTTTAAACCAGATGTCCTTCAATCTTTCTCTGGTTTACCTTTTTCTTCTCTGAAAAAATCCCTTGAATGTAATCTTGCTAGTAGTGAATTTTCTTGGCATCACAGACTTGGACACACCTAATATGTTGTTACAAAGCATCTAGCTGATTTGATTCCTACAAATGTTTTGGACCATCATATTTCTCCTTGTGATACTTGTCATAAGTCTAAACAATGTCGACTTTCTTTCCCTTTGAGCAGTATCAAATCTACTAATGCATTTCAGCTCCTTCACATGGATGTTTAGGGACCATATAAGCAGTCCTCTTTGCATGGTTCCCACTATTTTCTGACCATTGTGGATGACTATAGCAGATTTACCTGGACTTTTTTAATGGTCTGCAAGTCTTCTACTTTGAGTGTTATAGAAAAGTTTTTAGTTTTTGTTAAAAATCAGTTTCAAATATCAGTAAAGGCTTTAAGGACAGACAATGGCACAGAATTTGTGTATAAAGTGTTTGCAGCTTTCTTCTCTAGACTTGGCATTTTGCATCAGAAATCTACTCCATACTCTCCTCAACAGAATGGGGTTGTTGAAAGGAAACACATGCATTTATTACATATCACCAGGGCTTTGATGTTTCAATCTAAATTGCCTAAGACGTTTTGGGGAGGTGCTCTCTTAGCTGCCACATTCATTTTGAATAGACTTCCTTCTCAGGTACTTGGCTCGAGCACCTTATCATATCTTGTTTCTGAAGTCTCCAGATTGTACAGATCTCTAGTCTTTTGGTTGCTTGTGTTTTGCTGCTAACACATTTCCTCACAAGGATAAGTTGGATTCAAGATCTATTAAATCTATTTTTCTGGGACATTCACCTTGGCATGAGGCTTATAGATTGTTCAATCTTGATACTCAATCAGTTTTTGTATCTAGAGATGTGGTATTCTATGAATCTATAAACCCTTACAAGACGTCTCCTTACCCTTCTGATTTTCAAGTATAGTCACTGATGATAATGATGATGTTTTTTATGATAATGTTGCTCCATTGCCTGTTCCTGCTGTTGACGATGATAATGCTGCTCCATTACTACTCACGAACAGAGACGAATCAAGAATCACAAGCACATAAAACGTGTCTCTACTCAGCTAACCTCAATGAGGTGTGAGCTTTGATTTTTATAGACAAGTGCGATACATCCGTCCACGTGTAATACATCAGTACATCTCTCTAACTATCTCATGTGCGTTGTAACCTCTCTTTAACTGTCTCACTCAACTCACTCTTACTACTCACATAATCATCTATTACTCATCTGAATACTCATTCAATGAGCCTCCTTGAGGACCCTTCAAGCGAGAGGATAGAGGAAATAGCCCGAGCTTGCTGCGTAGTTAGGTAAATCTGGAGACAGCTTTGGTGAGACAATCCGCAATCTAATCAAGAGTGGGTACATAGCGGACATTGAGAGATCGATTAAGAACCATGTCTCGATTTGTACATGTCATCCTTGTGCGGGGACCATTTTAATCTCTTTGGAGACATTCGATAAAATTAATAACCGTTTCACGCACAAAATGTAAATCAATTTCGATATGTTTTTTCCAAGAATGGAAAACAGGGTTGGAAGCAAGAGAAGCGACACCGATATTATTTTACCATATAAGTGGTGGATGAGGTAACGAAAAATACAACTCACGTAATAGAGATCACAACCACACAATCTCTGGTGCAGAATGAGTTAGAACCCTGTATTCAGCTTCAGTACTGGACCTAGCAACAACGTGCTATTTCTTCGATTGCCAAGATACCAAGGCTCCTTTTAAATAGATAGTATAACCTGCAATTGATCTACGGACATATGGAGAACAAGCCCAATCAGCATCAACAAACCCCGTGATATCAAATTATGTGGAAGACTTTAGATGGAGAGCATCAAATGCAGTACCCTTCAAATAATGAAGTACTCGTTTTAAAGCTTGCCAATGAGTCACGGTCGGGGACTGCTGGAATTGACTCAATTTGTTAACTATAAAAGAGATATCAATTTGTTAACTATAAAAGAGATATCATGGATGAGCCATTTGAGACTCTCACCCTACCAGGCTTTGATACCATGATGAAGTCGATATAGAGACGAATCAAGAATCACAAACTCACAAAACGTATGTCTCTACTCAACAAACCTCAATGATAAGGGCACCCTAAGGTACCATGGGGGCTACGCCTGAAAAAGTCCCAAAGCTCATAAATCAATGAAAGTGACATGAATATTAGGTACTTAAGAAAAAAATATAGATTCCAAAAAAATATATATTACTATTGCCCAAAATAAATTTTCTCATTAAGTTGCCCCCCTATACCTTGGGGCTAGGTCTACCCCCACTCAATGAGATGTGAGCTTTGATTTATATAGACAAGTGCAATACATCATAATCGTTTACGTGTAATGCGTCAATACATCTCTCTAACTAACTCACGGGTGTTGTAACCTCTCTTAACTGTCTCACTCAACTCACTCTTACTACTCACATAATCATCTATTACTCATCTGAATGCTCATTCAATGAGCCTCCCTAACAATGTAGATGTATACGATTTGTAATATACTGAATAGTATACTATTGTAGTAGGAACTATACAATACATTAGTGTACACTATACATAGGACAGGACGTTAGTTACATAAGACACTATTTTACAGTATATTGTACTCACACAGTATATAAGCGTGAATGTAACAGAACAAATGATTTCTTTATTAAATAGAATTCTCCGTTTCAAAGAGCTTAATAAAAGATTGTTCAACACTCGCACACAAATGTACAGACACAAGTAGAAAATACCGATGAACATGAAGCACACTAAGACGCATTGGTGGACTCGTGATTCCTTGCATCAGAAAAGAATGAAAGTGTCTCTTAGTTGGAGGTAAATTTGCATTCAAATTCAGTATGACCTAATTAAATAAGAGGTGCGCTATGGGCACCCCTCCTATTACTTAAGGAACCCAAATATTATGATTTTTTTCTCCTCTAAATTGAACATTGCTTGAAATTACACATTTGCTCCTTCATATAAACACTCCACACTCCCACAATATACTTTGAAACTGATTTTAGGGCACCCCACCTCCATCCTCTCTCATCTCCAACGAAATCCACGTTGTTTGTTGACAATCGTGTATCGATTCTTTCGCTTTCACATCATCCGGTGGCGAGGTAATAATTGATTCCAACCATTTTAAGGTTCGAAAACGTTGTTTTGGTGGGGCAAATAGTGACATTGATAATTTGGTTTTTCATTCTAGAGTTTGGTAGATCCAACCATTCCGAAGTTGTTTACCACGTCAAATGGATGAAGATAACACAATGGTGCAGGAGGAGATAAAAGAAGAGGTATTTGTTGATTTTTTTTTCATTTTTTTACGATTTTGTGCACGGGCACGATTGTTTTGGCCATACAGGATCGAAACTTTGTCCTTAAGTCTCGGTACATGGCAACCGTAATTAAAACACAATTTTCGGTCTTAGGTTACCGAGAATTTTGAACCAGTTTCGGTTGTGTTGTACCGAAAATGTTTGTTAATTCTCAGACATGTACTACCAAGACTGTGTTGTTTTTTTTTTTTTTTTTTTTTTTTTTTTTTTTGCAAATGTGTTGTGCGTTGGTGATGAGTATTTGTGGTTGAATGTTTTTCTTGCAGGTAATGCTGGTTTCCACATTATTTTCAGACTACGAGGATGCTTTCACTCCTTGTAGGCCATTCAAATTTAGAGAAGCGGTTATTTCGTGGCTTCAAATGATCGGTCGTGCGAACAAGTTTGTGTTAGTTACGAAGCACTCTGATGCCTGAAGGGTTAAGCGCAGGGGAAGGGTGAAACTTGCATGTGAGAGGCCCGATACATTTAGGGGAATGTCACAAAGACTAAGGAAAGCTAAAGCCACAAAACTTGCTTTGAAACTAAGAACTAAAGAGGATGAGGAAAATACAAGGACTCAAACTGGTACCAAGAAATGTGAGTGTCCTTTCCTTATTAACATTAATGAAAATGTGGATTCTTTGTGGTACATAAATGTGGTATGTGGGAGGCACAATCACGACCCCGCCAACAACTTGGACGACCACTCATTTGTAGGAAGATTGGGTTCGAGTGAGCAGGTGGTTGTGGTGCAGATGACTAAGGGGAATGTGAAGCCACGAGATTTTCTCAACACGTTGAAGTAAAGGTATGTAAATAATGTTTTGATTATGCGAACAATATACAATGCATGAAAAAAACATTGAATTGATGATGCAGGTGGGAGGACTTAAATGCAACAACTATTGCACATCTTGGAGAATAATAAATGGATGTTGTGGCACTGAAAACATCCCAAGACGAATGTCGTGACTGACTGATTTTGGGCACATCCTGATTCAATCAAGTTGTTAGGTGTTTCTTGTCGATTCTTCTAATGGATTACACATATAAAACTAATAGGTATCAGATGTCATTGTTGAAGATAGTTGGTATCACTTCGACGCATTTGGCGTTCTCAGTTGGGTTTGTTTTTATATCATCAGATACTAGTGCCAATTATGTTTGGGTACTTCATAACTTGAAATCAATATTGGATGGGTGACCTAAAACTAACATGATTGTTACAGATCGAGAGTTAGGCCTGATTAGTGCAATTGAAGAACTATTTCCAACATCGTCTCATCTTCTTTGCTCTCAGCACATCAACAAAGTAGTCTTGGCCAAAACTAAAAAGATGTTATGAGGATAACGAATGTTTCACATGTTTCATGGATAGGTGGACGAGTGTGTTGTATGTTAAGTCAGAGGCATTATTTGAACTTAGGATGAATGACTTACGATGTAAGTTTAGAACTTTGAAGGATCTCATTGATTACTTGGATAACACATGTGTGAAGTACTATAAGGAGAAATTTGTACCGGCATGGACGGATCGGATTATGCACTTTAGGGAAACAACGATGCATATGCTGAGTCTGCGCATTCCACTTTAAAGCTACATCTTGGCAATAGTCAGACAAATTTTGAGACTTTGTAGGGTGTGGTTGATGGTCTTTTTAAGATCCAACATAACAACATCGAGGCGTCATTTGAGCTCAGTTTGAATATGGTGCAGCATGAATATGTTAATGGTTTGTATCATCGGTTGCGTGGATACGTCTCTCAAAGGGCACTTAAGTTGATTAGAGATGAAGCGAAACGTGGAGAGAATGTTGGACATGACTCTACTCTTTGTGGTTGTGACATACGTACCATGTATTATCTTCCTTGTACACACGAGATAAACTTCCATAAAATAATTGGTTCACTTATCCCACTTGAAGACATTTATGAATACTGGTGAAAGTTGAGTATGGTACCAGAGAATATTGTAGATCGGGCCAGATATAATGTGTGATGAGATTTAAAGAGTGTTGGAAAAGTTTCATGCTTGCACTGACGAGGATGATCGCATCAGGATTATTTAGCAGCTCAGAGAAATTAGTCGGCCTCCGTCCACACCGGAGGTTATCCTACCTATAAAAATAAAGACAAATGGAAGGACACTGGGGTCTACAATTGAGATTTTGATGAATAAAGGAAAGAAGAAATGATCGAAGAGGAAATTCGATGAAGAAGATACTTCGACGACAATATTGGCAAGCGTATGTACTTCGAAAGAAGAGACATCTAGTTTGAGGAAGAAACAAATAAAGTGGGGCTTAATATACGTCGGACACGTCGGGCTATCCAAGATGTATCTAAGTTTGGTTATGCCTATTGCATACAACTGGATTGGTTGTCATATGTTGAGAGCACTATTGATGTGACAGACGATGGTAATTGTGGATATCAGTGCGTTACCTCCAGGCTTGGACTCCCCGATGTAGATGGTTGGAGGTTAGTACGTAGAATGATGCTTAATGAGATAATGGTGTTTGAAACTCTTTGGCGGGAAGTGCTTGGAATAAGTTACGAGATGGTGAAGACTGTTGTGCATTGTCCGGATGATTGCGTTGAAGCCTCTTTTGATGAATGGTTGACACTTCTGAATATAAGTCTTTAATATCAACGACCTTTAATGTCATTCCAGTGAATCTCTCACATGATAGTTGCTTGACATTTCTTCCTTTACGTAATATCCATTGTCTTCTTTCGATAGTCAGCTTATCATTGACATGATAAATGATAGGAACATTCATTGGGTTAGGGTACATTTGAAAATTATATTTGAAATTTGTTGTTTCAATTACATGTTAATGAGTTATTGTTCTAATTTGTACTTGACAGGTGAAGTTAAAAGTGAATGCACCGCTTCTTTCATTATATCCATCATGGGAAAGGTATGCCGAGAAATGCGCTAAACATTGGCGCGATGGTTTCGTAATTCAAGAATTCGTGCTAGTTGTAACTGCAGAACAAGGCATGCCTTCCGTAGTAAACTTAGCCTCACCCTATCTACATTTGGATGTACCTACATGAATGATTTTGTGGATTTACATTTATGTTGGTTTACTTTCCATTACACCTTGTAACACGCATTAGTCGTTTTCTCATATATATCTCTAACACAGGCACCAACGAATGTATATACATTTCTTTTATTGTATGTTTCACGGTTGTTTAATGTAGATGAGTTATGGTTTGTTATGGTAAAGTTTATTATGTTGAAGTTTATGTAGTTTATACTTAACTGCTGCTGTCAAAAAAAGTGTTTCAGACATGCAGGTCAGAGACATACGTCTGTGTCTCGGAGTCTCTAACTGGCAAATGGGACAATTTCTTGGTGGGGTATCACCGAGACTTGTCTTCTAATATGTAATCTGAATGTATCCTATTCTGAGTCGGTGACAAGTGACTGAATCATCTCATGATTCTTGGTGTCTTGTAATCATCAAGACATTACGTTAAGTATCGACTTTCTAATTATAAGACTGTACAACGAGTTTACAATGGTTAGTCATGGTAGGTAATGGCCGAGCTCACTTGAGGGATATCGGTCTCCCATTATCGAGATTGTGATACGTAATATTAATATTACTCTCGGTAGTGTAGATCCGTGATGAACATGTATAGGTGCAGAACGATAAGGCCGAGAATATACATTACATCTCGTACCTGTGGTACCAAGACATCACTAATACAGACATAAATGCATTTAAACACCAAGCTGACTAAAACTTCAAGCCAAGACTCAAAGCCAAACCATCAAAAAAGTAAAAAAAAATTATTATATCCAACAACAAGGCCTTCAAATACATTGACAAATTCAACAATACAATCCAAATCCATAACTCATGCAACAAACCACTTTCCAACCAAGTAATTAGTTTCACCAAGTATACAAATTACGCCAACATAAATAAATCCATGCAAAGCAGCAAACAAATCACACCAATCCATAAATAATCAAATAAGTTACAACAGTTTACAAGCCGTGCAAAACTCTAAAGAAATCATTGCTTTTGGGAGGGCTCGGAAGATTTTTTCTTTTTAAATATTTTTCGCTGGTATTCATTGTCGTGCATGCGCTTGGGAGGAGTATTGGGGCAAGGAACGTCACTTGACCTTGACTGGGTTGTCTTGCTGTCGTGTTAGGACTCCTTTAAAGGCCCGATAGGGGTTAACGTTGTGGCCGCGATGGTGTTTACAGTTGTAGTGGTGGTGGTAGTCGTGGGGAAAATCCTCCCTAACATGAAGTTCACCACGTGACTCACCATTTTCTTCGCGAATTCCACGTTACATTCCTCCGGCAAATCCATCCACTTTAACGCGACATCCAACGCACACCAGTTTCGTTGTTCAATAAAAATGAGATAAAAGTAATTAGTTTCATACACAAAGGAGGTGTCTAAGAAAAAAATGGACATTATGTAGACAACAGTCCCAACAATATATCTCAAACACCTTGTTATCAATAATGGTGCAGGCGACATCAGCATCGTCCTCATTTGACGGGATCTCGATTATCGGGTGTAAAACACATAGAAAGCAAGGAAGATACTCTAATGTTGCTATGAACTCGAATTGAGCATTCTCACCTTGGACTTTAGGGGCTAATAAATGGTTACGCCACCTTTCTTAGTGCTCCTGTTGGAACACATACTTGAGGAAGTACATGAGTGCAAATGGGTCTCGGGATGCCTAGAGAGGGTGATACGGAGGGGCAATGTGACGACGCCAACTACAAATAAGGGCACCGCCAAACCTAATCCCTTAAGTAAGTCATAATCTCCCCTATAGGACCTAACAAGGAGCTAGTCAGCTTTATGTAAACTCCTAATTACCTACCCATTTATGATACCACCTACAGTTAACAAACTAGTTCTACTGACTAACCTATGGTTGTCTATAAATTAGAGTTCAGTTACATTTTTTATCTAACAAAATATTTAGCGAAGTCTTATTAAGTTATTAGTAGGACATAAAGCCTAACCTATTGTGGAAAATCCAGGAAAGAAAGATCACATGCATATATGACGATCTATATATCATGTGTCTAATCAGTTGTTCCCATCACTCAACCCGAAAGTAAAAATATCATGTATATAGAAAATGTAATACAAAAGAATACAAAACGTACAAAAATATGTCGTAGCAGTTCTTCACTGGCTCAGAGGTAGTCATCAATCTTCTCTTTACCTGGTATGCTACTCGTCTGATCTGCACCCACCATCACAAACTAGACGTTGAGTACATGAAATTGTTTAAGTAATACTGAGAGACATTGATCCACAATCCCAAACAGGCAACAAGTATCAAATAACATAATCTAAATAGCAACTATGCTGAAAGAAATGTCATGCAAAGAGATACTTGAGTTAACCAAATATGAAACTGACTCAAGACTAAATAGTAATGGATTAGGGTCAGCCGGCCGTGATCTTCATCACATAAGCCTTTCCACTACAATTTGAGCTCTATTCTATATCATTTCATTACAAATTGAGCTCTATATCATAATTTCAAAAGGTCGTACTTACGGTTATGCCTTTTCTATTCCAAGTGAATTAGTCGTCACTGAAATATATACTTGCTAACATACCCGAGTTTTAAAACTCGTCATGTTCACCCAAGATAATCTTGTGCCAACAAACCCCGATATCCGATTACCCCATTCGAGGCACGTTACCTCGTGTGTCATGCAAGGTAGTGGAGAAACTCCCTAACATCCCGGCAAGTCTAGTGACCCCCGTATGAAAGTTGAATTTCTATCATCAAATGACCCTAACCACAATAACCACTTTCATTTTCAATAATGACTCGGTAATAAAAGCCAAGAGATGTAACTGCATACTAATGCACAAAGGATTAGAGTCAAAATAAACAAATCCTAATAGCATGCTATATCACTGAACAATGACAAACACAACAATCAACATGACGAAGTATAGGAATTGGAATCAATGATATACACAACAGAGTATGCTATGAACAACATCACAAAATGAGAACTGAACAAGTCATAGCATATAGATTTAAAAGGAAATTCAATTCGAATAACTGAGAATAAATAAATAAATGGAATGAAATATAAATAAATGTCTCAATCAGTTTACTTACGTACACACAACAATTCCTAAGCTATCCAATTTTTCGACGCATCGATGTACGTACCCAAACCCCGTAATAACTCCTTTACGGTCCTAACATTTGCCAACTTATCAATTTATATTCACAATTCATTATTTAAAATTCCTAATTGGTCGAAATCGAATTCGAGACAAATTTGTCAATTTCGCACTTTTCGATGTAAAAACCCCATAAAAGTCGAGTCCAAAATTTCTAATCTTATATTTTTTCATAAAGATTTATTAGTTTTTATTTATTTTGTTGAAATATAATTTTTCAAAATTTTTCAAAATTTTTCCTAATTTTTTTGGAATTTTCTTGAATTTTTCCATATTTTTATCCATTTTCTGAAATTTATTTTATTAATATATATATTATTTATTATTTTATTATTTATTATTTATTATTTTTTTAGGGTGGGTCCGGGTCAACTCGACCCGGTCCCCATCAGGTCAAGGTCGGCCCAGCACGACCCATATGGGTTCGGGTCGACTCGACCCGACTCCCATCTTCTTCCTCATCGCACCAGAGTTGCAGCTCTGTAAATTTTTTTTTCACTGGGGTTGGGCGTCCATCCCCAACCCCAGGTTGGGTTTCCTATAGGGGAGACCACTCCCCTGCCCTCTTTGAGCTCGAAGTTCGGCACCTCTAACCACCACAACGACAACATAAATCAACAACAACAACGCGAAATCAACTGACCTTGCGTTCTCGTCGTCGGGTTTCTTTCTTCTCCTTCTCTCATTCTTTCTCTTTCTTCCTCACTCATTTCTTCTCTCTCTGCGTTTTTTTTTTTTTTTTTTGTTTTGGTTTGGAGAGATAGAATGAGATAAGATAAGGTTGGTCTTTGTTGTTTCATTTGACCAAAATTATATATATATGATTTGGGTAGCTTAAATGTGAGCCACACATCTCAACGCACGCATGTAACTCGAGGTACATCGGGTGGACTTGCTCACACCACTTATCCCTTGTGTCGCTTTCAAGTGACACCAATATTGGACACCTTTTATAGAGATGTGTGTGTGTAGCTAGATATAGATCTAGTGATATATATATATATATATATATATATATATATATTTTTACTTTGGCCCATTGATATATATATATACTAGTTTCAAGACGTGCTACGCATGATTCCCCCGCTCGCTCCGCTCGCGGGAATTAATTTCTAAGAATTTATTAACAAAATTTAATATTATAATTAAAATTTAAAAATTATAAATGCAAGTACATTTTTTAGCTTATCAATATTATCTAATGTGATTGAGATAAGATGTGAATGAAAAAACAAGCTAATCATGCTAGTACATTACTTCCTCAAAAAAAGTGTATTGGATTGATGAGAATGAGTTCATGATTGGTTTAGAGATTAAAAAAAAAAAACGTGTAGTGGATTGATAAGGAGTTAGAGTTTGATGATTTGGATACAAAAGAAAAAGTTGATTTGGAGGTAAAAAAAAGTATGGGCAAATAGGTAAATTTCATTACCACTCAAAAATTTGTGATTCGTGTTTTTATATATATGATAGATATATATATTTATCTCATTTCATTTTTTTTCATTTTCATTTTTTTAATAAAATGAAATTCAACTAGTTACACTTACCCCACGAGCTGCTGCCTCGGCCCACGTCGGCACGAGACACGAGGTAAGCCCCCGCTCGTCTCGGTATCTGCATACCCGTAAATGACTTAGTAGTCTACACATATACATTACACTAGGCAAACAACACAATAAATACAACATTTACCTCGGCCACCGTGCCTTGGTAGTGACACGTATCGCGCTGCGGGTCTCACGTCACGGGTCATTTGGTCCTGATTAACGAATTAAATGCTCATTAATTATTTGGGCCGTGACAGGCAGATACATTTTGGACATGACTGAGCTATCTCGGGAACCTTTCCGGATGGTATGGCTCAATTATGTCCATATACTTCAATGGCCCATCGTAGAACGTCATCGGGTGAACCATACCATCCGCCTTGATATCAAGGTACGGGTCCCAAGTCACCTACACCGGTGAAGTAAACATGTATTAGTAACAAATAAGGTACCACGAGAGTATTTGAATGAAATTAAAGAAACACACACACTTCATTTGGCCTTAGTCTGTCCAATGTCTTCCGAATCGAAGTCAACTTGTTTCCAACATTGACCGTCTCTTATTTCTGGATTCATCGTGAAATACGGGGTTGCAATTGATTCATGTACTTGGCGTTTGAGATGGAAACCCCGAGTTTGAAGTGATCGTACACCCATCCCTAACAATAAATAAACATTATTATCGATAATACAATAAGTAATAAGAAAAATACAAAATTAACAATAATTAGCTCAAGCAAAGTAAGGTATCTGAAAATTTATGACACTTCAACTCTGGTGGCTACTAAGCTGACGGTGCGAGTACGCCAATGCGGAAGCGCCCCATTCATAGTTGCCGACATCATCTAAATTCTCCAACAGCTTGAGCAATGCAATTGAGACTCGTGTTCCACTCTTATCGGCGAAGAGAGTGCATGACAAGAGGTACAACATGAATGCTCGTGTGGTGCATTGCACAGGAGGGTAATGAAATGGTTTTGACTTTCTGGTCGGGGACCATCGAGTCTTCAACCAAGCCTTTCAAATAGTGAGGGCCCCAGTGATGTTAACCACTTCCTCCCTCTCTTCATGTGTAACACTGAGAAACTTTGAAACTAGTTGAATGGCTTCCTTGCGAGAGTCCTCGGTATATCTTGAAGAGTTTTTCACCGCGACGACCTTGCCCATTACAGGAATCTTTAATAGAATGCTGACATCCTCCAAAGTGATAGACATTTCACTAAAAAACATGTGAAATGTATGTCTCTGGCTGCCGCCGCTCGACAAATCCAGAAATCAACTCCTTATTGCCTTTTCCGGTACGAACAATCAATGAGAGGAATCAACCCAGAGCGCTGGATAATCTTCTAAAGACCCTCGGTGTCGGGGTGACATGATTGCAAATACCACTCTTGGATGAGCCCCGTGGTTGATGCACTTCAACAAAAGGTCGATGTTGTAAAAACAAATGAAAGTAGCATCATTTAAACCATAATATAATATAACATTTAAAAGAATAAAGGGAAACAAAACTAACAAAAATAACGTACTTCAGCCTCCTAAATCGCATATGCGATGTGATTTTGAAACTCAACAATAAACTCCCCCCCAAGTAAATGAGCAGACGGGTCTTCTTGTTGCTCTTCTTCATTTTTGGTGGCTCGGGTGCCTCAGCCGCCTCAAGTCACTCAGCCGCCTCGAGTGGCTCATGTCCCATGGTTGCCTCCATCATAGCTAGTACCACCCACATGATATTCATAAAGTAAACAATAAAATAATTATCCGAAAAAAAGATTAACCAAAATCTAACCAAGTAAAAAATAAGTAACTAATACAAAATCTAGTAAGTTAAAACAAACCTTCTCCTATTTTTTCACTCCCAAGTGAGTCCTCAGAAGACTCGAAGGCTTCACCCTCGGTTCCATCGCGAGCAATGATTGGATCATTTTCCTGACGCTTGACAATGTGTGAACCCTCATCCTGCAGAACACCCTTCCGATCACGTCTACTCATCGCTGATACATTACCTTTTGCATTAGTCTTTTATTTCTCCTTCTGGTAAGATGGGGTCTAGGGTCACCGACCACCACGACCACGGGCACCTCCTAACGCCTCACTACCAATATCCTTTTTAGTCACAACTGCCTTAGAACGAGCCATATCTGAAAAGAAAGGAAATTTAATCAATTTCAAACTAAAATCAATGAAATAATGTGTAAATAAGTTTCAGTTGAACATGTCTCAATAACATGTTAACGAGACACACAAACAAGTCTCGGTAGCCTATAAATGAAACAATACATACTAGTCTCGGTTAGGTAAAATCGAGACAAATATAATTCAAAATTGTCTTTAAATCTTGGAAAGATATAACCGAGACTATGTCAAATTGTCTCGTTTGGTAATAACCGAGATGAAGCAATCGAGTTGTACTTTATTTACAAAAAGAAATTTTAAAATAGTAAACTCGTTCATACGAAATCAAGACTCATAGTATAGTCTCGGCATCAGGTAACCGATATTTATTCTGGGCATTTTCAACTAACTTATGTATCTCCGCTACCAATGGTCAAGAATACACTATAAGTTACTGCCTTGGGTGGCCAAAAATCACGGGTTTCCAAATTCGAAACCCGTGAATGAAGAACACACAATGCAAAGACTAATAATCAGCTAACCTAACCCATTTATTTTTAAATCGACTAAGAACATACCTTTTGTCATTCGAATTGACTTACCGCAAGATCGAATCCAGAAATTCGAGCCCTAATGTCTATCGAATCCTCCCAAAAATGAAGCCGAAACCAAATAGCTAGGCAAAAATTAACGGGAGAGTGAGAAGCAGGGAGGCTAGGAGCATCGAAAGGGAACAGAGAGAGGGTTTTAAAGATTTAGTGGGGTGTCTATCTTCAAAGAGCAAAGAAAGGGGATGAGGTTCCTTGATCGTTGGTTTTGAAGAAGTAAGGTGGGGTGCTCATTTTGGATAGGGGTATTTCTGGCATTTCACCTCTTTTTTTTTGGTGTGCTCAGTAAAGCACTTGGTGCCCTTAATAATGGTGTGCCTTAAGTAATAGGTAAGGTGCCCATAATGATGTTCTCAAATAAACAAATGAATACATCGTCAGTGTCTTAGACTCTTGGCCACAATAAAGAAAAATAAATCTCTTTGATTAAATTTGTCTTTCAAAATTTGCATGAAAATGTTTTTGTCCTCTAAAAGTAAGATTGTGACATTCATACTTGGGAGGAATTGGCCCCTGAACCCAGAGCTTGCAATAAGATGGGTGTATAGAGTTCGTGCTTATTTTATTGTAGTGCATAAGAATGTGGAATTGTGGATGGTACAAATTTACATGCCCCACAAGTTTCATAAATGGTCGAAACACCATTTATTTGATTTTTTTGTCTTAACCACCCTTAGACTATAAGACTACTCCAGGTGAACCTCAATTCACACATTATATAGGTGGGGTAACTCCTAACATTGGTGTTTCTATTCTCATGACTCGAACTTGAGCCACTAGTTAAGGAACAACAACATGTTTTCAATTGTACCAGCTAAGGATGCAGATGGGGCGGAGAATCCCCATTCCCCACGGGGATCCGCCCCGATGGGTTAGGGAGTCCTCGCCAACTAACCTCCACGAGGCCGAGTACGGAAGGAATTTCATCCCCACTATGGCAGGGTGATATTATCCCTCCCCACCATAAGGATTCCCCACTCCACCCAGTGAGGATTTCACCTCGGTGATCTTGAATGTTCCTCGTGGGAAACGCATCAAAATCATTAAGTCTTACATTTCCCTTTTTTGTATGGTGAATGCTTCACATATAATTTGAAAACCAATGTATAATTTCGAAGAAAAAGCTTTTAATGATTTTAATTTCGAATTATAATGTTTTTGATATCTATTTTTAACATATTATGTGAAAAAGTGATAGGGATGGGGGTGGGGTGGGGATCTCCACTGGGTGGGAAATGGGGGTTAAAATTTCTCTAGTAGGGAATTTCAAGCGGGGAATCCCCGCCCCGCCATAAATGGGGATAGGGATGGGGATTGCATTCCTCGCTCTTAAGCCACCCCATATGCATCCTTAATGCCAACCAACCGTTGGTCTTATTTGACCTTTTCGCTTATCCTATCTCTTAGGAGTGTTAGTTCTTCTTGGCTTGTTCAAAATTACGATTTTCAACCCCATATACGGTAAAGTGGTTTGATAGAAATAATCCTAGTCCCCTGTGTGAAACTATTACCTTTTTTTGGGAATGTAAGAAAAAGAATTCTCTACCATAAGCTGTAATGACCCATTTTATTAATGTCGTTAATTATCTCGAATTTACGGACGTGGATACCAATTCATATCTATGTGGACGCCGAGGTAGGCTAGGACACACGAGGACCTAGGTACAATAGTTTATTGTGTGTTGGATGCTTATTTGCAGTGCGATTTATTGAAATACATTGCATGTGTGTATGTTGCATAACAATACGTACGTGATTGTGTGAACTGTATTCACCTTGATATACGTGTCAATGCTGGTACCGGGTAGTTGACGAGACCAAATATTAGGTCGGAGAAACTAAAACACACATATTAAATAGAATTGGCCAAGTAACTAATATGGAATGGGTATTAGGTGGCTAGTGACGCAGTGATACTCGTATGTCGCCGTTCGGACGTGAAACCGGGCATTGAAACGCCCGAAAATAGCATTTTTGTGCTTAAAACACAAGCAAGTGTCACAAACATATCACAATTCAGAGTCAAGGAGGTGTTAGGTTGGCATAAATGGAGGGTTTTGGGTGCATAGATATGCACATGTGAGTGGAGATGTTAAGTGACTATAAGTCAACAAAACTTATCTTTCCACTACCTTTTCTCTCACTTACATCTCCCACTCACACAAACGAAATCGAGAGGCCGAGAAGATAGAAGAAGAAACGGAGAGGAGGAGGAGGAGGAGGAGGAGGAGGAGGAGAAGAAGCCGAGATGGAGAGCTCGAGGAAGTCGAATTGAAGGTGAGCTTGTTGTTGAATCTCGTTGAAGTTGTGGTTGTTGAAAATGGTTATTGTTATTATTGGATCGGTTGTTGATGGAGGAGCTCGGATTCTCCAAGGAAGGAGACGACTTGGGAGAGTCATCTCCCCTCCCCAAATTAAAAAAAAATGTTGGCGATCGATTGCATGGAAGGAGTGCACACACGCGCGTGTGTGCACCCACCCAACTAGGCCGGGCCAGAATTGGGTCCGACCCATTTGGGTCGGGTCCAACCCATTTGGGTCTACCCAACCCAAATCAATAAAAAAAGAAAAAGAAAATAAAAGAAAGAAAAATTTGGCGACTACCTCTGACTGTCTGTTGTCGAAGAATACTTATACGTGTGTTTGTTTTTTATATTTTGATTTCTTTTGGGAACTGGGGAGTATCATGACATTGTACATGTAGATACCTTATATGGTATAGTCTTCTATCTCTATACCGAGTACTTTTCAGGGTTTTTCTACAATAGGATTTGTTTATTTGATTATTATTATTTCTTGAATTAATGGTATAAAATACAACTTCCACTGAAAAGGTCACTTATACGTTGTACACACAAGTGGATATGAATTTCGAGACAGAAAAAGGACGGGCAAGTGTCGTACACGTGTAGTTGGACCAGCTGGCAAGGAGTGCATGGAGACACGTCACCCCGGGGCGGCGAGGGTCGCCACATAAGCTATGTTTTGATTGCATCTTGTTAGGATTGTTTTAATTCCAATATACCACCAAGATTACACATCATATTACTGAGAATGTAAAAATAATTAGAATACGAAAACGTACCTAAATCCATTGCTTAAATGATTGATTAGGTGCGGTTGATCTTCTAGACTAGCACGATTCTCTGTTAAACAACCTTAAATATTTCTCAAAAGTATTTTATCTGTGACGAGGTGCAGAATAGAATTAGAAGTTGATTGTGTGGCCTGGGGACCATAACTGATTTATATAGGGTGACTAAGAGGAAACAATAATCCATATTTTGAGTTTTGCCGATCATAAAACTGAGAAATACCTTTATGTCTCTACATATCAAAGGTCCACAAACGTTTAAAGTCCAAACATAATTAGATCACTTTTAATGGACTTAACCTTATGTGACAACTCACAATACATTGTTATTAACATATAAGTCCACTAATGAATTCTAATCCAACACAATCTTCCACTAGGACATATATGTGAAACCCTTATAATAATACATTGCCAAGTAACCGAATGAGCTCAATGGTGCTGTCATTAAATATTGAGACATATTTATAACCAATCCCGTCCATCAATCATGCAACATAGGATCAAAGAGACATTCGTCACATTAATCATAACTAGACTTAATGGTCACATATTTCATACAAAAGAATGACATGGATCATGATGTGGATGTGTAGCGTGAAAACTTTATGTAATGTGATCTTAACATGCCTATGTTCAACTAGTCCTCTTTAACTTAAGTGATATCAAACTTAATATTGTATTCAGAGTGTAACTGAACCAAACTTTATGCCTACCGACAATTACCTTAACCTTAATACTGAAAACGAAAAACTTCATAAAAGCATTTACACCATAATCTCCTATTGAAATGGAACATCATCTGAAAATCAAACACCCATACGAGCAACATGCTGAAAACCTGCTTGGGTGCTAATGCCTTAATAATCGAATCAAAAAATTAGGAGTTCGTAATGACATGTTTTTATAAAACAATTGTTCACTCTAAATTCTTTAATTCTTTGACAACTAGGATTTAAATGTCATATATAAACCAACGACTTCACTCAGCTCATGTTTTGTAAAAATACATAACTGCAATATTATTGTCACAAATAATTATATTTATAAACTTCTCAACTATACCAAACCCTCCATGACGAATTGTTGCAGTTATATCCTATTATATAATGTTATAATTTTATATTGTTTAACATTTATTTAGTCACTAAATAAACATAATTGAAATGAATTTCATTTTATGTAACATCCAACAAACTCGGAGTCAGTACACTAAATGATCTCAAACTTTTCTGACATCTGATATGTGAGCATGTATTATTTAGTTCTCAATAAATACCGTAAGAATTGTTTAACTATTCATCAATAGTTAACTCCCAGGTTACTCAAATACCTGCCTAACATTACTAAGTGTACTTAATTAAGACACGCACGAAACTGAACATAAGTTCTTGAGGTTTTGAAGTTTTTCTTTTTGGAACAATATATTAAATGAGAGGTTTTCTAACATTGTCTAGATTTATTGTTTCTTGAACAATGTCAACAACACACCTTTGAGAATATCATCATATTCTTCTTTAAAACAACTAGTGGATGACAAAGAGGGAACAATTCAAGGTTAAAAAGAGATAATTTAGGAGTAATTCTGAAATTTTGAAATCTCAAACAAACTAACTAAAAAGTTTATTTCTCTCTCTAACATTATTTTCTCTCTTTTAGTTTCAACTTTTAAACTCCCAAGTCCCAACCTATTAGAAAAGAGAAAAAGTTAGTTAAATTGAGATTTACTCAAATACCCTTAATTTTATTTTCTTGCCAATTATTCCAACTAATTAGATAGAAGATTTTGAGGACAATTTTGAAAATAAAGAAATTTTAGGCTTAATAGGATGGAAAGGAGGATTGACATTATATATAGTATAGATGACCAAAACAGGATCTCCTCCCCAAACTCAACATCCTAAAAAATTAGATACTAAAGAGAGGCAAAATTGTTTGGAAGCAAAGACTATTTTAAATTACTGAAGAGCCATAACCGAACAATTTTGAATCATAAACATATTTATTCAATTTCCAAATCTATATAAAAAACTTAAATAACCATATTAGTCTGAAATATAAACAAAAACAAAATCAGAATCCATCTAGGCGATAATGTGAATTAAAACTTGAATACATGCTGGTTTAGAAATAATAATCTAAACTTTCTATTGCCTCTACTTTAACTATCTTGCCCTCATTCATATAGATGTCTCTTTTAGCATCACTTGATATTTGACAATGCAAGCAACTCTGCATAGACACATGGATATAAGTTGTGGCACTAGAATCTCTACAATGTGTCTAAGCAATCAAGTAATAATAGAATAAACCGAATTAAGAATCATATATTTCTTAACATGCCAAACGTAATTAGTACAATTTTTCGTAATATGCCCTTCAACACTGTAGAAGTAACAACCTGAAATTTTAGATACATCCAAAGTCGTACGTTTCTTTAGTTGTTTCTTTTGAGGTGCTTTATCTACAATTTCCTTTTCATGTCGTCTTTTCTTGGGGTTTTTCTAAAACTAGGGTATGTTTACAATTTAATTCACAAAATAGGGAGGTTTTTTTTTTTATTACGGGAGTAGACAATAACGCCCTTTGGGAAGGCGTTATTGGGTTGAGTTGATTTGGTATGCGGTGACATGGCGTCCACGCGGCATCGATTTGTACAAATAGCGCCTTTTGAAAAGGCGCTATCTGTACATGTGGCAGCCACGTGGAAGCCACGCCACCGCATACCCACATTTAACTGATAACGCCTTTTGAAAAGGCGTTATCAGTTTCTCCACCAGTTGAGGTGGCGTTGACGTGGCGTCTACGTGGCAGACCAACTGGACTTAATTAAACGGGGCTTAACAAACTGTCCGCCATCGCCATGTCAATGCCACGTCACCGCCCCGTCACTGCCACGTCACCAACTGGACTTAATAAACTGTCCGCCACCGCCGCTGGCCGTCACCTCGAGCTGCGGGACTGCGTCTTCCTCGGCCGCTCCGTCCGTCGCCGCTAGCCGTCGTCTTCGTAGTCGAGCGATATCGACGATTACAACCAAATTTGAATATGCATATGATAAGTTTATATTTGTAAAAAAATGAAACCAATTATGAATAGGCATATACATTGGTTTCAACCTTCAACTCTATTTTCTAAACTAACTAACATTAACTAACCTAACCAATTAACCTAATAAGTAACTAAATAACTAACTAACTAACTAACTAACTAACTAAACTAAACTAAACTAACAAACCTTAACTAATCAAACCAAAGTAAACTAAACTAAATAACTAACTAACTTTGAACTAACTAAATAACTAAGTAACTAACTTAACTTAAGTGAGTAAGTAAGTAACTAACTAACTAACTAACCAAAGTAAACTAAACTAACTAATATTAACTAACCTAACCAAACTAAACTTATTAACAAACTAAAATAACTAACATTAACTAACCTTAACTAACTAACCTTAACTAAGCGAACTAAACTAATCTAACTAACCTTAAGTAACCTAACCAAACTAAACTAACTAACTAACTAACTAACTAACTAACTAACTAACTAACTAACTAACTAGCTAACTAAACGAAACTAAGTACCCTTAAGTAACCTAACCAAACCAAACTAAACTAAGTAAATAACTAAACTAAACTAAACTAACTAACCTAACTAAACTAACCAAACCAAACTAAACTAAATAACTAACCTTAACTAAACTAACTAACCTTAACTAACATAACCAAACTAAAGTAACTAACAACCTAAAGTAAGTAACCTTAACTAACTAAACTAACTAACTAACAAAGTAACTAACTAACAAAGTAACTAAAATAACCTAAACTAAGTAACCAAAACTAACCTAACAAAACCAAACTAAACTTAGTAACTAACTAACCTCAACTAAACTAACTAACTAACTAACCAACATAACGAAACTAAACTAACTAACAAACTAAACTAGCTAACCCTAACTAACCAAACCACCTAACAATACAAACTAAGTAAACTAAAATAACTAACTTAACTAGCTTAATTGCAAACTAAACATACTAACTAAATGGAACTAACCAAACTAAACTAACTAACATGAACTAACATAACTAACCTTAACTAACATAACCACGTAAACAATACATACTTAGTAAAGTAAAATAACTAATTTAACTAACTAAACAACCAACCAAAAAATGATCCACGTTAACCACCAAACTTTACTAAACAAACATAACCTCAACACCTAAACTAAACTACATTAAGTAAGTAACCTAATTAACCTAACCAAACTAAACTAATATAACCTAACCACCGACACCTAACTAACTAAGCTAACCACTTAAGTTAAATTATACATATAACCTAAACTAACTTAACAAACTAAACTAACTATTGAAGAGTAATCAAATCTACGACATTATAATAATATGGAAAACATGAGAAATAAGATTATTCAATGAGAAGGTTGAATACACGTACTTCATGAACCCAAAATCTAAGTAATTTACAAATCACCATGACATCAAGTAAACTCATCATGCAGGTCTATTTCGGCGGTTCCGTTGACGTTGTTCCTCGGTGAAGCAAACCGGACGTACTCTTTGTCTAGTTGGACGATGTGTTTGTACATCCGGTTGAGGTTGTTGACTCCGCTGGTCTTGCGATGAATCACGTCGAGTAGATCGATGTGTTTCCTCTAGTTCTTGACTCGACTCACCTCTGCTATTGATGCTACCAAAAATAGGAGGTGGAACCATCCCGAAATAGTGGCTTCCTGCATGGGGTTGGGGGAATGGAACATGAGGCTGCGACATGGTCAATAAGTTCATGAATGAAGGGTCTCCACTATACGCCATATTGTAATTGTACGGAGTAGGAGTATATGGACTAGGCATGTATGGAGGCAGTGATGGATACGTTTGATGATGAGGCATTCCATGGTCCACATATGAAGACGAAGGCCCAGGTGCGTAAGGATCAAAATGGTAAGGAGGAAGATTCACGCTCGACGGCCTTGGTACAAACATTTGAGGTTCTGGTTTGGGTGTGGAAGATGCAGGAATGTACCCATGAGAAGAATGACTACTCTCGCCAACATTCTCTCTTCTACTCACTCTCGAACGAGATGAACGTGCTGGAGGAGAAGGTCTACTACTCTCTGCAGCAATCTCAGTCTGAGTAGATGGACGTGGCGGACGAGGACGTCTGGTGCGTTCCCGCACAGTCTCTGGTCGTGTTCGTCTTCTTCTCACCTCTATCTCTGGTTCTCCCTGATCGTCTTCTTCATCTTCTTGTTCATTATCCTCATCTATGTCTTGTTGGACGTCAATTCCATCATGCGAAAGATTAGACCTTTGTCTTTCATCTTCGTCCAAAATTTTAATCCCTTCATCAAGGCCAGCAAGACCTCGCTCGTACCCATCCTCAATAAACACACGCCTAAGTCGATGCACCAAGTTACGCTGATATAACAAAAATAAGACCTCAAATCACTCAATATAAAAATATTAATTGTTCGAGGAAAAGTTAGAGTTAGAAGATTACCGAGTAGTCGCGTAACGCCCCGTCGTGTCCTATGAATCTCCTAGTGACCGATCGATACCACGTCATGTAGTCTTGATGGTCATGCCCTTCATTCATTGCCGCCGTCGCAATGGTGTCCCCACGATTTTCCCACATGTTTATGTAGCTTGCGTGAAAAGTAACCCAATTTTCATGATTATGTCCACGCAATTCGATGCGGTGCAGTTGGGCGTCGTAAGCACAATTAGGTGGCACTACTTGTACCATGCCGAATTGTCTCATGACCCTTTCTGGTCGATGCCACTCCACAATGTGGAAACAAATAAGGGGACACGTCGAGAGCCAACTGCCTTGACCATTTGTACAGTACTCGGGAAGAGACCCCATGAGTTCATTATATGGTTGCCACACCACATCATCCTCATGCCTCTGAGAGTCGAGTGCATCACGGTATGCCGATACGACGTGCGTCGTATTTTGTGAAACCGAAAATGCATCGAGCCATCTGTGTAGGAAACAATAAGTTATGATAAATAACATGGACAAGAATTATTTGCAAAGTAATGAAAAATCGACTTTAATACCTGTGTCCGAGTGGAACATCCATAAGCATATTTTGGCCATCCACCGTTCGCTGTTGAGCTCTAGATACACGCAGACGTCGCGGTGCTATGAATGGAAATCCGTCCCATGCCCACAGTTGTACAAGAATGGAGGCGCCAGCAACCTCATGTGCCCCTGCGCGAGATCCGCGACACAACTCCCTGTACAAATAAGCCAAACATGCACTCCCCCAACTATATTGGCCTGCTACTTGGAAATCCTCCAGCAAAGGTAGGAACATCAAATGTACGAACCGATTGGACTTGTCGGCGAAAAGACAACCACCGATGAGTTGTAGCATGTACGATCGAACGTAACGTTGGACCGACTCCTCATCGCTTTCATCATCTATTGCTGGAACGTTACGCTCAAGCCAATCGACCTTAAGTTTACAACCTACGATGTCATCTCCACCAGGAGTTCGTCCAAGTAGCCTCTCGCAGACATCAACATAGTCTGCGTCTGTCGTTCCCGTCACAGGCATACCTTCAATAGGTAATCCAATCTGCACCTGCACGTCTTGGAGTGTAATTGTGCACTCCCCACAATGCATGTGAAAAGTATGCGTCTCAGGGCGCCATCTCTCTACAAACGCAGTAATCAAAGCCCAATCAAGGCTGAAAAATGCTACCCGGGATATCCCATAGAACCCACTGGAACGAAGATATGGGATCATCCTAGAATGATACTGCATCGTTCGATCAACGACCCCACGTCTTCGACGTACGCGCATTGTTTCGTAAACCTTGGAATTGATAATGTATTAATGTATGTTTTTGATATAATATTGCTGTAAATAAACATATGAATTCATGTAAAATGGCCTTACCTCGCCCCTCCAGGTTCGCGTCGATCTGTGAGTAGTTGGAGTTGCAACAGTGATGGATCTTAAGGACCTGGATCCATTGCAATACAACTATATAGAAGGTTATAAAAAGAAAATGAGTATTGTACGAAACCATAGCGATAAGTATTTACTAATTTTTCACACAAAAAAACACAACAAAAATTAGTCAAACTCAACATATCTACGACCATAAGTTGTTTCACACATTATACAAATTCGACTAGAGGTCCTCATTTGATGGTTGAGGTCTCCTTGGACAATTTTTTTTGTTGTGTCCCTCTAAACGACAAATGCCACACCGGTTCTTCCTGGTAGGGACTCGTTCACGGTCTCTATTTGGACATGTTCTTCTTTTATGTCCTTCTTGATGACATATCCCACATCTCAAAGGTCTTTGGACATTAGGCAGATCCATCTCGGTATGTCTTCGCGATCCCTTAGGTCTCCCTCGGCCACGTCTGGATCTTAGGGTCGGGTATGATCTTCGTCCCAAAAGTCGGCCAATACTTCTCATCTGGGATGGCCTTGAAAGCAAACGAGTAGCATTGTGCGTACACATCCATCCTGTAGAATGGCTCGATGAACTGCGCGTAGCTCACTCGAACTACCGCACATGCTGCTATCACGTGTGAGCAGGGGAATCCAAACGACTGCCATTTATTACAAGTGCAGACCCGGTCCTTCAAGATGACGACTTGTGTGTTGTTGCCCTTATGCATGCGGTCTCCGTGTCTTCCCGTTAGGACTTCGAACTCACCAATATCTCGATTGATCAACGTGACATGATGCGGCCTTGCAGATTTCTCATATTTCGCCAATGTCGTCATTGCATATTCCGTGTACGGTAGTTCCCTTGAGATTGCATCATTGATTTCCTGGTTGCGTTTATCGTGGTACGCCACCAATCTGTAGTATATCATCTGAGTTAACGCCGTAATTGGCAAGAATCGAGCTCCCTTCAAGACACTGTTGAAACACTCTGCAATTGCCGATGACACTCTAATAAGTAATAGTGGTTCGTCGAATATTTATTGTATTTTAGTGCGAAGAATAATTTGTACTTTGTACTTACCAACACCATTAAAATTCATCCATCCGTACCGCATGCCTCTGTCGTGCGCTTGCGTCCAAAGTTCTTTAGGGATGGCATTGATATATTGTAGGCATTGAGGCGTTCGTGAAGATAAGTATGTGAAACGCTCCACGCACGCAATAAATTTTCGGTCTTGATGTTGAACAGCTGCTCCACCAAACAGCACTTTCAAGGGTTCATTTTTGAAGTGTGTGCCGAAATTACTAAGCAATTGTCGCAAGCAATAACGGTGGTACCCTTGAGGGGGACAAAAGCCGTTGATTGGGGTGTTGACCGCCTCCAAAATGCCAGGGTGACGATCAGATATAACGCAAATCCCTTCTCTATCTGTCACGTGTTTGCGCAACATCCGCAAAAACCACCCCCACGAATCAGTTGATTCGGTTTCTGCAATGGCAAATGCAACTGGTAAGATGTGTCCATTTGTATCAACAGATATCGCAATCATGAACTTCCCACTATATTTTCCATACGAATGTCGCTCAATCGAAGCGAGGCCTGCAAAACTTGAAAGCATTTATTGAAGCTTCAAATGCAAAAAACACACGACGAAATTGAGGAGACGCGGTTCTAATTTCATCAGCACGCCATTGTCGTTGTGACCACTCGATTCTTGTCCCCGACTCTTACTCCTCACGCCGCCAACCATCTTGGTAATTGAGCGTACGACTCATCCCAATCTCCAAACGCCCATGCAATTGCTTTCCTCTTGGCATCCCAAATTCGCTTGTAGCTGACATCGTGACCGTATTTATTCTTAATTATATCTAATAATGCTTTGATCGTGATACCGTGATCGGCCTTAACGACGCTTTGGATCTCTCGCGCAATCATGTTGGCGTCAAGTTGGGCATGACCGCGTTGTATGTTGGGATTAATACACGTGTGCGGTACGTCTAACTGTGTTATCTCCCATAATTGTGTTTTCTTTCGGAAACATGCCCGAAGACGCCACATGCACCCGTATTGTGGAAACTTGCACTTAATCGCCCACGTAGTTGTAGTCGATTCCATCACATGGTATTGACAATGTTTATTAACATGCCAAACTTTAACCGCATGTTGTAAGTCATTTTTATTGTCAAAACTCAGCCCTATCTCCAAATCGAAGTTAGACGTGCCCCCCCAAGTTTGTTTATGGGAATGTTGGGTCGCAGTTGAATTAGCCACCTCCCAGTCGATGTCGTCATATCCTGGCAATGGTTGGTGAAGTTCATCGTCACTAGCTTCCTCCGACAAAATCTCTTCATCGATAGCAAATTGCTCATCGTCTTCGACATTGTCCGCACCCGGAGGATCGTATCTTGGATCATATGTGCAAACGTTAACGTCATCCCAAGCGACAACTGATGGAGCTTCTTCGACGTTATGCGTTTCCTCAGTAGTGTCGATATTTTCGTCGTCGTTAGCGTCATCGTCATCGTCATCGTCATCGTCGTATATGCATTATTCTCTTCATGTAATGGAGCTACGAACCCCTGTTGCACGACCTCAGCCTGTGGGGATTGCATACGCAGCCTTTCCATCATTAAGGCTGCGTGTGGCGTGCATTACGTTCGTTAAAAACGTCAAAAACGCGAATGAACCGTGCGATGTTGATTTGAGTCGATCGACTCAAATGTTAAATATATATCAACCGTTGCGCTTTTTGTAAAGTGTCCACCGTCTCCCACATCAAGTCGAAGTGTGTCGCATCATTCAACAAGACAGGAACGAAATAATGTGAGCCTCCAGGGAGGACTATCATGTGGCGATACGTCGTATGAACTATATTATCCGTTGATGAGATATGAAACGCGTTACAAATGGCATCAATCATTTCACGCCCACTCGACCCAAACTTAACCTACAACACTACTGATGGCGATGAGCTGTACGCGATGCCATTGACCCCATTAACAATGGAGCCGTGCGCATAGAATAGAAAAGGGATGTTTCTTTGTGACATGACCTACCGAGGTTTGGAAACTTGGATGTAAAAATGTTACAGACAAATGCACAAATTTCGTTAGGGAAATCGTTACAATCATGTGGTTATATATCGCAATTGAACTTTCTGATGTAGAAGATCGCAATAATAGCGCAACTACAGAGCATACTCATTCTTTCGCACTAACATTTTCTGTGTAATAACGTTCAATAAATAAACATATGAACCGTTGTTCATAAACAAAATATGAATGTCCCTATATATCATGCAAACCAAAACCTAACCCAAATAAATTTATATGAAAATACTAAATTAATGAACTTACTTGTTTCCTATGGTTTTCCGCCGCAACGTTATATTCCTGCAATAACCTTGTATTTTCGTTATTTTAGAACACAAAAATTGTAATAACGTAATATTATGATTTGTGAATTACTAAACTATAACTACAATGATGATAACAAACATAAAAAGTGAAAGTGGAAACTGGTATGCGAAATCGGTTTATTGCTAAGCGCAAGCTCGAATGCTTAACTAAGAAAATTATAAAACTAAACAAATTACATAGCTAAGCAAATTAAATAACCTAACCTAAACAAAACAAGACAAAGCAAAACAAAACTAACGTAGTAAACTAAACATACTAACTTAACAAAACAATCTTAAATAACTAAACAAACTAAACAAAACAATCTTAAATAACTAAACAAACTACCTAAACAAAGTTATTAAACTAAACAACCTACCTAAACAAACTTAACCGTCTTAATAAACTAAACAAATTACTTTAACTAAATTAACTAACCTAAATACCAAATATAAACTAACTTTCTCAAAATGAAATGATATTCGATTTGTGAATTAATGAACTAAACGTAAAAATGCTAACAAACATAAAAAGTGAAATTGGAAATCGCTACGCGAAACTGGTATATTGTTAAGTTCAACCGAAATGCTTAACTAAGAAAATTATAAATGTATTAATTACATAACTAAGCAAATTAAATAACCTAACCTAAACAAACCTAAACAAAACAAAACTAACGTAGTAAACTAAACAAACTAACTAAACAAAACAATCTTAAATAAACAAACTAAACAAAACAATCCTATATAACTAAACAAACTACCTAAACAAACTTAAATAACTAAACAAACTTAACAAAACGTCCTATATAACTAAACTTAATAAAAACTAAACAAAAACTTACTTTAACTCAATTAACTAACCTAAATACCAAATATAAACTAAGTTAATTGACTTAACTCACTCAACACACTAACTAAACTAAACTAACCAAACTAAATTACCGAACCTTAACTAAGCTAAATACCTAAACTAAACATCTAACATAAACTAACTAACCAACCTTAAACAAACGTAATTAACTAAACATACCTCCTCCTTCGATAAATTAACTAAAATACCTCAAACAAACTTAATTCACTAAACTTAATTAACTAAACGTAATTAACTATACCAACTTAACTAAAATTGATTAAGTACACTAAGTTAAACAAACATAATTACCTAAACTAACTTAAACAAACTCACTCTCGAAACCGTTGTTCACAAACATGTACCCACTCCACAATGCAAACTAACTTAATCAAAATTAATTACCTAACAAACGTCAACTTACTTAAACAAACTTATTAAACAAACTAAACTAACATAAACATACTTAATTAACTAAACTCACTTAAACAAACTAAACTACTAACTTAATAAAACGAACTTAATCAAACTAATCAGTAACTAAACTTATTAAACAAACTACACTAACATAAACATACTTAATTAACTAAACTCACTTAAACAAACTCAAATTAACTAAATCAAACTAACTTAAACAATCTTATTTAACTAACTAAACGAACTTAACTATATACACATACCTCATCCTTCTCCTACCTCCACTTCGCCCTATTTATGTTGGCCTTCCTCTCTCCTCCGCCGTTTGCTCCTTCCTCCCCCGCCGCCGCCGTAGTAGATCCCTCCTCCTCCTCCGCCGCCGTCACCTCTCTCTTCTGCCTCACCACCGGACCGCCACAAAACACCACGTTCCACGTACCACCACGTACCCCGCCAAGCTCGACAAACGTCTCCGCCGCGCGCACACACTCGCCCACTCTCTCCCGTTCAAACAAGCCGTCCGCCCCTCCTCTCGTCGTCTCTCCCCGGTTCGCTCCCTCCCCCTCCCCTCCTTAAGTACCCGACCCACCCCACTCTCAACAAGAAAACCCGTGACCAACCCCGTGACCTACACCGCCCCCTACCCCCTACCCCCTACCCCCTACCCCCTATACCGTAAGAGACGAAACCGACGCGAGAGAATATATTCTCTGCGTCGGTTTCGGGAAGATGACTGTGGGGTGCAGATAGCGCCTTTTGAGAAGGCGCTATCTGCGCCCCAAAGTCACGGGTTTCCGGTCCACGTGGCTCCACGTGGACCGGGAAACCCTTCTCTATTTCCCACGTGGCATATGATAGCGCCTTCGCGGAAGGCGCTATCAGTATGCCAGGGGTTTTTCCGGTCCACGTGGATCCACGTGGACCAAAAAACCCTAACGTTCCACGTGGACACTGATAGCGCCTTCGGAGAAGGCGCTATCAGTGTAATGTGTCCACGTCAGTCCGCGTCGACATGTTGACGTGGACACTTACACTGATAGCGCCTTCTCCGAAGGCGCTATCAGTGTTTCCACGTGGATAACGCCTATTGAGAAGGCGCTATCCACGTGGCAAAATCAGAACAAAAATTTTGCCATGTAGATGACGCCTTCCCAATAGGCGTTATTGCCTACTCCCCGGAAATAAAAAATTTTCGCCCCTATTTCCTTCATTAAATAGTATAAGATGTGTACTTTAGGAAAAAAATCTCTTTTCTTTCCTTTCCCTTTCCTTTATAGGTTGAGGCAAAATGAACACTTTCTGGGTTATCAAGATTCAATCTGTCATTTTCCTAAACACAAAGTGACATGAGCTCATTTAGAGGGTCTTGCTGGCCGAGGTCGGTCGGGATATTGGAAGTCACGCCACCGAAAAACCTTTTTTTAATTAAAAAAAAAGAAAACCATTGTTGCTCCACTACAACTCTCTTTTCTTTTCTGGCGTGACATCCGGCTGGAAGCTGCGCTAGCACGATGCTAGTACCTCAAATACTAGCGTCAAATCGCCAAAAACCTTTATGCCAGTGACCCTACATTGAAGAATCGCCGTCCCCAATTTTTTTGTTAATCCGAAACAAAAAACAACTTAAAAATTGTTCGAAAACAATTTCTCCAAATTTCTAATAGTTAAATCTTTGACATTAAACCAAATTAATTCCCAATAATCCAATATAGAGGTGCTCTATTACCAATTGTTGGAATTTTTCTAATCATAATATACCACAAAGATCACACATCAGATTACTAAGAATGTAAAAATAACTAGAACATGAAAACGATTGATTGGGTGCAATTGGTCTTCTAGACTAGCATGACTCTCTATTTGAGAACACTAAATATTTCTCAAAAGCATTCTACCTGTGATGGGATGCATAATTGTGGCGGCCCTCGCCGCTCCGGGGTGACGTGTCTTCGTGTACTCATTGCCGGTTGGCCCAACTACACGTGTACGACACCTGCCAGTCATTTTTCTGTCTCAAAATTCGTATCCACTTGTGTGTACAGCGTATAAGTGACATTTTCAATGGGAGTCGTACTTTATACCATTAATTCAAGAAATAATAATAATCAAATAAACAAATCATATTGTGGAAAAACCCTAAAAAGTTCTCGGTATAGACGACTATTCCATATAAGGTATCTACATGTACAATGTCATGCTACTCCCTAGTTACCATAAGAAATCAAAATATCAAAAACAAACACACGTACAAGTAGTCTTCGACAACGGGCAGTCAGAGGTAGTCGCCTAAGATCCCCTTGCCCTTACTTGTACTCGGATCTGCACTCAATCATCACAGAAAAAATGGATGACGAATCCAGTAAGTAAAATCTCAAGAAACTCCTCTGAGCATTCAAATAAACAAGTGGAATTCAATAAATATTGTTAAATAAACATGCGGAATATAAACAGACACATGTAATTAGAGCATCGCATGCATAGATAACAATAAAGTGCAAATGTATGTGCATGTTCCAGTCAGACTAAATCATACTTCGGAATACCCTTCCAGGATCCCACTAGTGGGCGCACCAAACTAGCTATCACCTGGTCCCTCTCGGTGGCTGACATAAACCTACGACACACCGACACATGTAGTAGTTCATTAGTCGGGTCGTTATCCACCAAGAATTCTTGATACACATGCTATGGTCTAGACTGCATAGACACATAATAGAAAATCTGGTGGGAGTAACTTAACCAACCGTCCAAACAATGACAAGATATATATGTAATAAAGACCACAAGGAATACTAGAAATGAATGGAAATACAAAGCGAAATAAATACTCAGAGTTTTTTAATTGGGTTTTACAAACCTCACAACTCATTCCAATACTCGTAATCAATCCCCGAGTCCAAGTCCACTGAATCTTTGGTCTCCAATTGATCACCCGTGTCCACCTATGTCAATTTATCAATAATTCTGATTTAGCATGACAATTTACGACCAATTTCTAAAAATTTAGGCCAAATTGCCCATTTTGCGTTTTTCGAGGTAAAAATCCTACCAAAGTCACGTCCCGAATTTTCAAATATTAATTATTTTTTTTTATAGAAGTTCATCAATTTCTATTTATTTTATGGAAATATAATTTTTTCGGGATTTTCCCAATTTTTTCGGAATTTTTTCCAAATTTTTCTTTCCTTTTTTTTTCTTTTCTTTTTATTGGTTTGGAGTTGGGTCGGACCCGACCCTAGACTAGAATTGGTCCAGGGGCTAAGCATGGCCAATTCTGGCCCGGCCCATGTGAGTCGATCTAACCAGCTCTCTGGTTCGATCGCTATTTTTTTTTTCTTGCTGTTGGGTTGGGGTTGCTCTCCACCCCAACCCCAATGGAATCGATGGCAGGGGAGACGCCCCTGCCATCTCCACCCTCGACCTCGACCTTCATGGCCGAACTCCCCTCTCGGCCACCATGGCCGAAACACCTAAACCCACGACAAAATCAACTATGACTCACCTTGATCGTGACGTTTCCACCATCTCTTCTCTCCTTCCCGGCTTATTATTCTCCTCTTCCTCTCTTTTTCTTCTTCTTCTCGGCCTCCCGATCAGTTGTGTGAGTGAAAGTGGCGAGAGAAAAGGTGGTGGGGAGAAAAGATAAGTATTGTTGACTTATAGGCACATCTCCACTAACATGTGCATCTCTATGCATCCACAACCCTCCATTTACTCCAACCTAACACTTATTTGACTCCGAATTGTGACACGTTTGAAACACTCGCCTGTGTTTTAAGTACAAAAATGCCATTTTCGGGCGTTTCGACGTCCGATTTCGCGTTCGAACCGGGATATACCCGTACCGCCGCGTCTCTATCCACCTAATACCCATTCCGTATTAGTTACTTGGCCGGTTTTTATGTAATTTGTGTGTTTTAGTTTCCTCGACCTAATATTTGGTCCCGTCAACTACCCGATACTCGCGTCGACACGCATGTCGAGGCAAATACAATTCACATAATCTCGCACGTATTGTTATGCAACATACACACATGCGATGTATTTCAATAAATTGCACCGCAAATAAGCATTCAACACACAATAAATTATCGTACCTAGGTCCCCGTGTGTCCTAGCATACCGCGACGTCCATGTAGATCTGAGCTGGCGTCCACGTTTGTAAATTCAAGATAATTAACGACATTAATAAAATGGGCTGTTACAATAATAGAACTAGAAGTCGATTGTGTGGCTTGGGGAGCATAATTGCTTTATATCGGATTACCGAAAGGAAATCCTAATCTTTATTTCCAGTTTCGCCTAGGTATACAAATAGGGAAGGTAGGGGATGGGGACCCCATCTCCATCCCCATCCCATTTAAGAATTTACTCCCATCCCCATACCCATCTCCATGCGGGGATCAAATTTCATCCCCATCCCCATCCCCGCATAATCCCCAAGGGGATGAGGAATCACCATGGGGAAAATCTTTTCCCATTTCATTCCTCATTGAAGATCCCTAAGTGGATTCTTGCAAGGATTTTGCGAAGAATCACCGTGGGGAAATATTTCTTCCCACTTAATTTTTTTGAAAAAAGATTTATAAAAAGTATGGTACACATACATAGGATCACAATTGTTGAAAGTTCTAACCAAATAAAGTACAACATATAAATATAGTTGCAAACAATTCAAAATAAAACATATAATTAACCAAACAAGTTAAAATTATAAATCACATTAGAGTTTGTTTATCACTAGTGTTTTTGATGAAAACCTTCTAATATTATATAAAATTGATATATATATATATATACAATATATATAGATGTTTCGATATATATGGGGATCTCCGTGGGGATCTCCAATGGGGATACCCGCAGAGATCCCCATAGGTGATCCCCGCAGAGATCCCTAATGGGGATACCCACGAAGATCCCTACGAATATTACTAATGGGGAGATTCCCCTCGGGGATCCCCATTAATATATTTTTTTCCCTTCCCCGTTGGTAGGGATGCATGTGGGGCGGGTTTGGGGTGGGGAATGCAATCCTCATCCTCATCCCCACTTATGACGGGGCGAAGATTCCCTGCTTGAAATTCCTCATTGGAGAAACTTTGACCTTTATCCCCCACCCAATGGGGATCCCCACCCCTACAGAGATTCCTCACCCCATCACTTTTTTACATAATATGTAAAAAAAAAAAAAAATATCCAATACATTATAGATGCGAAATTAAAATCATTAAAAGCTTTTTCTTCGAAATTGTAAGTTAGTTTTCAAATTTTATGTGAAGCATTCACTATACAAAAAAAGGGAAATATAAAATTAAATGATTTTTATGCATTTTCCTAGGAGAATATTGAGGATCTCCCAAGGAAATCCCAATGGGGTGGAGTGGGTAATACCCGCCTCGCCCCGCCCCCAATGGCGGGGATGAAATCTTTTCCATTCCTCGCCCTGTGAGGGCTAATTGGCGGAGAATCCCCGCTCCATCGAGGCAGATCCCTGTGAAAAATGGGGATTCTGTGCCCCACCTGCACCTCCATCCGTGGGGATTTCTTGCCTTACTTGCATCCCTAGTTTACCCCATCATAAAATTGAGAAATATCATTATGTCTCTATACATCAAAGGTCTAGAAAACTCCAGATACGTTTAAAGTCAACATAATTAGACCACTTTTAATGGACTTAATCTTATGTGACTGCTCATAATACGTTATTATTAACATATAAGTCTATTAATGGATTTTAATCGAACACATCTCCCACCAGCAAAGAGAGTACATTATGCGGAGAGCGGTGAAGACGAGCAACATCTCGAAATTGGAAAACCGAACACCTATTGAGTTTCGGGAGCATCCACACCTTATATCACAAGAAAATCGATTGGTTATTTGTAGAATTATATAGAGATGTACAGAGCTGTTGATGTATTACACAGAATTGGTGCTGTTGGTGCTGGTATAGACAGATCTGGTATAGACAGAGCCGTTGATGTGTTACATAAGGGAGGTGTTGTTTATGTTAGTTGATAACTATGTATTGAATCATGTATTCAGTGTAATGTACTACAGGTTCATGTTAGTTTGTACTAGGCAGTTGTAACAAGGGGGTACAATGTACACCATGTAAATTTTATATATAAACAGTACAATGTAATACACAGATTGATTTTTGATGAAATAAGATCAGATTACATTGATTCATCGTGTTCATTGAATACTGTTACATTGATCAATGATCTTTGTTGATCATTGATCTGTTGTTATTGTTCTGTATTTGTACATGGTATCAGAGCAGGTTCTACTATTCTTGATTTGTGTTGTTTTGTGATTGAATTGACGGACTGAACATGGCATCTGTTCATGGTTCTGTGAGTTCTTCAGTTCGAAATGGAGCAGGAAGAGCTCCTGAAACAGGTGATCTTGGAGTCGAGAATCCTTTACTTCTTCAAGGATCTGATCATCCTAGTATGGTACTTGTCTCTAATTCTCTTACTGGTTCAAATTACCTGTCTTGGAGTAGAGCTATGATGATTGCATTGGGAGCAAAAACAAAGATTGGTTTTATTGATGGTAGATGTGTAAAACCAGAATCTACTGATCCTAATCTTGATCGATGGATCAAGGTGGATTATATGGTCACTTCTTGGATCTTGAATTCTATTTCAAAGGAGATTGTTGAAGCTTTTCTTTATACAACCTCTTCCTTTGATCTATGGAATGAATTAAAAGAAAGGTTTGGAGAATGTAATGGTCCTCTTCTGTACCAGTTGAAACGTGACATAGCTTCTATAAATCAAGGAGATTTGTCACTTTCACAGTACTATACCAAACTTAAGAAACTTTGGGATGAACTGAGTTGTTTAGCTCCTTTACCTGTATGTGAATGTGGAGCATCTGCTGCAATGGCTGTTCTAGAGTCTAATGATAGGCTGATGCAGTTTTTGATGGGATTGAATGATATGTATGATCATATTCGCAATCAAATATTGGTGATGGATCCATTGCCAAGTATAAACAAAGCTTACTCTATGGTTCTTAGAGTTGAAAAGCAAAAGGAAGTACATGTTAGTTATTCGCCTATGATGGATACAACCATGCTGATGAAAGTTAACAAGATGAATTCAGGTGTTTCAACTAATGTTCATAGGTTTGCTGGAAAAGGAAATCAAAAGAAATCTATGAGTAAAGATGATCTGTTTTGTGATCATTGTAAGGCAAAAAGGCATACAAAAGATACTTGTTTCAAACTTCATGGATTTCCAGATTGGTACAAGAAAGACTATGATAAGAAGCAGATATCAAATAATTCGAAATCCTTTGTGAATTTAATGGAATCACCTCTGGACATACAAGATGCAGAATCATCTTAGTTTGAAAATTTTCTGTCGAATATAGCAGCAAATGATACAAATAGGGATTGAGAATTTTATGAAAGGAAAGTCTGTTTCGAGAGCGGGAGCTTCTCATCATGTGAATTCAGTTGTATCTGATTTTACAGGTAGCTCCTACAAAAGATCTTCCAGTTCTTGTTCTTCTTTTACTTCAGATGCTTGGATTGTGGATAGTGGAGCAACAAATCATATGTGTACTAGCTATGATTTACTTGCTAATGTCAATGTTTTACCTAAGCTTTGTTATGGTTTGCTTACACGATGGACATACTAAAGAAGTAAATTGCCTTTGGAGATGTGAAGTGAGTTCGAGACTTAGTGCTTTCTTCTTGTTTACATATAAAATCATTCAAGTATAATCTTTTGTCGGTTAGTAAGTTACTCTCATCTACTAAACCGACAATTGAATTTTATCCATCATTTTGTCTTTGTGACGAACATTGAGAGTTCTCAAGTTCTAGGCTTTGTGGGAAGGATGGTTGGAGGACTATACATCTTTGGATTCAAGTTCCTTCCATAAGGATGTCATTGCTTCTTTTGTATCACCTTCAGAATTGTCATTAGCTTACTGTAATAATGCTACTGATAAGTTTTCATGGCATTGTAGATTGGGGCATCCTTCTGTTCATGTAACAAGACAGCTTGATATGTTACTTAATAGTCGATCAAGTGTAAAACATACTAAACCTTGTGATGTTTGTCAGATGTCCAAACAATGCAGATTGGTTTTTCCAGTGATTTCTATTCAAACATCTAGTACTTTTTAGTTGTTACATATGGATATATGGGGACCATATAAGCAGTCTTCCATTCAAGGAGCTCATTATTTTTTGACCATTGTGGATGATTTTAGTCGGTTTACATGGACATTTTTGATGAAACATAAGTCCTTGACAGGCAACATCATCAAACAGTTTTTAGCTTTCATTCAAACTCATTTCAAGGTCTCAGTTCAAACCATTAAGACTGATAATGGAACTGAGTTTTGTAATAAAGATTGTCATGCTTTATTCTCTGATTTGGGAATTGTTCATCAAAGATCAACACCATATACACCTCAACAAAATGGTGTTGTTGAAAGGAAGCATAGACATTTACTGCAAGTTACAAGAGCTTTGATTTTTCAGTCAAATTTGTCCACAAAATTCTGGGGGAGATGTTTCTCAGTTTGCACCGCATACATCATCAACAGATTACCTACTCAATTACTGAAGTGGAAATCTCCTTATTGTCTTTTATTTGGAAGAACACCAAATTATTCTTCTTTAAAGACTTTTGGTTGTTTATGCTTTGCTACAAATGTTTCACCAAGCAAATCTAAGTTGGATTCAAGAGCTGTTAAAAGTATATTCATTGGTTATTCTCCAGGACAAAAGGCATATAGACTGTATAACATGGCCACGCATACATGTTTTGTTTCAAGAGATGTGATTTTCTTTGAACATCAGTTTCCTTTTCATAAAGATTCTGAAAGTTCAAAGTGTCCTCTTCCTATTCCTTCTGAAGATAATTCTGATTATTTGAGAGACATTTCAGATCTTAATGCTCCTATATCAGCTACTGTACCTTCTTTTCAAAATTTACCTATTAATGAAGCAGGTTTTGATATTCCTGAAGATGTCTCCTCTGTACCTCCTACTGATGCATTAATACCTCATACTAATGATGATTTACATGAAGATGTCCTGCCTCCTAATGCTGTTGTTACTAGGAAAAGTACTCGTGCAGTTCATAAGCCTCTTTGGCTGAATGATTTTGTTCTAAATAATGTAGAGACGTCTATTCTGCCTTATACACCAATTTCTCTATCTACTGGTAACCCTCCTACATTTCCTTTTATACATTCTCCAAACATCACTGCTAGCTACAAATGCTTCCTAGCTGCTGTTTCAAATATAAAGGAACCTACCAGTTATGTTTAAGCTCAACATGATCCTGTTTGGATTGAAGCAATAGACAAAGAGTTACAGGCTTTGGAAACTAATGGAACTTGGAGTCTTACTACTTTACCACCTGGTAAGAAAGCCATTGGTTCTAAGTGGATCTACAAGGTTAAACTTCATCCTGATGGTTCCTTGGATAGGTGTAAGGCTCGATTGGTTGCAAAATGTTTTAATCAAATTGAAGGTGTTGATTATACTGATTCTTTTTCTCCAGTTTCCAAGAATGTCACTGTTAGAATTGTATTATCTTTAGCAGCTGCTCGAGATTGGCCCTTACATCAATTGGATGTTAACAATGCTTCTTACATGGATACATAGATGAAGATGTGTACATGAAGCCACCTGATGGTTATAATGTGTTTTCACCTAATCAAGTCTGCAAACTTCATAGATCTATGTATGGTTTGAAACAGGCTTCTCGCCAATGGAATCATGAGCTTACAACCAAACTTCAATCTTTTGGTTTTACTCAATCTGCTCATGATCCTGCTTGTTTACTTACAACAATCTTTGGTCATTTTTTGGTCTTGTTGGTTTATGTTGATGATGTTCTTCTTACTGGTACTTCACTTGACTTAATTGATCAAGTCAAGACCTTTTTACATACATTGTTTACCATTAAGGATCTTGGTCAAGCTCGATATTTCCTGGGTTTGGAATTGGTTCGATCTTCTTCAGGTCTCTATGTTCATCAACGCAAGTATGTTCTTGATCTACTTACTGATGCTGGTCTTCTCATGGCTAAACCATTTGCTACTCCACTCCTCGTGATTGCAAATTCTGAGATCTGATTCACCTTTGTTACTTGAAGTTGATGAGATATAGAAGACTTATTGGTCGTCTTCTTTACCTAGGATTCACTCGTCTGATATTACCTTTGCCACACAACAATTAAGTCGGTATGTTCAAGCCCCTACTGAGCAACATTGGTCCGGTGCCCTTCATGTTTTAAGATATCTTAAGGGTACTCCTTCCAAGGGTCTGTTCTTCCTGTCCAATCGAAGATCTTTCTATGGTTGCTTATTGTGATTCAGATCAGGTCGCTTTGTCTGTTTCAAGGAAATCTATCACTTGGCTATTGTGTGTTCATGGGATCTTCTTTGGTTTCTTGGAAAGCTAAGAAACAAGCTACGGTATCCAAGTCCTCTGCTTGAAAGTTCGAATATCGCAGTTTGTCTTCCATAGTTTGTGAAATTTTTGTGGATTTCATATATCCTTAAGGATTTACATGTTCCTACTTCACTTCCAATTCCTCTTTGGTGTGATAACCAAGTACGCAATACATCTATCTGCTAATCCAGTTTTTCATGAACGTACTAAAGCATTTAGAAATTGATTGCCACTTGGTTAGACATCGATTTAAGTGTGGATTTGTTATTCCTCAGTACATTTCTACTCGGTTACAATTGGCTGATTTATTTACAAAATCTTTGTCAGCTCCTTTGTTTTCTGATTTATTGTCCAAGATGGGTCTATGTGATTGGCATAGACTTCCATCTTGAGGGGGATGTAGAATTATATAGAGATGTCTGGTACATGTTGATGTGTTACACAGAATTGGTGCTGTTGGTGCTGGTATAGACAGAACTGGTATAGACAGAGCTGTTGATGTGTTACATAAGGGAGGTGTTGTTTATGTTAGTTGATAACTATGTATTGAATCATGTATTCAGTGTAATGTTCTACAGGTTCATGTTAGTTTGTACTAGGCAGTTGTAACAAGGGGGTACAATGTACACCATGTAAATTTTATATATAAACAGTACAATGTAATACACAGATTGATTTTTGATGAAATAAGATCAGATTACATTGATTCATCGTGTTCATTGAATACTGTTACATTGATCAATGATCTTTGTTGATCATTGATCTGTTGTTATTGTTCTGTATTTGTACATTATTGAATCATGGCTTAAACCAACACTACAACAAATTATGCATTTAGCAACACATATACACAACGAAATGAAGTTTTATTGCTTAAGCACTGACTTTTTAGCAACAAATCATTGATTTTGCACCTAATTATAGGAGATAAGAATCATCAACAAAGCTTTCATTGCTATATAGCCTTACTAGAAAAGAAAAACTCTTCATAATGGCAAAAAGGACAAAACATCAACAAACAAAAAGAACAAAACATCAACGCTCACTAGACAACGATTACGTATCTCTCACTCGAGGATTTGAAGCTCGGTCGACCCCATCGACAACGATCCGCCACCGCCTCCATCCCCAACGCCGCCGATCCTCCACTGTCTTCCCCATCAGAAGATCCAATCCTTCAATAAGAAATCGACCTCTTCGACGAGAAATCTCTGTGTTTCTCTCGCAATCTTTCTCTCCTCTCGCGACTCTCTGTAAAGGAGCTTCAGTTTGAAAACCAGATCTTTGAAGGAGCTTCATCTCAAACACCAAATCTGTGAATTCATCTTCTCACTTCCTCTATTGGCTCACGTTGCCGTTTGGTTCCAGATTTGAGTTTATTGCAAGTTCATTTGGTTTGTGCTTCAGATTTGTGAGTCTCTAGCTAAATTCTTGAACTCTGTTGATTCGATTCATTCCGTGAGTCTCTGATTTGATTTGATTGCAACTTCGTTTAGTTTGCCAGCTCTCATGGTTTGTGAGTGTGTAATTGGTTTCCATGAAAATAAGGATTTCGTTCTGCATCTATCGATGTTCTTCGTTTCAATTCTCATCTTGTCTTTGATTACATTAGTCTCATTACGTTGAGGTTTTCGATTGATTGATGAGCCAGTGCACGTCGATTTTGACCAATTTAGCCGATTTAGTGTCTTTGTGTTTGAATGGTTTGCAAAGCTCACCATCAATTGCACTGAATCGAGCACAATGGAAAAGTTTGATCCATGTAGCCGACCCCAGTTAATTTGGGACTGAGGCTATGTTGTTGTTGTTGTTGTTGTAGTGTCTTTGTGTTGGTTAGATCTGGATTTAAGATAGCGAAATTCAGATATTTGTGCATTCATGTATGTGTGTGTTCGATTGATGGAGCTCGTTCTGGATCCAGATTTTTCTTCTTCATTTGCAGAGGAGCTCTTATTTGGAAATGGAATTAGGTTTTAATGCAATGTGGTTACTCTGTTGTGGCTTATATTATTTTGGTCCACATACACTGTGTAAATTTGTGTTCATCAAATTCGTATATCAAAAGTGTTTAGGACTATGACATCCCTTCTAATGTTATAAAATAATCTTAGTCTTTCAAATTTCTATTGACCATGCATTTAACGGCATCATTTGCTTGTGTATTTGGCTTTTAGGATATTAGTTCTCCAAAGTGTTGGTTAAAATAGACAGCTCCTTTCTTAGGAAACTAGACAGTCATATAATTCATACAATTACAGTACATGTTGATTATAATAAAATCAGTGGATTTTATTATAATATTATCAAAACTATTAAGGTAACAGTACCAAAAAAGTCGTAGCTCACTGATTTGGCATAAAGTAATTTGAGTAAAAAGTTGAAGGTCCGAACCTCAAAGGGGCAAGCAAGTTTGTGGTTTATTTCTTATAAAAAAAGCTACTCAAGTATTGGTGATTACATAAATGATGGTGAAAAGGAATTTCATAAATTTCTATATGCCTAAACCCGTGGTACTCGGATTTGCAAAACACACCATCAATCATACTAAATTGAGCGTAATAGAAGAATTTGACACATGTAGCCGAATCAATTAATTTGAAATCAAGGCTTTGTTGTTTTCATTGTATTTGTAGGTAGAGACGATATCGATAGTTATAAATAAGGAGATTCACATCGACAACAGATGCGTATTACATGTGACAACTTACGCCAACTAATGAATGTTCATTGTTGGATGTATTTATCATAGCCAGTTATACATGTGTATATATATAGTCAAAGTTGATTTGTTCCCATAAGTACAACCGACTTTCGTTTTATTTACTTTCCTTTTCATGCTATTACATCTTCAAAGTTGATTTGCATGTAGATGTTCTTTTCTAGTTTTCTTTGTTCCTTTGATTTTTGTTCTTTGCTAATGGTTCAATTTTTTTTTTTCTATGCTGATGGTTTGAAATGTAGGTTTTGTATAAACAATGGATAAGAATTGGATGTTCAAAACAAATAGACTTAGCAAGAAGTACATTGATAGGGTCAATTCATTTTTAGAATTTGCACGATCTAATGTTGGTGTAGACATGATCCGTTGTCATTGTTGTGATTGTTTAAATGCCTGAGTATTAAAATTTGAAGATGTTGATAGACATTTGTTTGCCTATGGGATATCACAATCATACACAAATTTGATTAATCATGGTGATGTTGTTAGGGTTGAGCAGAGTCATAGTGCAGTTGAAGAGTTATATGAGGTTACAAATACAATTGATGATGACGACGACGACGACGACGATGATGATAATGAAGGATTTGATATATTTGAGTTGTTGGAAGATGTACATAGTGGATCGTTTGTTGGGACAAATATAGATACTGAACATGCAGAGTGTATTAGGAATGCAAATGATCATTTATATGATAATGCATCCGACTTCAATGAATTGCTAAAAAAAGGCACAATTTGATATATTTGAGTTGTTGGAAGATGTACATAGTGGATCGTTTGTTGGGACAAATATAGATACTGAACATGCAAGAGTGTATTAGGAATGCAAATGATCATTTACATGATAATGCATCCGACTTCAATGAATTGCTAAAAAAGGCACAACGTAGGTTGTATCCTGGTTGCGAGAAGTTTTCAACTTTATCGTTCATTGTAAAGTTATTGCATATGAAGATTAGAAATCATTGGACAGACAATTCGTTTAATATGCTCATTCAGTTATTAGTTAAAGTGTCGCCTAAGGGTGCTAACGTTCCTTCGTCATATTATGAAGCTAAAAAGATGTTGTGTGGGGTAGGGTTAGGTTACAAGTCCATACACATATGCACAAATGATTGCATATTATTTTGGAAAGATCATGAAAATGTAAACACTTGTCAGAATGCGGTGAGAGTAAATGGAAAGAAAAAAATAATAAAAAAGGTAAAATGATCCTAAATAAGGTTCTATGTTACTTTCCACTGACTCCTAGGTTACAACGCCTATATATCTCTAGACACGTGTCTGAAGATATGGTTTGGTATAAAGAAAAACGTGTTTACACTGAATGAGTGATGAGACATCCTGTAGATTCTAGGCTATGGCAAGAGTTTGATTCATTGCATCAATGGTTTGCTAGTGACCCTCGTAATGTAAGGTTGGGACTTGCCTTCGATGGTTTCAATCCATTTGACAATATGAATTCCACTTATAGTATGTGGCCTGTTATGCTTATCCCATATAATTTGCCGCTTTGGAAATGTATGAAACAACCATTTTTCATGATGTCACTTTTGATTCTTGGTCCACGAGCCCCTGGTAGAGACATTGATGTGTATTTGTAACCACGGATAGAAGAGCTAAAAGAATTATGGGAACATGGTGCACGTACTTATGATTCAAGTAGAGGTGAGTTTTTTCAAATGCATGCATCAGTTTTGTGGACTATAAATGACTTTCCGCATATCCTAACCTTTGTGAGTGGAGTACAAAGGGATATATGGCATGTCCTATATGCAAGGAAAGCACATTATCTCAGCAATTGATAAATAAAACTTGCTACATGGGACATCGACGATACTTACCTGCCAACCATTCATGGCGAACAAGTAAGACATTTAATGGAAAAAATGAGACTAGTTCGACACCAATAGAGCAAACAGGTGATGACATACTTGAAGAAATTGCTGGGTTACCTGAAGTAAAACATGGAAAGCATCCGAAGAATAAAATGAGAAAATAACTCGATGACAATTTGAATTGGACCCATAAAAGCATTTTCTTTGAACTTCCATATTGGCATACCTTACTCCTTAGACACAATCTTGATGTCATGCACGTGGAAAAAAACATTTGCGACAATGTTTGCTTTTATTAGTTTATCTATGTGGAAATGTATGTTATGCGACAAATGTTGCAATTGCTCACTTTCTATTCAGTGAATTTTTTAATTTTGCTGACAAAAAGTGTGGCTTTTTGTTACTGGTGCCCATCATGTAATGCAGTCTTAATTTGGAGGTTGACTTGAAACCTTTTGAAATCGGCTCGCGAGAATTTCAAGTCTAGCGAGTTTGGCCGAATGTAGAGAAAGGTATTTGCATTTTTTGAATTTGCTCGATTTGGTTGTAAATTGAAATTTGGGTATTGGTGTTGTTGAATTCGAGCTAGTGAAAGATTAAAAAATGATTAGCTGCGGAATTGGGGGTTCAAATGGTGTGAATTTACTTGGAAGAACTAGTATTCGATGATTTGGAGTTGATTAGTAGTTAAACGAGACTTGATTTCTTCATAGGGTTTTGTGAATTCATAATGTGATTAGTATTTGATGATTTAAGGAGTTGATTAGTACTTAATGGTCTCACTTTTGTTGAGATCTGATTGATTTCTCTTGCTTTTGTTCAGTGAATTGATGTTGAAGTCTTTGATTCTTTGATTTACTTAATATGATTTACTTAATTTGAATTCCCTGGATTGCAACTATTCTTGTGTTGAACATGTTTATGTTTTCTTTGGTCAAGTGCTGTTTTGTTGTCTTAATTGGCAGCTGATGTTCATTATCTTTTGATAGGATTACTGTGTGGTCTTTGAAGATGGAGATATTTCTTGTCTTTTAATGAACATCAGTGTTATTTTGACTCATGTTAAACACTTAGTTTCTTGGGTTTATTCAAGTTATTCAGAGAGATCATTCTCATGTCTATTTTTCATGGGTGATGCTGCCACTGTAGCTGTTTGTAAAAAATATTTATTTTGAATGGTATTGTTACTGTTATGGAATATGGATGACCATGCATGTACACCAACATATTGTGTAGTCATGTAACTTGTATGTATCACTTAATAGTACCTCCACTTGTCTATGTATTGTCATGTAACTTGTAATCCTCTCCAATGTATACCAACTCTTCCATGTATTGTCTATGTTGCTTGTGATGTGTTGTATGACATGGGGTGTATGTGTTGCTTGTACACATTGTATGAAGTACATTTATCATCATCAAAAAATGGCTTATATAAAGGGTGCCAACCTCATTGTAAAAACACACCAAGTTGAATGAAAACTTCTCATTCCAACTATCTCATTTCTTCTCTTCTCCTTTGTAGTAGTAGTTTGTAGTAGTAGAAGTTCTTAGTCTTCTATTTCCTTCTCTAGTTCTTAGCAAGTTCCAATTCAATTTAAAACAGTTACAATATTTTCTTAATTTACTTCTCTACATTTATTTAGGCCAGACAAAAGGGTGACACGATTGATTAGGCACTTAGGAGCTGAGGCACCAGAAAAGGCAAAAGCGATTATTATGCATGAATAAAATTGATCTTGTTGAAGAGAAGAAGGATTTGCTGAAGGTTGCTGAGGAGTTTAGGAATCTTCCTGGATATCAAAGGTTGGTCTAAGTATTCTTTGAGATTGTAGCTGGTAATGTTAAGTGTGTTTCTTTCTTATTCTTTTTTTCCCGATAAAGTGTGTTTCTTCTAATGTTAATTGATTTTCATCTTTGGCAGATACTTCATGACCTCTGGTATCAAAGGTTCATGAGTTAAAGGTCTAACTGAGTTTTTGATGGAGCAGGCACGTACAAGTCATTAAATTCCTGAAATAAATTGTTTCCTGCATCTCTATAGCTTTTCTTTGTTAAATTTGATATTGTTATTTTGTTTTCTTACCTCGGCATTTTTAATTTATTGATTTTTTACGTATTATGAAGTGAAATACAATTTTATCTGCTTAAGCGATGCTAATTTTTGTAGGAATCTCAGGAAGTAAATATGAGTATTAAGTTACGATAGGCTCCTGAAAGTTGGAATTCTATGGTAATCATTTAAATTAAAGGAGCTAACTTTTTATTTCCAGATATGACTCCGGAATTTTCAAGATAGTCCATAGGAGGTTAGAATTTTTTATGTGCTAAAAAATAGTGCTTATAGAAATGACAAAATGTGTTTTTCATGTGATACATATGAAGAAAAAATCATGCTGAGGCTATTGGTAACATGCGGTGCGGACATCATTATTTCTTATTTGAAAGAGTATGTAATGCAAAATTTACCTGTCTAATGACTACCTAACAAGTGAGAGGCTTGTGTGTTCCCATGCCCTTTTATTATTATAATTTTACAACAAATAATAGATTTAATAGTTATGGTTCTAACGGAAAATCAAGAGACTTTTATACAATCGTGCATGTTTGCAAGTGTGTAATGAGATTATTCAATGATATTTTCAAAAATCACAATTAGGTTAAGATTTGGAGGTCATGAATGAAAAGAATAAGGGATGGTGATTGTGCGGTGTGTATGTATTTTTCTTTCCTTCAAACTAATTAGTATTTAGCTGGGCATTGTTAACCCCATTGCAACGAATGACATGACTACTTTTGTGTAATTCTCTATGATGCTGTGCTCTGTTCTTTTACATTGAATATGACTTTCGCAGTTGAATCCACTTATGAATCAAATTCAAATTCTACTGTAGTTGACAATTATGCTCTGTTAGAGAGTTCCTACATATTTGTTGGACTGTTAGAAACTATTCTCAATTTCACTATTCCTTCATTTGAAGAAAACTATCTGTTTTAAATAGTTTCACAAAATTGATAGGTATGTGAGATTTCTGCAGGCAAAGGATCTGAACCGGAGTGGAACGAGACCTTCGTGTTCAATCTCTCAGAAGAAATTTCTGAACTCTCTCAAAATCTTGGATAGCGACAGCGACACTGCAGATGATTTTGTGGGGGAAGCAAGGTATTTGTTCATTATCCTTAGTTTTTTGTATCCTACACATCATTGATCTTGGTCTTGTAACTAACCCTATACCGCATTCCGCATTTGTGTCGTCGCTGAATACACAGAGGAGACTAATGTTTCTGTTTGGGTGGATGATTGTTCTAGCATTCCTCTGGAACCACTGTTTATGGCCGGAGACCTGCTTCCAACTTCTTACAATGTGGTCAAGGAACAAGAATTTCGTGGAGAAATAAGCATTGCTCTGAAGTTCACTCCTGAATCCTGATGTAAGTACCCTCCAAAGTTTTGCTCTCCAAGTTTGCTCACTTAGAATTTGATTAGTTCTTCACCCAAATAACTAAATGAGTGTTTGGACTAATGTCATTGCAGTCGGTGTTACAGAGCGACTATGACCGTGAATTCCTAGTGCCAGAAGAGAGCTACAGCGGATGGAAGGAATCATCCTAAGATTTGTAAGAGGACAAAATGCTAGAGCTCTTGAAAATGAAATCGAAGTAATAGTAGAGACAGGAAAGCGGTGATGATAATCGTGGGTGAAACGCGGTTGTTACCTTCTTAGGTGTGCTTTAGGAATAGATGAATTTGTGTCTTTTTGCAACTCTAAGTATAATTCGATTTCATTTTTTAGTTATTTGTGTAACATTTCAATTTTCATAATTCATTTGATTTCATTTGAATTCCAAGTTCAAATTCAACTATAATTGTTCTTTATGAATTCAATTGTTGTTACTGCAATTTTTTTGGGTTGCAATGCAAGAAAGAACTTTAGCAACAAATATTTTTGTTACTGAAATTAGTTTCAATAGCAAAATCTTTTGTTGCTGAAAACAGTTTCAGCAACGAAAGGGATTTGCTGCTGACAATTTCTTTAGCAAAAAATAGTCAATGTGTTGGTGGGGACTATTAGGTATGAACCATTAGCCACAAAGTTAGCAATAAAAATTTTTCGTTCCTATCTGCTTCAGGAACGAAAATGATGGTTTTAGAAACGAAATCTTTCGTTGCTAAATGTGATTTTTGTTGAAGTCAACCATTAAAACCCTCCGACTTAATTCTTAGGGGCTACATTGAGCCTCCAATTTCAAAAGTTAGCCTTATACCGTTACAGACAATTAAGAATTAGAAAGTGTTGTTTAATTAGGATTTGTGTTTAAACCTTTGTGTTATGATAGGATCAGAAGGTTGATTAGATTGGTAATATATAAACTAAAACATTGTAAGCCTTATCTCATATACTTTGTTTTATTTTACATGTGGCATGGTAGCCTCAAATTGTCATGTTAAGTTCAGATTTTGGATGTCTTAATTTGAAGAAATAATGAAGGTGGTTAAAGAAAGGGATTAAGAAGGCATAATCAAGTCAATGAAGAAATATGAAGCCTGAATTGGTACAACATCCAGAAGACTTAATGAAAAACCTAGAGTTCACAATGCAAATTGGGCGGGAAGGGGTGGGGACCCGTTGAAGGCTTCACCTACCATCCTTATACCCAAGCCTATGCCGGGATGAATTTTCATCCCCAGGAAAATTCCATTTAATACTCCACTGAGAATCTCCAACTTATTTCTCGATGGAGATTTGCATAATTTTTCGCGGGAAATCCTCATGAAGAAAATTTTCATTTAATTACCCACGTGGAATAATCCACACGCCACGCAATCAATAAGACAACTTAAGAATAAACTAATAATCAAATTCAAGTTAAGAAGTAAGGTTTCAATATTCCTCAAAAAAAAAAAGCAAGCAATTCAAACACATATAATTATATAATTAAATATTAACAAATATGATAAAATTTTATTCTACTATTTTTATATTTGATATTTGACATCTATCACTAGAGTTTGGTGATGTAATGTTAAATAAACATATGTATATGTGTATTGATATTTTTAAATGATATTTATACATGTAATTTACATATACATTTTTATCTATCTAGTTTGTCATATGGTATATATGTAGTATGTATTATTTAATATAGATTATAAACTTATATATAGGTAATATAGCTGAAATTGCTATACGAAGGTACCCTCATAACGATGGAGATCCCCACAGGGATTATCAATAAGGGTCTATGTATAGATGCCTCAGATATAATATTTTTCCTATTCTCATACCCTTACGGGTATAGAATTTACTCTCCATTCCCATTCAAAATTCCCTGTCTCCATTGCAAAGAATCTCCATCTCTCGAGGGGATTCCCTACCTCACTTGCATCCCTACCTCGCATCCCTACCTCAAGTGCCGATTCAAAAAATTATTTCTAAAATATGTAAGGTCGAGAAACAATTTAGAATTAGGAGTTTAGAATTTTGTAATTGGCGTAACTTTGACCGGGGGTTTTCGTGTTGAATAGTTAGAGGCAATCGTGGACAGTATTGGTAGAACAAAAAAAACAAAAAGAAGTTTTTACGCAGTTTAGGCCTTTTGGTGACAAAGCATGATCTAAACAAGACGTGCTGTTTTGACTAGCATTGTTACTTATTCTTGTAACGACTACCCCTTTTTGATTATTGACTGTTACTAATAGTGTGAACAAGTGACCCTTTTAGTCCTTCTATGATTGTATTTACTTAGTGGTTGACACAACTAAAAATCCCATGACTTTGAAATCTTAGTGCATGCCCATTTTAACCACTGAGTGAACTTATATTTAATTTAGGGAGCTATTAGCACCCCTACATGTTATATCAGCCATCCATTTAATTTAATGTTATTTATAGCTCCCAATAAGTTAGTTAATGTTCAAAGCACCCCTTAATTGTTATTGAACTCCCTAATGTATCCCTAGCTTATATTTGCCCCCCTTACTCTCCAAACAAAAAACTATCTTTTCATCTTTGTAATTCCCTACCTCCAACCCTTTGTTGCACATCATCTTCTTCTCCCTAATTTGCTCCATGTTAATAAACTCAATTTGTCATTGCATTTAAAAGATTGATTATTTAATCTTTAAAAGGTAAGATTCACCGCAAATAAATATTCTAACCATTCAAGAATGTGAATCAAATCTCAACCAAATATTATAATCAAGATGTGTCATTTGATGGTGAGTTGTTGAGTGTATCAAGAAAGAGATTGAGGGGGGGGGGGGGGTAGACATTACTAAGTAAAAGAGAAAACAAGATGAGTTTATGACTTAATTTGAGGTGGGGTATAAAAAGTGAAATTTAAGTAGATCGGATAAGGTGAGTGTAGTGAATGAGATAAGAGTTGGGGATGAGTTTAAGGTTTCATTTAGGAAGGGGTGTAGAAAGCGAAAAGCGAAGTTGAAGAGAGGTGTAGACAGTGAAAACTCGAAGGGGAAAAATGGGTTCATGATTTGGGGTAGGGTTATTTATGTAATTTTTTCTAAAGACATTTTAGTTTAAAAATGTATTAAATTAAATGGGGCTGATATATGGTAGTGGAGGGGCTAATAGTCGCTCCCTTAATTTATACGAAAATGCTAGGATGACCCGTCAGGCACACCCGGTCAACTCACCAGTGACCTGGTGTCCACATCACCCCGCCAGGTGTCCCTAGCGGGTCATTCTAGCATTATTGTAATTTATATGCAGCAGTAATTATTCTACTGCAGCGATGAAAGAACACGTACAAACATGTCTACATTGTTCAACGACTGTTATTTCCTTGACTATAACACACCATTTTGCATCTTTGAAAACGCACCCTTTAGTGTGGTTTATGTCAACGGATTGGTGGTAGATGCGTTAGAACTTACAAAAAGAGAGATCAGTTGGTCATGGGCGGCTCTGTAGTGCAGAAGCAAGAATTATCTAAAAAAAGGCTACTAAAGTATTTAAACCACGCGTGCTTGGAGTTAATAATACTTTCTACTGGTTGAATGAATCTACAGATTCGGCACTCATTTTCTGAGAAGAAAAAGCATAAAATATACTTCGTGTAGTAATCTGTTTGTTTTATTAAAAAGAGGAGTGTACTAATCTATCTTCTATATATATATATATATAGCTGAAAGAAAATTCACATGCATCCTCTTCATCATTTTAATTTCCTAATTTTTAAATTTTTTTCTATTTTAAGGTATTTATTTATTTATTTATTTAAGGTATTTAAGATGTTTGGTTGTTTCAAAAAATATATTAATTCTCCTATTTATTTATTGACCAAAACAAAAATCTAGCTCTTAAAATTTAAGAACATCTATCTCGGTCTCTTAATTATTCAATTAATTGCTAATTAAATATAAATACACCCATAATTAATTAATTAATTGGGTGCGCGCATTTACATTGACCGGTTACAATTGTGCATGCATATCATCTTGCTTGCAAGTAACTTGAAGAAGATATAAAGTTTTACATGCTCTCTCATTCCACCATTTCATTTTAAGAATTTTCTCAATTTTTTTATTTTTTAAATTTAGGATATTTGATATTTGTGTTATTTATTGTTTTAAAATATATTCATCCCCATATTTTTGAAAAACGAAAAATCCAACTTTGAACAACCAAACAACATGTCTAATTAATCAATTATTCATCAATGCATTAAGTCTCTATTTCGAAACTTACACCATCAATTTGGTTACCACAACATTATTTATATATATTGTTTAGGGCTTTAAAATAACGATTAAGTTCATTTGAATTTTTTCTTTTCTTAATAAAAGGTATATTTAATGATTTATAAGTAAACAATTTTTTTACCCTCTATCGTATATTTTTTTTCTAAGAAATACTGGTTGATTATTGTGAATTGTAATTTTATTTGTAAAGAAATATTACAATATATTCATGTACTTCTACGCAAAGCTAGTTAAGTAATACTCGAAAGTACACAACAAAAGTCATATCGACCCATTGAAAATAGTCGGATACACTTAAACATGCACAACTTTAAGAGGTATAATGGGCTGTGAATATGATGATACGCAAAATCCTGTTCCTGTTACATAGAATTACATTAGGTTGTGCGTCTTGTGTAGCACATGCAGCAACGTACTATTTGGGACAACCACCTAGAATACCTGCAACAAAATTGAATAGCTTATTGGAAAGCATCTTAGGCTGCCCCGACAAGATATTCTCCCGCAATATGTATGTGTGTTTGTTGCGCCCTGTTCCAAGTGTGTATCGATTTGGCATGACCATTTTAGGTCAGCTTAGCATTTTTCATCGGAAAAACATTTACAAGATCCAAGATCCAGATATAATTTCATCGTTGAAACTTGAAACCAATATCTTGCAAATATATATAAAGGAAAAATGCTACAATGACACTTTAAAGTCACACATCTTGATGTGGCATACAGGCCCGGGGTCGCATCTTTCATAGTAATCAGTGCGCCATTCGAAATATACACTTCGAGTGTTATGTATCGAGAAGTATTTCTGTAAATCTATTTTCACGTTGGATCCACCCGCCACATCATCAGATGTGTGACTTTAAGTGTGATGACTTTGAAGTGTGATTATAACATCTTAAAACAAATAAAGGAATATCATAGATACCTTTTTAAGTTGTGCTGGGGAATTACATGATTAATGTGGTTTTACAAAATGTAGCTTTATCCGACATAATCTCAACAATATAGTACCAATCTTAAATTAGTAGGTATTGATTACATGAATCAAAATCTTTCATTCCATTCGATTCTCATTTGTTTGATCCATTTAATTATAAGTAATGAAAAATTAAAGTTTTACGACTCCTTTAAGTATCTGAACTTAAGACCGACTATGTAACATATATATATATATATATATATATATTTATTGTTTACTATATATAATGCCAATCTTTCTTAGCTAGGATTCTATTAGTTAAAACTTAACAATATTTTCGATATTATCCCTAATTTGTAATTTTTTATTGGTGAGAAAATTAAATGGCAACCAAAAAATAGGGATGTTTTGGGTAAACAAAATATATTCAATGTGAGTTAGTTTCTTTTTAAAAATTAAATGGCAACTGCCAAGATTGGCACACAATGAAATCCAGTTTTATTTTGCCTTTAAATATGTTGTGCAAAACAAGAATTTGACTTTTGAAAGGGGCATTTTAGGAATAACACTAAATTCCAGTTTTATTTTGCCGGACAATCAAATCCAGCACCGCTATGGGCACCCCACCAATTAACGAAGGCACCCAATTTTTTTTGTCATTCTCCCCTCTAAATTACACTTTGATATGTAAATGACTATATTGCCCATTCATATAAACTCTCTCCAAACTCACAACCCATTTTCAAATAAATTTTGGGGCACCATACTACATTGGTCTCTCATCTCTAACCTAAAGCCACGTATTTGTTTGCCGGGCGTGTATCGATTCTTGCGTTTTCACATCATCCGATAGCGAGGTAACACTATTTTACAACCATATGAAGATTCGAATGAACTATTTTTTTTGTTCAAAACAGTGAAATTGATGATTTAGTTTGTCAATGTAGGGTTTGGTAAATTCGACCATTCCGAACTTGTTTCCAGCTTAAAACAGACGAATGTACTGCAATGGTGCAAGAGGAGGTACAAGAAGAGGTATTTGTTGAAATTTATTGTGTTTCTTTTCTTGGTTTTTCATGTTCTCAGTCGAAGTTGCACGGGCTCGATTGTTTCGGCCTCGCAGTGCTGAGACTTATAGATAAGTCTCTGTCGAAAGCCACCGAGACTTATCCGTAAGTCACGGTCATGCTGTGACCGAAACCAATTGTATAGTCTCGGTATAAAATGACCGAGAATATTCTGTAACTCTCGGTTCTCATTGAACGACAATTGGTTTCGAGTCGCGGACCTGTACTACCGAAAATTTGGCTTTTTGGATTTTTTGGTGAATTTGTTGTGCATTTTGGTTGAGTCGTAATGTTACAATGTATGTATTGTAGGTAATGCCGGTTTCAACTTTATTTTCAGACTACAAGGATGCATTTACTCATTGTAGGACATTCACATATAGAGAATCGGCTACTTCATGGCTTCAAATGATTGGTCATGAGAACAAGTTTGTGTTAGTAACGAAGCACTCTGATGCCGGAGGGATTAAGCGCAGGGAAAGGGTCAAACTTGCGTATGAGAGGCCCGGTACATATATGGGAATGTCACAAAGAGTAGGGAAAGCTAAAGTGGCAAAACTTGCTTTGACACTAAGAACTAAAGAAGAAGAGGAAATGGAGAGGACTCAAACTGGTACAAAGAAATGTGAATGCCCTTTCCTTATTAACATCAAGGAAAATGTCGATTCTTTGTTGTATGTCACTGTCATATATGGGAGGCATAATCACGACCCCGCCAAAAACTTGGACGACCACTCATTTGTAGGAAGACTGGATAAGGGTGAGCAGGTGGTTATGGTGTAGATGACTAAGGGTAATGTGAAGCCAAGAGATATCCTCGACACGTTGAAGCAAAAAGATGTTAAAAAGTATCGACAATGCGGACAATATATAATGCATGTTAAAAATTCTGAATTGAAGATGCGGGTGGGAGGACTCAAATGCAACAACTATTGCACATATTGGAGAAGAATAAGTGGATGTCGTGTCATAGGAAGCATCCTGATACGTATATCGTCACTGATTTATTTTGGTCAAATCCTGATTCAATCAAGTTGCTACGGTGTTTCTCATCGGTTCTTTTGATGGATTGCACTTACAAAACAAATAGGTATCGAATGCCGTTATTGGAGATTCTTGGTATCACTTCAATGCATTTGACATTCTCAATTGAGTTTGCTTTCATATCATTGGAGACTCATGCAAATTATGTTTGGGCACTTAAGAACTTGAGATCCATATTGGATGGGTGGCCTAAACCTGACGTGTTTGTTACGGATCGAGAGTTAAGCCTTATTAGTGCCATCGAAGAAGTATTTCCATCATCGTCTCACCTTCTTTGCTCTTGGCACATCAACAAAGTAGTATTGGCTAAGACTAAGAAGATGTTTAGGGATAACGAAAGCTTCGCTCGTTTCATGGATAGGTGGACGAGTGTGTAGTATGCTAAGTCGGAGGCCTTATTAGAACTTAGGATGAATGACTTGCGTTGTGAGTTTGATCATGTGAAGGGTCTTACTGAATACTTGGACAACACATGAGCGAAGATTTACAAGCAGAAATTTGTACTAGCATGGACAGATCGAATTATGCACTTTGGGGAAACAACGACACATAGGGTTAAGTCTGCGCATTCCACTCTGAAGCTACATCTTGGCAACAGTCAGACAAGTTTTGAGACTTTGTGGAGAGTGGTTGATGGTCTTCTTAGGATCCAACATAACGCCATTAAGGCATCATTTGAGCTCAGTTTGAATGTGGTGCAACATGAATATTTTGATGGGTTTTATCGCCGATTGCGTGGTTATGTCTCTCAAAGGGCGCTTAAGTTAATTAGAAATGAATTGGAACGTGGAGAGGATGTTGGACATGACTCTACTCATTGTGATTGTAAGATACATACCACGCATGGTCTTCCTTGTGCACACGTGCTAAACTTTCATAAATTTACTGGTTCACCCATCCCTCTTGAAGACATTCATGTTTACTTGCGAAAGTTGAGTATGATACCAGAGAATCCTATGGATCGGTCTGGGTACAATGTGAACGATGAGATTGAAAGAGTGTTGCAAAATCTTCATGCTTGCACTGACGAGGACGATTGCATCATGATTATTCAGCAACTTAGGGAGATTAGTCATCTTTCATTTACACCGGGAGTTATCCCACTTATAAAAATAAAGACAAAGGGAAGGACACCGGGGTATTCAATTAGAAGTTTATTGAATAGAGGAAAGAAGATAGGATCAAAGAGGAAACAAGATGAAGACGATACTTCGACGAAAAGATTGCCTAGCGGATTTGAGTACGTACTATCGACTGAAGAGCTTCTAGTTCGAGAAATAAGAAAAATAAAGTGGGGCCTAAAATACGTCGTACATGTCGGCAGACCCAAAGTGTATCTAAGATTGGTTATTTTCATTGCATAGAACCGGATTGGTTTCCATATGTCGAGAGCACTATTGATGTGATATGCGATGGTAATTGGGGATATCGGTGTGTTGCCTCCAGGCTTGGACTTCCCGATGTCGATGGTTGGAAGATAGTACGTAGAATGATGTTTTATGAGATAATCGGGTATGAAAACCTTTGGCGGAAAGTGATTGGAACGAGTTACGAGAAGGTCAAGACTACTGTGCATTGTCTGGACAATCATGTTGGTGCCTCTTTGGATGAATGGTTGACACTTCCAGACATGGGCCTGTTAATATCAACAGCCTTTAATGTCATTCTAGTAAATCTCTCACATGGTAGTTGCTCGACATTCTTCCTATGTGTAATGTCCCACCATCATCGTTACATAGTCAAATTATCATTAGCATGATTAATGATATGAATATCCATTAGGTTAGGGCAAGTTTGTACAATTTTTATGAATTGAGTTTTTTCATCTTCTGATCATATGATAATAGATTATTGTTCTACTTTGTATTTGACATGTGAAGTTCATTGTGAATGCACCGTTGCCATCATTATATCCATCGTGGGAAAGGTATGCTGAGGAGTGCGCTAAAGGTTGGCATGATGGATTCGTAATTCGAGAAATCGTGCCAGTTGTAACTTCTCAAGAAGGCACACTTTCCGTAGTAGATTTAGCTTCTCCTTAGTTATAAATAATCGTGTTTAACGTTTAAAGTTTTGATGTGTAGACTTCAATGTGCCTAGAATCTTTGTGTTCAATAAATATGTATTAAAGTTCATTGTTATAAAAGTTTTTAAGTGTATGCTTCTCGGTTAGCTAATATTGATATATTATGGTTTGTAATTGTGCAAAAATTAACTCTCAGCGAAGCCGGTACGTGACTCACACATACATTTCGACATTCAATAATCGAAAATTATCCAACCTTCTCGGTATGACACTCCCGAGAGAAGTGTTTCGTTATGTAATCTCTTGGTTTACAGATACGACTCATCGACCCGTAACTGGACAATTCTCGGTTCCTCCAAGGTGAAACTAAACGTTTAGTTTCGTTCATGCATAACCGAGACACTATCGAGTTTATTAGCGTAGTTACGGTGGGTGGTCGATACCTTACTGAGACTACTAGGTTACAACATGATATAGCCGAGAATTTCACCATGGTCTCGGTTACTACATACTGAGAATATAATAATTCATGCAATTAGGCCAGCTCACGTTATGCTGGAACCGATATTATGACATTATTTTCGTCACTAACTAACCGATCTATGATAGACATTTTCGTTCGCATCTAACCGAGATATTACCAAATTTTGTTGTCTACATAACTCCCGGTTAGTAGTCAATGAGGCTCATACGAAGCTCTCGGAGGTACATACCCAAGAGTTTTTGGAAGGTTTCGGTTGTATGGCACCGATAATTTCATTCCGATCTCGTTCCTTAAGAACCGAGACTCTTTTCTTGATCACAAAATGAACATGTATGTAAACAAGAATTATTAAAAACAATCTCAATACTAATAATAACACCAAAACATAGACAACAGTCAAATATTTAATGTAAAACAATACAAGTTCCATAATCCGTCATTCAACATTCAAACAAGTCCAACATTCAAATAACATTCTACAAGTTCCTTAATCCAACAAAAACTAAAACAGTAAAAGTTCCATAATCCAACAAAAACTAAAACAGTAAAAGTTTCATAATCCAACATTATACAAGTTCCGTCATTGCTTTGCCTTCTTCAAATTCTTTCTCTTGTATTCCTTGCCATGCATTCTCTTTGGGGGGGAGCATCAACCGTTGGTGCTGGAGCATTAGCCGGAGTGGAATGTGTAGAAGTGTTATCGTGCTGGGACTGCCTAGGGCCTGCTTAGGTAGGGGCTGATGTGTCGGTGGCGGCGGCGGTGGTGCCGGTTGTGGTGGTGGTAGTGGTGGTCGTAGGATCGAAACTCCTCCCCAAAAATAAAATTGACGACGTCACTCGCCATTTTCCTCACAGACTTTAACGTACACAACTCCGGCGGGGAGTCCATCCATCGTAATGTCGCGTCCAACGCATGCCTATTATGTTGATAAAAACAAAAAGAAATATGTTAATGTAAAAAATTACAGGTTTTCAAGAAATGCCAAACACTTCTACATAATACTTATAACACATTCAATACCTCCAATAGCTCATTGTCAGCTATGGTTGTGGCAACCATGTCTTCATCCTCATAGCTCGGGTTGGCGATCACTGGTTGAGACACTTTAAGGAACCAAGGTAGATAATCCGGTGTAGCCGAAAACTCGAACTGTGCCTTATCACCGCGAACTTCGGGGGCCGACAAATGGTTATGCCAACATTCCCAATTGTCTTGTTGGAACCCATACTTGACAGAGTATTTGAGCGCAGATGGACCTCGATGTGCTTCCAATGGATGGTAAGGAGGATCTGGTATAGATTGCACGTGGACAAATCATCTCAGAATCCTCTCCAGATGGTAGGGCTCCACCACATCCATGTACTTCAATGTGCCACTATAGAAGGCCATCGCGTGCACAACTCCATTATCCCTGTAATTAACATAAGGGTCCCAAGTGACTTAATCAAACATAGGCAACCATAATTAGTAACCGTAAACTAAGTTTAACATTTACCAACAAGATTGGCTAAGTAACTCGCATCGCTTGGCTGCAACCTATCCAACGTTCTCCTAATGGACCCAACCTTGTCAATATTCATCACGGTCTCATGCTTTTGAATCCATCTATAGACACGAGGTTACACGTAGTCCATGTATTTTGCATTGGGTGTGGCGAGCCCGAGTTTGAAATGGTCGTACACCTATCCCTGCAAATACATACAACGTTAGTTAGTGGGAAAATGCAAAACATAATTCTAATTATTCAGAAAATAATGTCAGTTGATTTAAAAATATACCTCAAGTAATGCGAGGTAGCCGACAATCTGAGATACTTGTACTCTGGTGGCAGACCTCAAGTGTTGGTACAAGTAGGCTAATGCAGTTGCACCCATGCATATTTTCCCACGTCATCTAAATCTTCTGGAAGCTTAAATAACGCAATTGATACTCGAGATCCACTCTTATCCACAAAAGGGTGCAAGAAAGTATGTACAACAAGTACGTCCGGGCCGTGCATTCTACGGGGGGATAAGTTCTGTTCCTCGAACTAGGGGCACCATCGACTCTTCAACCAACATTTTCGCACTGTGAGCCCCTTGCTGATGTTCACTTCATCCTCAACATCTTCAATGCTAACCCCAAGTAATTTGGACACCACCTTAATCGCATCCGAGCGAGATTCCTCGGTGTACCTCGCAAAGTTCTCAACTGCAACCACTTTGCTCATCACAGGAATCTTGAGAAGAATGCTCACATCCTCCAAGGAGATCGACATTTCACTGAATGGTAAGTGAAATGTGTTCATCTCCGGCTGCAACCGCTCCATAAAGGCAGATATAACCTCTTTGTTAGCCTTGCGGTATGAGCAGTCTATCAGCGTATTCAACCCAGACCGTTGGATGATCCTTTGAAGGCCATTGGTGTCAGGGCGGCACGACTGTAAGTCCCATTCTTGGATCTGAGCACACTGATTGATACAGTTGAGTATCGGGCGGTCCTACAACAACAAAAAAACATTTCATCAGCTCTATGAAAACCATAAGTTTTTAAGTACTCCATTCAATGAAAGTTTATATACCTCATTGCACCAAATCACTAATGCGATATGGTCTTTAAAGCTCTTCATCAATGATCCATTTGAAGGACCACCGGGGAAAGGAGCATACATTTCCAACAGCCCTTGTGACTCTCCTTCATTAAGGCCACCTCCAGTGCTACTACTCCCACCTATATTACAATAGGTACAAGTGGTGCCTGCCGGTGCTGATAAGTCACTACTACTAGACTCTGATGCATGAGCCTCATCTTTGCCTCGGGAAACTACAAGAACTTTTTGTCGACATGTGTCAATGTTAGAACCCCCATCATGCAATTGAACATTCTTTGCATGATTCCAAGCAATCTTTCCCTTTCTCTTCACATGTACCTTCTCTTTCTCTTTCCGATGAGATACAGTCAGGGGTCTCCGGCCGCCTCGCCCACGGTTACCCCTCGACACCTCAACACCAACCTCCCCCTAGTTACCGGGGTTTTCAAACGAGCCATACCTGATAAGACTACAACATGTAAGCGCCTGAAGAGGAAACATAAGTCAAATCCAAGAAAATAAGAACAAAATCTTCCATTTCTATAGTCTCAGTCAAGCAAGTTTGAGAAAACAATTAGAATTTCGGTGACGCGTGCCCGAGATAAAACAATTAGTCTCGATAATGGGCAACCGAGAAATTTTTTTTATTCTCTATTGTACATCACTGAAAGGAAATCAACTATAGACTCCGAATTACTCTCGTGATGTGGTGACAAAGAGCAATTGTTGCGTTATGGTACCTAAAACAACAATACATAAGCATAATCTCGGTTATGTATAACCGAGGCAATAATGTGTTTCTGTTACTATGTAATCGAGAGTTTAAGCATAACTAACCTTAAACTTAAATCTCGGCTAACAATAGCTGAGATTGTTAGCATCTTCTCTAACTTATGTGGTCGAGAAAAATGGGTTCACAAACTTGCCAAGCATAATCTCGGTTATGGTTAATCGAGACAACTATGTGTCTCTCGTTACCATGTAACCGATACTTTAAGTGCAACTAACCTTAAACTTAAATCTCGGCCATGGTTAGTCGAGATTGTTAGCATCTTCTCTGCCCTGTGTGGCCGAGAAAAATGGGTTCGAAATTTTCCTAACCTAGCATACGAACAACACAAAACAAACAAAAATCAAACTATAATCTATTAAAATCGAGTTCAAACATACCTATAAGTTGCCAAAAAAAACGTCTTCTGTGAGATTGGAACCCTAAGACCAAGCCCTACAACGTACCCAATGCAAACAACTCGAGCCCTCTGAATATGGAAGAAAACCAAAATGACAAACAGAGGAGATGTTCAAATTGACAGAGGAGATGCTCAAACCCTTCTAGAATTTGGTGGTGGGATGCAATTGGGGCAATTTCGAGATTTCATTCAAAGTTTTTGGGTGCCTTTGATAAACAACTTGGTGCCTTCAACAGTGGTTTGCCTTCATTAATTGGTGGGGTGCCCATTGCAGCACCCATAGACACGAAACTGGCGGAGTTTTGAAATGGTTCGCTCTCAATTTTAAATTCATTTTTTTCATGCCAAACGCCACTATGCGTCTCTTCCACATCGATTTATTGCTAAACAATATATACGTATCAAATGAGAGGAAGATGACCAATTCCCCTCGCGTCCACTTGCGTTTTTGGTTGATCGCATATTCAATGATTATTTGAGAGAGAGAGAGAGAGAGAGAGAGAGAGAGAGAGAGAGAGAGAGAGAGAGAGAGAGAGAGAGAGAGAGAGAGAGGCAATGAAGGAGGCAATGAAGGAGGAACTCCTGGAGAAGAAGAAGATCAACAAAAACTTGGTGATTTAGTAAAGGAAAGATCAAGTAAAGCTAGTGTTCATCAAGTTAAGTAACTCCTCTACACCATAGAGTTAGCTTAATCCAATGAATTCATGAATTTGATGTTGTGGGTTGTTTTATGTTGTGGTTGATGTCATGAAACTCTAGTAGTGTGTATGGAGTTTCCTTAGGCATTAACATGGCCTACGCGTAGAGAAAACTTGGAATTCTAATTGTAAAATTTTGGGTTCTGTTGCACCTAGCGTGCTATGTAGATAAGCTAGCACGCTAATTTGGATTAGCGCGCTAACTTGGATTAGCGCGCTAGATCAGGATTGGTATAGTGCTAACCCCAGACATTAGCGCGCTAGGTCTATGACAGCATAAAAATGCAATTTTCAAAAATTCTTTAAACACTATAAAAGAGTCTAATACTCTAAGTACATTTCTAACCACACTTAAAAACCTATAATATGATATCAAGAACCTATGGAAGTATTTCGGGGATTCAAATAAGAGTTTCGAGGTGTCGGGAGGACAGAGTAGCATAGGAAATTGCGTAGATTGTAAGTAAACTAATTGAGATATTTCTTTATATTTCATTCCTGTACATATGTTCATTTCCAGTCATTTGGACTGAATTACTTTTGTACTCCATATGTCATGACTTGTTGTTCTTTCCCATGACATGAGGTTGCTTTCATAGTTTAGTTTGTTGATAAAATGATTTCATTGACTCCAATTCATGTGCTATGTAATTATTGATTGTTAATACGTGTTGTCAGTGAAATAGCATGCTATTAGGTAGGTGTTACATATTATTTTAATCCATTTTCTTTGTGCATTTGATATAAAACTACTTTATTGGCTTCTCAACCCATGTGATTCCTTGGAATATGAAAGTGTTTCTTGTATATGGGGTCATTATATTATAGAGGTTCATCGGACATACGAGGGTCACTAGACTTCTAGGGTGATCGAGATCTCTCCACTATCTTGCGCAACACACGGGAAATGAGTCTTGGGGTTGTTGGAAAGCATAACTTGCACAACACACGGGGTTGTTGGCAAGTTTATATCACAGGTGACTGGCACCAAAGAAATGTTATAAAGGCAAGAGCACTGCTCAGACCTTCACATTGATGTAGAGCTCAGCTCCATCTTCATATAGTGGAAAGGTTGATGTGACGAAGATCACGGCCGACCGGCCTTAGATCATTACTACTTAGCCATATGTTAGTTTCATGTTGTTTAGCTGAAGTATCTGTTTGCATGTTCTCTTTACAGCATAGTTGTTATTATCATGCTTTTAGAGACTTGTTGCATAATTAAGAATGTGAGCAAATATCTCTTAGTATTACTTTCTACTTTCTTGTACTCACCGTCTAGCGTGTGATGGTGGGTATAGATCCATCGAGTTGCTGACAAGGCAAAGAAAAGATCGACAATTACCTCTGAGCTAGTGAAGCACTGCTACACCCGATTTTGTAGGTTTGATTTTTGATGTATTACTTTTATGTGTATATGATATACTTTTAGGGTTGTATATTATAGGTTAAGTGAGTAACACCTTGATCAGACACATGATATTATATATCATCGTTTCATCATAAATATGCATGTGATCTTAATTCCCTGGTTTTTCCACAATTGTTAAGACTCATGTTATAAGCTTCTACTAGATTGTTAAGACTTCCACTGAATAAACTTTTAAGTAATTTTTTTTTTATTAAAATCCGATTAATGAATTCTCATAGAATAAGTATAAGTTTATATTCATAATAAATAAATAAATAATAATACGTAGGTAAATGATTTTGAAAAGCTGACTAGTCCCTTATTAGGTCCTATATGGTGAGATTAGGGCTTAATAATAGGATTAGGCTGGGTAATGCCCTAATTTGAGAAGGGATCGTCACAGTTGGTATCAGAGCATAAGTTTATAAAGCTTAGGAGAGCTTAAGTTTATAGGGCTTAGATTATGGAATATGGTTATTATATAATGCGATACCAAAGCTATAATTTGTAGTAAAATGCTTAACCTTTCCAATAAATAACAAACAAAAATTTAAACAATAAAACATAAATCTTAGTTGTAGAAAAACCAGATGATCATTGCCTAGAAACTATTGGTTGGGAAGTGAGTGAAAATGAGATGGGATGTCTTATATATATGTTAGTTTTGCATATGTATATATATGCATTATCTAAGTAGTAGTTGATTCACGCTCGCTATCAACTTACAGATATTGATGGCTGATTCACGCGACGGCGGGGACGCAGGTGCGAGTGGCAGCTAGCCTCCTATTCCATCAGCTGGTGATTTTCAAAGGCTATCTGATCGAGTAGCTGCTTAGGGACAATAGTTAGCGGAGTTCATAGATATGATGACTGCACGTTTCGCTCCATCAACAGAGACACTAGCCCCTACTACTATCGACTACTTCCACATTACCGAAAGCAATACCAGTAGTACAGACTATACAGGTAGTGACAGCTCCAGTCGTAGAAACGAATTTTCACCGTCTTTCATACCTTAATCTTCTAGCTCGATAACAGAGGTTCAGCAGGTGAAGGATTTCATTAGACTGAAGCGAGTCTACTTTGATGGTCAGCGAGACTTTGAGAAGATCGAGAGGTAGGTACTATTTCCAGAGAAGTTGCACCGAATCTTGAGGATTGAAGATAGACTATGAGCTGAGATTTTTTTCGTACACTCTACAAAGAGATGCTGATATATGATGGCGTGCGACGATAGCTTATGAGGGAGAGCTTGAATCATGGGATGCCTTCAAGATGAATTTTTATTAGCAGTACTTCCTACCCGTAATGATGAAAAGGTTGATGAAGGAATTCATGAACCTAAAACAGGGAGCTGATGGGTAAGTGATGAGCTATAGAGATAGATATGGTTATCTGAGGCAGTTCACAGGGGATTTAGTGAGATATGATTCGAATGATGTGTACCATTTCGGGGATGGAATGAGATCAAATATTAGATTTTATGTGGTTAGTTTAAGTGCTAGGACTTTGGGTGAGACTTACGAGCGTGGACTATCTCATGAAACTTATTATTTAGGTAGAGTTGCTGATGGGACACCACTAGTACCAACATTGACACCTAACCTGGTTATGGATTTTAAGAGGAGGAGACGGAGGGGCAAGGGGCCGAGGAGATAGGATAGAGGTAACCAAGAGTCAGAGACATCGGCAATAGTTGTACCTTTTGTACCATCCCTTACACCATTATAGATTACTATTGGTATACATCCCTTGCCACCACCATTTTGACTTGCAGTACCAACTACTACTATTTTGGCAGCTCTACCAGCACCACTAGCGCCACATTAGCAGCAACAAGGTGGTCGAGGCCTAGGCAGATGTAGAGGTAGATGTTGAGATAGTTCTCGACAAGGGTAGAGACATGCATAAGCCCAGGATTAGGTTCAGAGTCAGCGTAAACCTATCATATGTTATAGGTATGGTCAGGTTGGGCACGAGATTAGAGATTCTATATAGACAACAGTTATGTTTCCACCGCAGAGTCGAGAGGGTGTACACATGGTAGCACAGCCTAATGCAGATGCCACACGGAGACTCATTGAGGGTATGGTTTCCATTTGTGGAAGACAATTATATATTTTGCTTTATTTGGGTTCTAAAATATCTTTTATTTTTGGTCGCATGATAGACATTTTAGGGTTCACACCGGTTAAAGTTAGCATGCATCTGATTTTGAATACTGCAACCGGGGATAAGGTGTACCCTAATTATCTTCTTGAGAGAAGTCCAGTAGAGGTAGACGGGGTAGAGTTACCTTCAGACTTCGGGGTTCTCGAGTTTTTGGAGTTTGATGTACTGTTAGGGATAGATTGGCTAGTAGCGTATCACACTCATATCATTTGTATCAGTTAGACAGTGATATTTAAGATCGCAAGGCGTCCGATGTTCACATATAGTGGTAATACACCAAGAGCCAAAGGCATTAGAGGTCGACTTGCGACTAGTAAGGAGATGGAGACTCTAGTGTCATTATACACCGTAGTAAGGAGTCAAGGACCCATAATTGAGGAGATTTCGATTGTGTGCGAGTTTCCAAACGTGTTTTCGAAAGACTTACTTGGTTTACCACCACCGAGAGAGATAGATTTTATCATTGAGTTAGTACCAGGCACTAGAACTATATCTATACCACCATACCGCATGGCTCCGAGAGAGTTGGAGGAGTTGAGGAGTCAGTTGCAGGATTTTGAACAGAAGGGATTCATCACACCTTCTATGTCACCATAGGGAGCACCGGTCTTGTTTGTGAAGAAGAAGGACGGTACTTTGAGACTATGTATCGATTATAAATAGTTGCAATAAAAAACAAGTATCCTTTACTACGGATTTATTTATTTGATCAGTTGAGAAGAGCACATTATTTCTCCAAGATAGACCTGTGATCAAGGTATCATCCGCTTAGGATTAGGGATAATGATAAGTCCAAGACGACATTCAACGTGAGATATGGAAACTATCAGCTTAAAATCATGCCGTTTGGTTTGACTAATGCTTTTGTCATGTTTATGGATTTGATGCTTCGAGTGATGAGGCAATTTCTTGACCGATTCGGGATAGTTTTCATCGATGATATATTTATATATTCGAGGATTAGAGAGGATCGCAAGCAACACCTCAGAGAGATGTTACTGACCTTGAGGGAGCATCAACTTTACGTCAAGTTCAGTAAGTGTGAATTTTGGCTACCACACCAGTGCTGAGGAATGCAAGGAGGCATTTGCTCGATTGAAGAGATTGTTTACTACCGCACTAGTGCTGATATTGCCAGAGGCTGGATATGGATTCATGGTATATACAAATGCTTCTCACACAGCTCTGGGTTATGTGTTGATGTAGGATAAAGGCACGGTGGCTTACACATCCAAATAGCTGAAGTTATATGAGAACAATTATCCCACTAATGATTTGGAGTTGGCGGTGGTAGTAGTTACTTTTAAGATATGGAGACATCAACTGTATGGAGAGAGGTTTACACTTTATACTGACTATAGGAGTTTGAAATACCTATTCACACAGAAAGACATGAACATGAGATATCATAGATGGTTAGAGTTTCTAAAGGACTACAACTTTTCTCTGGAATATCACCTAGGAAAAGCTAATGTAGTAGCTGATGTGCTGAGTAGGATACTGATTGGTGATGTAGAGGTTGTTAGATGCCATATGATGCACGAGTATAGATTACTCGACGCAGCGACGATGATGACTTAGTTAGATACTCCTACCGAAACTCGGGTGATGATTTGTGCATAGATAAGGCTTCAGACAATATATACTTAGAGGGTGTTAGAGGAATAGAGAGCCGACATCTTATACCCAAAATCTAGTGAGTTAGACCAGAGTACTAATTGTACTGATTGGACTGAGATGACGGATTATTGTCTGAGATTTAGAGGCAGATTATCGATACCAACAATGGAAGAGCTGAGAGATGAGATTCTACAGGATTCACACCGTTCCCGATTCACTATTCATACAGGTAGGACCAAAATGCGTCATAACATGAAGATACATTTTTGGTGGCTTGGGATGAAAGTGGATGTATCGAGATTTATTAGGAATTGTGAGATCTGCCAGTAGGTGAAGGCAGGAGGATTATTACAGCCACTTCCCATCCTACGATGGACGTGGGAAGACATAACCATGGATTTTGTTAGAGGGCTGCCGAGAACTGCCCGTCGACACAATCCTATCTCGGTAATTGTGGATAGACTGACAAAATCTGCCCATTTCATACCAGTGGCAGCTCATGACACGTTTGACCAGTTGAGTGTATTGTTCGAGAGGGAGATTATTAGGCTACATAGGATACCATTGAATATTACATGAAACATAGATGCTATGTATACATCTAGGATATGGCAGAGTATGTAGGAGCGGTATGGTACGCGCCTACATGTTAGTACATCCTTTTACCCTTATAATGATGGACAGATTGAGAGGTTGATTTAAATTCTCGGGGATATGCTCAAGGCTTCTGTACTTGAGTTTGGCGGATCATGAGAGGAATACCTACCGTTGTGTGAGTTCGTATACAACAACAATTATTAGGCTAGCATTGAGATGACGCCATTTGAAGCTTTATATGGCAGACCGTGTTGCTCACCATCTTGTTGGGTTGAGCTAGAGGACCGAGACATCATAGGGCCTAAAATTGTTGTTGATCACACAGAGAAGGTACGACAGATTTGCCAGAGGCTTAAAGGAGCCTAAGATAGGCAAAAGAAGTATGCATACACATATCATAGTGATCTCTTGTATGACGAAGGAGCCTTAGTGTATCTAAAGGTTTCTTCTCAGAAAGTTCTTCACAGATTTGGTCTGAAAGGCAAGTTAGCACCATGATTCATTGAACCTTTCAAGATCAAGAAATGGGTCGAACATGTTGCTTATGAGCTGGATTTATCTCCACCGATGTTGGGGATTCATCCACTGTTTCATATTTCTATGCTTCGACTAGCCAAGTCGAAGGTAGGCGAGAGACTGACAGTGGACTTGAGTCAGATTAACCGCGCCTCTTTCTCTATTCAGATCTACCAAATGAATGTTGCCTATCTCAATACTGCATTCTTTTTTCCTCCCACTATCTACCTCAAGACACAACCTTGATCATGTTTTTCTTCAAATTAATTGGTTATGGTTATTTTCTTAGAAGATCTGTGTGCAAGATCTTGAGGTGATTGAATAATTTATAAGAAGCTGTGAAGCCATTAGTGATTGAAGAAGTGGGGATGGCACCACCATATGCTATGGAAGTTCATGCAAGTGTCCTCTACGTATACCTCCGAAGCCATTAGTTGGTTAGAAAAAAATCTATTTTTCTTTGACATTGTTGCATTTTTCTTTGATTATGTGCTTCAAAAAGAATGTTCTAGCCCCAACAGACAACAATGAGAATACGAACGAGGAGCCATGGTCGAAGTTGGCATCAACACCAATGGAGAAGAAATGGACTAGAAATGATGTAGAAAGAGCAATATTGATTAGCAACATACATATATATGTACATTGAGGCTCATGCGAGTCTCTACAATGGGCGCGCAAAGAATGCGGGGCCTTTCTTCATTGCATATAGGAACTAGACTGTTGCTACAATATTAGGAGGCGCTTTTCATAGTAAAAATAACCACATTCAACTTGAAGATCGATGTGGTGTTGTAAATTTATGCTTTTGTATGGTTCTTTTAGACTTAAAATTCAAGTAGTAATTTCGTTTCAAATAAATTAATATATTGTTCTGATTATAATTATTGTATACAATAAAAGAGATTCAATGGTCGAATGTTGCAGGCACTGATATATGGATGCAAGACTATTCGAGATTCAATAAGGAGTTGAGAATTTTTAAATGGGCATGTATAAAGTAAAAAACATGGATATCCTTTATTTTCACTGGTTTATTATCCTTTTTTGCGCATCACGCGGAGCACGTGGCTATTGACTAGTATATATAATTAATGTCCTACATATATAAGTGGATTTCCGATATTTCAAAAGTTACTTATATTTTGACTTGGCATTTATGCAGTGTCTGTTTTCAACTTAAATTTCAAGAAGTTAAGTGAAAAGCCCTAGGTGCTCTGCGTGATGCGCAAAAAAGGATATGTAAGACATGCATAAATGCCAACTTATATATGTAGGACATATAATGCATTTCCTTAAAGTAACTTTTCACTTCTTCAAATTTAAGTTACAGACACTACATATTTGTTAAAAGGAAAATGCTAGAATGATACCCCAAATGACACCTTCGGTGACACTCATATGACGTGGCAAGTGAGTCCTATATTAAAATGGTTGTGTGCAAAACAATTCCTGGTGCATAACACATGTGGTGTGTATCTCAAAGCACGCATGGCGGCTTCCATGAATGTGGACCAGCACGCCACGTCACATTTTACGCGGGACCTGTCCACCACGTTATAAGAGTATCGCTTAGGGTGTCATTTGAGGTGTCATTCTAGCATTTTCCTTGTCAAAATATAAGTAACTAGTATAAATGAAGTTACAATATTTTGACTAGTATATATAATGCATGTCCTACATATATAAGTGGATTTACAATATGCAGTGTCCATCTTCTATGTCAAAAGTTACAATATTTCAAAAGTTACTTATATTTTGACTAGTATATATAATGCATGTCCTACATATATATAAGTGGATTTACAATATTTGGTTTTTCTATGTCTAGAGTCGCATATTATGTATGACTGGAGTCGCGAATTATGTAAGATGGGATTTGCTTGTTAAATTAGTAATATTTGGCTCTTCTATTTCTGGAGTCGCAAATTATGTGTAACTGGAGTCGCGAATTGTGTAGGATGGGATTTGCTTGTTTGTTATGTGCATCTGCTTATGACCGAAGTGTCTCTAAACATTAGGGAAAAAAGGTGTCTCTAAACAAACATTTGTCATAGTCACGTGCGTATGCTTGTAACAGACTCAGGCGTTCTCCACTCAATGATAGCCCGAATCTTTGAGTCCACCGAGATACCCTGGTCACTTATGACATGTCCTAAAAATCTCAACGCACTCAGCCAAAAATCACACTTATTGAACTTGGTGTACAATTTGTGCTCTCTCAGTATCGTCAAAACTGCCGTGAGATGTCCTTTGTGATCCTCACGAGTCCTGCTATAGATTAAGATTTTATCGATAAACACTATAGCGAATCTGTCTAGATATGGTGTCAAGATCCTATGCATCAAATCCATGAAAATCACCAGGGCATTAGTCATCCCAAATGGCATGACTGTGAACTCAAATAGCCTATACCTCGTGCTGAAAGCACTCTTCTTGACATCCTCTTCTTGAATCCTCAAGTGATGATAACCTGAGCAAAGTTTGATCTTCGAGAAGAATCTAGCACCCACCAATTGATCAAACAAATCATCTATCCTAGGAAGCGGGTAACTGTTCCTAACTATCACCTGATTCAATTTCCTATAGTCTATGCACATCCTCATCGAGCCATCTTTCTTCTTCACAAAAAATATTGGAGCTCCCCAGGGTGACATATTAGGGTGAATAAAACCCTTCTTCAGCAATTCATCCAGCTATCGTCTAACCTCCTCATGTTCCGATGGTGACATCTTATATGGTCTACTGGCAATCAGTTGTGCTCCTGGTATCAATTCAATGATAAATTCAATAGCTCATGGCGGTGGACATCCCGGTAGGTCATATGAAAATACATCAACAAAATCTCTTACCACCGGTACATCCACAATCCCGACCTCCGTCCTAATCTCCAGCTCAACTATTGCTGCAAATGCCTCCATCTCCTATGCTGTAGCTAATCGGCCTCTAGAGATGGTAAGTAGTCGTAGATCCAACTAGTGCAAGCTATGGTATCCCAAAAATATGAAACTCTATCATCTTATCATAACAATCTATCCGTGCATGATAAGATGACAACCAATCCATCATGAGAAGCATGTCGAACTTTAGGTACTCTAATACTAAAAGATCGGCTAGTAAAATTGTCTTTCAACCTCTATCATCACGTCCTTACATATCTGATTAGGGTTTATCTTATCCCCAGTAGTCGTACTGAAGACAAGGTGTGTGTTTAGTGTCTGTGTATCTAACCCTAACACTCCAACAACACGTCCAACAATAAATGATAAAGTACTACTAGAATCAAACATGGCATGCATAGGTCGACCGAAAATATGCAACATACCCTCGACGACCTATTTGGTCGTTCCGCCATCCGACTGTGCTTCCGCATGAGCTTTCTCTGGCTTGCTCTTCCTCTCGACATGGTGACGGTGGTGTCTTACAATCGACCTTCAAGTGTCATCTCTTACCACACCTATGGTATTTACAATTATCTTGCCTTTCAGTCTATCCGTCTTCAAATCTTGAACCCTAACCATGACCTTTTTGACCCTTATCATATCCCTCATGATCTCAACCCTGACGGTACATCTGCAGCGGCAGCCTATGCTGATCTACTAGTCTTAATGTGATGGCATGAACCGACTATCTTTCATCATACTGGAACTGATTTCCCTGACGATCATCCCTACTGCCCCTGTACCGTCTATCATTCCTCCAGCCTCTATCCCGATAGTCCCTTTGTCTCTTCGGCCTCTAGTCCGATCAAGAACTTTGCCCTGTCTATACCTCTGTACCAGTTACACGCTTGCCATTTCTCTGCATTAGATTAGTCTCATGTGCTAATGCTCTATCAAAGATATCCGGTAAAGTAGGTGCCCCAGAGGATACCACCGCTGAAGCAATCCTATCATCAACTCCTCTGATAAAAATAAAAGATCTACAAAAGTTCTGTCCCGGTGACATTTAGCGAGAACTGACGTAGGCACCGAAATCTTTCCATGCACTACATCAAGGTTCGGTTACCCTGTCTCAAAGTCAAGAACTCCTCCCCCAGTCTAAGTCTGACCTCTATAGGTATGTACTGATCATAAAATAGCTCTCTAAACTCATCCCATGTCGTCGACTCTGGATGCGTATCTTGATACGTGGTCCATCATACTATGGCATGACCTCTAAAGCACGCTCCCGACAGTCGTGCCCGAACACTCTCATCATTCTTCATCAGCTTATGGAACTACTGATGAGAGACAATCCACTTCCCTGTAGCCTCGGGGTTACCACCTCCATAAAGAAGCCAGGCTGAAACTTCAGAAATTCCCTCAACATCTTCGCCTCTAGAGCTAAGATGAATCTCGATGTAGTAATAATAGTAGTGGTAGAGTCGTTTGACCCGTAGCCGTAGGTGGAGGCGTAGGAGTCGGCGTTTCCAAGGGAACAACAACTATGGCTCTCTCCGTCTGTGCACCTTCTACTACTCTTTCAACTGGTGTCTGAAGAGCAACTGAGATGAAAGGTATACCCGTAGGTACCGTAACTGCTACTGGCTCTCTTGGTGTAGCAATTGTTGTCGCCAATACTGTCAATGCAGCAGTTTGATCCTGTAGCAACTGAAACACCTCGGCCATTTACCTATTCTGAGCTGAGAGTCAATCCTCCATACTAGGTGTAATTGGGGAATCTCTAGCTGTACCACTAGGCTTACCAATATCCTGAGGCATCGTCGACTGTCCGTCCATGATCTGCATCGTGAAACGTGCCTCAGATAAGTCTTGGTGTATATACGTATATCATATATATAATGAAAATATAACACGTATATAAACTCTAATTATACCCGCCTTACATCGCTCCCCAACTAAAGTTCTAAGGCAATAACATAGGGTTTTTCACAACTAAGATTTGTTTATTACTTCTTATGCACTTTCGTTTTAAATTTTCCAAGTTTCTCAAACTCGGGCTCTGATACCAATTGTGGCGTTGGTATCAGTTTAAGGACACCTACCCTTCCTCCAATGGAGTCGACCTTTCTCTGATACCAACTGTGGCGACCCCTGCTGCCCCAGAGTGACGTGTCTTTGTGTACTCCTTGCTAACTGGCTCAACTACACGTGTCCGACACTTGCTCGTCCTCTTCGTGTCTCTTAAATCATGTCCATACGTGTAGTATCTGATAAATTAGTAAATTATCCTTATATTCTCTCTATCCATTCTCATTGGGAACCTAATTGTTTCAACTGTTACTTAGTTGGCAATTTGTTGAGTTCCTATCTATACTAGTGGGTTGTATCTTACAAATTAACATATTCAGTAGAAGTCTTAATTAATACCATCTAAACAAGGTAATCTATAATGATAAACATTGCTCAAAGGCAAATCCTATTGTAGAAAACCCTAGAAAGTACTCTGTATATAAGTGACATCCCCACAAACAGGGTATATATACATGTACTGTGTCATCTCAAGTCTCCCAATACCCAAAATAAACAAAATATCAAAAATAAACATAAACATGTACAAGTAGGTCCTCGACAACGAGCAATTAGATGTAGTCGCTAGGATCCCCTTGCCCCTACCAGTACTAGGATCTTTACTCAATCATCACAAAAGACAGTTGACGAGTATAGTAATTAAAATCCTAAGGAACTCCTCTGAGTATTCATATATAAAGTAAAGGAAATATAAAGAATTTTGTCAAGTAACCATGCAAAATAAAAAACAGACAACTGTAAATGGCTCATCGTATGAATAAACAACAGACAAGCTAACAAATGTGTGTGTGGTCGCTCCAGATGGACTAGACTGTACTTCAGGTCACCAAGTTACCACCGGTGGTCGCGTCCAACTTGCCCAACATTTGGTCCCTCACGGCACTGGCCAGATCTGCTGATTCACCGACACGTGGACTAAGGGCAAGCTCAAGTCGCCATTCACTGAGGTTCGGGTCACACATGCTACAGTCCAGTGCATCATGAATACATAACTATGAAATCCAGGGGAGTAACCTCAACCCACATCCAAGTAATCGAATAGAATAATGGGCAACAAGGACAAATAGAAATGAAATGTAAACATAATAAATACTCGAAATATTTCATTTGGGTTTTACCAACCTCACAACGCTCTCCGATCTCCCCACACTCATGTATCTAACTTGACAAGCTCCTCGACCCCGAGCCTTGGTCCACTAAATCCCCAAAGTCCATTTTTACAATTTTAGATTGTTTACAAAGTTTTAGATATGTATTCACTAAAAAATCCCCAAAACAGCACTTTATAATCCATATTCATCTGTCATTAGCGCACTAATATGGTCGACCTAGCGCGCTAGATTGAGTTAGCGTGCTAAGGGGGTGTACCTAGCATGCTAGATGGAATTAGCGGTCTAGGAAATTTAACTAGTGCGCTACTGTTCTTCATTTCAAAGAATAGTTGCACAACTAGGATGATTAATGAGCTAATCTTACCAATTAGCACGCTAATTGCCTTATGGGATAGATTTCTAAATTCCAGAATTCTATCCTAGCCCTCTTAATTAGCTTCTCTGATTGGCTTTAAACCCTCTTCTCATCAAAATCACTTCATTACATTAAGTAGAACACCGCAGATCATTCAATTCACTAAATTTTCTCTAAATTAATGCATACACAATATTTTCCAATATCATCAAATTCATTAAATCTATCTAAACCAGTGATAAATTCCCCCTATATACGATCGAACAACATGAAATTGATCAAATTTTCATCACAATTCAGAGCATACATCATAAATTTTGAAACTCCAACAAGTACATCAAAATTGTTCATTTGCAAGCTTAGAATGTGGAGAAGATGATTACCTAGATTAAATCACTTGGTTTGGTCCCTATATTGTTGAATTCCTAGCTGGAAGTCCTTCTTCTTCCTCTGAATTTCTCTGGTTTTGCCTGGGAATAGTGTGAGTGGTTGATAAAAAACTCCACTAAGTCCTCCATTTATATGTTTGTGGGAATCAATTGTGCATATGTATCCCGAGGCATATCTTGTGGTTCCCAAGCTTGTTGTCCTACACCACCTGATGACTCCAATAACCCACTCACCTCCTAGTACTAATCACTATGATGATCTAGATGTCCATCTCAAGGTCACTTTTATTCAAAACAAACTATAGGCTTCAATTTATTCAATTAATGTCACATTACCTTAAGCCTTATCCAATCATATGGTTAGTGTTTTATTGATCAAATTTAACCAATTCATGGTCATAATAACCCTCGGCTACCCGTACCTGGTGCCCCGATCTCGACACGCATGTGATATATTTAACAAATAATTTAATAAATTGCATTACAATTAAGCCATGCAACACACAATTTAACTAGTGTACCTAGGTCGACATGCGTCCTAGCCTACCTGCGACGTTCACATGGATCTGAGCTGGCATCCATGTCTACAATTACGAGATAATTGACGACATTAATAAAAATTGGCAGTTACAGTGGTTGTGCAATCATGGATCTAATGAACTATAAACAAAAGTTGATACTTGTTATCAAAATTTAAAAAATTGGGCTTACATATACACATAGATATATCTCTAAGAAAATAAAAAATAAGAGAACAATCCAAGGCATGACGTGAAGAACATGGTATGCAACTAGTTGGGTACTTTTTTTACGAGTTTTTATTTTTCATGAGAGAGGTCAAAACCAAAATAGGGATTGCAATAGATGCAAAGCAAAAAAGTCAAGTTTGTGATATATTTGAAAAATCTTAAAGTTTGTTCAAGATTTGAAAAAACCTTAATAATTTGTGTTTTTTTTTTGTTATTAACCCTTTTATATTTCAAAAAGTATATTACATTTCATTTTGACTTTTTTGACAACTAATTATAATTATTTGGATTTAACAGCGGGAAAGCTCTTAAAGGTATAATGGTAAATTTAAGTGAAGGTTGAAAGACTCAATTAAGGGTAAAATAGTAAATTCAAGTGATTGTTGAAATATTGTTTATGCTCTTAATTAAAGGGATGATAGTAAATTTAAGTGACTGTTGAAAAACTTATTAAAGGTATGATAGTAAATTCATGTGATGATTGAAAAATTGATTATTTGTGCTTATTAAGTACACTAAATATAATGGGTAATTAGTTGCTTGCTTCTACTTCATTTTTTCTAATAATCATGATTGTCCAACCCTTTAAGGCTTTTATTTTATATTTTTTTTTTATAATCATGATTGTCCAACTCTTTGCATTTTATTCATCTAATAAATTGTAGATCTAGTCAGATTTATGAAGATTAATTCCATCCTTGCAATATATATTCCTCAACATTTTTTCATAAATTTGTGCAATGGCTGGGTTGACTTTTTTAACTTTTTATTTTTCTTTTGTAGTTAGTTTATTTTCTCTAGTCGAAAGTTTTTGATTCGTCTTCCCTTATTGAAAGTTTTGTTATATTTGTTATGTGATTTTGGTGGTGTTTGTATATTGTCATGTATTTCAGATATTGTAGAGAGCAGTCCTTGAAATTTTATAATCACATTTATAGTCAAATTAATGAAATTTCTTTTAAACAAATATGATTTGCGAATCAAATGTACTTTTATTAAGGCAGTTGATTATATGTCTGGTCCTATATCAAACAATTAATGTTAGTGAAATTTCTTATTTTTCATAAAAAGGATATATAATTTGGTTTTTATTTAACGCGTGTGTTAATTAAAGTTTGTTTCTTCTTTTTGTTTTTGGTACATTGTTTCGTCTTTAGCAATTTTTGAAATTATATGAAGTTAATGCCCAAACATGCAAAAATTATGTTTTTGAATTGTACTAATATTGCGTCGAGATATATTTGTACAAATTTAATAGGCGTTCACTTGTTTTAGTTAATATATATATATATATATATATATATATATATATATATATATATATATATGTCGGAGATAGAAATTTAAGAAGCTACCTCCTCTCGCCATTCCAATTTTTTATTTTCTCATTTTTTTTGCTATTTATTTGTTTCTATTATATCATACAACATGCATGCCAACCCACACAAATACAACATTGCCTCTACATTCGTCAAATTTATAAGGGGAATATAACTTGCAGTACACTCCATTCCTTGTATTGGCCCATGATTTAGAGTTGAACGTGCTTATTCTATTCATCCATTCATTGATAAGATAATCATTATTAATTATTAATTAATAGATGCACACATAATACTTACTTCAATAACTCTGATATTTATTGGGTAGATACAAAGCACCAACATTTTTTCTAATTAAAACAGAGATTAAGTAAGATCTTTTTGATTTTCTCAAACACAATAATTAAACCAAGATTCGTGGAAAAGCCATAATACACGCACCATACTTAAAGCTCATAGCCTCGCGGACGCTTATGCTTAATTTCATCTTATTAGCTATATGTTAGCCGATCAATAAACTCATTCGATAGAAAAAAAAATTATACTTACATTTTAACGCTTTAAAATAAAACATTACGGGCCCACCCTTTAGGTGAGACTATTCTATATAGAGTCAAGTCAGTACCTCCAAACACATTGAACAGGATAAACCATCAATAAGTTTTCATTATAATGCTCTTCGCTAATTAAAAATTAATATATTTTTAAAAGTGTAAAATAATTTAATAAACCTTCTATTTTATAATTTCAATAGCACTAGGGAAACAACAAGTTAGATTATAAAGTAGGTTTTAGCTTTTCTTAAAAGCCTATAAAAAGGTTTCACGTGATGTATTTAGATAGTTGATTGTTTTGGGAGAAAATGGATAATATAGACTAGTATTAGAGATTTAGTGGGATATTTAATTTCTTGTGCGTTTTTTTGTTGGGTATATATATATACATATTCTTTGAATCAACAAACCATAGTGTGCGTACAGATTCGTGGCCTCAATGGTGGGAGAATAATTTTGGTATGTTGGTTTGACACGTGTTGCACTTTCATATTATTAGAATTTTGTTGGGAGGATTTCACATTATTAGAAATAATCATTAGTTGTATGTGTAAGACTATAATGTGTCTTGTAATTTTATTAATTTATATAATGAATAAATTATGTAATATATGAACCTAAGCCTTTTGAGTTACATTACTGTTACCAATTTGATGAAAATCGGTATTGATGTTGGAAGTTCAATGATTCTTCCTCAAGCATATAAATAGATCATCTTATAGCCATTATACATATGTTGAAAGTTGAGGTGAATAGGATATTAACCTCAACTTGTCTTACATTCTTCCACTTGTCTCGTATCATCACTTGTCTCATATCATCACATTTCAATAATGTGAGTCACATATAGCTTAATGGTTTTCTCACTTGACCCACATTACAACCAAATATTACATAAATTTTCTATTAGAGCACAAGAATGTTTGGTATCATCAAATCATTATAAAATAAAATAATAATGCGAGTCATAACGATTTTACATCAAAATAGGACATATTCCCTTCCATGTACCAAATCATTAATTACTAATTCATTTTATATGATTCATAGTACATAATGTATCTGTCAAACAATGTATCTGTCAAATATTCAATTTGCTTGCAATCATCATGTCAGGACCTGTCTCACTATGTCCTAACTAAGCCTAATTACTCTAATTAGGCACTCAAACCATACAATAAACTATATGCTTCAAATTATTTTTATTTCAATTATTATAGTGCTCCAAAAATTAATTTAAATCCTCAACTGATCGCAGTTCTTAATTTATTTTATCAGACCAAATTAGAAAATTATATCCATATTTTATAAAAGTTTCAACAACACCTCCCTTAAAAGTGGTCTGCCGAAAAATCCACCTAATAGATAGCAGAATGGAGAGAGGTCTAGAAGGACTCACAACTCCTCATATATCACGCTATATATCAAATTCAAAGTTATAAACTAACTTAGAGTCTCTGAACCTTGTTATAACTTTAATGGCCTGTTTGGTTCAAATATTAGTTAATCCTAACACATGGGATTAATTAGTGATGGGACTAACACATGGGTTTAGATAGTTTAGTCCCATTTGTGTATCTTGTTTGGTTGGGAGTTTTAAGGTTGGGATTAAACGAGGCTGTATATGTACATTTACCAAAATACCCTTATATAAATAACACCAAAACCCCCCATTTCACACATATCTCACTCTTTGCTCAAGAAGAAGACGACTCGGCTGCTCAAGAAGAAGACGACTCGGCTGCTCAAGAAGAAGACATCGCTGCTGCTGCTCGTGGAATCGCTTGAACACATCAGTGATTGACTACATAAGAGGTAAATTTTAGTTGATCATTGATGAGAGCTGTTACTCAACGTGAAGTCGACATTAGGGTTTGGGTTTGGGTTGTTGTTGGTGACCGAGCTTTTACTCATCTATGTATAGTGTCAACATTCATCTGTGAAGTTGATATTTTAGTGTTATCTATGCATTATTCCCTCTACTTTTATTACTTATTAGGTAATGTATATTTGATCAATTTATGCAAATCTCAATGTCAAAATGTTGAATGACATTGTCAATATGGCGAACGTTCACCTCTGCGATTGTGGCAGATATATTTGCTTCTTTGTTTCAGTTTCATGTTCTCCTAGAATATAATTTCGGACAGGTTAATCCATGAACATTACTAGTCTAATCATGATCCCATTGTTATTGATGTTTTGTTCACCATTTTTGTCAAGTCAATTTGACGATGATGCATTAGACGTCTAAGGGTTCTTATGGCCTGTTGAATGAGAATGCATTAGACGTCTAAGGGTTCAAATGGCATGATTGACAATGCATTAGAATTAAGGCTTTTGGGTGTTACCGAGCTGTTATTTGGAGGAAAGGTTGCACGCATTGTCAATATTGAGTTTTAAAACAAAATTTCGACTCGTGGTACTATTGTGATTTATCGTATTGATTGTATGTTGGTTTTATCATTGTTTGTTTTGTATGCAGTAAAGTAGTCATGATGTCCAATACAAGTACTGAACTTCTTCTTTTCTTATAGTAAAATGGATCAACCTGGCTCACTAGAATCACGCATTCATAGTGGAGGGTCATTTCAACCCCCGAGAAAATTATCGGCGACAAGGGGTAGACCTTCCAAGCTCCTTCAACAATGTTCAGGTGCGTCAACAAAGAAAAGGGGGCAGGGCAAAGGAAGGTGTTCGCGTGAAGATTCGCATGGAAACTCGGCCGACAATTCCAAAACATCTAGACGTAAGTGGAGCCATGCAGAGGATGTTGCTCTCGCAAATGTCATGGTTGAGATGGTGGCCAGTGGCGTTTACAAATGTGACAATGGCTTCAAGCCCGGCTATTCGACAAAAGTTGAGGAGACATTGAATACAACATGTCCGAACTCGGAGATAAAGGCTCGACCACATATTGAGTCTAGACTGAAATCGTTGAAGAAAGATTGGTTCATTGTGAATGATATGATATGCGGCATTCGACATGGTACAAGCGGATTCGGCTTCGACTCGACTTCCAACATGGTCACCGCTCCCGAGGATGTATGGGAAGATTATCTAAAGGTATGCAATTGTCTTTCAAGTTTGAAATTGTTTTGAATGCATCCTAATGTGTTATTTCATCCAAATGTTATGACTAATCTAGTACCACTGGTTGCAGAACTACCCGGAAGCAAGACCTTGGCGTCTATAGTCATTCCCGCATTACGAAAATAGTTGTATCATTTTTGGGAATGACCGGGCCATAGGCGAGGAAGCACGTGCACCAGAGGATGCTTTTGAGGATGTAAACGATGTCCATGACTCCAGCAGTACTAGTGAGCCATTAACGGTGCCCATTGAAGAGTTTGATGCTACTCCCACATCATCGAGAACGCGGACCACTATGGCTGATGGTCGTGGGAATGAAGCAAAGAAGAAGAGAAAGGTGAGCAATGCTGTTTATATTGGTGACCAAATGGTGGCAGCGGCACAAATCGTTGCGAACGAAATCTCCAAGGTGACTAGTGCCATTCGTGTTGAACACGACTTGCGTGAATATTTCATTAATGTTATGGCCGAAGTCCACGAATTGACAGACGTTGAGAGAGCAATTTATGGCAGCAAGATTATGGGTCGCGTGGAGCTTATGGCTGCATTCATGACTTTGCAACCGGAGTCCAGACTTCCTTGGCTACATGCGATGTTTAATTGACTTAGGACTTCTTGGTACTCATTTTTTGGAGGGAAGCAATTTTGAACCAGCTGTGTTTTTTTGAATCGGAACAATGTTGTTTGGTGGTTTGTTTTTTGACACAGTATTTTTGGACAGTGTATGTAATACATCTGCAGTAACTTTATCGATATGTAACTGATAAAAAGCTATGTTTATGAACTGGAACGCCTAATCAATTATATATGTTTGATCCATTTCTTGCGTGCTTGTCTTATGGTTTGTACTAAATCTCATATTATCTCTGCTTGTCATTGTGTGATTGAATTGAAATAAAACTGAATTGTATGTTAATATTTAACGGTGCTTATGCAGAATGTTTAATGTATCAAACAGACAAGCAGAGACAGATACGAGCAGCTGCATGTAAAGCTCAAAAAGGCGAAGAGAAAATGTGCATTTATATTTTTGCAGTGCCTTCTACAAGAACATGGCCACGCATAGCCTAAACCAAAAAGTTTCAATGCAATAGATCAAATTTGCTACATGGATTCAACGCTGCCAATCACATTGATTTACTGCAGTTAATAATGCATCAAACATTGACATATGCCAAACTCCACACATTGAGTCTACTACATGGATTAATGTTTTCTTGTTCCAACAAGATCATCGAGTACAGAATACATCTAGTCAGACCACCATGGTTCCATAACAGGTTCATAACCCGAGCCGACTCTTTGGTAAAGGGTTCGGTCTCGAGGAAATAAGACAATACGGGGTTCCTCGTCAATAGATGGTGATCGTGGTAGAGGTACTCCTTTCGCCTCGTACAACTCTTCAATCCACATTCGCGGTGGTAGCGGTGGTGGGGGGATCTCACCTAGTTCCGCTAGACCTTCCTCCAGTGTAAGTTGATCATGAACCTCCCTTTCAATTGTCGCAGCGTAGTTGTACCTGTCAAAACCGGCTATTGCTTCCTCTTTCGTGTCGAAGTGAGCATAGTGGAACCCGTCGAAGTTTATCCCTTGTTTGTAGCACTCGTACCACGTTCCATATACACCAGGGTCCCAACCACGAAACACAGTGTACCATTTCCAGTTGATCATGTCCTGCATAAAGCATGTCGTTTCTTATCACAAGCAGCACTGAAATTATAAATAACGTATGACACTTAAAAAAAATATTGTAATTCAAACAGAAGTACAGAACAATGATCATAAAAATAATACGGGGTTCACATATAAATATCCTCGGCACATAAGTGGTCCCCCACCCAAAGATAATAATAAAAACTCATTCGCTTCAATTGTGTTCGACATTAATCGTGTCCTCTTAATGGTAAGAATCCCACATATCCATGGCAAGGTTGTTGCGAAATGCAGTCCACGCATCAGTTTATCCCACTTGGCTGATGACTTCAGGCGGTTCATTCGACGCGTCGTCCTCAGCCCCCAACTCTTGGCCCTCAACCACCACGGTATCCAATAAGTCATATGGTTCCTCCATTGTAAGGAAATTGTGAAGAACGACAGCCGCAATGATAATAAGTGTAGTCATTTTCACATCGTAGAAACAAGGACTACGTAACACGGCCCAACGTTGTTTCAATGCTCCAAAGCAAGTCTCAATAATGTTTCTTGCCTTTGCGTGACGCATATTGAAAACTTCTTCGGGTGTTTGTGCTGGATGATTGCTGCTTGCCCACTCAGATAAGTGGTATCGTTGACCCCGAAAAGGTGCCAAAAACCCTTGACAGTTAGAGTACCCTGCGTCGACCAAATAGTAGTTGTCATTAGGAACTTTCAAACCATTACGGCGTGATAAGGCACCCCTCAAAATTCTCCCATCGGCGGCCGACCCTTCCCAACCCGGTAGGATGTACGTAATTAGCTTAGATGGTGTACAAGCGCACATGACGTTCATCGTTGGGAAGCCTTTCCGACACCTAAATCGAGCCTTTTGATTGTTACGAACGATGATTGGTATATGCGTCCCGTCAATAGCACCGAGACATCCCTACATTGACCAAAAATATGTATTACATAAATCATATAACGAATGCTAATTTCTATAACTATAGCAAAGTGAACGAGGAAGTGCCATATTCGTACCTGAAAGTAACTCCATCTCAAATCATTTTCATTTGGACCAATTGGGACAGGGTGCTTCAAAAGCATACGGTGCAATCGTATGAGCGCGCGAATTGTTCTCCTGAAGACCTTACTTACAGTTTCTCCTGACCTTTGGAACCATGTTGAAATGACCCTATTGCGTATGTTGTGCCCTAGTATGTGGAGGGTTATGGCCAATTGCTCATCGACAAGCACACAACGCTTATCCCTCAATTTTTCAAATGGCTTCCTTCTCATCCGAAGCATTTTGTAGCAAGTTTCATCGGACTTGTAGACGAGGTTGTGGATTATTTGTCGATGCTTGTCATAACCTAGTTCGTATGTTCGTTCGACATGACGCCTACGACTTGCCAAAACTCTAAACATTTGTACGAGGAGTTCAATGAATCGAAGACAAATGTGGATGTGGTTCATTACCAAATCCCTTGCACGAGGCCCACCGCTTGAAGAATTTGAATCCATTGTTGGGAAATCTATTTCAAATAGTAGCCAAACATGCATTTATTTGTTCAAAATTTTGAAGAATAAAGAAAATTGTTAATATATGAGTACATGCCTAACAAGAGCTTGGACTTTCTACAAGATCATGTCTTGTTCACAGACACAATTGAGAAGTTGCTTCCTCTTGTCAAGAATATTGTGCCTTATATTAGAAATAGGTAAGGTAAATCACAAAGTTATGATCTTCATCAAGCATTTTTTAAGATTTAGGATCCAAATTCCAAAACGATTCAAAAGGATTTGCAAGGATTTGCAAGGATTCGAAAGGATTTGAATAGATTCATTCATGATTAAAGTTCTAGAAAGTTATTCAGTCATGTTCGGTTCGAGTTTTTGCATATTCATATTATGATGTGAATTAAATTTTAAAAAACTAATCCATATGTTTGGATCGAACAATCCAAACGATTCCAAATTTTGCTTTTCTGGTGAATGGATATTAACAGCTGGTGCAATGCATGATGTGATTAAACTGTGATGGGATTTCATCAATTTATTTTTTTCTCTTGGAGCAAATGAATCTAAACTTTGTATGGCAGAACGTTTTAGGTTGAGTTATCCAAGTCGAGTCAAGATTTACTTTGTTAGTACTTGTCAAAAAAGCTTTCTTTTTGTTTCCTGAATTGCACCAACTGGTTGTTAACTAAAAAAAAGATTTACTTTGTCAGTCCTATGATTAAGTTATGAAAGAGCTCAACTGATGCTTATCCTATTAAAAAAGAAGATACTATTCCCAATCAAAAAAGAAACTAGTATTCACAAAGAAAAAAGAAATAGGAATACAATAGCTCATTTGACAAAATCAATGAAGAAGAATGATGAGAAGAGTTTGTCCTAATTAACTCCATTTCCCAAATGGTTTCTGCCTCATCTACATCTGTTCATTTTGACCAGAAGAAGTTTTTTGCTTGCTGTCAAACTCTCTAGTTCAATATGCCACCAATCCTATATTCCTTGATAGGTTTCATCAATATCCAACACCTAAATGACAAAAAACTTCGAATTGGTAAAATGTCGTTATGCAGTTTCTATCACTTAATACACATTTTGTGCTTATTACACTTGCAATGACTAATTTGTGGTGTACCTCATGATGTACTATATGTCTCAGAAATTTTGTTTTTCGTCCCGAATTGTGTTACATTGATTCTATGAGCGATTTAATCACAACTGCAATATCTCAAATGTTTCGCGGATATTAACTTATTAAATTACCTACTTCAATTTTTAGCTAAACTTGGCTAAGCAGGTTGCATATGATTGAAATGTAGCTTTATATAGATAAAGAGAACATTTAGCAAGAAAAATTTAACATCCCAAAAAACCGTAATAAATGGCTAATTCTTCACAACAGATGAACCATTTTTAGCGAAATACTACAGAATCACAGATATATATTTTATATAGATAAAGAGAACATTGAGCAAGAAAATTCGAATACCTAAAAATGATTGACATAATTGAAGAAGAATACCTCAAAATGGTCGATTTCGACTTGTTCGATTTCGGCTGGTTCGATTTCGGCTGGTTCGATTTCGGCCGAACGCTGTCGAGCCTGTTCGATTTCGACTTAGCGTTTCTCCTCTCCTTCTCACACAAACCGACGCCTTTCAGTTCGCAACCTTCCTCCTCCTCGCTTCCTCTTCGGCCGTCGATGGAAAACAGGGAGGGAGAACGAAGAAGAAGTCGCTAAACAGCGGCTGGTTCGATTTCGGCTGTTCCCGATCTCGCGAAGAAGATGACCAAAACAAGGAAACGGAGGTCGATTGATTCAAATCAAGAATTGTTGTTTGGTGTTTGTGTTAACGGGAGGGGTAAAGTGGTAATCTCCTCCACCACCCCCTATGGATTAGCTAATCCCACAAAAAATGGTGGTATTATTTAATCCACTACCATGCCTCTTAACTAGTCCGCTGGCCTAGTTAATCCTCCAAGCAAACAGCGGATTAACTAGTCCAGTGTAGCTAATCCGAGCTAATCCCACGAACCAAACAGGCCATAAAATCTTAAAATAAACCAAAACCGAACATAAACCTCCCAACTTACTTTTAAACCAATTTAGGAGACTCTCATAACTTGCCGAAAAATCCACCTAATAGATAGCAGAATGGAGAGAGGCCTAAAAGGACTCACAACTCCTCGTATATCACATTATATATCAAATTCAAACTTATAAACTAACTTAGAGTCTCTGAGCCTTAGTTATAACTTTAAAATCTTAAAATAAACCAAAATTGAACATAAACCTCTCAACTTATTTTTAAACTAATTTACGAGACTTTCATAACTTTTCACTAGTATTTCATAGCCTATACATTCATCCCAAAAACTCAAAACAATATATATATACAACATGTTAACAACAAGAAAATTAAACTTTAACGAAAAAAATTCACCAAAGATCTTCGAGATTTTTCGTTCTTCCTTTGTCTTCACAGTGAACCTGACATCATAAAAAACAACTCGAAGATATCAGGTAAGTAAACTCCTACATTGCTCTATATTCCTGCGAGTCTTAGTCTGAATACATGGAGATATGTAATTGCATTTCCAAACAACAACAAATTTATATAACAACGTGGATCCCTTATTTCCTATTCTAAGCTCATAACAAGCGGGCCCTTTCACGATGAACCTATAACAATCTTATGAGTTCAATGCATGCAACCCTGGAGTCGACATTACCCGCCTTAGATCCCTGCAGTGCTATTAGTCTGGAGTGGAGCACCACACATTTTTACGACTGAAGCATGTGCGACTTTGTATGGATGTCATGTATGTATGACTAATCAAGAATGCAAAATGCAATGGAGAATAAACACAAATGGAGGTACAAGGATAAACTCCATAAAAAAGTAAAGACCCCTCTAAGGATCGCTTACAACTAACCAATTATGAGCTAAATTCTCGGGGTTCCCAGAGCACCAGATCACCTTGAAAGTGGCTCCAATAGCTTCCTTTATACCCAATTATAAGAGGGGCCAATATTTAAATGAAACCAAATAATTGAACCCCATGAAAATAATGACTAAATTATGCTCGATAACTATTTCCAAAGATAATATTTATAACAACTTCAATTAGCTTTCAACTGGCTAATTTAGGGTAGCTTTTTAACCTTGAGAAAATAATCATTTCTCGTATTGACCAAAAAGGAACTTGTAAAACTCCTTTCGTAAACTCCAAGAACACTCAAATCAAATTACAAATGAACACGTTATAAATTTTTCAATACAACCTATTTATTAGGCAAACTTTATTATTTTAAAATTAACAAAACTTCCACACATCAATATTTTTGCAATTATATCATCAATACTCGGCACCAAACACCAAAAAACTACTCAATACGATATTCAAAAATATTTCCACAGCTCGTGAAATCAATTTGTCCAGAATCATAATGTAAATCAATTTTAACTACAAAACATCTTCAAAACAATTATCAACTCAATTGCATCAATTCACTTCACCAATACCCTAACCAACGTTGGTGGGATTTATTCCAAATTACCATACATAAATCCAATACATCAATTCTTAACAATCCCTATCAATTCTTATTAAAACACTATGAAAGAAATCAAAAAATGGGAGAATTCAAATTGAATTGTGGAAAATACCATGAATTGAGAATTTTCCAAATTTCGAGCCAAATATCTCATCTTTGCTGCCGAAACTTAGCTCGAACTGACCGTCTCATGACACTCTACTATTTTGCAGAAATAAATTAGACAAAAACTGAACATCAGGAGATCGCAAAGTGAAAGAGTGTACATGTTGATTTATATATATGTATATATATTTATATAAACCCTCAATTGCTTGTTAGCAACTTAATTCTTTTTTATTTATTAATTCTTAGAATCTTTTTTTTGATGTGTTTTAACTTTTGGTGCTCGTTTTGGACCCAATTTCTCACCAAATTGAGTAAACATCTCGACAAAAAGTCCAACTCCAAAAAATGTTCATAACTCCGATTTTGGTCAAACCAATACCCCAAAAATTTTAACTTTTTCCAAGACGTACCAAAATCATCCGGACCAATTCTGTTTCCATACTTAACCAAACTTGCACCAATTTGGACTCAATCTCAACCTCGATCACCGCCAACCAACACGCACCTCAAGGTGAAGTTTTGTACCAACTTTGTTTTTATTTTACATTACCACTAGTCTCGACTATTACACAAACCTTGACAAAACCCTCAATTGATACTTAACACTTGAGCACTAGTTATGGAGCAACCAATAATTTTTATTGCACTTATGCTATTCAGATACACGCTTACAACCCCGATTATAACAAATTGAGGATACACCTTAACACACAGACCTTACAACGAAATACCGTATAACACACACACTAGACATTTATCAATGAAAAAATATTTTACCTTATGATCTCCAGTCCATAATGTTTGGGTCCCACTTCGAATACCTAAGTTCCAAACAAAATTTGAAAATACTTAATCGGTCACCGAATCAAATTTATGAAATTCTCGAATTTTACACATCATAAAACATAAGTGTGCACATAAATTAGTAGAATTAGCACAATGAATGAGATCTCATAAAATAAACATAATAAAATCCCAAGATTTGATTATGAATTACAACCAATGCTCATTTTGTTGACATGTTCTTTAAATGCCTTTGAAAGTAATCATTTCATTTGGTGATTTGCGACCATAAATCTGTGCTTCAAAGGACAACTTTTTGTTTTGAACTTCATCATTAACTGCAAAGTATTTTGTCTACATATTTTATGCACCCATTTTAAAATCTATCATTCTCGGAGAAAAATAAAACTACAAAATTGTCATATTAAATCCTTAATGGCTTTTTAATTGTGTAATAATATTGAGCTCTAAAATGAAGTAACTTAACCATAATCCTTGATTTGTACCTTTAATCAATAAACTTTGTTTTCATAATAGAAGTCGTCATAACTTTTTGCTTAGCACTCTTCCAAGTAATTTCTCTATTGGTAAAGAAAAACATGCCCAAAAAGAGACTTTCTAGTGTGAAGACAACCAACAAAGTCTACGCCTAAATAACTAATAACTTTAAAGTTATCAGACTTTTTATAAATGAGCACACAATCTTTTGTCAATTATAAATAACATAGTACATTCTTTGTAGCTCACTAATTGATACAGAGCAATAAAGACAAATTTCGTTTAGGTTGGCACGATGAGTTGGCATGCCCGCCAAATTCAACAAATGTGGATTTAGAAAGTTGAGTTTAATTAGAACTATATAAGTATTTAATTAGGAAGTTGGTTTTAATCAGGATATGTTTTATTTAGAAATATAGTTAAATAGAAAGTCTTAGAAGAACCGACTAACAAAGTTTTGGGTTTCAAGGACATGGATTTATTAGAAACGACGTGGCGATCAATACTTGCAACTTTGCAGAGAAAACAATGTTTTTTGCCAAAGTTTTTAGTTTAAGCCTCTGAAATTGCGGATTTACTATTATTGAAAAAATTTAGTTTGATTATAACTTTTAGTAGGAGTTTTTATTTTTTTAATCTGTTTGTGGTGTTGGGCTTTTTATTTCGTCTAGTTTATGGTTTAAGGCATTTTAGACTTTTACTATTGTTGCTAAAAATTAGTGTTTGCTATATAAAACACCCTCTTGGCTGTAATTTGTTGATTTTTTATGTTTAATGAAAAAACTGAGTTTTTTTTTCTTCTTTTGAGAACTAAGTTGTGAATTTTCTATACATAAGTTGTTTGTTCGTAGTTTTTCAAGCAATTCAATTAGGAAGATCCTCGCTGCATTAATTGGTATTAGAGCTTGCATCAACCATGATTTGGAGATAATTATGGCATCGAAGAAGAACCAAAACCAACAACGAGTCGACGATGTTTATCAACGAGACGACCAAGTTCGGACCGAGCAATTTTTTAGTTAATTTTTTGCGTCGCAAGAACAAATGTGTATGCAACTTAATGAGTTATCTGCGGGGATGACAGATTTGTTAAGGATTCATAAGATCCTTGTCCCAAACTGTCAAAGAGACTCTGATGACCCCTTCTCAAATTAATGCACTGGCTGACCTAATCCCGTCATTAAACCTTAATCTCACCATGTAAGACGTAACAATGAGTTAGTCAGCCTTTCCAAAACCTTTCTACTTACAATTTAACTATATAAATAAGTATGTTCTTATCTTATGTTAATTAATAAATTAGGTTTAATTAAGTTTGTACAAACTTAAAGATTATTTAGCAGAAGTCTTAACAATTTAGTGAAATCTTTTAACATGATGCCTAAGAATTATGGAAAACTAGGAAATAAAGATCACATGCATATATATAATGAAACGACGATAATATATCATCATGTATCTGGTCAGGGTACTATCTTTAAACTCATAATATATACAACCCCAAAAGTATATCAGTGACATATAAAAGTCATACAATAAACCAGTCAACCTACAAAATCTGGTGTAGCAGTGCTCCACTGGCTCAATGGTAGTTACCGATCTTCTCTTCGCTTGGCCTCATATTCGATGGATCTGCACCTGCTGTCATAAAAAGGATGGTGAGTAGAGGAAAGTAAAAAGTAACACTAAGAGACATTTGGTCACATTCTCAAATGTACAACGAGTATTTAAAAGGATGACAATTAGAAACTATGCTGAAAAGAAATGATGCAATAAGATACTCTAGTTAAACAAAATGAAAGTGACACTCGCCTAAGTAGTAATGATATAAGGGTCGGCCGGGAGTCCTATCCCAATTCTTTTTCCATTATTATAAGGAAGGAGTTGAGCTCTACATCTTTGTAAAGGTCGAAGCTGTACTCTATGCTTTTATAATCATCTTAAGTGCCAGTCACATATGATATATACTTGCCAACAACCCCAAGTCTCATAACTTGTAATGTCACCTAAGTTGTACTTGCCAACAACCCCAGGTCCCATACCCCGTGATGTCACCCATGTTATAGTGGAGAGATCCCGATCACCCTAGGTCTGTGTGTCGCAACATCACTATTATATCATGGTCCTAGATATAAGACCTACTTTTATATTTCAAGAGATAACATGGTCTAAGAATCCAATAAAGCATTTCCATATCTAATGCACAATGGAAATATATTTACAACACTATGTAACATCTACATAATAGCATGCTATTTCACTTGACAACATGTATTAACAATAAAAAAACTACATAGAACATGATTTTGAGTCATTGAAATCATTTAACTAACAATCTATACCATGAAAGCAAACTTATAAAATGAGAAAGGAAACAAGTCATGGTATATGGAGTACAATAGGAAAATAAACCCAAATGATTGGAAATGAACAAATACACATGAATGAAATGTAAATAAATATCTCAATAAGTTTACTTACAATCCACGTAATTTCCTAAGCTAATCCGGTATCCTGACACCTCAAAACTCCTATATGAACCCACGAGACACTCCCTTAGGCTCTTGATATCATATAACATGTTTTTGAGTGTGTTTAGACCTTTACTTAGGGTTTTAGACTTGTCTATAGTGTTTAAATAAATTTAAGAAATCGCAAATTATTATGGTTTCATATCACCTAGCGCGTTGGGTACCTTGATTAGTGCACGAGTGACCTCATTAACGCACTACCAAGCTTTCTTTAGCGTGCTATACAAAGTTAACGCAATAACCGACCTACCTAGCGCGCTATATGCAGGAAAACTCATAATTCTGCAATTAGAATTCTGAGTACCCTCCACACATAGGCAACCCCAACATCTTGGGTCCTCCATTCAACACCTCTAGAGACCTAAGACATCAGAAACAACATAAAAACAACCACACATCACTTTAATTCATGAATTCATCAAATTAAGCTAAGTTTATGGTGTAAGAGAATTACCTAGTTTGATGAACCACCCAGCTTGATCAATTCTTCACCAACCCACTATTTTCTTCTTCTAAATCTTGCTAATCTCTCTTCTCTAGCAAGCTTCCCATCCGCTCCAATTTTTAGAAATGAAATGGTTTTGGTTTGCATGTGTTGATCTTATTAATCTTATATATAAAGATAAGATTGATTGATAGCCACTGATCTTATTGCGTATAAGGTTTTGGTTTACTGTCTGTGCACGCGTAATATCCATTAATTACTTAAACTATCTATCATGAGCTTCTAATCATGCGGCTACTACCGGATCACACCCTCATCCCTAGTCTGATAACTCATCTAACTAACATCTGTTGTAGGTGGAGTTGGCTGACCATCCATCATGATCTGCATTGAAAACATGCGTTGGATCACCTTCTGTATACGTGTATATAATATATACAATAAAAAACATAATGTGTATATAAAACTTATCTCTACCCATCTTAAGTTTGCTTCCCAACAAGGATTCTAAGTCAGGGTTTTTGAGTTTCCACATCTAAGGTTTGTTTGTTTAAATTTTATTCAATTTCACTAAACTTCGGCAGCCCAAATTTCCAAGCCGCCTTGGAACTCGCCATGTCACATTCTACGTCACCAAGTAGTGCCACATCATGGCCCGCTTATCCTTTACACCCGCGACCTAACTGGTTGTTTACACTTTTCCATTTAACCCTAACTTAGGTAATTAATCTCCATATAAATATTAATGACTTCACTAGCTAGTTAATCGATTTATCAAGTTATAATGATATTTTACAGCTGAAGTCTTAAACTAGTGAATTATTCAATATTTAACAATCCTAAGAAGTGGAAAACCCAGTAAATGACACCATGTATCAAGGCGAGATAAGTATAACAAAAGTTCTATATACATGTAATTAGTGTTCTACGATCCCAAAAACTTGACAAAATAATAAATACGTACGTATTGTAGACACACATAAGGTGGTTCCACAATCTCAGAGGTAGTCACCTAGTACCTCCTTGCCCTTGCCCTTGCTCGTTGAAGGATCTGCACTCGGTCACCCAACAAATACAGTAACAAGTCTAGTGACCAAAATCTCAAGAGAAGTCCATAAAATATTCATGAAATAAAACTAACAAACTACGAGACCTGCAAATATGTTTCAGCCATAGTAGTCATGCGCTACTCCATTTGAGCGCGCCAATTTCTCTCATCCCTATCCGTTGTTTCCTTCGAATTGTAGGAGTTTCCACCATGATTACTCATGATGCGACTACGGAGCAAACAAGAGCGAATTATTCCTACAAATAAAGAGAATATGCAGAATATCTAAACACGATATATATTATAATACCAAGAAAATAACATTATTCAAGTATTCAATCTTTTTCCATCCTAGGATTGGTCGTTTGTGCACATTAAGTCGACTTGAATCAATATCCCATAACATCGATTTGTTCGACTTAAACTTGACCTTTACACTTAAAGGCTCTACGTACTTAAGTCTCACTAACCTAACATTTTCCCCAGGTTCTAATCTATATGCTTCGATAACAACTGAAACGACCCTCCCCTGACTTAGGGTCAGGTCCTTCAGCCCAAACCATTACCAAAGCCTGATACCTGAACCATGCCCAAATATTGGCTTGGCACGCCTAATTCAACCTGTGGAACTACATAATTACACATATGAAACAATGATTGCATAATTTAAAACTAAAAAGGCTCCATATGTAAAGCAAATAATTTCAAACAAAGGTGTTCAAGTATCCCTAAGTAACTGTAAACATATACTGCCATGGTATTAAGTCAACAAGTCTCGAGGTGTACAATCTACCTGAGTATTTAATACAACCCGCGTTTAGATGTTTTGAATATTGATAATATAAATAGCATGCAAAGTTCACATCAAAAGCAAAACTCTACACTCTTCTCTTTATCTTGCGCTGGTATTGATGAAAACGAACTTGGAGAGTAAGTGGGGTGAGCTAAAAGAACCAACGGATCTCAGTAAAGACAAAAAACCTACTCAAACATCAAATATGCAAGTACTACTTAATAAAGATGCAAGATCTAACATGGAACTGAAATCAAATCATCAAGCAATTAGTAGAAAGTATGGAAATAAGATTCATATGCATAATTAAATGTAAACCATCCATATGAATCGTTTACGAAAAGTCCCAAGATGCGTTTAAACCATACTAGCAAAAGGGTTGAAAATCATAAATAAAATTAAAACATTAGCATAGGGGCCCACAAGAGATATACCATAAAGAATAATAATATTTATAAGTCATTGATCCATTCAATGCATACTAGTTATTGACTTGATTTCGGTGATCGATTCCTTTACTCTTGAGGTGATGAAGATCACTAGTGAACACAATGGTCATTGTTTTCCCTCAATGGTCCCATCAAACCGCAGTATGTTCATCCAAGCTGTCGCCGATATGTGCACCAAGATCACTTAGAGTTTTCATGAGAAGTATACCACCGCTCAAGTCCTTGATAATTTAGCCCTATCTCCTTAGACGGGAGGGGTAATTCCAACTCCTTACCCAGGAATAGGTAATTCCATCTCCTTGCATCCCATTTTTTTATGCAACACATATACAACCATAGATAAGCAATTCAAGTCAATAGCATAATGCAACCCATTCCCAAGTCTTGAGTTCAAATCATGAATCTTAATTATCTAATAACATGTCATATTCGATACTTGAGTAAAGCTCCCCACTTACCTCGACTCGCCGAGATATCCTCTCCTAATCCTTGCGTGTACGAGGTTCTATATGAACTGTTTCGCGAATCTATACAATTTAAGACTCATTTGCATTAATTCACAAACTCTCATTTCAAAGTTACTCAATTTCCAATTTATTATCAAATTACTTTGGGTCCACTAGTACGGGTCTCGCAGGTTTCGTGTTATCGAAAATCCTATTTGGGGTGCAGTTGTGCACCTCGTAGTCCACAATTTTGTTTTTATTTATTTTATTATAACTATTTATATTATATGTATGTATATAATCTTATATCATATATATAGAATGTTATAGTTTAATATTATTTATTATTATATATTTTATACATATACACGAGCAATTTTTGGCCCCTGTTGAGATTGGGGGTGGCCAGGAGTCCAAATGACCCTTGACCTCCCCCATCCCCCTGTGCTTACTGTTGAATGGTAGTGAGCAAGGCTCACATTAGGGGGCCTCCTAGTGGAAGCCCCTCCTCTTCATTGGTGGCAGTGGGCCACCGCCGTCACTACTTCGGCGGTGGTGGGTCCATCGTTCGAGACCAATGGCGGCGATGGCGAGGCCGCCGCCATTCCCTAGCGTTGTCGATGGTGCTGCTTTTTGGGGGTTCTCCATTAAAGTTTCACAAACATAAAATCAAAAGGAGAACATATTGTATTTTTCCATTATTATTGAAACAATCACAAGCTTGTGATTCTTTTAGACAATAAAAAAAAATGTGTTTACCTTCAATAGAGGTCTCATTGGCTTCAAAGCATCGCACTTCCCTCAAACAAGTCATATCTCCTTTTCCTTATAACTTTTTCGTGCGCACCAACGGAGGCTAGGGTTTACAATAAATTTATATAGTGGGACCAATTTATTTTAGAGTTTACAAAAATAGCTAAATTTTTAGATGGGTGTTTTTGATTTTTTGTTCATCACAACTAATGTTTCTCAAAAATAAAATATTAAAAGGAAACTTAATACATCCACTAATAATTCACGAGAATTAATATTCTCAAAACTTTATAGTGAGGAGTTTATTATAACTAAGGATTTTGTGATGTGCTTGTAGAAATCAGGTCATGATATAAAAAAACATTAAAGATTCAATTTCTAATAACGAAGTCGTTAAAGTGATGATGAATCCATGAAATTGATTGATGTCATGAGTTAAAAATAACGACTAAAAATTCATCTAGAATCTCCTTGAATTGTCTAAGAATTTTAAACTCATATATGTTAATGGGTTTTCAAGACTAATAGTGATTTTAAAGGCAATATCAAACGATAGAAAGCTGATTTATAATTATAGATTTTATTTAGAAAGAAGACATTGATTACACATAGACATTTTCTTATGTATTTAGGACTCTTTTGGAATCATAATGACATTGGTCAATTATTTGATTTAGAATTATACATCAAATAAATGTAAAGATTGCTTTTTTGAGTTGCAGTTTAGACGAATAAGTCTTTATGAATCTAAAGGAATTTATAGTGAAAGGGAAATGAACACCTAGTCTATAAGTTTAAGAAGTCAATATATGGATCGAAACTAGCTTCTTCTCAATGGTATATTATCCTTCAGACTTAAGAAAAATGTATCAATCAATGCATATATCTAAACGTCAGTGAGAGCAAGTTCATATTTTGATCTTATGTATTGATGGTATTTTGCTTGACATTAGCAATATCGGTATGCTCTATAATGAGATAAAAGATTTTCATTTTCAGAACTTTGAAATTGATGGTGTATAAGATCAAATCTTAATTTTATTGTTGGTGTGTTGGCATGTTACCAAAATAACCCTTGCATAGCCATTAGTGAGTTGCAAAGAAGGTTTTACGATTTTTATTGTGAACAAAAGATTACATGCCTACTTATAGAAAGACCAATAACTTTAAAGTTAATGGTTATTCAAACACATACTTTGATGAGTGTCTTGACACTACAAAGTCTATTTTTTGATATGCTTTTCTTGTAACTAATGGGGAAATCTCTTTAAAGAGAATTAAACAAACAATTATGACTATTTCTACTATGAAACCTAAGTTTTTAGTGTAAAACTACAAATCAAAAATTGTGGTTAAAGAACTTCATTTAAGAGCTTGGCACTATTAATTAAATTTTCAAGACATCATTAACGATTCAATATGACGATTTTGTAGTTATATTTTTCTCCAAAAATGACTGGTTTTAAATTGGTATAATGTATGGAATAAAATACTTAGCAATTCAAAAAGAAGTTCAAAAGTAAAGAGTGTTAATAAAAACATATTAACATAGATCTTATGATTGCAAATCCTCTAATGAAATGATTACGCCAAAGGCATTTAAAGAACATGTCAACAGAATAAGCCCTGATTGTAATTCTCAAATGATTTTAATTTAGGACTTGATCATGTTTAAGTTTATGTTTACTTTATGAGGTCTCATATATTGTGCTAATTATACTAATGTATGTGCACACTTAAGTTAATAATAATTGTAAGTGAATTTAGTATTTGACACAAATTTATATTTTATGAATCATTTAAAGTGAATTATTAATCCTCTTAGTACATGGAAGGAAATTTGTCTTATTTTGATGTATAACCGCTATGACTCTCATTTCGACTTTATTTTATAATGACATAATAATACCAAAAATTTATGTATGCTAATAGATAATTTATGTAATGTTTGTTTGTAATGAAGGTCAAGTGGGGGAACCATTAAGCTATATGTGACCCACATTATTGAAATATATGATACTATAAGACTAGTAGGAGAATGTAAGACCATAACGTGTCTCATAATCCTATTAATTTATATAACGAATAAATTATGTAACGTATGAACCTAAAGCCTTTTAAGTTTCATTATCGTTACCAATTTGATAAAAATTAGTGCTAATATGGGAAACTCAATGGTTCTAACTCAAGCCTATAAATAGGGCATCTTGTAGCCATGATTTGTGTGTTGAAAGTTGAGGCTCATGAGAGCGATAAGGTCTCAGTATAGTTCTTAAGGTATTTCGACTAGATAATCATTTTTGTAGGTAAAAATCTACTTGATCTGTATTTCTTATGTTAAGAGAATGCTTATAGTATGTGTTGTAACATGTCATGTACTCACATATGTCCTTTTTGATATTAATGTTGTGTTTACTTTTTATTTTTACCCTTTAACACAAAGAAGAAAGTGCATTTAAGGACGTTAAATGTCGAGTGTAAAAAGATGGGTGAAATGGGGGTATATAAGGTGTGAAAAAAAAAATGGCTTGTAATTTTGGAAAGTGGAATTGATCTAAAATGACCTATATGAATGGATGAAGAGAATATGTGTTTGTGTGTGTGTGTGATGGGATTGAGAGAGCATATGAGAGTCACGTGAGATGCGTTCCTCAGTTACAGTAAATGGATGGTCATGATTGATTGTAAAATGATTAATGTGAGAGTGTATCTGACGGTTCTCATGTAACATCACTTTTGGTATAAATAAGAGAACAAAAAGTGCGATAACGAAAATAGGGTCTTTGAGCCTATCATGCACACTTTAGATTAAAGACACACAGATCTCGGTGCATAACACACAAGTGGGTGCCGCATGGATGACTCTTGTGGGCCAATGTGTGTCTTGGGGTGTGACCTACTAGTTGGCATTTTAGTATTTTCTTAATAAAATATCTCTCTCAGTCTCAATAAGATTGAGATACTATTCCATGAGTTATTGCATTAATTTTTGATAAACCCTAAAATTAATTCATGGTTTCTCAATTTATAAATTGCTAGCTAGAAAGATCTAGATAGATTTTCTACTAATTCGTTGATTTCCCGAATCCCCAAATTGAAGAAACTTGTTTCTAGCTTATCGAATACATAAAGTTTAAGAAACCAAAACACTCAATAAAGAACTCTCTATCTCGAAACATGTATAGTTTTATTCATTATATAATAATCTTTCCTTAACAACATCACAAAGCCTTACATAGACTCTTAAAACAAAAGAATCATAAATCTTATTAAACCGCTCAAACTTATTCCTTATTCAATTCAACATGACACCTAAAGTCCTAATGCAAATCAAATACCGACTTGCTAAACTAGAACAACTCATAATTAGTAAATCAAATAATTATAAAATATCAAAACTAACTTTAATTCTAATTATGACTCAAGTAGCTATTACCACACATAAAAACTTCTAATTGGCCCTTATTTTTACAACTTGCATTCTGTCTTGCAATTTGAAGTGTATCCAAATTATGATTTTCTTGTGTGGCATTCCATATGTATGATTGAACTTCATCATTCTCATTTGATTGTTTGAAAAAAATTTACCCATGAGTTTTAGTCTTCTACCTTGTCTTATGGACATCAATAATGAAGTCTTCAAAGAAAGTCGACTTTTCTCGAATACAACCTTGACAAATTAATACCGCCATTTGATAATATGGGAGTTATAGGAATGATGCATAACACTTCAATCGATATATGAGGGTCTTGATCAAGAACATCCTCAACTAACTTATCACCAGTGTCTTCATTCAACGAATAAATGTGCTTCATGGCCTTGAACTTCACTTTTGTCTCCATAACTTTTTCAAGATGGTTGTTGTCGTTGACGACACAGTTAAGAACGCTCGATGTCGCTTCCATATCGCTCTCTTCATCGAACCTAAAAGAAAGGTCAAGATCTAACAACGCTTCGTTCACTAATTCTTCATCAAAAAAGATACGATCTACATCCTCGCCACCATTGAGAATAAGAACATTATCTTTTTTTTTTTCATCTGATTGAAGATTAATATCTCACTCCTTAGACTTAACTGATAGTATTTGCGCGCACTTAACATCTATAAGTTTTCATGACATATTTATTTTATTTGTTGCAACTCATCAAAATCCCAACTAGCATATTCCTCCAATTTCTGACATCGTCATCCACTCCTAAGGTTGACGAGAGATCGACTTTACAAAATCAACAATGAAGTTTTTTTTTAAAAGGGTAAAATACAACTTGGTTCTTAAGGTTTGCCATAAGGAAAATGCCTTAGTAACCCACTTTAAACATCCACTCTAGGCACTTAGTGGGTCCAAATGGGTGTCTCTATGTGATACACCTCAAGAAGTATGAGCGTACATCTCGAGGTGTTATGTGCACACTGATAAGTCTCCAGTTCTGTTATATTTTAATGAGATATTACTATGAATCCCAAGACTTTTATCCCCATTCATAATCTAAAACTTTTGTTTATGTATTTTCTGGGTAAATATGAGCTATTGGAAAAAAAGGAGTGATTTCCCACCAAAATCTAGTCAAAAAGCTAGAGATGGGCTCAACACCTCTAGGTAACTTGAAATTGTCAAGGAATCAATGTCCTTAAATTTATCAAATCAAATAAAGCTTATTAAGGACGTTGCATATGAAGCCTTGTAAAGAACTAGGAGAAAAACGAATCTCAAACTCCTAGGAGAAGGCCAACGCCTTGGGATGTACACACAGCCATGGCAAGGCAACATATACGGATCAGGACAGAGTCTAAGGAAAAATAGATTATCGCGGCGTCTTCTCAAAGATTTATAATGCCTTGGAGTTTTACACATATGGCGCTGGATAGATCTGAAGATTAGTAGTTTTGTATTTTGTAGATTTGCAAGATTCAGAATAAGATAAACTTTCATCACACTTCTACTATAAATAGAAAACCCTAAAATGACTTTAAATGACACACTCACTTTCAGGAGGCTAGTTTTGTTTTAGATTAAAAAGGGTTACGTGAGTTCTTGATTCGCATTTATGATTCTACTTATTTTGTTTTTATTACTTTGATTTATTTGTATGAGTGATAATTACTAAGTCCTTTTTGGATTAAGGATTCTTCATACTTTCATACTTGATTTATGAGGTTTTCTTTATTGAATTAGTGACCTTATTTATTAGATTCTTGTAACTTTGATTGCATCATTTATAATATATTAGATTGATCAAGTTCGTCATATGTAAAGGTCAATGCATGCATGGGTGTTGGAGGTCTTTGTCAGTGATCTTACCGTCGCTCGGTTAGGGGGATTGCTTTAGACAACAAATTGAGCCTTGTCTGTTACCAATCAATGTGCTATGTGCTTTTGGAGTATAAGGAAGATAGCGATTCATGCTAGTTACCACTTAGGGAAAGTGTTTTCATAGAATTTAATGTTATTAGTTCATTGAAAATCTATGGTATATCTGGAGGTTTTGCAACCTAGTTAGTATGTAGTTACATCGTACGTTCCTACCACTGATCATGAAAAACTGAGTGAATATCACTTAAGCTTGTCTATAAGAATTCAATATGGAAAAATGGTATTTTAGTCGCCAATAATTAATTCAAATGTTTGCAAGGTATGAAAATATTCGTAATCCATATTTTTTTTATATTGTTCATTATTTCTATTTCGAATGTTTGATTAATTGTTTTAGGATAGTTTGTTAGTTAAATCTCTTTTAGGATAAGTTCCTAAGAAAACCCCCGTTTCCCTCCAATACACAGCTTAGGTGTTTTTCACAGTATCTATGGATTCGACTTCGTACTTACCTCACTACAAATCTATAGTAGTCAGTGAATTTGAGACTATTATTAATGCCTTCGATGCGGTATCTATTTTTGGAATCGTTGTCGGGGACGGTGTTAAAAGATTTCCTAGGTAAACATAAAAAAAACTATGAGTCGTGAAGAAAAAGAACTTACCTTTAAGGAAGCCAACCAATCCCAGGATGGTTTTCAACCCTTTTGCGAAAACCTCCTTACCCAAGCTGGAGAATTCATGTTAAAACTTAGACTTATCCAGATATTTCAAATATTTTTTGGAAAAAATGATGAGTATCCACAAAAGTTTCTAGTAGAACTCGAATGGGTTTTGTTAGGTATAAAACCTACTACCGCCGAAATCAATTCCATTCTATCTGAGAAGCAATGCTCAGGACTGGTTGTTATGTTTAACACTTAGATCTATCCATTTTTGGAATGATCTACACATCAAATTTCAAGAACGCTATATACCTGCTGGCAAGATCACCCCCATTAAAAGATAAATCTCCACCATTTACATGAAGGAAGGAGAATTTTTCTTTAAGTATTGGGAGAGTTTCAAAAGCCCATTTCATTCTCGCTAGAGCACGGTTCCTCAAAAAAATCGTTATCAGAGAACTTCTATGAAAGACTAATTAATGAGGAGAAATAGTGGGTAGACACAGTATGCAATGGAAATGTTTCCAAAGTTATACCCTCTAAAGCAAAAAAAAATATTGAAAAATAGTAAATCAATCTAGGCGATACAGTATATCAAACCACGCTTACCAAAGTGGAGCTAGTGTCTATTCACAAGACGATAAGAGGGAAAATGAAATGTTAGAATTGAAATTAATGATGAAGCAACTTTTATAAGGATCTGGGAAAGTTCAACCTTGTGGAACTTGTCCAGAATACATACATGATATAAGTGAATGCCCATCACGTTTGAGGAGGAGATATCAAGTCAACACAATCGAACAATTTCCAATACCACTTCAACTGAGAATTCAAGTCCATTAAATTGTTTCGTGAGTTGCGAGGGAATTTATAAGGGTCAGTGTTATGGTTTTCATTATAATAACTACCAATTAGTTGTAATGAAATAACAACAACCACCCTTGCAAGAAAAGGCTGCTATTTTAGAAGAAACTCAGATATTATTTGAGTCTTATACTAAATAGTGCGATATGTGGTTTAATGAGATGGCAAGGAAAATGGAACAAGTCAGATCCGAGAATCAAGCAAATAGGGGAAGAAGGAAACTAATACAACATTTGATTGATGCTAGCAAGATCACCTTGAGGATCGGAGCTGAACTTGAAGGACTAAAGCTACCAAAACAACAAAGCAACTTGAAGAGGGCAAGTGCAAAGCCTGAATATGAAATAGAAGTTAATGCTACACCACAGAAAGAGCCAAAGTTAGAACCAACCATGAAACCTATTATTTTTCAATTATCGTTGCCTCAATGTCTCGGGAAATCAAATAAAGAAGAGCAAGACAAAGGAATCATAGGTACCCTTAAGAAAGTAGATATTAATATCTCTTCGCTTGATGTTGTAGCCAATATTCCTAGGTAAGTTAATTTTGAAGGAGTTATGCAGTAATAAGTCAAAGTTACATGAATATGAAAAAGTCATTGTAGGAGAAATTGTCTAACTTAAGTGCAAAGACCCAAGAATGTTTTTAGTGACAATCACCATAGGTGACAAACACTTCTCTAGGGCAATGCTAGATTTAGGAGCTTCCATAAATGTCATGTCGTTTTCCATATTTGAATCTCTTAATTATGAAACACTCAGGGAAACAAGGATAGTGACCTAGTTAGTAGATAGATATGTTGTATATCCTATAGGAGTCTTAGAAGATATGATTGTGGTGGTAGGTTTGTTGTACTTTTCTGCAAATTTCTTTATCATTTATATAAAAGAGGAACCATTCCCTAACTCCTCTTCAAATATTCTTAGGACACCGTTTCATGAAAACAACATAAACCAAGATCAACATCACAGATGGACCTTTGACTGTGGAATTCAAAGGTGATGTTGTGAAATTCAATGTTCTCGACGCCATGAAATACCCTACTGATGTCTCAACCTTATGTACAATGGATACGATCGATCCTCTTGTACAATGAAGTGTTATCTTACAGAAGATACACAACATTCAGTTATCTTGACACGTGTCGAGCGTGTACAATAATTTCCTGTATTTTACTGCTAACTTGTAGTAGTGATGAATGTGATATCGTCTCCACATGAATTTTTAAAATCTTAAAGGAAAGTAATTTTTTTATTTTTATTAATTTAGTTAATCTAATTAAATGTGAGTGAAAATATTAAATAACTAACAACTATGATTACTAACTTAAATAACCAAACTAGCTAAATTAATCTAAATAATTCAAATTCAAACAAAATTAAACAATATTCAAATTCAATTCGATATAAATAAATAAACGTCTAAACAAACCCCACTAAACAATATAATATATTTGGATTATTTTCAAACACTAGAACGTAATATCAATTCACTCTGTAGTAATAATCATAAAGCATGGACTCTTGGGGATCATTAAATCGTACCTCATAATAGGTTCATAGCCTTTAGTCAGCCACCAATTTTTCTTAATTCAATGGAAATGTCATTCTTATCATTGTAAATCTACCCATTTGATAAAACGTAACACCGTGGAAATACGATAGTAGTAAGTTCAATGAAAATCATGTTTAATCTAAGCTAATATTACCAAAGCCGCATAATAAATAACTAAGAACATGTACAATCACTTAGAATATCCACCTGTGAAATACCTTATAGATTAATCCTAGTTACTACTATATAATTGTTGTCGATAACTATAGGCACAAATTCAGAATCATACTACCACATTATATATTTGCAAATATGCATGCAATACTAATCTCCTTAAGTTGTAATACGCAATAACAACTTATTAATTCCGTGATTGATGTGTATCAATAGAGTTAAAGCAATAAGCACAAAATTCCTTAATTATAACTATATAGCAATCCAAAATATATTACATTGTTTATGGTTTATTTAGATTGATAGACTACTCACTCATGCTGGAAATAAATGATGCATAAATATAATTAAAAGACATAATGAATAAATAAATACTTAATATAAATCAAAGCTCCAAAGTATCTTCAAACATAGACAATAAAACTAATATAGAGCAAGAAGAAAGCAAAAACAAAGAATTAGGAAATGAAGTCCATCACTATAAACACAAATTATCTTCAAGAAACCCAAAGTATATCCTTACTACCAGAATTACATAAAGGAATTCTCACATTATCACTTAGAGACAGAAAATAAAATGGAATAAGGGAATCAATGTCGGTGTTTGGAAGTCGCATCATCATCATTCTCCACTGTCAATCCTCTAAGAATGGTACCTTACAGCGGGGTTGTAGAGATGGTAGTCCTGACGTGGCAATATAGGAACATCAAGATTACTTCCATGTGGTAATCTCATATGTGTAGATGGTACAGGAACCTCTGCACCTCCATGACATCTGTTTGTCCTGGACAACATACGCTTCATTCTGTGGATGTTTCTTGTTAAAGCTATCTAGTACTTAAATACTAGTTATTGATTACGGAGATTGTTCATCTGATTGCGCAATATTGCGCCCATAAAAATTGACTCCAGTTCTTCCATGTATAATCCGTCATAATCCCTAGCAGGCTGCTCCACGTTCAGATCATTTCTAGCTTCCGACATCTCTTCCAAGATTATATTCGTGTCATCTTTGATTTTCCTTCTCTGCTCGATTTCTCTTCTGGCTATCTCAATTGTTTCTCTCTCATCCTCTATATCGTCATAATCATTCACTCTGTCATATCTTTATAACCTAATCGATGATGGTCTTCTCCAGTAAGACATCCACGTCGAGGCATGTCATGTTCATTTGGTCCATCCGACAAAAGGCTATAATTATTAAGGGGAAATGAAGTCCATCATTCTTCTTAGTTGTAATGGCTCTCCTAATTGATTTATAAATAATTTTACAAATATCCAAGTATCTTATTCCCATGACAATGTGGTAAAGTAGGGCAGTCTTATAGTTCACTATCTCATAATATTGCATGCTCGATTATAAGCTGGCATCGATGAAATAACACCAAGCTTTAGTAGTCTTCCTAAAAAAATTTATGATAATTTGTTTGGGGTACCTCTCCATATTAAAAATAATCCATCTCCATAGATTGCCTCTAAACCTCCCCTTATTGTCTCAGTGGAGAAATGATACTTAATTCCGCACTTGGGTTTCGGATACTCTTCGTTTTGTTTTTAGTGAAAATCATGTAATCCAAAATACCGATTTATTCTTGCAGTGGAATAATCCACCGTCCTCCCTCAAAATTGGGACTAGGTCTTACTTTCACTTCCATACGCATTTGCGTAAAATTCTTTCACTGAGACTTTACAACCCTGTTCACTAAGGACATCCTCCAAATATAGATGGTTATAGTCTCTAGTAAATAATCCCCAGTTCTTGGTCTCTATGATGTCTAGGATCCTAGGCCTATACTTCAATTCGTTCTTCAAATTAAATCCCCTCTCTGGGATTAACTTTTATCCTTAATTACATCATTCCTAAATTTCTCGTAGGCCTTATCATTGACAAAATTTTCTTTCCTCGGTTCATAGTTTTTCTCTCCCATTAGTATCGCTTGTTCAACTTTCTCTATGTCCTCATCTTCTTCTACATAGTCATCCTCAGTGTTGTAACTAAATGAAGAAGGCGGGGTTGATTCTCTTTGTGGCCTAATCCTTGGCGTGTTGAAAGATATTGATATGGGTTGGATTTGAGAAACTTTGGATTTCGTTTTCAATTTCTCTATTAACTTTTGCTTCCCCTTCTCTTCTCGCGAACTTCTACCATTACCACACCCGACCATTTGGAATATTATAAGTAAAAGGATGAACCTATAAAATCATTTAGGGCCAAATTTTTCAGAAAATGATTTGATGAAATTCAACTTTTCTATCGAGAATAAGAAATCATCGGGAAAAATATTTTGAAATTAAGAGTTTTAAATTTATATGAAATTTGTTGATAAAATAGCATTGGGAAAAAAAATTTATATGTAGTCAAATCAATCAATAAATATTCACAAAACCCCCAAGCCCATTTGAAACTTTGTCTCAAATTAGCTTGCGTATATAAGTCAATCTACTCGCCATATATGAAAAATAGTTCAAAAATTTGATAGTAATAAATGAATTATCACATCACTCTTATACTATTAGTATAATAGAAATCGTTCGATATCAAAACTATTTAAAATAAAAATTTGAAATCGAGATTTTATCCTAATAATCAATCCAAAATCGACTAAAAATCAAAATTTAATCCATAAGTGGTTAAGGTTTTTGTTGATTACCTTCTTGAAAGTGATTCTTGCAAGTATGGGACTCAAAACTCTTCTCTATGACACTCCTCCAAGCTCCAAATTGAACTCCCTTGCTCGAGCCCAAGGTGGCTCTATACTATCAAAACTCACTACGTTTTGGGTTGAATATGTTAATATTGACGTTGGAATCTAGTCAAAAATTAGTATCTTGATCTAAAGTTTACAATGGTTTGTGATTGCAATGGGTTTAAATGTGGCCGTTTGGGGTTTCATTTTTAAAAATTAAATTCATTCTCACTGAATCAGGGTTTAAGTGGATTCACCGTGGAATCACTGAAAAATGAGCCTCAGTGGCTTATGGATTTTTTCAGCTATTTCTAATTGTAAGTTTGATTCGGTGAGAAATTTTTGACTAAAATTTGCATCGAAGATTTTGCAAACTGCTACCGATTTTCTCAGCGATTTTCAGTACAAACTGGAATCGCTGGGAAATTGCTAGCTTATTTTTTACTATTTTCCAATTAAATCGATTTGCATGTTTAATTATCTCATATATATATATATATATATATATATATATATATTCAATACAAGTAAAAATATTTAAAATTTCATAATTTAACTAAGATACGTATAATAATTTATTTCATTGCCATAAATAACTAATTAACATAAATCTAATGCATAAAACAATATAGTACGGAAATAAATTAGCTTGATCAACCCTTTTACATGAAACTATTTTGGAATTGAATTCCTAAAATATCCCATTATAAGAGTAAAAAGTTGAGAGAATATAAAAAACTAACTAATCCTAAAACTAAAACGAGAAATAAAGATAGAGTATGGGCTGCCTCCCGCAAAGCGCTTTTGTTTACTGTCATTGGTTCGACTTAACTATGCAAGTCTAAACTGGTTCTATAAACTTAAATGTAGGATTATCCATTCTTGCACCATTCCAGAAAGTGATTACTTGACCATGCACTCAAAAAATAATTATCTTGTTTCAAGTATCCATAACGGCTTGTAAAGTAGCTAAGAAAAGTTGTCCTCGTATTAATGGAGGATCTTCATTGATGAAGTGTAGAATAACCAAAAAGTATGTGGGAATAATATATTGGTCAATTTGAACTAGTACATTAATAACCACACATATCGATTTTGCTGAATATTAGTTTGGTAGAGAACCTTTTCAGAAGCAAGTACATCCAATCCAATAAAGAATGAAGGAAAAAAAATTGGCATGTAGTTTGCTCTAGAACCTGTATCACATATAGCTTTAAAGTACCAAGACCATTTGAACTTTATGTTTATATATATATATATATATATATCCTTGATCATAGATTTATATTTTTCATAGATTTAAATTCCTCCATGTTATTATTCTCAACATTAATTGATTGTTTAACCCTCCATTCTAAGGTTGTTGCCTGTTAAATAAAAGTATCTTCACCTCGCTTGTTCGTGGTCTTAGCATTTTCATCCTTCATTGTTACTGCATTAATAGCATATATTTTAGCTTCAAGATGATTTAATTCTAAATACTCATTATCCTCAGTTTGTTCATTATCACATTCATCTGAGTTTCCATAGACATCTTTATTATGAAAATAAAAGGTGACAATTTTATTTTCAACTCCATAGACATTGTTCCATCAAAGATATCTAGCTTTGTTTTAGCTATTTTAAGGAATGGTCTTCTTGAAAGTATAGATGTGGACTTAGCTAATGTCGAGTTTCCCATTTCCATGACATAGAAGTTAGCGGAAAATATGAAGTCATTCACTTTGACTAAGTCATTGGGTTTAATAACGGTATTGTCAACTAAAGTATGGTTAATAAGGCATATTAGTCAATGAACCTATTTTCATTTACTCATATAACTTGAGTGGCATAACGTTTATTGATGCTCCAAGATCACACATAGAAAAATCTATTTAATAATTTTCTATTAGGATAGGGAATCCAAACATCCCAGAGTTGGAACATTTCTTAGGTGCTTTCTTTTTAATTAAAGCAGACATTTTTTGTCCTAAGTTTTCCTTAAATTCTTCTAAAAATATTTTTTGATTCAAAAAATTCTTTCCAAACTTCATCATAATTAGAAAATTGCATAATTGATTTCATTAATGGATTGATTTCTATTTTCCTAAATGATTTAAGAATATCTTCATTGATTTCTTCCTCCTTAGTATTAGCTAATCGTTGTTGAACGATAGAATATGAACACATCTCTTCATTCAAATTATTAGAAATTTTATCACTTTTATTCTTATCAATTGATTCGGACTTTTAGAAAGATTTTTCATATGCTTCAACTTCGGCTAAATACCATGAGTATAACCTTCCAAGAAAATGTGTATATTTCAATTGTTCAGCCATCCATTATCTAGTAGGAATGATATTAGCCATCATTTCTTCTTCCTCCTCGTTTTCAGTAGTCTTATGAACCTTCTTTTTATTACTTAGTTTAGGTGTCTTGCCAATTATAATTGTCTTTCTTATCATTGAATATAACTTGTGCTTGATTAGGAGCAACATTTGCATGAGTAGGTGCTTCAGCTTGACTACTCTATTGAGTACTCAGCCTATTTATTTGTAAATTCATTTGACTTAACTGGTTTTCAATTCATTAATGGTAGTGTTAATCTTAATTTGGTTTAGAGAAATTTGGGTAAATTTTCGATGATTTTGACGCACAAAATTATGCAAGATCCATTCCAGATTTGAATTCATAGATTGAATATTTTGTTGAGGCTGCTAATTAGATGCAGGTTGTATTTGAGCTCTTAGTCTATAAGTGTTATAATTCTGATTTTGATGACCATAACTAAGATTTGGATTCGGTCTTTGAGTATAAAAAGTATAATTATGATATTGATTTCTTGGGGACCAAAATATTTATTCATCATTCTATTAACCTCTTCAAAATTTTCTTCATGCAGAGTAGGACATGCATCTATAGGATGTATAACCTTATTACAGAATCTACAAACCTTAACTTGATTAGATCTATTGTTAACTAATAGCTTAACCATTTTAGATAATTCATCTTTCTTGAGGATTCAACCTTTTCCCCATTTTGCTTAGATTGTTTTGTTATTTTATTAACTGCTTCTTTCGTTAGAGTGGGTGTTGTATCAAATAAAGATCCACCACATACTCTATCTAAAAGTCTTTGTTCAAAGTGATTGAGTTTTTCATAAAAATATTCTAATAATGCTCTTTGAGTATATCCATGTTGTGCATAAGAAGAAACTACTCTTTGAAATCAATCCCAAAACTCATTAAAGTTTTCATCATCTTTCATCTTCGCAACCGTCATTTGCTTTCTATAGGAACTAATTTTTCTAGCATAGATACATTCATCTAGGAAAGCTTCTAACATTTGAGTCCATGTAGTAATCAAATCTTATAGAAGATAGAACAATCAGTCTTTTGCTTAATCTTTCAATGCAAAAGAAAAAAAACCTTAAGTTTAACTTGTTATAAAATACCTTCTTTTAGTTTCATTCCATTAACTTTATGTTGATACTCCCTTGTGAATTTTTGTGGATCTTCATTGTTTTTAACATAGAAGTTAGATAAGGCACCAATAAATCCAAATCTAAGTTCAAATTCAGGAAATCCATCGAGGTATGCTATATACATAGGCTCATATGTTGTAACATTTTGATTTGCATGTCTAAAAGTGAGTTCTATATTATCATTGATAACCATATTATCATTATTATTATGAATGATATTGTCATTAATATCATCATTGTTGTTTTCTATCCTATTAACTAGATTTTACCTAAACTGTTATCTTAAGATTTGAGTAAAAGTTATATCTATTTCAGGATCAAACGGATGTAGAGATCATGTTTAATTAACACGACGAAGTGTGTAGACCATACATCATCTGGAATCCTTCAAAAGCTATCTAAAAATCCTTGGCAATGGCGCTAAAAAGTGACACGTGTCGAATGTGCACAATGATTAGATTAACTTATATTAATGGTAAATGGGATATTGTCTCCACATGAATTTTTGAAATCTCAAAGGAAAGTAATTTTCTTCTTGTTTTAATTAATTTAGTTAATCTAATCAAACGAGAACTAAAATATTAAATAACTAACAACTATGATTACTAACTTAAATAACCAAACTAACTAAATTAATCTAAACAATTCAAATTTAAACTAAATTAAACAATATTCAAATTCAATTCAATATAAACAAACAAACGTCTAAACAAACCCTCAATAAACAATATAATATATCTAGATTACTTTCAAACACTAGAACGTAATATCACTTCACACTATAATTATAATCATAAAACATGAAATCTTGGGATCATTAAACCATACTTCATATTAGGTTGATAGAATTAAGCCAGCCACCAATTTTCCTTAATTTAATGGAAATGTCACATTCTTATCATTTTAAATCTATTCATTAGATAAAACGCAACACTGTAGAAATATGATAGCATTAAGTTCAATGAAAATCATACCTAATCTAAGCCAATATTACCGAAGCCGCATAATAAAAACTTAGAACATAATCAGCTTGAGCATCCACTCAGGAAATGCCCTATAGATTAATCATAGTTACTACTTCTATAATTGTTGTCAATAACTGTAGACATAGATTCATAATCATAACGCCACATAACACATTTGCAACTATGCATGCAATACTAATCTCCTTTAGTTGTAACATACAAAAATAACTTGTTAATTCTGTGATTGACGTGTATGAGTAGATTAAAAGTATTAAGCATATGATTCCTTAATTATAACTATCATTATAACTATCTAGCAATCCAAAATATATTACATTGTCTAGTGTTTATTTATATTGATAGACTACTCACTTATGCTAGAAATAAACAATGCATAAATAGAATTAAAAAAATGTGATAATTAAATAAATAAATACCTTAATATAAATCAAAGCTCCAAAGTATTTTCAAACATATACAATAAAACTAATATAGAGCAAAAGGAAATAAAAAGAAAGAATTAGGAAAGCTATTTCGAAGCTCTCTTGCCTTTTTTATAGTCTCCCTACGTATATATATCTTAGATAAATTCAAATTCTTCACACTAATCTAAAAAACTCATAACCGACCTCAGCGATTTCTTAGTGATTCCTAACTTATATGCAAATCATTGGGCAAATCATTGAATTTAGCTCTAAGTGCTCCACCGATTCAACTGGAGATTCATAGTTCATTCCCCCATTCGTTGTAGATTCGCTAGCCTTTTTCTGCTGCCAATTTAGATGGTGATTCCTAGTGTTATTTCAAATCACTAGTGTATTTTTTCAGTTGACTATTTTGCTTTGCTTTCTTTTTTCTTCCATCATTTATTTTCCGATTCAAAACTTGAAATTACCGAAATAAAAGAATACCAAGTGTAATATCATTATTTATGCCTTAAATCAACCTAAATTACACTATAAAATGTGTCTAATTATTGACTTGTCATATATGTCAAGTAATGACTCTTGATAATTTAGAATATGTTTGCTTGCTTGACATTAATGTTGAGGATGTCATAATGGAATTAGAATTTTATGAACTCCATCCTGAATTCCTTGTCACTATGGATTTATCACCTTTTGATCTTGAAATTATGCACTCGCTTAAAAAAAGTTGTCGAACTCGATTTGAAAAAACTTCATGATAACCTAAGTATGCATACTTAGGTGAGAATGAATCCAGTGATTATTTCAAGCAAATTAATAAAACTGGAAGAGAAGAGTCTAGTGCATATCTTAAGAGACTACAAAAAGCTATAAGATGGACACTAGCTGACATCAAGGGACTGAATCCTTCCATATGTACGCATAAAACATTTGGAGGATGACTACAAGCCCTTAAAAAAGCCTAATAGCGATTGAACCCGCTAATGATGGAAGTAGTCAAGAAGGAGATTTTGAAGCTACTTGATGCAAGGATGATATACTCTATTTCTAATAGCAAGTGGGTTAGTTCAATGCAAGTTGTACCCCAAAAGACTGGAATACTTATTGTAACCAACATCCAAGGAGAGTTGGTGCCTACCGTGACGACCCTAGGCCCCATAAATTGGGCCTTGCTTGGCCTAGACTTACGTAGCCCTCATAAGGTCCACGCAAGCCTAGTTAGCCTTTGTTTCTATTATTATAAGTTATTCAATATTTTAAAGTTGAGTTATTATATTTTGCAAGTTTTACAATTAAAGCAGTGGAACTAAACTTAAGTAATTTAAATAACTTAATAAATGAAAAGTCGGGACAATCTATATATGAAAACCCCAGAAAATATGTCTCATGCTTATAAAGTGAAAAAACTATAAACATACATATATCAAAGTGCACTCAACCCATTTAACTAGTTTTACAAAATATAAATAACATAATTACACCAAAAGGACCTACGCATAGAGAAATAAGAAGTTGACTCTGAGGAAAGCTTAGAGAAAGTCACAAAGTATCGGTTCATTTCCCTTGCTAGACAACGGACCTACAATCGTCACCACTTGGGAGACAATTAATATGAGTAAAGCTAGAAATGTGTGTCAAGATGCAGGACATTGGGTGTCGAGTAATCGAAGGTTAATGGGATCACAAATTCGTTAATATTGGTAAATAGAAACACTAACCATATGTATTATAATGGGCCTAAGCTAATGTAATGAGATCAAATAAATAGGGCCTATAATTTGGTTAATTGAATTAGAAACCATGAGATTGTCCTAGAGATACGCATTGGCACATCTAGGAACCAAGTAAGTTACAAATGGATTTCATTTGAGGAGAATAAATGGGAAATATGTTAAGAGGTAGACAATGAGATGAATCTCAGGATATGTAAAAACATGGAAATCAATGGCTAGAAATGAAGCTCACCTTAATGTATATAGATGGATTGATCAAACACATGGCAAATAAACCAATTCGTTCTAAGTTCTCTAAAGAAGGAGTTTGCTGAAGAGATTGAAAATCAAATGGGTGTTGGAGAGAATTGCTCAACCTTAGAGATTCAACATAAAGTAATCAAATTCTCCACCTTATATACATGAAAATGAACTCAATTCGGTATGCTTTAGTGTGAATTTGATAATTGAGGAATTGGTCACTGATTTTGAGAATTTGTGAATTACAAATAGTTTCAAGTGAGAATTTACACTGGTTTTAATGGAAATTTAGGTTTTGGGTGAATTAGGAAAAACTAGTGAATTTATGGGTTTGATGATTTTGATATAATTGATGTTGTTTTATCGATTTAAATAAGGTCTTTGAGTCACTATTGAATGGAGAGTGTTTAAAACAGGTTTGGTTAGCTAGTTTTGGTGTTGGGAACAGAATTCTCGAGTCGAGAGTTTTGTCACAGAGCGCAATTAATGCGCTAACTAGGCTGGCTAACACACTAAACAGTCTAGGCACTTAACTATTTTTCAAGACAAAGAGTAGTAGCATGCTAGACAGATCCCCTAGCACGCTAACTCCACCTAGCGCTAGGCAGACCCATCAGTGCGCTAATGACAGATGAAAGTTGAATTTAAGGACTAATTTTAGGATTTTTGGCTTAATACAATACTAATCAACCTAGAATCATGCTAAACATATGTAATTAGAATTCAGGGACTTAAAGAACCATAGCTCGGGTATCAGAGAGCTAGTTGGGTCGAATTCGGGAGTCCAAGGGAAATTCGGAAAGTGGTTTGAGGTTTGTAAAACCCATAGGAACGTCGCTTGAGTATTTATTGCTTTCATTATTGTTCTAATCTATCTTGGTCAGTGAATTCATGACTCTATTCCTTATTTAACTCAGTTATCTATCTTTATGTCACAATTGGAACATTTGGTTGAGTTTACTCTAGCAAGGTATTCTGTTGTGTGTCTATGGCACGCTAGACCATATCATGTATATCAGGAGTCCTCGGAGGATAATGACCCGAGCTACTATGTCGGTACATGTGTCGGTGCATAGTTGGTTTACGCTAGCCACCGAGAGGACCAGGTATTGGGCTAGCTCGGTGCACCCACCGGTGGGAACCTGGGAGGGTATCCGAAGTATGGTCTAGTTTAACTGGAATAGGCACACATGTTTGAGCTTTATTGTTATTTACGCATGCGATGATTCATTTACAATTTTTAGTTTACATTCTGCATGTTTATTTAACACCACTTATTGAAATCCCTTTACTTTATCATATGAATGCTCAGCGAACTTCTTTAGGATTTTGCTTACTGGACTTCTCAACAATTTTATTGTGGTAGCTAAGTGCAAATCTTTCTACAAGTAAGGTTAAGGAGGTTTTCGGCGACTACCTTTGAGCTCACCCAATATTCGGCACACTACTCGTATGTATTTATTTTGGTGCATATATTATGGTATTTAGGGTTTATAGGAGACTATTGTGACATGTGTACTTGTATATATTTACTTTTATTGCCTTATATATAGTGTAATTTATTCCGAGTTTTTCTACGATAGGATTGATGCTCTATAAAAACTAAAAGTTAATGAAAAACACATGTTTATGTAATTAAAGACTTCCGCTGTAAAATATTGATTATCTACTTGCAACTCTTTAAAATACAAACCACTAGCACGACTAGGACTTGAATAATCTACAGATAGGTGAACTTAAAGAAATAACTTGAGATTAATGTGAATAATAGGTTAACTAAATTGGTAATATAATGTTGAAACGATTATCAAAACATGAGATGGATGGGCAGGTGCTGAACACGTGTAGCTCAGCCACCGGGCAAGGAGCACACGACATGATGATGTCCGGGGCAGCTTTGGGGCGTAAGGCTGCCATAACTATAAGAAACTTAATGTAGCCACAAGGAGAAATAATTTCCCCTTACCATTCACAGATCAAACACTTGAGTATCTTGCTAGAAAACCTCATTATTGTTTTTTAGATGGTTACTCGAGATTTCACCAAATTATCGTCGCACTAGAGACCAGGAGAAGATTACCTTCACCTGTCATTTTGGAACATTTGCTGATAAGCGCATGCCTTTTAGGCTACGCAATGCACTCGCAACATTTCAATGGTGCATGGTAAGCATATTTTCTAAATTTATCTAGAATTTCATTGAAGTCTTCATGGATGACTTCACTGTTTATGGAGATTCTTTCGACAATTTTCTTGATAATTTGACCAAAGTGTTATCCCAATGCATTGAAAGAACCTTATTCTTAATTATGATAAATATCATGTTATGGTTGACCTAGTGATCACTCTGGGTTACATAGTTTCATCTAGAAGTCCAGAGGTCAACCTATCAAAAGTAGATGTAACCGCACTTTACCTTATCCTTTTATTGTGAGAGAGATACGTGCATTTCTAGAGCATGTTGGTTTCTATAAATGATTCATAAAATACATTTCTAAGATAGCCCAACCTATGTATCATTTATTGTATAAAGATGTTCCATTTGTCTTTGAAGACGAATGTAATAAGTCTTTCTCCACCCAGAAAATTGTATTTACCTCGACCCCAATCATCAAAGCTCCTAATTGGTAACTTCCATTTAAGATAATGGGTGATGCAAGTAACTTTGTCATAGGAGGTGTGTAAGGACAAAAAGTGGGGAGAGAGTCTCATGTGATTTACTGCGTGTCTAGAACTTTAGGCACTACACAAATGAATCACACTACCACTGAGGAAAAGCTCCTAGCCATTGTTTTTGCACTTGAAAAGTTCAGACCATATCTCCTAGGTACCGAGGTCATTGTCTACTCAGACCATTCATATTTGCACTACCTATTTTCAAAGAAAGAATCTAAGTTTAGACTCATAAAATGGATACTTATATTGCAAGAATTCAATTTTATCGTAAAAAAACAAGAAAGATGTCAAAAATCTAATGGCAGACCATCTCGGTTGCTTAGAGAATAGAGAACCACCTATTGCCTTAGATGATGAGTTTCCTAATGAACGCTTATATGCAGTATCCTATGAAGTTCAATGGTATGCTGACCTTGTCAACTATGTAGTCGCAAAAGAGTTATCATTGGACTATACACTTGCACAAAAGCAAAAGCTAATGTACGATTCCAAACATTATATGTGGGATTATCCATATTTATGGAAGTTCTATGTATATCGAATAGTTCACAAATGTATTCCTTAGCAAGAAACACACTCCATTTTATCTCACTGTCATTCATATGCGTCTGGCGTTCATTTCAATCTCATCGAGCTCAAAAAGTTTAGAATTGTGGTTTTTATTGGCCCACACTATTCCATGATGCATATATCTTTACCAAAATTTATCCTAACTATTAGAAGTACGGATCATTAGGGCCAAGAAATTAAATGCCTATGACTAAGATTCTCTTCTGTGAGACCTTCAACATTTAGGGGATTAACTTTATGGGCCCATTTTCACCCTCTAACGAGAATACTTATATCTTGTTAGAAGTAGATTAAGTCTCCAAATAAGTCAAAGTCAAAGTCACCAGGGGCAATGACTCTCACATAGTCACCAAATTTCTTGAATCATGAGTCCTGATTTAAAGCTCTACGCTCAATGATTAGTTTTAAAGGAACTCAATTCCGTAATATGATTATAGAATATATGTTTAAGAAATATTATGTTACCCATAAAACTTCTACAGCCTATCATCCCCAAGTAATGATCAGGCTGAGGTCTCTAATAGAGAAATCAAATCCATCCTTGAAAAGATCATTCATCCTTAAGGAACGACCAGCTCTACGTCTAGATGATGCATTATGGGCCTACATGACAGCTTTAAAACACCTATAGGAATGTCCCTATATAGGTTAATTTTTGGGAAAACATGTCACTTTCCTGTAGAGTTAGAGCGTAAAGCATATTGGGCAGTTAAACATTGTAAAATGAATTATAATGATGTCGATGTTGATTGCAAAATAGATATCCAAGAAATAGAAGAAACTGGAAATGATACATATGAAAAGCACAAGGATTTATAAGGATAAAAAAAAAGATTATCATGATCGTCATCTGACGAGGAAATCCTTCGCAATAGGTCAAAAAGTGCTACTCTTAAATTCTATATTAACAATCTTCCATGGTAAACTTAAACCTATTAAAATATAGAGTATGGAGAGTGATTATGAAACCGCAAGTATAATGACTTGATTGTAGTAATAATGTGATAAACTAAGGTTAATTATGCATATCGTCCTTAGGGAAAGGTTTATAACACGATTCGCTTAATTAAGTTCACTCTATTGCTAAGAAGTCTCTTTTTAGTTGGTTTTAACTAAACTACTCTAATCTAAAAAATAGTGTAATATAACTTGTACTTTTATATTAAGAAGACTCTTAGTTCACAACTTTACATACATAATGAATTACTATGCTTTCATATCTCACTTCCTTCATTTTCATTATGTATGTGCAATGTTCAATTAGAATAGAATTCAAATTCACTTCAACCTACTATTGTATGGAAAAGATCCTAATATGCAAACTAGAACTCCACCTATTAGTGTGAATGATGTAAGCTCCATATGACATTAAGTTCCAAATTCGTAGATTACTAACCAATTAAGTTTACTATCCGTGTCTCCTTAATCAATTACTATCTATCTATGCTATATATTTTATGGTTGTATCATCCATATCCAGCTTAAAAGCTCTAATGGTCATAGTAACTCCTAAAACCTCTAATCAACAAACACGTGATCAAAATGTTCATAGCATTACGTATAGAATCAATAAAAATTCTAACCATTGCACTTTTAATCATTATAATCCATTCATACTTCCTTTAACATAATATTCATAGGATCTATTGATCCCAAAGACTAACAAACTACTCACTCATCATTGAAATTAACATACTCATCATGGTATTCATTGTAATCAAAGATTAAATAAAATAACTTCAATTAAATCTTGGAAATAATACCGAATAACCACAAGTGGAATGTCTTATGCTCTAAAACACTTCTTAATACTCAAGAACAATGTAAAACTATACTAATTGGTGGTAATATATGATAATTGGTGATAATGAGTGTGTTTACCATGTTCTAATACCTATTTATACTCCCAAGAATACAATTAGAAACCATAATTAACAATTCCAATCGAACAAGAATTCTAAACTTTTCGTTTTTTATGTCACGGCGCTGTCAATAAGTGACTACACGTTTTGTATGTGTTAAGCCATGGCACCGCCACAGCTTCGACCTTTTTATCTGTGTTTTATCCATTAAATGAGCTCAGCACCTTGTGTGTAATGTCTCGGTGTCGTATGTACAACCCCACACATCGCCATTACATCACCTCTAGAGCACCACTTCTCTTGTCTTCACTTCTTGTCCACACTTTGCCCACGCCTTATAGTCATTTCCTACGGCATCAAGTGTACTAGTTATGGCATCAAGTATGATTTTGTGCATTTTTCCTCATTTCATCATGAAATCACTCTTTTGTTATACTTTGTATGCCTGAAAATACATAAATACCATCAATTAGAGCTCATTCCAAGATATTCATACAAAATATACTACTAAACTAGTCATATATCAGTCTAATTAAATACATATCAAATACACCCAAATCTAAGATTTTGCACGTCTCGAGCAAAAGTGTATTCTATTAAGTACTCTTACTACTACTATTTCTAATGCCTTATTCAATTTTATATAGTTCGTGTAGCTTTTAAAACTCAAAAACAATTCACAACCAAAACCATCACTACTTACAAGTTTATTTCGCTTCAACACTGAAGCAGCAAGTTTACAATCTTATGATTTCTCATTAAGCTCAAAAATCCAAAAATAAACATAGATTATACTAGTTTTGTAGATTTTAGTACTTCAAGAGTCCATAAGACTTAATATAATTGGAAAGAAAACTCAACTTAACTAAGTTACTAGTACTCGAGCTAAATCTTTTCATTTGAAACCTCTGCCTTTCTTTCATTACATATATATAATATATGTTTTCTTTTCTTTTCTCCTCTTATTTTCTAGTTGTTCGGTCCATACTTCTTTTCCTGTAGATTCCGTTTTTTTTTTTTTACTTTTTTCAACCATCAAGTTCTCTGCTCTTTTTCTTGTAGAACTTGTGGGACTCTCTATTTTATTTAAAACTCTAGATAACACTTCTCACATTCACTTTATCAAGCAAGTGTTAACTCCAACTTTTCATTAAACACCATGCTTATCCCTTCCCCTTTTAGTACTAAGTCTTTATTTACTTCATATTCACATAAGATCATACTTATTATAAAATTCCTAAGAGATCTAAGTTTTTTCACAAGAAGTATTCTAGTATTCTTCTTACTTTTTTTTCCAAGTTCATGGTCTTCCCTAACAATAGGTTTCTAATCATGAAATTATACCATTGTTTGCTACATTACTTATTTTCTTCAAAATTTTAAAACTCTTTTGAGTTTCATATCAACAAGATACGTGTATTCTTACTCATCCTCAATTAAATGCATGAACTTTGCAAATGAGTTATTTATTCATTACATATTACTATATATAATCTAATCTATACTACCTATACACAATCAAATAATAAGTAAATGAAAAATATACACTACTATTTTCCCTCTTTAACTGCTTCAAAAATAAAATTTTACGATCATACCTGCAGTGTTTTTCCTTATTTCATCCTTTCTTACCACTTCTTATAATACGGTATTGATGCCCTTAAACTTAAACCAAACCTTGTCCTCATGGTTTAAAAATAATTATGAAGCATAAAAGCACTAAATACACAAACATATTAATAACTAGACATAAAAATGCATAAACATAAAATTTAAACGACTAATAAAATGACAAAATATCCATTTAACGCCTTGATGCTCTTGAGAATATGTCGCATATATTAAGACTTCTCTATTCCGATAAAATTTTATCTGGCAAATGGTATTTTCTAAACAATTATCACAAAACCTTTAAATGTTAAAAAAATACTAAAATGTTTGGGTTGTTCTAACCTTCTTTATAAGTTAACCTAGATAGATGGCCTGTAACCAAATTTTCACTTCCATTTTTATCTTTAGTTTCCAAATCAAACTCTTGCAATAACGATTCTCATCTAATCACCTTAGTTTGGCATCCTTCTTTGCAAACAAATAATGGATTGCTGCATAGTTAGTGTACACAATGACTTTTGAACCCACTATGTAAGCTCTAAACTTGTCACACGTAAACACTACTACCAATAGCTCATTTTTTGTAGTAATATAATTCTGTTATGTTGGATCTAATGTTTTACTTGCATAATATATAGCTCTAACTGTTGGATATCTGTGTTGGCCTATTATTACTCCTACCACATAGTCATTTGCATATCACATTATTTCAAATTTAGACTCCCATTCGGGTACTACCACTATTTGTGTCAAAATCAAAGCTATTTTCCAGGTCTGAAACGCGTTTACCCATACGATACTCATTTCAAATGGAAATTCTTTTCAACAATGTGCATAATGGCTTAGTGATTTTTGAAAAGTCCTCGATAAACCTTCTATAGAAACCTCCATATCCTAAAAAGCTCCTTATATCTTTAATGTTTCTTAGTATAAGAAGTTTCTCAATTGGTGTCATTTTTGCTCTATCAACCTCTAATCTATGAGCATACAATTTATACCTCAAAACAATTCCTTCTCAAACCATGAAGTTACACTATTCCCAATTAAGTACTAAATTTGTGTCTTGACATCTTTTCAATACCAAAGCTAGATTTTGTAAGCATAAGTAGAAATATGCTCCAAATACAAAAAGTTATCCATATATACCTCCATGATATCCTCCACCATATCAGAGAAAATAGCTATCATACATCTAAGAAATGTTGCTGGTGCGTTGCATAATTCAAATGGCATCCATCTAAATGCAAACATTTCATAAAGATAGGTAAACTTCATTTTCTCTTGATCTTATTGTGTTATAGCAATTTGATACCCATCTAGGAAACAATAGTATTCATATCCTGCTAACCTATCCAACATCTTATCAATGAATGGTAAAGAGAAATGATCATTATTTATAGCCTTATTTAACTTTCGATAATCAATGCAAACCCTCCAACCAGTTATGGTTCTATTGGTAAGGTCTCTCCATTTTCAGTTTCATTCCTCCTTTTTTTGGTACCACATGTATTAGTAAAATCCATGAATGGTCTCAGTTTAAACTCGGTGGTGTTGGCTGAAAGCCCTATCACTCTATTGTATGTATTTTAACCTTCTGGCTTGAAGTATTCATGAAGACATCTTTATCCCCGCACTCTATCTTGCACTACCAAATCACTTTCGGGTTAGTTATTCATTCAGCCCTGTTGTTAGTTTATGTTCCCATTTGATCCTCCACCATTTTGATTCCTTTCTTTTTTTTGCCTTATTGGTTCTATCAATCTCAAGATTGTAAGGCACTAAATCCTTCTATCCTTTACGACGCATGCAATAATTCTCCCTAAAAATAAAACATAAGAGATTAAGTGCAGATTGTTAAACTTGAAACTTAAGCCCTTTTTATTATTTTATTAACTTGAATTTAAATTGCTGAAAATAAAATCTTAACAATTTTGTAAACTAAACTAAATTAATGTGTGACTACCTATCCTCGACAAGGGCACCAAAAACTTGATTATGAAATTGCAAGTATAATGCCTCAATTGTAGTAATAATGTGATCAACTAGTGTTGATTACGGATATCGTCTCCAAGGAAAGGTTTATATGGACATGGTTCACTTAATTAAGTTCACTATATTGCTAAGAAGATGTCTTTTTAGTTGGTTTTAACTAAACTACTATATTCTAGAAAATAATGTAAAATAACTTGTACTCTTATATTAAGAGGACTTATAGATCACAACTTCACCTACATAATGAATTACTATTTTTTCATGTCTCGCTTCCTTCATTTTTTATTATGTGTATGCAATGTTAAATTAGAATAGACAGATTTCCTTCAAATTTACTTCAATCCACTGTCGAGGTAGAAAAAATCTTAATGTGCAAACTGGAACTCCACCTATCGGCGTGAATGACATAAGCTCCACATAGCATTAATTTTACTATTTGTGTCTTCATAATCAATAACTATCTATTAATGTTATATATTATACAATTTTATCTTCGTATCCGGCTTAATAGCTCCAATGGCCATGGTAACTCCAAAAACCTCTGATCAACAAACACGTGGTCAAGTTGTTCACAACATTACGTAAAGAATCAATACAAGTTCTACCCATTGTACTTTTAATTATTATAATCCATTCATACTTCCTTTAGCATAACATTCATACCATAGGATCCATTGATTGCTAAGATAAACAAAAAACTTACTCATCATCGAAATCAACATACACATCATAATATTCATTGCAATCAAAGATTAAATCAAATAATTTCAATTAAGTTAAGGAAAAAATACCGAATGACCACAAGTGGAGTCTTCAATGTCTTCTCCTCCAAAACACTTCTTAATACTCAAGAACAATGTACAACTATGCTAATTCTTGGTATTCTATACTAATTGGTGATAATGTGTATGTTTACCACGTTCAAATACCTATTTATACTCATAAGAATATAATTAAAAATCGTAATTAACAATTCTAACCTAATTCTTTCATCACCAATCATTAAACCTATAAACCATTAGTATATAATCTTTTATCTAGTTGGAAAGCTAGTCTTAGACTTGAAATCATTAAAAATAGACATAAAAAAGAAGAAAAAAAATTAAAAGAGTTAAATATTGTTTATATACCCAAAACAAGGGGAAATTGATCTTGATGAAAATCAATCAATCAAGTCAGGATTCGAGAGTTCCAAATAAAAATGGTATCCACGAGAAATGAAGCAGAGAGCCGTAAGGTTAGAAAAATGAGTGTCCCATCTAAAATGGTATCCACAGGAAATGGAGCAGGTAGCCGAAAGGTAGGAAATACGTGAGGACTGCACAATATGAAAAGAAAAATTAACTAAAGTCCAATGTAAGTCATTTCATGTTCTCTAGAAATCCTTTGACAAGTCTAATCCTAAATTTTCCAACATTTTGAATCCATAAATTATTTTTCTTTGTCAAACAACCCAGCCGTTATAATCCCACAAGAAAGTTCTATTAATTATAAACAATATTTGAATGTGTTAGTGAAATGGTTGTATAAGTTCTATTTGTGAAATCTTAGTATTTAATGCTCTATTTAGTGATTGCAAGTTTTCGGCTTGTAAAAGTCTTGAGGTAACTCGTGATCAATTAATGATTTTAGTCTTGATGAAACCTAGTGTTTTGCGGAGTATTCTTCGAGAAAGTAGTCAAAATATCTTAACTTAAAGTAACTAGTTTTGCTTGAGTGTTCATGTCTCTAATTAGGAAATTCGTGAGAAATTAGACGAAACCATTTAAGTTATAGTTGGGCATTAATGATGTTGAAATGTATGTTGCAAACTAATTATCATATACTTACTGCTCGAGACAAGCAATTGTCTAAGTTTGGGGGTATTTGACAAGTCGTCAATTATGCTAAATTTTAGTGTGGTGTTACCTTGATTTCTAAGACTTTTATCTCCATTTATACTCTAAAACCTTGGTTTATGTATTTTCAGAGTAAATACGAGCTATTAGATGAAAAAGAGTGATTATCCACTAAAATCCAATAAAAAAGCTAGAGATAGGCTCAACGCCTACCTACTGCCTTCAAGTGCCCTGAAATCGCCAAGGAATCGTTGGCCTTAACTTGACCAGATAAAAAAACTTTTTAAGGATGTTGCATATGAAGCCTTGTGAAAGCCCAGGAGAAAAAGGAAGGTCAAATTCCAAAGAGAATGTCAGCGCCTTCATAGCACCATGGGATGTACATACGGGGTGGCAAGGTGCTGGAACACAAATCAAGACATAATCGAAGGAAAAAACAAAATATCGTGGCGCCTTCTCAACGATTTACAATGTCTTGGAGCTTTACACATATGACGCTGAACAGAACCAAAGATTAGTAGTTTTGTATTTTGTGGATTTGCTAGATTCTGGATTCGATTAACCTTTTTCACTCTTCTACTTAAATAGAAAACCCTAGAATGACTTTGAATGACACATTTACTTTTGGGAGGTATGTTTCGTTTTAGATCATAAAAGGTTATAGGAGTTCTTGATTCACATTTAAGGTACAAGTTTTTTTTCATTGCTTTGATTTATTTGTACGATTAATAATCACTAAATCCTCTCTGGATTAAGGATTCTTCATATATGGAAGCTTGATTTATAAGGTTTTGTTTATTGAATTAGGAACCTTATTTATTAGATTCTTGTAACTTTGATTGCATCGTTTATAATATATTAGATTGATCACATTCGTCATATCTAAAGGCCAATACATGTGTGAGTGTAGGAGATCTTTGTCATTGGTCTTACTACCCCTGGGTAAGGGGGATTCCATTAGGTGACAAATAGAGCTTTGTTTGTTAGCAATCGATGTGCTATTGTGCTTTTGGAGTATAAGGAAGATAGCAGTTCATGGTGGTCACCACTTAGGGCAAGTGTTTTCATAGAATTTAATGTTATTAATTCCTTGAAAATCTACATTATATCTGGAGGTTTCGCGACCTAGTTGGTATGTGGTTGTCACAACCTGAATTTTTTATCTTAGTTATATTCATAATCAGGATCACTGACCCGTGACATGGGACCCGCATCGAGATACGTTCACTGAGTGAGGCATGTGGCCGAGGTATATTTTAATTTTCTTGTGGTGTATTCCTAGTGTATTGTATATATGTAGACTACTAAGTCATCTCTATTTATCAATTATAGACGTCGAGACGTGAGCGAGGATGTACCTTAAGATGCATGCTAGCATGGAACAAGTTAAAAAGTGATATGATAATTCCTAATTTAAGTTAATATGATTTAAAATAGTTAATTTAATGTGTTTATAGTTGGATTTATATTAATGTGGCCTAAGTTAGAAAAATTAAAACAACAAGCATTGATGTGCCTCGGGATGCGTAGTATCACCATCACTAAGTAACTATAGTATAGATGTGAGTTAGCATGGATGAATAAGTAAATTGTGGGACCAAGTTGATGCCTATTGGATTATTCTAGATATGAGTGTGTAAACAAGATTAATGGCTACAAATTGATTATACCACTATATAAGCTAAGGTAGTGGAAAAATTCATAACTTTTTTATTTCAAAACCAAATTAAGAATTTCTTATTAGTTGGATTATCATCTCGAAATAAGGCATCCAATATACAAATCAATTTCAAAAACTTAAACATCTACATTCTGAAAATGACCAAAAATCAGAACTGATTTCAAACTCGAAAGAGATGGATGTATACATAGGGTTGTAGTTTGGTCCCTAGCTCTTGATGCTCCATGAAATTGATGCTTTGAACCACTAGTTTCCTTGAATTCCCGGAAAACCAACAACTTTAGCTCATATTTTCTTCTTCTCCAGATCTCTCACTTCTTTAATTTACATGATGATCAAGATGATTTGCATGAACTTTTTCACTAACTTAGCTTATACAGTGGTATAATCAATTTGTATCCCTTAATCTTGTTTACACGCTCATCTCTAAAATAATCTGACAGGCATCAACTTGGTCCCACAATCCACTTAAGCATCCATGCTAACTCATATTTATACTCGAGTTACTTAATTAGTGATTGTGATAACACGTATCCCAAGGCACATCAATACTTATTTTAATTTTCCTAACTTAGGCCACATTAATATCAATCCAACTATAGACACATTAAATTAACTATTTTAAATCACATTAACTTAAATTAGGAGTTACCACATCACTCTCTACCCCGGTCCCACATTAGAACACATCTTGATGAGTATCCCGCTCACATCTCGACATCTATAACTGACAAGTAGAGATGACTTAGTAATCTACACATACACTACATTAGGAATACATCACAATAAAACTAAAATATACCTCGGTCACATGCCTAAGTCAGTGCACGTATCTCGATGTGGGTCCCACATTGCGGGTTAGTGATCCTAATTATGGATATAACTAGGATTAGAAATTCAGATCGTGACAGTGGTTGTGTCGCACGTTACTACCACTGATCATGAAAAACTGAGTGAATTTCGCTTAAGCTTATCTATAAGAATTCAATAAGGAAAAACGTATTTTTAGTGACCGATGATTAATTCAAATGTCTGCAAGGTATGAAAATATTCTCAATCCATGCTTTCTTTACATTGTTCAAGTTATTATTTCTATTTGGAATGCTTGATTAATTATTTTAGAATAGTTTGTTGGTTAAATTTCTTTCAAGATAATATCGTAAGAAAATCCCTTATTTCCCTTCAATACATAACCTAGGTATTCTTCACAGTCTCTGTGGGTTCGACCTCGTACTTACCTCACTACAAATCTATAGTAATTTGTGAATTCGAGACTATTTTTGGTATCTTTGACGGGGTATCACACACCACGAGGTGTATCGCACGGCTGGACACCCACTTGGGCCCACTAAGCGCCTAAAGTGGATGTCCGAAGTGGGTTACTTTAGCATCTCCCTTACCATAATATGAACTTTAATCCATGTGGCTTCAAATATATGCACTTTAATCCCTCCCAACTTTTTTTTAAACCATGGTTGAGTTAGCGTGAAAAAACTAATATACCACTACAAAAGAGACAAAATACACAAAAATAGAGACCCAACGCTTTCAAATCATCAATTTTTTTTTATAAATTTTAATATAATTTCTTGATAATTTTTTTTATATGGATTTACATATTCTTATCAATTAGCATTTGAGTTTTTTTATTGGTGCTGAATTAGCATTTGATTTTAGTGTTAGATACACTACTTTTATAGCCTTCAATAATATTGTGTATTTATTTTATAAATTATAAAAAGGTGTAAATTAGGAATATACAATGCGGGAATTTAATTAATAATTTTTTATTTTTGGTATACATAACCTCTCACACATTTTTGCATATTGGTTTTTATTTTAATGTGGAAATCAACTATTTAATATAGCTTTACTATTTTGATTTTCAAGCACCCAACAACCCTTTCTACATATAAAATATCGATCGTCAATTTTTTATTATTAAAAATTCTAAACGTACTTACATTTTATTATTATTTACTTTTTGTAAATTATGATTTTATTAATTTTAAGTATATAAATCATTCTTAAACAAATAAATAAATATGCAAATGTATACATAGTTGAGACTAAAGTTGATAGTTTTTTAAAACATCTTAATTAATTTGACACTATAACCAATGATGCTCTTGATTAATTAGAAGTAAACGATAGAGAAGAAAGTGCATATTTTAAAATTATAGGGACTAATGGTAAACTTCATGGACCAATTTATATTTTACTAAAAAAAATTCAAACAATAACATCATCAGATCCGTTAATTTGAACGGATGACGTTCACAATGCTCTTACCAACAAGAGGGAAGTGCCTATAAAACATTGAAAGCTGTTGACGACAGCTAAACAATATTTTATAAAACAGCGCCAATGTCTTTTCCTTCAATATATATTTTTCTATAAGATATTCCAGAAAGACTTAGTAATTGACTCTCTAGTCTCTCCTCTTGTGTCCCCTTTATTTTTGGGCTTTGGATTCCATGCCTAGTACTCTCTCTTTTTCATGCTTATAAATAGCACTCGAGGTGCCTCGTCTACATATATGTGAGTAGTTTTCTTAAGTAGAGCTGTACTTGTTCTTCTTGTCATCAGTACTAACAATGGCTGAGGTCTCTAGGAATACTCTTGAAAATCATCCAAAAATACCATCAATTGAGGACGGAGTTCCTATGAGTTTTAGTGTGAGCACTGTTGCCCAACATCATGAAGACAAATTAGGCAACAATGATCATGAGGACTCATTCTGCTCCGTCGTCTCCGTCCTCTTCTTGCAAAAGGTGATATGATCGATCGTTTCTTATTCCATCTCACCTAGCTAGTAATTAAACCAAACAATGATGTATAGTTTTAGCTACCAACCAAGTGGATGGCTTACTAGTTATATATAAATGGGCAAGTTAATGGGATTTCTTTCTTATAAAAAAAATAATGAACGGTTACGGTGTGAGAGCACCAGGTAATCAATTGAAAACAATACTTATATACGAAATGGGGGAAAAGCGCAAATTTTACAAGTTAATAATTAATTGTTTAACGTTTTAGCCCTCGGTAGCATCATTTCGATTCTAAATTTAGGAAAATCTTAAAATACTTATGTATGAGCATGTGTGTGTGCAGTTAATAGCAGAGACGATGGGGACGTTCTTCTTAGTATTCGCTGGTTGTTCTGCCATTGTCGTCAACCTCAACCAAGACAAGGTGGTGACCTTGCCCGGAGTAGCCCTAACGTGGGGACTAGCTCTGGTGGCTATAGTTTACTCCATCGGCCATGTTTCCGGTGCCCATATCAATCCAGCCGTCACCATCGCCTTTGCTTCTTGTGGTCGATTTCCATGGAGACAGGCACGCTTATTAATTTGCTAATTACTATATGTCGACTAAAAATACAATTATAAAACTTATATGTGTGGAGTGGAGTCTTGACTTCATATTTTGGAGTCAACCTTACTTCCACACTTAAGCCCATATATGAATTAAAAATCATTATTACAAAAATCCAACAATATATAGTTAACTTCAAGTACATTGGACAAAAGTTTGTTACATATATGATGAGCAGGTGCCGGGATACGTGTCGGCTCAAATACTAGGTGCGACGGTTGCTAATGGAGCATTGAGACTGGTGTACTCGGACATTAACGGCCACTTCCCTGTCAATGCACCCCCTGGTTCAAACCTTCACTCTCTAGTGATTGAGTTCATCATCACCTTCTTCCTCATGTTCGTCATCGCTTCCGTCACCACTGATGATCGCGCGGTTAGTAGATAGATGTATTGCGGATATCAATCTCATCCATGCGTGCTTCAATATTCCCTTCGATAATATTTATGCAAAGACCAAAATAGTTGATCAAGAATCCACAATGGAGCTTTTTTTTACTTCTAAATTTTTTGGGCGGCACAAACTAAGGGTCTAGTATATAGAAAACAATCTTGTTCTGATTGGAAATCATCCAATTAGAAATGATAACAAAATGCTTGTCACTATTAGGAGTTCGAGGATATCCACATAGAGTGTACCACCGAATTGCCTTATTTTGGAACTGAGGGGAAAAAGAAAATTGAACATGAATATCCACAAAGCAACAATTATGTTAGGGAAATGTTATAGTGTGCCCATCTTGGATACGCACTCCGTTGGATGCGTCTCGCACATGCATCTTGAGGTGCATCGACAACCCTTTTTGATCACGGACCTGGGTGCACAAAGTGCATGCACTTTAGCATTTTTCATTTATGTTAAGCAAGGAATTTCTTGGTTTTTTAGAAAATACAATTATGATTTTTTTTTTTTTACTTCAATCGAATCCAACTCACAACATTCCCAAACCTTAACTTTTGGCAAGTGGTGTCTCCTTAATTCATCTCACCAGATTTGTTTTTGCAAATACAAGTAGAATTTACGAACATTTTGACCAGAAAACCATCGCGTAGTTATCCAAGTAGAGAAGGACTTCTCATCTAAGGAACATTTATATGATTTATACAATCCGCATCTTTCCATGTTGGATCTCATTAATTCTAATTAAATCGATGCAGGTAGGAAGCCTCGCTGGGCTTGCCATAGGTGTCGCAGTGATGTCAAACATTCTTTACTCTGCGTAAGTATATACCATGCATGAACATCTTTACAAATCTAATTTAATTAATTTGATTAGTGACGCTCATGCCTCTCACCTTCGATGTTGATGCTTGAAATTGATTTGGCATGCAGGCCAATATCAGGAGCATCAATGAACCCGGCAAGAACAATTGGAGCTGCAATTATTTGGAACCGTTACAAAGGAGTTTGGATATACATTCTAGGACCAACTTTTGGGGCCATAGCTGGTGCTTGGGCTTACAATGTCCTCCGTTCAACTCCCAAACCACTGCCCAAAACCACTAAGTTGTAAAACAGTTGGCTGCCTCCATAAAATGTAGGTAACACCTCCGGGCTTGCCCTTACAAAAAAAAAAATTTGGGGTGTCTATATAGCGCGGCCCGAATTATATATCTCCCTAGCTAGCTATCTCTCTATATGATCTTATTTTCTATATATAAACCCTTGTTAAGTTTAGAGACACCGCAATGACACACATATTAATCTCTAATAAACTCGTTAATTACAATGCGGGGGCTTAACTCTAATTTATAAACTCACATAAACATACTCCAAATCCAACTAGGAGATCCTAAATAGACTCATACTCTAACTCGAAGTGCTAATCAAACTCAAAGACTAATATAATTTAGATTACAACTCCAACATCCCCCCAAAATCTAAATTACCTATCTGAATTAAAAAAAAAACAAAACATCATCCCCCATAATTCAGATTGTCATGCTCTTCTACTTGATCTTCTCTCGAAATGTAGATCTTGAACTCCATCGACATCTTTTATTGTTCACCCGCCATCTATCTCGCACAGCTTCCTCATTGTTGAACAGTGAACAATGCATTCGATTGCCTTCGTCATCAATGACATTATCATGGGTGATCTTACAATCCTGAAGTTGAGCTGGTTGTCCCACACTTCTTTGTGGTATACAATTGGTACGCTGGGGTCTAGCGTCAATACCAACTGAAGTGGAAGCTTCATTCTCACATCTAATCATTGATGGTTGTCCCACACTTTATTAATCTCTAATAAACTCGCTAAGTACAATGCGGAGCTTAACTCTAATTTATAGACTCACATAAATATACTCCTAATCCAACTAGGAGATCCTAAATAGACTCATACTTTAACTCGAAGTCCTAATCAAACTCAAACACTAATCTAATTTAGATTACAACTCCAACATCCCCCCATAATCTAAATTACATATCTGAATTAAAAAACAAAACATCAACCCTTAAGCTGGCAATGGGCCATTTTCACTTTTTCAGACAAATCAGAATCTACCTTCATAAAGGCTTTTTTTTTGTAAATTATAATATAAAGTCAATAACTCTTAATCAATTCATATGTGTATGCATGTCAATGAAAGCAATTAATTAGTCTTTGGCTAATTTTGGTCATTTTTTAAGTTTTGTCCATGCATTAAATTCAACTTAAGAGGCATAATTTCTAAACAATTTGAACAGGAGCTATACCTTAATGCCATCCATTCAACAAGAACACAAAGCTAGAAGTGGTACAGATACACTGCTTCTCGGTCAAATATATAGTGTGTTACAACGTACGCCAAGTGATATCTGATGGTGCAACTAATTAGTTTATCCCCAATTGTTACAGCAACAAACTAACGTGCCCATTAAACTATCTCTAGAACTATATTAATCTCACACAATCGTTTGGTAAACAGGCTGGATTGGTTTAATTTTAAATTACTCAAGATGTTGCTAATTAATTGAAGTTTCATTGACCTTAAAACCATGAAAAAAAAAAACTTGGTGGGGGTTGTGTGAATTAAGCGCACGACCTCGATTTCGATTCTCCGGTGCGACAAGATCGCTCGAGGCCACTAAAGTACGTCTAAGTCGATTGGACCAAGGCCTCATGATGAGAATAGTCATACTCGCTTAGACGCCCTATGAATATGAGCGGACCCAAAGGTACTATAGAGGGCCATGCCCCCAACCCCACTCCATATATGCATATACACCCATGAGAGTTATGAGCTGTGAACAAGTCTGAAACTGGGTTTCACAAAGTTGTAAACAAGTCCCAAGTTCATAAATCAATGAAAGTGACATGAATATTAGTTACTTATTAATAAAAAAATATAGATACCAAAAAGAAAAGATTACAATTGCCCAAAATAAATTTTCTCATTAAGTTGGCCCTTATACCTTGGGGGCTGGGTCCGCCCTTCCCATGAATATCAAAAAAAAAAAAAAAAAAAAAAAAAAAAAAAAAACATGTAAAATGAGTAATATTCTTATGACATAAATCCTTACAATCGATTATATATTTACCATGCATGATATTGCTTGTATATTACCAAATACAGTAATGATCTCTTAAATATTATTTAAATAACAATTTGCATGTACCCAGTTTGCTTCTAACGCACCGTTGGGTGGGAGGCTTTCATGAGATTGAAATTGGTAGTAATATAATTTCTTCAAACCATCTCAGAGATAGCACATGGATAGAACCCCATAGGCTTCTGTTGTATGAAGAGGCAACCTAGGGACTGGAGCCAATGTGAATTTAATTTATACCGAGTGGAGCTTTTCTATGACCTTAGAGAAATCTCTCGGGGATCACAAGTGATTTGTTACCATAATTTTTCTCCACTGAATGTGTAAATTAGTTATTTCCTTGTATCACACAAGTTTTCATTTATATTATTTTGTATTATTCTATAAATAGGGCATCACACTGTAATTCATTCAATAAACTTGTTTCATAAAAGTTCACATGGTATCAAAGCATAAGGGTTAGGCGCCACGACGCTCCAATCTTCCCGTCTGACTGCGTTGCTACGCCCCTCTCTCTGTTTATGCGTTGGTTGATCAACACACTTGCCCGTCTACGCATCTGTCTGATGCTGCGGTCCACGTCATCTGTTGTCACTGCCTCCACGATTCAAGCGTCACGTATGCTGCTGTTGCTTTCACGCTCCACGTGTCTCAAAACCAGCCACGCCGCCCATCCGTGTCTGCCTGAAACTTCACGCTGCTATTGCATCTCTGTCACGCTGCTGATGCTCGTGGACTCGATGTTCAGCCGCACTGCCCGCACATCCGATCCGTTATTGCCCGTTTCTCTACAAGTGTGGTCAACTTTCTATTTATTTTTATAATGGAGGAAGTTGATGTTGTTAAGTCAATCGATACTTATTTCGATGGTACTAATTATGTTTATGGGAGCAAAAAATTTCAAGTTTCCTTCGAGGTAGGAAACGTTGGAGATATGTGACCGATGGCATTACAATTTCTACAAGACATGAAAATGAAACCAAAAATAAGTTTGGTGAACATCATGAAGACTGGAACAACAAGAATCGTCAAATTCTGACATGGATATGGAACACGAGCACCTTTTCCATTAAAGTGCATTTCGGACGTCTTCAAACAACCAAAGAATTTTAGGACTTACTAGGAAAGAGTTACTCTACGTCAGACATTGCTCAACAATTTCAATTATTCAGCAAACTACATAATTTGAAGTAAGAAGTGGGTCAGACTATTTTCGACTTTCGCTCTCAAATGCAAGTTATTTGGGATCAGTTATCATTTTTTTAGCCCAAGTTTCTCTGCAATGGAAATTCCTTATTATTTATGCAATATAGTGAACAAATGCATGTGATGCAACATCTGATGGCCCCGAGATCCGAATTTGAGCTAGTTCAAGGTGCCTTGCTTCATCGAGATCCATTTCCAAATTTGAAAACTGCTATTATCGAGTTTATGTCCGTAAAAACAAGATTGACAACCTTACAGCCATTGCGCTCAATTGAGACAGTTCTTGCCACTATTTCTGGTCAATCTTCATCTTCGAGCATGAACACATGTCATTAATGTCATCAACCATGATATTGGAAGTCACAACGCCCGAAGAAGAATTCTAAGAGACCTAATCAGGAGAGAAAATTTGCAGCTTCTGTTAGAATCGTGGTCACTTAAAGGCTGAATGTCACAAACTAAATTCCAAGTTAAATTTTGGTCGCTCTCCTGATCAAACCTCGATTGTTGTCACAAACGGTTCTAGCACACAATCCTATGAAGCCATCCCTTTATCAAAACTTGTTCATGCCCTCCAACAAATCTTTATATCTCTTCAGTCTGGTAATCATAATTCTCATGCATTGTTTGTCACACCAAGTATTTCTTCTAATTGGTATCTTAATTTTACATACCGCAATCATATGACCTCGCAATCCTCTTTATTTTCACGTAAACAGTTTGTGTCCTATGCACCTGTTATTTAAACAGCTGATAATTCAGCCTTGCCTGTTAGCCATTTAGGAATGATATCAACTCCTAATTTGACACTGCAAAATGCATTCTTGTTCCTAAGTTGTCACTTAACCTCATTTTGTTGGTCAATTATGTGATATTGGTCTTGATGTTCACTTTCTCTCTCATGGTTGTTATGTATAGGATCCAAAGACGGGTCAGATCTTTGGGACAGGGCGTAAAAAAGGCAGATTATTTAAACTCACCTCTCTTCAGTTGTCTTTGAATCTTTTTTTTTTTGTGGTGCAACTATCACATCTAATACTTGGCACTCACGTCTAGGTCATGCTTTTTTTAACGTTTGAATAAATTGATTTCCAGTGGTGTATTGGGTTCTCTTTCACAATAGCATGTTGAAATGGTTGTCTTGTCACTTAGCCAAATATCATGCTTTTTCCTTTTCCTTTTAGTGATTCCGAGTAATCTTTTATATTTGATCTTGTTCATTATGACATTTGGGGACCTTCCCTGATCCCAACAATAGGGGGTTCTAAGTATTTTGTTATTTTTGTTGATGATTTTTCCATTTTACCTAGATATATCTCATGCAAAGAAAATCTAAGTTACATGATGTTTACATTAAATTTGTTCAAATGGTCAAAACTCGATTTTCAAAAGAGATTAAAGTTCTTCGAATCGATAATGCCGTGAAATATAAGGACCCATCATTTCTTTCCTTTTTATCCACAAATGGTACCATTATTTATTGTCATATCTGTTGAGTTTTGGGGTTCATACGTAGTGGAAATTACAAAAACAATTTTGACAAAAACCATAACAGAATCCATATCTAATTCCATTAAAAACGTTTAAACCATGAAAACTTAATCATACCTCGGTCGCAATATACATTTCCAAAGGTTGATCGATCTCTAAGGCGCTGCCAATGACGAACGCCCTCTACCAGCAGTCCACACACGAACGGCGGCCGAGATTCGAAGTGCTAGCTTCGAGATAATACCAAACATTTTTGTTTCTCTCCAAAACGATCCATAGCGTACCAAAAAATCCTAATTCGTTTCTGAAACGAAAATAGAGTTTCGGCCCTAAATCTTTCATACGTGTGTTCTAACTTAAAGCGTCTATTTATACAACCCTTGTATATAGACGGTTAAGTAAATTACTCATATACCCCTACTTAAAGAAGTATAAGTGTAATACACCACAAGGACGTTTCTGTCATGAGTTTTATCATATAAAATTTGTTTTTTTGAACCATCTTAAAATCTCGCAAAACCATTCTTAGTGTGCGACCCAATAGGCTCATACAACGTTGGTGATGTACCAAAACACATTTTGGTATACAAGTCATAAGCGGCCTCTAGCAAGACATTATGAATACCCAAGTTGTATGAATATCAAATCGATACAACCTAATCAATAGTGTATATAACATCCTTTTGTCACACGATATCCTTTTGATCAAACATAAGGCATGGAATTGACATCCAACATGTTCAATCGTACTAGTCTCGATCTCTAGGTAGACTGAAAACATCCAAGTGACATTGATCAATATCAATTCACTTAGACTAGGCATTTTAACAGTCTAACACATCGAGGGATCCACTGGATATCTCTCTTTATATGAGAGGGACAAATTTTATCTCGGTTACACAACTTCATTACATTGCTCACACAATAACCAATCACAACCTTTGTAATCGTCCGGTTAAAGACAACGTTTGATTGTGTCAAATCAATGTGTTCTTAATGTTGAAGTCTCTGGTAATCTCAAGTCAGAGGACTGATATACATATCATGAGAAATAACTATGACTTAATCCATGTGATGTTCTCATAGCGGGTTGTTCCGTAACAAGTACTCGTGATCTTGATTCGTATCCCTATACGTATAATCATCATATGATCATCAATCAAGACTCACACTAGTTTTAATTCATTATAGTTCCCAGTATAATGATTGACTAAGGACATTTAGGATATTTATGTAAATACACATGGATCTTATTATAATATAAACATGCAAATTAATTCTAATAAACAACAAATGAAATCCTATATTTTATTAACTAAAAGTATTCATAAAGACAGTTAATGGATTGACCTAGGGCATATGCCCCAACAATATCCTGGTACATCTGCACAAAATAGAAGGGCTGAACAAAAACACAGGCATATTCTTGACACCACACGGTCTCTTCTTATCTATGCTTCATGTCTTGAGCATTTTTTAGAGAGAAGTCGGTCTTACCGCTGTTTACACCATTAATTGTATTCCTTCCTCAACTACCGACAATCAATCTGCCTATGAACAACTCTATGGACGCATTCCAGATTACGGTCTACTATGAGTTTTTTGCTCTGGCTATTTTTTTAAGCCTCACGAGCATTCAAAACTTGAACCTTCTGTTCGGTTGTGTTGTTTCTTAGGGTATGGAATTGAACATAAAGGTAATCAATGTTGGGATCCTATCTCTAAACGCCTTCGAATATCCAGGCATATTATTTTTTGGGAACATAAAATGTTTTCTTTAATATCCTCATTCCATTTATCTCCTTCTACCTTATACTTCATTGATCCGTCCATTTCCTTATTCCCTGATATTGGTGACTCGACTCCATCTTTTCAATCTCTTTTAAGTGTTAATGATGTTGCAGAACCCTCGCATGTCCCCAATGAGGATGCTGCCCAGTCTAAGATCCTACTACCCACGTTCATGTTGCTTTAGCTAAGTCAAGTTCGTCCACATCATCTAGGTCTGTCCAGTCGTCACGTAGTGAAACCAAGGTGCCATCTCATCTTGCACCTTATGTTACCAGTCTTCCTAACCTTAAACGTCCCTCTATGAATTCTACTATTGCATTACTTTATGAATCTAACACCTATATGGAAACTAGAACTAATCATTTATGGCAACAAGCTATGGATGATGAATTATAGACCTTGGAGAAAATAGAAACTTGGTACTTAGTGCCACTTCCTATTGGCAAAATCATAATTAGCTGCAAGTGGGTGTACAAAACCAAGACTACTGCTAGTGGCACAGTTAAGCGATATAAAGCTTGGCTAGTTGCCAAAGGGTTTACTCAAAAATATGAAATTGACTATGAAGAGACATTTGCTCCAGTGGCTTGATTTACCTCTGTTCGCAGTTTTGTGGCTATCGCATCTATAAAGAAATGGCATTTGTTTCAGATGGATGTCAAAAATGCATTTCTTAATGGTCAAATCTTTGAAGAAGTTTATATGCGACCTCCTCATGGATATGATCATCCATCGAATATTATTTTTAAGTTGAAGCAAGCACTGTATAATCTAAAATAGGCCCATCGTCCTTGGTTTTCAAAGTTCAACTCTGTTATTCTTCAGTTTTGTTTCATCTCTAGTCCGCATGATAATGCATTGTTTGTTTGCAAAATTGATCATGGATTTGTGTTCTTGTTACTATATGTTGATGATATGATCATTAGCGACAATGGTAGTGTTGGTATTTCTTATCTCAAACAGTATCTTAGCTGACGGTTTGAGATGAAAGACCTTAGATATCGTTCTTACTTTCTTGGTTTGGATATTTCAATTTTCGTTTCTGGATATTATCTATCTCGAGTCAAGTTTGCATCTGATTTACTGTCTTGAAGTGGTATATCTCATAGAAAGGTTACTTCTACTCCTATGGAATACAATGCTTGGCTCACACCTACTAAGGGCACACTATTAGATGATCCGACTTTATATCATCCGTTGGTATAGGGAGCTTAGTCTATCTTACTGTCACTTGACCTGGCATAGCCCATACTGTTCATATCGTCAATCGGTTCATGACGGCTCCTCGAACTACCAATTATACAATTGTTATTCACATTCTTCGTTATGTCATAGGAACTTTACTTCATGGAATGCATTTTTCCAGTTCATCACCCTTGACACTTCAAGCATGCTCTAATGCTGACTAGGCTGGTGATCCAACTAATACACGTTCCACAACTGTTTTCTGCTTCTTTTGGGTAACTCACTCATTTCATGGAGTAATAAACAAATAATTATTGCTCGATTTAGCACAAATGTTGAATATCGTGCACTTGTAGACACTTCGTTCGAACTTTTATGTGTAATGACTTATTTTATTAATGACGTTAATTATCTTAAATTTAAAGACGTGGACGCTAGCTAAGATCTATGTGGACGCAGCGGTAGGCTAGGACACACGGGGACTTAGGTATGATAGATCATGGTGTGTTAGTTGCTTATTTGCGGCGCAGTTTATTGAAATACATCACATGTGTGTACGTTGCATAAGAATATGTGCGAGATTGTGTGAACTATATTCACCTCGATATGCGTATCGACGCGGGTACCGGGTAGTTGACGGGATCGAATATTAGGTCGGGGAAACTAAAACACACAAATTACATAAAAATTGGCCAAGTAACTAATATGGAATAGATATTAGGTGGCTTGTGACGCAGCGGTACGCATATATCACAGTTCAGACGTGAAACCGAGTGTTGAAACGCCAAAAAATGGCATTTCGATGCGTAAAACACGGGCGGGTGTCCAAAACGTGTCACACCTTGGAGTCAGGGAAAGAAGTCAACAAGCCTTATCCCACAACCTTTTCTCTTTCTCTTTCACACACACACACACACACACACACACACACACACACACACACACACACACACACACACACACACACACACACACACACACACACACACATACACCGAAACTGAATCGGAGGAAGAAGAATAAGAGGAAACGGAGAGGATAAGGAGAATGAGAAACTGGGAAGGAGAGAAAAGAAGGTGGAGAAGCCGGGAAGGTGGTAAGTCGTTGTTGATGTCGTTGTGTGTAGTGTTGATGTCATGGTGGTCGAGGGGTTTGGCCTCCATGGCCAAGAGCTCGGAGGGTGGAGATGGCAAGGGCGTCTCCCCTGCCATCGATTCAACTGGGGTTGGGGTGGAGAGCAACCCCAACCCAAACAACAATAGGAAAAAAGAATTCTGATCGAACCAGAGAACTAGTTCGATCGGATGGGAGAGGAAGGTGCACACGCGTGCGCACGTACGCGCGTGCGCACCCACCCCATGGGTCGGGCCAGAATTGGCCAAGCTCGGCCCAGGGTTAAAAAAAAATGGAAAGAAGAATTGGAAAAATTCCCAAAAAATTATATTTCTATAAAATAAATAGAGATTGATGAATTTCTATTTGGAAATTTCGGACGAGACTTTTGCTTGGTTTTCTCGAAAAGCGTGAAATAAGCAATTTGGCCTAAGATTTTTAGAAATTGGTCGTAAATTGTCATATTATATTGGAATTATTGATAAATGGACATAGGTGGACACGGGTGATCAATTGGCAACGAAGGACCCAGTGGACTTGGACTCAGGGATTGATTACGGGGTATTGGAGTGCGTTGTGAGATTTGTAAAACCCAATTCAAAATCTCAGAGTATTTATTTTGCTTCATATTTCTATTCATTTCCAGTATTCCTTGTAGTCTTTATTACATCTATATCTTGTCATTGTTTAAACAGTTGATTGAGTTACTCTTACCAAATTTTCCGTTGTGTGTCTATGCATTCTAGACCATAGCATGTGCATCATGAGTTCTCGGTGGATAACGACTTGAGCTAATGAACTGCTACACGTGTCGGTGCGTCGTAGGTCTATGCCGGCCACCGAGAGGGACTAGTTGATAGCTAGTTGGGTGCGCCCAGTAGTGGGATCCTAGAAGGGTATTCTGAAGTATGGTTTAGTCTGACTGGAACAAGCACATACATTTGCTCTTTATTGTTATCTATGCATGCGATGCCCTACTTACAGTTATCTGTTTACATTTCGCTTGTTTTTTAACGGTATTTATTGACTTCCACTTGTTTATTTGAATGCTCGGAAGAGTTCATTAGGATTTTACTGACTGGACTTGTCATCCATTTTCTTCTGTGATGACTGAGTGCAGATCCGAGTACAAGTAAGGGCAAGGGGATCTTAGGCGACTACCTCTGACTGCCTACCATTGCGGATTACTGTACGTGTGTGTTGTTTTGATATATTGATTCTTTTAGAAACTGGGGAGTAACATGACATTGTACATCGATACCTTATATCGTACAATCGTCTACCTCTATACATAGTATTTTTTAGGGCTTTTCCACAATAAGATTTGTTTAATTGATTATTAATATTTCTTGCATTTAAGTACGACTTTCGCTGAATATGTCATTTATACACTGTACACACAAGTGGATACGAATTTCGAGACAGTAAATATGACGGTCAGGTGTCGTACTCGTGTAGTAAGGCCAGCTGGCAAGGAGTACACGGAGACACGTCACCCCGGGGCGGCGAGGGCTGCCACAATTGGTATCAGAGTAAAGAGGAAGTCCTAAAACAACAAAACTTAATCAATGAACTTAGATGTGGAAACCCGAAGTTATTGCCTTAGAACTTTCGTTGGGAAGTGATGTGAGGTGGGTAGAGTTAGAACTTAAATGCGTGCTATATGTTCATATTATTATATAATATACGTATATACCACGAGACTGATCCGGAGCACATTCTCGATGCAGATTATAGACAACCAATCTGGTATGCCTTTTGAGACTGGACAAACTAACGATGCGGCTAGAGATGTCTGGTTATGGCGAGTGTGGAGGATAGACTCTCGGCCCAGGAGACACAGATGGCTGATGTATTACTACTATAACGAGAACAGAACGCGGTACTAGTGGCAATCACTTTAGTTAGAGAGCCAGTAGTTGTGACCGTACCGGTGGGGATATCTGTTGTTCTAGTGGTACCCCAAACACCAGTTCAGGGGGTAGTAGCAGAGGTACCCATAGAGACAGCTATCGTAGTTGTCGTTCCTTTGAAGACGTTGACTCTTACTCCTCCACTCACGACGACGGACCAGGCTACTACCACCCCCACCGCTGATACGATTACTACATCGACATTCGTCCTAGCACCACAGGCGAAGTTATTGAGGGAGATTTCGAAGTTCCAGCCTAGATTCTTTTACGGTGGCGGTGACCCAGAGGCTGCACGGAGATGGGTAGTGTCCCATCAGCGTTTCCATAAGCTCGATGAGGAACGATGAGACTATACAGGCACGACTTTCGGGAGCTTGTTTGAGAGGGCATGCGGCAGTCTGGTAGACGACATATAACGATACTCATATGGAATTGACGACATGGGTTAAGTTTAGGGAGTTATTATATGATCAGTACATACATATGGAGGTTACGTTGAGACTGGGAGAGGAGTTCCTGGCTCTAAGACAGAGTAATCGGACCTTGATGCAGTATATTAAGAGGTTCCGACATTTGCTTAAGTTCTCTCTAGATGTCGTCGGGATAGAGCGCTTACAGATCTATTATTTCACCAGAGGGGTTGATGACAAGATTGCCTCAGCAATTGTCCCGACCGGCGCCACAACTCTACAGAAGATCTTTGACAGGGCATTGGCTCATGAGACATACACACTGCAGAGGGCTGGTAGACGTGTGACTGATAGGGAGGTACAGTCAGGGCAGAGTTCTTGGTCGACTCAGCAACAAAAGATACCGATAGATCGTCCGGATAGAGACCGGAGATATGATAGACGGGAGAGAGGCCACCGGGACAATTTTCAGGGCAGTTAGTTTCAATATGAGGAGCCGTAGCCAGTTCATGCTATCACCTCAGCACTAGTGGATCGGCAGAGGTCACAGTCATAGGGGTACCATTAGGGACGAGATTAGGGGGGACATGACAGGGGTCGGGTAGACCGGGGTCAGAGTCTGAGATCTGGAGACGAACAAACGGGTAGATTGGAGAGTCGTTGTCTGCGGTGTGGGCAGATGGGACACTTGAGGACTGACTACCTGGTACCACTATCTCCACGGCGATAGTCAGACCAGGCTAGAGATAAAGTGCATGTGTTAGCACAGCCAAATAGCGGGGCGACTAGGCAGCTCGTTTAAGGTATGTTACTTATATTTGGTCGCCCTATGCATGCTATGTTTGATTTTGGTAGCACGTTATCGTTTCTTGCTGGACGTATTGTTGGATTATTAGGGTTAGTTACACAGGCACTGGACCCACATCTTGTCCTCAGTACGGCTGCTGGGGATAATATATACCTTAACCGAATATGTAAAGACGTAATGATAGAGGTGGAGGGACATCAGCTACCAGCTGATCTTCGAGTATTTGAGTACTTAGAGTTTGGTACACTACTCAGGATGGATTGGTTAGCATCCTATCATGCACGGATAGACAGTTACAGTAAGAGGATAGGGTTTCGTATTCCTGGAATACCGAAGTTTGTATTACTTGGATCAGCAACTAACTTACCCATCACGAGAGGCTAACTAGCTTCCACACAGGAGATGAAGGCATTTACGGGAATAGTTGAGCCGGAGGTTCGAATAGGGGTACGGATTGAGGACGTTCCGTTGGTTACGGATTTTGTCGATGTATTTCCAGATGATTTACTCGAATTGCCACCGCCACGAGCTGTTGAGTTTATAATCGAGTTGATACCAAGGACGCAGCCGATTGCCAGTCGACCTTACCGGATGGCACCAGCGGAGAAGGATGAGGTGAGACGACAGTTGGATGAGCTGTTGGAGAAGGGTTTCATTCACCCTACTATGTTACCTTGGGGAGCTCCAGTACTGTTTCTAAAGAAGAAAGATGGTACAGTGAGGATGTGCATCGACTATAGGAAGCTGAATCAGGTAACTGTGAGGAACCGTTACTGACTTCCGAGGAATGACTATCTATTTGATCAGCTGACGGGTGCTAGATTCTTCTCGAAAACTGATCTTTGCTCAGGTTATCACCAGTTGAGGATTCGAGAAGAGGATATCCCAAAAACCGCTTTCAGCATGAGATATGGGTTATTTGAGTTCACAGTCATACAATTTGGGCTGACGAACGCTCCAGCAATTTTCATGGACCTGATACACAGTCATGACACCATATTTGGACAAATTTTTCATCGTGTTTATCGACGATATCTTGATCTATAGCAAAACTCGTGAGGATCACGAGGGACATCTCAAGATAGTTTTAACGACACTAAGAGAGCACCGACTGTACGTCAAGTTCAGCAAGTGTGACTTTTGGCTAAGTGCAGTGAGATTTTTAGGCCATGTCATCAGTGAGCAGGGTATCTTAATGAGTTCAGAAAAGATTCGGGTGATCATTAATTGGAAGACGCCCGAGTTTTTAGTCGATATCCAGAGTTTTCTTAGACTGGTCGGATACTACTGGCGATTTATGCAGGATTTTTCCTCGATCGCAGCGTCAATGACGAGACTGACTAAAAAATATGTCAGATTTGACTGGTCAGATGAGTGTGAGCATGCCTTTTGTGAATTGAAGTAGAGATTGAAATATGCACCAGTATTAACATTACCGAAGCCGGGCAAGAACTTGACAGTATATACAGATGCATCGGATATTGGTCTTAGATGTGTGTTGATGCAGGATGGTAGACTAGTTGGCTATCTTTCCAGACGGTTGAGACCCCACGAAGGGAATTATCTAGTGCACGACCTAGAGCATGCAGCGATCATCTTTGCACTGAAGGCTATGAGGCACTATCTCTATGGATAGCGATTCATGTTGTATACATATCACCAGAGTTTACGTTACATCTTCACGCAAAGGGATCTGGATATGCGCCAGCGGAGATGGCTGGAGTTGCTGAAGGACTACGACTTCGCTGTTGAGTATCACCCCGGCAAAGTGAACATCGTAGCAGACGCATTGAATAGGAGTGGACTCGACAGTCAGACTGTTCTGTAGCAGATGACACATTAGCATGGCTTATTACAGGCAACATTAGTTATGTGCATGGTCGAGTTGTCGACTACGGTGGAACAACACATTTGTTGTCAAATGAGGATACCGACCTTATCGATTGAGCGGGTTGCGGAGTGTCAGAGGGCTGATGGGCTCTATGAACGGGTCAGTGGTCTATCACAGAATCTGAAATGCACTGATTGGGTAGAAGCTACAGATCGGTGTTTGAGATACCGAGGGAGATTATGGATAACTGCATATCAGGAGATACGGGACGGGATTCTGGAAGATGCACACCGATTTCATTACATAGTTGATCCTGGTCAGACCAAGATGTGTCATGATTTGAGGTGACTATTCTGGTGGCTAGGGATGAAGGCTGACATAGGTGCATATGTTAGAAGTTGTCATATTTGCCAGCAGGTGAAGGGTGAGCATAGGAGATCCGGTGGATTACTACAGCCGTTGCCCATTCCACAGTGGAAATGTTCATGTCACTATGGATTTCGTTAGTCAGCTACCGCAGACATTGAGAAGTTATGATATAGTGTAGGTAGTGATTGATAGACAGACGAAATCGACTCACTTCATTCTAATCTCAATGAAATACATTTTTCCCCAGCTGAGCATATTGTTTAAGTGGGAGATTATTAGACTTCATGGGGTGCCAGTTTCCATTGTGTCAGACAGAGATCCCAGATTGACCTCGAAACTATGGGAGCCAATGTAGGAGCAGTTTGGCACCAGATTGTAGTTTAGTACGACTTATCATCCTCGGACTGATGGACAGTCAGAGCGAATGATCCAGATTTTGGAGGATATGCTCAGGGCTTGTATCTAACAATTTGGGGGTTCATGGGAGGATTATCTGCCTATGTGTGAGTTTGCATACAATAACAGGTATCGAGAGAGCATTGGCATACCACCATTTGAGGCACCGTATGGGAGGCCCTGTAGATCACTTGTGTGTTGGGCAAAGTTGGAAGATACAGTGACAGTAGGGCCTGAGATAGTTGTTGATCACAGAGAGAAATTCTGACAAATTTGCCAAAAGTTGCGAGCTGCAAAAGATAAACAAAAAAATACGCGGATAGGTATCGCGAGGGTTAGAGCTATGACGAGGGCGATATGGTGTATCTGAAGGTTTCTCTTTGGAAAGGTCAACAGAGACATGGCATTAAGGGGAAACTGGCGCCGAGATACATTGGGTCATACCGGATTGCACAAAGAGTAGGCACCGTTGCATATCGGTTGGAGTTACCTGTCGAGTTAGCTGGGGTTCATCTGACATTTCACATTTCCATATTGAGACTCGCTAGGTTAGGGCCGAGACTAACGATTGAGTTGGGACAAGTGGAGATACAGTCCGACATGACCTATGAGGAAAAACCGATAGAGATTGTTGACCGTCGAGTACAGATTCTCCGGAACAGGGAACTCGCGAAGGTACTAGTTCGTTGGCAGTATCATAGTACGTAGGGACTCACCTGGGAGCTCGAGTCGACGATGAGGACGCGATAGCTTCAGCTATTCTCTGGTATGGGACTTTAGTTACAGTTAAATTTTGGGACGAGATTTTATTTAGTTGGGAAGAAATGTAACGGCCCATTTTATTAATGTCATTAATTATCTTATATTTTCAGACGTGGTCGCCAGCTCGATCTACGTGGACGTCGTGATAGGCTAGGACACACGGAGACTTAGGTATGATAGTTTATGGTGTGTTGGTTGCTTATTTGCCGTGCAATTTATTGAAATACATCACATGTGTGTATGTTGCATAACAATACGTGCGAGATTATGTGAAATGTATTCGCCTCGATATGCGTGTCGATGCGGGTACCAGGTAGTTGACGAGACTGAATATTAGGTCGGAGAAACTAAAACACAACGAGATTGTGTGAACTGTATTTGCATCGATATGCGTGTCTACACGGGAACTGGGTACTTAACGGGACCGAATATTAGGTCGAGGAAACTAAAACACACAAATTACATAAAAATTAGCCAAGTAACTAATATGGAATATATATTAGGTGGCTAGTGACGTGACGATACGCGTATATCGCAGTTCGGATGTGAAACCAGGGGTCGAAAAGCCCGAAAATGGCATTTTGGTGCGTAAAACACGCGCGAATGTCTTAAACGTGTAACACTTCGGAGTCAAGGAAAGAAGTCAACAAGCCTTATCCCACCACCTTTTCTCTCACATACATACACCAAAACCGATCGGGAGGGAGAAGAAGAAGAGGAAACGGAGAGGAAGAAGAGAAAGAGAAGCCGGGAAGGAGAGAAAATAGGGTGGAGAAGCCGAGAAGGAGGTAAGGCGTTGTTGATGTCGTTATGTGTAGTGTTGATGTCATGGTGGTCGAGGGGATCGACATCCAAGGTCGAGAGCTCGGGGGTGGAGATAGCAAGGACGTCTCCCCTGCCATCGATTCCACTGGGGTTGGGGTGGAGAGCAACCTCAACCCAAACAACAATAGGAAAAAAAAAATTGATCGAACCAGAGAACTGGTTCAATCGGATGGGGGAGGAAGGTACACACGCGCACACACGTGTGCGCATGTGCACCCACCCCATGGACCGAGCAAGAATTGGCCAGGCTCGGCCCAAGGTCGGGTTCGACCCCTTGGGTCGCCCCGACCCAAACCAAACTTTAAAACAAAAAAAGAGAAGAAAAGGAAAGAAAAATTGGAAAAATTCCGAAAAAAATGAGAAAATTCCGAAAAAATTTTATTTCCATAAAATAAATAGAAATTGAGGAATTTCTATTTGGAAATTCTAGACGCGACTTTTGCGAGGTTTTTGCCTCAAAAAGCACGAAATGGGCAATTTGGCCTAAAATTTTTAGAAATTGGTCGTAAATTGTCATACTAAATGGGAATTATTGATAAATGGACATAGGTGGACACAAGCGATCAATTGACGACCAAGGACCCAGTGGACTTGGGCTCGGGGATTGATTACGGGGTATTGGAGTGCGTTTTAAGGTTTGTAAAACCCAATTGAAAAACTCTGAGTATTTATTTCACTTCATATTTCCATTCATTTCCATTATTCCTTGTGGTATTTATTACATCTATATCTTGTCATTGTTTAGACGGCTGGTTGAGTTACTCCCACTTGATTTTTCATTATGTGTCTACGCATTCTAGACCATAACATGTGTATCAGGAGTTCTCGGTGGATAACGACCCGGCTAATGAACTGCTACATGTGTCGGTGCGTCTTAGGTTTACGCCGGCCACCGAAAGGGACTAGGTGATAGATAGGGTGCACCTACTAGTGGGATCCTAGAAGGGTATTCTGAAGTATGGTTTAGTTTAACTGGAATAGGCACATAGATTTGTTTTTTATTGTTATCTATGCATGCGATGCCCTACTTACAGTTGTCTGTTTACATTCTACATGTTTATTTAACAGTATTTATTGACTTCCACTTGTTTATTTGGATGCTCGAAAAAGTTCCTTGGGATTTTACTGACTAGACTCGTCATCCATTTTCTTCTGTGATGATTGAGTGCATATCCGAGTACAAGTAAGGGCAAGGGGATCTTAGGCGACTACCTCTGACTGCCTACCGTTGAGGATTACTTGTACGTGTGTTTTGTTTTGATATCTTGATGCTTTTGGGAACTGGGGAGTAACATGACATTGTAGATAGATACCTTATATGGTACAGTCGTCTACCTCTATACATAGTACTTTCAGGGTTTTTCCACAATAGGATTTGTTTAATTGATTATTAATGTTTCTTGCATTTAAGTACGACTTTCGCCGAATATGTCATTTATACACTGTACACACAAGTGGATACGAATTTCGAGACAGTAAATAGGATGGGCAGGTGTCGTGCACGTGTAGTAGGGCCAGCTGGCATGGAGTACACAGAGACATGTAACCCCGGGGTGGCGAGGGCCGCCACATGCGGCTTCGATGGTTGCTATAAGACATGTGTGTTGTTCACTCCTCTCCCATGATTTTATATTGTGATAATTGTAGTGTTATGCAGATTGCTCATAATGATGTCTTTCATAAGCGATCTAAGCATATAGAGAATGACTACCATTTTATTCACCAACATCTTTGAGATGGGATTGTCTATTTTATTTTTGTTTCTTCTCGTGATCGGCTTGCTGACATCTTCACCAAAGCACTACCTTCTACCCACTTTCATGAATTGACTTGCAAACTCAAGTTGTTTCAGTTGCCACCACCTTGAGTTTGAGGGGATGTTAGGAAACTAACATTCTCTTACTATAGTTGGAGAGATCTCTTAGGGATCATGATATATTTCTGACTATAATTTCTCCACTGATTGTGTAAATTAGTTATTTCCTTGTATCACATAAGTTTCCATGTATAATGTTTTGTACTATTCTATAAATAGGGCACCACACTATACGTTCAATATTCATTCAATAAACTTGTTTCATAGAAGTTCACAACAAGTGCTTGTCTCTTATACTTTTTTTATTTAGATGAACATTATGTTGGGCCATGATTTGCCTCATAATCTATTTATATAGTGGCCAAGAAATGTAACTTATATTTTAATTAATTTTATGTCCATTAAGCCTTCCTTTAGGTTATTAATTTGATGGAAATTGGTGTTAATGTGGGAAGTCCAGTAATTCTCCCTCAAGCCTATAAAAGGGCACTTATACCATCAAATAAGTGTACAAAACTGAAGGTTTATGAAGGTGATAGACTTTGGTGTTGAAAGTTTGGTGTAGAGAAGATCAACAAAATAGTGGCTTTTGCAAGTAAAACTCTACCTGATTTATTTTACCATGCTTAAGAATGTTTACATGTGGTATCAGAGCCTACTAGATCGATAGATTTTTCCATGATGATTGATTTTTTACTCTGTATTCTTAAACTTAATCGGTTTAAGTTAACTGAGTCTTTTAATGCATGTTAAATTAAGTCTTGATAGCATATTATTTATTCCAAGATAGGTGTTCAACCGAACTCTTAGATCGTGTTTGCATTTGCTTAAAACCCTTACTAAAGTTTGTTGTTATGTATGATATATGATTAATTAAGCACTAGAATTTGCAAAACGTTATGTTGTATTGGCTCAATCCAATTTTAATTAGAAATTCTTCATTAATTATGTAGTTAAGTTGTTGTTTGTTTTCATGTGTATAAGTTGGTTACTCACAAAAGTAGACTTTATCACCATCATAATAAAAACGTCACTACAAAAAGTATTTATACTGATGGGTTAATTAAACAACAAAATTAGTACTTTCTACAACAAAGCCAACACGTTTTGCAAAACAATGAAGATGATGAATTTTGATTTCTTTCCATATAATCAACATATTCTTAATGCATGTAAAAGCAATGAAGTAATACTAATGAGGTAGGCACAAATTAGAATCCTTAATCTAATCTATTAATTATTCTTGCTTACATTCATGACAGCATATATCCTATCTATATTGTTATGGTGGGTTCATTTTAATTTCAATTCCATGATATGCCTTGAATCAAGTTAATAGAAATATTTTATTATTTAATGAAATTCTTAATTATATAAATAACATGTTGCTTATATGTAACAATATATTCATTTCTTTTAGAATATTCATGCCTTTCTTACTCATTTAATTACTATGAGAAATAATTTTGTTATATATTTATGATTGACTCTTGATTTTCTTTGTATTAAAGAACAAGTTTGCAACAAATTACTTATCAATAAAGTATCTCTCATGATGTTACAATTATTTCTTAATTTATTATTTTAATTTTTATTATTCATCTCATAAAAAAAACAATTAGAACTATTTAAATATCGGACTCTTGAGTTTTCTTTTACATTAAATTCAATAAAGAATAAACATTAAAGATAATTTCAAAAAATTATAAATTATAATTAAAATAAAAGAAAATATATAAATGATAAAGAAAATATAGTGGAAACATAATGTTTGAATCTTATATATGTGAAATTTGTTGTAAATTAAGTTGGAACTTGCTAAGAACTAGATAAGTAAAATAGAAGACTAAGAACTTCTACTACTACAAACTACTACTACAAAGGAGAAGAGAAGAAATGAGATAGTTGGAATGTGAAGTTTTCATTCGACTTGGTGTGTTTTTACAATGAGGTTGACACCCTTTATATAGGCCATTTGGTGATGATGATAAATGTACTTTATACAATATGTACAAGTAACACATACACCCCATGTCATACAACACATTCAAAGTAATTTGACAATACATGGAAGAGTTGGTGTACATTGGAAATGGTTATAAGTAACATGACAATACATAAACAAGTGGAGGTACTATTAAGTGAGAAATAAAAGTTACATGACTACACAATATATTGGTGTACATGTATGGTCATCCATATTCCACAACACTCCCCCTTGGTGACACTTGCTTAGAGATTGTGCCTCGTTAAAACTTCTACTAAGAAAAACCCTATGGGAAAAAATATAGTAAAAGAAAAAGAGTACACTATTCTCATAAATATTAAGATGGGTATAATATTGTTAAGATTGCCTCATTAAAAACTTTGCTAGGAAAACCCAATGGGATAAAACCATAGCTAAGAGAAAAAGAGTGCAATACACTAATCAATAACTCCCCCTCATGTGAACATGGGTGAAACTTGTTTAGTTTCTTTACTTGCAATGTCTTTAAGTTTACGCAAGCCAATACCATATGTAAGCATTTTAAATGTCGTAGTTGGTAAGGCTTTTGTGAATAAATCAGCACGATTATCACTCGATCGGATTTTCTTGACATCAATTTCACCATTCTTCTGAAACTCATGCGCATAAAAGATTTTTGGTGAAATATGTTTTGTTCTATCCCCTTTTATGAATCCTTCACTTAATTGTGCAATACATGCTGCATTATCTTCATATAATATTGTTGGAGAATTTTTTATTGAAGGCAATCCACATGATTCTTGAATATGTTCAATCATGTTTCTCAACCAAATACATTCACGACTTGCTTCATGAATTGCAAGTACTTCAGAATGATTGGAAGAAGTAGCAACCATAGTTTTTTTTACTGACTTCCATGATACAGCAGTATTACCACATGTGAATAGTATCCTATTTGAGAACGGGCCTTGTGGGGATCAAATAAAAATCCAGCATCAGCATAACCTTGGAGATTCAATTTTACCCCTCTCGAGTAAAATAAACTCATGTCACTTGTTCCTCGAAGATATCGAAAAACATGTTTAACACAATTCCAATGTCTTCGAGTTGGTGAAGAGCTGTATCTTGCAAGTAGGTTGACAGCAAAAGCAATGTCTGGTCTTGTACAATTTGCAAGATACATAAGTGCACCAATTACACTTAAATATGGTACCTCCGGACCAATTAGCTCTTCATCACTTTCATGAGGTCGAAATGGATCCTTATCCACTTCAAGTGATATGACAACCATTGGAGAGCTCAATGGATGTGCCTTGTCCATATAAAATCTTTTTAATATTTTTTCAATATAATTTGATTGATGGACAAGTACTCCACTTTAAAAATGTTCAATTTGCAAACCAAGACAAAGTCTTGTTTTTCCAAGATCTTTCATCTTGAATTCCTTTTTCAAGTATTTGGACGTTCTAACGATGTCGTCGTGGTTTCCCACTACATTTAAATCATCAACATATACAACAATTATCACAAATCTTGTTGATGATCCTTTAATGAAGACACATGGGCAAAGTGGATTATTTACATATCCTTCTTTCAGTAAATAATCACTAAGACGTTTGTACCATATTCGTCCAGATTGTTTCAACCCGTACAAAGACCTTTGTAATTTTATAGAATGCATGTTATGAGGTTTTGATTTTATTTCATCGGATATTACAAATCCATCAGGAATTTTCATATATATCTCACTGTCTAGGGATCCGTACAGATATGCGGTAACGACATCCATTAAATGCATATCAAGCCCTTCAGAGACTGCAAGGCTTATCAAGAACCGAAATGTGATTGCATCTACAACAGGAGAATATGTTTCCTCATAATCGATGTCAGGTCTTTGTGAGAAACCTTGAGCTACAAGTCTTGCTTTGTACCTTGTAACTTCATTTTTTTTCATTTCTCTTTCATACAAATACCCATTTATATCCAACAGGTTTTATGCCATCTGGCGTTTGGACAATCGGTCCAAAAACCTTTCGTTTCCTTAACGAGTTTAGCTCTGCTTGGATAGCATCTTGCCATTTTTGCCAATCAAGTCTTTTTTGACATTCGTCCACTGATCGTGGTTCTGGATCATCATCATTTTCACATATTTCAAAGGACACATTGAAAGCAAATATATCATCAGGAACAATTTCATTTCGATCCCAAATCTTACCAGAGTTTTAATAATTTATTGAGATCTCATTATTTTCATCTTTTTCCTCTTTTTCTAGAGGAAGTTGTTCCTCATCAGAATTAACTTGTTCTGACAAACCCTTATCAAAGGATTCTTGTGCTTTCTCAGGAGTATTTTGATTTGTATTTATTTTTACTCCTGTTTTCCTCTTTCGAGGAATTGTATCATTTGAACCAACCGGTCTTCCACACTTTAAGCGTTTCGTTGGTTCTTATGCATTTTGTTGCACAGAGACAACAATTCTTGCTGGAGCTTTACAGCTGGAATATATGATTTTATCACTTGTTTTGCATCATTAAATGCATCTGGTAATTGATTTGCAATTTGTTGCAATTAAATGATCTTTTGAACTTTAAGTTCACACTGATTTGTGTGTGGATCATAATGTGATAAAGTTGATGCATTCCAAGCAATTTCGCATCATTCCTTTTGAATTGGCTTTTTATCTCCCCCTAATGGTGGGAAAATTGCTTCATCAAAGTGACAATCAGCAAAACGTGCAGTAAATAAATCTCATGTTAAGGGCTCAAGGTATCTTATAATGGACGATAAGTTAAATCCAACATAAATCCTAAGTTTTCGTTGTAGACCCATCTTTGTTCTATTGGGAGGTGGTATAGGAACATACACTGCACAACCAAAAATTCTCAAGTGTGACATATTTAGTTGTTGACCTAAAATGAGTTGCATGGGGGAATGTTCATGGTATGCAGTAGGCCTATAACGAATGATAGATGTTGCATGAAGGACTGCATGTCTCCAAACTGAAGTTGATAATTTAGTTCTCATGATTAAAGGTCTGGCAATTAGTTGAATCCGTTTGATCAGAGATTCTGCCAAACCATTCTGGGTATGCACGTGTGGAACCGAATGTTCAATGGTAATTCCTATAGACATGCAATAATTTTTAAATGCTTGAGACTGAAATTCACTAGAATTATCAAGACGAATGGTCTTGATTGGGTTGTGAGGGAATTGTGCTCTTAACTTAATGATTTGTGCTAAAAGTCTAGCAAATGCAACATTGCGGGTCGAAAGCAAACAAACATGTGACCACCTAGTTGATGCATCTATCAAAACAATGAAATATATAAATGGTCCACAGTGAGGATGAATAGGTCCACATATGTCTCCTTGAATGCGTTATAAGAAAATTGGGCATTCCACAACAATTTTACTTGGGGATCCGTTCTAAAATTGTTGTACCCGATATTGCATGAACATTAGCCTTCGCTAAGTTCGAATTCGAGAAATATACACTTTTATATTATAATGTACATGCATGTAGCACGATACACAATACATAAACTCATCGCCCATATTTAGGTCACGATTTAAACACATCTCGATGTGCTTGTTTTATCGAGCCATTTTCAATGATAAAATTAATAATATTTTGCCTTTGATTTTGAAGGCATGGTAAATGTCACAAAAATATTCGGGTCTATATATGACGATATTTATGCAAAATAGTCTTTCATATATGACAAAAAAATGTCACAATTATGAGCGCTCATTATCAATAATTATTTGCCATTTGTAGTGGTGCACCACTTTTGTTCCAATTTTTGGTGAAATTGTCAATACGACCTTTACCTAATATTTTCACCTTTTCCACGTCCATAAATTTATTTTTATGATCATGATCATTATATGCAACATATGTTTCTTAATTCGAAGCTGAACTAATTGGATGGGAGCGATATTATATTTATAATATCTCATTATTTTACTCATCTACCATGAGACAAGAAATCAATCCTTAATATTTATTGGATTGATGTGCGCACTCGATATTTGTTGCAGCAATAAATCGAGGCGGGCCACGTGACCTTATTTTTATTGTCTCATCAGTCATATTTTCACGTAAGCTCAACATAGAGGTAATTAAAATTGTGGAATTATAATTAATATTTGACCGATTAAATTTTGTAGCTTGAGACTCAACCGCTCTTTTTGAGCTTTTGGAGTATTACCTTTTTTGGTATTTATATATTTATAACTCCATAGGGTGAAAAGATATATGAAATATTCACTTTTCAAATCTTTAAAGAAATATTGGCAAATTATTGTGTACAACATATAGCCTTGCATAGATGCAAGCTTTATTCATAATTTGTAATATCTAATTATCATGACAAGAATTATAATAAGGTAACAAATTCAACTATGGTTGATTAATATTTTGAAAGTAAATATAATATAAAATAATTTTCTCTTTTCTTTTATGTAAAAAAAATGTATATAACATATGATTAAGTATATGATCACAACTTGATTCATTAACAATCAAATGTACTATTCGTACGAGTTGGTGGGACAACCTCCAGGTTGGGTGGCGAGACAAAGTCTGCTTAATATCATGCCTCCTCGAATTGGATAACCTGTCTCCCTTTCAATGTTTAGCTTTACCGGGGACAAGGCTTACCCACTATTAACTCAAACTTATAGCATTATTTGTATTATAAAATCAAGAATATAACAATAACTAATCGTTTGTAGTTTTAAGAGAAAACTAGTTATGTCACATATTGACTTTTGATTTCTGATGCAGAAGATCGTACGAGACGCAACTACAAAGCATACTTTCGCAATCGGTAACGTTATAATGTATAGTATATGAATAAAATATGCATATAGAAGTGATGCATCTAATAAAAGGAAGCAACCATGATAATATATAAATAAATTGAACTTATTTAAATAACAAAAGTTATACCTTCATAGCTTTGTCTCCTTAACAAGCCTTCTTGAACTTCAAAATCTCTTTAATGCTAGAGCAAGCTCGTGCTGATAACGTGTTATAAATTAAGTTGGAACTTGCTAAGAACTAGAGAAGTAAAATAGAAGACTAAGAACTTCTACTACTACAAACTACTACTACAAAAGAGAAGAGAAGAAATGAGACAGTTGGAATGAGAAGTTTTCATTCAATTTGGTGTGTTTTTACAATGAGGTTGGCACCCTTTATATAGGCCATTTAGTGATGATGATAAATGTACTTTATACAATGTGTACAAGTAACACATACACCCCATGTCATACAACACATTACAAGTAATTTGACAATACATGGAAGAGTTGGTGTATATTGGAAATGGTTACAAGTAACATGACAATACATAGACAAGTGGAGGTACTATTAAGTGAGAAACACAAGTTACATGACTATACAATATGTTGGTGTACATGTATGGTCATCCATATTCCACAACAAAATTATTATTTTTTAATCAACACTATAATGATATACCATAAATTTGAGTTGATGGTGGCTAAGTGTCACGTCCCGAATTTCTAATCTCTTTTATTATCCGTAATCAGGATTTCTGACGCGTGACGTGGAACCCATATCGTGATACGTGCATTGATCGAGGTGAAATGACTGAGGTATATGTTAGATTTGTTGTGGTGTATGCCTAGTGTATTGTATATGTGTAGACTATTAAATCACTCTTACTCGTATATAGGTGTCGAGACATGAGTGAGAACGTGCCTCGAGATGTATGTTGACGTGGGACCCAGGATAGAGAGTGATGTTGTAAGTTTATTTTGAGCTTAGTATAGTTTAAATGGTGGCTTTAATTTGGCTATATATGATTTTAGATTAAATGTGCCTAAGTTAGCATTTAAGAACAATAGCCATGTGATATTCATCGAGACACGTATTAGCATATCTAGAAACAAATTGAGTTACCTATTGGTGTTACTTAGGCTTAGTTAGTGGAGGCAAGTGGAAAATATGTCAATGTATATGCCATTAGATATGTCTCGAGATACGTATGTGCAATAAGATCGATGGTTATTAAAAAACCATATCGAATTCATATATAAAGTTAATAATCATTCGATGCAAACCAGGTTTTTCATTCTCATAACTTAGCACCTAAGGAAATTCTACTGGAGAGGATTGAAGAAGAAGAAATTAGTGTTGATTTAGTGAATTGAAGGAGTGGGAGTTGATCTAGCTAGTATACAACAACTATGTAATTCACTAACACTAGTTTATTTAGTTTAAATTGATGAATTTATGAATTTAGTAGTATGTATGGTTGTTTTTATGTTGTTGATAATGTCTTGGGGTTTTGGAGGTGTTTATGGAGGTCCCCAAGGCATTGGTGAAGCCTATGTATAGAGTAAACTCGGAATTCTAACTGCAGAATTCTGGGTTTTCCTGTACATATTGCGCTAGATGGATCAGCTACCGCACTAACTTCAAGTAGCGCACTAGAGACTATTTGGTAGCACGCTAATGAGGCCACTAGCGCGCTAATTGACGCGCGCCGAACACGTCAATAAAGTAAAGTTTTCTAAACCAACTATTTTGTAGAATAGTGGCAAATGGTCAATCCCACAGAGACTGGTTATCTTTCTTAGGTTAAAACAACAAAAAAAGAAAATCGGGGTTTTAGAATAAATATTAATTAAATTAACTAATTTAACTAAACTAAATAAAACAAAACAACTAAACTAATTTCTAAAACAATTAATTAATTAGCACCCAAATAACACCTAAATCTTCAGTTCCACAAATCAGAATCAAGATTCAATAGCAATTATGGTCTTCAATCTTTTCCAAAAAGTTATTAATTTAAATTCTCCTAGATTAGTTATAGAAAATCGACATCCGCCAAAACTTCCTAATTCCCTAATTCCGATAAGCAGGACATCTGCCACTAACTATTTCCCTAATTAATGTATAACCCAAGACATCTGCAAATCAGATTTAACACATTAACCGCAGTAATATAGATCTATGGGAACACTAATCCTAAATAACAGGGTCACAACCGCTCCCGATTTAACTTAGATTCAATTGTTGTACATTCAAGAACCAAAAGGGTTTTACGGCAAACGGGTGAATGTTTGTTACTTTATTGGTCTAAAAGCACAATTACACGTATACTAATATTCCAAATAACAGTAGAATGTCCACCTAAAAGCATGCACTGGCCTCATACATACCCTAGATCTAAATCATAATAATTAAATCAACAACAATGAAATAGGAGAAATTAAATTAATTAAATAATAAAATAAAAGATCTCACATAATATGCTTTGAATCTATGATTCCGACTTTCTTCCCCTTCGACTTAGGCAAGAAATTTATTAGCCGGACATCATCTTCAAAAATCACTACTAAAAATTAATTATTGATCTCTAAAAAATACTAATTAGTTCTTCCCATAATAATACCTAGGTTCCTAATATATAAAAGTACTCCAAATTGTACTCGGATACTAATTTTAGGGGTTAGGGAGGTGACTCGTGCGTCGAGGAGCATTGTAGGGGTGTTTTTAGATCAAAATTCGGACTCTGCCATGTGTCACAGCGTGATTCGCTGATTCTTAACTGTCGCGCCACGTGTTAGCGTCTCATTGGACCGCCCGGTCACCGCCTCTGATGTGTCGCCGCGCAATTCGCTGAACTCTTGGCGCATGCGTTGTGTGTGAGGTGAGTCAGCGCCACGTGTCATCACGTGATTGGTCGAACCACGACGCTGTTACGTGCTGGACGAATGAGTGAATGCCACTTGGCATCCACGTGGAATGCAAAGTCGCGCGATTATCACCGAAATTCTGGGCGTTTGTGTGGAAATGCATCTCGAGGCAAATCAACGGAGTCTGTGCGAGAAGAAGAAATGGCGCTGTGTGACGTGGTCTGGCTAACGTGTCAACGCGTGCCGGTTTCTCATTGGTTCCTGGAACTGGATCTGCTGACATGTCAACACGTGGCAACACCCTATTGGCTAGAATCGGTGTACTGACGTTGTTTGCTTTGAACTTCCACGTGGCATCATCCGATTGGTCCAGAGTGGCTTTCACGCTGACGTGGCATCACCTTATTGGCTGAAATATCATGTCTGTTATTCGACCTACCGCGCAACGCGTATTTTGAGGCAAATGGTTCGGCATCCGATCACTGTAAGTAAATACTCCATTTTGAGTATTTTTTCGCCAGGAATTCAACCGCGCACTCCGTTTCACCTAAAAATGACCAAAAATATAATTAATTATATATTTTAAATACTTTTAATAATTAAATATACTAAAATAGACTACTAAAAACCTATAAATATTGACTTATGAAATACCCCCAAACTTAAGACTTTGCACGTCCCGAGCAAAGGTGTAAATGACAACACAAACTAAACTAGACTTCTAATATAATAATGCACTGACTCAACTAATCCTATACCCGACCCAAATTCATGGAGTTCCTTTGGTTTACATAGTCACCAAATTAACAAGTAACTCAGAAAATTTCAGAGTTATGATATGTCAAGTCTCGCAAGTCAAACACAATTAAGATCTCACTTTCAAAACATTGACTCGGTCAAAACAAAGGTCATCAACTACTCAGAGTTTTCTTAGTCTATTAAAGCACGCAAGTTCAAAATCTCACTTAATATAGTGAAAGCACTCGAACTAAATCTTTTATTTGAAGAATTTCACAACTTCCGCATTTATTCATTTTTTTTCATTTTTATTTTTTTTATTTTCCTTTTTTTCTCCAAATTTTTTCTCAATTAATACTGTCCATGCTCTATGGACCGATTTTCTCACTTTTTTCCACCACAAGTTTCCCTGCTCCATTTCCTATGGAAACCTGTGGGACTCTCTATTTTTTTATGAAAAATTCCTGTTAGTACTTCTCACTTTCACTATGATCAAGCAAATCCTCCGATGTGGGTTAAAATAATATAACTTGCATAAATTTGACCGTTTACTCATTTTCGTTATTTAGCACTAAGTTTAACCATCATTTAAGTCTATAATCAAGAAATCATAAAAATGCTGAGCTACGAACTCGATTAAATGTTTCTCCTAATTTTCACTAAGTTTCAAGTCAAAAAGGCAACTATAATTTACTCATCCACAACCAAAGGCATGAACAAAGTTTCGGGTGACTCTAAAATAAATATATATATATATATTAAATGCATATATATACATGAAAGTGTATCAATTCCTAATGAAATGAGAAAGGAATATGAATGGATAAGAAATGAAAGAAATAACATAAAACGCCACCATTACCATCCAATATCCGCATATAACCGCATAAAAAAAATAAATTAAACGATCTCACCTGCGGTCTTTTGCAATAGAGTCCATCAAAAATAATCCACAATCCCTAAAACACCCCCAAACTTATTCCAAACCTTGTCCTCAAGGTTTAAAACAAGTCAAGGCAACCATATGACAAAAAGAAAAAGATAGTAGTGAAGAAAGACATGGATAAGAAATTGATACAAATGCATGAATAATAAAAAGTCTCTAAAAATTAGTGAATGCACAAAACCTCTTATGTGTGGGTGACTAAGGATACTATAAAAGAATATTCATAACAAGAGCAAAAACTAGTAAACATAGGAATTAATTCAAAAAATTCCAATCAAGTCTTGTGAACCCGAAGTCTGTTAACTAAGGGTGAATTCAATAAAATGATTGAATGAAGTTTAGGGTTTTGGGTCTACGCAAAAACCTGCCACTAATGCAGCGACTTAAGTTAGGTATGTCCCAACCAAGTCTCAAAACGCCTAAAATCTTATAAACATGTTAATTCCTTAAAAAAATAATGCTCAAATTATGTTAAAAATGTAATCCAAAGTCAAACCTGCAAAACTTAGCGCTCTAACCCTCCATCACGTGTAAAAATAAAGAAACCAAATTAGAGTGTTATTAAAAATAATAAATAATAAATTATAACTAAACTAAAACTAAAATAAATGCAAGAAATAAATAAAATAAAATAAAAATAAAAATAAAGTTGGGCTGCCTCCCAACGAGTCGCCTTTCTTTTAAGTATTTGGCTAGACTTAACATGATTGGTCACGTGATGCCCTCTCCTTTAGAGATGTCAACAACGAATGGCGCATCAACGTATTTGGGCAATGAAGCATGCACGCTCTCTTTCAGATTTAGGAGCTCATCCGGAACTTCCAACACGAAAGAATCTATCGTATCAGGCTCATCCAACACAAAGGTGTCGGCAGTGTAGAAGATCTACAAATGCTCCCTTACTTCCACCCCCTTATAACGTGTACCAAATGTGCATGGGAGGGTAGGTGGTTGCACCAACACCAGAGGTTGGTCTTCCTCGCTCTCTATTTTTGGCATCTCCGACTTGTCTGAATTGACATCAATGTTCATCTCATCTTCTCCCTTAGTTAGTGCAATGACAATCTCTGGCTTAATTTGAAAGACTTCAAATTCTTCGGATGTGTCTATCAAATAGTCTTCCATCTGTGTAACGTCATGCACCTCAAGATTTGTCAACATATGAATACTCACATCCTCCTCTTGATTAAAAGTTGGTTGTGTACTACACAACTCTGCTTCATCAATTTTTCTTTGACGATTGGCAATATATTGATCTAAGTCAGTTACCAAGTCTTTCGATCCTGGACAACTAAAATCAAGTTGTCGTATGTTATGACAAGCTCGTCGATAGTCTTGCACACCTTCTCTCATTTGATATATCATTTGCATCACCATATCTTCCAAGGAGATGCTTTGATGAAACTGTTGATTTCCTTCATGTTAAGGAACCTGTGAGTGTGACATGAATCCAGAGAAGTCGCGTTGTGGCGATGCATAATTAGAATAGTGATAATCCTCATACTGTGGATGATATGGACAATTATGTACGGAATGAGAATAGTCTCCACAAATTTCGCAAACCTCGACCTGTTGTGCAAAAGAATTCATGTTAAAATATTGATATCTATTATGTGGCATACCTACCCCATTCACATTATAATAATGTGAGTCTTTATATCGACCATAATTATGGGGGGTAGGAGAAGTCCATCGTGGGGTTGACTTGCAATTCACAAGAGGAAAGGAGAGGTTCCATCATTGAGATTATTCAGTCAAGTTTCTAGTCAGTGGAACTCGAGATAGTGTCTGGATACATGTTAACAACAAGGAACTAGAAAGGAAAAATAAAAAAATAAAAAATAAAAATAAAAATAACAATAAACCAAAGAAAGAAATATACCAATCCCCGGCAACAGCGCCAAAAAATTGACGCGCGCCGAACACGTCAATAAAGTAAAGTTTCCTAAACCAACTATTTGGTAGAATAGTGGCAAAGGGTCGATCCCGCAGAGACTGGTTGTCTTTCTTAGGTTAAAACAACAAAAAAGGAAAATCGGAGTCTGTGCGAGAACTCTTGGCGCGTGCGTTGTGTTCGAGGTGAGTTAGCGCCACGTGTCATCACGTGATTGTTACGCGCTGGACGAATGAGTGAATGCCACTTGTCATCCACGTGGAATGGAAAGTCGCGCGATTATCACCGAAATTCTGGGAGTTTGTATGGAAATACATCTCGAGGCAAATCGACGGAGTCTGTGCGAGAAGAAGAAATGGCGCTGTGTGATGTGGCCTGGCTAACGTGTCAACGCGTGACAGTTTCTCATTGGTTCCTGGAACTGGATCTGCTGACATGTCAACACGTGGCAACACCCTATTGGCTAGAATCGGTGTCCTGACGTTGTTTGCTTTGAACTTCCACGTGGCATCATCCGATTGGTCCAGAGTGGCTTTCACGCTGACGTGGCATCACCTTATTGGTTGAAATATCCTGTCTGCTATTCGACCTACCGCGCAACACGTATTTCGAGGCAAACTGTCCGGCATCCGATCACTACAAGTAAATACTCCATTTTGAGTATTTTTTCGCCACGAATTCAACCGCGCACTCCGTGTCACCTAAAAATGACCAAAAATATAATTAATTATATATTTTAAATACTTTTAATAATTAAATATACTAAAATAGACTACTAAAAACCTATAAATACTTACTTATCACTAATCAATCCACCTAGCACGCTAATTGCTATGATAGCATAAAAATATGCAATTTTATAGATTTTTTTAAACACTATAAACAAGCTTAAAACATTTTATATGGTACCAGGAACCTAGGAAAGTGCTACGGGGTTTGAATACAAGATTTATGGTGTAAAGAGGCCGATAAAGCTAGGACTTTACATTGCTTTATGTGAATATACCCGTTGATAGTTTATTTATATTTCATATCTAGTTTATATTTGTTTGTTGCAGTCTATATTGATTATGGCCAGCATTTTATTTTCATATCATGAACTTATTTGTTATTCCTCACTTGTTAAGCTTGATTTTCATGATATTTTGATTAATTGAGTTCCTTTGAATTCATCCATGTGATTTATGTCATTTCTCGATGTTTCACAGTGATTATAGCTTAAATAGCATGCTATTATGAATTGTGAGTTTTTGAATGACTTTATGAACTTGTACTCTTTGGAGAATTTGTGCTTTGTAGCATAGCCAATTCTTGGAATCCTTGACGAATCAATTTCTTGGAATTATAAAGTAGTTATAAAATCTAGAGTTAATTGCACTATGTTAGAGTTGATCGGCACACGAGGATAGAGTCCCTAGGGATGTCGGCACTCGTCATTATGATGCGACACATGGGGTTAGAGTCCTTGGAGTTGTCGACACAATAGGGTTAGAGTCTCTGGTGACGCTGAGGTTAGAGTCCCTAGTGATATTAGACTATACGATACCATGCACGTCATTTATTGGTTTTATAGGCTTTACTTATGTATGTCATGGCCGACTGGATCTAGATCATAATTATTTAGCCTTATGTTAGTTTCTCTTGCTTAACTGTGGTATTTTTTAGGATATTTCCAGTATTAATATTTTTTTATTTAATTTATGCTTTTAAATACCATTTCGTTTGTTTTGGAAATGTAAATGAATATGTCAATAGGGATTACTGTTACTTTTTGTACTTACCATCCTTTTTATGACGGTGGGTGCAGAGTCGTCGATAAGTAGCCCTGACAAGGAGAAGATTGGCGACTACTTCAGAGCTAGCGGCGTACTTCTGCATCGACATTTTATAGGTTTTGATATTTTGTGTATTATACAGTTATGTTTTGATACACTTTGAGGTTGTATATTGGGTTGGTCATTTAGTTCCCTGACTTATGATGACATCACACTATTTGTATTTGCCACCTTATTATATATGTATGTGATCGTTGTTTCCTAGTTTCCACACACTTAGGATTTATTATATTGCTTTCGCATAATCTGTTAAGACTTTCGCTAAGTTTTATAACCCTTTCAATAAGTTTTTAATTACTCTAAAATCTATTAATATGTTGACATGTAAATTACTTATCTAAACACAATTATTGAGTAGATTTGGACAAAAAGGCTGACTAATACGTAGTTAAGAACTATGTGGCTAGGATTTGAGCTTAATCACAGGATTAGGTCGGGCGATGCCCTAGATTAGAGAAGGGGTCGTCAAAATAAGCTTTGTCCCTAGTAAAGTTAAACATTGAAAGGGAGAATGGTATCCTGTTCGAGGACGTATGGTTGCTAAGTAGAGTACTTCGTCTCGCCACCCATCCTGGAGGTTGTCCCACCAACTCTTACGAATAATGCATTTTTGTGCTATTAAATAATAATAATTTAAAGTAAAAAATAAAACTAAATAAATAAATATAAAAACAATAATGATTAATATATTATGATGAACTTCGTAATTTATAATTCTTGATTTTTAATGAGTTCGTAGTCACTAAAGTGGCCTAACTATATTAAATGAATACATATTATTAAAAATATTATGATAGCCCAAAGGTGCACCACATTTTTAGTGATGTACGTTATTTATTAATTCATTAGAATATTAAATAAATAAAATAAAATAAAATGCAACAGATACCCAAATGTGAAAATTCAAAAAATGTGAAAATAAAAGAGATCACACCTACAGATTCTTCTCATCATGAAAACATCGAGATCCCTATTAATACACCTATTAAAGATTCACAAAGATTAGCATTCCAAATACCTCAATGAGTGAGGAAATCTGTCATACTTGATGATTACGTGTACTTACAAGAATCTGATTATGATATTACTATAAATACTAAAGATCCAGTTTCTTATGACGAAGCCATCAAAACTAATGAGTCTATTAAATGGATTGATGCCGTGAAAGATAAGTTAAAATCAATGGATTAAAATAAAGTTTGGGACCTCATCGAATTGCCTCAGAATCTTAAACCTGTTAGATGCAAATGGTTTTTTAAAACTACATGATTCTAAAGGAAATATCAAACAATATAAAGCTAGACTTGTAGCCAAAGGTTTTACTTAGAAAGAAGGCATTGACTATACAGAGACATTTTCTCCTGTATCTAAAAAATACTCTTTTAGAATCATAATGGCATTGGTGGCTCATTTTGACTTGGAATTACATCAAATGGATGTAAAAAAACATTTTTTTAGATGGGAGTTTAGATGAAGAAGCCTATATGAATCAGCCTAAAGGGTTCATAGAAGAAGGAAAAGAACAGTTAGTTTGCAAACTTAAGAAATTAATATATGAACTTAAACAAGCTTATCGTCAATGGTATATTAATTTTAATGATACCATAACATCTTTTGGATTTTTAAAAAAAATTATATCATTGATCAATGCATATATCTAAAGGTCAGTGGGAGCAAGTTCATATTTTTAATTTTATATGTTGATAATATTTTGCTTGCTAGTAGTGATCTTGGTTTACTCTATGATACCAAAGAATTTCTTTCTCAGGACCTTGAAATGAAAGATATAGGTGAGGTACACTACGTGATTGGAATCGAAATTCTTCGAGATAAATCACGTGGCTTATTGGGATTGTCTCAAAAGTCATATATTAAAAAAACTCTAGAGAGATTTAATATGGATAAATGTTCAGCAAGTGTTGCTTCTATACAAAAATGAGACATTTTAGCCTCATGCAATGTCCAAAAAATGATTGGGAACGTGAAGAAATAAAAAATATTCCATATGCTTCAGTTGTGGAAAGTTTTATGTACACCCAAACTTTTACTATGTCGGATATCAGTTTTGTTGTTGGTATGTTAAGATTTTACCGAAGGAATCCTTGCAAGGATTGATAAGTCAGTATTTATATGTGTTTAGTACTTTATATTAGTATATTTAAATATGGAAAGTCTCTAAATATATATTTAATTATATTTATTGATCATTTTTAGGTGAAACGAAATGCGTGGTTGAATTCATGGTGGAAAAATACTCAAAATCCTGGACAATTTTTCTCGAGTCACGCGTTGCGCAGTTGGTAGAATAAGAGATAGCATATTTCAACCAATAAGAAGCTGCCACGTTAGCACATATCTTCTCTCAACCAATCCCATCTTGCCACATCATCGGTTCTCCATCACAACAGTTCTTTCAACCAATGGGACAACACCACGTTAGCGATCTCCATTTTCCACTCCAATTAGGAACTGCCATGTCAGCGATCAAAACCAACAGCATTCCATGCGTTTCAACCTCCATCAGATGTTCCTCGAGACACGCATCAGTGCAGTCTCCCAGAATTTTGGTTAAGTCATGCGATTTTCTTCTCCGCCTACGCATGCCACATGTCGCTCCCACACCACGCCTAACAGCATCATCATAGCCGATCTCAGCCAATAGGAGAGTGCCACGTCAGCTACTCTATAGGAAATGAGCCAATTGCACTGCGACACGTAGACAGAACTTATTTTCAAGCCAAAATAGTCATATGATGCTCCTCGGCGCACGTGTCACCTCCCCAACTCCTAAAATTAGTTTCTCTCACGTCCCTAGACCAATTTTTAGTAGTTTTATATATTAGGGACCTAAGGTATTATTAGAAAAACCCGACTATTATTGTTTTTGTTATCGACTTTCTTCGACGACGATGTCCGGTTAATCAACTCCTTGCCTAGGTCGGAGGGGAAAAAAGTCGGGATTATGGATTCATGACATATTATGTAAGATCTTTTATTTTATTCTTTAATTTAGATTAAGTTCTCTTATTTCATTGTTATTGCTTTTTGGTTTATGGTTTAGATCTAAGGTATGTATACGGCCGATGCATGTTTTTAGGTGGATAATCTGTAGTTATTCAGACCATCAGTATTCGTGTAATTATGCTTTTGGACCAATAAAGTGACAAACACTCACCCATTTGCCGTCAAACCCTTTCGATTCTTGAGTGTGCAACAATTGAATCTAGGTTGAATCGGAAGCGAATACGATTCGATTATTTAGGATTAATGTTCCCACATACCCATATTATTGTGATTGGTGTGTTAAACCTGATTAGCGAATGTCTCGGGTTATGCATTAATTAGGGAAGTAGTTAGTGGTGGACGTTTTGGCTATCGAAATTAGGGGAATGAGGAATTTCTAGCGGATGTCGATTTTCTATAGCTAATCTCGGAGAATATAAATTAACGACTTTTTTTGGAAAAATTGAAGACCATGATTGCCATTGAATCTTGATCCTAATTTGTGGAACTGTAGACCTAGGTGTTACTTAGGTATTTATTAATTGTTTTGAAAATTAGTTTAGTTGTTTTATTTTATTTAGTTTAGTTAGATTAGTTAGTTAAATTAATATTTATTTTAAAACCCCCGATTTTCCTTTTTTGTTGTTTTTAACCTAAGAAAGACTATCAATTTCTGTGGAATTTTGCCACTATTCTACAAAATATTTGGTTTATAAACTTTATTTTATTGACGCGTTCGATGCGCGTCATGGATCATTGGTGAGCTACAAAGAAGGTTTTATGGTATTTACAAGGGACACATGATTACATGCTCACTTACATAAAATCTTATAATCCCGAAGTCATTAGTTATTCAAACGCAGATTTTGTTGGTTGTCTTGACACCAGAAAGTCTACTTTTGGATATGTTTTTCTTTTGGCTAATGGAGCAATTTCTTGGAAGAGCGCTAAGCAGATAGTTACAGCTACTTCTATTATGGAAGCTGAGTTTGTAGCTTGTTTTGAATTGACAAATCAAGGATTATAGTTAAGGAACTTCATTTTAGGGCTTGGTATTATGAACTCAATTTCCAAGCTTTTGAAGATTTACTGTGATAACTCTGGAGCTTTAATTTTTCTCCAAAAATGATCGCTATTCGGCTGGTGCTAAACACCTGGAGATAAAATACTTTGCATTTAAATAGGATTTAGAAGAAAATAGTGTCATTTGAACATATTAGCATACATCTTATGTTTCTTGATCCCCTAACGAAAAGTTGACCACCAAAGACATTTTAAGAACTTGTCGATGGAATGGGCCTTGGTTGTAAATCTTAAATATTTGTAATTTGAGATTTTAATATGATTATGTTTATGTCATGAGATTTCATTTTCATGTGCTAAGTATATTTTACATGTGCACACTTATGCTTATTAATGATTTGAAGTAAATTAAGTCTTTCACGCAGACATTATGCTTTATGAATCATATAAAATGAATTAGTAATGCTCGTGGTACATGGAAGGAAATATGTCCTAATTGATGTACAACCGCACGAAAGTGCATAAAAAATCGTTCTCTATTATTTGACAAAAGATAATCATACCATATTGAATTACATAATTTACCATGTGCACATTTAAATGAGGGGTAAATCTGGTAAAAAAATATAAAATGACATTTTTTTAGAGAAATGCTAATTTATAAGATTTGAGCATATCATCTAGCTTATTTTGAAAACCATCTACAAACCAAACACAACTTATTGTGTGAACTAGCTTATAATCTAATGATAAGCTAGTATATGTGTGCCAAACAGAGCCTTAATACATTAGAAGGTTACCTTTGTTATCACTGTTAATAAAAAATTAATAATTCTTTTTGTTATTAATATTCATGAAAAATTAATGGTTTTTTATCAAATAAGAAATTAATGGCTAGTCCTTAATGAGTATAACATATTATTTTTTTTTCCAACATATATAAAATACTACAAAATGTTATTTAATAGAATAACATAAACATACACACAATTTTATGTGCACCCCTCATAAGTGTAAGGGCAAGTCACTTGATTAGTGCAATCCACATAGTGATTAGGGCACCCCCAAAATTCATTTAATCCCCAAAATACCCTTGTTGAGGAGGGCACCCCACAAGAATTTGGAACGGATTTGTTCCCGCCTCCCAACAAACCCTCAAATTCATAAGTTTCTTGGTAATTAACGAGTTGTTCTTGGCAATTTGAACCTCATAGATTGGTTAGCGAGTGTTTGTGTCATCACCGATGCAGCTGTGGAGCAAACAAGAGTGAATTAGTCCTACATACTAAGAAAGTTTGTAAAATATCTAAACGCAATGGATATTGTAATACAAAGCAAATAACATTATTCAAGTGTTTTATTCAAGTTTATCAATCCCTTCCCATCCTAAGATTGATAATTTATTCTCATTAATTCAACTTAAACTAATGTCTCATACCATTAGTTAGTTCAACTTAGCTTTGACCTTCAAAATACAAAGGTTCTACAAACTTAGGTTCTTTTCTAACCTATTGTTTCCCCAGGTTCTAATCCTTATGCTCTGATACCAATTGAAACGACCCTCCCGAGACCTAAGGTCGAGTTGCCCGACCCAAACCATTACCCAAGCCTGATACCTGAACCAGACCCAAATAACAGCTTGGCACGCCTAATTCAACCTGCGAAACTACACAATACAATAATTGCGAAATTTAAAACTAAAAAGGTTCCATATGTTAGCAAATAATTCTAAACAAAGGTGTTCAAGTATCCGTAAGTAACTGCAAACGTATACTACCATGGTACTAAGTCAACAAGTCTCGAGGTTTAGAATCTACCCCATTAAGTATTTATACAACCCATGTTTAGATGTTTTGAATATCGATAATATAAATAGCCTGCAAAGTTCACTTCAAAAGCAAAACTCTACGCTATTGCCTTCCCTTTATCCCACGTGGGTATTGATGAAGACGAACCTGAAGAGTAAGTAGGGTGAGCTAAAAGAACAAACGAAGCTCAGTAAATGCGGAAAACCCACTCAAACATCAAACATGCAAGTACTACTTAATAAAGATGTAAGATCTACCATGGAGTTGAAATCAAATCATCAAGCATTTAGTAGAAAGCATGAAAAATAAAACTCATTTCTATAATTAAATGTAAACCATCAATTTTATTCATTTAAGAAAAGTTCCAAGATGTATTTAAACCATACTAACAAAAGGCTTGAAAATAAAAAATGAAATTAAAGCATTCATGCATAAGGGCCCACAAGAGATATACCATAAAGAATAATAGTATTTATAAGTCATTGGTCCATTCAATGTATACTAGATATTGACTTGATTCCGGTGACCGGTTCCTTTACTCTCGATGTGATGAAGATCACTAGTGAACACAATGGTCGTTGTGTCTCCTCAATGGTCTCATCAAACTGACAGTAAGTCCATGCAAGCCGTCGCCGATATGTGCACCAAGATCACTTAGAGTTTTCATGGAAAGTTTACCACCGCTCAAGCCCTTGATAATTTAGCTCCATCTCCTTAGCCAGGAGGGGTAATTCCAACTCTTTACCCATGAATAGGTAATTCCATCTCCTTGCCCAGGAGAAATAATCCCAATTTTTTTGGTGCAACACATATACGACCATAGATAAGCAAATCGAGTCAATAGCATAATGCAACCCATTCCCAAATCTCAAGTTCAAATTATGAATCCTAATTATCTAATAGCAAGCCATATTTGATACTTGAGCGAAGCTCCCCACTTACCTCGATTCGCAGCGACGCCTATAACAACTCTCGGTACGCTCGGGGCTTGATGTGAACTTTCGCGCGACACTATACAATCATAATCATCTCATCAATAAATGCTTTAATTTAAATTAATTAAAATTTTCATTTATTAGTCTTTTAAATCCCCTAGTGTGGGTCCCGTGGCCCCCGTCACCCGATGCGCGTCGAGGGGTGGGACCCGGTTGGTCTCCCTCGCAAACATGATAGTGTTCCATTTGCAAGCAAGTATTTTGCTTTTATTTTGTTATACTTTTATTTTATTTATTATTTATATTTATATTTATGTTTTTTTTCTTTTATTTTTTATTTGAGTTGACCGGTCAACAGTTCTGTTGACCAGTCAATAATAGTTAACCCGTCAACAGCAGTTGACTGGTGCAGGACCCCTGGTTTCCAAACCAGGGACCAACAGCTATATTGGTGGGCAGGGAGGGGGTTTCCCTCAGGGGCGTACCAAGGTGGGTCTTGCCCTGGGCTACAGCCCAGGGCAAGGCCCAAAAAAATTTTTTTTTCAAAGCCCAATTTTTCAAAATATACATTTTAGCCCACCCCAAAAATCTCTTAAACCCTACGTTAAGAACCAAAAAATATTTATAGCCCAAGGCTATCAAAAATCCTAGATTCGCCCCTGGTTTCCCTCCCTGACCACCGGTGGTGGTGGGGGAAGGGGGGCCAGCGTCGATCGGCGCTGGTGCCTCCCCGGTGCCGGCGACAGGGAAACAGCCGGCAGCGGTAGTGAGGCCACCGCCGGCGCTTCGACCGCCACTCGTCTCGTCGACAACCCCTCCTTTGGGGTTCTCCATTAGAATTTTTTTACCAAATTAAATCGAAAGAGTTAATTATCCACCATAAATACAAGTTTGTGACTCATTTAAACAATACAAGAATGTAGGTTTACCTTCAATGAAGGTTTCCTCGACTTCAAAGTATCACAATTCCTCCAAACAAGTCCTCTGTTCCTTTCTCTCTAACTTTTTGTATGAGCACAAACGGAGGCTAGGGTTTACAATAAGTTATATAGTAGGACCAATTTAGATTAGGGTTGACGAAATTTACTAAATTACCCATGGAATGAGTGTTTTTTTATTTTTAGGTCGTCACAGGTTATGTCCAAAGTAGGTATGATCGGTTACTATCAACCGAACATTGGAAATATGTTCAGGCTTCACCAACCGAACAAATAAATATTGTTCGGTTACCCACCTAAAAACATTTGAAGTATGTTCAGTTTCGTCTAACTGAACATACATCTAAGGTTTGGCAATGGTTCGGATGTCAAAACCTTAAATTTGCAAATAAATCAACAAGTTCAAACACCTACCTCTCCATGTTGCACATCATCATTTCCTACATGCTCAACCTCCATTTTCAATCAAAATCAACCAAACTATGATGTCGAATCACGAAGCCCTACACAATCAAACAAAGTGCTTCAACACCATTCATTCAAAACCACTTCAAATCCTATTTTCGTGCATCTATCATGGAGGATACAATACTTACACGAATTAGGACAAGTACTTGACGCACAAGAACTAATGTGGGGTCCCCAATAGTCGGAAAGAGTTGATCAGATATGTGGGTTGCACAACGTACGTGAAAGAGGACAGTGGAGAAATTTTGGATTTGTGAAGGGGTAAGTTGGTAACTTTCACATGTTTCAGATATTGTTTTTTTTTTTTTCATTTTTTGTGGCTTGCCCTTACATTTTTGTGGGTTGCACATAGCTTGCCCCTAAGCAAACCTTATATCAATAAAATGAAATGGTTATCTTATAAAGACCCTTAATTGTGAAGAAAAGGGAAATAGACATATAGGCCGTAATTCAACTAACTTAAGTTCGTTACTCATACATTAAGTGCACTATAGAAAACCTGGTAGGGTGGAAGAATTGCTCTTCGTGGGATAATAATAATCACAAGAAATGGCACAAAATTCAGCACGACACTTTTTTTTTTGTTCTAACGTTACGGTTGAGATGAGTGTATTACAATATAATATATTTTACAGAATCCACATGGGTTGATCAACTATAAATCAATTTATATGGTCACCGGCATGTTGGCACAAGGAGTTGAAGCATAAACTTTTACTTGTTCATTTATACACTTACAGGAGTGGGTACTGAGGCAGTAACCCTGTTTTCAGCAGGGATTTCGACAAATTCAGAGAGAATAGCTCGAAACTCATCTCCGCTCATTGTTTCCTTCTCGAGGAGTACCTCCACAATCTTGTCTATTGCCTCGCGATTGTTCCTTATGTGAGACAATGCAATTTCGTAAGCACTATCTGAGAGACGTTTGACAGCAGCATCAATATCTTCAGCAAGCCTTTCAGACATTGAGTTCCTGGCCATCATTCTCATGATAACATCTGCGCTTTGGGCGGAAGAGTCCATTAGAGACCATGGACCAATCTCAGACATCCCAAATGTGACCACCATCTGTAAATCAAGAATCATTAATCTATTTCAGTTAGTCACTTTGGCCCCAACTTAAAAGGAAGCCTAATTTGAGGCATTGGTGAAAAGAAGCGAGGGAAGGTAGAACGCACTTGTTTTGCCAAACCAGTGATTTGCTGCAAATCACCCGCAGCACCAGTTGTGACTTCTGGCTCACCAAAAATCACTTCTTCAGCAGCCCTGCCACCTAGCCCACCAACTATTCTAGCAAAGAGTTGCTGCTTGGAGATAAGCGTAGGGTCGTCCGCAGGAATAAACCATGTTAGCCCCCTCGCTTGACCTCGTGGAATTAGGGTGACCTTCTGAACAGCATCATGTCCAGGAGTCAATGTTCTGTTTAAAGACGCATACAGTAAGTAAATAACAACTCCATCAGCATTCAAAATGATCCAAGTTCCAACACAGATGAATCTGGACATGAATGTACAAAATTAGGGGGGAATAAGTGATAATGATGAAGTGCAACTCTTGCGAACCATAAATGCATAAAACCAGCGTCCAAAGTTTGTATAAAAAGTCAAGTTAAACAGGTCAACTAGATAATACCCATTAGAGTTCAATCCGATAGATAGAAAAAAAAAAAAAAAGCTGTAAACTTTAATTGAAATGGCAGAAGTTTCAACAACAACAACATAGCCTCAGTCCCAAATTAACTGGGGTCGGCTACATGGATCAAACTTTTTCATTGTGCTCGATTAAGTGCAATTGATGGTGAGCTTTTCAAACCATTCAGATCCCTCCTAATTAATGCATCTCATGTTAACATTGGTCTCTGTCCCTACCTCGTCGAATTTCTACAGTTTCTATTGAGTCAAGTTTTCTAGTTGGGGCATTTGTAGGCCGTCTTTGCAGGTGACCAAGCCATCGAAACCGCCCTTCTCTAATTTTTGTATCAATTGGTGCTACCCTACTTATCTTTGAATTTCTACATTTCTTATTCTATCTTTACGAGTTTTACCACACATCCACCTAAGCATCCTCATTTCTGCTACGTTCATTTTATGTAATTGTTGTTGTTTTACTGCCCAACATTCACTTCCATAGAGCATAGCTGACCTAATTGCGGTCCTATAAAATTTTCCTTTTAACTTAGTAGGAACATTTCGACTACAAATCACCCTTGTTGCACTCCGCCATTTCTTCCATCCAGCTTGAATTCTATGTGTGACATCATTCTCAATGTTACCATCGTTTTGTATGATTGATCCTAGGTATCGAAAGTGGTTTACCTTAGGAACTTCTACTTCCCCTAATTTTACTACTCCGTCATCTCAATGTCTAGTGTTTCTAAACTCACAGTGCATGTATTCGATTTTCGTCCTACTCAACTTAAAGCCTTTAGATTCTAATGTATTCCTCCAGAGTTCTAATTTCTTATTCACTCCATCTTTAGTTTCATCCATTAAGACAATATCATCTGCAAATAACATACACCATGGTATATCCTCTTAAATATGTCTAGTTAGTTCATCCATAACTAAAGTAAATAGATATGGGCTTAAAGCCGATCCTTGACGTAGTCCTATCGTTGTAGCTCCTCCAAATGTCTTTATACTCGTAACTACTCCGTCATACATATCCTTAATAGTGTCTATGTATCTAGCATGCACTCTTTTTCTTTCTAGAACCCACTAAAGAACATCTCTAGGGAACCTAACATATGTTTTTTCTAAATCTACGAATACCATATGAAAATCTTTTTTCTTTTCTCTATATTTTTCTAACAATCGTCTTACAAGAAAAATCGCCTCCATAGTTGACCTCCCAGGCATGAAACCAAATTGGTTCTCTGATATTGTTGTTTCTCTCATTAGCCTATTATCAATTATCCTCTCCCAAAGTTTTATAGTGTGACTCATAAGTTTAATTCCCCGGTAGTTTGAACAACTTTGAATGTCTCCTTTGTTTTTGAAGATTGGCACAAGCGTGCTTCTTCTCCAATCCATTGGCATCCGTTTTGATTTTAAAATTTTATTGAAAAGTTTTATTAACCAAGTCAATTCAATTTCTCCTAAGCATTTTCAAACCTCTATGGGTATTTCATCTGGGCCATATGTTTTTTCTATTTTCAATGCCTCTTTAACTTCTACAATTCTAATATTGCGTATATAGTTTACATTTCTTTCTTGTGTGGGGAGCTAAGATGTTGGATTTCCTTATATATTCCCAGCAAGTCTATGATCTCCAGCAATTACTAGAACAAGGAAATAAAATTAAGGTTATTTTTTTCATTTCATATGCCTTTTCTTCTTTGTTTTTTATAACTGTGGTGAGGCACGATCCATTATGAGTGTCAGTCACAAAACCCATACTATAAAGGAACCAAAAAAGATTTCAACAAATCGTGTATAACAACAAGAAGAAATGGAGTTTCAAAGCGAGCTAATGTGAAAATGAACATTAAAACAGAACTTATACTGCTACTGTCCTATGGGCTGCTTTTAGTCGCAGAAAGTAGGCATAATTTCACTCTTACAGACTTGAAGAGTGACAGGTTGCATGCTACAAATATCCATATTTCAATGCATGCAAAGCAGATCAATCAAAATCCCAGTCACTAAGCATCAATAACAAGTAATAATGCAAAATATTTTCTGAAGTTAAACATACCCACAAATAGCATGCCCAACTTCATGGTATGCCACCAAGCTTTTGCTCTTTCCATCGGTCATAACTGTTCCTTCCATTCCAGCAACAATTCGATCAATTGAATCATCAATTTCTTTTGACGAAATAGCAGCCTTGCCACGTCGGCCAGCCAATATTGCTGCCTCATTTAAGAGGTTAGCAAGATCTGCTCCACTAAAACCTGGGGTTCTCATAGCAATAACATCAAGAGAAACATCCCCATCAAACTTTTTATTGCTAGCATGCACCTTTAATATCTCAGTTCGACCTCGGACATCAGGAACGTCAACTGTAACCTGATATGGTGTTGAAGCATAAAATAATCAGATTGTTTTCAACATACATGATACCATGAAGCACTACGGAAGTGGAGTTAAATGAAACTAAAAATAAAAATAAACCTGTCTGTCAAAACGTCCTGGCCTCAGCAAAGCGGAATCTAGAATGTCAGCGCGATTAGTTGCTGCAATCACAATAATACCAGTGTTTCCTTCAAAACCATCCATTTCAGTTAAAAGTTGATTCAATGTCTGCTCCCTTTCATCATTTCCACCTCCTATTCCTGTTCCTCTCTGTCGACCAACTGCATCTATTTCATCAACAAACACGATGCATGGTGCATTCTCCTTGGCTTTCTTGAAAAGATCACGGACTCTAGAAGCACCAACACCAACAAACATCTCAACAAACTCAGATCCTGAGATGGAGAAAAATGGAACACCGGCTTCCCCTGCAATGGCCTTGGCAAGCAAAGTCTTTCCAGTACCAGGCGGACCAATAAGAAGAACTCCTTTAGGAATGCGGGCACCAACAGCAGTAAACCGCTCTGGCTTCTTCAAAAATTCCACGACTTCCATAAAGTCCTGCTTCGCTTCATCTACTCCAGCTACATCATCAAAGGTCACCCCAGTGTTTGGCTCCATTTGGAACTTAGCTTTAGATTGCCCAAAGGCAAGGGGGAAACCAGGACCTCCAGGACCACCAAGCCCCCCAGACGAACGTCTTGACAGAAGAAAAAGGCCTCCTATTAGTATTAGAGGAAAAGCAAGGTTCCCAATCAAGTTGAATAGAAGAGAACCTGAGTCCTCCTGAGTATTGTGTGCAGCAAAGTCTATGTTTTTTTCTCGGAACTTCTGAAGGAGCTCCTGGCTCAGGCCTGGGAGTTGCACTCGTACTCGTTGTATGCGGTTGCCCAACTCGGGAGAAACAGCCTCGACAATGGCAATGGTACCATTTTCAAAAAGATCCACTTTCTTAACCCTGTCCTTGTCTAAATACTCCAAAAAACGAGAGTAAGACATCCTCGACGACGACACACCTTGTTCATCTGCCCATGCATTACCAGTGCCTAGTAAAGCAGGAAGCGTAAGACCAGCATTTCCAAGCAACACCTTTAGAAAATCTCTTCTTCCTTCATGCTTCCTCTGATCCATATGCACCTTCACAGTGAAAGGTTTAGATATCTTTCCTAATGAGGGAATAGTCCATGAAGGAGATAGATTTCTCCTATATATCTCTTTGCTCAGGCTTTGTTTAGAACTCGTAGTCAACATATTGGCCACAATGCATGCTGATGATGTAGCCATCTATGTATTGGTCACGAAAGCTGGCAGAGTGGAGAAATGGAGCTGGAACAACCTACACGTAGTACCTATGAAAATTGAAAAACAATCGTAAACAGAAACCAATGACATGAATAGTATTATAAAAAATGAGCAAAGTAATCTCATTCAAGGAAAGTCAAGCAAATAGCATAGATCAATTGCAACAACAACAACAACAACAACAACAACAACAACAACATAGCCTCAGTCCCAAATTAACGGGGGTCGGCTACGTAGATCAAACTTTTTCATTGTGCTCGATTAAGTGCAATTGATGGTGAGCTTAGCAAACCATTCAAATCCCTCCTAATTAATGCATCCCATGTTAACTTTGGTCTGCCCCTACCTCGTCGAATTTCTACAGTTTCTATTGAGTCAAGTTTTCTAGTTGGGGCATTTGTAGGCCGTCTTTGCAGGTGACCAAACCATCGCAACGGCCCTTCCCTAATCTTTGTATTAATTGGTGCTACTCCTACTTGTCTTTGAATTTCTATATTTCTTATTCTATCTTTACTAGTTTTACCACACATCCACCTAAGCATCCTCATTTCTGCTACGTTCATTTTATGTAATTGTTGTTGCTTCACCGCCCAACATTCACTTCCATAGAGCATAGCTGGCCTAATTGCGGTCTTATAAAATTTTCCTTTTAACTTAGTAGAAACATTTCGATCACAAATCACCCCTGTTGCACTCCGCTATTTCTTCCATCCAACTTGAATTCTATGTGTGACATCATTCTCAATGTTACCATCATTTTGTATGATTGATCCTAGGTATCTAAAGTGGTTTACCTTAGGAACTTCTACTTCCCATAATTTTACCACTCCGTCATCCTGATGTCTAGTGTTTCTAAACTCACAGTGCATGTATTCGGTTTTCGTCCTACTCAGCTTAAAGCCTTTAGATTCTAATGTATTCTTCCAGAGTTCTAATTTCCTATTCACTCCATCTTTAGTTTCATCCACTAAGACAATATCATCTGCAAATAGCATATACCATGGTATATCCTCTTGAATATGTCTAGTTAGTTCATCCATTAGAAAAGCTAAAAATTAAAACATTGCAATTCTGCAGGGTAGCGATTAGTGAGTGCAAATACAGTCAATACACTAGTTCTGATTGATAGTTTTAGAGTTGATAAGCTCCTATTTCTCTGCTGATTGACAAAAATGGAAGTTTCTTTCATAAGTAGAGTCTGATCACGAGTAACCACGTAGCCAAAACCTTAAGAATTAGAAATATTTTACGAGCAAAATTCATTGAACTTGTTTGCCAGCCGATTTTTGAAACCAATCCATTGTATAACTTTCAAAATGAATAACAACCACATGAAAGCAACATATAATTGAAGCACAACCGAGATAAAGCATGAAATACCAACAATCAAACTTATTAACACTTCAAATCAGCTACTTAACAGAGTAGCCTAAAAGTTTTTAAACTCCAACATATTTTCAAACTCACAATCAAAAACCTACCACATATTATTACCAAAAAAGTGCAAAATTTCCCAATTTCACCCACAATTACAGTACTTCCAAAACCAAGTACGTTAAAATACCTATAAGATATCCGGCCTACAATGAATTAAGAAGCTCAATCTAGGGTTTTCGGGCATTGATTTAATTCACACTGACTCCAAATACAACTAACAAAAAATCAGAAATTCATCCCAAACTAGAGCAATAACTACTAAATCAAACTAACTTTTGAAAGAACAAAACAGATTTAACGCACCTGGAATCCAACGACAATGCGGTCCGACTTGAACCCTCGGACTACTGCAAGTTTGCTAAGCGAAATAAGCCGAGAATCAATTTAGAGCGAATGGATGTGGTTCGCAAAATGAATACGTGTCCCGTTCTCAGTGGACGCTCATCTGATATTTTGCTTAACTTGTTGCGTACACATTGGAAACGGTCACCGTCACCTTGTGTGCGCAGCCGGAGCACAGAATCAAACCCATTTAGATGCCGAATTGGATCAGGGTCGTTCACAGTTGAGCTAGTAGACTATATGTTTAGCTGATTAGAACGAGAGATGATCCTAGAGTACCTAATTTGATTGACAGTCCATGAGACACGTCGACGAGGAACTGACCGGACTTTTTTTTTTTTTTTTCTTTTGATAAAAAAAAACTGACCATACTTAAGTCGATGGCCAGCATTAGGCCACATTTTTAGGCCCAAAAGCCAACCCAGAAGCCCATGTTTCAAAGCCTTATATACATTCCACTTTCGAAGCATAAAATTCTATATTGTCCAAACGGCGGCCCCTTAAAATTGAGAGCCGCAAAGGGCACCCCACCAGTTAATGAAGGCACCCAGTTAATGTGGGCACAAACCGATTTACCTTGGGCACTCAAAAATTAGACTCGAAATACTTAAACTACCCCTCGTGGAAATCCATCTGCACCCCACCACCCCCAGCACCATCTTCACCGCCTGGACTCCAAGAACACGTTTTGTGTGAACCGTGCAGTGGGGGGAATCTCCGAAAACGTGTCTCCCGTGTCTCGCCTTGTGTTTCTCCTCCGTTTGACGGTTTTTTTGCAGTTCGTATGGTCGTGGTGTGAGCCGATTTCGTCTCGAAGTTAGGGTTCCGCTGAACATCTTCGAACACACAGTATTTGCGCGAAATCGGTCGATTGAAGGTACGTTTTTAGTGTAACTAAGTTACATTTGGTAGAGTAGTTGTGATTTACAGTGGTGGTTTGTTCATTAGTGTAAGAACTGGGAATTCGCGGTTCTCGGCCACACAGGCAAGAGAATGTGCTTATGCTCTCGGACAAGGATGACCGAGAGAGTAGCCAAATTTTGGGGAAATCGAACTCTCGGCTACAAAGGCCGACAAAGATCACAGAGTCTCGATTACTCAAGGCCGAGATGACTCTAGGTCTCTCGGTCGAGATGTGACGAGAGATGGAATTACTGCTAGGTAATGTGGTGGCGGTGGTGTACAATCGAGAATTTGGTCATACTCTTGGTTGTACCATGCCGTGAGTGTAAAAGTAGGCTCGGTCGTGAGTGGCCGAGAGCTAGTCGAATTGGAATGGTCAATTCATCTCGGTGGCGCAAAACCGAGACCGTTTCATTATACTCGGTTGTTCAATGTCGATATATTGGAGGAATTGTCGGTCATGGGTGACCGACAATATGTGTCGTTTCACAAACCTGTTTGACCGAGACATAAGAAATGGATGATTTGGACATTTTTTTTTGTAAATTTAATTTGGGATCTGTTCCATGCGCTTATATGTTGTAATTTATTCAGGTATGGCTCGTCCGAAGCCTACTGTGACTAGGGAAGAGGCTGGGAGCCGAGGTCCCGAGGCCGAACCGGGGCGAGGTGGCCGGAGACCCCAGAACAAAGATCGTCTGGAAAGAGAAAGAGAAGGAGAATGAGGATGGTAAGGGCAAGGCGAAGGTAGATGGCAATCGTGGAAGGTTACATTTGCACGATGAGGGTTCGACCCTCAATGCCGGGCGACTGAGGATCTTGTTGTTGCTTGGGAGGAGAAGAGGAGGGGCATGCATCGAGTCAAGTAGCGGTGACTCTTCGGATGCAGTGGCTACCATGATAGAAACAGATCGTAATGTGGGGGGGAGCGGAAGAGGTGGAGCTGGCCATGATGAAGGAGAGCCAGAAGTGGCTTTTGATGCGCGTGCTCCATTCCCCGGTGGTCCTATAGACGGGGCGTTGCTGAAGAGCTTCAAGGATCATGTGGCTTTATCGATATGGAGGAATGAGGTAATTTCAATTTCATTGAAATTATTAACTTAACACTCATGGTCTTCACATAATGACGAAATGTTTTTACATTTGCGGGAGCGGCCGTTCTTAAGTGTATCAATCACGAGCTCAAATAGCGGAATGGGATTTACAATCGTGTCACCCTGACACGGCGGGACTTCGAGAGGATTATTCAAATGTTCGGGTTGAATGCGCCGATAGATCGCTCATACCGCAAGGCCAACAAGGAGTTGATCTCTCATTTGTGGAGCGGTGGCGGCGGAGACGAACACATTTCACCTACCTTTTGGTGAAATGTCTATCTCATTAGAGGATGTCGACTTCCTCCCGAAGATCCTCATGACGGGCAAAGTTGTTGAAGTGGACAACTTTGCTAGGTACACGGAGGAATCTCGGTCGGACGCTATCAAGATGGTTTCCAACCTTCTTGGGGTTAGCGCCGAGGAGGCGGAGGAGGAGGTGAATATCACTAAGGGGCTCAAATGTGCGCAAACATTGGTTGAAGAGTCGATGGTGCCCCAAAGGCTGGTTCGATACCCGAAATTATCCTCCCGTGGAATGCATCGCCCGAGCGTACTGCTTTTACTTGTTGTCGTGCACTCTTTTTGCCGATAAGAGTGGGTCTCGGGTGTCGATCGCGGCTGCTTGAAGCTACTTGAGGACTTGGACGACGTAGGGAACTACGCATGGGGAGCGGCTGCGTTGGCCTACTTGTATCGACACTTGGGGTCCGCCACGAGAGTCCTAGTGTCCCAGATTGCTGGCTACCTCACATTGCTTGAGGTTCGTTTTAAAATAGACTGAATAGGCATTCTGTTGTTCGATTGGCCCAAATTGCAATTGTGGACTAACTAACATTGTAACATTATATGCAGGGATGGGTGTATGACCATTTCAAACTTGGTCTGGCCACGCCCAATGCGAAGTAAGTGGACTACGTGCACCCTCGTGTCTCCAGATGGATTCAAAAGCACGAGACGGTTGCGAATGTTGACAAGCTCGGGGCCATTAGGAGAACCTTGGATAGGTTGCGACCAAGTGAGGTGAGCTGCCTATCCATGACCTCTGATGTCCTTTGATGACTGATTTCAAATTTGGTAATTTAGTTTACACCCACTTCTTGTTGAATTATTTGTAGGTCACTTGGGACCCATATGTGAATTTAAGGGAAAATGGCGTTGTGCAAGCGATGGCCTTTTACAGTGGGAAGATCAAGTACATGGATGTGGTGGAGCCCTACCACCCGGAGAGGATTCTAAGACAGTTTGGCCATGTGCAGTCGATACCAGATCCTCCGTACCGTCCATTGGAAGCACACAGAGGCCCATTTGCGAACAAGTACTCCGTCAAGTATGGGTTCGAACATGACAATTGGGAGCGATGGAGGAACCATGTGTTGGCTCCTGAAGTTCGGGGCGAGATGGCAGTATTTGAGTTTCTGGCTACACCGGACTACCTCCCTTGGTTCGTCAAAGTGTATCATCCTGTTATCACGAATCCGATCTTTGAGGACCGTGTAATGGTCGCCTCAACCATAGCAGACAACGAGATACTTGAGGTATTGGAATGGTTATACGTATTATGGCATTTATAATTATTTCCGCAATGTTGAGTATTTGACAGTAACCCGATATTTTTCACCAGCGTAATAGGCGAGCGTTGGACGCGGCGTTGCGATGGATGGACCTCCCCCCAGAGATGTCTACTTTTGACTCGGCGAGGACCACTCTGACTGACATGGTCAACCTCCTTTCGGGAAGGAGTTTAAGTCCCACCCCCATGAGTACATTTCCCGCGACCGCAACCGGCACAACCGCGACAACCGGCCCTACCGAACCAGGCCCGAGGCACTCCCATCATGGTAGCACTTCCACACCCTCAACCCAGGCCACATCTCAGCATGCCACGGCCGATGGTGGCCCCCAGAAGAGAATGCATGGGAAGGAGTTATCGAAGGAAGAACGTGAAAAAACTCAAGCAATGATCAACCCAATCATGGAGGGATAGACATTTGTATTACATTTTAATTACATTGTTAAATGGTTTATGTGTTTCCTTTGCCTGTTGAGTACATTATCATGACAGTTTATAATGTTTCATTGTCCATTTTTCTGGTTGGAATTTGTGTTGGCTTCGTTCTGTTGTGTCGGTCACCCAGCACCGAATGTCAGGTGCAACTTTCAGTACAGATCAGCCGAGACGATAAGGGCGGTTTCGGTCTTGGATGGCGGAGCTTATGCGTTAAGTTACGGTGGCGAACGACCGTGACTGGAACATTCGTTTCGGTCATACATTCGTTTCGGTCATGCATGACCGAAACGAATGTTCCAGTAACCATTTCCAACTACAAATGCAACTAACTTTCAATCATTCTATATCCTAACTTTGAAAATTACAAAATGTACAACCAAACTAATTTAGAGGTACCAGTTGTAACACTACTACGTGTACCCAAATCTACAACGGATATGGTGGCATCAAGTAGAGTTGCAATGGGCGCGATGTCTCGGAATACGAATCTATCTCGCCAACCTTTCGCACTATCCTGAACATACCGTACCCACGACGGGTATAAGGATGGCAATGGTGCATTCGTGCTCAGCAACACCTGTCAATTTCAACAGTACACCATTACCATATTGTCGGGAAACAACATAACAATTCAACCAAATTCGCATCACATACCCTAAGCCAATGTATATTCCTGTCATTAATCATGGCAATGACAGATTTGTTGTGCCCGGTGGATGGTGGAGCACTGCGTAGAGGTAGAAATGTGGAGGCACTCCCACGCGATAGGTTGACGAGAACCACATTGATCGGTGGCTACCAACAATCCCATGTCTGGAAGTGTGAACCATTTTTGGAAAGTTGCACCAACTTGATTCTCTACGCAATGCACCGCAATCTTCACACTCTCGTAACCCGAACCTAGCACTTCGCGCCAATGGTTTTCATGCCCGATAAGCTCATCGTACATCCTTCTACGGACGATCCTCCACCCGTCGTCATCTGCTAGTCCAAGCCCATGCTCAACACACCTGTATCCACAATTCCCATCGGCTAGCACATCGATGATGCCCTCAACATGTAGCAACCAATCCGGTTCTACGCAATGACCGTAAGCCATGTTAGTTGCACTTTGCTTGCGTCGACTACCACGACGCATTTTAGGAACAACTTTACTTTTCTTCTGCCTAGAACTTGAGGCCTCCTTAGTCGATAGCACGTACTCAAACTCACTCGGCAACCGTCTCGTAGAAGAATCGGGACGGTCGTGTTTTCTCTTCAAATGCCCCGGTGTCCTCCCTTTTGTCTTAATTTTTGCCGGCGGCACAACACCTGGAGTAGACGACGGTCGACTAATCTCCCTGAGCTGCTGAATAATCTTGAGTCGATCGTCCTCATTACTGCATGCATTAAACTTTTCCAACACCCTTTCAATCTCATCGTGCACGTTGTACCCAGACGAGTCCACCGGACTCTCAGGTATCATACTCAACTTTCGCCGGTAAACATGAATGTCCTGGAGAGGGATGGGCGTCCCAACAAATATATGATGGTTCAGCTCATGTGCACAAGGAAGGCCATGTGTGGTGCGTATCGCGCAACCACAACGAGTGGAATCGTGACCAACATCCTCTCCCCGGGCCAATTCATCTCTAATTAGCCTAAGCGCCCGTTGAGAGACATAACCGCGCAATCGTCGATACAACTCATCAACGTACTCATGTTGGACGACATTCAAACTTAGCTCAAACGATGCCTTGATATTGTTGTGTTGGATTCTAAGGAGTCCATCAACCACATGCCATAGAGTCTCAAAATTGGCCTGACTGTTCCCAAGGTGTACCTTCAGAGTAGAATGCGCAGACTCCACCCTCTGCGTTGTCGTTTCCCCAAAGTGCATAAGTCTATTTGTCCAAGCCGAGACAAATTTCTCCTTGTAGTTCTTTAACCATGTGTTGTCCAAGTACTCCGTAAGACCCTTTACATGCGCAAACTCACAACGGAGGTCATTCACCCTAACTTCGAATAACGCCTCCGAGTTGGCATACATCACGCTCGTCCAACTACCCATAAAACGCGCAAAACCATCGTTCTCCCCAAACATCTTCTTAGTCTTAGACAAAACTACTTTGTTGATGTGCCAAGAGCAAAGGAGGTGAGACGAGGCCGGAAAAACTTCTTCTATTGCACTAATAAGGGCTAAGTCCCTATCGGTAACAAGCACGTCAGGCTTAGGCCACCCATCCAATATGGATCTCAACTTCTCAAGTGTCCAAACATAATGCCCATGACTCTCTGATGATAAGAATGCGAACCCAACGGAGAACGTCAAGTGCGTAGAAGTGATGCCAACAATCTCCAACAAAGGCATTCGGTACCTATTTGTCTTGTATGTGCAATCCATCAAAATAATCGATGGAAAACACCTGACCAACTTTATTGAGTCGGGATGTGACCAAAATAACTTCGTGACAACATTCGTATCGGGATCCTTCATATGCCATGACAACCACTTATTCTTCTCCAAAATGTGCAAGAGTTGTTGCATTTGAGTCCTCCCACCCGCATCCTCCTTTCGGGCTTTTTGTCTTGCATTATATATAGTCCTCATTGTCGATACGTTACTAACGTCTCTTTGCTTCAACGTATTTAGGATGTCTCTTGGCTTCACATTCCCCTTTGTCATTTGCACCACAACTTCCTGCTCCGCCTTATCCAATCTCCCGGCAAAAGAATGGCCGTCCAAGTGTTTTGCGGGCTCGTGATTGTGCCTCCCACATATAACAGTGATATACTACAACGAGTCAACATTTTCCTTTACGTTGATAAGGAAAGGGCATCCACATTTCTTCGTACCAGTTTGAGTCCTCCCCGTTTCGTCTTCTTCTTCATTTCTTGGTTTCGAAGCAATTTTTTCCGCTTTACCCTTACCAACTCTTTGTGACATTCCTCTATAAGTCCCTGACATCTCACAGGCAATTTTCACCCTACCCCTGCGCTTAATGCCCCCGGCGTCAGAGTGCTTTGTCACTAGCACGAACATGTTCTCACGGCCTATCATTTGAAGCCATGAAACCTGCTTTTCTCTACTTGGAAATGGCCTACAAGGTGTAAACGTGTCCGTGTAGTCTGGAAATAAGGCAGAAACCGGCATTACCTGCAATACAAACAGTGTAACATTATAATCAACCGAAATATACAGCACAATCACAATAACATCCAAAAAAACATGTTATCGGTAGTACAGGTCCGCAACTAGCTTAGTGGTCTCGCTCACGTACGACCGAGAGTTAATGAATACTCTCGATTTAACCGTTCCGTCAGAGACGCGAACCATTCGGTCCTCTACGACCGAGACATTACATTACATCTCGGTCCTGCGAGGCCGAAACAATCGCGCACCACCCAGACAGAAACTTCGGTTAACTGCAACGAATACACAAAACATTTTCAAAATTACCTCAAGTACGACCTCCTCTGCCACCGAAGCAGTACAATCCTCCATTATATAGTGGAGTCGAGTTCGGATTTGAATAAATTACCAAACCCTACGTTGACAAACAAATCATCATTTTCACAGTTATACACAACTCAACATTTCTAAAAAACACGAATATGGTTGTCAAACATTGTTACCTCGCTGTCGAATGATGACAATCCGCAATAATCGATCAACGCCGACAAACGCAGTGTGGATTTGTGGTTCAACCTTGTGGTGGGGTGCCTTTTTTTCTTTGTCAAAATGATTTGTGAGGTTTGAATCACTATATATACAAGGGCAAAATAGTTTTTTCCACTTTTGCAGAAATTTTTACAAAAACTTTGGGTGCCTTCATTAATTGGTGGGGTGCCCTTAGCGGCCCTCTTAAAATTTAAGGCAAAATGAACTCATTCGCGTACTCCTAAGTTCTAACATCTATGCAATCTGCGGTGTAAATCTTCCATTGGTGCGTGTACGGCCTACTCAGGATTTTAGGTTTCCCTAAAAGCATGATTGGGTGCACCTCAATTGTTTATGAGAGCACCCCAAATATATGTAAATTGATACATTTAGGGATGTCCTCATAAACAATTATGTAAATTGATACATTTTGGGATGTCCTCATAAACAATTAGGGTGCACATAGCGCCACTCTTCTCTAATCTATATTTAAATTAACATTGTCCATTTTGTTTTGTGCATGTGTGTGTCTCTACACACACACATATATATGTATGTATGTATATATATATATATATATATATATATATATATATATATATATATATATTTTCATAACGTAACTCCACCTATGTTGTATATTATGTGCGCTACATAGCCGGTCCCAAGTCTGGATAAAGGAGGAGGACTCTGACGCCCATTTTTTTACCGAAAAATTGGTAAAGAAGGTCCCTAACTCACTTTTCATACTTGAAAAGTGGGAGAGGGAGGCCCCAAGCTCATTTCCCTTCTTGAAAAATGGAGGAGGGTTGCGATAGGTTGACAGCCAGTAAAACTTTTGTTATTTTTCATGAAATGGATCAAACATATATAAACGTTGGGGCGTTCCCACTTAGCGACGCGCTACATCGGAGCCCGGGTGTAGTGAGAAATGAGCAAGGGTGTGTTTCACATTGCCGCCTGGGTGTGAAGAAAAATGAGCAAGGGTTTTCACACATAGGACGTGTGTGGGTAAAGAAGCTAATCCCTTCACATCGTCGCCCGGATGTGAAGAAAAATGAGCAAGGGTTCCCACACAAAGGACAGGTGTGGGTAAAGAAGCTAGTTCAAAACAAACACGAAAACAAAAATAAAAACAAAACCATAGATACATACACTAGATCTTTTAGACAAAATAGAAATAGAAAAGGAAAACAAATACAAAGGGGAGAAAAAATTCGTTTAGGAACATGGAGCATAGGAACACTTACGGAGAATTCGATAGAACTAGTAGATACGATGATTAGAAGGAGAGTCAATATTAGTTGCCTCCAAGAGACAAAATGGGTAGGAGAAAAGAGTAGAGAAATAGGAACCACAGGGTTTAAATTGTGGTACACTGGTATAGATAGAAAATGCAATGGAGTAGGAATTGTAGTGGATAAGGATAAGGTCTTAGAGGTTAAAAGAATGTGGGATAGATTGATTCTAGTTAAATTAATTATTGGAGATGAAAAAATTAACATACTTAGCGCCTATGCACCACAAGTAGGATTAAGCGAGAGCATTAAACGCAAGTTTTGGGACGATATGGATGGATTTATGCAAAGTATACCATTAGATGAAAAGGTTTTCATTGGAGGAGATTTAAACGGGCATGACGGGGCAAGTAACGATGGGTTTGAGAGAGTTCATGGAGGTTTTGGTTACGGCAATAGAAATAAAGAAGGAGAATCATTCTTAGAATTTGCTTCAGCATACGATCTGGTCTTAGCAAATACTAGTTTTAGGAAGAGGGAGTCGCATACAATTACTTTTAGTAGTGGTCATAACAAGAGTCAAATAGATTTTCTTTTAACAAGAAAAATAGATAGAAAAATATGTAGAGACTGCAAAGTAATACCTGGTGAAGCACTTACTACCCAACATAAGTTAGTAGTATTTGATATTAAGCTAACACGACGACATAATATGAATAAAAGAGTTAGCGACCCTAGAATAAAGTGGTGGAACCTAAAACATAGTAAACAATTAGAGTTTAGAGAAAAACTACTAAAGAAAAATGTTTGGAATCTTGACTTAGATGCTAATACAATGTGGCTAGAAATTAGTAGTTGCATAAGGAGAGTGGGATCAAACATATTAGGTATATCTAAGGGCTTGGGACCTCCAAAGAAGGAAACATGGTGGTGGAACGAGGATGTCCAACGAGCAATTAAGACTAAAAGAGATATGTATAGGAAAATACCTAAATGTCAATATGAAGATGTGTACAATCAATATAGAGAAGCTATAAAACAAGCTAAAAAAGTAGTTAGTCAAGCTAAAATAAATTTCATGGAAGATCTATTTACAAGGTTAAGTAATAGAGATGGTGAAATATATATATATATATATATATATATAGGCTAGCCAAATTAAGAGATAAAAAGAAACAAGACCTAAGTCATGTAAGATGTATTAAGGACGAGAATCAAAATATTTTAACGTGCGAGGAGGATATTAAGGAGATATGGAGAAGTTACTTCGATAGTTTATTTAATGATGGCCAAGTCGATACTATAATAGATGAAAACCCACACCAAGAAAGAAATGTAAACTATACACGCAATATTAGAATTGTAGAAGTAAACTATACACGCAATATTAGAATTGTAGAAGTTAAAGAGACATTGAAAAGAATGAAAATAGGAAAAACATGTGGCCCAGATGAAATACCCATAGAGGTTTGGAAATGCTTAGGAGAAATTGGTTTGACTTGGTTAACAAAACTTTTCAATAAAATTTTAAAATCATAACGGATGCCAATGGATTGGAGAAGAAGGACGCTTGTGCTAATCTTCAAAAACAAAGGAGACATTCAAAGTTGCTCAAACTACCGGGGAATTAAACTTATGAGTCACACTATGAAACTATGGGAGTGGATAATTGACAATAGGCTAAGGAGAGAAACAACAATATCAGAGAACCAATTTGGTTTCATGACTGGGAGGTCAACTATGGAGGCGATTTTCCTTGTAAGACGATTGTTAGAAAAATATCGAGAAAAGAAAAAAGATCTTCATATGGTATTCGTAGATTTAGAAAAAGCATATGATAGGGTCCCTAGAGATGTTCTTTGGTGGGTTCTAGAAAGAAAAAGAGTGCATGCTAGATACATAGACACTATTAAGGATATGTATGATGAAGTAGTAACGAGTATAAAGACATTTGGAGGAGCTACAAAAGAATTTCCCATTACGATAGGACTACATCAAGGATCGGCTTTAAGCCCATATCTATTTACTTTAGTTATGGATGAACTAACTAGACATATTCAAGAGGATATACCATGGTGTATGCTATTCGTAGATGATATTGTCTTAGTGGATGAAACTAAAGATGGAGTGAATAAGGAATTAGAACTCTGGAGGAATACATTAGAATCTAAAGGCTTTAAGTTGAGTAGGACGAAAATTGAATACATGCACTGTGAGTTTAGAAACACTAGACATCGAGATGACGGAGTAGTAAAATTAGGGGAAGTAGAAGTTCCTAAGGTAAACCACTTTCGATACCTATGATCAATCATACAAAATGATGGTAACATTGAGAATGATATAACACATAGAATTCAAGCTGGATAGAAGAAATGACGGAGTGCAACAAGGGTGATTTGTAGTCGAAATGTTCCTACTAAGTTAAAAAGAAAATTTTATAAGACCGCAATTAGGCCAACTATGCTCTATAGAAGTGAATGTTGGGCGGTAAAACAACAACAATTACATAAAATGAACGTAGCAGAAATGAGGATGCTTAGGTGGATGTGTGGTAAAACTCGTATAGATAGAATAACAAATATAAAAATTCAAAGACAAGTAGGAGTATCACCAATTGATATAAAAATTGGGGAAGGGCGGTTGCGATGGTTTGGTCACCTGCAAAGACGGCCTACAAATACTCCAACTAGAAAACTTGACTCAATAGGAACGGTAGAAATTCGACGAGGTAGGGGCAGACCAAAGTTAGCATGGGATGCATTAATTAGGAGGGATTTGAATGGTTTGCAAAGCTCACCATCAATTGCACTTAATCGAGCACAATGAAAAAGTTTGATCCATGTAATCGACCCCAGTTAATTTGGGACTGAGGCTATGTTGTTGTTGTTGTTGTTGTTGTTGTTGTTGTTGTTGTTGTTGTTGTTGTTGTATATATATTTCATAACTTGCCTCGTATGTGCGATACACGTGCTACATTCACTCAAGTGAATTAAATTAAAAGTAATTATCGTAAATCAACTTGATCACTATGCTATTATTTATATTGGTATATACTTTTTAAGTCAAATTATTTACTATGATATATGATTAAATGTTTAGACACCTCATGCAATATTTAATGTAATATTTCTTTAGCAAATTAAATTAATTATCTAAATAAATTCAATTGCAACTTTGGAAAATTAAACATCGTGTTTTAATAAAGTTACCGCGAACTGCGTCAATATATTTATAATTACATTGAGAAAACTAGTATAAGCGGGGTTGTCAATTTTTTGGGATATGGACGGGTCTGGGTTGCCCATTAATATAAACTAGCATATTTGTTGCCAAGATCAGACATGATTTTAAATTCAGACAAGTGGGTCCTATCCATATGCGATTTACTTTAAAATCAAGTTGTCCAATTGTTAAGATCTTTCAAGTTTTTTTAGAAAAAAAACTATTTGTATGTTCAAAAGCATTTTTAAGTGATAAAATTATTATAAATAACAAATAATATAATCTCCTTTTGACATAATTATAAAGGTTATGCCCGAGTTGTATTTATTATTTTTATTTACTAGACATAGTAATATTTATTTTATCAAAAGATGAAACACAAATAATATTATCTTGAACAATCTAAATCCCTTTTTTTTCCAAGTCAAAAAGCAAGTCTCAAAATTAAAATATTGTATTTTAAAATGTGCTATGAAGTTTCTTTTATTTTTATTGTTGCTTTTTGTGAATTATATAATGTTTGTATAATAATATATTTTTAAAATAAAAATATATATTCTTCAAAATTCGACTAGATCCGAGCTTATAGATGGACTTGTCTAGACCCAACCCATATTTCAATTCCAGTATCAACATTTTACTTAAACCCATTTCGGATTTAAAAATTTGATGTCCAAATCCTTTTATTTTTCAGGTTGGACAAAATTGATAATTCTAACTCTAAGTGACCACTGAACGTCCAGTCTCACATTTGATTTTTTTGTTAAAAGATATATACATTAATTAGGTGAACTAAACTATTCTATATATGTTGTAGTTATATTTGATTGGATGAATAATTATATAGAACAATAAATATATGACATTTGGACAATTAATTACAAGTTAATTGTAATAATATATATAGGGATATATATATATATATATATATATATATATATATATATATATATTAGGAAAAAAATGAAATAGTATACATTGAATTAAATAGTTGAAGTTTAATTTGAACTAAATCAAACAATCTTATAAAATAAGGATTGGCTTACCTAATGCCATCCTTATAATAAAATAAAATTAAACTTTAGTATATAACAGTTGAATCCATTTTTTTAGTATTTTGCGCCCAAGATTTCTTCTAAAACAAAATTTTGAAAAATGACTTAATTAGAGAGATTGAACTACAAAAAGAGCACCTTAGGTTTCTCTCCATAATAACTATACATTAATTGAGGTTAATCGCCCAGCCTTACCCAGGCCTGGTAACATAGGCCAGGCTTGGGCCTTGAAAACCTCAATAGGGCCTGCCAGCCCAAGCCCGTGAAGGCCCGCTAGTTTGTGGGCCGAGCTTGGGTTTGCACTTATCAACCCAAGTGAGACTTGAATCCACAATTTAGAAATATGTATATACAACCCAAGTGAGACTTGAATCCAAAATTTAGAAATATGTATATATATATATATTTAAAAAGTGAGGAAGCAAGGTTTGAACCTTGGTTGTATAAATGCTACACTAGAGTCTTAACCGATGTGCTAATTCTTTATTTTTGTCATCTAATTGCATATTTATATATTTTTATTATAATATGTTTTGGTTCATAATTAATTTTCAAAACATTTTTTAATATTATTTTTAAAATGCTCATTTAGGCCTCGCCCAAGCCCGACCCGTAATGGGCTTGGGAGGGCTTGGGCCCGCAATACCTAGAAGCGGGCTTCGGCACGGGCCTGAACAGGGCATTCAAAAAAAGCCCAACAAGACCTGGCCCGAGCCCGTCCGATGATCAGGTCTACTAGTTTGTCTGATTTGAATGTTGATCTTAATGATAATCTAACAATCATAATGAAAAATACCCATGCCATGGGTATCTTTTTTATACCTATGGTAGATGGTAGAAGTACCATACGGTTGCGGGAATTTAACTAATCTAATAATATATTTTTCTATTCAAAAAAATGTACACCCATTTATTTTTAGTCTGACTTTTTTGATGACTAATTATAGCTATTTAGATTTAATAGCGGATTGGCCCTTAATTAAATGTAGAATAGCAAATTTAAGTGAAGGTTGAAAGACTTAATTAAGGATAAAATAATAAAGTTAAGTGACGGTTGAAAGACTTAATTTAGGGTAGAATAATAAATTGAAGTGACGGTCAAAAGATTGATTATTCGTGCTTATTAAGTATACTAGTTTCAGGTACGTGCTATGCACGATTGTGTCCGCTCGATACGCTTGCGGGAATTTATTTTTAATAATTTACTAAGTAAATATGAATTGTAATTTAAATTTAAGATTTTGACGAAATGACCAAATTATAAATGAATAAAGTAGATAATGAATATTTTAAAGTAAGCAATTGAATATTCAAACAACTTTATAACTTTAAAAAAAAAACTATGCGTCCTAATAAAGATATAAATAAAGAATCATATTCTTGTTGATGTTTATTTTCCATTAGCATCGTCCCTGAAAGTTAAAAACTTCGAATTAGTATACCACATTACATTTATTTAGCAAAAATAATTAATACAATGAAATATTTATTTAATTAAAGTTGAAATAACTTACTTAATCAAATAGTATTTCTTTGTTCTTTTTTAGTCTATGAATCTTCCAAATAAGTGTCACTACTCTTCTTTTTAATTTATTTAACCACAATGTCTTCTTAATTTGTTTGAGGCTTTGAATAACATATATTTGTCACTGTGTAACCATTTCGTCCTTTATTGAAGTTGAAGGAAGTTAGTTTTATAACAAATGTAAAACTTCTTCCTACAATTTTTTTTAAATTCCCGTGAAACATTATTTTTGAGTTTTGAATCCTAATTCAAATAAAAAGACAAAATCAATTTAAGAAATTAATGAAATCAAATTATCCAAAGATATACTCTCATCGACATAAAACATAATAGTGTTTGAATGTATGGCGATGAGATTGCTTAAAAGTTCTTCTTCTATTTCATTACCAACCTGAAGTATGAGTTTAAAGAATTCATGATCAAGTCTTGCTCTAATACTTTCAATTAACTTAATTTTTCTCAACAGAGGCCAAATATATGAAATTGTCAACGTCGAGTTTCTAACATCTTACCTACTGCACTTTATTTGACATCGATATTTATCGGTAATTTAAATCTAGAATGTGCTTCATCCCAGATAATCAAGCGTGCTATCAATAGTAATTTTGCTAATGTTGCATGTTCTATTTCCATTATTATTTATCGATAATTTAAATCTAGAATTTGATGTTCAACCCTTAGGTAATAACAAAGTCGCTACTTCAGTTGACGCAATTGCCAATGTAATTATTTTATTGGATCTAACCTTGGTTAATATCACTTTATACAAAAAGGTCTTTCTAGTACCACCCGGACCATCTACGAAAAATAAAGCCTATTAGATTTTGAGAACTTTATCAGGGAAAAAATTATATGCATATTTTTGGGCATGACTCATCTTTGATGCGGCCTCCGAGTCATTAATGGCAACAATGATGCCAGATCTTCATTAACTTTTCTCGTGCAGTGATAAATATCATAAAAAGCAATTGGATAGTCAACGAAAGAAAATTTGGTAATACGTTTTCCTATTGACTCTAGAATTATATTAATATGTTGCAATACTTTCAAATCCACTTAATATGAGCGTAGATGCAAACGCTCAAAATCTTGACACATCTTATTTTTGAATTTCTCCTATAAATAACGAGAATTCTCAAGGTTATAATGCATCAATATTGTAGCAAATAATCGATGCAAACTAAATGACATTTCATACATTGATGCTTCTTCTAAATACGACTTCAAACTGTTATCGACCTCAAGTAACATGTGTAACACAACTGCCTCTCTATACGATTCCACACGAATATCATTGACAACTTTTAGTTCTTGAAAAGATATGCATCATTTAATGTGATTTAATAGAAGGCAAATGTAGTATCTGTCACCTTCTAGTGAACTCGTTGCGACAATTCTACTAATAACCTAATGTTCTTTTCCTTCTTGACCATTTTCTTGTTTGTTGGTTCTAAACAAAATGCTCAGGAAATTCTTGATATAACACGGTGCAAGCTAATTCATCATTCGTGTTTATGTTAAAGTATTCAGTTAACATGGAACGACATGAAAATCCATTATCAAACACATTTTGTAAAGTGTCATTCTTATTAAATTTTACCAATTATTTTCCCTTTAAATGAAGTTTGTAGTGTGATGTTTGGAGGATGTATTTTGTTTAGATGAAATCCATAGATGCGCCACATTGACTCTGAAGCTGCTACCCAACATGTTGATTGAAAGCTTTCAATCTCATCAATCCTAGCATTTTCATTATTGTCATTGTATTGAGATATTATGCTACCATGTCCTTTATATATGTATTTATACAAATATTTGGCAGCTTTAATAGTTGAGCAAACCTCAACATTCAGGTAGCAGTCAAACTTAGCAAGCAAGTACGGATTATATGGGACCACCCAATGATTTATCTAATTTTTGTCTACTAACTATTCGTCTATCTCCATCATCACGTCTTCTATACTTTGGATACAAATCTTTCCCATACATTGTACAATTACGAAAAGCCTTGTAGTAACTATTACTACATTTACCATTTACATTCATGCGTATATTTTTTAAGTTCATAGGACCACATGGACCGTGCATCATGTGTTTCACAACTGCTCTATACTAGTGATGATGACCCAATTCGATTAGAAGCTCAGATATATGAAGGAATTAAAAGAAATTGGGTCTATCAATTTTTCTGTTGGTTCTAAGATAATAAGAAAATGAGCATGCCCCTTTTTGAAACTCAACAACATAGACATATGTTGCAACAGGATCAAATATTTGCCCGTTTTTGAAACTCAACAACATAGACATATGTTGGAACATGATTAAATATTTTCTTGTTCATTATCTCATTCTTAAGGTATTCCAGCTTTGATTTTAAATATGTGCGCAACAAGATCAAGTATGTTTTGCATCTCATCTCTATATTCAAGCTCATGTTGTATTTCATGACAATAAGGATTACAAGTGATAATGAAAAAAATGTATGGCTTTTCAAAACGCTGAACCAACGCCATTGCATCCATATATTTCTTTTGCATATCCCTTGGTCCACCAATAAAATAATGCTGGAAGAACAATCTTCTGTCCAGTGTTTGAACCAGTAGTTTCACCTGAATCCATAGAATCAACGATCCTTTGGTACAACTTACAACTTATCTCGTCTTGCCTAAAATGAATAAAATCTAACCTTGATGTCTCTATTTTAACATACATGTCAACCACATATCGGTGCAACAACATACTCGAATGTAATAAAATATAATTGTGCACGTCTTTAATCTGAAGCTTATAATATTAGTATTCATGGCAGGACACATAATTTTCCCTTGGTGCAAAAATCACTATAAAATTAATATGAATATATAAGTACATCATTAAAAAAAATGAAATTGTATTATAGTAAAAGTAACTACAAAAGTAAGTTATATATTTACCTTCATTTTCATTATGAAATAACTCAGGAGGTGAATTTATCATACGAGGATTCAAGATTAAGATCTTTATCGTAGTTTACATGTAATCCAGTAGAAACATTTTCCTTAATACCTTGGTGCCAACCCATATCTCCGTATGGGAACAGTAAAGGATATTGCAACATGTCATAACACCCATAATAATAGTGGGTTATATTACCTTCTACATAGTGGTTATATATAACAATACCCCTCTAAGTTGGTGTTGGGTTATGAGATTCATACCTAGTGAAAAATTCAAAGTTTTTTTTTTGAAAAACTCCAACAGGATCGAAAATAAGTTCCATTAAATTAGATTTATAAGAAAAAACCATATCTTAATTCGTGATTTCCTTTTATGATTGTTCAATCTTCAAGATGTTCAAGCACGTGTCCTCCATCGAAAATGCACACATGAACGGTGATAACAATTTGGAATATTAGCCCCAAAAGAGATAGAAGAAGTTTTTTTCCTCTCTCAAAATTCAGAGAAACTCAAAAATACCAAAAACGAAATTGGATTTCAAGCAAATTACTTAAAAAATCTATTCATAATACAAATATTGTATTTAGGCAATTCAAGCACATTACACAAACACCCATACTAATAAGTTATTATATAACACTTTCTAGGGTTTTTATCTCCTGAATTTATCATATAAAATTCATTACTATGTACCAATTGAAATTGTGCAAAGTCATTATTTATGTGCGACCCAATAAGATCATGCGACGTTGGTAGCGAACCGAAAACTATATTGGTACATAAGTCACAAGCAGTATCTAGTAAGACATTATGACTACCAAAGTAGCATGAATATCATAATTGATACAACTTAATGAATAAGATATTTCATATCCTTTTCTCGTGTGATATCATTTGATTAAACATAAGGCATGGAAAGTCACTCTTAATTTTCAATTGTCCTATGCTCGATCTTTAACTAAACTAAAAATATCCAAATAACATTGATCATATCAATTCACTTAGACTTGGCCATTTAACAATCTAACATATCGAGGGATCAACTGATATTTCTCTCTATACGAGAAAGGCAAATTCTATCTTGATTACACACCATCACATGTTATTCACATGGTATCCAATCACAACCTTCTTAATCATCGAGTTAAAGACAACTTTTTTTTGGTGTCAAATTACCATGCTTTTAATATTGAAGTCTATGGTAATCTTAAGTCGAAGGACTAAATGATATATCTATCATGAGTAACACCTGATAGCAGGTCGGTCTAGTACGTTGTTCCCTAACAAGTACTTATGATCTTGATTCGTATCCCTATACGATGATCATCACATGACCATCAATCAAAATTTACTTTAGTCTTATTCTTTTTAGCTCCCAGTATAATCATCGACTAGGGACATTTATGATACTTCAACAAATACGTATGAATATTATTATAAGGTAAATATGGAATCACATATAATAAAACAAAAAACGAAAACCTCTATTTTATTTACCAAAATTATAAGATAAACAATATTTATAGATTGATTTAGGGCACATGCCTTAACATATCCCACTTACACTAGGGCCAATCGTTCATGTATCTAATACCTAATTACCTAACATGACAATCATGTTTTGCTTGTGGAAAAGTCTTTGTCAAAGGATCTGCAACATTGTCTTCTATAGGAATTCTCTAAATCTTCATGTCTCCCCTCTTAATGATTTTTCGAATGAGATGAAAACATCTAAGTATATGTTTGGATCGGTGGTGCGATCTTGGTTCCTTAGCTTGTGCTATCACCTTGTTATTGATACAATACAAATAAATGAGGTTAACTATACTCGGAACAGCACCAAGTTCAGAGATAAACTATTTGATCTAAACTACATCGAACGCTGCAATATACTTAGTTTTTGTTGTAGAATCCGCCACAATTTCTTGCTTCAAACTTTTCCAACTCACTGCATCTCCATTCAATATAAACACATATTTTGACTACGATATGAAGTCATCTATATCAGTTTGAAAACTTGCATTTGTGTAATCATTTACAACAAACTCATATTGCAAACTTCTATAGATTAAGAACACTTCTTTAGTACTTCTTAAGTACTTAATAATGTTCTTTATTGCTATCCGGTTACTCACATTGGGATTAGACTAATATCCGCTTATTGCACTGAAAGCTTATGATACATCAGGTTGGGTGCATAACATGGCATACATGATAGATAGAATAACTAATGCATATGGAATCTTATTCATGCGCTCTCGCTCATCATTAGTCTTTGAACATTGAGTCTTGTTGAGACTTATACCATGAGACATTGGCAGTGATCATCTTTTAGAGACTTGCATATTGAACCTATTCAGTACCTTATTTATATAAGCACTCTGACTTAGACCGATCTACTTTTAGATCTATTTCTTTATATCTCAATCCCAAGGATGTAGGCTTCATCTCTTAAGTCCTTCACTGAGAAATACGTCCCTAACCAAGATTTAACACTCCATAAGGTTGGGATATTATTTCCAATGAGTAATATATCATCAACATATAGTACCAGAAAATAACCACGCTCCCACTAACCTTCTTGTATACACAAGGCTCATTTTTCGTTTTTAATGAAACCAAATTCTTTAATTGCTTCATTAAAACGAAGATTCCAACTCCAAGAAGTTTGCTTTAATCCATAAATAGATATTTGAAGCTTGCAAACCTTTGGAGAATTCTCATGATGAACAAACCTTTCAGGCAGTGTCATATACACGTCCTCAAATAACTTTCCATTTAGAAAAGTTGTTTCGACATCCATTTGCTATATCTCATATTCATAATATGTAGCTATGGATATTATAATTCTAATGGATTTAAGCATGTCTATAAGAGAAAAATTCTCATCATAATTAACACTTTTAGTATGCCCGGAACCTTTTGCTACCAACCGCTCTTTATAAGTATGCATATTGCCATCTATATCAGTTTTCTTCTTGAAAATCAATTTACATCTAATGGTCTTACCATCTTAAGGTAAATCAACTAGGTTCCAAACTTAGGTATCATACATGGATTACATATTAGACTTCATGGCACTAAGCCATTTATCTGCTTTAGGGCTAGACACAGCCTCTTAATAAGTAGTAGGCTCATTTTGATCTATAAACAATACCTCATTAGTATCAGTAAAAAGAAATCCAAATCTCTCAGGCCGATGTCTTATCCTATTAGATCTTCTTGGGCCTTGTGATACCTGAGGAGGTTCAATTAGTTCAAGACTTTGTTGATCTCCCACTAAAGGTTGATTATTTATTTGTGGTTCTTGAACTTCTTCAAGACTTACTTTATTCTTATTGTTGTCTTTTGAAATAAACTTTTTTTCCATAAAGACACAATTTCGAGCAACATACATTTTGTTCTCAATGGGATTATAAAGGTAATATCCTCTAGTTTCTTTAGGATAACCAATAAATACATACTTGGTAGATTTGGCTGATAATTTTTTTGAGGTTTATCGTCGTATGAAAACCTCAAAGCCCTAAATCTTAAGGAAAGACAAACTTGGTCTTTTCTCAAACTACATTGCATATTGTGTTTTATCAACTGCTTTAGAAGGAACATGATTCAGTGTAAACACAATAGTTTCTAAGGCATTACATCAAAATAAATATGAAGATTTGCTCGACTTATCATACATCGAACCATATCTAATAAAATCTGATTTCTCCTATCAGAAACACCATTCCATTGTGGAGTTGTCGGAGGAATTAATCGTGAGAGAATTTCACAATTTCTAAGATGATCATCAAACTCTTGGCTCAAATATTCACCACCTCAATCTGATCAAATTGCTTTTATAGTTTTACCAAGTTGATTTTGCACTTCATTCTAAAATGGTCGAAACATCTCAAAAGATTTACCTTGTTTCATGTAAATCAAATGAATCCGAAAGTCTATCTTTATGGAGTTTAAACATGTGTTTCTCATTTATATGACTAAGACGACAACGCCAAAGGTAGGTTTAATTCAAATCATTTGACTTGAATCTCTTTGTATTTACATTAAGAATAGGAATATATATGGGACTTTTCATGTTTAAAATATAAAGACCATCACACGAATCAACATTTGTATAAAAATGTCTTTACGAGAAATGAAGCATTTATTATTTACAATAATGAAATTAAAATCATCCAAATCTAAACACGACATTGAAAAATGATGTTTCCGCTCAAAGTAGGTACATAATAACAATTATTTAAAACTAAAACAAGTCCATTAGATAAAATTAACTCATAGCATCCTACAACCAATATAGCAACCTTTGCACTATTTCCAACTTATAAGATGACTTCTCCTTTATTTAGCTTTCTACTTTTAGTGATACCTTGCATATTAGTACAAATGTGAGATCTATACCTAGTATCCAACACCCAAAAATCACTAGTAGACAAGTTAACTTCAATAACATAAATACCAGAAGCAATAGTCATGCTACCTTTTTTTTCTTTATCTTCAAAATAGAGCTTGCAATTTCTAAACCAATGCCTAGGTGCATGACATAAATAACAATTTCCTTTTTTTCCTTTTCCTTTGGGGACTGTGAAGTGGAAGCAACCTTAGGCTTGACTTGTTCCACAAGCTTTGCGACAGTCACAATAACCTTGGCAACTTTAGCCTTGCTTTTACCTTTCTTCTTTATAGCCTTTCTTTTTGGAACCATCAACATATTGACAGTGGATTTCTTGACATTCTACTAAGCAATTTCATGCATCAAATGCAACTTTGAGATAGACTTCTCCATGTTATTCATGTTATAGTTCATTATAAATTATGAATAACTATCATGCAATAAATTCAAGATAAAATCCATAGCCAACCTTTGGCTAATGGGAAATTCAAGTCAGTTAAGATGGTCAATACAACACTTCATTTTTAGAACACGAGGACTAAATGATGCGCCCTTAGCCATTTTGAAAGAATGAAAGTTCTTGACTGTATCGAACGTTTCTTGTCTAGCCTACTGTTGGAACATTTCCTTCGACATCATAGCCAAGTCTTAAGCTTCCATGCGTTCCATGTCCTTTTGAAGTTCAGGAACCATGGTTGCCAAGATAATGCATGCAACATCAGTTGAGATGTTGATATGCTTAGTGTTGAACATTGAAGTTCAAGTTTTGTATTGGAAAAGAAGAAAACCTTTAGTCCCACATAGGAGAGAAAGGCTTGGTTTTCCCACTTAATATAAGTTCCAACTCACTTCACTATTGTTTAAGAGAGAAGTGAGTTAGAATGAGTGGACCATGGGGTTCACTAGGATGGACCATGGGGTTCACTAGGAACTCACCCTAATTAAATAATCTTTGACAATGGCCTTGGGCCTTGGGGCCTTTGGGGCTTTGGTTTGTTCAAGACTTAGCCATTCATAAACATAGTTTTTTAATTTTCGTTTTTTATTTTATTTTCGTTTTTAAATAATACAAAAGAGCACCAACAGTTGCTAAGTTCGAATTAGGAGTTAAAATAACTATAAATTAGTGGCACACTAATTAAGACCACTAATTAGATAGTTATGGAGAAACTGTCCACTAATTGGACAGTTAGATGGTTATCTATAATAGAGGAGTCTTTTGACAGAGAAAAGAAGTTTTTTTCGGAAATCAAATTTCATGTGATTTGTGTTTAATCTGAGAGAGACGATTTGCAGTTTGAAGGTTCTTTGATTGGTGCTTTAATCAAAGAATAGGCCAGTTGTATCCTGGGGACAGAACTCCTAGTTGAATTCGGCACCGAGTTGGAGGAAATTATTCTGTCTTAGGACATTGCTCTTTGCAAGCCTCTGGTACAATTTGATTATTAATCTTCGTTATTGTTTAATCAGCATGTTTAATTGCTTGTGATAACAGTGCCATGTTCAGATTTATGTTTATTATAGATTGCTTGGTATAACAATCTAAGACAGAATAATCTATATATATATAACTTCGAGATTTTCATACTTGCTTGTTACTATTGTTTTCTGATTCGAATATACTTGGTGTTTTGTATATCTTAGAATCTGAATCTGAAATGGCATCATCTCATATTGTTAATGATAAGACTGCATCCAATTCTAAGGATGAGAGGCCTGAAAAGTTTAAGGGACTTGATTTCAAGAGATGGCAACAGAAAACAATTTTCTGGTTGACCACTATGAATTTAGCCAATGTCATCAGAGAGGAGGTTCCTAAGACGGATGAGAGTCCGATCACCAAGGAAACCATGATGACAATCGAGGCATGGAAAAATTCTGACTTCCTTTGCAGGAACTATATTCCGAGCAGACTTGATGACACTCTATATGATGTTTATTACGAGTGTGAGACTGCAAAAGATGTTTGGGACATGCTGGAAAAGAAATATCGAACTGAAGATGCGGGAGCAAAAAAGTTCGTGGTTGGCAAATTCTTGAAATATAACATGGTCGACTCAAAGTCTGTAGTGAAGCAAGTTGAAGAACTGCAAGTGTTGATTCATGAGTTACATGCTTAGGGATGTGTCGTGAATGAGCATTTTCAAACTGGTTCTATCATTGAGAAATTACCTCCATCTTGGAATGACTTCAAGGTGTATCTGAAGCATAAGCGTAGAGATATGTCGATTGAAGACTTGATCTTGAGGGCTACGGGTTGAAGAAGATCATAGGAAAGGAGACAAGATGGAAGGAAGTGACATTGATGCAAAGGCAAACATGGTGGAAGGAAGCAATTCCAAAGTTCAGAAATTCCAGAAGAAGAATTTCAAAAGAGGAGCACCCACCAAACAGTTTGCACCGAAGGGGAAGAATTTTAAGAAAATCCAAGGAAGTTGCTGGGTATGTGGAAAACAGGGTCATAGGGCCCAAGATTGTCGTCATAAGAAAGATCAGAATCATGGCAATTCTGGTTTGAACAACCAAGCGAATATTGCTGATGTCCAAATTGATGAAATGGACATTGATCTCACTGCTGTTGTGTCTGAAACTAACATGGTCTCTGACACTCGGGGCTGGTGGATTGACACTGGTGCGACTCGACATATTTGCAGCGACAAAAGCTTGTTTTCAGAGTTTCTTCCTGTTGATAGTGAAGAAAAGCTTTATATGGGAAATTCATCCTCTTCAATGGTTGAAGGCAAGGGCACTGTTAAGATGAAGTTCACTAGCGGGAAAATAGTCACTTTACTCAATGTGTTGTATGTTCCTGAGATCAGGAAGAACCTTGTATCTGGCCCTTTACTTAACAAAAAGGGTTCAAGTTGGTGTTTGAGTCGACAAGTTTGTTCTCACCAAGGGTGGGATGTATGTAGGAAAGGGATACCTCACGAGAGAGGTCTCTTTAAGCTCAATGTTGTAATTGTTAACTCTACTTGGTAATAGAATGATCGTTTTGGCGTATATGGTTGATTCATTTAATTTATGGCATGCTAGATTAGGACATGTGAATAAAAGATCTATTTACAGAATGGTTAAGTTAAATCTATTGCCCAAGTTTAACATTGATTTAAATAAAAAATGTGAAATATGCACTGAATCAAAATTTGCAAGGCAACCTTTCAAATCTGTCCAAGAGAGATCAAATGAATTATTAGGATTGATTTATAGTGATCTTTGTGATTTTAAATCCATCCCTACTAGAGGGGGAAAAAATTATTACATCACCTTTATTGATGATTGTAGTAAATATTGCCAAGTCTATTTGATTAGAAATAAAAACGAGGCCTTAGATATGTTTAAAATATATAAGGCAGAGGTAGAAAATCAATTAGACAAGAAAATTAAGGCATTAAGAACAGATAGAGGTGGAGAATATGAATCTGCTGAATTTGCAGAATTATGTAGCAAATATGGAATTATACATCAAACGACTGCACCCTATACACCTCAACAGAATGGTGTAGCGGAGAGGAAAAATAGAACTCTAAAAAATATGATTAATTCCATGTTGAATGATTCTGGACTTTCTCAGAATTTGTGGGGTGAAGCGTTACTCACTGCAAATCACATTTTGAATAGAGTGCCTTTCAAGAAATTAGATAAATCTCCATTTGAGATATGGAGAGGCAGAAAACCCACTTACAAAACTTTGAAAGTGTGGGGTTGCTTGGCAAAGGTCCAAATTCCCTTACCAAAGAGAACTAAGTTAGGACCTAAAACTGTAGATTGCGTATTCATTGGTTTTGCTAAGAACAGTGCAGCATATAGATTCTTAGTAGTTAAATCACATATTTCAGATATAAGTGAAAATTCTATTATTGAATCTATTGATGCTGAATTTTTTGAACACATTTTTCCTTTTAAGGAAAATCAAAGTGGTTCGTCACTTAAAAGAATCTGTTTGAAGAGAGTTTAGATGAACCATCTAATTCTAAGGTTCAAGAACAAGAGTTAGAACCTAGAAGAGGAAAAAGAGTTAAGGTCACAAAAGACTTTGGACCTGATTTTGTTAACATGTTAACTGAAAATGAGCCACAAACTTATAAAGAAGCTATGTCCTCACCAGACGCTCCATTTTGGATGGAAGCTATCAATAGTGAGATAGAATCCATTTTACAAAATAATACGTGGGAATTGGTTGATCTACCATCGGGAATCAAACCAATTGGATATAAATGGATCTTCAAAAAGAAGCTAAAGGCTGATGGCACTATTGAGAAATACAAGGCACGTTTGGTTGCTAAAGGATATAGACAAAAGAAGGTTTGGATTACTTTGACACTTATTCTCTGTTTCAAGAATAACTTCCATTAGGATGTTAATTTCCATAGGCTGCTTTGTACGACATGGAAATACATCAAATGGATGTTAAAACAACATTTTTAAATGGAGAATTAGAAGAAGAGATTTATATGGATCAACTTTGAAGGGTTCGTAGTAAATGGCCAAGAAAATAAAGTTTGTAGACTTGTTAAGTCTTTGTATGGACTTAAACAAGCTCCAAAACAATGGCATGAGAAATTTGATCATACTATGATGGCAAATGGTTTTAAAATAAATGAATGTGACAAATGTGTGTACATTAAAGAAATGAAGAACTCATTTGTCATAGTATGTCTCTATGTTGATGACATGTTAATTATGAGCTCGAGCAAGGATGCCATAATGTCAACAAAGAAGATGTTGAATTCTAGTTTTGACATGAAAGACTTAGGTCTAGCTGATGTAATACTAGGAATTCAAATCAAAAGGAATAACGAAGGTTATATCCTAACGCAATCTCATTATGTTGAGAAAATCTTAAAAAGATTCATCAATTCGATTGCAAACTGCACCAACTCCTTTTGATGCAAATTGTCATCTAAAGAAGAACTCTAAAGAGTCGGTTTGTCAATTAGAATACTCTCAAGTTATTGGGAGTTTAATGTACCGATGAACTCTACTAGACACGATATTGCTTATGCGAAGCGAGTTAAGCGAATACACAAGTAGTCCAAATGATGATCATTGGACAAACATTGATAAGAGTTCTAAGGTATCTCAAGTATACCTTGAATTATGGATTAGTTTATACAAAGTATCCACCAGTGCTTGAAGGCTATAGTGATGCAAATTGGATTTCTGATAATACAGAAACCAAATCAACTAGTGGATATGTATTTACATTGGGTGGAGCAGCAATTTCTTGGAAATCAACAAAACAAACGTGTATAGCACGATCCACCATGGAATCCGAATTCATTGCTCTTGACAAGGCAGCTGAAGAAGCTGAATGGCTAAGAAATTTCTTAGAAGATATTCCTTGCTGGCCAAACCAAGTCACAACAATATGCATACATTGTGATAGTATGGCAGCACAAGCGAGAGCTAAAAACAATATATATAATGGTAAGTCGAGACATATAAAGGCGCCAGGCATAATACTATAAGACAATTACGACAAGTGGAGTAATTAGTATTGATTATGTTAAGTCTAAGGAAAACATTGCAGATCCTTTGACTAAGGGCTTACCAAGAGATCAAGTGAAGATATTATCGAGGGGAATGGGTTTAAAGCCTATAGAGTAATTCAAGTATGGCGGAAACCTAACCTAGCTGATTGGAGATCCCATGGTCTAGGTTCAATAGGCAAACTGGTTAGACTTGAATTAACAAACAGGACACACAATTACCTGTTCCTATGATGAAGTAAGTGTGTTGATAAGATGTTTAGGGTATGCAATATGCATTTAATGACATAGTAATGTCACCTATATGGTAGTAAATGTGGGGTCGCATTTATGAGAATGAAATTAGGCTAAGTTCTCTAAAGCTATCATGAAACCAGGATCTGTTCAGGACCAAAATGAACAAAAACGTATGAACTGCATTTGGATTCAAGTCATGAGTAAGACATATTGTCTTGGTTTACTATAAAAGTGAACAGTTCAAGATAAATAAATACATCAACTGCGTCACAAAGTAAACCCGATATGCTTTACTAAGGTTAGTTCAAGTCTTTACGACACTCTTCCTTATAAGCATGACTTGATCATGTCTCTCTCTCGTGTATAGTTATTATTTTTTGTTTATGATTTGGCAAAGTTAAGACATATGGGGTGTTCCAATTTCCAATACAAAAGTGGGGTATTGTTGAACATTGAAGTTCAAGTTTTGTATTGGAAAAGAAGAAAACCTTTAGTCCCACATAGGAGAGAAAGGCTTGGTTTTCCCACTTAATATAAGTTCCAACTCACTTCACTATTGTTTAAGAGAGAAGTGAGTTAGAATGAGTGGACCATGGGGTTCACTAGGATGGACCATGGGGTTCACTAGGAACTCACCCTAATTAAATAATCTTTGACAATGGCCTTGGGCCTTGGGGCCTTTGGGGCTTTGGTTTGTTCAAGACTTAGCCATTCATAAACATAGTTTTTTAATTTTCGTTTTTTATTTTATTTTCGTTTTTAAATAATACAAAAGAGCACCAACAGATTGCTAAGTTCGAATTAGGAGTTAAAATAACTATAAATTAGTGGCACACTAATTAAGACCACTAATTAGATAGTTATGGAGAAAGCTGTCCACTAATTGGACAGATTAGATGGTTATCTATAATAGAGGAGTCTTTTGACAGAGAAAAGAAGTTTTTTTGGAAATCAAATTTCATGTGATTTGTGTTTAATCGAGAGAGACGATTTGCGGTTTGAAGGTTCTTTGATTGGTGCTTTAATCAAAGAATAGGCCGATTGTATCCTGGGGACAGAACTCCTAGTTGAATTCGACACCGAGTTGGAGGAAATTATTCTGTCTTAGGACATTGCTCTTTGCAAGCCTCGGTACAATTTGATTATTAATCTTCGTTATTGTTTAATCAGGCATGTTTAATTGCTTGTGATAACGAGTGCCATGTTCGATTTATGTTTATTATAGATTGCTTGGTATAACAATCTAAGACAGAATAATCTATATATATATAACTTCGAGATTTTCATACTTGCTTGTTACTATTGTTTTCGATTCGAATATACTTGGTGTTTTGTATATCTTAGAATCGAATCGAAATGGCATCATCTCATATTGTTAATGATAAGACGCATCCAATTCTAAGGATGAGAGGCCGAAAAGTTTAAGGGACTTGATTTCAAGAGATGGCAAATGAGAAAACAATTTTACGGTTGACCACTATGAATTTAGCCAATGTCATCGAGAGGGAGGTTCCTAAGACGGATGAGAGTCCGATCACCAAGGAAACCATGATGACAATCGAGGCATGGAAAAATTCGACTTCCTTTGCGGGAACTATATTACGAACAGACTTGATGACACTCTATATGATGTTTATTACGAGTGTGAGGCTGCAAAAGATGTTTGGGACATCTTTGGAAAAGAAATATCGAATCAAGATGCGGGAGCAAAAAGTTCGTGGTTGGCAAATTCTTGAAATATAACATGGTCGACTCAAAGTCGTAGTGAAGCAAGTTGAAGAAGCGCAAGTGTTGATTCATGAGTTACATGCTTGAGGGATGTGTCGTGAATGAGCATTTTCAAACTGGTTCTATCATTGAGAAATTACCTCCATCTTGGAATGACTTCAAGGTGTATCTCAAGCATAAGCGTAGAGATATGTCGATTGAAGACTTGATCTTGAGGTCATGCGGTTGAAGAAGATCATAGGAAAGGAGACAAGATGGAAGGAAGTGACATTGATGCAAAGGCAAACATGGTGGAAGGAAGCAATTCCAAAGTTCGAAATTCCGAAGAAGAATTTCAAAAGAGGAGCACCCACCAAACAGTTTGCACCGAAGGGGAAGAATTTTAAGAAAATCCAAGGAAGGCTGTTGGGTATGTGGAAAACAGGGTCATAGGGCCCAAGATTGTCGTCATAAGAAAGATCGAATCATGGCAATTCTGGTTTGAACAACCAAGCGAATATTGCTTGATGTCCAAATTGATGAAATGGACATTGATCTCATTTCTTGTTGTTAATCTGAAACTAACATGGTCTCGACACTCGGGGTGGTGGATTGACACTTTGGTGCGACTCGACATATTTGCGGCGACAAAAGCTTGTTTTCGAGTTTCTTCTGTTGATAGTGAAGAAAAGCTTTATATGGGAAATTCATCCTCTTCAATGGTTGAAGGCAAGGGCACTTTATTAAGATGAAGTTCACTAGCGGAAAATAGTCACTTTACTCAATGTGTTGTATGTTCCCGAGATCGGAAGAACCTTGTATCGGCCCTTTACTTAACAAAAAGGGTTCAAGTTGGTGTTTGAGTCGACAAGTTTGTTCTCACCAAGGGTGGGATGTATGTAGGAAAGGGATACCTCACAGAGGGTCTCTTTAAGCTCAATGTTGTAATTGTTAACTCTACTTGGTAATAGAATGATCGTTTACGCGTATATGGTTGATTCATTTAATTTATGGCATGCTAGATTAGGACATGTGAATAAAAGATCTATTTACTGAAATGGTTAAGTTAAATCTATTGCCCAAGTTTAACATTGATTTAAATAAAAAATGTGAAATATGCATCAAATCAAAATTTGCAAGGCAACCTTTCAAATCATGTCAAGAGAGATCAAATGAATTATTAGGATTGATTTATAGTGATCTTTGTGATTTTAAATCCATCCCTACTAGAGGGGAAAAAATTATTACATCACCTTTATTGATGATTGTAGTAAATATTGCCAAGTCTATTTGATTAGAAATAAAAACGAGGCCTTAGATATGTTTAAAATATATAAGGCGAGGTAGAAAATCAATTAGACAAGAAAATTAAGGCATTAAGAACAGATAGAGGTGGAGAATATGAATCTGCTTTGAATTTGCGAAATTATGTAGCAAATATGGAATTATACATCAAACGATCGCACCCTATACACCTCAACAAATGGTGTAGCGGAGAGGAAAAATAGAACTCTAAAAAATATGATTAATTCCATGTTGAATGATTCTGGACTTTCTCGAAATTTGTGGGGTGAAGCGTTACTCACTTGCAAATCACATTTTGAATAGAGTGCCTTTCAAGAAATTAGATAAATCTCCATTTGAGATATGGAGAGGCGAAAAACCCACTTACAAAACTTTGAAAGTGTGGGGTTGCTTGGCAAAGGTCCAAATTCCCTTACCAAAGAGAACTAAGTTAGGACCTAAAGCGTAGATTGCGTATTCATTGGTTTTGCTAAGAACAAAGTGCGACATATAGATTCTTAGTAGTTAAATCACATATTTCGAGATATAAGTGAAAATTCTATTATTGAATCTATTGATGCTGAATTTTTGAACACATTTTTCCTTTTAAGGAAAATCAAAGTGGTTCGTCACTTAAAAGAATCTGTTTGAAGAGAGTTTAGATGAACCATCTAATTCTAAGGTTCAAGAACAAGAGTTAGAACCTAGAAGAGGAAAAAGAGTTAAGGTCACAAAAGACTTTGGACTGATTTTGTTAACATGTTAACGAAAATGAGCCACAAACTTATAAAGAAGCTATGTCCTCACCAGACGCTCCATTTTGGATGGAAGCTATCAATAGTGAGATAGAATCCATTTTACAAAATAATACGTGGGAATTGGTTGATCTACCATCGGGAATCAAACCAATTGGATATAAATGGATCTTCAAAAAGAAGCTAAAGGCTGATGGCACTATTGAGAAATACAAGGCACGTTTGGTTGCTAAAGGATATAGACAAAAAGAAGGTTTGGATTACTTTGACACTTATTCTCTGTTTCAAGAATAACTTCCATTAGGATGTTAATTTCCATAGGCTGCTTTGTACGACATGGAAATACATCAAATGGATGTTAAAACAACATTTTTAAATGGAGAATTAGAAGAAGAGATTTATATGGATCAACTTTGAAGGGTTCGTAGTAAATGGCCAAGAAAATAAAGTTTGTAGACTTGTTAAGTCTTTGTATGGACTTAAACAAGCTCCAAAACAATGGCATGAGAAATTTGATCATACTATGATGGCAAATGGTTTTAAAATAAATGAATGTGACAAATGTGTGTACATTAAAGAAATGAAGAACTCATTTGTCATAGTATGTCTCTATGTTGATGACATGTTAATTATGAGCTCGAGCAAGGATGCCATAATGTCAACAAAGAAGATGTTGAATTCTAGTTTTGACATGAAAGACTTAGGTCTAGCTGATGTAATACTAGGAATTCAAATCAAAAGGAATAACGAAGGTTATATCCTAACGCAATCTCATTATGTTGAGAAAATCTTAAAAAGATTCAGTCAATTCGATTGCAAACCTGCACCAACTCCTTTTGATGCAAATTGTCATCTAAAGAAGAACTCTAAAGAGTCGGTTTGTCAATTAGAATACTCTCAAGTTATTGGGAGTTTAATGTACCTGATGAACTCTACTAGACCTGATATTGCTTATGCGGTAAGCAGGTTAAGCAGATACACAAGTAGTCCAAATGATGATCATTGGACAGCATTGATAAGAGTTCTAAGGTATCTCAAGTATACCTTGAATTATGGATTAGTTTATACAAAGTATCCACCAGTGCTTGAAGGCTATAGTGATGCAAATTGGATTTCTGATAATACAGAAACCAAATCAACTAGTGGATATGTATTTACATTGGGTGGAGCAAAGAATTTCTTGGAAATCAACAAAACAAACGTGTATAGCACGATCCACCATGGAATCCGAATTCATTGCTCTTGACAAGCGCAATTGAAGAAGGCTGAATGGCTAAGAAATTTCTTAGAAGATATTCCTTGCGGCCAAAACCAAATCACGAAATATGCATACATTGTGATAGTATGGCAGCACAAGCGAGAGCTAAAAACAATATATATAATGGTAAGTCGAGACATATAAGGCGCCGGCATAATACTATAAGACAATTACTGACAAGTGGAGTAATTAGTATTGATTATGTTAAGTCTAAGGAAAACATTGCAGATCCTTTGACTAAGGGCTTACCAAGAGATCAAGTGAAGATATTATCGAGGGAATGGGTTTAAAGCCTATAGAGTAATTCAAGTATGGCGGAAACCTAACCTAGCTGATTGGAGATCCCATGGTCTAGGTTCAATAGGCAAACTGGTTAGACTTGAATTAACAAACAGGACACACAATTACCTGTTCCTATGATGAAGTAAGTGTGTTGATAAGATGTTTAGGGTATGCAATATGCATTTAATGACATAGTAATGTCACCTATATGGTAGTAAATGTGGGGTCGCATTTATGAGAATGAAATTAGGCTAAGTTCTCTAAAGCTATCATGAAACCAGGATCTGTTCGGGACCAAAATGAACAAAAACGTATGAACGCATTTGGATTCAAGTCATGAGTAAGACATATTGTCTTGGTTTACTATAAAAGTGAACAGTTCAAGATAAATAAATACATCAATCTAAGTCACAAAGTAAACCCGATATGCTTTTTACTAAGGTTAGTTCAAGTCTTTACGACACTCTTCCTTATAAGCATGACTTGATCATGTCTCTCTCTCGTGTATAGTTATTATTTTTTGTTTATGATTTGGCAAAGTTAAGACATATGGGGTGTTCCAATTTCCAATACAAAAGTGGGGTATTGTTGAACATTGAAGTTCAAGTTTTGTATTGGAAAAGAAGAAAACCTTTAGTCCCACATAGGAGAGAAAGGCTTGGTTTTCCCACTTAATATAAGTTCCAACTCACTTCACTATTGTTTAAGAGAGAAGTGAGTTAGAATGAGTGGACCATGGGGTTCACTAGGATGGACCATGGGGTTCACTAGGAACTCACCCTAATTAAATAATCTTTGACAATGGCCTTGGGCCTTGGGGCCTTTGGGGCTTTGGTTTGTTCAAGACTTAGCCATTCATAAACATAGTTTTTTAATTTTCGTTTTTTATTTTATTTTCGTTTTTAAATAATACAAAAGAGCACCAACAGTTGCTAAGTTCGAATTAGGAGTTAAAATAACTATAAATTAGTGGCACACTAATTAAGACCACTAATTAGATAGTTATGGAGAAACTGTCCACTAATTGGACAGTTAGATGGTTATCTATAATAGAGGAGTCTTTTGACAGAGAAAAGAAGTTTTTTTCGGAAATCAAATTTCATGTGATTTGTGTTTAATCTGAGAGAGACGATTTGCAGTTTGAAGGTTCTTTGATTGGTGCTTTAATCAAAGAATAGGCCAGTTGTATCCTGGGGACAGAACTCCTAGTTGAATTCGGCACCGAGTTGGAGGAAATTATTCTGTCTTAGGACATTGCTCTTTGCAAGCCTCTGGTACAATTTGATTATTAATCTTCGTTATTGTTTAATCAGCATGTTTAATTGCTTGTGATAACAGTGCCATGTTCAGATTTATGTTTATTATAGATTGCTTGGTATAACAATCTAAGACAGAATAATCTATATATATATAACTTCGAGATTTTCATACTTGCTTGTTACTATTGTTTTCTGATTCGAATATACTTGGTGTTTTGTATATCTTAGAATCTGAATCTGAAATGGCATCATCTCATATTGTTAATGATAAGACTGCATCCAATTCTAAGGATGAGAGGCCTGAAAAGTTTAAGGGACTTGATTTCAAGAGATGGCAACAGAAAACAATTTTCTGGTTGACCACTATGAATTTAGCCAATGTCATCAGAGAGGAGGTTCCTAAGACGGATGAGAGTCCGATCACCAAGGAAACCATGATGACAATCGAGGCATGGAAAAATTCTGACTTCCTTTGCAGGAACTATATTCTGAACAGACTTGATGACACTCTATATGATGTTTATTCTGAGTGTGAGACTGCAAAAGATGTTTGGGACATGCTGGAAAAGAAATATCGAACTGAAGATGCGGGAGCAAAAAAGTTCGTGGTTGGCAAATTCTTGAAATATAACATGGTCGACTCAAAGTCTGTAGTGAAGCAAGTTGAAGAACCGCAAGTGTTGATTCATGAGTTACATGCCGAGGGATGTGTCGTGAATGAGCATTTTCAAACTGGTTCTATCATTGAGAAATTACCTCCATCTTGGAATGACTTCAAGGTGTATCTGAAGCATAAGCGTAGAGATATGTCGATTGAAGACTTGATCTTGAGGTCATGTTGAAGAAGATCATAGGAAAGGAGACAAGATGGAAGGAAGTGACATTGATGCAAAGGCAAACATGGTGGAAGGAAGCAATTCCAAAGTTCAGAAATTCCAGAAGAAGAATTTCAAAAGAGGAGCACCCACCAAACAGTTTGCACCGAAGGGGAAGAATTTTAAGAAAATCCAAGGAAGCTGCTGGGTATGTGGAAAACAGGGTCATAGGGCCCAAGATTGTCGTCATAAGAAAGATCAGAATCATGGCAATTCTGGTTTGAACAACCAAGCGAATATTGCTGATGTCCAAATTGATGAAATGGACATTGATCTCACCGCTTGTTATTTCTGAAACTAACATGGTCTCGACACTCTGGGGGCTCAGTGGATTGACACTGGTGCGACTCGACATATTTGCAGCGACAAAAGCTTGTTTTCAGAGTTTCTTCCTGTTGATAGTGAAGAAAAGCTTTATATGGGAAATTCATCCTCTTCAATGGTTGAAGGCAAGGGCACTGTTAAGATGAAGTTCACTAGCGGGAAAATAGTCACTTTACTCAATGTGTTGTATGTTCCTGAGATCAGGAAGAACCTTGTATCTGGCCCTTTACTTAACAAAAAAGGGTTCAAGTTGGTGTTTGAGTCTGACAAGTTTGTTCTCACCAAGGGTGGGATGTATGTAGGAAAGGGATACCTCACAGAGGGTCTCTTTAATCACCAAGGGTGGGATGTATTTAGGACATTGCTCTTTGCAAGCCTCTGGTACAATTTGATTATTAATCTTCGTTATTGTTTAATCAGCATGTTTAATTGCTTGTGATAACAGTGCCATGTTCAGATTTATGTTTATTATAGATTGCTTGGTATAACACTTAGTACGTGCATCCTTTACAGCTCTTAAAGCATTGGCTGGTAGTTCCTCGGGAAGAGGATCATCTAGGACATACAACGTGCATTCATGTTTAAGAACAGTTCTCAAGTTTCTGAATTAGTCAAGAAAGTTTGTCTACGATAACTTATCTTTCTCAAGGATGGATCCCGGTGACAAAGAATATATTTTGAGTTGAGGAGGCCATAGATCTACAACAAAAAAAATGTAAAAGCTCATTTTAGTGTAGAGGAATAGACTTCTACTAAATTAACAAACTTCCTAAAACACTATGTTAATTTAAATGACTAAAATATGTTTCAGCTAATTCCAAGACAACTAAGGCATGACACTTAAAATTAGGTTATTTAGTTAGGTACATATTACCAATTACATCATATGTAAATTTTAGTTATTTTTATGAGATTATGACATCTTATGTCTTAACATGATTTATCTCATCTTGTGCCTAAAGCTCAAAACCGTTTTGTTAGCTTTATCAAATCTAACCATTTCAAACAATAGAGTAACCATTATTCAATTGGTTTCACCAAGACCACACAATACACTTTATAAAGAGAGACCCATATTGATGTGATCGAAACATTGAAAAGTGTTTGAGAATGGTTGACACTTGACTTAAAGTTTGGAAGAGGGGTTTTATTTGTTTTAGCGATCACAATTTAAATGAGATAAATATCATATATTATAATGCATGTACAATCACTAAAAAATTTAGAAAATTTACTAATATTTACTATTATACAAATTTCCTTGAGCTACGAACAATTAGCGGCGGTCCCGCTGGCCGGTCAGCAAGCGGGTAGTACAAGGAGTAGCACACCCATTTTTTAAGACAACGAGTTCCGGTTTCAAAAACTCAAAATCGCCTAAAATCTCTCATTACTTTAGCCAATTCAATTGACGAAAATTGCTCCTTATTTTAACTCTAGAAATATTAATTAAAGCGTTTTTAATTAACTCGGACACCACCTTTAACTTAATATCTTATCCTAATCCAATTAGAACTTACGATACATTGAATCTTTATCCATTATGAAATTTTTTATATATCTCACCTATCTTATAGGATTTCTAATTCTTATCCAATTAAAAGTTTATCTCCTATTTAATAGGAATATACTAACATAAATATTAATCATGTATTCAACACCAGAATCATATTAAATTAATCATATTAACCAAATCATGATTTCTATCATGAAGACATATATAATTATTGAACAAAAATGAACTATGTATTCAACACCAGAATCAAATTAACCTAAACATGACTTCTACCATAAACATACAAAACTCGATAGTTCAATATTAAAACATATTCTAATCGAAATATTCTAAACATGAATTCTATCAATGAATGAAATCATGTATATGTATCGAATACCTGAATTTACAACAAACAATTATCGCAGAACCTATATGTACATCATATATATAATAAAGATCATTTTTCACACACATATCACATATAAATCAAAGAAAACACGCAAACGTTTAATAGAATCGAGTCTAAAGCTCTGATACTACTATTGGGTTATGGGGTTCATAAACATTAACAAATTTGAAACAATTTTAGAAAAACCCTAACAAGATAGATAATAAATTTCATTAAACTAGATCTAGAAGAGTAAACCATACCTTAATCCATAATTTCCTTTTCTAATCGTTCGATCTATAAAACTTTCAAGTCCGCGTCCTCTATTAGAAATCCACATGAACGACGATCACAATTTGGTGCGCTAGCCCCAAAAGAGACAACAAATGTTTTTCTTTCTCTCCTAAAATCCAGGAAAACTTGAACATACCAAAAATGTAACCTTATTTCATTTTAGGGTTTCAACCTCTATTTATATGTGCAGATTTGCTCATTTAAAAAAATCTATTTGTAATAAAACTATTGTATTTAGGTAATTCAAGCAAATTATGCAAATGCCCCTATTAATAAGTTATTATATAACAAATTATAAGGGCTTTTATGTCATGAATTTATCAAATAAAATTCATTACTCTGAACCAATCTAAATTGTGCAAAGCCATTCTTTACGTATGACCCAATAAGTTCATGCGATGTTGGTAATGAATCAAAAATTATTTTGGTATACAAGTCATAAGCGGTCTTTAGCAAGGCATTATGACTACCCAAGTAGCATGAATATCGAAATCTATGCAACTTAATGAATAATATATATCATATCCTTTTATTGTACGATATCCTTTGATTGCAGATAAGGCATGGAAAGTCACCCTAATGTTCAATTGTACTAGTCTCTATCTTTAGGTAAATTGAGAACATTTAAATGACATTGATCATAGCAGTTCACTTGGACATGACCATTTAACAGTCCAACATATCGAGGGATCTACCAATATCTCTTTATACGAGATGGATAAACTCTATCTTGATTAAACACCTTCGCATTTTATTCACATGGTAACCAATTGCAATCTTTATAATTGTCGAGTTAAAGACAACATTTGATTGTGTCAAATTACCATGCTCATAATATTGAAGTCTATGGTAATCTCAAGTCAAATGACTAAATGATATACTTATCATAAGTAACACCTATGATATGATCCATGTGGTGTTCTCATAGCGGGTCGGTCTAGTACCTTATTTCTTAATAAGTACTTATGATCTCGATTCGTATCCCTATACGTATTATCATCACATGACCATTAATCAAGATTCACATTAGTCTTAATTCATTATAGTTCCCAGTATAATGACTAACTATAGACATTTAAGATATTTCAACCAATACCATGGATCTTATTATAAGGTAAAACTGTAATCACTTATAATAAAATAGCAAAAATGAAAACCTCTATTTTATTAATCAAAATTATAAAATAAATAATGTGTGTAGATTCAGCTAGGCACGTGCCCCAACAGTTGGTTGCACGCATATATCATCATCTATGTAAATAGCAACAACTTTAGAAACAAAAGGCATGTTGAATCTTTTTTTATCAAGATTGACACTCAAAATTATCTCCACAACATGATACTAAACATGAAGTGTATAATTGAATGTGTGTCAGTAGCTTAGATAGGATGGATGAGACACTTATGAAATGATTAATTGGTATGATGATATAAACTCAAAATTGGTGTTATATGTACGAATATAGTTCAAGAATTCATTTGTTTCTTTAGTGTTTCATATGAGCAAGTCAAACATTTGTTGGGAGACAATGTTAGGGATGAGAGACACTTGACCATTTGAACAGTAAAAACTGTTAGTTTGATTAAAGAAATCTTCGAGCGCCACAATTTTGATAAGATACCGCGGATGGTAATACATCTACTGAACGAACAATGTTATCAAAATTCATTGCGACAGATGTCTTTGTGTATTTCGCGAACCTATAAATTACCAACAAAAATGGTCAAAACAAACTAATTTTTTAATTGTTGAATAAAGATGTATTACTCTCTAACCAATAGTCACCACTTTTTGTGAGACTTATGTATTATCAAGTGCCAAACTTCTTAAAGAAGTTTAACTAATATATTTTTTGTAGCTAGAGATAATTGACACATACCCGTCGCGTTTGCCTTATTTTTTTTTTCAATACAGTTGTCTTTAGCATGATCATCTCATCTCCCTTTCCTCTTCTATCACGGACATACGGTTTGACCTATCCACCTCTCTATGCAAACTCTTTCTAGCCTTTTTCATAACTCAACTAAGTTAAACAAATTAATATAATATACATAACTTCAGTAGATTTACATATTTACAACAAATATATATAAAATATATATTGATTTCTTGAATAACAAAATAATAGTGTTAAGAGGTTGTTTAACTTTGGATTGACATCTTCGATAGGAATTACCGAAAATGATTAAAACAACTCAATCAATTTTGGAAGAGTTTGGAACGTTGTGTTTTTGGCTTATTATAACAAAACAATTGATTAGAAAAAGACAAAAGAGATAAATGAGCAACATTAAAAAATCTGGTTTTTAACAAAGGATAAGAATATTAGAACATAACTACAATAAGAAGAAAGTAATGATTTATGTTAAGAACAAATAAAATGTAAATAAGTGCGTGCAACCACGTAACTGCAGTCTAGCTACCTCAGTTCATAGTCATAGCTCAATATATTAGTTGAGAATATCATGTTATATTAGGATATGATAACTAACATAAACACGTAGCAAAAAACAATTGGGTATGCATTCCAAAAAGATAACACCTCAATACACTAGACGGAGTCATAGAAAGTAATCAAACATGGAACAAGACTTTAAACTATTATACTTACCAAAACCTATTTCTATCTCACCTCAATAAATCTTTTATACACAGTTTATGTGTTAGGTGTAAAGTGAAGTGCTTTAGTTTACATACTATAATCTTTGTTGTGGCGGCAGATATATAGTTGTATGCATAATTTAATGCAATTGGATGGATCTATATCAACAATTGTTCTTAGGGAAGTTACTCTATAAAACCATAAGCATTGACCTATCTAAATTATCACACTAATATTGTGATAGACATTTCATCAAATAACTTTAGAGCACCCTATAAAAATTTCAATATGGAGCACCATTTTTACTAAGTACTCCAACTCACTCTATGAATCCATCAACATTGACCTGTCTAAGTTACCACACCAATATTCTCATAGCCATATTTTATCAAACAATTTTATAGCACCCTATTAAACCATCAAAACAGACTTGTACTTCCTAATGTAATCAAGTTCCATCGATACAGAAAATTGATTTTTTTCTATCTCACCTCTCTTCATAGGGTGAGTGATAATCATACATAAAATGGTTTCTATCTAAGTAATGATATGTAGCACTAATGACCAATTGAAACTCATAAAAATAAATTTGATTAACATAATCTTTCACTCCATTAAATGTGCAAACTATAGACATTGTATCAATCGAAAACCAAAAAGAAAGAGTATTACAATCAATATTGCACATTTTCATGTGATTGTCCAGCAATCCTGATGCAAATAAGAGTTTTGGTTAAATTAGGATTTCTTATTTATTAGATAAGATTGTTAGAGTTTGTGTTAGATTAGGATTTCTTATTTATTAGAAATAGATTACATAAAGTTTTAGTTAATTCAGAAATCATTATTAGAATAGGAATTCTACTTGGAGTCAAATAATGGATAAACAATTAGGCCTAATATACAAAGGCTTGATCGGTTGTTAAAAGGGCGTTGATTATTATGAATTATTTGATAAATAAATTTATGTATTTAAAGAAAGTATCTCTTTGTTTATTTCAGTTTCTTGAACTTTGTGTGTCCGATCACAATTTAGAAATGTATAATAACTTTTACTTCAGCCTAAATGAATTCAATGAACATACTTAAGAAAACTACTTAATATAAAAATATATGCTCAAAATATTTACACCATATATGCATACAAGCATTTAATCAAACAATTTTAGAGCACGCTATTAAACTATAAAATACAAACTTTAAAAATTCAAAATCTAATATTCTCTTAGGCATTTCATCAAACATTTTTAGATTACCCTATTAAACCATCAAAACAAACTTGTATTAACAAAATGTCAATAATTGCATGTCCAATAAGAATGTTGTATAAATTTAGTAACACAATCAAATAACTTTATTATGGTTTTGATTATGCTTGTAATTTACCATGTTAAGCCTATGTTTGAAATAATACTTAGTTACTACAAGTCTTCGCGGCATTCCTTTAGTAGAGTTCAAACTTCAAACTCAAGACAATCTAAGTGAAACTTAGAATTTTCTTAATTATGTACGACAAGTTTACCATGGTTTTGTTTTAACTTTACTATGGTTTTGGTTGTGCTTGTAATTTTCCATGTGAATCCTATGTTTTGAAATAATGTTTAGTTACTGCAAGCCTTTGCAGCATTCTTTTAGTAGAGTTCAAATTTCAAACTCAAACAATCTAAGTGCAACTTAAAATTTTCTTGATTATCAATGACAACTATATGTTAAACTTTAGGGGCATTTCGTTCTTGGTTTATTTTTATCCCATTTATTTAGTGGGGGATTCGTAAGAGTTTTACACGAAGTGACACTATTCCTAGTTGTTTGATGATATTCCACATAAAATGATTTAGTTTTCACAACCTAAAGTGGAGGTTTGAACATAATTCTTGAATCTAATACTGCACTAACTATAAGCAAATAACTGAATAAGAGTAAAAAAAATGCTACAGATTAAGAAGTTCAAGTGTTAACATAAAAAAAACCTCATTTATTAAGCCAAAAAAGTAAAGAAACTTACTCCAATAGATCAACTAATGATAATGATTCAAAAAGAAAAGTGAAGAAATACACACATAAAAGAACATAAGATTGTTTTCGCCAATAATGCAACATTGTAAAACAAACTAATAGTTAACATAATTTATTTTCAAAGCATTAAACATGAACCAAATATAGGCTATGTCATGCCTACCCTTACAATGCATAGAAACGTTAACCACTCAACAAACAAAACCATTCTACCTCTACTGGAATTATCAAGCAACAACTATGGATAACAATAAAAAAAATCTTTTATACTAATTTATCACAATCATACAAATGAGATTTGGAGAGTAGAAAGACCATTGAGATTGTTTAAAGAAAAGAAGCAACATAATTTAACTCATCATGAGGCATCTAGAATGCCTCTCAATCTAATCAACAAATTGGGACAACCTTGTACACCCTAGAAAGCAATCTAGTTCAAAAGGATTAACTTCTAAGATACATTGAACATGAATTACAACTTTTATTCATGTACCATCATAGTACACAGCTTGTAATGGTATGTTGAGATCATACTTCATCAAAAAATGTAGTTGTAGCGTCTAATCATAGACACTAAAAATATTTCCAACACTAAAATCACTTCATGTTTATATGTGTGCATAATTTAATCATATCAAGACGTTAGAAAGTGAGCATAAACTTTGAGAGTTTATAAGAAAACTTAATGTACTTCCAAGAATGAATGCAACAACAGAATCAATAGTAGCACCAATAGAATTAACATCAAGTCCCACTAGCAAAACAAATAGATAACCACCCCAAGATGGAACATTAAGAAAAAATGTACTAAACTAAGACTATATCGCCAGCGGTAGGTGAAGAGAAAGATAATACAACCCATTCCATTAAGGCAGACTCAATATAGCAATATTTATTTTGTCAAGTCGATGTAGCAAGATTTAGAAAGAAAACAAAAACATATAGGATATATTACTTGAGAAGTGGAATATAATTACTAAGTGCAATGCTACACAGTACCCCAATTCTTGTGGTGCAATAAGTCATAAACTAATATTTTTAAAGGAATTTCATCAAATAATTTTATAGCAACATAGATCATCTGCTCACGATGAATGTGAGTAGGAAAAAATATTGCGTACCCAATTATTAAAAACTACAAAAACAAATGTCCTGAGCAAGTCTTCTCTACTTGATGGTTTAATCGAAGATCCAAAACTGTGAGTGTTTCGATGGATCGACCTCAATGTGAGTGTTTCAAAGATCTAAAACAGTGAGTGTTTTGATGGATCTAAAACTGTGATTAGTAGGAGGAAGTGATACACGATGAAACTTCACTTTTTTTTTTCTTTTCTTTTTTTATGCAGAGCTAGCGTGAGAGATAGGTAAGGAAGGGTTTGAGGTAAAAGTGTTATTCACGAATTTAATAGGGTGAGAGGTATTTGTAACTAACCAAATAGCTATTAACTAATGAAAAAGGGAAGTTGAGGGGTAAAATTTATATTCCAGGTCACAAAGGAAAATCAAGGTATTCGTAAGGTAGATATATATTATTGAAATACAACTTTAAATTACCTATAATACCTTATTTCCACACCAAAAAAGACATTGATGTCATTCCAAATTTAATTAACATATAACATCATCTAGGAAACCATACGGGTCAATGTATCATATTATTATCTATAAGAAAAAAATAAAGAATGCAAAGACTAAATGAATAAAATATAATGTCAAAGCATTTCTAGTGAGAATGTGAGGTGAATGAGGCGTCACTTGCTAAAAAGCAAGATTGGGGGAGGTTTCAAGTTCGAATCATATTAGATTAATTTATCATAATATATATATATATATATATATATATATATATATATATATATTCAAACTAGTTTTTCTTATTACAACTATAGACAACCCAATTTAATGCACTAGAAAAAAATGCCAAATTTGCGACGAAAAAGGTTGTCCTTAAATGCTCGCTTTTCTGTCTCTATCCGAGTTAATGATGAGACAGACTGTCACTAAAATCCTTGTCGCTAATCCGAATTGGCGACGAGTTTAGTGGTTCTTCACTAATTAGTGATGGCCTTCGTCGCTAAAGTCGTTGCTAAATTTAAATCTAAGGTGACTTCATTGCCAGATTAGCGACGACTTTCCGTCGCTAAATTTGTAAAAAAGAAAAATTAAAAAAAAAATCTTTTGAAAAATTATTTTTTTTATTTTTAAGATTTTTTTGTTTTATTTTCTTTTTGAATAAAAATAGTTTTTCTCATATGAAACAAAAGTACTAAAAATAAGATTTTATTTAAAAACAATTTTATTTTATTTAACAACTAACAAATTAAAATTTTTGGAAAATACTAACAATAAAATTAAACAAAAATATGTAACAAGTTAATTAACAACTAAGAGTGTGTTAGTATAATAATAGACATAGTCAAGCAAAAAGTCGCCAAGTGAAAAAAAGGTCTCTAAATACAAAGAAGGTCAGTAAGTAATCAAAAAGACTAGGCAATAATACAACTCAATCGTAGTCATCTGCATAATTGTCAATATCTTCCTAGGTCCCCACGCCATCTTCAGAATCATCATGTGCACGAGCCATTGATGGAGCAACTAGTTGTGTTGCATGTCCAGTATTCAGTTGGGAGTATGTACCGCCCATGAAAATCAAATCAAGTCTCTCAATTAATGCTTGCTCTATCCGCCATACTGCCCCAACAACAACGCAACTACTCCCGATCCATATCTTTCTCTTTCATGACCACTAACAATTGTGCATGGACCCGCTCGAAGTTTGATATAAGTTGCTCAATGGTCTCATCATGAGCAGACATAGGTCGAGAATAACTCGCCCCAGAATCTCGATGCCTCGCTAGTGCCCATCCAAGTACATATGTCCGCCCCTTATCATCACGCCTCTACGTCAACTCGATGTGTCGATTATTGATTTATTTCTACATTAAGAACTTAAACACATACAAGGCACAAGTCATATGAATACTAACAATAAAAGACTTTTACTCATTTACTTTGACAAAATCAGTTACTTATGGCTACCATCTCTGCTCTCTCATCCGCAAAATAATTCCTTCATGATCCCCAGTGTGGATGTGAAGGAATAACTCCAAAGCATTAGGAGGTAAATCTAAAATGCGTTTTAATATAATATAAAATATTATATATACTATCTTCTTAACATAAAAAATAAATTGATAGCAAATAACCTACCAATCTCTTTGCATGTTGCTCGATGGATATCGATCCACCCTTATGAACAGACATCTACGTACCTGTTCCTCCTTTCTCAGACCTTTTATTATTACATGCTCGCTCGAATATCTTCTTGGATTCTGGGTGAACTATATCTTCTTGAAATGCTAAAAAATCTCATTCGTCACGTTGCCAATACATTTCTTCTTTCTGTAAAGCCGCCTAATGAAGTCATTATATCTGGTGTCAAGCTTCTTCTCATATGTCTCCCTAATGTTAGAATCCTTTGCTGATTCCCAATGAAATTGGAGCTACAATGAAAGAATTAATGATTTCTTCATTAATGTGAGGTTTATTGTATAAAACTTATGTACGAGCATATTTACTTCGACTTAAATATGTCTTACCCTCTAAAGATCCAGTAAACGTCCAACTGACGAGCGAGGACTTCATCCCATGTAAACTTCTCATTGACTAGTAAGTTCTTATAGGAAGCGACCATTGCCCGCGAGGCTCAATCCGATGGGTATAACCTATGTCTTATAAAGTTAAACCATGCGATTATCATAAATTACGGTAAACTGGTCAAATGTATACATACTTATATGATGGATTGTTATTTTTTACTCACTATCTGCATGTGTATTTGGCTCTTGTTACTGGAACCTCCTCTTGACGCCCACGTTGCCTCCGTAGACTGTTGAGCTCGAGATGATGACCCATCCCGTAGTCGAGGGTGTGCAATGGTAATGATGTGACAAGTCAATAACTTTTAAGACACATCAAACATGAATTACAATTTTGATTCATGTACCATCATAGTACACAACTTGTAGTGGTATAATAAGATCATACTTCATCAGAAAATGTAGTTGTAGTGTCTAATCATAGACACTAAAAATATTTCCAACACTAAAATCACTTCATGTTTATATGTGTGCATAATTTAATCATATCAAGATGTTCGAAAGCAAGTATAAACTTTAAGAGATTATAAGAAAACTTAATGTACTTCCAAGAATGAATGCAGCAACAGAATCAATAGTAGCGCCAATAGAATTAGCAGCAAATCCCACTAGCAAAACAAATAGATAAACACCCCAAGATGAAATATTAAGAAAAATGTATTAAACTAAGACTGTATCGCCGTCGGTAGGTGAAGAGAAAGATGATACAATCCATTCCATTAATGCAGACTCGATATAACAAGATTTATTTTGTCAAGTCGATGTAGCAAGATTTAGAAAGAAAACAAAAACAAATAGGATTTATTACTTGAGAAGTGGAATATGATTACAAAGTGCAATGGTCCACAATACCCTAATTCTTATGGTGCAATAAGTCTTACACTAATATATTTAAAGGCATTTCATCAAATAATGTTAGAGCAACATAGATCATCTGCTCACGATGAATGTGAGTAGGAGGAAGAGATATTGCATACCTGATTATCAAAAACTACAAACACAAACGTCTAGAGCAAGTCTTCTCGACTTGATTAGTTTAATCGAAGATCCAAAATTGTGAGTGTTTCGATGGATCAACCTTAATGTGAGTGTTTCGAAGATCCAAAACTCTGAGTGTTTTAATGGATCCAAAACTGTGATAAGTAGGAGGAAGAGATATTGGTCACGATGAAACTCCATTTTTCTTCTTTTTGAGCGCCGCTATATGCACCCCGCCAATTTGCAAAGGCACCCATTTCTTAAGGTATTCTCTCCTCTAAATTTTACTTTGATGTAAAAGACAATATTGCCCCTTCATATAAACCCTCAACAATCCCACAACACACTTCTGAAAACTTTTTAGGGCACCGCATCTTCTTTATCTATCTTCTCTAACCGAAACCTACGTTTCTTTTTTTGGCGGGCGTTTATCGATTATTGCACTTTCACATCATCCGATAGCGAGGTACCACTTTAACACCATATAAAGGTTTAAATCAACAATTTTTTGTGTTGGGAATAGTGACATTGATGATTTGGTTTTTCATTGTAAGGTTTCAAAGATTTGACTATTTCAAATTCGTTTTCAGCATACAATGGATGAATATACCGCAATGGTGTAAGAGGAGGTACATGAAGAGATATTTGTTGCTATTTTTTGTTTTTTTGTGTTTTTTTTTCATTTTCTCATGTGTTTGTTCGGTCATGATTGTACCGGTCTTACAAGTCTGAGAATTGCAGGTAAATCTCGGTACAGGGCAACCGAGACTAATGCAAATGTCTCGATTACAACGAACTGAAACATGTTGAATAGTCTTGGGTACTGCGTATTGAGACTGTTTCATCATTCACGGTTTCAAGTAACCGAAACTCGGTATCAAGTCGCGGACCTATAGTACCAAGACTATGTCTTTTGGTTTTTTTCATTAATCTGCTATGTATTTGTGTTGAGTACATATGGTTCACTATTTGTGTTGCAGGTAATACCAGTTTCAACGTTATTTCTAGACTATAAGGATGCTTTTACTCCTTGTAGGCCATTCCTATCTAGAGAAGCGATTATTTCGCGGCTTCAAATAATCGATCGTGCGAACAAGTTTATGTTAGTTACGAAGCACTCTGATGCCACATGGGTTAAGCGGAAGGGAAATGTGAAACTTGCATTTGAGAGGTCCGATACATTTAGGGGAATGTCACAAAGACTAGGGAAAGACAAAACCGTAAAACTTGCTTTGAAACCAAGAACTAAAGAGGAGGAGGAAAATATAAGGACTCAAATTGGCACTAAGAAATATAGGTGTCCTTTTATTATTAACATCAAGGAAAATGTGGATTCTTTATGGTACATAAAAATGTTATGTGGGAGGCACAATCACGACCCCACCAACAACTTGGACAACCACTCATTTACAGGAAGACTGGATTCGAGTGAGCAGGTAGCTGTGGTGTAGATGACTAAGGGGAATGTGAAGCCACGAGATTTTCTCAACACATTGAAGCAAAGGGATGTAAATAATGTTTTGACTATGCGAACAATATACAATGCACGACAAAAACATCGAATTGATGATGCAGGTGGGAGACTTAAATGCAACAACTATTACACATATTGGAGAAGAATAAGTGCATATTGTGGCATAGGAAGCATCCCGATACAAATGTCATCATTGATTTATTTTGGTCACATCCTGATTCAATCAAGTTGCTACTATGTTTCCCGTCAGTTGTTTTAATGGTTTGCACTTACAAAACAAATAGGTATCATATATCGTTATTAGAGATTGTTGGCATCACTTCGACGCATTTGACATTTTCAGTTGGGTTTGCTTTCATATCATCGAAGACTCGTGCAAATTATGTTTGGGAACTAAAGAACTCGAGATCCATATTGGAAGGGTGGCCTAAACTTGAAGTGTTTATTATGGATCAGGAGTTAGGCCTTATTAGTGCTATCGAAGAAGTATTTCCATCATCGTTTCACCTTCTTTGCCCTTGGCACATCAATGAAGTAGTATTAGCCAAGACTAAGAGGTTGTTTGAGGATAATGAAGGCTTCGCTCGTTTCATATATATGTGGACGAACGTGTTGTGTTCTTAGTCAGAGGCCTCATTTGAACTTAGGATGAATGACTTGCGTTGTGAGTTCGGTCATGTGTACTGATTACTTGGACGAACGTGTTGTGTTCTTAGTCAGAGGCCTCATATAAACATCATATCACTTGTAAATAGAGATGCCCATAAAAAATAACAAGTCAAGTACACCAATGGTACCCAGAATTCATCCATGTTCCCCGATAACATAACAAGTAATGTAAAGTAAAAAAAATCAGACAATGTTTATGTGTTCTATATACCCATAAACATCCATTTACACTTATGTGTATCAACAAAAAAAACCATGCACATGAACTATCAGAAGGGGTGCATGTTGCATTGATCATCAACAAGTTCCATTGAATCCAGGCGATCAATTAGTTGATTCCGCAGTAAAATATTCAAACCCACTAACCATTCTCTACTTTAGTCCTCCGCATATGGTTCCCATTGTGGCACGATTGGTGGTAAAGGCACTTCACTGCTCATGAATAGCTACAAACAAAATTAAACATATGAGCTTTCAACAATGAACATGAATATTTAAAAACAAAAACTCCTAATGTAAATAACTCGCTCTAACAAAATGGTTGTCGGTAATAAGGCACAACTATATGAAGCGCATATCGGCTAAAGAAGGTGTCAAACCTCTCATAGGGAACCACATATTGGACCTATATTTACATAAGACAACTGTAATGGCCCTTTTCATTAACGTTGTTATTTATTTTGTAATTTCTGACATGAACGCCAGCTCAGATCCACATGGACGTTGCAGATAGGCTAAGAAACATGTCAACCTAGGTACATAAGTAAATTGTGTGTTATGTTATTTAATTACAATGCATTTAATGAATTTACTTGTAAATAGATTGCATATGTATATGTTGAATAGGGATATCATGCAAGGTTGTGTGATGGGTGGTCGCTTCGAAATGCATGTCAACGCGGGTATCAAGAGGTGAAGTACGGGTACAATAGAAAAACTCAACAAACTCACGTAAATATGACTAAATAATTCAGTTAAAATAGGTAATGTAAACATAGGCTAATTAAATTGAAATTTAAACAATAGGCTATGGCGCGCCTCGAAATACATGTCAAGATATGGGGCACAGGATATTGGGTAGCCGAAGGTTACTGGGACTATGAGTCGGTTAATTTTGATAAATAAAACATTGACTATATGGTTTGATAAGGCTTAATATAATGTGAGTTAATTAAATAAAGATAAGCCTATAGTTTGAACAAAATAAGAAGGACCATAAGATGGAAATCTAGATTATCATAATAAGAGAAACAAGGAAGGGAGTGTGCTATTGGATTTATTAATGGAGTCATCAGGTAGTGTTGGACAACTATGTTTATGAACCATAAGATAATCCTCATGATACGTACGCACACTTGATCTTAATCAAACATATATAGGAAGTTAGCGGAGTTTTGATCAAACCACTCAAACAAGTCCATGCAAAACTAGCGAAAACCAGAGAAAAACAAGAAATTCAATCTGGAACTCAACACCTTGGAGGACAAATCAAGTGACCCGACCTAGGTAATCATCTTCCTCCTCTTCTACACTCTTCAATGACCCATTTTGGGTATGTTTTAGTGAATTCGAGTTTGATGATTAGACCTCTGATTTTTAGTGAAAACTTGATGAATTACATGTTTATAGATAATTTTCATAGAGAATTCACAATTGGTTTAGCTGGAATTGGTGTTTTGATGGAATTGGAAATTTTGGTAAATTCATGAGATTTAGTGAATTTAGGTCGAATTGTTGTTCTGATTGTTGTTTTGGCTTAAATTGATATGGAGAGGGTATAAACCAGGTTAGAGTAGCTAATTGAGAAGGGAAGGACATAATTCTTGACTTGAGAATTCTTTCACAAAACACGCTAACTGGGTTGGTTAACGCACAAATCGTTCTGGGTTTCCAACTATTTTTCAAAATGAAGAACAGTAGCGCGCTAGGCAAATCCCCTAGCACGCTAACTTCGCCTAACGTGCTAGGTAAACCCATTAGCGCGCTAATGACATACACAATATGAATTTAAGGGGTTGTTTTGATGATTTACAACTAAACACCTAACTAAACACTTGAAAATAGTTTAAACATATAAAATTGAACTCTAGGGACTTAGGAGATAGTAGCTCGATACTGGGGAGCTTTTCGGGTCGGATACGGGAGTCCGGGGAGTAGGAGAGTAGTTAGAGGTTTGTAAAACCTAACCGAAGGACTCTGAGCATTTGACTTTATTTTAAATTTCATTCCCATCATTTCTTTGCTAATTTTACGATTCCATTCTATTACTTGGACATAGGTCGAGGTTACTCCCCTGGACTTCCTGGTTTTGTGTTCATGATGCATTGGACTATAGCACGTGTGACCCAACCCTTAGTGAATTTTAACCGAGCTTGCCCTTGGTGCACATGTCGATGACTCGCCGGATTTGGCCAGCACTGCCATAATTGGTGTTAGAGCCTAAGTTCTAGGAACATGGGAATGTCAAAAATAAAAGAAATAACATAAAATTTTATAAATAAACTTTAGTTGTGGAAACCCGAAGTTATTGCCTTAGAACTTTAGTTTGGAAGTGATGTGAGGCGGGAATAGATAGTTTTTATATACGTGTTATATTTTCATTATATATATATATATATATATATATATATATGATATATGTATATACACCGAGGTTGATCCAGAGAACGCTCCTCAATGTCGATTATGGACGGACAATTGACTATGCCTCATGTGACTGTTCAGGCTAGTGATGCAGCTAGGGATTCCCCAGTTACAACTAGTATGGAGGATCGAATTTCGGCTCAGGAGACTCAGATGGCTGAGGTACTACATTTATTACGAGATCAGACCGCCACACTGACGACACTTGCCTATATGATTTGATAAGTCTTAATATAATGTAAGTTAATTAAATAAATATAATCCTATAGTTTGAACAAAATAAGGATAACCATTAGATGGATGTCTAAAGTATCATAATGAGAGAAACAAGGAAGGGTGTGTGCTATTGGAGTGATTAATGGAGTCATCAGGTGGTATGGGACACCATGTTTTGAACCACAAGATAATCCTCGTAATACATACGCACACTTGATCTTAACCAAACATATATATATATAGGAAGTTAGTGGAGTTTTGATCAAACCACTCAAACAAATCCATGCAAAAACTAGTAAAAACTAGAGAAAAATAAGAAATTCAAGCTAGAATTCAACACCTTGGAGGACAAATCAAGTAATCCAACCTAGGTAATCATTTTCCTCATATCCTACACTCTTCAATGAATCCATTTTTGTGTATAATTTAGTGAATTCGAGTTTCATAATTAAACCTTTTATTTTTAGTGAAAACTTGATGAATTACATGTTTATAGATCATTTTCATAAAGAATTTACAACTGGTTTAGCTGGAATTGTTGTTTTGATGGAATTGAGAAATTTGGTGAATTCACGAGATTTGGTGAATTTGGGTCAAATTATTGTTTTGAGGTTGTTCTGATTATTGTTTTGGGTTAAATTGATATGGAGAGAGTATAAAACAAATTAAAATTGCTAATTGAGAGAGGAAGGACGAAATTCTCAACTCGAGAATTATATTACAACGGGCAATTAGCGTGCTAACTAGGTTAGCGAACTAATCGTTCTAGGTTTCCAACTGTTTTTCAAAATGAAGAATAGTAGTACGTTAGACAGATTCCTTAGCTCACTAATATCACCTAGCGCACTAGGTAGACCTATTAGCACACTAATGATAAATATAATATAAATTTAAGGGGTTGTTTTGATGATTTACGATTAAATGCCTAACCAAACACTTGAAAACACTTTAAACCTATGAAATTGAACTTCAGGGACTTAAGAGACCGTAGCTCGGTACCGAAGAGCTTGTCGGGTCGAATGCTAGAGTCCAGGGAGGTAAGAGAGCAGTTTGAGGTTTTTAAAACCCAACTGAAGAACTTAGAGTATTTGATTATGTTTTAAATTTCATTCCTATCATTTCCTTGCTGATTTTACTATTCCATTATGTTGCTTGGACGTAGGTTGAGGTTACTCCCCCAAATTTCCTGGTTGTGTGTTCATGATGCACTAGACTTTAGCACGTGTGACCCGACCCTCAGTGAACAACAACTTGAGTTTGCCCTTGGTGTAAGTGTCGGTGACTCAGCAGATTTGGCCAGCACCGCAAGGGATCAAGTGTTGGGCTAGTTGGGTGTGATCATTGGTAGGAACTTGGTGACTCGAAATATAGTCTAGTCCATCTGGAGTGAGCACACACATTTGTTAGCTTAGTTGTTATCTATTCATGCGATGAGACATTTATGGTTGTCTATATTTACATTTTGCATGTTTACATGACAATACTTCTTGCAATTTCTTACTTTATTTATACGAATGCATAGAGGGTTCCTTGGGATTTTACTCACTGCACTTGTCATCTGTCTTTTTGTGATGATTGAGTGCAGATCCTAATACCAGTAGGGGCAAGGGGATCCTAGGCGACTACATATGATTGCCCACCATCGAGGACCTACTAGTACGTGCTTATTTTGTTATTTTGTATTATTTTAAGTATTGGGGGACTTGAGATGATACTGTACACGTATATATACCTTATTTATAGTATTGTCGCTTATATACATAGTTCTTTTTCGGGTTTTTCACAATAGGATTTGCTCTTATGAATAATTTTTACCATGCTAAATTACTTATTCTAATTGTATCCATTAAGGCTTCCATTGATTTATGTTAACTAGTAAGATAGAACCTACTAGTATGGTTAGGCATTAGAATAAACTGCAAATTACTGAACTTAATAAACATTTAAATACTTAAAGTGAATAAGTTAAGAAAATACGGATAATCTACTAACTAATTCGATAGAACATAGTGTACATGAATTTCGAGATAAGATGAGGACGGGCATGTGCCTGATACATGTAGTTGGGTCCAGTAGGCAAGGAGTACATAGAGACACGTCACCCTAGGGCGGCAGAGCCGCCACAACAACAACACCCATCCCATAACGATTGGCCATAATGAGCCCCATCTCCGAAAAAGGTAAGCCAAACAACTTTAAAATTGGGGCACTCAAAATGGTTAAATTCATTTCGGGCCCGAACATAATTTGTGTCAAACTAACAGTGTTATATGTAGGTGATATTGCTATAGTCCATCTTTTCAACCAATTCCCTCACCTTCTTTCAAATCATAGCCAAGAGCATGCGTTATTGCCTAATAACCACAATGATCATCCGTAGTAACATCAACTATCTGACAGTGGTAGGCATGCCACAGTGGTGGTATTTCACTAACTTACACGAAGGCTACTGGTTCGGGGTAGGGTGCGTTAATAAAGGTCTTCGGACTTCCAGGCGATTTTTCTTTTAGGTAGCTATTCATTGTTGGATCTCGCCAATACAGCCCCCCATAGTTTTCGTTATCGAGATATCTTTTTCTTTTCATTATTCCCAGGGATTTTTTGGGTAATTAGCTCCCATGATGCAAACAGTCAAATCTGAACTGAACCAATAAAAAATAGATTGGGAATCTTACTTAACTAGAGCCTTATGGACCGCTGTCCCCAGATGACGTGGAAGAAGGACAAAGAAAGGACGTTTTCAGGTAAAAAAATAAAGATTAAGGGAATGAGTACGCCTTTCGATTCTTGAATAATCCACATCACTTCTGGTTCCATTGTAACAAAAGATTCCCTTTTTATGTGGAAAATACCCATATCAATAATTATGATCTTACGTATGGACAATTCCTCAATATCTTGTTTATTCGCAACAAAATATTTTATATGTGCGTCGGTAAAAAAATAAGAATATATTCCCTTTCCGCTATTCAAACTAAAAAAGAAAACCTTCGAGTGACTAAATTCAATATGGATACGGGGTGTCTCTTTTTACTAATGGTTGCTTTGAATAGAGTAATCCGTTTGATGTAAGAAATGAAGTAGCCCCATCTAAGTACTTATACATTGAGATATGAATAAACTAGACAAAAAAATTTGTGTCAAACCGAAGTTAGGAAGGATTTTCTAGGATTATCAAGGTCTGGGTAAAGAAAACATAGACTTTGACCAAACGCACTCAGAATCTTTTTTTTTTTTTTTTTTTTTTTTTTTTGTCGATCCTGAGGAAAGGAAAGATAGAAGGAAGGCTCCTCTCAAAGCCATGAACAAAACAAAAAGGATTGACTGAGAAGTAGAGCTAAACAATCTATTGAATGAAAGGCAGGAATGAATGGACTGATTGATTGCCCCAGCTCAAAAGGCGCGCTGGCTGTGTCGCCTTGCATGCAAGCGAAATGTTATTGGCGACAATAAAGAGCCTTACTGAGCGATAACTGATGCAGTCAGTCAGTGCCCTCGATTGTTCTAGAGAGAATGATCATGGCGCTTTAGAACCATGACATCTAGCAGCAACATCTCCTTGCGTGCCAGTACCAAGAAGGCCCTTGCTACTCTACCTCTCAGTGACCGACATGTCGATGGGTTGCCCCCAAGGGCAGAATAATGACATTGTTGACAAAATCACCGTAGGTGGAGACCTTTCAATAGAGCGGAGGCGAACAAATCAACGATAAACAACCCTACTCACTACAAATGAATACACCACAAGATCGAACTACACTCATGCCTCTCCCACATCAATTTGACCCCCATACGTAGTGATTCTCATATGCCACCAAGGAGCGGGTCGTGCAACACCTAGGTGGGTGTATGGGATTGCAGCTCCTTTACCGCGATCCTTTCCAGCTCTACCATGTTTGGAAGAAACTTTTCCACTTTTACTTGCCACCGTAGACTGTTAGGTTGGTTTATCACCCACCGCATACTCTTTTGATGTTTCATCATTTGCTATGGGTTCTTGAATTTCTTCTTCCATCTTTGACATTTCCGGTGTGTCAATTTTGAGCTTCTTCTTGGCTTGCCAACCATTTAGCTTCACTTTCTCCTTTGGAATATCATTGATAGAAGTGGATGTGGGCCCACTGATTTCCCTTAACTTCTGCACAATCTCTACCCTCAAGTCGGGCTCGCCAGTCAAGTACTTCTTTTCCACAACCTCTAATTCCAAACGAATTGTTGAGAGAATGTCCTTAGGAGGAGCAGTGGTCTTGGTCTTGCTTATGTCTTCCAATTTTATTTTATTTTGCATGCATTGAGACTCCTAGCATTTACAAGACCCACCAAACTATTTGTGAGTCTATGGTTGTGGACCCCGCACATAATTCTAACATGCCAGCATTCGTCTTTTGTGTGCTTTAAAAATAGCTTAAATTGACACCCGCATTTTTTTGTGCTAGCCACCTTCTTCATCATCATTTTCCTTACTCTCATTCTTCTTTGTCCCCTTTCCTTTTTTAGGGCTATAGTTTTCTCAGTCCTGCCACAACCAATAGTTATTCTAGCTCGCCTCCCACTACAAGCCGCATCAGATTAAGAATAATTAAAAAAAAACCACATTTGGCAGCTGTATCCTGAGCCCAAGTGAGGGCCTCCTCTCTAGACTTAGTGGCAATGCCAATATGAATGCCTGTGGAAAGTCTGGGAAGGCCTCCTCCTACAAGAAACAAGAGAAGAACGAATTAAAGCAGGATCAATGTCGAAAATCCAATTTTCAATTCAAAATGATAGGTGGCGATCGAAACAAACTGATAGTTAAAATAACATTGTCGGTCAAAACAGACTACTAGGTATCCAATGGTGGCAGCCAAAATAGACCGATAAGTAATGAAGGATAGTGGTCAAAACATGTTGATAAGTATCGAAGTGAATCAATCAAAACATACCGTAAGCTTGTTTCCTCTATCGGTCCTGTGTGACCACACATCACGAGATTCAAGACCGTGAACACAAACTTATGAAAATGACAAAAATTGTACGAAACATAACAAAATTTAATCCTTTTGCTGGATCTCAGTTCTTTCAAAGACTCTTGAGACATTGTGGCAGCTACGATGTGAAACTCACCACCAAATAGAAAGCCCTAAAAAATTAAAAATGAAACACCTAAAAACCAGTCAAAAAACCATAAAAAAACCATAAAAAAACGAATAAAAACCGCCGCCACAATAATGGTAAACAAGTTAATAACGAACTTACCAGTTGATTTTCACAAGGATTGCCGGAGTAGGTCGGTCAGAGGTCAGTGTAGGAGTCTACTTTTCGGTGTTCTTTCTGCTTAGTACTGTTGGTTCAAAAAATTTCAAAAAGTAATGTAGTATGGGGAGTAAAAGCCTTTTTATATTCAGGGGCATCAAAGTCATTTCACAAAGGGGTTAAAAAAATTCAGAAGTGATGTAAAAGAAAGAAAAAGTAAGGTTCGAATATATATATATATATATATATATATATATACTACTACCATATGAATCAAATATATACTCATGTCATTGATACACTATTTACAATTATTGGATTCTAATCCAATACATTAATCGAGGTGTCATAAATGCACAAATTATTTAATGCACAACATATTTTGAGAGAGTTCCATAACATGAGTATATATTTGAGCTACATTGTAAAATATATCATATATATACATATTTTAAAGCGAGGCTCATGCCACCTCACTCGCCTTAGGGCGCCCGACTCGCCTTGGCCGGCCCTAATGAACATCAACAACGATGTCCACACCTGGGCATCCATTTGGGGCACAGGGGCATCCAAGAGATTTTGGCCGGTCCTAACCAGTGGAATCATGGTCAGAACCATTGGATTCTCTTAACCAGCATGTGGAGTCCGGCCTGTAAACCATTGGATTTATAAGACACAATAACAGTAAACCACAGTGCACCCAAACAAAAGCGACACTCCAAACAGATGTTTGATGCCCCGATGACTGTGTGTGCGACACGACGCATTAGCTACTGCGAATAATACACTCCTGATCCAGTGCTCCCTTTTGATAAAGAACTACCACTGACGGTTTCGCAGATTGGCAGAGATTATCATCGAGATTAGCATTGAAACAGGTTGTCCCGCTCATGATTTGACGATGGGGACTCGTGACTCGTGAGTGGATAATTTTAGGATGACTTAATTCTGTACATAATTCTGTACATAGTTGGTTATGCACTATCAACGTTTCATCGAGATTTGTTTTAGAATTATTAACAAAAAGCACCCAATACTACTACAACTGTGTAGCATAGCTTTAGTAAAGTTTGTTACCCAATTTCAATCCTATCTTTTTTGTCAAGAAGCTCCGCATTCAAGTCCGAAACGCCGTTATTCTGTTAATAAAGTCTGGCAGTGAATGCTTCTCCTTTGCAGCAAACTCTTCTGTACGGTTGTTGCTTGAGATACGTTAAGATCTCAGATGGTCGGGGACAAATGTTAATTATTTCTCTTTAGACGTAGCATGCGGGAGCACGGCATCTTCACTTATATTTGAATACACCGATTCCACCCACCGCCATTGACTCCTCGAACGGTGAAAGCAACGGAACGGCCTATGTCTCAAAATTTGTATTGTAGGTCACTGTCAAATATTTTTGAAAAAAAGGCAGAGTTTTTTCTGAATTTTCAGTTTTCCGTATGCATTGAACTAAATTAAGTGAGAGAAGAGTGAGTACAGTGTCCGTTGGGAAGAGAAGAGTGAGTGAGAAAGAGAGAGAGAGAGAGGGACGGGTGCGTGAGTACTGATGTTTGTGCGTCAGGACGAGATCCGTTTCTCTCTATCTACCGTGCTTTTGCTTTCGCTGTTTGTTTCTTCTCCATCGTTTTCGCGAAAGAAGAAACCCTCGTGAGAAGTTCATGAGAAGTCTGTGCTTCGAAGGGATCTCTTTCTCTTTGGTCAAAAAGGAAAAAAAAAGTGGATCACGAACGACTCATTTGGTCACACACCCAGGTGAGCTCCACTGTTGCATTTTACTTCTTCTATCTATCTCTTGTGCTTGCCAGGTCATTGGAGAGTTTGCGTGCGTTCGTTCTTCGCGGTTTTGGTTGTAATTCCTTGTTTTTTGGGCTTGTTTGAGGAGTTAGATTCGTTGAATGCATTTGATTGAGTTTTTTTTTTTTTTTTTTTTTTTTTTTTTGTCAAAGGCATTTGGCTGAGTTGAAATGTAGTTTTTGTGTGAAATTTCTGTTCTGATGCTGTTCATGAGGACTATTTGTGAAGTTGGATGGAAGTTCGATTTCGATTTTTTCAAACTCTTTCAAGATTTTCCGGCCATTAATTGCACTAAATTGAGGGCAATGGTACAGTTTGATCCATGTAGGGGACCCAAACTAATTTGGGATTGATGCTTTGTTGTCGACAATGCGAGTTTTTCTTGGTATTGGATTTGGAGTTTGAAGAACTTTACGTGTTGTTGCACTTTCTAGATTGTGTAGTCAATGCTGTTTGGATAAAAAAAAGCGTTTGTGATTTCAATGTTTAATGTATTTCGTCTCTGCATCTGATCCTTTTGGTAATATTTGATTTGTGTAAGACTATGGTTTCTTGATATAGGTAAGGGTTTGTGCAGCGAGTTGGACAAAATAAAGTCTGCTAGTAGTTGGAGAAACCTGGGCAACATCGAAAACTAAAAATGCTAGGTTTTTGTTTCGCTTATCTGTTTGATCTAAACTCATCTCTGCAATTGGGGCTTTTCGAGATTTGACAATGACCAGAGCGGTTCATGGTCGATTCGTCAAAGATGAGAATGGTGCTATCAGTGATCATCTTCGTAACCACGTTCATTTGACAAATTGCATTCACTTGAAAAATCATATGCATAGGCATAGCCCTGTCATGGCCGAAAGGTCTCTTATCAGGGACCTTATCGTCCTCCAAAGATCAAGGTCTCTTAGAGATCCTTCAACTAGTCCTCCTTCTTGGCATTCTCCGTCGATTTTGGATGCATTGTCTAAAAATCATGAAAGAGACTCTGCAGGGCATGGTAGGCGCAGAAGGTCTGTTGGGCATGAGCGCATGAAGGATGCTGCTAGACAGCAGTCAAGAAGTTCTCCACCTATCCCAAGTATTGCTACATCGAAAGTTGCTGCAGCTGAAGCGCTTAGAGGTGATGGTGGGCCTAGTGATTATAGTAGCATTGGTAAGGCTAAGGATACCAAAGAATCTAAAGGTGGAGAACTTGGTGGAGAATGTCGTAGGAGTGAACATTCATGTGGTATGGATAGTTCTTTGCGAGATAATCCAAATAAGGTCAATGATGCCGTTTCAAGGAAGGTGGAATCCAAAGGTAAAAGGATTTTACAGAAGGGCAAGCATGATCAAACCGCTTTACCTAAAACTCTTACAGAACAGTTGAAGGAATTTCCGATGGAAGGGGATGATGTGCAGTCTTCTCATGTTAGTCAGCGTGCTAGGCGCACACGGGAGGTAAAAGCTAGTGAGGGACCAGAAGCAAGCAGTCGTGGACATCGCAATGAGGCGACAAGATTTAGAAAACGCAAGTTTCGAAGTGCTAGGCGAGCAAGGGCAGCTAGGAGCTCAGTTGATTACGGTAATCATAATGAATTATCTGTTGCTTCTAATTCGTTGGCTCAAGGTTCAGGACATCATAAATACTATATGGAGGGCCAGGAGGAAGATAATGCTGAAATGAATATGGCAAGGGCTCCTAGAAATGGATGTGGGATTCCGTGGAATTGGTCGAGAATTCATCATAGAGGTAAAACATTTTTGGATATGGCAGGAAGGAGTTTCTCTTGTGGGCTCTCTGACCCCAGGACAAGAAGAGGGGCTTCTATTTCCCAATGTAGAGATGGATTGCCTGAAGCATCCGATCTTTCTAGCTCCTCTGTGAAATCAGATGCGGAAGCAACACCTCTGCTTGTTGAGGCCTCCAGATCTCCAGAAAGCATTGATAGACCTGCTTGGCTACATGAATATTCAGGGGAGCTAGGAATATATGCTAATCATCAGCTGCGACATGATGCAGACTCAGAACTCGCCTCTGAAACACAGTCGAGCGATCATCAAAAGAACCTAAAGTACCAGCATGGAAGACACCAAAGTCTGACACAGAAATTCATGCCACGTACCTTCAGGGAGCTGGTAGGACAGAATTTGGTAGTGCAAGCTCTTTCAAATGCTGTGTTGAAAAGAAAAGTTGGGTTTCTATATGTTTTTTATGGCCCTCATGGTACTGGAAAGACGTCATGTGCACGGATATTTGCGAGAGCATTAAATTGCCAATCTTCAGAACATCCAAGACCTTGCGGGGGTTGCACCTCATGCATTGCTTATGACTTAGGAAAGAATAGGAATGTGAGGGAAATTGGTCCAGTTGGTAACTTTGATTTTGAAAATATCATGGATATAATTGAAAATATGACAGTGTCGCAGCATCAGTCTCGGTACAGAGTGTTCATTTTTGATGATTGTGATATTTTGCCTCCTGATTCCTGGAGTGCTATCTCAAAGGTCATAGATAGAGCACCAAGACGTTTGGTCTTTATCCTTATTAGTGCAAATCTAGATCATTTGCCACATATAATAATCTCACGGTGCCAGAAGTTCTTTTTCCCAAAGTTGAAGGATGCAGATATTATCTATACTTTGCAGTGGATTGCAACAACAGAAGATCTGGAAATTGAGAAGGATGCACTTAAACTTATTGCATCAAGGTCAGATGGGTCTTTGAGAGATGCTGAAATGACTCTTGAGCAACTGAGCTTGCTTGGCCAGAAAATCTCTGTTCCTTTGGTTCAAGAACTTGTAAGTTCTTTATCATTCTTGCTAGATGGGGTTCATTACTAGAGCTTAAATCGATAAAATTAATAGCACTAGTAGTTTCGACTTAATTCTAGTAGGGTTTTATTTTTTTTTTGGGGTGAGAAAACTTAGTTCTAGTAGTTGTGATCATTTCTTTTGGAAACTTAAAATAATTCTGCAACACCTTTTCAAAGTAGATACATTTTCTTTCTGATTTCTTAAATTAGTAGGCATGCTGATCTATGATTTTGCTGAAGATGCGTCAATTAAAAGGCACACTGAACAATCCAACATGACTACTAGGGGTAAAATGGTAATTTCTGATGCTATAGCTCTGTACGAAGCTAGGCACATAACTTTCTATAACTGTTTTTTTTTTTTTTTTTTTCATGTTTCCTAATTCCTAACCAGAGCCTTGATAATCAAGTATATTGAAAATGAACGTGTAAATTGATAAGATGAACCAACACGCAATGTAAATAATTGCCCTTAATTGAATTGGTACTTGTTATAAAGTTGCTAAGATAGGTTTCATGATCATTAGGTCTTGGATCAAATCCTAATATCCAACTTCAAGTAGGTCGTTGTCTCCCAAATTATGGGGTCAGGGGTACCTTTAGGCCAAGAACTATTTGTTGCATTAGTGCGCCTACATTTTTTATGTCTTAGTTTTATTTAATTGGTATGCTTCAATTACAAGGTCCTTAGTGTGTTTGATCGATAAGTTTAATGGCATTAACTGGTGGAGCCATGGAGGTAATATCCACAGATTCAACTAGAAAAGTAGCATGATTTTTTATGAGTGGAGATTTTTTTTTGGGATTTTAATGGACAATGTTTATGGTTTCCAGATTCAATAACTCTTCTAGAAATGGCAGCTTTAGAGGCAAATTCAAATACTCAACTAAACTAATAACTTTTTATTGGGCATAAGAAACAAAAATGGACAAATTCTGTAATACAATTTTGTTTTCTTTCGCGTGCGCACACGCTTGTGTGTTCATTAGTGGTTTTAATATGAAAAGAGTGAGAACTTATGCTTGAAGTTTCTAAGAAACACTATTAACAGACTTATTTCATTTTAAATGTGAACTCTTGCTAAATTTGTCTGCTTCAATTTCAGGTTGGGATGATCTCTGATGAAAAATTGGTAGATCTACTTGATTTGGCTCTATCTGCAGATACTGTGAACACGGTGAAAAACTTGAGAGAGATTATGGAATCTGGTGGAGAGCCCTTGGCATTGATGTCACAACTTGCAACTATAATAACTGATATTCTTGCTGGCAGCTATGTGTTCACAAAGGAGAAGCTTAGGAGAAAGTTCTTCCGCCGACCAATTTGTGAGTCCAAATTATTTGGTCGACAGCGACAATGACGATGCAATTTTTAAATCAATTGAATTTGGGATGGCTTTAATTTTCTGCACAATGGATAAACATGAGGTTTGTTTCATTGTGAGATAAAAGGAAAAAAAAATTGATTATATGTATATGTGCTTTTATACAAGTAAAGAGGCCTTACAATACAAAATTGAAATCCAAAGGAAGGAAATCTGTAAAAGAAAGAAAATAGGAGGCTTAACCGCAACAAAACACCAAACACTACCGCAAAATAATGGACAGTTGACCAAACTAGAAAAGCAAGCAAACAATCATCTCAACAAAATGAACGCTATAATCTATACTATGTTGCATACTTGCATAGTTGTCTTATATTATATCTATAATAACTCTTAAAAGGAAGTCTGCTTTTTCCAATAAAGTGGAATTCTGTTTGATGATGTCATGTTGAATTTGAAAGCATGGTATAAAATTCTTTGAACTTCTCCAACATCTTCAAATTATTTTCATTTCTTTTGAGCCTACTTAAGATGTAAATGGAATTTTACAAGAATTCATTCAAAGTTAGACATAATGGCATAATTTGCTTAATTTCAAAGACACCTATTAATTTTATTATTGCCACCTCAATTCTCATAAGGATTACATTTCAATTTTTGCTAGAAGACTCTCCTAAAGAATAAGATGACGCGTGGCAGCTGTGCAAATAAAAAATCAATAACATGAATGAAGAATAGATTTCATAAATCACTAAAAGAAGGAAAGGATAATATTCTAAAGATTTAAAATATTAAAATTTTTAAAATTTGTGACGCATAAATGAAAAGGAAAAGGACTCGTCATCTTAAAAATTACGTATAATCTTTCTAGGCATGTCCAGTTTAAGTGTTTAGAATAAAAATAATTGGCAATTTGTTGTTCACGATTTGTACGCTGTTTTTCTTTTTTTTTTCTTTTTTTTTTTTTTAAATTACAGGCTCACAAGGAGCAACCTTCAGTCCCTTGAGAGGCATATTTGTCCCAAATTCCCAATTACAAGCTCACGAGGTGCAATTCCAAGCTTACCGACGTTCAGTGGACAAACCTAACTTGTCATAATAGACCCATAGAACCTTTGTGGGTCACAACGAACCCATAGAACCTAGATGAGCATAGTGGACATGACGAGCCCGTATAACTTCCAAGACCCTTGCGGACTTGGATTATCATACCAAGATTCGTGATGGACTTGGACTAAATATTAACTAAAGATCTAGCATTTATTATGTATTTCACAAGACTCAAACCTTGTTCCTCTCGTTGGAAATGCTACACCTTGGCAACCAAAGGCATCCTAGGATGGTTACGATTCGTAGGTCAAACATTACTTAGACGATAAAATTTTATTTAGAACCATGGTATTGTATGCTATAATATAAAATGTTTGAAATACATAAATAGGCTTGTTTATAGTGCCCCGACAAAAAGGTTCATTTTAACTCTTAAATGAATTTCTGCTCCCCCGAATGTTATAGCCTCAATCCCAAATTAGTTAGGCTCGGCTACATGGATCATACTCTTCCACTCGATTTAGTGGAATTGATGGTGTGGTTTCCAAATCATTTAAATCCCTCCTTTCCTCAAATGTTAAAATTTTTCAAAATTTCTTTGGTTGTGTTAGAGATTTCTTAATTTTAGTTTTAAACACAAGTAAGTAAAGTCTTTGCAAATTCGACTTTTTTAATCCTTGCCTTAAAGCTATGATGGAGCTTGTGAGTAAAACATTTATGTTCTGTATGCATTTTCATCTATATACTTCAACTTATTTCTACCGTCATGTGTACTAGTTGGTTTGTGTGCTCTCGGAGTACTGGTGTGTGTAAGTCATATTTTTAAGCTTTTTTGTACTAATGTTTCTCTCCCCCAGCCTTCCCACCATTAATTTGAATATGTCGAACAAAATCTTTCATGCTTTCTTATTGCACTATAGTGGGAAATACTGTTGGTAGCATGACATTATCCCAATACGCGAAACAACTCTCCACAACAATTCGTTAATTCTGAAAAATCATAGAAGAAATGTAACACAAAAATGAGTAGTAAGAAGGAAGAATTGAAAAATAGAGAGATGCCTTATTGATCAAAGTTAACAAGAAAACAATATTCTTTGACTCTTTGTAAATGGAGCCTACAGCAATTCGTTAATGCTGAAATCTCCCAAAATCACTTGTACAATACCCAACATTACAACCACATTTAAAGATGAATATTATGCTAACACCTATTTATAGTACTCTTGTAACTAACCCATTGGATAATTTGCGGACCTTGATAAGATCCCAAATCCAATCGAACTTGATAAATGGAAATCAAACCAAGTAGATCAGAATTAAATAATTGATTTATTACTAAGAGCAAGAAATGGAGATGCTGGTGGTGGATATGGATGAGATGATGAAGGTGGGCTTGTTGTACGAAGATTGCGTCATGGAAGCAGGGGTATTGTGGAAATGGATATGCTGAATATCCCGAAATCACTCATAGAGTGCCCAACATTATAACCAAAATTCAGGATTAACATTAACTCACACCTTTTAATATTCTAAACTCTTGTAACTAACATGTTGGATGTGGTCCAAAATACCCTTTGTCCAAGGTCTGCCATAAAGTTAGTGTGAAATGATGTTGGAAATTGGAATCCACAAACTTTTGTTGTCCATTGTCTTTGATATGCATGCCATCCTCCTTTTTTTGGGAAGATGCTAGAGTGACCCGGGATGAGAAACCCGGTGATGGTGTCCATCCATTTGTGCATCGGGATTTGTGCTCACACACATCGATGTACCAATGGATGGGCACCATCACCAGGTGTCCATCCTTGGTGTCCCATCACTTTTTCCTTTTTTGTTTTTTGGTTCTACTGAGTTGCCTTATAGTTACTTCCGGAGAAACACGATTCCCATTACATCCCCTAGTAATAAAGGTCTCAGTGTAGAAGGTGCCTCTTCCAATTCTATATAAGTACATTGTAACTTTACCGCTAAGTTAGCCAAAGAATCAGCACATTGGTTCTCTTCCCGTAAAATACCATCCTCCTTTTAGTGTGTGTGTGTGCGTGCATGTGAAAACTACACGCACACATTGAATATAAAAACTACATTTATGATTCTTAAATGTGTGCACAAGTTCCAAGAAGACATATTCACCATTGGATTGATCCAATGGTCAAAATTTAAAATCACCATCCATGGTGATTTTCCCAATCACCATGGTAGAACTACCTATGTATATATATATTGATGAGCAGTTGAATGTCTTCTGTTTCTGCTACAAATTTCTTCCCTTAGGTCTACTTTACTGCCTTACTATTTTGTTTTTACACCTGCCCGATATTATAAGCATTGCTCAACTTTTCTGCCGTTTCTCCTTTTGCAACTGACGTATTAATTTTTCAACCACAGTATCGAAAGAAGATATGGAGAAATTGCGGCAAGCTCTCAAAACATTGTCTGAGGCTGAGAAACAGCTGAGGATTTCAAATGACAAGTTGACATGGCTAACTGCCGCATTGCTTCAACTAGCTCCTGATCAGTTATATATGTTGCCAAGTTCTTCTACTGAAACTAGTTTTAATCATAGTCCATCAACCCTAAATAATCTCAGTGGGAGAGAAGTATCTAGAAGGGGAAACTTTGAGCAAGCACAGGCGTCTGATGTCAAAAGAGCTTCATCTTCATCGACAGGTGTTAGAATGGGCTTCCATACTGGAATCGTTGATGGTGCTTCTCATGAAGGTAAGGTGAACAGGTGAAAAGAAGCATGTAGGCTTATCTCCTCAGTGATCAGTTTACTTAATGAGCAAATTGTTGGTATATTTCAGGTATGGGCTGGGAAGAAATCAAACAAATTTGGGTGGCAGTGCTTGAAAAGATTCAAATTAGTGGATTAAAACAGTTCATGTATCAAGAAGCAAAGCCAGTCTCAATCAATTTTGGTGAAGGTAAGCTTACCCTATTGAATTCATGCTTACTTATTAGTTTTATACCTAGCAAATAAATACGCTACCTTAATTTGTTTTTGTTATTCTATGAACCGAGTTACAGAATCTAATACTTAAAGGTTCATGCTAAAAGTTGCATAGATTTAACTGATGATGTGAAGTGTTTTTATGGTGTTATATGGGCCATAAGGAACAAACCATTTCCTAGAAAGAACCGTGAAACATTTGTCATATTCAACATGCTCAATTTGCTTTCCATCATAATCTTATAAATGCTTTCTTTTCTCTTTTGTGACTCATATTTATATGAATATTTTGATCGATAAACATTTTGGAGTACTATAATAATTTAGTTGTTTACTTTTCCATCATCCAAATGTATCTGCTCGTTTGCATGGTGCCTTATTTCTAATTAATGCAAAAAGTGATTTCCAAATAACTCAAATTGGTATTATAGCTTTGAATCTTCACATCCATCTTATTTTAGGTTTTTCTTGCAGCTGCTATTGTTCAATTGATGTTTTGCTCAAATGTGACCAAAGCCAAGGCAGAGAAGTTCAAGGGGCATATTTTACAGGCATTTGAATCTATTCTAGGGTGTCCTGTCACAATTGAGATGAGATCTGGATCAAGAAATTCTTCTAAAGGAGGTAATCGAGCAGCAAATACTTTACATACTTATGAAGGTGACTCGTCTTATGTCAACCCCATTCAGGATGCTGGAACAAATGACAGGGCCCTGAAAGCAGGTTATTGTGATCTTAAAAGGGCTTCAATAGATAAGATAATCAAGCAAGTGAGTTCTACTCATGATGCTTTGGTGCACTCAGATTCTGTTCAAACAGGGAAAGGTGAAATTATTGAAGTACCAGTGACTCCTCGAGAAACTGATGTCGTTGAGCATAAAGATAGTTTTAAAAAATTAAAGGGAAAATGTTCTGAAAATGTCCATAATGAAGAAGCTCCTCATCAAAAAAAGGACTATTATTCTCTCCCTGAAAAAAGAAATACTGGATCGCAATCCCTGAGTCAAAGCCTAGTGAAGAGTAAGGTATCACTGGCGCATGTTATTCAGCAGGCAGATACACAACGAACTGGATGGTCTCGGCGCAAAGCTATGTCGATTGCTGAAAAACTAGAGCAGGAAAATCTGTAAGTTGCTTAAACTCTTCCCCTTATTCACCTGTTTGTTCTATCCAAGTTTGTTGCTTATTTTATTGGAAGCTTAAGTCCATGGTCCGACAAAAACCACTAGTATGATCTGACATGGGAGCTGAGTATCACTGAAGAGTACTCCCTTCAATGCAAACTTAAAGAAGTTTCATCATCATCATCATTGTCATTTTTTGTTACACAATTGTTTTGTGGTTTTAGAAGATACACTACTTAACATCGATAGTCTGATTATCCCTTTGTACCGAAAGGGGTTCACCCTTTGATTCAACAATTATAAATAAGAGTTGAGCCTTGAGGTCAAAGGTCCAATTGTCACTGAGGACGTATACATTAATTAGATTAACCACTTCTTCATAACAATACAAAGTTATGAGAAAGAGCTCCAACCATGAGTTTAACTCTTGCCAAGTTAAAAACTTTTATTCCAAATTTCCTGATAGATGCCACACTTCAATTCTTGAGACTAGTAGGATCCTTGTTTACCATTGGCAGAAAGCTTCGTCTTTGCTTAAATTATATTCAATGTATTTCTTGGAGGCATTTTCCCTTTTAACTCTTGACTGCATTTGGTCTAAGGTTGGATTATACGAAAGTAAGGATTAGAGAAATGGAATGTCATGTTCCAAAAAAAAGAGAAATGGGATGTTATTATTATGTACTTTTAAAGTGGAATAAGATTTTGATATAATTATCCACATTTTATACTTTTTTTTTTTAATTACTGATTTTTTTATATGGAGAAACCGGGGCGTTGCCCAAAATATTATTGATTTAATTGCACAATATATGAAGATGAAAAATAACAAGAATTTGAAAACTTAGTTGCATCAATATTTCTCGAACTTTGTTGAAATAATTTCATTTATTTTTTCTTGAACTGGTTTGAAGGAAAACTGACAAGAAAAAGATGTTACGTTTAGAGAATAAGTCAAATAAGAAATATATATATATATATATATATATATATAGTGCAATAAGCTTTTAATTATTATAATTATTCTATAGGTGTTTGTACCTTGATTCTTGTAGTGTTATCTTGTATAATTATGTTTCACACATTTGTGATTATTTTGAGAATTAAATATTATAGTGCACATTACATTACATTACATTACATTGTAACAATACTTCATGTGTTCATATATATATATTTATGCTTGTTTAATGTACTACAAAGTCATAAAAAGTTACAAGTATGAATAGAAAAATGGACAAAAACAAAGTCTCAACCCCAATTTAGTTGGGGTCGGCTAAATAGATCAAATGTTTCCATTCAACTCAATTTGATGCAATTAAGGATGTAATTGTTGTTCTTTTATAATTAATGCATACCAAATTATGTTATGTTTATCCCTATGTCTTCGAATTCCTTCAGTTTATAGCGTGTCACATTTTCTCATTTGGGTTGGTATTTGTAGGTTGTCTTTGGATATGTTCAAACCACAACTATCCTTATTCTAACTCTTGCCTCTATTGATGCTATTTATATTTAAATCTTCATATTTCCTATTCTATCATTATGAGGTTACTACACAACCACCTAAGCATTCTAATATTTGCTCCCTTAAAGCATCGCTAGCTAGATTATGGTTTGATAGAATTCTTCTTTATGATTAAAAGGCTATTTGATTCATATGTTACTCATGTTGCAGTCGTTCATTTCTTTTGTCCTGTTTGGTCATATTCAATACATCCATCTTTTTGTGTGATTGATTGTAAAAGTTCAATATCTATAATGGTCCATATTTGGAACTTCCACGTATCCTAATTTTTCTACTTTATTATCTTGATCTACTATTTGTGAACTTAGCTTTTAATTGAGTTGAGTGGGAGCATTTGATCCATGTAGTTGACCCCAACTAATTTGGGATTGACGCTTGGTTGTTGTTGTTGATGTTGTTGTAATGTTTGCAAACTCACAATGTGTATATTCAGATTTAGTTTTGCTCAACGTTTAGACTTTAAACGCAAACATACAACTTGCAAGTTCTAATTTTTGTTCATTCCATTTCTTGTTTCGTCTATTAAAATGATATCATCCGGAAACACGGTAGTATATTATGTTAAATATGTTAGGTCATTGCATCTCTTGTTTTGTCTATTTCCTGCAGCGGTTTTATATTTTTCTCCACTCTTCATATATATTCTTAATATCGCCTACATCGAGCATTTACTTTTTTTTTTCCTTTCGAATGCCTAACAAAGCATGCTGAGAACCCAATCATATGCTTTTTCTAGATTTTTCCAAAAATTGATATCACGTACTACTAACCTATGATGAGCATTAAGTGCTTCATTTCATATTACTTTGAAATATTAACATAGTTTTCTATTTTTTAACTTTTATCTAACGGGAATCTATTTGACATTTATTACTTTTATTGCTAGGAAGTAATTTAAATTGAACATGGTGGAAGAGTTTGATCCTCGTAGCCGACTCAACTAAATTGGGATTGGATTTAACCATAATCATATACTCTATGGACTCTCTCGAATTCATATTATGTAGTTTGCATGTCCATTCATATACTCTCGGAAAATATCTTTTCATCTAGTGGTATTCTTTGAATAAGTCCACCTTTATACTTCCAAAAGTTTGCTTTTAACATCTTTTCAATCGATGTTCGTAAAGAGTGAGAAATGTTTTACATTGGTTGTCAACCTAACACAGCTCCCCTCCTTTTTTGGACTTGGGACCAACTATGTAAAGCATAGTAGAAGTTCTATCTTCTACACAAGTGGTATCCAATAATCAAATAAACAAACACAATATTGTGATGTTGGAACACTTTCAAATTCCAACTGTTCAAATCTAGTTGTGCCCAACTAAGTATACAAACGACTACTAAGTTCAAGCATCAAATTCAAGTCAAAACCATTCATTAATGTCGAAAATAAACTTCTAAAGTAAATATTCATTATCAACACCTCGGGGTTTGAAGACTCGTCACCAATGTTCATCTTGTCAAAGTTGGTGAATTGGGTTGGAGTCGACTGACAGTTCCTCTAGAAATGTTGTCACAAGCATGAGATTTCATGATCCGATGGTCCTAGGGCCTTTCGTTGCTTTATATCGTGGTAGTTTTTTTTTTTTTTTTTTTAAAGGTTTGGTAGGATTTTTTTTATTAGGGATTGTCGTAAGATCATGATTTGAATTGTTGGAACTTCAGAATTGAGATATTGGATTTTCCCACCAATTCCCTAAAAACTAGATTTTGAGTGGCCTAGTTAGGCTTAAATATAATAAATATTCTAAACACCAACAAATGTTACCAATGTACTAAAAAATCGAGAAACTAAGTCAACGGTGTAATGGGAAATTTTAAGAAAAGTTTGAGAATTTGAAGGATGGAACAAGAAAACAAATTAACCAATCCCTTGGTTCGAAGGCGTTGAAATTTGTTGTCTTTTGGACAATATTTCTCCTCTTCCGGTCCAAATATCTTATACATAATGGGGCATATAGAAACTTGTCTTCAGGTTAAAATCATACCTCAAATGGTTGTTGTTGAATTTTGAGTGTATATGCTATAATCCAACCGAGGACATTCTTGGTAATAATACACACTGAGAATGGTGCTATTTTCAAGTCAAAAATAAAAGGCACTTAAAATGACATTCAAAATCACAATATGTAGACAATTTGGCGTCTATTAATGAAAAGAAGGAACTAAAGGCACATTGGTGGAAGCTTATGATCCATTTTGTTGACCCCAAGGCTTGAGGCTTGGTTGTTATCGTTATTTTTTGTTTCTTTTGTGATTTTTCTATCTCCATTATTCTACTTTTTCTGTTCCGTTATTCTTTTTACCTCTTTCTCCTTGTTGAGCTATTTTATTGTTACAATATATATGTGTGTTATCAGGCTACTCTGTGGAAATACTTCAGGAATTAAAATTGCCCTTTTTATGATTCTTGAAGTTTGTAGAATCATTAGTAACAATTTATTATGATTTTTTATCTGAACCTACAATTTCTTCCTCAAGACTCCCTCATTTGCTTTAAAAAAAGGGCTCCCTCATTTATTTATATTACGTCGTGGTATGATATTTTATTCAATTAAGACTTGTAGCTATCCCTCATTTATCCCATGTAAAACCTCTATAATGATGACCTTGTATTTATCTCTTTTCTTTTTTTATGCACATGAATGGATATTTATTTATGTGACGTCGTGGTATGATATTTTATTCAATTAAGACTTGTAGCTTTCCCTCATTTATCCCATGTAAAACCTCTATAATGATGACCTTGTATTTATCTCTTTTCTTTTTTATGCACATGAATGGATATTTATTTATGTTACGTCGTGGTATGATATTTTATTCAATTAAGACTTGTAGCTTTCCTTTTTTTCTCTCAATCAACTAAATCTGGTTGTTCTCTTGTTCTTAAACTTCCCAGGAGATTGGAACCTAGATCGAGAGCCTTGCTTTGCTGGAAATCATCTAGAATAACTCGAGGGAAGGTAAGGCTGAGAATGCTCCGTTGCAGTGCGCTTCCTTTTTGCTTCATTATCATTTTATTTTGCTATTGTTATAATTAATATGATTTCTAGAGTTTGATTTAGTAACAATTATGTCATAGAGGTAGCAATAAAGCTGCATCCTGCTTGTTGTTTTCGAATCTAATTGAAATATTAGTTCGATATAAATATCCGTTCAAAATTTTGAATGAACAACATAATTGGACAAAACCAAAACCCCCTCTCTTCCGATAGTTGCGCATTTAATATTTTTTAAAATAATGTAACATACTGAAAAAAAACTCAGAAAGTTAACTTGCTATGCTTTGCTCTTTCCCCTTTATATAACACAATCACAATGGTCCAATCTTATATGGATCCAGTGCGTGCATGAACTCTATCTGTAGTCATGTTACTGCTTCGACTAAATCATATCACTGGTACTCATTCCGAATAGTTTGCTAATTTTTTTCCTTGAATATCCTAAAATAATATCATTCACTATGATTTATCTTTTCTCCTTTCTTTTTTGAAATATCCTTTTGGAGGTGTATTTAGTCATCGTCTTATGTTGGTCACTGGCTACATGTTGAAAATTAGTTAGTTCCTTTCATCGTTTGTCCAATGTTACCTTAAGAAATGAGTTTTAGAAATTCCAAAGCCAGATTCTTACAGTTGAAGGTTGTCAAAAACTCCTTCATTCATTTGTCATTATTTCAAGAAGTCAAATTGTTGTTTGAAGTCTGCTCTCGGAACATGAAACTAGCAAATTTCTTGATGTCCTCTCTTATTTTGTTTTCCTAATAAATTAAGTTCCCTCGAAATTATATTTTACTCTTTTTTTTGTCATTAAATAAAAAATTGAGCGCGAATTTTAAAAAAATGCCAAAGTTCCTCCAGGTTACAATACTTATCCAATATTTTGAAATAACTTATTGAATTTATTCAAGAAAATGCGAAAGTAAATAATGTCCAAGGGCAAAAAGAATGACATCCAATAATATTTCCTTAGATTTAATAATCCTTTGGTAGGCCACAAGTCAGTAAGGTCTATGATGGGAAATGAAAGAACTAAGAAGAATTTTGCAACAAAGAATAAGTGTGAAAAAATATTAGTGCATACAAAAGTAAAAGGTTGGGGAACCTTTACAGAACTCTAGGCTTTGCGTACTGCGAGAATGCAAGTTAGTTAGTAGAGAAGAGGTATGTGTGTATACAAAATTTTAAAGAGTATAAATAGGGTTTGGAAAGTTAGTTTGGTCATCTTATTGTCAATGATGTAATAAATTTGACCCATTTGGGTTTCAAAAGTCAGTGGGTGTTTCTTATTTAATTTTATTTTCTGGTTTTGGAACTCCCTTTCTTGTTCATCGATAGCGAGTTCAAAGGTGTTGTTCTCGTTCATAGTTATTTCTTTTGTACTATTTAACTGGTTTAGTGAAATAAGTTTAGGGATCTTACTAACTGGTTTAAAGGTGCGAAAGATCAAGGTGCCCACCCTTGAGAGAGACAACCTCATGCCTGATTTCTCGACTTGGTCTTGCACCTTTGGTTCTTCATATCTACATTTATCTGTGTTCCAAAGGATGTTGAAGCTTGCCCTCCCAGTATGCATTATGGTTGCTAAGCACTACTTCGCTCTTCATAAAATAGCATAAGCGACCAACTAAGAGGAGTGTGTATTGTCTGATGGCAAACGCTTAAGTTTGGTTGCAAATGGAAGAAAAGGAATGCCTATTTGAGTCATGCAAAGAAGTTAAAATTTAGCTCATCGAGGGCTTCAAGGGAACACCGGTATTGATTTCGAGACAGAGTGAAGCCACTCGTAGTGCTATTGTTTCACTTGGATTTTTTCTTGAGAAAAAATGACGGTTGTTGGCAATTAAAAAGCACACAAATAAAAAGAGAAACAACTTGTATGATTAATGAACTGCACTATATATAGAGCTTAAGTTTAATAAATATCTTAAAAACCCGCTACATAATACCAACAACAAAATTCAAATTTAAACTTCCTAAAGATTTGGTCAAATAATTCAAATGACTAAAAAAACTAATCTAGCTAACCACTTGAGGCACACCTTCAACACTTCTCGCTGCCTTTAGTGATTCTAAAGTCAACTACTATCTTCCAACAACTTTCATTTGAGTTGCTGCAGGTTGCAACAAATAGATGCTCGTCCTCGTCATGGTGTTCTGCAACAGGAGTGTAATTTGTTTGCTGAAAATTACTCTTGCAAATCCTCTTGTGATGCTCCAACTTGTTACATTATCATACTTGATGTCTGGTCTTCTCTAGAACTTAAAAGGAGGATGACCATTCTTTTCATAATGTTTACATGGAGGAAAATTGACATTATTTCCTTTCGCCACTGCCATTGTTTTGAGTAGCAACTTCTGGTGTGCCATAATTCTTCTTTTTTCCTTAGTTAAATTGTTTAGAACCTTCATTTCTGATCAATCTTCTTATTCATGAGCCTGTAAAGCATGTCACAATTTTGCTAAGCTTATTTTTGACAAGTCATTATCATTCTCCAACAAAGAAATCCTTTCGTGAAAATTTTCCAAAATTTTAACTAGAATTTCTTGGATCTATCTTGAATTAGAAAACTCAAAACAAAGCAATCTTACCTTGTTAACAATGCTTAGAAGTTTGTTAGCATACTCTTTGATTAAATCTGACTCCATTTTCTGCATCCCAAACTCTCTTACTAAATTAAGGACTTGCATTGCTTTGATCCTCTCATCTCCTTCGTATTCAGTTTTGAGAAATTTGTGAACTTCAAATGCCGATTTTAAAAGCATAATTTTGGTGTAGATTGTTGGCGAGACAACAACAAACAAGGAAGCTCTTGCCTTTGATTTTCTTCCTTTTCCCTCCTTATAGAGTTTAATGTGTGCCAAAATAGGATTGTTGGGCAGTGGAAGAACTTCGTATTCTTCCTCGAGTGCTTCCCATAAGTAATTTACTTCCAAGTAAGTTGTCATTATAACTGCCCAAACTAAGTTTCTCCATCAAACATAAGTGGAGTAAGTGCTGCAAACGGTGTGGTTTCAAAATCCATTTCTATAAGAATATTGTTCTTTTACTCACTTTGAGAACGTCAATTTAGCACACTATTGAGTGTGACCCTTGATTGTTGCATCGATGTATGTGCATCGTTGCCTCGATGTGCATCTAAAGGACTCGCAATGAGCGCGTGCCGAATTAGCGTGCCCAAAGTGGGTCAAAATAGCTAGACTCTTTCTATAATGGATTGTAGTTTTCTTTCCTGGTGGTGGGCCACTCACAAGTTCCTCAAGAAAAAAAAGCTCCGATACCACTGTTAGCAATTAAAAAGCGCACAAATAAAAGGAGAAACAACTTGCATGCTCAAGTCTACTTTGTTTAAAACATTGCTCTATACTTAAAGCTTAAGTTTAACCTAAAAATTTGCTACATAATACCAACAATAAAATTCAAATTTAAACTTCCTAAAGACTTGGTCAAATTATTTAAAAGACTACCAAAATCTAATCTAGCTAACCACTAAAGGCACACCTTTCAATAGGTTTCTATTAATTGCTTAGACAACTGGATTAACATGAAGCTGTTAGTGAACCTAATAGAGATCTTTTAGGATGTGGTCGTGTGTTCTGAGATAATAGAGAAGAAGAACAACATAACTTACGCACCTTGGTCAGGTTAATGGGTTCGAGAAAAGGCCAGGAATCTGTTCTATCCTAGTTATTCAAACCGTATCCAAACAAAATCCAATGGGTTTCTCACACTTTTCACGACCTAGGGAGAGATGGAGACAAGGCCCAACCTTAGTCTACATGTGCACTCTCCAATTCAGACAAATTGAACGCTACTGCTTCCTTTGCTTCTTTGACTCCCAAGTCTGTGGCACCTAACATGGGACCTCTCATGTTCAAACCACTATCAGCTGTAGAAGCTCAACAAGGGAAGGGACTTTGTTATACAGTTTCTATGTCGACAACATGGCTGACAAAGCCATTGTCCCTGATTGGTTTCTCATTTCGAAAATTGATAAGTTGCTTGACGAGACTCCTTGGACATGTACCTTTTCTAAGCTAGATTTAAATATGGCTATCCCTAGATAAGAGTGAGACCACAAGATGCGCATAGACAACATTCCTTAGTCCTTGCGCACCATGAAAGTCACTACAAGTTCCTTGCAAACCTTTTGGTTGACCAAAGCACTGACCATCTTCCAAGCTTTAATGAACTTCATCAAAGGATTGATTTTTATGCTAGTCTTTTTTATGACATCCTCATCTATTGCCACTCGATTGAGGGTCACATGGCTAATCTCTAAGAGGTTCTTTCTATTTTTAGGACACACTCTATGTTTTACTGTAAAAAATGTGGTTTTGGCAGGCTCCAATTGGAGTTCTGACTTCTGAGGCTATCTTGTTTCTGATGGGGGAGGGATGGCTTACCCTGAAAAGATGTGCACATTGGAGGAATGGTTATTACCTTGTAATCCCGAAGAGCTTAATGGCTTCTGGGGGCTCAGCAGCTATTATAGGAGATTTTTGAGCAATTATGGAAAGCATGTAGCCACCCTTACCCCCAGTTGTTGTACCAGGTTTCTCGACTTGGTCTGATGAGGCAACCCTTGCTGTTAAATGTTAATCAGTTGAAGCAGGCTGTAAGAAGTGCTATTCTTCCATTCTAGCTCTTCCGAATTTTCATTCATTTTCCATTGTGGAAGCTGATGCCCTTGAAGTGTAGGGGCTGTACTCTTGCAAAACGAGAGGCGCATTGCATTCTTTAGTCAAGCATCGTTACAAAGACTTCGTTGTTAGTTAGACGATGAATGGGGATTGACGGCCATAGTTCTAGCTGTACAAATGTCTTTATTACTTACTAGGTTGCAAGTATGTGTTGTGCAACAATTGAGGAAGTCTTTATTATTTGTTAGAGAAAAATTAAGTGACAACAGAAATGGCAGTGAAGTTGGGATTCCAGTTTAAGATTCATGACAAGCCCGGCGTCACTAATCGTGTAGCTGATGTTTTGACATGCACCACACATTTAGCTGAGCTACAGTTTGTGCCTTGGTTTGGTTTGATCGACTTGGCATTGCTGGCACTTGAGATTAATTCTTATGTTTATATGTGCTTCTCTGGCAGTAGATGCTACCAGCAGGCCTGGTTGGTCAATCATGAGGAAACTGCTATGGTTTTTCCGAACTAAGTCTTGCTACCTTGCCGCCAAGACTTATGCATGATGTTTGAATTCGATACCGACTCTACTAAGGCGTGTATTTGTAAAGACCTTGAAGAGGATCACATCACAGTTATTTTGGGTCCAAATGAAGACAGATATCAGAAAATAATGTTTCTCAAGTGCGCCAAAGCAACAAACACAACACCATCATCCCTGCCTGTCTATCACAACCTTTGCTTATCCCTCTTGCTGTATGGGAATCTTTATGAATTTTTTGAAGGGGCTCACCAAGTACCAAGGGTTCGATTCCATATTTGTTGTTGATAAGTTGAGCAAGTACAGCCATTTTATCCCCCTCAAACACCCTTTCACAGCGAAAATTATTGCTGAAGAGTTTGTGAAATGAATTCTACTCTTACACACCTTTCATGGCAGCATTAACTTGGATCAAGTCACGGTCTTTCCAAGTCATTCCTGGACAAAATGAATAGTGTTACAAAAGATGATCGATCATTTCATCCTCAAATATAATCGTTCTAAACTTTCAACTTGTCAAATAGTGTCTTTGCAGATTGTCGATATTTGTAATTGAAGCCCTTTCAAAACCAAATATTATACAAATTAGGCCAAGGCATCCCTAGTGGATGAGGCATCACTTGCCGAAGAAAAGGTTGGGGTTTTGACTCATGTTGGAGTCACAAGTTTTGTAAATAAGTTGATTCTTATCAAAAAAAAAAAAAAACCAATAGCTTAGTGTTACTAGAGGAGGAAAGAAGGAAGAAAAAAGCAAGAGACTTCAAGGAATGTACCATATAGCATTCTATTCACATGCCTCCTTATATATAAAAATTTCGATATTCATTTTTAAACAATTGCTACAAGAAATTGTTTCTTATGCATAGCATCCTAGACCCTCTTAATATTTTGTTAACTAGTTACAATTCTTCTATAATTGCTTACGGAAGTTCTTTTCTTAAATTGATGGCTGTGCCTCGATACATTCTGAAGCAATTTTGCTTACATTTGTGGGGATGCCACCGCCTGTTTATAATGGCAGAGGTGATTTGTGGTGGCAAAGCCAATGACTAGCATCACACACGTGATAATAAGAATAATGCAAAACTATATATGTATCTTTGTGTCATCTGATAACTACTTTAATCGTGATGGGGTTGTTTCTATATCTGCATGCAGCTTTCTCGTTTTAGGATCAGGACGAGGGACCCACGTTCTCTGTTGAAGCTTGTCCCCTGTGGAAAATGTCTTTGTTCCAAATCTCCAAGATAGCACATTTCATTTATGTGAAATAATTCTTCTTAGCTTTACATATTCAGGTAAGTTTCTTGCATTTATTAATTTAAAATCAGTTTTTACAGTCTAGTTCTTCTAATAAATTAATTTCTTAGACTGACCAGATTCAATTTTGTTGGTCTTCATGAAAATTTCACTGTGCCGATGGCCTTTGTTCTCTGAAATTGTGTAAATTATTTTGACAATCAATAAGATGTTTAAATTTGAATAGTCCTTCAATTATATCGTAATTGTCATGTTAGTTCAAGTTATGTGGGCAAAATTGGGCATAAAAATTATTGAATGCTGGTGATGCCACTCTATGTTGGGGAAGGGATAGCGGGGAGACCTCTTACCTTGCTACTAGTTGGTGGTTCCTTTGAAATTATTTTCTGATTTTTGTAATCCCGATTGTGTTTTCTGCATAATAATTATCACGATAGGCTAGATAGTGATGTTGATGTTCAAGGTATTAGTGGTTCGATCTGAAAGATAAACTTAACAAAAAGATAAGTAAAAGGTGGAAGGTTGCCCAAGTGATTAATGGTTTATCCTCCACTTTTCATCCAAGGTTCCTAAAATCAAATCAGTTGCTTTATTAAAGTAGTACCTTTTGACCAAATCATGACCATAATTATTCCATACGGTAGCAAACACCAGTTTTTATTTCTTAATAAGGGCAATCTCTGAAGTCGTAACTGCCTAAAATCTCTTAAATTAGATTCACTGAATGACAGGATTCAAGAATCAAGAATTGGCTAATAAACCCTCTTCCATTTAGTCACGTAACACGTCTAATGCAATTATATGCCACATTGGAGTAATTCTCAATTAGAGTGTATGTTATGCTATAAATTCGCTTTGCTGATCTTTGTTTAGTTGCTTTTACAGTGTCTAAATCAGAATCTGTATAGCCCTCCATATTTGGACGCTATGTACAAGTTCTTGCATTTGGTGACATTACACAGCACAATCATAGTAGATAGTAAAAAGTCTATTGTTGGTGCCATTGATGGATTGCATCATTCCTCTTTCTTTACGATGATTCGTTCTCGAATCATAAATAGCATAAATCAAGAAGATGTGACCTTCTATCTTAAAACTATAGGTATAGATCCTCCAACCACACATGAATGCATCAAAACATAAAGAAAGAAAAGAAAATTGTTTGGCTAATTTTGAAGGATGCTTGAGTACTATGATGTGTTGGACAAGAGTCTTCTCTACAAAACGAGTTTACTAGTGCTATGGTTGATCTTGTCACTATGATCTTAGTTGGATGGTAAAACGACTTCAAGTGATTGTAGACCAACTAGTTTTGTAAGCATATCTCAAGTAGAATGATGTCTACATCATCATGTACAAATTTTGTATGATTTAATGACATGATCACATAACACTTTTTTTGATCAAGCTGTCTTGCTGCAAAATACTTCTTAACTCGGACTCGTTTTCGAACTCCTCGATCGTCAAACTGCCATTGATGGATCATATCATGGGTTAGGCTCCTGGATAAAACTCTTCACCCTACTCAATTCAATGCCCTTGATGGCGTCCTTTCAAATTCTTTTAAAATCCTTTTTAATCAATACATCTCAGGTTATCTTAGACCTACACATACACTGACAAACTTCTTCAGTTTCTAATGTGTTTAGTTTTCTAACTATTCATTTATAGACCGACTTTGAATGTGTCCAAACTATTGCAAACCCCATTACCTAATTTTTTCTTACATTGATGCTGCTACTACTTTTTCATTTATCTCTTGTCTTTGTAAATCTTATTCTCTCTTCATGAGTTTTACCATATATCTACTTATAATATCCTCATTTACGCTATAGTTATTTATTCTATGTATGTGTTGTTTCTTTACTACCTAACATTCACTTTTATAGAGCGTAAGTGACCTGATTTATAAAATCCTCCCTTTAGCTTTACAATGATATTTCAATCATATTCATTCCTGTTGCACTCCTCTGCTTCTATCCATCTTCAATTGCATGGGTGACATCATTCTCAATATGACCATCTTATTGTATGATTGATCTAGATATCTAAAACGGTTCACCGTAAGAACTTCTACTTCATTCCTTTAGTTTTATTTCTCAATTATCTTCATGTCTAATGTTTGGACATTTACAATGCATCTGTCCATGTACTGTCACGATATTTTTTATCCATTTATCTGTGCAGAAAGCGGCTCTATTCTTTGATCCAATAAATCAAGAAACTCATTGATTTGCCCCAGTTTCAAATGGTGCTGACTGTCTGCCAAGTAGACAACACTGTTTCACATATTTGTTCTAAACTTCCCATGACCTGAGTGAGTGAATTATGTTTTCAATAATGTTCCACCCAGCTTAGTTAGGAGAGCCATGTTGAAATATCGTGCTTCACGTAGTTCTAGTCCATTCGCCTAAGTGCTTTTGCACTCTTTCCCATTTAAGGAGGTGTAACGTTTTCCTTTCCCGAGTGCTTCCCCAAATGAAGTATCGCTAGTTTTATCAATTTCGTCGCATACCGAAGCAAGAAGCCTTGTTGTTTGCATCTGGTACACTGAGATTGATTAGATGCAAGACTTTGCTAGGGAAATGTGACGACCCTCATCCTAAAACAAGGGTTGCATGACCTAAACCATCGCCAAACCCTTTGAGGTAACCCAGCGAGGTGGATGGCAAAGTTCCACACCTGAAGTGGAATTCGGTTCTCAAGTCTACCCTTTAAAATCCCTGTTTTAATACAATTGTTCAATTCCAGAACATACAAAGAATAATAGAGTATAAACCAAGCAAAACTCACACCAGCTAAGAAGAATGCTTCACGAATTCTATGCCTTTTCCTTTCCTCTGTCTATCGCAGATGGCAAGGGACCTAGAAATGTTGTAAGCGGGGTGAGCAAAATTAACGGTCTCACTAGAGCAATGCAACTTAGAGATATCAAAAAGAAAACATAAATGTAAATAAATAAACAAGATTTGTAAATATAAGGTTTAATAACCAAAAAAAAACACAAACTATTAGGTTTTTTTTTGCAAATTTAGAAAAACTATAAGATTTTTCAAATATATCATAAATTTTACTTTTTATTTGCAAATCTATCACAATCCCAATTTTGGTTTCAACGTCTCTCTCATGAAACATAAAAACCGGCAAGAAAAGACTCCAACCAATTGCATACCTTGTTCATCATATCATGCCTTGGGTTTTTCTCTTATTTTTTTATTTGCTTAGAGATATAACTATGTGTCTATACGTGAGTTCAATTTTTTCAAATTTCGATAACAAACATCAATTTTTGTTTGTAATTCATTAGATCCATGGTTGCACAACCACTGTTCGACCGAGCCCGCACTTTTCATAATTTCAAAATCATAAAGCGCATCATGGTTCAAAAATGTCTTCATCTAGAGTCTAGTGTAAGTTGAAGAAAGCATGAGATCCTTTATTGAGTCATTTAGATCTTTAGTTATATATAGTGATATAGGACAATGGTCAAAATGAGATGAAATAAAAGCATAAAAATATGATAAAGTGGATCGCAAAATTGAATTAAATATAGGTTTTATGATAGATTTGCAAAAAAAGTAAAGTTTGTGATATATTTGAAAAATATAAGAGTTTGTCCTAGATTTGCAAAAAAATCAAATAATTTGTGTTTTTTTAGGTATTAACCTTAAATATAAACATAATTCGTGGATTTTTCATTGTTACCCCTCTTCACCAATGAGTCAATCACCGATTACTCAGCAAGAAGAAGAGCGATTCTTCGAACGGAACGTTGCGATACGCTCATTTTGATGGCCTCCTCTAAATCGTGTTGGTTCTATCCCAACCCATTAATCACATAATATACTAAAACAAAGGGTCCCTGTCATCCGTTGGCAAAGTCTCCAAAGCTTTACGATGCATCATGGTCATTTGATAACTCTTTACGTATCTCCATGAGTTTAGGAAAACATATTGTAATCATCAAAGTTAACAAGTGACATCGTATACCTATCCAATTTTCCATGATACAAGCATGTTCCCAATGCTCGTGATGAAAGCACATCATCTAGCACGAGACGTGACGACTAAACATCTGTAATTTTCGTGTAGGCAAGGTATATTTGCCAATTTCGTGTAGTAAATTATTTGTTTTAAGAACTCGTAATGTGGTAAAACTCCTTTCAAATTCAATGTCATGCCTGTCGCGGTGGCAAATGTTTTGGGTCATTTCTCATTGCCATGGTCCTTGCCTTGGTGATAGAAACCTCAAAGAAAACTCGAGAATCTCAGAAAATCGCGAAAACCCGTTAAGTTGTCTAGTGCCTTCACACCGTGGTGGGGTTGCATTCACAGATTGTGGAATTTCTGGAATTTCTAAGAAATTCCAGAACACTTTGGTCTCGGCCTATGATACATGGACTCTTCACTTTGGGTCAAGTACCCATGTATGACACGACACAACAAGACATAGACACCAATACTTGATATGTGTCGGACTCTTCAAAACTACTTTGGAAACTTTCATTCATTATTCAAGAGAAATCAATGTAAGAGGGTCGGAACTTAGAATTGTAAATATAGGGCCATATTATGTATATTTCACTCATTGTTAAAACTTTTAAGTTATAATTAATTTTCTTTTATTAATAAACAATTGATGCATTTTTATCTTAGTAGAATTTCGTGATGAGTTGTTAATATTTGTTCATTTATTTCTCCTTATGTTGCTTTGTTTGGTTTTTTTTTTTTTTTTTTTTTTTGTTTTTGAGTTGTGCTTTTAGAGTAGATTCTTGGATTTGTATATGTACATGTAACCATGTAACCTAATTCGTAAAAATAATGAGATATTTTCACTTGTATTCCATGTCCAAGTACCCATGTCGTTTTCGGACACTTCTAGCCGAGTCTACGAGTCTTTAAAAGTAGAGAATATCCAAGTCTGACCTTTAGACACTTACTCATACTCGACACCCATACACCCGAGTTTGGGTAACATAGGTCTTGTGGGGTCTGCACGCGCTTGTATTTGCGGGTTTGTAGATCTCACTACTACTGATATTGTCCCCACCTTAACAATTGTCAACGCACATGTGTGAGGTTTTAACTTAAAAAGCCTTGGTACTACTTGAGGATAGATCAACACTTATGTACTACTTTATGAAGTCACACGTAACCAATGTGATGCTATATTTCGGTCTACACATCTCCAATAATCTCCATCTTGGACCGAAGTCTCACTAAAATGCATTGGACCGACTTCACTTCAAGATGTCTCATCGCATGATCTGTCATCCCTATCATCTTGAGGAGTGGCAACTTGAGGAATACCTACGACCATCGAAGGAAATGCCTTATCCCTGCAGAACTATTTGCTCTAATACCACTTGTTGGGCCCGCCCATGCCTGTATCTGCTGGTTCGTTGATCTCACTAGTATTGATATTGTCCCCACTTTAGTCATCTTCAATTCACATGTGTAGGGTTTTAACTTAAAAGGCCTCGATACTACTTGAGGAGAGATCAACATTTAAATACTTCTTTATGAAGTCACACTTAATCGGTTTGAGACTATATTTCGGTCCATACATCTCCAACAATCTCCATCTTGGATCGAAGTCCCACTAAAATGCATTGCACCGACTTCACTTCAAGATGTCTCATCGCATGATCTGTCATCGCTCTCATCTCATGGAGTGGCGACTCAAGGAATACCTACGACCATCGAAGGAAATGCCTTGTCCCTACTGAACTATCTGCTCTAATACCATTTGTTGGGCTCGCCGTGCCTGTATCTGTTGGTTCGTTGATCTCACTAGTATCTATGTTGTCTCCACCTTAACCACCTTCAACTCACATGTGTAGGGTTTTTAACTTAAAAGACCTCGATACTTCTTGAGGAGATATCAACATTTAAATGCTTCTTTATGAAGTCACACTCAATCGATGTGAGACTATACTAGGCTTATGTGGACCCCGAATCAATCCTCGCAAGTTCAACGCAAGCCTTGTGAGCCTCCATTTCCATTATTTTTTTATTAATACGGTTTTTTAATGTTGAGTTACTAGGTTTGCGAGTTTTAATGATAATAAGCAGCGGAATTAACTTAGCAATCTAAATATCTCATAAAGTAAACAAGTCGGGACAACCTTTGGTGTGAAAACCTAAAAAACATGATCTCATGCATGTATGGTGAAAAAAGTGGGAGAATATACATGTATCAAGTGTGGACTCAGCCCATTAATTAGTTTTATAAAAACAAATACAATATAAGGACCTACGAGTAGCAAAAGCAGAAGCTAAATCTGAGAGAAGCTCAAAGGAAGTCACCAAGCATCGACTCCTTTCCATTGATAGACAAAGGACCTGCAATTGTCACTACACAGGAGACAATTTCAGTGAGTAAATCTAAAGGAGTATTAACAATACTTTAAGAATATAAATAATAGGTGTGGGCAGCGATTTTCGAAAAACCGTCCAAACCGATCAAACCGCACGGTTTGGTTTGGTTTTTAAACCTCGCGGTTTGGTCGCGGTTTTAATTTTAGAAAAACCGCGGTTTAACCAAACCGAGGGCATTTTGGTAAATAACCACCATATATCAAAAACCCTAAAACATAACAAAAAAAACAAAAAAATTGGTCCTCACCTCTCTCCTCTCTGCCGCTCACTCTCCTCTCTGTTGCGCCGCTCTCACTCTCCTCTCTGCGCCGCTCTCACTCTCCTCGCCGCCCTCAATCTCCTCTCTGCGCCGCTCTCACTCTCCTCTCTGCGTCGCGCTCACTCTCCTCGCCGCTCTCACTCTCCTCTCTGCGCTCTCACTCCTCTCTCCTCTCTGCGCTCTCACTCCCGCTCGTCTCTGTGCTCTCACTCCCGCGGCGCTCCTCACCCCGCTCTCACTCCCGCGGCGCTCCTCTCACTCCCGCAGGCGCTCCTCTCACTCCCGCCGGCGCTCCTCTCACCCCAGCCGTCTCCTTCATCCTCCTCACTCTTCGTCTCACAGTCGCCGCCGAATCCATTGCCATCGTCGTCGCCTTCCACCGCGCGAACGTCCACCGCCGCCTCGCACCAAAACCGCGAAACCGAACCGCAAACCGCGCAAACCGCGGTTCGGTTTGGTTGCGGTTTTGGTGGTTCGCGGTTTGGTGGTGGTTTGGAAAATCACCAAACCGTAGACCTTCGGTTTGGTCGCGGTTTGGTGGTTTTCACCACCAAACCGCGGTTTGCCCACCCCTAATAAATAAGCAGTCCAAGAATCATGCATGAATATAAATGAGCAAAAATAAAAGGAAGTGCATGATAACAATGAAAATGAGTGTCGTGGTAGCAATAGAGAGGAGCTTAAGTAGTCCCAAATCATCGAGTGCGAGTGCCACAAATCAACTTCCTAGAATCGCGGCACCACCTGCTAGTTCAAAAGCTGTCGTGGACGTAGGGGTATCGACGACGCCCCGAATACCTTTTGAACATTTTCAAAAAAAATGTTTAGTTCCTCATGAAAAGTTTAAGCCTACAAAAACAATATAAAAGCTTTTATACTTTTTTAAGTGTCAAAAGAAGCTCAACATGAGCTATCCCAAGTTAGCCACACATGCGCGCAGAACGGCGCATTTTAGACGCTTTTATAGGCGCACTTAGCACTTGGCACGAGGCACATGCGCGTGTGTGGCCGGCTAACCATGGTTACATATTTTTCGCCATTTTCGAGTATATGCTGCAAGTTGGTGGTCAATAGACAAACCAAACAAGAAAATGGGCACTTAATGAACCCATTCAACATAGAGTGGGGCAGTTTCAATTGACCAAACAGTTGAAACTACCCACTATCTCAATCTCTTCTGCTACTTTTTTGACTGGAGTTCTTATAAAAGGAGATGCATGGAAGGAAGATAAACACATCAAAAAACACAGAAAAAATCCAGATCAGTTTTCATTTTTGCAAGTGCAAACCGGGTCTTCATCGTATCCTTTAGGATTTTTGCTGACTCTTGCAGAGCTGAGAGCAAAATTTATCTTTAGGAAAGTGGCATAGATACATGCTTTGAAGTCATTGCTGATTCCTCTTGTCTAACAGTCGTAAAGAAATTTTTGCTCTTTGTGATGACTTCAATCAAGGATTTGGTGGCGAATAATGTGAAGCTCGATCGCTTCGATAGAGGAGACTTTTTGAGGTGGCAGAAGCGAGTCCACTTTCTGCTGGTGGCACTTCATTTGGTGTATGTTCTGAATACCAAAGCTTGAAAAATCTAAATACGAGACTGTTGGGCAGATAAGGAAGAGGCATAAGTGGGAGACGGATGACTACATCTGCAGAGGTCACATCCTGAATGCAATGAAAGACTCCATGTTCTACCTCTACCACGACAATCCTTTTGCCAAGGAATTGTGAGAGAAACTGAAGGCAAGGTACCACAAAGATGACGCTACAAGTAAAAACTTTCTCATTTCCAATTTTAATAATTTTAAAATGGTAGATGATAGATCTATCATGGAGCAATTTCGTGAAATTGAGGGAATTAGTAATCGTTTCTCTCAACATAATCTTGTTATGAATGAAACTATTGTTGTGTTTTCTATTATTGACAAACTGCCTCTATCTTGAAGAGAGTTCAAACGAACTTTGAAGCATAAAAAAAAGATATTACTCTTGACGAACTTGTTAACCATCTTCGTGTTAAAGATGATTGTCGCATGTAGGAAAATGAAAAAGAGCATAATGCTCAGGAAATTCCAAAGGTGCATGTGGTAGAAGACGCAAAGTTCAAAAAGCCCTCACTCAATAGGCCTAAAAAGCCTAGTGGTTTCATCAAGCTTGGTGGTTTCAACAAGTCTGGTGGTTCGGAAAAACCAAATAACCAAAACCAGAATCAAAAGAAGTAGAAAAACACTTGCTGGTTCTGCGGGAAAGATGACCACTTCAAGTCTAATTGTCTGTTGTAAAAGAGGAAGAAAGGGAAACTTCATGTTTCATCGAGCAATGCAGGAAATGACAATGATAATCTCCTTGCCATGATTTTTGAGATCAACATGATTGAGAATGACATGGCTTGGTGGGTTGATTTTGGAGCTACCCGACATGTTTGCAAGAACAAGGGATTCTTCAAGACCATGAAGGCAGTAGATGAAAATACTGTCTTGTACATGTGAAATGATGCTACTGTTCTCGTCAAAGGCATAGGTAGTGTTGAATTGAAATTCACTTTATGAAAAACTGTAACTCACTAATGTGTATTATGTACCAAAAGTCTGTTGAACAAGTTTGGGTTTAGGCTTGTATTTGAGGCTCACAAATTTGTAATGTCCAAGGGTGGTATGTTTAGAGGAAGGGTTATACTTATGAGGGTATTTTTAAGCATAATGTAACCGTTTTATCTAATAAGAATATTTTTTCCGTGTATCTTGTTGAGTCTCCTTCGATTTTATGGCATCATAGATTAAGACACGTTAATTGTAGAAAATTATATGACATGGTGAATTTACAATTACTTCAATACATGCATGAAAATAAAAATAACAAAAAATCCTTTTCCTAAGGTTGAAAGAAATTCAAAGTTGTTTGATTTGATACATTTCGATGTATGTGATATGCATAATACACCATCAATAGGAGTCAATAAATATTTTATAGCATTTATTGATAATTATAGCAAGTTTTGTTAAGTTTATTTATCGCATTCGAAAGGCGATGCAATTGTAAAGTTTCGGGCCTATAAGGCAGAAACTGAATTGCAATGTGAGACGTTTTAAGGTCTGATAGGGGAAGAGAGTACTATAATCCTAAGTACTTTGAATCTACTGAAATAGTTCATGAGACTACAACTCCCTATACACCACAACAAAATGGCGTGGGTGAACGCAAGAATCGTGTTCTGATTGCAATGGTCAATGCTATGCTATCAAACTCAAGTTTGAGTAGTGGTTTTTGGGGGAAGGCATTGCAGACTGCATACCACATTTTGAACCGAATTCCATAGAAGAGGAATAAGGTCACCCCATATGAGCTTTGGAATAACCGAAAATCAAACTTTAATTATTTAAGATCCTTCAAAAAAAATCTTTCAAAAAACTTATAAAAACCTATAAGATCTTTAAAAAAAACTTATAAAAACCTATAATAGAGAGGAAATGACTCCTAACAAATAACACATAAATCTTTTTTTTTAAAAAAAAGAACTTATAAAAACCTATAAGATCTTTAAAAAAAATCTAATTTTTTTTTATTTTGGGGCAAATTTTTATAACTTTTTTAACAATAAATAATTATTAATAAAATGTAAAACATAAATAATATATCAAAGCAAAATAAATATTTCCTTTAAAACTAAAATAAAGTATCATAAAAAGATGGATATGCAAATAAAAAATAAATTATGTTATTAACATGTTATTATATAGGTGGTTTTGTACTAATATATTGATTATAACATATTTATTACTTATACATTATTTTTTAATTGTGTCAAACGTGTCATTATCGAGTTAAACAAGTTAACCTGTTAATGACCCGCATTGTAGTCGTGTTTAATCGTATTGACCCATTTGTGACCCAAACCCATTTATGCCAAACCCTAACTCGTTTAAAGCATGTCATGTTCATGTCGCGTTATCATTTCGCGACCCAAATTGCCACCCATAAGCAAGGTTTAAAAAATCGACAAACTTTGGCGAAGTTCGGACGAAGTTTGTCTAGGCAGTAGAAAAATTGCAAAACTTCGACTGAACTTCGGCTAACTTCGACCGAACTTCGAAAACATCGATGGAAGTTAATAAAACATGAAATGAAATTATTATGTTTCGTGAAAGTTGAGCAAACTTCGGCTGAAACTTCGATTGAAACTTCGACTATGCTACAAATATACTTAAACTTTGGCTAAATTCGAATAAAACATAGTTCTAGCATCTCTACGAAGAAACTTGAGTTTTCTAGCATTTAAAGTGAAATTCTGTAAACTTCCGTACACCAGTGAATTTTTGTCAAACATCCATCATAGAAATATAGAAATTCAAAGACAAGTAGGAGTAGCACCAATTGATACAAAGATTAGGGAAGGGCGGTTGCGATGGTTTGGTCACCTGCAAAGACGGCCTACAAATGCCCCAACTAGAAAACTTGACTCAACAGAAACTGTAGAAATTCGACGAGGTAGGAGCAGACCAAAGTTAACATGGGATGCATTAATTAAGAGGGATTTGAATGGTTTGCAAAGCTCACCATCAATTGCACTTAATCGAGCACAATGGAAAAGTTTGATCCATGTAGCCGACCCCAGTTAATTTGGGACTGAGGCTATGTTGTTGTTGTTCCATCATAGAAGTTAACTTCTTCGAATTAATTCCGAATTTTAAGTGAGCGAAGTCATAGGCGAAGTTCCAAACCTTGCCCATAAATGAAGTGTATATTTATTGGATATGCACAACGCAGCAAGCCATATAGATTCATGATAATCGAACCCAATAATTCAATTTCAGTAAATACTGTGATTGAATCACGGGATGCAATTTTTTGAGACCAGATTTTAATCTGTTCCCAAAAATATTCAAGAACAAAGCCATAAAAGGGAGGAAGTTGTAGAAAATTACAATGATATAGAGATAGTAGAAGTTCTTGAACTTCGAAGGAGCAAAAAAGCTCAAAAAATTAAGTCATTTGGTTATGATTTCTATACATTCTTGGTTGAGAAAGTAGAGAAACAATTACTAGACAAATTCCAGTTTGTTTTAATACGGAGGTTGATCCTCAAACAGTAGAAGCGATGAAAGAAAGAGCTGCGGCTTTCTGGAAAGAGCCATTAAATGATGAAATGGATTCAATAATGAGATATACTTGGGAGCTAGTTGATCTACTCTTGGATGTAAACCCATTAAATGCAAGTTTCTCTTCAAAAAGAAAAGAAGAGTTGATAAATCCATTAAAAAACACTAAGTAAGATTGATTGCTAAGGGATTCACCCAAAAGCATGGAATAGACTATTTCGATACATATTCGCCAGTAGGTAGAATCGCTACAATCAGATGGCTTATAGCAATTGGAGCTATAAAGAAGTTGGTCATCTACCAAATGGACGTCAAAACTGCGTTCCTATATGGAGAATTGGATGAGGAAATAGACATGGAACAACGTAAAGGGTTCATAATGCCCGGTCATGAAAATAAAGTATGTAGATTGCGAAAATCATTGTATGGATTAAAACAAGCACCAAAGCAGTGGCACCAAAAACCTGATCAAGTTGTACTTGCTAATGGATTCAAAATAAATGAATATGATAAATGTGTATATAGCAAGTTTATTGATAAAGGAAATGATATTATCTGTCTTTACATGGATGATATGTTAATTTTTTTTTAACTTGGAACAAGTCCAGTTGACCAAAATATTCCTTTCAAGCAAATTTGAAATGAAAGATGTGGGGCAGGCTGATGTCATTCTCAGAATTCAAATTGTAAGAGATGATGGGAGTATTACTCTGACTCTATCTCATTACATTGAAAAAAATTCTCACTAGATCTAATCATTTTAATTGTGCCCATGTATCTACCTCGCTAAACCCAATTGTTGAGCTAGTGAAAAATACCAGCAATGCAGTTTCACAACTGGAGTATTCCATATTAATTGGATGTTTAATGTATGCAGTGACATGGACTAGGCCAGATATTGCCTTGGCAGTAGGCAAGTTGAGCAGATTCACAATTAATCCAAACGAGTTGCACTAGTTTGCAATTCGAAGAGTTTTAAAATATATAAAGAAAACAATTAACTATGGCTTATGCCGTAGTGGATATCTTCGGTCCTAGAATAATTTTCAGAAGCAAGTTGGATTGTAAAAGATCAAAATCATGCTTCTACAAGTGGGTGGATTTTCACACTTGCAGGAGGTGCAATCTTGTGGGCTTTAAAAAAGCAAACATTAATAGCTAGTTCCACCATGTAATAAGAGTTTATAGCGTTAGCCTCAGCTTAAAAGAAGCTGAATGGTTACGTGAACTATTACAGGTGATACCATTATGGCCTAAGCTGATAGCTCCTATTTCTATCAATTGTGATAATGAGGCCACATTGGCAAGAGCTTATAGCCAAGTATACACTGGCAAGTCCAGACATATTGGATCGAGACACAGTTGTGTCAGAGAATCGACAATAAATGAAATTATCACAATTGAGTATGTGAGATCTAGTCAAAATTTGGCAGATCCTTTAACTAAAGGATTATCCAGAGACTTGGTGAATAAAACATCGAGGAGAATGGGCCTCAAGCCCATGAATTGAAGCCACCAATAAGGAAACTCGACTCGACGCTTTACATTTCATTAAGTCTTGAGTTTAATGCAATCAAAGTAAATTGTTAGAGTGACTGTGACTACTAAATTTTTCTATCAAAAGGTTGGCAGTGCTTGGTACCTGCATGAAAAGGGAAGAGGTTGAGTTAGTATCTTAATAGTCTTCAAAAGGTGCTTAAATTGCGAGGGTGCTAGAATGGAGACTACCTATGTGAATGTGAAGTGCGGTCGCTTCAAGGAGTTAAAGGGATTGGCTCCTAAAACATTCACGAGAAGATACAGAACACAAGGCCAATGTTGAATGTATCAGGATATTTATGGCTATTTGCTGGCGTAAGTTATATGCTTGATATGTTTATGCTACATATCTTTTATAATCAATGGTTCAAAGTTTATCTATCATGTAATTCTGATATGATGTAATGAACTTATCACAATTTAGTGATTCAAATCGTAAGATACCATTATTTATGTATATAATGTTCAAATTTCTTCTTGAATCCATGATTTGTACATTATATTATTTTAAAAATGACGGGGGATTGTTGAACATTCTCAAAAGAAATGTTTAGTCCCACATGAAAAGTTTAGGCTCACAAAAACAATATAAAAGCTTTCACACTTCTTTTAGGCGCTTTTGTAGGTGCATTGAGCATGAGGCACGTGCGCGTATGTATGGGCGGCTAACCATGGTTACATATTTTTTCCATTTTTGAGTATATGCTACAAGTGGGTGGTTAGTAGACCCACTAAACAAGAAAATGGCGAGTTAATGAACCCATTCAACAGATAGTAGGGCAGTTTCAATTAACCAAACAGTTGAAACTGCCTACTATCTCGGTCTCTTCTCCAACTCCTTTGACTAGAGTTCTTATGAAAAAAGAGGCATGAAAGGAAGATAAACTTATCAAAAATCATAGCAAGAGCTCTTGATTAGTTTTCACTTCTGCAAGTGCAAAATGAGTCTTCATCGTATCCTTTAGGATTTTTGCTAACTCTTGCAGAGCTGAGAGCAAAAATCTCCTATAGGAAAGTGGCATAGATACACGCTTCGAAGTCATTTTTAATTCCTCTAGTCTAACAATACCTCAGCCCTTTCTACGACCTAAATATCCAGTAACTCGGGGTGTGGTTCTGATTGCGAGTCGATCACCACATCCATGAGATTACCTTCCTAACTCACTTAGCCCTCAAACACTCTAACTAGGAGCAGAATTTCGTGAATAGTAATAATCAAGAATTTAAAAGCAAAGAACAGATAAGAACTACTATTAATTCTTTTACGTGTTTACTTATCTCAAAATGTGACACAAACCATGCTAAAACGACTGGCACTCGCTCTGTAAAGCGCACCTGACATCGGGTCTTTCACAATAAGTTCCTGTGATTCGATTCATATATTTTTATTAATGGATGAAATCTTATTTTAAAGATCATAATAGTTATAATACCAGCCCTTCATATAGCCCATATCAGTCCCTCCGAGTTCATATAAGCCCTTAAATGGGGTAACTGTCAAACTCCCAAGTTTATCAGAATTGGGCAGTTTTGATGCATGACTTTTAGGCTCGTTTAGGCCATCCAAACGGCCAAATTTAAAAAGCATAACCTTTAGGAAAGTCTTAGATCTACGTCTTAGCTTTCCGAAAATGTAAGCTAAGCTCAATTCCGATTAAAAATGAGGGAGATAGCGCAAATTTATGACGACAGCTCCAATCGGAACATATTCTGACCATCAAGTTTATAAAATTCATTTCTCCCAATCGATAATTCCAAAAATCGTGATCTTTTTTTGTCACAAGGCATTTAATATTCCAAAAAACTACATATTTAAAAATCAGCTCATTTCGATAAGAATTGAAATAGTTGTGCTCATCCATAGTTCTGTTAAAATTGATGAAGTAGAAATGCAAGTTTTAAAAACCATTTGGAACCCCATCTCCACATGCATGGATGATTTTTTATTTACATGACTTCAGTTTATAGGAACTTGTTTGAATTAACATCTAGGAGCTCTAACTACAACTTAAAAGTTTGGGTGTGTAGGAACTCATCAACTCATATTCTCCAAAAATTGAATTGTTGGAGTTGATGGCAGCAAGAGAAACTCCAATTAACACCTTGTACTCTCCCAAATTTTAGCAACTTAGGTTCTCTAACACCTCTCTAAGCCAGCTATCAAAATTCTGATTTTTGATTAGAATTCTAAGTCATGTATATAGGGTGTCAATTAACTTAGCCTAGATGAGTTTAATTAGCACTAATTAGGAGACGCTCCTCCATGATTTCTTGATGCCATTTGTCCAATGTTGAGACACATTGTATCTCTACATGGACAAGTGTCCTACCCCATATGAAATGACTATAATGCCCATTGACATTTATTTTGTAATTAATCTTGATTTCTTGTATATTTACTATTTATACCATGGGCACACATTAATTTAAACTATATATTTGTACCATAGGCGCACATTAATTTGATCTTATAGTTTAAATCTCCTCCCTTAGATCAACCCAAATTAATAATCCCTTGGAAGATCTACAGTTTTTGTCACTTAGGACATGCACATCATAGATTCCCATTAGTTCAATCTAGGATTCCAACAAAAGGATGTCTCTAGGTATATCCAATGCCAATAGAATCTCTTCGAACTTTGGTGTATCAATTAAATCAATAAGGTTTATACTACAAATTTCTTCAAGTTTCATCCATTTCCATGTAGTGAACTTTAGATTATTTGGATTAACTTCCCCGCTTAGCCTCATTTTTATCAATTTAGATCAACATAAGTCTAACAAGCCAATTCGGGTTCAATAAATAATTTAGCTAGCCTCATTTACCAACTTAGGTTTTTTGAATTAAGTAGTCACTTTTCATTTACTATTTGATCTCACCAACTCAACTTAGGTACTTAAATTAATGAAATTAGAACCTAAGTTATACAAACCCAAGTTTGCAAATATCATGGCTTACCCAACGCCCGTGCTTGCATGTATCGAGGCGATCCACACTCGTACAACAGTCGATAAAATAAATAAAATTTCACATACAAGTATAAATAGGTAGTACACATCATCATCCACAAATAAAATATTTCGGGTCATTACACTACACATCTCCAACAAGTCTCAGCGTTGCGGAAACGCCAGACATCGTTTGGCCTTGACGCTGAGCCTTTGCCCATAACATTCCCTTTCAGCGCTGCATGCACAATGAGTCGTAGCATTGTGACGTCTTTGGAGTCGGGGTTGTCTTCTCCAAATAAAAACCCAAAATGTTTTTCCCCAAACTTCAAATCTGATCCCCAAGGGTCCAAATATTTCAAAACCACAATATGTAGAGCTTGTTCAACCATAAACACTCATGTATCTCCTTTGGGAGATTCAAATCAAAGATTGATTGAAAGACGATATTCAAGCAAGATTTGAGCAAAGTAGTTTCAAATCCATCATTCATAACCATCCAACCATGAAAACTAGTCCCACAGTTTCAAATCAAGTTGTTAAGCGCGGAAAGCATTATAATAAACCATTTGAAACCATAAGAAGCCATAAACAATCATAAGAAATCATAAGAAACTATTAGAGATCATGTTTGACTTCAAGAACACCTTTTTTTTTATCAAGATTAGAGAACGAGAAGGGAAGTTAGAGTTTAGCAAGTTTTAAGATGATGACTATAGTGTTGGTTCCCTCCCTCTTTGACTCATGGTCTCAAGGTTCCACCACTAAGCCTCCACCCCTCTAAAGAAACCTATGTTTTTTTTCCTCTCCTTGTTTTGAAATTAAGAGGCGCAATTACGCGTAATGTTTCTTTTATACTTAGGGTTTGGGTCGGGGTTGGAGAGCCTCAATCTCCACCCTCCATCTCATCTCATCTTGTTTTATTCCTTTATTTGGTTTATTCTTAGACTTCAATTTACCAAAATGATGCGATTATTGTATTATTCGAGCTATATAGGTCCAATTAGCCTTATATACTGATATGTAGCACATAATATAAGTAAGGAGGTAACACACATCACACACATTGTGACGCCCTGAGCCCCCTCGGACCCAGATCGCCCCAGCCCAAGCCATCGTCGATCCCCTCGAGATAACTCAACGATTAGGGCGATGACGCGGTCAACGTTAACCTGCAGAATACAACAAGACAATGTACAAATAGACAACTGAGGCATATAAAGGTGTGAAATAAAAAGCCTTCTAAATTATCAAGTGCGGAAATAATAGTAGAAAGTCTTATAAACCAACTAAACAGTAGTCTATGGGCTCAAAAGTCTACCCATATCCCCTGTTTTAATACATGCCAAAGTTCAAAAAAAGATGGGTATAAGTATCTCAACCTTGTAAACAAGGAATAAGGCTCCTAAGTGGGGTTAGCAATAAACAATAGGCTCAATAAAGCGAAAGTCCACTTTATCTTCAATCATTGTAGTAATACTTAACGGATAATGACTAGCATGCAACAATAGTTCTTCATGAATCCTACCATCATTTCGGTCCTTGTATCAAAGTTAGAAATCCCAAAGAAACCTCGAAGTGCGTGCGAGAAATAAATCGTCCAAAAATCCAATTTTTCAAAACTCATTGTAGAGAATGGTGTCGTTGTGATGTCGTGTGGGATACGCTCACGTCGTCAAGACATCGTCACATGCTTGCTTGTGATGCTCTAACGACGCCATGGGAGCGTCATAGACATCGTGACTCCTTTCGTTGACGCTGTTTGAAGCCATGTGTTTGCACGCACAACATCATTAGAGCGTTAATGCTTGGGAAACTTAGAAAATTCTGGTTTCTTCCTACACGACTATCCGACCTATTCCCGCCCCTTTTAGGATTCAAAACACATCCAAAGCAGTCCCAATAAGGATTATCCATCAACCAAAACCATCCACAAACATCATAAACAAGATTTGAATGAAAATGAAGTTATAAACCCTAATTTTGTTTGAAAACGCAATGAAACCCGATTTTGGCATCCAACCATTGTAATTAACACCCAAATCATAATTTCTTGCACAAAATAATGACAAGGGAGTGTGTTGTGATTCCAAATCTGTATTAAACCAAAAGAAACCTCACACCATCTCCAAAATCATCAAAACCAAATCCATTTGAGAATACATGCATTTTGTACAAAAAGTGGATTTAGTGAAAGGGAGAGAAAGATGTACCTAGCCTTTATGTAGATTTGATGTTGGTCCCTCTCCATCACCAAATCCGTCACTTCCACTCAATGATCGAAACTTTGGTTTCCCCTTATAGTTTACCCTCGTGATAGTTGGAATCAATTCGGAGAAATTAAGTTCAACGTGGAGAATTTTGGTAAAAATTTGCTAGCTTAGAGAAGTTTAAAATTCTTTTATTTAAATGGTTAATAAACTAAAACTCATTTTATGGGGTGTCAACACAAGCACATTTATGCATTTATAACATAAAAATTTATAATTTAATGGTTTTAAGTCAATTTTATTGACACTAGTCATGCATACTGTGTATGGTAGATCACTTTTTAATGATAATAAATACATATTTAATTTTTTAACCATTTTATTAATTGCACATTCACACAAGTAAGAGTAAAATTATAAAACATGTTTTTTTATATGGGTCAGTATTCCAAGCAAAAGAAAATACCTACTTTTTCATTTTTGACATTTTACATCAATTGTAGAGATGTATGTGCAAAAGTGAATTTCAATGCGTGCATCGAATCTTGATGCAAAATTAAAGGATCACACGATTGGTGTAGAGATGTGTGTAAAAGTAAGTCACTCTCAAATTCTCAATAACCCCCAAAAGTCATCATCAATTACAACCCTCGACCCTTTCGTCTCTTACACACTTACTCGATATTTTTGACCGAAAAGCTTGCAATTTTTCCTTATTTTTAGCAAAATAGCAATTCATATCAATTTGTATCAAAGTTGTTGATTTTTAACATAAACTTTGCCAAAGTTTTGTAGTTTTTAAACTATCCATGAACTTCGTTTCGATCCCTTCAACCTCATCAAACTTTACTTAAAATTTTGCTAATTTTATCGAATTTTTGTTCCTTGCTTCCACTAGCTTTCTAGGGTTGGCCTCTCCTCTTAATAGTTTGGTTTTGGAAGACAAGGGTTGCCACAACTTATAATGTGTATTTATAGTTAGGTTAAGGGACTAGGGTTTTGAGTGACCAAATCAAGAGCCCATATCTCATCTAACCACTTAAGTACTAGGACCATCTCAATAGTGTGGCGACCTTGCCACCTCAGGGTGTCGTCTCTCCGTGCACTCCTCGCCCGGTGGGCCTAGCTACATTTGTCCGGCACCTGCCCGTCCTTCTCATATCTCGAACTTTGTGTCCACGTGTTTTTTAATAAATTAGTTAGTGGATTATCCGTATTTTCTTAACTTATTCTCTTTAAGTATTTAAATATTTAATAGGTTCAATAATTTGCAGTTTATTATATTCCTAACCATACTAGTGAGTTGTGTCTTACAAGTTAACATAAAATCAGCGGAAGCCTTAAATGATATAATTAGGTAAACTAATTTAGCATGGTAAGCATTTTTAATAAGAGCAAATCCTACTGTGGAAAACCCGGAAAAGTACTCTGTATATAAGCGACAGTACCATAACACATAGTATAACACATAGTATATACATGTACTAAGTCATCCCAAGTCTCCTAATAACCAAAATAATAACCAAAATATCAAAATAATGTAAACACCGACGAGTATACCCAAGAACGTCAACAAAGAGAGATAGTCGCCGAAGATTTTCCTTTGCCGCTACTCATATAAAGGTCTGCACTCAGTCACCCAACAAATACAGTGACGAGTCCAGCGAGTAAATCCCCAAGAGAAGTCCACACAATATTCAACAGGAAATCAAATAAAACTACAAGATATGTATGTATGCTATCTGGCAACAAAAATACATACTTACATGAATATACGGCAATACTGAAGATTCAAGCAGCATACAATGATAGTAACACAACGCAACAGTCAATAATCAACAAAGTAGCAGTTAACTAGATAAACGAGAACATAAATATGCATCAACTAAGTCAATATGCACATAGATGTCTTTGATGAAAACCCAATGATGTGTTGCATGTAGCAGACTATACCATACTTCGGAGCACAGGGTCACTCTTGTGGGCTTCTCCGACAACCTCCACAGTCCCGTTTACCTCAGTCCTCGCTGCGCTGGCCAAGTCTGCTGAGTCACCGACACGTGCGCCTTAGTGCAACTCGGGTCTCAATTCACCGATGGCGTGATCACGCGTGCTATGGTATAGTGTTCTCAAGTTCGTCCTCACATCTCGGTGTAAAAACTCCGATAAATCAATCAATCTGTTAGAAAACTAGTAAAGGAAAACAGTTCGACACCCATCACACGCATAAGAAAAATGAATTGAATTATGTGAAGCATTCTCAAGGGGTTTACGCACCTCAATCTGCGCTCCGACTTCCCCGTACTCTCGTATCCGACCCGACAAGCTCCCGACACCGAGCTACGGTCCCCCAAGTCCCCGAAGTCCAATTTTAATGGGTTTAGGTTATTTCCTAGTGTTTAGACATGTATTTGATTTGAAAGATCCAAAACAACCCTTAATTTCCATTTGTGATCCAATTAGCACACTATCTGATGGTAGCGCGCTAGGGGAATTATGTAGCGCACTACTGTTCTTCAGGACGAAGAACAGTTGCAAACGCAGAATGATTAGCGCACTAACCATTCTAGGTAGCGCGCTATGGGTCCTTTGTGACAGAATTCTCAAGTCGAGAATTCTGCTCTAACCCTCTCAGTTAGCTACCTTATTGGTTTATACATACTTCTCATACACAATTATCTTTAAAACAACAGCTAAACATTTCCAGAACATTAATTTTTGACCAATTTCTCCAAATTCACATTCACCACAATTTTCCAATTTCATCAAAATCATCAAATCTAGCTAATAATATTTTAAACACCACATATACACAACCACCATCAATACATAACATATTTCCTCGGTTTTCGTGTCTGAGTCAACTGAGTGGTCCACGTAATGCCCGAATTTCGACCGTGAATCCTTGAGATTAACGCTAATCCTGGTTTAATTAATTTGGGCCATTACAAATGGTCGCAATTTAGTCCATCTGTTTTGTCTTTCAAATTAATTACCAAAACACCACTGTGTTATTCAGACCATCTATGCATGTTATCTAGGTTTATTTCATCAACTTAGGCCTAATTACCACTTAAAGTAAGCTAGATAGCATATAATACACATAATAAGGACACCATCATCCAATACCATGCATAATTACCAAATACCTTTGATGTTAAGACTAATTACTAGATTTGGAATTTAGGGGCATTACACACATAACAATGTAAAGGCTTGAAAGCAGTGGAAGCTTCAATATTTTGAAATTGGGTTTATTAATTCTCTTAATTCATGTACAACAACAATAAAGCCTTAATATGAAATTAGTTAGGGTTGGCTACATGAATCAAACTCTTCCATTGCATTTGGTTTATTGAACTTAATAGTTTGATTTCTAAATCCTTTAATCCTTCTTAATTAATGCTTCTTAAGTTAGCTTAGGTCTAGCTCTACATTGTTGAATTTCTTCAGTTTTTATTGAGTTTTCTAAGTAGGACATTCAAAAGCCATTTTTGGAGGTGTCTAAACTACCGCAACTGGCCTTCCCAATTTTTTACGTCAATTGGTGCTACTCCTTGTCATTGAATTTTCGTATTTCTTTTTCTATTCTTACGAGTTTTAACACACATCTACATGAACATCTTCATTTACGTAGATTCATTTTTTTTACCGCCCTACATTTAATTTCTTGAAAAATAAAAACTTACATATTTCTTTCTTTATTTTTTATTTTTGACTTCAACTTACATAATTCTTATGTAAGATTGAAAAGTAGATTTTTTAATAATAACTTTACATGATAGTTGGTTAAGTTAACAAAAGTCGATGGAGGTAGAGGTGAGGTGAAATGAACTGCTCAAATCTTAAATGGGGTGCTCTTGCCTGAGTGGTCGTTAACCCAATGGGATGGTTAAGATTCCATTGTCAAACAAAGTGGTTGGTTGGAACATTAATGTATGATAACTTGTGTTTTTAATTTCATTGCTGTTGATTACTTTGTACATGTGGGTAAACTTAATTTGAGTAGCCGAGATAACTAGAAATAATTGACTTAGCGGCTAATAATTGCTTGGTGAAACACTTAACAATGCGATATTGAGAACGACCATGATGAACTGGAAGAGAGCTTTGAAAGTACCTCATATTAGTCAAAAAAAAAAATTCCTATCTTATATAAAATGAACATCTGAGCTCTATATGTCTCGTCTGAGCATGAAATCTCAGATTATGAGCAAATGCTTTAGCCCTGAGATTGTCACATCGTATGATCATGGTCACAGCGGAAGATGTAAATCCCAATCCCAGAAAGGAGGGATACTCAATTGAGGAAGTTTCAGCAGCAACATGGGCCTTTGCTTTGTAGTTTGACTTGGTGTGGGTCTTGCAACCACCTATTGTTTCTTAGATTGCCATGAAATTAAATTGTAGTACACCATGCATATGACTGCTAATTGATTCAGTCTCCATCCACATCAGAGAAAACTGATGAGGAAAAAAGAAAATGCCCAAAGGGCTGTTATCTGCAATTAACTGCTAGCACACTAACGCAGGGGTGTCACATGGCTTTGCATCATCAGAGCTTTTAGTTAACAGAGATTTAACATAGATACAGAATGCCGATGTCGATGTAAGCCTAACTTGGGGTTGTAACGCCCCTACCCCTTGCGTTTGATTGGATATAGAGAAAATCATTGAAATTGGATGCAGAATGTTACAATAAGAAATAATGCCTCAATTGTCTGGATGAGAACACTTTAAAGGTAAATAAAATGGCTTTAATACAAAGAGGTCGCTATAAAGAACAGTTCTTTCAGCAAGACAAAGCAGCTTTTATGCCAAACTTCAAGTTTTGCTCGATCCGTTCTTTCTGTTTCTGCTTCATTATGTAGAATAAAGGCACTGTATCTCATCTTGACATAGTTAATGTCTTACTACAGTTTCCTCGCAATCTATATGCTATTGTATATTGTACATTCACTAATCAATTTTCTTTTTATGCCAGTATGCCACCCATTGTGGATTACACCCAACTCATGTATGATGTAATAAAACAACCAAAAATGTATAAAATCTAAACATTTCAGATAATAATATCCACAGAAATTATAAGAAACTCCTAATTTTTTTCTTGTGGTGCAAAAAAGAGACCAATCTGCATTTGAAGGAAAGAAGCTTTTCTTTTAAAAAAAGGAAGTATAGAAAGTATCATGAGCAGAAATCGCTGGTACAGTCAAAGCAGCTATAGCAATGATATCAACTCAATTCAACTCCAATAATTCAAAGTCGAAATCACCCTTTACACTGAACAAATGTGGTTGACCAATGAGGGACTACCCCAATTACATAACTAATCAACCGTTGCACGCATTGAAACAAACCTTGTATCTTCTCCTCCTACTCAATTTTGATTTGAGCTTTGCAAACAAATCGGTGTCTGTGCATACATCTCCGGGTGAGCTCAAGAACGCTTTGCGTTGCACGGGCGGAGACCACAACCCGCTTTGCTCATAATCGAAATCGAGTTCTGACAAGTCGGAGAATTTGCAAAGAAGCCTATCGGACACGGACTTGGACACGAATTGCACTTTTGGGGAAGATGTTGCAGATGAAGAATAATAAGAACCGGAATAGGGGGACGAGTCGGTAGAGATTGACATGTTTACGAATATGTGAAAGCTGTAATGATTAGGTTCTTGATAAGGTCCCAGGAAAGCTGGTTTATTAAGGAGGTCTGGAGAGAGCTATGCACGACGAGGATTAGAATATTGGAATGATTTGCGCGGTCATAAAGACTGAAGAGCTTCACTATTTTTAGAAAGGGAAATACTTGAATGACACCCCAAACTCAAAACGGCAGCTGTTCACATTGACCTCATGATGCAAACTTAGAGCATCTCCAATGACAATGTAGATTTAGATTATGGATTGGTGCTACATAATGGACGTGGAAAGAATGTCCATTATATGTGGCATTAGATATACATTCACCTCCTAAAATGATCTCTTATAGTAATGTGGATTTAGACCATGGATTGATGAGTTGACACTTCTATTTTTAATTTTCATAATATTAATAAAGGCTTGAAAAAAATAAAAAACTTTAAAAGAATTAATAATGCTGACGTAGCAGTCTACCATAATGTCTAGAAGTAGACATTATGGTAGACATCATCCACTTTGATTTCATGCCACATAAGATAGACATTATGAATCCATCGTACCATTGGAGAGCATTTCTTGGGTTGGACGTGGATTGTATCCTTGGTGGATCTATTTTCACCCAAATTCATGGTCACATTGGAGATGCTTTTATGCATCTCAACATTCATAATAGTTCGTAGTGGGCGCGAGCGTTTTGTTGAGCGCTCCGGGTATTGTCAATAGTTTTTTTTTCTTTATAGACAAAATTCGCTTTTTTTATTGTGTGATAGGCTTTGTACTTGTAATGTGAATTGGATTTTTTTTTATAGTCGAGGATATTCGAGCCATGACCACTGACACTGTACTGATTGTGGACTTGACTAATCCTTCAAGGGTTTTTAGTTGCTCCCATCAGAGAACCCAAGAAAAATCGGAAGGAGAAAAAAATGGGTAGATTTTAAACTCAACACATATACGTTAGTAAAACGAAATTTATCTCTCCACCAACGCCTTGGGGGCTTTTTTTTTATTGTTTTAAAGTTTCATCATAAGGTGCTATCCTCCAAATTCTATCCATTCCATTTATAAGATGTGAAATGGAGACCACGTTTTGCTTAAGGGGTGTTCCCTTGCCACTCGCGATGAATAGGGCGGCATCTGTCAACATAGAAATCACTTGGTTACTGGGCTTTTTATTTGATTTGTTTTATTATTATTATTAATATTTTAATCAAGTGCACCACTCGTGACTTGTTTGTAGCTATCAACTTGGAGGTTGGGTTTAGCTTTATGAGTTATTTTGCTGGCTTTTATTTTTGGAAAATGTTAGGTGTACACCATGTACACCTAGCAGTGCCTTTTATTTTTTAGCCATTAATTCAATCTACTTGGACTTCAATCTTAAAAGGGCAGTTAAGCCACTATGTACTCTAATATTGTGCTAAGTTTTGTATAAGGCGTGGTCCAAGTTTAGAGAGTGTGTAAAGCGACTAGATTTTGTGTGCGCTTTAGTTTGTGACTACCTAAGTTTGTATTTTAAAATGCCAAGGTAAGTTGGAGTTCTCACTCCAAACCTATAACTTGTTGTATTTCTTTTCAACTATATGAGATTATTCCCAATACATGGGTGTGGTTGATGTATATAGAAGCTCATCTCCATAACTTTTCTTGGTTTTTTTTATTGAAAAATGATTTTTTAGCATCTTTGTCATACACCCATTTGATAAATTGCTGATGTATGAAATCTGCTGATGTGGACAGGGTGTGGCACCTACAAACAAAAAGACTTCAAAATTTACCCTTTTGTTTTGATAAAATAAAGAAATGACTAATTTACTCCTAAATCTCTCGAACCCACTGCCACCACTGCCTTCCTCGACTCGCTTTCGATCACCACCCTACACCCTCACCTCTATCGTCCTCCCTCGGCCCCTCCTTCACCACTGTCGACTCCCCTCCCTCCACGCGCCCCCAACCCAACCCTCCTCCAGTCCCTTTACCATGTCTCCTATGGCGACGACTCCTACACTGTCGGCGATTATAGTGATCAGCGGCGGTCGGTGGAGAGTAGTGGTGGCAGTGAATATGGGCGAGGTGGGGGTAAATTAGTCATTTTTGTTGATTTTAATAAAACAAAAAGAAATAGACAAAAAGGGCAAATTTGGAAGAAATTTTTTTGTGGATCCTACTCCCTGTCCACAACACTTGTGTATCAAAAGGACGTATCAAAACAATTAGATTATCAACCTCTTTTTAGAACAATTACAGCCGTAAAGTAAAAACTGATTTAAATGAGTAAAATAAGTTAGGATTTCTTTTTATTCGTTAACTAATGTAAAACGTCTTTTGAAAATGCGTCATTTCCATGTGGTCACATGAATGGTGCATTCGAAGAATGCGTCATTCGTGTTATTCCTATGGACAGTTAACGTGAACTATCCTGTTGTAGATACACCGAATGGCGCATTCGAGGAATGCACCATATATGTGTCCAGGGACAGTCCGAATGCGTCATTCGTGTTATGGAACACTCCACGTGGAAGTCAACGTGGAGTGTTCAGAAAACATGAAAGGCGCATTCGAAGAATGGTCTGAATAGCATCGGGTACAACGCAGACCCATCAGCAGTGCTGATGCTTAAGTTTGGGACGAGTATACAACAACTGATGGATCACGTGTGTAACGCGCTCGGTATCTCATCTACGAATACTCTAGTTAGGATGATTTATCGTCACGTGATAATCCTCCTCAGAGGTTCGTATTATTTTGTCCCCGTGTTGCTGCAAGAAACGACGCATTTCGACTTGATGTTGGCGACAGTGGTCAATGTATCATTAACTGCAAGGGTAGATATTTATTTAACATTTAAGCTAATCGATTCTTTTCAAAATCCTACAGTTCATTCGCAACTGGTACATGAAGATGTCGGCACGTCAGACACTAGATCGATGATAGAAAGACTGAATATCCAATCACCACAAGTTGATGTCGCACAAGATGGGTTTGTTAGTCTAGTACATGATGGCATTAATGCCTCTAGTAACGATGATCCCAACAACGACGACAACAATGACACAGACGAGGACATACGTTCCTCCGAGGAGGCTGCACCATCTGTTGATTGGGAAAACCTCAATATTGTTACAGATGACCTAAGGTATGAACCTCCAAGGGCAAAAAACGTGCGAAATGATAAGCAATTTGCTATCAATGAAGAGAGTTTCATGGAGGAAGCAAATGACGATGAAGTTCACCAATCGTTGCTGGTGTATAATGAAATTAATTGAGAGGTGGCTAACTCCACTGCGACCCAACATTCTTAATAACAGACTGGGTGGGGCATGTCTAATTTATAGTTGGAAAGATGAATGTGGTTTGACAAAAAAAAAGACTTACAACATGCTGTCAAAATGTGACATGTTAATAAACATTATCAATACCATGCGATAGAACCGACTATAACTCTGTGGGCGATCAAGTTCAGAAGTGTGTAACTGTATAAATCCTTACGTAGAACGCGATTATGCACAACTCAATGTCAACATGCTTGCGCTAGAGATCCAATGCTCATACAAATAGATCAAGCAATAGCTATCAAGACATTAATACAAATAATCAAGGGAAAATATAGACAAGTAAATTACAATAAAATGTGGGATGCGAAAAGGAAGGCAATTGCCAATGCATTTGGAGATTGGGACGTGTCATACGCTAGATTGCCTAGATGGATGGCGGATGTGAAGAATAAGAGTGCGGGGATAAAAATCAAGTGGTCACATAGACAGTGGGTTGTTGATGAGATAAGAACGGAGCATCCTCAATTTCATCGTGTGTTTTTCGCATTTGAAACATCAATCTAAGCTTTCAAGTATTACTGGCTTATTCTATAAATTGACGCGAATTTCTTGTATGGAAGATATAGTGTAAAGCTAATGATTGCCATCTCTTTCGATGGTAATGGACACATACTACTGGTTGCATTTGCCGTTACAGAAATCGAATCTACGAATTCTTGGGAATGGTTTTTGCGGATGTTGCACAAACACGTGACGGATGGAGATGGTATTTGCCTTATTTCTAATCGTCACCCTGACATTCTGGAGGCGGTCAAAAGCAGCCAATATTTTTTATCCCCCAAAAGGATATTACCGTTATTACTTGCGACACTTAGTCAGTAACTTCGACACCCATTTCAAAAGCAAACCTTCGAAAAACCTTTTTTCTCGAGTCGCTATTCAACATCAAGAATGAAAATTTAATACGTGCATGGAGCGTTTTGCATACTTATCATCAGGAACTCCTTAATGTATGCAATATGTCAATGCCATCCCTAAAGAATTATGGACTCAATCTCACGACGAAGGCATGTGGTACGGATGGATGACTTCTAATGGTGTTGGTATGTATGAAATGCATTTTTTGATTCATATTCGACGATTTAGTTGACCTAATATTACTTACACCAATTTAGTTTTCAATTGTAGAGTGTTTTAACGATGTATTGAGGGGACAAGATTCTTGCCAATAGCAGGGATGACTCAAATGGTTTATTATAGATTGGTGACATACCACGATCGACGCAGAAATGAGATCAATGAAGCAATCTCTAACCATCTCTCATAAACAAAATATGTAATGAATAAACTCACACATTATGAACAATTTGCATTAAGGCATCAAGTCAATTTGATAAATCGTGACATAGGTGAGTTTGAGGTGCTGACTGGACGACATGGAGATCGCATGCATAAAAACAGCAATACCCAAGTCGTCGTACTGAAAGACCGGATGTGCAGTTGCAATAAATGGAAATCGTTTGGTTTCCTTCGCTCACACATGTTAGCTGCATGCGCACTTATTCAAGTGAACTACTCACAATTCATCGAGCCATGCTACAGGATGGATGTATACACGCAATGTTACTCCTCTAATTACAAAGCCATCCTAGATGAGAAGTGTTGGCTGACTTTTACGACAAAGAACCTACCGGACCCAAAGTGCAGACGTGGCCTAGAGAGACCCAAAGGAATGCGAAGGCAAAACGAGATGAATTTTTCTAATGTTCCGAAGGCCTTGCGATGTGGCATATGTCATCAAGAAGAACATAGACGAACAACATGTCCTAATAGAGACCGTGATCGAGTCCATACTAAGAAGAACAAATGTGGTTTTTGTCGTGCAGAGGGTCATAACCAAAAAAAAATCTCCAACCAGAGCTCAACCTTCTAATCTAAACCTTTAGTCGATTTTGTATTTTGTTTGTAATTGGCGTAAGTACTTATTAATGAATTGTTGCGACTTTTCGAATAACACGACTAATTTTCTTAAATCACCCAATTGTAGTTTATACACTAATGAATCCAGGTCCATCAAATCCTTTACTTTTACATATCTAATCTTACACAGATCCTCGCAAGCTTTGAGGGGTCAGGTAAACTTTTTAAGATGTATACGTCTAATTTTCATACACAAATGTATAATATATATATATATATATATAAATATTTTTAATTATAAGGTGTACGAAACATTGCGCGTGCGTCGAAGATGTAGTGTTGTTGATCGAACAGGGCAGTTCCATTCTCGAATGATCCAATATCTACGTTCCAGTGAGTTCTATGGGATTTCACGCATATCATTTTTTAATCTTGATTGGGCTTTGATTACTGCATTCGGTGAGAGATGGCGCCCCGAGACACATACATTTACATGCAATGTGGCGACTGTACAATTACACTTCTGGATGTACAAGTACAACTCGGCTTACATATCGAAGATATGCTTGTGATAGGAACTACCGATATTGACTTTGTTGAGGTGTGTGAGAGGCTACTTGGTAGAATTCTTGTTGAAAATGACATTATTCGAAATAAACTTAAAGTTGAATGGTTTGAACGTAATGTACTAGCTATGCATGACAACAACGATGAGAAAACGGTGCAACTTTATGTTCGATCGTACATATTGGAACTTATCGGTGGTTGTTGTCTATTCGCCGACAAGTCAAACCGATTTGTATATTTGATGTTTCTATCGTTGCTCGAGGATCTTCATACAACTGGACAATATAGTTGGGGAGTGTTTGTTTGACGTATTTCTACAGGGGGTTATGCCGCAGATCTCGCTCGGGTGTACATGAGGTTGTAGATGCGTCAATTCTTGTACAATTTTGGGCATGTGATATGTTTTCATTTATAGCACCAAGGTGCTTCGGTGTTTCTAGAGTTCGACCTCGAACAATGGATGGAGAACAAATGCCTACTGAAGCTCCATTGGGACATAGGTAATAAAAATATTTTTCGTAATTTCTATAATATTAACTTCATTTTATTTTTCACTAATTTATTGTTTTGTATACAAATAGATCGATGCATTTTCAATTACTCGGAGTGCGACACACGTCTTATCAGCTTACAGTGATGTACTCGGCTCACAGAAGGAGGATGTTGTCGTGTGGAAACTTTATGTTGATGTCATCGGGTCTATTCCCGAATACAATACTGAAGGTCACGGAAGTTGGCTATTGACGTTTCCTCTATTTTTTTTCCACATAGTTGAGTGACATTGACCAGAAAAGGGTTATGAGACAATTTGGAATGGTACAGGTTGTGCCACCAAACTATGATTACGACACCCGACTGCACCGCATCGAATTGCGAGGACACACTCAACAAAATTAGGTGTTTTTTCACACAAAATTTATATAGATGTGGGAAAATCGTGGTGATAGCATAGTCACAACGGAACAAGGAGGACAAGATCAACAAGACTACATGATGTGGTATCGATCAGTTACTAGATGATTCATTCGACACGACGAAGCTCTACGTGAATATTCGGTAAGCTTGAAATTATTATTTTATTTTCCTCACGAGTTACATCGTAAATTGCGTGTATTAGACACCTATTTTTTCTATCAATGTAACTGATGCATTAAGGATGGGTACGAGCAAGGTCTTGATGTGCTTGATGAAGGCATTAAAACTTTAGATGAAGATAAACGACAGTAGTGTACTTTGTGGAATGATGGAAATGCTGTGGAACCGGAAATACATGATGAGACATTCGAATAAGAAGATAAAGAAGAGGATCTGGGCGAAACAAATAGAGAGGTGAGAAGAAAAACAACAAAAATAGAGACTGTGAATGAGAGCAGTAGACGTCCTCCACATCCATCTCGTCGGACAAAGACTGCTGCTGAGAGTAATAGTCGTTCTCCTCCACCATGTTCATCTCGTCTGAGAGCGAGAAGAACATAAACTGTTGGTGAGATTAGCCAATGCTCATCCCCACCACGTCCTGCTTCTCATGGGTATATTCCTACATTGTCCCCAATGCAACCAGAACCTCATATGTTTGTACCCAGGCCGTCGATCATGAATCTTCTTCCTTACTATTTTGATCTTTATGCACTGGGGCCGTCGTCTTTATATATAGACCATGAAATGCCTAGACATCCAATGTATACTTCATTACGTTAATACATACTAAGTCCATTTACTCCACCATGTTATAATTATAGTATGCTATAAAGTGGAGATGACTCATTCATGAACATGTTAAGTATGCCCCACCTCATGTTCCTTTTGGCCAACCACAAACAGGAAGTCAGTATTTTGAAATGGTTCAACATCTTATTTTTCGTAGCATTAGTACCAGAGGTGAGTCGAGTGAACTAGAGGAAGAAGATCAATCGACTCAACGAATTTCAATGCAAGATCAACAACCTCAACAAACTCAACCGGACGTACAAACACAACGTCCAACTCAACATAGAGTACATCTAGTTTGCATGACGGTGCAGCAACGTCAACGTAATTGTCGATAGACCTGTATGAGTTTTTTTTATGTCGTGGTGATTTTTTTTTCAATTTATATCTTAGGTGAATGAAATTGTGTAGTTTATTTATCATGGAATGAAATTATTTTTCAAAAGTTCCTTATTGTTTTAATTTTTAATTCTAGACAAAGAAATAACATTGTTGTAGCCTAAAAATTCTTTTATCTTCATATCCCTTCTTATGATCACGAGATAGAAATAACGCAATACTTTAAAGGGTGAAGAAAGTACCTTTCATTTGTAGATACACTATATAAGTTTTATTGATGGGGGAGGCCAGTTAAGGCAAGATAGGCGGTGAGGTGCGACAGGCTAGCTTGATAGGCGGTGGTTTGCATGAGGTTACATGAGTTTACAATTGCAATTGGTATATGAGTCATCCATATCTACCTCGAGATATGTACGTAACGTTTTATATGTGTTGCATGGATTGTCCACGTCGAGTTATGTGCGTGACGTTTGTATGGGTTGCGTGGTTTGGATGGTTTGCAGTGGGTATGGATGGGTTGTCCACCTCGAGATACGTATCTAACGTTTGCATGATTTGCATGAATTGCACGAAGTTGCATGGGTCGCCTACCTTTATACATGCGTGTTGTTTGCATGAGTTGTCCATCTCGAGATACGGGTGTGACGTTTGCATGGTTTGCATGTATTGCATGAGGTTGCATGAGATATCCACCTCGAGATACATACGTGACGTATGCATGGATTGCACGAGGTTGCATGAGTTGCCCACCTTGAGATACGTGGATGACGTTTGCATGAATTGCACGATGTTGCATGGGATGCCCACCTTGACATTCGTGCGTGGCGTTTGCATGAATTATCCACCTCGAGATACGTTCATGACATTTGCATGGGTTGTCCACCTCGAGATACATACATGCCGTTTGCATGATTTTGCAAGGATTGCACGAGGTTGCATGAGTTTTCCACCTCGAGATACATGTGTGACGTTTTCATGGATTGCACGAGGTTGCATGAGTTTCCCACCTCGAGATACATGCGTGACGTTTGTATGTATTGCACGAGGTTGCATGGGTCGCTCACCTTGACATACGTGCATGGCGTTTGCATGAGTTGCCCACTTCAAGATACGTGTGTGATGTTTGTATGAGTTGTCCACCTCGACATACGTACGTGTCATTTGCATGAGTTATCCACCTCGAGATATGTGTGTGACGTTTGCACAAATTGCACGAGGTTGCATGGGTCGCCCATATTGAGATACGTGCGTGACGTTTGCTTTAGTTGTCTACGTCAAGATACGTGCGTGACGTTTGCATGGGTTGTCCATATTGAGATATGTGCGCATCATTTACATGGGTTGCCCATCTCGAAATACGTGCACGTGGTTTGCATGGGTTGTCCACCTCATGAGTGAGGTTAGTTAGATGGGTTGAACCAATAACTCATTTTGAGGAGTAATTCATACACTTAGTATTTTGTACAAATTATTCATTCTCAAAAGAAGTTATTCATACAAAGTTCCGCATCATTAAACCACCCCATGGACTCATCAACAACACACCATGGTGTGTCCACCTCATCATCAATAGCTCATTTTGAAAAGGAGTTATACACTAGTTTTGTAATTTTATAGAAACCTTCCCTATTTGATGAAAAAAGTATACCCAGATTACTTTTTGAAATACCCCTTTTTTTATTCACGAGAACAGTTGGCCACCCACGTTTTCGTTGATCATTTTTTTGAATGATTTTTTTTTAAATAATTACACGATTATCTTACAAGCTTTACTTTAAATATTGTTTGAAGCATATGCCCATAAAATTTTAATCCTCATGTATACTCTCATAAATTGACTCTTGTTATTTAAAAATTTAATTAATTAAAAATAAGTATAAGGGCGTGTTTGATAAGAAAGAAAATGAAAAAAATCGTGAAAATTGTTATATTTTTTAGTTTAGGATACACTTGTAACTGCACGGAGGAAAAAATCTACCTCTTAATTTTCATCGTTTATTTTGAGGACCGCTAAGGGCACCCCACCATTTAATGAGGGCACCCAACTTATTTGTAAAAATTCCAGCAAAAATGGAAAAGACCATTTTGCCCCTGTATATATATAATGGTTCAAACCCCACAAACCATTTTGACAAGGAGTTAGGGCACCCCACCAGCAAGCTTGAACCACAAAGCCACATCCACATTGCGTTTGGCGAAGAGCTGATCGATTCTTGCTCGTCCGACAGCGAGGTAACAATGTTTGACAACCATATTCGGGTTTTTTAGAACTGTTTAGTTGTGTATAACAGTGAAAACGTTGATTTGTTTGTCAACGTAGGGTTTGGTAATTTCTTCAAATCCGAAGTTGTTTCCACTGTATAATGGAGGATTGTAATGCTTCGGTGCCAGAGGAGGTCGTCCTTGAGGTAATTTTGCAAATTTTTTGTGTTTTTTTTTCGGTTATCCAAAGTTTCTGTCTGGGTGCGCGATTGTTTCGGCCTCGCAGGACCAAGATGTATGGTAACGTCTCGGTCGTAGAGGACCGAGAGGTTTCACGCAGGTCACGGTCTGGAACGACCGAGAGTACTGGTAACTCTCGGTCGTACGTAAACGAGACTCGAAGGAAGTTTCGGAACTGTATAACCGAGAACCTGTTTTTTTGGGTTTTTTGTGATTGTGCTGTACATTTTGGTTGATTATAATGTTACACTGTTTGCATTGCAGGTAATGCCGTTATCTAGTAATTTTCCAGACTACAAGGACACTTTTACACCTTCTAAGCCATTCCCCTCTTGAGAAGCGGCTATTTCATGGCTTCAAATGATTGGTGGCGAGAACAAGTTTGTGTTAGTAACGAAGCGCTCGGATGACGGAGCATTAAGCGCAGGGGAAGGGTGAAAATTTCCTGTGAGAAGTCTGGGACATATGGGGGACTGGCTCGGAGAGTAGGGAAGGGGAAAGCGGCAAATTTTTTAAAGAAATCAAGGAATGATGAAAAAGCGAGGACTCACACTAGTACGAAGAAATGTGGACGCCCTTTCCAAATTAACGTCAAGGAGAATGCTGACTCCTTATGGTATGTCACTGTGATTTGTGGGAGGCACAATCACGACACCGCAGGAAGATTGGATAAGGGGGAGGAGGAAGTTGATGATGCAGGGGGAGGAATGAAAGTGAGCAGCTCAGGGAGATTAGTCCACCTTCGTCTTTTGTGGAGTGCGAGCAGAAAGTTGAGGATGCGGGTGGGATGACACTGGGGTCTCCAATCGGAGGCACCCAAGTGTCGGAGGCACCCCAATCTCCAATCGGATTTGAGTCCTCCCACTCGACAAAAGCTTCTAGGCAGAAGAAAGGCAAGGTTCCACAAATGCGTCGTGCCAGTCGACGCACGCAAAGTGGATCTAACATAGCTTATGGTCATTGCTTAGAACCGGATTGGTTGCCACATGTTGATGCCATTATCGATGTGGTTTCTGATGGGAATTGTGGATATAGGTGTATAGCCTCTGGGCTTGGACTTGCCGACGTAAACGGGTGGAGGATTGTGCGTAGACGGATGTACGATGAGATTATCGGGTATGAAGACCTTTGGCGTGAAGTGCTTGGCTCGAGTTTCGAGACTGTCAAGAATGCGATGCATTGCCCAGAGAAGCAAGAGGGGGCATCTTTCAAAGAATGGTTGACACTTCCAGACATGGGATTGTTAGTATCCACCGCATTCAATGTCATTCTCGTCAACCTCCCGCATGGGAGTGCCTCCACATTCCTACCTCTACGTAGTACTCCAACGTCGTCATTGCACAACAGACTTATCATTGCAATGGAAAATGAAAGGAATATCCATTGGGTTAGGGTAAGTTCTATGATTTTTCGTGAATTGATTTGTTTCCCCCTTAATCGGGTTTGTGACAATATCTTCTATGTTCTACTGTTCACTTTGACAGGTGCAGTTGCGTGTGAATGCACCGCTGCCATCCTTATATCCATCGTGGGATCGGTACGTTGAGGACTGCGCCAAAGGTTGGCGAGATGGATTCGTTTTTCGAGACATCGCGCCCATTGCAACTGCTGATCATGAAGCCACCATACATGTTGTAGATTTAGATACACCGTAGGTTAAAGCTTGTACATAGACGGCTAAACATTTAGAGATTTTGCCAATTCGTCCGAATGTTCTATGTATATGCAAATGTTGTGATGTGTTTTGATTGTTGTTTACTTATGGATGGACCCTTTTTAGAGTCAGTTTGAATGTTACGGAGATTTATAATTAATTAAGTTTCGGTGCAAATTGTCGTGATGGATTTTCAATCTTGTATTGTTAGTTTGACGATTTCCCAATTTTTTTGAAACTGTAATGTTCAAATTCATCAATTCCTGATGTCTCGGTCAAGCAGGTTCGTGAAACAACCTATATTTTCGGTCACCCATGATCGACAAGTATTCCAATATATCGGCCGTGTACAACCGAGTCCTATTTCAATTTCTCGGTTGTACACCACCGAGATGGATTGACCGTTTCAATTCGCCTGACTCTCGTCCTATGACGACCTAGCCTACTGAGACCCTCTCGGAAGTGGACAACCGACACGCAGTTAACTCTTCCGGTCTTCGTGGCCGAGACTGCGAGTTCCCAAAAATATTAGCTTCTGTCTCGGCCAAGGCCGAGACAGTTGACACAGTCTCTGGCCTGTGTGGCCGAGAACCACGATTTCCCAATTTTTTTACATTTGAAAAAACCGCCACACACACATTACAACTACTCTACCAAATGTAACTTAATTCGACGATCTTCAACCGAGCCCTAATTTGGAGACGAAATCGGCTCACACACCGGACCCTACAAAATGCAGAAAACTCGAACAACGAAGGAGAAACACACGGCGAGGGACGGAGAACACGATTTCGGGGATTCCTCTCACTGGTCAGTTCAAAACAAATGAGTTCTTCCACAAGGAGTTCGGTGAACGAGGGTGGTGGTGGTGGTGGGGGTGCCCAGGGGTTTGCACGAGAGTGGTGGGGTGCTCAGGGGTTTGCACGAGGGGGTGTTTTTGGTAGTTCGGGGCTAATTTTTGGATGCCCCAGGTAAAACAGTTTGTGCCCACATTAACTGGGTGCCCTCATTAAATAGTGGGGTGCCCTTAGTGGCCATCTTTATTTTCTCTTATTTTGAGATGAAAATTCTAAATTTTCTCTATGCGGACTAGTCCTCGACTCTTTCCTCCTCACTCCCCCCACCTCTCAAATGTCCAAACCATTCATTCTCTTCGCTAGCGTTGTCAACCACGTGCCCTCTCAACGTTTCGCCGCCATCTCCCATCGTCCTCAATTTCATGATCAAATTTGCGGCGATTAGTTATAAGCCGTAGGAATCTATGGTGTTTGTTGGGATGAGGGGGAGTGGTGGAGGAGGTGGAGGGCGGTGCGGCGGTCAAAGGGAGGCAGTGGAAGAAGAGGGGATGCAGAGGAGGTGGTGCTTGGTGGAGGAGGAGGAATGGGGTGGTGTGGAGGTTGAAGGGAGGCGGTGGGGAAGAAGGATTTTGAGGAGGCCGTTGGTGCTCGGCGGATGAGTGGTGGAGGGGGAGGTTGGCGGTGGAGCATGATGAGGAGCAATAATGGGGGAGGTGGTGGGGTGGGAGAAGGCGGAAGCAGGAGGAGCTTCTGAAGGGGAGGTATGAACACGAACGCCAGTTTTTGTTTGGGAATGAATAATTTTGGAGATGCTAGAAAGTATGGGTCCACTTTGCTTAGTTGAAAAAGAAAATTTTATCATCTAGTATCAAACAACAATTAGAAAATCTTCTTGAGAAAATACTCTAAGGTGTGTTTGATAGCAAAGAAAATAAAAAAAATTATAGAAAATTGCATAATTTTTTCGTGTAACCATTTTTTCCATTGTATGATAGCTGTGTAACTGCACTGAGAAAAAAAAACTACATTCCTCTATTTTTCTCATTTATTTTCTCATATTTTAGCGTGGAAAATTGAAAATCTCTCAATCTCTCTCACAAGCTGATCATTTCTTCCACCCAAACAAACTTAGCCTCTGATACTCTTTCGCGGATATATACTTTTTCTTTCTCTCTTCGTCTTCGGCTTCGTCACCAACATCATCGTCGAGCCGCCCGACATCAACGATGATTTAGATGCGCATACGATTGAACCATAAAAGAAAATTCTTTCTTGTGCAATCAAACAACTATGAGAAAATTTTCTTTATAAAATTCTCTCAAGAAGATTTGCTAAAAAAAGTTTTTTCTCATTGAAGAATTTTTTTGCTATCAAACACACCCTAAAGAAGATTTGTTATAGAAAATAATCTTTTCTCATTGAAAACTTTCTTTGCTATCAAACACACCCTAAGTGAAAGATTGTTGGAACTATATGACTGCTATTAGGCTAGCGGCCTCAACAACCTATGTACATTACATCATTATTTATCATTGGACATTAGGGGTGGGCAGTGGTCTCCATAAAACCGCCCAAACCGTAGAAATCGCCTGGTTTTGTCTAGTTTATTTAACTAGCGGTTTGGGGGTGGTTTAGAAAACTTAAAAATCAAAATTTCGCAGTTTGCTGGTAGTTTTCTTTTTTTGATAACCTCGTTTCACCAAACCACAAAACCAACCCCAAACTTGAAATGGAATGGGATAGAGTTGAAACTTTTTTTATGTTGTTTTAACTTTAGAAATGAACATAGACTCTTAATTTTTTATTGAGTTCGTGTATTTTATTGTATTTTCGGTGGATGGTTATGTATGGACATATGTTTTGTTAAATATTTTGTTGATAGATATGTATGTACTTGTATGTAATGTGTATGGTAGTTTTTTTTTTTGGTTAGAAATGTATCTTAGGAAAATTGCAAAACCAAACCCCAAACCCGATCGGTTTGGTTGCAGTTTTGAGGGTTCGCAGTTTGTTGGTAGTTTGCAAAATGACCAATCCGTGAATCTCTAGTTTAGTGTCTGTTAGATGGTTTTCACCACCAAAGCGTGATTTGCCCACCTTTATTGGACACCTTATGAAAAGATTGTCTGATTATTTTACAATATAAACAAAGCCTCAATATCAAATTAGTTAAAGTCGGCTACATGAATTAAAATCTTTTATCATACTTAATTTAATATGATTGATGTTCTATTTCTTAAGTCCATTAAATCCCTTCAAAGATATATGTACATTAAAGAGAATTTTGTAATAAAGTTGTGTTAATTTTGAAATGAGTAGAAAATTCGGTAATCGTAATTTGAAGAATAATTACCAAGTTTTTTTTTCTTTTGTTATAACTAGTTTCGGATAGGTGCTACGCACGTTCATATCCGCTCGCTACCCGAGCAGGAAGTCAACTTTAGCATTTTATTTTTATCATTCAAAAAATGTAAATGAATTTAAACATATTTAAAATTTCAAAAATTAATTGATCATATAATATTTATCTAGGAATTTAGAATGATAATGTTAAAGTTTCATTAACCGTGAGTTCGTATCACCGTCGAGTCTGTCAAAGTAAATTGTAACAGACACTGCAAAAAACAATAGTGCAATGCATGTAAAGTAATAAAGTAATGGAAACCGCAGAGAAGAGCATGCAGTAACAGAAACGTAAAGGCAGTAAACAGAGAAAAAAACAACACCAATGAACATAAAGAATTGATTACGCAGTTCGAACAATAAAATCTACATATGAAAATAACTCAATATATTAATAGCGTATATAACCTCTTTAATGAACCTTGCTCTCTTTCAACAGATCTATGGGACATAAAATGATGCCCACAAAGTCACTGATAAGTCGCTAATTGTGCTATACTTTGATACACTTTCGTTATCAATTCTAAGACTTTTATCATAATTTAATATTGTTAAACCTATGTTTTCGTGTTTTTAGGGCAAATACAGGCTATCGCACACAAATGAGTGATTTCCAACAAGAAAACAGTCAAAAAACTGAACAAAGGCCCAACGCCTTGATACCACCTTTAGCTATAAAGAAATCGCCATGGAATCGTTGGATGAAACCCGATTGTATTATAGGAAACTCACTAAGAATTTTGCAAATGAAGACTTGTGAAGACCCACGAGGAAGCTGGAGTTCGAGTTCCATGAAAAACCGAAGCACCTTGCCAGTGCCTTGGCGTCGACGTACGACGCTAGGCTTGTGTCGGGACAAAACCAAATAAAAATAGTATCATAGCGCCTCCTAATTAATTCCTAGCGCCTTGGAGTTTTGTACATATGGTGCTTAACAAATTGAAAGATTTTAAGTTCCTGATTTGGTGGATTCGCTAGATTCCTATTATCTAATTTGGTTTATTTCATCCCACTATATATAGTTAAGGTTTTAGACATTCAAAATATTTTTGTTTTAATTCTAGTTTTTGAGAGAAAGCTCTACGTGTTTTGGAGAAAATTTACTAGAGTTCTTGCTTCGCATTAAATGTATTATTTAGTTTGCTTTCATTGCTTTAATTTAATTGTATTTGTATGAATCACTAAGTTCTATTTGGATCGAGGGTTTTTTACACTTGCAAACTTAATTTATGAGGTTCTGATTATTGAATAGAAAACCTTATTTGTTGGACTCATTTAACTTTAACTGCATTGATTATAAATCTAATGTTTACACTATATCCGATTAATTACATTCATGTGTAGTGGCTAATGCATATGTGAGTGTAGGAAATCTTTGTTAGTGATCTTACTGCCACTCGATAAAGGAGATCATGTTAGGTGACAAATAGGGTCTTGTCTATGGCAATCGATGTGCTCTTGTGCTTTTCGAGTATAAGGATGGTAGTGACTCATGCTAGTTACCACATATGGCAAGTGTTTTCATAGAGTGTAAGGCTGCTAGTTCATTGAAAATTTATGGAGCACTCGAGATTTTGCAGGTCTAGTTAGTGTATGGTAATATCCCACGCTCTTGCCACTGACCATGAAAAATTGAGTATTTTCAATTAAGCTTGTCTATAAGAATTCAATAAGGACAAATGTGTTTTTAGTAACAAACAAACAAACAATAATATAGCCTCAGTCCCAAATTAGTTGAAAAAGCTATTCTTAGTAATCGATGATTAACTAAAATGTTTGCAAAGTATAAAACTACTATAAATCCAGGCTTTCTTTATATTACTCAAGTTATTATTTTTGATTGATTATTAGTGAATGTTTAAGTTATCCAAGGATAGTTTGTATAGTAAATTCCTTTATGATAGGCTCGTTAGAAAACCCTTTCCCTTCAGCTCATAGCCTAGATGTTCTTCACAATCTTTGAGGGTTTGAACTTGTGATCATGTGTCTGTATGTCAAATATAAACCGTAATAGGTTATCAAATCCTACTAGATCTAGTAGAGGTAAGAACGGGGTCAAATCCACATGATTCAGTCAAACTGAGTTCAACAAACAAAAAATTAAATCTGGAGGCATTTGAAATAGTTTTATCTAAAGTCATACTAAACAAGAAAGTCAATAAGTTGTAAATCAGGGAATAAATACATACCTAAGTCTAGGAATCCACAATCTAGCCTTATGAAGTTTTCACGTCTTGTATCATTGACTTTGAAAGACGAGTTTTAAAACAATTTTCCCTAGATAGGCTTTAGGTCCCTAGTTCCCTTATTCTTGATAGATAGGGCAAACGCTTTTTAAATACTTCTCTTACTCCATCGTACAACCTTTAGAAACCGCTCTCAAGATTTAGCATGTGAGCAACATTAACAGCTCTATGGGAATTCCTACCCTTAGATAACCTTGGGCAACCGCTCTCAAGATTTTACCTAGTTCATGTTGTTACACGCCTAGAACAAAAAGTGTGTTAGGTTTCTTGCTCTAGGTGATTGCCACTTCTAAACCCTAATTGATAGCAGGTCAATGGGTTTTACACCGAGAGATTTGCAATGAATAGACAAGCTCTAAACTATCATTGAGACATCATTAAAAATAGCAACATAAAGATAAAGAACTGAAACAAAACACTATTATTATAGAAGGTCTTAAAAAGACATACAAAATAACCTATTACTGGCTAGAGAGCTTCGTCTTTGACCTAAGTATCAAAGAACCTAGTTAGACATGGCTAATTTACCACGCTCTACTCCTAAATCACTCTGAATACAATGTGTTTTCATTTATAGAGGTCCCTCTTTTATATAGCCGAGCTTAGGTACAAGAATAGGAATGCCTAGGAAATAAGAACCTTCTAAAAAAATTCGAAACTTCTATTCTAAGATTCTGGCGCCGTCAGTGGAGCCACCATTATGTGGGAACGGCCATGGGTCGCATTGCAATGTACAGAGAGTCTTGGTCTTCAATTTAGTCTGACGCTTCTATTTTTGAACTTGGTGCCAAAGTCGGCGTCGTCCCTTGTAGAGTTGACACCATTAGTTCAATTTTGGCATCGTCTGTTATTCTTTCGTGACGTCTTGCTTGGCGAAGTGGGTCTTCATTGGCGCCATCTATCCATTTTGGGGGTGTCAAGCACGCTAGCTTTTGACTGAACTTTGACTTCTTTTACAAATTTTTCTAATTCACTTACAAATTCTCAAATACCCTGTAAATCTCCAAAGTAAACATATAGAGCCATAAGACACAACTTTAGACTTGATTTACATGGGAAAACACCTATGAAAGAGTGCACAAATAATGACTCATCAAATATTCCCAAATTTAGAACTTTGTACATCACAAGCAAAGGGTTATCTGACTACAACAACCAAATACAATATGAAAAAATTGAGTGATGCTTTTCCAAAGACTTTTTACTTACTTTGCAAAACAATGGAGTCCATAAAATCAAAACTTGGTCAATCTGTTTAACGAGAAAGTCAAAATTTCCGAAGGTTGGTCAAACATGGTCACCTTTCAAGACTTGAAGCATTTAAAAACCATGACTTTCAACTTATAAGTTTTATAGGTCTCGTTATTAATGTAGTAGATCCAAATTGATCTCTTTATTAGATGAGGTTCTTTTAAACAAACTTTATCATTACTTTTCGCTTATTTGCATATCTTCACTCCTCAAAGAGTCCATATAACGTATTTGAAGGTAGGATATTATTTGGTTCATAGCATTTAAAAAACTCACTTACCCTAGGTACAATAACTCGAGCTAAATCTTCTTTATAGGTTTTTTATGAGCTTTTGCCTTTTATTCAACTAGATATCCTCACTTATTTGAAGGTAGGATATGATTTTTTATTGTACGATCCCTTCTCCATTTCCTGTGGATACCAATTTTTTTATTGTTTTTCAGCCATCGAATTCCCTGCTCATTTCCTATAGAACTTGTGGGATTCTCTAATCTTTTAGAAATCCTTTGTTAGCACTTCTTACTTTCGGCAAAGTTAAGTTAGTTCTCTAATGTAGAATCTTCAAGCCCATATTTTATTATGAAAATTAAGCCTACTTCTTCCTCTTACATATGATAGATCCCTAATATTTATACTCTAAGTGGATTAGTCCTTGCTTCAAAATCCTAGAGATTTTGAATTTTCCAGCAAAGTTAATTCGACTACTTACCTGTTTTGGTCTCAAGTTATGACTTATCCCTATATATCCCAAATTCCTATTTATGTTGTCAAGTAGGTGTAAAAGCTCTACTACTTATTCTAATACTGAAGGTAAACAATTTGACCAAGTTTTTACTTAAAAAATTGAAAGTAAAGTTTTGCTCATAGGTAAGACTCTATAAAATAGTAAATATACTAAAATGCCTAAAACATGCATGCATTATTATACTAATTTTCAATTAATGAAAGAAGTGGAAGATGAGAAATGGGATGAAAGGGAAGAACTACCACTGCAATTCCACTAAAGTCTCAAGTAAATGAAAAAAATTTAAAGCTTATACTTGCGGGTCTTCAACTAATGATTATGTCCAACAATTCACTTACTTAAACACCCTCTAACCTATTCCAAACCTTGTCATCAAAGTTCAAAATAAGCTGGGCATGCTAAACATAAAAAAATGGTGGAAATAGATTGATAATACATACATACATACACACACACACATATAATTTAGTACAATATTTCATGCATGGTTAGGGGAAATAAGAAAAAAAAATTAAAACTGATTGCTAACCACGAAATTGTTCATGGGTTGACTCCCTGTAGCGCTTTTGTTTAACGTCGTTGGCTCAACGAATTTACCAGTTACTTACTATAATCTGGCTCGTGAAGTGTCTCATCCTCCAAATGCTGACATGGGAAATCTTGATAATGTGGTTTCAGTTTATGCCCATTCACTTTAAATTCATGGTCATTCTTCAGGTTTTGGATTTTCATGGCACCATGATCATGTACTGTGAGTACCACGTATGGTTCCATCCATCTCGATTGCAAATTTCTTGCGAAACATTTAAGATAAGATTGAAATAAAATTACCTTTTGTCCCATACGAAACACCTTTTCGAGAGATGTTTTGATGAGTATTTATTTATGCATTCTTTCATAGGTCTTTTGCTTTGTAAATTAGGTCCCAAGTTGAGTTTTATGGCTCTATATGTTTACTTTAAAGATTTATATGGTACTTAAGCATTTGTGTATGAATTGGGAAAAATCGGGAAAGAAGTCAAACATCGGTCAAAGTTCAGCAGACTTGATGCCACTAGAGTGGACAGACGATGTCAGTGAAGACCTATGGAGCCAAGCAAGGCGCCACGACAGCACAACACACGACGCCAAACTTGAACGGACGACACCGAACTTTGAACGAACAACGTCACCCACTCGCCAGGTTCTGAAATAGAATCTTCATATTGACTTGTTGCCCAAAACTTTCTTCGTGTTTCCACATTACCACCCAGCACCGTACCCATATAACCACGTCACTATGGATGGTGCCAACATAAGAGAATAGAAGTTTTGAGACTTTTTAAAAGGTTTTTATTCTTGAGAGTTGCTATTTTTTTTAACTAAGAACACCTATATAAAGGAGGAACCTCTACGAACAAAAATATAATGTTTCAAAAGTAATTTAAAAGCAGAGCAAGGTAGAGTTGCCATGTTCGGCTAGATTCTTTAGTACCTAGGTAAGGGATAAAGCTATTTAGCCACTAGTTGGTTGTTTTCTATGTCTCGTTGAGATTTTCTATAATAATAATGTTTTGTTTTTGTTCTCTCTCCTTGTGTTAATGTTTTAACGATGTCTCAATGGTGGTTTAGAGTTTGTACATTCATTTCAAATTTCTAGGCATAAAATCCATTAACCCGCTATCAATCAGGTTGAGTCTGTGATACCAACCGGGTTGAAAAGTGCCAGTAACCTAGAGCAAGAAACCTGATACATTTATTGTTCTAGGTGAGTAACATCGAGAACTAGGCTAAATCTTGAGATAGGTTACGCAAGGTTGTCTAGGGTAGGTGTTCCTACAGAGCGGTTAATGCTACTGATAAGTAATTATTTAGACTTATATTTAGTATTAGTTTAGTAGTATATTTTATATAAATATCCTAAAATGAGCTTAAATTGATAGTATTTATGTATTTTTTAGTATACATGGTATAAAGGAGACAAACGAGTGAATCCATGAAGAAATGAGGCTAAAATGCACAAAAGTATGGTTGATATCATGGCACATATGTTTGAAGCCATGGAAAGAGGCTAGACAGCGTGGGCATAGCGTGGATGACCAAGAAGAGAATAAAAAAAGGTTAGCACAGCCTGTGCAGTGGCGACGCCATGGGTTATAAGGGATAGCGCTGGGGAGGTAAAGACAGGGTGTCGAGTCCGCTGAATTAGAAAAAATGCACATAAAGTGGCCAAATCTGTCACGGCGCCATGGCTTTACACATACATCTCCGGATCAATTATGGACAAAATCGAGATTAAGAAAATAGAAAGTTAGAGTCATATTTTGGGTGGAATTGTCTACTAGGGTTTGTAATTGTTTTCTAAAGTAGCTTAGGATTATAAATATGTATTAGAACGTGCTAAACTCACTACATTACCAATTATGTTTTAGAGCAACCAATTATCATAGATTAGCATAGTTTTACTTTTTCCTTGAGTATTAAGAAAAGTTTAGAAGAGAAGACATTGAAGACTCACGGGTGATAATTCGGTATTGTAATTTTGATATAATTGAATTTATTTTATTATATCTTTAATTGCAATAAATACCATTATGTGCATGTTCATTTCATTGATGTGTTAGTTCATTAATCTTAGGGATCAATGGATCCTATGGTATGAATGCTATGCTAAAATAGTTTGAATGGATTATAAAGATAAAAGTGCAATGGTTAAAATTTGTATTGATTCATAGCATAATGCTATGAACATCTTGATCACATGTTTATTGATATTAGGTTTCAGAAGTTATCCTGGTCATCGAAGCTTGTAACCCGGATATGGACGGTACAATCGTAAAATACATAATATCTATAAATAGTTATTGATTAGGGACACATGGATAGTAAGCTTAATTGGTTATGAATCTAAAGATTTAGAACTTAAAGCGATGTGAAACTTATGTTATTTACACTGATTAATGGATTTCTAGTTTGCACGTTAGAATCTTTTCCGTCATGACAATAAATTAAAGTGGATTTGAAGAAAATATGTCTATTTTAATTAGAAATTGCACACACGTAATAAAGATGAAAGAAGTAAGTTGAAAAGAATAGTTATTGATTACTTAGATAAAGTTGTGAACTAAGATCTTCTTAATATAATTGTACTTGCTAGTTTCATTGTTTTGATATAATAGAATAGTTTAGTTAAAAATAATTAAAAGGGATTTTTTTAGCAATAAAGTAAATCTGACTAAGTATACTAAGTGCAATACAACTTTCCCTGAGGACGATATCGGTAATTAACGTAAGTTGGTCACACTATTATTATAATCGGACCGATATACTTGCAACCCATATCATGTTTTTGACACTATTGTTGGAGATATGTATCTACTTTAACCTAGTTAGTTTGCAACATTGTTAAGTTTTATTTTAAGTAATTTACTTTCAAGTTTATAAAAACAAAAATATAAAAAAATAAAAGGTTTAAGTTTTAAGTTTGAAAATCTGCACTTGATCTTTTGTGTTTTTGTTTGAAGGAGAATTAGTGCATGCGTAGTAAAGGAGAAAAGGACTTAGTGGCTTATGACCCTGAGATTGACATAGCCAACAAAGAAAAGAAAAAAAAAAAGGAATCAAGAAGGCATATGATCAAGCACGAAACCAACAACAGGGTCGAGGGAATAACCAACCCGAAGGTGATCTGGTAATGCAAGATAAAGTGCAGGCTCAGAGATGTCTTCGTGACTACTTCAAGCCAGAAGTTCAAGAGACTTACAACGAAGTGAAAGGGCTTCCAGCCAACACCACCGAGTTTGAACTGAGACCGTCTCTAATCAACAAGGTGCAGAATAGTGCATTTAATGCGCCAGAGAATGAAGATCCAGTTACACATTTAGAGATTTTTTTGGAGAAATGCAACACTGTGGACATTACTAAAGTTATAAAGGAAGTGATCATGATGAGACTTTTCACATTCTCATTGGGTGGAAAACCAAATCATGGTCCAAAGATTGAACGCAGGGAGTATGACCTCATGGGCAGAAATCAATGAATGATTTCTAGACAAGTTCCTTTCCCTAGTGAAGGTCAGTGAAAAGAAACTGAAAATCAATCAATTCAAGCAGGAAGATGCCGAGTCTCTTGACAAGGCTTGGGAAAGATTCAAGGAAATACTGAGGAGATGTCCAAGACATGGATACATGAAATGGACATAACTCTGAATTTTCTACTATAGGATGAATCACAACACCAAAACACTAGTAGATGCAGCATATGTTTCTCTACTAACTAAGGATGAGGATGGATCATTAGACTTCCTAGATCCTATGTCTTAGAACTCTCCAACCGGTAGTCATTCCAGTGAGAAAACTATCAGGCGTATATGAGATTGATTCGCAAGCTGCGATCATGGTACGACTACCTAGCTTGAGCAATCAAATGTCGAAAATTTAAATGGGACAACCAAGTTCACAAGCGCAAGCTATACAATAACTCGTTAATCACTAAGCCATGTTGGTTATTCCAATGGACATGCAGTAAGGAATGAAGCTTGAGGAGATCAATTTCATGAATAACCAAAGCTATGTAAATAACTTCAGGCTGAGTTGAATGACTCTTCAAAGGTTTTATCAAGGATACAACAACAAACCCAAATTCTCATATGGAAATCTTGATAATGCAATGAAGTTACCTCTAGGCTTTCATCAACAAGTCTAATAAGGGAAGCTATGGTAGAAGGAAGAAATGAATTTATTGAAATCAATAGAGAAATTCTTGCACACCATCAATATGAGCAACAGGGAGCGTCATGAGAAGCATAAAAAAAAGATGGAAAATGTTAAGCAAGCTATAAAGAGAATGGATGATGAAAGATCACAATCCATCAAGAACTTAGAAAGACATATTGGTAAACTAGACATTGCTTTGAATTCAAGGAAGAAGGATAGCTTCTGAGCAACATTATCACAAATACCAAGGAGAGTGTTAGTGCTACTCACATGATGAGCAGTACAACAACAAATGAGCCAATGCAAGAGCAAGTGATGTACTGGCGAGAAAGAGCCAACACTTTGGCTATGAGGAAGTATGAAGTGATGCATGAAACTGGAACGAAAGTGAAACAAGATGAGATTGAAGGATTCAAACAACAAATGATCAATGCCTTAAAGAATAACAAGAAGGAGAAGAAATAATGGAGAGCTAAGAAACAAGATGAAGGACCTTCTGAAGAAGCACTGCAAGGAAATAGTTTCAAGGTTGTTCCGAGGAAGTCAGAACCAAAATTCAAGTTCACACTAATACTTCAACCAATCAAGATGAGAGATGTTGGAGATATCTGCATACCATTGAGCATTGATGGGCTCTGGCTTAGAAACATATTGTGCGATACGGGAGTCTCAGTCAATGTCATGCCAATAAAGGACATGTTACAAGCAGATTTGAAGATCAATTATCCCGATACAACAAAATTGCAAGTAGTTGATTGTAACTTGGTACCAATAAAAGGGAGAGTCTTGAATGTGCATGTGAAAGTGTGTAGATTCACATTCATCGTGGATTTTCAGGTTATGGATTATGAGATAGAAGATGATGCACATGGGTAGCCATTCTTGGGCACTACAAATGCGGTCTTGCATATGAGGAAGAAAATGATCATAATGAGTATTGAGGAGGATGATGATGCTGGGAAGATGGTCTCTGTTCAAGGGAAAAAATTACATCTGAATGAGAAAGATATCATTTCTTTGACCTACAAATGGAGTATCTCGGTGTAGACTTAGACTAAACAAGTAAAAAGGCTGGCTAATGACATCAAACTAAGTCCTACTGGGATGTAGTCTAAAGGTTTTTCAAATTTCAAGTTCATAAATTTTGGTAGTTAGTGAGTTTGTTAGTTTAGTAGTATAATCCAAATGTTTAAGTAATTTTCTAACTTTTGAAAATTTATGCTAAATGTGCGAAAAATACCATTTGCCGAGTGATGATTCATTGGAATGGATAAGTCTCGACTAACTCCGCAAAGTGCACAGAAAAGCAAAAAAGTTAAAGTGGTAAAGGTAAGGTACATGGGAAAGTCATAGGTAAGTTTTTATAAAATGTTTATATATACTGGTATTTCATGCTATCATGAAGTCTTGTGTAGAAATACAAAAGCTAGGACAGCGCCAACTGAGAGTTAACGAGAAATATGCAAATCTATATAGACATACTGGTTAACACCATGTATGTAAACACACGATGCCGTAGGCATAAAGGATGGTGCCAACATGGTGTTGAGTTGTGTGCAAGAAATGTTTATAGCAGACTCGATGTTGTCACGGTGCAGTGATGGCGCCGTGCCTTATAAGGGACAGCGCCAACATCGAGACAAGAGTTTTAAAACCTTTTCATCCACATCTTGCACACTTGAAACCCATTCCATACACCACCAACTAAGCATACATCTCTCTAAAACTCAAGTTTGAGCAATTTTAAGAGAGAAAAGAAAATTCCTAGTGATTTAGAGTGAAAAGAGGGAGTACATTGTGGATTTGCATAAAGAGCTAGGGAATTGATTTGAAGAAAAGACTCAAGTGAGCACTAGGTTTTAGTTTGTGAGCAAAGTGAGAGGGCTTAATTGATAGATGTTTGGAGAAGCAATCTACACCGAAACGTAGTACGACATTGAGGTAAATTTACAATTTCATTAGTTATACTTTGAAAATTTTGAATTATTGATGAAATTGCATGAATTGTGGATATGAGGTTGTTGGATAGGAATTTTGAGTTTTTTTGATTTAGAGCATCAATATGGCTTATGGAAATCTAGTACATGTCGTTTGTATTATATGGCATGTGAATGATCCTTGTGAATAAAGATTTTGATTTTAGGTGATTTAAAGACCCATGTTGTTAGTTATGGTGTTATGTGAGATTTTAAGAAAATGCCAAGAACAAGGAGGCAAGCAAGCCAAACTAGTAAAGTGAGAGCAAATGATTATGAGATATCATCCTTAAGAGATCCTAATGAGGAACTAAGTCCTTTTAAGTCTAAGTGCTACATTAGTAGAGAGTTATAAGTGTTATTTAGACTTGTATATAAGGTTAATTTAGTAGTATATTTAGTATAAATATCCCTAAATGAGCTCTGATTGGTGGTGTTTATGTATTTTCAGGTATACAAGGCATAAAGGAAGGAAATGGGCAAATTAAAGGGGAAACAAAGTAAAAACGCACTTAGGAGGTTTCGCGCCGTGTAGTGGAAAAAAGTGATTAAAAAGCTCAGCACAGTGCTGGCGTCATCGAGGTCTAGAGATGACCCTGGGGAGCTAAAGGACAGCGCCGAGGCCATTGAATAGATGAAATGCACAAAGATTGACTAACACAGTGCCGACGTTGTGGGAATGAACACACAGTGCCAGGACTTAATGACATTGCCTAAAGAGAGAAAAAAATAGAGAGTAGAGTTCTATTTTATGTCGAATTGTTAAGTAAGGTTTCTAATTGCTTGGAAGCGTGATTAGGAAGTATAAATATATAGGAAAATATGTTAAACATATAATATACAAGAGATTTACCACTATTAATATAGTTTAGCATAAGTTTACTTTATTATTGAGTATTTAGATACTTTGTGGATAGAAGACATCGAAGACTCAGGTGTGGTGATTCAGGTATTGTGTTTATTGATTTAATTGAAGTTATTTCTTTATATCTATAATTGCAATGAATACCATTATGTGCATATTCGTTTCAATAATGTGTGAGTAGTCTATTAATCTTAGGGATCAATGAGTCTTATGGTATGAATGCTATGCTATAAACATGAATAAAGTGTAATGAATAAAAAGTGCAATGATTAGAATTTGTATTGATTCTGAACTTAATGCTACTAACATATTGATCAGGTGTTTGTTGATATTAGGTTTTAGACGTTATCACGACCATTGAAGCTTGTAAGCCAGATATGGATGTTATAATTGTAAAATACACAATATCGAGTGATAATTGTTGATTAAGGAGGCACGGATAGTAAAGTTAATTGGTTATGAATCGAAAGATTTGGAACATTAAAGCAATGTGGAGCTTATGTTATTCACACCGATTGGTGGAGTTCTAGTTTGCACATTAGAATCTTTTTCATCATGATAGTCGGTTAAAGTGGGAATCTTTCTATTCTAATTAGGCATTGCACACATGTAAGTAAAATGATAAGTGAGTTGAAAGACATAGTATTTCATTACCTAGGTGAAGTTGTTAACTAAGATAGTTTTAATATAAGAGTTTAACTAATTTGAATTGATTTGTTAGTATAAATTAGTTTAGTTTAGTTATAAAACTAATTAAAAGGATTTTCTTAGCAATAAAGTAATTTTAGTTAAGTACATAGCGAGTGCATACACCTTTCCTTGATGATGATATCTGTAGTCAACGTAAGTTGGTTACACTATTACCTGCAAGTGAGCTGTTATACTTGCAGTATGCACATCAATTTTTTTGGCGCCGTTGCCGAGGACATGTAGCTAGTTAAACTTAGTTAGTTTGAAAAGTTGCCAAGTTTTATTTTAAGTACTATAATTTCGAGTTTATAAAAAAAGGAAAAAAAATAAAAGGTTTAAGTTTCAAGTTTGACTTTCTGCACTTGATTTTTTTTGTTTTCTTTTCAGGAATAACTAGTGCATGCGTAGCAAAGGAGAGAAGGATTTAATGGCTTACGACCCTGAGATTGACAGAATGAACAAAAGAAATAAATAGAAAGGAATCAAGATGGTTAAGGATAAATTAAGAAACCAACAACAAGGCCGAGGGAATAACCAATCTGAAGTTGATCTGGTAATGCAAGATAGAGTGTGGGGATACAGATGTCTTCGTGACTATTACAAGCCAGAAGTTCAAAAGACTTACAAAGAGTAATGAGGATTCCAGCCAACACCATCAAGTTTGAACTGAGATCGTCTCTGATCAACGTGGTGTAAAATAACTTGTTCAACAGGCTAGCCAATGAAGATCTAGTTCCACATGTAGAGAATTTCTTAAAGAAGTGCGACAGTTTGCACATTATCGGAGTTACAAAGAAGGTAATCAGGATGAGACTTTCCCATTCTCATTAGTGAAAAAGCCAAATCTTGTTTCTAAAGACTAAATGCAGGGATTATGACTTATGGGCATCAATAAATATAAGATTTCTTGATAAGTTCTTTCCCATAGTGAAGGTTAGTGAAAGGAAGTTAGAAATCAATCAATTCAAACAAGATGATGTCGAGTCCACTGGCGAGGCTTAGGAAAGATTCAAGGAAATGCTGAGGAGATATCCAAGACGTGGATATGTGTAATAAGTACAACTCTAGATTTTCTACTATGGGATAAACGACAGCACGAGAATACTAGTAGATGTCGCAGCATGTAGCTCTCTACTAACCAAGGATGAGGATGGAACATTGATCTCCTAGATCTTATGTCTCAAAACTCTATAGCTGGTACTTATTCCAAGTGAGGAAACTAATAGGTGTATGTGAGATTGATTTCCAAGCTGTAATAATGGCACGACTATCTAACCAAAGCAATCAAATGGCAAAACTTTAAATAAGAAAATAAGGTCCACAAGTTCAGGCGACACAACAACTAATTAATCACCAAACCAAGGTGGTTAACCAAATGGATATGCATCGATAAATGAAATATGAGGACATCATCTTCATGAACAACCAAGACTACGGAAACAACTGGCTCCTCAAAGTCTTTATCATGGAAATAATAACATCCCAAACTTCTCGTATGGAAGTCCTAATAATGCATTGAAGTTAGCTCCAAGCTTCAATCAATAATTCCAACAGAGGATGCTAGGGCATAGCGAAGAGATGACTTCATTAAAGTCAATTGAGAAACTCTTGCATGCCATAAACATGAGCAATATGGAACACCATGAGAAGTACGGGAAAGAGATGGAAGAGGTGAAGCAAGCCATGAAGAGAATGAATGATGATAGATCACAATTCATCAAGAATTTAGAGACATATTAGTCAGTTAGCCATTGCCTTGAACTCAAGGAAGGCATGATACTTTTTGAGTAACATGATTACAAATCCTAAGGAGAATGTTCATTTTATTCACATGATGAGCAATATGGAAACAAATGAGCTAAGAAAAGAGCAAGTAATGTGCAAGCCAGAAAAAATCAAAACTTTGGCTGTGAGGAAGCCTGAGAACGGAACGTAAATGAGGTAAGATGAATTCAAAGGATTCAGGCAACAAAGAATCAATTCCTGAAAGACTAACAAGAAGGTTACTAAACAATGGAAAGCTAAGCAAAGAGATGAAGGACCTTCAGAAGAAGTACCGAAAGGCAATAGCATCAATATAGTCCCAAGGAAGGTGGAACCAAAGTTCAAGTTTGTACTCAGACTTCAACCAATCAAAAGGAGAGATCCTGGAGAAATATGCATACCAATAAGCATCGATGGGCACCGATTTAGGAATTTCTTATGATATATGGGAGCTTTAGTCAATGCCATACCAATAATGGACATGTTGCACGAAGATTTGAAAATTAATTGTCCCGATACGGAAAATTTGTAAGTAGTTGATGACAAGTTGATACAAACTATAGGAAGAGTCTTGAACGTGCATGTGAAAGTGGGCAAATTAACATTCATTTTGAATTTTGCAGTTATGGATCACAACATGGATGATTATGCATTAATGATACTTGAAAGGCCATTCTTGAACACTACCAATACAAACTTGTATACAATAAAGAAGAAGATCACAATGAGTACCGATAAGGATGATAATGCAGCAAAGATAGTTTTTTCTTGATGAAGAAGAAGTACGTCCAAACATGAATGAAATAATTATCTCTGATTTACAACTGGAGTATCTCGATTTCGACTTGGACTAAACGAGTGAAAAGGTTTCAAGCTAATGACATTAAACTAAGCACTACTGAGAGGTAGCCTGGGGGTTTTTAAACTCTTAGTTTTAAATATAAGTCAATTAGTTAGTTTGTTTAATAAGTACAATTAACACGTAATGATTTTCTTACTTTTGAAAACATGTGCTAAAATATGCCAGAGAAGTCTAAACAGAATCAGAAAAGTCATAAAGTATCAATGAGCTATAGGGATATTACTTTTGTTAGTATTACGTTTGTGTGTTTTAGTGTTTTCATATTTTAGGCTTAATTTTAAACCTTAAAGACAAGGTTTGGTTTAAATCTGAGGGCATCAACACTACACTACATTATGCGAAGTGGTAAGAAAGTTGAAATAAGGATAAACACTACAGGTATGATCGTTTACATTTTATTTTTGAAGCAGTTAAGGTGAAAAATGTTGTAGTGCTTTATTTGTTTCATTTACTTACTATTTGGATGTTTAGTTAGTATAGATTAGGTTATATATAGTAATATGTAATAAATAAGTAGCTCATTTGCACGCTCATCCCTTTAATTAAAGATGAGTAAAATACAAGTGTCTTGTTGATATGAAGCTCAAAAGAATGTTTTTAAATTTTTGAAGAAAATATGAAATGTAGTAACAACAGTATGATTTCATGATTAGAAACCTAGAGTGAGGGAAGACCATGAACGTGAAACAAAAGCAAGAAATTACGTGAACACTTATTGTGGAAAAAGTTATATCTATAAGGAATTCTATAATAAACGCAAATCTTACATGATAATCAAAAGCAAATAAAGACTTAGTGCAAAGAGGGGGAAGAAATAGGTATTTTGAATGAAAAGTTGGAGTTAACTTGCTTGATAAAGTGAAAGTAAGAAGTGCTAACAAGAATTTTAGATATAAAAACAATAGAGTGTCCTACAAGTTCTATAGGAAATAAAGGAGAACTTGATGTTGGGAAAAAAGTGAGGAAAAATAGAGTCCATAGGAAAAGAAACAGGGACTGCAATAATTAAAAAAAACTAAAAGGAAAAATGAAAAGAAGAGAGATAAACATAAAAAAAATTAAAATAAAACTCTTCAAATAAAAGATTTAGCTCGAGTGCTAATAACTTTATTGAGTTATGTTTTCTTTCCAACTATGATAAGTCCTATAGACTCTTGAAGTGCTAAAATCTACCAAAATTAGTTTGATATATGCTTATTTGTGAGTTCCCGAGTTTAATGAGAAATTATGAGATTGTATACTTGCTACTTGAGTGTCGAGGTGAAACAAACTTGTGAGTAGTGATGGTTTTAGTTGCTATCTACTTTGATGTTTCGAAAGTGAGTTGTATGTGTTGTTAAAGCTGTGAAAATATAAGTTTTTGAAAAGAAACACTCTTGATTGCATTATTAACTTGAAACTTAGTGAATTAAAGGATACTCCATGAACAATGCAAAATGAATGCGAACTAGGTAATAGTTGTAGTTATGAGACTTAGTAAAATACTCTTTTGCTCAGGACGTGCAAAATCTTAAGTTTGGGGGTATTTTATAAGTTATCATTTTGACTTATATATAATTAGTTTAGTAGTATATTTAGTATAAATATCCCTAAATGAGTTCTAATTGATGGTGTTTATGCATTTTCAGGTATACACGACATAAAGGAAGGAAACGAGCAAATTAGAGGTGAACTAGAGCAAAAACACACCTAACAAGGTTTGGCACCATGGCTACATAGGTTAACGCTAGGGGTGGGCAAATCGCGGTTTGGTGGCGAAAACCACCAAACCGCGACCAAACCGAAATTCTACGGTTTGGTGATTTTCCAAACCGCAACCAAACCGCGAAAGTTGAAAACCGAACCAAACCGAACCAAACCGAACCGTGGTTTGCGCGGTTTGGTCGGTTTGGTTTCGCGGTTTTCAACTTTTCATGCACTCTATTTTCGAAAAAAAAAACAAAAAAAAAAAAAAAAAAAAGAAGAAAAAAAAACAGCAAGCATTAAAAAAATAGCAAGCAATTAAACACTTTTAGATTTCCAATGATAACATCAAAAACAAAAATTTAACAAATGGGTAGTGATCAAATTGAGTGAAAACATCAAAAACTTGGTTGAAACATTGAATTACAAGCATAACCACTTTTAGATTTCCAATGATAACATCGCCAAACTTTTAGCACCCATACCATAGCAACTCTTGGCCATCAAACCAGTAAATACAACCGCGCATCTAGAAGCATTGTTTATGGCGGCAAAGTTAAAATTAAACATCATATAAGTTTATCAAACATTCGTGGGTTTATAAATGATAAATCCAAATGAATAATGAGCATGGCCGATGTCTTTGTGGACTCAACCAAGTGAACACGGTTAAATTAAAAATCAAAGGAGAGCAGAATTTCCCGCCCTCATTTGACTAATAATGAAGCTCAAAGAGTCATGCCGGCATTCATGAAATGAAACTTCTTCCTAGCGCACCACGGACATCATTTCTCTCCGATTATATACATCTTTTCAAGTGGTAGTAACAAGGAGATTCAGTTTGAGCTTACATTTGGAGAGACTTACGACGCCAATGTTGAGATCTAAAATGGTAGAACAAAGAGTTTGTTGTTGTGTGGCATGATTTGGCTTCACAAATCGAAATGAAGAATCAGCAGATGCAAGGTAGCTAAACTGTGCTTTGGAAAATTTGAGATCCGAGCGCGGACGATGAGATCTGAGCGCCGAGCCGGCGAGGCAATGTGGACGAGGGACGACGGAAGGCTCGGCGGAGATCGGGATGCGGCGGCGGCGGTAATACGAGCGAAGAGAGAGGAGACGCGAGTGAGCGGCGAGAGCGAGAGAGAGAGGGAGACGGGAGTGACGAGTAGATACGGAGCGGCGAGGGAGGAGATGGGATCATGGGAGTGACGGCTGATGAGTGAGAGAAAGAGAGGTGTTTTTTTATGTTTTAGGGTTTTGGACTTGTATTTACCAAAATACCCTCGGTTTGGTTAAACTGCGATTTTCTCAAAATGAAAACCGCGACCAAACCGCGACCAAACCGCGACCAAACTAAACCAAACCGCGCGGTTTGGTCGGTTTGGGCGGTTTTTCACAAACCGATGCCTACCCCTAGTTAACGCTATGGAACATCATGGCACACCGTGGTACATCAATGCATGGTGTGGTAGAGCAAAGGAAGTGGAGAAAAATGATCAAGGAGCTCGGTGCAATGGCAAGGCCATGAAGGTCTAAGGACGGTGACGTTGAGCCAAAGGGACAACGCCGAGGCGCTGAAGAGAGGAAATGCACAAAAATTGACTGACACAACGGCAGTGCCATGGGAATGAGCACACAATGCTAGGACTTAAATGACATTGCCAAAGAGAAAAAAAATAGAAAGCGGATTTCTGTTTCATGTTTAATTTTTAAGTATGGCTTCTTATTATATGAAAACATGATTAGGGAGTATAAATAAAAATGAAAACATGGTAAACATATAACATACAATAGACTAGCCACCATTAACATAATGTAGTATAGGTTTACTTTATTCTTGAGATTAAGACAATTTGTGGAGAGAAGACATCGAAAACTCATGTGTGGTGATTCATGTATTGTGTTTATTGATTTAATTGAAGCTATTTTATTATATCTCTTATTATAATGAATACCATTATGTGTATGTTTGTTTCATAATGCGTGAATTGTCTATTAATCTTAGGCATCAATCGATTATATTGTATGAATGCTATGCTATAAACATGAATAAATTTTAATGAATAAAAAGTGCAATGGTTAGAATTTGTATTGATTCTGAGCATAATGCTACGAGCATCTGATCACATGTTTGTTGATATTAGGTTTTAGAAGTGATCATGAACATTGAAGCATTTAAGCCGGATAAGGACGATACAACCGTAAATACATACATCGAGCGATAATTTTGATTAGGGAGGCACGGATATTAAATTTAATTGATCATGAATCTAACGATTTGGAACATTAAAGCAATGTGGAGCTTACATTATTCACACCGATAGGTCATGTTCTAGTTTGCACATTAGAATCTTTTCCGTAACGACAATCGATTAAAGTGAAAATCTATCTATTCTAATTAGGCATTGCACACACATAATAAAATGATAAAGTGAGTTGAAAAGCATAGTATTTCATTACCTGGGTGAAGTTGTGAACTAAGATAGTTTTATTATAAGAGTTTAAGTAATTTGAATTGATTTGTTAGTATAGATTGGTCAAGTTTAGTTATAAAACCAATTAAAAGGATTTCCTTAGTAATAGAGTAATTTTAGCTAAGTACGTAGTGAGTGCTAATTGTTGTCAGTAATCATAGACATAGATTCATAAAATACATATTGCAAATTATGCATAAAATACCAATCCTCATTAGGTGTAATACGCAAAACAACTTACTAAAATTGTGATTGTTGTGTATGAGTATATTTAAAGCATTAAGTACATGATTCATTAATTATAACCATATAGCAAACCAAAGTATATACATGTCTAGGGTTTGTTTAGATTAATAAATTACTCACTTATGCTAAAAATAAACAACGCAATAATATAATTGAAAGACATAAATAAAGGAATACTTCTTATTGAAATAAACAAATCTCCAATGTTGCTTCAAACGTAAAATCAACAAAAACTAACTTACGGCTCTCACAAACCTGTTAATAGAAAATAGGCTCTTAATTTCAAAGCTATAAGGTCCTAGTTATAGTTTCCTAAGCTATACAAATCATATATAAACTAAAATTCTTCGTGGTTACCTAAAAAATAGATATGTGGCGAGTGTGCACAATAGTTTTTCTTATTTTCTTATTATTTATAGTAGTGGTAAGAGGGATAAAGTAGATGAATAGGATGAAGTAGTAGTGTGATGGACGAAAATTGATATTTCTCTTGCAATTTTAAATAGGTTTTTTGGTCTACCACAAAACAAACAGAGGACGGTGGAGGATTACATGAATGTCATTTATTTCAATTAGGAATCCTATCCCTATGAGATGATCTAAGAAGTATTTAAGATACTTTCGAGAAAGAGATTTGCATTTGATAGCGAAAGACACTCGAAGTTTATTGAAACCACCAATTTTAGGATAATTACGAAAAGTAGGAGTTTTATTATAGATGCATGTTTTTATCCAAGCAGACACTAATTTGAAGAGAAGAACCTTAGAGCTGCTTTCCTTTACCATATAATAATGAAGAAGGGTTATTTTAATGTCGAGAAGATTATACATGATTCTATGAAGTTTGCAATGAAGACTATGAAGAATAAATGACTACTATTTCCAATTTTGATCACTTAATTTTGTAGGTAAGCAAGGGTGTGTTTCGATACTATGTTCAATGTATTGCCCAAGAAGAGAATAAATGACGCGAGAATACAAAAAATGAAGAAAGGGGTAGGATATAATGACTCGGAAGATGAAAAGGAATCATCTTATGCGATAAATGCGAGAGAAGCAAGAAGGCAAAACAACAAAGAAAATAGAAAGAAGACAAAAGAAGATGCACAAAAAGCGAGAAGATTGATGGCTCGAGTGAATTTGCCACCATCTTCGTCATAACCTAGGATGAGAGGATTTTTTTGGATCATATTTTCTTCACTTATGTGTAGCCAAAAGAAAAATTCATTGAAATGAAGGAATTATAGTAGCAAACTAGAGGACTTTGCAACGTTATTGTTCAATATCTGAGAGAAGGCTTGAAAATCATTTGCAAGATTCGAGGAGAAGTGTCAACATTCCATTTTTGCGGTTGCAATTTTCAATTTGGACTTACAATGCGGCTGATAGTTATGTTTCACGACCTTCTGCATGAATGGATGTAGATGATGAAGATAATGATGAATTTACTTTTAGACACCGCCTTATGTAGTTTATTTTCTTTTGTATGGAATAAATGAATGAATGAATGAATGAATGATTAATTGTATTGCTCTTGCTTTAGTTTTTGCTTATGAATAAAATATGTTCCCTTTGAATTCCATTCATTTGAAGTTTGTAGAATTACGTATTTATCTATTTCATTACTTTTCTATTACACATATCAATTCATTTATGCTTCACGAGGTATATTTATTTCGTTGGATACCCAACTTAATTCCTCTACCTTAAAGACAAGGTTTGGAATTCGTTTGGGGGTATTTTAGATGAAGCATAACAATCATAACAAAGAAAGCAAGGAAAGAAAAGAAAGGTACAAGATAAGTTCAAGAATTGATCCAAAAGGTTCAAGATTTCGATCAGATATTCAAGTGAGTTGACGAAATTTCTCAAAACTTCTTTTGAATTCAAGTACGTGTGAATTTCATTTTACTTTATTTTTAGTTAAGAATATAATATAATGGAATGAATTTATAATAAATTTTTAAATAAAGATATTTTTATTACTTAAGTGAATTCTGTGATAGAAGGAATCAAAATATCTTTTATATCATTTTTGATTAACTTTACTAGTTGATGTATGTACTGAATGAGTTTTGAGGGGTTGATTTCCCTGTGTTAGTCAAGAGAATGGGTAGAAGATCGAAACAATAGTATAAGATGAACAAAATTGATTTCTAAGAATCTTGTGATACAAAGGCTATTGATTAAGTATTTTTAGTATACATATAGAAAGTTATTATGCCACAATTAAAAGAAGAAATGTGTTAGAAACTAACGAATTTTATAAGTTGGAAAGAATACCTTCTTCAACTTTAGTAGTAAGCGAGAAGTGAGAACAAAAGTTTACAAATATATAGATAGTCATATAGATTGCATAGGAAATAGAATGGGGAATATGTGAAAATGTCCATAAGAAATGAAGCAAAGACTCAGAAGTCAAATGAAAAAAAAGAAGAAAAAATGATAGTTTATTCAGATCATGCAGCATTGCGATACTTAATGGCAGAACAAGATTATAAACCAAGACTAATAAGATGGACATTACTTCTACAAGAACTCAAACTTACTATAAAAGATAAGAAAAAGAACTAAAAACTTAGCAGTAGATCATTTAAGTTGGTTAGAAAATGGAAAACCACATATATCATTAAGGGATAAAATTTTAGATGAGTATTTGTATAGTATAAAGACTGATGGCCCATGGTATGCTGATATAGTTAATTATCATACAACGATATATTATCACCTTATTTGATGAGAGCTCAAAAGAATAAAATTAAAAAAGATTCTAAACATTATTTATGTGATGATCCCTGTTTTTGAGAATCTCGTACCGACCAAATAATTAGAAGATGTATACCAAAGTCGGAAGTAAAATCAATTATCTTATTGCCATATTTATGCATGTGGAAGAAATTTTGGTCCACGTAGAACTGCTCGTAACATTTTAGATTTAGGATTCTTCTAGCCCATTTTATTTCATAATTGTTTTCTTTATACAAGATTTTGTCCAAATTGCCAACGAATTGGAAATTTAGGACGTAGAAATCAAATGCCTTTACTTCCTATTCTTTTTTGTGAAGTATTTAATGCATCGAGTATAGATTTCATGGTATCGTTTCTACCGTCGAATGGTTGTTTATATTTGGCTTGCTATAGATTATATGTCCAAGTGGGTAAATGCAAAAGCTACTAAAACTAATTATTCGAAAATAGTGGTTAATTTTTTTAAATTAAAGATTTTTTACAATTTTTGAAGTACCTAGAGCACTTATTAGCGATACAGGTTCACATTTTTGTAATTGATTAGATGCTAATCTACTTGATAAGTACAATGTCACATGTATGATATCTATTGCATATCACCCACAAATTAGTGGATAAGCTGAAACTTCAAATAAAGAAATTAAGTCAATACTTAAAAAAATAGTTAGTATGATATGTAAGGATTTGAGTCTTAGATTAGAAGACGCATTATGGGCATATACAACAACATTTAAGATGCCCATATGTATGACACCTGATTGTTTAGATTTGGAAAAGCATGTGATTTACCAATATAACTATAACATAAAGCCTATTGGCCAAGAAAAACATGTTACATGAGTTATGATAAAGCAACAAACCAACATAAGTTGAGACTTCAAGAATTAGATGAACTTATGGATGATGCTTATGAAAATGCATCGATCTATAAAGCATGGCATGATAAGAAATTAGGAGATAAAGTTCTACTCTTTTGATCAAGACTTAAATTATTTCCTGGAAAACTCATTTAAAGATGGATATGACATTTTATGGTTAAGAATTTATTGCTTCATGGTGCAGTTGAAATTGAAAGCTTTAAAATAGGAAAAAAATTTAAAGTAAACGGTCATAGGTTAAAAACTTATTATGAAAATCTCATCGAGAATGATATTGATATTATTAATCTCGTGCGTGAGAAACAAAGTCCAAAACGTAATCAAAAGAAATTCAATGGTTACAATCAACGAAAGTGAAACCGTTAAGGATGAGATAATGACACATGTCGAGCATGCACAATAATTTTTTGTATTTTACTATTATTTTGTAGCAATGGTAAATTAGATATCGTCTCCACATAGATTTTTCAAATCTCAAAGGAATTTTTTTTTCTTTTTAATTAATTTAGTTAATCTAATTAAACGAGAATTAAAATATTAAATAATTAAAATCTATAAATACTAACTTAATTAACCAAATTAACTAACTTAAATCAAACAATTCAACTTAAACTAAATTAAACAATACTCAAATTCAATATAAATATAAATATCTTAAACAAGCATATAAATAAACCCCCACTAAACAAAGTAATATACTTGGATTGCTTTCAAATACTAGAACATAACATCACTTTGTACTATAGTTATAATCGCAACACATGGAATCTTGGAATCACTAAATCTTATTTTATATTACCTTCATAGACTTTAGCTAGCTAACGATTTTCTTAAATTCAATGGAAAAGCCACATTCTTATCATTGTAAATCTATCAATTAAATAAAATGCAACACCATATAAATATGATAGAATTACACTCAATGAAAATCATGACTAATCTAAGCCAATATTAAGCAAAGTTGCATAATAAACAACTTAGAACACAATTACCTAGAACATCCACTCAGGAAAAACCCTATAGGTTAATCTTTGTTACTACTTTTATAATTGTTGTCAATAATTATAGACATAGATTCTGAATAAAAATACCACATGACATATTTGCAACTATGCATGCAATATTAATCTTATTTAGTTGTAATACGCAAAAATAACTTGTTTAATTTGTAAATGACGTACATGAATCGATCTAAAGCATTAAGTTTATAATTCCTTAATTATAACTATCTAGCAATTTAAAGTATATACATGTCTAGGGTTTGTTTAGATTGATAGACTACTAACTCATGCTGGAAATAAACAATGCAAATAGATGATTAAATGACGTAATGAATAATTAAATAAATATTTTAAAATAAATCAAGGCTCCAATGTAGCTTCAAACATCAACTAAAAATATAGAATAGACAATAAAAATAATGGAGAGAAAAATAAGAGATAGTTATTTAATTCGAAGCTCTTTGGCCTTTTTATAGTCTCCCCACGTATATATATCTTAGGTGAAATCATATTCTTCATATTAATCTAAAAAACCATAGCCGACCTCAGCGATTCTTAAATTGTACACAAAGTTTTGAGCCAATCACTAGAATTGGCTCTTAGTGCTCCACTGATTCAGCTAGAGATTTTTAGTATATTATTCAATTCTTTGTCGATTCGCTGACATTTTCCTGCTACCGATTTAGATGGCGATTCTTAGTGTAATTACAAATTGCTGGCTAATCGTTGGTCTTCTTCTCCAATTGACTGTTTTGTTCTTGTTCATTTTTTCTTTTATTTCTTCATTTTACTATTTAAATCCTGAAATCACTAAAACAAGAGAATACTGAGTGTAATATCATCATTTATGTATAAAATAAACCTGAATTGTATTATAAAACATGTCTAATTATTGACTTGTTAAATACCTCCAAACTTAGCACTTTGCTGTCTTGAGCAAAGTAATACTCTCAATCATATTCTCTATTCATTCTCTATAAAATGACTTCAATCTAATTCATCTTAAATTTAAGTAATATAAATTTAAAATAGAAATGATTTTCAAATGAAAACATATTACCCTAAAATAAATGAAAGGTATGATATAATAGAATCATTTAGACAAAATGAAACTTCCCTTAATGATTACTCAACCACCCAATGTAACACTCTTCTGAACTTAAAGTTCATTAACAAGGCCAGTACATAATATAGGTTTTCTCAATCTCCATGGATAAGCATCAAGCTTACGATAACTAGCATAGAATCTCAAAACACAAAAACCACTAGATTAATCTTAATTTTAGAAAAATACTTTGTAATAGTACCAAAAAACCAAAATCAATTGATATTTTTCCAATATATCAATGAATATAAAAACTTATTGGTTTCTAACCCATTTCTTCTTTCAATTGTGGTACAATAACTTTCTATATATACTATAAAATACTTAATCAATAGCTTTTGTACCACAAGATTCTTAAAAATGTGTCTTATTCATGTTGCACTATTGTTTCGATCTTCTACCTATTATCATGACTAACACAAGGTATTTAATTTAGTGTTTATATCAACTAGTAAAGTTAATCAAAAAGGGTATGAAAATTGATTCGTTGTATCATAAAATTCGCTTGGGTAATAAAAATGTCACTTCCATTCAAGAATATTCCATGTTCATTATCATTCTTTTCCTAGCTGAAAAGTAAATTAAATGAAATTCATACTTACTTGAATTTAGAAGAAATTTGAAAGATTTCATCAACTTACTTGAATATCGTTTGAGCTTTTTGGATCAATTCTGAACTTGTATCTACCTTTCTTGTCTTTCCTTGCTTTCCTTGCTATTTTTTTATACTTCACCTAAAATATAGCCAAACTCATTCAAACCTTGTCATCAAGGTTTAAAATGAAGTTGGGTTTCTAATATAACAAACATACTACGCGAAGTATAATAGAATCGATACAGCCATAAATTTGACAATTAATGTATGAATAAACTCAATCAAGAATTATCATAAGACGACGTGCATAAAAATTATATGAATAAACATCACCAATATGTATCAAATGTATTAAATCTCACCCAAAGCACAAAATAAAATTTATCACTTAGTATATTACCACCATAAACATAAAGTATCACCATTAATCACAAAGTATATCACCAAGACCAAAATTACATAGAATACCTCTCATAATATCACTCGGAGATAGAAAATAAATAAAATAAGGAAATCAATGTTGTCGTCCTGAAGTCGTGTCATCCTCATCCTCCACTAGATCAATCCTCTTAGACTAGTAACTCGTAGCGAGATCGTAGAGTTGGTATTCCTGACTTGGTAGAGTTGGAAAATCTAGATTACTGCTAAGTGGTAGTCTAATCTATGTAGATGGTATAGGAACTTCTACGCCTTCTCGATGTCGGTTTTTTCTAGACATTGTTCGCTTCACCCTGTGGATGCTCTTTTGCTAAAACTTAGTAGTTCTCGATCGATAGTTCTTGATTATGCAGAGTAATTATCGGATTGCGCAGAATTGTACCCATAAAGGCCAACTTTGACTCTTCCATATATAGTTCGTCATAATCCTTAGCAAGCTACTCCACATTCGCCGTGTCTAGCTTCCGACATCTCCTCCAAAATTCTCCTCGTGCCATCTCTGATTTTCATTCTTCGCTCAGTTTCTCTATTGGTTATTTCAGCCTTTTCTTTTTCATCCTCTTTGTCTTCATAACCATCCACTCTTCTATATCTCTCTATAACCTCATGCGTAATGGTCTTCTCCGATAGAACATCTATGTCAAGCCTAACCATGTTCACCTAATTCGCTCTACAAAAGGCACAAGCATTAAAGGGAAAGGTAGTCCATTATTTTTTTTAGTGGTGATGGAACTCCTAATGGACTCATAAATAATCTTGTCAACATCTAAGTATCCTAATCCCATGATGATGTGGTAAAGTAGAGTAAGCCTTATAGTTCACTATTTCATAATACCGTAGGCTTGGTTGTAAGCTGGCTTGATAAAATTACACCATGCTTTAATGATTTTCCTAAAGAAATTTGGTCGTTATGTGCTTAGGGTACCCTTTCATATCAAAAACAAATCCATTTCCATGGATTGCCTCTAAACTTCCCACAATTATTTTGGTGGGGTAATGGTATTTAATGGCATATTTGGGATTGGGGTACTCATCGATGTTTTTTGGCGAAAACCCAGTAAACTAAAATACCAGTTTATTCTTGCAGCGGAATAATCTACTATTTTCCCTGGAACTCATGATACAATCTTACTCTCACTTCCATTTGCATTGGCATAAAACTCTCTCACCAAGATATCACAACCCTTCTCACTAGGAACATCCTCTTAGTCTAGGTGGTTATAGTCAATAATCCCCTATTCTTGGCATCGATGATATCTAGGATCCTAAGCTTGTATTTCAATTCATTCTTCACATTAGATCCTTTCTCCAATATCAACTTCCTATCCTTCACTAAATCATTCTTAAATTTTTCATAAGCTTTCTCATTAATGAAGTTCTTTTTCCTAAGTACATAATTTTTCTCCCTCGTGAGTACCTTTTGTTCAACTTCATCCCCTTCCTCCTCTTTGTCTTCATAATCATCCTCAGATTGAAACTAAATGATAAGGATGGAGTTGGTTCTCTTTGTGGTCAAATCGTAGGTATGTTAAAAGAGATTAACATTGGTTAGATTTGCAAACCTTTAGATTTTGTCTCTGATTTCTTTATTAACTTCCCCTTCCCTTTCTCCTCTCTTGAACCTCTACCCTTTCCACCTTTGACCATTTATACAAGTACAATTAAAAGAATGAACTTGTAAAACCATTTAAAATCAAGTTTCTCATAAAAGTGTCAGGTAGAATTTAGCTTTTCAATCTAAAAGGAGAAATTCATTGGAAAAGTCATTTATAAATTGAAAGTTTGAAATTTATATGAAAGTTACCGATAAAACATAATTGAGATAAACAAACATTTGTATGGAATTCAAATCAGTCGATATATACCTTTGAAACATAATCTCATATTAGTTTGTGTAAAAAATTCGATTCGTTTGCCATATATGAAAAATAGTTTGAAGATTCAATAGCGATAAACAAATCATCACATCACTCCCATACTAGTATTGTAATGGAAATTATTTGATATCAAAATCATTGTAAAGTAAAAAAATTTAAATTGAGCTTCTAACCTAACAACAATCCAAAATTGATGAAAAACCAAATTATTAATCCATAAGAGATTCGGGTTTTTGTTGATTATCTTCTTGAAAGTGATTCTTTCAAGTATGAAACTCAAAACCTTTTTCTAAAACATTCCTCTAAGCTCCAATTACAACTCCCTTCCTCACCAAATCTTGGGTTGGATGTGTGAAGATTAAGGTAGGAATCACTTAAATATACAAAAATCAAGCTTTGAAAGGTTGAATCTAGTCAAAATTTAGTTTCTTGATTGAAAGGTTGCAATGGTTTGTGAGTACGAAATGTTTAAATGTGGTGATTTAGTGTTCCTATTTTTTAAAAACTCAAATTCGTTCTCAGCATATCAAGGTTTAAGTGGATTCACAAATCGCTAACAAAGTCATGAAAATGAGCCTCAATGGCTTAGTGATTTGTTTAGCGATTCTAGTTACGAGCTTGAATTGGTGAGAAATCATTGACTTAAAATTACACTAAAAATTTACACACTGTTGTCAATTTTCTAAGCGATTTCCAGTACAAACTGGAATTGCTAAGAAATTGCCAACCTATTTAAATTTTTTTCAAATTAAATTGATTTTCCATTTATTTATCATATATATCCAATAAAAGGGTATAATTATTCAAAGTTTTTTGAATTTACAATGATATGCATCTAATGATAATTTCATTACTATAAAAAGCTAATTAACATAAGACAAATGCATAAAAATAATATAATATAGAAATAAATTGGCTCGATCAACCCTTTTACACGAAATTGTTCCGAAATTAAATTCATTAAATATCCCTATTATAAGAGTCAAAAGTTGAGACAATATCAAATTAACTAATTAATCTTAATACTAAAACCAAAAATAAAGATAAAGTATGGGCTGCCTCCCATAAAGCGCCTTTATTTACTGTCTTTGCTCGACTGAACCTTACAGTTCTAAACTAGTTCTATAAATTTAAGTATAAGATTATCCATCGTTGTGCCATTCCAAAAGGTGATTGCTCGGCCATGAACCCTAAAAGTGATTGTCTTGTTCAGAATATCCATGATAGCTTGCGAAGTGGCTAAGATAGTTCATCATAAGATTAATGAAGGATCTTCATTGATGAAGTATGGCATAATCAAAAATTCGGTGAATAATGTAGTTATCGATTTGGACTGGTACATTAGTAACCACACTTATTGATTTTACTAAATAATTGTTAGGTAGAGTAACTTTTTCAAAAGCAAGTACATCCAATTCCAGTTGAGTGTGCAGCAAAAAATGCATTAACATGTAGTTCGCACTAGAACCCGTATCACAAATAGCTTTAAAATATCAAGCCCATTTGACCTTTATGTTGATATATATATGTCCTCTCTATCATCGAGCTTGATAATTGTTGGATTCTTTTTTTCTTCTTCCTATTCTTTGGAGATTTAAATTCCTCTATTTTATTATCATTCTCAACATTGTTCAGTTGCTTGACACTCCATTCTCGGGTTATTGTCTTTTCATTCGAGGTGTTTTCAACTGCTTATTCTTTGTCATATCATTTTCATCTTCCATTATTATTGCATTAACAACATATACTTCAGCTTCATGATTATTTAATTCTAAAGATTCATTATCATTAGTTTCTTCATTATTAAATTCATCAAAATTTCCAAAGATATCTTCATCATTGAAATGGAAAGTGAAAATTTTGTTTTCAAATTCCATAGACATTGTTCCTTTAAATATATCTAAATTTGTTTTAGCTATTTTAAGAAATGGTCTTCCTAAAAATATAAGTGGTGACTTAGATGATAATGAGCCTCCCATTTTCATGAAATAAAAGTCAGTTGGAAATATTATTCATTTATTTTTACTAATACATATTCTAGTAAACCATAAGGTTTAATAACTGTGTGGTCAGCTAAGGTAAGAATAATAGGTGTATTAGTCAACGAACCTATTTTCAATTACTCATATAGTTTAAGTGACATAACATTTATTAATGCTCCAAGACCAAACTTAGAAAGATCTATTACAAAAGTCCTTATTATGATAGGAATTGAAAACATACTTGGATCGGAATATTTCTCAAGTATTTCTTTTTAATTAAAGCAAACACTTTTCGCCCTAAGTTTTCTTTAGATTCTTCTAAGAATTTATCCTTTGATTCATAGAATTCTCTCAAAACTTCATCATAATTAGAAACTTGCATAATTAATTCCATTATTAGTTTATTGATCTCTATTTTTCCAAACACTTCAAGAATGTCTTCATTATTTTCTTCCTCAGCTAATCATTGTGGAATAGTAGAATATGGACACATATCTTAATTCAAATTATCAGAAACCTTATCATTTTTGTCCTTATCAATTAATTCAAAATTTTGTAACGATTTATCATATGCTTCAACTCTAGCTAAATACCATGGGTATAACCTTCCAGGAAAAGATGTATATTTCAATTGTTCAACCATCCATTCTCTAGTAGGAATGACATTAGCCATCACTTCTTTTTCTTTTTCTTTTTCTTCATCATCATCATCATCATTTATAGTTTAATGAACTTTTTTTTATTGTTATGTTTAAGTATCTTTCCAGTTATAGATGTTTCTTTCTAATCACTGAATAAAGCGTTAACTTGTGCTTGATAAGTAGAAGCAATATTGGCTTTAGTAAGTGGTTTAGCTTGATTACATTGTTGAGTACTTAACCTATTTATTTGTAAATTCATTTGACTTAACCGATATTTTAGTTCATTACTAGTAGTATTAGTCTTAATCCGATTTAGAGAAATATGTGTAAAGTTTTGATGTCTTTGACTCATAAAGTTATGCAAGATTTGGTCTAAATTTGAATTCATAGGTCAGGTATTATGTTAAGGCTACTGATTAGGTGCAGATTGCATATGAGCTCTAGGTTTTTAAGTTTTATAATTTTAATTTTGAGGACTATAAGTACGATTTGGATTCAGTCTTCTAGGATAATAAGTGTTATTATTATATTAATTTATTAAGGGACCAGAAAATCGATTCATCATTGGATCAAACTCTTTAGTATTTTCTTCATGTAGAGTAGGACGCGCATTCGTAGGATGTGTAACCTCTTTATAGAATCAATAAGCTTTACTTGATTAGATCTATTATTAACTAATAGCTTAAGAGATAGTTCATCAATTTTATCATCAAGCGCATTATTTCTTTTATTATTAACTTCATAGAGTTTCTTTCTTAAGGACTCAACATTTTCACCATATTGCTTGGATTGTTTTGCCATTTTATTAATTGCTTCTTTCGCTAAAGTAGATGTTGTCTCAAATAAATACCCACCACATACTATGTCTAATAACCTTTTTTCAAAGTGGTTGAGTTCTTCATAAAAATATTCTAATAGGCTCTTTAAGTATATCCATTTTATGGACAAGAAGAAATTAGTCTTTGGAATCTATCCCAAAAATCATTAGATTTTCATTGTCTTTCATCTTTTCAACTGTGATATGCTTTCTGTAGGAACTAGTTTTTCTAGCAGACATATATTCATCTACGAAAGCTTCTAACATTTAAGTCCATGTAGTTGTTAAATCTTGTGAGAGATAGAACAACTAATATTATGCTTAATCTTTCAATGCAAAAGGGAAAATCTTAAGTTTGACTTATTCTAAAGTATATTCTTTCTGCTTCATCCCATTAACTTTATGTTGATACTCCCTTATGAATTTATGTGGGTCTTTGTTGTATTTACCATAAAAGTAAGGTAAGACACTAATAAATTCAAACCTAAGTTCAAATTCAGAAAATCCATCGGGGTTTGCTATGCACATTGGCTCATATGCTGTAATATTTTGATTTGTTTGTCTAAAAGTGAGTTCTTTATTATTATTATTATTATTATTATTATTATTATTATTATTATTATTATTATTATTATTATTATTATTGTTATCGTTATTATTATTATTATTGATAACTCTATTATCATTATTGTTCTTAATGACATTATCATTAATATCAATGTTGTTATTTTCGTCCTATTAGCTAAAATTTCCCTAAGTCGTTGGCTTAAACTCCCATTAAAAATTCTTTCTATTTCAGGATCAAAGGATCTAAAAATCTTGTTAAATTAGCCCGACAAAGTATGTAGACCATACAACATCTAAGAACCTTAGAAATTATTTAAAAATCTTCGGTGGTGGCGCCAAAAATTGATATGTGTCGAGCGTGCACATTAATTTCTCGTATTTTACTATTATTTTGTAGTAGTGGTAAATGAGATATTGTCTCCATAAAGATTTTTCGACTCTCAAAAGAAAGTATTTTTTCTTGTTTTTATAAAATTAGTTAATTTAATTAAAGTAGAATTAAAGTACTAAATAATTAAAATCTATAACTACAAATCAAACAATTCAACTTAAACTAAATAAACAATACTCAAATTCAATATAAATATAAACATCTCAAACAAGCATCTAAACGAACCCCTACTAAACAATGTAATATACTTGGATTGTTTTCAAACACTATAACATAACATCACTTCATGCTATAGTTATAATCATAACACATGAAATCTTGGAATCATAAAATCCTATTTCATAATAGGTTGATAACCTTTAGCTAGCAACCAATTTTCTTAAATTCAATAGAAAAGCCAAATTCTTATCATTGTAAATCTACCCATTGGATAAAATGCTACAGCATACAAATACTATAGTATTAACCATAATGAAAATCATGCCTAATCTAAGCTAATATTAACTGAAACCGCATAATAAACAACTTTGAACATAATCAACGATTTGTCAGCGATTCACGTTTACACTAGGAATTGATGAGCTAATCGGTGGACCGCAGAGACCAATTTTCAGTGATTTAACTATTGAATAGCTAGCAAATCTACTTAAACTTCAATTCACTAAACACGAATCCATGTTTTTAAAAATACAACCCCAAATCACCAAATCATAAACCCTTTCACACCCAAAACCCTTGCACCCATTCGATTATTAATCAATTTTCGTCTAAATTCAACCCTTCAATACTTGAATTATAGCTTATTTAAGTGCATACCATCTTGTTTAGGAGTGATTCAACCCTAGAAGTTTTGTAATCAAGTTCATACAATAAAATTAGTGCTTAGGTGGGTGTTGTTTGAATTGAAGCTTGGAGAATGAGCCTAAGAGGCTAATAAAGCACATTACTTGGGGGATTCAATTTCAAGAAGGTAATTAATCGATGCTCTAGCGTTCTTTTAATTTTGATGTTTTAAAAGAAAACTATTTTTGGATGATATTCTCAACGAATGTGGTAGATGGATTTTTATTGCAAAATTACTTTCGAAAAATGGATTTAGATACAAATTTTCAATTTGGATATGGGTATTCAAATGAGTTTGGTGGTTTTTATGAATTTCTCCTATATATTATTATGATAGGAATATGTCTATGAAATTATTTTAGACATACTATTTTTAACTATTTTGAGATTTAATGATAAATCCTTTTCACAAAATTATTTTCCATACCTTGATAATTTGAAATTCTCAAATACAGGAACTCAATTTACCTATTTCATCATAGTTGAGTATTTTAGGTTGAGGTAGAGGACGAGGTAGGAGTAGTAAGCAAGATAAAAGCAAGGGGTGCAAGAAAAACCAAAGTAGAAGTATGCATGCTGACTAATGAATATTATACCTTCCAGGGCTAGGATTAGAGAACTTTGACCTGGGAGGGCTGAGCTTAGAGAACAATCTCCATTATCATATGACGAGGAAGAATATTTTGAGAATTCAAATGCTATTCATTTTATACATTATGACCTTTTGTTATTTGTGAGACCTTGAGCTCAGAGGAGGTACTATAGTGATAAGAAGAAGGTAGTAATTCCTGAGAAAGGGCTCAATATCAGAATGTGAGCAAGTATGAGGATAAGATTGTGAGCATCATTAGAGATCGATGATGGGAGCAACTTCTAAGAGACTACGCAACTAGAGGAGAATATGCATATTTGGAAATTGTATGACAAGTTTATATGAATGGGCATGTTAGTGATGAATGGGACAAAGTATTAGTGCTAGGGAAGAAAGTTGATATTTCTCTTGCGAGATTGAATAGATTTTTTGGTCTACCATAAAACAAATAGAGGATGGAGGAAGATTACTTGAATGTCATTTACGCCAATAAGGAATCCTATCCCTATGAGAGGATCCAAGAAGTATTAAAGATGCTTCTGATAAAGGGATTTGCACTTGATAGTGAAGGACACTTGAAGTATATTGAAACCACCAATTTTAAGATAATTACGAAAAGTTTGAGTTATATTATAGATGCATGTTTTAAACAACTAGACAACACTTTGAAATGAAGAACCTTATAACTGCTTTACTTTACCATAAAATGATGAAAAAGGGTTATATAGATGTTGGAAAGAATATAAACGATTCTATGAAGTTTGCAGTGAAGACTATGATAAATGAAGGACTATTGTTCCCATTTTTGATCACTCATTCGTGTAGGCAAACATGGGTTTGTTTTGATATTGATTTCAATGTATTGTCTAAGAAGACAAAAAATCATGCGTAAGTACAAAGAATGAAGAAAGTGGTGGGTTACAATTATTCGAAAGATGAAAAAGAATCATTTTATGCTATAAATGCGAGAGAAGCAAGAAGGCAGAGCAGAAAAGAAAATAGATGGAAGACAAAAGAAGACGTACGAAAAGCGGCAAACTAGAAGACTTTACAATGTTATCATTAAATGTCTGAGAGAAAGCGTGACAGTCATTTACAAGATTCAAGGAGAAGTGTCGACATTCCATCTTTGCAGTTGAAGTTTTCAACTGAGACTTACAACCTATCTGATATATATGTTTCACAACCTTCTGCAACAATGGATGAAGATGATAAAGATAATGATGAGTTTACTTTTAGACATCGCTCTGTGTAGTTTATTATTTTTTTGTATGAAACGAATGAATGAATGATTAAATGTATTGCTCTTACTTTAGTTTTTGCTAATGAATGAAATATATTCCCTTTGCATTTCATTCACTTGAAATTTGTAGAATTACATATTTGTCTATTTCATTACAGTTTTTATTACATGTCAACTCGTTTATGTTTCCCAAGGTGTATTTATTTTGTGAGAAATTCAACTTAAATTTTCAACCTTTAGGGCAAGGTCTGGAATAAGTTTGGGGTTATCTAGGTGAAGTATAACAAGCATAACGAAGAAAGCAAGGAAAGAAAAGAAAGGTAAAAGATAAATTCAAGAATTGATCCAAAATGTTTGATTTGATATTTAAGTGAGTTGATGAAATTTTTTAAAATTTCTTCAGAATTCAAGTGAGTATGAATTTAATTTTACTTTATTTTTAGTTAGGGATATAATATAATGGAATGAATATATAATAGATTTTTAAATGAAAGTGATATTTTTCTTACCCAAGTGAATTCTATGATAGAAGGAGTCAAAATATCTTTTATACCATTTTTTGATTAACTTTACTAGTTGATGTATGCACTGGATGGGTTTAGAGGAATTGATTTCCTTGTGTTAGTCATGAGAATGGGTAGAAGATCGAAATAATAGTGCAAGATGAACAAGACTGATTTCTAAGAATCTCGTGATAAAAGGCTATTGATTAAGTATTTTTAGTATATATAGAATGTTACTATACCATAATTGAAAGAAGAAATGGGTTAGAAATCGATGAGTTTTTTAAGTTAGAAAGAATACTTTCTTCAACTTTAGTGGTCAGTGAGAAGTAATAACAAAAGTTTACAAATATATACAGAGTCATATAGATTCCATAGGAAATGAAGCAGAGAATCTATAGTGAGGAATATGTGAGAAAGTCCATAGAAAAGTGAATAGGGCTCAAAAGTCAAATTAAAAAAAATAAAAAATAATAGAGAAAAATAATTAAGATGAAGTAAAAAAAATGAGAGATGAAATAGGCGGATGTTCTCAAACTTTTCAAAGAAAATATTTAGTTCGAGTGTTTAAAGCTAGGGTTGAGTGAAGTATTTGTCTTACACATTTTAAATGATATATTTAATAGTATTTTGACAAAATTCCTATTGATTCTCATTGTGGTACTATTTCGAAAAAATATTTAGCTCGAATGTTTAAAGCTAGGGTTGAGTGAGTATTTCTTTGTCTAATACGTTTTAAACGATATATTCAATGGTATTTTGGCAAAATTTCTATTGATTTTCATTGTAGTACTATTTATAAAGTATTTTTTAAAATCAAGATTAATCTAGTGGTTTTTATGTTTTGAGATTATATAGTAGTCATTGTAAACTTGATACTTGTCAGTGGAGATTAAGAAAACCTATATTATGTGTCGGTCTTGGTATTAATTTAACTTTCAGTTCTAAGGAGTATTTGCATTTGGTGGTTGAGTTATCATTAAGGGATGGTTCATTTTTATTTTTTTTAAATCATTATATTCTATCATAACTTCCATTTACTTTTAGGTAATATGTTTCTATTTGTAAATATGTTCTATTGAAAAACTTCTATTATTTAAAGTCAAGATGAATTAGATTGAAATCAGTATATAAAGAATAAAAAGAGAATACAATTGAGAGTATTCCTTTGCTTGGGACAACATGTAATAACCCATTACTTAAGTATGTGGTTAGCGTTAATTTGATTTTTAATTAATTCGAGTTTGGTTCGTGGCTAAGCCCGACTTGTATTGATTAAAGTGTGTGTGGATTTACGTGATTGTATTTTGTTTGTATGGCGTGTATTAGTATTTATGAAAATGATTGGAATTAATTAGCCTAAAATTGGAAAATTATGGGACGGCTAATACCGTGTGTGGGACAAGAGTGATGCACATGAGTCGTGAGGTAGTGTGCATGGTTGAATGTACTCATTGGCGTGCACACCGAGATCATAAATGCATGAATATATAGGTGTGTGTATATATATTGGATTTATAAATATATATTGGAAATAAATAAATACTAAATTGTTAGACGTTAAAGGACACGTGTAAGATGTGGAAGTAGTTTGCACGCCCGAGTGCACTAGTTAGCGTGCATGACAAAACGATGGAGTGAATAAAGGCGTATATATGTTTATAAATAGTATATGTATAAATATATATTGAAAATAATGAATAATTGATGGGTGGATAGTTATACGCGGGGTCGAAGGTGACATGCGTGAGACGTACAATAGTGCGCATGCCCTAGGGTAGTCGTCGTGCGTGGTGAATTTATGAGTATGAAAACACATACGTGAATATATATATAGGTAATATACATAAATAAATATAAACAAATTTTAAAAATTAAATCAAATAAAATAATAAATTGGATTTGCCTCGAGATACACGTAGCATGAGAATTGAGAAAGTAAACGAATTGATCTGTTAGGGTGGTTGGCATTGTGATGCCTCGAGATGCATGCAACCACATCTCAAGGAAAATCAATTGGTATATGGAGGTTATATGATTAGTTATAAAATCATAAGATCTACCTCGAGCTATGCAAGATGTATCTCGAGGAAATCAACATATTTGATCCTAAGTAAGGCGGTCATGATGTGATGAGGGTTTGATTGATTTCTTAATAGCCACAAGATTGACCTCGAGATACATAACACGTATCTCAAGAAAAGATCAAAAAAAAGAAATGAAACATTAGATCTACCACGAGAATCGTGCAATATGAATATCAAGGAAATATAAATATTTATCCTAAAAATCACCGTTTTCTCCATTTTTCGAACCAGAGAAAGAAAAGAAAATTTAAAGAAAAGAGGGAGAGGGTGAAAGAGATAGTTGGAGATAGAGAGTAAGATCGAAACCCAGGGAAACAAAAGGTGAGATTATTGGTAGTTGTATGTTGTAGTTGTTTGCTGTCATTGTTGGGACTGTTGTGGTTGTTGTTCTTTGTCGATGTTTTTATCAATGGAGATGAAACAGAGGAAAAAAGGGACTCGGTTGGGTCTGAGGAGGGAGACGACGAGGAGGTCGTCTCCCTTCCCAAATTGAACTGGGGAAGAACCACATTTTCATTGATTGGAAAAAATGAAAATGTTGATTTGAAAATATAGGTAGAATGGTGAGGAATAAGGGGTTGGCCCCTAAAATAGGGTGGTTTGGCTCGGTTGAGCTGAACCCAATTCGATTTAGTTTAGGCCGAAACCCATTTTCCAATAAAAAAGAAAAAAATGTAAAAAGCAGGAAAATAGGAAAAAATTCCAGAAAAATAATATTTTGACTAAATAAATAGAAATTGAAGAATTTCTATGAAAAAGGAAGAATTCGGGATTCGTGCGAGACTTTGTAACGGAGTTTTACCTTAAAAACATAAAATGGTGGGATTGACCTTAAAAGTAGCAAATTGGTTTCATATTTGATTAGGACCAATTTAGTGGCTCTAATTAATGATTATTGGACCCAAATTGATGAAAATTAGTTTAATTTAGGTTTTGATCTACGTGAAAAGGAATTAAAGATTTCAGGTGTTAATTAAATCAGTAAAAAGTTAGGAAAACTCAACACAAGTAAATGAGACTATATTTTTATCAATTACGCATATTTAATTTGTATATTTAGTTCATATAACATTATGGACTTGGATTGGGGCAATGTACTGTGACTTAACTTTTTTAGATGTGAAAATCCTCGAAAGTTTCGATAAGGCAGACCGAGACTAAAGGACGTGAAAGTTAGCTGGAAAATGAATTCCATCATTTGTCTTAATAAAAGGAAAAAAATTAGCCTAGAAATGTATTCCGCCATTATATCCTCAGTAGGCCAGAGTTTTACCTTAGTCGTTCACTGTCCATTTGGGGTTGTAACTCAGCCAAGCTGGAATATCCATTTTCGACCAACATGCAGGTTCTGTGGTTGTATTTCGGAGTGACTGAGAGTATGAATTATTAATTAAAGTCAAATTTACAACTCAAAAGTACGGTTGTAGTCGACCTTTGAACTTGCATTCTAATATTTATTATTCATATCATTTTCAATACATGCATAAATATGTTTTGGATTCATATTGCTATTTACTTAATCATTCATATTAGATGATAGTTAATTGGTTTACGAGCATCACTTACTGAGCAAGTTGGAGTGCACATTCCCAATTAAAATTTTATGTTAACGACGTGGGCTTCAACTCAGGAACAGAGAAGATTAGGAGTTTATAGTGTTCTCTACGGTGAATTATTTTCCCTACTATTTATATATTGTTTTGAATTACTATTTTGTTATAAAAAAGTTAGGAAATGGTTTTACAACCGAGGTTTATGTCGGTTTCGGTATATCGTTTGTATTATCGAAAAAGTTTTAAATCCTCTGCTTTTTCAAATATTTATTCGATATACAATATATTATTTTATGATAATCAAGTATGAAGGACGATTGTTCTATTACTCTGATTGAGTTACACTAGTGTACCGGAGCTTAATTAGGATTTTAGGTCATGCATTGCCCTAATCGGGATAGGGGATGCTACATAACAAAGTGATGGGTTTGGGGGTATTTGACAAGTTAATAGCTAGACATGTTTTTTAGTGTAATTAATGATGGTTTTTTTGATTTCAAGATTTAATTAGGAAAAATGAAGAAATGGAAGAAAAAGAGGAAGAAAAGTCAAAACAGTCAACTAAAAAAAAGGTCCAATAATGAGTCACAATATGAGATTTCGTAGGAATCGCTGCTAAAATCAGAAGCAAAGAAGAGCTAGCAATTCCAAAAAATTAGGATTTACAGAGGAATCGTTGGAAGAATCAATGGAGTACGTAGAGGTATTTAACTGATTAACTCAATGACTTGTGAACAACATAGGATTCGCTAACAAATCTCTGAGGCTGGTGACAAGTTTTTAGATTATTACGAGACGTTTTAGTTTATTTATGATTTGTACACTTAGGGAAACTATAAATAAAACTCTAGGGCTTCGAAAGTAAGAGTCCTCTATTAGCCTTTGATCATATTGAGAGTCGATTTTTTAGTTAAGAGTTATTTTCTCTTAACTAATTTACTTTTATTGCATGTGGAGAATCTTTGGAGACTCGAGATTCAATAGCTTGATACGAGGTATTTTTATTATGTCTTTCTATTATTTATTTATTGTTATGTTTTGTTTTTGCATGAGTGAGTAGTTTATCATTCTAAACAATACTCTAGACATGATTGTAAACTGTTCATCAATTTAGTTACAATGCAGAATTTATGTGTTCAATGCTTTAAGCTAATCACACATGTCAATCATTGTTTTAATAAGTTGTTTTTGCAAATTACAAATAATAATTCTTTGTATTGAGTTCATAGTGGCCAATATGTTTCTTAATATAGGGTGTCTAAATCTATGTCTATGATTACTACAATTATAGAAGTAGGAACTAGGATTAATCTTTAGGGAAAAATTACCGAAGTTGGTTTTCTAGGTGATTGTGTTCTAGGTTATTTAATGACTAGCATAATTCTGATTTTTATTTAGTTTACAAATATGTATGACTTTTATTGAGTGTTAATGCTATCGTATTTTCTAGTTTATTATGTTTTATTCAATTAGTAAAGTTACGAGGGTATGGATATGGCTTATTTCTATTGAATATAGGAAAGTCGATGGCTTGCTAAAGGCTTGACACCTATAGTGATTAAAGTTTAATAATTTAGGATCATTGTATTAATATGATGATTTGATTATGATTATGCTTTAATGAAATTTTTTAGATATAATGGTTTACATATCATTGTCTAAGGTGTATTATTTAGATATTTGTTTTATATTGATTTCTCAATTGTTTGTTTGAATTGCATGAGGATAGTTTATTGAATTTAAATTACTTATAATTTAATAATTTTAAATAATTGATTGTTTCGCTTTTAGATTGATAGAAGTGTTTAATTCCCATTTTAATTACATTAGTTAAATTAAAGTAAATTAAATCCAATAAAACTTTACGGTAGCCTTAGTTCTGAAGAGATTTGTAAAATCTCTGTGGATATGATTGATGTGCGTATCACAAGTATAACAACTCGCTTGTAGTAATAGTGGAATCAACTTACGCTAATAACATATTTCATCTTCGGGGAAAGATTTTTGCACTAGTTGTTAATTACCTATTTAACTTGAACTATTGCTAAGGAAGTCACTTTTAATAGGTTTTATACTAAACTAAACTATGTAACAAATCAAGTTTAACTCTATTTGAACTTTTATATTTAGGATATCTTAGTTCAAAAATCCCCTTTGGTAATTTTATACTATGCTTTGTATTTATTTTTCACATCTCAATATGTTGTGTGCAATACCTAATTAGAATAGACAAATTACCTTCAAATCTACGTCAACGCTCTGTCGTGATGGAAAAGATTCTAATGTGAAAACTATAACTCCACCTATCGGTATGAATAACGTAAGCTACATATTGCTTTAAGTCCCAGATCACTGGGTTCATAACTAACTAAGTTTACTATCAGCGTCTCCTCGATCAACAACTATCGCTCAATGTTGCGTATTTTACGGTTGTACTGTTCATGTACGGATTAAAAGCTCGAATGGCCATGATAGCTTCAAAAGCCTAAGTTCATTAAACACGTGATCAAGGTTTCTAAAGCATTATGCTCATAAGCAATACAAACTCTAACCATTGAAATTTTTATAATTATATTTTATATCTAATCAAATCATAGCATTCATACCATATGATCCATAAATCCATCAGATAAATATACTATTCACTTTTCATTGAAACACAAATATCACAATTCACAATGGATATCATTGCAAATTAGCCATGAATATAAATATTACCTTAAATTTAATTAACGAAACCAAACTTTAATTACAAAAGTGAAGTCTTCAATATTTTGTTAGCAAAACTCCTTAATACTCAAACTCAATCTAAAAGTTATGCTAAATTAATCTAATGGTGACAAATAGTTGGTATGCGTTGTGTTTACCACTTCCTAATACCTATTTATACTCCTTAATAACAATTGGAAACCCAAATTTACAATTTAACTCGAACTACTACTTTACTTTTGATTTCTTGCGTGTCTGGCACTTTCACTTATTGTCTGATGCCATGGTTTATAACCTACTGCATAGCCACTGCTTCACCACAACATGTGTATTTCCTTGCTCCCTGGTGTCTCGGCACTGTCACTTGATTCTCCATCGCCGTCCCCTATGCTCCACAACGCCGCCACTGCGCCAAGCCTCTAGAGTTGGTTTTCTTCACTTTTTCATCTCTCCTATGCCGTGTCATTCGTTCCCACGTTGTGCCTTGTATCCCTGCTGCGTCACCACATATAGCCACGATGCCAAATATATTTTTGTGGTTTTTTACTCCATTTCTTCTCGTTTTTCTCAATTCCATCCTTTATACATTAATTTTTTGAAAATGCAATAGTACCATGATTTAGAGCTCATTTAAGGATATTTATACAAAATATACGACTAAACTACCCTATATATTCGTATAAATAATCACTTTTCAAATACCCATAAACTTAAGATTTTGCGTGTTCTGAGCAAAGGTGTATTTTATTAAGTCTCTTAATACTAGTTCTCATTCAATTTACGTTTTTCATAGTGTATCCTTCAATTTAATAAGTTTCAAGTTAACAATCCACTGAAGAGTTTTTCATTGTAAAAACTTATATTTTTAAGACATGTATCTTTAATAACATATCTTACTTCACTTTCAAAACACTAAAGTAGATCACAACCAAATATCCTCACTACACATAAGTTTGTTTCATCTCAACACTCAAGTAGCAAGTATACAATCTCATTATTTTTCATTAAGCTCAAGAGTTCAGAAATAAGCATAGATCATACTCATCTTTGGTAGACTTTAGTACTTCAAGAGTCTATAGGACTTTAACATAGTTGGAATGAAAACTTGAATTAATTAGCGTTTTAGTTTACTTCTGCCTTCTCTAGTTTTCTTTTCTCTAATTTCTTATTCTTCTTCTTCTCATCATTTTTTATTTTCCAGTCCTTGCTCCTTTTCCTATACACTTCATTATTTTCACATTTTCCCAACCATCAAGTTCTCTGCTCTATTTCTTTTGGAACTTGTGGGATTCTTTCATTTTTTCTTTATTTTTAAAACTCTTGTTAGCACTTCTCATTTTCACTAAATCAGGGAAGTTAACTCCAACTTTTAATATATAGTGCCTTTGTCTTCCCTTCAGTGCACTAAGTCTTTATTTACTTTTTATTATCAAGTAAAATTCACACTTAATATAGAATCATTAGAGATCTGACTTTTTCCACAAGAAATATTCTAGTTTCTTTCTTTTGTTTCAAGTTAAGGTTTTCCCTAACTCTAGGCTTTTAATTGTGAAATCACACTGTTGTTTGCTACATTTCATTATTTTTTCTTTAAAAATTTCAAAAATATCCTTTTGAGTTTCACATATACAAAATACTTGTAATTTACTCATCCACAATTAAAAGCATGAACATGCAAATTAACTACTTGTTCGCTACATATTACTATATATAACCTCAACTATACTACTTAAACATTCATATAATAAAAAAAAACAAAAACTTTATGCACTACCATTTTTTCCTCCTTAACTACTCCAAATTAAAATTTAAATGATCATACATGTAGTTTTGTCCTTTTTCTCATCCTATCTTACCATTTTCCATAATATAATGTAGTGTTGATGCGCCTAAAATTAAACCAAACTTTGTCCTCAAGTGGTGTTTGGTAAAAGGAATTAGGAGGTGGGAATTGGAATTGGGTTAACTCCGACGTTTAGTATTAAGGAAAATAAAATCCGAATTAGAATTTAGTTTAATTCCTATGTTTCGTAAAGGTATGGAATTAACTTTTGGATGAAATTGTAAATCTTACCTGAATTATTTTACCATGTATTAGGGAATTGAAATACATCCCAATTTTGGGATGTATTCCAATTCCGAAGTCCCCACCTTTTTTTTTTGCAAATTTAGTTTTATTTCATGGATACAAGATTGTCATGTATATTCAAAAATATAAGATGTCAATCTTATGGTTATGCATATCCAAACAATTATATGTTGGTGGTGTTATTGTTTGACACAACACATAATATTGCCTAGTTCGCTTCCTTGTACTAATCAAACTGTTCACATATCATTAACGCATGAAATATAGACCTTATATTTCAGCCAAATAAATATTACAGATGTTACTAATTTTATTTTATAATAATATATTACATATTCAAAGAAAAATATTACTAATAAAAAAATGTTACAAATATTAGCAACATATGTATATACGTATAATAATATAAAATAGATGCTACATTAATTAATAACACCCCAAAATCACACCCAAAGTTACATCTAGGTGACATAGCGTGCAAATCCCACATGAAAATATTAGGTGTGCGCACATAGTTCTCGATGAATAACATGCAGGATATGTAACTTGAGGCATGCACGTATGACTCATAAAGATACAATCCTACAAGCCAAGTCACCTAGTGAGACTTTAAGTATGACTTAGGAGGTTCATTGTAGCTTTTTCCATATAAAATAAATAAGAATATTACTTTCTATTATTACATTTTAATAAGCAGGCTCAAATATTATTGTTCATTATTAGTTGTATCATAAATCAACAACTTTAGTATGTTTGACACAATATGTAAGAGCGTCGTAAGAGTGTTGTAGAATAAGTTTATTAATAAATAATATATTTGTTTGTAATTAATGAACTTGATTAATATTTTTTAAGAAAACATATTTAATTAATAAAAATATATATATTAATGAAATATATTTGCATTTACTAGCTAGTGTTTCTAAATAATTTTAATTGGTCATCCAGATAATCAACTTTCATCTATCATATACTAGCTTTTCAGCTATCAATTGAATTATAGTTATATTAAGAACAATATTACCAAATAGAGATAATAAATTCTTAGATTACAACAATGAATTTCAAATTCCAATCATAATTCCTATCCTGCAACCAAACAAATGAATTTGAATCCATAGCAATTGTAATTCCATGAAGATTAATTCCCATAAGTTTAAATTCCCACACAATAAATTCCTAAGAATTGAATTACCATGATTTAAAGTCCCACTTCAAATTCATGCGTACCAAACACACCCTCAAGGTTTAAAATAAGCCTGAAACATGAAAACACTAAAACAAACAAATATATACAATAACACAAGTTATATAAAATAAGCTACACATAAATAAAACAAGTATATAGTCAGCACAATATCCCAAATATTAAAAAATTTGTATTAAAATCACTCTCAACTCCCTCGGTCTAAAGGATCCTATTACATTAACTTCAAGACTGCGTGTCATCATCATCATCGTCATCGTCATCATCATCATCATCATCATCATCATCATCATCATCATCATCATCATCATCATCATCTGCATTATTAGCTTCATTATAGGATGGTATCTATGGATGTTCCACCTTCTTGTTCTGCATCAAATCCTGATCAAACACTTATGCTCGTGTTGCTGGAAAGCCCAATGTCCTATCAGTAGGTCTTAATCGTCTGCTCCTATCATACCTAGCTATGTATCTATGATGATCAACAATCAACATGAAATTGCGCTGCCCGTTCCGTCGATGTTGCTATCTCCTTTCCATATCTTGCTCATAGCTCAATATGGCTGCTAAGTATTGCGCCCTATCCTCTTGGTACTATCTCCTCATCTTTGGTATCCACAGTCTCTGCTACCATGGAGTCAAGTCCTCTGGTGTTAGTACGGGTGCCTGTGGTTGAAAGACTTCAAGACCGTTTAAGTCCCGCTCTCTTATGTCTGGGTCTAGTAACTCACAGCCCTCAGTAAATCCCTGTTGTTGTTGCTCCTCCTCTTCTTCATTATCCTCATCTTTTATCTTTTGGGCTAGTTCTACTGCTACTTGATCATCTTGCCTTTTGGCTAATAACTCTGCCTCAAGTCTAGCTCCCATGGCTCTTTCTATCTTATCTTCGGAGTCTTTGTAACTAGGTGATGATTTCAATGTAAGCATGAAAGCTTCATCAAAGGTTGGTTGGGCCTTTTTATCAAATTCTCCGTCACCTCTCAATCTCACTCCAACTTTTTGGATATATATCTTACTCTGACTTTTAAGCATATGAGTAATCAAGATAGGAAACAACAATTTGTTGTCCTTTTCCTACATAATAGACTCCCTTAGACTGGTGTGTATGATCTCTCTAATGTTGATATCCTCGTATTTTATAATATCATAAAGACAACCCGCTTTTGGCATGTTGATCTCACCCTGCTAAGAGGTGGGGTATAGCGATCTAATAAGAAAATGTTGCCACATTCTGTAAAATTTTCTAACTTCCCCTTTTTATGTGCTTCGGCACATTCTCAACTCTTATTACCCATCCTTGTTGTTCTAGGACAACCAATGGTCTCTCTACAACTCTAAAAGGGTATAGGTTTTAGGGCCTCTCATATAATTTGGTCGGGAAAGTTGATGCAGACTCATACAAGGTTAATTCATCTAACCTCTAGAACGTATTGATATCACGTTTATTGAAGGGAACATATACCTCTCTCACCTGCACTGGCTCATCCTTAGTTGTGAACTTCACATTAGCATAGAATTTAAAAACAATCCCACTCATTCATTTAACTTTATTCTCCCTATAATCTAGAGTAAGTTGCTCCTAATATCGGTGCTTAATGAAATTATTTACTCTTTTATCATATTTGACCAGTAAACTTATTCCCTTTTCACAAATGAATTCCCTAAAAAGGATTTTCTTATATTGGTCATTGGCCTCTCTACAAATAAAAAATTTGAATTTAAAAGGTCTGGGCCCTTCATCGTTGGGATTTCTAGAGGTAGATGCTTCAAAATCATTTGCTCTAGTTTAGCTAATTTGTTTCCTTGTTCTTTCCATTTCTTCCAATTTCAAGCGACTAACAACAATGCAATGCAACTTGGTCTTTAAATCACCTAAAAAATAAAAATTCATATAACATGGACCATGCATATGCCAAATAATATAAAGACATCAACCAAGTCTCTATAGGTAATATTAATGCTCACATTCATACAATCTTGCAAAACCCGTCCTACAACCTCAAATCCACAATTTCATCTAATATCATCAAGATTTTTAAAATTTAAAGCATAACTAGATGAAATTATAAATATATCTCAATTCCGGATTTATTTCCGGTGTAAAACACTCCTCCAAGTCTTTATCAACTAGAACTCTAGCTCTCTTTGGAATCAAAATCAAAGAATCCAAGCCCTAGCTCTTCAACTTATGCAAATCTATAATGCGCTTGTTTCTTAACTCAAAATCACTAGGAACTCCTTACTCTAACTTGAAAATGATCAAATTTTGGCTCTAGAGGGATGTATGCTCCTGGTTGGGAAGGGGTTTTAATGTAACTATGAAGAATGGATGCAAAATGGGGCTAAAACCCCCGCCACTGCATCAACGGTGCAGTGAGGATTTTTTAATTTTTCTGCCTGCTGCCTTCTCAGCACTGTGGCTTACACTCATGGTGTCGTGGGTAGTACCTTCGGTGTCAACCTCACAACCTACATCATCGCGTATAGTGTTCTCTGATTCTCTTCTGGTGCTCCTCTGACTTTATGTGTAACTCATACAAGGTGTCGCGACCACATAAAATCCATGAAAACATAAAAAATAATAAATTCTACCTTTCGATTTGTTATGCACCTTACCTTCTCCACTTTGAACTCCTTCACTTTTTTATGTTCCTTCACGAGTTAGCGAGACATTTCTATTCTGATGAATCATCACCCGACATTCCTATAATATCTCTTAATTTAATGTCATTAGCCTGACACATTTTCACTCATTTAGTTCGAGTCTAAATTGTGAAACTCCATCTGCAAATTGCAGATTATGACGTCATTCCCGTATGACGTCATTCCCGTTCGAATGTACTTCTTCACCATCGACAGAGAAAACCTTCTCACCATCATCGCCCTCATCGATACTCATCGTGATCTTCTTATCTCCTATGTACAAATCTGCTATAGCCATGTTCAGTTATGGTCATCCAAGTATAATAGACATATAATTGTCCATGTTGTGTTTCATGACCTTGAAATCTACGATGAAAGTAATTTTACCTACTTTCACTTGCACATTTAAAACTCTTCCTATAGTAGGTATCAAATTACCATCTACTACTTACAAATTCGTCATATTAGGACAATTGATCTTCAAGTCAACATGTGTCATGTCCATCAGTGGCATGACATTGACCGAGGCTCCCGTATCATTTAAGGCATTTATAAAATAGTGACCGTTAATGTTTATCGGTATGCTTATTTCTTTAGGATCTCTCTTTTTTATAAGTTGAAGTCATAAGATGAACTTAAATTTTGGTTCTAGTTTTCTCTGAACCAACTTGATGTTATTGCCTTGTGGGTTTTCTTCGAAAGGTCCTTCATTTTTTCTCTTGGCCTTTTATTATTGCTTCCCTTTCTTTTTTTCAAGGCATTAATTATTTGCATCTTGAAACCATCAAGCTCATCTTGCCTCGTTTCCTTATTGTGCTCATGCATTTCCTCATGCTTCATCATAGCCAAAGTGTTGAACTTTTTTGGCTTTTGCATCATTTGGTCTTTTCTTGGCTCCTTTGTTGCCATAGTGCTAGTCATGCAAATGGAAGTCATGTTCTCTTTAGGATTGGTGATGGTGTTGCAAGGAAATTATACTTCTTTCTTCGAGTTCAAGGCTATAGCAAGTTGACCAATTTTCCTATCTAAGTTCTCAATGGACTGTGATTGCTCATTATCCATCTTCTTCATGGCTTGTTTTATTCTTTCCAACTCTTTCTCGTACTTCTCATGGCACTCCTATTCTCACTTCCATGGCTTATACATAATTCTCTATTGATATTAAAGAATTCATCTCTTCGCTCTGCCCCAGCTTCCCCTATTAGACTTGTTGCTCAAACCCTTGAGGTAACTTCAGTGCATTATCAGGGGCCATGCCTCTTGGCCTAAAGTTGTTCTCGTAGCCTTGATTGTTCATGAAGTTGATATCCTCATGCTCAATTCCATGATGTATGTCCATTTGGTTAGCTACCATGCCTTGGTAATTAATGGGTTGATGTGTTACTTATGGACCTTTGTGTCCTATTTGAAGTTTCACCATCAGACTACTTATATTTGAAAGCTGTGCAATAATTATAGTTTGTGAGTCAATCTCACACACCTTTACTGGTTTCCTTATTGTGGAAAGAGTACCGACGGTAGAGTTTTAAGAAATAAGATCAAGGAGATCCAATGCTCCATCATAAGCCTTGGCAAGTAAAGAGCCACCTGATGCAGCATCTACTAGCATTTTCATTTTGTGGTTCATCCCATAGTAGAAAATCTAGAGTTGTGCTCATTTCATATATCCATGTCTCAGACATCTCCTCAGCAACTCTTTGAATATTTCCTAAGCCTTACCAAAAGACTCGTTTTCTTCTTACTTGAAATGATTAATTTCAAGTTTCCTTTCGTAGGCCTTCACTTGGGGAAATAAGTTGTCAAAAGATCTTTCATTGATTTCTGCCTATGAAGTCATACTCCTTATATTCAGCCCTTGGAGCCAGAATTTGGCTTTTTCACCCAATAAGAATGGGAAAAGTCATATCCTGATTATCTCATTTGTAACTGGTGATGTACACAGTGTCACACTTCTCTAAGAAACTCTCAACATGTGCAACTAGATCTTCATTGAATAGCCCATTGATCACTATTTTGCACCATGTTTATCAGATATGGTCTCTATTCTAACTCAGTGGTGTTGGCTGGAAGTCTCATCACTCTGTTGTAAGTCTCCGAAACTTCTACCTTGAAGTAGTCACGAAAGCATTTATGTCCTTGCACTCTTTCCTGCACTACTAAATCAACGCAAGTTAGTTGTTAGGGAACTAGGTCTTCTCTCCCTTGCTACACATGCACTAAGTATCATTGAAAAAAAAACATGGAAATATCAAGTGCAAAAAGTCAACCTGAAACTTAAGCATTTTTTTATGAACTTAAAAGTAAATTACCGAAAATAAAACTAGAAACTTTTCAAACTAACTAAGTAAATCTAATGGCTACCTATCCATGGCAATGGCGATAAAACCTTGATATGCGTGTCACAAATATAACAACTCGCTTGTTGTAATATTCAATCAACTTATGTCGATCACGGATATCTTCCTCGGGGAAAGGTTTTTGCACTAGTTCTTAATTACCTATTTAACTTGAACTATTGCTAATAAATTCACTTATAATTGGTTTTATACTAAACTAAACTGTCTAACAAATCAAATTTAACTTTACTTGACTTTTATATTAAGAATATCTTAGTTCACAACTTCACATAAGTAGTTTAATACTATGCTTTGTATTTATTTTACATATCTCAATATGTTGTGTGCAATGCCTAATTATAATGGACATAGATTTCCTTAGAATCCACTTCAACTCACTGTTGCGATGGAAAAGATTTTAATTTGCAAGCTAGAATTCTATCTAAGGGTGTAAATAATGTAAGCTCCACATTGCTTCAAATCCCTAATCATTGGACTCATAACATACTAAGTTTACTAACCATGCCTTCCTAATCAACAACTATCGCTTAATGTTGTATATTTTATGGTTGTATCATTCATGTTTGGATTAAAAGCTTCAATGACCATGATAAATTCTGAAGATTAAGTTCATTAAACACGTAATCAAGATGTCTAAGGCATTACGCTTAACATCAATACAAATTCTAACCATTGCACTTTTTATAATCATTTTTTGTTCCCGATCAAAGCATATCATTCATACCATAGGATCTATTAATCCCTAAGATTAATAGACTACTCACACTTCATATAATCCTACATATCGCAATTCATAATGGACGTCATTGCAAATAAGAGATGAATACAAATATTACCTTGAATTTAATCAACGAAACCAAACTTGAATTCCAAACGTGAAGTCTTTAATGTTTTATTCACAAACTCCATAATACTCAAACTCAATGTAAAAGCTATACTTAATTACTCTAACAGTGGCTAATAGTTGGTATGTGTAGTGTTTACTAAATCCTAATACCTATTTATATTCAATAACAACTAGAAACCCTACTCTACAACTTAACTCGAATTAAAACTCTACTTTCTTTTTCCTGCATGTCTGGCAGTGTCACTTATTGCTTAATGTTGTGCCTTATAACCCACTGCACCGCTATTACTTTGCCACTACTTGTGTATTTCTTTGCTCCTTTGTGTCTTAACATTGTCACCTCCTTCTCTGGCGCCATCTTCTATGCTCCACAGCGCCGCCACTAAGCCAGACCTCCAGAGTTAGTTTTCTTCATTTCTTCGTCTCTCCCACCCCATGCCTTTACTTCCAATGTTGTGCCTTGTTTCCCCATATAACGTCAACACATGTGCCCACAATGCCAAATTTGTTTTGTGGGATTTTACTATTTTTCTTCTCAATTTTCCTCAATTTCATCCTCTACAACTTAATTCCCTGAAAATGAAATAATACTATGATTTAGAGCTTATTTAAGGATATTAATACTAAAAATACTAGAGTGGACAATCCTACATTTAAGTTTAAAATTGAGTTTATAACTGTGTGGTTCATTTGAGCCAATGATAGTAAACAAAAGTGCTCAATGGGATGCGACCCATACGATATTTTTACTTTCAATTTTAGTATTAGGATTAGTTAGTGGTTTTTATATTCTCCCGACTTTTGAATCTTATAAAGGGAAAATTTTAAGAATTTAATTATGGAATGATTTCATATAAGATGGTTGATCGAGCCAATGATTTTCCATATTATATTGTCTTTAAGCATTAGTTTTTACATTAGTAGTTATTTATAGTAATGAAATCATTGTTTAGTACAAATCATAGTCGAATTTTGATAATTTTGAGTAATTCTACCTTTTTATTGGACATATGTGATAAATATATGGGAAAATAAATTAAACTGAAAAACAATTAAAATAGGCCAGTGATTTCCCAGCGATTCAAGTTTTTATTAGAATTCATGGAGAAAATTGGTACCTGTTTGCATGATTTTTAGTGTACTTTCAGGTTAGCGATTTGTCAATGATTTACACTTATAATAAGGATTTGTTGAACTAGTCGTTGAGCCACTTAGGCTCATTTTCATCGATTTAGGCAGCGATTTCCCATCGAATCTATTTAAACCCTGATTCGCTGAGAATAAATATGCATTTTTAAAAATAGCAAACCCAAAATTGTCACATCTACGCACTTCACACTCACAAAACATTACAACGTTTCAACCCAAAGACCATATTGTCAACTAAATTCAACCTTCCAAATGTAGATTTTAGTGTATTTTAGTGATTCTCACCTCAATCTTCACACATTCAACCTAAAATTTGGTAAGTTTTGATAGTGTAGAGCAAACTAGGGCTTGAGCAAGGGAAATTCAAAGTTGGAGCTTGGAGGAGTGTTTTAGAGAAGTTCTAGAGTTTCAATCTTAAAATATTCACTTTCCAGAAGGTAATCAATGAGAACCCTAGACTTTTATTGATTATATTTTTGTTTTTCAAAGATTTGTGAATTTTTATTTAGGTTAGAGCCTAAATTTCAAAACTTTTGCCTTAAATTTGTTTTGATGTCGAATGTTTTCAACTATAATACTAAAGTGATGTGGTAATTTTTTTTATTGATATCCAATTTTCAAACTATTTTTATTATATGGTAAATGAATTTAATATTATATGTAATCTAATTTGAGAATAAGTTTCAAATGAGTTTTGGGATTTTAATGTTTGTGTATTGCATGATTTGAATTACATATGAATGATTGTTTTCATCAATGATGTTTTTTGAATGTATTTCAAAGTTTGATTTATAAACATATTTTTTCGATGATTTTTGCCTTATTAGATAAATAAGTTGAATTTTAACGAACATTTTTCCAGCAATTTGGTTTTAAATGGTTTTATGGGTTTATTCTTTTACTTGTATCCATTGAAATGGCCAGAAGTGAAAGGGGTATAAGTTCAAGGGAGGAGATAGGAAACAAGAATTTAGTAGAGAAATTCAAGGATAAATCCAAGTTTCCCCCAATTACACCCACGAAGATTTCTTTCAATACACCTAGAATTAGACCACAAAGAGAGTCTACTCCACCTTTGTCGTTTAACCATGATTTTAAGGAAGAATATGAGGATGAGGATGAGGGAGTAAAAAAAAAGATACCGAAGGGAGTGAAGAAGTATGTTCTTAGGGAGGAAAATTTTTCAATGATAAGGCCTTTGAAAAGATTAAAAAAGATATAGAGAGAGGAATGAAGTTGATCCCGGAGAGAGGACTCAATGTGAAGAATGAGTAGAAATATAGGCCTAGGATCTTAGATATAGTTGATGCAAAAAAATGGGGATTACTGACTAGGGACTATCACCATTTAGACCTTAAGAATGTTCTTAGTGAGAAGGGATGCGACATTTTAGTGAGATAATTTTATATGAATGCTTATGGAAGTGATAGCAAGACAGATTCAAGAGTTAGAGGAAGAACAGTGGATTATTCTACTGTGAGAATAAACTGTTATTTTGGTTTATCGGAAGTTTACCAAAAAGAAAAAGATTAATACCCAAAGCCCAAATATTTCACTAAGTACCATTAACCTACTAAGGAAATTATGGGATGATTATAGGCAATCTATGGTGATGGATTCATTTTTGACATGGATGGATACCCAAAGCACATCACTACCAAAATTTATAGGAAGCTAATGGAAGCATGGTGTTATTTTATTAATAATAGCTTACTGCCAAGTCCGCAATATTACGAGATCCTGAACTACATATTTGGTTTGCTTTACCATATTGTGAAGCGATTGGATATTTAGATGTTGGGAATATTATCTATGAATCGATAAGGAGTGCAATCACATTGAAGAAGAATGATGGATTACCATTTCCTTTGATGATCACGGCTTTTTGCAGAAATGATCGAGTAAATATTGCAAGACTTGAAATGGATGTTTTACCAGAGAAGACTATAACAGATGTAGTAAAAGAGAGTTACGAAAAAATTGATGGATGTGAAGACTCTAAAGACGAGTGAGAAGGTTAAGATAGCTAGAAGAGAGATGGAGCAAAAAAGAATAATTAGTGATGAAATAAGGAGACTTTTAAAAGAAATATCAAGAGCAAAAAATAATCTGAATGTGGAGCAACCTACTACAGACTATGATGGAGTTTACATGGAAGACTCAGAGTTGGCCTTTTTGGGTTCAAATCTGCGTAATCAAGTGAGAACACTAAGGTATCAAGAACTGGCGTTAGAGAACTAGAGGGTTTAAGAAGGAGAATTCACAGGATGGAAAGGACGATGTCAAGAAGACATAAAAGATAAGGAGGCGCAGAGGTTTCTGTACTAGCTACATAAATGAGGCTACTGATTAATGGTATTTTTGATGATCAACTACCACCAGGTCAGGACTACAACCTCTATGATCCTGCAGCGAGTTACCAGTCCAAAATGATTGATTTAGAAGATGATGATGATGCAACTTCAGGACGACTACGTTGATTTCTTCACCTTACTTTATCTATTTTGTCTCTGAGTGATGATGCATAAGGTCTTGCATGTAACTCAGGTGATGATGCTATGTGATCTGTGCTAATGATATATTATCTTTGATACTATGCCTGGTGATGTGATTTGATGTGATACATTTGATATGGTGTTGTGGTGATACATTTGATGATGATGCAACATTTGATATACATTAGTAATGATTATTTATATTTTTAATGCACTTTGTTTGATTAAAATTGTTATACTAACTTTATATATTTATTATCCAATTTATGATTATACTAATTCATTTATACTTCATGATGTATATTTTTTTATTAGAAACCTGACTTGATTTTTTAACTTTGAGGAAAAGGTTTAAAATGATTTTGGGGGTATTTTAGGTGAAGTATGACAATGATAGCAAATAAAGCAAGCGAAGAAAAGAAAGGTAGGGGATAAGTTCAAATTTGATGCAAAGTTTGAACTTTTGATCTGATATTCAAGTGAGTTGATTAAATTTTTCAAATTTCTTTCGAATTCAAGTAAGTATGAATTATATTTTACTTTATTTTTAGTTGGGAATATAATATAATGAATGTATAATAGATTTTCTCAATGGAAGTAATATTTTCATTATCCAAGTGAATTCTATGTAGAAGGAATCAAAATATTTTATTATACCCTTTTTTATTAACTTTACTAATTGATGTATATATTGGATGAGTTTAGATGGATTGATTGCCTTGTATTAGTCATGAGATTGGGTAAATGATCGATACAATAGTGCAAGATGAACAAGATATATTTCTACGAATCTTGTGATATAAAAAGTATTTATTAAGTATTTTTATAGTATATATAGAACGTTATCATGTCACAATTGAAAAAAGAAATGAGTTAGAAATCGATGAATTTTACAAGTTATAAATAATATTTTCTTCAACTTTAGTAGATAGCGATAAGTGCTATAAGAGTTTACAAATGTATATAGTCTTATCAATTCCATAGGAAATGGAATAGGGATTCTATAGTTGGAAAAATGTGAGAATCTTCATAGGAAATTGAGCAGGAACTCAAAAGTCTAAAGCAAAAGAATATATAAATAAATAAAAATAACAAAGAAAAATAATTAGGATGAAGTTGGAAAAAATGAGATGGAAAAGGAGGATGTTCTTAGAATCTTCAAAGAAAAGATTTACCTCCAGTGCTTAAAGCTAGGGTTAAGTGAAATATTTCATATTATAACATATTTTAAATGACATATTCATTTGTATCTTGGCAAAATTCCAATTGATTTTGATTGTAGTATTAATTATAAAGTATTTTGTAAAATTAAAATTAATGTAGTGGTGTAGGTGTTTGAGATTCTATACTAGTCATCATAAGCTCAATGGTTGTTAGTGGAGATTGAGAAAATCTATATTGTGTGCTAGCCTTGGTAATGATTGAACTTTAAGTTCTAAGGGGTATTACATTGGGTGGTTGAGTTATCATTAAGGGATGGTTCATTTTTTTTAATTCATTCTATTCTATTATTAACTTCCATTTACTTACGGGTAATATGTTTATATTTGAAGATCACTTCTATTTGAAACTCCTATTATTTAAAGTTAGGGTGAATTAGATTGAAATCAGTACATAAATAATGAAAAGAGAAAATGATTGAGAGTATTCCTTTGCTCGGGACAACGAAATAAAGAGTTAAGGAGTATTTGACAAGTCAACAATTAGACATTTTTTATAGTGTAATTGAGGTTGATATTTTCATATATAACTGATTATATTACACTGGGTATGTTTTTTTTGTGATTTCTGGATTTAATTAGGAAAAATTAAGAAATGAAAGAAAAAAAAAAGAAGAAGAGCAAAATACTCAACTAAAGAACAGAGGCAGTGAGTCATCAACTATTTGATATTATACAGGAATCGCTACCAAAATCGAAAGTAGCGAAGGTCAAGCGAATAGGAAAAAGAGAAAAAAATGAAGAAATTGAAAAAAAAAGTCAAAATAGTCAAGTAAAGAAAAGGTCCAGCGATGAGCCATTAGTACGAGATTACACATGAATTGCTGCCTAAATCGGAAGCAGAGAAGAGCAAGCGATTAGCCAACGGATTTGTATTCACAAAGGAATCGCTTGATGAATTGGTGGAGCATAAAGAAATATTTTCAGTGATTAGCGCATCGATATGTGAACAACATAGGATTCATTGAAAAATTATTGAGGTCGGTGACGAGTTTTTGGATTACTATAAGGAATTTTAGTTTATCATTGATTTGTACGCTTAGGAAATTATAAATAAGACCCTAAGGCTTTGAAATCTAGAGCCCTCTATTAGCCTTTGATCATATTGATAGTTGATTTCTTAGTTAAAAGTTCTTTTCTCTTAACTACTTTAGTTTTATTGTTTATGGATAAACGTTGGAGATTCATGATTCAATAGCTTAATACAAGTTATTTTTTATGTCTTTCTATTATTTATTCATTTTTTATGCTTGAGTCATTATTTTATTATTCTTAAAAATACTATGGACATGACTGTAAATCATTCATCAATTTAGTTACAATGCATAATTTATGTGCTAAAGCTTTAAACCAATCACATACGCCAATCAGAGTTTTAAAAAGTTCTTTTTTGCGTATTACAACTAATAATTTTTTGTATTGAGTGTATAATGACCAATATGTTTCTTAGTGTAGGGTATATAAATCTATGTTTATGATTATTCACAACTGTTATAGAAGCAGTACCTGGGATTAATCTATAGGGCAAAATTACTCGAGTAGATTTCTTGGTGATTGTGTTCCAGGTTATTTAATGACTAGAATAATTTATGGTTTTTATTTGATCTTGCACTACAAAAAAACAGCAAATCAGCAACGGAATTAGAAACGGAACTTATTTCCGTTTCTAAATCAGAAACGGAATTAGAAACGGAATAAGTTCCGTTTCTAAATGTAACAGTTAGCGACGGCCCGAAAGGAAATATTCGAGAGACGGATTTGAGACGGATCAAGAGACGGAATTAGAGACGGAATTAGAGACGGAATTAAATTCCGTCTCGAAATTTGGCGCCACCATTCCCGCCAAATTCTTCATTTCTTATGGCCGTTCATCATTCCTCGAGATTTGTATTTTGTCCGATCTGGCACCTCTTCTCCTTCCCGCACCCCACCCCCGCAACAAAACAAAGAAATCCCCAAATCATTCCCACGAAAAAACCCCAAAACCCTAAATCCGTCTCTCTCGTCTCGTCGCGCTGGCCGATCGTCGTCTCACCACCGACGTCCATCCCGTTCGATCGTCTCGTCTCTCCGTCTGGTCGTGCGAGCTGGTCTCTCTACGTGCTCTGCTCTCGGCCGTCTCGTTCGCGGTGGTCTCCGTTTCTCCGTCTGGTCGTGCTACTACTGGTCGCACTTGTCTCTCGGTCTCGCCGTCTCTCTCTGGTCTCTCCGTCTCGTCGCGCCGATCTCCGTCATCGCCGATATCTCTCGCTCTCTCTCGGTCTCGATTCGGATCCGGTTAGCAAGGAATTTGTAGTTTTGGAGTCTTACTACAATCTTCATTTCTTATTTGTTTTTTATTGTTCTTTATAATGCGAGCAACACTCATGATCAAGAGCTCTTGACTTTCATAGAGATCATTCACCTTGTGACGGTTTTGAGGAAATCTTGAAACAGACTTGGTTTTTTCGCTAAAAATTTGCGTCTCGGGTTGGCGTTCTAGTCCCCTTGTTTATCTAATTTAAAAAATTTATGGAATAATCCGTCGGGTGACATGAGAATTATTTAAGTTTCCGCTATGGTTCATTTGATAGTTCGATCTTCTAGTAAACATCGGAGTTGAAGGCAAGAAGCTATTTTATCTAGAAAGATTTTCCAATTTAAATTAAGCATGCGAGACTTCATAAATTTCCATCTATCAATAAATATTTGGGGTGTCCGTGTTCCTACGTACATTATATGCGGCATCCAGGAATATTAAAGTCGTAATACTTGTTAGCATTGCAAATATTATGCTCATGAATGAAATATGTTATAGATTTTCACTTGAACTGAAGCTATATCTCGCTAGGGAAGGCGATCATATATATGCCTTAATGTTCAAATATAGGAAATGAACATAATGTGGTGACCATTGTGTATACTAGGTTTTCTTAGCGGCTCAGCTATACTAGTCGAATAAATGGATTTAAATAAAAAAATTATTTTCTCGAAAGGTCTTAGCTATTATGGTCATGGAATCCATTTTATTTTTGTAAATTCGTCTTGGCAATTGGCCGTGTTATAGTACTACCTTATTGTTTATGAATCGTGAAGGAACAAACTCTTAATCGTGGTGACATATTTTAAGAGTTCGGTTCTTATAATTGTTATTACTTTATGAGGTTTTATTTTAACTGTTCTTGAGTGATTTGATTTGTTCCTTGGTTGATTGTTCATTAGTTGGTGTTCTTCACTTGATCTATTAAGTTAATGTTGTGTCTTTTGTTTGGTTTAGAAGTTTTTGTTCTCGCTTCTTCTCTTACATGCATAGTTTTTGAGGTTATGCTTGTTCTATTTTTAGGTTTATTAATATGTACTATTTCATTTCAACCTTTTAATTGAGCAATTCAAGATTTATATTGATTAAAAGTATTTGGTTGTTATTCCATGTTTATTTTATCGGTAAAGCATGTCATCCGTATTTGGTTGTTATTCCATGTTTATTTTATCGGTAAAGCATGTCATGAGAGTCATTATAATACATTAGAATCGGGATGAAACTGTTCAAACACACATCAAACTGATTTTCAAATCAAATACACAAAACTATGTCGATTAAGCACAAGAAAGAGTTTATATCAAGGATTTCCTTACAACCAAGAGGATGACAAAAGAGATTAGCTTTGCGAGACTCTTATATTCCTTTGAAAGCCTCAAAGGTGCTTTGGATTTGAGGACTTAAGAACAGCCACAAAGATCTCCTATTGCTCCTTCTAAAAAATAAAATTTCTTCTCTTTGTAGATCTTGAATTTTGAAATGTGTTTCTTCTCCCTTATGTTACAACCAAGTTTGTGGTGGTTTTATCATGATAGGAATTCCAATATGACCGTTTATAGCCGTGTTAGGAATCCAGGAAATCAAAAATTCAAATGTAAAGCTTGATTTCCAAAAGTGAAAAATATATGGCAGTGGCTAATTAGCGCGCTAATATTTGGAATTAGCGCGCTAACTGCTGGGAACTCAAAAAAATTATTTTATCCCTTTGTGTTAGCGACCCTTAAACTCGTCCAGGACCTAACCAACCCTTATAATACATGTTATACATGTTTATTATGAGTCATTTACAACAATCCTTTTGATAATGCCCAAGCTTCTTACATAAACAACATAACTCAATCAATTCCTTCTCTTTAGATTGTGATGACTCATTAATGACTTCCTAACTTTGTCAATTTATTCTCTATTCATGAGTTTAATGTGCGAACCTCGTTCTTTCACTTAGCTATCAATTTCTTCTCTTTAGATGGTGGACTCTTATATTCCTTTGAAAGCCTCAAAGGTCTTTGGATTTGAGGACTTAAGAACGACCACAAAGATCTCCTATTGCTCCTTCTAAAAATCAAATTTCTTCTCTTTGTAGATCATGAATTTTGAAATGTGTTTCTTCTCCCTTATGTTACAACCAAGTTTGTGGTGGTTTTATCATGATAGGAATTCCAATATGACCGTTTATAGCCGTGTTAGGAATCCAGAAATCAAAAATTCAAATGTAAAGCTTGATTTCCAAAAGTGAAAAATATATGGCGGTGGCTAATTAGCGCGCTAATCTTTGGAATTAGCGCGCTAACTGCAGGGACCTCAAAAAAATTATTTTATCCCTTTGTGTTAGCGACCCTTAAACTCGTCCAGGACCTAACCAACCCTTATAATACATGTTATACATGTTTATTATGAGTCATTTACAACAATCCTTTTGATAATGCCCAAGCTTCTTACATAAACAACATAACTCAATCAATTCCTTCTCTTTAGATTGTGATGACTCATTAATGACTTCCTAACTTTGTCAATTTATTCTCTATTCATGAGTTTAATGTGCGAACCTCGTTCTTTCACTTAGCTATCAATTTCTTCTCTTTAGATGGTGTAGATCGCATTTCCGATTTACAATATTCTCCATTTTGGAGGCTTCTTATCATCTTAATCATTATTATTTCATTACTTGAATAGACAACCGGCTCGACAAGGGTTACGTTCGACTAGGAATGTCGTCTACAAACAGAGATCGGATGTACAACCGGCTCGACAACGGTTATGTTCGAATTGAATTCGCGGCGAAGGTTAAAGAATTCATATCATTTGCAAAACAACATTGTCCTACATACCAAAGTGAACGGAAGATTAGATGTCCGTGCAATTTTAAGAAATGTCGACTTGTTCCGTACCTGGACGTCGAAACGGTTGAGCACCACCTATGTAGGTATGGATTTGTCCGGGGATATCACAGTTGGTACGAACATGGTGAGAACGGAGATGAAGGGCCGCAAAATTTTCACGCAATGGATTGCCATATTGATGATGCTGATGTGGGAGGATACGATCCGACACCTTACCGCGAGATGCTACACAACGTGGCAGGTCCAAGTTTCAATTGGAATGCCGTGGAAGAATCACCAAACCCCCAAGCACGCCAACTATATGACATGATTGATGCAAGTAGGGAACAATTGTGGCCTGGTTGCGAAACCATGACAACGTTGTCCGCAATGGCAAGATTACTTGCGATCAAGTCTGAACATCATATATCTGAACGAGGGTATAATGAAATCATTAAACTCATGAAGGATTGTTTGCCAAATGACAACTCAATGGTTGAGAATTTTTATGCCACTAAAAGACTAATGCGAGGTCTAGGTCTACTGTTGAGAAAATAGATTGTTGTGAGGACCAATGTATGATTTATTGGGGAGTGGACTCGAGTTGACGTCATGTAAATTTTGTGGGAAATCACGATACGTTGCACATCGACGAGGTCGTGGTCGGAACACAAAAAACCGCCCGTGCAAAAGAATGTACTACTTCCCTTTGGGCCCTCGGTTGCAACGATTGTATGCGTACGAGTCAGCAACGCAAAACATATGCGATGGCATGGAGATCATTCATCGCTTTGAAGATGTTATGCAACACTGTTCGATTCGATTCGATTGCTTGGAGACATTTTAATGACGTCAATAAAGACTTTGCCTCAGAGGTTCGGAATGTTCGTTTAGGATTGTGCACGATGGTTTTCAAGTATTTGGGATTTCCGGAAATCGTACTCTTCGTGGCCCGTGATTTTGACTCCTTACAACCTTCCACCGTCGATGTGCATGAAATGAGTTTATGTTCTTAACGGTTATCGTTCTGGACCGACCAGCCCAAAGCGAGAAAATCGACGTGTTCCTTCACCGCTTGTGAAAGAGTTGCAAGATTTATGGAACAATGGGGTGGTTACATACGACGTTTCCACCAAGACAAATTTTGTCATGCGAGTTGCCCTTTTATGGACTCGTTAGTGATTTCCCCGCATATAGCATGTTGTCCGGTTGGAGCACACACGGTAAGTACGCTTGTCCATATTGTATGGAGGATACAAATGCATTTCAATTGCGAAATGGAGGTAAGACATCGTGGTTTGATTTGTCATCGTCGTTTCTTGGAGAAGTCATCACCATTAAGGAAAGACAAAAAAATTTCATTAGAGGCAAAATGGTCATAATCGATGATCCGCCCGCTTTGCGGTCTGGTGAAGAAATTTTGGCGAAATTGAATCGTTTGGCTTGATGAAGGTGACGAAATCGGCGCTGAATACGTGAATGGGCGGATAGCTAAGAATTCGGGATGGAGGAAGAAAAGCATATTCTGGGACTTGCCGTATTGGAAGACAAACTTGATCTCGCCACAACTTAGATGTCATGCACATCGAAAAAATGTTTTTGACAACATTTTCAACACTATTATGTGTGTACTTAGGGCAAGAGTAAGGACAATGCAAAATCGAGGCAAGATATTCGTGAATATTGTCACCGACCTTCTCTACACATTGATTCGGCGACAAATACTTACGTCCTTGGGTGCTATGCTCTTGATACATCAAGAAGACAAAAATTGTGCGAGTGGGTTGAAAAGTTGCGTTTTCTGATGGTTACGCATCGAATCTTGGTCGATGTGTAGATCCAAAGAAATCTGCGAATGTTCGGCATGAAGAGCCATGATTGTCATATATTCATGCAACGGTTGATACCAATTGCATTCGAGAGAACTTCTCCCGAACCCGGTTTGGGTTGCAATTAGCGAATTAAGCCTATTTTTCCGGTCCCTTCTTGCGAAATGTGTCGGTATCCAAGATATGGAGGTCTTAGAGTCTGAAATTCCAAAAATCATTTGCAAGTTGGAAAAAATTTTCCCTCCAAGCTTATTTGACTCTATGGAACACCTACCAATCCACTTGGCCTACGAGGCCCGTCGGCCGGTCCCGTTCAATTTCGATGGATGTATCCATTTGAGAGGTACTATCTTGAGCCCTTGATATTATTTTCCCATTCAATAGGTTTTATATCAACATTTCCTATAACATTCATATAGGTACCTTAAACATTTGAAGAACAATGTGCGAAACAAAGCGAAGGTTGAGGGCTCCATGTGTAATGCTTATTTGGTCGAAGAGGTCACATCCTTTTGTTCTTACTACTTCGAAGATCACGTCTTTACGTTGCATGACAAAGTGCCACGTAACGACGATGGCGATCTCGGGCCCACACCGAACTTCGTTGGCAATTTCTCAATTTTCACTTATCCCGGTCGACCCATGGGCAAGTCGAAGGAGCGGTACTTAACGAGCGGGAGTATAATGCCGCTCATTCGTACATACTGCTCAATTGTCCAGAGATCGCTCCTTACGTTCAGTATGTCCATCACTTTCTTTCATTAATGCAGTACATTCATTGTTCATACATTATAAATACATCCGACATACATGTTCGTTTCTTCTAGGATATTCGTCGATGAAATCACTCAAGCAATGGGGGAGTCGCAAGTTGATAGTAGTCTAGAGCACAACTTCCCCATTTGGTTTCAAACATATGTAAGGGCATTACTTTTGTACGTTATAGATTCAAATGTTTCTCCCATAACTAATGTGTCATATTGCATATCTAATTTTGACGAATAGGCTCGGAATTCTATAGTTGACGAGACGCTCGTTGATCTTTCTGTTGGTCCTAGTCGATCATTTACTGTCTACCCTGGTTACCTTGTTAATGGGTATAAGTTCCACTCCGCAACATATGACGTTAATAGATCGACGCAGAAAGCGGCGGTGTTTTGGTGAAGGGTTCAAACTACGCTGATGTTTCCCATAACTATTATGGAGTACTGCAAGAGGTTGTGGAGATTGAGTATACCGGCCTCAAACGTGTGGTCTTGTTTAAGTGCGAATGGTATGACCCTACACCGAATCATGGTGTGAGGACTCACCCAACACTTCAATTGGTAGAGGTTCAACGAAGTCGACGATATAACTACGAGCCATTTGTACTGGCAATGCAAGCCACTCAAGTCTACTACCTTTCGTACCCTTCTATGCGGAACGATCGACAAGAATGGCTAGCAGTTTGTTGTTGTCGACCAAAATTCGGCCGACGAGGAAACTAGCAAAGACGATAATGACCAGGGCTCGGCGGATTGCTTTCCAAGATGGGATGCCCACCACGTGCGTAGTCGATGATGCGAGACGCCGATATCAACAATCTGGATGTTCCGATCGGGACTCGATTCATTGTTGAAGCGGGTCCAAGCGATGAAGTTTATAGTGGAGATGAATCGAAGAAGAATCATCACCTTCTACTCATGAGAGTGAATTTGAAACGGATGATAGCGAATAAAGTTTGTATATGATATGTCAACGACCAATAATGTAGTTACTTTTATTTGCATGGATTTTGTTCTTATTAAGTCCAATAATATAGACTGAATTTCTACTTTTTGTATGCCCTTCTTTTATGATGTTTTACTCGTGAATATTGTTAGGTATCATGGCGGACGTGGTCGTAGGGGATGTCGAGGTTTGCCATTAGGAGGCGTCGTCCGGGAGGCATAGGTGCGGCACCGACATCCGGCGGCGACATACCACACAGCCTCGTGGTCGGGCCACACGAGGGGTCCATCTAGGTCGTGGCGGTCGAGGTCGTGGTTCGATACTGCATTATCGATTCCGACCTTCTCGGTCTCTCGAGCAAGATACGGCCAATGCGTCACCTTCCCCTTCCATACCGTCGGGGTCGTCTGTACCATCTTCGTCGTCATCAAGGACTATGCCTACTACACACTTCCCCACACCTTCTCCGACATCAATGACTCCTTTACCCACGAGGCCTGCACCCCCAGCCACAGCATCACCGGCAGCATCCCGAGAGGAAGACGTAAGAGCGGGGTTGGAGGTGACAGGGCCCTCCGCGGCCACCTCGAGAGGCCGGGGATGGAGGCCCCTCGCGTGCAGGGGATCCCTATCACTCTGATTGCCAATGATACGTAAGTTTGCGTTTGACTTTTATATGTCAATTTCAATATGGATGTCAAATATTGAAGAAGTAGTTAAGGTGATATGCATGTTCATGAAACACGGGGAGTTGCATCCTTCGCACTTTTGTGCACGGAGGATGACAAAAGTTTTTAAACGATGGATGATTCTGAAGGGTATTGTTGGAAGTCGGTACCGCCTCATCATAAAGACCAATACTGGCGACAATGGAAGGTAAACAAGACTACCATGTGCCTTATGATTTATACTATTTTCTCAAATAAGTGCTAACAATAGCAATCGCCAATTTGTAGATATTTTTTAGATGGGATGATGCGCTTCCCGAGGATCTCGTGCGAGCGGCGTACGACAGAGCTTGCGAGCACAAGGTACACCGCGTTGATGCACAAATTGAAGAAGAATCGGGTGCGACGGTTTATGTTACGATGAGGCATGGAGGAGATACTTGCGATGCTTGGGAGAGCGAGGACTTCCGAGGCTAGGTCTAGGCAAGCGACGGAGAATAGGAACACCGAGGTCGAAGGCCCTGGGATCGGACCCTCGAAGCACGGTGGTGGTTCCGTGTCATTTGCGACTACCCAAGAAAGATTGGTTAGTTTTTTTTAACATCTAGGATATTTTGTACATTTATACTCTTGTTCACTATGCTTGGTCTGCACGCAGCAGTGATTCATCAGAGACGCCACCGTCGGTGAATGATTTGTACTTGCATCTCCACACCGTTAATCACGACGGACGACATTCATCGATACTAGATCGAGCGGTTCTATGTAAGTATAGAAATGAAATGTAAAATATTATTAAGTCTTTCACTTACCCCATATCATGTACTTTGTTTGTTGTGCATATATGCGGGGATAGGCTCCAGAGCGGGCGTCGGGGAGCGACCCGGGCTACACCGAGCAATCGGTGGATGATGAGGCGGTGTACCTCAATGTGGCGGGTGAGTCTTCCAAAGGACGTGTCTACGGACTCGGGTCCGTAGGGAGAAAAAAGAGGAGATACGGAACTCTTGGTGCTAGCACGTCGCAGACGCCGGATGTGGTGCCGCGGGCAGAGTTCGATGTCGTTGCGGAGCAACTACGAAAGGTTATGAACTTCATGCAACAACGTCTTGGGATGGACTTGGACGAAATAGACCTAGCTCAGCACCAACCACCACCACCGCCACCACCACCGCCACCTCATGACCAGCAACAGCCGCCGCAAATAGATCCGGTCGATCCACCCCAACAAGGGGACAATGTTGGGCGTGAGACGTAAGCGTGGCTCTCGAGAGATGAGCAGGTTGGTGATACATAGGTACTTCACTTGTTGTTTGTTTCAAATGCTTAGATTAAACGTTTTATAGTGTAGACAACTTTAGAAATTCATTGAATTACTTTATGATTCACACTTCTTTTTGTGCATTTTTAGGTCGATGTTCCATATTTTATCGTGGATTTTATTTTTTTTCCCTTTTGCTCCCCAATTCTTTTTTTTGTTTTTAAGTAAAATATACTATAAGTACCGAATGTTTGCAGAATTAATCCATGGGAGAAGAAAACATGCTTTGTTTGTTGTGTGCAAATCTTATGCGTTGCGAGTTCTCTCGAGTGCTATGATGAAGAAAGTGGTAGAATCGACGGGAGCGACATCTTCATGCAATAGCAAATGAATTTGGGAAGTCGATAAAGGGTCGTTTTTCGGTCATCGTGTTACGCACATGTAGGCTCTTCTTCTTCTATTATGGCATGTCCGTAGAAGAAGAATAGCCTACATGTTCTCAACACAGATGACCGGAAAATGACCCTTTATCGATTTCCCAAATTCATTTGCTATGGCATGAAGATGTTGCTCCCTGTCGATTCTACCACTTTCTTCATCATAGCACTCGAGAGAACCTGCAACGACATAAGATTTGCACACACAGCCAGCATGTTTTCTTCTCCCATGGATTAATTCTGCAAACATTCGGTACTTATAGTATATTTTACTTAAACTGAGGTTAAAAAATTTATTTTGGGGAGGATAATGTATTAAAAATAAAATCCATGATAACTTATGCATCAACTGGGCGTCCAAGCCAACTAAGATATACCAGAGGATAAATGGACAATGAATTTACTCGGACGATGGTGGTTTGTTGAAGCTCGATGTAGTAGAAGGTTCGATGATGAAGTTCCTTTATTTTTATTTTTCCTGTTTTCGGAAAGGCGGGTTTTAGTTTTTCCTATCGTTCTCGAGGGAATGGGTTCATTGCTTTTGACGATGAGCATGTTGTAGACGATTTGTTTCATTTGCATGTTAAACTCATTCTTTTTTTGGTGGTGGTGATTTTGGTCCTTATAGGACTCCAGTGTCTCGGAGGTAGGCGTGGTGGGTATAGTGGAGGCGATGAGCTTGGTGGGGGTTATGGAGGCTTTGGGGGCGGTGGCTTAGGTGCTTATCGAGGTGAATCTTCTCTTGGCTATTCTATTTTAATTAGCGATTTGAATCACTTCCTTTCAATAGTTTGTCGTGTAGACTTTTTAAGTTACTTGATTTACATATTGTTGGTGGTTTACTTTGTTTCAAACACTAGTATATTATAGTTAAAACCAAGTTTTTGGTGGTTTTATAGTGATCTCCTATTGCTCCTTCTAAAAAATCAAATTTCTTCTTTTTGTAGATCTTGAATTTTGGAATGTGTTTCTTCTTCCTTATGTTAAAACCAAGTTATTGGTGGTTTTATAGTGATAGGAATTCCAATATGACCGGTTATAGCCGTTCTAGGAATCCAGGAAATCAAAAATTCAAATTTAAAGCTTGATTTCCAAAAGTCAAAAATCCTGGCGGTGGCTAATTAGCGCGCTAATATCTTTGGAATTAGCGCGCTAACTGCAGGGACCTCAAACTAATTAATTTATCCCTTTGTGTTAGCGACCCTTAAACTCGTCCAGGGACCTAACCATCCCTTATAAAACATGTTATACATGTTTTACAACTCAACTTACATGATAGGTCCATCTTATAGAAACATTGTTCGCCATCTCCTATGCGTAGGAAAATAGCAACATTGACACCAACTTCGATCTGTGTCGCATTTGCTTGATGATCATGTTTTTTTTTGGAAGCATTCTTATTCAACATTGTATGGTTTTTTTTGTTCTTCATCGCTTTTCTTGAATCCCGGCTTTGGTTGTTTTTTTTTTTTTTTTGAGTAGGAACACATGGCTTGTCGCCTTTGGAGCACACAAGAGTTTAGATTGGGTGAGAGGATGAGTTCTAGAATCATACTTACATGATAGGTTTGTGCTTAACTTTTAGTTTTTCCCTTTTAGCATTCTTGCACTTATGCCATTCTTCTCTTTGTAGATCTTGCATTTTTGAATGTGTTTCGTCTTCCTTATGTTAAAACCAAGTTTGTGGTGGTTTTATAGTGATAGGAATTCCAATATGACCGTTTATAGCCGTTCTAGGAATCCAGGAAATCAAAAATTCAAATTTAAAGCTTGATTTCCAAAAGTCAAAAATATCTGCGGTGGATAATTAGCGCGCTAATCTTTGGAATTAGCGCGCTAACTGCAGGGACCTCAAACTAATTAATCTCTCCTTTGCCTACTTCTTTCAGGTGCATACTCACTGGTTGTTGCCCTCAGATGGAGATTCAGAAATGCTTCAAAGCTGCGTTTTACTTATTAGATGAAGTCCTTTTTGTGTATACTTCCAAATTTTGGACCTTTTGTGAGTGTTCTTTTTTTTTTTGCTTGTTGAACGATAGGATTGGTTGGTTTTTGTGTATACTTCCAAATTTTGGAGCTTTTGTAATACATGACAACTTTCCGTGGATATATAAATTTTTGGGCTAATTTTGAGTTTCACATTTTTTCTTTCTCTTTTGAATTTTTGTTGATATATATTTTTGATGTATGGATGCGCAATTTGGCTTCTTTGGGGGATGTTAGCACCCTCAAGGAGTTGTTGGAGGGTGCGGCGATGGAGTATGTCATATCGGGTTGTATTTTGATTTTTTAGGTTGGAGAATCGATTGGCTTATCTATCCGTGCCATATTTAAACAAAACAGAAAATTAGAGACGGATTAGCAACGGAATTCAAATTTTCCGTTGCTATTCCGTCTCTAATTTTCCAGAAATATTTCTATCAATCACAAACGGATCAGAGACGAAAATATTAATTCCGTCTCTGATTCCGTCTCTAATTAGCAATGGAATCAGAGACGGAATCAGAAACGGAATAATCCGTCTCTGATTCCGTTTCTAATTAGAGACGGAATCAGAGACGGACTCTTTGCATTCCGTCTCTGATTCCGTCTCTGATTCCGTTGCTGATTAGAAACGGAATCAGAGACGGAATTCATAAATTTATTAATTCCGTCTCTCATTCCGTTGCTAATCAGCAACGGAATCAGAGACGGAATGCAATTACAAATGTACCATTTCGAAATAAAATCCATTTCTTCGTCTCTGTTCGTTTCTAATTTCCGTCTCTAAATCCGTCTCTAATCGAAACGGATAATTTCCGTCTCTATTCCGTCTCTAATCGAAACGGAATCCATTTTCCGTTTCTGATCGTATCAGCGACGACGTTTTCAGAGACGGAACGCGTTCCGTCTCTGTTCCGTTTCTGATTTCATTCAGAGACGGAATTTTCTCAAATCAGAAACGGAAAATTCCGTTTCTGATTTGCGATTTTTTTGTAGTGTTGATTAGGTATGACTTTTATTGAGTGTTAATGCTATCATAATTTGTACTTAATTGTGTTTTATCAAATAAGTAGAGTTACAAGGGTAAGGATATGGCTTATATCTACTGAATATAGAAAGTCGATAGTTTGCTTAAGGCTATCAACCTATTATGATTAGAGTTTAATGATTTAGGATCACTATATAAATATGATGATTTGATTTTGACTTTGTTTTCATAAAAATGTTTAGATATGATGGTTTACATATCATTGTCAAAGATGTATTGTTTAGATATTTAATTTATATTGATTTCTCTATTGTTTGTTTAAATTGCATTAGAGTAGTTTATTCAATTTAATTTTCTTATAGTTTAATTATTTTAATTAATTGATTGTTTCATTTTTAGATTGATTGTGCCTAATTCACATTTTAATTAGATTAGTTAAATTAAAGTAAATTAAATCTTATAAGACTTTAGGGTAGCCTTAGTTTTGAAGAGATTTGCAAAATCCATGTGGAGACAATATCCCATTTGCCACTACTACAAATAATAGGAAAATACAGAAAACTATTGTGCACGCTTGACACATCAATTTTTGGCACCGTTAACGACGATTTTTAAAATATTTTTTGGAAATATTCTTGTTGAATGTCATATAATATGGCTGGAGAGGAAGAAGTAGTTTTTAGGCAATCTAATAGGAATGTCACGGCTTATAAACCTATGTGCATAACTTTTACAACAGAATTTCTGCAATTCGAATTAAAGTTCATATTCTTAAATTCTTTACCATGTTTTTATGGTAAAGATAACAAAGATGCTCAAAAGTTTATTAGGGAGTTTGCACACAAAGTAAGCACGTTGAAACCTAATGATGTAGAAATAGATAATGTTAAATTAAAAGCTTTTCGTTCTAAATTAAAAGACCAAGTTTGAAATTGGTTATTTTACCTCCCTCAAAATTCCATAACCAATTGGTCAGAGATGCTATAAGTCTTTCTTGATCAATATGTCCCAACAAGACAAATTAGTTTATATAGACAAAAAATAAGTAATGCTAGGATGGAAATTGGAGAAACTTTTTATGAATTTTGGGATTTGTATTGAAGATTGATTTCATTATGTCCAATGCGTAGATTTACTAAAAAACTTTAATGCAATATTTTTATGGAGGATTAATTAACTTAGAACGAAGATTCTTAGACACAATATGTGGAGGGTCTTTGCTCGACACAACACCAACTTTAGCAAGAGAAGCTATAAATAAAATGGCTAAACAATCTAAGTAATATAGTGTGAAAAGTGAATTAATTAGGAAAAATCCAAGTGAAATGAATATAAGGATATATAAGACATCAAATGATAAAATAGATGAACTAAAGCAATGGTTTAATTTATTAATAAATGATAGATCGAGTAAGGTAAAACCTTTTATTTTCTATAATGAATTAAGTCATTTTGTTGATGAATGCCATTTAAGACAACAAACCAAAATAGAAAGAGCTAATGCTATAATGAACCAATATGATGGATGTGTTCATCCTAAGAATTCTAGGATACAACCTGAAGGGTCTAATCATCTTGAAAAATCTAGGAAGGTGTGCAAGCTTCAAAGATCCATTTATAGATTAAAGCAAGCCTCTCAGAGTTGAAATCTTCATTTTGATGAAGCAATTAAGAAATTTGTTTTCATTAAAAATGAATATGAGCCTAGTGTATACAAGAAGTTCAGTGGGAGCGTGGTTGTTTTCCTAGTACAGTGTGTTGATGATATATTACTCATTAAAAATTACATCTGAACCTTGCATAGTGTCAAGAGTTGTTTAAGAAAGTGTTTCTTAATGAAGGACTTATGAGATGCAGCCTACATCTTAGGGATTAAGATCTATAGGGATAGATTTAAAAGGCTGATTGGTCTAAGTCGAAATGTTTATATTGAAAAGGTAATGAATAGATTTAGTATGCAAGACTCTAAAAGTGGGTCATTGCCAATCTCTCATGGTATAAGTCTCAGCAAGACTCAATGTTCGAAAACTAATGATAAGGGAGAGCGCATGAATACAATTCCATATGCATCAGCTATTAGATCTATTATGTATGCCATGTTATGCACCCGACTAGATATATCATATGCTTTGAGAGCAATAAGTAGATATCAGTCTAATCCCGGTAAGAGTTACTGGATAGTAGTAAATAACGTTCCTATGTACGTCAGAATGGCTAAAAAATTGTTCTTGGTCTATGGAAGTCTAGAAGACGAGCTTGTTGTAAATGGTTACACAAATGCAAGCTTTTAAACTGATATAGATGACTTCAGATCGTAGTCTGGCTACGTGTTTACTTTGAATGGAGACACAGTGAGCTGAAAAAGTTTGAAGCAAGAAATTGTGACAAATTTTACAACAAAAGCTGAGTATATTGTAGTGTCCAATGCAGCTAAGGAGGCAGTTTGGATAAAAAGGTTCATCTGTGAACTTGGTGTGGTTCCTAGTATAGTTAACCTTATTTGCTTGCATTGCAACACCAACGAGGCGATAGCACATACCAAGGAACCGAGATCACACCACCAATCTAAATATATACTTATACATTTTCATATCATTAGAGAAACCATTGAAAGGTGGGACGTGAAGATTTATAAAGTTCCTACATAAGACAATGTTGTAGATCATTTGACGAAGGCTCTTCCGCAAGCAAAACATAATGGTCATGTTAGGTCATTAGGTATTAGATACATGAATGATTGGCCCTAGTACAAGTACGAGATGTTGGGGAATGTGCCTTAGGTCAATCTATAAACATTATTTATCTTACAATTTTAGTTAATAAAATAGAGGTTTTCATTTGTTGTTATATTATAAGTGATTGAATGTTTACCTTATAGTATGATTCATGGGTATTTGTTGAAATATCCTAAATGTCTCAAGTAGGTCATTATACTGGGAACTATAATGAATTAAGACTAGTGTAAGTCTTTATTGATGATCATATGATGATCATGCGTATATGGATATGAATTGAGATCACGAGTACTTGTTAGGAAACCAGGTACTGGACTAACCCGCTATGAGAACACCACATGGATTAAGTCATAGGTGTTAATCATAATAGGTATATCATTTAGTACTTCGACTTGAGATTGCCATAGACTTCAATTTTAGGAGGATGGTAATTTGACAATCAAATGGTGTCTTTAACCGAACGATTATAAAGATTGTAATTGGTTATCATGTGAATAATATGTGAAGGTGTGTAATCAAGATGGAAATTTTCACTCTCATATAAAGAGAGATATCAGTGGATCCGTTGATATGATAGACTAATAATGGTTGAGTTCATATGAATTGATATGATCAATGTCACTTGGATGTTTTCAGTTAACCTAAATATCGAGACTAGTATGATTGAACATAACGGGTGACTTTCCATGTCTTATGTTTAATCAAACGATATCGCATAACAAAAAGATATGATATATGTAATTCATTAGGTTGTATCGATTTTTATATTCCTGCTACTTAGGTAGTCACAATGCCTTGATAGAGACCGCTTATGACTTATGTACCAAAATGGTTTTGGTTCACTGCCAACGTCGCCTGAACCTATTGGGTCACACACGAAGAATATCTTGGCGCAATATCAATTGGTCCAAAGTAATGAATTTTTATATGATAAAATTCATGACATATAAAGCCTTTACAATTTGTTACATGATTACTTATTAATAGGGGCGTATATGTAATTTGCTTAAACTGCCTAAATACAATAGTTGTATTACAAATAAGATTTTAAGTGAGGGCTTATCTACACATATAAATAGAGGTTGAAACCCAAAGACAAAGTAAGATTCTCTTTTTTACAAATTTTGATTTCTTTGGATTTTAGGAGAGAAAGAAAAGTGTTTTCAATCTTTTTTGGTTCTAGCACTCCAAATTGTGGTCACCATTCATGTGTGGGTTTCTGATAGAGGACACACATTTGAACGTCTTGAGAATTGACAATCATATTATAAAATCATGGATTAAGGTATGGTTAACTTTTTGTAGATCTAGTTTAATGTAACTTATTTTCGGTCCTGTCGATGTTTTTCAAAAATTGTTTTGAATTTTTCGATGCGTATGAACTCCATAACCCAACAGTTTGCTACATTTCATTGTTTTTTTTTCTTCAAAATTTCAATTACTCTTTTAAGTTTCATATCAACATGATACTTATAATCTACTCATCCACAATTAAAGGCATGAACATTCAAATGAACTACTTATTCATTACATATTAATATATATATAACCTAAGTTATACTACTTAAATAATTGAATAGTAAATAAAATGAAAAAAACTATATACTACCATGCTTTCCTCATTAACTTCTTCAAATTAAAATTTAAATGATAATACTTACAGTGTCTATCTTTATTTCTCAGACTATCTTACTACTTCCCATAGTGTTGTGTAATGTTGATGCCCCCAAACTTAAATCGAACCTTGTCCTCAATGTTCAAAATTTAACCTGAAACATGAAACACTAAACCACACAAACGTATATAATAACATATGTTATAGTAAACTAAAAATATAATTAAAACAAGAATATAAGTAAAAACAATCTCCTAAATGTTAAAAATTGATATCAAAAACATTTGTAACGCACAGGTCCAAAGGATTCCTATTATATTGACTTCAGGACTGCGCATCATCTTTGTCATCTACATCATCAGCTATAGCATATGATGGTGTCAATGGATGCTCAACCGTCCTACTCGGCACCAAATCTAGATAAAAATGTATGTTGGAGCTGCTTGAAAGCCTAATGACTTATCAGTAGGTCGCATCCGTTTGGTCCTCTTATATCTAGCTATGGCTCTATAATAATCAACAAACAACATGGAAGTGCATTTTATATACCATCAGTGTTGCGATCTTTTCTACATATCATGCTCATATCTCGGCAAGGCTACCTGGTATAATGCCTTATCCTCCTTGTATTGTCTTTTCATCTCTACTATCCACAACCTCTTCTGTCATGGAGTCAAATCCTCGAGTGGTGGTATAGGTGCTTGTGGTGGAGGAGGTGGTGGAAAGACTTCAGGACCATCCAAGTCCCGCTCTCTTATCTCTGGGTCTACAAACTTATAGCCCTCAACTAAACCTTGCTAATGTTGCACCCCCACTTCTTCATTTTCTTCATTTTCTAGCCCTTTAGCTAGTTCTGCCACTACTGTTTGAACCTTTTGCCTATGGGCCAACATCTTGGCCCCAAGTCTTTCTCCCTTAGCCTTTTCACTATCATCCTCGAAGTCTTGGTAATAAGGTAGTAATTTTAATGTGAGCATGAAAGCTTCATCCATGGTTGGTTGGGGCTCTATATCAAATTCTTCATCATCTCTCATCCTCATTCATGCCCCCAAGCACATCTGACTAATTAAAATGGGAAAAATCAGCTTATTGTCCCTTTTTGACATGATGGACTCCCTTAGGTTGGTATGTATGATCTCCTCGTACTTCGTAATCACATAAAGACAAGCCGCTTTTAGCTTGTTCATCTCACCTTGCTGAGAAGTAGGGTATAGCAATGCAATAAGAAAATGTTGCCACATTTTGTAAGCCTTTCTAATACTCCCTTCTTAGTGTTCCTCGCCACATGCTAAGCTCTCATTACCATCATTGTTATCTTGGGACAACCAATACTTTTTTAGTGGCTCTAAATAAGTAAAGTTACAGGGTCTCTCATATAATCTGGCCAGGGAAGTTGGTGCAAATTCATACAAGCTTAATTCATCCAACCGATAAAAGTTATTGATCTCACGTCTATTGAAGGGAACTAAAACCTTGTAACTTTCACTGGCTCATCCTTAGTTGCAAACTTTGCATTAGCATAAAACTCAAAAATAATCCCACTTACTCCTTTAACTTTATTCTCTCAATAATCATGAGTGAGTTGGTCCCAAATTCAGTGCCTAATGAAGTTGTTCACCCTTTTATAACATTTGGCTGGCAAATTAATTCCCTTTTTGCAAATGAACTCCTTACGTAAGATTTTCTTATATCGGTCTGTAGCCTCTTTACAAATGAGAAATTTAGATTTAAAAGGTCTAAGCTCTTCGTCATTGGGATTTCTAGAGGTAGATGGCTCTAAATCATTTGCTTAAGGTTGGATAGCTTGTTTCCATGTTCTTGCCATTTTCTTCAAATTTCAAGCAACTAAAAAAACGCAACGCAACATGGTCTTCAAATCACCTAAAAAACCAAAATTTATATAACATGGATCGTGCATACTCCAAATAATGCAAAGATATCAACCAAGTCTCCATGGGTAATATTAGCTCACATTCACACAATCTAGCAAAACCTATCTTCCAACATTAAATCTACAATTTCATACAATATCATCAAAATTTTTGAAGTTCAATGCATAACTAGATGAAATTGTTTATGTGCCTCAATGTCGGATTAATTTTCGGTGTAGATCACTTCTCCAAGTCTTTTCTAATCTAAGCCCTCAAAATCTTCCTACAAACTAGAACCTTAGCTCTCCTTAGAATCAAATTCCAAAAATCCAAGCCCTAGTTTTCCAAATTATACAAATCCACAATGCATTGGTTTCATCACTTTAAATCACTAGGAACTCACCAAATCTCACTTGAAAATGGTCAAATTTTGGCTCTAGAGGGATGTATGGTTTGTGGTTGTAGTGGGGTTTTAGTTCAAGTGTGGATAATGGTGTGAAAATGGATTAAAAATCGTTACTTCGACCTCGGCACCTTACGTTCACCATGACCGCATAAATACATGAAAAAGTAAAAATTAATAAATTTTACCTTTCTTTTCGCCTATGCACCTTACCTTCACCATTTTGAACTGCTTCTCTCATTTTTGCTCCTTTAATGAGTTCGCGAGACATTTCCATTCCGATGAGTCATCACTCAATGAATGGCCTTTCATACACAATGGACACAAATTTTTCAAAAGTTAGAACTAAAACTTGTTAATTGTAATTATTAAACTAAATAACGAACTACTAACCGAAATTTAAAAACTTTAAAATTAAAACCCTAGGCTACCTCCTAGTAGCGCTTAATTTAATGTCATTAGCTTGATGCCCTTTCACTCGTTTAGTCTGAGTTTAAATTGAGAAACTTCATCTGCAAATTAGATATTATGATGTCATTCTCATTTGGATGTACTTTTTTACCATCAATAAAGACAACGTTCTAAGCATCATTTCCCTCATCGATACTCAATGTGATATTCCTCTATTTTTGTACGAATTTGTTTTAGCCATGTTCAAGAATGGTTGCCCAAGTATAATAGACACATTATCATCCATGTTGTGGTTATTGACCTCAAAATCCACAATAAATGTGAATCTAACTACTTTCACATACGCATTCAAAACTTTTCCTATAGTTAGTATGAAGTTACCATCTGCTACTTACAAATTCATCGTATCTAGACGATTGATCTTCAAGTTAGCATGAATCATGTTCATCAGTGGCATGACATTGACCGAAGCTCTCGTATCACATAAAACATTTCTAAAATGGTGCCCGTCAATGTTTATTTATATGCTTATCTCTCTAGGATTTCTCCTTTTGATTGGTTGAAATCGTAGGATGCACGTGAGCTTTAGTTTTGGTTTTTTTGGAACCAACTTGAAGTCATTGCCTGATAGGTTTTCTTCAGGAGGTCCTTCATCTTTTTCTTAGCCTTCCATTGTTCCTTACCCATCTTTTTCTTTAAGGCATTGATTCTTTGCTTCTTGAAACCATCAAGCTCATCTAGCCTTACCTCAGTGTTGTGCTCATGCATCTCTTCATGCTTGTACATTACTTGGTCTTTTCTTGGGTCATTTATTGTCGTAGTGCTCATCATGTGAATGGCACTTACGTTCTCCTTAGGATTGGTGATAGTGTTTCTAGGAAACTACCATTCCTTCCTTCAGTTCAAGGTTATAACAAGTTGACCAATTAGCCTCTATAGGTTATTGATGGATTGTGACTGCTCATCATCCATCCTTTTCATGGCTTGCTTTTTCCTTCCATTTTTTTCTCATGCTTCTCATGGCGCTCTTTATCTCTTACTTCCATGGCATGCAAATACTTTTCAATTGACTTCAATAAAGTCATCTCTTCACTCTACCCTAGTTTCCCCTATTGGACTTGTTGTTCAAAGCCTTGAGGTAGCTTTAGTGCATTATCAAGATTTCCATAAGAAAAGTTTAGTTTGTTGTTATTGTATCCTTGATAAAACCGTTGAGGAGCCACTCCACTCGATTTGAATAAATTCCCATAGGCTTGGTTGTTCATGAAGTTGATATCTTCATGCTCCATTTCCTCCAGTATGTACATTTGGCTAACCACCACGCCTTGGTAATTCATGGGTTGTTATGCTACTTATAGACCTTGGTGTCCCATTTGAAGTTGTGCCATTTGATTGCTCGAATTTGATAGTTATGCCATAATTACGGCTTGCGAGTCGAACTCGTAGACACCTGCTAATTTCCTGACTGTCAAATAATTATCGATAGTAGGATTCTGAGACATAAGATTAAGGAGATCCAATGCTCCATCTTCATCCTTGGTAAGTAAAGAGCCACTTAATGTAGCATATACTAGCATTCTTGTGCTGTGGTCATGCCATAATAGAAAATCGGGAGTTGTGCCAATTTCACGTATATGTGTTCCAGACATATCCTCAGCATCTCTTTAAATCTTTCCCAAACCTCACCAAGAGACTTGGTGTCTTCTTGCTTAAACTTATTAATCTCAAGTTTTTTCTTTTGCTGACCTTCACTAGTGGAAATAACTTATCGAGAAATATTTCGTTAATTTACAACCATGAAGTTATACTCCCTGCATTTAGCCCTTGGAACCAGGATTTGGCTTTTCCATCTAGTGAGAATGAGAAAAGTCGCATCCTGATAACCTCTTTTATGACTCCGGTAATGTGCATGATGTTGCACTTAGAAATTCTCAACATGTGCAACTAGATCTTCATTGGATAGCCCGCTGAAAAGACTATTTTACAGCATGTTTATCATAGACGGTCATAGCTCGAACTTGGTGGTGTTGGTTGGAATCCCTTTGTTGTAAGTCTTATGAACTTCTGGCTTGAAGTAGTCATGAAGACATCTTTTTCCTCGCACTCTCTCCTACATTGCTCCATCACCTAAGGGTTGGTTACTTCGGCGGTCTTGTTGTTTGTTTGTAGCTTGCTCCTCAACCATTCTGGCTCATTTCTTTTCTTTCCTTTGGTCATTCTTTCAATCTCCGGATCGTAAGGCACTATGTCCACATCTCCCTTACTATCCATGCATTAAGTTACCGTAAAAGAAAACATAAAAAATAAAGTGTAGAAAGTCAAACTGAAACTAAAACTTATTTTTTATTTTTATTTTTATAAACTGAAAATGAAAGTATTGAAAATAAAACTTAGCAACTTTTCAAACTAACTAAGTAAATCTAATGGCTACCTATCCCCGACAATGCCAAAAACTTGATAGCGCCCCTACAAGTATAACGGTTGGCTTGTAGTAAAGTGCAATCCAATAACGTTGATCACGGATATCGTCCTCAGGGAAAGGTTTTTACACTAGTTATATATTACCTACTTAACTTGAACAGTTGCTAAGGAATTCATTTTTAATTAGTTTTTATTCTAAATTAAAGTGTTCTACGAAATCACTTTAAATTTACTTGACTTCTTATATGAAGGATATCTTAGTTTGCAACTTCACCTAGGTAATTTAATACTATGTTTTGTATTCACTTTTACATCTTAATATGTTTTATGCAATGCCTAATTAAAATAAACAAATTTCCTTCATATCCACTTCAACCTACTGTCGTGACGGAGAAATATGCAAATTAGAACTCCACCTATCAGTGTGAATAATGTAAGCTCTGTATTGCTTTAAGTCTTAAATCATTGGATTCATACCATGCCTCCCTAATCAATAAATATCTCTCGATGTCGTGTGTTGTACAGTTGTACTGTTCATAGCCGGATTAAAAACTTCAATGGTCATGATAAATCCTAAAGCCTAAGTTCATTAAACACATGATCAAGATTTCTAAAACATTACACTCTAAATCAATACAAATTCTAACTATTACACTTTTTATTCCTATTCAAAGTATATCATTCATACCATAGAATCCATTGATCCCTAAGATAAATAAACTACTCACACATCATTGAAACACATATATAACAATTCAATATAGAAATCATTGCAAATTAGAAATGAATATAAATATTACCTTAAATGTAATCAATGAAACCAAATATTTATTGCAAACGTTGAGTTTTCATTGTTTTCTCCAACAAAACATCCATAATACTTAAACTCAATGGTAAATTACTCTAATGGTGGCTAATCTTCTTATATGTGGTGATATTTTATGAGTTTACCATGTCCTAATACCTTTTTTATACTCCTTAATAGCAATTAGAAACCCCTAAATTATAATTTAACTCAAATTAAAGCTTTACTTTCTATTTCCTGCGTGGTTGGCACAGTCACTTACGGCCCCGGCGTTGTGTGTGTTAAGCCATGTCGTCGTTAATATGCCACTGCTTCATTGTGTGATTTTGGGCTCCTGGAGTCTCAGCTTCGTCCCTTGCTTCTCCCGGTGTAGTCTCTTGTCTGCCACGGTGCCACCATTGTATTAGACATCCAAGGTTGATTTTCATCATTTTATCTTCTTTTCCACGTTGTACCTTTCATTCCTAAGTTGTGCATTGTATTCCTACAGCGTCAACACTTGTACCCACGGCGCCAACTCTGATTTTGTGGGTTTTTGCTCTGTTTCTTCTTGTTTTTCCTTAATTCTTTTCATTACATATTAATTCGTAGAAAATGCAATAAAACCATGAATTAGAACTCATTTAAGGATATTTATACTAAATATACAACTAAACTAACCCTATATATACATATAAGTAAGCACTTATCAGTTCCCTTTGCATTCCATTCATTTGAAGTTAGAAGAATTATATATTTTTCTATTTCATTACATTTTTTATTACACATATCAATTCACTTATGCTTCACGAGGTATATTTATTTTTTCGAAAACCCACCTTAATTTTTCAATAATGGGGACAAGGTTTGGAATGCGTTTGGGGGGTATTTTAGGTGAAGCATAATAAGCATAACAAAGAAAGCAAGGAAAGAAAAGAAAAGTAGAAGATAAGTTCAAGAATTGATCCAAAAAGTTCAGAAGTTTAATCTGATATTCAAGTCAGTTGATGAAGTTTTTCAAAATTTCATCCGAATTCAAGTAAGTATAACTTTCATTTTACTTAATTTTTGGTTAGGAATATAATATAATTGAATGAATATATAATAAATTTTTGAACGAAAGAGATATTTTATCATCCAAATGAATTATATGATAGAAGGAATCAAAATATTTTTATACCTTTTTTATTAACTTTGCTAGTTGATGCGTGAACTGGATGAGTTTTGAGGAATTGATTGTATTTGTCATGAGAATGGGTAGAAGATCGAAACAATAATACAAGATTAACAAAATAGATTTCTAAGAATATATCGATACAATGGCTATTGATTAAGTACTTTTATAGTATATATATATATATATATATACATTTATATAAAGAAAGTATTATGGCACAATTGAAAGAAGAAATAGTTAAAAATCGATGAATCTTATAAGTTGGAATGAATATTTTCTTAAATTTTAGTAGACAGTGAGAAGTGCTAACAAAAGTTTACAAATATATAGAGAGTCCTATATATTCTATAGGAAATGGAGCATGAAATTTATAGTGGAAAAAATGCAAGAATGTCTATAGGAAATGGAGTAATGACTCAAATAGTCAGATGAAGAAAAAATAATAAAAGAAAATAGAAAAAATAGAAAAAAATAATAAAGAGAAAAAAATTAGGATGAAGTAGAGAAAAATTAGAGATGGAAAAAACGAATATTTTTAAACTTCTTCAAATAAAAGATTTAGCTCGAGTGCTTGAAGCTACGATTAAGTGAAGTGTTTTTTTTGTCTTACACGTTTTAAACTACATATTTATTGGTATCTTGGAAAAATTCATATTAATTTTGATTAAAGTACTATTCATAAATTATTTTCTTAAATTAAGATTAATCTAATAGTTTTCGTATTTTGAGATTCTATACTAGTCATCGTAAGGTTGATGCTTGTCGGTGGAGATTGAGAAAACCTGTATTGTGTGCTGGCCTTAGTATTGATAGAACTTTAAGGGGTATTGCATTGGGTGGTTGAGTTGTCATTAAGGGATAGTTCATTTTCTTTTTTCTAAAATCTTTATATTCTATAATAACTTCCATTTACTTATGGGTAATATGTTTTTATTTTAATATCACTTCTATTTAAAAACATCTATTATTTAAAGTTAAGATGAATTAGATAGAAATTAGAATATAGAGAATGAAAAGAGAATATGATTGAGAGTATTCTTTTACTTGAGGCAACAAAGTGCTAAATTTGGTGTTCTCTTATTTTTATGAGAATGCCAATAATTAGACATATTTTATACTGTAATTTAGGATGGTTTTAGATGAAAATAATGATATTACACTTGGTATTCTCTTGTTTTTGCGATTTCAGGATTTAACTAAGAAAAATGAAGAAAAAAAGGAAAAAGAGGAAGAAAAGTAAAAAAAAATCAACTTAAGACAAGGTCCAGCGACGAGCCAACAATATGAGATTACACAGGTATCACTACCTGAATCAGAAGCGGAGAAGAACCAACGTTTAACGAGCGAATTGGGATTTCTAAAGGAAAAGGTGGATGAATCAGTGGAGCACATAGAGATATTTCTAATGAGTAACTCAATGATTTGTGAATAACATAGGATTCACTGACAAATCGTTGAGGTCAGTGACGAGGTTTTAGATTACTACGAGGAATTTGAGTTTATCTATGATTATACACTTAGGAAAACTAAAAATAAGACCCTAAGGCTTCAAGATTAAAAACCCTTTATTAGCCTTTGATTATATTGAGGGTCGATTTCTTAGTTAAGAGCTCTTTTCTCTTAACTAGTTTACTTTTATTGCTTTTGGAGAATCGATGGAGATTCATGATTTAATAGCTTAATACGTGGTATTTTTATTACGTCTTTCTATTATTTATTCGTTGGTGTGCTTTGTTTATACATGAGTGAGTAGTTTATTATTCTAAATAATACTAAGAAGATGATTGTAAACCATTCATCAATTTAGTCATAAGGTAGAATTTATGTGCTTAATGCTTTAAACAAATAACATACGTCAATCACGATTTTAATAAGTTATTTTTGCTTATTATAACTAATGAGGATTGATGTTCTATGCATAGTTTCAAATATGTATTTTGTTATTTGATTTTATGAATCTATGTGTATGATTATTGACAAAGAATATAGAAATAGTAACTAGGATAATCCATAAAGCAAAATTACCAGAGTGGATGTTGTAGCTCATTGTGTTCTAGGTTATTTAATGACTGACATAATTCTATTTTTTATTTAGTTTTGATTAGGTATGACTTTTATTGAGTGTTAATGCTAACATAATTTTTAGTTTATTGTGTTTTATCCAATGAGTTACAAGGTTAAGGATATGGCTTATTTCCATTGAATATAGGAAATTAAATAGATTGCTAAAGGCTATCAACCTATTATGATTAGAGTTTAATGATTTAGGTTCATCATATAAATTTGATGATTTAATCATGACTATGCTTAAACGAAAATGTCAAGATATGAAGGTTTACATATCATTGTTTAAAATGTATTGTTTAGATATTTAATTTATATTTTGAATTTTATTAGATTGGTTTATTGAATTTAAATTGTTTATATTTTAATTGATTGATTGTTTTTTTTTTCACACATAGAATTCAAGCTGGATGGAAGAAATGACGGAGTGCAACAGGGGTGATTTGTGATCGAAATGTTCCTACTAAGTTAAAAGGAAAATTTTATAGGACCGCAATTAGGCTAGCTATGCTCTATGGAAGTGAATGTTGGGCGGTAAAGCAACAACAATTACATAAAGTGAACGTAGCAGAAATGAGGATGCTTAGGTAAATGTGTGGTAAAACTCGTATGATAGAATAAGAAATATAGAAACTCAAAGACAAGTAGGAGTAGCACCAATTGATACAAAGATTAAGGAATGAAGGTTGCGATGGTTTGGTCACCTGCAAAGACGGTCTACAAATGCCCCAGCTAGAAAACTTGACTCAATAGAAACTATAGAAATTCGACGAGGTAGGGGTAGACCAAAGTTAACTTGGGATGCATTAATTAAGAGGGATTTGAATGGTTTGCAAAGCACACCATAAATTGCACTTAATCGAGCACAATAGAAAAGTTTGATCCATGTAGCCGACCCCAGTTAATTTGGGACTGAGGCTATGTTTTTGTTGTTGCTGTTGTTGATTGTTTTGTTTTTGGATTGATAGTGTTTAATTCTCATTTTAATTAGTTTACTTAATTTAAAGTAAATTAAATCAAATAAAACTTTAGGGTAGCCTTAGTTATGAAGAGATTTACAAAATCACTGTAGAGACGATATCTTATTTACAACTTCTACAAAATAATAGAAAAATACAGGAAACTATTGTGCATGCTCAACACGTGTCAATTTTTATTTGACAAGTCAATAATTAGACATGCTTTTTAGTGTAATTCAGGATGGTGTTAGATGAAAATGATGATATTACACTGGGTATTCTCTTATTTTTGTGATTTCATGATTTAATTAGGAAAAATGAAGAAATGGAAGAAAAGCCAAAACACTCAACTGAATAAAAGGTGTAACAATGAGTAAGTGAAACGAGATTATGCTGGAATCACTGCCTAAATCGGAAACAGAGAAGAGCCAGCGATTAACCAGCGAATTAAGATTTACAAAGGAATCACTAGATAAATTGGTGGAGCACAAAAAGATATTTCTAATGATTAACTTAGCAATTTGTGAAGAACATATGATTCGATGATAAATCGTTGAGGTCGGTAACTAATTTTTGGATTAAGTTTATCCATAATTTCTACACTTAGGGAAACTTTAAATAAGACCCTTGGGTTTCAACATTAAAAGCCCTCTATTAGCCTTTGATCATATCGAGAGTCGATTTCTAAGTTCAGAGCTCTTTTCTCTTAACTAGTTTAGTTTTATTAATTATGGAGAATCGTTGGATATTAAGGATTCAATATCTTAATACGAGGTATTTTGATTATGTTTTTCTATTATTTATTTATTTTTATGTTTTGTTTACGCATGAGGGAGTAGTTTATTATTCTAAACAACACTCTAGATATGATTGTAAACCGTTCTTCTATTTAGTCATAATGCAGAAGTTATGTGCTTAATGATTTAAACCAATCATACACATCAATCACGATTTTAATAAGTTTTTTTTTGCGTACTACAACTAATGATTATTTATATTGAGTGCATAGCGACCAATATGTTTCTTAATATAGGGTATTTAAATCTTTATTTATGTTTATTGTCAACAAATATAGAAGTAGTATCTAGAATTAATTTATAGGGCAAAATTACCCAAGTAGATATTCTAGATGATTGTGTTCTAGGTCATTTAATGACTAGCATAATTCTAGTTTTTATTTAGTTTGTATTAGGTATGAATTTTATTGAGTGTTAATGCTATCATAATTTTTAGTTTATTGTGTTTTATCCAATAAGTAGAGTTACAAGGGTAAGAATATGGCTTATGGCCATTGAAAATAGGAAAGTCGATAGTTTGCTAAATGCTATCAACCTATTGTGATTAGAGTTTAATGATTTAAGATCATTATATAAATATGATGATTTGATTGTGACTATGCTTTGATGAAAATGTCTAGATATGATAATTTACAGATTATTGTCTAAGTTGTACTGTTTAGATATTTAATTTATATTGGTTTCTTAATTGTTTATTTGAATTGCATGATATTGATTTATTGAATTTAAATTGTTTATAGTATAATTATTTTATTGAATTAATCGTTTCACTTTTAGATTGATAGTTTTTAATTCCTTTTTTAATTAGAGTAGTTAAATTAAACTAAATTAAATCTTGTAAAACTTTAGGGTAGCCTTAGTTCTAAAGAGATTTGTGAAATTCTTGTGGATATGATATCCCATTTACCATTACTACAAATAATAGAAAAATATGAGAAACTATTATGCACAATCGACACATGTCGGACACATGTCGATTGTGCAAAATAGTTTCTCATATTTTTCTATTATTTGTAGTAGTGGTAGGTGGGATATCGTCTCTAAAGGGATTTTGCAAACTTCAAAAGAAATTATTATTTTTTTCCTTTTGCTTTTCTTAATTTAGTTAATGTAATTAAATGGGAAAGAAAAAACTAAATAACTTAAAACTATGACTATTAACTTAATTAACCAAACTAACTAAACTAATTAAAACAACTTAATGCAAACTTAATTAAGTTGAATTCAAATTCAATATAATATAAATATCTAAATAAACATCTAAACAAACCCACCACTAAACAATGTATTATACTTGGATTGCATTCAAAAATTATAACATAACATTACCTTGTAACCTAGTTATGATTATACCAAATGGAATCTTGTAATAATTAAATCCTAATTCCTTATAGGTTGATAGCCTTTAGCAAGCTATCGATTTTCTTATATTCAATGAAAAATAGCCATATCCTTATCATTGCAAATCTAACTATTGGATAAAACGCAATTAAATATAAATATGATAGCATTAACACTCAATGAAAGTCATGCCTAATCTAAACCAAATATTAATTAGAATATGTCATTCAACAACTAACTTAGAACATAATCACCTAGAACATCCACTCAGGTAAAATTGACCCTATAAATTATTCTTAGTTATTATTTCTATAATTGTTGTCAATAATCATAGACATAGATTCAGAAAATCGAATATTATAATACATATTACCCACTGTGCATACAAAACCAATCATCATTAACTGTAATACGCTAAAACAACTTAATAAAATTGTGATTGTTGTGTATGAATATATTTAAACCATTAAGTACATACATGTCTAGGGTTTGTTTAGATTAATAAACTACTCACTCATGTTGAAAATAAACAACGCAATAATATAATTGAAATACATAATTAAATAAATACCTCTAATTGAAATAAACAAATCTCCAATGTTGCTCCGAACATAAACTCAATAAAAACTAACTTACGGTTCTCACAAACTTGTTAAAAGAAAATATGGCTCTTCATTTTGAAGCCATAAGGTCTTATTTATAGTTTTATAAGCTATACAAATCATAGATAAAATAAAATTCTTCGTAGTAATATAAATTACTCGTCATTGACCTCAACGATTTGTCAACGAATTCAACGTTTTTCATAAATAGCTGAGTTAATCACTAAAAATATCATTCCGTGCTCAACCGATTTATCCGGCTATTTCTTTGTAAATCTCAATTTGCTGGCTATTCGGTGGACCTTCTCTACTTTCGTTTTGGTAGTGATTCTTGTGTAATCTCATATCCCTGATAATTCACTGGCTCTGTTCTTTAGTTGATAGTTTTGCTCTTCTTCCTCTTTTTCTTCTATTTCTTTATTTTCTAATTAAATCCTGAAATCACAAAAACAAGAAAATACCCAGTGTAATATCATCATCTATATCTAAAATCATTCTAAATTACACTATAAAATATATCTAATTATTGACTTGTCAAATTCCTCAAACTCAACCATTTGTTGTCCGAGCAAAAGAATACTATCAATCATATTCTCTTTTCATTCTTGATATATTGATTTCAATCTAATTCATGTTAACTTTAAATAATATAAGTTTTTAAATAGAATTGATATTCAAATAAAAACATATTACCCACAAGTGAATGGAAGTTATGATAGAATAAAATGATTTTAGAAAAAAAAGAACCATCTCTTAATGATAACTCAACCACCTAATGCAATACCCTTTAGAACTTTAAGTTCAATCAATACTAAGGCCAACACACAATATATATTTTCTCAATCATCACTAACAACCATCAAGTTTACGATGACTAGTATAGAATCTCGAAACACAAAAACTATAACAAATACTTTATAATTAATACGATAATCAAAATCAATGGGGATTTTGCAAATATATAAATGAATACATCATTTAAAACGTGTTAGACAAAGAAATACTTCACTCAACCCTACCTTTAAGCACTAGGGGTAAATCTTTTCTATAAATAGTTTAAGAACATTTGCCTTTTCCATATCTCATTTTTTTCGACTTCGTCCTTATTATTTTTTGTTTATTATTTTAATTTATTTATTTATATTCTTTTGTTTTAGACTTTTAAGTCCCTGCTCTATTTTCTATGGACGTTTTCACATTTTTCCCATTATAGATTCCCTACTCTATTTCTTATGGAATCTATAAGACTCTCCACATATTTGTAAACTCTTGTTAGTACTTCTCATTATACACTAAAGTTGAAGAAAGTATTCTTTCTAAATTATAAAATCCATTGGTTTCTAACCCATTTCTTCTTTCAATTGTAGCATAATGACTTTCAATATATACTATAAAAATACTTAATCAATTACCTTTATATCACAAGATTCTTAGAAATTTGTTTTGTTCATCTTGCAATATTTTTTCGATCTTGTACCCATTCTCATGACTAATACAATGCAATTAATCCCTCTAAACTAATCCAGTAGATACATTAACTAGTAAAGTTAATCAAAAAGGGTACAAAAATATTTTGATTCCTTCTATCATAGCATTCACTTGGGTAATAAAATTATCATTTCCATTCAAAGACTCTATTATATATTCATTATATTATATTCTTAACAAAAAATAAAGTAAAATGAAATTCATACTTACTTGAATTCAAAAGAAATTCGAAAAATCTCTTCAACTCACTTGAATATCAGATCAATAGTTCGAACTTTGAATCATTTATGAACTTCTCCTCTACTTTTCTTTTCTGCTCTTGCTTTCATTGTCATACTTCACCTAAAATACTCCTAAACTCCATTCCAAACCTTATCCTCAAGGTTAAAAAATTTAGTATGATTTCCAATAAAACAAATAGACCTCGTAAGTATAAATGAATTGATATAATCTTAAATTGGATAATCAATATATAAAGTCAGCATATAAAATTTCATTAAACACAGTGCATTAAAAATATGGATAATCATCACCAATGTATATCAAATGTAGCATCACCATCAAATGTATCACCACAACACCATATTAAATGTATCACATGAAATCACATCATTAGGCATAATATCATAGACACTATATCATTAGCACATATCACATAATATCATCACCAGAGTCACATGCAAGACCTCACACATCATCACTTAAAGACAAAGGAGATAAAGTAAAGTAAATATATCAATGTCGTCGTCATGAAGTCACATCATCTTCATCCTCCACTAGATGAATCCTCCCGGGCGGGTAACTCGCAGTGGGACCATAAAGGTTGTTGTCTTGACCTGGCGGTTATTGATCATCAAAACACTATTAATCGATAGCCTCATTTATGTAGATGGTACAAGAACCTTTACGACTCCTTATATGTCATCTTGACATTATCCTATGTATCGCGTGAATGCTCCCTGTTAAGACCCTCTTATTCTCGAACACTCGTTCTTGATTCCTTAAAGTTCTGACTTGATTTTGCATAATTGAACCCCTAAAGGCATACAATGACTCCTCTATGTAAAGTCCATCGAATCTGTAGCAGGTTGCTCTGCATTTAAATCTTTTATTGCTCTTGACATTTCTTCTAAAACTTTCCTTATTTGATCTCTAATCTTTCTTCTTTGCTCCATCTCTTTTCTTACTATCACAGCCTTCTCCCTCTTGTTTTTAGAGTCTTCATATCCATTAATGTTTCGTGATAGTTTTCTATGGGAAAATATCCATCTCAAGTACTACCATATTTAGTCGATCTTCTCTGCAAAAAGTCATGATCAGAAAAGGAACTGGTAATTCTTCATTCTTATTCATTGTGATGACACTCATGATCAATTTATAGATAATCTTGCCAATAGCTAAATATATGAATCCTTTCAAATTATGGTAAAATAAAGCGGCTCTGTAGTTCACACTCTCGTAATATTGCAGACTTGGTTGTAAGCTGACGTTAATGAAATAACACCACGCTTTCATGATTTTTCTAAAAGATTTAGTAGTAATGCAATTTTGGCACCTATGCGTGTCTAAGATGAATCTATCACCATGGTGACAAGTCAATAATTAGACATGTTTTATAGTGTAGTTTGTTTGATTTAAACAAAGTCTTAACATAAACTAGATCCGCTTTGCAATGTAATTATGATGAGATAAATATATGCTTAGTGATTTTAACCAATTGTATTTTTTGATTCACTGATTTAATAGGTTATTATCTATTTATTTTAATCTTGATCTTTGTGTTGCATGCATAGTCTAGAATGTGTATTGTGATATATGCGTCCATTATCTATTTGAATTAGTACCTAGGATTTTTGATAGGAAAACACAGTTTAAATGCCCTAGGTGGATTTAAAATGTAAATCTAGTGTTGAAGTGGCTTTTCGAAGATTTTAGATTTTGTAGTTCGAAGTTATCAAAAATTTGAATGTGCTTCTATAGCATGAGTTAATGTCTTCGTGCAAATAAAAGGGTTAGCTCAATAGAATTAGAACGTGGCTTTTCCACCAGTATAAGGAGAACAAATGATTGGGTAAAGGTTGCTTACTTACTTATGATTAGAGTTTAATGATCTATCTTACTTTATTAAATATGCTCATAACTATATGGTAGGAGTTACATGTTTGGAATGCAAAATGGGTTTATACTTCATTGCTCTGGATGTTTGTTTAGATATGTATTTAATATCTAATTTACTCTATTTGATTGATTGTGAATTTAGATCGTGTTAGTTAATTAAGATAATATAGTTAAGTATTATTATATTATGGTTAATTATTAGTTAGTTTAATTACTTTTATTAAATAAAATAAAATAAAAATAATAAAAACCTTTAAAAGTCCTTTTTCCTGGAGGAGTTTGACAAATTCCTATAGAGATGATTCCTACTTATCACTACTACAAAATATTTAAAGTATAATATAGAAGGGAAAATTGTTTTGCACGCCCTAAACGTGTCATGAACAAATGACTATTGTATCCATTCGGTGAACGAGAATGTAGGCATTGCTTTCCTTCAACGTATGTGGTTGAAAATGGAAACTTGTTTTTTTAAAACTTGGTTTACAACTCTACTAATAAGAATGTTGTTGGGTATGATGACATATAACAAATGTCGTTGATTTTTAATTAATCAGTCATTAAAAACTTATTAAGTCTCAAGAGAGTGTTTCAAATTTTTTGACATTTTATTTAAATATTGTCATGCTTAACCTAGTTTTAATGGCATGTTTTTAAGATTGTCATAAGAATTTAGTCATAGAAAGTGTTTTTTGTTGTAGTGTCTCCACTACTGCTACTGGCCTAAGGCTAATTAGTCATCGCAATCTACAATGAAAATGAGTCTTGATTAGCACTATAGATATCGATATATAATATAGTAGAATTCAACAAATAACACATATATTGTAATGTCGTGTGTCCCTAAGTAGGTGATTAACCATAATTAGAACACTAATTAACCTGAGTTAGTCTCGTGGTTAAGTTGGATGTATTTTGATTAGAGTGTGTATTCGGGATTGAATGTCATTTGGTGTTTGTATGAAATGTAATATTAATTATGAGAATAATTAGATTAATTGGTTATAATTGAATTAATGAAAAATCATGTGACTCTTAATACTGGGTGTAGGTCAAGGGTGACGCACATGGGTCGTGGGGTAGCATATACTCCCGAGTGTACTCATTGGCGTACGCAACGAAATTATAAATGCAAGAATATAAGCATTTTTGTATGTGTGTTTATATATATATTTATGTATTGCATGTGTATATATTGAGAATAATTAATATATTGGTGGGTGTATAGTGATACGCATGGTCAATGGTGACAATCGTGGGATGTACAACAGTGTGGACGCTCGAGGGTGGTTGTTGGCCTGCCCGATGAATTTATAGGTGAGAAAATACATAGGTATATGTATTAATATATAATTGATATATATATATAAATAACTTATAGTTTTGATTTGAATTGTTTAAATCATTGCATTGCTTCAAGATACCTATCGCGTAAGCATCAAAAAGGTGAATAGTGCAAGGAGGCATGAGACGTTGATAAATTAATGGATTAATCGTGCCTCAAGATGTGTGTAAACACATCTCCATGACTATCGAGTGGTGCATACATAAGCATTTATGCCAAACTATAGGCTCTAGATATGCCTCGAGATACATTTTCTCTATATAGATCAAAGGGTGCATGGAGTAAGCTAAGTGCCAAGCATGTGTAGGATGAGGTGGCTAGTGACAGAGGTGATTTGGTTAGTTATAAAACCACAGGATCTACCTCTAGATACTTGATACATATCTCGAGGAGATCCAATATATTTGATCATAAGTAAGGCAGTTAAGAGGTGATGGGTTTGTTAATAGCCACAAAGATCATCCTCGAGATACACAACTCATATATCGAGGAAGATCAAAACATAAAATGGAAACAATAGAACCAACTGATCTACCTCAAGACTCGTATGATGCAAATTTCGAGTAAAATTAAAACATAAACCAAAAACCTCGGACATCTCACTGTTTGATCAAGTGAGAGAAAGGAGGAGCAGCTGAGGCTTTTATCAATATGAGGAAAGGATGGTGGGTATAATTTAAAGGAATCAAATATTCAAACCATTATAAATCAGTGATCATCACTGATTGGGTAAGTTTAAAATTAGTTTTCGAGTTGAATCCATAAGTAGATGATGAATTTGTTGTTAATCGTTGATGTTGTTGATTTGAAATGGACTAAAACCTCATTAGAGGCCCTCCTTGATGTTATGAGGAGTGATTTAAATGTTGCTATGAGAGTTTTTAATTGAACAGGAGTTGTTGCTTGGTTCCTTGTTAGGACGCTCGACTATGGAGCATGCTCCCTATAGTACGGAAGCACACTCCTATCAAGAATTATAAGAAGCCCAGTTTATGTAGTGCACCCCACCAAATGAAAGAGCACGCTCCCAACCCAGAAAACAACAATTTTGTTATAATTTATCATAGTTTTAATGATGTTTTAGAGAATGCTTTAGGGGTCCTAAACATATGGTACTCGACTTGAATTGATAACAACTGGTTTATTTTAGGTGTTTGATCGAGAGAAAAAGGTTTAAGGTTGCCAGGGTTTATGTAAGTCAGTAAAAAGTTAGGAAAGCTGATATATGTAAGTGGGACTCATATATTTTATCAATTATGCTACGTAATTTGTATATTAGCTCTAGTAGCTTATGGACTGAGTTTGGAGCATCGCACTGGGACTCATGTTATTTAAATGTTTTATAACTTAAGCTTCAGAGTTGGAATGGATAGGGGGACAATAACTTAAATGTAATGGAGTTGGTGGATAAATACCTACCTCTAATTAAATGGTAACTTGAATGGATATTGAATTTGGCGAATAAGTACCGAGCTTCAATTATTAACGTGAGAGCGGTGGATAAGTACCAATCTCTGAGGAAGGTGGATAAGTACCTACCTCTAAGATAAAGGAACTAAAATTTGATTCTAGTTCTAATCACGATACACAAGCCATTTACTATCCATTTATAGTTGAAATCTCAATTAGGCGTTAATGCACTTTACGTGATTTTACATTAGGCTTGTGTGGAACCCCTTAGGCTGTGTTCTCGCTTAAATGAGAGAAATAATCTCATTTTTTATAAATAATTGAAAATAAGGGTCACAATATAGTTGCAATACATTGAATAACTTGCATATGATATGTATTGTTTATATTGTTTCTGTCACCCTGAGTAGTTATATTGGTTCATGTTGTTATTCATTTATCCATTGATTACTTGTAAATAGTTGATAAGTAAATGCGTGTCAATAAGCAAGATGGAGTGCTCATCCCTCTTAACATTTCATGTACATGGTTTAGCACTAAAGATAAAGCAAAAGGAAAGATCTAGGTGTGTAGAGATCTCATCTAATGTAATGTACTCAATTGTATATATCGTATTGAATTATTGTTTTATAATAAACAGGGTTGGGATATGGTTTGACAACCAAGGATTAAGCCAATTTGTGTATATCTAATGTTTAATAAAAAAAATTTAAATTTTGTTGCTCTTTATTTTAATTATTATTTGATTATCAAGATATACAAGTTATGTTTATTAGGTTAGAAGGTAAGGTTGCTAACTCTAGTTGAGTTTGGCTAGTGTACTGGGGATTAAGTATGGTTTCAAGTCGGGTATCGCCCTAATCGAGATAGGAGATGCTTCATATATTACTCTTGTTTTAATTTCCTAAGCTCACCTCACATCCCAACTAATACTCCAAGCCAGGATTATAGTTCCATTTTTTTCGAACTCTAAAGTTTTTTCCGAACTATAATTAATCAAGGGATTACACAGAGTTAAGGAAAAAACCTTAGTCTCTAATCCTATTTGTGACGACTCTGATCCCTACAAACTGGGCCTCGCATGCAGTAGACCTATGTGGACTTTAGACTCGGCTCTCGCAAGGTCAATGCAAGCCTAGTTAGCTTTCATTTCCATTTTTGTTAGTTAGTCAATGATTTTAAGGTTAAGTTATCACGGTTTGCATGTTTAAATAATTTAGTAGCGGAAATAACTTAAGCAAGTTATAATAACTCAGTAAAATAAAAGTTAGGACATCCTATGGAGTGGGAACTTAGTAAATACGTTCTCGAGGACAAAAACTAGAAATATACATTTATCAAAATGCACTCAGCTCATTTAACCAGTTTTACAAAACACATATAACAAAAATACATAAAAGGACCTAAGTGTAGCAAAATTGGAAGCCAACTCTAAGGAAAGCTCAGAAGGAATCACCATGTATCGACTCATTTCCCTTGCCATATGACAGACATGCAATTGTCGCCATACATGAAATGGTTCTTATGAGTAAAGTTAGAGGAGTTTCAACAATAATTCTAGAGATAAATGAATGGTTAGCTAATATAGCATGCGGGTAATAACAAGGAAATGAAATAGTAAGCACATGATAAATAAGCTACTAAGGAGATCAAAAGAATTGAGTGACATTATCACACATATATGGGTATTCTAGTGGTCTATTTCGTCACGTTGCAACACATGGTTACAAAATGACTTTCAAGACGGGTTGTAGACTTAAATAAGTCACCAACAATTTAAATTGACTTCATCAACTATAACAGACACATAATCACCCCAACCGACTTGATTTCCAAATCCTAAACTTTAGACTTAGCACAATTTACAATTTGTGTAGTCACGGTCATGGTAGGCACAACATACGACACACGTACTACACCCATGACTACCAATCAACTGCTAAGGTCGTAATCCGCTCGATACTAATGTAAATCACAAAGAGAAATAATATAAAACATACAGGTAATATATAATAGATCTTATTTAGAATCATAAGGTATGTATGCATGTCACCCAATAAGTCACGAATATCAACGAAGGAATCACACAGATAAATCATGATGTGGATAGACAATTAAGTTAATTTCATAAGGAAATGACACTCACAAAGGTAGAATCTCATTCAATAATATCATGCATTAGATCTCAAGACATTACATTCACAAAGAAAGATAGCAAATTGAATGAAAAGAAATACTATTGAGGCTACTACTGGTTTGCTTACCTAACCAACATGCAAACTCATGACATTCTGATGAGAAACTCCATGTCTGCCATCATTGGTTGATCGGTCTTCAAGACATTGCCAGAGACAAACATCCTTAACCAGTATCTACACATAAATAAACGATCGCAATCTGAACTGTTAGCTCCAAGTGAGTTAAAAAACATTTTTTGTTCTCTCCCCTAGTCCACAACCTCTAGAGACAACTCAAAAACCTTTTTGGGTTTATCCCTAGATTCCTACATTTTTTTAATTCCCATTTAACACCTATACATACAACATTTATAATTAGGCAATCAAATAAATTATGGATATACCCCTAATTAAAGGAATAATAATATAACACACTATAATGGTAATTCTGTCTTGAGTTTTATAGTATAGAATTCATAAATCTAAACTATTAGAAATCATGCAGATTCATTCTTATATGCAACCCAATAGGTTTGTACAATGTTGGAAGTGAACCAAATACCCTTTCGGCACACAAGTCATAAGCTGCCTCTAGCAAGACATTATGACTACTCAAGTTGCATGAAGATTACTAATCTATACAACCTAATATATTCAATGCATATCTTATCCTTTTGTCATGCGATATCTATTGATCAAACACAAGACATGTAATGTCACCTTTATAGTTAAATATACTAGTTTTGGTCTCTGGGTAGATGAATTTTATCTAATGACATTGATCATATCAATTCATTTTACATGACTATTTATCGGTCTAACATATCAAGGTGCCTAATAGATATCTATCTAAAAGAGAGATTCAAATCCTATCTTGATCACACAAAGTCCACACATTATTCTAACAATGATCAATCACAACTTTTACAATCATCCAGTTAAAGATGATGTTTAATTATGTTAAATTATTGTGCTCCTAATGTTGGAGTCTCTGGTGATTTCAAGTTAGTGGACTAAATGAAATAACTATCATGAGAACCACTTATGAAATTGAGCATGTCGAGTTCTCATCGTAGGTCGATCCAGTACTTATTCATAAGAAATACTCATGATCTTGATTTGTATCCGAATACATATAATCATCACATGATTATCAATCAAGACTCATAAAAATTTTAATTAATTATTGTTCCCACAATAATAACTGACTATGACATTTAGAACAATGCAAGAATTATTCGATGATACTATTATAAAAAGAAACATGCATCTATTTATAACTGTGAAACAACATTTACATAATTAGCTTAAGGCACATTCCCTAACATAACCACCTCAAAGATAGTAGAAACATTCCATTCATCATAATCCCATCATTAACATCATTTGTAATGACCCGTTACCTTAAGTTGGTGATTAGTGTTAACTCGAGTCCTAATTCACCCGAGTTACACTCGTTATTAAGTTTAACGTGCCACGATTAGCATGTGTGTGGGTTTTTATGATATTTGATGTTTGTGTGGCATGCTTAAATGCATTTATATGTTGTTGGATAAATTGGAAATTTATATAAGCCAATAATTGGGAAAATAAATAATTAATTAATAAATTGTCTGTGCACCAAAAGCAACGAGTGGGCCGTAAAATGAATGTGCACGCCTGAGAATACTCATAGGTGTGGCAGGTGAATTTAATAGCGATAAAATACAAAAGGATATATATTTATATAATTAATACAAATATATAGAAATAACCTATAATTTGGTTCAATTAATATGGATCATTGAATCGTCTCGAGATGAGCGTAAGTGGAGGATGGTGTTAAAATGTGTCACTTTATGGTTTTCATTTTAACACAATCTCCATTAGATCAGCCTCGAGATAGCTGATGCGTATCTCGAGCAGAATCCATATATATAAATAAAAAACAAACTCAAACATATCTTATTGTTGCATTTGATTGAGAGAAGCAAGTGAGGGTTTGATCAATGGGTAGGTGTGATCAAGGAAGGGAATAAATAATTATCATAGCTAGATTAAATCATTTCCATAGTTGGATTGAGTGCGGGTAAGTGTTTGATCATGTTCTTTCTTTTTTAGTTTTGGAGTTTTAGTTGAATTGGCAATGAAGCTTCATTAATTATAGTTGTTGATGTTCGAAAATGGTTTAACACCTCATTAGAGGCCCTCCCTAAAGTTGTGGGGAGGTGTTGGTTATTGTTGTGTTGAGTTTGTGATTGAACAGGGGGTGCTCCTTTTAAGAACGTTGATAAACCAAGTTGGTGGAGCGTGTGCTAGTAAAGTACGGAGCGCGCTCCTACCTCGAAAAAATAATAATAATCTTAAATTATTCAGGGTGAATTCTGAGGGTTTAGGGACTGGTTTATGGGTCTAAACTTGGGAAATTAGACATATAATTACCTCAAATGGTTTATGATAGGTTCTCAAATACCGAGAAAGGTTAAGTGATCCAGCGATTTAGGAATTTCGAAGCGAAGACTCGTATTCTTAAAAGTTATGCTTTATAAATTAGTATATTTAGTTCATATAGCATTGTGGACTCGATATGGTGCAACGTACTGTGATATGACTATTTTATATGTGAAAAATCGTAAAAACGATCGATAAGGTAGACCGGGACTAAGGATCGAAAAGGTTATCCTGGAAATGGATTCAATCCTTCGTCCTAATGAATGAAAAAGGTTAGCCTAGAAATAGATTCCACCCTTTTATCCTCAGTTAGTCAAAGTTTTACCTTAGTCGTCATTAAACCAGCAGAATACCTTGTTGGCCAACATGTGGATTCTATGGTTGTATTCTAGAGTGACGTGAAAGTACGACTCTGTAATTAAACTTAAAACACAAATCATGAGTACGATTGCATATTATTATTTAACTTGCATTCATTTATTTATTGTTTATATCAATTCCAATACTTGAATATATATGTTTTGGATTTATATTGCTATTCATTAATTCATTTATACTAGTTGATAATTGATATGTTTACGAGCATCACTTACTGAGCAAGTTGGAGTGCTCACACCCCTTAACATTTCAGGTTCATAAGTTAGTGCTTCAGCGAAAGGCAAAGAGAAGGCTTAGGACTTTATTTGTTTTCTCTACAATGTGATGAGCCTTCTTTGTATGTATATATGTATCGTATGAATTACATTTTGTAATATAACAAGGTTAGGAGGTTTTATAATCATGTTTTCGTTTTGATAAACTCTATGTTAAAGTCTTGGAAACCAGAGGAACTGAGGAGATTAATGAATCAGTGATGAACTAACAAGCAAATATCAATACTAAACAAGAATTGATTTCGTAGTATGACTTGAATGTCTTCCTCTGCATAGGCTCAACCTAAATAATCAAATAAACAAATTAATAATGTGAATAACCACTATAATGATCTCTCGTTCTCAAAAAACTCAAGTGATGAATGATCAATGATTATCTACACAATGGTAAAGTTGTGTAATTATAGACTCAATCTATCTACTTTATCTAGGAATTCAGTCATAAATATAATAGAACTAAGAAAACCTCATCTGTTTCCAATTGTAACTTATGTTGGAATCATGCAACGTTCAACAACTAGGTCTTATATTCCTTCAAGAATCGTGTCTCGTCATCTCCATAAAGCTCTTCAGTCATTTATGCACCTTTCTCTAGGATTTGTTGCTGTAATCCATCTTGAAGTTCTCTCATTGCAGCATTGAACTTCTTTACTATTGTAGAATAATACTGGCAGTTTCTCTATTGCATTATCTAGCTTATATTTGTCTTCAACTCTGACTTTGATACTAGAATTTACATTTTAATCTATATCTGAGTTGTATCTACACTCGGACATCTCGCTAAATTAGACTTATATCCTCATTGCAACATTTACCTAGCTAACTTAACTTATGTTTTGGTAATATATCGCCAACAAGGATAGACTGACCCAAACACAGTAAACTTGGTTCTAACAATCTCCTCTTTTGGTGTAGATTGGTTAAAAGCAGTAAACAGCAAGATAACCAAAATTTTTAGGAACTTCATAAAATGTATTGTTACCCATAGATCAAAGTAACAACACATAAAAATAAAACCCCAAAATATTATAGTAATCAGACAATAAGTGCATCCATCAAATACAATTTGAAAAACATAAAAGTTTATGTACTTATAGTCACAAAATACAAAAAATAAAACCTTGCTCTTTTACTCCCCTTTTCGACTAACTCTGTCAAAACGGTTACAAATGAGTGTTAATCAGCCACATCTAACATTGAAGCTTAACAAAGCAATGTTCAACTTTATTTGCAATGAACACATCTACGTAGCTATCTCGTCTCTATAAGTAGTCAGACAAGCAATGTGATCTAAGAAGTAATCAAACAATGAAGGGTGTGGTTTCATTACAACCTAAGAACTTCGTTGTTGTGTATGTTCTTCTTGAGTAGGAGGAAAATCGTCTTTAAGAAGTTTTGTCTATGTCGTTGTAGCCACAACAGGTTTAAAAGTCACAGGTATAACTGTAATAGTGCAGAACTCACAGTGGCAATCTTCATTGGTGCAATAGCATTAACATCAACCGGAGTTGTTTGCTCGGCTAAAATGGTAGGAATGGCTTGATTGACATCCAAATCCTCATACTCAAGGTAAGTAAGAGGATGGACTGACATACGTGGCGCAGGTTGCAAAGCATCATTTACTGGATCCTCAACAGTATGTTCCATAGGTGCAATAATTGAAGGCAGTAGAATGCCCTCAAGGTTAGCAGCAGTCAAGTCCGTAGCAGGAGAAATCTCTGATGTTGCTAGAGCCTCAGCCTTTCTAGAAACTTTTTCACTAGGAAGTGGGGAAGTTGAACTTGCACCTTGGGTTAAAGCAGGTGGCAGCCTAGCTTGTCCTACAGCAATAGGAAGAGAATTTTCCCTTTTTGCAATATCCTTGCCTATGGATTGCACTTGAATAGGACTGGTGTCCTCAGCATCAGAAAACTTCTCAAATTGCGAAATCTCTGCAATATTTCATTTCATTATTCGTCTAGTCTTCTATATTGGCTTTATAGTAGGGGTAGAAATAGGAGCTGCAGTAGTAGCAGTACCAGTGATAGGAACCGGAGTTGGAGTAACCTTAGTAGCAGCAAATTGAGATCCTAAAACTGATATAATTGACGGCTTCTTTTGTAAGCATGAGAAGTCAAGATCAACAATCCTCTCTAAAGAATCAAAGGAAACCCTTTCATCTACGGAAACTTTCTTCTTTCCCTTAGAGGTTCTAGCTTTCATGGAAGAACCAAGTTTTCCAAGCAATTGTCGAGGATGGATAGCCCCTATCTTCACTTTTCTACTCTCCGCAGCACTAACTTGATTTGACGCCAAACCAATGTAAACTCGATCTATAGCATCATGGTAGTAAATGCCAATAGTCTATGTCTTCGAAAGATCTGTAGTAGCGGTAGAGTCACCATGCAAAGATGAAGAAGAGTGTTGTGCCATTCTTGCAGTAATGTATTCCAAGAAAGATGAAAAATTTTGCAGAGAACAAAAGGAGATCAAAGCAAGAAAGAAGAACTTGAATTGAGAAGAGCAATTTGTGAAATTAGGTATTCTCACAAAATCAGCAAAGATAAACCCAAATCAAAAGATAAATTTCCCTTAAATCCCCCAAAATTACTCTATTATGTCTAACATAACAAAAAACTACCCCCTTAACCATTGCAAATGGCTAATTTTTATAGCCCACTTAAAATAGAGCGACACTTATTGCAGGAAAAAAATGGCAATTTCTTGCAGTAAGAACCCTTGATAGTGAGAGCACAAGCCAATGTCATGGTGCAACCTCTCAAAAGTCTGTGTGTCAAGAGCTTTTATCAAAAATATCAGCTAACTACCTTTCAGCGGGAACATGTTGAATATAAATTAACCCTTTTCCCCTGGATCCCTGATATAATGATGAAGAATATCAATATGCTTCGTACTAGATTGTTGAACTGGATTCTTCAAAATAACAATGGAACTTTTATTATCAAAGTACATTTTTAACTGAGATAAAGCAATACCATAGTCTTTGTGCATTTGTTGCATCCACATTAATTGCATGCAACAACTACTAGTAATAATATATTCAACTTCAATAATAGATAGAAAAATGTAGTTTTGCTTCTTGCTATTCCAAGCAAAAAGATTAGAACCCATGTAGTAACATCTACATGTAGTATTATTTTAATCATCAATACTTCTAGCCCAATAAGAAACAATAAACTCAATTAAGTCATTGGCTCCTCCCTTAGTAAATAGTTTACTAAAATTGGTTGTTCCGTGCACATAGTGCAGAATCCTTTTTACATTAACCAGTTGAGTCTTTTTTAGACATGCCTGATAGCAAGCAAAAACTCCCTCACTAAAAGCAATATATGGCCTGCTAGCCATAAGAATTAATAAGCTACCAATTATGCCTTTGTATAATGTAGGATGACATCAACACATTTGTCATAGGAGCTTATAGGTGTTCGAATAAACTTAGCAGTGTCCAGTCCAAAATGCTTAACAAGAAATTTAGCATACTTTCTAACATATGAATATATTATCTTTAGTGAGATTACCCAAAACTCGGTGGCTTGGACTGCCGGGCCTAAGTCGTCGCCAAACCCCTTGAGATAACCTAGCGAGTCGAGTGATGATCTTGTTAGCCTTAACTTGCGAAAAACAAACCAAGACATTCTACAAAAGAGAACTAAGACTAAAAGGTACGAAAATAAAAGTCGTTTAAAAGTCTAACAATTGCAAAATAATAGTGTAAGTCTTACTAACAACTAAAAACATAAACTAAAACAAGTCATGTGAGTTTAAACATCTACCCATATGAAATCCCATTTTTATTACATAATACATCTTTCACAACAAAATAGATAAATGTAACTCAAACCAAGGCACGGGTAAGAGATTTCCTATGGTACGACCTTGCTTTTTCCTTCGTCATGAATAGCAGCTGAGGTACTTGGAGGGAAATTGTAGGGTGAGCAATATTTCAATGGGCTCAGTAAAGTAAGTTACTACTCTACCATCAATCATCCAAGTACTACCCATTATATTCAAACAGTTATGCACCTTAAGATGTCATGGAATTTCCTTAGACATATGAACTGTTACGCACCTCAATATATAATAAAATAGCAGAGAGAGGTCACTGGTGGCCACCGGCCCTCCTTTTTGAGATACCAATTCAATTATTCAACGATATATCAGTTCCAAAGGCATTCAAGAAATAGAGTGACAAAAGGGACATGATAAGAAGCATTTCAATGAAAAGATATCAAGGAAGATTCCAAGTAATTTCTGAACAGTTGCTGAAGTAAAGTCATAGCATATCTACTATCATGACATCATTGGTAATAGTGCAAACTCCATTTACCTCTAGCGCTACTTTGCCATCCAATCTCTTAAATCCTCGAGAAGTCTAATTTGTTCTCCTTAAACATCTATATAGTTTAGATTTAAAAATAATCATTAAGCTTTTTTTCATTAGGATGATTTATTCTTATCCTTTAAGGCCATTAATCTCTTTACTATTGGGTTTCATTTGAAACATCATGACGTCAAGAAAACCCCAATTAAATCTCCTAAAGTTGAAATTGAGATGCGAGATTATTTTTGGTCTCTTGACCTTAAAATCCGATTTTGAATTATCAAATCACTTGAAAACCAAGTTTGGTTGATCTCATGTTCTAAGACTCTCTTTTAGCTTTCCAATAATATAAAGAACAAGAAAAATGGAGTTAAGATGAAGTAGTTATGCCACTTTTACGAGCACTGTTGAATCAATGAAAATCGGTAGATCTGTTGCATTGACGACGCTGCGTGGATTATCCCACGTGGCACTGTAGTAGCGTCACCACCACTGCATTGAGTCATCTTAATGTGACTAATGTCAAGGGTTTACCTACACGACATCATGAAGGCGTCACCACCATAGTGAGCTCCACTTTGTAGTTTCGTTGACGTTGTGAGTTTACGGACATGGTGACTTGCGTGTGTATGCACAACACCGAGACGGTGTCAACATCAAGGGACCTAGAATTTTTTGGTTTCCCTTTTCCTAGCTTCTGACCAAGTCCTGACCCATTTGGAACTACAAATACATAAAAACATACCAATATCAAGTGTTCCATCAACCAATAAACATTTCAAACGAGATTGTACAAAAATAGTCTAGAATCCAAAGTTTTGTTGTAAAAATTTACATAATTCAAAATTGCTACAAAATCATCAAAGACAACTCAAATGACATGATTTTCTTCCAATGATAAGTGAAACGGGGGAGTGGTGTGATCCTAAAACAAAAATACATACCAAGAAAAACCACACCATCTCTAAGCAATTGATTGTTCATGTTTGCAAATAATTTTGTTCAAGTTAAAAAAGTTGGGTTAGGGTTCTTACCTAGCTCGAGTGATTCTCCAGCTTATGTAGCTTGGTGTACTCTTTTCCTAGCTTCTAAGCTTCATCTCTTTCGCTTTTACCAATAACCCTATCTTCTTCTCTTATTTGTTAAGTTGGGAACAAAGTGGCTACAACTCCTATAACTTGTATATTAATTGGGCCCACTCGAGATTTAGGATTTGGTGACCATATTCTAGCACTTCATCTCAACAAGCCCTTTTTAGTTCTAGGACAATCCCTTGTTCCCAAATGAGTTTATCCTTTTGATGTTTTTATTGGAATGCCCCTTGTTTGTGTGTTATTTCCATTACCTTTTACTCAAATCTGTTTTTGTAACTTAGGCTTAATTTCGCACCTAAATCAACTAAATAATATATAATACACCCATTAGTTACACTCGTACACCAATGTCATATATATTTACCCAAATACCATTGTCATTAGGGTTAATTATGATTATAAATATTTAGGCCATTACAATATTCCCAGTTTTAGGAAGTTTCATCCTCCAAACTAAGAAGGAAGGTACGCCTATAAATTGAACTGATATGGCACCTAATTATAACCCATTCCTGAGATGTCTCGCACAACTCGTCTGTTACATGACGTGGTCCTTTCCGTTATCTAGTATGTTTATCTCTTTTATGTAACTCATAAAATAACTTGCTAATCCCAACACTTGATACCATTACCTTGGTCCCACCGACAAGAAATTCAGGCCTCTCCTTGAGACTTTCAATCTGAGTCATTTCACTTTAGCTCAACAGCTAATGATGTATATAATCACATGTCAAAATTGATGACATTCCATACTTCCTGTTGAAGTCGTAATACAAACATGAGCATATCCTCCAAAACTATAATCAATCACGCAACCTAAATACTAGACTAAAAAGCCATACCGAGGCACAACATGTTGCCCAATCCATATCTATAGTCTCTGCCACATCCTCATAGTAAATAACCCCGCCACCACATGATAGTAACAAATGAATCATGATCCGAAATAATGAACACTAGCATACCATCTGTCCCCACAACCCTGGCTATATTTATGTAAACGACTTAGTTTGTATTGTGAATCTTTCTGTAAGGTTGAAAAAAGTAGGCAGACTTAGATAACCATTTTTAACAAACTCTGATCACCTTCAGTGAATCATTTCTTTTTTAGGAGCTCATTCTTGCTATTTCAAGTTCCTTGTTCCTCCTAACCAACGTCAATCCTTTGACAATTTATTGTTCTTAAGATAACTTGAATTCGGTTTTCATTTAAATACACAATGAGATTCCTACGGGACTTATGTGCATGTTCATCGCAATAGCTTCATAGAGTACTCATACCTTATTGTTGTTCAAGACCTACTGAATAATAATTTAAATTCTCATTGTCCTAAGCTTTATTACGATTTTTGTTCATTTAAAGTGGTATTCTTGGAACTCAATACGATCCCAGAGGAATTAAACTTAATTTTCATCCAATTTCCTTATACCTTTTTATTTGCCATCATTTTTGTTACACATTCTCATAGTACTTTACTTTCACAATCCTAATACCTTGGAATTTGAAAACTTGCTAAGATAGAACTTCACAAGTTTATATACTCTGCATTTCACGTTTGGCCTAACTCTCTGCCATTTTTAGTTTTTCTTTGCACCTTCCGATCGGATATTCATGAAAGTAACTAACTCATTAATTTCTCATCATTATTATTTCTTTTTCTCAGTACACAATAATTCTAGATGACTTCTTTCAAAATCTCTTTGGAAAGTTTCATCTTTATCAATGAGTTTTTTCAACTCACAAATTCCTAGTGTGTGCTTATGTTTTATATACCACCATGCCTCAAAGATTTATTGGTAGTCTCGCTACATTTTATCCTTAATGGATACATATCATGCACTTAACTATGGTACCTTTCATTCTTTTTTCACCATTCAATAAATATTTATGAAATTAGATTAAGTTATTGATTTCTCGTGGCTACAAATACTTTTCCAAGCTATAATAATTCCAAACAGCTTCATTTGAAAACCTTTTTAGAAAATTAACCTTCACATTTCTATTTTGTAAAACCTTTCTATTTCTCGAGTGCGTAGATCTAAAGTTCAAATTTTTTATTTTTTAATTCCATTATAGAAATAACCTTTCTTTTAATACTCTCCAACACTTCTAATTGTTATACCATACATGCTACACATGTCAATTATTTTAAGGGTCAATCCTACTCTTAGGATTCCCAATTTTAATTGTTCACCGATCATCTACTTGATTAAGATAAAATCAATAAGGTACTCAATTTTCAAGTCTTACTAACATGACTGATCAATCATAATTAAATCAGGGTTTCTTTTGACTTCATAACAGTTAAACCACACGTCTGCTACGTGTTATTTACACCAAGATTAAACCTTATATTGGCATTCCTAATTTTAAACAACACAACCATCATTCATTTGTTTAATTTTCTTTACATTCCACTTGTATGAGATTGGTCAAAGACTTTTAAAATGCAATGCAATCATCAAAAAGAAAATTTCAATAATTTTTTTCACTCTATCAAAATCTCGAGTTTTCGTTTGAAACTCATTTTATCCAACTCACATTTAGCTCATTTCCTTTAAAAGAAAATCTGAAATCTTTCTTGTATTTTCAAACCAATGCAAAAGCTTCTTGATTTAAATTTGTTTGACAATAGTTTATTGAGAAATCATATCAATAAAAACTTCGTATTCCATTCACAAAAGGTGACTTATGTCTAAACCAACATTTTAAACCATCATTAGACCAAAAGCTTTTAAGTTTGATAAAACGCTTTCATAACATGAGTTGGGTTTCAATTGTCTTAAAAGCAATTATATGTATTTCCGAGATTCGAACTAAATGTAAACTCATTTGACATATACATAAATCATAACACCTGTTCGATATTCACAAAAATTTATTTCAATTCTTTCTTAACGTATTAAGAAAACAAAAGCTCCTTAAGAGCATGTGGTTCATGCTTTCAAATTTTTCACTAAGCTAGTAGGCCATTCCTTATGAAATCTTAAATTAATAGTGATCTATAAGAACTCAACATTTCATTGAAGACATCTTCGAATATTTCATACGAATTATTGTCAATGTAAAAGATAAGCCCGACATAACCACCGAAGTTAAATTATAGTAATGGAATTCAAACCAAGTACAATTCGATATTTATTTTTTTTATTTGTTTGGTGATTAGAAAATCATAGGTCTTAGAATTTTATGTGTAGCTTTTAAACTTGGCTTCCTAGCCATTATAGCTAAATTATTCATGTTGAAACCTATATTTCATCATCCTATCTTGGATCATTAAATTTTAGAATTATGTCATTTCATCATCCTATTTTGGATCATTAACTTTTAGAATGGTGTCACAAATCCTTACCTATTTTAAAGATAAATTAACATTAAAATTCAGCGATTCACTATTTTCTTTTATCTAAATTTGACCCCCTCGGTGGACTTTTCCTCACTCAAATGTAACTATATCTCATTTGCTTAACACCATGAGCTCGACCTTTATTGAGTCCCTAAGTGCCTTTAGGGAACAATACTTTCTTGTAGGAATGTTTCTTAAAGTATGAGTACATCGCCACATCCCTTTCTCATATATTCTTCAGTGTTCTATCATTATTACGTGTTCGCAACTCTTGCTTATGGTACATTAATTTGAGTCTTAGGTTTATAGTAATGACTATGAATTTAATATCATCTCGAGTTCTTCCGGTAAACCTATCCATTCTTGACTTCTTAGTGAGTCCATAAGCATTGATCCATTCTTGCGACTTTGTCATCCTGCGCTTATGCATTGCTGACATATCGTCGTATGAGTCTCAATGATCCTCTATCACTCAGTCACCTAGCGCTCAGTCTTAGTCCACCAATGTGCATCATTAGTCTCCAATATACCCTGGCCTTTTCAATTCATATGAACTTCCACCTCTAATACTCATTATGCACCATTAGTAGTCCAAAGAGTTAGTTCAAATTAATTCAAATAGGAGTCAAGATAAATGAACATTATATCTAATGATATAGATATTATATAAATAAGAAAATAACATAATAACATAAACTTGTTCATTTTAAATCTCATTCCCACTTTAAGTTTGGTCAATAGTGTATATTAAGTTAATGTAAACCATAAGCCCATGCAGATGATTACATTACTTAACCATAACTAACCTTTCCTAAGTTCAACAACCTACTAATCCTTAAGGTGACTTAAGTTAGAAACTAGTTGTGATTTTTTTTTAACTAAGTCCTATTCCCGATCTTAAGATTGGACTACACTTTTTCCTCTAGGCTCTATTACCAAAGGTTAGGATATCAACAGTGATCTTTCATAGGTACTAATGACTTGACTGGATACAAACAGTGGTTATTCCCCACTTTTTTTCTAGGTTTTCTTTACCTACTCTCTGATACCAACTGTGACGTTGGCATCAAGAATTTGGATAACCCTACACACTGTCCATTTATGCTTTTCTACCTAAAGCTCTGATACAAACTGAGGTGTTGGTATCAATGATTTTGATATAACTATTCAAGGTTACCCTTAACTAACACTATCAGGGACCTCGGTAACCCTAGACCGCCAGCCTAAACCATCGCCGAACCCCTCGAGATTACCCAATGAGTCAGGTGATGATCTAGTAAGCCTTAACTTGCGGAAAACAAACCAAGACATTCTACAAAAGATAACTAAGGCTAAAAGGTGCAAAAACAAAAGCCTTTTAAAAGTATAACAACTGCAGAATTAATAATAAACTCTTAACAACTTAACACATTAATTGAAACAAGTCCTATAGTTTTAAACATCTACCCATATGAAATCCCTTATTTATTACATAAAGCATCTTCAACAACCAAATAGATAAATATAACTCAAACCAACGCACATGAAAGAGATATCCTACGCTACGACCTTGCTCTTTCCTTTTGTCATGAGCAGCGCTGAAGTACCTGGGAGGAGAATAGTGGGGTAAGCAATAAATTAACGGGCTCAACAAAGTAGAAGCTCACTCTACCATCAATCATCCAATAAATACCTATTATATTACAAACTAGATTTCCACATTTTAGGTCTAGATACCCATTATCATTTTTCGAGCAATAAAGAATAAGAGGACCAAGCATAATAATACATAACAAGTTAAAAGAAACAACAATGCCCAACTTGATATTTCAAACAAGGATAAACGATGATAGTGAATGCCTTAAAGTCAAGAGTTGCAACTGTTATGTCCAATCGGGTAGTAGGCATCAGCTTATCCATCCTCTAATGCTACGGGTTAGACAACACGAGGTTCACAAGTCTAATTACCTATTGTCCTATTTGAGTAATAGGCCATACCTTATCCTTTTTCCAACACAACGGATCAGACAGTATGGAGTTCACAAGTCTAAGCCAAAACTCTAGATATCATGGAATGTACTTATGATATTTGAACTGCTACGCACCTCAATATGTCAACGAACTCCCTAATGAAATCTGGACTGTTATGCACTTCAAAATATCATAAAATAGCAGAGGGAGGTCATAGGTGGCCACTGACCCTCCTCTTCGAACTACCAATTCAATTATTCAACGTTATATCAGTTCCACTAGCATTCAAGAGATAGAGTAACAAAAGGAACATGATAAGAATCATCTCAATGAAAAGCTATCAAGGCATTTTCCAAATAATTCCCAAATAGTTGCTGAAGTAAAATCCTAGCTTATCTACTATCATGGCATGATTGATAATAGATCAAACCCCACTTACCTTTAGCGCTGTTATCCCATCCAATCTTTTAAATCCCCGAGAAGTTCGATGTGTCCTCCTTGAAAGTCTACATAGTTTAGATTTGACAATACTCATTAGACTTTTTTTCATTAGGATGAGTTATTCTTATCCTTTTAAGCCCATTAATCTCTTTACTATTTGGTTTCATTTGAAACATTACAACATCAAGAAAACCCTAATTAAATCTCAAAAGTTGAAATTAAAATGCGTCTCTTAACCTTAAAACCCAAATTCAAATTATTAAATCACTTGAAAGCTAGTTTGGTTGATCTCATGTTATAAGACTTTCTTTCAGCTTTCCAACGGTTTAAACAACGTTGAAAATGAAGTTAAAACAAAGAAGTTACTTTACGAACACTATCGAACTTATGAAAATTAGTATACCTGACGAACTGAAAATGATGTATGGGTTGTCCCACGCGGCACCAGGCAACGTCACCACCACCGCATTGAGTTGTCTTAGAGTAATTAATTCCATGGGTTTACCCAAATGGCATCGTGATGGCGTCACCACCATAGTAAGCTCCACTTTGTCATTTTGTTGAGATCGTGTGATTATATACACATCTGGTTTCCCTTTTCTCGACTTACGACCAAGTCTCGGTCCATTTAGGACTTCTAATATATCAAAAACAGTCTGATATCAAGTGTTCCATAGACCAATAACTTTTTCAAACGAGATCGTACAAAAACAAGTCAAGATTCCGAATTTTTGTTGTAAAACTTTACCAAATCCAAAATTGCTGCAAAACTATCAAAGACAAATCAAATAACATGATTTTCTTTCAAAGATCAATGACAAAGGAGTGGTGTGATTGTAAAATGAAAATACGAACTAAGAAAAGCCACCCCATCTCTAAACTATTGATTATTCATGTGTCCAAACCATTTTGTTCAAGTTAAAAATATAGGGTTATAGTTTGTACCTGGCTTGAGTGATTCTCAAGCTAGTGTAGCTTGGTGCACTCTTTTCCTAGCTTTCAAGCTTCATCTCTTTCACTTCTACCACTAAACCTAGCTTCCTCTTTTGTTTGTTAAATTGGGAACAAATTGGTTACAACTCTTATAACTTGTATATATAGTGCCTTCTTGAGATTTGGGTTTTGGTGACCAAATCCTAGCCCTTCATCTTATCATGCCATTTTTAGTTCTAGGACAATCCCTTATTCCTAAATGAGTCAATCCTTTTTATGTTTTTACAAGAATGCCCCTTGTTTGTGTATTATTGCCATTACCTTTTACTCAAATATATTTCCTTAACTTAGGCTTCATTTTGCACCTAAATCAACTAAATAGTATATTGTACACCCATTTTTCACACCATGACACCAATATCATATATATTTACCCAAATACCCCTGTCATTATGGTTAAATTATAATTTTAAAATTTTGGGCCATTACAGTGAGACTGTGTAATCTACAGACCTAAGAAATATATGAGATCTCCAACTATGCTCATCTCAAATTCTTTCTTCATCAAATAAAGAAACTTTGAAGCTAGCTTTGCAGATGTAGCCCCAAATACAATATCATCGACAACGATCTACACAACCATAAGTTGTTTATTCAGCCTTTTAAGAACAAAGTCTTATTAGTAGACTTTCTTTTGTAACCTTTCTGCGGCAAACAGATAGTCAACCTTTCATACCATGCTCGTAGTGCTTGCTTCAGTCCGTAAAGTACATTTTCAGATGATAAACAGTATTAGGTTTATTGTAAACCTCAAATCCTTTAGGTTGTGCAAAATAAATTTCTTCTTGCAATTACCTATTTAAGTAAGCACTTTTAACATCCATTTGTTGTAACTTGAAACCTTTGTTACAAGCATTGGCTAGCAGTAGATGAATAGATTTCAATCTTGTAATTGAAGCAAACATCTCATTAAAATCAATACATTCATCTTGTATGTATCCTTGAGCAACCAATCTGGCTTTGTTGCAAATAATAACACCATTCTTATGTCTTTTTTTGGAATATCCACTTAGTACCAATGATATATACATTAGTAGGTCATGGAATAAGCTCCTATACATCTTATCTAACAAATTCATCGAGTTCCTCTTGCATAGCATTAACCCAATATTCATCCATTAAAGCCTCCATGAGAATTTTAGGCTCAATCTAAAATATAAAACAAGCAAAACGAATCATGTTCAATAGGAGGAATATCTCTAGTTTGCATTGCATCATTAACTGAGTCAATAATTTGCTTAATTGGATGGTCTTTCAAAATCCTTGATTATAGAGCAATAGATGAAGTACCAAGTTTTATAGTAGTAGGTGATTTTAGATCATTATTATTAACATTTTAATTATCAAATAGAGTAGTGATCTTTGAATTAGATGGTTTAGCAATAGGCTGAGTAATAAGTGCTAAGCTTATTGGTGTTAGTAGCTCATCATCATCACCATCATCATCATCATCATCACCATCACCATCATCATCATCATCATCATCATCATCATCATCCTTTTGAAAAGATAATTGTTCTATTCTTACACAATCATTAACCACTACCTTAATAGATTTTATCATAGTCATAGTTCACTTATTATGAAATGGTAATGTCTAACTCAGTTTGAAAGACTTCAAGTTCTTCTATTGTTCGCTCCAATAGTCCTCAACCTGTGTAACCTCATTCACCTCAACACTACACTCACAATCTCCTCTGGATAAAAAACATTGGTTATGTATTACAAAGCCTTTTCTCGACAATCGAATTCTCAAGCACAATATTCATTTGACTAAGTTGAGTTTCCAAATTTTGCAACCTTGGATTCACATGCTGAAATTGTTGAAACGTTTCATGTAAGCATTGTTGATTAGTCATTACTTGTTTAATCATATCTTCTAAAGAGGTGTTTTGTTGAAATTGTTGGTTCTTTTCATGAAACTGTTGATTAACTTGTTGATAAGGTAGTTATTGGCTAAAAATCAATTCGTTCATCATGTCTTGTATAGACCTCTCTTCATGACACTATTGATCAACTTTTTGAAAAGGTAGTTCTTGGCTGAAGATCAAGTTGTTCATCGTGTCTTGTATAGACCTCTCTTCATGTTGAGGAATCAATGGACTTGGCATAAGCTCAAAGAAGTTAGATTGTGGCGATGCATAGCTAGAATAGTGATGCTTCTCATACTTTGGATATTAAGGATAAGCATATGGGGAATGAGAATAATCCTCACAAATTTCAAAAAACTCGACCTGTTGCACAAAAGAATGCCTGTTAGAAAATCGATGTTCATTATGTGACATACCTACCCCATTTGTATTGTAATAGTATGAGTCTTCGAATCAACTACAGTTGTGGGGCTAGGAGGCCATTGCGGAGTTACCTGCATACATTTTAAGAATAAGGGACAATATAGATAACATAAATTAATAAATAAAAGAAAACCAAAGAAGGAGAAAAACCAATCCCTGGCAATGGCGCCAAAAATTGGTAGGCACCGAATGCGTTAATAAAATATATTACTTAAACAAATTATTTTCTAGATAGTGGCAAAAGGTCGATCCCATAAAAATTGGTAATCTTTTTAAGGTTTTAAAAGAAAAGGAAAATAGGGGTTTGAGAGCGAATGTTGAGAAAATTCAAAAAGACATGGAATTGAAAATACATAGTAACCTAGACCCTCGGTATCTCAGACTTCCTCAATTAGCATGATCAACCCAATGATCGTTGATATATAAAACATGAAATTCAATGGTATTTTAGAGTAGATATAGACCCCGTAACATACGCAGTTCCTCGCACTTCCTCTTCTTGGTAGTTAAGGTATGACAATGACTACTTCCCTAACGAAACACACAACCTTGGACTGACGCGAATTGGGTTTAATGTGTTGATTGCATTGGGCTTTATGAAGGCACTACACCTAGACAACCGGATCACTAGTATGTTCGATTTAGCCTAGATCCCTAATGTACTTGACCAGTCCCAAAAAGGTCAACTCAATCAGTATGGTCAACTGTCGTTTGTGTAGTCTTCTCGCACAAGAACAGATGTGTATGACTCACTAGCAATAAATCAAGGTTTAAATCAAAGTTAGACCCTAACTAATCAAGCAATACCAAAAAGAATAACACCAAAGAAAAGCAATTAAATTGAATTGAATTAGATCTCACATAGGTTTGATGGAAAAAGAGTTGTTTGATCTACCTCTTGTCTAGATTAATAGAGATTAGCCTGACATGAAGATGGAAAAACTTAAATTCTTCTTACTTTTTCATAAACAAAGGTTGGGAACAATGAAATCCTAAGTTTCTATTTATATAAAACCTAAAATCTCTTCCAAAATGAAATTCCTAAAAATTTGAACTAAAAGAAACGGGTTTCCAATTCTAAGCCGTGGGCCAAGTCGTGAGTCAGGTCGTGACCTAAATTCGCACAAACTGAGCCATGACCTAGATATACAACTTGGGTGGCAACCTGGATCATTGTTTTCAATTGACAAATGTGAAAACGAGGCCGTGAAGTTTGGATTCCATGTCGTGAGTTAGATGTACAACTTAAGCCATGACCTAGAATTATGTTTTCTTCTTTCCAATGATTGCCTTGACCAATTCTTCTAATATTCACACCAATTCTTCATTTTGAGCCCTAACACCTATAAATCACACGGATGAGAGATTATTATCACTAAATAGAGATTTATGGTTCAAAATCACACTAAATAGTATATATTATAATGTCTAATTGTACACTTAACATAGCATATAGTAGTTGTCAAATGTACGGATCCCATACATGATGCATTGTCTTTTTTCATTGATTATCTGACAATAAAGAAAGATTCATAATTTTTAAGAAAGCATTGAGTTTAGGTAGTCCCATAACATTAAGAGTTCCTTTGCTAACTAACATACTTTTCTTTCTATATCTAAATGTAACAAAACCTGCTTTAAAAGATTAATCATTTTTGTTGGGGCATGTGCCCTAGGTCAATCCATTAACTATCTTTATGAATACTTTTAGTTAATAAAATAGAGGATTTTATTTGCTGTTTATTATAATTAATTTGCATGTTTACATTATAATAAGATCCATGGGTATTTACAGAAATATCCTAAATGTCCCTAGTCGATCATTATACCGGGAACTATAATGAATTAAGACTAGTGCGAGTCTTGATTGATGATCATATGATGATTATATGTATAGGGATACGAATCAAGATCGCGAGTACTTATTAGGGAACAAAGTACTGGACCGACCAGCTATGAGAACATCACATGGATTAAGTCATAGTTGTTTCTCATAATAGGTATATTTTTCAGTCCTCTGACTTGAGATTACCAGGGACTTCAACATTAGGAACATAGTGATTTGACACTATCAAACATTGTCTTTAACCGGACGATTATAAAGGTTGTGATTGGTTACTGTGTGAGCAATGTGATGAAGTTGTGTAATCGAGATAGAATTTGTCCCTCTCATATAAAGAGAGATATCTAGTGGATCCTCGATGTGTTAGATCGTTAAAAGGCCAAGTCTAAGTGAATTGATATTGATCAATGTCACTTGGATGTTTTCAGTCTACCTAGAGATCGAGACTAGTACGATTGAACATGTTGGATGACAATTCTATGCCTTATGTTTGATCAAAAGGATATCGTCTGACAAAAGGATGTTATATAAACTATTGATTAGGTTGTATCGATTTGATATTCGTACAACTTGGGTAGTCATAATGTCTTGCTAGAGGCCACTTATGACTTGTATACCAAAATGTGTTTTGGTACACTGGCCAACGTTGTATGAGCCTATTGGGTCGCACACTAAGAATGGTTTTGCGAGATTTTAAGATGGTTCAGAAAAATGAATTTTATATGATAAGATTCATGACAGAAACGTCCTTGTGGTGTATTACACTTATACTTCTTTAAGTATGGGTATATGTGTAATTTACTTAACCGTCTATATACAAGGGTTGTATAAATAAACGCTTTAAGTTAGAATACACGTACAAAAAGATTAAAAGGCCGAAACTCTATTTTCATTTAAGAAACGACTTAAGGTTTTTGGTATGCTCTGGATCGTTTTGGAGAGAAACAATAAGATTTGGTATTCTCTCGAAGCTAGCACTTCGAATCTCGGTCACCGTTCGTGTGTGGACTACTGGTAGAGGGCGTTCGTCTTTGGCAGCGCCTTAGAGATCGATCAACCTTCAGAAAGGTATATTGCGAGTGAGGTATGATTAAGTTTTTCATGGTTTAAACGTTTTAATGGAATTAGATTCGGGTCCTGTTGGGGTTTTTGTCAAAATTGTTTTGTAATCTCCGCTGCGTATAAACCCCAAAACCCAACAGTGTTATCAGAGCCATCGAGTTGGATTCCTTTAAATTCATTGCATGTTTTCTTCTTATATATACATGATATATGATTGAAAGCATGTTAATAGTTGATGTATATGTGATGTACATAAGTTTTCTGTGAGATTTATTATCATGTTTTATGTATATGACACATATATTCGTGATTTAATTGAAATTAGTTTCGTACATGCTAGTAACCATGTTAGGTTAATTCGAGTAATTTTAATGAATTGAGTTTCATGTTCTGTGATCCATGACACCATTATGTTCGATTGAGATAGTAGTTCATGATTCAATTACATGTTTGTGGATGAGGACCGAAATTGCAAATAATTAATTTTCGAAATTATTTATTTATCTTGTTATATCTATTCTGTTATGAAGTTTCTATTTGATAAAGATAGATAACAAATTAGATTAAGAGATATAAGCAAAATCGGTTTCGTTATCCCTATTGGATAGGAGATAACTATGGAGAATTTTGTTATTGGTGATATGCTAGGATTCAAATATCTTAAGTCCTAATTGGATTAGAATAAGACGATTAGTTAGATGTGGGCCCGGGTTAATTAAAAATGTTTAATTGACTTAATTTTGGATAAATTAAGGGGTAACTTTAGGAGAACAAAATCAGCCAAAAATATGATTTTCTATAGCGAATTTCAATTTTCGGAATTGAGATTCGTCTTCTAAAAAAAAAAAAGGGTCGCGCCCCCTCGTACTTCGTCCATTGATTGATCGGCCGGAACCACCGCCCGCTGACCGGTCGGCGGGACCGCCGTCTAACTAATCCTAGTGCACGGAAATTCTTTTATTAGTTAACAGTATAAAAATCTCCAAATTGTTTAGTGATTTAACAAATCAATAAAAATATACGATATTTCATTGTTTACATAAAAATCACTAAAACTGAATAAAATCCCTCTATTAAATTTTAAGTCTCACGCCATCCATTTTAAACACTTGTCAAGGCCTCGATCACATTAATACAGTTTCAGCCATAGCTGAGTGTATTGTGTTATCTTGGTGAGACAAGTTGGATAAGAGTTACCTAAATGTTTAAAATGGTCCGACTTAATAAAGCTATCAAAATAGTTTTGAGCTTTAGGCACATGATGAGATAAAAACATGATAAGACATAAGATATCACGTATCTCATAAAAGTATCTAAAAATTACATAAGATGTAATTGGTAACTATTACCTACCTAAATAATCTAGTTCTGTGTTTCATGCCATAGCTGTCATAGAATTAGGTGAAATATGGATTTTAGTCCCCTAAATAAACAGTGTGTTTTAGGAGGGTTGTTAATTTAGTGGGAGCCTATTCCTCTATACTAAAATAAACTTTGCATAATCTTTATTGTAGATCAATGGCTTCTTCAAGTAACAATAATCCCCTGTCACTGCGATCCATCCTTGAGAAGGATAAGCTATTTGGGACTAACTTTCTTGACTGGTTTAGAAACTTGAGAATTATTCTTAAGCATGAACGCAAGTTATATGTCCTAGATGCTCTAATTCCTGAGGACCCACCAGCCAATGCTACGAAAGCTGTGAAGGATGCGCATAATAAGCATGTCAAGGATTCTACTGATGTTGCATGTATTATGTTGGCAACTATGGTTCCTGAACTTCAGAAGGACATGGAACTAATGGAAGCCTACGACATGGCTATAATGCTGAAGGAAATCTTCAATCAGCAAGCTAGGCAAGAAAGGTTCGAGACAGTCAAAAACCCACATTCTTGCAAGATGACTGAGGGTGCGTCAGTTAGTCCTCATGTTCTGAAGATGAAGGGTTATGTTGACCAGCTTAATAGACTCGGATTTCCCATAAGCCAAGAGTTGGCTACGGATTTGATCCTGAATTCATTACCAGAAAGTTACTCACAATTTGTGATGAACTACAATATGAATAATATGGAGCAATCAATTTCAGAGTTGCATTTGATGCTCAAAACTGCTGAACAAAATATCAAGAAACCCTCTAGTAATGTGTTGATGGTCCAAAAGGGAAAGGGAATGAAGAAGAAAGACAAAGGCAAGGCTAAAGTTTTCCAGGCTGCTGCTGCACCTATCGCAAAGCCTGTGGAACAAGTCAAGCCCCAGCCTGTTCCTGCTTCAAAACACCCAAAAGAAAAGGAAGGAAATTGTCATTTATGTCATGCACCTGGACATTGGTTCAGAAATTGCAAACTCTATCTGGAAGATCTAAAGAAGAAAAAGGGTAGTGCGACTACCACTACAGGTATTTATGTTATTGAAATTAATTTATCTACTAGTGATTCCTGGGTATTAGATACCGGATATGGATCTCACATTTGTATAAATGTGCAGGGACTCACCAGAAGTAGAAAGTTGAAGAAAGAAGTCATCCTCCGCGTAGGGAATGGAGCAAGAGTTGCTGCCCTGGCTGTTGGATCATATGACTTAGTCTTACCTAGTGGACTTATCTTAACATTAAATAATTGAAATTTTGTGCTTGCCTTGAGCAGAAACATTATTTCTTTTTCATGCTTGGATATGGATGGTTTTGTTTTTATTATTGCGAATAATAGATGTTCCAATTCTCGTAAAGGAATATTTTGTGCAAATGTTGATTTGTGTGATGGTCTTTATATTCTAAGCATGAAAAGGTCTACTGATACTCCAGCCTTTAACATAAATACAAAGAGATTTAAGTCAAGTGATTTGAATCAAACCTATCTTTGGCATTGTCGTCTCGGGCACATAAATGAGAAACGCATAACGAAGCTCCATAAAGATGGACTTCTAGATTCATTTGATTTAGAAACATATGAAACATGCGTATCTTGTTTACGAGGCAAGATGACTAAAAGTCCCTTTACTGGACATAGTGAAAGGGCAAGTGATTTATTGAGTCTAATACATACTGATGTATGCGGTCCTATAAACACAATGGCTAGAGGAGGTTATCAGTACTTCATTACATTTACTAATGATTTCAGCAGATATGGTTATATATATCTAATGAAACATAAAGCTGAATCATTTGAGATGTTTCGAACGTTTCAAAATGAAGTGCAGAATCAACTTGGTAAAACTATCAAAACACTTCGGTCAGATCGAGGTGGTGAATATTCGAGCCAAAACTTTGATGATCATCTTAGAAATTGTGGGATTGTCTCCCAATTGACTCCACCAGCAACTCCACAGTGGAATGGAGTTTCTGAAAGGAGAAATCGAACCTTATTAGATATGGTTCGATCTATGATGAGTCATGAAGATCTTCCATTATCCTTTTGGGGTTATGCATTACAAACTACAGCTTTCACTCTAATTGAGTTCCTTCTAAAGTGGTTGATAAAACACCATATGAGATATGGTACGGGCAGAGACCTAGTTTGTCTTTCCTTAAGATTTGGGGTTGTGAGGCTTACGTAAAACGACAAATCTCATAAAAACTAGCACCTAAATCTGATAAGTGTTTATTTGTGGGGTATCCTAAGGAAACAAAAGGATATTACTTTTATACTCCCGCTGAGAACAAAGTGTTTGTTGCTCGGTATGGTGCCTTTATGGAAAAATAGTTTATTTCAAAAGACACTAGTGGGAGAGAAATAAATCTTGAAGAAGTTCGAGAATCACATATAAACCCTGAACCGCTACTGGAAGTTCAACGACGTTCTTAACCAGTTGAACCTCCACCAGTGACACAACGCCCACGTAAATCTGGTAGGGTAAGACATGAGCCAAAGAAATTCTGATTTCTCATTACTGATAGTCATGATGTGTTGCTTATGGATCAAAATGAGCCCACCACTTATCAAGAGGCTATGTCTGGACCAGACTCAGATAAATGGCTAGGTGCCATAAACTTTGAGATGCAATCCATGTATGATAACCAAGTTTGGAACTTGGTTGATTTACCTGAAGGCGGTAAGACCATTGGATGTAAATGGGTTTTCAAGAAGAAAACTGACATGGATGGCAATGTGCATACTTTTAAAGCAAGACTTGTAGCAAAAGGTTTCAGGCAGACTCAAGGTGTTGATTATGATGAAACCTTTTCGCCAGTAGCCATGCTTAAATCCATAAGAATTTTAATTGCCATCGCTGAATATTATGACTATGAGATATGGCAAATGGATGTAAAAACAACATTTCTTGATGGAAAGCTGCTTGAGGACGCGTATATGACCCAACCTGAAGGTTTTGTACATCTTGAGAATTCTAGGAAGGTATGCAAGCTTCAAAGATCCATTTATGGATTAAAGCAAGCTTCTCGGAGTTGGAATCTTCGTTTTGATGAAGCAATCAAGGATTTTGGTTTTATTAAGAACGAAGATGAGCCTTGTGTATACAAGAAGGTCAGTGGGAGTGTAGTTATTTTTTTGGTACTGTATGTTGATGATATATTACTTATTGGAAATGACATCCCAACATTGCAGAATGTCAAGTCTTGGTTAGGGAAGTGTTTCTCAATGAAAAACTTAGGAGATGCAGCCTATATCCTAGGGATAAGAATCTATAGGGATAGATCTAAGAGGCTAATCGGTCTAAGTCAGAGTGCTTACATAGACAAGGTGCTGAATAGGTTCAGTTTGCAAGACTCTAAAAGGGGATTGTTGCCAATGTCTCATGGCATAAGTCTCAGCAAGAATCAATGTCCTAGGAGAAATGATGAGTGAGACCGTATGAATAAGATTCCATATGCCTCGGCTATTGCATCTATCATGTATGCCATGTTATGCACTCGACCTGATGTATCATATGCTTTGAGCACTACAAGCAGATATCAATCAGATCCTGGTGAGAGTCACTGGATAGTAGTAAAGAACATCCTTAAATACTTAGGACTAAGGAAATGTTCTTGGTCTATGGAGGTTTTGAAAATGATCTAGTTGTAAATGGTTACACAGATGCAAGTTTTCAAACTGATATAGATGATTTTAAATCGCGATCTGGATATGTGTTTACTTTGAATGGGGGTGCAGTAAGCTGGAAAAGGTCGAAGCAAGAGATAGTGGCAGATTCTACAACAAAAGTTGAGTATATTGCAACGTCCGATGCAGCAAAGGAGGCAGTTTGGATAAAAAAGTTCATTTCTGAACTAGGTGCGGTTCCAACTATTGCTAACCCTGTTTGTTTGTATTGCGACAATAACGGGGCAATAGCACAGGCCAAGGAACCTAGATCACACCACAGATCCAAACATATACTCAGGCGTTTTCAGCTCATCAGAGAAATTATTGAGAAGGGAGACGTAAAGATTTGCAGAGTACCTACTGAAGACAACATTGCGGATCCATTGACAAAAGCTCTTCCACAAGCAAAACCTGATGGCCATGTTAGATCATTAGGCATTAGATGCATGTATGATTGGCCCTAATGCAAGTGGGAGATGTTGGGGAATGTGCCCTAGGTCAATCCATTAACTGTCTTTATGAATACTTTTAGTTAATAAAATAGAGGATTTTATTTGTTGTTTATTATAATTAATTTGCATGTTTACATTATAATAAGATCCATGGGTATTTATAGAAATATCCTAAATGTCCCTAGTCGATCATTATACTGGGAACTATAATGAATTAAGACTAGTGCGAGTCTTGATTGATGATCATATATGATTATACGTATAGGGATACGAATCAAGATCACGAGTACTTGTTAGGGAACAAAGTACTGGACCGACCCGCTATGAGAACATCACATGGATTAAGTCATAGTTGTTTCTCATAATAGGTATATTTTTCAGTCCTCTGACTTGAGATTACCGGGGACTTCAACATTAGGAACATAGTGATTTGACACTATCAAACGTTGTGTTTAACCAGACGATTATAAAGGTTGTGATTGGTTACTATGTGAGCAATGTGATGAAGTTGTGTAATTGAGATAGAATTTGTCCCTCTCATATAAAGAGAGATATCTAGTGGATCCCTCGAAGTGTTGGACTGTTAAAAGGCCTAGTCTAAGTGAATTGATATTGATCAATGTCACTTGGATGTTTTCAGTCTACCTAGAGATCGAGACTAGTACGATTGAACATGTTGGATGACAATTCCATGCCTTATGTTTGATCAAAAGGATATCGTCTGACAAAAGGATGTTATATAAACTATTGATTAGGTTGTATCGATTTGATATTCGTACAACTTGGGTAGTCATAATGTCTTGCTAGAGGCCACTTATGACTTGTATACCAAAATGTGTTTTGGTACACTGCCAACGTTGTATGAGCCTATTGGGTCGCACACTAAGAATGGTTTTGCGAGATTTTAAGATGGTTCAGAAAAATGAATTTTATATGATAAGATTCATGACAGAAACGTCCTTGTGGTGTATTACACTTATACTTCTTTAAGTATGGGTATATGTGTAATTTACTTAACCGTCTATATACAAGGGTTGTATAAATAGATGCTTTAAAATAGAATACACGTACAAGAAGATTAAAAGGCCGAAACTCTATTTTCGTTTAAGAAATGACTTATGGTTTTTGGTATGCTCTAGATCATTTTGGAGAGAAACAAAAATATTTAGTATTCTCTCGAAGCTAGCGCTTCGAATCTCGGTCGTCGTTCTTGTGTGGACTACTGGTAGAGGGCGTTCGTCGTTGGCAGCGCCTTAGAAGGTTTGTTGCGACTGAGGTATGATTAAGTTTTTCATGGTTTAAACGTTTTAATAGAATTAGATTCGGATCCTGTTGGGGTTTTTGTCAAAGTTGTTTTGTAATCTCCGCTGCGTATAAACCCCAAAACCCAACAATTTTTAAGAAAGCTTTTGCTTCCAATCATATGTCTAGAACAACCATTATACAAATACAATAACTCGGTCATAGTTGTTGAAAGTTGTACAAGCATAGTCATAGCCTTATGAGATTTAAATCTCTAAAACTTCTTAGATGTTTTATTCTTCTGCAGTGTACTAAGATCTTTAAACATCCAATAGCATCATGGTTGAATATGATCAAGAATTCCACAATAATAACATGTAGGACGAGGTCTATTATCAGTAATAGTAGTCACCTTTTTCTTTGCGCTTGTAGTAACCTTCCGTTGCACGATTTTATTTGCCTTTATCGAATCAACATGAGTTTTATTTGATTGACTTTCATTGATTACAGTACCTTTGAAAACGATAGTTGGAACATTGGTAGATCCTTATGTATGGCTAAGACCATGCTTAACTTGTAATGATCGACAGATTTGCAGCATTCTATTTAATTTTTGAGAACCGAAATGTAACATTGCAGTAATAGCTTCTGAATAAAAAAGAGCATTTTTTAATGTAGAGATTTGAACCTCACGGTCTTTTAGCAATGTAGTACAAGTATTGTGTTCTAATTCTAGAGTCTTATACTCTAATTTAACAAAGAATAGTTTCATTTTCAAGTTGAAATTTTGATCATAAAGTGATGTCCATACAACGAATAATAGATCCTAAGAAGCCTGAATATCCTTTGCAAAATCCACAACCTTGATGGCAACACATACATATTTGGCCTTTTCCTTACTTTTTTCAATGTCAGATACTACAAAATCAGGTTTAGAAGCACCAACAGTAGATCGAGAAGCATCAACAGTATTTTACTTTGTCAATATAGAAGTGAGTGTAGTAGTAGAATCATTAGAATCTTTATCACTGTCATCTGAGTCATCATCACTCCAAAAAGCTTTAAAAGACTTTTTCTTCTTGTAAGTAGGACATTCAATTTGATTATGTCCAACTCTACCATACTCATGACACAGAATTCCCCTGAGTTTATTCTTAGCATCTATCTTCTTATCATCAATTGAAGGCTTATTGCTGCCACTGCCCTTCTTGTAATTAGTTCCAGTAGAACTTCTCTTGTAGTTTTTAAGAATTTTGAGAACTTATTTGCCATTATAGCAAAATCATCTCCCACAGAGTTATTAAAAATTGTAGTCTCAACACGATAAGCATTCTTAGAAGAACTGCACTTTTTAAACATATTCATCTCATACGTTTGCAAAAAATTGATTAATTTCTCAAAAGACATCTGAGTGATATCACTACACTCTTCGATTGCAGAAATCTTTGATTAAAGTCATGAAGGAAGAGCACGTCACTAACTACTTATCAGTATTCTTTTCTTCAAGTTGAAAAGTTTTATTAGCAATGTCCCATAAATGATCATTAAAAGAGGCAATATATTCATCCTCTTTCATCTCAAGACGATCGAGCATAGAACTTAATTGCAGTAAATTAAGATTTTTGATAGAATTCATACCATCAAAGATTGTCTTCTGAACATCCCATGCTTGCTTTGCTGTAAGCTTAGTGCAAGTGTTGAGCATCAATAGCACTAAAAATAACATTGATTGCCTCGTGATTAGTAACCTTCTCCTTCTTCTCCGCGGCAGTCCATAGAGATGCAGGGTTTAAAATAGCATTATCATTCGTATCTGGTTGTGTTTGAGCAGTGTATTCTCTCTCCCGTAATTCTCCAACTATATCATTTATGGCAGAGACAAAGTGAACCGTCAAAACCTTCAAGTAGGTAGAGTTGGTTCCTTCCAGCAATGGCGGACGAGTTATCGATCCACCTTCATGTCTATCACCATTTTGTTGGCATAACAACTCATCAATCAATCCCATGGCTATAAAACTCTCTAGAATCTCACTTTTCTACACTTGTAGAAATAACAAAGTGACAAGCTCTGATACCACAGTTAAAGTTTTAGAAAGCAGAGAAATAGAGGAGATTAACGAATCACTAAGGAACTAACAAGCACACATTAGTACTAAACAAGAATAGATTTCGCAGTAAGATTTGAATGTCTTCCTCTACGTAAGCTCAACCTACACAATCAATTAAACACATTGAAAAAGTGATCAACCACTATAATGATCTCTCATTCTCACAAAACTCAAGTAATGAGCGATGATCCACATAATGGTGACCTTGAGTATTTATAGATTCAATTTTGTCTACTCTACCTAGGAGTTTAGTCCTAAATATAATACAAATCTGAAAACCTCCTTGGTCTCCAATTGTAACTTTCGTTGGAATCATCAAACAATCAATAACTAAGTCTTCTATTCCTTCAATAATCTTGACTCATCGTCTCCATAAAGTTCTTCAGTCCTTTATGCACCCTTCTCTCGAATTTGTTGTTGTAATCCAACTTAAAGTTCTCTTCTTGCAGTATCAAACATCTTCGCTATTGTAGACTAATATTGATAGTTGTTTTATTGTAGTATCCAACTCATATTATATTCCTGCTTCAACTTCAGTTTTGTCTTCATCCTGGATTCCAATTTTTACATTGTAATCTTCACTGGAATTTGCATTGTAATCTATTTATGAATTGTATCTACACTTAGACATCTTGGTAAGTCAAGATTTCATCTTCATTGCAGCATTTACCTAACTAACTTAACTTTTGTTTTGATGATATACTGCTAGCAAGGATAGACCAACACAAACATAATAACATACTAGATTTATGTATATCATTTATTATATCAAAAAAGTTTTTAAGTTTTCGTTATGTATACTTTGATTTATATTTTGATATCGATATACAGGTTGAGTTTATTAGGTACGGAATGAGAGGTTGATGTCTCTTGTTAAGCTAGTAGGTTATTGAGGCTTAATTAGAGTTTCAGGCTAGGTATCGCCCTAATCGGGATAGGGGATACTATAGCTTGGTATCATAGCTTAATTCAAGTTTTTCCTTGATTTTTAAATAAAGAATAACTTTGATATAGTTTGGCGTTAACTCTTATACATCTTGGTATCAAAACTCAAGTTTATTAGCTCTTACGGCCCATTCGGTTCAAGTTTTAGCAAGACTTAAGACCATGGGATTAGTTTGTAATGGGACTAACATATGGGTTAATCCCTTTATGGAACTTGTTCTGTTGGGAGTTTTAAGATTGAGAATAAATGTGGTTGTAATAGGTACATTTACTAAAGCACCCCTCTATCTAACATACATCTCCAACAAAATCATCAAGTCGATCTCAGTCTTCACTTCTGCTCCTCTTGTCCGCGTTCACGATCTCTGGTGTGCAAGGTTCATCCTCCACATCTTCGTCATTATGTTCTTGCGTCTAGGTGTTTTTTCATTCTAGGTAAGTCTACTTTGATAAGAGAATACTCTTTTCCCCCGTAAAGTAATGCAGTTGTGTGATTTGTTGTTAGGGTTTGTATTATTGTTCTTGTTTATGTGTGATACACATTTTCCTATCTATTAAATTGAACCCTATTTTCCAACTTTGTTGTTGCTTATATATTGATGAATTAGAGCTTGCATAGAGCTAGTTTAAGCTTCAACATCATTAGGCAAAACCACTACAGAAATCACACCTTCTTCTTCATTGTCTCCTATGGATGTTGCGGATCAAGCTGGTCTTCTTCATCATGTTATTCCTAGAAAGAAAAGTGCATTATTCTCACTCTGAACATTATTATTAAAGTGCATTAAATCTGGTCTTCATGGATGTTGTAGCATCGAGCTAGTCTTCTTCATCATTTTTCACTAGTGTCGACACTGTTTTGATCGACTGATTAAGAGAAGAGTGTGTAAAGTAGAGGGGAGTATGTAAAGAGGAGGGGTACTTTGGTAATCTATAATGGCCAAGCATTGGGACTAGTTAGTCCCACTAAAATTGATGGTTTACTTTAGTCACATCTATTGAGTATTAGATAATCTCATGGCCTAGTTAATCTGCCAAGCGAACACTGGCTTAGCCAGTCCATTGGGGTTAATCAAACCTAAGACCATGAAGCGAATAGGCCATTAGAGTTGTATCAAGTTATGAAGAAACTTATGATGTGATAACAGCTTTATCTTTGTTTCGGGGGGATAATGAAAATGAAAACATTATTCTATGTTATTTGTTTCACTTATTGTTATCAATTATATAGGTAGGATTTCTCTGTTGTCTTTGAATGTTACCTGAATAGTTTTATCTCTCTTTTGATTTTTATAATCTAATGGTTGAGCAGGGAAAAGATTCACAAAGGCCAATAGAAGTCTAGAATTGAACAACAAATGAGAAAGCTCATGGAGTCTCAAACGAAACATATGCCAATCTTGATGGCATAAATGGGACCACTAGCTCAGCTACATGAGATTTAGCCAGCAGCCAGTCCCGAGGTTGGCGATACTAAGAGTGGAGCTTATACACTATTCGGCACAGTTAATGATAGCACAAATCCAGGTGTCTAAGACGGCTATTGTAGTGCTAGTAGATTTTGAGAATGCTACATTTCTTAGAACACATAAGGAGTTCATAAAATACAACATCATGATATTTAATGGAACTATGGACAATAGAGTAGTTGAGACCTGGATACTTGAGATAGAGAAAATTTTTGTTATCATTGATGTTGAGGACTAGGTTAAGATCGAACTGGTCACATTCTTGTTAATTGAATCTGCTTGTAAGTGGTGAAATTCCCTAAAAAGAGAAAGGAAGAATGTCACTTAAGCATAGTTTAGGACCATATTCTACAGGCAGTATTTTTCGAAGTCAATTGGGAATAAGAAAAAAAGTGAGTTCATACATCTGAAATAGGGATAGATGTTTGTATGAGAATAGGAGCATAGGTTTACATAATTGGGAAAGTTTGCTCTAAATATGGTGGAATTGGAGGAGAACAAGATAGACATGTTTATCAATGGGTTGAACTACGAGATATGTGTTGTAGTTTCATCTCAACCTTATACTAGCTATGTGTTTATCTTTGAGAATGCAATGGAGGTGGAAGCAGCCGTGTTAGCCCAACCACCAAGGGTAGTGATAGTTCCACCACTAGCTGGTTATTATCCGAGAAGTTAAAAGACTCAGAATTTGGTCAATATTCAATCGACTCAATCATTTGGGAGTAAGAGGAGTCGAGAATTTATACAATAGCAAAGGAAGAGGAATACAACATATAGTTATTTCCATGTGACTCTAGTTCAATCAGTTCCACAAGGAACTATTGATAAGTCAGTATTTTTATATATTTATTAGTCTATTTTAGTATATTTAATTATTGAAAGTATTTAAAATATATATTTAATTATATTTTTTGGTCATTTTTAGGTGAAACGGGGTGCTCGGTTGAATTCGTGGCGGAAAAATATCCAAAATGGAGTACTTTACTTGCAGTGATCGGATGCCGGACAGTTTGCCTCGAAATACGTGTTGTGCGGTGTGTCGAATAGAAGACAGGGCGTTCCAGCCAATCAGAAGATGACACATCAGCAAGCGGAAAGCCGGCGTGGACCAATCAAAGAGCGCGCGTCGCCCAACGAATCCACGTCACTCGCAGCGCTTTTCCTTGCGTTTCGAATCCGTCGATCCGCCTCGAGATCCGTGCTCATACGGACTCCCAGATGTTCGCCGTATTCGCACGAATTCTTCTTACACAGTTCTTCGTCCACGTGGCGCGTTCCTATTAGCCAAACGCGTCCAATTGACGTGTTTCGGTAAATAGCGTTCTGCCATGTGGCGATGAGTCAGCAACACACAACAGAACGCGTTGATTTCCAGCGAATGGAGCGGCGACAAATCAGAGGCGGTGCAGCAGCGGCCCAATCCGGTGCAAACACGTGGTGGCGACTTAGAAAAATAGTGAATCACACTGTGACACGTGGCAGAGTCGATTTTTCAAGCCAAAAACACACCTAGGATGCTCCTCGACGCACGAGTCACCTCCAAAACCCTAAAATTGTGTCCGAGCATAATTTCGGCTATTTATTTATATGTTTAACCAAAGTATGAAGGCCGACATGAATTAATTAATATAATTTTAGATTAGTTTTTAGTATAGATTTTTGAAGATGATGTCCGGCTAATCAATTTCTTGCCTAAGTCGAAGGGGAAGCAAGTCGGGATCATAGATTCAAAGCATCCTATGTGAGATCTTTATTTTATTATTTTATTAATTTAATTTCTTCTATTTCGTTGTTGTTGATTTAATGATTATGATTTAGATCTATGGTATGTATGTGATCAATGCATGCTTTTAGATTGACAATCTACTGTTATTTGGAATATTAGTATCCGTGTAATTGTGCTTTTAGAGCAATAAAGTAACAAACATTCACCCGTTTGTCATAAAACCATTTCGGTGTTTGAATGTGCAACAATTGAATCTAGGTTAAATCGGGAGCGGAGGCGATCCGGTTATCTAGGATTAGCGTTCTCATAGATCTATATTACTGCGGTTAGTGTGTTAAACCTGATTGGCGGATGTCTAGGGTCATACATTAATTAGGGAAGTAGTTAGTGGCAGACGTCCTGGCTATCGAGATTAGGGGAACTAGGAATTTCTAGCGGTCGTCGATTTTCTATAGCTAATCTAGGAGAATTAAATTAATAGTTTTTTGGGAAAGATTGAAGACCATGATTGTCATTGAATCTTGATTCTGATTTGTGGAACTGGAGATTTAGGTATTATTTAGGTATTTATTAATTATTAATTAATTGGTTTAAAAGTAGTTAGTTATTTTATTTAATTATTTTAGTTAGATTAATTAGTTTAATTAATATTTATTTGAAAACCCCATATTTAGTTAACTTAGAGTAACTCAAGTCCTGCCGATTCGACCCCGTATTTACCACTACTACACCCTTGTGGTTGGTAACTCTTTTACGGGTTATATTTGGCACGCACGACACGCGTCAACTATATATGTCAACGTACTGATTGTTGCACTATCTATTCAATAGGCTTTAGTGTTATAAACACCTTTACCACCAGCTTAGTTAGGAGGTAGAGGCAGGGATCAAGCTTGTCCCTGATCGAGCAAATCTAGATAGGTTTCTCAGGCCTATGGGGGATCTTAAAGGCCTAATGTGATTTGTTATCAATGTAGTCAGCTAGACCACATTCAAAGGAACTATACTGCACCTCAAGCTTCTTTAGTAGGTAGCGTGATGCAAATTACGGATAAGTCTAATGCATTGGCTAAAGCAAATCCTGAGGCTACCAAGAGGCTTATGGAGGTATTTTAAACATTTATGGTTGAGATTTTCATGTTTTAATTGATTTTTGTTCTACAGTTCCCTTTATTGCTAATGCAATGGTTGATAACTTGAAATTGAAACCTACTAGTGATAAGTCGATAATTAGATAGTGTTTTATTGTATATTTTAGGGTAATTTCGATGTAAAATGCTATATTACATTGGTTTTTCTTTTGATTTTGTTATTTCGTGTAATAATTAGAATATGTGAATTAATGGATGAAAGAGGGAAGAAAATGAAAGATTTAACCGAGTAGAAGAAATATACAACGAATCACCAATGAATCAAGCATAAACAACAAATTACTACTGGCAATTTAAGCAGATATTCAAGATTTACACAAAAATCACCAGACAAATCGGTGGAGTATTGAGGCACTTTTCTAAAGATTTAACCAGCGACTTGAGTATTAAATGGAATCGGTGACACATTGTTGAGTTCAATTTCGAGAATTTCATATAACTATGAGACGTTTGAATTAGCTTGGGATATGTACTACCTAGAATACTTTATATTTGACCTTAGGACTATGAAATCAATTGCTTTTGAGTACTTAGATCAATTTTCATTCCTCTTGGAGCCTTAGTTTATTGTTCATTGCTTTTGGAGACGATTTGAAGATTTAAAGAATTATTCAGAGGTGTTTATCTATGTCTTTTATTTACTTTCTTTCGATGATTATTATGTTTATGATTTAGTAGTTACTTAATTTAAACAAAGTTTGAACATGAATTTGATCCATTTTGTGACGTGGTCATGATGAGATGATTTTGTACTTAATGTTTTAAACCAATTGTATTCTTTGATTCACTTATTTAATAGATTATTATTTGTGGATTATAATCATGAATTCTTGTATTACATGCATAGTCTAGAATGTGTATTGTGATATTTTGATTAAATATCTAGTTTAAAGTAATAACAAGGATTGTTTAAAAGGTCTCTTGCAATTTAGATTTCCTAGGTGGATCGAGTTCTAATTTTAATATTGAAGTAGCTTTTCGAATGTATTAGACTTAGTAGTTCGAAGTTCTCATGGGACGTAATGTGATTTTATTACCTAAAGTTAGTTTCTTTGAGATTTCGAATGATTGATTCAATAATGGTAGAATGTGGCTTTTCCATTGATATAAGGAGAACTAATGGCTGATAAGGGCTATCTATTTACTTATAATCAAAGTTTAATGATCTAAAGTACTTTATAAAGAAATAAAAGTATACATATGACTATGATTTAAGTAATATGTTGGAAGCAAAACCGATTATTGTTTCATTGTTCTAGATGTTTATTTATATGTTTAATTTATATTTTTTATATTGAATTGAATTGATTTGAATATTAGTGAATTTGGATTATTTTTAATTAAATTATTTTAATTAGTTTAGTTATTTATTATAGTTTGAATTAGTGATTTTTAATTCTCATTTTAATTAAATTAATTAAATTAAAGTAAAATAATAATAATAAATTATTGAAAGACTTTAAAAAAAAATTTACTAAATCCCTGCAGAAATGGTCCCACTTATCACTACAAAAAAATAATGATATACGAGAAACTTATTGTATACGCTCGACAAGTGTCAATTGTTGGCGCTATTGCTAGGAATTTTTACATAACTTTTTAGGAGTTTTAGACGTATGGTCTACCCACTTCATTCATTCTAATTCCACTGAATCTTTACATTCGTTTGAACCTAAGATAGAAAGGACTTTCAATCGTAATTTAAGACAATAAAAATGTAAAGAACACCAAGCTACAACAATGGAAGCCAATAATAACGTAAATAATAATAATAATAATAATAATAATAATAATAATGACAATAGAGAACTTACTTTTAAGCAAGCCAATCAAAATATCATTGTTTACGAACCAATGTGTATTGCCTATACTGAGGGATTTCTTGAATTTGAACTAAGATCAGGATTCATTAGCTCTCTACTTAACTTTTAGGCTAAAGAAAATGAAGACCCTCAAAAATTTATAAGGGAATGCCAACACAAAGTCAATGGGATGAAGCCTAAAGATGGTATGTTAGAACAAGTCAAACTTAAAGCTTTTCCTTTTGTATTGAAAAGTCTCACAAGATTGGTTGTTTTATCTTCCTCAAGATTCAATAATCACATGAGCTCGACTGTTAAAAGCTTTTCTATATCAATATATGCCTACAAGAAAAATTGTAACGTATAGAAGACAAATCACAGTCATGAAAATGAAAGATGATGAAAATTTTAATGAATTGTGGGATAAATTTCAAATATTAGTTTTATCTTGTCCACAAAATAGATATACCCGAAAAGCTTTATTAGAGTATTTTTATGAATGACTTGATCATTTTGAACAAAGTCTATTAGATAGACCTACAAATTAATTAAATTAAGTAATAAAATGAAAGGACCTATTCAAACTACTAATCGAACATAAATTAACGCTTTACTTTGTGATAATAAAAAATAGACGCGTATAGGAGAAAAGATACCTAAAAAGATAAAAAGAAAAAGAAAGTACAGAAAACGATAGAAGAAGAAGAAGAAGAAGAATAGATGATTATCAATGTCATTCCTACTAAAGAATGGATGGTCGAACAATTAAAATGTACACCTTTTCCTAAAAGGCTATACCCATGGTATTTCGCTAGATTTGAAGCTTATGAAAATTCTTTACAAAGTTCTGAATTAGTTAATCAATAGAAAAAAATATTAATATTTATGAATTGAATGAAGAAACATATTATATTTCACTTGTTCCACTACGATTGGCAGATGCTAAGAATGAAGAAATTAGAAAAGACTTTTCTAAATCATTTAAGAAATTAAAAAAGACTTTTCCAAATACTTCTCTTAGTCTAAAGACATATTTTTTGAAGAATCTAAAGAAAACTTAGGACTAAAGGTGTCATCCTTAATAAGGAAGAGAATGACTGAGAAATGTTCCAACCCAGGAATGTTTATTATACTTATCACAATAGGAACTTCTTCTATTGAACTTGCTATGTATGATCTCAAAGCATCAATTAATGTAATGTCACTTAAACTTTATAAATCATTGAAAATAGGATTGTTGACAAATTTGCCTATAAATCTTACTTTAGCAGACAATACAATTATTTAACCCTATGAATTATTAGAAGACGTTTTAGTATAAGTACACGACTTAGTATTTCCAGCCGACTTTTATGTAATGAAAATGAGAGATTCAATATCATCTAATCCTCTACCTATACCATTAGGTAGACCTTCTCTTACAACAACTAAAACAAAGTTAGATATTTCCAAAGGAACAATGTCTACAGAATTTAAAGACACAATTATTACATTCAATATTAACAACAAACATAATAATGATGAATACGATGAATTACTTGATAATGAAATTAATGATAATGATTTTTTAGGATTAAACTATTAAGATAATATTAATGCTTAAATTCATACAATTAATGCAATGATATTGGAAACTGAAAAAGAAGTTCAAAAGAAAGAACAAGTTGAAGACACTTCTAATGAAAAGAAAGTAACTTAAGAATGAGAGTTAAGATACTGGAGAATAGGAAGAGTATCAACAAGCTGGGAGGTTTGAAATCCAAAATAATAACAATAAGAAAAAGCCAGATTTAAACCCTGTAAAGATTAATGATCCTAGAGGTATACATTTGCGCATTAAAATCACGTAGGCTTGGTACTACAGAGCTCTGTGTGAGAAGGGTTCCAATACAAGTCTCATGCCCATATATTTATTTCTACACGTTCAATTAGAGTTGGACACATTTGTTTCTGAACAAGTTTTTCTATTGGATAGTGCTTCAACTCAACCAATAGTCATGAATGTATCAGTTTAAGTGGACAAGTACATCATACCTAAAGACTTTTTTGTCATACCACACTTTATTAATGAAGATCTTCCCTTAATTTTAGGTGGCCTTTCTTAGCCACTAATCAATTTGTTATGGATATTCTGAACAAAACAATCACTTTGACGATTAATAGTCAAGCAATTACTTTCTAGAATGGCACTAGAGATCTAGCCTAATTCTAGAAGGGTCGGTCATGCCAAAGATAATAAGCAAAAATGCTATATATGAGGCAGCCCATATTCTACGTTTATTTATGCTTTAGTTTTATTAGGAATTTAGAATTAGTATAGTATGTTTTTTTTCTCTCATTTGTTTACTATTGTATTGGAAATATTTTCTGAATTTAAATTCTGAGGTAATTTCTAATATGGGGGAGTGATCGAGTTATTTTTTCTATGGTCTCTATGCAAGTTTGCATTATTCACTTGCTTGTTTATTTATTTAATTAATAAAATTATTAGTTAGCTAGGTATCCTAATAAAACTTTCTTATTTCCGGTAAATTCTACCTCTATATTAGTTTTTATGAATGGTATATGTGTTAATTATGAAACAAATTAAAAACTATAAATTAAGCCTAGAGAATCCTCTACAATTTAAAATAACACAAGGAATCGCTGGCAAAATCGCTAACAGAAACCGAAAATTTAAGTAAAAATATGAGTCTGGTGAATCGGTCGCGATTCGTCATTATAACGTAAATCGTTGGTCATATTGTTGAGTCACTGAGCCTTATTCCTACCGATTTACATAACGATTCTTCGACAATGCCACTTAACACCCGAATTGCTGGGCATAATTTGGAGTTTTTAAAATAAAACCTAACATTGCCAAACACAAGCTCGCCTCAAAAACATAAACCATTGCACCCCTTCCTCCAAACAATCAATTTCTTGGCTAGATTCAGCCTTCCTAAGCTCAATTTTAGTTTATTTAAATGATTCCCACTTTATTCTAGTTTCATTTAACCCAAAAGATTTTGAATTTGTAAGAGTAGAGGCGAACTAAGGTCTAAGGGATTTCAATTAGGAGCTTGGAAAACCAATCTAAAAGAGATCAAGAGCTTTTATCTTTAGAGATTCACTCCCAAAGAAGGTAATCACGATAACCCTAGTTTTTTTATTTTGACGAGTTTTTGGTTTGAAAGACTTTTGCAAAATTTTCAATCATTTTCAAGAAGTTTTAATAGAATTCATTCTATTAATAGGAATAAATTATTTCATTTACTCCAATAGATTAGGCATTGCGATTACAATGATCATTTGTTTACAAATTCAATATTTTCGAGATTTTGGTATTTTATCAATTCACAAGAAACGTATATGCAATTGATTTGGCATTGAGTTTCAAATGCCTTTGAGGGGTTTATTTTGTTTTCGAAAAGACTAGAATTTATCACACAATTTTTTTATAAGATTAAGAAAATCGATTTTAAGTTTATAATTAAGTTAAAACTTCAATGCCAATTTTATTTAAGTTTCCGATGGATTTTCGAGCTAACTTTCTAAATGAATTTCTCTTTTTAAGTAGAGTTTTGAATTATACCGAATTATTTCTGACATATGTTATTTTTTAGATCAACAGGTTTAAATTGTTATTCGGACTTGTGACTTTTGAATTCAAAAATGGCCGGAAGTGGTAAGGATAGAAGTTCAAGAGAGGAGCGGGGAAAGGGAGCATTAGTCGAAAAACCTCAAACTAAATTCAAAGTTACACCCACATTAATTAGACCTATGAGGATTTCAATAAATACTCCTAGAGTTAGAACACCAAGAAAACATTCTCCACCTTTTGATTTTAGTGAAGAGTCAGAAGGAGAGGAATAAGTTGAGGAGACTCTAAGAATTCCTTTTTCGGCATACAATTTAATAAATGCAAACATTCTTGCAAGGATGAAGATTGAAATTAGCAAGAATAGAAAAAAAAATTGGGATTGGGGCTTCAATGTAAAGAACAAAATAATGCATGGGCTTAGGATTCTGAATATAATAAGGGAAAGGAATTAGGGATTGTTGACTAGGGATTACAATGTCGATAATGACTCGGGGGTCTCTATAGAGATGGGTTGTGATAATTTTACGGAAATGAGTATATGAGTGATAATAAGACGGTAGCCATGGTCCGAGACTACTCATGCGAAAGAATAAATTGGTACTATAGTTTATCAAAATTTCATAGGAAAGAAAATAACGAATAACCAAAACCTGAGTATGGATTCAGACATGTATTTCCCCATGAAACCATTAGAAATGGATAGGAAGCAATTTCAGGGGATGGTTCATTGTAAATAAGGATGGATATCCAAAACACATTCAAACTAAAAATTTTAGGAAAACCACCAAAGCATGGAACTATTTTATCAATGCAAGCCTACAGCTGAGTTTGTAGTACTACAAGGTTATGAACTACAAGGCGGCGTTATTATATCACATCATTCTAGGGATAGGTTACGTTGATGTTTGCAAGATCATCTACGATTGCAAGATCATCTACGATTCAATTAGGAATACCATGACCAGAAACAAGATCAAAGGGTTACCTTTTCCCTTGATGATCACATAATTCTGCAAACAAGACCAAGTTTCTATGTTAGGTCTTGGGTTCGATATGTACCCAGACGAGACCATCACTAAATAATACATAAAAACATCGAATAAGTGCTAGGCTATATAGATTTAGAGGAGGAGCGGGAAAGAAATGATATACTGCCATAGAGAAGAGAATGATACGTGCAAAAAACAGGCGAGTCTTGGAAGATATGCAATCTACTATATGAAAGAATGAACTAGATATCAAAGCCACCTGCTAAAGATCTTACCTCCATGTACGCTGAAGAGTCAGAGATTACTAGTCTTGTGAAACTAAATGCAAACTTTGAGAAATCAAGAGTTCATGTTCCAAAACTAGCGCAAAATTGCAAGAAAACATGTATAGGTTCGAAAGATGTATGGCAAGAAGAATGCAACCCAGAGGAGCTGAAACTCTAATACCATCTACTTAACTGAGATTGCCTAATGAACGAGACTTTTTAGAAAGTACTCTGGTGGCGATAGTAGACTACAGGCTCTATGACCGCACAGGGAGCAACCAATATAAACAATAGGGACAAAGGGATGGTGGTGACGATGTGACTTATGGACGACAGTTCTAATCTACTTTTTTCTCTGTTTTTATCTATCTTTGATTGATTTGTTGGGGCATGTGCCCTAGGTCAATCCATTAACTGTTATTATGAATACTTTTAGTTAATAAAATAAAGGATTTCATTTGTTGTTTATAGTAATTAATTTACATGTTTACATTATAATAAGATCAATGGGTATTTGCAGAAATATCCTTAATGTCCCTAGTCAATCATAATACTGGGAAATATAATGAATTAAGACTAGTGTAAGTCTTGATTGATGATCATATGATGATTATACGTATAGGGATATGAATCAAGATCACGAGTACTTGTTAGGGAACAAAGTACTAGAACGACCCGCTATGAGAACATCACATGGATTAAGTCATAGTTGTTTCTCATGATAGGTGTATTTTTCAGTCCTTTGACTTAAGATTACCATAGACATTAACACTAGGAACACAGTGATTTGACATAATCAAACGTTGTCTTTAACCGGACAATTATAAAGGTTGTGATTGGTTATTGTGTGAGCAATGTGATGAAGTTGTGTAATCGAGATAGAATTTGTCCCTCTCATATAAAGAGAGATATCCAGTGGATCCCTCGATGTGTTAGACTATTAAAAGGCCTAGTCTAAGTGAATTGATATTGATTAATGTCACTTGGATGTTTTCAGTCTACCTAGAGATCGAGACTAGTATGATTGAACATGTTAGATGACAATTCCATGCCTTATGTTTGATCAAAAGGATATTGTGTAAAAAAAGGATGTTATATACACAATTGATTAGGTTGTATCGATTTGATATTCGTACAACTTGGGTAGTCATAATGTCTTGCTATAGGCCGCTTATGACTAGTATACCAAAATGTGCTTTGGTACACTACCAATGTTGTATGAGCCTATTGGGTCGCACACTAAGAATGGTTTTACTAGATTTTAAGATGGTTCAGAAAAATGAATTTTATATGATAAGATTCATGACAGAAACGTCCTTGTGGTTTATTACACTTATACTTCTTTAAGTAGGGGTATATATAACCGTTTAAATCAAGAAAACTTAATCATACCTCAATCGCAAAATACATTTCTGAAGGTTGATCGATCTCTAAGGCGCTGCCAATGACGAATTCCCTCTACCAGCAGTCTACACACGAACGGCGGTCGAGATTCAAACTGGTAGCTTCAAGAAAATACCAAACCTTTTTGTTTCTCTCCAAAATGATCTAGAGCGTACCTGAAAACCCTAATTCATTTTTAAACGAAAATGGAGTTTCGGCCCTAAAATTGCATCCGTGTGTTCTAACTTAAAGCGTCAATTTATACAACCCTTATATATAGACGGTTAAGTAAATTACATATATACCCCTACTTAAAGAAGTATAAGTGTAATAAACCACAAGGACGTTTTTGTCATGAATTTTATCATATAAAATCCATTTTTCCGAACCATCTTAAAATCTTGCAAAACCATTCTTAGTATGCGACCCAATAGGCTCATACAACGTTGGTAGTGTACTAAAACACATTTTGTTATACAAGTCATAAGCAGCCTCTAGCAAGACATTATGACTACCCAAGTTGTACGAATATCAAGTCGATACAACCTAATCAATTGTGTATATAACATCCTTTTTCACACAATATCCTTTTGATCAAACATAAGGCATGGAATTGTCATCCAACATGTTCAATCGTACCAGTCTCGATCTCTAGGTATACTGAGAACATCCAAGTGACATTGATCAATATCAATTCACTTAGACTGGGCCTTTTAACAGTCTAACACATCGAGGGATCCACTGGATATCTCTCTTTATATGAGAGGGACAAATTCTATCTCGATTATACAACTTCATCACATTGCTCACACAATAACCAATCACGACCTTTATAATCGTCCGATTAAAGACAACGTTTGATTATGTCAAACCAATGTGTTCCTAATGTTGAAGTCTTTGGTAATCTCAAGTCAGAGGACTAAAAAATATACCTATCATGAGAAAGAACTATGACTTAATCCATGTGATGTTTTCATAGCAAGTCGTTCCAGTACTTTGTTCCCTAACAAGTACTCGTGATCTTGATTCGTATCCCTATACGTATAATCATCATATGATCATCAATCAAGACTTACACTAGTCTTAATTCATTATTGTTCCCAGTATAATGATTGACTAGGGACATTTATGATATTTCTGCAAATACCCATGGATCTTATTATAATGTAAACATGTAAATTAATTATAATAAATAGCAAATGAAATCCTCTATTTTATTAACTAAATGTATTCATAAAGATAGTTAATGGATTGACCTAGGGCACATGCCCCAACATCTCCCACTTGCACTGGGGCCAATCATACATGCATCTAATACCTAACGATCTAACATGACCTTCATGTTTTGCTTGTGGAAGAGCTTTTGTCAATGGATCCGCAATGTTGTCTTCAGTAGGTACTCCACAAATCTTCACATCTCCTCTCTCAGTAATTTCTTTGATGAGATAAAATGCTTGAGTATATGTTTGGGTTTGTGGTGTGATCTAGGTTCCTTGGCCTGTGTTATTGCCACATTATTGTCACAATACAAATAAATAAGGTTAGCAATACTCGGAACCACACCTAGTTCAGAAATGAACTTTTTGATCCAAACTGCCTCCTTTGCTGCATCGGACGCTGCAATATGCTCAGCTTCTGTTGTAGAATTTGCCACAGTCTCTTGCTTCGAACTTTTCCAGCTTACTACACCCCCATTCTAAGTAAACACATATCCAGATTGTGATCTAAAATCATCTATATCAGTTTGAAAACTTGCAGCTGTGTAACCATTTACAACTAGATTATTTTCAAAACCTCCATAGACCAAGAACACTTCCTTAGTCATTCTTAAGTATTTAAGGATGTTCTTTACTGCTATCCCGTGACTCTCACCAGGATCTGGCTGATATCCGCTTGTAGTGCTCAACGCATATGATACATCGGGTCGAGTGCATAGCATGGCATACATGATAGATCCAATAGTTGATGCATATGGAATCCTATTCATACGGTCTCGCTCATCATTTGTTTTAGGACATTGAATCTTGCTGAGACTTATGCCATGAGACATTGGCAACAATTCTCATTTAGAGTCTTGCAAATTGAACCTATTCAGCACCTTATCTATGTAAGCACTCTGACTTAGACCGATTAGCCTTTTAGATCTATCCCTATAGATCCTTATCCCTAGAATATAGGCTGCATCTCCTAAGTCTTTCATCGAAAAACACTTCCCTAACCAAGACTTGACATTCTGCAATGTTGGGATGTCATTTCCAATGAGTAATATATCATCAACATACAGTACTAGAAAAACAACTACACTCCCCCTGACCTTCTTGTATACACGAGGCTCATCTTCGTTCTAAATAAAACAAAAATCCTTGATTACTTCATCAAAACGAAGTTTCCAACTCCGATAAGCTTGCTTTAATCCATAAATGGATCTTTGAAGCTTGCATACCTTCCTAGAATTCTCATGATGTACAAAACCTTCATATTGTATCATATATATGTCCTCAAGCAGCTTTCCATTAAGAAATACAGTTTTTACATCCATTTGCCATATTTCATAGTCATAATATGCAACAATTGCAATTAAAATCCTTATGGATTTAAGCATGGCTACTGGCGAAAAAGTTTCATCATAATCAACACTTTGAGTCTGCCTGAAACCTTATGCTACAAGTCTTGCTTTAAAAGTATGCACTTTTCCATCCATGTCTGTTTTCTTCTTGAAAACATATTTACATCCAATGATCTTACCATTTTCAGGTAAATCAACCAAGTTCCAAACTTGGTTATCATACATGGATTGCATCTCAGAGTTCATGGCACTTAGCTATTTATCTGAGTCTGGTCCAGACATAGCCTCCTGATAAGTGGTGGGCTTATTTTGATCCATAAGCAACACATCATGACTATCAGTAATGAGGAATCTTAATCTCTTTGGCTCATGTCTTACCCTACTAGATTTATGTGGGCCTTGTGTCACTTATGGAGCTTCAACTAGTTCAGAACGTTATTGAACCTCCAGTAGTGGTTTTGTGTTTATCTGTGATTCTTGAACTTCTTCAAGATTTATTTCTCTCCCAGTAGTGTCTTTTGAAATAAACTAGTTTTCTATAAAGTCACCATACCGAGCAACAAACACTTTATTCTCGTCGGGATTATAAAAGTAATATCCTTTTGTTTCCTTGGGATACCCAACAAATAAACACTTGTCAGATTTAGATGCTAGTTTTTCCGAGACTTATCGTTTTATGTAAGCCTCACAACCCAAAATCTTAAGGAAAGACAAACTAGATCTCTTCCTGTACCATATCTCATATGGTGTTTTATCAACCGCTTTAGAAGGAACTCGATTTAAAGTGAAAGCCGTAGTTTGTAATGCATAACCCCAAAAGGATAATGGAAGATTTACATGACTCATCATAGATCGAACCATATCTAATAAGGCTCGATTTCTCCTTTCAGAAACTCTATTCCATTGTGGAGTTGCTGGTGGAGTCAATTGTGAGACAATCCCACAATTTCTAAGATGATCATCAAATTCTTGGCTTAAATATTCACCACCTCGATCTGACCGAAGTATTTTGATAGTTTTACCAAGTTGATTCTGCACTTCATTTTGAAACGTTCGAAACATCTCGAATGATTCAGTTTTATGTTTCATTAGATATACATAACCATATCTGTTGAAATCATCGGTAAATGTAATGAAGTACGATAACCTCCTCTAGCCATTATGTTTATAGGACCGCATACATCAGTATGTATTAGACCTAATAAATCACTTGCCCTTTCACTGTGTCCAGTAAAGGGACTTTTAGTCATCTTGCCTAGTAAACAAGATACGCACGTTTCATATGTTTTTAAATCAAATGAATCTAGAAGTCCATCTTTATGGAGCTTCGTTATGCGTTTCTCGTTTACGTGCCCGAGACGACAATGCCATGATAGGTTTGATTTAAATCATTTGACTTAAATCTCTTTGTATTTATGTTAAAGACTGGAGTATCAGTGGACATTTTCATGCTTAGAATATAAAGACCATTACATAAATCAGTATTTGCATAAAATATACCTTTACGAGAAATGGAACATCTATTATTCGCAATAATAAAATCAAAACCATCCATATCCAAGCATGAAACAGAAATGATGTTTCTGCTCAAGGCAGGCACAAAATAACAATTATTTAAAGTTAAAATAAGTCCACTAGGTAAGACTAAGTCATATGATCCAACAGCCAAGGCAGCAAGTCTTGCTCTGTTCCCTACGCGGAGGATGACTTCTCCTTTCTTCAACTTTCTACTTTTTGTGAGTCCCTGTACATTTATACAAATGTGAGATTCACATCCGGTATGTAATACCCAGAAATAACTAGGATATAAATTAGTTTCAATAACATAAATACATGTAATAGTAGTCGCACTACCCTTTTTCTTCTTTAGATCTTCCAGATAGAGTTTGCAATTTCTGAACCAATGTTCAGGTGCATGACAGAAATGACAATTTCCTTCTTTTTCTTTTGGGTTTTGAAGTAGGAACAGGCTGGGGTTTGACTTGTTCCACAGGCTTTGCGACAGGTACAACAGCAGCCTTAGCCTTGTATTTGCCTTTCTTCTTCATTCCCTTTCCTTTTTGGACCATCAACACATTACTAGAGGGTTTGTTGATATTTTGTTCACCAATTTTGAGCATCAAATGCAACTCTGAAATTGGTTTCTCCATATTATTCATATTGTAGTTCATCACAAATTGTGAGTAACTCGTTGGTAATGAATTCAGGATCAAATTCGTAGCCAACTCTTGGCTTATAGGAAATTCGAGTCTATCAAGCTGGTCAACATAGCCCTTCATTTTCAGAACATGAGGACTAATTGACGCACCCTCAATCATCTTGCAAGAATGTATATTTTTTATTGTCTCGAACCTTTCTTGCTTAGCTTACTGTTGGAACATTTCCTTCGGCGTTATAGCCATGTCGTAGGCTTCCATTAGTTCCATGTCCTTCAGAAGTTTGGGAACCGTAGTTGCCAGCATAATACATGCAACATCAGTAGAATCGTTGACATGCTTATTATGCGCATCCTTCACAGCTTTCGTAGCATTGGCTAGTGGGTCCTCAGGGATTGGAGCATCCAGGACATACAACTTGCGTTCAAGTTTAAGAACAATTCTCAAGTTTCTGAATCAGTCAAGAAAGTTAGTCCCATATAGCTTGTCCTTCTCAAGGATGGATCGCAGTGACAAAGGATTATTGTTACTTGAAGAGGCCATTGATCTACAATAAAGATTACGCAAAGTTTATTTTAGTATAGAGGAATAGATTCCCACTAAATTAACAACCCTCCTAAAATATATTGTTCATTTAGGGGACTAAAATCCATATTTCACCTAATTCTATGACAGCTAGGCATGAAACACAAAACTAGGTTATTTAGGTAAGTAACAGTTACCAATTACATCTTATGTAATTTTATATACTTTTATGAGATACGAGACATCTTATGTCTTATCATATTTTTATCTCATCATGTACCTAAAGCTCAGAACTATTTTGATAGCTTTATTAAGTCGGACCATTTTAAACATTTAGGTAACTCTTATCTAACTTATCTCACCAAGATAACACAATATACCCAGCTATGGTTGGAACTGTATTAGTGTGGTCGAGGCATTGACAAGTGTTTAAAATGGATGACATGAGACTTAAAATCTAATAGAGGGATTTTATTCAGTTTTAGTGATTTTATGTAAACAATGAAATATCATATATTTTATTGATTTGTTAAATCACTAAACAATTTAGGAATTTTTATATTGTTCACTAATAAAAGAATTTTCGTGCGCTAGGATTAGTTAGACGGGGGAACAGGGGGCAGCACCCCGGTTTTTTTTAAGAGACGAATTTCAATTCCGAAAATTAAAATTCGCTAAAGAAAATTATATTTTTCACTGATTTTATTATCCAAAATTAACCCCTTAATTTATCCAAAATTAAGTCAATTAAAACATTTTAATTAACCCGGGCCCATGTCTAACTAATCATATTTTCCTAATCCAATTAGGACTTAAGATATTTGAATCCTAGCATGTCACCAATAATAAAATTCTCGATATTTATCTCTTATCCAATAGGGATAACGAAATAGATTTTGCTAATATCTCCTAATCTAATTTGTTATCTATCTCTTATCACATAGAAACTTCATAACATAATAGATATAACGAGATAAATAAGTAATTTCAAAAAATAATTATTTGCAATTTCGGTCCTCGTCCAAATAATCACAAACATGTAATTGAATCATGAACTACTATCCTAATCGAACCTAATCATATGAGTTTCGAATTAATATTAAGACTTATACAATTTAAGAAACTTAAAACAATGTAACCTAAATATGCATACTGAATTACAGAGATTTCATCCATGCATCAATACACGAAAAATAAAGATTATACCTAATGGTGTCATGGATCGCAATACACGAAATTCAATTCATTAAAATTATTCGAATTAACCTTACATGGTTACTTGCATGTACGAAATTGATTTCAATTAAATCATGAATATATGTATCATTTACACAAAACATGATAATAAATCTCATAGAAAACTTATGTATATCACATATACATCAACTATTAACATGCTTTCAATCACATATCATGTATATATCAGAAGAAAACATGCAATGAATTTAATGGAATCGAACTCGATGGCTCTGATACCACTGTTGGGTTTTGGGTAAAATTAGATTCGGATCCTGTTGGGGTTTTTGTCAAAATTGTTTTGTAATCTCCGCTGCGTATGAACCCCAAAACCCAACATGATTCTGTACGAGGTCTTGGTTTGGTGATGTGATACGATGATCTATGCAATGTGACATGATATTATGCTACTATGGTTTGTGGTTTATGAAATGTTTGATGTGTTTATGCTACATTACTTTATGCTAGGAAATTTTTAATTTGTTATGTTTTCTCTCATTCTTAAATTTATTCTTATGATAATTTGTTCATTATTTATTTATTTACTTTATATAATTCGTTTATGCTTCAAAAGGTATATTTTTTGTTGGAAACCCGACATAATATTTAAACCTTAAGGACAAGGTTTAGAATGAGATTAGGGGTATTTAGGTGAAGTGAAGTATAAAGAGGCGAAGTATGGAAGATTCAAGAGGTAGAATCTATTTATTTTAATCAAAGTTAACTTAAATTCTTAAATTTTTGAATATAGAAGTAATATTTCTTCATTTTATTTTATTTAGTTAGGAATATGAATCAAATTTAATTCGGATTTAAATAAAAGTGATATTTTTATTACCTATGAAAATAGAAATTTTATGATAGAAAGAAATTATTATTTGACTCAACCTAGATTATGCATACACTAGAGGAGTTCATATGGGATTGATTGCTTTGTACTAGACATTATAATGGGTAGAAAATCGAAACAAATATGCAAGATAAACAAGATAGATTTCTAAGAATCTTGTTATACAAAGATTATTGGTCAAGTATTATATATATATACACATATATAATGAAAAGAAATTATGCCACGATTGAGGGAAAAATGGAAAATTAGCAAATAAAATTTTACTTAGTTGAAAAGAATGCTTCCTTAATAATAGTGGAAGTGAGAAGAGCTAACAAGAGCTTTTAAATGAAAAAATAGAGAAACCCAAAGATTCTAAAGGAAATGGAGTAGGGAATCTAGTGGTGGAAAATATGTGAGGAAGAATTCTTATTAAAAAATAACGGATTCCAAAGGAAATGGAACAGAGAACAATACGAATATAACGAATAAAATATATATACATATAGAAGAAAAAAAAAACCAATATAGAAAATGGAATGATGTTTATCAAAAAACTCTTCAAATAAAAGATTTAGCTCGAGTTTTTATAGCTAAGTAAAGTGAAGTTTCTTTTTATTCCAACATTCCAACAAATGAAAATAAAATGATAATTATTGGTGATTAAAAATTTCTATCATCTTTGATTATGGTGGTATTTTAAATATTATTCGAAAATGAGATTGATTTAGTGATTTTTGTATTTTGATATTCTATTTTTATTATCGTAATCTTGATGTTAGTTAGTGGAGATTGAGAAAACCTATATAGTGGCTTGGTCTTGGTAATTGATTTAACTTTGAATTCTAAGGTGTATTGCATAATTAGAAGGTCGAGTTATCAAATAAGGGGTTGTTCTTCAAATATTTATATTCTATCATAATTTTTTATTTTATCAGGGTAATATGTTTCTATTTAATGATCACTTCTGGAGTGTGACGTTCAACGGAAGTCTTGTAACTGTGGGTTATGGAGTGTGACGTTCAACGGAAGTCTTGTAAAATTAGCATAAGTCATTTTTGTAAAGTGTAAGTATGTGGAAATAAGGTGAAGAAGATCGCATGCATATAAATAACAAACAATGCTAACTATATATCAACACGTGTCTGGTTGGGTAACTATCTCTCAACCCATAATATACATCTCTAAAAGTATATAAAGTCATATATAAAATTCATACAACAAAATAAAAAACCTGCAAAATCAGACGTAGCAGCACTCTATTGGCTTAGAGGTATTCGCCGATCTTCTTCTTGTCCGGTATGCCGCTCGATGGCTATGCACCCACCATCATAAAAAGGACGGTGAGTACAAGAAAGTAGAAAATAACACTGAAAGACATTTGTTCACATTTCCAAAATATACAAGTTTCTGAAAGCATAATAATAGCGACTATGCTGAAAAGAAATCATGTTACAAGATACTTCAGTTAAGTAAAATGAAACTAACACTTAGTTAAGTAACAATGATCTAGGGCCAGCCGGTCGTGAGTTACATCACATCAACCTTTTACACTATTTAGGGCTTAATCAATTCTTTGTAAGATGTCTTCACACCAACCTCTTACATGTGATGTATACTTCCCAACAACCCTAGGTCCGCTACTTGTACGTTGCGAGCTAATGGTGAGATCCAGACACCTTTGAGCATCTACTAACCTCATATGTCGCGGCTATCTCAATATATCATGGTCCTAGATAAAAATCACTTTCATAACCTAAAAAATAACATGGTTGAGGAATCCAATGATGTAATTACATATCTAATGCACAAAGGAAATTAGATTTACAATATCATTAAACACCTACCTAATAGCATGTTATTTCATTTGACTAGATATCTCAACAATCAATAATGACAACACATTATTTAGAGTTAATAAAATAATTTAATCAAAAAACTAATGTCATGATAACAAACTCATATAATGAGAAAAAACAACAAGTCATACCATATAGAGTACGATAGGCAAATCAGTCCACATGATTGTCAATGATAATAAAATAGGAATGGAATGTAAATAAATATCTTAATCAGTTTACTTATAATCCACGCAAATTCCTTACTAATCCTGCCTCCCAACACCTCAAAACGCATATCTGAACTCTTGAGACTCTTCCCAAAGCTCCTAGTATCATTTCATATATTTTAAAGTGTGTTTATACCTTTAGTTAGGTTTTAGACTTAGTCAAAGTGTTTAATTTATAATTAGGAAATTGTAGATTTTGTGTTGTTAGGGCATCTAGCACGCTTGGTGGAATGTCTATCACGCTACCTGTAGCGCGCGAACTAGCACATCTAGTCGCTATTTGCTGGAAAACCCAAAATTTTGGACTTTGAATTATAAGTTTTCTCCACACATGGCTATTTCCAACACCTTGGAATCCCTGTTCTAACCTACTAGAGACCCAAGACACCTATGAACAACACAAGTACCCACTCTCATTTATATCATGAATTCATCAAATAAAACTAAATGTCTAGTGTAAGTAGAATTACCAAGTTGATGAAAACCTAGCTTGATCTTCCACACCTTCAAATCACCAAATTTCCTCACTGATTTCTTCTACTACTCTTGTTGATGTCCTCTGAATTTACTTCTCTAACCTATTTAACTATTAAGTTTATGAAATGGTTGCATCGGTTGATCAATTCAATCTTATATACATATAGATAAGATTGATTATTTATCATTGACCTTTATGTACACATGTATTCCAAGACTAATCTAGTGGCCTACATACTGACACGATTTCCACTAACTCTCCACTATCTCCATCTAACTAACACCAAACTCAATTGGTCTCTTGATGTGTCAACACGTATCTCGAGAAGTATCAATGCCTTATGTTTTAACCTTTTAACTTAGGTTACATTTAATATAAAATCAACTATAGCCACATTAATACTAATTTTTAAGCTACACTAAGCTTAAATCAACTTACCACATCACTCTTTGCCCTGGTCTCATGCCAACACGTATCTCGAGATGCATCCCCTTTCACATCTCGACACCAAAATATAAGTAGAAGTAACTTAATAGTCTACATATATACAATACAATAGGCATACATCATAACAAATCTAACATGTACATCGGCCACATCGCCTCAGTCAGTGCACGCATCTTGATGCGGGTCCCACATACGGGTCTATGATCCTAATTAAGGAATTAAAATAGAATTAGGAATTTGGGTTGTGATAAATCTTCCCAACTAATGGAAATCTCATCCTAGAAATTAAATTTAAGTTAATATTATACCTGACTTAAAAAAGCATGTAAACATATCTCGCATATAGTTTTCTTGCTCCTAAATGCGTTTCGAGTCACTATGGAACTGCCACTTGACTAACACCTTTGGAATAGACTTATCTCTCAACTGTTGTACTTTTCAGTCTAGGATCTATACTGGTTATTCCTCATAAGACACATCCTCACTCAGATTAATTTGACTCTGATCAACCATCGATCTTACACCTGCCTTTGACTTAGCTAGTTGAACCATAGAAATATGGGAGACTGGATGAATCCCTGACATTTGTGGAGGTAACTCAAGCTCATATGCAACTTTCTGACTCGTCTCTTGATCTTGAAATGCCTAATGAATCTCCGTACTAACTTTCCTTTCAAACCAAATCTATGAAGACAAAACCTTCAAATACACAAAGCTCCCTCGATATACGTGAGATCAATGCGATGCGATACGTGTCTGCATAATTCTTTTGCCTTTCCTAAGCCCCTTTAAGCCTATGACAAATTTATCGTACCTTCTCCATGTGATCAACATCAATCTCAGGCCCCGCTAGCTCTCCATCATCTGGCTAAGCCCAATAAGATGGCGAACGACACGGTCTTCCATATAAAGACTCAAATGGTGCCATCTTAATTCTAACCTGATAACTATTGTTGTATGTAAACTCAGACAATGGTAGGTACTCCTCCCAAGATCTCCCATACTTAAGTACATAAGCCTGGAGCATATCCTCGAGAATGTGAATCAACCTCTTAATATGTCCATCAATTTGAGGGTGAAAAGCTATACAGAAATGTAGGTGCATACCATACTGCTCCTGCATACTACGCCATATCATGGAAGTGTACATAGCATCTCAGTCTGAAATACTAGTCAACGGTACCTCATGCAGTCTGAGAATCTCCCTCTCAAACAATATGTTCAACTGGTCAAATGTGTAGTAAGCTATAAGTGGTAAGAAATGGGCAGATTTTGTCAATCTATCCATAATTACCCAAATAGGATTGTGTTGTCAGGTAGTCTTTAGCAATCCCTTGACAAAGTCCATGGAAATGTCTTCCCACTTCCATCGTGGACTGGGAAGCGGTTGCAATAATCATCTAGGTCTACGATGCTCGGCCTTTACCTATTGGCAAATCCCACAGTTCTTGATAAACCACGATATGTCTGCCTTAATCCTAAGCTACCAAAAATGTCTCCTCATGTCATGGTACATTTTGGTCTTTTCTAGATGAACAGTGAATCGGGAACGATGTGAATCCTGAAGAATTTCATCTCTCATCTTTTTTATTAATGGTATCCACAATTTTCCATTAAATCACAGACACTAATCTATCATCTCTACTCAGTCAGTACAATCAGTACTCTGGGCTAACTCATTAAACCTCGGGTATAGAATGTCGCCACTCTAACCCTTTGACACAGTTTGAAGCCTCATCTTTGTATAAATCATCACCCGAATGTCTGTAAGAATACCTAACTAACTCATCGTCACCTTTTCCTTGAGTAATTCATACTCATGAATCATATTACATCTGACAACCTCGACATCTCTAGTAGGTATCCTACTCAGCGCATTAGCAACTACGTTAGCTTTTCTTTGGTGATATTTTAGAGAAAAGTCATAGTCCTTCAGAAACTTCAACTATATGTGTCGTCTCATGTTCAGCTATTTTCGTTTGAAGAGATAATTCAGACTCTTATGATTAGTGTAGAGTGTGAATCTCTCTCCATGTAGATGACATCTCCATATCTTTAGAGCAAACACCCCACTACCAACTTTAATTCTTGAGTGGGATAATTATTCTCATGTATCTTCAGCTATCTAAAGTTGTAAGCCATAATACCTCTATCCTACATATGAGAGGCATCAGTATATACTAAAAATCCCTATCTAGCCTCTAGCAATATCAACACTTGTGCGGTGGCCAACAACCTCTTTGACTGAGCAAATGCCTCCTTGCATTCCTCATACCACTCAAATCTGACGTCTTTCTGGTCAATCTAGTAATCGTTGAAGCAATCTTCGAAAACTCCTTCACGAATCTATGGTAATACCCTACTAATCCCAGAAAACTCATAATCTTCGTGGCTGACATCGGTGTTAGCCAATCCATAATAGCCTGAATCTTGGTTAAATTTATAGCAATACCCACTCCTCCAACAACATGCCCCAAAAACTTGACCTTTAACAGCCAAATTCACACTTATTGAGTTTGGCATATAGTCTATGCTTTATCAAACTCTGCAACATCTCCTTGAGGTGTCGCCAGTGATCTTCTTGAGTCCTCGACTATATCAATATATCATCGATGAAAACTATCACAAAGCAGTCAAGAAACGATCTTATCACCCAATGCATAAAATCCACCAACATGGCATGAGCATTAGTCAAACCAAACGACATGACTGTAAACTGATAGTGTCTGTATCTCTTGCTTAAAGCTGTCTTAGACCAATTTTTATCCTTGATCATAAGCTGATGATACCCCGATCTCAAGTCTATTTTGGAGAAAACTGTGCTCCTGTCAGCTAAGCAAATAAATTGTCAATTCGTGGTAATAGATAATTATTCCTAACTGTGACCTTATTCAATTGTCTGTAATTGATACATAGTCTCAAAGTACAATCTTTTATCTTCACAAACTGAACGGGTGTTCCCCATGGCGATATGGAAGGTGTAATGAATCCCTTTTGTCCCAAATCTTAAAGCTGACTCCTCAACTCATCCAACTCTCTCGAAGCCATGCAGTATGGTAGTATAGAAAAAGGCATGGTGATTGTTACTAACTCAATAATGAAGTCTATCTCTCTCGTTGGTGGTAAACCAGGTAAGTCCTCCGAAAGCACATCAAAAAACATACACACAACCAAAATCTCCTCAAGTTTAGGTCTCTGACTCTCTACAACTATGTATAAAGATATTAGAGTCTTCATCCCTCCACTAGTCACAAGTCGATCTCTAGTCCCCTCGGTGTCCTGCCACTACATGTAAATATCGGACGCCTAGGATATCAAATATCACTGTCTTACTGAAATAGTTAATATGAGCATGATACCTGCTAGCTAATCCATCTTTAACACTACGTCGAAGTATAAGAACTTGAGCACCCTAAAGTCTATAAGTGACTCTACCCCACCTATCTCTATTGGATATATATCAATAAGAAAATTAGGGTAAACCCTATCTTCATCTGCGGTACTCAAAATCAAATGTATGCTAACTTTAATCGGTATCAACCCTAAAATTCCTATCATGCAACCATAAATCAAAGATATTGTAGAGCCTGAATCAAACAAAACATATAAATCTCTTCTACGAATTAAAACCATACACTCGATGAGTCCTCGTGCGAAGTTACCATCTGGCTATGCTACCATAAGTACCCCCTGGCAACTCTATGACGATAATCCTGTTGCTGGCTATAGACAATCTCCCATCATATGTCCAACCTGACCACACCTATAGCAAGTAATCAGCCTATGCTGACTTTGTGCCTAATCCTGGGCCTGTCCTTGTCTCTATCTCTACCGGGAACCATCTCGGCCTTTTCTTCAACCTCTACCTCAGCCTTTACCACCCTACTGCTACTAACATTATGCTGATGGTGCTAAAAAAGCTGGCAAAGTAGTCGGTGATGGCAACGTAGGTCTGACTAATGGTGGCAAAGGAGGTCTACCAACTATAGTCTCCAATGGCATATGAGATGATACATAGTGCACAGTTGAGGTAGTTGTCCCTGGTCCCTGAGAACCCCTCTCCCATCTACTATATCCATTGCCTTTCGGTCTCCTTTTCTCAAACTTTGCACTCTTATCAAGTATCAAGCTTGGTCCTCATGGCATCTCATTGGCAACTCTACTCAAATAGTAAGTCTCATAAGAAATGGCAGCTCATAAATCTCATCTAAAGTCCCGACACGTGAATTGAACACATAAAACCCTATATTTGACCTCAGTCCATCTCCGAAATGGTATACATCCTCTTAATCATCTCTCACTAGATACATAGCAAACTGCCTCAAATAAACTTATCTGTCTCAGTAACTTATCACAGACTCATCTGCTCCTTGTCTCAAATTCATGAACTCCTTCCTCATCCTCTTCATCACTACGAGTGGGAAGTACCGCTGATGGAACTTCCTCTTGTAGTTTGGATCAAAAAGTTCATATCTGAACTTAGTATGGTTCCTAGTATAGCTAACCTTGTTTATTTATATTATGACAACAACGAAGTGATAGCACAGGTCAAGGAACCAAGATCACACCACCGATCCAAACATATACCTAAATGTTTTCATCTCATTTGAGAAGAAATCATTGAGAGGGGAGACATGAAGATTTACAGAGTTCCTACATTAGACAACGGTGCAGATCCTTCGAGGAAGGCTATTCCACAAACGAAATTCATGTTAGGTCATTAGGCATTCGATATATGAACGATTGGCTCTTGTGCAAGTTTTCATTTGATGTTTTATTATAAGTGATTACATGTTTACCTTGTAGTGAGATCTATGGGTATTTGTTAAAATATCATAAATGTCCATAGTCAATCATTATACTAAGAATTATAATGAATTAAGACTTGGTCATGTGATGATCATGCATATAGGGATACGAATCGAGATCATGAGTACTTGTTAAGGAACAAGGTATTGGACCGACCTGCTATGAGAATACCACTTGGATTAAGTGATAGGTGTTACTCATAATAGGTATATCATTTAGTCCTTCGAGTCGAGATTACCATAAACTTCAATATTATGAGTATGGTAATTTGACACAATCAAACATTGTCTTTAATCGGACGACGATAAAGATTATGATTAGTTACCATGTGAATAATATGTGAAGGTGTGTAATCAAGATAAAATGTGTCATTCTCGCATAGAGACATATTAGTGAATCCCTCAATATGATATAGTGATAATGGTCAAGTCCTTGTGAATTGATATGATCAATGTCACTTGTATGTTTTCAGTTTACCTAAAGATCGAAACTTGTACGATTGAACATTAAGGGTCATTTTCCATACCATATGTTTAACCAAAGGATATCGTACGATAAAAGGATATGATATATGATGTTCATTAGGTTGTATCGATTTTGATATTCATGCTACTTTGGTAGTCATAATGCCTTGTTAGAGACCGTTTATGACTTGTGTACTAAAATAATTTTTTGTTCACTACCAACGTCACATGAACCTATTCGGTCGCACGGAAAGATCGACTTTGTGCAATTTCAATTGGTCCAGAGTAATGAGTTTTAAATGATAAAACTCATGACATAAAAGCCCCTATAATTTGTTATAAGATAACTTAATAATAGGGGTGTATGTGTAATCTGCTTAAACTGCCTAAATACAATAGTTATATTACGAATAGGATTTTAAGTAAGGGCTTATCTATACATATAAATAAAGGGTGAAACCATAAAACGAAATAAGATTTTTCATTTTTACTATTTTTGAGTTCTCTGGATTTTGGGAGAGAAGGAAAAACTTTTCTATCTCTTTTTGGGCTAGCACTCCAAATTGTGGTTACCGTTCGTGTGTGGATTTCTGATAGAGGAAGCGCACTTGAGCATCTTGAAAATCAAAAAATCATAGTAGAAAATCACAGGTTAAGGTATGGTTTACTTTTATAGATCAAGTTTAATGGAACCTATTTTTTATCCTATTTGGGTTTTTCAAAAATTGTTTTGAGTTTTTTTGCTACGTATGAACCCCAAAACCCAATAGGTTGGGCATATGATTATAGATTGTCTATAGCCAGCAGTCGTTATTCCACCACAAAGTCGAGAGGGTGTACACATGGTAGCACAGTCGAATGCCGACGCCACATGAGGACTTATTGAGGGTATTGTTTCCATATGTGGTACAGATTTATATGCTTAGTTTGATGCGGGTTCTACATTAGTTTTCATCTTTAGTCGCATGATAGGCATCTTAGCGTTAACACCAGTTAGAGTTATCGTACACTTGATTTTGAGTTCCGTAGTCAGGGATAGGGTTTACCCTTATTGTCTTGTTGAATGATGTCCAATAGAGATAGGCAGGGTAGAGTTACCTGCAGACTTCAGGGTTTTCGAGTTCTTAGACTTCAACGTGTTATTAGGGATGAATTGGCTAGCAGCGTATCACTCTCATTTCATCTATTTTAGTAAGAAAGTGATATTTTGAGATTCCACGGCATCTGATGTTCACATGTAGTGGCGGTACACCAAGAGTCGAGGGCACTAAAGGTCGATTTGTGACTAGTGGAGAGATGGAGACTCTGGTATCGTTATACACGGTAGCTGAGAGTCAGGGACCTAGACTTGAGGAGATTCCGATTGTATGCGAATTTCCAAACGTGTTTCTGGAGGCCTTACCTGGTTTACCACCATCGAGATAGATAAACTTTATTATTGAGTTGGTACCAAGCACTAGACATATTTATATTCCACCATACCACATGGCTCTGAGAGAGTTGGAGGAGTTGAGGAGGCAGCAGCTTTAGGATTTGGGATAGAAATGGTTCATTACACTTTTTATCTCACCATAGGGAGCACCTGTCCTGTTTGTGAAGAAAATGTCTTTGAGGCTATGTATCAACTATAGACAGTTGAGCAATGTCACAATCAGAAACAAGTATCCATTACCGCATATTAACAATTTATTCGATCAGCTGAGAGGAGTACGGTTTTTCTCCAAGATAGACCTAAGATCAAAATATCATCAGCTTTGGATCAGGGATGAGGATAGGTCCAAGACAGCTTTCAGTACGATATATGGACACTATTAGTCTACATTCATGCCATTTGGTTTAACCAATGCCCCTGCCATGTTTATGGATTTGATGCATCGGGTGATGAGACCATTTCTTGAACACTTCATGATAGTTTTCATTGATGATATATTTATATACTCGAGTACTCGAGAGGATCACAAGCAGCACCTCAAGGAGACTTTGCAGACTTTGAGGAAGCATAAACTCTATGCCAAGTTCAACAAGTGTAGATTTTGGCTATCAGAGGTAAAGTTTTTTTAACATGTTGTTAGAGCAGCAGGTATTGATATAAAATCTGACCAAGATTCAGGTTATTATGGATTGGCCAGCAGCAATGTTAATCCTAGAGAGCAAGAGTTTTCTGGGATTAGCAGGATATTATAACAGATTCGTGAAGGATTTCTCAAAGATCGCTTCACTGATTACCATATTGACCCATAAGGACTTCAAGTTTGACTAGTCTGAGGAATGCGATGAGGCATTTGCTCAACCGAAGAGGTTGTTGACTACCACACCAGTGCCGATATTACCAAAGGCTGGACAGGGTGGTATATACAGATGTTTCTCATGCGAGTTTAGGTTGCTTGTTGATGTAGAGTAGAGGCACCACGGCTTATGCAACTAGATAGCTGAAGATACATGAGAAGAATTATCTCACTTATGACTTAGAGTTGGCGGTAGTGGTATTTGCTCTGAAGATATGGAGACATCATTTGTATGGAGAGAGGTTAACACTCTACACTATTCATGAAATTCTGAAATATCTTTTCACAAAAAGAGTTGAACATGAGATAGCATAGATAGTTGGAGTTTCTAAAGTACTATGACTTTTTTCTGGAGTATCACCTAGGAAAAGCTAATGTAGTTGTTACTACATTGATTAAGATACCAACTTGAGATGTCGAGGTTATTAGATGTCATATGACGCATGAGTATGGATTACTTGAGGCAGCGACGATGATGAGTCAGTCAAGTATTCCTATCGACACTCGGGTGATGATTTGTGCATAGATAAGGCTATAGACAGTGTTTACACAAGGAATGTTTGAGGGTCAGAGAGTCGACATCTTATACCCGAGATTTAGAGAGTTAGCCAAGAGTACAGATTGTACTGACTATATAAAGATGACGGATCAATGTCTGAGATTTAGAGGCAGATTGTGGATATTTTTAATGGAAGATTTGAGAGATGAGATTCTTTAAGATTCACACCGTTCCTGGTTCACTATTCATCCAAGTAGAACCAAGATGTATCATGAAATGAGAAGATGTTTTTGGTGGCCTGGGATAAAAGCGAACATATCGAATTTCATCAGGAATTATGGGATTTACCAACAGGTGAAGGTTGAGCATCGTAGACCTAAAGGATTATTACAGCCACTTCTCAGTCTACAATGGAAGTAGGAAAACATAGCCATGGATTTTGTTAGAGGTTTGCTGAGAACTGCTTGTTGACATGATTCTATTTGGGTGATTGTGAACAGATTGACAAAATATGCCCATTTCTTACCAATTGTAGCTCATTACACATTTAACCAGTTAAGCATATTGTTCGAGAGGGAGATTATCAGACTCCATAGGGTGCCATTAACTATCACGTTAGACATAGATGTTATGTATACGTCCAGGATGTGGTAAAGTATGCAAGAGTAGTATGGTACGCGCCTACAGTTCAGCATAGCCTTTCACCCATAAATTGATGAACAGACTGAGATGTTAATTCAGGTTCTCGAATATATGCTCAAGGCTTGTGTAGTTGAGTTTGGCGGATCATGGAAGGAGTATCTACTATTATTTGAGTTTGCATACAACAGTTATTAGGCTAGCATTGAGATGGCACCATTCAAGGCTTTATATGGCAAATTGTGTCGATCGCTATTTTGTTGGGCTGAGCTAGAGACCAGGAATTGGTAGGGCCTTGAATTGTTGTTGATCACATAAAGAAGGTACGATAGATTCATCAAAGGCTTAAAGGGGCCTAAGAGAGGCAGAGGAAGTATGTCGACACGTATCGCAATGATCTCACGTATGAGGAGGGAGCCTTTGTAGATTTAAAGGTTTCTCTTTAGAAATGACTTCACAAATTTGGTTTGAAAGGCAAATTAGCACCGAGATTTATCGGGCCTTTCAATATTAGAAGACGGGTCGGGAAGGTTGCTTATGAGCCTGAGTCACCTCCACAGATGTTAGGGATTCATCCGGTCTTCCATATTTCTATGTTTTGATTAGCTAAGTCGAAGGCTGGTGTAACACCTATGGCTGACTTGAGTCAGATTGACCTAAGCGAGGATGTGTCTTATGAAGAGCAACCAGTACAGATCTTAGACCGAAAGGTATACCGGATGATAGGCAAGTTTATCCCAAAGTTTTTAGTTAAGTGGCGATTTCATGGAGACTTAAAACTTACTTGGGAGTGGGAAGACTATATGCAAGATAGATTTCCATATATTTTCAGGCTAGATACAGTTTTGACCTAAGTTTAATTTTGAGGACGAGATTTCTATTAGTTGGGAAAATATGTCACGGCCTAAATTTTTAAATCCTAGTTTAATTTCCTTAATTAGGATCATAGACCAGTGAGGTGGAACCCGCATCGAGATACGTGCACTGACCGAGACAAGTTGGTCGAGGTATATGTTAGAGTTATTGTTATGTATGTCTAATGTATTGTATATGTGTAGACTGCTAAGTCACTCCTACTTATGTTTAAGTGTCGAGAGGTGAGTGAAAACATGCCTCGAGATGCGTGTCGGCATGAGACCGAGGTAGAGAGTGAGGTGGTAAGTTGACTTAAACTTAGTGTAGCTTAAATAAATTAATTTGATGATGCTATAGTTGGTTTTATGTTAAATCTAAACTAAGTTAGCAAGTTAAAACAATAGTCATATGATGATTCTCGAGATACATGTTGACATATCAAGAAACTAATTGAGTTTGATATTGGCATTAGCTAGATGGAGTTAGTGAACTATTAGTGGACATGTGTCACGATGTAGTTCATTTTATTAGTTTCAAGATACGCGTGTAAATAAAGATCAATGGCTAATGAACAATCTTATCTTAATATATAAGATTGATAGATCAAACCATGCAATTCATTTCCATCTCATTTCATTAGCTTAGGAATTAAGAAAAGTTGTTGGAGAAGAATAATTAAAAAAGATCAGCAAAATTAAAGTGAACTAGTTGAAGTTGGAGGTGTAAATCAAGTTGTTAGTGTTCATCAACTAGGTATTTTTACTTACACTAGTAACATAGCTTAATTTGATGAATTTATGAAATAAATGATGTTTGATTGTTCTTACATTTTTTGAGGGTATGTTGGGGTCTCTAGTAGGTGAGGAAAGAGATCCCAAGATGTTGGAGTGGTCTATGTGTGGAGAGAACCCAGAATTTTAAGAGCAGAATTATGAGTTTTCCTGCACATAACGCATTAGATGTGCTAGCTAGCACACTACCTGTGAGTAGCGCGCTAATAAGGTCACTAGCGCGCTAGACAGAACATCTAGCATGTTAAGTGCTCTGATAGCACAAAATCAGCAATTTCCTAATTGAAACTTAAATACTTTAAATAAGTCTAATACCATAATTAAATGTCTTAACACATTCAAAAACTTATTAAATTATATCAGGAACCTAAGGGGAAGTCTAGGGGTTCGGATACGAGTTTTGAGGTGTCGGGAGGCCAAATTAGATAGAAAATTTGTGTAGATTGTAAGTAAACTGATTTAGATATTCATTTACATTTCATTCCTATTTATTGTTCATTTCCAGTCAGTTGGACTGATTTGCCTATTGCACTCTAGATACCATAACTTGTTTCCCTTCTCATTTCATGAGTTCTCTATCATGGTATTGGTTGTTGGTTAAATAGTTTCGTTGACTCTAAATTGTGTGGTATGTTATTCTTGATTGTTGGTATATGTGGTCAAATGAAATACCAAGCTATTAGGTAGGTGTTGATAGTATTGTAAATCTAAATTCCCTTATGCATTAGATATGCAAGTACATTGTTGGATTCTTAAAAAAATGTCATTTTATTGGGTTATGAAAGTAGTTCTTGTATTTATGACCATGATATGATAGAGATAGTGCGACACACTGGGTCACTAGATTTTCGAGGTTGTTGGGATCTCACTACTATCTCGTACAGCACACGGGGTATGGGACCCGGGGTTGTTGGCAAGTCTACATCACTTGTGATAGGCTTTTGTGGATATTTATATATGAGATGGGATTTTGTAAGGATGTGAATGCATTCGTGATATGATTTACGCCCTAAATAGTGGAAAAAGGTTGATGTGATGTAACTTACGGCCGACCAGCCCTAGATCATTAATAAGTCGAGTGTCAGTTTCATATTGTTTAACTGAAGTGTCTCATAGCATGATTCTTTTTCAACATAGTTGCTATTATTATGCTTTCAGAAACTTGATGTATATTTGGAAATGTGAACAAATGTCTCTCAGTGTTAGTTTCTATTTTCATGTACTCACCGTCCTTTTTAAGATGGTGGGTGCAGATCCAACGTGTAGCAGACCAGGCAAGGAGAAGATCTAAAACTACCTCTGAGCCAGTGGAGTGCTGCTACACTGGATTTTGTATGTTTTTGACATTGTTGTATGAGTTTTATATGTCTTTCTTAAATTTCTGGGTTATATATATTACGGGTTGAGAGATAGCACCCTGATCGGATTCATGATGATATATTATCGTCGTTTCACTATATATATGCACGTGATCTTTATTTCCTAGTTTTTCACTTTTTAGGCATCGTGTTAAAAGCTTCTACTAAATTGTTAAGACTTCCGCAAAATAAATTTCTGATTTATCAATCGACATAAGATAAGAAAATGCTTATTTGAAAAAAAAAATAACTTGTAAGTAGGAATATTTTGGAAAATGGTTGACTAATTTGTTGTTAAGTGTTAATGACGGGATTAGGCCGGGGTTATTCCCTAATTTGAGAAGTCATAGATACGAAATGGGGTGTGGAATGGTTTAGTCAAGATTTTTGCTCTCCCCAACAAAAAAAATTGAATTTCTACTCGAGAATCACTTTAATGCTCTAATTTTGACATATTGACAGTCAGACGCATCAGGTTGTCACAACTAGCTAAGATGACGAGTTTCAAAGAAAAAATGTCAAAATAGATGAGCTTTTGACTAGTAGGACCCACACGTGCCACATAGGTGCATGCCTACTTTGCATGTCTAGTTTGGGTCATCATAAAGAATCTCGAATGATAAATGTGGATTGAGATCATGGATTGGTGCTACCTCATCGATGTGTGGAGGATGTCTATCATATGTGGCACTAATTTTAACTAGATAGACATTCTAACTTGAAAATGTTCTTCAATGGATAATGTGAATTGAGACATTTGTTTTGTTTTTTTGTTTTCATGTGGATTAAGACCTATATTTTGTCCTTTCTTTGTTTCTATAACTAAAAGTGATGACATGTCAATGAGGAGTTTCTATCTCAATGTATACTTCTAGTTCTAAACATTGTGGTAAACATCATCTACTTTGATTCTTGCCATATCGGCTACACTTCAACAATCTATGATTGCAATGGAGAACCTTTTTTCAAGATGAATATATGTGCATCTTAGGTGGCATCCATTTTCACCTAAATCCATGGTTGCATTAGAGACGTTCTTAGCATTTTCTAAATGATAGTAATACTAAGGTGACTTTTTCGGACATCTAGAATAGACACTCAATTGTTGGTGTCCCATCAAATGTACATCAATTTGTATGTGCACAAACATCGATGCAGAAATTAATGGACATCAATAACAAGTGTCCCAAAACTATTCGTGGGTCACCAAATTGTTTTCCTTTTCCAAAACAAGATCCCACTAAAATTTTAATTAGTTATAGATCATCTTGCTTTACACAATGGCACGTTTGGTTCATGGTATTAGCTCGAATTAAGTAGTTGGACTATTTAAGTTGGGTGTTCGGTTCACCTACTGTAGACCCTACCTATTAGGGCATCTAACCGGTGCAGATTACTTTAATTCCTTGATAATCTAGTAGCATTAACCTCTCCATCAATAAAAAATTAAGATTAAGATCAGGTGTTCATCAATTATAAAACTTTATTAACCCCATAGAATTCTAAAGTTGATTTTAAACCTCAAAGTTCTGTAAAAATTGATTTTATAATCCTCAAAGTTCATTTGGATTGATTACATTATCCTTAAAATTTTCGTAAAAAATTTTCGACAAGACCTCCTCTATTTTTAACTTTACACAGAAAATCACAGCCTTAAAAAATCATCAACAAAACCTGCTCAGCTTTGGTGGAAAATACTGAAGGACTCAAAATTCACCCATAACAATACATATTGCATCGACTAAAGTATATATTCATTCTAACTTGATTTAAAGTATCAAAATTCTTAAACTAGCATTATCTTAACTCCAAAATTATCTTAATTCATCCTAAAACCGTTTCAACCATTCTGAAAGAGATCCCAATCTCATTCAAACTCAAAAAACCATTTATATAATATAATATATTCAAAAACAATACATACATAAAGAGATAAGAACTAAGCAAGTCACAAATAGTCAAAAAGCTTTCCCTTTCCCTTAATTGCCGCTAGAACTTGACATTATCCAATTATAAAAATTTGATAATTTCATATAAGTAAATCTCACTCTAGTACACCTGTAATAATTAAATGTATAATAATCCCAGAGATTAAACGAAGAATATAATCCAAGAAATTTAAATACAACCGTGAATTCATCCCACTTTTGTTATTCGACCACAATCAAATAACGTTCTCCGAAAGTGGTAAGTAAACAATAATAAGGACTCATACCCAGAGAGGATAACCAAACAAGTCTCGTTCCTTTAGACTCTGGGAGTATAATCTGGTTCAACGTGATCTCATGATAACCACGTGATGCAAAGTATCAGTGACTCCAGCCCCTCAAGCATAATTTAGTGTTTTATAACCATGGTATAGTATACACTATGAAAAGCCTCGAATCGCCCTAATCCTCCCTACCCGTGTATGCATGTATAACAAAAAATGCAATATCAAGAATCAATGTGATTTATAAGAAATTATAATCATACAATGTAAAGTTTACTATGGGATTTACTAAACCTTACTAACGTGATACTGATATTCCATTGCGCTTCGAGTCGATAAGACAGTCCATATATGGTTCCAATTGCAGTCTTATAATTAATTTATAAGCTCGGTAAGACTCCATAATAATTTCATAATTTTTCCAATTAATTGCAGTTTAATTAACCCAATCGCGTCCCGAAACTCTTAAAATACTTCCAAAATAAATTCTCTGATGCTCGAGTTTCATTTTTGACTCAAAATTATTTTTCGGCATAAAAGATTATGTTGTCTAGGCTTAAATATATATTTTTTTAATTTATTATATATTTATTGGTCCTTCGACAACTCGAAAGCCTTGGAATTCCTTCAAATCAACTCCTTGGATGTTCAGATCCAAATTATGACTTCAAATTGTGGTTCGATGTCGAAAATTAACCTAGACTAAGATTTAAAACAAATTTTCAAATTTCAGACATTTTCGGTGTCTAACACGCATTATGAAACAAAAATCCCTGATATAAATCCTCAAAAAAATCTTCAATTCCTCATTTTCCATAAAAATCCACTATTTCTATTTATTTGGCTCAAATGTTATTTTTTTCTGAATTTTTTCTTATTTTCTGAGAATTTTTTCCAATTTCCTAACATTTTCTTCTTTTTTTTATTTGTGTTTTGATCCCTGAACCGGACCAGTCCAGTTCAGTTGAATCAGACCTAGTTCAGTCCGGTTGAGGATTAAACCTCCTCATTTTCCTCATATCTCTAGTTCATCTCTATTTCACCGAATTTTTTTTTATTTGAAACCGATCCTTCTCCTTACCTTTCCATCTCAAACAACCAGTGAACCAAATCTCCTCTTAAATTAAAAATCACAAACAAATCCAGTTCCCTACCAACGAATAACAACAACAAAAGGATTATAACACAATCAATGATTTACTTACCATGATTTTCAATCCCATCTCCTCTCTCTGTCGATTTTCCTCTCGGCGTCAATTTCACTATCTCAATCTCTCTCGAATTCACGCTCTCCCTCTCCCAATTTCGATGTTTCGATTTCGAGATACAAAGGCGATGCGTTAGTGTTGAGAATATATGTATACATATATTAGTTTTTCTCGAGACTCACATCGCACGAATCTCAAGACAAATCTAATTGTTCCATTTCATATTATAATTTGATCTTCCTCGAGATACATACTACGTATCTCGAGGTCAATCTTTGTCTCAAAATAAAATTGAATGAGGCAGTGCATATCAGTGCATAGATTTGAAGATATATATTAGAATTTCTTCAAGATTTGTATCACACGAATCTCAAGGCAAATTTAATGATTTAGTTATCATATATATTTAATCTTCTTCGAAATTCATATTGTGTATCTCGAGGTCGATTTAGTGGCTATTAACAAGATAATCACCACCTTTAATCAACTTATATAAATTAATTGTATTGATCTTATCGAGATACGTATAATGTATCTCAAGGTAGATCAAATGGTTTTATATTAAACAATATACCACTTGATTCTCATTGAAATTGGACAACACACATCTTGAGGCGTGTGTACACCTCACTAACAACCACCAAATCAACTATTATTCACTTCTTTGATGATCATGCTACGCATATCTTGAGCGAATCCAATGTATACTTTTATTTGACTTTAAACTATAGGATTCATTAATATATATTATATTATATATACATATATATAAATATACACACCTATGCATTTTCTAAGCTATAAATTCGCTACTTGCTCTAACGACTACACTCAAGTGTGTACACTGTATCACCCTTGACCTCGTGTGTCACTAGGTGCCCACCAATTTATTAATTATTTTATTTGATTTCGTGATTATCTCTTAATTTTTTAACTCCAAATTAAATTCTGAAAATACCACAATTTCACAAAAATTGGAGAAAATTCCCCAACGCACTTTGAAACTTACAAACACCACGTATACTTTTCAACTTGACCCTATTTCGTGTCGAAATATTGTATAATATATCAAATAGGCACACACCACACAAAAATAATATTAAATTTATGATCTCCGATCCGTAATGTGTGAGTCCCACCTTAGATACCTAAATCTCAAATCAAATCGAAAAATACTTAATTAGCCGCCTAATCAAGTTTTTAAAATTATCGGATGTCACACCTACTATCCATAGGACTAAGATAGCTTACAACCTTGAGACTAATCTAAACCATGATTTTGATGACATTATTTTGTCCTACCCATATCACTTACCAAATGACAAAATTGTCCTCATTAAATACATACAAAAAACACAAGTAAACATACCTCGTGCACGACAAACAACTTTTGAGCTTCAGACGAGGAAGACACAGATGATAAAGAAGTGGACGAGGAAGACGCGCGAACATGTGCATGGCGTTCTTTGTTCCAATCAACTACTACTAGGTTTTCTAGATTTGGGGATGTAAGTAGAATTAAATGGCCACTTTAGTGACTTTACCTATTGGAACCATATTAATCCCACCCTCAATACTCCTAACCAAACAAGTTACCAAAAATGGACTAAAACCTAAACCTAAGTGTTAATCCTAGTATAAAATAATCTCATGATCTTAGGTCTCCCAAGTATATGAATCGAATAGGCCACATTTTAGTACCCATATTAGGCTCCAATCTGTTGTTTGCGTCGCACTACTAGCTAATGAGGATGAGTCTGTAATCTGTCGCTATCTTGCTTAACTTAAGTGGCATCTTCCTCACTTGCTACTAATTAAATGACCAAAGTACCCCTCACTTTGTCCAAACCCAGACTCGTTTCTTAAGATAGACAAAAAAATATATCCGAACCCATATTTATTTTAAAAAAATTATGTTTGGGCCATTTAAAGAGGGTCCGAACAAATATGGATAAATAGGTCTGGACACTTTTTGCCACCATGTTACGGCCCAAAATGCTAATTAAGGTTTAATTACTTAATTACGATCAAATGACCCGTAACGTGGGACCTGCATGCAAGATACGTGTCATGACTGATGTGAGATAGCCGAGGTGATATTATATTTGTTATAGTGTATGCATAGTGTAATGTATGTGTGTAGACTACTAAGTCACTTCTAACTATTTATAGGTGTTGAGACATGAGCGATAAAGTGCCTCGATGTACGTGTTGGCGAGGAATCGAGGTGGAGAGTGATGTGGTAAGTGGGTACAAGCTTTATATATGCTTATGATAAGTATGTTGTATAGTTTATGGTTGATTTGGTGTTGATACACCTATGTTAATAGGTTAAAACATAAGCCACTTGACGTGACTCGAGATACAAGTTAACATGCTTCAGCACCAATTGAGTTGTGTTTGGTGTCACTTAAGCATCAACTAGTAGGACATGTGTTAGGAGGAGGTCCACTAAATACGTCTCGGGAGATGTGTGCACAAGTGATCAAGGGATATCATTCAACCATATCTACAAACCACATATGTATAACTTGATTAGCATAAGCTCCTCTCATTTCTCTCAATTGGATTTCTTCCTCAAGAAGCAAACTTGCGAGAGAAGGAGAGCTGCTGGAGGTGGAAGAAAACCAGAAGAATTAAGTGAATAAGTGAAGAAGAGATCAAGTTCAACTAGTTTCTTCAAGCTTGGTAAACTTCCTACTCCATTAACATAGCTCAATTTGTTGAATTCGTATAATTGGTCATATGGGTTGGTGATTCATGTTGTAAATGATGTCTTGGAACTTTAGAGGTGCGTATGAGGGTTCGCTAGACATCAGCATAGCCTATGTGTTGATAAAATTCAGAATTCATATTAAAGAATCTGGGTTTTACTGCACATAGCGCGCTAGGTATGAAATCTAGCGCGCTAGGTATGGCTAGATAACGTATTAATTGTTATGACAGCAAAAATCAACAATTTTCAAAAATGGCTAAAACACTATAAAGGATTCTAAAACACTAAGTATAGGTCTAAACACACTCGAAAACATATAAATTGATGACAGGAACTTAAGGAAGAGCTACGAGGACTCAAATACGAGTTTCGAGGCATTGGAGGGCCAAAGTAGCATAGGAAATTTCGCGTGTTTGTAAGTAAATTGATTTGAGAGATTTCTTTACATTTCATTCCTATTTACAAAACTCGTTCTCAGTTATTTGAACTGAACTATCCTTGTACTCCGTGTGCCATGACTTGTTTTCATTTCTCAATATATCAGGTTGTTTCATGGCATAGTTTGTTGATAGAATGATTTCATTAACTCCAATCCATGCGTTCTGTTATTATTGATGTTTATTATTGGTGTTTAGTGAAATAGCATGCTATTATGTAGTTGTACATAGGATTGTGAATCTATATCCTTTGTCCATTAGTTATGCAATTGTACTTGTTAGATTCCAATACCATGTTGTTCCGTGAAAATGAAAGTGGTTCTCTCGTTTAGGGTCACTTATTGATAGAAATTCGACTGACATACGGGGGTCACTAGACTTTTTAGGGTGATCAGGATTTCTCCACTATCTTGCGCAATACACGTGGTATGCGATTTGGGGTTATCGGCAAGCATAACTTGGGTGACTTCACGAGTTTTAAGACTCGGGGTTGTTGGAAAGTATACATCCCAGTGATAGACATTTGGGATAATTAAAAAGGTGTAGTGTACTATGTAGGTACGACCTTCAAAAGATGATGTAGAGCACAACTCCGTCCATATATATAGTGAAAAGGCTGATGTGATGAAGATCACGACCGACTGACCCTAGATCATTACTACTTAGCCTAATGTAAGTTTCATTTTGTTTAACTAAAGTATCTTCTTGCATGATTTCCTTTTAGCTTAGTTGTTTTTATTATGCAATTTGATACTTGTTGATTATTTGGGAATGTGAACAAATTTCTCTCAGTATTACTTAATATTTTCACGTACTCACCATCTAGTTTGTGACGGTGGGTGCAGATCCGTCGAGTAGCAGACCAAGCAAAAAGAAGATCGACGACTACCTCTCTGCCTGTGGAGTGCTGCTACACAAGACTATTTAAGTTTTGAGTATTTATGTATTACCGTTATATGTATATGATATATTTTAGGGAGTGCTAGACACCTTGACCATATACATGTTTTTATATATCGTCGTTTCATTATATATGCATGTGATATCAATTTCCTAGTTTTTCCATAAAGATTAGGCTACATATTATAAGTTTCCGCTAGTCGAATTAATAAGACTTCCGCTGAATAACTTTTAAGTTAGAAAATTTTAATTAACGCTTATTTAGGAACTTACTTAGGATAGGTATATGCTTATATCTATTTGAACAATGAATAATTGATAGGTAATAAAATGTTAAAGAGGCTGACTAATTCCTTGTTGGGTCCTATATGGTGTGGTTAGGGCTTAATAAAGGGATTAGGCCAAGCGGTGCCCTAATTTGAGAAGGGGTCGTCACACACCCCTACATAAGTTCTTGGATCTGACTATTTTGTTTATGAAAACTTATATTTTGAGTAGGTAAGGTGATATCATGTTAGATTTGGCTATGTTTAAAACTTATATATGAGAAGAATTGTTGTAAATCTGAATTTGAGAAGAGCTTCGATTGAAGGCATTGCCACGAAGAAGGGTCTTCGCGAAGTAGGGTATCTGACTCTTTGATACAAGGCAAAACCCATCATTTGATCCCTAAACTTTGTGTTTTGTATGCATTTGATCCCTGAACTTTTATTACTACATATTTGGTCTTTGAACTTTCACAAAAATCTACATTTAGTCCTTTCATAATTTAAAGTGTTAAATTCCGTCGATGTGGGTAATAGAAGTGTCACATGACTACCAAAGAAGAGTAAAAATGTTTATATTACCGAACCGAACGACTCAGATCGACCAACAAAAGCCGCGAAAAAATTCATTTCCCTCGAAAACATAAAAAATTCAAAGTTCAGTCACCAAAAGCATAAAAAACTCAAAAATTCAGGAACCAAATGTACAACAATGAAAGTTCAGAGACAAAATGTACACTAATGAAAGTTCAAGGACCAAAAGCATAAAAGACTCAAAGTTCAAGGACAAAAAAACATGTTTTACCTTGATACAACAACAACAACATAGCCTCAGTCCCAAATTAATTAAGATCGGCTCCATGGATCAAACTCTTCCATTGTGCTCGATTTAGTATAGTTGATGGTGAGCTTTTCAAACTATTCAAATCCCCCCTAATAAATGCGTCACAAGTTAATTTCGATATACTCCTACCTCGTCAAATTTTTCAATTTCTATTGAGTCAAATTTTTTAATGGGGTATTTGTATTGTCTTTGCAGGTAACTACACCACCGCAATCGCATGTCCCTAATCTTTGTGTCAATTGAGGCTATTCATGCTCATCTTCGAACTTCTATATTTCTTATTTTGTTTTTACGAGTTTTTCAAACCATATAGCTAAACATCTTTATTCGTGCTAATATTCATTTTCATAGAACATAGTTGGACTCTTTGATACTTAAAAGATAAAAGGAACCAACATAAGAAATGTGATTTCACGATTAGATAAGAAGGGCCAAAGTGGTAATTTCGAATGTTTTTCCCTTATTTACTCTTTCGGCCTAGGCCCCTTTGCGAACAACGCGACCAAATGGGATAAAACGCTAGTCTGACTACCAATCCCGTTTTGTGTATTATCCAAACTCTCATTTGAAAATATCATTAGAGCATCTCCGATGGTAATGTGGATTTAGACCATTGATTAGTGTCTTGTCATGGATGTTGGGAGGATGTTTATCTTATGCGGCATTAGATAGACATTTAAATTCTAAAATGATCTCCAATGGTAACGTGGATTTAGACTATGGATTGTGACATTTTTGACTTTTTTATATCAAGCGATAATGATGTGGCAAAGGACTACAATGTACAGTAGACATTGTAAATTATGGTAGATACCATTCACTTTAATTTCTTTCCACATTAGCTAGACATTCACAATCCATAGGTTAAATACGAATTGTCTTAGGTCGATCGATTTTCACATCAATCCATGGTCCTATCAACCACCAATTCCGAGTAGATAAGTCTTGAAGTTTGTGATGACAACTCACAACTAAACTCACAAACACTTTGAGAACCACTAGACTAGGGCAGACAAGCCGCGCGGTCGGCCACCAATTCATATCAACTCGAAGTGTACAACCCTTCTTCGTGGGATAGAGAGAGTTGAGAGTTGTGTTCCGTGGCTGTGGGGGCGATGGACGCCTTGGGCGGCGCCGGCGGGTTGCCGTGGAACTTCCTTCCGGGTGGCCGCCGTCGAAGAAAATCACGAAAACCGCCCAAGTCTCTCCGAGGTGGTGGCTGGGGGTCGAAGGTGAGCTTCAATTTCCCCGTAAAGCAAGCCGCAACGGCTGCTTATTTCTGCCTAGCCGGAGACACTATTGCCCAAGTCGGCTCTCGATGCTCTGCTCTTGAACGCAAGGTCAGATTACATCCTTGTTTCTGTAATTGTAGCTATGTTAATCAGAAATCTAGTTGCTTTGATGATGCAATTGGAATTGGTATGATTTTTGGTGGTGTGTATTATACACAGTAATTGGTGCGTGCTCATGGATGTGTTGATGTAAACCAATTTGTGTTACAAAATATGTGAAATCTTGGGGGTCATGGATATGGTGTGTGGTGATACTGGATTCCCCTGAAACTGCAGTGATGTTAGTGTTTGGTGGGGTTTATAATGGTTTGAAGTTTAAATGAAGTGCGTTTCTGAATTTTGTCGAATATAGACATGTATAAACCCTATTACGGGTTTTTAATTAGCCTTAGAGAAAACCTTTTTGTAAAGCTATGGCAAATATCAACAACATCAATGCCCATGCAAGTGATACCCAAGTTGTGGTTGCGTGGGTGTCTCTCTGAGATTCTCAGTCTTATTCTGTCCTTCCCTTCCCTCGATTGCTTCTCTGGGCTTTCACTGAAAGTCAAGGCTGGAACTAAATTGCTAGAGCTAGCCTTGTTTTATTGGTCTTTATTTTTTTGAAGCGTTTGATTCTGTAGCTCTATTTTCCCCTTTGTGATGCATTTCCTTTTTCTATATAAAATTATAAATTCACAAGAGAATTTTTGTGTGGAGGGACAAGAAATATGCTTTGATGGCAAAATATTCGATTTTTGTTTTTATAAAAGTTTTACTGGCAAGTAGTAGGGAAGCATAGAGAGTAAGATATAAATGATTTATCCCATTGTTGTTAATCAAGTTCATGTTGTTTCGATGCATCTGGAAATAAAAAAAAGTGTTGTAGTTATGTTGGGTTTGTTGAAGACATTGTTTTATCATGGCAACAATTGTGCTGAAAAAGGCTTTGAGTGCATCGCTAGAATCTTTTTGTGATCACACTTCAAGATTGAAAACTCATTCACAGTCGAAGTACAACTACAAAAGCACTTGGAATCTTTGGATATCATTTGTTAGATATTATTGTTAATGGAATCATTGACATGTGTCGAGCGTGCACAATAGTTTCTTGTGTTTTCTATTAACTTGTAGTAGTGGTAAATGAGATATCATCTCCACAAGAATTTTCGAAATCTCAAAGGTAAGTAACTTTTTCTCGTTTTTATTAACTTAATTAATCTAGTTAAACAGGAATTGAAATACTAAATAACTTAACGATTATGATTACTAACTTAAATAACCAAACTAACTAAATTAATCTAAACAAATCAAATTCGAACTAAATTAAACAATATCCAAATGCAATTCAATATAAATAAACAAACATCTAAACAAACCCCCACTAAGCAATATAATATATTTTGATTACTTTCAAACACTAGAACATCATATCAATTCATACTATAGTTATAATTATAAAACATATGGAATCTTGAAATCATTAAACCCCACTTCATAATAGGTTGATAGCCTTTAGCCAGCTACCGATTTTCCTTAATTCAATGAAAATGTCACATTCTTATAATTGTAAATCTACCCATTGGATTAAACGCAAACCATAGAAATATGATAGCATTAAGTTCAATGAAATTCATGCCTAATCTAAGCTAATATTATCGAAGCCGCGTAATAAACAACTTAGAGCACAATCACCTAGAACATCCACTCGGAAATGCCGTATAGATTAATCTTAGTTACTACTTCTATAATTGTTGTCAATAACTATAGACATAGAATCAGAATCTTAATACCGCATAATACATTTGCTACTATGCATGCAATACTAATCTCCTTTAATTGTAATATGCAAAAACAACTTGTTAATTTCGTGATTGACGTGTATGAATAGATATAAAACATTAAGCACATGATTTCTTAATTATAACTATTTAGTAATCCAAAATATACTACATTGTCTAGGGTTTGTTTAGATTAATAGACTACTCACTCATACTGGAAATAACGCGTAAATATAATTAAAGATGTAATGAATGAATAAATACCTTAATATAAATCAAAGCTCTAAAGTATCTTCAAACATAGACAATAAAACTAAACTAGAACAATAGGAAATCAAAAAGAAAGAATTAGGAGAGTTATTTCGAAGCTCTCTGGTCTTTTTTATAGTCTCCCTGTGTATACATATCATAGATAAACTCAAATACTTCATACTAATCTAAAAAACCCGTAACCGACCTCAGCGAATTCTCAACGATTCCTAACTTATACTCAAATCGCTGAGCAAATCACTGAGTTCAGCTCTCTGTGCTCATCCGATTCAGCTGGCGATTTACAGTACATTCTCCAATTCGCTGTGGATTCGCTAGCCTTTTTCTGTTGCTGATTTATATGGCGATTCCTGGTGTTATTCAAAATCGCTGGCTAGTCACTGGCACATTTTTCCAGTTGACCGTTTTGCTTATATCTCTTTTTTCTTCCATTTCTTCATTTTATGATAGCATCCCAGGCCGTGCCCCCATTCAAGTGGTATATAAGAGAGAGGGTCCAAAACACTGGATCACTTCCAGCCCAAGGTGGGCCTACTGAGGCAGAGTAATATACAAGGCATGGGGTAAACATCAATGTTTTCAAATCCAAATCGAATCGTAAAATCGTTTTAGGGGATTTTTGAATCGAATCGTAAATCATATCGTAAATCGTAAGATTTTTTTTTATTTTTTAAAAACACTTCAAATTGACTTCAAATGTACATATAAACTTATAATATTGACTTATAAGTGAAAAGGAACTTCATAAATTATAAATTTCATGAATTTTCATAAAAGTTGTAAAATTACAAAAACATCTATATGTGTGTGATCTATTTTTGTTTATTCATTGAAATTGAAGTGCAGATGGATGATGTGTTGACATCAATTATCATGGAAACAAGTCAACAACTATATCAATTGGGTTCTTATAGACAAGCAAGGATTCATCGCTATTAGCATCCAATGTTGGTGGTGTTGAACTTAAATGTTGTTCTATAAGAACCAAGTTGTAATGTTGTACTTGTACTCATATATTGTAAATTCCATCAAAAAGTCATTAGCATTAAGCATGTATGTGCAATCTATTTTGAGCATTTTGAGCACCAAAAATTCAATATTGTTCCATTATTTCTATTGTGGCATTTAAGTCAAAGTCTAAAGTGACTCCAAAAAAAGTAAAAACATGTTTATAGATCCACAAAAATCTCCTCTTCAAGCCTCAATCATCATCCAAATCTTCATCTAATCCTCTCCGTACCCTCGAGGTCCCTCAAATTGCATTTCTTCGTCTTCATCCTCTCCATAGCATCCCTCGTCTCCTTCATCCCTTTCAGAATCTTCACTAAAGTTGTCCTCTTCATCACCCTCTTCATCATGCAATATTCTTTTGCCTTTGTCACTCGGAGCTACATAACGATAGTCACTTGGACTTAAAAATTGACCGTAATTGTTATTAATATATTACTCATTTAGTGCTAACTTCTCACATAATCAAGAAGTACCATTGCTTCAAATAATCATTGAAAGAAGTACCTTTTTTTCGTGTGTTGACTTGTGGAATCTCTTCTTCAACGCAATCCCCCAATTCCAACCATGAAATGTCACTTGGAAGAGCCGGACTTTCTTTCTCAGTTATCCATTCATCATCAGACTCCATGTCAAATAAGGAAATTCGATCATGATTTAATCCTTATTCCATCCTACTTTCCTTGCGCATATGAAGTCGTAGATTGTAGTTGACGAACACAAGTGCATTCAATCTTTTTTGTTGCAATCTATTGCACTTCTTTCCATGAATCTACAACGAAGAAGATAAGAATGAAATAAAAAAAATAGTTTCACATTTTCACTTCACTTCACTTCACTTATAAACTTAACTTCTACGAATTAAATTAAGTAGTTGAATAACTCTTACATGCTGAAATGTGCTCCAATTACGCTCACAACCTGAGGAAGTGCTTGTAAGATTCAAGTTTTTGATAGCTATAAGTTGTAGATTGGGAGTCGAATTTCCAAAACTATCCCACCAATCAGCTGCAATTCGAGCATCAAATATAAGTAGACTAGTAGTACATAAGTTAATGAGCTTTTTATTTAATAATAAAATTTAAAATTTTAAACAACTTATCCAACCTAGTTGCTTTTTGTCTCTTGTTAGCTTTGCAATCTCTCTTGAAAACATGCCTTCACCTTTTTTGAACTTTGTAATTTCTTCATCAACCACCACTCTCTCTGCAACAATGGGAACATTTTTATCCAAAGTATCATACAATCCTTGCTTGACTTCTTTGTCCATTACACATTCAGGATTGTGTTGGAAACTTGGGTTGAAGAAAAAACCAGCAACATGCAAAGGCCGATGCAACTGTTTCTCCCATCGCGTATCAATTATATCGCAAATTGGCATATATTTTCTTTCCACATGGCCCATATTCTTTGCAATGGTTTCCTTCGCACGATCCATAGCCTCATAAATGTATCCCATTGGTGGTTTAGCATTAGAATCCACCAATCTTAGCACCTTCACAAGTGACATGGTGCATTTCAAATAATACTTCAGGGAGTTCCAAAATCAAGAATCAGATAAAATTAAGTCCTAAACTTCTAACCCTTATTTTTTCTTGCATATTGCGATGTTTGCCATTCTTCTGATGCAAATAAAGCCACTAACCCCTTTTGTTGTTCAATCACACTTCTCATTGTCAAATAACTAGTGGCAAAACGCATGATTGCAAGCCTTTCCAATTCTCTACCTTTGGTGAACTTCCTCATCAACTGCAAAACCCAACTGTGGTTGTATATGTAGACCGTGAGCTTCTTACATTTTCTTATCGCTGCTTTGCGTATAGGCATCTTGCCGATATCCTCCAGCATTTAGGGCTGGCAATTCGTGTCAGTGAGTCGTAAACGTGTCGTGTCATAATTATCCTAAACCCGCACACGACACGTTTATTAAACGAGTCACTATTTGTAAACACGACACACGACACGTTTAATAAACAGGTAACCTGTTTATGACACGTTTAACACGTTTATTAAACATATCATGTTTAACCTGTTTAACTCGACTCGTTTGTGTACCTGTTTAACACGTTTATTAAACAGATCATGTTTAACCTGTTTAACTCGACTCGTTTGTGTACCTGTTTAACACGTTTATTAAACAGATCATGTTTAACCTGTTTAATTCGACTCGTTTGTGTACCTGTTTATCAACCTGTTAAACATGCTACTAGATTAATGATATCTCACTACAAAATCAATACAAACAACATAAAATATAAAATTATAAACGCATCTAATACAAGGAAAAATTAAAAATACAAGTTCTCAAATAGTCAAGTTCAAGTTTAATAACCCAACTACAAGGTTATATGAAGTTAACATAGAAGTAAGAGATAAATTCAAGGTTAATGAACAAAAAATGCTTCGAGTTCTCTAGTTTCCAACAGAGTTTGAGCAAGTAGTTGACCGTGGATCATCACTCACACTCAAGTTAAGTACATCTTCTGTAATACTCTCCAAATCCAGCTTGACATCTTGCCCTACAACAAATAAAAAATGGAGTTTATTAATAATTATAAAGCTTAAGATACTAAAGATAAATAACAATAAAAATGTCAAAAATAATATAACCTTCTAATCCTGCACATATCCAATCTCGCAAGCAAATAATTGCTTCTGCATTCTCCGGCTTAAGAGAAGATCGATATTGGTCAAGTACACGGCCCCCAACACTGAAAGAAGCTTCTGAAGCGACAGTAGACACCGGGATGCTCAATATATCTCGAGCCATTGAAGCTAGATTAGGATAACGGAATTGATTTGACTTCCAAAAGTCTAGGATATCCAACTTCACATGTCTTGGCATCTTTGGTTCATCTAAGTAAAGCTCCAATTGACACTTTAGTGAATTGCATCTAAATTCGTTGGATGACATTTCATCAAATTCCTAAATCACATAAGAAATAACATTTTAAAAAGAAATACAACAATATAGCTCTAATCTACATTGATAAAACATACTATATAAAATAAATAAAATAAGATTCTTACCTTGAATGCTTCCATAGTGTCAAAGGTGTCATCATTCCTAACATTATTAAGGTCATTACTTAATGCATTGGAACTTGAAGGTTGAAGAGAATGACTTGACTTGTAAGCATCAAATAAACTTTGCAACTTGGTGTTGAATCGATGAAATTCAAGAGAACATTCCCCATAAATCTTCGTGTAGACAAAGTTGATAAAAGTCATCTTATAACGCGGATCCAACACACATGCAATAGCCAAAGTTGCACAAAATTCAGACCAATACTTCTCAAATTTCAACCACATCTTACTTGCCATAACTTTCAAGTGCTCATTATCCCCTTCTATTTGTTTTTTTAATTCTATGTAACACAAATATACGGCAGGAATATACAAATTTGCTGTAGGATAATTGGTTCCAGAAAACATTAATGTGGAATCATAAAACACTTTGAGAAAAGAACAAAATTGTTCTATTTTTTCCCACTCCACTTTTGAAGGACAATATTTATAGTTTGAGTCAATTAAATCCAAGTGTTGGAATGCCCGACGATGATGAATAGCACTTTGCAGCATAAGATAAGTTGAGTTCCACCCAGTTGACACATCTTGACTTAATCCTTTATTCCCACTCGATACCAAGCTAACACATTCAAGAAACTTCTGTTTTCGTGCATGAGATCCCTTCACATATTTGACACTCTCGAATTTTGACAATTGATGGATCAACTCCTTTCATTCCTTCTTGAACAATCAAGTTAAGAATGTGGGCACAACATCTCATATGAAAATGATCGCCTTTGCATACAAGTAAGTCTTTAAGATTCAATTCATCTCTTAAAGTGTCAACCGAAAGATAATTAGTATAAGCATTGTCTAATGTGATACTAAAAACTCTCCCTTCAAGCCCCCATTCACACAACAAATTATGAATTTTCGTAGACAATGCAAGTCCTGAATGAGGAGGAGGCATGAACGTATAACTTAAGACTCTCTTTTGCAAAGTCCAATTATTATCAATAAAATGACATGTCAAACACATATATCCATCAGTGGTCAAAGAAGTCCATAAATCTGAAGTAAAAGATATTCTCCCAGGAGCGTCATCCAACAAAGACTTAACAATTTTCTTCTCCTTTTTATACCTAGTAATTATATCAGCCTTCGCAGTATTTCTCGTAACAAGTTGAACGTCTTTATTCAAATAAATAAACAACATTTTTATGCCCTCATAATCAACAAAATTAAAAGGCAAATCATGCATCACTATCGCTTACGTTAACAACTCACGAAACCTTTCAGGATCAAATTTAGATGAACCAAAAGAAATAGAACCACTATCTTGTGAAAGGAACAACTGACTAATATCATGATGCTTTCTTTTAAGACAAGATGCAGTGTGTCGTTGCAAGTTACCTGTGCCGAATCTACTATCATGGATGTACTCTGATTTAAAGTAGTTGCACTTTGCCCTTTTCCTCCCATCTATGCCTTTTGGAAGTTCTTCAAAACGACGCCATACATTAGAAGTTTTCTTTCTTTTTCGCTGGAGATTTGTATCTTTATCACAAGTATCATCATCATCATTAGTGTGTTCAAGTTCAATATCATCAATACTGTTGGTGTCAAACTCATCATCATTGATGTTGTTCAACTGCAGCACATTAAAAAAACAGAGAAATTATGATGTATGTAAAAACAAACAAGGTTATATATATATATGATGTATGTAAAAAAAAACAGAGATGAAATGGGCGGATAGAAGAATTAAAAAAAAATCAATTACATAGCTGATGAATCAAGTTTCATTTTTTTAACAAACAAAACAAACAATAGTAGTGTAGTACCAAACAACAAACCCAATTTTTTTTTTATATATGATGTTGTTCAACTGCAGCACATTAAATTCGTTGGATTAACTTGCTGTGTAAGATCAATTTGGAACATATAGGCTTAATGTCTTGACTCTTGAGACTTATGAGTGGAGTAATTTGAAGTACATGACTGGGATTTATAAATGTCAAACAAACGACAAACGACGACAACGCCCCCCCCCCCCCCCACGTGCGCGCCCCGAGAACGCCCCCACAGCGCGCACCCGACAATGCCCCCCGCCGCTGCGTGCACCCGACAATGCGCGCCCGAGATAGAGATCCACCAATCGTTCAATCAAAAGGGGTGGATGAATCGAATCAAATCGAATCGGTGATTCACGTCGTGGTTGCTAGGGGAAGGACAGTGCGAAGCGAGAGAAAACAAAGCGAAAAAAGCGAGTAGGGGTTGTGTTTGGATGCGCATTTGTTACCGGGATAATGGTTGAAGGTGAGGCAATCTCCTTCTTCCTTGTTGGAGAGAGAGAGAGAGAGAGAGAGAGAGAGAGAGAGAGAGGGTGAGACCGTGAGAGAGATTTTGTTACCTGAGGTTGAAGGTGAGGCAATCTCCTTCTTCCTTGTTGGCTCTTCCGCGTTGTCATCGTCGCCGTCGACCCAAGGTGGAAGAAGAGCTGCCAAGTGGTGAAAGCTGTGAGCCCGTGAAGCCGTGAAGACTGAAGACTATAGTCTTCACTGGTTTTGAACTTTTTAGTTTTTAGGGTTGGAAATGAAAAATTTGTATTTAAATGTGAAAGTTATGCGAGTCATAAACGAGTCACACGGGTTAACACGTTAGCGACTCGTTTATTAACCGTGTATAAACAAGTTAACCTGTTTATGACCCACATACATTTTTGCCAAACCCGCGACATGTTTATCACTTGTCGTGTCGTGTTAAACGTTTCATGACTCAAATTGCCAGCCCTACCAGCATTAAATCAAGACAATAAGCAACGCATGGTGTCCGAAATATGTGATTCCTCTTCGCCATCAACCTCTCTCCCGCATTGACATAGTTCCTGGCCCCATCAATGATAACTTGAATAACATTCTCTTCCCCAATTTCTTCAACTACTCCATCCAATAAAGAGAACAAAAGTTTTCTGTCCTTCACCGTTTCTGTAGCATCGACGGACTTGAGAAAATCAGTTCCTTTGGGGCTATTCATAAAAAAATTAAGCAATGTACGACCTCTTACACCAGTCCAACAGTCCGACATTAAACTACATCCAGTTTTCTTCCACTCATCTCGAAACTTTTGCATTATGTCATTAACGTACTTCACCTCTTTTTCCAAAAGAGGAATCCTCAACTCATGATAACTTGGTGGCTTGAAACTCGGTCCAAAAGTGGTGAGACATTGGACAATGTCTTAAAAAAAAATCTTTCGCCACATTAAATGCAATATTGTTGCAGTAGAAGAATCTTGCAATCTTCCTTACAGCTTTTTCTCTATCACCCTTTTTTCCAGTGTTCATTGATCGTTGTTCGTTTGGCTTTCTTACAAACACCTCGACCACCCACGAGATCTCTTTTAGAAGCAGGGGGTCGAGGAACATCAACATCAATTAAATTGTCTTAACCATACCCTCCCAAATCAAACATCTCATCATTTTGTTTAGCCTTCTCATTTTCTTTAGCTTTCAACAACTTATCAAATTGTGCACGAACATGATCGAGCATTTTGGAGCAAAGTTTGGCGTCCTTTCGAGTCCTCGCCAAGTGATGTTTCATTCTAAACACCCCACCATGGTTCTTCTCGTCACAATAGTTGCACTTCAAGTAAACTTTGTTGGGTGGCTCAACCATTGTGCAATGATCCCAATTGATGTCATCCTTTCTAATTTTATTTCTCCCCATCACAACTTAACTATAAGGAAACCCTATAAAAGGATAGCGAAAGCGAATATTGACTTAGCTAGCAAAATAAGTGAATAACATGAATGATTAATCATGTTTCATATTTCGTAGTTTTGCATTGCATAGCCTCAATCGCAAATACATAGCAATGGCATTAGCAATATAGCATCAAAATTCATAAGTAACTAACAACTACATAGCCTCGATCTTAAATACATAGCATCAAACTCAATTAATGTATTACATTACTTGAATATTGAACATTAACAACGTAGCCTCTCAACAAATATACTTTACAAATGTTTACATCACTTAAATAAAGATTAAAGAACAACAACAACATAGCCTTTCAATCTCAAATTCTCAATAAATATACTTTACAATGTTTACATGATTACATATTTACGTCACTTGAATAAAGAACAACAACAACATAGCCTCTCAAACTCAATAAATATAATTTACATCACTTGCATAAGAAATTAAGAACAACAACAACCACAACAACAACATAGCCTTCAATCTCAAAAAAGAAACCATAATAAATACATAGCAATGGTAGCATCAATAGATTCAATCATTCAATGAGTACTTAGCCTCAATCCCAAAAAAGACAAAACTATGAATCTAGGGTTTTAGAATCTTGTGACTCTTGTCCAAGAAGAAAAAGACAAAAGGATAGAGCAAGAGATTGAGAGGGGGTGAAATAGAAGAAAAAACAAAAAAGAATCTAGGATTTGCGACACAACGGAGATCTTCTAAACCAGTTGAACGAATCCACGAACAACTCGATCTAGGTCAGAACTTAAGCCAAAGTTCAAAAATTCTTTTATTTCAGCCAAAAAACTACGAATTACACTCAATAGATCGCTTAAATAGCGAAACCCTAAAATTTGCCAAAAATAGTAAAAAGTCCAAAAAGCCATAAACTGAAAACTAGACGAAAAATAGAAACAAACGCCGCAAACAGCAATAAAAGCAGAAATTCCTAATGAAAGGTATAAGCGAAACAAAAGTTTCCTAAAATAGCAAAATTGCCGTTTCGGAGGGCGAAACGATGGAATTTCGCCAAAAAACGTTGTAGTCGCAGCATAGCTGTGTGTCGTGATCTCCACGCCGTTTCCAATAAACCCATACCCCCGGAACGCCAAAACTCAAACGTCCGAACTTCACCAAAATTACAAAAATGCCATCCTGTCATATCTTTTCCTATTTTTCCAAGAATTTGCAACTAATTCTTGGTCATTATTATCCTGTCAAGAATTTGCAAACTAACTAATTCTTGGACTTCATCATTATCCTGTCAAGAATTTGCAAGCTAATTCTTGGACTTCATCATTCTCCCCAGGGTGGACAGAATTCGCCCTCGAATTGTCATCGTCATACGTATCCTCATAATAAGGAACAAGATGTTTGACATTAAATACATCAGCCGTGCGAATGTGACTTGACAACTTCAATCTGTAAGCATTAGGATTAATTTTCTCAAGAACCTCCACATGACCAATCTTCGGAACTGACAATTTGTTGTAATCACCCACAGAGAAACGGTCTTTAGTGAAAACTGCCCACATAAAGTCACCCACTTCAAACTCCACGTGACGCTTCTTCCGATCTGCATATTGTTTGTACTTGTCTTCAACCTGTCTGCGCAATTCATGCTCACTGAGACTCATTCGGTAGTGTGGTCTATTATGTAGTGACGCACCAAGTTCAAGGTCAATCTGATGTTGAATATCAAGCAATGGTGGTAGTCCTTCTGGCATCTCATCAGGGAAAACATCACAAAACTCCTTCACAATAGGAATTGCAGCTTCAGGAACATCATCTCTATCTACCTCCTTTCCCATCAAGATGTAAACTACCTCAGAATCCTGTAATTCATCTTCAAATCTTGCCGAAGACAACAAGCTATTAGATTCTTTAGTAGGCTTAACTTCTTCTGGATCCTTGGCGGGTACTAGCACAATCTTCACTCCCTTGAACATAAGGGTGTATTTATTGGCTCTGCCATCATGCACAACTCCCCTATCAAACTGCCAAGGACGTCCCAGTAACAAGTGGCAAGCATCCATAGCCACAACATCACACCAGACTGAATCCTTGTAGTTAGCACCAATAGAAAAAGTCACCAAGGCTCGCTTCGACACCTTCACCTCACCACCATTCTTCAGCCAAGCTAGCTTGTAGGGCCTGGGGTGTCGTTCAGTTGCAAGGCCCAACTTCTGAACCGCTTCAACTGAGACGATATTCTCGCAACTGCCTGCATCAATCATGAACCTGCACACCTTGCCTAAGATGGTACACTTGGACTGAAAGATGTTATTCCGCAGCCACTCATCATCAGCGACAGCTCTAGGAGTCATACAAGAACACCTCACAACCAAGGCATTACCCACATCTCCAGTCATGATCTCCTCTTTTGTGTTGTCAGAAGTATCAAAGGTTGGTTCTGCAGTGATGTTGGCCTCTTCCCCTGCGTCTTCCTCTTCGTTCTCAATAAAGAGTCTTCTTCCCTTTACATTCTGACTTCCTGTGACCAACTTCGCCACAACCGAAACATCTAATCCCAATAGTGCTAGGTCTGTTCGTGCTACTAGCAGGGTTAATTGCAGCGGTATTACCTCCAGTATTGGTTGTCCCAACACTAACATTACTGGAAGCATTACTCACACCCCGACGCTGTTGTTTCTCCACCAACAATGCTCGCTGGTGCGCTGCAGATAAGGAAGCCGGATCAAACATGTTGACGACATCTTGGATCTGCACCCTCAGTCCACCAATATACCGCGCCACTAATTGGTCGTTAGTCTCCTGCAGTTCGTTTCTAGCGACTAACTGATAAAACTCAGTGGTGTAATCATCTACTGACTTTGCCCCTTGTCTCAGATTCTGCAACCTCTGATACATAAGGCGTTGGAAATTGTAAGGCAAGAACTCAGCTCGTAAGTGCTTTTTCATCTTCTCCCACGAGGTGATCTTCGCCTTTCCATTCCTATTCCGCATCAACTTCGTTGTTGCCACCAAGCCATGGCCCTTGTTGCGAATCTGTCGCAACCGCTTGCACACGCTTGTCTTCGGGCACACCTTTGAATTCTAGGACTTCTTCAACTGACGCCAGCTAGTCTAAGAATTCTTCCGGTTGAAGGGTGCCATGGAATTCTGGGACCTCCGTCTTCATCCCAAACTCCCACCGCCTGCGATCATCCTCAACTGCACGCGGCCTGTAGCGCCTCCTCGGTGCCTCAACATACTCATCCTCCCCTTCTGTAGAAGAATCTCCCTACGGTTCATCACCAACAGGTTCCCTTCGATGGTTACGGACACGATCAATATTTTGACCCAACAACTGATCGATTCTGGCAATCGTTCAACCACCGCGCCCATGCGTTGGTCAATCAATTGGCCAATTTGTCGATTCAGATTGTCACGGTCATACACCTCCTCGATACGCTGCTGGTTCCTCTTCGGCGGCATGATTTCTCCAATCACGCCGACGCAGGCTCTGATACCAACTGACGCAGCGGAGATCTTCTAAACCAGTTGAACGAATCCACGAACAACTCGATCTAGGTCAGAATTTAAGCCAAAGTTCAAAAATTCTTTTATTTCAGCCAAAAAACTACGAATTACACTCAATAGATCGCTTAAATAGCGAAACCCTAAAATTTGCCAAAAATAGTAAAAAGTCCAAAAAGCCCTAAACTGAAAACTAGACGAAAAATAGAAACAAACGTCGCAAACTGCAATAAAAACGAAAATTCCTAATGAAAGTTATAAGCGAAACAAAAGTTTCCTAAAATAGCAAAATTGCCGTTTCGGAGGGCGAAACGATGGAATTTCGCCGAAAAACGTCGTACTCATAGCATAGCTGTGTGTCGTGATCTCCACGCCGTTTCCAATAAACCCATACCCCCGGAACGCCAAAACTCAAACGTCCGAACTTCACCAAAATTACAAAAATGCCATCCTGTCATATCTTTTCCTATTTTTCCAAGAATTTGCAACTAATTCTTGGTCATCATTATCTTGTCAAGAATTTGCAAACGAACTAATTCTTGGACTTCATCAATTTGGATCCCACTTGCCTTGACATTGAAGCTTGGGAGCTTTTTTTGTGTTTTAAGCCTCTCAAGTTTGTCCCCCCCCCCACCCACCCTCTCAAAAAGCAAAATCGATGCCCCCTCAATCTTAAAAGCTAAAACGGTTTGATTTTTTTTTTTTTTTTTCATTTGTCTAACGATCCTTTATAGAATCGTCCGATTCGATTAAAACTCGACCGATTTTTCTTAAAACCAAGTTGAGTGTTAACTCAAACGCTCAACTCGGTTTTCAACCCCACCGATTCCACTTGTACAATTTGACTTACAAATCGTACGAGTTTGACAACATTGGTAGGCATGATGAGTTTGGGCAGAGTATAGGCGTGGGTTGCGTGTGTATACAGTGTAAGTACATATTTGCTTAGTGAGTGGGGAATAGGAGGGGTATAAATAGAGTCTATTAGTCTATTAGTCAATATTGCTTGCCTCCAAGAGACAAAATGGGTAGGAGAAAAGAGTAGAGAAATAGGAAGCACAGGGTTTAAATTGTGGTACACTGGTATAGATAGAAAATGCAATGGAGTAGGAATTGTGGTGGATAATGATTATAAGGATAAGGTCGTAGAGGTTAAAAGAATGGGGGATAGATTGATTCTAGTTAAATTAATTATTGGAGACGAAAAAATTAACATACTTAGCGCATATGCACCACAAGTAGGATTAAGCGAGAGCATCAAACACAAGTTTTGGGATGATATGGATGGATTTATGCAGAGTATACCATTAGATGAAAAGGTTTTTATTGGAGGAGATTTAAATGGGCATGTCGGGGTAAGTAACGATGGGTTTGAGAGAGTTCATGGAGGTTTTGGTTACTAGTAATAGAAATGAAGAAGGAGAATCAATTTTAGAATTTGCTTCACAGATATGATCTTGTCTTAGCAAATACTAGTTTTAGGAAGAGGGAGTCGCATATAATTACTTTTAGTAGTGGTCATAACAAGAGTCAAATAGATTTTCTTTTAACAAGAAAAATAGATAGAAAACTATGTAGAGACTGCAAAGTAATACCTGGTGAAGCACTTACTACCCAACATAAGTTAGTAGTACTTGATATTAAGCTAACAAAACGGAAAAATATGAATAAAAGAGTAAGCGACCCTAGAATAAAGTGGTGGAACCTAAAACATAGTAAACAAGTAGAGTTTAGAGAAAAACTACTAAAGGAAAATGTTTGGAATCTTGACTTAGATGCTAATACAATGTGGCTAGAAATGAGTAGTTGCATAAGGAGGGTGGGATCAAACATATTAGGTATATCTAAGGGCTTGGGACCTACAAAGAAGGAAACATGGTGGTGGAACGAGGATGTCCAACGAGCAATTAAGACTAAAAGAGATATGTATAGGAAAATACCTAAGTGTCAAGATGAAGATGCGTACAATCAATATAGAGAAGCTAGAAAACAAGCTAAAAAAGTAGTTAGTCAAGCTAAAACAAATTTCATGGAAGATTTATATACAAAGTTAGGTAATAGAGATGGCGAAAAATATATATATAGGCTAGCCAAATTAAGAGATAAAAAGAAACAAGACCTAAGTCATGTAAGATGTATTAAGGACGAAAATCAAAATGTTTTAACGCGCGAGGAGGATATTAAGGAGAGATGGAGAAGTTACTTCGATAGTTTATTTAATGATGGCCAAGTTGATGCTATAATAGATGAAAACCCACACCAAGAAAGAAATGTAAACTATACACGCAATATTAGAATTGTAGAAGTTAAAGAGGCATTGAAAAGAATGAAAATAGGGAAAGCATGTGGCCCGATGAAATACCCATAGAGGTTTGGAAATGCTTAGGAGAAATCGGATTGACTTGGTTGACAAAGCTTTTCAATAAAATTTTAAAATCAAAACGGATGCCAATGGATCGGAGAAGAAGCACGCTTGTGCCAATCTTCAAAAACAAAGGAGACATTCAAAGTTGCTCAAACTACCGGGGAATTAAACTCATGAGTCACACTATGAAACTGTGGGAGAGGATAATTAACAATAGGCTAAGGAGAGAAACAACAATATCGAGAACCAATTTGGTTTCATGCCTGGGAGGTCAACTATGGAAGCGATTTTCCTTGTAAGACGATTGTTAGAAAAATATAGAGAAAAGAAAAAAGATCTTCATATGGTATTCGTAGATTTAGAAAAAGCATATGATAGGGTCCCTAGAGATGTTCTTTGGTGGGTTCTAGAAAGAAAAAGAGTGCACGCTAGATACATAGACACTATTAAAGATATGTACGATGGAGTAGTAACGAGTGTAAAGACATTTGGAGGAGCTACAAAAGAATTTCCCATTACGATAGGACTACATCAAGGATCGGCTTTAAGCCCATATCTATTTACTTTAGTTATGGATGAATTAACTAGACATATTCAAGAGGATATACCATGGTGTATGCTATTTGCAGATGATATTGTCTTAGTGGATGAAACTAAAGATGGAGTGAATAGGAAATTAGAACTCGGAGAAATACATTAGAATCTAAAGGCTTTAAGTTGAGTAGGACGAAAACCGAATACATGCACTCGTGAGTTTGGAAACACTAGACATCGAGATGACGAGTGGTAAAATTAGGGGAAGTAGAAGTGCCTAGGGTAAACCACTTTAGATACCTAGGTTCAATCATACAAAATGATGGTAACATTGAAAATGATGTCACACATAGAATCCAAGTTGGATGGAAGAAATGGCGGAGTGCAACTAGGTGATTTGTGATCGACATGTTCCCACTAAGTTAAAAGGAAAATTTTATAGGACCGCAATTAGGCCGGCTATGCTCTATGGAAGTGAATGTTGGGCGAAAAAGCAACAACAATTACATAAAGTGAATGTAGCGAAATGAGGATGCTTAGGTGGATGTGTGGTAAAACCCGTAAAGATAGAATAAGAAATATAGAAATTCAAAGACAAGTAGGAGTAGCACCAATTGATACAAAGATTAGGGAAGGGCGGTTGCGATGGTTTGGTCACCTGCAAAGACGGCCTACAAATGCCCCAACTAGAAAACTTGACTCAATAGAAACTGTAGAAATTCGACGAGGTAGGGGTAGACCAAAGTTAACATGGGATGCATTAATTAAGAGAGATTTGAATGGTTTGCAAAGCTCACCATCAATTGCACTGAATCGAGCACAATGGAAAAGTTTGATCCATGTAGCCGACCCCAGTTAATTTGGGGACTGAGGCTATGTTGTTGTTGTTGTTGTTGTTGTTGGGTTTGGGATTAGGAGGAGAGAGTCTCTCTGTTCCCTGGGTTTAGGTTCTCTCCACTCTTGAGTGTGTATTCCCTTCTCCTATTCTATCTATAAATACTAGAGGCGACCCCTTCTTTGAGTAGAAGTTGCTATCCTTGGTATCAGAGCGTTGATCCATGCAGTCTAAGATGGAAGCGCGAGTCGATTCTTTGGAGGAGCAAGTGTAGAAGATTCTAGCATTGGTAGCTACAGTTGGTGGATTGGAGTCGGCAGGCGGCGACTTCAGATATGAGATTCGTGACCTCATGCAACAAATCAAAGCTACACATGTGCCGAGCGACACTCTCGCGTCGTGTATCAGCCAGATCGAAGAAGGAACTTCTCGATCGAGAGTAGATCTGGTGGATCTACCAGATCCTGGTGATCCGATGGGTTCACAAGATGACAGTCGCATATATTTGAAAGGGAGACCTTACAGATCAGGGTCGAGGTGAGGAAAATTAAGATCCCGACTTGCAACGACGATGATCTGCTGGTTTGGTTCAACAAAGCAGAGCACTACTTTGAACTCCACAAGTTGACTGAGGAGTCGAAGCTAAGAGCAGCACGAATTTGTTTGGATGGGCCTGCCCAGATATGGCTTCCGATGGCTGAGAAGCGGAAACCATTCACAAAATGGCGAGAGCTGAAAGAGCAGTTGATTCAAAGGCTTACGGATGCTGACCCTCTGAGTCTGTCACAACAATTTTGCTCAATCCGTCAGGAGACAATGATAGCCGAGTATCGACAGCGTTTCAAGCTCCTACACCTACAGTTGGAAGGTCTCACAGAAATTTTTGCGATGGCGGTGTTTCTAAATGGTCTTTTCGACCTGATTCGACTAGAGGTGATGGTGGATCCCCCCCAAACTCTTGACGGAATCGTCGAACGTGCGACTCAAGCGGAGCTCAAGATCCGAAAAGGAGAGACGAGCAGGTCAAGTTTACCTGGAGGCCCGAAGGGGCAAACAGGCCCAAGTGTATCAACCCGAAGTGAGTCTGGGAATTTTGGTTGGGTCACCCATACGGTGAAAGCCCAACTTCCTCTGGACCTAGGCAGATTAAGGGCGTTGGATCAAGTGGGCCTACCCTTCTGTCAAGACCAACTTCTTCCGGGTCTTCTAACTCTGCAGCATCAGAGGCGACAACCCCTCGTACATTTTCACTGAGGTTTTAGAGGTTGACAGAAGTAGAGGTGGAGGTCCGCCGATAGCAGGGGTTATGTTACCGTTGCGATGCGAAGTGGTTTGCGGGTCACAAATGTCAACAAAAGGAACTACGTGTTATGTTGGTCAATGATGAGGAAAAGGAGAGTGATTTCTCACCTGAAAGCCTAGAGGAACTAACGGAGATGGTTACATTAGAGCTTTCGAGTCACGCTGCGGAAAGGCGACCTTCTCCTCGCACCATCAAAATCATGCTCGTGTGGGACAAGTGGACATGGTGATTCTGATCGACAACGCGACGTCCCATAATTTTATATAACCAGAGTTGGTGGAGGTCCTCAAATTATCAATTACTGCTATGCTTGAGTACGACGTCTTGGTGGGGGGAGGGACACGGCTACTCGGTTTTAGAGTTTGCAAGGAGGTTCGAGTCCCGTTTCAAGACATCACAGTGACCACCAAATTTTACCGATTGCTATTTTGGGTTTCGATTTGATATTGGGGATGCGATGGTTAATGTCCCTTGGCATGATGGCGGATGACTGGCTGAACCTCACTATGTACATTCGGTAAGGGAGAAAATGGGTCTCCATCAAAGGGGATCCGTCACTACAACGTGGCTTCGTCTCGTGTAAGTTTATTCTACGTTTTGACTCACTTTTAGGCTTTTTTTTGGTTGAATGTTGTGATATAAAGTCAACTAATTCGAATCCTCTTTCTCTTGTGACTGAATCGTGTATTCATGATGTCTTGGCGTCTTTTGGGCCTCTGTTTGAGCTTCTTACTGCCCTACCACCGGCTCGAGACTGTAACCATTCAATTGTCCTCAAAGAAGGCACCAAACTGATTTGGGTCAGACCGTATCGCAACCCCCAAATTCAAAAATCCGAGATTGAGGTCGCTGAGATGCTTGCGACCGAGGTGATTCAGTCGAGCAACAGTCTTTTTTCAAGTCCAATTTTGTTGGTAAAGAAAAAAATGGTAGGTGGCAGTTTTGTGTAGACTATCGAGCTCTAAATAAAGCCACCATCCCAAATCATTTCCTAATCCCCAACATCGATGAATTGTTGGATGAGCTCCATGGGGCATGTTTCTTCTCAAAGTTAGACTTGTGTTTCGGTTACCACCAAATCCGAGTCAAGCCAACCGATGTTCCCAAAACCGCTTTCAAAACTCGCGAAGGTCATTATGAGTTCCTCGTGATGCCATTCGGTCTCTCCAACACTCCAGCCACGTTCCAGTCCTTGATGAATACTATATTCAAAGGGGTGGTTCGCCGATTTGTTCTTGTATTCTTCAACGACATTCTTGTTTATAGGCGCACCATGAATGATCATTGCCGCCATCTATCAGAAGTCCTGTCGATTCTGCAGACCAATTCCCTATTCGTCAACCTTAAGAAGTGTTGCTTTGGTCAGTCGAGGCTTGAGTACTTAGGTCACATTATCTCCCGGGAAGGTGTTCTTGCTGATCCAGATTAGTTGAAAGCCATGAATGATTAGTCACTGCCTGTTTCCCCGAAAGACCTTCATGGATTCCTTGGCTTGATGGATTATTATCGAAGGTTTGTCAAAGACTATGGCAAGATTGCCGCCCCCCCTTACGCAGTTGTTGAAAAAGGATTCCTTCTCTTGGACGGATGAGGCCTCTTTTGCATTTGACCACTTGAAGACAACAATGAAGCATGTTCCTATATTGGCGCCGCCCAATTTTGAAGGCTTGCTTATTATTGAAACTGATGCCTCAGGAGTGGGTGTGGAGCAGTCTTATCGCAAGATGAACGTCCAATTGCTTTTTTTAGTCAAGCTCTTTCCCCTCGGTCCCGAGCTAAGTCGGCTTATGAAAGAGAGTTGATTGCCATTATGTTGGCAATTAAAAAATGGATACATTACCTATTGGGTCGAATATTTTTGGTGCACACCGACCAGCGGAGCTTAAAATACTTGCTGGAGCAACGAGAAGTAGCCCTGAAATACCAACACAGGTTAGTGAAACTGATAGCTTTCCAGTTTGTTATTCAATATAAATCCGGTTCTTCTAATGTGGTGGCAGATGCACTGTCGAGGTTTCCCTTTCCCACCGAGGAGGCCCAAGCCATGGAGATGTTCTCGATCTCTGTCCTATCGTGTGACGATGTAGCTATTTTGTTGGCAGAAGTGGCAGCAAACCCTTATCTTTCCACTATCCATACTGCTTTACTCCAAGATGTCTCGACCAAGCTTGGATGGGCTCTAGTGCATAATCGCCTCTTCTACAAAAACAGGTTAGCAGTGCCAGCCACATCTTCCCTCAAATCTAAAATCCTAGTTGAGTTTCACTCAGGTCCGCTAGGAGGGCACGGGGGGTTCTTGAAAACGATTGTTGTATCGCTGCAGAGATATGTTGGCTTGGAATGAAATAGGATATCAAAAAATTTGTAATGTCTTGTGACATCTGTCAGCGCCACAAATACGAAACATTAGCACCAGACGGGCTCCTTCAACCTCTTCCCATTCCCACAGCCATCCGGAAAGATGTCTCACAAGATTTTGTGGAGGGTCAACCGTCCTCAAAAGGCTTCAACTCAATCTTAGTCGTGGTGGATAGGTTGAGCAAATAGGCCTACTTATTTCCCTTGAAACACCTTTTTCGGCCAAGACGGTAGTAGAAGTGTTCCTTTGGGGCGTTGTGCGTCTCCATTGCTTTCCTCGCACTATGGTTTAAGATCTTCTTGAGCCATTTTTGGAAAGAGTTGTTTTGTCTACGACACACACAGTTGAATCAAAGCTCAGCCAACCATCCTCAAAGTGATGGACAAATTGAAGTTGTGAAGCGATGTCTTGAGACATATCTTCGTTGTTTCATCAGTCAACGACCAAAGCTTTGGTCCGATTGGCTCCATTGGGCCAAGTTTTGCTATAACACCTCATTCCACTCTTCTTTGAAGTGTTCTCCATTTAAAGTGGTTTATGGTCGCGAGCATCCCCCTATCATCAACTATGGGATCACCGCACCATCCAATCAAAGTGATATTGCAGACATGCTCCACGCTCGTGACCAGGCCATTCAAGAGCTGTGAGCCCAATTGTTGCTGGCCCAAAATAGGATGAAACAACACGCTGACCAGGGACACCGAGAAATTGTGTTTAGTGTGGGGGACTTGGTGTACTTGAAGCTTCGTTGCTATCGTCAAGCTGTTGTTGCTCATCGATCTAATATTACGCGGAGTCCTTCGTTTTATGGACTATTTAAAGTGTTGTCTCGAATTGACTCGGTGGCATACAAACTGGAACTACCACCTTCCTCATTCCACCCAGTTTTCCACGTTTCCCAATTACGCAAGGCTGTCAGTGCTGTCCAGGTTTCACCCACTCTTCCTCCATTTCCTGCTGATTCTCTCACTGCCCCACTAGAACTGAATTTATCCTTGCTTATCATTCTTCTTTTGTTGGTGCAGAGGTATTGGTTAAGTGGTTGTCCCTTTTTCACTTTGATGCTTCTTAGGAGCTTGTCCACCATATGAAGAAGTCCTTTCCAGCTTTCCACCTTGAGGACAAGGTGGCTGTCCTTGGGGGAAGCATTGATATCATCCCGGGCCGTCCCCCTATTCGAGTGGTATATAAAAGAAAGTGGGTCCGAAACACTGGATCAGTTACAGCCCAAGGTGGGCCTACTAAGGCAGCGTAATATCAAGGCATGGGGTAAGCGTGATGAGTGTGAGTAGAGTATAGGAGTGGGTTGTGTGTGTATACAATGTTAAGTACATATTTGCTTAGTGAGTGGGGAATAGGAGGGGTGTATAAATAGAGTCTATGAGTTTGTGTGAGGTATGTTGGAAATATTGTGTATTTGGGTTTGGGATTGGGAGGAGAGAGTCTCTCCGTTCCCTTGGTTTAAGGTCTCTCCACTCTTGAGTGTGTATTCCCTTCTCTTATTCTATCAATAAATACTAGAGGAGACCCCCTCTTTGAGTGGCAGTTTCTATTATTTTTCTATTTAAAACCTGAAATCACAAAAACAAGAGAATACCTAGTGTAATATCATCATTTATGCTTAAAATCAACCTAAATTACACTATAAAATGTGTCTAATTATTGACTTATCAATCATTGCATTCAACTTTCATTGAATTGTTGATCTTGTATGTTAAATTGGTTACTTCAATCTAAGCAATGAGCTATGCATTAACAAGCTCATGTTTCTGAAATTGCTTATTGCGTCACTAAAAGTAATTCTCGGCAAGTGGGATGGACTATAAGTATTTAGATGTTTGCAGAAAGAACTAATTAAGAATTTTATAGGAATGTTTGAGTTGCCTGAGCGCATTGATATGCTCTTTTTATCCCATATTTTTACCAAAAACTTTGGAGCACATTGTAAAAGGTAGCTTGTTGGTAAGGCCTAAAGAGCTTCACTTTTGTGAGGTACTCTATAACTTTCTCTTTCTTATTGGATTTAATGAAGTTGTCTAGTTGATGCCTTTGTTGATTAGTGAACATTTGATATGTGGGCACTTGGAGAAAGAAAATCACTGCTTTGACAAAAAGCCATCTCAAGCATGGTGTGTTGAACTTAGTCATTGTTGTTTATTTGCATAATAGCCATTATAGACTATCATATCATTCTATTTGCTTGACTATAGAAATGCATATGCATACTGTGGAAGATTTCAAGTCTCCTTATAGGGATTTCAATGTTCTGGCTAATTGGTGAAGAATGTGATGAGGATCACAACTTTATTGTTGGAGATATAATACATATATTAAAGAAGCTATGTATTGAAAAGGTTCATCAAGATCCATGGAAAATTTTTCATTTGTTTGACATCACTTTACTTGTGGGCATATTCATTAGTTTGGCACAAGCTTCCAACATGTTTGACACAACACCTCGCACAACATTTGATGAGTTAATGTGGGTTGTTGTTCTGAAATGGGCGAAGGCAACCTAGTCATTTACTTGTATGTTCTCATGCAAAGAGTTGGCTCAAATGGGATAATGGGGTTTGTGTTTACTTTTGCTACTGCAACGGGTCTTCTGACACTGTCGAGCGTGTACAATAAGTTTCTCGTATATCTTTATTATTTGTAGTAGTGATAGGTGGGATCGTTTCCACATGGATTTGTCAAACTTCTCGAGGAAAAAAGGTCTTTTAATGGTTTTTATTATTATTTTTACTTTAATTTTATTACTTTAATTAAAACGGGAATTAAAAATCACTAATCCAATCTATAATATATTATAATAATTAACTAAACTAATTAAACTAACTTAAATATCACAATTTAAATTCACTAATATTCAAATCAATTCAATTCAATAATAAATAAATATCTAAACAAACATGCATAACAATGAAACATCAATCCATTTTGCATCCGAACATGTTACTTTAATCATATAGTTATGAGAATACTTTATACAGTACCATAGATCATTAAACTCAAATCCTAAGTAAGTAAACAACCTTTAGCCAACCATTAGTTCTCCATATATCGGAGGAAAAGCCACGTTCTAATTTTATTGAGCTAACCCATTTGAATACACAAAGCCATTAACTTCATGCAATAAAACCGCATTACACTTTATGAGAACTTCGAACTACTAAATGTAACATCTTCTGAAAGCCACTTCAACATTAGATTTAGATATCAAATTCACTTAGGACATCTAAACGGTAATACCTTTCAAATAATCCTAGTTACTACTTTAAACTAGATAATGAATGCAAATATCACAATACACATTTTAGACTATGCATGTAATACACAGTTCATGATTAAAATCATTAAATAATAATCCATTAAATCAGCGAATCAAAGAATACGATTGGTTTAAAGCATTAAGCACATAGTCATCTCATCATAACTACGTTGCAAAATGGATCTAGTTCACGTTTAGACTTTGTTTAGATTAATAAACTACTCACTCATATTCATAAATAACATCGCAATAATGTAAATAAAAGGCATAGATAAATACCTCTAGAATAAATACTTTAAATCTTAAAATCTTCTCCAAAAGCAATGAATAAAGCAATAAACTAAAACAATAAACAATGGCTTCTAGAGCAATGAAATATTGATCTAAGTACTCAAGGGCAACTGATTTCGTAACTCTAGGGTCGCATTTATAGTATTCTAGGTACTAAATATCCAAAACTAACTCAAATGTCTTGTTGTTATCCAAAATCTTCGAAATCGAACCCAGCGATTCTTCAACGATTCAGGTTTAAGTGGAATCGCTGGGAGAATCCTTGGAAAATTGGTTTCGGTTTCCACCGATTTGGGTAGTGATTATCGTACATGAGGAATCGGTCAGGAATTGTTGATATTAAATCCTAGTTTTTTCCTGCACTTGTTGATGATTCTTTGCATATGCTTTCCACTTGATCAATTCCTTTATAATCTTCCTTTTTTTCATACATTTCTTCATATATTCCATTTATCACCTGAAATAACAAAAATAAGAGAAAACACCGTGTAATATAATCTTTTACATCTAAAATCATCATAAAATGTACGATAAAACATGTATAATTATTGATTTATCATCTTCCTCGGGGGGTTCCATCTTGTACTTGATTATGCTTCAGCTTTGGGTCGACCCTATTCATATTCCTTGATGGTCCTTTATTTCGCTCGAGGTCGAGCTCCTTTTAAGATGGGGAGAATGATGTAGTAGCTATGTGGTCCTAATATTAGAATTAGAATAATGTTATATGATAGGAGTAAATTATGAGTAATTAGTCTTGAAGTATTAGGGTTGGCTAAAAACGTTGTAAGCCCTACTACGTACTTAGTTTTTGTTGATGAATTGAAAACCCTAGATTCGGAGTTTGAGGTTTCTTCTCTTTTGTTGTGTTGTTCTTTTCTTCTCCTCCTGTGATCCTTCCTAGTTTGACTATTTGTTTGAGTACGCATATCTACCATCCCAGATGTATCTTCTAGAATATTTCATGTAACTTGGGACTTATCATTTAGTTTTGGTGCAAATTATTGTAAATGGCGCGGGAACCTTTTGGACATGTATAACAGAATTTATTGTGGATGAAGAAAAACTTTATGCACACAACCCTAGATAAGGATCATAGCTTAACACATCTGGGTCTAGTCAAAAAATTCCTACATTGCTTTGTTTTGACTTGAAGTAGTTATTTGCTTTTTTCTGGTTGTTTCAACTTAGAAATTTAATTCTCATATACTATTTTAATAAACATTATTAGTTTTTGCTCCATCAATTTGTTATTTGACCAAGGTTTTCGGTTTGGCTAATGATTATTGGAAGCAGTACCAGTGATTAGCGTCTTTCTACTAGAATTAGGGCACAAGAGTCCCGAATATCATTCACTATAAGAAAGTTAGAAACTGAGTCTTGGTGGTTTTGAATAACCAATCAATGTAACCACAAGCAATTGGAACGAAACACTTTAATTTCTGTCAAAGCGCCAAAATTTGAAGAATTTATGTTTGAATCTTGTAATAACGTGCGAAAAAAAGAGATGATAGAATTTTGTTTGCTGAGTTAGATGATTGCTCTCAATGACAATGATAAGACGGTCTCTTAACCCTTCAACTATGGGCACATTTGATAGAAACAAAACTGTGAAGTCAATAGCTGAACTTTCTCAACATTCTGTTGTGCATTCATTATCAAATTTTTCTTATTGTAGAGTCTCCTCACACATAGTGAAAGAACTTTCTAAAGACAAACATAATAAGAATAAACAAGATTGTTGAATGCTGATCAACATGATTGCATGTCACCAATCACAATTAATAGGTGCCTCAGTAAAATCAGTGACTAAAAGGAAAAGAGAATATTTGTCCATAATTTTAATTACTGGATTGCATATTCACCAATCTTTTATTGTTATTTTTTTCTTAATATAACAACAAAATTGGTGTAGGCTATATTGATTGAACTTTGATTGCGCTTTTCCATCCGTTTGATTTAGTGCCTTGGTGGCGTGATTTCTTAATAACAAATTGTCAATTAGAAATAAATAAAGATGTACAGACCTCAGTATGCATGTGTCATAAGAAAGTGTTTTGCTGCAATATTTCTTGATATCTATATTCTGGAATTTTGTTTCCAATTAACTTGACCTTCATTTAACATATTTCTATTCAGGATATTCTGTCTCTTCTATCAGACCATGACTGGCTTCGATCTCTTAGGATGGGTTCCTATGGCTTCCTCCTTTATGGTCCTGGATCTTATGCATGGTATCAGTATTTGGATCGTTCTTTGCCTAAGCATACCCTACAGAACATGTTACTAAAGGTATGTTCTTAATTTTCTACTAATCTTTTTGTTGGGTAAACATTTCTGATGCGTTAGGGCTTTATGTTTGTGAAGGTTCTACTGAATCAGATTGTGTTGGGTCCATGCGTGATTGCTGTTGTTTTTGCATGGAATGACTTTTGGAAAGGAAATCTGTCAGAACTTCCAAAAAAATACAAGAACAATGCGCTTCCTACATTATTTTATGGTATTTACTGTATTCAAGTTCTGGTTTTGCATGAAATGGATCCAAGATTGAAATTTTTTTCCTGTCTTATTCAGGATTCAGGTTTTGGATTCCTGCCAGTGTATTGAATTTCTGGTATGTCTTTCTTTCCTATCCAGTTTAGACTTCTAACTAAGGCATTACTAGCTATAGTTTCATAATTCATTACACATATTATAGGTTCTAGCATAATTTATCATTCAAGGATTGGGGTCTAGACCACTTCACCATGATTTTAAATAAATGAAAGTTGTCGATCTTAACATTAATGGCCACTGGAATAAAAAAATATGACTTGAGCAGGGACATCTAAGAAATTATTTCCCCATGCTGTCATTTCAACCTTTGGAGGTGTTGCAGACCTTTCTGCCTTATGAAACTTGGTTCGGACTGTGGAAGCAATTATTAATGTTTGTCTTACAGTTTGATGAAAATTTATGACAATTTTCAAACACAGGAGGATCTTTCCTCTTATAATCCTCTTATGCAGAATGTGAAGAAATTAATTAAATCTAAGTTGGATACTTAATTACTTAACTGATGTGGGATTTGAGTTATGTAATTCTTGTAGAACTCTACTCTCACAATCAACACTTAACTACTTAATTGATGTGGGATTCGAGTTATATAACTTTTGTAGGATAGTCTCACAACCCATCCTTATTTACTTGTGATGACAGGGATAATCAAACGTTGGGATGTGCAGCGTTGAGTCACCATATTGTTCCTCAGTCACATTCATTTTTGAATGAAATTTCTAATGATAAAAAAAGTTATAAAAATAGAAAAATGGACAGATTTTTGTGGTATATACATGCACGGAAGAAGAGAGGGAGCTTGACAATTATAGAGTTACGAGGGTATTCACAATTATGGGAACTTGAAAAAATTGGCAATCAATCGGTTAATCAATTTATCAAAATCAATCACTAATTGTCTGAAATCTGTTATATCTTTCCCTTCTGCATTATGAGTAAATTAATTTCATTCTTCTAACCAGGTGTTGGCTCACTAGTTTGGTATGAGGTCAGTTGGGTAAGAGGTTGGGGGTTTGAGTCTCAATGGAGACAAGTTGGTTTCTTTCTATGCTCCTTAAGATGAGCAAAGCTTCACTATTCCAGCTTAGTAATTCTTGCTTGAAATGATGCACTTTTCAAGTCTTATGCGAGTAAGTATGCCTGCTGATTGTGACTTGAAAGGAGTATGAATGCACCTACTATCCAATTCTCTTTGAAAAATTGTTTGGCAGTCCTAATGTTTCTATCATGTTGCACTGGATTATGTGCTTTACTGCTTGCAAACTTATTATCGCAATGCAGTCTTTCTTTTTTTTTCATCGATCACAATTGTCTCTTAGAGCTATTCCATTTGATTTTTTAGGTCTTCCTAAGTAATCTTTATCCATTGAAGCTCACAATTTCCTTGAGCCCTTGTGCAGAACTTTGGCTCAGTACTAAGTTTAGCCACCACATTTTAATTTTTATTTTGCCAAATCACCAAGTTTCCACCAATACATGTATATCCAATGGATGATCTTTTGTCAACTAACGAACTGTTATTGTCAACATTTTTATGAGCTTCTAATATAATTACTATATATTATGTTTTTCCTTAAATGTATTGAGAATTTATTTTAAATGAATTGGAATAAATCTTACGATTTATGAGTCGATTCACAACCAACCCCTATCGAGTTCAGGATTCGATTCCTATTTGACTACGGACCTATGTGGGTCGTATTTTTTCAAGTTGATGCTATAAATATATTTCTCAAAGAAGATTCATTTTCTTTTGATATTCAGAGGTGTTGGAACTTTTTTAGGCCCTCGTTACTTTGGTTTGACTATTCCCGCGGGAGTTAGTAAGGCGCCCTATCCCCATAGCCCAAGAGAAACCAATTTTTAATGTTTATTTTTGTTGCATGTAAGGTAAATTCTTTAAGCAAATGATTTGAAAACTTGTATGGTGGGATTTGCTACCTAATTTCCTCATCCTTCTCTTGGGTGTTTACCTAGGTCTTGCAGAACTATATCATGCCCCCCTCCCGTGAGAAAAACCTATCAAGAAAACAAAATCTCGATATGGATCAAACTCTTCCATTGCGCTCGATTTAGTGCAATTGATGTTATGCTTTCCAAATCCTTTCAATTGCTCTTAATCAATGTGTTCCAAGTTAGCTTTGGTCTATGCCTACATTGTCGAATTTCTTCAGTTTCTATTGAGTTAGGAAAAATAAAATAAAAAATCTTAATGACGTAAAAATGTCGTAGCAAAGAATTTATTGACAACTTAGGTTAAAACTTTTGCCCCACTTATGAGAAGCGATAAAATCCTAGTTCTTTTCTTTCCAGGTTTAATTGTTGGATTTCCTTATATTTTAACAAAGGACCTGAAATTTCTAAACTTTGGCAACATGATATGCTAGTATAATTTCCAACTCATAATTTTGTCTTACTATTTTTTTCAATATTGCTAAAAATATTTGATGATTGTGGATTTACTTTGAATTAACATAATTTCTCACTCAAATTTTACGTATTTATAGGGTGATTCCTCTTCAAGCTCGTGTAGCATTCATGTCAACTTGCTCCATTTTCTGGAACTTCTATTTGTCATCAACCATGAGCAAGTAATATGGAAAATCTTGTCTTATGACGTTGTATACTTAGAATCAGGTACTATCCTTTTGTAGAATAAATAGCAGTAATGGTATATCTATAACCGATTTTTTGACGTAGTCATTGTTTTTGTGTTTTCTCCAACCGGTATTCCTTGAATGATAATATACATCGAATCTATGGAGTAATGGTTGAGTTTTATAGACAAAAATTTGTATTGAAAATTGTACTTTATAATGCTAAAGAATTAATAGTTCTATGATTTTGTTTTTCTCACAAGAGACAAAATAACTATACATCGATAACAAGCATAGGGTCTGCAAAATGGGGACCAACAGTCCACAAGGTGCAAAGTACTAAATCAATGATGTTATCTTTGAGGGGATTCCTTATAATATTGAATGTTATCTTGGTGATGTACTTTATGTAGATGAATAGAGCAAACAGTAGTTTTCATTTTGACTCTTTGGGTTGTCCCTGTCAGAGTTGTCCAAGACAATAATGGATTAAAAACATGAAAAAATAGGCCTTTTCAACTAAGGGAAAATACAAAACCGTGAATTGTATGAAAATTCTTCAAACTTCCCCAACTTTCTCCAAATTGTTTAAGTTCTTAAAATATCATTTAGCATGAGCTAAAATGCAGTTGGAATTATAGAAAGCAAGAGAAGCTATTATAGAGGAAAAACAAAAGAGAGGGTGGTAGCGGGAGTTTGACTACGAATCCTATCCCAAAAAAAAGATGACTGAAATACCTCTATAACTAACCTCGATACTCTAAAAGTTCAAGGAATATAAGCATATAGGAGTAGACCTTTGATTACTCAAGGTGCTTTAATTATAGATGTTTGAAAGAATAAAAAACGTCATCATTTATTTTTCAAATCAGATGGAATGTAAAGGTTGGATCCATGTAGTCGACTCTAACTATGTTGAGACTGAGGCCTTTTTTGTCGTTGTATTATTAAATGTAAACAAATTTTTTACAAAATTCCTATTGAAGTTATAAATAATTTGCTACTTGATTGATTGCTTTTTGAATGTTAAGTTGTGAAAAAAAAAAGAGTATTTTTAGTTAATGTCTCCTAAGACAGTGCTAGTAAATAAAAAACGTAAGACAATGCAACATCAAGAAAATTAAACTCATATTCAAGGAATGTATTCACAACAACAACATAGCCTCAATTCCAAATTAGTTGGGTCGGCTACATGGATCAAACTCTTCCTTCACGCTCGATTTAGTGCAATTGATGGTGTGCTTTCCAAATCATTTTCTCATAATCAATGTGTCCCAAGTTACCTTCGGTCTACCCCTACCGCGTTGAATTTGTTCAATTTTTATTCAATTGAGTTTCCTAGTGAGGACATTGGGGGCATTTGTAGGATGTCTTTGGAGGTCTTCAAACCATTGCAACCGCCAAATTAAGAAAGAAATGGATCCAAAATCATTGGTAAAATTAAGAAAGGAAGTCTAAACTTCAATCAAGGTTAGTGGCTACGCTACATATCCAAAAGGACCAAAGCCATAAAAATTAATCTTGAACAAAAATATAAGGAAACACTTCAGGTTAAATATAAAAAGATAAGGAACATGAATTATTGTAAGCTATGTATAATCAATAGTCGATGATAAGAATGAAACCTATATGCGGTTTGTTGCTGGAAACTTTAGCAATCATCATATACAATCCAAGATATTTTAAGTATATTATAGCATTTTTTTCGTGAATGCCTTGATTAAATATTGATGTACTCGACACCTGAATGAAGTTGTCCATATTCGCTATGATATGAAAATTTTATAAAAGCTCACTGCGTCAAAGTAGAATTCACATAATTTATTCCAACTTGTACATTATCAAAATTAAGGGTTTTCATGAAATCTGCAGATCCAATTTGATCTAGTCAATTTAGCTCTAATTGGTTCATAATTTGAGTTTTTTAAAGTAGATTGGATTGCAAAAGTTGCTATTTGCATAGATTGGACTAGATTGCGGATTGCACACCTTAATCCACGGATCAAATCGCAATTTGGTCCAAGTAACCTTTATATACATTACATTAAATATACACATATACTCTTAAAATCTTGAAATGGCATTATTATGTATGCCACTAATCTACTATTTATTCATATACACTTGAAAATCTAAATTTTCGCAACTTAAGTTATTTCTTTTCATATTCAACTATGCATTTTAAGCTATTTAGTCAAATAAATATAGAAAATGTTAAAACTAATATGTTTGAATTAAAAGTTGGTATTCAAAATTTTTCTTACTAATCATAACTTCCTTTGTTACTTATTGGGATTCACCTAAGCTTTAATTAAAATAATAATTTTATAGTTTTATAAATATTAATTTTATAATTGTCAATCCCCATAACTTGATCAATTCCGGTCCGCATTTAGTAAATTGGATCAAGTTGGATTAGCAAAATAAATGGGTTGGAGTGGTTTGCGATTTCTCAATCCTTGATAATTGGATTGGATCCAAGCCGTGTGCACCCCTTATCAAAATCTTGGGGAAAGTTGAATTTTTTATTCTTTTTAAATCAATCCAGGCAGGAGGGATCTTTACATAATAGACTTATTTTTACGAAATGGGACTCTGTGCGTTGGTGAGATTTTGAACTGTTAATTCATGCATAGATTGTAGTTGATCATCCAGCAGTTCAACTGCGCATGGCCTGCTGTAAACTGCAACAGCACTCTCAGAACAACAACAACAACAACATAGCCTCAGTCCCAACTTAATTGGGGTCTGCTACATGGATCAAACTTTTCCATTGTGCTCGATTAAGTGCAAACAGGACTCTCAGAAAATGATATTAAAAGCTTTCCTTCAAATAATAACGCTGCTTTTCCTGCAATTTAGATACACAGTCCCGTAGAGGTAATTGTTATACCAGCTTCATTTTTTGAGACTCTATAACATGTTGCCCTCGTCTTAGAATTTGGCTTGAACTCCAATATCTAATATCCTCGTCAAATTTGGAATTTTGTGTTTTTTTATGACTAATTATATTGTTGGAGTTCAAGAAGAATTTGATTGTTTTGCTGTAAGTATTAACAGTAGGAAAATTATTTTTTGACATTCTTTTGTTACATACATTTGCTACATAATGGTGTAGATTCTCTTAAAATTTGTCGAGTCCACACATCTCAATTAAATCTACACCATTGTGTAGCAAATGTATGTTTCCTAGAATATTAGATTATCGTCTTCCTTAATAGTATTTATGCTCAAGTAGAATTTTAAGATCTAGAATTTGACATGAATTGGGATTTGGTTTCTAGAAAGAGAATCTCATTTAGCTAGATTTTGGATTGTGCTTTGGTTGTGCACCATGTTGGGATGAATTTGAATGTAACTAGTTCGGATTTGAATAAGTATGACGCATGACCAGCTAAGGCAAGGGTAAGATTGATTTGTTCTAACAAACTGGTATCACAGTAAGGTCTGATCGTTTTGCGTTTCAAAATTGATCTTGCAATGCTAAGTATATGCCCAGACGCATGATGTATTTGTTCAAACAAACTGGTATCATTGTAAGGTTTTGCTGATTTTGCGTTTGAAAATTGATAGTGCAATGTTAAGTAATAAGTATGCAAGTAGACACATGCCAAATTTATCCGATTGCTAGCTGCGCAAGGGTATCGCTTCAGTACAACAAAAACTAGCGCCTCCGATGGTAGTAAAAGCATTGAAGTAATATAGAGCATCAAACAGAAGGATTTTATTTGTCCGATCGATGATTGCTCTCTTCGGTATAGATTAAAGAAGGATTTGTTGTTTCTTTTGCTTTCCAGGTGGACAGAAATTTTTGAAGGGCAGATTCACACATCGATGATAAGCTTGTCAGTCTAGATAGGAATACGTTTCATGATATTGAAGGCGTATGTGAGGACAAGCGCGCTATCATCATATGTTGACCACTTACAAACTTTGGTCAACGGCTAGAACTTTTTCGAAGATATAAGATCATACGTACGTTTAAGTATGATTTTCTTTTCTCGCGTTGGGATCTGACAACATGATCTATAATCGACCAGTGTTGATTGGCAATTTACTCAATAGAGATGGTTTTATGAGGTGGATATTCTCTTTTAGAGATTGATTGGTTCTTTTTTTTTTGGTCATAGTTAGAGATTGAGCGTGTCAGTTAAATGAATGTTTGTTTGAAAGGGATCTAGTCAATTGGGTGATTGTGTGACCAAATAATTGGTTGCTTGTAAGAGCAACTTTGGGTAGAAGCAGAAAGAAGCCTTTCTTGGATTGTCATTTCCGTTGTTGCTCACTTTGTGTTACGGGTCCCGGGTCACTGACCACTGCCAATCCAAGCCCACAGTTACCAGCCCTTCAAGACACTAAAACGAGGCCCAAACGTACAACAGTGAAGCCCGTGTGGATGAAAGATTACAACTAGAGGCCCAACCACTCTCTTATTTACAACTAGTGTCGTTATTTCGTCTGTAGTGCCAAGTATACATGTTGCTCGTTTATTGGTTGTTTGGTTTGGGTTGTTGTATTTCAGCACAATATTCGTAATGGGACAACAAAAAAGAAATTGTTATCATTTACCTATCCAGACACGCCGTGTTAAACCCTAACACTTTGATTATGGTTGTTGAACCACAAAATGATCCTTCACGGATTCATTGTTTTCGTGCACGTGGATGAATGAGTTTATGCTAGCAATTGAAGATTGATCATAGTTACTCATGATGCCTTTGAATCTTTAATCTATTGACGTGGTTGATGTAGTTCTCGCCACGGTTGAGACTTGTTGAACGTCACCAAACTCACGCCCCAAGTCAATGATTTTAAATAACTATTTCATTAAAAAAATCAAGAATAACGACTATTGTTCAAAGTCTTGCTAAATTGGTTCAAATAGATTATTGGACAGAGAGGTCTTTAATGGGTTTTCAGACTACTTTTGGTTGGCACTAAGTGAGAGCATCTCCCATGATAAATGTAGATTGAGATTATGGCGTGGTGTTACTTCATGGATGTGGAAAAGATGTCTATTTTATGTGACACTAGATAGATATTCAAACCTCAAAATGGTATCCAATAGACAATAGATTCAGACCATGAATTTAAACTTTTGTTTTTGCTTTTTATTTTATTTTTATATGGAATGAGGCATTTGTTTTGTTTTTATTTTTATTCTTTTTAAATAATGATGTGGAAGTGAAGAAAATGTTTACCACAATATCTAGAAGTAGATATTGAGGTAGACACGCTCTACTTTGATTACCTACTATATCAACCGGATAATCACAATCCATAGTTTCATTAAAAACCTCTTTTTGGATTGAATGTTCATTATGTTCTAGGTGGATCCAATTTCAGGAGTTTTTCAAAAAATAAGGTGGGTTTACTTTTTTATTCATCAAATAGGAGTGGTTACTTTAAAATTACAAAGATAAGGTATGTCTCCTTTTGAAAATGAGCTATTGATGATGATGTGATGTGTGACGTGGTGTGTTTGATGAGGTGGAATGAATCGGAATGAATGTCTCATTTTCAAAATGAGTCATCTATACAAAATACAAAACTGTCTTAATTACTCATTCTCAAAAGGAGTTATTTGTTCAGCTCGAGGTGGAGAACCTATGCAAACGACATGTGCGTATCGAGATGGACAAGCCGCATCACGTATGTTTCTCGAGGTGGACAACCCGCGTCACACATGTATCTCGAGGTAAACAACTCATGTAAAGGACACGCACGTATCTCGAGGTGGACAACTCGCGTTACGCACGTATCTCGAGGTAAACAACTTATGTAAATGACACGCACGTAAAAACTCATGCAAACGCTACGCTCGTATGTCGAGGTGGCCGACTCATGCAACCTCGTGCAATTCATGCAAACGTCACGCATGTATCTCGAGGTTGTCGACCCATGCAACCTCGTGCAATTCATGCAAACGTTACGCACGTATCTCAAGGTGTGCAACTCATGCAACATCGTGCAATCGATGCAAATGTTGAGCGCGTATCTCGAGGTAGATAACTCATACAACTTCGTCCAATCAATGCAAATGGTGCAAATGTCACACACGTAATTCGAGGCGGGCAAACCAATCAATGCAAACCCTAAAAATGTCACGGACCAGTGTACATAACACGAATGGCGCATTCGGAGAATGCGCTATTCGTGTTATGGAACACTCCACGTGGCGTCCACATGGAGTGTTAAAAAACATGAATGGCGCATTCGGCGCATTCTCCGAATGCGTCATTCATGTTATGGAACAAACCATGTGGACGCCACATGGGATGTTTAGAATACATGAATGGCACATTTTGAGAATGCGTCATTCATGTTATTGAACAATCCACATGGACGCCATGTAAGATGTTCAAAATACATGAATGGCGCATTCGTGTATTTTCAATATTGCACACTAATGACGCATTTTCAAAACGCGTTTTACCTTAGTTATGGAATAAAAAAAAATACTTACTTATTTTACTCATTTAAACTATTTTTTGTTGTACATCTGTAAATTTCACCCTCATCCATGGTATCATTATTAGAGATGCTCTGAAAAGACTTAAAGCATTCTTTCATTGTGGGCCTCCCTTAGACAGAACAGCTAGAATTTGAATTGGACAAGTTGCAAGGATTTTGATGAATTTCTAACTCAAGAAAAACAATTAACACATAAAGGAAACGGGGTCTTGCCACGATAATGGCCATTAATGGCAATACAAACCTTGCTTCAAGTTTCAACAACTCTTATAAATGTTTCTAACAGAGTTGTTTTCTATACCCATGATTCTTTATGCCTCTAGGTTCTAATCACTCATTTCTTCTATAGTTAGCTGCTTAGGCACTGGTGGACCCCAATAACTTTGTGGGAGACCATACAAGTTGCTCATTATTGCTCCAATAAAAAAAAATAAAATGAAAAAAATGTAGATTAGCCCACCTGGTAAAAACATGCTAGCTCACCCCTAACACCACAATTTTGATATCTACATTTGATATTTAGTTATTTTGGTCTTTTAAATTTTAAATTGAGACGTATGTGTACGTGTTTTGAAGTATATCTAAAGGACCACAATAACTAAGTGACAAATGTAAATGCTAAAAGTGAGTACCTTTAGCATTACCCATATTATATACTAGTGTATTTCTTTTTTAATGGTTCTACTTCGAACTTAAATTAATTTGCAACTTTTTCCTTTAAAATTTTCATGTTCAAATATATTTATCAACTATTTTTTCCTTGTGATTTTAATAAAGTATTATCAATTTTTTAAAAAATTCTTGGTTTTGCACATTGTATTCAACGTCAATGGATGGATTCAAACTTGAAACCTTGCTTAAGAAGGATCGAATCTCTTACTATTCAAACCAACTAATAATTATTATAATTATAATTATTATAATTATTATTATTATTATTATTATTTCTATTCAAATCAACTAATAATTATTATAATTATAATTATAATAATAATTATTATTAGTATTATTAGTATTAGTAGTATTAGTATTAGTAGTAGTAGTAGTAGTAGTAGTATTAGTAGTATTAGTATTAGTAGTAGTAGTATCATAAAAAATCGAATAAAACTTCAAAAGATTATATAGTTTTAATTGATTCATTTTTTACATGATAACATTTTTTTTTTCGCTAATTAGATATTTTGTAAATCGTGAGGTAAGTTGCATTTTAGAGTGTGTTAACACATCTCAACGGATGATTGGATGGATCCCAAGCAACTTTAATTAGGGGTGCATTAGAGCATTAGAGAATTTCGCGCTAAGATCTGGCCTAACAATTTTATATGCTAATTAATTATGGCCCAAGCAACTCTATTTAGGCTGTTTGGCAACACTAGCTAATAATCTAGCTGATAGCTGATAAACTAGCTGATAGCAGATAATCTACTAGCTGGTAGCGGAAAGCTGATAATCTAGCTGATCAAGTAAAAACTGTTTGGAATGATAGCTGATTGATTAGCTGATAAATGCAAAATGACAATAAAGGACATATGACACAATTAAGTTTATTAATTATATAATCATATAATTAATGTATTTTATTTACAAAATATAAATTAATACCATAAAATAATTTATATTATTTAGAAAACTAAAATATGTGTGTGTCCATAAATGCTTACATGAAAATAGCTCTATATTAATTTATAAGAATTCGTAAAAAATAAACACATGTAAATAAAATACAATAAACGACTTGGATAACTATACATATACCTAACGCATCATCCATAACTGAGAAACAATATTATTGCGAATATTCTTCATTTCTATAGAAGTATCTCTATAATTTAAAAAAATAGTAGATTAGTAAAAAAAAATTAAAAATATGTAGGATAGCCCGCCACTCGAACACTACATCAAAAAATATTTTTATAACATCTAAAAATATTTTTATACTCGACGTTGTTAAAACTTATTTAATATGTAATAAATATCTAACAAGATTATCTATAATTAAGAAATTAATGTGTAATGATTTTTAATTTTAGTGAAATTCTTTGTTTTATAATATTTAGTTAATTATTAATCACTATTTTTTATTAACAATATTAAGCTATATGTTAATTTTAAATTCAATAAGTTTTAATAACGTATTATATAGCTCTATCTGGGTATAATCGCAGGTATTAATATTCGCGGGGCTCGTTTAATAAGGGTATAATGGGGAGAAAAAATCCAAACGACAGATTTTTGGTTCAAACGCTACTAAGAGTAGCGTTTCAATTGGGAGCTTATCATCTAGATTATTTTTAAAATAAGTTACAAACCAAACACAGCTTAACAAATAAACTAGCTTATCAGCTAGCTGATCAGCTAGCTGATAAGTTAGTTTGTGCTTACCAAACAGAGCCTTAGAGGACATAAAATCCCAAATCCAACCATGAGGACATACTATTTTTTTTTTTTGGTTTATTTTGTTTTATTTTGTTTTTGTTTTTTTTTTTTTTTTTTTTTTTGAAAGGCCATACTATTGTCAGGAAAATGGAATGCTTAATACCAAAAAAGAAAATGAAATTCTTTTGCCGATATTCTTACCCCACTTAAATTTTGTAATGTCATTTTTGCCCTTCGCGAAATGATTATATTGCTCTTCATTTAAAAGTTTTTAGTCACTTATATCCCATCTCCAAAATACACAAGCAAGCTATCTCTCCCATCTCTCTCAATCGAACCTCTCACCACCGCCCAACTCTGGCAGTTTTTCGTAAACTTTCCGGCCGAATTACGGTTTTCTTCTTTGCTTAGACAATTCCCACCACTTTGTCGTTTGATTTTTGGATTTTTTGTAGTGTCATGCTGGTGGTGTTTGAGGCTTTTGTGACAGCCCCAATTTTTCACAAACTGAGCTCCGCCCGGCCTAAGCCAACGTGGACCCCCGAGCCTGTCTTGCAAGGTCAACGCAGACCCAGTCAGCCTTCCAATCCCTCATTATAAGTAAATTCAAACTTTTAAGTTGAGTTATTAATATTCTTCAAGTTTTACAATTTAGCGGAAGCAATTACTACATTAAATAACTCAACAATATTATTAAAAGTGTTGGACAACCTAATTGTGGAACCATGTAAATATATACCTTCAGGTATATCTTGTGTTAAGTGTTATAAACAAGCAAAAATGATATATCAGTCGTGTGTATCTCTCAACCCAAATAAGTATCCCAAATGTGATAACAACATATATATATGTAATACAAAAAAATCGAAAAAACCTACAAAAAATGTGCGGAGAAGAGCCGCTCGATATCCTCAGAGTAGATTGCCAAGTGTCGGCGTCTTGCCCTTGCTAGGTTGCGGATCTGCACTCGGTCAAGCACAAGAATGCCGAGTCCAGGTATTTAAAAAGCTAATAGAATCTAAACAATAATTCATAAAAAAATGAACAGTCTAAAAGTTATGCGGATAGAAAGAAAAATATGTATACGAAATGCATGATAATGAGACTGTGAAAATGAAAGTACAACGAGAATGAGTGTCACGGGAAACGATAGAGAGGTGCCCAAGTAGTCCAAGACCACCGAGTGCGGGTGCCACGGTCGAGGTCATAGAGTCGCAGCAACGCCAAGCAGACTCGGGTCACAGGACGTGACGTCGCCTGCTGTACGTAAATCGTCGCGAATGAGGGATATCAACGGTGCCCCGGATAAAACACATCTCATTCAGACTAAATACTCAAGTGACTCGAGGTCTCGGCCCCGGTTGCAAGCCGACGACCACTCCAATCAGAGATACTCGTAGGACTCACTTGGCCCTCGGACACTCATAAGTGGGTGGGAATTCCAAGAAAGGGACACAATACAACATCAATAAAATAAAATCTCAAATGAACTACTGTGCATTTCCTAGCTGGTTTTACTTACCTCGAGAATCGCGAATCATCTTTCAAACGTATTGCTCAAGCCTCGATATGTGCACCCGACACCCGACTATAGCCTCCTAAGTCCCTGATGTCCATTTATACAATTTTAACTATTTTAGAGTCATATTAAGTGAATTTATACTATAGGACTATAGATTTGTAATTTTGTTTTCAAAAATTTTGATTTTTAGCACCCTTTTTGAATTATACCAAGGTGCCAAATGCCCCAAAAAAAAACCTTGAACTCATTTTTCTAGCTTTCCCTAATTTTTCACGGTTTTTTGAGAATTTGTTCATAGTTTTTATCTATTTTAATCTATTTTCTGTAATTTATTTTTATAAAAATCAGTTTAATTTAATTAAATTTTAAGTTATTATTTTATTAATGAGGTGGGTCTGGGTCGACCCGACTCGGTCCAACCGGACCCGGGTCGGTCTGACCCAGTCCAACCAAGTCAACCCGACCCGGTTCACCTACACACCTGCTTTTTTTTTTCTCTAACAGCAACACAACACTACAACATCAACATCAACATCAACATCAACCCAACAGCAACATCAAAACTCCGATTTCTTCAAGAATTTAAAACATAAACCACCCTCACGTAGATCACCAAGTAGGTCGCCGACGAGGGAGGTACCCCTACCAAACTGGACGCGCGACGCCGAGATCTTGAGGCCGTGGAAGAGAGGTGAGTGAGAGCGAGGGGTGAGAATGAAGAACGTGAAAGGGAGGGAATGGAGATCGGGTAGCGGAAGGAAGAGTGGAGAGGTGTGTTTGATTTGGGAGGAGGTAGAAAACTTATGTGAGAGAGAAAAAAGGTAGGAGTGGTGATATGATTGATTGGTGATGTGACAAGATATGTGATGTAACGACTAAATCCCAAACTACCCCATACACCCGCGTTACGCGTACACTGCAACGTTGCACTCTCTCGTCACTACGCGCGCCCATTACGACCACCAAAAATATTAATTGGTGCAATGTAAAATAACAATAATACAACTAATTTAACACACATCACATAAAAATAAATATTTTTACCTAGTTAGGCGTGCCCTAGACTTATCGTTGGTGTCCCCGTAAGTTCGAGCTACGGGTCATAATCTCGATGTTGACTCTCGAGGGTTGACTGAGTGTGTCACATCACAACGAGTTTGGGTCACGGTCTTGAGATGCCATGTGGCACGTATTAGATTTTTAGGGTCGTTACAGTCTTCCCAACAAATAAGAATTTCGTCATCGAAATTAAAATAGATTGGGCTAAGACTCACTAGATTCAAAATAGATGTGGAAAGTGTTCGCGCATATAAGACTCTAGTTCCCAAGTTAGCTCCTTGTCCCCGTGATGTTGCCATTTAACGAGGACTGACGGAATGTTCTTATTCCTCAGTCTCTTCACCTGACGTTCCAAAATCTGAATAGGATGCTCCTCGTACGTGATGTCTTCCCTCAAATCTATCTGACTCAAATCCACCATTGATCGTACACCTCCTCTCGACTTATCCAGCCGAAGCATCGAAATATGAAATACGGGGTGGGTCCCGGTCAACTGAGGTGGTAATTCTAACTCATATGCAACCTTGCCAACTCTCCTCTTGACTTTGAAAGGACCAATGAATCTCGACGCAAGTTTTCCTTTGATTCCAAATCTCTTGTGACTTTTTAAAGATGAGACTTTCAAGTACACGTAAGCTCCCTCATCATACTCTAACTCACCATGGTACTTGTCGTAATATTTCTTTTGTTTCTCTTACGCACCCCTTAGACGTAATCTGATATGTCGTATATTTTCTGTGTGATCTACTACAATCTCTGGCCTAAAAATTGCCACATCCTCGGGCTCTGCTCAACACGATGGAGATCTGCATGGTCTACCATAAAGTGTCTCAAACGGTACCATCCCAATACTGGTCTGGTAACTATTATTATAAGCAAACTCACACAAATGAAGATACTCTTCCCAAGAACCACCATACTCCAACACACACATACGAAGCATATCTTCTAACACCTGAATTAACCGTTTCGATTGTCCGTCTGTCTGTGGGTGATAAGCCATACTCAAATCTAATCTGGTGCCAAATAGTGCCTGCATGCTCTACCAAATTTACAATGTAAACTCCTCTATCTGACACGATAGATAATGGAGCTCCGTGTAACCTAATAATCTCTCGTTCGTATAACGCAGCTAATTTATCCACTCTATGTGTCGTCGATACTGGTAAGAAGTGCGCAGACTTAGTCAGCATATTCAAAATCACCCAGATGCTATCATGACCGTGCTGAGATCGAGGTAATCCACTCACGAAATCCATGGCAATATGCTCCCACTTCCACTGAGGAATAGGAAGTGGTTGTAATAATCCTCCGGGTCTCCGATGCTCAGCCTTAACTCGCTGGCATATCTCACACTCTCGAACGTAATCACTAACATCGATCTTCATCCCCGGCCACCAGAATAGACGACGCATATCCGCATACATCTTGGTACGACCCGGATGAACCGTAAAACGTGGGCGGTGAGCCTCCTAAAGTATCTCATCACGTAACTCTGCCACTAATGGAATCCATAGTCGACCTCTAAATCTCAGGCATGAGTCTGTCGATCGACTCCAATCTGAATGATCTGAACTCTGAGCAAACTCCAAAAATCTCTGGTACTGCTCATCTACCGGTTGACCCTCAAGTACACTCTGAATCGACACTGTTTGAGTCTTCATCTGCCCACAAATCAACACTCTGGCACTACTCGGTATATCAACTGAATTCATCAACTATGCTGCTTCGAGTAGCCCATGTTCGTGTGTCATATGGCACGTCACTATCTCTGGATCTGCTCCTCTTCAACTCAAGGTATCCGCTACGACATTGGCCTTCCCTGTGTGATACTCCGAAGAGAAATCATAATCTTTAAGGAACTCTAGCCAATGCCTCTGTCTCATATTCAACTCCTTCTGAGTAAAGAGGTACTTCAAACTCTCGTGGTCAGTAAATAACATAAACTTTTCTCCATAAAGATAATGACGCCAAATCTTCAATGCAAAGACTACTGCAGCTAACTCCAAATCATGGGTAGGGTAGTTCTTCTCGTGAGTCTTTAGCTATCGGGACGCATAGGCAATCTATCTACCGCCCTGCATTAAAACACAACTCAAACCGACCTTAGAAGCATCGGTGTTCACCTCAAAACCCTTCCCTGATCCAGGTAGCACCAAAACTGGCACAGTCGTTCGTTCATTCAAAGTCTGGAAAGCCTTCTCGCAACTGTGATTCCACTGAAATTTGACTTCCTTCTTCGTTAATTGTGTCATCGGCTCTGCAATTTTGGAAAAATCCTGAACAAACCATCTGTAGTAGCCTACAAATCCTAGAAAACTGCGAATGTTTGTCACTGATGTCGGTGTAGGCCAATCGGTCACTGCTCTAATCTTAGCGGGGTCCACTGACACTCCACTGGCTCCGATAATATGTCCAAGAAATCTGACTTCAGTGAGCCAAAACTCACACTTACTAAACTTAACGTACTGTCTATGCTCCCTCAAAGTCTGTAAGACTGTCTAGAGGTGTCCCTCGTGATCCTCACGAGTCTTGGAATAGATTAGAATGTCGTCGATGAATACTATCACGAATCTATCCAAGTACTCTCTCAATACATGATGCATTAGATCCATGAACATCGCTGGGGCATTCGTCAGCCTAAATGGCATGACGGTAAATTGATAGTGCCCATATCTCGTGCGGAATGCGATTTTCTCCTTATCCTCATCTCGAATCCTCAATTGGTAGTATCCCGATCTCAAATCAATCTTAGAGAACCAGTGTGCACCTGTCAGCTGATCGAACAAGTCATCAATACGTGGAAGTGGATACTTGTTATTCACTGTGACTCTGTTAAGTCGTCGGTAGTCAATACACAGTCTCAAACTGTCGTCTTTCTTTTTGACAAACAATACTGGTGCACCCTAAGGTGACATGCTCGGATGTATGAATCCCAACTCTAACAACTCATCTAGTTGGGTTCTCAGCTCCTCTAATTCCTTAGGAGCCATCCTGTACGGTGGAATCGAAATAAGTTTAGTCCTGGGACCAAATCTATAATGAAGTCGATCTCTATGGATTGTGCTAATCCTAGGAGCTCTGCAGGAAAAACATCCAAGAATTTGCATACAACGGGCACTTCCTCTATCTTCGTCTCAACTCTATCGGTTGTACTCAAAACACTAGCAAATGTCTCAAGATCTGAACTCGTGGCCACTCTAGCACGGGTGATCGGTAATGTGGTCGAAGTCCTCTGAAAGCTAAACGTTGCTCGGTCCGGAAGCCGAAACGTAACCACCTTGCTGAAACACTCAAGTTGCGCGTGGTACGCGGCTAACCAATCCATGCCCAACAAGGCATCAAACTCTAAGAACTCCAATACCCTCAAGTCTGCGGGCATTTCCTGGTTCTCTACCTTAACTGAGCAGTCAACACATAGTAAGTTCGGGTATATCTTGTCTCCAGCAGCTGCGCTGAGGATCAAGGGTCGCTCTAGCCTAATAGGTCTCAATCCTAACTCATCAACCATACGACCCGAAATAAAAGATACCATAGAACCCGAATCAATCATAGTATGCATAAATTGACTGCAAATGTAAATCATACCTTCGATAAGGTTACGAGTGGCTGCTGGATCCAGTGCAGCGATGGCATGAACTTGCTCTCTGTGCTGTTGTGGCTGAGCCCTGCCTAGTCGTGGACATGTATTGACGAAGTGCCATGTCCGTCCACACTCAAAACATGCTCGATGTGGTCCTGGCCCTGGTGGAATCCGCTGTTCGTGTCCCTGCACCTGACTGAACCTTTATCCCTGTCCCGGGTCATATTTCTATCCCTGACCATGTCCGTGCCTCTGCCCCTGACCACATCCTCTGCCTTTACTCTCAATTCGTTGATACTATTGTGGCGGCCCTGGCGGTGGTGGCTGTTGTGGTGTATTGGCATAACTCTGTGCCGAAACAGATGATGCTAACACCGTGCACGCTGGATGGGATGGTGGCGCCACAGATCCTGTACTCTGTGCTCTGTCGTTTCTCGACCTGGACAGTCTGTGTCTCTTCCTCCCCCTGTCACCACCTGACCTACAATCCAACTGTGTTGGTGCTGGTGCTAGGATGATCTCATCGGGGTGTGTGCTCAGGTATACCTCTCTGGTCAGGCTCCTCTCATATGCTGCTTATAAACTCTTTGGCTCTGTAGTCACCACGGTGCCTCCGATGTCCCTCAACAGACCTTTCATGAAGTAGTGTGCCTGATCGGCGTCTGTGTCAGCTACCCCTCCAGCATAATCCAATAATTGCAAATACCTGCCCATATACTGCATCACTAACTCCCCATTGTACTGTCGGATGCTAAAAAACGCGGCTCTCTTCTGCTTCAGGACCGAAGGCGGGAAATACTTCTGATTAAATCGTCTCTTGAATTATGCCCAATCCTTGGGCTTACCCTGGGTAGCCACCATACTGCGCCACCACGCATCGTCCTCACCAAACATCAGCCCTGACGATATACTCGGTCTCGTATACTCCGGTGTGGCTAGGATGTCATGTATCTTCTCGTGGCTCTTCATAAATTTCTCTACCGCCTCGAGATTCTCGCCCCCCCCCGTAGAACTCAGTTGGTCTATGCCTCTGGAACTCTCGCGACTGTCTCGCCTCAACTGTCGCCCCAGTGTTCATCTCTACGTACGTTGTCGACGTGGTTTCCGTCGGCGCAGGTGGTGCGGGCAATACCATCTCGGTCTGAACTAGTACTATCTCAGCTATAATGGATGGTGTCGGTACGACGAGAGACGTTGGAGTGGCCTGTACGGTAGGCGCACTCCTCCCTGCACGGTGGGTACTGTCGACGAAGATGGTGCTGGTGTAGCTGTGATTTGTGCCCTGAGTATCCTATGGATCTCGTCTAATCGTTGATCCTGAGATGTGACTTTTTGAGTCAATGACTGTACCTCCTCAATACTCACAAATCGAGGACCTGCTGCTCCACTATCATCACTCAAACCAGGCTGATCTGCCATTGCGATCTGCAATAGTAGGCGAGTATCTAATTAGTGTATGGTTACCGGTATAGTATAGTACAATACAACAATTAACACATATAGGATCCAAATTTTAATTTTCCCCAACTCGCCTCACTTCCCAACTAAGACTCTAGGTCAGGATCATAAGGTTCCACTATAAGTTCCAATCCTATCCTAACTTTATTTTTAATTTGTCTATGATATTAGTTGTGGATTAATAAAGAGCTACAAGTAAAAACTTAGGCTCTGATACCAACTGTGACGGCCCCAATTTTTCACAAACTGGGCCCCGCCCGGCCTTAGCCGACGTGGACCCCGAGCCTGTCTCGCAAGGTCAACGCAGACCTAGTCAACCATCCAATCCCTCATTATAAGTAAATTCAGACTTTTAAGTTGAGTTATTAATATTCTTCAAGTTTTACAATTTAGCGGAAGCAGTTACTACATTAAATAACTCAATGATATTATTAAAAGTGCTGGACAACCTAATTGTGAAACCCTGTAAATATATACATTCATGTATATCTTGTGTCAAGTGTTATAAACAAGCAAAAATGATATACCAGTCGTGTGTATCTCTCAACCCATTTAAGTATCCCAAATGTGACAACTATATATATATATATATATGTAATACAAAAAAATCAAAAAAAACCTATAAAAAATGTGCGGAGAAGAGTCGCTCGATATCCTCAGAGTAGATCGCCAAGTGTTGGCGTCTTGCCCTTGCTAGGCTGTGGATCTGCACTCGGTCAAGCACAAGAATGCCGAGTCCAGGTATGTAAAAGCTAATAGAATCTAAATAGTAATTCATAAAAAAATGAACAGTCTAAAAGTTATGCGGATAGAAAGAAAAAAATATATATGAAATGCATGATAATGAGACTGTGAAAATGAAAGTACAACGAGAATGAGTGTCACGGGAAACAATAGAGAGGTGCCCAAGTAGTCCAAGACCACCGAGTGCGGGTGCCACAGGGTCGGGGTCATAGAGTCACGGCAACGCCAAGCAGACTTGGGTCCTAGGACACGGCGTCGCCTGCTGTACCTAAACCGTCGCGAATGGGGGATATCAAATGTGCCCCAGATAAAACACATCTCATTCCGACCAAATACTCAAGTGACTCTAGGTCATGGCCCCGGTTGCAAGCTGGCGACCACTCCAATCAGAGACACTCGTAAGACTCGCTTGGCCCTCGGACACTCATAAGTAGGTGGGAATTCCAAGAAAGAGACACAATCAACATCAATAAAATAAAAGCTCAAATGAACTACTGTGCATTTCTTAGCTGGTTTTACTTACCTCGAGAATCGCAAATCGTCCTCCAAACGTCTTGCTCACGCCTCGATATGCGCATCTGATACCTGACTATAGCCTCATAAGTCCCTGATGTCCATTTATACAATTTTAACTATTTTAGAGTCATATTAAGTGAATTTATACTATAGGACTATAGATTTGTAATTTTATTTTCAAAAATTTTGATTTTTAGCACCCTTTTTGAATTTTACCAAGGTGCCAAATGCCCAAAAAAAAAAAAAAAGCCTTGAACTCATTTTTCTAGCTTTCCCTAATTTTTCATATTCTTTGAGAATTTCTCTGAATTTTTCCATAACTTTTATATATTTTAATCTATTTTCTGTAATTTATTTTTATTAAAATCAGTTTAAATTTAATTTAATTAAATTTTAAATTATTATTTTATTAATAGGGTGAGTCTGGGTCGACCCGACCCGGTCCAGCCGGACCCGGGTTGGTCTGACCCAGTCTACCTAGGTCGACCCGACCCGGTTCAATCGGACCCGGGTCGGTTCGACCCAGTCCAACCGGGTCAACTCGATCCGGTTCACCTACACACCTTCTTCTTTGTTGAAGGAACAGAGAGCTTGCTCTTTGTTCGTTCAACAGAGATTTTTTTTTCTCTAATAGCAACACAACACTGCAACATCAACATCAACATCAACATCAACATCAACATCAACATCAACATCAACATCAACCCAACATCAACATCAAAACTCCAATTTCTTCAAGAATTTAAAACATAAACCACCCACTCACCTAGATCACCAAGTAGGTTGCCGACGAGGGAGGTACCGCTACCGAACTGGACACCCGACCCCGAGATCTTGAGGCCGTGGAAGAGAGGTGAGTGAGAGCGAGGGGTGAGAATGAAGAACGTGTGAGGGAGGGAATGGAGATCGGGTAAAGGAAGGAAGAGTGGAGATGTGTGTTTGATTTGGGAGGAGATAGAAAACTTATGTAAGAGAGAAAAAGGTAGGAGTGGCGATATGATTGATTGGTTATGTGACGAGATATGTGATGTGACGACTAAATCCCAAACTACCCCATACACATGTGTTACGCGTACACTGCAACGTCGCACTCTCTCGTCACTACGCACACACATTACGACCACCAAAAATATTAATTGGTGCGATGTAAATTAATAGCAATACAACTATTTTAACACAAGTCACATAAAAATAAATGTTTTTACCTAGTTAGGTGTGCCCTAGACTTATCGGTGGTGTCCCCATATGTTCGAGCTACGGGTCATAATCTCGATGTTGACTCTCGAGGGTTGATCGAGTGTGTAACATCACAACGAGTTCGGGTCATGGTCCTGAGATGCCACGTGGCACGTATTAAATTTTTAGGGTCGTTACAGCTTTCATTTAGGATTCTAGTTTTTATGTTTTAGGCGTTGCGTCGATGGATTCGAGAAGAATAGGCAATTTAGAACAAAACCACTTAGTTTTTATACGTGTTCATGGGTTTTTTTTATAAATTCTCAAAACGATTTCTTTGTTTCTATTGCCCATAGGTTTTGTTTTCATCAGAGGCCTCGATTGACTCCCATCAAGACTTATAAAGAGGTTTCGGTACGCTTCAATCAAGACCTCTTGGAGAACCAAAACCTTTCAAAAGGTACGTAGACCTCTTCAAAAGTCTTGATAGGAGTTGATCGATACATTTAATGAGTTCTTGACTGTGAGCTACTTTGTGCTTCGAACCTCTATAACCAAAAACTTAGATCACCTTAAACCTTAATTTGATCGACAAAACCCACAAAAATACAATCAAAACTCGCACAAATACACGAGAAACAAAATCCACTGACTTTTGATGTGGAAGACTTACCAAATCAAGCATGAAAACGGTGAACACTTCTGTAATGGTTCATAATTTGTGGAGAATCGACGAGACCAGATCCGCTAAAAGAAGTGGGGCAAGGCTAAATTTGACACTGACGAGACCAGATTTGCGGAGGTTTTGGGTTTCAAATAGAGGAGGGGTGAGGGTGACGAGGTTGCACGTTGGAAGAAAGGGTATTTTGGGGATTTCAAAAAAATAAGCAAAGTACGTTTAGGAATTAAAATTGGAATATGGGGCATGCTTGAGTAATAGAGTAAGATAGCAAAAAATGGGGTCCGTTTAGCCGTTCACTTTTTTTTTATGGGAGTGGCTAAACGGACCCCAGTTTTTGCTTAGAGGACCACGTTTTTTTTATTTTTACTTCGTTGTACCCCACTTTTTTTCTCAAAATTTTAAAAATACTCTTGTTGTACCCTATTACCCTCACCTCAACATCCCATCTGAAGAAGTGTCGAACACACGTGGCCGACACCTCTAAAGAGGTCTCGGTTGGATTCATCCGTCACCCGCTAAAGCCTAGTTCTTTTTGCAGTTTCGATCGGAGTCGGGCGTTTCCTTTTTAAAGGTGTCGGTCATTTGTGTTCGACACCTTTGAAGACCTCTAAAGAGGTGTCAGCTCTGTGTATCCGACACTGCGGGACAACAATAACGAACAAAAAATTTTAAAACTCCAAAAAATACGTGAAAATGACAAAAAATAGTGAATTTCACTTGAAATCGCTTAATATATTTGATTCCATTGAAACTTTGCACCTAAAATGCATGATTCAACCCCCAAATCGAAGCCCTAAACCCAACAACAATCCTACAAACGATGATGTCTCAAAAAAGTAAAACAAAAAAAAACTAGAAAAACTTCGAAATTGGCACTAAAAAAGATGATGAGTCCACCCATTGCATCGAATCGACGTAGTTTTGCTCAGACTTCATTAGATTCGGATTGGTGGTGATAATGCGATTTGACATAGGGGTGACTGGGGTATGGGTGAGTAGGACGAGTGGGGTATGGGTAAGTAAAAACCCTTTTATATGGAGGGATAGTTGGGTGATTTTATTGAGGTGTGGTCTTCTAAACTAAAACTGTGGTTCGTTTAGCCGCTCCATTTTTTAATTAATTAGTGGCTAAAAGTATAATTACAATACATAAAAACAGAAAAACACAACACCCTTGATTTTCCAATGGCAAGGAGTTCCGATAAGTGTCAGTTTACTTTGAATACTTCTCACAAGGAATCTACTTGGCCCTCGATAAGGGTAAATTACAAATTACCATGCGCCCCACTTGGTTTGATGAAATATGCACTTCAGCTTCGTGCTTTTATAAATATACATTTTTGTCCCTTTAGTTTACTCTTGCTCAATCAAAATCATCCTTTTGTTGGTATCTAATCAAAATATTATTACGGCTCTATTTTATAAGCACAAATTAGCTTATCGATAAGTTAGATTATAAGCTACTTTCACAAATAAGTTGTATTTGGTTAAAAACTTATTTTCAAAATAAGCTAGATGAAACTCTAAAATTTGAAATGCTAGTTGAGGTAGCATACGAGTTTCAAAATGCAAAATTACCATTTTTACCTCCATTTTATCTCTATTTATATTTGTGCCCATTTATTCACCTAATTAATTGGTCGATTACGATTTACATTATTGGATTAACGTATTGTTTTTGGGGGAGTGCTAACGTATTAGTAGTATATATATTATATATTACAATGCTGACACAATTATACTTCTTTATAAATTAATACTATTACTAATATAGGGAAATGCTAGAATGACACCATAATTGACACCCCAAGTGACACATCTGTGACATGACGTGCAAGCCCCACGAAAAAATGAATGTGCGCAAAATAGTTTTTGATGCATAACATACGTGGTATGTATCTCGAGGCGCACTCGGACGACTCTCATGGATGAGCCCGTGCGTCAGGTAACAAAGGTGTCACTTGGGGTGTTAATTAAGATGTCATTCTAGCATTTTCCACTCATCTATATATATATATATAAAAGGAATTATTTTTGTGAGAAAGTTTCACAACGCGACACGTGGCATGAGAGAAACTCTTATGGATTAACAGGTGGCGTGGTGATGTCACTATTTCTATTTTAATTTTTAACTTACAATTTGTTTAGTTATTTTACATCTATTTTGTAGGCAATCAAATAAATAAGACGTAAATATATATTCCAATTAATATGCAAGAGATAATAGGTAAGACGTATAAATTCGAATTAATAGGCGAGAGACATATATGCAATAATTCTATTAGCTACTAATTAATAGGATATGTATATATAGGATTAAGAATTAATAATTAAATAAACAGTGAGATAACTTGCAATTTGATTTCAAGTCAAACTCTAATGATTATAATTAATACCGATCTCTCTCTTATATCTATTTGAACCATTTTTTTTTCAACATTATCAATAATTTAAAATGATATTGGTCTTAGCTCAAATCCATTGGAGATTACATAAGAATTTTTTTTTTTCACTTTTCTTTTTGTGGATTATCTTCAAGTATCACCATATGAAGAGAAAAGGCAAGGCTCAAATATATAGTAAAAGGCAAAGTTTTAGGGAGGTCGTGTATTCAAATACTCTTACTATAGTAAAAAAAGAATTTGGTATTTATAATATAATAATTAAAGGTTGGGTATGGTTATTCGTCATATGCATTTTTATTACAATCGAGTTTGGGACAGGTGCAATATTATTTTTCAAAAAATGGGTACATGTAAGGAAAATTTTGTGGAGGTACCAAACATGTTTACTTCTCTCAAAGAGTTTGAGAATTCTGATAGCCATGGTTAGGGCTAGATAAAGTTGTTCATATCCTTATTATAATCGAGTTTAGGTAGATACAAATATCAGTATATATCATAAAAAGGTAAAATGGGTACGTGTATTGGATATTTTAAGGTAACCTACCCTTTTATATCCCTAAGAGAGTTTGATAATTCTAATGGGGTTAGAGATGTTATCGAGTGTTTATATGCACATTTATAATCGAGTTTATCACAATTATGAGAATTTAGTATCGTAAATCGAGTATTGGTAAAGATTTATTTCTTATAAAAATCTCTACAAGATAATTGAATGATGTTATTATTGATATCGATATTGCATAATTTATTTATTTTTTTTACATTTCTTCCCAATAAGTTTTTTAATATAAAATCTTGGTACTCGATCTTACTCGCGTACGAAGCGCGGGATGCCGATTAGTATTTAATGTTACATTCATGAACGCGTTATATATTTATTTTTTTAGTGTACATATATTTATATTAATATAAACAATTGTACAAGCTATCTCAAATATAAATCTTTTTTTCTTCTTCGTTTCTCACGTGGTGTCCAACATCAATCACACTGACTAATCCACGTTCGGGTATCGTCTAATTCCATTAATTCGAGAGGTGGTTCTCCTAACCCAATTTTATCGATTCACAAAACTCGAATTCAAAACCTCGTTTAAGGGGAATGATTCCCTTCATTACCACTCGAACAAATCGGTATCTGGTCAAATATTATTCTTTAATTAATATTTATATATATGTAATATAATATTAAATAATATTAATAATGTGAGTATAGATGTATATTTTGGAATAAATTTATTAACAAATAGTATGTACTTTTATGTCATTTAATAATTATCAGCTACTAAATCAGTTATTGTTTTTCAAATAATTATAATTGATCAGCTAGATTATCAGCTTTCAGCTATCTGCTATTAGTTTTTCAACTCTTAGCTAGATTATCAGGTAGTATTGCCAAATATAGCCTATATAATACTTTTCGATGATGTGACATATTTGTTATACCAATAATACCCTTGTGATTTCACATATTTTCCCTAGTGTTGGTTGGACTAATGTGGCCACCAAATTAGTGCGGCGTTGCTCAAACCCTGCGCCAACGCTGCGCTATTTTGATGTACACTAGTTTATTTTAGTGCAGCACTATTCACATCACTAAACATTATTTTATTATTATTTTTTAAACTTTGTATTTATCTTTAGGTTCGTTCTATGTGCACCCCACAAATTTGTCGGGGCAAGCCATAAATGTTTCGACACTCCAATTTCATATTTGCCCTCAAATGAAATGACCTAGTTACCCCTCACACCCCCCATAATCTCACATGTCACTCTCTCTTATTGTGCAACCTACTTTAACCAACAATCCGTCGACTCCAACGATCCTCCTCTAACCACCAACAACGAAAACTTGTAATTTTGGAGCCCACTACCATCGTAAGAGTTGATTTCTTCATGTTTTTTATAATGAAGAATTTTATATTTTTACTATCTTTATATGCTTTATAGGGTTTAAACAAAGTTTTTTGTCTGCTAGGGATTCTTCGTTTGGGTTGTTAGATGGCTATTGACCTTACAAAATGGAGGATGAACGTGTAAGGGATTGAGATGTTTTTTTTTTAGTTTTCTTTCAATTTTTCTTTTTTTTCGTGTTCAAAATATGAGTTCCGCCTTAAGTTCAACCATGCATGGCCGAACTACGTGTTGTAGGTCGGTCATACATGGCCGGACAATCTTATATTGTTCGGTCATGTATGACCAAGCTATAAATGTTTAGTCGGTCATGTGTGACCGACCCAATACTTAGATATGTGATCCATTTGGGTTGGTCATACATGGTTGACCAATAGTGTATGGTTTGATCATGTAGGATCGAAGACCTAGTGCTCGATTCAAGGAAAGGGTGAGGGTGTCAACAAAGAAATTCAATCAAGAAGGATAATTCGGGGCTTCGACATTTACATTGGCGTGCCTTTATCAAAACAACGGGTGTCCAAATCTAATAGCTTGCCCTTACAAAATTGTGAGGTGCATATAGAAATGAGCTAATTCAAAAAGTAATGTTGGTTTTCTTTAATATTCAACAAATAGGGATAGTTACTTTAAAATTATAAAAGTAATGTATTGTGTATTTTGAAAAGGCGTCATTGAGTGCTGGTGGATTCCATGTATGAATGACACTTTTTTAAAAGGAGTAATTGCATTGGATACATGAATCACTCCTTTTGAGAAGGTGTTATTTGTTCAGAATACTAAGTATATAGTTAACTTCTTTTCAAAATGAGTAATTCATTATAAGGAAAATGAACGTCAACTCTAGCCCCTAACATGAAAACACTACACATACATCAACTCAAACAACACTAAAACCCACCTTGGTGTGTATGTATCATCTCCGTAGTCTATGTGACGACCCTAAACTCTGAGGTAAATCGGGAACCGCCATGTTGCCGGACACGTTACTAAGCATGCCACATCACCGCATACTTGTCCTTGAGGGCCCGCGACCTAAACATTCGTTTGTATTTTATTCTCATTAACTTAGTATTTATCATGTATTTATGAATTTTTACATTAAGTTAACCAAGTTAAATTGCTCGCGATTTATTAAATTAATATAAGTTGAATATTTAAGTGGAAGTCTTTAAAGCATGCAAATATTGTAATGAAAAGTTTGCATTTTATAAACAACCCTATAATGCGAAAACCCGAGATGAGATATTATATATATAAAAAAGCAGCAAAAATACAAAATATGGTCATATACATGTATCAGGTATATAAGTCCTCCCAAAAATCCTATAAAACAGTAAATAAGTACATACAAACACCTATGCAAAAAGCTGATGGGGCTTTCTTAACTCAGAGGTAGTCGCCTAATTTTGCCCCGGCTCATTGTAGGATATGCAATTTGTCACAAAAATAATGACAAATCCCAGTGAGTAAATTCCATATAATGTTAGCTAATATTCATGAAATCCAATAAAACGGCTACAATTCATGCAATTCAAACAAGGAACAGAAAATAAAGTAATCGCATAAAAATAAGTCGGAGAGAAGTCGAAACCAGGCACGAGTGTAGCATAACAGAAAACCCTGGTCGACATCCGGGAATTGGCTTAGCTAAATCGAGAGGAATCCATGACGATCATCTCACCAAACATTTGATAGTCGAATAAGAGGAACCTATGAACGGTAGAACCCCGTCTAAACATCTCTCAAAAGAACCCATGACAGAGACTTAAGTCCCCGTTAAACATCTCTTAACCTAACGGGTCTCGCGAGAAATAGTCACCACGTAGCCCCAACATGAGCAACTACTCGAATAACGCGGGGTATAGCCAGTCCTGGGGTGTGAGTCTATATCGTGCCCAATCCCGTCGACAAACAAGCATACGCATGTGGGTATGGATGAATAGTAAGTGGATAGCAATAAATATCACGATGAAATAATTGAAATTTAAAAACAAGGCAAGAACTACAAACGAATTTTAACTAGTTTTTTCGTGGGTTTACTTACCTCAAGCAATCACAATTCGCCCTTAAAACGTTTCGTTCACGCCTCGAGATGCGCACCCAACACCTGACTATAGTCTCCTAAATCTGGATGTCCAATTATACCCCTTTAATTATTTTAGAGTCACGTTAAGTGAGTTTATGATATGTAACAAAAAATTTGAGATTTTATTCGCAAAAAGTTTAGTTTTGGCACATTTTTTAAGTTATATCGGGGTGCTAAACGACCCAAAAAGAATCGAAACTCTTTTTCTTAGCTTTTGTTTCTAACTTTTCATGTTTTTCCTGATTTTTCTAGAATTTCCCATAATTTATATCTATTTATATCTATTTTTTGCAATTTATTTTATTTAAAATTCATTTTTATTAAATTCTAAATTAATTTTAAATTTAATTAATGGGTTGGGCTCAAACTGGGCCCAACTGCTTGGACCCGGGTCGACTCGACCCGATCCAACCAAACCCCGGACTGGTCCGACTCGGCTTGCCTGGGGTAGCCAGGCATATAAGATTTTTGGTTTTTTAAATTTTTTTCAGAATATTCTACTTATTATATACTACATACTATGTACATGATATATTAGATTATTTAAAAAGAAATTAAGCTATACATATTTTTTAGGGTATGTTTTTAATTGTTATATGAATAGGATTTTTGGTTTTTTTTTTTTTTTTTTGGGAATTGTTCTGTTAGAAGCTCTTACAATGCGACATGTTGCGTGTGAGAAGCTTTCACAATGTGACATGTGACATGATGATATCATAATTGGTTGGGCGGCTCTATGGTATGATATTAGATTTAGGAGTAACCAGTTATGAGTTCGAACCCGGCTATTTCTATGTAATATTGTAAATATTTAATGTTTTGTGTAGATTTAAAAATATGCATTGTGTTTGTAAGTATTTTTTTTTATTAATTGTTGAGAGACCTAAAATGAGCGACTTTAAGTTCATATTAGAGATTACATAACAATTATTTTTACATTTTTTAACGTTTTTTATATAATATTTCGATATTTAGTCTTGCATGCGCGTAAAGCGCGGGATGTCAACTAGTTAATACTCAACATTGATCTAGTCACCGAGGGCACGTGCTCCGCACGTGAGGCAAATATATTATTATTCTCATAATATATTGATATGAAATTACTTTTTTTGGGCTTGGGACTGGCAAAGAAGGTTGCTTTTCATTGATGGAGTTAAAAAGGGATGTTAGTAAATTCCTTAACATACCAATAAAAGATAATAAAAAATACAACAAAATAAATGTAGGAAAAAAATGCAAAACCATGAAAGTAGAGTAAGTGAAAAATGTAACATCTTGTACTAATTTAACAAATGTTAGACCTACTAATTTAAAGGACGTCTTTATAAACTACATTCCTAGTGTGAGTGTGTCTATGGTTCTATTTAGTTTTCCATTTGTAACTAAGATCTTTGTTTATCTCGTCGATACTCCTCTAGATAAGGCCACATATAATTGGTCATGACTAAAAACATGTTTCGGTAAGTATATTCCAACATTAAGAATGGTTTGGCCTTGTGATTTATTTATGGTCAAAGCAAATAACAATTTAATTGGAAACTATATATGTATTATAGTGAAAGGAAATTTTATATTCTCAGACTGTTTAAGTGGTATCCGCGGTATAAATACTAGAGTACCAAAAAACTGATCACTTGCGATCTCAACATCAATTACATTTCTATGAAAAACTTTGCATATTAAATGGGTCCCATTACATAATCCTACATTTTGGATCTAAATTTCTTAGATGCATTATAGGTGATCCTACTTTTAAAGTTAATTTATGAGGTGGTAAACCACCGAGAACTATTGAGTTTAAAAATTCTTGTTGGTATAAATGCAATGTATCCTCCTCGACACTTCAAATGAATAATAAGTTGTTGACTCTCTTGGAAACATGTTTATTATTTCATTATTATTTTCATCTACAACTTCATTCGTTAGTGTTGATATTGCACTACTAACAATCCTATCCTCTATGGCATTAGTTTAAATTTCAAAAGAGTTAAATATTGACATTATCAAATATTTTATCGATTGTTCACCATGCCAAGGTATCAGTAATTCATTTGGTAACCTAATCATGTCATCAATAATAAAAGTTTCATTTCCATTCCCTATAGTAAAATAAAGTCTGAAAAAGCTGGATCAGTTTTTCAACGCATATTTTCCTTAAGATGTATTTTTTCTACTGAAGGCCAAAATGAGGATTTTACTATCGAAGCATCTACGGTCTCTACTCTAGTATCATTAGTAACTACAGAAAGTATTTGACGACAATCTCCATAAAAAATCATGATTTTACCCCCCAAATAAATCATCAACATCCATAATATCACGCGACGTCCTATCTAAAGCCTCATATGCATATCTATATGCCATTGCAGCTTCATTCCAAATAATAATTGTAGATTTGCGTAATAACTCTGCGAGATCTGATTGCTTACTAATATAACATGTCGATGTTGAATATAAGGAAATCGAGATTTTAAACTTCGAATGTGCAGTACGACCTCCGGGTAAACTCATAGCAACTATTCATAATGTTGTTGTCGCAATTGCTATATACCTCCTATCTCGTAAGTAAGCTAAAATTGATTTGTATAAAAATGTTTTTGGCGGTACCACTAGGCCCGTCAATAAAAAAACATCGTTTTTCTCTTATATATACGCACTCAATAACTCTTTGAAAATCAGTTTTCTATTCTACATGTAATGTTGTAATAGAAATCAAATCATTGGCAAGAATCGTAATCGACATTTCATCAATAATTAGATTTGACAAACTACTATGAGACACAGATGTAGATGGTTGGGGAAGGTCATAATCGGACAATCTTTTGTTATATTGTCTTAAAATTCTACTCAAATCTATTAGGCAACGATCAATTTGGATAGAAACTTCTACATTCGAATTAATGTTATTGCCACATGTATAATCTTCTATCAAATAAGGATGGAACTCTTCCCATAATTCACGTAACCTAATCGGCTCACAAAAAATCATTAAAGTGGCAAATAACCTTCTCAAAGATTAAGGCAAATGTGTATTTATCGTTTCTTTTAAGCAATCTCGTATATTATTATCATCCTCAAGAAGACCTCGTTCTTCAGCAGATTCTTTAAATGAGTTAGTAAAACTCCATTAACAGTTTTTAAATCGTCAAATGATAATGAGCCTTTAATGTGATTTAACAACAATCTAAAATAATACCTTTCACCTTTGGTAAGGGCTACTGTGTAAGTTTTCCAAATTACCCTTCCAGGATTTCTCCTTAATACCCATTCTTTACTACTATTATTCCACTAATACCATTCTGGAAACTCACTATACAGACATTGTTGGACACTAATATCTATTGTATTCTTTATGAAGTATTCTGTAAGCATTGTCTTTGACATATTTTCATCTTCTACTATCTTGTTATGATTTTCATTTATCCTGAATTGTATATTTTGTTGATTTGGTAAATGAATTTGTAATCCTACAACAGATGGAGAAATTCCACTTATAGAAAATTTAAATATCCTCCAAAATAACTCGAGAGGGAGGGGACATATCCACCTAGCGCTCACGAATTCCAATATTTCATCTTTTCTGTCTTAATTGTTATTAATCCTAACGAAACATGATCATGCCCTTTGTAAGCATATTTATATAAGTATTTGACTGACTTAATACTCGAGCATATCTCAATGCTAATATGACAATTATAACGTAGGAGTAGATAAAGATTATATGGAACAACCCACCTATTATCTAACTTATGTGTGCCAATAACTACTCTGACACCATTGTCTCGTTTTCGATAAATAGGATAGGAATAGTTTCCTTAAATAGTGACAGGAGAAAACGGTCGCCAACCACCATTAATAGCTCCCAAATTATTTCACCAAATCAACAACTAAAGTTACCACTCACCTCAATTTAGGAAGGTCGCCGCCAAGACGGTGAGACTTTGCGGGAGGTGACGAGACTGTGGAGGAGTGATGAGAGCTTGGTAAGGGAGAGCTTGGTGATGGAGAAAATGGGAGGGGCGGGATAAGGAAGAAGGTCGTTGGGAGAGAGATAGAGAGAAATTTGTGGGTTTTGTTTGGGGAGGAGAGAGAAAAAGTGAGGTATGTGATAATGTAATGGGTATGTGTGATATAATGGGTGATGTGACATCTAAACCCCTAACTACCCCATACACCTGCGTTTGCATACCCTGCGATGTCGTACACTCTCGTCACTACACGCACACAACGCGCCCAAATTAAGTTCTTAACTAGCGCGACATGAATTAAATAATAATATAATAAATAATCACGCATCGCATAAAAATAACTATTTATACCTTGATTGGCGTGCCCTAGACTTGTCGACAGTGTCCACATATGTCTGAGCTACATGTCCTAATATGTAATTAATAAATTAATTAAGATTAAATAATTTGGGCCGTTACAGTATAAGATCGGCGATCCTCGTTTTTTATCTTTTTAGCATATTTATAATGTAGCCGCTACTAAAAAAGTATTTAAAATACTGATTTATGGTAGCTATTTTATAGTTTTTATGGTTTTTTTTATATGTCGAATCTTAAAGATCAAATAAGAAATCACATACCCGAAGCGGAAGCAAAAGATAACCTTTACTTGTTCACTGGTCACAAGCAAAATCACCAAGAAGGAAAAATGCCCAATAATCATAGCCTAAGTACTCTTGCAGAGATTAGAGAGAAAAACAAGAAAGTTTGTGCGTTGAAAATTCTTGTTCGGAGATCTACACAATCTCCTTATTTATCTCTTATATAGATAACTACTAAGTAGTTATTTAATCAGTTACAAAAACCGATAACTACTAAGTAGTTATTTAATCAGTTACAAAAACTACCCAAACCACTTTATGTGCGTATGTATATTGCAACATCTCCCACTCACACATAATGGGTTTAATTTCTCATAAGTTCCATCTATAGAGAACAATGTTTCTTATCTCTGCAAAAACATATTCATACAAGTAAATAGGTCGTGCGACCAGCATACAATTAATATCTGAGAGCTCATAGCTATATAACTGTTAGGTATATACAGCAGCTCAACTTGTAAGTAGAGTATGTATGCAATACCCTAGATACATCAGTCACATTTGAATATCTTAAGATCTCTTTTATATGATTATTTCAAATTCTCATGCACCCACAATCATATTTAACAAATAAATATAATTGGTCGACCAGTGGATACAACTTAAGCAAATGAGACACTTCGATGATCTTCCTTTTCAACTTATATCTTTCCATTTTAAATCAACTGTTATCTGAATATGGCCCGTTAGATCGAATGATTCGTAATCATTGGTGACATTTCAAGATAACTAACATTGAGATAAAACTTCAAGATTAGTCAAAAAGTACTGAGGGTACTTAAATGAGATTCCTTAATCTCTAAGGCTCACACAACTTGGAAGTAGAGATCTAAAACTTATGTTACCTTTATTGGTCGCAAAATGCACATGTGGTATGAAACACATGCTACAATATTATTCTCCTTTTGCAATGGAGCGTATGTCAAACTAATATTGTATAGGTGATAGTTCAGATATACTCAATATCTAACTTGAGTCCACAACTCTACTTTAAATTTTCAATTTATAATCACAGGACTCCCACCTGGCATATAAAGACAGTTAAGGTAAACTTGTGGGAGGTTTTACCTTTCGATCACAATTTAATTTAGTAACCTCATCTTGATTCACTATCAAGGCGATTTTTCGTTTTAAGCTCGAGCTCTCCAAATTTATATCACAAAAGCTTAAAACCAATCTCATTTTTATGCACTACTAAGTCATAGAAGCGATTGCCTGTGTGAGAAGGCCAATCTACTGTCCGACATACCTTTACTTTTATGTACATAACATAGATGTGTGTGTATGCATGATAAGTCAAAGCACAAAACTTTGATACGCATTAATATATAGTAAATAGTATATTACAAATATAAAGGAAGAATAACAACAAATTGTTTTTCATCAAGTACAATACATATATGCTAAACTCTACGCAATCCTAGAGATTTCATATGACCATTGAATGCATCTCTAGGTATAGGTTTTGTAAAAGGATCAGCAATCATCTTCTGCGTAGATATGTACTGCACTTTCACTTCTTTTTGCGCAATCATGCCTCTGACAAAGTTATACTTGGTATCAATGTGTTTGGTCTTCGAGTGGTACTTGGGATCTCTTGTGAATGCAATTGCAGCCTGACTATCGCAATTCACCAAAACTGGACTTGATGCATCTTTGTCAAATCCCAAGTGACTCAAGAATCTCCTAAGCCAAACCGCTTCTTGCACTGCTGCTGAACATGCTACAAATTCTGCTTCCATTGTTGACAAGGCTATGCATGATTGTTTCTTACTACTCCATGAAATCACTCCATTGTTCAGTAAGAAAACATAACCTGAGGTAGATTTTCTTTCATCCAAATCTCCTCCCCAATCAGCATCTGTATAACCAACTAGATACAAATTATTGCCTTGATAACACAATGAATAATCAACAGTGCCTTTGAGATACCTAAGTATCCTTTTGACAGCTCTCCAATGGGTCTGTCCTGGGTTTGCCTGATATCTACTTACCATGCCAACAGTAAAGCAAATGTCAGGTCTTGTACACATCATTGCATACATGAGGCTTCCAACAGCACTAGTGTAAGGAACTTTTGCCATTTGTTCTCTTTCATGTGGAGTCTTAGGACACATTCTTTGATTTAGACCTTGGTCTTTTGTAATAGGAGTATCAATGGGTTTGCAATCTTGCATATGGAATCTCTCAAGAATTTTCTTAATGTATGGCTCTTGTGAAAGAGCTAGCATCTTCTTTGACCGAGCCCTTTTAATTTTTACACCAAGTATATATGCTGCTTCACCCATGTCATTCATCTCGAAATTGGAGGACAACCATCGCTTAATGGTTATTAAGTACTCCTCATTATTTCCAGCCAATAGTATGTCATCCACATAAAGTGAAAGAATCACAAATTTACTATTAGATCTCTTGACATACACACAGTGGTCTTCATCAATCATCACAAAATCATAAGAAATAATTGCTTGATGAAATCTTATGTACCACTGCCTGAAAGATTGTTTAAGACCATAAATAGATCTTAATAGTCTGCACACTTTGTGCTCTTGACCTTCAACTATGAAACCTATAGGTTGTTCCATATAGATTTCCTCTTCCAGTTTCTCCATTTAGAAATGCAGTTTTTACATCCATTTGATGTAACTCCAAATCTAAATTTGCAACTATGGCTAGAATTAACCTTATAGAGGCAAATCTCACAACTGGGGAAAAGGTTTCTTCATAATCAATTACTTCTTGTTGTGTATACCCCTTGGCTACAAGTCGTGCCTTGTACCTTTCAATAGAACCATCAGTCTTTCGTTTAATTTTGAGAACCCATTTGTTCCCAATAGCTTTACGTCCTTCAGGGAGGTCAACCAATTCCCAAACATTGTTTGATCTCATGGACTCCATTTCCTCTTCCATTGCAATTTTCCATTTCTCTTTAGCAGGACAAGTAAGAGCCTCTTGAATATTTTTAGGCTCATCCTCATCTTGAGGTGCAATCATATAAACCTCATTTTCAATAGGAAAATGACGTTTGGGGATATTGCCACGATTGCTACGCCTTATTTGTGATTCAGTTGAAACAGATTCAACATCTTTTGTCTTGCTCCCACTTGGATGAGATACTATTGGCATTTGTTCAGACACACGAACCAAACGATTCATCAAAGTAGAATCTACTTGATCTTGTATCTCATAGAGAGATAAAGATTGAGTTATCTCACCCTTTGTTAGAAAATCATTTTCCATAAAAGTAGCATCCCGAGACTCAAATTCAGTTATGCTCCCACTCGAATGTTCACCTATGAACACATAACCTTTTGAATGTTCAGAGTATCTTATAAATATACTCTTTTTTCCTCTTGGACCTAATTTTCCATGTTGATGATGTAAATCATGAACATAGGCACCACAACCCCAAGGTCTTAGATTATATAAATCTGGTTTTCTATTGGTCCATAACTCATAAGGAGTGGATGAAACTGATTTGGAGGGTACTCGATTAAGAATATAAGTGGCAGTTAACAAAGCATCACCCCAAAAGGTGATTGGTAAATCGGCTTGGGCCATCATAGACCTAACCATTTCAAGAAGAGTTCTATTTCTTCTTTCAACTACTCCATTTTGTTGTGGAGTGTATGGAATAGTTAACTGTCTATCTATTCCCTTTTCATCGCATAATTGTTTGAATTGATCAGACAAATATTCACGTCCTCGGTCCGTTCTCAACATTTGTATTTTTTTATCTAATTGATTCTCAACAAGATTAATGTATTTCTTGAAGCACTCTAAAGCTTCAGATTTATGAGAAATCAAATAAACATAACCGAAACGTGCATAGTCATCAATAAAAGTGATGAAATAAACACCTCCATGTCGGGATCTCACATTCATCGGACCATAAATATCCGAATGAATCAATTGCAATGGAAATTCAGCTCTTATTCCTTTGCCAAATGGTTTTCTTGCCATTTTTCCCTCTAGACAATTTTCACACATTGGTAAATTAACATTTTCAAGGTGCCCCAATAGGCCCTCTTTTGCTAATCTATCCATTCTTTGTTGACCTATATGGCCAAGTCTAGCATGCCAAATATTCACATCAACATTTGAATCAATAGAAGATGTAACAAGAGAAAAACAAGCACGATAAATATTACTATTCGAAACATAGTCAATATCCAATACAATAAAACCATCGGACACATAGCCACAACCATAATAAGTTTGTTCTAGAAACAAATTCACACTAGTACCACAAAAGTTCATAACAAATCCACACTGTAGAAGAACAATAACGGAAACTAAATTTCGTCGAATCTCTGGAGCATATAACACATCATATAGGATAAGAGGTCGTCCACCACGCATGTTCGACTTGCAGGTGCCAATCCCTTTTACTTCAACACGTGAGTTGTTTCCTACATATATCCATTTTGTTCCACGAGGAACTCGACGAAACTCCACGAACACATCACGGTCATTAGCTACATGGTATGTTGCTCCTGAGTCTACAGTCCACAAAGGATGAGATTCAGTCAAATAAACAGAACTAGAAACAAAATTTGCACTTCTGAAAACATTATTTATAGAAAATGCATCAAGGGTTTATACCTTCTTTGGCTCGTTGCACTCACGAGCAAAGTGACCCTTTTTTCCACAGTTGTAGCACTTGAGTTTAGCCTTGTTCTTCTTCTGATGAGCCATAGGAGCTTTACCCTTTCCATAATGATCATATTTTGCATAATGATGATCACCTTTAGCTCTCTTTGATCCTTGCCTTTTGTAGCCACCATAAGGCTTGCGTTTATAGCCACTATGACCCATTTTATTACTTGAGCTAGCCATATACACATCAGTATCAGGCCTTGAAGCCTCAATGCGGTCTTCCTCAAGTTTCAAATGACGTCCAGCATCGTTAAGGGTCTTGATGTTCTCGTTATGGGTCAAATTAACCTTCATATGTTCCCAGTTGTGAGGTAAGGATCGTATAACAGCCTGAACCTGTTGTTCATCAGTCAGAATGTGCCCGGCCTCCCTTAACTCACTGATCATGTTTGATAGCTCCCTTAAATGCTGCCTCATGTTATGGTTAGGGCGTTTCTTGTATGTGTCAAACTTAATAGTGAGCTGTCAAAGCTTGGTGACAGAGGTTCCACCAAACTTCTTCTTCAAGGCCTCCCACATTACTTTGGCAACATCATAACTCTTGAACTCTCGCATTATATCATTCTCCATGCTACTAAACAATGTAATGCGAGCCGTTGAGTTTTTCTTTTTCCAGGCCTCAAATGCCTCACGGTCCCTTCTATGTTGGACTGTGTTGTCATCTTCAGGCTCAGTCAGGATATTGTTCAGAACTTCAAGAGCCTCTTACTCTTCCAGGACATACTGGATTTTCAAACTCCAGATTTCGTAATTGTCCCCGTTCAATTTTTCACCCTTATTGAGCTCGGCAACAATGTTCTTGCTAGCACTTGCCATTTTCACAAAGAAATATGTATCTGAATAAAGACATATATGCACATATCAATTAATGCCTAGCATACCACACTTAGTTATTTTGTCACAATTCAAATAGATAATTTATAATTATTCACATAGTATAGAGTCAAAAGTGCACAAATTAAGTGTCACAATCATCATCTATATTTATGTGTGTAATTATTATTAGTCTATCGAATTATGCAAAATTTCATCGTATCATTTTCCCACAAACATATAAATGTTATATGTATGCAATCATGTAAACATGTCATAAGCATGCAAAAAAAAATCATGTAAACATGTCATATCGAATTATACAAATTAATATTCTATTATGCATATGCATGCAATTAATACTGAACAATGTTGTCATCAACTAATTGCATGCATTCTTAAAACCAAAATTGTAAGCCTTTTTTTATTTTTTTTATTTTTATTTTTAAATTATGGCCTATGCATGCGTATAATAAGTTATTAATACATGTTTGCATGCCTGAGTACGTATATCTCATTAAAAAAAACTAATATTCAGATACAAACAGTATGTATATAATAAGTTATTAATACAATGTGCAAGATTGTGCCCTGTTTTAATATATATTGTCGCACAGTCATCGACTTCGTGAATTAAGACGTACAGAACGGGCTTACACTTATAATTCTTTTTTTTTTTTTTTTTTTTTTTTTACTTTTAACCAATCTTTGGATCAATGATATGTATAAATCCTAATATAAGTATATCCCCAAATAGCCACATAATTTGATCCGTAAGAAAAATCAATTTTCGATATTATACTAAACAACAAAAAAAAAAACGACAATCAAGTTTTTTTTTTTTTTTTATTTGGATCAATTCATGGCATCATACCCACTAAAATTAAACCGCTATGATAATAGACAAGGAACAAGTAAATCATGCTCTGATACCAATGTCGAATCTTAAAGATCAAATAAGAAATCACATACCCGAAGCGGAAGCAAAAGGTAACCTTTACTTGTTCACTGGTCACAGGCAAAATCACCAAGAAGGAAAAATGCCCAATAATCACAGCCTAAGTACTCTTGCAGAGATTAGAGAGAAAAACAAGAAAGTTTGTGCGTTGAAAATTCTTGTTCGGAGATCTACACAATCTCCTTATTTATCTCTTATATAGATAACTACTAAGTAGTTATTTAATCAGTTACAAAAACTGATAACTACTAAGTAGTTATTTAATCAGTTACAAAAACTACCCAAACCACTTTATGTGCGTATGTATATTCCAACAATTTGTTCAGTTTAAAAAGATCTATATTAGCTATTTTGCTCAAGTTATTTAAATATTTCAATGGTTGCGGGCAATTTTTTTATCCTATAAAATAATAAAGTACAAACATTATTTTTTGACTAAAAAAGCACAAACGCTAATTACCTAAAGCAAACGCTAATTAGGATTCTAGTACGCTATAAACACTAATTACACTAATTAAAATTAGCTAAACCGGATCCAATTGTAATAGAATTATGTTTAAATAATAATTCAATTCTTCGCACAATTATAAATTGATGGAATGAAGAACTACTACTATTATTATACAATGACAATTTTCGAATTGAACACAGTATTTATAATTTAAATATTTTAAGTTGAATTGTACTATTTTTGTGTTATATACTTTGAACCCTCAAATGTACATAGAAATCTTTGTTAAGAGTTTAAATTAAGAAAGTGACGCATACCACATACTAATTAGTTTTTCTTCTCGATTTTACTTTTTACAAATCTATATCTATACATATAAAGGATGTTGTTACAATATTTTTTCGATTTATAAGTTATTTTTATTGAGAGAAACATATCGTTGAATGTTGTAAATAACAGATGGTGCCCATTGGTATTTTTATGATTCCCCTAATAATAGTACCATATAATATAATATATATTATATATTGGCATTTCAAAAATTGTGCATTCAACGAATGCGCCACTTTGGTACCTATTATTCTTGCACGGATGCCACTCTCCTTGTTTTCACGAATGACATATTTAGCGAATGCGCCATTCGTACAAATGATGTGGCCACGTGGATTGAACTTGCCACGTAGATATGAGTGACATCTTTTCAAAAGGCGGAATACACTATTTAACGAATAAAAAGAAAGTCTATAGTATTTTAGGAATTTAAAAGCAAATATACTATACGGATGTAATTTTTCCAATAAAACGACCCTTACTTATCGTTATACCGTATATATAATATTTATCTCATTTAAAAATGAATATAATAATAGTAAAGTAGGATAGTATAAAAGATAGTGTTGGAGGGTTGGAGAAGATAGCAAAATTTGATGTTAAAGTTACACTAAAATAGTGCAAAAGATACACTAAATATATATATATATATATATATATATATATATATATATATATATATGTTTATTTTTATTTATTTGTGCTATAAGACATCCATATATTTTAAATTAATAAAATCACAAGTTGTGAAAATAAAAAATAATAATCCAAATGCAAAGACATTTATCATTTAATAATAATGTTAATAAATTAACCGTCCATGTTTAATACTTCATTCGGTCAAAAATATAAGTCTTTCTAACAAAAATTATTTGGTCAAAATTATAAGTCGTTTTCGAAATTCGATAGTATTTTTTTTTTTACCAATTATATCTTTATACAATTGAAATATTTATGATTCTTCAATTCATGTAATGTCAAAGTGCGTATATGTAAATTACACTTGTAATTAAGGCTGTCTTAATTCTTGTGCCCATACCTTAAACGACTTATATTTGTGACTGGAGGCAGTAAAATGGCAACGTCGATTTCCACGTGAAATGAATAAATATATAAAAAATTGTTATACCAAAAAGTAATAATTATTAATTAATTACATTCCTAACTTTGTCTTCCCAAATTACACCATTCTATAATTTTTTTAAATGTCATTATATAATTTGTTAAAAACATACACAAAATATCATTAAAGGCTATACAAAAAAGTAGATCTATACTAAAAATAATTGTTAATTAATAAATTAATAAGAATGTGTAAATTAAGGGTGCCAATTTCTTGGATTCAGATGGGTCTGAGTTCGGGCTACCTTTGATATAAATGAGCATTTGATTTGTCAAAACTCGGCTCGTTTGTAAATCCAGACAAGTATGCCTTGTCCAAACTTGGTTTACTTTTAATCCGGATTGTTCAAATGTTCAGATTTTGTCGAGTTTTTTAAAAACTATTTTATGTTTAAAAGCTTTTTAATTATTAATATCATTGTAAATTCCTCGCTATATAATCTTTTCTAACATAATTTTAAAAAGTAATATATAAGTTGTATTTAATATTTTAAATTATAAGACATAATAATGTTTTTTTTTTAACCAAATGCATATAAGGTTGTTTTAATCAATTTAGCTTAGTCTCAAAACTAAAATAATACATTTCTTTATAAGTTATGTAGTTTCTTTATTTTTGTTGTTGTTTTTGTGAATTATACTATATATAGAAGTATATTTTCAAAATAAAATATGTATATTTTAAAATCCAGGACGGGTCCCGACTTAGCTCTGTTTGGCACGCATAAAAAACTAGCTTATCAGCTAGATTATAAGCTACTTCAATAAATAAGTTGTGTTTGGTTAGCAGCTTATGTAGCTTATTTTAAAAATAAGCTAATAAGCTATATGAAACCATAAAATCTTAGACGTTATCCCAAGTAGCATTTAGTTAAAAAAAAAACGCCGCATCTAGTTTACTTTCCCTTTCAGCCCTCAAATACATTAATTAAGTCAAAAAATACAAACATAAAAAGTCAAAAATACCAAATTATAAATATATTATTAATATTAAATGTTTTTAAAAAGATTAAATAATACATAATATATTTTTATATATAATACAACAATATTGTACCCTCAGTCTCAAATTAATTGGGGTCGGCTACATGATCAAACTTTTTCATTATTCTCGATTAAAAGCAAATATTTTTATATATAATATTAAATAATTATTAAATAAATAATTATGTTTATAATTACTACATTTAATAATACATATATATCATTTATAATGCATAACATGTCTTTTTACGTCATTTTGTATTTCTCCGTTACTCAATCATCTGCTTTTTCCAAACAATTTTAAATTATATGCTAGATTATCAATTTACAGCTATTAGTTAGTAGCTTTTCAGCTGTCAGCTAGATTATCAACTTTTAGCTAGATTATCAGCTATGAACTAGATTATTAGCTAGTGTCACTAAATAAAGCCTTAGAGGGTCTTGTCCAGAACCGACCTAGATTTTTATTTGGACATCAAAGCCTCGCCCGAATCGTCCCGGATTTAAGAAATTATTGTCCAAACCTTTTTTTTTCAGGCCAGACAAAATTGGGACGGCGGGCCAGACAAAAAATTGACACCCCTAATGTAAATCCTACATAAAAAGTTAATCACTTTATTGTTCAAACACGTCGACCCGATTTTGTCCGGTCCGAAATGAAAAGAGTTCGAACAATATTTTAATAAATTTCGGTCGGGTCTGGACAATGACCTCTTGTCCGAATTTAAAACTGGGCCGGGTTTGGAAAGAGGCTTGTAAACTCAGTCCCGACTCATACCTAGTTCGAATTTTAAATAGACTTAAAATATCTTTGATAAAAGACTAAATTATACACTTACTACTTATTAAATAGATTAACAAAAATAACTTTACTCTAATACATATAAAATTTAATATTTAATGTATTAAATATATCTTTGATTGTAGAATGAATTAAACTTTATTTTTATATACTAGAATAATTGTTTCTAGACATTAAATGTTTAATTACATGAATTTAACGATACTTTTTCAAATTACATCACATGAAATTATAATACGTGAGTATTGTAATATTTGAAGAGGCTTTTAATATAATAAGTTAATTTTTAAGATTGCGACAAATCCAAACAATCGGACAACCCGAATTTTCAGCAATACGGGTCTAGACAAGCTAGTCTTGTCCGAATTTAAAATCGGACCGTGTCTTAACAATGAATTTACTTGTTTATGGGGTTGTCACCCGAACCCGTCCGAACCCAAATTTTTGCCACCCCTATTTTTCAGTGACATGTACATATTAAACACAAGGACCAAAGTGCATGTTACATCAAACCATCAAACTTTTGGTGATAATTTGTATTTTACCTAAAGTTCGTACGCCTAAAACTCGAACTTGAAATCTCTCGAAATGGGAAAAAAAAAAAAAAAAAAACACTAAACTTGGGACAAAGATGGTTAAATCCAATTATCCAAACAACTCAATTCAACCACACTTGCTGGTATTATCAAGTCATAGCAATAAATTGACAATGTTCGAGGCTTACAATAGCTTTCATCGACCTTCAACCTTCTTATACATGAGGAACTTCAGTAAGGAACTTCAGTATAACGAATATGTTTTTCTTATGTATATATTATAAATGAAGTAAAGATGCTAACTTTCACAGAAAGGCACTTTTCTTTTCAAGATAGACCACGTGCTGTATATCTTATCCTCTCACCTTAAAATACAAATGAAAGAATATGTGAATATTTGCCAAAAACATTTTGAGGCGTTGGCCAAATTTAATAAGACAACAATATCGAGGTGAAGGATTTTTACCCCTACAAGACAGGTACTGATAAGGACACTGTCACAGAGACATCCCCAGCAAAGGTTGAACCATGATTTGTTGTTGTTGAATTGCCTGTGATTGCATATCCCACACCCCATCCTCCAAGTGGCAAGGCTGATGTTTCACACCTTTGACAAACTCTAGCAAGTGATGCTGCTTTTCTCCTTGCCCGTTTGGTGCCCGTGTACAGTAGACTCTGAAGCAAGCTCGCTAATGCCGGAGCTCTCACTATTCTCTCAGTTGCTACAGCTCCACCACTGCGACACAACTCTAGCAACGCTGCAACGACATTCTCCTTTCCTCTTGGGGTTCCTCGCCGCATCATCCCAATCAATCCAGCTACTGCCATTTCCTCCTTTCCCACTGCTTCAGCCCCAATCGGCTGCCTAACAAGCAAAGCTAATGCTCCTGCTGCTTCTTCCGCGACTCCATCCGACCCCAAAGCCCCAACCAACGTGGCAATTGCCCCTGATTCAATCATTATCTTGCAATTTTCTGAATGCGTCGACAGATTAAACAATGCTGTCACAGCATCCTTCTTTCCTCTCGGACTTCCCTCCTTCAACAGCTTCGCCAAAGCCTCAACTGCCCCTTCTTCTTCTGAAATTCTTTTCTTGTAATCATGAACTGCAGAAAGGCTAAAAAGGGTCGCTGCAGCGTTTTCTCTCGCCTCAGTTGTGAGGCCAACTCTCAGAACCTTCACAATTGATTCTAAACATTCTTCTTCCTCCATTATTCGACTTTTGTTCTTGTCATGGATAGACAAATTCAGGATGGCAGTCACAGCATTCTCTTGTGCCACAGGGTTTCTTGATGAAAGTAATTTATGAAGAAGGGGAATCGCACCCGCTTCAGCAATGAAAGCACGGTTCTCCCTCCCAGTTTTTGCCAGCAAGCGCAACTCACGGGCAGCAACTGTCTTTGATCCCTGCGACCCAATTGATAGTTGTTGAATAAGAAGCTTTGCAGTAGCCTTGTTGGCTTCCAAAGCAGCCTTAGTGGATGCAGCCACAGTGACAATGTCAGGTGCTGCATCTGAATTTTCTGGTGCATCAAAAGAAATTCCATGAGCAGTGCACCACTGCAAAATCAAGCTCCGGAGTGCTCGGTTGGGGGTAAGGCGAGTGTGCGCAAGCATCTGTCCTGTCTTTGGACAGCTGCAATGCCCTTCCTCCAACCACTGGGTTATCGAAGGACGGTCGTATGTCTGCCCAGTAGACACTATCACAGGGTCTTGCATCAAATCCAAAGATATTGGGCATATGAAATCCTTTGGAACTGTGAGAAAGGTCTCACCAATCTCTTGAGTAATCAAGCCCTTCCGCTGTTTTCTTCGATTCACCAACCCAACGTTCTCTTCTTCCTCAGCAAAGCCGAAAAGCAAAAATCTGCAGTACCTAGTGAGTGCAACAAATCCATTCAGCACCGGCACAGTTGGCTCCACATCCCCCTCATGATTATAAATCTGTTCTTCCATAAACTCAATCTCATCCCTACAACTCTTCGCATCTCCAATCCCTAATCTGTCCACAAAAACCATCCAAAGCGATGATCGATCAGGGGTTCGCTTCTCCTCGAAGTCATCCAGGAACGAGAAAAGCTGGATTCGGAGCGAGTCATCTGTTTGATCAATAAACAACTTTGCTCTTCTCGATTGCTTCCGCAGAAGCTCAATTTGCTCCCTAACATCCTGGCTCAGATTCAGCTCTTGCAAAGGAAAAACATCGAGAAGCGTTGAAATTTCTTGGTTCAGATCATGAAAATGCCCAGAAATCGAAGAATTCTGAAGTAAAAGCCACAATTGACTACAGTACGAGCAGTAATCAAGAAGAATCTTTGATCGGTACACAATCAGGTATAGCTCTTTGAAGCATAGCGTTGCAGTAGAGGGAAGTTTCACAGCGGAGTCTTTCAGGTATTCATACAGAACCATAAAGATCTCGATCTTCCGAATCAAAGATCTAATGTTTCTTCGCTGAAAAGTAAATGAGTGGCCTGAATACGATGAAATCAATTCTGCAGACACGACGCTCAGGGTTTGGATGAGAGTACTCTCAGAGAGATTCACAGGGGCCAAAAACGCCTCCAACGACGGCGATCTTCTCCGTGGCGAGAAAATCGCAGCACCAGCCATGGAAAAACAAAATCAAACAAACTAAGATTCACAAAATTATGGCTTCGAAACATGCGATTTCTCAGATCTGAAATAAAAGGTTCACCGATTCCCAAACAATCAGTTTCAGGGCATAAAACTCATCAGTTTTTCTGCTCAGATCTACGAAACTTACTCAAGTTCAACTAAATGAAACCCTAATTGAGTCGTAAAGACTCGAGAGGATGATAATCGATCTCTTAATGTTGTGCGTCGTTGTTGGTGTTGATCTTTGAATCTTCAAACGATCAAGAGCGACGAAATTCTTGGAATCCCTTTATGAATTCGAGCTTAGATGGATCGATTCCGCGTTTCGAATCGTTGATTTCTCTCTCTCTAGAAATTTCATGGCAGCCCACATGAAAACGACGGCATTTTGACCAAGATGATAAGCTCGTATGCAGTGGCGCTCAGCTAAGTGCTCTCCGCCAAAAATAATAATAACCAACATAAAAGATTTCAGGTTTTATGTCAAAAATAACGGACTCTTTTTTATTATTGCCGGCATATCTCCCATTCAATTTAAATGGCTCACTCAATTTTATTTTAAAATGGTATAACCCCACCAACAACAAATTTAAACTTCCTAAACTGCCCTTAATTCCACCAGGCACCCATCCACACCTTCGGACACATTCAAACAAGATTAAAAAAGGTAGCGCTACGGATCCCCATTTTTGCTTAGAGGACTCCGTTAATTCAACGTACTCCATTTTTAAGTCTTTTTATAAAATGTACCCCACTTTTTTAAAAAATTCTCAGGTGACTCTCATCTTTAACAAACAAAAAATTACCTCCAACCCGTTTTCAATATTCATACCCTAAATTGAAACTTTCACAAAATCCAAAAAAACCATTTTCTTCGTCTTTCACGGTCATTGAGGTCTGGGGGGGACTATTTTAGTCAAACCCCAGCTGATCTATCGTCATTATACTAAAATTCCAAATACAATTTGGTGGGGTTCATGTAGTAATTTAGTGGGGTATAAGTAAGATTATGGTATAAAAATTAGAACCTATACAGGCGTAAGAATATTTGTTAAACGATATTGCTAGTAATATCGTGGACTTGTAACTCCAATAGCTACCTAAGATTCCAATATACAATCGGGGGGAGGGGGTTCATGGAGTAAACTGGTGAGGGTAAAGGTATGATTACAATGTATACTAACTGAAACCTTTATAGGAATTACGGTTTATAGTAGATGATAATGTTAGTAATATTGCGAACAATTGTACTCGACACTTAAGTTAAAGATTCAAATATTCAATTGGGTGGGTCCAAGTAGCAACTACGTGGGGTATGTACAGTATGTCGGTCAAACAAAACCAATATGTAACTGTGTGTTTCGGTTCTGTTACCACAGAGATAAAAAAATGAAGGTTCTTCCTCGATAAAAAAATCCAATAAAAAACCATAAAAATGGCCCAGCCTTGTCAAAGTGGCTTCATTTTGATGTCTCATTTGACTTTTGATACCAAAAATGTGGAAATCATCAACAAATCAAAAGCCCTAAAAATTAAACAACCAACATCAATAACAATGAAATTGATGGCAAAAAAGCTCGAAAAAATCCTAGGAATAAAAACAAGGAGAGAATGGACTTATCGAGTTGATTTCGTGTGGATTCATACATTTTTGGTCAATCAGAGATGAAAGTGTGGAGTTTGTTTTGGGGTTTCGCATTGGGTCAAGTCGGTGAAGGAGAAAGAAGGTAGGGTATGAAAAGAAAAGACTTTTTTACGTGAAGCGTAACTTGGTCATTTCCTCCGTGGGCGGAATTGGAACTAATAAAAAAACTAAAATGAGGTCCTAAAAGTAATAACTTGGGTACGTTTAGCCGCTCCCTTAAAAAAGACCATCCTAACACGCCCAAACACATTCGAAAATCCCAAATTCCTTAAACATCCTCATTACCTTATCAAGCTAGCAACTTTTAATCATTGAATATAGTAACTGATTCTCCATTATTATTTTTTTCGTTTAAAAAACATTAATTTAATATGATCAGAATCCCATATATATAAGAAAGCTATATATATTGTTGATACATGTCAACTTTGATATTTTATAAAGAACGAGAGTTTTTATTCAATGTGTTTGTGCACAACTTTACATGTACTTATAGATACATAGATACATCATAAGTTAACTTAAAATAAAAAATATTACGATTTCCTAACCTCATTGAGGATAGACACCAATCGTGGTGATCGTGATGGTAATCGAATTTATCTTAACAAATCGTAACACCCTCCCTCAAACTTAAGATGGGTTTATGGATACAGAATTGAGTTTTTCAACAAAGTTCTGAAACTGTCTCGAAAGATAAGCTTTGGTGAAAATGTTTGTCGTATGATCAATGGAAGAAACTGCGATAAGCTGAAGCGTGCTTCGAAGAAAATGTTTTCGAATAAAGTGACAATTATTTTCAATGTGTTTCATGTGTTCATGAAAGACATCATAATGAGCGATCTAAGTTGCACTACGATTTTCACGATGTAGGAGAGTGGCAGAGGAATGAGTAATTCTCATATCCTCAAGTCAAAGCCAAAGTAGTTCATAAGTGGCATCAGTAAGTGCTCGGTATTCATATTTTATACTGGAGCATGAAGTGACTGTTTGTGTCTTGCTTTGCCATGATATTAGTGAGTCACCCAAGAAAAGATAATAACTAGTAGTAAATCTACGATCAGTTGGATCACCACCCCAATCGATATTTGAATAACTAGGCAAAATGAGAGATGAAGCGACAAAGAAATGTCAACCATGAAATAAACTTCCCTTGATATAATATGAGAATACGAAGAGCAACAATGAAGTGAGCGGAGCAGCCATGAATTGGCTCACAATATGAACGACATGTGCAATATCTGATCGACTAACCTTAAGATAAACCAAACTATCAACAAGTTATCGATAGAGAGTATGATTCAGAAGAAGTGTGCCGTCAGATATAGTTGAAATGATCATTCCCTAAACTAGGGTTGGGGCACCCGGCCCAGACCGCTACTTAGACCCAATACCTGAATCAGCCCAAATAACGATTTGCCATGCCTAAACAACCTGTAAAATAACATATAGACAATATGGCAAAAGAATGCAGAATTTGAAATCTCAATAAATACAATATGTCATCATAAATCAAACCATCGGGTATCTTAAATTCACCTAAGCAAATCAAAACCATATAAAATCTCCATGACCTTCAAATACTTTTAAATTTATCCAACTAACTAAAGAAAGGTTTAACTACCCAACATACTTGCATAGGTTGCAACCCTTATTAATAGTTTTCAAAACAAATAGTAGACAAATCATGCAATGCTCATGCTGTAAGGAGACTTCAAGCAATGACCTTCCTCTTGCTACTATCTATCGCACTCGTAGATGACCTGTAGTGTAAGTGGGTGAGCTAAAAAATCAACAGAGCCCAATAAGAGAAAAACTACGCTCAAATATTAAACATACAAGTAATACCTATAAAGCAAAATAAAGCTAGCATGCATTTAAAATCAAGTAGCATTAAAATTTGTAGCATGACATCAATTCCCGTAAGGAGTAAGCATATCATATTCATAAAACAACTTAAGCAGTGATAGGGAGTTTCAGGAGTCGTAAAATATAAGATTATGGTATAAAAATCAGAACATATACAAATACAATTTGGTGGGGTTCATGTAGTAATTTAGTGGGGTATAAGTAAGATTATGGTATAAAAATCAGAACCTATACAGGCGTAAGAATATTTGTTAAACGATATTGCCAGTAATATCGTGGACTTGTAACTTCAATAGCTACCTAAGATTCCAATATACAATCGGTGGGGGGGGGGGAGTAAACTGGTGGGGTAAAGGTATGATTACAATGTATACTAACTAAAACCTTTATAGGCATTACGGTCTATAGTAGACGATAATGTTAGTAATATTGCGTACAATTGCGCTCAACACTTAAGTTAAAAATTCAAATATCCAATTGGGTTGGTCCAAGTAGCAACTACGTGGGGTATGTACAGTATGTCGGTCAAACAAAACCAATATGTAACTGTGTGTTTCGGTTCTGCTACCACAGAGATAAAAAAATGAAGGTTCTTCCTCGATAAAAAAATCCAATAAAAAACCATAAAAAAGGCGCAGTCTTATAAAGGTGGCTTCATTTTGATGACTCATTTGAATTTTGATACCAAAAATGAGGAAATCATCAACAAATCAAAAGCCCTAAAAATTAAACAACAACCAACATCAATAACAATGAAATTGATGGCAAAAAAGCTCAAAAAAACCCTAGGAACCAAACACAAGGAGAGAACGGACTTATCGAGTTGATTTTGTGTGGATTCATACATTTTTGGTCAGTCAGAGATGAAAGTGTGGAGTTTGTTTTGGGGTTTCGAATTGGGTCAAGTCGGTGAAGGAGAAAGAAGGTGGGGTATGAAAAGAAAAGACTTTTTTACGTGAAGCGTAACTTGGTCATTTCCTGCGTGGGCGGAATTGGAACAAATAAAAAAACTAAAATGAGGCCCTCTAAGCAATAACTTGGGTACGTTTAGCCGCTCCCTTAAAAAAACCCTCCTAACACGCCCAAACACCTGTTGGGTTTCGGGGTTCATGCGCGGCGGAGATTACAAAACAATTTTGACAAAAACCCCAACAGGATTCGAATCTAATTCCATTAAAAACGTTTAAACCATGAAAACTTAATCATACCTCAGTCGCAATGTACCTTTCTGAAGGTTGATCGATCTCTAAGGCGCTGCCAACGACGAACGCCCTCTACCAGTAGTCCATACACGAATGGCGGTCGAGATTTGAAGTGCTAGCTTCGAGAGAATACCAAACCTTTTGTTTCTCTTCAAAACGATCCAGAGCATACCAAGAAACCCTAAGTCGTTTCTAAAACGAAAATGGAGTTTCGGCCTTTTTGATCTTTCGTCTGTGTGTTCTAACTTAAAGTGTCTATTTATACAACCCTTGTATATAGACGGTTAAGTAAATTACACATATACCCCTACTTAAAGAAGTATAAGTGTAATACACCACAAAGACGTTTCTGTCATGAATTTTATCATATAAAATTCTTTTTTCTAAACCATCTTAAAATCTCGCAAAACCATTCTTAGTGTGCGACCCAATAGGCTCATACAACATTGGCAGTATACCAAAATGCATTTTGGTATACAAGTCATAAGCGGCCTCTAGCAAGACATTATGACTACCCAAGTTGTACGAATATCAAATCGATACAACCTAATCAATAGTGTATATAACATCCTTTTGTCACACGATATCCTTTTGATCAAACATAAGGCATGGAATTGTCATCCAACATGTTCAATCGTACTAGTCTCGATCTCTATGTAGACTAAAAACATCCAAGTGACATTGATCAATATCAATTCACTTAGACTAGGCCTTTTAATAGTCTAACACATCGAGGGATCCACTGGATATCTCTCTTTATATGAGAGGGACAAATTCTATCTTGATTACATAACTTCATCACATTGCTCACACAGTAACCAATCACAACCTTTATAATCGTCCGGTTAAAGACAACGTTTGATAGTGTCAAATCACTGTGTTCCTAATGTTGAAGTCTCTGGTAATCTCAAGTCAGAGGACTGAGAAATATACATCTCTTGAGAAACAACTATGACTTAATCCATGTGATGTTCTTATAGCGGGTCGGTCCAGTACTTTGTTCCCTAACAAGTACTCGTGATCTTGATTCGTATCCCTATACGTATAATCATCATATGATCATCAATCAAGACTCGCACTAGTCTTAATTCATTATAGTTCCCAGTATAATGATCGACTAGGGACATTTAGGATATTTATGTAAATACCCATGGATCTTATTATAATGTAAACATGCAAATTAATTATAATAAACAGCAATGAAATCCTCTATTTTATTAACTAAAAGTATTCATAAAGACAGTTAATGGATTGACCTAGGGCACATGCCCCATCATCTCCCACTTGCACTAGGGCCAATCGTACTTGCATCTAATGCCTAATGATCTAACATGACCATCATGTTTTGCTTGCGGAAGAGCTTTTGTCAATGGATCCACAACGTTGTCTTCAGTAGGTACTCTGCAAATCTTTACGTCTCCCCTCTCATTAATTTCTCTGATGAGATGAAAACGCCTGAGTATATGTTTGGATATGTGGTGTGATCTAGGTTCATTGGCCTGTGCTATTTCCCCGTTATTGTCACAATACAAACAAACAGGGTTAGCAATACTTGGAACCACACCTAGTTCGAAATGAACTTTTTGATCCAAAGCGCCTCCTTTCTTTGCATCGGATCTTTGCAATATACTCGGCTTCTTTGTAGAATCTGCCACAATCTCTTGCTTCGAACTTTTCCAGACTTCGCACCCCCATTCAAAGTAAACACATATCCAGATCATGCGATCTAAAATCATCTATATCAGTTTGAAAACTTACATCTGTGTAACCATTTACAACTAGAACATTTTCGAAACCTCCATAGACCAAGAACACTTCCTTAGTCCTTCTTAAGTACTTAAGGATGTTCTTTACTCGCTATCCAAAGAATCTCACTTGGATCGATCGATATCTGCTTGTAGTGCTCAAAGCATATGATACATCGGGTTGAGTGCATAACATGGAATACATGATAGATCTAATAGCTGATGCATATGAAATCTTATTCATACGGTCTCGCTCATCATTTGTCTTAGGACATTGAATCTTGCTGAGACTTATGCCATGAGACATTGGCAACAATCCTCTTTTAGAGTCTTGCAAACTGAACCTATTCAACACCTTGTCTATGTAAGCACTCTGACTTAGACCGATTAGCCTCTTAGATCTATCCCTATAGATCTTTATCCCTAGGATATAAGCTGCGTCTCTTAAGTCTTTCATTGAGAAACACTTCCCTAACAAAGACTTGACACTCTGCAATATTGGGATGTCATTTCCAATGAGTAATATATCATCAACATACAGTACCAGAAAAACAACTACACTCCCACCGACCTTCTTGTATACACAAGGCTCATCTTCGTTCTTAATAAAACAAAAATCCTTGATTGCTTCATCAAAACGAAGATTCCAACTCCGAGAAGCTTGCTTTAATCCATAAATGGATCTTTGAAGCTTGCATACCTTCCTAGAATTCTCAAGATGTACAAAACCTTCAGGTTGTGTCATATACACGTCCTCAAGCAACTTTCCATTAAGAAATGTTGTTTTTACATCCATTTGCCATATCTCATAGTCATAATATGCAGCAATGACAATTAAAATTCTTATGGATTTAAGCATGGCTACTGGCGAAAAAGTTACATCATAATCAACACCTTGAGTCCGCTTTGAAACCTTTTGCTACAAGTCTTGCTTTAAAAGTATGCACATTGCCATCCATGTCAGTTTTCTTCTTGAAAACCCATTTACATCCAATGGTCTTACCATCTTCAGGTAAATCAACCAAGTTCCAGACTTGGTTATCATACATGGATTGCATCTCAGAATTCATGGCACTTAGCCATTTATCTGAGTCTGGTCTAGACATAGCCTCCTGATTAGTGGTGGGCTCATTTTGATCCATAAGCAACACATCACGACTATCAGTAATGAGAAATCTGAATCTCTCTAGCTCATGTCTTACCCTACCAGATTTACGTGGGCCTTGTGTCACTTGCGGAGGTTCAACTGGTTCGGAACGTTATTGAACTTCCAGTAGCGGTTCAGTGTTTATCTGTGATTCTTGAACTTCTTCAAGATTTATTTCTCTCTCACTAGTGTCTTTTGAAATAAACTATTTTTCCATAAAGGCACCATACCGAGCAACAAACACTTTGTTCTCAGTGAGATTATAAAAGTAATATCCTTTTGTTTCCTTAGGATACCCCACAAATAAACACTTGTCAGATTTAGGTGCTAGTTTTTCTGAGACTTGTCGCTTTACGTAAGCCTCACAACCCCAAATCTTAAGAAAAGACAAACTAGGTCTCTTCCCGTACCATATCTCATATGACGTTTTATCATTCGCTTTAGAAGGAACTCGATTTAGAGTGAAAACTACAGTTTGTAATGCATAAGCCCAAAAGGATAATGGAAGATCTGCATGACTCATCATAGATCGAACCATATCTAATAAGGTTCGATTTCTCCTTTCAGAAACTCCATTCCATTGTGGAGTTGCTGGTGGAGTCAATTGGGAGACAATCCCACAATTTTTAAGATGATCATCAAATTCTTGACTTAAATATTCACCACCTCGATCTGATCGAAGTGTTTTGATAGTTTTACCAAGTTGATTATGCACTTCATTTTGAAACGTTCGAAACATCTCAAATGATTGAGCTTTATGTTTCATTAAATATACATAACCATATCTGTTGAAATCATCAGTAAATGTAATGAAGTACTGATAACCTTATCTAGCCATTGTGTTTATAGGACCGCATACATCAGTATGTATTAGACCAAATAAATCACTCGCCCTTTCACTGTGTCCAGTAAATGGACTTTTAGTCATCTTGCCTAGTAAACAAGATACGCACGTTTCATATGTTTCTAAATCAAATGAATCAAGAAGCCCATCTTTATGGAGTTTCGTTATGCGTTTCTCGTTTATGTGCCCAAGACGACAATGCCAAAGATAGGTTTGATTACATAAATGACAATTTTTTTCCTTTTCTTTTGGGTGTTTTGAAGCAGGAACAGGCCGGGGCTTGACTTGTTCCATAGGCTTTGCGAAAGGTGCAACAACGGCCTTGGCAACTCTAGTCTTGCCTTTGCCTTTCTTCTTCATTCTCTTTCCCTTTTGGACCATCAACACATTACTAGAGGGTTTCTTGATATTTTGTTAAGCAGTTTTGAGCATCAAATGCAACTCTGAAGTTGATTTCTCCATATTATTCATATTGTAATTCATCACAAATTGTGAGTAACTCTCCCGGTAATGAATTTAGGATCAAATCCGTAGCCAACTCTTGGCTAATGAGAAATCCGAGTCTATCAAGCTGGTCAACATAGCCCTTCATCTTCAGAACATGAGGACTAACTGACGCACCCTCAGTCATCTTGCAAGAATGTAGGTTCTTGACTGTCTCAAACCTTTCTTGCCTAGCTTCTTTGTTGGAACATTTCCTTCAAATTACATGACCATGTCGTAGGCTTCCATTAGTTCCATGTCCTTCGAAGTTCAGGAACCATAGTTGCCGACATAATACATGCAACATCGGTAGAATCATTGACATGCTTACTATGCGCATCCTTCACAGAATTTTCGTAGCATTGGCTAGTGGGTCCTCGGGGATTGGAGCATCCAGGACATACAACTTGCGTTCATGCTTAAGAACAATTGTCAAGTTTCTGAACCAGTCAAGAAAGTTAGTCCCAGATAGCTTATCCTTCTCAAGGATGGATCGCAGTGACAGGGGATTATTGTTACTTGAAGAGGCCATTGATCTACAATAAAGATTATGCAAAGTTTATTTTAGTATAGAAGAATAGACTCCCACTAAATTAACAACCCTCCTAAAACATACTGTTTATTTAGGGGACTAAAATCCATATTTCACCTAATTCTATGACAGCTATGGCATGAAACACATAACTAGATTATTTAGGTAGGTAATAGTTACCAATTACATCGTATGTAATTTTTAGATCCTTTTATGAGATATGAGACATCTTATGTCTTAGCATGTTTTTATCTCATCATTTGCCTAAAGCTCCAAACTATTTTTATGTCTTTATTAAGTCGGACCATTTTAAACATTAAGGTAACTCTTACCCAACTTGTCTCACCAAGATAACACAATACACCCAACTATGGCTGAAACTATATTAGTGTGATCGAGGCCTTGACAAGTATTTAAAATGGATGACACGAGACTTAAAATTTAATAGAGGGATTTTATTCAGTTTTAGTGATTTTATGTAAACAATGAAATATCATATATTTTATTGATTTGTTCAATCACTAAACAATTTGGAATTTTTTTTTAGAAGACGAATCTCAATTCCGAAAATTAAAATTCGCTATAGAAAATCATAATTTTCGCTGATTTTATTATCATAAATTAACCCCTTAATTTATCCGAAATTAAGTCAATTAAAACATTTTAATTAACCCGGGCCCACATCTAACTAATCATCTTATCCTAATCCAATTAGGATTTAAGATATTTGAATCCTAGTATATCACCAATAACAAGATTCTTGATATTTATCTCCTATTCTATTTTGTTATCTATCTTTATCAAATAGAAACTTCATAACAAAATAGATATAACAAGATAAATAATTAATTTCGAAAATTAATTATTTATTTTAGATTTAAGATATTTGAATCCCAGTATATCACCAATAACAAGATTCTTGATATTTATCTCTTATTCTAATTTGTTATCTTTCTTTATTAAATAGAAACTTCATAACAAAATAGATATAACAAGATAAATAAATAATTTCGAAAATTAATTAATTATAAATAAATAATTTCGAAAATTAATTATTTATAAATAAATAATTTCGAAAATTAATTATTTGCAATTTCGGTACTCATCCAAATAATCACAAACATGTAATTGAATAATGAACTTCTATCCCAATCGAACCTAATGGTGTCATGGATCACAGAACACAAAATTCAATTCATTAAAATTATTTGAATTAACCTAACATGGTTACTAGCATGTACGAAACTGATTTTAATTAAATCACAAATATGCGTATCATATACACAAAATATGATAATAAATCTCAAAAACAACTTAAGTATATCACATATACATAAACTATTAACATGCTTTCAATCATATATCATGTATATATCAGAAGAAAACATGCAATGAATTTAATGGAATCAAACTCGAAGGCTCTGATACCACTGTTGGGTTTTGGGGTTCATGCGCAGCGGAGATTACAAAACAATTTTGATAAAAACCCCAACATGATCCGAATCTAATTCCATTAAAAACGTTTAAACCATGAAAACTTAATCATACCTTTGTCGCAATGTATCTTTCTGAAGGTTGATCGATCTCTAAGGCGCTGCCAACGACGAACGCCCTCTACCAGTAGTCCACACACGAATGGCGGTCGAGATTCGAAGTGCTAGCTTCGAGAGAATACCAAACCTTTTGTTTCTCTTCAAAACGATCCAAAGCATACCAAAAAATCATAAGTCGTTTCTAAAACGAAAATAGAGTTTCAGCCTTTTTGATCTTTCGTCTGTGTGTTCTAACTTAAAGTGTCTATTTATACAACCCTTGTATATAGACGGTTAAGTAAATTACACATATACCCCTACTTAAAGAAGTATAAGTGTAATACACCACAAAGACGTTTCTGTCATGAATTTTATCATATAAAATTCATTTTTCTGAACGATCTTAAAATCTCGCAAAACCATTCTTAGTGTGCGACCCAATAGGCTCATACAACGTTGGCAGTGTACCAAAACACATTTTGGTATACAAGTCATAAGCGACCTCTAGCAAGACATTATTACTACCCAAGTTGTACGAATATCAAATCGATACAACCTAATCAATAGTGTATATAACATCCTTTTGTCACACGATATCCTTTTGATCAAACATAAGGCATGGAATTGTCACCCAACATGTTCAATCGTACTAGTCTCGATCTCTAGGTAGACTAAAAACATCCAAGTGACATTGATCAATATCAATTCACTTAGACTAGGCCTTTTAACAGTCTAATACATCGAGGATCCACTTGGATATCTCTCTTTATATGAGAGGGACAAATTCTATCTTGATTACACAACTTCATCACATTGCTTTCATAGTAACCAATCACAACCTTTATAATCGTCCGGTTAAAGACAATGTTTGATAGTGTCAAATCACTATGTTCCTAATGTTGAAGTCTCTGATAATCTCAAGTCGAGGACCTGAAAAATATACTTATCATGAGAAACAACTATGACTTAATCCATGTGATGTTCTCATAGCGGGTCGGTCCAGTACTTTGTTTCCTAACAAGTACTCGTGATCTTGATTCGTATCCCTATACGTATAATCATCATATGATCATCAATCAAGACTCACACTAGTCTTAATTCATTATAGTTCCCAGTATAATGATCGACTAGGGACATTTAGGATATTTATGTAAATACCAATGGATCTTATTATAATGTAAACATGCAAATTAATTATAATAAACAGCAAATGAAATCCTCTATTTTATTAACTAAAAGTATTCATAAAGACAGTTAATGGATAGACCTAGGGCACGTGCCCCAACACTCGAAAATCCAAAATTCCTTAAACATCCTCATTACCTTCTCAAGCTAGCAACTTTTAATCATTGAATATAGTTACTGATTCTCCATTATTATTTTTTTCTTTTAAAAACATTAATTTAATATGATCAAAATCCCATATATATAAGAAAGCTATGTATATTGTTGATACATGTCAACTCTGATATTTTATAAAGAACGAGAGTTTTTATTCAATGTGTTTGTGCACAACTTTACATGTACTTATAGATACATAGATACATCATAAGATAACTTAAAATAAAAATTATTACGATTTCCTAACCTCTTTGAGGATAGACACCAATCGTGGTGATCGTGATGGTAACCGAATTTATCTTAACAAATCGTAACACCCTCCCTTAAACTTAAGATGGGTTTATGGATCCCGAATTGAGTTTTTCAACAAAGTTCTGAAACTGTCTCGAAAGATAAGCTTTGGTGAAAATGTTTATCGTATGATCAATGAAAGAAACTGCGATAAGCTGAAGCGTGCTTCGAAGAAGATGTTTTCAAATAAAGTGACGATTATTTTCAATGTGTTTCATGTGTTCATGAAAGACATCATAATGAGCGATCTAAATTGCACTACGATTGTCACGATGTAGGAGAGTGGCAGAGGAATGAGTAATTCTCATATCCTCAAGTCAAAGCCAAAGTAGTTCATAAGTGGCATCAGTAAGTGCTCGGTATTCATATTTTATACTGGAGCATGAAGTGACTGTTTGTCTTGCTTTGCCATGATATTAGCGAGTCACCCTAGAAAAGATAATAACCAGTAGTAAATCTACGATCAGTCGGATCACCACCCCAATCGATATCTGAATAACTAGGCAAAATGAGAGATGAAGCGCAAAGAAATGTCAACCATGAAATAAACTTCCCTTGACATAATATGAGAATACGAAGAGCAACAGTGAAGTGAGCGGAGCAGCCATGAATTGGCTCACAATATGAACGACATGTGCAATATCTGATCGACTAACTGTAAGATAAACCAAACTATCAACAAGTTATCGATAGAGAGTATGATTCAGAAGAAGTGTGCCGTCAGATAGAGTTGAAATGATCATTCCCTAAACTAGGGTTGGGGCGCCCGGCCCAGACTGCTACCCAATACCTGAATCAGCCCAAATAAAGATTTTCCATGCCTGAACAACCTGTAAAATAACATATAGACAATATGGCAAAAGAATGCGGAATTTGAAATCTCAATAAATACAATATGTCATCATAAATCAAACCATCGGGTATCTTAAACTCACCTAAGCAAATCAAAACCATATAAAATCTCCATAACCTTCAAATACTTGAAATTTATCCAACTATCTAAAGAAAGGTTTAACTACCCAACAGACTTGCATAGGTTGCAACCCTTATTAATAGTTTTCAAAACAAATAGTAGACAAATCATGCAATGCTCATGCTGCAAAGAGACTTCAAGCAATGACCTTCCTCTTACTACGATCTCTCGCACTTGTAGATGGACCTGTAGTGTAAGTGGGTGAGCTAAAAAACAAACAGAGCCCAATAAGAGAAAAACTACGCTCAAGTATTAAACATACAAGTAATACCTATAAAGCAAAATAAAGCTAGCACGCATTTAAAATCAAGTAGCATTAAAATTTGTAGCATGACATCAATTCCTGTAAGGAGTAAGCATATCATATTCATAAAACAACTTAAGCAGTGATAGGAAGTTTGAAGAGTCGTAAAATATAAGAAATAAAGTTTTGCATGCAAATGGTTACAAGAGAGATACATAGAATGTAATAGATATAAATGCAAGTCCATTGTCTCCTTTGTCATTAACTCCCCTTGTTGACCCAATTTTCAAAGTATAATAATAGCACATGTGACTTGATTTCATCGTGTGTTGACAGCTCCTCAAGAGGCCCGAGTGACTTGGTTCCATCGTGCACCTACGACTCCTCGAGAGGCCCTTGCAGAAATGGGTGACTTGGTTCCATCGCGTTACTATGGCTCCTTAAGAGACCCTTAAGCTTGTAAGGTGACATGGATCCACCATATGACTATGATTCCCTAAGAGGCCTTACATGAAGTCAACCAAGGTAGGTAATAACCTCATCCCATGTCATTTTGTTAAAATCATGATTCTAAATACACTAGTAGCAAGCCACATTTAATAGATGAGCGGAGCTGCCCACTTACCTCGACTCACTGAGTTAGACTCTCTCGGTCGACCTCGCACGCATGAGGCTCGAAGCGAACCCCCTTGCGAATCTAGACAATTTAAACAATAATCGCATTATTCGACGTTTCAAAACTCAAAGTTAATTATTTATTCAATTACTTCGAGGTAGGGCCCACTAGTATGGTCCCCGTGGGTCTCTTGTCTCCAATGAGAGGGTTGAGGGTGGGGGCCCACCCTATCCCATTTGAAAACATATTATATTTATGTTTATTTATAATATATATTATTTTATTATACATTATTTTATTATTGTTATTGTTATTTTTTATTTCGTTCTATTTATTTATTTATTTTTTGTATCGACTGGTCAACGTCACACAACCCTTGGGTGCCCGACGTCTGCGGGACTTGGTGCCGAGGACGTCCCTGCCGGCGGTGGTGGTCATGGGGGTGGCTCTCCCAGTCCCCTCATTTCGAGGGCCTCTAATGGTGGCCCCCCTCCTGGGACTATCGCCGCCGCCCTCTTCCTGTAGCAACAACAGTGGTGTCGCCGCTCACTTTCGGCTGCGTCGCGGTGGCATCGCCTCTAGATTTGGTTTTTCTCTTTACTTTTGTACAAATCCAACTTGTGTAAGCCATTGAAAAATTTAAAAAGAGAGCATGATGAAGAAAAAGAGGGTAAAGGTTACCTTCTAGGTGGTGTCTTTTCGAGTTATCAAATCCAACCGATACCAATTTCCCCTTTCTCTCAAACATGTTAATTTTGAACAAAAGGAGATAGGGTTTACAATTCGATTTTTATGTTAGGGCTAATTTAATGTAGGGTTTGGATATTACTAGATTGCCCCTACGGTGGGTCTATTGGGTTTTGAGTCGGCACAACATCCTTAATTTTAAAGAACTTTCGTCCTCGAAAGTAAAATATAGTCATACCTTATGGTTCAAAAAGGAATGGAAAGTTCTCCATCATATAGCCCTCCTGCTCTTAAGTCAACTCTTGCTCTCCATGGAATTGCCATTATACTAGCACTGATGGGATTTATTTCTTCCGAAGTTTATGCACCTTTCTATCCATGATTTGAATTGGTTGCTCATCGTAGGACACGTCCTCCCTCAAATCTACTTGCCCCCAATCGATCATCGGTGCATGTTTGTTATGTGTCTTCCTCAAAATAGAAAATAGAAGACATCATGAACTCCAACTATCTGCTATGGAAACTCGAGGCGAAAACCTACCGGGCCTATTCGTTTCTTGATCTTGAATGGTCTGATGAACCTATGAGATAACTTTCCCTTCAATCCAATTCTGTAATGCCCTTTCATTGGTGACACTTTCAATAGCACGAATTCCCTTTCCTTGAACACAACTTTTCGATGGTCCTTATCGGCATACTTCTTCTGACCACTTTGGTTGGTCTCCAATCATTGCCTAATCAGTTTTATCCTTTCGACTTGGTTATGCACAAGTTTTGGACTAATCAACACGACATCTCTGACCTTGGTCCAACAAACTGGAGATCTACACGGTCTCCCATAAAGTGCCTCGAACAGTGTCATGCCAATACTCGCTTGAAAACTGTTGTTGTAAACGAACTCTCAAAACGAAATATACTTCTCCCAACTCCCATAGAAATCCGATACATAAGGTTTAAGCATATCCTCAAGTATTTGAAGCAATCTCAGTCTGCCCATTTGTTTGAAGGTGAAAGACCGTACTAAGATTGAGCTGAGTCCTCATCTAGTACTGAAACACACTTAAAAAATAAGAGGTAAACCTCGGATCACAATCTGACATAATAGACTCCCAGAATCCATGTAATCTGACGATTTTGTCTACGTATATGCCCCTCAACCTATATGTTGAATACTCTATGGAAATATGAACGAAGTGGGTCATTTAGTCAAACAATCCATGACCACCTAAACTACATCATGACCTTTCAGAGTCGTCGGTAGCCCAAAAACAAATTCTATAGCTATGTGTTTCCACTTCCACTGCTAAGTAGGTAACGATTGCAACAATCCCCTAGCTTCCGATGGTCTGCTTTCACTTGCTGACAAATCTCACAATTTTGGATATAAGTAGCGATGTCCACCTTCATCCCCAGTCACCAGTACATCCTCCGCATGTCCTGATACATCTTGTTACCCTCGAGATGAATGGTGAACCGCGATTTGTATACCCTTTTGGAGTAAATCATCTCTCAACTATCTATAAGATGGTATCCGCAATCTATCCCAATACCTCAACGCTCCATTAGTCGAAAGTCTCCAATCCATGTCATCATTATCATCTGCAAGTGTCCCATACTTCTCGTACTTTGAATCGACATTTTGACAGTCAACCACTTTAAACACAGCCACTGGCTCTACTCTCATTTGAACTCGTGCTTGACCTTTTGAGACTTCTAAGCCGCTCACTGAGCCATCTGTGGGTACTCCCTAAACATTCATTACGGTCTCGAACTTTGTCTCCAGTCGTACATGGCTCAGAGCATCTGCCACTACATTAGCTTTCCTTGGGTGGTACTCTAGCGTGAAGTTTATAGTCTTTCAAGAGTTCCAACCATCTCCTCTGTCGCATGTTCAACTCGTGTTGAGTGAACAAGTACTTCAAATTTTTGTGGTATGAGTAGACAGTGAATCTCTCCGCATACAAGTAGTGCCTTCACAACTTCAAAGCAAACACAACTGCCACCAACTCTAAGTCGTGCACTAGATAGTTCTTTTCATGTAATTTTAATTGCCTGTATGCATAGGCAATTACTTTTTTGTCTTGTATTAACACACTTCCCAAACCATTTCTCGACGCATCGGTGTACACTGACAACTCCCTGTCAACCTCTTGTAGAATCAAAATTGGTGCAGTAGTTAGACGGTTCTTTAACAACTGAAAGGCTTACTCACATGAATCAAACCATACATAGGCAACGTCCTTGGTAGTCAAGTTGGTGAGTGGTGAGGAGATCAATGAGAAACCTTGCACAAATCATCGATAGTATCATACCAAACCTAAAAAATAATGTATCTCGAAAGAATTAGTAGGTTGCGGCCACCTAAGGATCTTCTTGATCTTCGTAGGGTCAACTGATATCCCTTCTGTATTCACCACGTGTCTAAAAAACTTCACTTATGAAACCTAAAAATCGCATTTGCTCAACCTAGCATATAGTTTGTGTTCCCTCAAAGTCTGCAACACTTTCCTGAGGTGCTTTCGGTGATCTGACTTAGTTTTGAAGTATATCATGATGTAATCGATGAACATAATCACAAATTGGTCAAGGAACGCATTTAAAACATGGCGCATCAAGTCCATGAACATTGCTGGTGCATTGGTGAGACCAAATGACATCATAGTGAACTGAAAGTGTCTATAACGAGTGCTAAAAGTTGTCTTCAGTATGTCTTCTTCCCGTATACGCAGCTGATGATAACTTGATCTCAGATATATTTGAGAGAAGAACTTTGATCCCCTCAACTAGTCAAACAAGTCTTCGACTCTAGGAAGTGGATACTTGTTTCAGATAGTCACCCTATTCAATTATTGGTAATTAATACACATCCTCAAACTACCGTCCTTCTTCTTTACAAATAACACTGGCATTCCCACAATGATACACTCGGTGTAATGAAGCCTTTTTTAATCAACTCCTTTATTTACGTTTTTAACTCCTTCAACTCAATAGCCGCCATATGGTAACGTGTCTTGAAAACTGGTCTTGTACCGGGTATAAGGTCAATCATAAAGCCAATCTCCTGATAAGGAGGGATTCTTAGAAGGTCTGAAGGAAACACATCCAGAAAGACTCTAACCACTGGAATATTCTCAATCAAAACTTCCTGTCCTTCCTCTCCCATATAAGTTAAGCTTGCAATGGTTTCTATCTCTGCCAGACTCGCGACCCTACCATAGGTGGTGGCACTGATCGATGTACAACCTTTGAACTCAAATGGTGTAATGCCAGAGATTTAGAAGGCTACAATTTTATGAAAACAATCTATCTCGGCGTGATACACCACTAACCAATCCATGCCCAGTAATACATCAATTTCAAGACACTCTAAAACGCGTAAAGCATAAGTCATCATATGATCCCCAATTTTAATTTTGCACCCCGCTTATACCATATTAAGATAAACCCATTCAGTAGAAACTATGCTTAGAATCAAGTAAGTGTGTGTTCTAACCGATGTCAACTCCAAAGCATGAACTACGGTCCCCGATATGAGTGAAATAATAGAACTAGAATCAATTAATGTAAGCATATCTCGGCCATTAATGAAAATCGTACCCGCGACCAACTAACGTGATGCCTCCCCATCCTACCCAATAATTGCATGAACTTTTCCTCAAGAAATTGGGGTTGTATTCCCCTCAGATGGCGGCGGGTTAGGGCATTTGCTCTGGATGTATCCTAGAGTCCTACACCGTTAACAAATCAACTGTGGCTTCTGGTATGTCAGAGACGGCTGAACAACACTCGCTGATGTGCCCGACTTTGGCCCGGTCAGTCCTCGACCCTTACTTCCACTCTGTTGAGACTGTCGATGTGGAAGCGGTGGCCTAAATGCCATGCTCTGTATAGCTTTATAAGTAGGGATATGCATATGTACAACAGTCGCAGTAGGAGTATGTGGCGCCCTTCAAAGCTATACCCAAACATGCATATCTACCAGAAAACCCTCCAAACTTTAGTTTCTTGAAACTGCCATCCTAACTATTTTTGTAACCCCCAAAACTACGTTTCCCATAACCATACTGATCAAATCTTGGCTGAAACTGCATGAAACCCCACGGAGTGATGCCTCACACTAAAGGGTCGATGGTGAGCCGGGTGATAATTATCAAATCCAGACGCCGCTACCATAACACTAATATCCGGCCTCAGTTTATCAATAAATCTCCTCTTATGAATCTTATCTGTCAGGACATACTCATGTGCAAACTCTAGCAACTCGTTGTACTTTGATGTATATTCAGCCACTGACATATTGCGCTGTACTAAGGCAAGGAAAACTCGAATCTTCACATCTTTCACTAGCTCTGGAAGCCATTCTTCGTAAAATACACGCTTGAACTGAAGCCAATTCATATTAGTTCCATGCGTTCTCTCGATAGTCATCCACCATTTGTTTGCCTTATGTTCTAACAAAAACGCCACCAGTGACTATGATCCACTCATCAATATTTAATGTTTTCATCCTCTTATCCATATTTAGTATCTACACCTCATCATCAATGGAATTCTGCTCTCCATAAAGCGTAGCATGTCGTATTTCATAAATTCCTTCTATATCTTGCTCCTCCGTTAAGCCTCCAGATCCCCATCCACTATGGGTACGGCCATTGCAGTTGTAGCCGTAATAGAATCGGCCCCTCCTCACAGGATGATCTTCATGTATAGGTGCTAAGAGAGGGTTAGGTCCTTGCCTCATGGGCACTCGCTCTGCCGCCCTTGTGTATCGCTGTTGCATCAGCTCCAGTATGTGGTCCATGTTCCTTTCTTGCGATTGCGCCAGGTCCACCAACGTCTGGTCTTAAGCAGATCTCATGTCTTGGATGACCTTTTGATATGTTTCAACCATAACGGTTATGCGCTACTCAATTTGAGCATGCCAGTTTCTCTCATCCCTATCCGCCGTGTCCTTCAAATTATAAGAGTTTTCGCCTTGATTGCTCATAATGCAACTGCGGAGCAAACAAGAGCGAATTAGTCCTATAAGTCAAGAGAGTATATAAAATATCTAAACACAATAGATATTATAACACAATGCAAATAACATTATTCAAGTGTTTTATTCAAGTTTTTCGATCACTTCTTATCCTAGGATTGGTTATTTATGCTTATTGACTCAACTTAAACCAATGTCCCATACTATTGGTTTGTTCAACTTAACTTCGACCTTCGAAATTAAAGGCTCTACAAATTAAGTTTTCCTAACCTATCGTTTACCTAGGTTCTGATCCCTATGCTCTGATACTAACTGAAACAACCCATCCCCAAACTATGATCGGGTCACCTGGCCTAGACTACTACTTTGACCTGAATCAGGCCCAAATTACGGTCTGACATGCCTACACAACCTGCGAAATAGCATATAGACAATATGTCAAAAGAATGCGAAATTTGAAATTTCAATAAATACAATATTTCATCATAAACCAAACCATCGAGTATCTCAAACTCACCTAAGCAAATCAAATCCATATAAAATCTCCATAACCTTCAAATACTTTTAAATGTATCCTACTAACTAAAGAAATGTTTAACTACCCAACAGACTTGCCTAGGTTGCAAGCCTTATTAATAGTTTTCAAAACAATTAGTAGATATATCATGCGATGCTCACACTGCAAGGAGACTTCAAGCAATGGCCTTCCTCTTGCCATGATCTATCGAACTCGTAGATGGACTTGTAGTGTAAGTGGGTGAGCTAAAGAACCAACGGAGCCCAATATAGGAAGAACTACGCTTAAATATTAAACATGAAAGTAAAACCTATAAAGCAAAATAAAACTAGTATACATTTAAAATCAAGATAGCATTTAAATCTATAACATGACGTAAATTCCGACAAGGAGTATGCATATCATATTCACAAAGCAACTTAAGCAGTGATAGAGAGTTTCAAGAGTTGTATGATAAAAGAAAATCAAGTTTTGCATGCAAAGGGTTACAAGAGAGATACATAAAATGTAATAGATATAAATGCAAGTCCATTATCTCATTTGTCATTACCTCCCCTTGTTGACCCAATTACCACAGTATAATAAATAGCGTGGGTGACTTGATTTCGCTGTGTGTCCATGCCTCCTCAAGAGGCCCGGGTGACTTGGTTCCATCGTGCATCCACGACTCCTCAAGAAGCCCTCGTAGAACTGGGTGACTTGGTTCCACCACGTTACTACAGCTCCCCAAGAGGCCCTTAAACATGTAAGGTGACTTTTCTTCACCCTTATGACTGTGGCTCCACAAAAGGCCTTACATGAAGTCAACCAAGATAGGTAATAACCCAATCCCAAGTTATTTTGTTAAAATCATGATTCTAAATATACTAGTAGCAAGCCACATTTAATAAATAAGTGGAGCTCCCCACTTACCTCGACTCGTCAAGTTAGACTATCTTGGTCGACCTCACGCATGTTGCTCGATGTGAACCTACTTGCGAATCTAGACAATTTAAACAATAATCGCATTATTTGACGATTTGAAATTCAAAGTTAATTATTTATTCAATTACTTCGGGGTGGGGCCCACGAGTGTGATCCCCGCGGGTCCCCCATCGTCCATGAGAGGGTCGAAGGTGGGGGCCCGCCCCACCCTTTATTTTTATTTTGATTTATAATATATATTATTTTATAATATATTATTTTATTAATTTTATTGTTATTTTTATTTATTTATTTTTTTGTGTTAACTGGTCAACGCTTGTTTACTGGTCAACACATGTTGACCAGTCAACGTCCAGGGACTGTGTGGCTCCTGGTCTAATGTCTAAGTGCCAAATATGCCTCTGGATATGTTATGCAGGGACAAATGTCCCTGCCAACGCATGGGCTGCTCAGGGGTGCTGCCCTTGGGCGCCCGACGTCCTCGAGACATGATGTCAGGGACGTCCTTGTCGGCCTTTGTGGTTACGGAGATGGCTCCAATGCTACCTTTCCTCTCTCCCTTCATTTCAGGGGCCTCTAATGAATGTACCCTATTTGGACAACGACAACGATAGTGACCGCCCTCCTCTGGCAGTAGAGGCGGTTGTATCGCTGCCCACTTCTGGTTGCGTCGAAGTGGCACCGCCTTTAGATTTGGTTTTTCTCTTCTTTATACAAATCCGACATGCGTAAACTATTGAAAAGTTTTAAAAAAGAACATGATGAAGAAGAAGAGGGTGAGGGTTACCTTCTAGGTGGTGTCTCTTTGTATTAGCAAATCCAACCGATACTAATTTCTCATTTCTCTCAAACGTGTTGATTTTGAACAAAAAGGGCTAAGGTTTATGATTTGATTTTTATATTAGGGCTAATTTAGTGTAGGGTTTGGGATATTACTAAATTGCCCCTATAGCGGGTCCATTGGGTTTTGGGTCATCACAAGAGTCAACTTCACATTTACATCCAAATGAGTGGATGTAACAACATTAGTAATCACAGATCGAGAGATCAAATCTAATGCATATTTAGCCTGACATAAGTAATATCCATTAGAAGTAGATGTGACTTCAAGTCCCAGAAAATAACTCAAAGAGTCCCAAATCTTTCATCTTAAAGTATCATCGGAGATAATCCTGAAGCTCATAAATTCTAGTGGAATCATCCCCATTGATAATCATGTCATCAACATAGAGTAGAACAAGAACAATGCCTCAATCAATGTGGCGAGTAAACAAGGTTGAGTCATGAGGACTTAATGTGAAACCAAATATGGTAATGGTGTTATTGGACTTTGCAAACTAAGTACGAGGAGCTTGTTTAAGTCCATACAAGGCTCGTTGTAGAAAAAAACTTGATTTGGAGAGTGTGCATATTCAGAAGGGGTAGCATATAGACTTCTTCGTCAATATCTCTATTGAGAAAAGCATTCTTAACATCCATATGAAAGAGAGACCAATGTTTGATAGCAACAACGACTAGCAAACTCTGAAAAGAAGTTAACTGAGCCACATGAGCAAATGTCTCTTCATAGTCAATGCCATATTCCTGCATGTAACCTTTCACAACCATATGAGCTTTATACCGCCAAAAAACCATCATAATAAGTCTTGATCTTATAGACCCATTTGTAGCTAATAGGAGTCTTGCTTGAAGTAAAATCTACCAAGTCTCAAGGTTGTGTCTTCTTTAAGGCGCACAATTCTTCTGTCATTGCTTGCTACCAATTAGGGTCTTTACCAACCTACCGATATGAGGAAGGCTCATGTAAGGAAGAAATAATAGAGAAACAATGATATTCTTTAAGGTAAAGAGGATGTTCTATTTCCCTTTCAGACTGATAAGGAGGAGGATCAGGATCATCAGAAGGAGGTGATTTTTCAAAATTTGATGATGGAGTGGGAATGCAATTATTGAGCTCAACAAAAGTACCTGCATTAAACAAGGAAGAGAGCTCGACAAACGAGTTAGTGAAGAAAGATCGAGAATATGAGAGGGAGATATCAAACAAAAATAATGTAGAAAACATAGTATGTTCCCAAAAAGTGACATGCATGGAGATTCACAATCACCGAGAAATAGGATCCCAAAACCAACAACCTTTATGTTAAATACCATACCTAGAAAACAATAGAGATGAGAACGTGGTTCCAGCTTAGTGTGCTTAGGGGGACTGAGAGGTACAAAATAGGCATTACCAAAAACTCTAAGATTATTATAATTAGGTTCTTTTTACCATATAATCATTTAAAGTGAGAGATGTTTTGGAGAATCAGAGTAGGAAGTCGATATATAGTATAAACACAAGTTCGGGTAGCCTCACCCAAAAACGTTTTGGGACATGATGCTGAAAGAAGTTGAGCACAAATAAAATCCAAGATATGATGATGTTTCCTTTCAGTTATGCCATTTTGTTGAGAGGTATACGGATATGAACGTTGAACTACAATACCTTGTTGCTTAAGAAACACAAGAAGAACATAATCTTGATATTCTAAAGCATTATTAGTACGAAACATTTTGATTGTACACAAAAATTATGTTTTAAACATTTTAGCAAAGTCAATATATATGTGATATTTCAGACCTATGCCTTAGAAAATATATCCAAGTGAAATGTGAATAATCATCAATAAATATAACAAATCAGTGATAACCATTTCAAAGTAGAAGTAGAAGCAGGACCCCTAATATTGACAAGTCAATAATTTGACACATTTTATAGTGTAATTTAAGTTGATTTTAAGCATAAATGATGATATTACACTAGGTATTCTCTTGTTTTTATGATTTTAGGTTTTAAATAGGAAAATGAAGAAATGGAAGAAAAGAGAAAAAAAAAAGAAAATAGTCAACCAGAAAAATGTACCAGCAATTTGAAATAACACTAGTAATCGTCGTATAAATCATCAACAAAAGGAGGCAAGCGAATCCATAGCGAGTTGAAGAATGTACTATAAATTGCAAGTTGAATCGGTGGAGCATAAAGATCTAAACTCAGTGATTTGCTCAGTGATTTGTGTATAAGTTAGGAATCATTGAGAATTCGCTGAGGTCGGTTACGGGTTTTTTATATTAATGTGAAAGATTTGATTTTATCAATGATATGTATATGTAGGTAGACAATATAGAAATACCAGAGAGCTTCGAAATAATTTTTCGAATTCTTTCTTTTTGCTTTCTTATTGCTCTTGTTTAGTTTTATTGCCTATGTTTAAAGATATTTTGGAGCTTTGATTATATTTGGGTATTTATTCATTCATTATGTCTTCTAATTATATTTATGCGTTATTTATTTCCAGCATGAATGAGTAGTCTATTAATCTAAACAAACCCTAGACAATGTAGTATATTTTAGATTACTAAATAGTTATAATTAAGGAATCATGTGCTTAATGCTTTAGATCTAATCATATGCGTCAACTACGGAATTAACAAGTTGTTTTTGCGTATTACAACTAAAGGAGATTAATTTTGCATGCATAGTTGAAATGTTTTATGTGGTATTAAGATTATGATTCTATGTCTATAGTTATTGACAAAATTGATAAAAGAAGTAATTAGGATTAATCTATAGGGCATTTTCTGATTGGATGTTCTAGGTGATTGTGTTCTAAGTTGTTTATCATGCGCCTTCGGTGATATCAGCTTAGATTAGGCATGAGTTTTATTGAACTTAATGCTATCGTATTTCTATGGTGTTGCGTTTTATCCAATGGGTGAATTTATAATGATAAGAATGTGGCATTTCCATTGAATTACAAAAAATCGCTGGCTGACTAAAGCCTATCAACTTATGATGAAGTAGGGTTTAATGATTCCAAGATTCCATATTGTTTTATAATTATAACTGTAGCATGAATTGATATGATGTTCTAGTGTTTGAAAGTAATCCAAATATATTATATTGTTTAGTGGGGGTTTATTTATTTATTTTGAATTGCATTTGAATATTGTTTAATTTAGTTTGAACTCGATTCGTTTAGATTAATTTAGTTAGTTTGGTTATTGAAGTTAGTAATCATAATTGTTAAGTTATTTAGTATTTTAATTTTCATTTAATTAGATTAACTAAGTTAATAAAAAAATAAAAAGTTATTTTCCTTTGAGATTTCGAAAATCCCTGTGGAAACGATATCCCATTTACCACTACTACAAATTCATAGAAAACATGAGAAATTATTGTGCACGCTCGACATGTGCCAATTTTTGGCACTGCTGCCTGGGGTTTTTAGATAATTTCTAAAGGATTGTGTACATTGTATGGTCTATACACTTTGTTGTGTTAATTCAACATGATCTTTACATTTGTTTGATCCTAAAATTGATAGAACTTTTACTCAGAGTTTAAGACTACAATAACTTAGGGAAAATTTAGTTAATAGGATGGAAGACAACAATAATGTAATTGATGACAATGTCATTAATAACAATGATAACAGAGTTATCAATAATAATAGAGAACTCACTTTTAGACAAGAAAACCAAAATGTTACATCATATTAGTCTATGTGCATAGCATACCTCGATGAATTTCATGAATTTGAACTTAGATCTGGATTTATTAGTGCCTTACCTAACTTCTATGATAAAGACAATGAAGCGCTACCGAAATTCATAAGGAGGTATCAACTTAAAGTTAATGGAATAAAACCGAAAGAGGGAACTTTAGAACAAGTCAAACTTAAGACTTTTCTTTTTGTATTAAAAGATCAAGTATATAACTAGATGTTCTATCTTCCACAAGACTCGATAACTACATGAACTCAAATGTTAGAAGCTTTCCTAGATGAATATATGCCTACTAGAAAAATTAGTTCCTATATAAAGCAAATACAGTTGCTAAGATGAAAGATGATGAAAACTTTAATGAATTTTGAGACAAATTTTAAAGACTAATTTTTTCTTGTCCACAACGTGGATAGACTCAAAGAGCTTTATTAGAATATTCTTATAAAAGGCTCAATCACTTTGAACAAAGACAATTAGACACGGTATGTGGTGGATCTTTATTTGAAACAACACCTACATTAGCGAAAGAAGCAATTACTAAAATAGCAAAACAATCTAAATAATATGGTGAAAAGGTTGAGTCCCCAAGATAGAAACTCTATGAAGTGGATAGTAGGAAAATTAATGTAACCTATAATAAAATTAATGAATTATCTAAGATGATTTAGTTATTAGGTAATGAAAAATCTAATAAAGTTAAAGCTTGCGGATTCTGTAATGAGGTTACACATCCTATAGATGCGTGTCCTACTCTACAAGAAGAAAATAATGAAGAAGTTAATGCAATATCGAATCGATTTTTTGGTCCCCAAAGAAATCAATATAGTAATAATACTTATTATCTTGGAAGATTGAATCCAAATCTTGGCTATGGTCCTCAAAATCACAATTATAACACTTATAGACCAAAAATTGCAACCCGCACCTAATCAGTAGCCTCAATAAAACACTCAACCTAAGAATCCAAATTTAGAGCAAATACTGCACAATTTCATGAGTCAAAGTCATCGAAATCTCGCACTGATTTCTCAAAATCAAATTAAGACTGATACTACTTTTAATGAATTAAAAAAATCAGTTAGGTCAAATGAATTTGCAAATAAATAGATTAAGTACTTAACAGAGTAGTCAAGCTAAAGCACCTACTCAGACTAATATTGCTCCAACTAATCAAGCACAAGTTAATGCTATATTCAGTGATAAGAAAGACACAACTATTATTGGAAAGTCACCTAAACAAAGTAATAAAAAGAAGGTTTAAAAGACTATTGAAGAAGAATAAGAAATGATGGTTGATGTCATTCATACTAAATAATAGATGGCTGAATAATCGAAACTTGCACTTTTCCTGAAAGGTTATACCCATGGTATTTAGCCAGAGTTAAAGCATATGAATAGTCTTTACAAAAATCTGAATTAATTGATAAAGACAAAAATAATAAGATTTTTGATAATTTAAATGAACACATGTGTTCATATTCTATCGTTCAACAATGATTAGCTGATGCTAAGGAGAAAAAAATAAATGAAGATATTCTTGAATCATTTATGAAGATAAAAATCAATGAATTATTGATGAAATTAATTATGCAATTTTCTAATTATGATGAAGTTTGGAAAGAATTCTCTGAATCAAAAGACAAATTTGTAGAAGAATCTAAAGAAAACTTAGGAAAAAAGTGTATTCTTTAATTAAAAAAAAGATACCCGAGAAATGTTCTGACCCAAGGATATTTGGAATCCCTATCACAATAAGAACCTTTTTGATAGATTTTGCTATGTGTGATCTCGGAGCATCAATAAACATTATGTCACGTTGTATGAATCAATGAAAACAGGTTCACTAACCAATACACCTATTAACCTTACTTTAGCTGACAATACCGTTATTAAACCCTATTATTTACTAGAAGATGTTTTAGTCAAAGTAAATGAATTAATATTTCCTATTGATTTATATGTCATGGAAGTGGGAGACTCAATATCATCTAGGTTCCCGTCTATACTTTTAGGAAAACCATTCCTTAAAATAGTTAAAACGAAACTAGATATCTTTGAAGGAACAATGTCTATGGAGTTTGAAAATAAAATTGTCACTTTTCACTTGAATGATGAAGATATCTATGCAAATCTGATGAAATTGATGATGAACAAACTAAAGATAATGAATTGTTAGAATTAAATCATCATAAAGCTGAAACATATGCTATTAATGTAGTAACAATGGAAGATGGAAATGCTAATCATGAATAAGTAAGATGAAGAAACTGATAATCAATAGATAATAACCTAAGAATGGAGGGTTAAGCAATCAAACAATGTTCAGAATAATAACATGGAGGAAATTAAATCTACGAAGAATAAGAAGAAAAAGAAGAATCCATTAATTGTGAAGCTCGATGATCTAGAGATATATACATAAATATAAAAGTCAAATAGGCTTGATACTTTAAAGGTATATGTGATATGAGTTCTAGGGCAAACTACATGCCAATTCATTGTGTCATCCCCTAATCCAATTAGGGTGATACTCAGTCTGAAACCTTAATTAAGCCTCAATAGTTATGGTAGACTTAACTAAAGCTAGCAGCCTTTCCTTATATCTTATGATAAACGCAACTATATGTCGAATATCGATGTACAATAAATAATAATCGCAACGGAAATTTAAAACTTTTTCCATAATCAAACATGATATACAGTATCAAAATCAAACTGGAATAAACCTCGGTTATATAAACCTTCCCATCCTTTGTGATATTATAAAACCGTAATCCAATACGAATTTATAAGACGAAAGGAGATTCATTGCATCGAAGAGAAGATCAAGACTCCTAAATATTCTCTATCATATAGTCACAGCGCTCATCTGTATTCCTAAAATATTATTTGGGGTGAGCACTCCAACTTGCTCAGTTAGTAAGGACCCACAAAGCCATCAACATTCCATATAATAATCAAGAACATTGTGCACCAATGTTAACTAACGAGATTATGAAAAACTTATAATTCAATAAGTAACATATGCAAGTCAAACTATCAATGACTATTATTACACTAGGATTCCCATTTTATTTGTAAAATTAGGGTTGATTACCCATTGACACCATTAATGCGATGTCTAGACTAACATATTAGTCGATGTGCTGTCTAGCCAATCTATTAATGTCCAATGGTTCTATCCTAAACCTTTTAGTGGATATGAAATCCATGCAACCTATCTAACTGAGTAGGATTTTACATATAGGATGCATGGTTATAGGTCAGGAGATCAACCTCGCATCCTATATATCTTGGTTTCAGTCTCAAGAACTTACTCTTGTGAATCACATTAAACATCATTTTCCATTTTATTTAAAACGTCACATTATAGATAGTCCCCATTTCAGACATGAACTACATATACTAAACTAGTCAGCCAACATTGATAAATAAGTGAATCCATAATTAACTCAGTTTAAGTGTCTGTTAAGAAATTCCTTAAATTTCTTTGTCACTCACACTTTCCCGGTGATCCAACACCTATTACAAACCATTTTTGATCAATATAAATCTAATACCCTTTATTTAGAACCCCTAGTTTAGTCCCTAAGACCTTAGAAAATTTTAACTAAAACTCATCAAAGTTACTATTTTTAGGGTGGGAGCGCGCTCTTTCAATTCATAGGGTGCGCTCCACCAACTAGGTTCATTCCAATTGATGAAGAGAGCGCGCTCCTCTGCTAGGTGGACCGCGCTCCACCCTGTACTGTCTTGAGAGTAAACAGGGCAGCAACCGCTTTTCCAACCACAAATTGTTACAACAACAACAAACATCCCCAAAATTCATCAGGGAGGTCCTCCAGTGAGGTAACAAACCATTTCCAGTAGTCAATAACAATAATTCACAGAGTAATCATCACCCACTATCGAATTGAACTTCAAAAATATCAAAACCAACTTACCAACAGTGATGATCTTTGATTTCTAGTTTTTTAAGCTTTTCAATTCACATTGAATTCACTCCCTCAACTGGTTCCTATAGATCAAAACCTTCAGCTGCATTTGCTCCTCACCATCCGATTGATCGAATGAATATGAGGATAAAAATAAAGGTTTTTGATTTAAATATATAGATTTTTCTTGAGATATGCATCGCGCTATCTCGAGGCTGATCAAGTGATTGTTGTATTACAATAACACTCCTTAAAGTGACAAATTTTAACACCATCAACACTTACGCTCATCTTGAGGCAATCAGATGATTTATATAATTCAAATTAAACTTGTAGATTTTAATATATATATTTATATATCAAATATATATAAATATATATACCTTCTATATTTTCTCGCCAATAAATTTATCGGACATGCCTACGAGTATTCTCGGGTATGCTCATTCATTTCACGAACCCCTCACCGCACTTGGTGTACCGACTATTTGTTGTTTAATTACTTATTTTTTGATTATAGGATTGTATATAAATTATCTTTTATAATACAACCTATAAAACTCGTTAAGCATTCCAAACAAGCACGAGCCATCACACAAACCCACACACATGCTAATTAAGGTATGCCAGACTTAACTACGAGCCTAACTTAGGTCAATTAAGATTCGGATTAACGGTAATACCTAGCTTAAAGTAACTGGTCGTTACACATTTTCTCCTTCACACTCAATTAGAATTGGATGTACTTGCTTTTGAAAAAGTCGCCCTACCAAACAAGTATTCGGTAAAACCAATAGGTGTGGTTACTAATGTACTAGTTCAAATTGACAAGTATATTATTCCCACAAGCTTTTTGACTATGCTACACTTCATTAACAAAGATCCTCCATTAATCAAGGAATGACCTTTCTAAGTCACTTCGTAAGCTATTATGGATACTCTGAATATGACGATTACGTTTTGGGTGCATGGCCGAGCAATTACTTTCTGGAATGGAACAAGTGTGGATAATCCTACACTTAAGTTCATATGACCAGCCTGTGTCGGGGCATGTGCCATAGGTCAATCTACAAACATTGTTTATTTTATAATTTTATTTAATAAAGTTGAAGTTTTCATTTGATGTTTTACTATTAGTGATTGCATGTTTACCTTATAGTAAGATTCCTGGGTATTTGTCGAAATATCCTTAATGTCCATAGTCTGTCATTATACTGAGAACTATAATAAATTAAGGCTAGTGTGAATCTTAATTAATGATCATGTGATGATCATGCATATAGGAATGTGAATCGAGATCATGAGTACTTGTTATGGGAATAAAGTACTTGACTGACTTGCGATGAGAACACCACATGGATTAAGTCATATGTATTACTCATGATAGGTATATTGTTAATCCTTCAACTTGAGATTACCATATACTTCAAAATTAGGAGCATGGTAATTTGAGACAATCAAACCTTGTCTTCAACAGACGATTATAAAGATTGTGATTAGTTACCATGTGAATAATATGTGAAGGTGTGTAATCAAGATAGAATTTATCCCTCTTGTATAGGGAGAGATATCAGTGGATCCCTAGATATGTTAGAATGTTAAATGACCAAGTCGAAGTGAATTGATAAGATCGATGTCATTTGGATGTTTTCAGTGTACCTAAAGATCGAGACTAGTACGATTGAACATTAAGGGTGACTTTCTATGCCTTATGTTTAATCAAAGGATATCACATGACAGAAGGATATGATATATGTTATTTATTAGGTTGTATCGATTCTGATATTCACGCTACTTGAGTTGTCATAATTCCTTACTAGAGACCGCTTATGACTTATGCACCAATATGGGTTCACTGCCTACGTAGCATGAACCTTTTATGTCGCACATAAAGAATGGTTTTATGCAATTTCAATTGGTCAAAAGTAATGAATTTTATATGATAAAATTCATGACACTAAATTCCTTACGATTTGTTATATGATAACTTATTAATAGGGGCGTATGTGTAATTTGCTTAAACTGCCTAAATACAATAGTTGTAATACGGGTAGAATTTTAAGTGAGGGCTTATCTACACATATAAATAGAGGTTGAAACCCTAAAATGAAATAAGATTTTTGTTTTTGCAAATATCGAGTTCTCTGGATTTTGTGAGAGAAAAAAGACGTTTTCTATCTCTCTTGGGGCTAGCACTCCAAATTGTGCTCACCGTTCATGTGTGGATCTCCGATAGATGATGCACACTTGAACATCTTAGAGATCGAACAATCAGAGAATGAAATCATGGATTAAGGTACATTTTTCTTTTGTAGATCTAGTTTAGTGGAACTTATTTATGATCATGTCCGGGTTTTTTAAAAAATTGTTTTGAATTTGTTGTTGAGTAAGAACCCCAAAATCCAATAGCCTAGAACTGCGTGGTTTAGTCGAGCCAACGACAATAAACAAGAGCGCTTTATAGGAGGCAACCCATATTCTATCTTTATTTTTTGCTATAGTATTAGGATTTGTTAGTTGTGTTTATATTCTCTCAACTTTTGACTCTTATAATATGGATATTTTAGGAATTCAATTATGAAATAGTTTCATGTAAGGGGTTGATTGAGCCAATTAATTTATATACTATACTGTTTTATGCATTAAGTTCATGTTAATTAGTTATTTATGGCAATAAAATAAATTACTTAATACATATCTTAATTAAATTTTGGAATATTGAATATTTCTACTTTTATTAATATGCGTGTGTGTGTGATAAAATCAATTTAGTTGAAAAAATAGTAAAATTAAAACAACGATTTCTTGCCAATTCCAGTTTGTACTGGAAATCGTTGGGTAAATTGGTAGCAGTTTGCGAATTTTTTAGCGTAAATTCGAAGGTAGCGATTTGTCACCGAATCACCTTTACAACTAGAAATCGCTAGGCAAATTGCTGAGTCACTGAGGCTCATTTACAGTGATTTCATCAGCGATTCTTCAGCAAATCCACTTAAACCCTAATTTTTTGGGAACAAATTCAAGTTTTTTAAAAACAAAACCCTAATTCGCCACATTTAAACCATTCTCACTCACAAACTATTATTCCCTTTTGATTAAAATACCAATCTTTGCATATATTCAACCCTCTTAAGCTTACCTTTAATGTATTTAAGTGATTCCTACCTCAATCTTCATACATTTAACATAAAAACGTGGTGAGTTTTGAAAGTATAGAGCCACTTAGGGCTTGAGCAAAGGAGTTCGAATAAGAGCTTGGGAGAGTCTAGAGAAACAATCTTAGATTCAATACTTGAAAGAATCACTTTCGAGAAGGTAATCAACTAAAAGCCTAACCTTTTACAGATTAAATCTTTTGGTTTTTAGTCAATTTTGGGTTGATTGCTACGATAGAAACTCAATTTCAGAATTTTTACTTTAAAATTGTTTTCATATCGATTGTTTTCTATTATAATACTAGTATGAGAGTGATGTAATGATTTGTTTATCACTATCACATTTTCGAACTATTTCACATATGGCGAGTAAATTGAGTTTTATAAGCGAACTAATTTGAGACTAAGTGTCAAATGAGTTTGAGGATTTTTTGTGAATATTTATCGATTGATTTGAACTTACTTACAAAGCTTGTTTTTCCCAATGCCATTTTCTCAACAACTTTCATATGAATTTCAAAATCTCAATTTCAAAAAAAAAAAACTTTTCCTGATGATTTCTTATTCTCGATAGATAGTTGAACTTTATCGAATACAGTTTCGACAAATTTGGTCCCTAATAATTTGTAGGTTCGTTCTTTTACCTATAATATTTCAAATGGCCAAAGGTGGTAAGTGTAGAAGTTTATGAGAAGAAAAGAGAAAGGGAAAGTTAGTGAAAAATCAAAAAGAAAATCCAAAATTTTCTGAATCTGACCCACATCCATATCTTTCAACACAACTACGATTAAATCGTAAAGAGAACCTCTACTCCGCCTTCTTCATTTAATTTTAACACCGCGGATGATTATGTGGATGGGGAGGAAGTAAAAGAAGTTGAAAAGGAAATATTGATAGGGGAGAAAAACTATAAATTGTGGAATTAAGATTTTGTAAATAAGAAGGGGTACAAAAAATCCATGACTGATGTAATTAAGGATATGAATTTAATCTCAGAGAGGGGATTTAATGTGAAGGATGATTTTAAGTATGGGCTTAGGATCCTAGACATCATATAGATGAGAAACTGGGGTTTACTAACTAGAGATTACAATCACCTAGACCAGGAGGATGTCCCTAGTGAACGGGGTTGTAAAGTTGTAGTGCGAGAATTCTACGCCAATGCATATGGAAGTGAAAGTAACACTTAGTCCCGAGTTAGAAGGAAGACAGTGGACTACTCCCCTGCCAGAATAAACTAGTATTTTGGATTATCGAATTCTCACTAAAAACAAAATGACGAGTACTTCAAACCCGAGTATGGAATTAAGTGTCATTTCCCTACCGAGACAATAAGTGGAGGTTTATAGGCAATCCATGGAGATGGATTTATTTTTGAAATAGAGGGGTACCCCAAGCACATAACCACAAAAGTTTTTAGGAAGACTATTAAAGCTTGGTGTTATTTTATTAACTACAGCTTACAGCCCAACTTGCAATACTACGAAATAGTGAATTACAAGGCTGCCTTATTTTACCACATTATCATGGGGTAAGGATACTTGGACATTGGCAAAATCATTTATGAATCCATTAGGAGTGCCATCACCACCAAGAAGAACGATGACCTATTTTCCCTTGATGATTACGACCATTTGTAGGATGAACCAAGTGAACATGGTGGGACTCATGTTGGATGTTTTACCGAAGAAGACCAGCACTAATGTGGTAATAGAGAGCTATGGTAAAGTGAATGTTTATGAAGACATGGAGGAAGAGAGATAGAGCGGAGATAGCAAGAAGAGAAACTAGCAGAGAAGGAAAATCAGAGAAGACACGAAGAGAATCTTAGAGGAGATGTCAGAAGCTCGAAATGATCCGAACATAAAGCAACATGCTAGGGACTATGACAGATTATACATGGAGGAATCAGAGTTGGCTTTCATGGGTGTTATCTTAAACAATCAAATGACTACTCTCTGTAATCAAGAACTGGTATTCGAGAACCAGATAGCCTTAGCAATGAGCATCCATAGAATGGAACGTAAGATATCTAGGAGATACAAATGTCAATGAGGCACATTGGTTCTTATACCATCTACATAAATGAGATTACCAATTAGCAGTAATCTTGATGTTCTGACATTGCCCGATCAGGAATACCACCTCTATAACCTCGCTGTGAGCTATAGTCCCAAAGGATTGATCCCGTGGAAGACAATTACGATGTGACTTCAGGACGTCAACATTGATTTTATTCTTCTCTATATTTTCTCTATCTCTGAGTGATGTTGTGAGATTCCTCTATGTAATCTCAGTAGTGGTTATATTCTTTATGTTTTCTTGATGATACCTTATGTTTATGGTGGTATACTTTGTGATACATTCTATTTTGTGTATAGTTATAATATTTATTTCACTTATTATATAATGGTGATGTTTATTCATTAAATTTTTATGCACTCAGTCTTATAATAATTAACTTAATTTCTTGATTTGTCATATTTATTCTTATTTTATCAATTCGGTTATACTTCACATGGTATGTTTGTTATGATGAGAATCGAACTTCATTTTTAAACCTTAAGGACAAGGTTTAGAATGAGTTTAGGGGTATTTTCGGTAAATTATGGAATTGATGGTAATGAAAGGAAATAAAGGTAGAAAAAAATTTCAGAATTACTTTTAATCCGATATTCAAGTAAGTTGACGAAAACTTATATAATTTCTTTCGAAATCAAGTAAGTATGAATTTCATTTTATTTATTTTAATTAGGAAAAGAATGAAAATGAATATATATGTAATAGATTTTGAATGGAAGTGTTATTTTCATCACCCAAGTGAATTTTATGATAGAAGGAATTAATTTTATACTTTTTTTGACTAACTTTACTACTTGACGAACACTAATTGAATGCCTTGTGTTAGTCATGATAATGGGTAGAAAAATCAAAACAATAGTGCAAGATGAACAAGATAGATTTTTATGAATCTTATGATACAAAAGCTATTGATTGAGTATTTTTATAGTATATATATAAAGTTATTACACCACAATTGAAAAAAGAAATGGGTTAGAAATTGATGAATTTAATTTCTTCAATTTTGGTGGACAATGAGAAGTTTTAACAAGAGTTTATAAAATAAAAATATAGAGAGTTCTATAGATTCCAAAGAAAATGGAACAGGGAATCAATAATAAAAAAAAGTGAGAATGTTCAAAGGAAAAGGAGTAGGGACTCAAAAGCAAAAGTAAAAGAAATTATGAAAAAGAAATAGTTAGAATAGAGTAGAAAAAATAAGAGAGATAAAAAGAAAAGATGGATGTTCTTAAAATCTTTAAATGAAAAGAATTAACTCGAGTACTTGAAACTAGAGTTGGATGAAATATTTTTTAATCTAGCATGTTCTAAATGACGTATTCAACGGTATCTTGGCAAAACTCCTATTGATTTTGATTTTAGTGTTATTGTAAAGTATTTTCTTAAATTAAGATTAATCTAGTGATTTTTGTGTTTAAGATTTTATATTATTTATCATAAGCTTGATGCTTGTCAGTGGAGATTGAGAAAATCTATGTTATGCACTAACCTTTGTGATGAACTTTAAATTTTAAAGAAGTGTTATATTAGGTAGTCAAGTTATCACTAAGGGTTATTTTGATTTGATTAAATTATTCTATTATATCATAAATCTTATTTACTTTTAAGTAATATATTTTCATTTGAAAATCATTTCTATTTTAAAATCTCTATTATTTAAAGTTAAGATGAATTAGATTGAAATCAGTTTATGAAGAGTGAAAGGAGAATATGATGAGAGTATTGCTTTGCTCGAGACAAGAAAGTGTTGAGTTTGGGGGTATTTGACAAGTCAATAATTAGACACATTTTATAATGTAATTTAGGTTGATTTTAAGCATAAATGATGATATTACACTAGGTATTCTCTTCTTTTTGTGATTTCAAGTTTTAAATAGGAAAATGAAGAACTAGAAGAAAAGAGAAAGATAAGCAATACTGTCAACCGAAAAAATGCACCACCGATTAGCCAGCGACTTGAAATAACACTAAGAACCGCTATATAAATCAGCAACAGAAAAGGCCAGCAAATCCATAACGAATTAAGGAATGTACTATAAATCACCTGCTGACACTACAAAAAATGGCTATTTAGAAACAGAATTAGCAACAGAATTGAGTTCCGTTACTAAAAAAAAATGGTTTGAGACGGAATTGAGAAGGACTAATTCAGAGACGGAATAGAGAGAGAGATCAGAGACGGCAATAGAGACGGAATTAAATTCCGTCTCAAAAAAATGGCGCAAACTTTCCCACCAAAACTTTAATTTTTTACAACCGTCCGTTACGTCTCGAGATTCGTACGTGCTTCGATCTCGATGATTCAAAAATAGGGACCAACCACAACTCTCACCGAAATCTCTCCCTCTCTTTCTCTCAACTATCTCTCTCTCTCTCAACTCTCTTTCTCTCTCAACGCTTTCTGCCTAAACGCTCTCTGCCTTCTCTCTCTAACCGGTCTCTGCTCTCACCGTCACCGTTCTCTGCGCCCGATCACCGCTCTCTCCGCTCACCGCTCACCGCTCACCGATCTCTGCTCCCTCTCCGCTCTCTCTCCGATCCCCGCTCTCTGCTCTCTCTCCGATCACCGACCGATCCACCGCTCTCTGCCCTCTGCTCGATGTGTTGCTCACCGCTCCCATCATCGCCCTCTGCTCTCACGCGTGCATAGGCCGATCTCTGTTCGTTCTCTCACTTTCTCTCACCTCTCTCACCGCTCACCGAAGCTTCCCAGTTCTCCCTCTCTCACCGATGCTTCCTAGTTCTCCCTCTCTCATCACTCTCTTTCTCTACCGTAATCTCTCTCCCTAGCCTAAACTTTCGGCCGTCGTTGTGATTGTGGCTGCCGGCGGCTCTGCCGTCGCTGAGGCCTAAACTATTTGTCGTCGCTGCGATTGGGGATTCCGTCGGCTTTGCCGTCGCCGTCTATCGGAGATTGGAGCCTCTGAAGCCCTTACCCGTTGCCCTTTTTCGCCGCTCCCTAAGCCGTCGCCGCTGTTCACCGCACCCCAAGCCGTCACTGCACCCTAAGCCGTCGCCACTGTTCTCCGCACCTCATCGCCGCTGTTCACCGCACCCAGTCATCTGCACAGTGCTGACCAAGTTTCTCATTTGCAACTGAACTGATATTAGCCTATTTGCTCTTCATTGTTCTGAACGTCATGATATTATAGCAATTGATGTTTTGCAGGCTTTTCTTTGGATGCTCTGCAGGAGGTTTGGCATCAATTCTACACTGTGATGAGTTTCGGGAACTGTTTCTTGCTACTACTAAAGTGAAATTCTTGAGTGATGCTGGCCTATTCCTTGATGCGTAAATACCTCCTATTCCTATGTACATTACATTTACTGTTGGTTTTTATCAATTCAATTGGCCATTGCTCTATCCCTTGTCATTCTTGATTTAATATTGATGTTCCACTTACAGGATTGATGTATCTGGTAACCGCACTATTTGCAAAATTTTCAATTGCTTTAGTTTTCACATGGTTTGGGTCGTTTGCTAACTGGTGACATGATATATGTCCCTTACTATAGTTTCTTGATGTTCTATGCAAGTTTGTGAATTTCAGTGAGCCTTAGAAGAGTTATGTGTCACTTGTTCTTTTAACTTTGATTTCTACCCTTTCCTTGTGACAGATGGGTGGCAACATCGTTGGATTTTCATAAGAACTACGATGCCATCATTTTTTAGACAATCATAAGGTTGCATTGTAAGGTTTAATTTATTTTACTTTCCTATTTGTCTTTCTCTTCTTGGAATAATATCCTGGGATTGTATTTGAAATTTAGAAAAAGTTTTAAAGACAAAGTGGATGAGAGGCAATTCATTGCTTTCGCTTTAGCTCATGCTTACTTTGGTTAGAAAATCATGAGTTTTAAAGCTAATATTTAATATTGAAAACCACTCGACCAACCTAAAGAAAAAGTTAAAATTAAATTTGTTACGACACTGTTGGAGCTTGAAGAGACTTACAAGGTGTGAAACGCGAGTTTGGAGTGGCTAGAGAGCCTGATATAGGTACACTAATTGCGTGCATTTAAGGTAACTAAATCCTTTGAGGGAATTCTCTTTATTTCATTTCCATTTCTGAGTTGACATTAAATCATTTAGATTATTTTACTATCGATCTTATATTGGTAATGTCATGCATTGTGTATTACTATCTATGATTTCTTTGGCTAAAATAATCGTGTAAAAAATTGTCGCATAGCATTCTTTGTCATGACTTTGTTCTATGATTGAATTCCTTTAATGTTGTTGATCTATGAGATGTTGAATTTCTTTCTAAATAACATACCACGATTTGGAAATATGTTGAACTGAATTTCTTTATCCCCATTTTTTAGCCAAGTGTCAATTCATTTTTGTAATTTATTTATTTGTTGGTATTTTTGTTCTGGCATTCTTTATTGATGGTGGCAATGTTACATATCCACTAGAAACGATCAGCCACTCAGGATACATCAGGTCCAAATGTTGGTTGAATATGCCACAATGAATGCTAATGCAATGAGAAAGATTCTCAACAAGTATGACAAAGTGAGTGCAGAAGAAGTTCTATCTACTTGCTAGTTCCATATTTTAACTGATTTTGCATTTTTTTTTACTAATTTAACATTTCTGGCAGGTGCACAGTTCTGTTAATGGAAGAGAATTTTATTCGAGGATACGAGGTGACCATATGGAACTCCCGCTGTCACCCTGGCTAATAGAGTTGGGAGCGTTATGCATAAATTTCAATGGCTCCAATGAGGGGGAGCCCGATCGCTATTCGATCGGTTCTCTTGTGATTTCGCTTCGATCGTGCCACACCGAGATTTGTTGTATCGATTCTGTCAAACTTGATTATAGTTTGACATGTCCTATTTGTTTGGTAAATTTTGGGATTGCACAAGTTTTGTTTTGTTCATTAGGAAACATGCAGGCGCATCTTCTATATAAGCTGTGATGTTTGCTTACCTCTCCATGATTATACTGCAGGAAACCGTCTTTAATGCATATGCTTTGGGCTGTGGCCATCTCTTTTGCACATTGTGCATTTGTTCTGCTGCATCTGTGACGACATTTGAAGGCCTCGAGGCAGCACCGGCAGTATCAAAATGTCCTATTTGTAGAGAGGTAACCTGTGGTAATTCCGGCATGATATTGATAATCTATGCTGACATATAGGCCTTTCTTTTGTATTTTAAACTTAAAACTTGTTGAAGGTGCTCGAGATAATTCAACCAGGAAAAAATATAGTTTATGTCTCAGGAAAATGCATAAATGAATTTAGAAGCAATTTCTGGGACGAATATCTCTTACTCCACTAACATCTACCTTGTGACCACATGGTCAACTCTTTACATCAAAAGGGTCCTTAAGTTAAAGTACTGGGGGTGTGGCCACATGCTTTTGAAATACCTTTCTGTTAAGGAAACTATTGTAGTTACAATAGTTACTATAATTTCCTTAACACTTTCATTTGATATTGATGACATCTTGTGATTATTGAGTAGGGTTAAGTGTAAGAAATGAAAATAACTACAATTCCCATGTGAAGCCATTTGGAACTTTTTTATTTTTTTTTATGAATAAAAGTTGGTTTATTGAGATGCTTCCCAAACCTACATAAAGTTCATCAACTTGCATGTATGTTGATGGCATTTGAAACTAAATTCTTACCGCGTTGCTCCTAGACTCCATGCTTAATTGTTTTCTTTCATTTGTTTCATATTCTATCTAAACGTAATCATCAACTTTATTTTTTTTACTTATCTCTTCATTTTCTTTTTTATTGAATTAATTTCACCTCATCTAAGATCTTTGGATTATATAATATTTTTTATCCTTTCGAAATAATTACTTGACTTTCATGCTTTACAACAACAACATAGCCTCAGTCCCAAGTTAATTGGGGTCGACTACATTGATGAAACTTTTCCATTGTGCATGTGCTCGATTTAGTGCAATTGATGGTGTGCTCCATTTTCATGCTTTACAATTTTGTATTTTATATAATATGTTGTTTGGTTGTGAAGGAATTTCTCCTTTCTTTTTTCATTTAGAAGTTTATTTTATTTAAATTTTGCTGCCTTATCAACTTAATTGATAAATGTAAAATTTGCACTATTTCTGAAGTACAGATTCATATGGACGTTGCAGAATTATTCAACTTAATTGATAAATGTAAGATTTGCCTTCTCAACTTTATTTTTTTTTACTTATCTCTTCATTTTGCTGCCTTCTCAACTTAATGCTACTATTATATTGTTAACAAAATATTATTGATCAATGCAGGCTAAGCTCCAAAGGAGATGTCAGGAGCTGACCCAGACTACACCGGACCAACCGGTGGATGATGAGGCGGTGTACTACAAGGTGGCGGGTGACTGTCCCAAAGGATGTGTCTACAGTCTCAGGTCGTTATGGAGAAAGAAGAGAAGATACGTAGATCCTGATGCTAGCACATCCCGGGTGCTAGCACAACGAGGGATGGGCAACTTTATGATATTTAGGTATTTTTATGGTTGTTGTAGAACAATGAGAATTGTAGTTTTTTTATGGATACTTAGGTATCTTAAACATTTATTATACTTGACTACGTTTCATGAATATATAATTTTTTTTAATATCGAATTTTATGTTTTTTCTAATTTGAATCTTTGTTGTTGATATATATTGTTGATTTGTGTATGTATGTCAAATTCTGCTTTGTTGGGGGATGTTAACACCCCCAAGGAGTTGCTGGAGGGGGTGTAGGCGATGGAGTAGGTCCTATGCATGGTTGTATTTCAGGTTTAGAGGTTATGGAGAATCAATTGGATTAAGCTTAAGTTTGAAAACTAAACAAAGCGGAAATGAGACGGATTAGCAACGAAATTCAGAGATTCCGTTGCTATTTTGTCTCTAATTTTCGAGGAATATATGCATGAATCAGCTACAGATTAGAGACGAAATTATTGTATTCCGTTTCTGATCCGTTGCTAATCAGAGACGTATCAGAGATGGAATATAATAATTCCGTCTCTAATCCGTAGCTAATCAGAGACGGATCAGAGACGAAATCCAATAATTTCGTCTCTGATCAGTTGCTAATTAGAGACGGATTAGAGACGGAATCCAATAATTCTGTCTCTGATCAGTCTTTGATTAGCAACGGATCAGACACGGAATGCAATTACAATTGTACCCTTTAGAAGAATTTCCATTTCTATTCCGTCTCTGTTCCGTTTCTAAATTCCGTCTCTAATCAGTCTCTAATCAGCAACGGAAACACATTTCCCTTACTGATTGAATTAGCGATGACGATTTTAGAAACGGAATAGATTCCGTCTCTGTTCCGTTGCAGAATTGAATTAGAGACGGAATTTATGCTAATCAGAGATGGAAATTTCCGTTTCTGATCTGCTATTTTTTTGTAGTGTGAATCGATGGAGCACTCAGAGCTAAACTCAGTGATTTGCTTAGCTATTTGTGTATAAGTTAGGCATCACTAAAAATTCGCCGAGGTTAGTTAAGGGTTTTTTAAATTAGTATGAAGGATTTGAGTCTATCTACGATATGTATACGTACAGAGACTAGAAAAAATAGAAGAGAGCTTCAAAATAACTCTCCTAATTCTTTATTTTTGCTTTTCTATTGCTTTATTTTAGTTTTATTGTCTGCGTTTGAAGATACTTTGGAGCTTTAATTTATATTAAGTTATTTATTCATTCATTATGTCTTTTAATTATATTTATGCGTTGTTTATTTCTAGCATGAGTAAATACTCTATTAATCTAAACAAACCCTAGATAATCTAACATATTTTGGATTACTAAATAGTTATAATTAAGGAATCATGTGCTTAATGCTTTAGATCTATTTAACAAGTTTTTTTTTTTTTTTTTTGCATATTACAACCGAAGGAGATTAGTATTGCATGCATAGTTGCAAATGTGTTATGTGGTATTAAAATTATGATTCTATGTCTATAGTTATTGATAACAATTATAGAAGTAGTAACTAAGATTAATCTATATGGCATTTTCCGAGTGGATGTTCTAGGCGACGGTGTTCTAATTTGTTTATTATGCGGCTTCGGTAATATTTGTTTAGATTATGCATGATTTTTATTAAATTTAATGTTATTGCATTTCTACGGCGTTGTGTTTTATCCAATGGGTAGATTTACAATAATAAAAATATGACATTTCCATTGAATTAAGGAAAATCGATGGTTGACTAAAGGCTATCAACCTATTATGAAGTAAGGTTTAATGATTTTAAGAGTCCATATGTTTTATAATTATAACTATAGTATGAATTTATATGACGTTCTAGTGTCTGAAAGTAATCCAAATATATTACATTGTTTAGTGGGGGTTTGTTTAGCTGTTTGTTTATTTATATTGAATTGCATTTCAATATTGTTTAATTTAGTTTGAACTCGATTTGTTTAGATTAATTTAGTTAGTTTGGCTATTTAAGTTAGTAATCATAATTTTTAAGTTATTTACTATTTCAATTACCATTTAACTAGATTAATTAAGTTAATAAAAATAATAAAAGTTACTTGCTTTTGAGATTTCGAAAATCCCTGTGGAGACAGTATCCTATTTACCACTACTACAAGTTAATAGAAAACACGGGAAATTATTGTGTACGCTCTACACATACCAAATATCTGAATGAATTAAACCAAATGGAGTATGAGCAGTAGAATGACTATGAGTAAAAAATGAAGTAGGTTGTTTGGCTAATTGACAACTACATACAATCAAATGACTGAAAATTTGAAACACCGAATTATCCACTAGAAACAAAAGTTTGAAGTTTACTTGCTGAGGCATGGCCATGATGAAGATGCCACTGATATAACAAATAGAGGAAACAACGGCAGAGAATTTCTGAGCAGCATGCAAATGAAGCGATGATAACTTAAATAATCATCCCACTTTGTTCCCTGTTCCAAGAATCTGACCCTTCCGAAAATCCCCTAACCTGACAACAAATATGAGAAAAAGAAATTGATAAGCCAAGATCATATAATTGACCAACTAAAACCAAAATAAAGGCAAGATCAAGGACACAATAAGTGTTAGGAAGAGTAAGGGTAGAGGTAAAGATAGTTCATGCATGAGTAATGAGCATATAACTTCCATTTGCAGCGTGAATAAATGAAAAAGATTAAGTATGTTCTCTAGAAGAAAAGACAAACATATGAGAAGTCATATGATAAAAATGTTCAAAATTAAGAAACCAATATTTACATGGAGTTATAAATAATGCAATGGCTTTAGGGGATATCACCTATTTGAAGGGTGCTTCTATCTAACTCAAAGGAATAATATGAGAGGAAGGAGACACATCAGAGACAGCAACACAATAGAAGAATCTGTTTTAGATGTAAACTTTGTGGTACCCATGGGACAAGGAGGATGGGTTGGACAATTCAACAATATGTTCATGCTCATTGCAGTACCTACATTCAATAGTAGAACAATTAGCAAATGCATGTCTCGTGCTTTTGCAATCCCTACAAGATGAGGATCCAGACTTCGAGCGTGGCAGAGTAAGTGCAAGAGCAACTTCTGATGAAGTGGAAGGAGGTTTAACCAATTCCAGCCTAGTTTCTTCATACAAAATTTCCTTGACAACTACATCGAGAGAAGGCAAAGGATCGCGATGCAACAAGGCTGCACATACTAATTCGTACTTTAGACGGAGTGCCATAAGAATTTGTAAGAGATGAAGATGGTCCTGAGTGATTTTTACTTGTTGTAACTGATTTCAGATCGCTTGTATGAGAGCTACAAAATCATTAATGGACCGACCATGTTCTTGTTTTCAAATTGTTGAGATTAGTGAACAACTGGTAATATTGTGCCAAATCAAAAAAATTATATCTAACGAACAAAAAATCTCAGATTTCTTTAGCAATATCAAACTCAACAAATTGAATATGAATAGAAGGTGAAGTGGTGTTACTGAATCAAGTGATGATCTTTTGATTTTTACTTTCTCAATTTTCAACACAGTCGAAAAATATGGTGTCACATTCATACATTTTGTTATGGCTTGACAATGTTCCTCATTACAATATGCCAAAGCTTTCAGCTAATTTAAAAACTTTTAATCTATTGCGGCCATAATGGATAGTTAGAGCTATCAAGGGTTGTTAGATTGGTTGAGATACCTCGTTTCGCTCCTCTTTTATTGCCGTTATGATTCAAGCAAGGCAGCCGACTAGATGTGCGTTTGTGTGCACACGGGAAACTCGCACGGGTGGATGTGCGCGACACGACAGCAACGTGGCAGTAACGCTGCCACACGACAACAAGATAGCTCACTGCCTACAGTTGCATGCACAAGAAAGAGTGGCTGCTGAACACGGACAATACTGCACGGGACGGATCGTGACAACAGTGCACGGGACAAATGAGCGGCTGTTGAACACGTACGTGTGGACGCAGGGACGCGCAGCTGCTGAACATGGAAGTGTGGACGCAGGGACGCATGGAAGCAGGGACGCTCGCACGATCACGGACGGGCAGCTGAACACGGACGAACCCAGCTGAACAGGGAAATGGAGATGCGGACGAATCGTGCACGGGTTGAACAGATATGTCGATGAAACCACAAATACGTAATCACAGGCAGAGACCGAGATGCACTTGCCTAGTGCTCTTATACCATGATATTTTATAAAGAACGAATCTTTATTAAATGTGTTTGTGAACACAACTTTACATGTATTTATAGATACATAGATACATCAAAAGATAACGTAAAATAAAAACATTTATGATGTCCTAACCACATCAAGGATAGACACCAATCATTGTGATCGTTATGATAACTGAATATATCTTAACAAATCGTAACAAATTCTATATAGATTTGAAATGTTTTGGTGTATTAATTACTTTGCCTAATTAGTAGCCTAAATACTTTCACTAGCCTAATTAATATGAGTATCCTAATTAATAGCCTAAGTACATTATTTTCGATTTTTGGTTTTTCTTTTTTACACAATAATAACTATTTTTAGTTTTTTTAAATAAAATATAGTTATATATAATTTTGAGTAGGTATTTTTCATCTTTCATCATTTTAATTGAAAATTGCAGTTTTTTTTTAATTATGAGAATTACAATTACATCCATTTTTATATCTTTTATATATATTTTTTTAAAAATATAGATTTATAGTGCTAAGACGATGTCCGAGTTCAAGCCATACTTGTTTTTGAATAATTTTAGATATCGATTTCATTAAACAAAAAAAAATCAGAGATCAATTTGTATTGAAATCAACTTTTAATGGAGCAGGTGAAGAAGATTGCAAAGACTATGAATGAAGTGTGGATTATATAGTCAAATCTTGCATTTGGACACAACCTAATATAATCTAATTAAAGTGCAGGGTGTGAAGATTATTAAGAGTATTTTTTTGTCTTTTTTTAATCCAAATTAAGCTAATTAGCCTTCCATATTTTTTAGGATTTCGATAATTTTCAGTCGATTTGCCCAAACCGTGACGTCTTGGGCAACCAATCTATTCTTGCTGTTGGGTTTGGGCCTGACGGACATCTTTTTCATCAGGACCTTCCCTTTCGGCCATTCATGGGCTTTGTTGTCGTGCAATGGAAGACTTGACATTGGTAGTGAATTTGGGTATTGCAATAACGACAACCCATGATCAACCACGAGTTCCGTAATTCCTTTTTTAATTATCGTGAATGAGAGGGGAAATAGGGTGGGATGGGTTGGGGTGGTGTCGGTGGGGAGAAAAGCGGAGGTAGATTTTGAACGATGATAAATGTAACATTGTCTAAGGCAAAGGGTGTTTTGGTAAAAAAAAATTAATTTTTTATATTGGGCGGGAAGATAGAATGAATGGGTTGCAATAGAAGCCCTCTTAATTTAGTCATCTAACCTAAACTTGTTTACGTTGGGCCTTTGTCTCTTTGAACTTCTATTTTTACACTCATTTAGTCTTTCTATTAATCAAGACTTTATCAAATCAAATTGAATAAAAGAATATGTTGGTACATAAATGTTGTAATGATCCGTTATCTTAAGCAGGTGATTAGTGTTAACTCGAATCCTTGTTAAATCGAGTTAGGCTCGTGGTTAAGTCCGATGTACCTCGATTAGTGTGTGTGTGGGCTTGCATGATGTTTGGTGTTTGTGCGACGTGTTAACAAATTTATAGGTTGTCGGATTAATTGAAATTAATATAACCTAAAGTTTGGAAAATCAAATCAAATGAATATTGTGAATCATTGGATAGTTCTCGAGATACGTAGTGTACCCCAATCAGTGGCACATTAGCATCGTGTCACTTTAAGCCCAACACCACCTAATTCGCCTCGAGATGCGTATTCGGTTTGATGATGAAAGGTAGCATGAGGTGGCTAGGAGGAGGTGACAACTTAATTGTTAAGTTAAAAGATGAGGATTAGCTCAATCCTCATCGTTGCCATCTTCAAACCTGCCCCGCATTATCATTATTGTTGCCACCACCTTCACCTCTTCGCTATTGTCACCACCACTAGCGTCATAATCTTTATCGTTGTTATCATCTCCGTTGTTGGTAAGCTCACACACTCCCTCACTTTCTCTTATTTTTCATGGGGTTTAAGGGATGTGGAGGTGTGTGAGTGGGTTGTAGGGGTTGTGACCAGAGGTATGGAGAAGACGAGCAAGGTCCAAAGGTTCACTAGAACCTCTAGACAAGGGTTGTTAGGTAGTGGTTAATGGTTTGTAGAAGTTGGTGGTTTGTGGAGGATTGTTGTTGTTGTTGTTGTTGTTGTAGTTGGTGGTTTGTGGAGGATTGTTGTTGTTGTTGTTGTTGTTGTTGTTGTTGTTGGTGGTGGTGGTGGCGGTGGTGGTGGTGTTGTTTGTTGTTTTTGGAAGAGTTGTGAACGTGGTGAAACCCTTGTATGGACTCTTGAGTGAGCTTTTTGGACATGATTGGAGGGGGTCGAGGAGTCCGGGAGGTCATTGGTATCGCCGGAGAGATGAAGAACTTGAGATGGGCACGACAGTGATTGGTGCCGCTTGTAGCATCGTGAGCAGGGAACCTATGGCACCACTTGCTGGTCGAGTTGCGTTAGGGTAGCCACGCGCCTCGAGGCCACCGGGTGGGGTGCGCCGTGGGTCTCACAGCCATGTGATTGTAGCCGCAAGTATAACCGCTCGATTGTAGTAATAGTGTGATCAACTTACATTGATTACAGATATTGTCTTTAGGGAAAAGTATATTGCACTTCGTATAGTCAGTCAGAAATACTTTATTGCTAACGATTTCCCTTTTCAATTGAGTTTTACACTAAACTATTCTATATATTCTATCAAAACAATGTAAATAAATTTTAAACTTTTGTTTTAAGAAGATCTTAGTTCGCAACTTCACCTAGGTAATGAATAACTATGTTTTCAACTCACTTCGTTCATCTTCATTATGTGTGTGCAATGCTTAATTAGAATAGACATATTTCCTTCAAATCCACTTCAACCCACTATCGTGACGAAAAAATTATAATGTCCAAAATAGAACTCCACCTATCGGTGTGAATAATGTAAGTTCCACATTGCTTTCAGTTCCAAATATTTAAATTAATAACTAATTAAATTTACTATCCGTGCCTCTCTAATCAATAACTATCCATCGATATTATACATTTTACTATTGTATTGTCCATATCCAGCTTAAAAGCTTCAATGGTCATGATAACTTCTAAAACCTAATATCAACAAACACGTGATAAAGATGTTCGCAACATTACTCTTAGAATCATTAAAAATTCTAACAATTGCACTTTTTAACTTTATAATCCTTTCAAACTACTTAAGCATAACATTCATAGCATAGGATCCATTGATCTTTAAGATTAATGAACTACTCACACATCATTGAAATAAACATGCACGTAATGTTATTCATTTCAATTAAAGATTAAATGAATAACTTCAATTAAATTAAAGAAAACAATACCGAACAACCACACGTGAGTCTTCAATGTATTCTCTTCCACGATTCTTTTTAATACTAAAAAATAAAGTAAAACTGTGTAAAACTATGACTATTAGTTGCAATCTATGGCGGTGTATATGTTTACCACGTTCTAATACCTATTTATACTCCTAAGACACTTTTGAAAACAATTAGAAAACCTAATAAACAATTCCACATGAATTATAACTCTTTTTATTTTCTTTACATCTCAGCACTGTCGGTAAGTGATCTGAAGCTGTGTGTACAAAGCCATGATGCCATGATAGCTTTAGACACTTTGTATGCAATTTACCTCATTCATTAGACTCGATGCTCTATGTAGACCTTCCCGGCACTGCCCCCTTCGGCTCACAGCGCTACCACTGCGTCAGCTATGCTATCCACTTTTTCCTCTCTTCTCGGTCATCCACGCCTTGCCCAAGTTATCAAGCCTTCTTCCCACGGCGTCAACCATCCGTGCCACGTAGCCAACCCTCATTTTGTACATTTTATCCTCGTTTCCTCACGAAATCACTCCATTGTCTCGTTTATACCTCACATACTTGAAAATACATAAAAATCATCAATTTAGATTTATTCCGAGATATTTACACTAAATATACTACTAAATTAGTCCTATATATAAGTTTATATAATCACTCATCACCTTGCCACATCATTGACCCACAAGGTCCCGCGCCCCGCTGACGTACGATGCTATACCAGCATTCTCAGTGTTTATGCCTTGTGTTATGGTTAACCATTTACTCGGTTAAATCATTTGGTTATTCATTATGAGTTTACTGAGTTTTAGTTCTTTTACTCTAGTTATGAAGTATGAAGTGTGTTTATAGAGTTTTAGTGTTATTTAAACATTAAAATAGTGGAAGCCTTAAACGACATGAAATTGCATTATGAGATAAGTTCGCATGTCATATGTATAATCAACTTACTTTGAAAACCAGGAAATCATGTACCAAGTACATAAGGCGGTGATATAGAATTCTGAGTATATATACATGTACATGTGTTTCTCAAGTCACCGGATAACCCAAAAGAAAGCAAAATACTGAAATAAACATCTACGAGTCGACGAAGAACAACAGGATAAGCTCCGAGGTAGTTACCAAGAATCCCCTTGCCCTTGCTCATAGAGGGATCTGCACTCATCATTAAACACAATGATGATGAGTCCAGTAAGTAAAATCACAAAGAAAACCACCAAGCATTTAACATAAGCCAATAATAATGTTAGATAAACATGCCAAAAATAAATAAAGCTGTATACATGGATCATCACATGCAAAAATAACACTAAGGACTCAAGTGCATGTGTACCCATCCTGAACAGACTAGACCATATATCGGTATACTAGGTGTTCTCCGAGGTGTTCACGCCCTCCAGCCCCACTTTCGAAGCCCACGTTGTGGTCGCCCTAGTCCCACGACCACCAACACTCGCATCGAAGAAATAGCTCGGGTCCTAATTCACCGAGGTCTAGAGTGCCACGTACTACAATCCAACGTGTCACTCATCCTTACGCACAACGGAATACCCCGATGGTGAGCTACTTAGCCTGCTATAAAAGCATTATTAACAACGATATGATAATGTGAAAACAATAAGAAATAATAAAAAGCTGAATTGAAACGATGAAATACTTAAGGTGTGTTTCAATTGGGTTTTATGCACCTCAAACGCATTAAATCCTCGCCTGTGATGCCCCTAAAGCATACTTGACACCTGGCTACAATTTTCTACGTCCCTAGTATTCAATTAATCCAATAAAGTGGGTTTAACTATGGTCAAATAGGTTTAGGAACCTATAACCCAATACAACCCCTTAAGATACAGCAAAACTCAAATTTGATACACAGTATTGCAACGCAAATTAGACCATGATTAATTCAAAATCATTGAAAATACTAAACACCGAAGTTTTAGCTATATGTCTTAACTTTCTAGAAAAGTAAGGATTGTAAAATTTTGATATAAAATGAAGGAGATAATGGAAATCTATGAAGACAACCCAAATTCGAATAGCTGAAGTACCCAACAATAATATACTAAAATATTAGCATGATCCAATAAGAATTGATGGAGTTATGCATTTTCCAAGTTCAACTATCAAACCTATTTGCAGAGCATTTTTGGGCAAGAAAGAGCTCCGATTTGCAATTTCTTTCTACTACCAAAGTTATGGCTCTCTAAGTTAGCTTTTAAACGGCATTGGAATCACCCGATTTGGAGTTAAAATGAGTGCGTAATGCCCAAATTACAGAGGCTAGGTCAAAGAAATTAACATGCATGCATCAAGAAACTTCAAGAGTTTCATTTGGGTTTTCAAAAACCAATTGTAACCAACATAGATCATCAAATCGAGTTGAAAAATCTAATTAGACAAGAAAAATAATATCTTAACCTTTGAAAATTTTCTTTTGCCATTACACCCCCAAATTGTGCTTCATTATAATCATTTTTGCTAGATATTGAACTTGAGCAGCTGAAGGGGATGATTACCTAAATTGATTAATAGCTTCACTTGATCTTTTAAAACTCCAATATCTTAGGTTTTCCAATAAAAATCAGCCTTTCTTCCTATCAAAATTTAGATTTTTGATCAAGTGTTGCATGATGAGAATTTCCACCCAGTCTTACCTTCTATACTTTAGTTGGCATAATCTTAGCCATTCATCAAAAGCCAAATCTCACATATCTTTGGTATCTAATGACCCTCATTCACCAAGTCATACTCACCAATGACACAAGTTGGGGCACTCATCTAGTCTAGGCACACACAACCTAGGATTATCATGATGAACATAAAATGTCCTTGATTTTTTTGTCCCACCATAGGCTTGTGTTATTGTCAAGGCTCAAATTCTTAGTTCTAGTTTAATTTTTTAATCAGGGTCATTGACTGAGGCAATGTTCCTAAGGTATATATTAGATTTTTTTGATGTATTCTTAGTTTATTATATATGTGTAGACTACTAAGTCATTCCGATTTTTGTTTAGATATCGAGACGTGAATGGAGACGTGCCTCGAGATGCGTACCTAGACAAAATAAGGGTAGAGATTGATGTGGTAAGTTTAATTTATGATTAAACATTTCATTGATGTTCCTCGAGACACGTTTGAACACAGCACAAGACCAATTGTGTAACATTATGTGTTATCAAAAAATAGTTAGTGGAGAGTTAATGGATTGTAGGGTCACAATTAAGGCCATTAGATTGATATAGAGATAGGTGATGTACATAAGGCCAAAGGCTTAAAATCTAACTTAACAAATATATATATATATATATACACGATTAAATGGGATAAACACGCAAACATTTCATTTGATCTAAATGGGAGAGAAGAAGATCTGGAGAAGGAATCAAAAAATTGTTAGGAGATTTTGGTGAATTTGATAGGGATCGATTCGGTGATATTCTATGTAACGACCCATTTTAATCGATCCCGATTAACTGGCTAATTACAAATTAAGAACATAAGCTCAGACCCACGTGGACGTCGCGAAAAAGTCTATGACACGCCTAATGAGTGAAATATGTTATTTTTGTGTGTGAGTGTTTATTTATTCTACTATTAATTAATAGTTCGCGCAATGTTAATTGAGAATTTCGCTTGGTCGCATTGTGCGCGGGTAGTGACGAGAGTGTGCGACGTCGCGGTGTGCGCGTAACGCGGGTACGCGAGGAGTATGAGATTGAGTTGTCACATCACTCACCCCATCACGTCACACATCAAATCAACCTATACCTCATCATTATTTCTCTCATTTTTCTCTGAAATAAAATAAAAAATACAAAATTTACTCTCATTTATAAACGGATAGTAAGAAGAATAGGGGAGAGAGAGACAAGAGAGAGAAAGAACCAGAAAGAGACAACAAGAGAGAGAGAAAGAGAGAGAGAAGATGAGAGAAAGAGAGATCGACGACAGAGATCGGCGGAGCCACCAGCGGTGGACGGCGGGAACGAGCGACGCGGTGTCGGAAGCGCGCACGGACGCGACGCAAGGGGACCAATGGCGCGAGCAACGGCTGTGAGCAGTGGAGCGGCAGCGGTGGGTAGCGGCGCTTGTAGCACGCCGGCTATGGGCAGCGGCGGATGGCGGCCATCCCTCGGACAACACCACGTGGACGGGGAGGACCGGCGGCGAGGGAAGAGGAGAGAAAAGAGGGAGAAGAGAGAGGAAACGGTGCCGGCGGCGCGAGGCAGCGACGCCGGCGTGGCGCGACGCGCCAGCAGTGGTGGCGGTGCCGGCAGCGGCGTGGTGGCGCGTTGTCGGAACAATCGATCCCCCAATATGATTCGAAAAACGTGCCAAAAATTAAACTTTTGGAATAAAAACTATTATCTAAAATTTTGGTCTCACATTATAAATTTACTTAATGTGACTCTAAAATAATAAAGACTATATAATTTGACACTAGGGACTTAGGCTACCATAGTCGGGTGTCGGGTACGTATCTCGAGGTGAGTGCGGGACGTTTCGAAGGCGTTTGAGGTAAGTAAACCGACGAGAAAGTCAGCTTAAAATTTACTTATTTTCATTATAAATTATTCATTTCACATTACTTTTCGCTAGTTCAATTTTATGGTTACTCTATTCTCGCGTGTGTCTGTGTTTGGTCGAAGGGACGGTATGACCCCTTTCCGGCTCTCTCGTTGATGATTATCTGATTGTGTCTACGGTGTTGATCATACCTTAGACTACGCGTGAGATATCTCAGCGAGTCGATGATCTTGTGAGCGAGTTGACGTGAGGCCCACCTCCGTTACATATTTCCTCTCCTTTGAGGCGTTGGGCGGAAGTCTACCTTCCGACCAACAGAGTTCCTCATTTCGACCGTGAAGAGGGGATGCAGATTTCCTTATCTCCAGGGCCTTCTCGATTTAGTATTTTTGTCTCAGGGCTCGACAACTATACACCACACTCGCGTTCCACATTTTCGATTATCTCATGACTTAGATTCATGCTTTATGTTCTTGTGCATTTACTTTATGTGCATGAATTGTAGCCATTTCCTTGGATTTCTTGTGAATACTAACTGAATTTCTCTGGGATTTACTCACCTGGAACTTGTCATTGTTGTTGGTGGCAAGTTGTAGATTCTACGACGAGCTGGGGGAAGGCGGTGATTGGCGACTACCTCTGATTTGGAGCGCCTCCACTAGCTTACTCGTAGGTGATTGTATTTACGTATAAATACTTTTTGGGATCATTTTGGGAGACATTTCACCTGATTCATGTATATTGACGCCTATTATACATTTTTGTCGCCTTAACTAATATACATTGTATTCTTTTTGCTGGGTTTTCACCCCATAGGTTGTTAAATATTGCATAACTTGTTTACATTAATTATATGCATGTTATTAAGACTTCTGCTACTAAAATATCTTAAATAAATCGAAACAAGTGAATTAAGTTATAAAACTTTATAACTTGGTATATTTTGCTAAAATAATCATTTAAATAACAAAATTTACTAAGTTGGAGTATTAGACGGTAAGTTCGTAGACCGGTGTGCAAGTGACATGGCATGGCTTGGTGACGTGTCCGGCGACGTGGTGGTGCCCGGTTTGCCTCGGAATTTGGGGTCGTCACAGTTAGTATCAAAGCTTAGGTTCAGGCGAACCTAGGGGAAAGTCTTGAAAATCTCATGGCTTAAGACATTGTGATACCAACGTCACAGTTGGTCAGAGCTTAGGTTCAGGCGAACCTAGGGGAAAGTTTAATGGCTTAAGACATTGTGATACCAACGTCACGGTTGGTATCAGAGCCTAGGTTCAGGCGAACCTAGGGGAAACTTTAATACAACCGAATAAAACCTAACAACAAACATTAGATGTGGAAACCCGAAGATCCTAACTAAGAACTTTAGTTGCGAAGCGAACATGGGACGGGAAGTGCCAAGGCTTATACGTTATATATTTTGATGTGTAATAGTATATATACGTATATATGTGTATACGAGGCTGATACGGACGTTCGCGATTTGCAAATTCGACATGGATGGACGACCAGTTCTTCATACGGACGATGGAGGCCAGCCGAGCGGCTCGACACCCGTCAACTCGGATCAGATATTGTGCGACACGGTCGCACTCCAGAGTTTGCAGCTCGAGGAGATTCTTCGGTTGCTTCGAGCGTAGGCAACGATAATACCGGCCCCTGCCACACTCGCCGCCACCACTACTATAGAGCAGACAGTTGTCGCATCCGACTATTTCGGTGACCTCGCTCACGACCACTACTACCGAGATACTGCCAGCAGTCACTACATAATTGACTACGCCGACCGTGGCACTGACGCTGATTCCACCCTTGAAGATCACATTCGAGACCTTCTTATCAGTTGAGATGAAGTTGATCAAGGAGTTCGTTCGTGTTCAGTCAGGCTACTATCATAGAGGCAGAGACCCAGAGGTGGCTGGGAAGTGGATCGGTTCACACTAGAAATGTCATGGACTTTTGAGGATTCACAACAACATGCAAGATAGGATTTTCGGATTCATGCTCAGGGGAGATCCTACAATATGGTAAATCGCCCACACAGCCACCCACAGGGAGCTGAGTACTTGGGCAAAGTTCGAGAAATTCTTATATGATCTGTATATCCCGATCGAGGTTCAGCTGAGACTAAGAGATAAGTTCTTGACGCTGAGGCATGATGGCCTGACGGTAGCGTAAAACATGGAGAGATTCACACACCTGCTTACCTTGCAATGGACGTACCTGGAACCGAGCAACTTCAAGTCCATGATTTTATTTGAGGACTCCGACTAGAGATTGAGGGAGCGCAGATTGTACACCAAGTCTAGTAAGTGCGAGTTTTGGCGTTCGAAAGTGAAACCCTTGGGACACGTGATCAATGACAGAGGTACTTCAGTAGACCCGAGTAAGATTAACGTTGTCATCGACTAGCCTACACCAGAGTATGCGGCAGACATCAGGAGCTGTTAGGATTGATAGGATTTTATCGACGCTTGTACGGGACTTCTCAGAAAATCGCAGCACGTACCGATGACTAGATTGACCGAGAAGGTTGTGATCTCCCATTGATCCAGTGAATACGACATGACTTTCACCGAGTTGAAGAAGCAGTCGACTTCTGCACCGTTGCTGGTATTGCCGAGCCGGCTAGGGACTTGACTGTTCATACGGATGCTTGTTGCACCCGATTGGGATGCGTACTAATGAAGGGAAACAAGTAATAGCTTATTTATCACTTTAGTTGGGGACTCATGTGAGGAGCTTTCCAATGCATAACCTGGAGCTCCCAGCAGCTATGAGTTTGTCAGAGGTTCCAGATACTACGGAGGCACATATTTGCGGGCAGATGCAGGGACTGACAATATCTATTCCGCGCGACTTGGAGTGTCAAAGAGCTGTTGTGAAGTATCAGAGGTTCCGAGACATAGCACAGAGTCTAGGTTACTCAGATTGGCGCGAGTTCGTTGATGAGTGTTTGATACACCCAGGTAGCTAGTGGGTTCCGGCAGTGGCAGAGTTATACGATGGTATTCTTCATGAGGCTCAAATATCCAGGTACACAATGCATTCCATCAGGGATGGAGGCAGATATCTGCCAATATGTGAGGAGTTGTGAGGTGTGTTAGCAGGTTCAGGCTGAGCACAGGAAGCATGGAAGACTATTGCAGCCACTGCCTATCCCACAGTGGAAATGAGAAGATGCTTAGAGCCTGTGTGCTACAGTTTGGAGGGTCACGGGAGGAGTTTTACCACTTTATGAGTTCGCCTATAGCAATAGCTATCATGCTAGTATTGGGATGCCACCATTCGAGGCGCTATAGGGGAAACCATGCAGATCACCAGTTTGCTGGGCAAAGCCAGGGGACGTAGCCGCCATTGGGTTTGAGATTGTTGTAGATCACACGGAGAAAATCATGTTGATTCGTCAAGAGGTTAAAGGTTGCTCAAGACAGACAAAAAGAGTACGCGAACAAATACCGTGACGGGCTAAGTAATGATGTGGATGATTTGGTCTACTTGAAGGCTTCTCCCTTAAAGGGCCTCGTTGGGAAGAGATAGTCTACCGTGCGAAGGCGACTCTCCACTTGTTCCAAGGTAGAGATTGGATTAAATTTGAATTTCGTGACAAAATCTCGTTTTAGTTGGGAAGATTGTAACGGCCCATTTTAATCGATCTCGATTAACTGGCTAATTACAAATTAAGAACATAAGCTCAGACCCATGCACTACTAAAAAACAGTAGATCAGAAACGAAAATTTCCGTCTCTGATTTGCATAAATTCCGTCTCTAATTGAAATCTGCAACGGAACAGAGACGGAATAAATTCCGTCTCTGAAATTGTCGACGCTGACTCAATCAGAGATGGAAATGTGATTCCGTTTCTGATTTAGAGACGGATTAGAGATGGAATAAATTCCGTTTCTGATTAGAGACGAATTAGAGACGGAAATTAGAAACGGAATAGAGACGGAATAGAAATGGAAATTTTTCAAAATAGTACAATTGTAATTGCATTCCCTCTCCGATTCCGTCTCTGATTAGCAACAGAATCAGAGACGGAAATAATGCATTCCGTCTCTGATTCCGTTGCTGATTCATGCATCTATTCCTCGAAAATTAGAGACGGAATAGCAACGGAATCTCCGAATTTTGTTGCTAATTCCGTCTCTGAATTCAAATCCATCTCTATTACGTATCTGAATTTATATATATATATATAGGTCTCAATCCAAGCACATTTAACCTGCCAATATATAATACAAATCATAGCTAAATAATATATTGATATTGCACATTTTATATAAACTTAACATATCCTTAAAATTATCTTTTCTCAATGTACTGTACACGAAACAACAAAAACAATCTAAAAAGTTTCTATATCGTATCTTTCTACAAAAGTAAAAGCAAAAATTGTTCTAAATGAAATAAAAAATAAAAAATGAAGAAGTGTTCCGAGATTATATAAAGTTGATTGTGCTTCAAATAATACTTGACTTCGTACAAAACACCTGAAAAAAGATCAAAAAGAAAAAAATCACTAAATTATACAAACAATAATAGGAATATAAACAATATTATGGGAGAACTAGTATCATCACAAGCACAAGTGTATGAGCCAAACACAACATAAATAAAGTAATAAAGAAAAGAAATTCATCATTATCCAGAAGGAACATGGTGTTAATTAGCAAATTATCTCTCGCTCCAAACAATGACATGAAATTTAGTTCTAGATTAACACAAACAAGAGTCAATTGTCCTCGATGCTCCAAAAAATTAAGAAGACACTATACAAAATGAAATTAAAGTAAACCGAAACAAAAGATAGAACACAAATTAAAAGTAAAGAAAACTAAAATAAAAGACTCAATAAACAACGTGTAATGGAAGTATGATAAATAAATGATACAAGACAAGTACCAATTTTCATAAGTACAAGACAAGAACACAAAAAGCACAACCTCTTCAGTATTCAATCTAAACATTTTAATTAACTAAACAATATATCCCTAAAACAACTGTGGTAAAAGTCAACAAGCCCAAAAATGAAATATATTTTTCACTAGGAACAAAAGCTACCGGTATACAAAATTAAAAACGAAAGGAAAGGTAAAAATAAGACCTTCCTGTGATGGTTCCATTCTCGAGACACAATCCTTGTTCAAACTTTGTGCAACACCCTGAAATTGAAAACAAGGTATTCACGGAAAAAACAATCAAACGCTAAAACAGAAAACTAAATTACTAAAGCCAACCTTACTTCTGAAAAAGACTAATGCAACTGCTATAAAAGTTAAAATTAGGAAAATTAATAAAAAAATTGGTTCTTAGTACTCTAGTTAGTTGTAATATGGAAAATGCAGCGAACGTGTATAAAATCAAAGTAACTGAGGTACATAAATCGTTATACTTTATTAAGTAAACCTATCGGAATTCAAGAGGTTAACATATTTTGCCCCTGAAAACTGAAAGAGATAAACTAGTGGAGATATAACGCAAGACTTACTTGAGAAGATAAATAGGAACCAAAGCAATACCTAAAGCTTCACAACTTCATGATAGAAGGAGCGCATTGTGTAGTTCCCAGATATGTCCTTCCTGACATGGAGAAATTTAAAGTTAGAAACTTGAAATAATGAAGACCAAGAAAAGAGATGAACTTACTTTATCTAAAAAGAAAAGAGATGAATTTATGGTAAATTTTTCTACAATTATTATTTTCTAAAAGTTGTCAATTCTAAATGCAAAAGTTCACAGGAATCAAATAATACAAAATTATTTGGGTCTTCAACTATTTCAAGTAAGCATTACTCTTGATACTGTTAACAGACAACCAAAATAAAGCCCGAGTGCAAGTCTGCCTTTTCCAAAGAAAAAATAAGTCATACATGATCAGATTTTTCCTCGCTAAACACATAGGTCTTCATTTTTGATAATCACATAATTAGAGTAACAAAGCCGAGCTCAGCTAGTTAATGACACATAATTACAATTAAACACCGGCTTCTAAATATCGGCAATGTCAAATATTACTTTCAAGCATATCTTGGTAACATACTATTTCTCAACAGACCATGACACTCTATTCATCATATAACAAGATAAAATCTTAAAAAGCACAACTCAATTTTAATATATAAAGTACATAGTATGAGGTTTAAGTAGTTGGTAATTCATTCATATTTCTTAAGCACATGGTTCATATTCATAGCGTAGTCTTTACCTCGATATTTTACAATATTATTTTAATCTATAAGCATGAAGCATTGCTTCTTTTACTTTTTGTCTCCGTTGATACCTGAGAAGTAATCTGCTTCTGTTCAGTGGAAATAGCAGTAGCTTGTGCCGCTGAGTCCTGACCAACATATGCCTGTTGTGCTCGAGGTTGGACTCCCTGCAAAACCACAAAAAGTGTAAAATATGAAAAACAAAACTAATTATTAGAGAGCAAGAAAATAACAAATTAAATGCTTCAATGGACTCACCGGGCAGTTCTGAGCATGTTCTTGCACTTGACGATGTACTATTTGAGTCCCGTACCTGTTGAATACAACGGGGGAATTCCCATAGGGGCAAGTAGCACAATGACTTGTACATTCTGCCAATTGGCACTGCCATGTACACCCACTCCTGTGATAGATGCAATGAACTACAATTTTGCCTATGGTCTCAAAGAAGAGCTTTATTTGATTCCACCGTAGGCTGCAAATTTCTTTCAAAATAAATAAGCAACTCCAACAAAAAAAAACCTCGTACAAACACAAAATTAAGGAACATAATCGAGAGAAACTTCGAGTCTGCTTCAGTCACCAGATATCCATCATACGGGCAAGCTTGAGTAGTGCTAACGACATAAGTTAGGCATGGCTTGCAGTATAAATGAGTACACTGCGACCGTAATGCTTCATTTGGATGAACAAGCAAACGACACACCGGACAGAAATACTCCCCAGCAAGTGATTGTATGTTTAAAATACACTCGTTGTCAAAACCCATTTCAATTCACACATAATTCACCACTCTGCATTAAAGACCAATCCTTTCATCGGCATTAATGACCCTCAAATCATAAACCCAAAAAGAAAAAAAAACCCATAACACAAAATCAACTCCACCAACTAAAATCGCAATCAAGCATTAAACTATACAAATGAATCAAACGAATTAGACATTATTGATGATTTGATAGAGCAAAAACGCAACACATGAGAGCACAAACCCCAGCATCAACAAAACCTCTAACAAATTTCAAGGTTCGACATTCAACCTAACATCTATCCAAAAAACCTAATCGCATGAACAATCAAACAACACAGATGATCGAAAACGCTAGAAATTGAAACCCTAAAAAAAGGCACAAACAACTAGCTAAGGCATCGACAACAATCTCAATAGAAGCATCGATTGAAGATGCTTACCAGAAATTTCATCAACGCGAACGTTCAAGACGAATCGAAAACTGAATCCCTGGACGAAGAGAGGAACTTGAGACGGAGAGAGTGAGAGCAGAGAGCTGCGAGAGTGAGAGAGCAGAAAGCGGCGACGGTGAGAGAGAGAGAGAGCGGTGACGAGAGAGAGAGGAGAGAGCGGTGACGGTGAGAGAGAGCAGTGAGAGAGGTGACGGCGAGGTTGAGAGAGATTTTAGGTTGAGAGAGAGTTTTGTGTTTGGTCCCCATTTTGGGTATCTAGATCAAAGCACGCACGAATCTCGAGACGTAATGAACGGTTGTAAAAAAAAGTTTTGGTGGGAATGTTGGCGCCATTATTTAGAGACGGAATTAAATTCCGTCTCTATTTCCGTCTCCGATCTCTCTCTATTCCGTCTCTGAATTAGTCCGTCTCAATTCCGTCTCTAACCAGTTTTTCTTAGCAACGGAACTTAATTCCGTTGCTAATTCCGTTTCTAAATATCATTTTTCTTGTAGTGATGTGGACGTCGCGGAAAAGTCTATGACACGCCTAATGAGAGAAATATGTTATTTTTGTGTGTGAGTGTTTATTTATTCTACTATTATTTAATAGTTCGCGCCGCGTTAATCGAGAATTTCGCTTGGTTGCGTTGTGCGCGGGTAGTGACGAGAGTGTGCAACGTCGCGGTGTGCGCGTAACACGGGTATATGGAGAGTATGTGATTGAGTTGTCTCATCACTCACCCCATCATGTCACACATCAAATCAACCCATACCTCATCATTATTTCTCTCATTTTTCTCTAAAATAAAAATAAAAAAATAAAAAATTTACTCTCATTTATAAATGGACAGTGAGAAGAATAGAGGGAAAGAGAGAGAACAAAGAGAAAGAGAGAGAGAGAGAGAGAGAGAAGATGAGAGAGAGTGAGAGAGATCGATAGTAGAGATCGGCGGTGCGAGCAGCGGAGCCACCAGCAGCGCGGTGCGGCGTTGGCAGCGCGTAGAGCGCACGGACGCGACGCAGGGTGGCCAGCGGCGCGAGCAGCGACTGTGAGCAGTGAAGCGGCAACGGTAGCGAGCAATGGCAGCGGCGGCCAGCGGCGCGAGCAGCATGGCAGCGACCGGCAGCGGCGGATGGCGGCCAGCCCGCGGATAGCACCTCGCGGACGGGGAGGACCATCGACGAGGGAAGAGTGGAGAAAGAGGAGGGAGAAGAGAGAGGCAGCGATGACGCGCGACAGCGACGCGCGGCGCGCCAGCAGTGGTGGCTAGGCGGGCGGTGGCGACGCCGGCAGCGGCGCGGTGGCGCGTTGCCGGAACAATCGATCCCCCAATATGATTCGAAAAACGTGCCAAAAATTAAACTTTTGGAATAAAAAAATTATTATCTCAAATTTTGGTCTCACATTATAAATTTACTTAATGTGACTCTAAAATAATAAAAACTATATAATTTGACATGAGGGACTTAGGCTACCATAGTCGGGTGTCGGGTACGTATCTCGAGGCGAGTGCGGGACGTTTCGAAGGCGTTTGAGGTAAGTAAACCCACGAGAAAGTCAGCTTAGAACTTACTTATTTTCATTGTAAATTCTTCATTACACATTACTTTTCGCTGGTTCATTTTTTATGGTTACTCTATTCCCGCGTGTGTCTGTGTATGGTCGAAGGGACGGTATGACCCCTTTCCGGCTCTCTCGTTGATGATAATCCGATTGTTGCTACGGTGTTGGTCATACCTTAGACTACGCGTGAGATATTTCAGCGAGTCGATGATCTCGAGAGCGAGTTGATGTGAGGCCTACCTCCGTCACAAATTTCCTCTCCTTTGAGGTGTAGGGCGGAAGTCTACCTTCCGACCAATAGAGTTCCTCATTTCGACCGTGAATAGCGGATGCGGATTTACTCATCTCCTGGGCCTTCTCGGTTTAGTATTTTTGTCACAGGGCTCCACAGCTATACACCACACTCACGTTCCACATTATTGATTATCTCACAACTTATATTCATGTTTTATGTTCCTGTTCATTTACTTTATGTGCATGAATTGTAGTCGTTTCCTTAGATTTCTTGTGAATACTAACTGAACTTCTCTGGGATTTACTCACCTGGAACTTGTCAATGTTGTTGGTGGCAAGTTGCAGATCCTACGACAAGCCGGGGGAAGGCGGTGATTGGCGACTACCTCTGATTTGGAGCTCCTCCACTAGCTTACTCGTAGGTGATTGTATTTATGTATACATACTTTTTGGGGTCATTTTGGGAGACCTTTCACCTGATACATGTATATCGACGCTTATTATACTTTTTTATCGCTTTAAGTGATATACATGGTATCCTTTTTGCTGGGTTTTCACCCCATAGGTTGTTAAATATTGCATAACTTGTTTACATTAATTATATGCATGTTATTAAGACTTCTGCTACTAAAATAACTTAAACAAATCGAAACAAATGAATTAAGTTATAAAACTTTATAACTTTATATATTTTGCTAAAATAATCATTTAAATATCAAAATTTACTAAGTTGGAGTATTAGATGGTAAGTTCGCGGGTCGTCACGGAAAGGTGTGCAGGTGATGTGGCATGGCTTGGGGACGTGTCCGACGATGTGGCGGTGCCCAGTTTGCCTCAGAATTTTGGGCCGTCACATTCTACAATTAGGTAAGTTAGCGTACACTATTATTATGTATAAGTTTGTTAAAAAAATTATTAGAGTTTTACTTCAGTTCTGGTTTTTGGTTAATTTCAGAGGTTAAATGTAATCATTTTTCGCGAAAAAGTAATAAATTTGCTATCTAGAAAATCTGAATTTCAATTTGAATTGACAAAGTTATGGCATTTTGAAGTTGTAGGTGTTCTTGGTGGATTTTTTTAGCAAAAGTTATGAGTTTGGGGGTCTTTCTAATTGATTTAATCCAACTTTAATAGTTTGTATAAGTCCTAAAACACCGTAATTATCCTTAGGAATCTAAGGAAGAGTCTCGAGAGGTTGTTTGCGAGATAAGGGTTGTCGGGAGGTCGGATTAGCCTAAGAACTTTGTGTTGATTATAAGTAAACTGATTGCGATATTTATTTACATTTCATTCCTATTATGCTATTTATTTACAGTCATATGGACTAACTTATCTGATGTACTCTATATGCCATGACTTGTTGTTCCATCTCATTTTATTAGTTTGCTATCATGACATCATTTATTGATTAAATGGTTTCATTGATTTTAAATCATGTGCTATGTCATTCTTGATTGTTGAGAAATTTAGTCAATTGAAATAGCATGCTATTAGGTAGGTGTTTCATGATATTGTAAATCCATTTTCTTTGTGCATTAGTTATTCAATCACATTGTTGGATTCTTAAACAATGTCATTCCTTGAATTATGAAAGTAGTGCTTATATCTAGGACCATGAAATGATAGAGATGAGCGCGACACATAAGCTCACTGGATTTTTTTGGGTTTTTGGAATCTCACCACTAGATTGTGCAGCACACGAGGTATGGAACCTAGGGTTGTTGACAAGTATACTACACATTTAAGGGGCATTTGTGAGTATTTATACATGTGTAATGGCATTTGTAATGATGTGAAGGCATCTATAAGATAAATTACACATTAAATAAAGGAATAAGGCCGATGTGATGTAACTTACAACCGACACACCCTAGATCATTACTGCTTAGCCTAGTGTCAGTTTTATGATGTTTAACTAAAATAACTTATAACATGATTCTTTTTCAGCATAGTTGCTATTGTTAGGCTTTCAGATACTTGTTGTATATTTAGAAATGTGGATAAATGTCACTTAGTATTATTTTCTACTTTCCTGTACTCACCGTCCTTTTTTATGACGGTGAGTGCAAATACATCGAATAGCAGATTGAGCAAAGAAAAGATCGGTGACTACCTCTGAGCCACTTGAGTGCTGCTACATCTAATATTGTAAGTTTTTTATTTTGTTGTATGACTTATATATGTCTCTTATATATACTTTTAGGATTGTATATATAGTTTGAGAGATAGTTTTTTTTCTAACCAAACACATGTTGATATATTATTGTCGTCGTTCTGCTAAATATACGCATATGATTTATGTTCCTTGGTTTTCCAAATATTTAGGATTTATGTTAACAGCTTTCGCTAATTTGTTAAGACTTATGCTGAAATAAGTTAAGTTATAAAAAAACTAATTAACTATGAAAAATTGACGGACAAGATAATAATACATTGCTTATTTTAAAGTTAGCTGGTTTGAAGAAAAGTTTGAAAAAGGCTAACTAACACGTTGTTAAGTCTTATGTGGTCGAGATTATGGCTGAATGACGAGACTAAGCTAAGCAACGTCTTAATTTGAAAAGGAGTCGTCACAATTATTTATGTGCCCAATTAATTCAACTTAGTTACATTGTCACATTTGGTTGTCTATTAATGGTTCATTATTGTTATGACCTAACCAAGTCCTCGACTACCCAACACTTAGTGCCCTGCGCCTCGGTACACATCTCGAGGCACTTCATAGATTGCATTATTAGATTATTCAACTTAGGCTATGATTCTATTATTCACATTATTGTCACATTACATGGTTTCATTGTGTATAGTTTCATTAGTATCGTCTTTGCTAGTGTACCGCATACTACCTATTTGATGCCATGTCGACACGCATCCCGAGGTGAACACTCGTTACATAATCTAACTCAAAACAACAATGTAACCACACACATCCGATGCAATTTGAAATAATTAAATAAATAATATCGCATTTAAGCAGCTAACAAATAATATTAACTAATTGTCCTAATCAGGTGTGCCCTAGCCTATCCGCAGACTTTACATGGGTCCAATATGGAATTCTAGTCCGAAAATAGCAAAACAACGACGTTAATAATTAGTGGGCCGTTATAAGCACTGTGGTCGGCTCCGCAAGTATCGAGGCCACGACGCTGTTGGTGGCCTAGTGAGCTAAAATTTGAGAAAAATAGGAAAAATTAGGTTTTTAGTTTTCAAATTCGAATGGGACTTGAACTGGGGTTCAGGGGTCATACTAGGACTTGTATAATACAAAAATTGACCCCAAATGATTTTTCATATATAGGTTCTCAAACGCTAGGAAAGGTCGAGTGACTCGAAATGTAGAAATGCAGAATGGAACCTAATCGAGGTAAGTGAGACTCGTGTTCTTATTAATTATGCTTCGTAATTTAGTATATTTAGTTCATATAGAATTAAATATGGAAGTTCCCGAAAATGATCGATAAAGAAATCTGGGACCGAGGGATGGAAAGGTTAGCATGGGAATGGATTCTACCCTTTATCCTAAGAAATGGAAAAAGTTAGCTTGAAAATGGACTCCGCCTTTTCACCCTTAGTAGCCATTGTCTAGTTAGAGTTGGTAGTTCAGTTAAACTTGAATAAACTAACAAAATCTCATGATGGCCAACATGTGGATTATGTGGTTGTATTCTCAAGTGACATTCGAATACGACTCTGTAATTAAATTCAAATTATAAATCACAAGTACGGTTGCATATTGCTTATTTGACTTGCATTCAGTTATTTATTGTTTGTATAAATTTCAATACATGAATAGATATGTTTTGAATTCATGTTTCTCTTCATTGATTCATTGATACTAGGTGATGATTGATACGTTTACGCGAATTACTTACTCAACAAGTTAGATAGCTCGCACCCCTTTAACATTTCAGGTTCGCAAATCGGTGCTCGAACTAGAAGGAAGGAGAAAACTTAGGAGTTTTATCATCTTATCTATGATGTAATGAGCCTTCCTTGTATGTATATACTATTTGAATTACATTGTTGTAACATAACAATTTTGGGAGGTTTTGTAATCGTGTTTTTGTTTTGTAAACTTTGGATTTATGTATATTGTTAGTATTATCGAAAAAAGTTTTAATTTTTTGCTACATATAATTTCATTTATATTTTGATATTAATATAATGGTTCAGTTTATCAGGTATGAAAGGTGAGGTATTGGCTCTAGTTAAGTTTGACTGGTGTAGTATGGCTTAATTAAGGTTTCAGATTGGGTATCGCCATAATTGGGATAAGAAATGCAGTAGTTTAATATCAGAGCCTACTTCAGAGTATAACTTTATTACTTAAAAATAAGTAATAACTCTGATACTGTTTGAGGTCAGAGTCTAAGTTTGAAAGACTTTGATACATTTTGGTACTAGAACCTAAGTCCACTAACTTTGAGAGTTCTCTCGAGTTATGATGGAGTTTAGGACATGATAAACGGATTTTCTTGTGGTTTTAAGGGGAAAATGACGGGAAAATGAAAATGAAAGCATTATTATACATAATTTTCTGCATTTATTATTACATATTGTATATATATGATTTCCCCATCTTTTCTAAATGCTACCCTGATGGTCTTATCTCTCCTTTGATTTTTAAAGTTTAATGGCTGATGAAGGATAAGATTCTCAGAGATCTAGATCACAGGGTAACCAGGAGAGTGAAGCTCAGTAAAAATCTAAGATTGAGCAACAAATAAGAGAATTGATGATTTCTCAAGCAAAGCTCATGGCAATGCTAATGGCACATATGGGACCACCAACACAACGACCTGAGATATAGCCAGTAGCAAGTCTCGATGTTAGCAAGATTGAAAGTGAAGTTGAGGCAATCATAGCTTCAGTACAACCAGTGGTAGTGAAGAGGCACTCGAGGTAGCTGCGGTAGCTACGGTAGTTCTAATAGATTCTGAGAAGTCAGCATTTCTCAGAACACATAATGAATTCATGAAATATGACATTACGAGATTTAATGGTTTTATAGAGATTTGAGTAGCTAAGACATGGATAATTGAGATGGAGTACTCGCTGTTTATGTTAATGATCAGTTTAAGGTTACACTAGTTACATTTTTATAGATTGAGTTTGCTCGTAAGTGGTGGAATTCACTTGAGAAATAAGGGAAGACTTCCACTACTTGCCTACAGTTCATATTCTATAGGCAATATTTTTTTGAAATCAGTCATGAACAGGAAGAAGGATGAATTCATTAGTTTGAGGCAAGGAAGTATGTTGTGAGGGAATACGAGCAGAGGTTTATAGAATTGAGCAAGTTTGCTCCATAGATGGTGGAGTTGGAGGAGAAAAAGATCGATATGTTTCTTAATGGGTTGAATTACAAGATACGGGCTATAGTTTCATCTCATTCTCGCACCAATAATGCATTCATTTATTAAAATGTGGTGTAGGTGGAAACAACCATATTAGATAGACCCCCATGTATAGTGCCAAGTCTACCACCAGCTCCCTATTATTCGGGTAGTTAGAGGGCTCAGGAATTGGTTTATATTCAAGCAACTCAATCATCTAGGAGTAAGAGGAGTCAGGACTTTATGTGATAACAGAAAAGGAAAAATACAACTGATGGTTTTTCTTCTTTTATGGCATCAGCTCAGTCAATTCCACAATGAACTATATATATTAGCGCACCAATTGTTGTACCATTTTTCTCATAGCCTTTAGTGGCGAAACTACATTTAGTGACGAAACTACCTTCAGCACTAGCGCAGTTTGGAGGTAGATGCGGAGGAAAGGGTTTAGGCTGGTCCTAGACCGAGCAGTTTTGTCCATGTTTCTCAGGTTAATGGAGTGATGTATAGGCCTAATATGATTTGTTATCAGTGTGGTCAGCCATGCCACATTTAGAGGAACTATCCTACACTTCAAACTTCTTTACTAGGCAGTGTGATACTGATTGTGATAAGTCATATGCGGTGGCAAAAACCGATCTTGAGGCTATGATGAGGCTTGTAGAAGGTATTTTAAATATTTATGATTGAGATATGCATTTTTTAATTGATATTGGTTCTATAGTTTCTTGTATTGAGGGTGCAATGGCTGATGAATTGAAATTGAAACCTATTAGAGCTAATACATTATTGATTTTAAGCACATCAATGAGTGAAAAGGTTTGTCCTAACCTGATCTATGAGAGATGTGTTGTCAAAACTGGGGATAATGAGCTCCCAATTAATCTGAAGGTTATGGAGTTCTTGGAATATGATGCATTGCTAGGAATGCATTGGTTAGCAGTGTACCAAGCCAATGTTAACTGTTTCCACAAACATGTAATCTTTTAGATTCCTAACTTTTTTGAATTAAAGTCTATAAAGACTATAGAACCAATACCAGCTATAGTTGTCAATAACCATAGACATAGAATTGAACACTCTATATTGAGGAGCATATTGGCCGCTATGGACTGAACATAAAGAATTACTAGTTTTAATATGCAAAAACAACTTGTTTTATCCATGATTGACGTGTATGAATCAATTTAAAGTATTAAGCATGTGATTCCATAATTATAACTACATAACAATCTAACGTATATTACATGTCTAGAGTTTGTTTAGATTTACTAACTACTCACACATGCTGAAAACAAACAATGCAAATATGTAATTAAAAGACATAAATAAATAAACAAATAAATACCTCTTAATGAACGCTCTAATATTGCTTCACATATAGAACTAAACGTAAGAGACAAGAGAAATGGAAAGTTAAAAAATAAGAGAGAAAAAAGAGAGTTATTTCGAAGTTCTCTATCCCTATATATATTTTCCCTAAGAGTACAAATCCTAGATAAATGTAAATTCATCATTCTTATCTAAAAAATATATCATCAACTTCAGCGATTCCTAACTTATACACAAATAATCGAGTAAATCATTAAGTTTAGCTCTCAATGCTCCACCGATTCACCTGGGAATTTCTAGTTCATTCTCCGATTCGTTATGGATTCGTTGATTTTTTTCTGCTGCCAATTTAGGTGGCGATTTTTAATGTTATTGCAAATCGTTGACTAATCGCTGGACTTTTTTTTTAGTTGACTGTTTTGCTCTTCTTTTTTACTTTCTTCCATTTCTTCACTTTCCTATTTAAAACCTGAAATCACAAAAATAAAATAATACCCAGTGTAATATCATCATTTATATATAAAATCAACCTAAATTACACTATAAAATATGTATAATTATTAAATTATCAAATACCCGAAACTCAACATTTTGCTATCCCGAGTAAAGGAATACTCTCAATCATATTCTCTTTTCATTCTTAATAAACTTATTTTAATCTAATTCATCTTGACTTTAAATAATAGAAATTTTGAAATAGAAGTGATCTTCAAATGAAAATATATTAATCACAAGTAAATAAAAGTTATGATAGAATAGAATGATTTAGTCAAATCAAAACATCCCTTAATGATAACTATACCATCTAATATAATACTCTTCAGACCTTAAAGTTCATTACCAATGCCAGTACGCAACATAGGTTTTCTCAATCTCCACTCGCAAACATTAAGCTTACGATAATTAGTATAGAATATCAAAACACAAACTATTAGATTAATTTTAATTTTAAAAAATACTTTATAATGGAACCACAATCAGAATCAATGGAAATTTTGCTAATATACTGATGAATATATTATTTAAAACATTTTAAATCAAGAAATACTTCATTCAACTCTAGCTTCAAGTACTCGAGTTAAATTGTTTCTTCTAAGAGTTTATGAACATCCTTGTTTTTCATCTCTCATTTTTTTCTACTTCATTCTAATTATTTTGTTAACATATTTCTTTTACTTTTGCTTTTGAGTCTCTGCTCCATTTCTTTCAGATATTTTTACATTTTTTCCACTAGAGATTCCCTGCTCCATTTCTTTTGGAATCTAGAGGACTCTCTAAATATTTATTAACTATTGTTAACACTTTGCATTATCCACTAAGGTTAAAGAAAGTATTCTTTCTAACTTATAGAAATTCATCGATTTCTAACGCATTTCTTCTTTTGATTGTGCCATAATAGATTTCTATATACATCCTATAAAAATACTTAATCAATAGCTCTTGTATGACAAGATTCTTAGAATTATCTCTTGTTCATCTTGCACTATTGTTTCGATCTTCTACCCATTATCATGACTAACACATGGTATTCAATTTAGTGCACACATTAACAAGTAAAGTTAGTAAAAAGGGTATAAAAATTGATTCTTTCTATCATAAAATTCACTTGCGTAATAAAAATATTACTTCCATTCAAGAATCTATTCTACGTTCATTATCATTCTTACAAAAAATAAAGTAAAATGAAATTTATACTTACTTGAATTCGGAATAAATTTGAAAAATTTTGTCAACTTACTTGAATATCGAATTAAAATTTATGGATCAATTTGAACTTGTCTTCTACCTTTCTTTCATTTCTTTGCTTTAATTTCCATCAATCTCGTACTCTGTCTAAAATACCCCAAACTCATTCCAAACTATGTTCTCCAAGTTTTAAAATTAAGTCGGATTACCAACATAGCAAACATACCACGTGAAGTACAAACAATTTGATATATGTTATAAAATATGAAAATATAGAATTCAATAATTTTCTAATGAATGAAATGGAAAAGGGAACTTATACTTTCATTTATAAAAATTTCACTAAGAGTAATACATTGTATCATTCAGTAATTCATTGCATACAAGAGAAAAATATTACATACAACGGGGTTTAGAAGTAAATTCGTTGTCAGCTTCATCATCTTCATCCATTTTAGAAGAAGGTTAGGAAAGTCCCACTTAGACATAGAATGGTAACATTGTAAAGTCTTCTCGTTTGATGCTATCAGTTCTTCATTGCGATGAATATTCATCTGGCTACACATTAGTGAAGAAAATATGGTACGAAAAAATCCTCTCCTCCTAGACTATGATGAAGATGGTGCCAAACTCGTGGGAATATTCGGTACGTTCATTCTAGCCATTAAACTTGTCGCTCTATATGCATCTTCTCTTATCTTCCTTCTATTTTTAGTTGTGCTTCACTTCCTTGCTTCTCTCGCATTTATTGCATTGAATGATTCTTGTTCTTCCTTTAAGTCATTGTATCCTACCACCTTCTTCATTCGTTGTACTCCCGCATCATTTATGGTCCTTTCGGGCAATACGTCAAATTCGATATCAAAACCCACCCCGTCTTTCCTACACAATTCAGTTATTAAAATTGAGAACGATAATCCTTCATTCTTCGTAGTCTGCATAGCAAACTTCATTGAATCATGTGTAATTCTCTCAACATCAATAAAACCTTTCTTCATCACTATATGGTACAATAAAGCAGTTCTAGGGTTCTTCACTTTAAAGTGTTACTTGGTAGGATAAAAACACGCGTTTATAATATAACTATAATTCTTCGTGATCTTCCTAAAACAGGTTGTTTCCAAAAATTTCGGGTGGCTTCGCTATTAAACGCAAATCCCTTCCTTAGAGGTATCTCTAACAAATCTTGAATTATTTGAAAAGGGTAGGATTCATTATCATCATAATTGACATTCGGGCAATCCTCCTCCATTCTTTGTCCATTTTGTGGTAGACCAAAAAATTTATTCAACCTTGCAAGTGAAATATTAATTTTCTTCCCTTTAACTACCAGTTTTTCCCCTTCATTACTAACATATCCATTAGCATAAAATTGGCGCACAATTTCTAAACATCCACTTTCTCCTCTTCCCGCATAGTCTCATAGAAGGCGTTCCCATTCCCTATCTCTAATAATGCTCATAATATGGTCCTCATACTTGCTCACATTTTGAATGTTGAGCCATCTCTTAGGAATTATGACCCTTTTTATCAATATAATACCTCCTCTAAGCTATAAGTCTCACAAACAAAGAAGAGTCATATAGCACTAAGTAGCTAAGGTTTGAATTATCAAAATGTTCTTCTTTATCAGATGACAATGGAGATTGTTCTTTAAGCTTAACCCTTCCAGGTTTAGGTTCTCTAATGCTAAACCCCGAAGGGTATAATATTTTTAAGGTGGCCTACATAGCTATGCTTTTGTTTAGGTTGCACTACCCTTTTTCTTTTGTCTTATCTACTACCCCTATTTTGTCCTCTACCTCCTCCCGCTATAGAGTAACTCAACTAATGATGGAATAGGTAAATCAAGATCCTGTTGTTGAAAATCCATAATAACAAAGTAAGGAAAATAATTTTATGCAAAGGTTTTAGCGTAAAATCTCAAAAGAGTTGAAAATAATTTGTATAAAATAATTGTATCGACATATTCCTTTAATACGTACGTATATAATGGAGAATTTTGTAGAAACCCTCAAACTCATTTGAAAGCCCATACTTAAATTGAAAATGTGCACAAAAACCATTTTCAAAAGCAATTTGCACTAAAAACCCAAAAAATACTTATGTTTGAAAATTTATCAAAAATCGATTTTTTGTTTAAGACATCAAGATAAAAAGGAATATAAAGTATCGATTCATTACCTACTTGAGAGAGAATCTCTCAAGTAAAATGCTCTATTAGCTCCATAGATCCCCTTTCCAAGCTTCAATCTCAAACAAAACACTCACCAAGGCCTAAGTAGGTTGTATGAACTTGTACTCAAAATTTATAGAGTTGAAACACTCTTAAGAAAGGTGGGATGCACTTAGTAAGCTTTAATTAAAGCTTTGAAGGGCCGAATCTTGGCAAGAAAGGATAAATCAAACTAATAGGTGTAAGGGTTTTAGGTGCGAAAGAGTTTATTGTTGGCAATTTGGAGTTCTGTTTTTTAAAACAACGATTTGTGCTTAGCGAATCGTGGTTTAAGTGAAATTGCAGACAAATCGCTAGTGAAATCGATGAAAATTGGTCTCAATGATCCGGTAATTATTTCAACGAATCCTAGTATAAAACAAAAATCAGTGACAAATCATTGAGTTAATTTTCATTTGAAAGTTTGCAAACTGCTTGTGATTTACCTAGTGATTCTCAGAGTTAATCGATATCACTAAGAAACCACTGAGTCATTTCCAACTGTTTTTTGATTATATTATGCATTTAATTAATTATCACATATAACAATCATAATTAAGGTAGAATTGATTAGTACTCAACAACATATATTATAAAAATGAATTTAGACTTTTAATTAAGGAATAATATACTATATAAATGCTTTATTACTTAAAATAATTAAAGACAAATAAGATTCAATTGAAAAACAAATTAATCATTCCCCTCTGAACTGGGGATGTCCCAAAAGAGAGTTAAAATGATAGAGAATAAATATACTAACTATCTTAAATCTAGTAAAATGGAAAGACATTAGCTTAATCAACCCCCCTTATATGAAATTATTCTAGGATTGTAATCGTAAAATACTTTTACTATAAGAGTTAAAAGTTGAGAGAATAGGAAAATAACTAACTTATCCTACTAGTAAAACTAAAAATAAAGATAGAGTATAGGCTGCCTTCTAGGGAACACTTTTGTTTATAGTCATTGGCTCGAATTGATAGATAAGGTGAGTTGTCGTTATGTTTGAGCAAGTCGAACTAACCATCACTTGATTCTTCATCATTCTCGACCTCTTCAACCTCCTTATCATTCTCAGCATTCACATAACGTCCTTCAGGTTCATCATAATAAGAAGTCTCTCCTTCATAGTCAACATCATAATTGTATTCATTAACGTAGTCAACTATCTTGTAAACATCTCGAAGATACATATAATCTTTTCTCATCCTAAGTGTAACTATACGTTGCTCGACATCAAGAATAACTCCATTTGTCTTAATAAAAGTACGTTCCATCAAAATCACACCATCTTTCTCAATCTGTGATACTATCAAGAAGTTGGTGAGATACTTGAATCATTTCACTTGCATTGGCACATTCATTGGCATACCTAGTGGAAAGATCTTATCACCATTTGCTTTTTCTGTAGTGAAAGGTGGTATAAAATCAATCTTTAACTTGGTTTTTCCGAACCATTGTTTCGGTAAGATATTCATATAAGCTCCTGTGTTAAGTAAAACAAAAATTGACAACATTAATCATCAAGTAGAGGAAGAGTTTCCCTGGGTCATCATTGTAAGTTTCAATCATATGTCCTAAATCTTGAAGCTTTAGTTGCTCATCAGTGAAATCTTCTTCCACCGATTGCTTCCCTTTTGACGTTGAACGTTAGGTTATTGCTCGTCAGGTTGTTGTTTCTTTTATTTTTTTCTTCTTATTACGTAGTTTCTTGTACATTTAGAGTGTAATGGTTTCACTCTTAAAGGCTTCATTCGCGTACTCCATTTCATTGCTTTGCGGACTTTATTGGTCAGTCTCAAAATTGATGATCTCCATATCATATTCAACAAAATTTTCATAATAAGGTTTTAACCTATGACTGCTTACTTTATATATTTCTCCTATTTCTAGGCTTTCTATTTCTATTGTACCATGAGGTAGTGAATTGACAATCTGATAAAATTCCATCAATCTTGAACAAAGTTTTCTAGGAAATAATTTAAGTCTTGAACAAAAGAGTAGAACTTTATCTCCTATTTGAAAATTTTTAGGAACTAATTTCTTATCATGAAATGCTTTAGTTTTATCTTTATAAATTGATGCATTTTCATATGCGTTATTCCTAATTTTTCTAATTTTTTAAGACTCAACTTACATTGATTTCCTACTTTAGTGGAATTATGTTGCATGTTTTTACTACCCAATATGCTTTATGTTCTAGTTCTACTGGTAATGACATGCTTTTCCAAATACTAATCTATAAGGTGTCATGCCTATGGTTGTCTTAAATGCTGTTATATATGCCCTAATGTGTTTTCCAATCTAAGGCTTTAATCCTTACGTGTTGGACTACCTTTGTTTTTCAAATATTGACTTAATTTCTCTATTCGACGTTTCAGTTTATCCACTAGTTTGTAGGTTATATACAATAAATGTCCTATATGTGATGTACTTAACAAGTAGATTAGCAACTAATCGATTACAAAAATACAAACCTTTATCACCTATAAGTGCTCTAGGTGCTCTAAAAACTGTAAAAAAAAATATCTAAGGAAGTCAATCATTATTTTTGAATCATTAGTTTTAGTAGCTTTTGCTGCTACCCACTTAGACACATAATTTTTAACAAGTAAAATATAAACATGGCCATTTGATGGTGGAAAAGGTCTCATGAGATTTATGCCCCGTAGATGAAACCCTTCATAAAATAGAACCGGAGTTAAAGGCATTCGATTTCTACATCCTAAGTTTCCAGTTCATTGGCAACTTGGACAAGATTTTACATACGTTGGCCAAAAGAATTCAGAACCTAAGATTTTACGAGTGGTTCTACATGGAATGAAATTTCCTTCACATGCATAAGTATGGCAATGAGAGATAATTGATTATACTTCTAAATGTAGTATGCTTTTCCTAGTTACAAGGATCATCCCATAAATAAGGATCATCCCATAAATAATATTTACAATCCTTTTTAATTTTATTCTTTTGAGCTTTCATTAAGTAAGGTGATAACCTATTGGAGGTAAGATAATTAATTATATCAACGTATCATGGGCCATCAGTCTTCATACTATATAAGTATTCATTAGGAAATTCGTCCCTCAATGGTATAGGTGGTTCTCCATTTTCTAACCTACTTAAGTGGTCTGCTATTAGATTTTTGGCTATTTTCTTATCTTGTATAGTAAGGTCGAATTCTTATAGAAGTATTATCTATCTTATTAGTTTTGGTTTCGCTTCTTGTTTTGTCATTAAATATCGCAAAGCTGCATGATCCAAATAAATTATTACCTTTATTCATAATAAATATGGTCAAGATTTTACTAAAGCAAACACTACAGCTAAAAGTTCATTTTTAGTAGTGGTATAACTTCATTGAGCTAGATCTAGTGTCCTAGAAACATAGTATATAACATGAGATTATTTTCCTACTTTTTAACCTAAAATCGCTCCAACTACATAGTTACTTGCATTACAGATAATTTCAAAGGGTAACAACCAATCTGGTGATTTAATCACAGGTGTAGTTGTTAAAGAATCCTTTAATTTATCAAACACTATCTTGTAATCATTGTTAAATTCAAAAGGAATGTCTTTTTCGTAAAGTTTGCATAAAGGTTATGTATTTTTAGAGAAATCTTTTACAAATCTTCCATAGAATACTGCATATCAAAGAAACGAACGTATTTCTCTTACCGTGGTGGGGTAAGATGACGTTTTGTTTATTTGAATTTTTGCAGGGTCTACCTCTATTCCTTTATGTGACACTATATGTCCTAATATAAGTCCTTGGTCTACCATTAAATGCTATTTTTCATAATTTAGTACTTAATTCTTTTCTATGCATCTTTTAAGTACTTTAGTTAAATTAACTAAACATTCATCGAAAGAATTACCATAAAATCGTCCATGAAAACTTCATTTATGTACGTACGTAAAATCATCCATGAAAACTTTGATGAAGATTTTTACATAATTAGAGAAAATACTAACCATACACCTTTGAAACGTTTCAGGTGATTGCATAAACCAAATGACATATGTCTATAAGCAAATGTACCAAAGGGGAAAGTAAAAGTAGTTGGCTACAGGTATTTGGGGAATCCTGAATAACCATTTAGACAGCAGTAATGAGTTTTTCTAGCTAATCTTTTTAACATCTTATCTATTAACGGGAGCGGATAGTGGTCTTTCCTAGTTGAGATATTCAGCTTTTATAATCTATACATACCCTCAAACCATTTTGGGTTCTAGTTGGTACTAACTATCCATGTTCATTTTTATTACTATAAATCCTTCTTTTAGGAACAACTTGGATTGGGCTTAACTAATTGCTATCAGCTATTGGAAATATCATTCCTACTTCTAATAGTTTTAATATTTTAGCTTTTACTACGTCTATCATAAGTAGGTTTAATCTACGTTGAGGTTGTCTAGAAGTTTTTGTATCAGTCTCTAGGTTTGTCTTAAACGTGCACGTAGCTGAGCTTATTCCTTTAATATCAGCTATGGTCCATCTTATTGCTCCTTTAAATTTTTTCAATGCATTTATTAACTTATTTTCTTTTAGACTAGTTAATTTATTAAAAATCATTATTGGTAATTTATCACTGCCCCTAGATAAACATATTTCAAATGATCTGGTAAGATTTTTAGAACTAATTCTGGGGCTTTAACTATAGAAGGTCTAAGTTTTGAATGAGATCTAGATAAGTCTAGGTAATAAGTAAGTCCTGGTAGTTTATTATATGATTCTAAAGTATTTATTATCTATTTTGCTTCCTCATCTCTATCATCTACTTCTTTTAAATCTTTAATTGCCAGTTCCAATTTATCTATTTTATCTTTTCTTAAAGATTTATCTATTAACGGATCTATCATATCTGTTGTATGCACAGAAGAAACATCTATTAGTTATTTCATTGCATTATATATATATATATATATATAAATAAAATTCACTATGTCATCATCTGCTTGCATTGTTAATGTTCCATTTAAAACATCAATCTTTGCCTTTGCTATTCTAGAAAATGGCCTTCCTAAGATTAGGGAAGCCCTATTAGAGAAGTTATATTCTTTCCTATCTAAGACATAGAAATTTGTTGGGAAGACTAAATTATTAACCCTGACTATTACATCTTTGAGTAACCCTACTAGTTTAACAGTGATCTGTCTATTAATTGTACAACTATACCAATTTTTTTCTAAATGTATATATGTCATTTGTAAATAAATAGATAAAGGCATAACATTTATGGAGAATCCGAGATCACACAATGCTTTAGAAATTTTTATATTCTCAATCGTACATAGAATGAAAAATTCTAGGATTAGAACATTTAGGAGGTAATTTCTTTTGGATTAGTGCAAATACGTGTTCTCTTAGACTTATCTTGTCATTAGCCTTAATCTTATTATTGCATAAAGCTTTTATAAACTTCTGATACTTAAGTACATTTTGAATGGCTTCAAACAGAGGTATAGTAACTACTACTTTCTTTAATGTATCAGATATTTATTTTTTCTTCCTGCAATTTTTTAGAATTTTTATTATTTTTTGAATGATGAAGGAATGATGGTTTTACATTAATTGATTTATCTTTACCAAGTTCATTACCCTTTTTGTTGGTAATTTTGTAATTTGTTACTTCATTTTATTTTTCTAGTTCTGCTTCTATTTCTTTTCTAGAAACAAATTGGTTCGACATTTTAGGTTCATCCATCTGCTTACCACTCCTTAATGTTGTGGCTAGTACTTTTCCATATATTGTAGGATAACGTTGAGATGATAATTTTTCTTGATTTACAAATTCACTCATTTGTGTTGGGATTTGACTCAAATGATTATTCAATTCGGTCATATCATTATGTAATATTTGAGTTATTTGCTTTTTTCTCTTTTAGAGTTATTCGATGTTTTATACCTTTGATGACCCTGATTATTAATATGATTACCTACATTCGGTTATGGTTAATTCACATAAATATCAATGTTATAATTAGGATCAACAAACCCATCATATTAGCTCATTGTAGCATTAGCTTCTTTTATTTTGGATTATTATTTCAAAGGGTATTCATAATTAGAATGACTTAATTCATTACAAGATTTTACTTTGCTTGATCTACCTTTTAGTAATAATTCAACCATGGCTTTTAACTTGTCTATCTTATTGTGTGGTGTTTTATATGTCCTATTCACGTCCCTTAGATTATCTTTGGTCGGTTCACTTTTTGCGTCATATTGCTTGGATTGTTTAGCCATTTTATTTAAAGCTTCTCTTACTATAGTTGGTGTTTTATCAAGCAAAAACCCTCCACATACTGTGTCTAAGAATCTTCCTTCTAAATGATTTAATCATTCATAAAAATATTGCATTAAAGTCTTTTCCTGTAAATCCATGCATTGGTCATAATGAAATCAATCTTGGGTACATATCCCAAAATTCATCGAAAGTTTCTTCAATTTCCATCCTAGCATTACTAATTTTCTTTCTATATAAACTAATTTGTCTTACTGGAACATATTGATCAAGAAAGATTTGTAGTATCTCTGACCAATTAGTTATGGAATTTCGAGGAAGGAGTCAATCTAAAGCTTGGCCTTTCAATACGGAAGGAAAAACTTTTAATTTAACATGATTATTTCTATCTATATCTTTAGGTTTCAATGTGCCTACTTTGTCTACGTATTCTCTAATAAACTTTTAAGCATCATCATTATCTTCAACATAGAAACACGGTAAAAAATTTATGAGTCCAAATCTCAATTCGAATTTCAAAAACTATGTTGTGAAAGTTATACACAAGTTCATAAGCTGTGACATTCTTATCAGATTGCCTAAAAGTTAATTCTTTCTCGTATTCTACAATATTATATGACTTTCAACAAGAAAGTTTCCAAGAGATTATTTTTAAAATCCCCGGCAACGGCGTCAAAAATTGATACTTGTCGAGCGTGCACAATAATTTTTCATATTTTACTATCGATTTGTTGTAGTGGTAAATGTGATATTATCTCTACCAACATTTTTCAAATCTCTTAAGAATTAAGGCGACCTTAAAGTTTTATCGGATTTAACTTGTTTTAATTTAATTAAGTGGGAATTAAACACTTAACATTATGCAAATAAAATAAACAATTAATTAAAATAACTAAACTATAAACAATTTAAATTTAATAATCAAACTAATAATTCTAATAATCAATAAATAAATGTAAAAAACATATCTAACAAACATCTAAACAAACCCCTACTAAACATTATAATATACTAGAATTGTTTTCAAACACTAGAACATAACTTAACATCACAGTTATAATTATATCAAATTGAATCTTTGAATTATTAAATTTTAATTCATAATAGGTTGATAACCTTTTAGCCAGTCACTGATTTCTCTAAATTCAATCGAAATATCACATTCTTATCATTGAAAATCTACCAATTGGATAAAACACAACAACTTATAAATACGATAGCATTACACTCAATGAAAATCATGCCTAATCTAAGCCAATATTAACCGAAACGGCAAAATAAATAATTTAAAACACAATCACCTAGAACATTCACTTGGGAAAAGCCCTATAGATTAATACTAGTTACTACTTCTATAATTGTTGTCAATAACTATAGACATAGAATTGAACACTCTATATCAAGGAACATATTTGCCACTATGGACTGAACATAATGAATTACTAGTTGTAAATGCAAAAACAACTTGTTTTATCCATGATTGACGTGTATGAATCGATTTAAAGCATTAAGTACGTGATTCCATAATTATAACTACATAACAATGCAAAGTATATTACATGTCTAGGGTTTGTTTGGATTTACTAACTACTCACACATGCTGAAAACAAATGCAAATATGTAATTAAAAACATAATTAAATAAATAAATACCTCTTAATCAAAACTTCAATGTTGCTTCACATATAGAACTAAATTTAAGAGACAAGAGTAATGGAAAGTTAAAAAAAAAAAAAGAAAATAGAGTTATTTCGAATCTCTCTATCCCTATATATATTCCCTAAGGGTACATATCCTAGATAAATACAAATTCAACATTCTTATCTAAAAAATCCGTCATCGACCTGAGTAATTTGTCAGTAATTCCTGACTTGTACACAAATCGTTGAGTTAATCACTGAGTTTAACTCTTAGTATTCTACCGATTCAGGTGGAGATTTCTAGTTCATTCTCCAATTCGCTGTGGATTCATTGGTTTTTTCTTGCTGTCGATTTTAGGTGGCGAGTTTTAGTGTTATTGCAAATCGCTGGACTTCTTTTCCAGTTGACAATTCTACTATTCTTTATACTTTTTCTTCCATTTCTTCAATTTCCTATTTAAAACCTTAAATCACAAAAATAAGAGAATACCTAGTGTAATATCATTATTTATATATAAAATCAACCTAAATTATACTATAAAAGATGTCTAATTATTGACTTGTCATTGTTAAAACCTTTTTTAGGACATGTTATTGTAAACAGTTCGTGTAATATATTGACTATTATGCATATATATCACCACTTTTTGGTACTTGATTTTATTTTATTTTTCATTTTAAGGTTTAATTAGCATATGTTTTCTTAAAAAAAAAACACAATTTTGGACCATCGCTAGCTAGCAATGGAATAGCGACGAATTATGGATCAAATGACAATGGAATAACGACAGACTAGCGATATAATACTAAATGGTGCCCTTAAGTTTGTCACTAGTCTGTCGCTATATAGCAATTGACTATCAACAAACTAATAAATGGTGCCCTCAACCTTATCATTACGTAGTGATGGATTAGTTGAAATCCTTTAGTTCGTTGCTATATAGTGACTGACTAAATACGTATAAATGTTTATCACTACCAAAGGACGACCCGACCAAAGAATATAGTGACAGTTACCACCGAGAAATCGCTAACTTAATGAAAGACTAGAAAATTCGCCGCTAAACTCTTAGTGAAAAGGGTTTTGCGACGCCCTTATTTCTATCGCTGACAGGATTAGCGATGAAAAATAGGGGGTTTTGTGATGAAAAACTTTGTCGCTAAATCAATAGGTTTTTGTAGTGATAATAATTCATGGTTTTTAATAAATATTTAGTACACATGTTTCACATTTGTTAAAATCTATATATCATGTTACAATGTATATGTCTATGCTAGCAATAGACATATGAATATTACGTGTATAAATACCATTTAAAAATACTGATACACATACATATGTATGTGTCTTTGACACCTTACTTTATATAATGTTTTTTGAGAAAAATTGAGTAGGGGAACTATATTCCCGTGGTTACTTTCTGTGAAAATCCCTACAAAATCCCAAGTAGAGAATGAAATTGGGAAAAACCTTTCTCTACGGGGATTCTTCATCTTCGTGGGGAGTAGATGAGGATGAAAATGATGATGAAAACCCATTCTTGTATGAGGATGGGTATGAGAATGAAGTGATGAATTTTTTAATTTAGTTCTACACATCCCATGTTTTCATAGGGACGCCCATATTTTGAATGCACTCCAAATGCAAAATTCAATTTATAAGGGCACCGCAACATTTTTACTAAAATACCAGTTTATCTCAATTGAGGCACCCAACTCTAAAACTTTGGTTGAGACATCTATTTTAGGTTCGACGACATGTGGCTGAGACTTATCTTCTAGGTGACGTGTTGCCCAATCGAACCTCTTTCGTGGAATTTGGTTGACAACCGCCCAGCTAAAAGTTGGCAGGTTCCGACCGACTCTCCAATTAAAGGTCCGATAGGCTTTGATCGGCTCTCAAACTAGAGAATCGGACTTGCGGGTCAATAAACTTGATGATGTCCTACAAATCACAGGAAGAGAATGTGTAGATGGATAATGATGGGGTGCACAAAATGAGAGAAAAAAGTGGCAAGGTGCACTAATCACAGTGACATGCATAAGGGTTATTTTGCAATAGAATTGATTTTTTTAAGTTTAACTTTTTTAATAAAGTGCCCTAAATAAATGGTGGAGTAGCTATAGTCGAGCTCAAATTTTTAATTGAGGATGGGGATGGAGATATGTTCCTATTCTCTACCATTTCCATTTGCATTCATATCCAGTGATGGTTATCACTATGTTCTTGGAGGGCATTCAAATCATTGTAATTGGGAAGCCAATTTAACGTTTCCCTTCCCATTGAGGCAAATGTAACTTTGGAATCAAGATTTGGCCAACGGGTCCCACTTTTATGATTGTACCGGTTGCGATCACCCCACATATCATCCAAAACTTAAATGCGACGTTTTCATTACCCTGAGCGATGTGATTCGTGCAGCTTTCAATTTAATCCAAGTCAAACACAATTTCGACTTTTCTCTAACTTTTCCTTAACAAAAAAGTTGTTTGGACCCAAAAAGTCCAGACTCAAAGGAGTTTTTCATGATTTTTAACATTCTTGAGGGCTTCAAAATAATTTAAAATAAAAAGTGGATCACATTAAATAATCAAGGATAAATGGTCATCTACCTACAAAATCTGACATGCACCGAACATTAAATAAGATAAGGTTACTTTCTTTCTCTCAAAACATTAAATGATCGCTCACTCTCTCTACGTACTCTCTCTCTACTTGTAGCATTAATTCTCTCTTTCATTATCTCTTTCTTTCTCTTATTATTATCTCTTTCTCTCTCTAGGTCAGAATCGATGCCCGAATCTCTTCTTTCGAGTCACCGCCGTAGTGTTGAGGCGAATGAGGGGGTTGAACCTAATCGAAAGCACAAATTGGGCGGTGTGGATGCGAAAAGGAAGTGACTTTATGGCGGAGATGGTGGAATTGGTGGTGGGTTTGGGGAGGCGAGAGGAGGGGGGAAAGGTTTGACGAGGGGTTGGAGAGGTAGCGAGGGATGTCACGCGGGGCGAGAAGGGAAGGGAGGGGTAGGAGAATGGGAAGTGGGGGTGTTGGTGATGTGAAGTTGAGGACTAGAATTAATGCTTGAGAGGAGGTGAGTGGGAAATTGGGGAAAATGAGGAGTGTGGGTGGTGGTGATGATGATGTGATGTTGAGAGCTAGAGTGGGTGATGAGAGAAGGGGGAAGAGAGAATTTGATGAGAGAGTGAAGGCGAAGCGGGAAGGGAGGGGAAGGAGAATGGGGAATGTGGATGGAGCTGATGATGGTGAGGATGTGAGGTTGAGGACTAGAGTGGCTGCTGGGAGATGGGGGAAGACAAAATTTGATGAGAGAGTGAAGACGGAGCAAGGAATGTCCACGATGAGGCAGGAAGGGAGGGGAAGGAAAATAGGTGTGGCTGGAGCTAATGATGGTGAGAATTGGTAAGATTTTCAGCTGTGGAAGATGAAGAGTTTTGATGCCAACAAGAGATTTCAAACCTTGCTCCTTCATTGTGCAACTGTTTCCAACAAAGACTTACATGTACCCTTCCATATTTAGACTTAACTATTTTATGGGTGTTTGATCAATATAAGTAAAAATAGAAGGGTGATTTACAAATATACAAAAACTAAAAGTCGTGACTCAAAGAGTCAACCTAGCACTACCCTTTCTTTAATTCTTTTATATGAAAAACAAATAGTAGCAATGTTTCAGTGCACCTCATTTCTATGATGCTAGCGTTTACGCCATTTTATTCACGTTACAATCTATTAATTACATGTCAAGGACTGCATCACGCTAGTAATTATCACGTTTCAGAGATTCTGTGGTTGCATTGTCACGCCAGTCCGGTTCAGAGGCTTATATAAAGGCATTTAGCGTTGACTTGATAATAGGTCAGCCACGTCATTATAAATGCTGACGATGACGATAATAATTGAGGCGTTGGTGTGTGTTTGGGAATGCATCCGATGTACAATGTGGACGCGAGAATACCTAGCGCACCGCACCGTACAGTTGAAGAGAAGTGATAAAATGACAAGAGCCCGCTATGGGCACCCCACCAATTTATGAAGGCACCCTCTTATTGAGGGCACAAAGGAAATTTCGAAGGGCACCCAAACTTCAGGCCACCAAAGTGGAGGCACCCACCCCATCAGCCCACCACCGTGCATGTGAACCCTAGAAATTGAGATCAATCCATCGAAAGCAACTTAGGAACCCTAGATTTGTCTTCATTCCTCTCCTCTCTTCTATGTTGTAGGCGTATTTTGATTGTGCAGTTTGAGTTTGGAGGGCCACCGAATTGATTGAGTTGGTGTCGATATTAGGGCTCGAATTCGTCGTCGTTCTCGGGCTGAAGGCATGAAATCGATCGATTGGAGGTGCGTGGATAGTCTAATTAAGTTGCATTTGGTCGATTATTTGTTATGTTTGTGTAGCAGTGCGTTCAATGGTATGTGTTATGCGAATTCGTGGTTATTGGCCACACAGGCCAGAAAAATTAGCTTAGTCTCGGCCAAGCATGGCCGAGACGTAGGGGAATTTTTTGTGGACTCGTGGTTCTCGGCCAGAGAGGAGACACTATAGTCTCGACAATGAGTGGCCGAGACTGAGTCGGATATATAGGTCGCGTGTCGCCGAAATTGTAATTGTTTTATTATGTTATATAGCATAACGCTGTGGGTGCTCTTGGGTAGCATCTCAGGAGAGTAATTCAAAGTGTGTAGTAGATTTCATGTCGGTGATGTACAACCAAGAAATTAGAAATTGTCTCGGTTGTGCATAACCGAGACTGATATTGATATCTCGGTCACTTGTCGCCAAGAATTTTACTTTTTTGTCGGGCCTGATTGATTGAGACTATGGAAATGGAAGATTTTCCTTTTTTTATATTCATCTTCTGTTTGTGCAGCAGACTCTTACATGTTTTAGTCTTCTCAGGTATGGCTCGTTCGAATGCCCCGGTGACTAGGGAGGAGGTTGGTATTGAGGTGTCGAGGGGTAACCGTAGGCGAGGCGGACGGAGACCCCCGACTACATCTTATCGGAAAGAGAAATAGCAAGATAAGGTGGATTTGAAGGGAAAAGGTAAGATTGGTGGACGACGTGCAAAGAAATAAGAATTGCACGATGAGGGTTCAAACATTGACGCGCGGCGACACTCAGATGTCGTTGCCAGAGGTGAAGATGAGGCGCATGCATCCGAGCCTAGTAGTAGTGACTCATCAGCACCGGTGGACACCACAAGTAGTGATCGTCATGTGGGTAGGAGTACTAGTGGTGGAGGTGCCCATAATGAGGGAGAGTCACAAGGGTAGAGGGAAATGTGTGCTCCTTTCCCCGGTGGTCCCGAAGATGGATCTTTGTTGAAGAGCTTTAAAGATCATGTCGCATTAGCGATTTGGAGCAATGAGGTACATTCATTTCTCCTTGTATGGAGTAGTATAAAATTTTGAGTTTTCAAAAAGTTGACGGAATGTTTTTTCGTTGTTGCAGGATCGTCTGACACTCAAGTGTATCAATCACGGTGCTCGGATCCAAGAATTGGACTAACAGTCGTGCCACCTGACACCGCGGCCCTTCAGAGGATTATTCAGCACTCTAGGATGAATACGCTGATAGACTGCTCATATCGCAAGGCTAACAAGGAGGTTATCACTGCCTTTGTGGAGCGGTGGCAGCCAGAGACGAATACATTTCACTTACCATTCGGTGAAATGTCAATCTCCTTAGAGGATGTGAGCATGTTTTTGAAGATTCCTGTCATGGGCAAGGTGGTGGCAGTTGAGAACTTTGTGAGGTATACCAACGAATCTCGCTCGGATGAAATTAAGCTGGTGTCGAAAATACTTGGGGTTAGCATTGAAGATGTTGAGGAGGAAGTGAACATCAGAAGGGGCTCACAGTGTGAAAATGTTGGTTGAAGAGTCGATGGTGCCCCAAAGCTGGTGCGAGGAACACAACTTATCGTCCTGTAGAATGTACAGCCCGAGCGTACTTGTCGTATCTACTATCTTGCACCCTATTTGCGGATAAGAGTGGATCTCGGGTATCTATCGCGTTGTTGAAGCTTCTAGAAAATTTGGACGACGTAGGAAAGTACGCATGGCGTGCAGCTGCATTAGCCTACTTGTACCGACACTTGGGGGGTCTGCCACCAGATTACAAGTTTCTCATATTTCCGACTACCTCGAATTACTTGAGGTTTATTATTAAATCGGCTTACATTGTTTTCTGAATAATTAGTATTACTTTTTGCGTTTTTCCACTAACTAACGTTGTATGTATTTGTAGGGATGGGTGTACGAGCCTTTCAAGCTTGGGCTCGCCACACCTAATGCAAAATACATGGACTACGTGCAACCCCGTATCTGCAGATGGGTTCAAAAGCACGAGACCATGATGAATCTTGACAAGGTTGGGTCCATTAGGCGAACATTGGATGAGTTGCGCCCAAGCGAGGTTAGATACTACACCCTTCTTGAAACTAAATGTTGCATTTAGTTTACGATTATTAATTATAGTTGTCTACGTTTCATTAGGTTACTTGGGACCCATATGTTAATCACCGGGAGAATGGAGTTGTGCACGTGATGGCTTTCTACAGTGGCACACCGAAGTACATGGATGTGGTGGAGCCCTACCATCCGGAGAGGATTTTGAGGCAGTTTGGCCACGTGCAATCTATACCAGATCCTCCGTACTAGCCATTGGAAGCACATCGAGGCTCTTTTGCACTCAAATACTCGGTCAAGTATGGTTTCCAAGCAGACAATTGGGAACGTTGGTGCAACCATTTGTTGGCCCCCGAAGTGCTCGGTGAGAAGCCAGAGTTCGAGTTTCTGGCTACACCGGACTATCTACCTTGGTTCCTCAAAGTCTATTACCCATTGATCACCAACCCGAGGTACTTTGATGACGACTTGGTTGCGACGAATATCGCTAACAATGAGCTACTTGATGTATTTTATGTGGTATAACTATTATGTAGAAGTTTTAGCCAACCTTTCTTTTAAATGCCGATAAGTATTACATTAACGGATTTAACTTTCTTTTCATCAGCGTAATAGGCGGGCGTTAGACGCGGCGTCAAGGTGGAAATTATTGCCGCTGGAGTTGTGTATGTTGGAGTCTGCAAGGCAAATGGCGAGTGACGTTGTCAATTTCCTTTCGGGGAGGAGTTTCGGTCCCACCACCACCACTACGACACCCACCACCGCAACCGGAGCAACCGACACATCAGCCCCTACCGAAGCAGCCCGTAGATAGTTTCAACACGATAACACTTCTACACATTCCACCCCGGCTAATGAACCACCCAGGTCGGTCGCTGCTCGCCCCCCAAAGAGAATGCTTGCTAAGGAATACCAACGAAAGAATGTTAAGAAGCCAAAGGAATGAAGGCACAACGACATCGACATTTGTGTAGTTGCTTGAGTTTTTCATGAATTGAGGAACAATTACTTTATGTTTTGTTGAATGGTTCTTGAATGGGTAATGTGGCATGAAACTTATATGGAATATTTGGCACTATTTCTCTATTCATTGGAGTTATTAAACTGTACTTGTTATGTTTGTGTATTGAAATTATTTGAAGCCTGAATTTTATCTCGTTAACATAAGCATGCATGTAACATCTCTGAATTCAGATAGTCCTTAGCATTATGATGACATTTCTTTTGGTTTTATTGGCTTGAATACTTAATCATGTTTCATGTCCCTTTTTTGGTTTATAAAGATCGGAGAAATGCTTCCAAAGAATGACTCGTTCCAGTAAATTGCTACTTTCAGATTGTTAATCCTTATAGTGACCATTGTGCACAATTGAGAGCTAGATTATATATTACTGCTGAACTGCTTTTGCTTGACTTGTATTTTTTAGCCTTAATTTCGTTTTCATGATCTGGTGTTAGTCAAGTATAGTACGTATACTTAAAAACAATGAATTGTTGAGTTATTAAACTGTATTTGTTATGTTTTTGCATTGGTATGTGGAAAATGTGGCATGAAAGTGGTCTCGGTCGTTCAGGGCTTAAACCAAGGTAAAGTTCCCGGACCTGCACATCCGACATATCCTGACACGTCTCGGACTTGTCCCTCCGACATATTCACCTGGTACTTATTGACTTATAACCGAGAGTGATGTAGACCCTGAAACCTCCACTTCTATCGGCCTTTGCATACCGAGAAGTTTTCATGGTTTTCGGTCTCAGCATACCGAAAACGTTCAATGTTTTTCGGTTGGTACGTGCCGAGAGTATGGTAGACCCCAAACAGATACTACTTTCGGCTTTGTCATGCCGAGATGTTTCAATGTTTTTCGTTCTTCTCATACCGAGAGGTGTTCATGGTTTTTGGTTGGTTTGTACCGAGAGGTGTTCGTGGCTAACGGACTGTCATTGCCAATATGGGTTATTTGGGAGTAATTAACAAGCAAGACACAATAACAACATCACTTTACAGACGAAAACACGTTATTAAACATCACGAATGACAACCATAACATTGTACCACCTCACTTTACAAACCATAACATAGTACCAACATCAGTTTAGATACCATAACATATTAAAAACTAAGAGTCCATATAACCTTACTTTAAATTATTGACAACATCACTTTACATCACTTTACATTGTCAGAGTTAATAATATTTACAAAAAATCGGTGGTTAGTCAAACATGAATGTCAAACTATGGAGAATCCAAATCTACCGTGGATAGAGCTCCTTCTTCAAAACGTACGACTGGCACGATTTCACGAACGACAAATCCATCACGCCATCCTTTAGCGCACTCCTCAACATATCGTTCCCACGATGGATATAAGGATGGCAGCGGTGCATTAATAGTCAACTTCACCTGTCAAAGTTAAAAGTACAACAGAGAAGCCATTGTCACGTACCCGATTAAGGATGAGAAAAAACCAATTCACAAAAAATCTACGAACTTACCCTAACCCAATGGATATTCCTTTCATTAATCATGACAAAGATAAGTCTGCTATGTAACGACGCTGGTGGAGCACTACGTATAGGAAGAAATGTCGAGGCACTACTATGCGAGAGGTTTACTAAAATGACATTAAAGGCCGTTGATATTAACAATCCCATGTCTGGAAGGGTTAACCATTTTTCAAAGGAGGCACCAACATGATTATCTGGACAATGCACGACAGTCTTGACATTCTCGTAACTTGTTCCAAGCACTTCCCGCCAAAGGTTTTCATACCCGATTATCTCATTGAACATTCTTCTACGTACTATCCTCCAATCGTCTAAATCGGGAAGTCCTAGCCCGGAGGCAACACACCGATATCCATAATTTCCGTCACCTAGCACATCGATAGTGCTCTTAACATATGGCAACCAATCTGGTTCTATGCAATGAGAGTAAGCCATGTTAGAATCGCTTTGGGTGCGTCGACTCGTACGACGCATTTTATGCCCAACTTTAATTTTTTTGTTCCTCGAACTAGAAGCCTGTTCTGTTGATAGTACGTACTCGAATCCGCTAGGCAATCTCGTCGTCGAAAAATTGCCTTCATCGTGTTTTCTCTTTGATCCTGTCTTACTACCCCTTTTCAACATACACCCGATTGAAGACCCCGGTGTCCTTGCTTTTGTCTTTATTTTCGTAGGTGGCACCAGTCCCGGTATAGATGAAGGTCGACTAATCTCTCTGAGCTGCTGAATAATCCTGATGCGATCGTCCTCTTCAGTGCAAGCATGAAACTTTTGCATGATTCTTTCAATCTCATCGTGCACATTATACCCAGACCGATCCACTGGATTCTTAGGTATCATACTCAACTTTCGCCAGTACACATGAATGTCCTCGAGAAGGATGGGTGACTCATCAAATTTATGAAAATTTAGCTCGTGGGTACAAGGAAGTCGTGTGTGGTGCGTATCTCGCAACGACAACGAGCTGAGTCGTGTCCAACATCCTCTCCACGTTCTAATTCGTCTCGAATTAACTTAAGCCCCCGTTGAGAGACATAACCACGCAATCGACGATACAACTCATCAAAATATTCATGTTGGGCCACATTGCAACTGAGCTCAAATGATGCCTTGATGTTCTTGTGTTGAATCTTACGGATGCCATCAACCACATTCCACAAAGTCTCTAAATTTGCCTGACTGTTGCCAAGATGTAGTTTCAGAGTTAAATGTGCAAACTCAACCCTCTGAGTTGTTGTTTCCCGAAAATTCATAATTCGATTTGTCCAAGCCGGTGCGAATTTCTCCTTGTACGTCTTTACCCATGTGTTCTCCAAGTAATCAAGAAGACCCTTCACATTCCCGAACTCACAACGCAAGTCATTCATCCTAACTTCAAATAAGGCCTCGGACTTAGCATACATCACGCTCGTCCACCTATCCATGAAACGAGCGAAGCCTTCGTTATGCCCAAACATCTTCTTAGTCTTGGCCAATATTACTTTGTCGATGTGCCGAGAGCAAAGAAGGTGAGATGATGATGGGAATACTACATTGATGGCACTAATAAGGCCTAAGTCCCGATCCGTAAAAAACACGTCAGGTTTAGGCCACCCATCCAGTACGGATCTCAAGTTCTCAAGTGCCCAAACATAATTTGCATGACTCTCTAATGATATGAAAGCAAACCCAACGGAGAACGTCAAATGCGTTGCAGCGATGCCAACTATCTCCAACAAAGGCATTAGATACCTATTTGTTTTATAAGTGCAATCCATAAAAACTACCGATGAGAAACACCTTAACAACTTGATTGAATCTGGATGTGACCAAAACAAATCAGTGATGATATTCGTATCGGGATGTTTCCTATGACACGATCCACTTAATCTTCTCCAATATGTGCAATAGTTGTTGCATTTGAGTCCTCCTACCAGCATCCTCAATTTCGACTTTTTGTCTTACATTATATTTTGTCCGCATTGTCGTTACATTTGTAACATCTCTTTGCTTCAACGTATTGAGGATATCTCTTGGCTTCACATTACCCTTTGTCATCTGCACCACCACCTCCTGCTCGCCCTTATCCAATCCTCCGGCATATGAGTGGCCGTCCAAGTTTTTTGCGGGCTCGTGATTGTGCCTCCCACATATGACAGTGACATACCACAAAGAGTCAGCATTTTCCTTGATGTTAATAAGGAAAGGGCATCCACATTTCTTCGTATCGATTTGAGTCCTCCCCGTTTTTTCTTCTTCTTCATTTCTTGCTTTCAAAGCAATTTTGGCCGCTTTACCCTTCCCAACTCTTCGTGACATTCCCCTATATATACCAGACCTCTCACACGCAAGTTTCACCCTTCCCCTGCGGTTAATACCTCCGGGCATCAGAGTGCTTCGTCCATAACACAAACATGTTCTCCCGACCTATCATTTAAAGCCATGAAATTGCCGCTTCTCTAGATGTGAATGGTCTACATGGTGTAAACGAGTCCTTGTAGTCTGGAAATAAAGTAGAGACCGACATTACCTGCAATACAAACATTGTCACATTATGATCAACCAAAATGCACAGTAAATTCACCAAAAAACCCAAAAAACCACGTTTTCAGTTGCACAGGTCCGAGAATCTAAGCATAGTTTCGTTCATGTCCAACCGAGACCTACAGAATTGTCTCGGTCGTTCCATACCGAGATTATAACTTCGTTTCGTTCACACCATGACGTGAACTACGAAGAAGTCTCGGTGGATGTCGACCGAGACGTTTCTACAACTCTTGGTCCTGCGAGGCCGAATCAATCGCGCCCGTGAAAAATCGACTGAAAATTTGAGAAACCGCATATATAACACATTACATTTCAACAATTACCTCTTGTTCTACCTTCTCTTGCACCAATGCGGTACTATCTTCCATTTTATTGTGCAAACAAACTCGGATTGCTCGAATTTACTAAACCCTACGTTGACAAACCAAACCATCAATTTCTCGATTTTTAATCCTAAGTACAGTTCCTACAAAGCATCATTAGGTTGTCGAACATTGTTACCTCGCTGTCGGATGATGTCAAAACGCAACAATCAATACACGCTCGGCAAACACAATTGTGGCTTTAGGTTTAACTTGTGATCAATGTTAGGGTGGGGTGCCCCTGTTTTACTTGGAAAATGGTTTGTGGGGTTTGAGTGACTACATATGAAGGGGCAAAATAGTCATTTCCATTTTGGCTGGGAGAATTACAAAAAATATGGGTGCGTTCATGAATTGGTGGAGTGCCCATAGCTCAATGACAATCAATGTCACATTAAAAGTCACCTCCGTCTTGAATCATATATGCGCATTTTGAAATATGACTATATATAAATTTTGATATATAATACGTGAGTCGAAGCCATATAATTTTATAGGTCGATGTCACTTCTAGTGTGACATATCTGCTGTAATTCTAGTATTAATTACTTAGCACTTTGCACTTGTCCAACGAATCCCTCTCATGAACCATGATTGCATTTTGACTCTCTAAACCAAAATTGATGTGAAAACGAGTTCGTTACTTTTTTTTTGTTTTCTTTTGAAAAACAAATTAAATTACTATTTTTTCGGAAACGATATCAATTATAAAGAGGAATTCCAGCCCGCAAACTTTTGATCCATGAGTAAGATAATCCTTTTTTTTCAAACAAAAACTTTATATTCATTAACAAAGGTGGCCAAAGGTACTACGTAATCATACTACTAACATAGTTACATGAAGCGGTGGAACCACAAAATTTAATTAGAAAGAAAGAACTTTAATCTAGACCTATTTATAGGCTTAGATACTCATTCGACGTGCACTCCTAACATGGTATAGGCTCAAATTTTAAAGATAATCAAGACTCAAATTCTATTCCAAGACTCTAAATTCCGCTCATTTGACTAGCAAGCCTAGCTAAGTTAATTTATATTTGATAGCTCTGGGCGTGCCCTAGTTGAACTTATAAAATACCTTTAAGTACTTTTACTTTAAAAATTGTTTGTTGTTCCAAAAAAAAAAGTTATTGGAAGACATGGTCTGAGTAACGCTTGCCTAAACCCAACTAAGCTCGATCTATATCGAGCTTAGATGGATAATATAAAATAAAATTTGTGTCGAATAAAAGAATTATATTAAAAAATTTAAATTAATCCACCAAAAGACTCAAAATAATAATTGCCGTGATTTGCAATATAAATTAATAAGATATTGCAAAATGTCAGGAGAAAGTAGTTGAATTATGCGATTTTTCTTCAAACGAAAAAAAAAATATATTAGATAACTTCTTAATGTGTGACCGCCCCAGTTCTTGATACAAACCGTGCACTGCCGCTTACCCCGAACAAGTCACAACGCAAGCCACGTCGCGGTGCGCATCTCGATGACGACCCATATTTATTAACTTATCTTACAAGTTTTCCATTTACTTAAGTCAATTACTCAACACTTAATTGTTAAGTAGTTTTGAGAGAAAAAGTGTTATATAGTTTTCTGTAGTTGAATTAGATTGAATTGGAAGTACTTAAATTAAACGCAAGCAAATGAAAATGAATTCATGCTTGGTTTCCCATGATTTTACTTATGGGTAGTGTTATTTGGACTTGTGAGTCCAGACTTAAATTTTTTTTTAATTTCAAATACATCCTTGAGCAATTAATGAAGCTACCATAATCACTTGTAAAATTTATTCGATACCCCTTAAATATTTATAAAAATTTTAAAAACCTCTCTATGAGTCCGAAGTCATGAGTCCAAGTAGATTTATTGTTTACTTATATCAAAACAACACAAAAAACTCCTCCGAATCAAATCACGCATGCCTCAAAATGCGTACCAAACAACCGCCTATGGATCCATGTGCCTCGGTGTCCTAATAAAGCAATATTTGTGTGTTTTAGGTCACTTGCATGGGTTTTAAGTTCTAATAACGAAACCAACCTCAAAAAGTACATCGTCAAAAAGTGTACACTTTGCACTTGTTATGGCCTGTTTGGTTCACATTTTAGTGAATCCTAACACATGGGATTAATTAGTGATGGGACTAACACATGGGTTTAGATAGTTTAGTCACATTTGTGTATCTTGTTTGGTTGGGAGTTTTAAGGTTGGGATTAAATGAGGTTGTACATGTACATTTACCAAAATACCCTTAGATAAATAACACCAAAAATCCCCCATTTCACACATTGATTCCAGCTCTTGGATATGCCCATAGCACCACATTGCCAACAAAGTCATTGGCACAGGAGGGCTCATTCTTCGTCGACCATCCAAGGAAATCTTCAGGCAAGTCGCCTTATATCGATCACCATCACCAGCAGCAACACAAGCCTTCACTATAGTTCTCCATACATTGGTCTTGATCTGATTGAGCATCTCAAAACTGAAATGTGATTTGTACATGCCCAAGCCTTCTTCCAAGGTCTCATCACTGGTACAATCCTCATTCTTGTCCTTGAACTCGACGCCCTTGTGCTCAAACTGGAACCTCGGAGGGTCTCGAGGCTTGAAGATTGCCCGATCAAGAAAGAAGTGGCCAGGGTTCCCATCAAACGAAGAACGAAGAAGAAAAAAAAATAGGTCTGCTTCGAGAAGGAAGAAGAGCAAAACAGGGACGTCGTGAGTTTTGGAGAATTGTGGTTTGGTTAATGTGAGGGGTAAAGTGGTAATCTCCACTTCCAGTTACAATGGATTAGCTAATCCCACAAAAGATGGTGGTATTGTTTAATCCACTACCATGCCTCTTAACTAATCTGCTGGCCTAGTTAATCCTCCAAGAAAACAGCGGATTAACTAGTCCAGTGTGGCTAATCCGGGCTAATCCCACGAACCAAACAGGCCATTAGTGTGCTAACCTGCATGGTCGACGTGCTATTTGGCCTGGTAGTCAGTCAGTGTGCTACTTAGCTTGGTTGACATGCTAACTGATCGGTTAGCACTCTACCTAGTTTGTTAATTAACGCGCTAATGAATCCGAAGCCTAAAATTTCCCGCATTTAAAAAATTTTGGTTGCTTTCCTTTTTCTCGACCAGGGCCCCTTCCTTCGCCCGATAATCATATTCTCAACTCGGGGGCAATCCAACCTCCAAACATCAACAACATCAATAAACAAAATTTATGCATCTACTCATTAATATAAACATGTGTTTCGTGACAAATTCAAGTTCAAGAAATGATTTGAAAAACAAATTGGGTCTGAAAATTAGAGGTGGAAATAGCTTAAGTAGGAGTAAAACAATAGTTACAATCCCCAAGTGTCATTATAATTAACCAAAAACTTAAGTTACCAACCACATTCAAGCCCAATTTGCTTAATTCAAGCTTTAACAAACCCCGACACATGGTTTTTATTAAAAACATATCTTTACTTCCAAAACTTGAGAATTTTAGGGTAAGTTCACTCATTTTTGGTAATTAAAAGCAAAAGTGTAACCCATTTGACCAACGACTTCCTTCTTGGTATCCATAAGCCTAAATGAACTTGCTTAAACACAGATAAATATATATATCTGTGAATTCGGTCGGGTTGCCACAACGGTAAGGGCGAAGGCGGGATTGTGTGAGTTAAGCGCACCACCTCGGTTTCGATTCTTCGGTGTGGCAAGATTGCTTGGGCTACCAGGGTACGTTCATGTCGATCGCACCAGGGCCTCGTGGAAATAGTCAGGCTCGCCTGAACACCTACGGATATCAAATATCTATATATATGCGTCACTTTTGTATGCGAATACTATGCTTTAATGCGCAAAAATTGGCTTGCTAATACTTGTTTTTTGTTAATTGTATGTTTTAAGCTATGTTAGAAAAGAATAAATCAAAATAAGGGTTTTAGAAGCTTTATGATAACTCACCTAGTAAAGTGCGCTAGCATGCTGCCCAAGGCAATCGCGTGCACCTATACTGGGGTATGACAGTGGCTGGTTGGCCTGCAAGTGATTTGAAATCCCAAAGTTGAAGAAAAACTGCAAGAAATTGACTAAGTACAAAAGTTGATGCCGCGTCGAAAACACCAACAATAGTCTCGATTTACGATTTACCGACTACTTGGATATGTAGTGAGGCAAGTGGAGGGTCCATCCCACAGAGACTAAAAATGATTAATAGGCTACAACTAAAAGGAAATAGGAGTTTGGATTCTAATTAACCTCACCTAGAAGAGATAAACTAAACAACTTACACTAAGCAATAGAAGAATACATAGACAATTGAAAACAATAATTCTAAAAATATAATAAAAACCTAGATTGAGAGATCTTTCAGAATTGACAAGTAATTGACTTAATCATTGGTTACTAAAAATGTCCAAATTATTAGATTTTCAGTGGTAAATTTAAGTGTGGTCACTCTGTTTTTCATGGTCAATGGTAGGAAAAAGGGACACTACCATATACTAACTTGGCTCGCAAAACCACCAGATATTCCGTAGGCTTTTAACGGGCTAGCATCCTCAACGTTCTATGAAAACTTTTATCCCAAGTGATAACTAGCATGAAATGTTGTCCATCTTATACTTCGAATGTACAAGAGCCCATCAATGGCCAATAGGCAAGGCTATATTTGTTCAGCGTCATACGCATAATAGGCACATATATGAGGAATCACTGGTCAATTGTTGTGATGCTCTATTTTCTACATAATTTGTTTCGAATCGGGTCCAGCGATGTCATAGCATCGTATGTACATACCCAAATCGCTACCAAGACGCTAGGTATATTTTGACTCTTTAACTCTTGATTTTCTCCAAGGTTTTCTTAAGGCTTTTTTGGTAAAAGTTCAATGTCAAATCTATAATATGCGTAAGTTAAGCCTAACGATTCCATGACGATGTTTGACCAATTGGAGGCGTCCTGAATGCGCAAAGCCTTCATTTGACTTTTTTAACTAATTCTTGTGAAAAGTCTCTCATTTTCATCTAATAGCCTGCTTAACCCCAAAAACACAAAACAATGATTTATCTATATAAATCATGATAAAAGTGCTGGAATTCATAATAAAAGTGTACAAAAATATAGCATGTCTGACGACTTATCATAAGTACTCATGGGGTGGTTGAACAGTTGTCGATCTCTGCCTTGAGACTCACGTTGTAGCAAAGATGAAAAGAAGTGACGGAGAAATGATACATAGAGCAACACAACAACATACATCCCTTTCATGATCAGCAAGGGAGGATATTCATCGAACCACGTGTTTTCGTCACACGAATTAGAATCACTTGACTAAATAGGCATGAGAGTATTTTCACATCCAATTAAGGTTTCCACAAACATGAAAAACGATTGAAGATTGGACATTTGGCGGACTTAACCTCACGGATGGGTCGAATCGGTCTTGTCTCTCCTCATAGGATTTAGAAAAAAAAACATATATTGAGAATCGATTAGGGATCGATATATCAAACACCAAGAACGAAAAAATAGGGACTCTCTCTCTCTCTCTCTCTCTCTCTCTCTCTCTCTCTCTCTCTCTCTCTCTCTCTCTCTTGTTGATCAATTTTCATATCATTCTCTCTTTATCTCTTCAATTTTTACTATAAACTAGTAAAATCTTATATCTTTTCTATATATTATTGAATAACTCTTTCTTTTCACCATTTAAATTGTATTTTGAAGCTATGAGAGGCTAAAGAACACCCAGAGGAGCAAGAGAGACTCAACATCACCATTGTAATGTGAGATTTTCTTGTGTTTCAATTAATTACAATTTTATTTTTCTATTTTTCTTGTTATTGTGTTATTTAAATGACTTAGATTAGGGTTTACGTAGTCATGAACGAATTAACCTTGGATTAAAGTCTATTGCTAGTTCATTGCTTTACATCCGTAATTATGTGAAGTGTTGGGCATCAAGTAGCAAGCGGATAACCTAATTGGTACACTCCACTTTAGTCTACCATACATAACAAGAGAATCTAGATTAAATTAACCACCTTATTTGTTTTAATTGTTTAGAATGATTCAATCGAGTTTAATGAGATGAATGTGTTGAATACAAGTGTGTTTCACTTCGGTTTACATGTTTGTTACGGAGTCTTTGCTGAAATTAGGGAATCAAGGGGTTCCTATGCTACGTAGAACCTTATAGCTAGTCTAGGAGAGTTGAATATGCCTTTTTGTGTGAAAATCGATGACCATTGCGTGTGATTGTTTGAGTTCAACTTGTGAATCCCGAGGACTAGGTTACTTTCTCATATTGATTTCATTACCTTGTTTACATTCGCTTTTTGTTGTTGTTTGCTTGCATTGAATTGCTTGCAATAGTTTTAGGTTTACTCCCCTCTATTTGACAATTGGGTTTTCTGCCCAACTTTTCCAATTCCTTGAGGTTCGACTCTTTTGCTCACCACTATTACTAATTATTAGGGAAAATAGTAACCTAATAAGGTTTTAATTTTATTTTACGCTCTCACCAAGAATCAAATTTTGGTGCCATTGCTAGGGTGTTGGTTTTTACTTTAGATTTTTCCTTTTTGAGGAAGGAAACCCGTTTGAAAAAGAAAATGTTAAAGTTTTGAAAATCAGAGGAACTGAAGAGATTAACGAATCAATAATGAACATACAAGCACATAACAATACGAAATAAGAATTGATTTCGTAGTAAGACTTGAATGTCTTCCTCTGCATAGGCTCAACCTAAACAATCAATTAAACAGATTGATAACGTGAACAACCACTATATATAATAATCTCTCATTCTCGAAAAACTCAAGTAATGAGTGATGTCTCCACAATGGAAACTTTAAGTTTCTATAGACTTAATCTATCTACTCTATCTAGGAATTCAGTCCTAAATACAATACAACTCAAAAAACCTCATCACTCTCCAATTGTAAATTTTGTTGGAATTATCCGACGTTCAACAACTAAGCCTTTTATTCCTTCAAGAATCTTGACTCGTCGTCTCCACAAAGTTTTTCAGTCCTTTATGCACCTTTCTCTTAAATTTGTTGTTGTAATCCATCTTGAAGTTTTCTCATTGTAGTATCGAACTTTTTCACTATTATAGAGTAATACCGACAGTTGCTCTATTGATGGATCTAACTCATATTCTTTTCCTATTTCGATTTCAATACTATATTTATTTTGTACTCTGACTTTGACACTGTAATCTTCATTAGAATTTGCATTATAATCTATATTTGAGTTGTATCCACACTCGGACATCTTGTTGAGTCATGCTTCTATCTTCAATGTAGCATTTACCTAACTAACTTAACTTCTATTTTGACAATATAATGCCAACAAGGACAGAACGACCCAAACACATAAACTAGGGTCTAACAATCTCCCCCTTTGGAGTAGATTGGTCATAAGCATAAAATAGCAAGATAACCAAATTTTTGAAGAACTTCATAAAATGTATTGTTATCGATGGATCAAAGTAACATCATACAAAGTAATGATACCACACCCAAGAGAGGGGTGAATTGGGTATATCGAGAAGTTGTCACCTTTTTAAAATAATTCAACAATAAAGATGCTATATGCTCATTCAAATGCAAGTATGAATGTAATGCAAGATGAAGGGGATAGAAGAGATGGAAAGAGACACGTGATTTATAGTGGTTCAATCTAATGATCTACATCCACTACCTAACCTCCCCGGTTAAGATCTTCAAACCCCTACTTATATTGCCAATAAGTGTTACAACCTAAGCGTACAAGCCTATAATGCCTAATCAAAAATTATGACTTCCTACCTAGCTACAACTAGGGTTTATGCCTAGCCTAAACTAGGTCTTCCCTTCGACTTAGATTTCGCTAAGTCTTACAATCGGCCACTTACAAAGAATAGATGAAAATAATCAAATTCACTTTACAAAGTAAAGCGACACCAAATTCAAATACAAGCAAGCCTCCTAACCACTCTAATGCATGCAAGTATGAGAACAAATGAGAAATTCAAGTATATCATTGAATTTGTGCAAATCTCAAATATGAAACCGATTCAAACGAATCGATTAAAACAAATCCAGTTTCAAATATAAAGAACAAGAAGTTTGATAAAAATCAAGTTTAAGTGCAAACTCTCGTCCAAACCAGTGCTAAGGTTTGGAAAATCAATTTAAAGTGTAAAACTCAAGACAATTGTATTCAAGAACACAACAAATGATTTCCACAAGTCAAGCACACAAAAATATGAAATTTAAGCATAAGAAAAGCTAGGAAATCGGACTTTCTTACAACCCCGAGATAGTGATTTGAGAATTAGTTCTGGAGTGGATGTTGTAACTTTAGAACGCCTCAATAACACTAGTTTTAAGAGTGATTCAGTTGCCTTGAAGGATTACAAGTGATAGCATACAAAAATCCAAGCTTCTTTTTTGAAAACAATGAGCACAATTAGGTTTTTTTGCTTGACAATACAATAAAATGTTCTAGGTGGTTTGAGAATATTCTACATTCCTTTTTAATAGTTTTTGACCGTTTTAGAGATTCAAGGGCTCAAATTTGATCATCTATTCAAATTAAAATGTGATTTTTGGCTTTATAAAAAAACTTTCAGAAAGACAATCAGTGCGCTAATATTAGGGCCTAGCGCGCTAATATTAGGGCCTAGCACGCTAATCCTCTAAACTTAACATGCTAATTTTGATATTAGCATACTAATATTACTATTAGCGTACTCACTATCAGGGGCCTCAAAATAAATATTTTTGGCCCTAGAGTTAGCGATCCCTTATACCTGGAACCTTACCAAATCTCTTATAACATGTTATACATGTTTGTTAAGGGTCATAGAACATATTTAGGTGGTCCGAATGTTTTCACAAATCCTGCAAATGGAAAATCTCTGTTTCACGACTTACATAGGGGCTTTTCTGCAAATACTCAGTTTTTCTTTTCAAAAACCTTTCAAAACAAGTTTTTCATTTTTGAAAATCCCACAATGGTTTTTAAAGTACGATGTGAATATTAAAACATGGTTTCACATAGTTTGAACTTATAAGACTGATTTAAGCGGCGAGTTTCATTTAAAACTCCAAATGATCACTTGAAATTTGAAAAGCGATTTGAAGAACATGATGTGCATGAACTAATACATTAGGCTTGCGTAAATGAACCTGTGTACCTTACATCAATGTTATACCATGTAATATGATCTTTCGCCTTCGTTTCCTCATGTGGATCGAATCTTGAACTTGTATGGCTTGAACACTTGAGATGTGATATTCTACAAAGTTCGACTAACTGAAACACACTTGATAAACTAATTTGTATAATTTCACTTTGTTTGTTCCCATCAAAATCTTGGATGGAGTAAAAGTGACTAACTACGCAGTCCAATAATCTCCCCGTTTTTTATGATAACAAAGAATGTGAACTTGACAATCAAAAACGAGATTCACATGCATTCATTTCCATAGTGCAATCTCAAACAATCTCAAGTTCAACACATACATCTCTCCCCCTTTTGATAACATAAAAAATTGGAGCCAAGCTCCCCCTCACAATAAGCATAACCGAGAATTAGCCACGAATATAACAATACAGTGGGTGGAAGACTCCCCCTCACTACATGCATATTACGAGAGATAAACATGTATATCAATGAAAGTTAGTCACATGCAACCAATATAGGGCAATTAACAAAAGCGTAACGGTAACTCAAAGATACAAATTTTTTTTTCATGATATTAATTATTGAAAATGAACATTAACATAGTTGCGGCCTAAAGAGCCGATACCAATTGAAACCACATCTTATTGACAAAGAAAGTAATGTAATTTACCTAGAGATCATGGGAGAGTCGTTGGAGAGGATAAATACCCAAGAGGAGAGGAGTGGTGTGTGAAAAATAAGAATTTAAGGTAAAAAATAGTTATTACTGGTCCTGGCTGAATGGTATTTGCGCGCTAATGATAGAATTAGCACGCTAATAATGCGAATAAATGCTTTGGGCCATGGATGATTAGCCCGCTAGGTCCTTAAATTAGCGTTATAATCATACACAATTAGCGCTCTAATTCCTTTCTTGAATTTGAAATTAAATTTTTGAGATTTTGACGGACAACTCCGATTCACCTCATATTTCGTGGATACTTCACTAACAACATATAAAAATTATTGGAACAACTAAAACATGTGTAGAAGGTCCGATTCATGAAACATGCCTAATTCACGTCGAATCTTAGAAAATTGGTCTTTAGGCAATGGCTTGATGAAGATATCAGCTAGTTGGTGCTTAATCTCAATGTGCTTTACGCGAGAGTATAAGACCAGATTTCTCAATATGTTGATTGCACTTGTGTTATCACAATAAATTTCAGCACAACCTACTTGGATTTGGTAATCCAAAAGTTGTTGTTTCATGTACAAGACTTAAGCAAAACAACTTCTGCAGCCACATACTCGGCTTCGGCCGTAGATAAAGCAACGGAATTTTGCTTTTTGCTAAACCATGATATAAGTGGATTTTCTAGCAAATGACAAAATCAGGAAGTGCTTTTCCTATCCATTAGACTCCCCGCATAGTCGAAATCGACAAAGCTTCGAAGTTCGAAACTCTTAGCTTTGTTGAACAATACCAAATCTTGTGTCCCACTAAGATAACGAAATATACGCTTGACACATTTCGAGTGAGAGTCCTTAGGTTCGGATTGAAATCTAGCACATAAACACACACTGAACATAATATTGGGCCTACTAGCAGTCAAGTATAGGAGACTACCAATCATGCCACGGTAAAGTTTAGGATTTATGGATTTTTCTAGTTGGACTTTGTCAATTTTGACGGTGGAACTACTAGGAGTGTCACATGCTTTTAAATTTTCAAATTTAAATTTCTTTAGCATTTCCCTCACATACTTCATTTGGTTTATGAAAATTCCAAGTTTGGATTGCTTAACTCGCGAGCCTAAGTAGTATGTTAGTTCACCTATCATGCTCATTTCAAATTCATTGGTCATTAATGATAAGAATTCATTACATAGCGTGTATTAGATGACCCAAAGATAATATCATCAACGTAAATTTGAACAAGTAGCATGTCACGCTTTTTAATCAAAATGAACAAATTAGGATCTAATGTTCCTTTCTTGATTTGTCAAGTAGAAATGCACTAAGTCGGTCAAACCAAACTCTAGGAGCTTGTCTCAATCCATACAAGGCCTGTAGAAGATAATAAACATTACTTGGATGATCATGGTCTTTAAATCTTGGTGGTTGTTCTACATATACCTCTTCATTGATGAAGCCATTTAAGAATGCACTTTTAACATCCATTTGGTATGGTAGAAACCCATTGTAGCAATAGAATGGGAAAAGCATTAATAACTTCACTGAATTTTTTATGTTTAAAAGTTTATTTTTGTTGTTGTAATAACTTTATATTTAGTGTATTGGGCTTTGGGGTGAGTGTATGTCGTGAAATACTTGTGAATAGGTTATGTGAGTCTCCTAAACTAGTTTAAAGTAAGTTAAGATTTTAATTATTCAGTGTCGATTTATTCTGGGATTATAAAATTGTAACTAAGGTATCAGAGACTCTACTTTACTATTTAGATTTTAAATTTAATATATTTTATGAACCGTGGGGAGTTGTGAGTCCTTCTAGGCGTCTCTCTAATTCTATAGTCTATTGGGTGAAAGGTTTCCGACAAGGCATTTTTAAGGGAGGTGTTGTCAAAATTTTTATAAAATAAGGATGCGATTTGCTAATTTGGTCCAATTAAACAAATCATGAATTGGGTTTCGTTGAGGACGAAAATTAGTTTTGTGCATTATAAGGAATTAAATAAAATGTGTTTTGAGGTGCAAAGTTGAATATGAGGTTTAGGTGCCTAATTAGGGTAATTGGCTAAGTCGGGAACTAGTGAGACAGGTCCTAATAATGGCTCTCACTTGAAAAATAATGGAACCTAAACATATTGACTACCTCATAAACACTGTGGACCATCCAATAACACGAACCCAAATAAAACCAACACACAAACATATGAACATGTAGGTCAACAACACTAGCTGATACTACAATATTATACTAATTCGCAACACATAAGTCAGGAGTTCAATAACAATAAAAAGACAAAGCTGTGATAAATAAACGAATGGATAAATTCCATGAAACAATTAAAAACTATGAATTCAGTACTTATATTAAACATAGATAGTAAACTCATTTATGTCATGGCATTAAAAGATTCTAAATAGTTAAAATAGTCTAAGCGACTATATTCCAGCAATTAATAGGAATTTATAATGACAATGAATGTTTGACAGTTTTAATTATCTCAGTCCTACGCAATTTTTAGACTAAATCGGCTCTCGGCCACTCCAAACTAGTGTTTCACACCCTGTAAGTCCTCTCTAAGCTTCTGTGGTGTCCTAAAAATTTAACGTAACTTGTTTGAGGTTGGTTAAGTGGTTTTACATTTTAAATTTTCAAAATCAGCCCCCTTAATACTTTGTTTGTGTTGCAACTACTTTAATAAATAATGACAATTTTGGTGCTATAACTTATGAGTTGATTACAATTACAAAAACGTTAAAAATATGCATTGTAGTTTGAAGAGAAGTTTTATGGCTATTTCTTAACTTTCTAAAACTATAAGGTTTGTGCAATTTCGATAAGAAACGAGGGAGATATGAAAAGTTTACTATAATGACTCAAAACTGTTTCATATTCTGATAAGGAAACTGAAAAATTCATTTATCCTATACTATAACTTCGAAATTCATGATTTTTTTTATTAAGGACTATAAAATATCCTAGAACGTCATACTAGAATATGAGCTAAATCATATGAGAAATGAGGAAAATATGCTCAAAACATCAAGACATTATCAAAACTTTGAACCAAAGAATTTCAGATTCATCAACAAAGTTGTAGAGCATTTTTGAATAGGAAGGAGTCCAAATCTTCAAATGGTGCATGAGATCAAAGTTTTAGAATTATGGTTAAGCTTTCCAATTCCACTAGAAGTCAATTTGGATTTAAATGAGAAAATCGTGGCTAAATTACATAGACTGGTTTAGAATGAAAACATGAAAATTCCAAATTTTGTTTTCAAGAACCTCATTAATTTTAAAAACTCACCAAAAATTCATTTGTTACCCAAAAATAGAAATTCAATATTGTAGATTACATGAGATTTCATGAAGTATCTAAATCCAAAATTAGTTTTCAAATTCGATTTCAATTACCCACTAAATTTTCAGAATTACTAAACAGTAGCAACTTAAAGTATTTACCTAATTTATGTGTGTTGATCTCAAGCTCTTGATTCTTCCTCCAATACACTTAGTTGGTCTTCCTATTCCTCAAGTTCTCATGAATTCCAACAACTCTACCTCAGAACATCTCATTTGATTTACATGTAAATGTTAAAACAAGTCTTACATATGAATCCATGACTCATTTCTAATCGTTCATCTATTTTTAGTAATTCATTTAAGTGCAAGTCAATTGATTTAATTCACACCAACAAGTCTACTTACATTTATACACTAACACTAAATTTCACTCCTAATCATATAGGATTCATTCCTAATCTCATGGGTTTTATTCCAACTCGTTTAGAGGGTAAGAGTTTTGAATGGTTTATTGGTAGATCCATATAGTAATAGAGTTAAGGGAGTGCATTATAAGATTCTAGAGAATTGATTATCTCACATGTCTGTTCATGTATATCATCTTCGTTATTGAAGTAGTCTATCGCTTTCTTAAGCTTGTCTGACTTATTATTTCTAAAAGTTTTGGCTATTATAGGATCTAACATATTTACGGTGCATACTAATGAAACATCTAAAAGATGTTTCATAGCGTCGTAGATGTTAAAGTTTAGCATTTCATTATCTTCTTCCATTGTTAGAGTTCCATTAGAAACATCTATATTGGCTTTTGCCATTGTTAAGAATGGGCGTCCAAGGATAAAAGAAGTTTTACTAGGAAGTGATCTTCTTTCAAATCTATGACATAAAAATAAGCTGGGAAAACTAAATAATTAACCCTATTCAGTACATCCTCTAATACTCCTACAAGTTGAACTATAGGTCTATATGCCAATTCTACTACTATATCAATTTTTTCTAAGGGTACATTTTTCATTTGCAAATATATTGACAAGGCATAACGTTGATTGAGGTGCATAGATCACATAATGCTTTAGATATCCCTATATTTTCTATTATGCATGGAACAAAAACATTCTAAGATCAAAACATTTAGGGCTAATTTCCCTTTTATTAGTGTAGACACAATTTCTCCTAGTCCTACTCTTTCATTGTGTCTTATTTGATTAGTGCATAAGTATTTATAAAATTTTGATATTTAGGTATGTTTTTTATGACTTCAAATAAAGGTACTTTACTATCACTATCCTTAAAAGTGTCTGAGATTTCTTTCGTTTCTTGCAATTTCATGACGTTCTTATTGTTTTCTAAACAGTGGGGAAATGATGTTCTTACTATACTTGGTTTATTCTTTTCGAAATCACAATTACATTCCTTTGATTATCTTTAATTTCTATTTCTTCTTCTAATTAAGCATCTAAGTCTTTTTAGGGTACTACCTATTCTGGCATCTTTGGTTCTTCCTTTTGTTTACTACTTTTCAAATTTATTGCTTTTGCGTATGAACTAGGGTAAGGTTAAGATGATAGTTTTCCTTGGTTAACCCATGGACTCATTTGAATCGCAATTTGACTTAATTGATTAATTAGTTCAACTATATTATCTTTTAAGGCATGGCAATTTTTATCTTTTGCTTTAATTGAATTTTTAATGCAAATGTTCTATTAGTTAATGTGGGTGTTATATATCTTTGATGATTCCGACTGTCTACACCATTACCGATGTTTGATTTTAGGTAATTTGCATTGTTGCTAGAAATTCAAGTAGGTTGATTATGGTTATTGTAATGATTGATCATAGTGTTAGCCTCTTTAATTTGATTTTGTTGCACCAACAGGCACTCGTCATATAAATGATTAGCCTCATTGCAGAAAGCTCAAATTTTACTTTGAATTGATCCACCTTTTAGTAATAATTCAATCATACTTTTGAGTTCATTAAATTTATCATCTGATGTCTTGATTATGTTTCTATTAATTTCACAAGAACGGTTTTTAATAAATTTGTTTTTCTCACAATACTATTTTGATTGTTTTTCCATTCTAATTATAGTGTCTCTTGCTAATTTTGGTGTCATGTCGAATAAAGATCCTCCATATACCATGTCTAGGAATCTTTGTTCTAAGTTGTTTAGTCCTTCATAAAATATTCTTATAAATTTTTCTATCGTAAAACTTACCAAAAGTCTCCTCAATCTTTATCCTAGCAGTACTAATTTGTTTTGTTTTTTTTTATCTAAACTAGTTTTTAATACTAGAAAGTGTTGATCTAAGTAGGTTTTTAACATTTTAGACCATGTGGTTATGGAATTTTGAGGGAGATAAAATAGTCAATCATGAGTTCGACCTTTAAAAAAGAAGGGAAGGCTTTTAGCTTGACATATTCTAACTTTATGTTTTAGGGTTTTATCACACTTACTATATGTGTGTATTTCTTGATAAATTGTTGAAGATCTTTATCACCTTCGCCTTGAAAGTGAGGTAAAAAATTGATGAATCCAGGTTTTAACTAAAAATTGGGAAATCTACAGTAAAAGGAATACAAATAGGTTCGTAAGCTATGTTATTTTTATAAGCTTGCCTAAAAGTAAGTTTTTGCTCGATGTCTACCATATTATATGACATGCAATGAGAAAGATTGTTAAGAAACTATTTTAAAATCCCCAACAATGACGATAAAATTGACACATGTCAAATGTGTACAATAAACTTTCCACCTTTATTATACTATTAAAGAGCCTAGAGACCCTCTAATTTTCCATAATAATATTCATCTAAATAAAAAATAAATCATAAGATACAAACACTTGAACAAGCATTTAAGCATTTCAAGAAATATTTTGTTGTAGTTACTCCACTTGGTATAAAAATCATTTGCTTATTCTCTAAGTGGCCTCCTTGCATGTTAAGTGCCCCAGGTCACTATCTTATCCATTGTGATGAGTGTTCATACACTTCAGAATATGCGAACTTAAAATGGTTTTAAGAAATTACATTGTTCTCTCATTTAGATCTCACGCATGTTGGGGAATGTTCCCTATATCAATCTCCAAACATTGTTTATCATCTAATTTTAATAATACAATAGATGTTTTTGTTTGTTTTTATTATTATTATTAGTGATTTGATGTTTAGCTTATGATATGATGCGTGGGTGTTTGTTGAAATGTCTTAAATGTCTCTAGTTGGTCATTATAGAGGGAATTATAATGAACTAAGACTAGTGTGAATCTTGATTGATGGTCATGTAATGATCATGCATATAGGATACGAATCCAAATCATGAGTACTTGTTGGGGAATAAGATACTTGACCGATCTGCTATTAGAAGATTACATAGATTAAGTTATCGGTGTTACTTATCATAGGTTTGTTATTTAGTCCTTCGACTTGAGATTACCGTAGACTTTAATATTAAGTGCATGGTAATTTTACACAATCAAACATTTTCTTTAACACGACAATTATAATATTGTGATTGGTTACCATCTAAATAATATGTGAAGGAGTGTAATCAAGATAGAATATGTCCCTCTCGTATCGAGAGAGATATCAGTAGATCCCTCTATATGTTAGACTATTTAACAGTCAAGTGCAAGTGAATTGATATGATTAATGTTACTTGGATGTTTTTAGTCTGCTTAAAGATCAAGACTAGCACGATTGAACATTAAGGGTGATTTTTCATGCCTTAAGTTTAATCAAGGATATCGCATGACAAAAGAATATGATATATGCTATTCATTAGGTTGTATTGATTTTTATATTCATGCTACTTGGGTAGTCATATTGCCTTGCTAGATATTTCAATGCCTTGTGATTTATGTACCGCAATGATTTTGGTTCACTACTAACGTCGCATTAACCTGTTGAGTCGCACACAAAGAACCGCTCTATGATATTTCAATTGGTCCAAAGTAATGAATTTTATGTGATAAAATTCATGACATAAAATCCCTTAAGATTTGTTATATGATAGCTTATTAATAGGGGCCTATGTGTAATTTGCTTAAATTGCCTAAATACAATAGTTGTGTTATGAATATAATTTTAAGTGAGCGTTTATATATATCTATAAATAGAGGTTGAAAACCTAAAACAGAATTTGATTTCATTTTTTCTATTTTTGAGTTCTTTGGATTTTAGGAGAGAAAGAAAAATGTTTTCTATCTCTTTTTGGGCTAACACTATTTATTGTGGTCACTGTTCATGTGTGGATTCTCGAAAGAGAACGTGTACTTCAACATCTTAGAGATTGAACAATTAGAGAAGGGAATTACATAATATAGTATGGTTTACTTTTGTAGATCTACTCTATTGGAATTTATTATCAACCTTGTTATGTGTTTTCAATTTTTATTTTTATTTTTCCATTACATATGAACCCCTAAACCTAACAACGCGAGGTTCCTACCAAAGGTGACATTACAAGCACACCGTTCCACATGTAAAGTTTCTTATCTTAATATTATTTCGTTTAACAAATTTTATGATAATCAACAATAGCACAGTAGTGTGACTTCTTGAGATAATCAATAGCATGAATATGCAATGTAGATAATTTAAAGCATAAATACTACATACATGCATATCATTCATTTTTCAATCATTTATATCAAGTAAATGAATTTGTATTTATGATATTAAGAAGTCAAACATTCTCCATATCTAAGTCAACAACATAGAACATACATGAATGACAAACTAAACACTAAGACATCCAACAATCATTCAAGAAAATTATGCAACACACTAGCATTAACCTAGTTCATACGCCATGTTATTAGGTCTTATACTAATAACTTAGAAAAATACCGATGTAAAAATCGAAATAACTCCTCCTTGATTGAACACCTAAGCTTATTGTAGATTAAATTCGATTCCATTTATAGCTTCGATAAATGATTTAACATAATCAACAATATTTTTCATTCATTTCAAAATAGAGTCAAAAAGAAATATTCAAAAGCTAAGACTCTTACACTTAACCCAAATATTTAGTTTCCTAAGCTTGAAAATGGTTTCGAGGTGGTGTTATAGTGGTGGTGTTTTCCAACGACATATCCGAAAAGGATAGTAGATAATAAGTCAATAATTAAGCAGTGTTTTATAGTATATTTAGGGTGATTTTAGATGTAAAAGACTATATTACACTGGGTTTTCTTTGTTTTTGAGATTTAGGGTTATATTAAAGATATATGTAGAAATGAAAGAAAAATGGTAGAAAAGTAAAGAACTCAGTCAATTGAAGAAAATTGCTATCGATTCCACAATGATTCAAGAAATACACTATGGTTTGCTACATAAATTGTCAACATAGTGCTCCAGCGATTCATCAATGATTCTGAAAATGAACTAGAATTCACTACATAAATTGGTGAACCACATAATCCTTGTTCCACTGATTTTCTCAGCGATTTTAATGAGAATAAGTCACTCGTCGAGCGTGTATAATAAGTTTATGTCTATCCTTTTTATTTGTAGTAGTGATTAGTGGGATCATCTCTACAGGTATTTAGCAAACTTCTTTAGGAAAAAAGTCTTTCTATAGTTTTCATTATTGTTTTTACTTTACTTTATTTTGATTAATTTAATTAAAACGGGAATTAAAAATCACTAATTCAAACTATAATATTATAATAATTAAGTTAACTAATTAAGTTAACTTAATAACACAATTAAGATTCAATAATACTCAAATTAAATCAATTCAATAGTAAATAAATATCTAAACAAACATCCAGAACAATGAAGCAACAAACCGTTTCGCATCAAAACATATTACTTAAATCATAGTCATGAATAAACTTTAATATCTTAATAAAGTATTCTAGATCATTATACTCTAATCATAAGTAGATAGTCCTTATCAAGCTATCAATTCTCCTTATACTGGTGGATAATCCATGTTCTAATTTTATTGAATTAACCCTTTGAATATGCAAAGAAATTAACTTTAGGCAATAAAAATGCATTACACTTTATGAAAAACTTCGAACTACTAAATCTAATAAGTTCGGAAAGCAACTTCAATATTAAACTTAAATCTCAATTCACCTAGAAAATCTAAATGGTAATAGACCTTTTAAACAATCCTAGTTACTACTTTAATCTAGATATTGAATCTAAATATAACAATATACATTCTAGACTATGCATACAATACAATGTTTCATGATTAAAATCCGCAAATAATAATATATTGAATGAGTGAATTACAAAATACAATTGGTTTAAAGCATTAAGGGTAAAATCATATCATCATGACTACATCATAAAACGGATCGAGTTCATGTTTGGAATTTATTTAAATTAATAAACTACCCACTTATCTTTGTAATGAACATTGGAATAAAGTAATTAAATAAAACACGTAGATAAATACCTTTGAAAAATACTTTGAATCTTCAAATCATCTCCAAAAGCAATGAACAATAAAATAATAAACTAAAACAATAAACTATGACTCTGAGAGTAATGAACAATAAAACAATAAACTATGACTCTAAGAGTGATGAAATATCGATCTAAGTACTTAACGATAATTGATTTCGTAGCCCTAGGGTCATATATATATTGTATTTTAGGTAGTACGTATCTCAAATTAACTCAAATGTCTCGTGATTATTTAAAATTTTCGAAATCAAATCCAGCGATTCCTCAGTGATTCCACTTATTCCTTAAATCGCTAAGAAAATCCTTTACCTCTATGATCTACTAATTTGTTTGGCGATTTCTAGTGTAAATCCCAAATTGCTGAGGATTTTCCAGAAGTAAATTCCACTACTTGATCCTTGATTTGCTGATGATTGGTATACCACTTCCATTCGATCAAATCCTTCATTTTCTTCTCTTTTTTTACTCCATTTCTTCATATATTTCAATTATTACTTGAAATATCAAAAATAAGAGAAAAACTAGTGTAATATAGTCTTTTACATCCAAAATTACCCTAAAATATACTATAAAATACTATCTAATTATTTACTTATTAGATACCCCAATTTCAGCACTTTGATGTCGCGAGGAAATAAATACTCTCTATTTTATTCTCTTTTCTTCCTACATTCTTATTTCATAATGAATTACTCTTATTAGAATTGATCATCAAATAAAAAAATGTTCCTTTCATAAAAGTGAAAATCATTATAGAATAGAAGGATTTTAAGAACAATCCCTTATTTGACAACCCAACCTTCTAGTTATGCAATATACCTCAAAACTCAAAGTTAAATCAATTTTCAAAGTCAAGCCACTATGTAAGATTTCTCAATCTCCACTAATGAACATCAATCTTACAATGACTGATATAGAATTTCAAGATATAAAAATCACTAAATCAATCTCATTTTCAAACAATATTTAAAATACTACCATAATCAAAGTCGATAGAAATTCTTAATCACCAAAAATTATCATTTCATATCCATTTGTTGGGATGTTGGAAAAAGAAGATACTTTCCTCAACTTAGCTATAAACATTTGAGCTAAATCTTTTTTTTAAGAGTTTTTCATAAACATTCTACCATTTTTTCTATGTCTCTCTTACTTTCTTCTTTTTTCTATATTTTTTTCTTCTATATATATATATATATATATATATATATATATATATATATATATATATATATATAATGGCCCAATATTTATTAACGCATTTTATTTGGTATTTTTCAGATTTAGAGGATCGGCTCAAACCCAAGTGCGTGGCGCAAATAGGTTAGGGCACACCTTATTAGGTGTAAACAATTATTTGTGTTTATTGTTTGAATAATTAATAAGTTTAAAATTCTTTATTTATAATATCGCATCAGATGTATGAAAATACATTGTTCATTTATGAGAGTTAGTGCGACGGGTTCATCGCCTCGTAAACTTGTCAACGCGTGTATCGTGTAAGCGATGTGTGGGTACACTAGGATAGCCTATATTCATTTGATAAGTTTCAAATAAAATCAGAGTTAATGAGATATATAATAATAATAATACAAATCATGTCCTATGTCTTGATAAGTAAGTTTTTAGCTATGACGCGCCTCAAGTGCATGTGAACGAGTGGGGAAATGTGTACCGGGTAGTTGGGTAATAGCTTGAATATGAACATAATGATGAGGACCTAAATGCACTACCCAATGTGATAATGTGCCTAAGTTAAGCTATTGAAATGTAAGTTAAAGGAGGCCTATAGTTGATGTTGGAATAAACCATAGCCACTAGATGGGGTTAGTGATGATCCTAGTTTTTGTTAATCTAGATATGACGTGTACATTTTAGTGTCATACAAAAAATTGACTTGGAAAATGAGAAAAACCTTTTGATCTCGTAGAGATGATATTACACAGTCATGATCAAGGACGAAAATTCAACATTACAAGCTATAAAATGAACTTAGTTGTTCATCTCAACATGCAGGAAACCATAAAAACTCTAAATTTTTAAAGAGTAAATATCAGGGGAGGATGGTATTGAAGAGTACATCACCTAGGTAATCAAATCCCACCATTTACTTGTTTAAGTTCATCAAATGTGGTCTATATGTATATACAATTTGGGTGTTTAATGGTCAAAATGAGGTCTTCAAATGAATCTACTATTTTTCCATCAAAAACCAATGCTTTAAAGTTAGTTCAAGATGCAAAATGAATTTTCAAAATTGATTTTATAAAAATTGCGTGTTCTTGATCAAAATGAATGAATGCATGTATGAATCTCTACAATTGTATGCAATCATTGATGTTCTGCTATTTGTCGATGTTTGGTTTCCCCCATAAGTCGAGGGTGGAGTCGACAGTGTTGGGAGATGGCCATGAGGGAAAAGATTTAGAATTTTTCGAGTTGAAAATTCTAGGTTTCGACTACATTAGCACACTAATGACCCTCATTAGCATGCTAACGATTTTAAGCAGAAACTCATATTTAGCTGCGTGGTTACTGTAATAATGAGCATAATTAACGCGCAAACACCAAAAATTCTATAAAAATAATTTTTAATAACATAAAGAGCAAAAACTCACTTTTGACACACTGATTTCTCGTTTTAGCGATATTTGTCTTATTTTCAAAGAATCATGTCGATAAATACACATTTAATAATTTTGGATTCTAAAATAAATTTTAGTTTTAGTTGTTAACAGACATTAAATAAACCCCAAACCCAATATATTTTAACTAATAAGACATCTAAATTCTAGGGATCTATAAACGGGTGTCGGATGCTGGTTTTAAGGTTTGTTAAGGACGCATTATAGTTCAATTTTTACATATTTTAGGGAAGTAAACCTATGAGAAACACACCTTAAGCATTTATTTTATTTTTACTTTTATTGTAGTATTCTGATTGAATATATTGTTGATATATTGATTCTAGAGTATTCTATTGGTTCATATGGTTGAGTGGCAGGCTAGACCACAACACTTGCACTCACTCCCTCGGTGAATCGCGACCTGAGGCATTTTTTAGCGCATTTGTAGGTGGGTCATGAGTATAGGCTGACCACCGCGAAGGTTGTTGGGTTATGATTCCAGTGGAAGGGGTGGAAAAATCCACTGGTGGGACCCCGACGTAATGAAATATGATCTAGTTTTTTTTGAGATATGTGGAATGTGATACAGTTGTTAACTAGATCATAACACGTGCACTCACGCCCTTAGTGGATTGCGACCTGAGCTATTTCTTCGGTGCATGTATCGATAAGTCATGGGAAAAGGTCAACCACCACAAGGGATATTTGGTAATGATTCTAGTGGAGGGGTGGAGACACGTACTTGTAAGATCATATCGTACTGAAGTATGGTTTAGTTGGGTTCAAGATTGAGTACATGCGCACTTTTTACTCTTATATAATTTATTTTCATATGTTGCACCTATTGATTGCTATCTTATTTCTATATGATTTTGTATGTATTGTTTTTAAATTTTCTTTGAATGCTTGGTAGTTTTCTCTGGGATTTACTCACTAAAACTCATTTTTGTTTTGAGTTCGAGTTGCGGATCCTTCTACGAATAAAGGCAAAAGGATATTAGGGCGACTATCTTTGATTGTCTATTGTACAAGCATACTCGTAGGTGTCTATTTTGTTATTTTGCTTGTCTATTGGTTTACTTTGGCGATTAGAGAGACATATGTACTTATATATATGCTTACTTATCTATTTAGTTTCTACCTGATATACATGGTACTTAATTTATGGGTTTTCCACTATAAGTTGAAGTTAAAATGACATAAAATCTTAGGGGTATTTCCACATGTAGGGCACATTTACAATTTTTTTCACAAAATAGAGAGTGTTTTTTTTTATTCCGGATATAGGCAATAACGCCTTTTGAGAAGGCGTTATTGAGTTGGGGGTTTTCGGTTTTTGGTGACGTGTCGCTGACGTGGCAACATTTGTACAGATAGCGCCTTTTGAGAAGGCGCTATCTGCACATGTGTCTGCCACGTCATCGCCACGTCAGCGCCACATACACACACTCAATAACGCCTTCTCAAAAGGTGTTATTGAGCAAAACCTGAGGGAATGAGGTGGCGCTGACGTGGCGCTGAGGTGGCGGACACATGTGCAGATAGCGCCTTCTCAAAAGGCGCTATCTGTACAAATGCTGCCACGTCAGCGCCACGTCACCAAAAATAACCAACCCGACTCGCCGATCTGTCCTCCCCTGCCGCTGGACCGCGACATTCTCAGTCGCTCCGTCCCTCGCCGCCGGCCGTCGTCGTCGTCGAGCGATCTCGACAATTACAACCAAATTTGAATAACCATACAAGGAGTTTATATTTGTATTAAAAAAAAAAAAAAACAAATTTTAAATATATTGGTTTCAACCTTCAACTCTCTATTCTAAACTAACTAACATTACCTAACTAACTAACTAACTAAAGTAAAGTAAGAAACCTTTACTAATCCAACCAAAGCAAACTAAACTAAATAACTACCTAACTAACTAGCTAAGTAACCAAAGTAAAGTAAAGTAACTAACCTTAACTAACCTAACCAAACTAACTAACTAACTAACTAAACTAAGTAACCTTAACTAACCAAACTAAAGTAACCAAACTAAACTAAACTAAACTAACTAACCATAAATAACCTAACCAAACTAAACTAACTAACTAACTAACTAACCAACTAACTAACTAACCAACTAACTAACAAAACTAACCTTAACTAACCTAACCTAACCAAACCAAACTAAACTAAATAAGTAAGTAACCTTGAATAAACTAACTAAACTAACTTAACAAAACCAAAGTAACTAACCAAAGTAAACTAAAATAAGTAACTAACTAACCTTAACCAAACTAAACTAACTTAACAAAATCGAGCTAAACTAAGTAACTAACTAACCTCAACTAAACTAAGTAACTAACTAACTAACATAACGAAACTAAACTAACTAACAAACTAAACTAAGTAACCTTAACTAACCAAACCACCTAACAATACAAACTAAGTAAACTAAAATAACAAATTTAACTAGCTTAATTGCAAACTACACCACCTAACTAAATGGAACTAACCAAACTAAACTAACTAACATTAACTAACGTAACTAACCTTAACTAACCTAACTAACCTAACCACCAAAACAATACAAACTAAGTAAAGTAAAATAACTAACTTAACTAACTAAACAAACAACCAAAAACGATCCACGGTAACCACCAAACGAAACTACACAAACATCCAAGTAGCTCGAGAGTTACTTGTGAACTAAACTCGACTAACCTAACCTAACCAAAGTACGTAACCTAAATTAACTAAACTACACTAACGAACATACCCTAACTCAACTACACTAAACAAACACAACCTCAACACCTAAACAAAACTAACTAAGCTAATTAACCTAACCAAACTAAAATAATAAAACCTAACCACCGACACCTAACTAACTAAGCTAACCACTTAAGTTAAATTAAACATATAACCTAAACTAACTTAACAAACTAAACTAACTATTGAAGAGTAATCACATATATGAAATTCCACGTAATATGTAAAACATGAGAAATAAGTTTATTCAATGATTAGGTTGAATACACGTACTTCGTTAACCCAAAATATAAGTTATTTACGAATCACTATGACATCAAGTAAACTCATTATGCGAGTCTATTTCGGCGGTTCCGCGACGTTGTTCCTCGATGAAGCAAACCGGACGTACTCTTTGTCTAGTTGGACGATGTGGTTGTACATCCGGTTGAGGTAGCTGGTCTTGCGATGAATCAAGTCGAGTAGATTGTTGCGTTTCCTCTGGTTCTTGACTCGACTCACCTCTGCTACTTATGCTACCAAAAATTGGAGGTGGAACCATCCCGAAATACTGGCTTCCTGCATGGGGTTGGGGGAATGGAACATGAGGCTGCGGCATGGTCAACAAGTTCATGAATGAAGGGTCTCCGCTATACGCCATATTGTAATTATACGGAGTAGGAGTGTATGGACTAGGCATGTATGGAGGGAGTGATGGATACGTTTGATGATGAGGCATTCCACGTGGATCCACGTATGAAGACGAAGGCCCAGGTGCGTACGGATCAAAATAGTAAGGAGGAAGATTCACGCTCGGCGGCACAGGTACAAACATATGAGGTTCGGTTGGGGTGTGGAAGATGCTTGGTATATACCCATGAGAAGAATGACTACTCTCGCCAACATTATCTCTTCTACTCACTCTCGAACGAGATGAACGTCTTTGGAGGAGAAGGTCTACTACTCTCTGCAAAACCTCGGTCCCGAGTAGATGGACGTGGGGACGAGGACGTGCGGTGCGTTCCCGCACGCCTCTCGGTCGTGTTCGTCTTCTTTTCACCTCTATGTTTGGTTCGCCTTGATCGTCTTCTTCATCTTCTTGTTCAATATCCTCATCTACGTCTTGTTGGACGTCGGTTCACATCATGCGAAAGATTAGACCTTTGTCGTTCGTCTTCGTCCAAAATTGAAATCCCTTCATCAAGAAGGTCTGCAAGACCTTGCTCGTACCCATCCTCAATCAACACACGCCTAAGTCGATGCACCAAGTTACGCTGAAATATAAAAAATAAGTTCTCAAATCACGCAATATATAATATTAAATGTTTGAGGAAAATTAATAGTTAGCAAATTACCGTGTAGTCACGTAACGCCCCGTCGTGTCCTATAAATCTCCTAGTGACCGATCGATACCACGTCATGTAGTCTTGATGGTCATGCCCTTCATTCAGTGCCGCTGTCGCAATGGTGTCCCCACGATTTTCCCACATGTTTATGTAGCTTGCGTGGAAAGTCACCCAATTTACATGATGATGTCCACGCAATTCGATGCGGTGCAGTTGGGCGTCGTAGGCACAATTAGGTGGCACTACTTGTACCATGCCGAATTGTCTCATAACCCTTTCAGGTCGATGCCACTCCACAATGTGGAAACAAATCAGGGGACACGTCGAGAGCCAACTGCCTTGACCATTTGTACAGTACTCGGGAAGAGACGCCATGAGTTCATTATATGGTTGCCACACCACATCATCCTCATGCCTCTGAGAGTCGAGTGCATCACGGTATGCCGATACAACGTGCGTCGCATTATGTGAAACCGAAAATGCATCGAGCCATCTGTGTAGGAAACAATAAGTTATGATAAATGAACATGGACAAGAATTATTTGCAAAGTAATGAGAAATCACAACGAAAATACCTGTGTCCGAGTGGAACGTCCATAAGCATATTTTGGCCATCCACCGTTCGCTGTTGAGCTCTAGCTGTACGCAGACGTCGCGGTGCTATGAATGGAAATCGTCCCATGCCCAACAGTTGTATAAGAATGGAGGCGCCAGCAACCTCATGTGCCCCTGCGCGAGATCCGCGACACAACTCCCTGTACAAATAAGCCAAACATGCACTTCCCCAACTATATTGGCCTGCTACTTGGAAATCCTCTAGCAAAGGTAGGAACATCAAATGTACGAATCGATTGGACTTGTCGGCGAAAAGACAACCACCGATGAGTTGTAGAATGTATGATCGAACGTAACGTTGCACCGACTCCTCATCGCTTTCATCATCTATTGCTGGAACGTTACGCTCAAGCCAATCGACCTTTAGTTTACAGCCAACGATGTCATCTCCACCAGGAGTTCGTCCAAGTAGCCTCTCGCAGACATCGGCATAGTCTGCGTCTGTCGTTCCTGTCACAGGCATACCTTCAATAGGTAATCCAATCTGCACCTGCACGTCTTGGAGTGTAATTGTGCACTCCCCACAATGCATGTGAAATGAATGCGTCTCAGGGCGCCATCTCTCTACAAACGCAGTAATCAAAGCCCAATCAAGGCTGAAAAATGCTACCCGGGAGATCCCATAGAACCCACTGGAACGAAGATATGGGATCATCCTAGAATGATACTGCATCGTTCGATCAACGACCCCACGTCTTCGACGTACGCGCATTGTTTCGTACACCTTGTCATTGAAAATGTATTAAAGTCTGTTTTTGATACATTATTGATGTAATTAAATTTGACGTATTGAGGAAAAACATGTTACCTCTCCCCTCCAGGTTCGCGTTGATCTGTGTGTAGATTGGAGTTGCAACAGTGATGGATCTGAAGGTCCTGGATCCATTGCAGTACAACTAAAATGAAGGTTAGAAAAAGAAAATGAGTATAATAAATCGACTATACGTAAACTAAACTAATAATAAATGAAAATTAACCTCAAGTAAGTTAATTAACTAACGTAACCTAATCTAAAATAAATTGACCAAACTAATACATAAACTTAACCTAAAATAACCTAATAAAACGCGAACATATCAAAAAAAAAAAAAAAAAACTAAAAAAATTATAGATGTGTTCAATAAAGTTTAGTGGATCTCAACAAATTCAAAGTCTAAACTAGGCTACCCAAACTAGGCTACTCTCTCAACATATCTTGAAACGTGCGCATATAACTAAACAAACTACATAAACCTAAATACCTCAACTACATAAACTAGGCTAACCAAACTAATACATAAACTTAACCTAACTTAAACAAAGTAACTAAACTAACTTAGACATACCTATGTAACTTAAACAAAGTACCTAAATACATCAACTACCTAAACTAAACTAACCAAACTAATACATAAACTTAAACTAACCTAAATACCTCAACTACCTAAGTAACATTAATTAACCTAAATACCTAAACTAAACAAACTAACTAAATTAAACAAACATAACTAACTAAACAAACTAAGGTAAAAACAATTAATAAACAAACGAACCTCAACAAACTTAACCATCTTAATAAACTAAACAAAGTACTTTAACTAACTAACTAACCTAAAGATCAATATAAACTAACTTAATTGACTAAACTCACTAAACAAACAAACTAAACTATACTAAACTAACCAAACTAAATTACCGAACCTTAACTAACCTAAATACCTAAACTAAACAAACTAACTACACTAACCTAACTTAACTAACTAAACAAACTAACAAAACTAAACTAACTTAACTAACTAAACAAACTACCTAAAAACAATTAATATACATACCTAAACCAAATTAGAAATACCACCTCCTCCTTCACCGGACCTCCTCCTTCTCCTCCCCCGAGACGTCGGTGCTCCCATGCTTCTCCGCGCTCCCCGCCACGATAACGCCTCCTCCCCGATCACCGTCACTCCTCCGTGCTCCCCTGCCGCGGACCTCCCTGCTCCGCGAACCTCCCTGCTCTGCGCCGCGCTTCCCGGGCGTCGCAGGTACGCTCTCCTCCCTGCTCAGCTGCTCGTCCTCCTTCCTCCGCGCTGGTACCTCCTCTGCGTTCCCGCGTCTGGTGCCGCTGCTCCTTACTTGGCTGCCGCTGTTCCTTACTCCTTCCCGCACGGTCTCTGGTCTCTCTCCACCGAAATCCTCCCCTACCCCTCCCTATATACACCTTGCTCGTACCTCCTTGGTCACGGGATTACTATCCCGTGATCCCTACCCCTGCATCCCTACCTACCGAAACCGACGCAGAGAATATTCTCTGCGTCGGTTTCGGGAAGGAGAAGATGGGGATGCGCTAATAGCGCCTTCTCAGAAGGCGCTATCAGCGCATCCCCAAACAACCTGCACCTGTCCACGTGGACAGGTTCCAAATGCAAATAGCGCCTTCGGAGAAGGCGCTATTGGTTTTTTGGACATGACACGTGGATAGCGCCTTTTGAAAAGGCGCTATCCACGTGTCCACGTCATCGACCAAATGTACACACAGTGATAGCGCATTCTCATTAGGCGTTATTGCCTAGATTGAGAAAAAAAAAAAACGGCCCTCATTTTGGGAAAAAAAAGTAAAATTTGTTGTACTTTTGGAAAAAAATCTAAAATCTTATTTATATATGCTAACTCCATGAATTGTAAGACTTATGCTTATTTAAGGCATAAAATCACTTGTATAAGTCCGATAACTTGGCTAAATGAATCCAAGTAAGGTAAACTAAATTAAATAACTTACTTAAATTAATTAACATGAATAATTGGTTAACTCAATAACTTAATAGGACAAGTTAGCGGAAAAAGGATGAGGAAAATGTTATTTCATGGGCCGTCATAGGTGAGAATGTGAACGGCATGGCATAGGCTAATGACGTATCTAGTGAATTGGAGGTGTGTGATGCCTTCTCAAATTAGGTAACCGACTGACCTAAACCCGTCAATAAGCCTTAACCTATACCACATAGGACTTAACAACATATTAGTTAGCCTTTCTAAGACAATCACCACATTAGTTACTTTTCGAATGAACCTTACACCATTCTCTAACTTAATTATATTTCAGAGTAAATTTAAATTTATACAATTTAAAGATTATTCAGCGGAAGTCTTAACAAATTAGCGAAAGTCATTTTCATAAACCTAAGTATGTGGAAAATCATGTAACAAATATCACATGCATATATATATATATATATATATATATATATATATATATATATATATATATATATATGTATATATATGAACACGTGTCTGGTCGGGTAACTATCTCACAACCCATATATATATGAACACGTGTCTGGTCGGGTAACTATCTCACAACCCATAGTGTACATCCCCAAAAGTGTATAAAAGACATATATATATATATGAGTCATACAAGAAAACCAAAATCTTACAATAAAAGTAGCAGCTCCCCGCCGGCTCATAAGTAGTCAACGATCTTTTCGTTGCCCGTTCTGCTACTCGATGGATCTACACCCACCGTTATAAAAAAAAACGGGGAGTACAGGAAAGTTGAAAGTAACATGGAGAGACATTTATCCACATTGATAAATCAGTATTTATATAATTTTAGTAGTTTATTTTAGTATATTTAATATGGAAAGTCTCTAAAATATATATTTAATTATATTTATTGGTCATTTTAAGGTGAAACGAAGTGCACGATTGAATCCCGGACAAAAAACCACTTAGGATTCAATATTGACATGCAGTGATCAGATGCCCGTCACATTTCACGTTGCCATTGGATAGCCACATCATTTCCAGCGTTTTCCTTCAATTCGAGCGCTCTACGTGGTGTCAACAACCAATCTCAAGCAGCCACATCAATGCCATCTCACCCTGCCACAACACGTCACCAACAAGTTTCCACCAATTAGACGCTGCTACGTCAGCTCGACAACACAGCATGTCCCACCATTTCTTCCTCCTCATCGCAGCTGGTTTGGATGCTCCTCGAGACACGCATTTGTGCGGTCTCCAGATTTTCGCACGGGTTTGTGCGAGCCTTCTTCACTGCCTCCCTGACTGCCACGTGGTGTGATCTTATTCAGCAGTGATATCACCAGTAGCTTCTTGCACAAATCCGAATGCCCTAGTCAGCGGTATCCATTTTCTTCACAAATCAGCAGTTGACATGTGTCGGCGTTCAACCAACCAGCACGTCATGCAAGCGATCTCGTCCAATAGATAGCGGACACATGTGTGCGGCAGACAAAATAGCTTATCGGCTGTAGAAACGTGGTCGATAGCAGTTTTTGACTAAAAAATAATCCTAGATGCTTCTCGGCCCACATGTAAATAAAGATACCACCAATTTAGTTTCTCTCACCTCTTGAGATAAGTTTTTAGTAGTTTTATATATTATGAACCTTAGGTATTATATAGGAAACATCGACTATTATATTTTTAGCATCGACTTCTCTCGACGATTACCTAGGTTGGCAGAGAAACAAGTCGGGATCATAGATTCATGGCATATTATGTGAGATCTTATATTTTATTAATTAATTTAATTTAATTCTCCTACTTCATTATTGTTGATTTTAATGAATGTGATTTAAATCTAGAGTATGTATGTGGTCAGTGCATGCTTTTAGGTGGACAACTTATAGTTATTTGGACCGATAGTATCCGTGTAATTGTACTTTTGGACCAGTAAAGTGACGAACACTCACCTGTTTGTCGTAAAAACCTTTCGATTCTTGAGTGTGTAACAATTGAATCTAGGTTTTATTGGAAGCAGATATGATCTGGAAGCGGATGCGATCCGGTTATTTAGGATTAGTGTTCCCACATACCTATATTATTGTGGTTAGTATGTTAAACCAGATTGGCGAATGTCTAGGGTTATGCATTTATTAGGGAGGTAGTTAGTGGCGGACATCCTGGCTATTGAGATTAGGGGAATGAGGAATTTCTAGCGGATGTTGATTTTCTATAGCTAATCTAGGAGAACTTAAATTAATAATTTTTAGGAAAGATTGAAAACCATGATTCCCATTGAATCTTGATCCTGATTTGTGGAACTGTAGATGTAGATGTTACTTTAGTGTTCATAATTGTTTTCAAAATTATTTTAATTATTTTATCTATTTAATTTAGTTAGATTTATTAGTTAAACTACTTATTTAAAACCCACGATTTTTCCTTTTCGTTATTTTTAACTTTAAAAAGACCACCAATCTCTGTGGGATCGACCCTTTGCCACTATTCTACAAAATAGCTGGTTTAGAAATTTTAATTTTATTGACACGTTTGGCGCACGTCAATTTTTGGCGTCGTTGCCAAGGATTGGTTTTCTTTCTTATGTGTTTTTATTTATTTATTTATTTATTATTATTATTTATTTGTTATTTATTTATTTTAATAAATTGGTACACCCCGTGAGTTTTGTTAGGTTTGACTATAGATTATATTGTTTTAGCATAATTTAAGCATTTTTTGGAATTAACATGTTTATAGGATTTTAGGTGTTTTGAGACTTGGTTGGGACACGTCCAACTTAAGCGCCGCATTAGTGGCGGGTCTTTGAATAGATCCAAAACCCTAAACTTCATTCCATCATCTTGTTGCCCTTAGTTGAAAGATTTCGCGCTCGCAAGACTTGATATGAATCTTTTGAGTTAATTCCTATGTTTACTAGTTATTTCTCTTGTTATGATTGTTCTTAAATAGTTTCCTTAGTCACCTAGACATGAGAGATTTCGTGCGTTCACTTGTTTTTAGAGACTTTTGTTATACGTGCATTTGTATCATCTTCTTTATTTATCCTTGTTCTTCTTCACTATCTTTTCTTTTTGTTGCATGGATTCCTTCACTTGTTTTGAACCTTGAGGACAAGGTTCGAAATACGTTTGGTGGTATTTTAGGGATTGTGGATTGTGTTTGGATGGATTTTTTGCGAAAGACCGCATGTGAGATCGTTTAATTTTTTTATGCGGTTATATGCGGTTATCAGATGGTAATCATGGTGTTTTATATCATTTCTTCCATTTCTTTCATTTCTTGTCCCTTCATATTTCTCTCTCATTTCATTGGTAGTTGATACAATTTCATGCATGTATTTAGTATAATTTTTTATTTTTTTATTGTTTAGAGTCACCCGAAACTTTATTCATGCCTTTAGTTTTGGATAAGTATATTATAGTTGCCTTTTTGACTTGTAATTTAAGGAAAACTAGGAGAAACACTCAATCGAGTTCGTAGCCCAACGTTTTTATGATTTCATGATTAGAGACTTAGTTGATGGTTAAGCTTTGTGCTAGATAACGAAAATGAGCAGATGGTCAAGATCGTGCAAGTGATATTATTTTAACCCACATTATGGAGTTTGCTTGATCATAGTGGAAGTGAGAAGGGCTAAGAGGAGTTTTCTAAGTATATAGAGTCACACAGGTTTCCACAGGAAATTGAGCAGGGAAACTTGTGGTGGGAAAAATTGAGAAAATCAGTCCATAGGAAATGGAGCAGGGACCGTATTTATTGAAAAAAAAGAAGAAAAAAAATAGAGAATATAAAAAATTTAAATAAAGGCGAAAGTTATGAAAATTCCTCAAATAAAAGATTTAGCTCGAGTGCTTTCACTAGATTAAGTGAGATTTTAAACTTGCGTGCTTGAATGTATAGACCAAGAAAACTCGTAAGTAGTTGATGGCCTTTGTTTTGACCGAATCTATGTCTTCAAAGTGTGATCTTAATTGTGTTTGGGTTGCGAGTCTTGACATATCATAATTCTGAAATTTTCTAAGTGGCTTGTTAACTTGGTGGCTATGTAAATCAGAGGAACTCCATGAATTTTGAGTATGTTATGGGATTAGTTGAGTCATTGCATATTTATGTTAGGAGTCTAGTTTAGTTTGTGTTGTCATTTACACTTTTGCTCAACACATCCAAAGTTTTAAGTTTGAGGGTATTTGATAAGTCGGTATCTATATAATTTTAGTAGTTTATTTTAGTATATTTAATGTGGAAGTCTCTAAAATATATATTTAATTATATTTATTGGTCATTTTCAGGTGAAACGGAGTGCATGGTTGAACTCGAGGCTGGAAAATACTCAAAACGGAGTATTTACATGCAGTGATAAGATGCTCAATGATTTACCTCAAATTACGTGCTGCACAAAGGGTAGAATGAGAGACAGTAGACCCAGTAGGCCGCCACATGTCACTTTGCCATTGGATAAGCACATCATTTCTAGCATTTTCCATAAAGAACCAATCACAAACAGCCACATCAATGCCACCTCACCCTTCCACAGCACGTCATCTCAGCTGCTTTGGGTTCTCCTCGAGACACGCATCAGTGCGGTCTCTCAGAGTTTCGCACGACTTTGTGCGAGCCTTCTTCACCGCCTCCCTTGCTGCCACGTGGCACGCTCTCATTCACCGAGACGTCACCAGCAGTTTCTTCCATAAATCCGAACGCACCACGTCAGCGGTTTCCATTTTCTTCACCAATTAACATTTGACACGTGTCAGAATTCCACCAACTAGTACATCATGCAAGCTATCTCGTCCAATAGGCAGTGGTCACGTGACGTGCTGCAGACAAAACAACCTATCGGTTGTAGACACATGGCGGACAACAGTTTTTAACCCAAAAATGACCCCTAGATGCTCCTTGGCGCACGTGTCAATAAAGATACCACCAATTTAGTTTCTCTCTCCTCTTGAGACAAATTTTTAGTAGTGTTATATATTATGAACCTTAGGTATTATATGAGAAACACTAACTATTATATTCTTGGCATGAACTTCTCTCGACGATTGCCAAGGTCGTCGAGGAAACAAGTCGGGATCATGGATTCATGACATATTATGTGAGATCTTTTAGCTTATTATTTAATTTAATTTAATTTTCCTACTTCATTGTTGTTCATTTTAATGAATATGGTTTAGATCTAGGGTATTTATGTGGCCAGTGCATGCTTTTAGGTGGACAACCTATAGTTATTTGGATCGATAATATCTGTATAATTGTACTTTTGGACCAATAAAATGACGAACACTCACTCATTTTCCGTAAAACCCTTTCGTTTCTTGAGTGTGCAACAATTGAACCTAAGTTAAATCGGAAGCGGATACGATCCGTAAGTGGATGCGATCCGTAAGCGGATCCGATCCGGTTATTTAGGATTAGTGTTCCCGTAAAACGATATTACTACGGTTAGTGTGTTAAACTAGATTGTCGGATGTCTAGGGTTGTGCATTAATTATGGAAGTAGTTAGTGGCAGATGTCCTGGCTATCAAAATTAGGGGAATGAGGAATGTTTGGCGGATGTCGATTTCCAAATATATAAAATGTATCTGAAAGCATAATGATACCAAATATGTTAAAAATGAAATTATGCTACATGTCACATTGGCTAAACAAAATGAAACTGACACACGGCTAAGCAGTAATGATCTAGGGCCGTTAGGCTGTGAGTTACATCATGTCAGCTTTTTTTCGCTATTTAGGGTGTAATTGATTTTTTAGATGCCTTCACATCATTACAAAAGCCCGTCACATAAATGTTACTCACTAGTGCCCCTCACATATTATGTATACTTGTCAATAACCATAGGTCCCATACCCCATGTACTATAAAAGCTAGTGCTGAGACCCCGAGATTCTTACCTAGGCTCCTGGTATTATTTCATATGTTTGAGAGTATGTTTAGTCATTAAATTAGGATATTTGACTTGTTTAATGTGTTTAATTTTAACTTAGAAAATTGCATATTTTGTTTTGCTAGAGCACCAAGCGCGTTGGGTGGTTTATCTAACGTGCTAGTGACCTTATTAGTACGCTAGTCAACCTTATTAGCACAATACATGCAGGTAGTATGCTAGCTATCACATCTAGCGTGTGCTAGCTATCAAGTGTAGCGGGTGCTATCACGTTTAACTCGCTATGTGCAGGAAAACCTAGAAGTATGGATTTTCAATTTTGAGTTTTCTCTATATGTGGCCACCTCCAACATTTTGGGATCCCTGTTTAACCAATCATAGACCCAAATCACCCACCAAAACTATAAGAATACCTACACTTGAATTATATGACTAATTCATCAAATTCAACTAAATTACTAGTATAAGTGGAATTACTAAGTCGATGAACACGTAGCATGATCAAGATGAGATCAATTGCATGCTTATCACATCGAATCTTATATATATTAGATATGATTGATTTATAGCCATTAATCTTAATGTATATACGTATATCGAGACTAATCTAATGACCTACATCTTGAAATAATTCCACTAACCCTCCACCAACTCCATCTAACTAATCCTAATTGAAACTCAATTAGTTTCTTGAAGTATCAACACGTATCTCGAGAAAGATCAATGACTAATATTTTAACTTGTTAATACATTTAGTTCAAATCAACTATAGCCATATGTAATTCAACTAACTAAGCCACATCAACTTAAGTTAGCTAACCATATCATTCTTTACCCCGATCCCACGCCAGCCGCGTTCACGTCTCAACACCTAAACATGAGTAGGAGTGACTTAGTAGTCTACATATATACAACACTCTAGGCATACATCAGAAAAAATCTAACATATACCTCGACCACCTACCTCGGCAAGTGCAAGTATCTCAATGCAGGTCCCACGTCACTAAGATTAGGAATTTGGATCCTGATAAATTGTCCCAACTAATGGAAATTCCAACCTCGAAATTAAATTCAAGTAAAGGTTTTACCTGACTCGAAAAGGTACGGGATCCTATCTCCCATATAGTCTTCCCGCTCCCAAGTTAGTCCTAAATGACCATGGATTTACCACTTGACTAACACCTTTAGAATAGACTTGCCTTTCAATTTTTGTACTTTTCGATCTAGGATCTATACTTGCTACTCCTCATAAGACACATCCTCACTCAGGTCGATCTAGCTCAAATCCATCATCGGTCGTACAACTGCCATTGACTTAGCTAGTTAAAACATAAAAATAAGGAAGAGTGAATCAATTCCTGATATCTGAGGAGGTTATTGACACTCATTAGCCACTTTCCTGACCCATCTCTTAATCTTGAAAGGCTCGATGAACCTTGATTTTAACTTGCCTTTAAAACCAAATCTATGAAGACCCTTCTGAGGAGAAACCTTTAAATACATAAAGGGTCATTTGGTGGATGTGAGATCACTACAATACTTGTCTGCATACTTATTTTTAGCCTTTAACGAATCTGTCGTACCTTCTCCATGTGATCAACAATAATCTTAGGTCCCACTAGCACCTTGGCCTTTTGCTCAGCCCAACAAGATGGCAAGTGACACGGTCTACCATATAAAGCCTTAAATGACACCATTTGAATGCTAGCATGATAACTGTTATAATATTCAAACTCACAAATGGTATGTACTCCTCCTAAGATCTGCCAAATTTAAGTACACAAGCCCCGAGCATATACTCAAGAACCTAAATCAACCTCTCAGTCTACCCATCAGTCTGAGGGTGAAAGGATGTAATGAAATGTAGTGCATACCATATTGCTTCTACATACTTCACCATATCTTGAACGTATACATAACATCTCTGTTTGGCATGATAGAAAATGGCACCTAATTAAGTTTGATAATCTCCCTCTCAACGAATATGCTTAATTGGTCAAATGTGCTGTGACCTGCAACTGGTAAGAAATGAGCAAAATTTGTCGATCTTTCCACAATCACTATGATAGAATTGTGTTGTTTAGCAATCCTCGGCAACTCTCTAACAAATTCCATGGCAATGTCTTCCCACCTCCACCGTAGAATGGGAAGCGGATTTAATAATCTTCCAGGTTTATGATGCTCAATTTTCACCTACTGGCAAATCCCATAGTTTATCATGAACTTCGATATGTCCTCCTTCATCCCAAGCAACAAAAAATTTCTCCTCATGTCATGGTACATCTTGGTACTACTTAGATAAACAGTGAGCCTAGAACGATGTAATTCTTTAAAAATCTCATCTCTCAGCTCTACCATTGACGGTATCCATAATCTGCCTCTAAATCTCCGATATTGATCTATCAACTCTGTCTAGTCGACATAATCACCACTCTAAGCCAACTCACTGAACCTCGGGCATAAAATGTCGGCTCTCTAACCTTCTGATACTCTTTGTGTACACAATGTCTGTAGCCTCATCCGTGTACAAATCATCACCTGAGTGTTTGTAAGAATATATGATTAACTCATCATTGCTGCTTCCTTGAGTAATCCATACTAATGTGTCATATGGCATCTAACAACCTCAGCATATCAAACCAGTGTCCTACTCTTGGCATCAACAACCGCATTAGCTTTTCTGGGTGATATTCCAGAGAAAATTTGCTATCCTTCAAAAACTACAACCATCAGCGTTCCCTCATGTTTAGCTCTTTTTGTGTGAAGAGATATTTTAGACTCTTATGATCAGTGCAGAGTGTGAATCTCTCTTCATAAAGATGATGTCTCTATATCTTCAGAGCAAACACTACGGCTAGCAACTTTATGTCAAGAGTGGGATAATTTTTCTCATGTATCTTCAGGTGTCTAAACGTATAAGCCACTATGCTTCAGTCTTGCATCAACTTGTAACCCAAACCCATATGAAAAGCATTTGTATAGACCAAGAGTTCTCCATCCTAAGAAAAAATCAATATTGGCTTGGTGGTCAAAAATTTATTCAGCTGAACAAATGCCTTTTCATATTCCTCAGACCAATCAAATCTGATGTCTTTTTAGTCAATCTGGTAATCGATAAAGCGATCTTTGAGAAACCTTTCTTGAATCTGTAGTAATATCCTACCAATCCTAGAAAACTCCTGATCTTTGTAAGAGACGTTGGTGGAGGCCAATCCATTATAGCTTGAATCTTGCTTAGATTTACAATAATATCTGCTGCTCCAACATGCCCTAGAAACTTGACATTGGAAAGCCAAAATTCACACTTGCTGAACTTGCCTTATGGCCGGTGCTCCTTTAAAGTCAATAACGTCTACCTAAGGTGTTGCTTATGATCCTCTTGAGTCCTCAAGTATATCAATATATCATCGATGAAAACTATCACGAAGTAGTCAAGAAACGATCTTATCACCCGATGCATGAAATCCATAAACATGGCAGGTGCGTTGGTCAATCCGAATAGCATGACAGTGAACTGGTAATGTTCGTATCTGGTGCTGAACACTGCTTGGACTTATCTTCATCACTGATCTTAAGTTGATGATACCCTGATCTTAGGTCTATCTTGGAGAAGAATGTGTCCCTCTTAGCTAGTCAAATAAGTTATTAATATGCGGCAATGGATACTTGTTCATGACTGTGACCTTGTTCAACTATCAGTAGTCAATACAAAGTCTCAAAGTACCTTCCTCCATTTTCAAAAATAGGAAAGTTGCTCCCCATGGTCACATTGAAGGTGTGATGAATCCTTCTATCCAAATCCTTAAAGCTAACTCCCCCAACTCCCTCGCAGCCATTTGGTATAGCGACATAAAAACTGGCCTAGTGCCTGGTACCAACTCAATAATGAGGTCTATCTCCCTTGGTGGTGGTAAACCAGGTAAATCCTCCAAAAATACATGAAAAAACTCGCGCATAATTGAAATGTCCTCAAATATGGAACCCGAACTCTCTACAATTGTAAATAATGATACCATAGTCTTCATCTCTCCATTAGTTGCAAGTTGACCTCTAACGCCCTCAGCTCTCTGTATACTACCACTCAAAGTAAAAAATCGGACGTCTTGGGGTCTTAAATATCATTGTGATAAGTCAATATCTTTATATATTTAGTAGTATATTTTAATATATTTAATTATAGAAAGTATTTAAAATAAATATTTAATTATATGTTTTGGTCATTTTTAGGTGAAACGGAGTGCGCAGTTGAATTCATGATGGAAAAATACTCAAAATGGAGTATGTACTTGAAGTAATCGGATACCGAACAGTTTGCCTCGAATTACGCGTTGCGCGGTGGGTCGAATAGCCGACAGTATAATTCAACCAATAAGGAGCTGCCACGTCAGTGGTTCGCGATAATGCAGCTGCCAAGTGTCACTCGCCTATTAGTCCACAAAACACAAGCCAGCGCGACCAATGAGGACAGACAACGTCACACACCGCCCTTCTTTCTTCTCGCACAACTTCCATCGATCTGCCTCGAGATGCGTTCTCGCATAAACTCCCAGTAATTCACGCGAGTCGCACGATTTTGTTCCGTGCCAGTATATACCACGTGGCATACTCTTATTCGTCCAGACACGACACAACAAGCACCAAAGATTTCGGCGAATCAGGCAGTGAGAAATCAGCAACGGTGACAGAGGCGGTCCAATGGCGCAGTGACACGTCATCGTGACGCAGAAAAATAGCGAATCACGCTCTGACACATGGCAGAGTCCAAATTTTGAGCTAAAAACACCCTTACGATGCTCCTCGGCGCACGAGTCACGTCCCCAACCCCTAAAATTAGTATCTGAGACCAATTTGGAGTATTTTTTATATATTAAGAACCAGTTATTATTATTTTAGAGAATTACTACTAGTTTTTAGTATAGATTTTTGAAGATGATTTTTGGCTAATCAATTTCTTGCCTAAGTCGAAGGGGAAGCAAGTCGGAATCATGGATTCAAAGCATATTATTTGAGATCTTTTATTTTATTAATTAATTAATTTAATTTCTCCTATTTCATTGTTGTTGATTTTAATTATTATGATTTAGATCTAGGGTATGTATATGGCCAGTGCATGCTTTTAGGTGGACAATCTATTGTTATTTGGAGTATTAGTATCTCTGTAATTGTGCTTTTAGACCAATAAAATAACAAACATTCACCCATTTGTCGTAAAACCCTTTTAGTTCTTGAGTGTACAACAATTGAGTTTAAGTTAAATCAGTAGCGGACGCGACCCGGTTATTTAGGATTAGTGTTCCCATAGATCCATATTACTGCGGTTAGTGTGTTAAACCTGATTGGCGGATGTCTAGGGTTATACATTAATTAGAGAATAGTTAGTGGCGGACGTCTTGACTATCAAAATTAGGAGAATTAGGAATTTCTGGCGGATGTCGATTTTCTATAGCTAATTTAGGAGAATTTAAATTAATAATTTTTTTTTTGGGAAAGATTGAGGACAATTGAATGCTATTGAATCTTGATTCTGATTTGTGGCACTATAGACTTAGGTGATTTCTCATCATTGATATTATTTCTAAGAATTTTTATTTGTGTTAGTTTAATTAATTATTTTATTGAATTTTCTGAAAACCACCCAATTTTAGTTAACTTGGAGTAAAACTCAAGTCCTATGGATTCGACCCCGTATTTACCATTACTACACCCTTGTGGTTGGTAACTCGATTGCGGGTTGTATTTGGCACGCACGACACGTGATCACATTGTCTTACCAAAATAATCGATGTAAGCGTAATAGGTTGCTATCCAATCTACCTATAACAAAGTGTCAAAATATAAGAACTCGAGAATTCGAAAGTCTGCGAGTAACTTTACCCTGCATATTTTTACTGGACACCCTTCAACCAGACAATCAGAGTATACCGTATCCCCGACTACAATATTCAAAAATGCCTATCATGCGACCAAAAACGAAATTACTATAGAACTTGAATCAAATAAGATATACAAATCTCAACCATAAATAAGAACTGTACCCTCAATAAGTCCTCGTATAGAGTAGGCATCTGGCTATGCTACCATGTGTACCCCTTCGCGACTCTGCTGTGGGAATATGGTTGTCGGTAATGGTCAATCTCCGAATATATGCCCAACCTGACAACATCCACAACAAGTAACCAGCCTACGCTGACTTTGTGCCTGATCCTAGACCTGTCTTGGTTTTTGTCCCTATCGGGAACCATGTCTGCCTCTACCTCCACCTCTGCCACGGCCTCTTCCACCCTACTACTGTTGATATGGTGCTGGTGGTGCTGGAAGAGCTAGAAAAGTAGAAAAAGCTGGGAACATAGGTCTGACTGGTGGTGGCAAAGGAGATCTACCAACTATACTCCAAAATGGTGTAGGAGATAGTACATAAAGCACAACTAAGGTAGGTATCCTTGATCTATGAGAACCTCCCTCCCATCTCCTCTGTCCCTTGACCTTCTGTTTCCTCTTTTAAAACTCTGCAATCTAATTAAGTGTCAACACTGGTCCCAAAGGCATCCCATCAGTAACTCTACTCAAATTGTAGGTCTCGTAATGGAGTGCATGCTCATAAATTTCCCGCAAAGTCCTAGCACTTGAACTGACCACATAAAACCTTTTATCTGGCCTTAGTCCATTTCTTAAATTGTAAACATCCTCAGAAACATCTCTCACTATATCCCTAACAAATCTTAACAACCCCTTCTCAAATTACGAAATGGCCCGGCTTAATCCCATCATTAAGCCTTAATCTCTCCACGTAAGAATTAACAACGAATTAGATCGAATTTTTTCAATGTTTTTCTACATACAATTTAACTATTCAAACAAGTATTTTCTTATCTGACGTTAATTAATAAATAAGAGTTAATTAAAAGTTATACAATTAACAATTTATTCAGGGGAAGTCTTAACAAATTAGTGGAAGCTTTTAACATGATACCTAAGAATTGTGGAAAACCAGGAAATGAAGATCACATGCCTATATATATAACGAGGATAATATATCATCATGTATCAGATCAGGGTACTATCTTTCAAACCACAATATATATAACCCCAAAAGTATATGGAACACATATAAAAGTCGTGTAACAAAACCAAAAACCTAAAAAATATGGTGTAGCAGCACTCGACTGAGTAAGAGCTAGTTGCCGATCTTCCCTTTGCCTGGTCTGCAACTCGATGAATTTGCACCCACCGTCATAAAAAGAACGGTGAGTAAAAAAAAGTAGAATGTAACAGTAAGAGACATTTGTTCCCATTTCCAAATATACAACAAGTATCTGAAAGCATAAGAATAGAAAATATGTTAAAAAGAAGTCATGCTATAAGATACTCCAATTAAATAAAATGAAACTGACACTTGGCTAAGTAGTAATGATATTGGGACGGTCGGCTGTGAGTCCTATCGCAATGTCTTTCTCCACTTTATAAGGATGGAGTTATGCTCTACAACTCTATTGAAAGTCGGAGCTGAGCTCTTCACCTCTATAATTATTCAAAAGTGTCAGTCACCTATGATATATGTGCTTGTCAAGAACCCTAGGTCCCATACCCCGTGTATTGCGTAAGATAGTCGTGAGATCGCGATCACCCAAGAAGTCGAGTGACCTCCCTGTGCCATGCCATCTCTATCACGTCACGGTCCTAGATACAAGAACTACTTTTATTACCTAAGAAATGACACGATTTAGGAATCCAACAAAGTAATTGCATATATAATGCACAAACAAACATAGACGTATAATACCATCAAATATCTACCTAATAGCATGCTAAATGTCTCAGCCATCAAAAATGACATAGCACATGATTTAGAGTGAATGAGACAATTCAACAAACAAATAGTACCATGATAGTAGACTAATGTAATGAGAAAGGAAACAAGTCATGATTTATAGAGTACAATAGGAAAATCAGTCCAAATGACTTGAAATGAATAAAAAATAGAAATAAAATGTAAATAAATATCTCAATTAGTTTGCTTACAATCCATGCAAATTTCTAGCTATTCTAGCTTCCCGACACCTCTAAACTCGTATCTGAACCCCCAAGACTCTTCCCTAGGTTCCTGATATCATTCAACATGTTTTTGAGTGTATTTAGACCTTTTGTTAGGGTATTGAACTTGTTTAAGTTAGAAAATTTTAATTTTTGGGCTATCATAACACCTAGCGCGTTGGGTAACCTACCTAGCCTACTAGATCTTATTAACGCACTACCAAGTTCTTTTAGCACACTATGCGAAGTTACCGTGCTAGCTGATCACACCTGGCGTACTATGTGCAAGAAACCCCATAATTTTGCACTTAGAATCTTGAGTTCTCTCCACACATAAGCCTATCCAACACTTTCAGATCCCTTCCCTAACTTACTGGAGATCGAAAATAGCAATTGACACTACAAAATAAGTTATACACCATATAATTCATGAATTCATCAAATTAAGGTAAGTTGCTAGTGTAAGTAAATTTACCTAATTGATGAACACACTTAGCTTGATCAACACATCAAAATCACCAAATCTTCCTCACAAGTTTTTTAGATCTTCTTCTCTTTCTCCAGTAAGTTTTCTTCTCGACTAAGGATAGGAAATGAAATGGTTTCGTTTGCATGTGTTGTTCAATCCAATCTCATATATTTAGATAAGATTGATTGATATCCATTAATCTTTAAGTACATACGTATCTCGAGATTTATCTAATGACATCCAACCAGACACATTTCCCACTAACAATCCACTAACTTCTTCTAACTAACACCAATGTCAAACCTAATTGGTTTCTAGATGTGTCAACACGTATCTCGAGGAATATTGAAATGGCTATCATTTTAACTTACTAACTTAGGTAAATTTAATATATAAAATCAACTGTAGCAAAATCATTCCAACTATATAAGCAACATTAAGCTTAAATATACTCACCACATCACTATGTACCCCGGTCCCATGCTAGTATGCAACTCGAAGTGCATCTTCACCTACGTTTTGACACCTATACACAAGTAAGAGTAACTTAGTCTACACATGAACTAGGCATACTTCACAACAAATATAACATATAACTCGACCACCTTGCTTTATTCAATGGACGTATCTCGATGTAGGTCCCATGTATAGTCATTGATCCTGATTAAGAGATTAAACTAGCATTAAAAATTTGGGACACGACACAAATGGTCTCAAATAGCCATATATGTCTTTATAGTTCATCACAGATTCATTAGGTCTTTATCTCAGATTCTTAAGTTCCTTTCCCAACCTCTTCATCACTGCAGGTGGAAAGTACTGCCGATGGAACTTTCTCTTGAAAGCATCCTATAACTCTAAATATCCATTAGTTGCTATTACGACATGCCACCAAACATCAACGTCTCTCTATAATGTATACAATGAAATCTGAACCTGAGTTTGTCCTCAATCCTCAAGACTTTATGCTGCTTCTCCTGACACAATACCTACTTCTCAATCTTCTCAAAGTCTCGCTGACCTTCAAAGCAAACTAGCTTTAGTCTGATAAAACCCTTCACAAACCGAGCCTCAGCCAATGAACTAGAAGATGTAGGAGTAGAAGACTATGTATTAATTATCTTTATAGTCGGTGCTGTCACTATTGGTACAGGTTGTACTATCGGAGCGCCTGAAGTCTGTGATGTAGGATTAGTAGTAGTAATAGTAGAGGATAATGTTTGTGCTAGTGAAGCAAAATATGCTGTCATCATGGCAATGAAATAAGCTAACTACTGTCTGTGAGCAGCTACTCTATAAGATAACATTCGATAATCCTTAGCAGACGAGATAATAGGCTAGTTTGTACTCGCACCAACATCCCTACCATCGCGTGAATCAGCCGTTAGTGTCTACAAGTTGATAGCGAATGCGAATCAACTACTATGTAAATAATGCATATATATACATATAAAACTAACTTTTATATTTAAGTAATCCCCATTTCACTTTCACTCAATTCCTAACTAATAGATTCAAGGTAAGGATCATTTGGTTTCCATATCTAAAATTTATGTTCTATGGAACTTCATAAGTTAATTATTAGAAAAATGGGCTTTGATACCAGCTTTGTTGATATCGTAATGCCTTAAACCATAGAGTTCTCTAAAACTATGTTTCTGATACCAACTGTGATGACCACTTCTCAAATTAGGGCACTATTCGGCCTAATCTTGTCATTAAGCCATAACCTCCACTATGTTGAACTTAACAACGTATTAGTCAGCCTTTCTAATACACTCACCATATTAGCTACTTTTCTACTAAACCTTACACCATTCTAAAAAATAATAGTATTTTAGAATAAATTAAAATTTATACAATTTCGAAATTACTCAGCGATTGTCTTGACAAATTAGCGAAAGTCATTCATATAAAACCAAAATACATGGATAACTAGGTAACAAAGATCACATGCATATATATATAATAAAACGACGCTATCTATATATATCAACATGTGTTTGGTCGGGTAACTATCTCACAGCCCATAGTATACACCCCCGACAATGTATAAAAGACACACATATATATATATAAGTCATACAACAAAAGTAGCAGCCTTCCATTGGCTCAGAGATAGTTGTCAATTTATTTCTTACCCGGTATGCTATCGATGGATCGGTACCAACCATTATACAAAGGATGGTGAGTACATGAAGGTAGAAAGTAACACTAAGAGAAATTTATCTATATTTCCAAATGTACAATATCTATTTGAAATCATAATGATAGTAACTATGATAAAAAGAAATCATGCTATAAGATGCATCGACGAAACAAAATGAAACTGATGCACGCCTAAGTAGTAATGATCAAGGGCCATTCGGCTGTGAGTTACATCATGTTGCCCTTTCCACTATTTAGGGCATAATTAGTTTTTTTTAAATGCCTTCTCATCATTACAAAAGCTCATCGCATAAATGTCACTCACAAGTGTCCCTCACATGTGATGTATATTTGTTAAGCTAGAGGTGAGATCTCGACATCCTTGAGAATCTAGTGACCAAATGTGTCGCGACTATCTCTATATATGTGGTCCTAGATACAAGAACTACTTTGATATATATAGGGAAAGACACAGTTTTGGAAGTCAATAATATGATTGCATTACTAATGTATAAAGAAAATGGATTTGCAATACCATAAATCACTTTCCTAATAGCATGCTATTACATTTGACTAAACATCCCGATGGCCAAGAATGACATAACACATGATTTAGAGTCAATGAAACTATTTAACCAATAACCAATGCCACGATCAATCAACTCATGTAAATGAGTAAGAGCAACAAAGTCATGGCATTTAACGCACAATAGGCAAATCAATCCCAATGACTGGAAATGAATAACAAAACAAGAATGAAACGCAAATAATACCTCAATTAGTTTACTTATAATCCATGCAAATTCCTAACTAATCCAGCCTCGCGAGTACTCCAAATACGTACCTAAACCCTCGAGACTCTATTCCCTAAGATCCTGACATCATTTTATATGTTTTAGAGTATGTTTACACCTTAAATTAGGATATTAGACTTATTTAATGTTTTCAAATTTAAATAAGGGAATTGCATATTTTGTTCTACTAGAGCACCAAGCATGGTGGATGATATTTCTAGAGAGCTAGCGACCTTATTAGCATGCTAGTCAACCTTATTAGCACACTACATGCAGGTAGTGCACTAGCTATCTTGTCTAACACATTACGTGCAGGAAAACCAAGAATTTTGCACTTTGAGTTCTAAGTTTTCTCCATATATGGCCAACTCCAACATCTTGGAATCCCTGTTCTAACCTACCATAGTCCCAAATCATCCACCAAAACGATAAGAATAAACACACTTTAATTATATGACCAATTCATCAAATTAAACTACATTATTAGTATAAGTAGAATTACCTAGTTGATGACCACCTAGCTTGAGTAACTCCTTCTTAAATCAATCAAACTCACATCTTGCTGATCTTCTTCTCCAAATTCTCTTTTCCAAATTTACTTAACTTCTTCTCTAAGTTTACAAAATGAGATCCATTGCACACTTATCACATCTAATCTTATATATATTAGATAGGATTGAGTTATAGCCATTGATCTTAATGTACACAAGTATCTCGAGACTAATCTAATGACCTAAATCTTGACACAATTCCACTAACTCTCCAAAAATTCCTCTAACTATTACCAAATTAAACTAAATCGGTCTCCTTATGTGTCAACACGTATCTCAAAGAATATCAATGACTAATGTTTTAACATGCCAACTTAGATTACATTTAATGTAAATCAACTATAACCATTTGTAATTAAACAAACTAAGCCACATCAACTTAAGTTATTTTACAACATCATTCTTCACCTAAGACCCATACCAACATGCATCTCGACGCGCGTCCTCGCTCACGTCTCGACACCTAAAACCAAGTAGGAGTGACTTAGTAGTCAACCTATATATAATATACTAAGCATACATCACAGCAAATCTAACATATACCTTGGCCACCTGCCTCGGTCAGTGCACATATCTCGTCACGGGTTAATTTTCGGCCCTGACACTGTGCCTGGCGTCCTAGGGGTTTAAGGCTGGCCACATATTCCTACGGTTTCTTCATATATTTCCTTTGAAATCTTTCATTCTTTCTCTTTATAGGAATTTTTCCTCACATTTTTTCCACCACTAGATTCCCTACTCCACTTCCTTTGAAATCTATTTGTCTCTTTATTTTTTAATTTAAAAACTCTTGTTAAATCTTTTCACTTTCACTATATTTATGGAAGTGTTCTTTCCAACTAAGTAAATTTTATTGGTTGATTTTTTTATTTTTTTTCTTTAGTTGAGGCAAAGTTTCTTATCATATATATATATTTGATTAATAATCTTTTTATAACAAGATTCTTATAAACATGTCTTGTTTATCTACCACAAAGTAATCAATCCCATCTAAACTCCTCTAGTGTATACACAATCTAGGTTAAGTCAAATAAGGTATAATAACTCTTTTCTATCATAAACTTTTTATTTTCATAGGTAATAATAATATATCATTTCTATTTAAATCCAAATTATATTCAATTCATAGACCTAATAAATAAAGTAAAAAGAAGAAATATTACCCATATCTTTGAAAATTTGGAAATTTTCAGTCTCAATCAACTTTAACTAATGAATAAATAGATTCTACCACTCGTTTCTTCCATACATCACTTCGTTATACTCCACTTCACCTAAATACCCCCAAACTCATTAGAAACCTTGTTCTCAAGGTTAAAAAATAAATTTGGGTATTCAATAAAAAATACCTCGTGAAGCATAAACAAATTAATAAAAATAGTTAATGATAAAGGAAAAATCCTCAAGCATCATTGTAATAGAGGATACCACATCAAACCAATTTATAATATGAAACAAATCAAAGCAATAGAATCACAATAACACACCTCATCACACAAATCATCATATGACAAATCAAGCCCTAACACGGAATAAGTTAGAGATGTATTAAACAGAGAAAAAAATAGATTTAAACCGTTATACAAAAGTCATATCATCACCACTATCCCCTTGCTTGTATTGTTGAGACTAGTAGCTCGTTGCAGGATCATAGAGCATGCGGTCTACTTCTTGCACTGGTAGACTAGTAGCTCGTTGCAGGATCATAGAACCTACAGCCCAGTTCTGCCACATGAGTACATTCTTAAAAGATTATGTTATAGAGCATTCTCAGTTGGGTAGATTGTACCAGAATTTCAGCTCCCCTGCCTTGAATTCTCCTGACCATATGTCTCTCAAACCCATATATGCTATTTGCAATTTCACACTGGTTCTGTAACATGAACTTTTGATTTATGAGTATTTGCATCCAATTCTGTAGGATCGAACCCAACATGGCCATGTCCATCTCTGTAACGTACATTGCAATGAAATCCTCTGCAGTTGGCTCTAAGCTTTGGTCCGTCCTCTCATTATACGCAACAGGTTGAATCTCATGTAAAACCCTTTCGTTCTCTTCCCATATTCTTCTTTTCTCTATGGCATCATTTCTAAGTATGTCATTTTTTCCCACACTTCCTCCGAATCCACATAGCTTGACACTTGTTTCATGCTTTCTATGACTTCATCGGTAATGGTCCGGTTGGGGTAAACATCTAACCCCAGACCTATCAAAAGAACATGGTCTCATTTGTGAAATTCGGTGATCGTCGAAAGAAAAGGTAATTATTTATTTTTCTTTGTATTTATGGCATTTCCAAACTCGACTGTAGGCTAGCATTGATGAAATAATTCCATGGTTTGGTGTTTTTCCTAAAATTCTTAGTTTGAATGCGTTTTAGATACCCATCTTTATAAAAAATGAATCCATTCCTCGAAATTGCTTCAAATCCATTTCTAATGGTTTCATGAAGAATCCATGTCGCACCCATGCTCAAGTTTTGGGTATTCATTTTTCTCTCTCTCTTATGATATTATAGTAAACCATAATATTGGTTTATTCTCGCAGGTAAATAGTCCACTGGTCTTTCTCAGAAAATGGCTACCATTTTATTATCAACTCCATTCCCACTCGCATAAAATTTTCAGACTAATATCTCACAACCAATCTCTATAGAGTACCCCGTGTCATTATTGCCGTTGTAATCTCTAGTCAATAATCCCTAATTCCTCTCCTTTATTATATTCAAAATTCTAGGCCCGTACTTTATTTTATTCTTGACACTAAAACCCCTATCCGTAATAATTTTTCTATTTTTGCTAATATCGCTCTTCATAATGGCAGAAGCCTTGGAGTTTATTAAATTATGGGCTGAAAAAGTAATCATTAGTGTCTTTTCAACTTTTTCCTCTCTATCTGACTTATCACTAAAATCTAGAGGTGGAGAAGGTTATCTTAGTGTTCTAACTCTAGGATTATTTATTGAAATCCTCGTTGGCGGATTTTGTTTTGGGTCTTTCCACTAAAGCTGCCTTCCCTTATCCTCTCTTGAACTTCTACCCTTTCCACTTCTTGCCATTTTCTAAATTAAAGATCATAAATACAAATAAAAATTGAAACCTGTGAATCATTAACGTAACGTTTGTCAAAAATGATTCGTTATAATTCAAAACATAATTTAAAAGAAGAAATCATATAGAAAGCTCGCTTAAAATTCATCTGAAACTTAAAATAAAATTAGTATCGAAGTTTTAAATCAATTATAAATTTAAAATATATTTTCTAAATAATATAAAACAATTGTATGATAAATTATAATCTTTTTGAAAACGAAACAAAACAAACCAAACCAAAACCCGAAACCCATTTTAAACTCAATTTTCAAACCAATTGCAAATATGTATAAATATATCAAAATTTGGATAATGTTGAATTTGTAAATGAACAATCATTGTAACTACAATGCCTAATCTATTGAAATTAATAAAATCATTTGTGAATGGTTATAGAATGAATTCCAACAAAGCTATTTTGAAAACAATTAAAAAATTTGCAAAAAATCCTTCTAACAAAAAATACGTTAAAGTAAAGAGATAGGGTTATCGCAATTACCCTTTTGAGAGTTAATATCTCAAGATTTAAACTCTTGAACTCCTCTAGATTGATTTTCCAAGCCTTAAGGCGAAATTCTTAAAACCCTAGTTTGACTCAACACTTCCAATTAGGTATGATGTACTTGTCCACTTGATCTGGTACATTTGTGACCACTTCTATTGGTTTGCATTAGAGCTTGTCTCATAATAAGGTTTGAAGTGTCATACTAAGCTTGTCTCATACTAAGCTTTGAAATGTCAAGCATATTTAATTTTGATGTGCAAATATATCACTACAAAAAATAGGAGATCAGAAACGGAATTTTTCGTCTCTGATTTGCATACATTTCGTCTCTAATTCGATTCTTCAATGGAACAGAGACGAAATCTATTTCGTCTCTAAAATCATCGTCGCTGATTCAGTCAGCAACGGAAATGTGTTTCCGTTTCTGATTAGAGACGAATTAGAGACGGGATTTAGAAACGGAACAGAGAGGGAACATAAATGCGAATGTTTCTAAAGGGAACAATTGTGATTGAATTCCGTTTCTGATCCGTTGCTAATTCATGAATTCCATTTCTAATCCGTTCCTATTTAGTAACAAAGTCTTGTTTTGTCCAGTTCGACGCGTCTATTCCTCGAAAATTAGAGACGGAATAGCAACATAATCTCTGAATTCCGTTGCTAATATGTTTGAATTCCGCTTTGTTTAGTTTTCAAACCTAAGCTCAATCCTATTGGTTCTCCATAACCTCAAAACCTGAAAATATGACCATAGGACCTACTCCATCGCCTGCACCCCCTCCAACAACTCCTTGGGGGTGCTAACATCCCCCAAAAAAATAGAATTTGACATACATACATTGACAATATATATCAAAAACAAATATTCAAATGAGAGAAAAAAAATGTACAATTCGACATTGAAAAATAGGGAAATATCCACGAAAGCTTGTCAAGTTTAATAAATGTTCCAAATTTCTAAGTATGCACAAAAACCACCAATCCTATTGTTCAACAACCACAAAAAAATACTTACAATCCTCTAAATATACAAAAAAAGAAGTATCAATCTAAAGTAACAAATGCAAATACAGTTTAAATTGTTTGTCCAAGCGCTCTATGAACAACTTAATAACGGAATTCTCTCCAATAAATGCAAATACAGTTTTGACTTGAGATATTGTCTACAAATTAAAACGAGAAGCCCATTAGAAATTTATAGTTGAAAGGGTTTAGGTGCTTGAAAAAAAGTCCCTCTTGATCAAATTAAACTTATATTACTCAGCTGGATTTAATGGAAACATTATTTAATTATATGCTGCATGTACTAGAATTCAAAAAAAGTAGAAATAAAAGCATTTGTATTACCTGTTTCACTATTGATGTTGCTTCTGATAGATGCATAACCTTCACAGTGGAGATTTCATTCATCATTTTCGTGTACACAATCCCGATAGCAGAAATCAAAGGAACCACTACCAAGGTGCACAATGCTGCTTGCCAGCAACTGATGAAAGCAATCACAATTCCAACAAAAAAGGTCACGAAACAAGATAAAAAATGGCCTAACTGAAATTGAGTAGGAAATACAAACACAAAAATATATAAGATATTTATAACCACTTATATATGTAGTGCCGACGCCTAAAATGCATAAGTTATTCATATCAAATTTTGAGTCTTCTTTGATTTTCATGCTGTTTGGTCATTTAATTGCCAAAAATCAGATAATTCTTTTCATAATTCTAGTGGGAATTTCTAGATAGTAAAACCATATACAAACTTGCATATTCATGTACTAGTCTGTACTATTAATTAGTGTCGTACCTTCTCGCCAATAGATCAGTGTCGAAAGCTCCAATATCCTGACTTAAGACTGCTCTAAAAAAGGCCAACCTTAAGCGCGATGCTTGTCTCTCACTGGAGTACATCCAACATCCAATCTCTATCCTCAGGAATCAAAGAAGAAAACAAATCAATTAAGTTTGAGTATTTGACAAATAAGCATGATAGTCTAAAATATCTATAATTAACTACATGAATTAAACAACGGTAAGTGACTCTGATGTAATGCCACATGGGGGGGGTGCCTTGTGGGTTTGCATATGGTGGGAGTAACTCTGATGTAATACAACTGAATTCAAGTTTATCTCAATTCTCAACTAAACTGAATAGCAGTAAACTGCTTGCATGAAGAAGAAAAAAAAAGACCTGCCACCTATTCTTGACACTCTCCCACAGCACCGCAACTGACTTAAGCATAACATACCAAACCAGGCTGCCTTTCAAGCGCCTGTAGCAGCTTTTCATGGAGTTTTGATGCTATGAAAAAATTATTTTTATATTGTTCTAGAATTTCTTTTTTTTTATTTAAGTTATAGTAGGTATATTATCATGTCTAGTTCATCAACCAATTCTTTCCCGGAATTTCAGGCACCAAACAAGCTCGATTTCCCATGTAGCTTAAAAATATATCAAATGGTTGGATCTCACATAAGAAATTTTGGAGAAGCAAAATATCTTTCGAAAGAAGATAACCTTTCTCCCTTTTATGTAAATTTTACCCCTTATCTAGCCATTGAGCAAGAAATGCTAAAACAGAGCTCAATATATAAGAAGACAAACAAGGTAATTTGAGAGGCCAATTTATGTAAAAACATGGGGTGATCTAATCCAAGCACCGTCGAGATGTTACACTCCATGAAGAAAGTATGTTACTAGTGGGGAGATAGACAGTAATTTCGAAAAGTAAAGTCCTTTTATTGGTTTTCTTTTCATATGGCACTATAAGGGTTGGGTAGGAAACACAAACACTGTCAATGCAAACATTTACTAGTTGGACACCAAACACAAATCTTCAAATGCAAAAGACATGTGTTGTGACTTGTGAGTGAACTTGCAGTTTAAGTACATACATGTGTTGTGACTTGTGAATGAAATTTTAATTCTGGTTTTTTGCTATAGCAACCAACCATGTGTGTTATGTAACATATGGAATAATAAAGTTGTCATTGAAGTTAGAATTTGTTTTTTTTTAGAATTTAAAGGCAAGGTTAGAATCTATTTGAATCAACATGTATTTAATATTTTTGTACATATCTCCATTGGACTTGGAATAAAAATTATATGCACTGGAAAAATGGAAATCTAATAAATTAACAATATTTAAGGAGAACATCTACAAAAATTATAAGAAAGCACGCAATTAACTTTACTAATTAAACCAAGACTTAATAAAAAAAACTGTATTAAACTAAGATTTTTAAAAAAATCCAAAAACATTATAATTAAAAATCTAGCAAAAATGGTGAAACAATTCATTAAATAAATTAAGGTTTTGGATAAAAAAAACAACTTTTAAAAAATCAAATAAAAACTACATTATCATTAGACAGCAAAGAAGGGAATATATATAGCTAAATAAAGTTCAAAAAAATAACTGTCACTTTAAATTTCATTGAAACCATATTAATTAGAGAATCTGAGACAAGGAAAGAACTGGCTCAAATTTTACTCACTTTTCCCTTTTCATTAAGACTTACTATAAATACGTGGTATGGAGATAAGTTGGTGAAGTTTAGGAGATACTACTCATTTAATTAGATCCGGTCTATTGGATCTGATAATCGAAGCATATGGAAATGGTGACGAATTCTTCCTGGTATGCTCAAACTTAGCACTTTAGGTTGAAGAATATCCTCAGCCTTGTCAGCAATAAAAAAGAAAGGTTGATCCTGCTAGTTTCTAATGTCCAATAGCTTGAAATTAAGAAAAAAAAAACATCAAACATAACATTTGATTGTGAATGGGAAACTTCAAGTTTAAGTACATACATGTGTCGTGACTTGTGAGTGAAATTTTAATTCTGATATTTTGCTATAGCAACCAACCATGTGTGTTATGTAACATATGGAATACTAAAGTTGTCATTGAAGTTAGAATCTATTTTTTTTTAGAATTTGAAACGGAGACTTTCATTATAGAATTTGAGAGGGCAATCTGTTCAAAATATATGTAACTGTGAAAAGGTCATCTCCCCAAAACCTTTTAGACAATCGTAATTGAAAAATCAAGGCTCTAGTAATTTGTAATAGGTGGCGATGCTTTCTCTCTACAACCCCATTCCATTGTCTGATCTGATATATTTGACATATACTTAAAAGTGATTGTGAATATAGGCAAGAAACTGCTCAATCATATGTAATGTAGAAGACTTACAGGCAATAAAAAAATGCAAGTGTAGAAGACTTACAGGCAATCAAAAAATCCAAGTGCATCGACTAAAATCATCAACAATGGTAAAAAAAGTAATGTGAAACTTGTAAAGAAGATTTTCTATAAGGACCCCAAACATCCATATGAATGAGATGCATTATAAGGAACAACATGATTATCAGGAACATGACCTGGAATCAATGGAATTAACTGTTTAGTTACAACAGCTGAAGGATGACCAAGTCTATGATGCCATGAAAAATTATGATTACAGATACAATACCTCTGTCTCTGTTTTATCAGAGATCATATGACCATTTATTACTATTACTTGTATACGTTGATGATATTCTTATATTAGGTTCTAACTCATCTTCTGTGTAACGACTAATTACTTGGTTAAACTCCAACTTTGCTCGTAAAACTATAGGTGATGTTGATTACTTCCTTGGCTTTGAGGTGTTTAGAGACTCTTTTGGTTTATTTCTCTCTCAGTATAAATATACTCTAGAACTTCTACAAAAAACTGGTCTTTAGGATGTTAAACCTCTTTATTCTCCATATTCCTTTAGTACTAAGTTGTCTGCCTTTGAAGGAAGACCTTTCTCTGATCTAACTCTCTATCGCAGCACTTTGGGAGCCTTGCAATATCTTACCTACACAAGGACATTAGCTTCATTGTCGACAAGCTAAGTCAGTTCCAACGAAGTCCCACTGATCTTCATTCGGCTGCTATGAAGAAAGTTCTTCGATTTCTCAAGTCTTCACTTTCTTCTGCTATGCATTTTCTTCCTGCTTCTTCACTGGCACTTGAAGTATTCACTAATTCAAATAGGGCTAGAGATTATGATGATTGATATTCTATAAGTGGTGTTTGTGTTTTTCTTATTGGAAATCTCATTACTTGGTATTATAAGAAGCAGTTCGTTGTAGCTCGCTACAGTACTGAAGCTGAATATCGTGCATTAGCCTTAGTGGTGACTGATATTTTGTGGGTTTCTTTTAAATTTGAAAGAACTTGGATTTCCTTTTCCTTCTTGCCCTGTTATGTGTTATGATAACACCAGTGCTAACCTATTTTTTCATGCTCGGACTAAGCACATTGAGGTTGATGCTCATTTCATTTGGGAAAAACTTTTGGCTGGATTTTTGGAGCTTTGCTATGTTCCTACAGAGCATCAGTCCATTAATTTTCTCACTAAAGTTATGGTTGTTCCAAGTTTTTAGTTTTTATTTTCCAAATTGAACTAGATTTCTTCACCGAGGTTCAATTTGAGGGGGCATTGAGAGACCCTCATAGTCAAAGTCACATTGACCATGGGTAGTACTTTGCATGGCATGTGTTGTGTATTTGGCAACAAATTATTGTTAATCAGTTATAGTGTTTAAGTAGTCTATTAGAGTACTACTATCTCTAACAAATCTTGTATTAATAGTGTTTGAACAATGTATTTGTCGTTGTTGACAAACCAGTGAATGCCTGTTGCTTAATGGCAACCAAAGCTCCCTAAACAATTTTCAGAACCTATCTCCAGCATGACATCTAAAATTGTACACAGTTGCAAGCAACCTCCGCTAAACGATCTACATTTCAAATCATATCATACCAATTTAATAATGTAATACCAATCTTCAGAAAAAAAAAACAAGGTAATCACATAGAAACCCAATGAACAAAAAATGGTTTTTTTTCTTCAATCAGTCCTATTCCTACATAGTATCAAAATATGAACTAATAAACCTATCATTCAATCCAAATTGAGTTTTATCATTTTTGTTTTCTCAATCGGTCCTATATAGTATCAAAACCTGAACTAATAAACCTATCGTTAAATCCAAATTGTAACACCCATTCAAAAATAAAAAACAAAAAAAAGACCAACAGCATAGGGTGTTACCTTGACTAGTTCGGCGACGTCTTAGGGTGGGGCGTAGGTCGGCGACTGCTTAGGGCTTCGAAGGCTCCAATCTCCGGCAGCCGGCGACCGCAGAGCCGACGGCCTCGTCGCTGCCGCAATCGCAGCGACGGTAGAGATTTATGGTTTGGGAGAGAGATTTCGGTGAGAGAAAGAGAACTGGAAAACGTCAGTCCGATAGCGGTGAGAGAGGGAGAGAACGTCCTCGACGAGCAGAGAGCGGTGAGCGGAGTGGTGAGCATAGAGCGACCAGAGAGCAGAGAGCAGTGAGAGAGAGAGAGGAGAGAGCGGTGAGCGAAGATGACCGATGAGAGAGCAGTGACCCGTGAGAGCAGGGAGCGGTGACCGGAGAGAGAGAAGAGAGCCGATTAGAGGCGGTTAGCGGTGAAAGAGCGAGACCAGAGCGCAAGCAGAGAAGAGAGAAAGAGAATTGAGAGAGACGACTATTTTTCTCATTTGGACGATTGAATTTTGTGTGTGTGTGTGTGGGGGGGGGGGGCTAGATCTAAGCACGCACGAATCTCGAGATTTGATGAACAGTTAAAAAAAAAATTTTGGTGGGAATGTTGGCGCCATTATTTAGAGACGAAATTTAATTCCATCTTTATTTCCGTCTTTATTTTCGTCTCTGATCTCTCTCTATTCCGTCTCTTAATTAGTCCTTCTCAATTCTGTCTCTAACTACATTTTCTTAGCAACGGAACTTAATTCCGTTGCTAATTCTGCTTCTAAATATCATTTTTCTTGTAGTGTATACCTCCAGGATCATTAAGCTTTATAGGGCTTAAATCTGACATTTTCTTTTCTTGTTCTTCTTGTATTTAGAATATCCAGGCTTATTGATATTCTTCCTATTCTCTAGTTTCTTAACTCTCCATTCTTGAGTTACTTTCTTTTCTTTTGAAGTGTCTTCAACTTGTTCTTTCTTTAAAACTTCTTTTGTAGTTTCCATTATTACTACACTAATCACATAAATGTTAGCATTTAGTTAATCATAAGAATTTAATTCTAAAAAATAACTATCATCAATTTCATTACCAAGTAATTCATCATATTCATCATATTTATGTTTGTTTTTAATTTTGAACTTAACCATTTTGTCTTCAAATTCCATAGACATTGTTCCTTCAGAAACATCTAACTTAGTTTAAGCTACTTTAAGAAAAGGTCTACATGATAGTATAGGCAGAGGATTAGGTGATATTGAGTCTCCCATTTCCATGACATAAAAGTTAGCTGGAAATAATAAGTTGGGTATATGAAATAAAATGTCTTTTACTAATCCAAAGAGCTTAGTATTTGTATTATTTGCTAAAGTAAGATTAATAAGCGTATTAGTTAACGATCCTAACTTTAATGATTCATAAAGTTTAAGTGACATTAAATTAGATCACCCATAGCAAATTAAATAGAAGAATTTCTTATTATGATAAGTATGACAAACATTCTTGGGGTCTGAACATTTCTCAGCATTTTCTCCTATGTTAGTGATGACACTTTTTGTCTCAAGTTTCCATTAGATTCTTCTAAAAATTTGTTTTTAGATTTAGAGAATTCCTTAATAACTTCTTCATGATTTGATTCCATTAAAGTCTTGTTGATTTCTACTTTCTTAAACGATTCATAAATATCTTCTTTAATTTCTTCCTTCCTAGCATCTGTTAATTGATGAGGAATGGGAGAAATAAAATACATATCTTCATTCAATTCATAGATGTTATTATCTAATTTCCCTTAATTAACTAATTCAGAATTTTATAAAGATTTTTCATAAGCTTCAACCCTAGCTTAATACTATGGATATAGCCTTTCAAGAAAAAAAAAGTATATTTCAATTGTTCAACCATCAATTCCCTAGTGGGAATGACATTGGCAATAATCTATTCATCTTCTTATTCTATTGTTTTCTATATTTTATTTTTATTTTTACCTTTTTAAGGTATCTTTTCTTGTGTATTTGTTTCTTTTTCATTATAGCAAAATAAAGCGTTAACTTGTGCTTGATTAGTAGGACTTCTTGTTTGAGTAGTTCTTTTAGTTTGATTACTTAACTTATTAATTTATAGATTCATTTGGTTTAATAGATTTTTCACCTTATTAATAGACATATCAGTTTTAATTTGATTTTGAGAAATTTGCATAAAGCTATTCTGACTTTGGGTCATAAAGTTATGTAATATTTGTTCTAAATTTGGTGGTGTAGTTTGAATACTTTGTTGAGGTTGCTAAATTAGGTAGATTGTATTTGTGCTCTTGGTCTATAAGTGGTATAATTTTGAATTTATGGATGATAGCTAAGATTAAATTTGGTTTTCTAGTGTAGTAACTATTACTATTGTATTAATTTCTGGGGACTAGAATATTGGTTCATAACAGCGTAGACTTCTTCATTATTGTCTTCTTGTATAATAGGATACGCATTCGTATGATGTGTAACTTCTTTACAAAGTTCACATGATTTCATTTGATTTGATCTATCTTTTAATAGTAATTTAAACATGTGAGATAATTCATCAACTTTTTCATCAAATGTGTTACTTCTTTTATTATTTAATTCATAAAGCTTCTTTCTTGATGTGTTGGTCTTTTAACTATATTGCTTAGATTGCTTAGCCATTTTGTTAATAGCTTATTTAACTAAAGTTGATGTAATATGAAATAATGATACACCACATGCGGTATCTAATAATCTCTGTTCAAAATGATTAAGTCCTTCGTAAAAGTGTTCTTATAAAACTTTCATCATATTTCATTTTCACAATTGTGATTTGTCTTTTATAAGTACTAATTTTTTATGCAGGCATATATAGATGTAGAAGAGCTTCTTACATTTGAGCCCATGTAATTATCGAATCTTGAAGAAGATAAAACAAATAATCTTGTTCTTGATCTTTCAATAAAAAAGGAAAAGATTTTAGATTGATTTGTTCTAACGTACTATCTTTACGTTTCATCCCTTTGAATTTATATTGGTATTCCCTTAATAACTTTGTAGGGGTCTTCATTGTCTTAACCATAAATGTGAGGTAGAGCACTGATGAATCTTGATCTTAATTCAAGTTCAGGAAATCCCTCACGATAGGCAATAGACATTGGTTCATTATTATTATTAATATTATCAAGGTTATTATTGGCTTCCATCGTGGTAGCATGGTGCTCTCTACGTTGTTGTTGTTGTCTTAAATTACAATTGAAAGCCTCATCTACCTCAGGATCAAACGGATGTAAGTATCCTATGGAATTAGATTGATGAAGTAGGTAGACCATACAATATTTAAAACTTCTTAAAATTTTTGTAAAAATCCCCGGCAAAGGGACTTAGCAAACTTCTTTCGGAAAAAGTTCCTTCAATACTTTTTATTATTTTTTACTTTAATATAATTAATTTAATTATAATCAGAATTTAAAATCACTGAGTCTAACTATAATATCATAATAATTGACTAAACTAATTTAACAAACTTAATTAACATAATACAAATTCAATAATATTCAAATCAAATCAATTTAATAATAAATAAGTATCTAAACAAACATCTAGAAAAATGAAACAATAATCCGTTTTGCATCCAAACATATTACTTAAATCATAGTCATGAATATACTTAAATCTCTTAATAAAGTATTCTAGATCATTAAACTCTAATCGTAAGTAAGTATATTACTGTTATTAAGCCATCAGTTCTCCTTATACCGGTTGAAAAGTTACGTTCTAATTTTATTGAATTAACCTTTTAAATGCTCAAAAAATTAACTTTAGGCAATAAAACCGCATTACACTCTGTGAAAATTTCGAACTACTAAATCAAATACCTTCGGAAACCCACTTGAATATTAAGGAGAACATCTAAACGATAATAGATATTTTAAACAATCTTAGTTACCACTTTAAACTAGATATTGAATTAAAATATCACAATACACATTCTAAACTATGCATGCAATACAAAGTTTCATAATTAAAGTCCACGAATAATAATCTATTAACTCAGTGAATTAAAGAATACGATTAGTTTAAGGTATTAAATACAAAATCATCTCATAATGACTACATCAAAAAATAGATCAAGTTCTTGTTCAGACTTTGTTTTTATTAATAAACTACTCACTCATCATCATAACAAACATTGCAATAAAGTAAATAAACGACATTGATACATACCTCTGAATGAATAAATCTTCAAATCATCTCCAAAAGTAATGAACAATAAAATAGTAAACTAAAACATAAACTATGGCTCCAAGAATACTGAAATATTGATCTAAGTACTTAAAGGAAATTGATTTTATTGCCATAAAATCATATATATATATAGATACTATTATAGGTAGTACATATCCAAAACTAACTCAAACATCTAGTGGTTATTTAAAATTCTTCAAATCGAACTTAACAATTCTTCAATAATTCAACTTATTGCTCAAATCGCTGGAAAAATCCTTGAAAAACCACATCTATGCTCCACTGATTTGTTTGGTGATTCTTAGTGTAAATCCTAAATCACTTAAGATTCGCAATTAATAAATTCTAATTGATGCTTGATTTGCTGATGATTTTCTGTGTACCACTTCCATTCGATCAAATCCTTCATTTTTCTCCTTTTTACTCCATTTTTTTATATATTCTAATTATTACCTAAAATGTCAAAAATAGGAGAAAACCTTATGTAAAAGCCTTTACAACTAAAATTACCCTTAAATATACTATAAAACACTATTTAATTATTGACTTATCATAATATTGTATTAAAACAAGGAATTTGAGTTCGATTGGGATATTTAAATTATATGATACTATATATATATATGACCCTAGGGCTTTGAGATTAAGTACCCTTAATTAGTTTTAGCTCCTTAATCAGTTTTAGGCCCTTAATTAGTTTGGACTACTTCTAATTGAGTTTAGTTTAGTTTTATTGTTCTTGATTTTTAAGATTCTTTTGAGATATAAGTATTCAATAAGAAGTTTTTTCATTATTTTATTTTACTTATTTTATTACAACGTTTATTTTGAATTTATATTATATGTATGTGAGAGTAGTTTATTAATCTAAACAAAGTCCAAACATGAACTTAAGCCATTTTGCAATGCAATAATAATGAAGAAGAATTTGTGCTTAATGCTTTAAACTTTATCTTATATATTGATTCATGATTTCAATAGATTTATTTTTGTGTATTAAGTTAAAAGGAAAATTTTATAGGACTGCAATTAGGCCAGCTATACTCTATGGAAGTGAATGTTGGGCAGTAAAGCAACAACAATTACATAAAGTGAATGTAGCAGAAATGAGGATGCTTAGGTGGATGTGTGGTAAAACCCGTAAAGATAGAATAAGAAATATAGAAATTCAAAGACAAGTAGGAGTAGCACCAATTGATACAAAGATTAGGGAAGGGCGGTTGCGTTGGTTTGGTCACCTGCAAAGACGGCCTACAAATGCCCCAACTAGAAAACTTGACTCAATAGAAACTGTAGAAATTCGACGAGGTAGGGGTAGACCAAAGTTAACATGGGATGCATTAATTAAGAGAGATTTGAATGGTTTGCAAAGCTCACCATCAATTGCACTGAATCGAGCACAATGGAAAAGTTTGATCCATGTAGCCGACCCCAGTTAATTTGGGACTGAGGCTATGTTGTTGTTGTTGTTGTTGTTATTACAATCAATAAACTTTGTATTGCTTTCATAGTTTATTATGTATATTGTGATATTTAGATTCTAAATCTAATATAAAGTATTAACTAGGATTAATTTAAAATGTTTTTTTACCTTTTAGATGTCTTATAGGTGGATTTTGTTGAATATTTGATATTGATATGGCTAATTGTGATAATATTGGCTTAGTATTAAAAAAGTTTTTATAGAGTGTAATGTTATTTTGTTTCTATTATTTATCTTTGAGCTGTCGAAGAACTAATGGTTATAAGATTAGAATATGATTTTTCATTAATATAAGAAAAACTGATGGCTTGATAAAGGCTATCAATCTTGCTTATGATTTAGGTTTAATGATTCAAGAATACTTTATAATATAATGAAAGTACGATTATGACTAAACTTTAATTAATATGTTCGAACTCGAAACTGTTTATGTTTCACTATTCTGGCTATTTGTTTAGATGTTTGTTTGAAATTGATTTGATTTGAATTGAATTTAGAATATTTAGTGTTAGAAAATTTGAATTGGGTTGGTTAAATTAATTTAATTAGTTGCTTTAATTGTTTGTTTGATTAGATAATCTTAATTCATGTTTTAATTAAGTTAAAGTAAAATAATAAAAACCCTAGGAAAACCCCTTTTTGCTAGAAAGTTTGCAAAATCCTTATGGACATGATCTCACTTACCACTATTACAAGTAATACGAATATATGAGAAACTTACTGTACACACTCGACGAGTGTCAATTTTTTGCGCTAGGATTTTTACGTAATTTCTTTGGAGTTTTGTACGTTGTATGGTCTACATACTTTGTCATTCTAATTCCACAAGATATCTAAATATGTTCGATCCTGAGGTGGATAAGACTTTCAATCGTTATTCAAGACAACAACAATGTAGGGAACATCAAGATACAACAATAGATGCCAACGACAACAACAATACCAAAAATGACAACAAGAACATGAATAATAATAATAATAATAATAATAATAATAATAATAATAATAATAGTAATAATAATAATAATAATAATAATAATAATAATAATAATAATAATAATAATAATAATAAATATGGTAATGTAGAACTTACTTTTAGGCAAAACAATCGAAATGTCGTAGCTTACAAGTTGATATGCATTGTCTATCTTGAAGGATTTCCTGAATTTGAACTATGACCTGGATTCATTAGTGCCTTACTTAACTACTATAGTAAAGATAGTGAAGACCCCCAAAAATTTATGAGGGAACACCAACACAATGTCAATGGAATGAAACTTAAAGAGGGTACTTTAGAATAAGTCGAACTAAAGGCTTATCCTTTCGCGCTAAAAGATCGAGCACAATATTGGTTGTTTTAGCTTCCTCAAGATTCAATAACTACATGGGCTCAGATGCTAGAATCTTTCCTAGATCAATACACACCCGCAAGAAAGATTAGTTCATGTAGGAGACAAATCACAGTTGCAAAGATAAAATGTAATGAAACTTTAATGAATTTTTGGGATAGTTACCAAATATTGATTTCATTATTTCCACAACATGAATATATAGAAAGAATTTTATTAGAATATTTTTATAAAGGACTTAACCATTTAAAACAAAGATTCATAGACACTATATGTAGTGGATCTTTATTCGATGCAACACCAACTTTAGCAAAAAAGGCTATTTATAAAACTGCTAAACAATCAAAGCAATATGGTGAAAAGAAAGAAAAATCAAGGAAGAAATTTTATGAAGTTAATAATAAAAAAAGTAGGGCATTTGGTAAAAAATGAATTGATGAGTTAGCTAGCATGGTTAAGTTTCTATTTAAAGATGGATCAAACTAAGTGAAACCATGTGGATTCTATAATGAAGTTACACATCCTATGGATGCGTGCCCTACTTTACATGAAGATAATACTGAAGAATTTAATGCAGTTATGAAATAATTTTTTTGTCGTTACAAGAATCAATATAATAACAATAGTTACTATACTGGAAATCCATATTCAAATCTCGGTTATGGTTCACAAAATCAAAATCATACCACTTATAAACCAAGAGCAGATATACAATTCGCACCAATTAAGCAATTTCACCAAATGGTTCAATCTTTGTAATCAAATTTAAAGCAAATCTTGCATGATTTTATGACTCAAAGTCATCAAAACTTTGTACAGATTTCTAAAAAATCAAGTTAAACCTAATACATCTATTAATGAGTTGAAAAATCAATTAAGTAAGATGGGATTACAAATTAAAAGACTAAGTAATCAAACTAAAACTTCTACTCGAAATACTACTCCTATTAATCAAGCATAGGTTAATGCTTCATTTTGTGATAATATAAAAGAGGCAAATATACTAGAAAAGACATCTAAGAGGGGTATAAAGAAAGAAAATATAGAAAATAATAGAAGAAAAAAAAAAAAGATGATGACCAATGTCATTCGTACTAGAGAATGGATAGCTAAGCAATTGAGATATACACCTTTTACATAAAGGTTGTACACTTAGTATTTAGCCAAAGTTGAAGCTTTAGAAAAGTCTTTACAAACTTCTAAAACAGTTAATACGAAAAAATATGATAAGATTCCTGATAAATTAAATGAAGATATGTATTCTGTTTATCCTGTTCCACAATGATTAGAGGATGGTAAGAAGGAAGAAATTAATTAAGACATTCTTAAAGCATTTAGGAAAATAAAAATTAATAAATAAAGTAAATGAAGAATTTATTATTTTTCTCCTGTTCTAGAATGATTAGCGGATACTAGGAAGGAAGAAATTAATGAAGACTTTCTTGAAGCATTTATGAAAATAGAAATTAATAAACCTTTTATGGAAATAATTATGCAATTACTAAATTTTGATGATGTTTTGATAGAATTCTCTGAATATAAAGTTAATTTTTTAGAGGAATCTAAAGAAAACTTAGGGCAAAAGGTGTCAAATTTAATAAAATAACAAAATTCTGGAGAAATATTTTAATCTAGGAATGTTTGGAATACCTATCACATTAGGAACTTTGTTTATTAAATTTGCTATGCGTGATCTCAAATCATTAATTAATCTGATGTCACTTTAATTATATGAATCATTGAAAATGTGATCGTTAACCAATACACCTATTGATATTACTTTAGCTAATAATACATTTATTAAACCATATGCATTATTAGAAGATATTTTAACGGAAGTAAATGATTAAATATTTCTAGCAGAATTTTATGTCTTTAAGTTTGTAGATTCTATATGACCTAATCCTCCACCTGTATTATTAGGTAGACCTTTTCTTACAACAGCTAAATCTAAGTTATATACCTTTGAAGGGACAATGTCAATGGAATTTGAAGACAAAATTGTCACGTTCGAATTCAATGATAAGGATAATTATGATTATTGTTATGAATTACTTGATAAAGAAATGAATGATTATGATTTTTTAGAATTAAATCATTATGATAATGTAAGCACTAAATAGATGCCATTAATGGAGTAGCAATGGAATCTAAAAATGATGTTTTAAAGAAAGAACAAGTTGAGGACACGTCAAATGAAAATAAAGTAACTCGACAATGGCGAGTTAAGTAACTGGAGAATGGGAAGTGTACTAATAAGCCGGAATATTTTAAAGTCGAGAAGAGTAAGAAGAGGAAAAAAATGGAGTTTCGATCCTATAAAATTGAATGACCTTAGTAATATACATTTGAATATAAAAGTCAAATGGACTTTGTACTCTAAAAATCAGTGTGATGCGAATTCTAATACAAATCAAATCCCAATACACTTCTTTCTACAAACACAATTAGAGTTAGATGAACATGCTTTTGAAAGAATTCCTCTACCAAATGATTATTCAATAAAACCAATAGGGGTGGTTACGAATCTACCAGTTCAAGTAGATAGGTATGTTTTACCTACATAATTTTTGGTTATGCCGCATTTTGTTTATGAAGATCCTCCTTTAATCTTAGGATGCCCTTTCTTAACCACTTCCCAAGCTATCATGGATATTCCGTATAAAACAATCACTTTAAAAATGAATGGTTAAACAATTACTTTCTAGAATGGCACTGGAGTAGACAAGTCTAAATTCAAATCTATAGATCTTTAATGGTAGAATGGTTCAGTCAAGTGAGCGACAGTAAAAAAAAGCGCTCTATGAGTGGCAACCTATATTTTATTTTTATTTCATTTTGTTCTAAAATACTTTTTTACTCTCTTACATAGAACTCTCGTTTTGGAAATATTTTCAGAATTTAATCTTCAAAGTTGCTTCAAATGAGGGATGTTGATCAAGTTGTTATGTCCTTCATGCAAATATATTATATCCTTTATCCAATTTATGTTATTTTTTATTTATTTAATTAATAAAGTAATAAAATTAACAGTTAGTTACATATCCTATTCAAACTTTTGAATTTTTAGTGAATTCTACATTTATATTAATCATTACATGTGATATATATGGTAATTATTAATTTAATTGAATAAACAATATTTATTATCTAGTGAATCATGTGCAATGTGAGTTTATACTGTAAATAGCTGACTAAATCAGTAAAAGTGATCAGAAATTCTTAATTTAATTCAAGTATAGCAATTCAACATCGAATCGACATTATAATTGAAAATCAATTAGTAAATCAGTGGGGCACAGAACCATACTTCCATCGATTTAGATAGCGAATAACCAGCGAATCTACTTAAAATCATGATTTGTTAGGTCCGAATCCAAGTTTTTAAAAGAAAGCCTCAATTCGCTCCACATAACTCATTTCACACACACTAACCATTGCATCCACTCAATTCAAATACCAAAATCTTTCCTAGATTCAACCGTCTTAAGCAAGATTTTAGTGTATTTATGTGATTCCCACCTCTGTCTTGTTTTGTTCAACCTAAAAGAGGGCAGGTTAGAGAGTGTACATCCATATTATTACTTGAGTAAGGGAATTTTGAGTAGAAGTTTTGAAGACAGATTTAAAGGAGTTCAAGAGCTTATAAGTTGAGGGATTCACTCTCAAGAAGGTAATCACATATAAACCCTTACTTTTTACGTTAAGAATTTTAGATTCTGATGAAGAATTGATTTCAAGAATTGTTAATTGGAATTCATTTTACTACTATTGATAAAAGATTTCATTGATTTCAATAGAATAGAAATAGTGAGTACGATGATTGTTAGTTTATTAAGCAAAATTTTGTTGAATTTCAGTATTTATCTATTTAAAGATTTTTCTATGCAATTGGTTTAAAATAAGGTTTCATATGAGTTTAAGGGTATGTTTTGTTTTAAAAAAAACTTAATTTTATCGCAAGATTTTTATGTTTGATGATAATGATGATGATGATGATGATTGATGCTTGATAATTTATTTTATTATGATTTCTTTGTTCATGAAAAATTTATTCATATGATAATTTGTTCATTAATTATTTTTATTTTGTATAGTTTGTTTATGCTTCACAAGGTATATTTATTTTTTTGGAAACCCGACATAATTTTAAAGCCTCGAGGACAAGGTTTGAAATGATTTTATGGTATTTAGGTAAAGTGAAGAATAAAGAAGCGAAGTATGAAAGATTTGAGAGGTAGAATCAATTTATTCAATATTTAATGTAAATTGAAATTTTAAAATTTTTGATGAAAATACAGGTAATATTTCTTCATTTCATTTTATTTAGTTTGGAAATAATCTGAATTGAATATAATCTAGATCGAAATAGAAGTGATATTTTTATTATCCATAAAAATAAAAATTTTATGATAGAAATGAATTGTTATGCCCTATTTGAATAACCTTGATTTTGTATGCATTAGAAGAGTTTAGAGGGATTAATTGCTTTGTGTTAGACATGAAATAAGTAGAAGATCGAAACAAAAGTGCAAGATAAACAAGACAAAACTCTAAGAATCTTGTTATAAAAAGATTATTGGTCAAGTATAGATATATAATGAAATTAAAGAATTATTTCCACGATTAAGGGTAGACTTAGGAAATTAGCCAATAAACCTTTACTTAGATGAAAAAAATACTTCCTTAGCAATTGTGAAAGTGAGAAATACTAACAAGAGTTTTCAAATAAAAAAATAGAGACCCATAGGTTCCAAAAGAATTGAACAGTGAATCTAGTGGTGGGAAAAATGTGAGAAATAATTCTTATAAAAATAATGATGGTATCCAAAGGAAATGGAGAAGGGTTTCGTAAGAATGAAAAGAAAAAAAATTATGTGAAGAAAAAATAGATATAGAAAAATAGAAAAATGTTTATGAAGAAACTCTAAAAATAAAAGATTTAGCTTGAGTGCTTATGGTTTAGTTGAGGGGAGTATCTCTTTTTCCATTATTCCAACAATTGAACAAGATAATAATATTTATCGTTGTCTTAAAAATTTCCCATCGACTTTGAATGTGGTGGTATCTTTGAATATTATTTGAAATTGAGATTAGTTTAATGAATTTTGTATCTTGAGATTCTATATATTGATATGGCCTTGGTATTGATTGAACTTTAAGTTCTGAGGTATATTGCATAACGAGGCCTGAGGTTGTCATTTAAGAGCTTGTTCTTTAAATCTTTCCATTCTATCATAATTTTTGTTTACATGAAGGTAAATATGTTTCTATTTACCGATCACTTTGCCACCTGTGGAGCGTGCACAATAATTTTTTTACTTTTATTATACTTATAAATTTTGTAGTAGTTGCAAGTGGGATCGTCTCCATGGGGATTTTCAAAATTCCATTAGAATGGGTTTCATTATTTTTATTATTTTACTATAATTTAATTAACTTAATTAAAACAAGAATCTAAATTACTTATTCTAAATATAGCAATCAACTAAACTAACTAAACTAATTTAATTAGCACAAATAAAAGTTACTACATTCAAATCAATTAAATTTAATAGAAAACAATTTAAAATGAACACCTAAACAAACATCCTGAACCATGAAACATCAATCTATTTTGCATTCAAACATGTCACTTAAATCATAGTTACAAAAATACTTCATAAAGTATTCTAAATCAATACACACTAATTATAAATATGTAGACTTACCAAGCCATCATTTCTCTTTATACCACTTAAAAAGCCACATTTTGATTTTATTTAATTAACTTTTTGAATACTCAAAGAAATTAACTTTAGGCAATAAATCCACATTACACTTTGTAAAAACTTCGAACTAATAAATTTAATACCTTCGGAAAGTCACTTCAATATTAAAGTTAGATCTCAATCTACCTAAGACATCAAACGTTAATAGATTTTTTAAACAATCCTAGTTACCACTTTAAACTAGATATAGAATCAAAACATCACAATGCACATTGGCAACTATGCATGTAATAAGTAGATTCATGATTGCAATTCATAAATAACAATCTATTAAATCAGTGAATTAAGGAATACGACTGGTTTAAAGCATTAAGCACAAAATCATTTCATTACGACTACATCACAAAATGGATCAAGTTCATGTTCAAAGTTTTTTTAGATTAATAAACTACCCACTCATAATCATAAATAACATCATAACATAGTAATTGAAAGTCAAAACTAAAAATACCTTATTAAAGGCTTGAATCTTTCAATCTTCTCCTAAAGCAATAAAAACATTAAAAAATGGCCTCCAAACTAATATAAAAAGTGTTAAAACTATCAACGGCTCCTAATTTTGTAGTCTATAGTTCATATATATAGTATCTTCGGTAATAAATATATGAAACCAACTCAAAATCCCCTTTTTAATCTAAAATCCACAAAATTGACTCCAGCGATTCCACTTATAATGTGAATCGCTAAAAAAACTCCTTGAAAAACTGCCTTTGTACTTTATTGATTTGATTGGTGATCCACAACACAAATCTCAAATCATTCAAGAATCGCTAGCAGTGATTTTCAATTGATCCTTGATTCGCTAGTGAATCATTGTGTGGTCAAATATTTTATTTTCTTCTTTTTCCCATCAATTTCTTCGCATATTCCAATTATTACCTGAAATAACAAAAATAAGAGAAAACTAGTATAATATAGCCTTTTTGTATCCAAAATTACATTGACTAATTATTGACTTATCACACTTTTGTTTGATAAAAAGAGAAAGTAAAGAAGAATTGGAAAGGAACGAAAAGATAATATAAATGATTGTATTCATTTACTTGAGACATCAAAGTACTAAGTTTGGGGGTATTTCATAAGTCAATAACTAGGCGGTGTTTTATAATATATTTTAGGGTGATTTTAGCAATAAAAAGCTAATTACATCGGGGTTTCTATTGTTTTGTGATTTTTGGTTGTATTAAGGTTATACGAAGAAATGGAAGAAGAAGGTAAGAAAAGTTAAGAATTCTGTCAATTGACCAAAAATAGCTACCATACTCATAGCGATTTAAGAAATACTTTAGGACTTGCCACATAAATCGCGTAGAGAAGTCTAGCAATTCATTAGCTATTCAAGAAATGAACTAAGATTTGCAACACAATTCAGTGAACCATAGAGTCCATATTCCATTGATTTTCCCAGCAATATAATTGAAAAGGAGGATTGAGTCATTATTCATTGATGTCGGCCACAAGAATACTGAACTAATACAACAAATTTGAGTTTGATTGGGATATGTACATTATATGATACTATATATACGACCTTAAAGCTTTGAAATTAAGTGCCCTCAATTAGTTTTAGCCATTTACATTATTTTAGACTATTTTCAATTGAGTTTAGTTTGGTTTTATTGGTTTATTGTTAGAAGAATTTTTTGAGATTCAAACATTCAATAAGACGTATTTTTCATTAATGTCTTTTATTTAATTTATTTTGATTTTTATTTTGAATATGTGTGAGTAATTTATCAATCTAAACAAAGTTCAAATATGAACTTAAATCATTTTGCAATGTAGTCATAATGAACTGTCATCAATTTGTGCTTCATACTTTAAACTTAATTGTGTATGTCAATTTACGGATTCAATAGATTTTTTTTTGGGTATTGCAATCAAACTTTGTATTACAAGAATAGTCTACAATTTATATTCCGATATTTAGGTTTTAAATCTAATATAAAGTAGTAATTGTGATTAATTTAAAAGGTTTTTTACCATTTAGATGTGCTAGGTGAATTGTATTCTATGTTTGCCACTGATATGGCTAATTATGATAATATTGGCTTAGTAGTAAGAAGTTTTCATAGATTATAATGTTGTTTTATTTTTATTAGTTATCTTTGAGCTTTCAATGAACTAATGGTGATAAGATTAGAATATGGCTTTGATATAAGGAAAACTAATGGCTTTATAAAGGTTATCAATCTTGCTTATGATTTAGGTTTAGTAATTCAAGAATACTTCATAAAATGATGATAGTATAATTACGACTATACTTTAATTAATATGTTAGAACTCAAAACGGTTTATGTTTCATTGTTCTGGCCTTTTGTTTAGATGGTTGTTTTATATTGATTTAATTGTAATTGAATTTATAATATTTATTATTAGAGAATTTGAATTGTGTTAGTTTAATTAGTTGTTTTAATTGTCTTAGTTTTATTAGATAATATTAATTCCCATTTTAATTAAGTTAATGTAAAATAATAAAACCCTTGAAAAACTCTTTTTTTCTTAGAAAGTTTGCAAAACACCTACGGAGACAATCCCACTTACCACTCCGAACTTTTTTGGTGCATTGTACCCTTTGGGTGGTTACCCTATAAAAAGCCATGCGTGGCCTTGAAACTTCAATCAATTTCATGCCACTTTCTATTTTTGAAACCCTAAACACCATTCCTCTCTAACAAAACAGCATAGTGATTCAATTGGTGGACTGGTCTGTTGTTCACCTCGTTAGTGTTTTTAAAGATGTCTTAGTGAGTCTTAATGAATTGATTTTATTAAGTGAATTTCTATGTTGTTCACATGAAGGATGGTCCTTGCATTAATGGTTTATCTCTTCTTTTTGGCTAACCGTTTATGAAAATGGCTCACACCAAGATTAAAGTGTTTAGTGGTACACTTACTATGGAGTTTGATGGTGAGATCATCTATGATGGTGTGCAGTATCCTAGTGATATTTCTTCCATTTGTGCCTTTGATTTCATTGATACTTTGGTGGAAAGAACTTTCAAAACTAATGATAATGACGATGCACTTCAAGTAGTGCTTGAGAATCATATCTACACCAACTCATTTAGGAAGAATGCACTTTCTTTAGACTCAGGCATTAATGGTAATCGAGTTGGAATCCTCCCCTCACGCTCATTTAATGTTTGATACTAAGATTTTCCTATCTCTCAATCTAAGACTTTCCCTCCCTGGAGCGAGGTCCCACACTAAAGTTTAAATGTTCAAATAATCATCTTAAGTATATGTATTTGGGAAAGAATGAAACATTCTTGGTAATCATCTCTACTAAACTCACATCATTATAGGAGAAAAGACTTTTAAGAGTCCTTAGAGAGTTTAAAAAGTCAATTGGGTGGACCATTGCAGACTTCAAAAGTATCAGACCTTCCTTTTGCTTGCATCATATTCACATGGAAGAAGAGTATAAACTTATAAGAGATGCCCAAATGAGATTCAACCCTCTAAAGGTGGAGGTTTTCAAAAAGGAGATTGTGAAATTCCTTGCCACCGATATAATTTACCATATCTTGGATAGCAAATGGGTAAGTCCAGTCCCAGAGGTTCCAAAGAAAATGGGAATCACGGTAGTCACCAACTCACAAGGTGACCTAGTCCCAACTAGTGTCCAAATTTGATGGCAAGTGTGCATTGACAAAGTGTAATGTTTTTACAAGAAAGGAACCCTTCCCTTCACTATTCATTGATCAAACGCTTGAGAGACTTCTTGATTGGTCACATTATTGTTGTCTTGATGATTATTCATATTTTCATCAAATTTTGGTTTCTCTCGAAGATCAAGAAAATACAACTTTCGCTTGTCCTATTCGGACCTTTGCGTACCGACGCATGCCATTTGGCCTTTACAAAGCCCTGACCACCTTTCTAAGATGTATGGTTAGTGTTTTTTTGATATGGTCTGAGCACTTTATTGAGATTTTTATGGATGATTTTATCATGTATGGTGGTTCTTTTAATAGTTGTCCTAATGCCTCTAATTCTCAAATTTAGTAATTGGTCCTAACATCAAGGGCATTTTGGTAACAATCATGATATTTATGTATTAACGTGATTAAATATGTAAATTAAATGGTATTAGTTGAATTAAGAGATTAATTTTGCCCAAGTTAAGACAAATAAACTTAATTAACTACTTAGGTGGTCTAAACAACTCACAATGGAAAAATTGAAATTAAAAGAGGAGAACAAAATAAATGGACTTAAGAAAGGTCATAGAGATAGTCATAGCACTTAGATGGTAAGATGAGATGAAGGGCCTTAATATGGCCACTCAAACCCTAATCCACCAACCATTGCTACATATAGTCCTTATAAGTCCTAGCCACTCATTTGTTCAAACTAAACAAGCAAGCGAGGAGAGTAGGGATCCTATGAAGAGGATTAGTGGAGATTTGTGTTTAAGCTTTTGGACTCATGAACCCAAGATGGGAGATCAAAACTAAGTCCACCACCTTCAATCCTATGTTAACCACTTACATTCTCCTCTACTTTAAACATTAAATGAATAAAACATGATCTCTAATCCATGCATGAAATTGATGTTTTGGAGATGGTGTGAAGTTCCTTTTAGTTTAATTCAAATTTGGAAACATACCACTCTTATTTATTGTGTTTATGCAAGAAATGATGGTTTCAATTTCAATGTTGATGATTTATGTCAAATTTGGATTTCACTTTGGTTTGAAACAAAATTAGGGTTCATGACTCCATTTTTGTCCGGATTGTTTTCGAATAATTATGGATGATTTTGATTAATGAATAACCCTATTGAGGCTGCTTTAGATTTGTTTGAAGCCATAGAGGGGTGAAAACCGATCGGACAACCGAGAGGAAGGAAACCAAAAACCTTTGGGCTTTCTCGACATTTAACACCATCTGACGTCTTGTGTACAAATGCATAACATCTTAGAGCTACAAACATACTAGCACCGTGGTTGTAATGCCTCGTGATGCTCTGCATGTAAAACACGTGGCGGCACGACAACGTCAATGACTCTATTATAACATTGTGGGTTTAACGCACACAATGTTGCGATGATGTCGCATACTGCTTCAAATTTTAAAAAATGAGATTTTGGCGAACTAATTTCTCACATGCACTTCATGGTGTTTTGGGATTTTTAACGTTAAGAAAAGGTTCGGGGCAGTGGTAAACCTATGTCGGTGTGGCAAAAATAGTGACATTAATTCTAAAAGGTTTAGCCATGTTTTGAAGTATTAAAGCAATTTAACAACTTATATAAAAAAAAACTTGCTAACAATAATGTACCAAAAGGTCCAAAACTAAACCGATATAGATACTCATGGAGGACCAAATTGGGACTTCACGGGTTACAGCTGAATTAGGATAGCATCGCTTTTGGTAAATGGGGCGTGCTCTACTTTCAAGTAACCCTTTGTATTAGATATGGTAGTATTCACTAATCATTTGTTAATGCTTTAATTATGTTCTACATGAATATTTCATTATTGACTCTTTTTTTTACATGTCCTATTATTACTCTATATTTTGAATTGTCGTGGAACACATAAGTGATTGTATGTAGGAAATGGTACCTTGGATTGGAGGGCTAACGTCCGTCGATAATCTTATTCTTATATGATTTGGGCAGTGAAGTGATTTCTTCAGGGTGAGTTATTTAGAATCGAGAACTCTATACGATAGTATAAAAGGAAGGATAAGCTAAGCAGTGAAATGACATTTTCTCTATTGTTCAAGATTTATTTATATCCAGAATGACGTTTAGGATTCTTATGAAACTCCACTTGTTGCATTATAGTTATATCTTCATTAGGTAATAGCTTGAATGATTGACGGTAGAACAAATCCTATTTTACTGAGCCATTGTTTATTGCTCACCCCATTTCTTCCCTCCAAGTGCCTCGGCACTTGCAATAGACAAAGTAAAGGGCTAGATTTTCACCTAGGAACTCTTCATCTTGTTTGTATGTTTGAGACTTACTTACATATTTTTTTAAAAACTTTTCATCTATTAAAATAAGGGTATTATATGGGTAGACTTTTGGAAACCCATTGTTCATTTTGGTTATTGTTCAAAGACATTCTACTACTTTTTTGCACTTTACAGACATTTGAAGGCCTTTTACTCTATAATTATTACCTTAACATTGTCCTGTAGATTGCCTTGTTATTTACTCCGCATGTTTACGCTTATTGGTTCATTGCACTACTTGCTTGGTTATCTCGAGAGATTTGATGACATTTCAGGTTGGGTGACCCTGGTCTATGAAGGTCAGGGCGTCATAGTTGGTAATAGACCTTTATGTATTATAACAGGGGATTGTGTGTATAGGTATTGATACTTGTCACAAGTGTCCGACTTTCGTTGCAAGTAATAACGACCAAAACTAGTGTTTAAGTCACAGATATCGAACCAAAAGGACAATGTTTTTGCTAATCTATTGTCAAATTAAGATAATAAGTAAGAAACAAAAATTTGGGTTTTGTAAAGGAAATTAAAAAATAAAATTAAACTAACTAACTGCAAGAAATTTAAATTTGTGATTTCATAATGGAGAAATAATCAAGGAAAGTTGATTTCGCATTCTTTCTATCCAATTTTAATCTTGCAATCCTTAATTAGAATGAAAATAGGTGAATTTTTCTAATTTCTCACTCCACCCAGAGGTCTCGGCGATAGAGATTCTAGCGTTACACTCGGTCTCCAATGATCGACGTGAGTCGCGTAAGTGCAATGCCACATTTGACTACAAATTCTAAGGCTTCCCTTGTTAATGGCCATCAGTCGATGTACTGTATGTTCAAGAGTTGTGTTTCTGATTTTTGGGTTCAAGACCCTAATGGTCATGGTGGAATTCAAACCTTAATTTCAACATATACTTAATCAAGGCATGTATAGCATTAAATTCAAGCAAACATATATCAACACCACAAATTTAAGAAAACAACATAACTCACATTGGAATTTAAGAGACAAGCAACCTACACTACAAAAGGATACTGGATAAGCAACAGGGAAACCTGTCGCTGATCCGGTATGTCCCATCGTTATACTGTGTTAGCGACGGGATTAGTGACAGGAAACCCCGTCGCTAATATCCTCGTCGCCAATTTTTTTTAGCTAGAGTGTGTCTGGTTTGGCTACGAGATCCCGTCACTGTTCTTGTCGCCAACTCCCGTCACAAATTTGCCACGTGGTTTTGGTCGAATCTCGTTTGACCATGCCACGTGGACAATTAACGACGAGGGCACGTCGTTAAAACCCCGTCGCCAATTGTCCATGTGGGTCGTTGGCCGCCACATGGATTCGGGGTTAGCTACACGCTAACCCCGTCGCTAAATGGGCGAAAAATTATTTTTATAAAAAGTTTGGTATTATATATAATATTTAATATTTAAAAATATCTAATATTTATAAAATGCAAAAACTATAATATATAATATAATACAATATTTTAAAATCTCAAATTAAATATTTGAAATATAACTAATTTATAAAAACTAAATATTAAAAAAATTATTAAAAATCATTAAATTTTAAATGAGATTAAATTTAAATATTTAAAATATTTAACTATTTATTTTTTTATATAAATGCAAAAACTATTATATATAATATTTAATAATTTTATGAAATTTTTTAAATTCAATTAAAATTAGATTTTAAATGAAATATCTAAAAAAATATTATTTATGAATAATATTAAAATTTAAAAACTCTTTATAAAACTTTATTAAAAATTATTATTAAAATAATATATTTTTATCTATGCTATATATTTATTCGGAATAACTATAAGGACAAGAAAACTAAAGGAAATTAAAGTTAATAACTAAAGTCCATCAATCAAAATGAATTAAATACAACAAAAAAGTTAATTACGAGTATGAAATTGTGCAAAAAAAATATGAACAACCTAAGGATAAATATAAAAGGAAGTCAACTCAATTCTTGAGATCGTCGTCGGTCTCCGAGTCATCACATGGAACATCTTTCAGAGGCGCCAGTGCGAATGAAATCTTAGATCTGTCCATTAGAGCCTAATCCATGCGATTCAATTGGACTTGGACCTCTCGCAACTAATCTTGGGTTAGAATGTGATCCTGCATAACTTGAAGAATTTGTGTTTGCATCGCCTGGAAGTCCCTCCGCGAAAGCTCGACGCGTTCGTTAAGAGTAGAAATAAGTCGAGAAAATCCAGCTCCATCTCCAACTCCACCTCCACCTCCGCCTTCACCTCCACCTCCTCCAACTGTAGCATGTCTTCGCCGCGACCCCAATGGTGTCTACCCTAGTCTATATGTCTGTCCTTTGTCATCACACTTAATGGCGGACAAATATAGCTCGGCCTCATCTATCGGGGTGTCAGGCTGCGACTATGTCAGCTCAATCTGGCCACGCTGAATCACTATCTAAATTAAGAATTTAAGAAATTTACAAGTCATTAATACCTATCATTAATTAACTTAACAAAGTTTAAAAACAAAACTATTTACTTACGACGATCTTCTCTACTCTCGAATCAAGGAAATTTACGTCGTCATGATCTTTCGTATGGAAGTATAGGCATAACTCCAAACCAGTCGGAGGTCGACCCAATTTCTCCGCCTACAAAACATATATTTAAAGAGGATTAAGTTGAAGACTAAATCCATGTATATTATATATATAAACTTATTATAACATAACTTACCGGCTTCTCTGTGTGCTGATAAATGGATATTGAGCCACCCGTATGCACTACGATCCCAGTACCGAGTCCCCTTGTCTTAGTTCTCCGATTTTTACCTGCTAGCTTTGACTTTTTCTTAAAATCATGAATGGACCGCATCTTCCTATAGTGGTATAAGATCTCAGTAGATACATGTGCAAGCTTCTCATCTTTGGAGCACATCTTGCTAATAAAATCAGCATACCAAATGGCATCTGCCTATTGTACGCTTCTCTAATAGTTGCATCATCTGATGGCTCTCAATCGAATGACAACCATTGGTAAAGAGTAATGAAATTTTAAATTTATCTATAAACCCTTTACAATTATATATTTTTTGCAAATCTTATGTAAATGAAACAACTTTACCTTCCATTGATTCTAGTAAATATCTCGCATGTGCTGCGGGACATGCTCCCAAGAATAACCATCCTTGTGCAGGGAGTGTTTATATGCCCTACTCATCTCTCGGGCAACTTTGTCAGACGGGTGTAATTTTTTTTCGCTAAATTGAAAATGAAGTTTTAGACCAAGTTTATAACAAATAAGTAAACATAAGACTTTGTACGTATACTTACTATTTGTCATCTTTCACGACCAAGAATATCCACCCCGAGGGTTGTCTAGTAGTATTGGTTCGTCGTCGTCCATGTGGGGCTGTACCTATGGACGAGTCACTTGAATGATGTGCCAAATTACTCGGCGACTGCTCTATCGGCTGACCTCGAGAGGGCGAGGCATGCAAATCATGATGGAGTGGTGGTGGGACTATACAGTGGTTGTATGTACAATCATAAAGATGTGAGGGAGATTTTGATCCCCATGATGAAAAGTTAGGCCCGAAACCTGGCTTAATGTACTATAACCATTAACTGATGGAGTGGGTAGGGAGGAAAATAAAGTAGAATACATCTACATAGAGGTGTGATCATCATAAAAAAGATGGCAAAGACATGAAAGATGTAAATGGATGTGATGGATATGCATAATGTCGGGAAGGCGTCTGATGGAGAAATGAGGTCTGCGGGGAAGGGTTGTATGGGTACGGATGAAATGGAGTCAGCAGAGAAGGGTGGTATGGGTATAGATTCCGACTCTGATGACCCTGAGTAGTCTGTGCCGGTGGAGTAGCATCATCGTGAGAACGACGGTGTGATCCATCCGATCGTTGATCTCTAATAGCGCTGGATCGTCCACTGGATCGACTACTAGATCGTCCACCGGATCTTCCACGGAGCCCTCACCAGAAGACGGGGCATAACCTCTACCTGACGACATAACTTTATAAAAAAATGAAGACTAAATTAGAATTTTGAGTTGAACCTCCAACATTTGAAATATTACGTAACAAGTAAAAAAAAATAACTTCATCATTTACAAAATGAACATTTTAATATCATGATTCGTCGTCACCGTCCTCATCATTCGATGAAAAGTCGGAGTTATCGTTTTCATCTTCTTCTTCATCAATGTCTGACATGTGTGCCTTACTAGAATCAGCTAGCGAAGTTGGAACATTATTGTCAATATCTACCTCATTATCATGCTCAGGTAGCTGCTCCTTAAAAACGTCTTGTTCTATAGGCTCACTGTCAACGTTTTCAACTAAGTTTTATTCATCGATGAAATTCGGTTGAAGTCTGCACGTAGCTTGCCAATTGTTCTGCGCATTTCTTACACTTAGGTATGAAAGAAAGTACACGTGACTAGCTTGCATGGCTAGTATGAAAGGCTCGTACTTGTTCAATCGCGGATTTTGATGTACATCGACTATTTTTACGGATCGGTGAACTCTTGTCCCGACATTGATCGTGGGATCGAACCATTGACACTTGAACAACACAATATGTAGGAATCCACCGTATTCAATTTCAATCACTTATTCTAATTTCCTGTAAAAGTCATTGTCACATTATGCATAATTCGTGCCCCTAACGCACACCCCACTACTACGCATATCTTTGGTTGAATGATGTGACATGGTCTAAAATTTGTAGTCATTAACAAGATATGCGTGGTATACAGTGCAAAGTTGACTAGAGCCGTATGACAATATTTGAAATGTTGTATTTTGAATAGATGATGGAGCCTACCGATAAAAATGTTTCAATAATAAACTTCAATCTCAAATAAACAATAAAAATAAAAAATTATTATAATATTCATGTACAAATGACTTATGAATTTTTTGAAACCAACTTGAGAAATATTTCTCAAGATATTCATCAATGGCGCTTTGTGTAATATTCACATGTTTGGAACGCAATTCCAATACATACATCCTAACAGGAGAATTGAAAAATGTAAGGATTGCAATTGAATAAATTTAAGATAATAATTAAGATTAAAGCATACCTAACTAATGGAACGACCTCGAGACAATTTAATAACACATATGAGCGTGCGACATTAGACTCATCATCCATGAGATAACGCTTCTTTGATCTCTCGTAGGCCCGATCTAGGTGGGTGAATATTGAGAAGTGACCATTAAAACTTTGACTGGGTCCGACTCCACATCGTAATTGCAGGGCGGACAGTTGTGCGAGGTGGAGATGTGTACCTCAAAATAATAGGAACAAAATGCGACTGCTTCTTCCACTAAGTAAGCATTGCATATTGAGCCATCAACCCTTTCCTTATTCCCAACATTATTTTTGAAATGCTTCAAGTACCTACATTTGTAGAAGTAAGTTAGTTAAAATGTATATGTTAGAGTGTGATATAAATTGTTTACGAGTCTAGTTGATTACCTCTCGAAAGGATACATCCACCGAAATTGTATTGGGCCAACAAGGATAGCCTCATATGTCAAATGGATAAGGAGATGCTCCATTGAGTCAAAAAACCTTTGCAAAAATATCTTTTCCCACTTACAAAAATACCTTGGGGATGTTTTCATGGAAAAGCCGAAGATTCTCAACATTTAAATTTATAGCAGTTAAATCTCTGAAGAAAATGCTTAACTCTCTTTGCAATCCATTTGTCATCCTCTAAGAGATCTCGAAAAACAATCGACAGCAATCGTTGAATTAAAACATGACAATCGTGGCTTTTCCTCCTAAATATCTTCAACTTCTTAGAATCTACGCAGCGACCGATGTTATATGCGTAACCATCAGGGAAGTTCAAGTCCTTAATCCACTTACACTACGCTTGTTTTCTTCGTTTGTCTATCGCATATCGTGCCTTGGGATATTTCTTAGAAATTGAATCATAATGAGGCTCTAGACGATTACAAATCTACTTTAAGTCTTCCTTAGACTTTGCTTTATCTTTCGTCTTCCCCGACAGACTCATGATTGTGTTGAAAATATTGCCAAAGACATTTTTTTCAATGTGCAACACGTTTAGGTTGTGCCTGATAAGGTTCGCCTTTCAATAAGGCAAGTCCCACAGTATGTTTCATTTTATCCACCTGCTAGTCCTCGCGACTTCATTGTTTATTGCATCTAATCCCAATTTAATGACTTTCATTAGCCCTAAAGCTTTAATTTCTCGTAAGATATTTTCACGTGATTAATTAGCTGATGGCATGTCAGATACGATTCTTTCTCTGCAAAAACTAGACTTGTCTTTCTGCTCTTTTGAATATCGCGACAAGAAATGTTGATGACAATCAAACCAATTGGCTTTCCCTCCGAAACTCAACTGGAAAGCGTCGGTATCTTCCATGTAATAAGGACAAGCATTCCTCCCGTGCGTGCTCCATCTCGAGAACATGTTATACGCTGGAAAGTTGCTAACAGTCCAAATAAGTGGAGTGCATTTGAAAATTTTTCATAGTCTATACGCCGTAGGTAGGCACTCCGTCATACCATAACTCTTGCAATTCTTTTACTAACTGTTGGAGAAACACATCAATTTTTTTCAACGATTGGCCCAGGTACAATTACTATTAAGAACATCACTTCTTTCTTCATACACATCGAGGGAGGCAAGTTGTACAATGTTAGAATCATCGGCCATGATAAGTACAGTTTGTCGGTCATTCCAAAAGGTTGAAACCCATCAGTGTATAAGCCAAGTCGAACATTACGAACCTCGAAGCTGAACATAGGGTTCACTTGTTGAAGTGGTTCCATGCCAAGGAATCAAACCAATTCTGCATATTGCCTTCTTCTCTGATGTGTTATGCGTGCCACCGCATGTGTTTCTCAATAGCTTTCAAGGTGTCCAAATGTTTGAGACGAGGTGCCAAAGGGAAGTAAAGCATTGCCTTATGCGGGCGTTTGTTAGAGTTAAACTTAAATTCTTCGCAAAATCTACAAGATGTAAGCTCGGAGTTGAGCTCCTAATAAAGCATGCACAAGTTGGGACAACAGTAAATTCGCTCATATGAGAAACCCAACCAGTGCATCAAGCCCTTACATTTGTAAAAGCTATCTATCAAACAGTTGTGTTTAGGCAACATGTCTTTACATATTTGCAAAATCTCGTCGAATGTTGCTCGGAAATATGATGATTCGACTTTATCGTCAATAAATGTGCCATTCCTGAGAGTTTATTCATCTTCTCGCAACCCGGCCAAAGCGGTTGATTCGTCGTGTCAATCAATTCAAAGAAATGTTTCGCTTCAGGATTCGGCTCCTCTTCACAATAATAATCAAAACTAGGGCCTGCAATGTCGTGTATCATATGACGATATGATATCGGATATTCATCCATTGAATCATTACCTCCATCGTCCTTATCGCTTACTTTTTCTTCCTCCCCACGTGCGATTCAAAAATAGTAATCGGGAACGAATCCACCCCTCACTAGATGAAGCTCTACAATGTCTACATCGTAGTATTTATCGTTGCGACATTTTCGACAAGGACATCGAATTTTCGCTTTGTTCAAGTAAATGGTGCAGTATTGCATGGCAGATTTTATAAATTCCTTCACGTCATCCACAAACTCTAATATAATGTAACCATCTTTAATACAGTTGTACATCCAATCTTGAGACATAGACATCTCGAAAGACCTAAACAACCCTAATTGAATACACGTACATATCAATCACTATATAAATTTTGGTTGAGTGTTAATTTTAATTAGTCGAATCGATTGCATTTGCACATACTTTGCGTAATATATTTTATACATTTTAGTCAATTGTTTACCGTAATTAGTCGCATTGGTTGATATATTCACATATTTTTGCATAATTTTGCCTAATTTTTAAATTTTCCTTTGAAATTTTAAATTTTACTTCAATATTTGCATTTTATAATTTTATTGCCTCTTTTATACAGATATATATATATCTCACATATAAGCATTGTTATATAAATGTTATTTGGTTCAACCAATTCTAATTTCCTTATTATAGTTAAATTACTTTTAACTACTATATATTTATTTATAGTATAATATTTTATACTCTTCTATTTTTGTCCTAATCGAAATTTAATTTGTCCAATAAATTTGCATCATTTTAATAAAATTTTATCAATACAATTTACCGTATTAATATTTCATCTAATTTGTAACTTCATACTTATTTTAGTTTCAACTTAACATAATTTATATATATAGTTATATATATATATATATGAATACTTATCCTCTTTACCTATACTATATATATCGTATGTAAGCGTTGTTATATAAATATTATTTTGTTCAACCAATTACAAATTTTTTTTATTATAGTTAAATTGCTTTTAACTACTCTATATTTATTTATAATATAATATATATTATACGTACTCTTTTATTTTTTGCCCTAATCGAGATTTAATTCGTCCAATGAATGTATCATTTAATTAACTATATCCTTAAAGTTGTTTCAACTTAACATAATTTCTTTATTATGGTTAAATATATTTTAATTCGATTTTTTAAATTAGTGTAAAAAACAATTAAATAATAGTTAAATGGACATATTTGAAATTCAACTAACTTAATACTAAAACATTACAAAAGAAGTACATATATATATATATATATCAATAGTAAAAAAACATAAAATAAATAGCAAAAATAATAGAAAAAAAATTAAATTCAAATCACAAGCATGCATTTTATTTGTCGCAAAAATAAATAAATAATAAATATCAACATACATAATTTATTGCAACATTTTGATCAATTTAACAAATTTTATTCACTTGAAAATATATGAAATACAAAATTAGTAGTTTTTAAGCAAACCATTACATTTTTTAATTTAACATGCATATATTTACAAAATTTATTCAAAATTTTCATTATAACATAAAATAAAAAAATCTATTTTTTCACAAAAAAATACAAATTATATATCACATAAATAACAAAACTTCAAAAAAAAAATATTATAAATCAAATTAAATAACCAAAAACATAAATATATCAACTATAAAAAAGAGAATATATAAAATAAATTAAAAATTATACCTAAATCCCAAATCAAGAAGGAGATTGGAGTCGAGGCGGCTGTGACGAAGCGGTGGCGGGGCGTCCGGCTAAGGCAGAGGTGGAGGTGGCGGCGGAGCCGGTTCGGCGGGTGGCTGAGGCGAAGGAAGAAGGAAAGGAGAGCAGAGGGTCACGTTGAGGGAGAGGATCACAGTGAGGGAGAGGAGAGGATCGAGAGGAGATGGATCGAGAAGAGATCGAGGAGAGGCGGAGATGAAAAACGAGAGAGGAAGAAATAGGGTTTTGGTCTACATCTTATTTTCAAGATTAGCGATGAGATTAGCGATGTGGTATTCCCATTGATATTCTTACACTGCCAAGTGGCATTCTCGTCGCCACGTTGCTAAGAAAATCTGGTCCTGGGCAGGAGTTTTCCCACCTTGAAAATAGCGACGGGGGGCCATCGCTACCTCGTCGCTATTTCCTTCAATGGGTCAGTGACGGGGCTATTTGCATCCATTTTTTTGTAGTGTTAGGATCCATCGATCCTAGGGACAAAGAGTTTTACCCCCACAACAAGGCAAGAAACAACTTAAAACATAGAAGGAACTAAAGAAAACATGAAATCAAACCTAGAAATTGAAATTGAATCAATACGCATTTGTCCAAAGCAAAAGTCTTCTCTAAACCTAATTTTAAGTCCTATTTATATCCCAAGTCAATTTGGCCCAAAAATTACACAAAACCCCATAAAAAACTTTTTTACGTATTTTCCCACAATGGGGGACTAACCATGGCACTGGGGTGCCCACTACAACTTCGCCACTATTTCGTGGCTCTGAGGTTAGCTCGAGGCGTTGGGTAGGGCGCAAGGGCGTTGAGATCTGAATCTCGCACTTATACTCCATTTTAAGACATAAGTTAGGAGCACTTAGAAACCGAATTTGAAGAAGCATGTGAAACATGAAATTACTCAGCTCAAAATCTATTTTCCAATAAAAGAAATTGCAAGTCATCTAGATTTGAAATGAGGGAGTTATGGCCAACATACTGATATGGTTGGTTAAAACAAACATTGCCAAAACTTAGCAAATTTGATGTCCTTCTTATCATGACCTTGTATTCTCATCTAGAAACTACCAAATGTCTTCAAAAAATAACTAACCATGTGGAATATCGTCATTTCATCACTTGCCTCTGGTCTCATTTTCCTCAAAATCGTGATCTGCCCTTGCGCATTTTTTAAGGGAAATATTCTCAGATTTTCAATATAAGCCATAAATACTCCCACTTCGTTTTTCTCACCTAAAAACCAATAAAACATTTAGGATTAGCATGAATTCATTTATTAATGGCCTAAATTATTAAGAAAATGCTACTTATAAAGGTACTAAAAATGCACTACGCATTAAATACCCCCAAACTTGAGATTTTGCTAGTCTCAAGGAAAGAGGCATGAATAAAATTTTTGCGATTTATTTAAATCAACTACAATAAGCTACTTAACCTATATACTAACTTTGATTAAAAGCTCAAATGCATCACTTACATATAAGTAAAACTTATTCCAATACGCAACTATCCTTCTTTCGAGACCTTAGTGGCGGGTTTCATTCTCTAGTTCAAACTAAATACTGACTCAACCCAAAGCGTTTTAATTGCCCAAATACCCAGCCCTTCAACCCAATCTTAACAAGAATACACTTTCGATAACCCAAATACAAGTCCAGGAGTTTGGCCTCAACTATTAAAGAGAGTCAACAAAAGAATTGAAACCTTAATGAATTTTCATTTAAAGCATGAACTTCCAAGAGATTTTATATTGTAACGACTCAAATTAATTAAATTAGGATGAGTGTTAATCTTGGGGATTAACGGTGATCATTCAAGCGTAACATTGACAAATCGGTTGACTTGGACACGAGAATCAAGGGAATATGTTATTTATGGATGATGGTTATTTCTAAGACGGTGTTTAAAATCATTATTTATCATATTGCATTGCTTGTTTATACGTTGGTATCGGCTGAGTTGGGTGTGATGAGTAGTTACATTAAGAAGTGTGTCAATAGAGGTATCAGGTAGGAGTTACCCGAGGATGTCAGACTAGGCTAACTATAGTATATATTGGATAATTGAACTATAGCTTAAGTTAATTAATTATATAGTGTAAATTATGGTGCACCTTGAGATGTGTGTCAAGGCAGGAGGCATCGGGTGCTTCATAGTAGGGAATTGGTAGGACCACTAATTTATCAATAAATGTGTCTAAGAACACCAATCATAAGTGTTTATGTAGCTATGTGAATTAATTTGATCAAAGATAAATAAGTTCCTATAGTTTATATGGATTAATTAGGTCCCTATATCTTCATCTAGATTATCTTAGATTGAAGAAATTAAGCAAGATATGTCATTGATTTGAGTCAATAGGAGAACTTCATAGTTTGAAGTCCTTAGTATTATCCTAAAGATACATGTACACATTAGATTACAACACAACATATAAACAATTAATTTAAAGGGAATTCGTCACAAATTCACTCATTTTCACAAGCAAATCTGAAAGAACAATGGGAAATTAGACGGTCTTTGGGACTGGGATTCAATGTTTGAGATCAAATAGAAGGACTTAAACATAAAGTTAATCATATTCATCATCCTTAAATCTTGAAATCGAGCTCCAAAGTTTGAGTTTTTGAGCAAAACAGGCTTTAAGCTTAACTTCTATTTTCAAATGATTCATAGGTGAATTTGAGTCAAATTAACACTACAATTTAGGTTTTTAACTGGTTTAAATAGAAATTTTGTTTTTGGTGATAATTGGAATGTTGGATGAAAGTATGAATTTTTTAGAAATTGATTTAAATTATTGCTTAGGTTGTTGTTAATGGAGTTTGGTGATTCCCCATGAGTCAAAAAATTGGTTGACAGTGAGGGAGTTGGCCACTAGGGTGTTGGGGATATAATTCTTAAGTTGAGAATTTCATTCTCCAAAATGAATAGTGCGCTATCTAGTCTGGGTGCTAAAATGTTCTTCAAAATAAAGAACAATAATTCGCTTGGTGCCTCCCTAGCGCACTACACACCCAGAGTACTTGGTAAGCCCTAGCGCGCTATTTACAGATGAAAACTCAATTTAAAGGCTATTTTTTGTATTTTTTGACTTATTACACACCCGAACACCTATGAACATACTAAATACATAAAATTCGACTACGGAGGACTAGGGGGACTATAGCTTAGGTATCAGGGAGCTAGGCAAAGTTGGATTTGGGAGTCCAGGGAAGTCCAAGTGTATATTGAGGTTCGTAAACATATTGGAAAACTACATAGAATTTATGGCATATTTTATCGATATCGGATTACATGTGTTATTGGGTGTATGCACATATGGGTATTCACTCTAATTTTGATTTGCGTATATATTGATTGTGGATGAATCACTCGTACGAGTTTCTTGTGTAAGTGCTTGTGTCAATGGTAGTAGAATATATCAAGGACTATGAGGAAAGGGTTTCGTTAACTATAGTTGGAATTTAGTCACATTAAGCCTGCAAGTATATAAGGGTTTCGATGTATCGGCTGGTTTAGGTCGGGGTTTTCTTATGTTATTTGATTGTTTATTTACTAATACTTAAATTCCGAGCCTATTTAATTTGTATGTGTTGTTACGTTTCTCACTGCTATTTTCACATGACGTATGCTGCCTACATTCATGTGATTAGGACTTTCTATTGCCAGAAGTATTACTTGCATGTCTTGTAATTTATCAGTATATTCATGAATATTTTGTAGACTTCTCTTAGGATTTTACTCACTGGATTCGTCACTATATATGTTGGGTGACCGAGTGCAAATCCTTTGACGAGCAAGTGCGAGAAGGTACTAGAAGACTACCTCTGAGTTATTGATGTGAGCTCAGGTTTGACTACAGTACGTATGTATTTACATTTTTTAGGTTTTGGGAGTATAAAACATTAAATCCATATATATGGATCACTTGATGTACATGTTTTGCCTTTGTTATATACATGGTATCATTTTGCCAGGTTTTCCATTACTTAGCATTGTTAAATATTGCATAATTTATTCACTTAAAGACTTTTGGTGTAAAATTTTATAATAACTTGATAAATTGATTAACTGCCTAATTAGATTACTAATACTTAAATGAAGACTAATTAGCTAAGCTAGGGTTTAATGGAAAACATGTAAGTAACCTGTTAGGTTTTAGGGCGTCAAAGATAAGAGGCCACTACATGGCAAGGCTAGGTGAAGTATGATGCGACGTGGCAGCGCTCAGAGTTGCCTCAATTTATCGCCATAGTTTCATATCAGAGCAAGGTTTCATAAAGCCTAGGAAGGACTTTTAATGGAAAGAGAATAAAACGTAACAAACGAACATTAGTTGTGGAAACACAAAAATCCTTACTTAGAATCTTAGTTGTGAAGCAAATGTGAGTCAGGTAGCTATAGGGCTCATATACATGTTATGTTTTTTATTGTATAGATTATATACATGTATATGGAAGACGATCAAATCTTCCCTAACGTTTGGACTACATGCGCGATGATGTATACTACGGTAAAGTAGAGTTGTTTCAAAATTATGCAACAAATTTCGTCAAGAGGATTTTGACATATAAGAGTATTTTGACTCGTGTAATGAGACACACACCCACCTTTAATAGTGCAATGACACTGTAAAGAGATGTACAAAGAAGCACTATACAGACAAGTTTTCTACGACAAGAATATTTCAACAGTTAAGACAGGGTAGCCTAATAGTGGTGTAGTACGTGAAGAGGTTCCAGTACCTACTGATTACTAGAGTTATTATGTTTACAAGAGCCTACACAGTTTAGAAGATCTATGACAAGGCCCTAAAGCCTGAGACTAATTGGCTAACTAACATTGAAATACATATATTATTGTTGAGGGATGGTCAAAGTTGAGCATTAGGTCAATGAGACAGAGAGATCAGGATGATAGTGGGCACTTACATCACAATCGAGGCAGTAGGGATGATGACAAAGCAAATAGAGCTTATTCAGTATTAGCACATCAAGTGCCACATCAAGGACAGACTCAATGCTAGAGAGATTGAGCAGTCTTAGGATCTAGGTCAGTGCCAAAGGTCAAGTAGTGGTAAAGTAGGACAAGGACTTAGGGATAAGTTTTTTCGATGTAGACTATAGGGACTGTTCACTGAGATCGCTAACATTTGTGGTAGCAACACCGATGCATTCAAGAGTCGGTGAACGATGTAACTATGTTAGGCTGGGTGAAGCCCAGTGATACACTCAGGGTATGTAAATTAGTAATTCCAATTAAAGTTCATGCATGATAAAAAAAAATGGTATGTTACACTAGGTAATGGCATGATATTGTCATGGTATGTTGTGGTTGTTATGTATATTATGTTGTGATACATGATAGGAAAGGGTTATGGTTATCTGGGGTTAGGTAACTAGGTTAGGGAAACTTAGAGTGTTCAAGGGTCCGTATAATGGTACTATCAAGGTGTGAGGCATGGTCACACATGGATAGGCTACTTGAACCAAAGGTTAATCGATATTAATTTCGAGGACGAAATCTCCTCTAGTTGGGAAGAATATCTACGGCCCAAATTAATTAAATTAAAATTAGCATTAATCTTAGGAATTAATGACCATAACTTGAGCGTTACGTGGACTGCTCGGTTGACTCAAACATGAGAATTGATGGAATATGTTCTTTATGGATGATGGTTGTTTATAATGCGATGTTTATAATAATTATTTATTATATTGCATCGCATGTGTGTACATTGCTATCAGGCGAGTTGGTATGACCAGTAATTACATTGGGAAACGTGTCGATATTGGTATCGGGTAGGAGTTACCCAAGGATGTCAAACTAGGCTACCTATAGTACGTAGTGGATAATTGTACCATAGCTCAAGTTACTTAATTAAATAAAGTAAACTATGGCGCACCTCGAAATGCGAGTTGGAGCACGGGGCACTGGGTGCCGCACAGTCAGGGATTGGTAGGACCACTAATTTATCAATAAATTCCTCTAGGAACACCAGTCATAAGTGTTTATGTACTTATGTGAATTAATTTGATAAAGGAAAAATAACGTCCTATAGTTTGTATGGATTAATTTAGGACCTTAGATCTTCATCTAGATGACCTTAGATTAAAGAAACTGGGCAAGATGTGTCATTGATTTGAATCAATAGGTGAGCTGGATAATTCAAAAAAAGGCCTTGTGATTGTCCTCAATATAGTGCACATATTAGATTACAACACAACATATAAATGCTTAATTTAAGTGGAATTCGTCGCAAATCCACTCATTTTCATTATCCTCAAATCTTGAATATTAGCATAAAAATTTGAGTTTTTGAAAGGAAAAGAAAAAAGAACTTTAAGCTTAACTTCTTTTTTCAAATGATTCTTAGGTGAATTTGAGTCTACTTAAAATTGCATTTTGCATTTTTAAAGTAGTTTTCATGGAAATTTGGTTTTTAGTGGTAATTACAAAGTTTAATTAAAGTATGATTTTTATTAGAAATTGATTTAAATTGTTGCTTTGGTTGTTATTGATGGAGTTTGGTAATTCCCTATGAATTGAGGATGGGTTGATAGCGAGGGAGATGGCTAATGGGGTGTTGGGGACATAATTCTCATGTTGAAAATTTTGTCACCCAACACAGATAGCGTGTTATCCAGACTGGCTAGCATGATATCCAGTATGGGTGCTTAACAGTTCTTTGAAATGAGGAACATTAGCATACTAAGGGCTTACCTAGCATGCTATGTTTGTAAGCCTAAAAGTATATAAGTGGTCATGTCCTATTTTATCGATGTACTGGCTAGTTTAGGTCATGGTTTTTCTTGCGTTATTTGATTGCTTACTTACTACTGCGTTGCTTCAGAACCTATTTAATTTGTGTGTGATGTTACATTTCCCTTTGCTATTTTCGAATGTCTTATGCTGCCAACATTCATGTAAGTACAACTTTTTTTACCAGATGTATGACTTGCATGTCTTGTAATGTATTAGTTTATTCAAGAATATTGTGTGGACTTCTCTTAAGATTTTACTCATTAGACTCATCACTGTATCTGTTAGGTGACCGAGTGCAGATCCTTCGATGAGCAAGGGCAAGGAGGTTCTAAGCGGCTACTTTTGAGTTACTGATGCTAGTTCGTGTTTGACTACAATATTTATGCATTTACATTTCATTAGCTTTTGCTGTAGAATACTAAATACATGTATATGGATATCTTGTTGTACATGTTTCACCTTTCTTATGTACATGGTGTCGTTTTGCCTAGTTTTCCACTACTTTGAATTGTTAAATATTGCATAACTTATTTACTGAAAGACTTCTCCTGTAAAATTGTAATATAACTTGCTAAATTGATTAACTAGCTAGTTAAATCACTAATACTTAAATGAAGATTAATTAGTTAAGATAATGTTTAATAGAAAATGTGTAAGCAACCAGTTAGGTCGCTAGGCGTATAGATAGGAAGCCATTGCATGGCAGGGCAAGAAAACATGTGGTGCCCTTGGTTGCGTTGGAACTTGGGGTTGCCACACATGTGCTCATTTCTCGATCCACTCTCTACAGTCATAACAATTAAAAGACCAATAATCTTTTGTTCTTTAATAGGTTATAATAAGGTCATGGCTTTTTTTTTTTTATCAAAAAGTGGATATTTAAGCTCAAACATAGTTAGATAGATTTCACACACCTTTTTACAAACATAGAGTAGTTACATAGATTTCACATGACCTCTCTTTTCCATCACTCCTGTCCATTTTTTTTCCTTTGGACTTTATTTGGTTGATTCATTCATTTTCTTACGATATTCCTTTTTTTTCGAGTTGGCTTCAATTTTTAACTCAAGCTTTACAAGCTCTTTTCATTATGGATAAAGGTTTCTCATCACTCGACCTTTAAGGTGTTTAAAGCTTTTTGGCTCGCTACAATGTTCGGTGTTAAGGATGCATGATAAACAAGGCTCCACGGGGTGACTAGCGGTCTCATATATGGGATAGATATGTAAGATATTACGGTATAGCTTTCAAACAAGGCCTAACTCCTTTCCTTATTCCTTTAAGTTCAAAATTTATCGCCTCGAGTTGATCTAGAACAAGTTCTAGAATCCCCGAATCCTTATTAAAGCCCGTTCACTTACAGTTTGTCCCCTTCTGTATTGGCATAGGTCCATCCTCACATCAGGGTCCTACAAAAAATCCTCGATCTTGCTTAGTTAAACATTGAAGCATAGGGGCTCTTTACTCATCCCCAACAATCTCGCCTTATAGATTTTGAAAAAAAAATGTATCCTAGACTGTCAGCCACATAGTAAAAAAATACTCTAACTAATATGCGAATGCTTACAAAATAACCAACGCTTCCACCACCCAACCTCCCAAAAATGAAAATAGACATTATGCACCCCCAAACATTAGATGTTCATTGTCCGCAATGAACCAAATAATGAGCAAAAAGAAGGACAAGAACATGCATCAGAACACGATCATTCACAACAATCACAACTTTGGAGAAGTTAAATAAAATAAAAAAATTTTAAAACAAATACTCCCTTGATTGGTGTTGATGCCTTTAAAGTTTCTTTCCATCGTTTCATCATTCCTTGATACTATATTTACCTTCGATCTCATCCACATTTCTTTTTTAGTCTTTGTGGTTTTTAGCGGTCTACTATTCGATGATAAGTCACACTACAAATGGTATCTGACCTAAAATGCCATAACAACTTGTATCAACTACATAAACAAACAAATTCATTATTATTTAAACAAATCTTTTTTAATAAACATAACCAAATGCATAAAAATAAGAACTAGCACGAAAACCTAAAACAAACCTTGGGTTGCCTCCCAGTAGTGCTAAGTTTTTCGTCTTCAGCCCAATGCCTATGAAGATTAAGTGGAGTGATTAAAGTGTCACTATTCTCAAGCGGACCATGAAACCGCTTTAGATTTTTGTAAGATACAACCAGGACATGTCCCTTGCCATTATGAATCTCCACCTTGTTGTCCTTGTTAATGTGCTTCACTCTCACTGCTTCCTTCCATGTCGGTCTTAAGCCCATTTGCAAAGTCTCCAATTTGGGCATAGAGAGAAGGGCCAACTTTCCTTTCTAAAACAAATCATGTTCTTTCTCAAGTTCATGGAACAACATAGTCTTTTCTGATGCATGACTTGTTGGCAGAACTATAGGTAAGTCTTTCTTGGAATTCTCTTAAGCTTAAATAGAGGATTTCCCTTGTATATCTATTTTTTGGAAAAAAAATCGTGCCAATATTCTTAACTTGGGGGCCCAACTACTCTCTTTTATTACTTGACTTCTTTTAAAAAATTTTAAATTCTCGAGCCTTTTCTTGAGCCTTTTCTTTCGTTTCAGTGCTCAACAAAATGGTGTTAATCTCATTTATTGTATAACATGATTGTGAAATTGTCGTACATCTTCCGCTATTTCCCTTGATTTAGACGATAAACCATCGGCAAAATGTACATTAAAGTCAACTTGTCTCAACTAAATAATTCCCATTTTTTTAAAAAAAAATAAGAACATCAAATATATGCCTGCTCCAAAATCATACAAAGCTTTCTCGCAATGTAATGGACAAATAGAACATGAAACATAATAACTTCATGGATCCTACATCTTTTTCGAAAGCTGTGTCAAAAGTTCCATCACAAGTGTCGAGAGTGTTCAATATTTTTTTCTTTTATATTATACTTTGATTATTTTGTAGTAATGGCAATTGAGAATCATCTCCACAGGGATTTATTAAAACCTTTCTAGGAAAAAGTATGTTAAAGGTTTTTATTATTCTTATTTTTATTTTTATTGATAATAATACTTAAAACAATTAATATCTAACTATAATATAATAATACTTAACTAACTATATTATCTTAATTAACTAACACAATCGAGAATCATTATCAATGAAATAGATTAAATTCAATAATAAGTAAGTATCTAAGAACATATCCATAACAATAAAACATAGACCCGTTTGGCATTCATAATATGTAAATTTAATCCATATATATTTATGAGCATACTTATAAAGTAAGATAAATCATTAAACTCTAATAATAAGTAAGTAAACAACTTTAGCCAACCATTAACTCTCTTTAATTATACCTGTGGAAAAGCCGCATTCTAATTCTATTGAGCTAAATTCATGCAATAGAACCGCATTGAACTTTATGAGAACTTTCAACTATTAAATCTAACATCTTCTGAAAGCCACTTCAACACTAGATTTAGATCTCAAATTCACCTATGATATTAAAATGTTGTTCGCCTTTCAAACAATCCTTGTTACTACTTCAATTAGTTAATGAAAGTATACATCACATACATATTTGTAACTATGCATGTAATATCTAGATCCATGATTAAAATCAATCAATTTTAACCTATTTAATTAGTGAATCAAAGAATATGATAAAATTTAAAGCATTAAACACATATTCATCTCATGATAATTACATTGCAAAACGGATCTAATTCATGTTCGGAAATTGTTTAGATCAAACAAACTACTCACTCATAATCATAAATAACATTGAACTAATATAAATAAAAGATATAATTAAAATACGTCTGAATTAAAATACTTGAATCTTAAGAATCAATGAAATAATGGATAATCTATGTAAAATAGGTAGACAATGGTTGACAAGTGAATAATTAGACATGTTTAATAATGTAATTTAGGTTGATTTTAAATATAAATGATGATATTACATTGATATTCTCTTATTTTTGTGATTTTAGGATTTAGTTAGGAACATTGAATAAATGGAAGAAAAATAACAAAAATAGCAAAACAATCAAGTTAAGAGAATGTACAGCGAATTACTATTAATACCAAATGGTACAAGAAATGTTGCATAAATCAGAAGACGAAAAAGCAAGGGAATTGAGATTTACAAAGGAATTGCAAGATTTATCGATCGAGCACAAAATAATATTTTTTTGCGATTAACTCAATGATTTGTGAACAACAAGAAGTCGCTAACAAATCACTAAGGTTAGCGACTAGTTTTTTAGATTATTACGAAGATTTTGAGTTTATCTATGATTTGTATTGCTTAGGAAACTATAAGTAAAACCTTAAGGCTTCAAAATTAAAAGCCATTTTTTCTCTTAACAAGTTTTGCAAGGGCCGTAAGTTTGTTTTTATTGAGTTTTTGTATGAAGCCGCATTAGAACTTTGTTTATTTCTTTAAGTGGTACTTATTTAATTATGTATTTCAATTATATTATTGTGTTGTTTATTTTCAGCATGAGTGAGTAGTTTATTCATCTAAACAAACCCTAGACATGTATATACTTTAGATTGCTTTATAATTATAATTAAGGAATCATGTACTCAATGCTTTAAATCTATTCATAAACAACAATCACGATTTTATAAGTTATTTTTGCATATTACAACTAATGATGATTAATATTGTATGCATAATTGCAAATATGTATTGTGATATTTTATTTTCTAAATCTATGTCTATGATTATTGATAACAATTATAGAAGTAGTAACTAGGATTGATATATAGGGCCAAATTACCAGAGTGGATGTTCTAGGTGATTGTGTTCTATGTAATTTATTGATTAGCATATTTTGATTAATATTTGGTTTAGAATATGCATGATTTTTATTGAGTGTTAATGCTATCTTATTTCTATTTTATTACATTTTATCAAATAAGTAGATTTACAATGATAAGGATATGGCTATTTTCTTTGAATATAGGAAAATCGATGGTTTGATAAAGGCTATTATGAATTAGGATTTAATTATTCCATGATTCAATGTCATATAATTATAATTAGGTTACGAGGTAATGTTATGTTTTAGTGTTTGAATGCAATCCAAGTAAATTACATTATTTTAGTTGGGGTATGTTTAGATGTTTGTTTCTATGTTTATACTATATTGAATTTGGATTTTGTTAAATTAATTTTGCATTAAATTATTTGAATTATTTTATTAGTTTGGTTAATTAAGTTAGTAGTTATTGTTTTTAGTTATTTTATATTTCAATTCTCGTTTAATTAGATTAACTAAATTAAAAAGAATAATACATTTTCCTTACAAGTTTGCAAAATCCCTATGGAGACGATATTCCACTTACCACTACTACAAATAATAGGGAAATACGAGAAACTATTGTGCACGCTCGATGCGTGTCAATTTTTGGCATCGTTGCCAGAGATTTTTAAATAATTTCTTAGGATTTTAGACGTTGTATGGTCTACAAATTTTAGACAACAACAACTTAGGAAAAATTTGAATTTGAACTTAGATATGAATAACAAAAATACTAGAGCTATCAATAATAATAACAAAAAATATATAGAACTTTTAATCAAAATTTTAGACAACAACAACTTAGGAAAAATTTAGCTAATAGGATGGAGGATAGCAACAATAATAATGGCAATGTCATTAATAATAATAATGCTAATAGAGTTATCAATAATAATAACAAAAATAATACTGAACTTACTTTTAGACAAGCAAATCCAAATGTTACAAGATATGAGCCTATGTGCATAGCATACCCCGATGGATTTCTTGAATTTGAACTTAGATATGAATGATAAAGACCTACATAAATTCATAAGGAAGTTTCAACATAAGGTTAACGAGATGAAATCGAAAGAAGGTACCCTAGAACAATTCAAACTTAAAGCTTTTCCTTTTGCATTAAAAATCAAGCATATGACTGGTTGTTCTATCAACCCCGAGATTTAATAACTACATGGACTCAAATGTTAGAAGCTTTCCTAGATGAATAGATGCCAGTTAGAAAAATTAGTTCCAATAGAAAGCAAATTACAATTGTAAATATGAAAGATGATGAAAATTTTAATAAATTCAAGGATAGAGTCCCAAGATTAATTTCTTCTTGTCCACAACATGCATATACTCAAAGAACATAATTAGAACATTTTTATTAAGGACTCAATCACTTTGAACAAAGGTTGTTAGACACAGTATGTGGTGGATCTTTATTTGAAACAACAACTATTTTAGCAAAGGAAGCAACTAATAAAAGGGCTAAGCGATCTACGCAATATTGTGAAAAAATTGAATCTTCAAGAAAGAAACTTTATGAAGTCTATTATAGAAGAAATAATACTTCTAATGATAAAATTGATGAATTATCTATTATGGCTAAGCTGTTAATTAAAGATAGATCTAATCAAGTTAAAGCTTGTGGATTATGTATGAGTTTACACATCCTACGAACGTGTGTCGTACTCTACATAAAAAGAATAATGAAGAGGTTAATGCAATGATGAGCTAAATCTCAGGTCCTTCAAGAAATCAATATAATAACAATAGTAATTATCCTGGAAGACAATACCCAAATCTCTGTTATAGTTCTCAAAATCAAAATCATAATTTGCACCTAATTAACAACCTTAACAAACTGCTCAATCTATGAATCTAAATTTAGAGAAAACCTTGCATAATTTTATGAACCAAAGTCATCAAAACTTTACAAATATTTTTCAAATTCAGATTAAGAATGATATTATTATTATTGAACTAAAAAACCAGTTAAGTCAAATGAATTTACAAATAAATAGGTTAAGTACTCAACAGAGTAATCAAGCTAAAGCATCTACTCAAGCAACTGCTGCTCCTAGTAATCAAGCACAAGTCAATACTTTATTCAATGATGCAAAAGACACCCAATAAGTGGAAAATACTTAAACAAGGTAATAAAAAGAATTCAAATAAAACTATTGAAAAAAAGAAATGATGGCTAATTTCATTCCTACTAAAGAATGAATGGCTGAAAAATTGAAATATACAATTTTTCCTTAAAGGCTATACTTATAGTATTTTGCCAAAGTTGAAGCATATGAAATATATTTACAAAAGTCTAAAAATAATTGATAAGAATAAAAATGATAAGATTATTGATAATTTGAATGAAAATATGCATTCATATTCTACCATTCCACAACGATTAACTAATGCTAGGGAAAAAGAAAATGATGAAGACATTCTAGAAGCATTAAGGAAAATAGAAAATAATAAACCATTGATGGAATCAATATGAAATTTTCTAATTATGATGAAGTTTTGAAAGAATTTTTAGAATCTAAGGATAAATTATTAGAAGAATCTAAGGAGAACTTAGGACAAAAGGTGTTTGCTTTAATTAAAAAGAAAATATCTGAGAAATGTTTCAATTTAGAAATGTTTGGAATTCCTATTACATTGGTAACTTCTTTTATAGATTTTGTTATATGTGATCTTGGAGCATTAATTAATGTTATGTCACTTAAACTATATGAGTTATTGAAAATAGGTTAATTGACTAATACACTTACTAGTCTTACCCTAGCTGACAACACAATTATTAAACCTTATGGTTAATAAAAGATGTCTCAGTAAAATTAAATTACTTAGTATTTCCAGCTGACTTCTATGTAATGGAAATGTGACACTCACTATTATCTAAATCTCTGCCTATACTTTTAGGAAGACCATTTCTTATATTAGTTAAAAAGTTAGATATCATTGAAGGAACAATATCGATTGAATTTGAAAATAAAATTGTCACTTTCCATTTTAATGATGAAGATGTCAATGATTATTCAGATGAATCTAACAATGAAAAAACTGATGATAATGAATCTTTAGAATTGAATCATCATAATTTAAGAGTTGAAGTATAAATTATTAAAGCAATAACAATGGAAGGCGAAAATGTTATGACAAAGAATGAGCAAGTTGAAGATACTTCAAATGAAAAGATAATAACTCAAGAATGGAGGTTTAAGCAACTGAACAATGTCGAGAATGATCATTAAATGAAGGAGTTTAAAGTTATGAAGAATAAGAATAAGAAAAAGTAAAATTTAGCAATTGTCAAGCTTGATGATCCAGGTGATATATACATAAACATAAATGTTAAATGGACTTGGTATTCTAAAGCTATTTGTGATACGGGTTCTAGAGCAAATTACATGTTAATTCACTTCTTTCTTCATACTCAACTGGAGTTGGATGTACTTGATTCTCAAAAATTTCCTCTACCAAATAGTTATTTAGTGAAACCAATAAGAGTGGTTATTAATGTACCAGTTCAAATTATTAAGTTAATTATTCCAACAAACTTTTTAGTTATGCCACACTTAATCAATATAAGATATTTCATTAATTTTAGGTTGACCTTTCTTAGCCAATTCGCAAGCTGTTATGGACACTCTGAACAAGACAATCACTTTTAAGGTGTATGGCTGAGCAATTACTTTTTGGAATGACACTAGAGTAGAAAATCCTACATTTTAGTTTATAGAACCAGTTTAGAACTACGTGGTTCAGTCGAGCGAACGATAGTAAACAAAAGCGCTATGTAGGAAGCACCCATCCTCTATCTTTACTTTCAGTTTTAGTATTAGGATTAGTCAGTTGTTTTTGTATTCTCTCAATATTTGAATTTTATTATAGGGATAGTTGAGGAATTTAATTCCGCAATACTTTCATATAAGGAGGTTGATCGAGCCAATATATTTTCGTATTATATTGTCTTTGTGCATTAATTCTTAAGTTAGTTAGTTATTTATAGTAATGAAGTTAATGGCTTGTACATATCATAGTCAAATTATAATAATTTTGTAGAATTATACCTTTTTATTGGACATATAAGTGATAAATATATGGGAAAATCAATTAAATTAAAAAAAACATTTAAAATAGGCCAGCGATTTCCCAACAATACTAGCTTGTACTAGAATTCGCTGAGAAGATTTGTATTAGTTTGCATAATTCTTAGTATAATCTCATTTTTAGCGGTTTATGCAGTAATTTCTCAGTGAATACAATTAAACCATGATTCGATAGGAATGAATACGTGTTTTTAAGAACATAAACCCAAAATCGCTATATTTTCTCACTTCACACTCACAAACCATTGCAATATTTGGACCCAAAGACTAAATTTTCAACTAGATTCAACCTTATAAAACATATTTTAGTGTATTTTAGTGATTCCCACCTCAATTTTAAAACATTCAACCTAAAACTTGGTAGGTTTAGAGAGTCTAGAGCCAACTAGGGTTTGAGCAAGGGAAATACGAATTCAAAACTTGGAGGAGTTTTTTAGAGAAGTTCTAGAATTCCAATCTTGAAAGATTCACTTTAAAGTAGTTCATCGATGAGAACCATAGCCTTTTATTGATTATATTTTTTGTTTTTCATGGGTTTTTGTATTTTTATTTAGGTTAGAGCCTAAATTTCAAAATTTTTGCTCAAAATTGGTTTTGATGTCGAATGTTTTCAATTATAATACAAGTATGGGAGTGGTGCAATAATTTATTTATTGATAGCATACTTTTAAACTTTGTTTTATATATAGTGAATGGATTGAATTTTATACATAAATTAATTTGAAACTAAGTTTCAAATGAGTTTAGGGGTTTTTTTGTGTTTGTCTCTCGCATGACTTGAATTACTTACAAACAATTGTTTTTATCAATGGTGTTTTATCAATGAACTTCGTATGAATTTCAAACTCTCGATTCATAAACGAGTTTTTCCAATGAGTTTCTCCTTATGAGATGGATAAGTTGAATTTTACCGAACATTTTTTTCATAATTTGGTTTTAAATAGTTTTACAGGCTTATTCCTTTACTTATATCTATTGAAATTGTTGGAAGTGGATGGGGTAAAAGTTAGAAAGAGGAGAAAGAAAAGGGAAAGTTATAAGAAAAACCTAAAGATAAATAAAAGTTTCCCTTAATTAGATTGAACAAAATTTCTTTCAATATACCTAAGATTAGACCACAAAGAGTGCCTACTCCACCTTTATCATTTAGTAATGATTATGATGAAGAATATGAGGATAAGGATGAGGATGAGGAAGTAAAAAAAGAGATGGTGAAGGGAGTCATAATATATGCTCTTATGGAGAAAAATTTTGTCAATGATAAGGTATTTGCAAAGATTAAGAAAGATATATAGAGAGAGGAAGGAATTTGATCCCAGAGAGGGGATTCAATGTGAAGAATGAGTTAAAATTTAGGCCTAAGATCTTAGATATCATTAATGCAAGAATCTGGGATTTTCGACTAGGGACTATCACTATTTAGACCTTAAGAATGTTTCTAGAGTGAAGGAATGCAACATTTTAGTGAGAGAGTTTTATGCGAATGCTTATGGAAGTGACAGCAAGACATAATCACGAGTTTTGGAGAAGAATAGTGGACTATTCTACTTCGAGAATAAATCGGTATTTAGATTTATCGAAAGTTCACCAAATGAAAAAGATGAATACCTTAAGCCTAAATATTCGATTAAGTACTATTCTCTACTGAGGAAATTAGGGGAGGATCAGAGGTAGTCCATGGTGATGGATTCATTTTAAACTCGGTAGGGTACCAAAATAACATCGTTACCAAATTTTATAGGAAGATCATTAATGTGTGGTGTTATTTGGTGTTATTTCATTAAAACTAGCTTATAGCAAAGTCTGCAATATCACGAGATTGTGAACTACAAAGCCGCTTTACTTTACCACATTGTGAAGGGATAGAGATATTTAGATGTTGGCAAAGTTTTTTATGAATTGAAAAGGAGTGCCATCACAATGAAGAAAAATGAGGGATTACCATTTCTTTTGATGATCATGAATTTTTGTCGAGAAAATCGAGTAAATATGGCAGGACTTAAGATGGATGTTTTACCAGAAAAGACTATCAGGATGGAGTAATAGAAAGTTATGAAAACATTGATGGATATAAAGACTTTGAAGACGAGAGGGAGAAGGCTCCAATAGCTAGAAGAGAGATGGAGCAAAGTAAAAAGATTATATATGACGCGAGGAGAGTTTTAGAAGAAACGTCTAAAGCAAGAAATGATCCGTACATGGAGCAACTTGTTATGGAATTCAATGGATTTTACATGGAGGAATCATAGTTGGCCTTTAGGTGTTCAATTATGCGCAATCAAATGAGAACTCTAAAGAAAAAAAAATAAGTGTTCGAGAACCAGAGGGTCTTAGCAAGGAGCATTCACAAGATGGAGAGGACGATGTCAAGAAGACATAGAATATAAGGAGGCGCAGAGGTTCATGTACCATCTACACAAATTAGGCTACAAATTAATAGTATTTTTTATGATCAACTACCGAAGGTCAAGACTACTACCTATATAATCCCGTTACGAGTTACTAGTCTAGGAGGATTGATCATGTAGAGGACGATGATGATGTGACTTCTGGATTACGACATTGATTTCTTTACTCTACTTTATCTCCTTTGTCACTGTGTGATAACGTGTTAGGTCGTACATGTAACTCTAGTGATGATAATATGTGATTTGACTGTCTTAGAAACTATGCTTGGTGATGTGATTTTATGTGATACATTTGATATGGTGTTGTTGTGATATATTTGATGGTGATGCTCTATTTGATATATATTGGTGATGATTATTTATACTCTTAATGCACACTATTTAACCAATATTTCTATACTAACTTTATATATAAATTTCCGATTTATGATTATACCAATTTATTTATACTTCATGAGGTATATTTATTTTGTTGAAAACTTAACTTAATATTTTAAGCATGAGGACAAGGTTTAGAATGAGTTTAGGGGTATTTTAGGTGAAGTATGGCAACGATAGCAAATAAAGGAAGGAAAGAAAACAAAGGTAGAAGAGAAGTTCTAAATTGATTCAAAGTTCAAACTTTTGATCCGATATTCACGTGAGTTGATGAAATTATTCAAATCTCTTCCGAATTCAAGTAAGTATGAATTTCATTTTTCTTTATTTTTAGTTCAAAAAAGAATGAAAATGAACATATATATAATAGATTTTTGAATGGAAGTGATATTTTTATTAGTTAGGTGAATTCTATAATAGAAGGAATCAAAATATTTATATACCCTTTTTATTAACTTTACTAGTTTACGTATGCACTGATTGCCTTGTGTTAGTCATCAGAATGGGTAGAAGATCAAAATAATAGTATAAGATAAACAAGACGTATTTCGAAGAACCTTATGATACAAAAGACTATTGATTAACTATTTTATAATATATATAATTATTATGTCATAATTGAAAAAATAAATGGGTTAGAAACTAATGAATTTCTATATGTTAGAAAGAATGTTTTCTTCAACTTTATTAGATAGTGATAAGTGCTAACAAAAGCTTACAAATATATTGAAAGTCCTTTAGATTCCATAGTAAATGGAGCATGGAATTTATAGTTGGAGAAATGTGAGAATGTCTACAGGAAACAGAGCAGGGACTCAAAAGTCAAAATTCAAATGAAAAAATATATAAATATTAAAAGAAAAAATAATTAGGATGAAGTAGAAAAATAAGAGATGAAAAAGGCGGATGTTCTAAAACTCTTCTAAGAAAAGATTTAGCTTGAGTTCTTGAAGTTAGGGTTGAGTGAAGTATTTCTTAATCTAACACATTTTAAATGATATATTCATTGGTATCTTGGCAAATGTGCTATTGATTTTTATTATGGTACTATTTATAAAATATTTTCTAAAATTAAGATTAATCTAGTGATTTTTTGTGTTTTGATATTCTACCTTAGTAATCGTAAGCTAGAAGCTTGTCAGTGGAGATTGAAAAAACTTCTATTATGTACTGCCCTTGGTATTGATTGAACTTTAAGTTCTAAGGAGTATTACATTGGGTGGTTGAGTTATCATTAAGGGATGATTTGTTTTTTCAAAATCATTCTATTCTGTCATAACTTCCCTTTTCTTGTAAGTAATGTGTTTCTATTTGAAGATCACTTTTATTTAAAAACTTCTATTATTTAAAACTCATATGAATTAGATTGAAATCATGAAATAATGAATGAAAAGAGAATATGACTGAAAGTATTCTTTTGCTTGGGACAGCAAAGTGCAGAGTTTGGGGATATTTGACAAGTTAATAATTAGACATGTTTTATAGTGTGATTTCGGTTGATTTTAGATATAAATGATGATATTACACTAGGTATTCACTTATTTTTGTGATTTAAGGATTTAATTAGAAAAAATAAAGAAATGGAAGAAAAAGATGAAGAAAAGCAAAATAATCAACTGAATAGAAGGTCCAGTGAGTAATCAGTAGTACAAATCACATAAGAATCGCTGCATAAATCAAAAGCAAAGAAGAGCAAGCAATTAGCTAGCAAATTGAGATTTACAACGAAATCACCAGATGATTCGGTGGAGCACAGAGTGATATTTTAAGTGATTAACTCAACTATTTGTGAACAACATAGGATTTGTTGATAAATCGCTTAAGGTTTGTGACAGGTTTTTTAGATTATTACGAAGAATTTGAGTTTATCTATGATTTTTATAGCTTAGAAAATTATAAATATAACTTTAGGGCTTTGAAATTAAAAGCAATCTTTTTTCTTAACAAGTTTTTAAGAGCTATAAGTTAGTTTTTACTAAGTCTATGTTTGAAACAACATTGGAGCTTTGTTTATTTCAATAGGAAGTATTTATTTAATTATTTCTTTAAATTATATTATTGCATTGTTTATTTCTAGCATGAGTGCGTAGTTTATTAGTCAAAACAAACCCTAGACATGTATATACTTTGGATTACTATGTAGTTATAATTATGGAATCATGTACTTAATGCTTTAAATTTATTCATATACTACTATCATGGTGTTAATAAGTTGTTTTTTTGCATATTACAACTAATGATGATTGATATTGTATGCATAGTAGCAAATATATATTCTGATATTTGATTTTCTAAATCTATGTATTTGATTTTTGACAACAATTATAGAAGTAGTAACTAGGATTAATCTATAAAGTCAAATTACCCGAGTGGATATTCTAGGTGATTGTGTTCTAAGTTATTCATTGATTTGCATATTCTGATTAATATTTGGTTTAGATTAGGCATGATTTCCATTGAATGTTAATGCTATCGTATTTTTATTGCATTTTATCCAATACATAGATTTACAATGATAAAGATATGGCTATTTTCCATTGTATGTAGGAACATTAATGGTTTGATAAAGGCTATCGACTTTTCATGATTTAGGATTTAATGATTCCAATATTCCATTTGATATAATTATAACTAGGCTACGAGGTAATGTTATGTTCTAGTGTTTGAATGCAATCCAAGTACATTACATTGTTAAATGGAGTTTGTTTAGATATTTATATTATATTGAATTTGAATTTCATTTAATTAAGTTTGCATTGAACTGCTTGAATTAGTTTAGTTAGTTTGGTTAATTCAGTTAGTAGTCATAGTTTTTAGTTTTTTAGTATTTCAATTTTTGTTTAATTAGATTAACTAAATTAAGAAAAATAAATAAAAAACACTATCCTTAGAAGTTAGCAAAATACCTATGGAGATGATATCCCACTTACAACTACTATAAATAATAGAAAAATAAGGTAAACTATTGTGCACGCTCGACACGTGTCAATAGCTCCAACAACAACTAAGGCTCTTAAGGCTTCAAAGTACAATCAAGGGCAATTAATGTTATAATCTTAGGTTAGTATTTAGAGTATTCTAAATAGTAAACATCCTAAAACAACTCTAACAACTCATAGTTATAAAAAATTCTTGAGATCGTACCCAACGATTCACAGCGATTTATGTGAGTTAACAATCTCTGGGAAAATCAAGAGTTTAGAGCTCATTAGTCTTTTCTTATGTCCATTGATTTAGTCAACGATTTGGTGCTTCCTTGGAATCGATGAGAATCGCCAGTTCAAAATTTTAGTTCATTTTTGCTTTCTTACTGATAATTCTTCATATACTTCTTTCATTTGATTAATTCCTTCATAATCTTCACTTTTCCTTCGTTTCTTCATATTCTCTATTTGTTACATGAAATATTTTAAAAAAAAAAAGAGAAAACCCCATGTAATATAGTCTATTACATCTAAAATCATCCTAAAAGTAATGAAAACATGTCTAATTATTATCTTGTCAAATACCCCAAATTAATGACTTTGTTGTCTCGAGCAAAGGAATACTCTCAATCATATTCTTTTTTCTTCCTTCGTTTTGATTTCATAATTATATTCTCTAATTCTTAAACAAGAATAATATTAAAATATAAATAAACATATTGCCTTCATAAAAATAAGTATCATGGTAAAATGGAAAGAGCTAAAGAACAACCCATTTTATTTGACATTTCAATCTCCTAATTGCGCAATACACATCTGAATTCAAAGTTAAACCAATCACCAGGTCAAGGCACCACATTTGTTTACTCAATGTCCACTGACAAGCATCAAGCTTACGAAAACTAATATAAATTCTCAAGGTACAAAAATCACCAAATCAATCTCATTTTTTCAAACAATACTTAGAATACCATCACAATCAAAGTCGATAGGAACTTTAATTCACCAATAATCAACATTTCATATTCATTTGTTGAAATAAAAGGACATACTTCACTTAATTTAGCTATAAGCACTCGAGCTAAATTTTTTATTTGAAGAGTTTTCTCATAAACTTCTTCCATTTTCTCAAATCTCTCTTTCTTCTTCTTCTTCAATTATATAAATTCATTTTCTTCATATTATAGTCATATGGTTCCCTACTCCATTATCTTTGGAATCAGTTATTCATTTTATTGGAATATTCCTCTCATTTTTCCCACCAATAGATTCCATACTCAATCTCCCTAAGATTTGTGGGTCTCTCTATTTTTTTTATTTAAAAACTCTTGTTAGCTCTTCTGACTTACACTATAGTCATGGAAGCATTTCCAACTAAGTAAACTTTATTGGCTATTTCCTTTTTTTCTCCTCAATTATGGTATAAGTTTTTTTTTCAATACATATATACAAACTTGATCAATAATCTTTATATTACGAGATTCTTAGAAATCTTTCTTGTTTATCTTGCAATATCATTTTGATCTTCTACCTATTATAATGTCTAACACAAAGTAATCAATCCCTTATAAACTCCTCTAGTGTATGAACATTCTAGGAGTTGTCAAATAGGGTATAAAAATTCCTTTCCATTATAAAATTTATATTTTCATGGGTGATAATCATTTATCATTTCAATTCAAATCCAAATTGCATTCCTATTCCTAACTAAAAAAAATGAAACGAATGGGAAAATATTACCTGTATCATGGAAATTTTTGAAAAATTAAGTAAACTTAGGATAAAAAAAATGGATTCTAACTCGCATTTTTTCCACCTAATACCCCAAAACTCATTCCGAACCTTATCCTCAAGGTTTAAAAATTAAGTAAGGTGTTCCAACAAAAATAAAAATACCACGTCAAGCTTACACGAATATATTGAATAATTACTTACATAACATAAAAATGAATTGAAAAAGTGATTGAAAACATGATAAATTTAAACATTCCAAGCATCATGGGATTTAAAGGGACATATCAAACCAATGTATAAAATTAAAAACACCTAAGCAAATGTATTATAGTAACACACCACATCAATTGGAATCATATGATTTCAAATAAAGACCTCTCAATAGTAAAACAAAGGAAAAAGATTGTATAGAGAAGAGAAAAGGATGTTAGAACCGTCATCCAGATATTGCATCATCACCATTATCTATATGATCAAGTTGTTGGGACCGGTATCTTGCCTCAAGATCATAGAGGGTGTATTTTACTCCCTCCATTGGGTTATCTTAAATGAAGACTCCCAGGTTGGGCATCCTCAACTAGGGTGATGGAATCTGAATGTTGGCTCCCTCGTCTTTGGTCCTCTTGGTCATGCATCTCTCTGATCCATAAATGCTTCGGCCAATCTCACGTTGGTTCTGGAACATGAACTCTTCATGTCCCAGATTTTGCATCTTATTACGCAAGATTGTTAACATCATGGCCATTTTGGTGTCTTGCGCATCTACGCAAGTGAAGTCCTCTGCAGGTGTGCTTTATGGTCTTATTCCTCTGCTCATAGTACGCGACTTTATGTTGCCTCTAAGTTTCTTTGGTTGTCTGCCCAAATTATTCTTCTCTTTGTGGGTTCTCTCCCTTAGACTATGTGGTATAGGAGAGTTGCCCTATAGTTCACTATGTTGTACTATTGTAAGCTAGGGTGTAGGCTCACATTCAGGAAAAAGCTCCAGGCTTTAATTTTTTTCCTAAAACTTTTAGCTTGTATATGCTTCGGGTATCCATCTGAGTCGAAATGGAAACCATCACTCGAAATAACTTCTAAACCGTTCCTAATGGTCTTGTGGGGAAATCTGCATCTATATATGTACTCAGGTTTACGGTAGTCATTACGTTGCCTCAAATGCACTTCCACTAAACCATAATACTAATTTATTCTCTCACGTTAATAGTCTACTAGTCTACTTTAAAGTATGGCTACTTTCTTATTCTCATCTCCTTGCATGTTCGCATAGAATTCTCTAGCTAAAATTGCACATCCCTTTTCAATTAAGGACCCCACGTCATTATCGGCATAGGAATCCCTTATCAATAATCCTTAATTCCTCTCCCTTAATATGTTTAAGATCCTAGGCCCATACTTAATTCTTTTTTTATGTTGAAGCCCCTTTCTTATATAATCTTTCGGTTCTTACTAATGTCACTCTCCATCCTAGCAATGGCTCTAGCATTGATAAGGTTATGGGCATGGAAAGAAATGGTGGGTGCTTATTCAATCTCTTTCTTTCTCTAAATCATATTTGAAACTTAAAAGTGGAGAAGGCTCTCTACGTGCTCCAGTTCAGGGGTTATTCAATGAAATCCTCATAGGTCTAATTGGTTTGATTGAAGCTTTAAATTTTTGTTTATAGTTTTCTACAAGTTGTGCCTTTCTTTCTCCTTTCGAGAACTTCTACCTTTTTCTCCTTTAGCCATTATGTCAGATTTCAAAAATCACAAGTTCAAAAACTTAAAAAACCTATAAATGATAGAAACAATAATGTTGGAAATAGTTCGGTAAAATTCAAGACTTTATTTAAAAGAAGAAATCTATTAGGAAAGCTAGTTTGAAGTTTGTTGTAAATGTAAAATAAACTTGGCATCGAAATGATAAGTAAATTGTAACTTTGAAAACTATTTTTCTAAATTTTGTAAAGCAATCTATGAAAAATTGTAGTCTTATTGAAATCATAGCAACTTAAATTGAAATAAAACTACAAACAAACCCCTAAACTCATTTGAAACTCGCATTTGTAAGTTGTTTTCAATTATGCATGTTTATAGTAAAAATTTCAAAATTGTTGAATTTGTAAATTGACGATTAATGTGATCACTATTCCCAGTCTGTTGGAATCAATGAAACTATCTGTGCAAGGTAAGTGAGTAAATTCCAACCAAATAATTTAAAAAAATATTGAAGAAATTGCAAAAACGCTAAATCAAAAATTCGATGAAGTAAAGAGCTAAACTCGATGTTATTACCTTCTTGAGAGTGAATCTCTTAAGATTGAAGCTTTTGAACTTATATAGATCGTCCTTTCAAGTTCTAAATCGAAAATTTCTTAAACCCTGGTTTGGCTCAAAACACCCAAAATCAAGATTTTTGGTTTGTATGAGATTAGGTTGAGGTGAGAATCACTTAAATATTATGCGGTTAAGCTTAAAATGGTTTAATCTAAGCAAAAAACTCCAATTTTGGTGAAGGGTGCAATAGTTTGCAAGTGTGAAAGGTATGAAGTGTGTGGCGATTTGAGGTTGGTTTTAGAAACCAAAAATCGTGCCCAGCGATTCCTTTTTAAATTTAATCGTTGGGAATTGATGAGTGAATCCAATATATTTAAGCTATTCAAAAAAATCTTGGACCTACTGAGTTAACTAATGATTCTCATTTAAATGGAATCGCTGGGAACCACTGGACTCCAAATTTTTGGACCTACTGCAACCGATTTAGCTAGCAATTCCTAGTTTTAATCTGAATCATTGGGAATCATCTGGCTTATATTATAGTTTTTTCAATCGATCTCATAATTAACATATTCATCATTCATAATAATTCATATCAAGGTAGAATTGATTGAAAATTCAAAAGTTTGAATTGGATATGTAAATAAATAAATAATTTTATTATCTAAACAAATATATATAAGCAAGTAAATAATGCGACTTGCATAAAGGACATATAAGCAAAAACAACACGATCACTCCCCCTTGATTGGAATCTCCTTGATGTTTAAATTTCGAAAATACTTCCAATACAAGAGTAAAACAGTGAGAGAATAAACATATTAAACTAAATGAAATTCCTTATAAAATTAAAGAAACATGAAATAATCATAAAATACGGGTTGCCTATTACCAAATGCTTTTATTTATCATCATCGGCTCGACTTAACCTTTTTGAAATTTGGTTGGAACTCTAAACTTGAGTTTAGAACTTTCAACTCTAGTGCCATTCCAAAAAGTAAGTGCTTTGCCATTGATTGTTAGAGTAATTTTTTCATTCTGAATATCCATGATGGAAAGAGTACTAGCTAAGAAAGGTCGTCCTAATATGATCTTCATTGGTAAAGTAAAGTAGTACAAAAAACCATTAGGTGGAATGTTGTAGCCCACTTGAACTGGCACATCCATGACCACTCTTATTGGTTAAATTGAAGTTCCATCTAGTAGAAGGAATCGCTCATAAGCAAGTGAGTTCAATTCCAATTGAGTATGAATAATGAAATGTGTAGGCATGAGATTTGTATTAGAGTTTATATCACACTGAATTCTATTCTACTATGCCCGTTTGACTTTAATGTGCAAGTGTATGCCTCCAGGATCATTAAGCTTTAGAGGATTCAAGTCCGACTTTTTTTTCTTATTGTACTTGAATTTTCAAACCTCTAGCTTATTAATGATGTTTTTATTCTTCGGTTGCTACCTCTCCATTCTTGAGTTACTTTCATTTCTTTCAAAGTGTCTTCAATTGAATCTTTCTTCTGAATTCCTTTATCAGTTTTTTACTACATTGATTGCCTAAATTTTAGCCTTAAAATTATCATAATAGTTTAAGACAAAAAAATCATTTTCTTCTATTTCATTATCGAATAATTCATCGTAATCTTCATAAGTTTCATTTTTATGTTCATTATTAATCTTGAGTTTCACAATCTTATCTTCAAACTCCATAAACATTGTTCCTTTAGAAATATGTAACTTAGTCCTAGCTATCTTTAGAAAAGGTCTATCTAATAATAGTATAGGTAAAGGATTTGGTGACATTGAATCTCCCTATTCTATGACATAAAAATAAGTTGTAAATACTAAATCATATTCTTGTACTAAAATGTCTTCTAATAATCTATACGATTTAATAAGGGTGTTGTTTGCTAAAGTAAGGTTAATAGGCATAGTAGTTAATAATCTTATTTTCAATGATTCATAAAGTTTATGTGACATAACATTAATTGATGCCCCAAGATCATGTACAGAAAATTCAATAGAAGAACAGCCTATGGTGACTAGTATGACAAACAATATTGGGTTGGAACATTTCTCCGGCACTCTTATTAAAGATGAAATCCATTTTTCTAAGTTTTATTAATTTCTATTTTCCTAATTAATTCAGGTAAGTCTTCTGTGGATTCTTCCTCTTTAGCATTTGCTAATCGTTGTAGAACTGTAAAATTAGAATGCATATCTTCATTTAACTTATAATTATCGTTTACTTTTTCTTGATTAATTAATTCAGAATTTTGTAAAGATTTTTCGTATACTTCTACTTTGGCTAAACACGATGAGTATAGCCTTTGGGAAAAAGGGGTATATTTTAGTTGCTTGGCCATCCATTACCTAGTGGGAATGAAATTTGCTATCATTTCTTCTTCTTTTTGTTCTATTGTCTTAGGTATTTTAGTATGTTTTGTTGCATATTCATTTCTTTTTCATTTTCATGAAATAAATTGTTAACTTGTGCTTGATTAGTAGTGTTTTAGGTTATGTAGTTGCTTTAGTTTGATTGCTTAATTTGAAGTGTCATTTGACTTTGTTGATTTTCAGGTTATTAATAGATGTATTGGTTTTAATTTGGTTTCAAGAGATTTGCATAATGTTATGATGACTTTTGGCCATAAAATTGTGTAATATTTGTTTTTAATTTGGTTGCTTAGGTTGTATAGTTTGTTGATGTTATTTCATTGATGTAGGTGGTGTTGGTCCTCTCGTTCTATAAGTGGTATAGTTTTTATTTGGTGGACCGCATCAAAGATTTTAATTTGGTTTTCCATTGCAATAATTTTTGTTTATTGTTTGGTTATTAGGCGAACCAGAATATTGGTTTATAACCGCGTTGACTTCTTCATTGTTTTCTTCTTATAAAGTAGGATACGCATCTATAGGACGTGTAGGTGTGTAACTTCATTACAAAACTCATATAGTTTAACTTGATGTGATCTATCTTTTAATAGTAGCTTAACCATGATAGATAATTCTTCAGCTTTTTCGTCAAATTTATTACTTGTTTTATTATGAACCTTATACAGTTTCTTCCTTGATGTATCGGTCTTTTGACCTTATTGTTTAGATTGTTTAGCCATCTTGTTAAAATTTTCTATTGGTAGTGTTGGTGTAGCATCGATAATGATCCACCACATACAATATCTAATATTTTTTGTTCAAAATGATTTAATCCATCATAGAAGTATTCTAATAAAGTTCTTTGAGTGTATCCAAGTTGTGGACAAGATGAAATTAATCTTTGAAATCTATCCCAATATTCATTAAAGTTTTCATCGCCTCTCATTTTCACAATTGTTATTTGTCTTCTATAAGTAATAATTTGTGTTGCAAGCATATATTGATCTAGGAAAGCTTCTAATATTTGAGCCCATGTCATTATTGAATCTTAGGAAGATAAAATAACCAATCTTGTGTTTGATCTTTCAATACAAAAGGAGAAGCTTTAAGGTTGACTTGTTCTAACAGTCTTTAGGTTTCATCCCATTAACTTTGTATTGATATTCCCTTAAAAACTGTTGTAGGTCTTCATTGTCCTTACCATAGAAGTTAGATAGAGCACTAATGATTCTAGATCTGAGTTCAAATTCGAGAAATTCCTCAATATTGGCAATGCACATTGGTTCACAAGCAGTGACATTTTGATTAGCTTGCCTAAAAGTAATTTCTCTATTAGCATTATTGTTATTATTAAGATTAAAGTTATTATTGGCTTCCATTGTGGTTGGTTGGTGTCTTCTACATTATTGTTGTCTTAAATTACAATTAAATGTATTATCTACATCATGATCAAACAGTTGTAAGGATCCTGTGGAATTAGAATGGCGAAGTGAATAGACCATACAACGTCCAGTTGTAAGGATCCTGTGGAATTAGAACGGCGAAGTGAATAGACCATACAACGTCTAAAACTCCTTAGAAATTATGTTCAAATCCTCATCAACGACGCCAAAAATTGACATGTATCGAGCGTGTACAATAATTTCAACTTTTATATTATACTTTAATTATTTCGTAGTAATGGCAAGTGGGAATCGTTTCCACAAGGACTTATCAAACCTCTCTAGGAAAAAAAAGACGGTTAAAGGTTTTAATTATTTTTATTTTTATTAATAATAATAACTAAACTAATTAATATCTAACTATAATATAATAATACTTAACTAACTATATTATTTTAATTAACTAACACAATCTAGAATCATAATCGATCAAATAGATTAAATTCAATAATAAATAAATATCTAAACAAATATCTAGAACAATGAAACATAAATTAATTTTGCATTCCAAACATGTTAATCCAATCCATATATAGTTACGAGCATACTTATCAAGTAATATAAATCATGAAACTCTAATTATAAGTAAGTATAAAGCCTTTAGCTAGGCATTTATTCTCCTTATACAGGTGGAAAAGTCATGTTCTAATTCTATTAAGCTAACGATTTTATTCACACAAAGACATTAACTTCACATAATAGAACCACATTAAACATTATGAGGACTTGAAACTACTAAATCTAACATCTTTGGAAAGCCACTTCAACACTAAATCTAGATCTCGAATTCACCTAGGATATTTAAATGGTGTTTCTCTTGTAAACAATCCTAGTTATTACTTCAATTAGTTAATGAAACCATAAATTACATACATATTTGCAACTATGCCTGCGACATCTAGATCCATGATTAAAATCAATTGATATTAACCTATTAAATCAGTTAATCAAGGAACACAATTAAGTTTAAAGCATTAAGCACATATTCATCTCATCATAACTATATTGCCAAATAGATCTAGTTCATGTTCGAACTTTGTTTAGGTCAAACAAACTACTCATTAATAATCATAAATAACAATGCAGTAATATAAATAAAAAATATAATTTAAAATAACTATAAATTAAATTATTGGAATCAAAAAAAGCAATTAAATAATAGATAACATATATAAAATTCGTTGACAATACTCCTATAACAACTAAGGCTTCTAGCGCTTAAAATTACGATTAAGGGTAATTAGTTTTGTAATTCTAGATTAATATTTATCGTATTCCAAGTACAAAATATCCTAAAATAACTCAAACAACTCGTAGTTATCGAAAATTCTTGAGATCATACCCAGCGATTCACGACGATTTGTGTTAGTCAGGAATCGCTGGAAAAATCCAAAATTTTAAGCTCGCTGATCTTTTCTTATGTTCGTAATTCCAATTCTTCTTTGCTTCCTTAGTGATAATTCTTCATATACTTCTTCATTTTGATTAATTCATTCATAATCTTCCGGTTTTCCTTCATTTCTTCATATTCTCTAGTTATTACCTAAAATATCAAAAAAAAAAAACAAACTCTGAGTAATATAGTCTTTTACATCTAAAATTATCCTAAAATATATAAAACATGTCCAATTATTGACTTCTTATGCCACATAAGATGTTTCCATTGCATGTACCATCTTGATCAAACTTCACTTTCTTCTTCTCATTTTGAATCATAAGTTGTGGCTCTTAGCCTTCGTCCTTTAACTGTACTATTAATGCATGACATTGTTCATGAGCCTTGCCATTTGAATTCTTCTTTTGATTCACCAATGTGTTACTAGGAAACTCCCCTCATAGGGAGGGTTTAATCTTGTGGCTAACTATCGAATCAGTCTCTCCAAATTCTTGATGAATTGGTTCATTTATATTCTATTCTTTTCAAAGTTTACTTGAATCCATCCATTTCTTTCTCATTTTTCTCATGTTTTTCCCTATTGCCAATATCAATTGCGCTTAAAAGTTGCTCAATAGTGTTGAATGAAACTTGCTCTTCATTATAAGGCGGTCGTTATTGCATTTGATTTCCAAAACCTAAAGGAGGTTGCAATGCATTGTTTGAATTTCCATAAGGCAAGTTTGGGTCTTAATTGATCCCCGGATAGTGACATCGTGGCACTATAGTTTTTTGCCAAAAATTGTTCCCGTATCCTCAATTATTCATGTAGTTCATTTCCTCATGCTCCGGGCTTAGCGACATTTGATCTAATGGATTCACCACTAAGGCTAAATGTTTCACATAATATGGACTAGGCAGATGTTGGCTCGATTGGCCTATTTGAAGCTTGGCCATTTAGCTTGATAAGTTGTACAATTATGCCATGATAGCGGTGTGTGAATTGACTTCATACATGCCCAGTACCTTCTTTGAGGATGATTGTGCTTTTGGTTGGGAGAAATTATTCATGGAAATCATTTCAAAAAGTTTAAATGCATAATTCTCATTCTATGAAAGCAAAGTACCTCCCGCTGCATTAGCCACGGTTCTTGTGTTACGAGTCATGTCATAGTATAATATTTGCAATATAGCCCATTTTATTAAACCATGCCCCAAAGATTTTCTTAGCAAATCTTTCAATCTTTCCCATGCTTCACTAAGTGATTCGGTCTTATCTTACTGAAAAAAACTGATTTCTTGCTTACACTCCAAAACTTTAAGCAGTTGGAAAAACCTTTTAGGAAACCTTACATTTATATCCGCCCAAAAAGTGAAGCTCCATCGATTCAAACTTCGAAACCATGGCTTAACTTTCCCCGCGAAAGTGAATGGAAAGAGCTTCATCCTAATTAGCTCCTTGGTAACATGAGGAATATGAACCGTATCGCACTTTTCCAAGAAAGTTTTCACATGAGCAATAGTATCCTCACATGACAATCCATTAAACAAACTATTCTAAACCATATTTATGAGTGTTCGCTTCCACTCATATGGTCTATGATTTTTAGGTATCTGCATAACACCATTATATGTCTGTTGCACTTCAAGTTGAAGTAATCCCAAATGCACCTTTGCTCCTTGGCCTTTCCTACTCTCCTTGATTTTCTGCCATGGTAACTTTTTTCTGTTTCTTTTTTTCCTTGGTTCTCTTTCTAGTCTTTGCTTTTTCTTTCAACTTTAAAGAGTAAAATTGAGCTCATGGTCGTTAAGTACTATCTCACCACTTTCGTCACTTTGCATATACAATAAAAACCTGAAATGAAGACAAAGAGAAGATCAAGTACAGAAGGTCAATCTAATTAAACTAAATTTTACTATGCAAAACTAAAGTAATGGAAAATAAATTCTAAACAAAATATTCTAATCAAACTAAGATTAGCTACCATCCTCGGTAACGGTGCCAAAAACTTGATACGAGTCACAAGTGTATGACTTTCGTTGCAAGTAATAGTGACCCAAACTAGTTTTTGAGTCATGGATATCAAACCACAAAGACGGTGTTTATGCTAATTTATTTTCCAATTAAGACAATATGTTAGCAACCAAAATCTAGATTTTGTCAGAGAAATTGAATAATAAAATTAAACTAACTAATTGCAAGAAATTCGAATTTGTGATTTTGAAATGGAGAAATAGTCTAAGGCAGTTGATTTCACCTATGTTGCATTGTTTCTATCCGACTTGGGACTCATCGTAGGGCGAGAAATAACTAAAAACATGGTAGAAACTAAAAGAAAACATGAAATTAAACCTAGAAATTAGAGCTAAATAGTGTTTTTCCAAAGCAAAAGTTGTCTCTAAACCTAATTTTTAAGTCTTATTTATACCCCCCAAGTCAATTTGGTACAAAAATTACACAAAATCAATGTAAACTCATTTTTTACGTATTTTCCCATAGTGGAAGCTGACCATGAAGTTGGGCACTAGCCTTATCTTCCACTGCAAATTCGTCATTTTTTTTGGCGCTGAGGTTGGCCCAGGTGCTTGGTTTGACATTAGGGCACTTGGATCCGAATCTTGGCCATATACTGCACTTTGTAATGGGATCTTGGACCTCTTAGAGGTCAGATTTGATAAAGCTTGTGACACATAAAATAGTACAGCTTTGAGTCTAATTTGCAAAAAAAAGAAACGAAAAGTCATTTGGATTTGAGATCCAGGAGTTATGGTTAAAACACGAAAGGTTGGTCAAAATGGATTTCGCCAAAACTTAACCAATTTGATGTCGTTTTTGCCCAAACCTTGTATTCTCATTTAGAAACCTTTGAATATCTTCAAAACATATCTAAACATGTGAAATATCATCATTTCATCACTCTCCTCCGATCTCATTTTTAAGAGAAATCTTCTCAAATCTTCAACTTCGGCTTTAAATGCTCCTTTTTGTTTTTCTCACCTAAAAACCAACAAATTATCTAGGATTACCACGAATTCACTTATTATTGGCCTAAATTATGAGCAAAATGCTACTTATAAAGGTACTAAAATATGCTACATATCAGTTATCTAAGTTTTTGATACGAATTCACAGTTTGTATAATAGAATTATAAAAAAATTATGATACCAATGTACAGTTGGTATCAGAGTAGGTTAAACGAACCTAAAAACAAAGTGGGACTAGGTATTTGTATTTAGGGAAAGTTCATGTTGTTAACCCTTACTAGTTGTCACAGTTGGATCAAGTGTAGTTCTATCCAAAAATTAGGAATGGGACTCACCGTTGAAAATCATAGTTAGTATCTTATATAGTGTCTAACTCGAGTCACCTTAAGATATAAGTAAATGTTGAACTTTGGAAAGGTTGGTCACGTTTAAGTGATGAAATTATTTGTATTGGCATTTGGTTTGCATTAACTTAATATGCACAAGTGACAAATTTTAAGGTGGGAAAGGGGATTTAAATTGAACAATTACATGTTATGATGTTATTTGTGTTTATATGTACCTATATCGTTAAATATGCTATTTCTTCACTAGTATCCTATTTTACTTGGTTGGAATCGATTCCTTATGCTCCTTATAGTGCATAATGAGTATGAAGGGTGGAAGTTCCTATGGCCTCTGAGATACTAAGGGCACACATAAGATTGATGATAAAGATTAGTGCACACAGATAGAGCACCGCATGGCTAAGGTGATGGACGATATCAGAGGAACTTTTAAGATTTGACTGCATCTCAATACAGATGTATGACTTAGCTAATGGATCTAGTCAAGGGTCAGGCAACACATCGAGCAACTAAACTTTTATCACTACAACCACCACAACATACACTTATTCCAAAAAATATTGAGGTGTAAGATGGAGCTGACTCACCTACCATCGCAGTTCCCATTCTAGCTGTGATGCTTAATGATAAGACAATGAAATATGATGCACCGATATTTTATGGAACTTTGGAGCCAGGATTTTTCAAAACATTAATCATGAACATTGAGAAAAGGATGAAGACTCTCAAAATTGGTGATGCTACTATGGTACCATTGGCTTCATCCTTGTTATAGAGGAGTGCTGAAAAATGGCAGAATTATGTGCATAAGATAGAAGGATTGATTAAGACTTGGTCGTGTTTCATGGTATCGTTCTATTAAATGTACTTTTCGAAAGATATCAAAGATGATAAGAATGGAAAATTCATTTATTTAACGCAGGGAAACATGAGGTTGAGAGACTATGACTTGAAGTTCCTAGAGTTGTCTGAATTTGCTTTTAAGTATATATCCACCGAGTTGGAGAGACTACTAGAGTCATTGACGGATTAAAAGATGAGATCCAACACATTGTGGCCCGTGTTAGGTCACATGCTTATCATGATGTTGTAAACGTAGTCACAAAGTGTGAGGCAGTTATGATAAGGACTTAGGACAATGTCAGAACATGCACTACAAAGGTCTAGCAGAAACAAGTTAGAGGGATTCTATCATGATAACCTCAATAAGAATTTTAAGAAATTAGGGTTTTCAGGCGTATATGAACAACTTAGAGTAGTTATAAGAGCACCACACACCTCGGTAGCTACTACCACTCATCCCCCTACAGTTATAACTACCTATGGTTCAGTGTGCAAGGCGCCACTTCCGCCGTGATTGATAAGTCTATAATTAGACATTGTTTTATGGTGTATTTTAGGGTAGTTTTAGATGTAAAAGGCTATTTTACAATGGGCTTTTTTTTATTATTATTTCATGTAATAATTGAAACATATGAAGAAGTGGATGAATAATGGAAGAAAATGAAAGATTTAACCAAGTGAAAAAAATACACAACGAATCACTAGAGAATTAAGAATTAACCATAAATCATTGTTGACGATTTGGCAGCGGTTCAAGATTTACATGTAAATCGCCAAACAAATCGGTGGTGCATAGAGGTAGTTTTCGAAGGATTTAACCAGCGATTTAAGTTATAAGTGGAATCAATGATGAATTGTTGGGCACAGTTTCAAGATTCATAGATAACTGTGAATAGTTTGAGTTAGTATAAGATATGTACTACCTGGAATACTATAAATATGACCTTAGAACTGTGAAATCAACTGCTTTGGAGTACTTAGATCAATATTTCATTGTTCTTTAAGCCATAGTTTATTGTTTTAGTTTTTGTATTTATTGTTCATTATTTTTAGAGACGATTTGAAGATTCAAAGTATTTATTTAGAGGTATTTATCTATATTTTTATTACTTTATTGTGGTCCTTATTATGATTATGAGTGAGTAGTTTATTAATCTAACAAACTTTGAACACGAACTTCCGTTTTGTGATGTAGTCATGATGAGATGATTTTGTACTTAATGCTTTAAACCAATCATATTCTTTAATTAATTGATTTAATAGATTATTATTTGCAAATTATAATCATGAAACTTTATATTGCATGCACATTCTATAATGTGTATTATGATATTTGGATTCAATATCTAGTTGAAAGTAGTAACTGAGATTGTTTAAAAGGTCTTTTACCATTTAGATATCCTTGGTGCATTAAGAACTAAGTTTAACATTGAAGTGGCTTTCCAAACTTATTAGATTTAGTAGTTCGAATCTTTCATGGAACATAATGTTGTTTTACTGCCTAAAGTTAATTTCTATAAGTTCGCTAAAGATAGACTCAATAAAATTAGAATATGGTATTTCCATTAATATAAAGAGAATTGATGTCTTGATAAGGACTGTCTACATATGATCTGAATTTAATGATCAACTATACTTTATTGAGAGATTAAAGTATGTTTATGGCTATGATTTGAGTAATATGTTTGAATGAAAAACAAATTATTTTTTAATTTTTTTGGATGTATGATTAGATATATATTTATTTATTATTGAATTGATTTGAATATTAGTGAATTTGAATTGTGTTGATTAAATTAGTTTAATTCGTTTAGTTAATTATTATAGTTTGAATTAGTGATTTTTAATTCATATTTTAATTAAATTAAAGTTAAAAAAATAATAAAAACTATTGAAACACTCTATCCAAAAGAAGTTTGCTAAACCCCTACGGGGATAATATCACTTATCACTACTGCAAATAATAAGGATATACAAGAAACTTATTGTACGCACTTAACATGTGTCGAATTTAGGCGTCGTTGCTAGGAAGTTCTAAATAATGTCTTAGGAGTTTTAGATGTTGTATTTGTTGGGGAATATGGCCTATGTCAATCTACAAATATTGTTTATCATATATTTTTAATTAATAAAATAGAGTTTTTCGTTTGTTGTTTTATTAAAAGTGATTGCGTGTTTACCTTATAATAAGATCCATGGGTATTTGTTGAAATATCCTAAATGTCTCTAGTCAGTCATTATACAAGGAACTATAATGAATTAAGACTAGTGTGAATCTTTATTGATGGTCAGGTGATGATCATGCATTTATGGATATGAATCGAGATCATAAGTACTTGTTAGGGAACAAGGTACTGGACCGACCCGCTTTGAGAACACCACATGGATTAAGTCATATGTGTTACTCATGATAGATATATCCTTTAGTTCTTCGACTTGAGATTACCATAGACTTGAATATTAAGAGCATGGTAATTTGACACATCAAAGGTTTTCTTTAATTGAACGATTTTAAAGATTTTGATTGTTTACCATGTGAATAATATGTAAAGGTGTGTAATCAAGATAAAATTTTCTCTTTTGTATAGAGAGATATGTCAGTGGATCCCTCAATATGTTAGATTGTTAAATGGCCAAGTACAAGTTAATTGATATGATTAATGTCACTTGGATGTTTTCGGTCTACCTAAAGATCAAGACTAGTATGATTAAACATTAAGGGTAAGTTTTCATGCCTTACGTTTAATCAAAGGATATAGCACGACAACAGGATATGATATATGTTATTCATCAGGTTGTATCGATTTTGATATTCATGTTACTTTGGTAGTCATAATCCCTTGCTAGAGACCGCTTATGACTTGTGTACCAAAATGGTTTTCGTTCACTCCCAACGTCGCATGAACCTATTGTGTCGCACATAAAGAATGACTTCGTGCAATTTCAGTTGGTCCATAGTAATGAATTTTATATGATAAAATTAATGACATAAATGCTTTTTGGATTTTTTATATGATAACTTATTAATAGTGGCGTATATATAATTTGCTTGAATTGCCTATATACAATAGTTGTATTATGAATAAATTTTTTAAGAGAGCTTATCTACATATATAAATAGAGGTTGAAACCCTAAAACGAAATAAAATTTTCATTTTTACTTTTTTCGAGTTCTCTGGATTTTGGGAGAGAACGAAAGACATTTTAAATCTATTTTGGGGCTAGCATTCCAAATTGTGGTCACTAATCGTGTGTAGACTTCTGATAGAGAACGCGCACTTGAAAGTATTGGGAATCAAACAATCAGAGAATAAGGTATTAGATTAAGTTAGGGTTTGCTTTTGTAGATCTAATTTAATGGAACTTATTTTTGATACTGTTGGGGTTTTTCAGAAATTGTTTTGAGTTTTATGCTGCCTATAAACCCCAAAACCCAATAGTATGGTCTACTCACTTCGTCGTTCTAATCCCACGGGTTCTTTAATCCATTTGATCATGAGGTAGATAGGAGTTTTAACCGTAATTTAAGACAACAACATCATAGGGAACACCAAGCTACCACAACGGAAGCAAATAATGACCTTAATAATATTAATAATAATTTTGATAATAGAGAACTTACTTTTAGGCAAGCCAATCAAAATATCAATTCTTATAAACCAATGTGTCTTGCCAATGCGGAGGGATTTCCTAAATCTTAACTAATATTAGGACTCATTAGCGCTCTACCTAACTTCTACTGTAAAGATAATGAAGTCCCTCATAAATTTACAATGGAATACCATCACAAAGTCAATGGGATGAAACATAAAGACTGTACATTAGAACAAATCAAACTTAAAGCTTTTCCTTTTTTTTATTAAAAGAGCAAAAACAAGATTGTTTATTTTATCTTCCTCAATATTCAATAACTACAAAGGCTCAAACATTAAAAGTCTTACTAGATCAATATATACCTGCATGAAAAACTAGTTTGTATAGAAGAAAAATTATATACATAAAAGTGGAAGTTGATGAATATTCTAATGACTTTTGGGATAGATTTCAAAGAATAATTTCATCTTGTCCATAACATGAATAAACACAAAGAGCTTTATTAGAATACTTTTACGAATGACTTAATTATTTTGAACATAGGCTTTTAGATATTATACGTAATGGATCATTATTCGATGTGACACCAACTTTAACAAAGGATTCTATTAGTAAAATGGATAAATAATCTACCAATATGGTGAAAAGACCAACACATCAAGAAAGAAACTTTATGAAAATGATAGTAAAAAAGTAATACATTTGATGAAAAATTTGATCAATTATCTAGCATAGTCAAATTACTATTAAAAGATAGATAAAACCAAATGAAACCATGTGGATTTTGTAATAAAATTACGCATCACACGGATGAGTGTCCTACTTTACAAGAAGATAATACTAAAGAAGTTAACGCTGTTATGAACCAATATTCTAGTCCTTTCAGAAATCAATATAATAATAGTAGTTACTACACTAGGAAACCAAATTGAGATCTTAGCTATGGTCCAAAAAATCAAAATCATACCACTTATAGAGTAAGAGCACGTATTCAATCTACACCAATTCAACAATCTCAACAAATGACTCAACATATGCTACCGCATTTAAAGCAAATACTACATGATTTTATGACCCAATGTCATCAAGACTTTACGCAAATTTCTCAAAATCAAATTAAAACTGATATGTCTATTAACGAATTGAGAAATCAATTAAGTCAGATGAATCTTCAAATTAATAAGTTAAGTAATCGAACTAAAGGATAAACTCAAACTACTAAACAAACACAAGTCAACGCTTTATTTTATGATAATGAAAAAACACATCGGAATAACTTAAGAGAAAATAAGTTGATAAACCTTTAATGGAATCAAATCATGATGAAGTTTCTGACGAATTCTCAATATCTAAAAATGAGTTTTTAGAAGAATCTAAAGAAAACTTAAGACAAAAGGTGTCATCTTTAATAAAGAAAATGCTTGAGAAATGTTCTGACCCATAAATATTTGTCATATCTATCACAATAGGAAGTTCTTCTATTGAATTAGCTTTGTGTGATCTTGTAGCATCAATTAATTTAATGTCACTTTAACTTTATGAATTATTGAAAATAGGATCATTAACTAATACGCCTATTAATTTTACTTTAGCAGATAATACAATTATTAATCTGTATGGATTATTAGAAGATATTTTATTATAAGTACACGACTTAATATTTCCAGCCGACTTTTATGTCATGGAAATGGGAGATTCAATATCACATAATCATTTACATATATTGTTAATTAGATATTTCCTTAAAATACTAAAACCAAGTTAAATATTTTTGAAGGAACAATGTCTATGGAATTTGAAGACAAAATTATTACATTCAAAATCAATCAAACATATTTATGATGAATATGATGAATTACTTGATAATGAAATTGACAATAATGATTTCTATTAAGGCATTATGACTACCAAAGTAGCATAAATATCAAAAACAATACAACCTAACGAATAACATATATAATATCCTTTTGCCATGCGATATCCTTTGATTAATTATAAGGCATGGAAAGTCATGCCTAATGTTCAATCGTACTAGTCTCAATCTTTAGGTTTACTGAAAATAACCAAGTGCCATTGGTCATATCAATTCACATAGACTTGGCCACCATCACTCATTCATATTGAGGGATCCACTGATATCTCTCTCTAAATGAAAGTGACAAATTCTATCTTGATTACGCACATTCACCTATTATTCAAATAGTAACCAATTACTATCTTTATAATCGTTCAGTTGAAGATAACATTTCACTGTGTCAAATTACCATTTCCTAATATTGAAGTCTATGGAAATCTCAAATCGGAGGACTAAATAATATACCTATCATGAGTAACGCCTATGACTTAATCTTTGTGGTGTTCTCATAGCGGGTCAGTCTAGTACCTTGTTCCTTAACAAGTACTCATAATTTCCATTCGTATCCCTATATACATGATCATCACACGACCATCAATTAAAATTTACACTAGTCTTAATTCATTATAGTTCCCAATATAATGACATACTAGGGACGTTTAGGATATTTTAACAAATACCTATGGATCTTACTATAAGGTAAATATGCAATCACTTATAATAAAACAATAAATGAAAACCTTAATTCTTTTAACTAAAATTATAAGACAAACAATGTTTGTAGATTGACCTGAGGCATATGCCCCAACATCTCCCACTTACACTAGGGCTAATCATTCATGTATCTAATACCTAATGACCTAACATGACCATCATGTTTCGCTTGTGGAAGAGCCTTTGTCAAAGGATCTGCAACATTGTCTGCTGTAGGAACTCTGCAAATCTTCATGTCTCCCATCTCAATGATTTCTCGAATGAGGTGAAAACGTCTAAGTATATGTTTGGATCGGTGGTGTCATCTCGGTTCCTTCGCTTGTGCGATCGCCTCATTGTTGTCATAATACAAGCAAATGGGGTTAGCTATACTTAAAACCACACCAAGTTCAGAGATGAACTTTTTTATCCAAACTGCCTCCTTAGCTACATCGGAGCCTGTAATATACTCAGCTTCTGTTGTAGAATCTGCCACAGTGTCTTGCTTTAAACTTTTCCAGCTCACTACGCCTCCATTCAAAGTAAACACATATCTAAATTGTAATCTAAAGCAATCTATATAAATTTGAAAAGTTTCATTTATGTAACCATTTACAACAAGCTCGTCTTCCAAACTTCCATAGACCAAGAACACTTCTTTAGTCCTTCTCAAATATTTAAGAATGTTTTTTATTGCTATCTCGTGACTCACATCAAGATTGAACTGATATCTGATGATTATGATAGCTATACTTGAAACCACACAAAGTTCAGAGATGAACTATTTTTATCCAAACTACCTCCTTAGCTACATCAGACATTGTAATATACTCAGCTTCTGTTGTAGAATCTGCCACAATGTCTTGTTTCAAACTTTTCCAGCTCAGTGCACCTCCATTCAAAGTAAATACATATATATACTATAATCTGAAGTCATCTATATCAGTTTGAATTGTTTCTTCTGTGTAACCATTTAAGAATGTTATTTTCTGCTATCTCGTCACTTTCATCGGGATCAGACTAATATCTGCTCATTTCGTTCAAAGCTTATGATGCATTTGGTCAATTGCATAACATGATATACATAATATATCTAATAGCAGATGCATATGGAATCGTATTCATGCATTCTCAATCATCATTAGTTTTAGGACTTTGAGTCTTTCGGAGACTTATGCCATGACACATTGGCAACGACCCTCTTTGAGAGTCTTGCATATTGAACCTATTCAGTACCTCATCAATATAAGCATTCTAACTTAGACCGATCAACCTTTTAGATCTATCCCTATGATCTTAATCCTAAGGATGTAATCTGCATGTCATAAGTCCTTCATTGAGAAACACTTCCCTAATCAAGACTTGACACTCCGTAAGGTTGCGATGTCATTTCCAATGAGTAATATATCATCAATATACAGTACCAGGAAAACAACAACACTCCCACCGACCTTCTTGTATACACAAGGCTAATCTTCATTTTTAATGATACCAAGTTCCTTAATTGCATCATCGAAATGAAGATCCTAACTCTGAGAGGCTTGCTTTAATCCATAAATTGATCTTTAAAGCTTGAACACCTTACTAGTATTCTCAGGATGAACAAACCATTCAGGATGTATCATATAAACATCTTGAAGTAATTTTCTATTTAGGAAAGTTGTGTCGACATCTATTTGTCATATCTCATAGACATAATAAGCGGCTATGAAAATTTGAATTCTAATGGATTTAAGCATGGCTACAGGAGAAAAAGTCTCATCATAATCAACATCTTGTGTCTATCTGAAACCTTTTGCTACTAGCCATGCTTTATAAGTATGCACATTTCCATCCATGTCGGTTTTCTTCATGAAAACTCATTTATATCCAATGGTCTTGCCACCTTTAGGTAAATCAACCAGGTTCCAGACTTAGTTATCGTACATGGATTACATTTCAGAATTCATGGCACTAAGCCATTTATCTACATCAGGGCTAGACCCAGCCTTCTGATAAGTAGTAGGATCATTTTGATATATAAGCAACACCTCACTACTATCACTAATAAGAAATCTAAATCTCTCAGGCTGATGTATTAACAAATCAGACCTACGCGAGCCTTTTGATACCTATGGAGGTTCAACTAACTCAAGACTTTGTTGATCTCCCACTAGCGGTTGAGTGCATATTATTGGTTCTTGAACTTCTTTAAGACTTATGTTCTTCTCATTTTTGTCTTTTGAAATAAACTCCTTTTCCATGACATCATTCTGAGAAACAAACATTTAGTTCTCAATAGGATTATAAAAGTAGTATCCTCTAGTTTCTCAGGATAAGCACAAAATACATACTTGGTAGATTTGGTTAATAATCATTCTGAGATTTGTCGTCATACAAAAACCTCACAGCCCCAAATCTTAAGGAAAGACATACTTGGTATTATCCAAACCACATCTCATATGATGTTTTATCAACCGCTTTAGAAAGAACACAATTCAGTGTAAATGCAGCAGTTTCTAAGTCATAGCCCCAAAAGGAAATAAAAAGATCTACGTAACTCATCATAAATCAAACCGTATCTAATAAAAATCTAATTTCTTCTCTCAAGAACACTATTCCATTATGGAGTTGTTGTAAGAGTTAACTGTGAGGCAATCCCACAGTTTCTAAGATAATCATCAAACTCTTGGCTCAAATATTCACCATCTCGATCTAATCGAAGCACTTTAATAGTTTTACAAAGTTAATTTTGCACTTTATTCTAAAATGTCCGAAACTTCTCAAAAGATTCACTTTTATGTTTCATTAGATACACGTAACCATATATGCTAAAATCATCAGTGAACGTAAATAATTACTTATAACCACCTCTAGCCATTATGTTTATAGGACAGCATACATAAGTATGTATTAGACGCACTAAATCACTTGCCCTTTCACTGTCTAGTAAATGGACTCTTTGTCATCGTGCCTAGTAAATAAAATACACATGTTTGATATGATTCAAAATCAAATGAGTCTAAAAGTCCATTTTTATGGAGTTCATAAATGCATTTCTCTTTTATGTGGCCAAGACGACAATGTCAAAGGTAGTTTTGACTCTAATCATTTAACTTGAATCTCTTTATATTTAAGTTAAGAATAAGAGTTTCAATGGACCATTTCATGTTTAGAATGTAAAGACCATCATACAAATCAACATTTGCATAGAAAACATCTTTACGAGAAATGGAGCATTCATTATTCGTAATAATGAAATTAAAACCATCCAAATCCAATGAAACCGATCTGATGTTTTTGCTCAAGGAAGGGACAAAATAACAATTGTTTAAAACTAAAACAAGTCCACTAAGTAAAATTAACTCATCGAGCCCTACAGCCAACGCAACAACCTTTGCTCCACTTCCAACTCATACGATGACTTCCCTTTTCCTTAGCTTTCTACTTTTAGTGAGACCCTGCACATTAATACAAATCTGAGGTCCGCATCTAGTATATGATTCCCAAGAATCACTAGTATATAAGTTAGTTTTAATAACATAAATACCTAAATGGTAGTCGTACTACTCTTATTTTTCTTAAGATTTTTGAGATAGAGCTTGCAATTTCAAAACCAAATACCCGGGTGCATGGTAGAAATTACAATTTCCTTCTTTTTCCTTTTCCTTTTAGTATTGTTAAGTAGAACCAGCCTTAAGCTTGATTTGCTCCACAAGCATGGTGACAATCACAATAGCCTTGGCTACTTTAGCCTTGCTTTTGGCATTTTTCTTCATAGCCTTTCCTTTATGAACCATCAACACATTAACAATGGGTTTTTTGACATTCTACATACGTGTTTTAAGCATCAAATGCAAATCTAAGATAAAATTCTCCATGTTATTCATGTTATAGTTCATCAAAAATTGTGAATAACTATCAGGCAATGAATTTAGGACCAAATCTATAGTCAACTCCTGGCTTATGAGAAATCCAAGTCTGTCAAGATGGTCAATATAGAACTTCATTTTTAGAACATGAGGACTAGCTAACATACCCTTAACCATTTTGCAAGAATGTTGGTTCTTGACTATCTCAAACCTTTCTTGTTTAGCCTGCCGTTGGAACATTTCCTTCAGCATCATAACCATGTCGTAAGCATCCATGAGTTTCATGTCCTTCTAAAGTTCAAGAACCATGGTTTCCAACATAATGCATGCAACGTCAGTTGAGTTGTTGACATATTTAGTATGTGTATCCTTCACAGCTTTTAAAGCATTGACTGGTGGTTCCTCAGGAATAGGATTATCTTGGACATACAACTTGCGTTCATGCTTAATAACAATTCTCAAGTCTCTGAACCAGTCAATAAAGTTTGTCCCAAACAACTTATCTTTCTCAAGGATTGGTCGAAGTGACAAAGGATTAGTGTGATTTAAAGATGCCATAGATCTACAACAAAGATTATGCAAAAGTTTTTTTAGTATAGAGGAATAGAAACCCTAATAAGTCAGTATTTATATAATTTTAGTTGTTTATTTTAGTATATTTAATATGGAAAGTCTCCAAAATACGTAATAACTTATATTTATTAATCGTTTTCAGGTGAAATGGAGTGCTCTGTTGAATTGGTGGCGAAAACATACTCAAAATGGAGTATTTACATGCAGTGATATGACTCGGACAATTTGCCTCGTGGCAGCCCCAGCAGCAAAACACGTTCAACACCAGTCATCCCACTTGTGACACGCGTCAGCATCTCATTCAACCAAGCGGTCACTTGCTGCTTGCTCTTCCAAACAAGCGATGCCACGTCAGCTGTCAACACCAACCAAACAAATCACACAGCGTAACAACCATTTATCCTCGCATAGCAGCCGTAGTTCGTCCTCAGGATCCTCATTGTGCATTTGTCTCATGCATGTTCGTTCATTTGAGCGAACCGAACCTGGTACTTCCTTGCTTGCCACGTGTCACGATGATTACTCAAGCACATCACCAACCTGTTCTCCACCAATAGCACACTGCCATGTGGCGATTTTCAACCCAAACGCACCAATCGTGTGCTACAAGGTGTATAAAACCCATTTTCAACGCAAAAATAGTCCCTAGATGCTCTTCGGCACATGAGTCACGAGGCCAACCCCCAAAATTAGTTTCTTTCACCTCCCAGGACCAATTTTTAGTAGTTTTATATATTATGAACCTAGGGTATTATTTGGAAACACAAACTATTATATTTTTAGCATCAACTTCTATCAATAATGACCTTGGTCAGAGGGGAAACAAGTCGGGATTATAGATTCATGGCATATTATGTGAGATCTTTTATTATATTATTTAATTTAATTTAATTCTTCTATTTCATTGTTGTTGGTTTTAAGGAAAATTGTTTAGATCTAGGCACTAAAAAAAAACAGCAAATCAGAAACGGAAATTTTCGTCTCTGATTTGCAAAAATTGTGTCTCTAATTGCAGTCAGAAACGGAACAGAGACGGAATCAATTTCGTCTCTAAAAACGTCGTTGCTAATTCAATCGAAACGAAATCGATTCCGTTTCGATTTAGAGACGATCGAAACTAATAAATTGCTTTACGATCAGAGACTTTAATTTATTCTGTCTCTAATTCCGTTTTTGATTAGAGACGGAATAAATTCCGTTTCTGATTATTTCCGTCTCTGATCCGTTGTTAATCAGAGACGGATCAGATACGGAATTTGATCCGTTTCCGATTCATGTATCTAACAAAAACGAAAATTAGAGACGGAAATAGCAACGGAATCCAAAGATTTCGTTGCTATTTCCGTCTCTAATTTTCCTTTTTGTTTAGTTTTTAAAGTCTTATATATATAGGTCTCAATCCAAGCACATTTAACCTGCCAATATATAATAAAAATCATAGCAAAATAATATATTGATATTGCACAATTTATATAAACTTAACATATCCTTAACATTATCTTTTCTCAATGTACTGTACACGAAACAACAAAAAAAATCTGAAAAATTTCTATATCGTATCTTTCTACAAAAGTAACAGCAAAAATTGTTCTAAATGAAAAAAAAAATGAAGTGTTCCGAGATAATATAAAGTTGATTGTGCTTCAAATAATACTTGACTTCGTACAAAACACCTGAAAAAAGATCAAAAAGAAAAAAATCACTAAATTACACAAACAATAATAGGAATATAAACAATATTATGGGAGAATGAAGGAACTCAATACAGATTGTGCTTCAAATAAATGATCTATCCAAGAATTATAAAATTTGGAATTAGTGGATTGGTAAAAATGGAAGAAAATTAAAAAAGGATACATGAAAGCTAGTCGAATAGAAAAACTTGAGAAACTCATTCACATAGAAGTACTATAAGATTCACGAGTCCCTCTTCTCTATAATTCGAATTCATGATTCATGAACAATAACAAATTAAGTATGTTCCAGCTAAACATCTCAAAACTTGAGAAACACTCATTCACATAGAAGTAACACTAGGTAAATACCAAATGAAACTCTAACAAAACATAAGCAGAATATTAATGACAAATTAAAAATTAACAATAACAAGCTAAATAAATCAAAACCATAGATATTTATGCTATATGTATTTATAGTTCAATTTGCCATAATCAAAATAAATATATATTTTGCTTTAGAAGAAGAAAACATAGTCCAAATTCTGATCAGCAATAAGGGATCCAGCTGTCCACAAAAAATGGAAGGAAAGTTGTAAGGAATAAGCAAAGTTTATAGGGTGCAAATAAGTAATTAGTCACGGTACATTATTTTCTCTAAGAGAAGCCCCAAAAAAAAAAAATTTGCCAACAAGCACATGAAAAAGAAAAACAGAAATAAAGCGAAATAGAGTAGGAAAGCAAATTCAAAATCACTGCATTAATTGGTTGCTTAGTTTCCATGGTTGAAACTACTGTTAACAATCATGGCAACATTTCTTGAACAATAAATGCCATTTTTGCTATGTCAGTCGTCGAATAAAGTTCAGAAGCTAATGGAGAGGATGCAACTCTGCATATTTTTTCTTCCAATGATAATCAAATAACTCTAGTGATTGTTCTCACTCACACAAATTTAAACAGAATTAGCATTCTATAACCTTTTTTGTTAAAAAGTTAAGAAAAGCCTTTCTGACACCATTGTTGCAAAAAGGAAAAACTAAGTCCACGTCATGTAACTTTTGATCCATATAGTTGGTTCAATTTTTTAGTCAAATGAAAAAAAAAAAAAAAAAAAAAAAAGAACCGCTTCTAGAGATCGTATAGACAACTTTAGATCGTTCAAAGACAATGCTCAATTTCATGACTTGGTTGCTTTCATGTTGATTCTGTAGGGAGTTTGAAGCAAGATCATATTGGATAGCCTACATGAAAAGGATGGGGAGTGCCAACAATTGATTACCAAACTATTTATATTGTATATCGTCTTAAAAGTAATAGCTTTTCTATATTTATATTCACGAGCTCAAGCAATTTTTAGTATAATAAAAGAAAATCCAAATCCATCATCCCCGTAACCATTTCATACCAAACACTTCAGTCACTCACAATTTTCCATCCTCATCTCCATATTCAACCAAAATTTGTACAAACACGCGCACAATATCACATATGTAATTCACACCTTATTTATAGATAAATCTCTATCATAGTAAGAACCAACAAATAATCAAGCAAGACTGGAATATTCATCAAAATGCAATGTCATGCCCCTCTAAAACTAACGATGGAAATAAGTTCGCCACATCATTAATACGTACTTCTCGGTATTTGAAACCTACCATTCAAGTAACTAAATATTCAAAGAACAAAGTAAAAATAAAATAAAAAAGAATCTAAAAAGAAAATAAAAATCAATTAATCATTTAAAACCCAACTTACTTGCTCTGAGCTTGATGGTGTTTGATAACCAAGCCTAAACGTACGAAACGCCACGAATATTGTATATTTCATATTGTAGATGTTGTCACTATATACCTAAAAAAATAAACTACTTTTAGTAAGGAACTCCGGTAATATACATGAATTATTTCATATAAAAAGATAAGAATTCATATATTTATATATATTTACTTGTTTAGCATCTAGAGCTTGCATGGTTCCCCCCCATGTCCTCAAAGGCTTCGTCAGTCCTCTTCCACTTTCTTTTTTCTTTTTATTTTTAAGTGGAGCACGTTTTAGCAATACCAAATAAAAATGTAAGAATAAATTAAAACCAATATAAGCAAAATAGTAATTTTTCAGTAGTTGCATGCACTTTCTAAATAAGAGTAACAAGAAACTAAAGAGATTTAACTTTGCTTTGAGTCCTTTGAACTTTGTGCTTGCGCCTCTTTTTTTTTCGGATGTGGAAATTACATCTTCTACCGTTCTCCTACTATTTTTCTTTCGAGTCACTGATTATAACGGAAAGCCTACAAATTTGCAATTCAACAAGAAAATTTGTGGATTTAGAAAGATGGGGTCTTGTAGAAAAACAAAAAAATGAAAATGAATCGTAATAGCTTGAGATAGGACCAGCATCAGTGCTACCTGTAATTGAACCATAAAAAAGGCTACCTGCTCAATGAAATAGAGATGCTAGTTACTTTCAATATTGCCATGCAATTTTCGCATATTGTTTCACTAGTCTTTGCAAATTTGAAACCAAGTCGGAACAAAGCTTTGCCACCTTGCCGACCACTCATGCTTTAAAATCTGCATTTTCAAAATTACACATTCAGTAGTAAGTAGACAAAACGAAACTGAAGAATGTAACCAATTAGTCGAGCATAGAGATAGCTATCAGTTTTACTTCCTCTATGACCTATTTTTCCATAAATTCCAGTTTCAAATAAGAATCCTACTAATCTCTATTGGGACATTATTGTAATATAATGGCGTAGTAAACCATTTTGTACCACAAAGATGGTAAGATAACATTAAGAAAACAAGTTCCACTAGATATATTGCATATAATGAATTTATGATGGAAATTTAGAGAACTTAATCAAGCAGTCAGATAAGTCTATACCTGATTGCCCTTCTTTATTGCCTTGGATTGTTGAATACTGTTCAAAATCCCGAATGGTAAGTTAAGTCAAAAATCCATAAGCAAGGAAATCAACAAAACTAGCAAAGACAATATACCATCAGAAAATAAAGGTTGCCAATCATAATCAAAGAACAGTTCAGGATATTCCTTTCAGATGAATAACCATTACTGCCAAATTATTAGAATTCTAATCAAAATGGTGGCTCCTATAATTTCATGATTTGATCCAACCCAAATCAACCTGAATTGCAAAACATGTGAAAGACAATCAATCTGAATCACACTTTATTTAAATTGAATAAGTAATGAATTAATGTAAAATGTCAAAAGCACAAAAAACCTTTAAAAAAAACTTATTTGCTGCTTTCATTCGTGTTTGCATTGATGTAAAAAGACGTAAGAACTACAGAATATCAGAAAAAAGAATAATTGGCTAGCTTTCAAAACCATTTATTCAGTTTATCTCACATATCAAATGGCAGATAAATACAAAAAGTATAGAGCAGAAATGAGATAATGTAATATGAACATGCATATATGACCAAACAGTATGTTGTTTTAGTTTTTTTTACTTTCTTGTTAGGAAGATGGAAACTGAGAACACAACAGTAGTATAGAATACAAGAACAAAAGGAAGTATCCAGAAAGAAAATAAGATGCACCAATGCACTCCAATGTAATTATGTAACATCACATATGTTTGAATAGAGCACATAACATGCAAGCCTTAATATCATAGGTTCAAATCCCAACTACTTGACCAACTCATGATATAATATTCATCAAAGAACAACTACAGCAGTTACTATTTGATGAACAGACAACTACTTCAGTCAAGAGAACATATAGAGAATACCCTGATGAATCTGCCACTATTTCCTTTTGATAAGAAACCAACAACTTGACTCCAACATGAGTTGAACCTTCAACCTCCCCCAATCTTGCATTTGGCAACTGATGGCTCATCCATCTTACCAGAGATGCTTCGGCATGAATCCGCCACTACGAGCACTCTGCAAGCCAACATTTCAATTAATTAGCCCATCAGAAAAGAGTGTCATCTCTAATTACAAAAATATGGGTTCTATTAAGGATGTACGCCATATAAATGAAGACTAAATGATATTGTATTTCTGAAGTAGATTTGGCAGGGGCATTCGAATCAAACTATTATGCAGTTTTTTTGAGCTTAAAGAGGGAAATGTTGATAATTAGTTGAATAAGCAGAATAGATAACACAGAGTATGCTTGTGGGATACTATATTAAGCACATTTCAATCAAGCTAATAGCACGCTTATTAATTAAATGGACTTGGAAATTTAACCATACAATCAATGTCAAAAGCACAATCAGACAGTGACATTTTAACCATACAATCTGTGTCAAAAGCACAATCAGATAGTGACATTTAGAAAAAAAAATAGAAGGGAAGGGATGATAATCACCAATTAATTCCACACAAACAAGCCAAACAACAATTTAGAGAAATCCACATAGTTTGTTAACATCAAGAAGCTCAGTCTGAAATAATACAAACCAACAACCACAACAATAGCACTCGACATTCAAAGTTCATCCACAATTCAGTCTCCACCGCAACACGCAAGTAGTAGCAACACCGTAATAGATAACGAAGTTCATATATATGTTAGATTTACCATCTTCGCTGCATTAAATGTAAAACATGCGATTCTTCAGGTTCGCATGGAAGCGCGGGAGTGTCTTCAATTGGTGATCAGTGGAGCTTTCACCATGCTCTGCCACTATCCTCGTGGTACAACAAACGATAGTCTCCTAATTCGATAACCGCAACCAAACTAATGGCAACAACATATTGCTTATTCCTCACAGAGAAACCAAACTCCTTACAAACAAACGGCAATCGATTGCGTGTATAGAAACTTTTTCGACCATCATAAGCTAATGGCTCCCCATTCATATCAGTTTCTAAATACAAATTGCGCAATTCTTCCATGATCACTCGGTAATCTTTGGAAAACAAAACCTCAGGCGTAATGGAAACCTAATCAAGAGAAATTAAATATGCACAATGAGTGTGAGAAACTTGTATGAAAAAAAAAATCCAAAATTCACAAAATAAACCAACCAACTCACGTTATAGTGAAAAAACTCTTTGAGAGATGAATCAATCTCTACTTGAAAATGATTCTTCTTCAGCAGAAACTTCTCGCCAATAATATCGGGAGGAGGCGAGAAGAGAAAGCGTATAAGCCGCTCCTCCGGTTTGAGAGATAATTGTTCTAGCTTCCTCTCAACGTCGGAAGAAAAACTCGCTTGGTGCAGGTCGGATCGCCACGATCCACCTCTTCCTCTTCCACAACCGCCGCCATCTCCACCGTATCCGCGGCCGCCACCACTACCACGACCTCCATAAGAGTAATTGCCGCGGCCACCACGGCCTCCATCACCACCACCGCGGCCTCCATAAGATGGGTAATTGCCGCCACCGCCACCGCCAACACGGCCTCCATCACCACCACCACCACCACCACCGCGGCCTCCATAAGGGGAGCAACCGCCACGGCCACCGGCAGACCCGACGGCCTCGTCCGGCAAAGATTTAGGGTTTGGGAGAGAGATTTTCGTGAGAGAGAGCGGTGAGATTTCAGTGAGAGGGCGGTGAGAGAGAGAGAGAGAGCAGAGAGCGGTGAAAGAGAGGGTGAGAGAACGAGAGCAAAGAGCTGCGAGAGAGAGAGAGAGAGCAGAGAGCGGCGACGGTGAGAGAGAGAGAGAGAGCGGTGACTGTGAAAGAGAGAGCAGAGAGCGGTGACGGTGAGAGAGAGAGGAGAGAGCGGTGACGGTGAGAGGGAGCGGCGGTGACGGTGAGAGAGAGCGGTGAGGGAGAGAAGTTTCGTTGAGTGAGAGAGCGGTGACGGTGAGGGAGAGAGGTTTCGTTGAGAGAGAGAGAGAGAGCGGTGAGGGAGAGAGATTTTAGGGAGAGAGATTTTGGTCCCCATTTTTGAATCATCGAGATCAAAGCACGCACGAATCTCGATACGTAACGGACGGTTGTAATAAATGAAAATTTTTGTGGGAATGTTGGCGCCATTTTTTAGAGACGGAATTAATTCCGTCTCTATTTCCGTCTCTGATTTGTCTCAATTCCGTCTCTGAATTAGTCCGTCTCAATTCCATCTCTAACTAATTTTTTTAGCAACGGAACTTATTTCCGTTGCTAATTCCGTTTCTAAATTTCATTTTCCTTGTAGTGAGGGCTTGTATGTGGCCAGCACATGCTTTTAGGTGGCCAATCTATGGTTATTTGGACCGATAGTATCTGTGTAATTATACTTTTAGACCAATAAAGTGACGAACACTCACTCAATTTCAGTAAATCCTTTTCCATTCTTGACTGTGCAGCAATTGAATCTAAGTTAAATCGGAAGCGGATGCGATTTAGTTATTTAGGATTAGTGTCCCCACAGACCCATATTAGTACGGTTAGTGTATTAAACCCGATTGGCGGATGTCTAGGGTTATGCATTAATTAGGGAAGTAGTTAGTGGCAGACGTCATGACAATCATGATTAGGGAAATGAGGAATTTTTTGCGGATGTCAATTTTCTATAGCTAATCTAGGAGAACTTAAATTAATAACTTTTTGGGAATGATTGAAAACCATGATGTGCCATTGAATTTTGATCCTGATTTGTGGAACTGTAGACCTAGGTGTTACTTAGATGTTCATTAATTGTTTTGAAAGTATTTTTAATTATTTTATTTAATTAGTTAAGTTAAATTAGTTAGTTAAATTATTTATTTAAAACCCCTGATTTCTCCTTTTCATTGTTTTTAACCTTAGAAAGACCACCAATCTCTATGGGACCTACCCTTTGCCACTATTCTACGAAATAGTTGGTTTAGGAATTTCATTTTATTGTGTTCGGCGTGCGTCAATTTTTGGCATTGTTTTCGGGGATTATTTTACTTTCTTTGGTGTTTTTATTTATTTATCATTATTTTATTTATTATTTATTTATTTATTTTAATTAATTGGAGCATTCCATAAGTTTTGTTAGGTTTGACTATAGATTATATTTTTTTAGCATAATGTGAGCACTTTTTTTGAATTAACATATTATTAGAATTTTAGGTGTTTTGAGACTTGGTTGGGACATACCCAACTTAAGTCGCCGCATTAGTGGCGAGCCTTTGAGTAGATTCAAAACCCTAGACTTCATTCCATCGTCTTGTTTATTTCACTCTTAGTGCAAGACTTCGAGCTCGCAAGACTATATAGGAATCATTTGAGTTAACTCATATGATTACGAATTCTTGCTCTTGTTACGATTGTTTTTCATAGTTTCTTTAGTCACCTAGACATGAGAGATTTCGTGCATATCAGTTTTTAGAGACCGTTGTTATGCATTCATTTGATTCATCTTCTTTTATTTATCCATGTTCTTCTTCACTATTCTTTTTCCTTTTATTTTGTGGATTCCTTAACTTGTTTTGATTCTTGAAGACAAGGTTCGAAATAAGTTTGGGGGTATTTTAGAATTTGTTGATTGAGTTTGGATGGATTCTTTACAAAAGACCACAGGTGAGATCGTTTATAGTAATGGTGGTGTTTTATATCATTTCTTTCATTTCTTGTCCCTTCATATTTCTTTCTCATTTCATTAGTAGTTGATACACTTTCATGCACGTTTTTAGTATAGTTTTTATTTTATTTTTTTATTGTTTAGAGTCACCCGAAACGTTATTTAATTCTTTTAGTTGTAGATGAGTAAATTACAGTTGCCTTTTTGACTTGACATTTAGGAAAAACTAGGAGAAACACTCAATCAAGTCCGTAACCTAGCATTTTTATGATTTCATGATTAATGAGTCAATTGATGGTTAAGCTTTATGCTAGATAACGAAAATGAGCAGACGATCAAAATTGTGCAAGTGGTAATATTTTAAACCATATTTGAGAATATTCTTGATTATAGTGAAAGTGAGAATGGCTAGCAGGAGTTTTTTTTTAATATAGAGAGTCTCACAGGTTTCCATAAGAAATGGAGTAGGGAAACTTGTGGTGGGAAAAAGTGAGAAAATTGGTCTATAGGAAATGGAGCAGAGACCATATTTGTTGAAAAAAGGAAGAAAAAAATGTGAAAAAATAAAAACAAAGAATAAAATAATTAATAAAGGCAGAAGTTGTGAAAACTCCTCAAATAAAAGATTTAGCTCGAGTGTTTTCACTAAATTAAGTTAGATTTTTACCTTGCGTGCTTGAGTGTATAGACAAAAAAAAAAAATCGTGATTAGTTGATGGCCTTTATTTTGACCGAATCTATGTCTTTAAAGTGTGATCTTAATTGTGTTTGAGTTGCAAGTCATGACATATCATAACTCTGACATTTCCTGAGTTGTTTGTTAACTTGGCGGCTTTGTAAACCAAATGCACTCCATGAATTTTGAGACGAGTATAGGATTAATTAGGTCATTGCATATTTATATTAGGAGTTAGTTTAGTTTGTGTTGTCATCTACACTTATGCTCGAGACGTGCAAAGTCTTAAGTTTGGGGGTAATTGATAAGTCGGTATTTATATAATTTTAGTAGTTTATTTTAGTATATTTAATGTGGAAAGTCTCCAAAATAAATAATTAATTATATTTATTGGTCGTTTTCAGGTGAAACGGAGTGAAGATTGAATTCGTGGCGAAAAATATTCAAAATGGAGTATTTACATGCATTAATCGGACCCGGACAATTTGTCTCGAGTTACGTATTGCACAGTTGCCACGTAGTGACCGGTCACCACGTGGCAGCTCTTCATTGGCTCTCCAGCAGCAAAACACGTTCAACATCAGTCGTCTCCCGCGTGACACGCATCAGCGTCTCGTTCAACCAAGTCGTCACTAGCTGCTTGCTCTTCCAATCACGCGATGCCACGTCAGTTGTCTACAACCAACTGGACCAATCACACTGCGTGACAACCATTTCTCCTCGCACAGCGGCCGTGAGTTCATCCTCGGGATACTCACTGGCATTCGTGTCATGCACGTTCGTTCATTTGAGCGAACGGAACCAGCTGCTTCATTGCTTGTCCCATGTCATGACCCAGCTGCCCAAGCACGTCACTTGCCCGTTCTCCACCAATAACATGCTGCCACATGACGATTTTCAACTCTAACGCACCAATCGCGTGTTGCTACGTGTATGAAATCCATTTTCATCACAAAATAGTCCCTAGATGCTCCTCGGCGCACGAGTCACAATGCCAACCCCCAAAATTAGTTTCTTTCACCTCCCGAGACAAATTTTTAGTAATTTTTTACATTAGGAACTTAGGGTATTATTTGGAAACACCGACTATTATATTTTTAGCATCGACTTCTCTCGCAATTGCCTAGGTCAGACGAGAAATAAGTCGGGATTATGGATTCATAGCATATTATGTAAGATATTTTATCTTATTATTTAATTTAATAAAATTCTCCTATTTCATTGTTGTTGATTTTAAGGAATATGGTTTAGATCTAGGGTACGTATGTGACTAGTGCATGCTTTTAGGTGGACAATCTATAGTTATTTGGACCGACAGTATTCGTGTAATTGTACTTTTGCACCAATAAAGTGACAAACACCACTCATTTGTCGTAAAACCCTTTCGGTTCTTGAGTATGCAACAATTGAATCTAAGTTAAATCGGAAGCGGACGCGATCCAGTTATTTAGGATTAGTGTTCTCAAATAACTATATTATCGCGTTTAGTGTGTTAAACCAGATTGGCAGATGTCTAGGGTTATGCATTAATTACGAAAGTAGTTAGTGGTGGACGTCCTAGCTATCGAGATTAGGGGAATGAAGAATTTCTGGCAGATGTCGATTTTCTATATCTGATCTAGAAGAACTTAAATTAATAACTTTTTGGGAATGATTGAAAAACCATGATGTGTCATTGAATCTTAATCCTGATTTTCTGGAACTGTAGACCTAGGTGTTACTTAGGTGTTCATTAATTTTTTTGAAAGTCATTTTAATTATTTTATATAATTAGTTTAGTTAGATTAGTTAATTATATTATTTATTTAAAACCCCTGATTTTTCCTTTTCATTGTTTTTAACTTTAGAAAGACTACCAATCTCTGTGGGATCGACCCTTTGCCCTTATTCTACAAAATAATTGTTTTAGGAATTTTATGTTATTGACTCGTTCGGTACGCGTCACTCCCACTGAATTAACAACCCTTCTTAAAACAAGATGTTAATTTAAGGGACTAAAATCTATGTTTCCCCTAATTCCAAGAGAGCTAAGTCATGACACTTTGAATTAGTTTATTTAGGTATGTTCTAATTAACAATCATATCATATGTAACTTTTAGTTATTTTATGAAATTATGACATTTTATGTCTTAGCATGTTTTATCTCATCTAGTGCCTAAAGCCTGAAATTGTTTTGATACCTTTATTAAGTCTAACCATTTTAAATAGTAGAGTAACCGTTGCTCTACTTGCCTCACCAAGATAATACAATACACTTGTGGAGGCAGACCCATATTGATGTGATGGAAGCCTTGACAAGTGTTTTAGAATGGATGTCATTTGACTTGAAACTTGGAAGAGGGATTTTTTATTTGTTTTAGTGTTCATAAATTAAACAAGATAAATATCGTATATTACAATGTATGTACAATCATTAAGCAAGTTAGGAAGTTTTTTTTAATATTGACTATTATACGAATTTTCTTGCGCTACGAACAGTTATCGGCGGTCATGTTCTACTGATCGGTCAGCGGGCTGTGTTTCAATGACTAGTCAGTGGATGGGGGTACAGAGGGCAGCGCCCCTTTTTTTTAGATTACAAATTCATGTTCCAAAAATTAAAAATTGCCTAAAATCTCTTTTTATTTTAGTCAATCCAATTGACCAAGACTGCCCCTTATTTTAATTCCAAAAATATTAATTAAAATATTTTTAATTAACTCGATCTCACCTCTAACTTAATATCTTATCCTATTCCAATTAGATTTTAAGATAGTGTAATCCTTAATAATTGGAATTTGTTATATATCTTGCCTATCTTATGAGATTTGTAGTTTTTATTCGATTACAAGTTTATCTCATATCTAATAGGAATATTCTAATAGATAACTACAATGAGATATATAATCAAAATCTATTTCAGTTCTTATTCATACGAAACAAGCAATTCAATCAATAAAACAAAATATTAATCATGCATTCAATATCATAATCATATTAACTTAATCATGATTTCTATACTAGAGACATACATAATTATTGAACAAAAGCGAAATATGAATTTAACACAAGAATCATACGAACCTAAACAACACTTCTACAATGTGAACAAAAAAAATTCCCATCATTCAATATTAAAACATCTGTTAAACGAGATATTCTAAACATGAATTCTATCATTGAGTCAAATCATGTGTATTTATCAAATACATGAGTTAACAATATGCTTTAAAACCAATTCTTGATAACAATTACCACAAAACCTATATGCACATCATATATATACATTAATCGAGATTATGTTCCCACACATATATCATACATACATCAGAGAAATTATGCAAACGTTTAATAGAACCGAGCCTAATGCTCTGATACTATTGTTTGGTTTTGGGGTTTATATACAGGAAAATTCAAAAAAAAAAAATTGAAAAACCCCAACGGGATCGAAAACCAGTTTCATTTAACTTGATCTACAAAAGTAAATCATACCTTAATCCGTGATTTCCTTTTTTAATTGATCGATCTCCTAGACGTTCAAGCGCGTGTCCTTTATCAAAAATTCACACAAGAATGATGACCACAATTTGGAGTGCTAGCCCCTAAAGAGATAGAAAATATTTTTCTTTCCCTCCCAAGATCCATAGAACTTGAAAATTGCAACAAAAAAAAAAATTATTTCGTTTTAGGGTTTCAAACTCTATTTATATGTGTAGATAAGTGCTCACTTAAAATTATATTCATAATACAACTATTGCATTTAGACATTTTATGCAAATTATACATATGTCCATATTAATAAGTTATCATATAATAAGTTGTAAGGATTTTTGTGTCATGAGTTTTATCATGTAAAATTCATTACTCTAGACTAATTGAAATTGCGCAAAGCCATTCTTTGGGTGCAACCCAATAGGTTCATGTGTCGTTGGTAGTGAACCAAAATCATTTTTGTGCACAAGTCTTATGCGGTCTCTAGCAAGGCATTATGAAGTAGCATGAATATCAAAATCGATGCAAGTGACATTGATCATAAGGCATGGAAAGTCACCCTTAATGTTCAATCGTACTAGTCTCAATCTTTAAGCAAACTGAAAGCATTCAAGTGACATTGATCATATCAATTCATATAGACTCGGCCATTATCAGCATATTTTATCGAGGGACCCACTGATATCTCTCTCTATACGAAAGTGACGAATTCTATCCTAATTGCATACCTTCACATATTACTCACATGGTAACTAATCACAATCTTTAAAATCGTCTGGTTAAAGACAACGTTTGATTGTGTCAAATTATCATGCTCCTAATATTGAAAGTCTATGGTAATCTCAAGTAGAAGGACTAAATAATATACCTATTATGAGTAACACCTATGACTTAATCCATGTGGTGTTCTCACAGCGGGTCGTTCCAGTACTTTGTTCCCTAACAAATACTCATGATCTTGATTCGTATCCCTATACACATGATCATCACATGACCATCAATCACGATTCACATTAGTCTTAATTCATTATAGTTCCCAATATAATGACCGACAAGGGACATTTAGGATATTTCAACAAATACTCATTGTTCTTACTATAAAGTAAAAACGCAATCACTTATAATAAAAAATAGATAAAAAAACTCAATTTTATTAACTAAGATTATAAGATAAACAATATTTATAGATTGACATAGGGAATATGCCATAACATGAAGATTCAAAGTATTTATTCTGAGGTATTTATCTATGTCTTTTATTTACTTTATTGTGATGTTTATTATGATTATAAGTGAGTAGTTTATTAATCTAAACAAAGTCCGAACATGAACTTGATCCATTTTGCAATGAAATCGTGATGAGATGATTTTGTACTTAATGCTTTAAACTAATCGTATTATTTAATCCACTGATTTAATAGATTATTATTTGCGAATTATAATCATGAAACTTTTTATTGCATGCATAGTCTAGAATAAGTATTATGATATTTGGATTTAATATGTAGTTTAAAGTACTAACTAGGATTGTCTAAAAGGTATATTTCAATTTAGATGTCCTAGGTGAATTGAAATCTAATTTTAATATTAAAATGACTTTTCGAAAGTATTAATTTCAGTATTTCAAAGTTTTCATGGAATATAATGCAGTTTTATTGCCTAAAGTTAATTTATTTGAGTTTTCGAAGGATTAATTCAATTAAATTAGAATGTGATTTTTCCATTGATATAAAGAGAACTGATGGCTTAATAAAGGTTGACTACTTATTTATGATTAAAGTATAGTGAACTAGAACACCATATTAAGAGATTAAAGTATGCTTATGACTTTGATTTGAGTAATATATTTGGATACAAAACGGATTATTGTTTCATTATTATTGATGTTTGTTTAAATATTTATTTATTATTCAATTAAATTGATTTGAATATAAATGAATTCGAATTGTGTTAATTAAATTAGTTTAATTAGTTTTGTTGATTATTATAGTTTGAATTCATGATTTTAATTCTCATTTTTATTAAATAAATATAATTAAAGTTAAAAAAATAATAAAAAACTACTGAAAGACTTTTTCCTAAAGAAGTTTGCTAAATCCTTATATAGACGATCCCACTTATCACTACTACAAATAATAAGAATATACGAGATACTTATAGTACATGCTCGATACGTGTGAGTGACAGTCAGAAAGCACTCATAATAAGAGTAAAGGAACGATAAAGATCAAACGCAAGCAATTCTGCAATGTCGTCATCTACAACATTTCTGAAGCCTTTGAGGGTATGTTATGTACGTGGGAAAGCCGAACATTGCAAAGAAGACTGTCCGTATTGGAAAGAAATGTCTACCTACCGTGTAGCCTAGCTAACAAGGGGCGGAGTGCATGTTATTACGAAGGTAGATGTAAAGGCCACTCGACAGTTGGTGCCAGGTATGCTACATATTTGTGGTAGAGGCATGTAGGCATTGTTCGATTAAAGGTCTACTATTTCATTAATGTCTTGTAAGATGGTTGTTGAATTAGGATTTAGGCTAGTTAGAACTAGCATGATCTTGATCTTTAGTACCGTCGCTAGTGAAAAGGTTTATCTTAATATGGTGTGTAAGGGGTGTGTCATGAAAATTGGGAATCACGACTTATCATTCGATTCGCGGGTGTTAAAGTACTTAGAGTATGACGCCCTATTAAGAATAGCATGTTTAGCAGCTTAACATGTCGATATTGATTATTTCCCCAAGACCATTACCTTCTGAATCCTTAATAAACCATCATTCAGATATAGAGGATACGCACTTTGCCGAGTTGCCATCCATGGGAAAGTAGAAATTGTTAGTACGTTGGAAACTCTCATGAGTTTGATAGTTATTGAGGAAGATGGTCATGAGATTCAACTTGAACCAACTCCTATAGTTAGAGAATTCCTAAAAAAATTTCCCTTGGATTTACCTGAAATCCCTTAACCTTAGGAATTTATATTCATCATCGATCTAAATCTTGGAACAAAACCTGTATCTATACCACCATATAGAATGGCACTGAACAAGTTAGCTGAGTTGAAAATTCATCTCAAAGAGTTAGTATAGAAGGGTTTTATTATCCCAAGCATGTCACCTTATGGATAACCAATTCTTCTTATAAAAATAAAGATGGTGGCTTGCAGATGTGCATTAACTATCGTCAGCCGAATCGGGTGACATTAGGAACATGTATCCACTCCTTAAGATTGATGACTTATTTGACCAAGTTTGGGGAGTGAAACCTTTTTCAAAAATATACATGAGGTCGAGTTACCATCAATTGAGGATCGATACGCGATGGGGACTGACAAAATTACATTTAGCATGCGTTATTAGCATTATTAGTTAATGATAATGTCATTTGGACTAACGAGTGCCGACAGTATCCCTGGACCTCATGCATAGAGTTCTTAGACCTTACACTAAAAATTTCATCATTGTCTTCTTTGATAATATCATGACCTATTTCACTACAAGGAAAATGAAATTTAGAAACGGAATTAGCAACGGAATTAAGTTCTGTTGCTAAAAAAAGTAGTTAGAGACGGAATTGAGACGGACTAATTCAGAGACGGAATTGAGAGAAATCAGAGATAGAAATAGAGACGAAGTTAAATTCCGTCTCTAAAAAATGGCGCCAACAATCCCACCAAAATTTTATTTTTTTTTAACCGTTCATCAAATCTTGAGATTTGTGCATCAAATCTCGAGATTTGATGAGTGCCCCCTCGAACCCCCTTCCCCCCCTAAAAAAATCCCCAAATCCCACAAGTTTGGTCTCTGTCTCGTCTGTCTCGTCTCCTCTGTTTTTTCTTCTTCGATCTGCTCTTCGATTGTCTCGTCTGTATCTGCTCTTCGATCGTCTCGTCTCTCCGTCTCTCTCCGGTCACCGCCCCCCAAATTCCCAACCCCCAACAAGTCTCTCGTCTCCTTCATCGGCTCTCAACTCTCTCTCTCTGGTCTCTCCGTCTCTTGGTCGGTCACAGCTCTCCGTTTTCTCTCCGGTCACCGCTCTCTGCTCTCTTCTGTCTGAGCCCTAACCCACACGTCCCTTCTCGCCTCCGTCAACGACGCTGCCCTTGCCGACGCTGGAGCCCTCGCATCTGCCATCTCTCCATCGTTGATCCTCCGTGATCTTCTTCAAGTCACCCGTCTCCTTGATCAACGATATTGGTAACTTCATGTTTCCTTGCTCTGTTTCCATTCTTGATTTTTTTTTCTTGTCGACACCAGTTGGTAAATCACTACTAGTTGTGCTGGATCAAGGGATCCCAGGACACGACTTAGGTGTTAAGGTTTGCATTTTGACCTTAAGTTTTTTCAAGCAGAAGTGCTTACTTCTCAATCAAGTCCTTTAAATGTATCAGGTATCTTGCATGATTTTACAAAGGATATCTCCGCTTTCACATTCAGTGGGAAATTGTGAGAAGTGAGTGGCGGTCACCGCTCTCTCCGTTCTCTCTTTCTGATCTCTCATCGGTCATTTTCGCTCACCGCTCTCTCTCTCTCTTTCATTGCTCTCTGCTTTTGCTACTCATGCAGGTTGCATGGTTAGAAACTGATATTTTCACTACTAGTCTTGGTTTTCTTATGCTTTCGATTGAGGTTAGATCAGTCTCATATTTTGTACTAAAGTTTCTCAATTAATTCTTTTTTTTTAATTCACTCGAATCGCATTTCCATCACAGTTTCTGTTTGTTGTATACGATTACATTTTTTGGACATCAGTTACTTGTAGATTTTGATAATCTAGTTGCTTTTGCTACTCATGCAGGTTACATGGTTAGAAATTGATATTTTCACTGTTGGTCTTGGTTTTCTTATGCTTTCTGTTGGTTGTAGTGGACTGACCAAATTACCATGTCTTTGCTAGTTTTGTTGATTTCCTTGCTTATGGTTTGGAGCTTATTATTTGGGATTGAGGCTATGGTCAAAGTCAAGTAGTTACTCACAATCTAAAAGCTCTTCGCTGCTTATCAAATATATAGATTAACAATGATGGGGAAGCTGCTTATCAAATATATGGATTGGTTCCAACTCATGAGTATGTTGAACTTGTTTTGTGTGACAGACCTTTCTATTTGAATTTACTGCACTACCCTTTTTTGACTTAATTGATTCGTGTTTGGACTGGATTCAGCTCACTGTCTGCTTCTCTCTCTCTCTCTCTCTTTGATTTTTTTGTTGATTTGAGTGGTTTTCGAGGTGGAAGATGAATGCTTGAATCTGGTTTGGAAGTTAATGGGGATAAGTAGGATTTGGTGTGGTTAGTTTGTAGTGATTTGAGAGTTTTGAAGGATTGAAAATCGTTAAAATTGAACGAAAGCAACTCTTTCATTGTCTGCATTTGGTTGCTACTTAAATTGTTGAGTGTTTGGTGGTGATTTTAGAATGTAAAGTTTTGTGTGGAAATGACTGAGCCCAAGTTCTATGTGGTAATCTAGGAGATTGAATTTAAAGGGTAGTTTTTATAATGTTAGAATCGATGTTTCGGCTAAGTTCGGTCCTTTAAGCGTAGGGCTCATTCGTTGCTAGCGAAAATGAAATCTTGCCTGGCTTGATTTTTGATTGATTCTAACCATAGGGTGTCAGTAAGTTTTGTAATTTCTTCACTTATTTACGAAGTATTCTGTCTTTAGTTGGATCCCATGTAAGTAATGTTTGTTAGATTATCAGTTTCTTAAAGCTGGTTGGAATAGCTTTGATGTCTATTATTGTCCTATCCTTGACGATTATAATGCAAGACTTTGAACTTGGTTTTAGAGATTTGGTTTATAACAGCTTTCAAGTTTAATAGATCGATTGTCAGTATTTCTCGATCTTCATTTGCATATTGTGACTTGCATTTTCTTTTCTCGTTTGACCTCCCGTGACGGGGTTGCACATGAAGGAGGGTGTTGTGAAATGGCGATGCATCGATTGTTAGCCGGGATTTCTGGTATTTCTGTTTTCTTGTAACAAATGAACAGGAGGCTATTTGAGGCAACACGTTTTGGGAGTGTAGAAGCTTTGCTGGAAGTGCTTCTCGACGACCCTCTTATCCTGGAAAAAGTTCCTTTAACTCAAGACACACCCTTGCATGTGGTGGTGCTTGCCGAGAAAGCAGAATTCGCCAAGGAAATTTTAAGGCAGAGCCAAAGATAGGCACTAGAGCTTAACCAAGATGGATTTATTGCAATCCGCATTACCGCTATAAATGGTGATATTGAATTGGTGAGGGAGCTGTTGAAAATTGATTCTTCTCATTGTAGTATCAAGGACAGAGATGAGAGAACTCCTATTCACTTGGCTGCCATGAAAGGGAGACTTTATGTTATGGGTGAATTACTGTCAGCCTGTCCAGAGTCTGCTGGAGAAGTGACCGTCCAAGGCGAAACAATGTTTTCATCTTGTGGTGAAATCCAACCAATTTGAAGCCTTCAATGTAGCTATATTCTTAAGATTTTATCAAGTTAAACTGGAAAGGCACTTTGCGGAGGAATAATAGTTAATGATATTTACGATGTAAGTACTGAAATGTTCTTCTCTTATAAATGGTTTTTGTATTCGCTACATTACTTGGACCTTGGAATGAAGTAAATAATCTACCTTGCCATTACGACTAAGCTTAGCTTCTTCGTGTCCTTACAAATCCTTATTTATATTTTGTTAATTTTTACACAAAGCTTCCAATTCACTTTTTTTGATGTTTCAGCTCTATTACTTTCCTCTGTAAGTGCATGTTCTTTATTCTTCTGTTGTGGCCTTATTTGACTTATTATGTTCTCTTCTAATTTTTCCTAGACCTACATACACAAGTGCTTTGTTTTCATTATTTGCTCTATAATACTGTAAATTCTCAACGTATTATGTTCTCTTCTAATTTTTGCAGTTTCGTTTTTTTATCATGAGTTTGATCTATTGTGTAATATTTGCAGAGCGTGGCCCTATCAGTAGGTGACTGGTTCTTCGATCTAGTGGGAGTTAGTGCCATTGATTGCCCATATCCCTGTGACAATACCTACCATAATCTGGTTTTCAAATGAGAGATGAGGAATTTAAAGCATATCATGTAACTTTTATAGTTGTTTACATGACTTTTAGATTGATAATTCTTTTTGTGCATATTTAGAGGATTGTAAGTTTTTTTTTGTGGTTGTTGAACAATAGGATTGGTGGTTTTTGTGAATACTTAGAAATTTGGAGCATTTATTATACTTGACAATTTTTCGTGGATATATAAATCTTTTTCAAATTTTGAGTTTTACATTTTTTTCTCTCATTTGAATATTTGTTGATATATATTGTCGATGTATGAATGTCAAATTTTGCTTTTTTGGGGGATGTTAGCACTCCCAAGGAGTTGTTGGAGGGGGTGCAGGCGATGGAGTAGGTCCTATGGTTGTATTTTCAGGTTAGAGGTTGGAGAACCAATTAGATTGAGTTTAGGTTTGAAAACTAAACAAATTGGAATTGAGACGGATTAGCAACGGAATTCAGAGATTCCATTGCTATTCCGTCTCTAATTTTCGAGGAATAGATGCATGAATCAGAAACGGATCAGAGACGGAATGCAAAAATTCCGTCTCTGATCCGTTTCTGATTAGCAACGAATCAGATACGGAATTAATGCATTCCGTCTCTGATCCGTTTCTAATCAGAGACGGATCAGAGACAGAATGCAAAAACTCCGTCTCTGATCCGTTTCTAATCAGAGACGGAACAGAGATGGAATGCATTATTTCCGTCTCTGATTAGAAACGGATCAGAGACGGAATGCAATTACAATTGTACCATTTAGAAAAATTTCCATTTCTGTTCTGTTTCTAAATTCCGTCTCTAATCAGAAACGGAATCACATTTCGTTTCTGATTGAATCAGCGTCGACGATTTTAGAGACGTAATTTATTCCGTCTCTGTTCCGTTGCAGATTTTAATTAGAGACGGAATTTATGCAAATCAGAGACGGAAATTTTCGTTTCCGATCTGCTGTTTTTTTGTAATGTTTCAAGACCCAAGAAAAGCACGAGATACATCTTAGAGTGACGTTGCATAACTTGAAGGATCACCAATTGTATGCAAAGTTGAGCAAGTGCGAGTTTTGGGCTTCGAATATGAAGTTTTTAGGCCACTTGGTAAATGTAGAAGGCATTTTCGTAGAACTAAAGTTGATGTCCTCATGAAATGGTTGCAACCCACCACAGTATTGGAGATTAGAAGTTTTTTAAAATTAGCGAATTCTTATTAAAGGTTCATAAATGGCTAGCTTCTCAAAGATTCCACCACTAATAACAAGGTTAACTCAAAAATATGTGAGGTTTGAGTGGACTGATGAATGTAAATATGTTTTCAAGGAGTTGCAAGACAAGTTAACTTTGACAACTATTTTGACTTTTCTAAAGCCTCAAGAAGGAATTAGCTCTCTATACAAATGCTTCAAAGATCGAATTGAGATGTGTGTTGATGCAAGAAAGGAAGGTGATTTCTTATGCTTCAAGATAGTTGAAGGTTTACGAATAGAACTACCGTACTCTTGATTTAGAGTTGGTGGTGGTGGTATTTGCTTTAAATCTATGAAGGCATTAATTGCATTGCAACATCCTCTATTCCAACTAGGGCGATACTTGGCCTAAAACCATAATTAAGCCCTAATACACTAACCAGACTTAACTAGGCCAGCAGTCTTTCTTCAAGTACCTAATAAACTCAACCTGCATATGAATATCGAAATAAAAGTCAAAGTAAACACAATGGAAAATATAAAACTTATTGGATAATATATAAGATATACGAAAATTCAGAGTTTATCAAATCAAACCATAGCTATACAAAACCTCCTAACCCTATTATATTACAAATGTATAATTCAAACAATATATAATTTAAGAAAAATAGGAAATCTGAAAGATAACCCTCATATAAAATAAGAGCTCATTCCCCCTAATTTCGGCAATATATATTTTACAAATCAAGTTAGGATACACCATCTCACTCACTACAGCGCTCAAGATCAATAAAGTACTGGCTCTAACAATATTCAATTTCAACTCATCAACCATTGCACCTATAATAAAAGAAACTGTAGAACTGGCATCAATAAGATCATGCATATCCTGACCATAAATATTAACATATCTTCCACTGCCCTTAAGCAGCCTTAGGATAAGCATTTGCCATTGTAAGAGACTAATTAGCATTCTGCATCACACTACCCTGATACGTGTCAAGCGTGTAGAATAAGTTTCTCTATATTCTTATTACTTGTAGTATTCGTAATTGGGATCGCCTCTAAAGAGATTTTGCAAACTTCCAAAAAAAAAGTTTTTCCAATGGTTTTTATTATTTTACTTTAAGTTAATTAAAATGGGAAGTAAAATTATCTAATTAAAGTATGACAATCAATCAAACTAATTAAACTAACACAATTCAAGTTCACTAATACTAAATATTCTAAATTCAATTCAAATCAGTATAAAACAATCATCTAACCAAATATCCAAAACAATGAAACATAAATCATTTTGAAGCAAAACTTATTAAATAAAGTATATTCATAATCATACTATCATCATATTATGACGTATTCTTGAATCATTAAACCTAAATCATAAGCAAGATTTATAGCCCTTGTCAAACCATTAGTACTTCTCATTCAATGGAAAAGTCATATTCAAATCTTATCACCTTAAGCTCTTCGAAAGATCAAAAATAACTCATAGACACAAAACGTGATTACAATTTATAAGAACTTCTTACTACTAAGCCAATATAATCGAAATTATAATATCAAACTTAGAACACAATTCACCTAAGATATCTAAACAGTAAAACACCTTTTAAATTAATCCTACTCACTACTATATATTATATTTAGAACCTAAATATCACAATACACATTCTAGACTATGCATGCAATACAAAGTTTCTTCATTATAATACACAAAAACAAATCTATTGAAACCGTAAAATTACGTATATGATTAAGTTTAAAGCGTTAAACATAAATTCTTCTTAATTATGACTACATTGCAAAATGGTTTAAATTCATGTTTAGACTTTGTTTAGATTAATAAACTACTCACATATTTAAAATAAACATATATTGCAATAAAATAAATAAAAGACATTAATGAAAAACACCTTTTATTAAATACTTGAATCTCCTATGATGTAAGACCATTAAACTAAACTAAATTGAAAAAAGTTAATGTGGCACCAACGACACTCAAGAACAATTAATTTCGAAGTCATAGGGTCATATATATAGTATTCTAAAGTGTATATATCCCAATCGAAGTCAAACTCCTTGTTTTAATCTAAAATTCTCGTGACCGACATCAGTGAATCCTATTTGAATCTTCTTTCTTAACTAAATCGCAGAGAAAATCGATGGAAATAAGACTCTGTGGTTCACTGATTCGGGTAGCAAATCCTAGTTAATTTCATGATTCACTGATGAATCGCTGAACTTTTCTGTTGTCGATTTATGTAAGAAATCCTAATGTATTCCTTAAATCGTTTTTGGAATTGTTGTGGTTTCTTCAATTGTCCAAATTCTTTACTTTTCTTACTCTTTTCTTCTATGTCTTCATATAACCTTAATATACACTGAAATCACAAAAATAAGAGAAAAGTCAGTGTAATATAGTCTTTTACATTTAAAATTACCCAAAAATATACTATAAACAATTTCTAATTATTGACGTAGCGAATACCCTCAATCTCAGCACTTTGCTATGCCGAGAAAAGGAATACGCTCAATTATATTTTTTTTTCATTCCTTATTCTGATTTCATAGTTATTTACTCTTATTTGTAAGTAGAAGTGATCATCAAATTAAAACTTATTACTCTCATTTAAATAAATATTATGATAGTAATAGAAAAAAATAAAGAACAACTCCTCAAATGATAACTCAACCTTGTCATGCAATACACGTAAGAACTTAAAGTTCAATCAATACCAAGGCCAAGCTACTGTATAGGTTTTCTTAATCTCCATTGACAAGTATCAAGCTATGATGACTAATATATAATCTCAGGATACAAAAATCTCGAAATCTGTATCAATTTCAAAAAAAAAATTATTAGTATCACCACAATTAAAGTCGGTAGAAATTATTAAAGACATTAATAAAGATTATTATCATGTTAAATTGTTGGAATGTTTGAAAAAAGATACTTCACTCAACTTAGCTAAAAGCACTTGTAATGGCCAATTTTCATAAATTTGCTAACGTGGACGCCATCTTGGATCCACATAGACGTCGCGGTAGGCTAGGACACACGTTGACTTAGGTATGCTAGGTATTTGTGTTTTGGATGCTTATTTGCGGTGAAATTTATTGAAATACATCGCATGTGTGTATGTTGCATCAAAATACGTGCGAGATTGTGAGAACGGTATTCGCCTCGATATACGTGTCGATGCAGGTACCGGGTAGTTGACGGGACCGAATATTAGGTCGGGGAGACTAAAATACACAAATGATAGAATAAAAATGGCCAAATTACTAATACGGAATGGGTATTAGGCGGCTAGTGACGCGGCGGTACGCGTATATCGCGGTTCTGACACGAAATCGGGCGTCGAAACGCCCGAAAAATGAGCGAGTGTCCCAGTTGTGTCAAGATTTGGTGTCAAGACACAAAGTCAACAAAATCACTAATCCTTATCCATACATCACCATCACCTTTTCTCTCACCTCACCTACACCTCTCTCAAACCTCACACACACACCCGTACACACACCGATCGGGAGGCCGAGAGAGGGAAGGAGGAATGCGGCGAGGAGGAGGAGAAGCCGGAAAGGAGAGAAGAGGGAGGAAGCGTCACGATCAAGGTGCGTCTTTGTGGTTTTTGTTGTGGATTTCGAGTTGGCGGTGGTGGCGAGACAAAGGTTCGGCCATGGAGGCCGAACCGAGTCTCGGTGGTGATGGCAGGTGTTTTCCCTGCCATCGAGTCCACCGGGGGTTGGGGTGTAGAGCAACCCCAACCCCAAACCAAAAAAAAAAAAAAAAAAAAAAAAAAAAAAAAAAAAAAAAATCGAACCGGTGAAAACGGTTCGATCGAAGGATGAAGATGCACACGCGCGAGCGTGCGCGCGTGTGCATCCCCTCATGGGCGGGCCCCGAGAATGGGCCGAGCTCGGCCCGTGGGCCAAGCTTCTGGACCATTCTCGGTCCAGGCCGGCCGGCCCGACCGGTTGGGTCGACCCGACCCAAAACCAGACCGGATCGGGCGGCGGAGTCGGGTCCGACCCGTCAGGCCGACCCGACCGGACCCAAACAAAAAAAAAAAAAAAAAAAAAAAAAAAAAAAAAAAAAAAAAAAAGATTAGAAAGAAAAAGAGAAAATAGAGGAAAAATGTGAGTAATTTGTGAAAAATTTGTGAAAAATTGCGGAAAAAATTGGAAAAATTATGGAAAAATATATTTCCATAAAAGAAAGAGAAATTTATGAATTTCTATGAAACATAAAATATTTGGATATTTCGAACGCGACTTTTTGCGGGGTTTTGCCTCAAAAAGCACGAAATAGGCAAGTTGGCCTAAAAATATTAGAAATTTGTTGTAAATTTTCATGCTAAATGAAATTATTGATAAATGGACATAGGTTTACATGGGTGATCAATTGGCGACCAAGGACCTAGTGGACTTGGACTCGGGAATTGATTACGGGGTAGGAGAGCGCGTCGTGAGGTTTGTAAAACTCAATGGAAAAACTCTTGAGTATTTATTTTGCTTTCGTATTTCCATTCCTTTCCATTATTCCTTGTGATTTTTCCTATATCTATATCTTGTCGTTGTTTGCACGGTTGGTTCGTTACTTCCACTGGATTTTTCGTTGTGTGTCTATGCATTCTAGACCATAGCATGTGTATCACGAGTGCTCAGTGGATAACGACCCGAGGGAACTGCTACATGTGTCGGTGCGTCGTAGGTCTACGCCGGCCACCGAGAGGGACCAGGTGATGGCTAGTTGGGTGCGCCCACTAGTGGGATCCTGGAAGGAAATCCCGAAGTATGGTTTAGTCCGACTGGAACAGACACAGGCATTTGCACTTTATTGTTATTTACGCATGCGATGCCCTACTTACAGTTGCCTGCTTACATTCCGCATGTTTATTTAACAGTATTCATTGACTTCCATTTATTTATTGAATGCTCAGAGGAGTTCTTTGGGATTTTACTGACTGGACTCGTCATCCAATTTCTTCTGTGATGATTGAGTGCAGATCCTAGTACAAGTAAAGGCAAGGGGATCTTAGGCGACTATTTCTGTCTGCCTACCTCTGAGGACTACTTGTACGTGTGATTATTTTGATATTTTGATTCTTTTGGGAACTGGGGAGTGACTTGACCTTGTGCCTGCTTAGTTTTATATGATACATTTGTTTACTTTGAATTGTTCAGGGTGTTTCCACAGTAGGGTTTGTTAACTTCATTAATATTTCTTGTATTTACGTACACCTTCTGCTGCATTTGTCATTTATACATCGTACACACACAAGTGGATACGAGTCTCGAGACAGAGTAAGGACGGGCAGGTGCCGTACACGTGTAATTAGGCCAGTTGGCGAGAAGTACACGGAGACACGTCACCCCGGGGCGGCGAGGGCCGCTACATTTGGTATCAGAGCATGGTCCTTGGAGGAAGCATAGATACGCCACAGGAGGAATTAGAACGAGAGTTTCGAGGAACCTCGGAAAGTTAATTGAAAGAGCATAAGACTTAACAAAAAAAATATAGATGTGGAAACCCGATGTACGCCTTAGAACTTTAGTTGGGAAGCAAAATGAACGGGTTGTACTATGTCTTATATGTGTATATTTTGATTGTAATACTTATATACACGTATTACGACGTTGAGTTGCGGCTTGTTCGCGGGCTTGTTCGCGATTTGAATACTTGACATGGATGGACGACCAGTTCTTCATACGGATGATAGGGACAAGACAGCTACTCGATGCGGCAACAACTACGAGTTTTGTCAGAGGTTTTAGATGCTGCAGTGGCACATATTTACAGACAAATGAGAGTACCGACAATATCTATTCCGTGCGTGTTGGAGTGTCGGAAAGCTGATGTGATGTATCAAAGGTTCAAATACATGACACGGAGTTTAGATTTTTCAAATTGGCGCTGAGATATATGAGACCGTTCAGAGTCGCGGCACGAGTTGGCAGTGTGGCGTACCGATTGGACTGCCAGAAGAGGTGGATGGACATTAACTACCAGCGGATCTTCGAGTATTGGAGTAGTTGACACACTGCTCGAGATGGATTGGTTAGCATTCTATCATGCACGGATAGATTGTTACGGCAAGACGATAGAATCTCATATTCCTGGAATACCGGAGTTCGTATTATTTAGATCGGCAATTGACTTACATATCACGAGAGACCGACAAGCTACAACGCAAGAGATGGATGCGTTTGCGACGATAGTTGAGCTGGAGGTTTGAACGGAGGTTCGGATTGAAGACGTTCCGGTGGTTCAGGATTTTGCCGATTTAATTATCCAATGCACGACCAGGAGCTTGCAGCGGTCGTTTTTGCATTGAAGGCTTGGAGACACTATCTCTATGGAGTACACTTCGCGTTGTAAGAGTTTACGGTACATTTTCACGCATAGGAAGCTGGCGGCGCCGGCGAGGGCAGCGGTGGTGCGACGGTGGTGCCGGCAGCGGCAACGGCGCAGTGAACGACGCGATGACGTTGTCGGACCGATCGGAGGCGTTAATCGATGAATGTCGATGACGCGATTGAGGTGAGATGTATGTCACCTAATTTTCTATTATGATTTGCATGATTTACTAGCTGCAATAGTACAAATGGACACCAGAGATTTAGGATGCCATAGTCAGGTGTCGAATGCGCATATCGAGATTCGTGTTAGTGCATTTTGAGGTACGTAAGATTCCATCTAAAAGTCATCGAGAGTTTACTTTTCTATCATTAAATTCATTTCGGATTTATTGGATGTGATTCCTCATATTCTTTGTTATTGATTTTCGTGACGCATTTGGGTTGGGGAACGAGACTTTTCGATATTCTTGTTGTACTGGTGGCACACTAGGCTGTACGCGGGTAATCAGGTGAAAGGAAGTGAGTGTTTCAACTGAAAGGATCATGTGCGCCCCAGGTAGGCACTCAGTGGGCTTGAGGGCGGCCTGGGTGTAGGCTTGGGCCGTACCGGATGGAAGGAAGTGGGGTACTCACTGAAAGGATCCTGGGGATTTGTCGTACAGTTTAGTGTGACCAGGAGGAGTACACGGTTTGTTGCTCTCAGGTATTTACTCTTGTGATGATCTTAGCACTGTTGCTGGTTTAGTTCGTATGATTAATTGATGCTCGGTGTACTTTGTTGGAATCTTTTGCTTTACCTTTGTAACTGGGGAGATTGTGGATACCTGCGAATCAGGAGATACTAGACGAGATTTTGGTAGATGCACGCCGATCTCGGTTGATAAGTAGGGCCTGAGTCAACGATGAGAACGCGATACACTCAGCTATTCTCTGGTTACAGTCAAATTTCGGGACGAAATTTTATTTAGTTGGGAAGAATTGTAACGACCCATTTTCGTAAATTTGCCGACGTGGACGCCAGCTTGGATCCACATAGACGTCGCGGTAGGCTAGGACACACGTGGACTTAGGTATGCTAGGTATTTGTGTGTTGGATGCTTATTTGCGGTGAAATTTATTGAAATACATCGCATGTGTGTATGTTGCATCAAAATACGTGCGAGATTGTGATAACGGTATTCACCTCGATATACGTGTCGATGCAGGTACCGGGTAGTTGACGGGACCGAATATTAGGTCGGGAAGACTAAAATACACAAATGATAGAATAAAAATGGCCAAATTACTAATATGGAATGGGTATTAGGCGGCTAGTGATGCGGCGGTACGCGTATATTGCGGTTCTGACACGAAATCGGGCGTCGAAACGCCCGAAAAATGAGACAGCTGTGTCAAGATTTGGTGTCAAGACACAAAGTCAACAAAATCACTAATCCTTATCCATACATCACCATCACCTTTTCTCTCACCTCACCTACACCTCTCTCAAACCTCTCACACACACCCGTACACACACCGATCGGGAGGCCGAGAGAGGGAAGGAGGAATGCGGCGAGGAGGAGGAGAAGCCGGGAAGGAGAGAAGAGGGAGGAAGCGTCACGATCGAGGTGTGTCTTTGTGGTTTTTGTTGTGGATTTCGAGTTGGCGGTGGTGGCGAGACAAAGGTTCGGCCATGGAGGCCGAAACGAGTCTCGATGGGGATGGCAGGGGTGTTTTCCCTACCATCGAGTCCACCGGGGGTTGGGGTGGAGAGCGACCCCAACCACAAACCGGAAAAAAAAAAAAAAAAAAAAAAAAAAAAAAAATCGAACCGAACCGTGAAAACTGGTTCGATCAGAGGATGAAGATGCACACGCGCGAGCGTGCGCGCGTGTGCATCCCCTCATGGGCCGGGCCCAGAATGGGCCAGGCTCGGCCCGTGGGCCAAGCCTGGACCATTCTGGTCCAGGGCCGGGCCGGTCCGACCCGGTTGGGTCGACCCGACCCAAAACCAGACCCGGACTGGGCGCGGGTCGGGTCCGACCCGTTGGGCCCGACCCGACCCGACCCAAACAATAAAAAAAAAAAAAAAAAAAAAAAAAAAAAAAAAAAAAGATTAGAAAGAAAAAGAGAAAATAGAGGAAAAATGTGAGTAATTTGTGAAAAATTGCGGAAAAAAATTGGAAAAATTATGGAAAAATATATTTCCATAAAAGAAAGAGAAATTTATGAATTTCTATGAAACATAAAATATTTGGATATTTCAGACGCGACTTTTTGCGGGGTTTTGCCTCAAAAAGCGCGAAATAGGCAAGTTGGCCTAAAAATATTAGAAATTTGTTGTAAATTTTCATGCTAAATGAAATTATTGATAAATGGACATAGGTTTACACGGGTGATCAATTGGCGACCAAGGACCTAGTGGACTTGGACTCGGGAATTGATTACGGGGTAGGAGAGCGCGTCGTGAGGTTTGTAAAACCCAATGGAAAAACTCTTGAGTATTTATTTTGCTTTCGTATTTCCATTCCTTTCCATTATTCCTTGTGATTTTTCCTATATCTATATCTTGTCGTTGTTTGCACGGTTGGTTCGTTACTTCCACTGGATTTTTCGTTGTGTGTCTATGCATTCTAGACCATAGCATGTGTATCACGAGTGCTCGGTGTATAACGACCCGAGGGAACTGCTACATGTGTCGGTGCGTCGTAGGTCTACGCCGGCCACCGAGAGGGATCAGGTGATGGCTAGTTGGGTGCGCCCACTAGTGGGATCCTGGAAGGAAATCCCGAAGTATGGTTTAGTCTGACTGGAACAGACACAGACATTTGCACTTTATTGTTATTTACGCATGCGATGCCCTACTTACAGTTGCATGTTTACATTCCGCATGTTTATTTAACAGTATTCATTGACTTCCATTTATTTATTGAATGCTCAGAGGAGTTCCTTGGGATTTTACTGACTGGACTCGTCATCCAATTTCTTCTGTGATGATTGAGTGTAGATCCTAGTACAAGTAAAAGCAAGGGGATCTTAGGCGACTATTTCTGACTGCCTACCTCTGAGGACTACTTGTACGTGCGATTATTTTGATATTTTGATTCTTTTGGGAACTGGGGAGTGACTTGACCTTGTGCCTGCTTAGTTTTATATGATACATTTGTTTACTTTGAATTGTTCAGGGTGTTTCCACAATAGGGTTTGTTAACTTCATTAATATTTCTTGTATTTACGTACACCTTCCGCTGCACTTCTCATTTATACATCGTACACACACACAGTGGATACGAATCTCGAGACAGAGTAAGGACGGGCAGGTGTCGTATACGTGTAATTGGGCCAGTTGGCGAGAAGTACACGGAGACACGTCACCCCGGGGCGGCGAGGGCCGCCACAGCACTCGAGCTAAATCTTTTATTTTAAGAGTTTTGGTAAACATTCTTCCATTTTTCTATATCTCTCTATTTTCTTCCCATATTTTTTCTTTTTTCATTCCTACGGTTCTTTTCTTCATTTCCTTGAGATACCATTATTATTTTTATAGAAACTCATTCTCACATTTTTTCCGATTCCCTATTTCATTTCTTTTGAAAGATGTGGGTCTCTATTTTTTCAATTTAAAACTCTTGTTAGCACTTGTCGCTTTCACTATAGTTAAGGAAGAATCCTTTCCAACTAAGTAAAGATTATTAGCTAATTTACTATTTCTTCTCTTAATTGTGAGATAAGTTCTTTTAATTTTTTTATAAATATAATATTTGACCAATGATCCTCGTATATCCGTTTTGTTTATCTACAACTTTTGTTTCGATCTTCTACCTGTTTTCATGTGTAACACAAAGCAATTAATTCATTTAAACTCTTCTAGTGCATTCACAATCTAGGTAAGTCAAATATGTATATAACAGTTCATTTCTATCATAAAATCTATATTCATGGATGATAAAAATATCACTTCTATTTAGACCCAAATTATATTCAATCTATAATTTTTTAACTAAATAAAATAATATGAAGAAATATTAAATATATATATATATAAATCTTCATAAAAAATTTGAAAAATCTCAGTCAATTTGAATAAATTCTACATCTCGAATCTTCCATACTTTGCTTCTTTATACTTTACTTCACCTAAATACCCCTAAACTCATTCAAAACCTTGTCTTCATGGTTTAAAAATTAAGTCGGGTTTCCAACAAAACAAATATACCTTATGAAGCATAAATGAATTATATAAAATAAAAATAATTAGTGAAAAAATTATCTTATGAATAAATATTCCATAAACAAAGAAATCGTGATAAAAATAAATTACCAAGCATTGTCATTAATAATAATAATGATAATGTATTATTATCATATTAAACATCAAACAACAGTATCACAGTATCACATAGCACATATCAAATTATCACATTACAAATCAAGGCCTCATACAAGATCACTCAGAGGCAAATAAATCAAAGAAGAAAATAAATCAAAATCTCATTCCAGAAGTCACATCATCACCACCATGCCCTTGATCATTTTGTTGAGATTGATAACTCATCGCAACATTGTAGAGTCTATAGTCCAGTGACGCGCGCCGAACACGTCAATAAAATAAGAATTTCTAAACCAACTATTTTGTAGAATAGTAGCAAAGGGTCGATCCCATAGAGATTGGTAATCTTTCTAAGGTTAAAAACAACGAAAAGGAAAAATTAGGGATTTTAAATAAATAATTTAACTAACTAATCTAACTAAACTAAATAAATAAAATAATTAAAACAACTTTCAAAACAATGAATTAACACCTAAGTAACACCTAAGTCGACAGTTCCACAAATCATGATCAAGATTTAATGGCAATCATGGTCTTCAATCTCTCCCAAGAAATATTAATTTGATTCTCCAATATTAGCTATAGAAAATCGACATCCACTAGAAATTCATCAATCCCTTAATCTCGATAGCCAAGACGTCCGCCACTAACTACTTCCCTAATTAATGCATAACCCTAGACATCCGCTAATCGGGTTTAACACACTAACTGCAGTAATATGGGTCTGTGGGAACACTAATCCTAAATAACCTGATCGCATCCGCTTCCGATTTAACCTAGAATAAATTGTTGCACTTTCAAGAACCGAAAGGGTTTTATGGCAAATGGAAGTATTCGTCACTTTATTGGTCCAAAAGTACAATTACACGGATATTATCAGTCCAAATAACTGTAGATAATCTACCTAAAAGCATTCAATGGCCACATACATACCCTAGATATAAACTATATTCATTAAAATCAACAACAATAAAATAAGAGAAATTAAACTAAATTAAATAATAAAATAACAGATCTCACATAATATGTCATGAATCCATAATCCCGACTTATTTCCCCACCGACCTAGGCTATCGTCGAGAGAAGTCCACGCTAAAAATATAATAGTCCGTGTTTCTAATATAATACCTAAGGTTCCTAATTTATAAAACTACTAAAAAGTGGTACCGAGAGGTGAGAGAAATTAATTTTTGGGGTTGGTCTTATGACTCGTGCGTCGAGGAGCATCTAGGTGGTCTCTATGCGTTGAAATCACGTTATGTCCACGTGTTGCAACCGCATTGGGCCAGAGAGTTGGAAACGCTGACATGGTGCGTTCTGGATGGTTGAAGAGCTGGTACATAACGTGGTGGATAAGGCAGAGCGCGACCCGTGTCAGCGGCGCATCAGGGGAAGAAACTCGAACAAAATTAGTGAAAACCTGGGAGACCGCATGGGCACGAATCTCGAAGAAGAACTGATGGCTGCTGGAATGAATGAGTTGTTATTGGTTTGTGACACTGTGGACCACTTAGGCTGTGACACATGGCGCTGATTTGAGTGATGGTCCAATGACGAGCTGCCACGTTAATGGGCAGCTGGGAAGCAAATAACGCACAAGTTGTGCGTTAATCTGGGGGACTGTGGCAACACGCATTTTTGAGGACATCAAAGAGCTCTGGTACACTGTGTACATGAATTTGTGTCTCCACTGCGTCATCTGGTCGTTCTTTTACACCAAGTCAGCTTCGCAATGCGTCTGGAGGCATATCGTCAGGTAACTATTCACTGTCTATAAATACTCCATTCTAAGTATTTTTTCACCCCAAATTCAATCGTGCATTCCGTTTCACCTGAAAATGACCAACAAATATAATTAAATATATATTTTAGAGACTTTCTATATTAAATACATTAAGATAAAGTACTAAAAATCTTTAAATACTGACTTATCAAATACCCATAAACTTAAGACTTTGCACGTCCCAAGCAAAGGTGTTGATGACAACACAAACTAAACTAGACTCCTAATATAAATATGCAATGACCTAATTAATCATATACCCGACTTAAATTCATGGAGTCCCTTTGGTTTATATAGCCACCAAGTTAACAAACAACTTAAGAAATTTTGGAGTTATGATATGTCAAGACACGCAACCCAAACACAATTAAGATCACACTTTGAAGACATAGATTCAGTCAAAACAAAGGTTATCAACTACTCATGAGTTTTCTTGGTCTATACATTCAAGCACGTAAGTTTAAAATCTCACTTAATTTAGTGAAAGCACTCGAGCTAAATCTTTTATTTGAGGAGTTTCACAACTTCAGCCTTTATTCAAAAAAAATTTTATTCTTTTTTTTAACAAATATGGTCCCTGCTCTATTTCATATGGATCGATTTTCTCACTTTTTCCCACCACAAGTTTTCCTGCTCCATTTCTTATGGAAACCTGTAAGACTCTCTATATTAACAAAAAACTCTTGTTAGCCCTTCTCACTTCCACTATAACCAAGCAAATTCTCTTAATGTGGGTTAAAATATCAATACTGGCATAAATCTGACCGTCTACTCCCTTTCGTTATCTAGCACAAAGTCCAACCATCAACTAAGTCCCTAATTGTGAAAACATAAAAATCCTGAGCTACGGGATTGATTGAGTGTTTCTCCTAGTTTTCCCTAAGTTTCAAGTCAAAAAGGCAACTGTAATTTACTCATCCACAACCAAAGACATGAAACAAAGTTTTGAGTGACTCTATACAATAAAAAATAAAACTATATTAAATACATGGATGAAAATGTATCAACTACTAATGAAATGAGAAAGAAATATGAAGGGGCAAGAAATGAAAGAAATTGAAGAAATGATATAAAACACCACCATTACTATCCGATATCACATATAACCATATAAAAGAATATTAAACGATGTCGCCTGCAATTTTTCGCAAAGAATCCATCCAAAGTTCAACCACAAACCCTAAAATACCCCCAAACGTATTCTAAACCTTGTCTTCAAGGTTCAAAACAATTCAAGGAATCCATCCAAAAAAAGAAAAAGAATAGTAGTGAAAAAGACATGGATAAAGAATAAGAAGATGATACAAATGCATGCATAAATGAAAGTCTCTAAAAAACTAGTGAACGCGCAAAATCTCTCATATGTAGGTGACTAAGGAAACTATGAGAGAACAATCATAAGAAAAGCATGAACTAGTGAACATAGGAGTTAACTCAAAAGATTCCAATCAAGTCTTGTGAGCCTGAAGTCTTTTAACTAAGGGTGAAATCAATAAGATGATGGAATGAAGTCTAGAGTTTTGGGTCTACTAAAAAATCAACCACTAATGCGGCGACTTAAGTTGGGCATGTCCCAACCAAATCTCAAAACACCTAAAATCCTATAATCATGTTATTTCCAAAATAAAAAATGCTCAAATTATGCTAAAAAAATATAATCCATAGTCAAACCTGAAAAAACTCACGGGGTGATCCAATTTGTTAAAATAAATAATAATAATAATAATAATAATAATAATAATAATAATAATAATAATAATAATAATAATAATAATAATAATAATAATAATAATAATAATAATAATAATAATAATAAAACTACCAAAGAAAACCATTCCTCGGCAACTGCACCAAAAATTTGACGCGTGCCGAACACTTCAATAAAATGAAATTCCTAAATCAACTATTTTGTAGAATAATGACAAAGGGTCGATCCCACAGAGATTGGTGGTCTTTCTAAGGTTAAAAACAACGAAAAAGAATAATCGGGGGTTTTAAATAAATAATTTAACTAACTAATCTAACTAAACTAAATAAATAAAATAATTAAAATAACTTTCAAAAAAATGAATTAACACCTAAGTAACACCTAGGTCTATAGTTTCACAAATCAAGATCAAGATTCAATGGCAATCATGGTCTTCAATTTTCCCCAGAAATTATTAATTTAAATTCTCTTAGATTAGCTATAGAAAATTGACATCTGCAAAAAATTCCTCATTCTCCTAATCTCGGTAGTCAGGACGTCCGTTACTAACTACTTCCATATTTAATGCATAACCCTAGACATCAACCAATCAAGTTTAACACACTAACCACAGTAATATGGGTCTGTGGGAGCACTAATCAAAAATAACCTGATTGCATCTGATTTCGATTTAACATAGATTTAATTATTGTATAGTCGAAAACCGAAAAGGTTTTACGACAAATGAGTGAGTGTTCATCATTTTATTGGTCTAAAAGTACAATTACACAGATACTATCGGTCCAAATAACTATAGATTGTCCACCTAAAAGCATGAACTGGCCACATACATACCCTAGATCTAAATCATATTCATTAAAATCAACAACAATGAAATAGGAGATATTAAACTAAATTAAACAATAAAATAAAAGATCTTACATAATATGTTATGAATCCATAATCCCAAGTTATTTCCCCACCGACCTAGGCAATCATCGAGAGAAGTTTATGCTAAAAATATAATGACCGGTGTTCCTAATATAATACATAAGGTTCCTAAATATATAAAACTACTAAAAATTGGTCCCGGGAGGTAAGAGAAACTAATTTTTAGGGTTGGTCTCGTGACTTGTGCACCAAGGAGCATCTAATTGGTTGTTGTGCATTGAAATCACGTTCTGTCCACGTGTTGCAGCCGCATTAGGGGAGAGAGTTGGAAACGCTGACATGACGCGTTCTGGTTGGTTGAAGAGCTGCTACATGACGTGGTGGACAAGGGAGAGCGCGACTCGTGCCGGTTGCGCATCAAGGTAAGAAACTCAAACAAAATCAATAAAAAACTAAGAGACTTCACGGGCACGAATCCCGAGGAAGAACTTATGGCTGCTGGAACAAATGAGCTGTTGTTGGTTTGTGACACTGTGGAGCAGTTGGGCTGTGATGCTTGGCGCTGATTTGGTGTGATGGTCCAATGATGAGCTGCCACATGGATGCCCAGCTGGAAAGCAAATAACCTACAAGTTTGTGCATTAATTTGCGGTATTATGGTAACACGCATTTCGAGGACATAAAAGAACTTTGGTACACTGTGTAGATGAATATGAGTCTCAACTGCGTCATTTGGTCATTCCTTTACACCCAGTCAACTGTGCAATGCGTGTCTTGAGGCATATCTTTAGGTAACTGTACACTACTTATAAATACTTCATTTTGAGTATTTTTTCGCCCCAGATTCAACCATGCACTCCGTTTTACCTGAAAATGACCAATAAATATAATTTAATATATATTTTGGAGACTTTCTATATTAAACACATTAAAATAAACTACTAAAAATCCATAAATACTGACTTATCATCCATTCCAATCTTTAGAATGATACTTGAAAAGACTCCCTCATTCATTAATCTTAATTAGGCATATTGTACAAGAATTTTTGCTCATCTTCTTTGAATTCTTTTGGTCACTTTTCTTTCAAAACCATGTAAACTCCTTGCTATTTTTTGTTGGTTATGGAAAATAAAATTTGGATTCCTCAAAGGTCTCATCTAGTTTTAGAGAATTGATCCCATCACAACCAACTTCGTCTCATTTTTTGACAAACCAGTACAATCATCAGCAGGTAGTTCTGAACTCTGATCCATCCTTTCATAATACGCAATAGCTTGCATTTCTTCTAAATATCTTCCATTCTCTGCTCATGTTTTTCTTCTCTCTTCAGTTTCACTTTTGTGTATCTCTGTTCTCTTTTCTCATCCTCTAAATCCATAAAATATCTCACCTTTTTGGTACTTTCTATATAAGCATAAATGATAGTTTTGTCAGGAAAAATATCCGTATCAAGACCAACTATAGGAACTCAGTCTTATCTACAAAATTTTGTGATCATCAAGAGAAAATGTAATCCATTATTCTTTTTTATGATCAAGGCATTTCTAACCGCATCATAAATGACTTTTCCAACACTAATATAACCTAACTCTTGCACAATATTATATATGAAAGCTGCCTTATAATTCACAACTTCGTAATATTGAAAACTCGACTATAGACTTACATTGAAAAAATATGTCCATGCTTTCGCAATTTTCTTAAAAATCTTTTTTTGAGTGTTCTTAGGATACCCATCCTTGTCCGGAATAAATCTTTCCCCATGGATTACTTCTAATACACTCCTAATCGACTCCTGGGGAAGTCCATGCTTAATTTCAAACTTCGACTTTGGGTAATCATTATTTTCTCTTCTATGAAATTCTGGCAATTGAAATATCGATTTATTCTTTCAAAAGAATAATCCATTGACATTTTTCTTACCATAGATACAATTTTATTCTCACTTCGATGCCCATTAGCATCAAGTTTTTGAACCAAGATTTTACAGCCTCTCTCCCTAAGCATATCCTCATAATCATCATGATTATAGTCCTTAATCAACAATCCCAAGTCCCTAGAAAGAGTTTTATTATTAATAAAATCTCCCATAATATAAGTAAACTCCCTCACCACTTATGAATTTTTCTTAACTTCCTCTCCTTCCGAATAATCACTATATTCTATAGGTGGAATCGGTTCTCATTATGGTCTAACTCTAAGAATATTAATCGAAACTCCCGTTGGCATAATTGATATAGGTAGAACATTAGATTTGGTTTTGGTTTTCTCTATCATCCTTGCCTTTCCTTTGTCCTTTCTTGAATTTCTACCTTTTCCACTTTCTGTCATATATAAATTCAAATAACACAAGTCCAAATTGAAGTTTCAACGTGTAAATCATTCAAAACCATTTGCGAAACAATTCATTAGAATTCAAATTAACTCTACTAAATGAAGGAGAAATTTATTTGAAAATCTGTCAAAATCTTAAATAAAAGAATTGATATCAAAGTTTTTACTCATTGTAAACTTATATTCGATTTTCAAGTATTTTATAACATGAAACAATCTCGCGATAGATTTAAGTCTTTCTAAAGCAAAACAAACCTCCAAACTCATTTGAGATTTAATCTTAAACCAATTGCATATAAATATATTTGAATTGATAAATACAAAAATTGCAAGAATTTTGCTTCATAAACTAAGAATCATCGTATTCACTATTTCTATTCTATTGAAATAAATGAAATCATTTATCAATAGTAGTAAAATGAATTCCATTAAAAAAACTTGAAATGAATTATTCTAAAATATCATCAAAAACAAAAAATTCTCGATTAAAAAGAAAACTAGGGTTTGTCCGTTATTACCTCCTCGAGAGTGAATCCTTCAAGTTATAAACTCTTGAACTTCTCTAAATCTATTTTTTATGCTTCTACTCAAAATTCACTTGCCTAAGCCCTAGTATGGCTCTACACTCTCAAACTCACCCTCTTTTAGGTTGAACGAAATAAGATTGAGGTGAGAATCACTTAACTACAATAAAATCCAACTTAGGATGGTTGAATCTAGAAAAAACTTTAATTTTTGAACCGAGTTGGTGCAATGATTGGTGTGTGTGAAACGAGTTATGTGTGGCGAATTGGGGTTTTATTTTCATAGGTAATAATTCTATATCACTTCCATTTCTATTCAAATTATATTCAATTCACACATTTCCTACTAAATAAAGTATAATGAAGAAATTTTACTCAAATTTTTGAAAAGATTTCAAGAATTTCTCAGTCAAATAAGTTGTACCCTCATGTCTTCCATACTTGGCTTCTTAATAGTTTGCTTCACCTACAATACCCCCAAACTCATTCCAAACCTTGTCCGCAAGGTTTAAAAATTAAGTCAAATTCTCAATAAAACAAGACAAAAATACCTCGTGAAACATAAAGGAATTGAATATGAAATATAAATTGCTTTTCAAAATTTATATAATCATCATATAAAAGAAATACAAAATTGATATAGCATTCATTCTCCTTAAAAATCAAACAGAGTTCACATTTCACACATCACATATAAGTAAACAATTCAAAATTACAAAGTCCTTTGTGCATGAGTAAACTCCTCGTCACTCTCTTTAGCTTCATCTTCATTCCTTACTGCAGTAGGTTGGGAAGCGTAGTTAACAGTAGAGTTATGAACTCCCGATGAAAATCTCATTTGCGTCAAAGGAACATCGATGTGACAAGTCAATAATTAGACACATTTTAAGGTGTAATTTAGATTGGTTTTATACATAAATGATGATATTACACTAGGCATTCTCTTATTTTTGTGATTTTAGACTTTAAATTAGAAAATGAAGAAATGGAAGAAAGTAGGAATAAGAGCAAAACAATCAAACTGAAAAAGAAGTCCATCGATTAGCTAGCGATTTGTAATTACACTAGGAATCGCCACTTAAATCGATAGCAGTTCAGCGAATCCATAGCGAAGTGGAGAATAAACTAAAAATTAACAGCCAAATCAGTGTAGTACTAAGAGCATCTCCAATGGTAAATATGGATTGTGGGGGTAGATTCTAGATGTGAAGAGGATGTACATCTCATGTGGCTCAAATTGACATTGAACTTCAAAATAAGCCTCCAATGGTTGATGTGAATTTGTGGCTGAATTGATGAGGTGGCATTTATTTTTGTAATTTTATTAATTAAAATGTGAAAATAAAAGTGCAAATAAAATAAGTAAATATTTGAAAAAAACCATATTATCCAACATGGATGCCAATTTGAATGTCAAGAAGAAACATTCAAAATAGACAATGTCTATCCGTGTCATCTTTACATTCAAAATGCACATTCCATTATAGAGGTTTTTTTCACTCTAATGTCTATTTAGTTCTAGGTGGCACACATTGACATCCAATTCACATTTCCATTGGAGATGCTCTGAGAGCTAAACTCCATAATTTACTCAGCGATTTATGTACAATTTAAGAATCACTAAAATATCACTAAGGTCAGTGATAGATTTCTTAGATAAAAATAAGGAATTTGTATTTATCTAGAAGATGTACTTTTAGGGAAACTATGTATAGGACCAGATAGCTTTGAAATACCTCTCTATGCTTTTTTTCTCTCTTTTATTCTCTTTTTAACTTTCCATTACTTTTCTTTTCAACATCTTGTCTTTTAAGTTTAGTTTTATATGTGAAGCAACATTAGAGCTTTGATTAAGATGTATTTATTTATTTAATTATGTCTTTTAATTATACATTTGCATTGTTTATTTGCAGTATGAGTGAGTAGTTAGTTAATCTAAACAAACCCTAGACATGTAATATACTACGGATTGTTATGTTATTATAATTATAGAATCACTTAATTAATTTTTTAAATCGTTTCATACAAGTCAATCACAAATTAAACAAGTTGTTTTTGCGTATTACAACTAGTGATTCTTTATGTTGAGTGCATAACAACCAATATGTTCTTTAATATAGAGTGTTCAAATCTATGTCTATAGTTATTGACAACAATTATAAAAGTAGTAACTAGGATTAATCTATAGGGCTTTTTTTGAGTGGATGTTCTAGGTGATTGTGTTCTAAGTTGTTTATTATGCGGCTTCAGTTAATATTGTCTTAGTTAGGCATGATTCTCATAGAGTAACGCTATCGTATTTCTACGATGTTGCATTTTATCCAATGGGTAGATTAACAATGATAAGAATGTGGCATTTTCATTGAATTTAGAAAAAAACCGATGGCTGGCTAAAGGCTATCAACCTATTACGAATTAGGATTTAATGATTCCAAGATTCTGTATGATATAATTATAACTATAGCGTGAAGTGATGCTATATTCTAGTGTTTGAAAGCAATCAAAGTATATTATAATGTTTAGTGGGGGTTGTTTAGATGTTTATTTAGATATTTCATTTACATTGATTTATTGATTATTTGAATTATTAGTTTGGATTATATTAGGTTGGTTTATTAAATTTAAATTGTTTCTAGTTTAGTTTTTTTAATTAACTATTTATTTTATTTGCAAATTATTAATTGTTTAGTTCTCATTTAATTAAATTAATTAAATTAAAACAAGTTTAATCTAGTAAAACTTTAGGCTAGCCTTAATTCTTAAGAGATTTGAAAAATCCCTATGAAAACGATATCCTATTTACCACTACTACGACATTATTGTGCATGCTCGACACATGTCAATTTTTTGCACCGTTGCTAGGGATTTCAAAAATAATCTCTTCGAAACCTTCTTATTGAAAGTGATATAATATGGCTGAAGATGAGGAAGAATTAACTTTTAGGCAATCTGATAGGAATGTTACGGCTTATGAACCTATGTGTATAACTTTCACGACAAGATTTTCAGAATTCGAATTGAAGTTTAGACACATAGATTCTTTGTCATGTTTCCATGCTGAAGATAATAAAGATGCTCGAGATTTTAATAGAGAGTTCGTGCACAAAGTACGCACGTTGAAACCTAAGGATATAGAAATAGAATATGTTAAATTCAAAGTTTTTCCTTCTGTATTGAAAGGGCAAGATTTAGATTGGTTATTTTATCTACCTCAAAACTCCATAACCAATTGGTTAGAGATGCTACAAGTCTTCCTTGATCAATATGTCCCAGCATGACAAATTATTTTGTATAGACAAAAAATTAGTAATGCTAGGATGGAAATTGGAGAAACTTTTGATGGAATAGGTACCAAGAATTAATCTCATTATGTTCAATGCATGGATTTACAGAAAAAACTTTAATGCAATATTTTTCTAAAGGATTGAATCACTTAGAATGAAGATTCTTAGACACCACATGTGGTGGGTCTTTGCTTGATAAAACAATAACTTTAGCAAGAAAAACTATAAATAAAATGGCTAAACAATCCAAGCAATATGGTGAGAAGAGTGATTTTACCAAAGATAATCTAAGTGAAATGAATAGGACATATAAAACACCACAAGATAAGATAGATAACCTAAAAGACAAGGTTGAACTATTATTAAAAAATAGATTGAGCAAAGTAAAATCTTGTTATGAATTAAGCCATTCTAATGATGAATACCCTTTAAAATAACAAACCAAAATAGAAGAAGCTAATTATATAATGAACCAATACGATGGGTTTGTTTATCCCAATTATAACTTTAATAGTTAAGCAAATTACTCATAACTAAATGTATTTAATCATATTGACAATCGGGGTAATCAAAGGTATAAAAATAGAATAATTTAAAAAGAGAAAAAGATCAAATAATTCAAATATTACAAAATGATATGACCAAATTGAAAAACCAATTGAGTCAAATGGCAATAGAAATGAGTGAATTTGTAAATCAAGGGAAATGGCCATCTCAACCTTATCCTATTTTATATGAAAAAGCACTGGCTATAACATCGAGAAGTGTAAGCAGATGGATGAACCTAAAATGTCGGGCCAATTACTTTCTAGAAAAGAAATTGACAATCGGGCTAATCAAAGGTATAAAACATCGAATAATTTAAAAAGAGAAAAAGATCAAATAATTCAAATATTACAAAATGATATGACCAAATTGAAAAACCAAATAGAAATGAGTAAATTTGTAAATCAAGGGAAATGACCATCTCAACCTTATCCTACTTTATATGAAAAAGCACCGGCCTTAACATCAAGAAGTGGTAAGCAGATGGATGAACCTAAAATGTCGGACCAATTATTTTCTAGAAAAGAAATAGAAGGAGAACTAGAAAAAGAAATTGAAGTAACAAGTAACAAGATTCCCAACGAAAAGGGTAATGAACATGATAAAGATAGACCAATTAATATTAAACCGCCATTCCCTCATCGTTTGGAAGATAGTAAAAATGCTAAGAAACTGTGGAACAAAAACAAATATTTGATACATTAAAGAAAATAGTAGTTAATATACCTCTGTTTGAAGTCATTCAAAATGCATCTTAGTATCAAAAATATATAAATGATTTATGCACTAAAAAGATTAAAGCTAATGAAAAGTTGAGTCTAGGAGAACATGTATCCGCACTAATTTAAAAGATGTTACTTCCTAAATGTTTGGATCCTGAAATGTTTTTCGTTCCATGTATAATTGAGAATATAGGTATTTCTAAAGCATTATGTGATCTCGGAGCCTCCATAAATATTATGCCTTTATCTATTAACTTACAAATGACATACGTATATTAAGAAATAACTGGTATGCCATATAATTAGCAGATAGAATCATTGTTTTAGGGTTACTCAAAAATGTACTAGTCAAGGTTAATGAATTAGTCTTCGCAGCAAATTTCTTTGTCTTATATATCAAAGAAGATAATTTCTCTAATAGGACTTCTCTAATCTTAGGAAGAGCATTTTTTAAAACAGCAAAAGCAAAGATCGATGTTTCAAATGGATCATTAATAACGGAAGCAGATGATGATACAGTGAATTTTCATATATATGATGCAATGAAATATCCAATGGATGGTTCTTCTATATGCACAGTAGATATGATAGATCCGTTAATGGGAAAATCTTTTAGAAAAGATAAATTAGAACTGGCAATTGAAAATTTAGAAGAAGATGACAATAGAGACGAGGGAGCAAAAAAGATAATAAGTACTTTAGAATCATATAATGGACTCCCAGAACTTACTTATTACCTAGACTTTTCTAGATCTCATTCAATAGTTAAAGCCCCATAATTATATCTAAAAACCTTACAATATCATTTGAAGTATATTAATCTAAAGAACTCTGATAAATTGCCAGTAATAATTTATAATAAACTAACAAATCCAAAAAAGAAATAAGTTGATAAATGTATTGGAAGAATTTAAAGGAGCAATAGGATGGACTATAGTTGATATTAAAATAGCAAGTCAGCTACATGCATGCATAGGATAAACCTAGAAACTTATACAAAATCTTCTAGACAACCTCAACATAGATTAAGCCCACCTATGACAACCATAGTAAAAAAATATTAAAACTATTAGACGCAGGAATGATATTTCTAATAGCCGATAGCAATTGGTTAAGCCCAGTCTAAGTAGTCCCTAAAAAGACAGGAATTATAGTAATAACAAATGAAATTAGTAACAACTAGAATCCAAAATGATTGGAGGGTATGTATAGATTAAAGAAAACAAAATGTCTTAACTAAGAAAGACAATTATCTACTCTCATTTATAGATCAGATGTTCGAAAGATTAGCTAGAAAAACCTATTACTGCTACTAGATGATTATTCAGGATTTCACCAATTACCTATAGCCTAGAAGATCAGGAAAAAAACTACTTTTTTACTTTCCTTTTGGTACATTTTCTTATAGACTTGTGCCTTTTAGTTTATGTAATGCACTTGCAACGTTTCAAAAGTATACGGTTAGTATTTTCTTTGACTATGTGGAAAATTTCATTAGTTTTTCATGGATGATTTTGTAGATTATGGTACTTAAAAGATGCATAGAAAAGAATTTAGTACTAAATTATGAAAAATGACATTTCATGGTAGATCGAGAATTTGTATTATGACACATAGTGTCACATAAAGGAATAGAAGTAGATCCAGCAAAAATTCAAGTAATCAAAACGTTACCTTACCTTACCACGATAAGAGAAATACGTTTATTTCTTAGGAATGCAAGATTCTATAAAATATTTATAAAAGATTTCTTTAAAATTACACAACATTTATGCAAACTTTTACAAAAAGATATTCTTTTTGAATTTACCAATGATTGCAAGATAATGTTTGATAAATTAAAGGATTATTTAACAACCATACCTGTGATTAAATCACCAGCTTGGTCATTGTTATTTGAGATTATGTGTGATGCAAGTAACTATGCAGTTGGAGCGATTTTTGGTCAAAAAATAGGAAAAGAAACTCATGTTATATACTATGCCTCTAAGAAACTAGATCCAACGCAATAGAATTATACCACTACCGAATAGGAACTTTTAGCGGTAGTGTTTGCCTTAGAAAAATTTAGACCGTATTTATTAGGAATAAAAGTAATAGTTTATTCAGATCATGTAGTTTTGCAATTTTTAATGACAAAACAAAATGCAAAACCTAGACTAATAAGTTGGATACTACTTCTACAATAATGCAACCTTACTACGAAAGATAAGAAATGAGTCAAAAATCTAGTAGCAGATCACATAAGTTGGTTAGAAAATGGAGAACCGCCTATACCATTAACGGAAGAATTTTCAGATGAATATTTATATAGTATAAGGACTGATGGACCATGGTATGTCGATATAGCCATTTATCTTACAACCAATAGGTTATCATCTAACTTAAAGAGAGCTCAAAAGAATAAAACTAAAAAGGATTCTTAACACTATTTATGGGATTATCCCTATTTATGGAAGTTTTGCACTAACCAAATAATTAGGAGATGCATACCACATTCAGAAGTATGATCAATTATATTTCATTGCCAAACATATGCATGTGGAAGATATTCAAGTCCACGTAGAATTGCTCGTAAAATTGTATTTTTTGGATTCTTTTGGCCACTCTATTTCATTATTTTTTTCTTTATATAAAATCTTGTCCAAATCGCCATCGAACTAAAAACTTAGGACATAGAAATCAAATGCCTTTAACTCCTGTTTTATTTTCTAAAGTGTTTGATGTACGGGGTATAAATTTCATGGGATCTTTTCCAACATTAAATTACTATGTTTAAATTTTACTTGTTATGGATTATCTGTCTAAGTTGGTAGAAGCAAAAGCTGAAACGTCGAATTGAGAAATTAAGTAAATACTTGAAAAATAGTTAGTCCAACATGTAAGGATTGGAGTCTTGGATTGGAAGACACATTATGGGTATATATAACAACATTTAAGACACTTATAGGCATGACACCTTATAGGTTAGTATTTGAAAAAGCATGTAATTTACCAGTAGAACTAGAACATGAAGCCTATTAGGCAATAAAAACATGTAACATGAATTACAATGAAGCAGTGAACCAATGTATGTTGAGTCTTCAAGAATTAGAATAAATTAAGAATGACGCCTCTAAAAATGCATTAATTTAAAAAGATAAAACTAAAGCATTTCATGATAAGAAGTTAATTCCTAAAAATTCTCAAGTAGGAGATAAAGTTATACTGTTTATTCAAGACTTAAATTATTTCCTAAAAAAATCCGTTCAAGATGGATGGGACCCTATTTGGTTGTCACTTACTACCTCATGGTGCAGTAGAAATAGAAAGCTTAGAAACATGACAAACATTTAAAGTAAATGATCATAGGTTAAAACCTTATTATGAAATTTTGTTGAACATGATATGGAGATCATTAATTTTGAGACTGACCAACAAAGTCCTCAAAGTAAGGAAATGATGTTCAATGTTTGCATCCACATGAATGAAACCATTAGACTATGGATGTATAAGAAACCGCGTAACAAGAAAAAGAAATCAGAGAAGCAGCAGCCTGAAGATTAGCAACCTAAAGTTCAACAACTAAAAGGAAAGCAACTACCGGAAGAAAAATTCATTATTGAGCAACTAAATCGTCAAGATTTAGGACATATGATTGAAATTTATAAAGATGGTCTAGGGAAACTCTTCCTCAAGGTGATGATCAACGATGTCAGTTTCCATCGTGTTTTACTTGACATTGGAGCTAATATAAATATCTTTTCAAAACAATGGTGTAAAAAAGCCAAGTTAAAGATTGATTTTATACCACCTCTCATTGTCTACAAAGCAATTGGTGATAAGATTTTTTTACTGGGAATATCAATGAATGTGCCAGTGTAAGTGAGACGATTCAAGTATCTCACCAGTTTCTTGGTAGTACTACAGATTGAGAGAAAATAATGTGGTATTTATACGATGTACTTTTCTCAAGACAGTTGGAGCTATTCTCGATGTCGAACAATGAATAGTTACACTTGAGATGGAAAATTATTATATGTATCTTCAGGATGATTATGAAATGGAAGACTACGTCAATAAAGACAATTATGATGATGATTATAAAGGTGGGACATCATATCGTGATGATTATCCTTATGGATGTAATGTAGATGTTGAGAATGACTATAAAATAAATGAATGACGGGTAATATTGTCTCTCAAGTTGACCCAATAACTATAAACAAAAGCACTCTATGGGAGGCAACCCATACTCTATCTTTATTTTCAGTTTTAGAAGTAAAATTAGTTAGGGGTTTTTCTATTCTCTCAATTTGATCTTATAATAGAAGTGTTATTTGATTACAATCCTAGAATAATTTCAAAAAGGATTGATCGAGCCAATGTCTTTTCGTATTACAAGATTTAGGATAGTATATTCATTCTCTCTCCTTTTAACTTTCTTTTGGGATACCCCCAATTGAGGGGGATGATCGAGTTGTTTTTTAGTTATATCTTAGTTGTCTTTAATTATTTTAAGTAATAAAGCATTTATTTAGTATAATATTCCCTAATTAAATGTCCAAATTCATTTTCGTATTACTTCATGTCGAGTACTCCTCAATTCTACCTTAATTATGATTATTATGTATTATGATTAATTAAATATAGAATATATTGAAAAAACAACAGGAAATGACTTAGCAATTTCCTATTAATACCAATTAACATTGGAAATTGTAGGTAAATCGCCAGCGATTTGCAGGTTTTTCAGGGAAAATTGACTAAACAATTTGTCAACGATTTTGATTTATAATAGGATTCGCTGAGCTAATTACTGAACCACTAAGACCAAATTTTAGCAATTTCATTGGCGATTTATCAGCGATTTCTTTTAAACTCTAATTCGCTAAGCATGAATTTATGTTTTTAAAAATAGAACCACAAATTGCCGAATAAACCATTTCAAACTTAAAAGCCTTGCACCCATTCGTTTGATTTATTAATTTTCGCCTAGATTCAACCCCTAAATGCTTTAATTAAAGCTTAATTAAGTCCATCCCGCCTTGCTTATGAGTGTTTCAACCCTATAAATTTCAAGTCCAAGTTCATACAACCTCATTAGGGCTTGGTGAGTGTTTTGTTTAAGGAGCTAATAGAGCATAATACTTAAGAGATTCATTCTCAAGAAGGTAATGAATCGATACTCTAAACTCCTTTTGATTTCGATGTCTAGAACAAAAAAATTATTTTTTCCATATTTTCAAACATATGTACTTTTTGGGTTTCTATTGAAAATTATTTTTGGAAATGGTTTTCCATGCACATTTTCAATTTGAATATGGGTTTTTCAAATGAGTTTGGGGGTTTCTAAGAATTTTTCCAATATATACATACTTATGATGATATATCGATACAACTATTTTATACGTTTTACTTTCAACTCTTTCGAGACTTTATGCTAAAACCTTTTCATAAACTTGTTTTCCTTACCTTGTTAATTTGCATTTTCAACTAAAGGATTTCAATTTACCTCTTTCATAATTAGTTGAATTACTTCATGGCGGGAGGAGGTAGAGGAAGAGGTAGGAGTAGTAATCAAGAAAAGGGGAAGGGGTCGTGAAAGCAAAATAAAAGCAGAAGTATGCAGGCCACCTAATGATAATTATACAAACCTGGCTTAGTATTAGAAAACTTAGACCTGAGAGGGCTGAGCTTAGAGAACAATCTTTATTGTCATCTGATGAGGAAGAATATTTTGAGAATTCGAACCCCAGTGACTTAGTGCCTTATGACCCTTCTTTGTTTATGAGACATAAAGCTCAGAGGAGATACTATAGTGATAAAAAAGAGTCATAATTCCTGAGAAATTGTTCAATATTCAAAATGTGAGGAAGTATGAAGACGTAATTGTGAACATCATTAGAGATAGGGGATGGAAGTGACTTCTACGAGACTATACAAATCAAGGAGAAAGAGGATGCTCGAGAATTGTATGACAATTTTATGCAAATAGGCATGTTAGTAAGGAATGTGAAAAAGAAGTACTTAGGGGGAAGAGAATTAATATTTCACCAGTGAGGTTGAATAAATTGTTCGATCTACCATAAATAGACTGAGAATGGATGAAGATTACCCGAATATCATTTATGGAGATAAAGAATCTTATCCTTTTTAGATAATCCAATATGCGTTAGAGATACCTTCGAGGAAAGGATTTGCACCAACCCAAAATTTATTGAAACCACATATTTTAGAAAGATTACGAAGAGTTGGAGTTATATTATAGATGCATGTTTTATCCAACTAAGCAACATTTTGAAGTAAAGAACCCTAAAGTTGTTTTATTGTACCATATAGTGGCAAAAAGGGTTATAATTTTGTTAGGAAGTTTATACGTGATTATTGAAATTTTGTCATGCGGACTATGAAGAATGAAGGATTACCATTCCCAATTTTCATCATTGAATTATGTAGGAAAACATGGTGGGTTTCAATACTAAATTCGATATATTGCCCGATAGGACCATAAATGATACAATAGTACAATGAATGAAAAAGGTGGTGGGATACAATGACTCAGAGGATGAACAAAAATCATTCAATGCAATAAATGTGAGAGAAACAAGAAGACAAAACACAACTGAAAATAGTAGGAAGATAAGAGAATACACAAAGAGAGCGGCGAGATTAACGGCTAGAGTGAACGTCCAAATGTTGCTACGAGTTTGGAACAATCTTCATCACAGCTTAGGAGGAGAAGGTTTTTTCGGACCATATTTTCTTCACTTATGCATAGCCCAATGAATATTCATCATAATGAAGATACGATAGCAGTGAACGAGAGGAATTTACAACACTACCATTCTATATCTAAGACAAGACATGATAATCATTTGTAAGACTTAAGGAGAGGCATCGACATCCCATCTCTGCAATTGTCATTTTCAACTGGGACGGAAAACCCAGCTGATAATTATGTTTCCCAACCTTCTTCAGAAATGGATGAACATGATGAAGCTGACTATGAACTTAATTCTGGACGCTGCCTTGTGTAACTGATTTTCTCTTGTATGCAATGAATGATTCAATGTAATGCCTTTGATTGAATTTTGACTAATGAATGACTATGTTCCCTTTTGCATTCCATTCATTTAAAAAATTTTCAATTTAATATTTGCATATTTATTGACGTTTTAATTAAATATATCAAATCGTTTATGCTTCGCGTGGTATGTGTGTTATGCTGAAAACTCAACTTAATTTTAATACCTTGAGGACAAGGTTTGAAATGAGTTTGGGGGTATTTTAGGTGAAGTATGACATTGATGGCAATATAGCAAAGAAATGAAAGAAAAGTAGAAGATAAGTTCAAAATTGATTCAAAAAGTTCAAAAACTTTGATTTGATATTTAAGTGAGTTGACGAGATTTTAGAAATTCCTTTCGAATTCAAGTAAGTATAAATTTCATTTTACTTTATTCTTAGTTAGAATGATCATGAAAATGAATATATTTTGGAATGGAAGTGATATTTTTATTACTCAAGTGACTTTTATGATAGAAGGAATCAATTTTTATACCCTTTGTGACTAACCTTACTAGTTGATGAACAATAGTGCAAGATAAACAACATGAACAAGTTAGATTTTTAAGAATCTTGTGATACAAAAGCTATTGATTAGGTATTTTTACAGTATATATAAAGTTATTATGCCACAATTGAGACAAGAAATGGGTTAGAAACATATGAAATTCTATAAGTTAGAAAGAATGATCTCTTCAACTTTAGTGGAGAGTGAGAAGTATTAACAATAGTTTACAAATATAAATATATATAGTCTTATAGATATCAAAGGAAATGGAGCAGGGAATCTATTATGGCAAAAATATGAGAATGTCCAAAGGAAATGAAGTAGGAACTCAAAAACAAAAGTAAAAGAAACATATTAAAAAGAAATAATTAGAATGTAGAAGAAAAAATAAGAGATGAAAAAAATGGACTAGTTTGGCCATGGACCGGTCAACAGGGGTCAAATCGGTCCCTAGACCTTTAAAAACAAAATATTATCAAATAATATATATACATGATTATTAAAAATAATATATATGTATATAATAAAATAAACGTAAAGCTTTTCTTTCAAAAAGGGTGCGCCACTGTATCCCTAAAGAATACCGAGTCCCACCCCTCACACCAACGACGAGTGACCTGCAGGAACTATACTAGTGGACAACAAAAATAAATTTAAAAATATATTGGAATTAATATATTACTTGTAGATGATCTAAATGGGTCTCGATTTGTTTAGATTTGCGAGGTGATTCACGTTGGGCCTCAAATTCTCTTTCATGATGTTGTTTCAAAAGAATGGTCACTTTCTTGCTTACTGAATTATGAATCTTACCTTTATATTTTGCTAGACTTGGAACTTGTTTACATCCCTTTTACCAATAGGAACCATATCTCCATTACTTCTCATTAAATATTTTACAATTCGGTTACTATTTCATGTTTAGAATTTTTTTGCTTTATAGGTAATACTTGCATGTTTAGTATTTGAGCGAATCTTCTTACTTATTGAGCTTCGTTGTTTCTTTTAGCTCGCCCTACTTACATTTCAGGATCATACTTGTTGGCGCTAGATTAGGACAAAGGAGAGGCCATAGCTTGAAGCATTCTCTCTTAAATTTGAGCCTCGTAATACATTATCTATATATTCATTTTCATAACTTTTACACTTGGGTTGTAATGTAAATAGGTCATTTGGGTAGGTTAAACCCTTCCTTCCTTTATTTGATTTACTTATGAGCCATTAGATGACTTATTTGGTTTACAAAATGAAAACCCATTTGTAGTTTGTGATTGATATATGGACTGTTCTAAATTTTATTCCATAATTTTATATCCATATTATCTTTATGTTATTCCGCAGGTTGAATTAGATGTGCCAATACATTATTTGATATTGGTTCGGGTATTGGGCTTGGGTAACAGTTTGGGCCAGGTGACCTTACCCTGGGTCGGGGGAGGGTAATCTCAATGTATGTTCATCAACTCTTAGAAGAAAAGTTTTGACCAAAATACTTGAAGCTAGAGTTAAATGAAGTATTTCTTAATCTAACATATTTTAAATGACATATTCATTAGTATCTTGGTAAAATTCCTATTGATTTTGATTATGGCACTATTATAAAGTATTTTTTGAAAATTACGATTAATCTAGTGGTTTTTATGTTTTGAGATTATATACTAGTTATCATAAGCTTGATGCTTGTCAATGGTGATTGAGAAAACCTATATTGTGTGCAGGCCTTGGTAATGAACTTTAAGTTTTAAAGGGTGTTATATTGGTTGGTTGAATTATCATTAATGGATGTTGATTATTTTGTCTAAATCATTTTACTCTATCATAACTTTCATTTACTTATGGTTAATGTGTTTTTAGATGAAAAAAACTTTTATTTAAAATTTATCTTATTTAATGTTAAAGTGAATTAAATTGAAATCAGTTGAAAGAATGAAAAAAGAATATGATTGAGAGTATTCATTTTCTTGGGACAGCGAAGTGCTGAGTTTGGGGGTATTAGACAAGTCGATAATTAGACACATTTTATGTTGTATTTATATTGATTTTATATACGAATTATGATATTACACTATGTATTGTATTATTTTTGTGATTTCAGGATTAAGATAGGAAAATGAAGAAATGGAAGAAAGTAAGAAAAAGAGCAAAATAGTCAAACTGGAAAAGAAGTCTAGTGATTAGCCAGTAATTTGTAATTACACTAAGAATCGCCACCTAAATCAATAGTAGGAAAGTGTCAGCAAATCTATAGTGAATTAGAGAATGAACTAGAAATCGCTAGCTAAATCGGTAGAGCACTAAAAGCTAAACTTAGTTATTTACTCAGAGATTTATGTACAACATAGGACTCGCTGACAAATCGCTGAGGTCGGTGACAAATTGTTTAGATAAGAATAAGGACTTTGCATTTATCTTAGAGATGTACTCATAGGGAAACTATATATAAGACCAAAGAGCTTCGAAATAACTCTTTTTTTTCTTTTATTCTCTTTTTAACTTTCAATTACTTTTATGTTCGACATCTTGTGTTTTAAGTTTAGTTTTATATGTGAAGCAACATTGGAGCTTTGATTAAAAGGTATGTATTTATTTTATTATGTCTTTTAATTATTTTTTTGCATTATTTATTTCCAGCATAAGTGAGTAGTTAGTTAATATAAATAAACCTTAGACATGTAATATAATTTGGATTGTTATGTAGTTATAATTATGGAATCACGTACTTAATACTTTAAATCGATTCATGCACCTCAATCACAGATTAAACAAGTTTTTGGATATTACAACTAGTGATTCTTTATGTATAGTGCATAGTAGCCAATAAGTTCCTTAATAAAGAGTGTCCAAATCTATGACTATAGTCACTGATAACAATTATAGAATTAGTAACTAGAATTAGTCTATAGGGCTTTCCCAAGTAGATGTTGTTGGGTTTCGGGGATCATGCGCAGTGGAAGTTTTCAAAACCTTGTCGAACATCCACGAACCAAGATCATATTAATTTTGTTAAATTGATATGCCAATAAAAAAAAACCATACCTTAACAAGAACAACTCCATGTCTGCCTTGTTTGGTGTTGATCGATTTCTTTAAGACGCTGCCAGAGATGAACGTCCTCTATAAAAAATCCACACAAGAATGGACGATCACGATTCAGAGTGCTAGCCCTAAAACTCCTAGGACAAAAATTCTTGCAAAAGTTCTCAAGAAAAAATCAATCTTAGGAATTCCCTACTACAACTGTGCCTAATGTCTAATTATAGTACACTAGGTCGAGTTGTAAAAGAACTCCATCTCCTAGTCACACTCCAAATAAATTCCTAGATAAAGTCCAACTTAAAAAAGGAAAGAGTCATAGATAATCTACAATTACTAATCTAACAAGAGTTTTAATTTATCTAAAACTCAAATAAAAATTAAAGTCATACTATAATTCCTATTAGAGTCCTATTCCAAATAGGATTTACTAAGAGACAATTTTTAGTCACACTAGAAATGTATGAGAATCTTGAATCCTAGTCAAACTAGAAAATTTTAAAGAGAATCTTCAAAATGAATTTTATCAAATAAAATTAATTAACCCGAAAAATATCAAATCATGCAAATTCGTTCTTTGTGTGTGACCCAATAGGTTCATACAACGTTGGCAATGAATCAAAACCATTTTGGTATACAATCATAAGCAGCCTCTAGCAAGACATTATAACTACCCAAGTAGCATAAAGATCAATAAATTGATACAACCTAATGGACATTGTATATCATATCCCTTTGTCACGCGATATTTTTTGATTGAACATAAGACATGGAATGTCACCCTTATAGTTCAATCTACTAGTCTCAATCTCCGAGTAAACTGAAATTGTCAAGTGAAATTGATCCTATCAATTCACTAGATATGGCCATTTAATAGTCTAACATATCGAATGACCCAATAAATATCTCTCTAAAAGAGAGGGACAAATTCCATCTTGATCACACAACATCTACACAATAGTCGAGCAATGACCAATCACAATCTTTATAATCATCTAGTTAAAGATAATGTTTGATTGTATCAAATCATTATGCTCCTAATGTTGAAGACTCTGGTGATCTCAAGTCAAAGGACTAAATGATATAACTTTCATGAGAATCGCTTATGATATCGACCATGTAGTGTTCTCATAGCAGGTCAGTCCAGCATGTATTCCCATTAGATACCCATTATCTTGATTCATATATGTATACGCATAATCATCACATGATTATCAAACAAGACTCATACTAGTCTAATTTTTGGATAGGGACATTTAGAATAATAATAATTATCCATGGATATTATTATAAAAGAAACATGCATCTACTTATAATAGTTAAACAACGTTTACAGAATTGGCCTAAGCCACATACCCCAACATCTCACACTCGCACTAGGTCCAATTCTACACGTATCCAATATTGAGTAACTTTAATGCATTCTTAGTGGAAGAAGTTTGTTTATCTATCTGCTACATTTTTTTTATTGATGTTCTACAAATCTTTACGTTTACTCTTTTATTAGACAAAAACGTTTAAATGATTGTTTAGATCCATAGTGTGATTTAGCTTCCATAACCTAAATTTGTCCATTGGTTTTATAATAAAAGCCAACATTATTTCCAACACTTGGAACCACACCTTATTCAATCATGAACATTACAATCTAAACATTTTCTTTGGCTGAATCAAATGTCGCTAAAAACTCAGTTTATGTTATAGGACTTGTTACAGTGAGTTTAGAACATTTCCAACTCATTCCTACGAAGTTAACACATATCCATAATGTGATTATTAATCTTTTATATTAATTTGAAAATTCGCATCGTGTAACCATTTACAAGACTCATATCTTTCAAACCTCTACAAATCTGATAACATTTCTCAAGTGCTTCTGAAGTACTTAAGAATGTTATTAATAAATATCTGGTGACCATTACTAGAATCTAGGAGATATATGTATGGTTTGCCCAAAGCATATGACATATCGAGTTGAATGCAAAGTATAACATATGTGATGATTCTCATAGCTAATGTGTAAGAAATCATATTCACATTGTCCCGCTATCATTTGTCTTAAGACTTTGAGTCTTGCAGAGACATATGTTATAATACGTAAGTACGAATTCTTGTAAGAATCTCGTACACTGAAACCTTTTCAGTAATTTGTCTATATAAGCACTCTTATTTAAAGCAATTAGCCTCTTAAATCTATCTCCATATATCTATATCACAAGGATATAGGCCTAATTAGCTAAGAATCTCATTGAGAAACCTTCCTTAACCAAGACTTGACATTCTACAGGGTTAAGACGTCGTTTCCAATGAATAATATATTATTAACATACATATTTAGAAAGATAATTGCGCTCCCACTAACCTTTATATATACACAAGGTTTATCTTCGATTCAATGAATGTAATTCATTAATTATTTCATTAAAACAAGGATCCCGACTCTGATAAGCTTACTATGATCCATAAATGGGTCCTTTAAGCTTGCATACCTTTCTCAAATTCTCAAGATACTTAAAAACCCTTAAGTTGTGTCATACACATCCTTAAGGAGCATAAAGCAATGTTGTTTTTCGACATTCAATTGTCATATCTTATTGTCAAACTATGAAGTAATGACAATAAAATTTTAGAACTTAAACTTAGCTACCAGTGAAAAGTCTAATCATAATGAACACCTTGATTTAGATTGAAATTTTTTGATAAGCCCTGCTTTTAAGTATGAATCTTTTCTTTTTCATGTCACTTTATCTCATTTACATCCAATGGTCATACCATCTTCAGGTAAATAATTCAAGTTCCAAACTTGATTAACATGCATGAATTAAAATTCAGAGTTAATAACACTTAGTCTCTTCGTTCAATCTAGACAAGACATGTCTCTTAATGAGTACTGATTCATTCTGATCTAGTATCAAAAATACATCACAAATATCAATAATAAGAAATTCCAAATTTCTCTGGCCAATTTCTAATTATTCTATATTTTTAAGAGAGATATATGTTACTTGTGTATACTCAACTAGTTCAAAACTTTGTTGATCTTCCTAAAGTGGTTTGGATCTCATTTGTGTCATTTGAACATTTCAAGATTTATTTTATTCCCAATAGTGTCTTTAAAATAAACTCTTTACTTAGAAAGACATCATTTTTAGCAACAAACAATTTGTTCTCAATTATATAAAATAGTATCATAATGTTCAACTACAATTATACATAAAAGATTTAGGCATCTTACTTTATGTTACTTGACGTGTTACGCAAGTCTTGCCTCCTCAAATTTCAAGAAAAGACAAATTATGTCCTTTTTATCCCATATCATATATAGAGTTTTATCAATCACTTTAACAAAAATAAGGTTTAGTGCGAGTGCCTTGATTTCTAATGTATAGCCTCAATAAGACATCATAGGAAAGTCTATCTGACAAATCATAAATCAAATTATATCTTATATAGTTCGATTTCTCCTATTAAATTATCGTTTCTGAAATGAAGTTCCTAGTGGAGTTAATTGCAAGACAATCCCACAATTTTAAAGACGGTCATTCAATCTCTTGGCTCAAATATTATCCACGTTGATCTCATCAAAGTATGTTAATAGTTTGCCAAATGATTTGTTTTTCTTATACTCATTTTGTAATTCATTATAAAATGCACAATTTCATTTTATGAAAAACAAAATATGTTCTTTAAGGCTTTCTTTAGAACTTGGCAAAGTCTAGCTCACAACTAAGGTTTCTATGTCTGACACAAATACCTTTTGTAGCTTTTACCTTCCCTTTATCTTTCTTTATTAAATTTCTTTATGTTACGAACCATCAAATATATATCTAAGGCCTCTTCTTATTATTCTATCTTCCAATTTTAAACATCATATGCAACTGTAAACAGTGTTCTACATGTCTTTCAAATTATATAGTTTAAAACTATTTTGATGAATTATAGATCAAATCTACTACCAACTTTTGGCACATGAAGATTCAAGCCTTTTGAGATAATTAATATAGTTCTTTCATGTTCCAAACATAAAGACACATTAAAATGTTCTCAACCATTTTACAAGAATCTAAGAATTTTTTAATCTTATGCCCTTCCCGTGTGACTTACTGTTGGAACATTTCCTTCAGTGTCACTGTCATATCATTAGTTTTTACAACCCGAATCTTTCCTAAAGACTGGTTTTATATTTGCTAACATGACATATGATCCTTGTAATAATACATGGTAGTTTAAAGAAATCATTAATCTAAGACATACATCCTTATTTTATGGTTGATAACATTTATCAATTTTCTAATCAAAATAGGGAAATTAGTCTTAAAAATTATTTTATCCTAAGGATTGATCGCAGTTGCTATGTACTAGTGTTACTAGAAGTTTAACATCTACGCTTAGAAGATTATGCAGAATAATTTATTAGTGAGTAATTAAACTCTCACTAAATTAATAACCCTCGTAAATATTAATTTAGTGGTCTAAAATCCATATTTCACTTAATTTTGAGACAGCTAAATCATGACACTCAAAACCAAGTTTTTTAGGTAGGTAAACCAATTATATCATATGCAACTCTTAGGTTCTTTATGTGACCTAAGCATCATATGTCACTACATGTTACGTCTCATCTATGTTTAAAGCCCAAAACCGTTTTGATAGCTTTATTAAGTCAAACCAATTTAAAAAATTCAGGTAACCGTTACCTAGCTTGCCTCACCAAGATAACAAAATACACGCTGCGAAGGCAAACCCATATTAATGTGATCGAAGCCTTGACAAGTGTTTAAAATAGGTGGCATTAACTTAAAATTCTAATCGAAGGATTTTTATCAAGTTTTAGGATCCATGTCGTGTTTTACAATGACTAATTCTAGCATCTATTTAATTATGGAATATCATATATATACCCAATATGCATAGAATAAAGATCATTAAAATAAAACAAGAATAAACATCTTCATATATCAACAAGGCATCATAAAACAAATCAAGAAAATTAAATAGCTTAAAATTTCCCAAGTGCATGAAAGATTATATTTTCATTAATCTCATTAATTAAATATATCTCAATATAATTTTTATCGGACTCTATTTAATTAAAACCCTTTTAATTAAATATTTTATTTAATATTAATAATAGTCCCACTAATTTAAATTGATATTAATTCAATTAAAACACATTCCAATTAATGAACAATAACCCCATTTAATTAATGGTAATTAATCAATTAAAACTTCGATCAATTAATATATAACTCAATTAATATAAATAGAGTTGTAATCATATTACAACTTGGAATGGATAACCTAGATAGCTAAGTCATTTCAATGAGTCGGTGGATGAAGGATCGAATCCTCCGATCAACAAAAGGCCACCTATTTATTCTATTTTTGTAATCATATTACAAACAGACTTGCTTTTAATTTTATTTTGTAATCTTCTTACAAGTTGAATTGCTAGCTAGGATGGCTACAGCATTCCAAAAAGTTGGGTAACAAAGGATCAAATCCCATCTTAGCAAAAGCTCTTTAAACTTTATTTTTTTATCAATATCATGGCTTTCATAAACCATACAACCACCAACATATTAACTTACACATATCTATGTACACAAATAGTGAGATCTTATCCACTATATTTGATGCGCACATGTTTTGTTCATGTATGTGCATGACGGTACGACTACAACAACAACACCATGCCAATACTTTCACACTTTTGCATATAGATTAATTCTATTATATGAAATGATGCATGTATATAAAATATCATGGTTGACTTATATATATCATATATATAAAAAATAAGGGCACATTACAATTTAATTAAATCATACCTACTGGCTCTGATACCACTGTTAGGTTTCGAGAATCATGCGCAGCAGAAGTTTTTGAAACCTTTTCGAACATCCCCGAACCAAGATCCTATTGATTCCATTAAATTGATATGCCAATAAAAAATCATACCTTAACAAGAACAACTTCATGTCTGCCTTGTTTGGTGTTGATCGATTCCTTTAAGACGCTGCCAGAGACAAACGTCCTCTATCAGAAATCTACACACGAAAGGACGATCACGATCTGTAGTGCTAACAAAAAAGATTCTAAGACAAAAATTCTCACAAAAATCCTCTAGGGAAGATCTCTCTCGGGAATTCCCTACTACCACTAATATCTTATTTATAGTACCCTAGGTCGAGTTGTAAAAGAACTCTCCAAATAAAGTCCTAGATAAAATCCAACTCTAAAAAGGATAGAGTTATAGATAATCTACAATCACTAATCTAACAAGAGTTTTAATTTATCTAAAACTCAAATAAGAATTAAATTCATACTAGAATTCCAATTAGAGTCCTATTCTAAATAGGATTTACTAAGAGACAAAATTTCTAATCACACTAGAAATGTATGAGAATCTTGAAACCTAGTCAAACTATGACATTTTAGTGAGAATCTTCAAAATGAGTTTTACCAAATAAAATTCATTAATCCAGACAATATTAAATCACGCAAATTCGTTCTTTGTGTGCAACCGAATAGGTTCATACAACGTTGGCAGTGAACCAAAACCATTTTGGTATACGAGTAATAAGCGGTCTCTAGCAATGCATTATGACTACCTAAGTAGCATGAAGATCAATAAATCGATATAACCTAATAGACAGTGTATATCATATCCCTTTGTCGCGCGATATCTTTTGATTGAACATAAGACATGGAATGTCACCCTTATAGTTCAATCTAATAGTCTTGATCTTCAAGTAAACTGAAATTGTCAAGTGACATTGATCCAATCAATTCACTAGACATGGCCATTTCTCAGTCTAACATATCGAGGGGCCCAGTAGATATCTCTTTCTAAAAGAGAGGGAAAAACTCCATCTTGATCACACAACATCCACATAATAGTCGAGCAATGACAAATCACAATCTTTAAAATCATCTGGTTAGAGACAATGTTTGGTTGTAGCAAATCATTGTGCTCCTAATGTTGGAGTCTCTGGTGATCTCAAGTCAAATGACTAAATGATGTAACTCTCATGAGAATCACTTATGGCATTGACCATGTAATGTTCTCATAGCGGGTGAGTCCAACATCTTTTCCTAACAGATACCCATTATCTTGCATCCATATTCGTATACGCACAATCATCACATGATTATCAATCAAGACTCATACTAGTCTTAATTTATTATTGTTCCCACAATAATAAGTGACTAGGGACATTTAGAATAATACAATAATTATCTATGGATATTATTATAAAAGAAACATGCATCTACTTATAATAGTTAAACAACATTTACAGAATTGGCCTAGGGCAAACAAATGTTCTAGGTGATCATGTCCTAAGTTGTTTATTATGCAGTTTCGATTAATATTGGCTTAAATTAGGCATAATTTTCATTAAGTGTAATGGTATCGTGTTTCTATGGTGTTGCATTTTATCCAATGAATAGATTTACAATGATAAGAATATGGCATTTCTATTGAATTTAGGAAAATCAATGGCTGGCTAAAGGCTATCAGTCTATTATGAATTATGACTTAATGATTCTAAGATTCTATATGATATAATTATAACTATAGTGTGAAGTGATGTTATGTTTTAGTTTTTGAAAGTAATCCAAGTATATTATAATGTTTAGTGGGGTTTGTATACATATTTCATTTACATTGATTTATTGATTATTTGAATTATTAGTTTAAATTATATTATGTTTGTTTATTATATTTAAATTTTTTATAGTTTAGTTATTTTAACTAACTATTTATTTATTTTCATATTATTAAGTTTTAATTTCTATTTAATTAAATTAAAATAAGTTAAATCTGGTAGAACTTTAGGGTAGCCTTAATTGTTAAGAAATTTGAAAAATCCATATGAAGACGATATCCCATTTATCACTACTGTAAAATAATAGTAAAACATAAAAAATTATTAGGCCCGCTTGACACGTGTCATGATGCTTCTCCTATGATCTCGTAAGCTTTCCATCTTCCCCTCCGACATGGAATGTTTATGTGCCAAAGTTCTTTCATTTGCTTCTAACATCGCATAATTCCTCAAGATTTTCTTCTTATTGCGCTGAAAATCTGAAAATAAGGATTTGAAGAATCTTTTCCTTCTGGCTCTCTCCGTAGATGTAGAACTACTCCCTGCTACTGGGACATATGCTTGAATCATTAGATTCATTACTTTTCTTACTTCTTCTTGTGTGCTTGCATGGAATCTCTTCTTATTAGTTCGGTCTTCAAGTATGTATCTCCTTATCTCATTGGTTTCCCTCTCTTCTTCCAAATCATTATATCCCTTCACTGCTCTCATCATCTTAATTGTAGTGTCTGTGATAGTACTCTGAGGTAGCATATTAAATTGCATTTCATGAAAACCAACATTGGCTCTCATACATAGCTGAGTGATTAAAATTAGTAATGGTAGGTCATCGTGCTTCCTGAACATCATTGCTTGTCTCATTGCATCATGAATTGCGTGTCTAACATTGATATACTCAGTCTTTGCAACATTAAGGTAGAGCAGAGCGACTCTAAGGATGCCCACTTTAGAATGTTGCTTAGTAGGGTATAGGCAGGTTTCAATAATGTAGCTCCAACACTTGGTGGTTCTCCTAAAATTGGTGGTATCAATGAACCTCGGGTGACCTTTGATATCGAGAACAAATCCCAATTTGGGAATAACCTCTAAAGCTTCTTGAATTTTTATGTGTGGGTAAACATCTAACATTTGGTAATGTCAGCTGGGATAGTCAGTATATTCATGTCTAACTCTAAGCTCCAAAAGTTCATAATGTTTGTTCAGTGTCATTATTGAAACATTAATCTTATTTCCTTGAAATATCATTTCATTATGATTTCCACTCACATATCCATTAGCGTAAAATTGGCGGACTAATTCTGAACATCCTTTTTCTAACCTTCTTTTGTAATATCTAAGAAGGTGTTCTCGCTCTCTTTCTTGTACTATGCTAACAACCTTATCTTCACATATGTTCACATTATGGATTTGAAGTCCTCTATCGGGAATGATAGTTTTTTTCATATCTCGAATGTATCTATTATGTGCTTTGAAACTTATAAATTTCATGGGGTCATAAGGGACTTTTGTGTCTAGGTCTAGGTTGTCAGAATCCTCATCAGAGTTAGGTGGAGTAAGTGTTCTCAAATTAGTTTTTTCGGGTCCAGAGTCTTTAATTATAACTCCTATAGGAAAAATGTAAATTTCTTGACTCAGATTGTCTTTCTTGGATGTTTCTACCATAACCTTTTTTTCCTTTCTCTTGTGCACTACTCCTACCCTTCCAATACCTCGTCTCACCATAGTGATCAAAATACTATTGTTAGTCGGTAAACCAAAATTTTGTATTTCATACAAAAATGGACTTAAGGTAGGAAAGTTATTGAAAATCAAATTGCTATCAAGAAATTTGAAAAGATTATGAATGGAGAATAGATCTTTATTAAAATCCATTTGAGAGTTACGAGATTCAAAAATATGAGAACAAATCTATCGAATGCTCTTAGACAAATTCATGAATCACACCTTTTATGGAAAATTCAATCTCAAATATTTTTCAAATAATCTTCCAAATTCATTCTCCATATTTTATTTCTAAATCATGGAATTTGTAAACCAACACTCAAACTATTTGCAATTCCTAATCCAATATAATTTGTTGGATGTATCAAAATTGAGTTCTATGGAGAGTTTTCAAATCTAATTGAAGAATTTTCCATAAATCCAATAAAAATCAGAATTTCATCAAAATAAAGTGTTATGGTTGTGATGTTATCTTCTTGAGAGTGAATCTCTCAAGATATATGCTCTCGAACTCCTTTCACCCAGTATTCCATGTTCCTAATTTGGAATTCCCCAAACCCTAGCTTAGATCTACTATCATAATTTAGATGTGTTTGGTGTTGAATGAAGCTAGGTGGAGGTGAGAATCTCTTAAATAGACTAATATTAAGCTTAGGCTGGTTGAATCTTGGTAAGAAATTGGGACTTTCGTGAAGGGGTGCAATGGTTTTGTAGTGTGAAGGAGGTTTTATGTGTGGCGATTTGGGGTTTTGGTTTAAAAATAAAAAATCGTGCCCAGTGATTCTTGCATGAGTGAAATTGTTGGGAATCGCTACTTAAATCATAAATAAGTGAGCTGCTAGAAAGTTTGATGACCCATCGATTTTACCAGCAATTTTCGTATAAGTGGAATCACTAGGAATTGCTAGACTCTAATTTATACATTGGTTTTTTTGTGTCCTGCTACAGATTTTGCTAGCAATTCCTGGTGTTATTTAGAATCTCTGGGAATCTTTGAGCCCCATTTTGCTATTTTGCAATTTCTTTTCATGAGTAACTTATAAATCCTTCCTAAAAGTAAACTTAAAGGTACGATTAACTAAAAAGACTAAGAAATTTCATAATTTTGATTGGAATATGTATCTAACTAATAATTTTATTAATGAATTAAATAGATAAATAAACAAAAAAGCAAGTTTTTAAAAGCAAACTTGCATAAAAGCCATCAAAATAAAAATGCGATCATCCCCCTCTTAAATTGGTGTAAATAAGGTTTAATGCCTCATCGATTTACATAATGAATATCACTTATAAGGTTGATTTGCTCCTAAATCGATATGCTTCAATTTAACAAAAATTCTTTGCTCACTATTACTGATTTGGCTAGCAATTTAGAGTATAAACTCACATCGCTTATGATTTGCTGGACAAGAAATATTCTTTTCTAATTTAATTTGTATTTATCATATATATCACCTATAATAATCAATATAAAGGTAGAATTCGCTAAAAATTCAAAAAGTTTAGTAGGATATGTAACTAACTAATAATTTTAATACTTTATTAATTAAATAAATAGACAAATAATATAAATTGCATAAAGGGCATAATATATCGCAAGAAGGACATAACAATTCAATCATTCCTTATATTCGAAGCTATTTTTGATATTCAAACGTTTTCATGGCCAAAAAATGTGCTGCAACATATGAGAAAAAAATTAAAAATTTATTAGTCCTTAGGGGTTGTTTTGAAGACTTTACCTACACACTTAACTTTGAATACCATTAATCGATTTAAGCACTAGAAGTTGATCCCACTTGACTAGGGGACTATAGTGTGAAAATCATGGGCATATTGGGGTTGGATTGGGTATTTTCAGGATTTCAAAGTGCGATTTAAGGTATATAAATCCCTTAAGAAACATATCTTGAGTACTAAGTATTTCAATTGTTCCATCGACTATTTCGTTGCTATTCATTTCCATGTAAAATCACTTCTTTAGTTTGGTTTAAATAGTTGATAGTTTTGCTTGCCACCAGGTTTTATTCAGTGTTATGTTGTACTTGCTCTTGTACATTAGACTATAGCATGTGTATTAGGAGTATTTAGTGAATGACGACCCGAGCTACTTTGTCAGTACATGTGTCGGTGCATTGTGGGTTTACACTAGCCACCGAGAGGACTAGCTGAAGGAATAGTGGGCGTGCCCACTAGAGGGATCCCGGGGAAGGAATCCAGAGTATAGTCTAGTCTGCTACGTATGACACAACAATTTGGTTTACATTGATGTTATTTATGCATGTAATGATCTTAGAATTGTATGTTTATTTCCGCATGTTTATTTAACATTATTATTTGCTTCTCTATTAATTGAAGGCTCGATGGTTTTCTTTAGGGAGTTTATTCACTAAACTCGTCATTTGTTTTTCTTGGGATGACCAAGTGCAGATCCTTGGACAAGCAAAAGCAATGAGGTTTTAGGCGATTACCTCTTAGAATCTTTTCTACACCAACTTGTGTTTGACTATAGTACGTATATATTTACTTTTGTTGGGTTTTAGGGACTTTAGAACACTGAATACATGTATATGGATCTCTTATTGTACTTATTTCACCTTTCTTATATACATGGTATCATTTTGCTGGGTTATCCACTACTTAGAAATTGTGATAATATACATAAAATACTCATATATTTGAAGACTTCCACTATAAAATTGTATTATAATTTGATAGATTGACCAACTAACTAATCAAATCATTAAAACTTACATGAAAAATAATTAACTAAGTTTAGGTTTATCGTAAAATGTATAATAAATATATTAGGTAATGGGGCATCATAGATAGGGAGGTCATGATGTGGCAGGGCTTGGTGACGTGTGATGCAACATGGCGTGTCCCACGGCAGCCTCGGAGTTTGAGGCCGCTACAGTTTGGTGTCAGAGCAAGGTCGATAGGGCCTAAGAGAAGTTTTAATGAAATCAAATAAAATTTAACAAAAAAATTAAACGTAGAAACCCCGAAGATCCAGACTTAGAATCCTAGAAGCAACTTGAGTTGGGTAGCGTTATGGCTTGTATACGTGTTATGTCTTGATTGTATATATATTATATATACATATATGGTAGATGATTAGACACACGCTATTTGATCAAGATGGGCGGACCATCAGGTCTTGTCAAATATTTGGATGATACGCGCAATGTAGTATACTACACCAAAGCAGAATCGTTTCAGAATTATGCTTCAAGTTATTCAATAAGGCTTAACATATAAGAGTATTTTGACTTGTGCAATGACATACAGACCTTTAATAAAGCGGTGTTGATCGAATGGAGTACGAGGACTGAAAGGAGGGGTACAAAAGAGCAGAGTGCAGACAAGTATATTTCGATCAAGATTCAGCTGATGGTAAGGGAGGACTTCTTAGACTTGAGACAGGTTAGCCAGACAATGGTGGAGTACATGAAGAGGTTCCAGTACCTAGTAATTGCAAGCACTATAATGTTAACAAGGCATGCACATTTCAGAAAATCTACAATAGGGTTCTCATGTATGAGACCTATCGGCTAACCAACACCGACACACATCCACATTTGCTAAGGGACAGTCAGAGCTGAGCTCTAGGCCGAAGAGATATAGAAATCAGGGTGACAAAAAGGACAGACACCATGGTAGAGGCCGTAGGGACGATGACCAGATAGATAAATTTTATGCAGTACCTTTACTTCAAGTGCCACAATAAGGATATACTCAAGAGCAGAGAGGTTAAGCATAGGGATCTAAGGATCAAAGTCAGGGTCAAGGGTTAGGTACTGATTAGGTAGGACCAGGACGTAAGAATAGGTGTTTTTGATGCTGACTTGAGGGACTATCTATTGATATTTATGACATTAGTGGTAGGAATACTAGTGCACTCGAGAGTCGATGCACACTGTAACTGAGATAGGTCGGGTGAAGCATAGCAATAGGCTCAAGTACATAAATTCGTAATTCAAGTTAAAGTTATCTATCCCATTTTGTTAGTTTTTACTTTCAATTATATGTATACGTATTTTGATTCCTAGCTAAACATATGAAGATACAATTGTTATGCATTAAACTATGTCATAGCACGTGGCAGGGGCACCCTCAGTGATTTATGACCTGAGCTATTTGTCTTCGATGCAAGTGTCGATGGGTCGTGGGTCTATGCCAACCACAACGAGAGTTATTAGGTGATGGGCTAGGGGAAGGGGTTGGAGAATCCCACTAAAGGGATCCCAACATACTGAAGTATGGTCTAGTAGGGTTCGAGGTTGACTTGGTGTCGTCAGTTATTTTGCCCAAATTAAACCTCATACGAAGAGAAGAACAGAGGAATGGGGAAGAATGGCATCGTCAGTTGTACCGTCACATTTTCCTCCCCGTGAAAAGAAAAGCAATAGTGTCATATGTTGTTCTACCACAGCTTGCTTTCTGTAAATAGACAGGCAGTGGTGTCATCTATTGTTCCGCCACAACTTACTTTCCAGAAAGAGACTAACAGTGGTGTCATCGGGTGTTCTGCCACTTTTGACTTTCAAGATAGACGAGATAGTCCCATCTGAGATTCCAAAAGAAGAAAAACCTAGTACCAAGTTCATTTAGGCCACTAGATTACCTTACTAGTCCCATGATACGAGGTATCGTTTACCTTAAATTTCAAGATGAGATTTCCATTTGTTGAGAAAATTGTAATGACCTAATATTTATTAATGTAGTTATTTCGTTAAATTTTAGACTCGGACGCCAACTCGGGCCCACGTAGATGTCTCGGATAAGGCTAGGACACGCCTAACTAGGCATAAATTGCTATTTTTTTGTTTGTTGGTTACACAATTGGGATGATAAATATTATTTATTGCCTAACTCATCGCATTTGAGTATTTATATTGCCATATGTATAAGAAAGCGAGAAGGGTAAGCATCTCGTAAAGCATGTTGATGCAGCTAGAAGGTAGACGTAGTACATGAACACTAAAGCTAGACAATATAAATTGAATAAATGACCATAACTAAGATAATTATGGGTTAAGATGAATAAATAAACCTTTGTATAACTCATATAGGTCGAGTACACTAGTAATGGCGCACATCGAGATGTGTGTTGGGACGCGGGCACAGGGTGTCGGGTAGTCGGAGGTTAGTGAGACCACTAATGTGTCAACAATGACACTAAATACACTAACCACGTGAATTTAAGTTTCTAAGTTTGTAAATTTAATTGATATGGATTAATGGGACTATAGTTTGGACAAACAAATTAGAGACCATTGATTTGTATGGAGATAATGAAGATGCGTAGGAATCCTAAAATAACTAGTAACTAGTGAGTGGAGGCATGCATTCTCCATGTGCGACAAGTGGAATTAAGAGAGAGGACACTTGTCCTGGTAATTAACTTAGTCGAATTAAGGATTTGCTTAATTAATCAAGTGCCTAATCTAAATATATAAAAGACAAACTATGGTTTTCATGCAAACAAGAGAAGAAAAATTAAGAATTTTATGAGCAAAGAGAGCTACAATATGCGGAATTTTAAGGACTTCAAGACTACCTAAGCCTGAAGGATCAAACTACAAAGGATTAAACAATAGGTAATAACTTCTACTCCTCGTTCATTTTGATTTTGATAAAAGCATTTTCATGCATGACCAAGAGGTGTGGAATGGTTTTGGTTTGTTGGTTTCTTATTTTTTAAAGGTTGAAGATGAATCAAATACATGTCATATAGTTTTGTTTTCAAAAGAATTAAGCCAAACTTGCTAGTAGAACAAATTATATTGATTAAAAAGTAACCAAATTTTGCAAGGGCATCACTCCCGCAATACTTATCGGTTTAGGGTAATCTTTTAGTATAGTGTTGTTGGGTATGTTAGATGACGTATTACAAAAACTCACAATTGTTTTAACTATATATTGAGAGAAATGATTTTTACAATCTTGCTGGTCGGATTTGTTTTAAATTTGAGCTTTTTTGTAGAATTATGATATCTTTTTCATTTTAAATTTGAATTTTGCAAACCAAACCTTTTTGGAAAGCTAAGATAGAGACCGACAACTTTTCTCTTTAGGCTTTTCTGATATATCAACGTTTTCATACCCAAAAAATATGTTGCAACATATGACCAAAAATTGAAAATTTATTAGTCTTTAGGGGTTGTTTTGAAGACTTTACCTACACACTTAACTTTAAATACCATTAATCGATCTAAGCACTTGAGACTGATCCCCATGTGACTAGGACTATAGTGTGATAATCAAGGGCATATTGGGGTCGGATCATGAATTTTTGGGACGTCAAAGTGCGATTTGAGGTGCGTAAATCCCTTAAGAAACACATCTTGAGTATTTAAGTACTTCAATTGTTCCATCTACTATCTCGTTTTTATTCATTTCCATGTTCTATCACTTTTTTGGTTTGGTATAAATAGTTGATAGTTTTGTTTGTCGCTGGATTTTATTTGGTGTTGTGTTGTACGGAATCTAGTATGCTAGACTATATCATGTGTATCAGGAGTTCTCCCTGAATGACGACTTGAGCTACTTTGTTGGTATAAGTGTCGATTCATCGCAGGTCTACGCCAACCACCGAGATGACCAAGTGAAGGAATAGTGTGCGCGCCTACTAAAGGGATCCTAAGGAGAGAATCCGAAGTATAGTCCATTATGCTACGCATGACATAACCATTTGGTTTATATTGGTGTCATTTATGCATGCGATGATCTTACAATTTTTTGTTTATTTCCACATGTTTATTTAACGTTATTATTGGCTTCTCTATTAATCGGATGATTAGTGGTTTTCATTGCGAAGTTTACTCACTGGACTCGTCATCTATTTTTGTTAGGATGAGTGAGTGCAGATCCCTCGACAAGCAAGGGCAAGGAGGTTTGAGGTAATTATCTATGAGAATTGTTTCTACGCCAGCTTGTGTTTGACTACAGTACGTATATATTTTCTTCTGTTGGGTTTTGGGGACTTTAAAACATTGAATACACGTATATGGATCTCTCATTGTACGGCTTTATTATATACATGATATCATTTTGCTGGGTTTTCCACTACTTAAAAATATTGATAATATACATAAAATACTCACATATTTGAAGATTTCTGCTGTGAAATTGTATTATAATTTGATAGATTGACTAACTGGCTAATTAAGTCACTAATAATTACATGAAAAATAATTAGCTAAGCTTAGGTTTATTATAAAATGTGCAAAAAATCTGATAGGTCGCAGGGCTTTATAGATAAGCAAGCTATAATGTGGCATGGCTTGGTGACATGTGATGTTGGGTCCCACGGCGGCCTCAGAGTTTGATGCCGTAACACCAAGGCTTTTTTACTTTTATATTCAAATGTATATCTCCAAGATCATTTAGCTTTACATGACCTAAATTCAGCTTTTTCATCTTCTTATTCTTTTCAACTTTAAAATCTTCTAGCTTATTAATACTCTTCCATTTCTCCAATTGCTTAGCTCTCGATTCATGAGTTACTTTTTTTCATTTGAAGTGTCTTTTGACTTTTTCTTTCTTTGAAACATCATGTTTATTTTCCTCTAAGAGTTTATATTTAGATTTAGAGAGTTCTTTCAAAACTTTATCATAATTCGATTATTGCATAATAGGTTCCATCAATGGCTTATTAATTTCTCTTTTCCTAAATGCGTCAAGAATGTCTTCATTAATTTCTTCATTCGCTAATCATTATATAACGGGAGAAATAGAATACATATCTTCATTTAATTTATTAGGAATCTTATAATCTCTTTCTTTATCAACTATTTCAGAAATCTGTAAAGACTTTTCATAAGTTTTAACTCTGACTGAGTACTATGGGTACAATCTTTCAGGAAAATGTGTATATTTCAATTGTTCAGTTATCCATTCTCCAGTAGGAATGACATTGGCCATCATCTCTTCTTCTTATATTTGTTTCTGTATTTTTTTCTTTATACCCCTATTGGGTATCTTTTCTTGTATATGTGTCTTTTTTCATTATCACGAAATAAATCATTAACATGTGCTTGATTAGTAGGAGTAGTAGTCTGAGTAGATGCTTTAGTTTGATTCCTTAGTTTATTAATACAGGTCCATCTGACTTAATTGATTTTTCACCTCATTAATAGATGTATCAATTTTAACTGATTTTGAGAAATCTGTGTAAAGTTTGTTGATTTTGAGTCATAAAATTATGCAAGAATTGCTCTAAATTTGGTTGTATATGTTAAACCCTTTGGTGAGATTGTTGAATTGGCGCAGATTGTATTTGTGCTTTTGCTCAATAAGTAGTATAATTTTGATTTTGTGGACCATAGCTAAGATTTGAATGTGGTTTTCCAGTATAGTAACTATTGTTATTATATTGATTCCTGGGAGGACCGAGAAATTGGTTCATAACTTCATTAACTTCTTCAGTATTATCTTCATATAAAGTAAGGCATACATCTATAGGATATGTAACTTCATTACAGAATCCACATGGTTTTACTTTTTTATATATCTTTTAATAGCAACTCATCCATGCTAGCTAACTCATCAACTTTTTCATCACATGGACTACGTTTATTATAAACTTCAAAAAGTTTCTTCCTTGTTGTCTCATTCTTTTCACCATATAGGTTAGACTTTTTAACCATTTTGTTAATAGCCATTTTTGCTCAAGTTGGTGTTACATCGAATAAAGACCGATCACATATGATCTCTAATAACCTTTGTTCAAAGTGATTAAGAAATTCATAGAAGTATTCTAATAAAGCTCTTTCCGTATATCAATGTATTGGAAAAGAAGAAATTAATCTTTGAAGTTTATTCCTTAATTCATTAAAGTTTTCATCATCTTTCATCAATGCAACTACTATTCGTCTCTTATAGGAACTAATTTTTCTTGAAGGCAAGTATTGATCTAGGAAAGCATCTAGCATCTGAGCCTATGTAGTTATTGAATCTTGAGGAAAACAAAACAACCCATCCCGTGTTTGATCCTTCAGTGTGAAAGGAGAAGCCTTGAGTTTGACTTGTTCTAAAGTATTGTCTTTTGTCATCCCATTAACTTCATGTTAGTATTCCTTTATCGGTTTTTGGGGGTTGATAGTCAATAATTATACATGCTTTATAATATATTTTAAGATGATTTTAGATGTAAAAGACTATATTACACGGGGTTTCTCTTCTTTTTGTTTTTTCAAGGTACAAATGGAATATTTGAAGAACTAGAGTAAAAAGGGAAGAATATGAAGGATTTGATCAAGTGAAAAAAGTATGCAAAGAAGCATCAGCGAGTAAAGGAATAACTAAAATTTACTACCAGCAGTTCATGAGGATTTTGGATTTGTACTAGTAATCAATACTCAAATTGGTAGAGTATTGAAGCTATTTTCTAAGGATTTTTCCAATGATTCCACTAATAATATATATATGACCATAGGACTATGAAATCAGTTGCCCTTGAGTACTTAGATCAATATTTCATTGCTCTATGAGCCATTATTTATTGTTTTAGTTTATTGCTTTATTGTTCATTCCATTAGGAAGATTTGAAGATTCAAAGATTTTGTTCTAGAGGTATTTATCTATGTCTTTTATTTAATTTATTGCAATGTTATTTATGAATACAAGTGAGAAGTTTATTAATCTCAATAATGTCCAAACATGAACTTGATTCGTTTCGTAATATAGTAGTGATAAGATGATTTTGCGCTCAATGCTTTAGACCTATCGTATTCTTTAATTCACTAATTTAATAGATTATTATTTGCGGGTTTTACTTATGAAACTTTGTATCACATGCATAGTCTAGAATATGTATTGTGATATTTTGATTCAATATCTAGTTTAATGTGGTAACTAAGATTGTTTAAAAGGTTTATTCCAGTTTGGGTGTCCTTGGTGGATTGAGATCTAAGTTTAATATTGAAGTGGCTTTCTGAAGGTATTAGATTTAATAATTCAAAATTTTCACAAAATGTAATTCAGTTTTATTTTCTAAAGTCAATTTCTTTGAGTTTTCAAAGAGTTAGTTCAATAAAATTAGAATGTCGCTTTTCCTCCGATATAAGGACAACTAATGGTTTAATAAGGGTTGTCTACTTATTTATAATTAGAGTTTAAAAATATATCGTACTTTATAAAGTTTGCTCAAGACTATATGATTAAACTAACATGTTTGCATGCAAAATGGGTTGGTGTTTCATTGTTATGGAAGTTTGTTTAGATATTTATTTATTATTGATTTGATTTGATTTGAATATTAATGGATTTGTATTGTGATAGTTAAGTTAGTTTAGTTAATTATTATAATATTATAGTTTGAATTAGCGATTTTTAATTCCCATTTTAATAAATTAAATTAAAGTAAAAAATAATTAAAATCATTGAAAGACTTTTTCAAGAGAAGTTTGATAAATCCATGTGGAGACGGACCTACTTATCACTATTACAAATAATAAGGATATACGAGAAACTTATTGTACACACTCGACACGTGTCAATTTCTAACTCTGTTACTGGATATTGTTACATAGTTTTTAGGAGTTTTAGACAAAATATGGTCTACCCACTTTGTCATTCTAGTTCAACATGATCCTTACATCTGTTTGATCATGAGGTAGATAAGACTTTTAATCGTAATTTAAGACAATAACAATGTGGAGAACACCAAACTACCACAATGGAAACCAATAATAATCTTGATAATACAATTAATAATAATGATAATAGAGAACTTATTTTTAGGCAAGCCAATCAAAATATCACTGATTATGAACTAAAGTGTACTGCCTATCCTGAGGGATTTTCTGAATTTGAAATTAGATCTGGATTCATTAGTGCTCTACTTTATTTTTACGATAAAGACAATGCATACCCCTAGAAACTTACAAGGGAATACCTATATAAAGTCAACGGGAGCTAAAGACTACATGTTAGAACAAGTCAAACTTAAAGTTTTTCCTTTTGTATAGAAATATCAAGCACATGATGGGTTGTTTTATCTTCAACAAGATTCCATAACAACATAGGCTCAAAATTTAGAAGCTTTCCTAGATCAATATATATGGTTGCAAGAAAATTAGTACTTATAAAAGACAAATCATAGTCGTGAAAATGAAATATGATGAAAATTTTAAAGAGTTTTGAGATAGATTTCAAAGATTAATTTTATCTTGTCAACAACATAGATACACCCAAAAGGCTTTATTAGAATATTCTATAAAGGACTAAATCATTTTGAACAAAGACTATTAGATACCGTATGAGGTGGATCAATATTTGATGTTACACTAATTTTAGCAAAATAAATCTATTAATAAGATGGACAAACAATCTAAACAATATGGTGAAAAGACCGATACATCAAGAAAGAAATTTTATGAAGTTAATAATAAAATAAGTAATATATTTGATGAAAAAGTTGATATATTATCTATCATGGTTAAATTCCATTAAAAGATAGATTAAACCAGGTGAAACCATATGGATATTGTAAGAATTTACACGTCCTACAGATGCATGTCCTACTTTACAAGAAAATAATACTGAGGAAGTCAACGTGGCTATAAACTAATATTCTGGTCCTCCTAGAAATCAATTTAGTAACAACAATTACTACACTAGAAAACCAAATTCAAATCTTAGCTACAGTCCACAAAATCAAAATTATACAACTTATAAATCGAGATCACCAATAAAATCTACACCATTTTATAAACCTCAACAAACTATTCAACTTATGCAATCAAGTTTAGAACAAATATTACATAACTTTATGACCCAAAGTTATCAAAACTTATGCAAATTTGTCAAAATCAAATTAAAACCGATACGTCTATTAACGAGCTTAAAAACCAATTAAATCAAATGACACTACAAATTAATAAGTTCAGTAATCAAAGTAAAGTATCTGCTCAACCTACTTAAACTACTAATCAAGCACATGTTAACGCTTTATTTTGTGAAAATGAAATAAAAACATGTAAGCAAGAAAAGACACCAAAAAAAGGTAAGAAAACAAAGTACATACAACAATAGAGATAGAAGAAGAAAAAAATGATGGCAAATGTTATTCCCACTAAAGAATGGATGGCTAAACAATTGAAATGCACATCTTTTCCCAAAAGGCTATACCTAAATGTGGCCACAAGTATAACAACTCGATTTTAGTAATAGCGTGACCAACTTACATTGATTACGGATATTGTCATTAGATAAAGGTGTATGCACTCAGTATTACCTAGTCAAAATTACTCTATTGCTAAAGAAGTCCTTTTTAATTTATTTTTATAATTAAACTAATCTAATCTAATAAATAAATATAAATTACTTTTAATCTCTTATATTAAGAATATATTGGTTCGCAATTTCACCTAAGTAATGAAATATTATTTGTTTCAGCTCACTTTCTCATATTTATTATGTGTGTGCAATGCCTAATTAGAATAGACAGATTTTCTTCAAATCCATTTCAACCCACTGTCGTGATAGAAAAGATTCTAATATGCAAACTAGACTTCACCTATCAATGTGAATAACATAAGCTTCACATTGCTTTAATGTTTCAAATATTTAGATTCATAACCAATTAAGTTTACTATCTATGTCTCCCTAATCAATAACTATCTATCGATGTTATATATTTTATAGTTGTATCGTCCATATCTGGCTTAAAAGCTTCTATGGTCATAATAACTTCTAAAACTTAATATCAACAAACACCTGATCAAGATGTTCATAACATTACGTTCAGAATCAATACAAATTCTAATCTTTGCACTTTTCTTATTTACAATCTATTCATGTTTATAACATAGTATTCATACCACATGATCAATTGATCCCTATCATTAATGAACTACTCACACTTCATTGAAACAAACATAAACATACTAGTATACATTGAAATAAGAGGTATATCAAATACGTTCAATTAAATTAATAAAAATAATACCCGAATCACTACGCGTGAGTCTTCAATGTCTTCTCTTCCATAAATTTTCTTAATACTCAAGAATAAAGTAAACCTATGATATTCTATGATATTGGTTGCCAATAGGTGGTAATTGGTAAGTTTAACACGTTTTAATATATAATTATACTCCTAAGACACGTTTGGAAACAATTAGAAACCTTACTAAACAATATCACATGAAATTGAACTTTAATTTTCTATTTTCCTTAGTCTCAGCACTGCATGCAAGTGGTTCGGCGTTATGTGTACAAACCCACGGTGTCGTGAATGCTTCGGCCACTTTGTGCATTTTTCCTCCTTTAGTAGACTCGGCACCCTGAATTCTTGTCCCTGGTGTCATCCTTTATCCTCCATGGCGCCACCACGATGTTGACCATCCTATCTAATTTTCACTTTTTGCTTTACTCTCCCACGCTATGCCTTTATCTCCAACACTGTGCCTTCATCTCCCCACCGCGTTACACATCCTTGCCACGGCGTTGAACTTTATTTTATGTGTTTTAGCTTTGTTTCATCACGAATTCACCCGTTTATCTCCTTTATGCCTAGTGTACATGAAAATACATAAATATCATCAATTAGAGCTCATTTCGAGAAATTTATACTAAACTAATACTATATATAAGTCTAAATAATCACTTATCAAATACCCCGAACTTAGTATTTTGCACGTCCTGAGCAAAAGCATATTTTACTAAATATTGTCAATACTCCTATTACTTAAATTCATATTCATTTTACATCGTTCATGGTGTATCATTTAATCCAAATAAGTTCAAGTTAATAATTTATTCAAGAGTTTTTCTTTACAAAAACATATATTTTCAAAGTATGCGGCCTTAACGACACATATAATTCACTTTCAAAAATTAAGAGTAGATCATAACCAAAACCATCACTATTCACAAGTTTGTTTCACCCTCGACTCTTAAGTAGCAAGTGTACAATCTCACGATTTCTCGTTAAGCTCAGGAATTCACAAATAAGAATAGGTCAAACTAATTTTATAGACTTTAGCACTTCAAAAGTCTATAGGACTTAACATAGTTGAAAAGAAACTTAACTTAATCATGCTACTAGTACTCGAGCTAAGTCTTTTATCCGAAGAGTTTCATTCTAACTTCTGCCTTTATTTCCTTTCATCTCTCATTTCTTTTCTTCTTCTCCTTCTATTTTCTAATTTACACAATCCCTGCTCCTTTTCCCAATTGATTCCATTTTTTCTCACTTTTTCAAACCATCAAGTTCTCTGCTATATTTCTAGTAAAACTTATGGGACTCTCTATTTTTTATTTTTTAAAATTTTGTTTGCACTTCTCGCTTTCACTTCATCAAGCAAGTTAACTCCAACTTTTTCATTAAACATGTATCTTTGTTCCCTTCTTAGCACTAAGTCTTTATTTGCTTTTTATTATCAAGTAAGATTCACACTTATTATAGAATTCTTTAGAGATCTAACTTTTTCCACAAGAAGTTTTCTAGCATTCTCCTAGTTTTTGTCTCAAGTTCATGGTCTTTCGTAACTCTAGGTTTCTAATCATGAAACTTTATCGTTGTTTGCTAAATTTCATTTTCTTCAAAAATTTAATGACACTCTCTCAAGTTTCATATCAACAAGACACTTGTATTCCTACTCATCCTCAATTAAAGGCATGAATATATAAATGAATTACTTATTCATTTCATATTACTATAAATAACCTAATCTATACTACTTAAACACATTCTAATAGTAAATAAAAGAAAATGAAATACACTACCATGCTTTCCTTTTTAAATGCTTCAAAAATAAAATTTTAACGATCATACCGACTATGTTTATCCTTATTTCATTTTTTCTTACCACTTTTCATAGTGTAGTGTTGATGCCCCCAAACTTAAATTAATCCTTGTCGTCAAGGTTTAAAAATAAGCTTGAAACATGTAAAAACTAAAACACAAACATATAATACTAACATAAGATATATAAAATAATAAACTAAAATTAGAATTCAAACAACTAAATAAGTAACAAAAATATTTCAAATGTAAAGTAATCAATATCAATGTAACTTTCATCACTCCAAGGTCTAAAGAAATCGTAAGACTCTGACATCAAGATTGCGTATCATCATCATCAGCAACATTATCAGCTCTAGCATAGGATGGTGTCAAAGCATGCTCCACCTTTCTACTCTGCACCACGTCTGGATCAAACACGTAGTTCATTGCTGCTAGAAACCCAAAAGACCTATCACTTGGTCTCATTCATTTTATCCTCTCTTATCTGGCTAAGTCCCTCATATGATCTTCAAATAACAAGAAGTTTCATTGTCTATTTAGTCAGTCTTGCTCATATCTCATCAAAGCTTTACGATATTTAGCTATTTCCTCTTGGTACTATCTCCTCATCTAAGAAATCTACAGACTTTGTTGCTGTGGAATCAAGTCTTCTAATGGTGGTACAGGTGGTTATGGTGGAGGAGGTGGTGGAAAAACCTCCGGACCATCCAAGTCCTGCTCTCTTATAAGTGGGTCTACAAACTCGTAGCCCTTAGTGAATCCCTATTGGTGATCCTGGTGATCCTCCTCTACTCCATATCCTTCATCTTGCAACTGTTGGGCTTACTCTGCCATTGTTGCTTCTACTGTTGTTGTTGTTATTGTTGTTGCGTGATCTTTTTGCTGCTTAGCAAATAACTCAGCCTCAAATATGTTTACTTCAGCTCTCTCCCTCTCATCCTTGGAGTCTTGGCAACCAATTGGTGATTTCGGTGTGAACATACACTCCTAATCCAAGGTTAGTTAGGCATTAATATCAAATTCTTCATCCTGAAGCAATTGCACTCCAGCCTTCAGCACATCCGAGTAATCAAAATTGGAAACAACAGTTTGTTGTCTCTCCTCGTCATAATAGGTTCTCATATTGTTGCAGATGATATTCCCGATGTTGGTCTCCCCCTTCTTTGTAATCACAAACAAACAAACCGCCTTTAACTTGTTGATACCGCCCTACTGAGAGGTCACGTATAATGAAGCAACTAGAAAGTGTTGTGAATTCAAAAGACTTTCCTCATGCTCCCCTTCTTAATTTGCTTCGTCACATTCTCAACTCCCATTACCCATCCTTGTTTTCCTCTGACAACAATGCTCGCTCTATGGCCCTAAAGGGTATAGGTTATAGGGTTTCTCATATAGATTATCTGAGAACCTTAGGCCGACTCCAACCATACTTAAGTGCTATAACCCATAGATATTATAAGTTTCATGCACATTAAAGGGAACACACAACCCTTTCACCTTTACCGATCACCTTCTTAGTAAACTTTGTATTAGCGTAAAGTTCATTCACAATTTCACTCACTCCTTTAATTTTGTTCTCCCTATAGTCTTGAGTGAATTGATCTCAACCTTTTTGCCAAATGAAGTTATTTATTCTTTATATTACTTAGCCGACAAATTAGTTCCTCTTTCGCAAATGAACTCTTTATGCTCAATGACCTCGTATCTATTTTTAATCTCTCCACTAATGAAATACTTAGACTTGAAAGATCTCAGCTCATCCTCATTCAAACTCTTGAGAATGATGCCTCAAAATCATTTTCTCTAACTTGACTCACTTGACTTGCTTGCCTCCTTATTCTTGGCATTTTATCTTAAAATTCAAACAACGACACAAATCAAAACGGGTTTTAAAATCACCTAAAGTCCAATTTTATATCACAAAAATCATTCACATACCAAATAATGCAAAAGACATATATTAAGTCTATATAGGTCACATTGATGCTCAACCTTCACACAAATTGAAATTTCTATCCAACACCTTCATATCCATAATTCATGTAATTTAATCAAAATTTCTCAAATTTTTCAAAGCATAACTATTAAAATTTTAAATTTACCTCAATGTCGGACTATTTTCTTATGTAGAATACTCTTGTAGGCCTTTATCAATCCAAGCCCTTTGCTCACAATCTTAAACCCTAGTGCTCCTTTGAATCTAATCCCCAAATCAAAGCCCTAACTTTTCACTTTATGCAAATCCATAATGTACTCTTTCTTTTCATGCTCAATCACTGGGAACTCTTTTTTCTCACTTAGATATGATCAATCTTGGGTTTTAGAGGGATGTATGTTTGTTTGGTGGTGAATGGAGTAGGTTTCAAGTGTGCAAGTCATGGTGAACTCGACACTGGTGCCATCCCTTATAGGGCACAGTGATGTGATAGCGTCGACTCTCCTATAAGGATTTTTTGTGCACAGCTTAGCGCCATGCTCGTGTCGTTCTTATACCCCATGGTGTCGTGGGTTAACACACATGGCATCGACCTATAAGTTCGCGTTTTTTGCATATTTTTTCATTAATTTCTATTTGGCGCTTTCTTGGATTTTTGTATTATAACACAAGGTATCATGACCGCATACAATCCATGTATATATAAAATTACATAAAATCTTACTCGTGATTTGCCCATGTACCTCACCTTTGCCACCTGAACTCCTTCGCTCTTTTACGCTTTTTACTAAGTTTATCAAGACTTTTCCATTCTAATGAATCATCAACCAACAAATGCTCTTTTCTGCACATTTGATCGTAGCCTCAAGTTTAATGGCTAGATTATAGTAATAGTGTGACCAACTTACGTTGATTACGGATATTGTCCTCATGGAAAGGTGTATGCATTCAGTGTTACCTAGTCAAAATTATTCTATTGCCAAGGAAGTCCTTTTTAATTTGTTTTTATACTTAAACTAATCTAATCTAACAAATGAATGTAAATTACTTTTAAACTCTTATATTAAGAATATCTTAGTTCATAACTTTACATAGGTAATGAAATACTATGCTTTTCAACTCACTTTCTCATTTTTATTATGTGCATGCAATGCCTAATTAGAATAGACAGATTTTCTTCAAATCCACTTCAACACATTGTTGTGACGGAAAAGATTCTATTGTGCAAACTAGAACTATCAGTGTGAATAATGTAAGCTTCATATTGCTTTAATGTTCCAAATCTTTAAATTCATAACAAATTAAGTTTACTATTCGTGCCTCCCTAATCAATAACTATCTATCGATGTTATATATTTTACGGTTGTACCATCCATATCCAACTTAAAAACTTCAATGGTCATGATAACTTTTAAAACCTAATATCAAGAAACATGTGATCAAGATGTTCGTAGCATTACGCTTAGAATCGATGCAAATTCTAACATCGCATTTTTTATCTTTATTATCTATTCATGTTTATAATATAACATTCATACCATTGGACCCATTGATCCCTAAAATTAATGAACTACTCACACTTCATTGAAACAAACATGCACATTATGGTATACATTGAGATTAGGGATGTAATAAAATACTTTCAATTAAATTAATAAAAATAATAATCGAATCACCACATGTGAGTCTTCAATGTGTTCTCTTCTACAAATCTTCTTAATACTTAAGAATAAAGTAAACATATGCTACTCTATGATATTGGTTGTTAATAGGTTGTAATTTGTGAGTTTACCACATTCTAATATCTACATATACTCCTAATACACATTTGAAAATAATTAAAAACCCTATTAAACAATTTCACAAGAAATATAACTCAAACTTTCTATTTTCTTCAGTCCCAGCGCTGTTTATAAGTGGTCCAACGCAGTGTGTACAAACTGATTGCACCAAGATAGGTTCGGCCAATTTGTGCATTTTTTCCTCGTTCAGTAGGCTCGGTGCCCTGCATTCCCATCCCGACGTCATCCCTTGTCCTTCACAGCGCCGCGATTGTGTCAACCATTTTGTCCATTTTTTATTTTTGCTTTGCTCTCTAACGATGTACCTTCATCTCCTACAATGTGCCTTCATCTGCCCACAGCGTCACACATCCGTGCCCTAGCGTCAAACTTTATTTTATGTATTTTAGCTCTGTTTCTTCGTGAATTCACCCATTTATCTCATTTCTGCCTTGTGTACCCGATAATACTTATATACCATTAATTAAAGCTCATTTCGGGATATTTATACTAAAAATACTACTAAACTAATACGATATATAAGTCTAAATAATCACTTATCAATACCCATACTATTTAGCTAGAGATGAAGTTTATGAAAAATCTTAACAAAACTATGAATTAGTTAACCAAGATAAATAAAATAATAATATTTATGAATCAAATGAAGATATGCATTTTATTTCTAATGTTCCATAACGATTAGTAAATGCTAGGAAGGAAGAAACTAAAGAAGACATTTCTAAATCATTTAAGAAAGTAGAAATTAATGAATTTTCAATAAAATCAAATTATGATGATGTTATTAAAGAATTTTATGAATCTAAAGACATATATTTAGAAGAATTTAATGAGAACTTAGCACAAAAATGTCATTTTTAATAAAGAAGAGAATGCTTAAGAAATGTTTTGACCCAGGAATGTTTGTCATACCTAACAAAATAGAAGATTCTCCTATTAAGCTTGTTATGTGTGATCGCGGAGCATCAACTAATGTTATGTCACTCAAACTTTATGAATCATTGAAAATAGGATCGTTAACTAATATGCCTATAAATCTTAATTTATCAGACAATATAATTATTAAACTGTATGGATTATTACAAGAAGTTTAGTATAAGTACATGATTTAGCATTCCATTTGACTTTTATGTCATGGAAATAGGAGATTGAATATCACTCAATCCTTTGCTTATACTATTAGGTATACCTTTTTCTTAAAACAGCTAGAACTAAGTTAGATATTTATGAAGGAACAATGTCTATGAGATTTGAAGACATGATTGTTAAACTCAAAGTTAATAACAAAAATAACTATGAAGAATATGATGAATTATTTGATAATGAAATCGATGATAATGATTTTCTAGACTTAAAGGAGAAATCAATAATTAGACATGTTTTGTAGTTCATTTTAGGATGATTTTAGATTTAAAAAAAATATATATTTTATGAGGTTTTCTCATGTTTTTATTATTTCAGGTAATAAATAGAGAATATGAATAAATGAATGAAAAAGAGAAGATTATAAAGGAGTTAATCAAGTGGAAAGAGTAAGTGAAACATCATCACCAATGAAGCAAAGGTAGAACTAGATTTCTTCGCTGGCGATTCTTAGTGATTCCACTCACACTCAGAATCGCTAGCCAAATTGGTGAAACCAGGGACCTCAGAAATACATATTTTTCTAGCGATTCCTGACACACAAGTCGTTGGGAATCGTTGGAGAATATTTTAAAATTTTAAGAGAACTACGAGTTATTTGAGTTGGTTTGGGATGTTAACTACCTAGAATACTACATATATGACCCTAGGGCTACAAAATTATTTGTCCTTGAGTACTTAGATCAATATTTCATTGTCTAGGAGTCATTCTTTATTGTTTTAGTTATTTACTTTATTGTTCATTGCTTTTGGAGAATATTCGAAGATTTAAATTTTTTATTCCAGAGGTGTTTATCTATGTCTTTATTTACTTTATTACAATGTTATTTATGATTATAAATGAGTAGTTAGCTGATCTAAACAAAATCTGAACGTGAACTAGATCCGTTTTGCTATGTAGTTATGATGAGATGATTATGTGCTTAATGCTATAAACCAATCGTATTCTTTAATTCACTGTAGTTTATTATCTCTTGATTTTAATCATGATCTTTATATTGCATGCATAGTCTAGAATGTGTATTGTGATATTTGGATTCATTAGCTATTAGAAGTAGTAACTAGAATTGTTTAAAAGGCAAACATTGTTTAAATATCCTAAGGGAATTTGAAGATCTAAATCTGATTTTGAGGTGGCTTAGATTTAGTTGTTCGAAGTTTTCATAAAGTGTAATGCAATTTTATTGCTTGAAGTTAATATCTTTATGTATTCAAAGGGGTTAGCTCAATAAAATTAGAACGTGGTTTTTCCACCGGTATAAGAACAAATGACAGGCTAAAGGTTGTTTACTTACTTACGATTAAAGTTTAATGATCCATGATACTTTATAAAGTATAATCATAACTATATTGATTAGAGTAACATGTTTGAAATGCAAAATGGGTCTATGTTTTATTGTTCCGGATGTTTATTTAGATATTTATTTATTATTGAATTGAATATATTTGATCGATTGTGAATTTGGATTGTGTTAGTTAAGTATTATTATATTATAGTTAATTATTAGTTAGTTTAACTATTTTTTTAATTAAGTAAAGTAAAATAAAAAATAATAAAAACCTTAAAAAAACTTTTTCCTATAGAAGTTTGATAAATCACTATGGAGATGATTCTCACTTACCACAACTATAAAATGTTTAAATTATAATATAGAGGGGAAAGACATTTGGAAAGCTAGCTTAAAGATCAATCGAAAACTTAAATAAAATTGGCATCAAAATTTTAATTCAATTATAAAATTAAAATTAGTTTTATAAATCTTATAAAACAATTATGCGATAAATTATAGTCTTTTTGAAAACAAAAAAACCAAACCCCCAAACTCATTTGAAACTCAATTTCAAACCAATTGCAAATACAAATAAAAATACTAAGATTTCAAAAATATTGAATTTGTACGCAATCGATCATTGTAATCGCAATGTCAAATCTATTAGAATTAATGAAATCATTTGTTCATCTTAATAGAATGAATTCCAATAAAACAATTTCAAAATCAATTGAGAATTTTGCAAAAATCCTTCAAACTGAAAATTCATCAAAAAAAAGAGTTAGGGTTATCGTAATTACCTTCTTGAGAGTGAAACCCTCTAGATACAAGGTTTTGAAATCCTATAAATTGGTTTTCCAAGCCCCTAGTTGAGATTTCGTAAACCCTATTTCGGCACTACTCTCTCGAATTCAAAAAAATTTAGGTTGAATAAAACTAGAAAAATGTGGGAATCACTTAAATACACTAAAATTGAGCTTATGAGGGCAGAATTTAGGCAAGAAATTGATTATGTGGATGAAGGGGTGCAACGGTTTATATTTTTGAGGTGAATTTGTGTATGGAGATTTGGGGTTAAGTGGAATCGCTGCGTAAATCGGTAGGAATGAGTCGTAGTGACTCACCGATTTAACCAGCGATTTACATCAAAGAGCAGAATCGCCATCTATTCGCTGGACTCAAATTTTCACTTAAATTTCTGATTTTAGTCATTGATTTTGCCAATAATTCTTAGTGTTAATCCAAATCGCTGAGGATTTGCTAGGCTTAATTTACTGTTTTTCTAATTTATTTCATAATTAACATATGTATCATTCATAAAAACTAATATAAAAGAATAACTTACTGGAAATTCGAAAGTTTGATTAGGATATATAACTAACTAATAATTTTATTAATTAATCAAATAAATAAACAACCAAGCAAGTGGATAATGCAAACTTGCATAAATGGCATATAAACAAAAACAACTCCATCACTTCCCCTCATTTGAAATTACATCAAATTTTAAATTCTGAAAATACTTCCTATGCAAGAGTCAAAAAATGAGAGAATAAAAACATATTATACTAATATTAAACTCCTAATACAATTAAAACATAAATAATCATATAATATGGGTTGCATCCCATATAGCGCTTTTTTTTACAGTTGTTGGCTCGACTAAACCATTAGAATTAGGTTGGATCTCTAAACTTGAATTTAGGATTATCCTCTCTAGTGACATTCTAGAAAGTGATTGCTCGACCATTAATCGTCATAGTGGTTTTTTCGTTTAAAATATCCATAAAAGCTTGAGTAGTAGCTAAGAAAGGTGATATGTGATTATTTAGACTTATATATAGGGTTAGTTTAGTAGTATATTTAGTATAAAATATCCATAAAAGCTTGATGGTGTTTATGCGTTTTCAGTTACATAAGGCATAAAGGAAGAAAATGAGTGAATTCGAAAGAAACGGAGCTAAAACACACCAAAGGAGGTTTGGCATCATGGCATATAGTGTTGGAATTGTAGGAGTTCAAGGTACAGCGTGGGATAAGAAAGCACAGTATGGGAGAGCAGGTAAGTGAAAGTATTGAAATAGGATGGTTGGCGCAGTGGTGGCGTCGTGAAGGTCAAAGGACTGCGCTAGGGAGACATAGGGATAATGCTAGGACCACTTATAGGAGAATTTGCACACGGGATGCTCGGTGCAATGGCGGTGCCATGGGATTATACATATAGTGTTGGGACTTAAGTGACAGCACATAGCGCCGAGAAGAGAAGAAAATAGAAAGTATAGTTCTATTTCAGGTGAAATTCTCAAGTAGAGTTTCTAGTTGTTTTCAAACGTGATTAGAGAGTATAAATAGATGAGAGAAAGCAGTAAACTCACCAATTACCATAGATTAGCCACCATTAATATAATTTAGCATAGGTTTATTTTATTCTTGAGTATAAAGGAGATTTATTGAGAGAAGACATTGAAGACTCATATGTGGTGATTTGGGTATAGTTTTTATTGATTCAATAGAAAGTTATTTCATTATATCTATGATTTCAATGAATACCACTATATGCATGTTTGTTTCAATGAAGGGTGAGTAGTTTATTAATTTTAGGGATCAATGGATTCTATAGTATGAATTGTATGATATAAACACGAATAGAGTAAAGATATAAAAAGTGAAATTGTTAGAATTTGTATTGATTCTGAGGATAATGGTAAGAACATCTTGATCACATGTTTGTTGATATTAGGTTTTAGAAGTTATCATGGCCATTGAAGCTTTTAAGTCGGATATGGACAGTACAACCGTAAAACTTACAAGATCGATCGATAGTTTTTTATTAGGGAGGCACGGATAGTAAACTTAATTGGTTATGAATCTAAAGATTTGGGACATTAAAGCAATGTGGAGCTTACGTTATTCACACTGATATGTGGAGTTCTAGTTTGCACATTAGAATATTTTCCATCATGACTTTTCTAATTAGGCATTGCACACACATAATAATGTTGATAAAGTGGGTTGGAAAACATATTATTTCATTACCTAGGTGAGTTAATGAACTAAGATATTCGTAATATAAGAGTTAAAATAATTTATATTAATTTGACATATTAGAGTAGTTTAGTTATAAAACCAAAAAAAAATTCCTTAGCAATAGAGTAATTTTAGCTAGGTACGTATTGAGTGCATACACCTTTCACTGAGGACGATATCCATAATCTAAGTAAGTTGATTACACTATTCCTACAATCGAGTCGTTATACTTGCGGTTGTAATCAAAAGGTCTTCTTGAAATTAGAGGAAGATATTCATTAATGAAATGTTGCATGACCAAAAAGTCAATGCGTACAATGTATTTATCCACTTGAACTAGTACGTTCATGACCACTCATATTAGTTAAATTGAAGTACCATCCAGTAAAGAAACTCATTTAGGAGTAAGTGCGTCCAACTCCGATTGAGTGTGTAAAAAAAGTTATAGGCAAGAGATTTACATTAGAACCTGTATCACACTGCTTTCTGAAGTATCAAGCCCATTTGATTTTAATATGTAAATATATACCTCCAGGATCTTTAAGCTTCATACGTCTTAGATCTGGTTTTTTTCTCTTTCGTATTCTTCTTGGATTTAAAATCTTCGGGCTTGTTAATACTCTTCCCATTCTCCGGTCACTTAACTTTCCATTCTTGAGTTACTTTCTTTTCATATAAAATGTCTTCAACTTATTTCTTCAACTTATTCTTTCTTTGGAATATATTTTGTAGTTTTCATTGTTACTGCATTAATTGCATCAATTTCAGCTTTTAGTTCATCATAATGGTTTGATTCTAGAAAGTCATTAATTTCAATTTCATTATCAAATAATTCATCATATTCATCATAACTTTGTTCGTTATTAATTTTTAACGTAGTAATTTTGTCTTCAAATTCCATAGACGTTGTTCCTTCAGAAATATCTAACTTAGTTTTACTTCTTTTAAGAAAAGTTATACCAAATAGTATAAGCAGAGGTTTAGGTGATATTGAATCTCCCATTTCCATGACATAAAAGTCGGCTAAAAATACTAAGTCGTGTACTTGTACTAAAATTTCTTCCAATAATCCATACGGTTTAATAATTGTATTGTCCACTAAAGTAAATTTAATAGACATATTAGTTAACGATCATATTTTCAATTATTCATAAAATTTAAGTGACATTACATTAATTGATGCTTCAATATCACACATAGCAAGTTCAATAGAAGAATTTCCTATTGTTATAGGTATGACAAACATTCCTGGGTCAAAAAATCTCTTAGGCATTCTCTTCTTTATTAAAGATGACACCTTTGGTTCAAGTTTTCATTAGATTCTTCTAAAAATTTGTTTCTAGACTCGGATAATTCGTTAGTAACTTTATCATAATTTGATTCCATTAAAAGTTCATTAATTTCTATTTTCTTAAATTACTCAGAAATATCTTCTTTAATTTTGTCCTTCCTCCCAGTCGCTAATCGTTATGTAATTGAAGAAATATAATACATTTCTTCATTCAATTCATAATTATTATTATCTAATTTTTCTTGGTTAACTAATTCTAAATTTTGTACAGATTTTTCATAAACTTCAACTCTAGCTAAATACCATGGCTATAGCCTTTTTAGAAATGGTGTATATTTTAATTGTTCAGCCATCTATTCCCTAGTGGGAATTATATTGGCCATCATCTCTTATTATTCTTCTTTTATTGTTTTATATATTTTCTTTTTCTTTGAACCTCTCTTAGGTATCTTTTTTGGCATATGTGTTTTTTTTTCATTATCACAAAGTAAAGCGTTAACTTGTACTTGATTAGTAGGATTTGTAGTTAGAGTAGATCCTTTAATTTGATTACTTAACTTATTAATTTGAGCATTCATTTGATTTAATTGATTTTTCAACTCGTTAATATACTCATCTATTTTAATTTGATTTTGAGAAACTTTTATAAAGTTTTGATGACTTTGAGTCATAAAATTATATAATATTTACACTAAATTTGGCTGCGTAAGTTAAATAGTTTGTTGAGGTTGTTAGATTGGTGTAGGTTGTGTTTGTGCATTTGGTCTATAAGTAAGATGATTTTGATATTGTGGACCATAACTAAGCTTTGAATTTAATTTTCCAGTGTAGTAGCTATTTTTATTATATTGATTGCCAGGAGGACCAGAATATTGGTTCATAACCGCGTTAACTTCTTTATTATTATCTTCTAGTAAAGTAGGGCTAAATTCATTACTAAATCCACATGATTTCACTTGATTGTATCTATCTTTTAATAGTAATTTAATCATGTTAGGTAATTCATCAACGTTTTCATTAAATGTATCACTTCTTTTATCATTAACTTCATAAAGTTTCTTTCTCGATGTGTCGGTCTTTTTACCATATTGCTTAGATTGCTTAGCCATTTTATTAATAGTCTCTTTTGTTAAATTTGGTGTCACATCGAATAATGATCCACCCCATATGGTATGTGGCGGCCCTGCCGCCTTGGGGTGTCATCTCTCCGTGCGTTCCTCACCCGGTGGCTTAGCTACACGAGTCCGACACCTATCTGTCTGTCTCATGTCTCGATAATTATGTCTACAAGTGTGTTATCAGTTTAGTGAATCGATTATTCACATTAATTTTTTTTTTCCTTTAGTTCAACTGTATGTAGCTTATTTAAGTCTTAGCCTTACTAGTGGTTTGTGTATTTCAAAGTTGCAATTACATAACCAGTATTTTATAGGGGAAGTTTTAAAGTAACATTAACATGTATTTTCATTAACTCTTAAGTTTTATAAAGCATCAGTCCTATTGTGGAAAACTTGGAATAGTACACCGTATATATATATATATATATATATATATATATATATATATATATATATATATATATATATATATATATATATATATATATATAAGGCGACAAAAGTAAATATATACAAGTACATACGTCTCACCAGTCTCCCATAAATCCAAAATATATAACAAAATGATGAAATAAAAACCTTCGAGTAGTGTGTCAAATAGTGGGCAAACTCAGAGATAGTCGCCAAGAATTCCCTTACCCTTACTCGTAAAAGGATATGCATGCATCCATTACAACAAAACAAATGACGAGTCCAGTAAGTAAAATCCCAAGGAAATTCACTTTGCATTCATATGATAAAGTAAAAGAAATCCAAGAAATACTATTAAATAAACATGTGAAATGTAAAGAGGCGGCTGTAAATGGATCATCGCATGCGTAAATAACAATAAAGAGAAACGTGTGTGTCTGTTCCAATCATACTAGACCATACTTCAGATACTCTCTGTAACGGCCCGGACCTCTTGGACGAAGCCGAGGGAACCTCGGTACCGCCCTCATAGGCAGTGTGGACCTCTTAGAGGAAACCCCACACCGTCCGCAGTCCCCGTGGTCTTTCACCCCCCCAGGTTTCGAAATCGTGTTAAGGGGATTTAACACGGAGCCTGAGTACCAATTGAGCTAGTTAGCTCAATTGGTACACGGCTCGATGAGCCCACGCCTTTATCCCTCGAGGGCGCGGGTTCGAACCGTGGGAGGTGAGGGAGGTGTAGAGATTCCTCAAAGAGGGCTACACTCTGGGGGTTCGGGGGATTCCTCATAGAGGCCCGTGTGCCCCAATGAAAAGGTGCCTCTTTTTGTAATGGCCCGGACCTCTGGGAGGAAAACCCCGGCACCGTCGAAGCTACCCAGGACCTCTTGGAGGAAAACCCCTGGGCATTCTCCCCTCCCACAACTCGAACCCGAGCCCCTAGAGACACAAGTACTTAGGCTCATGGAGTTGTGTACCATTGAGCTGCTTTGGCTTAATGGTACACAACTCCATGAGCCTAAGTACTTGTGTCTCTAGGGGCTCGGGTTCGAGTTGTGGGAGGGGAGAATGCCCAGGGGTTTTCCTCCAAGAGGTCCTGGGTAGCTTCGACTGTGCCGGGGTTTTCCTCCCAGAGGTCCGGGCCGTTACACTCTCCCTAGGATCCCACTAGTGGGTGCACCCGACTAGCCCATCACCTGGTCTCTCTCAGTGGCCAGCGTAGACCCATGATGCACCAACACATGTACCGACAAAGTAGTTCAGGTCGTTATCCACCGAGGACTCCTAATACACATGTTATAGTCTAGCGTGCATAGATACCCAACGGAATATCCGGTAGGAGTAAACTTAACCAACTGTCCAAACAGTGACACATATATAGATGACCAAGTAAATAAAAGACAAAATCTGGAAATAGAGTAAAACAATATTGAAAGTAAGTAAATACTCGTGTGACGTTTCTGTGGGTTTTACAAACCTCAAAACGCTCTCCAACTTCCCCGAACTCCTGTATACGACCCGACAAGCTTCCCAACATCGAGCTATGGTTCCTTCAGTCCCTGAAGTTAGTTAATTATGTTTATTGTGTATTCAAATTGGTTGAATAGATTTTAAATCAATCTTCCCAAATCAACCCTTAAAGACTAAATTAAGTAACAATTTTAGTCTTATATTACAACGCATTTTTAGACATGAAATGGTTCAAATCTCAAAATCTTTCACCCATAAAAGATTTTTAGTCTATATCTTAGATTTTCAAAAAGTTTAGTTTGAAAAACTCTAATTTAAAATGAAAGAGATATTATGATTCTACTAAACATAGCTCTAATTAGAACCTAATCTGACCAGCGGACTTAGAAAAACTATTTCTCCCAATCTATAGTTCCAAAAAATGTGATTTTTGGTCATAAGGCATCAAACATACCCAATAACAACATACTAAAGATCAGCTTATTTGGATAAGTATTTATGGAGTTACGCTTTTAACAAATTTAGTTTCAAAAACCTTCTACTGCATTCTAGCACCTACTTGTAGAGCACTTTTGGACATGAAACCATTTGAATAGAAACATCTCCAATGACGAAAGGTTGGTTCCCTCTAAATAAGCTTTCAAATGCCACTAGTTTTGATCGATTTGGATCCATAATGAGCAAGTTATGACCAAATTACATAGGCTAATTCCTATTACAACATACATAAATTCAGTTTTGGTCTTACAACTTCAAAAACTCATATCTTTATGATTTCAAAACCAAATTAAGAACTTCAATATAGTTGGATTATCAACTTCAAATAAGGAATCTAAATATATGAATCAATTACAAATTCTTAATCATCTACCCTTTGAAATTAGCTAGAAACCAGAACTTGTTTCAATTTGACATAAAGGGCGTGTACCTAGTTGATGTACCATCTAACTTAAGATATTCTCACCAATCTTCTATGGATTCTTTCTCTCCATCAACCTCTTTCTCCAGCAAGTTAAGATGATAAAATGGTTTGGTTTGAATGTTGTTTGTTCAACTCATCTTATATATTAAAGTGTTATTAATTTCTAGCCATTGATCTCCATGCATTTACGTATCCCAAGACTCATTTAATGACCCATCTCTTGCCATTTATCCCACTAACTCCCGCTAACTCAATTTAATTGACACTAATTGGCTACTTACATGGTTCCTAGACTTGGCAATACATATCTCTAGGTCAATCTTATAGTTTCTATTTAATTAACCTAACTATAAGCCTTAATTTATTTTATTTAATTATCTTAGCTAAGGCTCGTTATAATATATATATGGATAGTGTTTTTATTCACCAAATTGAAAATTTTTATGATACCACTAACTCTTGACTACCTGATACCCAATGGCCAGCGTCTCGACATGCATTTCAAGGTACGTCATAGCCTATTGTTTCAATTTAATCAAATTAGCATATGGTTACATTACCCATTTTAATTGATTAACTAGTCATTTTAACACGAATTAATCGAGTTTCCTAGTGTACTCGTAGTTCGCCTACTCGATCCCCGCGTTGACATGTTTTTCGAGGCGACTACCTATCACACAATCTCACACGATAGCAACATACACACATGCGATGTCACAATAATATAATGTTTAAAACGTCACACCTAAGCAACCATCATCCAAGAATAACATATTCTTTTGGTTTTTGTGTCCGAGTCAACCAAGTTATCCACGTAACACCCGAATTACGACCATTAATCCCTGAGATTAATGTTAATCCTAGTTAATTAATTTGGGTCATTACAATTCTTCCTAACTAAAAGAAATCTCGTCCTTGAAATTTTGATCTCGTGGAGTTCCTAATTCACCTATACCAAGAACCGTAATAGTAGCGAAACAATTGACGTCGCTAACTCAATCTCGAACCTTACTAGACCATACTTCAGTACGTTGAGACCCAACCAGTGGGCCTCTCTAACCCGCTCCACTGGCCCATCACCCAATAGCCCTTGACACGTGCACCAAAGATAAACAACTTAGGTCACAATTCACTGAGAATACCCGTGCCACGTGCTATGGCCCAGTATATAGCACAACCATTGAGTCTTCATATACATAGCTAGGAATTACATACATATAAGCATAAGTTAAATAAATAACTGTCTAATAAAGTATGTCAGATATCTTATCATTGACATGTTGTTTGGTCGCCCCTCTATCCAACTGGCCAACTGTGTGTGCTTGCTCTTAGTCTGATCTAGCTCTGGTGGTGGTGATGCCATCGAACAATCCACTCTCAGATGTACAGTCTAACCACATCGAAAACATTGTCGCGTCTCTAACCTGCCAACCTGTTCATCTCTAGATCTCTGACCCTGACCCTAGTCTCTTTGACCCCTGTCATGTCATCCCTGACCTCTACTCTAACGGTATAGCTGTGGTTGCTGCCTGTAGTGGTCGATCGGTGTTGGTGCTACAACGCGAACCTGTTGTCTATCATCATATTGAAACTGGCTGCCCCAATAATCATCCCTCTAATCTCTTTCCGAATGACCCTTTTGTCTCTTCGGCCTTTGACTTGATCAAGAACTATGTCCAGTCTGTACCTCCCTCCTAGTACTACGTTTACCCTCTACTGCATCAAGAAGGTCTCGTGTACCACCGCTCGATCGAATATCTCTTGTAGAGTATGAGCCCCAGATGACACCACTGCTACAGCAATCATGTCATCTACTCCTCAAAAGAAATAGTATATCTATAGTCGCTATGTCCCCGCTACATTCATAGAAAACTAAAGTATGTACCGAAATCGCTCCATATACTGGATCTTTCTATGATTACGTTGTCTAAAGGTCAAAAACTCCTCTCTCAAATGCAACCTGACCTCCATGGGTATGTACTGATCATAGAATAACTCTTTAAACTCAGCCCATGTCGTCGGCTCTGGATGGGTATCCATATATGTAGTCCACCAGACTACTGAATGACCTCTCAAGCATGCTCCATAAAGATTTTATTGAACGTTCTCGTCATTCTTCATCAGCTTATGGAAACGCTGATGGGACATTATCCATTTCCCTGTCGTCTCATGGTCACGACCTTCTTAGAAGAAGCCCGGCTAAGACTTCAAGAACTCTATCAACTTCTTCGCTTATGGGGCCAAAACAAATCCTGATGTAGTAGCAGTAGTAATGGTAGCACTTGTCTGATCTGTAGTCATGGGTAGAGGCGTAGGAGTCGACATCTCCAATGGAACAACAACAGATGTAGTTCTCTCTGCTTGTATATCCATAACTACTCTCTCCACTGGTATCTGGGGAACGATCAGGGTGACGGTTGTCCCCGTGCAAGTTGTAACTACTACTGGGTCTCGGGGTACTGCAACTGCCATAGAAAGTGTCATCAGTGCAGCGGTTTAATCCCACGATAAACGTTTCACCTTGGCCATCTGAGTCTCATGAGCCGAAAGTCGATCCTCTACACTCGCCATAATATGGGAATCCCTAGCTGCATCGTTAGTTTGTCAAGTCTCATGAGGCGTACCAGCCTATCCGTCCATGATCTACATATAGGACTGTACTCTTGATCTGTCTTTGTATATATATGTATACCATATATATAACAAAATATAACACGTATATAACTCTAATTTTCCCTACCTCACGTCATTTCCTAACTTAAGTTCTAAGGCTATAGCATCGGGTTTCCACAATTAATGTTTATTTATTAAGTTTTTATGATCTTTCAATTAAAGAAAAAACTACACTTTATCCCTTAGACTCAACCTTGCTCTGATACCATTTATGGTATCAGGTTAAATAACAAGTTCATAGGCCTTGTCGGCCTCGCTCTGATACCATCCGTAGCGGCCCCACCGCCCTGGGGTGTCATCACTCCGTGCGTTCCTCGCCTAGTGGCCCAGCTACACATGTCCGGCACCTACCTGTCTATTTCATGTCTCAATAATCGTGTATACACGAGTGTTATCAGTTTAGCGAACCGATTATTCACATTAATCTTAATTTATTTCCTTTAGTTCAATTGTATGTAGCTTATTCAAGTCCTAGCCTTACTAGTGGTTTGTGTATTTCAGAGTTGCAATTACATAACCAGTATTTTACAACGGAAGTCATAAATTAGCATTAACATGTATTTTCATTAACTCTTAAGTTTTATAAAGCATCAGTCCTACTGTAGAAAACCGAAATAGTACAATGTATATATAAGGCGACAAAACTAAATATATACAAGTACGTATGTCTAACATGTCTCCCATAAACCCAAAATATATAACAAAATGATAAAATAAACACCTACGAGTAGTGTACAGAATAGTGGGTGAGCTCAGATATAGTCGCCAAGAATTCTCTTACCTTTACTCGAAGAAGGATCTGCACTCAGCCATTACAACAAAACAAATGACGAGTCCAGTAAGTAAAATCCATAGGAAACTCACTTAGCATTCATATGATAAAGTAAAAGAAATCCAAGAAGTATTGTTAAATAAACATGCGAAATGTAAATAGGCAACTGTAAATGGATCATCGCATGCGTAAATAACAATAAAGAGCAAATGTGTGTGCATGTTTCAGTCATACTAGATTGTACTTCGGATACTCTCCCAGATCCCACTAATGGGCACACCCAACTAGCCCATCACCTGGTCCCTCTCAGTGGCCGACGTAAACCCACAATGCAGTGACACATGTACTGACAAAGTAGCTCAAGTCGTTATCCACTGAGGAATCGTGATACACATGTTATGGTTTAGCATGCATAGACACACAACGAAATATCCGAAAGGAGTAAACTCAACCAACCGTCCAAATAGCGACACAAATATAAATATCTAAGTAAATAAATGATAGAATAAGGAAATAGAGTAAAACAATATTGAAAGTAAGTAAATACTCATGTCACGTTCACGTGGGTTTTAAAAACCTCAAAATGTTCTCCAACTTCCCTGGACTCCTATATCCGACCCGACAAGCTTCCCGACACCGAGCTATGGTTCCTTAAGTCCCTGAAGTCAGTTAAGTATGTTTATTGTGTATTCGAATTGGTTGAATAGGTCTTAAATCAGTCTTCCCAAATCAGCCTCTAAAGACTAAATTAAGTCTCAATTTCAATCTTATGTTACAACGCATTTTTAGGCATGAAATGGTCCAAATCTCAAAATCTTCCACCGCTACAAAGATTGTTGGTTTCTATCTTAGCATTTTAAAAAACTTTAGTTTGAAGAAATCCAATTTAAAACAAAAAAGATATCATGATTCTACTAAACATAGCTCTAATTGGAACCTAATCCGACTAGCGATTTGGAAAAAATCTATTTCTCCCAATCTATGGTTCTAAAAAATGTGTTTTTTGGTCCCAAGGCATCAAACATACCCAATAACAACATACTAAAAGATCGGCTTATTTGGATAAGTAGTTAGGGAGTTATGCCTTTAATGAATTTAGTTTCAAAAAATTTCTACTGCATTCTAAGATCTATTTGTAGAGGACTTTTGGACATGAAACCATTTGAATTACAACATCTCCAACTAAGCAAAGTTGTTTTCCTTTGAGTAAGCTTTCAAATGCTATTAGTTTAGGTCGATTTGGATCTGAAATGAGCAAGGTATGACCAAATTACATAGGCTAATTCCTAATACAACATACATAAATTCAGTTTTGGTCTTACAATTTCAAAAATTCATATCTTTATGATTTCAAAACCAAACTAAGAACTTCAATATAGCTTGATTATAAGCTTTAAATGAAGAATCTAAATATATAAACCAATTGGAAATTCTTAATCATCTACCCTCTAAAATTAGCTAAAAACCAGAACTTTTTTAATTTAACATAAAGAGATGTGTACCTAGTTTATGTACCACCTAGCTTAAGAAATTAGCTAAAACAATCAATCTTGTGCTTCATGTTTTAATACAAAAGGAAAAACTTTAAGTTTGACTTGTTTTAATGTACCGTCTTTAGGTTTCATCCCATTATCTTTACCATAGAAGTTAGGGGGAGCACTAATGAATTTATACCTTAGTTCAAATTCAGGAAATCCCTTAGTATAGGTAATACATATTGGTTCATAAGCAATGATATTTTGATTGGCTTGCATAAAAGTAAGTTCTCTATTGTCTTAACTATTATTAATATAATTAAGGTTATTATTGGCTTCCATTGTGGTAGCTTAGTGTTCCTTATGTTGTTGTTGTATTAAATTACGATTGAAAGTCCTATCTATCTCAGGATCAAACGGATGATAAGAACCTGTTGAATTAAAACGATGAAGTGGGTACAACGTCTAAAACTCTTAAGAGATTATGTAAAAATCTTCGGCAACAGCGCTAAAAATTGACATGTGTCGAGCGTGTACACTAAGTTTTCTATCTATCGTTATTATTCATAACCGTGATAAATGGGATCGTTTCCATAGGGATTTAGTAAAATTCCTTAAGAAAAAGTCTTCTTATAGTTTTAATTATTTTTACTTTAATTTCATTTAAATAGGAATTCAAACTATAAAACTATAATAATTAATTAAACTAATTTAATCAACACAACTCAAATTTACTAAATTCAAATCAATTCAATTCAATAATTAAAACTATCGAAACAAACATCCAGAATAATGATACAATAATTCATTTTGCATCTAAACATATTACTTAAATCATATTCATAATCATACTTTAATCGCTTTATAAAGTATTCTAGATCATTAAGTTATAATCATAAGTAAGTAGACAGTCCTTATCAAGCCATCAGTTTTCCTTGTATCAATGTAGAAGCCACATTCTAGTTTTATTGAGTTAACTCTTTTGAAAACTCAAAGAAATTAACTTTAGGCAATAAAATCACACTAAGTTTTATGAAAACTTCGAACTACTAAATCTCATTCCTTCGGAAAGCCACTTCAATATTCAATTTAGATCTCAATCCACCTAGGACATCTAAATAGTAATAGAACTTTTAAACAATCCTAGTTACTACTTTAAACTAAATATTGCATCCAAATGTCACAATACACATTCTAGACTATACAAGCAATATAAAGTTCATGATTATAATCCGCAAATAATTATCTATTAAATCAGCTAACTAAAGAATACGATATATTTAAAGCATTAATTACAAAATCATTTTATAGTGACTACATCACAAGACGGATCAAGTTCATTGTTATGGCCTAAATTCCTAATCCTAGTTTATTTCCTTAATCAAGATCATAGACCCATGATGCCCGCATTGAGATACGTGCACTGACCGAGGCAATGCGACTGAGGTATATGTTAGATTTGTTGTGATGTATGCCTAGTATATTGTATGTGTAAGTTATTAAGTCACTCCTATTTGTATTTAAGTGTCGAAACTTGAACGGGAACACGCCTCGAGATGCATGCCAGCATGGGACTGAGGTAGAGAGTGATGTGGTAAGTCGGATTAAGCTTTGAGTAAGTTAAATAGTAGAATTAATGTGGCTATGGTTGATTTTACATTAAATGTAACCTAAGTTAGCAAGTTAAAACATTAGTCATTGATATTTCTCGAGATATTGGTTGACACATCAAGAGACCAATTGAGTTCTATTTGGTGTTAGTTAGATGAAGTTAGTGGAGAGTTAGTGAAAATTGTGTCAATATGTAGGTCATTAAATTAGTCTCGAGATACATGTGTATATAAATATCAATGGCCATCAATCAACCTTATCCAAATATATAAGATTGAATAGATCAACCCATGCAATTCATTTCATTGCATTTCTAGATTTAGGAGTTAAGTAAGGTTGCTGGAGAATAAGAACCAGAGGAGATCAGCAAGATTTTGTTTTGTGAATATGTTGTAGGAGTAGATCAAGTTATAGGTGGTCATCAACTAGGTAATTCTACATACACTAGTAAATTAGTATAATTTGGTGAATTGTGATAAGAAAAATGATGTTTGGCTGATCTTATGGTGTTAATGGGTGTCTTAGGGTCTCTGTTAGAGGAAAAAAGAAAACCCAAGATATTGGAGTGGTCTATCTATGGAGAAAACTCAAAGTTCTAAGTGCAGAAATTTTGGTTTTCTTGCACATAGTGCGCTAGATGAGCTAGCTAGCACGCTAATAAATCTGACTGGCATGGTAAATAGGTCAGTAGCACGCTAGACCAGTCACCCAGCGCGCTTGGTGATCTGACAGCACAAAAACAACAATTTTCTAATTATAACTTAAACATTCTAAACAACTCCAACACCCTAACTAAAGGTCTAAACACACTCTACAACATATAAAATGATACGAGGAACTTATGGAAAAGTCTCGAAGGTTCGAATACGTGTTTTGAGGTGTCGGGAGGTCGGACTAGCTAAATATTTGCGTAGATTGTAAGTAAAATGATTGATATATTTATTTACATTTCATTCCTATTTTGTTATTCATTTTCAGTTATTTAAACTTAGTTATTCTTTGTAATATGTCATGACTTGTTGTTTTTTCTCAATTTATGAGTTTCCTATCATGGCATTAATTTTTGATTAAATGGTTTCGTTGACTCTACGTCATCTGCTATGTCATTCTTAATTGTGGAGATATCTAGTCCAATGAAATAGCATGCTATTAGGTAGGTTTGTGATGGTATTACAATCTATTTTCCTTTAAGATTTAGATATACAATTATATTTGTCGGATTCCTAAACCATGTCAATTATTGGGTTATAAAAGTTGTTTTTATCTAGGACCATGATATGACAGAGATGTGCGTGCCATGCGGGGTCACTAGACTTCCGGGGTTGTCGGGATCTCACCACTAGCTTGTGCAGCACAAGGGGTATGGGATCCAAGGTTATTGGCAAGTATACATCCAATGTGAGGGGCACTTGTGAGTATCTATATATGGGAAGGGCATCTGTAATGATGTGAATGCATCTAAAAAGAATTGATTGTGCTCTAAATAGTGGAAAAAAGGTTGATGTGTTGTAACTCACGACTGATCAGCCCTAGATCATGGCTACTTAGCCGAGTGTCAGTTTCATTTTACTTAACTGAAATATCTTATAGCATGATTTCCTTTCGCCATAGTTGCTATTGTTATGCTTTCAGATACTTGTATGTTTGGAAATGTGAACAAATGTCTCTCAGTGTTACTTTCTACTTTTCTGTAATCATTGTCCTTTTTATGACGGTAGGTGCAAGTCCATCGAGTAGCAGACTGGGCAAGAAGAAGATCGGCGACTACCTTTAAGCCAGTGGAGTGATGTTACGTCTGATTTTGTAGGTTTTTTATTTTATTGTATGACTTTTATATATGTTTTTATATAATCTCGAGGATGTTTAATATGGGATTGAGATATAGTTACCCGATTAGACACGTGGTGTTATACATTTATCACCATTTTTTATATATATGCGGTGATCTTTGTTTCTTGGTTTTTCACATACTAGAGTTTTATATGAATGACTTCCATTAATTTCTTAAGACTTCCGCTGAATAAACTTTAAATTGTGTATAGTTTTAATTTATTCTAAACTACTATTAAGTTTAAGAATGGTGTAAAGTTTATTAGAAAATTAACTAATGTGATAAGGGTATTAAAAAGGCTAACTAATACATTGTTAAGTCCTACATGGTGGAGGTTAAGGGCTTAATGGCGAGATTAGGCTGGGCGGTGCCCTAATTTGGGAAGGGATCGTCATATTCATGTTCGGGCTTTGTTTAGATTAATAAACTACTCACACATATTCATAATAAGCATCACAATAGAGTAAATAAAAGACATAGATAAATACATCTGAATAAATATTTTGGATCTTCAAATCATTTCCTGAAGCAATGATCAATAAATCTAAAATCTAAATAAATATAAAAATAATAAAATATGGCTTTAAGAGTAATGAAATATTGATCTAAGTACGCAAAGGCAATTGATTTTGTAGCCCTAGTGTCATATATATAGTATTATAAGTAGTATATATCTCAAACTAACTCAATCATCTCATGGTTATCTAAAATTCTTGAAATCGCTGGTTAAATCCTTGAAAAGGTGCCTCAGTGCTCCATCGATTTGTCTGGCGATTTACATGTAAATCCCAAATTGCTACCAAATTGCTAGCTATGATTTCAAATTCTCTCATGATTCACAGGTGATTCGTTGTGTATCTCTTCCATTCCGTTAAATCCTTCATTTTCATTCATTGCTTAACGAATTTCAATTGTTACCTGAAATAACGAAAACAAGAGAAATCTAGTGTAATATAGCCTTTTACATCTATAATTACCCTAAAATATACTATAAAACACTGTCTAATTATCGACTTATTAAAGGTATATTAACTATCACTTTCCTTAATGTGTCTAAAATTTCTTTTTCTTCTTGCAATTTCTTAGCATTCTTATTATTTTCAAGATGATGGGGGTGGTGGACTTACGATATTTGGTTTAGTCTTATCAGGATTACAATTTTCTTCTTTAGAAATTTTATTATCTTTGATTTCAATTTCTTTTTCAAATTCGGTTTCTATCACTTTTAGGGAAACTAATTGTTCCAACATTTTTTATTCCTCCATTTGTATACCACTTCTCAAAGTTATAGCTTTTGCATATGAACTAGGATAAGGTTGAGATGGCAATCTTCCATGATTAACCAACAGACTCATTTGCATCGCCACTTGACTTAATTTATTTTTAATTCAATTATATCATTTTGTAATGCTAGAATTCTTTGATTTTTTTCCTTATTTGAGTTTTCTAATGCAATAGTTCTTCCTGTTAATGTGGATAATTTATACATTTAATAACTCTGGTTATCCATACCATTACCTATATTCGGTCGTAGATGATTTGTATAGTCACTATAAATATAATCAATTTCAATAAACCCATCATAGTGACTCATTATAGCATTAGCTTCTTCAATTTTGTTTTGTTGCATCAGAGAACATTCATCATCTAGATGATTAGTTTCATTGCAAAAAGCACAAGATTTAACTTGAATTTATCAATCTTTTAATAACAGCTCAACAATGTTTTTTAACTCATCAAATTTATCATCCGATGTCTTAGTTGTTCTTTTATTAATTTCACAAGATTTCTTTCTTATGAATTTATTTTTTTCATCATATTTGATTGTTTAGCCATTTTATTAATAACGTCTTTTGCTAATGTTGGTGTTATATCAAATAAAGACTCTCCACTTACCTTGTTTAGGAATCTTTGTTCTAAATGGTTTAATCATTCACAAAAATATTCTAATAAAGCTCTTTCTATATATACATGTTGTGTACAGAATGAAATCAATTTTCGGTATCTATCCCAAAACTTACCAAAAGTCTGTTCAGTTTTCATCTTTGCATTACTAATTTTTTTCTATTTAAACTAATCTTTCATGCTGGAACGTATTGATCTAAAAAATCTTGTAACATTTCAGATTATGTGGTTATGAAATCTTGAGGAAGATAGAATAGTCAATCTTGAGTTTGACTTCTTAAAGAAGAAGAGAAAGCTTTTAGCTTAATATATTCTAACTATATATCCTTGGGTTTCATCACACTTACTTTATGTATGTATTTTCTAATAAATTGTTGCGGATCTTCATCATCTTCAATGTGAAAGTGAGGTAAAGAATTGATAAATTCAAATTTTAATTCAAAATCGGGAAACTCCACAGGAATGGTAATACACATAGGTTTGTAACCTGTGACATTTTTATTGGCTTGCCTAAAAGTAAGTTTTTGCTCACCTTCTATCATATTGCATGACATACAACGAGAAAAATTCATAAGAAATTATTTTTAAAATCCCTTGCAACGACTCCAAATATTGACACATGTCAAGCGTGTAGAACAAGTTTACAATATATCCTTATTATTTGTAGTAGTGGTAAGTGGGACCGTCTCCACATAGATTTTACAAATTTTCTAAGAAAAAGGTTTTTCCAAGAGTTTTTATTATTTTACTTTAACTTGATTAAAACAGGAATTAAGATTATTGAATCAAACTAAAATAATTAAAGTAACTAATTAAACAAGCACAATTCAAATTCACTAATACTAAATATTCTAAATTCAACTCAAATTAAAATAAAAGAAACATCTAAACAAATATCCAGAACAACGAAACATAAACAGTTTTGAGTCCAAACATATTAATTAAAGTATAATTATAATTATACTATCATCATATTATGAAATATTCTTGAATTATTAAACCTAAACCATAAGCAATAATGATAGCTTTTATCAAGCCATCAGTTTTCCTTATATTAATGGAAAAGTCATATTTTAATCTTATCACCAATAGTTCTTTGAAAGCTCGAAGATAACTAATAGAAAAAAATAACAATACCCATTATGAAAACTTCTTACTACTAAGCCAATATTATCGAAATTAGTTATATCAATATCAAACTTAGAACACAATTCACCTAAAACATCTAATAGTAAAAGACCTATTAAATTAATTCTAGTTATTATTTTTTTTCTTGATTTAGAACCTAAATATTAAAATACACATTGGCCACTATGCATTCAACACAAAGTTTCTTGATTGTAATATGCAAAAACAAATCTATTGAAACCGTGAATTGACGTATACGATTAAGTTTAAAGCAATAAGCACAAATTCTTCTTTATTATGGCAATATTGCAAAATAGTTTAGGTTCATGATCAGACTTTGTTTAGATTGATAAACTACTCACACGTATTCAAAATAAATATTGCAATAAAATAAATAAAATACATTAACGAAAAATACCTATTATTGAATACTTAATCTCCAAATAGTCTTCAAAAGTAAGAATAATAAAACTAAACTAAACTCAATTGAAAATAGTATAAACTAAACATAGGCACTTAATTTTGAAGCCCAAGGGTCATATATAATATCCTAAAGTGTACATATACCAATCGAACTCAATCTCCTTGCTGTAATCCAAATTTCTCATGGCTAACATCACCGAATCATGATCGAATCCTTCTTCTTAGCTAAATCGCTAAGAAAATCAGTGGAATAATGACTCTGTGGTTCACCCATTTGTGTAGCGAATCCTAGTTCATTTTTGAATCACGGGACTTCTTTACTGTCGATTTATGTAACGAATCCTAGTGTATTTCTTGAATTACTTTGGGATCGCTGATTATTTTCTTCAATTGATTGAATTCTTTACTTTTCTTCCTTTTTTTCTTCCATTTCTTCATATAACCTTAATATAACTTGAAATCACAAAAAACTAGAAAAGACCTAGTGTAGTATAACATTTTACATCTAAAATCACCATAAAATATACTATAAAACACTCTCACGCACACATTACATCTAAAATCATCATAAAATATACTATAAAATATTGTTTAATTATTGACTTATCATACACACACACGTTTTACAATTTGTGACCAATATACCTTCATCCCCTCTCACAACATCTTCTTACCCCAAATATAAACCACCATCGCACCTCCCTAACCCTAACCTTAACCATTGCCTCCGTCGAAACCACCGCGGTCGCCGCCTCCCATTGCCAACGCCCTCTCTCTAGGCCAGCATCGACCGAATTATAATCATTGAGAGTGGCATATCTGGCCACCTTTCTGTCGGTTAGATATGATCTATTATGTTGGCCGAGAAACCAGATCTGCCTCTCCCTTGGCCAAATATAAACAGAGGGGTGGGGGAGGGGCGGTGGCGGTAGGGACAACCAAATCTTCTTCGACCGTGAACGCAAGGAGGGTGGGAGGATAACGATGATGGGGAAGACAGTGACGGCGATGGTAGGGAGGACGACAATGATGACGAAAGAGGAGAACGGCGTAGGCAGCGGTGGTGTAATGTTTAAGGGTGGCGGCGGTATCGACATCGGCGATAATGTTGGCAATGGTGGCCCGATAATGATATTTAAAGGTGGGGTCGGCGTCGCCGAAGGTTAGAGAGGTACGGTGATGGTGTATGTTTAGGTTATGAGGTGGTGTGTAGAGCGGTAAGGGTATATAGGTCACAAATTGTAAAAATATTCGAGTGCGGTTAAGGTGGTGTGTGCAAGGTGGATAAGTGATTAATTATACTTATAGATAGGGTTAGTTTAATCGTATATAAATATCCTTAAATGAGTGAAGAAACAGAGCAAAAACCCATAAAAATATGGTCGGCGTCGTGGCCACACATATTGGCATTATGGGAATACAAGGCATAGCGTAGGAAGGAAAGGCACGATGTGAAAAATGAAAAGTGAATAAAACCAACTCTTGAGGTCTAGCGCAGTAGCGGCACTGTGCAGTAAAAAGGATGGTGCCAGGAATGGAAGCGACAGTGCCGAGGCACTAGGGAGTAAAAAATACACATACAGGGGCGACACAATATCGACTCAATGAGCTATAAGGCACGACGTCGGGACATAAGTGACGGCGCCAGACATGAAGGAAATAAAAAGTTAGACTTTTAATTCGAGTTAAATTGTAAATTTAGGTTTCTAATTGTTATTAGGGAGTATAAATAAGTATTAAGTCATGGTAAACTCACCATATACCAATTAATAGCTACCATTATAAAAATTTAGCATAAGTTTTACTTTGAGTTTGAGTATTAAGGAATTAGTGTGAAGAAAACATTGAAGACTTCACATTTGCAATTCAAGTTAGGTTACATTGGGTTAATTGAAGGAAACTTTTATATTTATCTCTGATTTGCAATGAATTCAATTATGAATTGTAATGTGTGTGTTTCAATGAAGTGTGAGTAGTCGATTTATCTTATAAATCAATGGATCTTATTATATAGATGTTATGCTTTGAATATGAATATGAATAAATATTGATTATAAAGAGTGCAAGGGTTAGATTTTTTATTAATTCTGAGCGTAATACTTTAGACATCTTGATTAAATTTTTAATGAACTTAGGCTTTAGGAGTTATAATGGCCATTGAAGCTTTTAATTCAAACATGAACGGTACAACCGTAAAATATATAACATCGAGTGATAGTTGTTGATTAAGGAGGCACAGATGGTAAACTTAGTTGGTTATTAATCAAGTGATTTGGGACTTAAAGCAATATGGAGCTAATGTTATTCACACCATTAGGTGGAATTCTAGTTTGCACATTAGAATCTTTCCCGTCACGATAATTGGTTGAAGTGGATTTAAAGGAAATTTGTCTATTCTAATTAGACATTACACACGACATATTGAGGTGTTAAAATATATACAAAAAAGCATAGTATTAAATTATGGAGGTGAAGTTGTGAACGAAGATACCTTTAATGTAAGAGTTCAAGTAAAGTTTAAATTGACTTGTTACATTAGTATAGTTAATAAAAAACCAATTAAAAAGGATTTTCTTAACTATAGTTCAAAGTTAAATAGGTAAATTACTATTGCAAAAACCTTTTCCAAAGGACGATATTCGTAATCAAGGTAAGTTGGTTACTCTATTACTACAGGTGAGTCGTTATACTTGCGGCACGCACATCAAGTTTTTGGCGTCGTTATAGGGGAAAGGTAGCCGTTAGATTTGCTTAGTTAGTTTAAGAAGTTGCAAAGTTTTATTTCAAGTACTTTATTCTTAAGTTCATAAAAATGCAAAAATTAAAAAATAGGCATATTTTTCGAGTTTGACTTTCTGCACTTGATCTTTTTCTATTTTCTTTTCATGGATATTTTAGTGCATGCATAGCAAAGGAGAGAATGACCTAGTGCCTTACGAGTTGAAGAATGATAGAACCAATAAATGAAAGAAAAAGAAAGGAATCAAGAAGGCTGAGGGAGCAAGCTAGAAATTAACAATAGGGCCACGGGAATTACCAACTCGTAGGTGATCTAGTAGTGTAGGAAAAATCGCGAGGACAGAGATGCCTTCATGAATACTTCAAGCCAGAAGCTCAGGAGACTTACAACGAAGTGATGAGGCTTCCAGCCAACACCACCGAGTTCAAACCGAGACCGTGTCTGATAACCATGGTGCAAAATAGTATGTTTAACGGGCTATCCACTGAAAATTTTAGTTGCACATGTTGAGAGATTTTTGGAGAAGTACGACACTGTACACATCACCGAAGTTACAAAAAAGGTGGTCAAAATGCGACTTTTCCTATTCTAATTGGGTGAAAAAACTAAATCCTAGTTCCAAGGGCTAAATGCAGAGAGTATGACCTCATGGGCGAAAGTCAATGAAAGATTTCTTAACAAATTCTTTCCCCATGTGAAGGTCAGCGAAATGAAACTTGAGGTTAATCAGTTCAAGCAAGAGGACATTGAATCTCTTGGCGAGGTTTTGGAAAGATTCAATGAGATGCTGAGAAGATGTCTAGGACATGAATACGTAAAATGGGCATAACTCTAAATTTTCTACTATGGGATGAACCATAGCACGAGAACATTAGTAAATGTTGCATCAGGTGGCTCTCTATTTACCAAGGATGAGGATGGGGCATTGTGTTGGGGCATGTACCCTAAGTCAATCAATAAACATTGTTTATTTTATAATTTTAGTTAATAAAATAAAGGTTTTCATTTGTTGTTTTATTATAAGCTATTGCATGTTTACCTTATAATAATATCCATGGGTATTTATTGAAATATCATAAATGTCCATAATCGATCATTATATTGGGAACTATAATGAGTTAAGACTAGTGTGAATCTTGATTGATGGTCATGTGATAATCATGTGTATAGGGATATGAATCGAGATCATGAGTACTTGTTATGGAACAAGGTACTGGAACGACCCGCTATGAGAACACCACACGGATTAAGTCATAGGTGTTACTCTTAATAAATATATCATTTAGTACTTCGACTTAAGATTACCATATATTTCAATATTATGAGCATGGTAATATGACACGATGAAACGTTGTCTTTAACTGGACGATTATAAAGATTGGGATTGGTTAACATGTGAATAATATGTGAAGGTATGTAATCAAGATTGAATTTGTCGCTCTTATACGTAGAGAGATATCAGTGGATTCCTCGATATGTTAGACTGTTAAATGACCAAGTCCAAGTGAATTGATATGATCAATGTCACTTGGATGTTTTCATTCTACCTAAAGATTGAGACTAGTACGATTAAGGATGACTTTCCATGCCTTATGTTTAATTAAAAGATGTCACATGACAAAAAGATATGATATATATTATTCATTAGGTTGTATCGATTTTGATATTCACGCTACTTAGGTAGTCATAATGTCTTGCTAGAGATCGCTTATGACTTGTGTACCAAAATAGTTTTAGTTCATTGCTAACATTGCATGAATCTATTGGGTCGGACACAAAGAATGCCTTTACACAATTTCGATTGGTCAAGAGTAATGAATTTTATATGATAAAGTTCATGACATAAAATCCCTAACAATTTATTATATGATAACTTATTAATAGAGGCGTTTGTGTAATTTTCTTGAATTGCCTAAATATAATAGTAGTATTACGAATATGTTTTTTAAGAGAGCTTATCTAAACATATAAATAGATGTTGAAACCCTAAAACGAAATAAGATTTTTATTTTTACTATTTTCGAGTTCTTTAGATTTTGGGAGAGAAAGAAAAATATTTGAATCTCTCTTGGGGCTAGCACTCCAAATTCTAGTCACCGTTCGTGTGTGGATTTCTGATAAATGACGCGCACTTGAATATCTTGAAAATCGAACAATCAAAAAAATAAATCACAGTTTAAGGTATGGTTTACTTTTTGTAGATCTAGTTTAATGGAACTTATTTTCGATCATGTTGGAGTTTTTTAATAATTTTTTGAGTTTTTCGCTACATATGAACCCCAAAACCCAACAAGCCTAAGGTTTTAAATTTTTAGTTTTTCAATTTCAGTTAGTGGTTAGTTATTTAGTTTAATGATTACAATTAATAAGTTTTAGTTCTAACTTTCAAAAATTTATGTCGAATGTGCAGGGAAGACCATTCTTCGAGTGATGATTCATCGAAATGAAAATGTCTTAATAATCCGTTAAGAGCAAAAAAAAACTAAGGAGATCAAAGCGATGAAGGTAAGGTGCATAGGCGAATAGAAAGGTAAAATTTATTAATTTTATATTTTTATGGATCTCGTGTTGTCACGACACCTTGTGTGAATAATACACAATGTCGGAGGAGTGTCGGAGGAGAATTAGCAGAAAAAGTATACGCAAGGAAGTTGGATGTGAGGTCGACGTCGTAGGTATTACCTACGCGTCGTGCCTAAAGCCCACAACGCCAAGGTCGCAGCAAGCATAAAAATAAAAAAAGCATCACTATATCGTGGATGCCGTGACAGCACTGTCACAGCGCCATGCCTTAATGCAGGGCCCCGAGGTCGATTTTAAGGATTTAAACCTCATTTTTAAACCGTTCTTCACACTTGCACTAAAACTCCACCACAACCATCAAGCATACATCATTCTAGAGCCAAAGTTTGATCATTTTTAAGTATGATTAGTGAGTTCCAAGTGATTGAGAGTGAAGAGGCAAGTGCATTATGGATTTGCACAATTTGAAGAGATAGGGCTTGGAGTTTTGGAATTTTGATTCTAAAGAAAGCTAGGGTTCTAGTTGGTGAAAAAAGTGAGAGGGCTTTGATTGAAAAAGACTTGGAGGAGTGTTCTACACCGAGAATTAATCCAACATTGAGGTATATTTACAATTTCATCTATTTATCCTTTGAATTTTGAGAATTTTGATGAAATTGTATGAAATTGTAAATTTGAGGTTGTAGGATATGTTTTGCAAGATTGTGTGTTTTTGAGCATTAATGTTACCCATGGAGACTTAGTTGATGTCTTCGCATTATTTGGCATATGCATGATCAATATTATATGAATTTTGATTTTTTTAGGTGATTTGAAGACTGAGATGCATTGCATTGTTGTTTAGTTGATTAAAATTTCAAGAAATGGCAAGAACAACGAAACGAGTTAGCCAAAATAGAGCAAATGATTTTGAGGCATCCACCTCTAGAAATGCCAATGAAGAATAGCCTAGACCTTTTAAATTCAAATTTTTTTATTTTTAGAGAGGCCGGGGACCGATTTGAGAAAATCCTACGTAGGAAGTTCATTTGTGAAAGGGAGATTAATTTGTCAGTTAAGTACGATAAAAAAGTAAATAATTTCAGTAAGCACCGAAATTGGGAGCAACTTACTCAAGACTACAGGAAAAATAAAGTTAAAAGAGTGAATGAGATTGCATTGAGTTTTATGCCAACGCGAAGTTCACGGCTAAAGATGAGCCAGTGAAAGTGATAGGGGTTTTAGTTCCCTTAAATAGACGTGAGATTAACACTTTCTATGGATTAGATGAATTAAGCTTGTATGAACTCGCACCGACTTTTCCAGCCAGGTTACATGAAAGACCCTATAACCTATACCCTTTTAGAACCATTATAAATGCATTGGTTGTCCCATGACAACAAGGATAGGTCATGAGAGCTAAGAATATGCCACAGCACATTAAGATGGGGAGTGTTAGAAAGGTTTACAGGATGTGGAAACATTTTCTTGTTGCATACTTCTTAGAAGGGTGAGATCAACAAGCCTAAAATGGCATGTCTTTATGAGATTATTAAGTATAGGGAAATCATACACACCAATCTGAGGGAATCCATCATGTTGTAAAGGGACAACAAGTTGTTGTTTCATATCTTGATTACTCATATGTGCTTCAAAATCGGTTTGAGGTTGAGAGATGATGAAGAATTTGATATAGAGACCCAACCACCCATGGATGAATCTTTCATGCTCACGTTGAAATCACCACCTAGTTACCAAGACTCCTAGGATGAGAGAGGGAGGGCTAAGAGAGCTAGACTTGAGGCCGAGTTGTTGACCAATAGGCAAGAGGATCAGGTAGTAACAATAGCAGAATCAGCCCATGAGATAGAAGAGGAAGGATATGTAGAAGAGGAGGAGCAACAGTAACAAAGATTTACGTGAACTATGAGTTTGTAGACCTAGAAATCGAAGAGCATGACTTAGATGGTCTTGAAGTCTTTCAACCACCTCTTCCACCAAAGGCACCTGTACCACCACTAGAAAATTTGACTCCACGGTAGTGGAGGTTGTGGATAGAAAAGATGAGGAAACTGTTGGGTTTTTGGGGTTCATACGCAGCGAAAAATTTAAAACGAATTTTGAATAACCCCAACATGATCGAAAATAAGTTCCATTAAACTAAATCTACAAAAATAAATCATACCTTATTCTGTGATTTCTCTTTTGATTGTTCGATTTTCAAGACGTTCAAGTGCGTGCCCTCTATCAGAAATCCACACACGAACGGTGACCATAATTTAGAGTGCTAGCCCTAAGAGAGATTGAAAACGATTTTTCTTTCTCTTCCTAAATTCGGAGAACTTGAAAAAAGTAAAACAAAATCTTATTTTGTTTTTAAGGATCCACCCTTTATTTATACGTGTAGATAAGCTCTCACTTAAAATCATATTCGTAATACGACTATTGTATTTACGCAATTTAAGCAAATTACACATACGCCCCTATTGATAAGCTATCATATAATAAATCGTAAGGGATTTTATGTCATGAATTTTATCATATAAGATTCATTACTCTGGATCAATTGAAATTGTGCAAAGTCATTCTTTGTGTGCGACTCAATAGGTTCATGCGACGTTGGTAGTGAACCAAAAACCATTTTGGTACACAAGTCATAAGCGGTATCTAGCAAGGCATGGAAAGTCACCCTTAATGTTTAAACGTACTATTCTTGATCTTTAGGTAAACTGAAAAACATCCAAGTGACATTGATCATATCAATTCATATGGACTTGGCCATTATCAGTCTATCTTATCGAGGGATCCACTAGTATCTCTCTATACGAGAGTGACAAATTATATCTTCATTACACACCTTTGTATATTTTTCACACGGTAACCAATCATAATCTTTATAATTGTCCTGTTATAGACAACATTTGATTGTGTCAAATTATCATGCTCCTAATATTGAAGTCTATGGTAATTTCAAGAAGAAGGACTAAACGATATACTTATCATGAGTAACACCTGTGACTTAATTCATGTGGTGTTATCATAGCGGGTCGGTCCAATATTTTATTCCATAATAAGTAGTCATGATCTTGATTCGTATCTTTATACGCATGATCATCACATGACCATCAATCAAGATTCACACTAGTGTTAATTCATTATAGTTCCCAGTATAATGATCGACTAGGGATATTTAGGATATTTCAACAAATACCCATGGATCTTACTATAAGGTAAACATACAATCACTTATAATAAAACAACAAATAAAACATCTATTTTATTAACTAAAATTATAATATAAACAATGTTTGTAGATTGACCTAGGGCACGTGCCCTAACAGAGACAGTACTAAGAAGATAGGGCGCAATACTAGGTAGCCATGTTAAGATATGAACATATTATATGGAGATGAGATAGCAACACCGACGAAATGGGGAGCGTAATTACATGTTATTTATTGATCATCATATAGACATAGCTAGATATGAGAGGAGCAAACTGTTGAGTCTTACTAATAGGTCAATTGATTTTCCAGCAGTACTAAGATACGTGTTTGATTAGGATTTAGTTCGGAGCATGAGGGTGAAGCGTCCATTGACACCATCTTAAGCTGGAGCTGATGATGCAAATGATGATGATGATATCCTAAGCTGGAGCTGATGATGCAAATGATGATGATGATGATGATGATGATGATGATGATGATGATGCGCAGTCCTAAAGTCAGCATAATAGGAATCTTTTATACCTAGGGAATTGAGACTGACTTTAATACCATTTGTTTTTTATCATTTGGAATATTTTGTTAATTATTTAGTTATTTCAATTCTATGTTTAGTTTAATTTATTATAACTTGTGTTATTATATATGTTTGTGTGTTTTAGTGTTTTAATGTTTCAGGCTTACTTTTAAACCTTGATGACAATGTTTGATTTAAATTTAGGGGCTTCAACACTACATTACACTATGGAAAATGGTAAGATAAGTTGAGAAATAAGGATAAACACTGCAAGTATGACCGTTTAAATTTTAATTTGAAGCAGTTAAGGAGGAAAGCATAGTAGTGTATAAATTTTTCATTTTTATTTACTATATGAATGTTTAAGTAATATAGCTTAGGTAATATGTAGTAACATATAATGAATAAGTAGTTCATTGACATGTTCATGCCTTTAATGTAGAAGAGTAGATTAAAAGTATCTTGTTGATATGAAACTCAAGATAATTGTTTTAAGTTTTGAAAAGAAGAAACAATGAAATTTAGCAAACAACGGTGTGATTTCATGATTAGAAACCTAGAGTTAGGGAATACCTTGAACTTGAAACAAAAGCAAGAAATTAGAACATTTTTTGTGGAAAAAGTTAGATCTCTAAAGATTCTATAATAAGTGTGAATCTTACTTGATAATAAAAAGAAAATAAAGACTTAGTGCAAAGAGATGAAGAAACATGCATCGTAAATTAAAAGTTGGAGTAACATACTTGATTTAGTGAAAGTGAGAAGTGCTAACAAGAGTTTTACAAATAAAGAAAAATATGAGAATCTTACAAGTTCTACAGGAAATGGAGCACATAACTTGATGGTTGGAAAAAAAAGGAAGAATGAGTCCATAGGAAAAGGAACATGGACTGTTAAATAAAAAAATTTAAAAAAAAGAAGAATGAGAGAAAAGTAAAAATAAAGAAAAGAAGGTGGAAGTAAACTAAGACTCTTCGAATAAAAGATTTAGCGCGAGTATGAGTAACTAATAGAGTTATATTTCTATTCCAACTATGTTAAGTCTTATAGACTCACGAAGTGCTAAAGTCTATCAAAGATGAGTTTAATTTATGCTTATTTGTGAATTCCTGAATTTAATGAGAAATCATGAGATTACGTAGTTGCCACTTGAGTGTTTATATGAAATAAACTTATAAGTAGTGATGGTTTTTTTGTTGTGATCTACTTTGGGATTTTGAAAGTGAAGTTATATTTGTTGTTAAAGCTGCATGTCTTAAAAATATAGGTTTTGCAATGAAAAACTCTTGAGTGGATTATTAACTTGGAACTTAGTGAATAAAAAGGATACTCCATGAATAATGTAAATTGAATGAGAATTAGTTATTAGGAGGATTAGTAGAATGCACCTTTGCTCTGAACGCGCAAAATCTTTAGTTTGAGGGCATTTGATAAGTGATTAATTATACTTATATATAAGGTTAGTTTAGTCGTATATTTAGTATAAATATCTTTAAATGAGTGCTAGTTCATGGAATTATTGCATTTTTAGGGAATTTAGGTGTAAATGAAAGAATTGAGGAAAAACAAGAAGAAACAGAGGAAAAACCCACAAAAATATGGTAAGCACTATGGCCACACATGTTGGCGCTATGGGAACACAAGTCATAGTGTGGGAAGGAAAGGCACGGAATGGTAGAGATGAAAAAGTGAAGAAAGTCAATTGTGGAGGTCCGGCGCAGTGGCGGCCCTGTGGAGTAAAGAGGACGGTGTCGGGTATGGAAATGACATCGTTGGGGCTCCAGGGAGTAAAAAAAATACACATGCATTAGCAGCGCAATGGCGGCGCAAGGGGCTATAAAATACGGAACCGTGACATAAGTGACAGCGCCAGACACGCAGGAAATAGCAAGTTATAGTTTTAATTCGAGTTAAATTGTAAAGTAGGTTTCTAATTGTTATTAGGGAGTATAAATAGGTATTAGGACGTAGTAAACTCATCATATACCAACTATTAGCCACCATTAATTTAGCATAGGTTTAACTTTGAGTTTGAGGATTAAGGAGTTTGCGTGAAGAAAACATTGAAGACTTCACGTTTGCAATTCAAGTTCGATTTCATTGGATTAATTGAATGTAATATTTATATTCATCACAGATTTGCAATGATTTCAATTATGAATTGTAATGTGTGTGTTTCAATGAAGTGTAAGTAGTCTATTTATTTTAGGAATCAATAAATCATAATGAATGTTATACTTTGAATATGAATAAAAATTGAATATAAAAAGTGCAAGGGTTAAAATTTGTATTGATTCTGAGCATAATGCATTAGACATCTCGATCAAGTGTTTAATGAACTTAGGCTTTATGAGTTATCATGACTATTCAAGCTTTTAATTTAGACATGAACGGTACAACTATAAAATATACAACATCGAACGATAATTGGTTATTACCGAAACACGGATAGTAAAATTAGTTGGTTATGAATCTAATGACTTGGGACCTAAAGTGGTGTGGAGCTTACGTTATTCACACCGACAGGTAGAGTTCTAGTTTGCACATTAGAATCTTTTCCGTCACGACAATTGATTGAAGTGGATTTAAAGGAAATTTATCTATTCTAATCAGGCATTGCACATAACATATTGAGATGTTAAAATAGATAAAAAGCATAGTATTAAATTACTAAGGTGAAGTTGTGAACTAAGATACCCTTAATGTAAGAGTTCAAGTAAAGTTTAAATTGATTTGTTAGATTACTTTAGTTAATAAAAAACCAATTAAAAAGGATTTCCTTAACGATAGTTCAAAGCTACATAGGTAAACCACTAGTGCAAAAACCTTTCCCAGATGACGATATCCATAATCAACGTAATTTGGTTACACTATTAGTACAAGTGAGTCGTTATACTTGTGACGCGCACATCAAAGGTCAAAGTATGTATGTGTTTAGCAAGCCTTTTAATTAAAGCAATGGCTATTTGCACCCCACGTTTTGCTTCTTATGGCTTATTACTTCGCTATACCCCATTTTTCAATTTTTTTACTATGTTAACCTCACTTTTTTGTAAATTATTCTGAAACTACCCCCACCCTCAATGAATATCACCACATTTTCTACCCGCACCTCAACACCCCTCAATCATCTATGTTTCTCGATTTTAGTCATTATATAGCACTTGTAGTAGGTCACAAGTGTTGTAGGAGTGTTTTTTTCATTAAGCAAGGTTGGGTGTGGTCCTGCCGTGTCATAAAAGTGAAGAAATGTCGCCCGCGAGGTTTAGACGCACAAGGTTGAGATCTCTGAAGATGTATCGGCCGACTCCGACCGACACCTCTAAAGAGGTAATGGCTGACTCCATATAAGATATCTTTAGAGGTCTCAGTCGACTCCGACCGAGATTGTGAAGAGAACTTGGTTTTAGTGGATGATTGAAGAATTTAGCCGAGATCTCATTACAGTTGTTTGCCCAATGTGTCCGAAAACTCTTTAGAGTTATCCACCATTAGTGTCGACACTTCTTTAGAGTTGTCGGCTTGGTGAGTCTAAAGGCTGCGGCCAATAAGAACGAACAAAAAATCTCAAAACTCCTAAAAACTACATGAAAATGACCAAAAAATAGTGGGTATTGCTTGGAATCGTTTGATATTTTCGATTCCATTGAGACTTTTGCACCTAAAATGCAAGATTCAAGCCACAAATCAAAGTCCTAAACCCAACAACAAAATCACAAACAATACCAACTCAAAAAAATTACAAAAAAACCTCAAAATCGACACATACAGAGATAAGGAATGCACCCACGACGTTGAATCGATGTGACTTTGCTCTGATTTCGTCAGATTTGGGTTGGTGGTAAGAATGCAATTTGAGATATGGGTGACTAAGGTATTGGTAAGTGGGGTATGAGTGAGTAAAAAAAAATTTATATATGGAGGGGTAGTTGGATCATTTTACTAAAGGCTGAAAAAAAATTCAAAAATTATACGAAAGTAAAAAGTGGGGTGGGAATAGCTTATGCATTAATTAATGTGCATATCAATATTCATAATATCTAAATCTTCTCGTTTCTCAACCAGAACAGATTTTGGCGCATATTCGCGGCTTAACTATGGCGCCAAACATTTAGCGCTAAAATCATTCTATAGATATAAAACGAGTCACGAATATCGAGAATAATCCAAGGTCCAAACACAGCAGCATTTTCAATGTTGCGGCTTCTCTCTTTTAAAATGCCAACTTTTTAGGGCAGAGAAATGGGTGCCCAGCGTTGTGGCATCTATAGTTCCGCAGAGCAGCGCCGGTGAGCAGATCTCCTCCACCAGAAACCACGGATACATTTCAAAGACGTAAGAGACGAATCTCGTACGGCGTTGTAGACTCTCTTTTGGTGGAAATACCAATTTCCAATACCTGAAAGGTTTCTCACTCTCCTTCTCTCCCTTTGAGGAATTTGTGTCCTTCTGTGTTTTGAGTCTCCTCGATAATTTTGAGGGCACATCTCTTGTTTTCTGTTCTCGGTGATAGTCTGTTTTACTTTGAATGAATGATATGCTACTTGTATGCATGTTTATTTCGTGTATTCATCTAATTGTTCTTGTAATGTGGGGTGACCCGTCCCAATAATATTGGAGTTTTTGATTTGGGTGAAAGGAAGAGTAGTGATGGAAATGAAATTCAAGTGGGGCATGAACATAGTAGCATGAAGCTATAGCTGAAGCTTATTTGGGCTCATTCAATGTCTTGGAGTAGAAAATTGATAAGATTAAAGTCTCACGGACAAAATAGATCAATAAATTACCTAAATTAGCAATTTTCATCTTCTTCTCATAACCTTGCGAGACCTACCTGAGTTTTAAATCTTCGATTCCTATTCGAGGAAGGCAATTTCATAATCTGGTATTTCTCTTTCTGATTGCTGATTTTTTGTTCTGTTTTAGGCAGGTTATTCTTTGTTATATTTTGATTCCTTGGATTCTTGATTTTATCTGTCGCAATTTTGTTTAGGAAAAGAAAATGAAAAGATCAGTTAGGGTTCTTGATTTTTTTTTCGCTTTTCTCAAATGTGTCTTATTTGATTGATGTTCTGTTTCGTTCATTTGGAGAAAACAGGGTTTTGGTCTGTTACTCTTAGACATGGAATCAAAGGTTGAAGGGGATGTTAATTTATGTGAAAAAGTTTGCATCTTGGAGGACAAAGAGCCACCTAATGTCGTGGATAGCTGCAGAGTTCCTCCTCTTGGTCCAGGTACTCCTAATGCTTATAGGGAGAATGGCGAAGCTGTTACCAACTCTATGTCTCCGATGACTTTTGTTTCATCAATTTCATTGCTAGCTTGTTCTGAAGTGGTGGATCTTGATTTGAGCCCGCGGACCCCAAAAGAGGATGTTTTTGACCCATTTGCTCCGGTCCCAGATGAGTTGATGTTGGCTCCTCTAGTGAAGAAACGGATGGAGAAGGCACCGAACCAAGTGTCACGGAGGCTAAACTTTGGTTCTTGTTTGGGATTCGAAGCGATTTCTAGCCAAAAGAATGTTGATACTGATGGTGAAGAAGTTTTTCAAGAAAAGGTATTGTTGGAAACATTATGTGATTCCATATTGGATTTGATTTTGTTTAAGCAGGCTGAGGAATCTGGACTAAAAACTCCACCGAGGGATGCTATACTTTGTGCTGGCTTTGACTCGCCCGATAAGTTCCATCTCTTAAATGGCATTGCTGAGTCTTGTCCTGATGCCCCTGCAAAACCTAAGAGAAGTTCGTTGAACTTAGATTTAGGAATTTGCAGAAGGCTTGAATTTTGATGAAGTTCATATTTGTAGATGAAGGATTGGTAGTTGAAATGGTTTGGGTTGGCGAAAATGGTATGGACTATGTCATGTGAGGTTGTATATGCTAATTTAACGTCTGATTGCTTATTCGAGTTTAGTGCTTGTTATTTTCTTAGCATGATGTTGGCCATGGTAATATTAGCAAGTTCTGTATCTTTATCAAAAAATGTATAGTAATTGTATGTTGGATCGGGGCGGTATATGTTGGAAAAAAAATCTTGTGACCCTCAATGCTACTTAAAAACTTACTTTTTATCATTTGTTTGCTGCTGTAAAAGTTGGTTTCCAATGATTTATCATGTTTACTGATGAGCATTTTTCTTATTTTATCCCATGTTTGATGGACGCCGTAACTATTACCTGCAAGCTCTACCGATGCCTATATTATTTTTGTTTTTGAGGTAAAAAAAAGAATGAATACCATTTGCTATTACTTAGTATGTTCTGATGTTTTTTTCGATTTATTTCTAAAAAAAACATTCTGATGTCGTTGTCTAATTGGTCCCATTCGGGGGAATTTCTCACATATTAAGGTTACATTACTATTTTATTCATCAAATAGGGAGGGTTACTTTAATATTGTATTTTTTTCTTTTCAAAATGAGTCATTGATGATGATGTGGATGTGTGGCATGGTGTGTTTGATGATGTGGAATGAATGTCTCTTTTTCAAAATGAGTCATCTATACAAAATATAAAATTGTCTTAATTACTCCTTCTCAAAATGAGTTATTTATTCAACTCGAGGTGGAGAACCCATACAAACGACATGTGCGTATCGAGATGGACAAGCCGCGTCACATACGTATCTCGAGGTGGACAATTTGTATCACGTACGTATTTCGAGTTAGACAACTCAAGCAAAGGACACACACGTCTCTCGACGTGGACAACTCATGCAAATGTCACGCATGTATTTCAGGTGGAGAAGTCATGCAAACGTCATACACGTATGTCGAGGTGGGTGACTCATGTAACCTTGTGCAAACTATTCAAACGTCACACACACATCTCGAGATGGACAACTCGTACAACCTCGTGCAATCCATGCAAACCATCCAACCGTCATATACGTATCTCGAGGTGGACAATCCAAGCAAATTACACGCGCGTATCTCGAAGTGGACAATTTATGCAAGACAATTCATGCAGCATCGTGCAAACCATGCAAACGTCACGCACGTATCTCGATGTAGACAATCTGTGTATATCCATGCAATCCATGCAAACGTCGCGCATGTATCTCGAGGTAAATATGGACGGCTCGCATAACAATTGCAATTGTAAACTCATGCAACCCCATGCAGCCCACAGCCTATCAAGCTAGCCAGTCGCACCACACCGCCTATCTTGTCTTAACCGGCCTCGCCCATCAATAAAACTCCACATGGTGGATAGTTTTATGATTAACCTAATGATAGTACCATATAATATATATATATATAAGTTATATATAATGTATATAAAATATATAAAATATATATTATATTATATTATTGTATATTAATTATATATCATATATAATATTATATTATATAATATATTGCATTGCAATGCCACTTTGGCACCTAATTTGCACGAATGTCGCATTTAGGGAATGCGTCATTCGTGCAAATGATGTAGCCACGTGGATATGAATGTCTATGAATGTCTATGAATGATGCATTTTCAAAAAGAGCTTTAACTTAATTAACGAATAAAAAAAAATATCAACTTATTTTACTCATTTAAATCAATTTTAACTGTACGTCATTTAGTGCTTTCGGTATTACTTAGTATGTTTTCTGCTGGTTTTAGAATGTTTAATTTTCTGCTGGTATTGGACTTTTGTACTAATAACTTATTGCACTAATACTGACGCAGCGGAGATCTTCTAAATCAGTTGAACGAATCCACGAAAAATTCGATCTAGGTCAAAACTTAAGCTAAAGTTCGAAAATTCTTTTATTTCAGCCAAAACTACGAATTACACTCAATAGATCGCTTAAATAGCGAAACCCTAAAATTTGCCAAAAATAGTAAAAAGTTCAAAAAGCCCTAAACTGAAAACTAGATGAAAAATAGAAACAAACGCCGCAAACGGCAATAAAAACGGAAATTCCTAATGAAAGTTATAAGCGAAACAAAAGTTTCCTAAAATAACAAAATTGCCGTTTCGGAGGGCGAAACGATGGAATTTCGCCGAAAAACGTCGTAATCACAGCATAGCTGTGTGTCGTGATCTCCACGTCGTTTCCAATAAACCCATACCCTCGGAACGCCAAAACTCAAACGTCCGAACTTCACCAAAATTAAAAAAATGTCGTCCTGTAATATCTTTTCCTATTTTTTCAAGAATTTGCAACTAATTCTTGGTCATCATTATCCTGTCAAGAATTTGCAAGCTAATTCTTGTACTTCATCATTCTCCCAGGGTGGACAGAATTCGCCCTCGAATTGTCATCGTCATACGTATCCTCATAATAGGGAACAGGATGTTTTACATTAAATACATCAGCCGTGCGAATGTGACATGACAACTTCAATCTGTAAGCATTAGGATTAATTTTCTCAAGAACCTCCACAGGACCAATCTTCCGAACTGACAATTTGTTGTAATCACCCACAGAGAACCGGTCTTTAGTGAGAACTGCCCACATAAAGTCACCCACTTCAAACTCCACGTGACGCTTCTTCCGATCTGCATATTGTTTGTACTTGTCTTCAACCTGTCTGCGCAACTCCTCATGCTCACTAAGACTCATTTGGTAGTGTGGTCTATTATGTAGTGACGCACCAGGTTCAAGGTCAATCTGATGTTGAATATCAAGCAATGGTGGCAGTCCTTCTAGCATCTCATCAGGGAAAACATCACAAAACTCATTCACAATAGGAATTGCAGCTTCAGGAACATCAACATCTCTATCTACCTCCTTTCCCATCAAGATGTAAACTACATCAGAATCCTGTAATGCATCTTCAAATCTTGCCAAAGACTGCAAGCTGCTAGATTCTTTAGTAGGCTTGACTTTCTCCTGATCCTTGGCGGGTACTAGCACAATCTTCACTCCCTTGAACATAAGGGTGTACTTATTAGTTCTGCCATCATGCACAACTTCCATATCAAACTGCCAAGGACGTCCCAGTAACAAGTGGCAAGCATCCATAGCCACAACATCACACCAGACTGAATCCTTGTAGTTAGCACCAATAGAAAAAGTCACCAAGGCGCGTTTCGACACCTGCACCTCACCACCTTTCTTCAGCCAAGCTAGGTTGTAGGGTCTGGGTTGTTGTTCAGTTGCAAGGCCCAACTTCTGAACCGCTTAAACTGAGACGATATTCTCGCAACTGCCTGCATCAATCATGAACCTGCACACCTTGCCTAAGATGGTACACTTGGACTGAAAGATGTTATTCCGCAGCCACTCATCATAAGCGACAACTCTAGGAGTGATACAAGAATGCCTTACAACTAAGGCGGTACCCACATCTCCAGTCACGACCTCCTCTTCTGTTTTGTCAGAAGTATCAAACGCTGGTTCTGCAGTAATGTTGGCCTCTTCCTCTTCGTCTTCCTCTTCGTTCTCAATAAAGAGAGCCTTCTTCCCTTTACATTCTGACTTCCTATGACCAACTTCGCCACAACCAAAACATTTAATCCCACTAGTGCTAGGTCTGTTTGTGCGACTAGCAGGGTTAATTGCAGCGATATTACCTCAGTATTGGCTGTCCCAACACTAACATTACTGGAAGCATTACTCACACCCCGACGTTGTTGTTTCTCCACCAACAATGCTCGTTGGTGCGCTGCAGATAAGGAAGCCGGATCAAACATGTTGACGACATCTTGGATCTGCGCCCTCAGTCCACCAATATACCGCGCCACTAATTGGTCGTTAGTTTCCTGCAGTTCATTTCTAGCGACTAACTGATAAAACTCAGTAGTGTAATCATCTACTGACTTTGCCCCTTGTCTCAGATTCTGCAACCTCTGATCCATAAGGCGTTGGAAATTGTAAGGCGAGAACTCACCCCGTAAGTGCTTTTTTCATCTTCTCCCACGAGGTGATCTTCGCCTTTCCGTTCCTATTCCGCATCAACTTCTGCTGTTGCCACCAAGCCGTGGCCCTGTCGCGGAATCTGGTCGCAACCAGTTGCACACGCTTGTCTTCGGGAACACCTTTGAATTTTAGGACTTCTTCAACTGACGCCAGCCAGTCTAAGAATTCTTCCGGTCGAAGGGTGCCATGGAATTCTGGGACCTCCGTCTTCATCCCAGACTCCAACCGCCTGCGATCATCCTCAACTGCACGCGGCCTGTAGCGCCTCTTCGGTGCCTCAACATACTCATCCTTCCCTTCGATAGAAGAATCTCTTACTGGTTCATCACCAACAGATTCCCTTCGATGGTTAGGGATACGATCCATATTCCGACCCAACAACTGATCAATTCTGGCAGTTAATTGTTCTACCACCGCGCCCATGCGTTGGTCAATTATTTGGCCAATTTGTCGATTCAGATGGTCACGGTCATACACCTCCTAGATACGCTTTGGTTTCCTCTTCTACGCGGCATGATTTCTCCAATCACGCCGAACCAGGCTCTGATACCAACTGACGCAGCAGAGATCTTCTAAACCAATTGAACGAATCCACGAACAACTCGATCTAGGTCAGAACTTAAGCCAAAGTTTAAAAATTCTTTTATTTCAGCCAAAACTACGAATTACACTCAATAGATCGCTTAAATAGCGAAACCCTAAAATTTGCCAAAAATAGTAAAAAGTCCAAAAGCCCTAAACTGAAAACTAGACGAAAAATAGAAACAAACGTCGCAAACAATAAAAATGGAAATTCCTAATGAAAGTTATAAGCGAAACAAAAGTTTCCTAAAATAGCAAAATTGCCGTTTCGGAGGGCGAAACGGTGGAATTTCGCCGAAAAACGTCGTACTCACAGCATAGCTGGGTCTTATGATCTCCGCGCCGTTTTCAATAAATCCATACCCCGGAACGCCAAAACTCAAACGTCCGAACTTCACCAAAATTACAAAAATGTCATCATGTCATATCTTTTCCTATTTTTCCAAGAATTTGCAACTAATTTTTGGTCATCATTATCCTGTCAAGAATTTGCAAACTAACTAATTCTTGGACTTCATCATTATCCTGTCAAGAATTTGCAAGCTAATTCTTGGACTTCATCAATACCATTTGCTAAGAATGCCACTTTGGAAGCCAAGACTGTGAAGGCCAAGCCTGTGCGGGCTGTGCGGGCTGGATCTTCACCAATATCGATGTTATCTCCAATTTATACTACAAGATTATGGTCGATTAGTGTCCAAAATCAGAGGTGGAATGTTTTCCATCCCTGATCAACAATGGTTTAACAATGGAAGAAAGGCTGACTCATGTTTGACCACATAGCGACGTAATAGAGATGGAATAGATGAAATTTAGAGACGGAATGAATTCCGTCAGCAGTCAGTCAAGCACGCCAAAAATTCCCACCTTACAAGCCGCAACGAACTTTATCGCTTCACAAGTAGCGATGGAATTTGACATGAGGATTCGTTTGGGATCCATCACTGGTCCAGCGCTGGTTCATCGTTGAATCTGTTCAGTGATGCCTCAGCGACGAACACTTATCCACGTGTCACTCTCCCCATTTTCCGTCGCTCGCTGAGCTGACCATGTTTTTTCAAAACGACCGTTCGTTCCCCCATTCACGATCGTCTTCCTCAGAGAGAACTAGAGAGCCCCAAAAAAAACAACAACCCTTCTCTGCCCACCCACTCCGGCGATCACTCCGGACACCCTCATCGCTCTCTCCTCTCCCTCTTTGCCCCACTGTCGCACCCTTCGATGGTTACTTGAAGATATGGGGGTTACACGTGCTTCTGCTACCATTCTGTATTGTGATAATCAAAGTGCGATCCAAATTGCACACAATGATATTTTTCATGAGAAAACAAAACATATTGAGAATGATTCTCACTTCGTCCGTCAGCAACTGGTTCGAGGCACTATTCAGCTTTCTTCAGTTTCCTCCTCCAACCAGACGGCTGATATCTTCAATAAAGCTCATCATCCGGGTCGCTTTCATGCCTTGGTTAACAAACTCAAATTGATTCCTACGAATCCATCTTGAGTTTGAGGGAGGGTGTTAAGGAAACTACTAGTTAAGAAAACACAATATTACATTTAGCAGTTAAGGAAATTAGTATCTCGTGTAATTAGTAGTTTTCCTTTGTGATTGCACTTTTCTTTTGTATTCTAAGACTTGTGCGCGTATATATAGATTACCATGTACACAAGATTAAACACACAATAAACTTATTCTCTTGAGAAGTTATCAGGTTGAACTATCATTCTTGGTATGGATCAATGAGAGTTGCACTCCTCTCCAAGAACAAATTGAAATTTGTGGATGGTCACATCACGGTTTCGAGAAAAGAGGATCCAATGTATTCTGCTTGGGAACGCTAGTCTATTCATGGATTATGAGATCAGTATCAGATTCCATCATTAAGAGTATTTTGTGGATAGATGCCGCTATGGATGTAGGGAAAGATTTGCATGATCATTTTTCTCAAGGAGATGCAATTCGTATCGCTGACTTGCAAGATGAAATCTCAAATTTCAAGCAAGGAAATCTTTCTGTAACTGAGTATTTCACTCAACTTAAAATCTTATGGGATGAGTATGCCACATGACGATCGATCCCTAGTTGCATATGCAATCCGCAATGTACTTGTACTGCTCTTAAGATTGTAAGGAAGCACCACGAAGATGATCACTCAATTCGATTCTTGAAGGGTATTAATCAGGGTTTTGCAACAGTTCGACCTTAAGTCTTGTTGATGGATCCTATGCCAAATATTAACAAGCTATTTTCTTTGGTTATCTAGCATGAACGACAAATGCATTTGTCCATAGGCAAAGTTGAAGAATCTGCAGTTTTCGTGACTAAGCCTCCAAATCTGTTGGTTCAACTACTAATAATCAAGGGGCTTCAAAGAAGTTCTTCACTAATGGTAACAGACCAATTTGTACCTTTTGCAATATCCCTGGTCATACCATTGAGACTTGTTACGAGAAACATGTATATCCTCCTGGATTTAAATTAAAGAGAAGATTCAAACTGGTCAATCTTCTTAAGTAAATTCTGTTCGAAAATCTGACAAAACTACATCTGCAAATTCTGGGAACTTGACTATTGATTCCAATGTTAATCTTCATGGAGGTAATAATTCTTCAATTGGTTCTTCTAATGCGCTTACTCAAGAACAATATGCTAAACTCTTCACCTTGCTTCAACAAGTGAAATCTGACTCCTCCATCAGCACTCAAGTCAATCAGTTTTCTGTTCACTTTGCTCCAATCAATGATGCTTCGGGTATAACCTCTTTCTCTCATGTTAATACTTTATCACTTCATAAAAATTCTTGGGTCTTTGATACTGGTGCTACTGATCATATTATTTGTGATTTGGGTCTTCTTGACACACACTCCTATTTCCAATGCCTATGTTTCATTACCTAATAACCATAAAATTCCCATCACTCACACTGGAACCGGAGTCCTTTCCGCAGATTTTATCCTTACAAATGTTTTGTATGTGCCACAATTTTCTTTTAATCTAATTTCTGCATGTAAATTACATCCTCTTATTCTTATTCTATAATTTTCAATAATGATTTGTGCATCATTCAAGATCTTCCGACTTCAAGGACGATTGGATTAGCTGAAAAGTTCAACGACCTTTATTATCTCTTATCTCCATCGACTTCCAAATGCAAGAGTTTAGTTTCTTCTTTCCAGTCTCATAAGTCTCCTGTTATTGATCTTTGGCATTTTAGATTAGGACATCTATCCAATGCACATCTATCCAATGCACGAATGCAACTGTTGCATTCTATTGATGATACAATACATGAATCTTCTATTAATCCTTGTGAGATTTCTCATTTTGCTAAACAAAGAAAAGTACCCTTCCCTGTTAGCACTTCTATCTCTTCTAATTAGTTTGATCTAATTCATGTTGATATTTAAGGACCATCTCCTATTATTTCTCATTATGGTCACAAATATTTTCTTACTGTTGTTGACGACAAAAGTCGATTCACTTGGGTTTTTTTACTGAAGTCTAAGGCTGAAACTCGTCAGCTCATTCAAAGCTTTTGTTGCCTAGTTGAAACCCAATTTTGTTGCAAAATCAAATGTATTCGCAGTGATAATGGTCTTAAATTTAGCATGCCTCAATTTTATGCTTCTAGAGTTATCATACATCAAACTACATGTGTCTATACTCCGCAACAAAACTCAGTTGTTGAGAGGCATCAACACATTCTTAATGTGGCTCGATCTCTTAAATTTCAATTAAACTTGCCAACCACTTTTTGGTCTGATTGTGTAGCACATGCCGTTTACTTAATTTATCGTATTCCCTCTCCTCTTATTTCCAATCAAACTCCTTTTCATGTTTTGTTTGGCGTTCATCCTTCTTATTCTAATCACAAAGTGTTTGAATGTCTTTGTTATGCTTCTACACTTGACCATAATCGTCATAAGTTTGTAGAGCTCATCCGTGTGTTTTCCTTGGTATTCCTTCTAGTACTAAAGGATTTCAATTATACAATTTTGTTACCAAAAAAGTTTTCATTTCTAGAAATGTGTATTTATATGAAACTTATTTTCCCTTCAAATTTCAAATTGCTACTTCAACTCCTATATCTGATTTTGTTCTTCCGTAAGAATTTGATGCTCCAATTGATGTTGAAACTCCTACCACTCCAATTCCTACTTCTATTATGACCCCTGATTCCACTTTTGTTAATCCTACTCCTGAACTTTTCCCAGATTCTGTTAGACCAGAGGGACTTGCAATGACTTCAAAGCGTGTAACACTGCCACTTTCCTAAAGGAAATTTTGCTCTCTATACTGCAAGAGTCAGCAAATATCCTAAAGGATACGATGAAGTAAACACAACTTTCACTTTGCAGTAGTGAAAGATGAAAACAAGAGCAATTGCTGGTGAATTTCGAGATAATTTCTTCCTCTTCAAACCTCTCCTCTTATAGAGCATTGGTCATGATCAGTTGGAGAAGAGGAATAGTCATGCATTGATGCAATGGAGTAATGGAGCAGCCAAGCATTGATGCAATGGAGTAGTGGAGCGATAATTCCTTAATGGAGAGCAGTTTCAACTGCACCCACTAAGCCACTCTACTAACTACCCATTTAATCTCGAAAATGGTAAAAATTAGTTTTACCCATGGTTAGCTTGCACACATATAGACACACACGCACGTGCCTCGTGCCTCGTGCTAAGTGCTAAGTGCGCCTATAAAAGCGCCTAAAATGCGCCATATGCGCGGCGCGCGCGCTCGTGTGGCTCACCGTGCATAGCACTTGTTTTTTATTTTACACACACTATGGTGCAAGAGTACATATATACTCTTTAAATGTGAAGTTTCTAACCAATGTGGGATTAAACATTTATTTTGAAAAATGTTCAACAATCCCCCGCCATTTTCAAAATAATCAGATTATTCAATCCACGAAATCTCAAACATTATATGCATAACTAATGGTATCTTGCGATTTGAACCACTAACTTGTGAAAAGTTCATTACATCATATCAGAATTACATGGTAGATAAACTTTGAACCGATGATTCTATTCGATATGTAGCATAAACATATCACGCATATAACTTACACCAGCAAAAAGCCATAAATATCCTGACACATTCAACATTGGCCTTGTGTCCCGTATCTTCTCGTGAATGTCTTTGGAGCCAAGCCCTTGAACTCCTTGAAGCGGCCGCACTTCACATCCACATAGGTAGTCTCCATTCTAGTACCCCCGCAATTTAAGTACCTTTAGAAGACTATTAAGAGATCATCTCAACCTCCTCTCTTTACATGCAGGTACCGAGCACTAACAACCTTGGGATGGTTATGAAAACTTAGTGCTCACAAATCACTCTTATAATGAATTTGACTACATTGAACTCAAGACTTAACGTAATGTTAGGCGTCGAGTTGAGTTTCCACTATTGGTGACCTGTAATTCATGGGCTTGAGACCCATCCCCCTTGATGTTTTATTCACCAAGTCTCTTGGCAATCCTTTAGTAAGGGGATCTGCCAAGTTTTGACTAGATTTCACATAGTCAATTGTGATAACTCCTCTTGTTATCAATTCTCTGACACAACTATGTCTCAGTCCAATATGTCTGGATTTACCATTGTACATTTGGCTATAAGCCCTTGCCAAAGTGGCTTGACTATCACAATGGATAGATATTGGAGCCACCGGTTTAGGCCACAATGGTATCTCGTGTAATAATTTTGAAGCTGAGGCCAATGCAATAAACTCTGATTCCATGGTAGAACCAACCATTAAAGTTTGCTTCTTTGAAGCCCACGAGATTGCACCTCCAGCAAGTGTGAAAATCCACCCACTTGTAGATGCATGATTTTGATCTTTCACAATCCAACTTGCATATGAAAATCCTTCTAAGACCGAAGGATATCCACTATAGCATAAACCATAGTTAATTGTTTTCTTCAGATATTTCAAAACTCTTCGAATTGCAAACCAATGCAACTCGCTTGGATTAATTGTAAATCTACTCAACTTGCCTACTGCCAAGGCAATATCCGGCCTAGTGCATGTCATTGCATACATTAAGCATCCAATTAATCTAGAATACTCCAGTTGTGAAACTGGATTGCCAGTATTTTTCACTAGCTCAATACTTGAATCTAGTGGGGTAGAAACAGGGCACAATTCAAGTGATTGAATCTATTGAGAACTTTCTCAATATAATGAGATTGAGTTAGAGTAATACTCCCCTCATCTCTTACAATCTGAATCCCGAGAATGACATCTGCTTGCCCCATATCTTTCATTTCAAACTGACTTGAAAGAAACCTTTTGGTCAACTGAACTTGTTCCAGGTCAGTTCCAAAAATCAGCATGTCATCTACGTAAAGACAGATAATGACACCATTGCCTTTTCCATCAAACTTGCTATACGCGCACTTATCAGATTCATTTATTTTGAATCCAAAAGCAAGTACAACCTGGTCAAATTTTTGGTGCCACTGTTTTGGTGCTTGCTTTAAACCGTACAATGATTTTCGCAATCTGCACACTTTATTCTCATGACCGGGCATAATAACCCATTCAGGTTGTTCCATGTAAATTTCCTCATCCAACTCTCCATTTAGGAACGCTGTTTTAACGTCCATTTGGTGGATGACCAGCTTGTTTATAGCTGCAATTGCAATAAGCAATCTGATAGTAGCAATTCTAGCTACTGGTGAATAGGTATCGAAATAGTCTATTCCATGCTTTTGGGTGAAACCCTTAGCAACCAGTCTTACTTTGTGTTTTTCAATGGATCCATCAACTCTTCTTTTCCTTTTGAAGAGAAATTTACATTTAATGGGTTTACACCCAGGAGGTAGATCAACTAGCTCCCAAGTGTTATTTCCCATTATTGAATCTATCTCATCATTTAATGTCTCTTTCCAGAAAGCTGCATCTCTTTCTTTCATTGCCTCCTCTACTGTTTGAGGATCTGCCTCCGTATTAAAACAATACGGAATTTGTCTAGTTACTGTTTCTCTACTTCCTTCAACTAGGAATGTATAGAAATCAGAACCAAATGACTTAATTTTCCGAGCTCGTTTGCTCCTTCGAAGTTCAGGAACTTCTACTAATTCTTTGTCATTTTCAATTTCTATGACTTCCTTCCCTTTTTGGTTTTCTTCGGGAATACCTTTGGTGACAGATTTAAATCTTGTCTCGTCAAAGATTGCATCCCTTGATTCAATTACGGTGTTTACTGAAATCGAATTATTAGGCTCAATTACCATGAACCTATATGCCTTACTGTGTTGTGCATATCCAATAAATATGCACTCCACTCCCCTTTCACCCAATTTCCTCTTTTTGGGTTCAGGTACTTTTACTACTGCTCTACAGCCCCAAACTCTTAAATAATTAAGATTTGGTTTTCGCTTATTCCAAAGCTCATATGGGGTGACTTTATTCCTCTTTTGTGGAATTCTATTCAAAATATGGCATGCAGTCAGCAATGCCTCTCCCCAAAATCCACTACTCAAACCAGAGTTTGATAGCATGGCATTAACCATTTCGGTTAAAACACGATTCTTACGCTCAGCCACACCATTTTGTTGTGGTGTATAAGGGGCAGTAGTTTCATGGACTATTCCAGTGGATTCAAAGTACTTTGGATCATAGTACTCTCCTCCCCTATCAGACCTTAAACATTTTATAAAGGTCTCACATTGCAATTCAGTTTCTGCCTTATAGGCCCGAAACTTAACCATTGCCTCATCTTTGGAATGCAACAAGTAAACATAACAATACCTACTATAATCATCGATAAATGTTATAAAATATTTATTGCCTCCTATTGAGGGTGGACTATGTATGTCGCATACATCAGAATGTATCAAGTCTAGCAACTTTGAATTTCTTTCAACATTAGGAAATGAGTTTCTAGTTATTTTTGTTTTCATGCATGTATTGCAATTTCCTTCATATTTATCAAAATAAGGCAGTAATTCCAGATTTACCATATCATATAATTTTCTGAAATGAACATGTCATAATCTATGATGCCATAAAAATGAAGGAGACTCAACAAGATACGCAAAAACAACATTCTTATTAGATAAAGCGATTACATTGAGCTTAAACATGCCCTCATAAGCATACCCCTTCCCTACATATACCCCTCCCTTGGAGAGTACAAACTTGTCAGCCTCAAAGACAAGCCTAAATCCAAACTTATTCAAAAGACCACCCGACACAAGATTCTTCCTCACTTCGGTGCATAATACACGTTAGTGAGTGTTACAATTTTGCCGAAGTAAACTTCGATCAACACTACCTATGCCGTTAACGAGGACAAGTAGCATCATTTCCCATGTACAAGACAAGATTTTCATCTATCGCTCCATGGTCTTGAAGAACCTTTTGTTCTTGCGGACATGTCGAGTAGCACCGTAATCAACCCACCAAGCCATATCATTTTCAACGACGTTGATTTCAGATATCATAGCAATGAGATCATCATTGTCGTTACCTGCACCTTTGGCGGCGCTAGAGGAAGCATGGTTTTTTCCTTGCTTCCTCTTCCAATGATGACATTCAGACTTGAGGTGGCCATCTTTCCCGCAGAACCAACAAGTGACTTTCTGCTTCCTTTGATTCTGATTTTGGTTGTTCGATTTTCCCGAACCAGCAGGCTTTTTGAAGCCACCAGGCTTGTTAGGCCTGTTCAGGAAGGGCTTTTTGAACTTAGCAGCTTCCATCACATTCACCTTTGAAATCTCCTGAGCATTCTGCTCTTTTTCATTTTCCTGCATGCGACAATCCTCTTCTACACGAAGATGGTTAGCAAGTTCATCAAAAGATATATCCTCTTTTTTATGCTTAAGAGTTCGTTTGAACTCCTTCCAAGATGGGGGCGGTTTATCAATAATAGAAGACACAACAATAGTTTCATCCATGACAAGATTGTGTTGAGAGAAATTATTTCTAATCCTCTCAACTTCACGGAATTGTTCCATGACAGACCTTTCATCAACCATTTTAAAATTAATAAACTTTGATATAAGAAATTTCTTACTTGTCGCATCCTCCTTATGGTACCTTGCCTCCAATTTCTCCCACAGTTCCTTGGCAGAGGGACGTCATGGTAGAGGTCGAACAGTGAGTCCTTCATGGCGTTCGGAATGTGACCTCTGCAGGTGTGGTCATCCGTCTCCCATTTCTGCCTCTTCCTGATCTGCTCGACAGTTTCATCATCGGACTCCATCGGTTTCGGTGTATCCAGAACATACACCAGATGAAGCGCCACCAGTAGGAAATGCACTCGCTTCTGCCACCTCAGAAAATCGCCTCCATCAAAGCGATCCAGCTTCACAATGTTAGCCGACAGTTCTTTGATTGAAGCCATTGCAACGACAACAAAAAATTTCCTTTAGATTGTTAGACCAGAGGGACTTGCAATGACTTCAAAGCGTGTAACACTGCCACTTTCCTAAAGGAAATTTTGCTCTCTATACTGCAAGAGTCAGCAAATATCCTAAAGGATACGATGAAGTAAACACAACTTTCACTTTGCAGTAGTGAAAGATGAAAACAAGAGCAATTGCTGGTGAACTTCGAGATAATTTCTTCCTCTTCAAACCTCTCCTCTTATAGAGCATTGGTCATGATCAGTTGGAGAAGAGGAATAGTCATGCATTGATGCAATGGAGTAATGGAGCAGCCAAGCATTGATGCAATGGAGTAGTGGAGCAGTAATTCCTTAATGGAGAGCAGTTTCAACTGCACCCACTAAGTCACTCTACTAACTACCCATTTAATCTCGAAAATGGTAAAAATTAGTTTTACCCATGGTTAGCTTGCACACATATAGACACACACGCACGTGCCTCGTGCTAAGTGCGCCTATAAAAGCGCCTAAAATGCGGCATATGCGCGGCGCGCGCTCGTGTGGCTCACCGTGCATAGCACTTGTTTTTTATTTTACACACACTATGATGCAAGAGTACATATATACTCTTTAAATGTGAAGTTTCTAACCAATGTGGGATTAAACATTTATTTTGAAAAATGTTCAACAGATTCTTCTACGTGTTTTGGACGTTCCATCTCCATCATCTACTTCAGTTCCAGTTCAGCCTCCCATTACTCGAACATCATCAAGACCCACTTCTATTCCTCATTATCTTAATGATTACCGCTGTACGATTCCAACACTTAAAGGCTAATTCTGTTTTTTCAATTTCTAATCCTCATCCTTTATCCACCACTTATTCTATAGACCACTTAACTCCCAATCATAAAGTTTTTGTATTTGAAGTATCCAATGTTAAAGATCCAACACATGATAATGAAGCAATTAAGTATCAATGTTGGAGGGATGCTATGGAACATGAGATCAATGCCTTGCAAAATCATACTTGGGATATTGTTGATCTTCCTCCCACCAAACAAGCTATAGGATGTAAGTGGGCATTTAGAATCAAGTTTAATGCTAAAGGATACACTCAACAAAATGGTATTGACTCCATTCATACTTTTTCCCCTGTTGCAAAATGACTACTATTCGATGTTTACTTGCTATTGCTGCTTCTCAAGGATGGCATCTTCATCAGTTAAATATTAATAATGCTTTCTTACATGGTGATCTTCATGAAGAAGTTTATACGACAGTTCCTCCTAGTTTTCAAGTGTCGGGACTTTCTAAGGTTTGCAAACTTCAAAAATCTTTGTATGGGCTAAAACAAGCTAGTAGGCAAAGGAATGCCAAACTTACTGAGGCCTTGTTATCTTTAAATTTCAAGCAAGCATCTTGAGATCCTTCTCTCTTCCTTATGACCTCTGGCTCCTCTTTCATTGCTCTTTTAGTTTATGTTGATGACGTTGTTTTGGCCAGTGACAATGTTGACTTAATTCAGGAGGTTAAGGATTTCTTACACAACTCTTTTCAAATTAAGGATTTGGGAGAGGTGAAATTTTTTCTTGGTTTTGAGATTGCTAGATCTTCTTCAGGAATTCACTGGGGTCAAAGAAAATATATCTTGGATCTCTTACGAGACGCATGCTTTATTAATTGCAGACCGGTTTCCGCTCCTATGGTTGCAAATTTACGCCAAGCAAATGTGATGGTGATCCTCTTTTTGACTTTACATCTTGTAGAGTATTGGTGGGCAAACTCTTGTACTTATGCAACACTAGACCAGATATTTCATTTGCTGAGCAACAAATTTCTCAATTTTTGGATCATCCTACTTCTCAACATTTACAGGCAGCTCATGGAATTCTTAGATACCTCAAAGGTCAACTTGGATAAGGTCTTTTCTTCTCAGCTTCATCTTCTTCTTAGCTTAAAGGTTTTTGTGATTCCGATTGGGCTTCTTGCCCAGATTTAAGATGATCCATTAGTGGTTTTTGTGTCTCTCTTGGTTATAGTCTAATTTCATGGAAATCAAAGAAACAACAAACTGTTTCTCGTTCCTCATCTGAAGCTGAATACCGTGCTATTGCTGCTCTTACTTGTGAGATTCAATGGATTTTTTATCTTCTTCAAGATATTTGCATTTCTCATTCACAGCCCGCAATATTGTATTGTGATAATCAGTCAGCCATTCATATTACTAACAACCCCGTTTTTCATGAACAGATTAAACACATAGAGTTGGATTGTCATCTTGTTCGTGAGAAGCTTCAAGCAAAGTTGATTCGCTTGCTGCCTGTTTCCTCCTCGAATCAACTTGCAGATTTTTTAACCAAACCTCTACCTCTATATCCAAGCTGGGCATATCTAATATCTATGCTCCAGCTTGAGGGGGGCTATCAGAGTTGTATTAGATGTGGTGTTGAACAGTTTTGTTTTCTATCCTTTATGTGGATACCTAACAAAATATACAATCTCATGCATGTAATTGGTGATGAGAAGTACAATGCGCATATACATGGATCATCATGTGTATGTCATATCCATAAGTACCCAAAAGTATCGAATTATCATTAATACATAGTCATATATGTACAACAAAATGACAAAAGGGCTTACAAAGTAAGAATTAGGGAGTTGGCTCTAAGGGTAGCTTTGAGGTAATCACTGAGTACAGGCTCATTTTCCTTATTGCTCGAGAGACCTACAATTGTCACCAATATCAGAGACAATTCCTGTGAGTAAGGCTATAAGAGATTCAACAATATTTTTGAATAATAAATGATAATATTAAAAAATAATGCGATTATTTAAAGAAAGCTATAAATAAATGAAAAAGTGCACAATAAATAGACAAATCAATTAAAGCAGTAAGGATCAAGTAGCAAGGAAATGAAAATATAGGTGAATAGGTGATGTGGTCCAAACTACGGGTCATTAGACAAAACACAGCTTGAAGTTAACATAGTGGGCCTACAACCACTTCCAATTACCTAAACACAACTTTCTAGGCACTTCAAACTCATTTAGTCATTTCCGACATCCCCTTAACTGTCAAGGTAAGCCACACCCGAATTCTTTATCCCTTATATAACTCTCGCGTGGAGCCATTGTAATACCAGATGCTTAACCCATAAGAAGATACTACTAGTGGATCACCTAGGCCCTAAGCTACTTAAACAAGAATGGAATACATATAGGACATGCTTTGAAAGAAATAAACAATAAGAAGTTAATAAGAAATCATGTTGACAATCTTACTAGTTTAGTTATTTCAAAATGATATCAATTTCACTCTACAATAACTCCCATGCATCTTGCAACACTCTCTTGATACCAGCTCTTGGTACCCTCGGTGCATGGTAAAATTTAGACTCAGTTTATAGTATGTTAGAGCCTAATTAGTTCAGTTTGTTTCTTTTCATCAACACAATCCCTATTTGTTAATTTAGTAAAGTTTAAGATATTAAAATTCATTCCGGTGTCTTAACTTACCCAATTTGTTCCAAAAACAATACACGAGGTTCTTAGTTATCTATCTTTAGTATTTACAATGTTTGGATGTCGATAGAAACTCGTTAGAAATTTATTTTGATCAAGATTTGGTTTAAGTTTACAAAACTCTCCAATAGAAAAGAGTGTTTACCTCAATTTGAAAACTGAATGAAAAAAAACACCTCGGATGTACCCAAAACTCCTAGGACATCGCATTTATAGTTTTGTAGTGTATTCTTAACAATTTAGTCCTATTTGGACCAATGGAGACCCTAGAAACCACCCTACAGAAACCCAATAAAATTGGTTTTGCACACTCATTAGCGCGCTATCCAGTTATCTAATTCTCCTTATTAACGCGCTGACCAGCGTGGGGGCCTAGAAATTAGCAACGCATTTCAGGATTCCTGCACTCGAGAACCCGCCTAATTCACCCTCTCCGACCCTCATTCGCCTCCACCTTGAGTTCGGCAACATCTTTAGGGAAAAGACCTGTGTATACTTTAATAAAAATCATCAATTACATCAAATTAAATCATTCATTTAATCATTTCAAACATAAACATCAAAACGATTTTTTTTATTTAAAATTTGAACAACTCTGTCCTATATTGGAACTCAACTTACACATATGACTAAAGAGTGTAACTTGATGTTTTTAAAACTTTTAAATAGGAAATCAGCCCTGATTACAATTAGAAATTAGAAACCCCAAATTCTGAGCAAGTAGGGCATAAATTTGAAAGGAATTGGTTTGATTATTGTAAATGCATTTGAGAAAGCACTTTGATTCAAAAACCTCGAGAATTCAAAGTATTTGAAGTTCCAAGGATTTCAAAATTTAGATTGGCATGAACCCCCAAATTCCCATCACTTAAATAATGAAAGAACAAGAAGCGATTGCTTGCTTAGAGTTGATCTTGTGAAGAATCAAGCTCTTGCAGGTTTTAGCTCAATAGAAAAAAATTCTTTACTTCATTTCCTTATTCACCAATTTTAGCAGGTATGTAAGGTTTCTTTGATATCTGGAGATATCATTCCCCCAATAAAATGAGATGTGTAGTTTTTGTTACGCATGTACAAGGAGTTGAGTCTACTTTTATAACCCTCATGTTGAATGAAAACAATTAGATAAGCTTCTAGTCACTACCCGTGTTTATCACTAGATACATCTAGAGTCCTCAACTCATGATACATGCATGTTCTAGTATTCCACTGAGTATTTCTCATAAAAGATAAATTTGTGCATTCATTAGCTATATCAATGATTTTTAAAACATAATAAATTTATGTCTTAGCTTAGGAAATTTCTTAGTTTACCACTCTAACTTAGGTTATTTGTTCTCCTTAGATACTTTTAGTTCTTAATTTAACTTAAAATAAAGTCTAAGCTATAAACTAACCCAAGTTCGCCTTCAATACCTCGACCCATTTATTACCTGTGGGTACACACCGAGGTCGCTTGATTGTGATTTTGATAATAAGACTAATACAACTGTGCACGCAAAAAACGGATATGTTTATTTATATAATTACTACATGGTATCAAACACAAATACGATAATGTAACTATTCATTTATATCTATGTCGACACCTGAGTTGTGCCTGAGTGTTCTACATAGGATTGGTCATCGTGTCACTATCCTACAAGGCAATCAACTAGGTTTACAAAATTTTGGATTGTTACAGCCTTCCCAACTAATAAGAATTTAATCCTCAAAATTGAAATAACTAAAACGAAACTGTTACCAAAATCAATTTAGAAATGGGAAGCTTTTGCATAAATAGAACTTCCGTCCCCACATCAGCTCTTCATGATAATGGTGATACCATTTCACGATGACTAAGGAAATATCCTTAACCTTAAACTCTGGACTTCTTAGTCCAAGTTTTGTACGGGTTGCTCCTTATAAGTGATATCCTCTACCAAGTCGGTCTGACCCAAGTCTACATTCGATCTCTCACCACCTCTCCACTTATCTAACCGTAGCATCAAGATGTGAATTACTAGGTGGACTCCTTCTAATTATGATGGCAAGTCGATATTGTAAGTAACAGTGCCAACTCTCTTTACAATCCTAAATGGACATTTGAGTCTCAACGTAAGTTTTCCTTTGATTCTAACCATTTATGACACGTCAGAGGCAAGCCTTTAGATGGACATAATATCCCTCTATATTCTAATTCGTCTTAGTACTTGTTACCATACTTATTTTGTCTCTCATGAGCGCCTTAAAGTAGCTAACGTATCAGTCAAACTTTCTCTTTGTGATCTACCATTATCTTTAGCCGAACTGCTGTAATATCCTCATGCTTGACCCTACATGATAAAGATCAATAATGCTTGCCATAAAGTGCCTCAAAAGGTGTCATTCCAATGCTTACCATAAAGTGCCTCAAATGGTGTCATTCCAATAACAGAAGTAGATATTCTTCCTATAATCCTTAGTACCTTAAAACACAAATCTTGGGCATGTCTTTTAATACCAAAATAAGTCGCTCCGACTGTCTATTTCTCTACGGGTGCTACACGAAACTAAACTAAAGCTATATGCCATGTTGTTCTTGCATGCTCTCCCATAACTTTGATATGAACTAAGATCCTCTAACTAACATAATGGAGATCAAAACTCTATCTAATTTGATTATCTATCTCTCTCTCTCTCTCTCTCTCTCTCACTCATAAAGACTACTTTGCTGCTCAAATTTATACTTAGTGAAAACTAGTAAGAACTTTGCTGACTTGGTCAATCTGTCCATGATCACCCAAATACTATCATCCCGATAAGTCAATAATCAGACGTTGTTTTATAGTATATTTAAGGGTGATTTTAAACACAAAGGCAATAGTACAATGAGCTTTCTCTTATTTTTATCATTTTAGGTTATATTAAGGTTATATGAAGAAATTAAAGAAAAATGGAAAAAATTAAAGAATTCAGCCAGTTAAAGAAAACATACAATGATTCTATAGCGATTCAAGAAATACACTAGAATTCGCAACATAAATCGTCAGCAGAGAAGTCCACGATTCGTCAGTGATTCAGGAAATAAACTAGGATTTGCTACCCAAATCAGTGATTCACAAAGTCATTATTCTATTGATTTTCCTAGTGATTTAGCTGAGAAGTTGGATTATGTCAGGATTCACTAATATCGGCCATGAGAATATTGGATTAAAACAAGGAATTTGAGTTCGATTGGGATATGCACATATTATTATACTATATATATGACCCTAGGGCTTCGAAATTAAGTGCTATTAATTAGTTTTAGACTATTTTCGATTAATTTTAGTTTAGTTTTATTATTCTTGCTTTTGAAAACTTTTTGAAGATTCAAGTATTTAATAAAATGTATTTTCATTAATGTCTTTTACTTATTTAATTGCAATGTTTACGTTTTAATATATGTGAGGAGTTTATCAATCTAAACAAAGTCCGAACATGAAATTTAACCGTTTTACAATGTTGTCATAATGAAGAAGAATTGGTGCTTAATGCTTTAAAATTAGTCATATACATCAATTCACCGTTTCGATAGATTTGTTTTTACATATTACAATCAAGAGACTTTGTATTGCATGCATAGTCTAGAATACATATTGTGATATGTAGTTTCTAAATCTAATATAAAGTAGTAACTGCGATTAATTTTAAAGGTATTTTACAATTTAGATGTCTTAGGTGAATTGTGTTCTAAGTTTGATATTGATATGGCTAATTCCGATAAACTGGCTTAGTAGCAAGAAGTTTCATAGAGTGTAATGTTGTATGTTTTGTTTTTATTAGTTATCTTTAAGCTTTCAAAGATCTAATGGTGATAAAATTTGAATATGACTTTTCTATTGATATAAGGAAAACTAATGACTTGATAAAGGCTATCAATCTTTCTTATGATTTAGGTTTAATGATTTAAGAACAATTCATAATATGATGATGGTATGATTATGACTATACTTTAATTAATATGTTTGGATTCAAAATTGTTTATGTTTCATTGTTATGAATATTTGTTTATATGTTTGTTTTATATTGATTTGATTTGAATTGAATTTAGAATATTTAGTATTAGTGAACTTGAATTTTGTTAGTTTAATTAGTTTAATAGGTTGCTTTAATTTTTTAGGTTGATTAGATAATGTTAATTCTTGTTTTAACTAAGTTAAAGTAAAAAAATAAAAACCCTTGGAAAATTGTTTTCTAAGGAAGTTTGAGAAATCCATGTAGAGATGATTCCACGTACCATTACTATAAATAATAAGAATATATGGGAAACTTATTGTACACGCTCGACCTATGTCAAGTTTTGGCGCCATTGCCAGAGATTTTTACATAATTTCATAGGTGTTTTAGACGTATGGTCTACACACTTCATTGTTCTAATTTCATAGGATCTCTTCATTTGTTCGATCTTGAGGTATATAGGACTTTCAATTGTAATTTAAGACAACAACAACGTAGGAAACACCAAGCTACCACAATGGAAGCCTACAACAACAACAACAACGACTACAACAACAACAACAACAATAATAATAATAATAATAATAATAATAATAATAATAATAATAATAATAATAATAATAATAATAATAATAATAACAACAACAACAACAACAACAACAACAACAACAACAACAACAACAACAACAACAACAACAATAATAATAATAATAATAATAATAATAATAATAATAATAATAATAATAATAATAATAATAATAATAATAATAATAATAATTTGAGTAAACTTACCTCCAACAAATATTTTTATAACACAAACGTTAACTTATGACATGAGGAGAACCTGGATAGGAACTTCTCAGCTAGGATTGGATATGATTACAACGCTTCGAGGTAAGTGGAGTTTGCTTTATCTTCAATCATGCCATGCTATTAGTTATGTTAGAATTTATGATAGTGAATGACTGATATCTTGTTGGAATCAAATTGAATATATCTTGTCTTTCAGTTTCATCTGGTCTTTTGAGCTCTTTATTTATGAATGCATGTGCAACCGAAGTGCTTAGATTGTATAAATTGAGATGGTAACTCAGACTGGAGAGCCGGTGGACACCAGTCATCTCCCTCCACTATGCTTGAATACCAATCATTTAAGGTCGGGTTCTATTGGATACTGGAGAAATCGCTTGGTTGTTTATACACCAATCAGTGGAAACCGAATCATTTATGACACCATTGAAGTCAGTTGGTTGTCACGACTCATACTTCTATTAGTTCCCACTTTTTCGACTCCACGACATTCATGTTATCATTGTTATCTTGTTGACTATCTTGTTCGGGCTTATTTCACTATGTTTTGCATTATAGAGTATTCTTGCTTATTATCCTTTCATGTTCGACATGATAGTAGGAATTGATGAATAACCTTATTCATGCTAGTTATTATGCATTAGGTACTACTTGGATGATTAAGGGTAAAGCAGGCTTTTGTTTCACAGAGCTCGTTGAAATATTGCTCACCCCTATGCTTTCCCCCTCTATGTACCTCGGCTGCTGTTCAGAACAAATGAAAGGGAAAGGTCTTGGTGTTGAGCTCTTTTCTAGTTTGCAAGGTTGTTTTATTTATATTTTATTTATTTTGAGCCATTATGTAATAAACATGGGATTTTACCATGGGTAGACTTTGTGAAACCTATAGGTTAGTTATTGAACATTGTAAGACTTTCTACTTTATTTTCGTACCTAATAGACTAAAAAGAATTTTATTTCACACTATTTATATGTCTTAGTAGTCTTTTGTAGATTGTCTTGTATTATTTTCACAGGTTAAGGCTTACAAGAACATCGCTTGACTCGCTGGGTTATCTCAAGGGTTTGGCGATAGTTTTGGCTGGGCGACCCAGGTTATAGGAATCAGAGTCATCACGATAATAATAATAATATCATTAATAATAGTGATAATAATGATAATAGAGAACTTACTTTAGGCATGCTAATCGAAATGTCACAGCTTATGAGCCAATATGCATTGGCTATCATGAAAGATTTCCTAAATTTGAACTAAGATTTGGATTCAGTAGTGCTTTAACTAACTTTTATGGTAAAGATAATGAAGACCACCTAAAATTCTTAAGGGAATACCAACATAACGTCAATGGAAAGAAACCTAAAGACAATACTTTAAAACACGTCAATGGGATGACAATTTTAATGATTTGGGTTAAGTAGGTGTCATAGAGGTCAAAAAGAACTATAATGTGCAAAAACAGCTTCAATTAGGTAGAGATTTTATGCTTAATTTATGGTCATTTTTGTGTATATTGGGCTATTATAGAAGATGATAAATAGTGTTTGTTGCAAAAAAGAGACGTATTTGCCCACAAGTCCCTGTGCACATAAAGGACGTCTATGATCATAAGTCTATGTTCCTATAAAGGATGTCTATCCCTACGAGTCTCTATGCACATAAGGGACATCTACGCTAACAAGTCCCAGTGCCCACAAGGGACCTCTGCTCCCACAAAGGACTTATGAGCCCACTAGGGGTGTTCGTGATAACAAGGATAGTAACAAAAATGTTATGACAAAAGAGAAGTATTAGAATGACAACACTATGTCACAATAGAATGCACAACATCTGATGTAGCATGTAGGCCCCACATCAGAATCACATGAAAGGATACACCAAACACCCCATTTCCCTGAGGGACCCACATGCCTAATCGACGCCACATCGACTATTGTGCATTTTATTGTAACACGGTGTTGTCATTCTAGCATTTTCCTATTGCAAATATGCAATAGAAGGAGTATCTAGCATGCCAACTATTTATCTAAAATCGCTCAAGGAACAAGTCACTACGGTGCCGACTACTAGAGTTCTTGCCACTGCTCGTAGCGCTAGTAGTTGCACGATAGAAACACTAACGCCCACGCAGACCCCCACGCAGTTGCATAAAGTGACTATTAAGAGCTTCTTGATAGCAAAAACCAAACTGATCAAAGAATTTGTACGGTTCCAGCCTGGATATTTCTAAGGAGGGGGACACTCGAAGGTAGCCGAGAAGTGGTTACAAGCGCATCAGAGGCTCCAAAATCTATTGCGTATTGATGACAATATATAGGCATTGATATCAAGTGTAACGGGCTGAAATTTTTTTATATTTGAGTAGTGATGTGTAATATCTATTTATTCTTGCAGGTGCCTAAATTTTAAATCTCGTCACCAACTTTGCGAATGATGTTTGCCTCGAGATATGTGAAGGCACGGGTAAGCAGAAAATTCAATAACTTGGTAAGAAGTGAGGTTTATTGAGTACTTAATGTAGAATTATGGAGAAACTAAGCTTTAACACGAAACAATGGATCTACCTAAGGATAGACACACTATGTGGATTTAAGGCTAGGATCTAAATATGAACATGGGTATAAAAGGGAGACTTAGTGTTTTGGCTTTACAAAATAAACTCTAGAAGCATAATTAGAGAAGAAAAGATTGAGGAAGAGAGCCTAAAAGGGAGAAGGTCTACTGGAATTACTAAATTTAGACATCAAGAGAGGGTTTTGGAGTGGATTGAGAATTCCTTATAAGAGGAATCAAAGCTACAAGTGCTAAGCAAAAACCTCGGTAAGCTTGATTTCCATATTTATTTTCCTAATTTGGGGAAAATTGGTATTCTTTGATTGGGTATGCATATTGAAAATGAATTTGGGTTCTCTATCACTAGAAATTTCAAAATTTCAAAGCTTTAGGTATCAATTTGTGTCTTTTTCATGAAATAGTTTTTTAGATGATACTTTTATTGATGAATGTTAGAATTTGAATACATGATGATGGATGTTTATAATTGAGGTATGACCCAATTGATGACACTATTTTATAGATTTTGAAGCCCTATATGGGTGGATTTAGACCCAAGAGTTAGCGTGGCAAATAGGGATTCAAAACCCCTTTATTTTCACATATTTGCGTTTGACGTAGTTGGCGGCTCCCTGGGCATGAATCCCATAGTGTCACCCATGACGTCGTTTAGGCAAAAAGATACCCTAATTGATGTCGTGAATGGTGACGTAGGATTCCTGCCCACGACGACAAATGCAAAAATTGGACATTATTTACTAGTTTTTTTACAACAGACATATGTCTCTTATTTTAACTTCATTTTTAACGCTCCGCATTCCGTTGCAAAGCATAGAGAGAGAACAAAAACATGGAGTCATTAACTTTAAAAAATAAAGTTATTCTCATTGTAAATAATGGTCTTAAAGTCGGTGTTTGTCCATAGTGATATATTTTTTTGAATGTGTTGGGGACGATTTTAGTTTTCAATGTTCAGGGATCTTCCACTTATTGGGTTTAGCTCAGATTTTTTAGATCAAGGTTTCTATATGTCATTTCATTACTCATCGATTTTCACCTTATTTCGAGACATCTAGCATGCTTTTGAAGACATGTTTGTGTTTAAGGATTGTTTTGAGAAAACATGAAATAAAGGAAACTTTATAGGGTCTAACATACTAAAACTAATCTAATTTAATACTAGGAGCCTAATCGGCTTGTGTCGTGTGTAAAAGATTGGTTGTGTGGTGCGTAGGAGCTGCGAGAGTTCATTGTTTTATGAGTAGGTTAAGGTAAGTAAACCAGGAGGGCGTTAATACTAATTCATTTAATTCAAATAGCTTAATCTCTTTGTGAAATGCTCACTTCGTAGTGAAAATGCTATTCTCTGAGAACACGATATTCTTGAATTGATGATATCTTTATGGTATTGTCTTCGTTAGTAAATTGCTTTCTTAGGAACTGAAATGCATGTTATTGTTGACTCAGATTGTCTTTCCTTGTGATTGTTATCAATTCCTTGGGAAAAGCATGCATCATATTTTACTGTGTGGTTTATATTATTTATCTTAGTGATTTACTCTATTATCGAGTATACTTGGGTCAAAGCGATCGAATAGTAGTCACGGGTGCGGCACATGTGTTGTGTGATTGTACGTACCACTGTGACCACATATTGTAATCACAAGTATAACGGTTCAATTGTAGTAATAATGTAACCTACAAAGGTTGATTACATATATTATTCTTTTAGGAAGGTTGTATATGGACACAGTTACTTGGTCAAGTTCACTATATATTTTACTATTGTGTTGTTCATATCCACCTTAAAAGCTCCAAGGCCATGATAACTTCTAAAACCCAATGAACATGTGATCATAATGTTCATAGCATTATGCGTAGAGTCAAACAAAAATTATAATCATTGCATATCTAAAACATTATAACCAATTCATAACTTTGCATAGTATTCAAAGCATATGATCCATTGATCGTAAGATAAATAGACTACTCACTCATCATCATTATCAAAGACACACAAATCATGGTATCCATTGCAATCAAAGATTAAATCAAATAAAACTTGAATTGAATCAAAGAACAATACCGAATCACCATAATTGGAGTTTTCAATGTATCCCCCTTCAAAAGCTTTCTTTATACTGAAATAAAACTCTATATAACTCAAAACTAATGTAAAATATATTATGCTATTGTAATTGATTTGGTTACCACATCCTAATACCTATTTATACTCCTTAGACTCATAAAAAAATAATTAGTAACCCTAAATAACAACTCCAAATGAAATAGAAATCCATAACTTTCTATTTTTCTATCTTTGTGCTGCCTCTAAGTGATCTACGGTGCATGTGTAAAGTGACAGTGCCGTAACTGTGCCAAACTTTCCTGAATATTTTATTCTTTTAGTGGACTTGATGCCGCCTATGTAACTACTCGGCACCGCTCCTGTTCACCCACAACGCCAAATATATATGCACATCGTTAAGTTGTCTGAACCTCATTCTTTTGATCTCCACATTGTCTCCTCGCCTTCCATTAATTCTCCACAGCTTCAAATGTCTTCTCTATGGCGTCAACTCCATTTTTATGTTTTTTCTTCTATTTTCTTCATAAAATCACTCATTTATCTCTTTTATGCCTTGTAGACCTGAGAACACATAAATACCATCAATTAGTGCACATTCCATATATTTAGAAAAATTATACAACTAAACTAGTCCTATATATAAGTCTAACTAATCACATAAGAAAGACTTTCAAACTTAGGATTTTGCACGTCCTGAGCAAAAGTGTATGTTAAGAACCCATAATAATACTACATATAATCCCTTACTCATTTTACATAATTAATAGAGTATCCTTTAATTCAAATAAGTGTCAAATTACTAACCCACTTAAGAGTTTATCTTTATAAAAACTTATACTTTCAAAACACGTAACGTTAACAACAAATATAATTCACTTTCAAAACTCACAAGTAATTTACATCTAAGACCATCACTACTCACAAGTTTACTTTACGTTCAACCTCAAGTAGCAATTGTACAACCTCATTATATCTCATTAAGATTAAGAATTCATAAATAAGCACATATCATACTATTTTTGTAGACTTTAATACTTTAAGAGTCCATAGGACTTTTTTTAGTTGGAAGGAAAACTTAACTCACTAAGTTACTTGTACTTGAGCTAAATCTTTTTATTTGAAGAGTTGTTATTTGACTTCCGCCTTTCTTTCTTATATATATATATATCTTTTTTTTTCTCCTTATATTCTTTAGTTGTACGGTCCTGCTCATTTTCATTTGGATTTTGCTTTTCTCACTTTTCCAACCATCAATTTCTCTGATTTTTTTTTCCTGTAGAACTTGTAAGACTCTCTAATTTCTTTTTTTTTTAAACTCTAGTTAGCACTTTTTACTTTCACTTTTATTAAGAAAGTTTTAATTCCAACTTTTCATTAAACACTATGCCTTTTCTCTTGCCATTTTAGTATTAAGTCTTTATTCACGTTGTACTCAACTAAGATTCGTACTTATTATAGAATTCTTTAGAGATCTAGCTTTTTCCATAAGAAGTGTTCTGGTATTCTTCTTGCTTTCATTTCCATTTCATGGTCTTCCATAACTATAAAATTGTAATTATGAAATCATACCGTTGGTTCCTACAATTCTTATTTTCTTCAAAAATAATAACATTTTTTTTACGTTTCATATCAACCTATACTTGTATTCTTACTCATCCTCAATCAAAGGCATGAACTTTGCAAATGAATTACTTCATTTATTTATTACTATACTACTATATATAACCTAATCTATACTATCTATACACATTTCAATAATTTGTAAATGAAAAAGAATTACAAAAATACACTACCGTTCTTTCATTTTTAATTGCTTCAAAAATAAAATTTTATGATCATACATTTGGTGTTTCTTAATTCATCATTTCTGAACTTTATCCATAGTGTTGATGCCCCCAAACTTAAACTAAACCTTGTCCTAAAGGTTTAAAAATAAGCCTAAAATATAAAAACACCGTGTTTCATAGCTTTGCCTATCCAATACCATTCTAACACCTTGACACTTATGTGAATATGCTAAATATATTAAGACTTCACCATTTTGATGAAAAATCACTTGACAAATGGTTCGTCCTACAAAATTTGCACACAAATTCGTCAAAGTTCAAAAAATACTACTATAACATTTGGATTGCTAAACGAATTACCTAAAAGTTAAAACTAAATTAAAACAGAATTTAAAAACCCTAGGTCGCCTCCCAGTAGCGCTGCGTTTAACGTCCTTTGTCCGACTTATGAATCACGACTCTCTAATGATCATCGTGATGCACACTACAAAAAAACAGCAAATCAGAAACGGAATTAGAAACGGAAATAAGATCCGTTTCTAAATCAGAAACGGAATTAGAAACGGAATAAGTTCCGTTTCTAAATTAAAAAGTTAGCGACGGAATTGAGACGGAAACATTTAGAGACGGATTTGAGACGGATCAGAGACGGAATTAGAGACGGAATTAGAGACGGAATTAATTCCGTCTCTAAAAAATGGCGCCAACATTCCCACCAAAATTTGCATTTATTACAACCGTCTCATTACGTCTCGAGATTCGTGCGTGTCTCGATCTCGATAATTCAAAAATGGGGACCAAAACTCTATCTCTCCCTAAAATCTCTCTCCCACCGCTCTCTCTCTCTCTCTCAACGAAACCTCTCTCCTCTCCGCTCTCTCTCACCGTCACCGCCGCTCTCTCTCTCACCGTCACCGCCCGCTCTCTCTCACCGTCACCGCCTTCTCCTCTCTCTCACCGTCACCGCTCTCTCTCTCTCTCACCGTCGCTTGCTCTCTGCTTTGTCTCTCTCTCGCAGCTCTCTGCTCTCATTCTCTCACCTCTCTCTCGCCGCTCTCTGCTAGGGTTTGTTGCTATAAAATGTGGTGCTAACTAGCAATCAGCGATGCCACAAGTCTTCTTCTCTTCTCTCGCTTCGCTAGGGTTTTGTTGCGGCGATTTGCGAGAGGAATCTCCTTCTCTCAATGACGGCCGAGGTGAGATTCTATCTTCTCTTCTCCTTTCGAGCTTGGATTCAATTCGTTTGTGATGATGTTCTTTGCTTTCCGATGTTGAGCATCGTGGTTGATCTTGTTCGAATTTTAGATTTGAATCGTTTGTTACTTATATTTAGTTTGAGATAGCGTTGAATGAGTTGTTGTTGTTGTTGTTGAAGTTTTTTTTTTAAATTAATAATCAATCTAGTTGGTGTGTAGAACATATACACCAAATGTTTGATAAAATGACTCAAATAAGGTTTACTTGTTCATTTCGAGTTTTGAGCATGGTTTGATCAGTTTGAACTAATATACATTTTAACTTACAAAAATTGTTTCTCAAATTAGGTTTTTACTAAACTTCATGAATTAACTCCAACTTAGACTATTGAAGTGAAGATTCAAAATTTCAATGGCTAGACTTCATTCTAAATTTGCTTTGATGATTGGAAATACTTTATTTGAGTGAGGTAGAGATTGTGGACGTAATTAGGAAGAAAAGCTTGAATTAAAATAGTATATTAAATGAATGCATTCCAATTGTTTAATATAATGGTTGAAAGGAAACTTGTCTTTTTTTTCAAATTCAATAGTAGAAATTTACATGGATAAAAGAGTAATTAGATTGATATGCATCATATGCAATTATTTTTAAGAATATAATAACTGACACTTGGCTAGTTGAAGTAAACTACTTATAAATTGATCTTGGAAGAGGTTTGGACTTCCATAAAATTAAGTAGTAATGGTTTGGTAGAGTTGAACCATTTAAAATCACTTGTTTGAGCCTAACCAAACTTAGAAAAGGTTTAGGTATAAATGCATATTAGAATAACTTATAAATTCATTTTTACTAGCACATGGAAGTAGGCTTGCATATTTAAAAGAACTATTTAATATTAATGCTAGCCTTGGGTAATTAACTATTCTAATTGGAAACTATATTTGTAGTTACATGAATCCAACAAAACCCAACGCCTTTGAATATACTTTCATATACAAACACCACATGTTTGGACAAATGTATTGTTTAGGTTTAAATTACTAGAACAATGGTTCTATTAGCTTAGGATTTTGAGATTTATATTGCAGGCAGAGTGCTATTAGCGCGCTAATTCTGGGATCTAGCGCGCTAACACTGCGATTAGCTAGCGCGCTAACGACGATATTAGCGCGCTAACTGCAGAACTTCAGAATATCTAATTTGTTCCTTTGTGTTAGCAACCCTTAAACTTGTCCGGGACCTAACCAACCCTTATATAACATGTTATACATGTTTATTATGATTCATTAAGCTTACTTGGGTGGTCCGATAATTTTATAAACCCCGAAACGGAAATTCAAAGTTTCACAACTTATTAGGGGCTTTCCTGCAAATTTTCGCTAACATTTCAAAAACAAGTTTTCCTTTTTCAAAAACATTTATAATGATCTTCTAATATGTAAATGACCATTCACACATGGTTTCACATTGTTTAACCTCATTTACATAGTTAAGTGTTTAAAATCCACTTTTAAACTTTGAAATCAACTTATGACTTTGAGAAATGATTTCGAAAACTTGATGTATGCATGAACTAATGCATTTGGCTTGTGTGAAAGAATTTGTATACCTTACATTGATATTACAAATTGCGGCTTTAACTTTTCTTCTTCATTTCTTCATTTATGCTTGAGTCTTGAACTTGTATTTCTTGAATACTCTTGAAGTGTTGTATTGCATCACAATCTCTCCATATTTCTTGAATACCCCTGATGTGTTGTATTGCATCCTTTAACACAAACTGAAATACTTGATTAGTACATTTTCACCTTGTTTGTTTCCATCAAAATCTCGGTCGGAATGTGAATGACTAACCACTTAGTCCAACAATTGTGTCATACATTGTTTGATTGTAGATACGCGTGGATGGTTCAACTAGACTATTCGAATCATCGATTTGACGTAAAAAATTATGCAATTGTATTGTAAGTAAACTAGTAAGAAATTCAATATTATTTCTTTTTCCTTTCCTTGCATATTTTAATGGAAATGATACCTATTGTTGGACTCTACTTCCCTACCGAGTGACCTAGGGTCTAAAGTGGTAGAATTGAGTCGTTTACTCGTAGGTTAAGCATTCAAGTCGTGCTTGTGGCTCCTAGACGAGACTGAATCCTCTTGGTGAGCATTCGCCATGTGTCGTGGCTCCTCACAAAACTTCAAGGATCCAATTAATGCTTTGAGCATCCGATTTGCAAGCGTGGTCATTAAGTATCACGAAATTCCTACAGATAGTGAGTGATTCTTCTATTGTCATTTCAAATATATATATAATGGCTATACAATGGATGATAAAGTGACATTACCAAAGAAACCAGCTTGGTTTGTTTTTTTTTTTTTTTTTTAGCAAAGATCATAGCAGTTCTATCTCGCTTTGCTTGGCCACACTCTAAGCTTTTCTTTTAAAGCTTTCTTATTCTATTTGTGAGTTGTTATGCTATTTCTTCACCGCAAGAGATTTCCCTCACTGGTTTTTTTTTTTTTTTTTTTTTTTTTTTTGGGAGCAGGAACACATGGTCATTCAAGTATTTGGAGCACGCAGAAGGTGTAACTTCATTCCTATCTCGGTTTGCTTGGCAATATATCTAGTGGAAATTTTGGAATTGGAACTTGGAAATATGAACTTGCGCTTATTCGGATCGCCGGAAAGTTTTATGGACAAGCGCGGCGCATGTAAGTTAAAAAGCTCGGTTTGAAATGAGATGAGTGAGCTTATGATAAATTTTGTAGCTTGTGAAAGTGGATTGATTGAAAATAGTCTTATGAGTTTTTTGGTCTATCTATGAGGTAGCATATTTTTGTTTTCTTATATGTTTTTAGAAAATGAAGATAAAAGTGAAAATGACAAACATTGCTATCTTCCTCCTACTTTGGATTGGTAAGAATTTAATTTACTTAAATCGAGATATGCAGTGTTTATCATCGTTTGTGGATTCTTAAATCTCAAATGAATTAATGTTAATCTTTTTGCTTGTTTGTAGACTTTGATGGTCGAGTGCAGGGATCGTCACTATAAGTTCGATGTGAGTCATTGCTCGTCTACATTAGCTCTATCTCCTATGATGCTTATGTCCCTGAAAAATTTAAGTTCAACTATTCAATTATTAAGTTGTTTCAAATGTCCCTTGGTCAAAAGTGGTGTTGAAGAACATCTCAAGACTTTTCGATTGATAATTCCTTTTGTACATGTTCGGGATTGTAAGGTTTTTTTTTTTTTTTTTTTTTTTTTTTTTTTTTTTTTGTGGTTGTTGAACAATAGGATTGGTGGTTTTGTGAATACTTAGAAATTTGGAGCATTTGTAATACTATACAATTTTTTTTGGATATATATCTTTTTCAATTTTTGATTTTTACATTTTTGTTCTCTCAATTGAATATTTGTTGATATATATTGTCGATGTATGAATGTCAATTTATTATATATTGGCAGGTTAAATGTGTTTGGATTGAGACCTATATATGTAAGACTTTAAAAACTAAACAAAAATGAAAATTAGAGACGGAAATAGCAACGGAATCTTTGGATTCCGTTGCTATTTCCGTCTCTAATTTTTTTTTTTTTTAGATATGAATCAGAAACGGATAAAATTCCGTCTCTGATCCGTCTCTCTCATTAGCAACGGATCGAGAGACGGAAATAATCAAAACGGAATTTATTCCGTCTCTAATCAACGAATTAGAGACGGAATAAATTCCGTTTCTAATCAAACGGAATTTATTCCGTTTCGATCCGTCTCTAAATCGAAACGGAATCCATTTTCCGTTTGATCCAATCAACGACGACGTTTTGAGACGGAACGCATTCCGTCTCTCGTTCGTTTCGAATCAAATCGAGAGGCGAATTTTAAATCGAAACGGAAAATTCGTTTCGATTGCTTTTTGTAGTGGCACCAAGGTTATTTTAATGATGTATCCTCATGAAGTTCTTTATATCCTATAATCCTTTTCTAGCATGCTAACCTATCCTTCGTAATCTTTATATAATTTGGAACAACACGCCATGTCTTTTCAAAGGAGATCATCTTTGTAATCTTCTCATACGTCTCAACATAGATCTCAATTTTCTCACCATTCCATTGAACTTACAATTCTTATTGAAATGGTTTCATTGATACAATAAAATTGATTGCCCATTGCACAAACTTTATACCGTGTCATCTAAAGTTTTCGCTGCTTTTGTATTTCATTATTATTTCAAACTTCTCTACATAAACCCCACTACAATATTGCATAATATCCTCGATATGAATCTCCTCTTTAACATGGTCAAGTGAATTATATTGCTTGGAAGTATCAATAATGTTGCAATCCTCTTGATTTAGCTTCACTACTTCTTCGTATGCTCCATGACATATTTCTTCGCTTAGTAACATATCCTCAAATTAGTTCTCCTTAGACTCAACCATAACCTTTTATCTTGAATTTACGAATGTTGCAAATTTCTTCTAAATTCTTTTCCGAGTTTAAGAACGCTTGGTCATGTTCTTCCTAATTTACATTAAATGATTGCACAGAAATCTCTAATCTTTCCTCATACTTCTTGAGATCATGCTTACTCTGCTTAATCATTTTTCTTAAAATTTGCTCTAAAGATGTAAGAGATAGTTGCTCATCCATCTCTTGATCATGTCGTATTGCCTATTGTCCTAAGAAATCTGTAATGATTGATAGACATTTTGAAAGAAGGGTTGTAAAAGCTTTAATAATTATTCTGTAACTCTTTCCTTATATGTAGTTGCAATGCTCTTAATTTTCAACAAATCTTGTAAATCCATATAGGTTATAATATGGTTGTTTATATTCTGTCCATGCCAAACTACTCTTGATTTGTTGTGTTTGGTAAGTGGTATTGTCTTGAACAGCTTCACTTCGATAAATCAACCTATAGACTTTATCAAGGATTTCACTGTTTGATTCCTTAACATGGTAGATATACATTTTTTGTATCCTTGAAACACCCAAGACATAAGTAAGTAGATCAAGTGTAGTAGGTTCAATCAACTCAAACCTAAAATTAAAAATTATAGTAAATTTAAAACTCTTAACAACTTAGCAAACTAAACTAATTGTGGCTACGTATCACCGGCAACAACACCAAAAACTTGATTTTAACCGCAATTATAATGGTTTAATTATAGTAATAATGTGATCAACAAAGGTTGATTACGTATATCATTCCTCTTGGAAATGTGTATATAGAAATAGTTACTTAGTGAAGTTAACTATATTATTAAGAAAATCTCTTTTTGTTTGATTTAAACTAAAACTAATGTATTCTATAAAATAATGTAAATTAAATTGTATTCTTCTTTTGAGAAAAATTCTAGTTCACAACTTCACTTAGGTAATGAATTACTATGCTTCCCACATCAAAATTCCATCATCTTCCTTATGTGTGTGCAATACATTATTAGAACAAGCAGATTTTCTTAATATTCATTTCAACCTACTATCACGGAGAAAAAAGATTCTAATGTGCAAATTATAACTCCACCTATCGTCGTGAATAATGTATGTCTCACAAAGCAATAAGTACCGAATCTTTAGACTCATAAATAGTTAGGTTTACTATTCATGTCTCCCTAATCAACAACTATCTATCTATGTTATATATTATACAATTGTGTTGTTCACATCCAACATAAAAGCTCCAAGGCCATGTAACTTCTACAACCTCTAATCAACAAACATGTGATCAAGACGTTCATAGCATTATGCATATAATCAAACATAAATTCTAATAGATGCACATCTAGAACATTATAATCAATTCATAACTTAGCATATTATTCATTGCGTAGGTTCCATTGATCCCTAAGATAAATAGACTACTCATTCATAATCATCAAAAACACATAAATTTTGGTATTTGTTGCAATCAAAGAATAAATCAAATAAAAACTGAATTAAATCAAAGAACAATACTGAATTAGCGCAATTAAAGTTTTTCATGTATCTCTTTCAAAAGCTCTTCTCAATACTTAAATAAAATTTTCTATAACTCAAAACTAATTTAAACTATATTATGCTATGGTAATTAATTTTTTTTACCACATTCTAATAACTATTTATAATCCTTAGACTCCTAAAAGTATAATTCGAAACTTAAATAACAATTCCAAATGACATAGATATCCAAAACTTACTATTTTTCTATTTTGGAACTGTTTGTAAGTGATCACACTCCCAATATAAAGTGATAGTGCTGTGGCTGCTCTAACTTTTTCGGTGTATTTTTCTTTTCATTTGACTTTAGGCCACCTATGTAACTTGATAAGTCATCATTTGTGCTATATTTTAAGGTGATTTTACCACTGATTTCATAACTTTTTTCATCATTTTATATTGCTAAATCGTTATTTTTTTGTTTTCAGGTAAAAAATAGGCTTTTGTACAAAAGGAGTGCTTTTTACAAAAATTTAGTCAAGAAGCTGAAAATAGGCATAACACCTTGGCAGAGATCTGAGCATAAGGCTAAACCGCCAAAGAATCGCTGGACCAAATGTGACTAGATTGAAGGAAGCTCATTGGAAATCTTGCAGGAAAAGCCTCGTGAAGAACTAGGAGAAAGACGAAGCTTGTATCTCGACAAAAACCCCAGCGCCTTCATAGCGATTTGGATATGTACGTAAGGTGCTAGCACATCACAGGGCTTGATTACGAATGAAACTAGACAGAGATAGCAACACAATGATATTGTAGAGATTTTCCATCTATTTAGCATTTTGTACATACGGCGCTGGGAAAATCTAAATATTGTTGGTTTTAATTCGATTGTTTAGCTAGATTTCAATTTTATCCTAAGAGTTCTACTATGTTTATGAGACCTCTGAACAAAATAAAAGAAACTAAGTGTTCTAGATATAAAATTCCATATAGAGTTCCAAAGAGGAAACTTTGGTGCTAGGTTTTTATTTTGAAGTTTTATGTAGAGACTCTTTGTACGTTTTTACATTCTTATTTATATATTTGATAAATCTCAAATTTGTTTTTAGAATTACGATCGACTAAAATCAGCCATCTAGGCCAAGGTATTGGAGTTCTAGGGATTCATAGATTCTTGAGGCTTATGTGCTTCGATTTCGAACTTGTTTGTTATCGATTTTTCTATTCTTATTTGCATTGTTATTTTGAGGTTTTTTTTTATTATGGGTTTAAACCTTAAGTTCCTTCATTGTTGTTGTGTCAGTGCAAATGCATGACAATCAGTAAGGGGGATTATATTAGTTGGCAAGTGCGGCCTTATATGCTGGCTATAAGTGTGTCCTTATGTATTTTGGATATGAGATTGGTAGCAATTTATTGTAATCTTCGCTTGTGACGTAGACAACTTGAAGCCAGCTAGTTAACACTTATGATAGGTGTTCTCATAAAGCGCTAATGCTACTAGTTTATTGAAAGCCTATGACATATCTAGTGGCTTTGCACATCTATTTAGTATGTGGTTGTGTCGCAAGTTCTCTCCACTGACATGAGGAGACCGAGGTGACGAGAGTCACTATAAGCCTATATACGAGAACCAATAATAGGACAATTATTTGACAAACCAACGATCGAACAAGTTCCCTAGAATGTCATTTCTTGCCTTGGTCTAGAATCTTTATTTATTGATTTCAATTCTAAGTGTTTTAATCTGTTTGCATTTGACTTGCTAGTTTAATTTTGTTTTGAAAACCCCATTTTTCCTTAAATCTAAAAAAGAACATCCAAATCCTAGAGGGATTGACCTTGTACTTGCCTCACTATAAATTAATTGTAGTCGATGAAAACGAGACTATTTTTAGTGTTAAAAGATGCGACATCAAACTTTTGTGTTGTTGACGAGGATTGGTGCTAATTGTTTTCTTTTAGGTTTTTTGTTTTTATTATTTGGTTGTAGGACATAGACTTTCATTTTTTGTAGATTCATTGGTTCCTTACAATTGGGATGTTGATTGGACTTACTGGATAATGAATAGAACTAAAAGGAGAGAATAGTCAAAGATGACTATGGAGGACAATATGACACATTAGAATCCTCTAGTTTTGTATGCTGCTGGGCAAAACAACTATAGAATGCATGGCAATAACTGAGGCAAGAAAAAAAGCTCACTTTCAGGGAAGTGAACTAATACTTAAGAGGCTCATTACCACTATGTATTGAGTATCCAGTTGCCACTTATCAGTTCGAGCTGAAGTCATGCTTGATGCATAAGTTTCTTGACTTTCATGGGAAAGAGAATGATGATCCTCAGAAGTTCCTTAAAGAGACTGAGATGGTGATAGTAGCATGAAGCCTGCTACGATTGATATTGATCTAGCGAGACTGAAGGCGTTCCCTTTTTTTCTCAAAGGACACTGCATAGGGCTGGTATTCCACTTACCAACTGCTTCCATCAGAAACATGAATGAGCTGCATCAGAAGTTATAGGATGACTATATTCAAGCTAGGAGGATTACTCAGCTCAAGAGGGATATATCCCATATTATCATGAAAGATGATGAGTCGTTGTCACAGTATTATGAGAAATTCAAAAGATTGTGTAGGGCATGTCCTCAGCATGGTCTTAGTGAGAAGTCTCTGATGGAAAAGGAACACATAGAAAAGTAGCCAACCAAGCTAAGCAGTATGGATTGACTAGTGAGAGACGAGGAGCTACGATTGTAGGGTTTCATGGATTAAGCGCATCATAAATTTTTGAAACCTTTTTGAATATCCCCAAATGTGGATCACATCAATTCCATTAAACTGATGTACTAATATAGAAAACCATACCTTGACGAGAACAACTCCATGTCTACCTTGTTTGGTGTTAATCGATTCCTTGAAGACGTTGCTAGAGACGAACATCATCTATCAAAAATCTACATAGGAACGAATGATCATGATCAGACTAGCAGCGCCAAAACATTCTAAGGAAATAGTTCGAACAAAAACTCTCTAGAAAAATCTCTACAACAACTGTGACCCTAATGTCTTATTTATAGTACAATAGGTTGAGTTGTAAATAAATTAATCCAACCTAATTGACAATGTATATCACATTTGTTTTTCATGCGATAAGACATTGAATGTATCCCTTATAGTTCAATCCACTAGTCTCGATCTCCGAGTAGACTAAAATCATCAAGTGACATTGATCCAATCAATTTAGTAGACATGGCCATTTATCCGTCTAACATATCAAGGGGCCCAATTGATGTCTCTCTTTAAAAAAAAAGGAAAAAGATTCCATCTTAGTTATGCAACATCCATACACTAGTTCGAAAATGACCAATCACAACTTTTATAATCATATGGTTAAAGATTCCATGTTAGAGTCTCTTGTGTTCTAAGTTAAAAATACTAAATGATGTTATTATCATGAGAAGCACTCTTGACATTTAACATGTTGCGTTCTTATAATGGGTTGGTCCAACATCTGTTCCCGATATATATTCATGATCTTTATTTGTATCTGTATATGCATTATCATCACATGACTATCAATCAAGACTCATAGTAATCTTAATTTATTTTGTTTCGACAATAATTACTAATTTGTGTCAATTAGAATAATACAGTTACTATTCATGGACCCATTATAAAAGAGACATGTATCTACTTATAATAGTTGAACAATATTACAAAATTAGCCTAGGGCACATTCCCCAACATCAACCACTTACACTCGGTTTAATCCTCCACGTATCTAATACTGAGTGACCCTAATGCATTCTTCATGGAAGAAGTTTATTTATGTACCTGCTACATTATTCGATATTGATGTTCTACAGATTTTCCCATTCTTTCTTTTATAAGAAAAAAAAGCTCAAGTAATTGTTTGGATCTATAGTGTGATTTAGGTTCTTTAACCTAAATTTGTCCAATAAAAGTCAAACATTATTTCCAACACTTGGAATCACACCATATTTAATCAGGAATCTTATGGTCTAAATATTTTCTTTGGCTACATCAAATGCCGATAAAAAAATTACTTTATGTTGTAGAACTTGTTAGAGTGAGTTTAGAACATTTACAACTTACTTCATCTTCCTTCGAAGTTAACACATAACCATGTTGCAATCATAATTGTTTATATTAGCTTGAAAGTTTGCATTTTGTAACCTTTTACAATGCTCATATCTATCAAACCTCTGCAAACTTAATAACATTTCTCAAGTACTTTTGAAGTACTTGAGAATGTTACTAGTAAATATCCAGTGACCTTCAATGGAATCTATGAAATATATGTTTGTTTTAACAAAAACCTATGACCTATCAAGCTGAATGAAAAGTATAATATATGCGATGATTCTCATAGCTAATGTGTATATAATCATATTTACATTGTCTCGTTCATCATTTTCCTTAAGGCTTTGAGTCTTATAGAGACTTATGTTATAAGACATAAGGATATATGCATAATTGTCTAAGGATTTCATTAAGAAACTTCCCTTAACCAAGGCTTGACATCCTGTAAGGTTATGAAATTGTTTCTAATGAATAATATATCATCCACATACAAATTCAGAAAGATAATCACGCTCCCATTAACCTTTGTGTATACACAAGGTTTATCTTCAATTCAATGAATTTAATTCATTAATTATTTCATCAAAATAAAGATCCCAACTCTGATAAGCTTACAATAATTCACAAATGGATCCTTTAAGCTTGCATTCCTTTTTAAAATTCTCATGATAACAAAACCCTTAAGTTATGTCACATAGATCTTTAAGGAGCATAAATCAATGCTATTTTGATACCTGTTTGTCATATTTTATAGTCAAACTATAAAGTAATGACAATTAGAATTTTAGAACTTGAGCTTAGCTACTAATGAGAAATCTTATCATAATCAACATCTTGATTTAGAATGAAATATTTTGATAAGTCATTCTTTTAAGTATGCACCTTTTGTTTTTCATGTCATTTTAAATTATTTACATCCAATGGTCATACTACTTTCAAGTAAATAAATCATGTTCCATACTAGAATAACATTTATGAGTTAAAATTTAAAGTTCATGAACATTTAGTCTATTCATCCATTCTAGACGAGATGTGTCTTTTTACAAGTAATGGTTCTTTCTGATCCAATATCAAAAATATATCAAAACTATCAATAACTAGAAATTCTAGATTTCTCTTGCTAATTTTGTATTATTTTAGATTTTTAAGAGATATATGTTACTTGTGCATACTTAAGTAGTTCAAAACTTTATTGTGCATCCTAAAGTGGTTCACTTTTCATTTGTAGCTCTTGAACATCTTAGGATTTATTTTATTCCCAATAGTGTCTTTGAAATAAAATCTTTATTTAGAAAGACATCATTTTGAGCAACAAATAATTTGTTCTTAATTGTATAAAATAGTATCATAATGCTCAACTACAATTATACACAAATGACTTAGGCATCAAACTTTATGTGACTTCGCATCTTACGCAACTCTTGTCGCCTCAAATCTCAAGAAAAGACAAACTAGGACTTTTTAGTTTCATATCGTATATGGAGTTTTATCAACCACTTTACAGAAAATAATGTTTAGTGCGAAATGCAGTGGTTTTTAAAGTATAGCCTCAATAGGACATCATAGGAAGGTATGTGTGATGCATCATAAATCGAAATATATCCTATATAGTTCGATTTCTCCTTTTAAAACATCATTTCTCAAATGATGTTCCTATTGGAGATAATCTCAAGACAATCCCATAATTTTAAAGATGTTAATTAAAACTCTTGGCTCAATTATTATTCGCCTTGATCTTATCAAAGTATGTTAATAGTTTGCCAAGTGATTTATGTATTTTTTATACTCATTTTGAAATGTTCGTAACAATTCAAAATCATATCTTCCTAATAGAATTTGTAATTCATTATAAAATAAGCAATTCCACTATATGAATAACTAAATCCGTTCTTTAAGGCTTATCTTTAGAATTGGGCAAAGTCTAGCTCACAACTAAGGTTTCTGTGTCCGACATAAACACCTTTGGTAGCTTTTACCTTCCCTCGATATCATTTTTTATTAAGTTTTTTTTATTTAATGAACCATCAAATACATATCTAAGACATTTTTTATAATATTTTGTTTTACAGTTTTAAACCTCATTTTCAACTGTAAACAAAATTCTCTTTGTCATTCATAAATTCTCTTTGTCATTCATATTATATAATTCAAAACTATTTTGATGAATTATAGATCAAATCTGCTGCCAACTTTTAACACATGAAGATTCAAGACTTTTGAGATAATTAATATAATTCTTTCATGTTCCAAACATAAAGACATTTTCATAAGTTCTCAACAATTTTACAAAAATCTAGGTATTTTGGTAATCTTATAATTTTTACATTATGACTTACTATTAGAACATTTCCTTCAGTGTCGTCACTGTTATGTTATTAGCTTCCACGATACCTAATCTTTTCAAAAGTCCAGTTTACATTTGCTAACATGACATATAATTCTTGTACTAATAGAAGGTAGTTTAAAAGGTACCATTAATCTAAGACATAAATTCTTCTTTTATGGTTAGTAATATTTTTCAATTTTCCAATTAAAACAGGGACATTAGTCTTAGAAATTATTATATCATTCTCAAGGATTGATCATAGTCACTCTAGATTAGTGTTACAAGGATTATATTATCTATATATAGAAGATTATGCAGAATAATTTATTAGTGAGTAATTAAAACCCCACTAAATCAATAACCCTCATATGTATTAATTTAGTGGATTAAGATCTAAATTTCACCTAATTTTGAGACAGCTAAGGTATGCCACTCAAAATGAAGTTATTTAGTTGTGTAACCTCCGCCAATTGCATCACAGACAACTCTTAGGTTCTTTATGAGACCTAGGCATCATATGTCATAACATGTTATGTCGCATCTATGCCTAAAGCCGAAAACCGTTTTGATAGCATTATTAAATTAAACCAATTTAAAATATCCTAGTAAATGTTACCTAGCTTGCCTCACTAAGATAACATAATACACTCGCGCAGAGGCTGACCCATATTGACGTAATCGAGGCTTTGACAAGTATTTTAAAATTGGGTGGAATTGACTTAAAATTTTTTAAAGAGGGATTTTTATTTAGTTGTATGATCCTTTCATATATTAGGACCTATAATTCTAGCAAACTCTATTGCCGTAAAAATGTTAATTAAATGTAGCCAAATTAGTGTAGTACTAGTAACAAAATTTGTATCCACATACAATTCAATAACACATTATTAAAATATGAATCTCTAATCCATATGGCTTATCACACCTACGCTATTAAAATTTGTACCCATCTTCACGCCATGTGGCTGAAAACCAACTTGTTCTAGAAAGGTATTCTTTCATTAACCTTAAAGCATCCCAATATTATTTGAGAATATATATTGGCGTCCAACATCCTTAGATTAATTTAAAATCAAGTCTCATATAGGATAAAGAAAAATACAAATTTGGGTGATATGGTTAACATTGTATGTCCACCTTTTCGGCCTACTCTTCGAGTTCTATCCCAACCATAGATCAGGTTCAAAACGATGAGTTTGTTATCAAATCCCTACAAGGACACGCGTAGCTAGGATAGATTGTTAAAATCATAATTTTTATGACCATACACTAATCAAGTTCATGCTATCATGATACCCATAAAGTTATACCATTATACACTAATACCATCTTGCAATGTGGGATTTTGACCATATGAATATTATACTATATATGTAATCATAGCAAACACCATAAGCATGGAATAAACTAAACTTCATGGCACTGTCAGTATACATGTAAGGCACCAATGCAAAGATACACTAATACGTGTAGAAAAAATCAAGAGAGTGCAGTACTAAAATCCCCCCGGGCGCGCGCGCACACACACATATATATATATTTAATGCATGAAACTCATTAATATATAGCATAGATAATGAACAACAATCAATGAGTTTAATGGAATCAAACCTTTGCTATGATACCACTTTAAGGTTTCGGGGATCATGCGCAGCAGAAGTTTTCAAAACCTTTTTGAATATCGCCGAACTAAGATCACATCGATTCCTTTAAATTAACGTATCGAAAGAGAAAAGCCATACCTTAACAAGAACAACTCCGTGTCTGTTGTTCTCCGTGTCCGTCTTAATTGGTGTTTATCGATTTCTTCAAGATGCTGCTAGAGACAAACGTCCTCTATAAAAAATCTACACACGAATGGATGATCACAATCTAGAATATTAGCGCCAAAAAATTCAACGTTAAAAGTTATCACAAAAACTCTCTAGAAAACCTCTACAACAATTGTGACCCTAATTTCTTATTTATAGTACAATATGTCGAGTTGTAAAAGAACCCCATCTCGTAGTCATACTCCAAATAAAGTTTTAGATAGAGTTCAACTCTATAATGTATAAAGTCAGATAATCTACAATTGCTAATCCAACAAGAGTTATAATTTATCTAAAACTCAAATAAGAATTAAAGTCATACTATAATTACAATTAAAGTCCTATTCAAAATAGAATTTACATAGAGATAAAATTTTTAGTCACACTAGAAATGTAGGAGAATTTTTAATCCAAGTCAAACTATGAAACTTATTGAGAATCTTTAAAATGAGTTTTATCAAATAAAATTCATCAACCTAGAAAACATTAAATCACACAAATCTGTTCTTTGTGTTCGACACAAGAGGTTCATATAATGTTGACAATGAATCAAAACCCTTTTTGGCTACCAAATCATAAGCGACCTCTAGTAAGACATTATGACTACCCAAATTGGACGAAGATCAATAAATCAATACAACCTAATAGACAGTATGTACCATATCCCTTTGTTACGCGATATCTTTTGATTGAGCATAAGACAAAGAATGTCACCCTTATAGTTCAATGTACTAGTCTCGATCTTCTAGTTGAATGAAATCGTCATGTGACATTGATCCATTCAATTCACTAGACATGGCCATTTGTTAGTCTAACAAATCATAGGGCCCAATATAAATCTTTCTCTAGAAGAGAGGGACAAATCCCATCTTGATCACATAACATCCGCACATTAGTCGGACAATAACCAATCACAATATTTATAATCATCCTGTTAAATACGACATTTAATTATGTCAAATTATTATGCGGTCAATGTTGGAGTCTCTGGTGATCTCAAGTGAAATTACTAAATGATGTAACTATCATGAGAAACACTCTTCACATTTACCATGTAGCGTTCTCATAGTGGGTCACTCCAACATCTGTTCTCAACAGATACCCATTATCTTGATTCGTATTTGTATACGCATAATCATCATATGACTATCAATCAAGACTCATATTAGATTTAATTTATTATTGTTCCTACAATAATAACTAACTAGAGACGTTTAGAATAATACAATTATTATTCATGAATACTATTATAAAGAAATATGCATCTCTTTATAATAGTTGAACAACATTTACTGAATTGGCCTGGGGCACATTCCCCGATAACGGTATGTTCATGGCATAGCAGACTTGAAGATGAGTTGTCAAAACTCAAGTCTATGGTTAATCAGATGAAGGTAGATAAGGGAAAAATGAAAGATTACGATATTGGCTCCGAGCCGAGTCACTTTACAAACGATTATCCTCTATTTCGCTAGGATATTATGGAGGTGAAGGCAACAGGGAAGTTTCCAGGACCACCAACATGATAACTTCTTTAAAGGGAGGGACATATATCCCAACTTTAATTATGCTGCCTTGAGTCAAAACTACTAGAATTTATGCTTAGAGGATAGCCATTGTCGGTAGCACCACAGAGCCAACCACATCATCCACAGGGTCCCACGTTAGAGGAGATGACGAAGTAGTTGATCCTATCATAGTTGCAGTTCGAAGCTAGGACTAACATTTTGATCAAGGAGTTGCAGGTTAGGTTATCAAACATTTCAGCCTAGAAAGGCCAAGCAAGTAACCAGGGAAAGTTGCCAACCTAGCCAGTCTCGAACCCTAACACGAATGTGAATGTTATTTTACATGTCAACACCTCATCTGTGACAAAGGAAGTTGAAAGGAGTACTAAGCGAGGACGGTGGATTAATACCATCCAGCACAAGGCACCATTTCCTCAAAGATTGTATCAGGAGAGGTATTTGTTCATTGCCAAGGATCAGCTGAGCAATGTCTGGTAGCCAAAGCAGAGTTGAAGGAAAAGGAGAATATGCAACCAGAAGTCGAAGAAACTTACGAGCCATTTGACATCGTAAGACTTTTGATAGGAAAAGAATAGTATCTTATCAGGTAACACAAATACACCATATAAATTTGGTGATCCAGGTATATTTATTATTATTTGCACAATAGGAGATTCGAATGTAGAAAAGGTGATGTTTGACTTAGGTGCATCCATAAATATCATGTCATCCTCCATTTTGTTATCCATGCATGATCATGTTTTAAAACATTCTTACATAACCATCCATTTAGTGTATGGATCTTCAATTCGATCGATTGGTATGTTGGAAGACATGACTATTCGCATCAAAGACCGAGATTTTCCCGCTGATTTTGTTATCGTTGACATGGAAGACACTTTAGTGTCTTCACTTACTTCATTTTTTCAGGGAGGCCTTTTATGAAAACGGTCAGAGCTAAAATCGATGTGTTTAGTGGTAATATTACACTCAAACATGATGATAAGGTAGTTCGCTTTGATGTTCCAAACTATTTGGACTTTCCCTCTAATGTTTTCGCTATATATGCAGTTTCGTCCCCTATTGAAGATGATCTACATGATAGCATGGAATTTTTCACTGATCATTTGAAGAAGAAGGACAAAAGAGGGCGAAAGTAGAAGAGAAAGAGGCAGGAAAAAGGGGCATAGTACCTGAAGGTTGGGTGTTAACATAAAATTACCAACCTAAGGACATTTAGAGCACGAGGTAGAAGTCAGAGCCACCAACATCCATTCATATCTCATGTATTAATGGGGAAGCAGGTGTGATGGACTGGTTCCCCAAATTGGGTACTACCTAACCCAATCCCATCATTATGCCCTAACCCATGCCAAGTAGGACTTAACAATGTATTAGTCAGCTTTTTTGTTTCATTCACCTTGTTCTAAACGTTCAACACAGGTACTATTCATTTCTAGTTAGTTATGATACAAAGTTAAATTAAGAAGTTGTTATTATTACCTTACTTTTTAGCGAAAGATTAATAAAATTAGCGGAAGCATTTCTAGAACACATATAGTGGAAACTAGGTAAACACATGATCATATCAAATCAACCAAAGTAATACATGAAATAGTAGGGAAGTCTAGTCTCTCCACCCGTTATATAAACTAAAGTTATACAAAAAGAAATAAGTATGGATACAAAATGATCACCTACAAAATTAGCATGGATTATCCTCTAATGGCTCACAACTAGTCATCGATCTTCTCTTTCCCCAGTCTGCTACTCAAAGTATTTGCACCCACCGTCATAAAAAGGACGATGAGTACTAATGTAGAATGTAATATCGAGAGACATTTATCTGCATTCCCAATATACAACAAGTATCTTAAAGCATAACTATAGTAACTAAAGCTGAAAAGGAATTATGTTATAATAGACTTTAGTTAAACAACATAAAACAAACACTTGGCTAAGTAGTAATGAAATAGGGCTAGTTGACTATGAAATTACAACACATCAACTCTACTCCATTATTTAGGGCGTAAATATGCTCATGATTGCCCATTTTGTATAAACTTGCGACAACACTAGGTCCCATACCCCATGTGCTACTTAAGCTAGTGATGAGATCCCGACATCCCTAGAATCTAGTGACCCTTGTGTCTCGCCCATCTATATCATATAATGGTCCTAGACAAGAACTACTTTTACAATTCTAGAAATGACATAATTTAGGAACCCAAAAAAGTGATTGCATAATATGCAAAAAGGAAATGGATATAAAACACCATAAATCATCTACCTAATATCATTGTATTACATTTAACTAAGTACCTTAACAAACGAGAATGACACATCACATGATTTATAGTCAATTAAATACGCTAAACAACAAATAATTCCATGGTTAACAAACTCATGAAAATGAGATAGAAACAACAAGTCATGGCATCTAGAGTACAAGGTAAATTGGTCAAAATGACCAATATTGTAAAGCATAATAGGAAAGAAATGGAAATAAATAACTTAATCAATTTATTTACAGAAACACCAAGTTCCTAAGCTAATTTGGCCACCCGACATCTCCAGATGCATACTCAAACCTTTGACATTCTTCCCTAGGTTCCTGGTATCATTACACATGTTTTAAAGTTTGTTCTGACCTTTGGTTAGGTATTTTATCTAGCACGCTACACACAGGTAGCACCCTAGCAAACATGCCCAACGCACTAAATGCATGAAATCTTAGAAATTCCACAATTTGAATTTTTGAGTTTCCTTCTTAAAATGGCCTTCACCATCGCCTTGGACCTCTGTTACCCTCCACTAGAGACCCAATACTTCCATTACAACCATAAAATTAGCATACACTTCATATATAGGTATATATTCCTCAAACAATCAATTTATGCTTGCATTTTTATAAAACTCAAGAACACACCTCACATTTTAATTGATCATAACTTAGCCAATTTACTCCGAGTTTCAATGTTCTTTATAAAACATCTAATGGTTTTTCTCGAGGAATCCAAATATTCAAACTAATTTTGAAAATCGTTTTATTTATCCCGCTGAAATCACCAAAAACCAAAACTGAACTAACACCTCTAATTTTACTAAAACTTTGTTAATTAGTTGTGTAGATTGGTTTAACTAATGGTGTGAGTTCATTAGCATGATCATCACCTTCCTAATTCTCTGATTTTTCATCGCCAAATGTTGATCACATTCTCCAGAAATCTCTCCCTTTTGATAAAATGAAACCTTCTTTACATGTTCATCATATTTCATTTTATATACATGTAGATAAGGTTAAACCATATCAATTAATCTTAATCTATACACACTTCTCAAGGTTAATACAATGCCTTACATCTTGATTTCAATCCACTAACTCCCTACTATCTCACTCTTGATAACATTAATTGTAACTCAATTGGTCTTGTAATGTGTCCACATGTCTCGAGGAATATCAATGACTTATGTTGTATTTAGCTAACTTAGATTACATTTGATGTAAATCAAATCACAGCCACATCTAATTTGTTATTTAAGCCATAATAACTTAATCCTAACTTACCACATCACTTTATAACCCGTTCCCACACCGACACCCAACTTGAAGCACGTTCCACTCATGTCTCGACATCTATGTACTAGTAGAAGTGACTTAGTAGTCTACACATATACAATACACTTGGAGTACATCACAACAAAAATAACATACACCTCGACCACATGGCCTCGTTCAGTGCACATAACTTGATGCGAGTCCCATGTCATGTGTTAATAACCTTGATTACGGACTAATTTACTATTAGTAAATTTTGGGTCATGATAGCATGCCTGATGGTACACTTAGTGATAATTGACTCAGGAGCATTCAAGAACATCATTTCCGTGAAACTCATGCACACGACTAAGTTCAAAATCACTGAGCGCACCCCATAAAAGGTTGTTTTTCTAGCTAATGGTACACCTACAAAAATCTATGCAGTTGCGAGGAAGGGACTTGTGAGAGTTGGAGACGTGGAGTTTCTAGTGGAGTTCTCAGTCATTGATGAAGGAATTCATGAGATAAACACCATGTTGCTTGGGATGTCATTCTTCTACATAGCCAAGACCAACATCGATGTCTACAATGAAAATTTCACATTCAGATTAGTGACAGAAAAGGTGCTTTATAGCAATTATAGGTTGTGCATGAATAAAGATTAGGGAATCATCAAGCGTCCGAAGGTGTCTACACCACCAGCCAAGGAAAATAAGCCACCTATTGATGGGATTGACTTAGAGTCTGAATAGTCCTAGAATGTGGTAACATCAGGTCATCGATATTAAACACCGACACTTCTTGGGAGGAAGCTCATATTTGGTTATTTGACCATGGTTTGATTAGTTTGAATTGGAATAAACTATGGGTTTTAATAAGTTAATTTGGGTTACTTGAATTAGAAAAGTTAAAATAGATTTAAATTTGAATAAGTTGGTTTGAATAAGTTGCTATGTATCTAATACCTCTTAATTTTGCGTAGACCTGATGATTGCTTGAAGATTAGTAGATTGTTTTGCGCGCACTGAAGTCCGAACGACTTTTGGCAAAGTAATTCATGGCAAGTACACTTTGATTTGATGCTTTTGCATAACATCATTTGCATACATAGAGAAGTGCACACACTCCTAATTTTTTTAGGATTAATTTATTTTTTGAGGCCTGCAGTGTCATAACATCGTGATGGTTATACATAAATCGTTGCGGTGGCGCTACAGAATATTTTGAATTCGTCCTATTTAATTTTTAAATCCACTAATTTGCCAGCTATGTTGGTGTGTGCATAGGGTATTGGCAATGCCCCATAGATTATTTTGGAAAAAATCCAAATCGCCAGTGATTTCTCAGCGTTGTCACGTTTAAACGTACGACGCTGAGCTTGAAATCTAGTTTTTTAAAATGGATAGAATGCCATTGTCTTTTTCCTCACTTGAACCCAAGCAATTTACCACCTCTCCTTAGCCTTGAAAAGACACTTCCAACTACCAAATCCGTTGATTCCGAGTCCCATTCTCATTCATTTTTTATTCTCCATAAAGTGGAGACCGTTTTGAGCCACAAAATCGGAAGTTTGGTGAGCAGTGTGATAAAGCCACGAGCTAGGAGTTCGGTCTTTTCAACCTCTTAAGGCGTCTACTCGGCCAAGAAAGCTCACATGAGCTCTAGGAAACTTAATCCCAAGTAGGTAATGACTGGATTTCACCTTAATTTCTCAATATCTTGTCACATGTTCTTCGACCAATTTAGGCAAAAATGTATGTTATAGGAGTTAAATTGGTTGTTACAACTATAGGGCTTATGCTTGTGAGATGATTTGGAGTGATTTGGTCAAATTTTGAAAATCTCAATTTTTACAAAGGAAAGCCCATGTTATATCTTTTTTTTTTCAGAAAATTTCAGGTTTTGGATCTAATTTTCAATTTTAATTGTTTTAATGGCTTTGAATCGATCAATATAACATGGATTAAGTTTTCGAGAAAGTGCAGCAATGTTTATAAAAAAGAAATTGAATTTCCAAAGTTTGGTTTTTATCGAAAATTCGCCAACACTTTAGGTAAATTCAATTTTAGGGTTTTTGACATTACATTGATGTACTAATTGGAATGCTTGTTGCACCTATATCTATTGATTTGAGCTTTCTATGATTTTGAGACTTCGAAAATGGTTTCTTACGAAATTTCTCAAAATTTTATTCGCTTTGGATTTTAAATGCCTGAAAATATTTTGACCAAACTTTTGCATTTTGGATTTCGTGTTCTTGGTTTGCCGAGTGTTATGAACTGATTTGTTCATAATTTCATGATTGGACTTTTTACAGGGTTATTTGTTTGTTGTGTTGTTTGTTTTCTGTGCTATGGAGAGAGAGAGAGAGAGAGAGAGAGAGAGAGAGAGAGAGAGAGAGATAGAAAGGAGTGCAATGGATCTGTGGGACCTAGACAAAAGAAAAGTAGTCGATTACAACCTCATATACCTAGAGTCCACCAACCTAAAGTTCCCTAGCCTTTTGATTAGTTTAGGTTTATGAGGAAGGTAGCTGCAAAGAGGTATAAGAGTGACCTCAACATTAAGAATAAGAAACCTTTAGTTAAGATGGGACTCGTGATAGCAACCCCCAACAAGGGGAGGAGAGTTACATCCATTATCAGATAGAGGTTAAGAGTTCTTTACTAGGGACTGCCAAGCATTGATAAGACCACCCCATGACCCATACAGGGATATGAGGAGTTAGTTTATGAGTTATATGTAGACAGACACGCTACTCATCATAGCTTCAGTGTTTTAGTACAAGGGGTTTAAGTTGACTATAAAGCCCAGGCCATTAATGCCTACTACGGCTTACCTACTTTTGAGGACTTAGAGATTTTTGATATCCCTAACCTATAATATACCCATGAATCTCATTAACCTTTTGCGGTTGTTTAGGCAGCTCTCACTTGTTTTTCACACCATGACTGGACCTACACCTCTTCTTCCAAGAAACTTAAACATTTGGTTAAGGCCTACTTTAGTAAAGCTCCAAAAGCTTGGTCCTACTTCATTGATGGATCTCTTTACCCTACCAAACAACACGATGATGTGACATGGCCTTGATATATCATACTTTACCATATATGGACACATGTTGGTCACATCGATGTGGGGAAATTCATGTTTGAGGTTATCAGATAGAGGATGGAGACGAAGAAGAACGAGAGCTTTGCGTTTCCTCTACTTATTAGTGACATGTGCTAACGAGTTGGAGTTCCTCACGACGATCTCTTGTTTGATATTCCTCCCTAATCGACCATTTAAAATGAGGATATCTTTAGATATGGCAGTCTAGAGGAGATGGATTCTAATGATGAGTATGATCGGACACGAGGAAGTGAGAGAGCAGCAGCACGACTACAAGAAGAACAGTAAGAGACCAAGTCTAGGAAAGGCACGGGGAAGAGGAGAAATACACGAGCCCCAATAGCGGGAGCTTCCACATATGCACCACTACCTTAAGGAGTACAGGACCATGCCCAATACGAGATCACTATCCATAACTAGAGGGAGATAAACTTTTTCTTGTATCATGATCACGTGTGGCATTGACATGTGCATGATTACCTTCTGTAGCCAGCTCCACCGACATTGAATAGTCCATTCATTATCATGCTGGAGTACCAGGTTTATTGCGTACACGAGGAGTATGGAGCACCCTAATCCTCTCATTCTTTATAGAGTATGCAGGCACCTTTTCAGACCCACAGCTTAGTGCGCAGTAGTAGACAACTTCGACAAGTATGAGAGTTGAGTTCTTATCTTTATATGTATTCGAGAGAGGGAAACTGAGAAACTTTGTGTTTTGTAATATATTTGGAGGAGCTACAATATGATGATGTTGTATTTTGTATGCATTTTCAGCTTATACTTGTACTTTACTTCATTCCATTTATTCCATTCCATTTCTTATCGTCCATTATTCGATTTCACTTGTCCTTTGAAATGTGGATTGGTTATCCAACTTTGTTGAACCTTGAGTTGAAGGTTCAGGGAAAGTTTGAGGGGTATGCAGGTATACATTTAGATGGAATGCATGCATGAACCGTAAGGATTTTCGATAAATTTTTCATGATTTTTAAAATTCTCTAATTTTCTAGCGAAATAAAGGTAATATAGTTTCATTTATTTCATGGATTGATGGATTGGTAGCTTCAACACATTTCCATATCTTGTGAATTCTACTTTTTGTGTTTCCGTTTGTTTTAAGCCTAAATGAATGTCCAGTTCTAGCTTAGACTAGCGGTCGACAATCTTTGGTTTCATATGTGGAATGATGTTGCCAATGATGGAAAAGACCTAAGGTTGAGCTTAGGTGAAACCTACTTTTCTTGTGATTGGTTAACTGACACGGTCTACACCAAATAGTGCTAGCATGGAGTCAAGTCTCTATGCTAGATATGAAAACTACTATAAGGTCACAATAGGACAAGAGTTAACTTAATCTCTATAAATTCCAAAATAAGTTTGCATGTTTTTGAAACTGAGCATTAAGTTAAGAATGAGTTTTAGGGAAGACATAGGCATTGTTTAATAAGCCCTAAACCTTAGCCCACCTTTAATTTATCCCTAGTTATCCTAGTGGAGCGAACCAAACTCGATGTCTTCATCACCTATCATGAAACCCATAACTCAAAAGCTTTATAATCTTTTTACATACATTAAAAGGTTAACTTAATTATAGCGAAAGTGAGAAGTGCTAGCTAGAGTTTTTAAATAAAAAAATAAAGTATCCCAAAGGTTCCTAGGAAAGTAGTAGGAATCTAGTGGTAGAAAAAAGTAAAAAAAAAAGAATCCATCGGAAATGGAGCAGAGATCATACTAAAAAAATATTTGATAAAAATAGATAATATATATAAGTGAAATGAATAAAGGCGGAAGTCTATAATAACTCCTCAAATAAAAAAGATTAAACTCAAGTGCTTCTAGCTAGATTAAGTAAGTTTTTCCAATGCTTTGAACCCTTTGATATCCATTTTGTTGTAATCCTAACCCAACCATAATAAATCAAAAGAAAGTCCTATTGACCTCAAATGATGTTTTTAATGTGTTAGTGGAATGGTTATAGAGGTTTCTATTTGTTAAATCTTTGTATTCAATGCCCTATTAAGAGATTGTCTTTTTTTGCTTGTTAAAAGTTTTGAGGTAGCCTATCATTAATAGATGGCTTTAGTATTAACGAAGCCTAGTATTTGGTAGAGTATTCCTTAGGAAAGTCACCAAAATAGCTTGATTCAAAGTAACTAACTTTGCTTGAGTGCCCTTGTTTTCATTTAGCAATTTTTATGAAAAATTGGATTAAAACGTTAAAGTTAAAATAGGGCATTATAAAAGTTGAAATGTGTGTTGTGTATGCAAGTTGATTATCTAATTATTCTTTGCTCAAGATGAGCAATTATCTAAGTTTGAGGGTATTTGATAAGTTGTCATTTGTCCTATATTTTAGGGTGATTTTACCAATGATTTCATAAATTTTATCATCATTTATACTTTTAAAACGTTATTTTTTTTCTGTTTTCATGTAAAAAAGACTATTGTTCAAAAGGAGTGATTTTTACATAAATTCAGTCTAAAAGCTAAAAATAGGCATTAACGCCTTAGCAGAGATCTCAGTATATGGCTAAATCGCCACAGAATCGATGGATGACTGATTGAAAGATGCTAATTGGAAATATTGTAGGAAAAGCCTCGTGAAGACTCAAGATAAAAACGAAGCTTGTATCCCAAGAAAAACCCTCGTGCCTTCATAATGATTTGCATATGTACGTATCATGCTGGCACATCGCTAAGCTCGTTTCATAATGAAACAAGAAAGAAACAGAGCAACGTAATGTTGTTGTAGAGATCTCCCATTTCTTTAGCATTTTGTACATACAATGCTAAGAAGATCCGAATCTTGTTGGTTTTGATTCGATTGTTTCTCAAGATTTTGATTTAGATATAATTCTATCCTATTTCTACTATATATATCATACATCTGAATGAAAAAGAAGTGAATGCGAGTTCTAGATATAAAACTCAATATAGAGTTCCAGAGAGGAAACTTTGGTGCTAGGTTTTTCTTCTGAAGTTTTGTAAGGAAACTCTTTATAAGTTTTTACATTCTTATTTATATATTTAATAAATTTCAGATTTGTATTTACGAGTATGAGTGGCTAAGTTCCACCATATAGGCCAAGGTATTGGGCTTTTAGGGATTCATAGATTCTTGAGGTTTATGCGCTTCGATTCTTAACTAGTTTGTTATCAATTTTTGTATTCTTATTTGCATTGTCGTTATGAGGTTTTTTATTATGGTTTTAAACCTTAAGTAATTTCCCTTTTGTTGTGTAAGTGCAGTGTGCATTCATGGTAATCATGGTTAGAAACTATTGCTAGTGGTCCTACCACCGCTCGGTAAGGGGGATTGTATATGTTGAGTGGCGAGTAAGGCCTTATCTATTGGCAACCGGTGCGTTCCTTCATATTTAGGATATGAGATGGGTATCGGTTTATTGTAATTTCCCCTTGTGAAAGGTGGACAATTCGACCCTAGTTACTACTCATGATCGGTGTTCCCATAGAGCGCTAATGTTGCTAGTTTGTTAAAAGCCTACGACATATCCAGTAGTTTTGCAAGTCAAGTTAGCATGTGGTTATGTCGCTCGCTCACTCCTCTAACATGAGTGGAATAAGGTGACAAGAGTCACTATAAGCTTATCTATGAGTATTAGTAATAGGACAAATATTTAATAAATCGATGATCAAATCAGTTCCCTAGAATGTCAATCATGCTTTGGTCTATAGTCTTTATTTATTGATTTCATTTGTAGTGTTATAACTTGTTTACATTTGATTTGCTAGTTTATTTTTGTTTTCAAAACCCCAGTTTTTCCCCAAACCAAAAAAAATAACATCTCAATCCCTGTGGGATCGACCTCGTACTTCCCTCACTATAAATCAATTGTAGTAAGTGAAAACGAGGCTATTTTTGGTGCTGATCGACGCGACATCATAACTACTCAGTACTGTCTATGTTAACCCACAGCGGCAAATATATACACATAGAGTTCGGTTGTCTGAACATCATTCTTTTGATCTCCAAGTTGTCTCTATGCCTTTCATTCATTCTCCACAACGTCAAATGAATTTTCCATGGAATCAACTCCATTTTGTGTTTTTTCTTTTTTTTTCTTAATGAATCACTCATTTGTCTCTTTTATGCCTAATAGATCTAAAAATACATAAATACCATCAATAAGAGCTCATTTTAGGATATTTAGACCAATTATGCAACTAAACTAGTCATATATATAAGTGTTATGAACTATTATCAAGTATATAGATTGTAGATTATGCTGGGCAATCAAGCTAGTAGGGGTGACTGTATGTTTGCTACGCTTGATTGAGCAAAACTATTTATGACTTAGTTAAGTCTACAGCCGACCTTGAAAGTCATGTTGTGACTGTGAGTTGCAACTTAAAGGAGTTAGACCACTGGGATACAAATATCTGTCAGATATTGTCTCTTAATCCTCTCTGAAATTCCTTATAAGCTTATTTATCATGCACATTCTATTTCCTTTCTTTGTGATTATCTACATGATCTATCAGCTAACCTTTTATTAGATCCTAGAATTAATGTCGAGACGCCTCTGTATTTACTAACTGGAATGGTCTTTCATATGGTGACAATTGCAGGTTCGTCTTCTAACAAATAAAAGGAAACAATAATTGGTGACTTCCTATAAGCTTCCCTCAAAGTCAGCTCATACTTTGTTATATGTAGGTTTAATTTATGTAATTTATATGACACTTGTTTTGTAAAATGGGTTTATCGGCTTAGTGCACTATGATACATGTATATTTCTATATTTTCTCACGTTATATAAATATGACATCATACTTTTTGGGTTTCTACACCATAGGTTGTCCTGACATGTCATTTATTAAGTTATTTAAATTACTAGTTTATTTTCCGCAGCTAAGTATTTTAATACTTGCAAAATGTAATAACTCAACTCTAAAACACTAAATTTGTAATAATAATGGAAACGAAGACTAACTAGGCTTGCGTTGACCTTGTGAGGGCTGATTCAGGGATCCATATAAGTATAGTTGGGTGGTGCCCAGTTTGTGGGGGTGTCATAGTAGCTACCAAAGCTAAGGTTTTCACTTTAACTCTTAACAAGTCTAAGTTGTGCCTTGCCCCCGAGTAACTAAAGTTTAGAAGCAACTTTGGAGTTAGGACATAAATGGAACTTAGTGTGGTAACCTTATGATATTGACTATGAGTTTTAGTTGGAAAGTGAAGTGAGTCGGGGAAAATAAGAAAAATTAACTTTATGTGTTATTTGATGTTATGTACTATAGTTTATACCCGGTAGATATAACACTGATCAAAGCTCGCTTTCATTATAGATTGTGAGAGTCGATCAGCTTGTGTGGTTAGCGGTAATGGGGACCTAGCCGAGAGGTTTAAGGATTTGTCTAAGCAGGTCGTGACACTTGGACAACAACTTAAGGAGATACTTAGGATTTTGAGAGGACTAACTATGCTTTCACCTACACTATCTTCGTTGGAAGTACCCATTACCAAGAGGCAAATGCACTTACAATAAAGGTTACTTTGACGGTTTCAACTATACCGGTAGTGTCTATAGCGACAACAAGAATACATTTACAGGCAGTGACTGCACGTCCTACGCCTAGCGAAACGGGCATTAAGGTGACCAAATAGGCAAGACTGTTTCGCGAGTTTCAGGGACACTGACTAGCTGAGTTATATGGTGGCACAAATCTCGAAACTACTAAGAAGTTCATGTATAGTGTAGAGTTATATAATGTAACAGAGTTTTTTATGTAACAGAGCTGTTTATGTAATCTGATGTATGTGTATTGGATCATCTATTCTGGTGTAATGTAGCACAGGTTTATATTAGCTTGTTTTAAGCAGTTGTAACTGGGGTGTATAATGTACACCATATTAGTTTGTATATAAGCAATGTACAATGTAATTTCGATGTATTGAATAAGAGATCGAAAGTTCTTCTTTGTACTTCATTGATTCATTGTTTCAATGTGTACTGTTACATTGATCAACAAATCTTTTTGGTCATTGATCCACTGTTGGTGTATGAATTTGTTCATGGTATCAAAGCAGGTTCTACTATTCTTGATTTGTGTTGATTTTTGGTTGAATTGAGTGTCTGATCATGGCATCTATTCATGGTTCTTCAAGTTCTTCAATTCGAAATGGAGCAGGAAGAGCTCCTGATGCAGGTGATCTTGGAAATGAAAGTCCTTATCTCCTTCAAGGATCTGATCATCCTGGTATGATACTTGTCTCCAATTCTCTTACGGGTTCAAATTACTTGTCTTGGAGTCGAGCTATGATGATTGCGTTAGGTGCAAAAACAAAGATTGGTTTCATCGATGGCAGATGTTTAAAGCCAGATTGTAACGGCCCCAAAACCCGAGGCCGCCACGTGGGGAGGCGCTGGCCCAGCGATCCCGTCCGGTACCTGACCCACTGGGTCCCACGCGCCACTGACGCCATTTTCACAACACGTCTCCTCGATATGCGTGTTAATTCCTTTCGTAACATTATAAACAACAGCGGAAGTCTTTCATTAAAACCAATTAAAACAATTAAATTCATTATCGTATTAAGCATTATTTTATAAGAGCAGCTCCTAATGTGGAAAACCCGGGAAAAGTACTCCGTATATATACGACAATAATAAACAATAATATATACGAGTACAGTATCTACTCAGTCTCCCATTTCTCAAAAGAAATCAAAATATCAAAGTAATCACGTCATCGGTAGGTCCTCGACCATGCGAGCGATCGAAATAAGTCGTCCAACCTGTCCTGGCCCCTACTAGCGGGTCTGCACTCGACCATCACCAAAAAGTATGGATGGAGAGTACAGTTAGTAAGATTCCAACAAAGTACACCGAGCATTTATGAGAAATATAGACGATATCAATAAACATGTCAATTAATCATGCGAACTAAACAAGCAACTGTGCTAAGATCATCACATGAGTAAATAACATGAGAAACAAACCGTGTACTCCTCCCGGTCACACTTAACTATACGACAAACCCCCAGGATCTTTTCAGTGAGTGCCTCACTTCCTTTCACCTAGTAACGACCCAGCCCGCCGACAGGTCCACACAGGCCCAAAACCTACGGACTGGGGCGCACAGGATCCTTTCAGTCGAAACACCCGCTTCCTTTTACCTGGTTGCCCGCGTACAGTTTAGTGTGCCATAAGTACAACACGAATAGCAAAAGTCTCGACCCCCAACCCAAATGCATCACGGAAATCAATAACAAAGAATAGGGGGAATAACATCCAATAACCACGAATAGGCAATCAACGATAGAAAAATAAACCCTCAGTGACTTTCAGAAGGAATCTTACGTACCTTAAAAATGCACTCGCACGCATCTCGATATGCGCACCCGACACCAGACTATAGCATCATATGTCCCTAGTGTCCATTTGTACCATTTCAGTTACTAAATCATGCAAGTCGCAAATAAAATTAGGTAAATATACCTCACCTCAATCGCGTCGTCGACATTCGTCGATTCACTCCTCCGATCGGTCCGACAACGCCATCGCGTCGTTCACCACTTCCGAACCGACGTTGCTGTCGCGCCGACGTCGTCACTGCGCCGCTGCCGTCATCACCGTCGCGCCACCGCCGGCTGCTCGCCGGCGCCGCCTGTTCCGCCGCCGCTCGTGCGCGCCGACTACCACTGTTCATCGTCCCCACCGCGAGCCGCCGCCGGCGCCTTCGCGCAGTCGCCGCCTCCGCGAGCTCCCCAGCGCGCGCCGCTGCTGGTCGTTGGAGCTCTCCGCCGTCCGCCGTCTCCGCCGTCCGCCGTCTCCGCCCACCGCGCTGCCGATCGGCCGTGAGCCGCCATCCACTACCTCCCAGCGCGCCGATCGCCGCCGCTGGTCCCTGAGCGCCGCCATCCGCCGCTGATGCGAGGTCGCGCCTCCTCGCTGCGCTACCGCTGCCGGTTAGCGACCTCCCTGCGCCGATCGTCGCTGGCCAACCACCATCATCCTCGTTGCGTCGCGCCGCTGGTCCCGATCTCGCCGTCCGCCGTCTCCACCCACCGCGCTGCCGATCGGCCGCGAGCCGCCGTCCGCGACCTCCTGCGCGCCACGCTGCTGGCTGCGTCGCTGCGCTGGTGGTCGTCGTCACGGATCCAGTCGCGCCGCCTCTCTCCGCCGTCCCTCGCCGGCTTTCCCTCTCTCCGCTCCTCACGATCTCTCTCTCTCCCTCTCTTCTTCAATCTCTGGTTTTTCTATTTCTTTCTTACTTTTTCTTTTCTTTTCTCTCTCTTCATATATATATATATATATATATTTACATTTTCTACTTTTGATTTTCAAATCAAAAGTGTCATCGAAAACCGAACTGCGCGCATCTCGAGGCACCAACCCGCCTCATTTCCAAAATTTCAACACTCACGCTACACGCATTACGAGGCATATCCACTGTATATGATTTTAACGTAACCACATTAAAATCACATAAATCCAATATAGCCACATATCTCGGTCTCGCGTCGGCACGCGATTCGAGACGCATCCTCATTCGTGTTTCGGCTCCCCGAATTCTCCGCGTATACGCATACGTATTCCGGCAAGTGGGTCCCACATACGACCCTAAAATGACACGTGGCACGAGTCGAATTTTCGGGTCGTTACAGTCTTCCCAACTAAATGAAAATTTCATCCCGAAATTTAACTGTAACCTGAATCCCATACCAGAGAATAGCTGAGCGTAACGTGTCCTCATCGTCGACTCGAGCTCTCAAGTAAGTCCTTTCGTCCTACGATGCTTCCAACGAACTAAGACCTTCGCAGGTTTCATGTTCCAGAGAATCCGTACCCAACGTTCGACAATCTCTATCGTTCTCTCATCATAGATCACATCAAAAAGTATCTTCACATTCCCAACTCAATCGTCGATCTCGACCCTGACCTAGCGAATGTCAACGTTGAAATGAAAAATGTCGGATGAACCCCAGCTAACTCTTCTGGCAAGTCCAAATCTGTAAGCCACACTGACAACTCGTGCTGCGACTCTGAACGATCCTATATATCTCAGCACTAATTTGAAAAAATTGAGACTCTTTGTCATGTCTTTGAACCTCTGATTCATCACATCATCTCTCCGACACTCCAACATGCGTGGAATGGATATGTGCCTCTGCAGCATCTAGAACCTCTGACAAACTAATAGTTGTTGCCGCCTCGAGTAAACAAAACTCGTATGTCATATGGCGAACTACTGTCTCACTATCCGATCCCTCTCATGAGTCCTCAACTAAATCGATAACTAAGCTGTCACTCTGTTCCCTGCATCGGTACGCATCCCAATCCGGTGCCACAAACATCCGTATGAACAGTCAACTTTTGATCAGGCTCTAACAACACTAATAACGGTGCAGAAGTCAACTTCTTCTTCAACTCTGTGAAGGTCACATCGCATTCACTGAACCAAATGAAAAAAACTCATATCCTTCTTGGTCAATCTAATCATCGGCGCTGAAATTTTAGAGAAGTCATGTACAAGCGTCGATAATATCCTTTGTCGTTGATCACATGTCCCTAGGGCTTCACCTCCGAACGCCAAAACTCGCACTTACTGGACTTGGCGTACAATTTGCGCTCCCTTAATCTCTAGTCTAAGTCCTCGAATAAAATAATAGATCTGAAGTCGCTCAATTCCAGCTACGTTCATCGCAAGGTACGCAAGTGTATGAATCTCTCCATGTTTTGCGTCACCATGCCTCAGCATCAAAAACTCATCTTTCAGTCTCAATTGAATCTCGATCGGGGTATACTTCCTTGAACTATGCCCAAGTACTCGGCTATCGTGGGCAGTTGTATCGGCGGTCCACCATACTGCACTACTCTTCTAGCCCCATTATTCGCATGAAGACTAGTCGTCCATCCATGTTAAATGAGTAAACCGCGAACAAGCCGCAAATCAACGTCGTAATACGTATACATAAAAATTACAATTAACGTATACGCATGTAAGTCCTAGTACTACCCTCTAACTTTGTTTCCCAACTAAAGTTCTAAGGCAAGTACACCGGGTTTCCACATCTAGAAATTTTTTTAAGTCTTATGCTCTTTCAATTTATTTCCCGAGGTTCCTCGAAACTCTCGCTCTGATACCACTTGTGACGTGGTATCAGTTTAAGGACACCTACGCTTCCTCCAACGAAGTCGACCATGCTCTGATACCATTTGTAACGGCCCCAAAACCCGAGGCCGCCACGTGGGGAGGCGCTAGTCCAGCGATCCCGTCCGGTACCTGACCCACTGGGTCCCACGCGCCACTGACGCCATTTTCACAACACATCTCCTCGATATGCGTGTTAACTCCTTTCGTAACATTATAAACAACAGCGGAAGTCTTTCATTAAAACCAATTAAAACAATTAAATTCATTATCGTATTAAGCATTATTTTATAAGAGCAGCTCCTAATGTGGAAAACCCGAGAAAAGTACTCCGTATATATACGACAATAATAAACAATAATATATACGAGTACAGTATCTACTCAGTCTCCCATTTCTCAAAAGAAATCAAAATATCAAAGTAATCACGTACTGGTAGGTCCTCGACCGCGAGCAGTCAGAATAAGTCGCCCAACCTGTCCTTGCCCCTACTAGCAGGGTCTGCACTCGACCATTACCAAAAAGTATGGATGGAGAGTACAGTTAGTAAGATTCCAACAAAGTACACCGAGCATTTATGAGAAATATAGACGATATCAATAAACATGTCAATTAATCATGCGAACTAAACAAGCAACTATGCTAAGATCATCACATGAGTAAATAACATGAGAAACAAACCGTGTACTCCTCCCGGTCACACTAAACTGTACGACAAACTCCCATGATCCTTTCAGTGAGTGCCCTACTTCCTTTCACCTAGTAACAGCCCAGCCCGCCGACAGGTCCACACAGGCCCAAAACCTACGGACTGGGGCGCACAGGATCCTTTCAGTTGAAACACCCACTTCCTTTCACCTGGTTACCCGCGTACAGCTTAGTGTGCCATAAGTACAACACGAATAGCAAAAGTCTCGACCCCCAACCCAAATGCATAACGGAAATCAATAACAAGGAATTGGGGGGAATAACATCCAATAACCACGAATAGGCAATCAATGATAGAAAAATAAACCCTCAGTGACTTTCAGATGGAATCTTACGTACCTTAAAAATGCACTCGCATGCATCTCGATATGCGCACCGACACTTGACTATAGCATCATATGTTACTGGTGTCCATTTGTACCATTTCAGTTACTAAATCATGCAAGTCGCAAATAAAATTAGGTAAATATACCTCACCTCAATCGCGTCGTCGACATTCGTCGATTCACTCCTCCGATCGGTCCGACTATAGCAGCCCCGCGGTCGCCTTCGCGCAGTCGCCGCCTCCGCGAGCTCCCCTGCGCGCGTCGCTGCTGGTCGTTGGAGCTCTCTTCCGTCTGCCGTCTCCGCCCACCTCGTTGTCGATCGGCCGCGAGACGCCATCCACGACCTCCCTGTGCGCCGATCGCCGCGGCTGGTCCCTGCGCGCCGCTGCTGATGCGAGGCCGCGCTCTCGCCGCGCTACCGTTCTTGCGGGTTAGCGACCTCCCCTGCGCCGATCGTCGCCGGCCAACCAACATCGTCCTCGTTGCGTCGCGCCACCGGCCCCGATCTCGCCGTCCGCCGTCTCCACGCACCGCGCGCGCCGATCGACCGCGAGCCGCCGTCCGCGACTCGCCCGCGCGCACAGCTGCGGCTCGCGTCGCAGCAGTGGTGTGGTCGTCGTCGCGGATCCGGTCGTGCCGCCTCTCTCTCGCCGTCCCTCGCCGCTCTCCCTCTCTCCGCTCCTCACGATCTCTCTCTCTCCCTCTCTTCTTCAATCTCTCGGTTTTTCTCTCTCTCTTACTTTTTCTTTTCTTTTCTCTCTCTTCATATATATATATATATATATATATATATATATATATTTTATATTTACATTTTCTACTTTTGATTTTCAAATCAAAAGTGTCATCGAAAACTGAGCAACGCGCATCTCGAGGCACCAACCCGCCTCATTTCCAAAATTTCAACACTCACGCTACACGCATTACGAGGCATATCCACTGTATATGATTTTAACGTAACCACATTAAAACCACATAAATCCACTATAGCCATATATCTCGATCTCGCGTCGGCACGCGATTCGCGACGCGTCCTCATTCGTGTTTTGGCTCCCCGAATTCTCCGCGTATACGCATACGTATTCCTGCAAGTGGGTCCCACATACGACCCTAAAATGACACGTGGCACGAGTCGAATTTTCGGGCTGTTACACAGATTCCATTGATCCTAATCTGGATCGATGGATCAAAGTGGATTATATGGTCACTTCTTGGATCTTGAATTCTATTTCTAAGGATATTGTTGAAGCTTTCCTTTATACAACTTCTTCTTTTGATCTATGGAATGAATTGAAAGAAAGGTTTGGAGAATGTAATGGTCCTCTCTTGTATCAATTGAAACGAGATATTGCTTCTATAAGTCAAGGAGATCTATCACTTTCACAGTATTATACAAAACTTAAGAAGCTTTGGGATGAACTAAGCTGTTTAGTCCCTTTACCTGTGTGTGAATGTGGAGCTTCAAAGAAGATTGGTTGTTCTGGAGTCTGATGATAGGCTGATGCAATTTTTGATGGGATTAAGTGATATGTATGATCATATTCGTAATCAAATATTGGTGATGGATCCATTGCCAAGTATAAACAAAGCTTACTCTATGGTTCTTAGAGTTGAAAAGCAAAAGGAGGTACATGTTAGCTATTCACTTATGATAGATACATCCATGATGATGAAAACTACCAAGGTGAATTCAGGTTCATATGGTTCAACCAATGTTCATAGGTTTGCTGGAAAAGGAAATCAAAAGAAATTTGTCATTAAAGATGATATGTTTTGTGATCATTGTAAGGCAAAAAGGCACACAAAAGAGACTTGTTTCAAACTTCATGGATTTCCAGATTGGTATAAAAAAGAACTTGACAAGAAGCAGATGTCAAATAGTTCAAAGTCTTTTGTAAATTTGATGGAATCACCTCTGGATATGCAAGATGCAGGATCTCCTCAGTTTGAAGATTTTCAGTCTAATATTGCAGCAATGATACAACAAGGGATTGAGAATTTCATGAAAGGAAAGTCTGTTTCAGCTGAAGGAGCTTCTACACATGTGAATTCAGCTATATCTGATTTTACAGGTAGCTCATATAAAAGGCATTCTAGTTCTTATTCCTCCTTTAATTCAGATGCTTGGATTGTGGATAGTGGAGCAACAAATCATATGTGTACTAGCTATGATTTGCTTGCTAATGTTACTGTCTTAGCTAAACCTGTTATGGTTTGTTTGCCTGATGGACATACTAAAGAAGTTAATTGCATTGGGGATGTGAAGCTGAGTTCAGACTTAGTTCTTTCTTCCTGTTTACATATAAACACATTCAAGTATAATCTTTTGTCAGTTAGTAAGTTACTCTCATCTACTAAACTGACAATCGAGTTTTATCCATCGTTTTGTGCTATATAGAACATTGAGAATTCTCAAGTTCTAGCTGTGGGAAGGATGATTGGAGGACTCTACATACTGTATTCCAGTTCTTTTCATAAAGATGTCATTGCTTTTTTTGTATCTCCTACAGAATTATCACTAGCCTACTGTAATAATGCTACTGGTAATTTTTCATGGCACAGTCGATTGGGGCACCCCTCTGTTAGTGTAACAAAACAACTTGATTTGTTACTTAACAGTCATTCAAATGTAAGACACAATGTACCTTGTGATGTTTGTCAAATGTCCAAACAATGCAGAATGGTTTTTCCATTGACTTCTATTCAAACTTCTTATCCTTTCCAGTTGTTACATATGGATATCCGGGGACCATATAAGCAGTCTTCTATTCAAGGAGCTCATTATTTTTTGACTATTGTGGATGATTTTAGTCGATTCACATGGACATTTTAGATGAAACATAAGTCCTTGACAGGCAACATCATCAAACAGTTTCTAGTTTTTATTCAAACTCATTTCAAGGCCTCGGTTCAAACCATTAGGACTGATAATGGTATTGAGTTTTGTAATAAAGATTGTCATGCTTTGTTCTCTGGTTTGGGAATTGTTCATCAAAGATCAACACCATATACACCTAAGCAAAATGGTGTGGTTGAAAGAAAGCATAGACATTTGTTGCAAGTTACAAGAGCCTTGATTTTTCAGTCTAATTTGTCCACAAAATTCTGGGGTGATGCTGTTCTTACTGCCACATACATCATTAACAAATTACCTTCTCAGTTCCTGAAATGGAAGTCTCCTTATCATCTTTTATTTGGAAGGATACCAAATTATTCATCTTTAAAGACTTTTGGTTGTTTGTGTTTTGCTACCAATGTTTCCCAAGCAAAACCAAGTTGGATTCACGAGCTATTAAGTGTATCTTCCTTGGTTATTCTCCTGGACAAAAGGCTTATCGTTTGTATAACATGGCCACACATACTTGTTTTGTTTCAAGAGATGTGATTTTCTTTGAAGACCAATTTCCTTTTCATAAAGATACTGCAAGTTCAAAGTGTCATGTGCCTATCTCTTGTGATGATAATTCTGATTACTTGAGAGATATTCCAGCTCCTATTGTTGTACCTTCTCCAAATATTGCTCCTACATTAGCTATTGTGCCTCATTCTCAAGAATTACCTTTTGATGAAACATTTTTTGATGTTCCTGAAGCTGTCTCATCTATGCCTATTATTGATACATTAGTACCTCATACTAATAATGGCTTACATGATGTTGTCCTGCCTCCTACTGATGTTATTACTCGGAAAAGTAATCGTGCTGTTCACGAGCCTCTTTGGATGAATGATTTTGTTCTAAACGATGTACAAACATCTATTTTCCCTCATGCAACGATTCCTTTGTCTACTGGTACCCCTCCTAGATTTCCTTTTATTCATTCTCTAAACATCACTGCTGGTTACAAGTGCTTCTTGGCTGTTGTTTCAAACATAAATGAGCCTACTTGTTATGTTCAAGCTCAGCATGATCCTGTTTGGGTTGAAGCAATGAATAAGGAATTACAGGCTTTGGAAACAAATTGTACTTGGAGTCTTACTACTCTACCACCTGGTAAAAAGGCCATTGGTTCTAAGTGGGTTTACAAGGTTAAACTTCATCCTGATGGTTCCTTGGATAGATGTAAGGCTCGTTTGGTTGCAAAGGGTTTTAACCAAATTGAAGGTGTTGATTATACTGATTCTTTCTCTCCAGTTGCCAAGAATGTCACTGTTAGGATTGTTTTATCCTTAGCAGCTGCTCAAGATTGGTCTTTACATCAATTGGATGTTAACAATGCCTTCTTACATGGCTATATAGATGAAGATGTTTACATGAAGCCTCCTGATGGTTATAGTTTGGCTTCACCCGATCAAGTTTGCAAACTTCAAAGATCCTTGTATGGTTTAAAGCAAGCTTCTCGACAATGGAATCATGAGCTTACATCTCAACTTCAATTTTTTGGTTTTGTTCAGTCTGCTCATGATCCCTGCTTGTTTACTTACAACACTGATGGTCAATTTTTGGTGTTGCTGGTTTATGTTGATGATGTCCTTCTTACTGGTACTTCACTTGAGTTAATTAATCAAGTCAAGACATTCTTACATGCATTGTTCACCATCAAGGATCTTGGTCAAGCTCGTTACTTCTTGGGTTTGGAATTGGTTCGATCTTCCTCAGGTCTTTATGTTCATCAACGCAAGTATGTTCTTGACTTACTTAATGATGCTGGTCTTACCATGGCTAAACCAGCCGCTACTCCACTTCCTCGTGACTGCAAGTTTACTGATGTTGATTCACCTTTGTTCCTTGAAGCTGATAGATATAGACGACTCATTAGTCGTCTTTTTTACCTGAGATTCACTCGTCCTGACATTACTTATGCCACACAGCAATTAAGTCAGTTTGTTCAGGCCCCTACAGAGCAACATTGGTCTGGTGCACTTCATGTTTTAGGATAACTTAAGGGTACTCCTTCACAGGGTCTGTTTTTCCCTGTTCATATGGATCTCTCTGTTGTTGCTTACTGTGATTCAGATTGGGCTGCTTGCCCTCTTTCTAGGAAATATCTTACTGGTTATTGTGTGTTCATGGGATCATCTTTGATCTCTTGGAAAACTAAGAAACAAGCTACTGTATCTAAGTCCTCTTCTGAAGCTGAATATCGCAGTTTATCTTCCACAATTTGTGAATTGTTATGGATTTCCTATATCCTTAAGGATTTAGATATTCCTACTCCTCTTCCAATACCTCTTTGGTGTGATAATCAAGCTGCGATACATCTCTGCCAATCCTGTTTTTCATGAACGTACCAAGCATTTGGAAATTGATTGTCACTTGGTTAGACATCAGTTCAAGTCTGGTTTTGTTCTTCCACAGTATATTTCTACTCGGTTACAGTTGGCTGATTTGTTTACCAAGTCTTTACCAGCTCCTTTGTTCTCTGATTTATTGTCCAAGATGGGTCTATGGGATTGGCATAGACTTCCATCTTGAGGGGGGGATGTAGAGTTATATAATGTAACAGAGTTTTTTATGTAACAGTGCTGTTTATGTAATCTGATGTATGTATATTGGATCATCTATTCTGGTGTAATGTAGCACAGGTTTATATTAGCTTGTTTTAGGCAGTTGTAACTGGGGTGTATAATGTACACCATATTAGTTTGTATATAAGCAATGTACAATGTAATTTCGAGGTATTGAATAAGAGATTGAAAGTTCTTCTTTGTACTTCATTGATTCATTGTTTCAATGTGTTCTGTTACTAAGAAGTTCATGTATAGTAATAAGAAGATCCACAATATTGTGGCAACTACGTAGTGAATGAGAGCAACCATATCATCTGAGTCGTTGTTCGAATGGCGGATAATTTGTGGCACAATATGGTTGCGACTAAAAGAATTCCCAAATATTGGGAAAAGTTTTAGAAATAGTTTAACTTGAAGTATTTCATGCCTTAAGTCTTGAGGATGAAGAGAGTCGAGTTCTAGTCTCTAACACATCATTTGAGGGAGACCGTGATGTAGTATATAAATCGATATCTACAGCTGTTACAGTATAGCAATAGTATAGCAAACACCGATAAAGACCAGGCACATTACTATATAGAGGGTCTGTATTTAAGAGATTGGAGGTGAGGCACTTACTATAGACCCAGAGAAACTTTAAAAAGCATATGGGTGGATGCTAGCTTGACAGACGTACCTTAGTATGCATCCCATCAAGGATAGCGTACCGCCGACTGAGGCATGGTTAGGGCAAAGACAGGGCATGACAAAAAAAGGAAGTGGAATAATGATGATGATGTTGAGGCTGATGTTGTAGATGTAGTTGTACCACTGACATAGTCAGTACATAATGGAATGAATCGAATAATTTTTTTTCATCATGTACCCATATTTTAGAGCATTTAAGTCCACCTAGTCATGTTTAGATGAGTCTACGTGACGAAAAAGTGGATAGACAAGTTAACTAGTACTTGCCTGATGTGTGCTTATGGTGAGATTTCACCTGAGATACATTTAATTTCAAGGAAAAAATTCTTATTAGTTTTGAAGAATATAAGGACACGAAAATAATTTCCATTGAGTGATGACATGTAATAACTATTTATACTCGCAGGTGCTTAAATTATCAATTTCGGCCTATATTTTATGAATGATATTCGCCTCGAGATATGTGAAGGCATGAATTGGCGAAAAATTCGTAAGACTTGAGGTTTATTTAGTAGTTAATGGAGAATTATGGAGACACTACGCTTTAGCTTAAAATCATGGATCTACCTAGGGATGGACACACTTCATGGATTTAAGGCTAGGATCTAAATATGAATAAGGGTATACAAGGGACACTAATGGTTTTGGTTTCACAAAGACTAGAACAATTACGGTATTTAATAGAGGTTTTTAAACCCCTATTAAAGGGATGTGTTATTAAATAACACCTAATTGATAGGAGTTTTAAAAAACCTTTATGTAATACATGTATTAAAAATCAAAACATAACACAATTTCACATGACATTTAATAACACTCTATTTAATAGGGGTTTTAAAAACCTCTATTACAGGCCAAAAATGTTCTAGTGAAAATACACTATATGAACATAATTAAAGAAGAAAATATTGAGGAAGGGGAGCCTAGGAGAGAGAAGGGCTACTGGAATTACTAAATCTATACATTAGGAGAGGCTTTAAAGTGAATTGAGAGATCTTAAACTAGGAAGTCAAATCTAGGAAAGCTAAGCAAAGCCCTAGGTAATTAGACTAGCTATGACACAAAAAATGGAGACGTTTGCAAAGATAGTAGAGCCATCATAAAAACCAGAGATTACAGTTAAGAATGTCTTAGTCCTCAATGAGTTCTTTGATGTTGTTCAAGATCACCTACCAGGATTACCCCACCTCGTAACGTTAAGTTTATTGTAGAGTAAATATCAAAGACACATCCTATCACGAGTCCACCATTTAGGATGGCCAAGATCGACTAAGAGGAGTTGAGGTCCAAATTTAAGGAGTTGTCAGAGAAATGGTTTATACACCTGAGAATGTCTCTATAGGGAGCACTACTCATTTTCCTTTATAAGAATAAATGTATTATAAGGATTTTCATCATTTGACGGTGACTCAATCAGGTGACTGTAAGGAACCATAACCCACTACTTAGGATCAAAGACCTATTCAACCAGTTTGCAAGCGCCGAGTATTTCTCATATTTAGATTTATGGTCAAGTAAGCATTAGGTAAGGATTCGAGAGGAAGATACACTAAAAATTGCCTTCAACATAAGATATGGTTTGTTTGAGTTCACAATCATGCTATTCGAGTTGACTAATGCTCGTTATATTCTTGAACCTGATGCACCGAGTTTTGAGGTCTTTTTAGGATAGATATGTGATCATGTTCATCAATGACATTCTTATTTACATTATGACTCGTGAGGACCACGAGCGACGTCTAAGGGAAATGTTGAGGACATTGAAGGAGCACCGGCTGACTCGTGTTGAACGTGACCAATAAATTTCATGTATATCTTTATTATTTGTAGTAGTGATAAGTGGGATCATCTCCATAGGGATTTTGCAAACTTCTTAAGAAAAAGGATTTTCTAATGGTTTTCATTATTTTATTTTGATTTAATTAATTCAATTAAAATGGGAAATAAAACTATATAATCAAACTATGGCAATCAATTCAACTAATTAAACTAAATTAACTAACGCAATTCAAATTCACTAATACTAAATTTAAATCAAATCACACCAAGTCAATTTAATATAAAACAAACATCCAAATAAATATCCAAATAACGAAACATTTACCTGTTTTGAATCCAAACATATTACTTAAAGTATTGTCATAATCATACTTTCATCATATTATTAAGTACTCTTAGATCATTAAACCTAAATCATAAGAAAGATTTATAGCCTTTATCAAGCCATAAGTTTTCCTTATATGAATGGAAAAGTCACATCCTATTTTTATTACCATTAATTCTTCGAAAGCACAAAGATAATTAATAGAAATAAAACAACATTAAACTCTATGAAAACTTCTTACTTCCAAGCCAATAATATCGAAAAGATCGTATCAATATCAAACATAGAACACAATTCACTTATGACTTCTAAATAGTAATAGACCTTGTAAATTAATCCTAGTTACTAATTTATATTATATATAGAACTTAAATATCACAATACACATGTCAGACTATGCATGCAATACAAAGTTTTTTTTTTATTGTAAAAGAAAAAACAAACCTATTAAAATCGTTAATTGATGTATACTATTAAGTTTTAAGCATTAAACACAAATTCTTCTTTATTTTGACTACCTTGCAAAACAGATTAAATTCATGTTCGGAATTTGTTTATATTAGTAAACTACTCGCACATATTTATAACTAACGTTGCATTAAAATAAATAAAATACGTGAATAAATAATTCTTATTGAATACTTGAATATTCAAAATATCTCTAAAAGCAATGAACAATAAAGAAAAAATCTAAAACTAATCAATAGCTTCAAGAGTTATCAAATATCACTTAAACTAATCAAGACCAATTAATTTCGAAGCCTAGGGTTCATATATATATATATATATATATATATTACAAGTAGTACATATCCAATCAAACTAAATTTCCTTATTTTCCTTCAAAATTCTCGAAGCGGACCTCTGTGATTCCTGACCAAATTCGATATCCATCCTAATTCGCTATTGCAATTCGCTATTGCAATCAAGAGCAATTAATTTCAAAGCCTAGGGTTCATTTATATATATCTATATTACAAGTAGTATATTTCAAATCAAACTGAAGTTCCTTATTTTCCTTCAAATTTCTCGAAGCCGACCTCAGCAATTCCTGACCGAATCCGATATCCATCCTAATTCACTATTGTAATCGGTGGAACTTTGTCTATGTAGTTCACCAATTTAGGTTGCGATTTCTACTATTTTCCCGGTTCAGTGCTGATTCATTAGAAAGGAATCCTACTTCATTGTCTAATTCGCTCTTGATTTGCTATGCATATTCTCAACTTGATTGAACTCTTTATTTTTTTTTTCACTTTTTCTTCCATTTCTTCACATTACTTTAAGATAACCTGAAATCACAAGAACAAGAGAAAACTCAAAGTAAAATAACCTTTTACATCTCAAATCCCTAAGATCTACAATAAAACACTTTCTAATTATCGACTTATCAAATATCCCCAAACTTTGCGCTTTGTTATTTTGATCAAAAGAATACTCTCAATTATATTATTTTTTCATTCCTTATTCCGATTTCGTAATTACTTACTCTTTGTTCTAAAACATAAGTGATAATTAAATAGAAACATAATACCTTCATAAATTAAAAAAATTATGATAAAATAAAAAGATTTAAAGAACAACCCTTATTTGACAAACGCAACCCTCTTTATGCAATACACCTTAGAATTAAAATTTCAATTAATAACAAGGCCAAGCCCTTATATAGGTTTTCTCAATCTCCACTGACAAGCATCAAAGTTACAAAGACAAATATATAATTCAAAGTTCAATCAATACCAAGGCCAAGTCCTTTTTCATCATATATATATATATATATGTATATATAATATAATATCAAATGCTTGATCAATAATCTTTGTGTAAGTTGATTCTTCAAAATTTAGGTTGTTTATCTTGCACTTTCGTCTTGATCTTCCACCCATTTTTCGTGCTTACATAATGCAATCAATCTTTTTAAGCACTTTTAGTGCATACACAATCTCGGTAAGTCAAATAGTGTACAACAATTCCTTTCTATCATAAAATTACTATTTTCATGGGTAATTAAAAAATCGCTTCTATTTAAATCTAATTTATATTCAATGCATATTTTCCTAAATAATAAAGTAGAATGAAGAAATATTACCCGTATCTTGAAAAATCTCAATCAACTTAGAATATTGAATAAATAGATTCTACCTTTGGAGTCTTCCATACTTTGCTTCTTTATACTTCACTTCACCTACTTTCCCCCTAACTAATTCCAAACCTTGTCATCAAGGTTTAAAAATTAAGTCTAGTTTTCAACAAAACAAATTTACCTTGTGAAGCATAAATGAACTATATATTAAATAAATATGAACAAATTATTATATGTATAAGTTTTTCATAAACAAATAAATCATGATAGATTCAAGACATTCTAAAACAAAACACAACCCAAACTCATTTGAAGTTTAATTTCAAACCAATTACATGTAAAAATCTTTGAATCTTTAAATAACAAAATTCGAAGAAATTTTGCTTTAAAAATCAAGAATCGTCGTATTCACTATTTATATTCTAAAGAAATCAATGAAATCATATATCAATGGCTGTAAAATGAATCTTAATAAAGTGAATTTTGAAATCAATAAAAACTTGCAAAAACTTTTTTTTTTAAATGAAAAATTCTCGATTTAAAAAGCTACGGTTTGAACGTGATTACCTCCTTAGTAGTGAATCCCTTAAGTTAAGAACTCTAGAACTCCTATAAATATTTCTTCTAAGCATCTACTTAAAATTCTGTTGCTTAAGCCCTAGTATGACCTTACACTTTCAAACTCGCCCTCTTTTAGGTTGAACAAAATAAGATTAAGGTGAGAATCACTTAAACACACTATAATCTAGCCAAGGAAAGTTGAATCTATGCAAAACTTTTATCTTTGAATGGAGTGGGGTTGTTGTGTGCGAAACGATTGATGTGTGGCAAATTAGGGTTTTTTTCAACAACTCACAATTGGGCCTAGAGAAACAAGTTTATAAGTTGATTCGTTGGTGATTCACTACTTAAATCAATGAAGATGAGACTCGGTGCCTCACTAATTTAATCAGCGATTTCAATTATAAGGTTGATTAACTTCTAAATCGTTACACTTGAATTTCACTTAAATTTATGTTAATTGTTAGTGATTTTCTCAATGTTTCATAGTATAAAACCACATCGCTTTGGATTCGCTGGACATAAATTATTGTTTTTCCAAATATAATTTATAATAATCATATATATATATCCCTTACAATGATAAATATAAAAGTACAATTCACTAGAAATTTAAAAATTTGAATAAGATATGTAACTAAATAATAATTTTATTACTTATTAATTAAATAAATAGACAAATAATATAAATTTGCATTAAAGGCCATAATATATTTTTGCAAAAAAGACATAACAACTCAATCTCCCCCCTATTGAAAGTACTTCGAATTTTAAATTCTGAAAATATTTTCAAAATGAGAGTCAAAAGGTGAGATATTAAAAACATACTATACTAATAAAATAGAAATAAAGATAGAATATGGTTTGCCCCCTCCCCCAAAAGAGCACTTTTGTTTACTATCGTTGTCTCGATTAAACCATTCTAGTGTTAGAACAGATCTCTAAACTTAAATATTAGATTATCCATTCTAGTGTCATTCTAGAAAGTAATTGATTGACCATTCGCTATTAAAGTGATTGTTTTATTTAGAATATCCATGATAACTTGAGAAGTGGCTAAAAAAGGGAGTCCTAAAATTAAAGGAGGATCTTCATTGAAAACATATGGCATAGTAAAAACGTCTATGGGTAAAATGTACATGTCTACATGAATTGATACATTCGTAATCACTCTTATTGGGTTAATTGAAGAACCATTTGGTAAATGAACTCTTTCATAAGCAAGTTCATCCAACTTTAGCTGAGTATATAGAAAAAAGAGTATCGGTTTGAGATTTGCATTAGAACATGCATCACACTAAAGTGCTAAAGCCATTTGATTTTAATATTCAAATGTATATCGTCATGATCATTCAGCTTTAAAAGACCTAAATTCATATTTTTCTTCTTATTCTTATTAACTTTAAAATCTTCCAGCTTATTAATACTACTCTTCATATTCTCCAATTGCTTGACTATCCATTCATGAGTTATTTTATTTTCATTTAGAGTGTCTTTGACTTATTCTTTCTCTGAAACATCGATTTTAGTTTCCTATTTTACATCATTAATTGCATTTATTTCAGATAATAAATTATCATAATAATTTAATTATAAAGAATCATAATCATTACTTTCTTTATCAAGAAATTCATCAGAATCGTCATAATTTTTGTGTTCATTAAATTTGAACGTAAAAGTTTTGTCTTCAAATTCCATAGACATCGACTCTTCAAATATATCTAACTTAGTTTTAGCGGTTTTAAGAAAATGTCTACCAAATAACATAGGTGGAGAATAAGGTGATATTGATTCTCCTATGTCCATGACATAAAAGTCAGATGGAAATACTAAGTCATCCACTTTCCCTGGAATGTCTTCTAATAATCCATATGGTTTAGTAACTATATTATTAGCTAAAGTAAGATTAATAGGTGTATTAGTTAACGACCTTATTTTCAATGATTCATATAATTTAAGTAACATTACATTAATTGATGCACCGAGATCACACAAAGACAATCTAATAGGAAAAGTTCTTAATATGATAGGTATTCCAAACATTCCTAAATTGAGACATTTTACTTGTATTTTCATTTTTATTAAAGGCGACACCATTTGCCTTAATTTTTCTTCAAATTCCTCTAAGAACTTATTTGTAGATTTAGAGAATTCTTTTAAAAATTCATCATAAATAGATAATTGCATAATTGATTCCAACAAAGGTTTAATAATTTTTATTTTCTTAAATGCTTCAAGAATATCTTCTTTAATTTCTTCCTTCTTAGCATCTGCTAATCATTGTGGAATGAGAGAAATAGAATACATACCTTCATCTAACTTATAAGGAGTCTTATAATCTTCTCTTGATTAAATATTTTAGAAGTTTATAAAGACTTTTCATTAGCTTTACCTCTGGCTAAATACCATGGGAACAATATTTTAGGAAATGATATTTATTTCAATTATTCAGCCATTCAATCTCTAGTAGGAATGACACTGGCCATCATCTCGTCTTCTTCTTCTTTTTTTTCTTCTTCCGTTGCTTTCTATATTTTCTTTTTGTTTATATCCCTTCTAGGTATCTTTTTTAGTGTATGCATCTTTTTTTTATTATCACAAAATAAAGCATTAACATGTGCTTGATTAGTATGAGTAGTAGTCTAAATAGATGCTTTAGTTTGATTACTTAACCTATTTTTAGTTTCATCTAACTTAATTGATACTCATTAATAGATGCATTAATTGTAACTTGATTTTATGAAATTTCTGTAAAGTTTTGATTACTTTGAGTCATAAAATTGTGCAAGATTTGCTATAAATTCTATTGCACAAGTTGAACTATTTGTTAAGATTGTTGAATTGGTACAAATTGTATTTGTGCTCTTAGTCTATAAGTGGTATAATTTTTATTTAGTGGTCTATAACTAAGATTTGAATGTGGTTTTACAGTATCAAACTATTGTTATTATATTGACTACTAAGTGGATTAGAAAATTGGTTCATAACCGCGTTAAGTTTTTTAATGTTATCTTCAAGTAATGTAAGGCACACATCTGTAGGTTGTGTAACTTCATTACATAATCCACGTGGGTTTACATTGTTTGATTTATCTTTTAATAACAACTTAACATGCTAGATAACTCATCAAATTCTTTGTCAAATGTACTACTTCTTTTAATATTAATTTCTTAAGTTTTCTTTCTTGATGTCTCATTTTGTTTTCACCATAGTGTTTTGATTGTTTAGCCATTTTATTAAAATCCACTTTTACTAAAGTTGGTGTTACATATAATTAAGATCCAAAACATATGGTTTCTAATAACCTTTTTTCAAAATGATTGAGTGTTTCATAGAAGTACTCTAATAAAACTCTTTGTGTATATCCATGTTGTGGGTAAGAAGAAATTAATCTATGAAATCTATCCCAAAATTTGGAAAAGTTTTCATCATCTTTCATCTTTGCGACTGTGATTTGTCTCCTAGAGGAACTAATCTTTCTTACGTGTATGTATTAATGTAGGAACGCTTCTAACATCTGAGTCCATGTAGTTATTCAGTCTTGAGGGAGATAAAACAACTAATCTTGTGCTTGATCTTTCGGTGCAAAAAGAAAAAGCCTTATATTTGACTTGTTTTAAAGTGTTGTCTTAAGGTCTCATCCCATTAACTTTGCATTGGTATTCTTTTATAAATTTTTGGGTTTTCATTACCTTTACTATAGAAACTAGATAAGGCACAAATGAATTCATATCTTAGCTCAAATTAAGTAAATCTTTCGGGATAGGCAAGACACATTTACTCATAAGATGTGACATTTTGATTGGCTTACCTTAAAGTAAGTTCTTTATTATCATTATTATTATTGGCTTCCATCATGGTAGTTTGGTTTTGACTACGTTGTTGTTGTCTTAAATTATAATTGAAAGTCATATCTACATTAGGATTGAATAGATGTAAAGATCCTATGGAATTAGAATGACGAAGTGTGTAGACCATACAACGTCTAAAACTACTAAGAAATTATGTAAAAGTACTCGCCAACTACGCCAAAAATTGATACGTGTTGAGCGTGTAAAATAAGTTTCTCGTATATCCATATTATTTATAGTAGTGATGAGTGGGATCATCTTCACAAGAATTTCGCAAACTTCTTAAGAAAAAAGGAATTTCCAATGATTTTAAATATTTTAATTTAATTTTATTAATTTTCTTAAAACAGGAAATAAAATTATATAATTAAACTAGGGAAATCAATTAAACTAGTAAAACTAACTTAACTAACACAATTCAAAGTCAGTAAGACTAAATTCAAATCAAATCAAATCAAATGAATTAAATGTAAAATAGATCAATATAAAAAAACATCTTAACAAAAATCTAGAATAATAAAACACTAACCAATTTTTAATCCAAATATTTTACTTAAAGTATCCTCATAATAATACTTTCATCATATTATTAAGTATTTTTAGATTAGTAAAGCTAAATCATAAGTAAGATTGACAGCCTTTACCAAGCCACATACAAAGTTTATTATTTCCATTAATCTTTCGAAAGCTCAAAGATAATTAATAGAAATTAAAAACCATCAAACTCTATAAAAACTTCTTACTACTAAGCCAATATTAATGGAAAAGTCGTTTCAATATCAAACTTAGAACACAAATCGCTAATGTTATCTAAATAGTAATACAAGTCATAATTTAATCCTAGTTACTAGTATCTATTAGATATATAACCTAAATATCACAATACACATTCTAAACTATGCATGTAATACAAAGTTTCTTGATTATAAAATGCTAAAATAAATCTATTAAAACCATGAATTGAAGAATACGATTATGTTTGAAGCATTAAACACAAATATATTCTTCTTTATTATAACTATATTGCAAAACAAATTAAGTTCACGTTTTGACTTTGTTTAGTTTAATAAACTACTAACACATACTCGTAATAAACATTGCAATAAAAAATAAAAGACATAATTAAATACCTCTTATTGAATACTTGATCTTCAAAATGTCTCGAAATGAAATGAACAATAAATAATAAATCTAAAACTAATCAATGGTTTCAAGAGTAATCAAAGATCACGTAAATTAATAAAAGCAATGAGTTTCGAAGCCTGGGGTTGATATATATAGTATTATGAGTAGTACATATCCAATCAAATTAAAGTTCCCTATTTTCCTATGAAATTCTCAAAATCGACCTCAGCGTTTCCTGGCCGAATTCGATATCCATCGTAATTCGCTATTGTAATTAGCGGAATTTTTTTATGTGGTTCATCGATTGGGGTAGATATTTCTATTTTCCTAATTCACTGCTGATTTGCTGGAAGTGAATCCTTGTTCATTATCTGATTCTCTCTTGATTCACTATTCATATTCTCAACTTGATTGAATTCTTTATTTTTCTTTATTTTTTTTCTTCCATTTCTTCACATAACTTTAATATAACCTGAAATCACAAAAACAAGAGAAAAACCAAAGTAATATAACCTTTTGCATCTTAAATCACCCTAAAATATACTATGAAACACCGTCTAATTATTGACTTATCAAATACCCCTAAACTTCGAACTTTGCTATATTAAGGAAAGGAACACTCTCAATTATATTCTCTTTTCATTCCTTATTCTGATTTCATAACTACTTACTCTTATTTTTAAATAGAAGTGATCATTAAATAGAAACATATTACCTTCATAAAAATAAAAATTATGATAGATTAGAAATATTTAAAGAATAATCCCTTATTTGGCAACTCAACTCTCTTTATGCAATACACCTCAGAATTAAAAGGTCAATCAATACCAAGGCCAGGCCCCTATATAGGTTTTGTTAATCTCCATTAACAAGCATCAAACTTACGATGACAAATATAGAATCTCAAAATATAAAAATCACTAAATCAATCTTAATTTATAACAATTTTTTAATAATACCACTACAATCTAAGTGGATAGGTATTCTTTATGGAGCCAAAAAATATCATTATCATTTTCAATTATTTAAATGTTGGAAAAATATATACTTCACTCAACTTAGCTAAAAACACTCGAGCTAAATCTTTAATAGATTTTTATAAGCAGTCTTCAATTTTTTTCCTATATCTGTCTCTTTTCTCTTTATTCTTTCATTTTTTCTTTTATATTTTTCCTTTTTCATTCATACGGTTTTCGGCTCTATTTCCTTTTGATATTGTTATCCTTTTTTTATAGAAATTACTTCTCACCTATTTTTTGCATCACTAGATTCCTTGGTTCATTTCCTTTCGAATATGTGGATTACTTTATTTTTTTCATTTTAAAACTCCTATTAGCGCTTCCAACTTTCACTATAGTTAAGGGCATATTATTTTCAACTATGTAAAGGCTTATTGGCTAATTTCCTATTTCTTCCCTTAATTGTGGTATGAGTTCTTTTCATCAAATTTATAGAATATGAAATGCTTGACCAATAATCTATGTATAACTAGATTCTTCAAAATCTATTTTGTTTATCTTGCATTTTGATCTTGATCTTCTACCTATTTTCCATCTCGAACACAAGGCAATCATTCCTTTTAGACTTTTCTAGTGCACACAAAATCTCGTTAACTCAAATAGAGTAGAACAATTCCTTTCTATTATAAAGTTTCTATTCTCATGGGTAATTAAAATGTCACTTCTATTTAAATTTTGTTTATACTAAATTCACACTTTCCTAACTAAAAAAAAAATGAAGAAATATTACATGTATCTTGAAAAATTTCAGTCAACTTTGAATATTGAATGACTAGATTTTACCTCTCAAGTCTTCCATGTTTCGCTTATTTCTACTTCACTTCACCTACATACCTTGAAACTCATTCTAAACATTGTCATCAAGGTTTAAAAATTAAGACTAGTTTCCAACAAAATAAATATACCTTTTGAAGCATAAATCAACTATATATAAAACAACTATGAACAAATTATTATATCAATAAATTTTTCATATAAAAATAAATCATGATTGATTCAAGACTTAGAAAAGCAAAACACACCCCGAACTCATTTGAAACATTATTTCAAACCAGTTATATGTAAATATCTCAGAATCGATAAATGCCAAACTTCAAGAAATTTTGCTTTGTAAATTAATAATCATCGTATTCACTATTTCTATTATATTGAAATCAATTAAATCATATATTAATGGTTGTAAAATGAATTCCCATAAAGCAATTTTTAAATCAATTAGAAATTTGCAAAAAATCATCTAAAACAAAAAAAAAATTCAATTTAAAAAGCTAATGTTTAGCTGTTATTTCTTTCTTGAGAATTATTCCCTTAAGTCAAAAACTCTTGAACTCCTATAAATTTGTCTTCCAAGCTTCTACTTGAAATTCCCTTTATTAAGCCTTAGTATGACTTTATACTCTCAAACTCGTCCTCTTTTAGGTTGAACGAAACAAGATTGGCTGGGAATCATCTAAACACACTAATGTCTAGCTTAGGAAGGTTAAATCTAAGTAAAAATATGGTATTTGAATTGAGTGGATGCAATGGTTGTTTTTTGTGAAACAAGTTATGTGTGGCGAATTGGGGTTTGGTTTTGACAACTCAGAATCGAGTCCAATAAAACTTTGTGCCTTACCAATTTATCCAACAATTGTAGTTATGTGGCCTAAATCACTATTAAATTGGTATACTTGAGCTTCACTTAAATTTATGTTAATTGTCAGTGATTTTCCAAGCAATTTGTAATATAAAAACACATCGCTATAGATTCAATGGACATAAATTACTGTTTTTCCAATTATAATTTATAATTATCATATACATCCCCCACATTTGAAAGTACTTCGGAGTTTAAATTCTGAAAATATTTCCAAAATGAGAGTCAAAAGGTGGGAGATTAAAAACAAGCTATACTAAAAAAATAGAAATAAAGTTAGAATATAGGCTGCTTCCCATAATGCACTTTTGTTTGTCATTGGCTTGATTAAACCATTCTAGTACCAAAATGGTCTCTAATCTTGAATATAGGATTATCATTTCTAATTCCATTCCAAAAAGTAATTGATTAACCATTCACTGTTAAAGTTATTATTTTATTAAGAATATCCATGATAGCTTAAAAATTGGCTAAGAAAGGGAGTCCTAAAATTAAAGGAGGATCTTCATTGACAAAATGTGGCATAATAAAAAGTCTGTATGTAAAATATATTTATCTACTTGAACTGATACATTTGTAACCACTCTTATTGGTTTAATTGAAGAACCATTTGGTAAATGAACTCTTTCATAAGCAAGTTCATCCTACTCTAACTGAATATGTAGAAAGACGAGTATTGGCTTGAGATTCGCATTAAAACATGTATCACACTAAAAAATCAAGCTCATTTGATTGCTTAACTCTAAAATTTTTCTGCTTACTAATACTTCGATTGCTTAAATCTCCATTCATGACTTTATTTTCATTTGGAACGTGTTGTTCTTTCTTTGAAACAACGTTTTTAGTTTCCATTGTTACTGCATTAATTGCATATATTTAAGTGTTTAGATGATCATAATAATTCAATTATAAACAATAATTATCATTAATTGTATTATCAAGTAATTCATCATAATCATCCGAATTATTCTTATAATTGAATTTGAATGTAAGAATTCTATCTTCAAATTCCATAGACATTGTCCCTTAAAAGATGTCTAACTTAGTTTAGCTATTTTAAGAAAATGTCTACCAAATAATATAGGTGGAGAATAAGGTGATATTGAGTCTTCCATTTCCATGACAAAAAAGCCAGATGGAAATATTAAGTCATTCGCTTTCTATAAAATATCTTCTAATAATTCATATGGCTTAATAACTATATTATTAGCTAAAGTAAGATTAATAGGTATGTTAGTTAACGACCCTAGTTTCAATGATTCATATAATTTAAGCAACATTACATTAAATGATGCACCGAGATCACAAATAGCAATTTTAATAGAAGAAGTTCTTATTATGATAGGTATTCCAAACATTTCTAGATCGACACATTTTACAGGCATTTTCTTTTTTATTCAAGCTGACAACTTTCACCTGAAGTTTTCTTTAAATTCCTCTAAGAATTTATCGTTAGATTTAGAGAATTTTTTCAAAACTTCATCATAAATAGATAATTGGATAATTGATTCCATCAATGGTTTATTAATTTCTATTTCCTTAAATGCTTTAAGATTGTCTTCTTTAATTTCTTACTTCCTAGCATCCGCTAATTGTTGTGAAACTGGAGAAATAGAATACAAACCTTCATCAAACTTATAAGTAATCTTATAATTTTTTTCTTGATTAATTATTTTGGAAGTTTGTAAAGACTTTTCATTGGCTTCAGTTCTAGCTAAAGCTATGGGTACAATCTTTTAGGAAAGGGTGTGTATTTCAATTATTCAGTCATTCTATATTTAGTAGAAATGACATTGGTCATCATTTTTTCTTCTTCATTTTCTATTGCTTTATGTATTTCTTTTTGTTTTTACCCTTCTTAGCTATCTTTTCTAGTTTATTCGTCTCTTTTCATTTTCAAAAACAAAAGCATTAACATGTGCTTGATTAGTAGGAGTAGTAGTCTGAGTAGATGGTTTAGTTTGATTACCGAACCTATTAATTTTTAGGTTCATCTTACTAAATTGATATTTAAACTCATTAATAGATATATCAGTTCTATCTTGATTTTGAGAAATTTGTGTAAAGTTTTTATGACTTCGAGTCATAAAATTGTGCAAGATTTGATATAAATTTGGTTGCATAAGTTGAACCGTTTGTTAAGATTGTTGAATTGGTGTAGATTGTATTTGTGCTCTTGGTCTATAAGTGGTATAATTTTTATTTTGTAGACCATAGCTAAGATTTGAATGTGGTTTTGCATTATAGAACTATTGTTGTTATACTAACTCCTTAGAGGACCTGAAATTTTTTTCATAACTCCGTCAATTTCTTCAATATTATCTTCATAGAAAGACGGACACGTATCCGTAGGTTGTGTAACTTTATTACAAAATCCACATGGTTTTACTTGGCTTGATCTATCTTTTAATAACAACTTAACCACACTAGATAAGTCATCGAATTTTTCATCTAATGTACCACTTCTTCTATAATTAATTTCTTAAATTTCCCTCCCTGATGTCTCATTCTTTTCACCATAGTGCTTTGATTATTCATCCATTTTATTAATAGCCACTTTGGCTAAAGTTGGTGTTACATCGAATAAAGATCCCCCTTATACGGTGTCTAATAACCTCTCTTCAAAATGATTGAGTCCTTCATAAAAGTATTTTTACAAAACTCTTTGTTTATATCCATGTTATGGGTAAAAACAAATTAATCTTTGAAATCTATCTTAAAATTCGTTAATGTTTTCATCATCTTTCATCATTACAGCTGTGATTTGTCTCTTATAGGAACTAATATTTCTTGCGGGTATGTATTGATGCAAGAATGCTTCCTTCAAGTAAGTTCTCTATTATCATTATTATTATTGGTTCTCATTATGGTTGTTTGGTGTTCCCTATGTTTTTGTTGTGTTAAATCACTATTGAAAGACATATCTAACTCAGGATCGAACGGATGTAAAGATCCTATAGAATTAGAACGATGAAGTTTGTAGACCGTACAACGTCTAAAACTCCTAAAAATTTATGTAAAAATCCTTGGTAACAACGTTCAAAATTGAAACGTGTCGAGCATGTAAAATAAGTTTCCTGTATATCCTTACTATTTATAGTGATTATGAGTGGGGTAATCTTCATAGGAATTTTGCAAAGTTCTTAAGAAAAAAGCTTTTCCAATGATTTTAAATACTTTAATTTTATTTTATTTAAACGGGAAATAAAATTATATAATTAAACTATAGAAATCAATTAAATTGATTAAAGTAACTTAACTAAAAAGGCACTAATACACATTTCAAATCAAATCAATTCAATATAAAATAGATTAATATGAAACAAACATCTAAAAAAATATCTAGAAGAATGAAACACTAAACCGTTTTGAATCCAAACATATTACTTAAAGTATAGTCATAATCATAATTTCATTATAGTATTATGTATTCTTAGATCAGTAACCCTAAATCCTAAGAAAGATTGATAGCCTTTATGAAACCACATATGAATTTTATTACCATTAATCCTTCAAAAGCTCAAAGATAATTAATATAAATAAAACATCATTAAACACTATGAAAACTTGTTACTACTTAGTCAATTTTAATGGAAAAGTCGTATCAATATCAAACTTTGAAGACATTTCACTTAGGACATCTAGACGGTAATAAAAGTTTTAAATTAATCATAGCTACTATTTCCTATTAAATATATAACCTAAATATCACAATACACATTCTAAACTATGCATATAATACAAATTTTCTTGATTGTATATAAAAAAAAAAATCTATAAGAATCGTGAATTGAAGAATACAATTAATTTAAAGCATTAAACTCAAATATATTATTCTTTATTATAAGTAAATTCCAAAACATACTAAGTTCACGTTCAAATTTGGATTAGATTACTAAACTACTAACCCATATTCATAATAAACATTGCAATAAAAAATAAAAGTCATTACTAAATACCTCTTATTGAATTCCTGAATCTTTAAAACGTCTACAAAATCAATGAACAATAAATAATAAATCTAAACTAATCAATGGCTTCAAAGAGTATTCAAAGATCATGTAATTTAATTAAGAGCAATTAATTTTGAAGCCTAAGGATGAAATATATAGTATTATAAGTAGTACATATCCAATGTAACTAAAGTTCCATATTTTCCTCCGTAATTCTTGAAATCGACCTCACCGATTCCTGACCTAATCAGATATCCATCCTAATTTGCCATTGAAATCAGTGGAATTTTGTCTCTGTGGTTCACCGATTTGGGTAGCGATTTTTACTATTTTCCATATTCATTATTGATTCACTCGAAGTGAATCCTAGTTCATTCTCTTATTCGGTCTTGATTCGCTATGCATATTCTCAATTTGATTGAATTATTTATTTTTCTTATTTTTTCTTTTATTTCTTCACATAACTTAAATCTAAGATGAAATCACAAAAACTAGAGAAAACCTAATGTAATATAACCTTTTGCATTTTAAATCACCCTAAAATACACTATAAAACATTGTCTAATTATTGACTTATCAAATACTCCCAAATTTTGCACTTTGTTATCCTGAACGAAGCAATACTCTCAATTATATTCTCTTTTCATTCCTTATTCTAATTTCATAATTACTTACTCTTTATTTTTAAACACAATTTATCATTAAATAAAAACATATTACCCTCATAAAAATAAAAATTATGATAGAATAGAAAGATTTAAAGAACAATCCCTTATTTGACAACTCAACCCACTTTATGCAATACACCTCAGAATTCAAAGTTCAATCAATACCAAGGCTTGGCCCTTATATAGGTTTTCTCAATCTCCACTGACAAACATCAAACTTACGATGACAAATATAGAGTCTCAAGATACAAAACCACTAAATCAATCTTAATTAAAGACAATTTTAAAAATACCACTACAATCAAAGTTAATAGGGATTCTTTAAGGTGCCAAAAATATCATTATCACTATCAATTGTTGAAAAGTTGGAAAAAGAGATACATCACTCAACTTAGCTACAAGCATTCGAGCTAAATCTTTAATAGAGTTTTCTATAAGCGGTCTTCCATTTTTTTTCTATATCTATCTTTTTTCTCTTTATTCTTTCATCATTTTTTTCGTATTTTTCATTTTCAGTCATACGATTTTTGGCTCTATTTCCTTTAGATATTGTTATTGTTATTTATATGAATTCTATCTTATATTTTTCCCACCACTAGATTCCCTATTTCATTTTCTTTAGAATTTGTGGGTCTCTCTATTTTTTTTAATTAAAAATTCTTATTAGCACTTTTAACTTTTACTATAGTTAAGGAAGTATTCTTTCCAACTATGTAAAGGTTATTGCCTAATTTTCTATTTATTCCCTTAATTGTGGCAAAATTTCTTTTCATCATATATATATAATGCTTGACCAATAATCTATGTATAACAAGATTCTTCAAAATCTGTCTTGTTATCTTGCACTTTTATCTCGATCTTCTATCAATTTTTCGTGTCTAACACAAGGCAATCAATCCTTTTAAACTTTTCTAGTGCATACACAATCTCTGTAAGTCAAATAGGGTATAACAATTTCTTTCTATTATAAAATTTATATTTTCATTAGTAATTAAAATATTGCTTCTATTTAAATCCATTTTATATTCAATTCATATTTTCCTAACTAAATAAAGTAAAATGAAGAAATATTACCCGTATCTTGAAAAATCTCACTTAACTTTTAATATTGAATAAATAGATTCTACTTCTCATGTCTTCTATACTTCGCTTCTTTATACTTCACTTCACCTACATGAGCCCAAACTCAAAGCTTATCAACAAGGTTTATAATTTAAGTCTAGTTTTCAACAAAACAAATATACCTTATGAAGCATAAATGCACTATATAGAAAATAAATATGAAGAAATTATTAGATGAATAGATTTTCCATAAACAAATAAATCATGATAGATTCAAGACTTTCTAAAACAAAATAAACATCCAAACTCATTTGAAATTTAATTTCAAACCAATCACTTGTAAAAAAAATTTGAATTAATAAATACAGAAATTTCAAGAAATATTTCTTTGTAAATTAAGATTCAACGTTTTTACTATTCTATTCCATTGAAATCAATGAAATCATATATCAATGGCTGTAAAATAAATTCTAATAATGCAATTTTCAAAAATCATTAAAAGATTAGCAAAGAATCTTCAAAACTAAAAAAAGATTCAATTTAAAAAGCTAAGGTTTGATCATGATTACCATTTTGAGATTGAGTTCCTCAAGTTAAAAACTCTTGAACTCCTACAAATCTTTCTTCCAAGCTTTTACTTGAAATTCCTTGGCTTAAGCCATAGTATGATTTTACACTCTCAAATTCGCCCTCTTTTAGGTTGAACAAAATATGATTGAGGTATGAATAACTTAAATACATTAAAATATATATAGCTTAGAAAGATTGAATCTAGGCAAAGATTTAGTCTTTGAACTGAGTAGGTACAATTGTTATTGTGTGCGAAACGAGTTATATGTGGCAAACTCAGTTTTGATATTCACAACTCAGAATCAGGCCTAGTTAATCAAGGCTATAAGTGGATTCATTAGTGATTTAGTACTTAAATCAATGAAGATGAGACTTTGTGCCTCACAGATTTACCCCGTGATTTCATTTAATATCAATTAATTATCAGTGATTTTCTCAGCGATTCGTAGTATAAAACTACATTGCTATGGATTCACTAAACAAAAATTATCATTTTTCCAAAGATAATTTATAATTATCATATATATATATATATCCCTCATAATGATAAATATAAAGGTAGAGTTACTATAATTTTGCAAATTTGAATAAGATATGTAACTAACAAATAATTTAATTACTTTATTAATTAACTAAATAGATAAATAATATAAATTTGCATTAAAGGCCATAATATATTTTTGCAAAAAAAACACATAACAACTTAATCATCCCCCTCTTTTTAAATTACTTTGGAGTTTAAATTTCAAAAATATTTTCAAAATGAGAGTCAAAAATACTAGTAAAATAGAAATAATGATAGAATATGGGTTGCCTCCCATATAACACTTTTGTTTGCTATCGTTGGCTCGACTAAACCATTCCGGTACTAAAACGGACATCTAAACTTGAATATAGGATTATTCATTCTAGTGCCATATCATAAAGTAATTGATTGTCCATTCACTGTTAAAGTAATTGTTTTATTCATAATATCCATGATAGCTTGAGAAGTGACTAGGAAATGGAGTAATAAAATTAAAGGAGGATCTTCATTGGTAAATTTTGGCATGATGAAAAAGTTTTGTGGCTAAAATGTACTTGTCTACTTGAACTGATACATTTGTAACCACTTTTATTGATTTAATTGAAGAATCGTTAGGTAAATGAACTCTTTTAGAAGCAAGTTCATCCAACTCCAAGTGAGTATGTAGAAAGACGTGTATTGGCTTGAGATTTGCATTAGTCATGTATCACATTAAAATAATAGTCCTATTTATTTTTTATATTCAAATGTCACCATGATAATTCAGCTTTACAAGACCTAAATTCATATTTTTCTTCTTATTATTCTTCACTTTAAGATCTTCTGGTTGATTGATACATTTTTCATTATCTGATTGCTTAACTTTTCATTCATGAGTTACTTTATTTTCACTTAGAGTGTCTTTGACTTTTGTTTTCTTTGAAATATCATTTTAATTTCCATTGTTACTACATTAATTGCATATATTTCAATGTTTAGATGATCATAATAATTCAATTATAAACAATAATTATCATTAATTTCATTATCAAGTAATTCATCATAATCATTCGAATTGTTCTTATAATTGAATTTGAATGTAAGAATTATGTCTTCAAATTCCATAGACATTGTCCCTAAAAAGATATCAAATCTTCTTTTAGCTGTTTAAAGAAAATGTCTACCAAATAATATAGGTGGAGAATAAGGTGATTTTGAATCTCTCATTTCCATGACATACAAGTCAAATGGAAATACTAAGTCATTCGTTTTCTCTAAAATGTCTTCTAATAATCCATATGGTTTGGTAATTGTATTATCAGGTAAAGTAAGATTAATATGCGTATTAGTTAACGACCCTATTTTCAATAATTCATATAATTTGAGTAACATTACATTAATTGATACACCGTGATCACACATAGCAAATTCAATAAAAAAAGTTCTTATTGTGATAGTTATTCATAACATTCCTAGATCGAAATATTTTATAGGTATTTTCTTTTTTATTAAAGCTGACACCTTTTGCCTTAAGTTTTCTTTAAACTCCTTTAAGAATTTATCTTTACATTCGGAGAGTTCTTTCAAAACTCATCATAAATAGATAATTGCATAACCGGTTCCATTAAAGTTTCATTAATTTCTATTTTCTTAAATGTTTGAAGAATGTTTTCTTTAATTTCTTCCTTCCTACCATCCGCCAATAGTTGTAGAACGGGAGAGATAGAATATATACCTTCATTTAACTTATAAAGAACCATATCATCTTTTTCTTGATTATCTTTTTCGAAAGTTTGTGAAGACTTTTAATCAGCATCAACTCTGGCTATATATCATGGGTACTATCATTTAGGAAATGGTGTGTATTTCAATTGTTCAATCATTCAATCTCTAGTAGGAATGACATTGGACAACATCTCTTCTTCTTCTTCTTCTTCTTCTTCTTCTTCTTCTTCTTCTTCTTCTGCTTTTGCTTTTTGTCTTTTCTTTTTGTGTATACCCTTTTTAGGTTTTTTTTCTAGCTGATGCGTCTCTTTTTCATTATCATAAAATAAGACATTAACATGTGCTTGATTATTAGAAGTAGTAGTCTGAATAGATGGTTTAGTTTGATTACTTAACCTATTGATTTTTAGGTTCACCTAACTTAATTAATATGTTAACCCATTAATAGATGCGTCAATTCTAACTTGATTTCGAGAAATTTGGATAATTTTTTGATGAAATTTAGTTATAAAATTATGCAAGATTTCCTCTAAATTTTGGTGCATAGAATGAACCATTTGTTAAGATTGTTGAATTGGTGGAGATTGTATCCGTGCTATTGGTATATAAGTGGTATAATTTTTATTTTGTGAACCATTGTTAAGATTTGAATATGGTTTTGCAGTATAGAAGTATCATTATTATATTGACTCATAAAAGGAAAAGAAAATTGGTTCTTAATTGCATTATCCTTTTCAATGTTATCTTCATGTAAAGTCAAGCACGCATTCGTAGATTGTGTCACTTCGTTACAAAATTTTCATTACAAAATTATTATGGTTTTACTTAGTTTGATCTATTTTTTAATAACAACTTAACCATGCTAGATAACCCATCAGTTTTTTCAACAAATGTACTACTTCTTTTATTATTAATTTCTCAAATCTTCTTCCATGATTCTTTTCAGCATAATGCTTTGATTGTTTAGACATTTTATGAATAGCCACTTTTGCTAAAGTTGGTATTACATCGATTAAAGAGCCCCCACATACAATATCTAATAACCTTTTTTCAAAAAGATTAAGTCCTTCATAGATATAATATAATAAACTCTTTGAGTATATCCATGTTGTAGGTAAGAAGAAATTAATCTTTGAAATCTATCTCAAAATTCGTTAAAGTTATCATCTTCTTTTTTATCTATTTAACTGTGATTTGTCTCCTATAAGAACTAATCTTTCTTGTGGGTATATATTGATGTAGGAATGCTTCTAACATCTAAGCCCATGTAGTTATTGACTCTTGAGGGAGACAAAATAACAAATCTTGTATTTGATCTTTCAGTACAATAGGAAAAACTTTAAGTTTGACTTGTCTTAAAGTACCGTCGTAAAGTTTCATCCCATTAACTTTGTGTTCGTATTTCCTTATTAATTTTTGGGGGTCTTCATTATCTTTGTAATAGAAGTTAGGTAAGGTATTAATGAATCCATATCTTAGCTCAAATTAAGGGAATCTTTCAAGATAGGCAAGGCACATTCGCTTGTAAGCCGTGACATTTTGATTGGCTTACCTTAAATTAAGTTCTCTATTATCGTTATTATTATTGGCTTAATCTATAGTAGCTTGGTGTTCCCTAAGTTGATGTTGTCTTAAATTACGATTGAAAGTCATATCTACCTCAGGGTTGAATGGATGTAAATGTCATGTGGATTCAGAATGACGAAGTATATAAACCATATAAAGTCTAAAAGTCCTAAGAAATTACTTAAAAACCATCTGCAACAGCACCAAAAATTGACACGTGCCGAATGTGTAAAATAAGTTTCCTATATATCTTTATTATTTTTAGTAGTTATGAGTTTGATCATCTCCGCATGAATTTTCCAAACTTCTTAAGAAAATAGATTTTCCAATGATTTTTTATATTTTAATTTAATTTTATTAATTTTATCAAAACTGGAAATCAAATTACATAATTAAACTGTGGAAATCAATTAAACTAACTTAACTAACACAATTCAAAGTCACCAATAGTAAATCCAAATCAATCAAATATAATCAATTCAATATAAAACAGATCAATCTAAAACAAATACTTAAACAAATATCATGAAAAATGAAACCCTTACTCATTTTGAATCCAAACATATTAATTAAAGTATAGTCATAATTATACCTTCATCATATTATTAAGTATTCTTAGATCAGTAACACTAAATCATAAGTAAGATTGATGGCCTTTATCAAGCCATATTTGAATTTCACTACCATTAATCCTTCAAAAACTCAAAGATAATTAAGAGAAATAAAACATCATTAAACTCTATGAAAACTTCTTACTACATAGCCAATATTAATGGAAAAGTCGTATCAATAACGAACTTAGAACACAATTCACTTAGGACATCTAAATATTAATATACATTTTAAATTAATCCTAGTTACTAGTATTTGTTAGATATATAATTGAAATATCACAATACACTATGCATGTAATACAAAGTTTCTGGATTGTAAAACGCAAAAATAAATCTTTTAAAATCGTGAATTGTATAATACAATTAAGTTTAAAGCATTAAACATAAATATATTCTTCTTTATTATAACTACATTGAAAAGCAGATCGAGTTCATGTTCAGATTTTGTTTAGATTTATAAGCTACTAACACATATTCAAAATAAACATTGTAATTGAAAAATCAAAGACATTACTAAATACCTCTTATTGAACACTTGAAGCTTCAAAACGTCTCCAAAAGCAATGAACGATAAATAATAAATCTAAAACTAATCAAAGATAATTTAAATTAATCAAGTGCAATTAATTTTGAAGTCTAAGGTTCAAATATATCGTATTCTAACTAGTTCATATCCAATCAAACTGAAATTCCTTTTTTTCCAACAAAACTCTCGAACCCAACCTCAACATTTCCTGACTGAATCTTGTGTCGATCCTAATTCTGCATTAAAATCAATAGGATTTTTTCTCTATGGTTTACCGATTTGGTTAGCGGTTCCTAATTATTTCTTGATTCCATGTTGATTCGATGGCTGTGAATCCTAGTTCATTCTCTGATTAGGTTTTAATTCGTTGTGCATTATGTCTACTTGAATGAATTCTTTTTTTTTATTCATTTTTTCTTCCATTTAATCACATAACTTTAGTTTAACATGAAATCACAAAATAAGAGAAACCTAGGTGTAATATAGCCTTTTAAATCTAAAATCACCTAAATTTTATAATATAAAACATTGTCTACTTATCGACTTATAATCGTTTTACACAAAATTTAGTAAGCTTGATTCTAAGCTGATTGATGTGACATTTTTGGGTACGTGTTTAGCAATTAGGGTGTCTATGTAGGTTTGGAGAAGATCAGAGCAATTATTTTTTGGCCAATGCCTGAGACATCAATATACATCTGGAGCTCTTTTGGTCTAGCGGGATATTACCAGTTATTTGTATTATAATTTTCATCAATTGCAACACTAATGACTCTACTAACCAAGAAAGATGTGTTATTTGAGTAGTTTGGTAAGTGCGAGAGGAACTACATGAAGTTAAATAAAACATTGTCATCTGCAACACTTTTGACATTACTGAAGTTAGGGAGAGGTCTCACAATATAGACCAACGCTTTAGGCACTGAGTAAGGATGTGTATTGCAAGACGACTTCGTAGTTGCATATTTGTCTCGAAAGTTGAGCCCCTATGAGGTTACACATTTAGGGCACGACTTCAAGCTTGTGGCAGTCATTTTTGCACCGAAGACTTGGAGGTACTATTTCTACAAAAACAAGCTTACGTTATTTAAGGATCACAAAACGTTTGAGTTATATCTTCAACTAGAAGGACCTGAATATGCGACATCTACTATAGCTAGAGTTGCTGAAGGACTAACACTTTACCATTGAGTACCATATAGGTAATGAGAATTTCATAGCAGACGCCTTGAGAAAAAAAGGGTAAGATAGTGAGTGTGTTATTTGCCAGATAACACACAAACATAATTTGCTTTTGGAGCCAGGGGTGTTAAGTATCTCAAAGATTCTTAGTACAATAAAGGCAACTATTTATTATTAGATCAGAGCTCTTACGGTATTTAGTGAAATGGATATAGAGTGTAAGAGGGTTTATGGTCCTTATGAGAGGTTCAGTGGACTAACACGAGATCATGAGTGTCCTGATTGGGCTTAGATGTCAAATCAATATTTGAGATATTGAAAGATGTTATGGGTACCTATTGTTTGAGGTATTTATAATAGTATTATCAAGGAGGCGCGCAGATCCTGATACATAGTGCATTATGGCTCGACTAAGATGTACCACGACTGGAGGATGTTGTTTTAGTGGACTGGGATTATGGCTGGCGTTTGAGCATGTGTCGAGGATTGTTACATCTGTGTGCAAGTGAAGGCTGAGCTCAGGAGTTCGAGAGGGTTGTTGCAGGCATGACTTATTCTATAGTGAAAATGGGAGCTCATCATAATAGATTTCAACAGTCGAATTCTGCAGACTTTGAGGAAGCATGACACCGTTTAGGTCATCACTGAAATACTAACAAAATCTACATACTTTATCCTTATTTTGATTAAGTAAATGTTCTCGTAGTTAACATCCAATTTTAGAGAAATATCATGAAACTACATGCAGTGCCGTTATCGGTCGTATTTGATAGAAATCACAAACATACATCAAAGTTTTAAGAGAGCATGTAGGAGCGGTTTGGCACTAGGTTGCAGTTTAGTATAGCATATCACCCTCAGATCGATAATTAGTGAGAATGGTTGATTCAGATTCTCGATGACTTGCTCAAGGCTTATATTCTAAAATTTGGTGGATTTTGGGAAGATTATTTGTCGCACTTTGAGTTTACATAATAACAACTATCAAGCGAGTATAGGGAAGTCTCCGTTTGGGGCGTTGTATGACAGGCCCTAAAGGTCAATAATGTGTTTGGGTATAGCTTGATGATATAGTAACCGTAGGGGTAGAGATAGTTGTTGATCTCAAATGAAAGTTAAGTAGTTTCGTCAAAGATTGCAAGCTACTCAAAATAGACAAAAGAAATATGTGGATAAGTATCCCGAGGGTTTAAGCTATGAGCTAGATGACATGGTTTATTTAAAAGTCTCCTATATCAAAGGTTACAAGAGATTTGGGATTAAAAGAAAACTAGCACTAAGATTTGTTGGACCATACAGGGTTCGAGCGAATTAGGAGCGTAGCCTATATATTTGACTTACCTATAGAGTTCATAGGGGTTCATTCAGTGTTTCACCTTTATATATTGAGGCTGGCCAGGTCATGGCTAAGACCGATAGTCAATTACAGGTAGATTGAGGTAAGGTCAGACGTTACTTACGAGGAGCAACCTTTAGAAATCTTAGATTGAAAAGTGTAAACTCTTTATAGTATGGAGTTCCCTTTGTTTTTAGTTCGTTAGCAGCGTGGGAGGAGTGATATACTCACTTAGGAGATAGAGTAGAATATGCAGGAGCACTACACTAAAGTTTTCCATGGTAAGAACTCTAAGTTATATTTAATTTTGGAAGAAAATTTCTCTTACTTCGGAAGAAATGTAAAGACTCAATAATTAATTAATTTGTTTAATTTGGTATTTTAATACCACGACATGAGCTCAAACCCACGTGGACATTGTAGATAGGACTAGGGCATGGATTTTCTAGGTATTGATTGTTATTTTTGTTTATTTCATGGATATGTTGCGATGTCTATTTATCTTAATCGTTCAAATTTGAATCACAAGTGTGTTTTTATTTCCTATTTCCTAGTGAGTGAGTAATGCCATGAATACGCCACCTTAGAATGTGCGTTCGTGCGGGTATCATGTAGGTTGGTATATGAGAACACTACATTGCTTTGATTCAAAATAATAATAACAAGTAGAGATCTAGAGCTAAGTAAATAAATATAAGCCTAAGTCGTGAAAATGGAATGACGAGGCAAACAAAAGAGCGACAAATCAGGGCTTGATCATAGTTGCATAAACTTTAATAGTTGACAACTAAATCAAAGTTTGTTAATGAAGGAAATCAACGTGCCTTTAGTGTGGTTGTTAGGCTAATACTATCTAATTTGATAGTAATTTTGTTGGAAACAATGGAATGACCATGTACTAAGTTACAACAACATAAAATTGGAGCCCTTAATGTTATTGAAGATGGAAAATTCAGCATGGATGAGTGAGTTGGATCAATACTAAAAACACTATATAAAAATGGAGGCTTTAGTGGATTTCTCTAATTTGCAAAGCAAAGCCAAAAAAGGGTCATTAATAGTTTTTGAGAGGAGATGACTTACGTGGCCAAAATATTGGGATATTTAAAAGGTTTTGATGTCAAACTAATCAACGAATTTAACTTGGAAAATCAATCAAGGAGGTCCTAACCTTAGGTATAATTCTTTCTCCTCATTTTAGCTTAAAATTAAAAACATGAGGTTTCCTTTGCATTCAAAAAATTTGGGTTCTATTGCCAAAATGAATTTCTATGTTTTGGCTACTATATTCTAAATCAAATATGAGACTTTAAACTCTAATGCATGTACCAATTGTGATTTACAAACTTGTTTTTTGGGGTGCGTTAATGTTTATGAGAATGAATGCTTGATCTGGTGGATTGATGTAAATTGATAATAATTTTGATGATTTAGGTTAATTATGAATTAAAAAGGTCAATTTTATGAATGTTTGGCTTTTGGCGAAGATGATTAATAGTGTTTGTAGCAAAAAAATGGACGTTTGTGTCCACTAGACCCTGTGCCAACAAATCCCTGTGCATGCAAATGACCTTTTTGCTAACGAGTCCCTTGGCCAATAAGGGACGTCTGTGCCCATGAGTCCCTATGCCCACAAATCCCAGTGCACTTAAGGGACATCTATGTTGACAAGTCGATGTGCCGACAAGGGACTTTTGTGCCCATATGGGATTTTTTGAGCGCAAGGATAGTAAAAACAATATTTTCACAACTATGCAATAGATGGAGTATTTAACATACCAACAATTTATCTCATTGACACAAGGACGTAGCAGCTGATAGGTGGGTGTCGAGTACGAGTTTTGGGGTCGGTTTAAGGGCAATTTTGGGTGAGTTTGTGCATATGCCAAATGAGTAAACCAACAAGAAACACGTTTAAGTATTCCTTTAATTGCATTGTTGTTTTCGATTAGCATCGTCTAATCTTGCATGTTGTATGGTTATGAAACGGCTTAAACCCATGCACCTGCACATTGCTAACTTAATAAAGAGACATGTTTATAGTATATTTTGAATTATTTTAGATGTAAAATGTTGCATCCCCTAACCTGATTAGGGCAATACCCGACCTGAAACCTTAATTAAGCCCATATTACCCTTATCAAATTTAATTAGAGCCAACAGACTTAACGACTACACTTGATAAACACTAATGTATATCAATTATCAAAATAAAACAAATCATATAAGCAGCGAAAATTTAAAACCATTTCGATAATCAAAATACGATATACAGTATTAAAACAAAATCGAAATAAGCTTCGGTTATATAAATCACCCATCCCATGTGATATTACAAAACTATAATTCAACGCCAATATATAAGACCAGAGGAAGTCATTACATCAAAGAGAAGCTCAAGCCTCCAATAACTTCTCCATCCCATAGTCGTAGCGCTTGTCGGATCTGCCTGTAACGTTAATTGGGGTGAGCGCTCCAACTTGCTCAGTAAGTAGGGATTCACACTAATCATCAACATTCCATATAATATTCAAAAATATCATGTAATAACAACATGCACTAATGATATCTAACAAGAATATGGAAAGCATATAAATTTAATACATAAACAAATGCAAAGTACTTATGATAAACCCTTTTTGTGTAGTTTTAAATTACTCGGGCTTTATTAAATTTGTATCATTACTTTTCGTCGGACACCGTTTAATGACAAAGTAAAGCATACAAAATTTTAAGGTAAATACCTCAATTCTACATATAGCCTATTAAAATTAACACCATAGAACTCACGATAAATATTTCTTCTAGTAATTCATACTTTTCAAGTCACAAGCTCGGCAATTATATTTTCTGAAAACCATAGTCAACTTCAGATATATTGTGTTAAGATTGAGAAAGGTCCATCCCACCTATTATACATTTCTTTCCCCCTGAGAAGCAGATTTTCGATTCCTTACCGAAATAATAATAATGGTTCTCCATAACTCTCAAGTGCTCCACATACATACATCTCGCTTAATTTTCCACGAGGATTTAAATAACAGTACTGCCAAGAAATTTCCAAACTCTGTCAGTTTTACAATTATATCAATAACCTTCAGTTATCACCACAATTTAGGTTAATTCATCACGAATTTCTGAACATGAAATATAATTCAATAATTAGTAGTCATCCTTGACATACTTGATTATCTCAATCCACCTCGTTCAATAATACATCACTCATTTCAATCGTTATTAGCTCAACTCCAATCTGAGCTCCAAAGAACACACTTATAGTTATTAACTCAATTGATGATGTGCCTGCGCAGGACTTCCGGCCATCAATAAATATTTTGCCTAAGAGATAATACTAAATAGCTTTTATCATAATTATAGCATTTGTCATTTTCTTTTCAAAGCATTATCAACACAATCACCTTGATGAGTGATGTTTCAGAGTGAATTCCTAATATATAGAAAAATCTTCAAGTAATTTTCTTACCTTCTATTTCTATTACTTGACAATTTCCATTTTTCAAACTTTCATAATTTGAAATTCGTTACTTACTCTTGCACCAGTCCACTGGTGTCATATTCTCAGGTTGTCTTTTAATGATTCCTTTAAGATTTTTATTAATCTTAAAGAATGATTAAAAGATCCTCAACAACTTTTCTTCTTAATTTACAAGTAATGTCTTTCCATATTTGGTACAACTACCAAATTAATTATCTCGAGATTATCAGTCTATAATAGTTCTTGTCCCAAATCTGGAACTATTTATATATAGCTGGAAATATGAGTTACAATTTTGCTTTATTGTGTCATCCACACATTCTTACCTAGATCAGAAGTCTTCGGATGAACCTCTAACTTCTTCCACAATTTAAGTTTTGTCAACCAACCATTGTAATCAACTATACTTTCACCTTCCTCCAAGGCATCTTTGTATTCGGTTTCAACTTATAACCATCATATACTTGAGTTAACTGAATAAATCACACAATGATATCACAGATCCTCAAATCAATCATTAGTAATATTCAATTATTTCAAGCTTACTTTCCCCTTTTTATCTATGTGTTGACTATAGGACAACTACATATTATCTCAAACACAGTCAAATCCCCTAATTTACTATTACTATTCAACATTCTTACCATTTTATTAACCTTTGAAACTCAACACTAGCATTTGTAAAAATCTTGTCTAAACCAACTTACCGTTACCAATTCCAATTATGTACGGTAATTGCTCGTGCCCTTTCTAAGTCTTCAAAGATTCCATGTTATTATTGATAACACAATAACAACTTCATTACAATTGGGTTTTCCTTCACTTGACACCCTTAATTTATGAAAATAGTATGAGTTGTAATAAGTTCTAGTGGTTTCCACCACCTACTTAAAATGATCCAGCAACCTCCTGAAATCATTTTATAAGTATATCCTTAACTCTGATCATTTCACCATGAAAATCAAATCTCAACTACCTCTTAACAACCATTGATTTCATTTATTTTCAGAATGAGTTGTCAATTATGAGTAATGAACACTCATTTTGACTACTACACATTAATCATTGGATCCATTGATCATTCATTCTCCCCAATTTAAACTATACCAGTCTAATATATTAGACTAGAATATCTTACCAACTCACTGCTATATTCTTGATTTAATTGTCGTTTATTAATGAATCACTTGTTATTCCAATATGGATTCACACAAAGACTAGAATATCAACTTCATAACAACTTATGAATTATAACTGCAATAGTGGTTTCCTAACCTCCATTAGGCTTTTATCATTTACCACTAATTTGTTTACTAAATAACTTTCATTACTTCCATACTAGTCTCAATACTAGTATTAAATCACTTCTCAAAGTGGTCCACCACCTTTGAGTTTCATCGAAAGTCATTCAGTACTTCGTTATTTCATAATTTCCATTCTCCTAATACACACCTCAAGGTCTTGATCTAATAGATACTTCTTCATTGACTATTTTTTGTCTAATAATATTAGTGAGAACAAAGACCATTGAAAATGTTACTTGGAGAATAATTTTATTTCATCTTTATAAGTGTTCTTATGTCTTTCCTTTTTTATTTTCCTGCAGTTAAGACTCTTGGGAGCTCTTACCTCAATGATTTCTCAAATCATAAGAAATAGATGGACTTCAACAATATTATTACCATTTAGAAAAGACAAAATTCTTATATATGCCACGTAGATATAGTATACATAACAAATAACATATCTCGGTCTTTTATCTTTTGTTTACCCCCAAACTCACGATAAAAATCATTTATCAAGCTCTAAGCTTATTCATAACTTGAGACCACTTTTCGAATTGATAAACTTAGGTTTCGTTATTAGGGTAATCATAGTACCTTAAACTTTTAAAGTAGGCTAACATTCACTTCTAACGCCATCCAAAAGTGAATGTATGGTCAGAGCCTTGTCCATGATACCTAACTGTATCACTTTTACCACTTTATCCCTAAAAGTAATAAACCGTAAACTCTGGGAGCACACTATATCTGAGTTATTTCTTGATTCTAATCAATCATTGCTACCCAAGGCTTTAAAACCTATGTCTCTGATACCAAATTTTATCATAGCTATTCCTTGATTCTAATAAATCTCAGAATAATAAACCAAACTCTATAAACCTTGGCTCTGATACTAAACTGTAGCATCCCCTAATCTGATTAGGGTAATACCCAGCCTAAAACCCTAATTAAGCTCAGATTACCCTAGACTTAACTAGAGCCAGCAACCTTACCACCTACACCTGATAAATAGTACTATATATCGATAATTAAAATAAAACAAATCATATACGTTGCGAAAATTTAAAACCTTTTCGATAATCAAAATATGATATATAGTATTAAAACGAAACTGGAATAAACTTTGGTTTTATAAATCACCCATCCTAATGTGATATTACAAAACCATAATTTAACACTAATATATAAGACCAGAGGTAGTCATTACATCGATGAGAAGTTCAAGACTCTTATAACTTCTCCATCCCGTAGTCGTAGCGCTTGTCGGATCTACCTGTAATGTTAATTGGGGTGAGGGTTCCAACTTGCTCAGTAAGTAGAGATTCACACTAATCATCGACATTCCATATAATATTCAAAAATATCATGCAATAACAACATGCACCATTGATATCTAACAAGAATATGGAAAGCATATAAATTCAATACATAAACGAATGCAAAGCAAATGTCTTTGGACTATTACACTATGATCCCCATTTTATTTATAAAACTAGGGCCAATTACCCATCGGCGCCATTAATACGAGTGCTAAACCAACACATCACGCATATATGATGTTTAGCCAATCGATTAATACCTAATGGTTCTATCCTAAACCCTCTAATGAATATGTAACCTACGCAACATATTAACTGAGTAGGAGTTACCTATAGACTGGGAGATCAAGCCCATGTACTATACAACCTGGTCTCAGTCGTAAGGAGTTACTCTTTTTGTTCATTAGAAAAACCATCACAATGTACATAATCCCTCATTTCAATCCAACAACTACATGAGCTATATATACTAAATAGCCAAACAACAATAATAAATAAGCGAATATGTGCTTACATTGGGTTTAAGTCTCCATCTAAATTTCCAAACTTTCCAGTCATCTCACTCTTCCTCGGTGTTCCTCAACCTATCACCATCATTTATGATAAATATAGGTTCATTATACTACATTTAGAACCCCTAGACCAGTCCCTAAGTCGCCCAAAAATTATTCATAAAACACAACACAGTTGCTGGTTTTACGGGCTTAATAGCGTGCTACATGACATGGATAACGCGCTATATGCATGTCAAATCATATTCCCCAATACGCGTAGCACTATGGCTAAAGACAACGTGTTATGCACACCATACCTGTAATAGCAACACCATTCAGCTAATCCAAATCGATCTAAAACTCTTCCATACTCAACACTTACATTCCCAAATCACCAGGGAGGACATCTAATGAGGTTATAAACCAATTCTACTGATCAAACTGCATAATTAACTAAATTCCTAGCATCACAATCGAATTGAACTTCAAAAAACACAAGAGAAAATCATACCTAAACGTTGATCTCATGTTGTTGATTCGATTAAAGTCCTCAACTTCGTTGAATTCGGCTTCCGAAACAATCTCCTTTCGATCTGAATCGAAACTGACCTCCTGAACCCTCTCGAATTATCAAAATGAATCGATAAGAATGAATTTTTGTTTTAATCGTGTTGCACTATCTCGAGATCGATCGCGTGGTTGATACGTTAAAGTGACACAACTTAAAGTGACATGAAATTTGGCAGATCAAGCACTTACGCTTCATTCGAGATGATCTGATAATCCATATATTTTTCAATATTCTTTTAGTTTCCAGTATATATATTTATATATTTAAAAACATATAAATATATACATATATCGTGTATTATTCACCAATAAACTCACCGGACATGCCTACAAGTGTCCTTGAGCGTGCACACTCGTGCCGCGACTCCCTCATCACATTTAGTGTCTCAGTAAACTATTGTTTATTGAGTATTTTCCATTTTATAAGCTCATGTATAATTTACATATTATACAACAACCTATATATAAATTGAATTCACAATCCAAACAAACACCATACATCATCCAAATGCATGCACACGCTAATCGAGGTATGCCGAACTTAACCACGAGCCTAACCTGGGTTAATTAGGATTTGTAATAGTACTAATCACCAGCTTAAGGTAATGGGTCGTTACATAAAAGATTACTATACAGGGTTTTCTCTTATTTTTATCTTTTCAGGTTATAATTGGAATATATGAGGAAATGGAGGCCAATTCATTGTGGAGTCTAGGCGATTGAAAAAATATAATAGTATTTTGATGCATAAGGTTTTATTTTGGGTTAGAGAAGCAACACCATTTGTTAATGGCTAAATGAAACCGCCAGATTGAATATCCTAATCCAATACTCAATTAGGAAGACATTATTCATTTGTTAGATATTTTTTAAGGCCAATTTGTTAGATATTTGACATACGATCAATATACTTCATATTTAGGTATTCAAATTTTTTTGAAAAAAGTTCATTGAGATAGTTGTCATAAATTATAGTATTATAGTATAGATTCAAATTCATTGATATTTAAACTAGGGATTTTATATACTTTGTGATATTATTAAAGTGTTACTTAAAAAATACTCATGTCGTATTATTAATGATTAATTTATATTTCTCTTATATAATTTGGGTTTGATGATGACGTATAAGTTTGATTTAGATACGTCATTTACTCCAAAAACCTACACGAGCAACAATTACTGTTACAAAAATAAATTCTTAAACCATAATTTTTTCAATTGTTATTTTTTCAATTGTTATTTTTTCAAAATGATGAAAAAACTTTCAAGTGTTACCTAAACGTACGTATTTGCTTCACTTACGACGCACGTGCCCATTGACTAGTTAATAATAATAATGATCATAGAGAACTTACTTTAGCAAGCCAATCAAAATACCACTCTTATAAATCGACGTGTATTGCCTATCCTTAGGGATTTCCTCAATTCGAACTTAGATTGGGATTCATTAGTGCTCTACTCAAGTTCTATAGTAAAAACAATGAAGATCCCCTAAAATTTATGAGAGAATACAAACACAAAGTTAATGAGATGAATCTGAAAGACAATACGTCAAAACAAGTCAAACATAAAGCTTTTCATTTTGGATTGAAAGATTAAGCACAATGTTGGTTGTATTATCTTCCTTAGAATTCAATAACTACATAGGCTCAAATGTTAAAAAAAAACTTCATAAATCAATATATGCCTATAAGAAAAATTAGTACTTATAAAAGACAAATCATAGTCATGAAAATGAAAGATGCGAGAATTTTAATAAAATTTAGGATAGATTTCAAAGATTAATTTCATCTTGTCCACAACATAGATACAGCCAAAGAGCTTTATTAGAATATTTTTATGAAAGACTCAATCATTTATGAACAAATACTATTTGATACTATATTTTGTGGACTATCATTCGATGTTACGCCAACTTTAGCAAGATAACCTATTGACAAGATGGCTAAACAATATAGACAATATGGTGAATAGACCGACACAACAAGAAATAAACTTTATGAGGTAAATAATAAAATAAGTAATACGGTTGACGAAAAAGTTGACAAATTATCTAGCATGGTTAAATTACTACTTAAATATAAATCAAATGAAGTGAAACCATGTGGAATTTGTAATGAAGTGACACATCCTACGGATGCATGTCCTACTTTACAAGAAGATAATATAGAGGTAGTTAATGAAGTTATAAACCAATATTCTAGTTATAAACCAAAGTTCTAGTCCCCCTAGAAATCAATATAATAACCACAATTAATACACTAGAAACGAAATTCAAATCATAGCTGTGGTCCACAAGATCAAAATCAAAATTATATCACTTATACACTGAGAGCAACAATACAATCTATGTCAATTCAACTACTATCCGGCCTATGCAACCAAATTTAGAACAAATACTACGTAACTTTATCACCCAGAGTCATCAAAACTTAATGCAAATTTATCAAAATAAAATTAAAAGTTATACGTCTACTAACAAGTTGAAAAACTAATTAAATCAAATTACTCTAAAAATTAATAAGTTACGTAATCAAACTAAAAAATCTACTCAAACTACAAACACTACTAATCAAGCACAAGTTAATGCTTTATTTTGTGAAAATAAAAAAACACACATACACACACACACAAGAAAAGAAACAAAAAAAAGGTAAAAAGAAAAATAAAGTACATAAAATAATAGAACAAGAAGAAAAAATATGATGGCTAACGTAATTCCCACTATGGAATGGGTGGCTGAATAATTGAAGTACATACCTTTTTTCCTGAAATACCATACCTATTATATTTTTCCAGAGTCGAAGCCTATGAAAAATTATTGCAAAATTTAAAATTAGTTAATTAAGACAAAATATAGAGTAATATTTACAAATCAAATGAAGTTATACATTCTTTTTCTATCGTTCCATAACAATTAGCAAACGCTAGGAAGGAAGAAATTAAAGAAGACATTTCTAAATCATTTAAGAAAATAGATATTAATAAAATTTTAATGGACGCAAATCACAATGAAGTTACTGATGAATTTTCTGAGTTTAAAGACAGTTTTTTAGAAGAATTTAATGAAATCTTAGGACAAAAGATGTCATCTTCAATAAAGTAAAAAATGTCTTAGAAATGTTTTGACCCAATAATGTTTGTCATACCCATCACAATCGAAAACTCCTCTATAGAATTTGTTATGTGTGATCTTTAAGCATCAATTAATGTTATGTAACTTAAACTTTAGGAATCATTGAAAATAGGATCCTTAACGAATAAACCTATTAATCTTATTTTAGCGAACAATACAATTATTAAATTGTATTAATTATTAGAATACATTTTAGTACAAGTACATGACTTAATATTTCTAGCCAACTACCATATCATGGAAATGGGAGATTCAATATCACTAAACCCTTTACCTATACTATTAGGTAAACCTTTTCTTAAAATAGCTAGAACTAAGTTAGATAATTCGAAAGAACAATGTGTAAGGAGTTTGAAGATTAAATTGTTAAATTCAAAATTAATAACGAACATAACTATGAAGAATATGATGAATTATTCAATAATGAAATTGAAATTAATTATTTTCTAGAATTATACTATTATGATAATTTTAATACTGATATTTATGCAATTAATGTAGTAAAAATGGAAACCGCAAAAGAACTTCCAAAGAAAAACACGTTGAAGAAACTTGAAAAGAAAAGAAAGTAACTCAAGAATGGAGAGTTAAGCAACCAGAGAAGGGAAAGAATATTAACAAGCCAGGAGATTTTAAATTCAAAAAGAATAAGAAAAAGAAAAGGTTGGATTTAAGCATGTGAAGCTTAATGATCCTGGAGGTATACATTTTCACATTAAAGTCAAATATGCTTGGCACTTTAAAGGTCAATGTGATACAAGTTCTAATGCAAATCTCATGCCCATACATTTCTTTCTACACACTCAGGGATGAAACTGAAAGAATGTACCCTAGAATAAGTCAAACTTAAAGCATTTCCTTTTGCATTGAAAGATAAAGCACAGGATTGGTTGTTCTATCTCCCTTAACACTGTTTTCCTAGTTTAATTTATGCCTACTAAGAAAACTAGTTCCTATAGAAAGAAAATCACAGTTGCAAAGATAAAAGATGATGAAAATTTTAATGAATGATGTGATAGATTCCAAAGATTAATTTCTTCTTGTCTACAACATGGATATACTCAAATAGTTTTATTAGAATATTTTTATGAAGGACACGATCACTTTGAACAAATTTTATTAGACACATTATGTGGTGGATTGAAACAACTCCTACTTTAGCGAAGGAAGCAATTGATAAAATGGCTAAACAATCTAAGCAATATGGTGAAAAAACTGAATCCTCAATAAAGAAACTTTATAAAGTTGATAATAGAAGAAATAGTAGTCTGATGATAAAATTGATGAATTATATATGGTTAAGGTGTTAGTTATAGATAGATCTAATTAATGATGAACCAATTTTCTGGTCCTCCAAAAATTCAATATAATAATAATAGTAATTATCTTGGAAGACAACACATAAATCTTATTTATAGTTGTCAAAATCAAAATTATAATACTTATAGGCCAAGAGCTCACTGCATTTAATCAGCAACATCAATAAAATGATCAATCTACGAATCCAAATTTAAGTCAAATCTTGCATAATTTTATGAACCAAAGTTATTAAAACTTTACATATATATCTTGAATTCATATTAAGACTGGTACCATTATTAATGAACTGAAAAACCAATTAAGTCAAATGAATTTACAAATAAATAGGTTAAGTACTTAACAAAATAATCAAGCTAAAGCACCTACTCAAGCTATTGTTGGTCCTACAATCAAGCACAAGTCAATGCTTTATTCAATGATGAAAAAATACACCTATAAGTAGAAAGATACTCAAACAAGGTAAAAAAAATAAAATACATAAAACTATTAAAGAAGGAGTAATGATATCTAATGTCATTCCTACTAAAGAATGGATGGCTGAACAGTTGAAATCTACGTTTTTTTCTGAAATGCTAGCTATACCCATAGTATTCAGTGAGAGTTGAGACATATGAAAGATCTTTAAAAAAAAGAATGAGATAATTGCTAAGGATGAAAATGATAAGATTTTTAATAATTTGAATGAAGATATATATTCATATTTTACCATTCCAAAACGGTTAGCCGATGCTAGGAAGGAAGAAAACAGTGAAGACGTTCCTGAAGCATTTAGGAAATTAGAAATTAATAAGCCATTGATTGAATCAATTATGCAATTTTCTTATTATGATGAAGTTTTAAAAGGATTATTTAAATCTAAGGGTAAATTTTTAGAAGAATATAAAGAAAACTTAGGACAAAAGGTGTATGCTTTAACTAAAAAGAAAATTCTAAGAAATGTTCTGATCCAAGAATGTTTGGAATTCATATTACTTTAGGAACTTCTTTTATAGATTTTGCTATGTGGAATCTTGGAGCATCAATTAATGTTATGTCACTTAAACTATATGAGTCATTGAAAATAGGTTCATTAACTAATACACCTATTAATTGTACCTTAGCTAACAACACAGTTATTAAACTTTATGGTTTACCAAAAGATGCCTTAGTAAAAGTAAATGACTTAGTATTTCCAGTTCACTTCTATTTCATAGAGATGGGAGACTCAGTATCATCTACATCTTCGCCTATACTTTTAGGAAGACTATTTCTTAAAATAGTTGAATAACAAAGTTAGATCTCTTTGAAGGAACAATGTCAATGGAATTTGAAAACAAAATTGTCACTTTTCATTTTAATGATAAAGATGTCTATGATAATTTTGACGAATCTAATAATGAAAAACTAATTATTATGGATTTTTAGGATTAAATCATCATAATTTAAAATTTGAAGTACATGTTATTAATGCAGTAACAATAGAAGATGAAAATGTTATGACAATTTCACCAAAAGATGTTAAGACAAAGAATGAGCGAGTTAAAGATACTTAAAATTAAAAGATAATGACTCAAGAATGGAGGTTTAAGCAACAGAACAAATTTGAGAATGATCTTAAAATAGAGGAGTTTGAAGTTACGAAGAATAAGAAGAAGAAAAAAAAAAGAATTTAACAAATGTCAAGCTCGATGATCCAAAATATATATACATGAATATAAAAGTTAAATGGGCTTGGTATGTTAAAGCTATTTGTGATACGGGTTCTAGAGCAAACTACATGCCAATTCACTTTTCTCTCCATACTCAACTAGAGTTAGATGTACTTGCTTCTGAAAAAGCTCCTCTACTAAACGGCTATTTAGAGAAATCAATAGGAGTATTTACTAATGTACCAGTTCAAATTGACAAGTACATTTTCCTACAGACTTTTTGGTTATGCAACACTTCATCAATGAAGATCCTCCATTACTCTTAAGATGAACTTTCTTAGCCACTTCGCAAGTTGTCACAAACATTCTGAAAAAAACAATCATTTTTAGGGTGCACAGAGGAGCAATCACTTTCTGGAATGGCACTAGAGAGGACAATCCTACATTTAAGTTTATAGAACAAGTTTAGAATTGCGTGGTTCATTTGATCCAACGATAGTAAATAAAGGTGCTCTATGGAAGGCAACTCATACTCTATCTTTACTTTCAGTTTTAGTATTAGCATTAGTTAGTAGTTTTATTTTGTATCAAGTTTTGACTCTTATAATGGGGATATTTTAAGAATTTAATTTCAAAATAATTTCATACAATGGAGGTTGATCGAGCCAATGTTTTTCCTATTATATTATTTTTATGCATTAGTTTTTACGTTGATCAGTTATTTATGGTAATAAAATTATTGTTTAGTACAAATCATAGTCAAATTCTGATATTTTTGAATAATTCTACCTTTATATTGGACATATATGGGACAAATATATGGGAAAATCAATTGAATTAAAAAATAGTTAAATAGGCCGGCGATTTTTCAGCGATTCCAGTTTGTACTGGAATTTGCTAAGAGAATCGATATCAGTTTGCATAATTTTTAGTGCAATTTCATGTCAGCAATTTGTCCGCGATTTGCATTTATAACTAGGATTCATTAAACAAGTCGTTGAGCTACTGAGGCTCATTTTTAGCGATAAAGCAGTGATTTCCTAGCGAATCCATTTAAAGCTTGATTCGCAGAGAACAAATATGTGTTATTAAAACTAAAACCTAAAATTACCACATTTACTCACTTTACGCTCACAAATCATTGCAACTTTTTGATGCAAAGACCAAATCTTTGACTAGATTTAACCTTCTAAAGCTAGATTTTAGTGTATTTTAGTGATTCCCCTCCCAATCTTCACACATTCAAATAAGAATTAAGTGATTTTTGATACTGTAAAGCCAACTTGGATTTGAGCAAAGGGAATTCAAAATTAGAGATTGGAGGAGTGTTCTAGAGGAGTTCTAGAGTTTGAGTCTTGAGATATTCACTTTTAAGAAGGTAATCAATGATAACCCTAGCCTTTTATTGATTATATTTTTGGTTTTTCATAGGTTTTTAAATTTTTATTTAAGTTAGAGCCTAAATTTTGAAGTTTTTACTCAAATTGGTTTTGATGTGAATGCTCTTAATTATAATACTAGTATGGGAGTGGTGCGATAATTTGTTCATTGATATCGAATTTTTTAACCATTTTTAGTATATGGCGAATGAATTAAGTTTTATACGCAAACTAATTTAAGACTAAGTTTCAAATTAGTTTTGGATTTTTTATTTTTGTCTATCGCATGACTTGAATTACTTATGAATGACTATTTTTATCAATAATGTTTTATCAATGAATTTCATATGAATTTCAAACTCTTGATTTATTAGCGACTTTTTCCAATGAGTTTCTCCTTATCAAGAGGGCATATTCCACCTTTATCATTTAGCAATGATTTCGAGGAAGAATATGAGGATGAGGAGATAGTAGAAAAAGAGATACTAGAGGGAGTGAAGAAGTATATTATTAGGGAGGAAAATTTTGTCAATGATAAGGCCTTTGCCAATATTAAGAAAGATATAGAGAGAGGAAGGAAGTTGACCTCAGAAAGGGGATTCAATCTGAGAAATGAGTTGAAATATATGCCAAAGATATTAGTATCATTGATGCGAGAAACTGGGGACTATTGACTATGGACTATCACCATTTAAACCTTAAGAATGTTTATAGTGAGAAAGGGAGCGACATTTAATAAGAAAGTTTATGTGAATGCTCATGGAAGTGACAACAAGACAAAGTCACAAGTTAAAGAAAGATCGGTGAATTATTCCGCTATAATAATAAACCAGTATTTTGGTTTATCGAAAGTTCACCAAAAAGAAAAATATGAATACCCAAAACCTGGATATTAGATTAAATATCATTACCCTACTAAGGAAATTAAGGGGAGATTATAGGCAATCCATGGTGATAGATTCATTTTAGACACGAATAGGTACCCAAGGCACATCACTACCAAATTTTTTAGGAAGATCACGAAAGCGTGGTGTTATTTCATCAATGCCAGGATACAGCAAAGTCTAAAATATTACAAGATCGTGAACTACAGAACTGCTTTGTTTACCACATTGTGAAGGGATTAAGATATTTAGATGTTGGCAAGATTATCTATGAGTCAATAAGGAGTGTCATCACAACGAAGAAGAATGACGAATTACTATTTCCTTTGTTGATCACGGCTTTTTCCAGAGAAGATTGAGTACATATGGCAAGAGTTGAAATAGATGTTTTACCAGAAAAACTATCATGGATTTAGTAATATAGAGTTATAGAAAAATTAATAGATATGAAGACTCTGAAGGCGAGAGGGAGAAGCCTGAGATAGCTAGAAGAGAGACGAAGCAAAAAATAAAGATTAGAGATGAAATGAGGAGCGTTTTAGAAGAAACGTCGAGAGCAAAAAATGATTCGAATATGGAGCAACCTACTACAGACTTAGATGGACTTTATATGTAGGAGTCAGATTTATCCTTTATGAGTTTAATTATGCAATATCAAGTATGAATTCTGAGGAATAAAGAACCGGTGTTCGAGGATCAAAAGGTCTTAGTGAGGAGCATTCACAAGATGGAGAGGACTATGTCAAGAAGATATAGAATATGATAAGGCGCAAAGGTTTTTGTACCATCTATACAAAATAGGCTACCGATTAATAGTTTTTTTAATGATCAACTACTACCAGGTCAGCACTATAACTTTTATGATCCTGCTGCGACTTACCAGTCCGAGAGGATTGATCAAGTGGAGGAGGATGATGATGATGATGCGACTTCAGGATAACGAAAGTGGTTTCTTTACTCTACTTTATCTCCTTTGTGTTTGAGTGATGATGTGTGAGGTCTTGCATGTAACTCTAGTGATGATACTATGTGATCTGTGCTGATGATATATTGTCTTTGATACTATGTCTGCCAATGTGATTTCATGTGATACATTTGATGTGGTGGTGTGGTGATACATTTGATGATGATGCTACATTTGATATACATTGATGATGATTATTCATATTTTTAATGCACTTTGTTTGATGAAAGTTCCTATATTGACTTTATATATTGATTATCCAATTTATGATTATATCAATTTGTTTAACTTCACGAGGTATATTTGTTTTGTTGGAAGCTCGACTTAATTTTTTAACCTTGAGGACAAGGTTTGAGATGATTTTGGGGTATTTAGGTGAAAATAAGAAACATAGAAGATAAGTTCAGAATTGATGCAAAGTTCAAACTTTTGATCCGATTTTCAAGTGAGTTGATGAAATTTTTTTAAATTTCTTCCGAGTTCAAGTAAGCCTGAATTTTGTTTTACTTTATTTTTAGTTAGGAATATAACGTAATGAACGTATAATAGATTTTTGAATGGAATTTATATTATTTATCACCCAAGTGAATTATATGATAGAAGGAATCTATTTTTATACCTTTTTTATTAATTTACTAGTTCATGTATACACTGGATAAGTTTAGATGGATTGATTGCCTTATGTTAGTCATGAGAACTTGCAAACGATTAGAAAAATAGTGCAAGATAAATAAGATAGATTTCTAGGAATCTTGTGATACAAAGGCTATTCATTAAGTATTTTTATAGTTTATATATATAAAGTTATTATGCCACAATTGAAAGAAGAAATGGGTAAGAAATCTATGAGCTTTATAAGTTAGAAAGAATACTTTCTTACACCTTTAATGGACAGTGAAACTTGCTAGCAAGAGTTTAAAAATATATAGAGAGTCATAGATTCCAAAGGAAATGGAGCACGGAATCTATAGCGTGAAAAATGTGAGAATATCTATAGGAAATGGAGCTGGGACTCAAAAGTCAAATGAAAAAAGAATGAAAAAAGAAAAATAAATAAAAATAATAAAGAAAAAATAATTAGGATAATGTAGAAAAAATAAGAGATGAAAATGGCTTATGTTCTTTAAAGAAAAGATTTAGCTCGAGTGCTTGAAGCTGGGGTTTAGTGAAGTATTTCTTTGTCTAACACGTTTTAAATAGTATATTCATTGGTATCTTTGCAAGATTTCTATTGATTTTGATTGTGGTACTATTTCTAACATATTTTCTAAAATTAACATTAATATAGTGGTTTTTTTAGAATCTACACTAGTCATCGTATGTTTGATGCTTTTCAGTAGAGATTGAGAAAACCTATATAGTGTACTAGCCTTGATATTGATTGAACTTTAAGTTCTATGGAAAATTGCATCGGGTGGTTGAGTCATCATTAAGGGATGGTTCGTTTTTTCTAAATCATTATATTTTATCATAACTTCCATTTACTTATGGGTAATATGTTTCTGTTAAAAGATCACTTCTATTTAAAACTTTTTTTATTTAAAGTTAAGATGAATTAGATTGAAATCAATATAGAAAAAATGAAAAGAGAATATGATTTAGCGTATTCCTTAACTCAGGAGAACAAAGTGTTTGAAGGTATTTGACAAGTCAATGATTAGAAAAAGTTTTAATTTAGGCTCATTTTAGATATAAATAATGGTGTTACTATGGGTATTCTCTTGTTTTTGTTATTTCAGAATTTAATCAAGAAAAATAAAAAATGGAAGAAAAAGATGAAGAAAAGTCAAAACAGTCAATTGAAAAGAAGGTTCAGTGCATCATCAGCGATATGAGATTACACAGGAATTGTTGTCAAAATTGGAAGCAGAAAAGGTCCAGCGAATAGCCAGCAAATTGGAAATTACAAAGGAATCACAAGTTGAATCGATGGAGTACAAAGAATTATTTTTAGTGATTAACTCAGGGTATGTGAACCATATGGGATCCACTTACAAATCGCTGAGGTCAGTGACAATTTTTTTATTATTACGAAAAAATTGAGTTTATCTTTGATTTGTATAGTTTAGGAAATTATAAATAAGACCCTAGGGCTTTGAAATTAAGAGTCATCTTTTCTCCTAACAAGTTTAGGATAGCCGTAAGTTAGTTTTTATCCAGTTTATATTTTGGAGATTAAGTTATTTCAATAAGAGGTATTTATTTAATTATGTCATTTAATTTTATTATTTCGTTGTTTATTTCCAGTATGAGTGAGTAGTTTATTAATCTAAACAAACCCTAAGCATTTATATACTTTGGATTTCTATATAGTTATAACTAAGGATTCTTGTATTTAATGTTTTAAATCTATTCATACACAACAATCACAGTTTTAATAAGTTATTTTTGCGTAATACAGCTAATGAAGATTTATGTTGTATGCATAGTTGCAAATATGTATTGTGATATTCGATTTTTAAATCTATGTCTATGATTATTGGCAACAATTATAGAATTAGTAACTAGGATTAATCTATAGGGCTAAATTACCCAAGTGGATGTTCTAGGTGATTGTGTTCTAAGTTAGTTATTGATTGGCATATTCTGATTAATATTTGGTTTAGATTAGGTATGTTTTTCATTGAGTGTTAACGTCATCGTATTTCTATTTTATTGCATTTTATCCAATAAGTAGATTTATAATGATAAGGATATGACTATTTTCCATTAAATATAGGAAAATCGATAGCTCGCTAAAGGCTATCAACCTATTATGAATTAAGATTTAATGATTCTAAGATTCCATGTGATATAATTATAAGTAGGTTATGAGGAAATGATATGTTCTAGTGTTTGAATGCAATCCAAGTATATTACATTATTTAGTTGGGGGTTTGTTTAGATATTTGTTTAGATTTTTCTATTATACAGATTATGAATTTTGTTTAATTAAATTTGCATTGAATTGTTTGAATTAGTTTAATTAGTTTAGTTAATTAAGTTAGTACTATAGTTTCTAGTTGTTTATTATTTCAATTCTCGGTTAATTAGATTAATTAAATTAAGAAAACAAAAAAATGTTTTCCTTAGAAGTTTGCAAAATCCTTGTGGAGACGATATCTCACTGACCACTACTAAAAATAATAAAGAATATAAAAACTATTGTGCACGCTCGACATGATATGCATCAGCTATTGGATCCATCATGTATGTCATGTTATGCACTCAACCTGATGTATCATATGCTTTAAACCCAACAAGCAAATATTAGTTAGATCCTGATCAGAATCATTGGATAGCAGTAAATAACATTCTTAAATACTTGAGAATGACTAAATATGAGTTCTTGGTCTATGAAAGTTTGGAAGACGAGCTTATTGTAAATGGTTACACTGACGTAAGTTTTCAAATTGACATAGATGACTTCAGATTGTAGTCTGAATATTTGTTTACTTTGAATAGAGGTGCAGTGAGCTAGAAAAGTTTAAAGCAAGATATTATGGCAGATTCTACAATAGAAGTTGAGTACATTGCAATGTCTGATGCAGTTAAGGAGGACATTTGGATCAAAAAGCTCATCTCCAAAGGAAATTTGGATCAAAAATTTCATCTCCAAAAAAGATGTGGTTCTAAGTATTGCTAAACCCATTGGTTTGTATTGTGACAACAATAGGGCAATAGGACAGTCGAGGGAACCAAAGTCACACCACATATCTAAACATATACTCAGACGTTTTCATTTCACCAGAGTAATCATTGAGAGGGGAGATGTGAAGATTTGTAGTGTTCCTATAGAAGAAAATATTGAAGATCCTGTGACGACCCAAATTCCTACAACAAGGGTTGCCCGGCCTAAACCATCGCAAAACCCTTCGATATGACCTATTGAGTCGGTCGATGATCTTGTAAGCATCAACCTGTAAAAGTACAACAAGAAAATCTATAAATAGACTACTAAAATATATAATAAGTACATAATAAAAGTTTTTTGAGTCTATTAGGTGCAAAAATAAAATAGAAAGTCTTACAAAAGTTAAACAACTAGGTTATGGGTTTCATATGTCTACTAATAGTAAAATCCACTATTTATTACATAAACGTTTCACAACTGAATAAATATAAATAAACAACCTTGTAAATGAGAAAAGAGCTTCTATGATGACCTTGCTCTTTCCTCCATCCTAAGCAACAGCTAAGGTACCTGGAGGGGGAAAGTAGTTAGGCGAGCAAAATTCTAACGGGCTCAGTAAAGCATAAGCCTGCTTTACCCTCAATCATCCAAGTAATACCTAATGCATAATAACTAGCATGAACAAGGTTATTGACAAATTCTAATATCATTCCGGGCATGAAAAGATAATATAAACAAACATAATATATAATGCAAGATACAACAAAGCAAAGCCCGAGCAAGATAGTCAACAAGATAGCAATAATAACATGAATGCCATAAAGTTGACGAAGTGGAAACCAAATATAAACTTTGTGATGTGACAAACAACTAGCTTCAAGGTATTAAATATGATCGTGCCTTATAGATTGGTGAATAAGCATCATTATGATCATTCCTAGCATAAATCGGCCTTTAAGGTATCATTTAATAGCAGAAGGAGATGACCATACATTGGCATAAGTATATTATGTTATTATTAGCAAACTCAATTAAGATAAGTCATTTTGTTGCATTAATATTTTAAATCTTTATTAAATCTCCTTACGAATCAATGTCACACCATCATCGTGGCGACAAAGAATTCCAAGGTAAGTTACCACTGCTATGATCCTTGTCCCAGCAATATATCTCGATAAAACTCAGTAATTTAGGAAAACAGTGAGATTTGATTTAATTCTTAAAAAACCTAATGTGCCCTTCCAACGCCATGGCTTTACCCACAGGGCATTGGGTGAATTATCGTTGGACTTCGAATTAACAACTTAAGAATAAGTCTCAACCATATTCCAGTGTCGTACGCTATATGCCACGGTGCTGGAGATCCCTGGATTGAATTTCAGGTTTCTCTAGGTAACGTCGTGGCCAATGTCATATCACTTGTAAGCAAAGCACCAGCACAGCGCTAGGCACGAATCTAAATTCCAGAACTGAAATTCAAATTCAAATTCTCAAACGACTCTTACCGACCCCCCACGTTTCCAAATCAAATCAAGTATGTAATAAACATGTGATGACATTTTCTCAAATTAAGGCACCACCCGGCTTAATCCCATCACAAAGCCCTAATCTCACCACGATGGACTTGATAACGAATTAGTCAACCTTCTTTTATTATAAATTACCATATTTTTTCTTATGTAAATTAATAAATCAGAGTTAATTTAAAGTTATACAATTTATTGTTCATTCAACATATGTCTTAATAATTTAGCAGAAGCTTTTAACGTGATACCTAAGAATTGAGGATAACCAGGAAATAAAGATCACGTGTGCATATATATATATATATATATGAAACAATGATAATATATCATCATGTATCTGATCAGGGTACTATCTCTCAACCCACAATATATACAACCCCAAAAGTATGTAGAAGACATATAAAAGTCATACAACAAAATCAAAAACTTACAAAACCCGGTGTAGCAGCACTCCACTAGCTAAGAGGTAGTCACCTATCTTCTCTTTGCCCTGTCTGTTACTCTATAGATCTGCACAACCGTCATAAAAAGGAAGGTGAGTACGAAAAAGTAGAAAGTAACACTAAGATACATTTGTTCACATTCCTAATATATGGACCAAGTATCTGAAAGCATAATAATAGCAACTATGCTGGAAAAGAATCATGCTATGAGATACTTTAATTAAACAAAATTAAATTGACGCTCGGCTAATTATTAATGATCTAGGGCCAGTCGGTCGTGCGTCCTATCATAATGCATTTTTCCATTATATAAGGATGGAGTTGTGCTTTACATCTCTGTTGAAGGTCGGATCTGAGCTCTTCGCCTCTATAATCTTTCACATGTGTTAGTCACCTGTGATATATGCGCTTGTCAACAACCTCGAATCCTAAACTTCGTGTGTTGCATAAGATAATGGTGAGTCCCAATCACCCTACAAGTCTAGTAACTCTCGTGTGTCGCGCCATCTTTATCATGTCATGGTCCCAAATACAAGAACTACTTTCATTACCCAAAAAATGATATGGTTTAGGAATCCAATAAAGTAATTATATATCTAATGCATAAAGGAATTTAGATGTATAGTACAATCAAATATCTACCAATAGCATGCCATTTCATTTGACCAAGTATAAAAATAATCAAAAATGACATAGCACATGATTTAGAGTCAATAAGACTATTTAATCAATAATCAGTATCATGATAGCAAACTCATGAAATGAGAAAGGAAACTAGTCGTGGTATCTAAAGTACGATAGGCAAATCAGTCTAGAGGACTAGAATCGAATGAAAAAATAAGAATAAAATATAAATAAATATCTCGATCAGTTACTTACATCCATGAAGATTTTCTAGCTATTTCGGCCTTTTGATACTTCAAAACTCGTATCCGAACCCTCGAGACTGTTCCTTAGCTCCCAATATCCATTAACATATTTTTGAGTGTGTTTAGACCATTAGTTAGGGTATTTAACTTGTTTATAGTGTTTGAGTTTAAGTTAAGAATTTCGAATTTTGGGCTATCAGAGCACTTAGCGTGCGAAGTAATCTACCAGCGTGCTAATGACCTCATCAACGTGCTACCAAGTTTCTCTAGAACGCCATATGCATTTAGCACGCTAGCTGATTACACCTAGCGCACTATATGTAGGAAAACCCAGAATTCTTCACTTAGAATTATGCGTTCTCTCCATACATAGGCCTCTCCAACACTTTTAGATCCCTTTTTAACACCTACCAGAGATCCACGTCAACACCCAAAACCATAGCATCAACCACACATCATATATCACATGAACTCATCAAATTAAGCTAAGTTAACTAGTGTAAATTAAAATTACCTAATTGATGAACAAAACTAACTCGATTAACACCTCCTATACAAAATTTTCCTTATTAATCTTGTTGATCTCTTCTTTTCCAACAACTTTTCTTCTCCAGTAAGTTTTGTAGATGAAATAGTTCGATTTGCATGAGTTGATCTTATCCAATCTTATGTATTAGGTTATATTGATTAATAGTCATTGATCTTTAAGTACATACGTATCTCGAGACTTATCTAATGGCCTTCAACTTGGTACATTTCCCACTTACTTTCCACTATTTTTTTTCCAACTAACACCATTGTCAAACTCAATTGGTTTCTGAATGTGTCAACACGTATCTCAAGAAATATCAAATGACTATTGTTTTAAATTACTAACTTAGGTACCTTTAATATAAAATCAATTGTAGCAACATTGTCTCAACTATATAAACTACACTAAGCTTAAAATGAACTCACCACATTACTCTCTATCTCGGTCCCACATCGGTACCCATTTCAAGGCGCATTTCCACTCATGTCTCGACACCTGTAAACAAGTAGGAGTAACTTAGTAGTCTACATATATTCAATACATTAGGCATACATCACAACAAATATAATATATACCTCGGCTACATTGTCTTGGTCATGGCACGTATCTCGATGTGGGTCCCACATTACGAGTCGTTAATCATGATTAAAGAATTAAACTAGGATTTAGAAATTCGGGTCCTGAAATATTTTCCCAATTAATGAGAGTTTCGTCCTCGAAATTAAACTTCAGTTAAAGTTATACCTAACTTGAAAAGGTACATAAATTTATCAAGCAAATAGTCTTCCCACTCCAAGAGAGCTTTGAATCACCATGAAACTGCCACTTGACTAACGCCTTCAGGATAAACTTTCCTCTCAACCGTTGTATCCTTCGGTCTAGGGTCAGTATTGTCTGCTTTTAAAAAAATTACATCCGCACTCAGGTCAATCTAACTCGATTCAACAGTCGGTCTCTTACTTGTTTTCGACTTAGCTAGTCGAAGCATAGAAATAAGAAAAATTGGATGAGTCCTTGACATAAGTAGAGGTAACTCAAGCTCATACGCAACCTTCCCAACCCATCTTCTGATCTTGAAAGGCTCGATGAATCTTGGTTCTAACTTGCCTTTTAAACCAAATATGTGAATACCGTTCCAAAGAGAAACATTTAAATACATAAAGGCTCCATCGGCATATGTGAGATCACTACGATACATGTCAGCATACTTCTTTTGTCTCTCTTGGGCCCCTTTAAGCCTCTACGAATCTGTTGTACCTTTGTCGTGTGATCAAAAACAATCTTAAGCCCCACTAATTCCCATTCCTCTAGCTTAGCCCAATAAGATAGCGAGCGATAAGGTCTACCATATAAAGCCTCAAATGGTGTCATCTCAATTCTAACCTGATGACTGTTGTTGTATGAAAACTCATATAATGGTAGGTACTCCCATGATCCGCTAAACTCAAGTGCACAAGACCTGAGCATATCCTTGAGTACCTTAATCAACCTCTCAGTCTGCCCATGAGTCTGAAAGTGAAAGGTTGTGCTGAACTATAGGCACATACCATACTGTTCCTTCATACTCCACCACATCTTGGATGTATACATAACATTTCTGTCTAACATGATAATCAATGGTACCCTACGTAGTCCGATAATCTCCCTCTCAAATAATATGCTCAACTGGTCAAATGTTTAGTGAGCTTCAACTGGTAAGAAATAGGTAGATTTCGTCAACTTGTTCACAATCACGTAGATAGAATCATGTAGTTTGGCAGTCCTCGACAATTCCCTGATAAAGCCCATGGCTATGTCTTCCCACTTCCATTGTGGAATGGGATGCGGTTGCAATAATCCTCCAGTTTACGATGCTCAGCCTTCACCTGCAGGCAAATCCCATAGTTTCTTATGAACTCCAATATGTCTGCTTTCATCCCAGGCCACCAAGAATGTCTCTTCATATCATGGTACATCTTGGTCCTACCTGGATGAACAATGAATTGGGAATGGTGTGAATCCTGAAGAATCCTCAACTTTGCCACTGTCGATATCCACGATCTGCCTCTGAATCTAAGACATTGATCCGTTTTCTCCATCCAGTCGGTAAAATTTGTATTCTAAGCTAACTAATTGAACCTCAAGTATAGAATGTTGGGTCTCTAACCCTCTGACATTCTTTACGTAGACACTGTCAATATCCTCTTCTATACACAAATCATCACCCGAGTGTCGGTTGGAATATCTGACTGACTCATCATCACAGTTGCCTCGAGTAATCTATACACATGCATCATATGGCATCTAACAATCTCGGCATCTCCAGTTGGTATCCTACTCAGCACATCCGCAACTATGTTAGCGTTTCCTGGGTGATATTTCAAAGAAAAGTCGTAGTCTTTCAGAAACTCCAACCATCCGCGATGTCTTATATTCAGCTCTTTCTGTGTGAAGAGGTATTTTAAACTCTTATGATCAATGTAGAGTGTGAACATCTATCCATACAGATGATGTCTCCATATCTTCAGAGCAAATACCACATCTGCCAGCTCTAAGTCATGAGTGAGACAATTCTTCTCATGTATCTTCAACTATTTAGATGTGTAAGACACCGTACCTCTGTCTTGTATCAATACACAACCTAAGCCCATATGAGAAACATTTGTATATACCAAGAATCCATGTCCAACCTTTAGCAATATCAACACTAGTGCGGTAGTCAACTGAGCAAATGCCTCATTGCATTTCTTAAAGCGATCAAATTTGACATCTTTCTAAGTCAATTTGGTAATCAGTGAAATGACCTTCGATAAATCCTTCACGAATCTATGGTAATATCATGATAACCCCAAAAGACTCATGATCTTCGTGACTGATATCGGTGCTGGCCAAAACATAATAGCCTGAATCTTGGCTGGATCACAATAATACCTGCTGCTCCAACAACAAGTCCCAAGAACATGACCTCAGACAGCTAAAATTCATACTTGCTGAACTTGGCGTAGAGTTTGTACTCCCTCAAAGTCTACAATGTCTCCTTGAGATGTTGCTCATGATCCTCTAGAGTCCTCGAAATATCAATATATCATCGATGAAAACTATCACGAAGCGATCAAGAAATGGGCCAATCACTCAATGCAGCAAATCCATAAACATGGCAGAAGCATTAGTCAAACTAAATGGCATGATTGTAAACTGATAGTGTTCATATCTCATGCTGAACGATGTCTTGGACCTATCCTCATCGCTGATCCTAAGCTAATGATACCTTGATCGCATGTATATCTTTGAGAAAAATTATGCTCCTCTCAACTGATCAAATAAATCATCAATCCGCATTAATGGATACTTATTCCTAACTGTGACCTTGTTGAACTATCTATAGCCGATACACAGCCTCAAAGTATTATCCTTCTTCTTCACAAATAGGATGGGTGTTCCTCATGACAACATAGAAGGTGTAATGAATCCTTTCTGTCAAAAATCCTGAAGCTGACTCCTCAATTCCTCCAACTCTCTCGGAGCCATGCGGAACAGTGGTACAAAAATAGGTCTAGTGTCTGGTACCAACTCAATAATGAAGTTTATCTCCCCCGGTGGTGGCAAACAAGGTAATCCCTCTAGAAATACATCTTCGAACTCGCACACAATCAAAATCTCAAACATCATTGTTTTACTAAAACAATCGATTGAGCGTAATACGCTGCTAGCTAATCCATCCCTAACAACACGTCGAAGTCTAAAAACTCAATAACCCTGAAGTTTGTACGTATCTCTACCCCGCCTATTTCTATTGAACATCTTACAACAAGGTAATTAGGGTAAACCACATCCCCGACTACGGTACTCAAAATCAAATATACGCTAACCCTAACCGGTGTCAATCTAAATATGCCTATCATGCGACCCGAAATAGAAAATACTGTAGAACCCGAATCATAAAAACTTTATATCTCTACAACATATGGAAAATATAATGAGTCCTCGTGTGGCATCGACATTAGGATGTACTACCATTTGTACAACCTTTTGACTCTATTGTGGAATCAAAGTTGCTGGCTGTGGATAATCTCTAATCACGTGCCCAATATGACTACACTTGAAGCAAGTAATCGGCCTACACTGACTCTTTGTCTTATCTTAGGCCTGTGCCTGTTTTTGTCCCTGTCGGGAACCATCTCGACCTCTACCTCGACCTCTGCCTCGACCTTTACTATTATGCTGCTGCTGATGTGGCATTGGTGGCATTGAAAGAGCTAGTAAAGTAGTAGGAGCTGGCAACACGGGTTGACTGGTGGTGGCAAGGGAGGTCTACCAACTATAATCTGCAATGGCATGGGGGATAATACATAGGGTACAACTGAGGTAGTTGTCCCTAATCCTTGAGAACTTTTCTCCCATTTCCTCTATCCATTGCCCCTCTATCTCTTCCTCTCAAACTCCGAAGTCTGATCTACTAACAATATTGGTCCTAATGGTGTCCCATCAGCAACTCTATTCAAGTAATAGGTCTCGTAAGAAAGTGCACGCTCGTAAATCTCACCCAAGGTCGTAGCACCTGAACTGACCGCATAAAATCCTATATCTTGCCTCAATCTATCTCCAAAATGGTACACATCCTCAAGGTCATCTCTTACTAAATCCCAACAAACTGCCTCAGATAACCATATCGATCTCTATAGCTAATCATCGACTCATCAACTCCCTATCTCAAATTCATAAACTCTTTCCTCAACCTCTTCATCACCGTAAGCTGAAAGTACTGCAGGTAGAACTTCTTTTAAAAGGCATCCCAATACTCAAAGACATCATCAGAAGCTATCATCGCCACCAAATATCGGCATCTCTCAGCAATGTGTGTATGACGAAATCTCGGCTCGAATACTATCCTCAATCATGAATGTTGTATGCAACTTCTCCAGAGACAAAACCCACTTCTCAATCTTCTCAAAATCTCACCGACCATCAAAGTACACTAGCTTTGATCTGATGAGATCCTTCACTAATTGAGCCTCTGCTGTCGAGCTAGAAAATGTAAGTGTGAAAGACAGTGTATAAACTGTCTTTATGGCTAGTGTTGTCACTACCAGTATAATTTGTACAACAAGAGCGGCTACAGTCGGTAACGTGGGAGTAGTAGTAGAGGTTGGTGTCTGTGTTGATGCAACAAAAAGTGAGGTCATCATGGCAATGAAATCCGCTAATTGTTGTCCCTGGGCAGTTATTCGATCAGATAGCCTCTAAAGATCATCAGCAAATAGAATAGGAGTTTGGCTGCTACTAGCACTTCCATCCCCGATATCGCGTGAATCAGCCATCAGCGTTTGCAAGTTGATAGCGAAAGCGAATCAGCTACTACGTGAGTAACATATATATATATATATACATGTAGAAACTAACATGTACATATAAGAAATATCTCTCACTTTCAACTTGTGACGACCACTTCTCAAATTAGGACACTGCCTGGCCTAATCTCGTTTTTCTTTTACCAAAATAGTCATACTGATATCATTGAGCTCACTATTTAGAAAAAATCATTAATGAATCATTACATTGGAGCTTCGTCCCAATATTTGGGATTTTCGTGACATCGCGAGAGCCTTGCTATTTTATGAGCAACCTCATTCGCTTGTCAAGAAATATGTTGTGTCTTCCAACTCGAGTGATGCGCTAAAACTTCCTTACAATCCTTCAACAATAGGTTCCATTCTAATTCATTTGACCCACTATTGGTGAGACCCCTTATTGTATTAAGGGCGTCTAACTCAAAAATAATGTTATCAATCTCCAACTCATGAGCCCACAACAGAGATTCCCTTAGTGCCAATGTTTCTGCCTCTCCTGAGTTGTTGCTGCCATAGAAGAACTTAGCATCCCTATCAAGAATTTTCCTTCTTCATCACGGATGACTGCTCCCACCCCTACCTGATGAGAGTCTGTGAAGTTGGTGGTGTCGACGTTGCACTTAAGCCACCCACTAAACGGAGCTTCCCATGTCGCGTTTAGTGGTTGACAAGGAGAATTAGTCTCAGAATTGTCACGGCTACAGGTAATCGTCCAAATACGAGCCCATTCTAGGCTCGATGCTATGGTTTGTGAAATCTGGAGAGAATTCTTGCTCCACAGCTTATCATTTCTGAAGTTCCATATACCCACATAATTACACACAATCTCGCCACCTCCTTTTTGCACAGGGTTTTCCCTAGATTGAAAAAACATTTTTGAAGCCTGTTTGCTCTCCCTGATGTGGTATTTGTAACTTTGACGACTATTCTCCTCTCGTGGCTTGGCATTCTAACATCAGATGTCCCGCTAATTCCGGCCCTTGCTCGCAGCATACACATTTCAGATCAATTTGCATTCCCCTTTCCACTAGTCTCGATCTAAGAGGTAAGCTACCCCTTAAGAGTCTCCAAACAAAATCTTTGACCTTTGGTGGTATATCCAAGTCCCATATGCGACTCCAGTCTCTCGTTTGTTTATGTCCGTGAATGATTGTACAATGATCCACTGCGATACGATATCCCATTTTTACCTGGTACAATCCCTCCTTTGAGTAATGCCATACAATTTTGTTCCCCTCTACAATACTTAGAGGAGTTTTTTTTATTATAGTCACATCGTTCTCATTGAAGAGGGCCTCAATTTTACTCATATCCCATTCTCTTGCCTCTAGTATAATCAACTCGCTAACTTCCAATGTCTCCAACCCCTTGGATAGGGGAGGTTGTGACTTTGAAATTATGTGCCTCTCGCAACCAAGGATCATTCCGAACATTTATGCCTCTTCCATCCCCCACTCTCCATCTACAGCCCTTCTCGAGTATTACTCTGGACGCTATGATGCCCCTTCAAGTATAGCTAGGATTGTGGCCCAACTTTGCCTCCATAAAGCTACATTTCGGGTAATATTTAGCTTTGAAAATCTTTGCGACTAGAGAGTTTTTGTCACTGAGAAATCCCCAATCCTATTTTAGCTAGCATAGCCAAATTGAAGCTACGCAAATCTTTGAATCCCATTCCCCCATCTTTTTTCCTACTACACAATCATTCCCAGCTCATCCAGTTTATTCCTTGTTTCTCTGGCCTTTTCGAACCCCACCAGAACGAATTCATCATCTTGTGGAGTGCATCACAAATAGAAGTAGGGAGCAGGAAAGTTCCCATGCAGTAAGTTGATAATGCCTGTCCTACCGACTTCAGAAGGACCTCTTTACCTGCCTTAGAGAAGTATCTATGACTCCAATAGGATAATTTTTTCCATAATCAATCATTTAAGTATGAGAATATTTCACATTTTTCCTGCTGATAAGAGATGGGAGCCCCAAATATTTGTTGTTAATTATGTTATGCTGAACCCTTGAGGTCATTCTTACTTGGTTTTCCATAGTTGTTGACACATTAGTTGAGAAGAATAGAGCCGACTTTTTCAGGTTCACTGCCTGGCCTGATGCAATTTCATATCGATCCAGTAGGTCATTTATAAAGCTCATATTCTCCACTATAGCTCGAAAGAAAAGGAAACTATCATCCGTAAACAATAGGCGTGTGACTGCTGGAGCACTTCGAACCACTTTACAACCATTAATCTTCATTTCCATTTCACCTTTATGCGGTAGGGAAGATAGACCTTCAACATATAGAATAAAAAGATACAGAGATAGGGGCAACCCTGTCTTAATCCTCTATGTGGGATAATAGGGCCGGTCAGGTCGCCATTTAAATTTACCCTGAATCTCGTTGATTTAACTAGGCACATCACCAACCTCACCCATTGGTTCTCAAAGCCTAACTTCAGTAAGATTCCCTCAAGGAAAGCCTAATCAACTTTGTCATAGGCCTTGCTAATATCTAACTTGAGAGCAACATTCCCAAACTTTCCTTTTGTATTACACACTTCATTTCATGCAGTGTTTCAAAAGCCACAAAGACATTATCAACAATAGATCTACCTGGGATGAATGCTGACTGGTTCGACGAGATGAAGGGGTGCAAGTGATTCTTCAATCTGTTCGCCGCCACTTTCGCCATGATTTTGTAAAGAACATTGCAGAGGGATATAGGTATGTAGTTCTTGAGATTTTCAGAGTGTTAACTTTTGGAATGAGCACCACTGTTGTATCATTTAGTTCACTGGGGAAATCAAGATTTGTCATCCAATCTCTGCGACTGCTGAAAATCTCTGGCCCGATTAGAGGCCAAAACTTCTGGTAGAACGCTGGATTGAAGCCATCCAGACCTGGGGATTTGTCTGGATGCATCTATGCAATTGTCACCGTGAATTCCTCCATTAGAAAAGGTTTCAAGAGCGGGTCATTTACCTCATTAGTCACCCTTGGATGAACTGTTTCAAGTACTTCTGACGGATCGGCAGTATATAAAGAATATAGATTATTAAAATAGTGGATGACGACGATCTGGCTCATCTCTTCATGATTTTCAGTTAGAGTGCCTACATCGTTTGATATACTAGTTATAGCGTTTTGTTTCTTTCAGAAGGAAGCAGTGGAGTGGAAGAATTTGGTGTTTGAATCCCCTTCACGAAGCCAATATGATTTAGATCTTTGCTTCCAGTAAACCTCTTCATGAATGAGAATTTCACTCAATTTCCTTCTCTCAGTTATCAGTTCTTCTTGGGCCTCCCTGCTTGAATTTGACAGTAGGAGCTTCATATTCTCCTTGCACTGTTTTATCTTCTTTCGAAAACTTCCAGTAATGGTTTTTCCCCAATTTCCTAAAGCTTTAGCACAGTGGTTCAGCTTCGTTAACACGAGTAAGCCAGATGATTCTCTTCATGCCCTATAAATAACTTCCTGTAACTCATTCTCTTTAAGCCACACATTCTCGAATCTAAACTGGTTCCCTCCTTTCTTTGGCTTCTGCGGGTGACACTGAAGAAGCAAAGAACTATGATCCGATGTAGGAGCACACAAATTTGATAGTCGGACCTCAAGGAATCGCAATAGCCAACTCTCATTTACCAATGCACGGTCAAGTCTTTCTTCTACACAAGCCGACGTACCCCTTCCTCTTGCCCAAGTGAACTGGTGTCCTCTCATATCAAGGTCCAACAGACCACTATAAAAAATTGCCTCCCAGAATCCTTGGAAAAGACTCTCTGGATGAGGTGCTCCACCTTTTTTTCTCATTTGGTGATAATAGGTCATTGAAGTCACCTATTATACATCAGGGATTGGGGTGTTGGTGCGAGAAAGCCCTCAGGAGGTTCCAAGATTGTCTACGCCGACTTCTATCAGGGAAACCATAGAAACCCGTAAGTCTCCACCCTGGCTGGTTAGGTGGATTTATTAATAGATCAATATGGTTGTTAGAAAACCCCAACAACGAGCATAAATCTTTTTCCCGCCACAAAACAGCAAGACCTCCTCCTCTTCCTATACGGTCAACTACAAAACATCCTTCGTAGCTTAACTTCCTTTTTATTTCTAGAATTTTGCTCTCTATAGTGAGAGTTTCAATAAGGAAAATAACTGCTGGCTTATTGGCCATAACTAGATCCTTTAGGGCAAGCTCTGTATGAGGGTTGCCAAACCCCCAACGGTTCCGACTTATACAATTCATATTTGTCGGCTAGCCCCTTTTCCGAGGCTTGTCATTACATTCGAAGTGCTCGTAGCCACATTTTCTAGTGGGCAGCTTGCTAAGGCATTAGATGCGGCAAAAACGTCTTCTCCCACATGGGTAATTGGGCTTTTATCCAAGCCCAACTCAAGACGGACTTTCCTTTTCTTCCTTTCTTCCGCAATTTCCATTTTAGTCTCCTCCGAATCTGCAATGACGGATCCTTGAATTTGAAATTTCTTTCCTGACTGGTTGCTCGCTAACAGCGCGTCCTGATTGATTTTGGACGAGATTTTCGTTTGTGAATCTTCACCCATTTCCATGGAATCCAGAGAATCCAGGTCTGTCCACCGTTCATCGTCGACTCCGTGCTGGAGCCATCGATCCCCGCTTCTGTCCTGGTTGCGCAGTGGAGCCCTCAACCAGCTTCCCCATTTCCTTGGTAGTGTTTCAGCGTCTTCAGCTTCAAAAGCTATGGGGCAATAGTTTTCATTGTGGCCCACAACACCACAGAGAAAGCAAAAAGTGGGCAAACGTTCATATTTGAAGTTCACCACAACACTGGATATCTCAAAAATCTTATATTTTTTCGCCCGCCTGATTAGGAGCTTGATCGGCATAGTGACGCGGATGCGCATGAACTCCTTCCAACCCCCTGAATTGTTTTTGCAATCGTACTCCACAAAGGTTCCTATGAAGTCTCCCAATTGTTTACCGACTCCTTCAAACATAAAACCCACTTGTATATCGTAAACTTGCACCCATATCATCACATCATCGAGGCAGACTTGTCGCGGTATTTCTCCTTCTTGCAGTTGTTTGAGGATCAACAAATACCCATTAAAGGTCCACGGGCCTCTTTTTAACACTTCTCCCATATCATTTCGATAGTAAATCTAAAAAATATATCTATTTGGGGGACATTCAGTAATAGAAATACCTTTCTTTGGGTGCCACAGGGAGGTCATTTTCTGTCTCATGGTGTTGAAATGCATGCTTCTTTCTGATAAGTACCTTCCCACCAAACATAGATTAGCCTTCAGGCTCAGCCTCTGTCCTTCCACCAGTTCGATATGCAGCTATTCACTCTCACCATCAGATAAATCTAAGTAGTCAAAATCACCCTCAATTGGTTTACACAGGGAAGCCCCTCCAGCCTCTCGAATAGGTGAGGTAACTATTTCACACCTCTCAACAACACGAAGATGGCCAACAAAACTTCTCGAAAACAAGGAGAGGGCCAGCAAAACCGTCAGATAAATCTAGGTGGCCTAATCCCGTTATTAAGGCCTAATCTCACCATATAGGACCTAACAAGGGATTAGTCAGCCTTTTCAACAATCTTATTCCTTACCAACTTTTTTATTAGTTGTCAAATAAATATAAACATATACCTATCCTATGTAAATTCATAAATCAGAGTTAAGTAAAATTTACTAACTTAAAAGGTATGCACTGGAAGTCTTAATTAATTAACTTGCGAAAGCTTATAAAGATGTAGCCTAACCTTTGTGGAAAAACTAAGAAATAAAGATCACATGCATATATATAATGAAACGGTGATATATAACATCATGTGTCTAATCAAGGTACTACTCACTCAACCCATAATATATAACCCCAAAAGTATACTATATACATATATAAAAATAATACATTAAAAATCAAACCTACAAAATCTGGAGTAGCAGTGCTCTTTTTACTCAGAAAAAGTCATCCATCTTCTATTTACCTGGCCTACTACTCAATAGATCTGCGCCCACCATCACAAACTAGCCAATTTCTCTTTGGAGATCTGAAAAGTGAATATTTCACTTTATATATCTTCTCACTTCATGGAGTTATAAATATATAAATACCAAAAAAAGGTAATGCTCCAAAAGCTCAAAATGAGCGGTTGAGTCTCATGCTACAAAATTTAATCAGTCAAATATTAATTATAATTCCACAATTTTAATTACCTCTATGTTGAGGCTATGCGAAAATATGACTGATGAGACAATAAAAAGGTCACGTGGCCCGCCTCGATTTATTGTTGCAACAAATACCGAGTGCGCACGTCAATCCAATAAATATTAAGGATTGATTTCCTGTCTCGTGGTAGCTGAGTAAAATAATGAGATATTATAAAAATAATATCGCTCCCGTCCAATTAGTTCAGCTTCAAATTAAGAAGCATATGTTGCATATAATGATCATGATCGCAATAATAAATTTATGGACATGGAAAAGGTGAAAATATCATGTAAAGGTCGTATTGACAATTCCACCAAAAATTTGAATAAAAGTGGTGCACCACTACAAATGGAAAATAATTATTGACAATGAGCACTCATAATTGTGACATTTTTTGGTCATATATGAAAGGCTATTTTGCCTAAATATTGTCATATATATACCCAAATATTTTTGTGACCTTTACCGTGCCTTCAAAATCAAAGGCAAAATATTATGAATTTTCTCATTGAAATATGACTCTTTTTCTGATTTGCCAAACATTATTTGTCTAGATGGATCAACAAATCATGTGTTCAAGTCATGAATCAAATAAGAACGATATATGCCTTGTTGATTGTGCTACAACGCACACAATCCTTAAAAACAGAGAATATTTCTCCAATTTGAACTTAGCTGAGGCTAATGTTCAAACAATATCTGGCATCTTCAATTTGATTAATGGCTCTGGAAGAGCAAATATTATGTTGCCCGAGGGAACAACAATTCATGTTGACAATGCCTTATACTCGGAAAAATCCAGAAAAAATTTACTCAGCTTTAAAGATATTCGACAAAATGGATATCACATTGAATCCATGAACGAAAATAATAAAGAATTTCTCTATGTCACATTGGTTTCAAATGGGAAAAATAAGTGTTAGGAAAATTTCCAGCTTTATCCTTTGGATTATATTTTACTCATATAAGGCATGTCGAAACTGTTGGGTTTTAGGGTTTATACGCAGTGGAGATTACAAAACAATTTTGACAAAAAACCCCAACAGGATCTGAATCTAATTCCATTAAAACGTTTAAACCAAGAAAGTTTAATCATACCTCAGTCGCAAAATACCTTTCTGAAGGTTGATGGATCTCTAAGGCGCTGCCAACGACGAACACCCTCTACCAACAGTCCACACACGAACGACAGCCGAGATTCGAAGTGCTAGCTTCAAGAGAATACCAAACCTTTTGTTTCTCTCCAAAACGATCAAGAGCGTACCAGAAAACCCTAAGTCGTTTCTAAAATGAAAATAGAGTTTCGGCCCTTAATCTTTCGTCTGTGTGTTCTAACTTAAAGCGTCTTTTTATACAACCCTTGTATATAGACGGTTAAGTAAATTACATATATACCCCTACTTAAAGAAGTATAAGTGTAATACACCACAAGGATGTTTCTGTCATGAATTTTATCATTTAAAATTCATTTTTCTGAACCATCTTAAAATCTCGCAAAACCATTCTTAGTGTGCGACCCAATAGGCTCATACAACGTTGGCAGTGAACCAAAACGCATTTTGGTATACAAGTCATAAGCGACCTCTAGCAAGACATTATGACTACCCAAGTCGTACGAATATCAAATCGATACAACCTAACCAGTAGTGTATATAACATCCTTTTGTCACACGATATCTTTTTGATCAAACATAAGGCATGGAATTGTCATCCAACATGTTCAATCGTACTAGTCTCCATCTCTAGGTAGACTGAAAACATCCAAGTGACATTGATCAATATCAATTCACTTAGACAAGGCCTTTTAACAGTCTAACACATCGAGGGATCCGCTAGATATCTCTCTTTATATGAGAGGGACAAATTCTATCTCGATTAGACAACTTCATCACATTGCTCACATAGTAACCAATCACAACCTTTATAATCATCCGGTTAAAGACAACGTTTGATAGTGTCAAATCACTATGTTCCTAATATTGAAGTCTCTGGTAATCTTAAGTCAGATAACTGAAAAATATACCTATCACGAGAAACAACTTTGACTTAATCCATGTGATGTTCTCATAGCGGGTCGGTCCAATACTTTGTTCCCTAACAAATACTCGTGACCTTGATTCGTATCCTTATACGTATAATCATCATATGATCATCAATCAAGACTCACACTAGTCTTAATTCATTATAGTTCCCAGTATAATGATCGACTAGGGACATTTAAGATATTTCTGTAAATACCCATGGATCTTATTATAATGTAAACATGCAAATTAATTATAATAAACAGCTAATGAAATCCTCTATTTTATTAACTAAAAGTATTCATAAAGACAGTTAATGGATTGACCTAGGGCACATGCCCCAACATCTCCCACTTGCACTAGGGCCAATCATACATGCATCTAATGCCTAATGATCTAACATGACCATCATGTTTTGCTTGTGGAAGAGATTTTGTCAATGGATCCGTAACGTTGTCTTCGGTAGGTACTCTGCAAATCTTTACGTCTCCCCTCTTAATAATTTTCCCGATGAGATGAAAACGCCTGAGTATATGTTTGGATTTGTGGTGTGATCTAGGTTCCTTGGCCTGTGCTATTGCCCCGTTATTGTCACTATACAAACAAACAGGGTTAGCAATACTTGGAACCACACCTAGTTCAGAAATGAACTTTTTTATCCAAACTCTCTTTCTTTGCATCGGACGCCGTAATATACTCGACTTCATTGTAGAATATGTCACAAGATCTCTTGTTTCAAACTTTTCCAGCTTTACTGCACCCCCATTCAAAGTAAACACATATCCAGATTGCGATCTAAAATCATCTATATCAGCTTGAAAACTTGCATCTGTGTAACCATTTACAACTAGATCATTTTCAAAACCTCCATAGACCAAGAACATTTCCTTAGTCCTTCTTAAGTATTTAAGAATGTTCTTTACTGCTATCCAGTGACTCTCACCAGGATCTGACTGATATCCGCTTGTAGCGCTCAAAGCATATGATACATCGGGTCGAGTGCATAGCATGGCATACATGATAGATCCAATAGCCGATGCATATGGAATCTTATTCATACGGTCTCGCTCATCATTTTTCCTAGGACATTAATTCTTGCTGAGACTTATGCCAAGAGACATCGGCAACAATCCTCTTTTAGATTCTTGCAAACTAAACATATTCAGCACCTTGTCTATGTAAGCACTCTGACTTAGATCGATTAGCGTCTTAGATCTATCCCTATAGATTCTTATCCTTAGGATATAGGTTGCATCTCCTAAGTCTTTAATTGAGAAACACTTCCCTAACCAAGACTTGAAATTCTGCAATGTTAGGATGTCATTTCCAATGAGTAATATATCATCAACATACAGTACTAGAAAAATAACTACACTCCCACTGACCTTCTTATATACACAAGGCTCATCTTCGTTCTTAATAAAACCAAAATCCTTGATTGCTTCATCAAAATGAAGATTCCAACTCCGAGAAGCTTGCTTTAATCCATAAACGGATCTTTGAAGCTTGCATACCTTCCTAGAATTCTCAGATGTACAAAACCTTCAGGTTGTGTCATATACACGTCCTCAAGCATCTTTCCATTAAGAAATGCTATTTTTACATCCATTTGTCATATCTCATAGTCATAATATGCTGCAATGGCAATTAAAATTCTTATGGATTTAAGCATGGCTACTGTCGAAAAAGTTTCATCATAATCAACACTTTGAGTCTACCTAAAACTTTTTGCTACAAGTCTTGCTTTAAAAGTATGCACTTTGCCATCCATGTCAGTTTTCTTCTTGTAAACCCATTTACATCCAATGGTCTTACCACCTTTAGGTAAATCAACAAAGTTCCAAGCTTGATTATCATACATGGATTGCATCTCAGAATTCATGGCACTTAGCCATTTATCTGAGTCTGGTCCAGACATAGCCTCCTGATAAGTGGTGGGCTCATTTTGATCTATAAGCAACACATCACGACTATCAGTAATGAGAAATCCAAATCTCTCTGGCTCATGTCTTATCCTACCAGATTTACGTGGGCCTTGTGTCACTTGTGGAGGTTCAACTGGTTCAGAACATTGTTGAACTTCCAGTAGCGGTTTAGGGTTTATCTGTGATTCTTGAACTTTTTCAATATTTATTTCTCTCCCACTAGTGTCTTTTGAAATAAACTATTTTTTCATAAAGGCACCATACCGAGCAACAAACACTTTGTTCTCAACATGATTATAAAAGTAATATCCTTTTGTTTCCTTAGGATACCCCACAAATAAACACTTGTCAGATTTAGGTGCTAGTTTTTCTGACACTTGTCGTTTTACGTAAGCCTCACAACCCCAAATCTTAAGGAAAGACAAACTAGGTCTCTTCCCATACCATATCTCATATGGTGTTTTATCAACCGCTTTAGAAGGAACTTGATTTAGAGTGAAAGTTGCAGTTTGTAATGCACAACCCCAAAAGGATAATGGAAGATCTGCATGACTCAACATAGATCGAACCATATCTAAGAAGGTTCGATTTCTTCTTTTAGAAACTTCATTCCACTGTGGAGCTGCTGGTGGAGTCAATTGGGAGACAATCCCACAATTTCTAAGATGATCATCAAATTCTTGGCTCAAATATTCACCACCTCGATCTAACCAAAGTGTTTTGATAGTTTTACCAAGTTGATTCTGCACTTCATTTTGAAACATTCGAAACATCTCAAATGATTCAGCTTCATGTTTCATTAGATATACATAACCATATCTGCTGAAATCATCAGTAAATGTAATGAAGTACCGATAACCTCCTCTAGCCATTGTGTTTATAGGACCACATATATCAGTATGTATTAGACTCAATAAATCACTTGCCTTTTCACTGTGTCCAGTAAAGGGACTCTTAGTCATCTTACCTAGTAAACAAGATACGCGCGTTTCATATGTTTCTAAATCAAATGAATCTAGAAGTCCATCTTTATGGAGCTTCGTTATGCGTTTCTCGTTTATGTGAGACGACAATGCCAAAGATAGGTTTGATTCAAATCATTTGACTTCAATCTCTTTGTATTTATGTTAAAGAATGGAGTATCAGTGGACCTTTTCGTGCTTAGAATATAAAGAACATCACACAAATTAGCATTTGCATAAAATATACCTTGACGAGAAATGAAACATCTATTATTCGCAATAATAAAATCAAAACCATCCATATCCAAGCATGAAACAGAAATGATGTTTCTACTCAAGGCAGGCACAAAATAACAATTATTTAAAGTTAAAATAAGTCTACTAGGTAAGACTAAGTCATATGATTCAACAGCCAGGGCAGCAACTCTTGCTCCATTCCCTACGTGGAGGATGATTTTTCCTTTCTTCAACTTTCTACTTCTGGTGAGTCCCTACACATTTATACAAATGTGAGATCCACATTCGGTATCTAATACCCAGGAATCATTAGTAGATAAATTAATTTCAATAACATAAATACCTATAGTGGTAGTCGCACTACCCTTTTTCTTCTTTAGATCTTCCATATAGAGTTTGCAATTTCTGAACCAATGTCCAGGTGCATGACAGAAATGACAATTTCCTTCCTTTTCTTTTGGGTTGAAGCTGGAACAGGCTGGGGCTAGACTTGTTCCACAGGCTTTGCGACAGGTGGAGCAGCAGCCTTGACAACTTTAGCCTTGCCTTTGCCTGTCTTCTTCATTCCCTTTCCCTTTTAGACCATCAACACATTACTATAGGGTTTTTCGATATTTTGTTCAGCAATTTTGAGCATCAAATGCAACTCTGAAATTGATTTCTCCATATTATTCATATTGTAGTTCATCACAAATTGTGAGTAACTTGGCTTATGGGAAATCCGAGTCTATCAAGCTGGTCAACATAGCCCGTCATTTTCAGAACATGAGGACTAACCGACGCACCCTCGGTCATCTTGCAAGAATGTAGGTTTTTGACTGTCTCGAACCTTTCTTGCCTAGCTTGCTATTGGAACATTTCCTTCAACGTTATAGCCATGTCGTAGGCTTCCATTAGTTCCATGTCCTTCTGAAGTTCGGGAACCATAGTTGCCAGCATAATACATGCAACATCAGTAGAATCGTTGCCCTGCTTATTATGCGCATCCTTCACAGCTTTCGTAGCATTGGCTCCTCAGGGATTGGAGCATTCAGAACATACAACTTGCGTTCATGCTTAAGAACAATTCTCAAGTTTCTGAACCAGTCAAGAAAGTTTGTCCCATATAGCTTATCCTACTCAAGGATGGATCGCAGTGACAGGGGATTATTATTACTTGAAGAGGCCATTGATCTACAATAAAGATTATGCAAAGTTTATTCTAGTATAGAGGAATAGACTCCCACTAAATTAACAACCCTCCTAAAACACACTGTTTATTTAGGGGACTAAAATCCATATTTCACCTAATTCTATGACTGCTATGGCATGAAATACAGAACTAGATTATTTAGGTAGGTAACAGTTACCAATTACATCTTATGTAGTTTTAGATACTTTTATGAGATACAGGACATCTTATGTTTTATCATGTTTTTATCTCATCATATGCCTAAAGCTCAAAACTATTTTGATAGCTTTATTAAGTCGGACCATTTTAAACATTTAGGTAACTTTTATCCAACTTGTCTCACCAAGATAACACAATACACCCAGCTATGGCTGAAACTGTACTACTGTTATCGAGGCCTTGACAAGTGTTTAAAATGGATGGCATGAAACTTAAAATTTAATAGAGGGATTTTATTTAGTTTTAGTGATTTTATGTAAACAATGAAATATCATATATATTATTTATTGATTTGTTAAATCACTAAACAATTTCGAGATTTTTATACTGTTCACTAATAAAAGAATTTTCGTGCGCTAGGATTAGTTAGATGGCGGTCCCGCTGGCCGGTCAACGAACGGGGGTGCAGGGAGCAGCGCCCCCTTTTTTTTAGACGAATTTCAATTCCGAAAATTAAAATTCGCTATAGAAAATCATATTTTTTGTTGATTTTATTATCCTAAATTTACCTCTTAATTTATCCAAAATTAAGTCAATTAAAATATTTTTAATTAACTCGGACACACATCTAACTAATCATATTATCCTAATCCAATTAGGACTTAAGATATTTGAATCCTAGCATATCACCAATAACAAATTTATCCATATTTATCTCCCATCCAATAAGGATAATGAAACCGATTTTGCTTATACATCCTAATCTAATTTGTTATCCATCTTTATCAAATAGAAACTTCATAACAGAATAGATATAACAAGATAAATAAATAATTTTGAAAATTAATTATTTACAATTTCGGTCATCATCCAAATAATCACAAACGTGTAATTCAATCATGAACTACTATCCCAATCGAACCTAATGGTGTCATAGATCATAGAACACGAAACTCAATTCATTAAAATTATTCGAATTAACCTAACATGGTTACTAGCATGTACGAAACTAATTTCAATTAAATCACGAATATATGTATCATATACACAAAACATGATAATAAATCTGACAGAAAACTTATGTATATCACATATACATCAACTATTAACATGTTTTCAATCATATATCATGTATATATCAGAAGAAAACGTGCAATGAATTTAATGGAATCGAACTCGAAAGCTCTGATACCACTGTTGGATTTTGGGGTTTATACGCAGCGGAGATTACAAAACAATTTTGACAAAAACCCCAACAGGATCCGAATCTAATTCCATTAAAATATTTAAACCAAGAAAGTTTAATCATACCTCGGTCGCAAAATACCTTTCTGAAGGTTGATCGATCTCTAAGGTGCTGCGAACGACGAACGCCCTCTACCAGCAGTCCACACACGAACGGTGGCCGAGATTCGAAGTGCTAGCTTCAAGAGAATACCAAACCTTTTGTTTCTCTCTAAAACGATCCAGAAAGTACCAGAAAACCCTAAGTCATTTCTAAAACGAAAATAGAGTTTCGGCCCTTAATCTTTCGTCTGTGTGTTCTAACTTGAAGCGTCTATTTACACAACCCTTGTATATAGACGGTTAAGTAAATTACACATATACCCCTACTTAAAGAAGTATAAGTGTAATACACCACAAGGATGTTTCTGTCATTAGTTTTATCATTTAAAATTCATTTTTCCGAACCATCTTAAAATCTCGCAAAACCATTCTTAGTGTGCGACCCAATAGGCTCATACAACGTTGGCAGTGAACCAAAACGCATTTTGGTATACAAGTCATAAGCGACCTCTAGCAAGACATTATGACTACCCAAGTCGTACGAATATCAAATCGATACAACCTAACCAGTAGTGTATATAACATCCTTTTGTCACACGATATCCTTTGGATCAAACATAAGGCATGGAATTGTCATCCAACATGTTCAATCGTACTAGTCTCCATCTCTAGGTAGACTGAAAACAGCCAAGTGACATTGATCAATATCAATTCACTTAGACTAGGCCTTTTAACAGTCTAACACATCGAAGGATCTACTAGATATCTCTCTTTATATGAGAGGGACAAATTCTATCTCGATTACACAACTTCATGACATTGCTCACACAGTAACCAATCACAATCTTTATAATTGTTCGGTTAAAGACAACATTTGATAGTGCCAAATCACTATGTTCCTAATGTTGAAGTCTCTGGTAATCTCAAGTCAGATGACTGAAAAATATACCTATCATGATAAACAACTTTGACTTAATCCATGTGATGTTCTCATAGCGGGTCGGTCCAGTACTTTGTTCCCTAACAAGTACTCGTGATCTTAATTCGTATCTCTATACGTATAATCATCATATGATCATCAATCAAGACTCACACTAGTCTTAATTCATTATAGTTCCTAATATAATGATCGACTAGGGACATTTGGGATATTTCTGTAAATACACATAGATCTTATTGTAATGTAAACGTGCAAATTAATTATAATAAACAGCAAATGAGATCCTCTATTTTATTAAATAAAAGTATTCATAAAGATAGTTAATGGATTGACCTAGGGCATATGCCCCAACAGAAATGAATGTCATCTTAAATAAGAAAATTAATGATCCAACGACATTCATTTTATGGCATGACCGGCTTGGTCATCCAGGATCATCAATGATATGAAAAGTAATTAATAATTCGCAAGGACATCCTTTAAGGAGTCACAAAATATTTTCAGCTGGTGATTATAATTGTGCTAGTTGTTCTCAAGGTAAATTGATAGTTAAACCATATCCAAGTAAAATTGTTGTGGAATCCCCAGTTTTCTTAGAACGCATTCAGGGAGACATATGTGGACATATTCATCCTCACTATGGACCATTTAGATATTTCATAGTTTTGATAGATGCATCAACTAGGTGATCACATGTTTGTTTGTTTTTTACCCGCAATGTTGCATTTGCTAGACTTTTAGCACAAATCATTAAATTAAGAGCACAATTCCCTAACAACTTAATCAAGACCATCCGTCTTGATAATGCCGAGGAATTTCAATCTCAGGCATTTAAAAATTATTGCATGTCTATAGGAATTACCATTCAACATTTTGTTCCACACGTGCATACCCAGAATGGTTTGGCATAATCTCTGATCAAACGCATTCAACTAATTGCCATAACTTTAATCATGAGAACTAAGTTATCAACTTCAGTTTGGGGACATGCAGTCTTTCATGCAGCATCTATCATTCGTTATAGGCCTACTGCATACCATGAACATTCCCCCATGCAACTCATTTTAGGTCAACCAAATATTTTACACTAGAAAATTTTTGGTTGTGTAGTGTATGTTCCTATACCACCTCCCAATAGAACTAAGATGGGTCCACAACGAAAACTTGGGATTTATGTTGGATTTAACTCATCGTCCATTATAAGATACCTTGAGCCCTTAACAAGGGATTTATTTACTGCACGTTTTGCCGATTGTCACTTTGATGAAGCAATTTTCCCACCATTAGGGGGAGATAATAAGCCAATTCAAAAGGAATGGTGCGAAATTGCTTGGAATTAATCATCTTTATCACGTTATGATCCACGCACAAATCAGTGTGAACTTGAAGTTCAAAAATCATTCATTTGCAACAAATTACAAATCAATTACATGATGCATTTAATGATGCAAAACAAGTTACAAAATCACATATTCCAGCTGTAAATGCTCCTGCAAGAATTGATGTCTATGTGCAACAAAATGCACAAGAACCAACAAAACAATTAAAGCGTGGAAGACCAGTTGGTTCAAAGGATACAATTCCTCGAAAGAGGAAAACGGGAGTAAAAATAAATGCAAACCAAAATACTCATGAGAAAGCACAAGAATCCTTTGATAAGGATTTGTCGGAACAAGTTGATTCCGACAAGGAACAACTGCCTCTAGAATAAGAGGAAAAAAATGAAAATAATGAGATCTCAATAAATTATTTAAACTCTAGTAAGATTTGGGATCGAAATAAAATTGTTCCTGATGATATATTTGCTTTCAATGTGTCCTTTGAAATATGTGAAAATGATGATAATCCAGAACTACGATCGGTGGACGAATGTCGAAAAAGACCTGATTGGCAAAAATGGCAAGAGGCTATCCAAGCAGAGCTAAACTCGTTAAGGAAACAAGAGGTTTTTGGACCGATTGTTCAAACGCCAAATGGCGTAAAACCTGTTGGATAGAAATAGGTATTTGTATGAAAGAGAAACAAAAAAAATGAAGTTACAAGGTACAAAGCAAGACTTGTAGCTCAAGGTTTCTCACAAAGACCCGGCATCGATTATGAGGAAATATATTCTCCTGTTATAGATGCAATCACATTTCGATTCTCGATAAGCCTTGCAGTTTCTGAAGGGCTTGATATGCATTTAATGGATGTTGTTACAGCATATCTGTACGGATCCCTAGACTGTGAGATATATATATATGAAAATCCCCGAAGGATTTGTAATACTCGGAGAAATAAAATCAAAACCTCATAACATGCATTCTATAAAATTACAAAGGTCTTTATACGAATTGAAACAATCCGGACGAATGTGGTACAAACATCTTAGTGATTATTTACTGAAAGAAAGATATGTAAATAATCCGCTTTGCCCATGTGTCTTCATTAAAAGATCATCAACAGGATTTGTGATTATTGATGTATATGTTGATGATTTAAATATAGTGGGAAACCACGACGACATCGTTAGAACATCTGAATACTTGAAAAAGGAATTCGAGATGAAAGAACTTGGAAAAATAAGATTTTGTCTTGGTTTGCAAATTGAACATTTTTCAAGTAGAGTACTTGTCCATCAATCAAATTATATTAAAAAATATTAAAAAGATTTTATATGGACAAGGCACATCCATTGAGCTCTCCAATGGTTGTCAGATCACTTGAAGTGGATAAGGATCCATTTCGACCTCATGAAAGTGATGAAGAGCTAATTGGTCTGGAGGTACCATATTTAAGTGCAATTAGTGCACTTATGTATCTTGCAAATTATACAAGACCTGACATTGCTTTTGCTGTCAACCTACTTGCAAGATACAGTTCTTCACCAACTCGAAGACATTGGAATGATGTTAAACATTTTTTTCGATATCTTCGAGGAACAAGTGACATGGGTTTATTTTACTCGAGAGGGGTAAAATTGAATCTCCAAGGTTATGCTGATGCTGAATTTTTATCTAATCTCCACAAGGCCCGTTCTCAAACGGGATATGTATTCACCTGTGGTAATGCTACTATATCATGGAAGTCAGTAAAGCAAACTATGGTTGCTACTTCTTCCAATCATTCTAAAGTACTTGCAATTCATGAAGCGAGTCGTGAATGTGTATGGTTGAGAAACATGATTGAACATATTCAAGAATCATGTGGATTGCCTTCAATAAAATATTCTCCAATCATATTATATGAAGATAATGCAGCATATATTGCACAATTAAGTAAAGGATTCATAAAAGGGGACAGAACAAAACATATTTCACCAAAATCCTTTTATGCGCATAAGCTTTAAAAGAATGGTGAAATTGATGTCAAGCAAATCCGATCGAGTGATAATCTTGTTGATTTATTCACAAAAGCCTTACCAACTGAATAGTGTACTCTTTTTCTTTTACTATATTTTTTCCCACAGGGTTTTTCTTAGTAGAAGTTTTAACAAGGAACAATCTCTAAACAAGTGTCATCCAAGGGGGAGTGTTGTGGAATATGGATGACCATGCACGTACACCAACAAATTGTGTAGTCATGTAACTTGTATTTCTCACTTAATAGTACATCCACTTGTCTATGTATTATCATGTAACTTGTAATCCTCTCCAATGTACACCAACTCTTACATGTATTGTCTATGTTGCTCGTGATGTGTTGTATGACTTGTGGCGTATGTATAACTTGTACACATTGTATAAGTACAATTATCATCATCACCAAATAGCCTATATAAAGGGTGTCAACCACATTGTAATTTACACACCAAATTGAATGAAAACTTCTCATTCCAATTATCTCATTTCTTCTTTTCTCCTTCGTAGTAGTTGTTTGTAGTAGTAGAAGTTTTTAGTCTTCTATTTTCCTTCTCTAGTTCTTAGCAAGTTCCAAGTCAATTCACAACAAAAAGATTAGTTATTGTATTCTTGATTTTATAATACAAATAATGTTATAAGTTTGAGTTGATAGTGGGTAAGCCTTGTCTCCGGTAAAGTTAAACTTTGAAAGGGAGACGGGTTATCCCGTTCGAGGAGGCATGGTATTAAGTAAACTATGTCTCGCCACCCAACCTGGAGGTTGTCCCACCAACTCATACGAATAATACATTTTGTTTATTAAGGAATCAAGTTGTGAACATATATTTAATCATATGTTACGTTTTTACATAAAAAATGGGAAAGTTATTTTATATTAAATTTATTTTCAAAATATTATTCAACCATAGTTGAACTTGTTGCTTTATTATATTACCGACAATAATTACTTGTCATGATAATTAGATACTACAATTTTTGAATAAAGCATATATGCAAAATTGTGTGTTATACATAATCATTCGTCAATTTCTCTTTAGAGATTTGAAAAGTGAATATTTCACTTTATATATTTTTTCACCTTATGGAGTTACATATATACATACCTAAAGGGTAATGCTCCAAAAGCTCAAAATGAGCGGCTGGGTCTCATGCTACAAAATTTAATAAGTCAAATATTAATTATAATTCCACAATTTTAATTACCTCTATGTTGAGACTATGTAGAAATATAACTGATGAGACAATAAAAATAAGGTCACGTGGCCCGCCTCGATTTATCGCTGCAACAAATATCGAGTGCACACGTTAATCCAATAAATATTAAGGATTGATTTCTTGTCTCATGGTAGATGAGTAAAATAATGAGATATTAATAATATAATATCTCTCCCGTCCAATTAGTTCAGCTTCAAATTAAGAAGCATATGTTGCATATAATGATTATGATCGCAATAATAAATTTATGGACGTGGAAAAGGTGAAAAGATTAGGTAAAGGTCGTATTGACAATTCCACCAAAAATTGGAACAAAAGTGGTGCACCACTACAAAGGGAAAATAATTATTGACAATGAACGCTCATAATTTTTTTAGTCATATATGAAAGGCTATTTTGCATAAATATTGTCATATATATACCCGAATATTTCTATTACCTTTACCATGCCTTCAAAATCAAAGGCAAAATATTATGAATTTTATCATTGAAAATGGCTCGATAAAACAGACACATCGATATGTGTTTAAATCGTGACCTAAATATGGGCGATAAGTTTATGTCTTATGTATCGTGCTACATGCATGTACAAAAGAAAATATTTCTCGAATTCGAACTTAGCAGAGGCTAATGTTTAGACAATATCTAATACAACAATTTTATTGTTAATGTCTTGTTCAGAAGAAGTCTATTCAGAATAATAAAAAATTTATCTATATGATTTAATCTGAGTATAATATTCTTGGCTTTAACTTCTAGAATACATATAAGACACATTAAAACGAATGTCGTCATAAATCAAATGACATTCATAATGTGGAAAGATCAATTTGATTATTCATAATCATCAATAATGAGAAAATATCATAAATTCGCACGGATATCCTTTATCGAACTGGATTTTTTTCAGCTGGAGATTATCTCAAGGCAAATCAATAGGAGACGTATATTGATTTACTCTCCATTAATCATACTATGAGATGCCTTGAATCCCTAATAGGGAAATTATTTATAGCAAGTTTTGTTAATTGTCACTTTGATGAAGCAGTTTTCCCACCATTATGGGGAGATGTAAGCCAATTCGAAAGGAATGGCGTGAAATTGTTTGAAACACATCAAATTGCATTAAATTTGTTGTATTATGATTTATGTATAAATTAATATGAACTCGAAGTTCAAAGGATCATTCAGTAGTAACAAAGTTATAAATCAATTACTTGATGCAAAACTATATACAAAAGAGTGGCAATCATATGCTTCAGCATTAAGCGATAAAAATAAAATCTATGTCCATGTGCAACAAAATGCACAAAATGTCTCACCCATGTGAGCATGAGGGGAGAATAAAAATGAGTTATCGGTTAGTGTATTGCACTCTTTTTCCCTTTGCTATGATTTTATCCCACTGGGTTTTCTTTGCAAAGGTTTTTAATGAGGCAATTCTAACAAAATTAAAACTCTTTATCAAGGTTGATTAGTGTATTGCACTATTTTCCTTTTGCTATTGGTTTGATCCCACTGGATTTGCCTAGCAAGGTTTTTAAAGAGGTAATCATAACATTATTATACGCCGTATAAAAAAATTTATGAGAGCAATGTACTCTTTTTCCTATACTAGATTTTTTTTTCCCACAGGGTTTTTCTAGTAAAGGTTTTAATGAGGCATATATATTCTCTCAAAGTGTATCAATGTGTTGCACTCTTTTCCTTAGCTTTGGTTTTGTCCCACTGAGTTTTTCTAGCAAGGTTTTTAATGAGGCAATCAATAATATTATACTACAAATCAAGATTGACGAGAACATTGTACTCTTTTTCCTGTACTAGATTTTTTCCCACAGAGTTTTTCTAGTACAGGTTTTAACGAGGCATATTCTTTCAGCAAGTGTCATCCAAGGGGTAGTATTGTAAATTGGATGGCCCTTTAACCAAGCTTATGAATGATCACATTGTCAAGCATGACTCTTACATTGAATTGTAACATCAAGTATGACTTCTACATTGAATGTAACTTGTACATTCTACATAACTTGTATTCAATTCCAATGTATAATCATTTATCTATGTATTGTCATGTAACTTGTAATCCTCTCCAATGTACACCAACTCTTTCATGTATTGTTTATGTTGCTTGTGATGTGTTGTATGACTTGTGCTGTATGTATAACTTGTACACATTGTATAAGTACAATTATCAATATCACCAAATGACCTATATAAAAGGCGTCAACTCCATTGGAATTCACACACCAAGTTGAATGAAAATCTTTAATTCCAACTATCTCATTTCTTCTCTTCTCATTTGTAGTAGTAGAAGATCTTAATGAAACCTTCATCCACGTGGGGGCAATCTTCTCCAACATTGACTGGACAAAGAAAATTCAATTGGTAGATCTGATGGACAAACTCAAACAAGTACCACTCAGCATGGGAAACCATTCAACCATATTTAACAACAAAAGCATGAGGCAGCTTGAAAAGAAAAAGATAATAAATGAATAGCCAAACAAAAATATGGTTGAAGGATAATTACCAAGAGGACAAGTCTTTCCAATAAAGCAACTACCAATATCAACTACCAATATCAATTAGCAATTACCGTATCTTGCATTACATGTATAATTGTACACAACTTAATTAATCGAGCAAGCACATATTGGGACATCCTCGGAAATTGAACAAATTCATTCATACCAAATTCTAAATTAGTAGACATATTTCTATAACTCAAATAGATACCTCAAGCAACCCTGGTCTTTTGCTCTTGTTGTCCACAAGAAATTAGCATTTGGGTTCATTGCAAAATCAAATAAAATGTTGGATTTTAATGTCCATACGCAGCGAAAAATTTAAAACAATTTTTGAAAAATCTCAACATGATCGAAAATAAGTTCCATTAAACTAGATCTACAAAAGTAAACTTTACCTTAATTCGTGATTTCCTTATCTAATTATTCGATTTCCAAGACGTTCAAGTGCACGTCCTCTATTAAAAATTCACACACGAATGATGACCACAATTTGGAGTGCTAGCTTTAAGAGAAATAGAAAACAATTTTCTTTCTCTCCCAAAATCTAGAGAACTCGAAAATAGTAAAAAAAAGAAAATTTTATTTCGCTTTAGGGTTTCAACCTCAATTTATGTATAGATAAACTCTCACTTAAAATCATATTCATAATACAACTATTGTATTTAAGCAGTTTAAGCAAATTACACATACGCCTCTATTAATAAATTATCATATAACAAATCATAAGGAATTTTATATCATGAATTTTATCATATAAAATTCAGTACTCTGAACCAATTGAAATTGCGCAAAACCATTATTTGTGTGCGACTCAATAGGTTTATGCGACGTTGGTAGTGAATCAAAACCATTTTATTACATAAGTCATAAGCAGTCTCTAGCAAGCCATTATGATTACCCAAGTAGCATGAATATCAAAATCGATATAATCTAATGAATAACATATATTATATCTTTTTATCGCCCGATATCCTTTGATTAAAGGCATGGAAAGTCGCTCTTGATATTTAATCATACTAGTCTCGATCTTTAGGTAAACTGAAAACATCAAAGTGACATTGATCATATCAATTCACATGAACTTGGTCATTATCGATCTATCATATCGAGGGATCTACTGATATCTTTCTATACGAGAGTGACAAATTATATCTTGATTATACACCTTCACATATTATTCACATGGTAACCAATTACAATCTTTATAATATTCTGGTTAAAGACAATGTTTGATTGTTTTAAATTATCATACTCGTAATATTGAATTATATGGTAATCTCAAGTCGAAAAACTAAATGGTATACTATCATGAGTAACTTAATCCATGTAGTGTTCTCATAGCGAGTCGATCCAGTACCTTATTCCCTAATAAGTACTCATGATCTCGATCCATATCCTTATACACATGATCATTATATGACCATCAATCAAGATTCACACTAGTCTTAATTCGTCGTAGTTCCCTGTATAATGACTGACCAAAGACATTTAGGATATTTCAACAAATATCTATGGATCTTATTATAAGATAAACATGCAATCGCTTTCAATAAAACGGCAAATGAAAAACCTCAATTTTATTAACTAAAATTATAAGATAAAAAAAATTGTAAATTGACCTATGGCACATGCCCCAGCATAAAATTGGTAAACTACAAATACATACTCATGAAACCAAAGAGAGAGGTCTAATAAAAGGCAAAAAGAATAATTGGTCACATGTCATGCGTGCCAAATATAACACATAATCGAGTTATCAACCACAAGGGTGTAATAGTAGTAAATACGGGGTCGAATCCACAGGACTTGAGTTTTACTCCAAGTTAACTAAAAATAGAGGGTTTTCAGAAAGTTCAATGAAATAATTAATGGGTTAATTTCACCGATGGTCACTTAAGTTTGTAGTTTGTAACATTTTGGTCATTGAACTCATATTTGTCCCAAATATATCACCCAACTTTAGAAAACGTTTCAACAATATAACTCCGACCATTCTCCGTTCGAAAATCCGTCGATCATGCTGACGTGGCGCCACGTAGGATTACATGTGAAGTCACCAAACTATTTTGAAGTGATGATGTGGCCCAATTTAAGTGTTCTTTTGGTTTCAATAAAAGCACCCCATCATTGTGGGGTGTATCAAAATCAAAACCAACACCTTCGTTGCCTCTGCTCACCATCTTCTTCACGGCACTGCACCTCCAAAACCCTCTATCATCTTCGTCCTCCGTCACTGCGCCTCGCCTCCGGCTGCTCGTCGTCGCATTTCGCATTCGGTCTCTTTCTTGCTCGCCTCCGGCCGCTCGTCGTCATCTGCGCGCGCCTCTCGCTCTTCTTCTTCGTCGTCTTCGTCGCCATCGCGTCTCGCCTCCGATCGCTCGTCGTCGCCTTCGACTACGCCACCTCCGGTCTCCTTCTTGGTCTCTCTACATCTCCGAGGATGCCGGTGGCTTCGCTTCCGCGTGGCGCCCGCCCTATCGCTCTCCCCATTCTCCTCACCCGCCCTCCCATCTCCTCTCTCTCTTGCTTCCGCCCCATCATCCCCGTAAGTCTCTCTCTCGCTGTCTAGTTCTATGTCGTTCACATTTGGGTAAATTTTGTGAATCCACTACAAGGCAAGACTTGGCGAATATAATCTCCTCAATCTTGTTCGAATCTCTTCATCTTCCGTTTCATTCTTTTTGTTTTCCACCATTTATTTTCCCGTATTTTTTCGCTCTTTTTATTTTTTTCTACAAGATTTTTGTTTCTCGCATTCTATCTTTGTTTGCATTTCCTTTAGGATTCAAAAGGAAGAAGATGAGCACTTTGAAGCCTACGTCCAATCCAAGCTAGCTTCAATTCAATTTCAATCCTCCAATTAATAGCACAACCATCTTGGACTTATTCAATGAAGTAAGTCCAACATTTCAAACTTCTCTAAAAATCATTTTCTCATATCGGATAGCGCTTATGTCTCGTTTAAGATCTTTAGTTATTGATTCAAATTTTATTAAATTACAAAATCTTATTAAATGTGTTGGTCTGATTCTGAGAAGTTGAATTGACGATCATGTGATTTTCTCTATAGATTTGTTAGATGGCAAACACAATGACAGAATGAATGTGCATATTCCTAAGTTTGATATAAGATTTTAGTGTCGTGATTAGGATTTTAAGATTCAATTGTTGATTAGTGTTTTAGTGTTTAATACGTCGATACTCAATAGTGAACTTGGTGAACTTGTAGAACAAACAAAGAAGTTTTTGGTTGGTGTTCTGCGAAGACTAGGATCAATAGGATTTAGGAACTGTATTAACACATTTTTATTTTGATCCATGTAGCCGACCCCAATTAATTTGGAACGGAGGCTATGTTGTTGTTGTTGTTGTCGTTGTACAAAATTTTTTTAAGTTACTAAATGATCTTGCTTGTGTTAAGGACATTTTTAATATCCTTATCATTTCAGTATTCATTTTGACAGTGGAGATGGCGGTCAAGGTAGTGAACCATGATTTAGAACAAAGATATTGTGAGTCACCAAGTATTAGTGAGCAAGAATTAGTTGACTTAGAGGTTGGTCATGAAGAAGAAGTGGAACCTTTAGAAGAACAGGACAATGGAGCAATTCAACAAGAAGAACTACAAGAGAATGAAGGCAGTGATTTTTTCGAGAGTGACAATGATGTTGAGGATGATGATGACTATCAAGAAGTTGTTGACGAACAACTGCAAGGTAGAAAAAGAGGAAGGCCTAAGCTTATTGCTCCACATCGTAGTAGTGCACTTGCGATTGTTGAAGTTCATGACCAAGATTCGAGACTATGCAACATCGAGATGGGCTCCACACGATGATGATTCCGATGGATCCGGGAAGACGAGGCATCTAGAATTTGATGAGTTCAAAGACATAGCAGACCCACATCTCGAATTAGGCATGAAATTCTCGTCTTTCAAGACATTTAAGATGGCATGCAGAAATTGGGGCATTCAAAATAAGCGACAAATACGGTTTACTACGAATGACAAGAAAAGGTGCATTTGTAAATGTCAGCGCTTCAAGTCTAGCAATTGTGAGTTTCGAATTTTTGCTTCTCACACGGCTAAAGATGACTCGACGATTCAAATCAAGTCAATCAACTTGAACCACTCATGTACCAAAGTGAACAAGAATTATCACGTGACTTCTGACTGGCTTGCAGAAAAGTATGTTGAACAATTTAGAGTGGACCCAAATTGGTCAGTATCTGGTATCATCCAAAGAGTCAAAGATGACTTGAAGTTTGAAATTAGTCGAATGAAAGCTTGGAGAGCAAAGAAAAAAGCAATGGAGTTGGTGAATGGAGACGAGGAGAACCAATACCTCAAACTTAATTCGTATGCGCTTGAGCTGCAAAAAACTAATCCGGTACAACAAATCAAAATAACGCAAAGATCTAGGGGTCTTTGAAGGCATATATATATGCCTTGCTCCATTGAAAAATGCTTTCAAATCAGGATGTAGGTCTTTGATTTCCCTTGATGGTTGTTGGTTAAAAGGTCACTATGGGGGACAATTACTTGCTGCAGTAGGGATAGACCCAAATGATTGTATATTTCCCATAGCTTATGCAGTGGTTCAAGTTGAGAGTAAAGCCACATGGCTATGGTTTTTAGAATTACTTAAAGATGACTTAAACATTGTCAACAGCCATAGCATTGCTTTCATGTCGGATAGGCAAAAGGTAAATTTTATTGACAGCCTTTGTGTGTTATAATGCATGTTTGATTCCATTATATTATTTAATCCTTGAATTTTACCCTATTTACAGGGACTTGTTAGTGCGGTCAAATATGTTTTCCCCAACTCGGAACATAGACATTGTGTGAGACACTTGTACACAAATTTCAGAACAAGGTTCAAGGGAATGGAGCTTAAGCAAATGTTGTGGAGTGCGGCTAGGGCCACATATCGCGAGAGAATGACCTTTTGGTTAGACGAATTGGAGAAGGTTAATAAAGATGCAAGATCGTGGTTGAATGAGGTTCCCATCGAATCTTGGTGTAGGGCCCATTTCCAAACACGCCCTAATTGTGATATGTTACTTAATAATTTGTGTGAGTGCTTTAACCGATACATTTTAGATGCTAGGGACAGAGGAATCATCACAATGCTAGAGATGATAAAGATAAAGTTAATGCGGAGGCTTAGGCGCAAAAGTGAGGCAATGCAGAAAATCATTGTTGCGGGGAGAGATCGAATATGCCCTAAGATTCTAAAAAAACTTGAGAAACTTAAGGATGAGTCTATTTACTATGTTGTTGACTATTCGGGTGGCCCTTCTGTGTCATGTCACGGACACGGGAATACATACGTGGTAAACATGAGGGATTTGTGTTGTGATTGTGGGAAATGGCAGCTTACAGGCATCCCATGCGAGCATGGGGTGGCAGCTATTATGGGAAATGATGGGGACCCATTGGATTACATCAATGAGTGTTACTATACAAGCACTTACATGAATGTGTACTCACACTATATCAACCCAACAGAACGTGAGGAACTATGGCCGAAACCTGCGGAAGATGTCCAACCAGTCAAACCACCGGCACAAATCCAAAAAAAAAGAGGAAGAAAAGTAACATCAAGGAGAAAAGAGCCTGAGGAATTGGAGATTGCGGCAGCACAAAAAAAAGAAGTCTAAGAAGGGCACAGTACGTATGACTTGTCAAATCTGTCATGTTAAAGGTCATAATAAACTCCATCATACTAAGGGTCAAAACAAGGTATATATTTATTGGGTATGAAAGTGTAGATGTTATTAAAGCAATTGTTTTATTTGTGTGTAATTTGGCTTTGAATTTATATAATTTATAGAGAAAGAAAGGGTCAAATGAAGGAGTTCAAGTCGATGGGAATTCTGCATGTGGTGAGGCACCTCTTGAGCAGGTATTTATGTTATGTTGTTGGAGGGAATTGAAAACTTAGCTGTCTTTCAATTTCTTTGTAACTAAAATTTTTTGGTAACTTGTGAATATTTTATTATGAGTTTGAAACTATTACTGATGCATGGTTCTTGAATATTGACAGACTAACCCTATTACGGCCAATGAAACATATGCAAGTGCTTCCCAACCTCTCCCTGCGAGATATGCATGTGGTGAGACACCTCTTTGGCAGGTATTCATGTTATATTGTTGGATTTTTACAATAATATGTGATTTTATTTTATTGTTATTAATAATGTCTTCCAAATATTTGACAGCACAACCCTATTACAAGCAATGCAACTAATGCGAGTGCTTCCCAACCTCTTCCTGCATTGCTAAGTATGATGGATTCTTCTCAACCTATTCCGAGGATTTCTCCGAAATCAAGAGTGAAGATTCCAATTGTTCGAGGTCGTGGCGATAGAAGAGGTGGTAGAGGTGGTAGAGGTGTCAGTCGCACCATGCATCAGTAATCAAGAGTGAAGATTCCAATTTTTTGGTTTATATAGTTTTTTTTTCAGATCATCAAGAGTGAAGATTCCAATTGTTTTATTTTTTGTGTAATTTGGTTGTTAATAACCTAATGCTATTATTTTTGAACTAATTCCTTTTTTTTAACAATCTAATGTCCTTCGTCAAAAAAAAAAAAAAAAAAAAAAAAAAACAATCTAATGTTCTTATTTTTGTACTAAAACCCTTTTGTTTTCTATGAAAAGTAATCAAGCCACAGTACTTGCTTTTGGCTTCATGTTTTATCATTTTTTCACTCTGCTTGTTGTTTATTTGCAATAGATTATCACCAACATAACATTATTATATATAGTGGGAAACAAAATTAGCACTAGTATTGGAAAGAAACGCTCATAAAATAAGTGTTACACAAAATATGGCATAACACATAGTATTTTCTTTCATTCATAAGGTAAATAACAACAAAACAAGGTTTGCCTTAAGTATAATACAAAATTCAAGTTCAAATCCAATAAGACGTGCCAAACAATAATACAACGACCACCAAGCATAATCAACATGCAACCGAAACAACCATTAAGCTTGGAAGCTTCCTCGCCGACGACGTGGAAGGATTAGAACAGTTCCAATTTAGAAGCTCTTCTATCATCTCGCAATGCAATCCTATCCTCCTCTTCCATTCCATTGTTAACTGAATTGGCAACATCACTTTGACTAGTTTCAAAGAGAGGAACTTTGTGGCGTATGTGACGGCCGCAACGACGGCGACAATGGCGTCGACGGGGGGTGGTTGTGCATTCTTCTTTCCAAGCTCAACTCGCATGACCCGGTTGGAGTTGGTTTTGGCATTCTCGCCACTCATCGGCTACCTTCTTCTTTGCATCATATGCTCTTGCTTGCCTCCTCTGTTGTCTCAAATGTGCCTAGCCAAATTCTTCTCTTCCTACAAAAAAAAAAAAAAAAAAAAGCAAGTGTTCAACAAATGCTCACCCAAGTATTATTTGTGCCTTCAGAAATTTCAGAATTAGTTTACAAAGTGATCAACAATGTCTCAGTGAGTCCGAATCCTCTGTCCGCCTACACGTAAATGCATGATATAAACATATCATAAAGCAATTCCAAAACATAAGGGGAACCCTTAAGAAAAAGCATTTGAAATCTAAAATTAACTGTCACACGAAAAAATATGATGATGTAGAGAGGATCAAAAGAGGAGAAGAAAGAACAAACCAACAAAGAAGAACTCGTAAACATCCAACTCAAGGTTTCTCAACTCTTTCTCTAAAAAAAAAACGCCCATCAAGCAAGCTTTCCAAATGCTTTCCAAATGCTCTACGAGCCACAATTCTTCCCGCTATTGAAACCAAATCCTCTTCATTACTCGACTCCTCCCCATTTCCCAAACTCTTATATATATCTTGCAGTTGATTAGCACTGTGTGTCCTGTCCCACTTATACGCATAGGGCTCATGACCTTGCTTCTAATTTCCTCAACCTGCAAATAACACTATGCTTATTGTATTGACCCCATGATACCAAAAGCAGAAAAATGCCATCTTTGCCAATAAGCATTGAACTATAAATCACTGCAGTTCCATAAAATTGCAAAAACTAAGGAAAAGAGAGTAGGTCCTCCCATTTCACAAAAAATGGTTGCAACTAACAAACTTACTAATGAGCTTCTTCAACGGTTCCGATCAGTTAAAACGTTAAGAATATAGGCTTCCAAAGAGGTTGCAGGCTTCCAAATATTTCACATAGTATTTTCACAATTTAGGCTGCATAGTCATTCAAAATGAGGCACTAGTTAATTATGTTCCTCCATAGTTTTGTAAAATCTCATTCTATTTCTCGCTTTTCAGAAGGTGAATTCTTCAACCAAAAAGGCTACCCACGAAACCCATTTCCAAACAGTTGGAAGGGAAAGAAGGGACTTTACAATGTAGGCTTCACTTTGGAAGAGGATTATCGGCAATGAAAGTGCAAAAATTATGGCATAAAACTCAATAATCAATGAGATGGACTCACGAAATAGTGAGCAATCTGTTTTACTCCTAAATCCACAAATCAAGCTTAAACCCTAAAATCCTCAAATCAAGCAATTAAAGTGCAAAAATTATTCAAAGAAATCAAACAATATCACATCGAACTCTTCAAATTACAAAGAACTAGACAAATGAGAGAGAGAGACTTACGGGGATGATGGGGCGGAAGCAAGAGAGAGGAGATGGGAGGGCGGGTGAGGAGAATGGGCGAGCGATAGGGCGGGCGCCACGCGAAGCGAAGCCACCGGCATCCTCGAGATGTAGAGAGACCAAGAAGGAGACCGGAGGTGGCGTAGTCGAAGCGACGACGAGCGATCGGAGGCGAGACGCAGATGGCGACGAAGACGACGACGAAGAAGAGCGAGAGGGCGCGCGCGCATGACGACGAGCACGGAGGAGAGCAAGAAAGAGACCGAATGTGAAATGCGACGACGAGCAGGCCGGAGGCGAGGCGCGATGACGGAGGACGAAGATGATGGAGGGTTTTGGAGGTGCAGTGCCGTGAAGAAGATGGTGAGCAGAGGCAACGAAGGTGTTGGTTTTGATTTTGATACACCCCACAATGATGGGGTGCTTTTATTGAAACCAAAAGAACACTTAAATTGGGCCACATCATCACTTCAAAATAGTTTGGTGACTTCACATGTAATCCTACGTGGCGCCACGTCAGCATGATCGACGGATTTTCGAACGGAGAATGGTCGGAGTTATATTGTTGAAACGTTTTCTAAAGTTGAGTGATATATTTGGGACAAATATGAGTTCAGTGACCAAAGTGTTACAAACTACAAACTTAAGTGACCATCGGTGAAATTAACCCAATAATTAATTAAACCAACTCAAATAAAAAGTTTGTAAAAATAATATCAATGAGAAGAAATCACTTAAGTCTACGATTCCACAAGCAAGAATCAAGATTCAACGGCATTTAATGGTCTTCAATCATTCCAAAAAGTTATTAATTCAATTTCTCCTAAATTAGCTATGAAAAATCGACGTCCGTCAGAAATTCATAGTTCCCCTAATCTCAATAGATAATAAGTCTGCCACTAACTAGTTCCCTAATTAATGTATAACCCTAGACATCCGTCAATCGAGTTTAACACAATAACCGCAGTAATTTAGGTCTGTTGAAATACTAATCCTAAATAATCAGGTTGCATTCGCTTCCGATTTATCCTAGATTCAATTGTTGCAAACTTAAGAACCGAAAGGTTTGACGACAAACGGATGAATGTTTGTCACTTTATTAATCCAAAAGCACAATTATAAGAATACTAATAGTCCAAATAATTATAGATTGTCCACTTAAAAGCATGCACTGACCACATACACACCCTAAATCTAAACCATATATTTTAAAATCAACAATAATGAAATAGGAGAAATTAAACTAAATTAAATAATAAAATAAAAGATCTCACATAATATGTTATGAATCATGAATCTCACTTGTTTCCCTTTCGACCTACGCGAAGGTGTTGATTAGCCGAACATTGTCGTCGAAGAAAGTCGATGCTAAAATAATAATAATCGGTGTTCAAAATAATAAAACATAAATTCCTAATAGATAAAACTATTAAAAATTGGTCTCAGGATGTGAGAAAAACTAATTTTGGAGGTTGGGAAGGTTGACTCGTGCGCCGATGAACATTGTAGGGCTGTTTTTGGCTCAAAAACTGGTGTCCGCTATATGTCCGCAGCCTATTGGCTCGCCTCCTGCTGTCGCGCTAATGTGTCGTCACCTAATTGGCTGAGACGACATGTGCTGACGTTGTTGGCGTAGGTGAGAGCGCGCCACGTGGCGTCCAGAATCGCGCGAGTTCGGCGAATATCTGGGAGTTTGTGCAGACGCGTATCCCAAGGCAAATCAATGAAGGCTGAAGCGAGGAGAAACGTTGTTGGCTAGTGATGTGGCTGTTAACGGTGATGTGGCGACATGTGGCTTCTAATTGGAGAGAATGAAACCGCTGATGTGGCGAGACGTGATTGGTCGATAACCAATGAGTGACATGCTTGGACTAGTGGTCGTGTGACACTTGGCAGTTGTTGTGATGAGAACTACGTGGCAGCATGTGATTAGTTGATAGAAGATATGCACTGACGTGGCAACCTGTAATTGGTTGAAATAGGTTGTCTTTTATTCTACCCACCGCGCAAGCGTAACTCAAGGCAAACTGTCCGACATCCGATCACTGCATGTAAATACTCCATTTTGAGTATTTTTCCGCCACGAATTCAAGCGTGTACTCCGTTTCACCTGAAAACGACCAAAAAAATATATTTAAATATATATTTTGGAAACTTTACATAATATAATTAAATATATTAAAATAAACTACTAAAGGCATATAAAAACCAACTTATCAATAATCTAAGAATTCGGTGTCTCTAATGCAATCAGCTTTGACAAGAAGAATATCTAACATTCCACTCCCCTCCATATCCATAATCTCTCCTTAAATTGACCAAATTCATGTTCTTTGCTGAGTTCCTGTTTGTAGAAGCAGAATTCGGTGCATTTTTTTTTTTTTTTTACCAAAATGAGTCTTAAGAACTGCAGGCAATAAATATACATCTTAACAAAAGAACAAACTGCAAAAGATTTGTTTTTGACTTCACAGCTTATTTAGCTCACAATTCTTTTCATTGACAAGAGACTCTGAACCACAAGTACGCATAAAAGATGAAAGAGAAAAAATAAAACCATGTGCTTCATCAATTTCAACAAGACAATTATAGTTTACCAACACTTTGAGAATTATAATTTGAATTATTGCACCATGGAGCTCCAACAAATGACTCTTTTGATGTGTTCAACAAAACAATTCAACAAGGTACAAGCCTATACTTGAAAACTTAAATGGACTTCACAAAATTTGATGTTGCTCAATGTTATACTTGAAATCGAATGTAGCTGAATAAAAAGGGTGTTCCTTCGTGTACACGCCGCATAAAAAAACTACCTGAAATCGCTCATCAAACTCTTAAATGTTGCTAAAATCCAATAGCTAAAGATCCCAAACTAAGAAGATATAACAAAATCAGTCATCCTCAATTCTTCATCATCATCAGAAGCTTAACACGATAAACTAGCCTTAAACTTTGTGCATAATTCAACAAAAATTCATCAAATAAACCCAATATGAATAAGAAAGGAATGAGATTGGTTACCTGTTATTCAACAAGTTCTTGACAGCCACCACAGTGTTGTCCTACAAAACCCTTCTATAAACAATCCCATACCCGCCCTCCCCCAATCACATTCTCATCTGCCAACCCCTCCGTCGTCGCCTCCAACTCCCTCAAAGTATACCAATTGAACTCAAGCTATCTCATAGATTTGTATAAAACCTAAATCTGCAAACACCAACGAAGAGCACAAATGCTTTTAGCATGAATCGATGCAGAGCGGGTCAATCCAAAACATGGATAATCAAAACATTGGCCGCTCACCTGAAAACCCTAATTAAGGTCGGATCTGGATTGCAGAACACCAAAAACCCTCACAATTTTTTGACGATAAAGAAGAGATTGCAGAAGAAGAATCTTCGACGAACTCCATGGAGAGAGAGAGAGAGAGAGAGAGAGAGAGAGAGAGAGAGAGAGAGAGAGAGAGAGAGATATTTCTCCAATTTTTCTTCTTCGGCGATCTAGCCTCCGAAAAAGAGAGGTATTCAACGACTCTAGACGATCTACGCCTCCAGTTCTTCTTCGACGAGGTATGACTCCAAATGTGAAACCCTAACCGATTGATTCTCCAATCGATCGAAGATTCAGAGACTTTCTTCTTTTTCGACGTGCTACGATTCAAAATGTGAAACTCTAGCCTATTAATTCTCCAATCGATCGCAGATTCAGAGACTTTCTTCTTCTTCTTCATCGCTCGCTCGATCGGTTAGGGTTTCGTCTCGCCAATCGAGGATTCAGAGATTCATAGACATGCCTCTCGATCTCTCTTTCTCTAAATATTTTGTTTTTAATGAAAGACTAGTATAACCTTATACTTCTCAATGGGCGAAAGGAGTGTGGCGGTAGTTTCTTTGAACACATTGTGGTCCAACTTTTTTTTTATTTTTGGTAAAACCCATTTTTTATCCTAAACTTTCTAACTTTTCATATTTTTAATCCTTGAACATTCATTATTGCACATATTTAGTCCATCAACTTTCGAGTAGTGAAATTTAATTCTATTATTATTTGGGTCACTAAATTGAAGGATATGGCCAACTAAACCGGACACGTGTTTGATTTTTCTTTAAACCGACAATTCATATGTGAACCAAATCAGTTTTCTGTTCCAATCAAAAAAAAAAAAAACCAAATCACAATAAAGCATGTCTTCCACGTACACCAATCTCTTCTTCTTCCCCAACTCATCTCTACTCATCTAACCTCAAACTCTCAATCATATACAACGAATGTCTTCTCTTAGCATCTTCTCACATGTTTTCAATTCATCATTTTAGAGCATGTAGAAATTAAAAAAGCAAGGAAACTTGTGGAACCCTAATACATTAATTAATTGATCAAGTTTGAAAACACTGCTACAATTGTAGCAATGTGACTTGAAGACTTGTAAGAATAGAAATTATATGTCCTTAAACTTCAAATTTAACAACACTTATAAATTATGCATCATTAAGCTTCAAATTTAATAGCACTCATAAATTATAAGTGACCAGCTTTAAATTTGACGTCGCTTAAAAATTATGCGTAGTTAGATTTGAAATCTGGCGACACTTTTATTTAGTGTCCTTAAATTAAGGACGCTTGTACAACATGAATCACCAAATGTTAAAATTGGTGATGCCTATATATCAAGTATCTTTATTTGGAGATGTTATTTATATTATATGTCCTCAAATGATTTGATGAAGTTAGAAAAGACGTTAATTTTTTAACGAGTCAAAAGAAATGTTAAGTGAATTGACAGACGAGTTGAAATTGGTAACTTCTTTCTAGTCCACAATATAAATAATATTGTGAGTAGATATTTAAAAATGAGTGAGAGTTGCACGATGTGTCTGGTTTCATTTTCTGATCGGGTTGAAATTTGAGATCTTTTGTCTTGGGATGACAGATGTAATTTAAAATCTATAATCATTTGGATGACTTGTGTAATTACAGGTTTCTACTGAGAAACACTGGATAAGATAGACATGCAACTCTACTTTGTATCTAATGTCGTGCTCAAATATTAATTTTAGACTAATGATAATTTAAGAATTGATCGGCTGACAATTCAAATAAAAAAGTGATGATTGATGATGAGAAAATAAATTGAGATAGGTACCAGAGTTTGGGTAGATATGGAAAGAATTGTCAACAAATTGTGGAATAACATTCAATTATGAAATGAAAATTATGTTATGAAAAGCAAGATAGGTTAGATCTTGTTAGGTATTGATGTTTGAATGGGATTTAAGACATGAAATGTGAAGTAAACTAAGGTTATTGAACATTCCATAAAGTTGATTGTTTAACTCGTCAGAAATTCACAAATTTCCAAGATTGGCAAAGTAACGGAGATAACTTTTCATTAAACCAAGGAATTAAAAATGAAAAATTTAAGTGTTATAATCTCTACCACCGAGCTGTTGTAAGTTATTGGGTCCATGTGACGACCCCTCCTCAAATTAGGGCATTACATGGCCTAATCTCGTCGCTAAACCCTAATCTCACCATACATGACTTAACAAAGAATTAGTCAGCTTTCAAAAACCTCATTACTTACCCATTATTTTTTAAATAGACATTTACCTATCATATATCAATTCATAAATCAGAGTTAATTAAAATTTTACTTACTTAAAAGTTTATTCAGCGGAAGGCTTAAAAAATTAATAGAAGCTTTTAATGTAATACCTAACAATTATGGAAAAACCAGGGAAATAAAGATCACATGCATGTATACATATATATAACAAATGACGATAATATATCATCATGCGTCTGATCAAGGTACTAGTCTCTCAACCTATAATATACAACCCCAAAAGTATATGAAATACATATAAAAGTAATACATCAAAATCAAAACCTACAAAATCTGGTGTAGCGACACTCCATTGGCTTAGAGGTTGTCGTTGATCTTCTCTCTTTGTCTAGACTGTTACTCGATGGATCTACACCTATCGTCATAAAAAGGATGGTGAATAAAGGAAAATAGAAAGTAACACTGAGAGACATTTGTTCACATTCTCAAATATGCAACAAGTATCTAAAAGCATGATAATAACAACTATGTTGAAAACAGAACATGCAAGGAGATATTTTAGTTAAACAAAATGAAATTGACATTCGGCTAAGTAGTAACGATCTAGGGTCGGTCGGTCGTGATCTTCATCACATTACCATTTTGTTGGGTTTTGGGGTTCATGCGCAGCGGAGATTACAAAACAATTTTGACAAAAACCCCAACAGGATCCGAATCTAATTCCATTAAAAACATTTAAACCATGAAAAACTTAATCATACCTCAGTCGTAATATACCTTTCTGAAGGTTGATCGATCTCTAAGGCGATGCCAACGACGAACGCCCTCTACCAGTAGTCCACACACGAACGACGGCCGAGATTCGAAGTGCTAGCTTCGAGAGAATATCAAACCTTTTGTTTCTCTCCAAAACAATCCAGAGCATACCAAAAAACCCTAAGTCATTTCTAAAACAAAAATAGAGTTTCGGTCTTTTAATCTTTCGTACGTGTATTCTAACTTAAAGCGTCTATTTATACAACCCTTGTATATAGACGGTTAAGTAAATTACACATATACCCCTACATAAAGAAGTATAAGTGTAATACACCACAATGACGTTTCTGTCATGAATTTTATCATATAAAATTCATTTTTCTGAACCATCTTAAAATCTCGCAAAACCATTCTTAGTGTGCGACCCAATAGTCTCATACAACGTTGGTAGTGTACCAAAACACATTTTGGTATACAAGTCATAAGCGGCCTCTAGCAAGACATTATGACTACCCAAGTTGTACGAATATCAAATCGATACAACCTAATCAATAGTGTATATAACATCCTTTTGTCACACGATATCCTTTTGGTCAAACATAAGGCATGGAATTGCCATCCAACATGTTCAATCGTACTAGTCTCGATCTCTAGGTAGACTGAAAACATCCAAGTGACATTGATCAATATCAATTCACTCAAACTAGGCCTTTTAACAGTCTAACGCATCGAGGGATCCACTAGATATCTCTCTTTATATGAGAGGGACAAATTCTATCTTGATTACACAACTTCATCACATTGCTCACACAGTAACCAATCACAACCTTTATAATCGTCCGGTTAAAGACAATGTTTGATAGTGTCAAATCACTATGTTCATAATGTTGAAGTCTCTGGTAATCTCAAGTCAGAGGAGTGAAAAATATACCTATCATTAGAAACAACTATGACTTAATCCATGTGGTGTTCTCATAGCGGGTCGGTCCAGTACTTTGTTCCCTAACAAGTACTTGTGATCTTGATTCGTATCCCTATATGTATAATCATCATATGATCATCAATCAAGACTCACACTAGTCTTAATTCATTATAGTTCCCAGTATAATGATCGACTATGGACATTTATGATATTTCTGTAAATACCCATGGATCTTATTATAATGTAAACATGCAAATTAATTATAATAAACAACAAATGAAACCCTCTATTTTATTAACTAAAAGTATTCATAAAGACAATTAATGGATTGACCTAAGGCACATGCCCCAACACATTTACACTATATAAGGATAGAGCTGAGCTCTACATCAATATGAAGGTCTGAGCAGTGTTTTTTACCTTTATAACATGTTGCCAGTGCTAGTCACTTGCGACATATATTTGCCAACAACCTCGAATCTCATACCCCTTGATGTCACCCAAATTATGCTTGCCAACAACCCCGAGACTCATTTCTCGTCAATTGTGCAAGATAGTGGAGAGATCCCGATCACCTCGAAAGTCTAGTGATCTTTGTATGTCAACCGGACCTCTATCATAAAGTAATTGCATACCTAATGCACAATAGAAATAGATTCACAACACTATGTAACACCTACCTAATAGCATGTTATTTCACTGACCACATGTATTAACAATCAAAATGATACATCACATGATTTGGAGTCAATGAAATCATTTCATCAATATTCTATACTATGAAAAGCAACCTCATGAAAATGAGAAATGACATAAGTCATGGCATATATGGAGTACAATGGCAAATCGGTCCAAATGACTGAAGTAAACAAGTAAATAGAAATGAAATGTAAATAGATATCTCAATAAGTTTACTTACAATCTATGAAATTTTCTAAACTATTTCAGCCTCCCGACACCTCAAATCTTGTATCTGAACCCCAAGACACTTTCCTAGGTTCCCGATATCATATAACATGTTTTTGAGTGTGTTTGGACCTTTACTTAGTGTTTTAGACTTGTTTATAATATTTAAGAAACTTTAGCAAATTGAAGATTTTTATGATGTCAGGGTAATTAGCGCTCAAGTGGCCTCATTAGTGCACTATCAACTGTCTTTAGCGCGCTAACTATCCTACCTAGCTCGCTATGTACAAGAAAACCCAAAATTTTAAAATCAAAATTCTAAGTTTTCTCCACACATAAGCTACACAAATGCCTTCGGAACCCTCATACACATTTCCAGAGTTCCAAGACATCGACAACAACATAAAATAGCCATTCAAATTATCGAATTCATGAATTCATCAAATTGACTAAATTGCTAGTATTAGTGAATTACCTAGTTATAAACTCCTAGCTTAGCTTTATCACTCCACCAAACCCATCTAGTTGCTAATCTTCTTCTTCCTCCAGCAACTTCTCCCTTTCTAGCAAGGTTCCTTAGTTGTTAAGTTAATGAAATGAGAATGGTTTGATTTCATTAGTTGATTTCATGAGAATGGTTTGATTTCACGAGGTGGAACCCACGTGTTACGGATCGAAAATCATAAGTTTAAAATATAATTTTGTATGTCGCATGACTAATTGGTGTATTATATATTATTTCGACGCGAAATAGGATCAAGTTGATGTGTATACTCGGTATCCGTAAGTTTCGGAGCGTGTTGGAAATATTTCTCGATTTTTGACGTAATTGGGGTATTTATCGAAATTTAATTTGGACATAAATTGAAGATCATGAAATTAAATAGAATAATTAATAAATTGGTGGGCGCCTAGTGATATGCGGGGTCAAGGGTTACATGCATTGGATGTACAATAGTGTGCATGCCTGAGGATGGCCGTTGGCATCCGTGGCGAATTTAGAGTCGCGAGAATTCATAAATGTATATTTATTTATATATAGAGAGAGAGAGAGATTTTATATATAATTATATAAAATCAATCATATAGTTTAAGTCAAATAAAAGTATACATTGAATTCGCCTCGATATACACATATCGTGAGTATCGAGGAAGGAATGAGTTAAACGTATAATTTTAGATAGTTTATTCATGCCTCTTGATGCATGTCATGACATCTCAAGAAAAATCAAGTGGTATATAGTTATAAACCATAAGATCTACCTCAAGATACTCGATATGTATCTCGAGGAGATAATACAAAATATTTTATGTAAGTCGATCAATAAGATGATGATGATTTTGTTAATAGCCACCAAGATCGACCTCAAGAAATGCAACACGTATCTCGAGGAAGATCAACATATAATGATAAGTAATCGTCAGCTTTTAGATTTGCCGCAAAATTCGTGCGTATGAATCTCGAAGAAATTTCATATATATCTCAAAACAAAACAAATAAATACACCGCCTCACTCGATTTCATTTTGAGACAAAGATTGAAATCGACATAGGGGAGATCGAGGGTGAAGAGATAGATGGGTAAGGTTGTGATTGTTATTAGATTGTTGTTGTTTATTGCTATTGGTTGTTGTGTTGTTGATTATTGTTGTTGGTTGTTGTAATGTTGTTTATTGGTGTAGGATAGAGGTGGGAGGCTTGGACAAACTGCCATGACAGTTTGTTTGGAGAAGACAAAGGCAGGGGAAGGTTTCCCTAGTCCAAACCCAACCTGGGGTTAGGGTTGAGAGCCCAACCTCAACGAAATAAAAAAACTTTTAACTTCGAATTTCAAAGAAACAAAGGAGCAGATAGTAAGGAATAAGTGGAGGTTTAATCCCTAGACCCGACCGAACCGGGTATGGTTTAGCTGAAACAGACCGGTCCGGTTCAAGAGTCAAATCCTCTTCAAAAAATAAATAAAAAGAAAAGAAAGTTGTAAATCCAAAACAATCCAAAAATGGAGAAATTTTGAAAATTACATTTTGAGACAAATTAATCTCAAAATCTTCTCGAGGATTTATACCGGGGTTTTTCTCGTAATGCGTATTACGATACCCGAGAAAATCCTAAATTTGAACATTTTTAATGCCCAGTCAAGGTTAATTTTTTATTTCGAACCACAATTTGCAATCAAAATTGAGATCCAAACATTCGAGGAGTGGATTTGGGGTAATTCCAAGTTTTTTAGGACTCGAGAATACCAAAACAACTTGAAAATTAGTCAAAACTTTAGAAATTCATATAAGAAACTTATCTGAATTTCTCAATGGTTTTAGGAAATGTTAAGGATCCCAAAACCACTCAAAACGAAACTCAGGGAATATGTTCAAAGTACGTGTCAGCCGGGGAAACTTTGTGTGAGGTTTCGCAACCAACTTTGAGTTGGTTTGGTGGTAAGTAAACCTTACAATGATTTTTACTATTGATTGAATATCTTTGTACCTGTAATTGTATCACGGTCTGCATTGCATTTTATCATTCTTGGTCAAGCATATATAGAGAGAGTGAGGGGGATAAGTTTGTTTCAAAGTCTAGTTTGATTGAAACTAGGTTTAGTCTAGCCTCTACGCCGTCTAGTAAGACTAGCGGAGTCTAACATCGAAAAATTATCTATGCATTTCATGATCTCTTAATACAGCTTTTGTATTATTTTTGGAAGTCAACTGTCACGGCCCCAGTTCCACAATCCTAAAGTGGGCCCCGCTCGGCCTAGACTTACGTGGACCCCCGAACCCGTTTCGCCGAGTCACGTAAGCCTAGTCATCCTTCCTTTATCATTTACCATATATCAAGCAATTAAAGATGATTTGATCAATTAGTGAGTTATCATAGTTGTAGCGGAAGCAATTTAAACCTCAAACTAACTGAAAAACCTCAAAGACACGAGTTAAGACAACTTAGAGTGTGGAAACCCCGAATGTGTATATCATCAGCAATAAACATTCAGAGGAGAGTAAATACAGGATATACATGCCCAACTCCCAGCATTTCAAAACAAGTATATCTCATAATACAAAAAAATCACCTAACTGTGGAGCCTTCCCCTTGCTGGACTGCGGATCTGCACTCCGTCAAACACAAGAATGATGAGTCTCAGGTAAGTAACGCTAGTAGGACATATATACAGCATTTCGAAATAACTAAATCAGTCGAGTTCATGCAAATAGAAAGAAATGAACAAGGAATGTATGAATATAAAAGACAGTAAACAAATCAATCGATAAGTGAGGGTCCGAAATATGAAAAACCAAATAACAAGGAGTCCCGACCAAAAGGTCGTTGAGTCGTGGCACTGCCTACCAGCCCTAACCCTTGCGACACTGCCTACCAGCCCTAACCCTTGCGACAATGAGATATCCACAGACCCGGATAGTGCCCCCAACGTACATTCAATTAGGAGATATCAATGGCGTCCAGATAAAAGCTCATATCACAGATAAATAGTAACCATGCCTCACTTGCCAATGGACCACTCAACCAATAGCAATTTCAAATATAGATGGCAAAGCAATGAACAACAATAGTCAATAGCTTAAAACGAAATTACTGTACAATTTTCTAGCTGGTTTACTTACCTCGATCCACACACTTATTCCTAACCTATCCAGTCATCGCGTCATCGAGCTTCGTCGAAAACACGCCTTATTGTCCATTGTTGTTGTGTCTCGCCGAGAATCAATAAGTCCAGCAATGCGCCGTTCACAGCGCCGTTACTTTGCGCCGTTCACAGCGCCGCTGCCGCTGCTGATTCGTCGCTCCTCCTCACCAGCGTCTTGGTGGAGCGCGTCGCTGCTCGTCGGCAGTCGTGCCACCTCCCAGTCCGCCGCTGCTGCTAGCAGTCCGCGCCTTCGCCTCATCCGCAGCCGCGACTGCTCGCCTGGCTGATCCCCTGGTTCAATGGAGCCACCGTCCGCGGCCTCCGCTCGGTCGATGCCGCTGCTTGACCAACTGTTTGCTCCTCGCTGGAGCTCCCTTCCTTCTCTTAGCTCTCTCTCTCTCTCTCTCTCTCTCTCTCTCTCTCTCTCTCTCTCTCTCTCTCTCTCTCTCTCTCTCTCTCTTAGTGACCTCTCTCTTTCTTTTCCGATAAAGTCTCATCTATCTTTTTTCGCCACTTTATTTGCTTTTTTCATAATTATCTCCTCGATTTTGTGTCCGAATTAAACCTCGAAAAATACCCCATTTTCTCCAAAAATTGACGAAAATACCACTGCACTCCGAAACACGGGAACACTGCGTCTAAACCTTAACTCGACCTATGTCGCGTCGATTAAATACGGATCACGATGAGTGGGTCCCACATACGACCCTAAAATGGCACGTGACACGAGTTAGATTTTTAGGGTTATTACAGTGACATCTGATTATAATTAGGAGACAGCTACAAAATGGATTGCATGTCATGTTGACGTATATATCTTGTTATTTATTTGTAAATGCAATTATATGTTTCCATGTATCAGACTAATAATTGCAGGAGTACAGATCAATGTATGAATTTATTTACCTGTCGTATTCGAGTTATTTTTTATGGTGTCAGATTTTATATAAAGACAATGGATGAATGGACAAGTTTAGAGAATTATGGTGGATGTTTACTAAATTTAAAGTAAATTCTTGTTTTAAATTTTTTGTATATATTGTTTTGGAGTTCTAGGGTGAGTGTAGGACGTGAAATGCTCTTTAATAGATTATGAAAGTCTCTTAAGTTAGTTTAATATAAATTAAGAGGTTTACATTTCAATTTTGGTCTATTTGGGATTGTAAAGTCATGAATAAGCTATTGGAGACTCAAAGTTAGTTATAATTTGAATTTGATATATATTGGGAACTGCGGGAAGTTATAAGTCCTTGTAGGCCTCTCCTCGATTATACTGTCTATTAGGTGGAAGTTTTCCAGTATGCCACTTTTAGTAGAGATGCCACCGAGATTTTTACAAAATACGACGGAGAATAATCCGTATGATTTCCTAGTATGCACCAATTAAATAAATTATAAATTGAGTTTCAATGAGGATAAATTACAATTTGGAACATTATTAAGGTTGAAATAAATATTATTTTGACGTCAAAGTTGAAAGAATGAATTAGGCTGACTAAATTATCAGACGATTAAGACAATCTAGGCCGGTCATTCGTCTTAATGACAAAGGGGCTAACATCTCATCTTCTCTACACTTTCTAAAAACTAAGAGTAAGATATATATTTATAGATGAAATGTGATATTACATTGACCATACACGTGTCTTCATCCTAGTAAGTTTAGGCCTAACAAACTTAACAACCTCTCCTACACTCAGGTCACATACATACATACACACAGTTGTCGTGGTTTACAGTTTACATGACCATGACCTTTCCTCTATATCTGCACTAACTTGTACTTAATGGTTGATGCTAATACGATGGAGATGGGACGCCAGACTCGATGATTTTACTTGGTGAGACTCGTGTTTTTATCGAATTAGGTAAGATTACATAGCGGTTTATTTAAACCCAATTGTTTAATTGCTATTAAATGTCAAATTTGTTCTAGTTTTCTAAACTCCAGTTTAACAACATTAATAAATTATGTGTCTTTAGATTTAAAATTTAACAACACTTGTGAATTATGTGTCTTTAGATTTATAAAATCTAACAACACTTATAAATTAGTATCCTTAGATTTGAAATTTAATAACACTTGTAAATTAAGTGTCTTTAGACTTGAGATTTAACAACACTTATAAATTGTGTGTCTTTAGATTTAAACTTGTAAATTATGTGTCTTTAAATTTGAAATTTAACAACATTTGTAAATTACGTGTCTTTAGATTTAAAATCTAACAACACTTGTAAATTATGTGTCTTTAGATTTAAATTATAAGAACACTTGTAAATTATGTGTCCTTAGATTTGAATTTTGACAACGCATATAAATTAGGTTCCCCAAATTTTAAATTTGGCGTCACTAGTTTACCAAGTGTTTTTAATATATAAGACATTTATAAATTATGCGTCTCTAAATGTTGAAATTGACAACACGTGTTGTTTGCATCCTCTATTTTAACTTTAGTGACACTTGTAAACTTTGTGTCATTAAATTTAAAATTTGACGACACTTATAAATTATTGTCTCCAAATTTAAAATTTGGCAACACTTGTTTATCAAGTTTCATTAATTTTGAAACGTTTATACATTATATGTCTCGAAATTTTAAATTTGGCGATGTTTTAATATCAAGTGTCTTTAATTTGGAGACACTTGTATGTCATGTGTCTCAAAATTTTAAAGTTGGCAATGCTTGTACATCATGTGTCTCTAAAATTAAAATTTGGAGACATTTTATATTAGCATTGACAAAAAAGTGTTGCTATAGACCTACTTTGTTATAGTGTTTAAAAGTAAAATTTTGAGACATTTTTTTATTAGCATCGTTAAATAAATTTGCGATAGACCCACTTTGTATAGTGATTTTAAGAAGGGATAGAGATAGAGATAGGGTCTCATTCCCTCCCTTATTCATTTGCATCATTTCTTCGAGGCTTTTTTACTTGATTAGTACATTTGGCAGTAAAAATTATCAACCCAACATACCCACCAAACTATTTCCCCATCTAACACACTTGTAGCCACGTCAGCGCCACATCACGCGTTATTGGTTTGGTCACCGGAAAACGTGACTTAAAGTCACGTTTTCCGGCCGATGGAAGTCGTGACTTGCAGTCACGACTTCCTTGTGAATTCTTTTTTATAGCAGTGAATACATACCTCAAATAGTTGATCTGTGCCGACGGGGTTCGATTGGCTCAAGTTCTTGAAATCGGCTAATGAGTAGTAATGCGGCTAATGAGTAGTAATGTGGCAAGGCGTGATAAACTGATGTTTGAGAGTGAAGGGTTTTTGAGAGAATTGAAGGCCTGGTCTTTTGGTACAAAGATTGTGATGCCTTGTTGAGTGTTGTTGGCTTGGTTTTGAAATGTATCAAGGACTTGTGTTTGTTCAAGTAGGCTAAGAAATTTGTGGAAAGGGCCTGCCACTGTGAGTAGGTCTGTGAGATTGACATAGTTTGGTGGTGGAGATGGTGCTGGTGTTGGTGTTGGTGTTGGAGCTGATGTTGCATGTTTAGCAGAACAAGTTGGAATTGTAGTACTCAACAATAGCACTACTAGTGTGCTAGAAAACATCAACATTTGAGTGGTTCTCATACTAGTTAATTCACTTGAACTGCAAAAAATTGACATAGCACATTAACATTGAATATAACTAATAACTATACAAAACTTAGTTCAATCCAAAACCATAAAAAATGGAACAATAAACGAAAAGGGACAACAAGAAATACAAAACATAACAAGTACAAAACACAAAATTCAGTAGGTTTTTATTTTTTTTTTGTTCAATTTTTGGGAGTATCTTTAGAAACCCATCTCACAAAACATCCCAAAATTCATTCTTTACGCATTAATCAATACAAACAACACAGAAAAGCAGTAAAAAATGGATCTTTGTAACAGTGAGCCCAAATTACTTAACAGTTCAATGAAGGGCATTTGCATGTTAAAATGAAAAGAAAGCAAAAACAAGACTACCCAGTGAGCTTGAAAGCTAAAAACACATCACCAAAACAAACAATGAACCCCAAAATCAGTACACTCTCCCAAATAGTTGATCTTTGCCCACTCTCCCAAATGACTATCACAATCTCAAGGTCCCATACACCATAAAGATTTAAGTAAGTTTGCTCAATAATATGAAATAACTCTCTCTCACTTACAGTTATAAATGATGAAATTGGTAGGTGATCAACTACAAAGCAAAAATGAATAAGGAGGAAATGACTTATAACAGTATAGAAAAAGTCCTAGTCTGACCCCAAATAATGACTTCCAGTCCCACACCGTGTTCTCTTGACGACTCGGACATTACGGTTTAACGCAAGTGGAATATCCGTATGACCCACATCAGCCGGATTTTGAGCATCTTCTGGTCGAATATCATCGTTGTCCCGCATTCCGCCATCCTGAGTACTTGTACTCCCAGATAAATTCATCATTATTGGACTTGCATGAAAATGGCGCGAAGATGTAGGTGCCGTGTCAAATGGAAAGGCTTCCATAGCCTCGAATGTCATGTTGGGAGGAACTGAAGGAGTATGTGGAGTCCCAAACTCGTTGAGAGGCACTGATGGAGTATACAATGGAGTGTCATGCCTCGAAGGTATATCAGCATGGGAAGAATGATGAGAAGCTTGAAATGAACTGGGGATATTATGCATCCGATAATCTGTGTGTACTGCAGTAAAAGTCGATGCAGCTACATGTCTAATACGTGCAATAGATACATCATCACCCAGTGTCAACTGATGAATTGAAGTAATGCCATGTGCCTACATATGAAATATTGATGAAGTTTTATGCGAAAGTACAAGGAAGACAACTATTTGGCAAGGATTCATGACTGAAAAAAAATCAAATTGTACTTACCAAGGCCTTAGCAATAGCTCCACGGGGAAACATGAATCGTCGTGTAATGCGACGATACCATAGCATATACGGGTTGTAAAAGTCCATTGGCTCCTCTAAGCTTTCATCAGTTGCAATATTGGAGGCACGTTCGTTCCACATGCAGACATAAGCACTATGTTATGCGCTCCAATCCTTATCCGTCTTCCCTCTCAAGTCAATCCTATGTAGCTGAATGTTTGTGCTCTGTAAAGGTGGTATCATTTGTTTGAGACCGAATTGGCGCATGACTCTATCGGGATGATATATTTCGACTACACAGAAGAAAATCAAAGGTGCCCTCGTTCGCCAAATAGCACGACCACTGCTACAGTACGCAGTAGGTCCATTATCACTGCCTCAGGATACGGTTCCCATATTACCTGTAGTCAACAAAAACATTTTGATATGAATAAGAAACGCATATTAGATGATGTTTCCAAAGCACTACGTGGAGAAGTAATTATGTATATCTCTTACTTCATCGGGTGTTTGCATGTCAATCATTTCTCCGTACTTTGTCAGGACGTGCATTGATGCTCCTGTTATCTCCAAAGCATGTTTCCACCTTCACAAATGAAAAAGAAAAACGCAATGCATGTATGTCAGCACATGTACATAGATATGAAGAAATTGAAATTATAATGTGAGAAAATAGTAATTACCTATGACCAAATGGAGGAGGTGGAAATATTTCTTCGTTTTCTAATACCAGGTCTCGAAGAACGTTACCCATTATTGGTGCAAGAAACGACAACCTATCCCATGCCCATAATTGCAATAAGATGACTGAACCTGCTATCTCAGCTCCATCAATGTCGGTTGCAAGACATAATTGTCTGTATAGGTGAGCCGGAGTTGCACTACCCCAACTGTACTGTCCTGCCGCCTCGAAATCTTCCAAAAATTGCAAATATGTGATGTGAACGAGGTTGTTCGACTTGTCTGCAAATAGTGTTCCCCCTAGAAGTTGCAGGATGTATGCTCTCGTATAGCGTTGCACTTCCACATCATTAGCATTATCCGGGAGGTTTGGAAACCACCTTGAAAGTTGCCGAATTTGAATCCGCCCTCCAGTCCTGTTATTTTCGGGGAAAGGGAATCCGAGTTGTGTCAAACACAAGGCATCGTAATCTTGGTCGACTCGGCCAGTAATTAGTAATCCATCGACCGGCAACACCAAGATGATTTGTACATCTTGGAGGGTTATAGTCATCTCGCCGACGGGGAAATGGAACGTGTGAGTTTCTGGCCTCCACCTCTCTACAAGAGTAGTTATGAGATGTCAATCAATTGAAATGAAGCCTACTCGCGCAGTCCCGTAAAATCCAGCTTCCTGAAGATGCCCAACTATACGTGGATCTAGTTGGACCAACCGGTGAAGTGCAGCTGAATTCCGTCTGATAGTCAATATACCAGGCTCCTATGAAGATATGAGATTTAAGTGAAATTAGTTAAAACGTGGCTATGCAGCTAAAAAAAAAGAGAAACATGCGAAAAGAAGTATTACCGGGCCATTCCAAACGCGGGTAGATCTATGGAGAGCTTGCATAGTCAAAACCGAGTCATTTATAGGGCCAGGATCCATATCGCGCTTAAACCCAAAATCATTACCAATGTTGTCATTAATTCCATTGTGCAATTGATATGAGAAGTAGAAATACTTCATGTACTAACTATACAGAGATGGATTAATACAATATAGGTAGCATACTACAACGCAGTTTATGATGCATATAATGCAATTTGACTTCATTTGCATCATTGCAGATCATGTAAGACCTTTAATAAAGTACATGTTAAAAATACAATTTAGGCAAGAAAAGTTTATGTTTCATGCAAGACCACAAAAGCACATCTATCTCTCATCAAACAAATAATACAAATAAGCAAAGACCTCAAATACAAGGAGAATATAGGTCCGTTCAAAACATAAGACTTGAAAGAGTCTTTCACTATGAAACATTAGACGGTTGTCCTTGCTGACGACGACTGCAAGTGCGTCTATAGTGTCCATCCTGCTTACACTTACTACATCGCAGCATTGTTGGGGCTTCTCTCCATTCCTTCTCTCGCTGCATATGCCATGGCTGTTTCTGATTGCCTCTCCAATCCATCTCAGTGCGCAAACGGCTTGATTGAGGACGACCTTTTTTGACTCGCTTACGATATGGATCGGCCAGCAACGTGTGTGGAAGTCTCGCGTTAGGCCAATAATCTTCGTGCGGAATGGGTTGGAAATTTGCAAAGATAACATTGACTGTACACAGACCATTTGTAGTATGACTCGATGTACTGACAGTGATCTATGGCAACACTAGCGCGAACTGCTTGAACATGGGAACATGGAATGCCATAACACTGCCACTTCATACAAGTGCATCTACGGGCCTCCAATTTCACAACTTGCTTGTTACACCCTTTCCTCAAATGATAGCCACGTGGTGCAGTGATTACTTCAAATGTACCATTCTCATGATTTACTAATGTCACATTGTGCCCTCCAGCCACCTTTCCCCATTTTGACAACTTATCCATTGCGTACGTCGTGTACGTTTCGCCCCTGCCTAGGGCTACACCTATTTCGTCTCGTCTTTTATTAAAGTATGCCACGACACGGTAAAATGTAATCTGCACTAAAGCGGTAATGGGGTAATATCGCGCGCCTTTAAGGAATCCATTAAAGCATTCTACATTTGTGACAAAAAAAAATTCATATTTGTATTATCTTGTAAACGTAATAATTCGAACACATTAAGTAAGTAATAGTAACAATCGTAATAAATCAAACGTAATACCCGCGAGAATTGTAGTCATCCAGCCGTATCGATAACCTTTGTCGTATGCGTTTGTCCATTGTGCTCGATCTAGGTCAGTAAACCACGCAATACATTCGGGATTCCTTTGAAGGAGTTCTTTCATGGATGCCTTAAATTTTCGCGGTTGATGTTGTGCTCCTGCTATGTTCACCATATCGTTTAATTCTTTGCTCCCAAATCTCATGTTGAAATTACTGCATATGTGGCGGAGACAAAATCTGTGTTGAGCTCTTTCATGGGTCCATCCATTTCGAGGATCGTTCATTGCCAACAATATACCTGGGTGTCGATCAGAAATGACACATATACCATCCCTATCAGTCACATGATGTCGCAAACAAGCCATAAACCATCCCCAGTTGTCTCGACTTTCCTCATCAACAATGGCAAATGCTAAAGGAAATACATGACTATTACTATCAACAACAGTGGCTATTAGGAGTTTGTGTTTGTATTTTCCATACAAGAATGTGCCATCAATTTGTATCATTGGTCTGCAATGTCTAAAGCCTGCAATAGAAGGTGCAAATGCCCAAAAAACCCATTTGAAGACAACTTCATTGTTGGCATTAGGCTCACCATGCCGCCATTCCACACGTGTCCCTGGATTGCTTTCTTGAAGAGCGGTCATCCACCGCGGCAACATTTTGTACGATTCTTCCCAATCTCCAAAGACTTTAGCAATTGCTTTCTTCTTCCCCAACCATACTTTCTTATAATGAACGTCATAACTGAATTTGTCCTTGATAATCTGATGAAGCACTGAAACTGAGGTGGACGGATCTCTTCTCACCACATTTTCTACCTCACGGCATATAACGGTGGAGTCCAAATGCGCATGATCCTTGGACAGTTTAGCATAGATGCATGTATGTGGTCCCGCATATGTACGATCTCAAACATTCCCATGCGATTTTCTTCTCGAACACCGCAACCTCCAAGTACATCCATCCAAATATTTCTTACAACGAACAATCCATACATTTGGTGTAGAATGAGTCACCGCAAAGCGCCTGTGTCATTTGATGCTATACAATTTCACGGCATGTTGGATATCTACTTTACACATGAACCACATGCCTTTCTCAAATTCTGATGCCTCATTCCATAAAGACCTAGAAGGGATCATTGCATTCTCAAGGAGGGGTTGCATTGCCTCACTACTCAATTCCATAAATATAGCTGAAGGAACGACAAATTCACCTACACCCACTGGCGCACCATCGATTCCAGCAGCCTCTTCATCGAAGAAATCATCGTTCCCAATTTCGTTCGAAATTGGAGGACAAGATAATGAGTCATCATCTGCTATGACTCGATTTAACACATATCGAATCATGCCATCATCAACATGATGACCATTATCCCCTTCATCGTCTGTATCATCTTCGCTACTATCTTCACTAGTATCCCCGTCACTGCTGCAATAGTCATCATCTTCGTTAGTATTCAAATCATCACAGGAACGAGGATCCTCGTCCATTTTGGGATTTGCGGTCGTCAAAGGCGATGCACAATGACTATGTTCATAAATTGGTTGAGTGCTAGGTCCAGCTCCAGAATGTAACACTACATTGCAATTGGAACTATTGTATTGTTGCCTCGGAACTAAATCGATATAAAGCTCCATGCAATGTGGTGGTGGTAATTCTGCCAAAAAGTCCCAAACATCTTTGAGACTCGACTCATCATCTATTCGCAACGGGACGTAGTTGGCCGATCCACTTCCAATGTACGCTGGATATCGATATGTCATGTTTAATCTCTGTAAGTCATTGTCTATCTGCAATGAATTACATATATAACGCGCAAGTTCATCGTACCCTAAACCGATCTTCGATCTGAGATGTCGAATGGGCGGTTTCGTGTACGAAATTCCTGATGGTCCATCTACCATGTCTCCATTCATATAACACAACAACGATACTCTTCGATCAACCATTCTTCAATCTATATATGTAGAATATAATTAATCATTATAGAAAGAATTCAAATAAATATGACCTTAATAAAATTGCTTAGGCACCCTAATAGAATTGGTGTATTGGTAAATTTATATATATATATATATATATATATATATATATATATATATATATATATATATATATGTAACTAAATAGCCTAATGATCAAATTAAGTACCTTATTCTGCAACAAAGAAACTATTATATGCAAATAACTATTATATATTATAAACAACTTCCCTAGGTAGCTTAGAATATAACAACCCATAAAGCAACCTTATAAAGTTATCACCGCCAATGTCTCATCTCTTAAGCGCACGCCTAATGTTCTTCCAAATTTTTCTACTAAAGTATTGACATGTATATGGGATTTTTTGCTTGATTAATACCATACCCCCATACACCCCAAATCAAACAATTTCTACTCCCCCTTGGGTACCCCACATGTTTTACATCTCAATATGGCAATGACATATATCCACACTAATTAATGTATACATTGTACTAGATTAAAATCAAACTTTCTAGCTATTTACTTAAATATGCAATGCATCAGTAAGAATAAATATGCAATGCATCAGTAAGAATGATATATCATACACAAATTGAAAAAAAAAATAGCACTCCGCCAATAGAAGAACATTCAAGTATGAGCTGCTAGAAAGAGAAAAGACAACAAAAAATGCATCTAATCAGAAATCTCAGAGACACATTATATTTTGAGGTTATTTGTTTATTTTCTGAAAGGGAGAGTGACGGAAACCAAATAAGAAAAAGGAAGAGTGACAACTAGTTTTCTTTTCATGCTTATTAAACACAATTACAGAGGTCATTGGTCACAAATCCGTATATAAAGTCATAAAAACAGCCCCGAAGACAACAAAAATAACAAATAATTTAACATACAACATAACATGAACCACATGAATCATAAACACACAAAATCTCCAACCAAATAGATCTTACGGAGTTGAGGGAATGAAGAGTGGAGCTGTTCGTTAGGGGAGTTGAAGGACTTCGGATCGATCGTTGGGAGTTGAAGGAAGAAAGAAGGCAAGCGAGAAAATAAGGCAAGAAAAACAGATCTGGATCTCAAATGCTCTCTGGTTTTCAAAGTGAAGTCGTGAGCTCGGGTCACGATTTCACTTTAATGGAAATCGTGACCCGAGATCACGATTTCCTGGAGGAAGTCGTGATTTCGGGTCACGATTTCCATCACGGTGAAATCGTGACCCGAGCTCACGACTTCACTTTGACGAAACAAAAAAAAAAATTACGTGGCGCTGACGTGGCTACAAGTGTGTTAGATGGGGAAATAGTTTGATGGGTGTGTTGGGTTGATAATTTTTACTGCCAAATGTACTAATCAAGGAAAATGTCCATTTCTTCTCCGTTTGCATCCTTTGAACGTACATCATGACACATTTTCCATGGTTAGCCTAATTTTTTCGATGCAATCTCATTTAAAAGTTAGTCCTACATTCGTGACGGTGGGCAGAATTGTGCCAGGTACAATGACATCAATGGAGACATCCACCACATTTAAGCTACTTCCGTGTAGCTATGCCATGTGCCTCTTATAAAGCATATACACGTGATTCGAGGTCTGTGACTAAAAAAAAGGTAAATAAAAAAAATAATGTATCGTAACGTTTACGATTTGTTACGAAATTATCCAAAACTCTCAATTTTGACAAATACGTCCAAACATTTTAAATTTTTTTATAAATTTATAGTAACGTTTCAAATTTTACAAATATATCTTTACTTTTAAATTTTTTAAAAATTTATCTTAAAATTAATCACATCATTTTTACTTTACAAATTGTAGCTCGTAAAGGTCATAACATAATGAATTCAGAAAAATTCTCTCATCATTAACAACAACACGGTTAAAATTAATTACAAAACAACCAAAATTTATTGATAGGATATACAATTTACATAATTTCAAAACCTTAATTATGATGTATTTGTAAAATTGAAACGTTAGAATAAATTTGTAAAAAAATTTATAAGTTATGATATATTAGGTTATTTTCTAAAAAAAAAAATAGCAAATGACTAATGTGGTTATGTCAACATAACATTTCTAGACAAATCCGTTAAAAAAAAAAAACAAAACATTTCTAGACATAATAGCAATGAATGCCGGCAGCACCATACAACCTACCTCCTAAGATCCAACGACGAAATTGCAAACTACAATGAGATGATGCCAACCAGGGCCTCCCACACCACCATTTAATAACCACCTTTTATTATTCATCCATTATTTTACACTAAAAGCAAGGTCAAGAAACCCATTTAAAAAATAATAACAATGGCGACAATAAAAAAATAATTTAAAAATTTTAATTGAAATGTTTTGTATCTTGTAGTGCACGATACGCACTCCGTTGATTATAATATTCCCGCGTAGTAGACTAATAAGATAACGAAAGCACCAGTCTCTATCCGGAGCTCTCGCACCACGACGCCGCCCGCAAGCTGCACTGGCGCTGCTCCTCCTCCACCTTCTCCATGAACGCTCGCCGGAATACCACCGAACATTCAGGTAATTCCCCGAGGTCGGCGAACAATGACTCGTCTTCTTTGCCCATTGAGGACATAAATTCAGCAGCACTACTGTCGTTGCTACTGCTCCCTGCACACAATGGGCTCTCTAGCATGGTAGGTGAAGCAGGTGCCATGTCGGAAAACCAGGTGAACTCGTTCCCAGAGATGAGAGCGGCGGAGTCTTCGCTGAGATGGGCGAATTGGCTATGAGCTTTAATGATCTCGGGCTGGTTCGCGAATACCTCTGACGGTTCTTCTTCTTCGGGTGATGGTTTGGTGGTGGAGGTGGCTGTGGGGGTGGTCACTGTTGCAGATGTTTTGGCGGAGGTTGATGGATTGTTGGGGGATTTCGTGGTCGGCCATGGGTGGTTGTGGTCGCAGGCGTAGGTTATGACGAGCATGGTAGGGTCTGCCCGGCTTCTCTCTACTTGTTTTCTTGCGGGGCATCCCTTTGAGCTACTGCACCGGTAGTACCCTCTGCAGCAAATCAATCACTAAATGATCACCTTCGAATGTGAATTAGAACCAAAACTGACAACTAATTGATTGAATTTGTATTTGGTACGTAGGCTTTCAATTGTTGCAGCATGAACACTAATTGAATTGATTTTTCCTAATTAATAGACATGATCATAGATATAGAATTAATTAATTCAGATGAATGATCTATAATATTAAATGGTACGTAGAGACATCATTAGACTGATTAACTAGGCAGATGATCAAATTAATTAAGTACCTAGGATATGGAGAGCCCTTGATGGGTTTCTGGCCATATTTTCTCCAAGCCCATGAATCGGAAGGTGGTGCACCCTCGCCCTTTAGCCTAGAGCTCTCTGCGTCTCCAATTGGAACAGAAACTACTCTTCTCTGCAAGGCTCGTCTGCTATTGAAAATATTAAACCCAATTATAAGTTGATGAAGCTCTATCTCTTTAAGTATTGTAAGGAAAGGATTGATCGAATTGATGTAATTACTCCATAAAGAACCTAATTTATTAGATCAAGCTAAAGCACTAACCTTCTTTTAGGAGACGAGATGTTTGCAAACTTTCCTTCGGTTATGGCACTGGAGAATGGTGGAGAATCTTGGCCTTCCGGCAGGGCGAAGGCGTCTTCTTGCTCACCGACAAAAGGGTTGTTGAACCTACTCTCCATGTGTGTTAATGTGTGCATATGTAATGGTGATATGTGTGCTTGATTCTACAATAGGAAGATATATACGTACGTAGATCACTATATATCTAACACCACTGAAAATTGTGATGGTTGCTTTCTTATTAAAGTCATTTAACAGGAATTCCGAAAGAGAGATAATGAACAGGAGAAATGGATGAGAAATTTAGAGGCGAAGGTTTTAATATGGGGAGTAATGTTGACAGATGGTCAGTTGAATAGTTTATAGAGGACGTGCAAGCAAATAGCCAAAAACTAAAAACTTCTCCCCTCGAAACTTAATCTATTGTGATTTAATTATTAATTAATGATATATACAAGCCTAGCTCATTGATTGATTGGAAGAGTTCTTTGTTGTCACATGCGCTCTTCCTTCCATGAAGGGCAAAAGAAAATTATTATATATATAAGAGTTGAAGTTTTGAGTTATTTATTAACTTATCCGTTATTGGTCATCAGCTTCTCTAATATTTTATTAAGCTTCTCTCGTCCGAATTAAAATCCTTTCTTGTGGATCTTATCGCATTCATATTCCAATTTCCTCCTCATCGACTGCTTATTTTAAACTAGTCGGCATCTTGCCCTTCGCGAACGGGCAAGATTGAATATCAATAATATTAAATAAAAATAAGTTTGACAAGAGAAACCTCTAAATCCAAATTCCTATATAAAAGTGCCTAATTATTTCAATCATCTCCAAAACCATTAAAAACCACAAAACTATCAATTAATAACACATGATTAAAACAAAGGCACGTAAAAAAAATTATGAAAACTTAGTATACAACTCGGCTCAACGATATACATCTAAAGTAGTTTATCGTTGAAACTCTTAGTTTGATCCTTTTATTTTATTACTTCATCATCATCATCATGTGTTTAATACTAATAAACCCACATTGTATATAATCAATATTAGTCCTACTCAACTTTTTAATGCATTTAGATTCTAATGTGTTCAGTTTGGTTATTAAGCTAGCAACTTGTAATTTCTTTATTGAATTTCGAGTACTTAAAAACAACATTTCTTGTAAAATGGAGGAATGCTATTTTATTAGTAATATCCTCGGATGTATTTTTCGATCTATATGCTATTCCATTAACACTGAATGAATTTGTTCTTTTTGAGCTTCAAAAAGAAATTGTAAGTATTGGAATGTGTAATTAGAATAAGAAAGCAATGCCCTTGTGTTTGAGAGTTGATTGTGTTACAATCCTAAATTTCTTATGCAACACAACTGCATGAGGACTTATGCAACAATTACAATCTTATACAATGAAAATCAAATTGCAACCCGACATACTTATATTACAATGACAATCCTAATGAAACACAAGTATCATGTTAAATATACAATAATTGATGTGACATAAGTTATTACAAATATCAAATGATTACAATCATTAAAAAAACTATAATTAGGGTATAGCCGAATCCGAATTATGGGTATACCACATCAGCTATACAATTTGAATTACAACGAAAATAAAAAGATAGAAAGAAACACATCAAATCGTAAGAAAATATAGAGAAATAGAGAGACACATTACTGCGTACGTATCTGCCTCATTAAGTTTCTCAAAAGACTCATAGCAATGACAAATGTTTATAGAATTAGATACTCGAGATGGTTTGGCTTATATAGTGAAGAGAATGATTAGGGCACACCCAACAGACCAATGTTCACTACAAGAATAATGAGGAATAGCATCAAAAAATTGCAACAGACTGAATCTGTTGCTAAACAACAACAAATCAACAACAGTTCTGCATCAGATAGACCGTTTGACTCGGTTGACCAAAAAACAACAAATCAGTGACAGATTTGTGACAACAATTGTGACAAATTGCATTTTGTCACTGATATGTCGCTGATTTCTCCCGCCATTAATTTTTCGCCAATTTTGTGACAGATCTGACAGATCAGCGACAGACACTAGTTTGTCGCTGATCTGTAGCTAAATTTGTGACATATCTGCTACAGATCCAATTATGTCACTGATCAGAGACAAATCAGCAACAGACTAGTCCGTTTATGATCTGTCGCTAATCTCTAAATGGTATTTACAACCAGGGGCTCTCATCCTCGTCCCTGCAAACCCATTTCATCCGAAACGCCGAAGATCCCTGCCGCCGCATCGTCGCCGAAGATCCGCCGCCGTCGTCGTCCACTGCCATCGTCGACGTCGACCGCGACTCGCCGGCTCATTCGTTCATCGGCAATCCCCGTCGACCGCGAGTCGCCGCGCGCCCCTGCCCGATCGAGCTTGTTGGCCGGCGCCGCTGCCGCTACGCGGTATTCTCCTCCGGCGTCGCTGCCGCTAAGTGGTCTTCTCCTCCGGCGCCGCTGTTCGCTGCCGCCGCTGCCCCTTTTTTCGAATCGCCGCCGCTGCCCCCTTCTTTGGATCCGCCGCCGCTGGCCATCAACAAAGCTCCGCGGCCCCGTGATCCGCCCACTCCGCGGCCCCCTGTGACGCCGACGCTGGTCGCCTCCGCGTCGTCGCGCCGCCGCTGCTGGACCCGCTCCGCCGCCGCTCGTCGCTCTCGCGATCCTCCACCGCCGCTTGCTCTCCTTCGCCCGACTCTCCTCATGACCATTGGTCGCCTCGGCTCCTCCTTGACTGAGTTTCGGGTATCATCTGCGACTCGTGGATTGCCTCTCGACTAGGCGTTATGACCTTCGAATCACAGTCTTGGTTTGCATTTTCTCAAACTTCTATTTTGAAATTTTGGTTGATTTTTGTTTTCATGTGACAACCGAAATTAGGAAATCTATGGTTTCCTTTTTACATATTAACGAGATCTTATGCTTAGCCTTCGAAAATAGCGACAACGTGACACTGTGTTGCTAAACAACAACAAATCAACAATTCAACCATCTGTTGCTAAACAGCAACAAATCAACAACTCAATTATCTGTTGCTAAACAGCAACAAATCAATGTCAGAACAATCTGTCGCTAAACAACAACAAATCAATAACTGAACAATCTGTCGCTAGACAACAACAAATCAACAAGTACAACGAATTGAATTTGCATTTAGGTACACAGTTTAAATTGTCACCATGAATTTGTGATATGACAATCATCATTTACTATTGTAAACTATAGTTCATATATAGTATGTTCATTGAATAATAATATAGTAAATTAGTAAATCTGTACATTGTATAAATTACTGCTTGACAGTGCATGCATTTCCAACTAAAAATGATATCTTATTGAGTTATAACTTATATATATTGTTATAATGTTTACTAATTGTGATTGTCATTTAGTTGGTACGTATTTATATTTGGAAACTCAATGTAGTGTTTATATATGTTGAATTGAAGAATAATTAGATTTATTTTTAAAACAAAGAAAAATATATTAATTTATATACTTCATTAGTAAGAATTGATAAGAAATGTCGAGAGTATATGAAGTTTATGGAAAAATAATAACTTGGGCAATTAATGATGGTAAACTGTTAATGAGAGTCACAACGAGACCCTTTTTTTTAATAAGACACAACAAGACCTTGTTGGTTTCTATAGATCACATTGATGACCAAATACCAAAATAAAAACCACTCATCAAATTTATCTACTACAGGCAGCAATAAAGGTGGAAATTACCCTGGAAATGCAATAAGATTCTTTTCAGATGGAGCCCATTGCATGAAAACCTCTAGTGAGAAACCACCACTTATCATTCCTGGGGAGGCAAAGAGTACGCATGGTCCAGAAGCATTTATAAAAGACCTGTGAAAATCGAAAACTGCCACAGTAATACCAAAACATGTCAATGACCAACTTTTAAAAATATAGAACATAGTGTCTTCCAAAATGTCAAACATAAAATGCATATAGAGAGAGGAACAAAATAGCTGACTCTTTGGCACCCAAATTATAGAAATACAAGGAAAGAAAGAGGCCGAAAGCCCCAACAAAAAGAAAAATGCATATAGTTTAAAAAGATATTAATTGTATTAGAAGCAACAAAAATAATACTGATTCATTCCCTGACATTGGCGCAAGGCATATCCAAAAATCATAATTGATGACATAACTAATAACTAAATGAAAAACAACTTACCTGTCTGTAACGGCCTGAAAAATTTGACTTGTGCCACATGTCAAGTCAAGGTCGTATGTGAGACCCGCTCGTCGAAATACGTATATCTGAATCCAATTTGAATGATAATGCTAACTATGCGAGGAGTTCGGTGAGCCGAAACATGAACGAGGACGCGCCTCGAGTCGCGTGCCGACTTGGGACCCAAATAGTAGATCTAAGTGGTTTTAACATGTACATTGGATATGCCTCGTGATGCGTGTAGCGCAAGTGTCGAGATTTTGAAATGAGGTGGGTTGGTTCCTCGAGATGCGAGTTGCACGAATCTCGAGGACACTTTTGATTTGAAATCAAAAAAGGAAAATAAAAAGATAACGCATATATATATATATATATATATATATATATATGTGTTATGGAATATGGATGACCATGCATGTACACCAACATATTGTGTAGTCATATAACTTGTATGTATCACTTAATAGTACCTCCACTTGTCTATGTATTGTCATGTAACTTGTAATCCTCTCCAATGTACACCAAGTTGAATGAAAACTTCTCATTCCAACTATCTCATTTCTTCTCTTCTCCTTTGTAGTAGTAGTTTGTAGTAGTAGAAGTTCTTAGTCTTCTATTTCCTTCTCTAGTTCTTAATAAGTTCCAACTTAGTTTACAACACGTTATCAGCACGAGCTTGCTCTAGCATTAAGGAGATCTTGAAGTTCAAGAAGGCTTGTTAAGGAGACAAAGCTAGGAAGGTATAACTTTTGTTATTTAAGTTCAATTTATTTATATATTATCATGGTTGCTTCCTTTTATTACACGCATCACTTTTATATGCATACTTTATTCATATACTATACATTATAATGTCACCGATTGCGAAAGTATGCTCTGTAGTTGCGTCTTGTACGATCTTCTACATCAGAAATCAAAAGTCAATATGTGACATAACTAGTTTTCTCTTAAAACTACAAACGATTAGTTATTGTTCTATTCTTGATTTTATAATACAAATCATGCTATAAGTTTGAGTTGATAGTGGGTAAGCCTTGTCCCCGGTAAAGCTAAACATTGAAAGGGAGACGGGTTATCCCGTTCGAGGGAGGCTGTTGAGTTTTGGGGTTCATACGCAGCGGAGATTACAAAACAATTTTGACAAAAACCCAACAGGATCCGAATCTAATTCCATTAAAAACGTTTAAACCATGAAAAACTTAATCATACCTCAATCGCAATATACCTTTCGTAAGGTTGATCGATTTCTAAGGCGCTGCCAACGACGAACGCCCTCTATCAGCAGTCCACACACGAACGGCGGCCGAGATTTGAAGTGCTAGCGTCGAGAGAATGCCAAACCTTTTGAATCTCTCCAAAACGATCCAGAGCATACCAAAAACCCTAAGTCGTTTCTTAAACGAAAAAGGAGTTTTGGCCTTTTGATCTTTCGTTTGTGTATTCTAACTTAAAGCATCTATTTATACAACTCTTGTATATAGACGGTTAAGTAAATTACACATATACCCCTACTTAAAGAAGTATAAGTGTAATACACCACAAGGACGTTTCCGTCATGAATTTTATCATATAAAATTCATTTTTCTGAACCATCTTAAAATCTCGCAAAACCATTCTTAGTGTGCGACCCAATAGGCTCATACAACGTTGGCAGTGTACCAAAACACATTTTGCTATACAAGTCATAAGCGGCCTCTAGCAAGACATTAAGACTACCCAAGTCGCATTTAATATCAAATCGATACAACCTAATCAATAATGTATATAACATCCTTTTGACACACGATATCCTTTTGATCAAACATAAGGCATGGAATTGTCATCCAACATGTTCAATCGTACTAGTCTCGATCTATAGGTAGATCGAAAACATCCAAGTGACATTGATCAATATCAATTCACTTAGACTAGGCCTTTTAACAGATCTAACACATCGAGGGATCCACTAGATATCTCTCTTTATATGAGAGGGACAAATTCTATCTCGATTACACAACTTCATCACATTGCTCACACAAGTAACCAATCACAACCTTTATAATCGTCCGGTTAAAGACAACGTTTGATTGTGTCAAATCACTTGTGTTCCTAATGTTGAAGTCTCTGTAATCTCAAGTCGAGGACTGGAATATATACCTATCACGAGAAAAAACTATGACTTAATCCATGTTATGTTCTCATAGCGGGTCGGTCCAAGATACTTTGTTCCCTAACAAGTACTCGTGATCTTGATTCGTATCCCTATACGTATAATCATCATATGATCATCAATCAAGACTCACACTAGTCTTAATTCATTATAGTTCCCAGATAATGATCGACTAGGGACATTTAGGATATTTATGTAAATACCCATTGATCTTATTATAATGTAAACATGCAAATTAATTATAATAAACAAAGAAATGAAATCCTCTATTTTTATTAACTAAAAGTATTCATAAAGACAGCTTAATGGATTGACCTAGGGCACATGCCCCATCATCTCCCACTTGCACTAGGGCCAATCATACATGCATCTAATGCCTAATGATCTAACATGACCATCATGTTTTGCTTGTGGAAGAGCTTTTGTCAATGGATCTCAACGTTGTCTTCGCAGGGTACTCGCAAATCTTTACGTCTCCCTCTCAATAATTTCTCTGATGAGATGAAAACGCCCGAGTATATGTTTGGATCTGTGGTGTGATCTAGGTTCCTTGGCTTTGTGCTATTGCCCCGTTATTGTCACAATACAAACAAACAGGGGTTAGCAATACTCGGAACCACACCTAGTTCGAAATGAACTTTTTGATCCAAATCGCCTCCTTTCTTTGCATCGGACGCCGCAATATACTCGGCTTTTGTTGTAGAATCTGTCACGCCTCTTGCTTCGAACTTTTCCACCTATCGCACCCCCATTCAAAATAAACACATATCCAGATTGCGATCTAAAATCATCTATATCAGTTTGAAAACTTGCATCTGTGTAACCATTTACAACTAGATCATTTTCAAAACCTCCATAGACCAAGAACATTTCCTTAGTCCTTCTTAAGTATTTAAGAATGTTCTTTACTTGCTATCCAGTGACTCTCACCAGGATCTGACTGATATCTGCTTGTGCTCAAAGCATATGATACATCAGGTCGAGTGCATAACATGGCATACATGATAGATCCAATAGCCGATGCATATGGAATCTTATTCATACGGTCTCGCTCATCATTTGTCTTAGGACATTGAGTCTTCTTGAGACTTATGCTATGAGACATTGGCAACAATCCTATTTTAGAGTCTTGCAAAGCCGAACCTATTCAAGACCTTGTCTATGTAAGCACTCGACTTAGACCGATTAGCCTCTTAGATCTATCCCTATAGATCTTTATCCCTAGGATATATGCTACATCTCCTAAGTCTTTCATTGAGAAACACTTCCCTAACCAAGACTTGACATTTTGCAATGTCGGGATGTCATTTCCACTGAGTAATATATCATCAACATACAATACCAGAAAAACTACGCTCCCACTGACCTTCTTGTATACACAAGACTCATCTTCGTTCTTAATAAAACTAAAATCATTGATTGCTTCATCAAAACGAAGATTCCAACTCCGAGAAGCTTGCTTTAATTTATAAATGGATCTTTGAAGCTTGCATACCTTCCTAGAATTCTCAGGATGTACAAAACCTTCAGGTTGTGTCATATACACGTCCTCAAGCAGCTTTCCATTAAGAAATGCTGTTTTTACATCCATTTGCCATATTTCATAGTCATAATATGCAAAGCAATGGCAATTAAAATTCTTATGGATTTAAGCATGGCTATCGGCGAAAAAGTTTCATCATAATCAACATCTTGAGTCTGCTCAAACCTTTTGCTACAAGTCTTGCTTTAAAAGTATGCACTTCGCCATCCATGTCGGCTTTCTTCTTGAAAACCCATTTACATCCAATGGTCTTACCACCTTCAGTAAATCAACCAAGTTCCAAACTTGGTTATCATACATGGATTGCATCTCGAGTTCATGGCACTTAGCCATTTATCCGAGTCCGGTCCGACATAGCCTCCCGATAAGTGGTGGGCTCATTTTGGTCTATAAGCAACACATCACGACTATCGGTAATGAGAAATCCGAATCTCTCTCGGCTCATGTCTTACCCTACTAGATTTACGTGGGCCTTGTGTCACTTGTGGAGGTTCAACTGGTTCGGAACGTTGTTGAACTTCCGAAGCGGTTCGGTGTTTACTCGTGATTCTTGAACTTCTTCAAGATTTATTTCTTTCCCACTAGTGTCTTTTGAAATAAACTGTTTTTCCATAAAGGCACCATACCGAGCAACAAACACTTTGTTCTCAGCGGGATTATAAAAGTAATATCCTTTTGTTTCCTTAGGATACCCCACAAATAAACACTTGTCGATTTAGGTGCTAGTTTTTCGAGACTTGTCGCTTTACGTAAGCCTTACAACCCCAAATCTTAAGAAAAGACAAACTAGGTCTCTTCCCGTACCATATCTCATATGGTGTTTTATCAACCGCTTTAGAAGGAACTCGATTTAGAGTGAAAGCCGCAGTTTGTAATGCATAACCCCAAAAGGATAATGGAAGATCTGCATGACTCATCATAGATCGAACCATATCTAATAAGGTTCGATTTCTCCTTTCGAAACTCCATTCCATTGTGGAGTTGCTTTGGTGGAGTCAATTGGGAGACAATCCCACAATTTCTAAGATGATCATCAAATTCTTGGCTTAAATACTCACCACCTCGATCCGATCGAAGTGTTTTGATAGTTTTACCAAGTTGATTCTCGCACTTCATTTTGAAACGTTCGAAACATCTCAAATGATTCAAACTTTATGTTTCATAAGATATACATAACCATATCTCATTTGAAATCATCGATAAATGTAATGAAGTACGATAACCTCCTCTAGCCATTGTGTTTATAGGACCGCATACATCGGTATGTATTAGACCCAATAAATCACTTGCCCTTTCACCGTGTCCATAAAGGGACTTTTAGTCATCTTGCCCATAAACAAGATACGCACGTTTCATATGTTTCTAAATCAAATGAATCTAGAAGTCCATCTTTATGGGGCTTCGTTATGCGTTTCTCATTTATGTGCCCGAGACGACAATGCCAAAGATAGGTTTGATTCAAATCATTTGACTTGAACCTCTTTGTATTTATGTTAAAGACTGGAGTATAAGTGGACTTTTTCATGCTTAGAATATAAAGACCATCATACAAATCAGCATTTGCATAAAATATGCCTTTACGAGAAATGGAACATCTATTATTAGCAATAATAAAATCAAAACCATCCATATCCAAACATGAAACAAAATGATGTTTCGCTCAAAGCAGACACACAAAATAACAATTATTTAAAGTTAAAATAAGTCCACTAGATAAAACTAAGTCATATGATCCAACACCAGGGGCGAAGAACTTGCTCCATTCCCTACGCGGAGGATGACTTCTCCTTTCTTCAACTTTCTACTTCGGTGAGTCCCCGCACATTTATACAAATATGAGATCCACATACGGTATCTAATACCCAGGAATCACTAGTAGATAAATTAATTTCAATAACATAAATACCTGTAGTGGTAGTCGCACTACCCTTTTTCTTCCTTAGATCTTCCAGATAGAGTTTGCAATTTCGAACCAATGTCCAGGTGCATGACGAAAAATGACAATTTCCTTCCTTTTCTTTTGGGTGTTTTGAAGTAGAAACAGTGGGGCTTGACTTGTTCCACAAAGCTTTGCGATAGGTGCAAAGCAACGTACCTTGGCAACTTTAGCCTTGCCTTTGCCTTTCTTCTTCATTCCCTTTCCTTTTGGACCATCAACACATTACTAGAGGTTTCTTGATATTTTGTTCAGCAGTTTTGAGCATCAAATGCAACTCGAAATTGATTTCTCCATATTATTCATATTGTAGTTCATCACAAATTGTGAGTAACTCTCTGTAATGAATTCAAGATCAAATCCGTAGCCAACTCTTGGCTTATGGGAATCCGAGTCTATCAAGTCGGTCAACATAGCCCTTCATCTTCGAACATGAGGACTAACCGACGCACCCTCGGTCATCTTGCAAGAATGTAGGTTTTTGACTGTCTCGAACCTTTCTTGCCTAGCTTGTTTGTTGGAACATTTCCTTCGAGCGTTATAGCCATGTCGTAGGCTTCCATTAGTTCCATGTCCTTCGAAGTTCAGAACCATAGTTGCCGAAGATAATACATGCAACATCGTAGAGAATCGTTGACATGCTTACTATGCGCATCCTTCACAACTTTCGTAGCATTGGTGGTGGGTCCTCGGGGATTGGAGCATCCAGGACATACAACTTGCGTTCATGCTTAAGAACAATTCTCAAGTTTCTGAACCAGTCAAGAAAGTTAGTCCCAGATAGTTTATCCTTCTCAAGGATGGATCGCAGTGACAGGGGATTATTGTTACTTGAAGAGGCCATTGATCTACAATAAAGATTATGCGAAGTTTATTTTAGTATAGAGGAATAGACTCCCACTAAATTAACAACCCTCCTAAAACGTCTTGTTTATTTAGGGGACTAAAATCCATATTTCACCTAATTCTATGACAACATATGGCATGAAACACGAGAACTAGATTATTTAGGTAGGTAATGCTTACCAATTACATCTTATGTAATTTTTAGATCCTTTTATGAGATACGGGACATCTTATGTCTTAGCATGTTTTATCTCATCATTTGCCTAAAGCTCAAAACTATTTTGATGGCTTTATTAAGTCGGACCATTTTAAACATTTAGGTAACTTACCCAACTTGTCTCACCAAGATAACACAATACACCCAAATATGGCCGAAACCGTATTAGTGTGATCGAGGCCTTGACAAGTGTTTAAAAATGGATGACATGAGACTTAAAATTTAATAGAGGGATTTTATTCTGTTTTAGTGATTTTTATGTAAACAATAAAATATCATATATTCTATTGATTTGTTCAATCACTAAACAATTTGGAAATTTCTATATTATTCACCAATAAAAGAATTTCCTTGCGCTAGGATTAGTTAGACATGATCCATTGCCGTCAATGGCAAATGGGCGGTGGTCCCACAATGACGGGGTATAGAAGGGCGCCCTTGTTTTTTTTTTTTTTTTTTTTTTTTTTTTTTTTTTTTTAGACGGATCTCAATTCCGAAAATTGAAATTCGCTATAGAAAATCATATTTTTCGCTGATTTTACTATACTAAATTTACCCCTTAATTTATCCAAAATTAAGTCAATTAAAACATTTTTAATTAACCCGGGCCCACATCTAACTAATCATCTTATCCTAATCCAATTAGGACTAATCTTATCCTAATCCAATTAGGACTTATCTTATCCTAATCCTATTAGGACTAATCTTATCCTAATCCAATTAGGACTTATCTTATCCTAATCCAATTAGGACTAATCTTATCCTAATCCTATTAGGACTAATCTTATCCTAATCCAATTAGGACTTGAGATATTTGTATCCTAGCATATCACCAATAACAAGATTCTTGATATTTATCTCATATTCTAATTTGTTATCTATCTTTATCAAATAGAAACTTCATAACAAAATAGATATAACAATATAAATAATTAATTTCGAAAATTAATTAATTATAAATAAATAATTTCGAAAATTAGTTATTTGCAATTTCGGTCCTCATCTAGATAATCACTAATATGTCATTGAATCATGAACTACTATCCCAATCGAATCTAATCATATTAGTTTCGAATTAATATTCAACCTTATACAATTCAAGAAACGTAAAACAATGTAACCTAAATATGCATATTGAATTACAGAGATTTCATCCATGCATCAATGCACAAAGAATAACGATTATACCTAATGATTTCAATTAAATCACAAATATGTGTATCATATACACAAACGTGATAATAAATCTCAAAGAAAACTTATGTATATCATATATACATCAATTATCAACATGCTTTCGATCATATATCATGTATATATCAGAAGAAAACATGCAATGAATTTAATGGAATCGAACTCGATGGCACTGATACCACTGTTGGGTTTTGGGGTTCATACGCAACGGAGATTACAAAACAATTTTGACAAAAACCCCAACAGGATCCGAATCTAATTCCATTAAAAACGTTTAAACCATGAAAAACTTAATCATACCTCAATCGCAATATACCTTTCAGAAGGTTGATCGATCTCTAAGGCGCCGCAACGACGAACGCCTCTCTATCAAGAGTCCACACACAACGGCGTAGAGATTCGAAGTGCTAGCGTCGAGAGAATGCCAAACCTTTTGAATCTCTCCAAAACGATCCAGAGCATACCAAAAACCCTAAGTCGTTTCTTAAACGAAAAAGGAGTTTTGGCCTTTTGATCTTTCGTTTGTGTATTCTAACTTAAAGCATCTATTTATACAACTCTTGTATATAGACGGTTAAGTAAATTACACATATACCCCTACTTAAAGAAGTATAAGTGTAATACACCACAAGGACGTTTCCGTCATGAATTTTATCATATAAAATTCATTTTTCTGAACCATCTTAAAATCTCGCAAAACCATTCTTAGTGTGCGACCCAATAGGCTCATACAACGTTGGCAGTGTACCAAAACACATTTTGCTATACAAGTCATAAGCGGCCTCTAGCAAGACATTAAGACTACCCAAGTCGTACGAATATCAAATCGATACAACCTAATCAATAATGTATATAACATCCTTTTGACACACGATATCCTTTTGATCAAACATAAGGCATGGAATTGTCGTCCAACATGTTCAATCGTACTAGTCTCGATCTATAGGTAGACTGAAAACATCCAAGTGACATTGATCAATATCAATTCACTTAGACTAGGCCTTTTAACAGTCTAACACATCGAGGGATCCACTAGATATCTCTCTTTATATGAGAGGGACAAATTCTATCTCGATTACACAACTTCATCACATTGCTCACACAAGATAACCAATCACAACCTTTATAATCGTCCGGTTAAAGACAACGTTTGATTGTGTCAAATCACTGTGTTCCTAATGTTGAAGTCTCTGGTAATCTCAAGTCAGAGGACTGGAATATATACCTATCATGAGAAAAAACTATGACTTAATCCATGTTATGTTCTCATAGCGGGTCGGTCCAAGATTTTGTTCCCTAACAAGTACTCGTGATCTTGATTCGTATCCCTATACGTATAATCATCATATGATCATCAATCAAGACTCACACTAGTCTTAATTCATTATAGTTCCCAGTATAATGATCGACTAGGGACATTTAGGATATTTATGTAAATACCCATGGATCTTATTATAATGTAAACATGCAAATTAATTATAATAAACAAAGAAATGAAATCCTCTATTTTTATTAACTAAAAGTATTCATAAAGACAGTTAATGGATTGACCTAGGGCACATGCCCCATCAGAGGCATGGCATTAAGCGGACTTTGTCTCGCCACCCAACCTGGAGGTTGTCCCACCAACTCATACGAATAGTACATTTGATTATTAATAAATCAAGTTGTGAACATATACTTAATCATATGTTATGTTTTTTTTATTTACATAAAAAGAAAAGAGAAAATTATTTTAGATTATATTTACTTTCAAAATATTAATCAACCATAGTTGAATTTGTTACCTTATTATAATTCTTGTCATGATAGTTAGATATTACAAATTATGAATAAAGCTTGTATCCATGCAAGGTTGTATGTTGTACACAATCATTCACCAATTTCTCTTTAGAGATTTGAAAAGTGAATATTTCACTTTATATATATTTTCACCTCATGGAGTTATATATATACATACCAAAAGGGTAATGCTCCAAAAAGCTCAAAAATGAGCGGCTGGGTCTCATGCTACAAAATTTATTCAGTCAAATATTAATTATAATTCCACAATTTTAATTACCTCTATGTTGAGGCTATGTGGAAATATGACTGATGAGACAATAAAGAGGTCACGTGGCCCGCCTCGATTAATTGCTGCAACAAATATCGAGTGCGCACGTCAATCCAATAAATATTAAGGATTGATTTCTTGTCTCATGGTAGCTGAGTAAAATAATGAGATATTGTAAATATAATATCGCTCCCGTCCAATTAGTTCAGCTTCAAATTAAGAAGCATATGTTGCATATAATGATCATGATCGCAATAATAAATTTATGGACGTGGAAAAGGTGAAAATATCAGGTAAAGGTCGTATTGACAATTCCACCAAAAATTGGAATAAAAGTGGTGCACCACTACAAAGGGCAAATAATTATTGACAATGAGCGCTCATAATTGTGACATTTTTTTAGTCATATATGAAAGGCTATTTTGCCTAAATATTGTCATATATATGCCCGAATATTTTTGTGACCTTTACCATGCCTTCAAAATCAAAGGCGAAATATTATGAATTTTATCATTGAAATATGACTCTATTTCTGATTTGCCAAACATTATTTGTCCAGATGGATCAACAAATCATGCGTTCAAGTCATGAATCAAATAAGAGCGATATATGACTTGCTGATTGAGCTACAACGCATACAATCCTTAAAAACAGAGAATATTTCTCCAATTTGAATTTAGCTGAGGCTAATGTTCAAACAATATCTGGCACCTCCAATTTGATTAATGGCTCTGGAAGAGCAAATATTATGTTGCCTGGGGGAACAACAATTCATGTTGACAATGCATTATACTCAGAAAAATCCAGAAGAAATTTACTGAGCTTTAAAGATATTCGACAAAATGAATATCACATTGAAACCGTGAATGAAAATAATAGAGAATTTCTCTATGTCACATTGGTTTCAAATGGGAAAAAAGAAGTGTTAGAAAAATTTCCAGCTTTATCATCTAGATTATATTTTACTCATATAAGGCATGTCGAAACGAATGTCGTCTTGAATAAGAAAATTAATGATCCAAAGACATTCATTTTATGGCATGACCGCTTTGGTCATCCAGGATCATCAATGATGCGAAGAATAATTAATAATTCACATGGACATCCTTTAAGGAGTCACAAAATATTTTCAAATTTGGTGATTATAATTGTGCTAGTTGTTCTCAAGGTAAATTGATAGTTAAACCATCCCCAAGTAAAATCGTTGTGGAATCCCCGCTTTTCTTAGAACGCATTCGGGAGACATATGTGGTCCTATTCATCCTCACAAAGGGACCATTCGATATTTCATGGTTTTGATAGATGCATCAACTAGGTGGTCACATGTTTGTTTGCTTTCAACCCGCAATGTTGCATTTGCTAGACTTTTAGCACAAATCATTAAGTTAAGAGCACAATTTCCTGACAACCCAATCAAGACCATCCGTCTTGATAATGCCGGGAATTTCAATCTCAAGCATTTAGAAATTATTGCATGTCTATAGGAATTACCATTGAACATTCTGTTCCACATGTGCATACCCAGAATGGTTTGGCAGAATCTCTTATCAAACTCATTCAATTAATTGCCAGACCTTTAATCATGAGAACTAAGTTGTCAACTTCTCGTTTGGGGACATGCAAATCCTTCATGCAAAGATCTATCATTCGTTATAGGCCTATCGCATACCATGAACATTCCCCCATGCAACTCATTTTAGGTCAACAACCAAATATTTCACACTTAAGAATTTTTGGTTGTGCAGTGTATGTTCCTATACCACCTCCCAATAGAACTAAGATGGGTCCACAACGAAAACTTGGGATTTATGTTGGATTTAACTCATCGTCCATTATAAGATACCTTGAGCCCTTAACGGGGGATTTATTTACTGCACGTTTTGCTGATTGTCACTTTGACGAAGCAATTTTCCCACCATTAGGGGGAGATAAGAAGCCAATTCAAAAGGAATGACGCGAAATTGCTTGGAATGCATCAACTTTATCACATTATGATCCACGCACAAATCAGTGTGAACTTGAAGTTCAAAAGATCATTCATTTGCAACAAATTGCAAATCAATTACCTGATGCATTTAATGATGCAAAACAAGTGACAAAATCACACATTCCAGCTGTAAATGCTCCCGCAAGAATTGATGTCTCTGTGCAACAAAATGCACAAGAACCAACGAAACGCTTAAAGCGTGGAAGACCAGTTGGTTCAAAGGATACAATTCCTCGAAAGAGGAAAACGGGAGTAAAAATAAATACAAATCAAAATACTCCTGAGAAAGCACAAGAATCATTTGATAAGGGTTTGTCATAACAAGTTGATTCTGATGAGGAACAACTTCCTCTAGAAAAAGAGGAAAAAGATGAAAATAATGAGATCTCAATAAATTATTTAAACTCTAGTAAGATTTGGGATCGAAATGAAATTGTTCCTGATGATATATTTGCTTTCAATGTGTCCTTTGAAATATGTGAAAATGATGATGATCCAGAACCACGATTAGTGGACGAATGTCGAAAAAGACCTGATTGGCAAAAATGGCAAGAGGCTATCCAAGCAGAGCTAAACTCGTTAAAGAAACGAGAGGTTTTTGGACCAATTGTCCAAACGCCAGATGGCGTAAAACCTGTTGGATATAAATGGGTATTTGTACGAAAGATAAACGAAAAAAATAAAGTTACAAGGTACAAAGCAAGACTTGTAGCTCAAGGTTTCTCACAAAGACCTGGCATAGATTATGAGGAAACATATTCTCCTGTTATAGATGCAATCACATTTCGGTTCTTGATAAGCCTTGCGCTCGAAGGGCTTGATATGCATTTAATGGATGTCGTTACAAAGATATCCAGACGGATCCCTAGACAAAGAGATATATATGAAAATCCCGATGGATTTGTAACATCCGATGAAATAAAATCAAAACCTCATAACATGCATTCTATAAAATTACAAAGGTCTTTGTACGGATTGAAACAATCCGGACGAATATGGTACAAACGCCTCAGTGATTATTTACCGAAAGAAGGATATGTAAATAATCCGCTTTGCCCATGTGTCTTTATTAAAAGATCATCAACAGGATTTGTGATTATTGCTGTATATGTTGATGATTTAAATATAGTGGGAAACCACGACGACATCGTTAGAACATCCGAATACTTGAAAAAGGAATTCGAGATGAAAGAACTTGGAAAAACAAGACTTTGTCTTGGTTTGCAAATTGAACATTTTTCAAGTGGAGTATTTGTCCGTCAATCAAATTATATTGAAAAATTATTAAAAATATTTTATATGGACAAGGCGCATCCATCGAGCTCTCTAATGGTTGTTAGATCACTTGAAGTGGATAAGGATCCATTTCGACCTCATGAAAGTGATGAAGAGCTACTTGGTCCAGAGGTACCATATTTAAGTGCAATTAGTGCACTTATGTATCTTGCAAATTGTACAAGACCTGACATTGCTTTTGCTGTCAACCTACTAGCAAGATACAGCTCATCACCAACTCAAAGACATTGGAATGGTGTTAAACATATTTTTCGATATCTTCGAGGAACAAGTGACATGGGTTTATTCTACTCGAGAGGGGTAAAATTGAATCTCCAAGGTTATGCTTGATCTTTGGATTTTTATCTCGATCCCACAAGGCCCGTTCTCAAACGGGATATGTGTTCACATGTGGCAATACTGCTATATCATGGAAGTCAGTAAAGCAAACTATGGTTGCTACTTCTTCCAACCATTCTGAAGTACTTGCAATTCATGAAGCAAGTCGTGAATGTGTATGGTTGAGAAATATGATTGAACACATTCAAGAATCATGTGGATTGCCTTCAATAAAAGATTCTCCAACCATATTATATGAAGATAACGCAGCATGTATTGCACAATTAAGCGAAGGATTCATAAAAGGGGACAGAACAAAACATATTTCACCAAAATTCTTTTACGCGCATGAGCTTCAGAAGAATGGTGAAATTGATGTCAAGCAAATCCGATCGAGTGATAATCTTGCTGATCTATTCACAAAAGCCTTACCAACCACGACATTTAAAAGGCTTTCATATGGTATTGGCTTGCGTAAACTTAAAGATATTGCAAGTAAAGAAACTGAACAAGTTTCACCCATGTTCACATGAGGGGGAGTTATTGATTAATGTATTACACTCTTTTTCCCTTAGCTATGGTTTTATCCCATTGGGTTTTCCTAGCAAGGTTTTTAATGAGGCAATCTTAACAATATTATACCCGTCTTAATATTTATGAGAATAGTGTACTCTTTTTCTTTTACTATATTTTTTCCCACAGGGTTTTTCTTAGTAAAAGTTTTAACGAGGCGCAATCTCTAAGCAAGTGTCATCCAAGGGGGAGTGTTATGGAATATGGATGACCATGCATGTACACCAACATATTGTGTAGTCATATAACTTGTATGTATCACTTAATAGTACCTCCACTTGTCTATGTATTGTCATGTAACTTGTAATCCTCTCCAATGTACACCAAGTTGAATGAAAACTTCTCATTCCAACTATCTCATTTCTTCTCTTCTCCTTTGTAGTAGTAGTTTGTAGTAGTAGAAGTTCTTAGTCTTCTATTTCCTTCTTTAGTTCTTAATAAGTTCCAACTTAGTTTACAACAATATATATATATATATATATAAAGAGATTTGGATAAGAATAGGATAAGAATGAGAAAAGAAAAAAAAACAACGGAGAGGAGAGAGAGAAAAGTGAAATTTGATCGGGGAAGAAGAAGAAAAATGGGCAGCAGACCAGCGGCTCACGGCGCGAGCTTCGGCGTGGACGGCGGCGACGTGAAGCGCGACCGCCAAACAGCAGCGATGGCGGGCCGGTGGCGGCACCGCCAGCGGTGGAGTGGTGAGCGATCGCGTGGATGGCGGTGATCGCGCGGGCGATGACGCGAGCAACGCAGCGCGAGAGGTCGGCGGCGGCCAAGCAACAGCGATCGATCGGCGCGCAGCCGACGAGCAACTATGCTTGGAGAGAGCGGCGCGCAACGACTCCGACGAGCGCGGCGGGTCGGATCGGCAGCGAGGGCGTGCGAATGCGGCGACGCGACGTAACGCGGTGAGTCGCGGCAACGGCGGTGACCGGCGGGGTGCCGGCGAGCGGCCGGCCGCGCCGCAAGGCAAGCGCGGCGCCGGCGAGGCAGCGGCAGCAGCGCGCCGACGCGCGCGGTGTCGATTAGTCGGTTGCGCGATTTCGACGAAATCGCGACGATGCGAATGAGGTGAGATTTTATTTCGCCTAATGTTAGTGTGATTTGTATGGTTTGAAGTAAAATAGACCTGAAATGTTTAAATGGACACCAGGGACTAGGAGTCGGGTGTCGGGTGCGCAAATCGAGACGCGAGCGATACATTTTGAGGTTCGCGTTTCTCGAGGTAAGTAAACCAGCTAGGGACCTATACAGTATTTCATGTTTATCCATTGATGGTTGCTATTTACTATTTTGTGATAGCTTATTGTTAATCACTGCAAAACTATGCTCATATATGTTGTATGTCCCTGCGTTTCGAGGTGGGCCGGTACCCTTGGCGCTTGTGCTGAACTTCATATATGTATGTCCATATATGTTGTATGTCCCTGCGTTTCGAGGTGGGCTTGTACCCCTGGCGCTTGTGCTGAACTTCATATATGCATAGAAGATGTATATGTCTTTCAGAATAATTGGGGAGGCATATACATCCATCACTGCAAAACTATGCCCATATATGTGGTATGTCCCTGCGTTTCGAGGTGGGCTTGTACCCCTGGCGCTTGTGCTGAACTTCATATATGGGGGAAGCATAGAAGATGTATATGTCTTTCAGAGTAATTGGGGAGGCATATACATTCATATACATGGAAGATGTATATGTCTTTCAGAGTAATTGGGGAGGCATATACATCCATATAAAAGTTTTGGTTGAGACTCCTTGTTATTTGGCATCACTCATCGATGAGTTGTTTACAGTCTTTTATATTCATGCGTTCTCGATTCATTTCGTTCTATTTGCATTAATTTGATGCTTTGGATATTTGTGAACTGATGCTTTGGGATATTGTGAACTGTTGCTTTGGATATTGTGAACTGTTGCTTTGGATATTGTGAAATGTTGTGTATATGTCCTACCGGATTTACTTACACCGGGGCTCGTCATTTATATTTTGATCGAGTGCGTAGCTGCGCAGACAAGTAGCAGAGGAAATGCTTCATGGCTAGGTGAAAATTTTGTATAATTGTATTTACTCTCCTCTGATGATATTTTTTGGGTTCCAAAATTAGGTTGCCTAACTCCCTGATTTTTATTTTTTTGTTGAGTTATTAGTTGCTTCCGCTAAAATTGTAAAACTCGAAAAATATTAATTACTCAACTGTAAATGGTGAATGTACTAATAATGATGGATTGGAAGGCTGACTAGGCCTGCGTTGACCTTGCGAGACTGGCTCGGGGGTCCACGTAGGTTTAGGCCGGGCGGGGCCCAATTCGTGAAAAATTGGGGCCGTCACAGTTGGTATCAGAGACTGAATTTTGAGAATCTCATGGTTTAAGACATTGTGATACTAACGTCACAGTTGGTATCAGAGCCTAGGTTCAGGCGAACCTAGGGAAAAGTTTAATGGGCGAAATAAAATACAAAATCAGCGGAAGTTAGGAACGGTTGAACTTAGAGTGGAACCCTATGGTCCTGACTTGAGTCTTCGTTGGGAAGTGAGGAGAGTTGGAAAATGGAAAATGGAAGATGAAAGAACACCGATTGGATTTAAAAGAATAAACTGGAAATAATATATGGTATAGTATATACTATATAGGATGTCAATAATTAGACACTGATTCGAGGAATCGTGACTACGGAATTGATCAATTGGATAGAAATTAAATGGAATCAGTTAGTGATCAATGTTTCATTGGCATACTTGATTTCATTTTATGGTAAATCAACAATTTTTTTTCAGTTGTTTACAACATTGTAGACAAATGAGTGCCTCGAGATTCGTGTTGCACGTATCTCGATGACACTGTTGATTTCTTCTTGAGGTAAACACCCTGCACGTATTTCTAGAGGATCCGCTCGAAATAATTAATGAAATTGAAATGCGATACGAGAATCAAATCCGTGGTAAAGGTGAGAGGAAATTTGGTATAGTATGCCAGGGACTATATTTAAATGGTTTGGAGTTAAATTTGAGCCGAGTTGGAGTTCAATTTGGTATGGTCCTTGTTTTCATTTAAGCCGAGTTGGGGATCAAATTCGTCTTTGATTTTATGTTCAATTTGGTTCGTAATAATTAGCATGAGTTTTGGTGGGGTAAATTGAAGGTACAAACCCAAAGAAGGAAAATGTTTAGGAGTTATATTTCCATTTGATATAAGGTCGTATGACATTGCCTTCATGCACGGATAAGATATGATAATGTTGGAGATTGTGGCATATTTGAGAATAGTGGAGCTGCATGGATAAGTACTCGTGCCTTGAAAATGCGGGAGGTGTTTAAATTCAATTCAGCCTCGCGGATAGTGGCTTAAGAATTGAGTTAGTGCAATTGATAAATTGTGGTAAATAGCTTGGTTGGTTTGGTGAAGCTAATGTAAAATGACACAATTCATTTGAAATTTAACGTCATGTAGGAAATTCGTTTCAAGTTGTTCAGTTCGTACTGAAATTGACAATTTCCTATACGTAGTGAGACTTGAAACGAAAGTTCGAGTCTCTGTGGTGTGGAATTGATAAAGGAACTTGATGTTACGAATGGAAAAGAAAAATTTAGATAAGGAATGTTCGAGAAAAGCTCAGTCGTGAAATGAATGAATATTCGAATGTAAGGAACATTCGAGTAAGGAACATTGAATGTAAGGAACATTCGAGAACGTCAAGTTAAGAAAAAGGAAAAAAAGAAACGAAGAGTGGACTCAAAATGAGCAAAGTGTTGAGATGACTTGAGAGCTAACGATTACATCATGTACGGACTCCTTTAGCTTTGACGAAAGCTTTGGAGTAGTACTGGTTGGATCGAAGCCCAAGTAACTCCACTTTAGTGACACTATACATTTATAGTCTCAGGGTTGGTGAAGTCGACCACCACCTTTAGGGACTTATAAATGAATTAAATGTTACGAGCTGAGGTAGAGTCCGCGAATCGTTTTAAAAGTTAGTGGCCACCTAAGGATAAATCCTACGAGATGGTATATCTCAAGAATTCTCGCATTCTAAAATTTGCTCAGAGGCGTTAGTAAACGTCCTGACAGGAAATTTCGTACAAGTAAACAAGTGCATTTACTCACTTGACAAATCATTTAGAAAAAAAAAGTAAACAAGTACATTTTAAATGGAAATAAGTATGTTTTAATGTGTCTCGAGTTTCGCGCCGCATGAATCTCGAGGACACATTAGATTTGGATTAGGAAATGCGAGTTCGAAACTTGGGAGGTGTCTCGAAATACGTAATCGATACAATTTTGGTCACACACAGAGGTGGTGCCTCGAGATTCGTGTCGCACGAATCTCGAGGACACATTTACTTTGAAAGTCAAAAAGTGAACGCGTTGGAGAAAACGTGTTGAACTCGTGCTTACATGAGGAGATGCTGAGCGCGCCTACTGATACGAGAATTAGAGTGACGACTCAGGCGAGGCAGTTGCAGGAGTTTTAGCGGCATCACTCTGAAAAGTTTCACGGTAGTACGAATCTCGGAGCAGCAAATATTCGTGATGTTTCGACCACACCAGATCGAGGTCGAGCATCGTATAAGTTTCGTTGTTCGGCGAGGCCGATGTCTAGTTGTGCACTACGGTGGCATCGATGTAGACGCTTTGGAGCGCAGTTAAGGTTACGAGGAGTGAGAGCGTGGGAGCATACGAGAGCAACCTTGTAACGTATTGCGTTTCCGCTATATGAGGCGTATACGGCGCCAAAGTTAGTTGGTTCATCGTAGAGGTACGCTAGTGGATTACAATAGCTAGCGCCGTCAGATCCTTAGCATAAGTAACATCAGAGGGTTGATGGCAGAGGCAGTGGCCAGAGACAGGGTCAGAGATCCAGTCGATTGCACAGATAGGGACAGCGATCTAGTCGTGCACATGGGAAAGGAAATGGACATGCTCCAGTTGAAGCGAGATTTTAATGTATCTGGATGGGCGTATGGACAGCCAGGTATAGCAGAGTAAGAAACATATGCATGCTATTATCACGTCATGTCCGACTACTATCCATCATAACCTGATAGAGGGTACGAGTTGGGTTGAAACTCATTCGGGTAGTGAGACTGAGTTACATTTCTCGCAGGCATACAGCAGATATGCGTATGTTAGTGACGGTGGATCGTGAAATTAAAATGTTCGTTGGTATTCCAATATATGTTGCGAGGGTTGCCCTGGCATATATCGATTGGAGGAGACAGATGGTGCGTTCTTTGCTTGGAGGTCGCGGAGGAGCCCAGCTCGTCACGGAGGAGCCCAACTTGTCGCGGAGGAGCCCAGCCCTACAGAGTAAGATGGGGGTATGGCCTTGGGCGAGTATGGCCTTGGGTGGGTATGGCCTTGGATCTTCATACACCTTGGTCATTTGAGATTTGTTTCAATTTCGAGGACGAAATTCTAATTCGTTGGGAAGACTGTAACGGCCTGAAAAATTTGACTTGTGCCACGTGTCAAGTCAAGGTCGTATGTGGGACCCACTCGTCGAAATACGTATATCCGAATCCAATTTGAATGATAATGCTAACTATGCGAGGAGTTCGGTGAGCCGAAACATGAACGAGGACGCTCCTCGAGTCGCGTGCCGACTTGGGACCCAAATAGTAGATCTAAGTGGTTTTAACATGTACATTGGATATGCCTCGTGATGCGTGTAGCACAAGTGTCGAGATTTTGAAATGAGGTGGGTTGGTGCCTCGAGATGCGCGTTGCACAAATCTCGAGGACACTTTTGATTTGAAATCAAAAAAGGAAAATAAAAGGATAATGCATATATATATATATATATAAAGAGATTTGGATAAGAATTGGATAAGAATGAGAAAAGAAAAAAAAAACAACAGAGATGAGAGAGAGAAAAGTGAAATTTGATCGGGAAGAAGAAGAAGAAAAGAAAATCGGAAAAAGACGACGGCGCGACGGAAGCTGGCGTGGAAGCGCGGCGAGCGCGGCGGGGCGGCGCGCGACGTGAAGGCGCGACCGGCAGCGAGAAGCGCCGGCGGCGGCACGCGAGCAGTGGGTGGAGTGGCGAGCGATCAACGGCGGTGATCGCGCGATCGCAGCGGCGCGAGCGCGACGCGCGGCGCGGCGGTCGGCGGCGGCGGCGGCGGCGACGGCGCGACGACGCCGACGTTGAGCGGCAGCGGACGCCGCGCGAGGCAGCGACAGACGACGACAATGCGGAGATCGGCGGCGAGGCGGCGAGCGATGCGAATGCGCGACGCGACGCGCGTGCGATGGCGGTGAACGCGCAGAGCAGCGGCAGCGGCGGTGGCGGCGGGGGTGCCGGCGAGCGAGCGCGGCGGCGAGCGCAGCAACGCGCGATTGCGTGTCGATTAGTCGGTGCGCGATTTCGACGAAATCGCGACGACGCGAATGAGGTGATTTTATTTCGCCTAATGTTAGTGTGATTTGTATGGTTTGAAGTAAAATAGACCTCAAATGTTTAAATGGACACCAGGGACTAGGAGTCGGGTGTCGGGTGCGCAAATCGAGACGCGAGCGAGACATTTTGAGGTTCGCACTTTCGAGGTAAGTAAACCAGCTAGGGACCTATACAGTATTTCATGTTTATCCATTGATGGTTGCTATTTACTGTTTTGTGATAGCTTATTGTTAATCACTGCAAAACTATGCTCATATATGTTGTATGTCCCTGCGTTTCGAGGTGGTACCCCAGGCGCTTGTCTTTGAACTACCCATTATGTTGCGCTTGGGCTGGTACTTTGTCTTGAACTTCATATATGTATGCCCATATATGTTGTATGTCCCTGCGTTTCGAGGTGGGCTTGTACCCCTGACACTTGTGCTGAACTTCATATATGCATAGAAGATGTAAATGTCTTTCAGAGTAATTGGGGAGGCATATACATCCATCACTGCAAAACTATGCCCATATATGTGGTATGTCCCTGCGTTTCGAGGTGGGCTTGTACCCCTGGCGCTTGTGCTGAACTTCATATATGGGGGAAGCATAGAAGATGTATATGTCTTTCAGAGTAATTGGGGAGGCATATACATTCATATACATGGAAGATGTATATGTCTTTCAGAGTAATTGGGGAGGCATATACATCCATATAAAAGTTTTGGTTGAGACTCCTTGTTATTTGGCATCACTCATCGATGAGTTGTTTACATTCTTTTATATTCATGCGTTCTCGATTCATTTCGTTCTATTTGCATGAATTTGATGCTTTGGATATTTGTGAACTGATGCTTTGGGATATTGTGAACTGTTGCTTTGGATATTGTGAACTGTTGCTTTGGATATTGTGAAATGTTGTGTATATGTCCTACTGGATTTACTTACCTGGGCTCGTCATTTTTATTTTGACTGAGTGCAGAGCTGCAGACAAGTAGCAGAGGAAATGCTTCTTGGCTAGGTGAAAATTTTGTATAATTGTATTTACTCTCCTCTGATGATATTTACTGGGTTCCAAAATTAGGTTGCCTAACTCCCTGATTTTTATTTTTTTGTTGAGTTATTAGTTGCTTCCGCTAAAATTGTAAAACTCGAAAAATATTAATAACTCAACTGTAAATGGTGAATGTACTAATAATGATGGATTGGAAGGCTGACTAGGCCTGCGTTGACCTTGCGAGACTGGCTCGGGGGTCCACGTAGGTTTAGGCCGGGCGGGGCCCAATTCGTGAAAAATTGGGGCCGTCACACTGTCCGTCTATAAACACATTACTTGTGGATAACTTACTAATTTATCAACTACAATTTGGAAAAAGTGTGAAAAAAAAAACATATTTGGCATAGGAAACGCTAGAATACCAATAAACTGAAACGAGTTACACTTAAGTAAGTTGATAACAAAGTATTTTCCTTTCACAATCGATATTATCTCCACTTGAAGCCCAACTACCAACAAGTTCAAATGTAAGCTACAACCAAAGTTCGTTGATGAAAGCAATGTGATTAGTTCAGAAATGGCCATCGCGGACAATGCATTTCAAGCGGATAAAAATGAGAATATGGACATCATGGAAGTAGATGTAGATCCTTTTGTGTCGGCAACTGTTGATCCGACGAGTGAAATTGTGTCTGACAATGATGAATTTGAGACAAATGCGGACGATGAAGAAGATGATGAGTTCACATCGTCATCAGACAGTGGTAGCGAAGATGAGTTTGAGTGATTGGTGTGAGTTTTTAGTGCAATATATATATATATCAACTTGCTTGAAATATGATGTTCACGTTATATAAACTATATCTCTATAGATGTTATTTGTATGACTCAACTGAGTTATTTGTTTACGCGATAGATATAGATACCATTATATATGGCGGGAGGTAGGGGACGTGGTAATCCAGAGGATGAGGACATGGAGGACATCAATAGACATCCGGAGGAGACTAGCACCACTGGACAAGGCACCCTGTCGCACCATGCTACACATGCCCATCCGGATGGCCGTTACTCATTACATTATACCCACGGATGGTCACATGTGACTCGTCCAAACCCAACTTATGCCCCGGACCGTCGTCATCACATTATACCTCCTCATCGCCTTTCGGTCATCCATATCCATATCGGTATGGCACACCATCTCCTCCAGTTCATGCACTACCACCTCAGCACGGTTTCATTCCCTCCTCGTCACACCATTCCACACCACCACCTCCAGCGGATGTATACCTACATGACCATGGTATCAGGCCGTCCTCGTCACATCACGCCACATAATCACCTTCAGGTCATCCCGCTCATTCTCTTGGAGTCGCAACGAGCATACTTCTACATCTCGTCCAGCACCACATCGTCATTCATCCACGAGGTCATCCAGTAGCAGGTTGCGGTCATCGATACCACATCCAATTGAGGAGATCCCTAACTTTTTCAGACCTCCGACAGCCCCCGCTGAAGGCGAAAACCTTCTTATTTATCTCATTGCTGAGCATGGCTTGTACGTTACTCTCCACAAAATATATGCGTCCAATTTATAGAAATATTATTTTCCTAGACTAACCTAAATGACGAAATGGTAGGTTACACCCTTCTTCCGTGGCGGCAAAGAAGACGAGTTTAGTTTTTAAGAGCGGATATTTGAAAGAATGATGGAAATAGGAATATGTCCCACAATCCCAATGAGATATATTCTGGCTGCGTTGGAAGGTCAGTAACTTCACATCACCATTGGGGTAAATAGCGGTGAAACTATTATATGATCATAGAAATGATGATGTTTTCATAATACTTGTTCATGTGTAGGTGTTCATCACTTGAGACTTGCCAATGTCCTTTGCGATATATGATGTGTGGTGTCGGAGGGTAGCCATCTGGTACCCGGGCAATATATATCATCTATTTACTTAACAGAAGAGGTGTTTGAGCATTACAAGCGAATGCGAGCAACAAATGAAGCATTCAAGAAAAAGTCTGAGCAGATGAGCAACAATATAAAGTCCGAGGTGTGAGGGTTGGGCACTTGTATTTCGCTGCATAGCACTGGAAGTATATCCGCTAGACAACATCGTGATACGTTGGTACGTATACATACAGGAATAACGTCTTTAGTAGATGAACCGAAATAAAAACTATTAATCCTGTAATAATGTTGTAGGAGAAGAACCTTCAACGCCGTCCCACACGGAATGAGATGTTTCGACACCTCCACACCCATGGCCATGACGGACAATCATTCGTAGATCAGAGATCTGCGAAGATTGATGTAAGTAATATGAATTGCATATATATAACTAGTTCGAGACAACACATGTAGCCCATCAATTTAAAAGAAACCAGTAGAGTTAACTATAATTTCATTCTATTTAATGCAGGCTGAACTCACTCGGAGATTGGAGGAGATGTCCACCCACAGACCCCCGACACATCGATTGACGAGGATGTCGTTTATCTTGAGGTGGTGCCAGAGGTCAAAGGACGTGTATACGGATTAGGGTCACAAGGTTATCATCGCAGCATATCTTCAGGGGGAGCAAGCTCATCTCTAGGACCAGCGTACGGACTTCATGAGTTGTAAGAGCTCCAGCGGGACCACCAAAGGTTGCAAGAAACATTGCTGAAGGAGCGAATGGAAAGACAAGAACAAATGCAGAGAGACAAGATGGAACGCCAAGAAGAAACCCGAAAGATGCAGGACCGGCTAGCACGTATGGAGGCATTGTTGATGCAACACCTTGGCATTAGGCCCCACGTGCCTCCGACACCGCAAACTCCTCCATCACCAGTATCAGAGCGTTCTGGTCCTCAGAGTGACGACCACCCTAGTCATTTGACGACTGAGATATCACCTTCTCAGTCTGCGCACCCGCATGACCACCGACATGGGCATTGGACCTCTCCATATAGAAGGATGTATGAGGATCAATGTCATCTTTTGGATGATCATGATGAGTTTATGGAGCACCTTATGCTGCCTCCGCGACAACCGCCACGACAAGAGTGATTGGATGTCCTATCTTTTTTAATGGTAAACTGTTAATTACGAGTAATGTATATCTTCACATTTTTTCCCTTCTAATGTAGTCGATGTGATTACTTCATTTGCAGGTATGTGCACTGGTGACATCTGATATGGGTGTTGCATAGGGAGGCAAACTTACATCACCAATTGGGTTGCAAGTTTTAGAGATTCCTTTGGTATGCAACCTTCTGCCCCTTATTTTATTCACAAAATATCCATTTAACATGTGAGGCCTGAAAATAACTTGGGCAATTATATAGGTTGAGCTTATTATTTAAATCATCATCATGAATTTATCTTTTGAGTTTAATTGCAAAAATGGGCAAATTGGTCATCTTTTTATCGAATTTTTTACATTACATGATGTTCTTAACTTAATCAAAAGAGTATGTGCAAGCTTTGTAAAAGTTAGTGTTAAATGAATTCATGATTTCTTAGACTTTGCATTTTAACATGTGAGGCCTTCAATAAGCTTTGGCAATTATATAGGTTGACCTTATTATTGAAATCATCAAAAAAGGCTAAGTTGATGCATATCAAAAAAAACTTTTATTTTATGTATTAGAAATCTTTAACTCGTTGTGTGTATTTTTGGAGTGGTTGTGTTGGTCATGTTATACATTGAGATAGGAAGACTGTGATAGATAGTGTATACTCAGAAACAACACTGTATTCAATTTCACTTTACTTGGATGTGATGCTATTTTCATTTGTGTTTGAATATTTTGGTTGCATTTCGAATATTAGTGTTATGCGTAAATTTATGGTAATCGCGTGGTTCTCTAGGTACTCTTGTCTAGTATACCTTCTTTTAGGTATTGTTCCATGGCCCTTCTTACAATTGTTATTCATTTTCTAGTCCTTCCTCTTTTAGGGGAATGTTGCCCTAAGAGAATATTGTTATAGTTATAAGCATTCACTTTAGGGAGTAAATATTGGTTATTGAGGATTGGTAAAATAAATGAATTATGTTGGTTTTTTAGTTATGAAATTAATTGAAGATCGAAACTTATGGACATGTAACAATATTCTATGTTCAATATATCTAATAGTAGAACTTGAACCACATGAAAGAATGTACAAGAGGAAAAAAAATTTGAAAAAAAAGCATGGAATGTCATGTATGGAAGTTCATTCAGTCCCTTTTGAGTTGGAAATTTTTGTGTGTGTCACTGTGTGCAATCTTTTATGTATGAGATCGATGACCAAGGCTTAATTTTAGGATTTTTTCATTTGTGTTTGAATATTTTGATTGCATTTCGAATATTGTTCAAGTTTTTCATTTTCATTTTCAGGATTTGGATGTGACACGCACTCCTAGCCCTAGAATTTGTACGGTGCCTATCTTCTATAGGTGAAACAATTGGGTAAGAGTGTGGGATTGACATTGTATATATATATATGTAAATTAATTTGTGTAGCCATCTTAATTCGTGTAGTATTTTGTATTTTGTTGAATAATGTTTATCTAGTAGTATATAGTATACTACTAGTTAATTATGAAATGTTAATCTCCACCTTTTGTAGATATTGTTTGTCAAATTTTGATAATATACAAACAATTTCTCGATTTTCATTTTAATTGCGGCAGGAAAAATTGTATTTTTGCAGATTTTACTTCTGCAGGATTCCAATTTACTATTTACTGCGAACTTTAATTTTTTAAAAAATTATCATTCCAAATCAGCGACAGACCGAGTTTGTCACTGATTTGCACAGTCAGCAAAAAGTTGTCTGCTGCTGATCTGTCTCTGTTTAGCGACAGATCAGCGACAAACATCGATTTTTGACTGTGCAAATCAGCAATAGACTCGGTCTGTCGCTGATTTGCAATAGATCGAGAATACACCACTTGTGTTGATTGGGCAAATCAATGACAGACCATGTCTCATTGGCTTGATTTGCAACGATTTGCAAAGAAAACCTCTTTTGCTTACTATACTGAAATTAACAACAGATTTGTTTCTGTTGTTGTTCAGTGATAGAATGTCAACACAAATCTGTCGCTGAATAGCAACAGAACCAAAATCTGTTGCTAACTTCGATCTGTAACAAAGAGTTTAGCAACAAAACGATCTGTTCTTGATCTGATCTGGTTTTAAGCTTAGCAACAAATCCGTACCAATTCAGCATCAGATTTGTTTGTTGCTGTTTAATTTTTTTCGTGTAGTGGTTAAGTTACGTAACTATATAGGAGATCAAGAGACTAAAGACAAATAATTAAGATAAAACGGCTACATAGACACACAAAAGGTTTGTTAAGATGCAATCAATAAATGGCTACATAGATATAGAAAAACATTTCTTTAATTAATTAAAAATAATAAATGTTTCAATTGTTACATTATGTAATGTATTATTTAACCCACAATGTACCATTTTTTAATGTAGAAACGTTTCGTAAATTAATCATGAAACTTTTTTTCCTTAATTAATTAATCATCAAACATTTCTTTCTTTGTAATAAGGAATAATAAGTCAATGTATTAGTTGTGCCACGTGGCGATCGGGAAGCCTCCAAAACTCGAGATAATGCTAAAAAATGCCACATGACACATATCATATATTGCTCAACAAAATCTATCACTATAACAAAGTGGGTCTATATCAACACTTTTTTGCCAACGTTAATAAAAAACATCTCCAAATTTTAATTTTAGAGACATATGATGTACAAGCGTTGCCAAATTTAAAATTTTGAGACGCATAACATACAAGTATTTTCAAATTAAAGAGATTTGGTATTAAAATGTCGTTAAATTTAAAATCTCGAGACGTATAATGTACAAGCATTTCAAAATTAAAGACATTTAATAAACAATTATTGACAAATTTAAAATTTGTAGACACTAATTTATAAGTGTTGTCAAACTTCAAATATAAGGACACATAGTTTATAATTGTCGCTAAAGTTAAAATTGAGGACACAAATAAGTGTTGTCAATTTCAATATTTAGGGACGCATAATTTATAAGTGTCTCCTATATTAGAGACACTTGGTAAACTAATGACGCCAAATTTAAAAATTTGGACCCTAATTTATACGTGTTGTCAAAATTCAAATCTAAGGACACATAATTTACAAATGCTGTCAAAATTCAAATCTAAAGACATATAATTTACAAGTGTTGTTAGACTTTAAATCTAAAGACACATAATTTACAAGTGTTGTTAGAGTTTAAATATAAAGACATATAATTTACAAGTGTTGTTAAATTTCAAATCTAAAGACACATAATTTACAAGTGTTGTCAAAATTCAAATATAAAGATAGATAATTTACAAGTGTTGTCAAAATTTAAATCGTTGTTAGACTTTAAATCTAAAGACACATAATTTATAAGTGTTGTTAGAGTTTAAATCTAAAGACATATAATATACAAGTGTTGTTAAATTTTAAATCTAAAGACACATAATTTACAAGTGTTGTTAGAGTTTAAATCTAAAGACATATAATATACAAGTGTTGTTAAATTTTAAATCTAAAGACACATAATTTACAAGTGTTGTGAAAATTCAAATCTAAAGACACATAATTTACAATTGTTATTAAATCTCAAATCTGAAGACACATAATTAACAAGAGTTGTTAGACTTTAAATCTAAAAACACATAATTTACAAGTGTCGTTAGACTTTAAATCTAAAGATACATAATTTACTAGTGTTGTTCAAATTCAAATTTAAAGACACATAATTTACAAGTGTTGTTAAAATTCAAAAGAAAATATTAAACCAAAAAAGGTTAATTTAGTGTTAAATGTACAACTAAAACAATTAAATCAGCTTCTTTCAAAAAAAAATTATTAAACAAAAAATAATTAGCTTAATTTTTAGTTATTACGTTAAAAACTAAGTGAGAAAATAATTTATCATTGCTATAGGTAAGCTACAACAAGAAAAATAAGATTTTTATTGCAATCTAACGTTAAGCTAAAAATGGATCAACACACCGCTCACATTGAAACAATAAACAGTTCAATGTACACACACCCAGTTTTCTTTCTCCAGACGAGCCAAATGCATTCGCTTACCCTACCATGCCCACCAATTCGATTTTCCAACAAATTATAAATTTTAATCTATCTGTCTATCTGTCTATCTCTCTGTCTAACAGAGGATAAGAACCTCAAACCCTAACCATAGATTGATAACCAGATCGATCGATCGATCAAGCTTCAATGGCGGACTTCGAATCAGCTCCATCATCTCCAGCGCCCCGCTCCTCTCTCACCAGTAAGCTCAAACCCTAAACATAGATTGATAACAAGTACCTCTCACTGTCTCAAAGTTCACGACTTCACTTTCTCACCAGATCTCTCTCGATCTTCGATTCGGCCTCACCAGATCTTCAATTCGGCGTTCTCTCCGTGCTCGGACGCGAAGGTGCAGATATCGGACGGATTCACGTTCGGAATCGCCTTCGTTCAGCGATCGAGCTTCTTCTTGGACTAATTGCCTTTTCAGCAGTTGTCACCGTGCAATCGGAGGCTCTCGTCTCTCTCGTCTCTCTCGTCGGGTCAGGTCGCAGTGTTCCGTCTAAGGTCGACGAGATCTCATTCTAGTGCTAGAACTTTCGCTCCGGTATAAGTTCAGGATACAAAACTAAATGCAGCCTAAGAATACAAGCATTGTTTCCTTAGTTAAGAATTCACTTCAATCGAATTGAAAACATATGACTAGCAATGCAAGGATTCTAACATACACTTTAGAACACGCCTGTGCAAGCAACAACCATAAACCCTGTACACACTAATTAAATTAATTGAAACTGTGCAGGACATACCTATCCTGATCACACCGCTATTATTCGATTACGCAATGGTTTAATAAATATTTGCATGATACTTGGACTGTTGAGATGTTGGGGATCATACTGTTTCCAATTTAAAATTTTCTTTCATTTGGATGACTTCTTAAATAAAAAGAGTAAGTTTTGACAAATGAAAAGATATAAAGAGTGATTTATATCAGTTCCCTTAATGAACTAAAATAATGAGATTAGAGAAGACCATTGAAATCACATTACTTAAATTATACTCATATAATTTTAGTGACTGAGGCTATGTTGTTGTAATTTTAGCGACTGTTGTTTTCTTACTTCGCTTTTTAATTTGTATCAGTGCCACAAGTGTTACATACAGGGAGTGGGCGCCTGGAACTATGGTACTTTACCTCTTCTTTTATTTTTATAGGTGCTTGATTTAGTACCCATGTATTTATTCCATACATAAATCATGTTAATCTCACTCAGTGGATCCTGATGTATGCTCATGCTGATAGTGACTTTGCTAGTGGAGTTGTCCTGGTTCCTAGTATGCATGGCATCAATATGATCTATGCAAAAGCACGTATTTATTCTTATCACATCATGTACTGCTTATTAGGATGTAGCAATATTTTCTTATTGAACGTGCTTTAACTAACTTTACTGCAATTTGGCTAATTGGCGGAAAAAATGAAGTTGTTGTGTATGATTTTTCATTGTTATTTTTCATAATGACTGATGAGAGGTAAGAAACTTCAAAGAATAGTACTTTTTTCATTGGATTTTTTTCTCTGTAGGGCGCTACTTGATGCTTTGAATTTCTTTAAGGATGTATAGCTTGGTTACGTTTTAACAGTGTACTCTTGCTCAGTTTTATGATACTGAAAAAGACTTGCTTATTTCATTTTTCAGTCGGCTTCTTTGATTGGCGATTTTAACAATTGGAATCCCAATGCAGATGTAATGACTCGGGTATGTGTACTTAAGCTTGTTTTCCTAACTACAAAGATTAAAATATCATCTACTTGAAGTTGAATAGACTTTCTTGAATTTCGATAATTGTTGCCATCATTAAGCCAAGTTAATTAAGTAATAATCTCACCTAATTTTAGTCTTCACTGCCAAATCTAATACCATTCATTACTCTTGAGGCCCAGATTTATTGCCCAGTTTTGAATTCCATCTCCATCTGACATTCCATTTATTTCTCCCACCAAAGAACACTCCTCACTTCCATTCCTTAATCAATTACTAACTTTTCTTCTCTAAAACTTCATTGACTTGCACAAATTTGTTATTTGTTTGTTTTCTTCTCTTTGTAGAATTCATCCCTTACAAAAAGGGGATTTGAGAAGTCGCCATCAGGGGAAGGCCTAGCTCTCCTCACTTGATGATAATGTGTGTTCATCAATGGAGGTGAAACAGGTCTAAAGCTTCAATCTTGGTGAGTTTATTGTGTTTTTGGATTGAAAGATGAAGTGGGTTTTTCTCCAAACAGAACAAAAACCTTTCATTTCTCCTCCCCACTTGTTGTCTATATCATCACCGCCGCCGCCACCACCACCACCACCACCACCACCACCACCACCACCACCACCACCACCACCACCAAAATCAGTCCAAGTGTTCAATCTAGTACTAGTGCTAGTACTAGTGCTGGGTTTGGCATAGAAAACAAAATCAGTCCAAGTATTCTGCTCATGATCATAATACTTCCTATAATCTTCTTTATATCTGGTCTGCTTCACCTCTTAGTGAGATTCCTCTTCAGACCAATCAACAGAGAAGCTGAAGATTTGGATAATGTGTCTGCCTTACAAGGGTAGCTTCAACAGTTGTTCCATCTTCATGAATCTGGTGTTGATCAGTCTTACATAGATACTCTCCCAGTGTTCCTTCACAAGACCATTATAGGATTCCCCCTTTGATTGTGTTGTGTGTTTGTGTGAATTTGAGGGTGAAGACAAGCTTAGATTGCTCCCAAAGTGCAGCCATGTCTTCCATCTAGAGTGTATAGACACATGGCTATTGTTTCACTCTACTTGCCCTCTTTGACATGCGTATTTCGATTTTGTTTGTTGTATTTGTACCTTTAATAGTTTTGCCATGGTTTGAAACGTAATGATTGCATTTTTACAGAATGATTTTGGTGTTTGGGAAATCTTTCTTCCAAACAATGCAGATGGGTCACCTCCAATTCCTCATGGCTCTCGAGTGAAGGTATCGCATAAACATTACATCTTTCTATATCAAATTTACAATTTTTATGAATTCTGGTTTCAAGATACTTTGTTGTGTTTGTTTGGACATTCTTACATTTTTCATAGCAAATGACAGCTTTATACTTTGTTGTGTTTGTTTTAATAACGGTGAAAAACCGTTACTAAAGCCGTTTTCTGTTCTAGTGGATAACTTTGAATGCACCCTTGGAACCAAGACTACTACCACTACTACTACTACTACTTCTATTCAGCAAAATACTTAAAGGAGTTCCATTAGGAAAACTGGCAATGCTTACCGTGGATTCGATCCAACTCATCTCCTTACAATCATCCTTGTTCATTCCAAGCTCGGGGAACTTAATTTCCATCAACTTCAACTACTTTTTAGCCCTTCCCAGGAAAAAAAAACTTCAAACGTTGCTAGTACTGTTCTTCCTCCACCCATTATTATTCCGCTAGCATCATCGATTTTGTCCACGACACTAACATTGACTCCGATCCATAACTCTTTAGGAACCCATAACTTGAAATCGATTGGCACTTGTAAACTGTATGTATTTGCATTATTACAAACTGTATGTATTTGCATCATTACAAAATGTATGTTTTTGCATCCTAGTTTTGCGTTCGGCTTAATTACTTTTAAATCACGAATGAGTTCAAGTAGTTTGTTCTACTTTGACACTGCTGAAAACAAGAACTTTAATTTTGTTTGGAACTTATGAAGCCAAATACAAACTAAATCTTATTCCCATGTGAAATTTTTTATGCTATGAACTTTACAACTTGCTCTTTTTAAGTTCTAGGTTAGAATGGATTGAGTTTTGGATTCACAACTAATTCTGTTTTGGACTTGTCAATTAGATTCACAGTTGTTGCCTATTGATATCTATTTTGTAGAAATATGTTGATCAACTTGTTGATGACACCTATCACATGAATAGTCTTGATTAATTGGTTTCCGTAGATATGCTTGTTTTTTCGTTTTTTATAGCAATAGATGATGATTGGTTACTAAAGAATTTTGAGTAATTGTCCCTTTTATTTTTTTATAAAGATTTATCTTTTTGATGCAATTGATAGATATCTTTTTATTTTGTGGGGCTTTATATGACTTGACTGATAGTGTTGTTAGAAACTCTTGTTATTCCTTGTAAGAACTTGGGCAATCTTTGATTTGTAAATTTTATTCTATGTTAACTGTTGTGATAAAAGTTGATGGAGTGCGCAAGATTGAGACAAATTCTATGGGTTAACTGATTAACAATTCAGGTCTTCAAAATGATGCAAGCAACTTATTTGACAAAATTTCTAAGAAAAATATTCATACTAAACAGATTGTTAATAGATAGTTTATTTATTTATTTTTTTTTTTGAGAGAAGGTTGCAAAGAAGCAACTGCTTCCATGGTTGAGTTCCAAGATCTTTTTTTCTTGGTCAATAAGATATGTTGCTGCAACCCCTGGCTGCAACCCCTGGCATGATCTTGAGATTGGCACATCTCTATTAATTGTCTCAAAATTCCCCCACTTGATTTACAGATTGACTTGCTTTAATGCATATTCAAAGAATTGATACATCTTTGTAAAATTGCTTGTGCAGGAAGGGAAGCTCCTAATTAATCAATAAAAAAACTCTTCTCTTTATGTTATTCAAGTTGTTGAGATCAAAAGAGGAAGCAAGGTCAAAATATGAACTTGGCAAAGCCACAAGACTCACAAGGTAACCAAAAAAATATAAACCTACATAGAATCTTTTGTTCTAAAGAGACCTTGAATGTAAAGCATATGGGTCTTGACACATGGGCAACTCTTGTTTCTGCTTTTATAGCTCCCATGTGTACTTATAGGAGGAAGGAGATTTGCAATGGCTCTGATATCTATACCATAGATCCTACATGTGGGAGACAATTTAGATTGAAGTTTAACAACAAAACATGCCAACTCTACATTGCAGATGCATATTATGGACTAATGTTAGTAGGTCCCAAAGGTGGCAAGGCAAAATCACTGGTCACTAAAGAACCTGATTAAATAAAGTTATTTGTTTTTTTACCTTTGTCTGTACATTTGTTAGTTTGAATTTTGTTCAAATGAAATAAATAATTTTTTTCTCCTATTGATAAATAATATTCTTGTAAATACAATTAGAAACATCTTTAATTTATATATAAATAATTTGTTATTTATACGACGACGCTAAATATGAATGCGTTGTCAACTTAGAGACACTAAGTACAAATGCGTTGTCAACTTAGAGACACTAAGTGTACATATATTATCAACTTAGAGACACTAAGTGTACAAGTGTTGTCCATTTAGAGACACAAATGCACATTTGTTGCCAATTTAGAAACACTAAGTATACATGTGTTGTCAACTTAGAGACACTAAGTGTACATGCGTTGTCAATTTAATGACGTTAAGCTTACAAGTGTCTTTAATATAAGGATGTATAAACAAATAGTGTTCTGAAATTGGAGACGTATAAGAAATGTCTTAAAATTAAAGACGCATAAACAACAAGCGTCCCTACTTTAAGGACGCTTATAGCAAGTGTGTAAAATAAATGTTATCGACACATATTTTTTGTGTCGTAAAAAAAAGGGCGACATCACTTTTACCAACACGACGACATTTTATGATGCGTCGGTAAAATTTTTAAAGACACTAATTAGTGTCGTTAAATGAGTAAATTAAAGTCGCTAAATACACAATGTTTTGTAGTGTATATTTTGGATATGACACATGGCGCATCGAGGAGGCTCGAAACCGTCACGTAGCACACTAAAGATGTATGCTTATTATATATATATATATATGTCTTTCTATATATAACTAGTCGTTTCCCTGTAATAATAATAATAATAATAATAATAATAATAATAATAATAATAATAATAATAATAATAATAATAATAATAATAATAATAATAATAATATTAATTATTATTATTATTATTATTATTATTATTATTATTATTATAATTCTCATCGAGTCAAACGAAAAATTTATAAAAGAACAATAATAATAAGAAAAAGCAAAACACTATATTGTCTTCTTTAGCTTTTGTAGCATTCTATAGACTGAACAACATCTTTAAGCAATGGTAATCCCATGCGGTAGTGTATATTGATACACTATAACCGTTAAATATAAATTCTTCTATATCGTCTATTCACTCCAATTGCAGACAACATAACAAAGGCAGCATAAAGGTCACGTGATTATTGATTTGTGTTATAGATATAATGATTCACTTCGGTCTTGAACGTATGCAAAACGTACCAAACGATTAGATCTAATATAGAGCAAACGTACCTAAATGAGGGCGATCAAAAGTGGTTTAGCTTATAAGCGTTGTGAATGGTTGTTATATCACTGAGTGCATGAAGCTATGGGTAGGTAGAACAACTTTTGAATGTACAGACGATGTTCAAATCCATCGATCATATCTTGAATTTATTGGGTGATAATTGGTTGAGAACTGGAGGAATCTAAGGTTAGATATAATAAAATTGGTTTTTTTGTGATTTTTTGAATGGTGAAGGAAAAAAAAAAAATCAAGTCGATTGCAAGAAGAATTGATGAGAGTTGAAATTTATAGGGGGAATGTAACTTGCACTACACTCAATTCCTTGTATTTACTCATGATTTCAAGTTCAACGTACTCAATCTATTAATGATAAGATAACCATTATTAATTATTAATAAATGTACACATAATGTATAATTATATATCTTGAAATAATAAATAAATAAATAACAAAAAATAACTCAATTCCTTGTATTTACTCATGATTTCAAGTTCAACGTACTCAATCTATTAATGATAAGATAACCACTATTAATTATTAATAAATGTACACATAGGGTATAATTATATCTCTTGAAATAATAAATAAATAAATAACAAAAAATAAAAAATTGAGAAAAATAAAAAATAGAATGGTGAGATGAGGTAACTTTTAAATTTTCTCTTTCCTCCTACTTTTATATATATATATAGATACTCTCTCCGTTTCTTTATAAGTGACTTTTAACCATTTTGAAACATTTCACAATATTTGTCATTTGATAGTTTCAATACACATTAATTATTTAATTGTTTTTTTATATCTTTCATAGAAAAAGAAAATTTATTATTTACACATTAATAACTAATGTATGTAGAAGTGGTGGGGTTATGAGAGATAAATAGTGATTTAGTAATTTAACTGCTACTTCTCTTCATTCAAGATAATTAAATGACTTTCTTAAAAATTGTGAACGACCTTGAAACGTTACTTAAATAGAAGGGTAGTGCTAGATGATGGACTCAAAAAGTCCGACTCAAAAAGTCCGGACTCAAACAACCAAAAAGACATAAAGACTCTTAATTCAAATTCATTATTGATGTTTGAGGGTAGAGGGTAATTATGTCTTTTACTTAGATAAATATCTTAAATTATTAATAAAAAAATATTTGGGTCCCGACTCAAAGAGTCCGAACAGATTTTTTGTAAATAGAAATGGAGAGATTGCCTCACAACCATAAAATACATGTACTATGGAACATCATTTAGAACCATTGTTTGAGACATTTATTACAATTCATGAGTCATAAATACAAAAAGACATTTAAGTCGGATAACAGGGGATGCAAATAAATACAAAAAAACATTGGAGTCGGATAGCAGGGCATGCAAATTTTGAGTGCGATCACAAATTTAAATTTAAATTTATTTTTGAGAGCACTCACTGTCGGCCGCAAGTGTACAACTTCGATGTAACAACACTTGATAAGTTAATAAATGTGCATAAATAAAGTGTGTCTTAGATGAGTTCACATGGTTAAATCTCCGACTTATGGCACTTATCCTTTTTTATTTTTTTTGTATTTTCAAAGCAAAAAGAGGCAAACGGGAGAAAAAAAAATAGACGGTCAAAATTGATGGAAAAACACTTAGGCAAATACTATCGCCCTGTCAGCGCCCGGAAGGTGCATATATTGAAGGCGCTCAGAAGACGCAGGCTTTCTCCAAGGAATTCCAAAGAGCAAATGTGTTCAGCGCTTTTCCTACCGTTTTTCCGACGTGCCAGAGTCAACAACATGAGGCGCCAAGCCACATAAACCCAACGCCCTGCGTTCAACATCCCCTTCGCCCTCAAAAATGCACAGAAGGCGCCAATACTGGGCGCTGGATAGGAATAAGAAATTCCATAATAGGAGGACTTCAACACCTTTGCCACCGCTTTCCTAGTGCCCTCCACCTTTGAACAAAAGACGCTAAAATTGGTTGGTTAAATTTGTTGCGGATTGGTGAGATTTTTTCGATTTTAATAGAGAATACACTTTTACTTTGTTTTAGTATAAATACTACTCGAACTAGCCCTCTAAGTGATCGATTTTCATTCTTCTTCTTTTTCACTCGCTAGGACTTTCGTGTTCGTAAAGGTAACTTTAATTCAATATTTATTTATTTTAGTTTTTATGGCCATTGTTGGCTAGATCTTTGATCTGGATTGAGGAAACTTGAATGTATAAGCAAAGGTTTATGAGATTCTTGTTTTTAATAGACAACCTTTTTCTTCAACTCTTGTAATCTTGATTTCACGGTTTCATGAGATCTTTCGTTTGCATTAGTGTCTAAGGTTTTCACATTCTTGTTGTGGAGTGACTAATGCACATAATTTTGTTTAAAATCATATTTAGTAGTACGGTAAAGGAAACTTTGGTTTTTGTAATTAGGACCATTGATTGTTTGCATTCGAGAAGTCATAGGTGTTTTCGAGGTATATATCGAGTTGCGGTGCTTACCTAGTTGTTGCCTAATATAGGTACTTTCAAAGAACGTAATGCTTTTAATTAGGATGTTGAACTTGCAAGCTCTCATGGTTACAGTCTAGTTATAGTTTGTGGTTGTGTCGCACATTCCTTCCACTTAGTTAAAGAAAACAAGGCAATTGGTAGTGAATCGATTGCTACATCATTTCTATGGGATATTGTTGGAAAGAAATTTTTGAGTCAGTGATTAATGCAATGCTTGCACAATTCAATGTTTTCGTCAATCCGGATACTTCATTGTATTGTCAATCTGCAAATTATATGATTTACGCGTTCTTGCATTTATTTTCTAGTATTTCTTGAGTTTTAATTGGTCTAAATTATTTAACCCCCCTCCGATTTGACCTAAAGGTTACTCACAACCCTTGTGGATACACCCCTGCTTACCATTGCATGAAGTCCATATTAGTATGGTAAATAGGGATTATTTTTGGAGTGTTCGACAACGCATCAATTTTTGGCGCCGTGAAACGTGTTGAGCGTGTACAATAAGTTTCTCGTATATTCCTATTATTTGTAGTAATGGTAAATGGGATCGTCTCCACAGGAATTTTACAAACTTCTTAAAAAAAAGGTTTTTCCAAGGGTTTTATATTTTTACTTTAATTTTATTAATTTAATGAAAACGAAAATCAAAATTATCTAATCAAACTATGACAATCAAATAACTAATTAAACTAATTTAAACTGCCACACTTTAGGATGATTTTAGGTTAAAATAGATTGCAAGAACATACATAGAGTAGTTATTTCTTTTTTGAGTAATCAAGAGAATTTAAGAGAGTTTTTAAGAGGGTTTGAAAAGATGATACATTGAAGACTCCAAGTTTATAACTTATAGTTATTTATTTGATTCAATAGAAGGTAAATTTTTGATTCAATAACAAAATACAATGAATTAAATGAATCGTATTTTTTAATGTCTTATATGGAGTAGTTTACTTTATTTTGAGGATCAATGAACCTTATTATATGACAACTATGCAAGTTTGATAAAATTGTAATGGTGAAGTTGTGCACTTTTAGAGTTTGTGTTTGTTTTTGAACTAAATGCTATACACATCTTAATCACATGTTTATTGATTAGGAGAGTTAGAAGTGACGTGACCGTAGAGTTTTTAATCTAGATATGAAAAACACAACCATATGAGACATAACACATCGATAGTTGGTTATTGACTAGGAAGGCACATATACTAAAATTAAATGTTTATTAATCTAAGAATTTTTAGTATGTTGCTTTGTGAAACTTACGCTATTCACACCAACAGGTGAAATTCTAGTGGTTCATTAAGATCTTTATCACCACGATAGTGAGGTTAAATTAATTGGAATGAAATTATTCTATTCTAAACAAGCACACACACACACACATATATGATATAAGGAAATTGGTGTTACGAAATCATAGTTTATCGTTACCTAGGTGAAATTCTGAACTAAGAGTTTCTTTCAAATTGAAGTTCAACCTAAATTTGCATTGCTTTTATAGGTTGATTTTAACCTAGTTTAAATAATCATAAAAAAAAGTCTTCTCAACATATTAGTGAACTTAACCAAGAGTGTCACATATACCTTTCCTTGAGGATCGACATGCTATTACTACAATCTAGCCATTATATTTGCGGCACACATAATAAATTTTGGCGACATTGCAGAGGATCGATTAGCCACTTTTAGTTTACTTTATCTAGTTTGTTAAAAATCTTAATTCTTAGTAATTCTTAGTTTTATTTAGTTAAGTTTTAGTTTGACTATTTATACTTGGTCTTTTGTGTTTTCTTTATAAGGTTTTCACTAATGTATGCGCAGCTGAGGAGATAAGGACTTAGCACTTACGACCTTGAAATTGATAGAACCTTGAAATTGATAGAACTTCCAAGAGCAACATAATGAAAGAAGAAGAATGAGGCTAAGATGGAAAAGATCAACCGAGAAACCAATATTAAGGCCAAGCTAATAATCAAACATAAGGTGATCTGGTATTGTAGAACACAGAGCGAGGGCAAGGATGCATTCGAGACTACATCAAACCAGAAGTACATAACACATATAATGGAGTGATGAGCCTTCCAACCAACAATCCATAATTTGAGTTAGATCATCTTTTATCAACATGGTGGAAAACAACCTATTTCATGGGTTTTCTAATTAAGATATAGTTGCACATGTAAGGAACCTTTTGGAGAAATGATATATTGTTCAAATTACTAGAGTTAAGAAAAAGATCATTAAGATGAGACTTTTCACATTCATTTTAGCAGGGAAAGTCAAATCATGGTTCTAGGGATTAAGTCTTTGAATTACGACTTCATGGCAATGAAATATTCTTAGATAAATTCTTTTCCTAATTAAGGTAAGAGAAAAAAAATGGAGATAAATCAATTTAAGAAATGTGAAACTAAGTCTCTTGGTGAGGCGTGAGAAGTTCAAAATGATGCTGAGAAGATTTCTAAGACACGGTTAGGCAAAATGGGCTTAATTGTAGATATTATACTACAACATGAATCCTAAACCAAGGACATTAGTGGAAGTTGCATTTGGTGGTACTTTACTAACAAAAAGTGAAGATGGAGCATTAGATTTCTTGGGTTTTATGTCACAAATTTCTAAAGCTGGAAGTCGTTTTGCATTTAAAAACCAAAAGAGATTTTTAGCTTGATACACACAACAATTATGAGATAATTATCAACTTCAAATAGTCAAATGGCTAAATTACAAATGAGGCAATCTAGTCGGAAAGTCCAAGCAATTAAGTAGATGTTAATAACTTAGCAATTGTGGTTAATTCGTTAGACATACCATAACAAGGAGTTATATCCGAGAATGTCAATTACATAAAGAATTAGGACTATAGAAACAAGTTAAGGCAGAGAGGAATGGCTCCTCAGAGTTACAATCCAATGTATACCAACCTAAAGTTTTCATATGGAAATCCGGATAATGCATTGAAACCACCTTCGAGCTTTGATCAGCAAGTTCAGTATGATAAATTAGGGTGGAGTGATGAGATGACTTCGCTTAAGTCAGTTGAAAGATTCTTTTAAGCTTTGGTTGTCAACAATAGAGAACGCCATGAGTAGCTTGAAAAAAGAGTGAAAGGGGTGAACAAACTCTAAAACGAATGGATGATGAAAAGAAATAGTCCATCAAGAACCTGGAGAGACAAATTGGTCAGTTTGCAATAACTTTGAATTCAAGGAACGAATTAATATTTACAAGTAACACGATGAAAAATCTAATGGATAATAGCAGTTTAGTTCAGGAGATAAGCACCAGGACAATCAAGGACCAAACCCAAGAACAAGTGGTACATAAATAGGAAAAGGTCAACTCTTTGGCTATCATGAAGATTAGAAAATGCAAGGACATGAGGGAGATAATAACTGAAGTTTTTCTAGATGAGTAGTTGTTTAAAGCAACAAAATTCCATACCATAAGGAATAACGATAAGAACAAGGGAAAAAAATCAAATGAGAATCAAACAAACTAATGTAGGAATCTGATCTCGCATCTTACAACACCAATAATAGTTCTGATTTACTCACTATTTGGATATATAGTGAGGCAAATACGGGTCGAACCCATAGAGACTGAGTTAACTCTAGGTTATTCAAGGGGGTATTATAAGAAAACTATTCTAAACTAATAACTAATTATTAACTAGGAAAGTAAATGCAAGAATTATAATACTAAACTAACAATATATAATATATTTCCAAATCAAGGAGACATATAGACTGTAAGTATGATTAAGTCGTCGATTCAAAAAGGTTATTTTTCATCTAGTCTTATACATAGGTTTATAGTGACTCACGCCACCTTGTTCTCCTCATGTCATTGGAGGGAACGTGCGACACAACCACATACTAACTGGACCTGCAAAAGCACATGATATGTTGTAAATTTTTAATAGACTAGCATCATCAATGCTCTATCAGAACACTTATCATGAGTGATAACTAGTGTCAAATTGTCCACATAACGTGTGGAAATTATAAACCACTGCCGTCTTTCTCATATCCTAATTGCATAGGGGCACACCGATTTCCAATAGATAATGCCCCATTCGCCACCTAACATAATCCCTATTATCGAGTAGTGGTAGGATCATTGGTAATGAATTCTAACCTAACTAGTGTGCACATGCATTTACACATCAAATAGGTAGAAATATATATATATATATATATATATATATATAGACTCTAAAATAGAATCAATAGCGCAATACAATAAAATACGAGACATCAATGGAAAAATATAGAAATTAAAATATGAATCTCATAAATCACTTGCACGTCTCTTGATCTAGATCATAATTTAGCTTACTAATACCATTAGAATCTCCATTACAAACTACAAATAAAAATATAAAAATATAAAAACAATAGAAAAAGGGTGAAGAAAAGATAGTGAAAATGGAGCGATAGAGAAGAGAATGGAATGGAGAATAGAGAGGCTCTTCTAAATAGTATGGTGTTCTGATTAGGAGATAATATAATGATAGAGAGGGGAGAGTTTTATAGTGTTTTTTGTCTCGAGAAGAAAGAAAATCCCTAAGATCATGAATTCGAATTGGTTATTTAATTGGTTGGATCTTTAGGAGATCAAGGTTTACACGTCCGCCGAGGAGGAATCAATAGCTTCTAATCATTGTTGGATGTCCTGACATGTTGTTCGAGGCAGATTGAAGGGGGAGCTCGACACCCATTGCTCACAGAAGGAGAGGGAAGATCAAATCAGTTAGGGTAGAGACAGACTCGTGCACCTAGGTGCATCCACGGCTGTTGATTATAGTTGGAAGGCTGACATATGACTTGAGGATGATTTAAGGGGAGCTCGACACATGATGACACATGAGGAGATAGAGACGGATGAGTGACTCGTGCGCCTAGGAGGATCCATACATCTCGAGGCGGATCAAAATGGAGCTTAACACATGGCGTAATGAAGGACTCATACAAATGTGTAGGAGGTGGTGCATAACAGATGTCAATGCAATGTGGAGTGGAGAGGAGAGAAATTAAGTGAGGTGGGAGTCAGTGTGCCACATATCTCGAGGTAGGATCTCTTAATTGTTGAGATGTTGCGTGTTTTATGTGTTTGTTGCGTTACCTCGATAGTCCATCTTTTTTAATCTTGTACACAACGCGTGTCTCGAGGAGAATCCAAGAGATGATAAGGCACATTGAATTAAAACTTATACTTAGCCATTTTGGCTTAATTCCTTCAACCAATGCCTTACAAAACTTTTTTCGAACCACCAAACAACTAACGGGGACTAATGTGGTTCCACGTGACTATCTCGAAGTGCATGCTAGCACACTTTTCAAGGCCAATCATCAAATAAACTCCAAAAGAACCCAAATTTAGTCTTTTCATCAAATTGCCTCTTTTGTTCCTGAAAAAAAACAAAGGATTATTGCTATAAATTGTGGATTTAACCACTGAAATCACAATAAATACACAATAAAATATATCAATTTTGACGTCTTACCAAATACTCTTAAACTTAGACAATTGCTTATCCCGAGCAATGGAGGGCATCGCCTGGCCTAATCCCGTCATTAAGCCTTAATCTTACCTCGTAGGACTTAACAACATATTAGTCAGGAAATAAAGATTACATGCGTATATATATGAAACAATGATAATATATCATCGTGTATCTGGTCGGGGTACTATCTCTCAACCCACAATATATACAACCCTAAAAGTATGTGGATGTAATGACTCTAAAATTACTTATAGTAAATTAGTCCCTAATCAGGGTTACTGACCCCAGACGTGGCCTAAGAACGGGTACACGATCTGAATACTTGGTATGAGGACTGAGGAATGTGTTAGATTTGATGTGATGGGTGCCTAGTGTGATGTATTTGTGTAGACCTATTAAGTCACTCATACTTGTATAAAGTTGTTGAGATGTGAGCGGGGACGCGCCTCAAATACGTGCCGACATGGGACTGGGGTAGAGAGTGAATGTGGTAAGTTTATTTAGGCTTAAAAGTAGCTTATATAGTAATATTAATGTGACTAAGGTTAATTTACATTAAGTGTACCTAAGTTAAGCAACTTAAAACAATAGCCATATGTTGATTCTCGAGATACGCATTGACACATCTAAAGACCAATTAAGTTTGAATTGGTGTCACTTAGCATGAATTAGTGGGACACATGTTAAGATGTAATCCATTAGATAAGCATCGATATACGTGTGTGCAACAAGATCAATTGCTATTAATTGATCTTATCCAATTCATATAAAAGGCCAAGATCAACACATGTAAACTCTCTCATTTCAATTACTTAGCTTGGAGGCAAATTTGCTAAATAGAAGGAGAGCTGCTGGAAGAGGAAGAAGACCAACAAAACCTTGAGTTGGTGAAGTTGGTGTCTATCTAGCTAGTGTTTATCAAGTTAGGTAACTTCTCTACACCATAGATTTAGCTCGAATCAATGAATTCATGAATTTAATGTTGTGGGTCGTTGCTTTATGTTGTGGTTGATGTCATGGAACTCTAGAAATGTGTATGGAGGTTCTTTAGGCATTAACATGGCCTATGTGCAGAGAAAACACAGAATTATATTTGCAGAATTTTGGGTTTTCCTGCACATAGCGTGCTAGGTAGGAAAACTAGCGCGCTAACTTTGATTAGCGCGCTAACTAGAGTAGCTCATGCTCATAAGCAACCTTTTCGACCCATCTTTTGATCTTGAAAAGCTCGATAAATCTCGGTGGTAACTTGCCTTTCAAACCAAATTTGTGAAGACTCTTCCAAGGAGAAACCTTTAAATACATAAAGGCTCCATCGATATACGTGAGATCGTTATGATACGTATCTGCATACTTCTTATGCATCTCTTGGGCTTCCTTAATCCTCTAGTAAATATGTCGTACCTTCTTTGTGTGATCAACAACAATTTCGAGCCCTATTAACTCTCAGTCCTCTAGCTCAGCCTAACAAGATGGCGAGCGACACGGTTTGCCATATAACGCCTCAAATGGCGCCTTCTTAGTGCTTGCATGATAAGTGTTGTTGTATGCAAACTCATACAATAGTAGGTACTCCTCCCAAGATATGCCAAACTTAAGTACACAAGCTCGGAGCATATCTTGAGAACCTAAATCAACCTCTCAGTCTACCCATTAGTTTGATGGTGAAAGGCTGTGCTGAACTATAGGCACATACCATACTGCTCCTACATACTCCGCAACATCCTAGATGTATACATAACATCTCCATTTGACGTGATAGTCAATGGTACCCTATGCAGTTTGATAATCTCCCTCTTGAACAATATGCTCAAATAGTCGAATTTGTAGTGAGCTGCAACTGGTAAGAAATGGGCGATTTCGTCAACCTATCCACAACTACCCAAATAGAATCGTGTCGTTTAGCAATCCTCAACAATTCTGTAATGAAACCCATGGCTATGTCTTTCCACTTCCATCGTGGAATGGGAAGTGACTACAACAATTCTCCAGGTCTACGATGCTCATCCTTTTCCTACTGGTGAATCCCACAATTCTTGATGAATTTCGATATGCCGCTTTCATCCCAGGCCACAAAAAATGTCTCTTCATATCATGGTACATGGTTCTGCCTGGATGAATAATGAACTGAGAACGGTATGACTCTTGAAGAGTCTCATCTCTCAGCTCCGCCACTGTCGATATCTATAATCCACCTCTAAATCTCAAACACTTGTCCATCATCTCTGTCTAGTCAGTACAATCAGTACTCTGTGCTAACTCATTGAACCTCGAGTATAGAATGTCGGCTCTCTGACCCTCTGACACTCTATGTGTATACACTATTTGTAACATCATCTATGTACAAATCATCACCTAAATGTTAGTAGGAATATGTGACTGACTCATCATCGCTGCTGCCTCAAGTAATCCATACTTATGCATCATATGACATCTAAAAATCTCGGCATCTCCAATCGGTATCCTACTTAGTGCATTTACAAATACGTTAGCTTTTCCTAGGTGATATTCCAAAGAAAAGTTGTAGTCCTTTAGAAACTCCAACCATTTACGCTGTCCCATATTCAGCTCTTTCTGAGTGTAGAAGTATTTCAAACTTTTCGATTAATATTGAGTGTGAACCTCTCTCTATACAGATGATGTCTCCATATCTTTAGAGCAAATACCACCGCTGCCAACTCCAAGTTAGGATAGATAATTCTTCTCATATATCTTCAGTTGTCTAGATGCATAAGCCACCGTGCCTTTATCCTGTATCAACACACAACCTAGATCCGTATGAGAAGCATATATATGTACAAAGAATCCTTGTCCAGCCTTTGGCAATACCAATACTTGTGTGGTAGTCAGCGACCTCTTCGGTTGAGTAAATGCCTCCTCGCATTCCTCAGTCCAATCAAATCTGATGTCTTTCTAAGTCCATCCGGTATTCGGTGAAGCGATCTTCACGAAATCCTTCACGAATCTGCTGTAATATCCTAATAATCATAGAAAACTCATGATATTTGTAACTAACTTCTGTGCCGACCAATCCATAATAACTTGAGTATTGGTTGGATCTACAACAATACCTGCTGCTCCAACAAGATGTCCCAAAAACTTAAACTCTAACATCCAAAATCCATACTTGCTAAACTTGGCATAGAGTTTGTACTCCCTGAAAGTTTGCAATGTCCCCCTGAGGTGCTACTCGTGATCCTCTTGAGCCCTCAAATATATTGATATATCATCGATAAAAACTATCAAGAAGCGGTCAAGAAATGGTTTCATCACTCGATGCCTTAACTCCATAAATGTGGCAGGAGAGATGGTCAAACCAAACGACATGACTGTGAATTGATAATGTCCATATCTCGTGCTGAATGCTCTCTTGTACCTATCCTCATCCCTGATCCTAAGCTAATGATACCCTGATCTCAAGTTTATCTTGATGAAAAATTGTGCTCTTCTCAGTTGATCAAACAAATCATCAATCCGTGGCAATGGATACTTGTTCCTGACAATGACTTTGTTCAACTATTTATAGTCAATACACAACCTCAAAATATCATCATTCTTCACAAACATGATAGGTGCTCCCTATGAAAACATAGAAGGTGTATTAAATCTCTTTATCCTAAACCCTAGAGCTGACTCCTAAACTTCTCCAACTCTCTCGAGCCATGCGGTATAATGATATAGAAATAGGCCTGATACTTGATACCAACTCAATGATGAAGTTTATCTTTCTCGATGGTGGTAAACCAGGTAAATCCTCCGAAAAAAACATCTAAAGACTTGCACACAACCAGGAATCTCCTTAAGTCTTGGTCCCTGACTTTCTGCTAATATGTATAATGATACGAGAGTCTCCATCTCTCCACTAGTCGTAAGTCGACCTCTAGTGCCCTCGGCTCTCGATGTACTACCACTATATGTAAACATCGGACGCCCTGAAATCTTAAATATTATTGGTTTACTGAAATAGTTGATATGAATGTGATATGCTGCTAGCCAACACATCCCAAATAATGCGTCGAAGTTTAAAAACTTGGGAACCTTGACCTTTTAGGTAACTCTAAATCGTCTATCTCTACTGGACATCTATCAACAAGATAATTAGGGCAAATCCTATCCCTGGTTGCGATACTTAATTTCAAATGTACGCTTACCCTAACCAGTGTCAACCTTAAGATGCCTATCATGAGATCAGAAATGAAAGATACTATAGAACTCGAATTAAACAAAACATATAAATCTCTATAACATATGGAAACCGTACCCTTAATAAGTCCTCGTGGGGCATCGACATCAGGCTGTACTACCATGTGTACACTATCTCAACTATGCGGTGGAATCACGACTACTGGCTGTAGATAATCTCTAATGACATGCCCAACCTGACCACACCTGAAGCAAGTAATCGACCTACGCTGACTCTATGTCTGATCCTGGGCCTGTGCCTGTCTTTGTCCCTATCGGTAACCATCTCTACCTCTACCTCTGCCTCGAGCTCTACCACCCTGCTGGTATTGACGTGACGCTGGTGGTACTAGAAGAGCTGGCCAAGTAGTAGGAGCTGTCAGTGCAGGTCTGATTGGTGGTGGTAAGGGAGGTCTACCAACTATAGTCTACAATGGCGCAGGGGATGATACATAAAATACAATAGTGGTAGCTGTCCCTGATCCCTTAAAACCTCTCTTCCATCTACTCTGTCCCTTGCCTATTTGTCTCCTCCTTTCAAACTCTGCGGTTTGATCTGTTGACAATACTAGTCTTAACGGTGTCCCATAAGCAACTCTACTTAGCTAATAGGTTTTGTGAAAAAGTCCACGCTTGTAGATCTCACCCAAGATATGTTGGGTTTTTAGGGTTCATACGCAGTGGAAAATTCAAAACAAATTTTGAAAAACCCCATCAGGATAAAAAATAAGTTCCATTCGAACTAAATCTACGAAAGTAAATCATACCTTATTATGTGATTTCCCTTTGATTATTCAATTTTCAAGATGCTCAAGTGCGCGTCCTCTATTAGAAACCAACACATGAACGGTGACCACAATTTTGAGTGCTAGCCCCAAGAGAGATTGAAAACGATTTTTCTTTCTCACCCTAAATCCGAGAACTCGAAAATTGTAAAACGAAATCTTATATCATTTTTAGGGATCCACCCTTTATTTATATGTGAAGATAAGCCGTCACTTAAAATCCTATTCATAATACAACTATTGTATTTATATAGTTTAAGCAAATTACACATATGCCCTTATTAATAAGTTATCATATAACAAATCGTAAGGGCTTTTACGTCATGAATTTTATCATATAAAATTCATTAATCTGGACCAATTGAAATTGTGCAAAGCTGTGTGCGATCCAATAGGTTCATGCGACGTTAGCAGTGAACCAAAACAATTTTGGTACACAAGTCATAAGCGGTCTCTAGCAAGGTATGACCACCCAAGTAGCATGAATATCAACATTAATACAACCTAATTAATAAATTATATCATACCCTTTTGTCGTGCGATATTTTTGATTAAACATAAGACATGGAAAGTCACCCTTAATATTCAATCGTACTAGTCTCGATCTTTAGGTAAACTTAGTCTAGATCTTTAGGTAAACTGAGAAACATCCAAGTGACATTGATCATATCAATTCACATGGACTTGGCCATTATCAGTCTATCTTATCGAGGGATCCACTGATATCTCTTTCTATACGAGAGTGACAAATTCTATCTTAATTACACGCCTTTTACATATTATTCACACGGTAACCAATCACAATCTTTATAATTGTCGGTTAAAGACAACATTCGATTGTGTCAAATTATCATGCTCCTAATATTGAAGTCCATGGTAATTTCAAGTCGAAGAACTAAATGATATACCTATCATGAGTAACACCTATGACTTAATCTATATGGTGTTCTCATAGCGGGTTGGTCCAATATCTTATTCCATAATAAGTACCCATGATCTTGATTTGTATCCTTATACGCATGATCATCACATGACCATCAATCAAGATTCATACTAGTCTTAATTCATTGTAGTTCCTAGTATAATGACCGACTATGGACATTTAGGATATTTCAACAAATACCCATGGATCTTACTATAAGGTAAACATGTAATCACTTATAATAAAACATCAAATAAAACCTCTATTTTATTAACTAAAATTATAAGATAAATAATGTTTATAGATTGACCTAGGGCACATGCCCTAACAAGATCGTACCACGTGAATTAACCACGTAAAATCCTATATCTAGTCTCATTCCATCTCCAAAGTGGTACACATCATCAGAGTCATCTCTTACTAAATCCTCAGCAAACTGTCTCAAATAACCATATCGATATCTGTAGCTCATCACCGACTTATTAGCTCCCTGTCTCAGATTCATAAAATCATTCTTTAACCTCTTCATCACTGTAGGAGGGAAGTACTGCTGGTATAACTTCTTCTTAAAGGCATCTCAAGGCTTAAAGTCTCCATCAGAAGCTATCATTGCACGCCACCAAACATTGACGTCTCTCTGCAGTGTATACAATGAAATCTCAGCCCGAAGTCTGTCCTCAATCCTCAAGACTCTATGCAACTTCTCGTAAGACAAACCCAGTTCTCGATCTTCTCAAAATCTCACCGACCATCAAAGTACACATGCTTTAGTATGATGAAATCCTTCACCAACTTAACCTCTACTATCAAGCTAGAAGATGTAGGCGTGAAATATGATGTATAAACTCTCTTTATGGCTAGTGCTATCACTACCGGTATAGTCTGTACTACTGGAATGACTGCAGTCGATAATGTAGGAGTAGTAGTCGGGGTCGATGTCTGTGATGGTAGAGCAAAATGTGATGTCATTATGGTAATGAAATCAGCTAACTACTGTCTTTGAGCAGCTACTCAATTAGATGGCCTCTTAAAATCATCAATAGATAGAATAGGAGACTGGCTACCACTAGCATTTGCATCCACGCTATCGGGTGAATCAACCATCAGCGTTTGCAAGTTGATAGCGAAAGTGAATCAGCTACTACGCGAGTAAAGCATATATATATATATATATATATACATACAGAAACTAACGTGTACATATAAGAAATCCCTATTTCACTTTCACTCACTTCCCAACTAATGGTTTCTAGGCAAGGATCATCCAGTTTTCCACAACTAAAATTTATGTTTTCTTGTTTAAATTTTATTTGTTACTTATTGGAAAAGTTAGGCCCCTGTTACCAACTGTAACTTTGGTATCACATTGTAGAATAACTATATTCCACTACCTAAGCTCTATAAACTTAGGCTCTGATACCACCTGTGATGACCCTTTCTCAAATTGGGGTACCGACTGACCTAATCCCGTCATTAAGCCTTAATCTCGCCTCGTATGACTTAACAACAGATTAGTTAGCCTTTTTTTTATAAATAACCATTTTCTTATCTTATGTCAATTAATAAATAAGTGTTAATTAAAAGTTATACAATTTATAGTTTATTCAGTGGAAGTCTTAATAATTTAGTGGAAGCTTTTAACATGATACCAAAAAATTATGTAAAACTAAAAAATAAAGATCACATGCGTATATATATATGAAACGATGATAATATATCATCACGTATCAGATCAGGGTACTATCTCTCAACCCACAATATATACAACCCCAAAAGTTTGTAGAAGACATAAAATTCATACAACAAAATAAAAACCTACAAAATTATGTGTAGCATCACTCTACTAGCTCAGAGGTAGTCGTCGATCTTCTCCTTGTCTGGTATGCTACTTGATGGATCTACACCCACCATCTAGGAAAGTCAAAAGTAACACTAAGAGACATTTGTTCATATTACCAAACATACAAGAAGTATCAAAAGCATAATAATAGCAACCATGCTAAAAAGAATTCATGATTAAAGATACTACAGTTAAAGAATATGAAACATATACTTGGCTAAGTAGAACTAGAGCCAGTTGGCCATGAGTCCTATTACAATGCCTTTTTCCACTATATAAGGATAGTGTTGTACTCTACATCTCTGTTGAAGGTTGGAGCTATGCTCTACGCCTCTATAATCATTCACTAGTGCTAGTCACCTGTGATATATGTGCTTGCTAACAACCACGGGTCCCATACCCCATGTTATGCACAAGATAGTGGTGAGATCTCGATCACCCAAAAAGTCTAGTGACCCCATGTGCCGCACCATCTCTATCATGTCATGGTCATAGATACAAGAACTACTTTCATTACCCAAGAAATGACATGGTTTAGGAATCCAACAAAGTAATTGCATATTTAACGCACAAAGGAATTTAGATGTACAATACCATCAAATATCTACCAATAACATGCCATTTCATTTGACCAATATAACAATAATAAAAAAGGACATAGCACATGATTTAGAGTCAATGAGACTATTTAATCAATAATCAATACCATGATAGCAAACTCATGAAATGAGAATGGAAACAAGTCATGTTATCTAAAGTATAATAGGTAAATCAATCAAAGGACTGGGATTGAATGACTAAACAAGAATGAAATGTAAATAAATATCTCTATCATTTTACTTACAATCAACATAAATTTCCTAGCTAATCCAACCGCTCGACACCTCAAAACTCGTATCCAAACCCCTGAGACTCTTCCGTAGGTTCTTGATATCATTTAACAAGTTTTCGAGTGTGTTTAGACCATTAGTTAGGGTATTGAACTTATTAAATGTTTGAATTTAAGTTAGGAAATTCTGATTTTTGAGCTGTCATAGCACCTAGCGCACTAGGTATGATCAACTATAACAACATTATTAATACTATATAACCTACATTAGGCTTAAACCAACTTACCACATCACTCTCTACCCCGGTCCCATGCAAGCACGCATCTCGATGCACTTTTCCACACACGTCTCAACACCTAAACACAAGTAGGAGTGACTTAATAACATACATATGTACAATACATTAGGTATACACCATAACAAATCTAACATATACCTCGACCACATTGCCTCGGTTACATCACATATCTTGATGTGGGTCCCACATCACAGGTCACTGATCTTGATTAAATAAATAAACTAGGATTTAGGAATTCAGGCCGTGACAGGAGTATAAGATAATCAGCTTGCATATAAAGATTTCACATTAACTTCATTAATGCCCAACTCGAACTTAATGGTTTCATCCAATTTTTTTCAACAAACTTGCCAAATGGAAACAAGAACACTTAAACAAAGCCGGTTACATTGAGTCAAGATATTTCAGCCACTTTCTTGAGGAATACTATACAAAATACTTGGCTTCGTCAATACTAAAGCAATTTATTAATCACGAGTTACCTCGAAACTTTTAACAAGCCAAAAACATACAATCTCTAAAGAGGGCATTAAATACCAAGACTCATAAATAGAAACTTATACAACCATTCCACTGACACATTCAAAACATCATTTGGGGTCAATAAGACTTTCTTTTTGGTTATTATTACTGACCGAGCTGGGGTAACAAGAAAATGGATATCAAAGGATTAAAAACATTAGAAAGACTTACTTAATCTACCTACAAGCACTCGAGCTAAATCTTTTTATTTGAGAAGTTTTTATAGACTTCCGTCTTTATTCATTTCACTTATATATATTCTCTATTTTTCTCCAAATATTTTTTAGTACAGTCCCTGCTCCATTTCCCGTGGATTTTGCTTTTTCTCACTTTTTCTTACCACTAGATTCCCTGCTACTTTCCCGTGGAATTATGAGATACTCTATTTTTTATTTTAAGACTCCTGTTAGCACTTCTCACTTTCACTATGATTAAATTAGCTTTCCAATGTAGGTAAAAAAATTATAAGGCTTTTGGGTTATAGGTTTTATGATAGGTGATGAAGGAATCAGGTTGGGTTGTCTTAAATAAGCTAACTAGGGATAAATTATAGGTGGGCTAAGGCCAAGTAAATAAACAATCCCCATTGATATTCTATCGTTCAACACAAAAAATAGTCTCACTTTTCACCGACTATAATTGATTTGTAGTGAGGCAAGTACGAGGTCAATCCTAAAGAGATTGGGAAGTTCTTTTTAGGTTTAGGGAAAACAATGGGTTTTGAAAACAAAAGTAAACTAGTAAATCAAATGCAACAAATTAAAACACTTAAAATTGAAATTAATAAATAAAGACTCTAGACTAAGGCATGATTTGACATTCTAGGAAACTAATTCAATCATCGGTTTATCAAATTGTTTATCCTATTATAGATTCTCATAGATAGGCTTATAGTTACTCTCATTATTGAATCGTTTGAAGTTATCTTTCATGATCAGTGATTAATTGACTACAACTGAGTTATTAATTACTTTTGGTCTAGGTTATTTTTATTTGCATTGATACTTTTAATTATTATTCGTATCTAGGTTAATTTTATTTGCATTTAATTCCTTTAATTATTATCTGTGTGATTATTTATTTATTTATCGCTTTCTAAATATTTATGTTAATTAGCAATTAGTAATTAGCGACAAAAAACAAAAACCCTTTTTGACTAAAGAAAGTTACAATCCTTGTGGAGATGAGCTTCCTTACACTACTACAAATTTAAAAGTATAACAAATGCAAGAACTTTATTGTACATGCTCAACACATATCAACGTTAACCATAAAACTGAAGTTATCGGCTAGTCTAGCCTTATAATATATATCCCTTACCCATCGCCTATAGCGTGCGCATATATTGAGAAAAATCTTTTACTCGCAACTTTGCCGATACTAATCACATTAAATTGGCTACATTATGAATAGCTAGGTAATGAGAACATGAAACAAAAATAATATATCTCAGAGTCGACTCATGAGGGTTGACCGAGTTCGCCATATCACGCCAAGTCCACGTCAAGGTCCTAAAAATGATACATGGTATGAGTCAGAGTTTTAGGTTCGTTATAGCTTTCTCGGCTAATTAAAATTTCGTCCTCAAAATTGAAAAAGTTTATGGTATGATCTTACTTAAATAAAAAAAAGCTAAGAAAGTGCTTGCACATATAGGACTCTCGTTCCCAAGTCAGCTCCTCGTCATCACCGTGATGCTACCACTTGAGGAGAACTAACGAGATGTCCTTATTCCTCGAGCTCAAAGTTTTTTGGCCCGAAATTCAAATTAGGTGCTAATCGTAGGTGATGTCCTATCTCGGATCTATCTGATTGAAATCCACTATCGATCGCCTACATCCTCGCAACTTATCTAGTCGGAGCATCAAAATGTGGAAGACTTGATGGATACTGGTTACCTATTATGGCAACTCGAGCTTGTAAGCAACTTTCCTAATTCTCTTCTTAATCATGAATGGACCAATGAACCTCGGCGCAAGCTTTATTTTGATTCCAAACGACTTGTGACCCTTAGTGTGAAAATCTTCAGGCAAGTAGGCTCCCACATCATACTCCAACCCGTCTTAGTACTTGTCGTAATACGTATTTTATCTCTCATACGGACATTCCAAGCGTAGTCGAATCTATCGTATCTTCTCTATGTGGTTCACAACAATCTCAAGCCCAATCGCTGCACATCCTCAAGCTCTGCCCAATATGAAAAATATCTACATGACCTTCTTTAAGTGCTTCAAATGGCGCCATCTTAATACTGGCCTGGTAACTATTTTTGTATCTAAACTTACGTAGATGAATATAGTCCTCCCAAAACCCACCGTACTCTAGTAGGCACGACATATCATAAAGCACCATGATTAATCGCTCGTGATTGTTTGTCTGTCAAGTAAGTGTAGGCGGTACTCATGTCCAACTGCGTGCTGGACTTTTCCTGCATACTCTACCGAATTTGTGATGTAAACTTCAACCCTTTATCTGATAAGATCAACAACGAAACATCGTGGAGTTAGACTATATGTTGCTCGGACAAACTAGACAGCCTATCCCCTTAGTGTGTAGTAGAGATCAGTAGGAAGTGTGCAGACTTGGTTAACCTGTCCGCAATCACCTATATAATATCAAGTCCGTGCTGGGAAATAGGTAATCCACTGACAAAGTCCATAGCAATATGCTCTCACTTCCACTGAAGAATGAGAAGTGGATGTAGTAGTCATCTAGGCCTCCAATGCATAGGCTTAACTCGCTGGCATATATCGCACACTCTAACGTAATTAAAAATATCAATCTTCATCCACAACCAACAAAATAGACGTGACATGTCAACTTACATCTTGGTCCAGCCCGGATGAACCATAAAATGTGAACGATGAGCCTCTTGAACTACATCCTTTTTAATCTCAGCCACTAATAGAATTCATTGGCATCCTCTTAGTCTCAAGCATGATTCTGTTGACTGACTCTAGTACGGGCAATACAAACTCTAAGCCATCTCATTGAACCTCTAATATAGCTAATCGACCTGTTGGCTTCGAAGTACACACTCAACCGACACTGTCTGAGTCCTAATCTTACCACAAATCTATCAGGGTCCATCTTATTAAGTCCTAACTACCCTAATTAGGCACCTAAACTATACAATCAACATCATACCTCAAAACACTTCTTATTTAAATCCTTAACAAAGCTCGAAAACTGAATTTATATCCCTAATGAGACTCAGTTCATGATTTGTTTAATTGGAGCAACTTTGGAATTTGTATGGATTATTCTCCGTATTTTGTAAGAATTTTAGCAACATTTCCCCTAAATGTCACCTGCCGAAAAAAATCCAACTAATGGATAATGGAATGGGAAGAAAACATAGAAGGACTCAAAACTCCCGGTAGTTTACAATATATATCAATTTAAATTATTTAAAACTAATTTAAGGTCCTCGATACCTTATTTACAGCTTACAATTCAAAAATACACCAAAACTAAAATATGACTTCTCAACTTGCTTTAAACTAATTTAGGAGACTCCCATAGCCTTTCACTGGTGTTTCATGGTTGACACTCACCCTAAGAACCCTAAAACTATATATATAAACAATTTACAACAAAAACTATTATCTTTAAATTTCAAACAATCACCAAGATCCTCAAAAACAACTTGAAAATGTTCGGTAAGTAAATTTTTAGACTGCTTTGTATTCCTGCAAATGTTTGTCCGAATACATGGAGACATGTAATTGCATTTCCAAATAACAACAAATTTATATAACTACATGAAACCCTTTATTACTATTCAAGGTTCACAAATAGGTTGGCCGACCTAATTATGAACCTAAAATAGTAGTAAGACTTCAATGCATGCTCCCCTAGAAAACGTACGTGCCTTGGGTCTTTCGTGTTCTAGTCTATCTAGTTAGAAAACCTAGCTCCGAGTCCCACTCATGAGTCGTAGCACTAACAAGCCATCGTTCGAATGACATGAACGCATGACCAAGAATTACACGAAATGAAATGCAGAGTAAACACAAATTCGAGTACAAAGACGAATTCCATAAATAGTAAAGACCATTGTAGGGTCTACTACAACCTTCTTGAGATTTAGGGTTTGTTGACTAATCCTAGCCCTTCATCTCATCATGCCCTCTTTAGTTCTAGGAAAATCCCTTGTTCCCAAGTGAGTCCATACTTTTTTATGTTTTTAAAAGAATACCCTTTCATATATTTACAATCCTCGTCGTTATGCTTTAATTAAACCATCTAACAAGTCATTTAAATTTGTTCTCCTTTACCTAGGCTAAGTTTCACACCTAAGTCAACTAGTATTTATGTAATACAAATATTAATTACTCCATTACATAATTATCATGCATATTTACTAAAATAACCTCGATGTAAGGAAAATTTATCAGAATAGGATTTGGAGACGTCAAAATATTTTCAATTTTAGGAAGTTTCGTCCTTGAAACTAAAAGTAATTTGCACCTTAAGATTCAAAGAGATCTGGAAAATGCTTTGCTATATAATCCACTCCATCCTAAGTTAACTCCTCATCTCTATGGAATCGCCACCGCACCTTGACTAGTAGGATTCCTTGTTGTGAAGCTTCTGAACCTTTCTGTCAAGAGTTTGTATTAGTTGTTCCTCGTACGACATATCTTCTCTCATGCCTAATTCACTCCAATCAACCACATGGGTATGCTTGGTCGATGTCTATATCAACATCGATATGTGGAGCACATCATGAACTCTCGCTAATCGATTTGGCAAGGTTAATTGGTATGCAACTGGATCCACTTGTTCGGTTACTACAAATGGTCAAATATACCTTGGAGCAAGCTCCCTTTCAACCTAAATCTGTAATGTCCCTTCATCGATGAAACCTTAAGCAAGAAATGATCATTCTTCTCAATGTGCACTTTCACAGTGGCCCTTCTCGGCACACTTCTTGGTGAAATCCTATACAATCTCTTATCCTATCAACACCATGTCACCAAACACTACCTAACATACCGGAGACCTACAAGGCCTCTCAAAAAGTGACTCACATAGTAGTAGATAATCCTCCCTACTCCCACTGAAATCCAATACACAAGCCCTGAGCATTTCTTCTAGTATTTAGATAAGTCTCTCAGTATGGACATCTGATTGAGGATGAAATGGAGTGTTAAGATTGAGCTTGGTTCTCATCCTTGTCTATAACCCTTCCGGAACTTAAAGGTAAAATGTGGATGACGATCAATCATAATAGACACAGGGACACCATGTAGCCTCGATATCTCCTCAAGATATTTCCCGTTTAGCTTGTCCAGTAGATCTCCCATGGAAATTGGAATGAAATGTGCTGACTTAGTCATACAATCTATGATAACCCAAACTGCATCATGCTTCTTCTTTGTCGTCGGTGATCCGATCACAAAGTCCACGACTTTGTGTTCCCACTTCCATTCACGAATAGGTAAAGATTGCAACATCCCTCTGGGTTTTAGATGATCTATTTTCACTTGCTTACAAGTCACACATTCCTACATAAACTTTATGATATCCAATTTCATCCTCGACCATCAATACATTCATTTTATGTCATGGTACATCTTGGTGCTCCATGGATGAATAGTGTAGCACAGTCGATGAGCTTCCCTGAGTAGATCTTTTTAGAATTATAAATGTGATGAAATCCATAATTAATATTTAAACCTCAATGCTCTGTTTGCCGAAAGGTTCTAATCTAGAAATTCCTCATTGTCAGCCTATGATCTTTGCTTGCCATATTCTGAATCAACCTCTAACAGTTTATAATTCAGAAAATAGCCTCCGCTCTGCTCTCATCTAAACTCGTGCTAAGAAACCTGAAATTTAGACTCATTCTCCTGAATCTTGTGAATACACATAATTGAGGCATCATAAGTAATTTATATCCCTTTGTCATCATTATGCCCGCATCCCTTGTTTCTTTCCTACACAACTTAAAGGATTAGCCACAACATTTTCTTCCCAGGGTGATAATGAAGAGTTAAATCAAGGTCATTCAAGAACTTGAGCCAACGTCTCTGTTGCATATTCAACTTACTTTAGGTGAACAAATACTTCAAACTCTTGTGATCACAGAACACTATGAACTTTTTGCCATACATGTAATGCATCCACAACATCAAAGCATAGAAAACTGCTACTAGATCCAAATCATGAATTGGGTAGTTCTTTTTGTGTGCTTTAAGTTGCCTAGAAGTATAAGCTATAATTTTCCCTTATTGCATCAACACACATCCCAACCTGATCTTCGAAGCATTTTCATAAAGAACCAACTCTTTCCCTATTTTCAAAAGTACTAACATAGGCGCCGAAGTCAACCTGTCTTATAGTTCCTTGAAAGCATTCTCGCATTCTTATATCCACTCGAGTTCTATAATTCTCAGAGTTCGCTTTGTCATCGGTGATGCGATCTTCGAGAAGTCGTTCACAATCATTCGGTAATAACCCGCTAATCTTAAAAACTTCTAATCTCCGTCGCCGTGGTGGGATGCCCCCATTTCGTGATGACATCAACTTTGGTTGGCTCTAATGAAATCCCTTCCGCATTCACTACGTGACTTAGAAACTTCACCTCCGTAGCCCAAAATTTGTACTTCTTAAACTTAACATACAATTGGTGATATTTCAAAGTCTCCAAGGTCACTCTAAGGTGTCACACATGCTCGTCATGGGTATTAGAATATATCATGATATCATCGATGAAGACAATAATGAACTTGTCTAAGTAGGGTCTGAAAACCCTGTGCTTAAGATCCATAAACACTACCAGCACATTCATAAGTCCAAATGGCATCACCATGAACTTGCAGTGCCTATATCTTGTCTTAAATGTGGCATTCTTTATATGTTCCTCCCATTTCTTTAACTAATGATACACTATCCTTAAGTTTATTATTGAATAAAACTTTGTTCCCCACAACTGGTCAAATAGGTCATCTATCCTAGGGAGTGGATATTTATTCCTAATGGTCACTCAAATCAACTATCAATAGTCAATGCACATTCACAAACTTCCATCCTTCTTCTTCATAAACAACATCGGTGCTCTCCAAGGTGACATACTTGGGTGAATAAACCATTCTCTAGAATTCTTCTAACTGAGTCTTCAACTCAGCTAGTACTTTGGGTTTCATTGTGTATGGTGGTATAAATATGGGTCTCGTGCCACAAACAAGGTCAATGATGAAATCAACATCTCGAGGTGGATGGACACCAAGTAAGTCTGAGGGAAGGACATTCAGAAATTCTCTAACCACCGAAGTTTGTTCAAGCGGACTTCATAACCCTCTTCCTTTATAGCTGTTAAAATCATAAGAGCTTCCAGTTCGATGATGGTTGCTACCTTTCCATTAGTGGCAACTCGATTAGTTCACGACATCTATATCAAAACTGTGGAATATCAGGGATTCAAAATGTAACTGTCTTGTGAAAATAGCCAATACTGGCCTGGTACGTTGCTAACCAATCCATCCCTAACAAGGCATCATACTCTAAGTACTATGACACCCGCAAATCTTGTGGTAGAACATGATTCCCAATTTTAATAACACACCTTTCGTAGACCATGTTCAGATAAACCTTCTTACTAGTAGTAGTACCCAAAATCTCGGTCATATTAGCTTTAGTCGATTTCAGTCCTAGCTCATCAATCATTTTACCAGACAAAAATGAAATAGTAAATACAACGTCAAATAGTGTATGCATGCCTCTATCATAAATGTAAACCATACCTGCCACCAACAGTTGAGTGGCCTCAACTTCTGGCTTTGCAATAACATGCATTCTTCCCTTGACTGGTTGGGCAACACTAGTTATTAAAAATTCTGCCTTATTGGGGCACTATGCCCTATGATGCCCTAGATGTTTGCAAGAAAATCATGTTCCTTTATGCCTCTTCGGCCTTACAGTCTCCATAAAAATGTGGTGTACCATACTTCATGAACTCTTACTAGACCTTAAGCATCCTCAGGCTCTCCGTAAAATCAACTTGCGCTGGTGTCGCTGGTTCTACTCCTACCTCTGCAACTAGTTTAGCCATGGCCTCCGCATATGGTACTTAAGGAATAAGTCCCATACCAGCCCTACAATTTGTGGTGGCCCCTTTAGTGGTGCCTGTGGTGTTCTCTACCCTAATAGCATCCACCAACTCCGTCATATGTTGTTCATGTATTGTACATAGCTCATCCAATGCCCTATAATTTCCTTCAGTTATAATGTGTTCTTGTGCCGTAGACATGTCCTCAAGTGCTCTACTGTGGCTCTCAGCCATCCTAGCCATTTAATGCCCCATCTAAGCATGCCAATGTTCATCATCAATCTCATGTGCACCCTTGGCGCTCTTCAAGCCATATGAACTCCCACCTCGAGCACTCATTATGCATTGTGAGCATTTCAAGGAGTTAGTTCCAAAAGTGACACAGAGGCATGATAAACAAACAACATATCTAACAATATAGGTATTATGTACATAAGCAAATAACATCATAACATATATTATTCATTTTAAATCTCATTCCCACCTAAGTTTAGTAACTTGTGTATATTAAGTCAATGTGAACCATAAGCCTTTGCAAATGATTTTATTACTTAACCAAGGAAAATATTTTACTAAGTTCAACAAATCATTAGTTCTTAAGGAGACTTAGGTTAGATACTATTTGTATTTTCATTTTAGTCCGATTCCCAATTTTAGGATTAACTACACCTTTTCCTTTTAAGCTCTATTACAATATCAAATGTGATATTTCCTAGGTACTAATGCCTAAACTAGATACCAATTATGGTGATTCCCTACGTTATTTCTAGGTTCGCTTAACTTATGCTCTAATACCAACTGTGATGACCCAAACCCTATTGGGCTTGGATTGTCTAGCCTAAACCATCGCTAAACCCCTCGAGATAACCCAACGAGTCGGGTGATGATCTAGTAAGCCTTAACATGGGAAAAGTAGACCAAGACATCCTACAAAAGTCGATTGAGGCAATAGGTGTAGAAATAAAGCCTTAAATGTCTAACAATAAGCGAGAATAATAGTAGAAGTCTCATCAATAATTGAACATAAACTAAAACATAATATCGTGTGTTTGTAAATCTACCCATATAAGTCCCTTGTTTATTATATAAAACATCTCAACATCAAAATAAATAAATAATAGTTAGACCAAATGCATAGGAAAGAGATCTCCTGCTTTAAGGTCTTGTTCTTTCCTTTGTTTTCAACAATAACTTAGGTAACTTGGTGGAAATAGTGGGGCGTGCAATAATTCAACGGGCTCAGTAAAGCAGAAGTCTGCTTTAGCCTTAACCATCCAAGTAATACCTAGTGCAATAATATCTAACATTCAACAAAATATTTAAGGAAACCTATCATCATTTTAGGCAAGAAATAAGTACATAAACAAAGTACTATAAGTGCAAGATAGAATAAACAATGCCCAGCCATAATAATCCAACAAGTTTACAATTATTTATGAATTCCATAAAATCAAAAGAAGCGGAAACTAGATAAATTAATCATCATGAGTCAAACACCTACATCACACATCAAAGGGAGACCCCGAACAGCTAACAAGGAGATCAAGGCTACACTTATTAAAATTGAACAGATATACACATCAAGATTTCATAACCACAATAGGAGAATGTACCGGTGGCTACCGACCCTCCAACCTAAGGTGTAAGCAAGCATTTATCAGTACTAGTATACTACTTCCACAAGCATTCATATTGGAGAATCAAAACAATATAGCAAGCAAGATCAATAAGAGTGCAGAGATAGATTCTAATGAATTTCACAATTGAATAAATGATACATTTCATAACTAGTATGCATGATTGAGAATAAAGCAAACCCCACTTAACTTTAGCATTGTTTTCTTATCCAAACCTAGCTAGGAAGTTCCTATCCAGTACTCCACATGTCTACATTGGCATAGGTTCATGTTTCGTATTATAAATATGTTTTGTTCGAGGCAATTTCACTTAATTAATATTAATAATTTGAAAACGATATAAAACCACTTTTAGAATAATTTCGCGCCTTCGCACACTATGATGATAAAGGTTTTTGAGGTTAGTTACCACTACCTCGACCCTTTCCAGACGATACACTTCTATAAAACTTGGAAATTTCAAAAGAAAGAACGTAAAAAATGGAGATAAAATGAAGAAGTTACCATGTTGAAACGGCTAACTATGACTGATGCACTTACGGTGCTGCGTGGGTTATCCCATAGCGTCGTCACAGCGTGGCTAACATCGTAGGTTTACATAATCGGCATCACCATTATTGTGGCTCCAATTCATCGTCTTGTTGTTGTCATGTGTTTACACACACGGCATCATACATGTATATGCACCGAGTTAGGACGACGTCAACGTTAGGGAACCCTGAGTTTTTTGGTTTCCTTCTCCTCAGCTTCCAACAAATTCCCCTTTTGAACTTCAAATACATAAAAATAGTCCAAAATTAAGTGTTCCATCAACCAATAACCATTTCAAATGAGTTCGTACAAAAACAAGTCAAGAATTTAAATTTTTGTTGTAAAACCTTTCTGAATCATAAATTGCTTGGAAACCATCAAAGACGACTCAACCAACATGATTTTCTTCCAAAAAATAGTGGTACAAGGGACTAGTGTGATCCTAAAAAAAATACCATCCAATAGAAACCACACCATCTCTAAACCATCGAGTTGTTCGTGTTAAACAAGTTAGGTTAGGGTTCTTAACTTGCTTGAGTATTTATCCTTCACTTCTACCACTAACTCTAGTTTCTTGTCTTTTTTGTTAAGTAGGGAACAAAGTGGTTACAACTCCTATAACTTATATATATGTGTGTGTAGCCCTCTTGAGATTTATGGTTTGGTGACCAATCTTAGCCCTCATCTCATCATGGCTTCTTTAGTTCTAAGAAAATCCCTTATTCCCAAGTGAGTCCATACTTTTTTTTGTTTTTACAAGAATATCCTTTCGTCTATTTATAATCCTTGCCTTACGCTTTAACTAAACCATCTAATGTGTCATTTAAGTTTGTTCTCCTTTAGTTAGGCTACGTTTCACACCTAAGTCAACTATCATTTATGTAATACACACATTAATCACTCCATTACACAATTATTAATAAAATAACCTCAATGTCAGGACAATTTACCAGAATAGGATTTGGGGGTATTACAACTAAAGCCTATTAGAATGTATTTGAACCATTAGTTACAGGTTTAGTCTTTGTTAAGTCGTTTTATGGTTTTAAGAAAAATCCATAATTCTTTTATTTATTTATTAATTTTTCAAGTACACCACCATTTTCAAAAAATTATTTCTTAATGTATTTTCAAAAACTTACAGTCGAGATTAAGTGATGTTTTAAAAGGAATTCAAATATGGAGTTGGATTTCAAAAATAAACTTTCATTTGGTTTAGATTTGGAATCTACAACAACATAAAAGTCTTTTTGTTACAAAACGTCAAAACTTTGAAAAATCATAACTTGGTGAATTTAACTCCAAATTCGAAAATAAATACGGTAAATTTGGTAAATTTTGACAAGGAATCTAATGATATGATAAGATCTCAAAAACAAGTTCATTTGCCGGCTGAAACTGAAGAACAACATAATCATTTCAAAAACCCCAATTTGGCCAAAATCATCAGAATTTGAAATTTGGAGTTATGACTTCAATCGGGTCTTTGAATTGATCAAAACGAACATGAAATGTCTTCAATTTCATTTTCTTATCATAAGCCCTATAATTCATGACTTAAATTTCACATGCATGAATAAAAATGAATGCATAAAAGGTACGTAAGCTTGTAGTTGATCCATTGCTTGTGCTTTCCTCCTATGTAGCTTTAACTTCTTCAAAATGAGTCTTGAAACAAATCGTAACTGCAAGTGTAACGGTTCAGTTATATCAATACTCTGATTGAAAAATGTTGATTATGAAAATATAGTTCCTCTAAGAAATGTGTATATGATATAAGTTACTTAGTCAAATTCACTATATTGTTAAGAAGGTCTCTTTTTGTTTTGATTTAAACTAAATACTTTATTCTATAAAAATAATGTAAATTAAGTTGTATTCTTATACTGAGAAAACTCTTAGTTCACAATTTCACATAGGTAATGAATTACTATGCTTCTCATATCATGCTTTCTTCATCTTTCTCATGTGTGTGTAATGCATAATTAGAATAAATAGATTTCCTTAATATTCACTTCAACCCACTTTCATAGTAAAAAAGGTCGTAATGTGCAAACTTTAAGTCTCACATAACATTACGTCCCAAATCTTTAGATTCATAAACACTCAAGTTTACTACCCATGTCTCCTTAATCAACGATTGTCTATCATTGTTATATATTTTACAATTGTGTTGCTCATATCCAGCCTAAAAGCTTCAATTTCCATGGTAACTTCTAAAACCCCTAATCAACAAACATGTGATCAAGATGTTCATAGCATTATGAATAGAATTAAACACAAATTCTAACCATTGAGCTTATAAACATTATAATCAATTCATACTTTTTTGCATAGTATTCATACCATGGGATCCATTGATCCATAATATAAAAGACTACTCACTCATAATCATCAAAAGAAGACAATTCATGGTATTTATTGCAATCGTAATTAAATCAAATAAGATTTAATTAAAACAAAGAACAATACCGAATCTCCAGAATTGGAGTATTCAATTTATCTCCTTCAAAAATCTTCTCAATACTTAAATCTAATGTAAACTATGTTAATCTATTGTATGTGTGGTAAGTGATTATTTGTACATATACATACGACTACCTTAGTAGTAAATTTAGTATAAATATCCTAAAATGAATGGTAATTCATGATATTATTTTATTTTCAGGGAATTAAAGTATATTGATATAAATCAAGGAAAAATGAGAAAAAACGAAGCAAAAACCCATAAAATCAGAGTTAGCACAGTTGGAGCATGTATTGACGATGTACGAAGACAAGGCACTATGTGGGGATGAAAGGCACAGCGTGAGAGAGAAGAAGAATTAAAGAAAAGCAACTCGGGAGGTCTGGCGCAATGGCGACGCAGTTAAAAAGGAATGCGTCAGGACACAAAGGGGACAACGCCGAGACTCTAAGAGCTAAAAATCACATGATGAAGCTATGGCACAGTGGCGGCACTGTGACTTAATACAAACGACGTTAAGGCATTAGTGACAACACCAACTTCGCAGAAATTAGAAAGGAAAATTTTAATTCGAGTTAAATTATAATTTAGGCTTTCTAATTGTTCTTAGGGAGTATAAATTGGTATTATGACATGGTAAATAAGGGAGAGCCAACCACATAGAATGAAATTAGCCTCCAATAGAGTAGTTCAGCATTGAGTTTGAGTATTAAGGAGTTTTGTTGGAAAAACATTGAAGCTCCATATTTGCAATCAATATTTGGTTTCATTCATTAACTCAAGGTAATATTTATATTCATCTATGTTTTGCAATAAATTCTATATTGAATTGTGTGTGTGTTCCAATGGTGTACAAGTAGTCTACTTATCTTAGGGATCAATGAATTTTATGGTATGAATGTCATGCTTTGAATAGGAACAAAAAGTGATAACGAAAAGTGCAATGGTCAAAATTTTTATTGATTCTGAGTGTAATGTTTTAGACATACTGGCTACAAGTTCAATGAACTTGGGCTTTAGAAGTTATCATGGCCATTGAAGCTTTTAATCCAAACGTAAATGATACAACCGTAAAATACATAACATCAAGAGATAATTATTGATTAAGAAGGCGTGAATAGTAAACTTAGTTATGAGTCCAATGATTTGAGACTTAAAGCAATGTTGAACTTACATCATTCACACTAATAGGTGGAGTTCTAGTTTGCACATTATAATCTTCTCTATCACGACAGTGGGTTGAAGTGGATTTCAAGGAAATTTGTCTATTCTAATTAGACATTGCATAAAATATATTGAGATATACACATGAATACAAAGCATAGTATTCAATTACCTAGGTGCAGTTGTGAACTAAGATATCCTTAATGTAAGAAGTCAACTGAAGTTTAAAATGATTTGTTAGATAGTTTAGTTTAATATAAAAACCAACTAAAAAGTGAATTCCTTAGCAATAATTCAAGTTAATTAGGCAATATACAACTAGTGCAAAAACCTTTCCATGAGGACGATATCCATGATCAATGTAAGTTGATAGCACTATTAATAAAAGCGAGCCATTATACTTACGACACACGCACCAAGTTTTTGGCACCGTTGCTAAGGAGTCGTATCCATTAGATTTACTTAGTTTGAATAGTTGCTATATTTTATTTTTAGTACTTTAATTTTTAGTTTATAATAAAAAATAGGATTAAGTTTTAGTTTGACTTTCTGCACTTGATCTTTTTGTGTTTTCTTTTTAGGGATACTTAGTGCATGTGTAGCAAGGGAGAGAGAAACCTACTGCCTTAAGACCCAGAGATTGATAGAACCAACATAGGAAAAAAAAAGAGGAGTCAAGATGGCTGATGAGCAAGCAAGAAACCAATAACAGGACCGCGGGAATAACCAACCTACAAGTGATCTAGTAGTGTAGGAGAGGGTGCAAAGACATAGATGCCTTCGTGACTACTTTAAAATAGAAGTTCAGGAGACATATAAAAAGTGATGAGGCTTCTAGCCAACACCACCGAGTTCGAGCTAAGATCGTCTCTGATAAACATGGTGCAAAATAGCCTATTTAGCGAGCTATCCAATAAAGACTCAATTACGCATGTTGAGAATTTTTTGGAGAAGTGCGACACCGTGCACATCACCAGAGTTACGAAAGAGGTGATCAAGATGTGAATTTTCCCATTCTCATTAGGTGGAAAAGCCAAATCCTTGTTCTAAGGGTTGAATGCAGGGAGTATGACTTCATAGATAGAAATCAATAAAAGACTTCTTGACAAATTCTTCCCCCAATAAAGGTCAGTGAAAGGAAACTTGAGATCAATTAGTTCAAGTAAGAAGACATCGAGTCTCTTGGTAAGGCTTGGGAAAGATTCAAAAAATGCCGAGGAGATGTCCGGGACACGGATACATGAAATGGGCACAACTCTAGATTTTTTACTATGGGATGAACCACGACATGAGAGCACTGGTAGATAATGCATTAGGTGGCTCTCTACTTACCAAGGATGAGGATGGAGCATTATATCTCCTTGATCTCATATCTCAAAATTCTACCACTAGTACGCATTCAACTATAAAGAAACCAACAGACATCTAAAAGATTGACTTGCGAGATGCAATTATGGCATAGCTATCAAATCTCAACAGTTAAATGGCATAACTTCAAATGGGACATCAAGGTTCACAAGTAACATAATAATCCATGAATCACCAAGGCATGGTGATTAAGCATATAGACATACAAAAGGGAATGGAGCACGAAGTCATCAATTTCATGAACTACTAAGGCTACATGAACGACTTCAGGCCAAGAGAAGTGGCTCCTCAACGATTTTGACAAGAATAAAATACCCAAACTTTTCTTATGGAAATCCTATAGTACATGTAAGTTATCTCAAGGCTTCAATCAACAAGTTTAATAGGGGAAACCGGGGGAGGGCGAAGAGATGACTTCATTGAAGTTAATTGAGAAATATTCGCAAGCCATGGACCTTAGAAATGGGGAGTGACATGAGAAGCAAAAGAAAGAGATAGAATCAGTAAAGCAAGCTGTGAAAAGGATGATAATGAACAATCACAATCCATCAATAACTTAAAAAGATAAATTTGCCAGCTTACTAATGCTTGGAACTTATAAAATAAAGAACATTTTCGAGTAACTATATTAGCAATCGCATGGCAAGTGAACATGCAGTCTAGTTTAGAAGTGGTAGAAAAACCAATGATCCAGTGCGGCCAAGAGATATAATACATAATAAAAGGAAGAAAATCAATGAGCAGCAACCAGGAGATGCGAAACACTTGGATAATGACGTCAATACCCAGAAAGAAGTAACATCGACAGAAGAATCAGAATCAACTTAAAGAAAATAAGGGATATAGGTAGAAAAAAGATGTGGTACCAGGGAGAGTCGCATTTCTTGATAATCCACCACTAATAAACCTACCCCTACTATATCCTCAATGGTTCAAAAAATAGAAAAACTAAGGGTTGTTCAAGAAGTTTGTAGAAATGTTTGAGAAGCTACACATAAACATCCCATTTGCAAATGTAGTGGAGCAAATGCAGAACTACACAAAATTATTGAAGGACATAATGGCAAAAAAGGTGCAACTAAAAGATTACAAAATAATGAACTTGACTTAAGAGTGCAATGCTATCCTACAAAAAAGTTACCATCGAAGTTGAAGGACCCAAGAAGTTTTTTCATTTCATACACAATAGGAGTGCACTTGTTCGATAAGGTCATATATGATTTGGGAGCAAGTATGAATTTGATGCCCTTATCAGTTTCAAGAAATTAGAATTAGGAGAAGTAAAGTCATTCAATATGATTTTGTAATTAGCATATTGATCAGTGACAAATCCAAAAAGAGTAATGGAAGATGTGTAGGTGAAAGTGGATAAGTTCATTTTTCCCACGAATTTTGTAGTATTGGATATGGAAGAAGATTCAGAGGTACTATTATTCCCTTCTAGCAACTACATAAGCACTCATAGACGTCCAAGAAGGAGATTTAAGGTTACGAGTAAATGATGAGGAAGTTATATTCAATATCTACAAAACCTTAAAATTTCCAAGTGAGGGAGCACACTGCAAGTGCATCAAAGTCAAAGATGTAATTTATGATTATGTTACAAAGATAGCCTTTTTTTCATTCTTGAAAAATGAAGGAGGGTTGCGATAGGTTGATACCCAAGTGTAGTGAGAAATTAGCAAGGGTGTGTTTTACATCGTCCCCCCGATGTGAAAAAAATGAGGAAGGGTTCCCACACAAAGGATGGGTGTGGGTAAAGAAGCTAGTTCAAAACAAAAGCGAAAACAAAAACAAAATCATAGGTACGAATACTAGATCTTTTAGACAAAATATAAATAGAAAAGGAAAATAAACACAAAGGGGAGAAAAAATTCATTTTGGAACATGGAACATAGGAATACGTACGGGAAGTCAATTAAACTAGTAGATACTATGATTAGAAGGAGAGTCAATATTGCATGCCTCCAAGAGACAAAATAGGTAGGAGAAAATAGTAGAGAAATAGGAAGCATATGGTTTAAATTGTAGTACATCGATATAGATAGAAAATGCAATAGAGTAGAAATTATGGCGGATAATGATTATAAGGATAAGGTCGTAGAGGTTAAGAGAATTGGGGATAGATTGATTCTAGTCAAATTAATTATTGGAGACGAAACAATTAAGATACTTAGCGCCTATGCACCACAAGTTAGATTATGTGAGAGCATCAAACAAAAGTTTTGGGACGATATGGATGGATTTAGACAAAGCATACCGTTAGATGAAAAGTTTTTATTGGAGGAGATTTAAATGGGCATGTCGTGGCAAAGTAACGATGGGTTTGAGAGAGTTCATGGAAGTTTTCATTACGGTAATAGAAATGAAGAAGGAGAATCAATCTTAGAGTTTGCTTCAGCATACTATCTTGTCTTAGAAAATATTAAATCGCACAAATCGGTTCTTTGAGTAAGACCTAATAGGTTCATACAACGTTGACATTTAACCAAAATCATTTTGGTATACAAGTCATAAGCGGTCTCTAGCAAGGCATTATAACTACCCAAGTAGCATGAAGATCAATTAATCGATACAATCTAATAGACTGTATATCATATCCCTTTGTCACAGATATCTTTTAATTGAACATAAGACATGAAATATCACCCTTATAGTTCAATCTACTAGTCTCGATCTCCGAGTAGACTTAAATTATCAAGTGATACTGATCCAATCAATTCACTAGACATGGCCATTTATCAGTCTAACATATCGAGGGGCCCAATATATATCTCTCTCTAAAAGAGAGGGACAAATTCATCTTGATCACACAACATCCACACAATATTCGATTAATGACCAATCACAATCTTTATAATTATCCGGTGAAAGACAACGTTTGTTTGTATCAAATCATTATGCTCCTAATGTTATAGTCTCTGGTGATCTAAAGTCAAATGACTTAATGATATAATTCTCATGATAATCACTTATGACATTGACCATGTAGTGTTCTCATAACGGGTCAGTTCAACATCTGTTCCCAACAGATACCCATTATCATTATCTATATCTCGTATACGTATAATCGTCACATGATTATCAATCAAGACTCATACTAGTCTTAATTTATTATTGTTCCCACAATAATAACCGACTAGGGACATTTATAATAATACAATAATAATCCATGGATACTATTATAAAAGAAACATGCATTTATTTATAATAGTTAAACAATGTTTACAGAATTGGCCTAGGACACATACCCCAACATCTCCTACTTGCACTAGGTCAAATCCTACACATTTCCAATACTGAGTAACCTTAATGCATTCTTAGTAGAAGTTTGTTTATGTATCTATTACATTATTTGTTATTGATGTTTTGCAAATCTTTATGTTCTCACTTTTATAAGACAAAAATGCTCAAGTGATTGTTTAGATCTATAATGTGATTTAGGTTCCATAACCTAAATTTGTCCATTGATTTTATATTAAAAGCCAACATTATTTCTAACACTTGGAATCAAACCTTATTCAATCATGAACCTTACGATTTAAATATTTTCTCTAGCAACATCAAATGCCGCTAAAAACTCATATTATGTTATAGGACTTGTTAAAGTGAGTTTATAACATTTCCAACTCATTCCTACGAAGTTAACACATATCCATATTGCGAGCATTAATCTTTTATATTAGTTTTAAAGTTTGCATCGTGTAACCATTTACAAGGCTCATATCTTTCAAACCTCTGCAAATCGAATAACATCTCTCAAGTACTTTTGAAGTACTTAAGAATGTTATTAATAAATATCCAGTGACTTTCATTGGAATCTTTTAGATGTATGTATGTTTTGCCCAGAGCATATGACATATCAAGTTGAGCACAAAGTATAACATATGTGATGATTCTCATATCTTATGTGTATGAAATCTTATTCACATTGTCCCGCTCATCATTTGTCTTAAGACTTTGAGTCTTACAAAGACTTATGTTATAAGACATAAGTACGAATTCTTTTAAGAATTTCGTACACTGAAACCTTTTCAGTTATTTATGTATATAAGCACTCTTATTTAAAGCAATTAGCCTCTTATATCTATCTCCATAGATCTATATCACAAGGATATAAGCCTAATTAGCTAAGAATCTCATTGAGAAACCTTCCTTAACCAAGACTTGACATTCTGTAGGGTTAGGACGTCATTTCCAATGAATAATATATCATTAACATACAGATTCAGAAAGATAATTGCGCTCTCACTAACCTTTATGTATACACAAGGTTTATCTTTGATTTAATGAATGTAATTCATTAATTATTTCATTAAAACAAAGATCCCGACTATAATAAGCTTACTATAATCCATAAATAGATCCTTTAAGCTTGTATACATTTCTCAAATTCTCAAAATAATTCATACACATCTTTAAGGAGCATACAACAATGCTATTTTTGATATCCGTTTATCATATCTTATAGTCAAACTATGAAGTAATGAAAATAGAATTCTAGAACTTGAGCTTAGCTACCAGCTGAAAATCTTATCATAATCAACACCTTGATTTAGATTGGAATTTTTGATAAGCCGTGCTTTAAGTATGCATCTTTTCCTTTTCATGTCACTTTAACTCATTTACATCCAATGGTCATGCCATTTTTATGTAAATAATTCAAGTTCCAAACTTGGTTAACATACATTAATTAAAACTCATAGTTAATAACACTTATGGCATGTTTGGTTTGTGGGATTAGCCCGGATTAGCTACACTGGACTAGTTAATCCGCTGTTTGGTTGGAGGATTAACTAGGCCAGCGGATTAGTTAAGAGGCATGAGAGTGGATTTAACAATACCACCATTTTTTGTGGGATTAGCTAATCCATTGTAAGTGAAAAAGGAGATTACCACTTTACCCCTCACATTAACCAAATCACAAACAACGACCGAACTCCCTGTTTTCAACTTCTTCTTCGTCTCGCTCCCGACCTGGAGAATCAACGTCGAACCCTCCCTGTTTTGCTATTCTTCTTCGTCTCGCTCGCGACCATGATAGGAGCGCGCATTGAAAAACTCTGCTCCGGATGTAGCAAAACCTTGTTGACAATGTAATGCGGGTTACTATCCTGCAACTGCAAAGCTCTCTGAATACAATCGTGAAACATGCAATTCATAGATCTGATAGAAAACTATTGATGAGCATTAACAAGATTGTAAAAAAAAAAATCCGATAGAGTTTATACAACATGCTTTAATACAGTCTTATAAAGAAAACATAAGATGATCTGCGCAGGCATAATTCAGAGATGCATCTGCATACCTATGAAAAAGAAAACATATTGGTATCCTCAAAAGTATTTAACGACGGCATATTTTTCCCCGCACAACGCCTCGATCGCTCTCGCTCTAGATGCAGGATAATGACTCGAACCGAAACGTCCGAGCAAGCCAAAATCAAATCCATAGTTGCATCAGTTCAAGCGATTCCGTGAGCAGCGATCTTCTTTTCCACGCAAGTCGATCACTGATGTGTTCAAGCGATTCCGCGAGCAGCAACACCGATCTTCAGGAGGAGCAGTAGCGATGAGAATAAGCAGCGATTTTCATGAGCAAAGATGAGAAATGTGTGACATGGGGGGTTTTGGTGTTATTTATCTAAAGGGTACTTTGGTAAATGTACATGTACAACCTCATTTAATCCCAACTTTAAAACTCCCAACCAAACAAGATACACAAATGGGACTAAACTATCTAAACCCATGTGTTAGTCCCATCACTAATTAATCCCATATGTTAGGATTCACTAAAATGTGAACCAAACAGGCCATTAGTTTCTTCGTTCAATATAGGCTAGACATGTCTCTTGATAAGTAATGAGTCATTCTGATCCAATATCAAAAATACATCACAACTATCAATAATAAGAAATTCTAGATTTCTCTAGCCAATTTCTAATTATTCTAAATTTTCAAAGAGATATATGTTACTTGTGTATACTCAACTAGTTCAAAACTTTGTTGATCTTTCTAAAGTGGTTCGGTTCTCATTTGTGGCGTTTGGACATTTCAAGATTTACTTTATTCCCAATAGTGTCTTTAAAATAAACATTTTACTTAGAAAGACATCATATTTTAGCAACAAACAATTTGCTCTCAATTGTTTAAAATAGTATCATAATGATCAACTACAAATAGACTTAAATGACTTAGGCATCAAACTTTATGTGACTTAGCGTCTTACCCAAGTCTTGCTGCCTCAAATCTTAAGAAAAGACAAACTATGTATTTTTATTCCATATCATATATGGAGTTTTATCAACCACTCTAAAGTATAGCCTCAATAGAACATCTTAAAAAGGTATATGTGACACATCAAAAATTGAATTATATCATATACATCATTTCTCAAATATCGTTCCTATTAGAGTTAATTGCAAGACAATCCCACAAATTCAAAGATGGTCACTTAAAAACTCTTGGCTCAAATATTATCCACCTTTATCTCATCAAAGTATGTTGATAGTTTGTCGAGTGTTTTTTTTTCTTATACTCATTTTGAAATGTTTGTAACAATTCAAAATTATGTCTTCCTGATAGGATTTGTAATTCATTACAAAATGAACAATTTCATTCTATAAAAAACAAAATATGTTCTTTAAGGCTTTCTTTAGAACTTGACAAAGTCTCGCTCACAACTAAGGTTTCTGTATCTGACACAAGCACCTTTTGTAGCTTTTACCTTCCCTTTATCTTTCTTTATTAAATTCCTTTATGTTACGAACCATCAAATATATATAAGGCCTTTTTATTATTATGTCTTACAATTTTACACATCATATGCAATTGTCAAAATTGTTCTCCATGTCTTTCAAATTATGTAGTTTAAAACTACTTTGATGAATTATATATCAAATCTACTGCCAACTTTTGGCACATGAAGATTCAAGCCTTTTGTGATAATTAATATAGTTCTTTCATGTTCCAAACATAAAGGCATATTAATAGGTTCTCAACCATTTTACGAGAATCTAGAACTTTTACAATCTTATGCCCTTCCTGTGTGACTTACTGTTAGAACATTTCCTTTAGTGTCAGTGTCATGTCATTAGTTTTCACGGCCCGAATCTTTCTTAAAGTTCGATTTTATATCTGCTAACATCAGATATAATCCTTGTACTAATATATGGTAGTTTAAAGGAATCATTAATCTAATACTTACATCCTTATTTTATGGTTGATAACATTTATCAATTTTCTAATCAAAACAAGAAATTCAGTCTTAGAAATTATTTTATCCTTATCAAGGATTGAACGCAGTTACTCTAGATTATTGTTACTAGAAGTTTAACATCTACACCTAGAAGATTATGCAGAATAATTTATTAGTGAGTAATTAAACTCTCACTAAATTAATAATCCTTGTAAATATTAATTTAGTGGTCTAAAATCCATATTTCACTTAATTTTGAGACAGCTAAGTCATGACACTCAAAGTCAAGTTATTTAGGTAGGTAACCATTACCAATTGCATCATATGCAACTCTTAGGTTCTTTATGAGACCTAGACATCATATGTCACAACATGTTACGTCTCATCTATGCCTAAAGCCCAAAACAGTTTTGATAGCTTTATTAAGTCAAACCAATTTAAAACATCCAGGTAACCATTACCCAACTTGCCTTTCCAAGATAACACAATAAACCCTACAAAGGCAGACCCATATTGATGTGATCGAGGACTTGACATTTGTTTAACATAGGTGGCATTAACTTAAATTCTAATCGAGGGATTTTTATCAAGTTTTATGATCCTTGTAGTGTTTTTACAATGATTGATTCTAGCATCTATTTAAATATGGAATATCATACATACCCAATATGCATAGAATAAAGATCATCTATATAAAACAAAAATAAATATCTTCATATATCAACAATGCATCATAAAACACATCAAGGAAATTAAATACCTTAAAATTTTCAAAGTGCATGAAAAATTATATTTTCATTAATCTCATTAATTAAATATATCTCAATATAATTTTTATCGGACTCTATTTAATTAAAACCCCTTTTAATTAAATATTTTAATTAATATTAATAATAGTTCCACTAATTTAAATTGATATTAATTCAATTAAAACATATTCCAATTAAATTAATTCAATACAATTAATGAACAATAACCTCATTTAATTAATGATAATTAATCAATTAAAACTTCTTTCAATTAATATATATAACTCAATTAATATAAATAGAGTTGTAATCCTATTACAACTTGGAATGGATAGCCTAGATGGCTAAGTCATTCCAATGAGTCGGTGGATGAAGTATCGAATCCTACTATCAACAAAAGGCCACCTATTTATTCTATTTTTGTAATCATATTACAAATATATTTGCCTTTTAATTTTATTTTGTAATCTTGTTACAAGTTGAATTGCAAACTAGGATGGCTAAAGCATTTCAAAAAGAGTTGAATGGCTAGGGATCGAATCCCATCTTAGTCAAAATCTTTTTAATTTTTTTTTATCAATATCATGGTTTTCATATCCAATACAACCACCAACATATTAAATTACACAAATCTATGGACACAAATAGTGAGATCTTATCCGTTAAATTTGATGCGCACCCGTTTTGTGCATGTATGTGCGTAATGGTGCGACTACATCAACAACACCATGCCGATACTTTCACATTTTTGCATATAGATAATTCTATTAAACGCAATGATGCAACCATATATAAAATATCATGATTGAATTGTATATATAATGTATATAAAAATAAGGGCACATTACAATTTAATTAAATCATGCCTACTAGCTCTGACACCACTGTCGGGTTTCGAGGATCATGCGTAGCGGAAGTTTTTGAAACTACGAACATCCCCAAGCCAAGATCCTATTGATTCCATTAAATTGATGTGCCAATAAAAAAATCATACCTTAGCAAGAATAACTCCATGTCTGCCTTGTTTCGTATTGATCGATTCCTTTAAGACACTGCTAGAGATGAACGTCTTGTATTAAAAATCTACACACAAACGGACGATCACTATCTAGAGTGCTAGCCCCAAAAATTCTCAAAACAATTCTCTAGGAAAAATCTCTATCGGGAATTCCCTACAACAATTGTAACCCTAATGTCTTATTTATAGTACACTGGGTCGAGTTGTAAAAGAACTTCATCTCCTAGTCACACTCCAAATAAAGTCCTAGAAAAAGTCCAACTCTAAAAAGGATAGAGTCATAGAGAATCTACAATTACTAATCCAATAAGAGTTGTAATTTATTTAAAACTCAAATAAGAATTAAAGTCATACTATAATTTCAATTAGAGTCTTATTCAAAATAGAATTTACTAAGAGACAAAATTTCTAGTCACACTAGAAATGTATTAGAATCTTGAATCCTAGTCAAACTAGGACATTTAATTAGAATCTTCAAAATGAATTTTATCAAATAAAATTCATTAACCTAGACAATATTAAATCGCGCAAAAGTGTTCTTTGTGTGCAACCTAATAGGTTCATACAACGTTAGTAGTGAACCAAAACCATTTTGGTATACAAGTCATAAGCAGTCTCTAGCAAGGCATCAAGTAGTATGAAGAACAATAAATAGATACAACCTAATAGACTATGTATATCATATCCCTTTTCTCATGCAATATCTTTTGATTGAACATAAGACATGGAATGTCACCCTTATAGTTCAATCTACTAGTCTCGATCTCCGAGTAGACTTAAATTGTCAAGTGACATTGATCCAATCAATTCACTAAACATGACCATTTATAAATCTAACATATCGAGGGGCCCAATAGATATCTCTCTCTAAAAGTAAGGGACAAATTTTACATTAATCACACAACATCCACACAATAGTCGAACAATAACCAATCACAATCTTTATAATCATCCGGTTAAAGACAATGTTCTCATAGCGGGTCAGTCTAGTATTTGTTCCCAACAGATACCCATTATCTTGATCCATATCCGTATACGCATAATCATCACATGATTATCAATCAAGAACCATACTAGTCTTAATTTATTATTGCTCCCACAATAATAATTGACTATGGACATTAAGAATAATAGAATAATTATCCATGGATACTATTATAAAAGAAACATGCATCTACTTATAATAGTTAAATTACGTTTACAGAATTAGCTTAGGGTACATACCCCAATAGAAGTATAATAAAACTCTTCAAATAAAAGATTTAGCTCGAGTGCGAGTAACTAGTTAAGTTAAGTTTTCATTCCAACTATGCAAAAGTCATATAGACTTTTGAAGTGCTAATGTCAACCAAAAATGAGTTTTATTTATGCTTATTTGTTACTTCCTGAGCTTAATAAGAAATCATGAGATTGTATACTTGCTACTTGAGTGTTGAAATGAAACAAACTTGTGAGTAGTGATGGTTTTTGGTTAAGATCTTATTTAGTGTTTTGAATGTGAAGTTGTATGAGTTGTTAAAGCCACATGTCTTGAGTGGATTAATAACTTGAAACTCAGTGAATTAAAGGATACTCTATGAATAATGTAAATTGAATGAGAACTAGTTATTAAGAGACTTAGTAGAATACGCCTTTGGTCAGGACGTGCAAAACCTTAAGTTTGGGGTATTTGATAAGTGATTATATATACGTATATATAGTGTTAGTTTAGTAGTATATTTAGTATAAATTTCCTTAAATGAGTACTAATTCATAGTATTATTGCATTTTCAGGGAATTAAGGTGTATTGGAAAAAATTAGAAAAAAATGAGAAGAAATTGAGCAAAAACCCACAAAATCAGAGTTGACACCATAGGAGCATGTATTGATGTTGTAGGAAGACAAGGCACGACGCGGGGATGAAAGGCACGACATGAGAGAGAATAAGAAATTAAGAAAACTAACTCTAGAAGTCAGGCATAGTGGTTGCACCGTGACTAACAAATGACAACGTCTGGATACAAAGGGGATGGGTCGAGGCTCCAAGATCTATAAATCTCATGATGAAGCTGTGGGGAAATTGCGGCACCGTAACTTAACACACACGGCGCCGGGGCATTAGTAACAGCACATCGGCTTCGTAAAAATAAGAAAATGAAGTTCTAATTCGAGCTCAATTGTAATTTAGGGTTTCTAATTGTTATTAGGGACTATAAATAGGTATTAAGACATGGTAAACAAGGGAGAGCCAACCACATAGAAGGAGATTAGCCTCCATTATAGTAGTTTTGCATTGATTTTGAGTATTAAGGAGTTTTTGTTAGAGAAACGTTGAAGACTCCACGTTTGCAATCAATATTTGGTTTCATTGATTAATTCAAGGTAATATTTATGTTCATTTTTGTTTTGCGATGAATTCTATATTGAATTATGATGTTTGTGTTTCAATGATGTGTGATTAGTTTATTTATCTTAAGGATTAATGGATCCTATGGTATGAGTGTTATGCTTAGGAACAAAAAGTGAGAATGAAAAGTCCAATGGTTAGAATTTGTATTGATTATAAGTGTAATGCTTTAGAAATATTGTCCATAAGTTTAATGAACTTAGGCTTTAGAAGTTATAATGGCTATTGAAGCTTTTAATCCGGACATAAACTGAACAACCATAAAATACACAATGCTGAGAGATAGTTGTTGACTAGGGAGGCGCGGATAGTAAATTTAGAATCTTCTCCCACACGACAGTGGGTTATGTGGATTTGAAAGAAATATGTCAATTCTAATTAGGCATTGCACAAAACATACTGAGATGTACACGTGAATATAAATCATATTATTAAATTTGCTAGGTTAAGATGTGAACTAAGATATCCTTAATATAAGAAGTCAACTAAAGTTTAAAGTGATTTGTTAGATAGTTTCGTTTAGTATAAAAACCAACTAAAATGAATCCCTTAGCAATAATTCAAGTTATGTATGTAATGTACAATTAATGTAAAAATCTTTCCCTAAGGACGATATCAATGATCAACGTAAGTTGATTGCATTATTACTATAAGCAAGTTGTTATACTTGTGGAATACGTACCAATGTATTGTGTTTACCATGTTCTAATATCTATTTTTACTCCTAATACTCCAAAAAGTACAATTAGAAACTGTAATTAAGAATTCCAAATGAACTAGAATTTCAAAACTTTCTATTTTTTGTCCCAGCACTATCAGTAGGTGATCCGCCCCTATTAAAAGTTACAACGCCGCTATAGCGTCAACTCTTCATTTGTATTTTCTCCATTCAGTGGACTCGGCGTCGCCTCTACAACTACCCGATATAGTATGAGTAAACCCCACAACATCACCACTGCATGCATAGCGTCAACTCTCCTGCATCTCTTCCTTTGATTTTTACACCTTTCCAAGCCTAGTGTTGATTCTCGATGGCGTCAACTGTGTCCTCTATGACATCAATCTTACTTTTGTGCTTTTTCTTCTCATTTCATCATGAAATCACTCATTTATCTCTTTTATGACTTGTAGACCTTAAAATACATAAATACCATAAATTAAAGCTTTGTTCGAGATATTTATACCAATTATGTAATTAAACTAGTCTTATGTATAAGCCTAATTAAGTACATATCAAATATCCCCAAACTTAAGATTTTGCACATCCCTAGAAAAAGTGTATTCTACTAAGTACGCATATTAATACTACTTATAGTCCTTACTCATTCTACGTAATTCATGGAGTATCCTTTAATTCAAATAAGTCTCAAATTAGTAATCCACCCAATAGTTTTTTCTTCATAAAAACTATTACTTTCAAAACATGTAGCTTTAACAACATATATAATTCACTTTCGAAACTCAAAAGTAGTTCACAACCAAAATCATCACTACTCACAAGTTTACTTCACCTCGGCACTCAAGTAGCAAGTGTACAATCTCATAATTTATCATTAAGCTCAAGAGTTCACAAATAAGCATAGATCATACTATTTTTGTAGACTCAATACTTGAAGAGTACAAAGGACTTCATTTAGTTGGAAGGAAAACTTAACTCAACTAAATTGCTTGTACTCGAGCTAAATCTTTTCATTTGAACAATATTAATTTATACTCCTATCTTCCTTTCTTTTCTTCTTCTTTTTTTCTTCTTATATTTTTTCTAGTTGTAAGTTCCCTAATCCTTTTCCTTTGGATTCAATTTTCTCACTTTTTCTAACCATCAAGTTCTCTACTCCTTTTCCTATAGAACTTGTGGAACTGTCTAACTTTTATTTAAAACTCTTGTTACCACTTCTCACTTTCACTTTTATTTAGCAAGTTTTAATTTCAACTTTTCATCAAACACCATTCCTATCCCTTTCTCTTTTAGTATTGAGTCTTCATTTATGTTGTACTCAAGTAAAATTCATACGTATTACAAAATTCTTTAGAGATCTAACTTTCTCCACAAGAAGTGTTTCGATATTCTTCTTGCTTTTCTTTCAAGTTCATGATCTTCCATAACTCTAAGCTTATAATCATGAAATTATATTGTTGTTTGCTACAATTCTTATTTTTTTTCAAAAACGATAACATTCCCTTGAGTTTCATATCCATTGATACTTGTATTCCTACTCATCCTCAATTAAAGGCATGAACTTTGCAAATAATTTACTTTTTTCATTTATTACAATACTTCTTTATATAGCCTAATATATGCTACATATATATAAATTAAATAATAAGTAAATGAAATATAATCAAACCAAATACACTACCACTCTTTCATCTTTAACTATTTCAAAAATAAAATTTTACGATCATACCTGTAGTGTTTATCCTTAATTCCTCCTTTCTTAACACTTCACATAATGTTGATGCCCCCAAACTTAAAATAAGCCTTGTCCACAAGGTTTAAAAATAAGCCTAACACATAAAAACACTAAATATACTATCATATATGATATAATTTGATAATTGCATAGTGTTAAATAAAAGTGCATAAAAATAAAGCTTAAATAACTACTAAAGTGTCAAAATATCACAAATTTAAAATAATTAGTATTAAAGTGGCTCTCATCTCCCCAAGATCTAAAGAAATCCATGTTAGGTTTTGGGTTTCATACGAAGCGAAAAATTCAAAAAAAGTTTTGAAAAAACCCAACATGATAGAAAAAAGTTCCATTGAACTCGATCTACAAAAGTAAAAATTTACCTTAATCCGTCATTTCCTTCTCTGATTGTTTGATTTCCAAGACGTTCAAGCGTCCATCCTCTATCGAAAATCCATACAGTAATGTTGGTCACAATTTAGAGTTCTACCCCCAAGAGAGATTAAAAATATTTTTCTTTCTCTCCCAAAATTCAGAGAACTCGAAATTTGCAAAAGTGAAAATCTAATTTCCTTTTATGGTTTCAACCGCTATTTATATTTGTAGATAAACCCTCACTTAAAATCATATTTATAATACAACTATTGTATTTAGACAGTTTAAGAAAATTACACATACGTCCCTATTAATAAGTTATCATATAACAAATTGTAAGGATTTTTATGTCATTAATTTTATTATATAAAATTCGATACTCTAGACCAATCGAAATTGTGCAAATCCATTCTTTACACCCAATAGGTTCATGTGATGTTGGCAATGAACCAAAACTATTTTGGTACACAAGTTATAAATGGTCTCTAGTAAAGCATTGTGACTATCCAAGTAACATGAATATTAAATTCGATACAACCTAATGAATAGAATATATCATATCCTTTTATCATGTGATATCCTTTGATTAAACTTAAGGCATGAAAAGTCACCCTAAATGTTCAATCATACTAGTCTCGATCTTTAGGTAGACTGAAAACATCCAAGTGAAATTGATCATATCAATTCACATGGACATGGCCATTATCAATTTATCATATCAAGGGATCCACTAATATCTCTCTATATGAGAGTGACAATTATATCTTGATTACATACCTTCACATATCATTCACATTGTAACCAATCACAATTTTATAATCATTCGGTTAAAGACAATGTTTGAATGTGCCAAATTAACATGCTCCTAATATTGAAGTCTATGGTAATCTCAAGTCGAATGACTAAATCATATATCTATCACGAGTAACACCTGTGACTTAATATATGTGTTGTTCTCATAGCGAGTCGGTCCAGTACCTTATTCCTTGACAAGTACACATGATCTCGATTCGTATCCCTAGACGCATGATCATCACATGACCATCAATCAAGATTCACACTAGTCTTAATTCATTATAGTTTTTAGTATAATGACCGACTAGGGACATTTAGGATATGTTTACAAATACTCATGGATCTTACTATAAGACAAACATGCAACCACTTATAATAAAACAACAAATAAAAACTTCTATTTTATTAACTAAAATTATAAGATAAATAATATTTATAGATTGACCCAGGGCACATGCCCCAACAATCCTAAGGCTTAGACTCTAAGATTGCGCATCATCATCATCATCATAGCTCCATCAAAAGATGGTGTCAAAAGATGATCCACTCTTCTGTTTTGCACAACTGCTGATGAAACATATAGTTCGGTGGTGCTTGAAGTCCGATAGACCTATCAGTAGATCTCAACCTTTTGCTCCTCTCATATCTAGCTATGTCTTTCTGATGATCTACAGAAAACATGAAATTCCTTCATCCATTTAATCAGTCTTGAATCTTTATAAGCATGACTTGCTCAATTTTTCTCGAGGCTTCATGATATTGTTCCATATTCTTTCTATACTATCTCCACATCTCAGCAATCCATAGCCTCTGCTATTATGGAGTCAAATCCTCAAGTTGTAGTAAAGGTACATGTGGTGGTGGAGGTGGTGAAAAGATTTTAGGACCATCCAAGTCCTGTTCTCTTATTAATGGGTCGACAAACGCATAACCCTCAAGAAATCCTTGCTTATTATCCTCCTCTCTATATCCTTCATTCCTCATCTTTTGGGCCAACTCCGCTGATGTTGCTTTTGTTGCTGCGTGATCCTCATCTTCCTTGGCTAATAGCTCTGCATCAAATCTATCCATCTTTGTGATCTCTCTCTCATATTTAGAGTCTTTGTATCCAATTGGTGATCTCAACTTCAACATAAACTCCTTATCATTTACTGTTTGGGCTTCTATATCAAATTATTTATCTTTGATGAATCTCACTCCAACCTTCAAGCACATCCGGGTTATAAGGATTGGAAACAATAATGTGTTATCTCTCTCGGTCACGATGGACTCCTTTGAATTCTTATAAATGATTTCCCCTACATTAATCATCCCATTCTTTGTAATCTCATATAAACAAGTCGCATTGTGTTTGTTTATCTCACCCTGATGAGTAGTCGGGTATAATGAAGCAACAAATAAATTGTGCCACATTCGATAAACTTTCCCTACACTCCCCTTCTTAATGTGCTTTGGCACATTCTTAGCTCCTATTATCCATCTCTCATATAAATCATCTGGGAAGGTCCATGGGTCTCGATTCATACTCAAGTATTATAATCTATAGATACATTTATGTAGTGCTCGGTAAATGGGACATTTATTCCTTTCACTTTTACTGAATCTCCTTTCTTTGTGAGCTTGGCATTGGCATAAAATTCATAAACAATCTTACGCACTTCATAAACCTTATTCTCCCTATAGTCTTATGTGAATTCTATAACCTCATACCTATCCTTGGCCTCCTTACTTATGTAGAACTTCGATTTGAATGGCCTCGGGGTATGCTCATTTTGAGCTTTCGAGGTTGATGCCTCATTATCATTAGCCATTACTTCATTACTTGACTTGCTTGCCTCCTTGTTCTCTCCATTCTCTCAAAAACTCAAAACAACCATAACAAATCAACCAATAAGTCTTCAAATTACCTATAATCAATTTTTTTATTCACAGGGGTCATTTACTGCCAATTAATTCAAAAGGACATACACTAATCCACAATAAGCCACATTAATGCTCTAGTCCGCACAACTTCAAATTCCTATCCAAAAACCTAATTTTCACAATCCATTCAATTTTATTCCAAATATAAAAAATTCATAGCATAATCAATGAAATTGAAAGTTTAACTCAATGTCGGATTACTTTTTGGTGTAGATTACTTTTCCAAATCTCTATCAATCAAATCCCTATCGCTTTGCTCAATAACTACAACCCTATTGCTCTTTAGACTCACTTCTTAAAATCGATGCCCTAGTAATCCACTTTTGTGCAAATCCACAATGTTACTTCTCTTTTCACTCTTGATAACTAGGAACACTCTTTTTTTCACTTAAAATTACTCAAACTAGGCTATAAAGTGATGTATGCTTGATTGGTGGTGTTTGGAATAGGTTGCAATTGTGTAAGTTTTAGTTTGGAAAGGTTTTAAAAACCCACTTTGACGTCGATGCCATCCTTTATGCGGCATGACGCCACCACATCATTGGCACGTCGTCGAGTCCACTATGAGCATGAAATGCTCTCAAGTCGGCGCTGTCTTGGCGCTCCCTATGTTGTCTCTCGAACCAAGTGTTAATACATACTGCGTCAACTAGTCCTTCTCAATAGTTTTCCAGTTTTTCCTCTAACTCCATATTGGCTCTTTCTCAGTGCTGTGTATTATTATACAAGGCGTCAGGACAACGTGAAATTGTATATAAGAATTCATAAAAACTCACGTGTGATTTGTCTATTTACTTGAACTTTACCACTCTAACTCCTTTGCTTGTTTACGCTCTTTGTGGATTATGTTAAGACTCCTCCATTCCAACGAAAACTCACCCAACAAATTGTCTTTTCCTATACATTATGCACAAGACTTGTCAAAATTAGAAAAACACTACTAGAACATTTGTATTGTTCTATCTAATAAAAAAATAACTAAAATTTAAAAATTGGAATTAAATCCCTTGGGTTGCCTTTCAATTGTGCTTCATTTAACATCCTTAGCCAGACGCCTTTTTGCTCATTTAGTCTGAGTCTAAATCGAGTTACTCCAATTGTAGATAAGAGATAATGATATCTTTCCCGTTTGAATGTTCTTGCCCTTCAACAAAGACAATCTTCTCATTATCCTCATCTTCCTCCATATTCATTGTAATCATCTTCTTCTTTGAGTGCAAAATTGCATTGTTAGTGTTCAATAATGGTTGCCCAAGTATCATAGACACATCATCTATATCATGATCCATAATCTCAAAATCAGTGATAAATGTGAATCTACCTACTTTCACATGCAAATTCAAGAATCTCTTATCTTTGGTATTAATTCGAGAAATCCCTGTCAAATAGAGGGATAAATTTGATATTGAAACACTTAAGGATCAATCATCACCTATTCTACAAAAGAATTTACTATAAATACAAATTTCTCATGTAACGCTAAAATCCTTTAAATAAGTCATTGCACCCTATAAAGGAACTACTTTGGTAGCACCAGTCCAAATATCGTCATCATCATCAAATTAGATAACTCTAGATTTAGCCCGTACTAATTTGAGCACTTAAGAAAAATAGAAGAACGAATCATGAAGAGAATGGATAATCAGTCTGCCACATCAAGAACCAATTCAAAACATGGAGATAGCACTATACCTTATTCAGTTAATAAGGAATCTAATAAATTTAATATGTTTTGATCATCTAAGACCATGCCAAAATTCACTAATTCAAGCCCATACAGATCATCCAAGCCCATGCCAAAATTACTACTTCAGGCCCATGCTAATCATTTAGGCCCATGCTAAAAATCAGTAATTCAGGCTCATGCCAAATCCTGCAAAGTCATCATTCCAGCTCATCAAAAGAATCTACATCGAGTCCAATAAAGAGAAAGCTCATTGAGTTATCTACATTAAGTCCAATAAAGAGAAAGCTCATCAAGTTATCAAGAATAGTAACTTTAATATGACGAGTCTGTCACGAAGTGTGAAAATAATTTTTGTCTTCTGTATCAATAATGTAATAAAAGAATATACTTTAGTAAAAGTAGATATGTCAGTAGTAATTGTGTAAATATTTAATGGTTGTAATTTTATCTTTTTTGGAATATACTTTTATTAAGTAGATACATTTGTAAAAAGTATTGATGTAGTGTTGTATTTGAGTAAGAGTTAGAGACAATTTAGTAAGTGGAGTCCTAATGGTGCCCTAGTAAGTCTAAAATCTAGGTTACTAGTGTCGAGGGGTAGTGTCGTCATTTTGTACACCTCTCTAAGTCTATAAATAGAAAATCTTGAATGGAGTAGGCATTCGAAGTTTGAGCTTCAAGAATCTGTGTTTTCATTTAACAATTGTTCCATTCTCTTTCTTATCTTCATTTCTCTTTGCTCCAATATTTTCCTCTATCTCTTACACCACCTTTATATCTTACACCTCCACCATCTCTTCCACCTTTTCTCCATCATTCTCCACCACCTTTCTCCACTTTTATCCATTATCAATCCTTATCTTCCATTATCTCATCTATTCTCTACCTTTCTCCATCAATCATCAACCATACTCATCTCTAGTATTCTCCACCTTATCTCCATCACTCTTCTACCACTCTGGTATCAGAGCCAACCACCTCATTTTTCTCATGGAAGTGAGTATTTGATAATAACATTTTTATTACTTGCATGCTTCATTTTATATTTACTGCTTCATTTTATTTACTTGTTACTCTAACAAATTACTTTATATTAAAGTTTGATTCAAATTTTAATTTAACTTTAAATTAAAGGTTTTTATTTTTTTTCTTCAATTCATCTTTTGTCAAAACTTTAGGAAACTTAGTGAAAATTTTCCTAGTCGCGTAATAAGGCTAACAGATGAGACAGTAAGCCTAGTAGTAAATCGTTGACCAAGCCAAATCTTAAGTTCCTAAGCTAAGATATAAATGAATTAATTAAGAAAATCAAAGCTACCCTTTCTTTTAAAAAGCAAAAGATAAAATTTGAATATTCATCTTTAGAATCAAAACAAGACCATAAGTCTATCTTGAAACCAAAAAAATCAAATCAAAAATAGATTTAAGAAATGTTAGAGAACTTTCCTTTATTAATATCGAACAATCTCTACAAAATTGGGATATGCCAAAAGTTGATGTCCATCAACTCTATAGCAGAGGATTTTTTTTCTAAAATTCAAGATTTTATAATAAAACTTAAAAAGATACTAGATCTATAGATATTGTAGGACAAGAGATACATTCAATTTCTTCATCAAAAATCCATTCTTATAGAGAAAGATACAAATATCTACATATATGATTAATACAAGTAGCAATAAAGCCTTTAACTGCTTTAAGACTTAACACCTTCATTTTAGCTTCAATGCGTGACAAAAGACATTTATGATTTAATGACTCTTTGCTAGGAATGATTGAAGGAAGTTTTTCTGAAATTCCTATTTTCTTTAATTGTTTTCCTAACTTCACATTAAGCCACGACATTAAGTCTATATACTAAAGGATTTAAAATGAAAGGAGTATGTTAAAAAATTGTCGTTGTCTTTAAAATTTATTATAAATTAATGCGTACAATAATTCCTGAGGTGTCTTATACTAGTTTGGAAAAAGGCACATCTACTTTATTTTTAACAAATATAGAGAATAAAGTTATTATAAGAAAGCAACTAAGTTGGAAAGATATTAATATATGAAAACATGGTTCCTATAAGATACCAATAAAGAAGAACATCCTACAGATAATACAAATGATCAAATACATACAAAAATAACTCATGATGATGGTTTAATATACATAAATTCTCCTCTAGAAAATCTTGTTCATTAATACCAAGTATAATAGAAGAGCTAATATATGAATCCCAACTAGCATAAGCATCAACATCTAGAATCCTTACTCATGTAGCTTATCCAGTCACACCTTCTAATAATAATGTAACTATAAATGACTTCACTAATTATCAAATTCATATGATTAGTGAATAAGAAAATGAAGAATCACTTATTTTAGAATATCAAAAATTAAAAGAGCAGCTTTTTAAACCATCCATTAAAATCTATATTTTGTAAATTATATTCTTAATCTCAGCAAGCAATAATTAAAGAAAAGTATTTTGCTCATATAGCAAAAGTAAAACAAAATAACCAATTTTTTGATAATCTAGCATAGTCATGTCCTCTTGTTATCAGCAAAATTAATACTGTATGGAAAACTATCATAAGAGAAAAATACATTCAAGCCAATCCTCCTTTAGCTACTGTTAAAATAAAAATAACATTAAAGTTGTACCTTTTTAAAGCATTTTTTGAAAAAGATAAACCTATAATTCGAAAGATTTAAACCATATCATAGAACAAAATAATTTTACTAATATATATCTATCTACTTTGTCAAAAAAATTGCAAAACCTACTAGTGAAGCCTTCTCAAGCAAACAAGAAAGAGAATTCATCTTAAAAAGACCTCAACTACAAGATTATACTAATCCATTACCTATATTTAACCCAAAATATTCTAGTGAATTATTTAGAACTATATCTCATAAATTGTCAAATTAGAAATAAATACCCAAGAAAAAACATACAAAAAGGATAAATCTCCCATAATAGCTAACTTAGAAATCAATTGATGATATAAGAACAACCATCTGAAGAGACTTTAGACATAAATCTAGTACAAGAAAATTTACAAATTTTTGGTTCCGATTTAGAATATGAAATAAACATTAACAAAGTTTATCATTCAAGATAACCTAGAAGAAACCAAACAATTAATGTTAGGAATTTTAAACATTACTACAATAGACCCACACCGTTAGATTTATTACTAGAAGAAAATACAACAAAAAGAGAAATTTGATGGAAATTTCAATTATGAATGAAATATTGATGGATTATCTTAATATAAAACTTTAGAAGTTTTACAACATATGCTTATTTACTCCAAATTTTGTCGAATACAATTTAATCACCCAGAAAACACTATAACCGGAGCGATAGCAACATGTTTTACCATCCCATTACACAGTAGGTAGACTACTGCATTATTAGAACGACAACAACTAGATATCCTTAATTCAGTTGAACGTGATGAAAATAACAATCCAATCATAGATGCTCAAGGAAAAGAACAACCAAATAGTGTCCTTACATTACTCGCTAATATTATTTGGCATTTCATAGGAACCTTATCAAATATTGATGAAAAAATATCATAACAATTAAAGAATCTTAGGTGTAGAACCTTATCCGATTTTCTTTGGTATAAATACACATTTTTGTCGAAAGTTTATAGACTTCAAAATAATGATATAGTATTCTAGAAAGAATGTTTTATTGTTGGATTACCTCAACATTTGTAGAAAAAAGTAAAAATTATTTTACGACAAAGAGGAAATGGAACTTTAAATTATGCTCGATTTACGTGTGGAGATCTTATTCAAGCAATTCAAATGACAGGACTAGCTATATGTAATGACATTAAATTAAAAAGACAATTGAATAAAGAAACTAGAAACAACCATAAGATCACGAGATTTTTTCTATCAATTTAAAGATGATATAAAAAATGATTGATAGAGAGCCAAAATATAGAAGTCAAAGAAAAATAAAGAGGTTACATAATAATAATAAGCGAGACTCTTATTACAAGACTAACATAAGAAAAAATTATAAATATTATAATTGAACTAATAAAAAATCAAACAAATATTTAAATGAGGAAAATTCAGTCACTATGCTAAAAAATGTCATTGTAGAAGAAAAGTAAATGAGATTCAAGAAGATAATTCTAATTCCTCTTCAGATTCTAGCCAATGTCTAGAAAGCATTCAAAATATATACACGTTCGAATTTAGTTCAGAAAATGAAATAAATGTTTTAACGACTCATGTATAATTAATTTCAGAAGTAGCAAAGAAATAGAAGACCTTACTCTAAAATACAAGTATTTCACAAATATAATATAACAAATTCAGGATGATATATCTCCAAGTTTTAAAACTAATTTTAAAATTCAAATAGAGATAAATAATCAGAATTATACAATGCAAGATGTATTTAAAGTAGTTAATAAAAGACGAATGCAACATGCGAGCTCAATATAAATACTTTACAAAAAGATATCAATCAATTTAAAACAAAAATAACATCTCTTACAATTAAACTAGGAAAACTAGAAGAAGACAAAGAAAAATTAGAAGATTTTGTTTTAAATGGTGATAATGTTTTCATAGAAACCCTTACACTATACTCATCAATGATGGTTTACTCCTATAACAGTAAAAATAGAAGACTTCAAATATACTGGGTATGTGCATATAGACTTGGTTGTCGGATCTTAATTATATATAAGGTTTAGTCCTATTCAAATATTGTGAGAAAACTAATAGCCGAATTTTTACTACAGAAGGAAATAAGTTTATAATCAAACTTAAAATTACAAAAACTCATATTTGCAAAAATAGTGCATGCATGCCTACTTCTTTTATTATAGTCAAAGATCTACAGCATGACATGTTACGAGGAACACGTTTTTTACAACAACTGTAACTATTTACAGTCACTATGCAAGGAATAAAGACAAAAATATATAAAAAGAAAGTAAATTTTAATTTTGTGACCCAACCAAGACAAAGATATTTTAATCAAATAATCAATCAAATAGAAAATAAACGAAATCACCTAGGATTTTTGAAAATAGAAATTAAAAATCTAAAAATAAATCAAATAATCAATACTACTTATTATCAATAAAAATAAAAGCACTTCATGATGAATTTTTTTCTAAATGTTGTTCAAAAATACCATCTGTGCCTTTTGGGATAGGAGAACTTATCAAGTATCCCTTCTTTAAGTAGACAATTTTTAGAAAAGCAAGATCTCAACCAAAGCTAACCCATCACAAATGAATGAAAGATTGTTAAAATTATGTGACCATGGAATAAAGGATTTATAACAAAAGAAATTAATTACTCCCTCAAGGTCTCCTTGGAGTTGTATGACATTCTACATAAAAAATGCAACAGAATTAGAGTGTGGATCACCGACTTTAGTAATAAATTATAAATTTTAAGTAATGTATTAAAAACGATTTAATAAAAAGAATAGCCAATTCAATTATTTTTTTCTAAATTTTACCTTAAATCTTGTTTTTGGCAAATACAAATAAAAAATAAGATAGGTAAAAAAATGCTTTTAATACATCGTTTAGACAACATCAATGGAATGCTATGCCTTTTGGCTTAAAAAATGTTCTTTCATAATTTCAAAAGATGATGAATGAAATTTTTTATCCTTATCACGAATTTTTTCTAGTTTATATAGATCATATCCTTATTTTTTTCAAATTCATTATATCAACACATTTATCCACATTTTAGCATTTAATAATAAAAAATGGTCTAGTTCTCTCCTAGAGAAACATAAAACTTTTTAAAACTTCAATTAATTTTTTCAGATTTCGAATTTCAAATCAAATTATTACTCCAATCAATCGGGTCATAGAGTTTGCAGAAAAATTCCCTAATCAACTCACTGACAAAAAATAGTTACAACGATTTTAAGGATGTTTAAATAATTTAACAGATTTTTATAAAGACTCGAGAAAAGATAGAAAATTACTACAATAACTCCTTAAGAAAGATAACTAGTTCTTATGGAAACCAGATCATATTAAAGTTATTAAACTCATTAAGACAAAGGGCAAAACCCTTCCTTGTCTATACTTAGCCAATCCTACTTACTTAAAGATAATTCAAACAAATGCCTCTGACATAGGCTACGGAGGAATCTTACTTCAGAAATCCCTAGAAGGAAATGAGCAATTAGTGTGCTTTACTTCGAACTATGGAATAACACCTAAAATAATTACTCAACTGTTAAAAAGGAGATTTTAGCGATTGTTTTATCAGTTCAAAAATTTCACTCTAATATTTTAAATCAAAAGTTTTTAATACGTGTTGATTGCAAATCTGCAAAAGAAATACTTTTGAAAGATATAAAAATTCTACTTTCAAAACTGATATTAGCTAGATGGCAAGCTATATTAAACATTTTTTATTTTTATATTGAGTAAATCAAGGGAGAAAAAAATTCTCTTCCAGATTTTTTTTCAAGATGATTCCTTCTTACTGCTCAAAATTCCTTCAATACAAGTCATCATGAACCCTAAAGGAAAAGATCTTTTATATCATAAATCATCCAATAAATTCTTGTCTCTCTTTAACCAGTCAATTGATTACAATAAAGATAAATCTGAATATCATCATAGAAGCTATATTACGGTCACCATCATTGAACTTTCATTACTTGACCTATCTCTTGAAAACCAAATCAAAACCATTATACCAAATAACTATCATTTCATTCCTAAATGTCCTTAAGTGTCAGTCAGATTCTATGAAGCTCTCCTTTCAGATACCAAATTCGAGATTTTTGAACCTTTCAAAAAACTCAACACTCAAGAAATAGCCTATTCAAAAATAAAAATTGAAAAAATCATTACTATAGACGAATGAAATCAAAATTCTCTTTGCAAACAACCTCCTTATTCTTATTAGTCCATGACTTTATTATTCAACATGCTTTCGATCTTCTTAAGCCATCAAGATTATATAAAAGCTTGGAAAATCATTTTATTTTATAAAAGCCCAGCTGAAGGATACTCATTGTATATCATTTGCAAAAAAAACACTTAGTGTAAAAATCCCTACTTGGTTTCACCGTAAATATGGACTAAGTTTGAACCGATACTATAAATTCTTCCTCCTCACGTCAAGAAAATCCATGATGCAGAAGAACTATCATTTTTTTAATTTGTTAATAAATACACCATCCCGTTGATCCTACTATGGAATTACGCCACCAAAAAATAACTAAATCCCTTGGAATAACATCTCACCTTTTAATTCAAGAAATCCATGTCAAATTATGGAATAAATTTGATATCAAAACACACAAGGATCAACCATCACCTATTCCACCAAAAAAATTACTATCAAGTCAAATTTCTTCTATAACACCAAAATATTTTAAAGAAGCCATTGCATCCAACAAAGAAACTACTTCGGCAGGTCTCCAATCCAAATATCGTCATCATCATTTAATCATATAACTTTAGATTTAACAAGTACTATTTTTGAGCACTTAAGAAAAAAAGAAAAACGAATCATGAAGAGAGTGGACAATCAGTCAGCCACATCAAGAACCAATTAAAGACATGAAGATAGCACTAGACCTTATTCAAAACATGAAGAATCTAATAAATTTAATATGTTTTGATCATCCTGGCTCATGCCAAGATTGACTAATTCAGGCCCATGTCGATCATTCAATCCCATGCCAAAACTAATAATTCAGGGCTATGTCGATCATTAAGGCCCATGCCAAAATCACTCATTCAGGCCCCATGCCGAATCCTGCAAAATCAGCATTCCACCTCATCAAGTGAATCTGCATAAAGTCTAATAAAGAGAAAGCTTATTAAGCTATCTACATTAAGTCCAAAAAAAAGAAAGCTCATCAAGTTATCAAGAATAGTAACTTTAATGTGACAAGTCTATCACGAAGTGTGAAAATAAATTTTGTCTTGTGTATCAATAATGTAATAAAAGAATATACTTTAGTAAAAATATATCATTAGCAATTGTATAAACATTTTCATTACTTTCATGCTTCATTTTATATTTAATGCTTCATTTTATTTTCTTTTTAATCCAACAAATTACTTTATATTTGATTCAAATTTTATTTTGACTTTAAATTAAAGGTTTTCATTTGTTTTTTTAAATTCATATTTTGTCAAAACTTTAGGGAACTTAGTGAGGGATTTCCTATTTGCGTAGTTAGGCTAGCAGATGAGACCGTAAGCCTAGAGGCAAATCGTTGACCAAGCCAAATCTTAAGTTCCTAAGCCAAGATATGAGTGAAATAATTAAAAAAATGATAGCTACCCTTTCTTTTAAAAATTACAATATAAAATTTGAATCTTCATCTTCATCTTCATAATAAAAACAAGACCATAAGTCTATCTTAAAACTAGAAAAATTGTAATAAAAATAGATTTAAGAAATGTTAGAGAAATTTCTTTTACTAATATTGAACAATCTCTACAAAATTGGGATATGCCAAAAGTTGATGTCCATAAACTCTATGCCAGAGGATCTTTTTCTGAAACTTAAGATTTTATAATAAAACTTGAAGAAGATACTAGATCTATAAACGCTGAAGGACAAGAGATACATTTAATTTCTCCATCGAAAATTCAATCTTATAGAGAAAGATACAAATATCTACATATAAGATTAATACAAGTAACAATAAAGCATTTGACTACTTTAGAACTGAACACCTCCGTTTTAACTTTAGTACGTGACAAAAGACATTTAGAATTTAATTTTTCTTTGCTAGGAATGATTGAAGGAAGTTTGTCTGAATGTCCTAATTTCTTTTATTGTTTGTTTAACTTGACATTAAGTCTATATGATCAATTTTCCTACGAAGCCACGTCATTAGTCTATATAGTAAAGGATTTAAAATGAAAAGAGTATGTTCAAATATTGTGGTTGTCTTTAGAATTTATTATAAATTAATGCATACAATAATTCATGTTGTATCTTATACTAGTTTGCAAAAGGCACATCCACTTTATTTTTAACAAATATAGAGAATAAATTTATTACAAGAAAACAACTAAGTTGGAAAGATATTAGTATATCAAAAACATTATTAATACAAGATACCAATAAAGAATAAAATCCTAGATATAATACAAATGATCAAATACATACAATAATAACTCATTATGATGGTTTAGTAGAAATAAATTTTGCCTCTAAAAAATCTTGTTCAACAATACCATGTATAATAGAAGAGCCAATATATGAATCCCAACTAGCAAGAGCATCAACATTTAAAATACTTACTCATGTAGCTTATCTAGTCACACCTTTCGATGATTATGTAACTATAAAAGACTTTGCTGATTATCAAATTCATATGATTAGTGAAGAAGAAAATGAAGAATCATTTGTTTTATAATATCAACAATTAAAAGAGCAGTTTTGAAATCATCATTTAAAACCTATATTTTGTAAGTTATATTCTAACTCTCAGCAAGCAATAATTAGAGAAAAATATTTTGCTCATATAGCAAAAGTAAATAAAATATCTTTTTTTTTATCATCTAGCAAAATATTGTCCTCTTGTTATTAATAAAATTAATACTATATGGGAAACCACCACATGAGAAAAATACGTTCACGTCAATCCTCGTTTAGCTCCTATTAAAATAAAAAACAACTTTAAAGTTGTACTTTTTAAAGAGTGTTTTGAAGAAGATAAACCTATAACTGGAAAAGATTTAAACCATATCATAGAACAAAATAATTTTATTAATATATATCTATCTACTTTGTCAAAAATTTGACAAAACCTACTAATGAAGTTTCCTCAAGCAAACAAGAAAGAAGATTCATCTTAAAAAGACCTCAACTACAAGATTCATCTTAAGATCCATTACCTATATTTAACCCTGAATATTCTAGTGAATTATTAAGAACTATAGCTCATAAATTCTCAAAATTAAAAATAAATACTTAAGAAAAAACATACAAAATGACAAATGAACCATAATAGCTAACTTAAAAAAAATCAAGTGATGACATCAAAACAAAAAGTTTATCATTCAAAGAAAATTTATAGATTTTTAGCTCCGATTCTAATCTGAAATAAGCACCAAACATAGTAAATTTATCAAATATTGACGAAAAAATATCAGAACAATTGTAGAATCTTATGTGTAGAACATTATCCAATTTTTGTTGATATAAAGACACATTTTTGTCAAAAGTTTATAGACTTCAAAATAATGATATAGTATTCTGGAAAGAACCTTTCATTGCTAAATTACCTCGAGCATTTACAGAAAAGGTAAAAATTATGTTACGATAAAGAGGAAATGGAAATTTAAATTATGCTCTATTTACTTATGAAGAACTTATTCAAGAAACTCAAATGACAAGACTAGCTACATATAATGACATTAAATTAAAAATGAAATTGAATAAAGAAACTAGAAATAACCATAAGGAACTCGGAGATTTTTGCTATCAATTTGGACATGATATGGGAAAAACGATTGATAGAAATCAAAAAAATATACAAGTCAAAGAAACATAAAGAGGTTTAATACTAATAATAAGTGAGTCTCTTATTACAAGACTAGCAGAAGAAAAATGTACAAAAATTATAATCAAACAAATGTTCTAAATGTGGAAAATCAGGTCACTATGCTAATAAATGCCATTCTAGAGGAAAAGTAAATGAGATTCAAAAAAATAATTCTAATTCTTCTTCAGATTCTAGCTAATGCCTAGAAAACTTTCAAAATAAATGCGTTTCCGAATCTAGTTCAAAAAATAAAATAAATGTTGTAATAGCTCATGAAGAATTAATTTTAAAAGTAGAAGAACAAATAGAAGTCCCTACTCTAAAATACAAGTGTTTCACAAAAATAATACAACAAGCTCAAGATGATATATCTCTAAGTTATAAAACTTATTTTAAAAATCAAATAGAGATAAATAATCAGAATTATACAATGCAAGATGTATTTAAAGCAGTTAATAAAAGACAAATGCAACCTACAGAGCTCACTATAAATACTTTACAAAAAGAAATGAATCAATTAAAAATAAAAATAACATCTCCTAAAATTAGACTAACAAAACTAGAAGAAGACAAAGAAAAATAAGAAGATTTGTCTTTATATGGTGATAATGTTTTCATAGAAACTCATACACATTATACTCATCATCAATGGTTTACTTCTATAACATTAAAAATAAAAGCCTTCGAATGTACAGGGCATTCGTTGATAGACTCGGGTGCCGATCTTAATTGTATACGAGAAGGTTAAGTCCTATTCAAATATTGTGAGAAAACTAATAACATAATTTCTACTGCAGAAGGAAATAAATCCAAAATCAAACTTCAAATTTCGAAAGCTCATATTTGCAAAAATAATGTATGCCTTCCCAAATTCTTTTATTATAGTCAAAGATCTACAACATGACATGTTATTAGAAATACCCTTTTTACATCAACTATAACCATTCTCAGTCACTACGCAAGGAATAAAGATAATACTAGATTAAAAGGAAGTAAATTTTAATTTGATAACCAAACCAAGACAAAGATATTTAAATAAAAAGATTAATCAAATAGAACATAAATAAAATCATGTAGGATTCTTGAAAACATAAAATAAAAATCTAAAAACAGATTAAATAATGATACTACTTATTATCAATCAAAATAAAAAGCACTCCACAATGAATTTGTTTCTAAACGTTGTTAAGAAACACCATCTGCCTTTTGGGATAAAAAGAACTTATTAGGTATCCCTTCCTTATGTAGGTAATTTACAGGAAAGCAAGATCCCAACTAAAGCTAACCCATCACAAATGAATGAAAGATTGTTAAAATTATGCGACCAAGAAATAAAAGATTTAATACAAAAGAAATTAATTACTCCCTCAAGGTCCCCTTGGAGTTGTACGACATTCTAAGTATAAAATGCTGAAGAATTAAAGCGTGGATCACCAGATTAGTAATAAATTATAAAGCTTTAAATAATGTATTAAAAACTATTAGATATATGTTACCTAATAAAAATGATATGATAAAAAGAATAGTCAATTCAATTATTATTTTCTAAATTTGACATTAAATCCGGTTTTTGGCAAATATAAATAAAAAGGAAGATATAAACATGCTTTTAATACATCATTTGGATAATATCAATTGAATGTTATGCCTTTTGGCTTAAAAATGCTCCTTTAGAATTTCAAAAGATGATGAATGAAATTTTTCATCCTTATCACGAATTTGTTCTAGTTTTTATAGATGATATCCTTATTTTTTTCAAATTCATTAGATCGACATTGAAAACATTTATCTAAATTTCAACATATAAAAATAAAAATGGCTTAGTTCTTTCAAAGAGAAAAATAAAACTTTTTAAAGCTTCAATTAGTTTTTTAAGATTTAGAATTTTAAATAAAACTATTACTCCAATCAATCGAGTCATAGAATTTGCAAGAAATCTTCATAATCAAATCACAGATAAAAAACAGCTTACAACGATTTTAGGATGTTGAAATTATTTAACAGATTTTTACGATGACTCGGTAAAAGATAGAAAATTACTACAAGAACTCCTTAAGAAAGATAGTCATTTCATATGGAAACAAGATCATACTAAAGCCATTCAACTCATTAAGACCAAGGTCAAAACCCTTCCTTGTCTACACATTACCAATCCTACTTACCCAAAGATAATTCAAACAGACGCCTCCGACAAAGGCTATGGAGGAATCCTGTTTCTGAAATTCCCTGAAGGAAATGAGCAATTAGTGTGCTTTACATAAAAATACGGAGTAATACCTAAAATAATTATTGAACTATCAAAAAAGAGAATTTAACAATTGTTCTATTAGTTCAAAATTTTAATATGATGTTTTAAATCAAAAGTTTTTAATACGTGTTGATTGAAAATCAACAAAAGAAATACTTTTGAAAGATATAAAAAAAAATCTAGTTTCAAAACAAATATTTGCTAGATGGAAAGCTATATTAAGCATTTTTTTATATCGAGTATATCAAGGGAGAAAATAATTCTCTTCCAGATTTCTCATCAAGAGAATTTCTTCTTACCCTCGAAATTCTTTAAATACAGGTCATCATGAACTCTAAAGGAAAAGATTTTTTATATCATAACTCATCTAATAAATTCTCGACTCTCTTTAACCACAATCAATTGATTATAATAAAGATAAATCCTAATACCATCGTAGAAGCTAGAATACAGTCACCATCAATTATCCTTCATTACTTGACCTATCTCTTTAAAATCAAATCAAAACCATTATGCCAAATAACTATCATTTCATTCTTAAACATCCTCAAGTGTCAGTCGATTTTATGAAGCTCTTCTTCCAAAAATCAAATCTATAATATTTGAACATTTAAAAAACCCAACTCTTTAGAAATAGCCTATTCAAAAAAATTCAAAAAAATCATCACTATAGACAAATGTAATAGAAATTCTCTTTTTAAACAACCTCCTTATTCTTATATGTCCGTGACTTTATTACCCAACATGCCTCCGATCTTCGTAAGTTATCAAGATTATATAAAAGCTTGGAAAATCATTTTATTTTATAAAAGCCTAGCATAAGGACACTCATGGTATAATTCATCCTTATGATCGCTATAAAACAGCGTTAACACTCCATTTGGTCAATACCAATGGAATGTGATGCCTTTTGGTTTAAAAAAATGTTCCATCTGAATTTCAGAAAATTTTGAATGATATATTTAATCCCTATCATTCTTTCATCCTTGTTTACATTGATGATCTTTTGGTATTTTCTCCCTCCATCGATCAACATTGGAAACATTTATATACCTTTCAGGCATTAATTATTAAAAATGGACTTGTATTGTCTCAAAAAAAATACATCTATTTCAAACATATGTTACTTTCTTAGGCTTTAAAATTTCAAATCAAACAATAACTCCGGTTAATAGAGTTATCAGCTTTGCTGATAAATTTCCTGATCAACTCATTGATAAAAATCAAATACAATGATTTCTTGGTTGCTTAAACTATCTATCTGATTTTTACAAAAATGCAGCCCTTAATAGACAATGTCTTCAAGATTTATTAAAATCAAAATCTAAATTTCTTTGGACTCTTGATCATACCAAAGCTGTTCAGCTTATAAAACAAAGGGTTAAAGCCCTTCCCTGCCTTCATTTGGCCAATCCAACTTATTTCAAAATTTTTCAAATAGATGCTTCTGATAAGGGTTATGGAGGAATCCTCCTTCAACGAAATCCTACTGGAGCAGAACAATTAGTTTGTTTGACTTCAAAGCTCTGGAAAGATGCTCAAAAGAACTATTCTACTGTTCAAAAAGAAGTCCTCGCCATTGTGCTAAGTGTTCAAAAATTTCAAGCTGATATTTTAAATCAAAAGTTTTTAATTCGAGTTGATTGTCGCTCGGCCAAAGAGATTCTTCTCAAAGATGGTAAAAATCTGGTTTCTAAACAAAGTTTTGCAAGATGGAAAGCAATATTAAGTATTTTTTATTTTGATATTGAATATATTCAAGGGAAACATAATTCTCTTCCTGATTTTCTATCATGAGAATTTCTTACATCCCCCTCTTTTCATTTTATACAGATTATGTCAAAGAACAAATCTCCAGCCTCCAAAGCCTCTAATCGTTTTAAGCCTCTGGCTTCCCCAGAACCTCAATGTAACTATATCAAGACCAATCATAACCTCCTTCTTATTTTAGAATCCTATGTCATTGACAAACCTCTTGAAACCCAAATTAATTGCACCATGCCTCCTGACATCCATTTCCTTCCAACAAGACCTCACCTCAATATCCAGTTGTATGAGGACATCCTTATTTCTACCCAATCTGTTCATTTTGAACATTTTACAAGGGAGAACTCCAATGAAATTGGTTATTCAAAAATTAAGATTAAAAAAATCTTATCCCCTTCAGAGTGGTGTTCGGTACATAAATATATGACCGCTTACTCCTTTTGTATATAAAGAACTTGTGATAGCTAAAGACAAACCAGCTATGTTTATTAGTTATCATGATTATATTGATGCATGGCGTAACATTTTGTTTTATAAAGATCCTCAAAATCATTCCTGGTATATTACCTTCAAGCAGCAGATGTCATCATCTTTTCCTTCATGGTGGATCACTGACTGGTGGAAAAAATTTGGTCCAACCGCTAAAATTTTTCCTCCTCAAGTTAAAAAACGATATGATATCGAACAACTTCCCATTCTACAATTTATGAAGGAGAATTCTATTCCCTGGATTGTCAAATGGGAATATGCTACATATCCTGTTCTCTCCTATGACGATGTCACATACACCTACCTCTCTCAAGATATCTCATGTAAATGGTGGAATAAGTTTAACTATGAAACCATTTGTGCTCCTAAAACTCCTATCAAACTCCATGAGTTTCCTTCATTAACCTCTTCATTTAAAGATGTCATCTCCAAAAATAAACCCAAAAACACTAAACCCAATGAAGCTTCTTCCTCCACAATCCAACCAAATTTGGCTCAAGTACTACTTGATGAAATTAAGAAATTACGGGAAGATAATCAAAATCTTCGCCATGAATTTCAACAGGTCGCCTCGAAGTGTTCTTCGTCTACAAAATCTAATACAAGCATTCATCTTTCATATGACGACAACCTCACCTAGCCTGCCTCATGCACTACAACAACCTTTGGTTGATTACATTTCTTCTCTTTTATTCTCCAATGGAGTCGAGATTGTGTGGAATCCTCCTAACACAAGATGTTCAATCAAGATATTCATGTGCAGTGTGAGTTTTTTATGGACTCAGGATGACATCCAACTTCTTCTTACCTTATGGTATTTACTTGGATGCCCCCTCATACGAGTTTATATTAAGACTCCTGCAATCCTGCATTTCCCTGAGTGTGTTCATGCTACCCTCTGGGAATTCCTCCATTATTCTCCCGCAGCTCCATATTGTATGTTCATTTATCAACATCCATCACTGATCTGGCCATGAACATTGTTCAAGCACAAGCTTCCTGGACTTGTCCAGCCTTCTGGCTCATGCCATACGTCTTTTCAAGCACAGGCTTCCTGTCATAATTTCCACTGGTTATTATTGAGAGCCTTGGATTATTGTCCTTCCTTTTTACCAAAGGTCAGTACTGTAGAATAATATTTGCTTTTTCAAAGAGTCAAGAACTGTTTGCTTTTTCTTATCCTTTACTTTATTGAAGAGTCATTGTGTTCTTATATTTTACTTTATTGAAGAGTCGTTCTTGTCTTTTACTTTATTGAAGAGTCGTTTGTAGGATTGCCCTTTCATCGGCAATGCGTCTATATATATGTTATTATGTTTCATAATGGAGGCATCGAGTCTTAAGTTTGTAACCTAGTCCTAAGGAGTTCTTTCTTGTTTAATGTCCGGTGTGTAAGATTGTGGTATTCCACAACATAACAATAAAGTCATTTTACTATCTTTCTGGTATTCCTTGGTTGTTTCTTACATCTACTAAATGCTATTGTGATTGGTGTGAATCAGTGTTTACCTTATGCCCTTATAGCCCTATAAATCCGTCTAGCCCTTTATATACAAAATGACCAAAACCCTTTAGACCTTACCCAGTTTGCTTCAACTACTTCAGCGGACGGTCAATTGGTATCAAAGCCACAGACTCTCTTCCTCCCCCTGTAAGTATACTTCTTTATCATCCTCAAAGTACTCTATATTTGCTTTGCCTGGTTTCATTTGTCTGTTGTTTGAATCAAACGATACGGTTTTCTTTCTTTTCTTTTGGTTTATCAAAGATTTTCAAACAGCTTTCCTAGTCGCGTTATAAGTCTCGCAATTGGAACGTAAGTCGAGCAGTAAATCGTTGACCAAGCTCTTGTTTATCTTCGTGATTTACCATGAGTTCTTTAAGAAAATCTTTTTCGAAAATACTTTCTAGATCTCCGTCACTCAAATGTGAACCTGGTTCTCCTTCTTCTTCCTTCGAGTCATCGTCAACCTCTCCTAAAGTTTCAAAACATAATTTAAAAAATACTTCTGAAATTACTTATGCCAATATTGATCAATCTCTTCGAAATTGGTCTATCCCTAATGTTGAGGCCTCTTTCGTATATGAACAAGGAAATTTTTCCAAAAAACAAGATTTTATAATTAAACTTGAAGAAGATACTATTCCTGTTACAAAAGATGGACAAGAAATTTATCTTCTTCCTTTAGAAAAAATTCAAAGCCATAGAGCTACTCATAAATATTTGCACTTGGGACTTATACAAGTTGCAATAAAACCTTTAACGGCCTTAGGCCTTAATACTGCTGCTTTAGTCTCTGTCCGAGATAAGCGTCATCTTGATTTTCAAGATTCTTTGTTAGGAATCATTGAAGGAAGCCTCTCTGAAGGACCTTTCTACTTTGAATGTTTTCCTAATTTTACTATTAATTTACATGATGAACCTGCTTATAAAGCCGCTGTTTTGGGTATTTATACCAAAGGTTTTAAAATGTCTGGAGTCATCTCCAACGTTGCCATTGTTTATCGTTTCTACTATAAACTAATGCATTCCATAATTCCTGGCATAGCCTACACAAAACTTCTAACTGGACCTTTCAACTATTTTTCTCACCAATGTTCAAAATAATAAAGTTACTCGCCAACAGTTTAACTGGAAAGAAAATCCTATTCCTTCTCAGTGGTCAATTATAGACACCAATAAAGAAGAAGAACAAAAGAGACAAGTGTCTCAAGAAATCAATCAAATCATTACTCATGATGATGGTAAAGTTGATATTATCTTTGCTCCTAGAGCATCTACATCAACTTCTACTACAACCACATTTCAGGCGCAATCAACTCCTCTGGTAGATCCTAAGCCTTGTACACATCATGAACATCATGATAACCCTCCACCTATTGGTGTTGCTTATCCAGTTTACAAGCCTCCCACTTCAACAAATGATGATAATGTCAGCATTAATGATTTTGCTGATTATCACATTAATCTCGTTTCTATCGAAGACCCTCTGCCTGAAGAACAGATCCAACCTACATTTATTATGGATTATGAATCCCTCAAACAACAATTTTTAATCCATCCTCTCAAACCTTATTTCTGTAAACTCATTCCTTTCGATCAACAGGCAATTTTTCGTCAAAAATATTTTGACTATGTCAAAACTAATCAAATCAATATCAATTTCTTTGATTGGCTTCAAGAGAAATGTCCAAAAGTATATTTGCAAGTTAATACCATCTGGGAAACTACCACTGGTATGAAATTCAATCAACACCTTTGGCACCATTTAAAATTTGTGAAGATATTAAAGCATCTCCGTTCAAATCCACCCTTGAGGATACTGGGCCAATCTCTAAACGAGATTTATCCCACATCATTGAACAAAATAACTATACAAATATGTATTTGTCAACCTTGACAAATTCGACCATTCCTAAAATTGCTACCTCTTCTCCGCGAACAAAAATTCAAAAATCATTCTTTCCTGCATCTTCCTCTCCCCGCTTTCCATCGTTCACTCCTAAACCATCTAAATATTTAGATGAATTTCTGGATATCATTACTACAAAATTAGCTCAGCTTCAAATCAACCCTCCTATAGCAGCTCAAACTTCTTCACCCAGCTCTTCCAAAGACAAAGCATCTATAGTTGCTACTATCTATGATCAAAAAATCGAGCATGACATTGACGCAGAACATTCTGATCAGACTATTGATGATCATTCTATTTCTCATACTACCGTCTCTGACTCAACTCAGTCTATTGATATTCATCGCATTATGCGAAATAGCAAGCCTTTCTCGGCTCAAAATCTTTATCCGAGAAAGGAAACAATTTTATACTCGACCATCACCTGCTGACCTTATTCTTGAAGAAAAGGTAAAACGCAATCAAAAATATGATGGATCTACAATTTATGATTGGAGTATCGATGGCTTCTCTAATATCAAATTCTTGATCTAGTCTTAAAAATGCATATTTATGCTCGCGCTTGCGCTATTCACAAACATCCTGAACCAGATATTGCTAAGGCAATTACTTCTGGCTTTACTGGCCAATTATACGGTTGGTGGCACTATGTCATAACCGAACCAGAACGTCAAGCTATTTATAATCACATTAAAACTGATAGTTTTGAACAACCCGTTCTTAATCAAGACGGACGTCAAATAGCTGACGCAGTTAATGTCCTTATGGCCAATATTATTTGGCAATTTGTTGGTCATTTAGACGCCATTAATGAAAAGATCCGTGATCAACACCAAAATCTACGTTGTAGAACTCTTAATGATTATCGCTGGTATAAAGATACCTTCTTCTCTAAACTCTATTCCTTAACCGAGCAACATGATACTGTCTTTTGGAAAGAAAGGTTTATTGCTTGATTGCCTCCTTTCTTTGCTAATAAGATCAAAGCTTACCTAAAAGATCACTATGATAATACTCTAGCAGAATTATCATACGGTGATGTTACTCAAAGCTATTTCAAACATGCGCTATTTCTATCTCAGTAATAACATGCGATTAAATCGCCAACTTCAAAAGGAAAAGAATACATTAAAACATGATCTCGGTAACTTCTGTTTTGACTATGGTCATACCTTAGATGTTACCAGATATGTAAATCCTAAAAGGCGTCCTAAACACCATTCCTTTAAGCCATCTTCACCGCAATATTACAAGAGGAGCAATCAAAAGAAATTTTCTTCTAAACCTAAAAGATTTGTTAAAAAATTTATTAAAACTGAAGGTGATCCCTCATCTTCAAAGAAACAAAATGTTTGTTACAACTGTGGTAAACCAGGGCATTATGCCAATAAATGCCTTTTAAAATCTTTTAAAAAGAAAATACATCATGTCGCGTATCCTGATACTTCCTCATCTGATGAATGTCAGTGTATATCAAATCTTCCTAATACTTCTTCCTTTTCCTCTGAACCCAAAATCAATGTTTTGTCTGCCCATGAAGAATTAATCCTTTCCATTGGGGAGCATATCACCGATCCTTCTTTGAAGTATAAATATTTCACTGAAATTGTACCATCACCTTCTTCTCCTTCGAGCTCTACCGCTGAAGGATCCCCTGCATTATCTGCTTTGCAGAAAAAACAAAAGAATTTTTAAGAACAATTAAGTCACGATACTACAGATTATACCTTTGCTAGCTTAATGAAAGTTGTAGGCAAAAAGCCACAACAAGCTACCATTCATTCCCTTCAATCCGAAATTACCCAATTAAAAACTGAGATTAAAAATCTCTCATCTCACATTTCCATCTTGGAAAATGTTAATGTCGAAGCAAGTTATGCTTATGATCCTGACAATGTCTTTATTGACTCAGTTACTCGATATGAGTATCATAGATGGATTACCCCAATTACATTTGCCCTGAAAGGATTTTCGTACAAATGTAATGCTTTAATTGATTCTGGTGCAGACATAAATTGTATTCGCGAAGGTCTAATTCCGTTACAATTTTGTGAACGCATTTCAGATGATTAACATATTTTTGTTGCCAATGTACAACAAACAAGAATCAAATATAAAGTAACTCAAGCACATATATGTCATTCTATTTCATTTGCATTTCCTCTTTATCCTTCATTGTTATGAAAGGATTAAAGCATGATATGTTATTAGGAACACCATTTTTACAGAAAATACAACCCTTTTATGTAACCAATACAGGTATTTCTACCGACATACAAGGAAAAACTTTACAGTTTGCGTTTCTTGATCCTCCGAAAAATTCCTTTGTCAATCAGATTGTAAATCAGATTGAATAAAAAACAAAGCATATTCAGTTTTTAAAACGTGAAATTCTTGTTCTTAAAACTGACCAAATTCTGCAATCCCCTGCTTTTAAAGCAAAACTTCAAACTTTTCAATCTAATATTCAAACTAAATGTTGTTCTGATGTTCCTTCTGCCTTCTGGGAACGTAAACAGCATATAGTTTATCTTCTTTATCTCTCTGATTTTCATGAATCTCAGGTTCCCACAAAAGCTAATCCATCACAAATGAATTCACGCTTGCGAAATCTTTGCCAAAATGAAATAAAAGATCTTCTAAAAAAGAAATTAATTACTCCTTCTAAGTCTCCTTGGAGTTGTACTTCATTTTATGTTGAAAATGCTCCTGAACTTGAACGAGGAGTCCCTCGATTGGTAATTAATTATAAACCCCTTAATAAAGTTCTGAAAACAATTCGTTATCCTCTACCTAACGAAGCGGATCTAATTAAAGCTACCACTTCTGCTGTGGTATTCTCTAAATTTGATCTGAAATCTGGCTTTAGGCAAATTCAAATTCATCCGGATGATCGCTATAAAACAACGTTCAACACTCCATTTGGTCAATACCAATGGAATGTGATGCCTTTTGGTTTAAAAAATGCTCTATTTGAATTTCAGAAAATTGTGAATGATATATTTAATCCCTATCATTCTTTCATCCTTGTTTACATTGATGATCTTTTGGTATTTTCTCCCTCCATCGATCAACATTGGAAACATTTATATACCTTTCAGACATTAATTATTAAAAATGGACTTGTATTGTCTCAAAAGAAAATGCATCTATTTCAAACAGATGTTACTTTCTTAGGCTTTAAAATTTCAAGTCAAACAATAACTCCTGTTAATAGAGTGATCAGCTTTGCTGATAAATTTCCTGATCAACTCATTGATAAAAATCAAATACAACGATTTCTTGGTTGCTTAAACTATCTATCTGATTTTTACAAAAATGCAGCCCTTGATAGACAATGTCTTCAAGATTTATTAAAATCAAAATCTAAATTTCTTTGGACTCCTGATCATACCAAAGCTGTTCAGCTTATAAAACAAAAGGTTAAAGCCCTCCCTGCCTTCATTTGGCCAATCCTACTTATTTCAAAATTACTCAATCAGATGCTTCTAAAAAGGGTTATGGAGGAATCCTCCTTCAACGAAATCCTACTGGAGCAGAACAATTAGTTTGTTTTACTTCAAAGCTCTGGAAAGATGCTCAAAAGAATTATTCTACTGTTCAAAAAGAAGTCCTCGCCATTGTGCTAAGTGTTCAAAAATTTCAAGCTAATATTTTAAATCAAAAGTTTTTTATTCGAGTTGATGGTCGCTCGGCCAAAATGATTCTTCTCAAAGAACTTGTGATAGCTAGAGGCAAACCAGCTATGTTTATTAGTTATCATGATTATATTGATGCATGGCGTAACATTTTGTTTTATAAAGATCCTCAAAATCATTCCTAGCATATTTCCTTCAAGCGGCAGATGTCATCATCTTTTCCTTCATGGTGGATCACTGACTGGTGGAAAAAATTTGGTCCAACTGCTGGAATTTTTCCTCCTCAAGTTAAAAAACGATATGATATCGAACAACTTCCCCTTCTACAATTTATGAAGCAGCATTTTATTCCCTGGATTGTCAAATGGGAATATGCTACATATCCTGTTCTCTCATATGACGATGTCACATACACCTACCTCTCTCAAGATGTCTCATGTAAACGGGGGAATAAGTTTAACTATGAAACCATTTGTGCTCCTAAAACTCCTATCAAACTCCATGAGTTTCCTTCATTAACCTCTTCATTTAAAGATGTCATCTCCAAAAATAAACTCAAAAACACTAAACCCAGTGAAGCTTCTTCCTCCACAATCCAACCAGATTTGGCTCAAGTACTACTTGACGAAATTAAGGAATTACTGGAAGATAATCAAAATCTTAGCCTTGAATTTCAACAGGTCTCCTCGAAGTGTTCTTCGTCTAAAAATCTAATACAAGCATTCATCTTTCAGATGACGACAACCTCACCTAGCCTGCCTCATGCACTACAACAACCTTTGGTTAATTACATTTCTTCTCTTTTATTCTCCATTGGAGTCGAGATTGTGTGGAATCCTCCTAACACAAGATGTTCAATCAAGATATTCATGTGCAGTGTGAGTTTTTTATGGACTCAGGATGACATCCAACTTCTTCTTACCTTATGGTATTTACTTGGATGCCCCCTCATACGAGTTTATATTGAGACTCCTGCAATTATGCATTTCCCTGAGTATGTTCATGCTACCCTCTGGGAATTCCTCCATTATTCTCTCACAGCTCCATATTGTACATTCATTTATCAACATCCATCACTAATCTGGCCATGAACATTGTTCAAGCACAAGCTTCCTGGACTCGTCTAGCCTTCTGGCTCATGTCATACGTCTTGTCAATCACAGGCTTCCTGTCATAATTTCCACTGGTTATTATTGACAGCCTTGGATTATTGTCCTTCCTTTTTACCAAAGGTCAGCACTGTAGAATAATATTTGCTTTTTCGAAGAGTCAAGAACTGTTTGCTTTTTCTTATCCTTTACTTTATTGAAGAGTCATTGTGTTCTTGTCTTTTACTTTATTGAATAGTCGTTCTTGTCTTTTACTTTATCGAAGAGTCGTTTGTAGGATTTCCCTTTCATCGGCAATGCGTCTATATATATGTTATTATGTTTCATAATGGAGGCATCCGGTCTTAAGTTTGTAACCTAGTCCTAAGGAGTTCTTTCTTGTTTAATGTCCCGTGTGGAAGATTGTGGTATTCCACAACATAACAATAGAGTTGTTTTACTATCTTTCTGGTATTCCTTGGTTGTTTCTTACATCTACTAAATGCTATTGTGATTGGTGTGAATCAGTGTTTACCTTATGCCCTTATAGCCCTATAAATCCGTCTAGCCCTTTATATACAAAACGACCAAAACCCTTTAGACCTGATTATCACATTAATCTCGTTTCTATTGAAGACCCTCTGCTTGAAGAACAGATCCAACCTACATTTATTATGGATTATGAATCCCTCAAACAACAATTTTTAACTCATCCTCTCAAACCTTATTTCTGTAAACTCATTCCTTTTGATCAACATGCAATTTTTCGTGAAAAATATTTTGACTATGTCAAAACTAATCGAATCAATATCAATTTCTTTGATTGGCTTCAAGAGAAATGTCCAAAAGTATATTTGCAAGTTAATACCATCTGGGAAACTACCACTGGTATGAAATTCAATCAAACCCATCCGCCTTTGGCACCATTTAAAATTCGTGAAGATATTAAATCATCTCCGTTCAAATCCACCCTTGAGGATACTGGGCCAATCTCTAAACGAGATTTACCCCACATCATTGAACAAAATAACTATACAAATATGTACTTGTCAACCTTGACAAATTCGACCATTCCTAAAATTGCTACCTCTTCTCCACGAACAAAAATTCAAAAATCATTCTTTCCTGCATCTTCCTCTCCCCCCGCTTCCATCGTTCACTCCTAAACCATCAAATTATGATTGGAGTATCGATGGCTTATCTGAATATCAAATTATCGATCTAGTCTAAAAAATGCATATTTATGCTCGCGCTTGCGCTATTCACAAACATCCTGAACCAGATAATTCTAAGGCAATTACTTCTGGCTTTACTGGCCAATTATACGGTTGGTGGCACTATGTCATGACTGAACCAGAATGTCAAGCTATTTATAATCACATTAAAACTGATAGTTTTGAACAACCTGTTCTTAATCAAGACGGACGTCAAATAGCTGACGCAGTTAATGTCCTTATGGCCAATATTATTTGGCAATTTGTTGATCATTTAGACGCCATTAATGAAAAGATCTGTGATCAACTCCAAAATCTACGTTGAAGAACTCTTAATGATTATCGCTGGTATAAAGATACCTTCTTCTCTAAACTCTATTCCTTAACCGAGCAACATGATACTGTCTTTTGGAAAGAAAGGTTTATTGCTTGATTGCCTCCTTTCTTTGCTAATAAGATCAAAGCTTACCTAAAAGATCACTATGATAATACTCTAACAAAATTATCATACGGTGATGTTACTCAAGCTGTTCAAACATGCGCTATTTCTATCTGTAATAACATGCGATTAAATCGCCAACTTCAAAAGGAAAAGAATACATTAAAACATGATCTTGGTAACTTCTGTTTTGAGTATGGTCATACCTTAGATGTTACCAGATATGTAAATCCTAAAAGGCGTCCTAAACACCATTCCTTTAAGCCATCTTCACCGCAATATTACAAGAGAGCAATCAAAAGAAATTTTCTTCTAAACCTAAAAGATTTTTTAAAAAATTTGCAAAAACTGAAGGTGATCCCTCATCTTCAAAGAAACAAAATATTCGTTACAACTGTGGTAAACCAGGGCATTATGCCAATAAATGCCATTTAAAATCTTTTAAAAAGAAAATACATCATGTCGCGTATACTGATACTTCCTCATCTGATGAATGTCGGTGTATATCAAATCTTCCTAATACTTCTTCCTCTTCCTCTGAACCTGAAATCAATGTTTTGACTGCCCATGAAGAATTAATCCTTTCCATTAGGGAGCATATCACTGATCCTTCTTTGAAGTATAAATATTTTACTGAAATTTTACCATCACCTTCTTCTCCTACGAGCTCTACCGTTGAAGGATCCCCTGCATTATCTGCTTTGCAGAAAAAATAAAAGAATTTTCAAGAACGATTAAGTCATGATACTACAGATTCTACCTTTGCTAGCTTAATGAAAGTTGTAGGCAAAAAGCCTTAACAGGCTACCATTCATTCCCTTCAAACCGAAATTACCCAATTAAAAACTGAGATTAAAAATCTCTCATCTCGCATTTCCATCTTGGAAAATGTTAATGTCGAAGCAAGTTATGCTTATGATCCTGACAATGTCTTTATTGACTCTGTTACTCGATATGAGTATCATAGATGGATTACCCCAATTACATTTGCCCTGAAAGGATTTTCGTACAAATGTAATGCTTTAATAGATTCTGGTGCAGACATAAATTGTATTCGCGAAGGTCTAATTCCGTTACAATTTTGTGAACGCATTTTAGATGATCAACATATTTTTGTTGCCAATGGACAACAAACAAGAATCAAATATAATGTAACTCAAGCACATATATGTCATAGTGACTTTTGCATTTCCTCTTTATCCTTCATTGTTATGAAAGGATTAAAGCATGATATGTTATTAGGAACACCATTTTTACAGAAAATACAACCCTTTTCTGTAACCAATACAGGTAATTCTACCAACATACAAGGAAAAACTTTACAGTTTGAGTTTCTTGATCCTCCAAAAAATTCCTTTGTCAATCAGATTGTAAATCAGATTGAATACAAAACAAAGCATATTCAGTTTTTAAAACATGAAATTCTTGTTCTTAAAACTGACCAAGTTCTGCAATCTCCTGCTTTTAAAGGAAAACTTCAAACTTTTCAATCTAATATTCAAACCAAATGTTGTTCTAATGTTCCTTCTGCCTTCTGGGAACGTAAACAGCATATTGTTTATCTTCCTTATCTCTCTTATTTTCATGAATCTCAGATTCCCACAAAAGCTAATCCATCACAAATGAATTCGCGCTTGCGAAATCTTTGCCAAAATGAAATAAAAGATCTTCTCAAAAAGAAATTAATTACTCCTTCTAAGTCTCCTTGGAGTTGTACAGCATTTTATGTTGAAAAGGCTCCTAAACTTGAATGAGGAGTCCCTCGATTGGTAATTAATTATAAACCCCTTAATAAAGTTATGAAAACAATTCGTTATCCTCTACCTAACAAAGCGGATCTAATTAAAGCGACCACTTCTGCTGTGGTATTCTCTAAATTTGATCTGAAATCTGGCTTTTGGCAAATTCAAATTCATCCTGATGATCGCTATAAAACAGCGTTCAACACTCCATTTGGTCAATACCATTGGAATGTGATGCCTTTTGGTTTAAAAAAAGCTCCATCTGAATTTCAGAAAATTATGAATGATATATTTAATCCCTATCATTCTTTCATCTTTGTTTACATTGATGATCTTTTGGTATTTTCTCCCTCCATCGATCAACATTGGAAACATTTATATACCTTTCAGGCATTAATTATTAAAAATGGACTTGTATTGTCTCAAAAGAAAATGCATCTATTTCAAACAGATGTTACTTTCTTAGGCTTTAAAATTTCAAATCAAACAATAACTCCCGTTAATAGAGTGATCAGCTTTGCTGATAAATTTCCTGATCAACTCATTGATAAAAATCAAATACAACGATTTCTTGGTTGCTTAAACTATCTATCTGATTTATACAAAAATGCAGCCCTAGATAGACAATGTCTTCAAGATTTATTAAAATCTAAATCTAAATTTCTTTGGACTCCTGATCATACCAAAGCTGTTCAGCTTATAAAACAAAGGGTTAAAGCCTTTCCCTGCCTTCATTTGGCCAATCCAACGTATTTCAAAATTGTTCAAACAGATGCTTCTGATAAGGGTTATGGAGAAATCCTCCTTCAACGAAATCCTACTAGAGCAGAACAATTAGTTTGTTTTACTTTAAAGCTCTGGAAAGATGCTCAAAAGAATTATTCTACTATTCGAAAAGAAGTCCTCGCCATTGGGCTAAGTGTTCAAAAATTTCAAGCTGATATTTTAAATCAAAAGTTTTTTATTCGAGTTGATTGTCGCTCGGCCAAAGAGATTTTTCTCGAAGATGTTAAAAATTTGGTTTCTAAACAAATTTTTGCAAGATGGCAAGCAATATTAAGTATTTTTTATTTTGATATTGAATATATTCAAGGGAAACATAATTCTCTTCCTGATTTTCTATCACGAGAATTTCTAACATCCCCCTCTATTCATTTTATACAGATTATGTCAAAGAACAAATCTCAAGCCTCCAAAACCTCCAATCGTTTTAAGCCTCCGGCTTCCCCAGAACCTCAATGTAACTATATCAAGACCAATCATAACCTCCTTCTTATCTTAGAATCCTATGTCATTGACAAACCTATTGAAACCCAAATTAATTGCACCATGCCTCCTGGCATAAATTTCCTACCAACAATACCTCGCCTCAATATCCAGTTCTATGAGAACATCCTTATTTCTACCCAATCTGTTCTTTTTGAAAATTTTACAAGGGAGAACTCCAATGAAATTGGTTATTCAAAAATTAAGATTCAAAAAATCTTATCCCCTTCAGAGTGGTGTTCGGTACATAAATATATGACAGCTACTCCTTTTTGTATATAAAGAACTTGTGAGAGCTAAAGACAAACCAGCTATGTTTATTAGTTATCATGATTATATTGATGCATGACGTAACATTTTGTTTTATAAAGATCCTCAAAATCATTCCTGGTATATTACCTTCAAGCAGCAGATGTCATCATCTTTTCCTTCATGGTGGATAACTGACTGGTGGAAAACATTTGGTCCAACCGCTGAAATTTTTCCTCCTCAAGTTAAAAAACGATATGATATCGAACAACATACCCTTCTACAATTTATGAAGCATCATTCTATTCCCTGGATTGTGAAATGGGAATATCCTACATATCCCGTTCTCTGCTATGACGATGTCACATACACCTACCTCTCTAAAGATATCTCATGTAAATGGTGGAATAAGTTTAACTATGAAACCATTTGTGCTCCTAAAAATCCTATCAAACTCCATGAGTTTCCTTCTTCATTTAAAGATGTCATCTCCAAAAATAAACCCAAAAACACTAAACCCAGTAAAGCTTCTTCCTCCACAATCCAACCAGATTTGGCTCAAGTACTACTTGACAAAATTAAGAAATTACGGGAAGATAATCAAAATCTTCGTCATGAATTTCAACAGGTCGCCTCGAAGTGTTCTTCGTCTACAAAATCTAAAACAAGCATTCATCTTTCAGATGACGACAACCTCACCTAGCCTGCCTCATGCACTACAACAACCTTTGGTTGATTACATTTCTACTCTTTTATTCTCCAATGGTGTCGAGATTGTGTGCGGTGTGAGTTTTTTATGGACTCAGGATAACATCCAACTTCTTCTTACCTTATGGTATTTACTTGGATGCCCCCTTATACGAGTTTATATTGAGACTCCTGCAATTCTGCATTTCTCTGAGTATGTTCATGCTACCCTATGGGAATTCCTCCATTATTCTCGCGCAGCTCCATATTGTATGTTCATTTATAAACATCCATCACTGATCTGTCCATGAACATTGTTCAAGCACAAGCTTCCTAGACTTGTCCAGCCTTCTGGCTCATGCCATACGTCTTGTCAAGCACAGGCTTCCTGTCATAATTTCCACTGGTTATTATTGACAGCCTTGGATTATTGTCCTTCCTTTTTACCAAAGGTCAGCACTGTAGAATAATATTTGCTTTTTCGAAGAGTCAAGATCTGTTTGCTTTCTCTTATCCTTTACTTTATTGAAGAGTCATCGTGTTCTTGTCTTTTACTTTATTGAAGAGTCGTTCTTGTCTTTTACTTTATAGAAGAGTCGTTTGTAGGATTGCCCTTTCATCGACAATGCGTCTATATATATGTTATTATGTTTCATAATGGAGGCATCGAGTCTTAAGTTTGTATCCTAGTCCTAAGGAGTTATTTCTTGTTTAATGTGCAGTATGTAAGATTGTGGTATTCCACAACATAACAATAGAGTCGTTTTACTATCTTTCTGGGATTCCTTGGTTGTTTCTTACATCTACTAAATGTTATTGTGTTTGGTGTGAATCAGTGTTTACCTTATGCCCTTATAGCCCTATAAATCCGTCTAGCCCTTTATATACAAAACGACAAAAACCCTTTAGACCTTACCCAGTAACGACCAAAACCCTTTAGACCTTACCCAGTTTGCTTCAACTACGTCAGTGGACGGTCAATTGGTATTAGAGCCACAGACTCTCTTCCTCCCCCTGTAAGTATACCTCTTTATCATCCTCAAAGTACTCTATATTTTCTTTGCCTGGTTTCATTGTCTGTTGTTTGAATCAAACGATATGGTTTTCTTTCTTTTCTTTTGGTTTATCAAAGATTTTCAAACAACTTTCCTAGTCGCGTTATAAGTCTCGCAATTGGAACGTAAGTCGAGCAGTAAATCATTGACCAAGCTCGTTTTTATCTTTGTGATTTACCATGAGTTCTTTAAGAAAATCTTTTTCAAAAATACTTTCTAGATCTCCGTCAGTCAAATGTGAACCTGGTTCTCCTTCTTCTTCCTCTGAGTCATCGCCAACAGTTTAATTGGAAAGAAAATCCTATTCCTTCTCAATGGTCAATTATAGACACCAATAAAGAAGAAGAACAAAAGAGACAAGTGTCTCAAGATTGGGCAGGCTAGGTGGGGTTGTCGTCATCTGAAAGATGAATGCTTGTATTAGATTTTGTAGACGAAGAACACTTCGAGGCGACCTGTTGAAATTCATGGCTAAGATTTTCATTATCTTCCCGTAATTTCTTAATTTCGTCGAGTAGTACTTGAGCCAAATCTGGTTGGATTGTGGAGGAAGAAGCTTCACTGGGTTTAGTGTTTTTGGGTTTATTTTTGGAGATGACATCTTTAAATGAAGAGGTTAATGAAGGAAACTCGTTAAGTTTGATAGGAGTTTTAGGAGCACAAATGGTTTCATAGTTAAACTTATTCCACCATTTACATGAGATATCTTGAGAGAGGTAGGTGTATGTGACATCGTCATATGCGAGAACAGGATATGTAGCATATTCCCATTTGACAATCTAGGGAATAGAATGCTGCTTCATAAATTGTAGAAGGGGAAGTTGTTCGATATCATATCATATTTTAACTTGAGGAGGAAAAATTTCTGCAGTTGGACCAAATTTTTTCCACCAGTCAGTGATCCACCATGAAGGAAAAGATGATGAAATCTGCTGATTGAAGGTAATGATTTTGAGGATCTTTATAAAATAAAATGTTACGCCATGCATCAATATGATCATGATAACTAATAAACATAGCTGGTTTGTCTTTAGCTATCACAAGTTCTTTATATACAAAAGGAGTAGCGGACATATATTTATGTACCAAACACCACTCTGAAGGGGATAAGATTTTTTGAATCTTAATTTTGAATAACCAATTTCATTGGAGTTCTCCCCTGTAAAATGTTCAAAATGAACAGATTGGTTAGAAATAAGGATGTTCTCATAGAACTGGATATTGAGTTGAGGTCTTGTTGGAAGGAAATGGATGCCAGGAGGCATGGTGCAATTAAATTGGGTTTCAAGAGGTTTGTCAATGACATAGGATTTTAAGATAAGAAGGAGGTTATGATTGGTCTTGATATAGTTACATTGAGGTTCTGGGGAAGCCAGAGGCTTAAAACGATTGGAGGTTTTGGAGGCTTGAGATTTGTTCTTTGACATAATCTGTATAAAATGAATAGAGGGGGATGTAAGAAATTCTCGTGATAGAAAATCAGGAAGAGAATTATGTTTCCCTTGAATATATTCAATATCAAAATCAAAAATACTTAATATTGCTTGCCATCTTGCAGAAATTTGGTTTCAAAATTTGTTTAGAAACCAAATTTTTAACATCTTTGAGAAAAATCTCTTTGGCCGAGCGACAATCAACTCGAATAAAAAACTTTTGATTTAAAATATCAGCTTGAAATTTTTGAACACTTAGCCCAATGGCGAGGACTTCTTTTTGAACAGTAGAATAATTCTTTTGAGCATATTTCCAGATCTTTGAAGTAAAACAAACTAATTGTTCTGCTCCAGTAGGATTTCGTTGAAGGAGGATTCCTCCATAACCCTTATCAGAAGCATCTGTTTGAACAATTTTGAAATAAGTTGGATTGGCCAAATGAAGGCAGGGAAAGGCTTTAACCCTTTATTTTATAAGCTGAACAGCTTTGGTATGATGGGGAGTCCAAAGAAATTTTGATTTAGATTTTAATAAATCTTGAAGACATTGTCTATCAAGGGCTACATTTTTGTAAAAATCAGATAGATAGTTTAAGCAACCAAGAAATCGTTGTATTTGATTTGTATCAATGAGTTGATCAGGAAATTTATCAGCAAAGCTAATCACTCTATTAACAGGAGTTATTGTTTGATTTGAGATTTTAAAGCCTAAGAAAGTAACATCTGTTTGAAATAGATGCATTTTCTTTTGAGACAATACAAGTCCATTTTTAATAATTAATGCCTGAAAGGTATATAAATGTTTCCAATGTTGATCGATGGAGGGAGAAAATACCAAAAGATCATCAACGTAAACAAGGATGAAAGAATGATAGGGATTAAATATATCATTCATAATTTTTTCAAATTCAGATGGAGCATTTTTTAAACCAAAAGGCATCACATTCCATTGGTATTGACCAAATGGAGTGTTGAACGTTGTTTTATAGCGATCATCAGGATGAATTTGAATTTGCCAAAAGCCAGATTTTAGATCAAAGTTAGAGAATACCACAACAGAAGTGGTAGCTTTAATTAGATCCGCTTTGTTAGGTAGAGGATAACAAATTGTTTGCAGAACTTTATTAATGGGTTTATAATTAATTACCAATCGAGGGACTCCTCGTTCAAGTTCATGAGCATTTTCAACATAAAATATTGTACAACTCCAAGGAGACTTAGAAGGAGTACTTAATTTCTTTTTGAGAAGATCTTTTATTTCATTTTGGCAAAGATTTCGCAAGCGCGAATTCATTTGTGATGGATTAGCTTTTGTGGGAATCTGAGATTCATGAAAATCAGAGAAATAAGGAAGATAAACAATATGTTGTTTACGTTCCCAGAAGGCAGAAGGAACATCAGAACAACATTTAGTTTGAATATTAGATTGAAAAGTTTGAAGTTTTGCTTTAAAAGCAGGAGATTGCAGAATTCAGTCAGTTTTAAGAAAAAGAATTTTAATGTTTCAAAAACTGAATGTGCTTTGTTTTGTATTCAATCTGATTGACAATGGAATTTTTTGGAGGATCAAGAAACTCAAACTGTAAAGTTTTTCCTTGTATGTTGGTAGAATTACCTGTATTGGTTACGGAAAAGGGTTGTATTTTCTGTAAAAATGGTGTTCCTAATAACATATCATGCTTTAATCATTTCATAACAATGAAAGATAAAAAGGAAATGCAAATTTCACAATGACATATATGTGCTTGAGTTACTTTATATTTGATTCTTGTTTGTTGTCCATTGGCAACAAAAAAAAAGTTGATCATCTGAAATGCGTTCAAAAAATTGTAACGGAATTAGACCTCCGCGAATACAATTTATGCCTGCACCAGAATCAATTAAAGCATTATATTTGTACGAAAATCCTTTCAGGGCAAATGTAATTGGGGTAATCCATCTATGATACTCATATCGAGTAACAAAGTCAATAAAGACATTGTCAGGATCATAAGCATAACTTTCTTCGACATTAACATTTTCCAAGATGGAAATGCGAGATGAGAGATTTTTAATCTCAGTTTTTAATTGGGTAATTTCAGTTTGAAGGGAATGAATGGTAGCTTGTTGTGGCTTTTTGCCTACAACTTTCATTAAGCTAGCAAAGGTATAATCTGTAGAATCATGACTTAATTGTTCTTGAAAATTCTTTTATTTTTACTGCAAAGCAGATAATACAGGGGATCCTTCAGCGGTAGAGCTCGAAAGAGAAGAAGGTGATTGTACAATTTCAGTGAAATATTTATACTTCAAAGAAGGATCAGTGATATGCTCCCCATGGAAAGGAGTAATTCTTCATGGGCAGTCAAAACATTGATTTCAGGTTCAGAGGAAGAGGAAGAAGTATTAGGAAAATTTGATATACACTGACATTCATCAGATGAGGAAGTATCAGTATACGCGACATGATGTATTTTCTTTTTAAAAGATTTTAAAAGGCATTTATTGGCATAATGCCCTGGTTTACCACAGTTGTAACAAACATTTTGTTTCGTGAAGATGAGGGATCACCTTCAGTTTTAACAAATTTTTTAACAAATCTTTTAGGTTTAGAAGAAAATTTCTTTTGAGTGCTCCTCTTGTAATATTGCGGTGAAGATGGCTTAAAGGAATGGTGTTTAGGACGCCTTTTAGGATTTACATATCTGGTAACATCTAAGGTATGACCATAGTCAAAACAGAAGTTACCGAGATCATGTTTTAATGTATTCTTTTCCTTTTGAAGTTGGCGATTTAATCACATGTCATAACAGATAGAAATAGCGCATGTTCGAACAGCTTCAGTAACATCACCGTATGATAATTCTGCTAGAGTATTATCATAGTGATCTTTTAGGTAATCTTTGATCTTATTATCAGAGAAATGAGGCAATCCAACAATAAACCTTTATTTCCAAAAGACAGTATCATGTTGCTCGGTTAAAGAATAGAGTTTAGAGAAGAAAGTATCTTTATACCAGCGATAATCATTAAAAGTTCTACAACGTAGATTTTGGAGTTGATCACGAATCTTTTCATTAATGGCGTCTAAACGACCAACAAATTGCCTAATAATATTGGCCATAAGGACATTAACTGCGTCAGCTATTTGACGTCTGTCTTGATTAAGAACGGGTTGTTCAAAACTATCAGTTTTAATGTGATAATAAATAGCTTGACGTTCTGGTTCGGTCATAACATAGTGCCACCAACCGTATAATTGGCCAGTAAAGCCAGAAGTAATTGCCTAGCAATATCTGGTTCAGGATGTTTGTGAATAGCGCAAGCGCGAGCATAAATATGCATTTTTAAGACTAGATCAAGAATTTGATATTCAGACAAGCCATCGATACTCCAATCATAAATTGTAGATCCATCATATTTTTTATTGCGTTTTACCTTTTCTTCCAGAATAAGGTCAGCAGGTGATGGTCGAGTATAAAAATGTTTCCTTAACGGATAACGATTTTGAGTCGAGAAAGGCTTGCAGTTTCGCATAATGCGATGAATATCAATAGACTGAGTTGAGTCAGAGACAGTAGTATTAGAAACAGAATGATCATCAATAGTCTGATTAAAATGTTCTGCGTTAATGTAATGCTCAGTTTTTTGATCAGAGATAGTAGCAACTATGGGTGAAGAAGCTTGAGCTGCTATAGGAGGGTTGATTTGAAGCTGAGCTAATTTTGTAGTAATGATATCCAGAAATTAATCTGAATATTTAGATGGTTTAGGAGTGAACGATGGAAGCGGGGGGAGAGGAAGATGCAGGAAAGAATGATTTTTGAATTTTTGTTCGCGGAGAAGAGGTAGCAATTTTAGGAATGGTCGAATTTGTCAAGGTTGACAAAGGCGGATAAGTCTCGTTTAGAGATTGGCCCAGTATCCTCAAGGGTGGATTTGAACGGAGATGCTTTAATATCTTCACGAATTTTAAATGGTGCCAAAGGCGGATGGGTTTGATTGAATTTCATACCAGTGGTAGTTTCCCAGATGGTATTAACTTGAAAATATACTTTTGGACATTTCTCTTGAAGCCAATCAAAGAAATTGATATTGATTTGATTAGTTTTGACATAGTCAAAATATTTTTCACGGAAAATTGCATGTTGATCGAAAGGAATGAGTTTACAGAAATAAGGTTTGAGAGGACGGGTTAAAAATTGTTGTTTGAGGGATTCATAATCCATAATAAATGTAGGTGGGATCTGTTCTTCAGGCAGAGGGTCTTCAATAGAAACGAGATTAATGTGATAATCAGCAAAATCATTAATGCTGACATTATCATCATTGGTTGAAGATGGAGGCTTGTAAACGGGATAAGCAACACCAATAGGTGGAGGGTTATCATGATGTTCATGATGTGTACAAGGCTTAGGATCTACCTGAGGAGTAGATTGCGCCTGAAATGTGGTTGTAGTAGAAGTTGATGTAGATGCTCTAGGTGCAAAGATAATATCAACTTTACCATCATCATGAGTAATGATTTGATTGATTTCTTGAGACACTTGTCTCTTTTGTTCTTTTTCTTTATTGGTGTCTATAATTGACCACCGAGAAGGAATAGGATTTTCTTTCCAGTTAAATTGTTGGCGAGTAACTTTATTATTTTGAACATTGGTGAGAAAAATAGTTGAAGGTCCAGTTAGAAGTTTTGTGTAGGCTATGCCAGGAATTATGGGATGCATTAGTTTATAGTAGAAACGATAAACAATGGCAACGTTGGAGATGACTCCAGACATTTTAAAACCTTTGGTATAAATACCCAAAACAGCGGCTTTATAAGCAGGTTTATCATGAAAATTAATAGTAAAATTAGGAAAACATTCAAAGTAGAAAGGTCCTTCAGAGAGGCTTCCTTCAATGATTCCTAACAAAGAATCTTGAAAATCAAGATGACGCTTATCTCGGACAGAGACTAAAGCAGCGGTATGAAGGCCAAAGGCCGTCAAGGGTTTTATTGCAACTTGTAGAAGTCCCAAGTGCAAATATTTATGAGTAGCTCTATGGCTTTGGATTTTTTCTAAAGGAAGAAGATAAATTTCTTGTCCGTCTTTTGTAACAGGAATAGTATCTTCTTCAAGTTTAATTATAAAATCTTGTTATTTTGGAAAAATTTCCTTGTTCATATACGAAAGAGGCCTCAACATTAGGGATAGACCATTTTCGAAGAGATTGATCAATATTGGCATAAGTAATTTCTGAAGTATTTTTTAAATTATGTTTTCAAAATTTGCTTTAAAACTTTAGGAGAGGTTGACGATGACTCAGAGGAAGAAAAAGGAGAACCAGGTTCACATTTGACTGACGGAGATCTAGAAAGTATTTTTGAAAAAGATTTTCTTAAAGAAATCATGGTAAATCACGAAGATAAACAAGAGCTTGGTCAACGATTTACTGCTCGAATTACGTTCCAATTGCGAGACTTATAACGCGACTAGGAAAGTTGTTTGAAAATCTTTGATAAACCAAAAGAAAAGAAAGAAAACCATATCGTTTGATTCAAACAACAGACAATGAAACAAGGCAAAGCATATTCAGTTTTTAAAACATGAAATTCTTGTTCTTAAAACTGACCAAATTATGCAATCTCTTGCTTTTAAAGCAAAACTTCAAACTTTTCAATCTAATATTCAAACTAAATATTGTTCTGATGTTTCTTCTGCCTTTTGGGAACGTAAACAACATATTGTTTACTTTCCTTATCTCTCTGATTTTCATGAATCTCATATTCCCACAAAAGCTAATCCATCACAAATGAATTCGCGCTTGCGAAATCTTTGCCAAAATGAAATAAAAGATCTTCTCAAAAAGAAATTAATTACTCCTTCTAAGTCTCCTTGGAGTTGTACAGCATTTTATGTTGAAAACGCTCCTGAACTTGAACGAGGAGTCCCTCGATCGGTAATTAATTATAAATCCCTTAATAAAGTTCTGAAAACAATTCGTTATCCTCTACCTAACAAAGCGGATCTAATTAAAGCTACCACTTCAGCTGTGGTATTCTCTAAATTTGATCTGAAATCTGGCTTTTGGCAAATTCAAATTCATCCTGATGATCGCTATAAAACAGCGTTCAACACTCCATTTGGTCAATACCAATGGAATGTGATGCCTTTTGGTTTAAAAAATGCTCTATCTGAATTTCAAAAAATTATGAATGATATATTTAATCTCAATCATTCTTTCATCCTTTTTTACATTGATGATCTTTTGGTATTTTCTCCCTCCATCGATCAACATTGGAAACATTTATATACCTTTCAGGCATTAATTATTAAAAATGGACTTGTATTGTCTCAAAAGAAAATGCATCTATTTCAAACAGATGTTACTTTCTTAGGCTTTAAAATTTCAAATCAAACAATAACTCCTGTTAATAGAGTGATCAGCTTTGCTGATAAATTTCCTGATCAACTCATTGATAAAAATCAAATACAATGATTTCTTAGTTGCATAAACTATCTATCTGATTTTTACAAAAATACAGCCCTTGATAGACTATGTCTTCAAGAGTTATTAAAATCAAAATCTAAATTTCTTTGGACTCCTGATCATACCAAAGCTGTTCAGCTTATAAAACAAAGGGTTAAAGCAATTCCCTGCCTTCATTTGGCCAATCCAACTTATTTCAAAATCGTTCAAACAGATGCTTCTGATAATGGTTATGGAGGAATCCTCCTTCAACGAAATCCTACTGGAGCAGAACAATTAGTTTGTTTTACTTCAAAGCTCTGGAAAGATGCTCAAAAGAATTATTCTACTGTTCGAAAAGAAGTCCTCGTCGTTGTGCTAAGTGTTCAAAAATTTCAAGTTGATATTTTAAATCAAAAGTTTTTTATTCGAGTTGATTGTCACTCGGCCAAAGAGATTCTTCTCAAAGATGTTAAAAATTTGGTTTCTAAACAAACTTTTTGCAAGATGGCAAGCAATATTAAGTATTTTTTATTTTGATATTGAATATATTCAAGGGAAACATAATTCTCTTCCTGATTTTCTATCACGAGAATTTCTTACATCCCCCTCTATTCATTTTATACAGATTATGTCAAAGAACAAATCTCAAGCCTCCAAAGCCTCCAATCGTTTTAAGCCTCTGGCTTCCCCAGAACCTCAATGTAATTATATCAAGAACAATCATAACCTCCTTCTTATCTTAGAATCCTATGTCATTGACAAACCTCTTGAAACCCAAATTAATTACACCATGCCTCCTGACATCCATTTCCTTCCAACAAGACCTCACCTCAATATCCAGTTCTATGAGAAAATCCTTATTTCTACCCAATCTGTTCATTTTGAACATTTTACAAGGGAGAACTCCAATGAAATTGGTTATTCAAAAATTAAGATTCAAAAAATCTTATCCCCTTCAGAGTGGTGTTCGGTACATAAATATATGACTGCTACTCCTTTTGTATATAAAGAACTTGTGATAGCTAAAGACAAACCAGCTATGTTTATTAGTTATCATGATTATATTGATGCATGGCGTAACATTTTGTTTTATAAAGATCCTCAAAATCATTCCTGGTATATTACCTTCAAGCAGCAGATGTCATCATCTTTTCCTTCATGGTGGATCACTGACTGGTGGAAAAAATTTGGTCCAACCGCTGAAATTTTTCCTCCTCAAGTTAAAAAACGATATGATATCGAACAACTTCCCCTTCTATAATTTATGAAGCAGCATTATATTCCCTGGATTGTCAAATGGGAATATGCTACATATCCTATTCTCTCCTATGACGACGTCACATACACCTACCTCTCTCAAGATATCTCATGTAAATGGTGGAATAAGTTTAACTATGAAACCATTTGTGCTCCTAAAACTCCTATCAAACTCCATGAGTTTCCTTCATTAACCTCTTCATTTAAAGATGTCATCTCCAAAAATAAACCCAAAAACACTAAACCCAGTGAAGCTTCTTCCTCCACAATCCAACCAGATTTGGCTCAAGTACTACTTGACGAAATTAAGAAATTACGGGAAGATAATCAAAATCTTCGCCATGAGTTTCAACAGGTCGCCTCGAAGGGTTCTTCGTCTACAAAATCTAATACAAGCATTCATCTTTCAGATGATGACAAACTCACCTAGCCTGCCTCATGCACTACAACAACCTTTGGTTGATTACATTTCTTCTCTTTTATTCTCCAGTGGAGTCGAGATTGTGTGGAATCCTCCTAACACAAGATGTTCAATCAAGATATTCATGTGCAGTGTGAGTTTTTTATGGACTCAGGATGACATCCAACTTCTTCTTACATTATGTTATGGTATTTACTTGGATGCCCCCTCATACGAGTTTATATTGAGACTCCTGCAATTCTGCATTTCCCCGAGTATGTTCATGCTACCCTCTGGGAATTCCTCCATTATTCTCCCGCAGCTCCATATTGTATGTTCATTTATCAACATCCATCACTGATCTGGCCATGAACATTGTTCAAGCACAAGCTTCCTGGACTTGTCCAGCCTTCTGGCTCATGTCATACGTCTTGTCAAGCACAGGCTTCCTGTCATAATTTCCACTGGTTATTATTGACAGCCTTGGATTATTGTCCTTCCTTTTCACCAAAGGTCATCACTGTAGAATAATATTTGTTTTTTCGAAGAGTCAAGAACTGTTTGCTTTTTCTTATCCTTTACTTTATTGAAGAGTCATTGTGTTCTTGTCTTTTACTTTATTGAAGAGTCGTTCTTGTCTTTTACTTTATTGAAGAGTCGTTTGTAGGATTGCCCTTTCATCGGCTATGCGTCTATATATATGTTATTATGTTTCATAATGGAGGCATCGAGTCTTAAGTTTGTAACCTAGTCCTAAGGAGTTCTTTCTTGTTTAATGTCCAGTGTGTAAGATTGTGGTATTCCACAACATAACAATAGAGTCGTTTTACTATCTTTCTGGTATTCCTTGGTTTTTTCTTACATCTACTAAATGCTATTGTGATTGGTGTGAATCAGTGTTTACCTTATGCCCTTATAGCCCTATAAATCCGTCTAGCCCTTTATATACAAAACGACCAAAAACCCTTTAGACCTTACCCAGTTTGCTTCAACTACGTCAGCGGACGGTCAATTGGTATCAGAGCCACAGACTCTCTTCCTCCCCCTGTAAGTATACTTCTTTATCATCCTCGAAGTACTCTATATTTGCTTTGCCTGGTTTCATTGTCTGTTGTTTGAATCAAACGATACGGTTTTCTTTCTTTTCTTTTGGTTTATCAAAGATTTTCGAACAGCTTTCCTAGTCGCGTTATAAGTCTCGCAATTGGAACGTTAGTCGAGCAGTAAATCGTTGACCAAGCTCTTATTTATCTTCGTGATTTACCATGAGTTCTTTAAAAAAATCTTTTTCAAAAATACTTTTTAGATCTCCGTCACTCAAATGTGAACCTGGTTCTCCTTCTTCTTCCTCTGAGTCATCGTCAACCTCTCCTAAAGTTTTAAAGCAAATGAATACCACAGCAGAAGTGGTAGCTTTAATTAGATCCGCTTTGTTAGGTAGAGGATAACGAATTGTTTTCTGAACTTTATTAAGGGGTTTATAATTAATTACCAATCGAGGTACTCCTCGTTCAGGTTCAGGAGAATTTTCAACATAAAATGCTGTACAACTCCAAGGAGACTTAGAAGGAGTAATTACTTTCTTTTTGAGAAGATCTTTTATTTCATTTTGGCAAAGATTTCGCAAGCGCGAATTCATTTGTGATGGATTAGCTTTTGTGGGAATCTGAGATTCATGAAAATCAGAGAGATAAGGAAGATAAACGATATGCTATTTACGTTCCCAAAAGGCAGAAGGAACATCAGAACAATATTTAGTTTGAATATTAAATTGAAAAGTTTGAAGTTTTGCTTTAAAAGCAGGAGATTGCAGAATTTGGTCAGTTTTATGAACAAGAATTTTAATGTTTCAAAAACTGAATAAGCTTTCTTTTGTATTCAATCTGATTGACAAAGGAATTTTTTGGAGGATCAAGAAACTCAAACTGTAAAGTTTTTCCTTGTATGTTGGTAGAAATACCTGTATTGGTTACAGAAAAGGGTTGTATTTTCTGTAAAAATGGTGTTCCTAATAACATATCATGCTTTAATCCTTTCATAACAATGAAGGATAAAGAGGAAATGCAAATGTCACTATGACATATATGTGCTTGAGTTACTTTATATTTGATTCTTGTTTGTTGTCCATTGGCAACAAAAATATGTTGATCATCTGAAATGCGTTCACAAAATTGTAACGGAATTAGACTTTCGCGAATACAATTTATGTCTGCACCATAATCAATTAAAGCATTACATTTGTACGAAAATCCTTTCAGGGCAAATGTAATTGGGGTAATCCATCTATGATACTCATATCGAGTAACAGAGTCAATAAAGACATTGTCAGGATCATAAGCATAACTTGCTTCGACATTAACATTTTCCAAGATGGAAATGTGAGATGAGAGATTTTTAATCTCAGTTTTTAATTGGGTAATTTCGGATCGAAGGGAATGAATGGTAGCTTGTTGTGGCTTTTTGCCTACAACTTTCATTAAGCTAGCAAAGGTATAATCTGTAGTATCGTGACTTAATTGTTCTTAAAAATTCTTTTGTTTTTTCTCAAGCAGCGATAATGCAGGGATCCTTCACGGTAGAGCTCGAAGGAGAAGAAGGTGATGGTACAATTTCAAAGTGAAATATTTATACTTCAAAGAAGGATCGGTGATATGCTCCCCAATGGAAAGGATTAATTCTTCATGGGCAGACAAAACATTGATTTTGGGTTCAGAGGAAAAGGAAGAAGTATTAGGAAGATTTGATATACACACATTCATCGATGAGGAAGTATCGATACGCGACATGATGTATTTTCTTTTAAAAGATTTTAAAAGGCATTTATTGGCATAATGCCCTGGTTTACCACAGTTGTAACAAACATTTTGTTTCTTTGAAGATGAGGGATCACCTTCAGTTTTAACAAATTTTTTAACAAATCTTTTAGGTTTAGAAGAAAATTTCTTTTGATTGCTCCTCTTGTAATATTGCGGTGAAGATGGCTTAAAGGAATGGTGTTTAGGACGCCTTTTAGGATTTACATATCCGGTAACATCTAAGGTATGACCATAGTCAAAACAGAAGTTACCGAGATCATGTTTTAATGTATTCTTTTCCTTTTGAAGTTGGCGATTTAATCGCATGTTATTACAGATAGAAATAGCGCATGTTTGAACAGCTTGCAGTAACATCACCGTATGATAATTCTGCTAGAGTATTATCATAGTGATCTTTTAGGTAATCTTTGATCATATTAGCAAAGAAAGGAGGCAATCCAGTAATAAACCTTTCTTTCCAAAAGACAGTATCATGTTGCTCTAAGGAATAGAGTTTAGAGAAGAAGGTATCTTTATACCAGCGATAATCATTAAGAGTTCTACAACGTAGATTTTGGTGTTGATCACGGATCTTTTCATTAATGGCGTCTAAATGACCAACAAATTGCCAAATAATATTGGCCATAAGGACATTAACTGCGTCAGCTATTTGACGTCCGTCTTGATTAAGAACGGGTTGTTCAAAACTATCGCTTTTAATGTGATTATAAATAGCTTGACGTTTTGGTTCGTTCATGACATAGTGCCACCAACCGTATAATTGGCCAATAAAGCTAGAAGTAATTGCCTTAGCAATATCCGGTTCAGGATGTTTGTGAATAGCGCAAGCACGAGCATAAATATGCATTTTTAAGACTAGATGAAGAATTTGATATTCAGACAAGCCATCGATACTCCTATCATAAATTGTAGATCCATCATATTTTTTATTGCGTTTTACCTTTTCTTCTAGAATAAGGTCAACAGGTGATGGTCGAGTATAAAATTGTTTCCTTAACGGATAACGATTTTGAGCCGAGAAAGGCTTGCTATTTCGCATAATGCGATGAATATCAATATACTGAGTCGAGTCAGAGACTGTAGTATTAGAAACGGAATGATCATCAATAGTCTTATCAGAATGTTCTGCGTCAATGTCATGCTCGTTTTTTTATCAGAGATATTAGCAACTATAGGTGCTTTGTCTTTGGAAGAGCTGGGTGAAGAAGCTTGAGCTGTTATAGGAGGGTTGATTTGAAGCTGAGCTAATTTTGTAGTAATGATATCCAGAAATTCATCTGAATATTTAAATGGTTTAAGAGTGAATGGGTTAAAAATTGTTGTTTGAGGGATTCATAATCCATAATAAATGTAGGTTGGATCTGTTCTTCAGGCAGAGGTCTTCAATAGAAACGAGATTAATGTGATAATCAGCAAAATCATTAATGCTGACATTATCATCATTAGTTGAAGATGGAGGCTTGTAAACGGGATAAACAACACCAATAGGTGGAGGGTTATCATGATGTTCATGATGTGTACAAGGCTTAGGATCTACCTGAGGAGTAGATTGCGCCTAAATGTGGTTGTAGTAGAAGTTGATGTAGATGCTCTAGGAGCAAAGATAATATCAACTTTACCATCATCATGAGTAATGATTTGATTGATTTTTTGAGACACTTGTCTCTTTTGTTCTTCTTCTTTATTGGTGTCTATAATTGACCACCGAGAAGGAATAGGATTTTCTTTCCAGTTAAACAGTTGGCGAGTAACTTTATTATTTTGAACATTGGTGAGAAAAATAGTTGAAGGTCCAGTTAGAAGTTTTGTGTAGGCTATGCCAGGAATTATGGAATGCATTAGTTTATAGTAGAAACGATAAACAATGGCAACGTTGGAGATGACTCCAGACATTTTAAAACCTTTGGTATAAATACCCAAAACAGCGGCTTTATAAGCAGGTTCATCATGTAAATTAATAGTAAAATTAGGAAAACATTCAAAGTAGAAAGGTCCTTCATAGAGGCTTCCTTCAATGATTCCTAACAAAGAATCTTGAAAATCAAGATGACGCTTATCTCGGACAGAGAATAAAGCAGCGGTATTAAGGCCTAATGCCGTCAAGGGTTTTATTGCAACTTGTATAAGTCCCAAGTGCAAATAGTTATGAAAGAAAGAAAACCGTATCGTTTTATTCAATAAAGTGTTCAAATTATCACTTAATGTGAAAATCTCTACTTGGTTTCACAATAAATGGTGGACTAAGTTTGGACCGATACTGCAAATTCTTCCTCCTCAAGTCAAGAAACTCCATGATGCAGAGGGACTATCATTTTTTCAATTCATTCATAAATACACCATCCAGTGGATCCTACGATGGAATTACACCACTCGAAAAATAATTGAATTCTTTGGAATAACATCTCACCTTTTAATTCAAGATATCCATGTCAAATGGTGGGATAAATTTGATATCGAAACACTTAATGATCAACCATCACCTATTCAACAAAGAAATTTACTATCAAGTCAAATTTCTCCTGTAACACCAAAATCCTTTTAAAAAGTCATTGCACCCAATAACTACTTCGGCAGCACCAATCTAAATACTGTCATCATCATCCAATCCGATAACTTCAGATTTAACCTGTATTATTTTTTGAGCACTTAAGAAAAATGGAAAACGAATCATGAAGAGAGTGGACAATCAGTCTGCCACATCAAGAACGAATTCAAAACATGAGGATAGCACTAGACTTTATTCAGAACACGAAGAATCCAATAAATTTTAAATGTTTTGATCATCCAGGTCCATGCCAAAAATCACTAATTCAAACCCATGTTGAGTCTTGCAAAATCATCATTCCAGCTCATCAAGAGAATCTACATCAAGTTCAATAAAGAGAAAGCTCATCAAGTTATCAAGAATAGTAACTTTAATGTGACAAGTCTATCACGAAATGTGAAAATAAGTTGTCTTTTGTGTATCAATAATGTAATAAAAGATTTGACTTTAGTAAAAGTAGACATGTCAGTAATTACTGTTTAAATATTTAATGGTTGTAATCTTAACTTTTTCTAATCTATTTTTATAAAGTAGACGCATGTGTAAAAAGCATTGAAGAAGGGTATTAAGCTATTTTAATTCAAAATAAAACTTACCTAATCGATTTTCTTTACTTATATGACTTCTTATAAAAATTAAGGATATTAGACACAACGATACAACCGCAAAGAAAGGAAACATGGCGAACGCATAAATGGGTCTACTTCATCCCAAACTTGAAAATGAAGGGAAATACAAAAGGTTTCTTCAGATTTAGGTGCGTTGATTGGGAAGAAGGATAGTTTAGGACATTCACTCAAAAAGATGTAGTTCTATCATAAAACGAAATTTAAATATGAGATACCCTCAAAATTGAATTGCCCTATGGAGGACCGTGTAATTTCTAGAAGTGTTACAATAGACTGAATTTAACCTGACTCAATTTTAAACACGTGTGATTTCTAAAAGTTTTAAAATTGACCTCCCGCTTGAACGTGCGTATGCAGCATATATGAAACTACCCAAACACTTCCTTAACTTGAACATTTTCAGGCCAAACAAAATCTTCTGTATATAAAGTTCCTCTATTTACATTTCCAATACGTCCACAAGAACGAACAACAATATATATATATAAGAAAGCTATTTACATGTTGTCAACTCTATTTACATGTTGTCAACTCCCCATAACTTTCAAATTAATATTTACTTAATTAATATTAATATTATAATTAACAGCCCAAGTACATTATTTTCATTTTTTTGTTTTTGTTCTTTTTATTTTTATACACAATAACAATTTTATTACATTATTCTTCATATATTTTATATTTACTTATTAAACAACTTTTATTTATAAAAAAATAAATATAAATTGATAGTCTATAGTCTTTCCAAACAATGTAAGAGCTTAAAACTAGTATATACGGAAATTCTTGTTACAAGAAGAGAAATTTATTAAACTAAAAAAAATAAAAATTCAAACAGAATCTTGTCCTTATTCACCTAACAGTTGATGCAACTGTATGAGCCCAGTTTCTCAGATTATCTTTCATGGCGATTTCACTGCCCAAATTAGCAGGAACTCTCCAATTCAGCAACGGATTATTCATCAACTCCTTTCTCCTACCAACCACTCCCCAAGCTTCAGACAAGTAAGGCCTCGAAGCTAAAACCTCTCCATCATCAGCACCACCAGATCTCCCTCTCTGCAGCTCATCTCCACCGTCCACTCCTTCATCTCTCTTCCCCAACCTCTGCAGCCCAGGAATGATCGAAACCAGGCTCGAGTTCCTGTCCTCCTCATCGAACACAAACCCTAGATCTATAAACCCTTTCAGCTCCTCAAACTCCAGATCCGACATGCTCTTCACCCTCTTTCGCCTCTTTCCACGAACAGAGCTAATTGGCCTCTCGTTCTGTTGGTCGGATTTCTTAGGGATTTGATGTTGATTAATTTCATCTTCTGTTGTAACTTCTTTTCCAGAGAGGATGGGCTGGAGTTTGTGCGGAAGGAGAACCGATTTGGGGGACTGAAATTGTAGCTCCGATTGGGAGCTCGTTTGAGAGCTAAATTGGTCGCTCAGAGATCGAACGTGGTGAGGTTGAGGAGGCGGAGAGTCGATTTTTAGGTTTTCGGGATCGCTTTGGGGTTGTGTGAGGTGTGGAATCGAATTCTGTAAGTTTTTTGTAGGTATTGGTGGTTGATTTGTGAAGATTTGTTGTTCGAACCAGTAGAAATCGAAAAGTGTTAGCACTTCTTTTGCGTCCATGACTAGAGAGAGAGAGAGAGAGAGAGAGAGTTGGATCAGGTGGCTTGACGAGAGAATTCGATGCAATATATAGTTGACCTAATTGAAAAATTGCCATTGGACTTGGTTGATATTTACAATCGTGTTCACTTCTGGTTGAACACGTCTTCTAATTTGAATTTTCTCTACATTAATTACAGTAGTAACAAAGAAGTGGAGAGTCTATAAAAAGTTGTAAATTTCGTGGGACCTAAAAATTTGTCACACATATCATGAATTTATCAGACTGGTTTGATTTTACAGCATCAAGTAAGATGTAGAATTGGGGTAGTTTTATCCAAGAAAAAATAGAAAAATGAGCGACATGTTGTAAATTGAGTTGGAACTTGCTAAGAACTAAAGAAGGAAAATATATTACAAACTACTACTACAAACTACTACTACAAAGAGAAGATAAGAAATGAGATAGTTGGAATGAGAAGTTTCCATTCAACTTGGTGTGTTTTTACAATGAGGTTGACACCCTTTATATAGGTCATTTGGTGATGATGATAAATGTATTTTATACAATGTGCACAAGTAAAACATACACCCCATGTCATACAACACATTACAAGTAATTTGACAATACATAAAAGAGTTGGTGTACATTGGAAATGGTTACAAGTAACATGACAATATATAGATAAGTGGAGGTACTATTAAGTGAGAAATACAAGTTACATGACTACACAATATGTTGGTGTACATGCATGGTCATCCATATTCCACAACATTCCCCATTGGATGACACTTGCTTAGAGATTGTGCCTCGTTAAAACTTCTACTAAGAAAAACCCCGTGGGAAAAAAAATATAGCAAAAAAAAAAAAGTACACTATTCTCATAAATATTAAGATGGGTAGTATAATATTGTTAAGATTGCTTCATTAAAAACCTTACTAGGAAAACCCAATGAGATAAAACCATAGCTAAGGGAAAAAGAGTGCAATACAGTAATCAATAACTCCCCCTCATGTGAACATGGGTGAAACTTGTTCAGTTTCTTTACTTGTAATGTCTTTAAGTTTACGAAGGCCAATATCATATGTAAGCCTTTTAAATGTCGTAGTTGGTAAGGCTTTTGTGAATAAATCAGCAAGATTATCACTCGATCGGATTTGCTTGACATCAATTTCACCATTCTTCTGAAGCTCATGCGCATAAAAGAATTTTGGTGAAATATGTTTTGTTCTGTCCCCTTTTATGAATCCTTCACTTAATTGTGCAATACATGTTGCATTATCTTCATATAATATGGTTGGAGAATCTTTTATTGAAGGCAATCCACATGATTCTTGAATATGTTCAATCATTTTTCTCAACCATACACATTCACGACTTGCTTCATGAATTGCAAGTACTTCAGAATGATTGGAAGAAGTAGCAACCATAATTTGTTTTACTAACTTCCATGATACAACAATATTACCACAGGTGAATACATATCCCGTTTGAGAACGGCCTTGTAGGGATCGGATAAAAATTCAGCATCAGCATAACCTTGGAGATTCAGTTTTACCCCTCTCGAGTAAAATAAACTCATGTCACTTGTTCCTCGAAGATATCGAAAAACATGTTTAACACATTTCCAATGTCTTCGAGTTGGTGAAGAGTTGTATCTTGCAAGTAGGTTGACAGCAAAAGCAATGTCAGGTCTTGTACAATTTGCAAGATACATAAGTGCACGAATTGCACTTAAATATGGTACCTCCGGACCAATTAGCTCTTCATCACTTTCATGAGGTCGAAATGGATCCTTATCCACTTCAAGTGATCTGACAACCATTGGAGAGCTCAATGGATGTGTCTTGTCCATATAAAATCTTTTTAATATTTTTTCAATATAATTTGATTGATGGACAAGTACTTCACTTGAAAAATGTTCAATTTGCAAACCAAGAAAAACCTTGTTTTTCCAAGTTCTTTCATCTCAAATTCATTTTTCAAGTATTCGGATGTTCTAACGATGTCGTCGTGGTTTCCTACTATATTTAAATCATCAACATATACAACAATAATCACTAATCATGTTGATGATCTTTTAATGAAGACACATGGGCAAAGCGGATTATTTACATATCCTTCTTTCAGTAAATAATCACTAAGACGTTTGTACCACATTCGTCCCATTGTTTCAATCCGTACAAAGACCTTTGTAATTTTATAGAATGCATGTTATGAGGTTTTGATTTTATTTCTTCGGATATTACAAATCCTTCAGGATTTTCATATATATCTCACTGTCTAGGGATCCGTACAGATATGTTGTAACGACATCCATTAAATGCATATCAAGCCATTCAAAAATTGCAAGACTTATCAAGAACCGAAATGTGATTGCATCTATAACAGGAGAATATGTTTCCTCATAATCGATGCGAGGTCTTTGTAAGAAACCTTGAGCTACAAGTCTTGCTTTGTACCTTGTAACTTCATTTTTTTCATTTCTCTTTTGTACAAATACCCATTTATATCCAACAGGTTTTACGTCATCTGGCGTTTGAACAATCGGTCCAAAAACCTCTCGTTTCCTTAACAAGTTTAGCTCTGCTTGGATAGCCTCTTGCCATTTTTGCCAATTAGGTCTTTTTTCGACATTCATCCACTGATCGTGGTTCTGGATCATCATCATTTTCACATATTTCAAAGGACACATTGAAAAACAAATATATCATTAGGAACAATTTTATTTCGATCCCAAATCTTACCAGAGTTTAAATAATTTATTGAGATCTCATTATTTTCATCTTTTTTCTTTTTTTTCTAGAAGTAGTTGTTCCTCGTCTGAATCAACTTATTCTGACAAATCCTTATCAAAGAATTCTTGTGCTTTCTCAGAAGTATTTTGATTTGTATTTATTTTTACTCCCGTTTTCCTCTTCGAGGAATTGTATCATTTGAACCAACTGGTCTTCCACGCTTTAAGCATTTCGTTGGTTCTTGTGCATTTTGTTGCACATAAACATCAATTCTTGCAAGAGCATTTAAAGCTGGAATATGTGATTTTGTCACTTGTTTTGCATCATTAAATGCATCAGGTAATTGATTTGCGATTTGTTGCAAATGAATGATCTTTTGAACTTCAAGTTCACACTGATTTGTGCGTGGATCATAATGTGATAAAGTTGATGCATTCCAAGCTCCATTCCTTTTAAATTGGCTTCTTATCTCCCCCTAATGGTGGGAAAATTACTTCATCAAAGTGACAATCAGCAAAACGTGTAGTAAATAAATCCCCTGTTAAGGGCTCAAGGTATCTTATAATGGACGATGAGTTAAATTCAACATAAATCCCAAGTTTTCGTTGTGGACCCATCTTAGTTCTATTGGGAGGTGGTATAGGAACATACACTGCACAACCAAAAGTTCTCAAGTGTGAAATATTTGGTTGTTGACCTAAAATGAGTTGCATGGGGGAATGTTCATGGTATGCATTAGGCCTATAACAAATGATAGATGCTGCATGAAGGACTGCATGTCCCCAAACTGAAGTTGATGACTTAGTTCTCATAATTAAAGGTCTGACAATTAGTTGAATGCGTTTGATCAGAGATTCTGCCAAACCATTATGGTATGCACGTGTGGAACATAATGTTCAATGGTAATTCCTATAGATATGCAATAATTTTTAAATGCTTGAGATTGAAATTCTCCGGCATTATCAAGACGGATGGTCTTGATTGGGTTGTTAGGGAATTGTGCTCTTAACTTAATGATTTGTGCTAAAAGTCTAGCAAATGCAACATTGCAGGTCGAAAACAAACAAACATGTGACCACCTAGTTGATGCATCTATCAAAACCATGAAATATCTAAATGGTCCATAGTGAGGATGAATAGGTTCACATATGGCTCCCTGAATGCGTTCTAAGAAAACCGGGGATTCCACAACAATTTTACTTGGGGATGGTTTAAGGTTTAACTATCAATTTACCTTGAGAACAACTAGCACAATTATAATCACCAGTTGAAAATATTTTGTGACTCCTTAAAAAATGTCCATGTGAATTATTAATTATTCTTTGCATCATTAATGATCCTGGATGACCAAGCCGATCATGCCATAAAATGAATATCTTTGGATAATTAGTTTTCTTATTTAAGACGACATTCGTTTCAACATGCCTTATATTAGTAAAATATAATCCAGAGGATAAAGCTGAGAATTTTTCTAACACTTCTTTTTTCCCATTTGAAACCAATGTGACATAGAGAAATTCTCTATTATTTTCGTTTATGGTTTCAATGTTGTAAAGTATTCACTAATGAGTGAATACACTTGATCAAACAAACAACCTAATCAAAAAGAAATAACGAAATTGTATTGAATGAATGAATGATTACAAGGAATGTCTTATTTATAGACATTCTTACAAACATCCTAACTGAAATAACAAACTTATAACAACTTTACAACTGCCATAACAACCTAACTAACTGACCTACCGAGCTACTTAGTTTAAACAACAACTGTTACATCGGATCAAGAACTCCCCTCGTGATCTTGAACTGTCTCATTACTAGTAGAAACTGAAGAACTGTGATCTCTAACATGCCCCCTCAAACTGAACCTAGGAGAAGAAACTAGATTCAGTTTGGATGAAAGAAAATGAAATCGAGGAGTAGACAAAACCTTGGTGAACAAATCAGCAGATAGATGATCAGTTGGTATATACCGAAGCTCAACAAGACCAAATTGCAAGTTTTTCTTAAGAAATGAACATCAATCTCAATGTGTTTAGTTCTAGCATGAAAAATAGGATTCAAAGCCAATGCTTGAGCACTAGTATTGTCACACCAAAGAACTGGCTTGATAGAACAATGAAAACCAAGCTCACGAAGTAGAGAAGATGTCCATAATATATCAGTAACACCTAGAGCCAAAGCACGATATTCAGCCTCAGTACTCGATCTTGCAACAACTGATTGCTTCTTAGAATACCAAGTAATAAGATTGCCACCAAGAAGAACACAAACTCCACTTGTAGAACGTCTATCATCAACATCACCACCCAATCGAATCGAAAGACTTCAATTGACAAAGAAGAAGCAGGACGAAAAACAATGCCAGTTGCAAGAGAGGATTTCAAAAATCTGAGAACTCTTTTGACAGCAGCCCAATGAAGATCAGTTGGATTTTGTTGAAACTGACTAAGTTTATTAACTATGAAACTTAGATCAGGACGAGTGTAAGTAAGATACTGCAGAGCACCCAATGTACTCCTATACAATGTAGGATCGAGAGAAAGGAATGCCATCGTAGCATTGAGTTTCACTCCAACAGAATAAGGTGAAGACATTGGTTTAGAATCCAATAAGTTTGTCCTCTTGAGAAGATCAAGAATGTACTTATGTTGAGACAAATATAATCCAGTAGAGTCTCTGTGAACTTCAAAACCAAGAAAGAAATCCACATCTCCCAAAGATTTGAGAGAAAATTTGGAATTCAACCATGTAATAAGTACTTTGGATAAGTAATGGATTGGAACCAAGAATGAGAATATCATCAACATATACTAGAAGCATAATAACAAAGAATCAGTCCTTTGAAAAAAGAAGCTAACATCAAATTTGAACTATTTTTAAATCCCCAATCAAGCAAAGTTGTTTTTAGCTTAGAAAACCATGCTCGAGGAGCTTGCTTGAGACCATATAAGGCTTTGTTTAGTTTGCAAACATAATGTGGATATTGCTTACTAACAAAGCCTTCAGTTGACTCATAAATACATCTTCAAGAAGATCACCATTAAGAAAAGCATTATTCACATCAATCTGCTTGATAGGCCACCGATAAGTAACAAAGAAGAGTAAACATAATACGAAGAGAGGAAGGTTTAATGACAGAGAAAAAGTATCTCCAAAGTCTAGTCCAGTATCTCGATGAAACCCTTAGCAACAAGTCTTGCCTTATATCTCTCGAATGGCACCAAGAGGAGTGGTCTTAACTCGAAAAACCCACTTACAACCAACAATACTCATGTCGATGATGGAGGAACCAATGTCCAAGTATTGTTATTGTCCAATGCTTTTAATTCATCATCATAGTGAACACCACTTTGGATCAGTAAGAGCTATTTTAACAGATGTAGGTTCATTTAGAGAATGTATCAAGGCATATGGAGAAGTAACAACTAGTGCCTTTGATTTAGAAACACCAGTTTTACTTCTAGTTAGCATATGGTGAGTATTAGTATTAGTTCTGGTAATAGAAGGCTGTGGAGCAGTAGGTAATTCAGTAGGAACAGAAGATAAAAGAGGAGCAGAGGAAACAACAGAGGAGTAGAGGCTGGTGGTAGACTAGAAATAGAAGAATTTGAAGTATTTGAAGAAGAAGAATTTGAAACGAATGTTGTGAAGATGAGGAAACAGGACAATATTGCATAACAGATAAAGGAAGACTAGAATAAGAAGAGGATGTAGTTTGATTAGACGAAAAAATGGTAGAGTAAGGAAAGTCTTCTTCATTAAATATAACATCTCGTGAGTTGAGATATAAATCTTGCCATTTGAATGTAAGCACTTGTAACCATGATGCCTAGGACTGTAACCAATAAAAACACATTGAGAAGATCGAAAATTGAACTTATGATGAGAGTAGGCAGTAAGATTTGGATAACAAGCACAACCAAAAGATTTAAAGTAAGAATAATCGTAGTTTACAAAAACATACCTCATATGGAGACTTAAAACCAAGAACAACAGATGGTAAACTGTTTATAAGAAAAATAACGATTATGAATGCCTCTTCCCGAATGAAAAGGGCGCTTTTGAATGAGCAAGAAGAGTAAGTCCCATTTCAACAATAGACCTATGTTTTCTTTCAGAACTCCATTTTGCTTGATGTGTATATGGACAAGAGTAACGATGAATAATACCGAGATGTTCCTCACCTAGCCTCAACTAGGATTTTTCCCACCTAGCCGCAACTAGGATTTTCCCACCTAGACTCCTCTAGGATTTTCCTCACCTAGCCTCAACTAGGATTTTTCCCACCTAGCCGCAACTAGGATTTTCCCACCTAGACTCCTCTAGGATTTTCCTCACCTAGCCGCAACTAGGATTTTCCCCACCTAGCCTCAACTAGGATTTTCCCACCTAGACTCCTCTAGATTTTACCCACCTAGCCGCAACTAGGATTTTTCTCACCTAGCCGCAACTAGGATTTTCCCTTTCGACTTAGATCCCACTAAGTCTTACAATCTTTCAATTACAACAATTTTGCTTTGAAAACAGAGATACACTTTACAACAAAAGTGGTATCAAATTCAAACACAAGCAAGCCACCTAGAGCCTAACTCTTATGCATGCAAGTGTGAGCATAAATGGAATATGCAAAATATGTTACCGATGTTGATGCAAATTCCAAATCTGAAATCGTTTCAAAAACTTAATATATATGTGTGAAACCGATTTCGAGTATAAGAACAAAAGTTTATCAAGAATCAAGTTTAAGTGCAATACTTTTGTTCAAATCAATCTCGAGTTTGATAAGATAAATTTAAGTACAAAAACTCGTAGAAGATGTTGTTACAAATTCCAAATTTGAAATCGTTTCAAAAACTTAATACATTTGTATGAAAACCGATTTCAAGGCTAAGAACAAAAGTTTGATAAGAATCAAGTTTAGGTGCAACACTTTTGTTCTAATCAATCTCAGAGTTTGAGAGTATAAATTTTAAGTACAAAAACTCAGAGAATATGTTCAAACACACATACCAAAATGATTTTCAAATCAACTACTCAAAATATATAGATTAAGCACAAGTAAGATTTGTAGATCTAGAAATTTCTTACAACCAGAAGAATGACAAGAGATCACCTCTGGAGTGATTATTGAACTCCTTTTGAAAGCCTCAAATGTGCTGGATATTTGAGCTAATGAACAACAACTAAGATCTCCCTTGTTTTCTTCAAAAATCAGATTTCTACCTTGTAGATCTATTGATTTTGAGTGTGTTTGCTCTTGTTATTTAAAACCAAGTTTGAGGTGGTTTTATAGTGGTAGGAATTCCAATATAGCCGTTTATGGCCGTTCTAGGAATCCAGGAAATCAAAAATTCAAATTCAAAGCTTGATTTCCAAAAGTCAAAAATTGCAGTAGAGTGCAATTAGCGCGCTAATACTTTGAGTTAGCGCGCTAACATCTGCCTTAGCGCTAATGACATTATTAGCGCTAAACTGCAGGGACTTCAGAATTTTTCATTTTGTCCCTTTGTGTTAGCAACTCTTAAACTTGTCCGGGACCTAACCAACCCTTATATAACATGTTATACATGTTTATTATGATTCATTAAGCTTACTTGGGTGGTCCGGATAATTTTATAAACCCGAAAACGGAAATTCAAAGTTTCACAACTTATTAGGGGCTTTCCTGCAACTTTTCAGTTTTACATTTCAAAAACAAGTTTTTCTTTTTCAAAAACATTTATAATGATCTTCTAATATGTAAATGACCATTCACACATGATTTCACATTGTTTAATTTCATTTACCTATTTAGGTGTTTAAAATCCACTTTTAAATTTTGAAATCAACTTAAGACTTTGAGAAATGATTTCGAAAACTTGATGTATGCATGAACTAATGCATTTGGCTTGTGTGAAAGAATTTGTATACCTTACATTGGTTTTACAAATTGCGGTTTGAACTTTTCTTCTTCATTTCTTCATTTGTGCCGAGTCTTGAACTTGTATTTCTTGAATGCTCTTGAAGTCTTGTATTGCATCATTTATTCCAACAATTTCTTCATATTTCTTGAATATCCCTGATATGTTGTATTGCATCCTTTGACACAAACTGAAATACATGATTAGTACATTTTCACTTTGTTTGTTTCCATCAAAATCTCGTAGGAATGTGAATGACTAACCACTTAGTCCAACAATCTCCCCTTTTTGATGATAACAAACAATGTGAACTTTAAAGGTGTGAAAACACAATCTAAATGTTTATCACATTCAACACATCAATCTTTTCAAGTTTAACCACATTTAGCTTCAAATATGCAAGTTCAAAACCAACAACCGTTTCAAATATACCAAAGATAAAAACCTTTCAAAAACCTTTCAAGTTCACCACAACATTTTTCTCCCCCTTTTGATATTATCAAAAAGCGGGTTTAAGCATCCACAATTTTTCTCCCCCTTTCAAGTATACCAATAAAAACCAACAACTTTTTCAAGTATACCAATATATGCAGGTTAAAATTATCAACTTGATATCAGTTACAAAAATCAATAATATTAACGTATCAACCTGATATCAGTAAAAATGAGAATTATTAACCCGATACCAATATATACCAATGAAAATATCACCCTTTCATATCATCCTTTCAAAAAATATCACAATATCAAAGATATCACAATATCACCCTATATCAAAAATATCACAATATCATCAAAAATATCACAATATCACCCTTTCAAGTTCAACCTTTTCTTCCCCGTTCGATATTATTAAACAATGGGGTCAAGTATCAGCAAAGATAGACACGATTTAAACAAATACGAGAGAAATAAACTTCTCCCCCTTACTGTAAACAATATACCAGAATAAAAGCATTCTCCCCCTCACTTTATGCATATCAATAAACAACACAATATACCATGATAAAGATATTCTCCCCTTACTTTATGCAGATCAATAAAGAACATACGGAAGTTAAACATATGCATACACTAGAAAACATAGTGAAGCACAAAATAGCCATAAAGAAAACTCAGAGATACGCAAAAAAATCATGATATAAATGACAAAAGTAATGAGATTGCATAATTGTGGCTTAACATGAGTTTGACCAATTAGAACACCTAAGACTAACATATTAGAGCCTAATGCTTATCTAGGTGTATCTAAACGCTTCTTCTAGACGATGGTGGTGGATGGTCAGAACTAGAAGCGTTGTCATCTCGCGCTGGCCGAGCTGGAAGCCGTTGACTCTCTATACGACGAAGCCGATCACTGTGATTCCGAAGAGTCGTCTCGACGGCATTGAATGATTGAGTCATATAATCGTGCAAGTAGCCCAGCTGTGCCGATACATATGCCAACGAAGGTGACATATTAGGAGGAGGTGTTAAGCCGCCGAATGTAGAAGGAAGCGGAGGCTGTGCTGGTTCCTCGTGCTGCGGCTCCGGAAAGGTAAAGTCTTGATCTGCTTCATTATCACCATCATCATCATTGTGGCTTGCAGTTCCCTCTTCATTGGCCTGGTCATCATCGCCAAGGTGATAGCTGTACTCCAAATAATCTGGCGCATCAAAAGGAGAGTCCGTAGGGAGAGGAGACTCGTAACCGCCGTAATGCTGATTATAAGGAATGGCATCATCCCTAGTCCACTGCTTCCTCTCACGAATATATCTGTATTTCATGGCTTTCAGTGTGGCCATGTCAATGGAGTCAAAGATACTGAGAGGATGACCGCCTAACGCAAGATCTACTTGGGCAGACTCCAAGTAGGATGTAATAACATGGGCGTATGGAAGATGACGACCGGCGCTGCATGTGCTAGTCATATAGCCGATGAGAATGTGAGGAAGACTGAGGGGTAGCATAAGAAATAGATGGCCAAGAATGAACATGTCAAGAAGAGTGACATAGTTCTTGCTACCACCTCTTGGAAGAATGACCTTATGAAGTACCTTGTGAAGAAGATGAGGTACTAACTTAAAGTCGGTATCCGTGATACCGGTCGGATATACAGTTAAGTTACTTTTGGACCGTAGAAAGGAATTAAGAACTTCTAAACGGTCAAATGGCCAACTCAAGAATTTGCACACAACCGTGGTCGATGGAGGGTGCAATGTAAGGTTAAGCCGCTTGAGCGAGATTTTCCTGTAATCTCAATTGCTCGGCTACCAACGGATGAACGAAGTATAAATTGATTTGAGGTTTCAAGGTTGGAATAGAAGACTCTAACTAGAGGGGGGTTATAGTTAGACCGATGAGTACAAAAAGTAGTCCACCCTGCCGCGTCAAGAATTTCCCGAATTGGGAGATGAGCCTTATCAAAGAAGGCGACATCGACAATGGCGGGACGTATAATTTTGGCGTCCGTAAGTCGTGGAGTTACCAATTCTAGGACTGAGGAAGACTCATGAATGGCTTTGGCACGACCCTCACGTAGTGGGGCATTTGCCGGAGGGGAAACAAGGTGAGTAGACTCATCACTAGATGAAGAGGATCGGACAATACGACGACTAGAAGGACGTCGTGAGGACGTTGCTTGGGTAGGTCGTGATGGAGTGGGAGCGGTAGGTGCACCCGTTCGAGAAGAAGGGCGGTTTGAAGGGCGACGTGATGACATATTGAAACAATGAATGGAAGGAATCAACAAAGATTAGGGAAGATTTGTACCTTAAAGGAATGGAGATCACGGTGGAGAGTCCCTGGAGAGTGGATTTGACAAGAGGAGAGGAGTTGCTTTGTGTTTGAGGTAAGTGGTTTATGAAATTTTAGGTTATAAAACCCTGTCGATCGACATTAGCACGCTAATGAGGGTCGTTAGCGCGCTAATTCCTCTCTGGAATTTTTCGGTCGCAGGGCTCTTAGCGCGCTAATTTTAGCTATTAGCGCGCTAATTCCTCTCTGGAATTTTTGACACAAAAATTTGAACTTTTGCAATTTAGCTCCGATTCTTCTCAAACTTTATGGACACTTCACTAACATCATATAAAAAGGTTTGGAATATCTAGAACATATGTAGAAGGTCCAATTTTCGAGACATGCCTAACTCACGCCGAATTTGAAAAACTTGTTTTCTAGGCAAAGGCTTAGTGAGTATATCGGCTAGTTGATCCTATATGGGCATATGAATAAGTTTTAACATTTCCCCTTTTTGGATGTGATCACACAAAAAATGGTGTCTAATTTATTTTGCCACAATCATACATCACAATTACTTTATGCATTCAAAACATGAAACATTTTGCATATCAACGTTAATGGCATAAACATTTTTATCTATATATGCAAATAAACAAGGTTTGATGTTTCTCATTTCTAACAATGCATTCTGATGATTTAAACATAACATGAAATCCGTTGTCACACAATTGACTAACACTTAGCAAATTAAGTTTCAAACCATCAACAAGATAAATATTAGAAATAGAAAATAAATTGTTACCGACAGTTCTGAGACCAATAAATCTTCCTTTGTGGTTGTCTCCAACCGTAACCTTTTCACCATCATGCGCTTTTAATAACTTGATGTGCATCTTCGGTCATGTGACTTGAGCACCCAAGTACCATGGGGTGCTTCTCCTCGCATCCTATACTATGGGAAACACACTAGTTTTTGGTACCCAAACACCTTTGGGTCCGAGAGTGTTAGTGTCATAAACATTTTTAGCTACCCAAGCTAGTTTACCCATTTTTACCTTTTGTAATGAACATTTCCCAACCATGTGAGTTTTGTTGCATTTATAGCATCTATGATCAACATTTAGCAATTTCTTGTAGCTTAACAAGTTTGCTCCGTAACCTATGCCTCTTTTGTTAAGTGCACGTCGTTGTGCTCCTAACATCATGTCAAACATTTGTTTACCATTTGTAAACTTATGCACTGTGCTAGTCAAGTCCTCTACTTCCTTGACTAAAGCATCTCTTTCCTTTATGACTTCATTTAAGTCATTTTGGAGATCATCAATAATCTCATTTTGTGACTCTATTTCACTAATTGCAATTGTCAAACTCTTTTTGAGTTGTTTGGTGTTTTTGACCTCCTTTTTCAACTCTTTTCTAAGCTCATCAATATTTGGAACATCATTCAAATTATTAACATTATCAAAATTGAAAGAGTTAGAATTTACCTCGCTCGTGCCGTGAGACAAAATATTGCCTTTTCACTTTCTCGATTCGATTCGAACTTGATGATGATGAGTCATCCCAAGTTGCTTTGAAACTCTTCTTTCCTTTGTCAAACACCTTCTTGGCTTTGCACTCCGTTTTGACGTGACCCCTGTTTGCCGCAACCGTAGCATATTATTTCGTTTGGTTTTCCTTCCTTGCTTCCACTTCGCAGCCTTCTTCTTGTACTTATCTCGTTTGTACACGGCCTTATTGAGCTTTCTTGAGATCATAGCTACTTCTTTCTCAAGATCATTTTCATCATACGATTCCTCATTTTCGATGACCTCTACGATGCACTTGGGAGCTACTTGCTTTTAATGCGATTTCTTTTCTTGAGCTTTTAGTCCCTCCACTTAGTGCTTCCAATCTTGCTCTGTCTTTTAGTTCAAATTCATGAACTGTTAGCTCTCCGCATAATGCATCGAATGTATAATCTCCAAGATTTTGAGCCGATTGGATAGCGTATTTCTTGGCATCCCATTCCTTAGGCAAGCCTCTAAGGAATTTATATACTGAAGTTTCTTGATCATAATTCTTGCCTAGATTCTTGATCTCATTTAATAGCTTTGTGAATCTAGTGATGGCGGTAGCTATGTCTTCATCAGCCCCAACTCGGAAAGTTTCATAATGTTCCTCAAGTATTCTCAACTTGGTCTTCTTTACTTGCATGGTACCTTCATAATGTACCTCAAGCTTCTCCCATACTTCCCTTGCCGTTTGACACGCACTTACTCTGTTAAATTCATTTTCACTAAGTGCACAAAATAAGTGATTTACTGGCTTGATCATTTGAAAGCTCAAGCTTTATCTCCTCCGTGGTGTACTCTTTCAATGGCTTATCCGGTGGAGTGTAGCCATTTTCAATTGCGTCCCATAAAAATCTATTTTGTGCTCGAATGTAAAATTTCATTCTTACTTTCCAATGAGCATAATTGGTTCCATCAAAATATGGAGGCCTACTCGAAGTGGTGCCTTCCCGAAGGCGAGCTGGATCTAAAGTTTGCATCCTTGCACAAAAACACTCAAAGATACGTTAGTAACACTTTGAGCAATAACCCGCTCTGATACCAATTGAAGGTCACCCAAGAGGGGGGGTGAATTGGGTTACCGAGTAGTTTTTGCCCTTTTAAAAACTTTGTGCGCAATTTACAATTATGATGTATATACAAGTTATGCAAGTAAATGAAATTGCGGAAATATAAAATAACACGTGATTTATAGTGGTTCGATCCAACGATCTACATCCACTACCTAACCTCCTCAGTTAGGATTTCAACCCACTTATATTACCAATAAGTGTTACAACCTAAGCATCACCTAGGATTTTCCCACCTAGCCGCAACTAGGATTTTTCCCACCTAGACTCCTCTAGGATTTTCCTCACCTAGCCTCAACTAGGATTTTTCCCACCTAGCCGCAACTAGGATTTTCCCACCTAGACTCCTCTAGGATTTTCCTCACCTAGCCTCAACTAGGATTTTTCCCACCTAGCCGCAACTAGGATTTTCCCACCTAGACTCCTCTAGGATTTTCCTCACCTAGCCGCAACTAGGATTTTCCCCACCTAGCCTCAACTAGGATTTTCCCACCTAGACTCCTCTAGGATTTTACCCACCTAGCCGCAACTAGGATTTTTCTCACCTAGCCGCAACTAGGATTTTCCCTTTCGACTTAGATCCCACTAAGTCTTACAATCTTTCAATTACAACAATTTTGCTGGAAAAACAGAGATACACTTTACAACAAAAGTGGTATCAAATTCAAACACAAGCAAGCCACCTAGAGCCTAACTCTTATGCATGCAAGTGTGAGCATAAATGGAATATGCAAAATATGTTACTGATGTTGATGCAAATTCCAAATCTGAAATCGTTTCAAAAACTTAATATATATGTGTGAAACCGATTTCGAGTATAAGAACAAAAGTTTATCAAGAATCAAGTTTAAGTGCAATACTTTTGTTCAAATCAATCTCAGAGTTTGATAAGATAAATTTAAGTACAAAAACTCAGAGAAGATGTTGTTACAAATTCCAAATTTGAAATCGTTTCAAAAACTTAATACATTTGTATGAAAACCGATTTCAAGGCTAAGAACAAAAGTTTGATAAGAATCAAGTTTAGGTGCAACACTTTTGTTCTAATCAATCTCGAGTTTGAGAGTATAAATTTTAAGTACAAAAACTCGAGAATATGTTCAAACACACATACCAAAATGATTTTCAAATCAACTACTCAAAATATATAGATTAAGCACAAGTAAGATTTGTAGATCTAGAAATTTCTTACAACCGGAGAATGACAAAGAGATCAGCTCTGGAGTGATTATTGAACTCCTTTTGAAAGCCTCAAATGTCTTTGGATATTTGAGCTAATGAACAACAACTAAGATCTCCTTGTTTTCTTCAAAAATCGATTTCTACCTTGTAGATCTATTGATTTTGAGTGTGTTTGCTCTTGTTATTTAAAACCAAGTTTGAGGTGGTTTTATAGTGGTAGGAATTCCAATATAGCCGTTTATGGCCGTTCTAGGAATCCAGGAAATCAAAAATTCAAATTCAAAGCTTGATTTCCAAAAGTCAAAAATTGCGAGCGAGTGCAATTAGCGCGCTAATACTTTGAGTTAGCGCGCTAACATCTTTATCTTAGCGCGCTAATGACATTATTAGCGCGCTAACTGCAGGGGACTTCAAATTTTTCATTTTGTCCCTTTGTGTTAGCAACTCTTAAACTTGTCCGGGACCTAACCAACCCTTATATAACATGTTATACATGTTTATTATGATTCATTAAGCTTACTTGGGTGGTCCGGATAATTTTATAAACCCGAAAACGGAAATTCAAAGTTTCACAACTTATTAGGGGCTTTCCTGCAACTTTTCGCTTTACATTTCAAAAACAAGTTTTTCTTTTTCAAAAACATTTATAATGATCTTCTAATATGTAAATGACCATTCACACATGATTTCACATTGTTTAATTTCATTTACCTATTTAGGTGTTTAAAATCCACTTTTAAATTTTGAAATCAACTTAAGACTTTGAGAAATGATTTCGAAAACTTGATGTATGCATGAACTAATGCATTTGGCTTGTGTGAAAGAATTTGTATACCTTACATTGGTTTTACAAATTGCGGTTTGAACTTTTCTTCTTCATTTCTTCATTTGTGCCGAGTCTTGAACTTGTATTTCTTGAATGCTCTTGAAGTCTTGTATTGCATCATTTATTCCAACAATTTCTTCATATTTCTTGAATATCCCTGATATGTTGTATTGCATCCTTTGACACAAACTGAAATACATGATTAGTACATTTTCACTTTGTTTGTTTCCATCAAAATCTCGGTAGGAATGTGAATGACTAACCACTTAGTCCAACACCAGATGCATTGTAAAATTTCTCAATTGGTTTATATTCAAGGCCCATATCAGATTGAAAAATTTTTAACTTAGAGTTAAGTTGTAATTCAGACTGTTTGATAAAATGTAGAAAAGCAGCATATGCATCTGATTTTAACTTGAGAGGATAGAACCAAGTAAAACGACTAAAGGCATCAACAAAAACTATATAATACCTTGAACCTTGAGAAGACAGCAATGGAGAAGGACCCCAAAGATCAGAGTAAACCAACTCAAGTGGTTTAGTAGCAGTTATATTGCAGATCGAAAAGGAAGTTTGTGCATCTTTGCTATTTTACAAGAGTTACAAAAGGATATGCAAGATTTATTTATAGTATTGTCTAATGAAGATAAAACTTTTTGTAATACTGAACTAGATGGATGTCCTAGTCTGGCATGCCATACATCAGTAGTAACAGAACTCACAAGTGAAGTATTACAAGATTTAGGTGGATAAGTAGATGAAACAGAAGAAACAGAAGTAGATGGAAAAGAACCAAATTTGGAAGACAATATAATCCATTATGAAGCACTCCTTGAAGCAATGTTGTCTTCAAATTCTTTTCCTTAACAGAGAAAGAAGAAGGAGTGAATTCAGTAATGACATTATTATCACAAGTAAGCTTTGAAACACTTATAAGATTCTTGGCTATTTTTGGAACAAGAAGAACATCATTTAGTTGAAGAGAAGGAAGAGAAGGAACTGAATTTGAATTAATCACAAAGATTACCAAGATGAGAAATTTTCAACAACTCACCATTACCAACAGTAACTAACTGATTACCTTTGTATTCAGTTTTATTTTGTAGAACTGATCCATCAGATGTCATGTGACTAGAAGCTCCACTGTCCATGTACCAGTTTGGATCAACAACATTTTCAGGAGTCACCATCATGCCTTGAAAATGATTGATCATTGCTTGAGGTGCTGGTTGTTGATGAATCATTGCTTGAGCATTCTGAGGCATTGGATAGTGAGACTGTGTAACAGGACGTCTGTATTGAGCAGAATTCTGGCCTTGAGGACCAAGAAATGATTGATCAAATCTGTGATAACACCGAAGAGCCATATGTCCATGTTTATAGCACAACCGACAAAAACCTTTCCTCTATTTCCAGTCCTTCCTCCACGATTCTTGAAACCACCTCTAAAACCATAGTTAGATCTATTTTGAAAATGTATAGAATTGCCTTTCATACCTTGTGACTTCTTGTCACTACTCACAACAAAATTTGCTTTGAGAAATTGTTCAAATCTGTTTGTGAACCTTGGTTTAAGTCTTCTATCCTCTCGCTCATGCATCATCAACATGTATTGTGCATCTTGTAATGACATATTTGCTTTTTGAGAAGCAATTAACACAACAACAGATCAAATTCATGTCCAAGACCACTTAATATTGATTGAATCAAATCGATTCGGTGATCACTTGATTTATTGATCTCAATTCAAAGACTATTGTTTTAACAAGTAGAACAAACTCGAAATTGAAGATGAACCTTTCTTGACATTATTCATCTTCTTTTTGAGTTGAAGAACTCGTGCCATAGATGATTGAGCAAATAAACTTTCCAATGTTTTCCAAATCTCAAATGAGGACTCACATTCGTGACATGTCCTATAACATCCTTTGCTAATGTTTGAAAACAACCAAACCATAAGCAGATTATCACATCTATTTAGGACTTCATCTCATCATAGATGAGTCTCATTGTAATCGAATCTCTTTTGTTTTCAATGAAAAACTCCAATCCTAGAGCTCTAATGGCAACTTTAACTTGCACTTTCCAATATACATAGTTACCTTCTTCAAGCTTCGTTGGTAAATTGAAATTGAGAGATTTGGCTATGGCTGTAACATCAGCAAAGGTGCTTAGACTGCCAGAGTCTCCATCAGATGAGCTTCCTTCCGCCATTGTAGGTCGATCCAGCTCTGATACCATGTAAAGTATTCACTAATGAGTGAATACACTTGATCAAACAAAGAAGAACAGTAAGAACAGCAAGAACAGAAATCAAAAAGAGAGAAAACGAAAGTGTATTGAAATGAATGAATGATTACAAGGAATGTCTTATTTATAGACATTCTTACAAACATCCTAACTGAAATAACAAACTTATAACAACTTTACAACTGCCATAACAACCTAACTAACTGACCTACCGAGCTACTTAGTTTAAACAAAGAATCGTTACATTAGATCAAGAACTCCCCTGCTGTGATCTTGAACTGTCTCATTACTAGTAGAAACTGAAGAACTGTGATCTCTAACAACTATCAATTTACCTCGAGAACAACTAGCACAATTATAATCACTAGCTGAAATTATTTTGTGACTCCTTAAAGGATGTCCTTGCGAATAATTAATTACTCTTCGCATCATTGATGATTCTGGATGACCAAGCCGGTCATGCCATAAAATGAATGTCTTTGGAACATTAATTCTCTTATTTAAGATGACATTCGTTTCGACATGCCTTATATGAGTAAAATATAATCTAGAGGATAAAGTTGAGAATTTTTCTAACACTTCTTTTTTCCCATTTGAAACCAGTGTGGCATAGAGAAATTCTCTATTATTTTCGTTCATGGTTTCAATGTGATATCCATTTTTTCGAATATCTTTAAAGCTGAGTAAATTTCTTCTGGATTTTTCAGAGTATAAGGCATTGTCAACATGAATTGTTGTTCCCCCAAACAACATAATATTTGTTCTTCAAAACCATTAATCAAATTGAAGATGCCAATTTTGTTTGAACTTTAGCCTCAGCTACGTTCAAATTGGAGAAATATTTTCTATTTTTAAGGATTGGGTGCGTTGTAGCATAATCAGCAAGGCATATATCGCTCTTATTTGATTCATGATTTGACCACATGATTTGTTGATTCATCTAGACAAATAATGTTTGACAAATTAGAAAAAGAGTCATATTTCAATGATAAAATTCATAATATTTTGCCTTTGATTTTGAAGGCATGGTTAAGGTCACAAAAATACTCGGTATATATATGACAATATTTAGGCAAAATAGCCTTTCATATATGACCAAAAAATGTCACAATTATGAGTGCTCATTGTCAATAATTATTTGCCCTTTGTAGTGGTGCACCACTTTTATTCTAATTTTTGGTGGAATTGTCAATACGACCTTTATCTGATATTTTCACCTTTTCCACGTCCATAAATTTATTATTGCTATCATGATCATTATATGCAACATATGCTTCTTAATTTGAAGCTGAACTAATTAGACGGGATCGATATTATATTTATAATATCTCATTATTTTACTCAGCTACCATGAGACAAGAAATCAATCGTTAATATTTATTGGATTAACGTGCGCACTCGATATTTGTTGCAGCAATAAATCGAGGCGGACCACATGACCTTCTTTTTATTGTCTCATCAGTCATATTTCCACATAGCCTCAACATAGAGATAATTAAAATTGCGGAATTATAATTAATATTTGACCGATTAAATTTTGTAGCTTGAGACTTAACCGCTTATTTTGAGCTTTTGAAGCATTACCTTTTTTGGTATTTATATATTTATAACTCCATGAGGTGAAAAGATATACAAAGTGAAATATTCACTTTTCAAGTCTCTAAAGATAAATTGGTGAATGATTGTGTATAACACACAGTTTTACATATATGCTTTATTCACAAATTGTAGTATCTAATTGTCAGAACAAGTAATTCTTGTCGGTAATATAATAAGGCAACAAATTCAACTATGGTTGAATAATATTTTGAAAATAAATTTAATATAAAATAGTTTTTCCCTTTTTATGTAAAAACATAATATAAGATTAAATATATGTTCACAACTTGATTCATTAATAAACAAAATATACGATTCGTATGAGTTGGTGGGACAACCTCCAGATTGGGTGGCGAGACATAGACTACTTAATACCATGCCTCCTCGAACGGGATAACCTGTCTCCCATTCAATGTTTAGCTTTACCGGGGACAAGGCTTACCCACTATCAACTCAAACTTATAGCATTATTTGTATTATAAAATAAAGAATAGAACAATAACTAATCGTTTGTAGTTTTAAGAGAAAACTATATGTCACACATTCACTTTTGATTTCTGATGTAGAAGATCGTACAAGATGCATCTACAGAGCATACTTTTGCAATCGGTGACATTATAATGCATAGTATATGAATAAAATATGCATATAGAAGTGATGCATGTAATAAATGAAGCAACCATGATAATATAGAAATAAATTGAACTTATTTAAATAACAAAAGTTATACCTTCCAGGCTTTGTGTCCTTAACAAGCCTTCTTGAACTTCAAGATCTCCTTAATGCTAGAGCAAGCTCGTGCTGATAACGTGTTGTAAATTGAGTTGGAACTCGCTAAGAACTAGAGAAGGAAAATAGAAGACTATAAATTTCTACTACTACAAACTACTACTACCAAAGGAGAAGAGAATAAATGAGATAGTTGGAATAAAAAGTTTTCATTCAACTTGGTGTGTGAATTACAATGAGCTTGGCACCCTTTATATAGGCCATTTGGTGATGATGATAATTGTACTTATACAATGTGCACAAGTTATACATACACCACAAGTCATACAACACATCATAAGAAACATAGACAATACATGGAATAGTTGGTGTACATTGAAGAGGATTACAAGTTACATGACAATACATAGACAAGTGGAGGCACTATTAAGTGAGAAATACAAGTTACATGACTACACAATATGTTGGTGTACATGTATGGTAATCCATATTCCACAACACACATTTTATACATTTTTTATTTGCAAACATTTTATACACATTTGATGAGGCACAAATATATGTTTGTGTTTTGACGATATAGATTTGACTTGTTTAAAGGTAAAATTGAACTCACGTTGATATTTGTTATTGTTGTAAATTGGATGACCCTTTAACCAAGCTTATGAATGATCACATTATTAAGCATGACTCTCACATTGAATTGTAACATCAAGCATGACTTCCACATATAATGTAAACTTGTATTCATCTCCAATGTATAATCATTTGCCAATGTAATGTCATGTAACTTGTAATCTTATATGACATGAGTTTTTGGTGTAACTTGCACACTTTGTGTAAGTACCCATTCTCATCATTACTAAGGGCCTATATAAGAGGGTTCCTTCACTTGTAAAAATACACCAATGTATGAATGAAATCTCTACATTATCATCTCTAGCTCTTTTCTCTCTTGTCTAATCTTCTCTACTTGCTCTAGTAGTTCTTAATGAGGGCCACTATGGGCACCCCACCAATTCATGAAGGCACCCTCTTGTTGAGGGCACAAAGCAATTTACCAAGCTCACCCAAGATTAAGACCCGAAATCCCCAAAACACCCCTCATTCAAAATGGAGGCACCCCACCACCCCACCACTGTGCCCTTGAACCCACTATTTTTGCTCGATCCATTGCAAGCAACCTACGAACCCCGATTTGTCTTCGTTCCATTCCATCTCTCTCCTCTGTCGTAGGCGGTTGTTGTTGTGTCGTTCGAGTTTGGAGGCTCACCGATTTGTTGGATTTCGTCTCACATTAGGGCTCGGGTTTAAGATTTCGTTCTCGCACTCAAGTCGTGAAATCGATCGATTGAAGGTACATTGATAGTCTAATTAAGTTGCATTTTTATAGTATTTGTTATGTTTGTGTAGCGGTGCATTCAATGGTTTGTTCATTGCAAACTCGTTGTTCTCGGCCACATAGGCCAGAAATAATTTGTACAATCTCGGCCAAGCATGGCCGATACATAAGGGAAGTGTTTGGGAACTCGTAGTTCTCGGCTAGACAGCCAAAATAGTTTATACGGTCTCGGCAAAGCATGTCCGAGACTAATCGTGTTATCTCGATTACGCGTCACCGAAATTCTAATTGTGTTATTGTTTTAGGTAGCGTAACGCTGTGATTACTCTCGGTCACCACATCATGAGAGTAATTCGAAGTGTATAGTTGATGTCATGTCAGTGATGTACAATCGAGAATGTAGTAGTTTTCTCGATTGTCCATTACCGAGACTTATAAAGTTATCTCGGTCACGCGTCACCTATATTCTAATTGTTTTCTCAAACCTGCTTGACCGAGACTATAGAAATGGAAGATATTGTTCTTATTTTTTGAATTGTACTTTTGTTTCTGCTCCAAGCGCTTACATGTTGTTGTCTTATCACGTATGGCTAGTGCGAAAACCCCGGTGACTAGGGAGGAGGTTGGTGTTGAGGTGTCGAGGGGTAAGCGTGGGCAAGGCGGCTAAAGACCCCCGACTGCCTCTTATCGGAAAGAGAAAGAGAAAGAGAAGGTAAATGTGAAAGGAAAGGGTAAGATTGCTAGAAATCATGCAAAAAATTACAATTGCACGATGAGGGTTCCAACATTGACACACGGCGACAAAAAGATCTTATAGTTGCCCGAGGCGAAGATGAGGCTCATGCATCAGAGTCTAGTAGTAATGACTTATCAGCACCAGCGGACACCACAAGTACTAATAGTAATGTGGGTGGAGTACTAGTGGTGGAGGTGGACATAATGAAGAGAGTCACAAGGGCATTTGGAAATGTGTGCTCCTTTCCCCGGTGGTCTTTTAGATGGATCATTGTTGAAGAGCTTTAAAGATCATGTTGCATTAGCGATTTGTAGCAATGAGGTATATAAAGTTTTATTGAATGGAGTACTTAAAAACTTAGGGTTTTCACTAAGCTAATGAAATGTCTTTTGTTGTCGCAGGATCGTCTGATACTCAAGTGTATCAATCAAGGTGCTCAAATCCAAGAATGGGACTTACAGTCATGCCACCCTGACACCGAGGGCCTTCAGAGGATTATTCAGCGCTCTGGGTTGAATATGTTGATAGATTGCTCATACCGTAAGGCTAACAAGGATGTTATATCTGCCTTCGTGGAGCGGTGACAGCCGGAGACAAACACATTTCACTTACCATTCGGTGAAATGTCGATCTCCTTAGAGGATGTGAGCATTCTCTTAAGATTCATGTGACAGGCAAAGTGGTGGCAGTTGAGAACTTTACGAGGTACACCGAGTAATCTCGCTCGAAACGATTAAGCTGGTGTCCAAACTACTTGAGGTTAGCATTGAAGATGCCAAGGATGAAGTGAACATCAGTAAGGGGCTCATAGTGCGAAAGTGTTGGTTGAAGAGTCGATGGTGCCCCAAAGCTGGTTCGAGAAACACAACATATCCTCCCGTAGAATGCACAGCCCGGACGTATTTGTTGTACCTACTTTCTTGCACCCTTTTACGGATAAAAGTGGATCTCGGGTATATATTGCGTTGTTGAAACTTCTAGAAGATTCGGACGACGTGGGAAAGTATGCATGGGGTGTAACTGCATTAGCCTACTTGTTCCGACACTTGGGGTCTGCCACCAAAGGACAAGTTTCTCAGATTGTCGCTACCCTCACATTACTTGAGGTTTATTATTAAATCAACTTACATTATTTTCTGAATAATTAGTATTAATTTTAGCATTTTCCCTCTAACTAACGTTGTATGTATTTGCAGGGATGGGTGTACGACCATTTCAAACTTGGGCTCGCCACACCCAATGCAAAATACATGGACTACGTTCAACCTCGTGTTTGCAAATGGATTCAAAAGCACGAGACCGTGATGAATATTGATAAGGTTGGGTCCATTAGGGGAACGTTGGACAGGCTGCTCCAAATGAGGTGAGATACTTAGCCAATCTTGTTGGTAAATGTTGCATTTAGTTTATGGTTACTAATTATGGTTGTCTATGTTTGATTAGGTCACTTGGGACCCTTATGTTAATTACAGGGATAATGGAGTTGTGCACGCGATGGCCTTCTATAGTGGCACGCTGAAGTACATGGATGCGGTGGAGCCCTACCATCCGAAGAGGATTATGAGACAGTCTGGCCACGTGCAATCTATACTTGATCCTCCGTACCGCCCATTGGAAGCACATCGAGGCCATCTGCACTCAAATACTCGGTCAAGTATGGGTTCCAACAAGAAAATTGGGAACATTGGCGCAACCATTTGTTGGCCCACGAAGTTCGCAGTGACAAGGCAAAGTTCAAGTTTTTGGCTACACCAGACTACCTACATTGGTTCCTTAAAGTGTCTCACCCTGTGATCACCAACCCGAGCTACTTTGATGAAGACATGGTTGCCACAACCATCGCTGACAATGAGCTATTGGAGGTATTGAATGTGTTATAAATATTATGTAGAAGTATTTGCCAATTCTTGAAAACCCGATATGTATTACATTAACTGATTTAATTTTCATTTCATCAACGTAATAGGCCCGTTGGACGCGACATTAAGATGGATGGATTTGCCGCCGGAGTTGTGTAAGTTAGATTATGCGAGGAAAATGGCGAGTGACGTCGTCAATTTCCTTTCGGGGAGGAGTTTCAGTCCCACCACCGCCACTACCACTCCCACCACCGCAACCGGCACAACCGACACATCAGCCCCTACCCAAGTAGGCCCTAGGCAGTCCTAGCACGATAACACTTCTACACATTCCACCCCGACTAATGCTCCACTCGCAACGGTCGATGCTCGCCCCCCAAAGAGAATGCATGGCAAGGAATACCAAAGAAAGAATTTTAAGAAGCAAAGCAATGAGGGAACTAGTATTGGATTTGGCTGCATTAACTGTTTTAGTTATTCTTGGATGATGGAACTTTTCATGTTTTTGTTGTTGTTGGATTGAGGAACTTGTTGAATGTTGTGTTTTTCATGTTTATATTGTTGAATGGTAGATTAAGGAACTTGTTGTTTTTTCATTTAATATTTGACTATTTCGAAAGTTTTGGTGCTATTGTTGGTATTGAGTTATGTTTTCATTAATTCTCATTTACATACATGTTCATTTTTGGATCGGGAAAAGAGTATCGGTTCTTCAGAGCGGAAACCATGAGAAAATTATTGGAACCGCACAACCGACACATTCCAATACTCTCGGACGTGTCCCTCCGAGAGCTTCCAATAAGCCTCGTTGATTTCTAACCAAGAGTCATGTAGACCCCGAAATTAGGTAATATCTCGATTAGATGCGAACGAAAATATCCATCACAGATTGGTTATGGTCTAAAGAAAATAATGCAACAATATGGTTCCACCATACCGTGAGGAGACCTAATTGCATGAATTATAATATTCTCGGTATGTGGTTACCGACACCATGGTGAAATTCGCGGCTCTTTCATGCCGTGACTAAGTAGACTCAAAAAGGTATCGACGATAACTCACCGCAAGTAGGCTAATAAACTCGAAAGTGTTTCGGTCATTCATGAACGAAACTAAACGTTTAGATTCAGCTTCGTGGAACCGAGAATGGTCTAGTCGGGTCGTGCACGGGTCAACGAGTCGTTTCTGTAAAGTGATAGATTACATAGTGAAACATTTCTCTTGGTATTGTCATACCGAGAAGTTACGATAGTTTTCGGTTGGTAAATGCCGAAACTTATACGTGGGTAACGGACGAGCTTTGCCGAGAGGTAATTTTTGCACAATTAGAAACCATAACATATCAATAAAACCACTTTACATTATTACACTAAAAAACATTTACAACAATTACCTTTGATAGTTGTTTAAAACTACGAGAATCTAAATCTACCACGGAAAGCGTACCTTCTTCAGAAGTTACAACTGGCACGATTTCTTGAATTACGAATCCATCACACCAACCTTTAGTGCACTCCTCAACATACCTTTACCACGATGGATATAATGATGGCAGCGGTGCATTCACAATCAACTTCACCTGTCAAATTCAAAGTAGAACAAAAAATCTATGATCATATGATCAAATGTGAAAAAAATAATAATTCACTAAAATTGTACAAACTTACCCTAACCCAATGGATATTCCTTTCATTAATCATGGCAATTATAAGTCAACTATGTACCGATGACGGTGGAACACTAAGTAAAGGAAGAAATATCGAGCAACTACCATGCGAGAGGTTTACTAGAATGACATTAAAGACCGTTGATATTAACAATCCCATGTCTGGAAGTGTCAACCATTCTTCAAAAGAGGCACCAACTTGATTATTTGGACAATGCACAACAGTCTTCATCTTCACGTAACTCATTCCAAGCACTTCCCGCCAAAGGTTATCATACCCGATTATCTCATCAAACATCCTTTACGTACTATCTTCCAACCATTGACATCGGGAAGTCCTAGCCCTGATGCAACACATCGATATCCACAATTACCATCGCCTAGCACATCAATAATGCTCTCAACATATGGCAACCAATCCGGTTGTATCCAATGAGAATAACCAATCTTAGCTGCACGGGTTTGTCGACATGTACAACGTATTTTAGGCCCCACTTTAATTTTCTTTTTTTCTTCAACTAGAAGCCTCTTCTGTCGATAGTATGTTCTCAAATCCGCTAAACAATCTTGTCATCGAAGTATCGTCTTCATCGTGTTTCTTCTTCGATCCTATCTTCTTTCCTCTATTCAACAAACTTCTAATTGAAGACCTCGATGTCCTTCCCATTGTCTTTATTTTTGTAAATGGCACAACTCCCGGTGTAGATGAAGGTCGACTAATCTTCCTAAGTTGCTAAATAATTCTGATGCGATCGTCCTCATCAGTGCAAGCATGAAACTTTTACAACATTTTTTCAATCTCATCGTTCACATCATAACCAGATCGACCCACAGGATTCTCTGGTATCATACTCAACTTTCACCAATACACGTAAATGTCCTCGAAAGGGATGGGTGAGCCAACAAATTTATGAAAGTATAGCTCGTGTGCACAAGGAAGACCATGCGTGGTATGTATCTCACAACCACAATGAATAAAGTCGTGTCCAACATCCTCTCCACGTTTCAATTCATCTTTAATTAACTTAAGTGCCCTTTTAGAGACATAACCAAGCAATCGGCGATAAAACCCATCAAAATATTCATGTTGCACCACATTCATACAGAGCTCAAATGAGGCCTTGATGTTGTTATGTTGGATCCTAAGAAGACCATCAACCACTCTCCACAATGTCTCAAAATTTGCCTCACTGTTGCCAAGATGTAGCTCCAGAGTGGAATGCGCAAACTCAACCCTCTGTGTCATTGTTTTCATAAAATGCATAATTCGATTTGTCCATGCTCGGTACAAATTTCTCCTTCTAGATCTTCACCCATGTGTTATCCAAGTAATTAGTAACACCCTTCAAATGACCAAACTCACAACGCAAGTCATTCATCCTAAGTTCTAATAAGGCCTCCAACTTAGCATACAACACACTCGTCCACCTATCCATGAAACGAGTGAATCCTTCGTTATCCCCAAATATCTTCTTAGTCTTGGCTAATACTATTTTGTTGATGTGCCAAGAGCAAAGAAGGTGAGACAATGATGGAAATAGTTATTCGATGGCACTAATAAGGCCTAACTCCCGATCCGTAACAAACACGTCAGGTTTAGGCCACCCATCCAATATGGATCTCAAGTTCTCAAGTGCCCAAACATAATTTGCATGAGTCTTCGATGATATGAAAGCAAACCCAACGGAGAACGTCAAATGCGTTAAAGTGATGCCAACAATCTCAATAACAGCATTCAATACCTATTTATTTTTTAAGTGCAATCCATCAAAATTACTGATGAGAAACACCTTATCAACTTGATTGAATCAGGATGTGACCAAAATAAACCAATGATGATATTCGTATCGGATGCTTCCTATGCCACGACATCCACTTATTCTTCTCCAATATGTGTAATAGTTGTTACATTTGAGTCCTCCCACCCACATCCTCAATTCGGAATTTTTGTCGTGCATTATATATTGTCCGCATTGTCGATACGTTTTTAACATCTATTTGCTTCAACGTATTGAGGATATCTCTTGGCTTCGCATTACCCTTAGTCATCTGCACCGCAACCACCTGCTCACTCGTATCCAATATTCCTGCAAATGAGTGGCCGTCCAAATTTTTGGCGGGGTCGTGATTGTGCCTCCCACATATGACAGTGACATACTACAAAGAATCAACATTTTCCTTAATGTTAATAAGGAAAAGGTATCTAAATTTCTTTGTACCAGTTTGAGTTATCCCCACTCTTCTTTTTTAGTTCTTGGTTTCAAAACAATTTTTGTCGCTTTACCCTTCCCTACTATTTGTGACATTCCCCTATATGTATCGGACCTCTCACATGCAAGTTTGACCCTTTCCTTGTGCTTAATCCCTCTGGCATCAGAGTGCTTTGTTACTAACACAAACTTGTTCTCACGACCAATCATTTGAAGCCATGAAATAGCCGATTCTTTAGATGGGAATGACTATAAGGAGTAAACGCATCCTTGTAGTCTAGAAATAAAGTTGAAATCGGCATTACTTGCAATACATACATTGTAACATTACGACTCAATAAAAATGCACAGTAAATTCACCAAAAAACTCAAAAACTAATTTTTCGGTTGTACAGGTCCGAGACTATAAGCAAAGTTTCGTTCATTGACAACTGAGACCTACAAAACAGTTTTGGTCTTTTTATACCTAGACTATGATTTTGTTTCGGTCACATCATGGCCGTGAACTACAAATAAGTTTTGGTAGATGTCGACCGAGACTTATTAATAAGTCTCGGTCCTGCGAGGCCGAAACAATCACATCCGTGAAAAATCGACTGAAAATATGAGAAACCAGAAAAAAAACACAATAAATTTCAACAAATACCTCTTCTTGTGCCTCCTCTTGCACCATTGCAGTACATTCGTCAATTTAATAGTGGAAACAAGTTCTGAATGGTCGAATTTACCAAATCATACATTGACAAACCAAATCATCAATTTCACTATTTTGATCAAAAAAACAATTCGTTCGAGGCTTCATATGGTTGTAAAACAATGTTACCTCGCTATCAAATGATGTGAAGACGCAAGAATCGATACACGCCCGACAAACGAAATTGTGGGTTTTGGTTTCACTTGGGAGCCAATGTAGAGGGGTGCCCCAAAATTGATTTGAAAATGATTGTGAGGTTGGAGTGAGTTTATATGAAGGGGCAATAGAGTCATTTACATCAAAGTGTAATTTAAATGGGAGAATGACAAAAAATGGGTGCATTCATGAATTGGTGGGGTGTCCATAGTGGCCCTCTTCTTAATTTATGCCTTCTATACTTAAGTCTCTAGCAAGTCCAATTTAAATTCTAGTTGGCTTACAACTTAGTTTACAACACGTTATCAACTCGAAGTCGCTCTACAAGAGGAGGTATTGAAGATCAAGTAGCTTTTCAAAGATATAAAGCTAAAAGGTATAATTTTTATTAATTTAAATAAGTTCAATTTATTTCCATGTTGTCATAGTTAATTTCTTTTTTGTTACATGCATATTTAATTATATAAATGTACTTTATTCATACATTATGCATTGTAAGGTCACCGACTACGAAAGTATGCTCTGTAGTTGCGTCTTGTACGATCTTCTACATCAGAAATCAAAAGTCAATGTGTGACACATAGTTTTTCTCTTTAAAACTACAAACAATTTAATTATTTTTCTATTCTTGATTTTATAATACAAATAATGCTATAAGTTTGAGTTGATAGTGGGTAAGTCTTGTCCCCGGTAAAGCTAAACATTGAAAGGGAGACGAGTTATCTTGTTCGAGGAGGCATGGTATTAAGTAGACTATGTCTCGCCACCCAACCTGGAAGTTGTCCCACCAACTCATATGAATAGTATATTTTGTTTATTAATGAATCAAGTTTTGAACATATATTTAATCATATGTTATGTTTTTACATAAAAAGGAGATAACTATTTTATATTAAATTTATTTTCAAAATATTATTCAACCATAGTTGAACTTGTTGCCTTATTATATAACCGACAAGAATTACTTGTCATGAAAATTATATACTATAACTTGTCAAATAAAACATCTATGCAAGACTATGTTGTGTTATACAAAATTTAAATCATTTGTCAATATCTCTTTAGAGATTTGAAAAGTGAATATAACACTTTACATATCTTTTCACCCTATGAAGTTATAAATATATAAATACCAAAAAAGGTAATGCTCCAAAAGCTTAAAATGAGCGGTTGAGTCTCAAGCTACAAAATTTAATCACTCAAATATTAATTATAATTACGTAATTTTAATTACCTCTATGTTGAGGCTATGTGAAAATATGACTGATGAGACAATAAAAATAAGGTAACGTGGCCCGCCTCGATTTATTGCTACAACAAATATCGAGTGCGCACATCAATCCAATAAATATTAAGGATTGATTTTTGTCTCATGGTAGCTGAGTAAAATAATGAGATATTATAAATATAATATCGCTTGTCCAATTAGTTTAGCTTCAAATTAAGAAGCATATGTTGCATATAATGATCATGATCGCAATAATAAATTTATGGACGTGGAAAAGGTGAAAATATCAGATAAAGGTCGTATTGACAATTCCACCAAAAATTAGAATAAAAGTGGTGCACCACTACAAATGACAAATAATTATTGACAATGAGCACTCATAATTGTGACATTTTTTGGTCATATATGAAAGGCTATTTTGCCTAAATATTGTCATATATATACCCCGAGTATTTTGGTGACCTTTACCATGCCTTCAAAATAAAAGGCAAAATATTATGAATTTTATCATTGAAAATGGCTCGATAAAACAGGCACATCGAGATGTGTTTAAATCGTGACCTAAATATGGGCGATGAGTTTATGTCTTGTGTATCGTGCTACATGCATGTACATTATGATATAAAAGTGAATATTTCTCAAATTTGAACTTAGCGGTGGCTAATGTTCAGGCGATATCTGGTACAATAATTTTATTGTTAATGTCTCGTTCAGAAGAAGTCTACTTTTAATAATAAAAAACTTATCTATATGAATATGATTTAATCTGGGTATAATATTCTTGGCTTTAACTTCTGGAATACATAAAGCACATTAAAACGAATGTCGTCATAAATCAAATGACATTCATAATGTAGAAAGATCTATTTAATTATCCATAATCATCAATAATGCGAAAATATTGTAAATTCGCACGGACATCCTTTATCGAACCGGATTTTTTTATCAACTGGAGATTATCTCAAGGCAAATCAATAGGAGACGTATATTGATTTAACTCTCCATTAATTATATTATAAGATGTCTTGGATCCCTAATAGAGAAATTATTTATAGCAAATTTTGCTAATTGTCACTTTGATGAAGCAATTTTCCCACCATTAGGGAGAGATATAAGCCAATTCAAAAGAAATAGCGTGAAATTGCTTGAAACACATCAAATTGCATTAAATTTGTTGTATTATGATCCATGTATAAATTAACATGAACTCAAAGTTCAAAGGATCATTGAGTAGCAAGAAGTTATGAATCAATTATTTAATGCAAGTACTATATACAAAAGAGTGGCAATCATATGCTTCAATATTAAATGGTTCATATAGAAAACGATGTCCATGTGCAACAAAATGCACAAGATGTCTCACCCATGTGAATATGAGGGGGAGAATCAAAATGAGTTATTGGTTAGTGTATTGCACTATTTTCCCTTTGCTATGGTTTTATCCCACTGGATTTTCTTTGCAAAGTTTTTAATGAGGCAATTCTCACAATATTAAAACTTTTTATCTAGATTGATTAGTGTATTGCACTCTTTTCCTTTCGCTATGGTTTTATCCCACTGGGTTTCCTAGCAAGGTTTTTAATGAGGCAATCCTAACATTATTATACTCCATATAAAAACAAAGAAATTTATGAGAACAATTAATGTACTTTTTTTCTATACTAGATTTTTTTCCCACAGGGTTTTTCTAGTAGAGGTTTTAATAAGGCATATATATATTCTCTCAAAGTGTATCAATGCGTTGCACTCTTTTTCTTAGCTATGGTTTTATCCCATTAGGTCTTCCTAGCAAGGTTTTTAATGAGACAATCAACAATATTGTACTACAAAGCAAGATTGACGAAATCATTGTACTCTTTTTCCTATAATAAATTTTTTTTCCCACAGGGCTTTTCTAGTAGAGGTTTTAACGAGGCATATATTCTCTCAGCAAGTGTCATCCAAGGAGGAGTGTTGTAAATTGAATGACCCTTTAACCAAGCTTATGAATGATCACATCGTGAAACATGGCTCTCACATTGAATTGTAACATCAAGCATGACTTCCACATTGAATGTAACTTGTATTCATCTCCAATGTATAATCACTTGCCAATGTATTGTCATGTAACTTGTAATCTTATATGACATGAGACTTTGGTGTAACTTGCACACTTTGTGTAAGTACTCATTCTCATCATTACTAAGGGCCTATATAAGGGGGTTTCTTCACTTGTAAAAACCACGCCAATGTATGAATGAAATCTCTACATTCTCATATCTAGATTTCTTCTCTCTTATTTCCTCTTCTCTACTTGTTCTAGTAGTTCTTAATTTATGCCTTCTATACTTAAGTCTCTAGCAAGTCCAATTTATGTTCTAGTTGCCTTACAACTTAGTTTACGACAGTTATCTATATATTGTGCTCTCTTTTATATTTTATATCTTTAGTCAATGCTACACATACTCGGTGAACACACTCACCTAGCCATACTTGCTTGTGTGGTACATTTCGTGTTATGTACTTGGAGATGCGTAAGCTCACATCCCAAGCATTATTGTGTTGTCGAGAATCTAAAGTTATACATATTTGTTCTATTTTAAAAAATAAATAAATCAACTTAGACGCATGAGTTCAGAATTTTAGGGGGTTTTAAAATTTTTTTACAAACATTTACGGGGTATCAAAGAAATTTTACAAGTGATTGTGTTTGCTTCATTAATCGCTTGAGGATGACTTTGAAGTATTAAAAACTTTTGAGTCCAGACTCATGAGTCTAAATAGCACTACTCTGTAAAAAATAGGGAAACATGCAAAATTGGTAATTGATGAAACAAACTACAAAAATATGTAACTGGAAAAATGTTTGGGACATATTTTAATTAGGACAACTATTTCACTTATCTAGTTTTTTTTTTTTTTTTGAAGAGGAATTTCATTAATCATTTATGGCTCAATATAGGATCAAGACCCAACATAGAATCAAGTACATTGATTCGCTAATCATATTTGTTCAAACAAACTCATATTAATTTGGCTGTAAAAGTGAAATTGAAACAATTTGACAATTAGGTACTGATATCTACAACATTGAAACTCATAACAATACACAAACTTCTAGAATCACAAAATGAGTAACAAACCTCCCAACAAAGAAAAGAAATATTAAGAGTTTCCAACAAGGAGAAGACAAATCAAAGACTTCCAACTAGGGAAGAATACTAACAATAAAATAAAACTAAAGACAATATTAATCCAGCACCGCAAAAATTCATGCACCATTGTTGATGAAGATGCACCGCAATAAAAATGGATCAATCTCTACAAATCTGATTGGATATGTTAGTTATTGTTTGAATAAAATGCAAAAAAGATTTGATTTGAACCACCGCGATCGAAGAGGAGGATCGGCGGTAGTTCAAGAACAAAAATCACAAAAGTGAATTAAGAAGAAGAATTTTAGGGTTTTTCTTCACTTATCTAGTTGTTAGTGTTCTTTTGGCATTGACACATGCACACAAAAACACAATTCAAGACATACCAACAAATTAATGTGTTTAAAATTGTGTCACAAAGTGCATCACCGAATTACCAAATAATTGGGAGACCTCATGGTTTGGCATATGGTTAATGCTACATGAGGGTAGGTTTGAGTCCCGAAGGAGGCAAAAAAATGATTTCTTTCCTTTTAAAAACGTACATCACCAATTTAATCATTTTCCTATGCAAGTAGCTAATTAATAAGTCATAGCCTTTGGTGGAACCTTAATTTAAATATTGCGGGACGCCTCTTGAAGTGGGTTTAAAGTGAAAGTAAAAGCTCGGAGCTCTTTAAAAAATAAGAGCTTGGATGAAAAAAAAGTATAATTCCACAAGGTATTCGTGCATATCCTTATGAGTAAACGAACAATATATTCTACCAAATAAAACAACCGCACCTCACCATTTACTTAGTGCACCCCAGGAAAAAAATCAAACTTAAAAAGTTCGATTCTACTGCAAAATGACATTTATGCACCTCACTGTGATTAGTGCACCCCACCACCTTTTTCCTCTAATTTTATGCACCATCATCATCCTCTACACACTCTTTTCTTATGATTTATAGAGCATCATTAAGTGGTTCGTCCTCATAGGTTCGAATCTCCAGTTGGAGAGTCGATCAAAGCCCACCAAACTTCTAGTTAGAGAGTCAGTCAGAGCTCACCAAACCTTTAGTTGGAGAGTCGGTCAGAACCCACCAAACCTTTAGGTCGGTAGTATGTCAACCGAATTCCACAAAAGAGGTTCAATTGACAATACCAAACCTAGAAGATAAGTCTCGGCTGTATATCGCCGAACCTAAAATTGATGTCTCGACCAAGGTTTTGGGGTTGAGTGCTTCAATTGGGCCGAAGGTGTATTTTGATAAAAATGTGGGGTGCCCTTATATATTGAAATTCAAATAGGGTGCACTCAGAATCGGGGTGCACTAAATAAATAGTAGAGATGCGTTTAGCCCAACTAAACTATTTTGATAAACATTTTTAGCAAGGGAGGAATCCTTATCAGTGTCTATTGTTGGTTACCTAATCCTATTAGTTCGTCAAATTTGAAAACAATAGAATCCCATATTGAAATCTTTATTATAATTTTTTTTGCACTTATTTTTTTGTCATAATTATGGGTATCCAAGTTTTTCTCAACTTGTCCTTATTAAAGTTTCACTAATCTCATGAGAATTAGTGATCATATGACTCGACCTTGCAACATTTTGATTTTACTAATTAATTCTATGAGAGTTTGTGTGATCTTCAGGTGACGTACTCGACCCTAAAACCCAAGAGAAACTAATTAAAGGAATATAATGTAGTTACGAAATATTGAATCGACTACAATCTCTGCCTCAATCAAAATTATAATTCTCTTTTCTTTATGACTCCATCACAATCCTTAACATGATGAAGTCATGTTGACTAAAATATAGTCCCATGTGGGTTAACTAAGATTTCTCATGATAAAGAATGATAAATGTGGATCCCTACTACCTAAATAATACTTAAGATTTTTAAAGTAAAAATACACCTAAGAGTTGAAGGTGGTAAATATTAATGGTAAAGATAATGATAAAGATAATATTCTTCAAAAGAAGGAAAGCATGGACAAATAGCCTTACTTCATATGGTGCAATTAAATTTTAATCAAAAGAAAGCAAGTGTGAGCTAGTAATCATGCCTCATATGGTAATATGGTGTAATTCAATTAATCAATACCAAGATGAAAAGTACACAATCAAGACCAATTATGATCCATATTCTCATCATTTTCTATTAAGGAAACATTAACTTTATTGAAAAGCAACAATCAAGCATGTTGCCTTCTATGTAATTATATTGGATATATAAATAAGTAACTTGTGATTGTAAAATCATCTTAAGAAATATATTCAGACTCATGTTCTATACTTTTTCTATTTTTTTTGTTTCAGAGCATCGCTTGCTCTTGGGATCATGAGTACTATCAATCTATCTCTCAATGTCGATAATTTCATCACTCTAAAACTTGTTTCTACTAACTAATTTTTATGGCGTGAATAGGATTTAGCATTGGCTTAAATTCAAGATTAATTTGGTGGTCAAATCACAAATAAAGAACTGTCTCATATCATCTCAAATTCAACATTTCTGACCATAACAAAACACATCCGAAGAAAAGCGCATCAAAATTAACCGATACATTTATTTTGTGGCAAAAATCCAATCGTCAACTTCGGAAGTGACTTATAGGGACACTTTTGGAGGAAGCGCTAGGACTCATGGTTGACTTGGAAACTGCACATTCGTTTGGTGAACCCTTAAGAATGGCAACGAGCAAGATTCACAAGGACGTGAGTTCACACTCAAGCAACTACTTACATATTTTCGCAAAGACGAAGATAAATCCATTAATGATCACATTCTTCTTTTCAAAGGATTATGTGACAACCTTTGTGACGACTCCAATTCCAAAAACCAGGGCCGCCCGGTCTAAACCGTCACCAAACCCCTCGAGATGACCTAGCGATTCAAGCTATGATTTAGTAAGCCGTAACATGCAGAAATACAACAATACAATCTACAAATAGACTATTAAGACATATAATAGATGCGGAATAAAAGTCCTATGAGTATATTAGCTGCGAAAATAAAATAGAAGGTCTTACAAAGTTGAACAACTAGGCTATTGGTTTCACAAAGTTCCCCATGATAAATCTCCATGTTTATTACATAAAATGTTCCAACACCAAATAAATATAAATAAACAACCTTGCAAATGAGAAAAGAACATCTATGCTATGATCTTGCTTTTTCCTATCCTAAGTAGCAGCTGAAGTACCTGAAGGGGAAAAGTATCGGGTGAGCAATATTTCAACAGGCTCGGTAAAGCAGAAGCCTGCTTTACCCCTTATCATTCAAGTAATACCTAATGCATAATAATTAGCATAAACAAGGTTATTGACCAATCTTACTATCATCACAGGCATAAAAAGATCATATAACAAGCATAATATATAATGCATGATACAACAAAACAAAGCCCGAACAAGATAGTCAACAATATAATATTGATAACATGACTGTCATGGAGTAAACAATGTGGAAACTAGATATAAAGTATGTAATGTAACAACCAACTAGCCTCAAAGGTATCAAAATGATCATACCTCATAGATTAGTGTCTAAGCATCATAATGATCATGCCTACCAATATTGGCCTTCGAAGGTATCATTTAATAACGGAAGGAGATGATTAATGGATGTCGGCTCTCTAATCCAAGGTACCATTTACAAATATTCATTCCAAGCATATAAGTTCCACAAACACTTATAAATAAAGAGCTCAAAGACGATAAGATGGAACAACAAAATATGTTCAATTTGATTCCAAGCAAGAGATCAACCATTAAGTACCGTGAATACTAGCATAACTAATAGTTTGACCTCATAGAATATAAAGACTTAACTTGAAGCGTTGTTATTTTATCCAATCCTAATTTAGAATTTCCTATACGATTCTCCTCATGTCTACATTGGTATAGGTTCAGGTATGTATTATTCATATATGACATCTGAGAATTTTATAAACTTGATTAAACAGCTAATTAAGTATTTTCGAATTTAATTTGAGATTCAGGTATTCAAGGTGGAATCCACATGTTACGGATCAGAGATCATAATTTTTTAATATTATTTTTATGTGCAGTATGCCTATTTGATATTAGTATACACTATTTCAATACAAAATACGGTCAAGTGGAATGTATATGCGGTGTCCGTAAGTTTCGGAGCGCGTTGGGAGATTTTCTCCAATTTTGGTGAAATTGAGGTATTTATCAAAAATTAATTTGGAGTTGAAATAAGATATAATCATGAAATTGAATAAAATAATAAATAAATTGGTGGGCGCCTAGTGACACGCGAGTCGAGGCGACACGGGTGGAATGTACAATAGTGTCTATGCCCGAGGATGGTCGTTGGCACGTTATAGTCACGAAAATACATAGTCGTATATATATTTATATATATTATATAGTTTATATATAAATATATAAATCAATCCTATAGTTTGAGTTAAATAAAAAATACATTGGATGCGCCTCAAGAAACGCATAGCAGGAGTGCCGAGGAAGAGAAATGGTTGAACATTGCTATTAGCAAGATGATTTGTCCACACCTCAAAATGCGTGACGTCCAATCTCAATAAAAATTAAGCGTGTTTGGTTATATATTTAAAACTACTTGATTTCACAATGATTTAGTCAATTGTGGTACTTATTTAGTTGATGGCCAATTGATCAACCTCGAGATACGCTACATGTATATCGAGAAAGATCAATATATACAATAATAATAACATAAGTGAATCATTAGATTTGCCTCGAGATTCGTAAAGTGTGAATCTCAAAGAAATTCTAATATTTATCTTCAAATCACCACTGCCTCATTTAATGTTGTCATGAAATAAAAATGACTTCGAGATACGTCGTACTTATCGTGAGGAAGATCAAATTTATATTATAAAAAGTAATCATTAGATTTTTCTTGAGATTCATGTGATGTGAATCTCGAGGAAGTCTAACATATATGGTTTCAAAATAGAAGCTCCTCAACACCAAATTTGACGATTTTGACAGTAATGGAGTCGAAATTGATAAGGAGAGACAGTGAGACCGAGATGAAAAGTGGGAGGAGGAAATCGATCGAGAGGGAGAGATCACGTGATCAAGGTAAGTTGCGTGGGTTGTTGTGCTGATTGTCATTGGTCATTTTTGTTAGTGGTGTTAGTTTTAATGGAGATATGAAGAGATGGAGTTAGGAAGGCTCAATCTAAGGAAGAGCCCAAACACCATTGGGGTTGGGGCCAAACCCAACCACAATTAAAAATCAAATTAAAAAATAAGGGTTGTTTTCGTGAGGAAGAAGAAGATGAGGTTTGACCCAGACTAGACCGATCCAATTTAGGGGTCAAGCCCCAATTAAAAGAAAAGAAAAAAAATGCTAAAATTTGGAAAAAAAAAGTCCACAAAATAGGAAAAAATTCAGAAAAATATTATTCAAACTAATTAATAAAAATTATGGATTTTTATGAAAAATAAGGATTTTGTGATGTTCTCGAGGATTTGGGGATTTTACCTCATGAAGCGTGCTACGATACCCGAAAAATATTTGAAAATTGAAAACTTATTTTAAATCTTAATCTAGGTTATTTCTCAATTTTGAATCACAATTTGGAGTTAAAATTGGGATCCGAACATCCAATGAGTTGATTTGGAGAGATTCTAGGGTTTTTGGGTAGAGGAGGACCAAATAAATATAAAAAATTGGAGAAATTATATTAAAGTCTAGACAACATAATTTTCGATGCCAAACAATAATTTTGAGTGAAAAATGTAATTCGGGTATCAGAGAATTTATTTTGAAAGTATTTTAGTTATTTTGGAATGCGATTGGGTCAATGAAATTACAAATAATTAGAAAAATGGTGAAGTTGTTGTGGAGACTTACAGGACGTATTAATGAATTGTAGGATCGCGATTGGAGCCCTGTGTAGACTAGTTTACTGACTTAAAGAGCAAGGGAGTTACGATATCGTGTTTGTAAGGTTAAGTAAATCCCACAGTAACCTATACATTATATGATTATAATTTCGTATAAATTGCATAGATCCTTGATATTGCATTTTTGTTGTACATGCATAAATAGGTTGGGAGGATAAGGCGATTTGAATCTCCTTATAATATAAACTATACCATGGTTATAGAACACTATATAATGATTGAGGGGCTAGAGTCACTGATACTTTGCATCACGTGATTATCATGAGATCACGTTGAACCATATCATACTTAGATAGACTCGAAGAACGAGACGCGTTTAGTTATTATCCCCACGCATGAGTCCTTATTATTGTTTACTTACCACTTTTGAGAACATTATCTGATTGTGATCGGATAACAAAAACGGTATGGATTCACATTTTTATTTAAATTCCTTGGATTATATTATTCGTTTAATCTATTGGATTATTATTCATTTGATTATTACATGTGTACTAGATAGTGTAGGATTTACTTATCTGATATTGTCAAATTTTTATAATTGGACAATGACATGTTCTAACAAGAACAAGGGAAAGGAAAGATTTTCGACTGTATGTGACTTGCTTAGTTCTTTTCTCTTTGTATGTATTGGTTTTTGAATATATTATACGACATAAATAGGTTTATGAGTTCAAGTGTGATTAGGATCTCATTTGGAATGACTTGAACAGTTTAAGGATGAATTGAAATAATCTTGATAGTAAGATAATGTTAGTTTAAAAATTTTGATAATTTAAATCAAGTTAGAATGAATATTTAATATAGTTGATGCAATATATTATTATGGGTCGATTGTGAGTCATTCAGGATTTCCACCAAAGCTGAGCAGGTTTTATTGAAGATTTTTGAAGGCTGGGACTTTTCAGTGTAGGCTTAGAAATAAAGGAGATGCTGTCAAATTTTTTTTACCAAATTTGAGGACTATTTAATTAATGTAAACGAACTTTGAGGTTTGAGATTCACTTAGAATCCTTAGTGGTTGATAATATTTTATAATTGATGATTATAAGATCTTAGTATAAATTGTTTATTGATGGAGAGGTGAAGACTGCTAGATTATTTATGGATTAAGGTAATCTAGGCCGATCATATGCTTTAATTATGTGGGGTCTGACAATGTTAGTATCAGAGCCTAGGTTTGGCTCAGTTCAGGATAAGTGAGTAATTAGTTGGGAAGTAACGCGATGGAACGAGGTTAAAAAGTTTAAAAACTTTATTATTGTGCTATATTTGTGTTGTATGTATGTATTATCGCTTGATATGTGATAGAAAATTTATTCTCCTTTTCCGTTCGATACTTAACTCATAAGATATGACGAGTAAGACTAGAAACGGATAATTAAAAGAGAGAGAATATGCTTATGAAATGAAACTGAGTGTGATTAAATGTGAAATAGACTTGTGAAATCTGAATTCACAGAGGTGTTATAAGTGGTTCGGTATTGATATAACTAATGAAAGTATCAGTTATAAAAACAATAAGAAATTGATTAAAAGAGAAGTCCAAATGATTCATGTACGTAAACACTAATATGAGTTTCTTAGACATGAAAAGTATCGAGCTATTACAATTTTTAAACACTCAGGAGAACATTAAAATAGACTTAAATTAAGTCTCCAAAGATTGAGAGTTGTTTGGAAAACGTAATATGAAATTAAGACTTTTGGGAAGCACAAGATAGGTATATCTTAGGTTTTAAAATAAGGTTAGTACCAGTTGCATGGTTAACTCGGGAAGACCTATTTTGTAAAATATTGGTTTAATTCATAACCAATTGAGGGTTGCTTATGAAAATAGTCTCAATAAGGAAACATAAGACATGTGGTTATCAAAAATGTAAAATGGAAATTGATTAGACAAATTCAATCTTGACTTGGAAATCACAATGAGTTTGTGATATGATCAGCCAAGTTGTCTAAGTCAGTTTCTAAGAAAATAAAATACTTTGAAGTAAAGTATTGTCTCCTATTTGAAATAAAACAATAAGTGAAAAATGAAATAAAACCATATTTTAAAACAATCAAACGACTTATATATAGAAGTAATGAAAACTTTGATTGTTTATTACTCAAATTACTTATCTATAAGTGACGTTGAGTATTGATGTTCTATGAGTTGAATAAAGGAATGATTAAATGAATGGAAATACAAGAGTTAGAATTAATCTTTGTGTTGTAATGAAACAAAGATCAGTGAAATTTCTAACTTGAAACTAAAAATGTAGTGATAAGATCATTGTGTAAGAAGTTAAGGCTAAGCTATTAAACATCAAAACAAGTGATTGTGTTTTGAGATTCAAAGTACTAATAATTACTTCTCATTACATTAATTTATGACGCTTATTACTACAACTTACAATATAATCAATGAAAAGATAGATGCCCTGATTGAGTATTAGTAAGTGAGTTGTATAAGATGTCGGTATGAGCTCCTATATTCTGAAAACTTTCATTTGTAGGACTTAAAGGATTGAAATAGCATGCTTTAAGAATTTGATTAGTCATTAAGTTAATCGGAGTCAAAAATTCTAATTCTTCTATCTCTTCAGTTGAATGATAATGAAAATGTGAATTCATCAAAAGTAATTTAATGAGCGGTAAGATACAAAGTTATCTTTCATAGTCTATTGAAAAGTACCGAATTTCTTTTTGAGAAAAAGAAAAGTCGAGATATTTGAAACTGATGGAAATAATGTAAAGCAATAACAAACAGTTTAACTATTTGAGTCACGAAGTTTCTCTATTTCAAATTAGTATTAGCTAAGGAAGACTTTGATTCATTGAATGATAATAAGAAAATGCACCATCCTTAACTATATTTTTGAAAAGAGAAAAGATAGAATTGTCTTTCTAAGTCGAGATTCAAGAGCTATAAGTGGCTTGGTTGTTGAGCGAAAGTCATGGTAAGTTTGTAATAGGAGAAGAACAAGATTAATGTAAGAATAACTAAGATTGACAAAAACTGAACGAGAATAGACTCAAAATACAAAGTAAAATGAGGTGTTGAGATGACTTGTGACTGCAGGAAGTGACACATACGGACTCTTTAATCAAGGTAAGGCATTGTAGTAGTTGTGCATGACCAAAGGTCAAAGTAACGCCATTTCATAATCACAATTCATTCACATGGTAGAAGATCGGTGTGAAGCGTCCACCCATCTTTGAATAATAGAATAAATTAGTCACAACTGGTATAAAAGAGTTTATGAAGTTTCGTCGGAGTCAATTGGAAGCTGATGTTTATAGGCAACTAAATGGTCAATATATTCTCACATTATTATGAAAATAAAAATTTCAGGTAAACGAGTCTCGATCGAATTTGAATATCAAACTATAAGTTTGATGGAACTAAATATATCTTCACATAGATCTTACAAGGAGTTAAACTCCCAATGTTGAAAGTTTTGAACTAAAGTAGTGTACAACTAATATCAGTGAATATGTTGTACATTAGTCTAATTGTAGTGCTACACCACCTGATTTGTAACATCCTGTCACCCCGACAAACCGGACTCAACCCGATCTGACCAATCAGAGGCCCAAACTTGGCTTAACTAGGTGACGTGGCCGAACTCAACGATTATGTACCGTAAATAATAAAATAATGTCTTTAGTGTGCATGTAATATTTAATAAATAATTCAATAATTATAAATATACACGTGACACAAGCCAAGATGAGGCGTAGGTTTTGCCTTGGGATACGCGTTGAGTGGGAAATAGATAACTTAGGTTAGTATTATAATCGACTATTAACTTGATTTAATTTTTCTTAAGTTGTGTATTAAATTTGATTAATGTGCCTATGGTTTGATTGTAAATAAAAATGAAATTCAAGCTTTGTGGAATTAGACTTGCATGTTATTAATTTAAAAAGCTATAGGCAAAAATGAGAAATTCCTTATGACATGTGTAGGTAGACCAATAGAAAATAAAGTGCATGCTATATGTCATGCAAAAAGGGACAAATGCTAGTTTGATTTTGACTGGTGTGATGTGACGAAATAAATGTGAGCCTTTTATTCACTTATTGATTTGTGAGTAGGGTGAGATCTAAAGGCAATTGACTATATAAATTTCATGATTTCTTGTTCAACAAGCAAAATAACCTCCAACACCATTAGAGAGCTTATGAGAAAAATTTAGAGATCAAGAAGGTGTAAAAAAATCTTGCATTCGTTATTGGAAATTTTGAAGATCCAAGAAGGTCGATGCTAAAGAGTGTGAATCCAACCTATTGGAGCTCATAGAATGAAAGGAGACAACTTTATTAAAGCTCTTGGTATATTTTTCTTCACCATATCTCTACAAAAATTAGTGAAAATTCACTGATAGGATCATTGTAGAGATTCTTATGATTGATAAGTTTTGTTATGTGAAGATGATGATGAATAGTAACTTTACTTAATGGTATATGGATAATTATTACATGGAATTTGAGTATAAATGATTGCATGATGATGTTGTAACTCAATGAAGTTGTTCTTTAAGCCAATGGACCAAGTTTGAGGTGATTTGAATGTTTTTAGACTCAAGAATCGAAAGCTTTAGAGTTGTATAAAATTCATTATGTGTAGTTTTGAGTAGACCCAAAAGAGGATAAATTCTAATGTACTCAATGATATTAAGACTATTTTAAGTTTTGAGCTTGCTCAATGGAAATAATATTGTTATGGATTTTCGAGCATGCTTCTTTGGATTAAGACTGTTTAACTTAGTTTAAGTTTGTTCAAAGCTTAAATGTTAGTATTTTAAAGCATGTTGAATGTTATTATTTAAAACATACTAAATTTTATAATTGAGCAGACTCAAAGATAGTTTAAGCAACCTCAATAAAAGATGTTAGTTAACAAATATTTAAATAAGATCCTAACACATCCAAACTGATACAAAATGATACCAAGAATCGAGAAAACTAGTGTCAAGTATCAGACGCGCATATTGAGGCGAGCGGTGGCCCAAACGCCCGATGCATGATAGTAAAACTTAAAAATTTAATAAAACTTTAGGGGTTTTCTCGAGATACGTGCATTGGTTTCGGGGGTTTTGAGACCCTTATTTACGCACTAAAATCGATATATGTGGCTAGGGCTCGACGATGACTTAGAAATGACATCAATACGCACCAAGTGGTAGGAGACGCGTGATCAAGCTTTGACATGCCACATGTGAGTTTTGTGAACACCAGAATTTATAAACATCATTACGCATCATATTATGATCGCATAAGTTAGGTGTGCATCACATCATGATTATCTCTGGTCATGCATATAGACATAAAGACCTCTAGGAGCCGTCTCCGAGAATTAGATAGGGCAGCTTTGACAATGAAGAGTCTCTCACTCGAGCCAGTCGAGCAAGCTTGAGGGATGACTATATGACGATCTTCTACCCTCCAACCAATATGGCAGTTGGAAAGATTTTCGCCCTCCGGCCTTTCCTACAATGGAGTTAGAGTACGTAAGTGCCATTTGGGTTCACAAATTCATGTGATAGGACCTCCCTTGATCATCGATGTTGAACGTCGGCAGGACGACGAGATTCAGGCTAGGTACTTGCATATATAGTTCATGGGAACTTCTTGTTCATACTAGAAAATGATCGAATCATTTTTAATTCCGACAATTTACTTATATTATTCCTTGTCCAATTACATTACGTTGTAACTTTTATAAAACCATGTTATACATTTATTGGGGCCTTTTGGGATCCTGATCCATCCTCTAGTGATTGAAGGAAGGGAAAGGTGTACCAGTGAGACGACGACTTCAGATTGCCCTGATCTACACTGTAGGATGATATCTTTTGTGTATATATTTTGTTTTATATATCGAAGTTATATTTTATTCATGTATGGCTTATGAGATACTTTAGGACATGTTCCTCAATTTGGATTTATGACATTGATTATATGTCAGGTGTTTTCCCCACTTAGGTTCCCATTTACTTTCTAGTATTTTATTACATGTTCATCGAATTTTGTACACGTTGAATTTAACTTAATTGTAAAAAGAATGGATGAGCGGGTCTGGAATGTCTTTTGGGGTCGATGGGGTGAACAGATGCCTATGGAGACGGTTCGGGCCGATTAGACCACCGATTCACGGTATAGGTGCTGGCATGATTAGTCAGTGTTGAAGTTTAAAACACTAGTTATTATAAATTAGAAATGATGTAAGTGCTTAAATGTTGGTGAAGATATAAATGAAATTAAGAGAAATACGTAATTTACAACTCAGTTTGTAAGCCTTATCTCTGTTAGGTTGAAAATATTAAATAGAGTACAGTGTATCAGACTTAATATGTTTGAAGAATTGAATATTCTTCAATTGTTATTGAGTAGAAATAAGAAAAACAACATATTTATAAACTTGTATAGAATACAAGTTAAAAGTTATATTATAAGAGTATAATAATCGAATATATTGATATATCTGTTTATAAATGTATATCTACTAAAGTTAAAGATAATTGTCTTTATTAAAATAATGAGAGAAGTTGGTGAACAGTAAGTGATTAAGACGTGAGTTGTGGGAGATATTATTAAAGTGAAAGGAATAAAGTTCTTGACAAACTCATCATTAGAGAATTAATGATTTGACAAAGTTAGAAAGTCAATAATTTTCTAACCAATTGAAAAAGTTAAGTGAATTGGCTGACGAGTTGAAATTGGTAATTGCATTCTAATCCACAATCTAAATAATATTATGAGTAGATATTTAGAGGATGAGTGAGGGTTGAACGATGTGTCAGGTTTCTAATTCTAATCGAATTGAGAACTCGAGATCTCTTATCATGGGATGACAAATGTGTTATGAGATCTATAGTCATCGGATTACTTGTGTAAATTCAGGTTTTTGGTGGGGAACGTTGTTGGATCAGATAGACACTCAACTCTACTTACTATCTAATGTTGTGCTCAAATATTATTTGCATCGATATGTAATTTTAGACTGATGATAGTCTAAAAAAACTATTCGGCTGATAATTGATAGGTACACGACCGTATAATCATGAGAAGAACTTGACCTAAACCAACCAGTAACCGATAAAATTGAATAAGAACCACATATATACTTACAGGCTTACAATAACTAAATCCAAACTTCAATTACCAGATACTCCATACGCTATTTCAAGTCAAGGGAACACCCTAAATCCCTCCTGAGGGTCGTAAATATATCCTACTGTTGTTGACACGAGCACTAAACACAAGTAACTCGTGCAAGCGATTTAGCCATAACCAATATATACACGAACTGAAATAGGAGTGAAACCCCCATATGTGCCCACCAACAGTCACACATGTAATCCGACATCGATAAAATAAACCATGAATTATGTGAGGCATTCCAATGGGTTTATTAACCTCAATCCGTGCTCTGACTTCCCCAGACTCCCGAATCCTACCTGATTAGCTCCCAGATACCCAAGCTACAGTTCCTTAAGTCTCTGAAATCCAATTTTACATATTTAGTATGATTATAGGTGTTTTGGTATGTATTTAAGTCAAAAATTCCAAACTAGTCCCTTAAGTTTAGTTTATGTATGTCGTTAGCGCACTAATGGGTATACCTAGCGCGCTAGGGGATCTATGTAGCACGCTACTGTTCTTCATTTTGTAAAATAGTTAAGTGCCCAAAATCATTTACGCACTAATAGGTCTAGTAAGCGCGCTAATTACCTTATGTGACAGAATTCTCGACTTCAGAATTCTTTCTTAAACTTCCCAATTAGCTACCTAGACCCTTTAAGACCTCCAAACACAATTAACTCCAAAACAGTAATCAAAATAGTTCAGAACGTCAATTTGACCTCAAATTCCTCTAAATTTCATGTATCCACCAACTTCCCAATTTCATCAAAATACCAATTCTAGTTAAACCAGTGGTAAATTCTCTATGTAATTGATCTATAACCATGTAATTCATCAAGCTCTCACTAAAAACTAGAGGTCTAATCATCAAAACTCGAATTTCTCTAAAACATACCAAATTTAGCTAAATTGCTAGTGTAGAGTTCTTACCTAGTTGTTGAATCCCCTAACTTGAGAATATTTCACCAACTCCCATTGATTTCTTCACACTCCAGCAAACTCCATCTTCTTCTCTAGCAAGCTTGTTGGTTCATAGGTTTGTAAATGAAAAATAGTTTACTTTGCATGTGTTGATCTTATATATTAAGGTGGGGTTGATTCTAGCCATTGATCTCCATGCATTTGTGTATCCCAAAGTTTATCTAATGGCACATATCTTGCCACTTATCCCACTTACACTCCATTAATTGTCTCCTAGAGACACCAATTTATCACTCCCATAGCTCCTAGATGTGCCAATGTGTATCTCTAGGAAAGTCCTATGGTTTCTAATTTAACGATCAAACTATAGGCCTTGATTTATTTGATTTAGTTAATTTAGCTTAGGCCCATTATAATACATATGGTTAGTTTTTTATTTATCAAGATTTACCAACTTGTGATCTCACTAACCTTTGCCTACTCGGCACTCGATGCCCCGCGTCTCGGCACGAGTTTCAAGATACGCCATAGCCTATTGCTTTCATTGAATCAACTTAGCCTATGGTTACATTTCCCATTTTAATTTGGTTACTAGACATCCTAACGTGAATTATTCAAGTTTCCTAGTGTACCCATAGTTCACCTACCCAATACCCGTGTTGCCACGCTTTTCGAGGCAAACACCCGTCGCGCAAACTCACATGATAGCAACATACACAAATGTGGCGCAATATAATAATAATAATTTTAAACACCACATATACAAAACATCATCCACAAATAATATATTCCTTCGGTTATCGTGTATGAGTCAACCGAGTTGTCCACGTAACGCCTTAATTACGACCGTTAATCCATGAGATTAACGATAATCCTAGTTTAATTAATTTGCACCGTTACAATTCTTCCCAACTAGAAGAAATTTAATCCTCGAAATTTAAATCTTGAGTAAACTCTGGTGCATTTAACCTATCCTCTTGTAACCATGCCTCACACCTTGATAGTCTTATTATATAGTCCCTTGAACACCCCTACCACTCCCATCACAGGAACGTAATGTTACCCTGAAACATAGGCGCATGTTGCTAAGGTGGTCAAAATTTTTCACTCTCTTCCAACATTTGTATGACCTACTCTCAATTTGATTTTCGTGTTTAAGATTCCCTAACCCAATTACCTAACACAAGTAACTGTAAACCTCTCCTATTATGTTTCATAACATAATAGTCCTAACCAACCATAACATACCATGGAAATCCCATGCCATGCAATAACCTACCTTAGTTCACCATGACAATTCCATGCCATGCCACGACCTACTCTTACTCGCCATGACAATCACATGCCATGCTACGACCTATGACAATCACATGTCATAACACCATAATCTACTATTGTATCACCATGCATGCATAAATCTTAGCTGTAATTTATTAGAAAAATTAAACTTAACCCGCAATTGGGACGTGTCCCGCCTTGCTCAATCACCACATGCACCAGCTCTCGAGTTTGTACCGGTGTCACCACTACTGGAGTTACCGATCTCCGTGAAGAGTCCCTCATGACATGACCATCATGTTCACATCACCAACATGTGATCCTTCATCCCTGTCCTGCCCGCTAACTCCCTGACCACTAGACTTGACCTTGTGATCTCCATTCTCTGCCTCCCTAGTCCTGAGTGTGCCTTTGTGGTAGCGTTCGTAATGCAGGTACAGCCTAAGCTTTGGCAGCCCGATCATCATCCCTACGGCCTTAACCGTACTGTTCGTCCTCTCTGTCATCCCGATCTCTCGATCTCTTTTGCCCAAGACTTTGTCCAGTTCGTCTCTCTAACTCGGTGGACGAACGTCTGTCGACCTCTCGCATCAGATATGTCTCATGGGTAAGCACTTTATCATACATCTCCTATAGTGTCTGAGCTCCGAGGAAACAATGGTGTTAGATATGTCCTAAATCAACCCTCAGATGAAGTAATAAATATGTAGTCTTTCTGTGCCTATGACGTCTTTGGCAAACTGTATCAAGTACCGGTATCTATCAATGTACTGTGACACTGACCAGCTGCCCTATCTCAAAGCCAGAAACTCCTCTCTCAGCCTCAACCTCACCTCCATGGGTATATACCGATCATCAAACAACTCTCTGAACTCTGCCCATGTCGTCGGCTTTGGTGAGTATCTGTATATGTTGTCGACTACACAACAGCATCCCCTCTCACTATATGCCTTGATATCCTAGCCTGTATGATCTCTTAAGTCCGCAGTAGCTTATGTAAGCTCCGATGTGCAATTTGCCATTTCCCGGCTGCCTCTGGGTCTCTGCCTCCATGAAAATATCCGAATCGAATTTGATGAATTCTCTCATCAACTTGACCTTTGTCGTCATCGAAGTCTCGAACATGTCGGTTTGTGCTGGCATAGGAGTCGGTGTCTTAATCTGTGCTATGGTCAGTGTAGCAACCACTGCCAAGTCTCATGTACCACTTCATGCGTCGATACAGCCTGGACGGTCGATGGAGCTATTGGAGCAACTATCATCTAAGTCGTGCTCTATACTTTGGCGGCAGTAAGGGATGCACTCGCCGCTGTTTGTGCGCGCATCATATCCATCGATGGCTCAAACTGCCTATTGTGAACTGCTAATCGTGTGGCTACTGTCGAATCCACACCCCCATCTCTAGTCTTGTCGCTCGTTTGACCAACATCTGTAGTATATGGAGTCGGTTGGCCATCCATCGTGATCTACATCAAAAATGTGCACCAGATAACCTTCCATATACATGTATATAATATATATAATCAAAAACATAACACGTATATAAACCTTATCACTACCCGTCTCAAGTTGCTTCCCAATTAGGATTGTAAGTCAGGATCTTCGGGTTTCCACATCTAAAGTTTGTTTGTTTAAGTTTTATTCAATTTCATTAAACTTTTATCCTAGGCCCTATCTACCTTGCTCTAACACCAATTGTAGCATTAGTATCAGCTTAAAGAACAACCACGATTCCTCTCATAGGCTCGACCTCGCTCTAATACCAAATTGGGATGTTGGTATCAAGTCGAGTTACGCTTCATCGCCCTAGGCACCATCGACCTTGCTCTGATACCATATTGTGGTGGCTCCAAATTTTAGGCCGCTTTGGGACCCGCCATGTCGCATTCCATGTCACCAAGCCTTGCCACGTCATGGCCCGTTTATGCTTCACACCCTGCAACCCACTTGGTTGCTTACAGTTTTCCAGTTAACACTAGTTACGCTAATTAATCTTTACATAAGTATTGATAATTTATTTAGCCAATTACTCAATTTATCAAGTTATATTATTATTTTACAGCGGAAGTCTTTTAATAACTTATGCAGTATTTAACAATCCTAAGTTGTGAAAAACTTGGCAAAAGATACCATGTATATATCTAGGCAAGATAAATATAACAAAAGTTTCATATACATATAATTAGTGTTATATGGTCCTCAAAAACCAAAAAAATAAAATAAATACATACTAATATCACATACGAGATGGCTCCAAAATCTCAGATGTAATCGCCCAGTACCTCATTGCCCTTGGCCTTGCTTATCGAAGGATCTGCACTCGGTCACAGAACAAATACAATAATGAGTCTAGTGAGTAAAATCCTAAGAGAAGTTCATACATTATTCATGAAATATAACTGATAACTATGAGACATGCGAATATAACACCTGGCAACAGTATGTCATATTCTCATGAATGTAGGCAGCACACGATAAGCAAAATCAGTAGCATGAAATAAATAAACAACACATACCAACTAAACATGCTAAAAAAATAAAGCATTAATAAGTACACAGCCGTCTAATCACGAGAAAACTCTGACCTAAACCAGCCAATAATCGATAAAATTAAATAAGAACCACGTATATACTTACAGGCTTACAATGACTAAATCCCGATTTCAGTTACCGGATGAACCCCTCCAGACGTTATTTCAATTCAAGGGAACACCCTAAATCCTTCCCGATTGTCGTAAGTATATCCTATTGTCGTCGACATGAGCTCTACACATAAGCAACCCGTGCAAGCGATTTAGCCACAACCAATATATACGCGAACTGAAATAGGAGTGACACCCCTATGTGTGCTCACCAGGAGTCACACACGTAATTCGACATCGATAAAACAAACCCCGAAATATGTTAGGCATTCCAATGGGTTTACTTACCTCAATTCGTGCTCCGACTTCCTCAAACTCCCGAATCCGACCCGACTAGTTCCCCAACACCCGAGCTATGGTTCCTTAAGTCCATGAAATCTAATTTTACATATTTAGTATAAATATAGGTGTTTGGGTATGTATTTAAGCAAAAATCCCAAAACATACCATTAAATTTAGTTTATGTTTGTCGTCAGCGCGCTAATGGGTATATCTAGCCCGTTAGTAGAGCTAGCGCGCTAGGGGATCTATCTAACGTGCTATTGTTCTTCATTTTGAAAAATAGTTAAGTTCCCAGAATCATTAGCGGGCTAATAGGTCTACTTAGCGCGTTAATTACCGACTGCGACATAATTCTAAACTCGAGAACTCTATCCCGAACTTCCCAAGTAGCTACCTAGACCCATTTAACACCCTCTCAATACATAATTAACTCCAAAACATCAATCAAAATAGTTCAGAACATCAATTTGACCTTAAATTCCTCTAAATCTCATGCATTCCAAATTTTCCAATTTCTTCAAAACGACAATTCTAGTTAAACCGGTGGTAAATTCTCTATGTAAATGATATATAATCGTGTAATTCATTAAGCTCTCACTAAACACCGGAGTTATAATCATCAAAACTCGAATTTCTCTAAAACATACCAAATTTAGCTAAATTGCTAGTGTATAGTTGTTACCTAGTTGTTGAATCCCCTAGCTTGAGAATTTCTCAACAACTCTCATTAATTTCTTGACACTCCAACAAACTCCATCTTCTTCACCAACAAGCATGTTGGTTCATAGGTTTGTAAATAAAAAATAGTTTACTTTGCATGTGTTGATCTTATATATTAAGGTGGGGTTGATTCATAGCAATTGATCTCCATGCATTTGCGTATCTCGAAGTTTATCTAATGGCACATCTCTTGCCACTTAGCCCACTTACACTCCACTTATTCTCTCCTAGTGACACCAATATATCACTCTCATAGCTCCTAGATGTGTAAATGTGTATCTCTAAGAAACTCTTATGGTATTGTGACGACCCCAAACTCCGAGGCAAACCGGGTACCGCCACGTCGCCAGACACGTCACCAAGCATGCCACGTCACCGCACACTTATTTTTAACTGCCCGCAACCTAAACCTTTGTACATATCTTATTCGCCTTAACTTAGTATTTATGGATATTTTTATGAATATTTACATTAAATTGACTAAGTTAAGTTGTTCGTGATTTATTAAATTAATATAAGTTGAATATCAAAGCGGAAGTCTTTGAAGCAAGCAAATATCTTAAAGATGAAAAGTTTGCATTTTATAAACAACCCTATAGTGTGAAAACCCAACATGAGATACCATGTATATCAAAGAGCGACAAAAGTACAAATGATGAGCATATACATGTATCAGGTATACAAGTCCTCCCAAAAATTCCATAAAAACCAGTAAATAAATGCATACAAACATCTATGCAAAAAGTTGATGGGGCTCTCCTAACTCAGAGGTAGCGCTTAAGACCTCCTTGCCCCGGCTCGTCGTATGATCTGCGATTTGTCACCAAAAATAATGACAAATCCCAGTGAGTAAATCCCAGAGAACGTTAGCTAATATTCACGAAATCCAATAAAACGGCTACAATTCATGCAATTTAAATAAATAACAAGAATAAAGTAATCGCATGAAAATAAGTCATTGAGAAGTCGAATTTGGACACGAGTGTAGCGTGACAGAGAACCATGGTCGACATTCGCGAATAGTCTTAGCTAAATCGAGAGGAACACATGACGATCACCTCGCCAAACATCTCACAATCGAATGAGAGGAACCCATGAATGGGATAACCCCATCCAAACATCTCTCAAGAGGAACCCATGACGAAGACTTAAGTCTTTTTCAATCATCTCTCAACCTACGGGTCTCGTGGAAAATAATCACTGCATAGCCCCAACGTGGCCAATTACTCAACAACAGCGAGGTAGCTAGCCCCGAGGTGTGAGTTTGTGCCATGCTCGACCCCGTCAATAAACACACATACACACGTGGGAGTGGATGAATAGTAAATGAACAACAATAAATAGCACAATGGAATAATTGAAATGTGAAATAAAGTAAGTACCATAAATGAATTTTAACTAATTTTCTCGTGGGTTTACTTACCTCAAACAAATCGCAAATCGCCCTCAAAACGTCTCGTACACGCCTCAAGATACGTACCCGACACCTGACTATGGTATCCTAAGTCCCTAGTGTCCAATTATATAATTTTCATCATTTTAGAGTCACCTTAAATGAATTTATAATGTGATACCAAAATTTGTAATTTTTATTCCAAAAAGTTTGATTTTTAGCACACTTTTCAAATTATATCGGGGTGCCAAATGCTCGAAAAATCTTCAAACTCTTTTTCCTAGCTTTCTTCTAATTTTTTATACTTTTCTGGAATTTTCCATAATTTTTTTTTATCTATTTTAGATATTTTATGTTATTTATTTTATTAAAAATCAGTTTTATTAATTTAGATAATTTATTATTATTATTATTATTATTATTATTATTATTATTATTATTATTATTATTATTATTATTATTATTATATGGGTTGGACCCAGGTCGACCCGACCCGGTCAAATCGGACTTTGACCATTTAGGGGGGTGGTCCGGCCTTTTTGGCCTCCCCCCTCCCCCCATTTTCCAATTATTCTCCAACATGGTGACGAATTGGAAGCAAAAATTTTTTTTTTTTTTTTTTTTGTTGAAACAACAATAATAACAACAACAATAATAACAACTTCCACAACTAGAATTTTACCATCTCTATCTCACCATTAAACTACAAATCTCTCTAACAAATTAACAACAACAAAAAATCACTACTCACCTCAATTTTTTAGAAATCGCCGACGTGGGAGGTGGTGCTGCAGGAAGAGGGCGGGAGTATGTTGCGGGAGTGAGGAGACCTTGTGAGAATGAGGCAAATCAAATGAGATGGAGAGGGAGTGTTGAAGGAGAACTAGAAATGAGAGGGAGAGAAGAATCGGTCATGGAGGGAGAGGGAGAGAGTGAAATGTTTGGGTTTGGTTTGGAGGGGAAAGAGAAAAACAAGAGAGAGAAAAGTGAGGGGTGGTATGGGGTGATGTGATAGGTAGATGTGATGTGACCTATTAAACCCTTGACTATCCCATACACCCGCGTTACGCGGAACCCGAGACATCACACCCGCGGTACACGCACCCCGCGACGTTGCACCCTGTCATCACTACCCGCGCACAATGCGACTAATAAAATCTCACCTAATGTGACTCGAATTAATTAATAATACAACAACTTAACACGCATCATACAAAAATAACTATTTATAACTTGGTTAGCGTGCTCTAAACTTGTCAGCACTTTCCACGTGGGTCCGAGCTACGCGTCCTAATCCGTAATTAATAATTAATTAAGATTGAATAATGTGGGTCATTAGTGGTATGTAATTTAACAACCAAACTATATGCCTTGATTTATTTGATTTAGTTAACTTAGCTTAAGCCCATTATAATACATATGGTTAGTTTTTTTATTTATCAAAATTTACCAACTTAAGGTCTTACTAACCTTCGGCTACCTGACACTCGATGCCCCGTGTCTCGGTCGTTAATCCCCGAGATTTACACTAATCCTAGTTTAATTAATTTAGGTTGTTATACAATTGAAGATGTTGCTGGCTCTTGTTAAGTTTGGTTAGGTTACCGGGGCTTAATTAGGGTTTTAGGGTCGAGTATCGCCCTAATCGAGATAGGTGATGCTACAATTAACTTAGCTGTCTTTCATCATGAAAGATTTGCAAGTTTCAATCCATTCTCCTCCCATTCTATATTATGATCATCTCATCGCTCCACATCTAACCATGAAATCAGTTTTCATGAATTAAAAATCGAATTGGACGACTACCATCTTGTTCGTGAAAGAGATCTCGGGTGACTTACAACAAACCAAATTCCCTCAGCTGAACAAGTTGCTGATATATTTACAAAGCCAATATCTAAAACTATTCTACATTATTTTCAAGACAAACTTTACCTCCTACCCCGACAGAGGTTGCTGGAGGGTATTAACAGTAAAAATCATGATCAAAATAATATTTTTCAAAAGAAGCAAAGCATGGACAAATAGCCTTGCCTTGTATAGCGCAATTCAAATTTCAATCAAAAGAAAGCAAGTGTGAGCTAGTAATCATGCCTCATATGGTAATATGGTGTAATTCAATAGACCAAGATGGAAAGTAAACAATCAAGATCAATTAGGGTCCAGATTCTCAACATTTCTTTTAAGGAAACATTGACTTTATTGAAGAGCAACAAACAAGCATGTTGCCCGTTATAAAATTATATTGTGTATATAAATATATAGCTTGCTATTGTAAAATCATCCTAAGAAATATATTAAAAACTCAAGTTATGTATTTATTCTAGTTTTTTGTCTATTTAGTGTATTATCAATGCTTGCAAAGATCTACAAATTCACGTACATATATAGGCGTACGCAAGTGAATCTTACAAGTGGTATCAATCCTGGCAATTCAACCAAGACGTGGCGTGTTTGTTAAGGTGGAACAAGTGGTTGGCTTGACATATAATGGTCTTTTGCTCGGTGGCTGCGGTGTTTATCAAACAGACTTTCCTCAGATGATGGCTATGATAGAGCATGCAATGTGATATTTTAAATAGATTTCGGTTCAAGGTGGAGCTAAAATGTATGGATCCAAAAAGTATCGAGGCCTTTTAGAGCCCTACATATTAGCTAGCTTACCCAAAAAAGCCATACACATTCGAGACGAAGGTCGGTAAAGCATCTCCAATGGTAATGTGGATTTAGAGCATAGATTGGTGCCAAATAATGGATGTGGAAATGATATCTATCCTATGCGACACTTTATATACATTCAAATTCCAAAATAATCTCCGATGTTAATGTGGATTTAGACCATGGATTGTGACTTTTCTTTTGTCATATATATAGATAATGCCCTTTATTTTGTCTTTTTTTTAGGGTTATCATGTCTTTTTCTTTATTTCTCAAACTAAAAGTAATAACGTGGCAGTGGAGATGACGTCTACCACAATGTCTAGAAGTAGACTTTGGGGTAGATACCCTCTATTTAGATTTTCTGCCACAACACCTAGAAATTATCAATCTTTGATCCATTGGAGAGTATTTTTTGGGTTGAATGTGAATTGTGTCTTAGATGGATTCATTTTCTCCCGAATTTTTTATCCTATTGGATATGCTCTTAATAGGTGAGGACAATTCCACGACATCCCCATCATGCAAGCGGGCCCAATATTGTGCCTTTTATTTTTCTTTTTTAAATAAATTGAACATAGTAGTACTCCTAGTGGTGTAATGCATTTTATTTTGACAATTGGTTTTTAAGTATAATTGGCTAATCGCAATTTCAAGCGGCGACGTCTTTTTTTACTATTCCCTAGTTCTATATTTATACATTTACCAAGTCAGCGAAGTTCCTCAAAGAAAGCCAGTACTGCATGGGTTAGTCATTCAACAATAAACTTTATAGTCAAAATTTAAATATATATTGTCACGTTTATCATCATGTTATATTTTATAACTTTATTGTGTTCGTGGGTACGCTTTATATTATAATGAAGTCAATTGGATATCACGTTTATCGTCACGTTTATCATCATGTTATATTTTAACTAAGCCCTGTTATATTTTATAACTTTATGATCAAAGTTTAACTATATACGTTTTTTAACTATTCCCTAGTTCTTATTTATAACTTTTTTTATGTATCAACGAGATCATTAGTTTATGGTCCATTATTAGGTGTGTGGGTACGCTTGATATGACAAGAAACGCTAGGGTTACAAACTTTGGGTACACCATTTGCACTGGCAGACCTACATGTAACATGTTGCCCCTAATGTGCATATAATTTGGCCACCCAAGATCAAAAGATCTCTAAGCTTAGGCCACCCCGTTTTTACACCAAGCCCACCCCAATGTAAAATAATATCAAAGTTGAAGGGAAGAAAAAAATATAATTGGTTGTCCTTTACTTAAAAGCAAAAAAGTTAAATCAGAATTAATGTTTAGTAATTTATTATGGTATGCTATTCTTATTTCTCTAGAGCATTAGTTATTCACTTCTTCGTCTTCAGTTATTCCCTCAATTAAAGATTAATTTATTATTTTTCTTTTGGTTCTAACTAATTTTTGCACCTCTACCACAATTAGTTATAATCAAGTGGAATATTGTATAAACAAGTTAACTAAATTAAATGTTATTACTTTTTTTCAATTTTTTGTTATCATATTTAATGCACGGAGCCGCATGCGAATGTCTTCGAAAACACGCGTTATTACTTTCTATCACTGTTTAATTGATTTACCTCCAAACGATTTTGTCTTGTTACAATTTTTTAATACTTGTCGAGTCATTAGTAAATTTATATTGCAAAACATTGATTTTTTTTTTTTACACCTAACCACAACGATTTGGGTAGTTATATTGCCAAGTTCAGTTTTCTTGAAAAACAGTAATTAATACTAGTTAAGACTTATTAATCTATTTTTATATTCCAAAAAGTATACTACTTCATAAACAAACTTATTTTCTTGCTAACGCGACCAATCGGATCTAATTGGAGATAGAGGCGCCTCTTTTTTTCTTCTCCAAAACTCTAAATGTCACGACCTAAATCTATAACCCCATTTTAATTCCTTAATCAGGATCACCGACCCTTGACGTGGGACCTACACTGTGATACGTGCACCGACCGAGGCACGTGGCCAAGGTATATCATATTTTTGTATTGATGTGTGCCTACTGTTATGTATTGTGTAGACTTACTAAGTCGGTTTGTACAATTGTAGGCGTCGAGGCGAGAGCGGGGACACGCCTCGAGTAGCGTGCGAACCGAGGAACCACGTAGTTAACATTTTGGTAAGTCTTATGTAATACTAATATGAAATAAAGAATTACTTATAAGTCTATGGTTGTGGTAGTTAACATATTGAGTGACTAGTGATGCGGCGGTACATGTATTTCACAGCTCGGACGTGAAATCGGCGTCGAAATGCCGAAAAACACGGGCGAGTGTCTTAGCAGTGTCACAATTAAGTGTCAAGACACCTAACACCATCACACTTATCCCAACCCAAGCAACACCTGTCCAATTCCCACACCACGTGTCCACCACCCCACTTACACCTACACCACACACACACACACACACACACAACAAATCGAACAAGGAGAGCCGAGATAGAGGAAGAAGAAGAAGAAAATGAGAGAGGAGGAGGAGGAGAGGGGACGCGCCGGGAAGGAGAGAAGAGATCACAATCGCGGTGAGTCCTCGTTGTTGTTGTAGGTTCGGTGGTTGGCGGTGGGGTGGCCGAGAGTGGGGTTCGGCCATGGAGGTCGAACCCCATGGCCAACCAAAGTGGAGATGGCAGGGGTGTCTCTCCTGCCATCGGTTCCACCGGGGTTGGGGTGGAAAGCAACCCCAACCCATCAAGGAGAAAAAAAAATGTTGCTCCCGATCGAACCAGTCGATCGGGAAAAGAAGAAGGTGCGCCGGGCCCAAAACGGCCCAGGCTCGGCCCGTGGGCCGAGCATGGACCTGTTCTGGTCCAGGGCGGGTCGGGTCCGACCCGTTTGGGTCGACCCGACCCAAACAGAAAATGAGAAGAAAAATGAGGGAAAAGTTTGGAAAAATTCCAGAAAATTGGAAAAAATTATATTTCGATATTTTGACCATTTCATGCCTAAAAACGGCTTTAAAGTGTAGGACTAAATTGAAACTTAATTTAGTTTTTAGGGGCTGATTTACGAAGATTGATTTAAAGTCTATTGAAATAATTTGAATACACAATAAACTAAATTGAGTTTAAACCCACTATACTTGAACTAATGAGACACCAAACTCATGAATCTAGGAAAATGGTACGATAGAGCGAATACAAGATTTGGAGTATCGGGAGACCAGTAAAGCTTAGTACTTTACTTTGTTGTTGTGAGTATATCCAATGACAACTTTACTTGGCATTTCATTTCTATTAATTGTTCCTTGCATAGTCCTTTTGACTATTTTTCCTTTGTATTCTTATATCATGTGTTCTTTGTGTCTATGTTCACTTGATGAGTCTAGTTTGCATGATATCCATTCATTTGATTTGATTCATTGATTATATCCCATGCTATGTCTATTCTTGTTGTTACAAATGTGAGTTGAATGATAAATAGCATGCTATTAGGCTAGTGAATATTTTATAAATGTTTAAGAGGACTTGTATTCCTTATTTGTTTAGGTGTGTAGATGTGCCTATGCCTTGACAATCCATTCTTGGTATTTCTTGAAATTTTAAAAAGTAGTTTTTGCATTTAGGTCCCGTACTCGATTGAGGTGTGCACGACTCACGGGGTTAGAGTCCCTGAGGATGTCGGCACATGTTACTTGACATTGTATGACATTCGGGGTTAGAGTCCCTGAGGTGGTCTACACACCGGGGTTAGAGTCCCTGGTAACACTTGGGTTAGATTCCCTTGTGCTATATGATTATTGAGTCGGAGTGACACGTTTCACTGCCGACCGGACCTAAATCACTACTACTTAGCCTAGTTTCAGTATCACTTGTTTAACTCTGGTATTTACTCATATATGGTTTATTTTCCAATTTTCCCATTTATATGCTTTTAAATATCATTAGAGTATTTGGAAATGCAAATTAAACTTGTCATCGGGGATTACTATTTTATTCTCGTACTCGCCGTCCTTTTTATGACGCTGGGTGCAGAGGCGTCTACTAGCAGGCCGAGCAAAGAGAAGATCGGCGATTATCCTTGAGCCTGCGATGCGTCACTGCATCGATTGTAGATCTTCTTTTGATATTTTGATTGTATATGTTATATATGTCTTTCATATACTATTTGGGGTTGTATATTGGGTTGAGCGTTAGTTCCCCGACTTGACTTAGACTATTTTACTGTTTCAATGCATTTTTAGGACTTTATATATGTGATGTCATTTCCTGGTTTTCCACACTTAGGGTTTTATAAATAGCTTCCGCATAAGTTACTCATTGCTTCCGCATAATCAATAAGACTTCCGCTAATTAATTAATTTAATAAAAATTTTTAATTAACTTTAAATTTTATAAACTGGTAGGACTAGTGTATTGCTTATCATAAACACGAGAAAAGAGGCGTCTAGGTTGTAAAGGCTTACTAATACATAGTTAAGTCCCGCGTGGATATGATTAGGGCTTAATTACGGGATTAGGCCAGGTGGTGCCCTAGATTAGGAGAGTGGCCGTCATGCTAAAATTATTATTCTTAATTCACTTTTGTGATTTTTGTTCTTGAACCACCACCAATCCTCCTCTTCGATCAGTGGTGGTTCCTATTAAATACCTTTTGCATTTTGTTTATACGATAACTAATAGATCTAATCAGATTTGTGAAGATTGGTCCATCCTTATCGCAATGTATCTTCATTAAAGGTGTTGTGGGGATTTGCGCGACACCGGATTGCTCTTGTCTTTATTTTTATTTTATAGTTAGTTTTCTTCCGAAGTTGAAAGTTTATTATTTGTCTTCTCTTTGTTAGGAAAGTTTAGGGTTCTTCTCTTTGTTTAGAAGTTTTGTTAATCATTTTTTGGTTCTAGCTATTTTATGTATTGTCATGAGTTTCAATGTTGTAGAGAGCAATACGTGATTGTCAAACCGTTTCAATTTTGCATCTACAACCAAATTAATGGTAGTTTGTTTGAACAAATAGGATTAGTGAATCAATGTACTTTTTTTATGTCTGGTCTTAGTCTTATATTGAGTCATGAATAATTAATGAAATTTCTCTTCAAAAAATTGAAAGATTTATTAATTATTACCTACATTATCAATTGTCCAAATTGGTAAGGGACTTGGTCTTTTTAAGTTAGCTAAGCCTCTAGTTTGATTCTCGTAAATAGAAAAAATATTGAGTTGGGAGGGCCGACTGCTCCTCATAAGAGGGCTGATAGTGTCAGAACGTGGATAAGTTAGTGCAGTTAGTGCCAAACATCATGTAGAAAATCGAATAAAGAAAGGAATAATTTTTTTTTTTTTTTCAAAATAAATCATAAAAGTATAGGTAACTTATTAATTATAGCTAGCCCACGGGTCCTTAAATTCTTGGGTCCATCACTGACCATTTAAATACAATATTAAGGAAGTCAATTGGATACACATTTGAATGTGCACGTCCATAAAGTCCTTACCAAAAAATTTAAGATGTTTTAGGATAAACCATTTAATGTATTTGTATTGTAAGTATACGAGTGAGAGAGGGTATATGGCACATTCAGGTGTGTTTGTTTGAGAGAATGGACGGCCAGGATCACTTCTGAGTTGATCCAAAAGCGTGTAGAATGTATGGATAAGATTTAATCTTTTGTGGATATAAATAGAACAGTAACCCTCACTGATCATTTTGATTGAGAGAGAATTTCTGATTTTCCACTGTTTAGGGTTCAAGAAACCATAGCAATGGCAGTGTCTCTTGTAATACGATATGGTATTAGAGCGCCAACGACTAACGCCAACGAGGTTCGATCGTGGAAGCTAGGCACAGATTCGAGTTCGAGTGCAGTAGATCTATAACGAGAGTAGATAGATCTGTCTACTGGTGTAGAAGAAGTAAAAACTCAAAGATCTACTAGCAAGAAACTTAGATCAAGAGTTAAATAGTGTAGTTCGAGGTTTAAAGCATTCAAATCTAACGTGTACAAGTGTAGATCTAAAGATTGGTGTTCAGAAAATGTAGATCTGAGGTCTGAAATCATAGATCTACAACAATGGTTAGTGGATCTGGTGATTTGGAGGTTGCTTCTCATCTTGTTCAAATGCTGGTATTGGACCGACAAATGCACCATTTAGGAACTCTTTGAGTCAATTTGTTACTATGAAGTTGGATGAAGAAAATTTTTGGTTGTGGAAAGCCACAGTTATTCCAGTCATAGAAGTGTCTAATTTGGAGGGGTATTTGTTTGGTACGATTTTTTCTCCAGATAAGGTACTTAAGGATGGATCGCCAAATCCAGAGTATAAGTTCTAGTTTAATCGAGACCGGATGTTATATGGATGGTTAATGACAGCGACGACACGAGAAGTTGCATCTCAAGTGGAAGATCCAAAACTCAAATGTACTGCACATCAACTATGGAAAGCGATTGAGGCTTCCTGTGGTGCAAACAATCATGCTCAGGTACATATGCTTAATTAAGAAATAGTTACATAACACTAAGAAAGGAGGTTTAACGATGTGAGCTTATTTGTTAAAGATGAAAGGTTTTTCTGATGGTTTGGCAATTGACGGTGTTCCTATGAGCTTGGAAGATTTGATAATTGCATGTCTAATTGGTCTGGAAGTTGAGTATCTAACAATTACAGCAATTCTTCAACAAGTGAGTATTTCATGGAAAGATTCTCAAGTAACTCTTTTGAGTTTTGATAGTACTCTAGACCAATACAATGTTAGCTAAGTAATCAATTCACTTTCTCATCAGAAACTTCTCACACAGCCAATGCAGCTGAGGTGAAGAATGGTACTAATAAAACTAGTGTTCAGAATGGTTTATCATCTAGTCAAGGGAGTTTTGGTTCTCGCTCTGGTGGATCTGGCTTTGGTTCTAGTGGTCGTGGTGGTGGTTGAAGTAGAGGTCGAGGAAATTTGCGATTTCAGAATAACAATAAGCCAACATGTCAAATTTGTGGAAAATTTATTTTGGACATTCAGCTGTAGCGTGTTACTTTAGAGCAAATATAAAATATACGGGAAATCATTCCTCTGGCACTTCAAATGTCCAACAGTTGCTGTTCAATCCTACACCACCACAGAATTAGAACTAATTCTTTGGTGCTGCTGAACCTGTTGAAGATACTTCGTGGTATATGGACAGTGGTGCTTCTTCGCATCTAACTGCTGATCAGACATAACTCGGTAATCTTGTACCGTATGGAGGTAATCAATATTTAATGGTTGGTAATGGTGAATGTTTAAAGATTGCTAGCATCGCCACAACACTAATTCCATCACTTAGCTCCAAATTGTCATTTCACAATACATTGTGTGTTCATAGCATTAGGAAAAATCTTTCGAGTGTTTCTCAATTATCTCATGACTACAATGTCCTAATTGAGTTTCATCTAAATACTTGTCTTGTGAAGGATATCCACACCAATGAAGTGTTACTTCGTGGATCTTTACACAATGGACTCTATAGCTTTTTTGGGCTTTTGCTGGTACTCAGTTTGCATTTCTCACATTGAATACAGATTTGTCAAGTCTCTAGGTTTCCAAACACGGACATCCTGAACAAAATATGCTGAAACAGGTTTTCAATAACCATCTTCATTTACCTATTACTTACGTGCATGATTTCTATTCATACTGTCCACTTGGGAAAAATTCATGCTTTATCTTACACTCTTTCTACACATAATGCTTCACATGTTTTGGGTCTTGTGCGTACTGATTTGTGGGGTCCTGCTCCTGTTACTTCTACTGGTTGATTCAATTATTATATACAGTTTGTGGATGATTGTACTCAGTTGACCTGGTTATATCCTTAAGGTTTTAAGTCTGATGCTTTGAAGTCTTTATACTTTTTAAGACCATGGTTGAAAATCAATTTCAAACCACTAGTAAAAAAGTGCAATCAGACTGGGGTGGGGAATTTCGAGCCTTTAAGCCTTTTCTTGATTCCCATGGGATAATATTTCAACTTTCTTCTCCTCACACCCATGAACAAAATGGTTGTGCTAAGAAAACAAGACACATAGTTGAAATGAGTCTTGTATTGTTGGCCCGATGTTAATTACATTTAAAATTTTGGTGGGATGCCTGTGATACACCATCATTCCTAATCAACATACTGCTTACCAAAGTTTTAAAGAATTTGTCACCTTGTCAAAAATTTTAAAATAGACCACCAGATTATAACCTATTGAAAGTGTTTGGTTGTGCATGTTTTCACTATCTTTGTAACGACCTTAAAAAATTAACTTGTGCCGCATGTCATTTCAGGGTCGTACGTGGGACCCAATTTGTCATGATGCGCATGTCCAAATTTTGGGAGTCGACATCGAGATATGCTTTTTTTTGTTTGATGCTTGTATTATTTATTATACAAAAGATTGAACAATTTAACCTAATTTAATTTCAGAAATGTACGAGTAAAGTACACGCAGGGTATATCAGTGTCCAGACGAGCAGAGACATATCTCGAGTTGCGTGTCAACGTGAGATCTAGGTAACGGCTTATGGGTTGAGTTTAATTTGAGCAGGTTGAGTTTAATTTGAGCAAACCATGGTTGTAGAAATGCTTTAATGTGGCCTTGTTTGAAATTAAATTAGTGGGCCTAAGTTATTGTGTTCATTTAACTAGCCGCATGATGTGCATCGGGATACGTGTTGAGCAATCTAGAGATTAGATGAGTCAACTATTGAGTCATTTAAGAATTACTTGGGTGATAATTGTGTAAAGGTGAACCACTAGACATGTCTCTAGACATGTCTCAAGATACGTGTGCACAAAAGATCAAGGGCCATAGTTCAATCTTTATCCATATAACCTTTAAGTCAAACTTTTATCATCTTTTCACTCTGATCGGTTTGGCAAGTTAGAGAAGAAAGAGAAGAGCTGCTAGAGTGTCCAGGAAGAAGAAGAAGATTAGCAAGTGTGGCTAAGAGAGATCAATGAGGTTGGTAAAGAAGAAGATCAAGTCATCAAGCTAGGTAACTCTATTACATAGCTGGTAACTCTATTACATAGATTGGTCATTTCAAGAATTTACAAATTTGTTGGTGGTATTGTTGTTTTGTGTTGTTGATGTTAGAGACCTCTAGTAGTGTGTATGAGGGTCCTCAAGGCATCCACATGACCTATGTATAGAGAAAAATCAGAATTTGAAATGCAAAATTTTGGGTTCTGCCGCACAAAGTGCACTAGGTAGGAAATCTAGAGCGCTAATATTGATTAGGGTGTTAGATATATGAATTAGCGCGCTAATGTTGAAATTAGTACGTTAATGTCAAAAATTAGTGCACGCTAGATATTCGAGATAGCGTGCTAATGTTGAAATTAGTGTGCTAATTACTCTAGTAGTACAAAAATCTGCAATTTTCAAAAGTTCCTTAAACACTCTGAACTAGTGTAATACCCCAAGTAAATGTTCCAACACACTCAAAAACTTATAATATGATATTAGGAACCTAAGGAAGAGCTACGAGGACTCAAAAGCATGTTTAAGAGTGTCGGGAGGCCGGATAGGTTAGGAATAAGTTTGTGGAGTGGAGGTAAGTAAACCAGTTAGGAAATGCACAATATTTCATTTTAAGCTATTGAATATTGTTGTTCATTGCTTGTTATTTATTTTTGGAATTCTATTCTAATTGAGTTGTCCGAGGGCAAGTGAATCAATGGGGAGTGGCAGGCTAAGGTAACATACCAGAGTCATGACCTCGGGATGCACTACACTGGATACTGATTTTGACAGGGTGAGTTCTTAGCGTGGTTGTCCTAGGAAGTCTCACTATTTTGTGGGTTTAGGGCTTGTGAGTGTATCAAGTCCTAAAACCCAAGTTTTGATGGTTTGCCAAGACTCAACAACTTGTTGGTCGTCACTTGCACCTCTCTGTTTGCATTCTTGGACACTCATGTATCGATTTTTTAATTTATCTACAACCTTTTATGTATTCGTGCGTCCTTATACCATTCTTTCTATTTTCGTGAATATAGACTAATTTATTTATTTTGAAATGATGTTTAGTATCATATTGGCGTAACTTACCTAGCCTCGTTGTTCTCGTGTTTAACTAAGTGCAGATCCGCAATCGAATAAGGGGAAGGGGCCAGTACTAAGAGATCTACTGTGAGGACTTTGGAGCAACCTTTCCTCTCATATTTTTGTAGGTTTTGTATTACTTGTGTATTTTTTTTGTCACATGGGGTATATGGGTTTTGTGAGATATTTTAGGACATGTATATGATATTAGTTCTCTCTCCTCACATGGGGTATGCGGGGTTTACACACTGTAAGTTCCCCTAATTGATTTGTGTAGAGTTGTTTAGATTTATTTAAGTTGAAATCGCTTCCGTATAAATTTTGATAATTTATAAACTTGAATAACTTAGTATAAATGTTAAATTTCATTGCCTTACATTGAAAAATGGTTAGGAAGGTTGACTAGGATTGCGATGACGTCGCGAGGATTGGCTCGTAATCCACGTAAGTCTTGGTCGGGCGGGGCTCAGTTTGGGTTGTGAAACTAGGGTCATCACAATCTTTTACCTTACAACAATCACAAATACCAATATGGATCGGAAAAGTGTATTTTCCTTGGATACAGTTCAATCCACAAAGGGTATAAGTGTATGAATTCTGTTAGGAGACTCTTATCACCAGAAATGTTATTTTCAATGAGTCCGAGTTTTCATATTCTTCTTCTTCTGGGGGACTTCTTCTCCTGAATATTTCTCAGCTCCCTTATCTTATCCAAATCATTTTCCTTCTTTTTTACCTACATTATCATCCTTTCATATTAATCTATTTCTCAAACCTCTAGTCCATTGTTTTCTCCTTCATCAGAGTCTTGTACTCGACCTAGTGTCTCTGAGTCTATTCCTAATGTTCGAGTTTTAGTGAACACACATAATATGATCACTAGAGCTAAGGTCGAAACAAGTAAGAAGAAACTACTTGTTGCACATACTTTAGATGCATCTACTGGTATTCCTAATAAGGCTGAAATTGCTCTCCAAGATCCAAAGTGGAAGGAGGCTATGGATAAAGAATATCAAGTACTGTTAAAGAATGGAACTTAGTTATTGGTTCCTTATTCTCTAAATTAGAATATTATGGGCAACAAATGAATTTTCTCTATTAAATGTAATTCATATGGCTCCATTAATTGATACAAGGCTAGATTAGTGGCCAAGGGTTTTAAACAAGTTTCGGTGTCAATTATGGAGAGACATTTAGTCCAGTTGTTAAAACATCTACTATTCGAGTTATATTGTTTTTAGCTGTTCGGTTTGGGTGGTCTCTTCGACAATTGGACATAAATAATGCATTTCTTAATGGCACATTGGGTGAGGAAGTGTTTACAAACCAATCTTAAGGTTTTATTGTTTCTCAATTTCCTGCTCATGTCAGCAAGTTAAATAAGGCCTTATATGGTCTCAAATAAGCACCTCAAGCCTGGTTTGATAAACTTAAAGCAACTCTTGTCTCTTGGGACTTTCAGAATTCTAAGATATATAACTTTCTGTTTGTTTTTCGAAACCAGTCCTTAGTTTTATATATCTTGGTGTATGTTGATGAGATTATAGTCACTGGTTCTAAGTTTTTGACATTCAATCCTTTATTTCTAAACTGAATAACTATTTTGCTTTAAAAGATATTGGAGAATTGAATTACTTTTTGGGTATGGAAGTTCATTGAGATAAGAGATGTTTATTTCTCATTCAATCTGCCTATGTTAAAAAATTGCTACAGAAAAGTGGTATGATGAATGCTAAGGCTATAAATACTCATTTTTATGTTGGCAAGCCTCTCTATGCAGATGGTGGTCTACTTGTCAATGACACCACTCTGTATATGAGCTTACTGGGAGGCTTACACTATTTGGTCAATATGAGACCAAACATTTTTTATATAGTGAACATATTAGCTAGTATCAGCAGGCTCCCGCTGTTACTCACTGGCATGCTCTTAAACGTGTTTTATGTTATCTAAAAGGTACAATTGAAGTGGGTCTTTGTTTTAGAACTAGTTTTCATATGTTTATGATTGGGTATTCAGATGTTGATTGGCAACGTCTCAATTGATCGATTGGCCGTGGCAGGTTATGTTGTTTATTTCGGCCCAAATCTGATTGCATGGCAATTAAAGAATTAGTCAATTGTTTCAAGATCCAGCACTAAGTCTGAATATCGTGCCTTGGCTCAGGTCACTAGTGAGGTTGCATGGGTTCAATCCTTATTATTTGAACTTCACGTTCCTGTGGTGTCTACACCTACTTTATGGTGTGACAATTTGAGTGCAGTAGCCCTTATCAAAAATCCAGTGTATCATGCTAGAACAAAACATATTGAATTGGACATTCATTATGTTAGAGACAAGGTTCTTTTTGGTCAAATTTTTGTACTACATGTTCCTACTTCTAAGCAGATTGCAGACATTTTCACCAAAGGATTCACTTCTTCAAGGTTTTGGTTTCTCAGGGACAAACTTGGGGTCGTTACCCCACCCCTTAGTTTGAGGGGGAATATTAGGATAAACCATTGAGTGTATTTGTATTGTATATGTATATGATTGAGAGAGGGTTGAGTGTATTTGTATTGTATATGTATATGATTGAGAGAGGGTATGTGGCACGTGCAAGTGTTTTTATTTGAGGGGGAATATTAGCCTATTTTTCATATGTTTTTTGCTTTAGTAATTAATGTGAAACCTTCAATTAACATTAATGACATAACTTTAAATTAAGGGTAAGATTAGAAAGAAAATTATAAACACACCCTTAATTTTCTAATGTGACACATGGTGGAACAAGAAAAAAAATTAAATATGATAGATAATATGGAACAGAGGGAGTATAAAGATAAGTAAACTAATTAATGGTAAAAAAAAGCTGCTAGCTAGGCCACTACTATTGGAGGAGAACCCAAGTCAAGCAAAAATATTACAAAAAACTAGTTTAAACTAAGAATGGAGAACCCAAGTTAATGAAACAAGCAAAAATTTCTATTACAAAATATTTACAAAAATTTAAAAAAACTAGTTTAAACTAATTACACTTCAATTTATTGTTTTAAAGCTAATAATGGCATACCAAATCTAGTTTTAATAGCAGCTAGTTGCTGAGATGTCAACTTTAGGTTTAATTATTGAAGCGCATAGCCTAATTCATTTTTCCAAGATAGAAAAGAATAAGAGAAGTTAAAATATTGGGAATGAAGTAGTTTGGTAGTTAATTCACAAGTTTTAAACAACATTAATTATCATATATACTTCATTAGCGCCACGTGCTAAGACCCTTATTCTATTAACAATACGGGGTATTTTCGGAAGATCGTATCTAGACAGAAACTCGAATTTTCCAATGCACACTGAATGAGACTTAGTTGGGGTGTCTACTTTGATTGCCATTGCTTTGAATTAAAGAATGGATCCATTTCAGAATTTTCTTCTTTTTTTTTTTTTTTTTTCGGTAGAACCATTTGAACCTTTTTGATTTAAGAGGTTGACACTTGACTCGTTTCTTTACTACCCAAACTACCCTCCAAAACACTTAATCAAGTTGATCAGTGATATGATATCCATCTTAAAGATTTTTTTTTTTTGTTTTTGCTCCGAATAATGGTGTTAAGAAGTGTTTTGCTACAGATGATAAAAGTACGGACATCGCACGGTCTTACTTACCTCAGGATGACAAGGGTCATAAAGAGACTTCTACTACGTGACTGGACTTTGTTGTTCTTGCATACTTAGCCAAGGAAATGGAGCTACGGGCTACTTGGCAAGCCTTGACAAAGACCTGTCTCGGGGTGTTACGATCCTACCGCAGCCTTCGGATTGTGTTAAACCAATATTGCTAGATGACATCCATTGTGTTGCCTTCCTTAAAATGTATGTTTTGTAAATTTGTAAGCAAACTATTTGGGTATATTGCCCTGCTTCTTTTATCCAAATAAAAATCAAATTAACTTTAATAATTTAATGAAGTTTTTTCGACTATTTTGATTGTCACCTCTTACAAAACCGATTTAGGTGAAAAGAAATTTGAAAAATGCTACAAAGTCATACTAAAAATAACAAATCAGTAGATGTGGTGTGTAAGCCTCTGGTAAAAATAAATGTGACTTTAGGACTTGGCCACACACTGCACAACACAGAGTGCCTGTTTGGTTCAAATATTAGTTAATCCCAACACATGGGATTATTTAGTGATGGGACTAACACATGGGTTTAGATAGTTTAGTCCCATTTGTGTATCTTGTTTGGTTGAGAGTTTTAAGGTTAGGATTAAATGAGGTTGTATATGTACATTTACCAAAATACCCTTATATAAATAACACCAAAACCCCCCATTTCACACATTTGTCACTCTTTGCTCAAGAAGTAGACGCTTTCGGTTGCTCGAGAGAAGAGATCTCGTCGTCCGCACGGTCGTCCATTGCATTTACTAATTTGTGGTGTACCTCATGATGTATTAACGTCCATTCAATCTAAAGTGGCACACATTAGCTCCCACTTTGCAGTTCCATTGAAGATCTCCTTTGCAGAAAATCAAATTTGGTTCTCAAATTAAGCTTAAGAATTTTTTTTTTGTAGGAATTTATGATGAAGAGTTGCTACTTTTGTACACACACCGCAGCACATAAAATTGCTAATTCTTCACAACTGATGAACCATTTTTAGCGAAATACTACAGATTCACAGATATATATTTTATATAGATGAAGAGAACATTGAGCAAGAAAAATTCGAATACCTAAAAATGATTGACGAAGCTGAAGAAGAAGAATACCTCAAAATGATCGCTTTCGGCTGGTTCGATTTCGGCCGAACGCTGTCGAGCCTGTTCGATTTCGGCTTAGCGAAACTCCTCTCCTTCTCGCACAAACCGGCGCCTTGCGGTTCGCAGCCTTCCTCCTCCTCACTTCCTCTTCGGCCGTCGATGGAAAACAGGGAGGGAGAACGAAGAAGAAGTCGTTAACATCGGCTGGTTCGAGGGAGGTTGTTCCCGATCTCGCGAGGAAGAAGACCAAAACAGGGAAACGGAGGTGGATTGATTTAAAAACCGTGGTTGTTGTTGTTTGGTGTTTTTTTTTTTTTATCAAATTGATCAGTCGATCTTCACTCTGAAGTGTAGGCATTGATGTGTCCATTTCATACGAGTCAGATAATTTTTAGCACGTGCTAAAATCTGCAAATAATTAAAACATTTGTACGAAACCAACTCGTGATGGATTAATGTCATTCAGATCGCCGAAAAGTTTTCATGTTTTTCCCTTAATTATATTTGGTTAATTGATAGTATTGATCAAGTGTAGTTAGGAGTGGTGCAGGGATGAAGCACGGTGGAATACTCAAGATCACAGTCAGATAAATACACCTAAAGGTAAATAAATCATAAAAAAATTAAAAACACAAGAATTTACCCAAATAATCCCAAAATTAAGAAAAAAATCATGGACAAAAAATAAGGCAATCCACTGTCGATAGTTTAGAACACAAAAAATGCTCATCTATCTAAACCCCAGATTGAAACCCCAACAAGATTTAATCTCATAGTGTCGTGTACTCGCTCGTAAGCACATACGCTACGATACATTCGACTCTCAAATACCTCAACTCTATGTGTTATATACCTGTTTGACAAAGCCAATACACTTAACACCTATGTTCTGCCGCAAACACCCACCTATATTTTTTGCTGTACATAACATTTGTACATCTAATTTAACACTAACATTAACTCTTAATTAGACTCCAACATTAATTTGTTGCATGCAACAGTTTGTATCCTATACAAACTCCAATTACTAATTAATATCATGTGTCACAAACGTGTATGCATGAATTCATGTAGGACACTAATTTGAGTCCAACTTAAATTAAAGTTTGATCCACAACCTAACAAATCTTCACCTTGGCGAAAACTCACCACCTTGCTCTTGCCATAGCGCCCTCTCAGGCCACCATCCTCAACACCGAGAATGAATTAAGTCCAATCTAGCCAGCTTGGACTTACTAACAGCCAAAACCCACTTTCTGATCAACTTTTGAAGCCTAGACATTGCGTCATGTTTTTGCATTAAAACAAAAAAGTTCTTCCTCGCGCCTTTCATGACCAACGAAACTTCTGAAATATTTTGAATACTCCACATCGCCTGGAGTACTTGTAACCCACATAATCTAATTCGGAAAGAGAAATTATATTTGAGTACAACTCGATACATGTCGAACATCTCGAAGCGTTATGATGCTATGATGGCCCAATTCCTCAAATCGAGTGTTACCCAGCCTAATCCCGTCACTAAACCTAACCCATACCACGTAGGAGTTAACAACGTATTAGTCACCCTTTTAACTCATTCATCTCGTTATACATGATCAACCTAATTACTACTCATTTCAATATCATTAAAGTTAATTAAGAGATCGTTATCATTACCTTAATTATCAGTGGAAGATTTAATAAAATTAGCAAAAGCATTTATGAAACACTTATTGTGGAAACAAGGTAAACATACAATCATATAATACCATTTCAAAGTAATACATGAAACAGTAGGGAAGTCTATTCTCTCAAATCGATATACAACCTAAAATTATATAAAAAGATGTAAGTAATAGATACACAAAATGATCACCAACAAAAGTAGCAAGAACTATTAGTCGATGGCTCAGAACTACTCGTCGATCCTTTTCTTCTCTGGTCTGCTACTCAAAGTATATGCACTCATCATCATAAAAAGGACGGTGAGTACAGTGATGTAGAAAGTAACACTAAGAGACATTTTTCCAAATTTCCAAATATACAAGTATCTGAAAGCATAACAATAGCAAAGGAAGCCGAAACAAGAATCATGCTAAAAGATACTTAAGTTAAAAAATGTGAAACTGACACTCGGCTAAGCGGTAATGATATAAACCGGTTGACTATGAAATTACATCACTTTAACTGTATTCCATTATCTTAGGATGGAGCTATGCTATACATTTCTATTGAAGGTCGAAGCTGAGCTCTACGCCTCCGTAATTACTTGTTTATATATTTACTTACTGACAACCCCAGGTCCCAAACCCTGTGTGTCGCACATGCTAGTGGTGAAATCCTGACATCATTGAAAATCTTGTGTCGTGCCCATCTTTATAATGGTTATAGATACAAGAACTACTTTCACAACTCAAGAAGTAACATAATAAGGAATCCAAAATAGAATAGCTAAAATGATCATAAAGGAATATGGTTTACAACACCATAATTCATTCACTAAATAACATACATTTCTATTAACATTTTGAACATTCAAGAATGACATAGCAGCTGATTAAGAGTCAATAAGTACCATTTAAACAACAACCAATGCCATGATAACAAACTTATGAAATGAGAGGAGGCAACAATGTCATATTATCTAGAGTATAAAAGCACATTAGTCCAAAAGACTATAAACAGGAAGCCTAAGGGAAAGAAATATATATAAATATCTCAATCAGTTTACTTACAACATTACTATATTCACAGTCCTTTTTATGATGATGGGTGCAGATACTTTGAGTAGTGAACCAGGAAAGGAGAGGATCGACGAGTAGTTCTAAGCCGTCGACGGATAGTTCTTGCTACATTTGTGGGTGATCATTTTGTGTATCTATTACTTACGTTTTTTGTATAAATTTGGGTTGTATATTGGGTTGAGAGACTAGACTTCCCTATTGTTTCATGTATTACTTTTAGATGGTATTATATGATCGTCTATTTACCTAGTTTCCATAGTAGATGTTTTATAAATGCTTCCGCTAATTTTATTCAATCTTCTACTGATAATTAATGTAATGATAACAATATCTTAATTTACTATAATGATATTGAAATGAATAGTAATTAGGTTGATCTTGTATAACGAGGTGAATGAGGTAAAAAGGCTGACTAATACATTGTTAAGTCATACGTGGTATGGGTTAGGGCTTAATGACGGGATTACGCCGGGCAATACTCGATTTGGGGAACCGGGCCGTCACAGGTGAACTCATCCTTAGTATAGTTGCTATTATTATGCTTTTAGATTCTTTAGTTAGTAAATATGAAATTGACACATGGCTAAGTTGTAATGATCTAGGGCTTGTCGGCCGAGAGTCCTATCATAAATGCCTTTATTCCACTATCCCAAGATGGAGTTGAGCTCTACATCTTCGATGAAGGTTGGAGCTGAGCTCTATGCCTCCGTAGTCAATCATAAATGTTAGTCACCTATGATGTGTACTTGCCAATATTCCCCGGTCCCATACCCCGTGTGCTGCACAAGTTAGTGGTGACGTCTCGACATCCCCGAAAGTCTAGTAACCTTTGAGTGTTGCGCCCATCTCTATCATCTCAGGTTCCTAGATACAAGAACTACTTTCATATTTCAAGGAATAACACGGTTTCAAAATCCAACAATATGATTGCATATCTAATGCACAAAGGAAATGAAATTTACAATACCGTACACCACTGCCTAATAGCAAGCTATTTCATTTGACTAAATATCTCAACAATCAACAATGACATAACACATGATATAGAGTCAATGAAAGTGTTAACCAACAACCGATGCCATGATGGCAAACTAACGGAATGAGATGAATCAACAAGTCATGGCCTATAGAGTATAATAGGCAAGTCAATCAAAATGATTGGAAATAAATAATAAAACATGAATGAACTGTAAATAAATATATCAATCAGTTTATTTACAATCCATGCAATGTGCTATGCTAATTCAGCCTCTCAACAACTCGAAACTCGTATTAGAACTACCGAGACTTTCCCCTAGGTTCCTGATATCATTTAACATGATTTTGAGTATGTTTAAACCTTTAATTAGAGTATTAAACTTGTTTATAGTATTTAAGTTATAATTGAAAAATTGGAGATTTGTGCTGTCAGAGCACTTAACACACTGGGTGTTCTGTCTAGCGGGCTAGTGACCTTATTCGCGAGCTAGTCAGATTTATCAGCGCACTACTTACTGGTAGCGCTAGCTAGATTATATAACGCGTTATGTGCTAAAAAACCCATAATTCTGCACTTAAAATTCTGAGTTCTTTCCAAACAAAGACACTCAAATATCGTAGGATCTCTTTTTTCACCTACCAGAGACCCCAAGACACCCATTAACTCCAAAAGATCAGCCACATCTCATATTTATCACAAATTCATCAAATTAAACAATGTTACTGGTGTACATAAAATTACCTAGTTTGATGAACGCTAACAACTTGATCTAACCTTCAACTTCATCGAAATTCCTTCATCATCTTGCTGATCCTCCTTGATTCTTTTTCTCCACCAAGCTTTATTCTCAACTAAGTTTTGAAAATGAATCATTTGATGTACAAATCCACTTATATACATGTATATATAAGGTTGACTCATAGCCATTGATCTGTGTATGTGTATCTCGAAACTGATTTAATAGTCTACATTAGATTTCACAACCACTAAATCTCCACTTACTCATCCTTGGTGACACAAAATGAAACTCGATTAGTCTCTAGATGTGTTAACAAGTATCTCGAGAATCATCAAATGACTATTATCTTAAATTTCTACTTAGGTACATTAAATATAATCAACCATAGCCACATTAATACTAGTATTTAAGCTACACTAACTTAAATTAACTTGCCTAACACATCACTCTCTACTCCGGTCTCAAGCTGGCACATATCTTGAGGCGTGTCTCGATTCACTTCTCAACATCTATATACCAGTAGGAGTGACTTAGTAGTTTACACATATACATCACACTAAGCATCCACCACTCAAAAATATTATACTACTAAGTCCTCACACTTAGTATTCGGACCATGTGCCGGCTCTCGAGCCAAGTCACGGGTCAATAACACTGATTAAGGACTAATTTACTATTACTAAATTTGGTTACAATCTTCTCAACTAATAGAAATTTCTTCCTCGAAATTAAACTTAATCACAAGTTTGATCTCATAATTTAGTCTTATCCTTAACATAAAATTTTGGAGTCACTCACTAGTCGACTCTCATTTCTTCATCATTTATAACATTAGGATAACTTTTTCCCATTTTATTCTCTCAATAATTACCTTAGCAAAAATCTCAAATGATACTAGCCCCAAAGCCCGCATTTCTCAACTACTGCGAGTGGATCCATTGTCTGATTATCCTTGGTTCAATAATATTATGGGTAAGTCTATGTTTAGTACATAGGTACATAATCAAAATATACGACACTCTGATTATAGTACTCAAGTGAAATGTCACTAGGCGTGACTTTCCTTATGAAAGTTTTTAGTGTGCTTATCAGGCAACACTACTTTCATTATCTCATTAATTCATGTGAAATGAACTTATTCGAGTCCTTCTCGTCGGTCCAATGATCACTTTTAACTCTCAAATAAATAATGAAGCCATAGTTATACCTAAGTCAAACAATACGTAATTATTGTAATAACAATCAAATGCATACCCTCACCAGAGTCATGGGCCATCTCAAGGTCTGGCTCCGTCTCCGCGTGAGCTCCATGTCCGACCTATAGTTGCGTGATAGGCTACAAATAGTCATGAGGTTGCAGACATAGTCTAAGCATATGTTCGGTCTTTCTACATCTATAGCACACCGCCTGTCTTCTCGGTGCTATTGAGGCTGCCAGACTGTTCATCAATCTCTCTCTCTCTGTGGACTACTACTACTATCTCCAACCCCACTCTCTATCTCTGGCTGAAGAAAATCTACGGATTGTGGACACTGTCGAGATATTGTCATATTTGATGACACCTATAACATGTCGGTAATCTCCTCCGCTTTGATACTACCTATGACGACCCCTTCTCAATTTACGGCACCGCTCGGCCTAATCCCGTCATTAAGCCTTAATCTCTATCTCATAGGAATTAACAACGTATTGGTCAGCTTTTCAAAAAACTTTTCTCTTATATAGCTACTTTCCTAATAAGCATTTCACCATTTACATATATGCTAGTACATTAGTTTAACTATTTTTTTTATTTAACGGAAGTCTTAACAAATTAGCAGAAGCAATTAATTTAAATCTTAAGTATGTGAAAAACCAAGAATCAACGATCACACGCATATATAAAAAAACACGGTGATAACCATATATAAATGCGTCTAGTCAGGTAACTATATCACAACCCAATATATACATCCCCAAATTATATATAAAGACATAGATATAAAAGTCATACATCAAACCAAAACCTACACTAGCAAAGGCGGGAGCACTCCATTGGCTCGGAGGTAGTCACCAATATTTTCTTTGCCTGGTCTGCTACTTTATAGATTTGCACCCACCATTTTAAAAAGGATGGTGAGTACAGGAAAGTAGAAAGTAACACTGAGAGATATTTGTTCACATTTCAAAATATACAACAAGAATCTAAAAGCATGATAATAGCTACTATGCTGAAAACAAAGTCTTGCTAAAAGATTCTTTAGTTAGTAAACATGAAACTGACACATGGCTAAATAGTAATGATCTAGGGCTGGTTGGTCGGGAGTCATATCACTTATGCCTTCATTCCACTATCTCAGGATGGAGCTGAGCTCTACATCTCTTTTGAAGGTCAGACATGAGCTATACACCTCCATAATCAATCACAAATGACGGTCACCCGTGATGTATACTTGCCAACAACCCCTAGTCTAATACCTTTATGCTATACAAGTTAGTGGTGAGATCCCAACATCCCTGAAAGTCTAGTGACCCCTGAGTGTCGCGCCCATCTCTATTATCTCATGGTCCTAGATATAAGAACCACTTTCATATTTCAAGGAATGACACGGTTTCAAAATCCAACATTAGGATTGTATATCTAATATACAAAGGAAATGGAATTTACAATACCGTACATCACTGCCTAATATCATGCTATTTCATTTGACTAAATGTCTCAACAATTAAGAGTGACACATCACATGATATAGAGTCAATGAAACGTTAACCAACAACTGATGTCATGATAGCAAACTCACGGATTGAGATGAATTAACAAGTCATGGCATATAGGAAAATTTGTCTGAATGACTGGAAATAAATAATAAAACAAGAATAAAATGTAAATAAATATCTCAATCAGTTTACTAACAATCCATATAATGTTCTATGCTATTCTGGCCTCCCGACACCTCAAAACTCTTACATAAATTGCCGAGACTTTTCCCTAGGTTCCTAATATCATTTAAAATATTTTTGAGTGTGTTTGAAACTTTAATTAGGGTATTAAACTTGTTTATAATTTTTAAGTTATAATTGAAAAATTGTAAATTTTGTGCTGATCACCAAGCGCATTAGGTGTTCTGTCTAGCGTGTTAGTCACCTCATTGACATGCTAGTGACCTCGTTAGCTAGCTCATCTAGTGTGCTATGTGTAGGAAAACCCAAAATTTTGCACTTAGAATTCTGAGTTCTCTCCACGCATATACACTCGAACATCTTGGGGTTACTTTTCTCACCTACATGAGTCCCCAACACACCCATTAACACCATAAGATCAACCACATCTCATATTTAGCACAAATTCATCAAATTAAACTATGTTACTAGTGTATGTAAAATTACCTAGTTTAATGAACACCAACAACTTGATTTACACCTTCAACTTCATCAAAATTCCTTCATTATCTTGCTGATCTTCTTTGAATATTCTTCACTTAACAAGCTTTATTCTCAACAAAGTTTTGAAAATGAATCATTTGATGTACAAATCCACTTATATACATGTATAGATAAGGTTGATTCCTAGTCATTGATCTTGATGTGTATACATATCTCAAGACTGATCTAATGGCCTACATTTGATTCCACAACAACTAACTCTCCACTTACTTATATTTGCTAACACAAAATGAAACTTAATTATTCTTTAGATGTGTTAACACGTGTCTCGATAATCATCAAATGACTATTGTTTAAATTGCTAACTTAGGTACATTAAATATAAAATCAACCATAGCCACATTAATACTACTATTTAAGCTACACTAACTTAAATTAACTTACCTACGACATCAATTTCTAATTCATTCCCACGCCAACACGCATCTCAAGGCACGTCCCTACTAAAGTCTCAACATCTATATATAGCAGTAGGAGTGACTTAGTAGTCTACACATATACATCACACTAGGCATACACCACTAAAAAATATTACACTATTGAGTCATCACATTGAGTATTCGGATTGTGTATCTTCTCTCAGGCCACGTCATGAGTCAATAACCTTAATTATGGACTAATTTCATCGACTCCCAATATCGGTCTCATAAAGTGGTCAACTATCGACATAACTTTTCCACACATACAACTTGCAAAATTATCGATCCACGTCCTATGTACACACACATGCCCTACGACCCCGTTGTCAATTGCATATTTTCCCTTCTTATCATCAATCATATTCTTTGCTGGATATATACATATGATAATTACTATCAAATTTGAGAACTAAAAAATTGTTAAAGTCATTACCTTCAAAATCAAAACCCCCTTTATTAAACTAGAGCTTTTTTTGAACCCGCTCATTTTCTTTTCCTTTTTCCCGCCGTCTCTCCTAAGATGCCCATGTTGACTGTATCTCCAACAAACCACTTTCATGTAATTCTTGGAACCCTTCCCAGCAACTATAAAACATGAACTTTCTAATGAACTTTCTTCACCTCAGATATTATCATGGTAGTGACCTTTGCTAAATTGATGCTTTCCTTCTCGTACATCAGTCATGGATTTATACGCTGAATGAAGGCAAAAGTGACTAGATGAACTTGAGCATCTGATCCTCATATTTTATATGCTATCCTAATTGCTCAAGTTCAGAGACAATCTCGTTCAGAGCACTAGGATGATCAATAATACTTGTACTGTCATCCATCTTTAGGTAATGATACTATTGTTGGGGTTTGGGGTTCATACGCAGCGGAAATTACAAAACAATTTTGACAAAAACCCCAACAGGGTCCGAATCTAATTCCATTAAAAACGTTTAAACCATGAAAAACTTAATCATACCTCAGTCGCAATATACCTTTCTGAAGGTTGATTGATCTCTAAGACGCTGCCAACGACGAACGCCCTCTACCAGTAGTCCACACACGAACGGCGGCCGAGATTCGAAGTGCTAGCTTCGAGAGAATACCAAACCTTTTATTTTTCTCTCCAAAACGATCCAGAGCATACCAAAAACCTTAAGTCGTTTCTTAAACGAAAAAAGAGTTTTGTCCTTTTGATCTTTTTTCTTTCGTAGGTGTATTGTAACTTAAAGCGTCTATTTATACAACTCTTGTATATAGACGGTTAAGTAAATTACAAATATACCCCTTACTTAAAAAAGTATAAGTGTAATACACCACAAGGACGTTTTCGTCATGAATTTTATCATATAAAATTCATTTTTCTGAACCATCTTAAAAATCTCGCAAAACCATTCTTAACGTGCGACCCAATAGGCTCATACAACGTTGGCAGTGTACCAAAACACATTTTGGTATACAAGTCATAAGCGACCTCTAGCAAGACAATATGACTACCCAAGTTGTACGAATATCAAATCGAAACAACCTAATCAATAGTGTATATAACATCCTTTTGTCGCACGATATCCTTTTGATCAAACATAAGGCATGGAATTGTCATCCAACATGTTCAATCGTACTAGTCTCGATCTCTAGGTAGACTGAAAACATCCAAGTGACATTGATCAATATCAATTCACTTAGACTAGGCCTTTTAACAGTCTAACACATCGAGGGATCCACTAGATATCTCTCTTTATATGAGAGGGACAAATTCTATCTCGATTACACAACTTCATCACATTGCTCACACAGTAACCAATCACGACCTTTATAATCGTTCGGTTAAAGACAACGTTTGATTGTGTCAAATTACTGTGTTCCTAATGTTGAAGTCTCTGGCAATCTCAAGTCGAGAGACTGAAAAATATACCTATCATGAGAAACAACTATGACTTAATCCATGTGATGTTCTCATAGCGGGTCGGTCCCAATACTTTATTCCCTAACAAGTACTCGTGATCTTAATTCGTATCCCTATACGTATAATCATCATATGATCATCAATCAAGACTCACACTAGTCTTAATTCATTATAGTTCTCGATAATGATCGACTAGGGACATTTAGGATATTTATGTAAATACCCATGGATCTTATTATAATGTAAACATGCAAATTAATTATAATAAACAAGAAATGAAATCCTCTATTTTATTAACTAAAAGTATTCATAAAGACAGCTTAATGGATTGACCTAGGGGCACATGCCCCAACATCTCCCACTTGCACTAGGGCCAATCATACATGCATCTAATGCCTAATGATCTAACATGACCATCATGTTTTGCTTGTGGAAGAGCTTTTGTCAATGGATCCGCAACGTTGTCTTGATGAGGTACTCTGCAAATCCTTACGTCTCCCTCTCAATAATTTTTCTGATGAGATGAAAATGCAAGAGTATATGTTTGGATCTGTGGTGTGATCTAGGTTCCTTGGCTTGTGCTATTGCCCCGTTATTGTCACAATACAAACAAACAGGGTTAGCAATACTTGGAACCACACCTAGTTCGAAATGAACTTTTTGATCCAAATCGCCTCCTTTCTCTTGCATCGGACGCTGCAATATACTCAGCTTCTTTTGTAGAATCTGCCACGCTATTGCTTCGAACTTTTCCAAATTTTTCGCACCCCATTCAAAGTAAACACATATCCAGTTGCGATCTAAAATCATCTATATCGGTTTGAAAACTTGCATCTGTGTAACCATTTACAACTAGATCATTTTCAAAACCTACATAGACCAAGAACACTTCCTTAGTCCTTCTTAAATACTTAAGGATGTTCTTTACTGCTATCCAGTGACTCTCACCAGGATCCGACTGTATCTGCTTGTAGTGCTCAAAGCATATGATACATCAGGTCGAGCGCATAACATGGCATACATGATAGATCTAATAGCTGATGCATATGAAATCTTATTCATACGGTCTCGCTCATCATTTGTCTTAGGACACAGAGTCTTGCTGAGACTTATCCCATGAGACATTGGCAACAATCCTCTTTTAGAGTCTTGCAAACGAACCTATTCAAGACCTTGTCTATGTAAGCACTCGACTTAGACCGATTAGCCTCTTAGATCTATCCCTATAGATCTTTATCCCTAGGATATAGGTTGCATCTCCTAAGTCTTTCATTGAGAAACACTTCCCTAACCAAGACTTGACATTCTCGCAATGTTGGGATGTCATTTCCAATGAGTAATATATCATCAACATGCGCACTACGGAAAAACAACTACACTCCCATCGACCTTCTTGTGTACACAAGGCTCATCTTCGTTCTTAATAAAACCAAAATCCTTGATTGCTTCATCAAAATGAAGATTCCAACTCCGATAAGCTTGCTTTAATCCATAAATGGATCTTTGAAGCTTGCATACCTTCCTAGAATTCTCAGGATGTACAAAACCTTCAGGTTGTGTCATATACACGTCCTCAATCAGCTTTCCATTAAGAAATGTTGTTTTTACATCCATTTGCCATATTTCATAGTCATAATATGCAAAGCAATGGCAATTAAAATTCTTATGGATTTAAGCATGGATACTGGCGAAAAAGTTTCATCATAATCAACACCTTGAGTCTGCTTGAAACCTTTTGCTACAAGTCTTGCTTTAAAAGTATGCACTTTGCCATCCACGTCAGTTTTCTTCTTGAAAACCCATTTACATCCAATGGTCTTACCACCTTCAGGTAAATCAACCAAGTTCCAAACTTGGTTATCATACATGGATTGCATCTCAGAGTTCATGACACTTAGCCATTTATCTAAGTCTGGTCCAGACATAGCCTCCTGATAAGTGGTGGGCTCGTTTTGGTCTATAAGCAACACATCACGACTATCAGTAATGAGAAATCTGAATCTCTCTGGCTCATGTCTTACCATACTAGATTTACGTGGGCCTTGTGTCACTTGTGGAGGTTCAACTATTCCGAAACGTTGTTGAACTTCCAGTAGCGGTTCAGCGTTTACCTGTGATTCTTGAACTTCTTCAAGATTTATTTCTCTCCCACTAGTGTCTTTCGAAATAAACTATTTTTCCATAAAGGCACCATACCGAGCAACAAACACTTTGTTCTCAGCGGGATTATAAAAGTAATATCCTTTTGTTTCCTTAGGATACCCCACAAATAAACACTTGTCAGATTTAGGTGCTAGTTTTTCTAAGACTTGTCGCTTTACGTAAGCCTCACAACCCCAAATCTTAAGAAAAGACAAACTAGGTCTCTTCCCGTACTATATCTCATATGGTGTTTTATCAACCGCTTTAGAAGGAACTCGATTTAGAGTGAAAGCTGCAGTTTGTAATGCATAACCCCAAAAGGATAATGGAAGATCTGCATGACTCATCATAGATCGAACCATATCTAATAAGGTTCGATTTCTCCTTTCAAAAACTCCATTCCATTGTGGAGTTGTTGGTGGAGTCAATTGGGAGACAATCCCACAATTTCTAAGATGATCATCAAATTCTTGGCTTAAATACTCACCACCTCGATCTGATCGAAGTGTTTTGATAGTTTTACCAAGTTGATTCTCGCACTTCATTTAGAAACGTTCGAAACATCTCGAATGATTCACTTTATGTTTCATAAGATATACATAACCATATCTCATTGAAATCATCAAGAAATGTAATGAAGTCTTGATAACCTCCTGTAGCAATTGTGTTTATAGGACCGCATACATCGGTATGTATTAGACCTACTAAATCACTTGCCCTTTCACTGTGTCCAGTAAAGGGACTTTTAGTCATCTTGCCTAGTAAACGAGATACGCACGTTTCATATGTTTCTAAATCAAATGAATCTAGAAGCCCATCTTTATGGAGCTTCGTTATGCGTTTCGTTTATGTGTCCGAGACAACAATGCCAAAGATATGTTTGATTACGAAATGACAATTTTCTTCCTTTTCTTTTGGGTGTTTTGAAGCGAGAACAGTAGGGGCTTGACTTGTTCCACAGCTTTGACGACAGGTGAAGCAACAAATTTTGGCAACTCTAGCCTTGCCTTTCCCTTTCTTCTTCATTCCCTTTCCCTTTTAGACCATCGACATATTACTAAAGGGTTTCTTGATATTTTGTTCAGCAGCTTTGAGCATCAAATGCAACTCCGAAATTGATTTCTCCATATTATTCATATTGTAGTTCATCACAAATTGTGAGTAACCTTCTGGTAATGAATTCAGGATCAAATCCATTGCCAACTCTTGGCTTATGGGAAATCCGAGTTTACCAAGCTTGTCAACATAGCCCTTCATCTTCAGAACATGAGGACTAACTGACGCACCCTCAGTCATCTTGCAAGAATGTAGGTTCTTGACTTTCTCGAACCTTTCTTGCCTAGCTTGTTGTTAGAACATTTCCTTCAACGTTATAGTCATGTCGTAGGCTTCCATTAGTTCCATTTTCTTCTAAAGTTCAGGAACCATAGTTGCCAGCATAATACATGCAACATTAGTAGAATCGTTGACATGCTTACTATGCGCATCCTTCACAGCTTTCGTAGCATTGGCTGGTGGGTCCTCAGGGATTGGAGCATCCAGGACATACAACTTGCGTTCATGCTTAAGAACAATTCTCAAGTTGTGAACCAATCAAGAAAGTTAGTCCCAGATAGTTTATCCTTCTCAAGGATGGATCGCAGTGACAGGGGATTATTGTTACTTGAAGAGACTATTGATCTACAATAAAGATTATGCAAAGTTTATTTTAGTATAGAGGAATAGACTCCCACTAAATTAACAACCCTCCTAAAACGTACTGTTTATTTAGGGGACTAAAATCCATATTTCACTTAATTCTCGACATGACTATGGCATGAAACACGAACTAGATTATTTAGGTAGGTAACAGCTACCAATTACATCTTATGTAATTTTTAGATCCTTTTATGAGATATGAGACATCTTATGTCTTAACATGTTTTTATCTCATCATTTGCCTAAAGCTCAAAACTATTTTGATGGCTTTATTAAGTCGGACCATTTTAAACATTAAGGTAACTTTACCCAACTTGTCTCACCAAGATAACACAATACACCCAAATATGGTTTGAAACTATATTAGTGTGATCGAGGCCTTGACAAGTGTTTAAAATGGATGGCACGAGACTTAAAATTTAATAGAGGGATTTTATTCAGTTTTAGTGATTTTATGTAAACAATGAAATATCATATATTTTATTGATTTGTTCAATCACTAAACAATTTGGAATTTTTTTTTATAAGACGAATCTCAATTCCGAAAATTAAAATTCGTTATAGAAAATCATAATTTTCACTGATTTTATTATCATAAATTAACCCCTTAATTTATCCGAAATTAAGACAATTAAAACATTTTAATTAACCTGGGCCCACATCTAACTAATCATCTTATCCTAATCCAATTAGGATTTAAGATATTTGAATCCTAGTATATCACCAATAACAAGATTCTTGATATCTCATATTCTAATTTGTTATCTATCTTTATCAAATAGAAACTTCATAACAAAATAGATATAACAAGATAAATAATTAATTTCGAAAATTATTTATTTAATTTGGATTTAAGATATTTGAATCCTAGTATATCACCAATAACAAGATTCTTGATATTTATCTCATATTCTAATTTGTTATCTAGTTTTATCAAATAGAAACTTCATAACAAAATAGATATAAAAAGATAAATAAATAATTTCGAAAATTAATTAATTATAAATAAATAATTTCGAAAATTAATTATTTATGAATAAATAATTTCGAAAATTAATTATTTATGAATAAATAATTTCGAAAATTAATTATTTATAAATAAATAATTTCGAAAATTAATTATTTGCAATTTCGGTCCTCATCCAAATAATCACAAACATGTAACTGAATCATGAACTACTATCCCAATCGAACCTAATGGTGTCATGGATCACGAGAACCACGAAATTCAATTCATTAAAATTATTTGAATTAACCTAACATGGTTACTAGCATGTACGAAACTGATTTTAATTAAATCACGAATACGTATATCATATACATAAAACATGATAATAAATCTCAAAGACAACTTATGTATATCACATATACATTAACTATTAACATGCTTTCAATCATATATCATGTATATATCAGAAGAAAACATGCAATGAATTTAATGGAATCAAACTCGAAGGCTCTGATACCACTGTTGGGTTTTGGGGTTCATACGCAGCGGAAATTACAAAACAATTTTGACAAAAACCCCAACAGATCCAAATCTAATTCCATTAAAAACGTTTAAACCATGAAAAACTTAATCATACCTCGATCGCAATATACCTTTCTCAAGGTTGATCGATCTCTAAGGCGCCGCTAACGACGAACGCCCTCTACCAGTAGTCCACACACGAACGGCGGTCGAGATTCGAAGTGCTAGCTTCGAGAGAATACCAAACCTTTTGTTTTTCTCTCCAAAACGATCCAGAGCATACCAAAAACCCTAAGTCGTTTCTTAAACGAAAAAAGAGTTTTGGCCTTTTGATCTTTTTTCTTTCGTACGTGTATTGTAACTTAAAGCGTCTATTTATACAACCCTTGTATATAGACGGTTAAGTAAATTACAAATATACCCCTTACTTAAAGAAGTATAAGTGTAATACACCACAAGGACGTTTTCGTCATGAATTTTATCATATAAAATTCATTTTTCTGAACCATCTTAAAATCTCGCAAAACCATTCTTAGTGTGCGACCCAATAGGCTCATACAACGTTGGCAGTGTACCAAAACACATTTTGGTATACAAGTCATAAGCGACCTCTAGCAAGACAATATGACTACCCAAGTTGTACGAATATCAAATCGAAACAACCTAATCAATAGTGTATATAACATCCTTTTGTCACACGATATCCTTTTGATCAAACATAAGACATGGAATTGTCATCCAACATGTTCAATCGTACTAGTCTCGATCTCTAGGTAGACTAAAAACATCCAAGTGACATTGATCAATATCAATTCACTTAGACTAGGCCTTTTAACAGTCTAACACATCGAGGGATCCACTAGATATCTCTCTTTATATGAGAGGGACAAATTCTATCTCGATTACACAACTTCATCACATTGCTCACACAGTAACCAATCACAACCTTTATAATCGTCCTGTTAAAGACAACGTTTGATTGTGTCAAATTACTGTGTTCCTAATGTTGAAGTCTCTAGCAATCTCAAGTTAGAGGACTGAAAAATATACCTATCATGAGAAACAACTATGACTTAATCCATGTGATGTTCTCATAGCGGGTCGGTCCAGTACTTTGTTCCCTAAAAAGTACTCGTGATCTTAATTCGTATCCCTATACGTATAATCATCATATGATCATCAATCAAGACTCACACTAGTCTTAATTCATTATAGTTCCCAGTATAATGATCGACTAGGGACATTTATGATATTTATGTAAATACCCATGGATCTTATTATAATGTAAACATGCAAATTAATTATAATAAACAACAAATGAAATCCTCTATTTTATTAACTAAAAGTATTCATAAAGACAGTTAATGGATTGACCTAGGGCACATGCCCCATCAACTATTCCTTCAGATAGAATCAATTTGACATGCTTTTCATCATATATACAGTCTCCAATTTCTCCCAAAGAGCTTTCGCCGAAGAAATATTCCCGATGTTTAAAAGAACATTCTTTGCCAAATTGAGTCTTACGATGCTTATTGCTCAAAAATCCAACTCTTCCGATCCATATCACTTTCCTTCCAACGACTTTTCATCGCTTGACGTAGCCCTAATTGAATAAACAAATCTTTGACATGAATTTGCAACAAGCCAAAATTCATCTTCTTATTGAACTTCTCCATATCAAATTTCATCGTACTTATGTACATCGACATCTCTAAAACTTCATTTTAATAGTGGAACTCTCTCATACCCGAATCTTGGCTCTAATACCGATTAGTAATGACAAATCATCGTAGAATACTCAAGATCACAGTCACACGAATACACCCAAAGGTAAATAAATCATAGAGAAACTAAAAACACAAGAATTTATGTGGAAAACCCTAAAATTAGGAAAAAAACCACGGGTAAGAAATGAAGCAATGTACCAATAGCTTAGTACATAAAAGAAAATCCTCCTCTATCTAAACCCTAGAAAGAAACCCAAACAAGATTCAATCTCACAGTATCACCTACTCAATCATAGGCCTGTACGCTATGGCAATTCAGCTCTCAAATACATCAACACTATATGTTACGTACTTTCTTGACAAAGCCCGTATGCTTAACACACTATGTTCAGTTGCACATACCTACCTATATTTATAGTCATACATCATATATGTGCATGTAATTCAACACTAACATTAACTCTTAATTGGACACCAACATTAATTTGTTGCATGCAACAATTTGTATCATATACAAACTCCAATTACTAATTGATTGTCAGCCTCATTGTCATTAGGACGATTGACTGGCATAAATTACTTTAATCCTCTGATAATCTAGTCAGCCTATCTATTCTTTTAATTTTGACTATAAAATAATTGTTCTTTTAACTTTTAATAAAGCTCCAAAACTAAACTTATATCCTTAACAAAACTCAGTTCAAGATCTGTTCAATTAGAATAAATTAGGAAATCATATAGATTATTCTTCGTATTTTGCAAAAATCTTCGCAGCACTTCCCTCAAAAGTGGCTTGCCCAAAAAACTTTAACTAGATAGACAACTTAATTAGGGAGATGATTAGAAGGACTCACGACTCCACCCAGTTCACAATATATAACAAGTTCAACTTTATAAACTAACTTAGATTCTCAAATAGCTTAATTACAACTTTACAATCCCATAATATACCAAAATTGAAATAGTTTAGTCTCAACTTACTTTAAACTAGTTTAGGTGACTCTCATAACCATTTAACAAAATTTCAAGCCCTACACTCACCACTAGAACCCCAAAATAATATATAAATAATTTAATACCATAATTTACTTTAGACTTTGAAAACAATTATCACAGTCTTGGAGTCTTTTCCGTTCATCCCTTATTTTCATATAGAATTTGACATCATCGAAAACAACTCAAAGATGTTAGGTATATAAACATCTACAATGATCTGTACTCCTACAATTGTTAGTCTAATACATGGAGACATATAATTGCATTTCCAAATAATCAATAAGATATATGCATCAACATGACATGCAATCCACTCTATTTCTGTCTCCTAACTATAATCAAATGTCGATTTTCAAAAATAGTACAAAGAAAGTATTAAAAGACCATGAAATGAAGAGATAACTTTTTAGGATTCGACTACGGAACTAGTCTCATTAGCCAGTGTTTGAGGTAGAATTGGAATCTAATTTTATGCAAACTAGACTTTGAAACAAGCTTATGCCCTTTACTTTATCCGTGCATGCATGACCAAGAATGATGAAATGCAATGCAGACTATGAAGCAATTACAGGTACAAAGATATTCAATAAATAGTAAATATCACTATAGAATTTACTTACCACCAAACCAACTCAAAGTTGGTTACGAAGCCTCACACAACGTTCCCCGGCTTTCAGGTACTTTAAACCTATTCCCTCGAGGCTCGTTCCAAGTGCTTTCGGGATCCTCGACATTACCTGAGACTATTGAGAAATTCGATAAGTTTCCTAATCGAGTTTCTTAAGTTGTTTTTTACCAATTTCAGAGTTATTTTAGTATTCTCAAGTCCAAAGAACCCAAAATTGCTCCAAGTCAACTCCTCGGATGTTTGAATCCTGTTTTCAACTCCAAATTGTGCTTTGACATTAAAAATTAACCTTGAATAGGCTTTAAAATAATTTTCCAAATTTATAGAACTCATTCTAATATATTTTAAAACAACCTCATGTGCTATTTGTCTTCAAATATAAGTGGTACTCATCATATATTGGCGCATGATCTATCAACCAAAACAATATTATTATTAACCCACACTTTCAAAATATTCGTTACCTATGTCACTACTAAACACCACATGTTAGCTTACAAATATTGATGCATGACAAAATCAATAACAAGGTTGGTGCAATCATCGTTATGGATCAATACAATATTTTAAAAAAATCTATCCCTTGTAATATTACACCTCACCCATTAAATATATATAATATAACTTAATTAAAACCATACATAATTATTTTGAAGGAAATAATTTTGGCTTCAAAATTAAGATTATACCTATTGAGCTTAATTTGTCTCCTCAAACTTTTTTTTGAAACTCTAAGACTTCTTTCGCCTAAGGTAGAGCAAAGAGGAGAGAAATGAGGGAGCTTTAATTCCAACATAGTGTGTATCATTACATGTGTGTGACCCTTTTATATAGGCCCTTAGTAAGTCTAAGGGCACAAGTTACATTTCCATAAATAATTATAATAATAACTTACATAAAGTAAGTGGGTATTACATTAAGTGGAATAATATAAAGAGTTGGATAGGAAGAATCATCGACATCTAATGACATTTACAAAAAAATTATATATATATGTAAAGTAGTTCTACCATGGCGATCGAGGAAAATCGCCGTGGATGGTGATTTTAAACTTAGACCATTAGATTTAGATCCAATGATGAAGACGCCTTCTTGGAAGTAGTGCATACATTTAAGAGTCATATATGTAGTTTTCATATTCATCATATCCAATGGTGAAAATTTAAAATCACCATCCATAGTGATTTCAAAAAGTCACCATTATAAAATTTCGTATATATATAATATTGTGTTTACCAAAACTGTCCAACTAAAACTTAAGTTATTTAATAAAGTAATATTTTATTTCTTATCTATATTTCTATATAAGGATATTTGAAATATACTTTCCATAAATCAATTTTGATTTTTTTCTCAATTTTCACGTATTATTTAAACATGGACACTCGCTTATTTAAGTTATTAGAATATTGTATATAAATAATTTTGTATAACATTTGAAAATATCAAGTCAAATCTATCTTTAACACGGTTTGTAGCGGCCCGAAAAACTAAAATCTTAATTACATACTAATTTCAAGATTTCAACCCTTGATGCAATCGCTACGCAGAACACACGGTCAAATATCATACATCAAGGCCAAAGTATACTATTTGTCACTTATGTGTGTGCCTATATAGTATGAATTAAATTAATTGTGTTTATAATTTATAAAGCTACAGTATCAGTTAATTTTAAATATATCATATAATTTTAGATAAAATGATTAATTAGTATAATTGATGATTAAAGTAGTAGGTTGTGGTGATTTAAATGGGAGAGATAGAACGTAACTAGTTATTGGTTAAGTTTGATGTGGACCAATAGAATGAGGACACATCACTCACAAAATTTAAAAAGAACAAAAAAGAAAAGAAAAATAAAGTTAAACTATATAAACTACACTCAACACTATCTCACATCACCTAGCTACCTTATTCCATTCTCTTTCTCTTTCTTTTTCTCTTTCTTTCTCTCTCTCTCTCTCTCTCTCTCCCACTCGATGCTCGACCTCCCCTCTTGTATTGACATGTTACCTTAAGTAGGTGATTAGTGTTTATCCATATCTTGATTAAATCGAGTTAAGCTCGTGATTGAACTTGTTGGGTTTTAGGGCTCAAAACACAATGAAGATTTTAAATTTGCATTTTGAAACCCCAACAAGATCAAATTGGAACTCCATTACACTACAAAAAAAGAAAAACTACCAACAAAACTTAGCAACGGAATCAATTCCGTTGCAATTTAGCAATGGAATAGAAATGGATTAGCAACGAATAGAAAATATAATATTTTGTAACGGATTAGTGACGGAATAGCAACAAAATTGTAGCAACGAAAAAGATTCCATCGCTATTCTGTTGCTTAACTTGGCGCTAAAATTTTCCCCCAAACCATTCTATTGCCATTCCGTTGGTAAAGTTGGCGTTAAATTTCCCTCCAAATTATATTGTCACTATTTCGTTGGTAACGTTGGCGCTCACATTTCCCGCCTAATATTTCATTGCTATTCCATCACTAATGAGTAGTGACGGATTAGCTTCGGAATGAGGCATACATGTTGCAATATAAGTACCAACAGAATAGCAACATAATATTTATTCCGTTGCTATTCAATTGGTAATTTAAATTATCAACGAATTAGCAATGGAATTAGTTATTTCATTGCTAATCCGTTGGTAAATCAAATTAGCAATGGATTAGCAAGGAATAAATTATTTGTTTGCCTTAGATAAAAATCACTAGTAAGTGTTTCTACAACTTCATCTTTCAAATTAATTTTTTTGCCTTATTTGTCTAGTACTAATACCATAAACAATTCAATAGTTTACATCCTCTAATATTGCTTAAAGGTACCTCGATGCAGCATTAAGATGCAAAATGCACCCAGATAGACACGTATGAAAGAAGGTTCCCCAAGACATACAAAATATCTATTGGAATGACCGGAGAGTAAGTTAATTTATGATTAACTTACTGTCTTGAGTTTAAAATATATTTTGTAGTATCGTAACTGATCCATTATTCTTTTAATTTGCAGCGCTTCTCGTATGGGATATCATGATTGGTTGCATATAGCAGGAACTAGATACTCGACGCTGATGAATGATTGATGCAAGAATATAGATGAGAGGCCAGGTTTCCTAAAATAGGAGATTTGGGAATGATATCTTAACCATTTGAGTACGCTGGAGTATATGGCCAAATCAGAGCAAGCGTCCAAGAACAAGAGGAGTGAGAAAAATGGACCTGGAACCTGTGTATCAAAACATACCGATAGTACGAAATGATTTGCTAGTTATAAGGAGACGTTGGTAAGTATCAATTACCATTTAATTATCACTGTAGAAATATCTCTTCTTGTTATAGTAAAAAGTTTTCTAATATTTATTTTAACTTAATTTTAGGATGAAAATGCGGGAGAATCTATGAGTGATAAAGTGTTGTTCAATTACACCCACACAAAAGGTCATAACAATGTCACTTTTGTCGATGAGAGGTCCCTTAAGTTGAATGTAAGTAATAATTTCTTATGATAATTGTTATATATAGATTGATGTGGTTGTACTAGTTTGTAATTGAATTCTCGATTTTATTTTTGTAGGAAGACTATGAAATGAGGTTAGAGGAGATGACGCAGGCATCTTCCGGACGTGCCCGTGGATGAAAATGATCTTTTTTACGAGATTTCTCCAAGGGATCAAAAAGGGCACATTTATGGCTTAGGATCATATGCGAGACCAGCTCACAACAGATGAGGTACTAGCTCGTCACAGCCGGGAGATATTGAGGTTGACCGAGGAGGTTACATTCTATGTGAGGGGCAGCGAAGGACCGATGAGACGATAAGCCACCTCTTGGAATTTTTGAGGTAACAAAACCTTGGAGTAGATTTTGGTGATCTCGGGGCTAGCACTTCTCAGGCCTCACCTCATCGGACCCCACCTGCTGATGCCTCGCCTTCTATGACCCCGCCATCTATGGCCTCGCCACGAGGCACGATAGATCAAAGACGATTATGGAGAGGACGAGCGTTTTTAGGACTTCTTTGCACAGGATGACGACGACTTAGATCGTTCTTAATCATTATGTAGCTTGGTAGTCATTTGTTTAGGAACATTATTATGAATTTTGTAAACTATTGTAATTTATTATGAAATCTCTACTTTTGCCAATTTATTTAAATTTTGTATTATTTTTCTAAAAATCTTAAAATGATAATTAATTATTTAATGTTTTTTTACTAGGTAGCATCGGATTACCAACGGAATTTGATATTTCGTTGCTAATCCGTTATTATTTAGCAACGAATTAGATACAACAACAATTAAACAAATAATTTATTTTTAAAAATATTTAATTAATGCCCCGTTGCTAATCCCTTGCTAACTAGCAACAGATTAGCAATGGAACATAAAATTATGTTGCTAATATGTTGGTATTTAGCAACAAATTACCTTTGAAATTTAATGTTTCGTTGCTAATCCGTTGCTAAATGCCAACGGATTAGGAACGAAATATTTATAAACAATATCAAATTAATTATTTTTCCATTGCTAATCCGTTAGTAATATTTATAAACAATATAAAAATTAATTATTTTGCCGTTGCTAATCCGTTGCTAAACATATTAGCAATGGAACTTAAAATTTGTTGCTAAACAGATTAGCAATGGAACTTAAAATCTGTTGCCAGCAATGGAATTTTAAGTTTTGTTGCTAAATAGAAACAATTAGAAACGGATATAGTTTGTCGCAATCAAACAACAAACTGGAAAACGATTTTTGCAACGTTTAGCAATGGATTAAGAATTTTGTTGCTAAACAGTTAGCGACGAGGGTTTTAGCAACGGACAAAATTCTGTAGCTAATCCGTTGCTAAATAGATTAGCAATGGAAAAACACCAGGGTGTTAGCAACGAAAAATTGTGTTGCTAAATTGGCTATTTTTCATAGTGTTAAAGTGATTAATAAAAGTAAATCATACCTTAAATGCTAGTTTGCTTCTCATTGTTAATCGATGTTTAGGACATCACAATAGACGAACATCATCTATTAAAAATCCACACAGAAACGACGACCGATAATTCGAGTGCTAGCTCAAAAGAGAATACAAAAACAATTGTCTGTTCTCCCTAAGAACTGTAGAACGGTTGAGAAACCTAACTCGCTAAGAATATTGGATTCAAACTTAATCTTCCTCGTAATGTAGATTAACTTAGAATACCTATTTATCTAACCCATTGTATAAAGTCTGGTAAGTGAATTACCTATCATGAGTTACATCTATGACTTAATCCATATGGTATTCTCATAGCGGGTCGGTCTAGTACCTTGTTCCCTAACATTTAATCTTGATCTTGATTTCGTATCCTATACACATGATCATCACATGACCATCAATCAAGACTCACATTAGTCTTAATTCATTATAGTTTCTAGTATAATGACCGACTAAGGACATTTAAGATGTTTCAGTAAACATCTATGTATCGTATTATAATGTAAACATGCAAACCAATAATAATAATGAACAACCAATTAAATCCTTAATTTAATTAACTAAAACAATAATAGAAACAATGTTTATTAGATTGACCTATGATATATGCCCCATAAAACTCAGCGGACCTTGATTAGTGTGTGGGTCCGTTAGCATGATTATATTGTTTTAGATTGGTTAGATAATGAATTAAATATACTATAGGCAATTAATTTAAATTAATATAAGTTTATAGTTAGAAAATAAATAAATAATTAATAAATTATTGGTACACCTAGTAAGACATGGGGGTTTTGGAATGAGTGTGCACACCTAAGTGTACTCGTTGGCTTGCCCGATGAATTTATAGGTGTTAAAATACAAATGTATATTTATAATTGTTATGTAAATATATAAATTAATTTGTAGTTTTGATTTAATTAATTTGATCCATTGGATGTTCTTGAGATCCATGTGAGTAGGAGATGTGTTGTAATGTGTGTCACTTTAGTGACTTATGTGACTTTAGTAACATATTCATCAGATCAGCCTTGAGACCACCTGATGTGAATCTCAAAAAAATCCGTAGATATGAATCAAAATATTTCAAACTTATCTCAATGTTGGATTGGTCGATCGAGAGAAAGTGAAAGTGGTGCTTGAGGGTTTGATTTCAGGAAAGTAAGGAATTAAAGAGAGGTGAAGAGATCATAGTTGAATTGTCATCACAATTGAATTGGGTGAGTTAGTAAGTTTTATTCAAGTTATTCACTTTCTTGATCGAATTTATGAATTGGTGATCAAATCTTGTAAATTCTTGTTTCTGATGTTGGGAATTGGTAAAATACCTCGTTTGAGCCCTTCCTAAAGTTATGGGGAGGTTTTGGGATGATTTGGTGATCGAACATAGGGTACTACCCTATTATGGTTTTTAGTCGCTCGATGGTGGAGCGCACTCCCTGTTGCAGGGAAGTGCGCTCCCTCAAGAATATGGAATGAACTCGATGGTAGAGCGCATTCCCTATTAAAAAAAAACAATGTTGCTGAATGAAACTTAGGTTTTTAGGGTTTAGGGACTGTTCTAAAGGTCCTAAACATTGAGTATTGGTCATATATTGACGTCAAATGGTTTGTGTTAGGATCTCGAACACCAAGAGAGGTTCATGTACCTCGAGACTTAGGACACTCGGAACAAAACATAGGAAAACTCGACCGAGGTAAGTAAGACTCACATTCTTATCAATTATGCTTCGTGAAATAGTATAATTAGTTTATTTAGTGTATAGACTATGAATTGGGCAATGTAACATTTCTTCACTGCATTTTATATGAAAATACTTGGAAGTAGTTTGATAAGGCCAATTTGGATTAGGTTGACGAAAAGGTAGATAAGAGTAACCTCCAACCTTTATTCTCAATAGCCCTTGACTTACTTTAATCGCTATTATCTAGTTAGAGTTGGTAGCTCTCTTACACTTTAATACACCAACATAATCACATGTCGACCAACATGGATATTCAGTGGACCATATTCTTATGTAAGGTGAGAGTACGACTCTAAAACGAAAATCAAAATATAAGTCATGAGTGCAGTTGCAATTTACATATTTAATTGCATTTCGTTATATATTTATTATATCATTCTTAACACCTGAATAGATATGGTTCTGATTCATATTGTTGTTTATTGATTCATTGATATTAGTTGATGATTGCTATATTTACGAGTATTGCTTATTGAGTATGTTGAAGCGCTCATCCCAATTAACATTTTAGATTCACAACCCAACACTTCAACAAAAGAAAAAAGAAGTTGTGAGAGTTTTTTAGTCTTCTCTATGATGTAATGAACCTTCTTTTGTATATATAATGTTTGAATTATAGTTTTGTAATATAATAGGGTTGGGATAATTTGTAACTAAGTTTTAATTTGGTAAGCTCTGGATTAATGTATATCGTATTATTAGTGAAAAGTCTTAAAATCTTTTGTTGTATTTATCTTCGACTTTATTTCGATATCGATATACAAGTTGCATTTATCAGGTATAAAACTAGAGGCTGCTCATTTTAGTTATATTTGATTGGTGAACTGAGGCTTAATTAGGGTTGCAGTCCGAGTATTGCCCTAATTGGAATAGGGGATGCTACACCTCTCTCTCGATTTTTATGCACTATCAGACTCCTTTCGGCTCCGATTACGTTCCAACACATCGGTGACCTTTGATTAAGATATGTGGTTATGCGGTGTCTATTTATCTTGGTTAGAGAATATGTCATGTATGCTTCGTGTTTATGCGGCATACTTAATGTGTGCGTGTCTTGGGATTTGTGCCATGATATAGAGAAGTAGATTGGGTTGTCTTGAGATTCGTGTAGTGCATATTGTGTGAAGAGTTGTCTCAAGATTAGTACAAAGATTAGAGGCATAGATATCACCTTGATATGTGTCTGCACGCATCTTAAGATTGCCTCAAGATGCGTGCTAATAAAATAAAAAAGTAATTAAAGTGAATTATAATAATATATATAGTGTATACAATACAAATATGCATTTGATACACATTAATATATAAGTATGATGTATACAATATATAATCAATAAAATAATCATTAGTTAGTTAGGAAGAAAAAGAATAAAGACGAAATTTGATAGAATCGGTCAAGCCAAATTTTAACAAACACAGTTCGACCCAAGATGCAGCTAATGTGGTCCGAACATGAAATAATCTCATATTTTTAGAAAATTAGGTTAATAAATTATTGTTTAAATTAATTTTTGGACCAAAATTATGGACCTAAACTATTGATAAGAGAATCATCGAATCGGTGTTAGGGTCCAACCGTGGATACTGGAATTGAGATTCACCTTAGTAAACTTGCCATCACCTAAAAGGGTTTCTAAGGTGATTCACATCAAGATCGATCCTGTGATGTGGTTCAACATGTACGTTTCGATTGCAGATATGCACTTCAATTCCTTGCCCAGAGAAAAATAGAGTGAGCCTTTATGGATGAATATATGTGTACCAAAATACTATTGTGAGTAAGAAAATGGAGCGAGAGAAAGTAGGTTAGAAGTCTTCACTTACCGGAGTAGTTATGAGATTTACAAATATGGAAAAAAAGAGGCAAATTGTCCCATGACTCTCATTTTCCCTTTAATTCTCTCTCTAAAGTTCATAACTGTATGTGACTCCCTTATTAGCAATTTTCAAAGGAACTGTGCTAATGATTATCACCTTTATTATAAAGCTATTTTGGCCTTGCTAAGATCCTAAGGGATATTGCATATATATATGATTTATGAAATTACATTATTTAAACATGAAATTGGGGTTTCAATTAAAACTTAAACATTGTATGTGTTAAAAAATTTGGTTCATGTGTATTGATTAATACAATAAATTAATAAATATATACATTGTTTAACTTATTGCTAGTAAACAAAAAATTTAGAGTTTACTATAAATAAGAAATACTAGAGTCGCATGCCAGTTTCATGTTATTAATTTTATTTGCATTGATATGTACAATTATATATGTTCAAAATGATTGTTTGGTTGTGTCATTTACTAGGTAGCTATATATTATGAATTATTGAATATTTGGATAAATTTAAAAAATAATAGAAACTAAAATAAATTTTATAGTTAATTATAAGGAATTGATAAAATATATCCACTAATAGGCTGATAAATTTGGGATTGAGATGTCTACTAACCGAGAATGGATGTATAGCCATATCGAAAATGGGTATACTTGACACAAGTTCATTAATGTCCTAAACAAGTTCATAACCTGCGCTAAGGTGTACTGCATAATCGTACCTACTATGATGTGTACACTATAGAATGTCATATACTTCATCAGGGCTTCATTATGGGATGTCATTGTTGGTCAGAACACGGAGACGAAGAACATATGTAACCTCAATATGTACATGGAGAACCTAGTAATACGATGAGATACGATGAACACGAAGAGTCACATGCAACCGATTATTGTACATCGTATCACGAGATAATGCATGTCTTAGCGCGTTTGAGTTTCAATTGTTGTCGTGCGGAACAACGTCTAAATCCTTATTTGAAAAAGTTGTATGAAATGATTGATGCAGCAAGCCAACCATTATACCCGGATTGCAAGACCATGACAAAATTACCTCCAATCGCGCGACTTCTAAAAATCAAATCATAACAACATATATCAAAAAAGGCGTATGGTGAGATTTTCAATTCTGTAATGATGCGTTACCGACTTACAGTCTTTTAGGCGATGTTTGTATAACATGAAATGAATAATGCAAGGGATGGAGCTATTGGTCTAGCAAATTAATTGTTGCGAGTCTATATGCATGATTTACTGGGACGAGGATTCATAGTTGACCATGTGTATTTGAGATGATTCAAGGTATGAGAAAAGCAATTATGAAGGACAGAATGACGCACGACAACCTCAGGAAAAATGTATTTATCTCCCATAGCACCTCGCCTGCAGCATTTATTTACGTCTCAAGCGATCACGGGGCACATGCGGTAGCATGAGGAACATGTTTCATATGACATTGTAATGCAACACTATTCCGATTCTATTACATGGAAGCATTTTAATTATGTCAACTCCAATTTTAACACCAAAATTCGTAACATTCATTTAAGGTTATGTACGTATTGTTTCTAACCATTTGGTTAGTCTAGAAAACAATAATCCTCATAACTCGAAATTTCCAACTCGTTAAAACTTACCTCCTTAATATGCATGAAGAAAGAGCTTATGTTTTTAAGGGTCATCATGTCTGGTCCGACTAATTCTACAAATCAAATCAATATCTTCCTATAACCATTAATAAAGAAGTTGCATGATTTGTGGCATGAAGGAGTGCTTACCTATTTCTTTTCCACCAAAACATACTTCGAACTACAAGTTACACCTATATGGACTATTAGCGAGTTCGCTGCTTATGGCATGTTGTCTAGTTGGAGCACATATGCCAATAGAGCTTGTCTATATTGTTTGGATAACATTGATTCTTTTCAATTAAAACATGGTAGAAAAACTTCTTGATTTGATTGTCATCATTGCTTTCTACCGTATGTCTCTACTTAAAGAAGTGACAAGATCGACTTTAGAAACGAAAAAACTTATCGGAAAGGACCTCTGCCTATTAAATCTAGGGAAAATATATTGAGTGAAATTGAAGTGTTATGAATTATGAAAGTAACCAAAATTGGATCTAGTGACGTAAAAAAAAAGATTGCCAAGTCTTCAGGGTGGAGAAAATGAAGTCTTTTATGGGACCTACCTTATTGGAAGGCGAATCTCATTAAGCACAACTTAGATTTCATGCACATCAAAAAACACAATTATAAGTGTGCGTGAGAAGAATAAGGATAATGCAAAGTCGAGACTATTGTAAACAAAATTTGCAATTAACCTTCCCTCGAATATGTCCTCGCATTCATCACATATCCTAGAGTGTGATATGCACTTGATAGACGTTAGAAAGAAGTCTTGTGTGACTGGATATGACGATTGCACTTTCCTAATGGACATGGTTCAAATATTGGTTGATATATGGATGTCAACAAATTGAGAATATTTAGGATGAAAAGCCATGATTGTCATGTGTTCATGCAGAGATCGATTTTATTGCCTTTTGCGAACTACTAGAGAATAAGGTGTGGATCGCAAAGCGAGTTAAGTTCATTTTCCCGAGACTTGATCGCTAAGAACTTTAATATAGCGCAAATTGAGTTGTTGCATTCCAACATTCCCAAAATATTGTGCAAATTTAAGAAAATCTCCCCACCTAGTTTTTTTGACTCAATGGAGCATTTTCCCATACACCTAGTATATGGGGCTCATATTAGCTAACCTGTATAGTTCAAGTTAATGTATTCATTTGAGAGGTAACGTTAATAAAAAATAAACATTTAATATAATGAATAATCAATATCTCAGGTTATGTTGGTTTGATCCACCTAATTTGATGGATCGTACAAATTTTTTATCTCATCATCAAGGTATTTTAAGCATTTGAAGAACAATGTTAAGGACAAAGTGAAAGTAGAAGGGTCCATATGTAATGCATACTTAGTTGAGGAATCAACTTCTTTTTGTTCTTTCTACTTCAAGGATCATATTAGTATTAGACATGAACGGATCTAACGAAATGATGGTGGTAGGGTATGTCAGAGTTTTACTAACAATGATGCATTCTCAATTTTCACGCATCTGGGATGACTATTGGGCATAACAAAGAAATGATACATCGCGTCAAATTAGTATGTTGCAGCTCATCAATATTTGTTACTAAATTGCCTAAAAGTATATGCCTATATTAGGTATAGCAATTTAGTTTGAATTTTCTTCAGTCACTGCTTCCTTGTGCGATGTATAATCTCGTATCATTCTTTTATAGTATATTCAAGTTTATTATTCTTTTGCAAGAACCTAACATCACTAATCAATCTACACAGACCAAGCTTGATCAACAATTTGCAACGTGGTTTATGCAATTTCTACGTAATATTCTATATATACCTAATCCAAATCATGTGAATTTGTTTTGAAGCCTTATCGCATTTCATTTCGTGACGTGGAATACCTTTTTTCTTAATGTTACTTATTAGACTGTCGAAAATGATGTGCCTTGCGCGATTTGTCAAATGTTGCAAGGATAGATGTGTTCATGCATGACTTACCCTGTATATCTCGTGAATAAATAAATCTCACACCCTGTCATATGGTATGAAGAAGGCAACACAAAATAGTGGTGTACGCATCAAAGGTGGGAACTACACTTACTATTACGAGGGTACTCCAAGACATAATTCGAATCTATTACCATGACAAGTCACTCCACAGATTATTCAAATGTGGTTGGTTTGATCCTACGCCGAATGGTACATGTTTTTGTTGAAAACTAAGTTTACTTGAAGTTTATAAAAACCACCGGTTTAATAGGTAGGAGCCTTTTGTTTTGGGAATGCAAGCACATCAAATGCACTATTTTCCTTACCCCTCTATCAGGAGGAGGAAGCGGGGTGATTAAAAAGCTATATGCAATCTTCAACCAAAGTTTGTATATGGAACCAACTCCATTAGCTCAAAAATTATCGTCATGGATAATACATTTTAAACTGATCAAAATGATGATGCCAACGTCGTAGTAGTTGATGTAGACCAATCATTATCGGTGACTATTGATCCGATGGGTGCAAATGTGTCAAAGAACGATGAATTTGAGAAGAATAAAAATGACGAAGAATAGGATGAATTGACATCATCGTCAAACAGTGGTAGCCAAGATGAGTTAAAGTGATTGGAGTGATTGTATGTAATCTAATATATCAATTTGCTTAGAAATTGATGTTTATGTACAACTTCATATAACGCTATGATTGTTATATGTATCAATCAACTTATTTTTCATGTGATTGATATAAATACCATTATATATGGTGAGAGGAAGGGGTGTGGTCATTTGGAGGATGGCGACATGAGGGACCTTGATGGTGGAGGCCACCAGTATCAGACGGGGCATCGTGCTCCCAACATGCCACCCTTTCCTATTGAGATGATCGATAATCATTACCTCCGACCATTTCTACCTTCCACATCAGATCACTCCATCAATTCTGGGTTAGTCCTACCCACCTTACGACACCGGACCCTCACCACATCACACCAATCCATCACATCCAAATCATCTATACCCACCTTACAGTACTAGACCCTCATCATCATAACATACCACTTCAACATATCGTGATCATCAATACCCACCTCAGCACGCCACACTATCACTTCCAGGTCATCGATACACACCTCAGCACGGTACTAGCCATTCATCATGACATCACGCAGCACCATCACCTTCAGGTCATCAACACTCACCTCATAATAGTACCATTCCCTCATCATCACAACGCGTCACACTATCACCTCCAAGTCATCTACACCCACCTCATCAAGATACATTTCCCTCATCATCACAACATGCCACGCCATCATCTCTTGACAAATGTCTAGCATGTATAATAAGGTTTTTTGTATATTCTTATTATTTGTAGTTGTTGTAAGTATGATCATCTCCATGTGAATTTTGCAAACTTTCTAAGAAAATGGGGTTTTCAAAGGTTTTTATTAATTTTTACCTTAACATAATTAAAACGGGAATTGAAATCATCTAATCAAACTATGACAATCAATTAAACTAATTAAACTAATACAATTCAAATTCACTAATACTAAATATTCTAAATTCAATTCAATTAAAATTAATATAAAACAAACATTTAAACGAATATCAAGAACAATAAAACATAAAACATTTTTATTCTGAATAGATTAATTAAAGTATAGTCATGATCATACTATCGTGATATGATGAAGTATTCTTGAATCATTAAACCTAAATCATAAGCAAGACTTAAAGCCTTTATCAAGCCATCAATTTTTCTTATATCAATGGAAAAGTTATATTCTAATCTTATCAAAATTAGTTCTTCGAAAGCTCAAAGATAACTAATAGAAATAAAACAATATTACACTCTATGAAAACTTCTTACTATTAGTCCAATATTATCGCAATTAGTCGCATAAATATCAAAATTAGAGCACAATTCACATAAGACATCTAAATGATAAAACCTTATAAATTAACTTTAGTTCCACTCTATATTAGATTTAGAACCTAAATATCAAAATATACATTCTAAACTATGCATGCAATACAAAGTTTCTTGAATACGCAAAAAAATCTATTGAAATCGTGAATTGTTATATAAGACTAAGTTTAAAGCATTAAACACAATTTTTTTATTATGATTACATTGTAAACTAGTTTAACTTCATGTTTGGACTTTGTTTATATTAATAAAATCCTCACATATAATACCCGAATACTTGAATCTCCAAAGAATCTTCAAAAGCAAGAACAATAAAACTAAACTAAAAGCAATTGAAAGTAGCTGATGTGGCTCCAAGGGCAATCAATTTTGGAGCCATAAGGTCATATATGTAGTATTTTAAAGTGTTCATATCTCAATCAAACTCAAACTTTTTGTTTTAATCCGAAATTCTCGTGGCCGACATTAGTGAATCCTGAACGAATCCTCCTTGGCTAAATCGCTGGGAAAATTGATGGAAATAAAGCTCTATGGTTCACCGATTTGGGTAGCGAATCCTAGTTCATTTCTTGATTCGCTGATGAATCACTACACTTATCTACTGCAGATTTATGTAGTGAATCCTAGTGAGTTTTTTTTTGAAATGTTGTAGAATCACTGTGGTTTCTTTAATTGATTGAATTCCTTACTTTTCTTCCTTTTTTCATCCATTTCTTCATATAAATATAATATAACTTGAAATCACAAAGCAAGAGAAAGCTTAGTGTAATATAGCCTTTTACATTTAAAATCACACTAAAATATACTATAAAATGTTGTCTAATTATTGGCTTATCAATTACCCCCAAACATAGCACTTTGTTATCCCAAGCAAAGGAATACTATCAATTATATTCTCTTTTCATTTCTTATTCTAATTTCATAACTACTTACTCTTATTCTTAAGCAGAAGTGATCATTAAATTAAAACTTATTACCCTCATGTATAAACATTATGATAGAATATAATGATTTAAAGAACAATCCCTTAAATGAAAACTCGACCCTTGTCATGCAATGCGGTTTAGAACTCAACGTTCGATCAATTCTAATGTCCGGTCACTATATAGGTTTTATGAATCTCCTTTGACAAACATCAAACTTATGAAGACTAATACATAATCCTCAGACACAAAAATCAATAAATCAATCTAAATTTCAAACAATATTTAAAAATACCCCCATAATCAAAGTCGATAGGATTATTTTTAGACACAAATAAAAATGATTATAATGTTCAATTGTTGGAATGTTAGAAAAAGAGATAATTCACTTAACTTAGCTATAAGCACTCAAGCTAAATCTTTTATTTTAAGAGATTTTATAACCATTCTTCCGTTTCTCCATATCTATTTTTTTCCCATATTTTTTTCCTTTTTTCATTCCTATGGCTCCGTACTCCTTTTTCATTTGGATACCATTATTTTTGTTATAGGAATTTTTTCTCACATTTTTCCACCACTAGATTCGCTGCTTCATTTTCTTTGGAACCTGTAGGTCTCTCTATTTTTTCATTTAAAAACTTCTGTTACCACTTCTAAATTTTATTATAGTTAAAGAAGTATTCTTTCCGACTAAGTAAATTTTTATTGGCTAATTCTTTATTTCTTCCTTTATTTGTGGATAAGTTCTTTTCATTATATATAGTATTTGACTAGTAATCTTTGTATAACAAGGTTCTTAGAGATCTATCTTGTTTATATTGCACTTTTGTTTTGATCTTCTACTCATTTTCATGTCTAACATAAAGCAATCAATCCATCTAAACTCTTCTAGTGCATACACAATCTAATTATGTCAAATAGGGTATTACAATTCCTTTATATCACAAAATTTTTATTTTCATGGGTAATAAAAATATCACTTCTATTTAGATCCAAATTATATTCAATTCATAACTTTTTAAATGAATAATGTAAAATGAAGAAATATTACTTGTATCTTCATCGAAAAATTAAAATTTTAGTTAACTTTAACTATTGAATAAATAGATTCTACCTCTCGAATCTTCTAGACTTCACTTATTTATACTTTACTTCACCTAAGTACCCCCAAACTCTTTCTAAACCTTATCCTCAAGATTTAAAAATTAAGCCAGGTTTTGAACAAAACAAATATACCTCGTGAAGCATAAACGAACTATATAAAATAAAAATAATTAATGAAAAAATTATCATTTGAATAAAATTTCTATAAACAAAGAAATAATGATAAAAATAAATTACCAAGCATCATTATTTTTATATTAATAATGTATCAACATCACATTAAACAAGAAACTGTAGTATCATAGTATAACATAGCACATATCACAATATCAAATTACAAATCAAGACCTCACACAAGATAACTAAGAGATAAATAAATATGAGAAGAAAATAAATAAGAATTGCCTTCTAAAAGTCAAATCATCACCACCATCCCCATGATCATATTATTGAGATTGATAACTCGCTGCAAAATCATAGAGTCTATAGTCCACTCCAATCTTTGGAATTCAATCTAAAAAGACTTTTACTAATAGTAAATTAGTCCCTAATTAAGGTCACTAACTAGTGATGTGACCCGAGAGCAGGTACATCGTCCCAATACTCTATTTGAGGACCAAGTAATATATTAATTTTAAGTGATGAATATCTAGTGTAATGTATGTGTATACACTATACCCGAGAATATTTATTTAGTGTTGTATTTTTGTAAGTTTGGCAAGCGAGTGAATATATGCCTCGAGATGCATGTCGACATGAGACCGGGGTAGAGAGTAATGCTGTAAGTCCTAATTTAGTTTCATATGATTAATATAACTAATCTAATGTGCCTATAGTTGAATTTAAGTAAATGAGGCCTAAGTTAAGAAAATAAAACAATAAGCATTGACTATGAGTCGGGATGCATGTAATCACCATCACAAAGTAAATTAAGTTAAAGTGTGTGTTAGTCATAAGTGTTTATTTAGAGTTATATATAGGTTCATTTTAGTAATATATTTAGTATAAAAATCCATAAAATAGCTCTAATTAATGGTGTTTATGCATTTTTAGGTAATTAAGGCGTAAAGAAAGGAAATTAGCAAAAATGAGAAGAAACGAAGCTAAAACCCATCTATGCGAGATTAGTGGCGTGGCAGGCAGTGGTGGCACTATGGAGGTATAAGGGACGACCCCGAGGATGTAAAGTAGGGCGCCGAGGGCACTGAGGCAATGAAGGACACACAAGCCATGACTCAACACACATAGTTTTAGGGTATAAGTGACAATGCCAGATTGAAAGAAATTGAAAGTTAGAGTTCTATTTTAAGTTAAGTTGTAAAGTAGGGTTAGTAGGACGTATAAATAGATGTCAGGACATGATAAAAATAGATGAGATCAACCATTAGCCACCATTAGAGTATTTTAGTATATGTTTTACTTATTTTGAGTATTTAGACGATTTGTGGAGCGAAGACTTTGAAGACTCAAGTGTGGTGATTCAAGTAATGTGTTATTGATATTATTTGAAGTATTTAAATTTATCACTGATTTCAATGAATACCACTATATGCATGTTGTTTCAATGATGTGTGAGTAGTCTATTAATCTCAGGGATCAATGATACTTATGGTATGAATGCAATGCTATAAACATGAGTTGAAACCGAATATAAAAAGTGCAATGGTTGGAATTTGTATTCATTATGGGCGTAATGCTATAGATATCTTGATCACATGTTTATTGATATTAGGTTTTAGAAGTTATCATGACCATTAAAGCTTTTAAGCCAGACATAAATGGTACAAACATAAAATACTCTACATGAAGCGATAGTTGTTGGTTAGGAGGCACAAATAGTTAACTTAATTGGTTATGAATCTAAAGATTTTGAATATTAAATTAGTGAGTAGCTTACATTATTCACACCGATAGGTGGAGTTCTAATTTGCATATTAGAATCTTTTCCATCATGATAGTGGGTTGAAGTGGATTGAAAGGAAATCTATCTATTCTAATTAGGCTTTGCACACAACATAATAACATGATAAATCGGTTGAAAAGCATAAAGTTTCATTACCTAGGTAAAGTTGTGAACTAAGATAGTTTTAACATAAGAATTTTGATAAATTGCATTGATTTGTTAGATTTGTTAGTTTAGTGATAAAGTCATTTACAAAGTATTTATTAGCAATAGATTTATTGTAGCTAAGTACGTAGTGAGTGCATACACATTTCCTTAAGGATAATATCTGTAGCGAACGTAAGATGAGTACACTTGTTACTACAACTAAGCCACTATACTTGCACCGAGGTCAAGTTTTTGGCGCCGTTACCGGGGATTAGTAGCCACTTAGTATTACTTAGTTATTTTGACATGTTGCTAAGTTTTATTTTAAGTACTTTACTTTCAAGTTCATAAAAAATAAAAGGCTTAAGTTTCAAGTTTGACTTTCTGCACTTGATCTTTTATGTTTTCTTTTTAGGATAGGTAGATGCGTGCCATGGGAGAGGACCTAGTGCCTTACAACCTTAAAATTTATAGAAACAATAAAAGAAAGAAAAGGAAAGGAATCAATATGGATGAGGATCAATCGAGAAACCAATAACAGGGCCGCAGAGAATAATCAACCCGCAGGTGATCCGGTAGTACAGGATAAAGTGCGAGGACAGAGACGCCTTCATGACTACTTCAAGCCTAAAATTTAGGACACCGACAAAATAGTGATGAGGGTTCCAGCCAACACCATCAAGTTCTAACTGAGACCATCTTTGATAAACATGATGCAAAATAGCTTGTTTAATGAGTTAGCTAATGAAGATCTAGTTGCACATGTTGAGAATTTCTAAGAGTGCGACACCGTGTACATTATCGAAGTTGCAAAAGTGGTGATCTGGATGAAACTTTTTCATTCTCATTAGGTGGAAAAGCCAAATCCTGGTTCCAAGGACTTAATGCGGGGATTATGACCTCATGGGCAAAAGTCAATGAAAGATTTCCCGATAAGTTCTTTCTCCAAGTGAAGGTCAGTGAGAGGAAGCTGGAAATCAATCTATTCAAACATGAAGACACCGAGTCCCTTTGCAAGGCTTGGGAAAGATTCAAAAAGATGCTGAAGAGATGTCTGGGACATAGATACGTAAAATGGGCAAAGCACCAGATTTTCTACTATAGGATGAACCACAGCACGAGAACACTAGTAAATGATGCAGCAGGTGGTTCTCTACTAACTGAGGATGAGGATGGAGCATTGGATCTCCTTGATTATATGTCTCAAAACTCTACGGCCGATACTTATTCCAAAATGAGAAAACTAGCAGGTAGAGGTGGGCATTGGTCTCTATAAAATGGCCCAAACCGTCCAAACCGTGCAAACCATATGGTTTGGTCTGGTTTTTTTTTAACTTGCGATTTGGGGGCGGTTTATAAAACTTGAAAACCCCGATTCCACTGTTTGGTGGTAGTTTTCATTTACAAAAAACCGCGGTTCACCAAACCGCAAAACCACCCTAAACTTGGAAGGTATTGAAATAAAGTTTAAGCCTTTTCTTGTTGTTTTAACTTTCAAAATGATCTTAGACTCATAATTTTGATTGAGTTCATGTATATTATTGTGTTTTTGGTAAATGGTCATGTATGAATATATATTTTGTTGATGGGATTGTATGGAATATGTGACTTTTTTTGCTGAAAATGTGTCGCGAAAAATCGCAAAACCAAACCGACCAAACTACGCAAACTGCGGTCGGTTTGGTTGTGGTTTTGAGGTTTCGCGGTTTGGTGGTGGTTTGCAAAATGGCCAAACCGCGAACCTTCATTTTGGTGGTAGTTTGATGATTTTTACCACCAAACTGCGGTTTGCCCACCCTTACTAGCAGGGGTATACGAGATTTATTCATAAGCAACGATTTTGGCACAATTATCAAATATGAGCAACCAAATGGCAAAGATTTAAATGGGACACCAAAGTCCACAAGTACAGGTGATATATCAACATATTAGTCAGTGGTTAACCAAATGGAAATACAACAAGGAATGTAGTATTAGGAAATCAACTTCATGAACAATAATGGTTACGGAACAACTTTAGATCGAGAGGAATGGCTCCCCAAAAGTTTTATCAAGGATACAATAAAAACAACAACCCAACTTTTCCTATGGAAATCCTCATAATAGAATGAAGTTACTTCAGGGATTTGATCGACAAGTCTAACAGGGAAGCTAGGACAGAGTGAAAAGGTGAATTCTTTGAAGTCAATTGAGAAGCAATAGGGAATGCCATGAGAAGCACGAGAAAAGATGGGAGTAGTGAAGGGAGCCATAAAGAGGATGGATGATGAAAGATCACAATCCATTAAGGAAAGAAGGATAATTTCCAAGCAACACTGTCATCAATCCCAAGGAGAATGTTAGTGCTATTTACATGATGAGCACTACGGCAAAGAGTGAGCCAAGACAATAGCATGTGATGTAAAAGCCAAAAAAAGTCAACACTTTGGCTATGAGGAAGCATGAAGAGATGCATGAGTACGGAATGGAAGTAAGGAAATATGAACTCGAGGGATTTGGGCAACAAAAAATCAATGCCTTGAAGAGTAACAAGAAGGGAAATAAATAATGGAAAGCTAAGCAAAAAGATAAAGGAACTTTTGAAGAAGCACCAAAAGGAAATGTAATTAAAGTAGTTTCAAGGAAGCTGGAACCAAATTTCAAGTTCATCCTGAGACTTCAACCAATCAAAATGAGAGATATGCATACCAATAACCATCAATGAGCACTGGTTTGGAAATTTCTTATGTGATACGGAGGCCATATTCAATGTCATGCAACTAATGGACTTGTTGCAAGCCAATTTGAAGATCAATTTTCTCGATATGATAAATTTTCAAATAGTAGATGGCAAGTTGATACCAACTATAAAAAGAGTCTTGAATGTGCATGTGAAATTAAGTAGATTCACATTCATCATGGATTTTAAGGTTATGGCTCACAATATGGATGATGATGTGTCTATGATACTTGGGCGACCATTTTTTGAACACTGCTAATGTGAACTTGTACAAACGGAAGAAGAATATCACAATGAGTCTCAATGAGGGCGATGATGAATAGAACATTGTCTTTGTCAATGGCAAAAAGTACATCTGAATGGGAATGATACAATAATCTTCGATTTACAAATGGAGCATCTCGATTTAGACACAGACTAAATGAGCGAAAAGGTGTATGGCTAATGGAGTTAATTTAAGCACTAATGGGAGGCAGCCCAGGGGTTTTTGAATTTCAAGCTTTTAAGTTTCATTTAGTTGTTAGTTATTTAGTTTAACAAGTACAATTAACTCGTTTTATTCTAACTTTCCAAAATTCGTGTTGAATGTGCAGGAAATACCATTTTCTGAGTGATAATTCATCGGAATGGAAATGTCCCACCAAATCATTAAAGAGCATAACAAAAAATGAATGAGTTCAAGCGGCAAAAGGAGGTACACAGACAAATCAAGAGTAAGTTTTTATGAAATTTTTGTATTTATATGGATTTCATATGATCACAACATCTTGTTTGAGTGATACACAAAGTCGAGAGAGGTGCCTATTAGGAATTAACTAAGAATATATGTGAAACACATTAGTAAACTGCTGACCCTATGGCTATGACCCACGACGTCGTAGGTATTAATGACTGCGCTAGCAAGGCGCCAAGGAGAGTAAGATTATACGTGACACGTCATCGACGCTGTCACGACGCCATGCCTATTAAGGCATGGTGCCAGTGTCGATGGGGATCTTAAAACCCTTGCTTACAACTTTCTCCACACTTGCATCAACACCTCACTACAACGACCAAGTATACATCTCTCTATAGCCAAGTTTGATCAATTCTAAGTGAGATAAGAGAGTTCCTAGTGATTTACAATGAAAGAAGCAAGTACATTATGGATTTGCACAAGCTGAGAATCTAGGGCTTGAATTTGAGATTTTGATTTCAAAGAGAGTTAGGGTTCCAATTTGTTAGAGAAGTAAGAGGGCTTAGATTGATAAAGACTTAGAGAAGTGTTCTACACTAGGAACTTGTCCGACATTGAGTTGAAATTTCCAATTTCATTAGTTATGCTTTGAATTTTGAAATTTTGATGAAATTGCATGAATACTGGATTTGAGGTTGTTGAGGATAAGAATTTGCAACGTGTGTGAATATTGAGCATTAATGTGACCCATGGAGACATAGTCTATGTTTTTGCATTATTTGACATATAAATGATCCATGTGATATGAATTGTTATTTTAGGCAATTTCAAGACCCGTATTGCTAAGTTGCATTTGTTGTGTTGTAGCTTGAATTGAAGAGAATGCCAATAACAAGGAAACAAGATTTCCAAGTTAGAACAATGATTTTGAGGCATCTACCTCAAGAGACTCCACAGAGGAGCCAAGATAATTTAAATCCAAATATTTCATTAGTAGAGAGGCAAAAGATAGATACATGGATATTCAAAATAGGGAGTTCATTTGTGAGAGAGGAATAAAGTTGCTGGTCAAGTATAATAAACGAGTGAACAACCTCATTAGGTGACATAATTGAGTGCATTTCACTAAAGATTATAAAGAGAACAAAGTTAAAGGAATGAGTGGAATTGTGTGCGAGTTTTATGCTTATGCGAAGTTCACTAGGAAGAAAACTTGTCCCCTTTAATGAGCGTGAAATAAATATTATCTATGGATTGGAGCACTTGAATGGAGTTGGGGCCGAACCAAGTTTTCTTAATGATATGTATGTGTAACCTTATAACCTATACCCATTTAAAGCTATTGATAGAACATTAGTTGTTCAAGGACAACCCGAGTGGGTAATGGGAGCTGAGAATGTGCTGAAGCACATCAAGAAGAAGAGTGTTAGGAAACTCTATTGAATGTGGCTACATTTACTAGTTGCATCGCTATACCCCACCACTCAAGGGAGGAGAGATCAACAAGTCAAAGGCTGTTTGTTTATATGAGATTAAAAAGAAAGGAGAGATCGATGTTGACACAATTATCTACATTAATCTGAGGGAGTTTTTCATATCTAAACGAGACAAATAATTCTTGTTTCCTATATTGATCACTCAGTTAGGCTTGAAGGCCATAGTGCGGTTGAGAGATGACGAAAAACTTGATATTGATGCATAAGGAACCAAGGATGAAGCTTTCATACTTATTCTGAATCACCACCTAATTATTAAGACTTCAGGAGGAAAGAAAAAGAGCCGATGGAGCTAGACATGAAGTCGAGTTATTGGCCAACGATAAGAGGATGATGCAATAACATCAACAACAACAACAAAGTTAGCACTGGAATGGGAATGTGAAAGTTAAGGAGAAGAGGATGATCAATAGCAGCAGAGATTCGCTTAGGGCTACTAGTTTGTAGACCTAATGATTGAAGAGTAGGACTTGGATGGTCCTGAGGTCTTTCCACATCTTCCTCCACTATAGCTATTAGTACCACTACTAGTGTAATTGACTCCACAATAGCAGAAGCTATGCATTGCTAAGATAAGGAGATAGTATCGAGAGGATAAGGTGCAGTATCACGCAGTCGTGTTAGAATATGAGCAATATATGGAGAGCAAAGAGCAAAATCGATGGGATGGGCAATGGAACTTCATGTTGTTTGTTGATTATTAGAGAGACATAGCTAGGTACAAGAGGAGCAGAGGGATGAAACCTACTGATAGGTCATTTGGTTTTCTAGCAGCACCAGCTTATGTGTTTCATCAGGATTTAGAGTAGAGCATAAGGATGAAGCGTCCATTGACCCCTTCTTACGCTGGAGTTGATGATGATGTGCAGTCCTAATGTCAATGTCTTATGATTTCTTTAGACTTGGAGAGATGAGAGATACATCGATACCATTTATTTTAACTTTGAGATATTTTGTTAAATTTTTAATTATTTATACTCTATATTTAGTTTAGTTTATACGTATATATTTGTCTATCATATATGTTCGTGTATTTTAGTGTTTTCATGGTTTAAGGCTTGCTCTTAAACTTTGAGGGCAAGGTTTAGTTTAATTTTGTGGGCATCAACACTGCACTACACTAAGGGAAGGGTAAGAAAGGTTGAAATAAGAATAAAAACTACAGGTATGATCGTTTAAGTTTAATTTTTGAAGCAGTTAAGGAGGAAAGCATTGTAGTGTATGATCAATTTCATGTTCATACTATTTGAATGTTTAATTAATATAGATTAGGTTATATATGGTAATATGTAATGAATAACTAGTTTATTTGCATGTTCATGCCTTTAAAGGAGGTTGAGTAAAGTATAAGTATCTTGTTGATATGAAACTCAAGAGAGTTTTTTTAAAGTTTTTGAGGAAAATAATGAAATGGAGCGACAACGGTATGATTTCATGATTAGAAACCTAAAGTCAGGGAAGATCATGAACTTGAAACAAAAGTAAGAAACTACTAGAATACTTCTTGTGGAAAAAGTTAGATCTCTAAAGAATTCTATAATAAGGGTGAATCTAACTTTATAATAGAAAGTAAATAAAAATTTAGTACAAGAAAGGGAAGAAATAGGCTTTGTAAATGAGATAATGGAGTTAACTTGCTTAATTAAGTAAAAGTGAGAAATGCTAAGAAGAGTTTAAGAAATATAAAAAATCAGAGAGTCCCACAAGTTTTGCAAGAAATGAAGCAGAGAACTTGATAGTTGGAAAAAGTAAGCGGAAAAATAAAGTCCATAGGAAAAGGAGCAAAAATCGTAAAATGAAAATAAAAGGAGAAAGGAGAAGAAGAAAGAAATGAGATAAAATTAAAGAAAAAAGGTGGAAGTTAAAAATAAAACTCTTCAAATAAAAGATTTAGCTCGAGTGCGAGTAGCTTGATTGAGTTTAGTTTTCTTTCCAAGTATGTTAAGTCCTACAGACTCTTAAAGTGCTAAAGTCTACCAAAAACGAGTTTCATTTATCCTTATTTGGGAATTCCTGAGCTTAATGAGAAATAATGAGATTGTACACTTGCTACTTGAGTGTAGAGGTGAAACAAACTTGTGAGTAGTGATGGTTTTGGTTGCGATCTACTTTGGTGTTTTGAAAGTGAGTTGCATGTATTGTTTAAGCTACATATTTTTAAAAATATAAGTCTTTGCAAAGAAAAACTTTGGAGTGGATTATTAAATTGAAACTAAGTAAATTAAAAGATACTCCATTAACAATGTAAAATTAATAAGAACTAGGTATTAGGAGATATAATAAAATACATTTTTGCTTGAGACGTGCAAAATCCTAAGTTTGAGGGTATTTGATAAGTCTATATTTAGACTATATATAAGTTTAGTTTAATATTATATTTAGTATTAATATCCCTAACTGAGCTCTAATTAATCTTGTTTATGCATTTTTAGCTAATTAAGACGTAAAGGAAGGAAACGAGCAAAAATGAAAAGAAACGAAGCTAAAACACACCTAAATGAGGTTAGCATCGTGGTAGGTAGTGGTGGCACCGTGGAACTATAAGGGATTGCTCAAGGGATGTAAAGTAGGTCGCCGAGGGCATTGAGGCAATGAAAAACAAACACAGAAGGCGGCACAATGGCGGAGCTGTGGCTCAACACACACGGCGCCGGGCATAAGTGGCATCGCCAAATTGAAAGAATTTAGAAAGTTAGAGTTCTATTTCGAGTTGAATTGTAAATTAGGCATTCTAATTGTTATTAGGAAGCATAAATAGATGTTTGGACGTGACAAACATAAATGAGATCAACCATTAGCCACCACTATTTTAGGATAGTTTTACTTATTTTTAAGTATTTAGACGATTTGTGTAGCAAAGACATTGAAGAATCACGAGTGGTGACTTGGGTATTGTGTATTAATATTATTTGAAGTATTTCAATTTATCTCACTATGTGCATGTTTGTTTCAATGATGTGTGAGTAGTCTATTAATCTTAAGGATCAATTGTGACGGCCCCAAATTTCGAGGCAAATCGGGCACCGCACGTCGCTGGACACGTCATCGAGTCATGCTACATCAACTGCACACCTGTCTATGATGACCCGCGAACTATCCGTCTTGTAATTCGACTTAGTAAATTTCGTTGGTTTAAAAGATTAATATTCTATCAAAATATACTAAGTTAAGAAGTTTTAGAACTTAATTTGTTTATTTTAATTTTTTTCAGGTTATTTTTAATAGCGGAAGTCTTAATAACATGCATATAATTAATGTAAATAAGTTATGCATTAATTAACAACCTATGGGGTGGAAACCCATCAAAATGATACCATGTATATCAGTTAAGGCGAAAAAAATGTATAATAGGTGTCAATGTACATGTATCAGGTGAAAAAGTCTCCCAAAATGATCCCAAAAAGTATGTATATGTAAATACAAACACCTACGAGTAAGCTAGTGGAGACGCTCCAAATCAGAGGTAGTCGCCAATCAGTGCCTTCCCTCGGCTCGTCGTAGGATCTGCAACTTGCCACCAATAAACAATGACAAGTTCCAGGTGAGTAAATCCCAGAGAAATTCAGTTAGTGTTCACAAGAAATCCAAGAAAATGGCTACCATTCATGCATATAAAGTAAATGAACAGGAATGTAATGCATGAATATAAGTCGTGAGATAATCAAGAATATGGAACGCGAGTGTGGTGTATAGTTGTCGAGCCTATGGATGAAAATACTAAACCGAGAAGGCCTTGGAGGTGAGGAAATCCACACCCCCTCTTCAAGGTCGAAATGAGGAACTCTGTTGGTCGGAAGGTTGACTTCCGCCCAACGCCTCGAAGGAGAGGAAATCTGTGACGAAGGTGAGCCTCACGTCAACTCGCTCTCGAGATCATCAACTCGCTAAGAGAAATCTCATACGCAGTCAAAGGTATGACCAACACCGTACCAACAATCGGATCATCATCAACGAGAGAGCCGAAATAGAGTCACACCATCCCTTCGACCATACATAGACACACGTGGGAATAGAGTAAACATGCAAGTTGAACTGGCGAAAGTAATGTGAACTAAATAATTTACAAGAAAAATAAGTAAATTCTAAAATGACTTTCTCTCGGGTTTACTTACCTCAAACAATCGCAAATATCTCTTCAAAATGTCTCACTCACGCCTTGAGATACGCGCCCGATACCCGAGTATAGTCTCCTAAGTCCCTGGTATCTAAATTATACCACTTTTATTATTTTAAAATCACATTAAGTGAATTTATAATGTGTGACAAAAAATTCGAGATTTTGTTTCAAAAAGTTTAATTTATGCACACTTTTCGAGTTATACCGGGGTGCCAATGCCCCAAAAAGTCCTCAAGAATTAATTTTTTTATTTTTTTCCATTTTATTATACTTCTCTTGATTTTTTTCTGGATTTTCCAAAATTTTCTAGCTATTTTAATATTTTTATGATTTTTCTATGATTTAAAAATGTCTTTTATTTAATTTTTTAAAATTTTAATTGATTAAAATTAATTTAGGATGGGTTAGGCCTGAATCGGGCGCGGTTCGGCCCAAACAGGGCCACCCGAGTTTGGGCCTGGGAGGCCGGCCCACATGGGCCTGGCCAGCAGCCCACGTACTGGGGCTCCTTCTTCTTCCTCCAAATCGTCACATAGATGATTTTTTTTTTCAACACTACAACAACAACAACACCACCAACAACCTAACAACAACAACAACAACACCTATCACCATTAAACTCTAAATTTGTCCACAAAAGTTAACCAAAATTGACACACTCTCCTCGATTCGGCGATATTCGCGAGCATCGCCGAGTGGAGAGAGCGTCGCAAGGGATGTGCGATCGAGTTGAGAGAGTGATGGAGAGCTTGGTGGTGAGGAGTTGGAAGTGGAGAAAAAAGTCAAAATGAGAGGGGGAAGAAGAAGAGTCGGGTAGAGAGAGAGTGAGTGAGGAGAGGTGAATTTTTTTGTTTGATTTTGGATATGAGAGAGAAAAAAGTGAGTGATGGGTTTAAGTATGGTGATTAGATAGGTGATGTGATGTGTGATGTGACAACTAAACCCTAGACTATCCCATACACCCGCGTTACGCGCACACTGCGACGTCGTACTCGTACACTCTCGTCCGTACACGCGCACAACGCGACCAAACGTAATTCTTAATTAGCGCGACGCAAACTATTAAATAATAGTAAAATAAATAAACACTCGCCACACAAAATAACAAATTTCACCTCGTTAGGCGTGCCCTAGACTTTTTCGCGACGTTTACATGGGTCTGAGCTTAGGATCTTAATCTGTAATTTGTCAGTTAATCGGGATTAATTAATGCGGGACCGTTACATCAATGGATCATATGGTATGAATGCTATTCTATGAACATGAGTAGAAATTGAATATAAAAAGTGCAATGGTTAGAATTTGTATTGATTCTGAGCGTAATGCTATAGACATCTTGATCATATGTTTATTGATATTAGGTTATAGAAGTAATCATGGACATTGAAGCTTTTAAACCAGACATGAATGGTACAATCATAAAATACACAACATTGAGAGATAATTATTGATTAAGGAGGAAGGGATAGTAAATTTAATTGATTATGAATCTAAAGACTTGGAACATTAAGGCAATGTGGAGCTTACGTTATTCACAATGATAGTCGGAGTTCTAGTGTGCACATTTGAATTTTTTTGGCGTGACAATGGGTTTAAGTGGATTTGAAAGAAATCTATCTATTATAATTAGGCACTGCACATAATATAATAAGATGATGAAGTGGTTGAAAAACATAGTATTTCATTACACAGGTGAAGTTGTGAACTAAGATAGTTTTAATATATGAATTTAAGTAAATTGCATTGATTTGTTTGACTAGCTAGTTTAGTTATAAAATCATTTACAAAAGATTTCCTTAGCAATAGATTCGTTGTAGCTAAGTACGTGGTGAGTGCATACACCTTTCCCCGAGGATGATATCCGTAGGCAACATAAGTTGAGTACACTATTACTATAATCGAGCCATTACATTTGTAGCTGAGGTCAGTTAGCAAGGCTGAGTTAGTGGATTTTAGAACAAGATATGAGCTATAAGACTGTTCTAGAGATGAGTGTGTAAACTTGATCAAGGGCCTCCATTATATCACATAACTTTATATATAGTTTGTATTGGAGATTGCATGCAAATCATCTCATTTTTAGTAAGATGGTATGAGATCTGGGGAAGATGATGCTACATTAGCTATGAAAATTCAGAGATTTGGGAGGAGTTTCACTAAATTAAGGAAGCTTCACAACTAGGTAAGCTAATCAATACCTCCACTTTGTTAAATTCAATAAAGAATTGTAAGTTTTGGTTTAATTTGATTTTTTCAACAATTTCTGTTGGCAAATTACTTTGTTGTTAAAATCTAATTCCTTATTTGGACTCCTTTTGAAATTCCACTAATTCTACTATAAAGAAGTTCTAGATTTGGATTTGTTTTCATTAAGTTATGAATTTTTGAAAATCATGAAGCTGTAAAACAAAATTGAAAATTTTGCATGTTGTTATTATGAACCAACCTTTGTAATTTTGATCATAACTTCATCATTTAAATCAAAATAGACGAAAGCTAATTGAAAGGGAACAACTTGTGCCTACTGACAGATTTTTGAAATTCGAATGTTTTCTTGTCAAAAAACCTTCTACAAGTATGGTGATGAATATGCAATTTTTAGATTCATAATTTTGTTAATATTATACTGTTTTAAGCATAACTCCCTTACTTCTTACTAGATTGAGCTTACCTTTTAGTACGATGTTCTAGGATATGCTTTTAGGCTTCATTGAAAAAATCATGAGTCTCGAAGCTATGGTTTAAGAGAAATGCAATTTACAAAGTTGCTGGTCGAATTTAAAACTGTTTTGCATCATTGTGGTAAAACTTTCATATCTTCTTCGATTCTTATCAAATTGCAGAACTTATAGTTCTGGAAAAGCTAAGACATAACTCTAAAAACTTTACTTTGAACTATAATACATAATTTTAACATTTTGGTAATTGAAATCAACTCATAAATTGTTGCACCAAAATTATATTTATTTATTAAAACATATTTCAAGATAAACAAAGTATTGAGTGGGCTGATTGTGAAACATTAGAATTTAAAACCACTTAACCAACCTAAAACAAGTTAAATTAAATATGTTAGGACACCTCAGGAGCTTGGAGAGGACTTACAGGGTGTGGAACGCAATTTTGGAGTGGTTGAGAGCTGATATAGGCTAGGAATTGAATGCATTTAAGGTGACTAAATCTGTTGAGGAAATTCTCTCAATTTCATTCCTTTATTGAGTCAATATGCAGTGATTTGAAGTGTCTTAATGGTGATATTATATTTCTAATGTCATGCCTTGTATATACTTTCATGTCTATGATTTTTTTGGCTATAATCGTCATGTAATGACCTATCGCATGGCATTCCTTTTTTTGGTTTCATTCTATGATTAGTTTCCTTTATTGAGTTAATATAAAATGATTTGGAGTGTCTTAATGGTTTCATTCTATGTCTTTCATGTTTAGGCTATTGAAATGTCTTCTTAATAGCATGCTACGATTTTTTTTTACTCTTTTATTAGTGTATGTACACATCTATATCAATATGTTTGTTATGTGACACTTGTTTGCACAATCTACAACATGAGTTCTTCAAAAGGCATGACTTGAGGAGCCCAACATTCAGGGTTCCCTTACTTAATGAGTTGCATGATACCTAGGGTTAGAGTCCTTGGAGATGTCGGAACTCCACATAGTTGATATCTTTCCACTTTACGAGGTGCGCTGCTCACATGTTTGGAATGTTCGGGGATGTTGGCACTACACACAACTGATGTTATTAGCGCGACACACGGGGTTTGAGTCCCTGGAGATTTTGACTAACCAAACCTGGATTTGCATGATCATTCTATATATCATTCCTTGTCGGAGCTTGGCAATTGTTTGCATACTTTCCTTTCAACTTATTCTTTTTCATAGCTATTATATGCTTTTGGCTACCGTTCTTTGTATATCTTGAAAATCTAGATGAATAGCCTCAATTCTTACTTTCTAGTTTACCGGACTCAATTTTTTTTTATGACGGTGGATATAGATCTATGGAGTAGCAAACCAGGAAAAGATGAGACCAACGACTACTTCTGAACCTTCCCAACTGATACATGTATTACTTGTTTTTATTTCATGTGATCTTTTATTTTACTTGGTTTCCATATTAGTTCTTTTGATAATGCTTCTGCAAATTTTACTAAGTCCTCTGCCGATAATATTGAAATAATAACAAATTTTTAATTAACTCTAAAATCATGAATAAGGATACAATGAATAATATATATTCTAAACATGTATAATGAGGTGAATAAGGCAAAAAGGTGACTAATATGTTGTTAAGCCTTATGTGGCGTGGATTAGGGCTTACTGAGGGGATTAGGTCGGGCGGCATCCCATTTGGCGAAACTGTCATAGTTGGTTTCAGAGCATAGGTTCTAGAAATGTTGTGGTCAAAGAGGTTATGATACCAACATAGTTGGTATAAGAGTCTAGGTATAGAAAACATAGCAATAGAGTTGAGTTTATTCTAAACCATGATACTAATATCACAATTGATATTAGAATCTATGTTCTGGTTAAGTACGAAATGAAACTTGAGTCAAGGACATATCTTAAATGTGGAAACACACGATCCTTGCATAGAAACTATTAGTTGGGAAGTGAATTAAAATGAGTTGCGGAATTTTTATGTGTATATGTTATGTTTTGTACATATATATGCAATATTTAGGTAGTAGTTGATGTCGCGATCACTATCGACATATAGACAACTATGGCAGACCAACACGATGGTGGAGATGGTAGCACTAGCAGAAGCCAACATCTCCACGAGGGTGGAGATGGTGCAGTACATTCAGCGTCTAAGACTCATACTATTACTACTGAAAACGTGTGGCATTGGACTGACGCAATCACTACTTTAAGACAACAGTTGACGGAGCTCCTTGCAATGATACAAGCACATCTGGCTTCACTAAATAAAATGAATAACGGATCCAGGGGATCTGGATTAGCGATATTGGCCACCATAATAGAGGAGATGAGGCATGCATCATAATTTAGAGGTGATCAAGAGGGACATAACATACACAGGTGCCCACAACCAACGAATAGGTATTCCTTGCTAACACTGGAAAGACAAGCACTGTCATTGTTGCAAATCTGGCAAACACCAGGGGACACAGGATGAGATGAGTCGTAACTAAGGTAGAGCCCAATATAGAGCCAGTCTATGGTTTCAGTACGGAAGATGCAACCAACATATCTTAGATGCTAAAAAATTGGACATATTAGTTAGTAGTGTCTATAACCCGTGGTTTACTTTCAGCAAGGGACTAAGAACAGAGCTGGAGGTAGTAGTATCGATACGTGGGGATAGAAGGAAAATGGAGAACTATATGTGTCACCATAGAGACAAAGGTCGACGCAAAGTCAGGTGATCTTGACAGCACCGAGTAGACCAACGGCTTGTTACTGGCATGAATAGACTGGACATAAGGTCAAAATGACCATAACTCCTGAGCTTGAAACAGTCTATGATATCGGCACAAGCGTTAGAGAGAGCCCATGTAGTGGCAGAGCAAGACCCAGAGGCGACACACGACCATATCGAGGGTAAACTTCTACATATTTCTGGATTATTCACGTACTGTCATGGCGGAACATAAAAGTAGCTTGCGCAAGATGATTTGTGAGAGAGTTGATTATTAAACGGTCTAGAGCGACCTAACATAATCCATGTTTCATGAGTTGGATTATTGGGATAATGGAAGTAATGTTGCCCGATAAGCACACTCGAAACTTTCAAAAGAAAATTATGCCTATTAAGATTTCTCTGGAGTACTATGACCATAGTACCGTATATTGTGATAATGTGTATGTGGTAGCTAAGCATGGACTTGCCCACCGTAATATTTGAACACATATTAAATGGTTAGTGGATCCACCTTCGGTGATTGAGAAATATAGGCTTTAGGGCAAGTATTATTAGAAGTCTTGGATTGGGTAGTTATAATGAGAATGAAATTGAAATAAATTATCCAATATTCTTTAAATGATGAAGAACTAAGAGTTGAGTTGTGAGGGACTCCATTTTTGGGGATATGATTGAATTATGAGATTAAACATATAATTAAGTCAAGTTTAATTTCAAGGACAAAATTTCTATTAGTTGGGAAGATTGTAATAGGCAAAGATTTACTAATAGTAAATTAGTCCCTAATTAAGGTTACAGACCAGTGACGTAACCCGAGAGTAGATACACACTCCCAATACTCAGTGTGAAGACCGAGTAATATTTTACTTTCGAGTGATGGATGCCTAGTGTGATGTATGTATGTACAATATACCTAGGAATATATATTTAATGTTATATCTTGTAAGTTTGGTGCGCAAGCGGATACACATTACGAGATGCATATCAGCGTGGGACTAGGGTAGAGAATGATGTGATAAGTCTTAATTTAGTTAATATGATTAACATAACTAATCTAATGTGCCTATAGTTGAATTTATACAAATGATTCCTCAATGAAGAAAATAAAAAGCGCAATGATTCTGCCTCGGTATGTATGTTGTTACCATCACAAAGTAAATTAAGTTAAAATGTATGTTAGCAAGGATGAGTTAGTGGATTTTAAAACAATATATGAGCCATTAGATTGTTGTAGAGATGAGTGTGTAAACTAGATCAAGGGCCATTGTTAGATCACATCACTATATATAGTTTGTAATGGAGATTACATGCAAATCATCTCATTTTTACTACATGCAAAGAGGGAGAGAGATCTGGGGAAGATTATGCAAAATTGGATATGAAAATTCAGAGACTTAGAAGGAGTTTCATCAATTTAAGGAAGCTTCACAACTAGGCGAGCTAATCAATACCTCCACTTAGTTAAATTCAACAAGGAATTGTAAGTTTTGGTTTTTTTAGCAATTTTAGTGGGTAAATGAATTTGTTTTCAAGATTTAATTCGATATTTAGATTCCTTGTGAAATTTCACTAATTTTAAAATAAAGAATCTCAGGATTTGGGCTTGTTTTCATTAAGTTACGAATTATTGAAATTTATGAAGTTGTAAAACAAAAAATAAAAGTTCTGCATATTGTTATTATGAACCAACCTCTGGTAATTTGGTCATAACTTCATCATTTTAAATTGCAATAGACCCACTCTTTTGGCATTTGAAAGCCAATTCAAATGGGAAGAACTTGTGCCTACAGAAAGATTTTGAAATTCGAATGTTTTCATGTCTAAAAACCCTCAGCAACTTTGGTGATGAATCTACAATATCTAGGTTCACAATTTTGCTAATGACCTGTTGTTTAGAGGATAACTCCTTCATTTCATATTTGATTAAGATCATTGATAAGTCAGTATTTATATATATTTAGTACTTTATATTTAATATATTTAAATATGGAAAGTCTCTAAAATATATATTTAATTATATTTATTGGTCATTTTCAGATGAAATGGAGTGCTCGATTGAATTTGTGGCGGATAATACTCAAAATGGAGTATTTACATGCTGTGATCAGACACCTGACAATTTGCCTCGAGTTACGCTTTGTGCAGTGGGTAGAATAGATGATCAACAGACCAATTGACATGTGGCACCATGCCATTAGCTTTCATGGGACACGTGGCAACCCTCCATTAGCGGTTAACATCTTGACAACGTCACACACATACAAATTCATCTCTTTTCAAGCTGCCAAGTGTTAGCTGCTCACCCTTTTCAAGCACGTCATTGCACTTTCCTCCACCAATCTGAACGTGCCACGTCAGCTACCTACATATCCTCCACCAATCATTAGATGCCACGTCACCACAAGCACATCATCACAGCATGTTCAACATTTCTCCTTGCACATATGCTCTTCGATTTCCTCAGGATGCACATCAGCACCGTCTCCCAGAATTTTGGCCGAGTCACACGAGCCTTCTTCACCGCCTCCTTGCGCGCCACGTGTTGCGCTCTTACCTCCCGAGTTGTCATCAGCAGCAGTCTCCACCAATCAGACGTTGCCACGTCTGCTGCTCTGCAGGAAATGAACCAATTGCGATGCGCTACGTGGACAAAACCTATTTTCGAGCCAAAACTAGCCATATGATGCTCCTCGATGCACGAGTCACCTCCACAACCCCCAAAATTAGTTTTTCACACCTCCGGGGACCAACTTTTAGTAGCTTTATATATTAGAAACCTAGGGTATTATTAAAAAACACCGACTATTATATTTTTAGCATCTATTTCTCTCGACGATTAGCTAGGTCGGTGGGGGAAACAAGTCGAGAATATAGATTCATAACATATTATGTGAGATATTTTATTTTATTATTTAATTTAGTTTAAATTCTCCTATTTCATTGTTGTTGCTTTTAAGGAATATGGTTTTGATCTAGGATATGTATGTGGCCAGTGCATGCTTTTTGGTGGACAACCTATAGTTATTTGACCATTAGTATCCGTGTAATTGTGCTTTTGGACCAACAAAGTGTCAAACACTCACCTGTTTGTTGTAAAACCTTTTCGGTTCTTGAGTGTGCAACAATTGAATCTAGGTGAAATCGTAAGCGGATGCGATCCAGAAGCAGATGCGATCCAGTTATTTCGGTTCTTGAGTGTTAAACCCGATTGGCGGATGTCTAGGGTTATGCATTAATTAGAAAAATAGTTAGTGGCAGACGTCCTGACTATCGAGATTAGGGGAACGAGGAATTTTTAGCGGATGTCGAGTTTCTATAGCTAATCTAAGAGAATTTAAATTAATAATTTTTAGGGAAAGGTTGAAGACCATGATTGCCATTGAATTTTGATCCCGATTTATGGAACTGTAGACCTTGGTGTTTCTTAAGTGTTTATTAATTATTTTCAAAATTAGTTTAGTTACTTTATTTATTTATTAGGTTTATTTTAGATTAGTTAGTTAAATTATTTATTTAAAACCCCTGAATTTTCCTTTTCGTTGTTTTTAACCATAGTAAGACCACCAATCACTATGAGATCGACCCTTTGCCATTATTCTATAAAATAGTTAGTTTAGAAATTTTTATTTTATTGACGAGGTCAGCTCGCGTCAATCGTCTTTTAGTATGATGTTTTATGATATGTTTTTAGGCTTCAATAAAAAAATCATGAGTTTTGAAACTATGGTTTAATAGAAATGAAATTTATAAAGTTGCTGATCGAAATAAAAAATTAAACTATTTTGAGTCATTGTGGAAAAACTTCCATGTCTCCTTTAATTCATATTGAAATTATGCAAACCTTATAGTTATGGAAAGTTAAGACAGCTTTAAAATCTTTGCTTTGTATTACAACACATAATTTTAACGTTTTGGTAATTGAAATCAACACACAAGCTATTGCACTAAAACTGTCTTTATTTATTAAAGTAAATTTTAACATAAAAAATTATTAAGGGGGCTGATTGTGAAACATTAGAATTTAAAACTACATAACCAAACTAAAACAAGTTAAATTAAATTTGTCTGGACACCTCGAGCTTAGAGAGGACTTACGGGGTGTGGAATGTGAGTTTGGAGTGGTCGAAAGCCGGTATAGGCCTGGAATTCCGTGCATTTGAGGTAAATAAATCTATTGAGGTAATTCTCTCCATTTCATTCCATCATTGAGTTAATATACAGTCATTTGAATTGTTTTAATGCCGATCTTATATTCCTAATGTTTTCTCTTGTATATACTTTCGTATTTATGATTTATTTGACTATAATCATTGTGTAGTGACTTGTCGCATGACATTCCTTATTTTTGTTTCGTTCTATGATTAGATTCCTTTATTGTTGTTAATTTTGGAGCTATTGAAATATCTTCTTAATAACATTCTATGACTTGTTTTACTCTATTGTTGGTGTACATACACACCAATGTCAATATATTTGTCATGTGACACTTGCTTGTACAATCTGGAACATGAACTCCTTGATAGGCATGATTTGAGGTCCGCAGCTTTGTAGGTTCCCTTAATTTAAGAGTTACACGATACCTGGCGTTAGAGTCCCTGGAGATGTTAGCACTTCATACAACTGATATCTTTCCATTATACGAGATGCACAGGTTACGGGGTTAAAACCCCTGGGGATGTCGGCACTGCACACATTTGATGTTATTAACGTGAGACACATGGTTAGAGTTCCCCTAGATATCGGCTGACCAAACCTAGATATGCATCATTATGTCTATCATTCCTTATAGAAGCTTGGCAATTGTTTGCATACTTTCCTTTCAACTTCTTCTTATTTATAGGTACTGTATGCTTTCAGTTATTGTTCCTTGTATATCTTGGAAATGTGGATGAATAGCCTTTAGGTTTTAGTTTATTCTTCCGTCCTTTTTGTGACTGTGGGTTCAGATCTATGGAGTAGCAGACCAAGGAAGGAGATGACCGACAAATACTTCTAAGCCCTCGGCGAGTGGTTTATGCAACTTTTATAGGTTATCATTTAGCGTATTTATTACCTAGGTCTTTTTGTATGATTATGTTTGTATATTGGGACGAAAGACTAGACTTCCAGATTAATGCATGTTCTACTTGGTTTGATTTCATTTGACCGTCTACTTTACCTAGTTTCCATAGTAGGTGTTTTGATAATGCTTTCGCTAATTTTATTAAGTCTTCCGCTAGTAACATTAACATAATAATGAATTTTTAATAAACTCTGAAATCACAAAAAGGATAAAATGAATAATATTTATTCTAAACACGTATAACGAAGCGAATGATACAAAAAGCATACTAATACATTGTTAAGTCCTATGTGATGTGGATTAAGGCTTAATGACGGGATTAGGTCGGTGGTATCCTTTTTAGGGAAGCGAGCCATCATAGACTCCTCATTTGGTAATCTCAATTAGGTAGATGATACATAAATTTTTGCTCCTTTTATTTGAATTCTTCTGGTCATTCTTCTTTTAAAACCATGCAAGCTCCTTGCTATTTTTCGTTGGTTCAGAAACATAAAATCTTAATTTCTCAGAGTTCTCATCTGGTTTTGCAGAACTGATCCATTTATGGCCAAATCCATCTCGTTTGTGTACATACTAATATAATGATCAACATGTAGTTCTGAACTCTAATCTATTTTTTCATTATATTCAACTACTTGCATTTCTTCAAAAACTCTTCTATTCTTCGCTCGTATTTTTGTTCTCTCTTCTTAGTATCTCTATTCTCTCTCTTTTATCCTTTGAATCCACCTAATATCTAACCTTTTGGTGCTCTTTAGGCATTAGTGATAATCTTTTCATGAAAAACATCCTTATAAAGACCTAACAAAGGAATGATAAGTGATTGTTTAAACTTTTATATTATATTTTTTAGTAGTATATTTAGTATAAATATCCCGAAATGAGCTCTAATTGTTAGTATTTATGTATTTTTAGGTATACAAGGCATAAATTAGTTAAACAGGTAAATTCCTGTAGAAAAGGAGCTAAAATACACTAAATGGGTTTGACAATATGGCATGTGGGTGTGATCTTATGGGAAAAAAGGTGCACATGTAGGAGATGAATGAAAAGTGCCAAGGCACAAGAAGAGAAAAAAAATTAGGTCAAGACATCCAAAACTATAACGATGCCGTGGAAGATGAGGGATGGCGTCAGGGAAGTCTTAGCTAGGTGCCGAGCCTACTGAAGGAGGAAAAAATAAACAAAGTGGCCGAAGCTGTCATGGCACGTGGCTTCTTACACACAATGTTGGAACACTTACAAACAACACTAAGACTTAAAAACAATAGAAAATTAGAGTTCTATTTCGTGTGATATTGTCTAGTAGGGTTTCTAATTGTTTCACAAGTAGCATAAGTTTACTTTATTCTTGAGTATTAAGAAGATTTGAGGAAGTGAAAACATTGAAGACTCACATATGGTCATTCGGGTATTATTTTATTGATTTAATTGAAGTTATTTGATCATATATCTAATTTCAATGAATACCACTATGTGAATGTTTGTTTCAATAAAGTGTGAGTAGTTCCTTAATCTTATGGATCAATGGGATTCTATGGTATGAATGTTATGCTATAAACATGAATAGACTGTAAACTTAAAAAAATGCAATGGTTAGAATTTGTATTAGTTTTCAGTTTAATGCTACAAACATCTCGATCACATGTTTGTAGATATTAGATTTTAGAAGTTATCATGCCCATTAATGCTTTTAAGACGAATATGGATGGTACAACTGTAAAATAAATAACATTGAGAAATAGTTATTGATTACGGAGGCACTGATAGTAAACTTAATAGTTTATGAATCTAATGATTTGGAACTTAAAGCAACGTGGATCTAACGTTATTCACACCGATAGGTGGAGCTTTAGTTTGCACTTTAGAATCTATTTCGTCATGATAATGGGTTGAAATGAATTTGAAAGAAATTCATTTATTCTAATTAGGCATTGCACACACATACTAAAGATGAATAAAGTGTGTTAAAAAGCATAATATTTCATTACCTAGATGAAGTTATGAACTAAAATATTCTTAATATAAGAGTTTAAAGGTAATTTACATTGATTTTTTAGATTATATTAGTTTACTTTAAAAACCAATAAAAAAGGATTTCCTTAACAATAGAGTAATTTCGACTAGCTAACACTTAGTGCATACACATTTCCCTGAGGACGATATCCGTAATCAACATAAGTTGGTCACATTATTACTACAATCGAGCCATTATACTTGCAGCAATGATAAAGGAACTCGATGTTGTTTAAAAAATTCTATGATCATCAATGGAAAATGTAATCCTACATGCTTTTTCGTGGCCATGGCAATTCTAATCGAATCATAAATGACCTTGCTAACATTAATATAACCCTAACTTCGAACAATATGATACAACGAAGACGCTTTGTAATTCACAACTTCATAATATTGAAAACACTACTGCAAGTTTGCATTGATAAAATAGTTCCATGCTTTTCACATGTGTTTGTGATACCTATCTTTATTTGGAATAAATCTATCCCCCAAGATTGCATCTAATCCACTCCTATTCATCTTATAGGGAAATCCATGCTTAATTCAAAACTCCAGCTTTAAGTAATCATTATTTTCTCTTTTATGAAATTCCGACAATCCGAAATACCAATTTATCATTTCAGGAGAATAACTCACTGGCCTTCTCGTAACCATGGATACAATTTTATTCTTACTTCCATGCACATTAGCATAAAATTCTCGAAACAAAATCTCACATTCATCTCCCTAGGAATATCTTCATAATCATCATAATTATAGTCCCTAGTAAACAATTCCCAATTTCTTTTCCCTACTATATTCAAAATCCTCGGCCCATACTTTAACTTATTCTTTACATTGAATCCCCTCTCTAAGATTACTTTTCTATTCTTCTAATATCACTCTTCATTTTAATAAAAGATTTATTATTAATGAGATCATCCACATCATATAAGTAAACTCCTCCACCACTTATGGATTTACCTCAACTTCCTCTTTTTCTAAATCATCATTACTTTCTATTGGTGGAGTAGGTTCCGTTGTGGTCTAACTCCATGAGTATTAATTAAAATTCCCATTGGCCCAAATGGTATAAGTTGGACTTTGGATTTGGTTTTAGGTTTCTCTATCATCACTGCCTTTCCTTTCTCCTCTCTTAAACTCCTACCTCTTCTACTTCCGACAATTTATCAAGTCAAATAACACAAGTACAAATAAAATTTAAACTTGCAAATCATTCAAAACCATTTGTCAAAAAAATTTGGCAGAACTCAAAGTAACTCTACTTAATCAAGGAAAAGTTCATTTGAAAAGCTAGTTTCAAAATCAATTGAGAACTTAAATAAAAGAATCGCCATCGATTTTTTACTCATTATAAACTTATATCTAATTTCTCAAATATTTCATAATATGAAACAATCATGGAATAAATTCAAGTCTTTCTAAAACAAAACACATGCCAAAATTCATTTGAAACTTAATTTCAAACCAATTGCATAGAAAAATCTTTGAATCGATAAATACCAAAATTTCAAGAATTTTGCTTTGTAAACTAAGAATCATCGTATTCACTATTTCTATTCTATTGAAATTAATGGAATAATTTATCAATAGTTGTAAAATGAATTCCAATAAACAAATCTAAAAATCAATTCTTCCCAAAATTTCCAAAAATTCATCAAAAAGTAAAAATTTTCAATTTTAGAAAAGCTTGGGTTTGTCCGTGATTACTTTCTAGAGTGAATCCCTCAAATTATAAACTATTGAACTCCTCAAAATCGCTCTTTTAAGCTTCTACTCGAAACTCTCTTATTAATCCCTAGTATGGCTCTACAATCTTAAACTCACCTTCTTTAGGTTTAACAAAACAAGATTAAGGTGGGAATCACTTAAATACACTAAAATATAGCATATGAAGGTTAAATCTTGGCAAGAACTTGGTCTTTAAATCAAGTGGGTGCAATGGTTGGTAGGTGTGAAAAGAGTTATATGTGATGAATTGAGGTTTTGTTTTAAATACTTAGATTAGGGCTCAATGAATCAAGGTTTTAAGTGGATTTCTTGGTGATATGCTATTTAAATCACTGTAAATAAGGTTTCGTGCTTCATCAATTTACCCCAACGATTCCCAGTTATAGGGTTAACTCGCTATTGAATCGCGATACTTGAATGTTACAAAAAATTTCTGCTAACCGTTACCGATTTGGCCAGCGAGTTATAGTATAAATTCACATCTCTCATGATTCACTTGGTAGTAAATATTAGTTTTTCTAATTTAATTCGTGTTTATGATATATATCACCTATAATAATCAATATAAAGGTAGAATTGACTAAAAATATGAAAATTTGAGTAGTATACAACTAACTAATAATTTTATTACTTTATTAATTAAATAAATAGAAATATAATATAAATTGCATAAATGACATAATATATTGCAAGAACGACATAACAACTCGATCATCCCCCTAATTTGAAGCTAATTCAAAGAATAAATTCTGAAAATATTCCCAAAACAAGAGTCAAAAGTTAAAAATTTAAAATATATTATACTAATAAAATAAAAATAAAGTGAGAATTTGGGCGACCTCTCATAGAATGCTTTTTGTTTACCTTGAGTGGCTTGACTGAACCATTCTATTATTAAACTGAATCTATAAACTTGAAATTAGGATTGTCCACTCTAGTGCCATTTGAGAAAGTAATTGCTTAAACCTTTACTTTTAAATTGATCGTTTTATTCAAAATGATAGCTTGAGAAGTGGCTAAGAAAAGGCATCCTAAAATAAAAGGAGGATCTTCATTTAAAAAGTGTGGAATAACCAAAAAATATGTGGGTAAAATATACTTGTCTACTTGAATTGGTACATTCATAATCTCCCTATTGGTTTAATTGAAGAACCATTTGGTAAAGGAACTCGTTCATAAGCAAGTTCACCCAACTTTAATTGAGTATAGAGAAAGAAGTGTATTGGCATGAGATTTGTATTAGAACCCCTATCACACTAAGCTTTAAAGTACCAAACCTATGTGATCTTTATATTTACATGAATATCTCCATGAGCATTTAGCTTTACGGGACATACTCACAACGTTTTCTTCTTCTTCTCATTCTTCTTAACTTTAAAATCTTACTACTTATTAATACCCTTCCCACTCTCCGATTGCTTAACTTTCCATTCCCGAGTTACTTTCTTTTTCATTTGAAGTGTCTTCTTTGAAACATCGGTTTAAGTTTCCATTATTACTGCATTAATTGCATATAATTTAGCACTTAGATTATCATAATGTTTTAATTCTAAAGAATCATTATCATTATTTTCTTTATCAAGTAATTCATTAGAATCATCATAATTATCCTCATCATTAAATTTGAACATGATAATTTCTTTTTCAAGTTCCATAGACATCGTCCCTTCAATGATATATAACTTAGTTTTAGTAGTTTTAAGTAAATGTCTGATTAATAATTGATACATGTCAGGTGTGTACAATAAATCTCCCTTTTATAATAGACTTTTAATATTTTGTAGTAGTGATAAGTGAGAATTGTCTCCACATGGATTATTAAAATTTTATTGGAAAAAGAATTTTTAATGGTTTTTATTATTTTTACTTTACATTAACTAATAATTAACTAATTATATTAAATCAACAAACTTAATCCAAATTTAATATCAATCAAATAGATATAATTCAATAATAAATAAATATATAAACAAACATACAGAATAATGAAACATAAACTTGTTTTCCATTCCAAACATGTATCTTTAGTCAATATAGTTATGAGCATAATTTATAAAATATCATATATCATTAAACTCTAATCGTAAATAAGTAAAGAGCCTTAAGCCAACCATTCGTTCTCTTTATATTGGTGGAAAAATCATATTCTAATTTTATTGAGCTCACCTTTTGAATACACAAAGACATTAACTTTACGCAATAAAATTGCATTACAATTTATGAAAGCTTTGAACTAGTAAATCTAACACCTTCGAGAAGCCACTTCAACATTAGATTTAGATCTCAAATTTACCTAGGACATCTAAACGGTGTTTGCTTTTCAAACAATTTTAGTTACTACTTGAAATAGATAATGAATCCAAATATCACAATTATAGGTCCCCTATCCCGATTAGGGTGATACTATGCCTGAAACCCTAATTAAGCCCTAATAACCTAGCCAAACTTAACTAAAGCCAGCAGCCTAACCTTGTACACCTGATAAATACAATTATATATCAAATACGGGCAAAAAACAATTATTCAATGCAGCGAAAATTAAAACTTTTTTGATAATTAAATACTATATACAAAATCAAATTAAACCAGAATATACCTCGATTATACAAAGCCTCCCAACCCTTGTGATATTATTAAACTTTAATTCATTACAAATATATAGGACAAGGGAAGATTCATTACATCGAAGAGAAGATCAAAACTCTTTAACCTTCTCTTTCCCGTAGTTGTAGCACTTATCGGTATTCGGAAATGTAAATTACGATGAGCGCTCCAACTTCCTCAGTAAGCAAGGATTCAAAAAGCCATCAATATTCCATATAATAATCAAGAGTTATATGCAATAAAAATCTACACTAAAGATAACTAACAAGATTACGAAAAGTATATAATGCAATAAATAATAAATGCAAGTCAACCCGCCAATGACTATTACACTGTGACACCCATTTCATTTGTAAATATATAGTTGATTACTCATTGACACCATTAATGTGATTGCTAGACCAACACATTGGTCAATGTGCAGTCTATCCAATCCATTAATGTTCAGTGGTACCATCTAGTGAATACGCAATCCACGCAACCAATCTAACTGAGTAGGAATTAACAAATAGGCCAAGACATCAAACCTATATCCTATATAACTGAATCTCAATTTTAGGATTTACTCTCGCCGATCACATTAAACACTATTTTTCATTTAATAAATACATCAAAGTGTACATAGTCCCCTATATAGTCCATAAACTATATGAACTACATATACTAACATATCTAGCCAACATTGACAATTAAGCCAATCCATATTTACCTCGGTTTAGGTTTTCGTTTTCAAATTCCCTAACTTTTCGGGTCACTCAAGCTTTCCCAACATTCCAAAACCTATCACAAACCATTTGTGGTTAATATAGGTCTAATACCCTATATTTAGAACCCTTAAGTTAGTCCCCAAGACCTCCAAAAATTCTAATAAAAACACAACATAGTTGCTATTTTCTAGCGTGGGAATGCTCCCTCACTTGCTAAGGCACGCTCCAACAATTGAGTTCATCCCAACTGATAAAGGAAGCGCTCTCCTCTGCTATATGGAACGCGGTCCACCCTGCACTATCTCATTAGTGAGCAGGGCAGCAACAACTAAACACTTACCAAATCTACAAAATAACCTCAAACACTCCCCTAACGCATCAGGGAGGACCTCTAGTGAGGTATAAAATCATTTATAGTAATCAACAACAACATTTCACAAACAAATCATCATTTACCTATGAATTGAAACTTAAACTCAAAACCCAACTTACCAACGTGATGATCTCAAATCTACAATGGTTCGATCTCAAATCAAACTGAAATCACTCCTAAATCCACTACTTCAGGATCAAACCCTTAGTTGCTTAATCTCTCTCAATTTCTCGATTGATCGAATAAACAATAAGGATAAGTTTAAAGTTTTTGATTTAAATATATGGATTCTCTTCGAGATACGCATCGCGCTATCTCGAAGCTGATCAAGTGAATAATGTGTTATTGTGACACATCCTAAAGTGACATATATCTTGACACCATCAACACTTACACTCATCTCGAAGTGATCCAATGATCTATTTTCTTGCTATTAAATTCATCGGACATGCCTACGAGTATTCTCGGGAGTGCACATTCATTTCATAACCACTCTCGTCGCACTTGGTGTACCAAAAGTTTATTATTTAATTATTACTTTCATATTATAGGCTTGTATATAATTTTCATTTTATAATACAATCTATAAATTCAACAAACATTTAAAACAAACACCAATCATCACACAAATCTACATACACGCTAATCGAGGTACGCCGAACTTAAACTAGAGCCTAACTCTGGTTAATTAAGATTTGAATTAACACTAATCACAAGCTTAAGGTAACAGGTCGTTACAATAACACACATTCTAGACTATGCATAAAATACAAAGATCATGATTAAAATCAACAAATAAAGCGACCTATTAAATTAGCGAATCAAAGAATATGATTGGTTTAAAGGATTAAAGGCACATAATCTTCTCATCATAACTACATAGCAAAACATATGTAGTTCATGTTTATACTTTGTTTAGATCAACTAACTACTCACTCATAATAAAAAACAACATTGCAATAATATAAATAAAAGACAGTTAAATACCTCTTGAATAAATACTTTAGATCTTCAAATCTTCTCCAAAAGCAAAGAATAATAAAACAATAACTAAAACAATAAAGAATGGCTCCTAGAGCAATAAAAACACGTTACCTTCGTAAAAATAGAATCATGATAGAATAGAAATAAATTAAAGAACAACCTTTTATTAGACAATTTAACCTCCTAATTGTGCAATACACCTCAAAATTTAAAGTTAAACCAATCACCAAATTCAATGTAATACATAGATTTTCTCAATCTCCACTGACAAACATAAAGCTTATGATAACTAATATCGAAGCTCATGAGACATTAATTACTTAATCAATCTTCTTTTCAAATAATAGTTAAAATATAAGCACAATCAAAGTCGATAGGAAATCTTATTCACCAATAAACATATTTTCATATTCATTTGTTGGAATAAAAAGATACACTTCACTTAAGTTACCTATAAGCACTCGAGCTAAATATTTTTATTTGAAGAGTTTTCATAAACTTCCTTCATTTTCTTATATCTCTATTTCTTTCTTCTTTAATTTATATATATATATATATATATTCATTTTATTCGTTATATTGTATTCTTAGGGTTCCCTACTCCATTTTCTTTGGAATTCGTTATTCTTTTTATAGAAATTATTCCTCTCATTTTCCCACCACTAGATTCCCTGCTCTATTTTCTTTGGAATTTGTAGGTCTCTCTATTTATTTATTTATGTTTCTTAAAACTCTTGTTAGCTCTTCTCACTTTCATAATAGTCAAGGAAGCATTTTTTTCTAACTAAGTAAAGTTTATTGGCTATTTTATACTTTTCTCCTCAATTATGGCATAAACTCTTTTCATTATATATTTAAATATAAAATACGTGATCAATAATCTTTGTATAACAAGATTCTTAAAAATGTGTCTTGTTTATCTTGCACTATCGTTTCGGTCTTCTACCTATTATAATGTTAAAGACAAAGCAATCAATCCCCTCTAAACTCCTCTAGTTTATACACAATCTAAGTTAAGTCAAATAAGGTATAACGATTCATTTCCATCATAAAATTTCTATTTTCATTAGTAATAATAACATATAACTTCTATTTCTATTCAAATTCAAATTATATTCAATTTCATATTCCTAACTAAACAAAATAAAATAAAATGGGAAAATATTACTTGTATTGTGGAAAATCTTGAAAGATTCACAATGTTCAACTAGATTCTACCTCTCGTAACTTCCATACTTCGCTTCTTCATACTTCACTTCACGTAATACCCCCAAACTCATTCAAAACCTAGTCCTCAAGGTTTAAAAATTATGTTGGGTTTTTCAACAAAAATAAAAATACCTCGTGAAGCATAAATGAATAAATTAAATAATTACTTACTAACATATGAAAGAATTGCATATGTAAAGATAATTTAAACACTTCCCAGTATCATTAAATAGAATTGAGCACATCAAACCAAACCATTTTATCAAATTATTAACACAACAAGACAATAATATAAAAGTGGCAAATATACCACAACATTCATATTGAAATATTACAAATGCTGACCTCTCAATAATACCACTCAGGTAAATATTACGTAGAGAAGAATGAAAATATTTGAATCACCGTCCAAACATCGCATCATCGCCATAATCCCCATGATCAGGCTATTGAGATTGGTAGCTAGCTGTAGGAACATATAGTGTGTAGTCTACTCCCTCTATCGGGTTATCTTCTATAAACTAGTTGGGCATCCTCAGTTGGAATTATGAAACTTGAATATAAGCTCCCCCACCTTGCGTCTTTTTTGTCTTGCATCACTTAGATCCCTAGATACTTCTGGCAATCTTTTGTTGGTTAAGGAATGAGAACTCTGATAAGAACTCTTGATGTCTTTGAGTTCTCATTTGATTGCGCGAGATTGACCCCATCATGTCCATTTTTGTTTCCTCTACATACAAGCCAGTGAAGTTCTCTATAGGTGGTTCTGAGCTCTAGTTCACTTGCTTGTTGTATGCAACATTCTACACTTCTCCTAGAATTCTACGATTTTCTGCCTGTACTCTTTTTATTTATGTGGCCTCTCCCCTTTGTATGATGTTTATCTTTCGTTCCTTCTCCGAGTCAACATATCTTGACACCTTCTTGGTTTTCTCAATGACTTCGTTAATGATGGTCTTATCCGAGAAAACATCTATTCAAAAATTTCAATAATCTTCATGGGAAAAAATTGTTCTTTGTTTTTTAAGTGGTTATGGCATTCTGATCATAACCGCTAGTATAACGGTACACTTATAGTAATAATGTGATCAACGATGGTTGATTACGGATGTCATCCTCCGGTAAAGGTTTATCTGGACATGGTTTACTAAGTTAAGATCACTCTATTTGTTAAGATGATATCTTTTAAATTGGTTTAACTAAACTACTCTATTTTATAAAATAATGTAAATGAACTTGTATTTTTATATTTGAGAATTAATTCACAACTTCACCTATGTAATGAATTGCTATGCTTTCATATCTCACTTTCTTCATCTTCATTATGTGTGTGCAATGCTAAATTAGAATGGACATATTTTTTTAAGATTCACTTCAACCCACTTTTATGGTGGAAAAGATCATAGTGTGCAAACTAGAACTCCACCGATTGATGTGAATAACGTAAGTCTCAGATAGCATTAAATTCCAAATCTTTACTCATAACCATGTTAGTTTACTATATGTGCTTCCCTAATCAATAACTATCTATTGATGTTATATATTTTACTGTTGTATTATCCATATCCGGCTTAAAAGCTCCAATGACCATGGTAACTCCTAAAACCTCTAATCAACAAATACATGATCAAAATGTTCATAGCATTACATATATAAAATACAAATTCTAACCATTGCATTTTTTAACTTTATGATCCATTCATACTTCTTTTAGCATAGTATTCATACCATAGGATGCATTAATCCCTAAGATAAACAAACTACTCACTCCTCATTGAAATCAACACACACATCGTGGCATTCATTGCATTCAAAGATTAAATTAAATAACTTCAATTAAATAAAAAAAGCAAAACCGAACAAACACAAGTGGAGTCTCAAATGTCATCTCCTCCAAAACTGTTCTCAATACTAAAAAACAATGTAAACTATGATATTCTATGGTGGTCTATGATAATCTATATGTTTACCACATTCTAATACATATTTTTACTTTTAGGACTCATTAGAATACAATTGGAAACCCTAATTAACAATTCTAAATGAACTAGAACTCTTAAACTTTTTATTTTTATTTCAATGCGCTATTTGTAAGTGATCCATGTCGTGTGTGTAATGCCACAACGCTGCCACAATCTCGACCTTTGTGTGTGAATTTTCTTCTCAGAGTAAGCTCGGTGCCTTGTGTGCAATGTCCCGATGCTGTGTATAACTCCACGACGCCGCCACTGCATCATCTCTCTTGTGTCTATTTCTTGGTTTTCAAGCCTTCTCCACACCTTGCACTCTCTTCCCATGCCTTGTTGTTTCTTCCCACGGTGTCAAGCCTCTATGTCACAACATCAAATGTGTATTTGTGCTTTTTCTCCTCATTTTTTCATGAAATCACTCATTTGTCTCATTTATACCTTTTATGCTTTAAAACACTTAAATACCATCAATTAGAACTCATTTCGGGATATTTAGTCTGATTATACTTCTAAACTAACCCTATATACATTTAATTAATCACTTATCAAATACCTCTAGACTTAGGATTTTGCACGTCCCGAGCAAAAGTGTATTCTACTAAGTACTCTTACTATTACTAGTTATATTACTTATTCAATTTATATTGTTCATGGAATATCCTTTAATTCAAATAAATTCAAGTTAATAATCATGTTAAAAGCTCTTCTTCACAAAAACTAATATTTTCAAAACACGTAAATTTTTTTTAAAAAATATAATTCACTTTCAAGACTCAAAAGTAATTTACAACCAAAACTATCACTACTCACAAGTTTATTTCACCTTGATACTAAAGTAGCAAGTGTACAATCTAATGATTTTTCATTAAGCTCAAGAATTCACAAATAAGCATAGACTATACTATTTTTGTAGACTTTAGTACTTTTAGAGTCACGTAACTTCATATAGTTGGAGAGAAAACTTAACTAAACTAAGTTATTTGTACTCTAGCCAACTCTTTTAATTTAAAGAGTTTTAATATAACTTTGGCCTTTCTTTATTTCTATATATCTCTCTTTTCTCCTTTTATTCGTTTTTTTAGTTATATGGTCCCTATTCATTTTCCTATAGATTCCTTTTTTTCTTACTTTTATCCAACATTAAGTTCTCTGCTTCTTTTCTTGTAGAACTTGTGGGACTCTCTATTTTTTAGTTTAAAACTCTTGTTAGCACTTCTTCTTTTCACTTTATCAAGCAAGTTTTAAGTCCAACTTTTCATTAAAAACCATGCCTATCTCTTCCCCTTTTGGTACTAAGTCTTAATTTACTTTGTACTCTAGTAATATGCATACTGATTGTAGAATTTCTTAGAGATCAATCTTTTCAACAAGAAATGTTTTGGTAATCTTCTTGCTTTTGTTTCAAGTTCACAATCTTCTCTAACTTTAGGTTTCTAATCACGAAAGTATACCGTTGTTTGCTACATTTCTTATTTTCTTTAGAACATTATAATACTCTCTTAAGTTTCTTATCTACAAGATTCTAGTATTCTTACACATCCCCAATTAAAGGCATGAATTTTTCAAATGAATTATTCATTTCATTACTATATTACTATAAATAAAACCCAATCTAAAATACTACACATTTAGATAATAAGTAAATGAAATAGATATATTACCATTCTTCTCTCTTTACTTGCTTCAACAATAAGATTTTATGATCATACCTGCATTGTTTATCCTCATTTCATCCCTTCTTATTACTTCATATAGTGTTGATGGCCCCAAACTTAAATAAAACCTTGTCCTCAAGGTTAAAAACAAAGCCAGAAGCATAAAAACACTAACATACAAATATATATAATATTATTTCAGATTTAAACATAAAAATGCATAAACATATATTTTAAACAACTGCTAAAGTAACTAAATATACAAAACGTAAAAATAATTAGCATAAACGTATCACTCATCTCCCAAAGGTTTAGAGAAATCTTAAGACCCAGACTATACGATGGTACATCATCATCATCATTATCATAATCAGCTCCAGCATAAGACGATGTCAAAGAATGATCCACCTTTCGACTTTGCACCACGTTAGGGTCAACATGTAGTTCAATATTGCAAGAAAGCCAATAGACCTATCAATAGGTCTAAACCTTTTGTTCCTTTCATATCTAGCTATGGTTATCTGATGATCTGCAAAAAACATGAAATTGAATTGTCCATTGAGTTGGACTTGCTCATATCTGAACAAGGCTTCACGATATTGAGCCCTATCATCTCTTTATTGCCTCTTAGTCTTTGCAATCCATAGCCTCTGCTGTCGTGAAGTTAAGTCCTCGGGTGGTGGTACAAGTGTCGGTGGTGGAAAAACCTTAGGACCATCTAAGTCCTACACTGTTATCAATTAGTCTACAAACTTGAAGCCCTCAGCAAATCCCTGTTAGTGATGTTCCTCTTATCCATATCCTTCATTCTTCAACTCTTGGGCCAACTTTGTTGTTGTAGCTATTATTGCTTGATCCTTTTGTTCCTTGTCTAACAACTTTGCCTTAAGTTTGTCTCTCTCGGCTCTTTCTCTCTTTCATCCTTAAAGTCTTGGTATCCAGTCGTTGATTTCAAGGTTAGCATAAAATCCTCATCTACTATTGCTTGGGCCTTGGGCCTTTATATCAAATTCTTCATCCTAAATCAATTTCAGCCTTTAAGCACATTAAGGTTATCAAGATTGGAAACAATAGCTTGTTGTCTGTCTCAGTCATAATTGACTCCCTTAAATTTTTATAAATGATCTCCACAACGTTGAACCTCCCATTTTTATAGTCTCATACAAATAAGCAGCCTTAGGTTTGTTGATCTCACCCTGCTGAGCAGTCGGGTATAATGAAGCAACTAGAAAGTGTTGTCACATTCTCTAAACTCTCCTCACATTACCTTTCGTAATGTGCTTTGGCACAACCTCAGCTCTCATTATCCATCCTTCTTGTCCTCAACAACTAATGATTTCTCAATGAATCTAAAAGGATATAAGTTATAGGGTCTCTCATACAAATCTTTCGAGAAGGTATGTGGTTCTTCATTCATGCTCAAGTATTCTAACCCGTTGATGTCGTTTATTGAATGCTCATTATATGAGACTATCACTCCCCTCGCCTTCATTGGATCGCCTTTCTTTGTAATCTTTGCATTAGCATAAAACTCATAAACTATTTCATTCACTCCATAAACTTTGTTCTCCGTATAATCTTGCTTGAAATGTTCCTAACCACATTGGCTAATGAAGTTATTTACTCTTTTATAATATTTGGCCGGTAGGTTTATTCCTTTCTTATAAATAAATTTTTATTTTCAATGACCTCATAACTCTCATTGGCCTCTCTACTAATGTAGAACTTAGACTTGAAAGGCCTAAGGGCATCCTCACTTGGAACTCTTGAGGACGATACCTCATTATCATTTTTCTCTCGGTTCACTAAGTTGATTTGTTTACCTCCTTATTCTTGCTATTATCTTAATAAAACTCGCACAATAGAACAATTCAACATGGATCTTCAAATCACCAAAAATCAAAATTATCATTCACAATGGTCATTCACATGCCAAATAATTCAAAAGACATAGTAATCCACCCTAAGCCACATTAATGCTATAAATCCAAACAACTTCAAATTCCTACCCAAATACCTAATTTCCAAAATTCATGCAATTCATCTATAATATAATAAATTCATAGCATAATCAATGAGATTGTAAATTTACCTCAATGTCATACTACTTTATTGTGTAGATTGCTTCTCGAAGCCTCTATCAATCAAAGCCTTCTTACTTCTCTCATAAAATAAAGCCTTATTGCTCCCTTGACTCAAATCTTAAAATCAATGCCCTAGTTCTCTTTTTTTGTGCGAATTCGTAATGCACCATCTCTATTCTCTCTTGATCATTAGGAACACTTTTTTCTCACATAAAACTGCTCAAACTTGGTTATAGAGGGATGTATGCTTGGTTGGTGGTTTATGGACTAGGGTTCAAGTGTGTAAAATATGGGTTGAAAGGGCACGACACTACCACTGCATGGGCATAATGCCGCCACTTCATGGGCATGGCTTCGAGGTTGTTGTGATTAATTTGCTCACAACTTGGCACCTTCCTAGCATCGTATGTGTTGGCTCACATCGCCATTTGTGTATACACATGGCGTCGACTAGTCTGTCTCCATAATTTTCAAATTTTTATGAACTCCCTATTGGCAATCTCCCAATTCTATGTGTTACTACATAAGATGTCGTGACAGTGGGAAATACCATGTATATATAAATATTCCATCTTTATTATGTGTGTGCGATGCCTTATTAGAATAGACAGATATTCTTGAAATCCACTTCAATCAGCTATCGTGACGAATAAGATTCTAATGTGCAAACTAGAACTCCACCTATCGGTGTGAATGACGTAAGTTCCACATTGCTTTAAGTTCCAAGTCTTAAGATTCATAACCAAATAAGTTTAGTATTTGTGCCTCCTTAATCAATAACTATCTATCAATGTTATATATTTTACAGTTGTACCATCCATATCTGGCTTAAAAACTTCAATGGCCAGGATAACTTCTAAAACCTGATATCAACAAACACGTGATCAAGATGTTTGTAGCATTGCGCTCATAATCAATAAAAATTCTAACCAATGCAATTTTCAACTTTATAATCCACTCATAACTACTTTAGTATAACATCAATACCATATGATCCATTGTTCTCTAAGATTAATGAACTATTCACACTTCATTGAAATAAATATGCACATAATGGTATTCTCTCAATTAAAGATTAAACATATAACTTCAATTAAATCAATAAAAAGTATACTGAACAACCATACTTGAGTCTTCAATGTCTTTTCTTCCAAAAATCTTCTTAATACTAAAAAACAAAGTAATACTATGCTAATCTATGCTAATTGGTTGCTCTTCATAATAATGGGTGAGTTTACCACGTTTTAAAACATATTTATACTCAATACACTTTAAAAAATAATAAGATACCCTAGTAGAAAATTTAAGACAAAGTCGAACTCTAAGTTTCTATTTTCTTTAGTCTCGACGTTGTCCATAAGTGATCTGGCTCTGTGTTTGTAATGCCATAACGCCATGAAGCTTCGGCCACTTTGTGTGCACCTTACCTCATTTAGCAAAATTGACGCCCTGTGTTGAATTACCCGACCCCAAACCTCTTGACCTACGGTATCGCTGATGGACCGGCTATGCTAACTTCTTTTCTTCTCTTCTTGGTCCTCCATGCTATGCCCATGTTGTCTAGCCTCTTCCTACGATGTCAAGCCTATGTGCCACGACATTAACCCTACTTTTATGCCTTTGAGCCTCATTTCTTCACGAAATTACTTGTTTGTCTCTTTTATTCCTTGTATACCTGAAAATAGATAAATATCATCAATTAGAGCTCATTTCAGGATATTTATTCTAAATATACTACTAAACTAGTGCTATATTTTAGTCTACATAATCACTTATCAAATACCCCCAAACTTAAGATTTTGCATGTCTCGAGCAAAAGCGTATTTTACTAAGTATTCTTACTGGTACGTAAATTCATCATTTCACATCATTCATGGAGTATCCCTTAATTCAAATAAGTTCAAGCCAATAATCCACTCAAGGGTTTTTCTTTACAAAACTTATATTTTCAAAACATGTAGCTTTAAAACACATATAATTCATTTTCATAACACCAAAGTAGTGCACAACCAAATCCATCACTACTCACAAGTTTATTTCACCTTGACTCATAAGTAGCAAGTGTACAATCTCATGATTTCTCATTAAGCTATGAAATTCACAAATAAGCACATATCATACTAGTTTTGTAGACTTTAGCACTTCAAGAGTCCATAAGACTTAATATAGTTGGAAAGAAAACTTAACTCAATTAAGCTACTTGTACTCGAGGTAAACATTTTATTAGAAGAGTTTTAATCTAACTAATTCCTTTCTTTCATTATTTAATCTCTTTTTTCTTTCTTTTCTCCTCATATATTTTAGTTGCACAATCCCTGCTCCTTTTCTAATGGATTATGTTTTTCCTCACTTTTTCCAACCATCAAATTCTCTGCTCCTTTTCCTATAAAACTTGTAGGACTCTCTATTTTCCTTTTTAAAACTCATGTTAGCACTTCTCACTTTTACTCTATAAAGCAAAACTTAACTCCAACTTTTCCATTAAACATCATGCCTATCTCTTCCTCTCTTAGCACTAAGTCTTTATTAACTTTTTATTCTCAAGTAAGATTAATACTTATTGTAGAATTCCTTAGATAACAAGATTTTTCCACAAGAAATGTTCTAATACTTTCTCTTACTTTTGTTTCAAGTTCATGATCTTCCTTAACTCTAAGTTTCTAATCATAAAATGATACCGTTGTTTGCTACATTTCTCATTTTCTTTAAAAATTTAATAACACTCTTTTGAGTTTCATATCAACAAGATACTTGTTCTTACTCGTCCTTGATTAAAGGCATGAACTTTACAAATGACGTACTTATTCATTACATATTACTGTATTTTATGATCATACCTACAGTGTTGTTCCTTATTTCATCATTTCTTACCGCATCCCATAGTGTATTGTTGATGCCCCCAAACTTAAACCAAACCTCGTTCTTAAGGTTTAAAAATAAGCCTGAAACATGAAAATATCAAACACAATCATATAATGACACGATAAAAATAATGCATAAAATTTTAACAACTAAATAGGTGATGAAATATGCTCAATGTAAAAATCACTCATCTCCCTAAAGTCTAAACAAATCCTTGTATCTAAATAAGAAACATTAAAACTACTTAGAAAATTATGCTTAGCAAAATTTCCTTTGAGTATCGTGACCAAACTGTTGTATATAGGTGATGATATGGAGGAGTTTGTTGTGTGTGTACTTACTTGTTGAGATGTGTGAACCTAGGTTGAAATGGTCAATGGATCCACTTATGGTAGTTGAGAAAGATAGGCTTTAGGCTAGTATCATTTTAAGTTTTGGCTAAGGTAATTACAAAGAAATAGTGAAGAAACTAAGGATAAGAATTGGGAATAAGTAAATTTCGGGGACAAGATTTCTATTAGTTAGGAAGATTACTAATGATTCAAATTTCTAATAGTGGATTTGGTTCGTAATTAAGGGTCATGGGTACACAACCTAACGCTAGGCACGAAGACCAAGTAATGTATTGTTCGTGGTATGATGTATGCTTGGTACATTGTATATGTGTAGACATATTAAGTCACTCCTACTTATGTATAGAGGTCGAGATGTGAGTAGGAATGCACCTCAAGATGCATGCCAACATGAGACCGGGGTAGAGAGTGATGTGGTAAGCTAACGTAAGTTAGTATAGCTTATTTAGTTAAATTAGATAAGGCCATAGTTGATTTACAGTAAATGTACCTAAGTTAGCAAGTTAAAACAATGACCACTTGATATTCTTCGAGATACATGTTGACACATCAAAATACTAATTGAGTTGCAATTGGTGTTACTAAGGATGAGTTAGTGGATGAAATTCATGATATGAGCTATTAGACCAATCTCAAGATACGCGTACACATTAAGATCAATGGCTAGGAATAAATCTTATCTACATGTATCAATGGAAGGTTGTACATGCAAATCATTCTCATTTACTTAGAGAAGAAGTTTAAGAAACTAGATAGAAGATAAGAAAGAAGTAGATCAGCATGTAGAAGTGAGATTCTAGTGGAATTCAAATTAATTGATAAAGCTAAGATTGGTGTACAACTTGGTAAGTTGATCTACACCATTAACTTATTTTAAATTCATGAATTTGATTATTTGTGAAGTGTGGGTTTTTCTTATGGTCATGGTAGATGTACTAGGTCTCTAGTGAGGGTGAACAAGGACCCAAGGCTTTGGAGATGGCCATATGGAGGACAAAACTCAGAATTGAGAATGCAGAATTCTGGGTTTTCATATAATTAGTGCCTTCAGTGTGCTTGCTAGCACTCTACACAAGTTGACTAGCATGCTAATGAAATCATTAGCACGCCAGATATTTAACCCAGCACGCTAGGTGCTCTAACAACACAAAATCCGCAATTTCCTAACTAGAACCTAAACACCATAAAAAAGTTTAACATCCTAATTGAGGTCTAAACATATTGTAAAACATGTCCAATGGTATCAAGAGCCTAAGGAAGAGTCTCAAATGTTTAGATACGTGTTTCGAGGTATCGAGAAGCCGAATTTGGTAAGAAATTAGCGTAAAGGTAAGTAAACTAATAGAGATATTTCTTTCCAATTCATGTCTCGATATTGCTGCTTGATTACATTGTTTTATATTGTTATGTTTGCAGAACTCTCGATGTTATAATTAGTGTGCTTTATATTGTTATGTAGTTTTTGTTGATCTAGAATATGTGCGTTTCAGTTTCATGATGTAGCTTGGGTATACGTGACACAGGGGTATGGGACTCGGGGATGTCGTTATAACTGACTAGTTAGTGTCACGAATTACCATATAAATTTGATGAAATGTACAAGTGGTGATCAATTAGGGTAATACGAAGTACTATGTGTGCTGACCCATTACATGAAGTCGATAAACCATGTTTCATAACTAACAAGGATAGGATATACAAGCTATTACCTGAAGGTAATATCTAGGCAATTGTGTGAAGTAACTAAGCAACGACCAATAAAGGTAATACCAAAGTACTATGTGTGCAGACTTATTACATGAGGTCGATATGCCATGTTTCAAAACTAATAAGGAGAATGCCTAACTATGACCAATAAGGGTACTGCCGAAGTATTATGTATGAGGACCTATTACATGAGGTCGATATACCGTGTTTGAAAACTAATAAGGAGAGTCGCTATGCATAAAATGGCGACCAATAATGGTAATACTTAAAACTATATGTGCGAACCTATTACACGAGGGCAATATGGCATTCTAAATAAATGACTACCCTAGGTCTATGTGATCAATACCCAAGGTCTATTGATCAATAGAGTATTACTGGGCTAATCAGTTAGGTACAGAATATAATATGTGTGGTTCATTGGAATAGGTCATTGATGTTATATTTTTTGGTTATGTGTTTGTCTATCTATAGTTATTATTGTATAATGAATATATGTATTGTGAAATGTATCTCTATTATGTTTGGAAATATGGATAAATATTTCTCAGTGCTACTTTCTAAATTATTGTACTCGCCATCCTTTTTATGATGGTGGATGCAAATCCATCAAGTAGCAGACCAGGAAATGAGAAAATCGACGACTACCTCTGAGGTAGTGGAAAGGTATTACTTTTGTTGTAGGTTTTTTTTGGATTTGTTGTATGACTCAGATATATGTCTTTTATACCCTTTTGGGAATGTATATTATGGGTTGAGAGATAGTATACCTTTAAGGTGCATGTTGATACATAATCATTGCCATTTTATTATATATCTATATATGCAAGTGATCATTTTTTCTTGGTTTCCATACTTAGGTTTTATATGAATGGCTTATGTATATTTTTCAAAACTTCCACTGAATATTCTTTAAACTGTATGATTTTTTATTGACTCTAAAATACTATTTAGTCATGAGAATAGTGCAAGGCTCATTACAAAGGTTGACTAATAAGTTATTAAGTTCTATTTGTCTAGGATTAGGGCTTAATGACGGGATTAGCCTAGGAGGTGCCCTATATTAAGGGAGGGGCTATCACAGGTAAATAATAGTCTTTATTCAAAATTATTTAGTCCTTCATACGAGTATTTTAATGAAGCTCTTTTAGTGTATCCATATTGTGGACAAGAAGAAATTAATCTTTGAAATCTATCCCAAAATTCATTAAAATGTTCATCTTCTTTCATTTTCACGACTATGATTTGTCTTCTATAAGTACTAATTTTTCTTAAAGGCAAGTATTGATCTAGGAAAGTTATTAACATTTAAGCCCATATGGTTGTTAAATCTTGAAGAAGATAAAATAGCCAATCTTATGCTTAATCTTTCAATACAAAAGGAAAAGCCTTAAGTTTGACCTGTTTTGACGTGCGGTCTTTATGTTTCATCCTATTGACTTTAAATTGATATTCCCTTATAATTTTTTGTGGGTCTTCGTTGTCCTTATCATTGAAGGTGGTAGAGCACCGGTGAATCCACATCTAAGTTCAAATTCTGGGAATCCCTCAAGATAGGCAATATACATTGGTCCATTAGCACTTATAATTTGATTAGCTTGCCTAAAATTAAGTACTATATAATTATTGTTATTAATATTAAATTTATTAATGGCTTCCATTATGGTAGCTTGTTGTTCTCTACATTGTTGTTGTTGTCTAAAATTATGATTAAATGTCTTATCTACCTCATGATCAAACTGATGTAAGGATCCTCTAGAAATAGAACGACGAAGTGGATAGATCATACGTCTAAAACTACTAAGAAATTATGTTTAAATCCCCGACAATGGCACCAAAATTAGACACATGTCGGGCATATACAATAAACTTCCCCCTTTATATTATACTTTTATTATTTTTTAGTAGTAATAAATGGGAATCGTGTCCACATGGATTTATCAAACTTCTCTAAGAATAAGGACTTTTAAAGGTTTTTATTAATTTTTATTACTTTACTTTAATTAATTAAAAACATTAATTAAACTAACTAATAATTTACTATAACATAATAATAATAAACTAATTATATTAACTTAACTAACACAATCTGAGTTTAAAATATGTCAAATAGATTCAATTCAATAATAAATAAGTATCTAAACAAACATATAAAACTATGAAACATAAACCTGTTTTGCAATCCAAACATCTAATTTCAATCAATATATTTATGAGCATACTTTATAAAGTATCATAGATCTTTAAACTCTAATCATAAGTAAGTTAACTACCTTTAGCTAAGAATTTGTTCTCCTTATATCGGTGGAAAAGCCACGTTCTTAATTTTATTATGCTAACCCCTTTAAATCTACAAAGACATTAACTTCACGTAATAAAACTGCATTATAATCTATGAAAACTTCAAACTACTATATATAACAACTTTGGAAATCCATTTCAATATTAGATTTAGATCTCAAATTCACTTAGGATATCTAAATGGTGTTTGTCTTTCAAACAATCGTAGTTACTACTTCAAATAGACAATAAATCCAAATATCACAGTACACATTCTAGACTACACATGCAATACAAATATCATGATTAAAATCAATAGATAATAACTTATTAAATTAGTAAATATAAGAATACGATTGATTTAAAGCACTACACTCATAATCTTGTCATCATAACTACATAGCAAAATAGATCTAGTTCAAGTTCAGACTTTGTTTAGATCAACTAATTACTAACTCATAATCATAAATAATATTGCAATAATATAAATAATAGACATAAATAAATACCTCTGGAATAAATACTTTAAATTTTCAAATCTTCTCCAATAAACAATAAACAATAACTAAAATAATAAAGAATGACTCATAGAGTATTGAACTATTGATCTAAGTACTCAATGGCAACTAATTTCATAACCTTAAGGTTGTATTTATACTATTCAGGGTAGTAAACATCTCAAACCAACTCAAACAACTCGTAGTTATCTTAAATTCTTGAAATCTACTTTAGCGATTCCTAGAAATTCATATGTAAGGAAAAATGATGGATAATCCATAATTCCAAAGTTCTTTGTTTCACTGATTTGGCTGGTGATTCTATGTCCCTAAGAATCGCTGGAAATCGTTGGTGTTAAAAGCTAGTTCTTCCTTGATTTCTTAGTGATGATTATTTGTATACTTTTTCCACTAGATTAATTTCTTCATAATCCTTCCTTTTTCGTTCATTTTTTCTAATTCTCTTTTTATTACCTAAAATAACAAAAATAAGAGAAAACCCCATGTAATATAGTCTTTTACATCTAAAATCATCTTAAAATGAACTATAGAACAAGTCTAATTAATGACTTGTCAATAATAAATATGGAAAATTAGGTGATATTGGATATCGCATAACCATGACATAAAAGTCAGCTAAAAATATTAAGTCATTTATTTTTACTAAAGCATTTCTAATAATCCAAATGGTTTAGTAACTGTATTATCATCTAAAATATGATTAATATGTGTATTAATCAACAATCCTATTTTTATTCATGTAATTTAAGTGATATCACATTAATTGATGCTCTGAGATCACACATTATATGTTGAAAAGAAGAAGTTCCTATTGTGATGGTATTCAAAAAAATCTTGGATCAAAACATTTCTTAAGTATTTTCTTTTATATTGAAGCACACACCTTTTGTCATAAGTTTTCGTTAAATTCCTAAAAGAATTTATCTTTAGACTCAGAGAATTCTCTTAAAACTTCAAAATAATTTTATAATTGCATAATCGATTCCATCAAACGTTTATTAATTTCAATTTTTCTTGTAGCGATCTAAAATTTCTAACTCATGCCACGTGTCATCATAAGACTTTGATGGGGACTAACGATGATGTGCCGTACTCGGTCAACTCTCGAGAGTTGACACCAACGTATTTTATATTTTCATGATGTGTGTATTACTTATCTATACCAAAGTTATACAAGTTCAAACCCATCTATCTTGATATATATGAATTAAGATGTGAGTGGGGACACGCCTTGAGATGAGTGCCATTATGGGACCGGGGTACAGGTGATATATGGTGAGTTATTAGTTTTATTTTATACACACATTAATGTAGCCAATGTATATATTTATATAAGCTTCTATCGTTTATAAAATGAATCAAAAATAGAAAGCCTAAAGTTGTGAAGTACATCCTACGCACATAGATGCGCCACAATATGTGTGCCATAACCAATCTCAATATGACTTTGTGTACAAGTGTGTGTTAGTGGACTCAAGTTAGTGGATAGTATGATAACATGATGACATTTGGTATATCTTGGGATGCTAATGAGATCAAGTGATCTAGGTATGAGATTACATAATTCTTAAAATATAAAAACCACACTTAGTCTCTATAACCCAAATCCATGCATAGTCATAAACAAGACATATAGGTCGAAAGTGAATTGGTGCTGAATTTCAAGATCTAGGTCTTAATTTGAGGAAATCAAAGTCACTCTAAGGGAGATCAAAAGCTAAACACCAAACTTCAACTCAAGGTAACTTATTCATGCTCTCTTTGATCTAGTGGATGTGAATTTGAGGTTTGAATAATAAGGCTTTTGGTTTTAAACAAATTCGGGGTTCTCTTTGATGTTGATTTTAATCAAAATGAGGTCAAATTGAGTTCTCAAATCCAGATTTTCGAATTTGATGGTGTTTTAAGCATGAAATTGATTTTGCTAAATTCAAGATTATGAATGTACATGTTTTCAAAATTAAACCTCATATTGAACTCCTCACGAGATTCTATTAATTTTGCTATAAAGAAGTTCATAAATTGAGTTTGTTTTGAAAAAGTTATGAAATCACAAAAAACATGATGTTCTTGAGTTTTATGTCAAAATGCATTTTTGATTTCAACGGTATGATGTATATTATTGATTAAATTATTCATCCATGCTATTTTTAAAGTTGTTGTACCCTATCGTAGGAGTTTTGGATGATGAAGATGGCCTAAGTGGGATTTGGGGGCAAAAAATCTAGATCCCGACCTACTAAAATGTAGTCTGCAACGCTGTTAGCGTGCATTCTAGGCCAGATAGCGCTCTACTATTTCTGCAGACGAGATAACTCAACATGTTTTTGTAAAATGACCATAACTTTCTCGTTTTAGGTCAGATTTTGACACTTCGCATATCGTTGGAAAGCTTAAAGATAGAACAACAACTAGAGTCATTGGGTTCAAAGAACCAATTCATGTAGTTTGTCAAAAATTGGATGAAAGCTAGAGTTCATCTGTAGGGATAGCTCTTTTGTAATTTTTCACTGATTTTTGTTTTGTGACTTTTTGAAGCCTTCTACATATCTGATTTAATTTAATTTTTCCTGAATAAGGGTTTTCTATGTTATTTCATTGTCCACCAATTCTCGTGTCTTTCTGAGCCGACTAACAATATTTTTGAGATGCTTTTTGATTTGAAAATTCTATTATGTCAAACAAGTCCACGTATGGACTAAGTTTGAAAAACTTGATTTCATACCATTGCACAGAGTTATAAATTGATTTTACCACTGGATTACGTTCAATTACTTTGGAATTGAGACTTGGGTACTTTTGGTGTTGTTTTTTGGGTGTTTAGGCATCGATTTTGGGTCATTTCAGACGAATCAAGTTAATAACAAGTTACTACCAATGAATATGGGACTGAAATGAAACAAATTAAACTAAGAACATGTTAAATGGACACTAACACACCAAAAACAATTAAAATGGATGTCGGGGACTTAGCAAGCTAGAGTCGTACATTAAGTTAGTTCATGGTCGTGTTATAGTTGCGTGAGAGCATATTGGCGTGGATTCGAGGTAAGTAAACCACTAAGTGCATCAACATGATTTCTTTTCAACTTCTTATTATTAATCTATTGAAAAGCATGACATACTCTTATTCCATTCTTATTTCAAGTGGCTTAGGGTCTAGGTAATCGAACGGTTTTTTCATCTCGCAGGTTAAGCATCCAGAGTTACTGTGGTTTCTCGCTAATGACTATATAAGGGATAAAACATCCGACATCGTTGTGGATTACCTTGATAGTTTAAAAGCCGCTGTTAGAAGTAACTCAAGGAGTCCAGTGCCTTAAGAGTCATGTAGGGGCGGTTGGAAATGGCCTTAGGCCCGCTGTGTCGACTTCAAGCTGTGTTTTGGTCTAATGACTCTCAGTTTAGACGGGATTACCAGCCAATCTATTTTACTTTTTTGCCACTTGACTTTCATTGCATTACTTGATTAGTCTGTTTATCATGCATTTTACCATTAATTTACAGATTTCTTCAAAGACTCACATGGTTTAAAGACTATTGTCATTTATTATTAAGAAATCTTGTTGAATCTCTTCTGGCTTTACTTAATGGAATTGTCTCCGTCACTGGTTAAAATTATAGGTCCCTCTAGTAGCAAATATGAGGAGCCCAAGATCGATGACTACATTTGAATTTTTCCTCAGAGCCATCTCTTCCCTTATTACTATCGTAAGTATTTTAATGGTATCTATTATATTATACTTGACCTTGTTATACACATTTGGGTATGGGTTTTGAGAGATACACTTGAGATACATGTATATAATGCTTATTTGCATCATCGTCACCTAAGATATACATAAGATCTATACTTTGCAGGATTTCCACATCATGGACTTTTTCCCGAACTCGGTTATTTTTTTAGTTGCTTTAAATTACTTTCCGCTGCGTAATGAACATTAAGACTTGTTAAAGTAATTAGCAAACTTAATAAGAAACCAATGGATGAATTATTCGGATAAGTGGCTGATTAGGTGTGCATCAACTCGGTGGGGGTTAACCAAAGGTCCACGTAAGCCTAGGCCGGCCAGGTCCTAATTTTGTAGGGACTGCAACCATCACAATTGGTGTCGGAGCATAAGGTTTTCTTTTAAATTATACTATTCGTAAGCCTACAACCTAACTAACATACAAACTTAAGGGTTAGCACAAATGAAACGTATTGTGAAAATCTTATGAACCTAACTTCAAGTCTTAATTTGGAATTGAGGTATGTCAGGGAAAATCTAAAACTTGAATTATGTTAGTTATGTTGATGGTATGTACTTTATAGCATCGTTAGATATATGTGTTTCCCTTTTCGAGGCCTATTTCATCTTGAAGAATTGTGTGTAGCATGATGAATTGATGGATAAAGATAGGCCATAGGTTATCATGTTTGGATAGAAAATGGATAATAGTAGAATATTAACGTTGGTCGTTAATGCTTGAATAGAAGATGAGGAGGCGATACCGCAATACCGACAGGAAAAGCATAACGAATTTTGATCTCTAAAAGATGGAATCAGTTATGAGAGTTGTATCGGAAGTGAAAATTAGCAGAGAAAGTGGAGCTCATGAAATCTGGATTTGTGGTGTTATGAATACGTAACACATTTCAGCTCAAGATTTTCTGCTTTTACTCTTTCATTTACTAAAACTTTTTTGATCCAACAATGTTTAGGTAAGAGAAATTGAAGTACGTTAGGAAAAATACAAACCCTATCCTTGACATGTGACTTTATCAGTTACATGAGCATAGTTTAATATAAAGAAGAAGCAAAATGCATTGATAGGACTAAGGATTCATACACCTTAAGGCCTCCTTGAGGCTAGGATGTATAAAAGTTGCTTCATGCATGCCTTGGTGATGTGTCAATAGTTCTACTTCACAAAATTTTTTTGTTGGTAGTGGATGTAAGTTATGGTTGCCCCTAACTAGAGGTAGCTCGCACAGTATGTGTAGTACGATAACTGACAATTGAATGTGTAACCCAACTTATGAATGAAATGGATGACATATTATGGGGAAATAGAGTTCTTAAAAACTGTAGTGTTGCGAGCTATAGTTAAACGTAGTTGGTTATGCTTGTGCAGTGGGTATAAAGGAGCCAAGTAACTTCTTTGACACTGAGATATCCAATAGTCTTGGATATGAGTTTTCAAGGACTCTAATAGACCCATTGAGGTAGAATTCATGAAAAAAATAGACTTAAAGTACCCCTTTATAGAAATTTCTCCTTGACATGTTTCATAAGGTTCACCTAGGACAATCATTTACATGGAATATACTATTGATGTAAAATCAGCTAGGGAACTTTGCTCTAATTACACATTTCCATGAGATGGAATTAGTAAGAAGAACTACGAGACTAGAAGTGGATTTGAGTGGTAGTCAGGATGATTAAAGATCATTTTCATAAATCGAAATGAGACTACTATTATGTTGGAAACTTAAACAAAGTAATGTATGAGACATACATATAGTTGACACACTAAATATAAGTATAAATAGCAATAAGATTTAAAGAATGGAATGCCAGTTCATGTAATTCTTAATTGAATATATCAAGACAAGAATTTCTTGATGACTCGTAGCGGTAAATAGTAGTGATTTTCGCTAAAGAGAAATGAAGAGGAATTTAGGGAAAGATGATATGATACATGAAGTATCAAATAAGAGTCGACAATAATAAATTTGATGCCTCGATAATAGTGATCAAAACCCTATTAAAGATCAATCCACGAATTGAGAAAAGAGTCGTGATGGATTATATAATCCTTGAGCACGAATTACTCGAGGAAATGACCTGAGGTCAAAAAAACCTTACGAAACATCTCCCAAAACGGAACCGAGACTTCTAAAAGAGCGGTAGAAACTTGTACTCGAGCTTAATTAGAAATTTATCTCTTTTGAAATCTAACTCTAGGACTACGCACTATCATTATCATCACCATCATCCACTCTGCTTTGCACTATGTTTGAATCAAATATTAGTTCGGTGCTACTAAAAAGCTAATAGACTATCAATAGATCTCATATATCTACTCCTCTCATATCTAGCTACATTCCTCAGATGATCTGCAAATAACTTGAAATTTCAAAGTTTGTTCAGTTGGTCTTGCTCATATCTTATTAAGGCTTCACGATACTCAGACTTGTCCTCTCTATATTATCTCTTCATCTCAACAACCAACAACCTCTGCTGTTATGGAGTCAAGTCTTATTGTAGTGGTACTGGTGTCTGTGGTAGAGGAGGTGGTGAAAAAACCTCAAGACCATTCAAGTCTTGTTCTCTAATAAATGGGTCTACAAAATTGTATCCCTTGGCAAATCCTACCCATGATCCTCCTACTCTCCGTATCCTTCATTTTGCAACTCTTGGGCTAACTTTGCTATTGCTGATGTCGTTGATGCAATTTCGTTATCCTCTCGCTCTTTCGCCAACAACTTGGCGTCAAGTTTGTTCATATCAACTCTCTTTCTCTTTTTTCTCTCTCTCATCCTCCGAGTCTCGGTAACAAGTTGGTGATTTTAATGTGAGCATAAACTACTCAACTATGATTGTTTGGGCCTCAATATCAAACTTTTCTTCTCAAATCAATTGCACTCTAGCCATCAACCACATCTGAGTAATGAAAATTGGAAACAACAATTTGTTGTCACTATCTAACATTGTAGAATCCTTCAAGTTCTTGTAGATGATCTTACCTATGTCAATATCCTTGTACATAGTAATCTCATACATATAAAATGCCTTTGGCTTATTGATCTTGCCTTGCTAAGTGGTGGGATAAAATGAAGCAACTAGAAAGTGTTGCTACATTATATAAACTTTCCTCACACTCCCATACTTAATGTGTTTTGGCACATTTTCAGCTCCCATTACCCATCCTTGTTGTCCTCGGACAACCAATGTTATCTCTATGGTTTAAAAAGGTATAGGTTATAGGGTCTCTTATATAAATTATCAAGGAAACTCTGTTAGGCTGCCATCATACTTATATGCTCTAACCCATAGATGCTATTAATATAATGCTCATTAAAGGGGACAATTACCCCTCTCACCTTTATTGGGCAACCCTTCTTGATAAACTTTACACTAGCATAAAATTCATAAACAATTTCACTCACTCCTTGTTCTCCCTATACTTTTAAGTGAATTGCTCCCATCCTTGTTGCCTAATGAAATTGTTTACTCTATCATCATACTTAGCTGATACATTAAATCCTCTCTCATAAATGAACTCTCCATGCTCAATGACATCATATCTATCCTTAACCTCTCCACTAATGTAGTACTTACACTTAAATAGCCTAGGTTTATTCTCATTGGGATCTTTTGAGGATGATGCCTTATAATCATTTGCTCTCACTTCACTAACTTGACTTGCGTGACTTCTTGTTCATAGCATTTCTAAATATTTCACACAACACCACAACAAATAACATGGGTCTTCAAATCTCCTAAATCAAAATCTCCATTCAGAGGGATCATTCACATGCCTAATAATACAAAAGATATATACTAGGTCTCCATAATCCACATTGATGCTCAATATCAACACAACTTAAAATTTATATCCAACAACCTAATATCCACAGTTCATACCATCTCATCAATAATTTCAATAATTTCAAAGCATAATTAATGAAATTATAAATTTACCTCAATGTCGGATTACTTTCTAGTGTAGATTAGTTCTCTAAGCCTCTATCAATCCAAGCACTCTCATTTTGCTAAAAAACCAAAACCCTAGTGCTCACCCGAATCTCTTTTTCAAATTAATGCCCTACCTCTCCTCTTTGTGCAAATCCATAATGTACTCTCTCTTTTCACTTTTGATCACTAGGGACACTCTTTTCTCACTTAAAATTGCATAAACACAGGTTGTGGGGAGATGTATGCTTAGTGGTTGGTGTATGGAATAGGTTTCTAGTTTGCATGATGTGGGTGAAAGGGGTTTAAACCCTTACTTAACACTGGCAAAGTGCCTTGTAGGGCACGGTGATGCCATTGCACCATGACAGATCGAGCTTGCAGTGAGCCTTTCTTGCTTACAACTCGGCGCCTTATGGAGCTGTCATTTTATGCCCAGAGTGCCGTGTGTTTACATATACAACGTTGACCAGTATGTCTTCATAATTTTGCATTTTTTCGTTGACTCCCTATTAGCGCTCTCCCCACTTCGTGTATTACTACACAAGGCCTCGTGACACGTGAAATACCATTTATGTATAAAAATTCCATAAAAACTTACTTGTCTGACCTTTACCGCTTCAACTCCTTCGCTCTTTTGCGCTTTTTGATGAATTAGTCAAAATTCTTCCATTCCGATGAATCTTTTACCTGGCAAATGGTGTAAGGGCCCACTTATTATATCCTGACTTAGTCTAATTTCCCTTAATTAGGCACCTAATACATTCAATTAACTTAACCTTAAAATAATTTTTAATTAAATCCTCAATAATGCTAAAAAATTAAATTTTTATCATCAATGAAACTATATTCATAAATTGTTTAATTAGAGCAAATTATGAAATCATACTGATTATTCAACATATTTTCTAAAACTTTCGCCAGCACCTTCCTTAAAAGTGCCCTACCGAAAAATCTAGTTAATAGAAAATGAATGGGAAGAAGCCTAGAAGGACTCACAACTCACTACAATTCATAATATATCGATTTAAATGATCTAAACTAACTAGAAGTCTCTAATACCTTATTTATAACTTTACAATCCCAAATTAGATCAAAATTCGAATCATACACCTCTTAACTCATTTTAAACTAACTTATGAGACTATCATAACATATTCTAGAGAAGTTTACATCCTACACTCACCCCAAAGCCTAAAACATTGTATATAAACAATTTACAACAAGAATTAACCTTTGAATTTGAGAAACAATCACCAAAATCTTTAAGTCTTCTTCGTTCTTCCTTGTCTTCACTACAAATCTGGTATTATAAAAAATAACTCAAAGATGTTAGGTAAATAAACTCCAACACTGCTTTGGTACTCCTTCAAATGTTAGTTTGAGTACATGGAGACATGTAATTACATTTCTAAATAACAAATAATTTATATAACAACGTGAACCCCTTTCCTCCTTTTTCCTAACTATATTTGAACGTCGACTTCCAAATATAGTACAGAAATGGTAAGAGGAGTTCATGAAATGGAAAAGCGATGTGTCAGAGTTAATTTCCAAGGCAAACGCGTTAGCTCAATCATCTGCATCTACTACTAAACTTACAAAAATAGATGCTAAGTACGGCTACTACTAGCTTAGGAAAATAGTTGATCACACTCCAACCATATCCCTTTCGTCGAAAAACTAACACGCCTTCTGTGTTCCAGTTTATCTGGTCAGGAAACCTAGCCACGAGTCTTGCTCATGAGTCGTAGAACTAAAAAGCCATCATTCGAAATGAAATGAATGCATGTCCAAGAATGATGCGAAATGCAGTGCAGACTAAACATAAATGCAGCTATAAAGATAAATTCCATAAATAGTAAAAACCGATGTGGGGTTTACTTACAACCAACCAACCTTGAACTTAATTTTCTTGGCTCTCAAAATGTCGAATCACCTTAGAGGTGGCTCCAATAGCTCACCTACATACTCAATTATAATAGGGATCAATTTTCAAGTCAAACCAAATAATGAAACCTAATGAAAACTGCGGCCAAAGTACATTTGAGAACAATTTCCAAAAAAATTAATTTATACAATAGTTTCAACTGGTCTTCAATTAGCCGAATTAGGGTAACGGTTTAACCTCAAAAACCTTAATATTTGTTATGATGACCTAAAAGGAATTTGTAGTACTCAAGTCCTACTTTTGATAAACTCAATGAACACTAAAATCATCATCAATAGAAAAGTTATGAATTTTCCTATATGGCATGTCAACTGGGAAAACTTTATTTATTTTGAACTGAAAAACATCTCAAAATTAATATTTTCGCAATGAAATCCTCAAAACTTGACAGCAAACACCACGAAACCAATCGATACCAACAACATAATATTTTTACAGCTTGTATGGTTAAATTAGATCAAAACCAATAGTCAATTCATCTAGAATTCAAATGTAAATCGATATCAACTATAAAAAAAATCTCAATAATAGTTATCAAATGAATCGCATCATTTTCATTCACCAAACCCCTAACCTACGGCAGTGGCATTTATCCCAAATTGGTGTAAATCAATCATAAGCAAGATTTATAGCCTTTATCAAGCCATCAATTTTTTCATATATCAATGAAAAGTCATATTCCATTCTTATCAACATTAATTCTTCGAAAGCTCAAAGATGACTAATAGAAATAAAATAATATTACACTTTATGAAAACTTCTTACTACCAAGCAAATATTATCAGAATTAGTCATATCATTTCAAACTTAGAACACAATTCACCTAAGATATCTAAATGGTAAAAGACCTTTTAAATTGATCCTAGTTACTACTTATATATTTGATTTAAAATCTAAATATCACAATAGACTATGCATGCAATACAAAGTTTATTGATTGTAATATGATAAGTCTAAATTAGATAGTATTCTATAGTATATTTTAGGGTAATTTTAGATGTAAGAGACTTTATTACACTGGGTTTATTCTTTTTTTATTTTAGGTATTAATATCGAGGTATGTGCCCTAGGCTAATTCTGTAAACGTTGTTTAACTATTATAAATAGATGCATATTTCTTTTTAAATAGTATCCATAAATAATAATTGTATTATTCTAAACATCTCTAGTCAGTTATTATTATGGGAACAATAATAAATTAAGACTAATATGAGTATTGATTGATAGTAATATGATGATTATGTGAAAACAGATACGGATTAAGATCATGGGTATCTGTTGGGAACAAATACTAGTCCGACTCACCATAAGAATGCTACATGGTCAATGTAATAAGTGTTTCTCATGATAATTATATCATTTAGTCCTTTAACTTGAGATTGCCATAGACTTTAACATTAAAAGCACAATGATTTGACACAATTAAATGTCATCTTTAACCGGATGATTGTAAAAGTTGTGATTGGTCATTGTTCGACTAAAGTGTGGATGTTGTGTGATTAAAATGGAATTTGTCCCTCTATTTTAGAGAAAGATATCTATTAGGCCCTTGATATGTTAAACTGATAAATGGCCATGTCTAGTTAATAGATTGGATCAATGTCACTTGACTATTTCAGTCTAATCAAAGATCGAGACTAGTAGATTGAACTATAAGGGTGACAGTCTATGTCTTATGTTCAATAAAAAAATATCGCGTGACAAAGGGATATGATATACAATGTCTATTAGGTTGTATCGATTTATTGATCTTTGTGCAACTTAGGTAGTCATAATGTCTTACTAGAGGCCGCTTATGATTTGTATGCTGAAAAAGATTCTGGTTCACTACCAATGTTCTATCAACCTATTGGGTCGATCACAAAAAAAGAAAGAATTTGCGCGATTTAACATTGTCTAGGTCGATGACTTTTATTTGATAAAATTCGCTTTGAAGATTCTCATTATGTGTCCAAGTTTGAATAAGATTCAAAACTCTCATACATCTCTAATGTGACTAGAAAACTTGTCTCTTGGTAAATCCTATTTTGAATAGGACTCTAATTAGAATTACTGTATGACTTTAATTCTAATTTGAGTTTTACATATATTACAACTCTTGTTGGATTAGTAGTTGTAGATTATTTATGACCCTTTCCTTTTAAAGTTGGACTTTTTCTAAGAATCTATTTGGAGTATGACTACGACATGCAGTTCTTTTACGACTTGATCTATTGTACTAAATATAAGACATTCAGGTCATAGATGCTGTATATATTTTTCTCAAAAGTTTTTCGGAGAATTTTTACACTAGAATTTTCGGCGCTAGTACTCCGGATCGTAAACGTTCGTTCGTGTGTGGATTTCTAATAGAGGACGTTCGTCTTTGATAACGTCTTGAAGGAATCAATCAACACCAAATAAGGAAGACATGGAGTTGTTCTTGTTAAGGTATGACTTTTCTCTCTTGGTACATCTGTTTAATGGAATAGATATGATCTTTGTTTAGGGATATTCTAAATAGTTTTGAACTTCTCAACTGCGCATGATCTCGAAACCCAATAATGGTATTAGAGCTACATGTTTGATTCTAATAATCTTTTAAATGGCAATAATTTATGTTTGGAGTGTTAATCAATTATTGGATTTATTAGATTTTCACATGCATTAGATGCCGATGTTAAAATTTAAGGTCGATGCAATCTGTGGGGTGTACTTAGCAATGCATACGATCAACTGAACTTGTGTTGAGAATTGTTCGAATCAATCACGTTATGCGATTTAGTTCAACTTATATGAACTTGACATATATGACACAAGAAAGAATCAAGATTCAATGGCAATCATGGTCTTCAATCTTTTCCCAAAAAGTCATTAATTTATATTCTCCTAGATTAGCTATAGAAAATCGACATCCGCCAGAAATTCCTCGTTCTCCTAATCTCGATGGCAAGGACGTTCACCACTAACTACTTCCCTAATTAATGTATAACCACTAACCACAGTAATGTGGGTCTGTGGGAACACTAATCCTAAATAACTGGGTCGCATCCGGTCCAGATTTAACCTAGATTCAATTGTTGCACACTCAAGAACCGAAAGGGTAACGGCAAAGGGCGAGTGTTTGTTACTTTATTGGTCCAAAAGCACAATTACATGGATACTAATAGTCAAAATAACTGTAGATTATCCACCTAAAAGCATGCACTGGCCACATACATACCCTAGATCTAAGCCATAATCATTAAAAGCAACAACAATAAAATAGGAGAAATTAAATCAAATTAAATAAAAATCATAGAACTCACATAATATGCCATGAATCCATGAATCCCACTTGTTTCCCCTTCGACCTAGGCAAAGAGCCGATTAGCCAAACATCGTCGTCGAAGAAATTCGATAAGAAAACAATAATAGTCGGTATTCCAATTAATAAAACCTAAGTTCCTAATACATAAAACTACTAAAAATTAGTCTCGAGAGGTGAGAGAAACTAATTTTGGGGGTTGGGGAGGTGACTCATGCGTCGAGGAGCATCGTAGGGCTGTTTTTGGCACAAAAATAGGTGTTCTCCATGTGTCTGCATCCTATTAGCTCCTTTCCTGCTGTCGCGCTAACGTGTCGTCGTCTAATTGGCCGAGACAACTCTCGACGACGGTGTGTCTAGGTGAGTGAGCGCTACGTGGTTGCACGAGAGGCGGAGTGAAATCTCGCGAGTTCGTGCGAATGTGGGAGTTTGTGCGGACGCGCATCCCGAGGACAAACTGATGGAGGCTTAAGCGAGGAGAAGAAATGGTGGTGTGTTGTGTATTGTGATATGCCGCGTGGCGAGACGTGATTGGTGGAGCTTGAGGTGGTGCTTGCTGATCGAAGGAGAGAAAATGGGTGACGTGCTTGGAAAGCGTAGGAACGTGACACGTGTCAGCTGCTGTAATGAGAATTGCTGACGTGGCAACCTATAATTGGTTGAAATATGTTGTTTCCTATTCTACCCATCGCACAACGCATAACTCGAGGCAAACCGTACGACATCCGATCACTGCAAGTAAATACTCCATTTTAAGTATATTTCCATCACGAATTCAACCGCGCACTCCATTTCACCTGAAAATGACCAAAAATATAATTAAATATATATTTTAGATACTTTGTATAATTAGATATACTAAAATAAACTACTAAATATATATTAATATTGACTTATCAAATACCCCTAAACTTAAGACTTTGCACGTCCCGAGCAAAGGTGTAAATGACAACACAAACTAAACTAGTCTCCTAATATAATAACTCACTGACTCTACAAATCCTATACCAGACTCAAATTAATGGAGTTACTTTGATTTACATAGTCACCAAATTAACGAGCAACTCAAAAAATTTCAGTTATGATATGTCAAGATTCGCAAACCAAATGCAATTAAGATCACACTTTCAAGACAAAGACTCGGTCAAAACAAAGGCCATCAACTACTCATAAGTTTTCTTGATCCATACATTAAACCACACAAGTTTAAAATTCTCACTTAATCAAGTGAAAGCACTCGAGCTAAATCTTTTATTTGAGGAGTTTCATAACTTCCACCTTTATTCATTATTTTTATTATTTTTTCACATTTTTTCTTGTCCAAATCTTTTTTCAATTAATACGGTCCCTGCTCCATTTCCTAGGACCGTTTTTCTCACATTTTCCCACCACAAGTTTCCCTGCTCCATTTCTTGTGGAAACCTGTGGGACACTCTACACTAAGAAAACTCCCGTTAGCCATTCTCATTCTCACTATAATCAAGCAAATCCCCCAATGTGGGTCAAAATAATATCACTTGCACAAATTTCACCATCTACTTATTTTTGTTATCTATCACAAAGTTTAACCATCATCTAAGTCCCTAATCATGAAATCATAAAAATGCAGAGCTACGAACTTGATTTAGTGTTTCTCTTAATTTTCTCTAAGTTTCAAGTCAAAAAGGCAACTGTAATTTTCTCATCCATAACCAAAGGCATGAACAGAGTTTCGGGTGACTCTAAATAACTAATAAAAAAAAAAAATATACTAAATACATATACATTTGAAAGTGTATCAAATCCTAATGAAATGAGAAAGGAATATGAATGGACAGGAAATGAAAGAAATGGAAGAAATGATATAAAACACCACCATTACCATATGATATCCGCATATAACCACATAAAAAAATAAATGATTTCACCTGCTGTTTTTTGCTAAGAATCCATCCAAAACAATCCACAATCCGTAAAACACCCCAAACTTATTCCGAACCTTATCCTCAAGGTTCAAAACAAGTCAAGAGGTCCACACATAGAAAACAAACAAGATGGCGAAAATATATGATAAATATAAGATGAAGGAAATGATACAAATTCATGTAAAATGATAAAAATACGAAAATAAAAAAACTAAATGAAACTTATAAAAGTTTGGGCTGCCTCCCAATAGTGCTTTTAGTTAAAGTCGTTGGCTCGACTTGGTTTGAGTCTGTCGATCGGTATAGACTGGCATTGCAAGTGAGACGACCTCCACATTATGGCTCGGGAAGTCTTCATAGAAGATCTTCAATCTGTGGTTGTTCACCTTAAACGCATTACTAGTCTCCAAACTCTGAATCTCCAATGCTCCGTGATCATATACTACAGTCACTACATATGGTCCTATCCACCTCGATCTCAGCTTACCTGCAAAAATATTAAGACGTGACTAAAATAAAAACACTTTCTCACCAACATGAAAATATTTCCTGGAGAGATTGCTATCATGGAACTGTTGAGTTTTGGGGTTTATACGCAGCGGAGATTACAAAACAATTTTGACAAAAACCCCAACAGGATCCGAATCTAATTCCATTAAAAACGTTTAAACCATGAAAACTTAATCATACCTCAGTCGCAATATACCTTTCGAAGGTTGATCGATCTCTAAGGCGCCGCAATAACGACGAACGCCTCTATCGCTGATCCACACACGAACGGCGGTCGAGATTTGAAGTGCTAGCTTCGAGAGAATACCAAACCTTTTCGTTTCTCTCCAAAACGATCCAGAGCATACCAAAAACCCTAAGTCGTTTCTTAAACGAAAAAAAGAGTTTTGGCCTTTTGATCTTTCGTCTATGTGTTCTAACTTAAAGCGTCTATTTATACAACCCTTGTATATAGACGGTTAAGTAAATTACACATATACCCTTACATAAAGAAGTATAAGTGTAATACACCACAAGGACGTTTCTGTCATGAATTTTATCACATAAAATTCATTTTTCTGAACCATCTTAAAATCTTGCAAAACCATTCTTAGTGTGCGACCCAATAGGCTCATACAACGTTGGCGGTGTACCAAAACACATTTTGGTATACAAGTCATAAGCGGCCTCTAGCAAGACATTATGACTACCCAAGTTGTACGAATATCAAATCGAAACAACCTAATCAATAGTGTATATAACATCCTTTTGTCACACGATATCCTTTTGATCAAACATAAGGCATGTAATTGTCATCCAACATGTTCAATCGTACTAGTCTCGATCTCTAGGTAGACTGAAAACATCCAAGTGACATTGATCAATATCAATTCACTTAGACTAGGCCTTTTAACAGTCTAACACATCGAGGGATCCACTGGATATCTCTCTTTATATGAGAGGGACAAATTCTATCTTGATTACACAACTTCATCACATTGCTCACATAGTAACCAATCACAACCTTTATAATCGTTCGGTTAAAGACAACGCTTGATAGTGTCAAATCACTATGTTCCTAATGTTGAAGTCTCTGATAATCTTAAAGTCAGAGGACTAGAAAATATACGTATCATGAGAAACAACTATGACTTAATCCATGTGATGTCCTCATAGCGGGTCGATCCAGTACTTTGTTCCCTAACAAGTACTCGTGATCTTGATTCGTATCCCTATACGTATAATCATCATATGATCATCAATCAAGACTCACACTAGTCTTAACTCATTATAGTTCCCAGTATAATGATCGACTAGGGACATTTAGGATATTTATGTAAATACCCATGGATCTTATTATAATGTAAACATGCGAATTAATTATAATAAACAACAAATGAAATCCTCTATTTTATTAACTAAAAATATTCATAAAGACATTTATGGATTGACCTAGGGCACATGCCCCAACAGGAATGCTTTTGTTTTTCTTTATAAATCCGCGCATTTTCATACGCATCGTTCCTGATTTCCTCCAATTCTTGGTTAGTGAGCTTTCTCTCTTTTCCTGCTTCATCGAGCTTCATATTAAGCTGTTTCACAGCCTAGTAGGATTTATGCTCTAGCTCGACTGGCAGGTAGCAAGATTTATGAAACACAAGGCTATATGGGGACATCCCAATTGGCGTTTTATATGCCATTCGGTAAGCCCAAACTGCATCATCAAGACGTGAACTCCAATCTTTACGAGTAAGATTCACCGTATTTTCCAAGATGGATTTGATCTCCCTATTAGAAACCTCTGCCCGGCAACTCGTTAAGGGATGATACGCTATAGACGTTCGATGAGTGACATTGTACCTCCTCAGAAGACTTTCAACCATACGATTGCAGAAGTGAGTGCCTCTATCACTGATCAAGGCACGTGGGGTACCAAATGTTATGAAAATCCTCGATTTGAGGAATTCATATACCACTTTAGAGTCATTAGTGCATGTAGCCTTAGCTTCCACCCACATAGACATGTAGTCCACTTCCAATAGTATATAAATATTACCAAATGACACTGGAAACGGACCCATAAAGTCTATACCCCAAACGTCAAATACCTCACAAATATGAATCGTGGTAAGTGGCATTTTGTCCCGATGACTAAGGTTACCAGTTTTCTGACAGTTAGGACAAGTCTTGGTAAACATGTATGAATCATGTAAAATGGTGGGCCAGTAAAACCTACTCTCTAGAACTTTCTTAGCTATCCTACGGGGACCGAAGGGGCCATAGCAGGCATAAGTATGACAAAAGGCCAATATGGAGTGACTCTCAGTCCGAGGAACACAACGCCAGATAACCTGGTCCGAGCAAAATTTCCATAAGTACGGGTCATCCAATACATACTACTTAGCATCGCTCCTTACTTTATTCTTCTGAGCCTTCGAAAGGTGAGGAGATAGCTCACCCGAGGTGATATAGTTCACCAAATCGGTGTACCAGGGGAGATCTTCCATAACGACATAGATGTACTCCTCAGGGAAATCATCTATAAGAGGGGTAGGGACGCTCACCATTCTTAATTCTGTTGAGATTGGTCTGCGACTAGATTCTCTGCACCACTTTTATCTTTAATTGTGATGTCAAACTCTTGTAATAGGAGTATCCATCTAATGTTCCTAGGTTTGGCATCCCTTTTACTCATCAGGTACTTCAAGGCAGCGTGATCAGAGTAAATGATAATCTTGGTTCCTAAGAGATAAGCCCAAAACTGCTCGAGTGCAAAGATAACTGCAAGGAGCTCCTTCTCAGTAGTGGTGTAGTTCATCTGAGGCATGTCTACACTACGAGAAACATAGTAAATGACATGTGTGTTGGGTTTTGGGGTTCATGCGCAGCGGAGATTACAAAACAATTTTGACAAAAACCCCAACAGGATCTGAATCTAATTCCATTAAAAACGTTTAAACCATGAAAAACTTAATCATACCTCAGTCGCAATATACCTTTCTGAAGGTTGATCGATCTCTAAGGCGCTTCCAATGACGAACGCCCTCTACCAGTAGTCCACACACGAACAACGGTCGAGATTCGAAGTGCTAGATTCGAGAGAATACCAAACCTTTTGTTTCTCTCCAAAATGATCCAGATCATACCAAAAAACCATAAGTCGTTTCTAAAACGAAAATAGAGTTTCGGCATTTTAATCTTTCGTACGTGTATTCTAACTTAAAACGTCTATTTATACAACCCTTGTATATAGACGGTTAAGTAAATTACACATATACCCCTACTTAAAGAAGTATAAGTGTAATACACCACAAGGACGTTTTTGTCATGAATTTTATCATATAAAATTCGTTTTTCTGAACCATCTTAAAATCTCGCAAAACCATTTTTAGCGTGGGACCCAATAGGCTCATACAACGTTGGCGGTGTACCAAAACACATTTTGGTATACAAGTCATAAGCGGCCTCTAGCAAGACATTATGACTACCCAAGTTGTACGAATATCAAATCGATACAACCTAATCAATAGTGTATATAACATCCTTTTGTCACACGATATCCTTTTGATCAAACATAAGGCATGGAATTGTCATCCAACATGTTCAATCGTACTAGTCTCGATCTCTAGGTAGACTGAAAACACCAAGTGACATTGATCAATATCAATTCACTTAGACTAGGCCTTTTAACAGTCTAACACATCGAGGGATCCACTAGATATTTCTCTTTATATGAGAGGGAAAAATTCTATCTCGATCACACAACTTCATCACATTGCTTTCACGGTAACCAATCACAACCTTTATAGTCGTCCTGTTAAAGACAATGTTTGATAGTGTCAAATCACTATGTTCCTAATGTTGAAGTCTTTGGTAATCTCAAGTCAGAGGGCTGAAAAATATACCTATCATGAGAAACAACTATGACTTAATCCATGTGATGTTCTCGTAGCGAGTCAGTCCAGTACTTTGTTCCCTAACAAGTACTCGTGATCTTGATTCGTATCCCTATACGTATAATCATCATATGATCATCAATCAAGACTCACACTAGTCTTAATTCATTATAGTTCCCAGTATAATGATCAACTAGGGACATTTATGATATTTCTGTAAATACCCATGGAACTTATTATAATGTAAACATGCAAATTAATTATAATAAACAACAAATGAAATCCTCTATTTTATTAACTAAAATTATTCATAAAGACAGTTACTCGGATTAACCTAGAGCACATGCCCCAACAATGTGAATCTTTCCCGACTTTTTGTCCTAAGACTACACCCATTGCAAAATCACTAGCATCACACATAATTTCAAATGGAAGACCCCAATTAGGGGCCTGAATCACTAGTGTGCTAGTAAGTGAGTCTTTCAGTGCATTAAATGCACTCTTACATGCCATATCAAACTCAAAAGGGACGTCCTTTTGAAGTAGACGACATAAGGGTTGTGCGATTTTTGAAAAGTCCTTGATGAAACGATGGTAAAAACTTGCATGTCCAAGGAAAAATATAATCTCCCGCACATTTGTAGGGCAGGGAAGTTTTCTTGATATCATCAATTTTAGCTTGGTCTACCTCTACACATTTGGCTGAGACAATGTGTCCCAAAATAATTCCTTGGTCCACCATAAAATGACACTTTTCATAGTTCAAAACAAGGTTCTTCTCGATACACCCGCTGAGTACCTTTGTCATAATGCTAAGACAACTATCAAATGAATCACCGTAAACAATAAAGTCATCCATGAAGACCTTAATGAAATACTCAAAAAAATATGAAAATATACTCACCATGCACCTTTGAAAGGTGGCAGGTGCATTGCATAATCCAAAGGGCATGCGCCGATAGGCAAAAGTGCCAAACGGACAGGTGAAGGTTGTCTTTTCCTAGTCTTCAGGCGCTACCGGTATCTGATGAAAATAGAAATAACCGTTAAGACAACAGTAATGAGAATGACCGGCTAGTTTCTCCAACATTTGATCAATGAATGGTAGGGGGAAGTGATCCTTCCTAGTGGAAGCGTTTAACTTCCTGTAGTTAATGCATACCCGCCATCCATTTTGAATGCGAGTTTAAACCAACTAACCATGTGAATAGGTGACTACCATGACTCTTGTTTTCTTAGGGACCACCAGGATTGGGCTTATCTATTTACTATCAGAGATGGGGTATATCATGCCAGCATCAAGGAGCTTCAGTATCTCATTTTTCACGACATCCGTCATGAGCGAATTGAGCCTCCTCTAGGCTTCTCTCGTAGGTTTTGACCCTTCTTCCATATATACATGATGCGTGCAAATGGATGGGCTCAAACCTTTGATATCCAATTTAGTCCACCCAATAGCCTGTTTAAACTCCCGGAGTACTCGAATGAGCCTCTCTTCCTCCAAATGTGTAAGTTTGGCTGAGATGATCACAGGAAGTGTGTCATTCTCACCCAAAAATATATACTTTAGGTGCTCAGGTAATGGTTTCAGCTCAAGTGTGGGAGCTTTAACCAAGGAGAGAAAGTTAAGAGTCAGAAGTAGGTAACTCCAAATGATAGACACTTGGGGGCAGGGGGTTGGAATGAATCTAACTCGAAAACAACATCCTCGACATCAGTATTAAAGGTCAGAACACTCTCGTGGACTTGAGTATTGTCTAGATGATGCTCTAACACTTCTTTCACTTCTTCATCGCCACTCTTGAGTAAGGTCTGCTCAACGAGTGGATCCACAGAGTCCATGGTACACACCACATACGACACATCACTAGGGTATCGCATCGCATCATAGATTTTGAACTTGATAACTTCACCGCAAACTACATGGTAAAAGATCCATCATCAACATAAATCTTTATATTCACTGTTTTCAAAAATAGACGTCCAAGGAGTATTGACAAAGCATTAGGGAGTGGCTCCTCCTTCGTATCTACCACATAGAAGTCTGCAGGAAACACAAACTCGTTCACTTGGACTAGAACATCCTCGAGAACACCAACGGGTCTGACAACAGAATAGTGTGCCAACTGAATGATAATACCACTCTCCTTTAATGGGCATGCATGCAATGTCTCATAAATAGACAATGACATGACATTAATGAAAGCGCCAAGGTTACACATAGCCCTCTGAATGCTTACATCACTTATAACACTAGGTATGGAGAACATCCTAGGATCCTTACTTTTAGAGGCAACTTCTTCTGTAGGATAGCCGTGACGGTTTCTCCCATTTGGAATTTTTTGTTGCATTTCAGTTTCCCTTTGTTAGTGCATAGTTCCTTAAGAAACTTTGCGTACCTACGACTTGCTTTAGAGCGTCAATGAGAGGAATATTGATTTCCACTAGCCGAAAGGTCTCGAGAATTTCTCTCTCTTCCTCTTTTTTCTTATGTAAGATGAGTCATTGTGGAAAAGGAGGTTTAACCTTAAATGCGGGTGGTGCTTCATTTTGAGTAGTTACCATCTGTTTAGGGACAAACGGAGTCACTGCTACCTCATGTTCTTCCTTATTTGCCTGGTCTTTGGCATAAGATGAACCATTGTTCCTTTAGGGTCCCTCTAGATGACTCTAGATGGTCCCTGGAACTGATTACCCATGGCATAAGATAACTCTAAATGGTCCCTGGAACTGATTACCCATGGCATTGGCTTATTGATTATCCTCAAAGAGAGTAGGACATTCATCGGTTGCATGATTTGTGGAAGTACAGAAGCCACAAGCTTTGACTTGCACTTTACCAAATGAGAGGAGACGTTCCATCATGGAGATTAGTTGGTCAATGTTTTGGTCGGTGGAACTCGAGACACTCCCTGCAGTCAGACTTCGATAACAGTAGCATCAAGATCACCATAAAGGCGTGACAATTATGCGATGTCCTCATACAATTGCTTCATTTGGGCTGGAGTTTCATCTCGAATGTGACCCCACACGCATTATCAATCATGCGTCGTTCTATGGGCGACATGCCAACATAGAAGAATCGAGCTATGGCCTTCTCAGACTGGCCATGCAGCGGGCAACTAGCAGTCAATCGCTTATAGCGATCCCAATATGTGCCAAATGATTCGCCCGACCTCATTTCGATGGTGCATATATCCTTGATGAGCTGAGCAACTCTATCCTCAAGGAAGTATTCATTCAAAAATGCGGTTTCCATTTCATTCCAGGATTTAATGCAATCATGCGAAAGGTAGAAAAACCATTCCTTGGCTTTGTCTTTAAGGCAAAATGAAAAGATCTGAGCTTAATCGTTTCCTCATCCACATTGGAGGGTTTCATTGACTTGCAGTTAGTATGAAACTCCTTCAGGAAAGTGACAGGATCTTCATTATCGCGCCATGGAAGGATGGTAGGAGATGAATGAAGCAAGACCTCAACTCAAAGTCTTTGGCATTATCCGGATAGTTGATGCAGAGGGGTTGTTGCGCCAAAAGAGCTTGAAGCTCTTGATTTACGTGACCCATAGTGATTTGGCAATTTGCAGCCATGTTCGGGGATTTTGGCCTTCTTGTTGCCTAAGTTGGGTCTTTTTAATCTATCTATGAAATGTTCTCTCTGGTTTAGGATCGAAAGGTAACAATAAACTAGCCGATTTAGACCGAATGAGGTGTGGTAGCATAAAACTAAAAAAAAGAAAAGAAAAGAAACCTAAACTCAAAGAGTAAGGACTAAGTCCCCGACAACGGCGCCAAAATTTTATCACGCGTCGTGCGTGCCAAATATAACCAGCAATCGAGTTACCAACCACAATAGTGTAGTAGTGGTAAATATGGGGTCGAATCCACAGGACTTGAGTTTTACTCCAAGTTAAATAAAAATGGAGGGTTTTTAGAAAGTTCAATGAAATAATTAACTAAACTAACACAAATAAAAATCTCATAAAAATAATATCAATGAGAAGAAATCACCTAAGTCTACGGTTCCACAAGCAAGAATCAGATTCAATGGCAATCATGGTCTTCAATCTTTCCCAAAAATACATTAATTTATATTCTCCTAGATTAGCTATAGAAAATCGACATCCACCAGAAATTCCTCGTTTCCCTAATTTTGATAGCCAGGACGTCTGCCACTAACTACTTCCCTAATTAATGTATAACCCTAGACATCCGCCAATCGGGTTTGACACACTAACCGCAGTAATATGGGTCTGTGGGAATACTAATCCTAAATAACAGGGTCGCATCCGCTCTCAATTTAACCCAGATTCAATTGTTGCACACTCAAGAACCGAAAGGGTACGACAAATGGGTGAGTGTTTATTACTTTATTGGTCCCAAAGCATAATTGCACGGATACTAATAGTCCAAATAACTGTAGATTCTCTACCTAAAAGATGCACATGCCACATACATACCCTAGATCTAAACCATAATCTTTAAAAGCAACAACAATGAAATAGGAAAATTAAATCAAATTAAATAAAAATCATTGAACTCACATAATATGCCATGAATCCATGAATCCCACTTGTTTCCCCTTCGACCTAGGCAAAGAGTCGATTAGCGGAACATCATCGTCGAAGAAAGTCGATGACAAAACAATAATTGTTGGTGTTTCAATTAATAAAACCTAAGTTCCTAATATATAAAACTACTAAAAATTAGTCTCGAGAGGTGAGAGAAACTAATTATGGGGGTTGGGGAGGTGACTCGTGAGCCAAGGAGCATCGTTGGGCTATTTTTGGCTCAAAAATTGGTGTTCGCCACGTGTCCGCAGCCTATTGGCTAGTTTCCTGCTGTCGTGTTAAGGTGTCATCATCTAATTGGTCGAGATAGCTGTCGATGACGATGTATCTTGGTGAGTGAGCACTACGTGGCTGCATAAGTGGCGGAGTGAAATCGCGTGAGTTCGTGCGAAGATGTGGGAGTTTGTGCGGACGCGCATCCCGAGGACAAATCGATGGAGGCTTCAGCGAGTAGAAGAAATGGTGGTGTGATGTGTATTGTGAGGTGCCACGTGGCGAGACGTATTGGTGGAGCTTGAGGTGGCGCTTGCTGATTGGAGGAGAGAAAATGGGTGACGTGCTTGGAGAGGGTAGGAACGCAACACATGTCAGCTACTGTGATGAGAATCGATAACGTGGCATCCTGTAATTGGTTGAAATATGTTGTCTCCTATTCTACCCACCGCGCAATGCGTAACTCGAGGCAAACTGTTCGACATTCGATCACTGTAAGTAAATACTCCATTTTGAGTATTTTTCGCCACGAATTCAACCGCGCACTCCGTTTCACCTGAAAATGACCAAAAATATAATTAAATATATATTTTAGATACTTTGTAAAATTAAATATACTAAAATAAACTACTAAATATATATAAATACTAACTTGTCACAAACCAAGCAAAGGTCAATCAGGTATCTCGAGGTGGACAACCCATGTAACCTCGTGCAATCCAAGTAAAATCATGCAAGCGCTACACACATGTCTCGAGGTGGACAACCCATGCAAACGTCACACACGTATCTCGAGGTTGACAACTCATGGAAACAACATGCTCCTATGTCGAGGTGGGCGACCCATGCAATCTCGTGTAAACCATTCAAACGTCAGACATATATCTCGAAGTGGAAAACTCATGCAACCTCGTGCAATCCATGAAAACCATGCAAACGTTATGCACGTATATCAAGGTGGATAATCCATGTAAACAACACACATGTATCTCGAGGTGGGCAACCCACGCAAACGTCGTGCGCGCTTCGAGATACGTACCATGCATGTTATGCTCCAAAACCTATTTTGTGCACAATTATTTTTACGTTGGTCCCGCATGCCATTACGTAGGGCTGGGTGTTACTTGGAGTGACATTCTAATTATATTTTTGTATATTATGTATAAATATATAAATAAATAATATATATATATATACAAATATATAATTAAATATATATATATATATAATATTTTATATTATATATAATATTATATTTATATATAATATTATATTTATATATATATATATATAAAATGTAATATATATTATATAAATATTTAAATGTCCAAGTGGGCGTCCACGTGGGCTGATCGATTTACATGAATAAGCGCATTTTCCGAATGCGCTTTTCATGTAAACCCAAATTTCAGTACACGTGGGCGTCCACTTGGATTGATCCATAGGATTTACATAGATAGCGCCTTTTCAAAAGGCGCTATTCGTGTGTCCACGTGGGCAGCAAATTTGCTTCCCATTGATAGAGCATTTTCAAAATGCGACATACATTAGATCACTAATAAAAAAATCTACACTTATTTAACTCATTTAAACTGCTTTTTGTAGTACTTCTGTAATTGTTTCTTAATATTGCATGCAAATAAGTTAATGTGATTAACTTAAGATAGCTACATACCAATACTTATGCATAGCATACTCTGTGATTAAAAATAATAACAATAATAATATACTATATGCCAAAATAAATTTATTTAATTAAAACTCTTTTATCTAAAATTAAAGGTAGTTATTTGAAAAGATGTGCATAATTGATAATCTTATTTTAATTAATATGATTTAAATAAATAAGTATCGATTTAAGTATACAAGGTTAAATTCCATCAATTATATTGATTAGAATTTTGGGGTCGTTAAATATATGAAGTAAATTTGTTTTATGATGTTTGGTTAATATGTTCGAAAAAAAATTTCATGTTTTGTTTATGATCTTTATTTTTTGCATACAGGATATTTAGGATATTCCACGATAAACTAGATGCTAGAATTAATTATCATAAAATACAAAAAGTTTCATAAAATATCTTAAAACCCCTCTTTAAAATTTTAAGTCAATGCCACCCAATTTTAAAACACTTGTTAAGGACTCGATCACATCAATATATGTCTGCCTCTGCAGGGTGTATTGTGTTATCTTGGTGAGACAAGCTGGGTAATGGTTATCTAGATGTTTTAAATTGGTTTGACTCAATAAAGCTATCAAAATGGTTTTAGGATTTAGGCATAAATGAGACATAACGTGTTGTGACATATGATGTTTATGTCACATAAATAACGAGCTGCATGTGATGTAATTGGAAAATGTTACCTACCTAAATAACTTGATTTCGAGTGTCATGCCTTAACTATCTCAAAATTAGGTGAAATATGGATCTTAGTCCACTAAATTAAGATTTACGAGGGTTATTGATTTAATGTGAGTTTAATTACTCAGTAATAAATTATTCTGCATAATCGTCTATTATAGATATCAGAATCCTTGTAACACTAATCTAGAGTAACTGCGATCAATCCTTGAGAACAAAAAAGTTGTTTCTAAGAATAATTTCCTTGTTTGATTGAAAAATTGATTAACGTCATCAGTCATAAAAATAAGGAAGTATGTCTTAGATTTTTGGTTCCTTTAAAACTACCATATACTATTAGAAGAATTATGTATCATTGTAGTAAATATAAATCAGACTTTCGAAAAGATTCGGTACCATGGAAGCTAATAACATAACAATGACGACACTGAAGGAAATGTTCCAATAAAAAGTCGCGATGGAAAAGGTATAAGATTAGCAAAATTCTTAGATTCTTGTAAAATGGTTGAAAACCTTTTAATATGTCTTTATGTTTGGAACATGAAAGGACTATATTAATTAACTTTAACGGCTTAAATCTTCATGTGCCAAATGTTGGAAGTAGATTTGATTTATAATTCATCAAAATAATTTGAACTATACAATATGAATCCCATGGAGAAATTTATTTATAGTTGTAGTTGATGTTTAGAATTGTAAAACAAAGTATTAAAAAAGGCCTTAGACATATATTTGATGGTTTATAACAAAAAGGACCTTAATATAGAAAGGATAAGAGGATGTTAAAGGCTACAAAAGACCTTTAATTGCCGGGCATAGAAATCTTAGTAGTGAGCCAAACGTTTTGTGTAGTTCTAAATATAGTTCTAAAGAATAAATTTTGCTATTCATAGAATGAAATCGTTCATTTTATAATGAATTACAAATCTTATCGGGAAGATATAATTGTGAATTGCTACAAACATTTCAAAATGAGTATTAAAAAAAATCACTTGCCAAACTATTAACATACTTTGATGAGATCAAGGTGGATAATATTTGAGCAAAGAGTTTAAATGACTATATTTAAAGTTGGAGGACTATCTTGTATATAACACCACTAGGAACGTCATTCGATAGATGATATTTTAAAAGGAGAAATTAAACTATGTAGGATATAACTCGAGTAACGATCTGTCACACAAACCTTCCTATGATGTTCTATTGAGGCTATACTTTAGAAAAAAAACCACTACATTTCGCACTAAATCTTATTTTCTTTAAAGTGGTTGATCAAACTCCATATACGATATGAAATAAAAAGACCTAGTTTGTCTTTTCTTGAGATTTGAGGTGTAGAGACTTTCATAAGATGCTAAGTCACTTAAAGTTTGATGCCTAAGTCATTTTGTGTCTAATTATGGTTGAACATTATCATACTATTGATAACAAACTATTTGTTGCTCAAAATGATGTCTTTCTAAGTAAAGAGTTTATTTCAAAGATATTATTAGGAATAAAATAAATCTTGAATTGTTCAAGAACCACAAATGAGAACTAAACCACTTTAGGAAGCTAAATAAATTTTTAAACTAGTTCAGTATACGCAAGTAACATATATCTATTGAGAGTCTAGAATAATAAGAAATTGGCTAGAGAAATCTAGAATTTCTTTTTATTGATAGTTGTGATATACTTTTGATATAGGATCAGAATGAATCACTACTTATCAAGAGACACATCTTGTCTAGATTCCATGAAAGACTAAGTGTTAATGAACTCTGAATTTTTATTCATGTATGTTATTAAAGTTTGGAACTTGATTTGTTTACTTGAAAGGGGTATGTCCATTAGATGTAAATGACTTAAAATGACATGAAAATAAAAAGGTGAATACTTAAAAGCACGACTTCTCAAACAATCCCAATCTAAATAATTGTGTTGATTATGATAAGATTTTTCACTGGTAGCTAAGCTCAAGTGCTATAATTCTAATTGTCCTTACTTTATAGTTCGACTATAAGATATGACAAACGAGTGTCAAAGTATCATTTCACTATGCTCCTTAAAGATGTGTATGACATAACTTAAGGCTTTTGATTATCTTGAGAATTTTAGAAAAGTATGCAAGCTTAAAGGATCCATTTGTGGATTATTTTAAGCTTATCTGAGTTATGGTCTTTGTTTTAATGAAATAAATAATGAATTATGTTCATTGAATAAAAAATAAATCTTGTGTATACAAAAAGGTTAGTGGGAGCGTAATTATCAGAATTTGTATGTAGATGATATAATGTTCGTTAGAAATGATGTTGTAACCTTGTAGAATGTCAAGTCTTGGTTAAAGAAAAGTTTCTTAGTAAAATTCTTAGACAATAGGGCCTATATCTTTGTGATATAGATATATAGAGATAGATCTAATAGGCTAATTTGTCTAAATTGGAGTGCTTACATGGACAAATAACTTAAAAGTTTTCAGTGTGTGAGATTCTTAAAAGAATTCGTACTTATGTCTTATAACATAAGTCTCTGCAAGACTCTAAGTCTTAGAAAAAATGATGAGCGAGACCATGTGAATATGACTCCATACGCATTAGCTATGAGAATCATCTCATATGTTATACTTTGCATTCAACTTGATACGTCATATGCTTTGGGGAAAACATACAAATATCTCAAAGATTCCCATAAAGGTCACTGGATATTTATTGATGACATTCATAAGTACTTTGGAAGCACTAGAGAAATGTTATTGCATTTGCAGAGATTTGAAAGATATGAGTCAAGTAGATGGTTACAAAATGCGAACTCTCAAGCTAATATAAATTATTAATGATTGCAATATGTATATGTGTCAACTTTGAAGGAAGATGCAGTAAGTTGGAAATATTCTAAACGCACTCTAAAAAGTTCTACAATATAAACTGAGTTTTTAGCGCATTCGATGCAACCAAAGAATATGTTTAGATCATAAGGTTCATGAGTGAATAAGGTGGGATTCCAAGTGTTGGAAACAAAAATGGCTTTTATTGTAAAATCAATGGATACATTTAGGCTATGGAACCTAAATCACATAATAGATCTATGAAATCACTTGAGCGTTTTTGTCTTATTATAGAAAGAATGTGAAGATTTACTGAACATTAATATTAAAAAATGTTGCAGATACCTAAATAAACTTCATCCACTAAGAGCGCATTAAAGTCACGTAGTATTAGATATGTGTAAGATTGGACCTAGTGCAAGTCAGAGATGTTGGGGTATGTGCCCTAGGCTAATTCCGTAAACATTTTTTTTTATCTATTATAAGTAGATACAAGTTTCTTTTAGAATAGTATCTAAGAATAGTTATTGTATTATTATAAACGTCCCAAGTTAGTTATTATTATGGGAACAATAATAAATTAAGACTAATATGAGTCTTGATTGATAGTCATGTGATGATTATGGGTATACAGATACAAATCAAGATCATAGGTATCTGTTTGGAACATATGCTGGCTGACTCGCAATGAGAACGCTACATGGTAAATGCATAGTTAAATCATTTAGACATTTGACTTGAGATCACCATAGACTCTAACATTAGGAACACAATGATTTGTCACAATTAAACATCGTCTTTAACTGGATAATTATAAAATTTGTGATTGGTCATTGTCCGACTAATATGTGGATGATGTGTGATTAAGATGGAAGTTGTACCTCTCTTTTAAATAGAGATATCATTGGGCTCCTCGATATGTTAGACTAATAAATGGCCATGTCTAGTGAATTGATAGGAACAATGTCACCTGACTATTTCCGTCGACTTAGAGATCGAGACTAGTAGATTGAGCTATTAAGGTGACATTCCATGTATTATGATCAATCTAAGGATATCGCATGAAAAAAGGATATGGTATACAATGTCTATTAGGTTGTATCGATTTATTGATTTTCGTGCAACTTAGGTAGTCATATTGTCTTGCTAGAGGTCGCGTATTATTCTTATGCCAAAAAGGATTTTGGTTCACTCCCAATGTTGTATGAACCTATTGAATTGCACTCAAAGAACGAATTTACGCGATTTAATATTGTCTAGGGTACTGAATTTTATTTGATAAAATTCATTTTGAAAATTCTCATTAAGTGTCCTAGTTTGAGTAGGATTCAAAATTTCTTACATTTCTTATGTGACTAGAAAACTTGTCTCTTGGGAAATCTTATTTTAATAGGACTCTAATTGGAGTTGTAAATGACTTTAATTCTTATTTGAGTTTTAGATAAATTACAACCCTTATTGGATTAGTAATTGAAGATTTTCTATGACTCTATCTTTTTAGAGTTGGACTTTATCTAAAACTCAACTTGGAGTGTGACTACGAGATGAAGTTCTTTTACAACTTGACCTATTATACTATAAATAAGACATTAGGGTCAAAGTTGTTGTAGATATTTTTCAAAAAGTTTTTGTGGGAATTTCTTCCCAAAATTTTTGGCACTAGCACTCCGGATTGTAAATGTCCGTTCGTGCGTGGATTTCTGATAGAGGGCGTTCATCTCTAATAACATCTTCAGGGAGTCAATCAACACCAAATAAGGCAAACATGGAGTTATTTTTGTAAAGGTATATTTTTCTTCCTTGGTACATCAATTTAATGGAATTGATATGATCTTGGTTCTGGGATATTCGAAAAAGCCTCGAGATTTTTCACTGCGCTTAATCCCCGAAACCTACCAAATAATTGGAGTATGTGAAGAAATGAACTAAAAAATGAGGTAAATGAAGGATTTGATCGAATGGATGTGGTACATAATGAATCATTAACGAATCAATTATTAATTGGAATTTATTGCTGGCAAATCTTAAGCGATTTGGGATTTGTACAAGAAATCGCTAATTAAATCCGTGGAGCACAAAAGCAGTTTTGTAAGGATTCAGCCAGCGATTTTGACTAATAAATGGAATCACTGAGATATTTGTGGGTTTAATTTCAAGAATTTTAGATAATCATGAGCCATTTGAGTTAGTTTAGGATATGTACTATCTAGAACACTATATATACGACCCTAGAGTTACGAAGTCAGTTTCCCTTGAGTACTTATATAAATGTTTCATTACTCTTGGAGCCATAATTTATCGTTTTAGTTTATTGCTTTATTATTCATTGCTTTTGGAGAAGATTTGAAGATTCAAAGTAGTTATTCAAAGGTATTTGTATGTCTTTTATTTACTTTATTATGATGTTTATTATGATGATGAGTGAGTAATTTATTAATCTAAACAAAGTCTGAACATGAACTTGATCTATTTTGTGATGTAGTCATGATAAGATGATTTTGTACTTAATACTTTAAACCAATCGTATTCTTTAATTCACTGATTTAATAATTTATCATTTTTAGATTTTATCATGGAACTTTGTATTGCATGCATAGCATAAAATGTGTATTGTGATACTTGAATTCGATATCTAGTTTAAAATATTAACTAAGATTGTTTCAGAGGTATATCACCATTTAGTTGTCCTAGATGAATTAAGATATAAGTTTATTACTGAAGTGGCTTTCTGAAGATATTGGATTTATGTCGTGCGGTTTTATTGCCTTATGTTATTTTCTTTGAGTATTCAAAGGGTTAACTCAATAAAATTAGAATGTGACTTTTCCATTGGTATTAGGTGAATCGATGGCTTGATAAGGAATGTCTGCTTACTTATGATTAAAGTTTAATGATCTAGAATACTTTATTAAGAGATTAAAATATGCTCATGACTTTATGGTTTAAGTAATATATTTGAATGCAAAACGGATTGATGTTTCATTGTTCTAGATGTTTGTTTCGAAACTTATTTACTATTAAATTGAATCGATTCAAATATTATTGAATTTGAATTGTGTTAATTAAGTTAGTTTAATTACTTTAGTTTATTATTATAGCATTATAGTTCTAATTAGTGATTTTTTATTCACATTTTAATTAAATTAATTAAATTTAAGTAAAGAAAATAACAAAAACTATTGAAAGACTTTTTCTTAAAGAAGTTTGCCAAATCTCTATGGAAATAATCCCACTTATCACAACTACGGATAATAAGGACATACAAGAAACCTATTGTACATGGTCGACATGTGTCAATTTTTTGTATTGTTTCTGGGGAGTTTGATCCATTTCATGAAAAGTGACAAAAGTTTTATAGGATTGGAATTAGGCAAGCTATGCTCTATGGAAGTGAATGTTGGGCGGTAAAGCAACAACAATTACATAAAGTGAATGTAGCAGAAATGAGGATGCTTAGGTGGATGTGTGGTAAAACTCATAAAGATAGAATAAGAAATATAGAAATTCAAAAACAAGTAGGAGTAGCACCAATTGATACAAAGATTAGGGAAGGGCGGTTGCGATGGTTTGGTCACCTGCAAAGACGGCCTACAAATGCGCCAACTAGAAAACTTAACTCAATAGAAACTGTAGAAATTCGACGAGGTAGGGGCAGATCAAAGTTAACATGGGATGCATTAATTAAGAGAGATTTGAATGGTTTGCAAAGCTCACCATCAATTGCACTTAATCGAGCAAAATGGAAAAGTTTGATCCATGTAGCCGACCCCAATTAATTTGGGACTGAGGCTACGTTGTTGTTGTTGTTGTTGTTGTTTCTGGGGAGTTTCACATAATTTGTAAGGAGTTTTAGAAATTGTATGGTCTACCCACTTCGTCGTTCAAATTCCATAGGATCTTCCAATCTGTTTGACCTTGAGGCGGATAAGACTTTCTATCATAATTTAAGCCGCCAACAACAACGTAGAAAACAGATAAGCTACCACAATGGAAGCTAATAATAAATTTTGATAATATTAATAATAATGATAATATTAACGACCCAAATATATACAACCCCAGAGTTTATAAACATATAACGCAATTCACAAAAAAATATCTGAAACCTACAAAATCTAAAGTAGCAACACGTAAACAGCTTAAAGGTAGTAGCCAATTTTCTCCTTGCTCGACCTACTACTTGATGGATCTGCACCCACCATCATAAAAAGGACGCTAAGTACAGTAATGTTGATAGTAACACTAAGAGACATTTATCCACATTTCAAAATACAACAAGAATACATAAAAAGGCATATATACACCACAAAACAATATAAAAAACATGATATGGTACACAACATCACAGCAAAGTCAAGTGATTCAAACATGAATATTATCAAAGAACTAAATCCAGTTAACCCTTTGTCCAACACATTAGCATAGATATCACATTTTTAATCATATAGACATCAGGTAATAAATTATTTAGTAGTGCATGTAAGTACTATCCTTATTGATTGTGAAACACGACATACCAACCTCATGTAATATGTTAACACACATAGCACTTTGGTATTACCCTAATTGGTCACCGCCTAATCATTTCATCAATCTCATATAGTAGGTCCATGTCACATACTAGTCTGAATATGAAATCCTCTGGTACCATTCCCAGTATGCCGCGTACACCCCAAACCCCATCATAACCTGAACACATGTTCTAACTAAATAACAATCTTATAATAAGATAAAGCATACAAACCATGCCACTAGGAATCCAATAAGCATAACAATAGAAGCAACAGTAAACATGAAGCATAACAAGAAATGAAGTGCAAGAAATATCTCAATCAGCTTACGTACAAGTAAAGCAAATTTACTTAGCTTTACCAGACTTTGAACACCCTAAAACGTGTCAAGAACTCCTGAAACTCTTCTCTTATTTTTGAGGTTCATTAGGGTGCTTTAAGACTTTTACAAGCTATTAGAATTAGTTTAAGTGATTGTACATTCATATTCTTTAAAATTAGCCCCAATAACAATTTGGTTATGTTCAAATCTACTTTAATAAAATAGGGACAGTTTTGAGTTGATTCCAACTACCAAAACGTTAAAATCATGTATTGTAGCATAAAGACAAGTTTTTAGAGCTTTGTCTTAGCTCTCCCGAACTATAAAGTTTTTGCAATTTCAATAAGAATTGAAGAAGATATGAAACTTTTTCTATAATGGCTCAAAACATTATTAGTTTTTGACCAGCTATTTTGTAAAATTCTTTTCTCCTAAACCATTGCTTGAAAACTCATATTTTTTTTATTGAATCCTACAAACATATCCTAAAACATCATACTAAAAGATGAGCTTAATCCAATAATAAATGAAGGAGTTATGCTCAAAACAATAAGAAATTTACAAAAACCGTGAACCCAAATATTTCTGATTCATTATCAATGTTGCAAGGGATTTCAAGTCATGAAAACATTCGAATTTTAAAACCATTCAGCAAGCAAAAATTGTTTCTCTAGGAGTTAGCTTTCAAATTGCACTAAGATAGGTCTATTTCGATTTAAAATGAGGAAGTTATAAGCAAATTACATAAGTTGGTTCATACTACAACACACATAATTTCAATTTTTGTCTTACAACTTTGAAAATTCATAACTTTTGAAAATAAATCCAAATCCATAACTTCTATATAGTAGGATTAGTGGAATTTCACAAGGAATCCAAAAATGGAATAAAAATTTGAAAACAAAGTCATTTGCTTTCACAAATTGCCAAAATATCTGAACTGAACCAAAACCTAAAATTTTTGTTTAAGTTTCACAAAGTGGTTGTGTTGATTGGTTTACCTACTGTTGTGACTTCCTTAATCTTGATCATCACCTCCCAAATCAGTGATTTTCCACACCAAAGTTGTTGAACCTTCACCTTAGATTTCTCTTCTCTCCTCTTGCATGCAAATGAAAAGATTTTGCTTGAAATCTCCACTACAACTATATATATAGTAATATGATCTAATGGTGGCCATATATCTAATTCAAACTTTTATCTCTAAGACAATCTTGAAGCTTATATCCTTGTCCCACATCCCATTAAGTCGTCCTTACTAACTTACATATAAACATAACTCCCACTTAGATTAGCGATGACCTATATCATGAGATATATTTATGAGTATTGTTTTATTTCCTTAACTTAGGTCACAATTACATAAATTTAACTATAGGCATATAAAATTAGTTATTTTTAATCATACTTAACTAATTTAGGACTTACTATATAACTCTTTATCTTGTTCCCATGCTGGCACTTATCTCGAGGTGCGTCCCCGCTTGCGTCTCAACATCTTTATACAAGTACAAATGACTTAATAATTCAACACACATACAATGCATACAATGCGCTAAACAACCACCATACCAAAAAGTAATATATAACTTGATCTTCGAGGTAATTGTTGGAATCGTGTACCTGCTCTATGGCCACATCACAGGTCGATGTCCCTTAATTATAAACCAAATCCATTATTAAAAATTTGGGTAGTTACAATCTTCCCAACTAATAGGAATTTCGAGCTCAAGATTTACTTCATCCCAATTTCTCATTTTAATTATTCCTTCATTCTCAACATATTTAGCTTAGCAAAAACTTCAAATGATACTAGCCCTAAAGCTCACCTTTCTCATCAACAACTGGTGGATCCATTGACCACTTCAACTTGGGTTCGTATGTCTCAGTAGGCAAGTCCACACATAACCAACACCTATAAAACTCTCTATATACAACACCTTGGTCATAGTACTCAAAAGCAAATCATGTTAAGTGTAACTTTCTATGGTGTTTTAGATGCTTCCTATTTAGATAGTATTACTCTATTTATTAGATTCTTAATTGGTAAATTACATATTAAGTTGGATCACCCTCGACTACCTAAGCATCAATTCTTTTGTAAATCAATAGTTTCAAACTAATATTATGCATAAAGAAAAATAATATCCGCACAGTACGAAAGTAAATAAACCAAGTTACCCTCGGTACGGTTGCATACCGTCTCTAATTTCGGTCTTGTCATTACTTGAGTTATCTCTCTGGCTTATGGCAGTGGTGTCGCATGTTTATAACTCGTTGGATGTGGGCACTAACAATTAATATGTCCAACATGACGATATCTGTAACATGTCAGATGTCTCATTCGATTTATGAACGCGGCCTGGGTCTACCTTTGTATCGGTGCATATTGGCATCTATCACTTGATACCTACCTTGTCTGAGGAGCCGGTAATGCTAACCTAATTGGAGCTAGCAAGGTAGGTACATACAAACTATTCTGTATCGAGATAGTAGATGCTGCTAGTCTTACACTTTTAAATCCCTCGGTCCAACTCTTATGTCTCTTGATTCATGTCTCCTTCCCTTGAGATTAGTACTCTGATCTGATATTACTCCTGGACTTCGCGTTATTCCATCAGCAATCCAACCTAAATGATATGCCTCGTGAGAGAGCACACGCTCATATATCTTACCGAATGTCCTGGTTCCAAAACTGACCACTTAATACCCAATGTCTAGCCTCAATCTATCGACTAAGTAATAGACATCCTTTGTGTCATCTCTCACTAAATCCTTGGCAAACTGCCTCAAGTAACCGTATCTATCTCGGTACTGCATCACTAACTCATCAACTCCATGTCTTCATTAAAAGATAGCGTGGTGCGCCACCAAACATCAGCACCTCTCTAAAGTGTATACGATGAGATCTCTGCTCGAAATCTATCTTCGATCTTTAGGATCTTATGAAGCTTCTCTTGAGACAACACCTACTTCTCTATCCTATTAAATCTCTCTACCCATCAAAATAAGTTAGCTTCAGTCTGATGAATTCCTTCGCCAACTGAACCTCAATTGATGTACTGAAAGATGTGGGTGTGGAATATAGTATTATCTCCTCTATTTTAGTCGCTATTAGTATCACAACGGGAAGTGTCTCTACTATAGGAGTTGCTAGTGTCATTGTAGGGAGCTCTGATACGTGCCTTTGTCGATGGGGCAAAACGAGTTGTCATCATGGTGATGAAGTTAGTCAATTTATGTCCCTGAGCCGACACACAATCAAACTACCTTTATAGATCATCTGTAAAAGTAAGAGGTTGACTGTCAGTGGCTCTCGAATCTGTGTTATCACGTGGATTAGCCATCACTATCTGCAGATTGATAGCGAACATGATATCACCTACTACGTGGCATAACGTGTATATATATCATACAAAACATGTACATATACAGCACCTACTCACATTCGCTTACTTCCCAACTAATAGTTTTTAAGCAAGGATCATCTGGTTCCCTCATCTAAAGTTTTTTTTTATTCACGTTACATTTCATACTTATAGAATCAACTAATAATCCTTTGCATAGTCTTTACAAACCTAGGCTTTGATACCAATTGTGATGCCCCCTCCCTTAATCTAGAGCACTGTAAGCCTAATAGTGTCCTTTAAGCCCTAATCTCAACCACGAAGGACTTCAAAATGTTAGTCAGCCTTATGTCTCATTAATATTATCAACAAAAGACTTAATAAAACACCTCTTATGGAAACCAAGAAACAATGACTAGATGTATATAACGCAACAAAATGACAATGACAATGTAATAAATATGTGTTTGATCGGGTAACTATTAGTCAACATAAATATACACAACCCAAGAGTCAATAAAAAAGTAATTCATACAAAAAATATAAGAAACATAAAATATCTGAAGTAGCGGCACGTAAACGGCTTAAAGGTAGTTACGGATCTTCTATTTGTCTGGCCTGCTACTCGATGGATCTACACCCGCTATCATAAAAAAGACGGCGAGTACAATAATGTAGAAAGCAACACAAATAGACATTTATCCACATTTCCAAACACAAAAAGAATACGTGGAAAAGCATACGTGCACCACACAACAATATATTAAACATTACATGGTTCACAACATCAAAGCTTAACCCAGTGATATCAAAACAAATATCTTCAATAAACTAAATCTAGTCAACCGTATATCTAACACATTGGCTTAGATATTACCCTTTGGATCACTTAGACATCATGTAATAATTTATTTAGTAGTGAAAGTCGACACCATCCTTATTGGTTATAAAACACGACATATCGACCTCATGTTATAGGTAAGCACAAATAGCACTTCGGTATTACTCCAATTAGTCATCGCTAAATCATTTCATCATCCTCATACAGTAGGTTCGTGTCACATAATAATCAAAATATCGACATCCCCGAGTCTTGTATCTTATGTATCGCGTACATCCAAACCACATCATAACCTAACCACATGTTCTAACTTAACAACAATCTTATAATAAGATAAAGCACACAAATCATGGCACTAAGATCTAACAAGCATTGCAATACATTCAACTCTAAGCATGAAGTAATAGCAAGAAATAAAATAAAGAGAAATATCTTAATCAGTTTAGTTATAAGTCACGCAAATTTCCTAGCTTAACAAGCCTCTCGACACCCCAAAACGTGTCCTCGAACTCCTTAAACTCTCCTCTAAGCTCCTAACGTTAATTAAGGTAGGTTATGAGTTGTATAAACTATTAGAATTGGATAACTAATTGTAAATTCCAATTATTTAAAATCAGCCCCATTAATAATTTGGTTATATCAAAATCAACTTTAATAAAATAGGGACAGCTTTGGTGCAACAACTCGTGTGTTGACTTTAACTACCAAAACGTTAAAATAATATATTATGGCTCATAGAGAAGTTTTTAGAGCAATGTCTAAGCATTTTAGAACTATAAAGTTTTTGTAATTTCAATAATAATTGAAGGAGATATGAAACATCTACCATAAAGGCTCACAACAATTTTAGTTTTCAATTAGCCACATTTTCAAATTCATTTCACCTAAACCATAGCTTCAAAACTCATAATTTTTTCACAAAAGCCTACAAACATATCCTAAAACATCGTACTAAAAATGAACTAAATCTAATAATAAATGATGGAGTTATGCTCAAAATAACATGACATTTACAAAATTGTGAACTCAAAAATTTCAAATTCATGATCAAAGTTTCAAAGGATTTTAATGCATGAAAACATTCAAATTTTAAAACCATTCAATAGGCACAATTGTTCTTCTTTGAGTTTGCTTTCAAAAGCTATTAGGATTGGTCCATTTCGAGTTAATGTGAAGAAGTTATGACCAAATTATAGATGTCGGTTCATAATACGACATGCAAATTTTCAATTTTGGTCTTACAAATTCAAAAACTCATAACCTTTTGAAAATAAATCCAAATCCAAAACTTTTATTTAGTAAAATTAATGGAATTTATAGGGAATCCAAATATGGAATTAGATTTTGAAAAGAAAGTCATTTGCATACTGAAATTGCTGAAAAAACTAAAATTGAACCAAAACCTTCAATTTTTGTTTGAATTTCACAAAGTGGTTGTGTGGATTGGTTTACTAAGTGTTGTGACTTCCTTGATCTTGATGATCACCTCACATATCACTAATTTTCCTCATCAAAGTTGTTGAACCTTCACCTCAGAGTTCTTTCCTCCTCTTGCATGCAAATGAAATGATTTTACATGAAATCTCCATTACAACTATATATAAAGTCTGGTCCCACATCCCACTAAGTCAACCTTACCAACTTACATATTAACACAACTCCTTTTTGAATGTGCGATGAACCGTATCTCAAGATATATTTATTTGCATTGTTTTATTTCCTTAACTTTGGTACATTTACATAAATTGAAGAATAGGCACATTAAATTAGTTATTTTTAATCACATTTAACTAATTTAGGAGTTATTGTTTAACTCTCTGCCCGATCCCACATTTGCACGAATCTTGAGGCACATCCTTGTTCACGTCTCTACTTCTATATACATGTAGAAGTGACTTAATAAGTCTACACAGATACAATGCACTAATTATCCACCATACAAAAAAATAATACATTACTAGGTCTTCGAGACGAGTGTTGGAATTTTGTACCTACTCTCGGGCCACGTCACAGGTCGGCGACCCTTAATTATGAATCAAATCCATTATTAAAAATTTAGTCCATTATAGTCGATCTATGGAAAACTATTTTAAAACACATCTTTCAAAGTCAATGATACACGATGTGAAAATAACATAGGACTAAATTGTGGATTCCTAGACTTTGTTATGTCTTTATTCTCTTATCTATAACTTATCAACTTTCTTGTTTAGTAGGCTTTTAGATAAGACTCTTTGAAAAACCCCCAGATTTAGTTTTTTATTTATTGAACTCAGTTTGAGAGAATTTAATGAATTTGAACCCATTTTTACCTCTACTAAATTTTAGTAGGAATGGTAACCTATTACGGATTATATTTGACATGCACGACATGTGATCAAAATTTTGAACCATTGACGGGGACTCGATTCCAAATTGATTCTAAATTTTATTTTCTTTTAGTTATTATTTCGTTCTTTAAGTCTACAAGTTTATGCACTGTAGAATAACTCGATCTAAAATGACTGGTTCATTGTTACCTTTCAATTCATAAGTTGATAGAGCCCACCGGAGGTTGGCCAAGGAAACTCTAAACAAAGTGTCATGTTTTCCCAAACCTACTATCCGTGACGACGTTCGCATGTTGGAGGTGATTGTCAGATTACCACGGGCCGCATCAATGAAGATCAATAAAATCTTCTTGCTTAGCATCTCCTACGCATAAATTTTCCATTAAAAGATTAAGTTTTCGAGCATAAGTCTAGCTTTATAAACCTCCAACCTACATTCTATGGCATGGAGAGTGAAGACCTGATGGCCTTCTTAACGGAGTTTTAGACAAGTTCCCAGTCTATGAAACCTCCTAAAGCAGAAGATAATGTAGTAAAGCTTAAAGGCTTTCCCATTATACGTAAAGGATTAGGCCAAACAATGGATCTTTTACCTATGCCTTGGCTGAATTGACTCATGGCACGACATGATAGATGACTTCGTCAGGGAAAGGTAGCCCTACTCATCTCAGAATTATGTCGTATTAAGAGGAAAGCCGGTGTGTATTTTGGTGATTATTGGGACCACTATAAGCGCATATTTGGCAATTGATCATAGCATGCCCAATCTACGGGGCCATTGTCCGGTTCTTCTATATTGGCTTGTTCCCTTTGGAGTGAAGTGTGATTAATAGAGCTTGTGGTGGTCATGACAAAACCACTATGCAAATGAAGCAACTCTACTAGGACATAGCGCGACAGTCTCGATTATACAGGGATATTGGTGTTGATGTGCGCCAAAGTGTATAAGTACTAGCTCCACTAACAAGAAAATCGTTTAGTTGACTTCCCTAGTGGAATGTATCCTAAGTAATGGCCAAGTGCATGTTAAAGCTTGTGGATTTTGCTCAGCCACAAGCCATGTGACCGATGAATTTCATACTATATCAGAGGACCATCAGCCGGTCAATATCATAGTTAACCAACGAAGGGCACAACTGAGCGCCCTTCGGGAATATCTACAATCAAGCAACGATGAGGAACAATCCTAACTTCCATTATGGGCCTTGAAACCATAACTACTCATCCTTTGTCTACGAAGGAAAATAGTTGCCTGAACTAGTGACTATTCATTTCTCACTAGAAGACATGATTAAAACTCTAGTTGCTCAACATAGCCAATTTCCTCTAAACATCTTCCAATTCCAAGCGAACTCTACGATAGCTTTTAGTGACACAAATGTGGCAGTCCGTAACATGGAGGTCCAGGTGGGCCAAACTGCACAACAACTGGGAAGATTTGAGGAAGATGGGAAATTACCTTCGCGACCTTATCCTAAACCAAATATGGGTACTAACCCGCAAGACGTGCAAGTGAACGTTATTGTTTGCAATAGCATTGCCTCTGAGAATGAGATTTGCAAAACCATCACCCTAGGAGAAACCAAATTAGATGACCAACCCAAAACCCAGGGAAGTCCTAATGGCATCCCACTTAAATGTGTCGATTCAGGGGTAGTAGGTATCCCCAGCACAATAGGATGAATCTATATAGAAAATGTAATCATTAATTTAGGAGCATAAATTAACGTGATGTCCTCAAATTTTCATAATTCTATAGGGATTATTCTGTTGATTAAGATGAATACTCGAATTCATGCCATTGATGGCAATGAGATCTCTTCAAAATAAGTAATTTAAGACATAAAGGGACATGTAGGGGATTTGAAATTCCCTGTAGACATTCATGTTATTTAAATGATAGATTTACACAAGTCCATACCATTCTCAGTTCTTTTTGGTAGGCCCTTTATGCGAACATGCAGGGCTAACATTGACTTAGTCATAGGTTTTGTATCTGTTAAGCATAAAGGAAAAGTAGCATGTTTAAAAATTCCACATATCTTGAATTCATCGATTGACACTTTATTTGCTTGTTCTAATATTGTTCTAACTTGGATGTTTATGGATACATATGCTTTGACAGAGGATGCCTCGGGAAAGATTGAGCCAGAGATTGTCCCTAGAGGAAAGCCTCCACAAAGAGGTACCAGTATCAGTATCAGGCCTCCACATAATTTAAAACTTTATGATTGAATGACCAAATGGATAAGGATCGATGATAGCGATGATACATTGCATTATTAGTTCCAATCCGAAAAACCTTAGGATGATTGTGCTCCCATGTAAGATTGGATATAATAGGTTCCCTAGGGTGATATGTGACACGGGTTCTATAGTTAACATAATGTCATCCAAAATCTTCAACATATGCGGATTATGTATCACAGGTGATGTTGAGACCAATTTGATATATCCCATGAGATGGTGTAGAAATCGATAGTGATGGCCGAGAATGTATCTGGATCGCAAAGGACATTTTATGTTTGTCATGGACTTCCATGTGGTTAATGGAATTAATACCCAATGTGAAACACTTTTGTTGGGATTGCCATTTTTAGTAATAGCTGGAGCATTAATTGATGTGCAGTTATGATACACTAGCATCCGGATATGGAAGGGGACAAAGCTTTTCTAGGACAAAATTGAGATCTTACGTGACAAAGAGCGAGTCTTCACAAGAATCTCAGTACCGACAATCGAAGTCATTGATTTGAACCCCAATCAGGGGGAGGTAAATTCGTCAAGCAAACGACGTTAAATAAAAGCGCTATTGGGAGGCAACCTATGAACAATTTTGTAGTTCACAATCATTTTTAATTTTTGTTTTTCTTATTTCCTTAACCATGCAAGAAGTATTGTACCAAAAACTTTATATATATATTATCCATCTATTTCTAGCATTTCTTTTCTGTTTGGTATGCCCAACTTATTTTGAAATTTAAGAACAAGGTTAGAATAAGTTTGGGGTGTTTAGATGAGTGGACCATTAGGCATAATCATTGGTTGAAGACCCGTATATATAATCTTTTCTTTTCGTCAATTTACTTACGACTTAAGTGGAATTATTGTGGTAGTCATTCTCTTTCATACCATTTCTAATCTTCCACTTCTTTCATTACTTGGAAATTAGTACATTAATGTATGCATGTTTTAGGTAGTTTGATATATTTACTATTTTATATAGTCCTACCTACGAGCAAAACTTTGCTTTCAATTTTTGAAGTAAAAACTAGGTCAAATTGTTTACCTACATACGTAGAAGAAGTAGAAGACCTTTTACACATACCTAACAACATAAATAGGAACTTGGGGTAGGCATAAGTCATAACTTGAGACCAAAGTAGGTTAGTGGTCGAATAAACTTAGCAAGAAAATTCAAAGTCTCTAGATTTTGGAACTAGGACTAAACCACATAGAATATAATTTTTTAGGATCTAGCACTTGTTAGAGGAAGAAGTAGGCTTAATTGCCATAGTAAAGTATGGGATTGAAAATTCTATATTGAAGAAGTAACTTAACTAAAGAAAAAGTAAGAAGTGCTAACGGGAGATTTCTAAAAAACTACAGAATCCCACAAGTACCGCAAGAAATGGAGCAGGGAACTTGATGATTGGAAAAATAATGAAAAATCGGTATTCACAAGAAATAGAGAAGGGACCATACAATAAAAAACCATATAAAGTGGGAAAGTAGGGATCTGTAATGAATAAAAGGTAAATGTTAATAAAAAGGAACTCCAATAAAGAAAGATCTTGTTCAAGTACTTGTACCTAGGGTAAGTGAGTTTATCCAATTTTATGAACCAAATAATAGCCTACCTTCAAAAAAGCCATATGGACTCTTTAAGGTGATTAGACCTGCAAATACGTGAAAAATGTTGATAAAGTCTGTTAAAAAGAATCCGTCTAAAAAAGAGATTAATTCGGATCTACTGATTTGATGAAAAGACCTAGAAAACCTATAAGTAAGTTAAAGGTTATGGTTTTTAAATGCTTTAAGTCTTGAAAAATTATTTTCTTAAATGGTGACCATGTTTGACCATCCTTTGAAAATTCTGAGTCTCTTGTTAAATAGATTGACCAAGTTTTAATTGTAAGGACTCCATTGTTTTGCAAAATAGGTATAAAGTCTTTAGGAAAGCATCACTCGATTTTGTCACAATGTATTTGGTTGTTGTAGTTAGATAACCTTTTGTTTGGGACCTACAAAGTTCTAAGTTTGGGGGTATTTTATGGCCCCAGTTCCCCATAAACTAGACCCTACTCGGCCTAAGCCTATGTGGACCCCCAAGTCAGCCTCACAAAGTAAACGCAAACCTAGTTAGCCTTCCTATCCATCAATATAAGTGAACTCATAATTTTAAGTTAAGTAATTAGTATTTTGTAAGTTTTAAAGTTAGCAGAAGAAATTAATAACTAAAATAACTAAACATGTAAGAAAATAAAAAGTCGAACAACCTATATATGGAACCCTATATATAAACAAGCTTGTACATGAAGTGATAAGTGTAGAATGTATGCAAAAGTGATTCAAGTCGTAAGCATTCTCAACCTTAAATAAGTATCCTAAATATGATAAAATGACATATATAAGGAATTTAAAATGTCAAAACCTGGAAAAGTGAGTTAGGGAGGGCCGCTCTGAAGTCCTCAGAGTAGATTGCTTAGTATCGACGTCTTACCCTTACTCGACTATGGATCTGCTGTCATTCAAGCATAAAAATGATGAGTCCAGCAAGTAAAAGCTAGTAGGATCTAAACAGTATTTCAAAAAGAATAAAGCAGTCTAAAATTCATGCGGATAGGAATAAAGCCACAAGGAATGCATAGTAATAATACTGAGAAATGAATGTACAATAATAAATGAGGGTCGAAAGAAGCAATAAAGAGGTGCCCAATTAGTGTAAGACCACTTTGAGCGAGTGCCATAGGGTTAGGGTCATAGAGTGTTGCCAACGCCAAGCAGACTTGAGTCCTAGGATGCGGTAACACTGTTGTACCAATACCATCGTGAATGAGGGATATCAACGGTGCCCCAAATAAAACACATCTCCTCCCAACTGAAAAATCCGGTGAATTGAGGTCTTGGCTCGGTAGCTAGCCGACAACCATTCCATCAAAGACACCTTCTTGACTTACATGGCCCTCGGACACTCATATCAGAGTAGGAAAAGAAATAATAATGGTGCAATAACAATATTATGTAGAGCTCAACGAATTACTATACATTTCCTTGCTAGTTTTAATTTCCTCAAATCAATGCTAACACGTGCTCTCGCGGCTCCGACATGTGTCCCTACCAACTCTACGATGCCTAACTCTAGCTAGCTACGTACCTAGTTTCCATTTTGATTGGTTATATACGTATTAAAGTCATTTAGTTGTATTCACCATCATTGTTGCTAATGCAGTTTAATTATAATTTAACTTGCACATTTGTAATTTTACATTTGGTGTTCTTGGTAGGTGACTATTAGGAAGCTTATTGTGTGAGCAATGTAAATTGGCATATTGGTGTGAAGCAATCCCATTTTGTGACTTAGAAGTCCGTTCAAGTCAATTAGGGGTAAAATTGCTGCTTTTATCCAATTCAAGTACCCATTTAGCACTTAGCTTGACTAAAAGTGCCTGGACTTATTTAATATTGTTCAACACATTTTAACTATTATTTTAGGGTGTTATTGAACCATTTAGGATCCTTAGAAATCATTTCAAGTTGTTTTATAACATTATTTTGCAAAATTCTCCTTTAAGGACTTCAAAATAATTACTTGAAAGTTAGCTTTCCTACAACTTGGAAAATGACTTAAAAATAAATAGAATTTACTAAAGTTCAAGAGGCTGGTTATGTGGAGTGTCAAAATCTGAGTAAAAATGTTGGTGATATGACCTTTTTATGAAAGTTCGTCAAATTGGTCCCGAGCCTACCCATAATGTTGACTGCGCTCCATGTTTTGATGGAGCATGCTCCTTGGTCGAGCAGAACTACAGAAATGCAATTTTGGACTCTCAAATCACTCAAAACTCATTCCTCAAGTCCCCATTCAAACCATAGCCCTAAAACTCGATTAAATACTATTTTGGCTAATTCTAACGACATGAGAACATCATTAAACATCATCAATTGGGTCAATTAATCATGCATTTTCATTAGACCACTCAAAAACATCAATACCAAAACTTAATTCAAAAATTAATTCAATCGTTATGAAGGTGTTGTCCAGAGTTTTACACATCATTATCAAAGAATACACATCTGTTGAAAGACCCATTTCATGCATGACATTGGCAATCAAAATCAAGATATTGAAACCCCATTTGAATCAAAAGAATTGGTTTATATGCTTACCTAGGGTTGGATTCTTAATGCAAGCTTTCTCCTCCTACCATGAGTGACTTCAATTTTATCCTATCCTTCTTAAAATTCTCAGCTACAATTGTGCCATACTCACTTGTTCTCTCTCAAATATTGAAGTTCGGAGGTTACATATGAGAAATTCAAGCTAAGTTCTCCTTATATAACTTGGCTCATATTAACTCATAGGGATTTTCATTTAAAATTTCTAGGAATATCCAAGATTTAATCTACATCCAATACATGCCCTTTAGATGTACACTTAGTCATCCTAGGGTTTTTCATTTCATGGATCACTAGGATCATCTGTAGGTTCATAATAATACTCATTTCACTTTAGGCTTGTTAATTCCTATTATATTTTATTTTGAGACTTTATGTAAGCCACATCAATCCCACTTGATCAAATGATCCTTGTTAACTTAGACTATAACTGTTTTACTTAGGCATTTTTTACATCACATTAAAACCTAAGTTACTCTCTAATCTAGTATTATACCAATGTATCCCTTATCCGACGTACGAATGCATGCCTAGGGGAACCTCGCCTAAAAGTAAACTATGAAGGAGAAATAAGTAGGCAACATTGCTCAATAAATATAGGTAAACAATACACAACATTAAATAAATATACAAAACCTTTGTGTCGACTCTTGAGAGTTGCCGGAGTATGCCACATGATCATAAGTCCCCATTGGTGAAGTGGTGACACGTGGCACGAGTTACAAATTTAGAGTCGTTACATGATGAGTCATTATTTATGCACTTTTTTCTAGGTGTTTTGCTATGTAAATCAAATCCAAAGTCAGGTTTTATGGCTCTATATGTTTAATTTAAAGATTTATATGGTATTTTAACATTTATGCAGGATTCAGAGAAAATTAGGAAAGAAGTCAAGCATTGCACAAAAATCAGAAAACTTGGCGGCGCACAACATACCAGACGGCACCACAGTACGCCAGATTGCATCACTTAAGGAGTCACGATAGAATAACTAACGACAATGGAAATGAGCGAACAACATCAACTTTACATGGGATGGCATCACTTATGGCAACAATTTTAGAAATAAAAGTTTTAGACCGACTAGCTACCCAAAACTTTCTATATATTGCCATGTTGTAACCCAATGTCGTGCCCAATTAACCACGGTGCCATGAACGGTGCCAACCTCACAGATAGAGATTTTGAGACTTTTTATGAGGTTCTTATTCCTGAGAGTTGCAATTCTTATACCCAAGCCTACCTATATAAAGGAGGCACCTCTATGAACAAAATTACATTGTATTCAAAGTGATTTAGTAGTAGAGCTTGGTAGAGTAGTCATGTCAGGCTAGGTTCCTTAATACCTAGGTCGGGGATGAAGCTATCTAGCCAATAGTAGGTTTTTTCTATGTCTTGTTGAGTTTCTATAATAATATTGTTTTGTTTTAGTTCTCTATCTTTATGTTTCTATTTTTAAGGATATCTTTATAGTAGTTTAGAATTTTTATATTCATTGCAAATCTTTAGGCGTAAAACTTATTAAACTGCTATCAATCAGGTTGAGTCCGTGATACATTCTGATTTGAGAAGTGGAAGTCACCTAGAGTAAGAAACTTAACACACTAATTGTTCTAGGTGAGTAACATCGAGAATTAGGTCAAATCTTGAAAGTGGTTGCCTAAGGTTATCAAAGGGTAGGTGTTCCCTCAGAGCTGTTAATGTTGCCCATGTGTTAAATCTTAAGAGTGGTTGGCCAACGTTGTACGGTGGAGTAAGAAAAGTATTTAGAGAGCGGTTGCTATATCTATCGAGAATAGGGGACTAGGGTGTTGATGACCCTAACAACTATAGCCTATTCAGGAAAAGTTATTTTAAAATGCATATTTCAACGTCAATGAGACAAAGCAACAACAACAATATAGCCTCATGCCCAAATTAAATGGTTCGCTACATGGATCAAACTTTTCCATTGTGCTCGATTAAGTGCAATTGATGGTGAGCTTTGCAAACCATTCAAATCCATCCTAATTAATGCATCCCATGTTAACTTTGGTCTACCCCTACCTCGTAGAATTTCTACAGTTTCTATTGAGTCAAGTTTTCTAGTTGGAGCATTTGTAGACCGTCTTTGCAGGTGACCAAACCATCGCAACCGCCCTCCCTAATCTTTGTATCAATTGGTGCTACTCCTACTTGTCTTTGAATTTATATATTTCTTATTCTATCAATACGGGTTTTACCACACATCCACCTAAGCATCCTCATTTCTGCTACGTTCATTTTATGTAATTGTTGTTGCTTTATCGCCCAACATTCACTTCCATAGAGCATAGCTGGTCTAATTAGGGTCCTATAAAATTTTCCTTTTAACTTAGTAGGGACATTTCGATCACAAATCACCCTTGTTGCACTCCGCTATTTTTTCCATCCAGCTTGAATTCTATGTGTGACATCATTCTCAATGTTACCATCATTTTGTATGATTGATCCTAGGTATCTAAAATGGTTTACCTTAGGAACTTTTATTTCCCCTAATTTTACCACTCCGTCATCTCGGTATCTAGTGTTTCTAAACTCACGGTGCATGTATTCGATTTTCATCCTACTCAACTTAAAGCCTTTAGATTCTAATGTATTCCTCTAGAGTTCTAATTTCCTATTCACTCCATCTTTAGTTTCATCCACTAAGACAATATCATCTGCAAATAGCATACACCATGGTATATCCTCTTGAATATGTCTAGTTAGTTCATCCATAACTAAAGTAAATATATATGGGCTTAAAGCCGATCCTTGATGTAGTCCTATCGTAATGGGAAATTCTTTTGTAACTCCTCCAAATGTCTTTATACTCGTTACTACTCCATCATACATATCCTTAATAATGTCTATGTATCTAGCATGCACTCTTTTTATTTCTAGAACCACCAAGGAACATCTCTTGGGACCCTATCATATGCTTTTTCTAAATCTGCGAATACCATATGATGCTCTTTTTTTTTTCTCTATATTTTTCTAACAATTGTCTTACAAGGAAAATCGCCTCCATAGTTGACCTCCCAGGCATGAAACTAAATTGGTTCTCTGATATTGTTGTTTCTCTCCTTAGCCTATTGTCAATTATCTTCTCCCATAGTTTCATAGTGTGACTCATAAGTTTGATTCCAAGTAGTTTGAGTAACTTTGAATGTTTTCTTTGTTTTTGAAGATTGGCACAAGAGTGCTTCTTCTCCAATCCATTGGCATCCGTTTTGATTTTAAAATTTTATTGAAGATTTTTGTTAACCAAGTCAATCCAATTTCTCCTAAGCATTTCCAAACCTCTATGGGTATTTCATATGGGTCGCATGCTTTTCCTATTTTCATTATTTTCAATGCCTCTTTAACTTCTACAATTCTGATATAGCGTGTATAGTTTACATTTCTTTCTTGGTGTGGGTTTTCATCTACTATAGTATCAACTTGGCCATCATTAAATAAATTATCGAAGTAACTTCTCCATCTCTCCTTAATATCCTCCTCGCTTGTTAATAGATTTTGATTTTCTTCCTTAATACATCTTACATGACATAGGTCTTGTTTCTTTTTATCTCTTAATTTGGTTAGCCTATATATATATTTTTTGCCATCTCTATTACTTAACCTTGCATATAGATCTTCCATGAATTTTTTTTAGCTTGTTTTCTAGCTTCTCTATATTGATTGTACACATCTTCATCTTGACATTTATGTATTTTCCTATACATATCTCTTTTAGTCTTAATTGCTCGTTGGACATCCTCGTTCCACCACCATGTTTCTTTTTTTGGAAGTCCCAAGCCCTTAGATATACCTAATACATTTGATCCCACTCTCCTTATGCAACTTCTCATTTCTAGCCACATTATATTAGCATCTAACTTAAGATTCCAAACATTTTCCTCTAGTAGTTTTTCTCTAAACTCTACTTGTTTACTTGTTTACTATGTTTTAGGTTCCACCACTTAATATCAAGTACTAATAACTTATGTTGGGTAGTAAGTGCTTCACCAGGTTTTACTTTGCAGTCTCTACATGTTTTTCTATCTATTTTTCTTGTTAAAAGAAAATCTATTTGACTCTTGTTATGACCACTACTAAAAGTAATTGTATGTGACTCCCTCTTCCTAAAACTAGTATTTGCTAAGACAAGATCGTATGCTTAAGCAAATTCTAAGATTGATTCTCTTTCTTCATTTCTATTACCGTAACCAAAACCTCCATGAACTCTCTCAAACCCATCGTTACTTGCCCCGACATGCCCATTTAAATCTCCTCAAATAAAAACCTTTTCATCTAATGGTATACTTTGCATAAATCCATCCATATCGTCCCAAAACTTGCGTTTGACACTCTCGCTTAATCCTACTTGTGGTGCATAGGCGCTAAGTATGTTGATTTTTTCATCTCCAATAATTAATTTAACTAAAATCAATCTATCCCCTATTATTTTAACCTCTACGACCTTATCCTTATAATCATTATCAACCACAATTCCTACTCCATTGTATTTTCTATCTATACCAGTGTACCACAATTTAAACTCTGTGCTTCTTATTTCTCTACTCTTTTCTCCTACCCATTTTGTCTTTTGGAGGCAAGCAATATTGACTCTCCTTCTAATCATGGTATCTATTAGTTCAATTGACTTCCCCGTAAGTGTTCCATGTTCCTAAACGAATTTTTCTCCCCTTTGTATTTGTTTTCGCTTTCTATTTCTATTTTGTCTAAAAGATCTAGTGTCCGTATCTATGGTTTTGTTTTTGTTTTCGTGTTTGTTTTGAACTAGCTTCTTTACCCACACCCGTCCTTTTGTGGGAACCCTTGCTCATTTTTCTTCACATCCGGGCGACGATGTGAAGGGACTAGCTTCTTTACCCACACGCGTCCTATGTGTGGGAACCCTTGCTCATATTTCTTCACACCCTGGCGGCGATGTGAAACACACCCTTGCTCATTTCTCACTACACCCGGTTCGATACAGCGCATCGCTAGGTGGGAACACCCTAACGTTTATATTTGTTTAATCCATTTCATGAAAAATGACAAAAGTTTTACGCTGGCTGTCAACCTATCGCAACCCTCCTCCATTTTTCAAGAATGGAAAATGAGATTGGGGCCTCCCTCCCCCACTTTTCAGATATGAAAAGTGAGTTTGGGACCTCCCTTACCCATTGAAAAATTGATCTAAGTACTCAAGAGCAACTAGTTTTGCAACCCTAAGGTCATATTTATAGTATTCTAAGTAGTACACATCCCAAATTAACTCAAACTACTCATAGTTAGCTAAAATCCTTGAAATATGTTGTAACGATTCCTCAGTGATTCAGGGTTAAGTGGAATCGGTGGGTAAATTCGTGGAATTCAAGTCCATGTTTCCACCGATCTGTGTGGTTATACTAGGTACATAGGAATTGTTGTTATTGAAGTATATTTCTTCTTGATTCCTTGTTGTTGATTCTTTCCATATTATTTCCTCTTGAACGACTCCTCATAATCTTATCTTTTTACTCAATTTTTTCATATATTTCATTTATTACCTAAAATGACAAAAACAAGAGAAAAATGTGTGTAATAAATTCTCTTACATCTAAAATTATCCTAAAATGTACTATAAAACATATCTTATTATTGACTTGTCGATACCACCAAACTCAACACTTAGCTGTCCTGAGCAAAGTATTACTCTCAATGATATTCTCTTTTCTTCACTCCTTTTTATTTCTAAACAAAAATGATATTTAAAATAGAAACATATTACCTTCATAAAAAAAGAATCATGTAGAATAGAAAGATTTAAAAGCAACCTCTTTATTGGACAATTCAACCTCCTAATTGTGCAATACACCTCAAATATTCAAAGTTAAACCAATCACCAAGGTCCAGCCATTACATAGGTCTTCTCAATCTCCACTGACAAGCATCAAGGTTACGATAGCTAATTGAAAATCTCAAGATACAAAAATCACTAAATCAATCTCATTTTCAAATAATATTTAAAATATCACCACAATCAAAGTCGATGGAAACTTTTATTCACCAATAATCATCATTTGATATTCTATTGTTGGAATAAAAAGATATACTTCTCTTAACTTAGGTATAATCACTCGTGCTAAATTTTTATTTGAAGAGTTTTTCATAAACATCCTTTTATTTTCTTGCATATATATTTTTTCTTTCTTCTTTATATATATAAATGCATATATATATATATATATATATATATATATATTCATTTTCTTCTTATAGAAGTTTTCTTTGGAATGATTTATTCTTTTTATAGAAATTTTTTTCTCATTTTTCCGCCCATTAGATTCCCTACTCCATTTCCTTCGAAATCAATAAGTCACTTTATTTTTTCATTTAAAATCTCTTGTTAACTCTTCTCACTTTCACTATAGTCAAGGAAGCATTTTTTCCAACTTAGTGCAGTTTATTGGCTATTTCCTATTTTTCTCCTCAATTATTGCATAAACTCTTTTCGATACATATATATAAAATACTTGATCAATAACCTTTGTATAAAAATTCTTAGAAATCTGTCTTGTTAATCTTGCACTTTTTTCCGATGTTCCACCCATTAATATGTCTAAGACAAAGTAATCGATCCCCTCTAAAGTCCTCTAGTGTATACATAATTTAAGTGAAGTCAAATAAGGTATAACATCTAAAAATCTAACTCGTGCCACATGCCATGTCAGGGTCATTCGTGGGACCCACTTGTCATGATCTGTATGTCCAAATCTCGGGTGAAGACACCAAGGTATGCTATTTTTATGTGATGCTTATATTATACAAAAGATTGAACAATTTAAAATAATTAATTTTGGAAAAGTGGAGGCAAGATCTTTCCTCGAGTTTTGTGTCAGTAGGCAGTAGTCGAGGTTGAGATTGAATTTAGATTAGTTAAATATGGCAAGAGAATTGGTTTGTGAGAGTTAATTGGTATATTGGATTTATTTGCGTCAACTTGGGATAAATTTAACTAATGTGGGTTAGGGTTTTGATGAGTTGAATTAATGCAACTCAGTTGATAATTATTTTGGAGATGTTTTTATAGATACAATTTGACTCCACAAGTCATAGAAATATTTTGGTATTGGTATCGAGTGATTTCGTGGCATTTATTATTGATTTTTGAGGATTTAATTGCGAAAATATTGATTTGGAGACATTTTCTAGTTGAAAATGAATAAAGTTTGTCAAGTTGACATGTTATATTAGAAAATTCGTAACTTCTCCATTTGTGATCCGATTTAAGTATTTTTGGAGTTTATGGAAAGTACGTCATAAGTACTAAAAGTTCATTTTTGGTTGTCATGAAAAATTATGAGGTTTTCACAATTAAAACCATAACTCTAGTGGGCTAGTTGATAATACTTTGAAGTTATTATAAAGTATTATTTTTAGAAAAAGCTCTCGAGAGTACTTTGGTAGCAATATTTGTATGGTTTAAGAGTTCTAAACCAAGGATATTGGAGTTGAATTGATATTAAATGATATATGGAAATCTAAGGAAGAGATATGGAGGTTCCAGAACGCATTTTGGAGTGTTGGGAGGCCAAATAGGTTAGGAATAAGCGTATGGATCGAGGTAAGTAAACTAGCTAGGAAATTGTATAGTAATTTCATTTTAAGCTATTGAATATTGTTGTTCATTGCTTTGATATCTATCCTTGGAATTCCATTCTAATTGAGTTGTTTGAGGGCAAGTGAGTCAACGGTGGTCGTTGGAAGGACTGGTGGGCTGAGGTAACATACCAGCGTCATGACCTCGGGATGCACTAGACCGGTTGCTGATTTTAACGGGTGTGAGGTCTTAGCATGGTTGTTCCAGGAAGTCTCATTAGTTCGTTGGTTTAGGGCTTGTGAGTGTACCGAGTCCTAGAACCTGAGTCTTGATGTGTTTCCAAGACTCAATGAACTATTGTTCGGGACTACTTATGCGCCTCTCTCGTTTGCATTCCAGGACGTTCATATATCGATTGCTTTTGTTTGATTTAGAGTCTTTATTTATTCATGCGTTCTTTATACCTTTCTTTCTATCTACATGAATGTAGGTTGTTTTATTTATTTTGAAATGTTGTTTAGTGTCCTAGTGCGTTACTTACCTGGGCTCATCATTTTTGTGTTTGACTAAGTACGGATCAACAATCGAGTGAAGGAAAGGGGCCAGCACTGGGAGATTTACTTTGAGGACTTTGGAATGGCCTTTCCCCTCCCATTTTTGTGGGTTTTGTATTACTTATGTATATTCCTTTTTATCACATGGGGTTTATGGGTTTTGTGAGATACATTGGGACAAGTATATGGTATGAATACTCCCTCCTCTGTTTAATACACATGTTGACTATGGTTTGCGGGGTTTCCACGCTCTAAGTTGTCCTGACTGATTTGTGTATAGTTGTTTAGATTTGTTTAAGTTGAAATCGCTTCCGCATAAACTTTGATAACTTACAAATTTGAATAACTCACTAAAAATGTAATAATAAATGGTTAGGAAGGCTAACTAGGCATGCGTTGACGTTGCGAGGATTGACTCGGGGTCCACGTAAGTCTAGGCCAGGCGGGGCCTAGTTTAGGTTGTGGAACTGGGGCCGTCACAGTTAGTATCAGATCCGAAGTTTTAAATACTCGACTCTTGATTTAAATCACAATCCATTAAGACACAAACCAGCATAAGTTAGGAAATTCAAGTTTATACCTATATTTGGGTTGTTTTTGTAAAGAAAAAGCTCCAAGCTATGGTTGTTTTTTTTAAGTATTTGGTTTGGATGTGTTTTGAGTACATTTCTTAGTTAAAAAGGAATCCTTCTACTGAAATAGCTTATAAACCATTTGTAATGGTCTCGTTGGGAAATTCAAGTCTATACCTATATTTGGGTTTTGGGTACTCATTATTCTCTCGCAAAGGAAATTCCAATAAACAATAGTATCGATTTATTCTTTCAAGTGAGTTGTCCACTGGCCTTCCTCGCATTATGGATACTGTTTTATTTTCATCTCCATGCCCGTTTGCATAGAACTCCCTTACTAGGATTTTGCTCCCCATTTCAACTAAGGACACTTCGTTATTATCGGCGTAGTAATCCCTAAGCAATAATTCCTGATTTCACTCCCTTATTATGTTTAAGATCCAAGGCTCATACTTAGCTTCATTTCTTATGTTGAAACCCCTCTCTCGTATGATTTTTCTCTTCGCTATTCATCCTAGCAAGAGCTTTGGCATTAATGAGGTTGTGGGTAAAGAACCGAATTCTAGGTGTCTCCCTAATCTCTTCCTCTCCCTCCAACTCATCAATAAAACCTATGGGTTGGGAAGGTTCTCTTAGTGCCCTAGTTTGGGAGTTGTTAATTGAAATCCCCGTTAGCCTAATTGGTGTTGGTAGAGTTTTGGATTTTTGCTTAGGTTTTTCTACTAATGAAGCCTTCCCCTTCTCCTCTCTAGAGCTCCACTTCCACCTCCTCCGGCCATTGTCTTAATTTCAAAACTCACAAGTCCAAAAACTAAATAAACCTATAAATAAAAAAACAAGTTATCATAAACAATTCAATAAAATTCAAGACATCATTTGAAAATGAGAAGTCCATTTGGAAAACTAGCTTGAAATTCACTGAAAACTTTAAAAGAAAATTGACATCGAAGTGATAACTAAAATATAGAATTGAGAATCAATTTTCTAAATATCGTAATGCAATTAGGTGACAAATTGTAGTCTTTTCAAAAACAAAGCAAATTAAATTGAAACAAAACCATAACGAACCCAAACACATTTTTAACTCATTATTTTAAACATTTGCAAATATGTGTAAATATTGCAATAGTTCTAAAATTGTTGAATTTTTAAATCAATGATCAATGCAATCACCATTCCTAGTCTATTTGAATCAATAAAATCATTTGCGGAAGACAATTGAATAAATTCCAACATAACAATTTTGAAAAAACATTGAATAATTTGCGAAAATCCCTCGAATAAAAAATTTGTTAAAGTAAAGAACTAGGGTAGATGTAATTACCTTCTTCAAAGTGAATCTCTTAAGATTTAGGCTATTGAAATCCTTTAGGCCTTCCCTCCAAGCTCTAGGTCGAAATGTCCTAAAAATCTAGTTTAGTTCAAAACCCCCAAAATAAAAAACTTCAGTTTGAATGAGACTAAATTAAGGTGAGAATCATTTAAATACTTTGAGATTGAGCTTGAGATTTTTAAATATAGGAAATTAATTAAGATATTTTGAGAGGGTGCAACGGTTTAATGGTGTAAATTAGTAGGTGAGCTTGGCGATTTGGGATTTTGGTTTTAAAAACCAAAAATCGTGCCTAGTGATTCCTGTGTAAATGGAATCAGTGAGAATCGCTATGTGAATTGATATTAAGTAAATGTCTATTACCCACTAATTTAAATAGTGATTCTTTTGTAAGGTGAATCGTTGGGGATTCGCCAGGCTCCAAATTTTCAATAAATTTCACGTGTTCTCCTACCGATTTTACCCCCTATTCCCAGTGTTATTCCAAATTGCTGAGGATTAGCTAGGCCTAATTCCCTATTTTTGCAATTTATCTTATAATTAACTTAGATACCATTCTCTAAAATTCATATTAAGATAGAATTGACTAAAATTTTGAAAGTTTGAGTGGGACAAGTAACTAACTAAATTTTTTTATTAAATTAACAAAGAGATAAACATATAAATAAGCAAGTAAATAATATAACTTGCATAAGGGGCATATAACCAAAAACAACTGGATCACTCCCCCTTAATTTAAATTACTTCAGAGTTTAAATTCCGAGATTATTTACTACATAAGAGTCAAAAAGTGAAAGAATAAAAACAAACTAAACTAAACTAAACTAAATTTCTGATAAAATTAGATAAAGATAGAATATGTGTTGCTTCCTATAAAGTGCTTTTGTTTATCGTCATTGGCTTGCTTAACCCTTCTAAAATTGGGTTGGATATCTAAAATGGAATTTAGGATTATTCACTCTAGTGCCATTGTAGAATTTGAGTGCTCGGCCATTAGTCGTTAGAGTGATTGTTTAATTCAGAATATCCATTACAGCTTGAGTAGTGGCAAAGAAAGGTCGTGCTGATCTTAAAGGAGGGTAGTGTGGCATCACAAAAAGGTCTCTGAGTGCGGTGTTGTCGTTGACTTGACAACTCATATTAGTTGAATTGAAGTTCCTTCCGGTAAAGAGAATCATTCAGAAGCAAGTGAATTAAACTCCAATTGATTATGTAGAAAGAAATGTATGGGTATGGGATTAGCATTAGAGTTCGTATCACATTGAGCTCTAAAGTAGCAGGCCCATTTAATTTTTATGTGCTAGTGTATACCTGTAAGATAATTAAGCTTCATAGGACTTAAATCCAGTTTTTTCTTTTTCTTACTATACTTGGATCTAGAAGTTCTAGCTTGCTAATGCTTTTACTATTCTTCGGTTTTTTAACTCTCTATTCTTGAGTTACTTTCTTTTTTTATACAAGTCTTCAACTTGTTTTTTTTTTTGGAACAATTATCAGTTTCAAACCCCACCTAATTAGCACATCTGACCAGCCTAGATGACCTTAATTCTCCTGATAATCTAGCAGTCATAATCTCACCATCGATAAATAATTTAAAAATCTAACATATTGATTATCAAATATAATTATTTATCAATCACAAAAAAATTATAAAGTAAATCTCAAACCTCAAAACTCATTTAGATTAATTAAATTATTCTTAAAATTTCGTAAAACTTTTTCGACAACACCTCCTTTAGTTTGAAGCCAACACTGGAAAACTTGGCCATCAAAAGTCTTTAATAAAACTCGCTTAGCTTGGTGAAAATGTCAAAAAACTCACAATCAATCCATAACAATATATATTGCATTAATAACATTTATTTATTCATTCTAACCTATCTAAGGTTTTCAAAATCCTTACACCTTCATTACCTTAGCTCCTCAATATTCCCATCCATCCCAAAACTAATACAATGATTCCAAAGAAGATCATAACCACACATGAACCGAAGAACCCCTTTATACAACATATTATATTAAAAAGCTATACATACATAAAGAGAAATGAACTAATGAAGTCACAAAAAATCTGATAGCTTCCCTTTTCCTTTGTCGTTGCTCAAACCTGTCACTACTCACACATATTCATAAATAACATTGTAATAAGATAAATAAAAAACAGATAAGCACCTCACAAATGAATACTTTAAATATTTAAATCTTTTCCAAAAGCAATGAACAATAAAGCAATAAACAGAGACAATAAAGAATGGCTTTTAGAAAAATGAAATATTGATCTAAGAATCAAGGGCAACTAATTTCACAACCCTAGGATCGTATTTATCACATTCTAAGTAATAAACATCCTATACTACCTCAAACTACTCATAGTTATCTTAAATTCTGGAAATCTACTCCAGCGATTCCTTAGTAATTGAATGTTGAGTGGAAGCATTAGGTAAATCTGTGGAATTGTAGTCCTTATTTCCATTTTTCTATGTGGCAATTATGGGTACATAGGAATCGCTGAAAATTGCTAGTATTTAAGTCTAGTTTTTCCTTGATTCCTTGTTCATGATTCGTTGTAAATTATTTCCACTATATTAATTTCTTCATAATCTTCCCTTTTTACTCCATTTTTTCATATATTCCATTTAATACTTGATATAACAAAAACAAGAGAAAACCCAATGTAATAAAGTCTTTTACATCTAAAATCGTCCTTAAATGAATTATAAAATAGGTCTAATTATTGACTTGTCAGAAATCAATTGCCCTTGCGTACTTAGATCAATATTTCTTTGCTTTTGGAGCGATAGTTTATTGTTTTAGTTTATTGATTTATTGTTCAATGCCTTTGGAGGCTATTTGAAGATTTCAAAGTATTTATTCAAATGTATTTATCTATGTCTTTCATTTACTTTATTGTGATACTTATTATGATGATGATTGAGAACTTTAATCATCTAAACAAAGTCAAAACATAAAAATATTTATTTTGTGATGTAGTCATGATGAGATGATTTTGTACTTAATGCTTTATACCAATTGTATTCTTTAATTCATTGTTTTAATATCTTATTATTTGCAGATTTTAATAATCTTCGTATTGCATGCATAGTCAAGAATGTGTATTTTGATATTTGGATTCAATATTTAGTTTAAAGTAGTAACTAATATTGTTTAAAAGGTCTATTACCATTTAGATGTCCTAGGTGAATCGAGATCCAAGTTTAATATTGAAGTCGCTTTCTACGGGTATTAGATTTAGTAATTCGAAGTTTTCACAAAGTGTATTTCAGTTTTATTGCCTAAAGTTTATTTCTATGAGTATTCAAAGGGTTAGATCTATAAAATTAGAACATAGATTTTCTACCTATATAAGAAGAAATAATGACTTGATAACGGTTGTCTACTTAATTATGATTAGAGTTTAATGATCCATACTCTTTATTAAAAGATTAAAGTATGCTCATGACTATATCATTTAAGTAATATGTTTGGATGCAAAGCAGATTGATGTTTCATTGTTTGGATGTCTGTTTAGATAATTATTTATTATTGAATTAAATTGGTTTGAATAATATTAAATTTGAGTTGTGTTAATTAAGTTAGTTTAATTAGTTTAGGTAATTATTATAGTATTGTGGTTTGAATTCATGATTTTTAATTCCCGTTTTAATTAAATTAATTAAATTAAAATAAATAAATTAATGTAAAACCACCGAAAGACTTTTTCTTAAAGAAGTTTGTTAAATCCATGTGGAGTTAAGCCCACTTAGCACTACTACAAATAGTAAGGATATACGAAATTTATTGTACCTGTTCGACACTTGTCATAATAGGCAAAAATAAATCTATTGAAAGCATGAATTGACATATGTGATTAAGTTTAAAGCATTAAACACAAATTCTTCTTTGTTATTACTAGATTGCAAAATAGTTTAATTTGCATTCGGACTTTGTTTAGATTAATAAACTACTCACACTTGTTCAAGATAATCGTTGCAAAAAATAAATAAAAGATAATGAAAAATACATTTGATTGAATACTTCAATCTCTAAAAAGCTTCAAAAGAAAGAACAATAAAACTAAACTAAACTCAATCCAAAATAGTTACTGCGGCTCCAAGGGCAATGATGGTCAATTATTTTCGAAGCCATAGTGACACATGTAAATTGTTACAATAGTTTCTTGTATTTTTCTATTATTTTTAGTGGTGGTAAATAGGGTATCGTCTCCTTAGTGATTTTGCAAATTTCTTCAGAACTAAGGGTACCCTAAAGTTTTATTGATCTTAATTTACTTAAATTTAACTAATCTAATTAAAACGAGAATTAAAAACTATCAATCTAAAAATTAAAAAATCAATTAATTAAAGTAATTAAATTATAAGAAATTTAAACTCTATATTCTAATATAATTCATTTCAAATAAACAATCGAAAAATCGATATAAATTAAATATCTAAATAATATGTCTTAGACAATGATATGTAAACCATCATATTTGGACATTTTCATTAAAACATAGTCATAATCAAATCATCATATTCATATAATAATCCTCAATCATTAAACTCTAAACACAGGTGGTTGCTAGCCTTAAGTAAACTATCGACTTTTTTTATATTCAATGGAAATAAGTCATATCCTTAACCTTGCAACTCCTCATATTGGATAAAACTCAATAAATTAGAAATTATGATAGTATTCACACTCAATAAAAGTCATACTTGATCCAAACTAAATAAAACTATAATTATGTTTGTCATTAAATAACCTAAAACATAATCACCTAGAACATCCACTTGGGTAATTTTTCCCTAAAGATTAATCCTAGTTACTACTTCTATAATTGTTGCCAATAATCATAGAAATAGATTTAGATATATAATAAAAAACGTATTGGCAACTATGCACTCAATACAAAGAATCAATAGTTGTAATATACAAAAACAACTTATTAAAACTATGATTGACGTGTGTAATTGGTTTAAAGCATTAAGCAGATAAATTTTGCATTATGACTAAATTGATGAACGGTTTACAATCATATCCAGAGTATTGTTTAAAATAATAAACTACTCACACATATTAATAATAAACATAGCAATAAAAAATAACTTAAAGACATTAATGTAAATTACTTCTATTAAATAAGTCTTGAATCTCCAAAAAGTCTCCAAAAGTAATGAACAATAAACTGAACTAAAATCTAATTTGAAAGACTTTAAAACTAATAATGGCTAATAGAGGGCTCTTAATTTCGAAGCCCTAGAGTCTTATTTATAATTTCTCTAAATGTACGTATCATAGGTAAACTCAAATTCCTTGTTCTAATCTAAAAAAACTCATCACCGTTCTTAGTGATTTGTCAACGAATCCTAAGTTGTTCATAAATCGTCGATTTAATCACTAGAAATATCTCTCTATACTCCACCAATTCATCCAACAATTCATTTGTAAATCTCGATTCATTGGCTAATCGCTGGTTGTTTTCTACCTCCGATTTAGGCACTGATTTCTGTGTAATCTTGTGTCGCTAGCTCATCGCTAGTTCTTTTCTTCAATTGACTATTTTTCCTTTTCTTCCTCTTTTTCTTTCATTTCTTCATTTTTCTTAATTAAATCTTAAAATCACAAAAAAGAAGACCCAGGGTAATATCATCATTTTCATCTAAAACCATCCTAAATTACATTATAAAATATGTGTAATTATTTACTTGTCAAATACTCCCAAATTCAGCACTTTGCTGTCATGAGCAAAGGAATATTCTCAATCATATTATTTTTTCATTATTTATATATTGATTTCAATCTAATTCATCATAAGTTTAAAGAAAATAAGTTTTTAAAAATAAGTGTTCTTCAAATAGGAATATATTACCCCTTAGAACATAAAGTTCAATCAATATCAAGGCAAGTACATAATATATATTTTCTTAATCTCCACTGACAAGCATCAAGCTTACGATGAGTAGTGTAGAATCTTAAAACACAAAAAATGACTAGATTAATCTTAATTTTAGAAAATACATTATAATAGCACCACAATAAAAATTAGTAGTAATTTTGTCAAGATACCAATGAATATATCGTTTAAAATGTGTTAGACTAAAAAATACTTCACTCAACCCGAGCTTCAAACACTCAAGCTAAATATTTTATTTGAAGAGCTTAAGAACATCTACTTTTTTAATCTCTCATTTTTTTCTACTTCATGCTAATTGTTTTTTCTTTATTATTTTTATTTATTTATTTATTTTCTTTTGCATTTGACTTTTGAGTTCATGCTCCATTTTCTATGGACATTCTCATATCTTTCCCACTATAGATTCTCTGCTTCATTTCTTATGGAATCTATAGGACTCTATAACTATTTGTAAACTCTTTCTAGCGCTTCTCACTATCCATTAAAGTTGAAGAAAGTATTTTTTCTTACTTATAATATTTATTATTTTTAAACCATTTCTTCTTTCTATCGTTTCATAATAACTTTCTATATGTATACAATAAAAATGCTTAATCAATAGCCTTTGTATGATAAGATTCTTAGAAATCGGTCTTGTTCATCTTGCACTATTATTTCAATCTTCTACCCATTCTCATAATTAACACAAGGCAATCAATCCCTATAAACTTGTCCAGTTCATACACAAACAAGTAAAGTTAATCAAAAAGGTATAAAAATTGATTCTTTCTATCATAAAATTCACTTGGTAATAAAAACATCACTTCCATTCAAAAATCTATTATAAATTCATTATATTATATTATTTTTCTGACTAAAATAAAGTAAAATAAAATTCATACTTACTTGAATTCGAAATAAATTCTGGAAAACCTTCATCAACTCACTTGAATATCATATCAAAATTTTGAACTTTTTAGATAAATTCTTGATCTTATCTTCTACATTTCTTTTCTTTCCTTGCTTTCTTCACTATGTTTGTTATGCTTCTCATAAAATACCCCCCAAACTCATTTCAAACCTTGCCTCAAGGTTGAAAATTTAAGTTTGGTTTCTAATAAAACAAATATACCTCGTGAAGCATAAACGAATTGGTATGTGTAACAAAAAAATGTAATGAAATAGACAAATATCTAATTCTAGAAACTTTAAATGAATGGAATGCAAAAGGAACATATTTCATTCATTAGCAAAAATTAAAGCAAGAATAATACAACTAATCATTCATTCGTTCATTTGATATAAAAGAAAATTAACTACACAAGGCGGTGTCTGGAAGTAAATTTATCATTATCTTCATCATTTTCATCAATTCCTATAGAATGTTCTGAAACATAACTATTAGCAGGGTTGTAAGTCCATGTTGGAAATTGCAACTGCAAAGGTGAAATTTTGATGCTTCACCTCGAATTTTGCAAACGACTGTCATGCCTTCTCTCGGACATAGAATGATAACGTTTTAAAGTCCTCTTGTTTGCTGCTATCATTTCTTCATTTCGATGGATTTTTGTTTGGCTACACTTAAGTGAAGAAAATATGGTCCAAAAAAATACTCTCGTCCAGGGTTGTGACAAAGATGGTGTCAAACTTGTATCAATACTTGGCCATTCATTCAAGCCATCAATCTAGTGGCTTTTTATGTGTCTTTTTTTGTCTTCATTCTATTTTCTTTAGTGCTCTTCCTTCTTGCTTCTCTTGCATTTATCACATAGAATGATTTTCATTCATATTTCGAGTCATTGTATCCTACCACTTTCTTCATTTTTTGTACTCTCGCATCATTTATTGTCTTCTCGAGCAATACATCAACCTCGGTATCGAAACCCACCCCTACTTGCCTATATAATTAAGTGATCAAAATTAAGAACGGTAGTCCTTATTCTTTATAGTCTTTATTGCGAACTTCAAAGAATCGTGAATAATCTCCCCAACACCAATATAACCCTTCTTCATCACTATATTGTAAAGTAAAGTAGCTATAAGGTTCATCACTTCAAAGTGTAGCATGGTTGGATAAAAACATGCATCTATGATATAACTCCAACTCTTTGTGATTTTTAAAAATTGGTGATTTCAATAATCTTTGGGTGTCCTTAACTATCAAGCGCAAATCCCTTCCACTATTACTTTATCCCATTCATCGCTAACATACCCATTCGCATAAAATTGTCAAACAATTTCTAAACACCCATTTTTTTCTCTACCCGCATAGTCTCTTAGAAGTTGCTCCCATCCTCGATCTCTTATGATGCTTACAATTTATCCTCATACTTTCTCACATTTTGAATAATGAACTCTCTTAGAAATGATTACCTTAATCTTTTCACTATAGTACCTACTCGAAGCTCTAGGTCTCACAAAAAATAAAAATTGATAAGTTACTAAATTAATAGGGTCTAATAATGGAAATTAATCATTAAGCTCATCCCTCCGGGTCTAGTTCCTCTAATACTAACCTCTGTAGGTATAATATTCATTAGTCGACCTGCATACTCAGTTTTTCTTGCACTACCCTTTTTCCTTTATCTTGCTTGCTATTCCTACCTCGTCCTCTACCTCCTCCCGCCATAGAAATACCAGACTATAATGAAATAGGTAAATCGAAATATTCTTAAGAGTGAATCCCCTAAGTAAAATGCTCTAATGGATCCTTACACTCCCTCTTCAAGCTTTAATTCGAAAAACACCCACCAAAGTCCTAACTTGGTTTGTATGAACTTGATTTCAAGACTTCTAGGGTTAATCACTCTAAAATAGGTAGTAAAATTAAATAAGCTATAATTCAAGCTTTAAATGGTTGAATCTAGATAAAAACAATTTAATAATCGAATGGGTTCAAGAGTTTTGCGAGTGAAATGATTTATGATTTGACGATTGGGGGTTTTGTATTTTTTAAAATACGGATTCGTGTTCATGGAATCAAAGTATAAGTAGATTGACTGACTATTCGCAAGTTAAATCGCTGAAAATTGGTTTTTGAGGTTCACCAACTAGCTTAGTTATTCTTAGTGTAAACGTGAATCACTGGCTTATTTTTACACTATAAATTCTGCAAATTGATACTGATATCCCCAGTGATTTCCAATGTTATTTAGTATCGCTGAGAAATCGCTAACCAATTTCTACTATTTTTCCAATATATCATATATTTTACAAACATTTTACACATATTCATCATATTTAACGTAGAATTGATCAGTTATCAACAACAAATATTCTAAAATGAAATTTTTATTTGTGAGTAAGAAACATTATACTATTAACTAACTACTTTCTTTACTAAATACCGTTAAAGATAAATATAGTTCAACTGAAAGATGACTTGATCATCCCCCTCTCAATTGGAATATGCCAAAAGAAAATTAAAAGAAGAAAGAAAATAAATATTCTAACCATCCTAAATCTTACTAATACGGAAAGACAATCATCTATGTATATATGGCCGCCACCCATAGAGCGATGTTATTTAATATAATTATTGGCTCGACTTGATAAATAAGATCACTTGTTGTTCTGCTTGAATAAGTCAAACTGACCACTAACTGATTCTTAATCATTCTTGACATCTTCGGCTTCTTTATCATTCTTAATATCTATATAATGTCCTTTGATACGTCCGCTAAACTCTTAGTAGTTGTCCTCTTCAGGGTAACCATCACGGTAGTAATTTTCTCCTTCATATCAATCGTTATAATTTTTTTCTTCTACGTAATCGTCTATCTCATCATAACCATCCATAAGCCACATATAATCATTTCCCATCTTAAGTGTAACTATATGTTTATCTACATCGAGAACAGCTCCAGGCTTCTTAAGAAAAGTTTGTCCCATCAATATCACGTCATCTTTTTCAATCTTTGTTACCACCAAGAAGTTGGTGAGATACTTGAATTGTTCCACTTGCACTTACGAAAAATAGAGAATGCTTTTAGGGTCCTTATTTCGAAGCTTTAAGTTAGAACATTCATCAACATTCCTAGAGGAAAAATCTTATCACCATTTGATTCATTGATAACTAAAAGTGGTATAAAATCAATCTTCAACTTGGCCTATCCGAACCTTTATTCTGGTAAGATATTTGTATTAGCTCTTGTGCCAAGTAGAACACTAAGAAAACTGACTTCATTGATTAGCACGTGGAGGAAGAGTTTCCCTAGATCATCTTTGAAAATTTCAATAAGACGTCCTAGTTCTTGAAGCTTTAGTTGCTCATCAATAAAATCTTCTTCCACAGATATCTTCTCCACATAATGTTGCATTTCAGGTTATAGCTCTTCAAGTTGTCGCTTCTTTGATTTCTTCATATTATCGTGCGACTTTGTATACATCAAGAGTTAAATTGTTTCAAACTTAGCGGTTTCACTCACATTGATGTAAATATTGAACCTTTTTTCATTCCATTTTCGAACTTTGTTTCTAAGGCACGACATTGATGAACTCCGTATCTTGTTCAACAAAATTTTCATAATAAGGTTTTAACCTATGACTATTTAATTTAAATTTTTTTTTCTATTTCGAAGCTTTCTATTTTTCCTACACCATAAGGCAATAAATTTGTAACAAAAAATGTCTTATCTATCTTGAACGGAGTTTTTCAGGAAATAGTTTAAGTACTGAACAAATGAATAGAAGTTTATCTCCTACTTGAAAACCCATATTTGGGATGAAGATGTGCTCCCCTAAGCCAGAAAAAAAAAATGAAATGCATACGCATCCATGTTATTTATACGATCTCAAAAAAATATGTGAATCCACAGTATAGTGCTCGCGGAAGATTGGAGCCATGGGACGAGGTTGGGTGCACTGTTATATGTCTAGCCCCCCAACCTAAATGCCCAAAAAAGAGACAAGTCTTTTCATGTAGGGTTTTACGATAGATCGATCAATTAATCAACCAATCCACCATAAAGTACCATAACAACAAATCTTACCCAAATTAATATTCAACACAATTGAAATCGTAGAGAAAGAATGAGATTGGGTGATTGCAAGTGAAGAATTTATGGTTACCTGTAAGAATAATGATGAAGATGCTTTGAAGAGAATACAAAAATCAGTAGCTATGAATTTTTGAGAAGCAGGTGAATATGGGATTCCATAAAAGAAAGAAGAAAAACATGGAGATAGAAAGAAATGCGCCCACGATTTTCTCCTCTTTTGCATTGACACAGGTATTTTTGTCAATTCCCGTGTTTTGTTGGTAATGATATTTCATGTGGTATTGTGAACACTGTCTATCGCACTCTCTATTTCTAGAGGGTACGATAGACAATGTATGTGCCACATTACCCAGACAGCTCAAATCCACATTCTCATTGGAGATTTTTTTTAACCCAATGTCTACATATCTTAGGTGGCATACATCAATTCCAAATCCACAGCCCTATTGGAGATGCTGGAAAAAGTACAAATGTACTGTTGAAAATAAAATAAATTAGTAAAATAAGTTAGGTTTATTTTTTATTACAAAAGTAAGGTAAGTCGTATTTTGCAAATTCGTTTTGAGTTGGGAGAAATTTAAACACTAATGGCGCATTCTTAGAATGCGTCATTAGTGTCCTACTTGGGGGGTAAAAATACACGAATGGCGCATTCGAGAATGCTCCGAATGCGCCATTTGTGTCCAACGTGGAAGGGGAAAAAACACGAATGGCGCATTCGGAGAATACGTCATTCGTGTTTTAGGGACCGATCCACGTGGACGCGAAGTGGATCGATCCCTTTCACTAATGGCGCATTCTCCGAATGTGCCATTAGTGTAAGGCAAATCCACGTAGTGTCCACATGGGCGCCACGTGGTGAACCACCCGTGACCGTTCTCGTGGTGTGCAGACTAGAGGGTAGGCTACAGGGGGCGGGGGGTTATTTATGGTCGATGGTAATGGACGGTTGTTGAGCGACGTCGAGAGAGCAGAGGCATATACAGGGAGAGCGCAGAGAGAGTGGTTGCGGCAGAGAAGAGAGGGAGAGGGACAGAGAGAGGGGGTACGACGGAGAGAGGGAGAGGTTGGGGTGCGGCGAGAGAGAGGGGGGGTAGGGTACGAGCGTAATTTTTTAGTTGTGATATACTTGGGTGACTTGTGGGTCAAATTTTTTTGTCAACCTTGAGATACGTTCATGTTGTTTGCATGGGTTGTCCACCGCTATATACGTGTGTGTCATTTGCATGGGTTGTCCCCTCGAGATACGTGCGTAATGTTTGCATGGATTGTTAACCTCGACATACGTGCATGTTGTTGGCAAGGGTTGTCCATGGCCAGATACGTGTGTGTCGTTTGCATGAGTTGGCCCCTCGAGATACGTACGTAACGTTTGCATGAATCGCACGAGGTTGCATGGGTCAGCCACCCGACATACACGCGTCGTTTGCATGACTTCTCTGCCGCGAGATACATGCGTGACGTTTGCATGAGTTGTCCACGTCCATATACGTGCGTGTCCTTTACATCGTATTCTACCTCGAGATACGTGCGTGAGGCGGGTTGTCCATCTCGAGATATGTCTACCTCGAGATACGCGCGTGAGGCGGGTTGTCCATTTCGAGATACGTATGTGATACGGATTTTTCATCTCGATACGTACATGATGTTTGCATGAGTTCACCGCTTCGAGTTGAACAAAGTACTCCTTTTGAGGAATAAAATAAAGGTTGTGTATTTTGTATAGATGGCTCATTTTCAAAAGGTGTCATTCATTTTGTATGGATGACTCATTTTCAAAAGGAGTCATGACTCATTTTCAAAAAGAGTCATTCACTCCACCTCATGAACACACATCGCCACATAGAGCCACATCATCACCAATGACTCCTTTTCAAAAGGAGACATACCTTAGTTTTGTAAATTAAAAGTAGTCAACCTTATATTTGGAATAAAAAACTATTCCCACCTTAGTTTTTGAAAAACCCCGGAGATGCTCTTATATATGCTACTCCTTGGGTTTGGGGTTCTTCACAAAATTTCTCAACTTCTGCCAAGACGAAACCAAACCATGGCTGCCCCCGCACTGACCACAATCTTTTTCATCCCTCCACTTAACCAGACCTCGAAACCAAACCATCGAAGACAACAAAACGCGCTTCTCTGCTTCAAATCCTCTCCAATTCTCACTACATCCTCTGCGACTCTCGAAACCAAAATCAATTACAACGCGCGAATTTCCAGATTCTGCGAACTGGGTAGTCTGGAAAATGCACTAAATTTGCTTGACAATGCTCCAAAATCCCAGGTTGAGTTGAATGTTTACTTTACAGTCTTAAAACTTTGCACTGAAAACTTGTCTTTGGAACATGGTAAGAGAGTTCATTCTTTGATTAAGTCGTCTGGGCTTGCTGTGACGACCTTGTGAGATCAAGATTTGTCCAAATGTACATAAATTGCGGCGATTTGCGAGAGGGGAGACGGGTTTTTGATGAAATTGGAACTAAGGAAGTGTTCCTATGGAATACTTTGATCAATGAGTATGCGAAAACTCGGAATTTTAGAGAGAGTATTTGTTCGTTTAAGCAAATGAGGAGGACAATGGGGGTGCAGCCCAACTCTTATACGTTCTCTTGCGTGTTAAAGTGTTTCGTGGGTTTGGGAAGTGTTGGGGGAGGCGAAGAGGCTCATGGGTGTTTGTTGAAATTGGGTTTTGATTCATATAATACAGTTGGGAACTCTCTGATTTCCTTTACTCGAAGAGTAAGAGAATTGATAGTGCTCGTCAAGTGTTTGATGAATTGTTTGATAAAGATGTTATTTCGTGGAATTCGATGATAAGTGCGTTTTTGTCGAATGGACTTGCTGCGAAAGGGGTTGAGGTTTTCAGTGAGATGATGTTTAGAGAGGTTGAAGGGGATTTAGCTACAATGCTAAGTGTTCTACCAGCTTGTGCGGAAATGGGCATGCTTTTGCTGGGCAGGGCAATTCATGGGCACGCCATAAAAGGTCACATTTTTGATGGAGAGGTCAAATTTAATAATAGTTTGATCGATATGTATGCAAAATGTGGTGATTTGGGTTCTGCAAAACAGGTATTTGCAAAGATGGATAAGCGATGTGTGGTGTCTTGGACGTCGATGATTTCAGCATTTGCTCGAGAAGGGCGTTGTGATGCTGCGATTGAACTCTTTCGAGAAATGGAAGCAGAAGGCGTAGAACCTGATCTTTATACAATTACGAGTGTCCTCCACGCGTGTGCTAGTAATGGTTTACTAGAGGAAGGAAAGGCTGTTCACGAATTCATTGTTAAAGGTTCCTCACAATCAAATCTTTTTGTTGCTAATGCTCTCATGGAGATGTATGCGAAATGTGGAAGCATGATAGATGCTCGACAAGTTTTCGATCAAATGCCTTTAAGAGACGTTATATCATGGAATACGATGATTGGAGGTTACTCAAAGAATTGCCTTCCAAATGTAGCACTTGAACTGTTTATGAAAATGCAGCAAGAGTTTAAGCCAAATACTGTAACCATGTCATGTATACTACCAGCATGCGCGAGCTTATCAGCTCTAGAGAGAGGGAGAGAGGTTCATGCAAGCACATTGAGGCATGGGTTCTCATCTGATGCTTATGTATCTAATGCTCTCATTGACATGTATGCGAAGTGCGGGGCTTTACTTCTTGCACGCTTGCTCTTTGATAGAATGGCTTTAAAGGACCTGGTCTCTTGGACTGTAATGATTGCTGGATATGGAATGCATGGGCGCGGAAAAGACTCGATTGATGTATTCAATGAAATGCAAAAATCAGGCATCAAGCCGGATGGTGTTTCATTTATTGCTATACTGTATGCATGCAGCCATTCAGGTTTGATTGATGAAGGATGGAGATTCTTCAACATCATGAGGAATGAATACAAGATTGAGGCCAAGTTGGAGCACTATGCTTGTTTGGTGGATCTGTTTGCCCGTGCTGGGAGGTTAAATAAGGCATACAAGTTTATTGAGAAGATGCCAATTGTACCAGATTCCACAGTATGGGGGGCATTGCTCTGTGGGTGCAGGACTTACCGAGATGTAACACTTGCGGAGAAAGTCGCAGAAAGGATTTTTGAGCTGGAACCTGAGAATACAGGGTTCTATGTTCTTCTAGCCAATATCTATGCTGAGGCGGAAAAGTGGGAGGGGGTGAAGAAATTAAGGGAACAGATTACTGGTCGCGAGCTAAGAATGAAACCAGGTTGCAGCTGGATAGAGATGAAGAGCAAAGTTCATGTGTTCCTTGCGGGAGACAGATCGCATCCCCATTCGAAGGAGATTGAGTCATTATTGGAAAAAGTGAGAATGAGGATGAAGCTTGAAGGATTCCTTCCAAACAAGAGGTATGCCTTGATGAATGCAACTGCAATGGAGAAGGAAGAAGCTCTTTGTGGTCATAGTGAAAAGTTGGCCATTGCCTATGGAATCTTGGGTTTACCACCCGGAAAGACAGTGCGCGTAACCAAGAATTTGAGAGTTTGTCGTGATTGCCATGAAGTTGCCAAATTCATGTCAAAAATGTTCATGAAAGAAATTGTATTGCGAGATTCAAATCGCTTCCATCATTTCAAGGATGGACGCTGTTCTTGCAGAAGTTACTGGTAAATGAAGTTGACGAGGTTAGAGCAAGAGACTTGAAGGGATGCTCCGAGGTGGTTGTTTTATTATGCAAGTTGGTTAAACCTATTGCTAACTGAGATTTAATGGAAGCAGTGGCTAGCTATATACTTCTTTCTGCGGCATGTATCGTGGCTCTATCAAAGTAATGCCAAGGAGATGACCAACTTCAAGTTTCAAAAGCCAAGGAGAAGCAAAACTCTTCAATCATATAAAATCTTCAGGGATGAGGAATTGAAGAAATCTCAGCTTTCCATCATGAATTCATTAAGAACACTAAACGTATGCCCTTTGTTTACTGCAGTTCATGTTACGCGTAAAATAAATTTTTTGATTGAAGAGCTCTATATCTCATAGGTCTCAAATAATGAAATATACGGAGATGGGATACTCAATATAATGAATATATTCCATACGCCTTTATCTCTCACTAATTTGTGATTTTATTTGGTGACATTGGATCGCATACGCGGCAGATATCGTCGATGACATGAAGGAAAGACAAGAACATCAACATATAGATCAATGTTCTCTCTTAAACATGGACTTATATCCGAAAAAATGGGAATTAGATCAGGTTTTGTAGGAAGGCAAGATAAGTTTGTATGTATTTCAGACAACAGACCCTTGTGCAGGCACACATGAATTACATAGATGTGTAATAAAAACTCTTATGTACTATTTAGTCATTGCCTGTGCTTTCTTCTTCACGTTCACCCAACTTAACTTGCAAATTGGAGTCATTGGACACAATGGCACATACAAAAGCATATGAAAATGAACTATTGATAATGCAGAGAGAAGTTCACAGTATATCGCGACACGGAAATATGGGGCGTCTCTAAAATTATTCGTAACCATATTACCAAGATTGATCTACCATCAGATGCTACAACCTATTCTTTTGCCAAAACTACAACCTTCTTTAAACTATGTGCAAAATGTGACTTGGTTTTTTCCATGTCCTAGCAATCAAAACAAAATTCAAGCTCATGAACTATGTATGAAGAACAGTACCAACATACATCATCAACAGCAGCTTCTATGAGATGGGGAAGGTTGGAATTGGGACAAGGGGGGAACAACAGTTTCAAGCTCGACATCATTATGTCAAAGTTTTGTGCACTGAATGTTACATGGCTTGACTAGTGAAACCACTTCTATGTAATAAAAACTCGACATAGAAAATTAACAATAATCATCGATCAATTGCAAATACCGAGAGCACATACAGGCAATTATACATAATGTTGTCAAAGACAGAAATCTTGCCACCAGATTGACAACAAGCGGCAGATGCAGATTAGTAGCTGTATAAACTATTACTGATCCATGTATAAGCCACATAATGTGAAAAAAAAAAAAAAATCAGATAGATCTTACAAAAAGAGACGCCAGCTGAGCAAGCATCCATAATGTTCAAAGTCCAACTCAACTATTGCTTTCTTATTCGTTCAAGCAGTGAATCCCGTTCTTCCTTGGAGATGCGCCGATCAAGCTTTTGTAGGTCATGAACAAACAAGGTCGCCTCATCTCTTTTACCATGCTTACAATAGGAATCCACAATTGAATTGTATGTGTTCTGGTTTGGCCTAGGACCCTGCTCAATCATGCATTTAATAACATTAATAGCCTCCGCAAACATTGAGCGTGCTGCATAACTTGAAATGAAAATGTTATATGTAATGATATCAGGATGGGACCCTGAATTTTTCATTTCCGAGAAGATTCTTGATGCATCTTGCATTTGATCGTTTCTTGCATAAGCAGAAATGACTGTGTTGTAGGAGATACGATCAGGTTTCAAACCCTTCGCTTGGATTTCCCTTAGAATTTCTTCTGATCTTTCAAAGGTCCCCAATCGACTGTACATATAGATCAAGCTATTATAGGTCGCCAAGGTAGGAGTATAACCGCTCTCCTTCATGAAGTACAAGATCTCATTAGCTTTTGCAATCATTTTCCTCTTTCCATAGATAGATATCATCGCATTGAGAGTAGTTCTATCAGGTGAGTATCCCCTATTTCTCAACTCAAAGAAAGCTCTTTCTGTTTCCACCAGAAGATTACTCTTGCTGTTGACGAGAACAAGGGCCCTTAGAAGGAGGAGGTGTGGCTCAACGGGGCCGGAATATATCTCTCTTGAGAGAGCACACATCTGTTCGATAGCCTTACCATTGGCATAGGCATGCAACAAAGAGGAGTAAGAAAGTTCATTGGGTTTACAACGATTTCCATCCTTCATTTCAGAAAAAACTTTCTCTGCATCTTTCCACCGCCCCTTGCGAGCCAATGCAGCCAATACAGCATTGTAGGTGGAAAGTTCTGGAGTGAACCCTGCTTCCAGCATTCTCTCATACACAGCCATAGCTTCATCGAGCGATCCACACCTACTGTACGCGCTAATCAATGTGTTGAATGTGTCCCTCTCAGGAATAAATCCAGCTCGCTTCATTTCCTTAAAGGTACCAGCAACTTCAGAAGCCATTCCATTCTGCCCAAAGACAGCCAATAGTGTGTTCCAAGTAACTATATCTGCTGTACACTCACCAATCTTAAGTTGCTCAAATGTTCTCATCATTTCCGCAAAGTTCCTTCGATTCCCATGCATTTTAATAAGAACATTATAAGTGCATATATTCGGCTTAAACCCTCTACTTTTCATTTCCTCATACATCTTCATTGCTGATTCATCCTTCCCAACCTTTTCGTACCCAGATAAAGAGTAGTGTAAGTGACAACATCTGGCTCGATACCCCTTGCCACCATTTGGTTCGTTATCTCATGTGCTTCATCCAAGAGTCCGTAAGTAGCATAAGCGGAAATCAAAGCATTATAAGACACAATGCTTGGAGAGAACCCATTCCTCTCCATCTCTTTCAAGAGCTTCATTGCTTCCTTAGGACGCCGAGATTTCCCGTAAACATCCAACAATGTATTGTAAGTCACCTTGTCAGGAGCAAAACCAGCAAGTTTCATCTCGTCAAAAATGTTCGCTGCTTGCTCATACAAACAACTTCGGCGACAACAACTAATGAGAGTGTTGTAAGTGTAAGAATCAGGATGCATGCCACGACCTTTCATCCTGTCAACCAATTCAAGAATCACACTCCACTGAACGCCCATTTTCCCATACACATTAAGAACCACATTGTAAGTTATCAATGTGGGCTGACACCCCTCTTTCTCCATCTCTTCAAATATCGATACCGCTTTCTTATACCGTCCAACAGCAGCCCAAGCAGTAATCATAGAAGTATAAGCATAAACATCAATTGCAACCCCATCAATTCTAAGACTTTGAAGCAAAGTATCTGCGTCGGAAACCTTACCTTCCTTCCCTAAAATACTAAAAATCACAGCAACAACAGGACCTTTCAAAAGAAGCCCTGAATCTTGATGACTTTGCATCCATTTGAACACATTCAATGCCAATTCGCGCCGCTTATGAAACCCCAAACCCTTGATTACTTCCAAAAGATCAACCCTCAATGCCTCTAAATCAAAACCGAGTTCTGTTTCTAGCTGAATTAAATACCCATCAATTCTAACACCATAATCTTCAAAATTGAGAAGGGCGTGCAAGATTTCCTGACCTTTCGATGACAACCCTTCAAGCGCCCATGGTTTTCCACTATTGGGGTCCCTGTGTTTTCCAAGACGAGCCCGTCTCGAGATGACTAGCGGTGGCAGTAGCGGCGGTGATTTTTCAGTTTTGAGAGGGGAATTTGGTGAGGTGCGCGAAGGGGGATTCTTGGAGTGAGTGTCTTGAGTGAGAGAAAATTGTTCATACAAGATGGATTTCTTGCGAGGAGAGGGGCCGGGGAGGAGGAGAGGTAGAGCTAGCTTGTCCGCCATTAGAGAGGGAGCTGAAGCTCTGCGTGGTCTGAAGAACAAGATATGGAGACGGAAATGGAGTAGAAGATGTAGAGTTTGAATCTCCGACAGAAATCTGTATGTAGTGTAGGAAATGTCCGAAGAAAAGACAGAAAGCGTGTATCTATATATATATTTAATGCCCCGTTTGCTTCACAAATACAATAGTCCTAAGTTTGTGTGATTAACTTGTAAATAGGATTGTGGCTTAGATTAAGTGATTAGTCATGAATAGGTCACTTGTTCCGTTGGATGTATTGATATTGGGATTAGATTTTTTGGAGCTAGTGGAATGACCAACATACCCCTCACTCTATGCCCTCATCAAAAACATCACATTGTTAGCCCTAATAGATTGAGATTGAGATTGGTTGCCTTTTTTTTTTGAAGAAGAACCGAGATTGTAATTCATTCCAAACAAAGGAATCCTAATCTATTTTGTGATGAAGTTGCTTGTTGGCCATTTCCTTGCTGCCCATTTCTCAGCCAAGGAAAAGATGAGATGTGCAAAAAATTGATAAGCTCCAACAAGGTAGACGACGACGGCAGAGTTTGCAATGTCGAGAAGCCAAAACAGGTTGTACAAGCCAAGTCCAATTAGAGGGTTCTCATGTGTGTTATCACCAAATCAGTCACTAAATTCGAAATAGTGAAGGAACAACCATTTTATATTGTTGAAGTTCAATTGGACCAATTAGCTAATTCCATGTCAAGAAGAACTCAAGAAAAATTGCCTAGCAACACTGAATTTAATCCTAGAGAGCACTGCAATGCCATCACTACAAGAAGTTGAGAACCTTTGGGACTTAAGGATAAGGAAGTCGATGAACTTCTCTTTCACCAGATGAACTTATCTCCCAAATCGAAAACACCTTTGATGATTTTGTTTAAGAGGGAGGGGTACTTTGGTAATGTTTCAAGCCCGAGCATTGGGACTAATTAGTGACACAAAAAAAATGGTTTAGTTTAGTCATCTGTATTGGGTATTAAATAGTCCCATGGACTAATTAATCCTCGAAGCGAACACTGGATTAGCCAGTCTAATGAGGCTAATCCGACCTAAGTGAAATAGAAATTTCATTATTCATCCATTGCTGGATGCATTAATTTACATAAAATTTAATAGAAATACATTAATTCATTAATATTATTTATTTAAAAGATCCACCTACAATGAATTTGATTGTGAATGCGACTATAATATTAAAACAGTTTGACAATCATAGACCGTTCTATTCAAAGATCTAAAACACATGACACGGTACAAATATCGCTAAAATTACATAATGACAAACAAAACTTCCAAACAATGGAAGAAAACTTTTCTTTTTGTCAAAGAACAATAGAAGAAAACTTAAGACATTAAACACGGGGCATAAAAAAAAGGTTGCGGCTATTCGGACTCCACTTTTTACTCTTTATATCCTGTTTTGAATTTTTTTTTGACCTCAATGTGAAATGTCTCTGTTGCCCCCATATATAAAGATGTTTTACTCCTCCATACCCCCATGACTCCCACGAATTTTGTTTTGAACCAAGAGTGCTCCGCGGGAAAACCATGAAGTCCAATCCTACACCCGACCTTTAAGAGAACAAAATCCGGTGAAACAACACAATTCTACTAGTTAAGTTCGTTATGAACTCTTTAATATTCCTTTTGGCGATTTTTCTTTGTTGTTTGACTAGTTTTGGTTATTCCATTTTTTATTTTTTAGGGCTTCACCCTTGGACGTAAGTATTTCGGTAAAGATACTACAATGGCTCAATTTTTGTTGAAGGAGGCGATATCCAAGAAGAAGATGTTAGTTTTCTTATATTTCGTCCATGTTTCGTCATTTTTAAAATTTTTCATTCACGATCTTTAATCAAGTGGTGTGCGGTCACACATAAGCGATAAGGGGAATTAGCTGACGGTTACACTTGACCAATAGGGAAAACGGGCCGATGGTCAGTTTTGGCTGCTACTAATCATATACACGTTGGTCTCTTTTAACCGCAAGTTTTTATATGATGTCGGTCGATTATTCCTGCCACCTTTTCATACCTATCGGTCTTGTTGCCCCGACAAGGGATCTTTACCTATCGGTACTCCTGACTGTCATCCATAATTCTGAATTGAATAGTGGATTTCCCACATTGATCTTAATTTTAATGGTTCTTCTTGTAGGTTATTATGGGTGATCAAGCTGGTACATCTGAGGCTAGTACATCTAGGGAGGGGGAGGCCTTCCCGAATTTTACTTTTGCATTCAAATTGAATGTGCCATTCAAGTCTAGAAAGGAGGCCCTCACTTGGGCTCATAATACAGCTGTGAAATGTGAGTTTGTTGTTATAATTTTGAAATCTGATGCCGGTAGTAGTGGGAGTGGTCGGCGAGTTAGAATAATGATGGGTTGTGAGAGGTCTGGGCAATATAGTTCAAAACAAGCAAAGGGAAAGAAAAAGGAAAGTAACGAAAATGGGGAAAAGAAGAGAAGAAAAAGTTGACTACCGCCAAGAAGTGCGAGTGTAAGTTTAATTTTGTCCTCAAGCACGAGATAGATGGTGAGTAGAGTATCAAATTGTGTGCAGAGTGCACAACCGTAGACTGACAAACAGTTTGGTGGGCCTTGCATGTCCCTAGAAGCTGACTACTCTCAAGAAAGTCATTTTGGAAGACTTGAACAAGACCACTACTCGACCTAAATACATTCTTTCACAAATCCGTGAAGAGAATCCTAATAAGCCCACTGGAATGAAGACTATATACAATGCGAGAGCAAGGTTGAAAAGGATCGGGAAAGAAGGGAAGACGAAAATGTAGCTCTTGATAAGTTGGATAAGCAAAAACTATATCTAGCAACGCGTATTTTGGGCGGGAACGTGTTGTGTCAGGGAGCTATTTTTTGCACACCCTACCTCAATTGATATTCTTAGATGTTTCCCTCATGTTTTGATAATGGATTGCTCCTACAAGATTAATCGATTTAGACATCTGTTGCTAGAGATTGTGGGGGTCACTTCTACGCACATGACTTTCGTGGTGGCTCATGCTTTACTAGCCAGGAGACACATGGTGACTACGTGTGGGCGTTAAGTCAGTTGAAGGATTTATTGGATGGATGGGAACTCCCTGGGGTTATATTGACAGATAGGGAGTTAGGGCTGATTTCGGCTATAAATGATGTGTTCCCTACACCACCAACTTAATTTTCTAGTGGCAAGTCAATAGGAATGTAGTAACCAATACAAAAGGACTATTCTCAAAAGAAGAGGATTGGGATGCATGGTTTGGGATATGGAATGACTTGGTATACTCCGAGACTGAGGAATCATACATTGGTCGTTTGAAGAACCTAGAAGAGGTTTATAGTGGTGTGAAACGTTTGGTTAACTATGTGTCGGACATTGGGTTGATCCATAAAGAAAAGTTTATGCGTGCTTTGACCAATAAGGTCTTGCACTTTGGCACTACCACTACATCTCACATTGAGAGAGCACACAATATGTTGAATAGGGAGATGGGGACCTAATAGGGTCATTTTGCATACTTGAGGCAGAATATAAACAATGTGTTCAGTCAACGGTATGACGGGTTCCTTCAACAGATCTATGCATCTAGTGCCAAACTACTTTCAAGACTACATGTACAGTAACATCATTAGCTTTGTTGGAAGGAAGGCATTGAATGAGATTGAGAAGGAAGTGAAAAAATTGGCAATGTCGTTGGCATGGATGTGGCCCTATGTTGAACATATGGGTTTTTTTGTGCTCACGAGCTTTCATTACACATTTTGGGCCAGTAGCCCAATTAGGCTTAATGAGATCCACCCACGGTGGAAGAAACTTACTATGACCCCAATCCAATCATCATTCATTGATAGTGAGTTCATATTTTTGTACCATTTGTAATTAGAGGCTATGGAGTAATGGCGGCCCTGACTCGAGGGCAAAGATTGGGTAAAAGTTAAGGAAAATCAGTTTGCCTGCATCCACCATCATAGAGATTCTAAAGGAGAAAGCGAGGACAATGGGTCGACTATCCAAGAAGAAACTTAAGATTGATAAGAGTGAGAAGTCAAATATGAGAATTTCTTTCGGTCATGAGTATGCAGAGGAGAAAACACATCAAGAGTCCAAGAAATTGGAGAAATCTCGCAAATAGGTCAAAGTAATGGATAAAAAAAAGTCAAGAGTCTGTGGAAAATGCCAAAACAACACAAGAATTCCCAAAAAGTGAGAACCTAATAGAAGAAGACTCCTCGTCAATCATGCAAAGCATTAGTGAAAATGTTTCTTCTAAATGTGGTAGAGGTCACGGGTAAGGGAGCTACAATCCCATATGCCGCACCTAAGCATTGCACGACCCGCATTGTAGTTCATAATGAGTATGTAAGTGAAATACTTGAAATTTAGCGCACGCACCACCAATAAACAGTGAATGTTACCGGGGATGGTCATTGGGGTTTTTGGGTGATAGCACATGCTCTCGGGTATGATTTGAATAATGGTCGAAGGAGGGTGAGGAGGGAATTAGTTGAAAGAGATGGACAATAACAGTGCCACCTACACACTTACTTTCAGATTGAAGACAACTACACTCGGGTCCGAAATGCGCTTAACTATTTTGTGTGCCTAAGTGACTCAAATGTTTGGCTTGCCTTTCCGAATATGAGGCTCATATGGCCAATTGCTATCGGATTGGTCTTGTTGTCTTGTGTACGATTGCATCTTCATCTTATTTGTACTTCCCCATTAGAGGTGTGACACATTCCTTACTAGACAGACGCATCATATGGATGTGCCTTATTGGCGACAACCATTTTGTTAGAGTTAGTTATTTATTTACATTACAAATTTGTTTTAAGTATTCATGTTAATTATTGATTGCTCATATGGTTTATTTATATGTTTATAGCTAATCATGAGCAATGAAACTGTGACGAACCCTTCTCAAATTAGGGTACTGCCCGGCCTAATCCCATTATTAAGCCATAAGTTCACCATATAGGACCAAACAAGGGACTAGTCAGCCTATCACAAAACCATTTACCTACTTATTGTTCATTATTTGTTTTGAATATAAACCTATACTTATCCTATTCAATTCATAAATCAGAGTTAATTAAAAATTTATTTACTTAAAAGTTTATTCAGCGGAAGTCTTAACAATCTAGCGGAAGTTTATAATATGAGTCCCAACAATTGTGGAAAAATTAGGGAATAAAGATCACATGAATATATATATGATGAAATGATGATATATAATATCATGTGTCTTGTAAAGGTACTACTTACTCAACCCACAATATATGACCCAAAAAGTATATCATATACATATAAAAGTAATACATAAAAAATCAAACCTACAAAATCGGGTGTAGCAGTGCTCCACTAGCTCAAAGGTAGTCGCTGATTTTCTCTTTGCCCGGTCCGCTACTCGATGGATCTGCACCCATTGTCACAACTAGTTAGTGAGTATAGGAAAATAGAAAGTAATAATGAGAGACATTTTTTCACATTCCTAATTATGCAACAAGTATAAAAAAGCATGATAGTAGCAACTATGCTGAAAAAAGAACATGCAAAGAGATACTTCATCTAAACAACATGAAACCGACACATGACTAAGTAGTAATGATCTAGGGTCAGTCGGTCGTGATCTTCATCACATCATCCTTTCTACTATATGAGGATGGAGCTGAGCTCTACATCAACGTGAAGGTCTGAGCAGTGCTCTAGCATTTATAACCTTTCGCTGGTGTCAGTCACCTGCAATATATACTTGCCAACAACCCTGGGTCCCATACTCTGTGTGTCGCGCAAGTTATGCTTTCCAACAACCCCGTGACTCATTTCCCCTATGTTGCGCAAAATAGCGGAGAGATCCCGATCATCCTGGAAGTCTAATGACCCCGTTTGTCCAACGGACCTCTATAATGTAATGACCCTATATATAAGAACCACTATCATATTTGAAGAAATAACATGGTTTGAGAATCCAATAAATCAACTGCATATCTAATGCACAAAGGAAATAAATTACAATACTATGTAACACCTACCTAATAACATATTATTTCACTGACCACATGTATTAACATTCAATAATGACATTGCACATGATTTGGAGTCAATGAAATCATTTGATCGACAAATTATACCATGCAAGCGACCTCATTAATGAGAAAGAACAACAAGTCATGATATATTGAATACAAAGGAAAATCAGCCCAAATGACCGAAAATGAACATGTAAATAGGAATGAAATGTAAATAAATATCTCAATCAGTTTACTTACAATCCATGCAATTTTCTAAGCTACTCAATCTCCTAACACCTCAAAACTCGTATTTGAATCCCTAGAACACTTCCCTAGTTTCTTGATATCAAACTAATCCAAATAAGTTGGGTTTAAGTCAGGTCCAATGGGTTTAGGAACTTTAACCCAAAACAACCCTTTAAGACTAAACGATACTAAAATTTTAGTCTTATATTGCAGTGCGATTTTAGGCATGAAATTACCTAAATATCAAAATCGTCCACTAGTACAAAGATTGTTGGTCTCTATCTTAGCTTTTCAAAGAGGTTTAGTTTTCAAAATTCTGATTTAAAACAAAAGAAATATTATAATTCTACTAAACATAGCTCTAATTGAAACCTAACCCGACCAATGGACTTAGAAAATCTATTTCTCCTAATATATATACTTCCAAAAAACGCGATTTCTGGTTACAAGGCAGCAATCATACCCAATAACAACATACTAAAAGATCAACTCATTTGAATAAGTAGGTAGGGAGTTATGCATTTAACAATCTTAGTTTTAAATATTTTCTATTGCCTTTCTGCACCTACTTGTAGAGTACTTTTGGACATGAAATCATTTGAATTAAAACATCTCCAACTAAGCAAAGTTGTTCCTCTTAGAGTAACCTTTCAGATGCCACTAGTATGAGTTGATTTGGATCTAAAATGAGCAAGTTATGACCAAATTACATAGACTTATAATACAACATGCAGAAACTCAGTTTTGGTCTTACAAATTAAAAAAATTCATATCTTTATGATTTCAAAACCAAATTAAGAACTTTAATATAGCTGGATTATCAGCTTGAAATTAAGAATCCAAATATATAAACCAATTATAAAATCTTGACCATCTAGGCTCTGAATTCGACTAAAAACTAGAATGGGTTTTAAGTAAATAAAGAGTATATACCTAGTTTGATTAACACCTAGCTTAACTTGATCTCTCCTTCACCAAACTCACTTCATGTGAGGTATGTCAGCAAGTTAAGGCTGAGCATATAAAAACTAACGAGGTATTACATTCACTACCAATCGCTAAATGGAAATGAGAACATATATCGATGGATTTTATTTTTGGCGTACCTTTGAGTCTTTGTAAACACGATATAGTATGGGATGTAGTTAACATGCCGATAAATTCTATGCATTTCTTGCCAGTTTCTATGAAATATCATTTTGACCAATTATGTAAGGTGTACGTACGTGAGGCAATGAGACTTCGTAGAGTTCCTGTGTTGATTTTTTTAGATAGAGATATAAGATTCACATCCAGACTGTGGAGTGAATTATAGAGATAGCCGCGAACTATTCTTAACCTCAATACGATATACCATTAGCAGATTGATGAGCAGCCTAAGTGATTGATTTTGGTGCTAGAGGATAAGCTTCGAGTTTATTTATACTTGCTGCAAATTTTAAAAACCTTAGGCTGCCTCTCAGTAGCACTTAGTTTAACATCATTAGCCTGACTCCATGTTTTAACTCATTTAATACGTGTCTAAATCTAGAAACTCCATCTGCAGATCGAAGATTTAGAATAATTCATCATTCCATGAATACTTTGGTTACTAGTTTCCATGTATCACTTTCTTTAGAAGGTAACCTAGATATATTGTCTGCAACTAAATTTTCACATCATTTCTTATCTTTGATTTGCAATTCAAACTCTAGCAATAATAACACCTATCTAATCAACTTTGGTTTTGCATCATTCTTTGCAAAAAGATAGTTGATTGATGCATGATCAATATACATGGTGAGTTTAGACCTTATTATATTAGCTCTAAACTTGTCACATGCAAACATTATTGCTAACAACTTGTTTTATGTGGTAGTATAATTTTGTGGGGCTTGATCAAATGTTATACTGGCATAGTACATAGCTCTAAACATACCATTTCTCTATTGCCTAACACCGCTCCTACAGCGTGATCACTTGCATCACAATATTTCAAACTGAGAATCCCAATTTCGTACTACATCTATTTGTGCCGAAATCAAAGCTACTTTCAAGGTCTCAAATGCTTATATGCATGCTGGGCTCATTTCAAATGGGATATCTTTTTCCAACAATGTGCATAATGGTTTAGTGATTTTTGAAAAATCCTTATAAACCTTATGTAGAAACTCACATGCCCTAAAAAAGCTCCTTATGTCTCTAATGTTTTTTGGTATTGGATGTTTCTCAATTAGTGTTATCTTTGCTCTATCAACCTCCAATCCCTGAGCATACACTCTACGTCCCAAGACAATTCCTTCTTGAACCATGAAATGATACTTCTCCTAGTTAAGTACCAAGTTTGCGTCTTGACATCATTTCAATACCAATGCCAAATTTTGCAAGCATAGATCAAAAGAAGCCCCAAATAAAGAAAATTTATCTATAAATACCTCCATAATATCCTTGACCATATTAGAGAAAATAACCATCATACATATTTGAAATGTTTTTGATGCATTGTATAATCCAAATGGCATCCATTTGAATGTAAATGTTCTGTACGTGCAAGTAAACGTTGTTTTCTCTTGATCTTCTGGCGCAGTAGCAATTTGATTGCATCCCGAATATCCATCTAAAAAATAATAGTATTCATTTCGTGCTAGTCTGTCCAACATTTGATCAATGAATGGCAATAGGAAGTGATCCTTTCTCGTAGCTTTATTTAACTTTCTCTAATCAATGCAAACTCTCCTCCCAAATACTATTCTCATGGAGAAGGTTTCCCCATTTTCAGTTTAAATAATGGTCATTCATCTTTTCTTTGGTACCACATGTATTGGCGAAACCTATAAACTGTCATAAATGGCATTGATGATTCTAGGAGTAACCCATTTCAAGATATCTTTCTTGACTAATTCTTTCATTACCCAACCGCCTTTGAGCTTCAATTGATTGTATATAATTTCCTTCTATTAAGATCTTATGCATGCAAACCGTTAGGCTTATTCCTTTTTAGTCCATGATTGTCCATCCTAATGTGACTTATGCTCTTTTAACATTCGAAGTAATTTTTCTTCTTCCAATTCTGTCAATGTTGCTGAAACAATCACGGGATATGTTGGATTTTCTCCTAAATACCCATATCTCAGATGCTCTAGTAAAGGCTTTAATTCAATTTTTAGTTCAATACCTACACTTTCCACCTCATTTCGAATTTCTCAAAATGTTTATGAAACTTAAGGGGTCTTATTAGTGTTAAAGCATTTACTGCTTCCTGAAGTTCACCTTTTACTAGAAAACTTGTTATTATGCTTTGGAGTAGACATTGCTCCAACAGATCATCTCGCGTATACTCATGGGCTATCTCGGTAAAATAATCAAAAACTAGATATATGATTTCAACACACTTGTAGTGGTCTCCCTCTCTTGAAAGTTTTAATGTTTTGTAGATATTAAACAAGACTTCCTCCTTATTTATTAGTAACCTTTAATCTCATTCTTGGATGACTTTTGATGCTCGTGCATTTGCTAGGAAGGGTATCCCTAAAAATAATGGTACATCTGCATCTTCATCCATATCCAATATTGCGAAATACATGGAAAAAATGAATGTATCCACTTTAACCAAAACATCTTCAATTACTCATTTTGGAAATGTCACTGATCGATTTGCCATTTGCGAAGTCATTTTAGTTTACTTTGCGAATAAGACCTTATCGAATAAGTGCACTACAATTGCTCATGGAATGAAAAAATTTCATGGATCCTTCAACTTCGATGGTAACTTCCTTTATAGGATTGCACTTCACTCTTTAGTCAAATTCACTTTTTGTAATCTTCTAGTTGCATATTTTTTGCATTATGTACCTCAAGAATTTTGTATAAATTGGCATCTGTTCCAACATATATATGAATGGGAAGTTTATGTGCAATGTTTTAAACATTTCTAAAAAGTTCTTGAACTGTCCTTGTTCTTTTTGTTTCTTGAACCGTTGAAGCTATGGTAAGGGTGGGTTTATTAGTGGTGGATTATCAAGAAATATCACTCTCCTTGGTACATATTTCTATGCATATTTCCCCTATTCTCCTTTTGAGTTCATTTCGATTCTTTGGCTACTTCTATTTGAGTACTGGTGTTACTATCCAAATGTTTTGCATCTTCTGGTTGTTGCTTATCGATTTGCTTCCTTGTGTCATCTATTATATCTCTTGGTTGTAATAGATCATTTTTTTTCTTACCACTCCTTAACTGAACTACATGTGCATTTGCCGTATGATTGCTAATATTGTTACTCAGAAAATGTTCTTCATTTTGTGAGTTCAAAGCACTGTTAAGTTTACCAATTTTTCTTTCTAAGTTCTTGATGGATTATGATTGTTCATTATCAATCTTCTTCATAGCTTGCTTCCCTTTTTTATCTTTTTCTTGTGCTTCTCTTAGTGCTCCCTATTTCAAATATCTATGGCTTGCAAATACTTCTCAATTGACTTCAATGAAGTCATCTCTTTGCTCTTCCCCGGCTTCCCTTATTGGACTTCTCGATTAAAGCCATGAAGAAACTTCAATGCATTATTAGTATTTTCATATGAGAAGTTTGGGTTATTGCAGTTTTATCCTTGATAAAACTATTAAAGAGTCATTCCTCTCAGCCTAAAGTTGTTACGGTAGCCTTGGTTATTCATGAAGTTGTTGCATTCATACTCCATTCCTTGTTGTATGTCCATTTGGTTAACCATAATGCCTTAGATTGTTGTGTTACGTTTGGACCTTGGTGTCCTTTCTTAAGTTGTGCCCTTTGACTGCTCGAGTTTGATAGATGTGCCATAATTGTAGCTTGCGAGTCAATCTTGTAGACACCTACTGGTTTCCTTACTGTGGAATGAGTATCGATGGTAGAATTTTGAGAAATAAGATTAAGGAGATCCAATGCTCCACTTTCATCCTTAGTAAGTGGAGAGCCACCTAATGCAGAATCCACTAGCGTTCTCGTGTTGTGGTTTATCCCCTGGTAAAAAATTTGGAGTTGTACCTATTTCACACATCCGTGTCCCAGACATCTCCACAACATCTTTTTTAATTTTTTCCCAAGCCTCACCAAAAAACTCGATGTCTTCTTGCTTGAACTGAATAATTTCAAGTTTCCATTCGCCGACCACCACTAAGGGAAAGAAGTTGTTGAGAAGTCTTTTATTGATTTCCACCTATGAAGTCAGACTCCCTCCCTTGGAAATAGGATTTGGTTTTTCCACATAGTGAGAATGGGAAAAGTCGCATCCTGATCACCTCTTTTATAACTCGGTGATGTGCACGGTGTCGTACTTTTCTAAGAAGTTCTCAACATGTGTAATAGGATCTTCATTAGATAGCCTTTGCACCATGTTTATCGGATATGGTCTGGGTTCAAACTCGATGGTGTTGGCTGGAAGCCTCATCACTCCTTTATACATCTCCTGAACTTCTGGCTTGAAATAGTCACAAAGGCATCTCTTTCCTCACACTCTCTCCTGCATTACTAGATCACCTATAGGTTGGTTATTCCAGCGACCCTATTGTTGGTTTCGGAGCTTGCTTCTTAGCTTTGTTTATTCCTTTCTTTTTCTTTCCTTTATTCGTTCTTTCAATCTCTGGGTCATAGGGCACTAGGTCCTTTTCTCCCTTGTCGCATATGCACTAAGTATTTCGAAAAAGAAATCACAAAAAGATCAAGTGCAAAAAGACAAATTGAAACTTTAGCCTATTTTTTTAGTTATTATTTTTTATAAACTGAAAAGTAAAGTACTAAAAATAAAACTTAGCAACTATTCAAGCTAACCGAGTAATACTAATGGTTACCTATAACAATGCTAAAAACGTGATGTGTGCCGCAAGTGTAACGACTATTTCATAGTAATAGTGTAACCAACTTACGTTCACTACGGAGATCATCCTCGTGAAATGGTTTACCTATTTAACTTTGAATTATTTCTAAGGAACGCACATTTTAATTGGTTTTATACTAACTAAACTATCTAACAAATCAATTTAAACTTTATTTGAACTCTTATATTAAGGATATCTTAATTCACAACTTCACCTAGGTTATTAAATATTGTGCTTTGTATTCATTTTTACATCTCTATATGTTGTGTGAAATGCCTAATTAGAATAGACAGATTTCCTTCAAATCTACTTCAACCCACTGTCGTGATGGAGAAGATTGTAATGTGCAAACTAGAACTCCACCTATCGGTGTGAATAACGTAAGCTTTACATTACTTTAAGTCCCAAATCTTTGGATTGATAGCAAGTTAAGTTTACTATCTATGCTTCCCTAATAAACAACTATTGCTCGAGGTTATATATTTTACGGCTGTACCATTCTTGTACGGATAAAAAGCTTCAACGGTCATGATAACTTCTAAACCCTAAGTTCATTAAATATGTGGCCAATACGTCTAAAGCATGCTCATAATCAATACAAATTTCCATCATTGCACTTTTTATAATTACTTTTTATCCATATTTAAAGCACATCATTCATACCAGAGGATTCATTGATCCGTAAGATAAATTGACTACTAACACTTCATCGAAACACACATATCACAATTCAAAATAGAAATTATTGCAAATAAGAAATGAATATAAATATTATCTTGAGTTAATGAACGAAACCAAACTTGAATGGCAAACTTGAAGTCTTCAATGTTTTCTTCACACAAACTCCTTAATACTCAAATTCAATTTCAACCCTATGCTAAATTACTCTAATGGTGGCTAATAGTCGGTATGTTTTGATTTTACCACGTCCTAATACCTATTTATACTTCCTGATAATAATTAGAGACCCTACTTTACAATTTCACTCAAATTAAAACTCTACTTTCTATTTCTTGCATGTTTGGCACAATTACTTATTGTCGCGATGTCGTGCCCTTTAGCCCACTGTGCCAACACTGCATGCCTATTTCCTTGCTCCTTGGCATCTCGACAATGTCACTCATTTCAATGGCGTCATCCTATATGCTCCACAGCACCGCCATTGCGTCGGACCTCCAGAGTTAGTTTTCTTTACTTTTTCTTCTATCTCAAGTCTTGCCTTTCCTTCCCACATCGTGCCTTTTATGCCTACAACGTCAACACCTATAGCCACTTTGCCTAATATGTTTTTATAAGTTTTTGCTTTGTCTCTTCCCATTTTTCCCCAATTCATTCCTTTATACGTTCTCTGAAAATGCAATAATATCTTGATTTAGAGCTCATTTGAGAATATTTATACTAAATATACAACTAAACTAAACCTATATATACATATAAATAATCTCTTATCTCATTTATATATAACAAAATGGCAATGATAAGTGTAATAAACATATGCTAAGTCGAGAAACTAACGTTTAACCCATATATATTGACTTCGCGTGTAAGTATAATAGTTCGCTCATAGTAATAGTGTAACCAACGTACGTTGACTACGGATATCGTCCTTCAAGAAAGATGTATACACTCACAACATACTTAGCTACAATTAATTTGTTCCTAAGGAAATTGTTTTAATTGGTTTTATAACTAAACTAAACTAATATGTACTAACAAATCAATGCCAATCACTTAAACTATTAATATAACTATCTTAGTTCACAACTTCACTAAGGTAATGAAATACTATTCTTTTGAACTCATTTTATCATCTTATTATGTGTGTGCAATGCATAATTAGAATAAATAGTTTCCCTCAAATCCATTTTAACCCACTGTTGTGATGGGAAAGACTCTAATGTGCGAACTAGAACTCCACCTATTCGTGTAAACAATGTAAGCTCCACATTGTTTAAATGTTTCAAAACTTTAGATTCATAAACAATTATATTTACTATATGTGCCTCCCAATCAACAACCATCACTCGATGTTCAGTATTTTACAATTGTTCCATCTATATCTGGCTTAAAAGCATCAATGGCTATGATAACTTCTAAAACATAATATCTACAAACATGTGCCCAAGATGTTTGTAGCATTACACTCAAATCAAAACAAACTTTAACTATTGCACTCATGTTCATAGCATGGCATTTTCACCATAGGATTCATTGAACCCTAAGATTAATAGATTACTCACACTTAAAAGAAATAAACTTGTTATAGTGGTATTCATTGCAATTAGAGATATAAAAGAAGTAATTAATTAATACAATAAATACAATACCCGAATCACCACAAGTGAGTCTTCAATGTCTTCTTTCCATAATTGTCATAATATTCAAGAATAAGTAAAACCTTTGCCAAACTATGTTAATCGTGGCCAATCTCTTGTATACTATATGTTTACCACATTTCCCTATAGATTTATACTCCCTAATCACGTTTCAAAACAATTATAAACCTTCACAATTTAACATGAAATAGAACTCTATCTTTCAATTTTCTTTTGTCCCAACACTGTCACTTAAACCCTGACATTGTGTGTATTGCCAAGGCACCGCCACTGCGCTGCCACTTTTGTGTGCAATTCTTTCTTTTAGTAGATTTGGCTACCACCCCTGTCTTTCATTTCGTCCTTTTAGTCTCCATGACGTCGCCACTGCGCCAACTTCATGTCTTTTTTTTTTAACTTCTCTGCTTTCCTACATTGTGCTTATCTCCTCCATGGTGTGCCGAAGTCCTCCATTGAGCCTCACCTATATTCCACGGCGCCAACCACACTTTGGTATTGATTAATTACCATTAATTAAATGGGGTTATTGTTCATTAATTGGATTGAATTAATTTAATTGGAAGGTGTGGAGCCACGACACCGCCACTGCACCACTTCCTAGGTGCTATTTTTTCACCTTCCTTTCACTTGGCATTATCCATTTAATGTTTCGGCGTCGTTCCTCGACCTCCATAATGTCGCCACTCAAATTAGATCACCACCCGACCTAATTCTGTCATTAAGCCCTAACCTCACCTCATAGAACTTAACATAAAACTAGTCAGCCTTTTCAAAACCATTTACCTACTTACAAATTATGAGTTCAATATGTGTTTTAATGTCTTATGTAATATAGTAAATAAGAGTGAATTGAAATTTTGCTTACTTACAAGTTTATTCAGCGGAAGTCTTAAAAATTAACGAAAGCATTATTTTGATACCTAACAATCATGAAAAAACCAGGGAATAAAGGTCACATGCATATATATAAGAAAATGGCGATATATAACAACATGTGTCTGGCAAGGTGCTAATCACTCAACTCATAATATACAACACCAAAAGTATATGATGGGCATATAAAAGTAATATATCAAAAATCAAAGCCTACAAACTCTGGAGTAGTAGCACTCCACAGGATCAGAGGTAGTCGTTGATCTTCTCTTTGCCTGATCTGCTACTAGATGGATTTGCACTCACCGTCACAAACTAGATGGTGAGTACGGGAAAGTAGAAAGTAATACTGAGAGATATTTGTTCACATTCCCAATTATGCAACAAGTACCAAAAAGCATGATAATAGCAAATATTCTGAAAAGAGACTATGAAAAGAGATACTTCAGCTAAACAACATGAAACTGACACATGGCTAAGTAGTAATGATCTAGGGTCAGTCAGCCATGATCTTCATGACATAAACTTTTTTCACTATATGAGGATAGAGCTAAGCTCTACATTATGTGAAGGTCTTAGTAGTGCTCTTGCCTTTATAACCTTTCGTTGGTGCCAGTCACCTGCGATATATACTTGCCAATACCCCAAGTCCCAACCCCATGTGCTACGCAAGTTACACTTGCCAACAACCCCATGACTAATCTCGCGTATGTTGCACAAGATAGTGGAGAGATCCCGATCACCCTTGAAGTCTAGTGACCCCTGTATGTCTGACGGACCTCTATAACATAATGACCCTAAATATAAGAACAATTTTTATATTTCAAAAGATGACATGGTTTGAGAGTTTAATGAAACAATTGCATATCTAATGCACAAAGGAAATAGATTACAATACTATGTAACACCTACCTAATAGCATGCTATTTAACTGACCTCATGTATTAACAATCAATAATGATATAGCACATGAATTGGAGTCAATGAAATAATTTTATCAACAAACTATACCATGAAAGCAACCTCATGTAATGAGAATGAATAAGTCATGGCTTATGAAACACAAAGGCAATTCGGTCCAAATGACTGGAAATGAACATATGAATAGGAATGAAATATAAAGAAATATTTAATCAATTTACTTACAATCCATACAATTTCATATGCTACTTCGGCCTCCCAATACCTCAAAACTCATATTTGAATCCCCGAAATACTTCCCTAGGTTCCTAACATCATATCATATATGTTTTAGTGTGTTTGGACCTTTACTTAACATATTAGACTCATTTATAGTGTTTAAAGACCTTTTGAGACTTGCAGATATTTTTTATGTTGTTATAGCATCTAACACGCTAATGACCCTGTATAGCGTGCTAATGACCGACGTAGCGCGCTACCTATCTTACATTGCGCGCTATGTGTTGCAGAACCCATAATTCTACAAACAAAATTTTTGAGTTATCTCCACACATAGGCTATGCTAATAACTTGAACACCTCCTTGCACATTTCCCAAGTTCCAAGTCAAAAAGCACTAACACATGTCCACTAACTCATGCCAAGTGACACTAATGAATGACTCAATTTGTGTTGAGATGTGCCAACACGTGTTTCGGAAATGTCAAGTGGCTATCATTTTAACTTACTAACATAAGTGTATTAATACATAACCAACCATAGCCCCATTTATATCACTTGTGAAAGCACTATAAAGCTTATATCAACTCATCAAATTGCTCTCTAACTCGGTCCATGCTAGTATGCATATCAAGGCGCGTCTCCGCTCATGCCTCAACACCTATACATAAGTAGAAATGACTTAGTATTCTACACATATACAATACACTAGGCATACACCATATCAAATATAACATTTACCTCGGCCACCTAGCCTCGATTACGACACCTATCTCGCTGCGAGTCCCACGTCACGGGTTGTTTGATCATGATTTTGGGCCGTGACAGGTATGTTTTAGCTATGCTTCTTTTATTTTCACTCTTTTTCTTCCTTTATGCCTTATTTACATGAAAATGCATAAACGCCATCAATTAAAGCTCATTTAGGGATATTTATACTAAGTATACTACTAAACTAACCCTATATTTAAGTGTAAATAATCTCTTATCATATATACAACCCAAAAGTATGTGAATAAAATAAAGTACATAATAAAAAAACATCAAAACCTACTAAATCAATACTAGAAGCATGTCATAGGTTCGGAAGTAGTCACCAATCTTCTACTAACCAAGCCTACTAGTTGACGGATCTACACCCACCGTCATAAAAAGGACAGTGGGTACAATAAAATAAAAACGTAATATTTGAATACTTTTATCAACATTTCCAAATATAACTAAAGGTATTTAAAAGCATAAAGCTAGATAAGAATTTCTGAAACTGAAATATACATCACATCAACCTCTAAGGCCACATTAAAGGACATGCGTATTATCACATTTGTCTGGTAAACATTTCTCGACAACTCTAGGGACTCTAACACTATGTGTCGTTCATAATAGTGGCTAATGCAAACATCCTTATAGACTCTAACACCGCGTATCACACATCTCAATATAGTGCAATGGACTTTAGATGCTACGAATAATATATGTTTCAAAGAAAAAACACAACAAAGATTACAAAGTTTGGTAAGTGTTTAGAAAAGCACGACAAGTCAGATTATAAGTCAATAACTTATTCATCAACACATCTATCCTAATAGCATGTTATTCAACTATTAATTAAAATAAAAAACAACTAAGAAGTACAATGTATAGGAATAAAACAAATGAATCAATACAAGGTACGATGTCATGATCAAACAACTCACTAAGTGAGTAGAGTCAACCAAAGTTCATGATATCGGATCACAAGGCACAAATTAGTCAAAATAAACTATAAAATAATGACATGTTGAAATGAAATGTAAAAAAGGATCTAGACTGATTTACTTACAATTCAAGCAATAACTCCTAGCTAACAATGACCTCCCGACACCCCAAAACCTGCTACCGAACTCCTGAGACTCTCTCGTAAACTCATGGTATCAGTTAGTATGTTTTAGAGCGGGTTTAAGCCAATAGATAAGGTTTTAGACTTAGTTAAGTGGTTTAAGTTTTAGTAAGAGAAGTGTCGATTTTATGTTGCCTAGGAGGTGGAGCGCGCTCTCTACCCTGATGGAACGTGCTCCAGGAGATGCAGTGCTCTTCCCCTAAATGGGGAATAAGCTCCCCAATCGAGAGCCCAAATTTTGAACTTGGAATTTTGAGTTTTCTCCATAGGGAGACCTTATTTATTGATTCTCAAACCCTTGCTCACCTTCACTAAGGGTTAGACACACCCTCCAAACCATAACAAGGTTGGCACATCCCATTATAATCATCATCCATAACGATTTTAAACATGCAATTCAAAACAAAATCCCCATTTTGTCAAAAATCTCCAATAAACTTTAAATCGACAAACTTAATCAAATTAAAACCAAATATGAAAATCTAATATACTTAGCCAAGCAAAATCTCATAAGGATTTCAAAAATTAAACCATATTTGAAGAGTAAAAAAAACTTTCATATCAAAATTTTGGGAAAACCAGATTCATTGACACGAATAACATGAAATCTTTGATCGGTAATAACTTTGTCCATTCAACTCTGAATTTCTAACTTCTTTATAGAGAATTTAATGGAGTTTCACAAGGAATTTGAATATGTAAACCATTTTCAAAGACCCTAACATTTACCTAATGACAACAGTGCGAAACCAAAACGAGATTGAAACCATAATTTTGTCAAAAACCTTTAATTTCAAAATTAAGGCTTGGGGACTCAAAGGTTGCCTTCATTTGGTCAAAATAAACCTTAAAAGAACTCCAATAATAGAATTAAACAAAAGCCCTTTGGTCCCATATGTAGACTTCATCGATTTGAATTATGTCAAGTTTAGAAAACTCACCTAGGTTTCTTGATTGATTTCATAGACTTGGGATTCCTCCTAGGTGATAAGCTTGTCTATAAAATGCTCTAAGTTTCACAAGTCTCCAGCTAGAGATGAGAAGTAAAGGCTTTATACTCAATAGAATTTGATCAATCTTTTTTCTATCATTAAAGTGGGAACTGAACCAAGAATTATCTTTCTTCATCAATAGCTCTTTAGTTGAACGCTTAAAGCCCATCCCAATGTTAATCAATGGACTATAATTTGTCCGTCCATTTCTACTCATTCTCTCTCTCAACACTACAAATATACTTGGTCTCCTAAGATTCTAGTATTGTAAATATCTCGATGCATATTTATGGTGTATAATTTATTTTTCTTGACATAGATTTCAAATTTGATTCACAAAGAAATAATACCATAGCTTATACATAAATTCATATTATTGGTGCATTAGATTAATTATTAAATCATATATAAATAAATTAGGACTTACCATATCACTATCTTCTCGGTCCCATGAATCCCACGCATTTTGATACGCATCCTCGCTCTCGTCTCTACATCTATAACAAGTAGATGTGGCATAATTTAGTCTACACATATATAATATACTAGGAATACATAATAACAAAACTAAAATAAACCTCACCACATGTCATGATCAGTGCGCGTATCTTGGTGCGGGTGGCACATCACAGGCAGGTAATCCAGAATATGGAATAACTACAGATTAGGAATTTGGGCTATGAAAATGACCGACCTATTTGTATTTAATGCTTATTTTTGGTTGAATGAATGAACGATAATAGAAAACATCATTAATAGTAATCCACTTAAGTATTCAATATCATTCATACATATGCTATAAAATTACGAAATGTCATCCGACTTTATGTCATATAATGGTATACAAAAAATGATCATTACAACGACATTAAAAATAATTTCATGTAAGTGATGTATAAAAAAGGACTATTTACTTACAAAAGGGCCATTAGACACTTCTATTAACTATATACATACATTCAAGGTTTGTCCAAGTCGATCCCATCTTGAGAATTAACAAGTGTTGGTGGGACTTTCCATATCAAGTTCTCACCCCATGGTAACGCCTCTGATTGTTTATCTTTTTGCCACTCTGGATACAATTAATGAAAAGGGGCATCCGCCTTGAATAAAACCTATAAAAGATAAATGAACCGGTGAAACAAATTTAATAAGTGAGCAAGTATAAATAGAAATATAAAACATTGATAACTTTACTTCATAAAATGGTTGTTATTAATATGTGTCATCCCAATTACAACTCGATCACTCAGTGAATCTAGTGGTACATCCATAAGTGGAAGGAATGTCATACTACCTAATGGTGATGGAGACACTATAATAACATTGTAATGTGTAGCAATCACAAGACCAAATTTATGCATAGACATCCACTTATCAAATGGAGCATCCTTAGTATCGTTGTAGTGTTTCACAAATAGTAGAATTGTCTCGTAGTGCTCTCCACTGAAGATTGTGCGCCCAAGATTTTGTTGCTTATGAAGCTCCTAATACATATTATTGTAGATTTGTTTCCATGCATCAACTTTGTTATTTCCGAGATCGGCTGCAACGATACTTTATCGAAAATTACCGTTTCCCCTAACATCATCAACTTTCTCAATGTGATGAAGCTAGTTTTTGGGGGCTACACCGTAATAACCATCCCTACTTACCATGCATTAATATATGCATTCTATGAACCTTGTGTGGCATTTAATAATTAGACTTATTTGGTATCATCTCTAGATGAAAGACATGCTCGAAGTGAGATGGACATCTCTTCGCAAATGCATCATCATTATTTGCCTCCTTCTCGGCCTTATTTGCCTTCCTCTTCTTTCCTTTCCCCGCTAGTAATGGCATTCCCCTTGTCTTTACTTTCTCCCTCGGGACAACCAAGGACACGGATAGGGGACAAATAATCTTCAAAGTTGTTGCACACTCCTCATTCACATATCCTCAGTCTCGACATTTTGAAACCTCATAATCACCATTTAGATTTCTACTTTAAAATTGTACTCTGCCTGATTCATTGCTTGATCCGGGTTCATGCTAAACTTTGCCATAGGATGTGGATATCGTCGATTGGTATTAGTGAATTGATGAATTGGTGAGTTTATGGGCACAAGGAAGTCAAAATGTTTTTCTTAAAACACAACGACATCTCATTAGAATGGTCCTAGCATTTTCTACAATTTTGAAATCTTTCCAAATTCTATCTAAAACCTCTTGTGAAACAAAATCTTGCAACATAATATACGAGGTATCTCCAATTGCACTACATTCAAAATCGTCTCAAAAGATGGTTTGATATTTGTATGCGAGCCAACAACTCTACCGTGAATTACCTGCCACAAATCCTCGAACGTTCCTTGTAAATGTCCAAGATACTACTTTTCAGGGCATGATGTGCACTTTCAACTCTTCCGGACGTAGTCTCTCCAAGATGCAATGATTGGCCTCTCCATGCTCTAACAAAGCATTCTTTGTAATCTGTAACCCACGTGTCCATCAAATAATCAAGCAATCGATGCAGACAAGCATAATTAGAGGCCAAACTCGACATCCTTTTATTGAACACTTTAAGAAGTGTCACTTATCAAAGCACTCCACCTACTTTTAAAAATGCTGAAGTATTTGTTCCGCAAAAAATATGTTCGTGTTCACTGCCACACCTCGATTAATGTGCCAAGTGCAAAGTAGATGAGTCTACATGGGAAAGTTCGACTCAATTGCTTTCATCAATATCGACTCCTTATCAGTTGCAATCACATTTGTTTATCCCACCCATCCATAAGATTATTAAGATTCTCCAATAGTCAAATGTAGTTGTCTTTCATTTCCTTTGGCATAAATGTAAACCCGATTGCGAACATGAGATCGATTGGCGTCACATTGGTAATCTCAAATAATTGCATGCTATTCCTGTTGGTCTTATATGTGCAATCCATAATCAAAACCAAAGGAAACATCATAGTAAATTGAGGGAGTCGAGATGAGCCCAAAATAAGTCTGTTGCAATGTCGATTTTCGTGTGTTTCCTATGCCATGAGAGATAACCATGTGTGATTAGCAAATGCATAAGTTGTCACATTTGTGATCTCCTTTCAACCTCGCCCAACCTTTGATTTTGCCTTGGATTGTATATTGTACACAAAGTTGATGAATTATCTTCATCCCTTTTCTTTAACATGTCCAAAATCTCTCGAGGCTTGATATTTCCTTACATCGTATGTACCAACACAATATGCTCTTCTGGAACTAGCCAACCAACATATAAGTGACCCTCCTTATAATAACCAATTTCGTAGTTATGTTGCCCACACACCACTGTCACTTGCCATAAATAGTATTCATGTTCCTTTATGTTTATTGCAAATGAACAACCACATTTTTTGGTGCCAGATATTTTCCTTGATGTCCCATTCAAAACCTCTTCTTTGGCATCAATCACAATTTTTTTCTTAACAGGTATCTTTTCTTCATTGGTTTTCATTTTCTTAACTTTTTGGGCGTCACCACTATTACTACCAAACCTCTCACACCCCCTCCCTCAACGACGACCGTAACCCCTTACATCAAAATTCTTTGTGATAATAACAATTTTTTATTAGATCCCCAAATTTTAAGCTATTTGACCGACTTATGCCTAGTTAGAAATGAGGCGTTATGGATGAAATCACTAGTGTAGTCGGCAAAGTCAAAACAAGACAATGTCTACAAAATAGTAAATCACATGATCACAATCGACCTTCAATCAATAACAACAAAAAATAAAAAAATTGTATATCTCAATCAAATCCGACCAAACAAAACATTTCTATTTGGTTACATATCACCAAATGACACCCATCTGGTTAGTCAATCAAGACCGAACAACAAGCATTTGCTCGATTCTGTGTGATCAATCCATATGGTGGGCAACATGAAAAAAAATACAAAAAAATGACTAAAATGAAGGAAAAGTAAACAAACACCTCTCTGTCTTGCACATTCATGCTCCCTTGAAGTTCATCCTCCATGTAAGTTCATGACACACCAAACAACAATGAACAATACATTACAACACAAAAAATTTGCACAAACCCCATTGAAACGTACCAAAAACAGTCAAACTATCAACTTCCATAAAAAAAGGATGAAGAAATTGACTCTTACGATGGTAGGGGCCTAAAAAATGCAAGTTCTCTTCACCGGAGGTCAGCGGTAATCGGAGGGGACCGTCGGAGATGAATATTGGTTCTTGTGGGGCGCACAAACGTGAGAGAGATGAAGGGCAAGTGAGTAATTTTGGGAGCAGAGAAGGGTAAATAGTTCATTTCATTTGGGGGCAAATATGGAAAAGGTGCGCAAAATTCAGGCCCCTACCTTTTGGTGGGGTGCACATAGGCATGACCTTATATTTATGTATAGTCTTTTGCTCCTTATAGTTTCTTATAGTTGTTTAATTTGTATTCCATCTTTTGATTCTATATTGCAACTAATTGGGAAGAAATATTGTATGAGCCCTGCAATTTTTGTTTTTTCTTGTCAACTTTACGCACGACGACACCCAACTAGTCTTGATTGACCTTCCACAATGTTTCTAAAAGGGAGCGAGGTCTTTCCCCATTGATTTCTAATAGCTAGTCCAACACTTGAGATCCCCAACTAATAGTCTGGATTTCTAGTATCTAGACTTAAATATGAGATTTGTCATTTGTACCTATTATGACCAAGCTTGTTGAGACTCATGAACCCTACCAATGGTACAATAGGTATTTGTATGTGCATAAGAAGTTAGACTTGTGTTTGGTGCTATATCTGCAATCAATGTTTCTATTATTAGCACTTCCTTTCTTAACATGTGTGTTGGCCTGCTGGGACATCCTTTAATGCAAGGTTGATGGAAAGTTTATTGGATGAAAATAGAGTAGATAAGGATTAAATTAAAAACCGGCAACAAATTCCTTTGTTTTTGCTTCCAGGGCCCACTTAGTACTGTAATGACCCTGAATTTCTGATCGTAATCATTTGACTTATGGGACAGTGACGTGGCGCCTAATCATACGTGACAACCCGATCAACAATCGAGCCTCAACACCGAAGAAATAATAAATAATTTTATTTTATTTGCATATGATGTCTTGTATTATATTTATTTAGATATGCGTGCACACGTTTAATTATTTTTAGTATCGATTTCGCGAGCATGAATGGGCTTTGAGATGCGTGCGGGCTGACAAATGGGTAGGTAAGTGTGTATAGATCGAGACTTAAGTTGTAGTTCTTTACTTAGGTTTATTCTAGTTTAAATTGTTCACCTAAGTTATACGATGGAGCAAGTTTAATTATGAACTAACGTAAGTTGTGGAGAGAAGCGGCCTAAGCCTAAGTATTTTAAATAAACCTAGCTTCTAACTTGGATTAATTGGTATGGTCTAAGTAGCCTAAGGTTGTCTAATATACAGCTAAATCAATGGGCACGAGGACCAACTTATTCTTTGCGTCTTGTTAGGCTTAAATTAAATACTTAAGCTATAGAAATGCCAAAGTTCAAGCCAAATTCACGTAAGACATTGGATTTATTTAGAGATGGAAAAGTAGTGAGATCTACGGAATTATTAATGGGGTCCCAAAGCACACATGTATCCATCTACAAGGACCCTAGATTATCCTAGAAACAAAGAAAAATGGGAGATGGGAGGTCCATCTAGTGGCCAAGGTTCAAAATGAAAAGATACATATGAGAGGCTCATGAGGGTTTATGCACATACTCTTTAGAACAAGAAAATACAGCACACTCTAAATTTCCCTCCTATAAAATAAATTTTCCTCCTGTGTTATACTTAAAAGTTTTTGGGGACAGTGGTAAGTGGGAATCGTCTCCACAGAGATTTATCAAAGTTCTTAAGAAAAAAACAGATTTTTATTGGTTTTTATTATTTTTACTTTAATATAATTAATTAATTAAAACAGTAATTAAACTTACTAATTCAATATATAATGTAATAATAATTAACTAACTATATTAACTTAACTAGCATGACTCCAATTTACTATCGGTCAAATAAATGCAATTCGATGATAAATAAATATCTAAATAAGCATCCACAACAATGAAACATAAACCCGTTTTGCATTTCAAGCTTGTTACTTCAATCATATAGTTATGTCCATACTTATATAAAGTACCATGGATCATTAAACTCTAATCATACATAAGTAAACAACCTTTAGCCAACCATTTGTTCTTCTTATACCAGTGGAAAAGCTACGCTGTAATTTTATTGAACTAACCCTTTTGAATACACAAAGATATTAACTTCGCGCAATAAAACTACATTACACTTTATGAAAACTTCGAACTTCTAAATAAAACACATTCGAAAAGCCACTTCAATACTAGATTGAGATCTCAAATTTACCTAGAGCATTTAAATGGTCATACCTTTTAAACAATCTTAGTTACTACTTCAAATAGATAATGAATCCAAATATAACAATACACATTCTAGACTTTGCATGCAATACAACGATCATGATTAAAATCATTAGATAGTAACCTACTAAATTAATGAATCAAAGAATACGATCGGTTTAAAACATTTAGCACATAATCATCTCCGCATAACTACATAGCAAAATAGATCTAGTTCAAGTTCGGACTTTGTTTCGATTGACAAACTACTCACTCATAAACATAAATAACATTACAATAATATTAATAAAAGACATAGATAAATACCACTAGAGTAAATACTTTAAATATTCAAATCTTCTCCAAAAGCAATGAAAAATAAAGCAATAAACTAAAACAATAAAGAATGGCTTCTAGAACAATGAAATATTGACCTTAGTACTCAAGGGCAACTAATTTCATAACTCTATGGTCGTATTTATAGTGTTTTGGGTAGTAAACATCACGAAACTAACTCAAACTAATCGTAGCTATCTTAAATCCTCGAAATCCACTCCAGCGATTCTTAAGCGATTCATGGTTAAGTAGAATCACTAGGTAAATTTACAGAATTGAAGTTCCTGTTTTCACCAATCTAACTAGTGATTTTGGGTACATAAGAATCGCTGAGAAATTGCTGGTATTGAACTCTAGTGTTTCTTTGATTCCTTCTAGATGATTCTTTGCATACTCTTTCCACTTGATTAATTCCATGATAATTTTCCATTTTTTTTACTCCATATCTTCATGTATTCCTTTTATACTTGAAATAACAAAAAAAAAGAAAAGAAAACCCTATGCTACATAGTCTTTTACATTTAAAATCATCTTAAAATGTACTATAAAATATATCTAATTATTAACTTGTCAGATAACCCCAAACTCAGCACTTTGTTGTCCTGAGCAAAGGAATACCCTCAATTATATTCTCTTTTCTTCCCTCGTTTCATAATTATATACTCTTATTGTTAAGCAAAAATGATATTTAAAATAGAAACATATTACCCTCTTAAAAATAAGAATCAAGAGAGAATAGAAATATTTAAAGAACAATCCCTTTATTTGACAATTTAACCTCCTAATTGAGCATTTCACCTCAGAACTCAAAGTTAAACCAATCCCAAAGGTCTGACACTACATAGGTTTTCTCGATCTCCACTGACAAGCATTAAGCTTATGATAACTAATATAGAATCTCAAGATACAAAAATCATTTAATCAATCTCATTTGCAAACAATATTTAAAATATCACCACAATCAAAGTCGATAGGAACTTTTACTCACTAATAATCATCATTTTATATTCATTTTTTTGAATAAAAAGATATATTTCACTTAACCTAGCTATAAGCACTTGAGCTAAATATTTTATTTCAAAAAACTTTCATAAACATCTTTCCATTTTCTATATCTCTCTTTATTTCTTCTTTAATTTTATATATTTTTCATCTTTATTTTGCATTCCTGCATTTCTTTGCTCCATTTTCTTTGGAATATATTATTTTTTATAGAAATTATTCTTCTCACTTTCCCATTACTAGATTCTCTTCTTAATTTCCTTTGGAATATGTGGTTCTCTTTATTTTTCCTTTTTAAAATTCTTTTACCTCTTCTTACTTTCACTATAGTCAAGGAAGTAATCTTTCAACCATAGTAAAATTTATTGGCTAATTCTTATTTTTAGCTAAATTGTGGTATAAGCTCTTCTCATATGATTTTTTATCAATATTCTTTGTACAATAAAATTCTTAGTAATCTATCTTGTTTATCTAAAACCATTGTTTCAGTCTTCTACCCATTATAATGTCTAGCACAAAGTAATCAATCCCGTATGAAATCCTCTATTGTATACATAACTAGGTGAAGTCAAATAGGGTACAACAATTCTTCTTCATCATAAAATTTTTATTTTCATGGGTAATAACAATATATCACTTCCATTTTCTATTTAAATCCAAATTATATTCAATTATATCACTACAAGAAAAAAAGTAAACAACAACAAACTAATCTGTTGTTGAATTAGTACTGATTTGTTGCTAAGGGACTCAAAATGACAGATCAAGAACAATTAGAGGTGTTGCTAAACTCCTTGTCATGAGATTGAAGTTAGCAACAAATTTTGGTTTTGTTCTTTGTTAAACAACAATTTGTGACAAATCATTCTTTGAACAAAAAAAAATCATTGCATTGAAAAAGGAGGTTACATTTGCAAATGCATGTTGCAAATCGAAACAGAACAAAAGTCTGTTCTTGATTTGCATAAACACATAGCGGCTATTGTTGTTGATCTGTTGCAAAATCGACAGATCAAGAAACAGATACCTTTTTGTTGATCAAATCAACAACAGACTTGGTCTGTCTGATTTGATTTGAAATCAAAAAAAGTTGTATGTTGCTGATTTGTTGCAAAATAGCGACAGATCAACAACAGACAGTTTTTTGCTGACTGTGCAAATCGGCAACAGACCAAGTATGTTGCTGATTTGGAATGGTAATTTTTTTTATAAAATTACAGTTAACCGTAAATAGTAAATGGAATTCCTGCAGCAGTAAAATCTTTAAAAAAAAATAATTTTTCCTGCTGCAATTAAAACTAAAATTGAAAAATTGTTTGTACATTATCAAAATTTGAGAAAAAAATATCTACAAAATGTGGAGATTAACATTTCATAATGAACTAGTAGTATATTATATACTACTAGATGAACATTATCCAACAAAATACAAAATACTACACAAATTAAGATAGCAACACAAATTAATTTACATATATATCTACAATGTAAATCTCGCACCCTTACCTAGACGCTATACAATTTATGGGGCTAGGAGTGCGTGTCCCATCCAAATCCTGAAAATGAAAATGAATAACTTGAACAATATTCGAAATGCAATCAAAATATTCAAATACAAATGAAAAAAATCCTAAAATTAAGCCTCGCTCATCGACCTCATACATAAAAGATCGTCCACAGTGACACACACAAAAATTTCCAACTCAAAAGGGAATGAAAAAACTTCCATACATGACATTCCGTGCATTTTTTCAATTTCTTTCCTCTTGTACATTCATTCATATATATATATATGAAGTTAAAAACATAAAAGAAGACACCATGCAGCCCACAAATGAATCATTCTAAAAACATTTAGACTTCAATATTTTCATTCATCAACTAACATGCATTTAGACACGTAATGGCTATATACAAACATTTTACCTCCTATTAAAGCAAATGAGTAGGAAGAAATTAGATCAAAGTTTGAACATAGACAACAACAACAGAAAAATCAAGCCAAGTTAATTTATATTATGTATATAGAAGCATGAGAACAAATATCAAAATATGTCACTAGGTTATGTGTTGGGTTGCATGGAGACACTCAATTTGTTAATAAAAGGGTTGCTAAGTAGAGATTAGTGGGTAAAATATAGGGAGGACAAATCTCTTAATTTATGCATGTAAGGGAATTTGACAAAAAATTGAAAATACATGCATGTATACATATCGTATAAAAGTCACTCAATAATCCATATAGCTCATGTATGTGATTGTAACTCTGAAAATTATGAAACTATAATCATCAGGGATGATTCAAAGTCAAGGTATATTTGAAAAGGTTATTTTATTTTAATAATAATATCCAACCTTCCGAGGCCTAGTCAGCCTTTTAGAAATAATATATTACATAGAAAACATACTTAATATGTAATTAAACAAATATTTCTATAGTCTAGTTGCAAGTACAACTTTATTTTTGAAATCCATTGCAATTACAACTTAACTAATTACGTATTGACTTATTGACCATAAAAGATATTACTTAATCAACCAAACATGCAAGCTCAATGAACTACTGTACATTTTCTAACTGGTTTACTTACCTTACAATCGCATACATCGCCACGTCAATTCGACGATTCGAATAACCTAGTTGAGCCCTTCTTGCTCATCTACAATTATACATAGATAGCAAAATTGTTTTAGGGACCATTTGATAAATTAAAACATTATTTTCCTTAGTTCATAAATCTATCAATTATAGTTTTTCAAGTATTATGTATACCTTACATTCATCTGCTAGTCAAATAAATTTATAGTTATTCACTCAAGCATTTGCGTTACAAACTCGTTTAATTTCATTTGACTCGGATAAATGGTTATTTTCAACGAGTGAGACAGTACCTAAAACCATTACTTAGTTCCATGAAAATCGAAGCAATTGCAAACTCATAAAATCTTGTTTTCAACCTCAATCAAGCCAAATTGATTAATTTTGATAAGAAGAGATCTTAAATCGTCACGAAGTCAAATAAGTTCAAGATGTATTAAAGTTCCAAATTGAGTCAAAACCCATGTTAAAACGAGGTTAAGTTCATTTCTTCAAACATTTGGAATTCATTCATTTCGAGATTGTTGGCCAAAACTTAAAAGAACAAAGTAAGCTCTCTTTAAGGTGTTTCAAAATAATTTTATCAAAGCCAATGCACACTAGTCACAATCATTTCAAGACTCAAAACTATGCCAATGACACTCTTAATCGAATCATATAAACCAAACTTGAAAAAGCGTCCGCAAGGCTTAAAATCCATACTTTTCCATGCATTTTATTTAAAAGAACAAGTTAGTGTCTCTTTTGACAATTTCATCAAATACATGGAGTGCAAGAATAAGCTTAATCCAATTTAGTCTTAAGTTGGCAAAATCAACTTAAAATCATTCCTAAAAGCAAACAAGAACCAACCATTCTAATTAAACCACTTCAAATTTATCAAAACTATGAATTTCTAGATTTGACTTGATTCAAATTTTAAATGTGGTTTAGAGCCTCACCATGGCCTTCAATGGGGTTCTTCAACTCCAAAACTCATTCAAGAGTCCGAACTCTAGCATAGATCCACTCTTTTCTCACAAAGTTGAGGCTAGAACGCACCTTCGCGAGCAATCCACCTCTAAAATCGCCGCTGCTTCTCAGTAATTCGCTGTTGTCCACGCCGGCGTTGTCATTGCTGTCATCCCTTCCCACCGGAGCTGCTGGTCCGCGGCCCTGCTCCCGCCACCGCAACTGGTTTAACCTCGCTGGTCCGCTGGTTGTTATCTCTTCCATGTCGCCGCAAGCTGCTGTCCGTGAGCCGGAGCTCCGTCGCCCCGCTTGTCCGTCGCGCCACCGCCTGCTTCGCGTTAACGCGCCGTCCACCATCTCCACGCGATCTCCTCGTGCGTTTCTTGCGTTGGGGATGGAGGTAGTGTTTCGCGGTGCGGCGACGGTGCAGCGGCGGTGCGGCGGGTCTCCGGCGGTGGTGGCGGCTTGGCAGTGAAAATGGGTTTGTAGGTGAAAATGAGTTTCTAGCAGTGAAAATGGTTTTGGAGGGAGGTGAAAATGGGTTTGGAGGGAGGAAATGGTTTGTAAAAACTATTTAGAAATTGATTTTTAAATGGTTTGTTGCTAGTTTGATGCTGATTAGCCTACGTGGCATTTGTTGATGTTTTGTTGTTGTTCAGCAACAGATCAAAATTTGTTGCTGATCAGCCTACGTGGACACTGACAGTCTGTTGTTGATTTGTTGTTGTTCAGCAACAAATCAACAACAAACTATATGTATATCAATTTTGATATAAACGGTGACATTAACATTATTCACATCTCCAAGCATCAACACTGTCGTTTACACTATTAACTTTTTATCATTTTTTTATTCAATTCGATTTGCAATCTCAAAATAATACAATTACAAAGATAATTTTAAAAAAAATACCAAAACAAAAAATAATAAAAAATAATTAATAGTAATATGATATGTGAATAGTGCCACACCAAAATGATGTGACACTATTCATTCAACTCCATGAGATTTTGGCAATACATCACTGTAGCTCCACCTTGGCGCTTTATCGAAATCGAAAAAAAAAAAAAAAAAATTATCTATCCAAACTTCTAATATTAATAGAAAATTTAAATTAAATCTATATGTATATATGTTTTCAATTTAATTTCAACATCTCATGAAAAAAAAATTAATTTCAACTAAAAATTTTAATTTCAACTACATCGCCTAGCTAAGGCGACCACGCGTTTACGATCATTCCAGAGTCCAAGGAAAAGAAAAGACAAAGCATATATATATTTTGACGTAACTACATATAAGGGCTTCCGAATTTGTTTTTAGCCATTTTTTTTTTAATTTGGCTCATCCAATCTAATGGAAGTCGATCGGCTGTCCCAACTCCATGGTTCGAAAGAAACCAAGAAAATATAGTTGTAAGAATTAAACTTGATGTCTCCGCCTCAATTAGAGTATGGATGCTCATTTTTTTTGCCACTATGCACGCTATACCCCTTGAGGACCGTGAAGATTAAATATAAATAAACACATGTGGGCTGTTTTGATGATGTTGATATTTCGAAATGTATAGTTTGAGAATTCAATTAATTTCATTATATATGTTTGGTGGTACAAAGTTCGACAATGCCCTTAATTATGTCTGTTTGGGCTTAATCTGGCTAACTATATACAAAACTAATCTTAATAAGATTAATCGATTAGCTAATTAATTTAAGTTTTTATGTACAATCGAGATATATCTTTTAATTAAAAATGGGGTTTTCCTAAAGTAGCTTCAAAGCAATTTTTTTTTGTTGCTCTAGCCTATGAAAAAATTGAAAGTAGGGGCACATTAGGAAATTAAACAATTTTGCCATTAATATTGAATAGATAGATAGATATATAGATATAGTATACATATAGATATAGATCTTGAAAAAAATAATTTTTGGGTTCCAAAATTTTTAAAACGTGGTTTTTATTTTATTTATGTAAAGGTGTTCTTTTCAAGTAAAAATAAAATCCTTGATTTTAGGAAACCGCCTATTTAATTATCAATGGTTATGCACTTAATGGAAACTGTTAATTAATCAATTCGCAAGTTTTTGTTCTAAGTGCAATTTGTAACATAAAACACCAATATAAAAAGAATTTTTGTTAAATTACTACATTACCTTAAAATTAAACAATATATTGGATTTTTTTTATCCAAAAAGGAGAGCCCCTGGTTTGAAAAAACCATTTAAAATTTAGTGACATATCGAAAACAGAGTGAGTAGTCATTTGCTTGATTTGTTTGTTGCTAATTTGTCGCTAATTAGCGACAGATCAACAACATATTTTTTTGTTGCTGACAATCTGTTGCTGATTTGTCGCTAATTAGCAACAGAATTGAATCTGTTGCTGGTCAGCGACAGATCGGCAACAAACTATGTCTATCGCTGATCTGTAGCAGATCTGTCACGGATTTAGCTACAGATCAGTGACAAACTAGGTTCTATAGCTGATCTGTCGCAGATCTGTCACAAAATAGACGAGAAAATACTAGCGGGAGAAATCAGCAACAGATCAAAGACAAAATAAAATTTGTCACAATTTTTGTCACAAATCAGTCACTGATTTGTTGCTTTTTGGTCAACCGAGTCAAACGTTATATCTGATGCAAAATTGTTGCTGATTTGTTGTTGTTTAGCAACAGATTCAATCTATTGCAATGTTTTGATGCTATTCCACATTTTTCTTGTAGTGTATATATGTGACGGCCCCAGTTTTTCGCAAACTGGGCCCCGCCAAGCCTAAGCCCACGTGGACCCCCGAACCAGTCTCGCAAGGTCAACGCAGACTTAGTCAGCCTTCCAATCCTTCATTATACGCAATTTCACCATTTTAAGTTGAGTTATTAATATTTTACACGTTTTACAGTTTAGCGAAAGCAATACTAAATGAAATAACTCAACAATAATATCAAGTAGTTAGACAACCTAATTGTGGAACCCAGGAAATATATTATCATCAGAGGAGAGTAAATACAAAATATACAAAAAATTACCTAGCTATGGAGCTTTCCCTCTGCTACTCGTCTGCGGCTCTGCACTCGAGTCAAACCCGAGATTGACGAGCCCATGTAAGTAAAATTTAGTTGAATCTACACTGTAATTCAAGGTAAAATAAAGCAGTCTAAAAGTCATGCAGATAAAAAGAAAACTATACGAAATGCATGATCATGAGACTCTAAAACAATGGAAGTACAACGAGAAATGAGTGTCAAAGGAAACAATAGAGAGGGTGCCCAAGTAGTCTAAGACCACCGAATGCGGGTGCCACAGGGTCGGGGTCGCAGAGTCGCGGCAACACTAAGCAAACTCGGTCATCGGATGGGGCATTGTCGTACCTAAAATGCCTCGAATGAGGGATATCGACGGCGCCCCAAATAAAACACATCTCATTCCGACCAAATACTGTGTCTCGAGGTCATGGCCCCGGTTGCGAGCCGGCAACCACTCCAATCAGAGGCACGAGTACGACTCACTTGGCCCTCGGACACTCTTAAGTTAGTGGGAATTCTAAGAAAGGGACATGATTCAACATCAAACAAACATGCAAGCTCAATGAACTACTGTACATTTTCTAACTGACTTTACTTACCTCGAAATTTGTAATTCGTCCCGCTCACGCCTCGATTTGAACACCCGACATCCTACTCCCACGTCCCTAGTCTCTGTTTATACCAATTTAAATTTTAGGATCACATTACGTGCAAGTATAGTATGTGATTATATATTTGCCATTTTTATTTTCGTAAAAATTAAGTTTTTAGCACCCCTTTTCGAATTATATTGGGGTGCCAAACGCCCGAAAAGCCTCGAACTCATTTTTTTCTAGCTTTCCCTAATTTTTTATATTTTTTTAGGATTTTTTCATAATTTTTTCTATTATAATCTATTTTATGTAATTTAATTTTAATAAAAAATAGCTTAATTTAATTTAATAATTAAATATAATATTTTATTGGGGTGGGACCGGGTTGACACGACCAATTCCATGCGGACCCGGGTCGGCGGACCCGATCTACGCGGACCCGGGTCGGCCCGGCTCAACCTACCCAGGCCCCGGGCGGCCCGACCCGACCCAACCCGCAGGGTCATCTTCCTCACCAAAGCACTTCATGCTCTGGTTCAGATCTTTTTTTTTTCTGCTGGGGTTGGGCTTCCGTCGGGTGGGGTTCACATGCAGGGGAGACCACTTCTTTGCCATTCCTCGAGCTCGGACGAACTGCCTTGGTAGTTCGTCCGAGTTCGCCACCCGAACCCAACAACGACCCACACAACGACAACAACAATCGACACAACAATAAGGAAATCCACTCACCTTGCTCGAGCTAGATCTCTCTCTCTCTCCCCCAGGACTCTCCCGCTCTCTTCTTATTCTCTCATTCTCCTTCGATTTTTCTCCTCTGGTTCGTTTTTTATCTTCCACTATTTTCTTTCTCACTTTTTTTTAAATGTGTGGTTAAACCACACCTTATCCATATATATTATTTATTTTTGATTTCTTCCTTCTTAAGTAAACTTGAGTCATCGAGATCCATGCGGAGCGAAACTCGAGGCACATCAAAAATATATTTTTTAATGTTTTTCTTATAAATTTAGCAGCGCGCATCTCGAGGCACTAACCTGCCTCATTTCACAAATCTCGATACTCGCGCCACTCGCATCACGAGGCGCATCCAATGTACTTTATGTATATATATTTATGTATATATTTATATATATATATATATACACATATATATATATATATATGCATTTTAATTTTAATTTTCTTTTTGATGTGACCATATCAATATTACTATAGTTACATTACACCGCTACATCGATCCACGTTGACACGCGACTCGAGGTGCGTCCCCGTTCGTGTTTCGGCTCACCGCATTCTCCGCATATACTTTTCTCAACAATTAGCATTGAACTCTTAAATTACACATTCTCGGTGTCTCCACTCAGGATTCGGACATACGTATTCGACGAGTGGGTCTCACATAACGACCTTGACCTGACACGTGGCACACGTCAAATTTTCTAGCCGTTACAATCTTCCCAACGAATTAGAATTTCGTCCTCGAAATTTACACACTTCGATAGTGTGTTACGACTAAAGACCCAAGGCCATACCGGCCCAAGGCCATACTCGCCCAAGGCAATACCCGCCCAAGGCCATACTCTCCATAGGCCATACCCCCATCATACTCTGTAGGGATGGGCTGCTCCGCGACAAGTTGGGCTCCTCCGTGATGAACCGGGCTCCTCCGCGACAAGCCGGGCTCCTTTGTGACGAGTTGGGCTCCTCCGTGACAAGCTGCTCTCCTCGTGACCTCCAAGAAAAGAACATACCATCTGCCTCTTCCCGTCAATATATGCCAGGCCAACATCTTCGTAACATATATTGGAATACAACGAAACTATTAGTCCCATGATCCATTGTCATTAACATACTCATATATGCAGTATGCCCGCGAGAATGTGAATCGATTTCTCTGGTTGTCCGTTAGTCTCTGATCGAGTGAGTTTCAACCCAACTCGTACCCTCTATCAGGTTACGATAGGTAGTAGTCGGACCTTGAGTGACAACAACATGAATCTGCTCCTAGCTCAACTGTGCCTGCCCGCTGTTGTGAAACGTACTGGTGAAGTGACCTGGCTATCCACACTCCTACACAAGTACATTGAAATCTCGATTCAAATGAAGCATGTTTTCCCTGTCCTTGTCCCTGTGCATGACTAGACCTTTGTCCCCGTTTGTGCACTTGACTAGAACTTTGACTCTATCTCCGACCACTGCCTCTGCCATCAACCCTTTGATGGTATTGATGCTGAGGATCTAATAGTGCTGGCTACTGTAATGCACAAGCGTAACACTACGTTGGACCAACTAACTCTGGCGCAGTATACGCTGCATATGACGAAAACGCAACAAATCCTTCGCTCTAAGCTCGATCTCTTAGCCACGACCGTCTCACTCTTTTTTTCCTTCGATCATCTCAAGACCCTCGCACTGATTATAATAATGTCGATAATGCGACTGGTACTCCGGTGCGTGTGCTTCCAAAGGTCTCGCCAGCCATAGCCCTCGCTTAAGCCTCCTGTACTGTGCTCAAAGCCGTCGTCACTCAATAGAACCAATAAATTCCATGAAATCGTGTATGACGTAATAAGCTTAGTCAGTGTCCGTGTCAGCCGCACCCCCAGCATACTTCATCATGCGTATATACCGACCCATGTACGATAATTAACTCCCTGGTCCTCTGTCAAATGGTCTAAAACTCGGTACTATTTAGGTACGAACTGTTACCCATCGACACCTCCGTAGTACGCCACCGAACGTCGACCTAGCCAACCAGTGGAGTTGATTTACTCGGCCACATTTGCGCTGGTATAACCAGTACACCATATATCTTCACGTGGCTGTATGTCTGCCGCCTCGAGATTAATACCCCGCGCAACTTCTCGAAATAATGCCTAGGAAACTTGTGAGTCTACCTCGCCTCTTTCAGTTGACGTGTATCCTCACGTAGTGTCACAGATGTAGGAAATACGAGCTCAACCTGAATAGCTAGAACTGCCGACGTAGACATTTACGGCATAGCCTATGCCCTTAATATTCGAAGGATCTCCTGTAGTTGCTGCACGTGTCGTATGCAGCTCCTCAGTACTCACAAACTGCGAACCTGCAGCCCCACGATCACTTCTGGATCCGATCCGAAACGTCGTCACATTTTCCATAGTCACGAATCCTCGATATCGTGTATATATTACAACACAACAAATATACCATATCAGATACTTTTTTTTTAATTACTACATGCACTACTTGCACGAGAATTTCATTTCAATACGTTTACTAACACATCTGAAATAATTTAGCATGTGATAATTCTTGAGATATACAATCTCATATGATTTATACTTAAGTGGCCCTTAACTTTTAGAACGATTCGCGGACTCTACCTCAACTCGTAACACTTAATTCATTTACAAGTCCCTAAAGGTGGTGGTCGACTTCAGCAACCTTGAGACTATAAATGTTTAGTGTCACTTAAGTGGAGTTACTTGGGCTTTTGATCCAACACTACTACTCCAAAGCTTTCGTCAAAGCTAAGGAGTCCGTACATGATGTAAGCGTTAGCTCTCAAGTCATCTCAACACTTTGCTCACTTAGAGTCTGCATTAACTCACTTGTCTCACAAATCTTTTTTTTTTTTTTTTTTGCACCTATTGATGTATTTCTTTTTCACAACCCTTCACCTTCTATCTCATCTCAAACTTTGTATGTTTTAAAATTCTTGTTTGGGGCATAAATAATAATTGTTGAACACTCTTGATTGAGTTTTACTTTGCTTGGCAATTTATATATATATATCTATTGTTATGCCCACATCAAGAGCCGTCGTGATTTAGCATCTGTTGGTTAATTTGTCTCAAGTGCATTCAAAAGTAATGGGTCATGGCTCATGCTGACATGTATGAGTCCATCAAACCAGGTCATCACATTGTTTGTTTGATGAGCTACTCACTAATATGACAATCAAAATGGTTGTTTTGTTCCACAACATCCCTCGCGCGTCTCTATTGTTGCTTCTTTGGGTTCGTACCTTCAATTTACCTTACCATTTGTGCAAATTGTTGAATTGGCCCTAGTTTTAGGTACCCTCTACTATGGTCCTCCAGTCATCATCAGATTGAAAGCCCTTCATCAATCTTTTAATTTTTTTTTAACTAATGAATCTAAAGAATTTATCTCATATTATAGAATTCATTCATTCAATTTTTTTTTTTTTTTTATTTTTTATGATGCCTTTCTTTTGTCGCTAGATATTATATTGCTTTGGTCGATCCTAATGTTGATGATAAAATTTTAAGGCACTTGCAAGCAATTTGCACAACTAGAAACAACTCAAATAACTATGCAAAGTAATTGAGACAACGGTCTAAATTGAGTCTATGAGGCACTTATATTTGGCCGTAGTCAGCCAGTTGCTAACAATTGTGACTCAAGTATCTTACGAGTATATCTATCTAAACATCTAGATGATTAAAACATTACTTTTACTTTTTTAACTTACTCATCATGTCTCACGTGATACACAAGAGTAAATACGGCTATAAAAAAGTTATATCGTATATCTATCAATAGTAGTATAATAGAACACATCGAATAGCTCATATATCCTCAACTCTCCTCACTTCTCAACGAAGACTTAAGTCAGGATCATGAGTTCCACTCTAAGTTCGGGGTTCCTAACTTCCGTCGGTTTATGTCCTATGCTGGTTATGGGTTAATTAAGAGCTAAATGTAAAAATTTAGGCTCTGATACCAACTGTGACGACCCCAGTTTTCCACAAACTGGGCCCCGCCCGGCCTAAGTCCACTTGGACCCCCGAGCCGGTCTCGCAAGGTCAACGCAGACTTAGTCAGCCTTCCAATCCCTCATTATACGCAATTTCACCATTTTACGTTGAGTTATTAATATTTTACACGTTTTATAGTTTAACGGAAACAATACTAAATGAAATAACTCAACAATAATATCAAGGAGTTAGGCGACCTAATCGTGGAACCCAATAAATATATTATCATCAGAGGAGAGTAAATACAGAATATACAAAAATTCACCTAGCTATGGAGCTTTCCCTCTGCTACACGTCTACGGCTTTGCACTCAATCAAACACGAGATTGACGAGCCCATGTAAGTAAAATTTAGTTGAATCTAAACTGTAATTCAAGGTAAAATAAAGCAGTCTAAAAGTCATGTAGATAAAAAGAAAACTATACAGAATGCATGATCATGAGACTGTAAAACAATGGAAGTACAACGAGAAATGAGTGTAAATGAAAATAATATAGAGAGGTGCCCCAGGTAGTCTAAGACCACCGAATGCGGGTGCCACAGGGTCGGAGTCGCAGAGTCGCGACAACGCCAAGCAGACTCGGTCATCGGATGCGGCATTGCAGTACCTAAAATGTCGCGAATGAGGGATATCGACGGCGCCCCGGATAAAACACATCTCATTCCGACCAAATACTGTGTCTCGAGGTCATGGCCCCGGTTGCGAGCCGGAAACCACTCCAATCAGAGGCACGAGTACGACTCACTTGGCCCTCGGACGGTCATAAGTGAGTGGGAATTCCAAGAAAGGGACATGGTTCAACATCAAACAAACATGCAAGCTCAATTAACTACTGTACATTTTCTAACTGGCTTTACTTACCTCAAAATTCGTAATTCGTCCCGCTCACGCCTCGATTTGTGCACCCGACATCCGACTCCCACGTTCTTGGTGTCCATTTATACCAATTAAAATTTTAGAATCGCATTACGTGCAAGTATAGTATGTGATTATAGATTTGCCATTTTTATTTTCATAAAAAATAAGTTTTTAGCATCCTTTTTTCGAATTATACCGAGGTGGCAATTGCCCGAAAAGCCTCGAACTCATTTTTTTCTAACTTTCCGTAATTTTTCATATTTTTCGAGGATTTTTTCATAATTTTTATCTATTATAATCTATTTTTTGTAATTTAATTTTAATAAAAAAACAGTTTAATTTAATTTAATAATTAAATATAATATTTTATTGGGGTGGGACCGGGTTGACCCGACCCGGTCTACGCGGACCCGGGTCGGCCCGGCCCGATCCACGCGGACACGGGTCGGCCCTGCTCGGCCTACCCGGGCCTCGAGTCGGCCCGACCCGACCCGACTTGCGGGTTCATCTTCCTCACCAGAGCACTTCATGCTCTGGTTCAAATCTTTTTTTTTTTTTTTTTTTTTTTTTTTTTTTTTTTTTTAGAGGGCTGGGGTTGTGCTTCCAACCCCAAGTGTGGTTCACATGCGGGGAGACCACTCCCATGTTATTCTTCGAGCTCGGACGAACTTCCATGGCAGTTCGTCCGAGTTCGCCACCCGAACCCAACAACGACCCACACAATGACAACAACAATCTACACAACAATAAGGAAATCCACTCACCTTGCTCAAGCTAGATCTCTCTCTCTCTCCTCTCTCTCCCCGTCTCTTCTTCTTCTCTCTCTTCTCCTTCGATTTTTCTCCTCTGTTTCGTTTTTCCTCTTCCACTATTTTCTTTCTCACTTTTTTTTTAAATGTGTGGTTAAACCACACCTTATCCACATATATATTATTTATTTTCGATTTCTTCCTTCTTAAGTAAACTTGTGTCCTCGAGATCCGTGCGGAGCGAAACTCGAGGCACATCAAAAACATATTTTTAATGTTTTTCTTATAAATTGAGCAGCGCGCATCTCGAGGCACCAACCCGCCTCATTTCACAAATCTCGATACTCGTGCCACTCGCATCACGAGGCGCATCCAATGTACTTGATATATATATATATATATATATTTCTTTTCTATATATATTTATTTATATATATATATGCATTTTAATTTTTATTTCCTTTTTGATGTGACCACATTAATATTACTATAGTCACATTACGCCGTTACCTCGGTCCCCATCGACACGCGACTCGAGGCGCGTCCCCGTTCTTGTTTCGGCTCACCGCATTCCCCGCATATACTTTTCTCAACAATTAACATTAAACTCTTAAATTGCACATTCTCGGTGTCTCCACTCAGGATTCAGACATGCATATTCGACGAGTGGGTCCCACATACGACCTTGACCTGACACGTGGCACAAGTCAAATTTTCGGGCCGTTACAATATATTCCTAACTAAATAAAGTAAAATGAAATGGAAAAATATTACCTGTATTGTAGAACAATTTGAGAAATTTACAATGTTCAACTAGATTCTAATTCTTATTTATTCCATAATTTGCATCCTCATGCTTCACTTCACCTAATGCATCCAAACTCATTCTAACCCTTATTCTCTACTAGATTCTACCACTTGATGTCTCAGAGTTGTCTTACGAAAGATTGAGCGCATCATGGCCATTTTAATTTCGTTCGCATACATACCAGTGTAGTCCTCTTAGGCGGCTTTGGGCTTGGTTTGTTTGCTCACTATACGTGGCATTCTGCATTTCTTCTAAATTTCTTCAATTTTTTGCACGTATTCTTCTTTACACTTCGAGGTCTCTCTCTTGTGTGTATCATTTCTCTCCTATTCCTCTTTCGAATCAACTTGTCCAAGTACCTTCCCGGTGCTTGCAATGCCTTCATCGGTGATGATTCTATTTTAAAAAATATCTAACTCAAGGCCTCTCATTGGAACTCGTTCTTGTTGATATGTGTCGGACATGTACAATAAATTTTCCTTATATATTATACTGTTAAACTTATGTTAGTGATAAGTAGGAATCGTCTCTATAGGGATATCTAACTTCTCTAGGAAAGAATTTTTTAAAGTTTATTTTAATTTTGTTGATTGATTAAAATGATAATTAAACTAAATAATAATTAACTTTAATATAATAATAAACTAATTATATTTACTTAACTAACACAATCAAAATTTATTATCAATCAAATAGATCCAATTCAATAATAAATAAATATCTAAACAAACATCTAGAACAATGAAACATAAACCCATTTTGCGTTCCAAACATGCTACTCCAATCAATATAGTTATGAGCATATTTAATAAAGTATCATAGATTATTAAACTCTAATCATAAGTAAGTAAACAACCTTTAGTCAGCCATTTGTTCTTGTTATATCGGTGGAAAATCTATAATGACCCGTTACCTTAATCAATTGATTAGTGTTAATCAGAATAATAAGTTACCCGAGTTAAGCTCGAGGTTAAGCTTAGCTTGTCTTGAATAATGTGTGAGTGCGTTGATGTATTGTATGGTGTTTGTTTAGCATGTAAATTGATTAATTGAATTATAGGCAATTAATATGTATTAATATAAGACCTATAATGGTGAAATAGATAAATAATTAGTTGCTATAAACCTTGTAAATTAAGTGTTAAGTATCAAGTAAAGATTTTACTCGATTTGCATGCGAGTGAGGTTCATTGGCAGTGTAATTGAGAATGAAGTTGGTGTAAGACCTTGCCTAGATTTTTGTGTCAGTTGGCAATAGTCAAGGTTGAGATTGGGCCTAATTTGGTGCAAGATTGGTTAAATGTGGCAAGAGAATTGGTCTATGATAGTTTAGTATGTCATGAAAAAAGTTGTTATTTTCGGAGTTTTGATTTGATCAAAACCATTGTTGTGGAAATTTAATGAAGATGAACTATTTCGTTGAGAGTTTAGCTCAAACTGGTGAAAAATAGTATCCTAAACAAGCATCGAAAGCCAAAACACATCAAAATAGGGATTTTGGGAACTAATAAATAAAAAGAAATTAAGCTACTGATAAGTGGCTGAGGTTTATAAATATAAAAATTCAATCTGAAGTCAAATGAATCGATTCATTTGGTTTCATTTCTACAAAACGTTCATTTTCAAACCCTCTCCATAAATACTTTCGCTCGTGGAGCTCTCGACATTCGAATTTTGTCTAGTTTGTTCTAGCAAAACTGTAGAGCATCGTGAGACGATCAGTTCGAGTTAAGTTTCCATGGCGAAAATGAAGTATTTGACCTACAATTTGGTAAATACTAAATTCAAGTCATTTTCGACAATTCAATTTGAATTCTTGTAATTTCTCGATTTCTTTCACGGGGTTTTAATAGAAATTGGTTGAATTTGTTGTGAATTGATGTATTGCGTTGATTTGCACCAATCTGGGATAAATTCTACCATCGTGGGTTATGGTTTTTGTGAGTTGAATCGATGCGACTCAGTTGATAACTATTTTGAAGATGTTTTATAGTTGATACTGATTTACATTGGGATTTAGGATAAATTGGATTATTGGTTTTTCCCAAACCGACTCCACGAGCTGTAAAAATATATTAAATGTTGTTATAAGCGATTTCTTGATATTTGTTTTTGAGTTGTGATTATATAATTGCAAAAATGTTGATTTGGAGAAGTTTTGTTCGTAAAAAAATTATTGAAGTTTCCCTATTCAACAAGATGTATTGGAAAACTCATAATTTCTGTTTGTGATATGATTTGGGTGTTTTTCGAGTTTATGGAAAGTACGACATGAGTACTACAACTTCCTTTTTGGTCATCATTATAAATATTGAGGTTTTCAAAGTTAAGAAGTTAAACCTTAGTGGCTAGTTGATAGTACTTTAAAATTGATATAAAGTTATTTTTATAAATAACTCTCGAGTCTACTTTAGTCGCAGTTTTTGTGCAGTCTTAGGATTCTAAATTTAAATGGGACTAGTTTAAAGATATTAACTCAAATAGATGGTGATCAATCTATTTAGGTTCTTGGTTGACGAGGAAAGGTTTTGAAAATTTCAGGAATTTAGTAAGTCAGTAAAAGTTTGGAAAGCTTAGTACAAGTAAGTGGGACTCAATTACATTTCTCATTTGTGCTATATATCGTAGTATATCTAGTTCACATTGATATGGACTGGGAATGAGACCATTGTACAGTGACAAGCATAACATAATTAAAATTAAATGAGGTGATGAGTAGACTAATGTCTTCGAGTATAAGTCGACGCAACAGGTAACCCAGGATGGAACCTCTCCCTGTGACAATAAGAGATAGCTAAGCCATATCGCTAGGCATGCCTTCCCTATCTCCTCATACAACGATCGACCGATATATATACTACTCATTGTCTTAAGAGTGTGGAGACTTAGTTATTCTTGAACACACTGATAAAATAACACATTAAGCCAATATGTGGATCTCGATAGCGGTATTCTTAGACAATTGAGAGAAGACTCTTGTATATCGAAATGTAATTAAAGTCACTTATGAATGGGCTATTGAACTATGGTTTTGCATATGTTTATGTTGGGTTTTGGGGTTTATACGCAGCGGAGATTTCAAAATAATTTTGACAAAAACCCCAACAGGATCCGAATCTAATTCCATTGAAAACGTTTAAACCAAGAAAACTTAATCATACCTCGGTCACAAAATACCTTTCTGAAGGTTGATCGATCTCTAAGGCGCTGCCAACGACGAACGCCCTCTTTCAGCAGTCCACACACGAACGGCAGCCGAGATTCGAAGTGCTAGCTTCGAGAGAATACGAAACCTTTTTGTTTCTCTCCAAAACGATCCAGAGCATACCGGAAAACCCTAGTTCGTTTTAAAACGAAAATAGAGTTTCGCCCTTAATCTTTCATACGTGTGTTCTAACTTAAAGCGTCTATTTATACAACCCCTGTATATAGACGGTTAAATAAATTACACATATACCCCTACTTAAAGAAGTATAAGTGTAATACACAACAAAGACTTTTCTGTCATGAATTTTATCATATAAAATTCATTTTTCTAAACCATCTTAAAATCTCGCAAAACCATTCTTAGTGTGCGACCTAATAGGCTCATAAAACGTTGGTAGTGAACCAAAACACATTTTGGTATACAAGTCATAAGTGGCCTCTAGCAAGACATTATGACTACCTAAGTCGTATGAATATCAAATCGATACAACCTAATCAATAGTGTATATATCATCCTTTTGTCACACGATATCCTTTTGATCAAACATAAGGCATGGGATTGTCATCCAACATGTTCAATCGTATTAGTCTCGATCTATAGGTAGACCGAAAATATCCAAGTGACATTGATCAATATCAATTCACTTAGACTAGGCCTTATAACAGTCTAACACATCGAGGGATCCGTTGGATATCTCTCTTTATATGAGAGGGACAAATTCTATCTTGATTACACAACTTCATCACATTGCTCACACAATAACCAATCACAACCTTTATAATCGTCCGGTTAAAGACAACGTTTGATAGTGTCAAATCACTATGTTCGTAATGTTGAAGTCTATAGTAATCTCAAGTTAGATGATCGAAAAATATACATATCATGAGAAATAACAATGACTTAATCCATGTGATGTTCTCATAGTGGGTCGGTCCAGTACTTTGTTCCCTAACAAGTAATCATGATCTTGATTCATATCCCTATACGTATAATCATCATATGATCATCAATCAAGACTCACGGTAGTCTTAATTCATTATAGTTCTCAGTATAATGATCGACTAGATACATTTAGGATATTTCTACAAATACACATGGATTTTATTATAATGTAAACATGAAAATTAATTATAATAAACAGCAAATGAAATCCTCTATTTTATTAACTAAAAGTATTCATAAAGACAGTTAATGGATTGACCTAGAGCACGTGCCTTAACATCTCCCACTTGCACTTGGGCCAATCATACATGCATCTAATGCCTAATGATCTAACATGACCATCATGTTTTGCTTGTGGAAGAGCTTTTGTCAATGGATCCGCAACGTTGTCGTTAGTAGGTACTCTGCAAATCTTTACATCCCCCCTCTCAATAATTTCTCTGATGAGATGAAAACGCCTGAGTATATGTTTGGATTTGTGGTGTGATCTAGGTTCCTTGGCCTGTGCTATTGCCCCGTTATTGTCACAATACAAACAAACAGGATTAGCAATACTTGGAACCACACCTAGTTCAGAAATGAACATTTTGACCCAAACTGCCTCTTTTGCTACATCGAACGCCGCAATATACTCACTTTCATTGTAGAATCTGCCACGCCTCTTGCTTCGAACTTTTCCAACTTACTTGCACCCCCATTCAAAGTAAACACATATCCAGACCGCGATCTAAAATCATCTATATCAATTTGAAAACTTGCATCTGTGTAACCATTTACAACTAGATCATTTTCAAAACCTCCATAGACCAAGAACACTTCCTTAGTCCTTCTTAAGTATTTAAAAATGTTCTTTACTGCTATCCAGTGACTCTCACCAGGATCTAACTGATATCTGCTTGTAGTACTCAAAGCATATGATACATCAGGTCGAGTGCATAGCATGGCATACATGATAGATCCAATAGCTGATGCATATAGAATCTTATTCATACGGTATCGCTCATCATTTGTCTTGGGACATTGAATCTTGCTGAAACTTATGCCATGAGACATTGGGAACAATCCTCTTTTAGAGTCTTGCAAACTAAACCTATTCAGCACCTTGTCTATGTAAGCACTCTGACTTACACCGATTAGCCTCTTAGATCTTTCCCTATAGATCTTTATCCCTGAATTTAGGCTGCATCTCCTAAGTATTTCATTGAGAAACACTTCCCTAACCAAGACTTGACATTCTGCAATGTTGGGATGTCATTTCCAATGAGTAATATATCATCAACATACAGTACCAGAAAAATAACTACACTCCCACTGACCTTCTTGTATACACAAAGCTCATCTTCGTTCTTAATAAAAAAAATCCTCGATTGCCTCATCAAAACGAAGATTCCAACTTTGAGAAGCTTGCTTTAATCCATAAATGGATCTTTTAAGCTTACATACCTTCCTAGAATTCTCGGGATGTACAAAACCTTCAGGTTGTGTCATATACACGTCCACAAGCAGCTTTCCGTTGAGAAATGTTGTTTTTACATCCATTTACCATATCTCATAGTCATAATATGCAGCAATGGCAATTAAAATTCTTATGGATTTAAGCATGACTACTGGCGAAAAAGTTTCATCATAATCAATACCTTGAGTCTGCCTGAAAACTTTCGCTACAAGTCTTGCTTTAAAAATATGCACTTTGCCATCCATGTCAGTTTTCTTCTATGAAACCCATTTACATCCAATGATCTTACCACCTTCAGGTAAATCAACCAAGTTCCAAACTTGGTTATCATACATGGATTGCATCTCAGAGTTCATGGCACTTAGCCGTTTATCTGAGTCTGGTCCAGACATAGCCTCCTGATAAGTGGCGGGCTCATTTTGATCCATAAGAAACACATCTCGATTATCAGTAATGAGAAATCCGAATCTCTCTGGCTCATGTCTTACCCTACCAGATTTACGTGGGTCTTGTGTGACTTGTGGAGGTTCAACTGGTTCAGAACGTTGTTGAACTTCCAGCAGCGGTTCAGGGTTTATCTGTGATTCTTGAACTTCTTCAAGATTTATTTCTCTTCCACTAGTGTCTTTTGAAATAAACTATTTTTCCATAAAGGCACCATACCGAGCAACAAACATTTTGTTCTCAGCGGGATTTAAAGTAATATCTTTTTGTTTCCTTAGGACACCCCACAAATAAACACTTGTCAGATTTAGGTGCTAGTTTTCTGAGATTTGTCGTTTTACGTAAGCCTCACAACCCAAAATCTTAAGGAAAGACAAACTAGGTCTCTTCCCATACCATATCTCATATGGTGCTTTATCAACCGCTTTAGAAGGAATTCGATTTAGAGTGAAAGCTGCAGTTTGTAATGCATAACCCCAAAAGGATAATGGAAGATCTGCATGACTCATCATAGATCGAACCATATCTAATAAGGTTCGATTTCTCCTTTCGAAACTCCATTCCACCGTGGAGTTGTTTGGCGAGTCAATTGGGAGACAATCCCACAATTTCTAAGATGATCATCAAATTCTTGGCTCAAATATTCACCACCTCGATCTGACTGAAGTGTTTTGATAGTTTTACAAAGTTGATTCTACACTTCATTTTGAAACGTTCGAAACAGCTCAAATGATTCAGCTTTACGTTTCATTATATATACATAACCATATCCGCTGAAATCATTAGTAAATGTAATTAAGTACTAATAACCTCTTCTAGTCATTGTGTTTATAGGACCACATACATCAGTATGTATTAGACCCAATAAATTACTTGGCCTTTCACTGTGTCCAGTAAAGGGATTTTTAGTCATCTTGCCTAGTAAACAAGATACGCACGTTTCATATGTTTCTAAATCAAATGAATCTAGAAGTCCATCTTTATGGAGCTTCGTTATGCGTTTCTCGTTTATGTGCTCGAGACGACAATACCAAAGATAGGTTTGATTCAAATCATTTGACTTGAATATCTTTGTATTTATGTTAAAGACTGGAGTATCAGTGATCCTTTTCATACTTAGAATATAAAGACCATCACACAAATCAACATTTGCATAAAATATATCTTTACGAGAAATGGAACATCTATTATTCGCAATATAAAATCAAAACCATCCATATCCAAGCATGAAACATAAATGATGTTTCTGCTCAAGGCAGGCACAACGTAACAATTATTTAAACTTAAAATAAGTCCACTAGGTAAGACTAAGTCATATGATCCAACAGCCAGGGCAACAACTCTTACTCCATTCCCTACGCGGAGGATGACTTCTCCTTTCTTCAACTTTCTACTTCCGGTGAGTCCCTGCACATTTATACAAATGTGAGATCCACATCCGGTATCTAATAGCCAGGAATCACTAGTAGATAAATTAATTTCAATAACATAAATACCTGTAGTGGTAGTCGCACTACCCTTTTTCTTCTTTAGATCTTCCAGATAGAGTTTCCAATTTCTGAACCAATGTTCAGGTGCATGACAGAAATGACAATTTCTTTCCTTTTCTTTTGGGTGTTTTGAAGCAGGAACAGGCTGGGGCTTGACTTGTTCCACAGGCTTTGCGACAAGTGCAGCAACAGCCTTGTCAACTCTAGCCTTGCCTTTGCTTTTATTCTTCATTCCCTTTCCCTTGTGGACCATCAACACATTTGAGCATCAAATGCAACTCTGAAATTGATTTCTCCATATTATTCATATTGTAGTTCATCACAAATTGTGAGTAACTTTCTGGTAATGAATTCAGAATCAAGTCCGTAGCCAACTCTTGACTTATGGGAAATCCGAGTCTATCGAGCTGGTCAACATAGCCCTTCATCTTTAGAACATGAGGACTAACTGACGCACCCTCAGTCATCTTGCAAGAATGTAGATTTTTGACTATTTCAAACCTTTTTTTCCTTGCTTGCTGTTGGAACATTTCATTCAGCATTATAGCCATGTCGTAGGCTTTCATTAGTTCCATGTCCTTTTGAAGTTCAGGAACCATAGTTGCCAGCATAATACATGCAACATCAGTAGAATCATTCACATGCTTATTATGTGCATCCTTCACAGCTTTCGTAGCATTGGCTGGTGGGTCCTCAGGGATTGGAGCATCCAGGACATACAACTTGCGTTCATGCTTATGAACGATTCTCAAGTTTCTGAACCAGTCAAGAAAGTTAGTCCCAGATAGCTTATGCTTCTCGGGATGGATCACAGTGACAGGGGATTATTGTTACTTGAAGATGCCATTGATCTACAATAAAGATTATGTAAAGTTTATTTTAGTATAGAGGAATTGACTCTCACTAAATTAACAACCCTCCTAAAACACACTATTTATTTAGGGGACTAAAATCCATATTTCACCTAATTCTATGACTGCTATGGCATGAAACATAGAACTAGATTATTTAGGTAGGTAACAGTTACCAATTACATCTTATGTAATTTTAGATACTTTTATGAGATACGGGACATCTTATGTCTTATCATGTTTTTATCTCATCATGTGCCTAACGCTCAAAACTATTTTGATAGCTTTATTACGTCGGACCATTTTAAACATTTAGGTAACTCTTATCCAACTTGTCTTACCAAGATAACACAATACACCCAGCTATGGCTGAAACTGTATTAGTGTGATCGAGGCCTTGACAAGTGTTTAAAATGGATGGCATGAGGCTTAAAATTTAATATAGGGATTTTATTCAGTTTTAATGATTTTATGTAAACAATGAAATATCATATATTTTTATTGATTTGTTAAATCACTAAACAATTTGGAGATATTTATACTGTTCACTAATAAAAGAATTTTCGTGCGCTAGGATTAGTTAGACAATGGTCCCATTGCGATCGAAGAGGACGAGTACAGGGGGCAATACTGTTTTTTTTTTTTTTTAGAACACGAATTTAAATTTCAAAAATTAAAATTCGCTATAGAAAATCATATTTTTCACTGATTTTATTATCCTAAATTTACCCCTTAATTTATCCAAAATTAAGACAATTAAAACATTTTTAATTAACTCGAACCCACATCTAACTAATCATCTTATCCTAATCCAATTGGGACTTAAGATATTTGAATCCTAGCATATCACCAATAACAAAATTCTCCATATTTATCTCCTATCCAATAGGGATAACGAAACCGATTTTGCTTATATTTCCTAATCTAATTTGTTGTCTATCTTTATGAAATAGAAACTTCATAACAGAATAGACATAACAAGATAAATAAATAATTTCGAAAATTAATTATTTGCAATTTCGGTCCTCATCCAAATAATCACAAACATGTAATTGAATTATGAACTACTATCCCAATCGAACCTAATGGTGTCATGGATCACAGAACACGAAACTCAATTCATTAAAATTATTCGAATTAACCTAACATGGTTACTAGCATGTATAAAACTAATTTCAATTAAATCATGAATATATGTATCATATACACAAAACATGATAATAAATCTCACAGAAAACTTATGTATATCACATATACATAAACTATTAACATGCTTTCACTCATATATCATGTATATATCAGAAGAAAACATACAAGGAATTTAACGGAATCGAACTCGAAGGCTCTGATACCACTATTGGGTTTTGGGGTTCATACGCAGTGGAGATTTCAAAATAATTTTGACAAAAACCCCAACAGGATCCGAATCTAATTCCATTAAAAACGTTTAAACCAAGAAAAACTTGATCATACCTTGGTCACAAAATACCTTTCTGAAGGTTGATCGATCTTTAAGGTGCTGCCAACGACGAACGCCCTCTATCAGCAGTCCACACACGAACCGCGGCCGAGATTCGAAGTGCTAGCTTCGAGAGAGTACCAAACCTTTTTGTTTCTCTCCAAAACGATCCAGAGCGTACCAAAAAACCCTAGTTTGTTTTAAAACGAAAATAGAGTTTCGGCCCTTAATCTTTCATACGTGTGTTCTAACTTAAAGCGTCTATTTATACAACCCATGTTTATATACGGTTAAGTAAATTACACATATACCCATACTTAAAGAAGTATAAATGTTATACACCACAAGGACGTTTCTTTCCTGAATTTTATCATATAAAATTCACCTTTCTGAACCATCTTAAAATCTCGCAAAATTATTCTTAGTGCGCGACCCAATAGGCTCATACAACGTTGACAGCGAACCAAAACACATTTTGGTATACAAGTCATAAGCGGCCTCTAACAAGAAATTATGACTACCCAAGTCGTACGAATATCAAATCGATACAACCTAATCAATAGTGTATATAACATCCTTTTGTCACACGATATCCTTTTGATCAAATATAAGGCATAGAATTGTCATCCAACATGTTCAATCGTACTAGTCTCGATCTCTAGGTAGACTGAAAACATCCAAGTGACATTGATCAATATCAATTCACTTAGACTAGGTCTTTTAATAGTCTAACACATCGAGGGATCCACTGGATATCTCTCTTTATATGATAGGGACAAATTATATCTTGATTACACAACTTCATCATATTGCTCACACAGTAACCAATCACAACCTTTATAATCGTCCGGTTAAAGACAACGTTTGATAGCGTCAAATCACTATGTTCCTAATGTTGAAGTCTATGGTAATCTCAAGTCAGAGAACTGAAAAATATACATAACATGAGAAACAACTATGACTTAATCCATGTTATGTTCACATAGTAGGTCGGTCCAGTACTTTGTTCCCTAACAAGTACTCGTGATCTTGATTCATATCCATATACGTATAATCAGCATATGATCATCAATCAAGACTCACGCTAGTCTTAATTCATTATAGTTCCTAGTATAATGATCGACTAGAGACATTTATGATATTTCTACAAATACACATCGATCTTATTATAATGTAAACATGAAAATTAATTATAATAAACAGCAAATGAAATCCTCTATTTTATTAATTAAATGTATTCATAAAGACAGTAATGGATTGACCTAGGGCACGTGCCCCAACAGTTTATCTATTGTTTATATTATTTGTCATGCCCTGATAGATATAGTTGGATTCAGATTGTTATTCATATTCCTTGATTATGAGATATACTCTTGATATTGTAATTGTGAGTGGCTTACTAAGCAAGTTGGAGAGCTCATCCCAATTAATATTTCGACAATACCGACGAGCACTTTGACTTAGGAGCGGAGAATATTATGACTCTATAGTCTTCTCTACGGTGAATTGGTTTCTCTTTTGTCTTATATATTTGAATTGAAACATATTTCGTATTAATATAGGGTTTTTAGGTTGTTTCATAAATCGAGGTTGATACCGATTTTGGACTTTGATTAGTCTAGTTTAGTATATCGTTTGTATTATCAAAAAGTTTTAATTTCGCTGTATTTTCAATTGTTTATTCAATACACGATAGACTGTATTCTGATTATTAAGTATGAAGGACGGCTGCACTGTAACTCTAATTGAGTATGATTGGTTTATCAGGGGTTAATTAGGGTTTTGAGCCTGGGCATTCTCTTAATCGACGTAAGGGATGTTACAAAAGCCATGTTCTAATTTTATTTTATTAATCTCATTGACTACACTAAGACAATAACTTCATGCAATGAAACTGCATTATGCTTTATGAAAACTTCGAACTACTAAATCTAAAACCTTCGAAAAGCCACTTCAATATTAGATTTAATTCTCAAATTTACCTCGGACATCTAAACGGTCATACATTTTAAACAATCAAAGCTACTACTTCACATAGATAATGAATCCAAATATCACAATACACATTCTAGACTACGCATGCAATACAAAGATCATGATTAAAATAAATAGATAATAACCTATTAAATCAGTGAATCAAAGAATACGTGACGCGTGTCGTGCGTGCCAAATATAACCCGTAAAAGAGTTACCAACCGCGAGGGTGTAGTAGTGGTAAATACGGGGTCGAATCCGCAGGACTTAGTTTACTCTAAGTTAACTAAATATGGGGGTTTTCAAATAAATATTAATTAAACTAATTAATCTAACTAAACTAATTAAAATAACTAACTAATTATTAAACCAACTAATTAATAATTAATTAATTCCTAAATAATGCCTGAATAATACCTAAATCTCCAGTTCCACAAATCAGAATCAAGATTCAATGACAATCATGGTCTTCAATCTTTCCCGAAAATTATTAATTTAATTCTCCTAGATTAGTGATGGAAAATCGACAACCGCCAGAAATTCTTAATTCCCCTAATTTTGATAATCAGGACATCCGCCACTAATTTCCCTAATTAATGTATAACCCTAGACATCCGCCAATAAGGTTTAATACACTAACCGCATTAATATAGATCTATGGGAACACTAATCCTAGATAACCGATCACGTCCGCTCCCGATTTAACCTAGATCCAATTGTTGTACATTCAATGACCGTAAACCAACAACAATGAAATAGGAGAAATTAAATTAATTTAAATAATAAAATAAAAGATCTCACATAATATACTTTGAATCTATGATCCCAACTTGCTTCCCCTTCGACTTAAGCGAGAAATTGATTAGCCGGGCATTGTCTTCAAAAACTACTACTAAAAACTAATAATTAACTGAACTCCCCTTTTTTAAAATTGCTAATCAATCCCCCTATTAATAATACCAAGGTTCCTAATATATAGAAATACTCCAAATTGGTCTAGGATACTAATTTTAGGGGTAAGGTACGTGACTCGTGCGTCGAGGAGCATCGTAGGGCTGTTTTTAGCATGAAAAACCGACTCTGCCACGTGTAAATAGCCTATTGGCTGCTTTTCAGGGGTCGCGCTGACGTGTCGCAGCGCCATTGGTCCGTCCCTGTCACCGCCACTGAGTTGTCGCTGCGCGATTCGCGAAGATCCTGCGCGTGCTAGCTGTGAGTTTCTAATTGTGTTTACTTACGAATCTCCACGTGGCGCGGCGTGATTGGCTGAGATACCTGTAAATGACCCGCTGGACGAATGAGAGCTCGCCACGTGGCATGACGTGGCACGGAATAAATCATGCAAGTCGGCGAATTACTGGGAGTTTGTACTGCCGCGCATCACGAGGCGGATCGACGGCTACTGAAGCGTGATGATTGGCTTGCTCTGCTGACGCGGCGCGTCTGATTGGTCGGAACGTTTCGTTGGCTATTCGACACATCCGACATCCGATTTCTGCGAATAAATACTCAAGTTTAAGTATTTTTCCGCCACGAATTCAACCGCGCAGTTCGTTTCACCTAAAAATGACCAAAAAATATAATTAAATATATATTTTAAATACTTTTAATAATTAAATATACTAAAATAGACTATTAAATACCTATAAATACCGACTTATCTATACGACCGGTTTAAAGCGTAAGCACATAATCATCTCATTATAAAATCATAGCAAAACATATCTAGTTCACGTTTGGACTTTGTTTAGATCAACTAACTGCTCACTCATTATCAAAAATAACATTAAAATATTATAAATAAAAGACAGATAAATACCTCTGGAATAAATACTTTAACTCTTCAAATCTTTTCAAAAAGCAGTGAACAATAAAATAATAACTAAAACAATAAAGAATGACTCATTAAGCAATGGAATATTGATCTAACTACTTAAGAGCAACTAATTTCATAACACTAGGGTGGTATTTGAAGTATTCTAGGTAGTAAACATATCAAACAAACTTAAACAACTCATAGTTATCTTAAATTCATGAAACCTCATCCAACGATTCATATGTAAGTGGACTCGCTATGTAAATTCACAGAACTGAAGTCCTTGTTTCAATCGATTTGACTAGCGATTTTGGGTCCTTAAGAATTGCTGAGAAATTGTTGGGCTTGTTAACTAGTTTTTCCTTGATTCCTTAGTGATGATTCTTTGCATACTCTTTCCACTTCATTGCTTCCTTCAAAATTTTTCCTTTTTTGTTCATTTCTTCATAGATTCCATTTATTACTTAAAATGGCAAAAACAAGAGAAAACCTCGGGTAATATAATCTCTTACATCTAAAATCGTCCTAAAATGAACTATAAAATATGTCTAATTATAAAAGAGTAATTCAATACAATATATAAACAGTAGGTAAATAAATTCACCATAAAGAAGACCTTAAACACCTAATCTTCTTTGTTCCTGAGTCAAAGTGCACGTCGACAACCTGAAATGTTAATCGACGAATGAGCACTCCAACTTGCTCGGTAAGTGATGCTCATAAAAGTATCAATTATAAACTAATATCAATGAATTAATGAATAAAGATATGAGTCCAAAACATATCTATTCAGGGGTAAAAAATGATATAACAATAGATAATAGAATGAAAGTTCACAAGCCAATTGCAATTGTATTCGTGACTTGTAATTTTCGATTTCATTTTAGAGTCGTACTCTCAACATGAACCCTCATGTTGGTGATCATGTGATTTTGTTGGTGTATTCAAGTGTAACTGAACTACCAACCCTAAATGGATAGTGAATGAATAATGTAAAACTCTAGCCTACTGAGGATGAAATGGCAGAATCCATTTCAAGGCTAACCTTTTCCTTTTATTAGGAAAAATAGGGAAATTCATTTCTACGCTAACCTTCACATCCCTCAGTCCCGATTCACTTTATCAACACTTCCGAGAACTTTCACATCTAAAAACTAATACATTCAAGTCATGCTACATCACCTCATTCCCAGTACGTAATGCTTTATGAAAGAAATATACTAATTATATTGCATAGTTTATAAGAATACAAGTCCCACTTACCCGTGTCGAGCTTTCTTAACTTTTTACCAACTTACACAACTCTCGAGATCCACATATCCTTCTCGTCGATCAAGAACCTACATAAAACCAATTGTCATCAATTTGGGTCCAACACTTATTAATTAGAACCTCTATGCTGGTCTTAATTAAATGCAGAATCAATTTGCTACTTTTTACGTCAATCCAATTATTTCATGTATTGAGGTAAAACCCCATTACAAAGTCTCACACGAATCCCGAATTCCTCATTTTTCATATAAATTCATCAATTTCTATTTATTTGGTCGAAATAATATTTTTCTAGATTTTTTGCTATTTTTTGGTAATTTCTTTTTTTTTTTAAATGGGTTTAGGGTTTGGGCCGAAATAGGTTCGGCTCAACTAAGCCGAACCAGCCCGATTTAGGGCCCAGCTTATTGTCTTCACCAAGACAAAATAGTGCAGAGCTTTGTTTCGTTTCGTTTTTTTTATCAATAGAACAGGGATTCAACCCCATTTCGATTTAGGAATGAAGATGACATCCTCATCGTCTCCCTCCCTCCTCGGACCAAATCGAGTCCCCTTTTTCCATTTTCAACTTCCATTAACACACGAAAAACAACAACCACATTAATAATCAACAACAACAACAACAACAACAACAACAACAACAACAACAACTTTCCTCGATCTCGATCTCTACATCTCGATCTCTCTTCCTCTCTCCCTACATTTCCATCTCTCTCTCACTTTCAATTTACAGTCATAACGAATCAAGGATTTTTGTTTTGAATAAGATAAATATTATATTTTCTCGAGATTCGTATCATACTAATCTTGTGGCACATTTGACGATTCTTTCATTTTTATTTTATATTTTGATCTTTCTCAAAATAAGTGTTGTGTATCTTGAAGATAGATCATGTGCCTAATCGCAAATCAATCAAAGCCTCATCACATCCTGACCTCTTTACTTAATATCAAGTACCAACTTTTCTTGAGATTTGTATGCATGAATCTTGAGGACAATCCAATGGACAAGAGATAAAGTGACATTCCTTAATGTGACACCAAATTTAACACATGCATAAATATGCACATCGATTTTCTTTATGATGGGGTTACACGCATTTCGAGGCAACACAATGCCAAGGACCACAGCCGATCAACTCATTTACTTCCTCGATTCTCATACTATACGTATCTCGAAGCGAATACAATTTATAATTTTATTCGATTTAAACTTTATGATTCATATATATATAACTATATATATACATATTTATGCTATTATAATAGCAAGTTTAGGGCAGTGGACCTTGAAGCCTTTTTGGCCAACGTCTTCCCAAAATGCCCCTAAATTATTCTTTTTTATTTGGTCAAAAAATTAGGCCAGGAGGGTAAATTGGAGAAACAACTTAAATTAAAGAAACTTTTATTCATTTTTAAAGTCACGGTTATTGATTTTGTTTCAAACTCTCATTGATTTTCCCTTCACTCCCTCTCTCTAACTACTACGTTTCTCTCTCTACATGTATCTCTTTCTCTACCACGTTTCTCTCATCTCTCTTTACCGTCTCTCCCACTCTTTTTCTTTAGTCTCATTAACCACTCACACCTTTACTTAATTTTGGTTTTAAATTTCGTTTCTTCCTTGCGCACTCGGCAGATTAGTTTTTTTTTTTGGATTAGAATGTTTCTCTTTTCCTTGAGAAAGAAATCATGGAGTCATTGCCTTCCACAACAATAATGCTTCTCTTCGCATGAGAGAATGGTGAGAATAAAAAAAATCGAGCCAGAGACAATTTTTTTTCCTAGATCTCATTTGCTCTTCATCACCACAATATGTAAGTAAATTAATTGATAATCAATATACACAAGTTTGAACAATTTCAATTTTCTTTTTTATAAATTCAGTTTTAAGTAACTTTTATTATTATTTGACTGTGATAGTATGGTTTGAAGGACAAGATTTAATTGTGGGAGAAAATATCATGGTTTTATTAAAGAGACTACTAGATGGTGCCATTAAACAAGCTATTCAATGACACACCAAGGTACATTATACTTTCATTAATCAATTGTCTCTATTTCGAAATATCTTTTTTTCTTAATTCTCTATTTTTCAATTTTAGTTCTTTAATTTGAAACACACTGTGCCAACCCCTTCCCAAATTAGGGCACCACCTAGCCTAATCCCATTATTAAGCCCTAATCTCACCATATAGGACCTAACAAGGGACTAGTCAGCCTATCACGAAACTATTTACCTACTTATTACTTATTATTCGTTTTAAATATAAACCTATACTTATCCTATGTTAATTCATAAATCAGAGTTAATTAAAATTTTATTCAGCGGAAGTCTTAACAATCTAGCAGAAGCTTATTACACGAGTCCTAACAATTTTGAAAAAATCAAGGAATAAAGATCACACGCATATATATAATGAACCGACGATATCTAATATCATGTGTCTGGTTAAGGTACTACACGCTCAACCCATAATATACAACCCCAAAAGCATATCATATACATATAAAAGTAATACATAAAAAATCAGAACCTACAAAATCGGGTGTAGTAGTGTTCCATTGGCTCAGAGGTAGTCGCCGATCTTCTCTTTGCCCAGGTCTCGCTACTCGATGGATCTACACCTACCGTCATGACTAGACGGTGAGTAAAAGAAAATAGAATGTAATACTGCGAGACATTTATTCACATTCTCAATTATGCAACAAGTATCAAAAAGCATGACAATAGCAACTATGCAGAAAATAGAACATGCAACGAGATACTTCAGCTAAACAACATGAAATTGACACATGGTTAAGTAGTAATGATCTAGCGTCGTTCGACAATGACCTTCATCACATCAACCTTTACCAGTATATGAGGATGGAGTTGAGCTCTACATTAATGTAAAGGTCTGAGAAGTGCTATTTCCTTTATAACCTTTTGCTAGTGTCAGACACCGGCGATATATACTTGCCAACAACCATGGGTCATGCACCCCGTGTGCTGCACAAGTTATGCTTGTGAACAACCCCGAGATTCATTTCCCGTGTGCTGCGCAAGATAGTGGAGAAATCCTGATCACCTTGGAAGTTCAATGACACCCCGTATGTCTGACGGAACTCTATAATGTAATGACCCTAGATACAATAACCACTTTCATGTTTCAAGAAATAACATTGTTTGAGAATTCAGTAAAGAAACTGCATATCTAATGCACAAAGGAAATAGATTACTATACTATGTAACACCTACCTAATAACATGCTATTTCACTTACCACATGTATTAACAATCAACAATGACATTGCACATGATTTGGAGTCAATGAAATTATTTGATCGACAAATTATACCATGAAAGCAACCTCATGGAATGAAAAAGAACAACAATTATGGAATATTGAATAAAAAGGTAAATTAGTCCAAATGACTGGAAATGAACATGTGCAGGAATGAAATGTAAATAAATATCTCAATCTATTTACTTACAATCCACGCAATTTTCTAAGCTACTTCGGTCTCCCAACACCTCGGAACTCGTATTTGAATCCTCTGAACACTTCCCTAGTTTCTTGATATCAAACTAATCTAAATAAGTTTGGTTTAAGTTAGGTCCAATAGGTTTATGAATTTTAACCCAAAACAACCCTTTATGACAAAACTACACTAAGATTTTAGTCTTATATTGTAGCGTGATTTTAGGCATGAAATTATCCAAATATCAAAATCTTCTACCACTACAAAGATTTTTGGTCTCTATCTTAGCTTTCCAAAAAGGTTTAGTTTTCAAAATTTTAATTTAAAATGAAAAAAATATCATATTTCTACTAAACATAGCTCTAATTAAAATTTTAATCCGACTAGCGGACATCAAAAATCTATTCTCCCAATATATACTTTCAAAAATGTGATTTTTAGTCTCAAGGCAGAAACCATACCCAATAAAAACATACTAAAAGATCAACTCATTTGGATAAGTAGGTAGGGAGTTATGCCTTCAACAATTGTAGTTTCAAAAATCTTCTACTGCATTCTAGCACCTACTTGTAGAGCACTTTTGGATATGAAAACATTTTAATTACAACATCTCTAAGTAGGCAAAGTTTTTCTCCATTAAGTAAGCTTTCAAATGCTACCGGTCTAAGTCGATTTGGATCCAAAATGAGCGAGTTATGACCAAATTACATAGAATAATCCCTAATACAACATGTAGAAATTCAATTTTGGTCTTACAACTTCAAAATTTCATATCTTCATGATTTCAAAACCAAATTAAGAACTTTAATATAGCTGGATAATCATCTTGAAGCGAGGAATCCAAATATATAAAGTAATTGCAAAATCTTAATCATCTAGCCCATGAATTAAACTAAAAACCAGAATGGGTTTCAAGTAAATAGGGAGATATGTACCTAGTTTGATGAACACCAAACTTAACTTGATCTCTCCTTCTCCTAACCCACTTTGGTTGCTGGTTTTCTTCTTCCTCCAACCCTCCTTCTTCTCTCTAGCAAGTTTCCTTCTCAATTAAGCAAATGAAATAAAGTTGACTTGGTTGTATGAGTTGATTACTAGGTTTATATAGTAAGTAGATGTGATTGATTAATATCCATTAATCTCATTGTACACAAGTGTCCCGAGGCTCATCTATTGATACACCAATTAACACATGTCCCACTAACTCCTGCTCTGTGACACCAATATATAACTCCACTGATGTTGAGATGACTCAATACGTGTCTCGATGAAAATTAAGTGGCTATTGTTTTAACTTACTAACTTAGCTTCATTAAGTGTATAATCAACCATAGCCATGTATAAATCCATATAAAAGCTATATATAATCTTATGCCAACATACCATATCACTCTCTACCTCGATCCCACGCGACACTCAACTCGAGGCGCATTTCCACACACATATCGACACCTATACGTAAGTAGAAAAGACTAAGTAGTCAACAAATATAAATTACTGTAACGGCCTGAAAATTCGACTTGTGCCACGTGTCAAGTCAAGGTCGTATGTGGGACCCACTCGTCGAAATACGTATATTCGAATTAAATTTGAGATGAAAATGCTAACTATGCGAGGAATTTGGTGAGCCGAAACACGAACGGAGACGCGCCTCGAGTCGCATGCCAACGTGGGACCGAAACGTGGCTATAGTAAAAATGTACATCAGATATGCCTCGTGATGCGTGTAGCTCTGGTTGGTATTATGCGCGTTGCACGAATCTCGAAAACGCTTTTCATTTAAAATTAAAAACAAAAAAAAAAAAAAATTAAAAGTAAAAGAGAAGATATTTATATGATGGAAAAAGACAAAAAAGGGAAAAAGACAAAAGAAAAAAAAAGAGATCAGAATGAGTGGTCGTGAGAGAAGAGAGAGAAAGAAAGGAGAAAATGAAACAGAGAGCTCGCGAGGAAGAGAAGGAAGAAAGGGGGAAAGAAGGAGATCAGCGGCTGGAGCTCCGGTGGGCGAGGACGACGGGTTGGCCGGACAGCGGGACGACGGCGACCGACAGCACCGGCCGGTAATACTGGCAGTGGTGGCGCGCGAAACAGCAGTGCGGAGGCCGATAATGGGCTGCGTGGCAGCTGGACGGCGATCGGACGGCGGCGGTGGCCAGCTCGCGGATCATCGGTGGCGGTCACGGCGGGGCCAACGGCGGCGCTGCGTGGCGGCGGACCTGGCCGGCAGCTGCGGCCAGTAGCGCAGCAGCGCGGAGCGCGGACTGACGGACGAACCAGCGCGGCCGGACGGACTGACGGACGGCCGGCTGGCGTGGCGGCGCGAGGCAGCGCCGGCGAGGGGCCGGCGACCGGCAGTGGCCGGCGACCGGCAGCGGCGGCGCCGGCAAGGCAGCAGCAGCCGATGGCGCGGTTTCGATCGGTCGACGAAATCGCGACGACACGGTGGAGGGACTTAGGAGTCGGGTGTCGGTGCGCAAATCGAGACGCGAACGAAACATTTGAGATTCGCGATTTATGGAGGTAAGTAAATCAGTTAGGAATTTATACAGTATTTCATGTTTATCCATTGATTGTGGTTATTTACTGTTCTATGATCGTAAGTAAATCAGATAAGGACTTGTACAGTATTTTGTGTGCCAGTACGTGAACGAGGTAGGGGTTGGGCCGTAATGGCTGGTACATTAAATTACTGTGGTTGTTTACTGCTTGTGATATTAGCTATCGTTTAACTGTTGTCGATTGAGGGGTCCATTGACAAGCGAGTCATGGTTACTGTTTATCTGCGAATATGAGCTCTTATCCGTACACGTCGATATCTCCCAATTGAGTATACGTTGGGGGCACTTATCCGGGTTCGTAGATATCTCATAGTCGGCAGGGGTTAGGGTTGTGAGGCGAGGGGGCTCGCCCTAACCCGAGTCTGTTGGTTTTTGCCGCGACTCAACGACTTTTTGGTCGGGACTCCTTGTTATTTGGCATCACTCATCGATGGATTATTTACAGTCTGGTATATTCATGCGTTCTTTATTCCTTTCGATATATTTGCATGAATTTGACTGCTTTGGATATCATGAACTGTTGCTTTGGATATCATGAACTGTTAATTTGGATATTGTGAAATGTCGTATATATGTCCTACTGGATTTACTTACCTGGGCTCGTCATTCTTATGTTTGACTGAGTGCAGCGCCGCGGATGCGTAGCAGAGGGAAAGCTTCATAGCTAGGTGAACTTTTGTATAAATTGTATTTACTCTCCTCTGATGATAATTACTGGGTTCCACAATTAGGTTGCCTAACTCCCTGATTTGTTTGTTGAGTTATTGAATGTATTAGTTGCTTCCGCTAAAATTTTAAAAAAATTGTAACTCTCGAAAATTATTAATAACTCAACTGTAAAATGTGAATTTACGTATAATGATGGATTGGAAGGCTGACTAAGCTCTCGTTGACCTTGCGAGACTGGCTCGGGGGTCCACGTGGGCTTAGGTCGGGCGGGGCTCAATTCGTGTAAAATTGGGGCCGTCACAATTACACTAAGCATACACCACAACAAATATAACATATTTCTCGACCATCTCGCCTCGATTATGACACATATCTCAATGCGGATCCTACGTCACAGGTCACTTGATCCTAATTAAGGAGTTAAATTCAAATTAGAAACTTAGGCCATGACGCCGCAGATCATAAAAATACTCGAAGGATGATTAAACATGTCCTGCTAAATGGTGCCACTGAACCCTTTCAATGGAACACTAGAGTACATTGTACATCAATTCATCAATGGTCATTATTTTAGTATTTCCTTCTCTGTTTTTAATTATTTGAAACACCTATTGTTGCAGATCATAGAAGTTACGTGAATGACGATTGAAGATAATTTTTTTTACCAATTTTTTTTATATTTGACGTGAAGGTAATATAATCTATTTCATTCTTATCAAAAATTAAAGAAAGCAATTCTGATTTGAGGTGTTTTTTATATTTATTGCAGCGATATAATACAAAAGGAAAATTATAATTTTTGGAAACTTCTCGCCAAAAAAATAATTTGTAGACTTTTATCAATGAAGGAATATTGTTATCTTTATGTGGAAAATAGCTAGAGGTAGGAAAATAGGAATTCTTAGTTTAAATATTGTCGATAAAACTTCTTTTTATCAAACAAAGAAAATATGTGGAAAAAAGAAATGTAACAACTCTATAATGTCAATTTGCCGTGATTTTATTATGTTCTTTTGACATTATCATAATAGAAATTTAGTTTTTTTTCATGAAATTTATTAGACAAGATCAATTAATTGCTATCCATCATTAATCTTTAATATGGAAAAAATATATTTTAGTTTATTTTTATATTGTTCTTTTTTCCCTTATTTCAATGTTTTTGTAGAGTTTTTTAAACATTTTACTGACTAAAATTGACAGACATTAAATTTATCAAAACATCTTTGGTGTCATAAATAAGACATCACTTATCAAGAGGTAATGTACTGAAGTAAAAAAAAAAAGACTTAAATTTATTTTGAGGCTACGAACCCTTAAATATTTAATGACTATGTGCTCTAAAAAATTAATTTTGGTGTAAATGTGTGAAGCTAATAGGTAGTCTATTGAGTGTCTACTATATGAAAACGACAAAACATATATTTCATTCTTTTTTAAATTCGATCTTTGTTCATCGATCCTCTCAAATCTTATTTGTATCCTTAAAATATGATGGGAATGTTTCACCATTATAGTAAGTTATACAAAAGTTTCAATCTTATTCTTCCTGTAATCGCAAATCCCACGAATTCAAAATCACCTTAAACAAGCAATTGTGTTATATATCTAGGACACGCATGCCATTACCACCTTAAACAAGCAATTGTGCTATATATCTAGGACACGCATACCATTACCGAAAACAATAGTTGTCAATCACATATTAAGTGTTTGTGCTAATAAGAGAAAATAGGTTGTTTAAACACTTTTGAAAATATTTGATTTAACAATTAAAACCCCAAAAAACTTTGTTCTAAAAAATTCGAAGAATTATAATATTATGCGATTAATAACTATTGGTTTTTCAAACACCCAAAGTTTTTATTGGTTTCATACTTTCACCATGTGTTGCAAATTTTTATTTTTTTATTTTGAAAAAGATGGTTTCATTTCTCTGTCAAAACTTACAACTTTACAAAAATATAGATTATGCCTCTGTTTTGCATAAATGAGAAAAATGCGTCTGTAGAAGATATCTATTACTTTAATCAAGATTCAATCAATTATGTGTACCCCATCCCAAAATTGATTTGCAGCCCCTATGAAATCAACTCAGAAGGATTTAAAAACAAATTTATTCTACAAGACTACAACTATTGACTAGTGAAGAATTTACCTTATCCCACAGTTCTTTATGAGTTGTAGCGTCTTCCTCTCTTAAAACTTTTCCATTTTTTTTCCCGTCATTCTACCCAAATAATATCCCTAGCACCATATGGCTACGTAAATTTTTGTTTTTTCCTAATTCCTCATAGTGACCAATCCACCTGAATGTCCTCACAATGACTAGGCAGGCGCAACCCATGTCATACCCGATTCTGTGTATGCTACAATTTTATGACTTATTTAGATTTATGTGTTAAGAACAATAAGGGCATGCTTGATTAATTAACAAGCATGAAGCAGTAGTTAAAGTCTTGAACTATTGTTTAATAGATAGCACACATAAGTCGCTCGAATTAGTTTATCTTGAAAAATAAAGCTATACCTGCCCCTCTTTCCAATTAATCCTCTCAATGAGTATTCAATTATATTGAGTAGGTTTCTTTTCACTAAAACAATAAAGTGAACTCTCTAAATTGTTCCATGTGCGGAGCATCTGCGCGATGACTAGTATATAGATAGTTAACTTTGTATTTTCGCGCCTATGAATTTACCTTGTACGCCAACGACCACTTTCGAGAGCGCACACTATTATATGTACCACGTGTGTCACCCTCGACCCCGCGTGTCACTAGGTGCCCATTAATTATTAATTATTTATTTATTTTTCATATATATATATATATTCATATATACAATTTATATATATAAGCCTACACGAACATGCCCATGACCTCGTCGTGCACGGTAATGAGTTCACTCGAGCGTGCACGCTACACTATGACTCGTGTGCACGCTACACCATGACTCGTGTGCGTCACTCCACAAACGATATTAGGCATTCCATAATTTGTCAATTATTCAATTATAGGTCAATTAATACAATTATTTTCATAATTACTAATACATGCTACATAAATACAAAACGGCACGCAAAATCACGTACACACTAATCGAGACAAGTTGGGCTTAATCGCGAGCCTAACTCGGGTTCATTAGAATTCGGATTAATGCTAAACACCTCCTTAAGGTGATGGATCATTACAATCTCCCCAGCTTTAAGATAATTTTGTCCTCGAAATTAAAGGAAATCTATAAGTTACCAGTAGTTCCAAAGAGAAATGGAAATTGCTATTCTATATATAACTCTTGTTCCCTAGTGATTTGTTCATTTTCATGAAACTCCAATTTTCTCTTAATCCGAACCTACAAAGCCCTTTCACATATGAGACTTTTAAGAGTACAACAAAATTGTTTTTTGAACTCTCTAATAATCTATGATGCTTTACTCCTCAACATCTTTATCTTTACCAGTTGTAGTTATAAATCACCTAATCTACTCTCTTGGAGTAGCTCTTAATTATCTCATTTTTTCACAAAAGCTATACCTCTAATCTTAGTTATATACATCAATGTACAATAATATTAAGCATAGTCAGCTTTATCATTCAAGGAAGTAATCCGCCTAATTACCTTTATTATCGAAGTGCTTACACAAAAGAATTTATATTTTTCAGTGGTTAAACAATATGAGACACAAGCTCAAAATATTTATTCTTAAAAACCAGGATTAGCAGCTTGATTTATTCATCAACGCAAATAAAATATCCTGTACTGAGATTGAGAATGGTTTGAGCTATACAAATAACTTGATCCATTGTTGGAAGCAAGTCTCATCTCCATTCGGGGAATCAAACATTGAAACAACATATCATCTCACATCCCCATATACATATATCTTGCTCAATCAGTCAAAAGAATAACATAACCTCACTAACAAGAATCTGTAGACTTGATCAATCTATCAATTTTAACTCATACATCATTGTGCTAAAGCCAAGATTTTGCTAATCTTGTTTAATAATTTACAAATACTTTTTATTTACCATCAAGTTTAAACAAGAACTTACTAAACCGTTTAGGTTTTAACTATCCGGTCTCAATCTATTGGATAACTCTCATATCTCTTTAATAATTTAATAACATATTCATCTCCTCAGACAATCCATAATCTTCTCGTATACCTCAATTCGATATAACATTGCTTGTACAACCAATAAAAAGATATCCATGAGGTCATCAAAATAATTCTTATCTTAAATTCTTTCCTGAACTGGTATTTTTATTCTAAAATCTAATGCATTTAGCACAATTTCTCTAGATAGTATAGTCAAAATACTAATCCTTAATAGCCAAATCATGGCGTATCAAGTGGTTCTTATTAGACTTTTTAATAACCTTATCACCCAATTAATGACAATTGGCACAGCTCCAATTTAACCTTTAAAGAATAGATCTGTAATTATTAATTCCAATACCTCAGTTGATGAGGAAAAATTACAAATGTACTGTAAAAATTAATATAAATGAGTAAAATAAGTTAGGTTTTTTTTTTCCAAAACTAAGGTAAAACGTTTTTTGGAAATGCGTTTTTAGTTGGAGAAAATTAAGTTGGCTGAAAATACACGAAAATGCGCCATTCGTGTGCTACGTGTGACAGGTCAAAATACACGAATGACGCATTGCGCCATTCGTGTATTATGGAACAATCTTCCCTAACATGTTCATGTTTTCTAAACACTCCACGTGGGTGCCACATGGAGTGTTCCATAATACACGAATGACACATTTGAGTGTTCCATAATACACGAATGCCGCATTCGAAGAATGTGCCATTTGTGTATTTTGGGCCCGTGAAGGTCCTCTTCTTCGAGAACGCAGGGAATATATTCCCTGCGTGCTCGAGGTTTACAGGCTATGTTTGAGGGGTCTAGGTAGGTGGTGGGGTTTACTTAATGGTGGTTGTTAGTGGGGTATTGGTGGGTGTACATCTGCAAAGAGAGAGATAGCAACAGAGAAAGGGCGACCGAGAGAGAGAACATTAGAGAGGCCGAGAGGAGAGAGGAGCAGCATATGGAGAGAGGAGAGAGGAGCAAAGAGAGACCGTGGGTGAGAGAGAGAAGACCGCGAGAGACCGAGAGGGGGGAAAAGAGACTATGTGAGAGAGAGCGAGAAAAGTGTAGGAGACCGGGAGTAATCACGCGCGGAGAGAGATAGAGATAGAGAGAGAGAGAGAGAGAGAGAGAGAGAGAGAGAGAGAGGGTGACCGAGAGAGATAGGGGTGTTGGGTTTGGTTGTGGGGTAGGTAATTTTTTTTGCGTGATAGAATTGTTCACCTCGAGATACATGCGTGACATTTGCATGGATCGCACGAGGTTGCATGAGTTGCACACCTTACGATACGTGTGTCATGTTTGCATGAATTGCACGAGGTTGCATGGGTCAGCCACCTCGACATACACGCGTGTCGTTTGCATGACTTCTCCACCTCGAGATACATGCGTGGCGTTTGCATGAGTTGTCCACGTCCATATAAGTGTGTGTCATTTACTTCAGTTATCTACCTCGAGATACGTGCATGATGCAGGTTGTCCATCTCGAGATACGTATGTGACGCGGCTTGTCCATCTCGATACGTACATGTCGTTTGCATGGGTTCGAGTTGATCAAATTACTCCTTTTGATGAGTAAATAAGAGGTTTTATATTTTGTATAGATGGCTCTTTTTCAAAAGATGTCATTCATTCCACCTCATTATTTTGTATAGATGACTCTTTTTCAAAAAGAGCAATTCATTCCACCTCATTAAAACTCATAAACGCATGGAGCCACATCATCATCAATGACTCATTTTCAAAAGGAGACATACCTTAGTTTTGTAAATTTAAAGTAGCCATCCTTATTTGATGAATAAAAAAATATTGTTACCTTAGTTTGTGAAAAACTCACAGTTGATGATGTGCCTGCGTAGGACTTTGTTCTATCATCATTATTACATCTCTTTTTCAACAGATAGTATTGAGGAGTTATTATTATAATTACAATTGTTAGTCCTTTTCTCTATTCAAAGTATTAATAACATTAATTACTTTGTGCGGTGATTTCTTAGAGTGGATTCATTATATTCATAAATTTAGGTTACTCACTTCATTTTTGATTTCTTTCACTCAGGCGACTATATTTTTCAAACTCTTAAAGCTTGAAGATATCCATCTCATATTGCACTAACCCTTTGATTTTCATACTTTTCATTTGTTTTCTAGTATTTCCTCTGAGATTTTATGATCTTAATGATAAATAAAAGATTCTCTAAAACACTTTCACTTGAGTAAATTAATATTTCAAACCCTACGATGAATGAACGAACTTGTGCAACTTATTGAATTGAAGGAATTTACAAATAAATTGGAATCTACACCTATATCTTATAACCATAAGTCTCAGCGCTAGGACTTTTCTTTACAATTCATTTCATTCATCATTTGAAATACATTTCGAACTATTATTGTATAAGTGATGCATTAAATAGCTTGGTACGACTACCAAAAAAGTTATTTCACATTAGCTCTTCTTAAACTATACAAAAGTAAAAAACTACAATCTCTTGCCTCATTGTGTCAACTTACAAATACCTAAATATAGGTATTAGAATAAATCTACAACTTTTTCATAATCCAGATATAATCAAGCAATTATTGTAGTCAAACTACATTTCAATTTTCCTCTCAATGCATCCTTGCATTATTTATAACTCTTCTCAATTTCATTCTTGAGTTAATTGAATATACAACATGATGATACCAGAAATCCTTGTATACGTGATTTGTATCATTCGATTATTCCAAGATAACAATACCCTTATGATTATTTGTTAAATATAAAACAATTCTCTAATTGTCTCAATCTTGGTCAAATCCATGGACTCAAAATTTACATTCAACAAATGTTTGAGTAATTTACATACAAAGCTTAGTATCCACACTTGCAATTCTTTGTTATAAACCATTTTTTTAGTAAAGTTCACATGACTCCGCGATGTTGCTTATATCTTTGTTGCGTCTTCAACCCTTTTCATAGTATCATTTATACCACAATGAAATCTTATTCCAATAGAGTTCAACAACTCTACTTTTCCATTAATGAATATAGCATGAGCTCTAGTAAGTTTTAATGGTTTCTCACCAAGATTTCAACATGATCAAGCCATTATCATACATTATATTCTTGTATTTCTAATTCTAACCTTAACTCAATGCAAACCAGATCTAAACTAACATTCAAAAATAGCTATTTCATTTAATAGACTAAATGAGTTGTCGATTTTTAGGCAATGAAGATTCATTCTTGATTTATTTCAAATTAGTTCATCATTCGAGTTAACTTCTCTAACTTATGTAACCTCCATAATACACTAAGTAAAATGGAATTGAACATTAGTTTGACGTTAGAAATCAAGTAATTAATGAATTTAATATCAAATTGTGACAAGATTCCAAGATAAATTGACAAAGAAATTCCTTGAAACTCTTAGAATCACAACTTTCGTTAATCAAGCTTGAATTCCCATAAATAACCTACTACGTTTCTCCCACCAATTCAAACCATTTGAACTTTGAGTAATAAATTTATTTCTATGAATCATCATCCGTAGAAAATTAAAGAATTATGCAATTTTCGGTTAAAGTAGCGGTCAGTAGCAATCTTATGATATACTGCTTACCAATTTTGTCATGGCCCAAATTTCTAATCCTAGTTTAATCTATTAATCAGGATGAAACGACCTGTGACGTGGGACCCGCAGCGATATACACATCGTAAACGAGGCTAGGTGGCTGAGGTAAATGTTATATTTGTTATGGTATATGTTTAGTGTATTGTATATATGTAGATTACTAAGTCATTTCTACTTACGTATAGGTGTCGAGGTGTGAGCGGAGACGCTCCTCGATATGCATACCGGAGTGGGATTGAGTTAGAAAGCAATGTGGTGAGTTGGTATAAGCTTTATAGTGCTTTTATAAATGATATAAATGGGGCTATGGTTGGTTATGTATAAATACACTTAAGTTAGTAAGTTAAAACAATAGCCACTTGACATCTCTCGAGACACGTGCTGGCATATCTCAACACAAATCGATTACTCATTGGTGTTACTTGGCATGAGTTAGTGGGACATGTGTCAGTAGGTGAATCATTAGATAAGTCTCGAGATATGTGTGCACATTATGATCGAGGACTATCAATTAACCATATCCAATTCACAAGCAACTCAACTCTTTCATTTTGAATTCTTAATTGAGAAGTAAAGCTTCCTAGAGTGAAAAGAGTAGCTAGAGGAGGAAAAATAATAGCAAATTTAGTAATTTGGTGAAGAAGAACTCAAGCTAAGCTAGTGTACATTAGCTTAATATCAGGGATGAGGCTAGGTCCAAGATGGCATTCAGTACGAGATATGGATACTATCAGTTCACAATCACGCCATTTGGTTTGACCAATGCTCCTGCCATGTTTATGGATCTAATGCACCGGGTGATGAAACAATTTCTTGACATTTTTGTGATTGTTTTCATTGATGATATATTGATATACTCGAGGACTCTAGAGGATCACGAGCAGCACCTCAGGGAGACGTTGCAGATTTTGATGGAGCATAGAATTTACTCCAAATTTAGTAAGTGTGAATTTAGGTTGTCAAGAGGTCAAATACTTTGGACATGTTGGAGCAACAGACATTGCTGTAGACCTAGCCAAGATTCAAACATTTATGGATTGGCCAGCGCTGACGTCAGTTACGAAGATCAAAAGTTTTCTAGGGTTAGCAAGATATTACCGAAGGTTCATGAATGATCTTTTCAAAGATCGCTTCACCAATGACCAGATTGACCTAGAAAGACGTCAGGTTTATTGGTATGAGGAATGCGAGGAGGCAGTTAATCAATTGAAGAGATTATTGACTACTACACGAGTGCTGATATTGCCAGAGGTTGGATAGGGATTCCTAATATATAAAGATGATATTTAAATGGGTCTTGGTTGTGTATTGATACATAATAGTGGCACGGTGGCTTATGCATTGAAACATCCGGAGATACATAAGAAGAATTATCCAACTTATGACTTAGAGTTCGCAGTGGTAGTGTTTGCTTTGAAGATATGGAGACATCATCTGTATGAAGAGAGGTTCACGCTTTATACTGATCATAAGAGTTTGAAATGCCTCTTCACATAGAAAAAGTTGAATATGAGACAACCCTGACGGTTGGAATTTTTGAAAACTATGATTTTCTTTGGAATATCATCCAAGAAAAGCTAACGTAGTTGCAAATGCACTGAGTAGAATACCAACGAGAGACGCCGAGATTGTTAGATGCCATATGACACAGGAGTATGGACTACTCGAGGTAGCGATGATGATCACTCGGTTAGATATTCCTACCGACACTCGAGTGATGATTTGTGCATAGTTGAGGTTTCACACAGTGTCTACGTAGAGAGTGCTAGAGGGACAGAGATTCGACATCTTTTATTCGAGATTTGGTGAGTTAGCCCAGAGTACAGAATGTACTAACCGGACTGAGACGACGGATCAATGTCTTAGATTTAGAGACGGATTGTGGATACCGACATTGGCAGAGTTGAGAGATGAGATTCTTCAGGAATCACACAGTTATCGGTTCACTGTTCATCCAGGAAGGAACAAAATGTACTATGACATGAAAAGACATTTTTGGTGGCCTGGATGAAAGCAGACATATCAAAGGTTATCAGGACCTATATGATCTGCCAACAGGTGAAGGCAAAACATCATTGTCCTGGAGGATTGTCGTAGCGCTTCCCATTTCACGATTGAAGAGGGAAGATATTACCGTGGACTTTGTTAGAGGATTGCCAAGGACTGTTCGTCGACATAATTCCATCTAGGTGATTGTGGACATGTTGATGAAATCAATACATTTCATACCAGTTGCAGCTCATTACACATTGGACTAGTTGAGTGTATTATTCGAAAGAGAGAGTATTAGGATGCATAAGGTACCATTGCCTATTACATCAGATAGAGATGTTATGTATATGTCCTGGTTGTGGCGGAGTATGCAAGAGCAGTGTGGTACGCGCCTTTAGTTTAGCGCAACCCTCTGACTGATGGGCAGACTGAGAGGTTGATTTAAACGCTCGGGGATATGCTCAAGGCTTGTGTACTTGAGTTTGGCGGATCATGGGAGGAGTACCTACTTTTGTGTGAGTATGCATACAACAATAGTTATCAGGCTAGCCTTGAAATGAAGCCATTTGAGGCATTATATGGTAGACCATGTCGCTCACCATCTTATTGGGTTGAGCCAAAAGACCTTGACATTATAGGGCATGAAATTGTTGTCGATCACATAGAGAAGGTACGACAGATTTGCCAAGGCTTAAAGGAGCCTAGGAGAGGCAAAAGAAGTATCCAGACACGTATCATAGCGATCTCACGTATGATAGGGAGCTTTAGTGTATCTAAAGGTTTCTTCTTGTAAGGGTCTTCAAAGATTTAGTTTGAAAGGAAAGTTAGCACCGATATTTATTAGGCCTCTCAAGATCAATAAACGGGTGGGAAAGGTTTCTTATGAGCTTGATTTACTTCCACAGATGTCAAGGATTCATCGAAAGTTTCATATTTCCATGCTTCGACTAGCCAAGTCAAAGGCTAGTAAGAGATCGATAGTGGAATTGAGTTAGATTGTCTTGAGTGAGGATACACTACAAGAAATTTGAGTTTTTACTACAAATTTGACGAATCATTTGTCACGGTTTAAAATAAGCGTATCCAATAGGCGTTTTAGTGACGGTACATTAATCGTAAACAAAGATTTTATACATTAACACTTATTTTTATCACGACTTAGATTTTGGGTGATGAATAGAAGCTTTAGAGACGAACATGTTTCCATCACAAATAGGTACAAATTTGTCGTCACGTAAAGTGTGTTTGCTCACAATCATCATTCCGTAACAAAAGAAAACACAATTTTTGATGCCCGCGCGAAATCGAAACCCCCCGCAACCTCCTTCCCATTTCTTTTCCCTATATTTTTGAGCGAAACCGAAACTCCATCCGCCCTTCTCGTCCCACTCCACCTCCTTCATCTGCCCTACTATTTGCGTGAAACCGATATCACTTCCTCGTCGTCGTCGCGCCTCCACTTCGTCGTCGTCGTCGCTGGTCGTCCTCTTCCCTGGTCATCGTCCTCTTCCCTCATCCTCCTCTTCCCTGGTCCTCGCGTCTCCTCCCTGTTCATCTCCCTGGTCGTCGTCCTCTGCATCGTCCTCGTCCTACATCGCGCCTCCTCCCTGTGCATCTCGCCGACTCGCTGGTCGTGATTGGTCGCTGGTCACCTCATCTCCTTGGTCGCTGGTCGGCGCCGCTGCTCCCTGGTCGGCCCAAAAAAGGTAGACTTCCACCTATGAATTTTGATGTACATGGCCCGATTATTCCCTGAATTTTAGAGATCTAGAGGTAGATGCGGGAATTTCAGTTTCAATCTCTTCATATGAAACATATTCTTAAATGGAATGCTCCTAAATTTGGTTTGATTGCATATTGAAATTTATGTTGATTACTTTTGGTTTGGTTCATATTGAAATTTCAGTTTCAATCTCTTCGTTTCATTTGTTTTTTATTGTTCTTCTTTATAGCAATCAGTTTGTTTGTTTTCAAATACTTGTTGGGTTAGAATATAATGTGATGCTAAAAAATAATCTGTTCTAATCAACAGATTTATCAATTCGGGTGACCCGAATCCTCATCTCACCCCCTGGTTTTGATAACTGCAATCAAATTTATGAACATGAAACTAAATAACACTAAAACAAGAGGGATCTACAACAAAAAAGAACTTACTTTGTTAGAAACTCTAGGTAAAGTTGTGGATTTAAAGTTCCTGGAGGATTTGATTTATCACTAGGAGAAACATCAAAGAAAACTGTGAGACAAGTACTTTTGTCAAGGCCACACATCTTCCATGATACAAATTAATGCAGTTGCTTTTAAACAAGATCCACACAGCACACAATATTTTGGTGAGAAAAGAAGGTTAACCATCAGAGTTATTAATGGGCAGCATATTTCAAGCCAGAGTGGTCATAAGGACTGAGGACCAAGGTGCAAGACATGGCACACTCCTAAGTGAGAAAGACTTCACTTTAATTGTTAATGAGAAAAACCAAAACAAATCCCATATGTATATGTATACATTTGTAATGTAGCTGCCATATCCATCATAGTTCTTGCTTTAATTAGAATTAAGTGGCATTAATTTATATAATATAACAACAGGAGCCTTTTACAAGCAATAGCAGTAGGCGCCATATACAATCAAGTGTTTCATGTCGTTTAACAAATGAATTAATAGATTATTAGGTATACGTTTTCCACACTTTATTATCCTCACTTGACAATTCTGAAGTATAGAGATTTAGTTACTTATATATGTATATGTATTTCGCTCGGCTAGTAGTGAAAACTAAATAGGTTTTCTTCCAAAACCTTTATGCTTTTGATCTCTAAATTTTTTATTAGTGTACATTTGATCGCTGAACTTTTATTGTTATACATTTGATCCTCAAACTTTTGAGTTTTTGTGATTTTGATCCCCAAAGTTTAAATTTTCTATGTTTTTGAGGGAAGTTAATTTTTTTTTTTTTTTTTTTTTTTTTTTAACTTTTGTTTGCCAATGTTAGTTGTTCGATTTAAGAATATAAACTACTTTGCTTTTTTTGACTAGTCACACAACACTCTTATTACCCACATCGTTGAAATTTGATACTTTAAATGATAGAAAAACTAAATGTATATCTTTGTTCGATTATTAATAGATATTAATAAAAATTTAGAAACCAATAGCATGAGGTTTTACCATTTTTAGAGATGAAATGATGAATTTTGCTTTATTAATATTATGAGAATTAAAAATAAAATTTCTATTTAAAAGTGAATACCTATCAAATGGCAGATGACCTCTGATACAAGGTTGTGAATTTGCTTACATTCCTACAATGTGTGTATTTGGTAGGATATTTCATATTTATTTTACCAGTAAAGCATGTCATGATCAACATTATAATGCACTAGAATCATGTATTGAGGTAATTGCTTAATCTTTGATGTTATAGTTGTTTGTAATTTCATGTTCGTACACTTGCTAGGGATGATAAATATATTCTATTGTAATAATCTTCATTTAATTGTGTTAATGTCATGTTTCATAATCCCAGTGCAGAAATAATGGATAAGAGTTGGATATCTTTAGTCGATCGAAATTCTCAAGAATGTATGGATGGGTATGAACAATTTTTAGATTTCGCTTATGCCAATAACGGGACAAAGAAAAAATTTATTGCCCATGCAAGGAGTGTTGCAATAGATTTTTAAAGTCAAGAGAAAAGGGTAAAGGACATCTTATTTTAAATGGATTCATAAATCATTACAAAAATTGGATTTATCATGGAGAATCTAATACTCCTTCAGATTGTTATGAAGAAAATGAAGAAAGACATAAATCGTTTCATGATGATATGGTTGGAATGATACATGATGCATTTGGGATTCCTAATATTGATGATGCGGAGACTGGAAACTCGAGTGAATCTACACAAGTGTTTGGACCTAATGAAGAAACCAAATCCTTTTTTAACCTTATAAAAGATGCAGAACAACCATTATATCCAGGATGTGAGAAATTCACTCAACTTTCATTTATTGTACGGATGTTGAGCTTGAAAGTAATGAGTGGTTGGACAGATAAGTCGTTTACTTTGTTGCTTGAGTTGTTGATAGAAGCATTTCCTGAAGGCGTCCGATTACCTAATTCATATTACAAAGCAAACAAAATGACCACAGATTTAGATTTTACTTATGAAACATGGGATGCATGTCCTAATCATTGTATGTTGTTCAAAGATGAAAATAAGGATATTGGTGAATGTGTTATTTGTCATGCATCAAGGTATAAGGAAGATGATTCTAATGACCCAAATACAAGTAAAAATACAATTGCAAATAAAAATGGGGAAAGCGAGTTGCGGCTAAACAAGTGAGATATTTTCCATTGAAAGCTAGATTGAAAAGATTATTTATGTCATCGAAAACATCTTCACTCATGACATGGCATGCAAAAGAGCGAATTGATGATGGTTTATTGAGGCATCCCGCAGATTCTCAAGCTTGGAAGGTTTTTGATACAAAAAATTCTTCATTTGCTAGTGAAATACGAAATGTAAGACTTGGACTAGCAACAGATGGATTTAACCCATTTAGGAATATGTCGTTAGTTCATAGCACTTGGCCTGTTGTATTGATGTGTTACAATTTGCCACCTTGGTTGTGCATGAAACAACCATTTTTGATTTTATCAACACTCATTGATGGGAAATATGGACCAGGGGATAAGCTAGATGTATTCATGCAACCACTTATTGAAGAGTTGAAAGAACTATGGAGCGAAGGTGTACTCACATATGATGCATCCACAAATGAAATGTTCAAACTTCATGCTGCATTGTTGTGGACCATTAGTGATTTCCCCGCTTATGCTTATCTCTCAGGATGGAGCACCAAAGGAAAGTTTGCATGTCCTTGTTGCAATATAGAAACAAAATCTCAATGGTTGAAGTATGGTGGTAAATATTGCTTTACAGGACACCGAAGATTTTTACCTATGGATCATAAGTTTCGGAGGGATAAATTTTTTGATGGGAAGTGGGAGTGGGATAACGTGCCTAACTATTTGACAGGTAGTGGGGTGTTACATCAGCTAGATAAGTATGAGATACTTACTGAGTATAGAAAAGAAGATCTTATGAAAAAAATTAAAGTAAGCAGTGTTAAAAGACGAAGAAAAGAAGATGAGGAGCCTGTCATTGTCAAGAATAAGGTGCATAGTTGGAAAAAAAGAGTATATTTTTCGAACTTCCGTATTGGGAGTATAATTTGATGCGCCACAATCTGGATGTGATGCATATTGAGAAGAATGTTTGCGACAATGTGCTTTTTACATTATTGGGTGTGGTTGGAAAATCTAAGGACATTTTGAATGCAAGACGTGATTTGCAGGAAATGGGTATTAGAAAACCTTTACATGTTCAAAAGAAGGGTTCTAATAAATTTTATATACCTCCAGCGACGATTTTCAATGAATAAGAAAGAAATAACTATCTTTTTAGAGAGATTGAAGAGTGTGAAAGTGCCAGATGGGTATTCTTCAAATATTTCACGATGCGTCAATGTTAAAGAACGTGTTATTCGAGGTCTCAAAAGCCATGCCAACCATATTCTCTTACAACAATTACTTCCTTTGGCTATTCGAGGAGTGTTGCCAAACGATGTTGTTGCACCAATTATCGAGTTAAGTCATTTCTTCAAGCAACTGTGGTCTAAAGTTAATAGACTTTCTGATTTAAAGGTTATTGATGAACGTATATCACTTACGTTATGTCATTTAGAAAAAATATTTCCCCCATCTTTTTTCGATGTCATGGAACACTTGCCAGTACATTTAGCTCAAGAAGCAATGGTTGCAGGAAATGTTCAATTTCGATCAATGTATCCGATTGAGAGGTTTTTACTCACACTTAAAAAATATGTGCGGAATAGAGCTCATCCAGAGGTTCTATTGCAAAATGTTATTTGATGGATGAGTGTATGAATTTTTGCTCAAGATACATTGACGAAAATGTGGAGACAAAAATGAATAAAGCACTTCGAAATTATGATGGTGGAAACGACGGTGGACAACCATTTGGAAAAGAAGAAGTTGTATTGCTCGACAATATCACATGGGTCCAAGCCCATAGATGTGTGCTTGTTAATCCTGATGAGGTTTTACCATTTCAAAGGTAAATAAATATCTTAAGTTTTTTTTTAATATTATTATAGTTAGTATAATAACTAATTTTATCTATTATTATGTTAAGTATGCACCTTGAGGAGCTTGCAAGAGAAATGTCAAGTGCATCAGAACGCACTATTAGAAAAAGACACAATGAAACATTCCATACATGGCTTATGAATCATGTAAGTAATATTTATTCATTTTTTGCTACTCAAATAATATGCTTTCAATGTATATTAATGCAAATATGAATCAATTTAATTTATAGGTCCACAATTTGCGAACGTCGTCAGATGGAACACTTTCAGAGAAAGTTGAAAAGCTTGCAAATGGCCCTAGTAAATATGCTCGGAGATTTAAGGGGTATATAATAAATGGTATGCGTTTTCGCATAAAAGAAATCGACAATAGAAGAGCAACCCAAAATAGTGGTATATATATGGACGCAGGTACCATGAATTATGCCAGTATTAATGATAAGAATCCACGTTGGGGAGAAGTCACTTACTATGGAGTGCTCACTTGATATTTTAGAGATAGTTTACCCTACCAACCTCAAGTTTGTTTTGTTCAAAGGTGATTGGATTGACTATAAGATCGGGAGGAAAACAGATGATTATAAATTCACCTTAGTGAATTTTAATCGTCTTCTATATCGGAATAATCAAATTGGAGATGAACCTTTTATTTTGGCGGCTCAAGCGAAACAAGCTTTCTATGTGAGAGATCCTCTAGATCCTGATTGGTATGTTGTTGTCAAAGTGACAAGCAGAGATGTTTTTGATAATATTTCACAAATAGAAGATTGCGAACATCAACAATTAACTGGAAAGAAAAGTGGAGATGATAGTAATTTCGTATGCGTGAGACATGATGTCGATGGAACTACAATAGAAGTAAATGAAGATTGAGAAGAATGGATTGTGCATGAGTATTCATAAAATTCTTATGTACCATATTATGAAAGTTAGTGAGTCATTATTTTGCTAACTTTGATTATTGTCACTCAATTTATTATTTTTCATTTGCATGATGATTTGTTCAACATTATAATTATCATCATTTCAGGTCCATGGCTCGTGGAAAGTCTTCGAAGAGAACTATGGAGGATTATCTCAATTCAAAAGAACAAGCACAAGTTGAACAATCACATGAAAGTGATAGAACAAGTGAAACATTGATGCATTCATCCGATGAAGGTAAAATTTTGAATTTTGATATCGAATATTTATTATATTACAAACACTATTTCTAATTAATTCTCGCATACGAGGAACAATCAATTACAACAACAAAGAAAGGTAGAGGTCCAGCTCGTCCAATTCGTATTTGGGGGTCTGGAAATAAGTTGAAGCTGCAATTTAATGACTTCATGCAACCTATTGGAAAAACCTCAATTAAATTCTCAACGCAATTAGCCATCATGGCTAGAAATGGGTCTTTAGTACCATTAACGTATGAATCATGGAATGATGTGCCTGAAGAAAATAAGAATGCCATTTGGCGTGAGGTACGAGTAAGAAGATAACTATATAAATGAAAATAATATATTATTTGTATAATTGGTTTGAGTTTGAGTTTCATAATGTTTAAGTACAGGGATAATACGATGCCCCACTTGAGTTTCGCGAAAAATGTTTAGAGAAAGTTGCCAATACCTGGAGATCGTGGAAGCATACATTAAAAGTGCATTACGAGAAGCACAAAGATGATGAAGATATTCTTACTCGAGTGCCTGATGAGCGTGTACAAGATGAACAATGGCCAATACTTGTGAGGTATTGGAACGAAGATGAAGTTAAGGTACAAATCAAAATTCTTAGTCTTGCATTTGATTTCAACTCATTTAAATAATTCCATCACATTGGATACAATGCTTCCTTTTATTCGATTACCTTAAAATTTTGTAGATCTTTGAGTTAGTTTTTTAGAAATGAATAATAAGTTGGATTTCAATTTAATTCATTTTTATATGTTTAATAAGTATTTTAATATTGATGCAGAAAATTGCTAAAGCAAATGCTGAAAATAGAAAACAAAAGACTATTTGCCATCGAACAGGTCGCAAGTCTTTCGCGAACGTACGTCATAAGGTAATCGAGTAGGTTCTTACAAAAATTTTGAGTGTTCTCTATTTTTTAAAGATAATCATTTCTCATTTGACAATTTTACCTTTAAGAGAGAAAATAAGGGTCTACCCACAGACCGCGCTTCAGTATGGTTGACAGCTTATTATAAAAGGGCAGGAGCTAGATCGAATGAAGATACAAAAGAATTCGCGGTAAGAAAAGATTTATTTCTTCATAACTAGTAATACATATTTAGTTTAAATCATAACAATTCATTTCTATGTTAATATTAAATTTTATGTTCAGTTGCAATTGCAAAATGAACTTTCACAAATTCCTGAGTCAGAGCAAACAGCGGAAGTTCGAGAGAAAATTTTCAAAAAGGTAATAGGAGATGAAAAACGCGGGCGTGTGCTAACTTATGGTCATGGACCCTCATTTAAAGATGTGTTTGGGAAAGATTCCGAATGTCCGGCAGATATTGCAATACGGAGAGCACAAGAAAAGGCAAACGCTACAAATGAGCTCCTTCGCGAGGAACTTGCTGCGACGAAAGTAAATGTTTCATCAATTTTGGTTTTTTTTTATCATTTCTTTCATGAATCTAATACGACAATCTATTACAAATTTATTGTTTATAGACAAACATGCAGTCACAAATAGATAACATATATGCATGTTTGGAGAAAGCTGGAATTCAACTGCCTATCAATGTCAATCAAGTAATTCATCGACATTATTGTTGATACTTGAAGTTTATTAATTATGTTCTAATTACAAATGAGACAATTAATTGATTTTTTTGATTACATGTCAGAGTTCAGATGTTGGAAGCTCACATAGGCCTCATGTTCAAACATCTTCTCATGATGGATGTTCTCACTCGTTGATTATTCAAAAGTGAACGATCAAAAAGGTAATAATTTAAGTTTTGCTAGAATATCTTAAGTTACCTCCATGTTACCAACTTAAGAACATCCACGTCATGATTGTTATTTTGCTAGAATAATTTTTTATTTATATAAGTGTTTAAGTGCAATTACTTTTATATGCACATTGTTTATGGATTGATGACAAGATTGGCGATATAAATTCAATACCTTATTCTCTTTTCCATTCCATCTCTTTCGCTTTTTCTTGTTTTGAGCCTAATTGAATGCCCAATTCTAGCTTAGATATAATGGTGGAAAAGTAAGAATTGAAATGTTATTTAATGTTGTCATAAGATAGACAAGACCTTAGGTAGAGTTTAGTTGAAAAATTATTCTCGTGATTGGTTTGTCATAAGATAGACAAGACCTTATGTAAAGTTTAGTTGATTATTCAAAAGTGAAAGATCAAAATGGTAATAATTTAAGTTTTGCTAGAATATCTTAAGTTACCTCCATGTGACCAACTTAAGAGCATCCACCTTCATGATTGTTATTTTGAACATTTACTCATCTCCTAAACTTGACAATTTATTCTATCATTGAGTTGAATGACATTTGCTAGCTAAACTACTATTTCAAGAATTGTTAATGCTTTTAGTATATGTTGACCCTCTAACTTTTGATGATTTTTTGAGCTTTTTACTAGTTTATGTTCTATACAAATGAAACTCATAAATGTGCACCAATAATTTAAGCACTATGCATGTTTGAATATATTTGAGTTAGATGATTATTTGATGCATGTCGAAGTTTGCGCAATGTTTAAATTTTTTTGTGAATCTTTAATTTAAAGGCATGTTATATATGCTAAAATTTTGGTAATACATTATGGTTCACTAAAGAAGAATGTATTTGACTTGTAGAATTATTTGATGCAAGTGGAATTTTTAAGAATCTTAAATTTAAAGGGTGGTTTTGTTGGAATTTATGTAATACATTATGATTCATGAAGGTGATTATATTTGACTTGTAGAATTATTTGATGCATGCGGAAGTTTGCAAAATGTTTAAATTTTTTTGCTAATCTTTAATTTAAGTGAAGGTTCTGTTGAAATTTTATTACTACGTTATGATTTATTAAAGATTTTTTTTATTTATGTAAGTGTTTAAGTGCAATTACTTATATTTATAACTTTGATATTTTGGATGCGCAATTGGATGAGACTTCAAAGGGTAAAGATGATGAATTGGAAGAAAGCTTCACGTGAAGAAGAAATAGAAGAAGCATGGAGTGAAAACATTGAAGAAAACATGGATTTATTTTATTTTACTATGTTACACTTAAGCCATGAAGAAACTTGTCAAAGTATAATTTTATTTTGCTATGTTTGACTTCTAAATTAAGTATTATCATTTTTTTGGTACTTTGGATTCAAAATCACAAAAATCAAACTTTGAATTGATTGATAATGTTGGCCTTGTAATGCAAGTAAAGTAACTTCTAAATATTTTAATAGATGCAATATTTTTATATTGACAGATGCAAGATAGTTACAACAACTTTTATATAAATACTTTTTTTTTTGTGACGGAGCAATGTATATATAAAATATTATTATTTTTTGTCACCAAGATAGAAAGTCGTAGCTACATGTATTTGTGACGGACAAAGTCTTGTGACGTAAAACATTTTTCTTCATTGTTTAATTAAACATTTGTGACGCACATATAGTCGTAACAAAAATATATTTTTTATGACGTGCAAAACTTCCGTAATAAATATGTCATAGATCCGTCATAAAAGGTATTTGCCACGCTAATTTCCGTGACAAAAAAGCTTTTGCAACGGAGTATACGCAACTTTAACTTTTCCGTGACAATACCGTGACAAAAACTATAGGTGACGGAACTCAAGTGGTAGTTTCATGGAAACTCGGAACTCATTTAGGAACGGGAAGACTACATGCGATATACCTCTTCGAGTCAAGAATAGTTTTAGGTTAAGTTTAATTTCGAGGAAAAAAATTCCATTAGTTCAGAAGAATTGTCATGGCCCAAATCTCTAATCCTAGTTTAATCTATTAATCAGGATCAAACGACACGTTACGTGGGATTTGCAACGAGATATGCGTCTTAATCGAGGTTAGATGGCCGAGGTAAATGTTACATTTGTTATGTTTTATGCTTAGTGTATTGTATATGTGTAGGCCACTAATTCATTTCTACTTACTTATAGGTGTGAAGGCACGAGCGGAGATACGCCTTGATATGCATACCGGCGTGGGACCGAGTTAGAGAGCAATGTGGTGAGTTGGTATGAGTTTTATAGTTATTTTATAAGTGATATAAATAGGGCTATGGTTGGTTATGTATTAATAAAATTAAGTTATTAAGTTAAAACAATAGCCACTTGACATTTCTCAAGACACGCATTGGTAAATCTCAACACATATTGAGTCACTCATTAGTGTCACTTGGCATGAGTTAGTGGGACATGTGTTAGTAGGTGAATCATTAGATAAGTGTCAAGATACGTATGCACATTAGGATTAAGGGCCATCAATCAACCATATCCTATTCATGACTATAAAACTTTTGGTCAATAAAAGCAACTCAAGTCTTTCATTTTGAATTCTTTAGTGAGAAGCAAAGCTTCTTGAAGTAAAGAGAGCAGCTAGAGGAAGAAGAAAAACAAAAAAAATTGTGATTTAGTGAAAAATAACTCAAGCTAAGCTAGTGTAGATTCAGTTAGGAAACTTTCCGACATCATAAACATAGCTCAATTCAATGAATTCATGTATTTGATGATATGTGTTGATGTTTTATGTTGTAAATGGTGTCTTGGAACTCTACATGTGTGTATGAGGGTTCTCAAGGCATCAACAAAGCCTATGTGTTGAGAAAACTCAGAATTCTAATTGCAAAATTTTGTGTTCTGCAACGCATAGCGCTATGCAGGATAGGTTGCACACTACGTTGGTCATTAGCGCACTACACAGGGTTATTAGTGTGCTACTTGCTATGACAACATAAAAATCTGCAAGTTTCAAGAAGTTCCTAAACACTATGCAAGAGTCTAATATTCTCTATGTAAGAGTCCAAACACACTCAAAACATATGTTATGTTGTCGGGAACTTAGGAAAATATTTCGGGGAGTCAAATATGAGTTTAAAGGCATTGGGAGGCCATAGTAGCATAGGAAGTCGCGTGGTATGTAAGTAAAGTGATTGGGTGATTTCTTTACATTTCATTCCAATTCATATGTTCATTTCTAGTCATTTGGACTGAATTGCCTTTGTACTTCATGTGCCATGACTACTTGTTCATTCTCACTACATGAGGTTGTTTCATGACATAGTTTGTTAATAAAATTATTTCATTGACTCCAATTCATGCGCTATGTCATTATTAATTGTTATTAATGGTGGTCAGTGAAATAGCATGCTATTAGGTAGTTTTTACGTAGTTTTGTGAATTTATATCCATTGTGCCATAGTTATGCAATTGTATTTGTTGGATTCCAATATCATGTTGCTATTTGAATATGAAAGTGGTTCTTGTATCTAGGGCAATTTTATGGTAGAAATTCGTCTGACATACGGGGTCACTGAACTTTCCAGGTTGATCGGGATCTATCCACTATCTTGCACAACACACGGGGTATGGGACTCTGGGTTGTTGGCAAGCATAACTTGGGTAACTTCACGAGTTGTAAGACTCGGGGTAGTTGGCAAGTATACATCCTAATGACTGACATTTGGGATAATTATAAAGGTGTATTATACCATGTAACTACGACCCTCACAGAGATGTAGAACACATATCCATCCTTATATAGTGGAAGGGCTGATGTGATGAAGATCACGGCCGACCGACCCTAGATAATTACTACTAAGCCTAATGTCAGTTTCATTTGTTTAACTAAAGTATCTCTTTACATGATATTTTTTCAGCATAGTTGCTTTTATTATTATGTTTTTTGATACTTGTTGCATAATTGGGAATGTAAACAAATGTCTCTCAATATTACTTTCTATTTTCAAGTACTCACCGTCTACTTTGCGGCGGTGGGTGTAGATCCATCGAGTAACAGGCTAGGCAAAGAGAAGATCGACCACCACCACTGAGCTAGAGGAGCACTGCTACACCAGGTTTTCTAGGTTTGATTTTTGATATATTATTTTTATATGTATATGATATTCTTTTGGGGGTTTTATATTATGGGTTGAGTGATAAGTACCTTGACCAGACACATGATGTTATAAATCACCATTTTATTATTTTTATGCATGTAATCTTTAATTCTTGGTTTTTCCACAAAGGTTAAGTTACATGTTTATAAGCTTTCGCTAGTTAATTAGTTAAGACTTCTGCTGCATAACCTTTAAGTTAGTAAATTTTAATTAACTATGATTTATGAATTTACATAGGATAGGTATATGTTTATATCTATTTGAAAACTAAATAATTGGTAAGTAATAAGGTAGTTGAAAAAATTGAAAAGGCTGACTAATTCCTTGTTAGGTCCTATATGGTGAGACTAAGGCTTAATAATGAGATTAGGCCAGGTGGTGCCCTAATTCGTGAAGGGGTCTTCACAAATTCATTCCCAATATCGTAAAAGCATTATTTGGATTCTCAAAATCCTAAAAATCATTGACAATTCATTCTCCCTAATTTAGACTACACAAGTGTCAAAGATCAAACTAGGACATCTCACTAGCCCAACGCCATGTTCTAACTTAGATTTTACATATTCTCAACTTTAACTTTTCATTTGAAATCATCATAAAAGGGATAGAACTCCAATAGATAAGATAAAGTTGACTAAGAACTCAGATTTTCAATTAATTAAATGACTTTCTTATATATATCCTCTACTTTTAGCTTAATTAGTATCAAGTCTAGTAGCAGGGAACATCTCAAAGTAAATTATCAACTTCGAGTTTTAATCAAATGATTCAATCCTCCATTTGCATTTACTAAAGTTTTTTTGTCTTTTTGTGTGTGCAGATTCACCATAACATCACCTTTTTCCTTTTATAATTTTATTAATGAGCGTGATTACACCATAATATCACTAATAAGCCTTTTCATATTTTCACTTTACCTTCAATGTGTCTAGCTACACCACAACAATACTATCAAGTTTTCTCTCATTATTCCATAATAGACGAGCACCATATTTAGAAAATTATACTTCATAATAACTGAAGAAGTATGAATACATTAGTGGTTATCTAACCTCAGTTAGGTTCTTATCATCGTTTACCATTAATTTTCTCACTAAATATCCTATTAATCTTGTTTAACTAGTCTCAATACTAGTATATATTATACTTAAAGTGACTCATCACTTTTAAATTTCCTCGGAAATAACTTCCGTATTAACATCCATTCTCCTAATATATCTCTAAAAGTCCAGGTCTGATTGATCCTTATACACTTATTATTATAAATCTAATAATATTAGTGAGAATAAAGACCATTATGGATTATCCGATAGGAGAAAAGTTTTCTTTTGTCATCATAAGATTTTTTATTTCTTTACTTGTTCTATGTATCATTTGGATTCGGGTTTCTACAAACCCCAATCCTAAAAACTCTTTCAACTCTAGAGATATCGATGGATACCAACCATCTTATAATATTTCTACCGCCTTCTTTTATTACAATATCCCTGAAATCTAGGTTCCACAAGAACCATCACCATCTATTTATTGGATTCAAAGGTAAAGATGATAGATAAGACCTTCTAGATAACCTATAGGAAAGACATTACGATTATATCTATTACATAGATACAATACATCACAACACGTAACATAACTCACTTTTATATTTTTCATTACCCCTATAACATCAATAAAACTCGTTTAGAAAATCCTAGGTTATCAATAACTTAAGAATCAGTCTCTAAGTTAGAAAACATAGACTTATACTTAGAAGTAATGATTTAAGGTTCTGACACTAAACTATATCAAAGTTATTCTTGATTCTAAAACAATTCAGAAAAAGGAAGCTCACTCAATAAGCTAGGCTCTGATACTAAACTGTAGCATCTTTTGATGACCCCTTCTCAAATTAGGGCACCACCCGGCCTAGTCCCGTTATTTAGCCCTAATCTCACCATATATGACATAACAAGGGACTAGTTAGCCTATCCAAAACAATTTACCTATTTATTATTTTTTTGTTTATGAATATAAACCTATACTTATCTTATGTCAATTCATAAATCAGAGTTAATTAAAATTTTGTTTACTTGAAAGTTTATTCAGCGAAAGTCTTAACAAATTAGCGGAAGCTTTTAACATGAGGTCTAACAAATGTGGAAAAAATCAGGGAATAAAGATCACATGCATATATATGATGAAACGGCGATATATAATATCATGTGTCTGGTCAAGGTACTACTCACTCAACCCATAATATACAACCCAAAAAGTATATCATATACATATAACAATAATACATCAAAAATCCAAACCTACAAAATTGGGTGTAGCAGTGCTCCATTGGCTCAAAGTAATTGTCGATCTTCTCTTTGCCTTGTCTGCTAATTGATGGATATGTACCCACCATCACAAACTAGACAGTGAGTACAAGAAAGTAGAATGTAATACTAAGAGATATTTGTTCACATTTCAAAATATGTAACAACTATCTAAAAGCATGATAATAGCAACTACGCTTTAAAAAGAACATGCAAAGAGATACTTCAACTAAACAACATGAAACTGACACATGGCTAAATAGTAATGATTTAAGGCCAGTTGGTCGGGATCTTCATTACATCATCCTTTCCACTCTATGAGGATGGAGGTGAGCTATACATCAATGTGAAGGTATGAACACTACTCTTGCCCTTATAACCTTTCGCTGGTGCCAATCACCTGCGATATATACATGCCAACAACCTCGAGTCCCATACCCCGCGTGCTGCACAAGTTTGCTTGCCAACAACCTCGGGACTTATTTCCCATGTACCGTGCAAGATAGTGGAGAGATCCCGATCACTCTAGAAGTCTAGTGACCCCCGTATGACCGATGGACCTCTTTAATATAATGACCCTATATACAAGAACCACTTTCATATTTCCAGAAATAACATGATTGAGAATCCAATAAAGTAATTGTATATCTAATGCACAAAGGAAATAAATTACAATACTATATAACACTTACCTAATAGCATGCTATGTAATTGACCACATGTATTAACAATTAACAATGATATTGCACATTATTTGGAGTCAATGAAATCATTTAATCAACAAATTATACCATGAAAGCAACCTCATGTAATGAAAAAAATAACAAGTCATGGCATATTGAACATAAAGGTAAATCAGTCCAAATGATTGGAAATGAACATGTAAATACCATGAAATGTAAAGAAATATCTCAATAAGTTTACTAACAATCTACCAAATTCCCTATACTATTTCTCCCTCGCGACACCTCGAAACTCGTATTTGAATCCTCTTAGCTTTTCCTTAGGTTTCTAATATTATATTATAGGTTTTCGAGTGTGGTTGGACCTTTGCTTAGGGTATTAGACTCTTTATATCGTTTAAGGAATTTTAGAAAATTGCGGTTTTTATGCTGTCATATACCTAGCGCACTAATGACTGAGGTTAGCGCACCAATGACATATTAGCGTGTTACCAATCCTTATCTAGCACACTAATAAAAGTTAGCACGTTAGCTAATCTACCTAGCGCGCTATGTTCAGTAAAACCCAAAATTCTGCAATCAAAATTCTGAGTTTTCTACACATATAGGCCATGTTAATGCCTAAGCAACCTCCATACACACTACTAGAGTTTTATGACATCAACTACAACATAAAACAACAACCCATAACATCAAATACATGAGTTCATTAAACTAAGCTAACTCTATGGTGTAGAGAAATTACCCAACTTGATGAAGACTAGCTATACTTGATCTCTCCTTTACTAAATCACCAAGGTTTTGCTGATCTTCTTCTTCTAGTGTAGCTCCTCCTTCTCCAACAAGTTTCCTTTTCTATTAAGCAATTGAAATGAAAGAGTTGAGTTGCTTGAGATGACCAAAAGCATTATATTCATGAATTCGATATGGTTGATTGATAGCCATTGATCCTAATGTGCCCATGTATCTCGATACCTATCTAATGGTACACCTATAAATACATGTCCCACTAACTCATGCCAATGACACCACTAAGTGACTCAATTGGTGTTAAGATGGATCATTACGTATCTCGAGAAATATTAAGTGGCTATTGTTTTAACTTACTAACTTAAGTATATTTGATAGTTAATCAACCATAGCCCCATGTATAACACTTATAAAAGCAATGTAAAGATTATACCAACTCACCATATTGCTCTCTACCTCGGTCCAATGCTGGCACGCAACATGTCTCAACACCTATTCACAAATAGGAATGACTTAGTAGTCTACATTTATACAATACACTAGGTAGTCATCATTACAAATATAACATTTACCTCGGCCATCTAACCTTTGTTGTGACATATATCGAAGCGGGCTCCACATCATGGGTCATTAGATATTGATTAAAAACTTAGAGTCAAATTAGAGATCTGGGCTATGACATAAAATCTAATATGTAGCCTTAATCCATCTCTAAAGTGGTACACATCATCTGAATCCTCTCTCACTAAATCTATAGTAAATTGCCTCAGATAGCCTTATTTATCTCTATAGTTCATCGCTGACTCATCGGTTCCCTATCTCAGGTTAATGAATTCCTTCCTTAACCTTTTCATCACCGCGGGTGGGAAATACTGCTAGTAAACCTTCATCCTATGACTAAAACTCTCCCTCGGAAGCTATCGTCGCACGCCACCATACATCAGCATCTCGTTAAAGAGTGTACGACGAAATCTCAGCTCGGAGTCTATCCTCAATCTTCAAGACTAGGTGGAACTTCTCCCGAGATACTACCTACTTCCCAGTCTTCTCAATATCTCTCTAACCATAAAAGTGGACTAGCTTTAGTCTGATGAAATCCTTCACCAGCTGAACCTCTACTATCGAGCTAGAAGATGAAGGTGTGAAAAATGATGTAAAAACTGTCTCTACTACTAGAGATGTACCACCAGTATGGTCTGTACTACTGACACTACTGTCGTTAATGTGGAAGTAGTCAAAGCTAAAAGGGCTGGTGTATGTTCTGGTGGAGTGAAACTTGAAGTCATCAAGGCAATGAACTCCGCCAATTGTTGTCCCTAAGTAGCTACTCAATCGGATAGGCTCTAAGAATCATATGCTGATGGAATAAGAGGTTAGCTGCCACTTGCACCCGAATCCCCACTATCACGTGAATGAGCCATCAATATCTACAGGTTGATAGCGAACGAGAATCAGTACTATGTAGATAACACATATATAAATATAGAAAACTAAAATGTATACATATAAGACATCTCTATCACACTTTCACTCACTTCCCAACTAAGGATTTCTAGGCAAGGACCATCTAGTTTTCCACATCTAAGATTTATTTTTCTTATTTAAATTTTTATTTTATTTGTTACTTATTGGAAAATTTAGGTCTTTTGCTACACACTATAGCTTTGGTATCACCTTGTGGAATGACTATTTCCCACAATCCTAAGCTCTATAAACTTAGGCTTTCCTAAGCTTTTTAAACTTAGGCTCTGATACTAAATGTAATGACCCCTTCTCAAATTAGGGCACCGACCGACCTAATCCCTTTATTAAGCCCTAATCTCACCATATAAGACCTAACAAGGGACTAGTCAACCAATCAAAAACCAATTATGTAATTATTTTTTTGTTTATGAATATAAACCTATACTTATCTGATGTCAATTCATAAATCAGATTTAATCAAAATTTTGTTTACATAAAAGTTTATTCAGCGGAAGTCTTAAAAAATTATTGGAAGCTTATAACTTGAGGCTTAACAATTGTGGAAAAAACTAGGGAATAAAGATCACACGCATATATATGATGAAATGACAAAATATAATATCATGTTTCTGGTCAAGATATTACTTACTCAACTCACAATATACAACCCTAAAATTATATCATATACATATAAAAGTAATACATCAAAAATTCAAACCTACAAAATCAGGTGTAGCAGTGCTCCACTAGATTAGAGGTAGTTGTCGTTCTTCTTTTTGCCTGCTCTCCTACTCGATGGATCTGCACCTACAATCACAAACTAGATAGTGAGCACAAGAAAGTAGAAAGTAATACTAAGAGACATTTGTTCACATTCCAAAATATGCAACAAGTATCTAAAGCAAGATAATTGCAACTATGATGTAAAGAGAACATGAAAATAGACACTTAAGCTAAACAATGTGAAACTGACACATGGCTAAGTAGTAATGATCTAAGGCCAGTCGGCCATGATCTTCATGGCATCAACCTTTCAACTATATGAGGATGGAGCTGACCTCTACATCAATGTGAAAGTTTCGACACTGCTCTTACTTTATAAACTTTCACTGGTGCCTATCACCTATGATATATACTTGCCAACAACCCCAAATCCCATACCCCGTGTACTGCATAAGTTGTGCATACCAATAACCCCAGGACTCATTTCCCATATTCTACGCAAGATAGTGGAGAGATCTCGATCACCCTAGATGTCTAGTGACCCCGTATGTCCAACGGACCTCTATAATATAATGATCCAATAAAGTAATTGCATATATAATGCAAAAAGGAAATAGATTACAATACTATGTAACACTTACCTAATAGCATGCTATTTCACTAACCACATATATTAAAAATTAGCAATGATTTTGCACATGATTTGGAGTTAATTAAAACATTTGATCAACAAATTATACCATGGAAGCAACGTCATGTGTTGAGAAAGAACAAATTATGGCATATTGAATACAAAGGTAAATCAGTCCAAATGTTTAGAAATGAACATGTAAACAAGAATGAAATGTAAAGAAATATCTCAATCAATTTACTTATAATCCATGAAATTTTCTATGCTATTTCGGCCTCCCTACCCTCGAAACTCGTATTTGAATCCCTATAGCTTTTCATTAGTTTCCTTATATCATATTATAGGTTTTTGACTGTATTTAGACCTTCACTTAGGATGTTAGACTCTTTTATAGTGTTAAAGGAATTTTTGAAAATTGCAGTTTTTATGCTATCATAGACCTAGCGCGCTAATGACAGAGGTCGGCGCACTAATGTGTTGAAATCCTTATCTAACATGCTAATACAAGTTAGTACGCTAGCTGATCTACCTAGCGCGCTATGTGAAGTAAAACTTAGAATTCTACAATCAAAATTTCTGAGTTTTCTCTACATAAAGGTCATGTTAATGCCTAAGGAACCTCCATACACACCACTAGAGTTCCATGACATAAACTATAACATAAAACAACAACCTATAACATCAAATTCATGAATTCATTGAATTAAGATAACTCTATGGTGTAGAGAAGTTACCCAACTTGATGAAAACTAGCAATACATGACCTCTCACTAACTAAATTACCAAGTTTTCGTTGATCTTTTTCTTCTCCAGCAGCTATTCCTTCTCCAACAAGTTTCCTTCTCTCTTTAACAATTGAAATGAAATAGTTGAGTTACTTGAGTTGACCAAAAGCTTTATATTCATGAATTGGATATGGTTGATTGATAGCCATTGATCTTAATGTGCACACATATCTCGAGACCTATCTAATTGTACACCTATTAATACATGTCCCCCTAACTCGTGCCATATGACACCAATAAGTGATTTAATTGGTGTTGAGATGGGTCATTACGTGTCTCAAAAAATATCAAGTGGCTATTTTTGTAACTTACTAACTTAAGTGTATTTGATACTTAATCGACCATATCCCCTTGTATATCACTTACAAATGCAATACAAAGCTTATACAAACTCATCATATTGCTCTCTACCTCAGTCCCATTTCCGTATGCAACTTGAGGCGCACACCCACACACGTCTCAACACCTACTTACAAGTAGGAATGACTTAGTAATTTACACATATACAATAAAACTAGGCATTCATCATTACAAATATAACGTTTACTTCGGCCATCAAGCCTCAGTCGCGACACGTATATCAAAGCGAGTCCCACGCAATGGGTCATTCGATCCTCTTTAAAAGATTAAAGTCAAATTAGAGACTTGGGCCTCGACACATCCCCTATCCAGATTAGGGCAATAGCCGGCATGAAACCCTAATTAAGCCTTAGTCTACCAGACGACTCAATTAGAGTAATATTACAGCCATCTTTAATACCTAATAATCACAAATATAGTATGTTGTATATCGAATAAATAATTAAAAAGGTAGTTGAACTCAAACTTTTTTTGATAGTACGAATGAAAAACTAAAATCAATATAAACCTTGGTCATAAAACCTTATGTTAACCTGTTTATTATAAAATACTAATTCAATACAATAAATAAAAAGTAGGGAAATCAATTCACCACAGAGAAGATTATAAACTCCTAATCTTCTCCATTCATGAGTTGAACCATATGTCGAGAACCTAAAATGTTTATTAGGGAATGAGCGGTCCAACTTGCTCAATAAGTAATGCTGGTAAATGTATCAATTATCAACTTATATCGATGTATTAATGAATAATAATATGAATCCAAAACATATATATTCAGACATTAAAATTAATATAACTATAGATAACTGAAGATAACTGAATGCAAGTTCACAGGTCAATTGCAACTGTACTTTTGACTTGTAGTTTTCATTTTCATTTTAGAGTCGTACTTTTGCCTTACATAAGAACACGTTTGCAGAATTCACATGTTGACCGACATGTGTTTCTGCTAGTGAATTCAAACTTAATCGAGCTATTAACTCTAAATAACTCTAGAGTTGTACTCTCACCTTACCCCAAGAATAAAATCTACAAAACCTACATGTTTATCATTATAGGATTATGTCGGTGTATTCAAGTGTAACTAAGCTACCAACCTAAATGGACAGTGAACGACTAAGGTAGAACTCCAGCCTAATGAGGATGAAAGGGCATAATCTATTTCCAAGCTAACCTTTTTCTTTTATTTGAAAAAAGGGCAGAATCTATTTTTAGGTTATCCTTCACATCCTTCAATCCCTGTCTGCCTTATCGACACTTTCGAATTTTTTCACATTTTAAAAAAATATAGTTAAGTAAAGGTAAACTACTCCATTCCCTATCTATAACGTTATATGAACTAAATATACTAAATGTGTTGCATTGTTTATAAGAATACAAGTCCCGCTTACTTATACCGAGCTTTCCTAACTTTTTACCGACATACACAGCTTCCGAGATCCGTACTTCTTTCCCCCTCTACCGAGAACCAAAATAAACCGATTGTCATCATGTTAGGTCTAACAGTCATTAATTACGACCCCTAAATTGTTCCTATTTAAATCCGAAATTAATTTGCTACTTTAGAGTTCAATCTGACAATTTCATGTTTTTGTAGATAAAAATCCCAATTGTAAAGTCTCACACGAATCCTGAGTTCCTCAGTTTTCATAGAAATTCATCAATTTCTATTTATTTGGTGAAAATAACTTTTTTTGGATTTTTACTTATTTTTCTAGAATTTTTCTCTATTTTCTAGCAATGTCTTTTTTTTAATGTGTTTAGGGTTTAGGCTTGAACTAGGTTGAACTGAGTTCGGTTCAAGCAAGCCAAATTGGCCCAGTTTAGAGCCCAACCCATTGTCTTAATCTAGACGAAACTAGGAAGAGCTATGTTTTTTTCAATTTTTCTTCTTAGCAATCGAACTTGGATTCATCCCAGTTCGATTTGGGAGGAGAGAATACCTCTTATTCGTCTCCCTCTTCAAACCCACCGAGTCCCACCCTTCCACTCCCAACTTCCATTAACACATAAACAACAAAAACAATATGAATGATCAACAATAATGACAACCCCGAACAACAATAAAAACAACACAACAACATACCTCAAACTCGATCTCTCTATCTTGATCTCGCTCCCTCTCCCTTTGTTTCCACCTCTCTCTCACTTTCATTTTACAGTCAGAACGAATTAGGGAGGCAGTTTTGTTTTTAAGAAGATAAATATTAAATTTTCTCAAGATTTGTAATGTACAAATCTCGAGGAAGATCTTATGGTTTTTAATTTTATTTTATATTTTGTATTTCTCGATAAATATTAGATTTTTTCGAGATTCATACGCACGTATCTTAAGCGGACAATCAATGGGTGAAGAGAAAAAGTCACATTCCTTAATGTGACACCAAATTTGACACATGCATACATAAGCACAATGATTTTCTTTGTCATAGGGTCACACGCATCTTGAGGCATCACAATGCCAATCACCATTACTGATCAACTCATTTATTTCCTCAATTATCACGATACGCATGTGACATATGATAATTGTATATACTTGAATAAGTGAATAATTAAGTATTTTCATATTTAATTTCGGATTTACGTATATTTGAGGTAAGACCCACACGTTATGGATTGGAGACCATAAATTTAATATTATTTTTGTGAGTCGCGTGCCTATTTGATGTAATATACATTATTTCATTGCGAAGTACAAGTGTATTGAGGTGTATCCTTAGTATGTTACACTCAGGGTTGTAAGTTTTTCTGAAGGGCGCAAGTGACATAAAATTATTGTTTGCTAAAAAACTCATAAATCATGTGTCAAGAATCATATGAAGATTTTACTTCTCGTTGGGTGCAAGTCGAGATCAGTGGCGGTGTAAGATGAGAATGAAGTTGGTGCAATACCTTACCTCGAGCTTTATGTCAGTTGGCGATGGTCAAGGTGGATAAGGAGTCCAAATTGGCGTGAGTTTGGTTTAACATGGCAAGAGAATTGATTCATAGGGGTTCAATATGTCCGTGCACAAAGTTAAGACTTTTAAGGTTTTAGATTGACCAAAATCGATGCTTTTGAAATTCTATGGAGTTGGACTATTTTGTCGAGTTGTTTGCTCAATTTGGTGAAAAATCAGATTTAAAACAAGCGTTAAAAGTTAAATCATGTCAAATAGGGATTTCAAGAATTAATAAGTAAAAAAGAAACTAAGTTACTAACATGCAGCTGATGGTTTATATATATAAGGAAGAAAATGAAATGAAGTGAATGAAATGAATCACTTCATTTCATTTTCTTCAAGAGAACAATCTATTTTTGTTCGTTCTCTAAACCCTCTCAACTCGAGTTTACGCTATGTGACCTCCTGACGTTCGATTTTTGCCTTGTGTCTTTCAACAAAACCATAAAAGCATCGCGAGACAATTAGTTTGAGCTATGTTTTTGCAGTGGAACCGAGGTATTCGGCCTGCAATTTTGTAAATACTCAATTCATAGCATTTTCCATAATTCAATTTGAATTCTCACGATTTTTTGATTTGTTTCGCGAGGTATTGATAAAAATTGAAAAAAATTGTTCAAAATTGATGTTTTAAGTTGATGCGCGCCGATTTACAATAAATCCCACCGATGTAGGTTAGGGTTTTGATGAATTGAACTAATGTGACTCAATTGATAACTATTTTGGATATGTTTTTATAGTTGAAATTGATTTACATTGGGTTTCTGAATGAACAGATTATTTCTTTTATCCAAGTTGACTCCATGGGCTGTAGGAATATTTAATGTTGGTATCTAGTGGTTTCGTAGTGTTTGTTGTCGATTTTTGGGGTTTTAATTGTGAAAATATTGATTTGGAGACATTTTTTAGTTCAAAATAAATTAAGTTTGCCTATGACAGGCCATTTTGGGAAATTCATAACTTCTCCGTCAGTAATCCAATTTGAGTGTTCTTTGAGATTATGGAAAGTAGGACATGAGTACTATAGATCCTTTTTGATCATCATGAAAAATATTGAGGCTCTCAAGGCTTAAAAGTTACCCCAAATTGGTTAGTTGGAAGGTAGTTGAAACATTTATATAAATTAATATTTTTGGAAACTATTCTCTAATGTACTTTGGCTGCGGTTTTCGTTGGGTTTCATGATTTTTTCTCACTTGAAGCTTGACCCATAATATACTTGGGTATGCATGAAAGCTATTAGAACAATTTTAAGGTGATCCGACGCTTCGAGAACCCCGAGAAATTAGCTCACAACTAGTTGGTTCTAAGTAAACCCTACGGTGATCATTTTTGTCAATTGAATATCCTTGTACCTATAATTGTATCATAGTCTCCATTGCATTTATCATTCCTGGTCATGCACAACATATATAGAGTTAGGGGGATACGCTTATTTCAGAGTCTGGTTTACTTGAAGCTTGGTTTCAATCATACCTCTACGTCGTCTAGTGAGACTAGCAGAGTGTAACGCCGACAAGTTATCTCTACATTTCATTATCTATTATCACTATCGTTGTACTATTTTTAGAAGTTGACATCTAATTATAGTTAGGAAATAGTGACGACGTGGATTGCATGTCATGTAAAGGCATATATTTTATTTTTTACTCGAAATGCAATTACATGCCTCCATATATCAGACTAACAATTGTTGGAGTATAGATCAATGTAGGAATTTACTAACCTAATATCTTTGAGTTGTTTTTTATGGTGTTAAATTATATATGAAGTCAAGGGACGAAAGGATGAAACTCAAAGATTGTGGTAATTATTTTAAATTTAAAGTACATTCTAGTTTTCAATTATTTATATATATTATTTTGGAAATTCTTAGGGTGAGTGTAGGACTTGTAGTTTTGTTAAATACTTATGAGAGTCTCCTAAGTTAGTTTAAAACATGTTTAAAAGTTTATGATTCAATTTTAGTCTATTTGGAATTGTGAAGTTTTGATTAAGCTATTGTAGACTCTAAGTTAATTCGTAAATTTGAATTTGATATATATTATGAATTACGGGGAGTTGTGAGTCCTTCTAGGCCTCTCCCTGAATCTGTTGTCTATTCGATGAATTTTACAGTAGGCTACTTTTAACAGAGGTGTTGTCAAAGTTTTTATAAAATATAGATATGATTTTATAATTTTATCAAATAAAATAATTTAAGAACCGAAGCAATTGAGGATCTAAATTACAATTTTGAGCATTATCAAGGATTACAATAAAGATTATTTGGAAGTTAAAGTTAAAAGAACATATTAGGCTGACTAGATTATTAGAAGATTAAGGAAATCTAGGCCGGTGAATCGTCTTAATGACGAGGGGCTGACGATGTTGGTATTAGAGTCTAAGTTTTAGTTTGATTGAGGATAAACTTTGTTTTGAAACCAAAGAGCAATTGAGCGCGATTAGTTGGGAAGTGACTTGAGTTTGGGATACTTAATGATTGTGTTATATTGGTTATGTATTATATATTATCAATAGATATGCCATATGAAGTTTATTCTCCTTGTCCTTTCGATAATTAACTCGTAAAAAACAAGGAGTAAGATTAGAAACGGATAATTAAAAGAGAATAGATTTATCAAATGAAACTGAACATGATTAGATGTGAAATGGGCCTATGATTTTCGAATTCATAAATATATTATAAGTAGTTCGGTACTAATATAATTGATGAAAGTATCAGTTATGAAACCAATAGGAAATTTGTTGGAAAGGAAGTCCAATGATTCACGTACAAAAGTACTGAACATGGATTTCTTGGAAATCGAAAGTATTGAACTATTACAATTATAAAATGCTTAGGAAAATGTTAATATAGTTTGAACAAGGAAAACGGTGACACGTGGTTGCAAAAGTAGAAATTGATTAGATAAGTTTAATTTAACTGAAAAATGACAATGGAATTGTGACTGGATCAGTCAAGTTGTCTATGTTAGTTTCTACAAAAATAAGATACTTTGAATTAAAGTATTGTTAGGCTGATAATTACTTAGGGTCCTCAGTTGAAATGGTGTGTAAAATGCTATTGAGAAAGTGCATGCAAATCGGCAAGGAGATGACAATAAAATGGTAGCCATAGGCCGAGAAATACCAGTGGACTACTCACCGGGAAGAATAAGCAATATTATGGTTTACCGGAATTTCATTTGAAATAGAATAACGAGTATCCAAAACCCGAATATGGGTATAAACATGGATTTCCCCTCGAGACTATTAGAAACGGACTAGAAGTTATTCCAAGAGATGGTTTCCTTTTTGACAAATAAGAGTACCCAAAACACATCTAAGTCAAATATTTCATGAAAACCACCAAAGCTTAGAGCTTTTCTTAAATGTGATCCTACAACAAATTTAACAACATTATGACATAGTGAATTATAGGGCGCCTTTTTTATACCATATAGTGCAAGGGATCGGCTATATTGATGTTTGCAAAATAATATATGATTCAATTAGGAAAGCCATGACCACTAAGAAAAATGATGAATTACATTTTCCAATAATGATTACAGAGTTTTGAAAGCTAGTGACAAGTTACTAATTAGACATATTTTATAGTTCATTTTAGGACAATTTTAGATGTAATAAACTATATTACAAGGGGTTTTCCATTGTTTTTGCTATTTCAAATAATAAATGGAATATATGAAGAAATGAACGAAAAAGGGAAAGTTATGAATGAATTAATCAAGTGGAAAGAGTACGTAAAAAATCATCACCGAGGAATCAAGGAAGAACAGGTTCATAAGCCCAATGATTTTGTAGAGATTCTCGGGAACCCATAATTGCCAATCAAATAAGTGGAAACAGGGACTTCAGTTTTATGGATTTACTCAGCGATTCCACTTACACATTAGTCAATGGAGGAGATTTTGTGAATTTCAGATAACTACGAGTTGTTCGAGTTGGTTTGGGGTTTTTACTACCTAAAATACTATAAATACAACCCTAAAGTTATGAAACTCGTTGCCCTTGAGTACTTAGATCAATATTCCATTGCTCTAGAAACTATTCTTTATTGTTTTAGTTATTGCTTAATTGTTCATTGCTTTTGAAGTAGACTTGAAGATTTACATTATTTATTCTAAAAGTGTTTATTTATGTATTTTATTTATATTATTGCAATGTTATTTATAATAATGAATGAATAATTTGTTGGTATAAACAAAGTCCGAACATGAACTAGATCCGATTTGCTATGTAGTTACGATAAGGGTGACAATTCGTATCGGCGATTCGTAAACGTGTCGTGTCGTAAGCAGGTCATGACCCACATAATGTAAACCCATTACATGACATGTTTATTAATCATGTTAATCGTTTTCGTGTCTAAGTGAGTCATGTTAAACATGTCGTCTATTCGTGTCACTCATTTATTAAATATTTTATTTAAGGTTTTATAATTATTTACTACTTTATTAAATATATCTACATGAATAAATTTAAACAAACATAATTAAATAGCCAATAAAATATGATGTGGTTATATATAGTCTTAAGTTTTACTTTACTTTTTCATTCAAGTCTTTATTACTTTTAAGAATATAGGGAAAATGACTCGTAATAATAATGTATACAAAATTACAAGAATCGTCTAAAAAATATCTAAATTTTACTTAGGTGAAAAGTTTTATTTTTTCTTAATAAATAATTTTTAATAAAGTCTAAAACAGAAATAATATATTAAAAGTAAAATAAATATTTCTTGAAAAACATAGAATAAAATATGATAAAAGATGTCTACAAATAAAAAAAATAAATCAAGTTATCAACATGTATTCAAATAGGTGATTTTTGTATTAATCTATTTATTATACTATATTTATTATTTATACATTATTTTATAATCGTGTAAAGTGAGTCATAAACGAGTTAAGCAGGTTGACATGTTAATGACTCGTTTAGTATAAACATGTTAACATGTTTATGACTCAGACCCACTTATACCAAATCTACGACATGTTAATCGTAATTGTTACGATTAGATGATTGTACTTATTACTTTTAACCAATCGTATTCTTTAATTCACTATTTTTATAGATTTTTATTTACGGGTTACAATCATCGATTGAGTATTATGTGCATAGCGGCCAATATATATATGATATTTTAATTCATTATCTATTTAAAGAAGTAACTAGGATTATATTAAAAGCCAACACCATTTAGATGACCTAGGTGAATTCGAGGTCTAAATCTAATATTGATGTGGCTTTCCGAAGGTGTTAGATTTTGTAGTTCAAAGTTTTCATAAAGTGTAACATTTTGTTATTGCATGAAGTTAATGACTTATTGTATTCAAAGGAGTTAGCTTAATAAAATTAGAATATGGCATTTCCACTGGTATAAGAAGAAGAAATAGATGGCTAAAAGTTATGTATTTATGATTAAATTTTAATGATCTATGATAATTTATAAAGTATCCTCATAACTATATTGATTGGAGTAACATGTTTGGAATTGCAAATAGGTTTATGTTTCATTTATTCTGAATTTTTGTTTAGATATTTTATTTATTATTGAATTGAGTCTATTTGATTGATATTGAATTTGGATTTTGTTAGTTAAATTAATATAATTAATTTATTATTATATTATAGTTAATTATTAATTAGTTTAATTACTATTAAAATAATTAATTAAATTATAGTAAAAATAATAAAAACCTTTAAAGGTCCTTTTTCCTAGAAAAAATTGATAAATCCCTATGGAAACGATTCCTACTAATCGGTACTACAAGTTCAAATGTATAATTTGTAGGAGGAAGTTATTGTACATGCTCGACACGTGAGATTTTTTGGCACCATTGCCGGGGATTTAAGAAAAATTTCTTAGGAGTTTAAGTCATTGTACGTTCTATCCACTTCATCGTTCTAATTCCTCGGGATATTTACATCCATTAGATTATGAGGTAGATAGGACATTTAATCGTAGTTTGAGAGAACAACAACAACAACAACATAGAGAACACCAAACTACAACAATGGAAGCCAATAATAACTTTACTATTAAAATCAATAATTATAATAGAGAACTTGCTTTTAGGCAAGCTAATCAAAATATGTATTGCCTATCCTGAAGGATTCCCCAAATTTGAATATAGATCTGGAGTCATTGGTGCTCTACCTAACTTCTATAGTAAGGATAATGAACAACCACAAAAACTTATAAAGGAATACTAATAAAAAGTCATTTGGTTGAAACCTAAAGACTGCCCATTGAAACAAGTCAAACTTAAAACTTTTCCTTTTGCATTAAGATATCAAGCATAAGATTAGTTGATTTATCTTCCTCAAGATTCGATAACCACGTGTAACTGTTTAAATTAATTAAACTAGGATTAACATTAATGTAGAGGATTAACAATTGTAATTCGGGTGTTGCGTGAACAACTTGGTTGACTCAGAGACGAGAACCGAGAGAACATGTTACTTGTGGATGATGGTTGCTCAGATGTGATATTTTAAACATTATATTATTGTGACATCAGATGTGTCTACGTTGCTATCGTGCGAGACTGTGTGACGGGTAGTCGCTTCCAAAAGCATGTCAACACGAGGATTAGGTAGGCGAACTATGAGTACACTAGGAAACTCGATTAATTCGTGTTAAGATGACTAGTTACTCAATTAAAATGGGTAATGTAACCATACGCTAAGTTGATTAAATTGAAACAATAGGCTTTGGTGTACCTCGAAATGAGTGTCGAGATGCGGGGCATTGGGTGTTTGGTAGTCGAGGGTTAGTGGGATCACAAAATTTATCAATTTGGTGAATAAAAACACTAACCATATATATTATAAGGGCCTTATCTAAGGTAATTAAATCAAATAAATCAAAGCCTATAGTTTGGTTAATTAAATGAAAACTATAGGATTGACCTAGAGATACCGATTGGCACACCTATGAATCATGTGAGTGGCAAATTTGTGTCAATTTGATTGAGTTAGTGGGATACATGGCAAGAGATGGGTCATTAGATGAGTCTCGGGATATGGAAATGCTTGGAGATCAATGGCTACAAATTAATAACACCTTAATATATAAGATGAGTTGATCAAACAACAAGCAAACTAAACGATTTTATCACCTTAACATGCTGGAGAAGAGGGAGGTTGATAGAAAGAAAGAAAACATGGAAGATTGGTGAACATTTCTTAAGCTAGGTGGTACATCGACTAGGTACACACCTATTTATATCAAATTGAAACAAGTTTTTGTCTTTGGCTAATTTCAGTGGGTAGATGATTCAGAATATGAAATTGGTTAATATATTTAGATTCCTCATTTGAAGCTGATAATCCAGATATAATGAAGTTCTTAATTTGGTTTTGAAATCATCAGGATATGAATTTTAGAAATTGTAAGACCAAAACTGAATTTTTGCATGTTGTATTAGGATTTAGCCTAGGTAATTTGGTCATAACTTGCTCATTTTAGATCCAAATCGACACAAACTAGTGGCATTTGAAAGCTTAATCAAAGGGAAATAACTTTTATTCACTAGAGATGTTGTAATTTAAATGGTTTCATATCCAAAAGTGCTCTAAAATAGGTGCTAGAATGCTGCAGAGTGTTTTTGAAACAAAACTTGTTAAAGACATAACTCCCTAACTACCTATCCAAATAAGATGATCTTTTATTATGTTGTTATTAGATATATTTTCTATCTTCTGACCAAAAATCATTATTTTGGACTGTAAATTGTGAGAAATAGATTTTTTAAGTTTGGTAATCGGATTAGGTTCCAATTAGAGCTATGTTAAGTAGAATCATGATAGCTCTTTCATTTTAAATCTAAATTCTTCAAACTAAACCTTTTTGGAAAACTGTGATAGAGAACAAAAGTCTTTGTAGAAGTGGAATATTTTGAGATTTGGACAATTTCATTCCTAAAAATGTGTTGTAACATAAGACTGAAATTGAGTCTTAATTTAGTCTTTAGGGGCCAATTTGGGAAGATCCGTTTAAAACCAATTCAACCAATTTGTATACACAATAAATATATTTAATTGACTTTAGGGACTTAGGGGACCATAGCTCGGTGTCTGGAAGCTTGTCGGATCGAATACAAGAGTCTAGAGAAGTTGGAGAACGTTTTGAGGTTTGTAAAACCTACAGGAACATCACTTGAGTATTTACTTACTTTCAAAACTATTTTACTCTATTTCTTGATTTTATCTTTTATTTACTCAGTTATCTATATCTGTGTCACTCTTTAAATGGTTGGTTGAGTTTACTCCCACCGAATATCCATTGTGTGTCTTTGCACACTAGACCATAGCATGTATATCAGGAGTCCTCGATGGATAACGACCCGAAATGCTTTGTCAGTACATGTGTCGGTGCGTTATGGGTCTACGTTGACTACCGAGAGGGACTAGGTGCTGGGCTAGTTGGGTGCGCCTACTAGTAGGATTTTAGAAAGAGTATCTATAGTATGGTCTAGTCTGACTGGAACGGGCATACACATTTTCTTTTATTGTTATTTACGCATGCGATGTTCCATTTACAGTTACCTATTTACATTCCGTATGTTCATTTAATAGTATTTCTTGGATTTCCTTTACTTTATCATATGAATGCTTAGTGACTTTCCTTGAGATTTTACTTACTGGACTCGTCATCAGTTTTATGTTAATGGCTGAGTGCAGTTCCTTCTACGAGTAAGGGTAAGGGGATTCTTGGCAACTATCTCAAAGCTCGCCCACTATTCGGCACACTACTCGTAGGTGTTTATTTTATCATTTTGTTATATTTTGTTAAAATGAAGAAGTTAAAACATATTCTTGTAAACAATAAGCTTTATTAACTCTATTCTCAACTAAGGTAAGATTAATAGATGTATTAGTCAATGAACCTATTTTCAATGAGTTATATAGTTTAAGTCATGTAACATTAACTAATGCTTCAAGTTCACACATAGCAAAATCTATAAAAGAATTTCCTAATGTAATAGGAATTCCAAACATTGTTGGATCGAAACATTTCTCAAGCATTTTCTTTTTTTGTTGTTGTTTTCCATAGATTCTTCTAAAATTTGACCTTAGATTTAGATAATTCTTTCAAAACTAAATCATAATTAGACTATTGCATAATTGATTTCATCAATGGTTTATTAATTTCTATTTCTTTTAATTGCTTCAATTGTGTCTTTATTGTTTTCCTTCTTCCTAGCATCTGCTAATCATTGTAGAATGGTAGAATATGAATACATATCTTCATTCAAATTATCTGAAATCTTATTATTTTCATCCTTTTCTATTATTTCAAACTTGTGGAAAGATTTTTTATATGCTTCAACTTTAGCTAAATACCCAGGGTATAGCCTTTTCAGGATAAGGTGTATATTTTAATTGTTCAACCATCCATTCTTTGGTAGGAATGACATTAGCCAACATTTCTTCTTCTTCATCATCATCAATAGTTTAATGTGTTTTCTTTTTATTGCCACGTTTAAGTATATTCCAGTTATAGGAGTGTCTTTCTTATTACTCAATAAAACATTAACTTGTGCTTGATTAGTAGGGGCAATATCAGCTTGAGTAGTTGCTTTAGCTTGATTACTCCGTTGAGTACTTAACCCATTTATTTGTAAATTCATTTGACTTAACTAATTTTTTAGTTCATTAATAAAAGTATATGTCTTGATCTGACTTTGGAAAATCTGAGTATAGCATTGATGACTTAAGTTAATAAAATTATGCAAAATTTGCTCTAAATTTGGACTCGTAGATTAAGCATTTTGTTTAAGGATGTCGATTAGGTGCAAATCATATCTAAGCTCTTGGTTTATAAGTATTATAATTTTGATTTTGAGGATCATAACAAAGATTAGGGTGTTTTCTTACACGATAATAACTATTGTTATTATATTGGTTCGTCATTGCATTAACCTTTTCATTATTATCTTCATGTAGTTTAGGACACACATCCGTAAGATGTGTAACCTCATTATAAAACCCACAAGCTTTAAATTAATTAGATCTATCTTTAATTAACATCTTAACCATAGTAGATAATTCATTAATTTCATCATCAGGAATATTATTTCTTCTAATATCAACTTCAAAAAGTTCCTTCTTGAGGATTCAATCTTTTCACCATATTGCTTAGATTGTTCATCAATTTTATTAATTGCTTCTTTTGATAAATTAGGTGTTGCTTCGAATAAAAATCCACCACATACTATGTCGAATAACCTTTGTTCAAAAAGATTAAGTCCTTCATAAAGGTATTAAATCTCTTTGAGTATATCCATGTTAGGGAAAAAAGAAATTATTCTTTAGAATCTATCCGAAAATTCATTGCTATTTTTATTATCTTTCATCTTTGCAACTGTGATTTGCTTTCTATAGGAACTAATTTTTCTAGCAGGTATATATTCATCTAGGAAAGCTTTAACATTTGAGTCCTTGTAGTTAGGACATATTGGAGGAAATAGAACAACAAATCTTGTTTTTGATCTTTCAATGCAGAAGGAAAAACTTTAAGTTTGACTTTTTTCGTGGTAACTTCATTTGGTTTCATTTTGTTAACCTTATGTTGATACTTTGTGGAAAAACCTATTATTTAGTCCTTAAACTTTATGTTTTTTATGTTTTTGGTCCCCTGAACTTTTTTTACTACACATTTGGTCCTTTAACTCTCACAAATATTTACATTTAGTCCTTACACTATTGATAATATAAGTGTCGCGTGACTAGTCAAGAAGAGTAAAATAGTTTATATTATTGAACCGAACAACTCACATCGACTAACAACAGTTGAAAAAAAATTAATTTCCCGCCAAAACATAAAAAACTCAAAGTTCGTGGACCAAAAGCCTAAAAAAATCAAAAGTTCAGGGACCAAATGTACAAAAATAAAAGTTCAGGGACCAAATGTACACTAATAAAAGTTCAAGGACCAAAATCATAAAAGACTCAAAGTTAAAGGACCAAAAAATATGTTTTGCCATACTTCTTTATAAGTTTCTATGAGCCTTAATTGTCTTTACAATAGAAGTTAAGTAAGGCACTAATAAATCAAGATCTAAGATAAAATTCAGGAAATCCATCGGGATCTGTTATGCACATAGGCCCATATGCTATAACAATTTGATTTGCTTGTCTAAAAGTAAATTCTCTATTATTTTTTATAACACTATTAGCATCATTATTAATATTAATAATATTATTATCATTATTATTAATGACATCGTCATTATTATTAGTTTTGCTATCCTCCATCCAATTAGCTAAATTTTCCCTAAGTAGTTGTTGTCTTAAACTTTGATTTAAAGTTCTATGTATTTCACGATCAAACGGATGTGAAGATCTTGTAGAATTAAAACGACGAAGTGTGTAAGACATACAATAAAATCATAAGAAATTATTTAAAAATCTTCGGCAATGGCACCAAAATTGAAACGTGTCGAGCGTGCACAATATTTTTTCGTATTTTTCTATTATTTTGTAGTAGTGATAAATGGGATATCGTCTCCATTGAGATTTTACAAACTTCTAATTAAAGTGTTTTTGTTTTGTTTTTCTTAATTTAGTTAATCTAATTAAATGAGAATTGAAATACTAAATAACTAAAAACTTTGACTGCAAACTTAGTTAACCATACAAACTAAACCAATTCGAACAATTCAATGCAAACATGATTATACGTAATTCAAATTCAATATAATATAAATATTTAAACAAACCCCACTAAACAATGTAATATATTTGGATTGCATTCAAACACTAGAACATAACATCACCTTAAAAGCTAGTTATAATTATATCACATGGAATCTTTGAATCAGTATATCCTAATTCATAATAGGTTGGTAGCATTTAATAAACCATCGTTTTTCCTACATTTAATGAAAAATAGTCATATTCTTATCATTGTAAATCTACCTATTGGATAAAACAACAAAATAGAAATTACAATTGCATTAACACTCAATGAAAATCATGTTTAATCAAAACCAAATATTAATCAGAATATGGCACTCAATAAATAACTTAGAAAACAATCACCTAGAACATCCACTTGGGTAATTTAGCTCTATAGATTAATACTAGTTACTACTTCCATAATTGTTTTCTGTAATCTTAGGCATAGATTCTAAAAATTGAATATCACAATATATATTTGTAACTATGCATATAATATCAATCCTCATTAGTTGTTATATGCAAAAACAACTTCTTAAAACCATGATTGTTGTATATGTCTAAGATTTAAAGCATTAAGTACATGATTCCGTAATTATAACTATATAGCACTCCAAAGTATACACATGTTGATGGTTTGTTTAGATAAATAAACTATTCACTAATGCTGAAAATAAATAACATAACAATATAGTTAAAAGACATATTTAAATAATACCTCTTAATGAGATAAACAAAGCTCCAATGTTACTTCAAAAATAAGCTCAATAAAAACTAACTTACGATTCTCACCAATTTGTTAAGAGAAAAGAGGACTAAGAGAAAATACTAATTTGGAAGCCATATGGTCATATTTATAGTTCTCGAAGCTATACATACTATAGATAAACTCAAATACTTAGTATTAATATAAAAAACTCGTCACTGACTTCGGTAATTTTGTCAGCGAATCCTAAGTTGTTCACAAATCATTGTGTTAATCAATAGATGTATCTCTCTATGCTCTACTAATTATGCTGGATATTCCTTTGCATCTCTCAATTTGTTGGGTATTCACAAGCTCTTCTCTACGACTGATTAAGGTAGTAATTCTTATGTAGTTTCATATCGATGATAAATCACTAAACTTTTTTCTGTATTTCACTATTTTGCTCTTCCTTCTCTTTTTCTTCCATTTCTTCATTTTTCTAATTAAATCTTCAAATCACAAAAATAAGAGAATACCTAGTATATTATCATCATCTATATCTAAAATCAACCAAAATTACATTATAAAACATGTCTAATTATTAACCAGTTAGAGAATCAATTAATGTTATATCATTCAAATTTTAGAAGTCATTGAAAGAAGGATTGTTAACTAATACGCCTATTAATCTTACTTTAGCAAATAATACTATTATTAAACTGTATCGATTATTGGAAGATATTTTAATAGAAGTATATGGTTTAGTATTTCTAGTTGATTTATATGTAATGGAAATGGGAGATTAAACATCACCCAATCCTTTGCCTATACTATTAGGTAGACTTTTTGTAAGGGTGACTAGAACTAAGTTAGATATTTTTGAAGGAACAATGTCTTTTAAATTTGAAGATAAGATTGTTTAATTAAAAATTAATAATGAACATAACTATGGTACCTTTGAAGAATATGATGAGTTATTTGATAAGGAAATAAATGATAATACTTTCTTAGACTTAAACTATTATGTAACTTGAACGTTGAAATTTATTCAATCAATGCAGTCTCAATGGAGATTTCAATTCAACCAATATGAGTGGTCAAGTATGCGCCAGCTCAAGTCGAGAACAACATCATAGCCACGAAATTCTTGATAATGCCACATTTTATCAATGAAGATCCTCCTTTGATTTTAGGATGGTCTTTCTTAGCCACTCTCATGCTGTCATGGATATTCTGAAGATAACATTCACTCTGATGATTAATGGTCAAACACTTACGTACTGGAATGCCATTAAATTTGAAAATCCTAAACTCAAGTTTAAAGTTTCAACATAATTCTAGAAAGGTTAAGTTGAGCAAACGATGATAAACATAATCGCACTATGGGAGGCAGCCCATATTTTATGTTTTTTTAACTTTATAAGAAATTTAGTGTAGTTTTGTTTAATATGTTTTTATTTTCTTACTTTTTGTCTCTGTCTTGGAAATATTTTTGAAATTTAAACTTCAAGGTAATTTCAATTAAGAGGGAGTGATCTAGTTGTTTTTACTTATATGGTCTTTATACAAGTAGCATTATTTGCTTGCTTATTTATTTGTTGATTTATTTTTTTAATTAATAAAACTATTTAGTTAGTTCCATGTCCAACTCAAACTTTCAAAATTTTAGTCAATTCAACCTTCACATGAATTTTAATGAATGATATATAAGTTAATTACGAGATAAATTACAAAAACTATAGAATAAGCCTAGCGATTAAACCTGTGATAAGGGTATCATCAGCTTAGGATTAGGGATAAGGATGGGTCCATTACAGCTTTTAGCATGAGATATGGACATTTTTAGCTCACAGTCATGTTGTTTGGGCTGACCAACGCTCTAGCAGTGTTTATGGATCTAATGCATCATTTTCACAGACCATTTTTGACCGCTTCGTGATAGTCTTCATCGATGATACACTGGTATACTCGAAGATGATGGAGGATCAAGAACAGGACCTCAGAGAGACGTTGCAGACTTTAAGGGAGCATAGACTATATGCCAAATTTGGTAAATATGAATTCTGGCTGTCAGAGGTCAAATTTTTTAGGGCATCCTGTCGAAGCGAGAGAGATATTAGTGGATCCAACCAAAATTTAGGCAATTATAGATTGGCCAGCACCGACTTCAATGAATGAGTTAAAAGTTTTCTGGGTTTGGCGGGGTATTATCGTCGATTCGTGGAGGAGTTTTTGAAAATCGCTTCACCAATTACTAAATTGACTCAGAAAGACATGAGATTTCATTGGTCTTAGGAATGTGAGGAGACATTCTTTCTGTTGAAGAGGCTATTGACTACTGCGCTAGTATTAGTGTTACCAAAGGTAGGACATGGATTCTCGATCTATACTGATGCTTCTGATAAACGTATGGGTTGTGTGTTGATGCAAGGTACTGGTACAGTAGCATATGCATCCAAACAGTTAAAGGTACATGAGAAGAATTATCCGATGCATGACTTAGAGCCGGTAGCAGTAGTGTTTGCATTGAATATATGGAGACACTATGTGTATGGAGAAATGTTTAAACTGTTTATTGATCATAAGAGTTTGAAGTATCTCTTCACACAGAAGGATCTGAATATGCAGCAGCGCAGATGGTTAGAATTCTTGAAAGATTACTAATTTTCCTTGGAATATCATCCGGGAAATGCGAATGTAGTCGCGGATGCGCTGAGAAGGATACCTGTTGGAGAAGGGGAAGTTCCTATTAAAACTCGAGTTGAGATTTGCACACGGATGAGAGTACAGACCGTATCTACATAGAGAGTGTCAGAGGGTCAAAGGATCGATAGGTTGTACTCCATGTTTAGTAAGTTAGCGCAGAGTGCAAATTATGTTGATTGGACGAGACGTATGACCAATGTTTGCGTTTCAGGGGCAAACTGTGGATATCGTCAATACCAAAGCTGAGAGAGGAGATTCTTTAGGAGTCACACCGTTCCCGATTCCCTATTCATCCAAGCAAGACCAAGATGTACCACAACATGAAGAGAGATTTTTGGTGGCGTGGGATGAAAGCAGATGTGTCAACCTTTATTAGGAACTGTGGGATCTGTTAGCAAGTGAAGGTTGAACATCACAGACCTAAAGGATTGCTACAACCTCTTCCCATCTCACGGTGGAAGTGGGAATATATTGTTATGGATTTTATGAGAGCATTGTCGAGAACCGCCCAGAGACATGATTCCATCTGGGTTATTGTTGATAGTCTAACAAAGTCTGCTCATTTTCTGCCAGTGGCCGCACATTACGCGTTTGGTCAGTTGAGTATACTGTTCGAGCGAAAGATTATTAGACTGCATGGGGTACCAGTGACTATTACGTCAGACAGAGATGCTATGTATTCGTCCAGGATGTGGCGGAGTATGCAAGAGTAGTATGGTATGCGCCTATAGTTCAGTACGACTTTCCATCTTCAAATTGATGAGCAGATTGAGAGATTGATACAGGTTCTCGAGGATATGTTGTGGGCGTGCGTCTTAGAGTTTGGCAGATCATGGGAGGAGTGCCTACTGTTATTTGAGTTTGCATATAAAAATAGTTATCAGGCCTGTATTGAGATGGCGCTTTTTGAGGCTTTGTATGGTAGACCATGTCGTTCGCCATCATGTTGGGCTGAGCCAGAGGACTGGGAGATCGTGGAGCTTGAGATTGTTGTCGATCACACGAAAAAGGTATGACTAATTCTTCAGAGACTTAAAGGAGCCCATGATCGAAAGAAGAAGTATGCGGGCAAATATCATGGTGATCTCACGTTCACCGAGAGATCCTTTGTCAATTTAAAGGTTTCCACTCGAAAGGGTCTTCAGTGCTTTGGAGTGAAAGGTAAACTTGCACCAAGATTTATCAGACCTTTCAGAATTAAGAAACGGGTCGGAAAAGTTGAATATGAGCTTGAGCTACCTCTACAGATGTCAGGAGTTCATCCAATTTTCATATATCCATGCTTCGATTAGCTTAGTCGAGTGCAGGTGATCATCCGACTTTAGATTTGAGCCAGATAGACCTGAGCGAGGATATTTCATAAGAGGATCAGCCTGTTCAGATCCTAGATCGAAAGGTACAACAGTTGAGGAACAAGTCTATCCCAAAAGTACTCGTCAAGTGGCAGTTTCACGATGATACGAAACTCACTTGGGAAAGGGAAGACTACATGCGAGATAGGTTTCTGTACCTATTCGAATAAGGTATACATGTTGGTTCAACTTTTAAATTTCGAGGACAAAGTTTTCATTAGTTGGGAAGAATTGTAATGGCCCAAAATTGCTAACCATGTTTACGTCTTTAAACGGTTTCAACGACCGGTACTGTGGGACCCACACAGTGATATGTCTGTTTACCAAGGCAATGGGCCAAATACATTTTATATTTGTAGTGATGTATGCCTAGTGTATTGTATAAGTGTAGACTATTTAGTTAACTTTCTACTAGTGTGTAGGTATCGAGACGAATAGGGACGTACCTCGAGTCGCGTGTCAACGTGGGACCGAGGTAGCGACATATTGGGGTAAGTTTAATTTATGTGAATAAAATGTGAATTTATTGGGTAATGAGTGGCTTTAATGTGGCCGCATGTAGCTAAGTCCTAAAGTTTGTAAAATAATATTACGCATTGGATGTGCATCGAGACATGCGTTAACCCATCATGAGGCAAGGTGTCACTTTATTGAGTCACTCACAAGTGACTTGGGGGACGAGTGGGATAATGTGATGAGCCTCGAGACACGTGTGCACACCATGATCAAAGGCTAGCATTTAAACCAAATTTGTGTATATAAGTCACCACATGGGATTCTTACCCTTATCAAACTCAAATCGGTGGAGAAGAGAGGAGAGTCGCTGGTGGAGAAGAGGAGGAGAATGAGAGACCCAGAGAAGAATCAAGGTGAGTATGATGTTGTTCAATTTATGTTGTGTTGTGGAGTGGTGTTGGTGAGGGAGTTCGGGAGCTCGGGAGCTCCCATGCTCTCGAGGAAGGAGATGACTCAGAAGAGTCATCTCCCCTCCTTAAACAAGCTGGGGTCGGATCACCAACCCCACTCGTGAAAGAAAAAAAAACAAAAAAAAAATTTTGCTCCCCCAACGAACCAAGGAATCCTTGTTCGTTGGAAAGGGGCACACGCACATGTCGTGCATGTGCGCCCCTTCCCTCAAGTGGGTCGGGCCAAGGGCTTTGGCTAGGCTCGGCCCATGGGGCGAGCGATCCAGCGCCCCAGCCAGGGTCGGAAAACTGACCCAAATAAAAAAAAGAAAGAGAAAATAAGAGAAAAAAAGAAGAAAAAATGGAGAAAAATGGAAAACAATTCTAGAAAATTTGGGAAAATTCCAAATAATTATATTTCGATAAAATTAATAGAACGTAATGAATTTCTATGAAAAATAAAATATTTGGAATTTTGGACAAGCATTATATGGGGGGTTTACCTTAAAAAGCGCGAAATGGGCAGATTGACCAAAAAAATTTAGAAATTGGTCTTGAATTCGATTTGGCCTAAATTGATACATTATTGAATGTTAAGGAACTAAAGGGAGAACTTAGGCGTTTAGGCGCACATTTCGAATTGTCGAGGGATCGGATAAACTAGGACAAGCGCTTGAAGTGTAAGTACAACTGTGAGAATTTTATATTTCATTTCATTCACCTTTATTGCTATATTGGTCTATTGATAGACATTGCTACTTGAAATAGCACATCATGTTGTTCTTGTATCTCTTCATGGGTGAATATTTTGACATGATGCCTTACAAATTGTTTCATTGACTTTTTTCCTATACTTGATGTCATTTTTGAAAAAACTGATGAAAAGCATGCTAATAGGATAACTTGGATTTAATTGGACTTGTATTCGATTTCCTTTGGGCTTTGTAGCCTGACTTGTCTTAGAGTCCTACAATTTTGGAATTATTTGTCTTTGAAATTAAAGTAGGGATTATCTAGTGTCCATTGCACGAGAGATGCGCGGTTCACGGGGACATGGGTCTACCGGGGTTCCGACACTCACCACTACACTTGCGCGGCACACGAGTTATAAGACTCGGGGTAGTCGGCAAGCATAAAATTGATGTTGTGTAAGCGTAGAGCGTAGCTCCGCTAGTTGAGTGAGATTTGTTGAGCACAACTCCATATAGTAGTGGGAAAGGTTAGGTGATAGGTCTCACCGCCAACCGGACGTAGATCATCTCGACTTAACCCGTGTTTGTCTCTACATCTTTAACTGTGGTATTTATTTGCATTAATTGTTTCAACAATGTATTTCACTACTTTATGCTTTTAAATACCATTCCTTTATTTTGGAAATGTGACATAAAATTCTCCAGTCAGTACTTAAATATCACTATACTCATCATCTAGTTTGTGACGGTGGGTGTTAATCTGTCGAGCAGCAGCAGACCGGGGAAAGAGAAGATCAGCGACTTCCTCTGAGCAGTTCGGCGACTCTCCTCACTCATTTTGTATGTCTCGACTTTTGTTGTATTATTATTGTTTGTCAATTTGGGTTGTACATTGGGTTGAGTGAATAGTGTCCTATATATACGTTCATGTGATGTTGTGTTTTCTTGGTTTTCCACACTTAAGAATTTTAGAGAATGAATGCTTCCGCTTAACATGACAATGGAATTTGAAGTAACTTTCAATTGAATAATATATCAATACATGGATTTAGAGGAATATAGGGACGAAAGGCTGACTAATACGTAATTAAGTCTTACGTTGTTAGGATTAAGGCTTGAGTACAAGATTAGGCCGGGCGGTGCCCCGTTTAGAAGTTAGAGCCATCACAATTACACTACAGGACGTGCAAGTACAGCTCAGCTTACCTATCAAAGGTATGTCGGTGATGAGAACCACTGATACAGACTATGTTGAGGTGTGTTAGAGGCTACTTGGTCGAACTCCTGTTGGAGATGACATTATTGGTCGAAATTAAAGTCGAATGGCTTGAACGTAACGTACTAACTATAGATGACGACAGTGATGAGGAATCGGTGCAATGTTATGTTCGATCTTACATACTGCAACTTATCGATGGTTGTCTATTTGCCGACAACTCAAATCGATTTGTACATTTGATGTTTCTACCATTGCTCGAGGATTTCCAAACAGCTGGATAGTATAGTTGGGGGAGTGCCTATTTGGCTGATTTGTATAGGGAGTTGTGTCGTTGATCTCGCGCGGGTGCATTAAGGTTGCAGGCATGTAAATTCTTGTACAGATGTGGGCATAGGATAGATTTCCATTCATAGCACCAAGGCGCCTGGGTTTTTCTAGAGTTCGACCTCGAACAGTGGATGGAGAACACATGCTTATGGACGTTCCATTAGGAAATAGGTAATACAAATACACTTCATAATTTCTATAATATTAACTCCATTTTAATTTTCTATAATTTATTGTTTTGTATACAGATGAATCGATGCATTTTCGATTACTCAAAGTGTGATACATGTCTTATCACCTTACCGTGATGCACTCGACTCATAGAATGAGGATGATGTTGTGTGGAAACCTTATGCTGAAGTCATCGGGTCTCTTCCCGAATACTATACTGACGGTCACGGTAGTTGGCTATCGACATGTCCCCATTTTTTCCACATAGTCGAGTGACATCGACTAGAAAGGGTTATGAGACAATTCAAATGATACAGGTCGTGCCACCAAACTGTTATTACGACATTTGACTGCACTACATGGAATTACATGGTTGCAATCAAGAAAATTGGGTGGCTTTTCACGCAACCTTTATACAAATGTAGGAAAATCGTAGTGACATCATAGTCACAACAGCACAAGAAGAAGGACACGACCAACAAGATTACATGACGTGGTATCGATAAGTCACTAGACAATTCATTGGACACGACGTGGCTTTTCATGACTATTCGGTAAATTTAAAACTATTATTTTGTTTTTCTCGCGAGTAATATCTTAAATTGCGTGTATTAAAATCATGTTATTTATATCAGTGTAATTTGGTGCATTGATGAAAATGAGAATTTTAGATGAAGGTCTTGTTGCGCTTGATGAAGGCATTAAGATTTTATATGAAGATGAAATGTAAAGGTCTACTCTATGGAATGATGGAATTGATGTCGAACAGGACATAAATGAGGAGAATGAAGAACAAGATGAAGAAGAGGATCAGGGCGAATCAAAAAGAGAGGTGAGTAGAAGAACAACACAAATAGAGATTGTGGGTGAGAGCACCAGACATCCTTGTCCACCACGTCCATTTCGTCGAATAGAGAGTGTTGCAAAGAGTAGCAGACATTTTCCTCTACCACGTTTATCTCATCTGAGAGCGAGAAGAATTGAGACTGTCGGCGAGAGTAGCCAACGCTCATTCCCACCATTTCATTCTTCTTATGGGTACATTCCTACATTGTCCCCAATGCAACCAGAACCTCAAAATTTTGTACCTAGGTCACCGATCATGAATTTTCCTCCTTACAATTTTGATCCTTATGCGCCCAGGCCGTCGTCTTTATATGTGGACCATGGAATGCCTAGATATCCAATGTATCCTTCATTCCCTCAATACATGCCGAGTCCATATACTCTCATGTTATAATTACAATATGTCATAGTGGAAATGGCTCATTCATGAATCTATTAAGCATGCCACCGCCTCATGTTCCTTTCGACCAACCACATACAGGAAATCAATATTTTGGAATGGTTCAACCTCCTATTTTTGGAAGCATTAGTACTAGATGTGAGTCGAGTGAACCAGAGGAAGAACATCAATCGACCCAATGAAATTGAATGCAAGATCGAGCAGCCTCAACAACCTCAACTCGATGTACAAACACAACTTCCAACTAGACATAGAGTACGTCTAGTTTGCATCATGGAGCAACATCGTCAACGTAACCGTCGATAGACTTGTATGATGAGTTTTTTTTATGTTGTTGTGATTTCTTTTCAATTTATATCTTAGGTGAATGAAGTTGTTGTATACAAGCTGAACTTATTTTTCAATGATTGTTTTAATTTTAAATTCTAAAAGAAATCCTTATTATTGTAATTTTAAATTCATGAGAAAGAAGTAAGACAAATCTTTAAAGGATGGGTTGTATGGTTACTGTGGGTTGCACGGGTTGTCCGCCTCGAGATACGTGTGTGACATTTATATGGGGTGTATGGTCTGTCGTGGATATGCATGGATTGTCCCCTCGAGATACGTGCGTTATGTTTGCATGGATTGTCTACCTTGAGATACGTGTCCGTCGTTTGCACTAGTTGTCCACCTCGAGTTACGTGCATAACGTTTGGATGGTTTGCATGGATTTCAAGAGGTTGTATGGGTTGTCTACCTCGAAATATGTATTTGACATTTGCATGGTTTGCATGGATTGCATGAGGTTGCATGAGTTGTCCACCTCGACATATATGTGTGACGTTTGAATGGTTTGCATGAGGTTGCATGGCTTGCCCACCTCGACATACGTGCATGACGTTTCCATGAGTTGTCAACCACGAGATACGTGTGTAATGTTTGCATTTGCTCTACCACTTTGAGACACGTGCGTGATGTTCGCTTGGTTTACTTGGATTGCACGAGGTTACATGGGTTGTTCACCTCGAAATATGTGCGTGACCTTTGCATGGTGTGCATGGATTGGACGAGGTTGTATTAGTTGTCCACCTCGAGATACGTAGGTGAAGTTTGCATGGATTGCATGAGGTTGCATGAGTTGCACACCTTGGGATACGTGCCTTAAGTTTGCATGAATTGTACGAGGTTGCATGGGTCACCCACCTCGACATACATGCATGGCGGTTGCATGAATTCTCCGCCTGAAGATACATGCGTGACGTTTGTATGGGTTGTCCACGTTGATATACATGCATGTCGTTTACTCGGGTTGTCTACCTCGAGATACGTGCATGACTCGGGTTGTCCATTTCGAGACACATGCGTGACGCAAGTTGTCCATCTCGATACGCACGTGTTGTTTGCATGCACCTCGATACATGCGTCTGATATTTGAGTTGACCAAATAACTCTTTTCCAGAAGGAGTCATTCATACACTTTAGTATTTTGTATAGATAGCTCTTTTTCAAAATGAGCTATTCATACAAGTTCCTTCCACCTCATCAACTATACCATGCCAACATCCACCTTATCATCAATAGCTCCGTTTGAAAAGGAGTTATACATTACTAGCAATCCCCCTATTTGTTGAATAAAAAAGTAAACCCACCTTATGTCATGAAAAAGCCTCTGGAGCGAAATCGGTGAACGCGAGAAGTAGTTGTGACCCCAAGACTTAAGATGAGAATTTAGGAGATTTCAATCAATCTCTCTTGACACATGTCGAGCATGTACAATAAGTTTTTCTTCTTTATTATACTTTAATATTTTTGTGGTAGTGATAAATGCGATCATCAATAGATTATGTTATTTTTAATTTAACTTAATTAAAATAGTAATTAAAATCATTAATTCAATCTATAATATTATAAAAATTAACTAAACTAATTATATTAACTTAACTATCACAATTCAAATTTAAAAGCTTTCAATTATATTCGATTCAATAATATAAATAAATATCTAAAAAAACATCCAAAACAATGAAACAACAATCCATTTTGCATCTAAACATGTTACTTCAATGAATATAGCTATGGGCATACTTTATAAAGTATCGTTGATCATTAAACTCTAATCTTAAGTAAATAAATAGCCTTTAACCAGCCATTTATTCTCTTTATACCGGTGCAAAAGCCACGTTCTAATTTTTATTAAGCTATCCCCTTTGAATACAAGAAGACATTAACTTCACGCAATAAAAATGTATTACACTTTACGAAGACTTTGAACTACTAAATCTAATACCTTCAGAAAGCCACTTCAACATTGAATATAGATCTCAAATTCATATAGGACATCTAAACGGCAACACCTTTCAAACAATCATAATTACTACTTTAAATTACATAATGAATCCAAATATCATAATATGCATTCTAGACTATGCATGCAATAGAAAGTTCATGAATAAAATCCTTAAATAATAATCTATTAAATAAGTTAATCAAAGAATACGATTGGTTTAAAACATTAAGCTTATAATCATCTCATAACTACATTGCAAAATGGATCTAGTTCATATTCAGACTTTGTTTGGATAAATAAACTACTTACTCATATTCATAATTAACATCACGATAATGTAAATAAAAGACATAGAGAAGTACTTCTAGAATAAATACTTCGAATCCTCAGTCTTCTCTAAAAGCAATGAACAATAAAGAAATAAAATAAGACAATAAAAATAAGAGAAAACCCCATGTAATATAGTCTTTTACATATAAATCATCCTAAAATGTACTATAAAACATGTCTTATAATTGACTTATCTAATATACTCAAACTCAACACTTTGTTATCCCGTGTAAAGGAATACTCTCAATCATATTTTCTTTTATTCCCTTGTTTTGATTTCATAATTATATACTCTTATTCTTGAACATAAGTGATCTTTAAATAGAAACATATTACGCTCATAGAAATACGAATCGTGATATAATAGAAATATTAAAAGAACAATTCATTTATTTGACAATTCAACCTCTAATTGTACAAACCAACTCAAAATTCGAAGTTAAATAAATCACAAAGGTAAAACCTATTAGGGAATGTGCTCTAGGTCAACCTACAAAAACATTGTTTATCTTATAATTTTAGTTAATAAAATGGAGGTTTTCATTTGTTATTTTTTTCTAAGTGATTGCATGTTTACCTTATAGTAAGATCTATGTGTATTTGTTGAAATATCCTAAATGTCCTTAGTCGGGCATCATATTGGGAATTATAATGAATTAAGACTAGTGTAAATCTTGATTGATGGTCATGTGATGATCATGCGTATAGGGATACGAATCGAGATCATGAGTACTTGTTAGGAAAAAAGTACTGGACCGACCCGTTATAGGAATACCACATAGATTAAGTCATGGGTGTTACTCAAGATAGGCATATCATTTAGTCATTCCATTTGAGATTACCATAAACTTCAATATTATGAGCATAGTAATACGACAATTAAATGTTGTCTTTAACTGGATGATTATAAAGATTGTTATTGATTACCATGTGAATAATATGTGAAGGTGCGTAATCAAGATAGAATTTATCACTGTCGTATAGAGAGAGATATCAATGGATCACTCGATATGATAGACTGATAATGGCCAAGTCCATATGAATTGATATGATTAATGTCATTTGGATATTTTCAGTTTACTAAAGATTGAGACTAGTATGATTGAACATTAAGGGTGACTTTCCATGCCTTATTTTTAATCAAAGGATATCGCACGATAAAAGGATATGATATATGTTATTCATTAGGTTGTATCAATTTTGATATTCATGCTACTTGGGTAATCATAATTCCTTGCTAAAGACCGCTTATGACTTATGTTCCAATATTGTTTGGGTTCACTGCCAACGTCGCATGAATCTATTTGGGTCGCATACAAAGAATGACTTTGCACAATTTTAATTGGTCCAGAGTAATGAATTTTTATATAATAAAATTCATGACATAAAAGTCCTTACAATTCGTTATATGAGAACTTATTAATATGGGCATATATATAATTTGCTTATATAATTTGCTTAAACTATCTAAATTCAATAGTTGTATTACGAATAAGATTTTAAGTAAGGGCTTATCAACACATATAAATAGAGGTTGAAATCGTAAAATGAAAGAAGAATTTTGTTTTTGTGATTTTCGAATTCTCTGGGTTTTGGGAGAAAAAGAAAAATTTCTATCTTTGTAGGGGCTATCATTCTAAATTGTGATCACCATTCGTGTGTGGATTTTCGATAGAGGATGTGCACTTGAACGTCTTGCAGATCAAACAATCAGAGAAAGAAAACATGGATTAATGTATGGTTTTACTTTTATAGATCTAGTTAAATGTAGCTTATTGTTTTATCTTATTAGGGTTTTTCTAAATTGTTTTGAATTTTTCACTGCGTATGAACCTCAAAACCCAACAAAACCACCTAATAGGTTTGATCAATCGCCACTGACAAGCATTAAGCTTATGATGACTACTATAGAATCTCAAGATACAAAAATCACTAAATCAGTCACATTTTTAAATAATATTTAGAATACCACCATAATATAAGTCGACAGGAACTTGTAACCACCTATAATCAACATTTCATATTCATTTATTGAAATAGAAAGATATACTTCACTTAACTTAGTTATAATCACTTGAACTAAATTTTTTATTTGAGGACTTTTTCATAAACTTCCTTCCATTTTTCTATATATGCATATGTATTTCTTTTTTCAATTATATATTCATTTTATTCATTATATTGTATTCCTACGGTTCCCTGCTCCATTTCCTTGGGAATCTATTATTCATGTTTTATAAAAGTTCTTCCTCTCATTTTTTCCACTACTAGATTTCTTACTCCATTTCCTTTAGATTATGCGGGTCTCTCTATTTTTTTCTTTTAAAACACTTCTTAGCTCTTCTCACTTTCACTATAGTCATGGAAGTACCTTACCTACTCAGTAATGTTTTATTAGCTAATTTCGTATTTTTCTCTTCAAATATGGCTTAAAATCTTTTCAATACATATATAAAATACTAGATCAATAATCTTTGTATAAAAAGATTCTTAAAAACCTATCTTGTTTATCTTGCACTTTTTTTTCGATCTTCTACCCATTATAATGTTTTACTTCAAGCAATTAATCCCCTCAAAACTCCTCTAGTGTATACACAGTCTAGGTTAAGTAAAAAAGCTTATAACAATTCATTTCCATCATAAAATTTCTATTTTCATGGATAGTAATAATATATCACTTCCATTTAAAATTCATATTATGTTCAAGTAATATTCCTAACTAAATAAAGTATAATGAAATGGAGAAATATTACATGTATTGTGCAAAATTTTAAAGAATTGACAACTTTCATTTAAATTATACCTCTCATTTCTTCCATACTTCTCTTTTTCCTACTTTACTTCACCTAATACCCCCACACTCATTTTGAGATTTTTTCTCAAAATTTAAAAATTAAGTATAGTTTCCAACAAAAATAAAAACACCTTTTGAAGCATAAACGAATAAATTAAATAAATAACTAACTAACATAAGAATGAATTTATAAGTAAAGAAAACATGATAAATTGATTAATTTTGAAGCATCGTAAAATTGAATAGATAACATATCAAACCATGATATCGAATATGGAACATACCACAGCAAACGTATCATAGTAACATGCCACATCAAATATATTAGAACATTACAAACAAAGACATCTTACAATAAAACTCATAGATAAATTACATAGAGAAGAATAAAAGATCAGAACCACCGACCATAAGTTGCATCGTCACCTCCATCACCTTGATCTTGCTGTTGAGACTAGATGTCGTTGCAGGATCATAGAACCTGTAATCCACTCCCGCCACCAGAATATCTTCAAAAAAGACTCTTTGATTTGACATTCTAAGTTGGGTGGATGGAATTCGAATGTTAGCTTGCACACCTTGCATCTTCCTAGTCATGTGACGCTCGGACCCATATAAGGTTCTTGCAATCTAGCATTAGTTCTGGAACATTAACTCTTAATTCTCAAAGATCTCATTTGGTTCCGCAAGATTGACCCCATCAGTGCCATTTCCATCTCATTCACATACATGCCATTAAAATCCTCCGTAGGTGGCTCAACTCTGTGACGACCCCTCCCTTAATCTACGTCACCACCGAACATAATCCTGTCATTAAGCCTTAATCCTAGCCACGTATAACTTAATAACGTATTAGTCATCCTTTCTAATAAACCTTGCACCATTATCATGACTCAATAGTATCTCAGAGTTAATTAAAATTTTATACAATTTAAATATTATTCAGCAGAAGTCTTGACAAATTAGTGTAAGTCATTCATATGAAACCTAAGTGTGGAAACCAAGAAACAACGATCACATGCATATATAAACAAAATAGCGATGACTATATATTAACTTGTCTGGCTAATATACTATCTCTCATCCTATTCATACAACCCTATAGTATATAAAAGACATACATAAGTTATACAACAAGATCAGAAAACCTACCAAATCAGAAGTAATGATAACTTAAAAGGCTCAGAAGTAGTCTTCGATATTCTCCTTGCCCGATTTTGCAACTCAATGGATCTGCAACTACCGTCATAAAAAGGACGGTGAGTTCAGTAATGTAGAAAGTAACACCGAGAGATATTTATCCACATTTCCAAATGTATCAAAAGAAACATTTCACAATACATACATTCATTATATAACAATAACTATAGATACACAAACACAATACCAAACAAAATATAACATCAATGAAACGTTCCAATGAACCACACATTAAATTGTTTACCTAACATATTAGCCCAGTAATACCTTATTGATCACATAGACCTTTGTTATTGATCACATAGATCATGGGTAGTCATTTATTTAGCACGAAATATCGACCTCATGTAATATGTTCACACGCATAGTACTTCGGTATTACTCTTATTGGTCGCTGCTTGTCATTAGGCATTCTCCATATTAGCTTTGAAACATGGCGTATCGACCTAATGTAATAAGTTCGCACACATTGTACTTCGGTATTGCCCTTATTGATCGCCGCTTAATCGTTTCATACATTGGCTTAGATATTACTTTTCAGGTAATAGCTTATATATCATATCCTTGTTAATTGTGAAACACGGTTTATCGACTTCATGTAATAGGTCGGCACACATAGTACGAAGGTTTATCGACTTCATGTAATAGGTCGGCACACATAGTACTTCGTATTACCCTAATTGGTCACCGCTTGTACATTTCATTAACTTTATATGGTAGGTCTATGGCACTAACTAGTCGGCTATACTGACATCCCCGAGTCCCATACCCTATGTCTCTCGCATATGCCTAGCCACATCATAAAACCTAAACATACATATTCTATAATGTGTTTAGACCCTTAGTTATGGTGTTAAACATGTTTAAGGTGTTTACGTTCTAGTTAAACTAATTAGCTAGCTTAGCTACACGCAGGTAGTGCACTACATACACACTTAGTGTGCTAATTGCATAAAAACTTAAAATTCTGCACTTTGAGTTCTGAGTTTTCTCCACACATGGCTAATTCCGACACCTTGGGCTCTCTTATACAACACCTTCAGAGACCCAAGACACCCACCACATCATAAGAATAACCCACACTTGATATTTTTCATGAATCCACCAAATTAAACTAAATGACTAGTGTAAGTAAATTTACCTAGTTGATGAACATGTAGCTTGATCAATTCCTTCAACTTCATTTGTTGATTTCTTGATCTTCTTCTCTAACTTTGTTTCTCCAACACTTTACTTATTCTCTAATTTTTCGAAATGAGAATAAAATGGTTGCATGAGTTGATCATTTCAATCTTATATATTATAGATAAGAATGATTATTAGCCATTGATCTTTATGTGCAAACTTATCCCGAGACTAATCTAATGGACTATCTTCATCTAACAAACACTAAATGGAAACTCAATTAGTCTCTTGATGTGTCGACACATATCTCGAGAAGTATCAATGACTAATGTTTTAACTTACTAATTTATGTTACATTTAATATAAAATCAACTATAGCCATATTAATACTACTATTTAATCTACATTAAGCTTAAATCAACTTATCACATCACTTTCTTCCCGATTTCATGCCAACATGCATTTCGAGGCACATCCTCGCTCACGTCTCGACCTCTATACATAAGTAGGAGTGACTTGCTATGCCTACACATATACAATGCACTAAGTATACATCATACCATAAATAATTCATTACTTGGTCTCTTGCCAAGTGTTGGGTTCATGTACCCGTTCTCGAACCACTTCACAGGTCGATGACCATTAATTACAGATCAAATCCACTATTAGAAATTTGGGTTGTTATAATCTCTATCTCATCTTCTTTGGTTTATTTAAATAGATTTGCAAAATGTTTGTTTTTATGGTTGATTTTTAGTTTGGATAGATTCTTTGATGGAATGGGAATGATCTTATGGTTTCAAAGGAGTTGTTTTGCTTCTGTTTTGATCAGATTTGGACACTTCGAGTTCAGCGTGAGTCATTGGAGAATTCGAAATTCAGGTTTGATTATGGAATCCTGAATTCTTGCTCAGCGTCGCGCAAGCGCCTTGTTCACAGGTGATACGACAATGGCCACGGTACTGCTTGGGAAATTGTAGAAGTTAATCCAGCAATTTCCCAATGATGTGGCATGTAACATACAACACTGGCAAATTGCTGAGATCAATTTATGGTTCTTCAACTCGGAGCCACTTATCTCACCCCAGTGCTTTGTGGGTAAAACCACGGCGCTGGGAGGGGGCTGGAGGTTTTCCATAGTTAAAGTAGAAATTCTAGTTTTTTTAGATTTATCGAGTTCTATTGAGATATATCGTCGAGACAATGATCAAGCCGTGGTAACTAACCCCGAAAATATTTTCGATGCAGCGAAGGCGTGACATTATTTTGAAAACGGTTTTATATCATTTTCAAGTTATTAATGCGAATTGAGTCAACTTACCTAAAATAAAACATGTTCATAATGCATACATGAACCTATACCAATGTAGACACGAGGAGAATTGGATAGGAACTTCCTAGTTAGGATTAGATAGGATAACGACGCTTCGAGGTAAGTGAGGTTTGCTTTATCTTCAATCATATCATGATATTGGTTATGCTTGGATTCATGGTAGTGAATGGTTGATATCATGCTTGAAATTAAATTGAATATATCTTGTTGTTCCATTTTATCTTGTCCTTTTGAGCTTTATATTTATGAATGCATATTGATTTGATATGCGTGGAATGAATAATTGTAAATGATACCTCAGATGGGAGAACCGACGGCCATCAGTCATCTCCTTCCGCTATTAAATGATACCTTGAAATATTGGCAGGTAGGATCATAATGATGCTTAGACACCAATCTATTAGGCAGGATCATATTTGATACCTTGAAGCTAATTTTTTGTCATATCACACAGTTTATATCTATTTTCCAGTTAGTTGACTAACTGGCATTCATGTTATCATTTTATCTTATAGACTAACTTGTTCGGGCTTTGCTTTGTTGTATCTTGCATTATATATTATGCTTGTTTAATTATCCTTTTATGACCTAAATGATAGTAGGACTAGTCAATAACCTTGTTCATGCTAGTTATTATGCATTAGGTACTACTTGGATGATTAAGGAAAAAAGGCTTCTACTTTATTGAGCTCATTGGATATTTGCTCACCCCACTACTTTTCCCTTTCCAAGTACCTTAGCTGCTACTCGAGATAAAAGAAAAAGCAAGGTCATAGCATAAGAGCTCTTTTCTCGTTTGCAAGGTTGTTTATTTAAATTTATTTGGTTTTGAAATGTTTTATGAAATAAATAGTAGATTTTATTGTGGGTAGACTTGTAAAACCCACAACCTTGTTATTTAATTTTTATCAGACATCTATTTTATTCCGCACCAAATAAAATCTGAAGACTTTTATTCTACACCTATTATATATCTTAATAGTCTATTTGTAGATTGTGTTGTTGTATCTTCGCAGGTTAAGGCTTACTAGATCATCACCCAACTCGCTAGGTCATCTCGAGGGGTTTGGAAAGGGTTTAGGCCAGGAGGCCCTTGTTGTAAGAATTGGGGTCGTCACACCTATAGTGTACACATCCCAATTGAACACAATTTTTTTGTTTTAATCCAATATTTCTTGGGCTGAATTAGCGAATCATGGATGAATCCTCTTTCTCAGCTATATCGCTAGAAAAATTGGTGGAATAATGACTCTGTGGTTCATCAATTTGGGAAGCGAATCCTAGTTCATTTTCTAAATCATTGGACTTCTATATTGCCACTTTATATAGTGAGTCCTAGTTTAGTTCTTGAGTCGTTGTGGAATCGATATATGTTTTCTTCAATTTACTGAATTCCTTACTTTTCTTCCCTTTTTCTTCCATTTTCTTCATATAAACTTCATATAACCTGAAATCATAAAAATAAGAGAAAACCAAGTGTAATATAACCTTTTACATCTAAAATTACCCTAAAGTATATCATAAAATGCTGTCTAACTATCGACTTATCAATCATCCTAGTAATACCTTGTGCAACGGTAACTAACATGCAATAATCGAGTTTTTAAGAAACCTATTATCATTTTGGGCATGAACAAGTAAATAGCAAAGATACTATATAATGTGAGATAGAATAACTAATGCCCAAAAATGATAATTCAACAAGATCATAATGATGCATCAATGCCATGGAATAAAGAGAAATGGAAACTAGATATGAGATGACCCAAACATTCGTGGGCCTGTACTGCTCGGCCTAAACCTTCGTCGAACCCTTTAAGATAACCCAGCGAGTCAGTTGATGATCTAGTAAGCCTTAACCCATGGAAAACAAACCAAGAAGTTCTACAAAAGACAACTAAGGCTAAAAGGTGTAGAAATAAAAGCCTTTTAAAAGTCTAATAATTGCGAAATTAATAGTAGAAATCTTAAGAACAACTAAACGCATAAACTAAAACAAGTCTTGTGGGTTTAAACATCTACTCATAAGAAATCCTCTATTTATTACATAAAGCATATTCAAAAACCAAATAGATAAATATAACCCAAACTACCGCACAGGAAAGAGATCTCCTACCCTATGACCTTTCTCTTTCCTATGTCTTGAGCAACGGCTTTGGTACTTGGAGGGGAAAATAAAGTGGGGTGAGCAATATTTCAATGGACTCGGTAAAGCAGAAGCCTACTCTACCATCAATCATCCAAGTAATACCTATTATATTCATAACTTGATTTCCACATTTCAGGTCACGAGAACCATTATTATTTTTTCGGGCATTAAAGAAATACTTGAACAAGCATAATAATATAGCACGATAAAGGAAACAACAATGCCCAAATTAATATTTCAAACAAAGATAAATGATGATAGTAAATGCCTTAGAGTTAATAGGAGTGGCAATTGATATGTCCAATTGGGCGTAGGCATTAGCTTCTCATTCCCTAATGCTGCGGGTTAGACAACGTGAGGTAAACAAGTCTAATCACCTATTATCCTATTCGAGGAATAAGCCTTAGCTTATCCTTCCCCCAACACTGTGGATTAAAAAATGTAGAGTTCACAAGTCTAACCCCAAAGCTCAAGATATCTATGCGCCTCAAGATATCTTGGAATGCATTTATGATATCTGAACGACTACGCCCCTCAAGATGTCATGGAATTCCCTTATGACATATGAACTGCTACGCGCCTCAATATATCATAAATAATGGAGGGAGGTCACCGGTGTCCACCGACCCTCCTTTTCGAGGTACAAATTCAATCATTCAACATTATATCAATTCCACAACATTCAAGAGATAAAGTAACAAAGGGACATGATAAGAAACACCTCGATGAAAAGATATCAAGGCAGATTCCAAGAAATTCATAAACAATTACTAAAGTCAAATCCTAGCATATCTACTAGCATGGCATGATTGATAATAGAGGAAACCCCACGTACCTTTAGCGTTGCTTTCCTATCAAATCTCCTAAATCCTTGAGAATCCCAATGTTTCATCCTCGAAAGTCTACATAGTTTAGATTTGACATCAATCATTAGACTTTCTTTTATTAGGATGATTTATTATTATCGTTTTAAGCCCATTAATTTATTATTAGGTTTCATTCAAAAGGTTGAAATTGAAATTCGAGATTACTTTTCATCTTTCGACCTTAAAACCCAATTTCGAATTATCGAATCACTTGAAAACCAAGTTTGATTGATTTCATGTTCTAATACTCTCTTTTAGCTTTCTAATAAAATAAAGAACAACGAAAATGAAGTAAAAATGAAGAAGTTATGCCACTTTTACAAACATTATCGGTTAAAATCAGTAAACCTGATGTACTGACAATGTTGTGTGGGTTATCCCATATGGTACCGTGGCGACGTCACCGCCACTGCATTGAGTCATCTCAGTGTGATTAATGTGCGTGGTGGCGTTCTGGGTTTACCTACACAGCGCCGTGGCGGCGTCACCACCACTGTAAGCTCCATTTTGTCGTCTTGTTGACGTCGTTTGTTTACACACACAACGCCGTGCGTGTGTATGCATGGCACATGGACGGCGTTAACATCGGTGGGACCCAAGATTATTGGTTTCCCTCTTCCCAGCTTCCGACCAAATCCCTACCCATTTAGGACTTCAAATACATAAAAAATAGTCCAATATTAAGTGTTCGGTCAACCATTAACCATTTCAAACGAGATTGTACAAAAATGAGTCAAAAATCCAAAGTTTTGTTGTAAAAAGTTACTAAATCCAAAACTACGACAAAACCATCTAAGACAACTTAAACAACATGATTTTCTTCCAGATATTAGTGATAAAGGGGAGTGGTGTGATCCTAAAATGAAAATAAAATCTAAGAAAAACCACGCCATCTTTAAACATCGATTTTTCATATTTCCAAATCATTTTATTCAGGTTAAACAAGTTGGCCTAGGGTTCTTACCTAGCTTGAGTGATTCTCAAGCTTGTGTAACTTCGTGTATTCTTTTCCTAGCTTCTAAGTTTCATCTCTTTCGCTTCTACTACGACCACTAGCTTCCTCTCTTGTTTGTTAAGTTGGGAAAAAAGTGGCTACAACTCTTATAACTTGTATATGTAAAGGGCCCTATTGAGATTTAGGAATGGTGACCAAATCTTAGCTCTTCATTTCATCATGCCCTTTTTAGTTTTATCCCTTGTTCCCAAATGAGTCCATCTTTTTTTTAGAAGAATACTCCTTGTTTGTATGTTATTGCCATTACTTTTTACTCAAACCTATTTCCTTAATATAAGCATAATTTCGCATCTAAATAAACTAAACAGTATAAAGTAAACACATTCAAGGGAAACCCCGAGATGTCACGAAGGATATGCAATAAAAACTTATGAAATATTAATAGTTATACACATTAAGATATCATAACCACAATAGAAGAAGGTACCAATGGCCACTGGCCCTCCAACTTAAGGTGTAAGCATGCATTCATCAATATAAATGTACTAGTTCCATAGCCAATGAATATCACAATTTGCTACATGAGTTCTAACATACCTAATATCAATTATCGATTACAGTTGGATTTAGGTTTTTTTGTAGCCTATTATAGTTTCATTAACTTAGTACAAAATTACTATTTGGAAACCATATGCTAAGTTAGAACTAACTTAAGTCTCGCTAATGTCGACCTATCCATACCTACGATGCACACCAATCTTGAGAAATACCTGAGTGTCGACTCCTGAGAGTTGATGGAGCTCACTACGTCACTCTAAGTCCAGGTCAGGGTTCTAAAATGACATGTGGCATAAGTTAGAATTTTAGGGTCGTTACACTATCGTTTGGGATATCGCCAAGAAACTTGTCCACGTACTTCTTCTGGTTCACCTGAGCAGCTCAAAGTCGCTGACAAAACCCGTCTCACCTTCTTCATGCAATCAACATCAATCTCAATTCCAACTATCTCCTGGTCCTTTGGCTCATCCTAACATAAAGTGGAGCGACATTGTATGTCTCTAGGTCACCGGACAGTACGAATAGATTCCAAAGAAGGGAACTAAATCAAAAACATATTCAATGAGGAATAAAAATCAAATAAGAAAAGAACTATAATTGATTCCCTTGCTGGTTTACTTACTTGTAACGCCTTGAAATACCACCAAAATGACTCACTCATGCCCCGAAAACGCTCAACACTAAGTCCCTAGGTCACTGTTGTGCATTTTAAAATTGATTTGGTGTATTAGACACATCTTTTATTGCATAGCTGAAATAATATTTTTGTTACCTCTCTTGTGGTTACAGAGGTTAAGATCACAACCCCTTATGACCATAGACATCCCTTATAGATACAGTCATCCCTTATGGGCACAGGCATCTCTTGTGGGCCCAGTCGTGTCTCTTTTGAGCACAGACGACCTTTGTGGGAACAATCGTCTCTTGTGGGCACTGTTGTCCCTTATGGGCACAGACGTCCCTTGTGGCTACAAACATCCCAAGTAGACACAAATATCCCTTGTGGGCACATACGTTAGTTGTAGTGACAAACATATCTTATAGGGCACAGATGTTCTCTGTGGCCATAGTCACTATTCATCATCTTCTCCAATAGCCCAATATGAACGAAAATGGCCACAACTTCATCACCAAATTTAGGCCTAAATTAAGAAATTATGTCTCACCATTGGTTGATTTGACCGCAAGTGCTCCTAATTAACACAAGGCAATAATAATGATCATTTACATTGATCAAATTAATGGTTTTAACATTCGTTTTCATGATAACCTAAAATAACCTTAGTTTCCACAAAAACTAGTTTTGAAACCAAACACTTAAAAATCAGTTTTGATACGATGAAAAAATTCCTTTAAGGTTTAGATCTCAAAATTGATTACAAAAGAACATATACTTGCATTGATCATTTCATACTCCCAATTGAATACAATCTAAAGCTTACATTGGATTGCTTGCTTAGGCTTGCTTGAGTGCACTCAAATTTATAGAAGTTCTTCTAATCCTTCAAGATTCTAGCATGCTATCACGCTTTTTCTCCTCTTTTTTCTTGCAAATGTGGTTGGATATTTCTTTCTCTTATTGCATGTAAACGAGGAGGAGGCACCTTTTATAATTTAAGGCTTTAATTTAAGACCATTAGATACTCCTCTAATCTTTTTTCATGTTTAATCTCTAGGAACATTTCTTGATTAGGTCTATCAACATGAAAATCTTTCATCATGGTTCTCTTAGCTACAAGTGTTCGTATTATGGTGAAATGACAATTTTACCCCTCATGGAGTAGCATATCTACCATTCAACTTATGTTTTATGTCTTAATTATTGACCATAAAGTTCCTCAAATTTACAATACATACCATAAGCTCATACATTTAATTTAATTCTTTCTCGCACTCTTGTTTAACAATAACTTAGGTCATATAAATAAAACACACCTAATACGACCTAAGTTCTATAACGGCCAATTTTAATAATGTCGTTATTATTGACTATTTTCAGACTTGGACGCCAGCTCAGATCCACGTGGATGTCGGAGATAGGCCAAGACACGCCAGACTAGGTAAATAGTGATTTTTGTATTATGTTTGTCTATTTGCGATGTCGTATATTAAATTATCTTAGCTTGCATCGTATGTGTGTATTTATATCGTTGAATCAAGTGAGATAGTGTAACGGGTAGTCGCCTAGAAAAACCTGTCAATAAGGGTACTAAGCGAGCGAAATGTGGGTACACTAGGTCAGAAAAATAATTTGGATAATCAAATTAATTAAATGTGGCAAAATATTAATGATAAACCCATAGTCTATGCCAATTGATCGAAATTGGCAACTATGGCGCTCCTCGTTATGCATGCCGAGGTGCGAGACAACGGGTAACCGGAGATAATTGAACAAGGCTAAAATTTAGTGTCAAATGAGGAACAAATAAAAACATGCCACCTATACACCTAACACCCTTAAAATCAGGTTTACCATTCATTCCTCACAACCCTCACAACCCTCCCACGTTCCCTTTTTCTCTACCTCTCTTCAACATATAAAGAGAGTGTGTATCAATGTGCAGTGTAAAAGTTCATAGAGGAGTAGATTGATTGAGAGTGTGAGATTTTATGAGATCCTTGGAGAGTTTAGAAGTGAGTTGATCGAGCAAACAAGTAATCAAGGTGAGCATCTCTACTCTCTTTCAATTTTTTATTAAAATGAAGCTTGATTGGGGTTTTAATGGTGATAATTAATTGTTGTTAAATGTTGGAGAAAATGAGGAATTAATGGTGTTGGGTTGTTGTTGATGATGTTGTAGTATTGATGTTGTTTTAGTTGTTGAAAAGAAATAGTAGAAAACAAAAAAAAAGAGACAACGTCTCTGTTTGGGAAAAAAATTGGAGGAGGGGAGGGTCGAATGCACAAACCGGCCGAGCCAATCCAGGCTCGACCCGGTTGAGCTGGATCGGGCCGAGCTGATTTTGGCCCGACTCGGTTGGGTCGGATCAGGTCAGACCCGATCCAGGGATCCGCCCCATTAATTATATAGTATAAATTATAAAAATTTATTTAAAAACATATTTAAATGAAATAAAATACAAAAAAATATGGAAAAAAAATAAAAAATTACAAAAAATCCAAAAAATCATAAAAATATAAGAAAATAGGAAATGGATTGGAAACTGGGTTTTCGCGAATATTTTGGGCATTTGGTACCTAGGCTAACTCGAAAAATGTGCAACAATAAAAAATGTGAATAAAATTCTAATATTTGCTCTCATAAAATAAAGTCAATTAATTTGACTCTAAACTATTTAAAATGGTTTAATTGAACACCAAGAACTTATGAGATTATAGTCGGGAGTCGGGCGCGTATCTCGAGATATGAGCGGGACTCCGAAGTGCGTTTTGAGTACGTAAGAATCTATTCGAAAGTCACTAAGGGTTTACTTTTTCTATTGCTGATTTCCTATTCCTTGTTATTGTACTCTATTCTGTGATACATTTAGGTTGGTGGCTGAGTTACTCCCACCTGATATTCGAAGTGTACTTATGGCATATTAAGCTGTAGCACATGTGATCAGGCACTCAGTGAATTGCAACCCGACTTCAACTAAGGTGCACATGTCGAACAAGCACTGCGAGGAACTAGGTGAAAGGATGTGGGGGAACCCACCGAAAGGATCCTGGAGTCTGAAGTACAGTTTAGTCTGATTGGGACAAGCACACACTTTGTTTCTCTCTCGTGTTATATATTCATGTGATGATCGTAGCACATTTGCCTATTTAGTTTCTGCATGATTATTTAACATGATTATTGATATCCATTTACTTTCTTATAAATGCTCGGTGTAATTATTTTGGAATCTTACTAACTGTACTCTTCATCTGGATTTTTGTGATGGTTGAGTACGCAGATCCCAGTACTAGTAGGGGCAAGGGGATTCGTGGCGACTTCATCTGATTGCTCGCGATTGAGGACCCACTAGTATGTGTTATTTTGATATTTTGCTATACTTTTGAGTATTGGGAGACTAGAGAGACACTGTACTTCTATATATTATTGTTTATTATTGTCGCCTATATACAAAGTACTTTCCTGGGTTTTCTATAGTAGGACATGCTCTTGTGAATGATGCTTTATATGATGATGAACTTATTTGTCTACTTACTCTAATTTAAGACTCCCATCGTTTTAATGTTAAAAGTGATTCAATTGTCTAACTAAACTAATTGAACGGAATGAGTTAACATGCATATCGAAGAGTAGTGATGCGACAACTAACGTCAATGGCGCGTGGGACCCTGTGGGTTAATGAAGTGACAGGGTTTATGTACGTGATATGTTTTACTATAAATGATATATTATACGCGTATATACACCGAGGCTAATTCGATGCACACTTTTCGATGCAGATCACGATAGACCGGCAACCCTCTATACAGCTTGAGATAGGACAGACTAGCAATCCTATTAGGGACCCTACTACCAATACTGCTACTACTCATAGCATAGATGATCGACTCGTCGCTCATGATGCTAAATTGGCAGAGATCCCCCAGTTACTTAGGGCTCAAGCCGCGGCACAGCTGCCACAGTAGCAGCAATACCTCCCACAGTTCTTGTCAGACCTACTGTACAAATAGTCGTTGCTCCAGCTACACCATATATGTCTATTGATACATGAGTCTCAAAGACACGTGCGAGAGGAGTTTCGCCAACATTAGTGATACCATTAGAGACTTTGACTCTTACGCCCCTACATATGACTACTGAGTAGCTGGCCACTACTATAGTTAATGCCACCTCCATATTCGTCTTGACCCTAGAGGCGAAGCTTATCAAAGACTTTATGAAGTTTCGGTGGGATACTTCTACGGAGGTGGAGACCCTAAGGCGCAGGGAAGTGGATAGTCCCGCATTAGTGTTTCCATAAACTGATGCAGAACGACAACAACATATAGGCATGTTTATCTAAAGAGTGTCTGAGAGCACATGCAGCGATTTGGTGGACGAGTTATATGGATACCTACCAGGAGCTAGTTACATGGGCGGAGTTTCGAGAGTTGTTCTACGACGAGTTCATTCCCATACAGGTGAGGCTGGGGTTGAGGGAGGATTTTTGGGCCTACGATAGGGTAACCTCTCATTAACGCAGTACATGGAGCGCTACCGATACCTATTGCAGTTCTCGATGGATGTTGCAAGCACAAAGAGGCTTCAGATTTACTATTTCGTATGTGGTGTTGATGTGCGGATTTTGACGTGATAGTCTCGATAGGGGCTGCTACTCTTTAGGAAGTGTACGATCTAGTATTATTTTATGAGAAACTACTATTGGAGAGAGAGGGCAGATGTACGACATGCACTGTGGTATAGAGGGTCAGGGTTCTCGATCGGATCGAAGACCAAAGACATAGAGAGATCATTCTAATACGGGTCGCCGAGATGATCGACGAGATGGGGATCGTAGGGGTGATCACAAGTACAACCAATTTTAGGGTGAGGATAGGTAGAAGACACATGCCTTAGAACATGCACCCACAGAGCAGCAGAGACAACAACCACAACAGACCGTAAGGATAGGGATCGGGGAGGCGTGACAAGGGTCAGAGAGACCAGGTTCAGGGTCAGGGTCAGGGTCAGAGATTCATAGATAGGCAGGATGGGAGATAGGAGAAACTTCGTTGTCATTGTTGTGGTTAGAGAGGACACCTAAATGCTGACTGAAGGGCACCACCAATATTACCAAGAGCACTGCAGGATCAAGTTAGGGAGAGAACACATGCAGTCGCGCAGCCAAACAGAGATGCGACCAAACAGCTCATCGAGGGTACATAATCTATTATGGGTACACCGATGCATGTTAAGATAGATTCAGATAGCACAATATCATTTATTGTTTGACGTATGGCAGGAGAGTTAAGGTGTTAGGGCCCATCTCACTAAGCCCTGACTTAGCCTAATTACGTCTAATTAGGCACCTAATTCATTTCATTTACTTAACCTATTTGAATGTATTTCATGTTCTACACTCACCCTGGAACCCAAAATAACATATATAAAATGATTACAACAAGAAAATTAAACTTCAAGAAAGTAAAACATTCACCAAATCTCCGAGTTTTGTTTGTTCTTCATTGTCTTTATTAAGTACCTGACATCATAAAAAACAACTCAAAAATGTCAGGTAAGTAAATTCCTATACACTGCTCTGTACTCGTGCAAATGTTAGTCCGAATACATGGCGACATTTAATTGCATTTCCAAAATAACAAGAAATTTATATAACCGTGTGAAACCCTTTTATTACTATTTAAGGTTCACAAACAAGTTGGCCGACCTAAGAATGAACCTAAAACAATAATGAAAGTCCAATGTATACTACCCCGGAGTCGACATTACCTGCTTTAGGCACTTGCAGTATGTCTAGTCTGGAGTGGAGCACCTCACGCTCTTACGACCAAAACATGGGATCCAGATGCCATGTATGCATGACCAAGAATGATGCGAAATACAATGCAGACTAAATACGAATGCAGGTACAAAGATAATTCCATAAATAGTAAAACCACTGTAGGGTTTACTTATAGTTCAACCAACTAAAAGTTGGTCATGAAGCATCACACAATGTTCCTCAGCTTTCATGTACTTCCATGTGTCCTATTAAACCATAAAATTCATTATTACAGAATTGTGATTCTATTTTAATACCTTAAGAATCATATTTCCACTTACAATGAAATTCAAGTCTTCTAACAAACTTTAACAACTATTTCAAGGTCTTCGAAAGCACCTTCAAACTTATTTTATTGTTTTGGAATTCTAATTAGAGTCCTAAATCATTAATTGGACTCTAGAATAGGTTTTTACTACCTATTTAACTTCATAATAACCAATCAACTTGGCTGTGCATTCCCAAATTGAGTTCTCAACTCAATTAACAATTTCAAGCTATTTCATTTCTTAAATTTGATTAGGAACCTCAATGAGTCCTAATTCGACTCATTTTCTTAGCAAACTATGTATTTTTGTTAATTACATTATCAATCAATTCCTTCATTCCATTAACTAATGAATTTAGTTAATTGGTTTTGACTATTTTCACGACTATGTTTCACCAACTTAAAAGTTGTACCAAGGTCCGAGCTTAGGTTCTATTCAAAGAAGAATATATAGGGATTCTAAAAAGTCCAACCTTAGTTCATTTGGATAACAAATACCCATTTAAAACATTACGCAAAGTTGTTAACTCGCAAATGTCATAATTGGACAGTTTTGAATCATACTAACATGCTATGTTCTACCTTGTTGTTCATCGATCAAACAAACTCAAATGGCCACAATCTTTATTTATCATCAAAGTAGGTTATACTAAGATTCAAATGAACCTATTTGCAAGTCAATCAGACCTCATTTGATGTCTCAAATCAATTCACAAATATGCCTACTCAAAACAATAAGAAAAATAACAGTGCAGTCCTACTTTTTAGCGTTCTTTCTGGCCTTTAAAACACTATCAAACCTTCTCCAAATCAAAATCTGATTTACCGGGGTTAAGTTTGATATATAAACACGAAAACCCATAAAATATTTCGCTCAAAAACCTTTGTTTAATTGCCTGAATCATTAACCCAAAGTAGCCCAAAAACTGGACTGCAGTACTAGTGTTACTAAACTAGTTTTTATGACACCCATTCGACTTCGATAGACCTATGAAACCATCTCAAAACCTCAAGCTGATTCTAAGGGACCTACTTTGATATATCAACATCAAAACCAATACGAAAGTTTGACCAAAATCGATCGTTTGATCCTTCAAAATCATACCCAACATGACATGAAAATAAGATTGCACAACATTTACACACCACTACAACAACGGTTCTTCTTCATCCCCCTTTCTCACTCTGAACCGAACCAATAGCAACAACAATGCATACAACAACCTCTATTTCTTTCAACAACAACAATGATACCAACAAAACATCAATCTCTTCAATACAAATAACTAACAACTTACCAATTTCCAAGTCGAGGAAAGAAGAGAGGCGAGACTGTGAGAGGTGATATTGGAGAGCCGAGACATGGGAGGGATTAGTTTCCCCGATAGAGATATGGGAATGAGAGAACACGAGAGAGAACTTAGAGAGAACACGAGAGAGCCGAGAGGGAGACGAGAGACGTTAAGAGAGAACGAGAGAGACTGTCGAGAGGAAGAAGATGAAAGGGGAAGAGGTTTGATCGAACCTCAGTTCACATTAGAGAAATTGGATTTGGGTTGGTCAAATGACCCAAATACCCTTCCCTTATTATCCTTTTCTAAATAAGCCAACTGCCCTTTTGTGTCTTTTACATTTTTCTATTAGTTTTTCTTGTTTATCCATTATGTTTTATACCAAATTAATACCCCAATTTCGCCATAAATTGATGAAAATACCATCGCACTCTGAAATATGTAGACACTGTGTCTAAACCTTAACTTGACTATTTTGCATCGAATAAATTATATTAGATTCACTAAGCACATGACACACAAAAATAATATTTTAACTTATGATCTCCAGTCCGTAAAACTTGGGTCCCACCTCGGAAGCGTAATTTTGAATTAAAATTCAAAAATACTTAATTAAACTGCTAATCATGTTTATGAAATTTTTGGATTTCACATAGGGTTAGCATCATAGAAGCTAGACACACACCTTTTCCTCAGTACGGCCATTGGGGATAAGATATACCATAACCGGATATGTCAAAACTGCACAATAGAGGTAGAGGGGCATCTGTTGTTGATAGACTTACGAGTCTTAGAGTACCTTGAGTTTGACACACTTTTAGGGATGGACTGGTTGGTGGCATATCATGCTCAGTTGGATTGCTTCCAAAAGATCGTCTCGCTTCGAGTTCCAGGGATTTCAGAGTTCCCATTTACCGAAGTTGCGACTGCAGTACCCATTACTAGAGGCCGACTAGCTACGACATAGGAGTTTGAGGCATTTGCGGTGATTGTTGAGACTGAGGTTAGAATTGAGGATATTCCTGTAGTCCGAGACTTTGTTGACATATTTCCAAATGATTTACCAAGATTGCCATCGCCATGAGCGATTGAGTTCGTCATTGAGCTGATACTAGGGACTCGGCTGATCACTAGCAGGCCTTACCAGAGGCCAACGTCAGAGCACGAGGAGTTCAGGAGGCAGTTGGATGACTTAATGGAGAAGGGTTTCATTCACCCTTGCATGTCACCTTGGGGAGCTCCAGTGTTATTTTTGAAGAAAAGGATGGTTTAATGAGGATGTGTATGGACTATAAGAAGTTGAATCAATTGACGGCCAAGAACCGTTACCCACTCCCTAGGATCGATGATCTTTTAGATCAATTGGCAAGCGCTAAGTTCTTCTCGAAGATTGATCTGCATTTAGGCTATCATCTGTTAAGGATCTGAGAAGAGGACATTAAGAAAACCGCCTTCAGTACAAGATATGGGTTGTTTGAGTTTACAGTCATGCATTATGGATTGACTAACACCCCGTCGATCTTCATGGACTTGATGCAAAGGGTATTAAGACCTTACTTATATCGATTTGTCTAGTCTTCATCGATTATATATTAATCTATAGCAAGACTCGTGAAGAGCACGAGAGCCATCTTATAGTATTTTTGACGATAAGGAGAGAGAAAAAACTGTACACAAAGTTTAGCAAATGTGATTTTTGTGGATAGTGTCATCAGTGACCAGGGTATCTTTGTGGATTTAGAGAAAATCAGGGCTATCATTGATTGGGAGATGCATGAGTCTATTTTTTACATTTGGAGTTTTTTGGGGCTAGCAGGGTATTACCGCTGATTGATATAGGATTTTCCTCGATCGTAGCACCGATGACTAAACTGACCAAAAAGGATGTTAGATTTGATTGGTCAGAGGAGTGCGAGCATGCTTTATGTGTTGGGTTTTGTGGTTCATATGCAACGGAGATTACAAAACAATTTTGACAAAAACCCCAACAGGATCCGAATCTAATTCCATTAAAAACGTTTAAACCATGAAAACTTAATCATACCTCAGTCGCAATGTACCTTTCTGAAGGTTATTCGATCTCTAAGGCGTTGCCAACGATGAACACCCTCTATCAGCAGTCCACACACGAACGACGGCCGAGATTTGAAGTGCTAGCTTCGAGAGAATACCAAATCTTTTTGTTTCTCTCCAAAACGATTCAGAGCATACCAGAAAACACTAGTTCGTTTTAAAACGAAAATAGAGTTTCGGCCCTTAATCTTTTTTTTTCTTGTATGTTCTAACTTAAAGCGTCTATTTATACAACCCTTGTATATAGACGGTTAAGTAAATTACACATACACCCCTACTTAAAGAAGTATAAGTGTATTACACCACAATGACGTTTCTGTCATGAATCTTATCATATAAAATTTGTTTTTCTGAACCATCTTAAAATCTCACAAAACCATTCTTAGTGTGCGACCTAATAGGCTCATACAACGTTGGCAGCGTACCAAAAAACATTTTGGTATATAAGTCATAAGCGGCCTCTAGTAAGACATTATGACTACCCAAGTCGTATGAATATCAAATCGATACAACCTAATAATAATGTATATAACATCCTTTTGTCACACGATATCCTTTTGATCAAACATAAGGCATGGAATTGTCATCCAACATGTTCAATCGTACTAATCTCGATCTCTAGGTAGACTTAAAACATCTAAGTGACATTGATCAATATCAATTCACTTAGACTAGGCCTTTTAACAGTCTAACACATCGAGGGATCCACTGGATATCTCTCTTTAAATGAGAGGGACAAATTTTATCTCGATTACACAACTTCATCACATTGCTCGCATAGTAACCAATCACAACCTTTATAATCGTCCGATTAAAGACAACGTTTGATTGTGTCAAATCACTGTGTTCCTAATGTTAAAGTCTCTGATAATCTCAAGTCAGAGGACTGAAAAATATACATATCATGAGAAACAACTATGACTTAATCGATGTGATGTTCTCATAGCGGGTCGTTCCAGTACTTTGTTCCCTAACAACTCGTGATCTTGATTCGTTTCCCTATACGTATAATCATCATATGATCATCAATCAAGACTCACACTAGTCTTAATTCATTATAGTTCCCAGTATAATGATTGACTAGGGACATTTAGAATATTTCTATAAATACACATGGATCTTATTATAATGTAGACATGCAAATTAATTATAATAATCAGCAAATGAAATCCTCTATTTTATTAAACTAAAAGTATTCATAAAGACAGTTAATGGATTGACCGAGGGCACATGCCCCAACATTATGGGAGTTGAAGAAAAGATTAACTTATGCACCAGTGTTGACATTGCTAGGGCCATGCAAAAGATTGTCAGTGTATGTGGATGCATCGGGCATTGGACTTGGATGTGTTTTAATGCAGAAGGCAGACTAGTAGCTTACTTGTCTCAACGATTGAGACCCCATGAGGGAAACTATCCAGTGCATGAGTCGGAGCTTGCAGCAGTCGTTTTTGCACTAAAGGATTGGAGGCATTATCTCTACGAAGAGCAATTTGTACTCTAACAGATCATCAGAGTCTGAGATACATTCTCACTCAGAGAGATCTGAACATGCTTCGGAGGAGATTGCTTGAGTTATTGAAAGACTACGACTTCACTATTGAGTCACACAGGGAAAGTGAACGTTGTAGCTGACGCATTGAGTATGAGCGGTATTGATAGTCAGACGTTGGTACGATGTATGACGCACGAGCATGGCTTATTGCAGGCGGCGTCAGTTATGTGCATGACATAGGTTTTTACCACGATCGAGCGAGACATTTGTTGTTAGATGAGAGTTTCGACTATATTTATTGAGCGGGTTGTCGAATATCAGAGGACCGATGGGCTTTATGAGCGGTTCAGTTGTTTGGTTCGAGATCCGAAGTGTACAAATTGGGTAGAATCGTTGGATCAGTGTTTAAGACACCGAGGGAGGTTGTGGATAATTCTAATTCAGGAGATACGAGATGGGATTCTAGATTATGCATACAAATCTAGCTACACAGTTCATTCTGGTCGAACCAAGATGTATCATGATTTGAGGCAATTGTTTTGGTGGTCAAGGTCGAAGGATGAAGTTGGCGAGTATGTCAGAAGTTGTTATATTTGCCAGCAGGTTAAGGCTAAGCACTAGAGACCAGGCAGTTTACTACAGCCACTACCAATTCCCCAATGGAAATCGGAGCACGTCACTATGGATTTTGTCAATAAGTTACCACCGACTTCGAGGAGACACGATGCGACTTAGGTTGTGATTGACATACTGATGAAATTAGTGCATTTTATTCCTATTTCTATGAGATATTCATTCCCACAACTGAACATTATCTTAGAGAGGGAGATCATTAGATTGCATAGGGTGCCAATCGCTATTGTATTCGACCGAGATCCTAGGTTGACTTCAAAATTCTAGGAGGCGATGCAGGAGCAGTTTGGCACCAGTTTGCAGTTTAGTAAGGCCTACCATCCTTAGATGGACGGACAGTTGGAGAGACTGATACATATTCTAAAGGATATGCTCTGGGCTTGTATTTTGCAGTTTAGAGGTTCGTGGAGGATTATCTACCACTGTGTGAGTTTGCTTATAATAACAACTATCAGTCGAGTATTGGGATGCCTTCGTTTGAGACATTGTATGGCAGGCCCTGTAGATCACATGCGTCTTCTATAGCGCTTGAGGATACAGCAGCGATTGGGCTAGAGATAGTTGTTGATCACACAAAGAAGATTAAGCTGATTTGAAAAAAACTTTAGGCGGCTCAGAACAAACAAAAGAAATATGCGGATAAGTATCATGAGGGTCTGAGTTATAAAAAGGGCGACATGGTTTATCTGAAGGTTTACCTTTGGAAGGTCCAGTAGAGATTTAGGATTAAAAGGAAACTGGCGCCGAGATACATAGGACCGTTCAGAGTCGTAGCGCGAGTTGGCAGTGTAGCTTAAAAATTGGAGTTGCCGGTAGAGTTAGCTGGGGTTCATCCTACATTTCATTTCTCGATGTTGAGGCTAGCTAGATTAGGATCGAGACCGATGGTTGACTTGAGACAGATCGAGATTCGGCCTGACGCGACATATAAAGAGCAACCGATAGCGATTATGGATCACAAGATTCAAACTCTTAGGAACAGGGAGATCCCTAAGGCGTTAATTCATTGGCAGCATCATGGTACTGTAGGACTCATTTGGGAGCTCGACTCTACTATGCGGGAGTGTTACCCTCAGCTATTTCACGGTATGATGCTCCAATGTATTTAGCATTTTGGGACGAAATCTCTTTTCTAGTTGGGAAGATTTTTAACGGCCCAATTTTAATTTTGTCGTTATTATTGACTATTTTCAAACTCGAATGTCAGATATTGGTCAAGGAACGCCTAACTAGGTAAATAGTGATTTTTGCATTATGTTTGTCTATTTGCAATGTCATATATTAAATTATTTTACTTAGCATCGCATGTATGTCTTTATATCGTTGAACTAAGTGAGATAGTGTAACGGGTATTCGCCTAAAAAAACATGTCAATACAGGTATTAAGCGAGGCAAATGTAGGTACACTAGGTTGGAAAATTAATTTGGATAATCAAATTAATTAAATATGACAAAATATTAGTGATAAACTTATAGTTTAGGCCAATTGATTGAAATTGACAACTATGGCGCTCATCGTTACGCATGCCGAGGTGCGAGACACCAGGTAACTAGAGATAATTGAACAAGGCTGAAATTTTGTGACTAATGAGGAGCAAATAAGAACATGCCACCTATACATCTAACACCCTTAAAATCAGGTTTACTACTCATTCCTCACATCCTCCCCCGTTCCCTTTTTCTCTACTTCTCTTCAACATATAAAGAGAGTGTGTATCACTATGCAGAGTAAAAATTCTTGGAGGAGATTATTGATTGAGAGTGTGAGATTTTACTAGATCCTTGGAGAGTTTTGAAGTGAGTTGATTAAGCAAATAAGTAATCAAGGTGAGCATCTCTACTTTCTTTCAATTTTTCATTGAAATGAAGCTTGAATGGGGTTTAATGGTGGTAGTTGATTGTTGTTAAATGTTGGAGAAAATGAGGTATTAATGGTGTTAGGTTGTTGTTGATGATGTTGTAGTATTGATGTTGTTTTAGTTGTTAAAGAGAAATAGTAGAAAAGAAAAAAAAAGCCAACGTCTCTGTTTGGGAATAAGAAATTCAGGGAAGGGAGGAGTGTGTCGCGTGCGTGCGACCCCTGGATCGAGCTGAGTCAGTCCGGGCCCGACCCGGTTGGGCCGGACCGAGCCCGACTCGGTCCATGGACCCCATGCCATTAATTAAATAATATATATTATAAGAATTTATTTAAAAACATATTTAAATATAATAAAATATGAAAAATATGGAAAAATAAATAGAAAATTATAGAAAATCATAAAAAATCATAAACAATTATAAGAAAATAGAAAATGGATTGGAAACTGGGTTTTCACGACTATTTAGGCATTTAGTATCCGGGTTAACTCGAAAAATATGCTACAAAAATTCTAATTTGTGCTCTTACAAAATAAAGTCAATTATTTTGAATTTAAACAATTTAAAATGGTTTAATTGGACACTAGGAACTTAAGAGACTATAGTCAAGAGTCGACCGCGTATCTCGAAAAGTGAGCGGGATCCCAGAGTACGTTTTGATGTACGTAAGAATCCATTTGAAAGTCACCGAGGGTTTACTTTTTCCATTGTTGATTTCCTATTCCTTGTTATTGTACTCTATTCCAGTGATACATTTGGGTTGGTGGTTAAGTTACTCCCACCTAATATTCGTAGCGTATTTATGGCACACTAAGCTGTAGCTCTTGTGATCAGGCATACGGTGAATTGTCACCCGAGTTGCACTAAGGTGCACATGTCAGACAAGCACAGCGAGGAACCACGTGAAAGGAAATGGGGGCACCCACCGAAAAGTTCGAAGTACATTTTAGTCTAACCAGGATGATCACATACTTTGTTTCTCTCTCGTATTATATATTCATGTGATGATCGTAGCACAGTTGCCTGTTTAGTTTTCGCATGATTATTTAATATGATTATTGATATCCATTTACTTTCTTATAAATGCTCGGTGTACTTTACTCGAATCTTACTAATTTTACCCCCATTTGACTTTTTATGATGGTTGAGTGCAGATCCCAGTACTAGTAGGGGTAAGGGGATTCTTGACGACTTCATTTGATTGCCCGCAGTTGAGGACCCCCTAGTATGTGTTATTTTGATAGTTTGCTTAACTTTTGGGTATTGGAAGACTAAAGAAACACTGTACTTGTATAAATTACTGGTTATTAGTATTGTCGCCTATATACATAGTACTTTCCCGGGTTTTTCTCGGTAAGACATACTTTTATGAATGATGTTTTATATGATGATGAACTTATTTGTTTTACTTACTCTAATTTAAGACTTTTGTGTTTTAATGTTAAAAATGGTTCAATTGTCTAACTAAACTAATTGAACTGAATGAGTTAACATGCATATTGAGGAGTAGTGACGCAACAACTAACATTAATGGCGCATGGGACCCAGTTGGTCAATGAAGTGACAGGGCTGCGGGGCCGTCATGCTCCATGTGGCGGCTTTGGGATTTGGGGCCATCACAAGTTCCCTTGATTCGATTATCTACCCAATTATCCGTAGCGCGCATGCGTATCTAGGCGATTCATACTCGCATACTTGATGATAAATTTTATATTTATTTGTCTCTCGTCACTTGTTTATTCCTTGATTTAAGTTTAGTCTATCTATCATGCACTTTGTTATTTACTTTCTAGTCATTTTAAATTCATACATGATTTAGAGATTATTACTTATTTTTAGTTCCAAAATATTGTTTAATCTAGTCTGGCTTTATTCACTAGAATTATATCTCTCACTGGTGATAATTGCAAATTCCTCTAGTAGCAAGAGGAGGAGCCCGGGTCGATGACTACCTCTGAGTTTCCCTTAAAGTCGGCACTTCCTTTGTTACTATAGTAGGTGTTTCGATTGCATCTATTAACTATACTTGATGTTTTTTATACACATTTGGGTATGGGTTTTGAGAGATACATGTAAATGATGCATATTTTTATTGTTATCAACTGAGATATACATGAGATCTATACTATGTAGGATTTTCACATCTAGGACTTGTCCCCAATTCAGTTTAATTTTTTTACTAGCTTTAAATTAGTTTCTATTGCGTAATGAATATCAAAACTTGTTAAACTAATTAACGAACCTAAGAAGTAACCAATGGATAAATAATTCAAATAAGAGGCTAACTAGCGTCTGTTGACTAGGTGGGGGTTTATCGAAGGTCCATGTAAGCCTAGGTCGGGTAGAGCCCAATTTGTGGGGACTGGAGACATCACATCTTGCAACCAAATCAAATCTGAAATGACCTAGTAAAAATGCTTTTAGTGTATGGAATGATTTTATTCCTCTACTTATAAATGATGACTTGACTAGTGAATAGTCAAAGGTGGTAAAATGTAAGCACTGTCAAACACAAATTATAAGTGATAATAGCTATATGACCAATGTCATGAAATGTCATGTTAAGAGACGTGCATCATATAAAGCCCCAATTTTAATTACGCCATTAATATGAAGTATTTTCAAACGTGGACGCCAGCTCAGCATCTCGTAGACCCATCGCCGCTAGGACCGGGCACACCTGAGATAGGTAAATAGTTAGTTTGATATGTTGTTTGCCTAATTTGCGATGTTTATGTTTAATTATGTTCAATTGCATCGCAATGTGTGTATTTTTATTGTTATTGTTCGTGTGAGATAGTGTGGCGAGGATTTCCCTTGATTAGAGTGTTGATGCAGGTACCAGATAAGCGAATAATAGTACATTAGGTTGGAAAATAATGCACACATGATAAATGAATAAAATACATTAAATAATTAGTATAAAATGTCTTTTAGATGTTTAATGGCATGAATGTATGCGAACGATACTCGTCGCGGCGTAGAGCAGGGTATCGAATGCCCAAGGGTTTAGTGTATAGGATTGAAGGAGGATAAGATCAAGTGACGAAGTCACCAATCTAAGTCACCTTAGATGGACTTTTTGACCTTATCTCAACCATCCAAGTGAACCTTGGGATCTACACACACATTAGATGACAAAAAGATTATAAAAGTCCAAAATATCTCATTTCACCACCTTTTCTCTCTCCTCTCTCATTTTGGACGAGAATTTAGGGGATTTTGGTGAATTTCAAGTGAAGATTTAGAGGTTCATACGAAGAGCAATCGACGATCCAAGGTAAGATTCATGTTCTTCTCGTTGTTCTTTATCTTTCGAGTATGGATTTTTGGGTTTTGACGTGAATTTTGGATATGCGAGTTAGCTCATTGATTTGGGGTTTTTTCCTATGATTTCTGAGTTGGATGAGAGCAATTATCATGGTATTAGATGTTGTGGATGGTTGTTTTGAAGTTGTGGAGTTTTTTTGTGGTTTTGCCGAGTTTTATCAGGGTTTCATCGAGTTTTGTTGGGGTTTTGGTTTGAATTTCGGACGAGTCTTAACGTGGTTTGAACGTACCATATGGTAGTTTTGGTGAACTATAAGGGATTGGATCGAGTTCAGGTCGTGAAGTTGGACCCGAGGTTTCAAAAAAACCCCGGGGAGCACCCTATAGGAAGGGCACCGCGAGAACGTACCCTATAGTAGTTTTGGTAAACCATAAGGGATTAAATCGAATTCAGATCGAGAAGTTGGAGCCAGGGGAGCAAGGCACCGCGAGCGGCACCGTGACTCTTACGGCTCCACCTGTGGCGCCGTTTCTTTTGGAATTAAAAAATTTTTGAATTTAGGGTTTGATTCAACCAATTGTAGGCCTATCTAAGGGATCGATGTCGGGTATAATATGAGTTAATATGATGGATTTGATACTCTCATGCAAATTTGGGAAATTCCAAAGTTTAGAAAATTGATATGTTAATGAATATTAGGTACTTGGATTTGACCGACGGGTGTTGGATCATGCATTTGGAGGCGTGAATATCACTTTTGTATTAGTGGAGCGTGGTTTGGGGTATATAGTAATCCAATTGAAATTCTCTCGAATATTTATTTATTTATTTCCTTATTTTCCTTCCATTTAGTTTTTTCATTATTCCTTTCTAGTTTGGTTTATATGGACGGTTTGGTTGAGTGTCCTTGGAGGTCTTTTTGTGTGTATGTCTACTAGACCATAACATGTGTCAACTGGGGTCTCGATGAATAGTTCATCCCGAGGATCTTTTCGATCCACGTGTCGGTGCGTCGTGGGACCACCCCGACCATCAAGAGGACCTAGAGGCTGGCCATGCTGGAGTGTGACTCGCTGGCAGTGCTTGCGGGAGAGTCCGGAGTATGGTGTTATTCTGACTTAGGTTGTAGACACACATTTTGAGCTTGTCTATTATTTATTCATGCAATTAGCACAGTTGCCTATTTTAGTTTTTCGCATGTTTATTTCATAGCTTTATTCAAATTCTTGTATTTATTTATATAAATGCTTATTGAATTTCATTAGGATTACTCACTCTAGACTCGCCATCTATTTTGTTGTGATGGCTTGAGTGCATACCCCGGTACCAGTCGAGGCAAGGGGAAGCTTAAGGACTACCTGTGACAGACTACGGGCTCTCTTGTACGTTTACATATATTTATATTTACTTTTGGGATAGGGATACATTGTGAGCTACCCATGACTTGTATATTGTCTTATTTTGAGGATTTTGGCCATCTTTCTGATCATGATGTTTATATTATGGGTTTTCCACATTAGGTTGATGCTTCTAAGACGTTAATTTATTTGTTTACTACTTGATCAAGTCTAATAATTCTTTCACTATAATTTGATTATTAAAAATAAATTTAATAGGTAAATTAAGTCCAATGGGCTAACTTGTAACTTTTCATGATGTAAGTTAATCAAGTATTGGGTTTTGAATGAAGTTGTGTTGGTTAATGGCATGTGCAACACAGCTAGGCCTGACATGGCAGAGTTATGGGCCCGCATTGGCACCCGTGGCGGGCCTCGGGATTTAGGGGCGCTACATTTTGGTATCAAAGCCTAGGTTTATAGAACCTAGGGATTTAATAAGAGCATAAAACTTAATGAATAAAACCTTAGATGTAGAAACCTGAAGTAATTACCCTAAAACCATAATTGAAAAGTGATTGTGAGGCAGGTAGTGATTAGGATTATATATGTGGTTGTTTTTATTTGTATATATATTACATACGATGGAAGTATATATAGAGGCTGATTCGACGCATGTTCTTCGATGCAAATTCCAATGGACGGGCAGCATCCGATTCCTACTCGGCCTGAGGTTTGGAGATACTAGTGATTCGGCTAGGGAGACCTTAATTTTAGAGTCATTAGCGCGGAGTATGGACAACAGATTCGCGAAGAATTTAGGGATGATACGAGCTCAGGCGGCAGCGATGCCAACTCCTACGACAACATTAGCGGCACTGATTTCACAGGCAGTCGTAGCCCCTACTACACTATATACACCGGTTGAGGCGGTAATTTTTGAGACACCAATAGAGAAAATTGAGCTAGTGGTGGTACCAGTTGAGACCATAGCTATCACATTGGCTGCGACAGAGCACCCAATCATGACATCGACATTAGGCAGCAAGATGTCAACTAAGGCCAAGAGGGTGAAGGATTTCATCAGATTTCAGCCTGGTTACTTCTACGGAGCAAGAGACCTGGAGATAGCCCGGTATGGTTATTGTCATACGAGCGGTTGCATAAGCTACTTTTGGTCAAAGAGAAGGACTAACCTCGTGTGTCGAATTTTTGTTTGAAAGGTGATGCAGCGATTTGATGGATTGCATATGCGGCTACACATCCGGAGCGACTACCTAGGCAGAGTTCCATGATCTGTTAATGGACGAGTATATTCCGATGGAGGTTCAGATCAGATTGAGGGAGTGATTTATGGCCCTGGTTCAAGGTAACATTCTGTGTTGGGTTTTGGGGATTATGCGCAGCAGAAGTTTTGAAACCTTTTTCGAACATCCCCGAATAAAGATCCTATCGATTCCATTAAATTGATGTGCCAATAAAAATCATACCTTAACAAAAACAACTCCATGTCTGCCTTTTTTGGTGTTGATCAATTCCTTCAAGAAGCTGCCAGAGACGAACGTCCTCTATCAGAAATCCACACATGAACGGAAGATCACGATCTAGAATGTTAGCCCCAAAAAATCCTAGGACAAAAAATTCTCACAAAAATTCTCACAAAAAAATTCTCTAGGAAAAATCTCTCTCGGGAATCTTCCACAACAACTGTGACCCTATTGTCTTATTTATAGTACACTTGGTCGAGTTTTAAAAGAACTTCATCTCCTAGTCACACTCCAAATAGAGTCCTAGATAAAGTCCAACTCTAAAAATGATAGATTCAAAGATAATCTACAATTACTAATCCAATAAGTGTTGTAATTTATCTAAAATTCAAATAAAAATTAAATTCATACTATAATTCCAATTAGAGTCCTATTCAACATAGGATTTACTAAGAGACAAAAATTCTAGTCACACTAGAAATGTATGAGAATCTTGAATCCTAGTCAAACTAGGACAATTCATGAGAATCTTCAAAATGAATTTTATCAAATAAAACTCATTATCCAAGACAATATCAAATCGCGCAAGTGTGTTCTTTGCGTGCGACCAAATAATTTCATACAACGTTGGCAGTTAACTAAAACCATTTTGGTATACAAGTCATAAATGGTCTCTAGCAAGGCATTATGACTATCCAAGTAACATGAAGATCAATAAATAGATACAACCTAAAATATCGCGTATATCATATCCCTTTGTCGCACGATATCTTTTGATTGAATATGAGACATGGAATGTCATCCTTATAGTTCAATCTCCTAGTCTCGATCTCTGAGTAGACTGAAATTGTCAAGTGACATTGACCCAATCAATTCACTAGACATGGCCATTTATCAGTCTAACATATTGAGGGGCCCAATAAATACCTCTTTCTAAAAGATAGGGACATTCCATCTTGATCATACAACATCCACACATTAGTCAAACAATGACCAATCATAATATTTATATTCATCTGGTTAAAGACGACGTTCGAGTGTATCAAATCATTGTGTTCCTAATATTGGAGTCTCTGGTGGTCTCAACTCAAAGGACTAAATGATATAACTCTCATGAGAATCACATATGACATTGACCATGTAGTGTTCTCATAGCAGGTCGGTCCAGCATCTGTTCCTAACAGATACCCATTATATTGATATGTATCCGTATACGCATAATCATCACATGATTATCAATCAAGACTCATACTAGTTTTAATTCATTATTGTTCCCACAATAATAACTAAATAGGGACATTTAGAATAATACAATAATTATCCATGGATACCATTATAAAAGAAACATGCATCTACTTATAATAGTTAAACAACGTTTATAGAATTGGCCTAGGGCATATACCTCAACAGTCTGTGCTGCAGTATATAGAGCGATACAAATATTTACTACAGTTCGCCATAGATGTGGCTAGGACAGAGCGACTTCATATCTACTATTTTGTCAAGGGATTGGATAAGAGGATCGCGAGCTTTATTGGTCCAGTGGAGCCCGTACAGTCCTGAAGATCTCTGACAGGCTCGCACAAAGACTTATCTGATACAAAGGGGTAGTAGACCCGCATCCATGTATTATTAGCGTCAGTCTTTGTAGAGTTCTCACCCAGAGTAGAGACCGAAGAGACAGTGGGATCAACATGGCAGACAGAGACAGGGGTAGAGATTTCATCGAGATGATAGACGGTAGCTATCGAATAGATGGAGATCGACGGGATGATCCTGTGAGGTATGATAATTCATTAGGCGGTGTATGCTACCACCTCTGCACCTACTAAGCAGCCTAGGCAACAATATAGGCAGGAAAAGGATTAGAGAGGACAGAGACGGAGCAAGAGTCATGGTCAAGGTCAGGGAAGTGTCGCTAGATCAGCTGGGAGATAGGAGTCTCATCGATGCTATAGATGTGGTCATGTTAGGCATCTACAAGCCAACTGTTCTATATTAACACCGCCACCACCACAATCAGACTAGGCTAGAGATAGGGCTCATATTGTTACTCTGGCGGTCACGTAGCCGAACATGGAAGCGATCAGATAGCTTGTTGAAGGTTCGTTATCCATTTGTGGCATTCACATGCATGTCAAGCTTGATTCTGGTAGTACTTTTCTTTTATTGTTGGATAATTAGAGTTACTGGCACAAACTTTAGACACACATCTAGTCCTCAGTATAGCTGTTGGGGATAAGATATACCCTAATCGGATATGTCGGGATTGTATTGTTGAGATAGAGGGACATCAGTTACAGGCTGATGTACGAGTTTTAGAGTATCTAGAGTTCGATATGATGCTGGGGATCGATTGGTTGTCAGCATATCACACATATATAGATTGCCTTAGTAAGACTGTTAAATATGATATCAAGGGGATTTTAGAGTTATCATTCGTTGGAGTTGCGACAGCTTTACCGATCACTAGAGGTCATTTAGCGACGGTCCAAAAGATGGAGACATTTGCTACAACTATCGAGCCAAAGCCGAGGGTAGTGATTAGGGTTTAGGATGTCCCAATAGTTTGTGAGTTTTTTAATGTATTTCCAGATGATTTGCCTAGACTACCACCGCCCGAGCAGTTGAGCTCATTATTGAGTTGATACAGGGGACACGACCTATTTATAGTCGACCTTTCAAGATGTCTGCTTCTGAGCAAGAGGAGTTGAGGACCCCGTGGGAGGAGTTGCTACATAAGGGTTTCATTCACCCTAATATGTTTCCTTGGGGAGTTCCATTCCTTTTTATGATGAAGAAGTATGGTACCATGAGGATATGTGTAGATTACAGGAAGTTGAATCCGGTGATGGCCAGGAACTGTTACCTACTTCCCAGGATAGATGACTTATTCGACCAGTTGGCAGGAGCCAAGTTCTTTTCGAAGATTGATTTGCGATCAGGATACCATCATCAAAGGATTCTAGAAGGTGATGTTGAGAAAATCGCTTTTAGCACGAAATATGACTTATTCGAGTTCAAAGTCATGCCATTTGGGCTGACTAATGCTCCAACGATCTTCATGGACTTAATGCACAGGGTTTTGAGATCATTTCAGGATCGATACGTCATTGTGTTCATCAACGACATCTTGATGTACAACAAGATTCATATAAGGAGCATGAGAGGCATCTCAAGGATGTTTTGACGACACTAAGAGAACATAGGTTGTATGCTAAGTTCAGCAAGTGAACATTTTGGCTGAGTAAGGTGAAGTTCCTCGGACATGTCATCAGTGATCAGGGTGTATCAGTATATGGTGACAAGAGTCGGTAGATTATTGATTGGAGGACACTTGAGTTTATTTTTGACATTCGGAATTTCTTGGGTTTGGTAGGATATTACCGACGGTTTATACAGGATTTTTCATTGATTGCGGCTTTGATGACTAGATTGACCAAGAAATATATCAGATTTGATTGGTCCGAGGAATGTGAGGAAACATTTTTGAGCTGAAGAGGAAACTGACTTATGAGCCAATGTTAGCATGGCCAGTGGCAAGTAGAGGCTTCTAAGTTCTTAACGATGTTTTAGGCATTGGGTTGGGTTTTTTCTTGATGTAGGATAAACACCCAGCGATTTACTGATCTCAACGGTAGAGACCCCATGAGGGTAATTATCCAGCGCGTGACTTGGAGCTTCCAACAGTCGTGTTTGCACCGAAAGCCTTGAGGCATTAACTATATGGAGAGAGGTTTGTGTTATTCATTAATCAACAAAGCGTGCGATATATGTTCATTTTGAGGGATTTGAATATACAATAGAGGAGATGGCTCGAGTTACTGAAGGATTACGACTTCGCTATAGAGTACCATCCAGGGAAAGTGAAAGTAGTAACTGAAGCATTGAACCGGAGTGGCATTGAGAAGCAGTTAGTCATGCGGCCTATGACACATGAATATGGACTTCTTGAGGCAATGTCGATGATGTGTGTGATGGAGGCTATTGTTGAGCCACATATTTTTTGTTAGATGAGAGTTCCTACGGTGTCTTTGGAGTAGGTTGATGAGTGCATAATAGTTGACGGGCTATGTGGGCGGTTCAACAAATTAGCTTAGGATCCGAGTTACACAGATTGGTTTGAGATGTCAGACGGGTGTTTAAGATATGGGGTAGATTGTGGATACCTGAAGTATCGAAGCTCAGGGATAGCATACTAGAAGACGCACACTGGTCACGATATATTGTTCATCCTGATCTGATCAAGATGTATCATAATTTGCAACGATTGTTTCGGCGGTCAAGGATGAAGACTAACATTGGTAACTATGTCAGGAGTTGTCATATTTTCCACCAGGTGAAGGTTGAGCACAAGAGACAAGCCGAGTTGTTACAGCCGCTGCCCATTCCTCAGTGGAAGTGGGAATGCGTGACCACGGACTTCGTTAGTGGCCTACCGCAGACTAAAAGGCGCCATGTGCAGTTTGGGTAGTGATTGACAGGCTGACGAAGTCGGCACACTTCTTTCTAATTTCCATGAGATATTCCTTCCCATAAATGAGCGTTATCTTCGAGAGAGATATCATCAGACTTTATGGTATACAGGTCTCCATTATTTTTTACAGGGATCGCAGGCTGACATCTAAGCATTGGGAGAGTATGTAGGAGTAGTTTGGCACTAGACTACATTTCAGTGCAGCGTATCATCCTCGGACTGACGGCCAGTCTGAGCAATTGATTCGGATATTTGAGGATATGCTCAGGGCTTATATTTTGCTATTTGGTGGTTTGTGGAAGAATTATTTGCCTTTGTGTGAGTTTGTCTACAACAATAGCTATCAAGCGAGTATTGGGATGCCACTATTTGAAGATTATATGGTAGGAACGCAGGTCGCCAACATGTTGGTGGCACCACAGGATACAACGGCTATAGGACCTGAGGTTGTAGTGGATCATATTGAGAAGATTATGTAGATTCATTAGAGGCTTCAAACGACCCATGATAGACAGAAGAAGTATGCAGACAGGTATCACGGGGATCCGAGCTATGAGGAGGGTGACTTGTTGTACTTGAAGGTTTCACCCTAGAATGGTCATCAAAGGTTTGACATCAGGGGAAACGGCACTAAGGTTCATTGGACCGTTCAAGGGTGGAGGCACATGTCGACATAGCGGTGTACAGGTTGGAGTTACTGCTACAATTAGCTGGGGTTCATCTGGTATTTCACATATCTATGTTGAGGCTGGCTAGGTTAGGACCGAGACCGATGGTGGATGTCAAACTGGTAGAGGTTCGGCCGGATAAAACCTACGAGGAGCAGTTAGTTGAGATCATGGATCGTTGGATACAGAATCTGTGGAACAAGGAGATCCCAAAGGTTTTAGTTCATTAGCAGCATCACAGAACCGAGGGACTCACCTGAGAGCTCGAGTCTACTATGCTAAGCTACCCTAAGCTATTTGACAGTAAGAGTTTATTTAAGTGTTCTAAATTTATGGACGAAATTTCTCCTAGCTAGGAAGAAATATAACGGTCCAGTTTTGATTACGCCGTTAATATGACATATTTTCAAGTGTGGATGTCGGCTCAGCATCTCATGGACCCCACCATTAGGACAGGGCACGCCTTAGATATGTAAATAGTCAGTTTTGTGTGTTGTTTGCCTAATTTGTGATGTTTATGCTTAATTATGTTGAATTGCATCACAATGTGTGTATTTGTATTGTTATTGTTCACGTAAGATAGTGTAGACGCGGGTACTAGGTAGGCGAATGACAGTGCACTGGGTTGGAAAATAATGCACACATGATAAATGAATAAAATGCATTAAATAATTAATATAAAACTTCGTTTAGATGTTTCATGGATTGAGTGTACGCGAACGATACACATCGCGGTGCAAAGCTGGGTACCGCACACCTGGGGGTTTAGTGTATGGGATTGAAGGAGGATAAGCAGAAGTGACAAAGTCACCAATCTAAGTCACCTTAGATGGACATTTTGACCCTATCTTAACCATGCAAGTGGTCATTAGGATCTACGCATACATTAGATGATAAAAAGACAATAAAATTCCAAAACTATCTCATTTCACTACTTTTCTCTCTCCTTTCTCATTTTAGACGAAAATTTGGGGATTTTGGTGAGTTTCAAGTGAAGATTTGGAGGTTCATACGATGAGCAATCGACGATCCAATGTGATATTCACGTTCTTCTCATCGTTCTTTACGTTTCGAGTATGGATTTTTGGGTTTTGACGTGGATTTTGGATATGCGAGTTAGCTTGCTGGTTTGGAGGTTTTCGCTATGATTTTTGAGTTGGATAAGAGCAAATATCATGGTATTAGATGTTGTAGAAGGTGGTGTTGAAATTGTGGATTTTTTTCGTGGTTTCGCTGAATTTTATTGGGAATTCGTCGAGTTTTGTCAGGGGTTTTGGTTTGAATTTTGGACGAGAATTAACATGTTTTGAATGTACCATATGGTAGTTTTGGTGAACCATAAGGGATTGGATCGAGTTCGGGTCGCGAAGTTGGTGCCGAGGTTCCGAAAAAACTTAGGGGAGCACCCTGTAGGAAAGGTGCCACCTGCAACGTCGTTTCTCCTAGAAAAAAATCCAAATTTGGGTTATGATTCAGCCAATTGGGAGCATATCCCAGGGATCGATATCGGGTATAATATGAATAAATATGATGGATTTGGTACACTAATGTGAATTTGGGAAATTCCAAAGTTTTGGAAATTGATACATTAACGAATATTACTTGGGTTTGATCGACGGGTGTTGGGGCACGCATTTGGAGGCATGGAGATCTCTTTTGTATGAGTTCAATTGAAATTCTTTCGAGTATTTATTTATTTATTTCCTTATTTTCCTTCCATTCTGTTAATTCATTATTCCTTTCTAGTATGGTTTATATGGACGGTTTGGTTGAGTGTGTTCCCACCGGACCATTCTGAGTGTATGTCCACTGGACTATAGCACGTGTCACTCGAGGTTTCGGAGAATAGTTCGACCAAATGATCTTTTCGGTGCACCTGTCGGTGCACCGTTGGACCACGCCGGCCATCATGTGGACCCGGAGGCTGGCCATGCTGAGTATGACTCGTTGGGACTCGCGAGAGAGTCCAAAATATGATGCTAGTCTGACTTAGGTTGTAGTCACACATTTTGAGCTTGTTTATTATGTATTCATGTGATGAGCACAATTGCATGTTTTAATTTTCCACATGTTTATTTAATAGCTTTATTCAAATTCCTATGTTTTATTTATATAAATGCTTATTAAATTTCTTGGGATTACTTACACTGGACTCGCCATCTGTTTTGTTGTGATGGCTTAAGTGCAGATCCCAGTACAAGTCATGGCAAGGGGAAGCTTAAGGACTACCCGTGATAGATTACAGCCTCTCTCGTACGTTTGTATATATTTATATTTACTTTTGGGATGCGAGATACATTGCGAGCTACCCAAGACATTCATATTGGCTTATTTTGAGGATTTTGGCCATTTTCTGGTTATGATGTTTATATTATAGATTTTCCAGATTAGGCGGATGCTTATAAGACTTGAGTTTATTTGTTTACTGCTTGATCAAGTCTAATAAGTCTTCCGCTATAATTTGATTGTTAAAAAATAATCTTAATAGGTGAATTGAGTCCAATGGGCTAACTTGTAACTTTTCGTGATGTAAGTTGGTCAAGTATTGGGTTTTGAATGAAGTTGTGTAGGTTAATGGAACGTGGGACATGGCTAGGCCTGACGTGACAGAGTTGTGGGCCCGAGTTGGCAGGCCGCTACAAATAAAAAAACATCAAGATGTAGGGTAAATGTATGTCTTTGTCACTTGATAAGGGGAATATTGAACTTAGGTCTCAAAACTTTATTCAAAAAGAACATTGTTTGAATATTATCATGATAGTTATTTTGCATGACCATAACTTTTTATTAGTCGAGGAAAAGGCTACTCAAAAATGATGACTTATCTTAATCGTAATGTGAAGCATGTCACACGCAACACAATTAAATTCGATTTATTAAATTTTTATAAGAGTGAAAAGAAGCAGTTGCATGCATGTTGCAATCAATTCCCAAAAGGGTTAGTCTCACGTCGGATTTGTGGATCATCTCTATTACAACTAATGGTTATATTCCTCTCACATCATAGTTTATTGATGAGGACTGGTTGCTGCAAAAAAAAAAAGATTTTAAGTTTAATTACATGTGCCTTTTCCTAACACAGGGATTGCTATTTTTGATAAAGTATCTTGTTTGTTGAATGACTCGGATTTAGAGAAAAAATTGTTTTCTGCGACGTCAAATAATGCAAGGTCAAATGACTCATTTGTTGATTTTCTTAAAGTCATCTTAATATAAGAAGTGGATTGCTTCTTGACACGTGTCAAACGTGTACAATATGTTTTCCGTATATATTTGTAGTAGTAATAAGTGAGATCGTCTCCACATGGATTTTGCAAACATCTTTAGGAAAAAGGTTTTTCAAAGGTTTTATTATTTTTTACTTTAATTTATTAATTTAATTAAAACGAGAATTAAAAATTACTTAATCAAACTATAATAGACTAACTTAACTTACGCAAATCAAACTCACTAAATTCAAATCAATTCAATTCAATAGTTTAGAAACATCTAAACAAATATCCTAAACAATGAATCATTAATTCGTCTTATATCCAAATGTATTACTCAAATCATAGTCACAATCATACTTTAATCTTTTTATAAAGTATTTTTAGACCATTAAAGTTAAATCATAAGTAAGTAGATAGTCATTAGCAAACCATCACTTCTCCTTATGTCAATGAAAAAGTAATATCCTAATTTTATTTAATTAAACCTTCGAAAGCTTAAAGAAATTAAGTAGACAATAAAACAACATTAACTTGTATGAAAACTTTGAGCTACTAAGACTAATACCTTCAGAAAGCCACTTCAATATTAAACTTAGATCTCAATTAACCTAAGACATCTAAACGGCAAAAAACTTTTTTAGATAATCCTAGTTACTACTTTAAACTAGATATTGAATCCAAATATATTATGCATGTGATATAAAGCTTCATGATTATAATCCACAAATAATAATCTATTAAATCAGTGAATTGAAGAATAAGATTAGTAAAAAGCACTCATTACAAATCAATCTTCATTGTGACTATATAACAAAACGGATCAAGTTCATGTTAGGACTTTGTTTAGATTAATAAACTACTCATTTATATTCATAATAAACATCACGATAAAGTAAATAAAAGACATAAATAAATACATCTTATTAAATACTTTGAATCTTCAAATTGTCTTCAATAGCAATAAACAATAAATCTAAACTAAATAAAAACTAGTAAATATGGATCCAAGAGCGATAAAATATGATCTAAGGTACTCGAGGGTAATTGATTTCGAGCCCAATGTTCATATATATAGTATTCTTAGTAGTACATATCCCAAACTTACTCAAACTCCTTGTGGTTATTTAAAAGAGTTTGGCTAAATAAAACCCTATTTATGTTGTAACAACCCCTACTATAAGTTTACCCCTCTTATCTTCTTAAAAAAATTGAATTTTAAATTTTTTTAAACTACCTACCCCAATATCTCACATACCCCTAATTTTAAGAAGATTGCATTATTTTTTAGGATGAGTATATCAACTTTAAAAAATAATATGTTGGTGAACTTATCAATATAGGTTATTACAACATAGACAAGGTTTAGTTTAACCAAACTCTATCTAAAATTTCAAAATTGACTCTACCGATTCGTCATAGATTCCACTTAATTCTTGATTCCCTAACCGACTAAGTAGAAATAAGCCTATATCATCATCGATTTGTTTGATGATTCTACGATAAACTGTGATTCGTTGTTGATTCGCCAACAATAATTTTTAGTTCATTCTTGATTCGCTGTGCAATTTCTTCACTTGACTAAATTCTTTATTTTCGTCCATTTTTTCACTCATTTCTTCACATACCTAATTATAACTCGAAAGCCTTATGCATCTAAAATCACCCTAAAATATACTAGAAAACACTATATAATTATTGACTAATCGAATACCCCAAAACTCGGCACTTTGTTGTCATGTTCTAAAGAAATACTCTCATTTATATTCTCTTTTCATTCCTTTTTCTGATTTCATAATGACTTACTCTTATTCTTAAATAGAAATATGTTACCCTCATAAAAATAAAAATTACGATAGAATAGAAAGATTTAAAGAATAAACCCTTATTTGACAACTCAACCTTCTAGTTATGCAATACACCTCAAAATTCATAGTTCAATCAATAACTAAGGCTAAGCCACTATGTTAGTTTTCTCAATCTTCACTGACAAGCATCATGCTTTCGATGACTATTACAATCTCTAGATACAAAAATCACTAAATCAATCTTATTTCCAAATAATATTTAAAATGCCACCACAATTAAAGTCGATAGGAATTTTTAATCACCTACAATTATCAATATCGTGTTCAATTGTTTGAATATTGGAAAAATAAGATACTTTACTCAACTTAGCTTTAAGCACTTTAGATAAATCTTTTTATTTGAAGAGTTTTTCGCAAACATCCTTTTATTTTTTCTATATCTCTTATTAGCTCTTCTCACTTTCAATATAATTAAGGAAGCATTCTTTCTAACTAAGTAAAGTTTATTGGCGGATTTCCTATTTTTTTCCTTAATTGTTGCATAAATTCTTTTCATTATATACATATACATATATATATAATACTTGACCAATAATCTTTGTATAACAAGATTCTTAGAAATCAGTCTTATTTATCTTGCACTTTTGTTTCGATCTTCTACCCATTATAATATCTAAAAAAAGCAATCAATTTCTTTTAAACTTCTCTAGTGTATATACAATCTAAGTTAAGTTAAATAGGGTATAATAATTCATTTCTATCATAAAATTTCTATTTTCGAGGGTAATAAAAATATTACTTTCATTTAAATCCAAATTATATTCAATTCATATTCTTAAAAAAATCTGTCTTGTTTATCTTGTACTTTTGTTTCGATCTTCTATCCATTATAATATCTAACACAAAGCAATCAATCCCCTCTAAACTCCTCTAGTGCATGACACATGTTGAGCATGTAGAATAAATTTTTCACCTTTGTTATACTATTAAATTTATAGTATTGGTAAGTGGGATTGTCTCCACAGGATTTTGCAAATTCTTTAAGAAAGAGGATATGTTTTTATTTTTTAAAATTTAATAAAAACCAAATTTTAATTAATACCTTTAAAAAATAAAAAAATTAACTAAAATAACTTAATTGACAAAAATTAAATTCACTTTATTCAAAGCAATTCAATTCAATGCAAAACATTATAAATTGAACATCTAAACATAAATCTTAAACATGAAACATCAATATGTTTTGCATCTAAACATGTTACTTCAATTATATAATCATGAACATACTTTATAAAGTATGATAGATCATTAAACTTTAATCATAAGTAAACAGTATTTAGCCAGCCATTTGTTATCCTTATATTGATGGAAAAGTCATGTTCTAATTCTATTGAGCTAATCCCTTTGAATATATAAAGGCATTAACTTCAAGCAATAAAACCGCATTACAGTTTATGAGAACTTTGAACTAATAAATCTAACATCTTCGGAAAGCCATTTCAACATTACATTTAAATCTCAAAATCACATAGGATATTTAAATGGTGTTTTTCTTTCAAATAATCCTAGTTACTACTTCAAATAGGTAATGAAACCATATAGCATAATACACATTCTAGACTATGGATGTTGTACAAAGATCATTATTAAAATCAATAGATAATAACATATTAAATCAGTAAATCAACAAATATGATTGGATTAAAGTATTAAGCACATAATCTTCTCATCATAAGTACATTGCAAAATGGATCTAGTTAATGTTTGAAGTTTGTTTAGATTGATAAACTCCTTACTCATGATCATAAATAACAATTGAATTGGATAAATAAAAAGACTTGAATAAAAATACATATTATTGAATACTTGAATCTTCAAAAGTCTCCAAAAGCAATGAACAATAAATCTCAAATAAGACTTGATGAAACTAGTCAATATAGCTCTAAGAGCAATCAAGGGCAATTGATTTCGAAGCCTAGGATTTTTATTTATAGTATTCTAGGTAGTAAACATCCCAAACTAACTAAAACAACTGTAGTTATCTAAAATCCACAAAATTAGGTCCAGCGATTCAAAATCGCTGGATAAATCCAAAAAACTGAGCTCTCTGATTTTTTCTTGTTCCACCAATTTGGTTAATGATTCCTAGCGATTCCTGGAAATTAGAAATCGCTAGTGCAAAAACTTAGTTCTTCCTCGCTTGTTGATGATTCTTTGCGTACCATTTCCATGCGATCAAGTCCTTTGCTTTCTTCATTTTTTTACTCCATTTCTTCATATATTTCAATTACATACCGTCATGTCATCACACATCACATTAGCCTTGTGGGCCCTGCTTCACTGTCTTGGGATCCGTGCAACATGTTTTTTGATTTAAATTCAACATAGACTATCATATATTTATTTTAAACCATTTTTTGCCCCGGTTTAATTATATATCTTAAGACCTGAAATAAACAAATGTAAGATATTATGACTATATTTTAGAGACTTTACCTTATTAAACATACTAAAATATCTCATAAAATGTATATAATTTATGACTTATCAGCATACACGATCTAGGTTAGGTCAAATAGGGTATAAAATTCCTTTCTATCATAAAATTTCTATTTTCATGGGTAATAGAAATATTACTTCCATTTAAACCCAAATTATATTCAATTCATATTCCTAATTAAATAAAGTAAAATAAAGAAATATTTCTTGTATCTTTAAAAATTTGACAAAATGTCACTCAACTTTGAACATTGAATAAATAGCATCTACCTCTCAAGACTTCCATACTTCATTTTTATATACTCTACTTAACCTAAATACCCTCATACTCATTCCAAACCTTGACCTCAAGGTTTAAAAATTATGTCGGGTTTCTAACAAACCAAATATACCTTGGGAAGCATAAATAAACTAAATATAATATAATATAATATAATAAATAATGAATAAATTATCACATGAATGAATTTCCATAAATAGAGAAAACATGATAAATAAAAAGTTAAGCATCATTACTAATGTTAAAAGAGCATAAACACATCAAACATATTCAGTATAAACCACAATAATATCATGTATTGCATCATGTCACAGGACATTGTATCATATTACTGCATAAGACCTCACATAATATCACTTAGAGATAGACAAAATAAAGAAGAAAATATATCAGAACCGACTTCCAGAAGTCGCATCATCACCACCATCCTCTTGCTCATGTTGTTGAAATTGAAAGCTTGTTACAAGATCATAAAGCCTGTAGTCCGATCCAAACTTTGTAGTTCTTTTTGAAAAGACTCCATCATCTGTAATCTCAATTAGGTAAATGGTATTAGAATTTCAGCTCCTTTTTGTTGCATTCTCCTCGCCATACGTCTTTCGAACCTGTGCAAGTTCCTCGCGAGTTCAGGCGGTTCTAAAACATAAACTCTTGATTTTTTAGACTTTGTATTTAGTTTCGTAAGATTTACCCTATCATGGCCATCTCCATCTATTAAGCGTACATGCCAGTGAAATCTTTAGCAGGTTGCTCAGAACTCTAGTTCACCTTTTCATTATATGCAGCAGTTTGCTTTTCTTCCAAAAATTGCCGATTTTTTGCTCATATACATTTTCTCTCTGTAGTCTCTCTCTCTCTCTCTCTCTCTCTCTCTCTCTCTCTCTCTCTCTCTCTCTCGTCCTTTAAATCTATATAGACTTGCACTTGTATGGTGCTTTCTATGTATTCATCAGTGATAGTCTTGTCCAGGTGAACATTCAACCAAAGTCCTATCATAGGAACTCCATTTGTTTGTATTCAATAATCATCAAAGGGAAAGATAACCCTTCATTCTTGTTTGTGGTCATGGCATTTCTAATCGAATTATAAATGACCTTGCCAACATCAATGTAACCTATCCCTTAAACAATGTGATATAACAAAGTCGCCTTATAATTCACTACTTCGTAATATTAAAAACTCGGCTTTGCAGGCTTGCACTGGTGAAATAGTTTAATGCTTTTATGGTTTTCCTGAAGTTTTTAGTTTGAATGTTCTTTGGATTCGCGTCTTCATCCAAAATGAATTCATCCTCTGGAATTACTTTCAATTCATTCCAAATGGTTTCATGGGGAAATCCCTACCTAAATCCATATTTTAGTTTTGGCTATTCATTTTTTCTCTCCTATAAAATTCTAACAATTCTAAGTACTGGTTTATTCTTTCAGGTGAATAATCCACTGGTCTTCCTTGGACCATGAATATTGTTTTATTGTCACTCCCATGCCTGTTAATAAGATTATCAAACTAAAATCTCATAACCTATCTCTCTAGGAATCTCTATGTCATTATCAACATTGTAGTCCCAAGTCAACAATCTCTAATTCATCTTTCTTATTTTATTCAAAATCCTAGGCCCGTATTTTATTTCATTCTTTACATGCTCTCTAAAATTATTTTTCTATTCTTTTTCATGTCGCTCTTCATCCTAGCAAGAGCGTTTTCATTTATCAAATTCTAAGGTGAGAAAGAAATAAGTGGAGTCCCATCAACTTCCACTTCTCCATACTCATCACTAAAATCTAATGGTGGAGAAGGTTCTCTTTGTGTTCCATCTTTAGGATATTTTATTAAAATTCTCGTAGACCTAATTGGTGTAGGTAGAACTTTGGATTTCAATTTGGGTTTTTCTATTAGTGCTCATTTTCCCATTTCTTCTTTTGAACTCTATCCATTCCGCTTTCGGCCATTTTCGAAATCAAGTAGTCACAAGTCTAAATAACAAGTTCAATCTATCGATCATAAAAAATGATTGTTGGAAATAATTTGGTAGAATTCAAAACTCTACTTAGAATGAGAAATTCATTTGAAAAGCTTGCTTGAAAATCAATTGAAAATTTTTAACTAGCATCGAATTTTTTACTAAATTATAAACTTAAAACTGACTTTTTAAATAATATAAAATAATAGTGTGATGAATTCTAGTCTTTTCCGAAACAAAACAAATCCCCAAACTCATTTAAAACTCAATATCAAACCAATTGCATATACGAGTAATTAAATGGATAGATACTTAAATTTCACAAATATTTAATTTGTGAACCAACAATCATGGTAATCATAATGTCTATTCTATCGAAATCAATAGTGTCAATTTTCATAATAATATAATGAGTTCCAATAAAACAATCTCGAAATCAAATGAAAGTTTTGCAAAAATCTTCCAATAAAAAATTTATCAACATAAAAAGCTAGTATTTTATCGTGATTACTTTCTTGAGAGTGAGTCTTTCAAGATATACTCTATTTAACTCCTATAGATTGCTCTTCCATGCTCCTATTCAAAATTTTCTTAAACCCTAGTTTGGTTCTCTATCTCAAATTTGAACTTTTTTGGTTGAACAAAACTAGAATGAGGTGGGAATCACTGAAATACACTAAAATCTAGCTTAGGAAGGTTAAATCTAAGCAAGATTTTGATGTTTGGGTTGAATGGATGCAATGGTTGGTGCTTATGAAATAGTTTTTGTGGTAAATTGGGGTTTTGTTTTAAAAACTCGAAATTAGGGTTTCAAGTGGATTCGCTGGAGATTGGGTACTAAAATAAGTGGAATTTAAGCTCAGTCCCTCATTGATTTAGCCAGTGATTCTTTGTATTTTTCCAAATTACTTAGGATTCACTAGACCTACTATCTTTTCTAAATTATTTCACAATTATCATATCTATCATTCATATATAATAATTAATATAAAGGTAGAATTGATGGGAAAATTTGAATGTTTGATTAGGATATGTAACTAACTAATAATTTGACACATGTCGATCGTGCACAATAATTTTTCATATTTTACTATTAACTTGTAGTAGTGGTAAATGTGATATCATCCCCACAGGGATTTTTCAAATCTCTTAAAAATTTAAGCTACCCCGAAGTTTTATCAGATTCAACTTGTTTTAATTTAATTAAATGGGAAATAAACACTAACCAATATGCAAATATACTAAACAATTAATTAAAACAACTAAACTATAAACAATTTAAATTTAATGAACTAACTTAATATACTCAAACCAATAAATCAAATAATCAACAAATCTATGTAAATGAAATACGAAACAAACATTTAAGCAAACCCCCTCTAAACAATGTAATACACTTGGATTGTTTTCAAACACTAAAATATAACATCACTTCATAATATAGCTATAATTATTTCATATAGAATCTTGAAATCATTAAATCATAATTCATAATAAGTTGATAGTCTTTAGCCAACCACTTATTTTTCTAAATTCAATGAAAATGTCACATTCTTATCATTGTAAGTCTACCCATTGGATAAAACGCAACACCGTCGAAATACGATGGCATTAAGTTCAATAAAAATCATGCATAATCTAAGTCAATATTAAAGAAGCAGCATAATAAACAACTTAGAACACAATCACCTAAGACATCCACTCGAGAAATGTCTTATAGATTAATCCTAGTTACTACTTCTATAATTGTTATCAATAACTATAGACGAACAATTGAATACATTATATTAAGGAACATATTGGTCACTATGCACTCAACATAAAGAATTACTAGTTGGAATATGCAAAATAACTTGTTTTATCCTTGATTGACGTGTATGAATTGATTTAAAGCATTAAGTACGTGATTTCATAATTATAACTACATACTATATAAATCAAAGATTATTACATGCTTAGGGTTTGTTTAGATTTATAAACTACTCACATATGCTGGAAATAAACAATGCAAACATGTAATTAAAAGACATGATTAAATAAAATAAATACCTCTAAATCAATGCTCATATATTGCTTCACATATAAAACTTAAGAAAAAACAACAAAGAGAGAGTAGAGAGTAATTGGAGAGAGTTATTTCGAAGCTCTCTGGTACTATATATAATTCCCTTAAGAATATATACCATAGATAAATACAAATTCCTCATATTAATCTAAAAAAGCTATTACAGACCTCAGTGATTTGTAAGCGATTCCTCACATATACACAAATCGTTGAGTAAATAATTGAGTTTAGCTCTCAGTGCTCCATCAATTTAACTGGCGATTTCTAGTTTATTCTCCAATTCATTGTGGTTTCGCAAGCCTTTTTATTCTGCTAATTTAGGTGGCGATTTCTAGTATTATTTCTAATCGCTGGAACAGTTTTTCAGTTCACTATTTTGCTCTTCTTGCACTATTCTTCCATTCCTTTATTTCCTTTTCAAAACCCAAAATCACAAAAACAAGAGAATACCTCATTTAATATCATCATTTATATATAAAACCAACATAAATTACACTATAAAATATGTCTAATTATTGACTTGTCATAATTTTGTTTTATTTATTAAATAAATAAATAAACAAGTGAATAATGTAAACTTGCATAAAGGCTATAGAAACAAAAGAACTCGATCACCACCCCTCCTCCCCCTCCCCCATATGAAAGTACTCCGGAGTTTAAATTTCAAAAGTATTTCCAATATAAGAGTTAAAAAGTGAGAGAATAAAAACATATTATACTGATGCTAAACTCCTAAAATTAAAGCATGAATAAATATAGAATATGGGATGTCTTCCATAGAGCGCTTTTGTTTACCACCGTTGGCTTGACTAAACCATTCTAGAATTATACCAGATCTCTAAACTTTAATATAGGATTATCCAATCTGGTTCCATTCTATAGAGTAATTGCTTGACCATTAATTGTTAAGTTGATTGTTTTGTTCAGAATATCCATAATAGCTTGAGAAGTGGCTAAGAAAGGTCGTCCTAAAATTAAAGGAGGATCTTCATTAATAAAGTGTGGCATGACCAAAAAATTCCATTGGTAAAATGTACTTGTCCACTTGACCTGGTACATTTGTGACCACCCCTATAAGTTGAATTGAAGTACCATTTGGTAGATAAATTCGTTCAGAAGCAAGTATAATCAACTCCAATTGAGTGTGTAGAAAGAAATGTATACGTATGAGATTCGCGATAGAAACCATATCACACTGAGCTCTGAAGTACCTAGCTCATTGATTTTTTATGTTCAAATGTATACCTCCAGGATCATTAAGCTTTACAGGACTTAAATTCAGCTTTTTTCTTATTATTTTTGGCTTTATAATCTCCCGACTTGTTAATACTCTTCCTATTCTTCGGTTGCTTAATTCTCTATGCTTGAGTTAATTTCTTTTCATTTGAAGTTTCTTCAATTTGTTCTTTCTTTGAAACTTCATTTTCGGTTTCCATTGTTACTGCGTTAATTGCATAAATTCCAAAGTTTAGATCATCATTAAAGTTTAATTCTAGAAAATAATTATCAATAATTTAATTATCAAGTAATTCATCATAATTATGTTTGTTGTTAATTTTGAACGTAATAATTTTGTCTTCAAATTCCATAGACATCGTCCTTTCATAAATATCTAACTTAGTTTTAGTTGTTTTAACAAAAGGTCTACCTAATAATTAGGGCTAGCAATTCGTGTCAGCGAGTCGTAAACGTATCGTGTCGTAAACGAGTCACGACCCAATTATCCTAAACACAGACACGACACGTTTATTAAACGAGTTACTATTTGCAAACACAACACACGACACGTTTAATAAACAGGTAACCTGTATATGACACGTTTATTAAACATGTCATATTTAACCAGTTTAATTCGATGCGTTTATGTACCTATTTATCAACCTGTTAAACATGCTACTAGATTAATGATATCTCACTACAAAATCAATACAAATAACATAAAATATAAGCCCACCTACCAAGTTATATGAATGTTATCACATCGAAATGGACCAAATCTAAGTTTAATAAGGAAAAATACAAGTTCTCAAATAGTCAAGTTCAAGTTTAATAACCCAACTACAAGGTTATATGAAGTTAACATAGAAATAAGAGATATATTCAAGTTTAATGAGCAAAAAAGTTGTATTTATATGAGTGATTAATTATATGTAAATTATAAGTTGTATATGCATATAATTAAGCGAGTCATAAATGAGTCACACAGGTTAACATGTGCATGACTCGTTTATTAATCATGTATAAACATGTTAACCTGTTTATGACCTAAACCCACTTATGCCAAACCCACGACATGTTTATGATGTGTCGTGTCGTGTCGTATTAAACGTTTCATGACCCAAATTGTCAGCCCTACTAATAATATAGGTAGAGGATTAAGTGATCTCTAATCTCCTATTTTCATGGCATAAAAGTAAGCTGGAAATACTAAATTGTTTACTTTTACTAAAATATTTTTTAATAGTCCATATGTTTAATAGTTGTATTGTCAGTTAAATTAAGACTAATATGTGCATTAGTCAACGATCCTATTTTCAATGATTCATATAGTTTAAGTGAGATTACATTAATTGATGCTCTAAGATCACACATCACAAGTTTAATAGAAGAGGTTCCTATTATATGTGTAACTTCGTTACGAAATCCACATAGTTTCATTTGGGTTGATCTATTTTTTAATAGTAACTTAACCATGCAAGATAATTCATCAACTTTTTCATCAAATGTATCACTTCTTTTATTATTAACTTCATAAAGTTTCTTTCTTAATGTCTCAGTTTTTTCATCATATTACTTAGATTATTTAGATATCTTATTAATAGCTTCTTTTGCTAAAGTTGGTGTTACATGGAACAATAATCTACCACATACGGTATCTAATAGTATTTGTTCAAAATGATTAAGTCTTTTGTAGAACTATTCTAATAAAGCACTTTGTATATATCTATGTTGTGGACAAGAAGAAATTAATCTTTGAAATCTATCCCAAAATTCATTAAAGTTTTTATCATTTTTCATTTTTATGACTGTAATTTATCTTCCGTAGGAAATAATTTTTCTTAAAGGCATATATTGATCTAGAAAAGCTTCTACCCATATGGTTATTGAATCTTGGGGAAGATAAAACAACCAATCTTTTGGTTGATCTTTTAGTACAAAAGGACAAGCTTTAAGTTTGACTTGTTCGAACTTACCTTTTTTAGGTTTCATCTCATTGACATTGTAATGGTATTCCCTTATAAATCTCTAGTGGTCTTTATTATCATTACCATATAAGTTAGGTAGAGCACTAATGAATCAATATCTTAGATCAAATTCAGGAAATCCCTCAGGATATGCAATACCTTTAGTTCATAAGTTGTGATATTTCGATTGGCATACCTAAAGGTAAGTTCTCTATTGTCATTATTATTATTGATATTATTAATATTGTTATTGGCTTCCATTGTAGTAGCTTTGTGTTCGCCACGTTGTTGTTGTCTTAAATTACAATTGAAAGTCCTATCTACCTCAAGATCAAATAGATGTAAGGATCCTCTGGAATTAGAACGACGAAGCGTGTAGGCCATATAATATCTAAAACTTCTAAGAACTTACATAAAATCCTCAAAATAGATAAAATAATTAACACGTGTTGTGTATGTTCAATATATTTCTTATATATCCTTATTATTTGTATTAGTGATAAGTGGAATCATCTCCACATGGATTTTGCAAACTTCTTTAGGAAAAAAGGTTTTCCAATGGTTTATTATTTTTTACTTTAATTTAATTAAAACGGGAATTAGAAATTACTTAAAAACTATAATAATTAATTACACTAATTAGACTAACTTAATTAACACAAATCAAATTCCTTAAATTCAAATTGATTCAATTCAATAGAAAACAAATACCTAAAAAAATATCCAGAACAATGAAATATTAATTCGTATTGTATCCAAACATATTACTCTAATCATAGTCATAATCATACTTAAATCTTCTTATAAAGTATTTTAAAATCATTAAATTTTAATCATAAGTAAGTAGATAGTCCTTAGTAAACCATAATTTCTCCTTATATCTATGAAAAAGCCACATCCTAATTTTATTAAATTAATCCTTTGAAAGCTGAAAGAAATTAATCAAATAATACAACAACATTAAGTTCCATGAAAACTTCGAACTACTAAGCGTAGTACCTTTGGAAAGCCACTTGAATATTAAACTCAGATCTCAATTCACCCAGGACATCTAAACGGTAAAAGACCTTTTTAAACAATCCTAGTTACTACTTTAAACTACATATTGAATCCAAATATCACAATACACATTCTAGACTATGCATGTAATACAAAGCTTCATGATTATAATCTACGAATAATAATCTATTTAATTAGTGAATTGAAGAATAAGATTAGTTTAAAGCATTAAGTACAAATCAATCTTCATTATGACTACATAATAAAATGGATTGAGTTCATGTTTGAAATTTGTTTAGATTTATAACCTACTCACTCCTATTCATAATAAACATCATAACAAAGTAAATAAAAGACAAATAAATACCTCTTATTGAATACTTTGAATATCCAAATTGTTTCCAAAAGCAATAAATAATAAATCTAAACTAAATAAAAACTAATAAATATGGCTCCAAGAGCAATGAAATATGATATAAGGTACTCAAAGGCAATTGATTTTGAAGACCTAGGTTCGTATGTATAGTATTTTAGAGAGTACATATCCTAAACAAACTGAAACTCTTTGTGGTTATCTAATATTATCGAAATCGACTCTAGCAATTCGTTGCCGATTCCACTTAATTCATAATTCACTAACCAAATCAGTGGAAATGAGCCTTTTTAGTCACCGATTTGTTTGATGAATCTACTATAAACTGTGATTCTTCGTTGATTTGCCAGTAGTGATTTCTAGTTCATACTTGATTCGTTGTTGATTCGCCGTTCACTTTTCACTTGACTAATTTCTTCATTTTCTTCCCTTTTTCTTCCATTTATTAACATATCAGATTATAACCAAAATCATAAAAATAAGAGAAAACCAAGTGTAATATAACCTTTTTTCATCCAAAATCACCTTACAATATACTACAAAACACTGTCTAATTATTGACTTATCACTTCTTCATGGTGAATTTTTTTTCACGTTTGATGTTGTGCATAGATTCTTAATTTGATAGTTTAAAAGGGGTTGGAACAAATTAATTGTGAGATCTGCACAGTTCGAGTGGGTGTGAAATTCGTGAGGGGTCGCAAGCTACAAAGAAAAAATTTTGTGATTGTTCTAATCAATGGAGCATTGACTATAAAAAAATTCATCAAGATGTGAGTACAAGATGAAGTTCTGCATATTTCATGTTAGAGGCATCTTTGCTTTATCGAGACGTGTTTTCCTATCTTGCAGTGATTAATTCAAACTATTTACATTGCCCGACTTCATATGAATGGTATCATATAGAGAACAAGGTTAGTTTTTTGAAAGTGTTTTATAATGTGACAAGTATTTTTTTAAGCACAAGTATCCCACTTCAAACTTGTTGTTTCATAAAATGTGGAGGATGTAATGTCTTTTGTGTGAGGAAATGAGAAAACTCATTTTCTTTAACAATTTAACATTAACAAGTATGCAATTAAAGATTAAAGTATGAAAAGTATTTGGTAGATTGTAATGTTATTTTGGCTATTGCAGTGATTTTATATCCTCGTTATAAAATGGATATTGTTAAGTTTGCTTTTACAACACTTTATGATGAGGATGAAAATATCATCAAGGTGAATGATATTCAAGAAAAGCTAAAATATTATTTGAAGATTATTGCAAAGTCGATCCACGCAATCAAGGTAGCAATTCTACTATTCAACCAAATCAAGTTAACATTGTTGAGTTCTATTCGTCAACCTATATTTTTAATGGTGAGTAATAATATTCTCAAGCTATTAAATAGTTTTAGTTTGTTATTATTTTTTGTTATAATCTTGTTATTTTATGGTTAATATATGCATAGTTTTACTAAGCATTTCAAAGTAGGCGCTCATCTTCCCAAGTTAACAAGTCATAATTGGATTTATATTTAGAAGAGCAAGCATCTGATAGGAGAAAGGGTTTGGATGTGTTGGAATTATAGAGATCCAATCAATATCGATATCCATATCTTTGTGAAATGGCACGTGATGCTCTGACTATACCTATTACTACTATTACTTCGAAATTTGTTTTTAGCGCGAGAGGTAGAGTGCTTGATAAATATAGAAGTTCTCTTATATGGAAAGGATTGGTTACATGCATTAATATGTAAGTTTAAGTTTGACATTTGATGTCCTTTTATTTTCTGCAAGGCTCACATAATATTTATTATATAGATTAATATTACTACAAATAATTCTTTTATTTTGTTATTATATAGGCTTGCATAGTATAAAGAAGGATTTTGATGATTGTATTGAAATAATGTTGAATGTAGACATTGGTCCAATCTCAATTGGAATTGAGATTGATTGATTTTAGTGATTGCAGTTTGTTGCTTCATGATTTGTTTGTTTACTTAAACGAAACATTTTTTATTAGGCTACGTAATTTTAATATTACATTAGTAAGATTTGGATTGAGGTACATTCGTAGTTTTATTGTCAAGACTTATATTTTAAACAATACCTTGGCATACGTATGATTTGAGTTTATATCCAATTGTGATACACATTGCATCATGTTTTTTTAATTGAATTATATAATATGTTATTAAATATATGTATTGAAATAATTAAAATACATAATAAATAAATTTGGACATACAGACGACCAGATTTTCATATAAATCAGGTCTTGACAAGGTATACTTGTCCGAATTTAAAAACAGGCCAGGTTTGGACAACTAATATAGTTGTTTACATCAAGGTTTGTCCAAACTCGGACCCATCCAAACCCGAAAAGACTAAAACTCCTAGTTATAGGTGATGAAGTGGTTTTTAAACTCATAATTAAGGTGCCACCTTTTCAAATTTTAAGTTAAAACTTAATTGAGATACAAATTTAATACTCTACAAAGCGAGAATACAATAATAAACTTTAAAATATTAGAATATAATTACAAAACTTGTAAAGGTTATGATATTTTAACCAATTAAGCCAAAAAATTATTCACGCATCTCTCTGCTTATTGTTGCATGCTAGTTATATCTTGCACTTGGTATTACTTGGATGACTGAGGGTATAGAAGATTTCTTCTTTACTAAGCTTGTTGATATTTTGCTCACCACCCTTACCATCTTCAGGTACTTAATTCATCGGCTACACTTGGTATTAATTCGATGATTGACGGATTACCCAAGTAACCCCATGTCAAACCAATGAACCATCTACTTGGTTGGTAACTTGAAAACATCTTTAAAGCTTACGCATTGTTAAACTACATAATATAATCAAGAGATTTTCGTTATATAGATGACCATTTGACCAAGCTTATAGATGATGACATTGTCAAGCATGGCTTTTTCATTAAATTGTAACATCAAGCATGGTTTCCATATTGAATGTAACTTGTACACTCCATGTAACTTATATTCATCTCCAATATATATTCACTTGTCCATGTATTTTCATGTAACTTGTAATCTTGTATGACATGAGACGTTGATGTAACTTGCACACTTTGTGCAAGTTCTCATTCTCATTCGAACTCCTTCACTTCTTTTTTCCTCCTTTTTAGTAGAGTTCTTTGTAGTGATATTTCATAGTCTTCTACTTTCCTTTTATAGTTTCTAGCAAATCCCAACTTAGTTTGCAATGCCTTATCAACACGAGCTTGCTCTTGCATAAAGAGATCTTGAAGTTCAAGAAAGCTTGCTAATAAGACAAAGCTAGGAAGATATAATTTTTGTTAATTTAAAAAAGTTTTATTTATTTCCATGTTATCATGGTTAATTTCTTTTTTCTTTTTACATGCATCATTATGCATGCGCAATTTATTTATACACTGCGCATTATAATGTCACCGTCGAAAGTATAGTTGCGTTTTGGATGATCTTCTACATCAGAAATAAAAAAGTCAATGTGACATAAATAGTTTTTTCCTCTATACTATAAATGATTAGTTGTGTTCTATTATTTGTCTTATAATGCGAATAGTACTATGAGTTTTGGTTGATAGTAGGTAAGCCTTATCCCCAGTAAAGCTAAACATTGAAAGGGAGATGAGTTATCCTGTTTGAGGAAGTATGGTTTTAAGTAAACTTCGTCTCGCCGCCCAACTTGGAGGTTATCCCACCAACTCATAAAAGTAGTACATTTTGCATATTAATAATCAAGTTGTGAACATATATTTAATCGTATATTATCTTTTTATATAAAATGAAAAAACTATTTACTTTATTTAAATTTCATTACATATTCTCATATTATTGAAAACCTTCAAAAACTTGAATTTGTTGCCCTCGATATCACTGTTAACAATTATTTATCATGGCAAGTTGAACACATTAAAATGATGTTAAACACGTTTTTTCATTATCTTTGAAAAATAAGTGACATGGGTTTATTTCACTCGAGATAAGTAAAACTAAATCTTTAAGGCTATAGTGATGCTAGATATTCGTTTGATCCTCATAAAGCCCGTTCTCAAACAGGGTATGTATTCATCTGTAGTTATACCGTTGCATTATGGAAGTCAGTAAAACAAACTATGGTTGCTACTTCCTTCAATCATTTAGAAGTACTTGCAATTCATGAAGCAAGTCGGGAATGCGTATGGGTGAGAAACATGATTAAACATATTCAAGAATCATGTGGATTACCTTCAATAAAAGATTCTCTAACCAATTATATGAAGATAATGCAATACCTATCGCACAATTAAGTGAAGAGTACATAAAAGGGGACATAACAAAACATATTTTACCAAAATTCTTTTATGCACGCGAGCTTCAAAAGAATGGTGAAATCAACGTCAAGCGAATCCGGTTGAGTGATAATCTTGCTAATTTATTCATAACAACCTTACTAACTACAACATTTAAGAGGCATACATATGGTATTGGCTTGAAAACATTCCAAGCAAAGAAACGAAACAAGTTTCATCCATGTTTACAAAGAGGGGGAGTTATTGATTAGTGTATTGCACTCTTTTTCCCTTAGCTATGATTTTATCTCACTTGGTTTTTTTAGCAAGATTTTTAATGGGGCCATGCTAACAATATTACGCCCATCTTAAGATTTATGAAAACGGTGTACTCTTTTTCTTTTGCTAGGTTTTTTCCCACAGGGTTTTTCCTAGTAAAAGTTTTAATGAGACATATTATCTTAACAAGTGTCATCCAAGGAGGAGTGTTGTGATATGGATGACCACTTAACCAAGCTTATGGATGATCACATTGTCAAGCATGACTCTCTCATTAAATTGTAACATCAAGCATGACTTTCACATTTAATGTAACTTGTATTCATGTACATTCACTTGTCCAAGTATTGTCATGTAACTTATAATCTTGTATGACATGAGACTTTGGTGTAACTTGCAGACTTTGTGGAAGTACTCATTCTCATCATGACTAAGGAATATATAAGGACGTTCATTCACTTGTAAAGAACACACAAAGTTGAATCAAGAACTTCTCATCTCAACTCCTTTACTTCTTCTCTTCTCCTTTGTAGTAGAGTTCTATGAAGTGATAGTTCTTAGTCTTCTACTTATCCTCTCTAGTTTCAAGCAAATCCCAACTTAGTTTACAACATAAAGAACAATAGAACATTAATATCTCGTGACATTTTTTCTTAAAAAACCTATACAGAAAACGTATTTTGGACCAAAATTGCATTAACCATTAAGCAAGTTAGTTAACACGTTCCCTCGACAACCAAACCAAAAGAAGCCTTTCCTTGCAAAACCCGCAAGTCTTCAAACTTCAAACCACCATAAAATCCTTTTGCAGAAAAAAACTGATGACACGTGCTGTTGCTTCTCATCTGTCCTTCCCATTCCTTTCTATGCAGAAGCGTCGTCTGAAACCAACACCCCAACTGCCCACCAAATCCTCATCTCTGCTTCTTCTCCATTATTACAAAAAGATGCAGACTTCTCTTCAATCTGCTGGACATCACCAACACAGTGACGTAATTGCAGGCCTTGTTGGGCACTGGGTGTTTGAGTTGAGACTAAAATCAGCCAAAGATGATGCAATCTGGGGTTCCCCATTGCAGCGCCTGCGGCGAGTCTGTCGGATTCGGTCCGAATGGCGAGGTCTTTGTTGCTTGCCATGAATGCAGTTTCCCTCTCTGTAAGGCTTGCCTTCAGTACGAGTTGAAAGAGGGGCAGAAGCTGTGCTTGAGATGTGGTGCTTCTTTCACTGCTGGCTTGTGTTAGTGTCTGCTTTTGATCGCTTTATTTCATTTTTTTGGCTCATTTTGGTGTTTTCGATTAAGATTAATTGTTGATTTGAAATTAGGGTTTTGGTAGATTTAAATCTGTAGAGATATCTTGGATCTGAATTTTGTGGGAGTAGGTGATAAATATGAAAAAGAATTAGTGAGTGTTAATCAGGAATTAGAAGTGCAATAGGGGTGATTTGTGATCGACATGGGTGATTTGTGATTTGTTAGCTGGATGGAAGAAATGGCGGAGTGCAACAGGGATGATTTGTGATCGACATGTTCCTACTAAGTTAAAAGGAAAATTTTATAGGACCGCAATTAGGCCAGCTATGCTCTATTGAAGTGAATGTTGGGCGGTAAAACAACAACAATTACATAAAGTGAATGTAACAGAAATGAGGATGCTTAGGTGGATGTTTGGTAAAACTCGTAAAGATAGAATAAGAAATATAGAAATTCAAAGACAAGTAGGAGTAGCACCAATTGATACAAAGATTAGGGAAGGGCGGTTGCGATGGTTTGGTCACCTGCAAAGACGGCCTACAAATGCCCCAACTAGAAAACTTGATTCAATAGAAACTGTAGAAATTCGACGAAGTAGGGGCATACCAAAGTTAACATGGGATGCATTAATTAAAAGGGATTTGAATGGTTTGCAAAGCTCACCATCAATTGCACTTAATCGAGCACAATGGAAAAGTTTGATCCATGTAGTCGACCCCAGTTAATTTGGGACTGAGGCTGTGTTGTTGTTGTTGTAATCAGGAATTAGAAGTGAGATCACCTAATGTTTCAGGTGGACAACTACTTGTTTGGTTCCCCAACAGATTGGTTATGTTTTATTCATGAAACTGATTAGGCTTTTGTCGATGTGCTTAATCCAGAGTTTCATTTGTTTTCTAAAATTGATAACATCTCATTAATTAGGATTAGTATTGATGTGATTTGCAACAATTATCTGCCCTTGTCGAGGCGAAACACAAAGCCTTTTATAGTTTTATTATATCAAAGACATATGCTTTATGGTTCATGATGCAGTATGCTAAACTAACAAATAGCAATGACATTTATATTGGTAGGTGTTCATCTTAAGTGATGCTACAATAATGATTTGAGATCTCAAGCTTTAGTTCACAACATGTTGGGTTTTTCTTTTCTATTTTGTTTTTTTTCTATTGTGTTAGGAGACAATCAGATCAAATTCACGGACTTCAAATCTATGTTTACCATGGTAAATATTGATATGACAATCTATTAAATTGAATGTTTATTAGAAATTTCCTGTATCTATTCTTGAATTACATATATATGTTTTTTCCCATTAGTAGCTTAGTTACACACATGGTCATCTAACTTTACAAATTGTAACACTTTGGTCACAAAACGTTCATTTATAACGATAAAATCACTCGACTTACAATCGTTTCACTATAGTCACTCCGGTCACTTTCCGATTAAAAATACAGTGAGTGTGTACACATGGTACCTAATAGATTTTGAGATGGGAGACGCGTGACGACGTTGCATACACTACAAAAATTATAAATAACTGATTCATAATTTGATAAACATTGGCATTTTATTTAAATGATAAATCATACGGCTGCCTGCTGTGTTAGTAAATTCTATGTTATTTCATTGGACTACTTGAATTTCACAGACAACCTAATGCTGGATGGTGCTGAAACGCAAGCAACGGACACCAGATCAAAAATGGCATCTCATCTTCAAAATCAGGTAATTTCTCAATTGATATTCTTCACTGTTGTGTCAAGTGAGGGGAAATCATCAATTCTGATACAGAGATTTTGGTATTTTAATGGCAGCTTCTTCACTTATAAACACACTTTGTGAGAAGATGATATTTGTCTTAATTTTGCACAGGAAGGTGGAGTTCATTCAAGGACTATTAGCAATTTCTCTACAATTGAAAGTGGTGAATCATTTGGTTTCCCTTGCAGGCATTCGAATATTTGTTTTGTTTTCTATATTAGGCTAGATGTTTATTGATGCTATTGAGTTTTTCTTTGAAGAGTCAACCCCTGAATCTGGAAACCCAATATGGAAGAACCGGGTGCAAAGTTGGAGGGAGAGAAAGAATAAGGAGACTGTAAGTAAGACTGCACTAGAGCCTCAAGTTCCACCAGACCAGCAAATGGAAGAAAAGAAGTAAGTAAAATACTAACATTGTGGATTCATACCTAATCAAAAAAGCCTCGATAATTCATATCTAAATAAAGAATATATCTGACAACTAAAAAGGACTACTAGAAATACTCATTTTTATAAGGCTGTGTAGAACAACTGCTGCGTACTGACTACAAAAATCTGTCGATGAATATCGACAAACTCCTGCATTTTGTCGAGGATCTTTGACTTATAAATCCTCTTTCCACAGTTTTGATGGGTGATGAATTGTATCCAACTAGTTTTCAATTAATTTTATTGAAATTGAAGTAGTAACCAATACTTTTTTTAATTCATGTTTCGAGCAATATTACTCACTTGATCAAGAATTGCCGAAACGAGGTATGTTTGAGTCCATGTAGTAATAAATGATCCCCTCAGATGTGCGTGTTTATTCATCAGGGAAAGTTTAATATCAGACCCTTTAGTCAATATATGTTAGAATTTGGTTCAAACTCCATTATGCAATATCCTAATCTAATTAGGATTTTCGAGTTTTACTGTATCTTTATTTATAGTGGTTGAAATGTAATTAAATTTAGTCGTTTCGAGATAAGATTTGATTGTTCTAGGATAAGCATTAGAAGTCTTTTTTTGGTCGGAGGATAAGTAGCATATACATGTTTGAGCAGGATAAAGATTATGAGTTTTGAGTTACATATGAATTGGGATTTTGAGTCTATAAAAAACTCATTGGTTATATTTAGGTGTGTGCTTTAAGTGTGCACGGCCATTGTGCTTTTTTCGCGACATGTGGGCGAGTTGAATGTAAATATTCTTAGTATTGAATAAAAGATTGTTGAGTTTGGCCTTGTCTATGAATCTTTCAATGTTTTTTTTTTTTTCCTAATGTTTTTCTATGGATTAAAAGTTGTCCAAAATCCCTCTCAGCAGTTTGTACACCTACTGCGGCTGCTTTTCATTGGAAGTAAATGTAACTTATCATTATGAAGTAATTTCATTCTTCGGCGAAGACTAGTTTCCTTTTTTTTTTTTTTTTTTTTTTATAATTAGTTTATGATCAAAGTTAATCACAAAAGTTCTCATAACAAAAGTCATTAATGTTTTTTAATAAGAACAAAAGGCATTGAATTATGTTTCTAACATGCACAATATATGTTATATATAGCTTAAATTGATTATAAACTTTAGAATGGTACCCTATATTTGTCATTACATTGAACTTATACTAATTATAAGTAACCATGCTCCTGTGTATGATGACCTGCTGAAGTGTTCAGAATGCTTGCTCAGGTCTCAAGAAGCTATGCTGCCACTTTCAAAAGTCATTCCCATCCCCCGCAACCAGTTAACTCCATACAGGATTGTGATTATCATGAGATTGATAATCTTGGGCCTTTTCCTCAATTATAGAGTCACGCACCCTGTTGATAGTGCTTTTGGTCTCTGGCTTACTTCTATCATTTGTGAGATATGGTTTGCTATTTCCTGGCTGTTGGATCAGTTCCCTAAGTGGTCTCCAATCAATAGGGACACATTTGTCGACAGACTGTCAACACGGTATACATTACACACCCAACTGCAAAATTTAAGATTAAACACTTCTTAATTAATTGGAGTTCACGTTAGATAATGAACAAATATGTGTTCTGCAGATTTGAGAGAATTGGTGAACCCAACGAGTTTGCTGCTGTTGACTTTTTTGTTAGTACAGTCGATCCGTTAAAAGAACCACCATTGATAACTGCGAATACGGTGCTTTCAATCCTTGCTGTGGACTACCCTGTTGATAAAGTCTCATGCTATGTATCAGATGATGGTGCTTCCATGTTAACTTTTGAATCTCTGGCTGAGACAGCAGAGTTTGCAAGGAAATGGGTACCGTTCTGCAAAAAATATTCAATTGAGCCACGTGCACCTGAGTTCTATTTTTCGCAGAAGATTGACTACTTGAAGGATAAAGTACAACCTTCTTTTGTCAAGGAGCGTAGGGCAATGAAAGTAAGGATTTGAATCCAACTTAGAAATTCGAAGTAATACTAGATTGGTCAACAAGATTGAGATTTCACTTTCAATTAATACATTGGAAGCCGTGAAGATGAAATGCAGAACTTGATTTGTCAAGTATCCAACATTTAATGAAGGCTCACTTTCTGTTTGATTGCAGAGAGATTATGAGGAGTACAAAGTAAGAATAAATTCCTTAGTGGCAAAGGCTCAGAAAACACCCGATGAGGGCTGGGTGATGCAAGATGGAACACCTTGGCCAGGAAACAATACTCGCGATCATCCTGGCATGATTCAGGTTCTCAATCAAACTCTTGTCATTGTAAAATAATTGCTAAATATGTCTAATTATGAGACATAGTTGACCCATACAAATCGGTTTTTCGTTAAGTTTTATCGTTTATCTGAATAATCAAGTTCCTTATACAAAACTCCTCAGAACTTGTAACACCTATCCTGTTCTTTCCAGGTTTTCCTCGGTCACAGCGGTGCTCATGACATGGATGGCAATGTGCTTGCACGACTTGTTTATGTTTCAAGAGAAAAGAGACCTGGGTATCAACACCATAAAAAAGCTGGTGCCATGAATGCTCTGGTATATAACCCTGTCGAGCAACTACATGTTCGATGTATGTCTTATTCTTTCTTTAGAATAAAGTCTGAACTTGCTTATATTTCTTGCAGGTCAGGGTGTCTGCAGTTCTCACTAATGCTCCTTACATTCTCAACCTTGATTGTGATCACTATGTCAACAACAGCCAGGCAGTTCGCGAAGCCATGTGTTTCTTGATGGATCCACAAGTTGGTAGAGATCTCTGCTACGTTCAGTTCCCCCAGAGATTTGATGGCATTGATCGTAGTGATAGATATGCAAACAGGAACATAGTTTTCTTTGATGTAAGTTTTCACAGAATTTTCTTATTTTTTGATGCCAAATAGGCAACTATCTTCTTCTTGATTTCTTTTGTTGGACATATTTTCAGATAAACATGAAAGGCTTAGATGGCATTCAAGGACCTGTTTACGTGGGAACTGGTTGCGTGTTTAAAAGGCAAGCACTATATGGATATGGACCTGCATCATTGCCAAGCCGTCCCAAGTCTTCATCATCTTGCTCATGGTGGTGTTGTGGCTCCAAGAAAACTTCTAAAGACTTACCAGAGGGTTACCAAGATTCAAAACGGGAAGACCTTGACGCAGCTATTTTCAACCTTACGGAGATAGAAAGTAAATTTCTATTTTTCATCTATCAGAGTAAGCCACACGGAATGTTTTTACAATGAAGTGACAAATGCAGTTCTCTTGCAGATTATGACGATTATGAGAGGTCACAACTGATTTCACAGATGAGTTTCGAGAAGACTTTCGGCTTATCAGTTGTATTCATCGAATCTACACTTATGGAGAGTGGTGGAGTTCCAGATTCTGTAAACCCGTCAACACTAATCAAGGAAGCAATTCATGTGATTAGCTGTGGATATGAAGAGAAAACTGAATGGGGAAAAGAGGTGACTTACTAAATACTTATTAAGCATTCATGGAAAAAATTTTGTTTTTTTGTTTTTTTGTTTTTTTTTGTTTGAGCAAAGGAAAACATTTTGTTTTCTTCTTTATGTACTGTATAGTTTTAAATTCATGTGAATTGAGTTCTAGAATGAACGGCGATCTTTGTCAGCTTAGTACTAGTATCTTAATTCACATCAAAGCAAGTAGTTCAACACTTGGTACTGAGAATGTGAAATTTATTTGCTTGCTGTTTAAGTTATTTTTCTCTCACTCATCACATCCTGCTTTCTTATTTTCTGCAATCTCCTACACAGATCGGTTGGATTTATGGCTCAGTCACAGAGGATATTTTAACAGGCTTCAAGATGCACTGTCGAGGGTGGCGATCAATTTACTGCATGCCCTTGAGACCTGCATTCAAAGGATCAGCTCCAATCAATCTTTCGGATCGTTTGCACCAGGTACTTAGGTGGGCACTTGGATCAGTTGAGATATTCCTTAGCAGACACTGTCCTCTCTGGTACGGTTATGGAGGTGGTCGTCTCAAATGGCTGCAAAGACTCGCATACATAAACACCATCATTTACCCTTTCACTTCTCTTCCTCTCGTAGCATACTGTTCATTGCCTGCTATTTGCCTTCTCACTGGAAAATTTATCATTCCAACGGTAATTATTTTTCTCTTCCGTGGTTTACTTTATAATATGAGCCACAACATAAGAAGAAATCACTATTTACAGTATTTTCATTCATCCAGTTTTGTTTATTTTTTTTCTGAAGTTCAAGTTGCTGTTGCAACTAACTTCTTTTAATTGCAATCCTCTGAATTCGTTTCAGTTATCCAACCTTGCGAGTGTGTTGTTTCTTGGACTCTTCATGTCCATCATTAGCACTAGCGTCCTAGAGTTGCGCTGGAGTGGAGTTGGCATTGAGGACTGGTGGCGTAACGAACAGTTTTGGGTGATTGGAGGTGTTTCAGCTCATCTCTTTGCAGTCTTTCAAGGGTTCCTAAAGATGTTGGCAGGCCTAGATACCAACTTCACTGTGACAGCTAAAGCTGCCGATGATGCTGAATTTGGGGAACTCTATGTTTTCAAATGGACAACAGTACTTATCCCTCCAACAACAATTCTCATAGTAAACATTGTGGGTGTTGTTGCCGGATTCTCTGATGCAATGAACAACGGATATGAAGCTTGGGGGCCTCTCTTTGGCAAGGTTTTCTTTGCCTTATGGGTTGTTCTCCATCTTTACCCGTTCTTGAAGGGTCTCATGGGGAAGCAAAACAAAACACCAACTATTGTTGTGCTCTGGTCAGTGCTTTTAGCTTCTGTTTTTTCACTTTTGTGGGTGAAGGTGGATCCATTCTTGAACAACGACAATGGTAAAGCCATGGCCCAGAACTGCATTTCAATTGACTGTTGAAATTTTAGCAGAAAGACAGAAAATGGTTCTTGAACTTCTTTGAACTAGAACATTGAAATTAATTGTCGAGTATCCGACTGAAACAATTGAGCTTCATTTCTTTTGCCAAAACAGGAGAACATAATAAAGAGCCATAGGAAGCTATTATTAGATAACAGTGTTTGAACTCTGTTAGAACTGTGATTAATGATTTTCTTGTACTGGAAAATTTTCTTTCTGACCTCCTGTTTCTTTTCTTCATAATTTAATGATAGAATTGAATGATTGAAAAACAAAAAACTATATAGTTCCAAAATTGAATGAATAAAATGAAAGTTTCTCCTCTCATAATTCGGGTTAATTTCACCGAAGGTCATTCAACTTTATTGTTTGTAACGTTTTGGTAATTAAACTTACATTTGTATCAAATAAATCACTCAACTTTCTAAATTGTTTTTATAAAAGTCGCTTTGGCCACACTTTGATAGTTGATGACAAATTTGCCCTTCTTGTTAGAAAGAGAGAATTGAGTTTGAAGGGCTTGTGGAGTTGATGTGATTTTGGGAGGTAGTGGGGGAGGTCGTTGCGGAGGTGCCGGAAGCGAGGGCTTCTTACTGGTTAGATGCATATAAGGATGTGTCTGATGAGATTTTTTTTTTTTTTTTGGGGGGGGGGGGGGGGGGGGGGTTTGATTCGGTTGTGCCAAAAATTGTTGATGTGTCTTCAGTTAAGTGTTCTGGTTAGATTAAGGATGTGTCTGATGAGATTTCTTATTTGTTTTTGCTTTGGGGGGGGGGGATGTGTCTTCAGTTAAGTGTTCTGTTGATCCTGATTTTTTCAATTAAGCTTTTCTGTGGAAATCAATGATCTTATACGAAATGGCGAGGAGGGAGAAATCGCCATTGATGATAAGAATATTTTCTCAAATGGCGTGAGCAATGGAGTTGGAGTGGTTTCTCATGGGAAAGAAAATGGAGGGCATAAGCAAGAAACTATGAATATTCAGTTTAGAAGGGACTGGGATAATGGTAGAATTTATGTAACCAGGAATAATGAGATTAGAAGAGATGAAGATTTTGATAGCGGGGAACGACAAAGGAAAAGGGCTCGAAATGATGATTATAGTCCAGTAAGGAACCAATCAAGTGGTCGAAATGGTTACTCGAATGAGCGCTAGAACAAGAAAAGGTACTCGGATAGCCAGCGCCTTTAGCACCTCTATGTCTTTCCTTGCAGCAGCCTTTACAGCATCTCTGTCACGACTCCACCGCTACCTCTCCAAGCATTGCCACTCCTCCTCCTTCCCTCCAACTCCACGAACCCTTCAAATCCAATTCTCTCTTTCTAACAAGAAGGGCAAATTTGTCATCAATTATCATAGTGTGACCAAAGTGTCTTTTACAAAACAATTTGAAAAGTTGAGTGATTTATTTGATACAAATGTAAGTTTAGTTACTAAAGTGTTACAAACGATAACGTTGAATAACCTTTGCTAAAATTAACCCCTCATAATTCAAAAGGAATGAAATGAAAGTTCCTCTCCACTATTCAAATAAGGCTGTGCAAAAGAATAAATACAACAAATATCAACACTATATAGATTAAATTCTTCCATTTTTTGTATCTCACAACTTTCCAAGGCACAACATCTGCAATCGGCCAATCCGCAACACTTCTTGGCGAACACATGTGGATCTCCACCGACACTGATAGTGTCTTCAACTTAATCACCTTCAACTCTTAAGTACTAATAGAGGAGTGATAATCACTAATATACTTCTTTACGAAGTTATATTTTTTCAATGTGGGACTAAACCTTTCGGTCCATACATCTCCAATACTCCAAATTGAATCGAAATTCCTAAGTTAAAGGGCATTTTTTTGAACACTCCACTTTGGACTGAAATTCATGATCCATAGTGTCTTCTATCTAGGGGTGGGCAGTGGTCTCCGCAAAATCGCTTAAGCAGCCCAATCCGTTCAAACCGCCTAGTATGGTCTGGTTTTTTAAGCTAGCGAATTGGCGGTGCCTTTCATTTATAGAAAATCGTGGTTCACCAAACCGCAAAACCATCCCAAAACTTGAATGGAATGGAATGAAATTGAAGCCTTTTCAAGTTGTTTAACTTTTGAAATGAACTTAGAATCATAATTTTGATTGAGTTCGCATGTTTCATTGTGTTTTTTGTGGATGGAAACGGATGGACATACGTTTTGTTGTATGTTTTTGTTGATGGACATGTATAGACTTATATACATGACAATTTTTTAATTGAAAGTGTATAGCAGGAAAATTACAAAACTAGACCGACCAAACCGGTTTAGTTGTGGTTTCGAGGATTTACGATTTGGTGGTGGTTTGCAAAACGACCAAATTGTGAACCACCGGTTCGGTGGCGATTTGATGATTTAATTTCACCACCAAACCGCGGTTTGCCCACCCCTACTTCTATAGTCTCGACGGGTCCCGACTAAATCGCCAGCTCTGATACCATGTTAATTTTCTTGCAAAGAGCCAAAAGTTGGTCCTCTCTCTGACGTCTTGAGGGGGTTGACATTGTAGACGACAATGGTAGTTCATGAGCAAGATTCTGAATGGTCCAGTAATTTTTGCGATACAACACCTCTTGAAGCAAAAACAAGATCTTCGAGGTAACTCTTGCGTGAATGCACAAATTAAGTCACCAGAAAAGTAGAAGCTTAGACACTAAACAATTTTGGTCACTGCATATTTTCACATGGGAAATGCTAGAATGATCCATTAGGGACACCCAACGGCGACACCCACACCCAAAGTTGTGCTTTAGGGGGTGGGGACCCACACTCGCCATATCAGCTGGGTGTCTTGCTGGGTGTTTCTAGCGGGTCATCATAGCATTTTCCTTTTCGCATATAGTTTTCTATCAATCCACTAGATGTAAAATTAGAAACATATGCACATCAACATGTTTAAGGAGTAACCTTCGTAATGATTCTAAGCGTTCCTTTTCTAGCTCCATGAAAATGACCATGAACATCAAGGCTAATTTCATGTGGCTCTTTGCCTTAGTAAGGGAGCATATGGCTTCTATGCAAGCCATTTGTTAGAGATGTGTTAACCGAAAGTTAATCCTTCATCGAATAAGCAATAAGACTTTGTAATTAATGCAGTGAGGATCTTCCAAATCGAATGTTCGAAATCCACGAACAAGTAATCTAGGGCAAGAACTTAACAAAATTTTGAAATTTATTAAATTTATCAAAAAGCAACAAATTATAGCCAAAATGGTGCTTTATATAGTAAACCCTAATTTTTGCTAAAAATAGTAAAAGTCTAGAACACCCTAAACTATAAGGTAGACGAAATAAGAAACCCAACGCCACAAACGACGTGAAAAACAAAAACTCCTACTAAAAGTTATAACCGAACTAGAACTTTCCAAAAATGGTAAATTCACGATTTCGGAGGCCTAAACGAAGGAACTTGGCCAAAAAACGTCATCGTCATAGCAATGCGATGAGTATTGGTCACCATGTTGTTTCCAATACTCCCATATCCTCGCAACTCCAAAATTCCTTGTTCGAACCTTCCAAAAGTTAACAAAAATCAATTCATGTCAAACTTTTTTCAAGAAAATGTTTGCCACTTCTAGGATTGCATCATTCTCCCCAAGGTGGACAGGATTCAACCTCGAATCTTCATCCTCTGATGTATCTCCATAAAAAGGAATTAAATGTTTGACATTAAACACATCAGCCATTCGAATAATTTCTTTTATAAATAACTTTATAAAGTTTCTTCCTCATGCCTCATTCTTTTCACCACATTGCTTTCATTGTTTAGCCATTTTATTAACAACCACTTTTGCTAAACTTGGTGTTACATCAAATAAAAATGCACCACATACGGTGTCAAATAACCTTTGTTCAAATGATTGAGTCATTTATATAAATATTCCAATAAAGCTTTTTAGTATATCTACATTGTGGCCAATACAAAAAATTAATCTTTGAAATCAATCTCAAAATTCATTAAACTTCTCATCATCTTTCACCTTTGCAACAATGATTTATCTCCTATTGGAACTAATCTTTCTTGCAAGCATGTACTGATTTAGGAAAGCTTTTAGAGTCTGAGCTCATGTAGTTATTGAATCTTGAGGAAGATAAAACAACCAATCTTATGCTCGATCTTTCAGTGCGAAAGGAAAAGCCTTAAGTCTGGCTTGTTCTAAAGTACAATCTTTAGGTTTCATCCCTTTGAATTTGTGATGCGACACAATCCGATGATTTATATCTGCCGACGTGTATGATTACACATGCCAGGGAAAAGCGCACGAGGGACGCCCATGAATAGATATGTTTTCATATTTTTGGGAAGTGAATCGAAGTCAATAAAAGGAGCATTGAAGTCCCAAGAGTTAGTATGGTGCATTCGAGTTGATCAGGAGTTAGCTTTTATGAAGCCGGATGCCTTAATGGATCAAAACGTCGTTTCTGCCCAACTGAGTGCATAAGTCAAATGTGCTTGCTATTTATGTCATCAAAACAAAATTTCTCCTAATAATGTAAACAGTAGGACAAGCCTGATTCGTTCAATCGTGCAGTGCAAGTTAATATTTAAGGACTTTTGATGAATTAATAAAATTTAATGTTCTCTTTGAGAGTTCTTTTGTCCATAGTGTTTCTTGTTGAATCGTATTAGTTTCTATATACCAAGGTTTCTTGAGCCATTACGTATTCAAAGGGTTGCGGTCTTTATCATACCCTGGTTCCATACTCCAATTTGCAAGTATTAGGGTTGAGGTCCATCTTTTTATGCCAAGGTTCTTTATTTTCTTTACCATAGAAGTTAGGTAAGACACTACCGCATCCAAATCTTACTTTAAATTCAGGAAATCCTTTAGGATATGCAATGCACATTGATTCATAAGTTGTTGCCTAAAATTAAGTTCGTTAGTATTATTATATTAATGATATTATTATTGTTGTTGGCTTTTATTTTGTTGGCTTCATGTTCTCCACGTTGTTGTTGTCTTAAATTACAATTGAGAGTCCTATCCAGCTCATGATTAAACATATGAAGAGATCCTGTGTAATTAGAATGATGAAGTGTGTAGACTATTTTGATGGCCCAGTTCTCCAAAACGGGGTATCGCCTAGCCTAATCCGTCATTAAGCCCTAATCCACACCAAATAGGACTCAACAACGTATTAGTCAGTCTTTTCATCACTTTCACCTTGTTACACACAATCAACATAGTTACTATTCATTTCTTTATCATAAGAGTTAATTAAGAGATCATTATCATTGCATTAATTACCAGTGAAAGACATAATAAAATTAGCTGAAGCATTTATAAAACACCTACTATGGAAACTAGGTAAATAGATGATCATATAAACCAACCAAAGTAATACACAAAATATTAAGGAAATCTAGACTCTCACCCAATATACAACACAAAGTTATATAAAAGACGTAAGTAATAGATACACAAAGTGATCACCTACAAAAGTAACAGACGGAAGCATTTATAAAACACAAAGTTATATCTCGAGGCACGTCCCCACTCACGTCTCGACATCTATATACTAGTAGGAGTGACTTAATAGTCTACACATATACATCGCATTAGGCATCCACCACTTAAAAATACTATACTACTCATTCCTCAAACTAAGTATTTGAACCATGTACCTTCTCTCGGCCATGTCTCGGATCAGTAATCCTGACTAGGGACTAATTTACTATTAGTAAATTTTGGGCCGTTATAATCTTCTCAACTAATAAAAATTTATTCCTCCAAATTAAACTTAATCACAATCTTAATCTCTTAACTATGTCTTATTCCTAAAAAATTTGGAGTCACTTGTTAGTTGACTCTCATTTCTCCATCATTTAAAACATATAGAATGATATTTTCTCATTTTATTCTCTCAATAATCACCCCATCCGAAACTTATAAAGATACTAGCTCAGAAGCCCATGTTTCTCAACTACCGCTAGCGTATCCCTTGTCCAAATTACCTAGGTTTAATTATTAGTGTGGATGAGTCTATGCTCAGTTACAACATGCAAACTATCACATTGTATGGCACTCTAGTCATAATTTTCTTTATGAAAGTTTTTAGTGTGCTTATCAAGCAACACAACTTTCATTATCTTTTCAATCTATGTGATATGGACTTATTCGAGTCATTCTCTTCAGTCTAGTGGTCAATTTTAACTCTCAAATCACTAGTGCAACTACTGTTATACTTAAATCAAATAGTGCATGAATAACATAATAGTAATCTAATACGTATCCTCACCAGGATCATATGCCATCTCTGGGTCTGACTCTATCTCCACATAAGCTCCACGTCCGACATGTGGCTGCATGGCATGCTACTGATAGTCATGAGGCTGCAGACATCATCTAAGCATGTGTTTGGTCTGTCCATATCGATGGCATGCCGGCTGTCTTCTTGGTTGCTGTCTAGATCATCTAACGGTGCATCAATCTATGTCCCTATAGATTAATGCCACTATATCTATCCCCACTCTCTATCTCTAACTGAACAGAATTTGCAGATTGTGGACACAATTGAACTATATGTCCCACTTGATGACACCTATAGCATGTCGGCATTCTCATATACTCCATAATTTCAATCAGAGTCTGTCCCTGGCTTTGTGCATTATGACCTTGATCACCCAATGTGTGCTCAATCTGCGATGGTGATAATATCAATCTTGCATGTGGTGGCATGGAAAATCTACTCATTGATTGTGAACTGCAACTCGTAACATGTCCCTCCTAACCATATCTGCAACACGTCATATGTCTTACCTGCTCTATCAACTCAGTCATTCTCGAAGTGAGTCTCTGCTCCTACCTCGATACATACTGGTCTCTACTGCCTTGAGCTTGTTGAAATTCCTGTAATGGTTGCACTATCGGAGGTGTTCGGGTTGCAAAGTTAGGAATGAAGATAGGTGGAACCATAACAGTCGGAGACATGTATGGAAATATACTCGCCCTTGCAGTTGCTAATAGAGAATCGTGTACGTAAGGTACTGTCATGGTGATTGATATCTCTAATCCATATGAACTAGATCCATAAAAAATTTTCTTTAATCCCTTGCCTTTCTTCCTTTTTTTTCCTATTGTCCTCAGTCAATGTAGATGTAGCGTCAACTAGAATCTATGCTGGTACTACCACGGATAACATCTTCGGTGGAATAGGTACTATCGGGACTACAGGTAGCTCGAGTGCTCGCAGTACGGTGGTTGTAGTAGCCGATACAATCAGAATCTCATGTGCTTAAAGCACTGTCGTAGTAGGCGTGGTGGGAACAACTAGTGGGACTAAATGTGCTCGTACAATCTTGAGAAGCTTGGTCAACTGTTGCCCTTGGCCAGTGGCTGTGTCAGTCCAATGGTGCATATCATCAGTATTAACAATGTGTGCCTCAAGTGCTGGTAATACTACAGCCGAAATGGTAGCGGTGGTAACATACTTTCCAAGTGCGGTCATAGGCATCATCATATCTGACATGAAGTCGGCTAACTGCTGACTCTGTGCTGCAACTTTATTCGATAACCTCTAAAAATCCTCAGCCGATACCATATGTTGGACACCGCCGGCTCTACCATCTCCACCCTATCGCGGATTTGCCATCATAGTCTACAAGTTGATAGCAATCGCAACATCAACTACCTTGTAAGTATTGTGTATATATATATACAAAAAAATAACATATACACATAGCAATCCCCAACTCACATTCACTTACTCCTAACTAATAGTTTCTAAGCAAGGACCGTATGTTTTCCACATCTAAGATTTGTGTTTTATTCAAGTTTCATTATGTACTTATCGAGATCTTAGATTCTCATATCAACTATAATGCTGGTATCACGTTATAGAATAAACCATTCTCCATACCTAGGCTTCACCGACCTAATCTCTCGATACCATCTGTGACGTTGGTATCACATTATAAAATAAACCATACTCCATTACCTAGGCTCTACAAACCAAGGCCTTGATGCCAACTGTGATGTTCCGATTCCCCAAACCGGGTATCATTCGACTTAATCCCTTCATTAAGCCCTAACCCATGCCACGTAGGACTTAAAAATGTATTAGTCAACCTTTTATCTCATTCACCTCATTACTCATGATTAACCTAGTTACTATTCATTTAAATATCATTAGAGTTAAATAGGATATCGTTGTTAATTATCAACAGAAAACTTAATAAAATTAGCAGAAACATTTATAAAACACCTACCGTGGAAACCACGTAACAGACGATCATATAATACCATCCAAAAGTAATAAATGAACAGTAGGGATTCTAGTCTCTCCACCTATATACAACCCAAAGTTATACAAAAGGCATAAATAATAGATACTCAAAATAATCACCTACCAAAGTAGCAGGAAATATCCTCTAACGACTCAAAAATAATCGTAGATCAATCTTCTCCTTCCCTGGTCTATTACTTGAAGTATCTGCACCTACCATCATAAAAAGGACGGTGAGTATAGTAATGTAGAAAGTAACACAAAAAGACATTTATCAACATTTCCAAATATAGAACAAGTATCTGAAAGCATAATAATAACAAAGAAAACTGAACAATAGTCATGTCATAAGATACTTCAGTTAAACAATATGAAACTGACACTCAGCTAAGTAGTAATGATCTAGGGGCGGTTATGAAATTACATCACATTAACTATGTTCCACTATGCAGTCTGTAATCAATTTTATAGATGCCTTCACATCATTACAATGCCATTTTAGATATATATAAATACTTGTCGGCAACCCTGAGTCCCATACCCCATGTGCCGCACAAGCTAGTGATGAGATCTTGACATCCTAAGAAATCTAGTGACCCTGTGTGTCGCAGCCTATCTCGATAATGGTCGTAGATGCAAGAACTACTTTCACAACTCAAGAAGTAACACAATAAGGAAGTCTAAAATAGAATAACTCAAACGATCACAAAGGAATATGGTTTACAACACCATAATTCATTCATCTAATAGCATGTTTTTCTATTAATACTCTGAACAATCAAGAATGATATAACACTTGATTAAGAGTCAATGAATGCCATTTAAACATCAACCAATGCCATGATAACAAACTCGTAAAATGAGAGATAATAATAAAGTCATGACATCTAGAGTACAATAGCACATCAGTCCAAAGGATTGTAAACAAGAAGCATAATGGAAAGAAATATAAATAAATATCTCAATCAATTTACTTACAAACGACACCAAGCTCCTACGCTAATCAAATCTCTCGACACCTTGGAACACGTACTCGAACTTCTGAGACTCTTTTGTAGGCTCCTGGTACCATTAGACATGTTTTTATAATGTGTTTAGACCTTCAGTTAGGTTGTTAAACTTGTTTAAGCTGTTTAAGTTTTACTTAGGAATTTCATTTAGTGTGTTGTCCAAAGCACCTTGCTTGCTGCATATTATGACTAGAGCGCTAATGCCCTCATTAACGTGCTACTCAACTTTACGAGCGTGCTATATAGAGGTAGCGCGCTAGCTAGCATGTATTGCGCGGTATGTGTAGGAAAATCCAGAATTCTACACTTTGAATTCGGATTTTTCTCCATACACTGCCAATTCAAACACATGGGGATCCCTGTTCTAACTTACCGAAGACCCAGGACACCCACTAAAACAACAAGAACAACCAACAACTCAATTATTTCATAAATTCATCAAATTGAATAAGTTATTAATGAAAGTAGAATTGCCTAGTTGATGAACACCTATGGCTTCATTAATCTCTCAAATCACCACCAAAATCTCCTTCAATACAAATGATATTTTCCTCCAGAGCTTTACTTCTTCTCTAAGTTTAGAAATGAATTGGTTTGCATGTTATCTCATCCATTTATATATATACATATAAATATTACCTAAGATTAAATTATAGCGATTGATCTTAATGTGCATACTCATCTCAAGATAGATCTAATGGCCTACATCTTGACACAATTTCACTAAACTCTCCACTAACTTCATCTAACTAACACCAATTGCAACTCAATTTCTCTCTTGATGTGTCAACACATATCTCGAGGAATATCAATTACTAATGTCTTAACTTGCTAACTTAGATTATATTTAATGTAAATCAAACTATAGCCACATTGATTTTACTATTTAAGTTACACTAACTTCAATTAACTTACCTACCACATCATTCTAAACCTTGGTCTAATGTCGACATGCATCTCGAGATGTGTCCCCACTCATATCTCGACATTTATATATTAGTAGGAGTAACTTAATAGTTTACATAAATACATCACACTAGGCATCATTAATAAAAAAAATTGTATTACTCAGACCTCACACTGAGTATTTGGACCGTTAACCCGCTCTCGAACTCGTCTCGGTCAGTTACCTTGATCAGGGACTAATTTACTATTAGTAAATTCTAACCGTTATAACTATACAATGTTTAAAACTTTTAAGAAATTGTGTAAGATTCTCTAGCAACGGTGTCAAAAATTGATACGTATCAAGCGTATACACCAAGTTTCCCGTATATTCTTATTATTTGTGGTAGTGTTAAGTGGAATCATTTCACGGCCCAAATTTCTAATCTCGTTTTATCCGTAATCAGGATCATCGACCCTTAACGTAGGACCAGCATCGAGATATGTGCACTGATCGGAGCACGTAGCTAAGGTATATTTAGTTTTTTTTGGTATATTCTTAGTGTATATTATATGTATAGATATACTAAGTCACCTCTACTTATCATTTATATACATCGAGATGCAAGCGAGGATACACCTCGAGATGTGTGTAGCATTGGAACCGAGTAGAGAGCGATGAGTAGTTTTGAATTAAATTTGAATACCCATTAATGACATTAAATTTTAAGTATTAGATTATTTGAAATAAGGTATATAAATTCAATAAATCAAAGTACCTTACTTATGCAAATAAAACATTGGCTATGGATACGTCTCGAGATCGTGTTGTGTCGGCCCCGTACCACTAACCTACGTTCCAACCATTCTAAACCATGTCCTGAGGTGTTCGGTCACACCTTTGACCCCAAAAGACGTTTCAAACCCACATTCCATCCTATTACTCCAATTAATTATTCTAGTTTTAAGGAAGCATTTTCCGTCAATTATTTGTTTTTTTGAAAATGTTGTATTGGAGTAGGCTTCATGAATTTTGTCACGCACGTGGTGCGTGAAGCCATTGAACGTGCAATAGATGTGATAGGGATCCTATAGTTGAAAGCAAGGTAAAATATATACATTCATCCAAAAACTCTGAAAGACAAGTCGAGGAGTGTTAACCTAAACCAAAACATAAAACAAATATATCCATGATAATATATATGATCCAGATAATCGTAACTCCAAAAATAGTAAACCATATGTTGTCGGGTCTATAGAAGCCGCTCTGCGCTACTCCTGCACCTCTTCCCACAGTTACGGATAGATGGTTCTAGGTGTCGTAACCCCAGATAAGTGAACAAATAGGTTTTATAAAAGTGCAGCGCATAATAAACAATTGAAGGAAATATAATAAAAATTAATAAAATAAACATTATGCAACCCTAATCTCATATGGGCAAGGTGATTCCCATTAATCCCTAAGGTGCAGGGACATAACTCTTATGTCACAGGCATGGCGGCCACCTCCACTAACAATCAGGGGATATCCCTTCACGTGGATATGAGGCCCCAAGCTATATTGATACACCTTAACCCTGTCGAGGATGATCAAGTTAGTAACTATGGTATGTCATGTTGGGTTTTGAGGTTCATACGCAACGAAAAACTCATAACAATTTTAAAAAAAGCCCAACAGGATAAAAAATAAGTTCCATTAAAAAAGATCTACAGAAGTAAACCATACCTAATCCGTGATTTTCCTTCTTTGATTGTTCGATCTCTAAGACTTTTAAGTGTACGTCATCTATCGAAAATCCACACATAAACGGTGACCACAATTTGGAGTGCTAGCCCCACGAGAGATTGAAAAAGTTTTTCTTTCTCTCCCAAATCCAGAGAACTCAAAAATAGTTAAAATGAAAATCTTATTTTGTTTTAGGTTTTCAATCGCTATTTATATGTGTAGAAAAGCTCACTTACGAAATCTATTCGTAATACAACTATTGTATTTAGGCAATTCAAGAAAATTACACAAACGCCCCTATTAATAACTTATCACATAAGAAATCATAAGGGCTTTTTATGTCATGAATCTTATCATATGAAATTCATCATTCTAGACCAACTGAAATTATGCAAAGCTATTCTTTGTGTGCGACCTAATAGGTTCATGCAAGGTTGGTAGTGAACCAAAATCATTTTGGTACACAAGTCATAAGCGGTCTCTAGCAAAACATCATGACTACCCAAAGTAGCATGAATATCAAAATTGATACAACCTAATGAATAACATATATCATATCCTTTTGTTGTGTGATATCCTTTGATTAAACATAAGACATGAAAAGTCACCCTTAATGTTCAATCGTACTAGTCTCGATCTTCAGGTAGATTGAAAACATCCAAACGACATTGATCATATCGATTCATTTGGACGGGGCCTTTTAAAAGTACAACATATCGAGGGATCTATTGATAGCTCTATTTATATGAGAGGGACAAATACTTTCTAGATTACACACCTTCACATATTATTCGCATGGTAACCAATCACAATCTTTATGATGGATCCACTTAATCTATGTGGTGTTCTCATAGCGGGTTGGTCTAGTACCTTGTTCCCTAACAAGTACTTATGATCTTGACTCGTATCCCTATATGCATGATAATCACATGACCATCAACCAAGATTCATACTAGTCTTAATTCATTATAGTTCCCAGTATAATGACAGACTAGGGACATTTAGGATATTTCAACAAATACCCATGGATCTTATTATAAGGTAAACATGCAATCGCTTATAATAAAACAACAAATGAAAACCTCTATTTTATTAACTAAGATTATAGGATAAACAATGTTTATAGATTGACCTAGGGCACATTCCCCAATAGGTTACTCCATCGGACCCGTCAAAAAGTCAAAGTCGACCCCCTAAAGGTCCATTAACTATATGCATGGCCAATAAGAAATCATGAATGCAATGCAGTAATGCAAATTGATATACTTGCGTACTGTAAGTTTATAAATTTCTATTTTTCTCTTACATTGCATCCCACATCGAACGCCCCAACCCCTAGTCGAGCTCCGTGTACCTCGGTAGAATCGAACTCCGCATTGTTAACTCCTAATAGAATTATTTTAGGGAGGGGCTAAACGGACCGCAGTTATGCTTTGAGGACCTTATTTAAGTTTTTTATGAGTTCCAATTCTGCCTATAAAGGAAATGACCAAGTTACTTTTCATATAAACTAGTATTTTCTTCGTATTCCCCCTCTTTCTCCTTCACCTACTTGACCCATTTGAAACCCCAAAATTGACTCCACAATCTCATCTCGACCGACCAAAAATATGTGAATCCACACAAAATTGACTCGGTAAGTCTGTTCTCTCCTTGTTTCCTCTAGTTTTGTGGATTTCTTTGAGCTTTGGCCATCATTTTCAATTATATTGATGTTGGTTGTTGTTTGGTTTTTAAGGCTTTTGATTTGTTGATGATTTTCACATTTTTGATACGAAATGTTTAAGGAGTTGTCAAAACGAAGCCACTTTAATAACGATGAGCCATTTTTGGTTTTTATTGGATTTTTTCATCAAGGAAGAACCTTCATTTTTGGTTGTTGTCCTTGTGTTGTGCGGAGTAACAAAATTGAAACATATAGTTACATATCAATTTTATTTGACCGACATACTGTACCCCACGTAGTTGCCACTTAGACCCCACCCGATTCGATATTTTAATTTTTAACTTAAGTGTCAGGCATAATTATTTGCGATATTGCCAACATTATCGGCTATAACAGACCGTAAGACATGTAAAGATTTCGATTAGTATACACTGTAATCATAACTATACCCCACCAGTTTACTCCACGGACCCCACCCAATTTTAAGTAGTTGTTAGAGTTACAAATCTGTGATATTACTAGCAATATCGGTTAGCAAAGACTATTACGCATGTAGAGGTTCCGATTTTCCTAGACTGCAATCTTATCTATACCCCCACTAAATTACTACACGGACCCACCATAAAGTATTTTTGAATTTTAGCACATGGACGACAGATTTGCCGAGGTTTGACTCAAATAGACCCTCCCACGACCTCAGTGACCATGAAAAATAAAGATGATGAGATTTTTTGGGTTTTGTGAAAGTTTCAATTTGAGGTATGAATGTTGGAAACGGGTTGGGGTGATTTTTTATTTGTTGAAGACGAGGATATTCCGGGGATTTTGAAAAAAAATGGGGTCCGTTTGGTAAAAAAATTCAAAAAGGGGTACGTTGAAATAATGGGGTCCTCTAAGCAAAAAATGAGATCCGTTTAGCTACTCCCTTATTTTATAACAACTTCAATTAGCTTTCAACTAGCTAATTTGGGGTAAATTTTTAACTATGAAAACCTCAATATTTTTCATATTGATAAAAAGGGAATTTGTAGAGCTCACTTCATACTTTCCATAGACTCCAAAAACACTTAAATTGGATTACAAGCAAATAAGTTATGAATTTTTCAATATAACATGTTGACTATACTTTAACAATTTAGAACTAACAAAAATTCTCCAAACAATTATATTTGCAATTATATCATCAAAACTCAATACCAAACACTAGGAAAATCGTTTAATACCACATTCAAAATATTTCCACAGCCCGTGAAGTCAATTTGGACAAAACTTAATAATCTAATTTGTCCAGAATCCTAAGGTAAATCAATTTTAACTACAAAACATCATCAAAACAATTATCAACTGAATTGCATCAATTCACTTCACCAAAACCTTAACCAACATCTATGGGATTTATTTCAAATTGAGGCAAATCAATCTAATACATCAATTCATAACAATTCCTACTAATTTCTATCAAAACCCCATGAAAGAAATAAAAAATCGTAATAATTCTAATTGAATTGTAGGAAATGCCCTGAATTGATAATTTACCAAATTGCAGGCCAAAAACCTCATTTCCATTGTGGTAAGCTCAAACTAATTGTCTCGCGATGCTTTACAATTTTACAGAGAGAAATCGGACGAGAATTTGACATAAGGAGCTCCGCGACCAAAAATGTCCGAGGAGAGGTATAGAAACCAAAATGCCCGGAATTAAATGAATCTTCATTTAATTTTTTATTTTTATATATTTATATATAAACCCTCAACTGCTTGTTAGCAGCTTAATTTCTTTTTATTTATTAATTTCCAAAATCCCGATTTTGACATGTTTTTTGGGCACTCGTTTTGAATATGATTTTTCAAAAAATCGAGCCAACCTCAAGACAAAACAGTCAAACTCCATAAAACGTCCATTACAGTGGTTTTGGTCACGCCAAAACTAAAAAAATCTTAACTTTGTCTACGACACATCAAGCACTGATGAACCAATTTTCTTGTCATACTTAGCCAAACTTGCACCAATTTGGACACAATCTCAATCTCAACCACGGCCAACTAACACGCAACTCAAGTGAAAACTCCAAATATCTTAACTTTGTCCACGACACATCAAACACTTATCACCTCGAGATATGTATTGCACATCAAGATGATGATCAAGGCATATAATTAATCCAAGTTAGATTATTAGCTTATATATATTTCTTTTATTTGAGTTATGTATCTTTTGCGATATAAATCAACGGAAACCCAAAAAATAATTCGGCCTCGCCTAGCCTAGTATTTAGCTACTTGCCAATCCTAACCATGTTACCCGCATAGTCATCGCACATCTCGAATTTCGCCACATGTATTATATTATATTATTTTATCATTTAAATAATACACACACTCGAATATATAAAAAATAATTAAGTTCTACGTTCCACTATGTCGAGCACGATAACGCCACCTGATCGAATCGGGTCGAGGCCTCCAACCTTGTCGAATCGGGTTGAGTTCGGTCTAATTTTGTGGCGGGTTGTCGTATGTTGGAAGAAAAATCATGAGATTTGTGTTAAAATTGGTGTTAGTGAGGGTATGTAAGTGGAGTTGTTGGGTGAATTGGAGCCTTAGATTTTGCATGTAGATGAACAATCAAGGTTAGATGATGGGTTAGAAATGAATCATAGATTAATATATAAGATTCGGTTCATCATTTTCATGCAAATCAAAGGATGAGATTTGAGGTAGGTTGCTGGTTTTCATTATAATTTGAGGAAGAAGAGATCAAGTGGGTTAATAAAGAAGGAATCATGATCTTGGGGTCAACACACAACTTCGGTAACACATTCAAATATGCAACTATTTTGGTTTTGATTGAAATTCAGTGGGTAATTGAAATTGAATTTATAAAATAATTTTAGATCTAGATTCTTTATGAAATTTCATTTAATCTGCTGTATCGAATTTCTATTTTTGGGTAAGAATGAATTTTTGTGAATTTTTAAAGTTAATGAGGTTCTTAAAAACAAAAATAGAATTTGCATGTTTTCATTCTAAACGGGTCTATATAATTTGGCCATAACTTTCTCATTTTAAATCCAAACTGACTCATTCTGGTGGCACAGAAAGCTTAGCCATGATGCTAAAACTTTGATTCCTCTAAACATTTAAAGATTTGGACTTCTTCCTAATAAAAAATGCTCCACAACTTTGGTGACGAATTTGAATTTCTTGGGTTCACAGTTTTGATAATGTCATGATGTTTTGACCATAACTCCCTCATTTCTTATTTGATTGAGCTCATTTTTAGTATGACATTTCGGGATATGTTTGTAGGCATTAGTAAAAAAATCATGAATTTTAAAGCTATGTTTTAGGAGATATGAATTTTTTAAAGTTGCTGGTCGGAATATAAAATAGTTTTAAGTCACAGTGGTAAAATTTTTATATCTATATCATTTCTTATCAAAATTGAGCAAATCATATTGTTTTGGAAAGCTAAGACATAGCTTTAAAACTTCTCTTTGGATTACAATACATAATTTAAATGTTTTGATAATTGAAATCAACTCACAAGCTATTGCACCATCTCTATTTTAATAAAGTAAATTTGAACTTAAAATTATTAATGGGGCTTATTTTAAAAACTAAAACTTAAAACCACTTAAACAACCTAAAACAAGTTAAATTCAGTTTGTTATGAAACCTTAGGAGCTTAGGTAAGACTTATGTAGTGTGAAATACGAGTTTTGGAGTGTCAAGAGCTAGTTTAGGCTAAGAATTGCGTGCATTTGAGCTAAGTAAAATAGTTAAGGCACTTATCTCTATTTCTTTTCAATTCGTTATCTGTTTGAAGTCTATTTGACTAAGTTATCACTTGTAATCTGATATCATGACTTATGTGTTGTGTCTACTCATTTGAGGAGGTACTTTATCATGATATCTATTCTTTCATTAACTCATTGATTCCATTCTTACGTGATGTATTTCCTTGTTGTTTTAGATGATATATGAGTTCAATAGCATGCGATTAGTGTAGATGAGTTTATGAATAAACTTATGGACTTGTACTTTATTACTTGTGCTTAGCTAAGTGAATACTTTCCATGTAATCTAAGCCCGAGTCTTTCCTTGTGAATAGGAAAATAGTCCTCGAATCTATGGTCCATTGCACGATATTGAGATGAGCAGCACATGAAGTCACTAAACTCTAGGTATGTCGGCACTCACCACTAGGGGTGTGCATTGGTCTCCACAAAACTGCCCAAACCGCTCAAACCGCAAACTGCATGGTTTGGTCTGTTTTTTTTTTAACTTGCGGTTTGGGGGTGGTTTAGAAAACTTGAAAACCGTAATTCCATGATTTGGTGGTGGTTTTCATTTACAAAAAATCGCGGTTCACCAAACCGCAAAAACCACTCCTAAATTTAGAATGTATTGAAATAAAGTTGAAGCCTTTTCTTGTTATTTTAACTTACAAAATGATATTAGACTCGTAATTTTGATTGAGTTCATGTGTATTATTGTATTTTTGGTGGATGATCATGTATGAACATATATTTTGTCGATGGGATCGTATGGAATGTGTGAATTTTTTGCTGAAAATGTGTCGCAAAAAAACCGCAAAACCAAACCGATCGAACAGCGCAAACCGCGGTCGGTTTGGTAGTAGTTTTAAGGTTTTGCGTTTTGGTGGTGGTTTGAAAAATGACCAAACTGTGAACCTTCGGTTTGGTGGTGGTTTGATGATTTTCTCCACTAAACCACGGTTTGCCCACCCCTACTCACCACTAGTATTGTGCGTCATACAGGGTAATGGGACTCGGGGTATTCGACAAGGATATATATATATATATATATATTGGGCACTTGTTAGAGAGCTCACGCCCCTAGATAATAGAATAATAGGCTAACGTGATGAAACTTACTACCGATTAGACTTATATCACTACTACATAGCCTATAGTCAGTCTCACTTTGTTTAGATGTGGTTTCTTACGACATATTTGACAAGTCCATAATTAGACATGTTTTAAAGTAAATTTTAGGATGATTTTAGATGTAAGAGACTATATTATATGGGGTATTCTCTTATTTTTGATATTATAAGTGATAATTGGAGTATCGGAAAAAATGAATGAAAAATGGAAGAAAATTAAGGAATTACTGAGTGAAAAGATTGCACGAAGATTCACCAAGGAATGAAGAAAAAATAGAATTTTATACCTAATGATTTCCAACGATTCATGTACACTTAGAACCGCTATACAAATCGGTGGAAATAGGAGAAAAATAAAGAGTTCAATTTCACATATTTACCCAACGATTCCACTTACACAAGAATCACTGAGGAATCGCTAGTTATGGTTTCAGGGATTTTAGATTACAACAAGGATTTTGAGTCTATTTAGGATATGTATTATCCAAAATACTATAAATATAAACCCTAAAACATGAAATAAGGGCCTTTTTGATAGTCTTACACTTTTTGCTTTAGTTTGGAGGGCATTTTTTATTGTTTTGCTTTAGAGAAGATTGAATATTCGAGTTATTATTAAAGTATTTTAATTATGTTTTTTAGTTCTAATGTTATAGTGTTATTTATTATCATGAGTTAGTAGTTTGTTAAACTAAACAAAACTCCAAACATAAACTAGATTTATTTTGCAATGTAGTCATGATGAGATGAATACATACTTAATGCTTTAAACAATTTATATTCTTTAATTCACTATTTTTATAAATTGTTATTTACGGATTGCAATCATGGATTTAAGTGTTATGTGCATAATGACAAATATGTATGTAATGTTTTGATTCATTATTTAATTAAAGTAGTAACTTGGATCGTTTGATAGGTAGAACCGTTTAGATGTCCTATTTGAATTTGAGATCTGAATATAATGTTGAAGTGGCTTTTCTGAAGGTGTTAGATTTAGAATTTCGAAGTTTTCATAAAGCGTAATGTGGTTTTATTGCGTCAAGTTAATGTCTCTGTGCATTTAAATGGGTTAGCTCAATAAAATTAGATCATGACTTTTCCACCGGTATAAAGATAACAAATGGATGGCTAAAGGTTGTTTACTAATAATTAAGGTTTAATGATTTAGTATACTTTAGAGAGTACGTTCATGACTATGTGATTGAAGTAACATGTTTGGATGCAAAACGTGTTTAAATTTCATTGTTTAGGAGGTTTGTTTAGATGTTTATTTATTATTGTATTTCATTTAATTGAATTGCTTTGAATTTAGCGACATTGATTTGTGTTATTTGAGTAAGTTTAATTAGTTTTTTTGATTTTTATTTAGAAAATATTAGTTTAAGTTTTGATTTTTATTAAATTAAATTAAATTAAAAATAAAAATATATTAAAATTTCTTATTTTAAGGAATTTGCAAAATCCGTAAGGAGAAGATTCCACTTACCACTACTGCAAAATTTAATAGTATAATAAAGGTGAGAAATTTATTGTACACGCTCGACACGTGTCAATTTTTGGCGTCGTTGCAGAGGATTTTAAAATAATTTCTTAAGAATCTTTCTCATCACATGTCATACAATATGGCAGACATTGAGCAAGAACTTACTTTTAGGCAAGCTAATAAGAATATCACAGTTTATGAATCTATGTGTATTGCTTTTCCTATGGATTTCCCTAATCTTGATTTAAAATCGGGATTCATCAATTCCTTACCTCACTTTCAAGGTCATGGTGATGAAGATCCTCAACAGTTTATAAGGAAATACACACATATATTAAGTGCGATGAACTAAAAATTGTAGAGTTAGAATATGCCAAGTTAAAGGTTTTCCCTTCTTCTTTAAAAGATCAAGCTCAAGATTTGCTATTTTATCTCCCTTAAAACTCTATAAACACATGGTTCAAAATGTTAGAAAACTTCTTAGATCAATATGTTCCGGCATACAAAATTACTTTGGATAGGAAATAAATTAGCAATGCTTGGATGGGAATCAAGGAGACTTTTGGTGAGTTTTGGGATAGATACCAAAGATTAATATCATTATGTCCCACAACATGGATTTTTAGAAAATACTTTGTTAGAATACTTTTACGAAGTACTAAACAACATAGAACAAAGATTCCTAAACATAGTATGTGGAGGATCTTTATTCCACATAATGGCAACATTAGTAAGAGACATTATTAATAAAATGGCAAAAAAATCAAAACAATATTGTTAGAAAAACAAAATGGTTTACTCAAAACTATTGCTAGAATGAATAGTGACATTAGCAAAAATAGAAAAATCATACTGGAGAGAAGATCAGTGGACTAATCACCTTAAAGAATAAAATGGTATTATGGTATATCAGAATCTCACTTGAGATAGAATAACGAGTACTCGAAACCTGAATATATGTATAGACATGGATTTGCCCACGAGATCATTAGAAATGATTTAGAAGCTATTCTGAGGGATGGTTTCTATTTTGATTTAGACGGGTACCCAAAACACATCTAATCCAAATACTTTAGAAAACAACCAAAGCTTGGAGTTTTTTCTTGAATGCGAGCTTACAACCTAGTTTACAACACTACGACATAATGAATATAGGGCGGCTCTTTTATACCTCATAGTCTAAGGGATCGACTATATTGATGTTGCAAGATAATTTATGACTCGATTGGGAATGCCATGACCACTAAGAAAAATGAAGGACTGCCTTTTCCCTTATAATTACCGAAAGCAAAATCAAGTTTTGATGAGAGGAGTAGAATTGTATGTTTTCCCAGATAAGACCATCACCGATGAAGTCACTGAGAAAACCATGAAGGTGCCGAGATATGTAAAGTCAGAGTAGGAACGAGAGAGAGCGACACTGCACAAAGGAGAGAGGCCATGGAAAGAAGAAGAGCACAAGGAGAAAGTTTTAGAAATTTAGAAGAAATGCAGAATACCATGTATAATGAGCAAACAAACTAGAGCTCGGAAACACCTACATTGGACTTAACTAGCATCTATGCGGAGGAAACCAAAGTGGCCATGATGGGTTCAATCTCGCGTAATTAGATGAGAACTCTGAGACATCAAGAGTTCATGTTCTAGAACCAACGCGAGATTGCCAAAAGCATTTATGGATTCGAGTGACGCAGGACGAGAAGGACGCAAGGAAAGGGAGCCAACATTCACATTTCATCACTCCAATTGAGGATACCCAACCAAGTAGTTTATACAAAAGATAACCTATTGGTAGGAGTAGCGTTATTTGATCCAGTTGTGCGTTACTCAACAGCCTGATCATAAGGATCATGGTGATGATGCAACGTTGGAATGGTGGTTCTAATTTTTTAATTCTTCTCTATGTAATCTTTTCTTGAGTGTTATTTTTAAGAGGTCTATGTTTCTAATACTACGATTTGATTGATGTGGTACATGTTAACAATTTGTATTTGTTTTGGTGTTTTAATATTTTATATAATAGGTTGATGTGCTCAATTCTATTCAATGATGCTTGATAATGTTAAAATAGTCTTAACTTATACAATTGATTCTTACATTATTTATTTATTTTGTTATTTATTTTATCCATTTATGCTTCACGAGGTATTTTATTTGTGTTGGAAACTCGACGTAATTTTTAAACCTTGAGGACAAGGTTTGGAATGAGTTTGGGGGTATTAGGTGAAGTGAAGTATAAAGATACGAAGTAAGGAAGAAATGAGAGGTAGAATCTAGTTGAATATTATGAGTTTTTCAAAATTTTTCCACAATACAGGTGATATTTTCCCATTTAATTTTAGTTTATTTGGTCAAGAACTTGAATTGAATATAATTTAGGATTGAATAGAAATGAAAGTGATACATTATTATTACCCATGAAAATAAAAATATTATGATAAAAATGAATTGTTGTATCCTATTTGACTTCACCTATATTGTGTATGCATTAGAGGAGTTTAGAGGTGATTGATTTATTTGTATTAGACATTATAATGGGTAAAAAATCAAAACGATAGTGCAAGATGAACAAGATAGATTTTTTAAGAATATTGTTATATAAAGATTATTGATTAAGTTTATATATATATATATATATATAAAAATAGAGCTTATACCACAATTGAGGAGAAAAATAAAAAATTAACTAATAAAATTTTCTTAGTTGGAAAGAGTACTTCCTTGACTATAGTGAAAGTGAGAAGAGATAACAAAAGTTTTAAAGAAAAAATAGGGAGACCCACATATTCCAAATGAAATGAAGTAGGGAATCTTACGATGAGAGAAATGAGAAGAATAATTTTCATAAAAAGAATAACGGATTCCAAAGGAAATGGAGTAGGGAACCGTAGGGATACAATATAAAGAAGAAAATGATTATGTATATATATATATATATATATATATATATATAGAAAATGAAGGAATTTTATGAAAACTCTTCAAATAAAAGATTTCGCTCGAGTGCTTATAGCTAAGTTAAGCATAATATGTCTTTTTATTCCAACAAATGAATATAAAATGATTATTAGTGAATAAAAGCTTCTATCGACTTTAATTGTGATGATATTTTAAGTATTATTTGATAATGAGATTGATAAAGTGATTTTTATATCTTGAGATTCTATATTAGTTATCATAAGCTTGATGCTTGTCAGTGGAGATTGAGAAAACCTATGTAGTGCCTTGATCTTGGTGCTTGGTTTAGCTTTGAATTTTGAGTGTATTACACAATTAGGAGGTTGAAATGTCAAATAAAGGATTGTTCTTTAGTTCTTTCTATTCTATCATGATTCTTGTTTTTATTAAGGTAATATGTTTTTATTTTATAGATCATTTTTGTTTAAGAATAAGAGTGTGTAGTTATGAAATTGGAACGGGGGAAGAAAAAATAATATGATTGATAATATTCCTTTGCTCAGGACGGCCAAGTGTCGACTTTGGGGATATTTGAAAAGTCAATAATTAGACATGTATTATAATTCATTTTAAGATGATTTTAGATGAAAAAGACTATATTACAAGGAAGTTTCTCTTATTTTTATTATTTCAAGTTAAAAATGGCGAATATGAAGAAATGAATGAAAAAAGAAAGATTATGAAGGAATTAATCAAGTGGAAAAAGTACACAAAGAATCATAAGCAAGGAATCAAGGAAGAACTAGGTTTTAACACTAACGATTTCCTTCGATTCCCAATGACACAGAACTGTCGGCAAAATCAATGAAATAGGGACTCCAGAATTATAGATTTACCCTATGATTCCACTTACACGTGAATCGCTGAGAAGTCGCTAGGGTAAATTTCATGAATTTAAGATAATTACGAATTGTTTGAGTTTGTTTGTGATGTTTACTACCTAGAATACTATAAATAAAACCATAGGGTTACGAAATTTGTTGCCTTTGAGTACTAAGATCAATATTCCATTGCTCTAGGAGTCATTCTTTATTATTTTAGTTATTGCTTTATTGTTCTTTGCTTTTGAGAAGATTTGAAGATTTAAAGTATTTATTTCATATGTATTTATCTATATCTTTTGTTTATATTATTGCAATGTTATTATGATTATAAGTGAGTAGTTAGTTGATGTAAACAAAGTCCGAACGTGAACTAGATCCATTTTGCTATGTAGTTATGATGGGATGATTATGTTGGGTTTTGGGGTTCATAAGCAGCGGAGATTACAAAACAATTTTGACAAAAACCCCAACAGATCCGAATCTAATTCCATTAAAAACGTTTAAACCATGAAAACTTAATCATACCTCAATCGCAATATACCTTTCAGAAGGTTGATCAATCTCTAAGGCGCTGCCTACGACGAACGCCCTCTACTAGAAGTCCACACACGAACGGCGACCGAGATTCAAAGTGCTAGCTTCGAGAGAATACCAAATCCTTTTGTTTCTCTCCAAAACGATCCAGAGCATACCAAAAACCCTAAGTCGTTTTCAAAACGAAAATAGAGTTTCGGCCTATTAATCTTTTGTTTATGTGTTCTAACTTAAAGCGTCTATTTATACAACCCTTGTATATAGACGGTTAAGTAAATTACACATATACCCTTACTTAAAGAAGTATAAGTGTAATACACCACGAGGACGTTTATGTCATGAATTTTATCACATAAAATTCGTTTTTCTGAATCATCTTAAAATCTCGCAAAACCATTCTTAGTGTGCGACCCAATAGGCTCATACAACGTTGGCAGTGTACCAAAACACATTTTGGTATACAAGTCATAAGCAGTCTCTAGCAAGACATTATGACTTCCCAAGTCGTACGAATATCAAATCAATACAACCTAATCAATAGTGTAGATAACATCCTTTTGTCACACGATATCCTTTTGATCAAACATAAGGCATGGAATTGTCATCCAACATGTTCAATCGTACTAGTCTCGATCTCTAGGTAGACTGAAAACATCCAAGTGACATTGATCAATATCAATTCACTCAAACTAGGCCTTTTAACAGTCTAACACATCGAGGGATCCACTCGATATCTCTCCTTATATGAGAGGGACAAATTCTATCTTGATTACACAACTTCATCACATTGCTCACACAGTAACCAATCACAACCTTTATAATCGTCCGGTTAAAGACAACGTTTGATTGTGTCAAATCAATGTGTTCCTAATGTTGAAGTCTCTGGTAATCTCAAGTTAGAGGACTGGAATATATACCTATCATGAGAAACAACTATGACTTAATCCATGTGATGTTCTCGTAGCGGGTCGTTCCAGTACTTTGTGTTGGGTTTTGGGGTTCATACGCAGCGGAGATTACAAAACAATTTTGACAAAAACCCCATCCAACATGGATCCGAATCTAATTCCATTAAAAACGTTTAAACCATGAAAAACTTAATCATACCTCAATCGCAATATACCTTTCGAAGGTTGATCAAGATACGCACGTTTCATATGTTTCTAAATCAAATGGAATCTAGAGTCCATCTTTATGGAGCTTCGTTATGCGTTTCTCATTTATGCCTTTTGATTCAAATCATTTGACTTGAACCTCTTTGTATTTATGTTAAAGACTGGAGTATCGGTGGACTTTTTCATGCTTAGAATATAAAGACCATCATACAAATCAGCATTTGCATAAATATGCCTTTACGAAAAATGGAACATCAATTATTTAAAGTTAAAATAAGTCCAAGATAAAACTAAGTCATATGATCCAACACCAGGGGCAACAACTCTTGCTCCATTCCCTACGCGGAGGATGACTTCTCCTTTCTTCAACTTTCTACTTCGGTGAGTCCCCGCACATTTATACAAATGTGAGATCCAGGGAGATAAATTAATTTCAATAACATAAATACCCGTAGTGGTAGTCGCACTACCCTTTTCTTCCTTAGATCTTCCAGATAGAGTTTGCAATCCACATGACGAAATGACAATTTCCTTCCTTTTCTTTTGGGTGTTTTGAAGTAGAAAGTCAGGGGCTTGACTTGGATATCTCTCTTTATATGAGTAGGGCTTACAAATTCTATCTTCATTACACAACTTCATCACATTGCTATCACCAATAACAAGATTCTTGATATTTATCTCATATTCTAATTTGTTATCTATCTTTATCAAATAGAAACTTATAACAAAATAGATATAACCAATCACATCTACACAAATATGTCATTGAATCATGAACTACTATCCCAATCGAATCTAATCATATTAGTTTCGAATTAATATTCAACCTTATACAATTCAAGAAACGTAAAACAATGTAACCTAAATATGCATATTGAATTACAGATTTCATCCATGCATTTATAATCGTGATAATAAATCTCAAAGAAAACTTATGTATATCACATATACATCAATTATCAACATGGTTGCAATGAAAGACAACGGCTTTGATTCATACGTGTCAAATCAATGTGTTCATACCTCAATGTTGAAGTCTCTCTAAGTCGGTTTTTGTTTCTCTCCAAAACGATCCAGAGCATGCTCAAGTCGTTTCTCAAACGAAAAAGAGTTTTGGCCTTTTGATCTTTCGTTAGTGTATTCTAACTTAAGGCGTCTATTTATACAACTCTTGTATATAGACGGTTAAGTAAATTACACATATACCCCTACTTAAAGAAGTATAAGTGTAATATACACCACAAGGACGTTGGAATATATACCTATCATGAGAAACAACTATGACTTAATCCATGTGATGTTCTCTACCCAGCGAATATCAAATCGATACAACCTAATCAATAATGTAGTAACCAATCACAACCTTTATAATAAGGCGTTGTTTTGATTCAAATCACTATGTTCAAGTTGAAGTCTCTCGGATATCTCATAGTGAGAGGGAGGAATGATTCTCAAATCACTATGTTCCTAATGTTGAAGTCTCTCGTAATCTCAAGTCGGACTCAAAAATATACTTATCATGAGAAACAACTATGACTTAATCCATGTGATGTTCTCATATCTAACAAGTACTCGTGATCTTGGTTCGTATCCCTATCGTATAATCATCATATGATCATCAATCAAGACTCACACTAGTCTTAATTCATTATAGTTCCCGATATAATGATCGACTAGGGACATTTAGGATATTTCTATAAATACCCATGGATCTTATTATAATGTAAACATGCGAATTAATTATAATAAACATTCCTCTATTTTATTAACTAAAAGTATTCATAAAGACGGTTAATGGATTGACCTAGGACACATGCCCCAACACTTTGTTCCCTAATAAGTACTCGTGATCTTGATTCATATCCCTATACGTATAATCATCATATGATCATCAATCAAGACTCACACTAGTCTTAATGATCGATGATCGATCAGGGACATTTAGGATATTTCGTAAATACCCATGGATCTTATTATAATGTAAACATGCAAATTAATTATAATAAACGGCAAATGAAATCCTCTATTTTATTAACTAAAAGTATTCATAAAGACAGGTTAATGGATTGACCTAGGGCACATGCCCCATCAGATTATGTGCTTAATGCTTTAAACCAATCATATTCTTTGATTCACTGATTTAATTGGTTACTATCTATTGATTTCAATAATGATCATTTGTATTGTATGCATAGTCTACAATGTATCTTATGATATCTGGATTCATTATCTATTAAAAGTAGTAACTAGGATTGTTTGAAAGGAAAACATAGTTCAGATATCCTTGATGAATCTAAGATCTAAATATAATGTTGAAGTGGCTTTTCGAAGGTGTTAAATTTAGTAGTTCAAAGTTTTCATGAAGTGTAATGTGATTTTATTACGTGAGGTTAATGTCTTTGTGTAAAATTAGAATGTTACTTTTCCATCGATATAAGGAGAATAAATGGTTGGCTAAAGGTTTTTTCTTACTTATTATTAAAGTTAATTGATCTATGATACTTTATAAGGTATGCTCTTTACTATATTGTAGAAGTAACATATTTGGAATGTAAAACAGGTTTATGTTTTGTTGTTATGAATATTTGTTTGGATATTCAACTATTATAAAATGGAATCTATTTGATTGATATTTAATTTTGATTATGTTAGTTAAGATAATGTAGTTAGTTAATTATTATTATATTATAGTTAATTATTAGTTAGTTTAATTATTGTTTTCAATTAATTAAATTAAAATGAAAATAATAAAAACCTTTAATAGTTATTTTTCCTAGAGAAGTTTGATGAATCCATGTGGAGACGATTACCACTTGCCATTAATACAAAATATTTGAAGTATAATTGATAAGTGATTAATTAGTCTTATATATAGGATTAGTTTAGTAGTATAATAGGCCTAAATATCTTGAAATGAGCTCTAATTGATAGTATTTATGTATTTTCAAGCTTAAGGTATGAAGGAGACAAAGGAGTGATTCATAATGAAATGAGGAGAAAAAGCATAAATACACATTTGATGCCATGGGAAGAAAGCACAAGGCATGGGAAGAGAGTGCAAGACATGGATAAGGCTTAAAGGCTAAGAGATAGACACAGATTGAGTGACGCAGTGGCGACACTATGGGTTGTACACACGGTGCCAGGATAACATAAATAGGCACTGAGCTCACTAAATGGAAAAACACACACACACAAAGGTTGAAGCTGTGGTGGCACTGTGGCATAACACACATGGCGTGCATCACTTATAGACAACGCTGAGAAATAAAAATAGAAAGTTTGAGAGTTCTATTTTGTTTGGAATTGTTAATTAAGGTTTCTAATTGTATTCTAATGAGTCTTAGGAGTATAAATAAGTATTAGAACGTGGTAAACTCACAGATGATCATAGACCACAATATAATACCATTGAATAACATAGTTTACATTATTATTGAGTGTTGAGAAGAGTTTTGAAAGAGAAGACATTGAAGGCTCCCCTTGATGTTGTTCGATATTGTTTATTTGATTTAATTGAAGTTATTTAATTTAATTTTTGATTGCAATGAATACAATGATGTGTATGTTGATTTCAATGAAAAGTGAGTAGTTTATTTATCTTAGGGATCAATGGATCCTATGGTATGAATATTATGCTAATAGAAGTATGAGTACATTATAAATTTAAAAAGTGCAATGGTTAGAATTTTTATTGATTTTATGCGTAATACTATGAACATCTTGATCACGTGATTGTTGATCAGATGTTTTAGGGGTTACAATAGCCATTGGAGGTTTTAAGTTGGATAATGGCAATACAACAGTAAGATATATTACATCGATAAATAGTTATTGATTAGCGAGGCAAAGATAGTAACCTGAAGTAGTAATGAATCTAGAGATTTGGAACTCAATGTTATGTGAGACTTATGCTATTCACACATATAAGTGGAGTTCTAGTTTGCACATTAGGATCTTTTCCACCATGATAGTGGGTTGAAGTGAATTTTAGGGAAATTTGTCTATTATAATTAAGAATTGCTCACGCATGATGAAGATGAAGAAAGTATGCTATGAAAGCAAAGTAATTCATTACTTAGGTGAAGTTGTAAGCTAAAATTCTTCTCAATATAAGAATATAAGTTAATTTACATTGTTTTATAGAATAAAGTAGTTTAGTTAAAACTAATTAAAAAGAGATCTTAACAAAAGAGCAAACTTAACCAAGTGAACCGTGTCCAGATAAACCTTTCCCAGAGGACGATATTCGTATTTAAAATTACTTGATCAAATTATTACATCAATTGAACTGTTATACTTGTCATTGGGATCAATAATATAGAGAGAAAATTATTTTACATGCCCGACATATGTCAACATTATGCCTTTGAAAATATAATTGCTAATGACAAACGTTCCCTTTGAAGAAACTAGTATAGTAGTACAATTAGCAGATAGATATACGGTTCAACCTGTAGAAGTATTAGAGGACATACTGGTTAGGGTTAATGACTCACTTTTCTCAGCTGACTTTTATGTCGTAGACATGAAAGAAGACCACTTCTCTAGTAAAAACTTCTCTTATCCTAGGATGCCCATTCTTAAAAATGACAAAAGCCAAAATAGATGTTTCTAATGGAACTTTAATAATTAAAAGTATATAATGAAACAATAAACTTTAACATCCACGATGCTATGAAATATCCTTTAGATGTCTCATCAGTATGCATCATAGATATGTTAGATCTTATACTAGATAAAACTTTTATAGATGATAAGTCAAATAAACTTGAAAAGTGATTGAGAATTCAAATGACGATGATGATATAGATGAAAAGAAAGAGAGATTATCAACATCTTAGAATCAATCTTATAATGCACTCTCTAAACTCTCTTACTATATAGATATCCTAATAAATCATTCAAAGATTTCACCTCTATATTAAAAGCTCCTAAGTTAGCCTTAACAGTTCTACAGATCTTTTAAAATACGCATACTTAGAAAGTTACAATGCTTTACCAATTATAATTTCTAATAAATTATCAAATTTAGAGGGGAGGAAATAGTGAATGTTCTCAATGAATTCAAGAAAGCAATAGGATGGATAATAGTCGATATTAAAGGAATAAGCCCAGCCAAATGCTTTCATAGAATTAATCTTGAAACAGATACAAAACCTTTTCTACAAGCTCAATGTAGATTGAATGCACCAATGATGGAAGAAACAAAGAAAGAAATATTAAAATTACTAGTTGCAGGAATGATATTCTCAATAAAAGATATAGATGAAGAGACAAGAGAGATTATCAACATCTTAGAATCTTATAATGCACTTTCTAAACTCTCTTACTGTATAGATCTCCCAATAAATCATTCAAAGATTTCACCTCTATATTAAAAGCTCCTGAGTTAGCCTTAAAAGTTATACAGATCTTTTAAAATACGCATACTTAGAAAGTTACAATGCCTTACCAGTTATATTCTTTAATAAATTATCAAATTTAGAAGGGGAGGAATTAGTGAATGTTCTCAAAGAATTCAAGAAAGAAATAGGATGGACAATAGCTGATATTAAATGAATAAGCCCAGCCACATGCATGCATATAATTAATCTTGAAACATACACAAACCTTATCGACGTAGATTGAATGCACCAATGATGGAAGTAGTAAAGAAAGAAATATTAAATTACTACATGCAAGAATGATATTCTCAATAAAAGATAGTAATTAGGTACGCTCGGTACAAGTAGTCTAGAAAAAAAAGGGATCAAAGTTATAACAAACAAATATGGACAATTAGTACCCTCTAGAATCCAAAATGGTTGGAGAGTGTGCTTAGATTATAGGAAGCTAAACGCCGCAACTAGAAAAGAACATTCACTTCCACTTATAGACCAAATGTTAGAAAAACTAGCTGTATGAACCTACTACTGTTGTTTTGATGGATACTCTAGGTTTCATCATATTCCTATAGCTCCTAAAGATCAAGAAAAAATCACTTTTACTTGTCCTTTCGGTGTATTTGCTTACAAGCGTATGCCTTTGTGCTTATATAATGCACTCGCTACATTCCAAAGATGTATGATTAGTATTTTTTTCATACTCCGTTGAACATTTTATTGAATTTTTATGGATGACTTTACCATATACGGTAATTCTTTCGATGAATGCTTACTTCATTGAACTAAAGTACTTAAAAGATGTCGAGAAAAATATAGTGTTGAATTATGAAAAATGTCATTTTATGGTAAATCAGGGACTTATATTAGGACACATAGTATGAGCAAAAAGGAATAGAGGTAGAAACCACTAAACCCCAAGTTATAATAACATTACCTTCCCCCACTACCGTGAGGGATGTAAGATTTTTCCTTGGCCATGCAGGATTCTACATCCGTTTAGTGAAAGATTCTTCCAAAATAACACAACCATTATGCAAGATTTTGCAAAAAGATGTTACATTCGAGTTCACACCTGAATGTAAAATAGATTTTAATAAATTAAAATACGCTTTGATTACCACGCCCATGATAAGTCACTAGACTGGTCACAACCCTTTGAAATAATGTGTGATACAAGCAATTGTGCAGTATGAGACGTTTTAGGTCAAAAGTGAGGAAATGATTCTGGCTTTATGTATTATGCATCAAGAACTTTGAATCTCATCCTACTAAACTATACCACCACAGATAAATAATTCCTAGCAGTTTTGTGTGCATTAGAAAAGTTTAGATCATATTTACTAGGAACGAAAGTAATAGTTTATTCGGATCACGTTGCATTAAGAAATTTATGCTAAAGAAAGATGTTAAACCAAGATTGATAAGATGGATCTTATTGTTACAAGAATTTGATCTTGTTATAAAAGATAAGAATGTGCCAATAACTTAGTAGCAGACCATCTAAGTAGACAAGAAAATGGTGAACCCCTAATACCATTAAAATATGAATTTGCAGATGAACACGTATATAAGACTGCTATTATTAGTCCATGGTATGCCAATATAGTCAACATCACCACTAATAGGCTATCATCTCATTTAACAAGAGCCCAAGAAAATAAGATTAAACACGATTCTAAACATTACTCATTGGATGATCCTTACTTATGGATATTCTGTTCCAACCAAACCATTCGAAGATGTATTCCATAAATGAAAATACAACCCATCATGGCTCATTGCCATACTTATGCTTGTGGAAGACATTTTCGCCCACGTCATACAACCCGTAAAATATTATACTCAAGATTTTTTTGGCCTACTTTATTCCACGATTTTTATGTTTACCCAAAAGCTTGTCCAAATTATCAAAGAACATAAAAATTAGGACGTAGGAACGAAATGCCCTTTTGTCCTATTCTATTTTGTAAAGTATTTGATGTTTGGGAAATAGGTTTTATAGGACCTTTTCCATGATCTAATGAAAATATTTACATTTTATTAGTCGTAGACTATTTGTCTGAATAGATAGAAGCTATAGACGCGAAATCTAATGATTCTAAAATAGTAGTTAATTTCCTAAAATCAAGGATCTTTACTAGAACATCTACAACATATCACCTCCAAATTAGTCGCCAAGTCAAAACCTCAAATAGAGAAATTAAATTAATTTTAGAAAAGATGAATTGTCCAACATTAAAAGACTGGAGTCTTCATTTAGAAGATGCATTATGGGCATATAGAACTACATTTAAGACATCCATTTGTATGACACCTTATAGACTAGTTTTTAGTAAAACATGCTAATTCCAAGTGGAACTAGAGCATAAAGCATATTGGGAAATAAAGACATGTAATATGAATTATGATAATGCAGGAAAAAAAATAAACGGAGTATCCAAGAGTTAGAAGAATTGAGAAATGATGCATAAGAAAGTGCTTTTATTTATAAAAATAAAACTAAAGCAACTCATGACAATAAATTGAATATTGAGAATTATGGTGTAGAAAAAAGTCTTACTCCTTATTTCACGTCTTAAATTATTTCTTGGAAAGTCCGGTCAAGATGGACAAGACCTTTTGTAGCCACATACATATTTGTCTATGGTGCTGTAGAGATAAAAAGTAAAGAAATAGGGAGAATCTTTAAATTTAATGGTCATAGACTTAAACCTTATCATGAGAATTTGGTCTCACATGATATGGAGATAATTAACTTTAACCTACTGGACAACTCGCTAAATGAGTTGAATACTAGGAAAGAGCAAATCGTAACCATTAATTTCAATGAAATAATCATGCTATTGATTGTTAAAATACCAAGAAGGAAAAAATCAATAAAAGGAGAAACAACTTGCCCGAGACCCTTACGAGTGCGACAAGGATGACTAAGATTATTAGGACTTTGGCGAGAATGGAAATCATGTAAAAATCATTGCAGAGGATCCCGAGCAAACCCACCTTAACATAAAAATCAAAGAGATGTCCTTTACGGAGTTCAACTCGATATAAGAGCCGATATGAATCTTATGCTTGAACACTGGTTCCTTTTAACAAAATTCAGGATTCATTGCAAAGCTCTTATTACGTTGTCAAAACCAAATGACACTTATACAATCGCATTAGAAGTATCAAAGAATGTGCATGTACGAATGGGTAGGCTCGTCATCATTATAGATTTCCTAGTCATGCCAACATCCGCCCCATATGATAAGATATTATTGGGTATTCTTATCAACTGCCAGAGCCATTATCCCATACATAAGCGCATAGTTACACTAAAGAAGGGTGATGAATAAGTATCATTCCAAAATGTGATAGAACTTTGTGACATGGAAGAATGAAGATTTAATGTTGGTGATGAAATGAATGATGACATGCGATTTTTAGATCCTAACGAAGACATTATCAATGAGGAGCCACTTAAAGCAAGGATTGATTCACTCACACTTAACGAAGATTGATTCCTCTATCAGTTAAGCAAACGACTATAAACAGTTGCGCACTGTGGGGGTAGCCCATATTAGTTATTTCTTTAAGGTATTTCAATTTTTAGTAGGATACCTAGCTTTAGTATAATTTGTTTTTATTCTCTCATTTTGGTTCTCTTTGGAAATTACTTTCGGAAGTCATGTTCCGGAGTAGCTTCTACTATAGAAGGGGAAGATCGAGTTGTTTTTATTTTTATTTTTATGGCCTTTATGCAAATACACATTTTAACTTTCTTATTTATTATTTATTTATTTATTTAATAAGATTATTAGTTAGATAGATATTGTTATGGTCCAACTTCTTAATCCTAGTTTAATTCCTTGAATCAAAATTATAGATCCATGACGTGAGACCCGCATTGAGATACGTGCACTAACCGAGGCGATGTGGCAGAAGTATATGTTAGATTTGTTGTGATTTATACCTTGTGTATTGTATATGTGTAGGCTACTAAGTCACTCCTACTTGTATTTAGTTGTCAAGACATGAATGAGAACATGCTTTGTGATACATGTTGGTGTGGGATCGTGGTAGACAATAATGTTTTAAGTTGATTTAAGCTTAGTGTAACTTAAATAGTAGTATTAATGTGGTCAAAGTTGATTTTATATTAAATGTAACCTAAGTAAGTTAAAACATTTGTCATTAATACTTTTTGAGATACGTGTTGGCACATCAAGAGACCAATCGAAATTTCGATCGTTGTTAGTAAGATGGAGTTAGTGGAGAGTTGGTGGAATTGTGTCTAGATGTAAGCCATTAAATTAGTCTTAGGATACGTGTGTACTTAAAGATCAATGGCTAGTTATCAATCTTATCTATATGTATATAAGATTGAATTGATCAACTCATGCAACCATTTTATTCTCGTTTCTAAAACTTAGAGAAGAATCAAAGTGTTAGAGAAACAAAATTAGAGAAGAAGAACAAGAAATCAACAAGTAAAGTCGAAGGAGTCGATCAAGCTAGGAGTTCATCAACTAGGTAATCCCACTTACACCATTAATTTAGTCGAGTTTAATGAATTTGATGTAATTATGAGTTGGAATTGTTGTGGTTGTGGTTTTGGATTGTTGGGTGAGTTAAAACAGAGGGTTCAAGGTGTTGGTGATAGCCCTATGTAGATAAAATTCAGAATTCAAAGTGCAAAATTTTGGGTTTTCCTGCACATAGCGCACTACATGTGCTAGCTAGCGTGAAACCTCCGTGTAGCGCTCCAATAAAGTTGAGTAGCACGTAAATGAGGTCATTAACACGCTAGACATTCCACCCAGTGTGCTAGGTTCTCTGACAGCACAAAATCTGCAATTTTCTAATTATAAACAAGTCTGAAACCCTTAATTTAAGGTCTAAACACACTCTAAAACATATAAAATGATATCGGGAGCCTAGTGAAGAGTCTTGAGGGTTCAAATACGTATTTTGAGGTGTCTACCAGATTAGTTAGAGATTTGCGTAGATTGTAAGTAAACTGATTAAGATATTTATTCACATTTCATTCATTTTTTATTATTTATTACCAGTCATTTTGACCGATTTGCCTATTGTACTCTACATGTCATGACTTGTTATTTCTTCTCATTTTATGAGCTTTCTATCATAGCATTTGTTTTTGATTAAATGGTTTCATTGACTCTAAATCATGTGTTGTCATTATTGATTATTGAGATATCTAGTCAAATGAAAACTCATGCTATTAAGCCTATTATGTAGGTGTTTGATGCTATTATAAATCTAATTTCCTTTGTGCGCTAGATATGTAATTACATTATTGGATTCCTAAACCATGTCATTTCTTGTTTTATGAAAGTAGTTCTTATCTAGGACCATGATATATAGAGAAAGCCACGGCGCATGGGGTCACTAGATGCTCGAGGATTTCGGGATCTCACCATTAGCTTATGCAACTGGTGTGAGAGAGTTACTTGACCAGACATGTGTTGATATATATATTTTATTATTGTTTATTATATATATGCATGTGATCTTTGTTACCTGGTTTTCCATATAGTTAGGTTTTACATGAATGGCTTCCGCTAATTTGTTCAGAGTTCCGCTGAATAATCTTTAAATTGAATAACTTTTAATCTAATCTTAAATACTATTAAATTTAAGAATGATGTAAATTTTATGAGAAAAATAAACTAATGTGGTTATTAAGAGTGTATTAGAAAGGCTGACTAATACGTTGTTAAGTCTTACATGGAAGAGGTTTATGGCTTAATGATGGGATAGGCTGAGCGGTGCCCTAATTTGGGAAGGGTTCATCACACATATCCCGATCAAATTTGTAAAACTTTTGAACTTCTCACTCAATATTACCTTTACATTCACCTTTCTGAAGGATATATAAGTTACATATGAAATAAAATTGCAAAACAGGAAAATTCAGGCCTGGCAAATCCCCAGCGATTCCAAATAACATTGGGAATCGCTGGCAAATTTTTTAGCAAAATAAAAAGAATTTAGTGTAAATTCTGAGTTTAGTGAATCCCAAATGATTTGCCTTATGCAGGAATCACTGACCAAATTGAAATGTTACTACATTTTCCAACAACTCACTTGATACCGATTCGTATAGTAATTCCACTTACATAGGAATCGTTGGGCATAATTTTTTATTTTTAAAATAAAAACCCCAAAATCACCACAAACATCACCTTACTCACACCACCAAACCCTTGCACAGTTTCACAAAAATCTCAATTTCTTGCCTAGATTCAACCCTTCTAAGCTTAATCTTAGTCTATTTAAGTGATTTCCACCTCTACCTAGCTTCATCCAACACCAAAAACATCAAATTTGAGAGAGTATATAAGACGGCCCCTTCTCTAATCTAGGGCAATGCCCGACCTAATCCTATAATTAAGCCTTAATATCACCCAAGTAGGACTTAACAACGTAATTGTTAGCCCTTAGTCATATTGCCCTCATTACTCATTTTCAGAATAAGAATCATGCAATTCTCATTATTATTTGTTAGTTTGGATTTGATGAAAGCTTTTATTCAGCGAAATACTTAAAAGTTTAGTGGAAGCAATAAAGTAAATCTTAAGTATGTCTATAAACCAGGAAAAAACAATCACATGCATATAGACGATGGAACGAGGATAATAATGTTATAAACATGTGTTTTGTTTGGGTACTATCTCTCAACCCAAATATATACAATCTAAGAGTATTAAAAGACATAAAGTAAGTCATAGAACGAAATATCAAAAACCTACAAAATCCGAGGTAGCCTGCTACTTGATGGATATGCACCCACCATCATAAAAAAGAATGGTGAGTACATAAATGTAGAAAGTAAAACTGAGAGACATTTATCCATATTTTTAAACATAAAAGAAAATTTGAAAGCATAATATTAGCGAAAGAATGCTTAAAAAAAGAATATGATATAAGACACTTCAGTTAATCAAAGTGAGATTGACATTTGGCTAAGCAGTAATGATATAGACTCGGTCAGCCGCGAGTTACACCACATTAACCTTATCCCACAATCTACGGGCATGAGAACTCTCCCAAATTCTCGTTTCAAATATATAGTTGTCGACTAACCCAGTTCCCATACCCCAATTGTCATACAAGTTAGTGGTGAGTTCCGACATCCTCGAAATCATTAAACCCATGTGTCACTCATCTTTATCATATAAGGGTCCAAGATACAAGAATTACTTTCATTTGTCAACAAAGGACTCGACTCGGGATTCCATGGCTTGATTTGCTTAAGTAAAGCACAAAGGAGTAGATTCATAATGTGACGACCCGGTTCCCCAAACCGAGTACCGCCCGACCTAATCCATCATTAAGCCCTAATCCACACCACATAGGACTCAATAACGTATTAATCAGCCTTTTCATCTCATTAACCTCGTTACACATGACCAACATAGACTTTATCTCTTTAGATTAAGTTATTATTTACAAAGTTCATTAAGAAGTTATTAACATTATCTTAATTATCAACGAAAGAGTTAATGAAATTAGCAGAAGCATTTACAAAAACACCTACTGCGGAAACCAGATAAATAAACAAAATGATCACCTATAAAAGTAGCAAGAACTATCCGTCATCGGCTTGGAACTACTCGTTGATCCTCTCCTTCCCTAGTTCGCTACTCGAAGTATCTGCACCCATCGTCATAAAAAGGACGATGATTACAATATTGTAGAAAGTACACTAAGAGACATTTGTCCACATTACCAAATATACAACAAGTATCTGAAAGCATAATAATAGCAAAGAAAGCTTGACAAGAATCATGCTAAAAGATACTTAAGTTAAACAATGTGAAACTGACACTCGGCTAAGTAGTAATGATTTAAGGTCGGTTGACTATGAAATTATGTCACATTGACTCTATTCCATTATGTTGGGGTGTAATTAATTTTTTAGATGCCTTCACATCATTACAATGCCCTTTTAGGTATATATATATATATATTGTCGACAACCCCGAGTCCCATACCACGTGTGCCGCACAAGCTAGTTAGTGGTGTGATCTCGACATCCCCGAAAATCTAGTGACCTTGTCTGTAGCGGCCTATCTCTATAATGGTCCTAGATTCAAGAACTTTTTCACTACTCAAGAAGTGGCACAATAAGGAATACATAACAATAAGGAATCCATTACGAAATAGCTCAAATGAAAATAAATGAACGTGATTTACAATACCCCAATTCATTCACCTAATAACATGCTTTTCTATTAACACTTGGAACAACCATGAATTGACATAATATATGATTTAGAGTCAATAAACACCATTTAAACAACAACCAATGCCATGATAACAAACTCATATAATGAGAAAGAATAACAAAGTCATGGCATCAAGAGTACAGTAGCACATCAGTCCAAATGACTGTAAACAAGAAGCATAATTGAAAGAATATAAATAAATATCTCAATCAGTTTGCTTACAAACTATGCCAAGCTCCTATGCTAATCCGATTTCTCGACACCTTGAAACACGTACCCAAACCTCTGAGACTCTTCCCTATGCTCCTGGTATAATTTAACATGTTTTATAATGTGTTTAGACCCTCAGTTAAGGTCTTAAGCTTGTTTAAGGTGTTTAAGTTCTAGTTAAGAAATTTCAGTTTTTGTGCTGTCAGAGCATCTAGCGCGCTAGATAGCATGAATAGCGCACTAATGACCTCATTAGCCTACTACTCAACCTTACTAGCACGTTATACATATGTAGCGTGCTAGCTAGCACGTCTAGCACACTATGTATAGGAAATCATAGAATTCTGCATTTTGAATTCTAAGTTTTTTCTCCATACGACTAATTCCAAAGCCTTGGGATCTCTTTAATTCATCTCTAGAGACCGAAAACATCCATCATAACAATAAGGACATTCATACATCAAAATTTCATCATATTAAACAAAGCTAATGATGTAGATGAACTTACCAAGTAGTACACCTCCTCTACTTTGATCCCCACCTCCAAATTCACCAGCTCTTCACATCACAAATCACTACTGAATTCTCTCTGATCTTCTCTAGTTCTTCCTTCTTGTCTAAGTAAACGAAATAGGTTTTCGCATGTTGATCTCATTCATATATATATATATATACATATAGGATAAGGTTGATTAATAGCCATTGATCTTGATGCATACAAGTATCTCGAGTCTTATTCAATGGCTCATATATTGACATGATTCCACTAACTCCATCTAACTAACACCAATTGAAACTTAATTGGTCTCTTGATGTGTCAACACGTATCTCGAGGCACATCCCCATTCACGTCTTGACATCTATATATCAAGTAGGCACATCCCATATACATTCAATCACTTAAAAATACTATATTACTTGACATGTATATATCTTGTAGGAATGACTTAGTAAATTCTAGGCCATTACACAATATCACAATTCATCTACCTAATAGCATGCTATTTTACATGACTAACATTCACAACAAAAAAGAATAGCATTGCACACGAATAAGAGTCAATGAATACCATTCAATATCAATAATTTCATGATAGCAACACTCATGTAAAGGCACAACAGTCATGGCACCATTAGTACAACAAGTATAATACTCCAAAGGACTATAAACAAGAAACATAATTGGAAATGAAATGGAGAGAATTATCTCAATTAGTTTACTTATAATTCACGCAAAATCCTAGGTTAATCAAGCTTCCTGACACCACATCACTCCTCGATGATCCCCGAGACTCTCCTTTAAGTTCTTGAGGTTACTTACGGTGTTTTAGGACTTGTCCAAGCTATCAAAGTTTGTTTACATTGATTAGAAAAGTCCTTAAATTTTGAAAAGAAATTTTATCATTTCTTAGGGTTTGAGCGATGGTGGCTCCATATGTACAAGGTCACGACGCCATCATGGCGCCACCCTTATACTAGAATAGTGGACATGGTGTTGTAGTTGTGTCGTGTGTTCAGATGCAAGGCCCCACAACGACGTCGTGTCATCTATACCTCATTTGTTAGCTGACTTGGCATTATGGCCTGACTCCATATGTACAAAGGGCATGGCGTTGCCCCGGCGTCAAGCTTGGGTTACCCATTATTGGGTATATTTTTAATTCAAATGATTACAACCCCTTATACACTTCAATTTGATTCATATTAAACTTGAAAAACTCCTTAATACTTGACACGTGTCGCAAGTATAACGGCTCGCTTGTAGTAATAGTGCAATCAACTTAAGTTGATCATGGAAATTTTCTACATGGAAAGGTTTTTGCACTAGTTGTTTACCTATTTAACTTTGAACTATTGCTAAAGAAACTCCTTTTTAATAGGTTTTATATTAAACTAAAGTAATCTAAGAAAAAGATGTGAACTTTACTTTAATTTTTATAGTAATGATATCTTAGTTCACATCTTCACCTAGGTAATTTAATACTACGCTTTTCAACCACTTTTACATTCTCAATATGTTGTGTGCAATGCCTAATTAGAATAGATAGGTTTTCTTCAAATCCACTGTAATCCATTGTCATGACGGAAAAAGTTCTAATGTTCAAACAAGAACTCCACCTATCGGTGTGAATAACGTAAGCTCCACATTGCTTTAATGCTTCAAATCTTTGGATTCATAACTAAATAAGTTTACTATTTGTGCCTCCCCAATTAACAACTATCGCTCGATGTTGTGTATTTTACGATTGTACCATTCATATCCGGATTAAAAGCTTCAATTGCCATGATAACTTCTAAAACTTAAGTTCATTAAACACGTGATCAAGATATCTAAAGCATTGCCCTCAAAATCAATATAAATTCTAACCATTGCACTTTTTAAAAACACTTGTTACTCATATTCAAAACATTTCATCATTCCATACGATCTATTGATCCCTAAGATAAGTACAATACTCACACTTCATTGCAACATACATATCACAATTCATAATTGAAATCAATGCAAATAAGAGATGTGGAGAAAACATTAAAGACTTCAAGTTTGCAATTCAAGTTTAGTTTCATTGTTTTAGTTGAAGGTAATAATTATGCTAAGTTCATTAAATATGTGATCAAGATGTCTAAAGCATTACACTCAGAATCAATACAAATTCTAACCATTGTACTTCTTATACTCGCTTTTTACACATTCAAAGCATATCATTTATACCATAAGATCCATTGATCCTCAAGATAAATAGACTACTCACACTTTATTGAAACATACATATCACAATTCATAATTTAAATCATTGCAAATCAAAGATGAATATAAATATTACCTTCAATTAAACCAATGAAACCAAACATGAATTGCAAACGTGAAGTCTTGAATGTTTTCTCCCCACAATGCTCCTTAATACTCAAAACCAAAGTAAACCTATGCTAAATCACTCTAATGGTAGCTAATAGTTGATATGTTCTTCGTTTACCACATCTTAATACCTATTTATACACTCTGATTACAATTAGAAACCATATTTCCAATTTAAATCGAAATAAAACTCCAACTTCTCGAGTCTAGCGCTGTCACTAATACCTCAGCGCTGTGCCTTATAAGCCTTGGCACCACCATTGCACTGCCACTGCATGCACTTCTTTTGAGTTCTTTTGACCTCGGCGCTGTCATCTCTTATCTCAGCTTCGTTCCTTGTGTTCTACAATGCTGCCACTGCGTCAGACCTCTAGACTTGATTTCTTCACTTTCTTTACTCTCCTACGACATGCTTTTCCTTCCCATACTGTGCCTTAGTACTCCACAATGCCACCATGTGTAGCCACGGTGCCAACCATATTTTAGGGGGTTTTTGCTCTGTTTCTTCTCGTTTTTCCTCATTTCGTTCCTTTACACTTTAATTACCTGAAAATGCAATAACATCATGAATTAGAGTTCATTTAGAGATATTTATACTAAATATAATACTAAATTAAACCTATATATAAGTTTAAATAATCACTTATCAATACCCTCAAACTTAGGATTTTGCGTGTCTGGAACAAAAATGTATTTTGCTAAGTCTCCCAATAACTAATTCACATTTATTTTACATTGTTCATGAATTATCCTTTAATTTACTAAGTTTCAAGTTAATAATTCACTCTAGAGCTTTTCTTTGCAAAACTTATTATTTTTAAGACATGTAGCTTTACTAACACATACAACTTCACTTTTGAAACACGAAACATAGATCACAACAAAAAATTGTCACTATTCACAAGTTTGTTTTATCTCAACACTCAAGTAGCATGTATGCAATCTCATGATATCTCATTAAGCTCAAGAATTCACAAATAAGAATAGATCAAACTCATCTTTTGTTGATTTTAGTACTTTGAGAGTCTATAGGATTTAACATAGTTGGAAAGGAAACTTAACTAGCTACTCGTACTCGAGCTAAATCTATTATTTGAAAAGTCTTATTTTACTTTCGCCTTCATTTCTTTATTTATTTTTTCTCTAATTTTTTTTCTTTTCATTTCATTTCTATTTTTCAGTCTCTGCTCCTTTTGCAATGGACTCTATTTCTCCTCACTTTTTCCAACCATCAAGTTCTGTGCTCCATTTCTTGAAGAACTTGTGGGATTCCCTCATTTTTTCTTTTATTTCTAAAACTCATATTGTCACTTCTCACTTTCACTAATTCAAGTTAACTCTTAACTTTTCATTTCAATGCCTATTTCTTCCCCCCTTTGCACTAAATCTTTATTTTCTTTGTATTATCAAGTAAGATTCACACTTATTATAGAATCCTTAGAGATCTAATTTTTTCCATAAGAAGTATTCTAGTTTTATCTTTTGTTTCAAGTTCAAGGTCTTTCCTAACTCTAGGTTTCTAATCATGAAATCACACCGTTGTTTTCTACGTTTCACTATTTATTCTTCAAAAATTTATAACACTCGCTTGAGTTTCATGTCAACAAGATACTTGTAATCTACTCATCACGATCAAAGGCAAGAACATGCATATGAACTACTTATTCATTACACAATATTATACATAACCTAATATATACTAGTTGAAAATTCAAATAGTAAGTAAATTAAAAAATTTATACACTACCATGCTTTCCTCTTTAACCGCTTCAAGTTTAAAACTTAAACGATCATACTTGCAGTGTTTATCCTTAATTCTTAGCCTATCTTACCACTTCCCATAGGGTAGTGTAATATTGATGCCCCCAAACTTAAACTTAACCTTGTCCTCAAGGTTTAAAAATAAGGCTGAAACATGAAACTACTAAAGCATAAACATATAAAATAATCCAATATAATCTTCAATTAAACATGCAAAATTTAAATAACTTACTAAATATAACAAAATATTATAAATGTAATTCCTTGATGTTGCATAACTATTGGCATCATTTTTCAGGTTTATATATTCTGATAAATTATCACTCGTTAAATGGTCATTCCTGCATATTTGACACAAAATTTTTGAAAGTTAGAACTACAACGTTTAAATTGTGATTAACTAAACTAAAAAATTAAATACTTGCTGAAAATTTTAAAAACCCTTGGGATGCCTCCCAATAGCGCTTAGTTTAACATCATTAGTCTGATGTCTTTTTAGCTCGTTTAGTCCAAGTGAAAATCGAGAAATTCCATTTGTAGGTTGGAGATTTGAAATAATTGATCATCCACGAATACTTCGATTACCGGCTTCCACGTATCACCTTCTTTATGATGTAACCTAGATAGGTAGTGTGCAACCAAATTTTCACTTCTTTTCTTATCTTTGATTTCCAATTCAAACTCTTGCTGTAATAACACACATCTAATCAACCTTGGTTTGACATCTTTCTTTGTAAAAAGGCATCGGATTGTTGCATGATCGGTGTACACAGTGACTTTGAATACCATTATATAGGCTCAAAACTTATCATATGCAAATACCACTACCAATAGCTCTTTTTTGTAGTAGTATAATTTTGTTGTGCTTGATCAAGTGTTCTACTTGTGTAGTATATATCTCCAAACTGTACGTCTCTCCGTTGACCTAGCACTGCTCGTACTGCGTAATCACTTGCATCACACATTATTTCAAACTTAGAATCACAATCAAGTACTACCACTATTGGTGCCAAAATCGAAGCTATTTTAAAGGTCTCAAATGCTTGTATGCATGCCAGACTTATTTAAAATGGAACATGTTTTTCAACATTATGCATAATAGTTTAGTGATTTTCGAAAAATCCTTAATAAATCTTTTGTAGAAACCCCCATGCCTTAAAAAACTCCTTATGTCTCTGAAGTTTCTTGGTATATGAAGTTTCTCAATTGGCGCTATCTTTGCTCTATCAACCTCCAATCATTGAGTAGACACTCTATGTCCCGAAACAATTCCTTCTCTAACCATGAAATGGCACTTCTCCTAGCTAAGTACCAAGTTCATGTCATGACATTTTTTCAATACCAAAGCCAAATTTTGCAAGCATAGATCGAAAGAAGCCTCAAATATAGAAAATTCATCCAGAAATACCTCCATAATATCCTCAACCATATTAGAGAAAATAGCCATCATGCATCTTTGAAATGTTGTTGGCTCATTGCACAATCCAAATGGCATTTGTGTAAATGCAAATGTTCCATAAGGGCAAGTAAACGTCGTTTTCTCTTGATCTTTTAGTGCTTTTGCAATTTGATTTTTTCCTGAGTATCCATATAGGAAACAATAATATTCATATCTTGCTAGTCTGTCCAACATTTGATCAATGAATGGTAATGGGAAATGATTTTTCTCGTAGCTTTATTTAACTTTTTGTAATCATTGTAAACTCTCTAGCTAGTTGTTGTTCTTGTAGACAAGGTTTCCCCATTTTGAGTTTGAATAATGGTCATTCCTCATTTTTTTGGTACCACATGTATTGGTGAAACCCATGAACTATCTGAGATGTCATAGATGATTTCGGCATTCAACAATTTCAAGATCTCTTTCTTTACCATATCTTTTATTACTGAATTCAACCGCCTATGAGCTTCAATTGATTGTTTATGATTTTCTTCCATTAAGATCTTATGCCTGCATAGCGTTGGGCTTATTCTTTTCATGTCCTTGATTTTTCATACCAATGTTGATTTATGCTCTCTCAAAACTCAAAGTAATTTTTTTTCCAACTCTGTCAGCTCTACTGAAACTATCACATGGTATGTTGAAATCTCTCTTTAATACGTGTATCTCCGATGCTTTGGTAAAGAATTTAACTCCATTGTTAGTTTTATAATTGCAATTTCCACACCCGTTTCTAATTTCTCAAAACCTTTATGAAACTTAGGGGGTCCTATTGGTGCTAAAGCATTTACTGCCTTTTGAAGTTCATCATTTACTACAAAACTTCTTGTTATTCTTTGGACTAGACATTGTTTTAGTGGATCATCTAGCATGTACTCTGGGCTATCTCAGTAACACAATCATAAATTACATATCTGACTTTGATGTTTTTGCAATGTTCTCACTCATTTGAAAATTTCAAGGTTTTGTAGATATTGAATATGATTTCCTCATCATTTACTCGTAACCTTAACTCTCCCACTTAAACGTCTATCAATGGTCATGCAATTACTAGGAAGGGTCTCCCTAAAATTAATGGTACCTCAACATCTTCAATCACTCTTTTTGGATATGTTACTGATCGATCTGCTAATTACAAAGTCTTATTAGTTGACTTTACTTCTCCTAATTCTAACTTCTTGAATACTAATAAGGGCATCAAAATTATGCTTGCACCTTATCGAACAAGTGTACTCCTAGCGTGCATGGAATAGAAAAACTTTATGGATCCTTCAACTTTGGTGGTAACTTCCTTTCTAGCATTGCACTGCACATTTTAGTCAAGTTCATTGTTTCGTAATCTTTTAGTCGCACCATTTTATCCATTATGTCCTTCGAGAATTTTATGTAATACGACATCTGTTCCAATGCATCTGCAAATAGGATGTTTATGTGTAGCTTTTAAAAATTTCTACAAATTTCTTGAACTTTCCTTAATATTTCTGCTTCTTGAACTGTTGAGGATTGGTAATGGTGGGTTTATTAGTGGTTGATTATTTGAAACTATGATTCTCCTTGGTACCACATCTTTTTTCTACCTATCTCCCCTATTTTCCTTTGAGTCGATTTTAATTTTTCTGCCGATGTTACTTTTTTCGGTACTGAAGTCATTTTCCAAGTGTTCCACATCTCCTAGTTGCTACTCATTGATTTTCTTCCTTATGTCATTTATTATATATTTTGGCTGCACTGGATCATTAGTTGTTCTGCCATTTCTTAATTGGATGGCATGTGCATTTGCCATGTGATTACTAACAGGCTTACTCATAAACCATTTTTCTTTTTGTGATTTCCAACCATTGGTAAGTTGACTAATGTGTCTCTCAAGATTCTTGATGGATTGTGATCTCTAATCATCCATCTTTTTCATGGCTTTTGCTTCTCTCCTTCCATCTCATTCCCATACTTCTCATGGCCCTCCCTATTGCTCATATCTTTGGCTTGCAAGTACTTCTTAATTGACTTCAATAAACTCATCTATTCACTCTTCCTCAGCGTCCCCTGTTATATTTTTTGATCGAAGCCTTGAGGCAACTTCAGTACATTTGAGGATTTCCATAAGAGAAGTTTGAGTTTTTGTTGTTATATCCTTGATGAAATTGTTGAGGAGCCATTCCTCTCAAACCGGAAGTGGTTCTCGTAACCTTGGTTGTTCGTGAAGTTGATGTATTTATACCGCATTCCCTGTTGTATGTCCATTTTGTTGACCACCATGCCTTAGTGATTAATGGGCTGTTGTTCTACTTGTGGACCTTGGAGTCCTATATGAAGTTTTTGCCATTTGAATGCTCAGATTTGATAGCCGTGCCATAATTGCGGCTCGCGAGTCAATCTCGTAACCCCTGCTGGTTTCCTTACTGTAGATTTAGTACTGGCGATAGAACTTTGAGACATAAGATCAAGGAGATCTAATGCTCCATTCTCATCCTAGGTAAGTAAATAGCCACCTACTGCGGCGATTGAATCACGCAAGATTCACCTTGTTTATTGACCATAAAAGCCTGAGGTACATTTTCACTCGAAAAGAGTTGAATATGAGACAGAGGCATTGGATAGAGTTCTTTAAGGATTACGACTTCTCCTAAGAGTATCACCCAGGGGAAGGCTAATGTCGTACGGATGCATTGAGCTAGAAAGGAGTTGACCTAAAGATAAGCCTTTAGTCTTTCAATTAGAGTATGAGCCATGAGAGAGCAGAGCGTATCACTCTACCATAGTAGCGTTTTTGTTTATAGTTGGAATTATTGTCATAGTCGACAAGGTGGAAACTTCTAGGAAAAAACATCGAGTTGGGAGAACAATCCTCCCAGAGTGCTAACCTAACCTAAGCCGACACAAGTGAACATATGAGGATTTGTGGAAAAATGAGGATATTCCGACCTCTACCAAAGTGTTGATTTGTGGATAGATGAGGATTCTAAAAATATCCATTCAGAGTGTACTCGAGGGTCAGTAGGTGGACGAGCAGTACAAGAGGTTCAGTGAGTTTGCTTAGAGTTCCGATAATCTAGATTGGAGTCAATTGATAGACTCATGCTTGATATTTAGAGGGAGACTGTATACTACATCAGTAGCTAAGATATGGGATTCGATACTTTAAGAGGGTCACTATTCACATTTTATGATTCATCCGAGTCGAACCAAGATATATATAGATATGCCATATCTCTTTTAGTGGCCATGAATGAAGGTCGATGTTAATGACTACGTTCGAGTGTACAAGAACCAGCGAGTTAAGGCTGGGCATCAAAGACCTAGAGGATTACTACAACCGCTTCCCATTTCTTGAAAAAGTTGAAGCATATCGCTATGGATTTATTAATAGATTACCTTGATTTTAACGCGATCATATGATAACATCTAGGTGATTGCAGATAGATTGACTACGTGTGCACACTTCATACGAATCTCTACTGCACATCGAGTGGATAGGTTAGTCAATTTGTATGAGCGACAAATAGATCGACCTCATGAATTATGTTAGATAGGGGGCATAGTTTATGTCACAAATTAGGTAGGGCATGCAGGCGTAGTTTGGCACGAAGTTGCATATGAGTCTAGCCTACCATCCATAAACTGACGACAGTCAAAGCGACAGATCCAGATGCTTAAGGATATGTTGAGGATGTGTGTACTAGAGTATGGTAGTTCATGTGAGGAGTATCTTCAACTGCCTTGCAATAATAGTTATTAGCCAATATTGGAATGACATCGTTTGAGGCACTCTTTGTGTTGGGTTTTGGAGTTTATACGCAGTGAAAAATTCAAAATAATTATGAAAAACCCCAATAAGATTGAAAATAAGTTTCACTAAACTAGATCTACAAAAGTAAACCATACATTAATCCATTATTTCCTTCTCTGATTGTTCGACCTCCAAGACGTTCAAGCGCCCGTTCTCTATCGAAAACCCATACATGAATGGTGACTATAATTTGGAGTGCAAGCTCCAAGAGAGATAGAAAATGTTTTTCTTTCTCTCTCGAAATCCAGAAAACTTGAAAATAGCAAAAACAAAAACCTAATCAAGTTTTTGGGTTTCAACCTCTGTTTATATGTATAGATAAGCCTCACTTAAAATCTTATTCATAATACGACTATTTTATTTAGGCAATTTAAGCAAATTACAAATACGCCCCTATTAATAAATTATCATATAACAAATTGTAAAGGCTTTTAGGTCATGAATTTTATCATATAAAATTTCATTACTCTAGACAATTTGAAATTGCACAAAGCCATTCTTTGTGTGCAACCAAATATGTTCATGCGATGTTGGCAATAAACTAAAACTATTTTGATACACAAGTCGTAAGCGATCTCTAGCAAGGCATTATGACTACCGGAGTTGCATAAATATCAAAATCGATACGACCTAATGAATAACATATATCATATCCTTTTATCGTGGGATATCCTCTAATTAAACATAAAGCATGGAAAGTCACCTTTAATGTTCAATCGTACTAGTCTCGATCTTTAGGTAAATTAAAAACATCCAAGTGACATTGATCATATTAATTCACATGTACTTGGCCATTATTATTCTATCATATTGAGGGACCCAATAATATCTCTCTATACGAGAGTGACAAATTTTATCTTGTTTACCCAACTTCACATATTACTTAGGTAGTAACCAATCACAATCTTTATAATTATTTGCTTAAAGACAATGTTTGATTGTATCAAATTACCATGCTCATAATATCGAGATTTATGGTGATATCAAGTCGAAGGACTAAATGATACACCTATATGAGTAACACCTATGACTTAATCCATGTAGCGTTCTCATAGCGGTCGGTCCAGTACCTTGTTCTCTAACAAGTACTTATGATTTCGACATATCCCTATAAGCATGATCATCCCATGACCATCAATCAAGACTCACACTAGTCATAATTCATTATAGTTCCCAGTATAATGACTGACTAGAGACATTTAAAATATTTCAATAAATACCTATGGATCTTAATATAAGGAAAACATGTCATCAATTATTCTAAAACAATAAATGAAAACTTCTATTTTGCTAATTAAAATTATAAGATAAATTATTTTTATAGATTAACTTGAGGCACATTCCCTAATATCTCTGTAGAGGCCTAAATTGCTAATAATAGATTTGATCTGTAATTAATGGTCACCGACTTGTGACGTGGCTCGAGAGTAGGCACAAGAACTCAACACTCGGCTTGAAGACAAAGTAATGTTTATTTGTGGTATGATGTATGCTTGGTGCATTGTATATATGTAGACGTAGTAATTCAGTCCTACTTGTGTATAAGGATCGAGACGTAAGCAGAGGACGCGCCTCGAGATGTGTATCCACATGAGACCAGGGTATAGAGTGATGTGGTAAGTTAATTTAAGTTGATATTGCTTAAATAGTATTATTAATGTAGCTATGGTTGATTTTATATTAAATGTAACCTAAGTTAGTAAGTGAAAACAATAATCATTTGAAGATTCTCGAGATACGCGTTGGCACATCAAGAGGCCAATTTAGCTTTAATTGGTCTTAGTTAGAGGAAGGTAGTGGAGAGTTAGTGGAATTGTGTCAAGATGTAGGCAATAAGATTAGTCTTGAGATACATGTGTCGATAAAGATCAATGGTTATTAAAAAATCTTATCTAAATATATAAGATTGAATAGATTAATTCATGCAAACCATTTTCATTCTCATTCAATTAGTTAAAGAAGAAGTAAGTTAGAGAAGAAGATCAAGAAATCAGCAAGGGAGATGATAATGATTTAATGTTTTGGAGGCGGCGATCAAGTTAGGTGTGAGGATAATCAACTAGGTAAGCTACTATACACAAAGGTTTGGAAAATTAAAGGTGTAGTCTCTGTTTCGATTTTGGTGTTATTTCAAGAGGTAAATGAAATGATTTTCGAAATTGGGTTACATATTTGGATTCCTTGCGAAAATCGTTAAATATGCTATAAAGAAGTTTTAAATTCAGAATTAAATTGACCAAGTTATGATCAATCAAATTGTTAGGTGTGATTTTGAGCTTTATTAAAAAAAACATACATATTTTAATGGTTTAATTATTATATATGAAGTGTATGCTGATATAATTGTTAAGGAGGTTCACTAGCGTGCTAGATAAACCGCCCAGTGTGCTAAGTGCTCTAGGTAGCACACTGACAACAATTTCTTAACTAGAACTAAAACATCTTAAATAAGTTTAACACCTTAACTGAAGGTCTAAACACATTGTAAAACATGTTTAATGGTACTAGGAGCCTAGGGAAGAATCTTAAGGTTTGGATACGTATTTCGAGGTATTAAAGGGCTGGAATAACTAGGAAATTAGCATAGAAATAAGTAAACTAATTGAGATATTTTCCCCATTTCAAGTATTGATATTGCCACTTGACTTTCTTAAATTATATTATTATTTTGCCGAACCTTTTGAGCTTATAATTGGTGTGCTTTATTCTTGTTATGTAGTTGTTGTTAAACTGGTATATGTGTCTTTAGGTTTCATGATATGGTTTGGGGTGTGCACGACAAATAGGGTAGGGGACTTGGGGATGTCGGTATAGCTAACTAGTTGGTGTCATGGAACTACCATATAAAGTTGATGAAATGTACAAGCGATGACCAATTAGGGTAATACGAAGTACTATGTGTGCCGACCTCTTACATGAGGTCGATAAACTGTGTTTCACAACTAACAAGGATAGGATATACAAGCTATTACCTGAAAGGTAATATCTAGACCATTGTGTGAAATGATTAAGCGGCGATCAATAAGGGTAATACCGAAGTACATTGTGTGCGGACCTATTACATGAGGTCGATATGCCATATTTTACAACTAATAAGGAGAATACCTAATGATAAGCAGCAACCAATAAGGGTAATACCGAAGTTTTCATGTGTGCATACCTATTACATGAGTTCAATATGCCGTGTTTCACAACTATAAGTAGAATGCCTATGCATAAAAGGCGACCAACATGGGTAATACCGAATTACAATGTGCATACCTATTACACGAGGTCGATATGCTGTATTAAGTAAATGACTACCCAAGATCCATGTGATAAATAGGGTAGTAACTGGGCTAAAGTGTTAGGTACACAATTTAATACAATATGTGGTTCATTTGAATAGTTTAATGATGTTATATTGTTTGGTAATGCATTGGTATATGAATGAATGTCGTATAATGAATGTATGTAATGTTGAATGTTTTCTTGTTGTATTAAGAAATGTGGTTAAATGTCTCTCAGTATTACTTTCTACATTATTGTACTCGTCGTTTTTCTTATGATGGTGGGTGCATATCATCTAGTAGTAGATCGAGCAAAGAGAAGATTGGCGACTACCTCTGAGCTAATGGAAAGATGCTACCTTTGATGTAGGTTTATATTTTGTTATGCAACTTATATATGTCTTCCATATACTTTTGGGATTGTATATATGGGATGAAAAATAATATATGGACCAGACATATTTTGATCTATAATTATCATCGTTTATTATATATATGCATGTGATATTGTTTCCGATTTCCACATTTAGGATTTATTATATTGTTTCAGCATAACTATTAAGTCTTTGGCTAAACTTAATAAACTATACAAATTTTAAGGTAACTCTGAAATTCTATTTATTTATAAAAATGGTGAAATGTTTATTAGAAAGGCCAACCATTATGTTTTTAAGTTCTACGTGGCTAGGATTAGGGCTTAATAACGGAATTAGGTTGGGCAATACCCTAGATTAAGGTAGGGGCCCTCACAGTTGGTATTAAGCCTAGGTTTGTAAAGCCTAGGCGATTGAAAGTGTTAGTTGATTCAATAAGTATGAAAAGAATTGTGAATAAAATACCAATTTAGTTGTCAAAACCAGATGATCCATGCTTAGAAGTTATTAGTTAGGAAGTGAGCGAATATAAGTTGCGTATTATATGTTTATATGTTATATTTGATGTGTATGTATATATACACGTTTTGACACGTAGTAGCTGATATTGCGATTGGCTATTAAAATTGCAGATAACGATGACTGATTAACGCGATTGCAGGGATGTAGGTACCAGCGACATACAATCTTTTATTCCTTTTACGGATGATTTTCATAGGTTGTTTGATCCAGTATCAGCCAGGGGCAGCAGTTGACTGACTTCATCACTATGATGACATCTCGTTTCGTAGCACTGACACAAATATGGGTCCCTACTACGACTACTACTACTACTAATACTACTACTACTACTACTACTACTACTACTACTACTACTACTACTACTACTACTACTACTACTACTACTACTACTACTACTACTACTACTACTACTACTACTACTACTACTACTACTACTACTACTACTACTACTACTACTACTACTACTACTACTACACTACTACTACACTTACAATACCAACGTCAGAGCTTCCTACCAATACACCAGTAGTACCTGACGTACAAACTCTACCTCTTGTAATAGTACCAACAGTTGAGATAGTGGAGATAATACCATCTACCATACTCCCGACTATTAGTAAATTAGTAGAGGTTTAGTTGGTGAAAGACTTCATCAAAATGAAGTCAGCTTATTTTGATGATCAGAGAGACTTTGACAAGATCGAGAAGTGAGTGTTGTCTTAGGAGAAGTTCCATATAGTCTCGATGATTGAGGATAGACTTCGGGCTGAGATTTCATCGTATACACTACAAAGAGATGCCGATGTTTGGTGGCATGAGACGATAGCTTCGAATGGTGAATTTGAGTTTTGGGATGCATTTGAGAAAAAGCTCTATCAACAGTACTCTTCTCCTACAGTGATAAAGAGGTTGAAAAGGAATTTATGGACCTGAGACAGAGAGTTGATTAGTCGATGATGTAGTATCGGGATAGATACAACTATTCGAGGCAGTTTGCCGAAGACTTAGTGAGAGATGACTCAGAGGATTATACCATCTTAGAGATGGACTAAGGCCTGACATTGGATATTATGTTGTCAGTACCATATCTAGGACACTTAGTTAAATATATGAGCGTGCTCTCTCCTATGAGACATATCGATTTGGTAGGATTGTTGATAAGATAACTTGAGGTCCAGGAGAGATGATAGAATTTGAGTATTGATGTTGAGAGGATGAGGCAAGGAGGAAAATGAAAATGAGTTGGACTGAGGGATTTCAAAGTGTAGGGCCAGCAACATCTGCTATTTTGTTAAAGCATGGTTCGAATGTACTTACCTTACCAGCTCCAATTAGGTTAGCATTATAGGCCCCTCAGGCACAGTAGGTATCAGGAGGCAAAGGCTGAGATTCACCGATACATGGGCAGATCTAAACCGTATCAACAGGATAAAGGAAGCCTCTGACAAGTTACATATGTCTTCAGGTTTGACATATTGCTCATTAATGTATACAACCAACAAGTTATTAGCCAGCAATAACACAGTCACATGGTAGAGAGAGCTCTAATCGTGACAAGATCGGACCCAATGATGGTACATGACCATATTAAGGGTAAGTGAAATTGTAACAGCCCGAAAATCTGACTCGTGCCACGTGCCAGTCAGGGTCGTATATGGGATCTATTCGCCGGAATACGTATGTCTGAATCTCGAGTGGAGACATCGAGGTATGATATTTATATGTGATGTGTGTATTATTTAGTAATATCGAATTTGAGATTAGAATGCTAATCTTTGAGTTGTTTTTCGAGTAATGTATACGAGGGGAATTCGGTTAGCCGAAACACAAACGAGGATGCGCCTCGAGTCACGTGCCGATGTAAGACCGAGGTAGCGGCTTAATGTGGCTATAATGGCTATAGTGGTTTTAATGTGGTCACATTTAAAAAATGTACATTGGATACGCCTCGTGATGTATTTGGCATAAGTCTTAAAACCGTGAAATGAGGTGGTACGGTGGTAGTGGTGTGATTATTTATGGTGCATCGAGATCCGCATTGCCCAATTTTTAAGGAAATCATTTGAATAAATATGTTTTTGTTGTGCCTCGAGTTTTGCTGCGCACGAATCTTGAGGACACATTTGTTTTTTTCCTCTAGAAGAAACGAAGAGATAGAGAGACGGCGAAACCACACAAACACACACACATACAGAGAGAAGACGACGGAGAGAGAGATATAAGGAGATTGGCGGTGCGAACGAAGAAAAGGGAGGAGCGGACAACAGCTCGTGGTGCAGCGGCGGGCCAGCGAGGAGATCGACGAGCAAGGGAGCTCACATATGAGCTGGAGCAACGGCAGGCGCGGTGGCGCGTTGACCGACGGGGATGGCGGGATCAACACCAGCGGCGGACCAACAGTGGGATGCTGGCGATAGTCGATGTGGAGGCCGCGGACGGTGGTCCAGGGATAAGGACGTCGACGAGGAGCTCGCGGACAACAGCTCCGGTGGGTTTTAGCGGTACGAATGGAGAGCGACGACGCAGACCAGTGAGCTGCGGACCAACAATGCAGCTAATGGCGGCAGCGACGCAGCGGCGGCAGAGGCGCGGTGAACGCCGTGGAGCAACGGCGCAGTGGCGCGTTGCCGGACCGATCGATCCTCGATGAGAGGCGCGACTTCGATGAAGCTCAACGACGCGATGGATTCAAATGGATTTTGAAGGCCATGGTGAGGTTTACTTCACCTAATTTAGTTGTGATTTGAATAACCTAAGTAACTTAGCCCTAAATGGTATAAATGGACACCAGGGACTTATGAGGCAATAGTCTGGTGTCGGGTTAGCAAATCAAGGCGTGAACGGGACGTCTTGAGGATGATTTGCGATTTCTCGAGGTAAGTAAAACTAGCTAGGAAATGAACAATAGCTTGTTTTAGCTTATATTTTATTGATGTTGTACTGTGTCCTTTTCTTCGAATTCCCATCTATTTAATGAGTGTCGGAGGGCCAAGTGAGTCATACTAGTATCTCTGATTGGAGTGGTTGCCGGCTTGCAACCGGGGCCATGACCTTGAGTCACTTGAGTATTTGGTCGGAATGAGATGTGTTTCATCCGAGGCACCGTTCATATCCCTCATTCGCGACATTCTAGGTAAAGCAGGCGATGCCGCGTCCTATGACCCGAGTAAGCTTGGCATTGTCACGACTCTTTGACCCCGACCCTGTGGCAGCCGACATTCGGTGGTCTTAGACTACGTGGGCACCTCTCTATTGTTTCCTTCGACACTCATTTCTCGATGTACTTTCATTGTTTTTACAGTCTTATTATCATGCATTTCGTACCATTTTCTTTCTATCTGCATGACTTTTAGACTGCTTCATTTTATCTTGAATTATTGTTTCCTAAACTGGCTTTTACTTACCTAGGCTCGGCATTCTCATGTTTAACCGAGCGTAGAGTCGTAGACGAGTAAGGGAAAGGAACCAGCTTTAGGTGATTTGCTGTAAGGACATTGGAGCAACTTTCCCACTCGAGTTTGTGTAAGTTTTGTATTACCTATTTATATGTTGTTTTTGGGTTGAGAGATATACATGAATGTACATATTTACTTGGTTCCACAATTAGGTTGCCTAACTCTTTTACATTATTGTTGAGTTATTTAATTAATTGCTTCCGCTAAATTGTAAAAACTTGAAAAATACTAATAACTCAACTTAAAATTATGAATTTACTTGTAATGATGGATTGGAAGGCTGACTAGGCCTGCGTTGACCTTGCGAGACTGGCTCGGGGATCTACGTGGGCTTAGGCCGGGCGGTGCCCAGTTTGTGGGAAATTGGGGTCGTCACAGAAATTATTTACTTTCGCACTATGTGTGTATTGTTTGCTTTGTGCATGATATTAAATTAAATAGTTGATAAATAGAGTAGTGTTATTTGAATAAGAAACATCTAAAACTCCTTAAAAAAATTTATTACGCTTAGCGGAATTTCCCTTGAGTACTATGACCAAAGTGATGTGTATAGGTGATGATATAGAGGAGTTTGCTATGTGTGGACTTACTTGCTGAGATGTGTGAACCCAGGTTGAAATGGTTAATGAATCCACCTATGGTAGTTGGGAAAGGCATGCTTTGGGGCTAGTATCAATTGAAGTTTTGGCTAAGGTAATTACAATAAGAAAGTGAAAGAAATTAATGATAAGAGTTGGGAATAAGTAAATTTCTGGGATGGAATTTCTATTAGTTGGGAAGATTGTAACGGCCTAAATTTTTAATAGTGGATTTGGTCCATAATTAAGGGTTATCGACTCGTGACGTGGCTTGAGAGCAGACACAAGAACCCAACACTCAACATGAAGACCAAGTAATGTATTGTTTGTGGTATGATGCATGCTTGGTGCATTGTATTTATGTAGATATAGTAATTCAATCCTACTTATGTATAGGGGTTGTGACGTGAGTAGGGGCCGCACCTTGAAATGCATGTCAGTGCGGGACCAGGGTAGAGAGTGATGTGATAAGTTAATTTAAGTTGATATTGCTTAAATAGTAGTATTAATGTTGCTATGGTTGATTTTACATTGAATTTAACCTAAGTAAGTTAAAACATTGATCATTTGATGATTCTTAAGATACACGTTGGCACATCAAAAGACCAATTTAGATTTAATTGGTGTTAGTTAGAGGAAGTAGCGGAGACTTAGTGGAATTGTGTCAAGATATAGGCCATTAGATTAGTCTCGAGATATGTGTGTGCATAAAGATCAATGGCTATTAAAAACTCTTATCTAAATATATAAGATTGAATAGATTAACTCATGCAAACCATTTTTATTCTCATTCAATTACTTAGAAAAGAAATAACTTAATGATGAAGATCAAGAAATCAGCAAGGGAGTTGATGAAAATTCGGTGTTTTGGAGGTGGTGATCAAGGTAGGTGTGAGGATCATCAATTAGGAAGCTACTCTATACAAAGTTTTGGAAAAGTAGATGTGTAGTTTAGTATTGTTTTTTGTATGATTTTAGAGGATAAATGAAATGACTTTTGAAATTGGGTTACATATTTGGATTTCTTGCGAAAAAGCATTAAATTTACCATAAAGAGGTTTGAAATTTGGAGTTGAATTGAGCAAGTTATGATCAATCAAAGTGTCAGTTGTGCTTTTGAGTTTTATTAAAAAATGCATAAATATTTTAATGGTTTAATGATTATATATGAAATGTATGTTGATGTAGTTGTTAAGGAGGTTCACCAGCGTGCTAGATCGACTTACCCAGTGCACTAGGTGCACTAGATAGCTCACCGACTATAATTTCCTAACTAGAACTTAAATACCTTAAATACGTTTTACACTATAACTAATGTCCAAACCTATTGTAAAACAAGTCTAATTATACCAGGAGTTAGGGAAGAATATCATAGATTTGGGTATGTATTTTAAGGTATCGAGAGGCCGAATAACTAAGAAATTGGTGTAGAAGTAACTAAACTAATTGAAATATCTTCTTCCATTTCATGTCTTGATATTGCTACTTAACTTTATTGCATTATATTTTGATATTGCTGCAACTTTGGTATTTATAATTGGTGTGCTTTATTCTTGATATGTAGTTGTTATTAAACTGGTATATGTGTGTTTAGATTTCATGGTATGGATTCAATTGGTGTTAGTAAGAGGAAGGTAGTGGAGACTTACTAGAATTGTGTCAAGATATATGCCATTAGATTAATCTCAAGATACGTGTGTCCATAAAGATCAATGGCTATTAAAAAAACTCTATCTAAATATATACGAATGAATACATCAACTCATGCAAACCATTTTCATTCTCATTCAACTACTTAGAGAAGAATTAAGTTAGAGATGAAGATCAAGAAATTAGCAAGGGAGTTGATGAAGATTTGGTTTTTTGGAGGTGTTGATCAAGCTAGGTGTGAGAATCATCAATTAGGTAAGCTACTCCACACAAAGTTTTGGAAAAGTAGATGTTTAGTTTAGTTTTGATTTTTGTATGAATTTAGAGGGTAAATGAAATGATTTTTGAAATTAGGTTACATATTTGGATTCCTTTCAAAAATCGTTAAATCTGTTATAAAGAAGTTTGAAATTCGATATTAAATTAACAAAGTTATTATCAATCAAAGTGTTAGGTGTGTTCTTGAGCCTTATAAAAAAATACATACATATTTTAATGGTTTAATGATTATATATATGAAAAGTAGCTAATGTAGTTGCTAAGGAGGTTCACTAGTGTGCTAGATAAACTACCCAACGCACTAGGTTCTTTAGACAACTCACTGACTAAGATTTCCTAACTAGAACTTATATATCTTAAACAAGTTTAACACCCTAACTAAGGTTCTAAAGATATTGTAAAACAAGTCTAATGATACCAGGAGCCTAAGGAAGTGTCTCGGAGATTTGGGTATGTATTTCGAGGTATCGGGAGGCCAGAATAACTAAGAAATTGGCATAGAAGTAACTAAGCTAATTAAGATATTTTTTTCCATTTCATGTCTTGATATTGCTACTTGACTTTATTGCATTATATTGCTATGTTGCTGAAACTTTGGTGTTTATAATTGGTATGCTTTATTCTTGATATGTAGTTGTTATTAAACTGGTATATGTGCGTTTAGATTTCATGATAGGGTTTGGCGTATACGCGACACACGAGGTATGGGACACAGGGATGTGTGTATAGCTAACTAGTTGAGGTCATGGACCTACCATTTAAAGTTGATGAAATGTACAAGCGATGACCAATTAGGGTAATACGAAGTACTGCGTGTGCCGACGTGTTACATGAGGTCGATAAATCATGTTTCACAACTAACAAGGATTTGATATATAAGTAATAACCTGAAAGGTAATATCTATACCAATGTGTGAAATGATTAAGCGGAGACCAATAAAGGTAATACCGAAGTACTATGTGTGTAGACCTATAAATGTGGTCGATATGCCGTGTTTTACAACTAATAAAAAGAATGCCTAATGATAAGCAGCGACTAATAAGGGTAATACCAAAGTACTATTTGTATGGACCTATTGCATGAGGTCGATATGTCGTGTTTTACAACTAATAAGTAGAATGCCTATGCATAAACGACGACTAACAAGGGTATACCTAAGTACTATGTGTGCGGACCTATTGTAGGAGGTCAATATGTCGTGTTAAATAAATGACTACTTAAGTTCTATGTGATAAATAGGTTAGTAACTGGGATAATGTGTTAGGTACACACTTAAATACAATCTATGGTTCATTCGAATAGTTCAATGATGTTATATTGTTTGGTAATGTGTTGGTGTGTATGAATGAATGTTGTTATATAATGAATGTATGTAATGTTGAGATGTTATTTTGTTCTATTTGGAAAAGAGGGTAAATGTCTCTCGGAGTTACTTTCTATATTATTGTACTCATCATCCTTTTATGACAGTGGGTGCAGATCCATCGAGTAATAGATCGGGCAAGGAGAAGATGGCGACTATCTCTGAGCCAGTGGAGAGTTGATGCAATTCACGTAAGTTTTAGATTTTGTTGTAAGACTTATATTAGTCTTCCATATTCTTTTAAGATCGTATGTATGGGATGAGAGATAGTATACCGACCAGACACATGTTGATATATAGTTATCACCGTTTGTTATATATATGCATGTGATCTTAGTTTCCTAATTTCCACACTTAGGAATTATTATATTGTTTCAGCACAACTATTAAGACTTCCGCTAAACTTAATAAATTATAAAATTTTTAATTAACTATGAAATTCTATTAAGTTATAAGAATGGTGTAAGGTTTATTAGAAATGGTTGACTCATACGTTGTTAAGTTCTACGTGGCTAGATTGGGGCTTAATAATGGGATTAGGCAGAAAGGTGCCATCACAATCTCCCACTTGCAATAGAACCAATCATTCATGTATCTAATACCTAATGATCTAACAGGACCATCGTGTTTTCCTTGTAGAAGAGCCTTTGCCAAAGGATCTGCAACATTTTCTTTTATAGAAACTCTGCAAATCTTCACATCTCCCCTCTCAAATTTTCTCTAATGATATGAAAACATCTAAATATATGTTTAGATTAGGTGGTATGATCTTCGTTCTTTGGCTTATACAAGCGCCCTATGTTGTCACAATACAAGCAAATGGGGTTAGTTATACTAGGAACCGTACCAAGTTTAGAGATGAACTTTTTGATCCGAAATGCCTCTTTAGCTGCATCGGATGCTACAATATACTTAACTTCTTTTGTAGAATCTGCTACAGTTTCTTGCTTCAAACTTTTTCAACTCACTGCTCCTCCATTCAAAGTAAACATATATCCAAACTGCGATCCGAAGTCATCTATATCGGTTTGAAAACTTGCATTTGCGTAACCATTTACTACAAGCTCGTCTTCCAAACTTCCATGGACCAAGAACACTTCTTTAGTAATTTTCAAGTACTTAAGATTGTTCTTTACAGCTATCCAACAAATCTCTCCAAGATCAGACTGATATCTAGTTGTTGCGCTCAAAGCATACGATAAATTTGGTCGGGTGCATGGCATGGCATACATGATAGATGCATGTTATGACCCAAATCTCTTACTTGAGTTTCATCTTTTAATCAGGATTAAATGACCCGTGACGTGTTCGATATACGTATGGTGACCAAGGCGAGATGGCTGAGGTGAATGTTATATTTGTAATGATGTATGTCTAGTGTATTGTATATGTATAGACTACTTAGTCATTCCTAGTTGTGAATAGGTGTCGACACGTATGTGGGAACACGTCTCGAGTTGAGTGTCGACGTGGGATAGAGGTGCAGAGTGGTATGTTAAGTTGGTGTAGGATTATATATAGCTATTATAGTGATTTATACATGGCTATGGTTGATTATACACTTAATGAAGCTAAGTGAGTAAGTTAAAACAATATCCACTTGATTTTCATCGAGACGCGTATTGACTCATCTCAACATCAATAGAGTTACATATTGGTGTCGCATGGCATGAGTTAGTGGGACATGTGTTAATAGGTGTATCATTAGATGAGCCTCGAGACACGTGTGTACAATGAGATCAATGGTTATTAATCAACTACATCCACTTACTATATAAAGCAAGTAACCAACTCATACAACCGAGTCAACTTCATTTCTTTTGCTTAATTGAGAAGGAAACTTGCGGGAGAGAATGAGAAGGGTTGGACGAAGAAGAAGACCAGAACCTAAAGTGGGTTTGGTGAAGGAGAGATCAAGTTAAGCTAGGTGTTCATCAAACTAGGTACATATCCCCATATTTACTTAAAACCCATTCTAGTTTTTGGTCGAATTCAGTGGCTAGATGATTAAGATTTTGCAATAGGTTTATATATTTGGATTACTCATTTCAAGCTAATAATTTAGCTATATTAAAGTTCTTAATTTGGTTTTGAAATGATAAATATATGAATTTTTGAAGTTGTAAGACCAAAAATGAATTTTTGCATGTTGCAATAACGGGATTAGGCCTAATTTAAGAAGGGGTCATCACAGTTAGTATCAGAGCCTAAGTTCTAGAATATTATGGACAATTTATTGAATTGTCCAAAGTTATGATACCATAGTCACATGTGGTCATATTCTAAATTTATGAAGTTTAGGAGAGCCTAAGTTTTTAGTACTTAGGATTGTGGAAAATAGTCATTCCGCAAGGTGATACCAAAACTACAATGTGTAGCAAAATACCTAACATTTCAAATGAGTAGCAAATAGAAATTTTAACAAGAAAACATAAATCTTAGTTGTGGAAAACTAGATGATCGTTGCCTACAAACCATTAGTTGGGACGTGAGTGAAAGTGAGATGGGGATGTTTTATTTGTACATGTTAGTTTTCTATATGTGTGTGTGTTATCTATGTAGCTGCAGGTGTCGCGAACGTTGTCAACTTGCAAAGCACTATGGCAGATCGACACAAAATCAGAGATTGATGACATTCTAGTAGTACTGACTGTACCGGCAGTGACAACACCAACTATAGAGATAGTTGATACATCGTCTCATACACGCACATCTTCCTGCACCACCAGCGCCAAGTCAGCAGCAAGAGGTTGGTCGAGGTCGAGGCAAAGGTATAAGTAGATGTCGATATGATTTTTGATAGGGGTAGAAATAGGCACAAGCTCAAGATTAGGTTCAGGGACAACGTAGAATAGTAACTTTTTTTAGGAGTGGTCAGGTTGGGCATGTGATTCGAAAGTTTCAATAGCCATCAGTTGTAATTCCACCACAAAGACGAGAGGGCGTACATATGGTTGCACAGCCTTATTCGGATGCCACACGGAGACTCATTGAGGGTATGGTTTCCATTTGTGGTAGAGAGTCATATGTTTTGTTTGATTCAGTTTCTACATTATCTTTCATTTCCGACCACATGATAGGCATCTTAGGTTTAAAACCATTTAGAGTTAGCATACATTTAATTTTGAGTAACGCAGCTGGGGTAGAGTCTACCCTAATTGTCTTATAGAGAGATGTTCAATAGAAATAGGCGGGGTAGAGTTATATGTAGACTTCAGGGTTCATGAGTTTTTAGAGTTTAACGCATTGTTAGGGATGGATTGGATAGTATCATATCACACTCATATCGACTATTTCAGTAAGACAGTGATATTTGAGATCCTAGGGTGTCCGATGTTCACATATAATGGTAGTACACTGAGAGCCGAGGGCATTAGAGGTCAATTTGCAACTCATAGAGAGATGGAGACTCTAGTGTCATTATACACCATAGTAGAGAGTCAGGGAACTAGACTTGAGGAGATTCCGGTTGTGTGCAAGTTTCCAAACGTGTTTCCAGAAAACTTACCTAGTTTACTACCACCGAGAGAGATAGATTTTATCATTGAGTTGGTACCTGGCACTAGACCTATATCTATACCACCATACTGCATGGCTATGAGAGAGTTTGAGGAGTTGATAAGTCAGTTACACATTTAAGAGATAAGAGATTCATCTCGCTTTCTATGTCACCATGAGGAGCACCGGTCCTATTTTTGAAGAAGAAGGATGGTACATTGAGACTGTGTATCGATTATAGATAGTTGAAAAGGGTCACAATTAGAAACAAGTATCCCTTACTATTGATTGATGAGTTATTTGATCAGCTGAGAGGAGAAAAGTGTGACGGCCCAGGTTCTACAATCCTAAACTAGGCCCCGCTCGGCCTAGACTTACGTGGACCCCCGAGCCCGTCTTCCTGAGTCACACAAGCCTAGTCAGCCTTCCTTTACCATTAACCATTTATAAAAAAAATTAAAGTTGAGTTAATCAATTAGTGAGTTATCATAGTTATAAGTTATAACGGAAGCAATTAAACCTGAAACAAAATGAAAAACCTTAAATACACACAAGTTAAGACAACCTAGAGTGTGGAAACCCTGAATATGTATATCATCATCAACAAACAGTCAAAGGAGAGTAACACAAGATATACATGCCTAAGATCTCTCAAAAACCCAAATCCCAGTGTTTCAAAACCAGTATATCCAATAATACAAAAAGAATCACCTATGTCAGACAAGTGAAAGAACTGCTTCGGTATCCTCAAATGATATATGCTAGCTGTCCTTACTGGATTATGGATCTGCACTCCATCAAACACAAAAATGATGAGCCTATGTAAGTACTGCCAAGCAGGACATATATACATCATTTCAAAATAAATAAATCAGTCTAATTTGTGCAGATAGAAAGAAAAGAACAAGGAACGCATGAATAAAAAAGACCGTAAATAAATCAATCGATAAGTGAGGGTACGAAATACGAAAAATCCAATAACAAGGAGTCCCGACCAAAAGGTCGTTGAGATGCGATAAAAGCCAAACAGATTCAGGTTCAAGACGAGACACAACCTACGAGCCCTAACCCTTGCGACTATGAGATATCTAAAGACCCATATAAGTGCCCCCAATGAACACTCAATAGGGAGATATCAACGGCGTCCAGATAAGAGCTTATATGACAGATAAATAATAACCATGACTCGCTTGCCAATGGACCACTCAACCAATGAAAATTCCAAATAAATGATGAACAGAGCAATAACAACCAATTAAAGCTTAAGAAATAGCTATAAAATTCCTCACTGGTTTACTTACCTGTATCCAATCTAATACACAGTCAAATCGGCCCCGACACGCCTCCAAATCTGTACTCAATATCCGACACTAGTAAACTATGCCCCTAGTAATCATGTAGGCAAATTTACATTGTGTGAGAGCCTATTTAGGAAATTTTTAGATTTTTAAATTCCAAAATTGTTCAAATTAGGAAAATTATAGTGGTGTCACACTTTTCCAGGAGTTTTTCTCGGTGTAAGAACTTTCGACAACTTCAACCAATTTTTCTATAATTTCCTCTAACTTTTCTATTTTTTCCATTTTTTTCCTTAACTTTCTTGAATTTTCCTGATTTTTATTTGATTTGTTGTTATTTTTCAAAATACCATAATTGTTCAAATTAGGAAAATCATAGTGGTGGCACACTTTTTGAGGAAATTTTTTCGGTGTAAAAACTTCCGACAACTTCAATAAATTTCTCTATAATTTCCTCACCCTTTTATATATTTTTACAATTTTTTCCTAATTTTTTTGTTTTCCTGATTTTTATTTGATTTTCTATTATTATTTTTATTATCTTTGAGTTTGGGGCCTGAGCTGGCCCGACCTACAGGCTTGTACCCACTCCCCCTCTCTTTTGTGAAACAAAAGAGAGGGGTGTATCCGATGTGTAAATTCAAAAACCCAATATTTAATCCCTCGAAATGATATCCTAACATGACATGAATCATCAACATCAACTATAAATAGATGACTAAGCTATGTTGATGGACTTACTTAGCTTGATGACTCCTCCAATCCACCTAATCTCTCTAAGCCAAGTGTGTTGATCCTTTCCTTCTCTACTCCAGAGGCTTTTCTTTCTTTCCTTTCCAACGATGAGAATGAAATAATGATCAACACTTAGACTTATATGTATTGGTTAAAGATTGAACTATGGCGACACATCCATTTGTGCACTCGTATCTCGAGGCACATCTAAGGGACCACCTTCATACAATTATCAATCAAGTCATGCACAAATGAGAGTTGACTTCATTGACCTCTTGATTTATCAATGCACATCTCGAGACACATCATGTGGCCATTTTAGTTTTTTCACTACTTAGGCCCACTATATTTCACATCAAATATGGCCACATTAAAGCCTGTATAAAACCAAAATTTACTTAGATTAAACTTACTCCATAAGTCGATACCTCGGTCTCACGTCGTCACGCATGTGAGGTACGGCTCGCTCATCTCGACAATAATATTCCTCGTGTATATCTTACCCGCACATTACCAAATTTAATTAATTTAACTTGTTCAATCTTTTGTATAATAAATAATATAAGCATCAAACAAAAATATCATACCTCGGTGTCGACTCCTAAGGTTTGGACATGCGTATCACGACGACTGGGTCCCACATACAACCCTGACTTGACACTTTGCACCAGTTAGATTTTTAGGGTCGTTACATAAAGTATTTCTCCAAGATAGACCTGCGATCAGGTTGTCATCAACTTAGGATCAAGGATGAGGATAGGTCTAAGACGACATTCAATATGAGATATGGACACTATCAATTTACAGGTATGTCGTTTGGTTTTACTAATGCTCCTCCCATGTTTATGGATTCGATGCATCGAGTGATGAGGCCATTTCTTGACCGCTTCGTAATAGTTTTCATCGACGATATATTGATATATTCAAGGACTCATGAAGATCACAAGTAACACCTCAAATACACATTGCAGACTTTGAGGGAGCATAGACTATGCGCCAAGTTCAGTAAGTGTGAATTTTGGCTATCAAAAGTCAAGTTTTGGGGACATGTTGTTGGAGGGACTGACGGTGCTATAGATCTAGCCAAGACTCAGGCTATTATGGAATAGCCAGTGCTGACGTCAGTTACGGATATCAAGAGTTTTCTAGGGTTAGTAGGATATTACCATAAGTTTGTGAAGGATTTCTTGAAGATCGCTTCATTGATGACCAAATTGACCCAGAAAGACATTAAGTTTGATTGGTCTGAGGAATCAAAGGATGCATTGCTCAGCTAAAGAGATTGTTAACTACCGCACCAGTGTTGATATTGGCAGAGGATGGATAGGAATTCCTGGTATATACAAATGATTCTCATTCAAATCTAGGTAGTGTGTTGATGCAGGATAGAGGCACGATAGCTTATGCATCTAAACAGCTGAAGATTCATGAGAAAAACTATCCCATTCATAACTTAAACTCGGCAGTGGTAGTGTTTGCTTTGAAGATATGGAGACATCATCTTTATGGAGAGAGCTTCACACTCTATACTAATCATAAGAGTTTGAAATACCTCTTCACATAGAAAGAGCTTAACATGAGACAATGCCAGTGGTTGGAGTTTCTGAAGGACTACGATTTTTTTCTTAAATCTCACATTAGAAAAGCTCATGTAGTTGTTGATGCACTAAGTAGGATGTCGATTGGAGATGCTGAAGTTGTTAGATGCCATATGATATATAATTATGGATTACTTGAGGTAGTGGCAATGATGAAGAAGTTAGATATTCCTACCGATACTCGGGTGATGAATTGTGCACAGATGAGGCTTCATACAATGTCTACTTAGAGTATATTAGAGGGACAAAAGCTGACATCTTATACTCGAGATTCAATGAGTTGGCCTAAACTATTGAGTGTATCGACTGGACAGAGACGACGGACCATTGTTTGAGATTCAAAAGCAGATTATGGATACCGGTAATGGCAAAGCTAAAAGATGAGATTTTTGAGGATTCACACCGTTCTCGGTTCACTGTTCATCCAGGTAGGACCAAAATATACCATGACATGAAGAGACATTTTTGATGGCTTGGGATGAAAGTGAATGTATTGGAGTTTATCAAAAAGTATGGAATTTGCCAATAAGTGAAGGTAGAGCATTGTAGACTGAAGGATTGTTACAACTGCTTCCCATTCCACGATAGAAATGGGAAGACATAGCCATGGATTTTGTTAGAGGATTACTCAGGACTGTCCATCGACATGATTCCATCAGGGTGATTGTGGAAAGTTTAACGAAATCAATGCATTTCATACCAGTTGCGGCTCATTACAGATTTGACCAGTTGAGTGTATTGTTTGAGAGAGAGATTATTAGGCTGCATGGGGTACCATTGACTATTACATCAGATAGAGATGATATGTATATCTCCAGGATATAGCGAAGTATGCAGGAGCAGTATGGTACGTGCCTACAATTTAGCACAACTTTTCACCCTCAAACACACGGGCAGATTGAGAGGTCAATTCAAACTCTCGAGGATATGCTCAAGGCTTGTGTACTTGAGTTTGGCAGATCATGGGAGGAGTACCTACTATTGTTTGAGTTTGCATACAATAATAGTTATCATGCTAGCATTGAGATGATGCCATTTGAGGCACTATATGGCAAATCGTGTCGGTCACCATGTTTCTCGGTCGAGGCAGAGGACCGGACATTGTAGGGCCTGAAATTGTTGTTGATCATATGGAGAAGGTACAACAGATTCACCAAAGGCTTTAGGGAGTCTAGGAGAGGCAAAAGAAAGTATGTAGACATGTATCACAGAGATCTGATATATGACGAGGGAGCTTTAGTGTATTTAAAGGTTTCTCTTCGAAAGGGTCTTCATAGGTTTGGTTTGAAAGGAAAGTTAGCACCAAGACTCATCAGGCCTTTCAAGATAAAGAAATAGGTTGGAAAGTTGCTTATAAACTAGATTTACCTCCATTGATGTCGAAGATTCATCCAGTGTTTCACATTTCTATGCTTCGACTATCCAAGTAGAAGGCAGGTGAGAGATCGACAGTTTACTAGAGTCAGATTGATCTGAGCGAGGACATATCTTATGAGAAGCACATACAAATCTCAGACTAGAGGGTACAACAGTTGAGAGGAAAGTCTATACCAAAAATGTTAGTAAAGTGGCAGTTCCATGGAGATCAAAACTCATTTGGAACGGGAAGACTATATGCGCGATATGTTTTCATACCTCTTTGATTTAGGTATAACTTTAGGTTAAGTTTAATTTCTAGGATGGAATTTCCATTAGTTGGGAAGAATTGTCACTGCCCAAATCTCTAATTTGACTTTAATCTCCTAATCAGGATCAAATGACCCGTGATGTAAGATCTGCTTCGTTATAGGTGTCGCGACCAAGCGAGATGGCCAAAGTGAATGTTATATTTGTAATGATGTATGCCTAGTGTATTGTATATGTATAGACTTCTAAGTCATTCCTACTTGTGAATAGGTGTCGAGACGTGTGTGGGAACGTACCTCGAGTTGAGCGTCGACACGGGATCGAGGTAGAGAGTGATATGGTAAGTTGGCGTAGGATTATATATAACTTTTATAGTGATTTATACATGGCTATGGTTGATTTTACACTTAATGAAGCAAAGTTAGTAAATTAAAACAATAGCTAGTTGATTTTCATCGAGACACATATTGACTCATCTAAACATCAATGGAGTTACATATTGGTGTCACATAGCATGAGTTAGTGGGACATGTGTTAATAGGTGAATCACTAGAAGAGCCTTGAGACGCGTGTGTACAATGAGATCAATGGTTATTAATCAACCACATCCAGTTACTTTATAAAGCTAGTAATCAACTCATACAACTAAGTCAACTTCATTTCATTTACTTAATCGAGAAGGAGAAGGGTTGGAGGAAGAATAATACACGCAACCAAAGTGGGTTTGGTGAAGGAGAGATCAAGTTAAGCTAGGTGTTCATCAAACTAGGCACATATCTCCCTATTTACTTAAAACCCGTTCTGGTTTTTGGTCAAATTCAGAGGCTAGATGATTAAGATTTTGCAATTGGTTTATATATTTGAATTCCTCATTTCGAGCTCATAATTCAGCTATATTAAAGTTCTTAATTTGGTCTTGAAATCATAAAGATATGAATTTTTGGATTTGTAAGACCAAAACTGAGTTTTTGCATGTTGTAATAACGAGATTAGGTCCGGCAGTTCCCTAATTTGAGAAGGCATCGTCACAATGCAATGGCTTATGCATATGGAATCAGATTCATGCATTTTAGCTCATCATTAGTCTTCAAACATTGATTCTTACTAAGACTTATACCATTAGACATTGGTAATGACCCTCTTTTAGAGTCTTGCATATTGAACCTATTAAGTATTTTATCAATATAAGCACTTTCACTTAGACCGATCATCCTTTTAGATCTATCCCTATAGATTTTAATCCCAAAGACCTAGGCTGCATCTCCTAAGTCCGTCATTGAGAAACACTTCCCTAACCAAGTCTTCACACTCTGGAAGGTTGGGATGCCATTTCCAATGACTAATATATCATCAACATACAGTACCAAGAAAAGAACCACACTCCCATTAACCTTCTGGTTTGCATAATGCTCATCTTCATTTATAATGAAACCAAATTTCTTAATTGCTTCATCAAAATGAAGATTCCAACTCTGACAAGCTTGCTTTAATCCATAAACAGATTTTTGAAGCTTGCACACCTTCCTAGAATTCTCAAGATGAACAAATCCTTTAGGTTGTATCACATATATGTCCTCGAGTAACTTTCCATTAAGAAAGGTTGGTTTGAATTTCATTTGCCTTATATCATATTTATAATATGTGACTATAGCAGTTAAAATTTTAATGGATTTAAGCATGGCTACAGGAGAAAAAGTCTCATCGTAATCAACACCTTGTGTCTATCTGAAACCTTTTGCTACTGGCCGTGCTTTATAAGTATGCACATTGCCATCCATGTTAGTTTTCTTATTGAAAACCCATTTACATCCAATAGTCTTACAACCTTGAGGTAAATCAAATAGGTTCGAAACTTGGTTATAATACATGGATTGCATCTCATAATTAATGGCATTAAGGCATTTATGTACCTCAGGGCTACACACAGCCTCCTGATAAGTAGTAAACTCATTTCTATCTACAAGCAACACCTTACTACTATCAGTAATAAGAAACTCAAATCTCTCGGGGTGATGTCTTACCCTATCAGACCTATGTAGGCCTTGCGATACTTGTAGAGGTTCAACTAGTTTAAGACTTTGTTCAAAGACTTACTTCATTCCCATTGTTGTCTTCTCAAATAAGTTTTTTTCCATAAAGATACCATTCCGAGCAACAAAAAATTTGTTCTCCGTGGGATTATAAAAGTAGTATCCTCTAGTTTCTTTAGGATACCAACAAATACAAACTAGGTAGATTTGACTGATAATTTTTCTAAGATTTGTTATCATACGAAAACCTTATAATCTCAAATCTTAAGGAAATACAAACTTGGTCTTTTCCCAAACCACACAACATATGGTGTTTTATCAACCGCTTTAGAAGGAACGCGATTCAGTGTAAACACAACAATTTCTAAGGCATAGCCCTAAAAGGAAATAAGAAAATATGCATGATTAATCAAATATCGAACCATAACCAATAAAGTCCTATTTCTCCTCTCCAAAACACCATTCCATTATGGAGTTAGTAGAAGAGTTAACTATGAGACAATCTCACAATTTCTAAGATGATCATAAAACTCTTGGTTCAAATATTCACCACCTCGATCTGATCGATATGCTTAATAGTTTTACTAAGTTAATTTTGTACTTCATTCTAAAATTTAAAAGACATCTCAAAAGATTCACTTTTATGTTTCATGAGATACACGTAACCATATCTTTTGAAATAATCAATGAAAGTAATAAAGTACTGATAAGAACTTATAGCCATTGTGTTTTTAGAACCGCATACATCAGTTAGTATTAGACCCAATAAATCACTTGCCTTTTCACTATATCCAGTAAGGGACTTTTTGTCATCTTGCCTAGTAACAAGATACAAACGTTACATATGATTCAAAATCAAATGAATCCAAAAGTCCATATTTTTGGAGTTTAGAGATGCGTTTCTCATTTATGTGGCCAAAACAACAATGTCAATGGTAGGTTTCACTCAAATCATTTGACTTGAATATCTTTCTATTTATGTTAAGAATAGGAGTATCTGTGGACCTTTTCATGTTTAGAATATAAAGACCATCACTCATATTAGCTTTTGCATAGAAAATATCTTTTCGAGAAATGAAACATTTATTATTCGCAATAATGAAATTAAAACCATCCAAATCCAAACATGAAGCTAAATTGATGTTTATGCTCAAGGCATGGACATAATAACAATTACTTAAAACTAAAACAAGTCCACTATGTAAAATTAAGTCATAGCATCCCACAACAAACGCAACAACCTTTGCTCCATTTCCAATCATAAGGTGACTTCTCCTTTCTTTAGCTTTCTACTTTTTGTGAGACCCTGCACATTAATACAAATGTGATATCCACATCCGATATCCAATACCCAAAAATCACTAGTAGATTAGTTAACTTCAATAACTTAAATACTAGAAGTAGTTATTTAGATCTTCAAGGTAGTACTTGCAATTTTTGAACCAATGCCCGGGTGCATGCATGGCAGAAAAGCCAATTTACTTCCATTTTCTTTTCCTTCTGGGACTATGAAGTAGAAGGAGCCTTAGGCTCGACTAGTTCTACAGGCTTTATGGCAGTCATAACAGCCTTGCCTTTGGTTTTCTTCATAACAACCTTTCCTTTCTAAAATGTCAACACATTAGCAATAGGTTTCTTGATAATTTGTTAAGCTATTTTAAGCATCGAATGCAACTCTAAGATAGACTTCTCCATATCATTCATGTTATAGTTCATCGCAAATTATGAATAACTATCAGGCAATGAATTAAGGATCAAATCCGTAGCCAACTCTTTACTTATGAGAAATTCAAGTATGCCAAGATGGTCAATATAACATTTTAAGAACATGAGGGCTAACTGATGCATCCTCGACCATTTTGCATGAATGTTCTTGACTGTATCAAACCTTTTTTGCCTAGCCTACTATTGAAACATTTCCTTCAGCATCGTAGCCGTGTCATAAGCTTCTATGTGTTCCATGTCCTTCTGAAGTTTAGGAACCATGGTTGTCAACATATTTCATGCTACATCAGTTGAGTTGTTGACATGCTTTGTATGTGCATCATTCATGGCTCTTAAAGCATTTGCTGGTGGTTTCTCAGAAATAGGATTATCCAAGACATACAACTTGCGTTCATACTTAAGAACAATTTTCAAGTTTCTGAACCAGTCAAGAAAGTTTATCCAAGATAACTTATCCTTCTCAAAGATGGATCTCAACGAAAATGGATTAGTGTGATTTGAAGAGGCAATATATCTACAACATGATCATGCAAAAGTTCAATTTAGTATAGAGGAAAAGACTCCCACTAAATTAACAACCTCCCTTTAAACGTTATGTTATTTTAAGGGACTAAAATCTATGTCTCACCTAATTCCAAACGTTATGTTGACATTTTGAATTAGGTAATTTAGGTAGGTACAAGTTACCAATTACATCATATGTAACTTTTAATTTTTTTATGAGATTATGACATCTTATGTCTTAGCATGTTTATCTCATCTAAAGCCTAAAGCCCAAAATTGTTTTGATAGCTATATAAACTCTAACCATTTTAAACAATAGAGTAACCCTTACTCAACTTGCCTCACCAAGATAACACAATACACTCTGCAAAGGTAGACCCATATTGATGTGATCGAAGCCTTGACAAGTATTTGAGAATGGATGACACTTGACTTAAGATTTGGAAGAGGGATTTTTTATTTGTTTTAGTGATCATAATTTAAAAGAGGTACATATCATATATTACAATGCATGTACAATCACTAATCAAGTTAGGAAATTTTACTAATATTGACTATTATACAAATTTTCTTATGCTACAAAAAGTTAGCTTCCCGTTGGCCGGTCAGCCGGTGATGGTTCCACCAACTTAATATCTTATCTCAATGCAATTAGAATTTAAGATGCTTTGAGTCTAATTGACAACGAATTACAGTTTCAAAAATTGAAAATCGCCTAAAATTTCTCATTATTTTAGTCAATCCAATTGATCAAAATTGCACCTTATTTTAATTCCCAAAAATATTAATTGAAATGTTTTTAATTAACTCGAGCCCACATCTAACTTAATATCTTATTTTAATCCAATTAGAATTTTAGATACTTTGAATCCTTATGCAATTAGATTTTGTTATATATCTCCTCTATCTTATAGGATTTGTAATTCTTATCCGATTACAAGTTTATCTCCTATCTAATACGAATATACTAATAGATAACTACATTGAGATATATGATCTAAACCAATTTCAATTCTTATCAATACAATACAAGTGATTGAATCAATAAACAAAATATTAACCTAATATGATTTTATCATGGAGACATGCATAATTATAGAACGAAAAAGAACTATGTATTCAACACCAGAATCACATGAACCTAAACAAGACTTCTAGCATGTGAACATACAAAATTCGCACTGTTCAATATTAAAACATATGTTAATCGAAATATTGTAAACATGAATTCTATCATTATATCAAATCATGCGTATGTATCAAACACATGATTTAATAACATGCTTTAAAACACATTTTTGATAACAATTATCATAGAACATATATGTACATCATATATGCATTTAATCAAGATCATGTTTTATCTGATATATCATATATACATCGAAAAACATGCAAAAGTTCAATAGAACCGAGCCTAAACCTCTGATACCACTGTTGGATTTTGGGGTTCATACGCAGCGAAAAAATCAAAATAATTTTTGAAAACCCCAACACGATAAAAAAATAATTTTCATTAAACTAGATCTACAAAAGTAAATCATACCTTAATCCATGATTTCCTTCTCTGATTGTTCGATTTTCAAGATGTTCAAGTGCGCGTCCTTTATCAGAAATCCACACTCCAATGGTGACCCCAATTTAAAGTGCTAAACCCAAGCAAGATTGAAAATGTTTTTTCTTTCTCTGCCAAAATCCAGAGAACTCAAAATTAGTAAAAACAAAAATCTTATTTCATTTTTGTGTTTCAACTTTTATTTATATATATAGATAAACTTCCATGCAAAATCCTATTCATAATACAATTATTGTATTTAGGCAGTTTAAGAAATTACACATACGCCCCTATTAATAAGTTATCATATAACAAATAATAAGGGCTTTTATATAATGATTTTTATCAAATGAGATTTCATTACTCATAAACCAATTGAAATTGCGCAAAGCCATTCTTTTTGTGCGACCCAATAGGTTTATTCTACGTTGGCAGTGAACCAAGACTATTTTAGTGCACAAGTCATAAAAGGTCTCTAGAAAGGAATTATGACTACCCAAGTAGCACGAATATCAAAATTGATACAACCTAATGAATGATATATATCATATCCTATTGTTGTGCCATATCCTTTGATTAAACATAAGGCATGGAAAGTCACCCTTAATGTTCAATCTTACTAGTCTCTATTTTTAGGTAAACTGAAAACATCTAAGTGACATTCATCATATCAATTCATATGGACTTGGCCATTATTAGTATATCATATCTAAGGATACATTGATATATTTCTCTATACGAAATGGACATATTCTATCTTGATTACAAACTTCACAAATTATTCGCATGGTTACCGATCACAATATTTATAAACCTGTAGTTAAAGACAATGTTTGAATGTGTCAAATTATCATGCTCTTAATATTAAAGTCAATGGTAATCTCAAGTCAAATGACTAAATGATATACCTATCATGATTAAGACCTATGATTACATGACATGTGGTGTTCTCAAAGCGGGTCCGTCTAGTACTTGTTCCCTAATAAGTATTCATGATCTCGATCTGTACCTCTATATCGATGATCATTACATGACCATTAATCATAATTCACACTAGTCTTAATTCGATATAGTCCCTAGTATAATGACTGACTAGGCATATTTAGGATATTTCAACAAATACCCATGGATCTTACTATAAGCTAAAATGCAATCACTTATAATAAAATATCAAATGATAACCTCTATTTTATTAACCGAGATTATATGATAAATAAAGTTTGTAGATTGACCTACTACACATTCCCCAACAATACGCAAGCAATGCAGATATCCATCATGTTGGGTATAGCCTAAGGAAGTGGCAACCAATTGGCCAGAGATTGTAGTGGTTCGCATCGATAAGATATGGCAGATCAGACTACGTCTGAATGGTGCGCATTAGAGACGGAAGAAATACTACGACAAGTACAACGACGAGTTAGAGTATGACGAGGGATCCTATGTGTATTTGAAGGTATTTCCTCTGAAGGGCCACAAGAGATTTGGAATCAAAGGAAAGCTTGTGCTTAGGTTCTTCAGTCCATTCAGGATCAATAGGAGAGTTGAAAAGGTTGCACACGAGTTGGAGTTACTGCCAAAGTTAGCCTCAATTCACCCTCTATTTCATATATCGATGCTCAAACTCAATATGTCGAAAGAAGGTAGGCAAAAGATGGTAGTTTGAGGCAGATAGACTTGAAGGAGGACATGTGATGACCCATTCTCAAACTAGGGCACCGTCTGGCCTAATCCCGTCACTAAGCAATTAACCTTCACCATGTAGGACTTAACAACGTATTAGTTAGCCTTTCGAATACACTTAGCACAATAGCTACTTTTCTAATAAACCTTACACCATTTCTTGAACTTAAAAATATTTCAGAGTAAATTAGAATTTGACACAGTTTGAAGTTTATTTAGCGGAAGTCTCGACAAATTACCGGAAGCCATTCATATAGAAGCCTAGTATGTGGAAAACTAGGAAACAAAGATCACATGCATGTATATAACAAACTATGATATATATATATATATATCAACATGTATCGGGTCAGGTAACTATCTCTCAACCCATAATATACTGTAATGGCCCAAATTTCTAATAATAGATTTAGTTCATAATTAAAGGTCACCGACCAATGACGTGGCTTGAGAACAGGTACACAAACCCAACACTCAGTACAAATATCAAGTAATGTATTATTTGTGGTATGATGTATGCTTGGTGCATTGTATATGAGTAGACATGATTAGTCACTCCTACTTGTGTATAGAGGTCAAGAAGCGAGCTAGGACGTGCCTCGAAATGTATGTTGGCATTAGATCGGGATAGCAATGATGTGGGAAGTTGAATTAAGCTTAGTGTAGGTTAAATAGTAGTATTAATATGGTTGTAGTTGATTTTATATTAAATGTAACCTAATTTAGTAAGTTAAAACACTAGTCAATGATACTAGCGAGATACGTGTTGGCACATCAAAAGACTAATTGAGTTTCCATTTGGTGTTAGTTAGATGGAAATAATGAAGTGCTAGTGGAAATTGTGTCAAAATGTATGCCATTAGATTAGTATCGGGATACATGCGTACATAAAGATCAATGGCTAATAATCAATCTTATCAATAATATATATGATTGAAATGATCAACGCATGCAACCATTTCATTCTCATTTCTAAAACGTAGAGAAGAAGTAAAGTGTTGGAGAAACAAAGTTAGAGAAGAAGATCAAGAAATCAACAAGTGAAGTTGAAGGAGTTGATCAAGCTAAGTGTTCATCAACCAGGTAAATCTACATACACTAGTCATTTAGTTTAATTTGGAGAATTCATGAAAAATATGAAGCGTGGGCTTTTCTGATGTTGTGATGGGTGTTTTAAGGTCTCTAGAAGTGTGGTACAAGAGAGCTGGAGGTGTTGGAGTTAGCCATGTGTGGAGAAAACTTAAAATTTAAAGTGCAGAATTCCGGGTTTTCCTGCAATTAGCGCGCTAAGTGTGCTTGCTTGCATGCTACCTTAGGCTTGCAGCCTAATCAGGTTGACTAGCGCTAATAAGATCACTAGCACGTTAGACATTCCACCCAGTGCGCTAGATGCTCTAGACAACACATTGACTTCAATTATTAAAGATAAACTTAAAATCTTAACACCATAATTAAGGGTCTAAACACATTATAAAACATGTCTAATGGTACCAAGACCCTAGGGAAGAGTCTCAAAGGATCGGGTATGTGTTTCGAGGTATCAAGAGGCTGGGTTAGCTAGGAAATTGGCGTAGAGGTAAGTAAATTGATAAAGACATTTCTCTCCATTTCATGTCTTCATGTTGCTGCTTGCCGACAGTTGTGTAAATTGTTATACTTGCTCAAATTCTTATGCCATGATTTGTGTGTTTACTTAGTTGTATATTATAGTTAATTTGAATATTTGTGTTTATATTTTATGATGTGGTATACGCGACACATGGTGTATGGAACTCGGGTATGTCGTTAAATCTAACTAGTTAGTGTCACGGACTTATCATATAAAGTTTATGAAATATATGAGCAGTGACCAATTAGGGTAATACAAAGTATTATGTATGCTGACCTATTACATGAGGTCAATAAACCGTGTTTCACAACTATACGGATAGGCTATACGAGCAATTACATGAAGGGTAATACCAAATTACTAAGTATAATATCTAGGCCAATGTGTGAAATTATTAAGACACAACCAATAAGGGTAATACCGAATTACTAAGTGTGCGGACCTATTAGATAAGGTCTATATGCCATGTTTCATAACTAATAAGGGGAATGCCTAATGATAAGCGACGACCAATAAGGGTAATACCAAAGTACTATGTGTGCGATCCTATTACATGAGGTCGATATGAGATGCTAAATAAATGACTACGCAAGGTCGATATGATTAATAGGGTATCATTAGGCTAATGTGTTGCGTACACAATTTAATATGTGTGGTTCATTGGAATAGTTCTTTGATGTTATATTGTTTGGTAATGTGTTTGTGTATCTATAGTTGTTGTTGTATAATGAATATATTTATTATGAAATGTATCTCTTGTTATATTTGGAAAGGTGGATAAATGTCTTTCAGTGTTACTTTTTACATTACTGTACGTAGTTTCCTTTTTATGACGGTGGTGTAGATCTATGAGTAGCAGACCTTGCGAAGAGAAGATTAGTGACTACCTCAGAGCCTCTGGAGTTAATGTTACTTTTGATTTCATAGGTTTTTGATTTTGTTGTACAATGTATATATGTATTCTATATACTTTCAGGGTTATATGTATGGGATGAGAGATAGTATACTGACCAGACACATGTTGATATATAGTTATCGCTGTTTTGTTATATATTTGTGCATGATCGTTGTTTCCTGGTTTCTACACTTAGGATTTATTATATTATTTATGTACAATTGTTAAGACTTTTGCCAAACTTAATAAACTATAAAAATTCTTAATTAACTCTGAAATTCTATTTAGTTATAAAAATTGTGTATGGTTTATTAGAAAGGCTAACTAATATGTTATTAAGGTCGACGTGACTAGGATTAGGGCTTAATAACGAGATTAGGCCAAGCGATACCCTAGATTAAGGGAGGGGCCATCACATATACATCCCTAAGGGTATATAAAGACATAAATCAAAATCTAAAACCTACAAAATCAGACGTATCAGCACTCCACTTGCTGAGAGGTAGTCATCGATCTTCTCCTTGCTTGGTCTGCTACTCAATGGATCGGCACCCACCATCATAAAAAGGAATCGGAGTACAGGAAAGTAGAAAGTAACACTTAGAGACATTTACTCACATTTCTAAATATACAACAAGTATCTGAAAGCATTACAATAATAACTATGCTGAAAAGAAATCATGTTATAAGATACTTTCGTTAAGTAAAATGAAACTGGCACTCGATTAAGTAATTATGATATAGAGCCAGTCAGCCGAGTTACATCACATCAACCTTTTTTCCACTATTTTGGGTGTAATCATTTTTTTTAAGTTGCCTTCACATCATTATAAATGCCCTTCCCATATATAAATACTCCCAAGTGTCCCTCACATGTGATGTATACTTGCCAACAACCCTGGTCCCATACCTCGTGTGTTGCACAAGCTAGTGGTGAGATCCCGACATCTCTGAGCACCTATTGACCATGTGTTGCATGGCTATCTTTATATATTATGGTCCTAGATAAGAACTACTTTGATAACCAAATAAGTGACATGGTTTAGGAATCCAATAATGTAATTGCATGTCTAATCCACAAAGGAAATTAGATTTATAGTACAATAAAATACCAGATAATAGCATGTTATTTCATTTGAATAGACATCTCAACAACCAATAATGACATAACACATGATTTAGAGTCAATAAAACCTTTTAATGAAAAACAAATGCCATGATAGCAAACTCATAAAATGAGAAGAAACAACAAGTCATGGCATGTAGAGTACGATAGGAAAATTACTCCAAATGACTGGTAATGAATAATAAAATAGGAATGAAATGTAAATAAATATCTCAATCAGTTTACTTACAATCCACGCAAATTTCCTAGCTAATTTGGCCTCCGAACACCTAAAACATGCATGCAGCCCTCGAAACTCTTCCCTAGTCTCCTAGTATCATTTTATATGTTTTAGAGTGTGTTTAGACAGTAAATTAACGTTTTGGACTTTTTCAAAGTGTTTCATTTATACTTAGAAAATTTCAGATTTTGTGTTGTCAAAGCACCAAACACGCTGGGTGGAATGTCTAGCATGCTAATTACCTAATTAGCATGCGTGTTAATCAACTCTATTAGCGCACTAGGTAGCACATCTAAAAAATCCAAAATTCTGCACTTTGAATTCTAAGTTTTCTCCGCATATGGCAAACTTCAATACCTTGAGATCCCTATTCTAACTTACTAGATACCTAAGGCACCCATTAACAACCTTACAACAGTCAAACCTTCATATTTTTTCATGAATTCACCAAATTAAACTAAATGACTAATGTAAGTAGATTTACCTAGTTGATGAACACCTAGCTTGATCAACTAGTTCAATTTCACTTGCTAATTTCTCGATCTTCTTCTCTAACTTTGTTTCTCCAACACTTTACTTCTTCTCTAAGTTTTAGAAATGAGAATGAAATGGTTGTATGAGTTGGTCAACTCAATCTTATATACATATAGATAAGAATGATTATCAAACATTGATTTTTATGTACACGCGTATCCCGAGACTAATTTAATGGCTTACATATTGGCACAATCTCCACTAACTCTCTACTATCTCTATCTAACTAAAACCAAATGGAAACTCAATTAGTATCTTGATGTGCCAACACGTATCCCAAGAAGTACTAATGACTAATGTTTTAACATGCTAAATTAGGTTACATGTAATATAAAATCAACTATAACAACATTAATACTGCTATTTAAGATACATTAACTAAAATTAACTTACTACATCACTTTCTACCTCGGTCCCACATCAAAAGCATTTTGAGGCAGGAGCCCACTCAATGTATTGACACATAAATACAAGTATGAGTGACTTAAAAGCCTACACATATACAATGCACAAGGTGTACATCGCAACAAATCTACATATACCTCGGTCACATCGCCTCGATTAGTGCACATATCTCAATGCGGGTAGGACTATAATCATGATTTAAGGAATTAAACTATAATTAAGAATTTGGGCCGTAACAAATTTTTCCAACTAATGGAAATCTCATCCTCAAATTAAACTTAGGTTAAGGTTATACCTGACTCGAAAAGGTACGAAACCTATCTCGCATATAGTTTTCCCACTCCCAAGTGAGTTCCAAGTCACCATGGAACTACCATTTGACTAACACCTTTGGGATAAACTTGTCTCTCAATTACTGTACCTTCCAATCTATGATCTATACTGGTTGTTCCTCATAAGATACATCCTCGCTTAAATCAATTTGACTCAAGTCAACCGTCAGTCTCACACTGGCTTTCGAGTTAGCTAATCGAACCATAGAAATATTGAAAACTGGATGAAACCCTGAGATATGTGGAGATAACTCAAGCTCATACACAACCTTCCCGACCCGTTTCTTAATTTTGAAAGGTCTGATGAATCTCGGTGCTAACTTTCCTTTCAAACAAAATCTGTTAACACCTTTCCGAGAGAAACCTTGAAATACACAAAGGCTCCCTCGATATACGTAAGATCACAATGATACGTGTCTGCATAGTTATTCTGCCTCTCTTAAGACCTTTTAAGCCTCTTAATAATTTGGTATACCTTCTCCCTGTGATCAACAACAATCTCATTTCCCGCTAGCTCGCGGTCTTCTGGCTCACTCCAACTAGATGGCGAGAGAGATGATTTGCCATACAAAAACTTAAAATGGCACCATCTCAATGCTAGCCTGATAATTGTTGTTGTATGCAAACTCGCACAATGGTAGATACTCCTCCCAAGATTTGCTAAACTCAAGTATGAAAGGCTTGAGCATATCTTCGAGAACCTGAATGAACCTCTTAGTCTGTCAATCAGTATGAAGGTGAAAAGTCGTACTGAACTTTAGGTGTATACCATATTGCTCCTACATACTCCACCACATCTTGGACGTATACATGACACCTCTATCTGATGAATAGTCAATGGTACTCTATGTAGTCTGATAATCTCCATCTCGAACACTATGCTCAATTGGTCAAATATGTAATCAGCTGCAACTAGTAAGAAATGGACATATTTTTCAATCCATCCACAATTACCCAGATAGAATCGTGTTGATGGGCAACCCCTAACAAAGTCCATGGAAATGTCTTCCTAACGGCTGTAATAATCCTCTAAGTTTACGATGCTCAACCTTCTCCTACTGCCAAATCCCACAATTCTTGCTAAACTTCGATATGTTTTCTTTCATCCCAGGCCACCAAAAACGTCTCCTCATATCATGGTACATCTTGGTCCTTCATGGATGAACAATGAATCGTGAACGGTGTGAGTCCTAAAGAATCTCTTCTCTTAGCTCTACCATTGACAATATCCATAATCCACCTCTAAATCTCATACACTGATTCATCATCTTTGTCCACTGACAATGAATTGGGAATGGTGTGAACCCTGAAAAATCATCACTCTGACCTAATTCACTGAACCTTGGTATAGAATGTCGGCTCTCTAACCTTATCCGAAGCGTCATTTGTGCATAAATTGTCGTCTGAGTGTCTGTAGGACTATCTAACTAACTCATTATCACCGCTACCTTAAGTAATATGTACTCATGCATCATATGATGTCTGACTACCTCGGCATCTCAAGTAGGTTTCCTACTCAGTGCATCAGCAATTAATTTATCTTTTCTTGCATGATACTCCAGAAAAAAGTCGTAGTCCTTCAGAGAATCCAACCATTTATGTTGTCTCATATTTAGCTCTTTTGAATGAAGATATACTTTAGACTCTTATGATCAATGTAGAGTTTCAATCTCTCTCCATATTGATGATTTCTCCATATCTTTGGAGCAAACACCACCACTGTCAACTCTAAGTCATGAGTGGGATAATTGTTCTAATGTATCTTCAGCCGTCTAGAGGCATAAGCAACAATGCCTTTATCCTGCATCAACATACAACCTAGACCCATTTTAGAAAGGCTGACTAATACGTTGTTAAGTTCGACGAGGCTAAGATTAGGGCTTAATAATGAGATTAGGTTGGGCGGTGCACTAGATTAAGGGGGAGTCATCACATATACATCCCCAGAGTATATAAAGACATATATAATAGCCATACATCAAAATCTAAAACTTAAGAAATCGGACGTAGCAGCACTCTCACGGCTCGAAGCTAGTCTTCGATCTCTCTTTTCTTGGTCTGCTACTCAATGGATTTGCACCCACTGTCATAAAAAGGACAATGAGTACGGGAAAGTAGAAAGTAACACTAAGAGACATTCGTTCACATTTCCAAATATACAACAAGTATTTGAAAGCATAACAATAGCAATTATGCTCAAAATAAATCTTTCTATAAGATACTTCAGTTAAGTAAAATGAAACTGACATTTGATCGTGAGTTATATCACATCAACCTTTTCCACTATTTAGGGTGTAATCAATTCTTTTAAGATGCCTTCACATCATTATAAATGCCCTTCCCATATATAAATACTCACAAGTGCCCCTCATATGGGATGTATACTTGCAAACAACCACGTATTCCATACCCCATGTGCTGCACATGTTAGTGGTAAGATCCCAACATCTCCAAGCATCTAGTGACCCAGTGTGCCGCAGCTATCTCTATATATCATGGTCCTAGATAATAACTACTTTCATAACCCAAGAAATGACATGGTCTAGTAATCAAATAATGTAATTGCATATTTAATGCACAAAGGAAATTATATTTACAATGCCATTAAACATCCACCTAATAGAATGATATTTCATTTGACTAGACATCTCAACAACCAATAATGACATAGCACATGATTTAGAGTCAGTGAAACCATTTAATAAAAAACAAATGTCATGATATCAGACTTATAAAATGAGAAGAAGCAATAAGTCATGACATGTAGAGTACGATAGGCAAATCACTCCAAATGACTAGTAATGAATAATAAAATAAGAATAAAATGTAAATAAATATCTCAATCATTTTACTAACAATCCACATAAATTTCCTAGCTAATCCAACATTTCGACACCTCAAAACATGCATCCAACCCTCGAGACTCTTCCTTAGGCTCCTTGTATCATTTCATATGTCTTAGAATATGTTTAGACCATAAATTAGGGTTTTGGAGTTGTTTAAAGTGTTTAATTTATAATTAGAAAATTGCAGATTTTGTGCTGTTAGAGCACCTAGCACGCCGGGTGGAACGTCTAGCATGTGAATAACCTCATTAGCGTGCTAGTCAACTTGATTAGCACGCTACACACAGGTAGCGCACTATATGCAGGAAAACTCAAAATTTTGCACTTTGAATTTTGAGTTTTCTCAACATCTTAGGATCCTAATTCTAACCTACAAGAGACCCAAAACACCCATTAACAACCTTACAACTATCACAATTCATATTTTTTCATGAATTCACCAAATTAAACTATATGACTAGTGTAATAGTTTACCTAGTTGATAAACACCTAGCTTGATCAACTCCTTCAACTTCACTTGCTGATTTATTGATCTTCTTCTCTAATTTCGTTTCTCCAGCACTTTACTTCTACTCTATGTTTTAAAAATGAGAATGAAATGGTTGCATGAGTTGAACAATTCAATCTTATATAGATATAGATAAGATTGATTATCATCCATTGATCTTTATGTACACACATATCTCAAGACTAATCTAATGGCCTATATACTGACACAATTTTCACTAACTCTCCACTATTTCCATCTAACTAACACTAAATGAAAACCCAATTAGTCTCTTGATGTGCCAATGCGCATCTCAAGAACTATCAATGACTAATGTTTTAACTTGCTAACTTAGGTTACATTTAGTATAAAATCAACTATAGCCATATTAATACTAATATTTAAGCTATATTAACTCAAATTAACTTACCATATCACTCTCTACCCCTGGTCCCATGCCAATACGCATCTCGAAGCACATCCTCACTCACGTCTCGACACCTAAATAAAATTAGGAGTGACTTAATAGCCTACACGTATACAATACACTAGGCATACATCATAACAAACCTAACATATACATCAACCACATTGCCTTGGTTAGTGCACGTATCTTGATGTGTGTCCTACGTCACAGGTCTATAACCCTGATTTACAGAATTAAACTAGAATTACGAACATTGGCCGTGACAGGAAATGAGCTACGAGGAGCCTCCGATTCGGATACTATAGATTGTAAGGTGAAATGTTGAGGAATACGAAGATACCATTTGTCCTAGTCAAGTGGCAGCATCATGGGGACGAGGAACTTACTTGGGAGTTGGAGTTTTATATGCGCGAGCACTTCTCTTACCTATTTTGATTCTAATAAGTTCTACTTTAAGTTATTTCACTTTCGATGATGAAATTTTTATTAGTTTGGAAGGCCGTAACAACTCTAATAATCTAACTCATGCCATGTGTCACCGCAGGACTCGAACGTGGGCTTTATTTAATGTGGTGTAATTGGTCAACCCTCGAGAGTCAACATTGAGGCATATTATTTGCGTATGATTTGTGTAATATTTATTTTATACTAAAAAATGTAGAATTTTAGTTAATTATTCATCTAAATGCGTCGAAATACGTGTAAGGTTTGATGGTTTGTATCCGTGCATATAATATGCACCCAGGTGCAAATAGGCGATAAGATAGGACAAAAGTAGTTGTAGGACTATAATGCTATTTGATTAAGAGAATAACCTAAGTTGAAATTTTTATTTAGATTACCGCATTACTATACCTTTGCAATGCACATCTAAGTAACTTATGATCATTGTTTGCAAATGAAATAAAACATATGATATACCTTGAGAGGCGTACTACGGAAGATTCAGATTAATGTAAAATTCTCCTTCATTTATGTTGAGGAACCAATATTAAATTCAAAGGCCTATGGTATGCTTGGTAAATATGTTGAAAAATAAGGTCACTAAATATATGTAAATTTCTTAATTGCATGGAAAATACATGGATGAACTATGGGCAAAATTGTCATTTTACACTTAGTAGGACCTTGGCATATGTAGAAATGAGATGGAAAGCTTTGATTTAGACTTAATTATGCTAAGTTAGGTTAATTAATCCATCACTAATGAATTTCAAAAAATGTATAAAGGGGCAGAAGTCATTAGGGACTTAACTCAAATTCATTTCCAAGAGCTCCATAGAGGAAATTGGAGGAATCCCACTATTAATGGAGTTAGAGAAAGCTTGAAGAGAACAAGGAGTTTAAAATTCATACAGTCTCAAGGCATGTTCTACACCTTCTCCCTAATACTTTCTCATATTTGAATTCTTATCCATGCTTTTGATTCTTATTGATTTGTTTATTTTTTATGATGATCTTATTTATGCAAGCTATTTCTTCTTAATATATACTCTCATTTCTCTAATCTTGCTTGCATCTCCTTTAATTAACCAACAACTCACACATATATACATATTGATCAACTAAATTCATGCATGGCTTCCTTGAGTGTTTATGGTTGACCCAAATTAATTGCTACAACTCATTGTTAAGTTGGCCTAAATGTAATGGAACCTTGATATGAATATGGCTAAGATGATGAAAATAATAATTATAATAATAATGTCCATTAATAAAAGATATGGTGCATAGATGGAGGGCATATTCATTAGCCAAGATAAAATCATTTGAGAATTAGAAATTTGAGTTCAACCTTGAGTTAGCTAATAACTTAGGAATTAATTAGAAATACTTAAGTACCTAAGTCAAATAAATAAATTAAACTAATTATATTTATCTTATATGCCTAAGTTGTGAAATAAAGACAATTAGGCCTAAAGAAAAATGAATTAATTTCCTTGTAAATTAATGACTTTTAATAAGTTAATAGAATACTTACACTTGAATCATTTAAATAAATTAGAGGGCTTAATTTAATTGAAATAAAAAGCTTAAGTAGATTTGAAGAAAAAAATGGGTATATGAGCTAGTTTGATGTGCCTAAGTAAGCTAATCAAAGAATTTACTATTGTACCTAAGTAAATGTGGATTTTTATGTGACCAAAGATTAATCTAGTGTTAAAATAATAATAGTAGTAATAATAATAATAATAATAATAGTAATAATAATAAATGATAAGAATCCTCAATAAGTTTGTAGAGATCTATTGATGCATTAAGTGGTTATATATATCATACACATATATATATATATATGTATGAATAAGACATTAGGTGTATTTGTATAACCTTGCCTACACCTATATATATAATATAAGAATAATAATGTAATGAAAATCATATTATGGACTAAATTATACTTAATAGAGAATTAGTAAGACAAACGGACTCTAACCCGATATAAACTAATCATAATGATTACTAAGGACTTAGCATACTAGTTTGATTGTCTGGATAGGTTTGGGGAGCATGTTGGAGCCGCGAGAGTACGTGTATCAACGTGATCTGAGGTAAGTAAAACCAGCTAGGAAATGTATAGTAATTCGTTGAGCTTTAAATGTTATTGTTATTGCATTGTTATTTTCCATGGAATTCTAACTCCGGTATGAGTGTCCAAGGGCCAAGTGAGTCAAGAATGTGTCTCTGATGGAGTGGTTGTCAGCTAGCTACTAGAGCTGTGACCTCGATTCACTAGATTGTTTGGTCAGGATGAGATGTGTTTTATCCGGGGCATCGTTGATATCCTTCATTAGTGATGGTGTAGGTACAGTAGGCGCTTGCGCGTCATAGGAAAAAAGTTTACTTGGCGTTGTCGCGACTCTATGAGAAACCGCACTCGGTGGTCTTGGACTACTTAGGCACCTCTCTAGTTGCTTCTTTTGACACTAGTATCTCATTGTACTTTCATTATTTAGTCTTATTATCATGCATTTTGTATAGATTTATTTCTATCTACATGAATCTTATACTGCTTTATTTATCTTGAACTACTGCTTAGATCCTATTGGCTTTTGCTTATTGGACTCGTCATTCTTGTGTTTGAACGAGTGCACATCCGCAGTCGAGTAAGGGAAAGATGTCGTACTAGGCGATCTACTCTAAGGACATTGGAGCAGCCCTCCCTTACTCACTTTTGTAGGTTTTTTACTTTTTGTATTATTTATATATGTACTTTTATCACATTAGGGATACTTATTTGGTGTTAAGAGATTCATACGAATTGTATATCACTTTTGCATACACTCTACACTTGTCACTTGATATACATGCTTGTTTATATATAGGGTTATACACATAAGTTGTCCAACTCTTTATTTTCTTACATGTTGAGTTATTTAAGTTATTAATTGCTTCCACTAACTTGTAAAACTTGCAAAATACTAACTACTCAACTTAAAATTATGATTTAACTTATATTGATAGATAGTACGGCTAACTAGGCTTGCGTTGACCTTGCGAAGCTAACTCGAGGGTTCACATAGACTTATGCCGAGCGGGGCCTAGTTTATGGGGAACTGGGGCCGCTACAAGAATAATGAAAACTTTGTGCTAACTTGCTGAACCTCGAGTACAGAATGTTAGCCCTTTGACACTCTCTAAGTAGATACTATATGTAATCTCATCCGTGCAGAAATAATCGCGAGTGTCGATATGAATATCTGATTAACTCCCAATCACAACTGCCTCGAGTATCCATAGTTATGCGCCACATGACATCGAACAATGTCAGCATCTCCAATCAATATCCTACTTAGCATGTCTACAACTATGTTCGTTTTTACTAGGTGATGCTCTAAAGAAAAGTCGTAGTCTTTCAAGAACTCCAACCATCTGTGTTATTTTGTGCTTAGCTCTTTCCATGTGAAGAGATACTTTAGACTCTTGTGATCACTCTAGAATGTGAATCTCTCTCCTTATAGATGATATCTCCATATTTTCAGTATAAATACCACCACCGCCAACTTCTATTCATGTGTGGAATAGTTCTTCTTATGTATCTTTAGTTGTTTGGAGGCATAAGCCATTCTACCTTTATCCTACATTAATACACCATCAAGACCCGTATGAGAAGCATATATGTAAACCAAGAATCCTTATTCAGCCTCTAGTAATACTAATATTAGTGCGGTAGTCAACAACCTCTTCAGCTGAGCAAGTGCCTAGTCGCATTCCTTAGACCAATCAAATACGAGGTCTTTCTAAGTCAATCTAGTAATCGGTGAATAAACTTTTGAGAAATCCTTCATGAATCTGCAGTAATATTAAGCAAAACCTAAAAAACTCTTGATCTCATTGACTGGCGTCAGTGCCGACCAATCCATAATAGCTTGAATCTTATCTAAATCCACTGCAATCCCTGTTTCCCCAATAACATAACATAAAACCTTGACCTCTAAAAGCCAAAACTCACACTTACTGAACTTGGCGTATAGTCCGTACTCCTTTATCGTCTGTAATGTCTCTTTGAGGTGTTGCTTGTTATCATCTCGATGCCTCTAATATAATAATAAATCATCGATAAAACTATTGTTATTGCATAGTTAATTAAAACTTTTACAACTTATAAATTATTCAGCGGAAAACTTAAGAGTTTAGAGGAAGCAATAAAGTAAATCCTAAGTATGTATGGAAACCAGGAAACGACAATCACATGTATATAGACGATGGAACGACAATAACAGTGTAATAAACATTTGTCTTGTTGGGGAACTATCACTCAACCCAAATATATACAACCCAAGAGTGTATAAATGACAATAAGTTATACAACAATATATCAAAAACCTACAAAACCAGTGGTAGTAGCACGCAAACAGCTCAGATGTAGTAGTCGATCTTTTCCTTGCCTGACCTACTACTCGATGATCAGCACCTACCTTTATAAAAAGTACAGTGAGAACAGTAAAGTAGAAAGTAAAAATGAGACATTTATCCATATTTCCAAACCTAAAAGAAAGTATCTAATAACATAATATTAGTGAAAGAACGTAGAAAAAAAAAGAATATGCTATAAGACACTTCAGTTAATCAAAGTGAGACTAACACTTGGCTAAGAAGTAATGATCTAGGCATGGTCAGTCGTGAGTTACATCACTTCATCCTGGTTCCACTATGTAAGGCGTGAGAGCTCTCGCAAATGCCCATTAAAAATATATATTTGTTAACCACCCTGGGTTTCATACCCCATGTGCTGTATAAGTTAGTGGTGAGTACCGACATCCTCGGAACCCAGTGACCTCGTGTACTGCTCATCTCTGTCATAGAAGGGTCCTAAATAAAAGAACTGCTTTCATTTCTCAAAAAAGACTGGGCTCAGGATTCCAAGACTTGATTTGCTAAAGTAAAGCACAAAGGAATGGATTCATAATACTACAATTCATCTACCTAATTGCATGCTATTTTACGTGACTAATATCTACAATAGCAAAGAATAAAGTTGCACAAGAATAAAAGTCAACAATACCATTTAATACCAATAATGATATGATTAGAACACTCACATAATAAGATAAGGCACGAAAGTCATGGCACTAAGAGTACAAGAAAGATAATTGGAAATGAAATGGAGAGAAATATTACAACCACTTTACTTATAATTCATGCGAAATGCTAGGATAATCCAGCCTCCCAACACTTTTAATTCGTTAATGATTTTTTAAGACTCTCCTCTAAGTTCCCGAGATTAATTAGGGTGTTTTAGGATTTTTCCAAGCTATTAAACTTGGTTTAAGTTGATTAGAAAATCCCCAAAGTTTAATTAGAAATTTTATCAAATCTCAAGTTTGGTGTTGTGGTGGCGCCATGTGTACAAAGTCATGACCTCATTGCAGCCCCACTCTTATATTGGAATAGTGGGCACGACACTATGGTGGCGCAGTAGGTTTAGATGCAAGGAGCTACGACGGCACCGTGTCATCTGTCCTTACTTTTCCAGCTGACTTGGCTCCATGTGTGTACAAAGGACACGACATCGGCACGGTGTCAAGCCTAGGCTACCCATGTTGGGTTTATTTTTGAATTCCAATGATTATAAGCCCTTGTACACTTGAATTTGATCCAAATTAAACTTGAAAAACTACCAAATACCCAGAATTCATAGCCTCCATAATTTGAAAAGCTAAACTTATAATTTTTATGAATTTTACAAAATGAAAGTGTAGATTGGATTTCCTAGTTGTGGAGCTTCTTGAACTTGATTAATCACCCCCAATTCTATGAAATCCCACTGATATTTGTTTAGTAACCTCTCCACATCTCTCTTCTCTCATTTGCTTGGAAATGATGATGTTTTGCATGCAAATCCCACTACTCTCCTTTATATAGTGGTGAGACTAATTATGGCCCTTGATCTTTTGTAAACAAGCATCCCTAGGAAAATTTAATTGCTCACAACTTGGTCTTACAATCCACTAAACCATCCATGCTAACACACTCATTGACTTAAGTTACATAGTGATGGTGATAATAGGCATCCCGAGGCATATCAATGCTTATTGTTTTTTTTTCTAACTTAGGTCACATTTTTTGTAAACTCAACGATAGACACATTAGATTAATTATTTTAAGCACATTTAATTAAATGAGGACTTACCATGTCATTCTCTACCCTAGTCACATATTGACATGCATCTCGAATCGCGTCTCCTCTAACCTCTCAACGTCTTTATACAAGTAGAAGTGACTTAATAAGTCTACACATGTACAATACACGAGGAATATATTACAACAAGACTACAATATAACTTGGTCAATGCTCGTGACTCGATGTTAGTCCCGCGTAACAGGTTAGTGCTCTTAATTATGGGATAGATTAAGATTAAGAATTTGGGTCGTGACAGTAGAGCTAAGCTATAGTATAAGGAATTTGGAGTTTGAGCTTGGAATATCGATTAGAGAAGTTTAAGAGCACATATCTTGAGAGATTCACTTTCAAGAAGGTAAACATCACAACCTTAGCCCTTTATTTTGATGAAACTTTGATTTTTGTTGGATTTGTGAAAATTATTCAATTGATTTCGAAGATTTTTGTCAAACTCCATTTCGATACATTGAATGAATTATTTTGAATTTGGTATATCAATAGTAGTAAGTGTTGGTTTACAAATTTCATGCTTTAAATAATATAGAGATTTTGGAAAAGTATTCGAAAAATATTTGAGGTTAAACTTTTCACGAATCGAATGGGTAATTCATGAATTTTTAAAAGACCATTCGATAGATTTGATCTTATATTCTTGACTCTCGTGATTTTCAAATAAATTTTGTAAGAATCAAATCTTTTATGCATAATCTTTTTCAATTTCTCGATAGCAATTTGATTTTCAACAAATTACTCACTTTAAGTATGTTTCTCTATCAAATACATGATTTTGATTTACTGTATCATTATAGTGATTTGATTAGTACGAAATGATGAGGTATTGGAAGATGTAGGAGTAATGCGCAGGAAAAAGGGAGAGGGGTCATGTTAGGAAAACCCACTATCCGAGTCAACAAATGTCCACTCAACCTACGGCTATAGTATTAGATTATCAAGTAACATAAGGGCTGAGTTGAGAACACCCACTCCACCTACCTCTGATGAGGACTCTAACTACCTAGTCCCAAACACACAAGTTCCCTATGATCCAATGAGATTTATAAGTCCCAAGGAACAAAATAGATACTTTCAAGACGTGAAATGAGTTATCATACCCGAGAGTGGAATCCAATCCAAAATGTGAATAAATATGAAGACAAAATTGTGAGCATAATAAAGAAAAAAGAGTAGGAACACCTTCTTAGGGATTATAAATGTGGACTAGAGAAGGGATGCTCGGACTTAGTTCGCCAATTCCAAGTGAACGGATATGTGACTAGAAATCAAAAAGAAGTGATAGTTCTAGGAAAAAATATTGATATTTCACTCAAGGCACTAAACAGACATTGTGGACTTCTACAGTTTAAAGTCAGAGGGGATTCTGATTATCCCAACATAAATTACCTCTCTGAGGAATTTTACCCATCCTGACAAATTAAAGAAGCCTAAGAGTTAATTCCCAGATGGGGATTCGCTCTCGATCTACACAATCATCTAAAGTTCATCGAAACCACAAAAATTTAAGAGAACCACCAAATATTGGAGCTACATTTCAAAGTGAATAACCATAGAGTCGCTCTACTCTATCACATCATTACGAAGATTGGGTATATAAATGTTAGATACTTAATATATGAAGCAATATGACAGGCAATGACGATTATGAAGCATGACGGCCAGTCGTTCCCAATTTTAATCACCCAATTGTGTATGAAGGCCAAGGTTGGTTTCCTTGAGATGGAATTTGATATGCTACCTCAGAGGACTATTGCAAACACTGCGATTAAGAAGATGATAGTAGTTAATGGATACAACGATTCGGAAGAAGAAAGGGAGACCAATGAGATATGGAATATGACAACCTCTTCTCAAATTAGGGTGATGCCCAGCCTAATCCCATCTTTAAGCCCTTAACCACCTCCACATGGGACTTAACAACGTATTAGTCAACCTTTCTAATAGACTTACCAGAATAGCTAATTTTCTAATAAACCTTACACCATTTCTTAATTTTACGTATTTTAGAGTAAATTAAAATTTTACACAATTTAAGGATTATTCAGCGAAAGTCTTATCAAATTAGCGAAGCCATTCATATGAAACCTAAGTATACAGAAAACCAGGAACAAAGATCTCATGCATATATATAAAAAATGGACATAACTATACAGCAACACGTGTCTAGTTGGGTAACTATCACTCAACCCATAGTATACATCCCCAAGTGTAAATAACGACATATATAAAAGTCATACAACAAAATCAAAAACCTACAAAATCAGACGTAGTAGCACTCCACTGGCACAAAGGTAATCATCGATTTTCTCCTCGCCTGGTTTGCTACTCGATGGATCTGCACTAACCTTCATAAAAATGACAGTGAGTACAAGAAAGTAAAAAGAAAAACATAGAGAGACATTTGTTTATGTTTCCAAATATACAACAAGTATCTAAAAGCATAACAATAGCAACCAGGCTAAAAAGAAATCATGCTATAAGATACTTCAGTTAAGTAAAATGAAACTGACACTCGGCTAAGTAGTAATGATCTAGGGTCGGTCGGCTATTAGTTACATCACATCAAACCTTTTTCACTATTTAGGGCGTAATCAATTCTTTTAAGAAGCCTTCACATCATTATAAATGCCCTTCCTACATATAAATACTCACAAGTGCTCCTCACATGTAATGTATACTTGCCAACAACCCTGGGTCCCACACCCTATGTGTTGCATAAGTTAGTGGCAAGATCCCAACATCCTCGAGAATCTAGTGACTACGGCTATCTTTATATATCATGGTCTTAGAAAAGAACTACTTTCATAACCGAGAAATGACATGGTTTAGGAATTTATTAATGTAATTGCATATCTAATGCACAAAAGAAATTAGATTTATAATACCATCAAATACCTACCTAATAACATGTTATTTCATTTGACTAGATTTCTCAACAATCAATAATGACATAGCCTATGATTTAGAGTCAATGAAACCATTTAATCAAAAACAAATGCCATAATAACAAACTAATAAAATGAGAAGAGACAACAATTTAGTACAAATGGCAATTCAATTCAAATAATTGAAAATGAATAGCAAAATAAGAATGAAATGTAAAAAATACCTCAATTATTTTACTTACAATCCACATAAATTCCTAGCTAATCTGGCCTTGCGACACCTCATAACACGTATCCAAACCTTCGAGACTCTTCCCTAGGCCCCTAGTATCATTTCATATGTTTTGGAGTATGTTTAGCGCACTAATAACCTTATTAGCATGCTAGTCAATTTGATTAGTGCGCAACCTACGCTCTATGTAGAAGAAAACCCAAAATTTTGCACTTCGAATTCTGAGTTTTTTCCGCACATGGCTATTTCTAATACCTTCGACTCTTTTTTCTAACCTACAAGAGACCCGTGAAACCTACCAACAACACAATAATGTCCCACTCTTATTTATATCATGAATTCATCAAATTAAACTAAATGCCTAGCGTAAGTAAAATTACCTAGTTGATGAACACATAGCTCGATCAACACCTTCTCCAAATCAACAAGATTTTCTCACTCCCTTGCCGATCTTTTCTAGTTCTTCTTCTCCATCTTTCTTAACTCCTAATTTTATGAAATGAGTAGATAAAATTTATTATTATTCATTGATTTTTATGTACACAAGTATCCGAGACTAATCTAATGGCCTACATATTGACACAATTCCACTAACTTCATTTAACACACACCAATTGAAAACTTAATTGGTCTCTTGATATGTCAACACGTATCTCGATAAAATATCAATGACTAATATTTTAACTCGCTCACTTATGTTACATTTAATATAAAATCAACTATAGCCACATTTATACTAGTTTTTTAGCTACACAAAGCATAAATCAACTTACCCCATCACTTTCTACCCGAGTACTATGTCGGTATGCATCTGGAGGTATGTCCCCACTCACATCTTGACACATAAATACAAGTAGAAGTGACTTAATAGCCATCACATATAGAATACACTTGGCATACATCACAACAAATCTAACATATACCTTGGCCACATTGCCTCGGTCAGTGCACGTATCTCGATGTAATGTAGGTCCTACATCACGGGTCTATAATTCTGATTAAGGAATGAAACTAGGGTCATAAATTCAGGCCGTGACACGAGGTCCAAAATTGAAGACTGGATTATTAGGTAGAGAGTCCATATAAGCATATAAGAAGAATCGAGGCGAGCAGCGAGTCTGATGGTTCAAGTACATGTTCCAATGGCAAGAGCGATTCTACACTATATCAAAAGCTAAAAAGAAAAGATTTTCTAAATCCTTATTTTTCAAATTTTCTGCGCAATGAGAAGAAAATATTGAGGAATAACGATATGTCAAACATGTCAACCAAAAAAAATGATATGTTAAATGGGAATGAAAGAACTTTGGTGCGCCATCATTCCATGTATCTTAGGAGGAGCATCAATGTTCCTTCGATGCGGTTGAGATTACCATCGAGAGTTTATAACCCCGCTGATAACTACACTTCACAACCTACCACAGCGAGGAATGAGAACGAAGCTGAAAAGAGCGACGATGAATTTACTTCTACGCAGAGTGCATTGTAATTTTTTGAAGTATTCGCTTGTATGTGTGGAATGTGAACTCCATTTGAACCTTAATGAGAAATGAATGATTTATTCTATTGTATATCTATTTTTTACATGATTTTTAGTGGTTTAATTTTGAAAAGCAATTTGTATTTCATATTCAATTCTTTTATGCCTCACGAGGTATATTTGTTTTCTTTTAAGAACCTGACATATTTTTAAATCTTGAGGACAAGGTTTGGAATGACTTTGGAGGTATGTAGGTGAAATAAACTATAAAGAAAAGCCAAGTATGGAAGAAGACTCGAGTGGTATCAAGAGGTAGAATTTATTTGACTGAAAATATTTTAAATTATCCACATTTCAGGTAACATTTCTTCATTTTCATTTATTTTAGTTAGAAATAGGAATTGAATATAATTTCGGTTTAAATAGAAGTGATAGTGCAAGATAAACAAGACAGATTTCTAAGAATCTTGGCATACAAAAGTTATCGGTCAAGTTTTTACGTATTTATATATATATTGAAAATGTTAATGCTATAATTAAGGAGAAAATGGGAAATAGCTAATTAATAATCTGTACTAAGTTGAAAAGAATACTACCTAGACTATAGTAAAAGTGAGAAGAGCTAACAAGATTTTATAAAGAAAAAAAAGACCCGCAGATTTCAAAGGAAATGGAGCAGGGAATCTAGTTGTGGGAGAGATATGAGAAAGAATTCTTATGTAAAAGAATAACGGTATCCAAAAGAAATGGAGCAAGGAACTGTAGGAATATAATATGAAGAAAAAGAATATATTCATATGATGAAAGAAAGAGCGATATATAGAAAAATAGAAGGATTTTTATAGAAAAAACCTCTCTAAATAAAAGATTTAGCTCGAGTGCTTATAGCTAAGTTGAATGGAGTATCTTTTTTTGCAACATTCAAACAAATAAATATAAAATGATTATTATTGGTCAATAAGATTTTCCTATCGAGTTTGATTTTGGTGATATTTTAGATATTGTTTGAAAATGAGATTGATTAAATGATTTTTGTATCTCGAGATTCTTTATTAATCATCGTAAGCTTGATGCTTGTTAGTGGAGATTGAAAAAACCTATGTAATAATTTGACCTTAGTGATTGATTAACATTGTATTTTGAGGTGTGATGAACAATTAGAGGTTGAGTTGTCATATAAAAAGGTATTATTCTTTAATTCTTTTTATTCTATCATGACACTTATTTTTATCAATGTAATATTTTTTATTTAAAGATCATTTTTGTTTAAGAATAAGAGTATATAATTATGAAATCAAAACAAGGGAAGACAAGAGAATATAATTGAGAGTATTCCTATGCTCGGGATAGTAAAGTGTTGAGTTTGGGGGTATTTGACAAGTCAATAATTATACATATCTTATAGTACATTTTAGCATGATCTTAGATGTAAAATACTATACTACGCGAGGTTTTCTCTTATTTTTGATATTTTCAGGTGATAATTGGAGTATTTAAAGAAATGAATGGAAAAAAATGAAGGAATTGACCAAGTAAAAAGATTGTATGAAGATTCACCAAGGAATCAAGGAAAAAGCTAGATTTCATACTCAGCGAATCTTGTACACTCAGAATCACTACACATATTAGTGGAAACATGAGAAAAATAGAGAGTTCAGTTTCACAAATTTTAAGGAATCACTGGTTACGATTTCAGGGGTTTTAAATTACAACAAGGATTTTGAGTCGGTTTAGGATACGTATTACCTAATATACTATAAATATAAACCCAAGAATACGAAATAAAAGCCTTTTTGAAAGTTTTACACTTTTTGTTTTAGTTTGGAGGCCACTCTTTACGGTTTTGCTTTTGGAGAAGATTGAAGATTAAAGTTATCATTAAGGTACTTTAGTATGTCTTTTAATTCTAATGTTATGGTGTAATTTATTATCATGAGTAAGTAGTTTGTTAATCTAAACAAAACTCCAAACATGAACTAGATCCTTTTTGCAATGTAGTCATGATGAGAAGAATGTGTACTTAATACTTTAAACCAATCATATTCTTCGATTCAATGCTTTTATATATTGTTACTTACATATTGCAATCATGGATTTAAATGTTATGTGCATAGTGGCCAATATATATGTGATGTTTTGATTCATTGTCTAATTAAAGTGATAACTAGGATTTTTTGAAAGGTATGATTGTTTAGATGTCCTAGGTGAATTTGAGATATGAATCTAATGTTGAAGTGGCTTTCCAAAGATGTTAGATTTAGTAGTTCGAAGTTTTCTTAATGGGTAATGCGGTTTTATTTTACATGAAATTAATGCATTTGTGATACTTTAAAAGTATGTTCTTGAGGTTTTCTTCAAGGGTAATGAGGTTTTATTTTTTAAAAGTATGTTAATGAAATTAGAACATGGCTTTTTCACCGTATAAGAACAAATGGCTGGCTAAATGTTGTTTACTTATGATTAAGGTCTAATGATTTATGATACTTTAAAAGTATGTTCACGACTATGTGATTAAAGTAACAATTTGGATGCAAAACGGGTTGAAGTTTCATTGTTTATGAGGTTTGTTTTGATGTTTATTTACTATTGTGTCTCATTTAATTGAATTGCTTTAAATTTAGTGACTTTGATTTGTGTTATTTAACTAAATTTAGTTAGTTTATTTGATTTTTGTTTAGAAAGTATTAGTTTAAATTCTGGTTTTTACTAAATTAAATAAAATTAAAAATTAAAATATAATGAAACTTCTTTTCTTTAGGGCAAAATCCCTTAAGAGACGATTCCCAGTTACCACTACTGCTAAATTTAATAGTATAATAAAGGTGAGGAATTAATTGTACACGCTCGACACGTATCAATATTCCCGTTAAAGAAATCCTTTGCTATTTATATGTTTTCCGATACCTATTGTTTATATTTGGAAATTTGGACAAGTGGCTTCTCAAGATGAACTTACCGGACTTGTTGTCTCGTTTTGTTGATGGTGTGAGTGCATATCCCTCATGTAGTAGGCCGAGCAAGGAGAATAGCGACGACTATCTTCGAGCCTTTGGCGTGTTGCTTATCATAATTTTTGTAGGTTTTCATTTATATTGTTAGTATTTACATGTTGTATGACTTTTATCAACTTTGGGGTTGTATATACTTTTGGGTTGTATATTAGGTTGAGCGACTGATTCCTTGACTTGACACATGTATATTACACTTTTATCACCTCTTTTTTTCTATATACATGTCACGACCCAAAATCCTAAATCCTAATTTAATCTCTTAATTAGGATAAGTGACCCGTAACGTGAGACCCGCATCGAGATATGTGTCGTGAATGAGGCGAGAGGGTCGAGGTATATGTTAAGTTTTTTGTAGTGTATGCCTAATGTATTATATACGTGTAGATTACTAAATCACTCCTACTTGTATATAGGTGTCGACACATGAGTGTGAACGCGCCTCGAGATACATATCGACGTGGGACCGGAGTAAAGAGATTGCTAAGTTTAATTAGGCTTAATGTAACTTAAATAGTGATTTAAATGTGGCTATGGTTTATTATACATTTAATGTACCTAAATTAGCAAGTTAAAACAATAGTCATGGAATGATCGTAGAGATACGTATTGACACATCTAGACACCAAGTAAGTTACACATGGGCGTTACTTAGATTAAGTGGAAAATGTGTCAATATGTGCATCATTAGATAGTTCTCGAGATACTTGTGAACATGAGAATCAATGGCTATTAATCAACCATATCCATTTCATATAAAAAGCTAGAGAGGAACTCAAGTAATCAAACCAACTTCAAGGTACATAACTTTCTATTTAAGTTTGAAACCAGTTCTAATTTTGGCCATTTTCAGAGGTTAGATGATTAAGTCTTTGAAATTGGTTGATATACTTGGATTCCTCAATTCAAACTGATAATTCAACTATCAAGAAGATCTTAATTTTGTTTTGAAATAAAAATATATATGAATTTTTTAAGTTTTAAGTCCAAAATGGAAATTCTGCAATTTGTGTTATGAACCAACTTATGTAAATTTCTTCATAACTTGTTCATTTTAAATCAAAATGAACCCAATCTGGTGGGATTCGAAAGCTAAATCGAAGGGAACAACTTTGTCCTACTACGATTTTGTAGTTCAAATTTGTTATGTCCATAAGTGCTCTACAAATAGATGATTTAATGCATTACGAGATTTTTGAAACTAAATTTGTAAATGGCATAACTCCCTAATTACTTATCCAAATGAGCTCATCTTTTAGTATGTTATTATTTACTATGTTAGCTGCCTTATGACCAAAAGTCACAAATCTTGAAACTATAAATTGGGAGAAATGAATTTTTTAATTCTACTAGTTAGATTAGTTTCCAATTTGAACTATGTTTAGTAAAATTGCAATATCGATTTTGTATTAAACCGAAATCATGCAAACCAAACCTTTTTGAAAAGCTAAGTTAGAGACCAAAAACTTTGTAAAGGTGAAGACGTTGAGATTTTGACAATTTCATGCCTAAACGTGTGTTGCAATACAAGACTAAAATTTTAATATTGTCAAGTCTTAAGGGTTAAGGTTCTTAAACTCATTTGACCTGACCTAAACCCAATTTATTTGGATTATTTTGATATTAGAAACCTAAGGAAAATTCTAGCGAGTTCGGATACGTGATATGAGGTGTTGGGAGGCCAGAATAGCTTAAGAAATTAAGTGGATTGTAAGTAAACCGATTAAGATATTTATTTACATTTCATTCCTATTTACTCGTTTACTTCCAATCATTTGGACTGAATTGTCATTGTACTCCATATTCCATGAGTTATTGTCCTTTCTCATTTCATGAGGTTGCTTTCACATTATAGATTGCTAATTAAACGATTTCATTGACTCCAAATCATGTGCTATGCCATATTGATTGTTAATACATGTGGTCAGTGAAATAGCATGCTATTAGGTAAGTGTTTCATAGTGTTTTGAATCTATTTCCATTGTGCATTAGGTATGCAATTACTTTTTCGGATTCTCAAACCATGTTATCCCTTGAGATATGAAAGTAGTTCTTGTTTGTAAAGCCATTTTATGATAGAGATCTGACAGACATAAGGGGGTCACTAGACTTCCAGGGTGATCGGGATCTCTCCACTATCTTGTGCAACGCACGAGAAATGAGTCTTGGGGTCGTTGGCAAGCATAACTTGAGTGACATCACAGGGTATAGGACATGGGGTTGTTGGCAAGCATACATCGTAGGTTATAGGCACCAGTGAAAGATTAAAAAGCAAAAAGTAGTGCTCGGACCTTCATAAAGATGTAGAGCTCGGCTCCATCCTTAAATAGTGGAAAAGGCTGAAGTGATGAAGATCACTGCCGACCGGCCCTAGATCACTACTACTTAAGACATCCGCTAAATAAACTTTAAGTTAGTAAAATTTCACTTAACTCTGATTTACTAATTGACATAAAATAAGTAAATGTCTATTTGAAAGATTATTTGGTAAGTTATAAGGTTTTAGAAAGGCAGACTAATTCCTTGTTAAGTCCTACATAGTAAGAGTGCGGTGCCCTATTTTGAGAAGGGATCATCACAGGTGGTTTTAGAGCCTGGGTTATAGAGCCTAAGTTTATAAGGCTAAGTTGTAGAATATAGTTATTCTACAATAAGATACCAAAGTTACGAGTGGTGATTAAAGCCTCACTTTTCTAATAAGTAACAAATAATTTTTTTAAAAAAAAACATAAATGTTAGTCGTTGAAACTTGATAATCCTTACCTAAAAACCATTAGTTGGGAAGTGAGTGTGAGGTGGTGTCACAGCCTGAATCTCTAATTTGATTTTAACCTTGTAATCAGGATCAAATGACATGAGACGTGGGACCCGCTTCGATATATGTGTAGCTATAGAGGCGAGATGGCAGAGGTAAATGTTATATTTTCAATGATGTATGCCAATTGTATTGTATAAATGTAGACTACAAAGTTATTCCCACTTGTGAATAGGTGTCGAAACCTGTGTGGAAACAAGCCTCGAGTTGCATGCCAGTGTGGGATCGAGGTAGAGAGCAATATGATGAGTAGATATATGCTTTATATTTCTTTTATAAGTGAGGTAAGTGGGACTATGGTTGATTAACAATCAAATACACTTAAGTTAGAAAATTAAAACAATTGCCACTTGATATTTCATGAGTAACGTATTGTCCTATCCCAACACCAATTTAGTTACTTATCCAACACCAATTTAGTTACTTATTGGTGTCATTTGGCATGAGTTAGTGGGACATGTGTGAATAAGTGAACCATTAGATAGGTCTCGAGATATGTGTGCACATTAGGATTAATGGCTATCAATCAACCATATCCAATTCATGTATATAAGCTTTTGGTCAACTCAAGCTACTCAACTCTTTCATTTTCATTTGCTTAAGAGAGAAGCAAAGTTGCTGGAGAGAAGGAGAGCTGATGGAGAAGAAGAGATCAACAAAAAACATTGAATTAAGTGAAGGAAAGATCAAGTTTAGCTAGTGTTCATCAAGTTAGGTAACTCCTCTATACCATAGAGTTAGCTCAATTGAAATGAAATCATGAATTTGATGTATGGGTTGTTGTTTTATGTTGTTATTGATGTCATGGAACTTAAGAAGTGTGTATGGAGGTTCCCTAAGAATTAACATGGCCTATGTGTAGAGAGAACTCATGATTCTGATTGCAGAATTCTGGGTTTTACTGCACATACCGCGCTACGTGGATCAGCTAGAGCACTAACTTAGATTAGCGGGCTTAATCAAGATTGGTAACGCACTAATGGGTCATTAGCGCTAACTCCAGGCAATAGCTCGCTAACTCCAGGCAATAGCTCGCTAAGTTTGTGACAGCATAAAAACTGCAATTTCCAAAAATTCCTAAATACTATAAAAGAGTCTAATACCCTAAGTAAAGGTCCAAACGCACTCCAAAAACCTATAATACGATATTGGGAACCTAGGGAAGTATTTTGAGGATTCAAGTACGTGTTTCGAGGTGTCGGGAGGCCGGAGTAGCATAGAAAATTACGTGGATTGTAAGTAAACTTATTGAGATATTTCTTTACATTTCATTCCTATTCATATGTTCATTTCCAACCATTTGGATTGAATTCCCTTTGTACTCCATATGCCATTACTTGTTATTTCTAATTACATGAGGTGGGGTTCATGGTATCATTTGTTGATAAAATGATTTCCTTGACTCCAGTTCACATGCTATGTCATTGTTGATTGTTAATACATGTGGTCAGAGTGAAATAGCATGCTATTGGGTAGGTGTCACATAATATTGTAATCTATTTCCTTCGTGAATTAGTATGCAATAGTTTTGTTGGATTCCATTACTGTATTGTTATTGAATGTGAAAGTAGTTCTTGTATCTAGGGTTATTACATGATATAAATCCGGCGGACATACGAGGGTCACTAGACTTTCCAAGGTGATCGGGATTTCTCAACTATATTGCGCAGTACACGGGAAATGGGTCCCGAGGTTGTTTGCGAGCATAACTTGTGCAACACATCGGGTATGGGACCTGGGGTTGTTGGCAAGTATATATTGCAGGTGACTCACACAAGCGAAAGGCTATAAAGGCGAGAGCACTGCTCAGACCTTCACATTGATGTAGAGATCACCTCCATCCCCTTATAGTGGAAAAGGCATATGTGATGAAGATCACGGCCGACCGACCCTAGATCCTTACTACTTAGCTATGTGTTAGTTTTATATTTTTTAGCTGAAATATCTCTTTGCATGTTCTCTTTACAACATAGTTGCTATTATCATGCTTTTAGAGACTATTTGCATAATTGGGAACGTGAACAAATGTTCCTCAGTATTACTTTCTACTTTCTCATACTCACCGTCTAGTTTGTGACGGTGGGTGCAGATCCATCGAGTAGCAGACCAGACAAAAAGAAGATCGACGATTACCTTTGAGCCACTAGACCACTGCTACACCCGATTTTGTAGGTTTGAGTTTTTTATGTATTACTTTTATATGTATATTATATACTTTTGGGTTGTATATTATGGGTTCAGTGAGTAGTACCTAGGCCAGACACATGATATTATATATCGTTGTTTCACCATATATATATATATATATATATATATATATATGCATGTAATCTTTATTCCCTTGGTCCACAATTGTTAGGACTCATGTTATAAGCTTCTTCTAAATTGTTAAGACTTCCGCTGAATAAACTTTTAAGTAAACAAAATTTTAATAACGATAGGATAAGTATAGGCTTACATTCATAATAAATATTAAATAATATATTGGTAAATGATTTTGGATAGGCTGGCTAGTCCCTTGTTAGGTCATATGTAGTGTGATTAGGTCTTAGTAACGATATTAGGCCAGGCGGTGCCCTAATTTGAGAAGGAGTCTTCATAATTAGTATCAGAGCCTAAGTTCTAGAATACTATGGTTAGTTTATGGAATTGTTCAAAGTTGGGATATCATAGTTACATGTGGTATCATAGTCTATATTTATAAAACTTAGGAGAGCCTAAGTTTATAGAGCTTAGGATTGGGGAAAATAGCCATTCTACAATGTGATACCAAAGCTACAATTTGTAGCAAAAGGCCTAACCTCCCAATTAATAACAAATAAAAATTTAAAGAATACAACATAAATCTTAGATGTGAAAAACTAGATGATCAATGCCTAGAAACTATTAGTTAAGAAGTGAGTGAAAGTGAGATAGGGATATCTTATATGTGTACATTTTAGTTTTCTATATGTATATATGCGTTATCTGCATAGTAGCTGATTTGCATTCGCTATCAACCTACAAATATTGATGGCTAATTCAGGCCACGACGGGGACGTAGGTGCGAGTGGAGCCGGCCTCATATTCCATCAACATATGATTTTCAGAGGCTATTTATCAAGTAGGTGCTCGAGGACAGCAGTTAGTGGAGGTCATCGCTGAGATGACTGCACATTTTGCTCCATTGGCACTGACACTAGCCCCTGCTACTACGACTATTTCCACATTACCGATAGTAGTGCCAGTAGTATAGAATATATAAGTAGTGGGCACCTGTAGTCGTAGTGGGAATTTTTACACCATTTTTCATACCTCCATCTTCTAGTTCAACAGCATAGGTTCACCTCGTGAAAGATTTCAATAGATTGAAACTAATATCTTTTAATGGCTAACGAGATTTCGAGAACATCGAGAATTGGGTACTATCTTAGGAGACGTTGCACTAAGTTTTAAGGATAGAAGATAAACTCCAAGCTACAGTTTCGTTGTACACTCTACAGAGAGATGCTGATGTTTGGTAACGTGCGACAATGACTTCTAAGGGAGAGTTTGAGTCGTGGGATGCCTTCATGATGAAGTTTTACTAGCAATATTTCCACATGCAGTGATTAAAAGGTTGAGGAAGGAATTCATGAACCTGAGATAGGGAGTTGATAAGTCAATATGTAGTGTGATTAGGGCTTAATAAAGGGATTAGGCCGGGCGGTGCCCTAATTTGAGAAGGAGCCTTCATAATTGGTATCAGAGCCTAAGTTCTAGAATATTATGGTTAGTTTATGGAATTGTTCAAAGTTGGGATATCATAGTTACATGTGGTATCATAGTCTATAAAACTTAGGAGAGCCTAAGTTTATAGAGCTTAGGATTGTGGAAAATAGTCATACTACAATGTGATACCAAAGCTATAATTTGTAGCAAAAGGCCCAACCTTCCCAATTAATAACAAATAAAAATTTAAAGAATACAACATAAATCTTAGATGTGAAAAACTAGATGATCAATGCCTAGAAACTATTAGTTAGGAAGTGAGTGAAAGTGAGATAGGGATATCTTATATGTGTACATTTTAGTTTTTTATATGTATATATGCGTTATCTGCATAGTAGTTGATTTGCATTCGCTATCAACCTACCAATATTGATGGCTGATTCAGGCCATGACGGGGACGTAAGTGCGAGTGGCAGCCAGCCTCATATTCCATCAACATATGATTTTTAGAGGCTATTTGATCAAGTAGGTGCTCAAGGACAGCAGTTAGCGGAGTTCATCGCTATGATGACTGCACATTTTGATCCATTGGCATAAACGCCAGCCCCTGCTACTACGACTATTTCCACATTACCGATAGCAGTGCCAGTAGTATAGAATATACAAGTAGTGACACCTCCAATCCCAGTGGAAATTTTTACACCATTTTTCATACCTCCATCTTCTAGTTCGACAGCATATGTTCACCTTGTGAAGGATTTCAATATATTGAAACTAATATATTTTGATGGTTAGCGAGATTTCGAGAAGATCGAGAAGTGGGTACTATCTTAGGAGACGTTGCATTATGTTTTAAGGATGGAAGACAAACTCCAAGTTACAATTTCGTTGTACACTCTACAGAGAGATGCCGATGTTTGGTAGCGTGCGACGATGACTTCTAAGGGAGAGTTTGAGTCATGAGATGCCTTCAAGATGATGTTTTACTAGCAATATTTCCACTTGCAGTGATTAAAAAGTTGAGAAAGGAATTCATGAACCTGAGATAGGGAGTTGATAAGTCAATGTTGAGCTACAGAGACAGATACAGCTATCTAAGGCAGTTTGCTTGGGATTTAGTAAGAGAGGATTCAGATGATTTGTACCACTTCGACGATGGACTGAGACCAGATATTGGATTTCATGTGGTTAGTTCAGGTGTTAGGACTTTGGGTGAGATTTAGGAGCCTGCACTCTCACGAGACATATTATTTGGGCAGAGTTGTTGATGGGACACCGCTAGTACCAGGGTTGACACCTGAACAGGTTCCGAAGTTTAAAAGGAAAAAATAGAGGGGCAAGGAACCGAGGAGATGTGATAGAGGTACCTATGGGTTTGGGACATCTACAACAGTTATACCCTTTGCACCATCCCTTATGCCACTGCAGACTACTGTTAGCAGACCTTCCTTGCCACCACCATTTAGACCTGTAGTACCAGCTCCTACTACTACTTTGCTAACTTTACCAGCACCACCAACACGTCAGTAGCAGCAAGGTGGTAGAGACTGAGGCAGAGGAAGAGGTCAAGGTAGAGGTTGAGATAGTTCTCGACAGGGGCAGAGACATGCACAAGCCCATGATCAGGTTCAGGGTCAGCTTAAACCTATCAAATGTTACTGGTGGGGTCAGGTTGGGCATGAGATTAGAGATTGTCAACGGTCAGCTTCTGTATTTCCACCATAAAGTCGAGAGAGTGTACACATCGTAGCACAGGCCGATGCAAATGCCACACGAAGACTAATAGAGGGTATGGTTTCCATTTGTAGTAGATAGTTATATTTTTGTTTGATTCCGGTTCTACAATATCTTTCATTTCTGATCGTATGATAGGCATCTTAGGGTTGACACCGGTTAGAGTCAGCATACATTTGATTTTGAGTACTACAGCCAGGGATAGAGTTTACCCTAATTGTCTTATTGAGATATGTCCAACAGAGATACGCATGGTAAAGTTACCTATAGACTTCAAAGTTTTCAAGTTTTTAGATTTTGAAGCACTATTAGGGATGGATTGGGTAGCAGCGCATCATGGTCAGATGGACTATTTTATTAAGACAAAACGGTAATATTTCATATACCAGGGAATCCGATGTTTACGTATAGTGATAGTACACTGAGAGTCGAAGGCATTAAAGGTCGATTTGCGACAAGTAGAGAGATGGAAACTCTAGTGTCATTATACACCATATAAGAGAGTCAGGGACCAAAACATGAGGAGATTTTAATTATGTGCGAGTTTCTGGACGTGTTTCTTGAAGACTTACTTGGTTTACCACCACCGAGAGAGATAGAAGAGAGTCAGGGACCTCTATCTACACCACCATACCATATTGCTCTAGGAGAGTTGGAGGATTTAAGGAGTTAGTTCCAGGATTTGAGACAGAAGGGATTCATCACAGCTTCTATCTCACATTGGGGAGCACCAGTCCTATTTGTGAAAATAAAAATGGTACTTTGAAACACTGTATCGATTATAGACGGTTGAACAGGGTCACAGTCAGAAACAATTATCCCTTACCACGGGTTGATCTCTTATTTAATCAGTTGAGATGAACACAGTATTTCTTTATGATAGACCAGCGATCATGGTATCATCAGCTTAGGATCAGGGATGAGGATAGGTCCAAAATGACATTGCGTACGAGATATGGACACTATCGGTTTACAGTCATTCCATTTGGTTTGACTAATGCTCCAACCATATTTATAAATTTGATGCATCGAGTGATGAGGCCATTTTGGATCGATTCGTTATAGTTTTCATTGATGATATATTGATATATTCGATGACTAGAGATGATCAAAACCAGCACCTCTGAGAGACATTACAGACCTTGAGGGAGCATCGACTCTACGCCAAGGTTAGCAAGTATGAATTTTGGTTTTTAGAAGTCAAGTTTTTGAGACATGTTGTTAGAATACCAGGTATTACTGTAGATCTAGCTAAGATTCAGGCTATTGTGGATTGGCATGCACCGACGTCAGTTATGAAGATTATGAGGTTTTTTGGGGTTAGTAGGATATTGCCACAGGTTCATGAAAGATTTCTCGTAGATCGCTTCACTGATGACCAGATTGACCCAAAAAGACGTCAAGTTTGATTGGTCTGAGGAATGCGATGATGCATTTACTCAACTGAAGAGATCATTGACTACCGCACCAGTACCGATATTGCCAGAGGCTGAGCAGGATTCCTTATATATATATATACAGATGTTTCTCATACAAGTTTAAGTTGTATGTTGATGCAGGGTAAAGTCACAATCGCTTATACATCTAGACAACTGAAGATACATGAGAAGAATTATCCCACTCATGATTTAAAGTTAGTGGCGGTAGTATTTGCTTCAAAGATATAGACCATCATCTGTATGGAGAGAGGTTCACACTCTATATTGACCATGAGAATTTGAAATACCTCTTCACACAGAAAAAGCCGAACATGAAACAATGTAGAAAGTAGGAATTTCCGTAGGACTATGACTTTTCTCTAGAGTATCACACAGGAAAAGCTAATGTAGTTGCTGATGAGCTAAGTAGGATACCGATTGGTGATGCCAAGGTTTTTAGATGCCATATGACACATGAGTATGAGTATGGATTACTCGAGGCAACGGTAATGATGACTTAGTCTAATATTCCTACCGATACTAAGTTGATGATTTGTGCACAGATGAGGCTTCAGATAGTGTCTACGCAAAGGGTGTTAGAGGGACAAAGAGCCAAAATCTTATACTATATATTCAATGAGTTAGCATATAGTATTGATTGTACTGACTGGACTGACACGACGGATCAGTGTTTGAGATTTAGTGGAAGATTATGGACGCCGATAGTGGCAGAGCTGAGAGAGGAGATTCTTCAAGATTCACAATATTCTCGGTTCACTATTCATGCATGTATGGCCAAAATTTATCATGACATGAAAAGACAATTTCGGTGGCTTGGGATGAAAGCGAACGTACCGAAGTTTATTAGGAAGTGTCGGATCTACCATTAGGTGAAGGCAGAGAATCGTAGACCTAGAGGATTGTCATAGCCACTTCCCACTCCACGATGGAAGTGGGAAGACATACCCATGGATTTTGTTAGAGAATTGTCGAGAACTGCTCGTCAACAAGGTTTCATCTGGGTGATTGTGGACAGACTGATAAAATCTGCCATTTCATACAAGTTGCAGCTTATTACGCATTTGATCAGTTGAGTGTATTGTTCGAGAGAGAGAATATTAGGCTACATGAGGTACCATTAACTATTACGTCACAGAAAGATGTTATGTATACATCTAGGATGTGTCGGAGTTTGCTGGAGCAGTATGGTAGCGCTTATAGTTTAGCACATTCTTTCATCCTCAGACTGATAGGCAGACTGAGAGGTTGATCATAGGAGGAATACCTACTGTTGTGTTAGTTTGCATACAACAATAGTTATCAGGCTAGCATTAAGATGACACTATTTTAGGCTTTATATGGAAAACGTGTCCCTCACCATCTTGTTGGGCTGAGCAAGAGGACCGAGACATTATAAGGCCTGAGATTGTTGTTGATCACACAGAGAATGTACGATAGATTCACTAGAGGCTTAAAAGAGCCCATGAGAGACAAAAGAAGTATGCAGGTACTATCGCGGCGATCTCATGTATGACGAGGGAGCCTTATTGCATCTAAAGGTTTCCCCTTGGAAGGGTCTTCACAGGTTTGGTTTGAAAGGCAAGCCAGCAACGAGATACATCAGTTTTTTCAAGATCAAGAAATGGGTCGGAAAGGTTGCTTCCGAGTAGGATTTACCTCCACAAATGTCGAGGAATCATCCGATGTTTTAAATTTCTATGCTTCTGAAGCGCGCCGAACGCGTCAATAAAATAATGTTCCTAAACCAACTATTTTATGGAATGGTGGCAAATGGTCGATCACACAAAGACTGGTAGTCTTTCTTAGGTTAAAAACAACAAAAAATGAAAATTGGGGGTTTTAAAATAAATATTAATTTAACTAACTAATCTAATTAAACAAAATAAAAAAACAACTAAACTAATTTTCAAAACAATTAAGAAATACCTAAGTAACACCTTGGTCTACAGTTCTACAAATTAGGATCAAGATTCAATGGCAATCATGGTCTTCATTCTTTCCCTAAAAGTCATTAATTTATATTCTCCTACATTAGCTATGGCAAACCGACATCTGCCAGAAATTCCTCGTTCCCCTAATCTCGATAGCCAGGACATCCGCCACTAACTACTTCCCTAATCAATGCATAACCCTAGATATCAGCTAATCAGGTTTAAGACGCTAACTGCAGTAATATGGGTATGTTGGAACACTAATCCTAAATAACTGGATCGCATCCGCTTATGATTTAACCTAGATTTAATTGTTGCACGCTCAAGAACCGAAAGGGTTTTACGGCAATAGGTGAGTGTTTGTCACTTTATTGATCCAAAAGCACAATTACACGGATATTAATGGTCCAAATACCTATAGATTATCCACCTAAAAGCATGCACTGATCACATACATACCCTAGATCTAAACCATAAGCCTTAAAAGCAACAACAATGAAATAGGAGAATTTAAACTAAATTAAATAATAAAATAAAAGTTCTCGCATACTATGCCTTGAATCCATAATCCCGACTTGTTTTCCCTCTGACCTGGGCAAGGAGTTGATTAGTCGAACATCATCGTCAAAGAAATTTGATAACAAAACATTAATAGTCGGTGTTTTTTAATAATACAATAGGTTCCTAATATATAAAACTACTAAAATTTGGTCTCAAGAGGTGAGAGAAACTAATTTTAGGGGTTGGGGAGATGACTCGTGCACCGAGGAACATCTGGTGGTTGTTGGGCATTTTCTACACTACCCGGGACACGTGTTAACAGTTGATTGGGCGAGCGTGATACGTGGCAGACGGAAGGCTGTGGTGAATTCACACGACTTGTGCAAACTTTTAGGAGACGGTGCTGATGCGCATCTTGAGAAATATCTGATGGAGGCTGAAGTGAGGAAAACTGGTTTTGCTGCAATGCATCTGTGCTCGCTGACGTGGTGGTTCCTGATTATAGGAGAAAATGGAGACCGTTGACGTGGTGCTCTCTCATTGGTTGAAAGAACTGATGTGAGGGAGAACTGCTGACATGGGGAGACGAAATTGGTTGAGAGAAGATATGCGGTGACGTGGCAGCTTCTAATTGGTTGAAATATGATGCCTCCGATTCTACCCACCGCGCAACGCGTGACTCGAGACAAATTTATTCGACATTCGATCACTTCATGTAAATACTCCATTTTGAGTATTGTTTCACAACCAACTCAACGCGCATTCCGTTTCACCCGAAAATGACTAATAAATATAATTCAATATATGTATTTTAGAGACTTTCCATATTTAAAAATACTAAAATAAAGTACTAAACACATATAAATATTGACCTATCAGCTTCGACTAGCAAAGTCGAAGGCAGGTGAGAGATCGATAGTGGACTTAAGTCAGATTGACTTAAGTGAGGATGTATCATATGAGGAGCAGCCAGTACAAATTCTAGATCATAGTGTACAACAGTTAAAAGGCAAGTCTATTCCGAAGGTGTTGGTCAAGTGGCAATTCCATAAAGGCTCGCAACTCACTCGTGAACGTGAATACTATATGCGCAATAGGTTCCCGTACCTCTTCAAGTTAGGTATAACTTGAGGTTAAGCTTAATTTGGAGGATGAAATCTCCATTAGTTGGGAAGAATTGTCACAACCCAAATCTCTAATTTGACTTTAACCTTGTGATCAACATTAAATGACCCTTGACGTGGGACCGGCTTCGATATATGTGTCGAGACCGAGGCGAGATGGCTGAGGTAAATGTTATATTTGCAATGATTTATGCCTAGTGTATCGTATAAGTGCAGACTACTAAGTCATTCCTACTTGTGAATAAATGTCGAGACGTGTGTGGGAATGCACCTGGAGTTGCGTACGGGCGTGGGATCAAAGTAGAGAGCAATATGATGAGTTGATATAAGCCTTATACTGCTTTTATAAGTGAGATAAGTTGGGCTATGGTTGATTAAGTGTCAAATACACTTAAGTTAGTAAGTTAAAACAATAGCCACTTGATATTTCTTGAAACACCTATTGACCAATCTCAACACCAATCTATTTACTTATTGGTGTCATTTGGCATGAGTTAGTAAGACTTATGTGAATAAGTGTATTATTAGATAAGTCTCGAGATACGTGTGCACATTAGGATCAATGGCTATCAATCAACCATATCCAATTCATGTACATAAACTTTTGGTCGACTCGAGCAACACAACTCTTTCATTTTCATTTGCTTAAGAGAGAAACAAAAATGCTAGAGAGAAGGAGAGCTGCTGGAGAAGAAGATATCAGCGAAAAACAGTGGATTGAGTAAAGGAGAGATCAAGTTTAGCTAGTGTTCACCAAGTTAAGTAACTCCTCTACACCATAGAGTTAGCTTAATTCAAATAAATTCATGAATTTGAGGTATGGGTTATTGTTTTATGTTGTGGTTGATGTAATGGAACTTAAGAAGTGTGTGTTGAGGTTCCTTATGCATTACAATGGCCTATTTGTAGAGAAAACTCAGAATTCTGACTGTACAATTTTTGGTTTTTCTGCACATACCATTTTTGGTGGATCAGCTAGCGCGCTAACTTGGATAAGCGTGCTAGATCAGGATTGATAGCACGCTAATGGACCATTAGCACGCTAACTCCATACATTAACGAGCTAGTTCTATGATAGCATAAAAACTGCAATTTTCAAAAATTCCTTAACACTATAGAAGAGTTTAATACCCTAAGTAAAGGTCCAAACACACTCAAAAACCTATAATATGATATTAGAAACCTAGGACATGATTCCGAGGATTCAAGTATGAGTTTTGAGGTGTCGAGAGGTCGGAGTAGCATAGTAAATTGTGTCAATTGTAAGTAAACAGATTGAGATATTTCTTTACATCTCATTCCTATTCATATGTTCATTTCTGGTCATTTGTACTAAATTGCCTTTGTACTCCATATGCACTGACTTGTTCTTCTTTCTCATTACATGAGGTTGCTTTAATCGTATAGTTTGTTGATAAAATGATTTCATTGACTCCAGTTCATGTGCTATGTCATTATTTATTGTTAATACATGTGGTCAATGAAATAGCATGTTATTAGGTAGGTGTTATATAGTATTATAATATATTTCCTTTGTGCATTATTATGCATAACTTGCACAGTACACGAGGTATGGGACCCAGGGTTGTTGGTAAGTATATATCGCAGGTGACTGGCACGAGCAAAATGTTAGAAAGGCAAGAGCGCTTCTCAGACCTTCAAATTGATGTAGAGCTCATCTCCATCCTCGTATAGTGAAAAAGGGTGATGTGATGAAGACCACGACCGACCGACCCCAGATCATTACCACTTAACTTTGTGTCAGTTTCGTGTTGTTCAGTTAAAGTATCTTGCATGTTCTCTTTACAGCATAGTTGCTATTATCATGTTTTTAGATACTTGTTGCATAATTCAGAATGTGAACAAATGTTTCTCAGTAGTACTTTCTACTTTCTTGTACTCGCTATCTAGTTTGTGAAAGTGGGGCAGATCCATTGATTAGTAGACCAGGCAAAGAGAAGATCGACGATTACCTCTGTGCCACTGGAGCACTACAACAACCGATTTTGTAGGTTTGAAATTTTTTATGTATTACTTTTATATGTATATGATATACTTTTGGGGTTTTATATTATTGGTTGAGTGAGTAGTACTTTGACTAGACACATGATATTATATATCGTCGTTTCAACATATATATATATATATATATATATATATGCATGTTATCTTTATTCCCTAGGGTTTTCAACAATTGTTTGGACTCATGTTATAAGCTTCCGCTAGATTGTCAAGACTTCCTCTGAATAAACTTTTAAGTAAACAAAATATTAATTAACTCTGATTTATGAATTGATATAGGATAAGTATAGGTTTATATTCATAATAAATAATAAATAATAAGTAGGTAAATGGTTTTGGATAGGCTGACTAGTCCGTTGTTAGGTCCTATATGGTGAGTTTACGGCTTAATAACGAGATTAGGCCAAGCGGTGCCATAATTTGAGAAAGGGTCGTCACAAGTGGGGATATCTTATATGTACATGCTAGTTTATATATATATATATGCGTTATCTACATAGCTGTTGGTGTCGTGAACGTTATCAACTGGAAAAGAATATGGAAAATAAAAGCAAGATCGAATATTGCATCAGCTCTAGTGGTGCACAGTCTTCCAGTCATAACCACACCAATAGTAGAGATAATTGCGATTGTATCGTCCCCCATGCCCATATATTCCAGCATATCAGTCAAGGTCTACTTAGTGAAGGACTTCGTCAGACTCAAGCCAGCTTACTCCGACGGAGTGAGGAACTTTGAAAAGATCGAGAAATAGGTACTATCTCAAGAGAAGCTTCATATGATATTAAAGGTCGAGGTAGAGGTAAAGGACAGGGATAAAGACAAGCAAAAGCCCAGATCAGATACAAAGTCAGCATAAATAGATCACTTGTTATAGATATGGTCAGGTTCGCCATGTGATTAGAGATTGTCTACAGCCTGCAGCAGTATTAACATCGCGGAGTCGAGAAGGAGTACACATTGTAGTACAACCAAATGTCGATGCCACACGAGGACTCAATGAGGGTACGATTTCTATTTGTGTTAGAGATTTATATGTTATTTTGTTTGGGTTCTACAATATCTTTCATTTCTTTTTTTCATGATAGACATATTATGGTTGACACTGGTTAGGGTTAGCATACATTTGATTTTGAGTACTGCTGTCGGGGATAGGATTTACCATAATTGTCTTGTTGAGAGATATCCAGTAAAGATAGGAGGGGTAGAGTTAACCGCAGACTTCAGGGTTCTCGAATTCTTAGATTTCGACGCATTGTTAGAGATGGATTAGCTAGCAGCTTATCACGCTCATATTGACTATTTCAATAAGACAATTATATTTGAGATCTCAAGGCGTCCGACGATCACATATATTGGTAGTACACCGAAACCCAGGGCACAAGGGGCTGACTTTCGAGTAGTAGAGAAATGCAAACTCTAGTATCGTCATACACAATAGTAGAGAGTCATGGACCTTGACTCGAGAAGATTTTGGTTGTGTGCGAGTTTCCAAACTTGTTTCTGTAGGACTTACCTGGATTACCACCATCGAGAAAGATAGATTTTATTATTGAGTTTGTACCAAGCACTAGACCTATATCTATACCACCAATCTGCATGGCTCCAAGAGAGTTGGAGGAGTTGAGGAGTCAGCTACAAGATTTGTGATAGAAGGGATTCATTACACCTTCTAGGTCGCCAAGGGGAGCACTGATCCTATTAGTGAATAAGAAGGATGGTACTTTGAGGTTATGTATCGACTAAAGACAGTTGAACAAAGGCCACAATCAAAACAAGTATCCAATACTACATATTGATGACTTATTTGATTAGGGTATCATCATCTTAGGATCAAGGATGAGGATAGGTCTAAGACAGCGTTCAACATGAGATACAGACATTATCAGTTTACAATCATGTCGTTTGGCTTGACTAACACTCTTGCCATGTTTATGGATTTGATGCATCGAGTGATGAGACTATTTCACCACTTCTTGATAGTTTTCATCGATGATATATTGATATATTCTAGGACTCGAAAGGATCATGAGCAGCATCTCAGAGAGACATTGCAGACTCTAAGGGAGCACGAACTATATGCCAAGTTCAGCAAAAGTGAATTTTGGCTGTCAAAGGTCAAGTTTTTGGGACATGTTGTTAGAGCAGCATGTATTACTTTAGATTCAGCCAAGATTCAGGCTATTATAGATTGTCCAGCACTGACGTCAATTGCGAAGATTATGAGTTTTCTGGGATTAGCAGGATATTATCGTAGGTTCATGAAGGATTTCTCAAAAATCGCTTCACCGATTACCAAATTGACCTAGAAAGACGTTAGATTTGATTGGTTTGAGGAGTGCGACGAAGTATTTACTCAGCTGAAAAGGTTGTTGACTATTGTACCATTGTTGTTATTGGCAGGGGCTAGATAAAGATTCTTGGTATATACGGATGCTTCTCATACAGGTCTAGTTTGTGTATTGATGCAAAGAATAAAGGCATGGTGGCTTAATACTTATGCTTTCAAACAGCTAAATATACATGAGAATAATTATCCCACTCATGACTTAGTGTTAGCAGTGGTAGTATATGCTTTGAAGATATGGACACATCATTTGTACGGAGAGAGGTTCACACTCTACACTAATAAAAAGAGTTTGAAATACCTCTTTACACAAAAATAGATGAACATGAGACAACACTGATGGTTGGAATTCTTGAAGGATTACGGTTTTACTTTGGAGTATCATCTAGGAAAAGCTAACATAGTCGCTAATACGTTCAGTATTATACCAACTAGAGTTGTCGAGGTTGTTAGATGTGTATGACGTATGAGTATGGATTACACAAGGCAGCAGAGATGATGATTAAGTCAGATAATCCTACCGACGCTCGAGTCATGATTTGTGCACAGATGAGGCTTTAGACCATGTCTACATAGAGAGTGTCAAAGGGTCAAAGAGCCGGCATTTTATACCCAAGATTTAGTGAGTTAGCCCAGAGTACTGACTTTACTAACAAGACAGATATGATAGATCAATGTCTGAGATTTAAACGTAGATTGTGGATACCGGCAGTGGCAAAGCTAAGAGATGAAATTCTTCAAGATTCACACCATTCCTGGTTCATTGTTCATCTCGATAGGACCATGATGTACCATGACATGAAGAGACATTTTGGTGGCCTGAGATGAAAGCGGATGTATCAAAGTTTTTCAGGAACTGTAGGATCTGCCAGTTAGTGAAGACTGAGCATTGTAGACCTAGAGGATTGTTATAGTTGTTTCCCATTCCACGATGGAAGTAGGAAGACATAACCATAGAAGTTAGAATATTGTCGATGACTGTCATCGACATGATTCTATCTAGGTGATTGTGGGCAAATTGACGAAACCTACCCATTTCATACTAGTTGCAACTCACCACACATCTGACAAGTTCGGTGTATTATTTGAGAAACAGATCATTAGGCTGTATAAGTTACCATTGACTATCACGTCAAACAAAGATGCTATGCATACGTCTAGAATGTGGCGAATTATGCAGGATTAGTATGGTATGCTTCTACAGCTTAGTACATCCTTTCACCCTCAAACGGATCGGCAGACCGAGAGGTTTATTCAGACTCTTGAGGATTTTCTTAGGGCTTGTGTACATGAGTTTGGCGGATCATGGGACAAGTACCTACTATTGTGTGAGTTTACATACAACAATAATTATCAGGCTAATATTGAGATGGCGTCATTTAAGGCTTTATGTGGTAGACCGTGTCACTCACCATCTTGTTGGGTTGAGCCAAAGGAATCACACGAAAAAGGTACGATAGATTGGCCAGAGGCTTAAAGGAGTCCAAGAAATATAGAAAAAAGTGTGCAAATACATATCCCAGCAATCTCATCTATGACAAAGGAGCCTTTGTGTATCTTAAGGTTTTTTCGAAAGGGTCTACATATATTTGGTCTGAAATGCAAGTTAGCACCGAGATTCATCGGACCTTTCGGGATGAAGAAATGGGTAAAAAATGTTGCTTATGAGCTTGAGTTACCTTTACAAATGTCAGGGATTCATCGAGTATTCCATATTTTATGCTTCGACAAGCCAAGTTCAGGGCAGGTGAGAGATTGACTATTGACTTAAATCAGGTTGACCTAAGCGAGGATGTGTCTTATAAGGAGCAGTGTCACGACTCAAATCTCTAATTTAACTTTAATTTTTTAATTAGATCGACCTGCTTCGATATATGTGTTGCAACCAATGATAGATGGCCGAGGTAAATGTTACATTTGTAGTGATGAATATCTAGTGTAATGTATATGTGTAGACTACTAAGTCATTCCTACTTATGAATAGGTTTCAAGACGGGTGTGGGAACGCGCCTTGAGTTGCGTTCCGACGTCGGACTGAGGTAGTGAGTGATATGGTGAGTTGATATAAGCTTTATATTGCTTTTATAAGTGATATACACGGGGCTATCGTTGATTAAGTATCAAATAAACTTAAGTTAGTAAGTTTAAACAATAGCCACTTGATATTTCTCGAGACACGTATTAGCACATCTCAACACGAATTGAGTCACTTATTGGTGTCATTTGGCATGAGATGGTGGGACATGTTTGAATTAGTGTACCATTAGATAGGTCTCAAGATACGTATGCACATAAGGATCAAATGCTATCAATTAACCATATCCATTTAATGAACATAAAGCTTTTGGTCAACCCAAACAACTCAACTCAATTATTTCATTTGCTTAAAAGGAAGCAAAATTGCTGGAGAAGAAGAAGATCAACAAAAGTTTAGTGATTTAGTGAAGGAGAGATCAAGTATAGCTAGTGTTCATCAAGTTAGGTAACTCCTCTACACCATAGAGTTAGCTTAATCCAATGAATTCATGAATTTGATGTATAGGTTATTGTTTTATATTGTGGTTGATGTCATGCAACTCAAAAAGTGTATATGGAGGTTCCTTAGGCATTTAGATGGCCTATGTGTGGAGATAACTCAGAATTCTTATTGCAAAATTTTGGGTTTTACTGCACATAACACACTAGGTGGATCAACTAGCGCTAACTTGGATTAGCGTGCTAGATCAGGTTTGGTAGCGCGCTAATAGGTCATTAGCTTGTTAACTCTTGGCATTAGCGCGCTAGGCCTACGACAGCATAAAAACATCAATTTTTAAGAATTCCTTAAACAGTATAAAAGAGTCTAATATCTAATACCCTACTAGGTAAAGGTCCAAACACAGTCAAAAACCTATATTATGATATCATGAACCTAGGGAAGTATTCCGGGGATTGAAGTACAAGTTTCGAGGTTTTGGGATGCTGAAATAGCATGGGAAATTTCATGGATCGTAAGTAAACTGATTGAGATATTTCTGTACATTTCATCCTTATTCATATGTTCATTTCCAATCATTTGAACTGAATTACCTTTGTATTCCACATGCCAAGACTTGTTCATTCTCATTACTTGAGGTTGCTTTCATGGTATAGTTTGTTGATAAAATGATTTCATTGAACTCATGTGCAATGTCATTGTTGATTGTTAATACATGTGTTCAGTGAAATAGCATGCTATTACGTAGGTGATACATAGTATTGTAATCAATTTCCTTTATGCATTAGTATGCAATGGTTTTGTTGGATTTCATTACTGTGTTGTTCTTGAATATGAAACTAGTTCTTGTATCTAGTGTCATTACATGATAGAAATCTAGCATACATACAGGGGTCACTAGACTTTCCAGGTGATTGAGATTTCTTCACTATCTTGAACAACATTCGAGAAACGAGTCCCGGGGTTGTTAGCAAGCATATCTTGCAGAACACACGTGGTATGGGACTCCAGGTTGTTGGCAAGTTTATATCGCAGGTGACTGGCACCAGCGAAAGGTTATAAAGGCAAGAGCATTACTCAAACCTTCACATTGATGTAGAGCTCAACTCCATTCTCATATAGTGGAAAGGCTGATGTGATGAAGATCACAACCGACTGGCCCTAGATCATTACTACTTAGTCGTGTATCAATTTCATGTTGTTTAGCTAAAGTACCTTTTTGTATGTTCTCTTTACAGCATAGTTGCTACTATCATGCCTTTAGATACTTATTGTTTAATTAGGAATGTGAGCAAATGTCTCTCAATATTACTTTCTTGTACTCACTGTCTAGTTTGTGACGGTGGGTGCAAATCTATCGAGTAGCAGACATGACCGAGAGAATATCGGCGATTACCTCTGAGCCAGTGAAGCAGTACTACACCCAATTTTGCAGGTTTGATTTTTGATGCATTATTTTGATTTGTATATGATATACTTTTTGGATTGTATATTATGGGTTGAGTGAGTAGTACCTTGAGCAGACACATGATATTATATATCGTTGTTTCATCATATATATGCATGTGATCTTTATTCCCTAATTTTTCCAGAATTTTCAGGACTCATATTATAAGCTTCCGCTAGATTGTCAAGTTCTCTGCTGAATAAAATTTTAAGTAAACAAAATTTTAATTAACTTTGATTTATGAATTGACATAGGACATGTATAGTTTTATATTTATTTTAAAAAATTAATAAGTGGGTAAATTGGTTTTTTAAAGGTTGACTAGTCCCTTGTTAGTTCCTATATGGTGAGATTAGAGCTTGATAGTGGGATTAGGCTGGGGGTTGCCTTAATTTGAGAAGGAGTCATCACGAGTAGCCAGTACAGATCCTAGAGCAGAGGGTACAACAGTTGAGAGGCAAGTCTATCTCGAAGGTGTTAGTAAAGTGGCAATTTCATGGAAATTCGGAGGTCGCTTGGAAGCGAGAAAACTATAAGCAAGATAGATTTTTGTATCTTTTAGAACAAGTATAATTTTAGTTTAAGTTTAATTTCAAAGACGAAATTTGATTAATAGGGAAGAACTGTCATAACCCAAAATTTTAAATCCTAGTTTAATCTCTTAATCAGGATCAGTGACCCGTGACATGGGACCCGCAATGAGATACATGTCGTGACTGAGGTGAGAGGGTCGAGGTATATGTTATATTTTTTGTGATGTATGCCTAGTGTATTGTATATGCGCACATTACTACGTCACTCCAACTTGTATATATGTGTCGAGACGTGAGTGTAGATGCACCTCGAGATGCGTGCTGATGTGGGACCGGGGTATAGAGTGATAGTGGTAAGTTTATTTAGGCTTAATGTAATTAAAATAGTGATTTAAATGTGGCTATGGTTGATTATACATTTAATGTATCTAAGTTAGCTAGTTAAAACAATAGACATGTGATGATCATAAAGATACCTATCGACACATCTAGACACCAAGTGAGTTATACATGGGCGTTACTTAGATTGACTAAGTGCGAAATGTTTCAATATGTACATCATTAGATAGGTCTCGAGATACGTGTGCACATGAGAATCAATGGCTATTAACCAACTATATCCATTTCATATAAAATGCTAGAGATCAACTCATGTAATCAAACCAACTTCATTTCAATAACTTTGGAGCTAAGTAAGCTTGCTTAGAAGAGAAGAAAAGATTGTCGGAGAAGAAGGAAAATTAAAGAAGATCAAGGAAAAATCAGCGGGTTTGGAATAGGAGGTGTTGATCAAGCTAGGTGTTCATTAAACTAGGTATACATCTCTCTACTTAAGTTTGAAACAAATTCTAGTTTTTTGCCAATTTCAGAGACTAGATGATCAAGTCTTTGAAATTGGTTGATATATTTAGATTCCTCATTTCAAGCTCATGATCTACCTTTTAAGAAGTTCTTAATTTGGTTTCGAAATAAAAAAATATGAAGTTTAAGTTTTAAGTCCAAAATGGAAATTACGCTTGTTGTATTATGAACCAACTTATGTAATTTACTCATAACTTGCTCATTTTAAGCCGAAATGAACTCAATCTGATGGCATTTGAAAGCTAACTCAGAAGGGAACAACTTTATCCTACCAAGATTTTATAGCTCAAATATTTTAATGTCCAAAAATGCTCTACAAATAGGTAATTAAATGCATTACAAGATTTTAAAACCAGACTTGTAAATGGCATAATTAATTACTCATCCAAATGAGCTCATATTTTAGTATATTGTTATTTGCTATGTAGATGCCTTCTAAACAAAAGTTCCAAATTTTGAAACAATAGGTTAGAAGAAATGAATTTTTTAATTTTGCTGGTCAAATTAGTTTTCAATTTGAGGTGTGTTTAGTAAAATTGCGACATCACTTTCGTTTTAAATCGAAATTACGAAAACAAAACCTTTACGAAAAGCTAATTTAAAGACCAGAAACTTATTATAGGGGAAGATGTTTAGATTTTGACAATTTCATGCCTAAAAGCGCGCTGCAATACAAGACTAAAATTTCGATATTGTTTAGTCTTAAGAGGTTTTTTTAGGTTAAGGTTCCTAAACCCATTTGACCTGACCGAAACCCAATTTATTTGGATTAGTTTGATATCATGAACATAAAGAAGAGTCTTGAGAGTTCTAATACGTGATACAAGGTGTTAGGAGGCCGGAATAGCTTAAGAAATTGTGTGGATTGTAAGTAAACTAATTGAGATATTTATTTACATTTAATTCCCATTTACTTGTTTACTTCCACTCATTTGGACTGCTTTGTCATTGTACTCCATATGCCATGACTTATTGTCGTTTCTCATTTCATGATGTTGCTTTCATGGTATAGATTGTTGATTAAATGATTTCATTGGCTCCAAATCATGTACAATGTCATTTTGATTGTTAATACATATAGTCGGTAAAAATAGCATGCTATTAGGTAGGTGTTACATAGTGTTGTGAATCTATTTTCATTGTGTATTAGCTATGCAATTACTTTGTTGGATTCTCAAACCAATTTATCCCTTGAAATGCAAAAGTTATTCTTGTATCTAAGGCCATTTTATCATAGAGTTCGGGCTAACATATGTGGTCACTAGACTTCTAGGGTGATCAGGATCTTTCCACTATTTTGCACAACATACAGGTAATGAATCTCGGGTTTGTTGGTAAGCAGAGTTTGGGTGACATCACAGGGTATGTGACATGGGGTTGTTAGCAAGTATATATCGCAGGTGACTGGCACCGGCGAAAGATTATAAAGGCAAATAGCACTGCTTAGACCTTCAAAGAGATGTAGAGCTCAACTCCATCCTTATATAATGGAAATGGCTGAAGTGATGAAGATCACGGATGATCGGCCGTAGATTATTACTACTTAGTCGTGTGTCAGTTTCATTTCGTTTAGCTAAAATATCTCTTTGCATGTTCTCTTGTCAACCATAGTTGCTATTATCATGCTTTTAGATTCTTGTTACATATTTTGGAATGTGAACAAATGTCTTTCAGTGTTACTTTCTACTTTGTTGTACTCACTGTCTTTTTTATGACGGTGGGTGTAGATCCAATGAGTAGCACACTAGAAAATAGAAGATTGACGACTATCTTTGAGCTAATGAGGTACTGCTACATCGGATTTTATGGGTTTGGTTTTGTTGTATAACTTTTATATGTCTTCTATATACTTTCCGGGTTATATATATTATGGGTTGAGAGATAGTACCCTAACCAGATACATGATGATATATTATCATTGTTTTGTTATATATATGTACATATATATGCATGTGATCTTCATTACTTGGATTTTTCACAATTGTTAGGTATCATATTAAAAGCTTATGCTAAATTTGTTAAGACTTCTGCTGATTAAACTTTAAGTTAGTAAAATTGTAACTAACTCTTATTTATAAATTGACATAAGATAAGTAAATTTCTATTTAAGAAATTATTTGGTAGGTAATAAGGTTTTAGAATGCCTGAATAATTCCTTGTTAAGTTATACGTGGTCAGATTAGGGCTTAATGACAAGATTAGGCAGAACGGTGCCCTATTTTGAGAAAGGGTCATCACAATACATGCGATCGATGTTTTCCTAGTTCCCACATTTAAGATTTGTTGAGTTAAACTTCCACAATCTATTTAAGACTTCCGCTAAAACACAATGCGTTATTAAAAAAGTTCTAATTATCTTTGAAATCCACAAATATCAAGATTCGAGTAGTACTTATCCTAAACATGAATAACGTGGAGAATAGGACCAAAATGCCGACTAATACATTGTTAAATCCTACATGGCTGTAATTAAGGGTTTATGACAGGATTAGGCCAAACGGTGTGCTGATAAAAGATTTAGGCCGTCACAAATCATCTCCATAGGGATTTTGGAAACTTCCAAAGAAAATGGTTTTTTCAAAGGTATTTATTATTTTACTTTAATTTAATTGATATGGGAATGAAAATTATCTAATCAAACTATTGCAATTAATTAAACTAATTAAATTAATTTAAACTAAGACAATTTAATTCACTAATACTAAATATTCTAAATTCAATTTAAATCAAATAAATGGAAAACAAATATCCAAAAAATTGAAACATAAACCATTTTGAACCCAAAATATTAATTAAAGTATAGTTATAATCATAATATTATCATCTTATGAAGTATTTTTTCATCATTAAACCTAAATCATAAGCAAGATCGATAGCCTTTATCATGCCATCAGTTTTCCTTATATAAATGAAAAAGCCATATTTTAATCTTATTACCATAAGTTCTTCGAAAGCTCAGAGATAACGTATACAAACAAAACAAGATTATACTCTATGAAAACTTTTTACTATTAAGACAACATTATTCGCATTAGCCATATCAATAATAAACTTAGAACACAATTCACATAAGCTTCTAAATGGTAATACACTTTAAAAATTAATCCTAGTTACTACATTATATTAGATTTAGAACCTAAATATCAAAATATACATTCTGGACTATGAATGCAATACAAAGTTTCTTGATTATAATACTAAAAAACAAATCTATTGAAACTGTGAATTAATGTATACGACTAGGTTTACAGCATTAAGCACAAATTCTTCATTATGACTACATTGCCTAATGGTTTAGGTTCGTGTTCGAACATTGTTTAGATTAATAAACTACTCACACATATTCAAAGTAAACTTTTCAATAAAATAAATAAAAGACATTAATGAAAAATACCTCTTATTGAATACTGGAATCTCCAAGGAGTCTTCAAAAGCAAGAACAATAAAACTAAACTAAACTTAATTGAGAATAATCTAAAACTAACTAAATGCACTTAATTTCAAAGCCCTAGGGTCATATATGTCGTATCATATAGTGTACATATCCAAATTGAACTCAAATTCTTTGTTTTAATCCAATATTCTTTTGGCCAACATCTGCGAATCCTGACCGAATTCTTCTTCTCAACTTAATCGCTGAGAAAATCAGTGGAATAATGATTGTGGTTCACCAATTTGTGCACTAAATCTTAGTTTATTTCTTGAATCGTTGATGAATCGTTGGACTTCTCTAATACCGATTTACGTAGGAAATCATAGTGTATTTCTTGAATCATTTTGGAATCGCTGGCTATTTTCTTCAATTGATTGAATTATTTACTTTTCTTCCAATTTTCTTCCATTTCTTCATATAACCTTAATATAACCTGAAATCACAAAAACAAGAATAAACCCAGTGTGATATAGTCTGTTACATCTAAAATAACCCTAAAATATACTAAAAAACACTATCTAATCATTGACTTATCATTCTTCATAAACCCTAGAAAATAGTACAATAGATAGTATAAAACAATAATATTGGAGTTTCAAACCATTATTCATATTAAATATCATATAAATATACGTAGAAATAATGACTTATCATAGTATATATAAATGAAATGAAAGAAGAATATATATTTTTTGTTTTTATCTTCCTTGTTAAAAGTTTAGATTTTACCTTCCCTCGTTTGTTTGTTTTTTTTGGCTGCGGTTATTCCAACCCCACATTTTGCTTCGTTTACCCCTTTGCTACTTTGCATCCCAATTTTGAATTTTCTTTACAGCTTTTACCCCATATTTTTTGTTAATTATTTCGAAACTACTCCTAGCCCCTCAACGACTCTAACTTCATCTCTTACCCACGTTCTAATCCACGTACCCCGCGAACGAATTTGTTAATATTGACCTCCTTTCGATTTCAAGGCCTTAAGGGAACCCTAAATCGAACTCTCCAATGTATTTGGAGTATTTTGTGGGTTAAAGCTCGCCAGATCTCTTAGAGGCGTTGGTCGAAAAGGTCAAGAGCGCTAGTCGTTCCTTCATCTGCTATCTAGGTGTTGGGTAAGTCATTTGTCTTAATTTCTTATGGGTTTTATCCCTCATAAGTTTGCAATTGTTTTGTTAGTGTTTTGTGTCCTTTGCTCGTTGCGTATTCTATTTAGACTTTAGGGCTTGATTGAAGTCACGATCTCGATAATGACGGTGAGACAAAACTAACACCATGCCACAGGGTGTCGATCATATATGACTATTAGGTTTACTTATTGAAGGCCACATTTAGCCTTAAGGTAAAAATTTTTACGACATTCTAAAATCGGCGTGCGCTCAAAGATTTAAGTGGATGAAGAGCGATACCCTCTTGGAGTTGTCGATCATTTATAACTGCTACCTAAAACTATTGGTCTCTGCCCTGTTCAACTGACAATTAGGAAATTGAATTTTGTTTTATGTATATTTAAACTATTTACATGATTTTGTTGTTGTAGGTCTAATCTTACCATTTATTTAATGTTTAGTTATGGCTAGAAGGAAGACGGTTGGGCAAAACTATCTACAGGCCCTGCGACTCGCGCAAGTTAGAGCTGCTGAAGCTGCTGCTGTCGCTGCCTCCACCATACAGGGTCGTCGCAACCACAAGCCACAGGCTGTAGAGTCATCCCATTTGCAGTCCAAAAGGAAAGACGTAACTGCCTCGATCCGTAAGAATAGGAATGAGAACTCTCTGCCCAAAAAAACAATTTAAGTCTTTGGATGACAATGCGAATGTCCTGGTGGAGATTGAAGGGATCCATTCTGTATCATGTGATTTTGCACAAAACTCAAACGTCGTTGAAGAATCGGCATATGGTACATCTAATGCTAGTATATCGAAAGGCGATGTGGATGAAATGGACACTTCATTTCCTTGTGGGCCATCAGATTTATCATTGTTGTCGTCATTCCGAAACCATGTCTTGGTGGATATTTGGAATTTCATACAAGTACACATTGCGATATACATTCATTACTTAATGCGTGTAACATTATGTTATGTTAATTGTATGCAAATGTCGATGTTTTTAAATCCAATTTTTTTATCTTTATAGGCTCGAGGATATTTAAAGTACATCGACCATGGTATTCAGATCACTCCATGGGAGACTATCACATGACCCTAAAAATGAAAGGGTAGAGAAACTCATCAAGGGTTTTGGTTTACACCCATTGGGTTACATCTCATATGACAGATGTAATAGGCTATTAGTGTTTGGCACTGGTGAGAGGTGGCAATCGAAAACACTTTCCATTTACCATTGGCAAGATGAATATCAATCTAGGAGGCATGCGGGTACTTCTCTGGATCCCAGTTACTAGAAAGACTGTGGTTACGTAAACCAAAGATTGCACCGAGGTGATAGCGATGGCGAGTAGGCTATTAGGGACGACACTCGAGTCAGTGGAGGATGAACTAAAGAGAAATCCTGACTAAAAATTAAGTTCGACGTTATCGAAATATCAGTTCTCTGCCCCATTTAGAGTAGAGATACTGCAAGACGGGAAGAGAAGACATGACAAATTCCCTTTGCCCGATTCCCTTGTTCAAGACTATATATTACATTGTCTTAGAACCACCAGTTTTATGGATAAGTCTGCTACAAGAGTCTCCCTTAATCTCCTTCAACTTCTGGACAACGTGGAGGAGATTTGTTCATATGGGTAGGGGTGCGACACTAGCTTATCTATATCGCAGACTTGGCATTGCTAGTCACACCAAGGCTAACCAAATTGCAGGTTTCATGACATTATTGGATGTTTTCATTATACATCATTAACCTTTTTCTCACTATCATTCATTCAATCATAACAAAACTATTTCCAATAAGGTTAGTTGTATGACCGCATTCTATTCATTGATCCTGTTCCATGTAGCAATAACAAGCTAGTATACCCTAAGTGATGAAGTGGCACCATAAGAAAGATTCGGGGCAGTTTGATGGCCTTCTTTATCAATTTGGGCCGGTTGGGACAAGCTTAGATCCCACGAGGTCAGGCACCCACATTTGATGCTTTTAATTAGTGTAATATGTTATGAAACTAAAACCAACTTGGCCTTTCTGGCGGCCCTCGCCACCCGGGGTGATGTGTCTTTGTGTACTCTTTGCCAGCTAGCCCTAATACACGTGTACAACACTTGCCCATCCTTTTTCTATCTCGAAACTCGTATCCACTTGTATGTATAGTGTGTAAGTGACATTTTCAGTGAAAGTCGTACTTTATACGATTAATTTAAGAAATATTAATAATCAAATAAACAAATCCTATTGTGGAAAAACCCTTAAAAGTACTCTGTATAGAAATAGACGACTGTACTATATAAGGTATCTACATATACAATGTCATGATACTCCCCAGTTCCCAAAAGAAGTCAAAATATAAAAAACAAACACACGTACAAGTAACCTTCGATAGCAGGCAGTCGGAGGTAGTCGCCTAAGATCCCCTTGCCCTACTTGTACTCGAATCTACACTAGATCATCACTGAAGAAAATGGATGACGAGTCTAGCAAGTAAAATCCCAAGGAACTCCTCTCAGCATTAAAATAAACAAGTGGAATTCAATAAATATTGTTAAATGAACATGTAGAATGTAACACAAACAACTGTAATTAGAGGATCGCATCCATAGATAACAATAAAGTGTAAATGTATGTGCATGTTCCAATAGTGGGCGCACCCGACTAGCTATGACCTGGTCCCTCTCGTTGGACGGCGTAGACCTACAACGCATTGACAGATGTAGCAGTTCATTAGCTCGGGTCGTTATCCACCGAGAACTCCTGATACACATGTTATGGTATAGAATGCAAAGACACAATGAAAAACTTGGTGGGAGTAACTCAACCAACCGCCCAAACAACGACAAAATATAGATATAATAAAGACCACAAGGAATACTAGAACCGAATGGAAATACAAAGCGAAATAAATACTCAGAGTTTTTCTATTGGGTTTTACAAACCTTACGACGTACTCCAATACCCCGTAATCAATCCTCGAGTGCAAGTCCATTGAGTCTTTGGTCTCCAATTGATCACCCATGTCCACCTATGTCCATTTATGAATAATTCCAATTTAGCATGACAATTTACGACCAATTTCTAAAACATTTTAGACTTAAATGTCCATTTTGCACTTTTCGAGGCAAAACCCTCGCAAAAGTCGCGTCCGAAATTCCCAAATATTTAAATTTTCATAGAAATTCATCATTTTCTATTTATTTTATGGAAATATAATTCTTTTTAGACTTTTCCCACTTTTTCTTGAATATTTTCCGAAATTTTCCTTTCTTTTCTTTTTTTTATATTGGTTTGGGTCGGGTCAACCCAAACGGGTCGAACCCATCCCTGGACCAGAATTTGTCCAGGCTCGCCCCATGGGCCGAGCCTGGCCAATTATGGCCTGGCCCAGTTGGGTTGGTGCACACGCGCGCGTGTGGAGTCGATGGCAGGTTAGACGCCACTGCCATCTCCACCCTCGACCTTACGGCCTCCATGGTCGGCCCTCTCGATCACCAACAACAACAACGAACTCATAACAACATCAACACCGACTCACCTTGATCTTGATGTTTTCACCCTCTCTTCTCTCCTTCCCGGCTTCTCCTTCTCCTCCTCTCTGTTTTTCTTCTTCTTCTCGGTTATGTGAGTGAGAGTGTGAGTGAAAGAAAAATGGTGGAGAGATAAGCATTGACTTATTTGGTCACTTAGCATCTCCACTCACATGTGCATCTCTATGCATCCATAACCCTCCATTTACTCCAACTTAACACTTCCTTGACTCCGAATTGTGACACGTTTGGAACACTCGCTTGTGTTTTATGCACAAAAATGCCATTTTCGAGCGTTTCGGCGTTCGATTTCACGTCTGAACCGCGACATACATGTATTGCCACGTCACTAGCCACCTAATACCCATTCCATATTAGTTAGTTGGCCAATTTTTTATTTAATTTGTATGTTTTAGTTTCCCAACCTAATATTTTGTCCCGCCGACTACCCGGTACCCATGTCGACATGCATATCAAGGCAAATATAGTTCACACAATCTCGCACGTATTGTTATGCAAGATACACACATGCGATGTGTTTCAATAAATTGAACCGCAAATAAGCATGCAACACACAATAAACTATCGTACCTAGGTCCTCGTGTATCCTAGGCTACAGCGGCGTCCATGTAGATCTGAGCTGGCGTCCACGTTTGTAAATTCGAGATAATTAACGACAATAATAAAATGGGTCATTACATTTCTTTCCTACTAAATAAAATTTCGTCCCAAAATTTAACTATAACTAAAATCACATACCAGAGAATAGTTGAGGGTATCGTGTCCTCATCGTCGACTCGATCTCCCAGGTGAGTCTCAACATCCTATGATGCTGTCAACGAATTTGGACCTTTGCGAATTCCCTGTTCTGGAGAATCTGTACGCGACGGTCAAAAACTCCATCGGTCTCTCCTCAAAGGTCACATCAAGTTATATCTCCGCATATCCCAACTCGATCGTCGGTCTCGGCCCTGACCTAGCGAGTCTCAACATTAAAATATGAAATGTCGGATGAACCCCAGCTAAGTCGGTAGGTAACTCCAATCGATATGCAATAGTGCCTATTTTCTGTTGAAACTGGTATGGTTCGATGTATCTCAGTACCAATTTCCCCTTAATGCCAAATCTTTATTGACTTTTCCAAGGAGAAACCTTCATATACACCATATTGCCCTCGTCATAGCTCAGACCCTCGCAATACCTATCCGCGAATTTCTTCTGTCTATCCTATGTAGCTCACAGCTTCTAACAAATTTGTTGATTTTTCTTTATGTGATTAACAACTATCTCATGCCCTACTATCACTATATCTTCCGGCTCTGCCCAACACGCAGGTGATATACAAGGCCTCCCAAACAATGCCTCAAATGTGGCATGTCAATGCTTGTTTGATAGCTGTTACTATAGGCAAACTCACACAGAGGCAGATAATCCTCCCGCGAACCCCAAACTGTAATATACAAGCCCTGAGCATATCCTCCAAAATCTGGATCAGTCGTTCTTATTGTCAGTCAGTTCGAGGATGATAAGCCGCGCTAAACCGCAACTTGGTGCTAAACTGTTAGTGCATTACCTCCCATACATTCGAGGTCAATTTGGGATCTCTGTCTGACATAGTGGAAACTGGCACCCCATGAAGTCGAATAATCTCTCGCTCAAACAATATGCTCAGCTTTGGAAATATCTATTTCATCGATATTGGAATGTAGTTTGCCGACTTCATCAGTCTATCAATCACTACCCAAACTGCATCGTGACGCCTCGATGTTTGCGGTAGCCCACTAATGAAATCTATAGTGACATGTTCTCATTTCCACTGTGGAATGGGCAACGACTGTAATAATCCACTAGGTTGCCTTTGCTCATCCTTCACCCGCTGGCAAATGTGACAACTCCTAACGTACGCACCAACTTAGCCTTCATCCCTGGCTACCTGAATAGTCGCCTCAAATCATCTTACATCATGGTCCAACCAGGATGAACTGTGTAACGAGACCGGTGTGCATCCTCCAGAATCCTGTCCCGTATCTCCCGATTCGTAGGTATCCATAATCTCCCTCGGTATCTCAAACACCAATCTGTGGTTTATGTCCAATCAATGCATTCTGAATTTCGTGACAGACTACTGACCCACTCAAAGAGCCTATCAGCCCTCTAACACTCGGCAACCCGTTCAATCGATACGATCGGTATCCTCATCTGACAAAAAATGTGTTGTTATGCCGTAGTCGACAACTCGGCCACTCATATAACTGATGATGCCAGTAATAAGCCATGCTCATGTGTGATCTACTTTAGCAATATATATCTGTCGAGTCCACTCCTGCTCAATGCGTCAGCAACGACGCTCGCTTAGCCGGGGTGATACTCAATAGAGAAGTCGTGGTCCTTCAGCAATTCCAGCCATCTCCACTGGCGCATATTCAAATCCCTTCGAGTGAAGATGTAACATAAACTCTGGTGATCTGTATACAACACGAATCGGTCTCTCCATAGAGATAGTACCTCCAAGCCTTCAGTGCAAAGACGACAGTTGCAAGCTCAAGGTCGTGCACTGGATAATTCCCCTCGTGGGGTTTCAACCATATGGAAAGATAGGCAACTTGTCTACCATCATGCATCAACACACATCCAAGACCAAAGCCTGACGCATCTGTATATAATGTCAAGGTCTTGCGCAGCTCCGGCAATGTCAATACTGGTGCGGATGTCAATCTCTAATTCAATTCACTAAAGGCCTGCTCATACTCATCTGACTAGTCAAATCTGACGTCTTTTTTAGTTAGTCTCATCATCCGTGCTGCGATCGAGGAAAATCCTTCACAAATCGCCAGTAGTATCCGGCCAATCCAAGGAAACTCTGTATATCAGCCACAGACTCAGGCGTCTTTCGATCAATGATCGCCCTAATCTTTTCTGAATCCACTAAGATACCCTATTCACTGATGACATGGCCTAAGAATCTCACCGCACTTAGCCAAAAGTCACACTTGCTAGGCGTACAGTCGGTGCTCTCTCAATGTCGTCAAAACTATTCTAAGATGTCCCTCGTGGTCCTCACGAGTCCGACTATAGATCAAGATATTGTCGATGAACATGATAACAAATCTGTCCAAATACGGCCTCATGACCCTATGCATAAGGTCCATGAAAATCGCTAGAGCGTTCGTCAGCCCAAACGGCATAATTGTGAACTCCAATAACCTGTATCTCATACGAAAAGCGATTTTCTGGATATCCTCTTCTCGAATCCTCAATTGGTGATAATTTGAGCAAAGGTCAATCTTCGAGAAGAATCGTTTACCTTATTCAGCTTGCTAAAGTCGATGCACATCCTCATCGTACCATTTATCTTCTTCACAAATGTATTGGAGCTCCCCAAAGTGACATACTAGGGTGAATGAAACCCTTCTCCAATAGCTCATCTAATTGTCGTCTCACCTCCTCCTACTCCTCTGGTGCCATCCGATAAGGTCAACTGGCAATCGGCTGTGTCCCTGGTCTCAGCTCGATTGTTTACTCAACAACTCGTGGGGATGGAAATCCGGGTAAATCATCTGGAAATTATCGACGAAATCTCTAACTACCGAAATGTCCTCATTTCAGACCTCCGTCTGAACCTCTAGCTCAACTATCGCCGCGAATGCCTCCATCTTTTGCGTTGTAGCTAGTCGGTCTCTCGTGATGGGTAAGTCAGTTGCCGATCCAAGTAATATGAACTCCGATATTCCAAGAATACAAAACTTTATCCTCTTACAGTAACAGTCTATCCGTGCATGATAGGATGATAACCAATCCATCCCGAGTAGTGTGTCAAACTCTTACTATTCCAATACTCGAAGATCAGCTGGTAGCTGATGTCCCTCCACCTCTATCATCACGACTTGACATATTCGATTAGGGTATATCTTATCCCCAGTGGTTGTACTAAGGACTAGATGTGGATCTCGTGTCTGCGTAACTAACCCTAACAATCCAACAATACATCCCGCTAGAAACGATAAAGTGCTACCATAATCAAATATAGCATGCATAGGGCGACCACTTATAAGTAACTTACCTTCAACGAGATGCCTAATCATCCCGCTATCTGGCTGTGCTAACGCATGCACTCTATCTCTGGCCTTGTCTGACTCTCGATGTGGCGATAGTGGTATTTGGAGCAGAGCCCTTCCAGTTCGAGTCCGGGAGTTCTTTGAAATGAAAATAGACGATAATCCAATCAAATGCATTCCTCGGGCACAGAAGCTTGAACTCCGAAAGCGAAGCGAAAAGCCTTCTTCTTCTCGTTCACCTTACTGCTCAGATAACAACCGAAACTTTTCCTATTCGTGTAGCCAGGAGGAATGCAAAGATGCCCCGTTCACTTGAATAGGAACTGGAAATACTTAAGATACGAATTAGAATACCCTCTGACCACACTAGCGACATCTACGACTCTCCAGTCTACCCATCTCTTCGTCTCCAGATCTCAGACCCTGACCCCGATCTACCTGACACCTATCATGTCCCCCCTGATCTCAACCCTGGCGATACTCCTATGGCTGTGACCTCCGCCGATCCACTGGTGCTGAGGTGATGGCATGAGCTGGTTGTGGTTCCTCATAGTGGAACTAACTGCCCTGAAAAGCGTCTTGGCGGCCCCTCTCATGTATATCATATATTCGGCCTCTATCCAGACAATCCATCGGTCTCTTCCGCCTCTGATACGGCTGAGAACTCTACCCCGACTTTACCTCCCTAGGGGTCACACGTTTGCCAACCCTATGTAGTTATGTAGGTCTCACGAGCCAATGCCCTGTCAAAGATCTCCTGCAGAGACGTGCCTCCGGTTGAGACAACTGCTGCTGCAATCCTGTCATCAACACCTTTGGTGAAATAATAGATCTGAAGTGCTATGTCCCGACGACATCTATAGGGAACTGAAGCAAATGTTGGAACCTCTTCATATACTACATCAAGGTCTGATTACTCTGTCTCAGGGTTAGGAACTCCTCCCTCAATCTCAAGCTAACCTCCATAGGTATGTACTGATCATAGAATAGCTCCCTAAACTCAGCCCATGTCGTCGGTTCCGGATGAGTATTCGTATATGGTGACCAATAGACTGATGCATGGCCTCTTAAACAGGCTCCAGAAAGTCATGCTTGTACCATCTCATCGTTCCTTATTAGCTTATAGAAACGTTGATGGGACACTACCCATCTCCAACAGCCTCGGGGTCGTCGCCTCCGTAAAAGAATTCATGCTAGAACTTCAAAAACTCCCTCAATAACTTCGCATCTGGTGCCAATACGAATGCCGATGTAGTAGTAGTATCAACAGCGGGGGTGGCAGTAGCCTGGCCCGTTATCGTGAGTAGAGGCGTAAGTGTTGATGTCCTCAAAGGAATGACAACTGCGGTTACTGTCTATGTTGTTGACTCGATGCTACCCCCTGAACTGGTGTCTGGAGTTCCACCTGAACAACGGCTGTCTCCGCCGATACGGTCGCACCTACTGGCTGTCTAGCTGAAGTAAGTGCCGCCAGTACTGTGGTCTGCTCTCGTAATAGCCGTAATACCTAGGACATATGTGTCTCCTACACCGAGAGTCTATCCTCCACACTCGTCATAACCCGGACATCCCTAGCCGCATCGCTAGTCTGTCCAGTCTCAAAAGGCGTACTAGACTATCCATCCATAATCTGCATCGAGAATGTGCTCCAGATCAATATCGAGGTATATACGTATATCATATAAAAAGATGAACATATAAGTTCTAACTCTATCCGCCTCACATAACTTCTCAACTAAAGTTCTAAGGCTATAACTTCGGGTTTCCACATTTAAGTTCATTGATTAAATTTTATTGTCTTATGACTTCCTCTTTTCATTAATACCAACTGTGGCTACTTTCACGGCCCTGGGGAGACGTGCCTCCGTGTACTCCTTGCCCGCTAGCCCCACTACACGTGTACGACACCAGCCCATCCTTTTTCTGTCTCGAAACTCGTATCCACTTGTGTGTATAGCATATAAGTGACATTTTCAACGGAAGTCGTACTTTATACCATTAATTTAAGAAATATTATTAATCAAATACACAAATCCTATTGTGGAAAAACCCTGAAACATACTCTGTATAGAGATAGATGACTGTACTATATAAGGTATCTACATTTACAATGTCATGAAACTCCCCAGTTCCGAAAAGAAATCAAATATAAAAAACAAACAAAAGTACAAGTAGCCTTCGACAGCAGGCAGTCAGAGGTTGTCGCCTAAGATACCCTTGCCCTTACTTGTACTCCGATCTGCACTCAATGATAAGAGAAGAAAATGGATGAAGAGTCCAATAAGTAAATCCGAAGGAACTCCTCTGAGCATTAAAATAAACAAGTGGAACTCAATAAATATTGTTAAATAAACATGCAGAATGCAAATAGACAACCGTAATTAGAGCATCGCATGAATAGATAACAATAAAGTGCAAATGTATATGCCTGTTCCAGTCAGACTAAAACACACTTCGAGATTCCCTACCTGGATCCTACTGGTGGGCACACCGAACTAGCTATAACCTGGTCCGTCTCGATGGCCTACGTAGACCTACGATGCATCGACACATGTAGCAGTTAATTAGCTCGGGTCGTTATCCACCGAGAACTCCTGATACGCATGCTATGGTCTAGAACGCATAGGCACATAATGGAAAATCTGGTGGGAGTACCTCAAGCAACCGTCCAAACAACGACAAGACATAGATGTAATAAAGACCACAAAGAATACTGGAACTCAACGAAAATACAAAGCGAAATAAATACTCAGAGTTTTTCGATTTGCCCATTTTCGCTTTTCGAGGCAAAAGCCCCGCAAAAGTCGCGTCCGAAATTTCCAAATATTTTATTTTTCATAAAAATTCATCAATTTCTATTTATTTTATTGAAATATGATTTTTTTCGGAATTTTTCCAATTTTTCCGGAATATTTTTTGAATTTCTCCTTTTTTTTATTTTATATTTGTTTGGGTCGGGTTCGACACGTTGATGAGCTGAGCTTGGCCAATTCTGGCTTTGGGCAAGTTGGGTGGGTGCAAATGAGCACACGCGCGCGCGCTTGTGCATCCCCTCCACCCGATCGAACCAGGGACTTCCCTGGTTCGATGTCTCCTTGTACTCCTTGCCAGCTGGCCCTACTACACGTGTACGGCACCTGCCCGTCCTTTGTCTGTCTCGAAACTCGTATCCACTTATGTGTACAACGTATAAGTGACATTTTCAGTGGAAGTCGTACTTTATACCATTAATTCAAGAAATATTAATAATCAAATAAACCAATCCTATTGTGGAAAAAACTTTAAAAATACTCTGTATAGAGATAGAAGACTATACTATATAAGGTATCTACATATATAATGTCATGGTACCCCCAATTCCCAAAAGAAATCAAAATATCAAAAACAAACACACGTACAAGTAGCCTTTGATAGCAGGCAGTAAGAGCCAGTCGCCGAAGAACCCTTTTACCCTTACTTGTACTCGGATCTACACTCAATCATCACAGAAGAAAATGGATGACGAGTCCAGTAAGTAAAATCCCAAGGAACTCCTCTAAGCATTCAAATAAACATGCGAAATGTAAACAGACAACTGTAATTAGAGCATCGCATGCATAGATAACAATAAAGTGCAAATGTATGTGCTTGTTCCAGTAAGACTAAACCATACTTTGAGATTCCCTTCCAGGATCCCACTAGCGGGCGCACCCAACTAGCTATCACCCGGTCCCTCTCGGTGGCCAGTGTAGACCTACGATGCACCGACACATGTAGCTGTTCATTAGCTCGGGTCGTTATCCACCGAGAACTCTTGATACACATGATATGGTCTAGAAATGCATAGACACACAATGAAAAATCCGGTGGGAGTACCTCAACCAACCGTCCAAACAACGACAAGACATAGATGTAATAAAGACCACAAGGTATACTGGAACTAAATGAAAATACAAAGCGAAATAAATACTCAGAGTTTTTCAATTGGGTTTTACAAACCTCCCAATGCACTCCAATACCCCGTAATCAGTCCCCGAGTCCAAGTCCACTGAGTCGTTGGTCGCCAATTGATCACCCATGTACACCTATGTCCATTTATCAATAATTCCGATTTAGCATGACAATTTACGACCAATTTCCAAAACATTTTAGGCCAAATTGCCTATTTCGCGTTTTTCAAGGCAAAAACCCCGAAAAAGTCACGTCTGAAATTTCCAAATATTTTTTTCATAGAAATTCATCAATTTCTATTTATTTTATGGAAATATAATTTTTTTCGAAGTTTTCCTAATTTTTTCTGAATATTTTTCTAATTTTTCCTTTCTTTTTTTATATTGGTTTGGGTCGGGTCGACCCAAACAGGTCGGACTCGACCTTGGACCAGAATTGGTCCAGGCTCGCCCCATGGGCCCAACCTGGCCAATTCTGGCCCGGCCCAGTTAGGTTGGTGCACACGCGTGCGCGCTTTTGCATCTTCTCCTCCAATAGAACCAGGGACTTGTCTGGTTCGATCGACGATTTTTTTGTTCTGTTGGGTTGGGGTTAGCTCTCACCCCAACCCTAGTGGAACCGATGGCAGGGGAGACGCCCCTACCATCTCCACCTTTCACCTCAAGGCCTCCATGGCCCGCCCTCTCGACCATCAACAACAACAACAATGAGTCACCTTGATCTTGATGTTTTCACCCTCTCTTCTCTCCTTCCCAGCTTCTCCTTCCTGGCTTCTCCTTCTTTTCCTCCTCCTCTTTGTTTCTTTTTCTTCTTCTCGGTTGTGTGAGTGAGAGTGTGAGTGAGAGAAAAAATGGTGGAGAGATAAGCTTTGACTTATTTAGTCACTTAGCATCTCTACTCACATGTGCACCTCTATGCATCCATAACCCTTTATTTACTCCAACCTAACACTTCCTTGACTCCGAATTGTAACTCATTTGGGACACTCGCTTGTGTTTTAAATACAAAAATACCATTTTCGGGTGTTTCGACGCCTAATCTAGCGTCGGAACTGTGACATACGTGTACCTCCGCGTCACCAGCCACCTAATACCCATTCCGTATTAGTTACTTGGCCAATTGTTTTATTTAATTTGTGTGTTTTAGTTTCCTCAACCTAATATTTGGTCCCGTTAACTACCCGGTACCCGGGTCAACACGCAAATCGAGGCGAATACAGTTCACACAATCTCGCACGTATTGTTATGCAACATACACACATAATATGTGTTTCGATAAATTGCACCGCAAATAAGTATCCAACACATAATAAACTATCGTAACTTGGACCCCGTGTGTCCTAGCCTACCGCGATGTCCACGTAGATCTGAGCTGGCGTCCACGTTTGTAAATTCGAGATAATTAATGACATTAATAAAATGGGTTGTTATAGCCTTGCATTTTATTTTATTTTTTGCTAGGTAAATCGGGATAATACTTCGAGGGGTTCACTACTAGTCAGTGAAATCGCTTTCTAAAACAAGACTATGCGGTATTTGGATATTATTCAACCATACAATTCAGACCGTGTTTTGAGGTAAATCTGCTATGTTCGAGGTAAACCCAGAGAACCCTTTCCACCCATCGATGCGAATAGGAGTAAGTTAGCAATTATGTGCTTCGTGAAGTACACATTCGAAGCCCAATTTTAGGAGGATTAGGAAGCCAATGTCCTAAGTGTCGAGCGTCGCAATAAGAGAGTGGCTATTCGCGAGGACAAGACTACTTTTATGAGCATTTTCGCATTATTTTTTATGTTTTTTACTTATACTTCTCATATGATGTTATATGTCCAACTTTGTTATTACTTGTAATAACCTAATCGTCATGCATTATATGTTGCTTTGCGGTTCCAAAACATGCCAAAGGAAAGCGTTACGGCGAGCAATGCATTCAAAATGGTCGATTAACTAATAGCCTTTCTTTTTGAAGTTTCAAACTATACCAAAAGCTCCACCACTCCAAATCAAAGCAATGGAGGTACTACAGAGACCGACGTACATCTGATTTACAAAAGCAAGAAGGTAGATAAAATAGATTTTTTAGAGTTTTAATCATTTATTTTATATCTTTAAACTATTTTAAATGTTGTTCAAACAATTCTAAATGTGTGTTTGTTTATGTGCATTCTTTTTTATAGACAGTTTCATCTACTTGTATTTTCATTTGAATTGTTTATGTGTATATGCTTTTCATTGTCAATTATTATGGTTTTTAAGTCTATTATTTAGTGCAGTTTAGCAGTGCGGACATGCAGGGCTGACACCTCTATAGAACCGACTGCGAAACAATGCCGCACCTCACAGTATGTTGACGACCATTGCTAACTAAAACTCTTCATATGTCCTCGCAGATGGGTAGACAAAGTAAATTAGTAGGGTACACATAGCATGTTGGAACACACCTAATAGTTTTGATTAATTACAGTTATCAACCACCATCAAACGAAAACAATAGCGGCTAAGTGAGGGGTATGTGAAGTATAAAATAGGGTAAGTATAGAATACCGGCCATGACGAGCCGTCAATCTTTAAAAGTTTGCGGTTGTACTGTACCAATGATCATAAAGATTTATAGATCTTAACAGTCGATGACATTGTTAAATTTTCTTACCAATTAAATGAGGGGTATATGAAGTAAATAAATAAGGAAATTGTAGAAGAAAGGCCTAAGTTTGTCGTCATGTTTTGATGATTTGCAGTTGAATATTATCGTAAATCGTATAGGTTTACGGGTGTTTATGGCCGATAATATTGTCAACTTTACTCACTAGTTTAACTAGGGTTAAATGTATTAAATTTGTCGTATGTAGCATATCAGGTTGTATTGGCCATCATTCTTAAGTGTTTGACAGCTTATCGAAATTGAATTTTTCAAGTGTATTGCGGTTTTCTTTGCCCGCTAGTCTCAGAAATTGACATAAACAACAATTTTGTTGGATAAAAATTATCTAAATCAAGTACAAAACATTGTGCAAGTCTGAATTAATATTAAAATCCATTTTACCATAAAATGGATACCATCAATGTAAACATCATTGAAGACATAACCAAATATAAAACCAAAAACTATCAAGTCACGTATACTAATAGTACCAATTATACATCAATATTCAACCCAAACCAAAGAAGTAATATAAAGCAAAAAAATATGGCAACATTCATATGGAGAATACACTATCACAAGGTGTGCATGTCGCAAACTAATCATCATCCAGTTCCATCGTATCCACTGGACCAACCGGTTTATTAGGCAGCAAAATATTCAAATCGACCTCCCACTCCCGGGTTCGCATCTTCGCATATGGTTTCCATTATGGCATGGTTGATGGGAAAGGCGCTTCACTGCTCATGATCAGCTACAAAAAAATGACCATATGAGCATTCATCAATGAACAATAATACTCAAAAATAAGATATAAGGAGTAATGTACATAACTTAACTTAAAAAATTATTTTTGGCCAATAAGGCACAACCATATAAAGCGTATTTTGGCTAAGGAAGGTGTCAAACCTCTAGTGGGGAAGTACACATTAGATGCAGTCTTAGACAATACAACAACATCCATCCCATAACAAATGGCCATAATGAACCCCATATCAAGAAATGTTAGCCAACTAACTCAAATTTCGGGCACGCATAATAGTTAAGTGCTTTTTGGACTCCATGTAATGATTGTGAAGCTAAAAGTAAGCTTCGTAGCTAGTATTATGTTGGTCCATCTCTTCAATCAATTCCCTCCTCACCCTACGCCAACCATCATTCAAATTATAGCCAAAATCATGTGTTTACGACCTGATAATCGTAATGACCAATCATGGTAATATCCACTGTCTGACGTCAAAAATTACGCCAAATTTTTGGTACTTCACTAACATAGTATGTTGCCACTAAGTTGTGGGTCATGATGCGTATAGGTATTGCATATGATGTTATAGCTCCCTTACTGTGACCCTTTCCACCTTTACTTGGCATGGATTGTTGAGGCATTTTTTCATCTACCGTGGTCTCTTTTGTTGCTTTCTCCTCAGACTAAACTCTGGAAGGAGATAAACTTCTTGACTTCTCACTCTCCATTTGCTTCACTTCCTCCTCCATTGGTTTCACTTCCTCATTTGGACTGTTGACTTTGACCTTCTTGGTTGCCCAAGTCCTTTGATTTATATCCAATAAAGGACTAACAATCACCTTCTTCATGGCTTCCTTATCTCGTTTGAGATGTCAATGACTTCCCTCAACATCTACAAAATGTTTGCCTTCAATCGGGCCTAACATTCTTGTACTTTGTCTCCATAGCCTGTAATCCATACTAATGTCCCTCATATCTTCCACATTGCCTTTTTGTAATGTAGTTTCCTCTGATGTAGTGACTTCCGATGTAGTAAGTCTCTCATCAAATCTATGGTTGTGCACCCCGTACATAACTCTAACCTGCCACAAGTCATCTACCTCGTGCTTCATAAAAATATTAAATTGGCAGCGACATTTTTTCGAAGTTGTTCCCTGTTGCTTACAACTATAGTGCCCAGTCCACTCATAACCAATCGTCATTCTAGCTTGTCAACTAAAGCCCACATTAGATTTCAAAATAATCAGCATAAATCCACATTTAACAGTTGTATTCTAAGCCCAAATGAGGGCCTCCTTTCTAGACTTCAATGGGATGATCAGTTTGAATGAGGAGGTAAAGTCTGGGAAGGCGGGTCCCCTCCCTGAATGTACTTGTATTGAAGGTACCATCTTTGTCAACCATAATAACCTACAAGAAGTAATAGAATAACCATTAGAATCATACTCATTGTCAAAAATCCAATTTTCAATGCAGTATAATAGGTGGTGGCTAAGCAGGACCAATAGGTAAACATCCATATCGGTGAAAGCAGATTGATAGGTATGAAAATGTAGTAGGAATAATCGAGCAACATCATACAAAGACATGCCACTACATGAGGCTGACAGGCATTGAATTGGTAGCGGTCGACAATGACCGTCAGCCCATTTTCCTTATAAGTCTTATTTAATTGTGAGACGAATTCACTTATCGGTTCTGTGTGATCGCACACCATGGGACTGAAGACCATGAGCAAAAAATTGTAAAAATGAAGAAACATGGAGGAAACATAAGAAAACTTACATTTTCTTCTTGGATATCGCCTCATTGAACAGAATTTTGAGCCATCGTGGTAGCTTTGTCGTAATACTCGAGACGAAGGGGAAAGCCCAAAAAAATAAAAAATGGAACAGCCAAAACTAGTCAAAGAACAACCAGATAAAAAAAAAATCGATGAGATGAAGCTAATCGAGCTCAAAACGAACTTACCTAGTACGATTTGTGTCGTTTCGCCAAATTTCGCTTAGTTGGAAGTCAGGTGAGGGGGTGGAGTTCGTGGTTTTCCTGCCGAGCACTCTTTGTTCAAAACAAAATTCATAGGAGTCGTGGGGTTAATGATTTTTAGCAGTGTTGCGTCAGTAGGGTCATGCCCGGAGTTCGTAGGGAACGTATATAATGGTTCAAAAAATCTTGCGGGGGAGTGGGGTATGGGGGCAGGGTAAAACAACACTTTATATATATAAGGTTAAATGGTGGGTCAGGTGAAGCAAAATGATAGGGTGCAAGACATAAATCGACCAGCATTAGCCGTCAATAATATAAATGGGATAAATAGTGGGTTTACAGTAGCATTATAAGCTATTTGTAGCGTATCGATCATGAGTACCAATTGACATATATACCCTACGTACATCACCATCGATGGCTTAGGAACATATCGGTTCTACTTGACCCATGCTCATATAAATGTGCTTAGTCATCTAATTTTCGTTGTACATATAGTAAATAAGTGGGGTATGTAAAGTTCATCGGTCACAAGGACCCGAGATTCATTAGTAGCCAATGGTACATCACCATCGAAAAGCTTAAGGAGAGACCAATTCTGCTTGGCAGCTAAGAATAAAAAATATCCGAAGCTGATAGGTCATGATTTATGCATATTATATATAGTTTATTAATGTATTTTTATTTTTGAATCACTGAAATATATGCCTAATTATCTTTATTTATTATTTTCAGGGTTTTTGGAGTGCGCGGTTGAGTTCGTGGCAAAAAGCTGTGCGAAATGGACTACTCATACACAGTGATCAGACACCGAAAGATATGCCTCGAGATATGCGCATTTTGGGCGATTTTTCACAGTTGCAGTCCACTTGTCACTCCGTCATTCGTTGGTTTCCTGTTGCAATCCACGTGTCACGCCCCAATTGGTCAACAGACTCCGGCAAAAAGCTGTTGCACCTTCCACTTCACGCCACGTGGCGGTTGTCCATTCGCCATACCCTCTCGCTCGCGTCAGCAGCTTACGCATGTCTCTGCAAAAAGTTGCAAAAGGTAATGTTCACCAATCCAAAAGCGATACGTGGCAGCCTTCTTTCTCTCTAGCTGCACCACAACAGTCGTCTCCTCAAATCGTTGCTCGCCACGTCACACATGCCAGCAAGCCCAACCAATCACACTCAGACACGTGGTGGTATTACTGCTACAGCATCGTCATCATAAATGTCTTCCTCCAATCACACTGCGCCACGTCACTCGGTCCACCTCCTCTGGCAATTCGAACGTTGACACACGGCAGCAGCTGACGCATGTCTCTGCAAAAATTTGCAAATAAAATCTGTCCACCGATCCAAAAGCGACACGTCGCAGCCTTCTTTCTCACCAGCCGCATCACAACAGTTGTCTCGTCCAATCATTGCTCGCCACGTCACACATGCCAGCAAGCCCAACCAATCACATTCTTACACGTGGCGGTATTACTGCTACAACAGCTTCATCACAATTGTCTTCCTCCAATCACACTGCGCCACGTCACCCGGTCCACCTGCTTCGGCCAATCGAACGCTGACACATGGTAGAGACCTGGTTTTCAGGGGGATCGACATAACGTTTTTTTTTTTTTTTTTTTTTTTTTTGGGGGGGGGGCACTTTTAGGCGGCGGCTTTATTTTTTCTTCTTTTTTCTCTCCTACAAACTATTGTTTTACACTTTGTATTAGGATTTTGATGAAGTTCTTAACGATGATGGCCGGCTAAACTCATCAATCTGACCCAGAGGTGGATCAAATCACCCATTTTGGCATAAAAACATATGTGAGATCTATTTATTTATTTAATTTGCTCTTCATAATATTTTATTCCCTTTGATATTGGTTGAATTATTTAGATTAAACACTTGTTTAAATCTTGATTTACATGTCAGTAGGTTGTACGCACATGTACTTATGCAATAAGACCACATTAGTGGCGTTCGACCATACCAATTGATTAGACTCTTTTGGGATCGGTTGAATACCTTAGGGATCTAGGCTAAACAGGACACACTAGTGATCCAGTTGTCTAGGCGTAGTGCCTTCACAAAGCCCATTGCGCGCGGTCAACACATTAAACCTACTTAACTTGAATATATGGTTATGTGTTTGACTAGGGAAGTGGTCATTGTCGTACCTTGACCATCGAGATAGGGAAGTGCGAGGACCCACGTACGTTACCGGGTCTATAGCTACACTAATTTATTATGGATTGCATGCTTTGATTAGCTTGAGGACCTTATGTAAAATTATGCCAAATTGAGGCATTTTGTGATATCGATCGTTTGGATTGTTTCCCACTTGATTGATATATTAACTTGCTATTTTTAGTCTAGTTTTAGTTAATTTAGATATTATTCCTGTGAACACCCCGAGTTATTTTTAATTTCGTAGCATAGGTAAGAGACTTGGTCTTTGCGGTTCGACCCTATGCTTGCCACTACAACAGTTCTTGTGGTCATTTGTAATCTCATCGGGATTATATATTTTGACGCATTCGACACGCATTAAATTTTGGCGCCGTTATTGGAGACCAAGTTATTCTTTCTTTTACTTAGTTTGTGTTCACTTTATGTCCCACAGTCTTCGTCGATCACTGTCCGCAGGATCTTTACTCCCTTTTGATCCGGAGATCGAAAAGACTTGCCGTCGGAACTCGAAACTAACTCGACAGAGGAACGAATCCTCCAGAGTTCAACTAAACGACGAGCAACCCCTTTTGATGGCTGACCACATTGGGAGCCCATGTGCACCACACGAGAGACGGGAGGAACCCCTAGTTATTCCTCCCTGATAGTTTGTCGCACCAGCTGGACCACATGCACTAGTGGAACAGCAGAGGCCTATAGTACACCAACATCAACCATTCGATCAACGAGTGGTTGATCCCCTTCCATAACGGCCACAAGTTACCCTTGGGCACAACCTCAGGCCGACCGTCGCATTACCATTGGGATGGCGAATGATGGGATACAGGATCTCTTGGCTCATCAGCCACACTGCATCACATTCCCAGCCCATAGGGGCAATTTTGAGCTCAGATCAGGTTTCATTAACCTGCTCCCCATTTTCCATAGATTGGATCGTGAGGATCCAGTCACCTTCATCAAGGACTTCCATTCTAAATGTAGGACCATGATTCCCCCTCGAGTTGATGAAGACGAAGTCAAACTCTCAACTTTCCCTTTCTGCCTTAAGGATAAAGCTCAAGAATGGCTTTTCTATCTTCCTTCTGGTTCCATCACAAATTGGAACGACATGATTTCTGCATTCCTCAAAGAGTTCTTCCCTGAATCTAGAGCTTCCCAACTTACTAGAGAGATACGCAATATCAAAATGAAATGGGGCGAATCTTTTGGCGATTATTGGGGTCGTTATAAGCGCTTACTTGCGCAATGCCCCCGACATGGCCAAAGCAACCTCTCCATTGTTCGTTTCTTCTATATGGGACTTACACCCCTCGAGAAACTGATGATTGACAATTCTTGTGGAGGTGACTACAGATGTAAGACCACTGATGAGATGTTTGAACTATATGACTCTATAGCAAGTCAATCACGTCATTACATTGATGACGATGAAGAGGGACCTTCACGAAGTCTTTATGACGGAGTAGGGTCAAATTCTGCCAACAGCAAGCTTGATAAACTCACCAATCTCACGGAGCGATTCCTCACCTCAGGAAAAGCTCAAGTTAAAGCTTGCGGCTTCTGCACAGCCAAAGATCATTCTACTGACTCTTGTCCTACCTTATTCGAGAACGAGCATGCGAACACTTTAAGTGGCGAATTCCAAGGACCCCCAAGGAATCAATACGACAAAAACTTCAATAACACTTATAATCATGCCATAAAAAGCCCCTATTTTAGTTATGGTCCCCAGAACAAGAACTTCCTCCAGTATGTTCCAAAGGGACAACCTCTTCCTCAATAGTCCCAACCCGCTCAGAATTCGGGATCTTTAGAAGACATGATGAGGACACTCATTGTTAATCAAGAAAGATTCTCTAAAGATTTCGCCCAACTAAAAAATGAAATAATCGCGAGCCATGCTTCTAGCATTAAAATTCTCGAGGTTCAATTACGGCAATTAGCCCTTCATGTTGGGCGAACGGATGAGAAAGGCAAGTTGCCATCTCAATCGCATCCGAATCCTAATGCGAATGTTAATGCTCACACTTCGTAGCGGCAGAGAGCTGGAAGAAGTTCTTAAAGAACGCAATCCTAAAGAGGCCACCCCTAAATCCAAGGAAGTCGAGTAGGAGCTCGAAGTTCAACCGTCTCACACTCAAATGGTACACTTGGATAAGGAAGCACAACCTTCTCTCAAAATTCTACCCCCGTTCCTTCAACGCCTTATTAAGAATAAAAAAGCAGGATAAGAGAAGAAAATTCAGGAAATCTTGAGGAAAGTGGCGATAAACATCCCACTTCTTGATGTCTTAGCACACATGCCCCGCTATGCTAAGTTACTAAAAGACCTAAGCACCAACAAAGGTCGACTCAAAGGCAACGAGAAAATCACCGTAGGTGAGAAGGTCTCAGCTATCCTACGCAAAAAGTTACCCACCAAGTGTGAGGACCCGAGCATGTTCACTGTCCCTTGCACAATTGGTGAAGTTGAGATCCAGAAAGCTATGTGTGACCTCGAAGCTTCTATCAATGTCATGCCACTATCCATATATGAGACATTGAGTGCTGACCCTCTAAAGGATACTAGAATTATCATACATTTGGCAGACCGGTCCGTCGTTCGTCCTGTAGGTTTCTTGGAAGACATCCTGGTGAAGGTTAGCAAGCTCATATTTCCTGCTGACTTCTATATCATCGATATGAAGACTCAGCCATGCCCCCATCTCTCTTCAGTCTTGCTGTGCAGGCCTTTTCTAAAGACTGTCAAGATCAAGATTGATGTTCACAGTGTTTCTCTAACCATGGAGTTCGATGGTGAACTCATTAAGTTCAACATCTATGATGCGATGTGCCATCCTTGCGATGCCTCTTCTATGGTGCTTGCCTTGGACAGTGTGGACTCACTTGTCTAGGACACCTTTCTCATGAAAGGTGATGATATGAAAGTGGTGTTAGAGAATCATCTCGACACCGATTATTTGCGACAGCAATGCTTCGCCCTCGATACTGAGACCGAAGAGTTAATATCTTAGTTGGACTCTACTCCACTTTATTTTCCCACCCTAGCATATCTTGACTTACCAGCTTCGAACTCTACACTTCTCCCCTCTATGGAGCGAGCCCCCACACTGGAGCTCAAACTACTGCCCAGCCACCTCGAATATGTGTTTTTAGGTGAGAATGATACTTTACCAGTGATCATCTCAACTAAACTCACATTACCAGAGGAAGAGAAGTCGATTCATGTGCTTCAGGCGATCAAAGAAGCCCTAGGGTGGACGATTGCAGCAATCAAAGGTATTAGCCCTTCCACATGCATGTATCAGATACATATGGAAGAAGGGTCAAAACCTTCACGAGAAGCACAACGAAGACTGAACCCACCGATGATGGATGTGGTTAAAAAGGAGATTCTGAAGCTCCTTGACGCTGGGATGATCTACCCGATCTCTGACAGCAAGTGGGTCAGTCCCATTCAGGTGGTTCCCAAGAAAACATGGATTACGGTGGTCACGAACTCACGAGGTGTGTTAGTCCCAACTCGCGTCCAAAATGGATGGTGGGTATGTATCGATTACGGGAAGTTTAACGCTTCTACTAGGAAAGACCACTTCCCATTGCCTTTCATTGATCAGATGTTAGAGCGTTTAGCAGGTAGGTCTCACTACTGCTGCTTGGATGACTATTCTGGTTTTCACCAGATTCCTGTAGCACCTGAGGATCAAGAGAAGACCACCTTCACTTGTCCTTTTGGTACTTTCGCTTACGGGCGCATGCCTTTTGGGCAGTGCAATGCACCTGCTAGTTTTCAGAGGTGTATGATGAGCATATTCTCTTACTTGGTTGAGCACTTCATTGAAGTATTCATGGATGATTTCACTATTTACGGTGATTCATTCGATTTTTGCCTTAGTCACCTGACTAATGTACTTCCTCGATGTATCCAGAAGAACTTGATCCTCAATCATGATAAATGTCACTTCATGGTGGATCAAGGTCTTATCTTGGATCACATCGTGTCTGTTAGGGGTGTGGAGGTAGACCCGACAAAGATTGAAGTAATTCAAAAATTGCCTTACCCCACGACTGTGTGAGAAATCCGATCATTCCTTGGCCATGCCGATTTCTATTGGCGATTTATTAAGGATTTCTCCAAAACTGCTCAACCCCTATGTCGCCTTCTTCAGAAAGACGTGCCTTTCCATCTTGATAAGGCATGTCAGAGTGATTTCGATGCACTCAAAAACTCTCTCATATCTACTCTAGTGATTCGAGCTCCTAACCGTGAGCTATCTTTTGAGATCATGTGCGATGCGAGGAACCACGCTGTGGGTGCTGTGCTTGGGAAACGAGTCGGGCGGGTTTCTCATGTCATATACTATGCCTCCCGAACTCTTGATCCTGCCCAACTGAATGACACCACTATAGAGAATGAGCTTCTAGTTGTCGTCTTCATTTTAAAGAAATCCGGCCTTTTCTCTTGGGAACTAAGGTGGTCGTCTACTATGACCATGCTGCCTTAAAGTATCTTATGGCCAAAAAGGAAGCTAAACCTCGTCTCATTCGATGGATACTCTTGTTACAAGAGTTTGACATCGAGATTAAAGATAAAAGTGGTGCAGAAAATCTTGTTGCTGACCATCTCCGTCATATTGAGAACGGTGAAGCACCTGTCCCGCTTCGAGATGATTTTTCTGATGAACATCTCTTAGCAATTTCTGAGGAACTCCCTTGGTTTGCTGATCTGGTAAACTACCTCGTTACACGAGAGTTTTCACCTCACCTTACGCGAGCCTAGAAGGATAAGATCTGGAGTGATTCCAAACACTATGTATGGGATGACCCATACTTGTGGAAGTTTTGCTCAGACCAAGTCATTCGTCAATGTGTCTCCAAGAGTCAAACACAATCTATACTAACATTATGTCATTCATATGTCTGCGGTTGTCATTTTGGTCCACGTAGGACGGCTATGAAGGTTTTGGATAGATCTATACGCCAAAACCTGTGTCAGATGTCGGTCGACCGGTACCTTGAGTCACAGGGATCAAATGCCATTGTCCTCGATCCTATTCTGTAAGATTTTTTATGTTTGGGGGATCAACTTCATGGGGCCATTTCCACCATGATTTTCTTTATATATTACTGGCGGTTGATTACGTGTCCCAATGGGTTGAAGTTAAAGCCACTCGCACCAATGATTCATTGGTGGTATGCGGTTTCCTGAGATCACGAATTTTTTTGACTTTTGGCGCTCCACGGGCTTTGATTAGTGATCGAGGTACCCATTTATGCAACTACATGGTTGAAAATCTCCTGCGTAAGTATAATGTTACACATCATACGTCTACGGCCTATCACCCTCAGACTAGTGGCCAAGCAGAGGTGTCAAATAGGGAGATTAAATCCATTTTGGAGAAGACTGTAAATCCGTCACGAAAGGACTAGAGCACACGCCTTGATGATGCGTTATGGGCTTATCGGAAGGCGTATAAAATGCCAATCAGAATGTCTCCGTATCGCTTAGTTTTCGGCAAATCTTGCCACTTGCCGGTCGCGTTAGAGCGTAAATCTCTATGGGCTGTCAAACGGTTCAATATGGGATTCGACGCAGCCAGTAACATGAGAAAGTTGGACCTTGAAGAATTAGAGGAAATCTGGAATGATGCCTACGAGTCTGCTCGAATCTATAAGGATAAAACCAAGGCGTTCCAGTATCGCAACTTATCTCGTAAAATTTTCATAGTCGGCCAAAAGGTCCTACTTTATAATTCCAGATTAACTCTTCATCCTGGGAAATTGAGGTCACGATGGCTCGGACCTTTTGTTGTTACTGATGTGTTTGGACATGGTGTAGTTGAGATTAGGAGCACAAATATCGGGAAAGTTTTCAAAGTGAATGGGCACCGATTGAAGCCGTTCTACAAGAACTTCCCACAACATGAGATCGAGAGCGAGACTCTAGTAGTTGTAGAGTACTTTGACTGAGAAAGATTCAAACTGAGTCGAGCCAACGACGTTAAAAAAAAGGTGCTCTTGGGAGGCACCCCAAGCTTCTATCCCTTTTCTTTTCTATTTTTATTTTTTTATTTTTGGGGTATTCTTACTATTATCTCTTTGTGACTTTTTATGGGTTTGTGACCTCTACATAGCGCACTGGATTTTGAGAGCCTGATATTGCTCCCGCGGCTCCTCACGTGTTCTGTAACTACGGTTAGTCACGTCTGCGATCTGGTAAGGTTACCCATCTTCTTTTCGTCCATAGATTTAGGGTTAGTGTCAGTCTTCTGCATGATCTTGTCTCATTTCCTTGCCTCTATATCTATCATCTTCTTTCACCTTATTGTATGTGCTCATATATGCTCCTAAACTATTTTGAACCTTGAGGACTAGGTTCGGAATAAGTTTTGGGGTACTTTCGGACTTGTGGACTGAGCTGGATGGGTCTCTATGCGAAAGACCATAGGTGAGATCGTTTAAATTTTTTCAATTATATGCGGTTATCGGACGGTATTGGTGGTGTTTTGTATCTCTTATTCACTCATTTCTTCCATTTCTTTGCCCACCATATTTCGCTTTCTCATTTTATTAGGAGTCGATACATTTTCATGAATATTTTTAATGTATTTTTCATTTTTTATTTCATTTAGAGTCACCCGATATTTTGTTTCATGCCTTTGGTTGTGGATGAGTACTCTATGGTTGCCCTGCTGACTTGAGACTCATGAGAAATTAGGCGAAACACTCACTCGAGCCTGTAGCCCAACATTCTTATGATTTCATGATTAGAGACTTAGTATGTTGGTTGAGCCTATGCTAGATACCAAAGGGGGCAGACGGTTAGAATTGTGCAAGTCTAATTTCTAGAGTACCAAAATGAGGATGTAACTCACTCGAGGCTAAATTTTTATGACTAGAACACTTTTGGGGAAATGATTTAGGCCATTTTTGAATTTAAACCCTTAACCTTAGACCTACCTTTCATCTTACCACTAGTTAGCCTATTTGAGCCGAATTAAACTTGATTTCTTTGATTACCTATCATTAAACCCTCAGCCATTAGCCTTATATCTTATACCTAGTTGGAAACTAGACTTAGATTTGAAATCCTTAGAAAGAGACATGAGGAGAAAAAAAAATTAGAGAAAAAATTGTTTACTTGCCCAAATTAAGAGGAAATTCATGATTACAAAGTCCCACCTAAAACGGCATCCACAGGAAATGGAGCAGGGAGCCGAGTGGTTGGAAAAAGGTGAGGACTGTACATTTTGAATGAAAAAATGAATTTTAGTGCAGTTTAGTCACATTCATGTTCTCGGATAATCATTCTATAATCCAAGCTCTAGTTTTTCAACATTTCGCGTACCCTTTACACCACTTCCTTGGTACCTTCCCGGCCTAGTTCCAACCTATTGAAGTCCTATTGATTCCCATTGGTGCTAAGTCTATAGTAGTGGATAATGTGGTTGCACTTCTTGTGCATGGCACTTTTGATGCGTTGATGCGCTATTTTCATGGAAATTGTGGACTTGCATGCTTGAATGTATAGACCAAGAAAACCCGGAAGTAGTTGATGGCGTTCGTCTTGACCATATCTTTGTCTTGAAAATGTGATTTTAATTGTGTTTGGGTAGCAGTTCTTGACATATCATAACTCCGAAATTTCTTGAGTAATTTGTTATCTTGGCAACTATGTAAACCAAAGGAACTCCATGAATTTTAAATCGGGTATATAGTAGTTGAGTCAGTGCATAGTCATATTAGAGGTCTAGTTTATTTGTATGTGTCATTTACACCTTTGCTCAAGACGCGCAAAGTCCTAAGTATTGGGGTATTTGATAGGTCATTATTTATGCATATTATATATAGTTTATTAATGTAATTTTATTGTTGAATCACTTAAATATATGCCTAATTATCTTTATTTATTATTTTCAATGTTTTTGGACTGCGCGGTTGAGTTCGTGGTGAAAAACTGGGCGAAATGGAGTACTTATACACAATGATCAGACACCGAAAGATATGCCTCGAGATATGCGCGTTTTGGGCGATTTTCCACTATTGCAGTCCATGTGTCACTCCGTCATTCATTGGTTTCATGTTGCAATCCACATGTCACGCCCCTATTGGTCGGCAGACTCCAGTAAAAAGCTATCACACCTGCTACTTCACGCCACTTGGCAGTTGTCCATTCGCCAGACCCTCTCACTTGCGTCAGCAGCTGACGCATGTCTCTGCAAAAAGCTGCAGGGGGCATATGTCCACCAATCCATAAGTGACACGTGGCAGCCTTCTTTCTCACCAGCTGCATCACATCAGTTGTCTCCTCAAATCGTTGCTCGCCACGTCACACATGCCAGCAAGCCCAACCAATCACACTCTGACATAGGGTGGTATTACTGCTACAGCAGTGTCATCACAACTGTCTTCCTCCAATCACACTACACAACATCACCCGGTCCACCTCCTTCGGCCGATCGAACGCTGACACGTGGTAGAGACCTGGAAAGCAGTTTTATTTAGGGGTTTTTATAAGGATCGACAGAACGTTTTTGGGGAGGGCACTTTTAGGCAGCGGCTTTATTTTTTCTTCTTTTTTCTTTTCCACAAACCATTGTTTTACACTTTGTTTTTGGATTTTGATGAAGTTCTTGACGACGATGGCCGGCTAAACTCATCAATCTGAACCAGAGGTGGGTCAAATCACCCACTTTGGCATAAAAACATATGTGAGATCTATTTATTTATTTATTTAATTTGCTCTTAATAATATTTTATTCCCTTTTATAATGGTTTAATTATTGAGATTAAACACTTGTTTAAATCTTGATTTACATGCCAGTAGGTTGTATGCACCTGTACTTGTGCAATAAGACCACATTAGTGGCATTCGACCATACCAATTGATTAGACCCTTTTGGGACCGGTTGAATACCATAGGGATCTAGGCTAAACATGACACACTAGTGATCTAGTTTTCTAGGTGTAGTGTCGTCACAAAGCCCATTGCGGTCAACACATTAAACCTAATTCACTTGAATATATGGTTATGTGTTTGACTAGGGAAGTAGTCATTGTCGTACCTTGACCATTGAGATAGAGAAGTGCGAGGACCCGCGTACGTTACCGGGTCTATAGCTATACTAATTTATTATGGATTGCATGCTTTGATTAGATTGAGGACCTTATGTAAAATTATGCCAAATTGCGGAGATTTGTGATATCGATGGTTTGGATTGTTTCCCACTTGATTGATATATTTACTTGCTATTTTTAGTCTAGTTTTAGTTAATTTATATATTATTCCTGTGAACACCCCGAGTTATTTTTAATTTCGTAGCATAGGTAAGAAACTTGGTCTTCGTGGTTCAACCCCGTGCTTGCCACTACTGCAGTTCTTGTGGTCATTGGTAATCTCATCGGGATTATATGTTTTGACGTATTCGACATGCGTCAGAAGCTAATCTAATGTCCCTTTCAAACTTATCCAACTGAATTACAACACTTATTGCATGTTTTCATTTTTATAAGGGAGTTTGTGGTGTACGGGCGAGTAAACACACCTTTTATATATAAATGGTGAAAATGATGTGGTTGATGCAGTAAATGTGTGGGGTATGTAAAGTATATTGTCCAAAAGCAGGCGTCAAGAATGCATCCCCAACAGTAAATCATAACCGATTAAAATGCAGCCATATTGGTTCTGCTTGGCCGGTGACAAGAAACATTGTGCACGATCATCTAATTTTCGTATCAAACTCATCGAAATGAACTACAATACATTTTATTTTTTTGCATACCATTAAAAAATAGAGATTCACATACAGTTGAGTTCACATACATTGGAGTTCATTAATTAACTGAAATGAACATCGTTAATGGTTTAACTTCACATCATATCCAATAAGTTTAAATTTTATGTAAAATCCATCTATGTTTGACAACATAAGTATGTAAAGCAAAATAATTGAACAAGTATGTGTGTTATGTACACCGTTAAATGCCAATGAACACCCATGTATAACTACAAAAAAGGCATATGTACTATAAAAAAGGGGTGCATGTTGCATTCCAATCATCATCAAGTTGCACCATATCCGCGGGATCAACTTTGTTAAGTCTTCAGTAAAATATTCAGCCCAACCTCTCATTCTCTGCTTTGCACCTCCGCATACGATTACCATTATGGCGCGGTTAGTGATAAAGGCGTTTATGTCATGGCCTAAGTTTCTAATTTGAGTTTAACTCCTAAATTAAGATCAAGTGACTCGTGACGTGGGACCTGCAATGAGATATGTGTCATAACTGAGACCGGATGGCCGAGGTACATGTTATATTTGTTGTGGTGTAAGTCTAGTGTCCTGTATATGCGTAGACTAATAAGTCATTTCTACTTTTGTATAGGTGTCGATACGTGGGTGGGAATGCTCCTCGAGTTGAGTGTCGGCGTGGGATCGAGGTATAGAGTGATATGGTAAGTTGGCATAAGTCTTATATAGCTTTTATAGTGATTTAAATGGGCTATGGTTCATAATATATTAAGTATGCCTAAGTTAGTAAGTTAAAACAATAGCCACTAGATTTTCATCGAGACATGTATTGACTCATCTCAACATCAATGGAGTTACATATTGGTGTCACATAGCATGAGTTAGTGGGACATGTGTTAATAGGTGTATCACCAGATGAGCCTCAAGAAACGTGTATACAATGAGATCAATTTGAGAAATTTACAATGTTCAACTAGATTCTACTTCTTATTCATTCCATAATTGAGTAAAGAAGTCCATGAGATTCTTGTAGCAACTTTTGCTCAGCTAATCCTGAAATCTCTAAACCTTAACGCAACTTTGGCAGAAACTAACCAATTAGGATGAATTACACTAGTCGGTAATCTCTAACGCACTATAGATCCTGATTAACTTTCTAATAACCAATCACCAAATGAATCATCTGTTATTTAGTTCGAGTCTGACCTCAAAAGAGAATATTAGTATCTCTGAAATTAGCTCTCTCAGTTGATGATGTTTTAACTGAAATTTCACAAATTATCATCATAGATGCTTCCTCAAGAAGTGTATACTGAGAAGCTTTTGCCAATAGCTACATCTTCTATGCCTTTTCTTCTCCTACTCAAAGCATCCGCAACCCCATTTGTCTTTCCTGGGTGACATTCTAGAGTGAAGTCATAGTTCATGAGAAACTAAAGCCATCTACACTTCCTCATATATATCTCAATATATATGAGTTGTAATTTCATACTAACAGTATGTCAACTCATTTCTATGTAGTTATGAATTACTAAGGCTCAAATTGACTTGTATCATTACTTCTCATCCCATAACAATTGACAATGAAGTAAAACATTCTAATTTTAAATAAAACACCTTATCATTTATAGCCTGACAGTGTCAATACTAGAGAATCGACACTGAAAATTATTTCTTCTAGTAACAATCACCTTCCAAGTCACAAGCTCGGAACTTATATTCTCTGGAACTAAAATTAGTTGCAGATATATTGTGTTAAGATTGAGGAAGGTCCCTCCTAACTATAATACATTTCTTCCCCACTGGGAAGCAAACTTTCGATTCCTTACCGAAGTAATAATCCTGGTTCTCCATAACTCTCAAATCTTTCTACAAACATTTATGTTGCTTACTCTTCCATAAGAATTAAACCACAATAGTGGCAAGAAATTTACAAACTCTATCAATCATACAATTACAACATCAACAACCTTATGTTGTCATCAAAACTTAGGTTAATCCATCATAAATTTATGAGCATGAAATTTCATTCATATAAGGTAAGAATAATATAGCACACCAGGTTAATAGCACTCGACTTCCACAAGCTAATATATATAATATTTCTTTATAAAATTGACACCATCAATTTTCTTTTCGGGTCACCAACAACTCATTCTTACCACAATGATTTTGGATTTTGCATGAATGAATATTTTAAGAAAGTCCATGAGAATTTTATAATATACTTTGCCTTACTTTTTTATTCTAGTTCCAAGAACTTTCTTTACATGCTTAATTTCTGATCTGAGATTATCCATATAGAATACCAATAACTAGTAATCAGCCCATGACGTACTAGATAATGTCAATCAATTTGTCAATAATTCATCACTTAATTAATCATCGTAACCTTAACTGCAATCTAAGCTCCAAAGAATAGGGTTGTAGTTATCAATTTAGACTACTCAACTGATGACGTGCCTACACATGACTTCAATTGTTCATCATTGCATATTTCCTTCAAGAGATATTATTGAAAAACTATTATTGAAACTACATCCTTTGTATTTTCTATTCAAGGCATTGTCATCACAATCTCCTTTAATTAATGATGTTTCATGGTGAATTCCTAATATATAGGAAATCCAAGGTATTAGTCTCACCTTCTATTTCTACCATTCTGACAATTCTACTTTTCAAACTTCTACCGTTTGAAAATTCACTACTTATACCAATCCATTGGTCTTTATATGCCTAGATTGTCTTTTAATGATTCTTTTTAGATTCTTAATAATCTCTAAGAATGATTAAATGATTCTCAATAAATATTTTCTCTTATTTACAAGTGATGCCTTCCATATTTGGTACAATTACAAAGTAGTTACCTTGAGGTTATGAATCCAAATAGTTATTCTCACAATTCTGGAACTATATTTAGAAGTATAAACTATAATTTTGCTTTATTGTGTCAACACACATTCTTACCTGAATAAGAAGTCTTAGGACGAACCTCTAACTTCTTCCACAATTCAGGTACCATCAAGCAAACATTGTAGTCAAACTATACTTCAACTTTCATTCAAGCCATCCTTTTATCTAATTTCAATTTATGTCAATCGCATACTTTAGTTAACTTAATAAATTATACAATGATATCTAAAACCTTTGGATCAATCATTTGTAATATTCAATTATTTCAAGAGTACTTTTCCCTTTTTACTTTTGTGTTGAATATATAACAATCTCATATTGTCTCAAAGCCATTCAAATCCCTTGATTTATTGTTAATATCCAACACTCATATAATTAATTAACTTTTGAAACTTAGTACTAGCACTTGCAAAATTCTTGTCTAAACCAATTTACCATCAAGATTAACATTTTTGGAAGGTCTAAGTCTTCAAAGATTTCGTTCTTGTTATGAACATAACACTCATTCTAATAAGTTATAATGGTTTCCACCATCCACTTAAAGTGATCAAGCAATTGTCTAAAATCACATTTAAATATATCCTTAACTCTGATCATACCATTGTGACAACCAGATTTCAACTAACTCTTGAGAACAATAGATTTCACCTTATTATTAGAATTAGTTGCGATTGAGGGTAATGAATATTCCTCCCCATTACCATGCATTATTCTTTGGAATCCTAAAATCCATTGATAACTCATTCTCCCCAATTTAGACTATACGAGTATAAAACATTAGACTAGGATATCTTATTATCAGAATTAGTTATCATACCATTATTTTTCATTCCAATATGCATTCACACCATATCGGAATTAGTACTTCATAAAATCTTATGAAATATAAATACGGTGGTGGTTTCCAACCTCAAAGAGGCTTCTACACTAACCACTAATTTATTTACTGAATAACTTTCATTATTTCTCAACTCGTTGCAATACTAGTATTAAATCACGACTCGAAGTGGCTTACCTTATTTGAGTTTCATCCAAAGTCATTCAGTATTCCATTATTTCATAAATTCCATTCTCCTAATACACGTCTCACAGTCTAAATCTAATAGATATTTCTTCATTGACTATTATTTGTTTAATAATATCAGTGAGAACAAAGACCATTGACACCAGTTAATAGGAGAAAAGTTTAATTTCGTCTTTGTAAGTTTTCCTTATGTCTTTCTTTTCAATTTTCTCGAGGATAAGATTCTCTTGAACTCTTACATCAATGTTTTCTTGTATCATGAGAAATCGATGGACTTCAACCATCTTATCATCATTCATGAAAGACATAACTCTTATATCTACCTTATAAATATATTAAAGCACAACAAACAATATATCTCAGTTTTTTATCTTTTAGTTACCCCCTAAAATCACAATAAAACTGTTTATCATATCCTAAGTTTATTCATAACTCGAGACATCTTTCAGAGATAATAAACTTAAGTTCCGGTACGAAGGAATGTGCTATCACTTGCTTAGAAATAAATTCGAAAGTGAAAATGGTTAAGAGCCCCAAACTGTATCAAATATACCACTTAATGCAATAGTGATGAACTTTAGGCTCTGATACCAAACTGTAGCAATCCCTAACCCAATTAGGGAGATACTCAGTCTGAAACCCTAATTAAGGCCTATTAATCTTGCTAAACTTAACGAGAGCCAGCATCGTCTCCTCTAACTCCTAAATCTTCTATATTCTATAGCCGTAGTGCTTGTCAATTTTTCCTAAAATATTAATTCGAGGTGAGCGCTTCAACTTGCTCAATAGGTAGGGATTCACAGCCATCAACATTCTACATAATAATCAAGAACATTATGCACTAAAAATATGCACCAATGTTAACTTTTAGGAATATAGAAAGCATGTAATTCAATAAATAAGGATGCAAATAAAACCGTCAATGACTATTCCATGGTGAATCACATTTTATTTATAAAACTAAGGTCGATTACCTACTGACGCCATTAATGCAATTGCTAAACCTACACATTGGCCGATGTGTTCTCTAGCCAATCGATTAATACCCAATCGATGTGTTGTCTAGTCAGATAACATTGATAAATAAGCGAATCTATACTTACTTCAGTTTAGGTCTCAGTGTCCAACCTTCCTAGGTTTTTGGGTCACTCGCTCGTTCCCTGTGTTCCAACACCTACCACAAACCATTTGTGATCAATAAAGGTCTACTACCCTATGTTTACAATCGTTAAGTTAGTCCTTAAGACCTTAAGAAATTCTAAGTATATCACGGCAATTTTGCTATTTTCTGGGGTGGGAGCGGACTCCCTAACTTGGTGGGGCACGCTCCACCAACTAGGTTCGTTCCAACCGATGAAGGTAGCGCACTCCTCTGCTTGAGGGAACACACTCCACCTTGTACTGCCTCAATAGTGCACAGGGTAGCAACTACCGTTCCATTACCAAATCACCACAGCCTTAAACACTCTTCAAAATCATTAGGGAGGACCTCTAATGAGGTAACAAATCATTTCGAATCAATAGCAACTACAATTCACAAAGAAATCATCATTGAATATGGAATTAAACTTTAAAAAAATAAAAACTAACTTTACCAAAATGATGATCTCTTGATTTCGAGTTGTATAAAATCCTCAATTCATATTGAATCAACTCCTTCATTGATCCCCTCCAGATCCCTCAGCCATTTTCCCACTCACTTTCTCGAATGATCAAATGTAATAGAGAGGATAAAATTGATGATTTTGGATTTATATATATGGATTTTCCTTTAGATATGCATCACGCTATCTCGAAGGTGATCAAGTGATAGATGTGTAGAAATAACATTCCCTAAAATGACACCAATTTTAACACCATTAATACTCACGCTCATCTCAATGCTGATTTGATCCATATAATTCAAACCAAACTTATAGTTTTAGTTTATATACATCAATTATATATAAATATATATAATAACTTTGCGTATTTTCTCACCAATAAATTCACCGGACATGCCTATGAGTTTTCTCGGGTGCGCACATTCATTTCACGACCCCCTCATTGAACTTGGTGTACCGGCTATTTATAATTTAATTACTTATATTTTGATTATAGGCTTGTATACAAATTCCACTTTATATTACAACCTATAAAATTCATAAACATACCAAACAAACACAAACCATCATGCATACACATGCACATGCTACTTGAGGAATGTCGGACATAACCACAAGCCTATCTAGGGTAAATTATGATTTGGATTAGCACTAATCACTAGCTTAAGGTAATAGGTCGTTACACTATGTATTGCTTTAAGTCCCAAATCGTTGGATTCATAACCAATTAATTTTACAATAAGTGTCTCCATAATCAACAACTATCGCTCGATATTGAATATTTTACACATGTACCATTAATGTTCGGATTAAAATCTTCAATGGCCATGATAACTCCTAAAGTCTAAGTTAATTAAACACTAGATCAAGATTTCTAAAGCATTACTTTTAGAATCAATACAAATTCTAGCCATTGCACTTTTTATAATCATTTTTTACTCACATTCAAAGCATAGCATTAGCACCATAGGATCGATTGATCCCTAAGATAATGAATTACTCACACTTCATTGAAACATACATATCACAATTCGTAATGGGAATCCTTACAAATCGTAGAGGAATATAAATACTACCTTTAATTTAATCAACAAAACCAAACTTGAGTTGCAACCGTGAAGTCTTCAATGTTTTCTTCACACAAACTCCTTAATATTAAACTCGAAGTAAACCTTATGCTAAACTACTCTAATGGTGGATAATATTTTGTATGTTTTGAGTTTACCACGTCCTAATACCTATTTATACTAGCTAATAATAATTAGAGACCCTATTTTACAATTTAACTCCCTAAGCACTTATCAAATACCTCCAAACTTATGATTTTGCGCATCCCAAGCAAATGTGTATTCTACTATGTCTTCTAATAACTTGTACTCATTCAATTTACATTGTTCATGAAGTATTCTTCAATTCACTAAGTTTCAAGTTTACATCCACTCAAGAGTTTTTCTTTGCAAAAACTTATATTTTTATGACATGTAGCTTTAACAACAAATATAACTTCACTTTTGAAATACTAAAGTAGATCACAACTAAAAACCATCACTACTCACAAGTTTGTTTCGTTTCAACACTCAAGTAGCAAGTATACATACTCATGATTTCTCATTAAGCTCAGGAGTTCAGAAATAAGCATAGGTCAAACTCATATTTGATAGACTTTAGCACTTCAAGAGTCTATAGGACTTAACATAGTTGGAATGGAAACTTAAATCAACCAGCTACTCGTTGTCGAGCAACATCTTTTATTTGAAGAGTTTTAGTTTACTTCCGCCTCTTTTTTTCTATTGTTCTTTACTTCTTCCCTTATTCTTTTTCTTTTAATTTTTTTTACAATCCCTGCTCCTTTTTCCAATGGACTTCATTCTTCATACATTTTTACAACCATCAAGTTCTCTGCTCCGTTTCTAGTAGAACTTCATGAATTCTCTTATTTTTCTTTTATTTTCTAAAACTCTTGTTAGCACTTCTCACTTTCACTAAATCAAGTAAGTTAACTCCAACTTCTAATTTACAATGCCTATTTCTTCCCCACTTTGCATTAAGTCTATATTTCTTTTGTATTTTAAAGTAAGATTCACACTTATTATAGAATCCTTAGATATCTAACTTTTTCCACAAGAAGTGTTCTAGTTTCTTGCTTTTGTTTCAAGTTCAAGTTCTTCCCTAACTCTAGGTTTCTAATCATGAAGTCACACTGTTGTTAGCTACAATTCATTGCTTCTTCTTAAACATTTAAAACATTCTCTTGAGTTTCATATCAACAAGATACTTGTAATCTACTCATTCACAATGAAGGCATGAACATGCAAATGAACTACTTATTCATTACATATTACTATATACAGCCAATCTATACTACTTAAACATTCATGTTGTAAATAAAATAAAAAACTTATACACTAACATGCTTTCCTCCTTAACTGCTTCAAATAATAAATTTAAATGATCATACATGTAGTGTTTATCCTTAATTCATCTTATCTTACCACTTCACATAGTGTAGCGGAGTGTCAATGCCCCCAAACTTAAACAAAATCTTTTCCTCAAGGTTTAAAAGTAAGCCTCAAACACGAAAGCACTAAAATAACACAAAGCTATAATAAGCTAAACTAAACATAGAATTAAAACAAGTAAATAAGTAATAAAATATCCCAAATGTTAAAAAGTGAATAGTATTAAAGTCACTATGTACTCCCCAAGTCTAAAGGATTCCTACTATAGTGACTTTAGGATTATGCATCGTCATCATCGTATGCATCAGCTCCAGCTTCGGATGGTGTCAATGGATACTCTACCCTCCTGCTCTGCACCAAATCTTGGTCAAACACGTATGCCAGTGCTGCTGGAAAGCTTAATAAGCTATCAGTCGATCTCAACCATCTGTTCCTCTCATATCTAGTTATATTTCGATGATGATCAACAAACAACATTAAATTGCATCACTCATCTCATCAATATTACTCTCACCTCGCCATATCCTATTCATACCGCAACATAGCTACCTAGTATTGCGCCCTGTCCTCTTGGTACTATCTCTTTATCTCTACAAGCCGTAGCCTTTGCTGCCATGGATTCACGCTCTCTGGTGGTACTCGTACCTGTGGTGGAGGAGGTGGTGGAAAGACTTCGGCAAATCTTTTTCATTTTCCACTTATTCTAGCTCTTGAGCTAGTTCAACTGTTACCTGATATTCTTGCCATTTGGCTAACACATCGGCCTCAAGTCTAGCTCCCTCTCTCTCTCTCTCTCTCTCTCTCTCTCTCTCTCTCTCTCTCTCTTGGAGTCTTAATAACTAGGTGTTGATTTCAATGTAAGCATGAAACCTTCAACTATGGTTGGTTGGGCCTCTATATCAAATTCTTTATCATCTCTCAACCTCACTCGGGCCTTCAAGCACATCTGAGTAATCAACATAGGAAACAAAAATTTATTGTATCTATTTGACATTATTGACTCCTTTATACTATTATAAATGATCTCACTGATGTTTGTTTCCCCTCTTTTTTTAGTATCATAAAGTCAAACCGCTTTTGGCTTCTTGATCTTGGTTGCTGAGAAGTGGGGTATAGCGATGCAACAAGAAAATGGTGCCACATTCGATAAACATTTTTAACACTTCCTTTCATTATGAGCTTCGGCACATTCTCAGTTCCTATGACCCATCCTTGTTATCTTGGGACAACCAATGCATTCTCTACAACTCTAAAAGAAGATAGGTTATAGGGTTTCTCATATAACTTCTTTGGGAAAGTTTATTCAGATTCATATAGGCATAATTCCTCTAACCTATAGAAAGCATTGATATTACGTATATTAAAGGGAATAAAGATCCCTCTCACCTTCACTGCTCATCCTTAGCCATGAACTTTGCATTACCATAGAATTTTAAAAAAATCTCACTTGCTCCTTTAACGTTATTCGTTCTATAATCTTGAGTGAGTTGTTTCCAATTTCATCGCCTAATGAAATTACTCACTCTTTTATCATACTTAGCTAGCAAATTAACCCCCTTTTTCCCAAATGAATTCCCTATGTAAGATTTTCTCATATCGTTCATTAGCCTCTCTACTATGAAAAACTTTGATTTAAAGGTATAGTGTATCACACGGAGAAAGCACGACAGATTCACAAGAGGCTTAAGGCAACCAAAGAGAGGCAGAAGAAGTATGTAGACCAGAATCACAACAATATTACGTATGACGAGGGAGCTTTAGTGCATCTAAATTTTTTTCCTCGGAAGTGTCTTTACCGGTTTGGTTTGAGAGGCAAGTCAGCACCAAGATTCATCGGGCCATTCAAGATCAAGAAACGGGTCAGAAAGGTTGCTTACGAAATAGATTTTCCTCCATAGATGTCTTGTATTCATCCAGTGTTTCATATATTCATACTTCGAAAAGACAATTCGAAAGCAGACGAGAGACCAATAGTTGACTTGAGTCAGATTGATTTAAGCAAGGATATATATTATAAGGAGCAACCTATACTGATCCTAGACCGGAGGGTATAACAGTTGAGAGGTAAGTAAGTCTATACCGAAAATGTTAGTCAAGTGGCATTTCCATGAAGACTCGGAACTCACTTGGGAATGGGAACAGTATAGGCGAGATAGGTTTTCGTACCTCTTCGACTCAAGTATAACTTTAGGTTAAGTTTAATTTTGAGGATGAAATTTTCATTAGTTGGGAAGAATTATCATGGCCCAAATTTTTAAACCTAGTTTAATCGTTTAATCAAGATCAAACGACCCATGACGTGGGACCCATAACGAGATACATGTCGTAACCAAGGCTAGGTGGCTAAGGTAAATGTTATATTCATTATGGTCTATGCCTAGTGTATTGTATATGTGTACACTACTAATTCATTTCTGCTTACGTATAGGTGTTGAGGCATAAGCAGAGACACGCATTGATATGTATACCAGAATACGATCGAGTTAGAGAGCAATGTGGTGAGTTGGTATAAGCTTTATAATGCTTTCCTAATTGATATAAATTGGGCTATGGTTGGTTATGTATTAATACACTTAAGTTAGTAAGTTAAAATAATAGCCACTTAACATTTCTCGAGACACTTGTTAGCACATCTCAACACAAATTGAGTCACTCATTGGTGTCACTTGGCATGAGTTAGTGGGACATGTGTAAGTAGTTCAACCATTGGATAAGTCTAGAGATATGTGTGCGCATTAGGATGAAGGCTATCGATCAACCATATCTAATTTATGACTAAAAGGCTTTTGGTCAACACAAGCAACTCAACTCTTTCATTTTGAATTCTTAAGTGAGAAGCAAAGCTTGCTGGAGTGAAGAGAGTAGTTGGAGGAGGAAGAAGAACAACAAATTTAGTGATTTGGCGAAGAAGAACTCAAGCTAAGCTAATGTACATCAAGTTACGTAACTTTTCTACACCATAAACATAGCTCAATTCAATGAACTCGTCTATTTAATGATATGCATTACTGTTTTATGTTGGTAATGATGTCTCGAAACCTGGGAAGTGTGCATGGAGGTGTTCAAGGCATTAGCATAGCCAATGCGTGGAGAAAACTCAGAATTTTGTTTGAAGAATTCTAGGTTCTACAAAACATAGTGCGCTATGTCGGATAGGTTGCGGGCTACGTCGGTCATTAGTGCGCTACATGCTATGGTGGCATAAAAAAACCAACAAGTCTCAAGAGGTCCTTGAACATTATAAATGAGTCTAATATGCTAAGTAAAGATCCAAACACACTAAAAACACATATGATATAATGTCAGGAACTTAGGGAAGTATTACGGGGATTCAAATATGAGTTTTGAGGTGTTGGGGACCTGAGTAGCTTAGGAAATTGCATGGATTGTAAGTAAACTAATTGAGATACTTATTTACATTTCATTCCTATTCAAATGTTCATTTCTAGTTATTTGGACTAAATTGCCTTTGTACTCCATATGCCATGACTTGTTGTTCATTCTCATTACATGAGGTTGCTTTCATGGTATAATTTGTAAATAAAATGATTTCATTGACTCCAATTCATGTGTTATGTCATTATTGATTGTTAATACATGTGGTTAGTGAAATAGCATGCTATTAGGTAGGTGTTTCATAGTATTGTAATTCATTTCATCTGTGCATAAAATATGTAATTGCTTTATTGGATTCTCAAACCATAATGTTTCTTGAAATGTGAAAGTGGTTATTCAATTTAGGGCTACTACATTATAGAGGTCCGTCGAAAATACCGGGGTCATTAGACTTCTAGGGTGATCGTGATCTCTCCATTATCTTGCACAGCACACGGGAAATTAATCTTGGGGTAGCATAACTTGCACATCACACAGGATATAGAAACTTGGGTTGTTGGCAAGTATATATCGCAGGTGACTGATACCAGAGAAATGTTATAAAGGCAAGTGCACTACTCGGACCTTCACATGGATGTAGAGCTCAGCTCTATCCTCATATAATGGAAACACAGATGTTATGAAGATCACAGCTGACCGACCCTAGATCATCACTATTTAGCCATGTGTCAGTTTCATGTTGTTTAGTTGAAGTATCTTTTGCATGTTCTCTTTACGACATAGTTCCATAATTGGTAATGTGAACAAATGTCTCTCAGTATTACATTCTACTTTCCTGTATACACCGCTTAGCTTGTGATGGTGGGATCAGATCCATGGAGTATCAGACCGGGCAAAGAGAAGATCGAAGACTACCTCTGAGCCATAGGAGCACTATTACAACAGATTTTGTAGGTTTGATTTTTGATGTATTATTTTTATATGTATATGGTATATTTTTGGGGTTATATATTATGGGTTGAGTGAGTAGTACCTTGACTTGGCATATGATGTTATATATGTCATTTCATTATATATATGCATGTTACCTTTATTCCCTAATTTTTCAACAATTGTTAATTTTTCCATAATTGTTAGGTATTACGTTATAAGCTTCTGCTAGATTGTTAAGACTTTCGCTGAATAAAATTTTAAATAAGTAAAATTTTAAATTAACTCTGATTTATGAATTGACAAAAGATAATACCTAACAATTGTGTCAATTCATTATATCTTATGGTTTTGGATAAGCTTACTAGTCCCTTGTTAGGTCCTATATGGTTAGATTAGGGCTTAACAATGGGATTAGGCCGAATGGTGGCCTAATTTTAGAAGGGATCGTCCCATAATCATTGGCATAGTTGTCTTCATTGACGCAATCATCCATTTCGTAACCATCCTGAAGATAAATGTAATCGTTTCCCATCTTAAAAGTGACTATATGTTGTTCGACATGAGAATAGCTCTAGTTGTCTTAAGAAAAGTACATCCCATCAATATCACATTATTTTTCTCAATCTGTGGAACTACCAAGGTGTTTGTGAGGTACTTGAATTGTCCTACTTGTACTGGGACATTCATGAACATTCTTACAGGAAAGATCTTATCACCATTTGCGTTGTGGACAATGAAACATAGTATAAAATCATTCATTAACTTGGCTTTTTTGAACCATTATTACGGTAGCATATTCATATAAGCTCTTGTTTCAAGTAAAACACTAGGGAAGGGACATCATTGCTCCATACGTGGAAGAACAATTTCCTTGGATTATCATTGTAAATTTTGAATATTTGTCCTAAATCTTGAAGCCTTAGCCACTCATCATTGGATTCTTCGTCCGCTGGTTGCTTCTCTATTTTTTAGTGCACCTTAGGTTGCGTTTCTTTAGATTGTTGCTTTTTATTTCTTTTTCTTCTGATTGCCTGGTTTCTTGTTCATCTACTATTTAATAATTTTACTCTTAACGGTTTCACTCATGTGAATGCAAACATTGGACTCCATTTCATTACTTTGCGGACTTTGTTGGTCAGTCTCAAAGTTGGTGATTTCCATATCATTTTCAACAAAATTTTCATAATAAGGTTTTAACATATAACCATTTACTTTTACTATTTGTCCAGTTTATAAGCTTTCTATTTCTACTACACCATGAGATAGTAAATTGAGAATAATATAAGGTTCTATCCATCTCAACCGAAATTTTCCAGGAAATAATTGAAGTCTTAAACAAAAGAGTAGAACTTTCTCTCCTACTTGAAGATTTTTAGGAATTGATTTCTTATAATGAAATGGTTTAATTTTATCATTTTTAATTGACGCATTTTCGTTTTCGTTATTCTTAATTTCTTCTAGTTATCGAATACTCAAATTATGTTGATTTCCATTTTCTTTATAGTTCATGTTGTATGTTTTTATTGCCCAATAGGCTTGATGTTCTTGTTTGACTGGTAAACGACATGTTTTTCCAAATACTAACCTAAAAGTTGTCATGCCTATGGAGGCCTTGAATGTTGTTCTATATGCCCATAATGTGTTTTTTAGTCTAAAACTCTAATCCTTACGTGTTGGACTAAATGTTTTTTTAGTATTAACTTAATTTCTCTATTTGATGTTTAGGTTTGTCTGCTAGTATGTGGGTGATATGCAATAGATGTCCTATGTGTGATGTTGTACTTGGCAAGTAGATTAGCAACTAATCGATTACAAAAATTTGAACCTCTATTACTTTTAAATGCTCTAGGTGCTCTAAAAACTATAAGAATTTTTAATCTAAGGAAATCAATCACTATTTTAGAATCATTAGTCCTAGTAGCTTTTGCTTCTACCCACTTAGACACATAATCTACAACAACTAAGATATAAACATAGCCATTTAATGAAGGAAATGTTACCATGAAATCTATGTCCCATGCATCAAACACTTCACAAAATAGGACATGGATTAAATGCATTCGATTTCTACATCCTTAGTTTCCAATTCTTTGGCAATTTGGATAAGATTTTAAATAAAAGAAACAATCGTGAAATAAATAGGGCCAGAAGAATCCGAAATCTAGAATTTTACGGGCAATTCTTCGTAGTTCAAAATGTCCTCCACATGCATTAGTATGACAATGAGATATAATTGATTGTGCTTCTAAATGTGGTAAGCATCTCCTAATTATTTGGTTGATGCAAAACTTCCATAAGTAGGGTTCATCCCTAAATAATATTTTGAATCTTTTTTATTTTTAATCTTTTGGCCAGTTGTTAAGTAAGATAATTGACTATATCGGCATATTATATAAGTATTCATCAAGAAATTCATCCCTTAATGGTATGGGTAGTTCTCCATTCTCTAACTTACTTACGTGGTCTATTACTAGATTATTGGCTCCTTCCTAATCTTTTATAGTAAGTTCTAATTCTTGTAGGAGTAGTATCTATCTTGTTTGTCTTGGTTTTGTATCTTATTTTTTTTCATTAAATATCGCAAAGTTGTATAATCTGAAAAAACTATTACCTTTGTTCATAATAGATATAGTCTAAGTTTTTCTAAAGAACACGCTACCACTAAATGTTTTTTCTCAGTAGTGGTGTAATTATGTTTAGTTGTAAGTAGTGTCTAAGAGGCGTAATATATACATGAGATTTTTCCCTACTTTTTGACTTTAAACATCTTCGACTTCATAGTTACTTGTATCACACATAATCTCAAAAGGCAATTACCAATCTGGTGATTTAATCACAAGTGTAGTTGTTGATGAATTTTTTAATTCTTCATAAGTTAACTTGCACTCATTATTAAACTCATATGGAATGTCTTTTTTAAAAATATTGCTTAATGGTTGTCTAATTTTTTAAAAATCTTTTACAAAACTTCAATAGAATGTTCCATGTCCAAGAAATGAACGTATCTCTTTTACCATGGTGGGGTAAGGTAAAATTTGATTAATTGTATTTTTGAAGGGTCCACTTCTATTCCTTTATGTGACGCTATATGTCCTAATATTAATACTTGGTTTATCATGACAAGCCATTTTTCATAGTTTAGTATTCTTTTCTATGCATCTTTTAAGTACTTTAGTTAAATTAACTAAAACTCCTCAAAAGAATTACCATAAACGGTGAAGTATCCATAAAAACTTTAATGAAATTCTCAACATAATTAGAGAAAATACTAACCATAAATCTTTGAAACGCTGTAAGTGTGTTACATAAATCAAAAGGCATACGTCTATAAGCAAACGTACCAAAGGGGCAAAAAAAAGTAGTTTTTTCTTGATCTTCTAGGGCTAAAGGTACTTGTGAAATCATGAATAACCATCTAGACAATAGTAATGGGCTTTTTGAGCTAATCTTTCCAAAATTTGGTCTATAAATGGGAATGGATAGTGGTCTTTCCTAGTTAAGGCATTCAACTTTCTATAATCTCTACCATCCCTCCAACCATTTGGGATTCTAGTTGGTACTAATTCTCCATATTCATTTGTTATCACTATAATTCCTATCTTTTTTGGAACTACATGGATTGGGCTTACGCAATAGCTATCGACTATTAGTAATATCATTCCTGCATCTAATTGTTTTAGTATTTTAGTTTTCACTACGTCCTTCATTAGGGATTTAGTTTGCGTTGAGGCTATCTAGAAGCTTTGGCATTAATTTCTAGATTTATCCTATGCACGCACGTAGCTAGACTTATTCCTTTAATATATGTTATGTTCTATTCTGTTGCTCCTTTAAATTCTTTCAACACATTTATCAGCTTATTTTCTTTAGGACTAGTTAATTTGTTAGAAATTATTACTGGCAATTTATCACGATCCCCTAAATAAACATATTTCAAGTGGTCAAGTATGGTTGTTAGATCCAATTGAAGGTCTTTAACTATAGAGGGTAGAAGTTTCGAATGAGATCTAGAGAAGTCTAAGTAATAAGCGTTAGGGCATGTGCCCTAGGTCAATCTACAAACATTATTTATCTTATAATTTTAGTTAGTAAAATTGAGATTTTCATTTGTTTTTTTATTATCAATGATGAGGTATTTAGTGAAATATCACAAATGTCCCTCGTAGATCGTTATATTGGGAATTATAATGAATTAAAGGTAGTGTGAATCTTAATTGATGATCATGTAATGATCATGCGTATAAGGATACGAATCAAGATCTTGAGTACATTTTACAAGAACAAAGGTAATGGACCAACCCATTATGATAACACCATGTAATTAAGTCATAGGTGTTACTCATGAAAGGTATATCATTAGTCATTCAACTTAATATTACCATACACTTCAATATTATGAGCATGGTAATTCGACACAATCAAATATTTACTTTAACCTGACGAATATACTGATTATGATTGGCTACCATGTGAATAATATGTGAAGGTGTGTAATCAAGATAAAAATTTTCACTCATTAATAGAGAGAGATATCATTGGATCTGTTTATATGGTAGATTGATAATGGCTAAGTCCATGTGAATTGATATGATCAGTGTAACTTAGATGTTTTTAGTTTAACTAAAGATCGAGACTAGTTCGATTGAACATTATGGGTGACTTTCCATGCCTTATGTTTAATATCGTACGATAAAAGGACATGATATATCTTACTTATTAGGTTGTATTGATTATGATATTCATGCTACTTGGGTAGTTATAATGTCTTGCTCGAAACAACTTATGACCTATGTATCAAATTAGTTTTGGTTCACTTCCAACGTCGCATGAACCTATTGGGTCGCACACAAAGTATGGCTTTGCGTAATTTCAATTGGTCTAGAGTAATGAACTTTTATATGATATAATTCATAAAATAAAAGCCTTTATGATTTATTATATGATAACTTATTAATAGAAGTGTATGTGTTAGTTGCTTAAACTGCCTAAATATAAAAGTTATATAGCGAATAGGATTTTAAGTGAGGGCTTATCTATACATTTAAATAGAAGTTGAAGCCTACAAAAAAATAAGATTTTTATTTTTGCTATTTTTGAATTCTTTGGATTTTGGAAGTAAAAGAAAAACATTTTCAATCTCTCTTGGGGACATCACTCCAAATTGTGGTCATCATTCGTATGTTCTTGGTAGAAGTTATGTTTACGTTAATGTAATTCTGGTGTTGAATACATATTTTCTTTTTGTTCAATAACTATGTAAATCTCCAAGATAGAAATCATGATTAGGTTAATAAGATTAACTTATTAGGATTCTAGTGTTGAATGCATGATTTATATTTTGTTTCTTGATGTAATTGCTTGGTTTGTATGAATAAGAATTGAAATTGGTTTTGATGATATATCTCATTGTGGTTATTTGTCAGTATATTCCAATTAGATAGGAGATAAGCTTGTAATAGGATAAGAATTACAAATCCTATAAGATAGGTGAGATATATAACAAATGCGTATTGGATAAAGATTCAAATTATCTTAACTTCTAATTAGATTAGGATAAGATATTAAGTTAGAGGTGGGCCTGATTTAACGGCCCGCTGACCGGCAAGGGGATTGCCGCTAACTTTTCGTAGCGCAAGGAAATTCTTATAATAGTTAATATTACTAAAATTTTCCAACTTGTTTAATTTATGAACACTAAAAAAATTAAAAATTCCTCATTCGAATTTTAAGTCAAGTTCCATCCATTCTCATACATTCGTCAAGGCTTCGATCACATCAATATGGGTCTGCCTCTGTAAAGTATATTGTGTTATCAAGGTGAGGCAAGTTGAGTATTGTGTTATCAAGGTGAGGCAAGTTGAGTAACGGTTACTCTATTGTTTGAAATAGTTAGACTTGAAAAAGCAATCTAAACGGTTTTGAATTTTAGGCACATGATGAGATAAAACATGCCAAGACATAAGATGTCATAATCTCATAAAAATAACGAAAAGTTACATATAATGTAATTGGTAATTTGTACCTCCTTATATAACCTAATTTAAAGTATCACGCCATAGTAGTCTTAGAATTAGATGAAACATGGATTTTAGTCCCTTAAATTAACATAATTTTTTTTAGGAGAGTTGTTAATTTAATGGGAGTCTATTACTCTATACAAAAATGAACTTTTACATAATCTTTTTGTAGATTTATGGCCTCTTCAAATCACACTAATCCCTTGTCACTGCGATCCATTCTTTAGAAAGATAAGTCATCTCGGATAAACTTTCTTTCCTGGTTTAGAAACTTGAGAATTGTTCTTAAGAGTGAACGCAAGTTGTATGTCCTGCGTGATCCTATTCCTAAGGAACCACCAGCCAATACTTTAAGAGCCGTAAAGGATGCACATACTAAACATGTCAACGACTCAACTGATGTTGCATGCATTATGTTGGCAACCATGGTTCCTGAACTTTAGAAATACATGAAATACATGAAAGCTTACGACATGGCTATGATGCAGAATGAAATGTTCCAATAGCAAGCAAGGCAAGAAAGTTTCGAGATAGTCAAGAACCTTCATTCTTACAAAATGGCCGCGGGTACGTCAGTTAGTCCTCATGTTCTGAAACTGAAGGGCTACATTGACCATCTTAACAAACTTTGATTTCCCTTAAGACAAGAGTTGGCTACATATTTGATCTTGAATTCGTTGCCTGATAGTTATTTGCGATTTCTGATGAACTATAACTTGAATAGTATGGAGAAGTCTATCTTAAAGTTGCATTTGATGCTTAAAACTGCTAAGCAGAATGTCAAGAAACTCATTGCTATTATGTTAATGGTTACGAAAGGAAAGGCTATGAAGAAGACGGCCAAAGGCAAGGCTAAAATTACCAAGCTATTGTGATTGTCACAAAGCCTATGGAACAAGTCAAGCCTAAGGCTACTTCTATTTCACAGTCCTAGAAAGAAAAGGAAGAAAAAAAAAAGAATTGTCATTTCTTCCATGCACCCGGTATTGGTTCAGAAATTGTAAGCTCTATCTTAAAGATATATGGAAAAAAGAAGAGTAGTGCGACTACTACTTTAGGTATTTACATTGTTGAAGTTAACTTTCTACTAGTGATTTCTTAGTATTGGACATCGAATGTGGATTTCACATTTCTATTAATGTACAGGGTCTTTCAGAAAGTAGAAAGCTAAAGAAATGAGAAGTTATCCTACGAGTTTGAAATTGAGCAAAGGTTGTTGCGTTGGTTGTAGGATGCTATTAGTTAATTTTACCTAGTGGACATGTTTTAGTTTTAAATAATTCTTATTGTGTCGCTAGCTTAGGCATAAACATTATTTCAATTTCTTGTTTGGATTTGGATGGTTTTAATCTCATTATTTCAAATAATAAATGTTTCATTTCTCGTAAAGACATTTTCTATGTGAATGCTTAATTATTTAATGGTCTTAATATTCAAAATATGAAAAGGTCCCCAGATACTCTTATTCTTAGTGTAATACAAAGAGATCGAAGTCACATGATTTGAGTCAAACCTACCTTTTACACTGTCGTCTAGACCACATTAATGAGAAACCCATTTCTAAACTCCATAAAGATGGACTCTTAGATTCATTTGATTTTGAGTCATATGAAACATATGTATCTTGTATACTAGGCAAGATGACAAAGAGTCTCTTTACTGGACACAATGAAAGGGAAGTGATTTATTAGATCTAATACATAATTATGTATGTAGTCCTATAAACACAATGGCTAGAAGTGGTTATCAGTACTTCATCACTTTCACTGATGATTTCAGCAGATATGGTTATATATATCTCGTGAAACATAAAGGCGAATCTTTTGAGAAATTTCAAATATTTTGGAATGATGTGCAAAATCAACTTGGTAAAACTATTAAAGCAGTTCAATCAGATCGAGGTGGTAAATATATTTGAGCCAAGAGTTTGATGATCATCTTAGAAACTGTGGGATTGTCTCACAGCTAACCCCTCCAGCTACTCCACAATGGAATTGTATTTTTGAAAGGAGAAATCATACTTTATTGGATATGATGAGATTTATGATGAGTCATGTAGATCTTCCTATATCCTTTAGGAGCTATGTCTTAGAAACTACTACGTTTACAATGAATTACGTTCCTTCATAAGTGGTTGATAAAACACCATATGAGATGTAGTTTGGGAAAAGTCCAAGTTTCTCTTTCCTTAAGATTTGGAGCTTTAAGGATTTCATACGACGACAAATCTCGAAAAAATCATCACCCTAATGTACCAAGTGTGTATTTGTTGGTTATCCTAAAGAAACTAGAGGATACTACTTTTATAATCCCATTGAGAACAAAGTTTTTGTTGCTCAGAATGGTGTCATTATGGAAAAGGATTTTATTTCAAAAGACAACAATAGGAATAAATTAAGTCTTGAAGAAGTCAATGAACAACAAATAAACACTCAAACGCCAGTGGGAGATCAACAAATTTTTAACTAGTTGAACCTCTACAGGTATCATGAAGCCCACGTAGGTCTGATACGGTAAGACATCATCCTAATAGATTTGGATTTCTTATTACGGATATTATGAGGTGTTGCTTATGGATTAAAATGTGTCTACCACTTATTAGGAGGCTCTGTCTAGCCCTGAGTAAGCTAAATAGGTCAATGCCATGAATTCTGAGATGCAATCCACGTATGATAACCAAGTTTGGAACCTTGTTGATTTACCTGAAACTAGTAAGACCTTTTTATGTAAATGGGTATTCAAGAAGAAAAATGACATGGATGGCAATGTGCACACTTATAAAGCACGGCTAGTCACAAAAGGTTTCAAGCAGACTGAAGGTGTTGATTACGATAATACTTTTTCTCCTGAAGCCATGCTTAATTCCCTTAGAATTTAGATTGCCATACCCACATATTATGAATATAAGATATGGCAAATGAATGTCAAAACAACTTTTCTAAATGGAAAGTTACTTGAAGATGTATACATGATATAGCTTGAAGGGTTTGTTCATCCTAAGAATTCTAGAGAGGTGTGCAAGCTTTGAAGACAGATTTATGGACTAAAACAAGCTTCTTAGAGTATGAATCTTCATTTTGATGAAGCAATTAAGGAATTTGTTTCATTAAAAATGAAGATGAACCTTGTGTATACAATATGGTCAATGTGAGCGTGGTTATTTTCTTGGTACTGTATGTTGATGATATATTACTCATTGGATATGACATCCCAACCTTGCGGAGTGTCAAGTCTTAGTTAGTGAAGTGTTTGTCAATGAAGGAGTTGAAAGATGCAGCCTATATCCTTGGGATTAAGATCTATAAGGATAGATCTAAAAGGTTGATCGATCTATATATCGACAATGTACTAAATAGGTTTAGTATGCAAGACTCTAAAAGACGGTCGTTGCCAATGTCTCGTGGTATACGTCTCTGCGAGACTCAATATCCTAAGATTAAAGATGAGCGACAACACATGAATATGATTCCAAACGCATGATATTTTGGATCTATTATGTATGCCATCTTATGCACTCGACCTGATGTATCATATGCTTTGAGCGCAATAAGCAGATATCAGTTAGATCCGGCTGAGAGTCATCGGATAGTAGTAAAGAGCATTCTTAAGTACTTGAGAAGAACTAAAGAAGTGTTCAACGTCTTTGGAAGTTTGGAAAATGACTTTATTGTAAATGGTTACAGAGATGCAAGTTTTCAAACTAATATTGATGACTTTTGATCGCAATGTACTTAGCTTATAAGTTTTTCATCGCTTTCGAGAAATCATTAAGAGGGGAGACGTGAAGATTTGCAGAGTTCCTACAAAAGTTAATGTTGCAGATCTGTTAATGAAGGCTCTTCCAAACTTGATGTTTATGTTAGGTCATTAGGTGTTAGATACATGAATGATTGGCTCTGTGCAAGTGGGAGATATTAGGGCAAGTGCCCTAGGTCAATCTACAAACATTTTTTATCTTATAATTTTAGTTAATAAAATTGAGATTTTAATTTATTGTTTCATTATAAGTGATTGCATGTTTACCTTATAGTAAAGTCCATAAATATTTGTAGAACTATCCTAAATGTCCCTAATCGGTTATTATATAGGGAACTATAATGAATTAAGGCTAGTGTGAATCTCTATTAATAGTCATGTGATGATCATGCTTATAAGGATACGAATCGAGTTGATGAGTACTTGCTATGGGAATAAGGTACTGGAACAACCCGCTATGAGAACACCATATGGATAAAGTCGTAGGTGTTACTCATGATAGGTACATCATTAGTCGTTCGACTTGAGATTACCATTGATTTCAATACTAGGAGCATGGCAATTGGAAACAATTAAATGTTGTCTTTAACCGAATGATTATATAGATTGTGATTGTTCGCCATTTGAATAGTATGTGAAAGTTGTAATCAAGATAGAATTTGTCCCTCTCGCATAGAGAGAGATATTAGTGTATCCCTCGATATGCTAGAATGTTAAATGGCCAAGTCCAAGTAAATTAATATGATTAATGTCATTTGGATGTTTTCAGTCTACCTAAAAATCTAGACTAGTACGATTGAACATTAAGGGTGAATTTCCATGCCTTATGTTTAATCAAAGGATAATGCAAGAAAAAAGAATACGATAAATGTTATTCATTAGGTTGTATCGATTATGGTATTCATGCTACTAGGGTAGCCAAAATGCCTTGCTATATAGACTGCTTATAACTTGTGTACCAAAATGATTTTGATTCTCTACCAACATCGCATGAACCTATTGGTTGATGAAATCTATATATGACATGAAAGGGCTTCAGTTTAATTCTGTTATTGAAGTTCTTTTAAGGTTTAATTTTGTTATTGGAGTTATTTTAAGGTTTACAAGACTTGGGATTCCTCCTAGGTAATGAGCTTATTTTAATTACTCGAGTCTCTCAAATTTCTAGTAAGAGAGCTCCTGAATTGTTTTTGTTAAAGATGCTTCATTTTGCATCGGATGAGAAGCAAAGGCTTTATATAGCAATTTAGTTGAATCCTAATGGCACATCCCAACGTGAATCAAGGGACTATAATTTTTCATTCTTTTCCACTCATTCTCTCTCTAAACACTAGAAAAATACTTTGTCTCCTAATGTTCTAGTGTTGTACATATCTCGCGGCAGATCTATGGTGTATGATTTATTTTTCTTGACTTAGGTTTCAAATGTGATTTACAAAGAAATAACACCATAGCTTATACGAAAATTCGTACTATATGCACATAAGATTAGTTATTAAATCCTATTTAAATAAATAAGGACTTACCATATCACTATCTACTTGCATTTTGAACTTAAAGGCTTTTGACGAATTTTTAGGTTTGAATCCCGTTTTGGTTATGCATTTTTTTCAGAAAGTAATGGTAAAGGTCTTTCAAAATGGTTTACATATTCGGATTCCTTGCACAAAACCAAGAAATTTGCTATAAAGAAGTTCGAGATTCAGAGTAGAATTTACAAAGTTATGATCTATCAAAAATTTCATGTAATTTGCGTCAATAAATCAATTTCTTTGCCAATTTTGATATGAAAGAGTTTCTATTCTTTGAATCTGATTTTGTTTTTAAATTCTTGTGAAATTATGCTTGCTAAATATAATGGGTTTCTATATTTGGTTTTAATTTGTCAATTTATGTCAACTTAAAGTTTATTGGGAATTCCTGACAAAATAGGGATTTTGAATTGAAATGCATGTTTAAAATTGCTACGGATGATGATTATAATAGGAAGTGTCTGCCTTGTTAAGGTTTGGAGGGTGTGTCGGGCCCTTGTCGAAGGTGAGCAAGGGTCCAAAGGAAATGTAAAAGTTCTCCTCGTAGAGAAAACCTAGACTTCTGAGTTCAGATTTTAGGGCTCTCGAAAGGGGACACGCTCCCTATTTAGGAGAAGTCATTCCATCTCCTAGAGCACATTCCATCTGGGTACGGAACGTACTCCACCTCTTGGGCAGCACAAAATCTCCACTTCTTTTATTAAACATTAACCATTTAACTTAGTCTAAAACTCTATTTAATGTCTAAAACCCACTTTAAAATATACTAAATGATACCATGAGTATACAGGAGAGTCTTGGGAGTCCGATAGCGGATTTCGAGGTGTCGAGAGGTTACTTTTAGCTAGGAAGTATTGCATAAATTGTAAGTAAATATGTTGAGACCCTTCTTTACATTTCATTCAAACATATCATTGTTTAATAGTCTATTTTAATTAAATAATTTGCGCCTTGTGAATTTGTATCATGAACTTTGGTTGACTCTACCCACTTAGTGAGTTGTTGGATCATGATATCATACCTTGTATTGATTCATTGGTTCTATTCCTATCCATTGTACTTCTTGGTTATTTTTTATTTTGATTATGAGTTAAATAGAATGCTATTAGGATAGATGTGTTGACCAATAAGTTGTGAACTTGTTATCATACTTGTCGTGCTTCTCTAAGCAGTTACCAAACTTTGCAATCTTTGATGTGTATTTTCTTTGAAACATAAAGTAGTCCTAGTATCTAGGGTCCATTGCACCGTATCGAGATGTGTGACACATGGGTTAACAGTCCCTGGGAATGTCAGCACTCACCACTATTATGGGGTTGCACAAGGGTTAGAGTCCTTGGGGTTGTCGACAAATGTTAACTAGACTGATGCGATAATATGCATGTGCTTTAAAGTGGTTGTAATGTCTTATGTAATGTAACTCACAGCCGAGCGAACCTAGATCATCACTACTTAGCCTAGTGTCAATTTCCCTTGTTTAGCTTTGGTATTTTCTAGCATTTTTCGATTTCGGTAACTCTTCTTTACCTTTATACTTTTAAATACCTTTTGTTATATTTGGAAATGTGGATGATCCCCATATGTTACTTTCTATTTTATTGTACTCACCATCAAAACTTACCATATCACTATCTACTCGATCCCACGACTCGTACGCATATCGATGAGTGTCTCCGCTCTTGTGTCGACATCTTTAACAAGTAGATGTGACTTTATTAGTGTACAAATATGCAATACACAAAGAATACATAACAACAAAACTAAAATACACATCGGCCACGTGCCTTGATTAGTCCGCATATCTCGATGTTGGTCTCACATCACGGGTCGGTAATCCTGATTATGGAATAACCTTGGTGCGACGACCCTTTCTGAAACAAGGGCACCGCCCGACATAATCCCGTCACGAAGCCCTAATCTCACCATGTTGGACTTAACAATGTATTAGTCACCCTTTTCAAACTTATCTCCTGACTAGTTAACATTTAGAATAAGCATTTACTTATTTCATGTCAAATAATATATCACAGTCCATTAAAATTTATACAATTTAAATATTTTTCAGCGAAAGCCTTAGTAAATTAGCAACAACCATAAAATTAAATCATAAGTACGTGGAAAACTAGGAAACAAAAATCGCATGCATATATATAACAAAACGGTGATAATAATATATCAACACGTGTCTGGACGGGATACTATCTCTCAGCCAATATGTACAACCTCAAAAGTATATAAAAACATATATAAGTCGTACAAAAAAATTTCAACCTACTAAGTCAAAAGTAGCGACACTCCAGTGGCTCGAAGGTAGTCACCAATCTTCTCCTTGCTTGGTCTACTACTTGACGGATCTGCACCCACCGTAATAGAAAGGATGGTGAGTACAGGAAAGTAGAGAGTAAAACTGAAAGACATTCAAACACATTTCCAAATGTACAACAAGTATTTGAAAGCATAAAAATAGCGACTATGCTTAAAAATAATCATGTCATAAGATTATGATGACCCCTTCCTAAATTAGGGCACCGCACGGCCTAATCCCGTCATTATGCCCTTAAACTTCACCCCACATGACTTAACAACGTATTAGTCATCCTTTCTAATACACTCACCACATTACTTACTTTTCTAATAACCTTTCATCATTTTTAAACTTGATAGTATTTTAGAATAAATAAAAATTTATACAACTTAAAGATTATTCAGTGGAAGTCTTGTCAAATTAGCCGAAACCATTCATATAAATCCTAAGTATGTGGAAAACCAAGTAAAAAATATCACATGCATGTATATAATAAACAGCGATAACTATATATCAACATGTGTCTGGTCGGGTAATTATCTCATAACCTATTGTATATATCCCAAGAGTATATAAAGACATGTAAAACTCATACAACAAAATCAAAAACCTAAAAATTAGATGTAGTAGCATTACATTGGCTCAGAGGTGGTTGTTGATCTTCTCCTTTCCCGGTCTGCTTCTCTATGGATCTGCACCCTCCGTCATATAATGTAAGGGCCCAAATTTCATTAAAACTAGGATCAGCGTTAATTTAGGGATTAACGGACGTAATTCGGGTGTTACGTGGACAACTCGATTGACTCAGACAAAAGAACCAAGGAAATATGTTATTTATGGATGGTTATTGTATATATGTGGTATTTAAAACTATTATTGTTTTATTGCATCGCATGTGTATATGTTGGTATCGGGCGAGTTTATGTGATGGTTCTTCGCCTCGAAAGGTGTGTTAACGCGGTTAGTGAGTAGGCGAACTACGGGTATGCTAGAAAACTCGACTAATTCACGATAGGATGACTAGTTAATTGACTAAAATGGGTAACATAACCATAGGGTAAATTGATTAAATTAAAACAATAGGCTATAACGTGCCTCGAAATGGATGTCGAGACGCGGGGCATCGAATACCGGGTAGGCAAATGTTAGTAGGACCATAAATTGGTAATTTTTGATAAATAAAAGCACTAACCATATGTATTATAATGGGCCAATGCTAAGTTAACTAAATCAAACAAATCAAGGCCTATAGTTTGGTTGTTAAATTAGAAACCATAGCACATTCCTATAGATACATATTGGCACATCTAGGAGCTTTGGGAGTGATAAATTGGTGTGACTAGGAGACCATTAGTGGAGTGCAAGTAGGCTAAGCGGCTCGAGGTGAACCACTAGATGAATCTCGGGATATGTAAACACATTGAGATCAAAGGATAGAAATCAATTCTACCTTAATATATATAGATGGTATGATTAATGCATGAAAATGAAATCAGATTTGCTTTCAAGGTTGTTGGAGAAGAGAAGGAGATTGTCAAGCTGCAGTTCAACTACCTTGGAGCTCAATTGCAGGATTAAAACCTAAGTAATCTTCTTCTCCATCATCCACACTTTCATTTGAGCCTATTTTTGTGAATTTTTGGTAAAATTCAATTTAGAGGGTTAATCTCTAGTTTTGATGAAAAATCGATGAAATATATGTTTTGTGTTCATTTTTATTAACGATTTACCACTAGTTTTGAATAAATGGGTGTTTTTGATAAATTTGGAAAAACTGGTGGATTTCATAGAATTGATGAATTTGATTTAACTAAGGTGGTTTTAATGGTTTAAAGGATGTTTTGGAGTCTATTTTAAGAGGAGAATGCAATTGTAGCGTGTAGGTAGCTAATTGGGTGTTTGGGACAAAATTCTCGAGTTGAGAATTCTGTCACAAAGGGTTATTAGCTTGCTAACTAGACCGATTAGCACGCTAATGGTTTTAGGCACTTAGCTATTTTTTAAAATAAAGAACAGTAACTCGCTAGACTGATCCGCTAACGCGCTAACTCCAACTAGCGCGTTAATGCCAAACATAAAACATAATTTAAGGGTTGTTTTTTGGATTTTTGACTTAAATACATACCCAAACACCTATAATCATACTAAATGTGTAAAATCGGACTTCAGGCAATTAGGGGACCATAGCTCAGGTATCAAGGAGCTAGTCGGGTTAGATTTCGAAGTCTAGGGAAGTCGCAACGCAGATTGAGGTGAGTAAACCCATTGGAACGCCTTATAGAATTCATGGTTTGTTTTATCAATGTCGGATTACTTGTGTGACTACTGGTGACGGATTACTTGGTCATGGCTAAATTGCTCGCGCAGGTTACTCGTGTTTAATTCTCATGTTGACGGCAGTAGGATATACTTATGACACTTGGGAGAGAGTTAGGGTGTTCCCTTGACTTGAAGTAGGTTCATCCAGTAACTGAAGTTGGGATTTAGTCCATCTAAGCTTGTAAGTATATATGTGGTTCTTATAAGATACTACCGATTGCTGGCTGGTTTGGGTCAGAGTTTTCACGTGATTTAATGGTATTTTATTTATTCTTGCTTTATTTCCGAGCATGTTTAGTTGGTATGTGTTGTTTATTCATTTCATGCTACTGATTTTTCTTGTCATGTGTTACCTACATTCATGAGAATATGATGTACTGTTGCTAGGTGTTATATTTGTATGTGTCGTAGTCATTAGTTTTATTTCATAAATATTGTGTGCAGATCCTTCGACAAGCTGGAGCAAAGTCAAGGGCAAGGATGTATTAGGCGACTACCTCTGAGATTGTGGAGCCTGCTCGTGTGTGATATCAGTATGTATTTATTTTATTTTTTTGGGGATTTGGGGACCATAGAAAACTGATTACATGTATATGGAACCTTTATTATACTTATCTCGCCTTAATAAATACATGGTATCTTTCGCTAGGTTTTCCACTACTTAGGATTGTTAAATACTACATAACTTACTTAATTAATGACTTACGGTGTTAAATTATAATATAATTTGATAAATTAATTAAATAGCTAACTAAATCACTAAGGCCTACGTAAATATTAATTAGCATAACTAGGGTTAGATGGAAAGTGTAAGCAATCAGGTAGGTCATGGGGCATTTAGGTTAAGCGGACCATGATGTGGCAAGACTTGGTGACGTGGAATGCGATGTGGTGGGTGTTGGGTTGTGGGGTTCACACGCAGCGGAGATTACAAAACAATTTTGACAAAAACCCGAACAGAGTCCGAATCTAATTCCATTAAAAGATTTAAACCAAGAAAGTTTAATCATACCTCGGTCGCAAAATACCTTTCTGAAGGTTGATCGATTCTAAGGCGCCGCCAACGATGAATGCCCTCTACCAGCAGTCCATACACGAACGGCGGCCGAGATTCGAAGTGCTAGCTTCAAGAGAAACCTTTTGTTTCTCTCCGAAACGATCCAGAGCGTACCAGAAAACCCTAAGTCGTCTCTAAAACGAAAATAGAGTTTCGGCCCTTAATCTTTTTTTCGTGTGTTCTAACTTAAAGCGTCTATTTATACAACCCTTATATATAGACAGTTAAGTAAATTACACATATACCCCTACTTAAAGAATTATAAGTGTAATACACCACAAGGACGTTTCTGTCATGAATTTTATCATATAAAATTCATTTTTTTGAACCATCTTAAAATCTTGCAAAACCATTCTTAGCGTGCGACCCAATAGGCTCATACAACCTTGGTAGTGAACCAAAACATATTTTGGTATACAAGTCATAAACGGTGTCTAGCAAGACATTATGACTACCCAAATCATACAAATATCAAATCGATACAACCTAATCAATAGTGTATATAACATCCTTTTGTCACACGATATCCTTTTGATCAAACATAAGGCATGGAATTGTCATCCAACATGTTCAAATTGTCATCCAACATGTTCAATTGTACTAGTCTCGATCTCTGGGTAGACTGAAAACACCCAAATGACATTGATCAATATCAATTCACTTAGACTAGGCCTTTTAACAGTCTAACACATCGAGGGATCCGCTAGATATCTCTCTTTATATGAGAGGGATAAAATTCTATCTTGATTACACAACTTCATCACATTGCTCACACACTAACCAATCACAACCTTTATAATCATTCGGTTAAAGAAAACGTTTGATAGTGTCAAATCACTATATTCCTAATGTTGAAGTCTCCGGTAATATCAAGTCAGAGGACAGAGAAATATACCTATCATGAGAAACAACTATGACTTAATATATGTGATGTTCTCATAGCGGGTCGGTCCAGTACTTTGTTCCCTAACAAGTACTCGTGATCTTGATTCGTATCCCTATACATATAATCATCATATAATCATCAATCAAGACTCACACTAGTCTTAATTCATTATAGTTCCTAGTATAATGATCGACTAGGGAAATTTAGGATATTTCTGTAAATACCCATGGATCTTATTATAATGTAAACATGCAAATTAATTATAATAAATAGCAAATGAAATCCTATATTTTATTAACTAAAAGTATTATTAAAGACAGTGAATGGATTGACCTAGGGCACATGCCCCAACATCTCCCACTTGCACTTGGGTCAATCATACATGCATCTAATGCCTGATGATCTAACATGACCATCATGTTTTGCTTGTGGAAGAGCTTTTGTCAATGGATCCGCAACGTTGTCTTCAGTAGGTACTCTGCAAATCTTTACGTCTCCCCTCTCAATAATTTCTCTGATGAGATGAAAACGCTTGAGTATATTTTTGGATCTGCGGTGTGATCTAGGTTCTTTGGCCTGTGCTATTGCCCCGTTATTGTCACGATACAAACAAACAGGGTTAGCAATACTTGGAACCACACCTAGTTAAGAAATGAACTTTTTGATCCCAATTGCCTCATTTGATGCATCGGACGCTGCAATATACTTAGCTTATGTTGTAGAATTTGTCATAGTCTCTTGCTTCGAACCTTTTTAGCTTACTGCACCACCATTCAAAGTAAACACATATCCAGACTGTGACCTAAAATCATCTATATCAGTTTGAAAACTTGCATAGATCATTTTCAAAACCTCCATAGACCAAGAACACTTCCTTAGTCATTCTTAAGTAATTAAGACTGTTCTTTACTGCTATCTAGTGACCCTTACCAGGATCTGACTGATATCGGCTTGTAGTGCTCAAAGCATGTGATACATCAGGTCGAGTGCATAGCATGGCATACATGATAGATCCAATAGCTGATGCATATGGAATCTTATTTATACGGTCTCGCTCATCAATTGTCTTAGGACATTGAATCTTGCTGAGACTTATGCCATGAGACATTGGCAACAATCCTCTTTTAGAGTCTTGCAAATTGAACCTATTCAGCACCTTTTCTATGTAAGCACTCTGACTTAGACCGATTGGCCTCTTAGATCTATCCCTATAGATCCTTATCCCTAGGATATAGGCTGCATCTCCTAAGTCTTTCATTGAGAAACACTTCCCTAACCAAGACTTGACATTCTTCCATGTTGGGATGTCATTTCCAATGAGTAATATATCATCAACATACAGTATCGGAAAAATAACTACACTCCCACTTACCTTCTTGTATACACAAGGCTCATCTTCGTTCTTAATAAAACCAAAATCCTTGATTGCTTCATCAAAACGAAGATTCGAACTCCGAGAAGCTTGCTTTAATCCACAAATGGATCTTTGAAGCTTGCATACCTTCATAGAATTCTCATGATGTACAAAACCTTCAGGTTGTGTCATATACACGTTCTCAAGCAGCTTTCCGTTAAGAAATGTTATTTTTACATCCATTTACAATATCTCATAGTCATAATATGCAGCAATGACAATTAAAATTCTTATGGATTTAAGCATGGCTACTGGCGAAAAAGTTTCATTATAATCAACACTTTGAGTCTACCTGAAACCTTTTGCTACAAGTCTTACTTTAAAAGTATGCACTTTGCCATCCATGTCAGTTTTCTTCTTGAAGACCCATTTACATCTAATGGTCTTACCACCTTCAGGTAAATCAACCAAGTTCCAAACTTGGTTATCATACATGGATTGCATCTCAGAGTTCATGGCACTTAGCCATTTATCTGAGTCTGGTCCAGACATAGCCTCATGATAAGTAGTGGGCTCATTTCGATCTATAAGCAACACATCACGACTATCAGTAATGAGAAATCCGAATCTCTCTGACTGATGTCTTACCCTACTAGATTTGCGTGGGCCTTGTGTCACTTGTGGAGGTTCAACTGGTTCAAAATGTTGTTGAATTTCCAGTAGCAGTATCAGATTTAGGTGCTAGTTTTTTTTAGACTTGTCATTTTACGTAAGCCTCACAACTCCGTATCTTAAGGAAAGACAAACTAGGTCTCCTCTCGTACCATATCTCATATGGTGTTTTATCAACCGCTTTAGAAGGAACTCGATTTAGAGTGAAAGCTGCAGTTTCTAATGCGTAACCCCAAAAGGATAATGGAAGATCTGCATGACTCATCATAGATCGAACCATATCTAATAAGGTTTGATTCTCCTTTCAGAAACTCCATTCCCCTGTAGAGTTGCTGGTGGAGTCAATTGGGAGACAATCCCATAATTTCTAAGATGATCATCAAATTCTTGGCTCAAATATTCACCACCTCGATCTGACCGAAGTGTTTTAATAGTTTTACCAAGTTGATTGTGCACTTCATTTCGAAACGTTCGAAACATCTCAAATGATTCAGCTTTATGTTTCATTAGATATACATAACCATATCTACCGAAATCATCAGTAGATGTAATGAAGTCCTGATAACCTCCTCTAGCAATTGTGTTTATAGGACCACATACATCAGTATGTATTAGACTCAATAAATCACTTGCCCTTTCACTGTGTCCAGTAAAGGGACTTTTAGTCATCTTGCCTAGTAAACAAGATACGCACGTTTCATATGTTTCTAAATCAAACGAATCTAGAAGTCTATCTTTATGGAGCATCATTATGCGTTTCTCGTTTATGTGCCCGAGATGACAATGCCAAACATAGGTTTGATTCAAATCATTTAACTTCAATCTTTTTGTATTTATGTTAAAGACTGGAGTATCAGTGGACCTTTTCATGCTTAGAATACAAAGACCATCACACAAATCAGCATTTGCATAAAATATACTTTTATGAGAAATGAAACATCTATTATTCGCAATAATAAAATCAAAACCATCCATATCCAAGCATGAAACAGAAATGATGTTTTTGCTCAAGGCAGGTACAAAATAACAATTATTTAAAGTTAAAATAAGTTCACTAGGTAAGACTAAGTCATATGATCCAACAGCCAGGGCACCAACTCTTGCTCCATTCCCTACGCGGAGGATGACTTCTCCTTTCTTCAACTTTCTACTTCTGGTGAGTCCCTGCACATTTATACAAATGTGAGATCCACATCCGGTATCTAATACCCAGGAATCACTAGTAGATAAATTAATTTTAATAACATAAATACCTGTAGTGGTAGTCGCACTACCCTTTTTCTTCTTTAGATCTTCCAGATAGAGTTAACAATTTCTGAACCAATGTCCAGGTGCGTGACAGAAATGACGATTTCCTTCCTTTTCTTTTGGATGTTTTGAAGCAGGAACAGGCTGGTGCTTGACTTGTTCCACAGGCTTTGCGACAGGTGCAGCAGCAGCCTTGACAACTTTAGCTTTGCCTTTGCCTTTCTTCTTCATTCCCTTACCCTTTTGGACCATCAACACATTACTAGAGGGTTTCTTGATATTTTGTTCAGCAGTTTTGAGCATCAAATGCAACTCTGAAATTGATTTCTCCATATTATTCATATTGTAGTTCATCACAAATTGTGAGTAACTTTCTGGTAATAAATTCAGGAACAAATTCGTAGCCAACTCTTGGCTTATGGGAAATCCGAGTCTATCAAGCTGGTCAACATAGCCCTTTATTTTTATAACATGAGGACTAACTGACGCACCCTCAGTCATCTAGCAAGAATGTAGATTTTTTACTGTCTCGAACCTTTCTTGCCTAGCTTGCTGTTGGAACATTTCCTTCAGCGTTATAGCCATGCCGTAGGCTTCCATTAGTTCCATGTCCTTCAGAAGTTCTGGAACCATAGTTGCTAGCATAATACATGCAACGTCAGTAGAATCATTGACATGCTTATTATGAGCATCCTTCACAGCTTTCGTAGCATTGGCTGGTGGGTCCTCAGGGATTAGAGCATCCAGGACATACAACTTGCGTTCATGCTTAAGAACAATTCTCAAGTTTCTGAACCAGTCAAGAAAGTTAGTCCCAGATAGCTTATCCTTCTCAAGGATGGATCGCGGTGACAGAGGATTATTTGTTACTTGAAGAGGCCATTGATCTACAATAAAGATTATGCAAAGTTTATTTTAGTATAGAGGAATAGACTCCCACTAAATTAACAACCCTCCTAAAACGTACTGTTTATTTAGGGGACTAAAATCCATATTTCACCTAATTCTATGACAACTATGGCATGAAACACGGAACTAGATTATTTAGGTAGGTAACAGTTACCAATTACATCTTACGTAATTTTTAGATCCTTTTATGAGATACGGGACATCTTATGTCTTAGCATGTTTTATCTCATCATTTGCCTAAAGCTCCAAACTATTTTGATGGCTTTATTAAGTCGGACCATTTTAAACATTTAGGTAACTCTTATCCAACTTGTCTCACCAAGATAACACAATACACCCAGCTATGGCTGAAACTTTATTAGTGTGATCGAGGCCTTGACAAGTGTTTAAAATGGATGGCATGAGACTCAAAATTTAATGGAGGGATTTTATTCAGTTTTAGTGATTTTATGTAAACAATGAAATATCATATATTTTTATTGATTTGTTAAATCACTAAACAATTTGGAGATTTTTATACTGTTCACTAATAAAAGAATTTCCGTGCGCTAGGATTAGTTAGACGGCGGTCCCACCGGACGGTCAGCGTGCGATGGTACAGTGGGCAGCGCCCCCGTTTTTTTATATATATATTTTTAGAAGACGAACTTCAATTCCGAAAATTAAAATTCGCTATAGGAAATCATATTTTTCGCAGATTTTATTATCCTAAATTTACCCCTTAATTTATCCAAAATTAAGTCAATTAAAACATTTTTAATTAACCCAAGCGCACATCTAACTAATCATCTTATCCTAATCTAATTAGGACTTAAGATATTTTAATCCTAGCATATCACCAATAACAAAATTCTCCATGTTTATCTCTTATCCTATAGGGATCACGAAACCGATTTTGCTTATATCTCCAAATCTAATTTGTTATCTATCTTTATTAAATAGAAATTTCATACCATAATTGATATAACAAGATAAATAAATAATTTCAAAAATTAATTATTTGAAATTTCGGTCCTCATCCAAATAATCACAAACATGTAATTGAATCATGAACTATTATCCCAATCGAACCTAATGGTGTCATGGATCACGGAACACGAAACTCAATTCATTAAAATTATTCGAATTAACCTAACATGGTTACTAGCATGTAGGAAACTAATTTCAATTAAATCACGAATATATGTATCATATACACAAAACATGATAATTAGTCTCACAGAAAACTTATGTAATCACATATACATCAACTATTAACATGCTTTCAATCATATATCATGTATATATCAGAAGAAAACATGCAATGAATTTAATGAAATCGAACTCGAAGGCTCTGATACCACTATTGGGTTTTGGGGTTCATACGCAGTGCAGATTACAAAACAATTTTGACAAAAACCCCAACTGGATCCGAATCTAAATCCATTAAATCGTTTAAACCAAAAAAATTTAATCATACCTCAGTCGCAAAATACCTTTCTGAAGGTTGATCTCTAAGGCACTGCCAATGATGAACGCCCTCTACCAGCAGTCCACACATGAACCGCGGCCGAGATTTGAAGTGCTAGCTTCAAAAGAATACCAAACCTTTTATTTCTCTCCAAAACGATCCAGAGCGTACCAGAAAACCCTAAGTTATTTCTAAAACGAAAATAGAGTTTCGGCCCTTAATCTTTTTTTCGTGTGTTCTAACTTAAAGCATCTATTTATACAACCTTTGTATATAGACGGTTAAGTAGATTACACATATACCCCTACTTAAAAAAGTATAAGTGTAATACACCACAATGACGTTTCTGTCATGAATTTTATCATATAAAATTCATTTTTCTTAACCATCTTAAAATCTTGCAAAACCATTCTTAGTGTGCGACCCAATAGGCTCATACAACGTTGGCAGTGAACCAAAACACATTTTGGTATACAAGTCATAAGCGGCCTCTAGAAAGACATTATGACTACCCAAGTCGTACGAATATCAAATCGATACAACCTAATCAATAGTGTATATAACATCCTTTTGTCACACGATATCCTTTTGATCAAACAAAAGGCATGGAATTGTCATCCAACATGTTCAATTGTACTAGTCTCGATCTCTAGGTAGACGAAAAACATCCAAGTGACATTGATCAATATCAATTCACTTAGACTAGGCCTTTTAACAGTCTAACACATCGAGGGATCCACTAGATATCTCTCTTTATTTGAGAGGGACAAAATTATATCTTGATTACACAACTTCATCACATTGCTCACACAGTAACCAATCAATACCTTTATAATCGTCCGATTAAAGACAACGTTTGATAATGTCAAATCACTATATTCCTAATGTTGAAGTCTCTGGTAATCTCAAGTCAGAGGACTGAAAAATATACCTATAATGAGAAACAATTATGACTTAATCCATATGATGTTCTCATAGCAGGTCTGTCCAGTACTTTGTTCCCTAACAAGTACTAATGATCTTTATTCGTATCCCTATACATATAATCATCATATGATCATCAATCAAGACTCACACTAGTCTTAATTCATTATAGTTCCCAGTATAATGATCGACTAGGGACATTTAGGATATTTCTCTAAATACTCATGGATCTTATTATAATGTAAACACGCAAATTAATTATAATAAACAACAAATGAAATCCTCTATTTTATTAACTAAAAGTATTCATAAAGACAGTTAATGGATTGACCTAGGGCACATGCCCAAACAGTTGGTCCCAAAGCAGCCCAAAATCTAGGGTCGTCAAATATAAAGGATGGTGAGTACAAGAAAGTAGAAAGTAATGCTGAGAGACATTTTTTCACATTTCCATATATAAAACAAGTATATTAAAGCATAACAATAGCAACTAAGCTGAAAAGAAAACTTTCTATAAGATACTTCAATTAAGTAAAATGAAACTGACTCTCGGCTAACTAGTAATGATATAGGGCCGGTCGGCCGTGAGTTACATCACATCAACAGTTTTCTATTATTTAGGGCGTAATCAATTCTTTTAAGATGCTTTCACACCATTATAAATTCCCTTCCCATATATAAATACTCGCAAGTGCCCCTTACATGTGATGTATACTTGCTAACAACCCCGGGTCCCATACCCCATGTGCTGCACAAGCTAGTAGTGAAATCCTGACATCCCCAAGCATCTAGTGACCCTGTGTGCCACAGCTATCTCAACATATCTTGGTTCTAGATAAAAATCACTTTCATAACCCAAAAATAACATGGTTTAAGAATGTAATAATATAATTGCATATCTAAATGCACAAAGGAAAATAGATTACAATACAATCAAACACTTGTTTAATAGCATGTTATTTTATTTGACTAGATACCTCACAATCAAGAATGACATAGCACATGATTTAGAGTCACTGAAACCATTTAATCAAAACCAATGTCGTAATAGTCAAACTCACAAAATGAGAAGAGACAACAAGTCATGGCATGTAAAGTACAACGGAGAATTCAGTTCTAATAACTGAAAAAGAATAGCAAAACGGAAATGAAATTTAAATAAATATATCGATCAGTTTACTTACAATCCATGCAAATTCCTAGCTAATCCAGCTTCCTAACACCTTAAAACACATATCCGAACCATCGAAACACTTCCCTAAGCTCCTTGTATCATTTCATATATTTTAGAGTGTGTTTAGACCACAAATTAGGTTATTGGACTTATTAAAAGTGTTTAATTCTAACTTAGCAAATTTCATATTTTGTTGTGCCAAAGCACTTACTGCGCTAATGACGTCATTAGCATGCAAGTCAACATGATTAACATGCTACACATAGGTAAAGCACTAGCTAGCACATCTAGCGTGCTATATGTAGGAAAACCCGGAATTTTGCATTTTGAATTCTGAATTTTCTCTACACGTGGCTAACTCCAACACCTTGGGCTTTCTTGTGCCACACCTCTAGATACGCAAGACACACATCACAACATAAGAACAACGTACACTTCATATTTTTCATGAATTCACCAATTTAAATTAACTGACAAGTGTAAGTAAATTTACCTAGTTAATGAACACCTAGCTTGATCAACTCCTAAACCAAATCCACAAAATTTCCTTATCCACTCTTGCTGATGTCTTCTGATTCTTCTTCTCCAACTTACTTAACCCCTAAGTTTATGAAATGAGAATGAGATGGTGGCATTAGTTGATCAATTCAACCTTATATATATGATTAATTATTAGTTATTGATCTTTATGTACACACGAATCCTGAGAGTAATTTAATGGCCTACATATTCACACAAATTTCACTAACTCTCCACCATCTCCATTTAATTAACACCAAATGAAAACTCAATAAGTCTCTCGATGTGCCAATACGTATCTCGAGAAGTATAAATGACTAATGTTTTAACTTGCTAGCTTAGTTTACATTTAGTATAAAATCAGTTATAGCCACATTAATACTACTATTTAAGTTACACTAAGCTTAAATCAACTTACCACATCACTTTTTACCTCGGTCCCATGTCGGCATGTATTTCAAGGCGCGTCCTTGCTCACATCTCGACTAAGTAGTAATGATATATGACCGGTCGACCAAAGTTACATCACATCAACCTTATTCCACAATTTACGATGGACACAATCTCATAGATACCTTCGCATCCTCTCAAATGCCTATAATATCATAGATGCCTTCTCATCTTCACAAATGCCTATTAACGTGTCAACAACCTTGGGTTCCATACCCTGTATGCTGCCTAAGCTAGTGGTGAGATGCCGAAAACTCCAAAAATCTAATAACCTCGTGTGTCATATATCTCGGTGTCATCATGGTCCCAGATACAAGAACTACTTTCACATTTCGAGAAATGACGCTGTTTAGGAATCAATAATGTATTTGCATAAGTAATCTACAAATAAAGCTAGATTTTCAATATCATAGATCACATACCTAACAGCATGTGATTTCATTTGACTAAACTCCACAATAATAAAAAAATGACATAGCACATTACTTGTAATCAATGATACCAGTTAAACAATAAACAATTATATGATAACAAAGTCATGAAAATGAGATAAAACAACAAAGTCAAAGCATCTAGAGTTCAATAGGTAAATTTGTACAAATGATAGTAAATGAAAAGCATAATAGGAAAGAAATGGAAACAAATATCTCAATCAATCCACGTAAAGTCCCTAGGCTAATTTGGCATCCTTACGCCCCACATCTCGCCAATAACCTTTAGAGACTCCACCTTAGTTTCCTGAGGTTAATTAGAGTGTTTTAAGAACTATACAAATTATAAAAATTAGATTAAACCAATTAGAGAAACCCCAATCTTTTAGTAGAAATCTCACTACTTTTCAGGTCTTGACGCTATGGTGGCACGGTGCATTTTGCACCTATAACGTCGCCATGGCTTTAAGCTCGTGTGTCTTACTAAGAGTCTGACCTTGTATTTTAATAACCCATACATCTCCAATATACCTAAATCAGGCTTTATCATCGCCAATTTACTCAAAAGTTACATACTTAGGTGTTTAAACCCAATATCATAGTTTTTCATAAAACAAAGTTCATCAAAACACCTACAACTTCATAATACCATAACTTTGTCAATTTAAATCGAAAGTCAGATTTTTTTTATAGCAAATTTATTTATTCTTTTTGCGAGGAACTCAAAAACGATATTGGTTTCTAAACTTATACACATTTTCATATCAAAATTTGATAAAAATCAGTTTCATGACTAAAATCATTAATTTTTACCAATAAACTTCAAATTTGAAATTTAAGGTTCAAGGAATCATTTAATGCCTTAATTATGTCATAAAATTAGTGAAAAAATGTTTCTCAACTCATTTCAAACAAAATCTCCATCATCAAAGCCAATTCATCATAAATGAACAACATTGGTAAACGATATTAATTACCTAGATTGTTGCTTGACATCTTAATGTGAATAACTCATTTTGTTCATGAATTTAACATCGATTGCTTTAATTTTTCGTAGGAATCCATCCATCAACATTCTAGAACTTCCTTTTTTCCTTCTCTTGATGAAAACTAAATGAATTGCATGAGATCTCCACCTCTATACGTATATCTATAAGATTAGTTCCTAGTTTTGATATTTATGTGCACCAACATCTTGAGGCTAATCTAATGGCTCACATCTTGATTTCAGTTCCACTAACTCACCGCTAATTCACCCTTGATAACACACATTCATAACTTAATTTGTCTTGTGATGTGTCCACACGTATCTCAAGGAATATCCATGACTAATGTTTTATTTTTCTAACTTAGGTTATATTTATTTAAATTAAACTATAGCCACATCAAATCAGCCGTTTAAGCCACATTAACTTAAACTTAGCTTATCACATCACTCCCTACCCTTGGTCCCAAGCTGGCATGCTTCTCAAAGTGCGTCCTCACTCGCGTCTTGACACCTAAACACAATTAGGTGTGACTTAGTAGTCTACATATATACAATACAATAGGAATACATTGCCAAAAATCTAACATGTACCTCGGCCACATTGCTTCGATTAGTGACGTATCTTGATGCGGGTCCTACGTAACGAGTTGGTAATCCTGATTAAGAAATTAAATTACGATTAGGAATTTTGGCTGTGACACTAGGATTAGGAATTTGGATCGTGACAAATCTTCCCAACTAATAGAAGTTTCATCCTCGAAATTGAACTTCAGGTTTGGAATATACCTGACTAGAAAAGTTATAAGAATATATGTCGCATATAGTCTTCCCGCTCTAAAGTGAGTTTCGAGTAACCATGGAACTACCACTTGACAAGTACCATTAGGATAGACTTGCCCTTCAACTGTTGTGCTTTTAAGACTAGGATCTAAACTAGCTGCTCCTCATATGAAGTATCCTCACTCAGGTCAATCTAACTCAATTCAACTATTGATGGTACCCCTGCCTTCGATTTAGTTAGTCGAAGCATAAAAATATGAAAGACTTGCTAGCGAATGTGCCCTAGTCAATGTATAAAATTGTTTATCTTATAATTTTAGTTAATAAAAAAGAGGTTTTCATTTGTTATTTTATTATAAGTAATTGCATGTTTACCTTATAGTAAGATCGATCGTTATTTGTTGAAATATCCTAAATGTCCCTAGTCGATCATTATACTGAGAACTATAATGAACTAAAACTAGTGTGAATCTTGATTGATAGTAATGTGATGATCATGCATATTGGGATACGAATTGAGAACATGAGTATTTGTTAGGGAACAAGGTACTGGACAGACCCGCTATGCGAACACTACATAGAGTAAGTCATAGGTGTCACTCATGATAGGTATATCATTTAGTCCTTCGACTTGAGATTACCATTGACTTCACTATTAGGAGCATGGTAATTTGACACATTCAAATGTTGTCTTTAACTGTATGACTATAAAGATTGTAATTGGTTACTATGTGAATAATATGTGAAAGTGTGTAATCAAGATATAATTTTTCACTTTCGTATAGAGAGATATCGGTGGGTCCCTCGATATGATAGATCAATAATAGTCAAGTGCATGTGAATTGATATGAAATGTCACTTGGATGATTTCGGTTTACCTAAAGATCGAGACTAGTACAAATGAACATTAAGGGCGACTTTCCATGCCTTATGTTTAATCAAATGATATCGTACGACAAAAGGATATGATATATGTTATTCATTAGGTTGTATCGATTTTTATATTTATGCTCCTTGGGTAGTCATAATGTCTTGCTAGAGACCGCTTATAACTTGTTTACCAAAATGATTTTGGTTCGCAGCCAACATCGCATAAACATATTGGGCCGCATACAAAGAATGGCTTTACACAATTTCAATTGGTCCAGAGTAATTAATTTTATATGATAAAATTCATGACAAAAAGCCTCAATTTGTTATATGATAACTTATTAATAAGGGGTATGTGTGATTTGCTTAAACTGCCTAAATAGAATAGTTGTATTATGGATAGACTTTTAAGCGAGGGTTTATCTACACATATAAATAGAGGTTGAAACCCTAAAACGAAATAAAGATATTACATTTTTATAAATTTTGAGTTCTCTAGATTTTGGGAGAGAAAGAAAAATATTTTCAATCTCTCTTGGGGTTAGCAGTCCAAATTGTGGTCACCATTCATGTGTGGATTTTTGATAGGGGACGCGCACTTGAACGTCTTGAAAATTAAACAATCAGAGAAGAAAATCAAGAATTAAGTTATGATTTACCTTTGTAGATCTAGTTTAATCGAACTTATTTTTTATCGATTTGGGGCTTTATAAATTTTGTGTTGAACTTTTCGTTGCATATGAACCCAAAAACCCAACAGTAGTATCGGAACCATAGGCTTGGTTCTATTAAATGTTTGCATGTTTTCTATGACGTATATATGATATATGTGTGACAACATGATCTCGATTAATGTATATATATAATGTGCATATAGGTTCTGTGATAATTGTTATCAAGAATTGGTTTTAAAGCATGTTGTTAATTCTTGTATTTGATACATATGCATGATTTGATTCAATGATAGAATTCATGTTTATAATGTTTTAATTAACATATGTTTTAGTATTGAACGATGCGAGTTTTATATGTTTACATTGTAGAAGTCATGTTTAGGTTAATGTGATTCTTGTGTTGGATACATAGTTCATTTTGTTCAGTAATTATGTGTGTCTCCATGATAGAAATCATGATTAGGTTAATATGATTAATTTAATATGATTTTGGTGTTGAATGCATGATTAATGTTTCATTTCTTGATTCAATTGCTTTTATCGTTTGAATAAAAATCAAAATTGATTTTGATCATATATCTCGTTGTGGTTATTTGTTAGTAAATTCCTATTAGATAGGAGATAAACTTGTAATCGGATAAGAATTACAAGTCCCATAAGATAGGTGACATATATAACAAATTATTATTTGACAAGGATTCAAAGTGTCTTAAATTCTAATTGGATAAGGATTCAAAGTATCTTAAATTCTAATTGGATTAGGATAAGACATCAAGTTAGAGGTGGGCCCGAGTTAATTAAAAACCTTTTAATTACTAATTTTGGAATTAAAATAAAGGGCAGTTTTAGTCAATCGGATTGACTAAAATAATGAGAATTTTAGGCAATTTTTAACTTTCCGAAATGAAATTTATCGTCTTAAAAAAAATGGGGGCACTCCCCCGTGTACCTTCGATGACCGGCTAGCGGGACCGTCGATAACTGTTCATAGTGCAAGGAAATTCATAAGATAGTCAATATTATTAAAATCTCCTAACTTGTTTAGTGATTATACATGCATTGTAATATATGATATTTTTCTTATTTATTTTATAATCACTAAAACAAATAAAAAAATCCTTCTTCCAAATTTCGAGTCAGGTTTATCCATTTTCAAATACTTGTCAAGGCTTCGATCACATCAATATGGGTTTGCCTCCGTAAAGTGTATTGTGTTATCTTGGTGAGGCAAGTTGAGTAATGGTTAATCTACTATTTGAAATGGTTAAACTTGATAAAGCTATCCAAATGGTTTTGGGCTTTAGGTACTAGATGAGATAAAACATGTTAAGACATAAGATGTTATAATCTCATAAAAATAACTAAAAGTTACATATGATGTAATTGCTAATTGGTACCTACCTAAATAACCTAATTCAAAGTTTTATGCCATAGGTGTCTTGGAATTAGGCGAAACACGGATTTTAGTCTCTTAAATTAATATAGTGTTTTAAGTAGGGCTATTAATTTAGTGGAAGTCTATTCCTCTATACTAAAATGAACTTTGGCATAATCTTTGTCATAGATCTATGGCCTCTTCCAATCACATTAATCACTTGTCAATTTAATCCTTCATGTAGAAGGATAAGTTGTCTGGACAGCTTTCTTAACTGATTCAGAAACTTGAGAATTGTTCTAAAATATGAACGTAAGTTGTATTTCCTGGATAATCCTATTCTTAGGAACCACCAGCCAATGCTTTAAGAGCCATGAATGATGCACATACTAAGCATGTTAACGACTCAACTAATTTTGTATACATTATGTTGGCAACCATGGTTCCCGAACTACAAAAGGATATGGAAAAATGGAAGCCTATGACATGGCTGTGATGCTAAAGGAAATGTCCCAACAGTAGTTCAGGAATAAAAAGGTGTCAGACATCAAGAACCTTCATTCTTAAAAAATGGCTGAGGGTGTGTAAGTTAGTCCTCATGTTCTGAAAATGAATGGCTATATTAACCAACTTGACAGACTTGGATTTCTCATAATCAAAGTGTTGGCTACGAATTTGATTGTAAATTCATTGCTTAATAGTTATTCACATTTTATGATGAGGTATAACATGAATAATGTGGAGAAGTCTATTTCGGAGTTGCATTTGATGTTTTAAACTAGTGGGCAGAATGTCAAGAAACTCATTACTAATGTGTAGATGGTTTAGAAAGGAAACGTTTTGAAGCAAAAGGACAAAGACAAAGCTAAGTTTGTCGAGGCCATTGTGATTGTCACAAAGGCTGTGGAACAAGTCTTGCTTAAGGCTTTTTCTTCTTCACATTCTCAGAAGGAAAAGGAGAAAAAAAAAAAAGAAATTGCCATGCCTACCTAAATATCCTAATTCAAAGTGTCATACCTTAGCTGTCTTGGAATAAGGGTTGTTAATTTAGTAGGATTCTATTCCTCTATAATAAAATGAACTTTTGCATAATCTTTGTTATAAATCTATGGCCACTTTAAATTGTACTAATCCCTTGTCACTGTGATCTTTCTATGAGGAGGATAAGTTGTATGATGAACTTTCTTAATTGGTTCAGAAACTGAAGAATTATGCTTAAGCATGAATGCGAGTTGTTCGTCCAAGATAATCCTATTCCTGAGGAACCACCAGTCAATGCTTTAAGAGCAGTGAAGGATGCACATACTAAGCATGTCAACGAATCAACTGATGTTGCATGCATTATGTTAGCAACCATGGTTCCTAAACTTCAGAAGGATATGCAACACATGGAAGCTTACAACATGGATATGATGCTAAAGGAAATGTTCCAACAGCAGGCTAGGCGAGAAAGGTTCGAGATAGTCAAGAACCTTCATTCTTGCAAAATAGTTTAGGGTACGCTAGTTAGCCCTCATGTTCTAAAAATGAAAGGTTATATTGACCATCTCGATAGACTTGGATTTCCAATAAGTAAAGAGTTATCTGCGGAATTGATCCTAAATTCATTGCATGATAGTTATTCATAATTTATGATGAACTATAAAATGAATAACATGGAGAAGTCTATCTTAGAGTCGCATTCGATGCTTAAAACTACTAAGCAGAATGTCAAGAAACTCATTGCTAATGTATTGATGGTTCAGAAAGGAAATGCTTTAAAGGAAAAAGGCAAAGGTAAGGCTAAAGTTGTCGGGGCGATTATGACTATCACAAAGCATGTGGAACAAGTAGAGTATAAGGCTGCTTATACTTTACTGTCCCAAAAAGAAAAAGGAAAAAAGGAGATTTTCATTTATGCCATGCACTTGAACATTGGTTCAAAAATTGCAAACTTTATTTAGAAGATCGAAAGAAAAAGAAGAGTACCACGACTAATGCTTTAGAAATTTACGTTATTAAAGTTAATTTATCTACTATTGATTTTTTCGTATTGAACACTGAATATGAATCTCACATTTCATTTGTATTAATGTGCAGCGTCTCACCAAAAGTAGAAAGCTAAAGAAAGGAGAAGTCATCTTACAAATTAGAAATAGAGTAAAGGTTGTTGCATTGGCTGTAGAATGCTATGAGTTAGATTTATCCACTGGACTTGTTTTCGTTTTAAATAATTTTTATTATGTCCCTACCTTGAGGAGAAACATCATGTTAGTTTCATGTTTGGATTTGGATGGTTTAAATTTCATTAGTGAGAATAACAAATGCATCATTTCTTATAAATACATTTTCTATGCAAATGTTGATTTGTATAATGGTCTTTATATTCTAAACAAGAAAAAAGAAAAGTTCCACAGATACTCCTATTCTTCATGCAAAAAAAAAGAGATTCAAGTCAAATGATTTGAGTCAAACCTACCTTTGGCATTGCCATCTCCGTCACATAAATTAGAAACGCATTTCTAAACTCCATAAAGATGGACTCTTAGATTCATTTGATTTTGAATGATATGAAATATGTCTATCTTGTTTACTAGGCAATATGACAAAGAGTCCTTTTACTGGACACAATGAAAAGGCAAGTGATTTATTGGGTCTACTACATACTGATGTATGCAGTCCTATAAACATAATGGCCAAAGGTGATTATCAGTACTTCATTATTTTCAATGATGATTTCAGCAGATATAGTTACGTGTATCTCATAAAACTTAAAGGTGAATCTTTTGAGGCGTTTCAAACAATTCAGAATGAAGTGCAAAATCAACATAGTAAAACTATTAAAACACTTCGATTTGATCAAGGTGGTGACAATTTGAGCTAAGAATTTAATGAAAATTTTAGGAACTATGGGATTGTCTAACAGTTAACTGCTCCAGCAACACCACAATGGAATGGTGTTTCTAAGATGAGAAATCATATTTTATTGGACATGGACCGATATATGATGAGTCATGCAAATATTCCCATTCCCTTTCACTGTTATGCATAAGAAACTGCTGCATTTAAACTGAATGGTGTTCCTTCTAGAGCTGTTTATAAAACACCATATGAGATGTGGTTTGGGAAAAACTAAGTTTGTCTTTAGGATTTGGGGTTGTGAGGTTTTCATACGGTGACAAATCTCAAAAAATTTATTAGCCAAATCTACCAAATATGTATATATTGCTTATCCTAAAGAAACTAGAGGATACTAATTTTATAACCTCAATAAGAACAAAGTGTTTGTCGCTCGGAATGGTGTCTTTATCGAAAATGAGTTAATTTCAAAGGACATCAATGGGAAAAAAATTAAGTCTTGAAGAAGTTCGAGAACCACAAATAAATGCTTAGCCGCCAGTGGGAGATCAACAAAGTCTTGAACTTGTTCAACCTCCACAGGTATCACAAGGCCCGCATAGGTTTGTTAGGGTAAGAAATCAGCCTGAGAGATTTAGATTTCTTATTATTGATATTAGTAAGATGTTGCTTATAGATCAAAATGAACCTACTAATTATCAGGAGGCTATGTCTAGCCCTGATGCAGATAAATGGCATAATGTCATGAATTGTGAGATGTAATCCGTGTATGATAACCATGTTTAGAACTTGGTTGATTTACCTGAAGGTCGTAAGACCATTAGATGTAAATGGGTTTTCAAGAAGAAAATTGAGAAGGATGGCAATTTGCATACTTATAAAGCACGGCTAGTTGCAAAAGGTTTCAGACTGACTCAAGGCGTTCATTATGATGAGATTTTTTCTCCTGTAGCCATGCTTTTAAATCCATAAGAATTTTAATTTCCATAGCCACATATTATGACTATGAGATGTGGCAAATGGATTTCAAAACAACATTCCTGAATGGAAAGTCACTTGAAGACATGTATATGATATAGCCTGACGGGTTTGCTCATCTTGAGAATTCTAGGAAGGTGTGCAAGCTTCAGAGGTTCATTTATGGATTAAAGCAAGCTTCTCAGAGTTGGAATCTTTATGATGAAGCAATTAAAGAATTTGGTTTCATTAAAAATGAAGATGAGCCTTGTGTATACAAGAAAGTCAGTTGGAGAGTGGTCATTTTCTTGGTACTGTATGTTGATAATATATTACTTATTGGAAATGACATCCCAATCTTGCAGAGTGTCAACTCTTAGTTAGGGAAGTGTTTCTTAATGAAGGACTTAGAAATGCAACCTACATTCTTAGGGTTAAGATCTATAGTGATAGATCTAAAAATCTGATCGGTCTAAGTTAGAATGCTTATAATGACAAGAAACTAAGTAGGTTTAGTGTGAAAGACTCTAAAAGAGGATCGTTGCTAATATCTCATGGTATAAGTCTCACCAATACTCATTGTGTGAAGACTAATAATGAGCGAGAGCGCATGAATATGATTCCATATGCATCAACTATTGGATCTATCATATATGCCATGTAATCCACCCAACTTGTTTTATGATATACTTTGAGCGCAACCAACAGATATCAGTCTAATCCTAGTGACAGTCATTGGATAATAGTAAAGAACGTTCTTAACTATTTGAGAAAGACTACAGAAGTGTTCTACTTCTTAGTCTATGGAAGTTTGGAAAACGAGCTTGTTGTAAATAGTTACACAGATCCAATCTTTCAAACTGATATAGATGACTTCAAATAATAGTCTAGATATGCATTTACTTTGAATTGAAGCGCAGTGAGCGCGAAAAGTTCGAAGCAAGAAATTGTAGCTGATTCTACAATAGAAGTTGAGTATATTGCTATCACAACCCAAAATTTAATCCTAGTTTGATTTCCTTGATCGGGATCAGTGACCCTCGACTTGAGACCCACATCAAGATATGTGTTGTGACTGAAGCTATGTGGTTGAGGTATATGTTATATTTTTATGATGTATTCTTATTGTATTGTATATGTGTAGACTACTAATTCACTCCTACTTGTGTATAAGTGTTGAGACATGAGTGGAGACATACCTCGAGATGCATATCGATGTGGGACTGGGGTAGAGAGTGATATGATAAGTTCATTTTAAACTTAGTGTTGCTTATATAGTTGGAAAAATGTTGATATAGTTGATTATATATGAAACACATACCTAAGTTAGTAATTTAAAACAATAGCCATGAGATGATTCTCGAGATACATATTTCTATATCTAAAAACAATTAAGTTTGACATTGGTGTTAGTTGGATTGAGTTAGTGGAGAGTTAGTTGGAAAAATGTCAAGATGTAGGCCATTATATTAATCTCAAGATGTGTATGTACATTAAGATCAATGGCTATTAATCAATCCAACATAATATATAAGATTGGATAAGATCAACTCATGCAATCAAACCCATTTCATTTGCAAAAGCTTGATGGAGAAGAGAAGTGTGGGAGGAGAAGAAAAAGATCAAAAAGGTTTTGGAAGATTTGGTGAAGAATTGGTCAAGCAAGGTTATCATTAACTAGGTAATTTTGTTACACTTGCAACTTAGGTTAATATGATGAATTCATGAATTATATGATGTGTGGTTGTTTTTATGATATTAATTGGTGTCTTGAGTCTCTGAAGATGTAAAAAAGAGTTCTCATAGTGTTAGGGTAGCCGATGTCTGGAGAGAACTGAGAATTCTAAGTGCAGAATTCTAGGTTTTCCTCCACATAGCACGCTAACTATTATTAGCTAGTGTACTAACTTTGTATAACTCACGAGAAAAACTTGATAGCGTGCTAATGAGGTCATTATCACGCTAGGTAGGTTACCTAGCGCACTAATTGCTTTGACAAACCAAAAATTTACAATTTTTAACTTAAACTTAAACACTATTAATAATTCTAATATCCGAATTAAAGGTCTAAACACTCTCAAAAATATGTTAAATGATATCAGGAACCTAGAGAAGTGTCTCGGAGGTTTGGATAAGAGTTTTAAGGTGTCGGCAGGCTAGAATAGCTAGGAAAATTGCATGGATTGTAAGTAAACCGATTGAGGTATTTATTTACATTTCATTCATGTTTTGTTATTGATTCTAGTCATTTGGACTTATTTGCCTATTGTAGTCTATATATGATGACTTGTTTCCTCTCTTATTTCATGAGTTTGCTATCATGGTATAGATTGTTGGTTAAATAGATTCATTAACTCTAAATCATGTGCTATGTCATTTTTTATTGTTAACACATGCGGTTAAATGAAATAGCTTGCAATTAGGTAGGTGTTACATAGTTTTGTAAATCTATTTGTTGTGTTTTGGGTTCGTACGCAGCGAAAAATTCAAAACAAATTTTGAAAAACCCTAACAGGATCAGAAATAAGTTCCATTAAACTAAATCTACGAAAGTAAATCACAGCTTATTCTGTGATTTCTTTTTTATTATTCGATTTTCAAGACATTCCAGTACGCGTCCTCTATCAAAAATCCACACACGAACGGTGACCATAATTTGGAGTGCTAGCCCGAAGAGATATTGAAAAATGATTTTTCTTTCTCTCCCTAAATCCAGAGAACTCGAAAAATTGTAAAACGAAATCTTATTACATTTTTTTTAGGGATCCACCATTTATTTATGTATGTAGATAAGCCCTCAATTAAAATCGTATTCGTAATACAACTATTATATTTACGCAGTTTAAGCAAATTACACATACGCCCCTATAAATAAGTATTAATATAACAAAATCGTAAGGACTTCTATGTCATGAATTTTATAATATAAAATTCATTACTCTGGACCAATTGAATTTGTGCAAAGCCATTCTTTGTGTGCGACCCCATAGGTTAATGCGACGTTGGCAGTGAACCAAAAACCTTTTTTGTACACAAGTCAGAAGCAGTCTCTAGCAAGGCATTATGACTACCCTAGTAGCATAAATATCAACATCGATACAACCTAATTAATAACATATATCATATCTTTTTGTCATGCGATATCGTTTGATTAAACATAAGACATGGAAAGTCACCCTTAATATTCAATCGAACTAGTGTCGATCTTTAGGTAAACTGAAAAACATCCAAGTGACATTGATCATATCAATTCACATAGACTTGACCACTATTAGTCTATCTTATCGAGGAATCCACTGATATCGCTTTTTATACGAGAGTAACAAATTCTATCTTGATTACACACCTTCACATATTATTAGCACGGTAACCAATCACAATTTTTATAATTGTCTGGTTAAAGACAACATTTGATTGTGTTAAATTATCATGCTCCCCTGATATTGAAGTCTATGGTAATCTCAAGTCGAATGACTAAATGATATACCTATCATGAGTAACACCTATGACTTACTCTAAGTAATGTTCTCATAGCGGGTCGCTCCAGTATCTTAATCCATAATAAGTACTCATGATATTGATTCATATCCTTATACGCATGATCATCGCATGACCATCAATCACGATTCACACTATTCTTAATTCATTATAGTTCCCACTATAATGACTAATTAAGGACATTGAGGATACTTCAACAAATACCCATGGATTTTACTATAAGGTAAACATGCAATCGCTTATAATACAACAGCAAATAAAACCTCTATTTATTAACTAAAATTATAAGATAAACGATGTTTGTAGATTGACCTAAGGCATGTGGCACATGCCCAAACATCTCCCACTTGCACTAGGGTCAATCATTCATGTATTTGATACTTAATGACCCGACACGACCATTATGTTTCGCTTATGGAAAAGTCTTCATCAAAGGATCTGCAACATTGTCTTCAGTAGGAACTTTTCAAATCATCACCTCTCCCCTCTCAATGATTTCTCGAATGAGCTTAAAACGTCTAAGTATATGTTTGGATTGATGTTGTGATCTCGATTTCTTAGCATGTGCATCACCCCGTTGTTGTCACAATACAAGCAAATGGGGTTAGCTATACTTGGAACCACACCAAGTTCTGAGATGAACTTTTGAACCAAATTGACTCTTTAGCTGCATCGAACGCTGCAACACATTCAGCTTCTATTATTGAATCTGCGACAATTTCTTGCTTCGAACTTTTCCAGCTTACTACGCCTCCATTCAAAGTAAACACATATGCAGACTGTGATCTAAGTCATATATATCAGTTTGAGAAGTTGCATCTGTGTAACCACTTACAACGAGCTCGTCTTCCAAACTTCCCTAGACTAAGAACACTTCTTTAGTCTTTCTCAAGTACTTAATAATGTTCTTTACCGATATCCAGTGAATCTCGCAGGGATCGGACTGATATATGCTTGTTGAGCTCAAAGCATATGATACATCAGGTCGAGTGTATAACAAGGAATACATGATAGATCCAATAGTTTATGCATATGGAATCTTATTCATGTGCTTTTGCTCATCATTAGTCTTCAGACATTGAGCCTTGCTGAGATTTATACCATGAGACATTTACAATGACCTTCTTTTAGAGTCTTGCATATTGAACCTATTCAGTACCTTATCAATATAAGCACTCTGACTTAAGTTGTTATACCTTTTAGATCTATCCCTATAGATCTTAATCCCAAGGATGTAGGCTACATCTTCTAAGTCTTTTATTGAGAAACACTTCCCTAACCAAAACTTGACACTTTCAAAGGTTGGGATGTCATTTTCAATGAGTAATATATTATCAACATACAACACTACGAAAACAACCAAGCTCCAACTTACCTTCTTGTATACACAAGGCTCATCTTCATTTTTAATGAAACCAAATTCCTTAATTAATTTTTCAAAATGAAGATCCCAAATTCGAGAAGCTTGCTTCCATCCATAAATAGATATTTGAAGCTTGCACACCTTCCTAGAAGTCTCAAAATGAACAAACTCTTCAAGATGTATCATTTACACGTCCTCAAGTAACTTTCCATTTCAAAAAGTTGTTTTGACATCCATTTGTCATATCTCATAGTCATAATATGCGGATATGACAATTACAATTCTAATGGATTTAAGTCTAGCTACAGGAGAAAAAGTTTCATCATAATCAACACCTTAAGTATGTTTGAAACCTTTTGCTACTAGTCGCGCTTTACAAGTATGGACATTGCCATCCATGTCAGTTTTCTTCTTGAAAACCCATTTACATTCCATGGTCTTACCACCTTCAGGTAAATCAACCAAGTTCCAATCTTGGTTATCATATATGGATTGCATCTCGGAATTCATGGCACTAATCCATTTATCTGCCTCAGGGCGAGAAACAGCCTCCTAATTAGTAGTAGGTTCATTTTGGTCCATATGCAATACCTCACTACTATCAGCAATAAGAAATCCAAATTTCTCATGCTTATGTCTTACCCTATCAGACCTATGAGGGCTCTGTGATACATGTGGAAGATCAATTAATTCAAGTATTAGTTGATCTCCCACTAGCGTTTGAGTGTTTATTTGTGGTTCTTGAGTTTCTGCAAGACTTACTTTATTCTCACTATTTTCTTTTGAAATAAACTCTTTTCCATAAAGACACCATTCCGAGCAACAAACACTTTGTTCTCAACGGGGTTATAAAAGTAGTATCCTTTAGTTTCTTTAGGATAACTAACGAATACACACTTTGAATATTTGGCTGATGATTTTCTTAAATTTGTTGTCAAATGAAAACCTCACAGCCCCTAATCTAAAGGAAAGAAAAACTTGGTCTTTTCCCAAACCACATCTCATGTGGTGTTTTATCAACTGCTTTAGAAGGAACATGATTTACTGTAAACGGAGTAGTTTCTAAGGCATAAACCTACAAGGAAATAGGAAGATCAACATGACTTATCATAGATCGAGCCATATCTAATAAAGTTTGATTTATCCTCTCAGAAACGCCATTCCATTGTGGAGTTGCTAGGAGAGTTCACTGTGAGACAATCCCATAGTTTCTATGATGATCATCTAACTCCTGACTCAAATATTCACCACCTCGATTTGATCGAAGTGCTTTAATAGCTTTACCAAGTTAATTTTGCATTTCGTTCTGAAATGTTTGAAACATCTCAAAAGATTCACCTTTATGTTACTTCTGAAATGTAATGAAATACTGATAACTACCTCTAGCCATTGTGTTTATAGGACAGCATAAATCAGTATGTATTAAACCTAATAAATCACTTGCCCTTTCACTGTGTCCAGTAAAGGGACTCTTTGCCATCTTGCCTAGTAAACAAGATGCACATGTTTCATATGATTCAAAATCAAATGCATCTAAAATTCCATCTTTATGGAGTTTAGAAATGTGTTTCTCATTAATGTGGCCAAGGCGACAATGCCAAAGGCTAGTTTGATTCAATCATTTGAATTGAATCTCTTTGTATTTACGTTAAGAATGGGACTATTTGTGGACCTTTTCATGTTTATAATATAAAGACCATTGCAAAAATCACCATTTGCATAGAAAATGTCTTTACGAGAAATGAAGCATTTATTATTCATAATAACGAAATTAAAACCATCAAAATCCAAACATGAAACTGAAATGATGTTTATGCTCAAGGCAGGGACATAATAACAATTTTTTAAAACTAAAATAAGTCCACTAGGTATAATTGACTCATAGCATCCTACAGCCAACGTAGCAACCTTTGTTCCATTTCCAACTCGCAGGATAACTTCTCCTTTCTTCACATTTCTACATTTGGTGAGACCCTGAACATTAATACAAATGTTAGATCCACATCTGGTATCCAATATCCAGGAGTCACTAGTAGACACGTTGACTTCAATAACGTAAATACCTAAAGCAGTAGTCGCAGTACTCTTCTTTTCCTTTAGATCTTCAAGATAGAGCTTGCAATTTCTGAACCAATGTCCAGGTGCATGGCAGTAAGGACAATTTCCTTCTTTTTTCTTTTCCTTCTGGAACTGTGGAGTAGAAGTAGCATAGGGTTTGACCTGTTCCATAGGTTTTGTGATAGTCACAACAGCCTTGGTAACTTTAGCCTTGTCTTTACCGTTTTTATTCAAAGCCTTTCCTGTCTAAACCATCGACACACTAGCAATGGGTTTCTTGATATTCTGCTCAATAGTTTTAGGCATCAAATGCGACTCTGAGATAGACTTCTCCAAGTTATTCATGTTATAGTTCATCCCAAATTGTGAATAACTATCAGGTAATGAGTTCGGGATTAAATTCGTAGCTGACTCTTGGCTTATGGGAAATACAAGTCTGTCAAGATGGTCAATATAGCCCTTCATTTTCAGAACATGAGGACTAAATGACGCACCCTCAGCCATTTTGCAAGAATGAAGGTTCTTGACTGTCTCGAACCTTTCTTGCCTAGTCCTGCTGTTGGAGCATTTCCTTCGGCATCGTAGCCATGTTATAAGCTTCAATGTGTTCCATGTTCTTCTGAAAATCAGGATCCATGGTTGCCAACATAATGCATGTAACATCAATTGAGTCGTTGACATGCCTAGTACGTGCATTCTTCATGGCTCTAAAAACATTGGCTAGTCGTTCCTCAGGAATAGGATCATCTAGGACATACAACTTGCGTTCATGCTTAAGAAAAATTCTCAAGTTTTCAAACCAGTCAAGAAATTTTGTCCCTGACAACTTATCCTTCTCAAGGATGGATTGCAGTGACCAAGGATTAGTGTGATTGGAAGAGGCCATAGATCTACAACAAAGATTATGCAAAAGTTTATTTTAGTATAGAGGAATAAACTCTCACTAAATTAACAACCCTCCTTAAAAATACTATGTTAATTTAAGGGACTAAAATTCATGTTTCACCTAATTCCAAGACAGCTAAGGCATGACAGTTCGAATTAGGTTATTTAGGTAGATACCAATTACCAATTATATCGTATGTAACTTTTAGTTATTTTATGAGATAATGACATCTTATGTCTTAGCATGTTTTATCTCATCTAGTGCCTAAAGCCTAAAACTGTTTTGATAGTTTTATCAAGTCTAACCATTTGAAACAATAGAGTAACAATTACTCAACTTGTCTCACCAAAACACAATACACTCCGCGAAAGGAGACCCATATTGATGTGATCGAAGCCTTGAAAAGTGTTTAAGAATGGATGGCACTAGACTTCAAATTTGAAAGAGGGATTTTTGTTTGTTTTAGTGATCGTACTTAAATAAGATAAATATCATATATCTCAATGCGTGAATAATCACTAAAAAGTTAGGAAATCATACAAATATTGACTTTTTTTAGAAAACAAATTTTAATTGCAAAACTTGAAAATCGCCTAAAATTTCTCATAATTTTCGTCAATCCAATCAACCAAAATTGCCCCGTATTTTAATTCTAAAAATATTAATTAAAATATTTTTTATTATCTCGGACCCACCATTAACTTAATATATTATCCAAATCCAATTAGAATTTAAAAAACTTTGAATCCTAATCCAATTAGGATTTGTTTTATATCTCACCTATCTTATAAGATTTGTAATTCTAATCCAAGTACAAGTCTATCTCCTATCTTATACGAATATACTAACGGATTACAACAATGAGATATATGGTCAAAAATCAATTTCGAGATATTAATCATGCATTCAACATCAGAATTATTTTTAATTAATTATATTAACCTAATCATGATCTCTATCATGGAGACATACATAATTATTGAACAAAACGAAATATGTGTTCAAGATAAGAATCACATTAACTTAAACATGAAGTCTACCATGAACATATAAAATTCACATCGCTCAATATATAATATATGTTAATCAAAATATTCTAAACATGAATACTATCATTGAATCATATCATGCGATGTATCAATATACATGAATTAACAACATGCTTTAAAATCAATTGTTGATAACAATTACCATAGAATCTATATGTATATCATATATACATTAATCAAGAATATATTTTCACACATATATCATATATACATCATTAAAAACATGCAAGCGTTTAATAGAACCAAGCCTAATGCTCTGATACCACTGTTGGTTTTTTGGGTTCATAATCAGCAGAAAATTCAAAACAAATTTAGAAAAATCCCAACAAGATTGAAAATAAGTTCCATTAAACTAAATCTACGAAAGTAAATCATACCTTATTCTGTGATTTCCTTTTGATTGTTCGATTTTCAAGACATTCAAGTGCGCATCCTCTATCAAAAACCCATACACGAATTGTGACCACAATTTGGTGCGCTAGCCCCAAGAGAGATTGAAAAATGAATTTTCTTTCTCTCCCTAAATCCATAGAACTCGAAAAATTGTAAAACGAAATCTTATTACGTTTTTTTAGGGATCCACCCTTTAAATGTGTAGATAAGCCCTCACTTAAAATCCCATTTATAATACAACTATTGTATTTATGCACTTGAAACATATTACACATACGCCCCTATTAATAAGTTATCATATAACAAATCATAAGGGCTTTCATGTCTAGAATTTTATCATATAAAATTCATTACTCTAGAGTAATTGAAATTGTGCAAAGCAATTCTTTGCGTGCAATCTAATAGGTTCATGCGACATTGGTGGTGAACCAAAAGCCATTTTGGTACACAAGTCACAAGTGGTCATTAGCAAGGCATTATGACTACCCAAGTAGCATGAATATCGACTTCGATACAACCTAATTAATAACGTATATCATATCCTTTTATCGTGCGATATCCTTTAATTAAACGTAAGACATAAAAATTCACCCTTAATATTCAATCGTATTAGTCTCGATCTTTAGGTAAACTGAAAAACATCCAAGTCGTATTGATCATATCAATTCACATGGACTTGGTCATTATCGGTCTATCTTATCCAGGGATCCACTGATATCTCTCTATACGAGTGTAAAAAAATTCAATCTGGAGTACACTCCTTCACATAGTATTGACACAGTAACTAATCATAATCTTTATAATTGTCTGGTTAAAGACAACATTTGATTGGGACAAATTATCATGCTCCTAATATTATAGTTTATGATAATCTCAAGACGAATGACTAAATGATATACCTATCAAGAGTAACACCTATGGCTTAATCCATGTGGTGTTCTCATAGCGGGTCGGTCCAGTATCTTATTCCCTAACAAGCACTCATGATCCTGATTCGTATCCCTATACGCATGATCATCACATGACCATCAATCAAGATTCATACTAGTCTTAATTCATTATAGTTCTATTATAATGATTAACTAGGGACATTTAAGATATTTCAGCATATAATCATGGATCTTACTATAAGGTAAACATGCAATCACTTATTATAAAACAGCAAAGAAAACCTCTATTTTATTAACTAAAATTATAAGATAAATAATGTTTGTAGATTAACATAGGGCACATGCCTTAACACTATTTTCTAATGCGCATTATATATGTAAATGCTTTGTTGGATTCTTAAATCGTGATATCTCTTGAAATATGAAAGTTGTTCTTATATCTAGGACCATGATATGATAGAGGTGTTGCGACACACGGGGGTCACTAGACATCCGAGGTAATCAAGATCTCTCTACTAACTTAGGTGATATCAAGGGTATGGGACCCGGGGTTGTAGGCAAGTATAACTTAGGTGAAATCACGGGGAATGGGACCTGGGGTTATCGGTAAGTATACATCATAGGTGACTTGCACTTGGGATGATCATAAAGGTATAGAGCATCGATCCGACCTTCACAAAGATGTAGAGCTCAGCTTCATCCTTAGATAGTGGAAAAGGCATTGGGATAGGACTCCCGGCTGACTAGCCCTAGATCATTACTTTTTAGCTGAGTGTCATTTTCATTTTGTTTAACTGGAGGATCTTATAGCATGATTTCGTTTCAGCATAGTTGTTATTATTATGCTTTCAAATACTTGTTGTATATTTGGAAATGTGAACAAATGTCTCTCAGTGTTACTTTCTACTTTCATGTACTCACCGTCCTTTTTATAACGGTGAGTGCAGATCCATCAAGTAGCAGACTAGGCAAAAAGAAGATCGACGACTACCTCTGAGCCAGTAGAGTGTTGCTACACCAAATTTTGTAGGTTTTGACATTGTTACATGACTTTTACATGTCTTTCACATATTTTTAGGCTTTTCTATATATTATGGGTTGAGAGATAGTACCCTGACCAAATACACGTCGATATATTTTATTGTCATTTCATTATATATGTATGTATTTGATCTTTACTTCCTGGTTTTCCATAAATCAGGGTATCATGTTAAAAGCTTCCGCTAAATTGTTAAGACTTCTGCTCAATAAATTTTAAGTTTGTAACATTTTATTTAACTCTAATTTATTAATTGACATAAGATAAAAAAAATGGTTATGTGAGAAATTAACGAGTAAGAATAAATATTTTAGAAAGGCTGACTAATTCCATGTTAAGTCATACATGGTGAGGTTAGGGCTTAATGATGGGATTAGACTGAGCGATGCCCTAATTTGAGATGTGGTCGTCATATGTGGTATCAGAGCCTAAGTTTATAGAGCTTAGGTAGTGGAATATAGTTATTCTACAATGTGGTACCAAAGTTACAGTTTGTAATAGGGGCCTAACTTTTCTAATAAGTAACGAATAAAATTTAAATGATAAAACATAAATTTTCGGCTGTGGAAAACCAGATGATCCTTGATTAGAAACCATTAGTTGGGATGAGAATGAAGGTGAGATGGGGATTTCATATATGTACTTCTCAGTTTCTATATGTATATATATGCGTTATTAATGTAGTAGCTAATTTGCGTTCGCTATCAACTTGAGACATCGATGGTTGATTCACGCGATAATGGTAATGCAGGTGCTAGTGGCAGCCAACCTCATATTCCATTAGCTGACAATTTTTGAAGGCTATCGAATCGAGTAGCTGCTCAGGGATAGCAGTTTGCGGATTTCATTACCATGATGGCATCACGTTTTACTCCACCTGCATAAACACCGGCCCCTACTACTACTACCCCTACATTACCGACAGCCTCTCCGATAGTACAAATGGTATCGATAGTGATAGCCCCAACTACAGAGATAGTTGATACATCGTCTCCCACCCTTACATCTTCGAGTTCGTCTGCAGAGGTTCAGCTGGTAAAGGACTTCATCAGACTAAAGCCGGTTTACTTTGATGACTAGCTAGACTTTGAGAAGATTGAGAAGTTGGTTTTGTCTCGGGAGAACCTTGATAGAGTCTTGAGGATTAAAGACAGACTTTGGGTTTACATTTCATCATATACGCTACAAAGAGGTGCTAATATTGGGTGGTGACAATAGCTCATAATGGAGGTTTTGAGTCATGGGATGCCTTTAAGAAGAAGTTTTATATGTAGTATTTCCCACCTATAGTGATGAAGAGATTGAGGAAGGAGTTCATGAATCTAAGACAGGGAGGTGGTGAGCTATAGAGACAGATACAATTATCAGAGGCGATTTGTTGGAGATTTAGTGAGTGATGATTTGAAGGATGTGTACTACTTTAGAGATAGACTTAAACTAGATATAGGATTTTATGTTATCAATTCACGTGCTAGGACTTTGGGCGAGATTTATGAGCATGCACTTTCTCATGAGGCATACTATTTGAGCAGAGTTATCGATAAGACATTGCTAGGACTAGTACCGACGTAAGATCAGACTACGGAGTTTGAGAGGAGGAGAAATATGGGCAAGAGATAGAGGAGATGAGAGAGAGGTTCTCGGGGATTAGGGATAGCTACCTCAGTTGTACCTTATGTATCGCACCCTACTTTGTTACAGACTATAGTTGGTACACCTCTCATGCCACAACTTGTCAGACCTGCATTGCCAATTCCTACTACTTTGCCAGTTTTTCCAGTACCACCAACACAACGTCAAGACCAACAGGATGGTTACCGACAATTAGACGCAGGGTCAACGTAGGTCGATTACTTACTTCAGGTGTGGTATGGTTGGGAAAGTGATTAGAGATTATCAATAGCCACTAACCATGATTCCACCGCAGAGTTGAGAGCTGATGTCAAAGCCACACAAAGAGTCATTGAGGGTAAGGTTTTCATATGCGATAGAGATTTATATGTTTTGTTTGATTAGGGTTATACAGTATCTTTCATTTCTGGTTGCATGATAGGCATCTTAGGGTTGACACTAGTTAAAGTTAGTGCACATTTGATTTTGAGTATTGCAACCATGGATAGGGTTTATCCTATTTGTCTTGTTTAGGGATGTCTATTAGAGATAGGCGGGGTAGAATTACCTACAGATTTCAAAGTGCTCGAGTTTTTAGACTTCGATGCATTGTTAAGGATGGATTGCCTAGCAACGTATCACGCTCATATCAACTATTTTTGTAAGACAGTAATATTTGAGATTCCAGGACGTTCGATGTTCACATATAATGGTAGTACACTGAGAACCGAGGGCACTAAATGTCGAGTTTCGATTAGTGGAGAGATGGAGACTCTGATAGATGTGTTTCCGGAGGACTTACCTGGTTTACCACCCACTAAGAAAGATAGATTTTATTTTTGAGTTGGTATCAGGCAACAAATCTATTTCTTTACCGTCGTACTGCATGGCTCCGAAAAAGTTGGAGGAGTCGAGTAGTCAGTTTCGGGATTTGGGACAAAAGGAATTCATCACACCTTCTATGTCACAATGGGTAGCACCTATCCTATTTGCGAAGAAGAAATACGGTACGTTAAGGCTGTATATCGACTATAAACAGTTGAACAAGGTCACAATCTAGAAAAAGTATCCATTACCATTGATTGACAATTTGCTTGATCAGCTGAAAGGAGCACAATTTTTCTTTAGAATAGACCTGCGATCAAGGTATCATCAGCTTAGGATCAGGGATGAAGATTAATCTTAGACAACATTCAATGTGAGAATAGACACTACCAGTGTACAATCATGCCGTTAGGTTTAACTAAAGCCCCAGCCATGTTTATGAATTTGATGCATCGGGTGATGAGACCATTTCTTGACCATTTCATGATAGTTTTCATCGATGATATATTTTTATATTCAGGGACTCAAGAGGATCACCAGTAGTATCTCAAGGAGACATAGCGAACTTTCAGAGAGGACAAACTATACACCAAGTTCAGTAAGTGTGAATTTTGGCTATCAAAGGTCAAGTTTTTAGGACATGTTGTAGAGCAGCAGGTATTGATGTAGATTTAGCTAAGATTTAGGCTATTATGGATTAGCCACCACCAACATAAGTCATGGAGATCATTAGTTTTTTTGTGATTAGCAGGATATTATCGTTGATTCGTGATGGATTTCTCGAATATCGCTTCACTAGTCGCCAGATTAACCCAAAAAGACGTCAGATTTTATTGGTCTAAGGAATGCAATGAGACATTTGCTTTGCTGAAAAGGTTGTTGACTATGGCACCAGTGTTGATATTGAAAGAGGCTATACAGGGATTTTTGGTATATATATATATTTCTCATATAGTTTTAGGTTGTATGTTGATGCAGGATAGAAGCCAAATGGCCTATAGATCCAGACATCTGAAGATACATGAGAAGAATTATCTCACTCATGACTTAGAGTTGGCGGTGATGGTATTTTCTCTGAAGATATGGAGACATAATCTATGTGAATATAGGTTCACATTCTACACTAATCATAAGAGTTTGTATTACCTCTTCACACGAAAAGAGCTGAACATGAGACAACACAAATGGTTAGAGTTTCTAAAGGACTATGACTTTTCTCTAGAATATCACCCAGGAAAAGCTAAGGTAGTTGCTAATGCGCCGAGTAGGATACCAACTAGAGATACCGAGATTGTTATATGTCATATGATTCATGAGTATGGATTACTCAAGCCAGCGGCAATGATGAGTCAATCAGATATTCCTACCGACACCAAGGTGATGGTTTGCTCAAAGATGAGGTTTCAGACAGTGTTTACACAGAGAGTGTTAAAGGGTCAGAGTACCGACATTCTATACCAGAGGTTTAAAGGCAGATTGTGGATATCGTCAATGGCAGAGCTAATATAATATTCTTGAGGATTCACACCGTTATCGATTCACTATTCATCCAAGCATAACCAAGATGTTCCATGACGTAAAAAGACATTTTTAGTGGTATGGGATGAAAGCTGACATATCAAAGTTTATTAGGAAATGTGGGATCTACTAGCAATTGAAGGCTAAGCATCACAGACCTGGAGGATCATTATAGTCGCTTCCCATTCCATAATGGAAGTGGGAAGACATAGCCATAGACTTTGTCAGAGGATCACCAATGATTTCCCCTCTACACAATTTTATATGGGTAATTCTGGAAAGACTGGCGAAATATGTCCATTTCGTACTACTTGCAGCTCACTACACATTTAACCAGTTGAGTATATTGTTTGAGGGGGAGATTGTCAGGATGTATAGGGTACCATTGATTATTACGTCAGACATAGATGTTATGTATATGTCAAGGATGTGGCGGAGTATGTAGGAGCAGTATGGTACATGTATTGAGGCTTTATATGGCAAACCGTGTCACTCACCATCTTGTTGGGCTGAGCTAGAGGATTGAGAGTTGGTAGGGCCCAAGATTATTATTGACCACACAAAGAAGGTACGACAGATTCACCAGAGGCTTAAAGGAGCCTAGAAGATGCAAAAGAAGTATGCAGACACGTATCGCATCAATCTTACGTATAACGCGGAGCCTTTGTGTATTTAAAGGTTTCTCCCCGAAAGGGTCTCACAGATTTGGTTTGAAAGGCAAGTTACCCCCGAGATTTATCGAGCCTTTCTGGATCAGAAGACTGGTCGAGAAGGTTGCTTTTGAGTTACCTCCATAGATGTTGGGGATTCATCCAGTCTTCCATATTTCTATGATTCGACTAGCTGAGACGAAGGCAGGCGTATGAACGATGGTTGACTTGAGCTAAATTGGCGACGACATATCTTACGAGGAGCAGCTCGTACAGATCCTATACCAAAATGTACAACAATTTAGAGGCTAGTATAACCTGAAGGTGTTATTTAAGTGGTAGTTTCATGGAGACTTGGAACTCACATAGGTGCAAAAAACTATATGCAAGACAGATTTTCGTACCTTTTTTTAGTCAGGTATAAGTTTAACCTATGTTTAATTTTGAGGACGAAATTTCCATTAGTTGGGAAGATTTTTCACAACCCGAAATACTAATTCGAGTTTAATTTCCCTAATTAGGATCAGTGACCCGTAACGTGAGACCCGCATCAAGATACATGCCATGATCGAGGAAATATGGCCAAGACGTGAATGGAGACGAAGTGGAGATGCACCTCAAAATGCGTGTAGGCATGGGATCGAGGTAGAGAGTGATGTGGTAATTTGTAACAATAGCCAAGTGATGATTCTTGAGATATTTATTGCCACATTTGGAAACTAATTGAGTTTGACATTGGTGTTAGTTGGATTGAGTCAATGGAGAGTTAGAGGAAAAAATGTCAAGATGTAGGCCATTAGATTACTTTCGGGATGCGTATGTACATTAAGATCAATGGCTATTAATTAATCCAACATAATATGTAAGATTGGATAAGATCAACTCATGCAATCAAACCCATTTCATTTGCAAAAGCTTGCTATAAAATAGAAGTGCTAGAGAATAAGAAGATCAGAAAGGTTTTGGAAGGTTTGGTGAAGAACTGGTCAAGCAAAATGATCGTTAACTAGGTCATTCTCTTACACTAGCAACTTAGATTAATTTTTTGAATTCATGAATTATATGGTGCATGGCTATTTTACGATATTAATTGGTGTCTTCGATCTCTAGTGATGTAATAGAAAATTCTCAATGTGTTGGGGTAGCCTATGTCTAGAGAGAACTCTGAATTCAAAGTGCAGGATTTTGGGTTTTCCTGCACATAGTGCACTAGGTGTAATTAGCTAGCGCGCTTACTTTGTATAATGCGCCAGAGAAATGTGACGGCCCCTTCTTCTAAACAGGGCACTGTCTAGCCTAATCACATAATTAAGCTTAATCATAACTACGTAAGACTTAATTACGTGATAGTCTGTCTTTCGTCCCAATATTATTCAATGCATGTATTTAGATATTATTATATTTTAGAGTTAATTAAAACTTTTTATCATTTTAATATTTTCACGTAGTTTACTAATCAAGATTCGTAAGCATGGAAATTTAGGAAATACAGTATAACATGCATGTATATATCATAAAGATAAGAACACAATATAATATATGAGTCTCAAAAATGGGACACTATACACTCAACCCACTATACAACCTAAAAATGTACTATAAAAATATAAACAGTAATAAAACAACAAAAGTTGAGTCATACAAAAATGAGATGTGAGAATCGATGAAATGCTCAAAGAAAATCGCTGATCTTCTCCTTCCCCGATCTGCTGCTGCTCGACGGACCTACACCCACCGTTATAAACTAGATGGTGAGTATATTGATATTTAAGTAATAATTGGAGAATTCTATGCCACATTTCCAAAATATAAGAAAGGTATTTAAAAGTAAAGTAACAAAGGAATTGTCGAATCAAGTAGTGCAAGTAAATAGCATAGTTAAAAATGTATAAACTAACACTGGTTAAGTCGAAATAGTCTACATCTGGTCGGCAGCGAGAACCTTCACGTAACCTTTCCCACTATTATATGGAGCCGCGCTCAACATATTCTATACAAATAGCGGAGCTGCACTCTACGCATACAAATCGTCTATCTCATTTTTGCCGACAACCCTGAGTCTCATATCTGTGTGTTGTGCAAGTGTAGTGGTGAGTGCTAAAACCCCGGTAGACTCATGTCCCCATGAACTGCACCTCTCTTGTGCAATGAACACTAGATAATCCCTACTTTAGTTTTCAAAGACCAACAATTCCAAGTCTCTAGGATTTCAAAACTAGTTAAACTACAAATCCCAAGGAAATAAAATACAAGTCTAATCCATTCCAACTTATCCCAATAGCAAGCTTTTGACCAATTATCTTTCAATAATATCATCAAGAGTAGAAATTGGAATCAATGAAACATTTCACAAGGCATCATGTCATCAATATTCAAACATGAATAAAATAAGAACAACATGATGTGAGATTACGAGTAGCAATGTCTACAAATAGACTATAAAGCGATAAGAGTCAATGAAGTGAAATATAGAATTCTCACAGCTTTACTTACAATTCACAAAGCTAATCCTAGCCTATCTGGCCTCCCGACACTTCAAAACGTGTCCTTGAACTCACGAGACCTCCTGTTAGTTCCCTAGAGTTGTTTTATAAGTTTTAGAGTGGGTTTGGACCTCTACTTAGAGTTTTAAAACCATTTAAAAGTTTGGGCCATTTTTGAAAATTGCTGATTTTTGTATCATTTGGGAAATTAGTGCGCTAATTTTTAACAGTAGCGCATTAATTCCGACATTAGCGCGTTACCTCGAATATCTAGCGCGCTAATAAATAATAGCACGCTAACTTTTTACATTAGCACACTATTTTCAACATTAGCGCACTAATTCAAATATCTAACGCGCTAATATTAGATTTCTTACCTAGCGCGCTATAAGCAGCAGAACCTAGGATTCTGCATTTTGAATTCTGGGTTTTTGCTACACATAGGCCTCGTTGACGCCTTGGGCCCTCATATACACTACTAGAGGTCCCTAACATCAAACCCAACATAAAACAACAATTAACAACCTCAAATTCTTGAATTCAAAAAGTTGGCTATGTTAATGGAGTGGAGGAGTTACCCGGCTTGATGATCTTCTTCTTCTTCATGAAACCTTCATTGAATCGAAGCGCTTCTCCTTCATAAGGATTACTCCAGAAATCCCTCTTTTCTCTTTTCCTCATTGCCAAATCGATTTATGTTGAGGATAAGAAATTAAATTGTTGACTTATTGGTTTATTTGACTAATTGGGTATGTTTAAACCATGGCCCTTGATCATGTGTGCAAACGTATCTCGAGGCTCAACTAGTGGACCACCTTCATTCAATAATTTTCTAAGTCATGCTTAAATGACTCAACAAGTTAACTTAATTGACTCTTGAATTGTCAATACATGTCTCGATGCACATCATTTGATTATTCATTTATTTCAATAACTTAGGCACATTAATGTTCAATTGGATATGACCACATTAAAGCTACTTATAAAACCAACATTAGTTCACATTAAACTTACCCAATAAGCCGCTACTTTGGTCCCACATCGACAGGCAACTCGAGGTACGTCTCTTCTTGTCTCGATACCTATATACCCATATAAATTGACTTAATGGTCTACACATATACAATACACTAGGCATTCATCATAACAAATATAAATTAACCTTGGCCCTTGCCTCGGTCAATGGGCATATCACGGTGGGGGTTTCACAGTACGGGTCGTTGATCATGTTTAAGGAAATAAACACAATTAGAGATTTCAGGTCGTTACAATTCTCCCAACGAATGAAAATTTTTTCCTCAAAATTAATATTTGAAGTAGGATTTAAGCCTAACTCGAATAGGTATAGAAACCTATCACGCATATAGTCCTCCCATTCCCAGGTGAGTTCCATATCATCGTGAAACTGCCACTTGATAAGCACTTTTGGGATAGACTTGACTCTCAAGTTCTGTAGCAATCGATCCAAAATCTGCACAAGCTACTCCTCATATGAAATATCCTCACTCAGGTCTATCTGACTCAAATCTATAGTCGGACGATCATCTACTCTCGATTCAGCTAATCGAAGCATGGAGATATGAAAGACTGGATAAACTCCTGACATTTGCGGAGGTAAATCAAGCTCATATGCAACCTTTCCAACTCGTTTCTTATTCATGAAAGGTCCGATAAACCTCAGTGTAAGTTTACCTTTCACTCCGAACCTCTGAAGACCCTTCCGAGGGGAAACCTTCAAATATACAAAGGATCCTTCGGTGTACGTGAGATCACCGAGATATCTGTCCGCATACTTTTGCTGGCTATCCTAGGCTCCTTTGAGTTTTTGACAAATCAGTCGTACCTTTTTCGTGTGATCAATAATAATCTCAGGCCCCACAATCTCCCGGTCCTCTAGCTCAGTCCTACACGATAGGGAGCGTCACTGTTGTTATACGCAAACTCATACAACGGTAAGTAGTCCTTCCATGATCAACCAAACTCCAAAACATAAGCCCGCAACATATCCTCAAGTACCTGAATTATTCTTTAAGTTTGCCTGTCATTCTGAAGATGAAAGTTCGTACTAAACTATAAGTGCATACAATACTGCTCCTGCATACTCCACCACATCCTAGACGTATACATAGCATCCCTATCTGACATGATAGTCACTGGTACCTCATGCAACCTAATAATCTCTCATTGAAATAGTATACTCAACTGATCAAGCGTGTAATGTGCAGCCACTGGTAGAAAATGAGCAAACTTCGTCAATCTGCCAATGATAACCCAGATGGAATCATGTCTATGGGCGGTTCTCGGTTATCCCATCGCAAAATCCATAGCAATGTCCTCCCACTTACATTGTGGAATGGCAAGAGGTTGTAGCAATCCTCCGGGTCTATGATGTTCAACCTTTACTTGCTGATAAGTCTCACAGTTCCAAATAAATCTTAGATATATCCACCTTCATCCCCGTCCATCGAAAATGTCTCTCCTTATCATGGTACATTTTGGTCCTGCCTAGATGAATGGTGAATCGAGAACGGTGTGACTCTTGAAGAATCTCCTCTCTTAGCTTTGGTAATGACGGTATCCAAAGTCTGCCCCTAAATCTCAAACATTGGTCAGACATCTCTGTCCAATCAACACAATCTACACTCTGCGCTAACTCGCTAAGCCTCAAGTACAACCTTTCGGTCCTTTGACCCTTTGATACTCTCTATGTAGACACGTTCTGTACTCTCATCTGAGCGCAATTCTCAACACGAGTTTCAGTAGGAATCTCCACATTTCCAACAAGCATCCTACTCAGTGCATTTACGACTATGTTCGCTTTTCCCGGATGGTACTCTGAAGAAAAGTTGCAATCCTTCAGAAACTCTAACCATCTGCGTTGTTTCATATTCAGATCCTTTTATGTGAAGAGATACTTCTGACTCTTGTGATTAGTAAAAAGTGTGAATTTCTCTTCATACAGGTAATGTCTACTTATCTTCAGTTCAAACACTACTGCTGCCAGCTCAAAATCATGCGTCGGATAATTCTTCTCATGTACCTTCAATTGTCTAGATGTATAAGTTAATGTACCAATACCCTACATCAACACACATCCCAGACCTCTATGAGAAGCATCAGTATGCATAGAAAATCCTTATCCAACCTCTGGTAGTACCAATACTGGTGCAGTAGTTAATAATCTCTTCAACTAAGCGAATGTCTCCTCAAATTCATTAGACCACTTAAATCTAACACCTTTCTAGATCAATCTCATAAGTGGTAAAGCGATTTTCGAGAAATCCTTCATAAATTGACAATAATACCCTGCCAAACCAAGAAAACTCCTGGTCTCAATCACTGAAGTCGGTGCTATCCAATCCATAATTGCTTGAATCTTGGTTGGATCCACTACTATCTATACTGCTCAAACAACAGGCCCTAGAAACTTAACCTCTGACAACAAGAATTCACATTTACTGAATTTGGCGTAAAGTTTATGCTCTCTCTAAGTCTACAACGTCTCCCTGAGATGCTGCTCGTGATCCTCCTTAGTATATCAATATATCATCGATGAAGACTATCATGAATCAGTCAAGAAACAGTCTGACAACCCGATACATCAGATCTATAAACACTGCTGGAGCATTAGTAAGCCCAAACGACATAACCGTGAATCGAAAATGTCCATATCTCGTGCTAAAAGCTATTATGGACCTATCCTCATCCCTGATCCTAAGCCGATGATACCTTGATCGCAAGTCTATCTTGGAGAAAAACCGTGCTTCTCTCAACTAATCAAATAAATCATCAATCCTCGAGAGTGGATATTTGTTCCTAATGGTGACTTTGTTCAACTGTCTGTTGTCGAAACAAAGTCTTAAAGTACCATCTTTCTTCTTCACAAAAGGGCAGGTGCTCCCCATGGTGACATAGAAGATGTGATGAGTCACTTATGTCCCAAATCCTGAAGCTGAGTCTTTAACTCCTCTAACTCTCGTGGTGCCACACAGTATGGTGGTATGGAAATAAGTTTAGTACCCAGTACCAATTCAATAATGAAGTCAATCTCTCGCAGTGGCTGTAAACCAGGTAAATCCTCCAAAAATGCATCAGGAAACTCTTTAACAATTTGTATGTCTTCCAACCTAGGCCTCCGACTCTCTAGTACAATGTATAGCAAGATCAATGCCTCCATATCCTTACTAGTCGTAGGTCAACTTCTCATACCCACTGTCCTTGCTGAACTAACTCTATAGGTGAACGTCAGACACCCTGGGATCTCAAATATCACTGTCTTACTGAAACAATCGATATAAGCGTAATATGCTTCTAACTAGTCCATCCTTAAAATCACGACAAACTCTAAAAATTCGAGGACTCTAAAGTCAGCAAGTAACTCTACCTCATCTTTCTCGACCAGGCATCCCTTAATAAAACTATTAGGGTAAACCCTATCCCCAGCTACTGTACTCAAAATCAAATGTACACTAAGTCTAACATGTTTTAGCCCTAGGATGTCTACCATGCGACCAGCAATAAAAGATACGGTAGATTCGGAATCAAATAATACATATACATCTCTAACGCAAATGGAAATCATACCGTCAATGAGACCTTATGTTGCGTCAGCGTCTAGCTGGGCTACCATATGAACCTTCTTTTGGGCCTGCTGGTCATAGACTACTGCTAGATGCGGGCACTCTCTTACAATATGTCCAACATGTTCGAATCTGTAGCATGTAAGCTATTTGTGTTGACCGTGAGCCTAAACCTGACCCTGTCTTTATGACTGTCCCTGTCTTTATGACTGTCCATGTCCTTGTCTAGTATCTCGGCCACGACCTCTGCCTCGGCCTCTGCCACCCTCCAGCTGCTGTCGTAGAGCATGTAGGGCGGGAAGTGTAGGAACGGCGGGAGCTAGTAACAGTGGTCCAATGGGAAGTCGCAACGCTGGCTTTACGGGAGGTGGCAAGGGAAGTCTGCCTACCGTACTCTATGTTGGAGCAATATAAGATATATGAGGCATAGCTTGTAGGTGAGTGGTTGTCCCTAACCTCTAAGAACCTCTGTTTCATCCCCTTACGCCTCTGTCTCCTTCTCCCTTATTCCATGGCATACTCTATTTACTAAACTGGACTCGGTTCTCTGCAATCAGCGACTCTGCCCAAATAGTATGTCTCATGTGATAGGGTAGGCTCGTAGATCTTTATGAGTATCGTAGTGCCCGAACTGACTATGTAATAACCAATATCTGGCCCAAGTCCATCACCGAAGTGATACACATCTTTAGATTCATTTCTCACCAATTCTCCAAGAAATTGTCTCATATAATCATATATGTTCATGTACTGCATCACAGACTCCTTTGGTCCCTGTCTCAAGTCCATGAACTCTCTTCTCAACCTCTTCAGTACTAAAGGCGAAAATTACTGCTGACAGAACTTCTGCTTGAAAGAATCACATGTCTCAAACTCTTCACGAGTAGCTATTGTCATACGCCACCAGACATCGGTGTCTCTGTCTCGAAAGTATACGATGAGATCTCTGCCCGAAGTATATCCTCGATCTTCGGTATCCTATAAAGCTTCTCTTGAGAAAGAATCCATTTCTCAATCTTTTGGAAATCTCGTATGCCATCAAAGTAAGTTGGCTTGAGTCTAATCAAGTCTTCACAAGCTGAACTTCAACTGATGCGCTACAGGATGCAAGCGTAGGAGATGGTACTATCTCAGTTGTCTCCTCTACTGGTGAGGTAACGGCTAGAATAGTCTGCACCATCGGTGCTGCTAAATCCGTAGTAGGAAGTATTGGCGCGTATATAGTCTATGTAGTAGTTGTTGGAATCGACGTCGATATCGATGGAGCAAAACGGGCTATCATCAAGGCGATAAGATCACTCAATTGCTAGCCCTGAGTTGTCACTCCGAAAAACAGCCTCTGTAAATCTTTCGCAATAGTAGGAGTGTGACTGCCACTAGGCTCTACATCTCCTCCCCCTCGTGTATCAGCCATCAGGATCTGCAATCGATAGTGAACGCGAATCAGCTTCTACGTGACATAGTGCATAAGTAAATATACATATAGCAATTAATAAGTACATATAAGAAGTCCCCATCTCACTTGCACTCATTTCCCAACTAATAGTTTCTAGGCAAATGTCAAGTGGTTTCCACGACTAAGGTTTGTGTTTTATTGCCTTAAACCATATAGTTCTCTAAACATATGCTCTGATACCAACTATGACGGCCCTTTCTTCTAAACAGGACACCGCCCGGCCTAATCTCGTAATAAAGCTTTAATCCTAACCACATAAGACTTAATTATGTATTAGTCAACCTTTCGTCCCTATATCATCAATACACATATTCAAATATTATTATATTTTAGATTTAATTATAACTTTTTATCATTTTAATATTATCACGTAGTTTACAAATTATGCGAAAACTCTTACTACTCAAATTTCCTAAGTGTGGAAAACAAGGAAATACAACATCACATGCATTTATATATCATAAAGGTAAGAAGACAGTATGATATATGAGTATCAAAAATGGGGAACTATACACTCAACCCACTATACAACCCAAAAATGTAGAGTAAAAATATAAACAGTAATAATACAGCAAAAGTCGACTCATAATAAAATGAGATAGGGGAATCACCGAAATGCCATAGAAAGTCGTCGATTTTCTCCGACCAACACCCTGTTGGGGCATGTGCCCTAGGTCAATCCATTAACTGTCTTTATGAATACTTTTAGTTAATAAAATAAAGCATTTCATTTGTTGTTTATTATAATTAATTTGCATGTTTACATTATAATAAGATCCATGGGTATTTACAGAAATATCCTAAATGTCCCTAGTCGATCATTATACTGGGAACTATAATGAATTAAAACTAGTGTGAGTCTTGATTGATGATCATATGATGATTATACGTATAGGGATACAAATCAAGATCACGAGTACTTGTTGAGGAACAAAGTATTGGACCGACCAGCTATGAGAACATCACATGGATTAAGTCATAGTTGTTTCTCATGATAGGTATTTTTTTCAGTCCTCTGACTTGAGATTACCGGAGACTTCAACATTAGGAACATAGTGATTCGACACTATCAAACGTTGTCTTTAACGAACGATTATAAAGGTTGTGATTGGTTACTGTGTGAGCAATGTGATGAAGTTGTGTAATTGATGTAGAATTTGTCCCTCTCATATAAAGAGAGATATCGAGTGGATCCCTCAATGTGTTAGACTGTTAAAAGGTCTAGTCTAAGTGAATTGATATTGATCAATTTTACTTGGATGTTTTCAGTCTACCTAGAGATCGAGACTAGTACGATTGAACATGTTGGATGACAATTCCATGCCTTATGTTTGATCAAAAGGATATCGTGTGACAAAAGGATGTTATATGCACTATTGATTAGGTTGTATCGATTTGATACTCGTACAACTTGGGTAGTCATAATGTCTTGCTAGAGGCCGCTTATGACTTGTATACCAAAATGTGTTTTGGTACACTGACAATGTTGTATAAGCCTATTGGGTCGCAGACTAAGAATGGTTTTGCGAGATTTTAAGATGGTTCAGAAAAAAGAATTTTATATGATAAAATTCATGACTGAAACTTCCTTGTGGTGCATTACACTTATACTTCTTTAAGTATGGGTATATGTGTAATTTACTTAACCATTTATATACGAGGGTTGTATAAATAGACGCTTTAAGTTAGAATACACGTACGAAAGATTAAAAGGCCGAAACTCTATTTTCGTTTTAGAAATGACTTAGGGTTTTTTGGTATTCTTTGGATCATTTTGGAGAGAAACAAAAGGTTTGGTATTCTTTCAAAGCTAGCACTTCGAATCTCATCCGTCATTCGTGTGTGGACTACTGGTAGAGGGCATTCGTCGTTGGCAGCGCCTTAGAGATCGATCAACCTTTAGAAAGGTATATTGCGACTGAGGTATGATTAAGTTTTTCATGGTTTAAACATTTTTAATGGAATTAGATTCGGATCCTATTGGGGTTTTTGTTAAAATTGTTTTGTCATCTCCGTTGCGCATGAACCCCAAAACCCAACACACCCACCGTCGCAAACTAGATGATGAGTATATTGATATTTAAGTAATAACATGAGAATTATATGCCACATTCCCAAAATATAAGAAAGGTATTTAAAAGTAATAAGTACCGAAAGAATTGTTGTATCAAGTAATGCAAGTAAATACCACACTTAAAAATGTATAGACAGACACAGGCTAAGTCGAGATGATCTACGTCCGGTCGGCGGTGAGAACTATCACCTAACCACTCCCACTACTATATGGAGCTACGTCCAACATATTCCATACAAATAGCAGAGCTGCGCTCTACGCATACAAATCATCTATCTCATTCTTGTCGACCACCCCGAGTCCCATATGTCGTGTGCTCCATAAGTGTAGTGGTGAGTGTCAGAACCCCGATAGACCCATGTCCCCGTGAACCGTGCATCTCTTGTACAATGGACAATACATAATCCCTACTTTCGTTTTCAAAGACCAACAATTCCAAGTCTCTAGAATTTCAAAACTACTTAAGCTACAAAGCCCAAGGAAATAGAATACAAGTCTAATCCATTCCAGCTCATCCCAACATCATGCTTTTGACCAATTATCTATCAATAATATCATCAAGAGAAGAAATTGGAATCAATGAAACATTTCACAAGGCATCATGTCATCAATATTCAAACATGAATAGAAACAAGAACAACATGATGTGAGATTACAAGTAGCAATGTCTACAAATAGACTATAGAACGATAAGAGTCAATAAAATGAAATATAGAATTCTCAGCTTTACTTACAATTCAAAAAGCTTATCCTAGCCTATCCGCACTCCCGACACTCCAAAAGGTATCCCATAACTCTCGAGACCTCCCGTTAGTTCCATGGAGTTGTTTGATAAGTTTTAGAATGGATATGGACCTCTACTTAGAGTTTTAAAACCATTTACAACGTTTAAGCCATATTTGAAAATTGTAGATTTTTGTACTTTCTGGGCAATTAGCTCGCTAATTTTTAATAGTAGCACGCTAATTCCAACATTAGCGCGCTACCTCGAATATCTAGCACGCAAATCAATATTAGCGCACTAAATTTTGATGTTAGCGTGTTAATTTCAACATTAGCATGTAAATTCAACATTAGCATGCTAATTTAAATATCTAGTTCGCTAATCAATATTAACGCTCTAGATTTCTTACCAAACGCGCTATGTGCAGCAGAACCCATAATTCTGCATTTCAAATTTTTGATTTTTGCTACACATATGTTAATGGAGTGGAGAAGTTACCTAGCTTGATGATCTTCTTCTTTACAAAATCTTCACTGAATTGAAGCGCTTCTCCTACACCAAGATTACTCCAGAAATCTATTTTTTCTCTCTTCCTCCTTGCTAAATCGATTTGTGATGAGGATAAGAAATCAAATTGTTGACTAATAGGTTTATTTGACTAATTGGATATGTTTAAACCATGGCCCTTGATCATATGAGCAAACGTATCTTGAGGCTCATCTAGTGGACCGCCTTCATTCAATAATTTCCTAAGTCATGCTTAAACGACTCAACAAGTTAACTCAATTGACCACTACATTTGTCAATACGTGTCTCGATGCACATCATGTGATTACTGATTCATTTCAATAACTTTGGCACATTAAAGCTACTTATAAAACCAACATTAGTTCACATTAAACTTGCCCCATTAGTCGCTACTTCGATCTCATATCAACACGCAACTAGAGGTACGTCTCCACTCATCTTGATACCATATACCTGTATAATTGAATTTATAGTTTACACATATACAATACACTAGGCATACATCACAACAAATATAAAATATACCTCGGCCCTTGCCACGGTCAATGGACATGTCACGGTGTGGGTCCCACTATATGGGTTGTTGAGCTTGTTTAAGGAATTAAATATAATTAGATATTTTGGGTCGTTACATGAATCTTGATAGCGTGCTAATGAAGTCATTAGCACGCTGGGTAGGTTACCCAATGCACTAATTACTTCGACAAACCAAAAATTTGTAATTCTTAACTTATACTTAAATACAATAAACAAGTCTAATATCCTAAGTAAATGTCTAAACACACTCAAAAACATGTTAACTTATACCAGGAACCTAAGGAAGAGTCTTGGTGGTTCAAATACGAGTTTCGAGGTGTCAGTATACCACAATAGCTAGGGAATTTATGTGGATTGTAAGTAAACTAATTGAGAAGTTTATTTACATTTCATTCCTATTTTGTTATTGATTCCAGTCATTTGGACTTATACGCTCTCATTTCATGAGTTTGCTGTCATGATATAGATTTTTGGTTAAGTTGTTTCATTAAATCTAAATCATGTGCTATGCCATTTATTATTGTTAATACATATGGTTGAATGAAATAGCATGCTATTAGGTAGGTGTTACATATTGTTGTAAATCCATTTGAAAAATTAACTAGTAAGAATAAAAATTTTGGAAAGGTCGACATTCCTTGTTAAGTCCTACATGGTGAGGTTAAGGCTTAATGATAGGATTAGGCCGAAACATGCTCTAATTTGAGAAGGGGTCGTCACGATTGAAGCTTTGATATAGCTAAGGAAGTAGTTTGGATAAAACAAAGTTTGTATCTGAACTTTGTGTGGTTCCTAGTATACCTAACCTCATTTTCTTGTATTACGACAACAGGACGATAGCACAGGCCAAGGAACCAAGATCACACAACTGATCCAAACAAATACTTATACGTTTTCATCTAATTCGGGAAATCATTGAGAGGGGAAATGCGAAGATTTATAAAGTTCCAACATAAGATAATGTTGTAGATCTTGTAACGAAGGCTCTTCCACAAACGAAACAAGATAGGCATTATAGGTCATTAGGTATTAGATACATGAATGATTGGCCCTAGTGCAAATAGGAGATGTGGGGAATATGCCCTAGGTTCATGTATAACATTATTTATCTAATAATTATAATTGATAAAATAGAGGCTTTCATTTGTTGTTTTATCATAAGTGATTGCATGTTTACTTTATAGTAAGATCCATGGGTATTTGTTGAAATATCCTAAATGTCCTTAGTCGATCATTATACTGGGGACTATACTGAATTAAGACTAGTGTGAATCTTGATTGATGGAAATGTGATGATTATGCACGAAGGGATACGAATCAAGATCATGAGTATTAGAGAATAAGGTACTAGACTGACCGCTCTGAGAACACCACATGGATTAAGTCATGGTGTTACTCATGATAGTATATCATTTAGTCCTTCGACTTGAGATTGCCATAGACCTTAATATTAGGAGCATGGTAATTTGACACAACAAATATTGTCTTTAACCGAATGATTATAAAAATTGGGATTGGATACCATGTGAGTAATATGTGAAGGTATGTAATCAAGATAGCATTTGTCACTCTCGTATATAGAGATATCAGTGGGTCCCTTGACATGATAGACTAATAATGGCCAAGTCCATGTGAATTGATATGATCAATGTCACTTGGAGGTTTTCAGTTTCCCTGAAGATCGAGACTAGTATGATTGAACACTAAGGGTGACTTTTCATGCCTTTTCTTTAATCAAAGTATATCGCACGATAAAAGGATGTGATATATGTTATTCATTAGTTTGTATTGATTTTGATATTCATGTTATTTGGGTATTCATAATGTCTTGCTAGAGAAAACTTATGACTTATGTACCAAAATGGTTTTATTTCATAGCCAATGTCACATGAACCTATTAGGTCGCCAACAAAGAATGGCTTTACGTAATTTCATTTGGTCCAGAGTAATGAATTTTATATGATAACGTTCATGACATAAAAACCTTTACAATTTGTTATATAACAACTTATTAAAAGGGGTATGTGTAATTTGCTTAAACTGTCAAAATACAATAGTTGTATTACGAATAAGATTTTAAGTGAGGGCTTATCTACACATATAAATAGAGGTTGAAACCCTAAAATGAAATAAAAGATTTTTAGTTTTGCAAATTTTGAGTTCTCTGGATTTTGGGAGAGAAAAAAAAATGTTTTCAATCTCTCTTGGGGCTACCTCAACAAATTGTGGTCACCATTCGTGTGTGGACTTCTAATAGAAGACGTACACTTGAACGTCTTGGAAATCAAACTATCAGAGAAGAAAATCACTGATTAATGTATAATTTACTTTTGTAAATCTAGTTTAATGGAACTTATTTCTATCTTATTGGGATTTTTCAAAATTTGTTTTAAATTTTCGGCCCTTTATGAACCCCTAAACCCAACAAGACTACACCCTAACATCTATGGAGGTAACTCAATCTCATTTTCCACTTTCCCGACCCGTCTCTTGATCTTTAAATGCCCTGGTGAATCTCGGTGCTAACTTGTTGGGGCATGTGCCTTAGGTCAATCTATAAACATTGTTTATCTTATAATCTTATTAAGTAAAATAGAGGTTTTTATTTGTTGTTTTGTTATAAGTGATTGCATGTTTACCTTATAATAAGATACATGGGTATTTGTTGAAATATCTTAAATGTCCCCAGTTGGTCATTATATTGGAAACTATAGTGAATTAAGACTACTGTAAATCATGTTTTATGGCTATGTATTGATCATGCATATAAGGATACGATTGGAGATGAGTAATAGTTAGGGAAAAGGTACTAGACAGACCCGCTATGAGAACACCACATAGATTAAGCCATAGGTGTTACTCATGATAGGTATATCAATCAGTACTTCAACTTGAAATTATCATAGACTTCAATATTATGAGCATGGTAATTTGACACAAGATAATGTTGTCTTTAACCGAACAATTATAAAGATTGTGATTGGTTACCATGTGAATAATATGTGAACGTGTGCAATCAAGATAGAATTTATCCCTCTCATATATAGAGATATCAGTGGATCCCTCGATATGTTAGACTGTTAAATGGCCTAGTCCAAGTTAATTGATATGATCAATTTCACTTGGATGTTTTTAGTCTACCTAAACATCGAGACTAGTACGACTGACCATTAAGGGTGACTTTCCATGCCTTATGTTCAATCCAAGGATATCGCAAGAAAAAAGGATATGATATTTGTTATTCATTAGGTTGTACCGATTCTGATATTCATGATATTTTGGTAGTCATAATGTCTTGCTAGAAACCGCTTATAACTTGTGTACCGAAATGGTTTTGGTTCATTGTGTACGTCGCATGATCCTATTGGGTTACACACAAAGAATGGTTTTGCACAATTTCAATTGGTCTAGAGTAATAATTTGTTATGGTGAAATTTATGACATAAAAGCCCTTATGATTTGTAGTATGATAACTTTTTAATAGGGGTGAATATGTAATTTGCTTAAACTGCCTAAGTACAATAGGTGTATTACGAATAAATTTTCTAAGAGAGCTTAAATACACACATAAATAGAGGTTGAAGGCCTCAAACGAAATAAGATTTCATTTTTTTTGTTATTTTTGAGTTCTCTAGATTTAGGGAGAGAAAGGAAAAATGTTTTGTATTTCACTTACGGGTAGCACTCTAATTTGTGGTCACTATTTGTGTGTGGATTTTGGATAGAGGACGCGCTTGAACGCCTTGGAGATCCAACAATCATAGAAGTAAATCACAAGTTAAGGTATTGCTTACTTTTGTGATCTAGTTTAATGGAACTAATTTGCGATCTTGTTGGGGTTATTCAAAATTATTTTGAGTTTTTCGATGCGTGTAAGCCCAAAAAGCCAACATAACTTGCCTTTCAGCCCAATCCTGTGAAGACTCTTCCGAGGGGAAACCTTTAAATAGTTAAGGCTCCCTCGGTGTATGTGAGAACGTTACGATACTTGTCTGCATACTTCTTCTATTTTTGCTGGGCACCTTTAAGTCTTTTATGAATTTGTTGTAAGTTCTCTATATGATCAACAATATCATACCCTACTAACTCCTTCTCTGGCTCAGCCCAACATGATGGCGAAGAACACGATCTGACACATAAAGCCTCAAAAAGAGTCATCTCAATGTTGACTTAATTAAAATTGTTGTATGCAAACTCACTCAATGATAGGTACTCCTCCCTAGATCTGCCAAACTCGAATACACAAGCCTGAAGCATATCTTCTGGAACCTAAATCAATCTATTTGTATGCATGTCACTGTAAGGATGAAAAGTTGCACTAAACTATAGGCGCATACCATACTGCTCCTGTATACTCCCTCACATCCAAGACGTATACATCACATCCATATTTGACGTGATAGTTAATGGTACCTCATGCAGCCTGATAATATCTTTCTCGAATAATATACTTAATTGGTCGAATGTGTAATGAGCAGAAGTTGGTAGGAAATTAGTAGACTTCGTCAATATATCCAAAATCACCCAAATAGAATTGTGTCGTCTAACAGTCCTCAACAGTCCTCCAACAAAATCTGTGGCAATGTCTTCCTACTTCTATCGTGTAATGGGAAGCAGTTGTAACAACCCTCCTGGTCTATGATGCTTAGCTCTCGCCTACTAGAAAATTATATAATTCTTGATAAATTATGACAAGTCCACCTTCGTCTCAGACCACTAGAAATGACTCTTCATGTCATGATACATCTTGGTCTTACGGGGATGAACGATGAATCGGGAACGGTGTTAATATAGAAAAATCTCATCTCTCAGCTCTACCAATGAAGGTATCCACAATTTGCCTCTAAATCTTAAACACTGATCTATCGTTTATGTCCATCAAAACAGCCATCACTCTATGCTAATTCATTGAACCTCAAGTACATAATGTCGGCTCTCTGACCCTTTGACACTCTTTATGTAAAGATTATTTGTAGTGTCATATGTGCACATATATCAAGACTCGAGTGTCTATACAAACCTCTAACTGACTTGATGTCGTTGCTGCCTCAAGTAATCCATACTCATGAATCATATGGAAACTAACAATCTCGGCATCTCTAAGTATCCTACTCAATGCATTTGCAACTACGTTAGCTTTTAATGGGTGATACTCTAGAGAAAAGTCATATAACTTCAGAAACTCCAACCATCTGCGCTAGAGTTTTCTAGAAAAAAGATTTTGGAGTTCTTTTGAGACAAATTTGTGAAACTTTGAGCAATAGAAGACAAGCTCATCACTTAGGAGGAATCCCAAGTCTAGGAAATCAATCAAGAAACCTATGTGAGCTTTCTAGACTTTACATACTTCAAATTAATGAAATATACATAAGGTATCATAGTGTTTTTGTTTAGTTCTGTTGTTAGAGTTCTTCTAAGATTTATGTTGATCAAATTAAGGCCATCGTAGAGTCCCCAAGCTTGCATTTTGAAATTAAAGCTTTTTGACAAAATTTAGGTTTGAATCCATTTTTTGTTTTATACAATTTTAAAATGGTAAGCGTTAGGGTCTTTCAAAATGATTTACATATTTGGATTCTTTACAAAAAACTATTAAAAATGTCATAACGAAGTTTGAAATTCGAAGTTGAATCGAAAAAGTTATGATCGATCAAAGACTTTATGTTATTTGTGTTAATAAATCTGTTTTTTCTTAAATTTTGATATGAAAGAGATTTTGTTTTCATATCTGATTTCGTTTTTGAAATATTTGCAAGATTCCTCTAGCCTAAGCATATTAGATTTCTATATTTGGTTTTCTAATTTGATCAATTTATTTCAATTTGAAGTTTATTGGGAATTCTTGACAAAATTTTGGATTTTTGATTTGAAATGCATGTTTAAATTGTTATGGATGATGATTATAATAGGAAGTGCCAGCCTTGTTATAGTTTGGAGGGTGTGTCAGACCCTTGGCGAAGGAGAGTAAGGGTCCAAAAGGCAATGGAGAATGTCTACTCGTGGAGAAAACCCAGAATTATGAGTTCACAGTTATGGGCGACCAATTGGGAGTACACTCCCCATTTAAGGGAAGCGTGTTCCATTTCATGGAGCATGCTCCATCAAGGTGGAAAGCGTACTCCACCTCCTAGGCAACACGGAATCTGCACTTCTTTTATTATAACATAAACTACTTAACTTAGTCTAAAACCCATTTTAAATATAACCTAAATGATACCATAAGTCTATGAGAGAGTCTCGGGAGTACGGTAGCAAGTTTCGAGGTGTTAGAATGCCCTTTTTAGCTAGAAAGTATTGTGTGAATTGTAAGTAAATTTGTTGAGATACTTCTTTATATTTCATTCTAACATATCACTATTTTATACTCAATTTTGACTAATTTGTGCCTTGTGATCCGGTATCATGAACTTTCATTGGCTCTACCCAGCGAGTTGTTTAATCATGATATCGTACCTTGTATTGATTCATTAGTTCTATTCTTGTCCATTGTACTTCTTGGCTATTTTTTATTTGAGTTATAAGTTGAATAGCATTCTATCAGGATAGATGTGTTCATGAATAAGTTGTGAACTTGTAATCTAACTTGTTTTGCTTTTCTAAGCAGTTACCAAACTTTGTAATCTTTAATGTCTTTTTTCTTTGAAACATAAAGTAATCCTAGTATCTAGGGTCCATTGCATTATATTGAGACGTGCGACACACGGAGTAAGAGTCCTTGGGGATTTCGGCACTCGCCACTATTATGGTGTGACACACGAGATAAAAGTTATTGTGGTTGTCAGCAGATTTTAACTAGATTGAAGCGATAATACGCGCGTCTTTTAAATTGGCCTTTAAGGCTGATGTGACGTAGCTCATGGTCAATCGGACCTAGATAATAACTACTTAGCCTAGTGTCAATTTCCCTTTATTAGCTTTGGTATTTTCTAGCATATTTCATTTTTAGCAATTCTTCGTTCCGTTTATTCTCTTAAATACCTTTTGTTATATATTTGGTACTTTCTATTTTATCGCACTCACCATCCTTTTTATGATGGTGGGTGTAGATCCATCGACAAGCAGGCCAAGAAAGGAAACGATTTGTGATTACCTCTGAGCCTATGGCGTGCTTCCAATATCGATTTTGTGAGTTTTGATGTTTTGTTGTATTACGTACTTTATGTCATTCAGATACTTTTGGGTTGTATATATATATATATGGGTTAAGTATTAGTTTCTCGACCTGACATATGTTTATTACACTGATCATTGCCATTTTGTTATACACACACATGTGATCGTGCTTCCTTGGTTTCCACATTTAGGATTTATATTAAATGCTTCTTGTAAATTATTAATACTTCTGCTATACTAATAGCTATAGAAAATTTTTAACTAACTCAAAAAAAGTTTGGTAGAATTTTTTTTGTAGAATTAGAAATTTAATGACAATAGAAGTTGTGTAATTTTTATCTCGTACTTTGCTATTAAGGAGAGTAGGAGAAAAGACTCACTAATGTGTTGTTAAGTCCTACGTGGATGCTATTAGGGCTTAATGACGAGATTAGGTCAGGCATTACCCTAGTTTAGGGAAGGGGACGTTCAGTCATCACCAACAGACCTATGCCTATCTATTCAACCATTCATGACCGAGACATCCACGTTTGGTCGATCAGTTCTAACCAAACTAACTGAACACGAAGATTTTACCTCTGGTTTAGTTATAATGACCGAACAAATGAAATCCATTCGGTCGTAAATGACCATAAAAATATGTTAACTCGGTCATGTATGGCTGACTGAAAAGCATATATATTTAGTACATATTTCAATTGGTCGTGTAGTACCGAGTGAACACCAATTGTGCATTTTGGCATGACAACCAGTAGCTTCTTGTTCGATAATGTACAACTGATTGAACAGTTCACGTTACTACTATTTTTGTTCGATTGTGTATTGTCGAGCATATTTAACACTGGTCGGTCATGCATGACCGAATAGGTGATGTTCACTCAATCCTGCATGATCGAACGACCTAGTTTTCCAACAAAAGATCCAAATTGAATCAACAATAAATCAGCAAATATACCACACACAACTAATACATCAAAAGTAATCCAAAGTAAGCATTCATCAAATTTAATTCATATGGAAATTCCCAATCGAAACAATTATACACAATTCAAGAAAACATTTCATGGAAACTACACAAAAGTATTCATTCATCTAATTCAACTCACAAGTTTTTGGTCAAAAGAATCAATTCTTAAAAACTTAAGAAATCTAGTCAAGACACATTTTATGATAGAAAATTTAGTTCTTGTTCATGTTACTCGGGCGTTGAGAAGTGATCGGTGCCCTTGCACTTTAAAGAACCACCTTCTATTGATTTTGTTTCACGTTGGGACTAAGTGGCACTAGATGTGGTCATGCTAGACGGAGCAGGAGCACCAATGATTGCGAGGTGCTTTAGTACCTCGTCTACATTCTTCATTACAGATGCCTTATCTCTTTGACCCGATGACAACACCTTCCATGCCATCACGACATCTACAACTCATCGTACTCGCTATACAAACAACATAACACGAATGAGCCCAAAGTTATTGTTATGATATAAGTTATAAGTTTTAAGAAAAAACAAGTGTAAATAATGGAAAACCAATAAACAACTCATATCATAGTGTCATAATATTATTGGTTGTGATAGTGCTTCCACCGAGATTTTGAATGATTGGGTATGAGATGTTAATGAATCACCTAATGTAATTCTCGATCACGGCCCATAAGATTGTCGCACGTTGCCCTCTTGATCTAGCGGACAGTACATGTTCTCGCCACCTCTCCTATATCTCAACATGAAAATTGTATTTGACAACGTAACTAGCCGCCACCTTTCCTCATTATGCTCGAGTAGGATTGCATGGAGCCGAATGGATGTGTAGCACAGTACCGAGCTGTCGCAAAAACCTATCTGGATGATATGGCTCAAAAACCCCCATATATTTTATAGTTTCCATATAGAAAGCGAGATTTGCAATATCCTCGTCCACCCAGATACTGAATTAAAGGTCACATGTGACCTAACAAAACAAGACACAAACGAACTTATTTAGAAATTAAAAAAGTTGCAAAAATTATTAACAATGCAAAATACCACACAAACCTTATTAGAACGGGCATTGTCAAGTGTTATGTAGAGCCTTGAGAGATGGTCTATATTAAGCCCTTACTCTTTCTTTACGACCCACATATTGACACATAGGAGGGTGTCAATATAACATGTCTTCCTAAGCGCTTCATGAAGATCAAAATGGTCGTACACCCATCCCTTCAAAGGGATAACAAAAATAAGTATTAAAAGTAAAAGATACAAAACATTATACATCTTAAAAACTCGGTAGATACAAAATTTACCTCAAGCAACCTTAGATATCCTGCAATCTAACAAACATTCACTCAAGTAACTACTCTAAGTTATCGGTACAAGTAGGCTAGAGCTGCAGCACCCCATGCATATGTTCTTATCTAGTCCAAATCCTTTAGCAATTATAGCTCATGAATAGACACTTTCATCCCCGACTTGTCAACGAACAAGGTGCATCCCAACATGTACTACAAGTAGGCTCGGGCTTTGCACTCGATCAGGGAAAATTTTTACATCTTCTCATTGGCTTTCTTTGAAGGCTGTGGTTTCGAACCCCATTGTGCCTTTAGCTATGATTTTTTCACTTTCATATCCTTATTCGGATGCTTCTCTACCTCGGCCTAAGGTACACTAAGAGCCATATACACCAACTGATTGCCTTAGCTATGGAAATGGCATCACGTTCAACAACCATTCCCATCATGAAAATATATAATAGCCTATTGGCATCCTCCAATGTGATCAAAATCTCATCAAACGGAAAGTAAAAAGTGTTGGTCTCCAGTTGCAATCGTTCCACAAAGGAAAGTATCAGCGTTTTATGTGCCTTTTCGTATGAGCACTCGATGAGTGCACTCAGCAAAGATGCTTGAATGATTTTATGAAGCCTAGCTACGTCTCGGTGACACTTCCTCAATGTTGGGGAATGTGCCCTAGGTCAATCTACAAATATTATTTATCTTATGATTTTAGTTAATAAAATTAAGGTTTTCATTTGCTGTTTTATTATAGGTAAATACATGTTTACGTTATAGTACGATCTATGGGTGTTTGTTGAAATATCCTAAATTTTCATAATCAATCATTATACTTGGAACTATAATGAATTAAAACTGGCGCGAATCTTGAATGATAGTCATCCGTATAGGGATACAAATCGAGATCATCAGTACTTTATATGAGAACAAGGTAGTGGACTGACTCGCTATGAGAACACCACATAGATTAAGTTATAGGCGTTACTCATGATAAGTATATCAATAGTCATTTGACTAAAGATTACCATATACTTCAATATTAGGAGCATGGTATTTGACACAATCAAACGTTGTCTTTAATCGGATAATTATAAAGATTGTGATTGGTTGTCATGTGAATAATTTGTAAAGGTGTGTAATCAAGATAGAATTTGTCCCTCTCATATAGAGAGATATTAGTGGATCCCTCGATATGCTAAATTGTTAAATGGCCAAGTCCAAGTGAATTGATATGATCAACGTCATTTGGATGTTTTCAGTATGACTAGTACGATTGAACATTAAGGGCGACTTTTCATGCCTTATGTTTAATCAAAGGATATAGCAGGACAAAAGGATATGATATAAATTATTCATTAGATTGTATCGATTTTGATATTCATGCTACTTAGGTAGTCATAATGCCTTGGTACAGACTGCTTATGACTTGTGTACAAAAATGATTTTGGTTTACTGCCAACGTCGCATAAACCTATTGGGTCGCACACAAAGAATGGCTTTACGTGATTTCAATTAGTCTAAAGTAATGAATTTTATATGATAAAATTCATGACATAAATGCCCATAAAATTTGTAATATGATAACATATTAATAGGAGCGTATGTGTAATTTGCTTAAACTGCCTAACTACAATAGTTGTATTATGAATAGAATTTTAAATGCTGGCTTATCTATACATATAAATAAATGTTAAAACCCTAAAACGAAATAAGATTTTTGTTTTTTTTTATTTTTGAGTTCTCTACATTTGGGGAGAGAAAGAATAAAGTTTTCTATCTCTTGGGGCTAGCCCTCCGAATTGTGGTCACCATTTGTGTGTGGATTTTTTTATAGAGGACGGACACTTTAACGTCTTAGAGATCGAATAATCAGAGAAAAAAATTACAGATTAAGGTATGGTTTTACTTTTGTAGATCTAGTTTAATGGAACTTATTTTCGATCCTATTGGAGTTTTTCAAAATTGTTTTGAGTTTTTCACTGTGTATGAACTCCAAAACCCAATAAGCAAACCCTAGCTTGCCCACTGAGCACCTTGATTGATGCATCTAAGCAAAGGTTGCTCCCAAAAGATCAAAAAATATATGATTACAAACTAATAGAATTATTGAAAACATTCATAATAGTGTTCATTTGTATTAAAATTTAAAAACCTTAATATCTTGTTCCATATGGCTACGGCGACGTCATAGTTGAAACTCTTCAATACACTCTGATATATTTGCCTACCAGGAAAAAGTGTTGAAGAGTCATCAGCTGGCTCTTAGACTACTTTTTGGTATGATGTTCCAGCCTTGGCTTTACCCTTGCCACTGGCCCAATCCTTAACCACTTCTTCAATAACATCCTCATCTTCTTCTTGCTCTTTTTCTTGCTCTTCTACTTGCTCATCTCCTTCACTTTCACCTTCTTCTTCATCTTTTTCACTTTATTATTCTGTGGAATCATCTTCCTTGACAAATTATTCTTTATCTTCTTCATTTGACTCTGATAAAGAAGATTCCACTAGAGGAAAGTCTTATGAACTAACAATTCCTTCCCATGCAAAATGAAGGCCTATGTTGTGGATCCCTCGTCAAGGTCATCAGCTTTCCATCCCAACTCCTTTAGTTTTCTATAAGAAGTCATCCAAACTCTCCGGCCGGTACAGTTGCCCGTCTCGGCATGAGTATCCTCTCCACTGCTAGTCATCTTAGTACGAGCCATAACTATAAGAATGTTACACAAATATAACCCCAAGTCAAAAAACAATCATTCATTAAACAATATAGAATCTCATAACAATTTTTAGCTGAAATCTGTTCGGTGGGTATTGACCAAGCAAGATACCTACTGCTCGATTGTTAGTGACCGAACTTTTGTGTACAGTTCGGTGGTTACTAACCAAGCTACACAGCTACGTTCGGTAGAACATGATCGAACAAATCCTATTACAAATCTATATTACAAAATACCTTTACTTATTATTTGGATATGACCGAACAAACAACAGATTGTTCAGCCACCTATAACCGAATAACACCATCGCGTTTGGTATTGTGTAACCAAACCAAAGGCGGCCAAATTTTGTATAACGTCCTAAAAGCTAAAACCTAATTAATTACTATTAATTATGGATTATCGATAATTAAACATTGGGTTTAGCCCAAGTTGATAAGATTGGCCAATGGTGTGACCTCGATAATCGATTGTGGTAGTCTAGTTAATAGTAATATATGATGTAAATTAGAAATTGTGTTTTGTTATGGTGTGATGATAATTAAAATAATTAGTAAGTGATTAACGTGGTTAATATAAACCCTATAATTTAAAGATTGAATAATTAGTAAGCCAGGGATATGTCTCGTAAAATGTGCAAGTTATGGGGACGGTGTACACGCTTGTGTAAGCTCATTAGCGTGTCTAGTATGCAAATACATGGAATAAAAATATAGGTACATATAATTGATATATATACATATATAGGGACCCTAAACCCTAAAATATATATTGGCATGCATTACAAATTTATAGGCACATAATACAAGTTATATACATAAATGAGTCCTTAAGTTTAAATTAAATAAAATTATATATTGAATCCACCTCGACATACGTATTACACTTGAATCGAGGGATATTTATATTTAGACTTTTGTTCTTTAGATTCACCTCAAGATTCATGTGTATGAATCTCGAGGAAACTCATATATATCCCGAAACGCAACATAACTGCCTCTCCATTCTCATACAATTCGATTTCGAGAGAGAGAGAGAGAGAGAGAGAGAGAGAGAGAGAGAGAGTTCTCTCGAATTAGGGAAAGGTTGGAGCTTAGAAGTTGGAGGCATGAAGGTGAGCATCGTGGTGCTTGTTGTGTTGTTGTTGTTGTATTGCCATTGTTGTTCTTGTTGTTGTTGAGTTGGGTTCTCGGACGAAGTCCAAAGAGGGAGACGACATAGGAAATTCTTCTCCCTTCCCTTGAGGAAGAAGGGACTGCGCCCTGGAACCAGGCCGGTTCAGCCCGATTCAAGCCTAACCCTTTCCATAAATTTTTTTAAAAAAAAAGTAATAGGGGTTGATCCCCTAGACAAGACCAAACGATTCTAGCTCAACTAAAACGAACTGGTCCAGTTTAAGTGTCAACCCCTTTTTAAAAAATAGTAATAATATATAAATAAAAACTTAATTCTGGAAATTAAAAAAATTCTAGAAAATAGGAAAAATCTAAAAAAATAATATTTTGGCACAAATAGATAGAAATTAAGGATTTCTATGGAAAATGAGGAATTTTGAGATTCTTTCAAGACATTTTACCGTGGTTTTAGTCTCGAAAGTGTGAAAAGTTTGGATGGACTTAAAAATTGATAAATAAAAATTTAAAGTCTATAAAAATGATTTCGGACTCGGGGACTCACGTGGGATTCGTCCGAGACATGGTCGGGAGTTCTAAGGTCTTATTAGACTTAAATTAACGTGAAACTATACTAAAACTAACTAATGTTGCTATAGGTTTATTGGTAATCCGAGAAGAAGCTCATGAGACTCGAAACATTGAAAAATACATAAAAATTAGGAAAAATGCAGCCAAGATAAGTGGGTTTCACTTATTTATCATTTATGCCATGCTAATAGTTATATTATACGTTCACGTACCTTATAGACCAGTAATGGAGAGCTGCGTACTGTGATGAAAAGTATTTGAATTAAAATTTTGTTAAATGGATGTGTAGTTCTTGATGATATCCTAGGCTATACTAATAGCGATATATCGTGTATGTAAACTCGAGATCAAGAATTTTTGTTGAATAGGGTTAGGGGCGGCACCCTAGACTATTTGTAAATTCGAACTTAATAGATTGGTAACATAGTTATATCTTAATTCAGGGCTTTTGGATAGAGCTATTGGAATGAGTATACAACGGAATAAACAATATTTTGCTAGAGTATTAATTCACTCGGTTGGTATACTTGGGGAATAGTGGATTCGACCCTCATTTTGATAAACGAAATGAAAATGTCACATTATCATATGCCATGGAAACTATTGGATTTGCAAGCTACCTATGTATTGTTTATATGAATTTCAATATTTGTTTAAATGTGATGTTGGTTCATATTGCCATTGCGTTTCTTTTTGGTTATTATATGAATATTTGATGGCTATCTGAACACCACTTTACTAAGCCCGTTGAATGCTCAACCCCCTCTTTTTTTCAACAATCTCAAGTACCTCGGCTAGCATGCAGATACGGGAAAATAAGGCAAGCATAGGAGTTCAGTCTTTTGCCTTTCGATGTTTGAAATTACATTTCTATTGTATGATAAAAGTTTTAATTTTCCTGTATAATACTATATTATCATATGGTTTAGGTAACTTGTATATCTCACCAATTTTATTCGATTTTTTACTTTAGTTTGGGAAACATTATTTTAAAGTGTTCCGTTTATATTACTCTAATTTTATTTGATTTTTCTTAATATATACAAGTTTTTTATCAAGTATTACAGAGAGGCCGCTTGTTTTAGTTAAGTTTGGTTGTTGTATCTGGAGCTTAATAAGGGTTTCCGGCCAAACGATCCCCTAATCAAGATCGGGGTCATGATGGTTCGTATCAAAGCTTAAGTTTATCACTTTCGAATTAAGTGGTAACTCTGATACAATTTGGTGTTCAAGTTTGATTTAGAGCCTTACTTCAGTAGTTTAAAGTCTAAGTTTACAGACTTAGAGTGTAAACTTAGGTTACGAAGTAAACTTAGAACTTGACAAAAGGTTTATTGACGGTTTAAGCGAAATGGGTTAATAGAAAGATAAAATCCATGATGTGGTAGTATTTTTGGTTTGTATATTATCTTTCATGATAGATATTAGATTGTACTTTCCTTATGATAATCCTGATTGTCTTATTTCTTGTCATGTTTCTTAGAATACGATGAGTACTCGTGCGGAGAAGATCTGAAAAGACCTAGATCTCAGGATGAGCAAGAGGTGGAAAGACAGTGGAAAACAAAAATAGAACAATAAATGAGAGATTTATTAGAGTCTTATAATAGACTTTCGTCCATGTTTATTGCACAAAGAGAACAACCTGCACAGCAAATTAAGAATCTTCATGAAACTATTTCTAAGGGAAATAAGGTAGGAAACATAGTGGAATTAATAAGGAATGTTCCAAATCAGCCAGCGGTAACAATCTAAGCTGCGAAGATAGCCCCAATAGTACTATTAGATCTTGAACTGGATGCATATCTCAAGACTAGAAAAGAGTTAAGGAAGTGTAATATTATGAGATACGATGGTAGTATGCATGGGAGGTTGCAGAGGTTTGGATACAAGAAATGGAGTAGCGGTTGATTAAAGGTTAAGCTAGCCATATTTTTGTTGATTGATTATGCTCAAAAGTGGTGGAATTCCTTTGAAGAAGAGGAAAGACCTTAACTACATGGCCAGAGTTCAGGATCGTCTTATATAAGTAATACTTTCGTAAACCATGTACAAATAGGAAGAAGGTTGGATTCATGAATCTGAAACAGGTTGATATGGTTGTAAAGGAGTATGAGCATAGATTCACTAAGTTGAAAGAGTTTTCCCTTGAGTTGATTGAGTCAAAGGAGAATAAGATTGACATGTTTCATAATGGGCTGAGACGTCAGATTCGGATAATTATATCTTCACATCCTTGTACCAGTTAAGCATTTATCTTTTAGAGTGCAATGGACGTTGAAGCGGCAATGTTAACTTGGCAACCAGAATAGATGTTAATTCCTCATCCAAGTCCATAGTATCTTGGTAGCCAGAGGGCAAGGGAATTTGTTCATATTCAACCAGCTCAATCATTTAGAAACATGAGTCATCGGGAGGTTTCTCTACGGCAATCGTTACACTCATAGAGTAAGAGAAAAGATCTAGTGGAGCTAGAGAAATTAGACCCGGGAAGAAAGAAAGAGTTGAAGGGTATGCAAATATATACGTTATGCTAGGAGAAACTTCATATTTCTAGTCAGAGCCATGAAACTACGTATATTGGTACCTCAACTCCTTCCAATGTTCGGAGTTTTGAATTGAGAAAATCGCATGTGATATGTTTGAAATGTGGTCAGCCATGGCACCTAAAGAAGGATTGTCCCATATTAATATACAGTGATGTATCTCCGGTAAATGACCAATCACATGGAAAAACACAAGAGGATTTAGAATCTGAGGAATAACTTATGTAAGGTAAACTTTGAATAATTACATTATTATGATTTAAATCCATGTAGCATGGTGATTTGATAATGTTGAAATGATGAAAATCCACTTAATACGGTGAGGATAATCATGTGGTGTGATCCACAATATAAGTTTGCCTTAAATTAGGGAGAACCAATACATGAACTAATGAAATTGAGAATTAAGGTCGAGTAAGTATTGATGGTTTGAAACCTTACAGGTGCATCAATCACTTGACAAAGTCATAAGTCCTCGATTGGAAACTAATGAAAGAGGATGAGCTTGATCATTGGTGTATCCAGATCTAGCAATGAATAATATGGTTTAGCCATAAAATGGTGAAATTAACTTGTGGTTTATCTTAATTAATGATAAAATCTGGTATAACAAAGCGTAAAAGAAATGAAATTGTCTAGTGGATTTGTGGTATAATCGCAGTCACTGAAATATTAATTAGAGAAAATGTATCCGCACAATGGTGTAGCCACAAACATTGAAAATGAGACTTGAAAATTTTGAAAAATCGGTTAATATATTTATGGTGTAACTGCACATACTGAAGGTGAAAATTTAAATATTTGTTTAGCGTTATGGTGGATTTGTACAAACTAAAAGAAAGACATAAAGATTGGAGGTGATGTTGTGGTGGATCCACATGCATTTCCAATGTAAAAGATGGAAATAGCGATGTTATGGTGGAGCTGCACGCACTAGAATGAAAGTGAACAGTGTAAGAGTTGCGTATCCGCATACACTGTAATAATGATGTAAATGACAAAAGTGGAGTTATAGTAAACCCACTCACTAAATTAAAAAAAAAAGAATGAAATCGTAACTCAGTTAGATTCGAATTAATTGGAAAAGTTCAATAAGGCGGATCAGGAATGAGAAGTGAAAGGTGGCCTACGAAATGAATTTCGCCCTTCATTCTCAGTAACTAGAGGTTATCTTAGTCGCCCACCATCCAGTTAGAGCTAGTAAATAATTTGTAACTCAGTTACGTTTATTTTGAAAGTAAAGTTGAAAAAATAAAGCTTTGAGCTAGGGGTATGCGGTGTAACTGCATACACTAGATAAGCGAATTAAGGACATATGGTGGTGTAACCACATATGTCAGACAATGAAAGTGGTATAACCACATACATTAGTAAGGAACTAGTAGTATACTGATAAGTGTGACTATGGTGTAACTAGGTACACTAATTCAATAAAGAAATTGAATTTTGAAAGTGATTGAAAGACTAGTATAGCAACATCGTAAACCTTAAGAAATTGGTATATCTAATGGATTAATGGTAAGAAAGGTTAGGCATTATAATATTCTCTAAGACTTGGAAGGTCTTAAAGCGTGGTTGCCTTAATTTGGAGGACGAAATTTCTTTGAATTGGGGAGAAATGTAACGTCCTAAAAACTAAAACCTAATTAATTACTATTAATTGTGATTTATCGGTAATTAAATGTTGGGTTTGGCTTAAATTGATGAGATTGGCCTAGGATGACACCCCGACAATCGATTTTGGTAGTCTAGTTAATAGTAATATATGATGTAAATTAGGAATTGTGTTGTTGTGGTGTGATGATAATTAATATAATTATAGGTGATTAACGTGGTTAATGTAAACCTTATAATTTAAAGAATAAATAATTAGTAAGCCATGGATATGTCTTGTAAAACGTGTATCTCGTGGGGACGATGTACACGCTCGAGTGAGCTCATTGGCGTGCCCGGTAGGCAAATATATGGAAGAAAAATATAGTTGTAAATATATAATTGATATATATGCATATATATATATATATATATATTAAGTCCTAAAGTCTACAAAGTAGTTAATATATTGGTGGGCACCTAAGGACACACGGGGTCGTGTGAGACACACATGGGACATATAATAATGTGCACGCTTGAGGGTGGTCGTTGACACGCACGGCGAATCTACAAGCGCGAAATACAAGTTATATATATAAATTAATCCTTAAGTTTAAATCAAATAAAATATACATTGGATTCACCTCAAGATACATGTTACTCTTGAATCGAGTAATGTTTATATTTAAACTTTTGTTCCTTAGATTCGCTTCGAGACTCGTGCGTACAAATCTCGAGAAAAATCATATACATCACAAAATGCAATAGAACCACCTCTCCATTCTCATACAATTTGATTTCGAGAGAGAGAAAAAGGGTTCAAGAAATTGAGGGAGAAGAAAGGAGAAAAACAGAGAAAGAGAGAGAAAGAGATAGACAAATAGAGAGTTTGGTCAAATTACGGAGCGGCTAGAGCTTGGAAGTTGGAGGCAATGAAGGTGAGCATTGTGGTGCTTGCTATGTTGTTGTTGTGTCGATGTTGTTGTTCTTGTTGTAGCTGGGTTGGGATCTCAGAAAACTATGTAGTTTGTCCGAAAGGGAGACAACATAGGAAAGTAGTCCAAAGATGGGGCTAGTCCTCTAAATCGGGCCAATGGAGCTGAACCCGGTTCAACCCACTTCAAGCCCAACCACTTCCAAAAAAAAAAAAAAAAGTAATATGGGTTGATCCCCTAAACCGGACCAAATCGGTATGGCTCGACTGAGCTAAACTGGTCCAGTGGTCAACCCTTCTTTAAGAAAAATAATAATGTATAAATAAAAATTAATGCAAGAAATTAACAAAAAATTCTAAAAATCTGGGAAAAAACCAAAAAATTAATATTTTGGCATAAATAGATAGAAGTTATGGATTTTTCACCCCCTCGTCATTAAGACGACTGACAGCCTAGATTACCTTAATCCCCTAATAATCTAGTAAGCCTAATTCATTCTTCAACTTTGACCTCAAAATAATAATTATTTCAGTCCTTCACAAGCTCCAAAACTAAATTTTTATCCTCAATGAAACTTCATTCATGATTTGTTCAATTGGAGAAAATTCATAAATCATGTCTGTATTTTACAAAAATTTCGGCAGCACCTCCCCTAAAAATGGCCTACCGAAAAACTTCACCTAATAGATAGTAGAATTAAGGAGAGGCCTAGAACGACTCATAACTCCCAGTAGTTCATAATATATATAAAATTTGAATTTATAAATTAACTTAGTGCCTCCGATAGTTTAATCACAACTTCACAATCTCAAATAGACCAAAATTGAATCATAAACCTCTCAACATATTTTAACTAAATTAGGAGACTCTCATAACCATTAAAATAAACTTCGCTTCCCACACTCGCCTCAAAAATCCCAAAAAACTAAATATAAACAATTTAAAATAAGAATTTACTTTAATTTGTGAAGATAATCACCACAATCTTCGAGTCTTGTCCACTCTTCCCTTGTCGTCATACAGAATCTGACATCATCAAAAACAACTCGAAGAAGTCAAGTAAGTAAATTCCTATATTGATCTATATTCTTGCAATTGTTAGTCTAATACAATGATACATGCAATCCACCGTGTCATTGTCTCCTAACTATAATCAGACGTCGACTTCCAAAAATAGTATAGAGACAATATTAAGAGATCATGAAATGCAGAGATAACTTGTTGGCATTAGACTCTGCTAGTTTCACTAGATGACATGGAGGTAGGACTGAAACCTAATTTCAATGAAATCAGACTCAGAAACAAGCTTATCCTCCTCACTCACTCTATGTATGCATGACCAAGAATTATAAAATGCAATGCATACTATGATACAATTACATGTACATAAATATTCAATCAATAGTAAAGTTCACTATAGGGTTTACTTACAACCAACTAACTTTGAGCGTAATTTATGGGGTTCTTGAAGCGTCGAATCTCCTTGAAAATAGATCCAATATCTTCCCTGCATATCCAATTATAGTATGGGTTAAGTTTCAAGTGAAACCTAATGAAAACCTCTGCCAAAGTATGCCTGAGAATAGTTTCCAAAACTATTAATTTATATAACTATTTCAACTTGCTTTCAACTAGCCAATTTAGGGTAACTTTTTAACCTTGAAAACCTCAATATTTGTCATGATAACCTAAAGGAAACCTTATATTACTCATTTTCTACTTTTCATAGACTCTAAAAACACTCAAATCAGATCACTAATGGAGAAGTTATGAATTTTTCAATATGACCTGTCAATTAGGCAAACTTATTTTATTTTGAACTGAAAAACTTCTCCAAATCAATATTTTCACAATTAAATCATCAAGATTGGAAAACAAACACCACGAAACCACTCAATTTCAACATCAATATATTTCCACAGCCCGTGGAGTGAAATTGATTAAAACCAATAATCCATTCATCCAAAAACTGAATTTAAGTCAATATCAACTATAAAAACATCTCCAAATTAGTTATCAACTGAATCACATTGGTTCAATTCATCAAAACCCTAACCCATGTCTGTGGGATTTATTCTAAACTAGCACACATCAACTTAATACATCAATTTTATACAATTTCTACTAATTTCTATCAAAATCCCGCAAAAGAAATTGAGAAATCATGAGAATTCAAATTGGTTTATGAAAAATGCCCTGAATTAAGTATTTACCAAATTGCAGGCCGAATACCTCATTTTCGTCGTGGAAACTTAGCTCGAATTGATCGCCTCGTGATGCTCTATGATTTTGAGGAAAAGAAATCAAGTGAAAATCGGATGTCGGGAGCTTGCAATATGAATAACCAAATTGAGAGGGTTATGGAACGAAATATTTTTTGTTCATCGTTAAATCAAACGAATGTTTTTTATTTTGATTTGATATTTTTATATTTATGTATAAACCCTCAAGTGCTTGGCAGCAACTTAATTTTTTTATTTATTAATTCTCAAAATTTCTATTTTGACTTGCTTTAACTTCAGGCGCACGTTTTCAATTCGGTTTTTCACCGAATTGAATCAAACTCTTGGCAAAATAGTCCACTTTATAAAATGTCCATAACACTAGTTTTGGCCACACTAAAACACCCAAAATCTTAACTTTGTCCATGACAAACTAAAATCTTATGGACCAATTTTTTTGCCATATTAAACCAAACATGCCATTATTTTGACCCAATCTCAATAGCGACCAACACCAACTGATACAAAATTCAAGGCGAAGTCTCATACCAACTTTGTTCTCATATTACATTACCACCAATCTCCGACTTGCACGAGAATCGAGATGAAGTCTTCATGTGAGGATTAACTCATGTTTAATTAATTCTCGAACAACTAATAATTTATTTTTACTTATATCCTTCAAACACGCACTTGCAACCCCTAGTATGACAAATTGATGATACACCTCAACACAACCTTACTACGCGACAAAGTACCATATAATTCAAACACTAAGTAAACAACATACAAAAAATAAAATATATCTTATGATCTTTGGTCCAAAATGTGTAGGACCCACCTCGGATACTTAAACTCCAAATAAAATATGAAACTACTTAATTAGCTGCCTAATCAAGTTTATGAAATTCTCGAATGTCATAATCTTCTCAACTAATTAAAAATTTAGTCCTCAAAATTTAAACTTAGAGGTTACTGAACGAAAAGAGATATGAGTAAATGATCCTTCATATATAACTTTTTTAATTCAAAACTATAAAACTATATCCAAGGTATTACGTGGATCCAATCACTTTCGTTGTATTCAACAACTCGGAAGTAGAGATCATAACCATTTCAACTTTTTATTTCCAGCATCTTGGTTTAATAAAAATTTCTCTATTACTTTACCAATCCTGGGAAGTTGTCAATTTCTGATGAGTTAAACAATTAACTTTGTGGAATATTCGATAAATTTACCTCACTTCACATTTCATACCCTGAATCTCATTCAAGAATCAACACTTAACAAGATCTAACCTATCTTGCATTTCATAAAATAATTTCCATTCTTAATTGAGCAACTACTCCAGAAATCATTGATAATTCTTTCCATATCTACCAAACTCTGTTATACACTTACTAGTTTGCATTCTCATAGCTGATCATTCCTTATTAGAATTGTCGATCAATCAATTCTTAGACTATCATCAGTTTAAATATAAGTGATACAAATAATACTTAAGCACGACATTAGATACTAAGTAGAGTTGTGTATCTATTGGATTCATCACCATTCCAACGTTTCTCAACGAAACGTGGAATTGCACTAGTCATCTCATGACTATAAATCTTGAATTACATCTGTCATCCCATGACAAGAGATCTCGAATTACAATTTGATCAAAAATTAAAATCAACACATCGTGAAACTCTCGCCATTCTCTAAATGTCTACTCATAGTAACATTTATATTGTGGACTAGAAAGCAATTATCAATTCCAACTCGTCGGTCAATTCACTTAACTTTTCCTTTTGACTAGTTAGAAAGTTAATAAGTTTTTTAACTTCATCAAATCATTCTTTAACCATGAGTTCTCCAAGGACCTCATTTCATTCAATTACTGAGATCTCCCAAAGTCTCATGTCTTAATCACTTAGTATTCACCAACATCTCTCATTATCCGAATAGAGACAGTTATCCTTAACTTGAGTAGATATAAACTTTTATATGGAGATAACGACATATTTTATGGTTATACTCTCATAGTATAAATTTTAACTTGTATGCCATACAAGTTATAAATGTGATATCTCTCTTTGCCTCTATTCAATTTAATATTCCATTCTTCAAACATATTAAGTCAAATATACTATCATTTATTTGATATTTTCAATCCACCAGGGATAATATTGACTAATTGAGTTGTAAGTCACGCATCTTTTTTCATTTAATTTGTATCTTCACCGTCATACAAGTATCTTACATTAACTCCAATTTACAATAACTAGTGCTTTAAACTTCACCACTAACTAATCAGATGTGTAGCACTAAAATTGAACCAATGTACAACATATTCACTTATATTTGTTGTATACTACTTTGGTTCAAACTTTCAACATTTGGAGTTTGAATTCAAGTAAGATTCTTGTGAAGATATATTGATTTCCTTCAAACTTATAGTTTGACATTCTAATTTGATCGGGACTCGTTCACCTGAAATTTTCACTTTCCATACTTATGTGACAATTTATAGACCATTTGTTTACTTATACTTAAGCTTCTAATTAACTCCAACTAAACTTCATAGACTCTTTATTTCGACTATCATCAATTCATTTGGTTATTCAAAGATAAGTGGATGCACCACACCAGTCTTCTTCACTGTGAATGAATCGTGATTATGAAACATAGTTACTAAAACTTTTGGTCATGCACAACTACTCCAGTATCTAGACTTGACTAAAAGAGTTTGTTTATGTCACTTCTAGCAGTTACAAGTCATCTAAATTCCTCATTTTATTTTATACACAGAGTCTATTTCGTTCAATTTTTTTCAATCTTAGTTATTCTCACATTGATCTCGTTCTTAGTCTCTTTATAAACAAACCACGATTTTCGCTCAACAACTAAGCTACTTACAACTCCTTAGTCTTGACTTAAAAAGTCAATTTATATCTTTTCTTTTTTTCGAAAACGTAGCTATGGATAATACGACTTCTTATGATCATTCAACTAAGTGAAGTGTTCCTTGGCTAACCTTTATTCAAATAGAGAGATTCATTACTCAAACAATTCTACTATTTGTTATTGCCTTGTTTTGTTTCCATTAGTCTCAGATTTTTCAACTTTTCTTTTTCTCAAAGACATTTAGTACTTCTCAATAGACTGTACAAGATAACTTTGTAACTTAATGTTCATCAAATTACTTTTGATGAATTCATTTGTTCGTTGTTGTTCATTTGAAGAGACAAAAGAATTTGAATTTCCAAACTCTCATTAACTAAATGACTAACCAAATTCTTAAAGGACATTGTTTCAATCCTTTAATTCATATCAATGGAAATTCTTGCAATATATGAGCTTATACTGACGTCCTATACAAATTACTTACCGATTTTCAATTAATACACCTATCTCTTCATTTGTTATATTTTAGGTCGTAATGATAGGCATCACTACTTATTGTCGTTAGAAATGATTATTGGGTACTTTGAATATTAAAACACAATCACTTGTTTTGATGTTTACTAGCTAAACCAATCTATAATTAGACCACTTCCCTAACACCTTAACTTCTAACATGTTGGTCTCATCGCTACACTTTTCGTTTTTAAGTTAGAGATTTTGTTGATCTTTATTTCATAACAACACCTAATCTGGTGTTTACAAAAATGACTTCTAACTCATGTATTTGCATTTGTTTTATCATTTTTGTATTTGATTCATTGAACCATTATACTCAACGTCACTTATGGATAAGTAACTAGAGTAATAAACAATCGGAATCTTCAATACTTCTTTTTAGAATTATTTTGATTGTTTTAAATCATGGTTATATTCTAAATTTATCTTGGTGTTTTGTTTCGGAAAGGGGACAATACTTGCTTCAAAGTATTTTATTTTCGTAGAAACCGACTTAAACAACTTGACTAAGTTTGTCTAATTAATTTCTACTTTCAGAACTAAGTGTCTTTGTTTGTCTTGTTGAGACTATTTTAACATTTTCCTTAGCGTCTTATAATTGTCATAGTTTGATACTTTCGATTTACGAAAGAAATCCATATTCGGTACTTGCATACCTAAATTATTTGGGCTTCCCTTTTCAACCAATTTCTTATTGGTTTCATAACAGATACTTTCATCAGTTATATTAGTGTCGAACTACTTATAATAGCTTAGAGAATTTGGACTTCACATGTCCATTTCACATCCAATCATGCTGAGATTTATTGCATAAGTCTATTCTCTCTTTTAATTATCCGTTTCTAATCTTACTCGTCATATCGAACGAACAAGGAGAATAAACTTCTTATCACCTATCTAGTGATAATACATACATACACATCACAAATATAACATAATAACAAAAACATCCCAGCTCACAGTTACTTCCCAACTAATCGCGTTCAATCATTCTTTGGTTTCCAGAAAAGTTTATCCTCAATTGAGCCAAACCTTAGGCTATGATACCAAGATTATCAGCCCCCGCATCATCAAGACGATTGACCGGCCTAGATTACTTTAATCCCCCGATAATCTAGTCAGCCCGATTCATTCTTTCAATTTTGATCTCTAAATAATTATTATTTTAATCCTTTACACACTCCAAAACTAAATTTTTATCCTCAATGAGACTCAATTCATGATTTGTTCAATTGGAGCAAATTCAGAAATCATCTTCGTATTTCATAAAAATTTTGGCATCACCTTCCCTAAAATTGGCCTGCTGAAAAATTCACCTAATAGATAGTGAAATTAGGGAGAGGCCTAGAAGGACTCACTAACTCCCCTCAGTTCATAATATATATCAAATTTTGATTTATAAATTAACTTAGAGTCTCCGATAGCTTAATCACAACTTTACAATCTCAAATAGAACAAAATTGAATCATAAATCTCTCAACGTATTTTAACTAAATTAGGAGACTCTCATAAACATTGAAATAAACGTCGCATCGTACACTCACCCCAAGAACCCCAAAACAATAAATATAAACAATTTAAAAACAAGAATTTACTTTAATTTGTGAAAACAATCACCACAATCTTTGAGTCTTGTCCACTATTCCCTTTCTTATCATACAGAATCTGACATCATCAAAAACAACTAGAAGATGTCAGGTAAGTAAATTCCTACATTGATTTGTACTCCTGCAATTGTTAGTCAGATACATAGAGATATGTAATTGCATTTCCAAATAATTAATAAAATATTTGCATCAACAAGACATGCAATCCACTGTCGTTGTCTCCTAACTTTAATCAAACGTTTACTTCCAAAAATAGCATAGAGATAGTATTCAGAGATCATGAAATGCAGATTTAACTTGTCGGTGTTAGACTCCACTAGTTTCACTAGACGGTGTAAAGGCAGGACTAAAGCCTAGTTTCAATCAAACCAGACTCTGAAACAAGCTTATCCCCTCACTCACTTTATGTATGCATGGCCAAGAATGATAAAATGCAATGCAGACTATGATACAATTACAGTTACATAAATATCCAATCAATAGTAAAGATCACCGTAGGGTTTACTTAAAACTAACCAACCTTAAGCATAATTTTCATGGTTCCTGAAGTGTCGAATCTCTTTGAAAATATATTCAATAGCTTCCCTGCAAAACCCAATTATACTAGGGGTTAAGCTTCAAGTGAAACCAAATCACGAAACCTAATGAAAACCTCAGCCAAAGTACGCTTGAGAACAGTTTTAAAAATTATTAATTTATATAACTATTTCAACTTGCTTTCAACTAGCCAAGTTGGGGTAACTTTTCAACCTTGAAAACCTCAATATTTTTCATGATAACCTAAAAGGAACTTGTAGTACTCATGTTTCACTTTCCATAGACTCCAAAAACACTCAAATCAGATCACTGGTGGAGAAGTTATTAATTTTCTAATATGGTCTATCAACTATGAAAACTTTATTTTATTTTGAACTGAAAAACTTCTCCAAATTAATATTTTCGCAATTAAATCTTCAAAACTTGACAACAAACACCACGAAACCACTCGATTTCAACATCAAAATATTCTCATAGCCCGTGGAGTCAAATTCGATCAAAACCAATAATCCATTCATCCAAAAACCCAATTAAATCAATATCAACTACAAAAACATCCCAAAATTGTTGTCAACTGAATGACATTGGATAAATTCATCAAAACCCTAATCCATGTGGGTGGGATTTAATCCAAATCAGCGCACGTCAACTTGATACATTAATTTTTAACAATTCCTACTAATTTCTATCAAAATCCCGTAAAAGAAAATGAGAAATCGTGAGAATAGATTCGTGGAAAAAGCCCTTAATTGAGTATTTATCAAATTGCAGGCCAATTACCTCATTTTCGCCACAAAAACTTGGCTTGAATTGACCATCTCGCAATGCTCTACAATTTTGCAAAAAGAAACTAGGCAAAAATCGGATGTTGGGAGCTCGTAGATTGAATAACCAAATTGAGAGGGTTAAAGAACAAAATACTTTTTGTTCACTATTAAATCAAACGAATGCTTTTTATTTTGATTTGATTTTTTTATATATTTATATGTAAACCCTCAGCTACTTGTTAGCAACTTAATTTCTTTTTATTTATTAATTTCCGAAATTTCTATTTCGACGTGCTTTAACTTCTGGCGCTCGTTTTTTAATCCGATTTTTCACCAAATATGAACCATACTCTTGACGAAATAGTCCATCTTTATAAAATGTCCATAACACTGATTTTGGTCACACCAAAATCCCAAAAATTTAAACTTTGTCCACGACATACTAAAATCTTATGGACCAATTTTTTTGCCATATTTAGCCAAATGTGCCTTGATTTATACCCAATCTTGATAGCGACCACCGCCCAATTGATACGAAATTTGAGGCAAATCTTGTACCAACTTCGTTCTCACATTATATTACCACCAATCCCAACTTACACGCAAACCGAGATGAAGTCTTCATGTGGGATTAACATTTGGTTAATTAGTTTTCAAACTAATAATTTATTTTCACTCTTATCCTTCAAACACGCACTTGCATCCCCGAGTATGAAAAACTAAGATACACCTCAACACAACCCTACTACGCGACAAATTACCATATAATATAAATACTAAGCACAAAGCATACAAAAATAAAATATATCTTATGATCTCTAGCCCATAATGCGTAGGTCCCACCTCGGATACTTAAACTCCAAATAAAATCCCGAAACTACTTAATTAGCTACCTAATCAAGTTTATGAAATTCTCGGATGTCATAGGATTTTGATAGGAAATAGGGAATTTCGGGATTCTTTGGAGACTTTTTACCGGGGTTTTAGTCTCGAAAGCGTGAAATGTCTAGATGGACATAAAAATGACATATTAGAATTTAAATTCTATAAAAATTAGGAAAAACCTAATGTTGCTATAGTTTTGTCGATAATCGGAGAAGAAGCTCGTAAGACTTGAAACAATGAAAAATGCAAAAAAAATTAAAAAAACACGACCAAGGTAAGTGAGTTTCGCTTATTTATCATTTATGCCATGCTACTAGTAGCTTCACATAACTTATGGACTGGGAATGGAGAGTTGTGTAATATGACGAAAAGTATTTCAATTAAAATCTTGTTAAATGGATGTGTAGTACTTGATGATATACGAGGCTATACTAATGGCGATATATCGGGTGTGTAAACTCGAAGTCGAGAATGTTGGTGGAATAGGGTTAGTGGTGGCACCCTATGCTATTTGTAAATCCGAACTCGATAGATTGGTGATAGTTATATCTTAATTCAGGGGTTTTGGACATAGCTATTGGAATGAGTATACAACTAAATGAACAAATTTTGCAAGAGTAATGATTCACTTAGTTGGTATATTTGGGGAATAGTGGATTCGACCATCGTTTTGATAAACGAAAAGGAAAACGTCACAATATCACATGCCATAGAAACTATTGGATTTGCAAGCTGCCTATGTATTGTTTATATGAATTTCAACACCCTGTTTAAATGTGACGTTGGTTCATATTGGTATTGCATCTCTCTTAGGTTATTATATGGATATTTCATTGCTAAATGAAAAACACTTTACTGAGCCCGTTGAATGCTCATGCCCCTTTTCAACAATCTCAGATAACTCGAGTAGCATGCAGACACGAGAAAATAAGGCAGGCTTAGGAGTTTAATCTTTTATCTTTCGATGTTTGAAATTATTTTTCTATTATATGATAAAAGTTGTAATTTTCCTGTATAATTTTATATTATCACAGGGTTTAGGTAACTTGTATATTTCATTGGTTTTATCCGAGTTTTTACTTCAGTTTGGGAAACATTATTTTAAATTCTACCGTTGTTATTACTTTGATTTTAGTTGGTTTTTCTCGATATATATATACAAGTTGTTTTATCAAATATTGCAGAGAGACTGCTTACTTTAGTTAACTCTAGTTGGCATATCTGGGGCTTAATTAGGGTTTCAGGCCAAATGATCCCTAATCAGGATCGTGGTTGTTACATTTTAGGTACGAAATGTACAATCAAATTTGACCACAAATAATGACAAACGCATGCACAAGAACCAAGATTCATTGTGTTGTATAGCACGGTGATGCTCTAAACCCAGACAAAACCTTTTTGCTCAGCCACGTACAACTGAGCAAATACATTATGATCGATCCTGTGTGACCAAACTAGAGGTGAGCCCTAGGCCAAGACAAAACGCCCTTTCATTTCCACCCCAAACAACAACAAATGCATAAAAAACACAAACTTCATAAATAACATTATAATACACAAAAAATCTCACTTTACAAACACATTTTCATAAAGACCCAAATCGCAACCCCCACCACCGTGCAAACAAGCTCTGACAGCTCTTTCTCGTCCATGAATCTGAGTTATAGGGCTCGTGCTTGGGCTCCTCGTGCTCTGTTGCCTCCTTCCCATCCACGAATTGACTAGAATCAAAAACCTAAGGCTCGTGCTCTTTTCCCTCTCATTCAAAATTCAGCTTTTTTATTTTTGTGTTGTGGGGTGCCTTTCCAAACACATAAGGGCATTTCAAGGAACAAAAGATTTTTAGATGGTGCCCTTAACAATCGATGGGGTGCACTCATCATGTGGCTTCCCCTTAGAATTTTATGGGATGCACATAGTCGGCGCCTTCATATAATCATTATTTGTTTTGTAAAAAGAAAGGAAAAGTTGAGAAAAAAAGTCTGAAGGAAGTTGACATGATGCTTCAGATTTAACTACATCATCAATTGTTACTCATTTTAAGATTTAACTTAAAATCTACTAGCAAGTAGCAACTATATTATACTATATTTGTTGTTGTTAATTTTAGCTTTATACTAAGCAGATATGTGGAAGCAAAATCTAAAAACATTTAATGAATCACACGAAAGTGTTGAAAAGTTATTAAATTATGCACTTAACATGTTAATATTTGTATTTATTTATAACTCGCATAAAAAAGAATGTAGAGAATAGCAACAAGAAATTATACATGGGTTATTTTCCATCGCTATATAGCGAGAGATCGTTGATCTTGTTGACAACTTTAGCGATGGGGTTAGCAATAGCGCCACGTGGCACCATGCGAGAGGGCCTCGTAGCAGATTACCGCAACACTCACCCTCCTAACCTAACCCCTCACATCGCCACCCTCACTTTCTTGCACCTCATCTCTCTCTTGCATCGCCCCTCTCTTTTGCAACGACTCTCTCTCTCTTTTGCACCGATGTTGCCCCCAACAAAAGCCTAACCCTCACTGCCCCTCCCCTCACTCCCCGCCGCTCTCCTCCCCCACTACCCACCGCCCCCTCCTCCCCCATTCCCCCGCCCAAAACCCTCACCCCACTTTCATTGTGCTGCTACCGCGCTGTTGCCGCCCTATCGCCCACCCTCACTGCATCGCTGCCGTCCGCCCCACCGTGTCGTTGCTTATCGTCCCGCCTTGCCTCTTTCGGTGTCACATTCCGCCGGTGCTGTAGGTATTAATTTTTCATTCTAATATGGTTTTTAATTTGTATATTTTTTATGTTTGTATATTAAAAAGTGTAATTGTATTTTTTGGTGAAATTTGTTTTTCTTTTGGTGAAAAATTGTCTTATAATATGATTTTAAAATTGTTTGAATAAAATCTTATAATAAATTTTTATGTTGATATGTATGATTTTTTATATTTGTGAAAAATAAAATGAATGTGTGATTGTAATTTAGTTTTATTGGATAATTGCGATGTTTGTATATAATATTTTCATATTGATATGTATTTTTTTGGTAATGTGTTATAATTTGTTGAAAAAAAGTAAAATAATATGTATAGTATGTTGAGTTGAATTAAAATTATTCTTAAAACACTAAAATAAAATATTAATGATATACACTTCAATTAATTGAAAAAATTAATTGGATAATTAAATTTCAATTAGGAAAAAAATAGATGATTAATATTATATATACACATATACACACACAAACACCAACACAAAGCACTTTAAAATTAATTAACGAAAATATATATTAAAAATAAAATATATAATTGATTGATATATATATATATATAGAACTTATACTATACGCTATGAAAGAAAAACTTAATTAAACAAAAAAATTTAAAAACAAAATAAATCACTTGAAAAATTATATATATACACTATATGGATGTACAAAACAATATATACAACTTATACTATATATTTGTATAAAAAAAGCACTTAAAATTAATAATTACACTATGTATGTATGTATATATAACAAAATTTTATATTGAAACACAATAGGGGACTTCAATTATTAAGAAAAGTAGTTAGTACTTATATTATATGTACAATTTTATTAATTTACCTAAAAACTTTAAAATGAAAAAATTAGTAATTATATATAATATATATTGAAAAAATCATAATTAAACAAAATAAATCTTACGCAAAATAAATTACACATTTAAAATCTCATACTACATAAATATATATTGAAACAAAATAGAGGACTTCGAAATTAATAATAATGCTAGTATATATTGAAATAAAATTATAATAATTTATAATGACGTCTGAAATAAAATTATATTACGCAAAGTATGTGCAAATGCAACCAATTCAACTAATTATGGTTAACATTCAACTAAAATGTGTATAGTGATTAGTGTGTGTATGTTTTAGGTTCCTTAGGTCTTTCGAGACGTTTGTATCTTCAGATTGGATGTACAACTGCATTGAACGCGGTTACACTAGATTGGAATTTGTGGCTAGCGTGAAGGAGTTCTTAAACTTTGCCATGCAACACTGCACCATTTTCCTCAACAAAGAGAAAATTCGATGTCCTTGCTGAAAATGTCACAATGAGAAATACTATAATGTAAACATAATAGAGCTTCATCTAGTGAGTCGATGATTTGTTCCAGAATATTATTTTTAGACCAAGAATGGGGAAGAAGAACTATTAAACGATGTGGACGATGAAGATGATGATCTATTAGACGAATATCCAATGTCATATCATCATATAATACACGACCACGCAGGGCCGAATTTCAATTGGAACCGTGAGGAAGAGCCTAATCCTAAACCCCAAACATTTATTCGAAATGATTGAAGCAGCAAATGAACCACTTTGGCCGAGTTGCGAGAATATGACAAAACTCTCAGAAATGGCGCTTTTGTTGACGATAAATTCGAATCACCATATTTTGAAGCAAGCATCCGATGAAATCTTGCAGGTATATAAAGACATATTGCCTAAAGACAACATTTTGATAGATAGATTTTACAAATGTAAAAATTTAATGAACTTGTAGGGTCAACCAAGTGAGTGAATAGATTGTTGTCCCTAATTATGCATGCTTTCTTGGGGGACCGACTCCTAGTACGTTTTGCAAGTTTTGAGGAGAGTTTAGGTTTAACTCCATCAAAGGGTCGCACAAGACAGTGATTTACTTTTCCTTGGCTCCTTGTTTACAATGTTTGTTCGCGTCGAAAGATACAACGAAACACATGTGATGACACGCGGAACACGTTAAAGATGAGGAAAATACGCAGCATTGCTCTTATCATGGATGAAGTTCCTAATCTTAGTTTAATTCCTTAATCAGGATCATTGACCCATGATGTGGGACCCTTATCGAGAAACGTGCACTGACCGAGGTAGGTGGCTGAGGTATAAGTTAAATTTGTTGTTGTGTATGCCTAATGTGTTGTATATATGTAGGCTATTAAGTCACTCCTACTTGTATTTAGATATCGAGACATAAGCGAGACGCACCTCAAGATGTGTGCAATTGTGGGACTGGGGTAGAAAGTGATGTGGTAAGCTAACTTGAGTTAATGTAGCTTAAATTGTTAAATTAGAAGTGTCTACGATGTGATTTACATTAAATGAAACCTGAGTTAGCAAGTTAAAACATTAGTCGTTGATATTCTTTGATATGCGTGCTGAAAATCAAGAGACCAATTGAGTTTTAATCGGTGTTAATTATATGAAGTTATTCGAGAGTTAATGGAATTATGTCAAGATGTAGGCAATTAGATTAGTCCTGGGATACATGTGTACATTAAAATCAATAGCTATAAATTAATCTTATCTAGTATAAGATTAGATGAGATAGCAGGCAATTGATCTCATTTTTTTAACTTAAAAAAAAAAAAGTAAAGTGGTGGAAAGAAGATCTGAGAAAATTAGCAAGTTTGTAGTTCTTGTGGACTTAGAGAAAAAGTTGATCTAGTTGGAATGTTTAACAACTAGGTAATTCTACTTACACTTGTAATTTAGTTTAATGATGAATTTATGATAAATTTGAAGTGTGGCTGTTCTTATGATCATGATAGGTATTTTGGATCTCTAGTGAGGGAGAACAAGAGATTCTAAGGTGTTGGAGTTGGCCGTGTGTAAAGAAAACTCAAAATTCAAAGTGCAAAATTTTAGGTTTTTTTGCACTTAGCGCGCGAGATGTGCTAGCTAGTGCGATACCAAGCACGCTAATAAGGTTGACAAGCGCGCTAATGAGATCACTAACGCGCTAGACATGCCACTTAGTACGCTAGGTGCTCTGGCAAAACAAAAATCTACAATTTCCTAAGTTAAAATTAAACAGGTTTAAACACATTGTACAACATATAAAATGATACTAGGAGCCTAGGGAGGAGTCTTTAGGGTTCAGGCACGTGTTTTGAGATGTCGAGAGGCTAGATTAGCTAGGAAATTTGCGTAAATTGTAAGTAAATTGATCAAGATATTTATTTACATTTTATTCATGTTTTATTATTCATTTTTAATCATTTGGATTGATTTGCCTATTGTACTCTAAATGTTATGACTTTGTTTTTCTTGCTCATTTTTATGAGTTTATTGATTGTGGCATTGATTGTTGGTTAAATGGTTTCATTGACTCAAAATCATGTGTTATGTCATTCTTAATTGTTGGCAAGTTTAATCAAATGAAATAGCATGCTATTGAAAGGTGATTTATGGTATTGCAAATTCATTTTCTTTGTGCATTAGTTATTCAATCACACTGTTGGATTCATAAACTGTGTCTTTCTTTGAATATATGAAAGTAGTTCTTGTATCTAGGACCATTATATAGCAATAGCGGCAGCACACGGGGTCACTAAACTTTGAGGATGTCGGGATCTTACCACTAGCTTGTGCAGCACATGGGTATGGGACTTTAGGTTGTTCACAAGTATACATCACATGTGAGGGGCACTTGTGAGCAACATTTATGTGATGGGCTTTTGTAATGATGTGGAGGCATCTAAAAATTGATCATGCCCTAAATAGTCGAAGAAGATCGACGTCATGTAACTCATAATCAAACGGCCCTAGATCATTACTGCTTAGTTATGTGTCTGTTTCATTTTGTTTAATTGATGTATCTTATAGCATGATTTTTTTCATCATAGTTGCTATTATTATGCTTTCAAATACATGTATATTTGGAAATGTAGATAAATGTGTTTCAATGTTACTTTCTACTTTCCTGTACTCACCATTCTTTTTATAATGGTGGGTGCAGATCCATCGAGTAGCAGACCTGGAAGGAGAAGATCGACGACTACCTTTGAGCCATTAGAGAGCTACTACTTTTGTTATAGGTTTTTTGTTTTGATGTATGACTCATATATATGTCTTTTATACACTTTTAGGGATGTTTACTATATGTTGTTAGATAATTACCCTACCAGATAGGTGTTGATATATAGTTATCACCGTTTTGATATATAAATATATATGCATGTGATTTTTGTTATCTAGTTTTCCACATACTTAGGTTTTATATGAATGGCTTATGTTCATTTATCAAAACTTCCGCTGAATAATCTTTAAACTATATAAAATTTTAATTTACTCAGGAATACTATAAAGTTTGAGAATGTCGTAAAGTTTATTAGAAAGTAGCTAATGTGGTGAATGTATTAGAAAGGCTGACTAATATGTTGTTAAGTCCTACGTAGTGGAGGTTAGGTCTTAATAATGGGATTAGGTCGGGCAATGCTCTAATTTGATAAGAGTTCATCACAGTTGGTATCAAAGCCAACTTTTCCGATAATCAACCTATGAATTTCCATAAAACAGAAATTTTAGTTGTAGAAACCAAGTGATCCTTGCCTAGAAACCATTAGTTGAGAAGTGAGTGAAAGTGAGATGGGGATTCTTACATGTACATGTATATTTCTATAAGTATATATATGCACTATCTACGTAGTAGCTAATTCACGTTTACTATGAACTTGCGGACACCGATGGTTGATTCACGCGATGCAGAGATGCAGGTGCTAATGGCGACCAGCTTACTATTCCATCTACTGAAGATTATCAAAGGATATTTGACCGAGTAGCTACTCAAAGACAGTCGTTAGCTAATTTCATTGCCATGATGACAACATTTTTTGCTCCACTAGCACAGACGGTAACCCATACTACTACTCCTACATTACCGACGCCAACCGCTCCGGTAGTACAAATTGTACCGACAGTGATAACACCAGCCATAGAGACAGTTGATTCACCGTCTTTCACTTCTATATCTTCTAGTTCATTGGCAGAGTTTCAATTGGTGAAGGATTTTATCAGACTGAAGCCAGTTTACTTTGATAGTTAGCGAGACTTTAAGAAAATTTGGAAGTGCATACTGTCTCAGGAGAAGCCGCATAAAGTCTTGAGGATTAAGGACGGACTTTGGGCTGAGATCTCGTCATATACACTGTAGAGAGATTTCGATGTTTGGTGGCGTGCGACGATAGCTTCTGACGGTGATTTCAAGTCACGGGATGCCTTCAAGAGAAATTTTTACCAGCAGTACTTTCCACCTGCAGTGATGAGAAGGTTGATGGAGGAGTTCATGAATCTGAGACAGGGAGCTAATGAGTCGGTAATGAGCTACAGAGTCAAATATGTCTATTTGAGACAGTTTGCTAAGGATTTAGTTAGAGATGATTTTGACGATATACACCATTTCAGATATCGAATGAGGCCAGATACAGGGTTTTATATGGTCAATGTAGGTGTTAAGACTTTGGGTGATATTTATGAGCATGCACTCTTTCATAAGACCTAATGTTTGAGTAGATTTGTTGATGGGATACCTTTGGGACCAACATTGATGCCTAATCAGACTGCAAAGTTTGAGAGGAGGAGATATAAGGGCACGGGGTAAAGGAGATGGGAGAGAGGTTTTCAGGGATTGGGGGAAAACTATGTCGGTTTTGCCCAATGTATAACCTCATACCCCACTGCAGAGTATAGCTGGTAGACTTCCCTTGCCGTTATAAGTCAGACCTACGTTGACAACTCCTACTAATTTACTAGCTCTTCCAACACCACCAGCGCCACGTCGGCAGCAGCATGGTGGTAGAGGCTGAGGCAGAGGTAAAGGTAGAGACCAAGATGGTTCCCGACTAGGACAAACCCAAGAATAGGCATATAGTCGCGTAGGTCGATTACTTACTGTAGGTGTGGTCAAGTTGGGCATATTTTAAGAGATTGTCCACAGCCGGCAGCTGCATTCCCATAGTAGAGTCATGATGGGGTACACATTGTAGCACGTCCAGATGGCGACTCCACACGATGACTTATTGAAGGTATGGTTTCTATCTATGGTAGAGATTTATAAGCCTTGTTTGATTCGGGTTCTATAATATCTTTCATTTTTTGTCGTATGGCATGCATATTAGGGTTGAGACCGGTTAGAGTTAGCGTATATTTGATTTTGAGCATCGCGCCAAGAATAGGGTTTACCCTAATTATCTTGTTGAAGGGTATCAAGTAGAGATAGGCGGGGTTGAGTTACCCGCAAACTTCAAAGTTCTCGAGTTCGTAGACTTTGACGCGATGTTAAATATGGATTAGCTAGCAGCGTATCACGCTCATATCGATTATTTCAGTAAGACGGTGATATTTGAGATCTCAAGGCATCCAATGTTTTCATATAGAGGTAGTATATTGAGGTCTGAGGGCATTAGAGGTCGACTTGCAACTAATGGAGAGATTGAAGACTTTAGTATACAGTAGCAGAAAGTTAGGGACCCAGACTTGAGGAGATTTCAGTTGTGTACAATTTTTCTAAGTTTTTGGAGGACTTACCTGATTTACGACCACCGAGAGAGATGGATTTCATTATTGAGTTAGAATCAGACCTAGGTCGATTTCTATACCGTCGTATAGTATGGCTTCGAAAGAGTTAGAGGAGTTGAGGAGTCGGTTTCAAAATTTGCAACAGAAGAGATTCATCGCACCTTCTATGTCACCGATGAGGAGCACCTTTCTTATTTGTGAAAAAAATGATGATACTTTTAAACTGTATATTGACTACAGACATCTTATCAGAGTATCATCAGCTTAGGATTAGGGATGAGGATAAGTCCAAGACAGCTTAGCATGAGATACAGACGATATCAATTACGGTCATGCAGTTTAGTTTGACCAATACTCCTACCTTGTTTATGGATTTGATGCATCGAGTGATGAGACCATTTTTTACCGCTTTATGATAGTTTTCATCAATGATATATTAATATACTCGAGGACTTGATAAGTTAGTATTTATTAGTTTATTTTAATGTATTTAATATAGAAAGTTTCTAAAATATATATTTAATTATATTTATTAGTCGTTTTTAGGTAAAATGGAGTATACGGTTGAATCCAGGGCGAAAAAATACTCAAAATGAAGTATTTAAGCGTAGTGATCAGATGCCGAAAGATTTACCTCGAGTTACGTATTGCGCAGTGGGTAGAATAGGAGACAGCGGACCAAATAACGCAGGGGAGTGACATAGTCAAGCCACTTGGAAACAGTTGCTGTTAGATTGCCTCGTGATGCGTGCATCATTAGTCATCCACACAAACACAACCGTGCGTTTTCTTCTCTTCCAGCGCCACGTATCGCCTCCAATTCATCCAAAGCATCATGTACCAGCTCTCCACCAATCAACCGCAGCCACGTGGCTTCAACACGTCATCAAGCAAACCATTTCTCTCCTCACCTCGGCTGCCATCAGCTCTTCCTCGAGATCTGTACCGCCACACTCTCCCACTATTTCGCTCAAAGTCGTGCAACTCCACCAAACCAGCGCCTCCTGCATCAACGTGTCGACTGTCCAGGTCTCCACCACGTCATTGCGGCTCCACTAGCCAATCCGCTGTTGACACGTCAGTGTTCAATCAAACGGACCAGTAGCATGCTGACAAGTGTCCAGAACCCATTTTTAGCCAAAAATAAGGATTTTTTTCCTAAAGTACACATCTTATACTATTTAATGAGGGAAATAGGGGCGAAAATTTTTTATTTCCGAGGAGTGGGCAATAACGTCTATTGGGAAGGCGTCATCTACGTGGCAAAATTTTTGTTCTGATTTTGCCACGTGGATAGCGCCTTCTCAATAGGCGTTATCCACATGGAAACACTGATAGCGCCAGAAGGCGCTATCGTCATGTAGTGTCCACGTCAACATGTCGACGCGGACGACGTGGACACATTACACGATACGCTCCACGTGGAACGTTAGGGTTTTCCATGTCCAACGTTAGGGATCCACGTGGACCGAAAAAACCCCTGGCATACTGATAGCGCCTTCTGTGAAGGCGCTATCATATGCCACGTGGGAAAGAGAGAATGGTTTCCCGGTCCACGTGGAGCCACGTGGACCGGGAAACCCGTGACTTTGGGGCGCAGATAGCGCCTTCTCAAAAGGCGCTATCTGCACCCTACAGTCATCTTCCCGAAACCGACGCAGAGAATATATTCTCTGCGTCGGTTTCGTCCTTCTGGTATAGGGGGGGGGGGTAGGGGTAGGGGTAGGGGCGGTGTAGGTCACGGGGTTGGTCACGGGTTTACTTGTTGAGAGTGGGGTGGGTCGGGTACTTAAGGAGGGGAGGGGGAGGAAGCGAACCAGGAGAGAGACGACGAGAGGAGGGGCGGACGCTTGTTTGAACGGGAGAGAGTGGGCAAGTGTGTGCGCGCGGCGGAGACGTTTGTTGAGCTTGGCGGGGGTACGTGGTGGTACGTGGAACATGGTGTAGTTTGGCGGTCCAAAGAGGCGGAGAGCGAGAGGTGACGGCCACGGAGGAGGAGGAGGGATCTACTACACGGCGGCGGGGAGGAAGGAGCAGCACGGCGGCGGAGGAGGAAGGCCGCCGTAGCGGCGAAGTGGAGGAGGTAGGAGAAGGAGGAGGTATGTGTATATAGTTAAGTTAGTTTAGTTAGTTAAATAAGATTGTTTAAGTTAGTTTGATTAAGTTAATTTGAGTTTGTTTAAGTGAGTTTAGTTAATTAAGTATGTTTACGTTAGTGTAGTTTGTTTAATAAGTTTAGTTACTGATTAGTTTGATTAAGTTCGTTTTATTAAGTTAGTAGTTTAGTTTGTTTAAGTGATTTTAGTTAATTAAGTATGTTTATGTTACTTTAGTTTGTTTAATAAGTTTGTTTAAGTAAGTTGACGTTTGTTAGGTAATTAATTTTGATTAAGTTAGTTTGCATTGTGGAGTGGGTACATGTTTGTGAACAACGGTTTCGAGAGTGAGTTTGTTTTAGTTAGTTTAGGTAATTATGTTTGTTTAACTTAGTGTATTTAATTAATTTTAGTTAAGTTGGTATAGTTAATTACGTTTAGTTAATTAAGTTTAGTGAATTAAGTTTAGTTAATTAAGTTTGTTTGAGGTATTTTAGTTAATTTACCAAGGAGGATGTATGTTTAGTTAATTACGTTTGTTTAAGGTTGGTTAGTTAGTTTATGTTAGATGTTTAGTTTAGGTATTTAGCTTAGTTAAGGTTCGGTAATTTAGTTTGGTTAGTTTAGTTTAGTTAGTGTGTTGAGTGAGTTAAGTCAATTAACTTAGTTTATATTTGGTATTTAGGTTAGTTAATTGAGTTAAAGTAATTTGTTTAGTTTATTAAGACGTTTAAGTTTGTTTAGTTATTTAAGTTTGTTTAGGTAGTTTGTTTAGTTATATAGGATTGTTTTGTTTAGTTTGTTTAGTTATTTAAGATTGTTTTGTTTAGTTAGTTTGTTTAGTTTACTACGTTAGTTTTGTTTTGTTTAGGTTTGTTTAGGTTAGGTTATTTAATTTGCTTAGTTATGTAATTAATACATTTATAATTTTCTTAGTTAAGCATTTCGGTTGAACTTAACAATATACCGATTTAAAAGTACCGCTTTCCAATTTCACTTTTTATGTTTGTTAGCATTTTTTACGTTTAGTTCATTAATTCACAAATCATAATATCATTTGCTGAGAAAGTATGTTTATATTTGGTATTTAGGTTAGTTAATTTAGTTAAAGTAATTTGTTTAGTTTATTAAGACGGTTAAGTTTGTTTAGGTAGGTTGTTTAGTTTAATAAGTTTGTTTAGGTAGTTTGTTTAGTTATTTAGGATGGTTTTGTTTAGTTTGTTTGTTTAGTTATTTAAGATTGTTTTGTTAAGTTAGTATGTTTAGTTTACTACGTTAGTTTTGTTTTGCTTTGTCTTGTTTTGTTTAGGTTAGGTTATTTAATTTGCTTAGCTACGTAATTTGTTTAGTTTTATAATTTTCTTAGTTAAGCATTTCAGTTGCGCTTAGAAATAAACCAGTTTCGCATACCAGTTTCCACTTTCACTTTTTATGTTTGTTATCATTATTGTAGTTATAGTTTAGTAATTCACAAATCATAATATTACGTTATTACAATTTTTGTGTTCTAAAATAACGAAAATACAAGGTTATTGCAGGAATATAACGTTGCGGCGGAAAACCAAAGGAAACAAGTAAGTTCATTAATTTAGTATTTTCATATAAATTTATTTGGGTTAGGTTTTGGTTTGCATGATATATAGGGACATTCATATTTTGTTTATGAACAACGGTTCATATGTTTATTTATTGAACGTTATTACACAGAAAATGTTAGTGCGAAAGAATGAGTATGCTCTGTAGTTGCGCTATTATTGCGATCTTCTACATCAGAAAGTTCAATTGCGCTATATAACCACATGATTGTCAACAAAAAATATTGTCCAAGGAGACCTCAACCATCAAATGAGAACCTCTAGTCGATTTTGTATAATGTGTGAAACAACTTATGGTCGTAGATATGTTGAGTTTGACTAATTTTTGTTGTGTTTTTTTGTGTGAAAAATTAGTAAATACTAATCGCTATGGTTTCGTACAATACTCATTTTCTTTTTCTAACCTTCTATATAGTTGTACTGCAATGGATCCAGGTCCTTCAGATCCATCACTGTTGCAACTCCAATCTACTCACAGATCGACGCGAACCTGGAGGGGCGAGGTAAGGCCATTTTACATGAATGTGTCATATTTACAGCAATATTGTATCAAAAACATACATTAATACATTATCAATTCCAAGGTTTACGAAACAATGCGCGTACGTCGAAGACGTGGGGTCGTTGATCGAACGATGCAGTATCATTCTTGGATGATCCCATATCTTCGTTCCAGTGGGTTCTATGGGATATCCCGGTAGCATTTTTCACCCTTGATTGGGCTTTGATTCTGCGTTTGTAGAGAGATGGCGCCCGAGACGCATACATTTCACATGCATTGTGGGGAGTGCACAATTACACTCCAAGACGTGCAAATGCGATTGGATTACCTATCGAAGGTATGCCCGTGACGGGAACGACAGACGCGGACTATGCTTGATGTCTCAGAGAGGCTACTTGGACGAACTCCCGGTGGAGATGACATCGTAGGTTGTAAACTTAAGGTCGATTGGCTTGAGCGTAACGTTCCAGCAATAGATGATGAAAGCGATGAGGAGTCGGTCCAACGTTACGTTCGATCGTACATACTACAACTCATCGGTGGTTGTCTTTTCGCCGACAAGTCCAATCGGTTCGTACATTTGATGTTCCTACCTTTGCTGGAGGATTTCCAAGTAGCAGGCCAATATAGTTGGGGGAGTGCATGTTTGGCTTATTTGTACAGGGAGTTGTGTCGCGGATCTCGCGCGGGGGCACATGAGGTTGCTAGCGCCTCCATTCTTGTACAACTGTGGGCATGGGACATATTTCCATTCATAGCACCGCGACGTCTGCGTGTATCTAGACCTCAACAAGCGAACGGTGGATGGCCAAAATATGCTTATGGACGTTCCACTCGGACACAGGTATTAAAGTCGATTTTTCATTACTTTGCAAATAATTCTTGTCCATGTTCATTTATCATAACTTATTGTTTCCTACACAAATGGCTCGATGCATTTTCAGTTTCACAAAATGCGACGCACGTCGTATCGGCATACCGTGATGCACTCGACTCTCAGAGGCATGAGGAAGATGTGGTGTGGCAACCATATAATGAACTCATGGGGTCTCTTCCCGAGTCTTGTACAAATGGTCAAGGCGGTTGGCTCTCGACGTGTCCCTTATTTGTTTCCACATTGTGGAGTGGCATCGACCGAGAAGGGTCATGAGACAATTCGGCATGGTACAAGTAGTGCCACCTAATTGTGCTTACGACGCCCAACTGCACCGCATCGAATTGCGTGGACATCATCATGAAAATTGGGTTACTTTTCACGCAAGCTACATAAACATGTGGGAAAATCGTGGGGACACCATTGCGACGGCGACACTGAATGAAGGGCATGACCATCAAGACTACATGACGTGGTATCGATCGGTCACTAGGAGATTCATAGGACACGACGGGGCGTTACGCGACTACTCGGTAATCTTCTAACTCTAACTTTTCCTCGAATAGTTAATATTTTTATATTAAGTGATTCGAGGTCTTATTTTTGTTATATCAGCGTAACTTGGTGCATCGACTTAGGCGTGTGTTTATTGAGGATGGGTACGAGCGAGGTCTTGCTGCCCTTGATGAAGGGATTAAAATTTTGGACGAAGATGAAAGACAAAGGTCTAATCTTTCGCATGACGGAATTGACGTCCAACAAGACATAGATGAGGATAATGAACAAGAAGATGAAGAAGACGATCAGGGCGAACGAGACATATAGGTGAGAAGAAGACGAACACGACCGAGATCGTGCGGGAACGCACCAGACGTCCTCGTCCGCCACGTCCATCTACTCAGACTGAGATTGCTGCAGAGAGTAGTAGACCTTCTCCTCCAGCACGTTCATCTCGTTCGAGAGTGAGTAGAAGAGAGAATGTCGGCGAGAGTAGTCATTCTTCTCATGGGTACATTCCTGCATCTTCCACAGCCCAACCAGAACCTCAAATGTTTGTACCAAGGCCGCCGAGCGTGAATCTTCCTCCTTACCATTTTGATCCTTACGCACTGGGCCTTCGTCTTCATATGTGGACCATGGAATGCCTCATCATCAAACGTACCCATCACTGCCTCCATACATGCCTAGTCCATATACTCCTACTCCGTACAATTACAATATGGCGTATAGTGGAGACCCTTCATTCATGAACTTATTGACCATGCCGCACGACCTCATGTTCCATTCCCCCAACCCCATGCGGAAGCCACTATTTCGGGATGGTTCCACCTCCTATTTTTGGTAGCATTAGTAGCAAGAGGTGAGTCGAGTCAAGAACCGGAGGAAACACATCAATCTACTCGACGTGATTCATCGCAAGACCAGCGAGTCAACAACCTCAACCGGATGTACAAACACATCGTCCAACTAGACAAAGAGTACGTCCGGTTTGCTTCACCGAGGAACAACGTCAACGGAACCGCCGAAATAGACCTGCATGATGAGTTTACTTGATGTCATGGTGATTTGTAAATAACTTAGATTTTGGGTTCATGAAGTACGTGTATTCAACCTTCTCATTGAATAATCTTATTTCTCATGTTTTCCATATTATTATAATGTCGTACATTTGATTACTCTTCAATAGTTAGTTTAGTTTGTTAAGTTAGTTTAGGTTATATGTATAATTTAACTTAAGTGGTTAGCTTAGTTAGTTAGGTGTCGGTGGTTAGGTTATATTAGTTTAGTTTGGTTAGGTTAATTAGGTTACTTACTTAATGTAGTTTAGTTTAGGTGTTGAGGTTATGTTTGTTTAGTTTCGTTTGGTGGTTAACGTGGATCATTTTTTGGTTGGTTGTTTAGTTAGTTAAGTTAGTTATTTTACTTTACTAAGTATGTATTGTTTAGGTGGTTATGTTAGTTAAGGTTAGTTATGTTAGTTCATGTTAGTTAGTTTAGTTTGGTTAGTTCCATTTAGTTAGTATGTTTAGTTTGCAATTAAGCTAGTTAAGTTAGTTATTTTAGTTTACTTAGTTTGTATTGTTAGGTGGTTTGGTTAGTTAGGGTTAGCTAGTTTAGTTTGTTAGTTAGTTTAGTTTCGTTATGTTGGTTAGTTAGTTAGTTAGTTTAGTTGAGGTTAGTTAGTTACTTAGTTTAGTTTGGTTTTGTTAGGTTAGTTTTGGTGACTTAGTTTAGGTTATTTTAGTTAGTTTGTTAGTTAGTTACTTTGTTAGTTAGTTAGTTTAGTTAGTTAAGGTTACTTACTTTAGGTTGTTAGTTACTTTAGTTTGGTTATGTTAGTTAAGGTTAGTTAGTTTACTTTGGTTAAGGTTTGTTATTTAGTTTAGTTTGGTTTGGTTAGTTTAGTTAGGTTAGTTAGTTTAGTTTAGTTTGGTTATTTACTTAGTTTAGTTTGGTTTGGTTAGGTTACTTAAGGGTACTTAGTTTCGTTTAGTTAGTTAGTTAGTTAGTTAGTTAGTTAGTTAGTTTAGTTTGGTTAGGTTACTTAAGGTTAGTTAGATTAGTTTAGTTTGCTTAGTTAAGGTTAGTTAGTTAAGGTTAGTTAATGTTAGTTATTTTAGTTTGTTAATAAGTTTAGTTTGGTTAGGTTAGTTAATATTAGTTAGTTTAGTTTACTTTGGTTAGTTAGTTAGTTAGTTACTTACTTACTTACTTAAGTTAAGTTAGTTACTTAGTTATTTAGTTAGTTCAGGTTAGTTAGTTATTTAGTTTAGTTTACTTTGGTTTGATTAGTTAAGGTTTGTTAGTTTAGTTTAGTTAGTTAGTTAGTTAGTTATTTAGTTACTTATTAGGTTAATTGGTTAGGTTAGTTAATGTTAGTTAGTTTAGAAAATAGAGTTGAAGGTTGAAACCAATGTATATATATGCCTATTCATAATTGGTTTCATTTTTATACAAATATAAACTCATCATATGCATATTCAAATTTGGTTGTAATTGTCGATATCGCTCGACTACGACGACGACGGCTAGCGGCGACGGACGGAGCGGCCGAGGAAGACGCGGTCCAGCAATTCATGATGACGGCGGCGGCGGCGGTGGCGACGATTTATTAAGTCCAGTTGGTGACGTGGCAGTGACGGGGCGGTGACGTGGCATTGACATGGCGATGGCGGACAGTTTGTTAAGCCCCGTTTAATTAAGTCCAGTTGGTCTGCCACGTAGACGCCACGTCAACGCCACCTCAACTTGCAATTTAACTGATAACGCCTTTTCAAAAGGCGTTATCAGTTAAATGTGGGTTTGCGGTGACGTGGCTGCCACATGTACAGATAGCGCCTTTTGAAAAGGCGCTATCTGTACAAATCGATGTCACGTGGACGCCACGTCACCGCAAACCAAATCAACTCAACCCGATAACGCCTTCCCAAATGGCGTTATTGCCTACTCCCGTAAAAAAAAAAAACCCCCCTATTTTGCGAATTAAATTGTAAACATACCCTAGTTTTAGAAAAACCCCAAAAATAAGCTATAGATGCTCTAGGCGCACGTGTTACGAGACCAACCCCAAAATTAGTTTTTTCTCACCTCTCGGGATTGATTTTTAGTAGTTTATTATATTAGGAACTTTAGGGTATTAATTAACACCGACTTTTATATTATTTTAGGAGGCCAGAGGCTCTCGACACTATGTTCGGCTAATCAAACCTTGCCTAAGACGGATGGGAACAAGTTGGGATTATGGATTCATGACATAACTTGTGAGATCTTTTATTTATTATTTAATTTGATATGATTTAGTACTAGGGTATGTATCCGTCAGTGCATGCTTTTAGATGGACAATTTATAGTTATTTGGATCGATTATATCCGTAATTGTACTTTTGGATCAATAAAGTGACGAACGCTCACCCGTTTGTCGTAAAACCTTTTCGGTTCTTGAGTGTGCAACAATTGAATCTAGGTAAAATTAGGAGCAGACGCGATTCGGTTATTTAGGATTAGTATTCTCATGGATCCTTATTATTGCAGTTAGTGTGTTAGCCCCGATTGGTGGATGTCTAGGGTTATGCATTAATTAGGGAAGTAGCTAGTAGCGGACGTCTTGGCTATTAAGATTAGGGGAATGAGGATTTCTGGCGTATGTCGATTTTCTGTAGCTAAACTAGGAGAATTTAAATTAATAATGTTTGGGAAAGATTGAAGACCATAATATTCCATTGAATATTGATTCTGATTTGTTGAACTCTAGACCTAGGTACCCATTAATTATTTTAAAGTTATTTTTATTATTTATTTATTTAGTTTATTCATATTAGTTAGTTAAATAATATTTATTTAAACCCCCGATTTTTCTATTTATTATTTTTAACCTTAGACATACTACTAATTTATGTGGGATCGACCATTTGCCATTATTCTACAAAAATAGCTAGTTTAGGAACTTTATTTTATTGACGCGCTCGGCGCGCGTCAATTTTTGGCACCATTGCCGAGGATTGGTTTTCTTTCTTTGGTGTTTTATTTATTTATCTATTTTATTATTTATGTATTTATTTATTTTTATTTTAATAAATTGGAGCATCTCGTGAGTTTTTTTTAGGTTTGACTATGGATTATATTTTTTAGCATAATTTGAGCATTTATTTGGAATTACACATGTTTATAGGATTTTGGGTCTCTTGAGACTTGGTTGAGTCATACCCAACTTAAGTCGCTGCATTAGTGGCGGGTCTTTGAGTAGACCCAAAACCCTAGACTTCATTCCATTATATTGTTGATTTCACCCTTAGTTGAAAAATTTCGGGCTCGCAAGACTTGATAAGAATTATTTGAGTTAACTCTTATGTTTACTAGTTCTTTCTCTTGTTATGATTGTTCTTTCATAGTTTCTTTAGTCACCTAGACATGAGAGATTTTGTGCGTTCACTAGTTTTTAGAGACTTTTGTTATGCATGCATTTGTATCATCTTCTTATTTAATTATCCATGTTTTTCTTCACTATTATTCTTTTTCTTTTTGTTGCATTGATTCTTTGACTTGTTTTGAGCTTTGAGGACAAAGTTTGGAATAAGTTTGGGGGTACTTTAGGATTTGTGGATTGAGTTGGATGGATTCTTTTGCGAAAGACCGCAGGTTAGATCGTTTAATTTTTTTATGCGATTATCGGGTGGTAATGGTGGTGTTTTATATCATTTCTTCCATTTCTTCTCCCTTCGTATTTCTTTCTCATTTCATTAGTAGTTAATACACTTTCATGCATGTATTGAGTATAGTTTTTTTTATTTTTTTATTGTTTAGAGTCACCCGAAACTTTATTTCATGTCTTTGGTTGTGGATGAGTACATTACGATAGCCATTTTGACTTGAAACTTAAGGAAAAGTAGGATAAACACTCAATCAAGTCGTAGCCTAGCATTTTTATGATTTCGTGATTAGAGACTTAGTATTATGGTTGAGCAAAATGGGTAGATGGTCAAACTGGTACAAGTGATAATATTTTAACCCATATTGGGGATTTTCTTGATCATAGTTGAAGTGAGAAGGGCTAACAAGAGTATTACAAGTATAGAGAGTCCCATATGTTTCCATAGGAAATGAAGCAGGAAATCTTGTGGTGGGGAAAAACGAGAAAATTAGTCCATAGAAAATGGAGCAGGGACTGTATTTGTTGAAAAAAGAAAGAATAAAAAAATTAAATAAATGTGGAAATTGTGAAAACTCCTCAAATAAAAAGATTTAGCTCGAGTGCTTTCACTAAATTAAGCGAGATTTTATACTTGCGTGCTTGAATGTATAGACTAAGAAAACTTGTGAGTAGTTGATAGCCTTTATTTTGACTGAATCTATGTCTTCAATCTATGTCTTCAAAGTTTCTTGTGAACTCTTAATTGTGTTTGGTCCTGTTGGGACGAGTCTTGACATATCATAACTCAAAAATTCAAAAAACGATTTCTTGAAGTATAGGTAATTTCTTATTTTAGGTTAACTCTCCTCGAGCTCCTCCCGCTCTCTCTGGATGCTACTCTCTGCGTCTGCTCTTTTGCCACCACTATGTAAATCAAAAGAACTCCATGAATTTTGAATCAGGTTTACGATTAGTTGAGTCAGTGCATATTTATATTAGGAGTCAAGTTTAGTTTGTGTTGTCGTTTACACCTTTGCTCCGGACGTGCAAAATCTTAATTAAGTTTGGGGGTATTTGATAAGTCAATATTTATTAGTTTATTTTAATGTATTTAATATAGAAATTTTCTAAAATATATATTTAATTATATTTAGGGTAGTGCTAGGTGGACTCAATGAGTCCGGACCCAAATAACAAAAAATACATAAATACCCCTTATATGGTGGAAGAGGTAAGTGTGTTATTGGTGCTAGAGTGAAGGTAATTATGTATTTTCATTTAATCAGATAAATTTAATTATTAGTAAAAAGTGTTAAAGTCTGGACTCAAAGAGTCTAAATAGATTTTTTATTATATTTATTAGTCGTTTTTAAGTGAAACGAAGTGCGGGGTTGATTCAAGATTGAAAAATACTCCAAATAGTCTAGTCACTTGAAACAATTGTTCTCAGATTGCCTCGCGATGTGTGCATCAGAGTCACCACACAAATGCACAAAATCGTGCGTTTTCTTTTCTTCCAGCCCCACGTGTCACCTCCCGGTTTGTCCACAGTGTCATACACCAGCTCTACACCAATAAGACGCAGCCATGTGGCGTCAGCACGTCATCAAGCACAACATTTCTCTCCTCGCCTCAGTTGCCATCAGCTCGTCCTCGGGATTCATTCTGCTACACTCTCCCACTATTTCGCTCAAAGTCGTGCGACTCCACCAAACCAGCGCCTCTTGCATCCATGTGTCGATCGTCTAGCTCTCCACCACGTCATTGCAGCTCCACCAGCTAATCCACTGCTTCCACGTCATCTTTCAGTGAAACGGACCAGTAGCATGTTGACAAGTGTCCAAAACCATTTTTTGCCAAAAATCAGCCATAAATGCTTTTTGGTGCACGTGTTACGAGACCAACCCCCAAAATTAGTTTCTCTCATATCTCGGGACCAATTTTTGATAGTTTATTATAGGCAAAACCCTTATTTTGATCCTTGAACTTTCAAGTTTTTATGGTTTTGGTCCCCGAACTTTAAAAACAATACATTTCCTCCAACTTTTAAAGTAATGCACATTTGGTCCTTGGTCCTTGTTAGTTGGATGGTTAAAACCGCTGATGTGGCTAAATGAACATGCCATGTAGCCGGTTCTTCTCTGAACCGCCGGTTTACATGAACCGAGCCGAAATCCAAATATTGGAACACCTAATTCGAACAAAATCATCTCTCCATCGTCCATTCTTCGTCTCCATCTCACTCTCCAAGATCTTTTGCCGCCTCTAATGGTAGACTCTTTTCTTTACAGAGCTCCTCAAACTCGTTCGGTTATTGAACTGATTGGTTTTTGACTATTCGTAGAGTCATAGCTGCTTTGACTCGGCGTTTGGGTTTTAGATCACTCAGATGAGCAGAGGAACTTTTCGATTTCAGTTTTTGATTTTGTGATTTATGATCTGTGACTTGTGATTACTAAAATTGACGAGTTCGATTGTGAGATTCAGTTGGAGATTGTAGGGAAGTTGAGGCTATTTTGTCAATTTGGAAGATGAGTCAATTCAAAGTGTTTGGTAAATTTGTTCATACAAATTATTTGTTTTCTGATTCATTGGTACATTTTCTCTATGAAGAGGTTTTGATTTTGGAGTTTTTGTCCGGCTTTAGCTCTCAAGATCGTTTGGTCAATGTATTTAAGTCTCCATTTTTGCTTCTTCAGATAACTTTCTAATGCAATTCCATCTTTTGAGTCAATATTGATTAAGTTATTGAGAATTTATTAAGAATCTTGATTGGGTGTTCAACCATTGGTGCTTGGTTTCATTTTTTGATTTTTAACCAAAAACTGGGGTTTGGTTTATGTGAACCGGTTTAGAAAGTTATGCACGTCAACGAAGAACTGACCACATGGCATGTTCAGTTAGCCACATCAGCGATTTTAACCATCCAACTAATAGAAGGACCAAATGTGTACTACTTTAAAAGTTGAAGGACCAAATGTGTAGTTTTCAAAGTTTAGGGACCAAAAACATAAAAACTTGAAAGTTCAAGGACCAAAAGATGGGTTTTGCCTTTATTATATTGGGAACTTTAAGGTATTAATTAACACCAACTTTTATATTAATTTGGGAGTCCAAAGGCTCTCGACACCATGTCTGGCTAATCAAACATTGCCTAGGTCAGAGGGGAAACAAGTCAGGATTATATATTCATGGCATAACTTGTGAGATCTTTTATTTATTATTTAATTTGATTTAATTTCTCATATTTCATTGTTGTTGTTTTTAAGGAATACGATTTAGATCTAGGGTACTTATCCGGTTGGTGCATGCTTTTAGGTGGATAATCTATAGTTATTTGGATCGATCGCATCCGTAATTGTACTTTTGGACCAATAAAGTGATGAACACTCACATATTTGTCGTAAAACTCTTTCGGTTCTTGAGTGTGCAACAATCGAATCTAGGTTAAACCGAGAGCCGACTCGATTTGGTTATTTAGGATTAGTATTCCCATGGAAACTTATTATTGCGATTAGTGTGTTAAACTCGAATGGCAAATGTCTAAGATTATGCATTAATTAGGGAAGTAGTTAGTGTTAGACGTCCTGGCTATCGAGATTACGGGAATGAATAATTTATGGCGGATGTCAATTTTCTATAGCTAATCTAAGAGAATTTAAATTAATGATTTTTGGGAAAGATTGAAGACCACAATATGTCATTGAATCTTGATTCTGATTTGTGGAATTGTAGACCCTAGGTAACCATTAATTGTTTTAAAGTTATTTTTATTATTTTATTTATTTAGTTTATTTAGATTAATTAGTTAAATAATATTTATTTAAACTCCCGATTTTTTCTATTTATTGTTTTTAACCTTAGAAAGACTACCAATCTCTATGGGATCGACCATTTTTCACTATTATACAAAATAGCTGGTTTATGAACTTTATTTTATTGACACGTTCTGTGTACATCGGGACTCAAGATGATCACCAGCAGCACCTCAAGGAGACATTGCAGTCTTTGAGGGAGCATTAACTATATTCCAAGTTTATTAAGTGTGAATCTTGGGTGTCAAATGTCAAGTTTTTAGGGCATGTTGTTGGAGCATCGGCAACGACTTCAATCACAAAAATCAGGTGTTTATTTAGAGTTGACAGGATATTATTGTAGATTCGTGAAGGATTTCTTGAAGATCATTTTACCAATTATTAGATTGACCTAGAAGGACGACATATTTGATTAGTCGGAGGAATGTGAGCAGACATTTACTTAGCTGAAGAAATTGTTGACCACCGCACTAGTGTTAATTTTGCCAGAGGCTGTACAAGGATTCTTGGTATATACACTTGCTTCTCATACAAATTTAGGTTGTATGTTGATGCAAGACAAAGGCATAGTGGCTTATGCGTTTATACAACTAAAGATACATGAGAAAAATTATCCTACTCATGACTTAGAGTTGGCAATGGTTGTGTTCGCTCTAAAGATATAAAGACATTATTTGTATGAATAAAGATTCACACTCTATACTAATAATAAGAGTCTGAAGTATCTCTTCATACAAAAAGAGCCGAACATGAGACAGTGTAGATGATTGGAGTTCTTGAAGGACTACGACTTTTCTCTGGAATATCATCTAAGAAAAGCTAATGTAGTTGTTGATGTGCTGAGTATGATACCTACTGGAGATGCCGAGGTTTTCAGATGTTGTATGATGTATGAGTATGGATTACTCGAGGCAGCAGCGATGATGACTTAGTCTGATATTCCAACAGAAACTTGGGTGATGATATGTGCACATATGAGACTTCAGATAGTGTCTACGGAGAGAGTTTCAGAGGGTCAAAGACCTGACATTTTATACCCAAGGTTCAGTGAGTTAACAAAGAATACTGATTCTACTGACTAGACAGAGACGACGGATCAGTGTCTGAGATTCAGAGGCAGATTGTGGATACAATTAGTGGCACAGCTGAGAGATGAGATTCCTTAGGATTCACACATTCTTTGTTCATTGTTCATCTAGGCATGAACAAGATGTACTATGAAATGAGAACGCATTTTTGCTAGCCTGGGAAGAAGGCGGACATATTGGAGTTCTTTAGGAACAATGGGATTTTCCAACAAGTGAAGGCTGAGCATCGTAGACCTAGAGGAATATTGCAGTCATTTTCCATTCTGCAATGAAAATGGGAAGGCATTGTCATGGACTTTGTTAAGGGATTTCCGAAGACAGCTCGTCAACACGATTCTATTTGAGTAATAGTAGACAGAATGACAAAATCTGCCCATTTCTTACCAGTTGCAGCTCACTATACATTTGACCAGTTAAGCATATTGTTTAAGAGGGAGATTATCAGACTGCATGGAGTACCATTGACTATCACATCAGATAGAGATGTTATTTATATGTCCAGAATGTGGTAGAGTATGCAGGGGCAGTATTGTGCGCGCCTACAATTCGGTACAACCTTTTACCCTCATACCGATAGGTAGACTGAGAGGTTGATTCAAGTTATCGAGGATATGGTCAAGGCTTGTGTACTTGAGTTTGGCGAATCTTGAGAGGAGTACCTACCATTATGTCAGTTTGCATATAACAACGGTTATCATGCTAACATTAAAATGACACCATTTGAAGCTTTATATGGCAGATCGTGTCGCTCACCATCTTGTTGGGCTGAGCCAAAGAATCGAGAGTTAGTGGGGCCTGAGATTGTTGTTGATTGCATATAGAAGGTACGACAGATTCGTCAGAGACTTAAAGGGGCCTAGGGAAGGAAGGGGAAATAAGCAGATACATATCGCAATGATCTCGAATACACTGAGGGAGCCTTTGTGTATTTAAAGGTTTCTCTTTGGAAGGGTATTCGTAGATTTAGTTTGAAAAGAAAGTTAGAACCGAGATTTACTACGTCTTTCAAGATTAGGAAACGGGTCGGGAAAATTGCGTATGAAATTACGTTACCTCCAAAGATGTTGGGGATTCATCTAATCTTTCATATTTATATGCTTCGATTGGCTAAGTCGAAGTCGCGTGTACAACTGATGATGTATTTGAGCCATATCAACCTAAGTAAAGATGTGTCTTAAGAAGAGCAGCTAGTACAAATCTTAAACTGAAAGGTACAGTAGTTGAGAGGCAAGTCTATTATGGAAGTGTTAGTTAATTGATAGTTCCATGATGACTCAAAACTTACTTAGAAGCGGTAAGACTATATGCGAGATAAGTTTTTGTACATTTTCGAGTCATGTATAATTTTAACTTAAGTTTAATTTCGATGACGAAATTTCCATTAGTTAAAAAGATTTTTCACGACCAAAATTTTTAACCCTAGTTTAATTCTTTAATCAGGATCATTAACCCGTGATGTGGGACCTGCATCAAGATACGTGCACTGACTGAGGCTGGTGGTCGAGGTATATGTTAGATTTTTTGTTGTGTATGCCTAGTGTGTTGTATATGTATGTGTAGGCTATTAAGTCACTCCCTACTTGTGTTTAGATGTCGAGATGTGAGTGGAGATGCGTGCCGACATGGGACTGGAGGTAAATAGTGATGTAGTAAGCTAACTTGAGTTAATGTAGCTTAAATAATTAAATTAGAAGTTGCTATTATGTGATTAACATTAAATAAAACCTTAGTTAGCAAGTTGAAACATTAGTCATTGATATTCTTTGAGATACGTGTTGACACATCAAGAGATCAATTAAGTTTCAATTGGTGTTAGTTAGATGGAGTTGGTAGAGAGTTAGTGGAATTGTGTCATGATGTAGGCCATTAGATTAGTCTCGGGATAAATGTGTACATTAAGACCAATGGCTATAAATCGATCCTATTTAATATATAGATTGGATGAGATAGCATGCAATTGATCTCATTTCCAAAACTTAGAGAAGAAATATAGTGTTGGATAGAAGATCATAGAAAATCTGCATGTTTGTGAAGGAGTTCTTGTTGATTTGGAGAAAAAGTTGATGTAGTTGGGGTGTCCAATAACTAGGTAATTCTACTTACACTAGTAGTTTAGTTTAGTTTGAGGAATTTATGATAAATTTGAAATATGGTTGTTCTTAGGATCATGGTGGGTATTTTGGATCTCCGGTAAAGGAGAACAAGAGATCCCAAGGTGTTGGAGTTGGCCATGTGTTGAGAAAACTAAAAATCCAAAGTGTAGAATTCTAGGTGCACATAGCGTGCTAGATGTGCTAGCTAGCGTGCTCCCTACGTGTAGCGCGCTAATAAGGTTGATTAACGCACTAGGCATGCCACCTAGCACGCTGCGAGCTTGGTGCTCTGGTATAACAAAAATCTTCAATTTCTTAAGTTCAAATTAAACGCAGTAAACAAGTCAAATATCTTAATTTGAGGTCTAAACACACTCTACAACGTATGAAATTATACCAGGAGTCTAGTGAAGAGTCTCAAGAGTTCGGATACATGTTTCGAGGTGTCAAGAGGGCTGGATTAGCTATTAGCATGGATTGTAGGTAAACCGATTGAGATATTTTTTTTACATTTCATTCCTGTTTTATTATTCATTTCCAGTCATTTAGACTGATTTTCCTATTGTACTCTAAATGTCATGACTTTGGTGTTCTTGCTCATTTTCATGAGTTTATCGATCGTGGCAATGATTGTTGGTTAAATAGTTTTATGAACTCAAAATCATATGCTATGTCAATCTTTGTTCTTGAGAAGTTTAGTCAAATGAAATAGCATGCTATTAAGAAATTGATTTATGGCATTGCAAATCCATTTCCTTTGTGCATTAGTTATGCAATCACATTGTTGGATTCCTAAACTGCACCCTTCTTTGAATATATGAAAGTAGGTCTTGTATCTAGGACCATTATATATAGCGATAGCCGCGGCAAACGGGGTCACTAGACTATAAGGATCTCGGGATCTTACCACTAGCTTGTGCAGCACATGGGGTATGAGACTTCGAGTTGTTCATAAGTATACATCACATGTGAGGGGCACTTATGAGCCACATTTATATGATGGGCTTTATGGGCTTTTGTAATGATGTGAAGGCATCTAGAAAAATTGATTACACCTAAATAGTGGAAAAAGGTGGACATGATAACTCACAGCCGAATGGCCCTAGATCATTACTACTTAGCCATGTGTTACTTTCTTTTCGTTTAGCTGATGTATTTTGAAGCATGATTTCTTTTTCAACATAATTTCTATTATTATGCTTTCATATACATGTTGTATATTTGGAAAGTCGATAAATGTCTCTCAAAGTTACTTTCTACTTTCTTGTACTCACTGTCCTTTTTTATGACAGTAGGTTCAGATCCATCGAGTAACAGACTGAGCAAGGAGCAGATTGGTAACTTCTTTTGAGGCAGTGGATAGCTGCTACTTTTGTTGTTGGTTTTTGATTTTTTGGTATGACTTATATATATATATATATGGCTTTTATACACTTTTTGGGATGTTTACTATGGGTTGTGAGATAGTTAACTGATCAGGCACGTGTTGATATATGCATGTGATCTTTGTTACCTGGTTTTCCACATAGTTAGGTTTTATATGAATGGCTTCTGCTAATTTATCAAGACTTTCATTGAATAATCTTTAAACTATATAAAATTTTAATTTACTCTGGAATACTATTAATTTCGAGAATGGTGTAACGTTTATAAGAAAATTAGCTAATATGGTGAGTGTAATAGAAAGGCTGATTAATATGTTATTAAGTCCTACATGGTGGAATTAGGGCTTAATAACATGATTAGGCTGGGCGATGCCCTAATTTGAGAAGGGGTCTTCAAAGCTCCGATTCCATATCATAGAACCACTTCAATCAAGTGAACTCTACCTTCAGCTCCGAGGTTGGTAACGTTCGACTTGGGTTATACACTGATGGGTTCCAACCTTACGAAATGATTGGCAAATCGTACTCCTCATGGCCGGTGATTTTTAAACAATAGAACTTACCTCCATCGATGTGCATGAGGAAAAAAGTGATATTCTTAACAATGATCATACCTGGACCGACCAATCCATTGCAAAAAAATTGATGGGTTTCTCTAACCGATAGTGAAGAAAATGCAAGATTTGTGGTATGACGGAGTGCCTACTTACGATGTATCGGCTAAAATAAACTTTCAAGTATGCATTGCACTTATGTGGACTATCAACGACTTTCCAGCGTACAGCATATTGTCGAGATGGAACATGCACTGGAGGACGGCTTGCTCTTATTGTATGGATGATACCGACGCTTTCCAGTTGAGGTTCGGTAGGAAAACTACATGGTTCGATTGTCACCAGCGTTTCTTTTCACAATATTCAAATGAAAGGAAAGAAAGGTTTAGTTTCCGTATAGATAGAATTGTACTAAACAAGCCACCGGCCAATAAATCAGGTGAAGATATCTTGTGAGAAATTGAGGCTTTAGGGTGATGAAGGTTTCTGAATTGGGATCAGATGCTATAAATAACGAAGTCTCAAAGATTAGTAGGTAGAGAAAACGAAGCATACCGTAGGAATTGCCATATTGGAAGATGAACCTTGTTAAACACAACCTAAACGTAATACACATTGAGAAAAATATTTTTGACAACATTTTTAACACATTCATGAGTATGCCAGGGAAGAAGAAAGATAATGCAAAGTCTAGGGAGGACTTAAAGGAGATTTGTCATCGGCCAGAGCTTCATTACGATCCAGTTTCTAAGAAATGTCTGAAGGCACGATACGCGCTTGATAAGCGGAGAAAACAAGCGTTGTGTAAGTGGATTAAGGACTTGCACTTCCCTGATAATTACGCGTCTAACATCGGGTGTTGCATAGATTCTAAGAAGTTGAAGATGTTTTGGATGAAAAGCCACGATTGCTATATATTCATGCTACGCCTTTTGTCGATTACATTTTGAGATATCTTAGAAGAGGACATATAGATTACAATCGACGAGTTTAGTATTTTCTTTAGAGATTTAATAGCTAAAAAGCTCAATTTTGAAAATCTATAGCTTTGCGTGAAAACATTCCAAAGATATTGCATAAGTTGGAAAAAACCTTTCTGCTAAGTCTTTTCAACTTAATGGAGCATCTCCCTATCCATCTAGCGCACGAGACAATCCTTATTGGCCCAGTACAATTTCAGTAGATGTATCCTTTCGAGAGGTAATCAATTATACTTGTTGCCCATTTACTTCTTTCGTACACAGTTACAAATGTTTAAATATATATCTACCTAATTTACTTATATGATGTAGGTATTTGAAACATTTGAAAAATAATGTTAGGAATAAGGCAAGGGTTGACGACTTAATATGCAATTCTTATTTAGTGGAAGAGGCAGCTACGTTTTGTTCCTATTATTTTGAGGAACACATCTATACCTCGCACAACCACCCGCCCTGCAACTACGATGGTGGAGTCAGCCCCACTCAAAATTTTGATGGCAACTTCTCAATTTTCACACATTTAGGTCGGGACTTCAAGCGATCAAAGAAGTGTTATACACGGATGATGAGTGCAATACCGCACACGTCTGTGTTGCTATATTGTCCTAAAGGCGCTCCTTACATGAAGTATACATACATAAATACGTGACAATACACAATTTCATGTCAATTGTTTCATAGCGTTATTCTATTCGATCGTAATCTTTAATTTCCCTCATCTCCTCTTAGGATATACATATCGGAGTTGCGTTCCAAAAAGTCGAATATCACACAAACCGTAATCTATGAACAACTTGAGAAGCAATTTTCAACTTGGTTCCAACAATTTGTAAGTCATTAATAAATTCATATTAACACAAAATCTTCTTGTCTTGTTATTTAATTGAAAATACAGTTTATAAAAAAAACTGACTATAGGCGGCATCGTATATTCAAGATACAACACTTCTAATGCGATTTAATAAGCACGAGCCTTTCATACTTGCCAGGCAGGCTACTCAAGTGAACTTTCTTTCATACCCAAGTGTAACAAGTGTGCAAAATGATTGGCAAACTACGTGCAGATGTAGGACATTTATATGTAAATATTTCTAACTTAGTCTTAGATTTTTTAAAAAGTCATGTTAGGCAGAGGATAAAGTCCATCGTTCAGTAAGGGGTACGCTGCGGACAATACGGTGATAGTAGAGATAGCCGATCTCGTCATTCAGATCGTTCATAGAGACAATCTCGTGATGATGACACATCACAGTCTACTTACATACAACAAACTCAACATTAGAACTCTCCATAGCTATACCCCCAGCAGGCCCCCTTCTTTCCAGAGTACCCCTATTCGCCTCCCACCATGCCCTATTTTTTAATCAGACACCTCCTCCCATCTTACGCACATCCAGTATATCCCCCCTCGACTTTTATATCTTTGCTATCTGTATTTTTTGATGATTCGGCCTCTATGTAGATGTACTCAACGCTCCTTGTGTTGCTACCTACTCCACCCAGTCGCTGGTCACATTACGTCGAGACCACGTTTTGGGCTTACTTTTCCATAAAGGGGATTAGCATCTCCTTCACATCAGTAGGACCGGATGCACGACCACTATACGAACACACCGCAAGACCATTCAAATTTGCATGTCTCTCTTTCTATGAGTCATCACATCTTTCATGCATCACGGTTGTCGAGTAATTCAACACACCGTTCGAGTGACCTTTCCATCGGTATTGCCCCATGTGTTCGACGATGAGACATTCAGACAACTAGGGCCTCGAAAGGCAACACTGCTGACCTAGGAATGGGTGAATATTTTTGGTTGCGAAGGATGAGAGATAGTAAGTACATGTAATTTCACTACGCAGGCCTACGTTTCCTTAATTAGCATAATTTTGGTCTAACTTATATTTTCAATTTAGTGAATCCAAGTTGCACTTGTCTGACAAAGTGATACGAGAGATGACTAGGGCATATAAGTACTCCTTACATAAGTATGGCTATGTCTAGGAGATTGTTCCTGACCATATGTGGGACGTGTATTGGAATCAATGAAAGGTAAATAATCTTTAAGTCAAGTTTGTTTCTTTTACTTAAGATAAGCACACCTACACTTTCTACTATTTTAAAATATTTAAATTTTAATATTTTTGTACATAGCTTTCCTTCGATTGGGGTTCATCGGATGACAGAGCTATTAGATAGGCATACAATAATCGCTACTTGGTATGTCGATTTCATCAGCAAGATGTGTTTCAAGGATAAGAAGTCGGGTCACGTATCTAGTGAAGTTTTTGAGCACTATAAGAAGATGCAATCCACCCTTGAATTCAAAAAAGAAGTCAAAGCAAGCAAGTAAGAATAGGAGAACAGAGACAGGGAATCCAGTACGGGTCAAGCTATGCATAAAGGTGGATCCATATCCATCTATATCAGCACGCAGAGAGGCTGGTAGGTCATGCTACAAGCAGTACATATATATATATATATATATATATATATTACATAAGTCTCAAACTTAATCCTAGTTAAACATGATTTATAAGAGGAGAAATTAGGACAACCCCCGACTTCTTTGGAGTTATGCTTGTACTTCCACACCAATGATCATGATGATGTTACCCCTTATTGATTTGAAGTTATGCTTGTACTTCCACATTAAGGATCATGACGACGTTACTTTCCTGGATCAGAGAGTAGAGACGATTGTCGTAAGAAACTAGTACTTTTGTAGTAATTGTTTGTTCGATTAATTATAGGTATCAATGACATATTTATATGACTTGTGAATGTTTAAATTCTTATTACAAACAACGATAAGCAACAAACACATCAAGCTCACACAATTGCAAGTTCCTTACGAGACCGAGTTGTATTCATCTATCGTTGAGCGTGATGACAAAGGGAGGACATATGGGTTAGGGTGGACACCATCGGTGTCAAGGCGTAGACGTGCTAAAACATGATCTTCTCGTCCTATGTCTGCTAATGATTAGCCCATTGAGCCCATTGAGCAACTGAGAGGGGACATAAAGGTGATGCAGAGAAGTCTTTTAAGGGTGATCCAAGATAAAACCCTCGACTGTGATTAGTTGCGAAAGATGCATGGACGGTTAGGTCGCATGGAGCAGGCTCTAAAGGACATACTTTGAATTTCATTCGCGCCTCCATCAGATGTTGATGATGACTCAGAGACCGACCACGATCTCGACGATTGACTCCTTAGTTGTATGCACCATATTTTGTCTTTAAATTTTTTTTTTACATATTTAGACTTTAGACTTATATTTAATCTTACTATATTTTAATACTTTTATTTAAATTTTTTTCATTGTATTTAATTCATTTAATTCTTTATTTGTTTCAATTATTAAATTTAATTTGTTGTATATTCATTTATTCTAAAAAAATATTTTTTGAATAAAATCGTTTTTTTCAATATATAAAAAACAAAAAATTGTTCCTTGTAATTAAACTTGTTTTATAATAATTTCAAAAAAGAATTTTGGTTATAATAAAACAAAAAATATTTAGTAAAATCCATTTTCAAAAAACCAACAAAAATATCGGTTTTATGATTAAATTGTTTTATAATGTTTCCAAATTTGTTTTAAAAAATTATTTTCAACTTTAGCGATGAGTTTAGCGATGGGACCTGGTTGCTAAATTGCGTGATGTGGCTGTTAGGGTTGCCACGTGTCAGCAAATGGCGCGACATTTGCGACGGGGTTCCTGTCGCTAAATAGGGTGACGTTGTAGTCGAAAGTGATTAACCATTTACACGTGTCGCATATTAGCGACGGGTTTTAGCGACAGGTACTTGCCGTTATTTCAGACACTCGTTGCCAAAATAATCCCGTCACTAACCAGTTTTGGCTACAAGATTTACCAGATTAGCCACGGGTTTGCCCGTCGCTATTATGGTACATTTTTGTAGTGACTTATTTTTTACAAAGAGTTTGAACAATCTGTCCATCGATTATATAATTGTTATATTATTTATTGGTTATTAATATGTATAGTCACTCCAATGTTGCATAAGGTTTCATTAGTTCGTCAAAAAATGTTTAGCAATTTTGTTTGTGTTATTGTATTAGGGATGCAAATGAGGAGGGTAAGGGATGGTGACCTCATCTCCATCAATATCCTCACTTAAGAATTCTTCTCCCATCCGTGTACTCATCCCCATACGGAAATGAATTTTCATCCACATCCCCATCCCCGTCTAATCCTCGGGGATGGAGAATCTCCGTTGGAAAAACAATTTTCCCCATTAGGGATCCCCGCGGGGAAATATTTCTCTCTACTTAATTTTTTTAAAATAGTAAGGTGTCAAAGACACAGACATATGTATATGTGTATGATATTTTTAAATGGTATTTATATACATAATATACATATGTATATTGCTAGCATATGCTTATAGTTAATGTAGTTTAGTAATTTGTAAAATAAAGTGTTGCAATTTTTTGATTTGATTCTAAATTTGTAAAATGTAAATATAATTACAAACAATTCAAAACAAAATATATAATTAATATAGTTTGGTATTAAAAATATTTTCTTTAACTAATTAAGTTAAAATTATAAATCTCATTAGAGTTAGTTTGTTACATGTATCACAAGTGTTTTATGGGCGAAAATCATGGAATATTAATATATATACCTATATATAATATGTATGTATGTATGTATGTATGTATGTATGTATGTATGTATGTATGTATGTATGTATGTATGTATGTATAAAATTGATATATAGGTGTCCACTTGGATCTCCCCGAATGCGATACTCACGGGGGCCTGAACGGGGATTACTAAAGGGGATTTCTTATGATGATACTTACAAATATATTTTTTTTCATCCCCATACTCGTACTCGCGCGGGTATGATATTTTCTCCTGATCCCCGCCTCCATCCCCATTTAAATTCCCCGTACTCATCCTTGTTGCGGGGATTCTTGCTCTATTCGCATCCCTATATTGTATGAGTGGTGATGGCAATCTCGTCATTTGGAAAGTGATTCCATCTAGACTAACTAATATCATCGAAACCATGGTTTAGAATAGTCCTAAGGATAGTAGATTACATTGTCCGCTTGACTAGATAGTAATCAAACCGAACATTTTTATTGCTTAATCCGACCTTATAATATGAAAATAATAGCCATTAGTAGCTTTCAATACATGTCGCATCGTCACTTATCTACTCTATGTTCTTCCCTAGTCATTTTCAACAACCCTACATTAAATAATGTCCTAACTAGGGATGCAAGTGGAGTGGGGAATCCCCACTAGGGACGGGGATTCCCCGCAACGGGGATGTGGATGGAGGATTTAAATGGGGATGGAGGTGGGGATGGGGATACAATCTCATACCCACTCGGGTATGGGTATGGGTACGGGGATGAGGAAAAAATATATTTGCGGGGTCCCTCGGGAATCCCCATTAGTAATATCCATTGGGATCCCCGTTCCCCGCCAAAATTCATGTATTTATCAAATACATTTATATGCATTGTATCTATCAAATTTATATAATATTACAAGGCTTTCACCCAAAACACTAGTAATAAACAAAACTTTAATGTGATTTATAATTTTAACTTGTTTGGTTAATTATATGTTTTTTTAAATGATTATATTTTTTGTTTTGAATTGTTTGCAACTATATTTAAATGTTATACTTTATTTGGTTGAGATTTTCAACAATTGAAATTATATGCATGTGTACCATACCTTTTATAAATTTTTGAAAAAAATTAAATGGGAGAAATATTTTCCCGTAGTGATTCTTCGCAAATTCCCTGCAAAAATTCCCGTGAGGATATTCAATGGAGAATGAAATGGGGATTGTTTTTCCTTATGAGGATTCCCCATCCCCGCGGGGATTAGGAGGAGATGGGGATGGGGATGGGGATAGGGATGGAAATGAAAATTCATCCCCGCGTGGGGATGGGTATGGGGATGGGGGATGAGTTCTTAAACGGGGATGGGGATGGAGATGGGGTCCCCATCCCCTCCCATCCCCATTGCATCCCTAGTCCCGACACTTATATAAGGAAGAAATTATTAATAATTTTATAGAAACATTCATACATTAGAGAATCAAACAAAAGTCTTACTTCTTATACACAAACAAACAACGAATTCGATGTAATTCAGGAAAATCTGACATTATTCGGAGAAGTCCTACTAAAATTGTGGCAAAACTGCAAAACTTTCATGATTATGTATAAGTTTCGTAGTAGTTTATGGAAGTTTTGGGAAAACTTCTAAAGAGGATTTGCGGATGGTACTGAAACCAATCTTACATTAAAACTTAATACCTCGAAAGGGAAGTAGTATGCGACTTGAATGTTATATTGCGAAATAATGATGTGTAATTGCAAATTGCATGTTGTATTAAGAAACAACTACTTTAAACAATTACGTTGTGGCTTTTACGCATTATAATTGTATAAGGAAGTGTATTTTTTACACATTTATAAAGTAATTTGAATTTTTGAGATTTAGAATGAAGCTCTATGGACTTCCATACACCATCAGATTTTTGCACCACTTACCTTTGTTGAATTAAACTTCCCCGAATTATTTTTGAATTTTAAGTGGTGGAACTACAAAGCGAAGTTGAAGTTTCGAACCTTGGTCTCAGCAGCAACCTTTGATCGTGACAATAAATCTCACGTTTGAGTTTGGATACTAGAAACCAATTGGGACATACCTCACCCCTTTACAAATATTGCAAAAAGTCGATCCTAACCTAGTTTTGGCTATAATGCAGTGAAAAAAAAAAGCGTACGACCAACCAATATATTTCTTCCCTATACAAGCTAAGAGCATCTCCAATGGAATGTTAATTGAATGTCAATGTATGCCACTTAGGATTAAATTGACATTGAGATGAAAAAATGTTTCCAAAAGGAATGTGTATTTAGAATGTCATGCTTATGTGGCATAAAAAATTGACATTCTCAATTTTGGATGTGAATTCTAGACATTCAAATCAACAACCACATAGGATTCGATTTTATTTTTTAGAATTTTATTTTCACAATTTAATTAACAAAATTATAAAAAGAAATGTCACCTTATCAATTGTCGTTCAATCCACATCTACCATTGGAGATCAGTTTTGGAGTCTAATGTCTATTTGAGTCACATGAGATGACATTTTTTCACGTTGATGACAAGGCAAAAATCTACACCCACAATCCACATTTAGAACATCTCAAATAGGACCATGGATTGGGGTGAAAATTGATCCACCTATGACATAATCCACATCTAACCCAAAAAATGCTCTCTAATGGGATCTTGGATTGTGAATGTCTAGATGATGTGACAAGGAATCAAAGTGGATAGTGTCTACCACAATGTCTGCTTCTAGACATTGTAGTCCATTGCCACATCAACATTGTTTGTTATAGAAAGTAAAAAAAAAGTCACAATTCATAGTCTAAATTCACATTACCATTGTAGATCATTTTGAAATTTGAATGTCTATTTAATGCCACATAGAATAAACATTCTCCCCACATCCATGATAAGACACCAATTCATGCTCTAAATCCACATTACCATTGGAGATGCTCTAAGAGCATCTTCAATGGTAAATGTGGATTGAGGGCATGGATTTTGCCACGTCATCAACCCGGAGAGGATGTCAATTCCATGTGGCTTAAATAGACATTGGCTTTTAAAACCAATCTCCAATGGTAGATGTGGGTTGCACTCGACATTTATTTTTTTAATTTTGTTAAATAAACGATGAAAATAAAATTTAATAAAAAACAAATAAATAAGTTAGGTTTTTTTTAGTAAAGTAGACATTGTCTGACGAGGCTGTTAATTGCATCCTCCGCAAATACATAGCCAAAATAGGCATTGTGTATTTTTTTTGTCTGCTATGTCACCTCCATATCCGAAATGGACATTTGCATTAGAAAATGATTTTTCCTTTCAATATCTATTTCGTCCAACATGTCACACATTCTCCTCCAATCCATATTGTCATTGGAGATGTTGTTAAACTATGAGTTGGTGATACATCATGGATGTGGAAAAGATGTCTATCATATGTGACACTAGATAGACATTCACCTCCCAAAATGGTCTCCAATGGACAATGGATTTAGACCATAGATTGATGAGTGACACTTTTTATTTTCAATTTTCATAATATTAATATACGCCTGAAAATAATAAATTTTTTTAAAAGAATTAATAATTCTTACGTGGCAATCTACTACAATGCCCTCCATTTTAATTTCATGCCACATAAGATGGACATTAACAATCCATGATCCCATTGGAGAACATTTTTGAATTAGATGTGGATTGTATCATAAATAGTTTTATTTTCACCATAATTCATGATCCCATTGGAGATGCTCTTACTATTGAGATGCTCTAAGTTGTCTACCATCAGAGCATGTCTTATTTGATATATTGGTAAAACAAGTACTCGCGCGTTTGTGTACGTGTGTGTTTTCAATCCACTTAATTTCAGGCTGTCAGAGCAATCGAGAATCAAAATATGATACATAAGGAATCATATAAGGATCGAGCAAAAGATTATACATTCATATATGATGAAATTGTTTATACACTGATAAAAGAGGAAAAGATGAACCGAAAAAAAAACACAACCAGAAAGGAAATTGTTTTATCTCACTTTATTCATCAGTATCCGAAGCAAGCTGATGTGATGCCTCAGATTCCTCAAGCATCAGTTTCTGCAAACCGGGCTTCAATTCGCGGTTACAGAACTCCTCATACTCCCCTTTATCCCCACCTTTCTTCCTCACCTCCACCACTCTCAACGACGGTGTTAACTCAAATATCTCCGCTGCAATCGTCAATGGCCCCTTCACACCTTCTCTTGTCCCTTCCAAATTCACCCTACAATCCTTCTTCCTCACCGAAAAGCTAACCACTTTCGCAATCTCCTCCAGTTTCGATATAATCTTCGAAACGGGTGCCCCCGAGACGAATCTAGACTCATCTCCACTCTCTTCAAACAGCCCCGATAGATCAAACCCCCGAGAGAACGATATAATGTCGAACGCGTTCAAGCTCGCTGGTCTAGGCAATCCAAGACCCCCTCCCCCTCGCCTTATACACTGATCACCGGGCTCGGACTCTGTCTCCGACACCGATTTCTCAGACTCGACATCGTCATCTTCTACATTGCACAATGTATCATTCTCGATGTAGAACTTGATGTGCTTGAACCCCTTCTTGAACCACCTGTTCTCCATAATATCTGGAATTGTGATTCTTGTCTCCGGATTTGTATCCAGAAGACGAGATAGCAACCGTGTTAGGTCCGGCGAGAACCAGCGAGGGCACCTGAATTCCCCTTTATAGATCTTCTTGTACATCGCCATGATGTTCTGATCATGAAATGGAAGATATCCAGCCATCAACACAAACAGAATCACACCACATGCCCAGATATCCACTTTCGCCGCGTCGTAGCCCTTCCTCGCAAGCACTTCCGGTGCAACATAGGCCGGCGTTCCACAAAAAGTGTGGAACAATCCGTCTTGCTTGATCTGATCAGAAACCGCGCTCAATCCGAAATCCGATACCTTCAGATCTCCATTCTCGTCCAATAACAAATTCTCAGGCTTCAAATCTCTATGAAAAACTCCTCTCGCGTGACAAAACCCTACCGCTGAGATCAATTGCTGAAAGTACTTTCTTGCGACTTCTTCTTTTAATCGTCCTTTGGCGACCTTGTTGAACAACTCTCCTCCCTTGACGTACTCCATCACGAAGTAGATCTTCGCCTTTGTCGCCATGACTTCGAAGAGCTGGACGATGTTCGGGTGCCGAACGCGCCGCAGGATCGAGATCTCTCGCTTGATGTGCGCCATTAATCCGACTTTCAGGATCTTCTCCTTGTCCAGAACCTTGATCGCCACGTTTTCTCCCGATTTGATGTTCCTCGCGTGGTAGACCTTCGCGAAGGTTCCGTGGCCGAGGAGTTTCCCGATCTCGTACCTCCCGAGTAGCAACCCTTGGTTCTTCCGCTCTGCCATTAAAGATGCTCTGGTCTGATACGATTTTGAGCTCTGAATTTCAACGTTTTTGATTTCTCGATCGAAATCAACGAAGGGTTTGCACAAACCCTAGAATGGCATCCGCCATTAGAGGCCTCTTTTGAGCTTTTCTGTATTTTCGATAAAAAAAATTTTACGGAACATTATTTGAAATGGAAAATTTTTCTGAATAAATAGCCGGTTTGGCGTTGAAAAAGTGATAACAGGTTTAACGATGACGCTAAATATGACGTTGCAGTTGTGACAGCTCATCAAAATTAGGCCTCGGACCTACTGGAACGTTAACGGCTACCATTGTTTTTTTAATTTCCTTCCTGTTTACAGGTGTACAGTCAGAAAACTTAGAGACCGTTGAGATACACCGAGATACATACAACGCATCGCGGAAGATTTTTTTATTTTATTTTTTGAAGAAAATTCCTATCAAGATTCGCATCGGTGGAGAACTCGCCACGTGACGTTTGCTACTTTGTAAAGAATGGTAGTGACTCGAATTCGTGTTCAACACGTCGGTCAGTGCTGCCAGGTGTCACCAGGACAAAGGGTGACGTGGTGAGCACTCGTTTAAGTATCTAACGCCGTCATGTGACACGAGAAGAGTTTGACGGTTAGATTAACAAATCACGTGAAATGAGAATGAAAATTCGCTTACGTGGTTGCTGTGGAGTTACTTGGTCAAACTAAACGAGGGACTTTTTTTTTGTGGTCAAGTAAACGTGGGACTTTAATTACTGAATTTCACGCATAATGTTAGGATGGTAGGGCTGACAAAAGTTGTCTAGATCTATTTTATAGAGTTTATCTAGACCCCGCTATAAAAAGGTTTAGATATTATTTAAAAAATTATATTGGTTTGAACAATTTTTTGTATTGATTTAAAAGTATGAGTCCGAGTTCGAACAATAATTTCAAAAAAATGAATAGTGAATTAACAATTAATTCGTAAGGGTATCTATGTAATTTCACATACATTATATAAATATATTAAATCCATACCCCCAAACCCTACACTGTTTACTCTCTCCCTCACGAAATAACGATTTTGGATTCTCTACCGCAGTTCCTCACGCTGTCACGCACACACTCACGGCCGCACGGCCTCACCTTCAAACATCGATCCTCCACCCTCACGCATCACGCTCAGCGATCGCGACCTCACCTCTCATAGCTTTCCATCTCACCATCATGCATTAAGCTTGCAGCCTTACCTGTCTCACCCTCGCGCAGTTATGCTACTCACGCTCACAACCTCACCTGTTTCACCGTCACGGCCCACCAGTCTTACCCTCACGCATTCACACAGTCAGTCACGCTCACGGCCTCATGACCTCTCCCGGCTTCCCATCTTGCGGTTACGCATCAAGATAGCGGCCTCAGTGCCTTATCTCTCTGGGCTCGGAGTCATAGAGTTAAGTTTTTTTTTAAATAATTGATAAATAAATTTATTTAATTGCACTTAATAGAGCACAATGAAAAAGTTTGATCCATGTAGTCTACCCCAGTTAAAAATTTGGGACGTTGTTGTTGTTGTTGTATATTTAAAAATAAAACTAGACAAAAATGGGTGTCTGTTTTATAACAATACGGGTCTAGACAAAAAGAGTGCCCATAAGGACGTGTCCGAACCTATTTCCATCCCGACCCATTTTTTGCCAGCCTTAGCTGAAGGACACCGAGCGGGACACCGACTAATATGGCGAGTGGTGGGCTCCCACCCCAAAAAACATAACTTTAGTGCGGGTGTTCCCCAGCGGGTCATTCTAGCATTTCCCAATCACAATGTGCATTAAGTGAGCTGCTCTGCATGTATAAGACATTTACTTGAATTTGATTAAATTAGGTTTAGTCGGTTCATATCTCAGTTTAGGCTTGTAGTAGGTTGTGTCTTGTGTGTGGCAAATTGACAGTCATGTGCTCCTAGAAGTATGTTTTCTTTTTGTACTCCTATTTTTAGAAAAATACTTAAGGATGCAGGTGGGGCGGGTTTGAAGCGGGGAATACAATCCCCATCCTCACTTATAGTGGGGCGAGGATTCCTCGCTTGAAATTCCTCACGGGGAAAATCTTGACCCCTATTCCCCACCCAGCAGAGAGTTCTATTCCCACGGGGATTCCCCCACCCCATCACTTTTTCACATAATATCTAAAAAAGAGGTCAAATACATTACATATTCGAAATTAAAATCATTAAAAGCTTTTTCTTAGTAATTGTAAGTCGATTTTCAAATTTTATGTGAAGCATTCACCATACAAAAAAGGAAATATAAGATTTAGAAATTTTGATGTTATTCCCACAGGGAATATTCAGGATCCCCGTGGGGAATCCCCATGGAGACTCCCCATATTAGGGAAGGTTAATATCGCCCGCCCCGCCCCCTAATAGTGGGTACGAATTCCCTGTCTCCGGTTCCCAAAGAGGCTAGTTAGTGAGGAATCTCCGCTTTATTGGGGCGGATCCCCTCTGGGAATGAGGATTCTCCACCCCATATGCATCCTTAAAAATAATAGAATGACAACAACGTCACATTATAAGACACATTGGCTCAAAAATAGCCTTTAATGCGACATCGACTCGTGTATTATGTATCAGAATCTGTATATCCCTGCATCCCGAAGTGCGCGTGGATTGTTGGGTTTTGGGACTCATACGCAACGAAAAACTCAAAACAATTTTGAAAAACTCCAACATGATCGAAAATAAGTTCCATTAAACTAGATCTACAAAAGTAAAATCATACCTTAATCTGTTTTTTCCTACTTTGATTGTTGATCTCTAAGACGTTCAAGTGCTCGTCCTCTATCAGAAATCCACGCACGAATGGTGATCACAATTTGAAGTGCTATTCCCAAGAGAAGTAGAAAACATTTTTCTTTCTCTCCTAAAATTTAGAGAACTCGAAAATAACAAAAATGAGAATCTTATTTCGTTTTAGGGTTTCAACCTTTATTTATATTTGTAGATAAGCCATCACTTAAAATCTTATTCGTAATACAACTATTATAATTAGGCAGTTTAAGCAAATTATATATATGCCCATATTAATAAGTTATCATATAATAAATTATAACGCTTTTATATCATGAATTTTATTATATAAAAATTCATTACTTTGGACCAATTGAAATTGCGCAAAACCATTCTTTTTGCGAAACCCAATAGGTTCATGTGATGTTGGGAGTGAACAAAAAATGTTTTGGGTACACAAGTCATAAGTGGTCTTTAGCAAATCATTGTGACTACCTAAGTGGCATGAATATCAAAATCAATACAACCTAATAAATAACATATATCATATCATTTTGTCGTTCAATATACTTTGTTAAACTTAAGGCATGAAAATTCACTTTTAATGTTCAATTGTACTAGTCTCGATCTTTAGGTAAACTGAAAACATCCAAGTGACACTGATCATATTAATTCACATGGACTTGGCCATTATTAGCTTTCCATATCGAGGGATCTACTGATATCTCTCTATATGAGAGTGACAAACTTTATCTTGATTACCTACTTTCACATATTATTCACATGTTAACCAATTACAATCTTTATAATTGTCCTATTAAAGACAATGTTTAATTGTGTCAAATTACTATACTCATAATATTGAAGTTTATGGCAATCTCAAGTCGAAAGACTAAATCATATACATATCATGAGTAACTCATATGACTTAATCAATGTGGTGTTCTCATAGCGGGTTGGTCCAATACCTTATTCCTTAACAAGTACTCATGATCTCTATTTGTATCCATATATGCATGATCGTCACATGACTGTCAATCAAGATTCACACTAATCTTAATTCATTATAATTAGCAGTAGAATGACCGACTATGGACATTTAGGATATTTAAATAAATACACGTGGATCTTACTATAAGGTAAACATGCAATAACTTATATTAAAACCATAAATGAAACCTCTATTTTGTAAACTAAGATTTATAAGATAAACAATATCTATAGATTGACATATGGCACATTCCCCAACATCACCCACTTGTATTGAGGTCAATTATTCATATATTTAATACCTAATGACCTAACATGACTATCATGTTTTGCTTGTGGAAGAGCCTTCGTCATAAGATCTGCATTATTATTTTCTGTAGGAATTATGCAAATTTTTATGTCTCCCCTCTCAATGATTTCTCAAATGAGATGAAAACGTTTAAGTATATGCTTGGATCGGTGGTGCGATCTTGGTTCCTTGCCCGTGCTATCGCCCCGTTGCTGTCACAATACAAGTAAATGGGGTTAGCTATACTAGGAACCAAGCCAAGTTCTGAGATGATTTTTTAATCTAAACTGCATTCTTAGCTGCATTGGACACTGCAATATGCTTAACTTTTATTGTATAATCTGCCATAATTTCTTGCTTCGAACTTTTCCAGCTCACTGCGCCCCCATTCAAAGTAAACACATATCAAGATGATGATATAAAGTTATCTATATCAATTTGAAAACTTGCATATGTGTAGCCATTTACAACAAGCGTGTCTTCCAAACTTCCATAGACCAAAACATTTCTTTAGTCTTTTCGAAGTACTTAAAAATGATCTTTACTGCTATCAAATAACTCTCACCCAGACCAGACTGATATCTGTTTGTCGTGCTCAAAGCATATAAAACATTAGGTCGGGTGCATAACATGGCATACATAATAAATCCAATAGCATATGGAATCGTATACATGCTTTCTCGCTCATCATTAGTTTTTGGACATTGAGTCTTGCTGAGACTTATACCATAATACATTGACAACGACACCTCGTCAATGTAAGCACTCTAACTTAGATCAATCAACCTTTTAAATCTATCCTTATAGATTTTAATCCCAAGGATGTAGGCTGCATCTCTTAAGTCCTTCATTGAGAAACACTTCCCTAACCAAGACTTGACACTCTGCAAGGTTGGGATGTCATTTTTGATGAGTAATATATCATTAACATATAGTACCAAAAAATAACCAAGCTCCCACTGACCTTCTTGTATACACAAAACTCATCTTCATTTTTAATGAAACAAAATTCCTTAATTGCTTCATTAAAACGAAGATTCCAACTCCGAGAAGCTTACTTTAATCCATAAATGGATCTTTGAAGCTTGCACACCTTCTTAGAATTCTTAGGATGAACAAAACCTTTAGGCTATATCATATACACATCCTCAAGCAACTTTCCATTTAGGAAAACTATTTTGACGCCCATTTGCCATATCTCATAGTCATAATATGCGGCTATGACAATTAGAATTCTAATGGATTTAAGCATGACTATATGAGAAAAGTCTCATCATAATCAACACCTTGAGTCTGTTTGAAACTTTTTTCTTCTAGTCGTGCTTTATAAGTATACACATTGCCATCTATGTCAATTTTATTCTTGAAAACCCATTTACATCTAATGGTCTTACTATGTTCAGGTAAATCAACCAGGTTTCAAAATTGGTTATCATACATGGATTGCATCTCACAATTCATGGAACTAAGACATTTATCTGCATCTGGGCTAGTCACAACCTTCTGATAAGTAGTAGGCTCATTTTGATCCATAAGCAACACCTCACTACTATCAGTAATAAGATATCCAAATTTCTCAGGCTGATGTATTACCCTATTAGACCTACGCGGGCTTTTTAATACCTATAGAGGTTCAACTAGTTCAAGACTTTGTTGATCTCTTACTGGCGGTTGAATATACTGGCGGTTGAATGTTTATTTGTGGCTATTGAACTTCTTTAAGACTTACTTATTGTCTTTTGAAATAAACTCTTTTTCATAAAGACACCATTCCGAGCAACAAACACTTTGTTCTTAGTGAGATTATAAAAGTAGTACCTCTAGGTTTTTTATGATAACAAACAAATACACATTTGATAGATTTGGCTGATAATATTTCTGAGATTTGTCGTTGTACAAAAACCCCATAGCCCAAAATCTTAAGGAAAGACAAACTTGGTCTTTTTCCCAAACTACATCTCATATGGTGTTTTATCAACCGCTTTATAAGGAACACGATTCAGTGTAAACACATCGGTTTTTAAGGTATAACCCCAAAAGGAAATAAGAAGATATGCATGACTTATCATAGATCAAATCATATCCAATAAAGTCTGATTTCTCCTATTAGAAACACTATTCCATTGTAGAGTTACAAGAGGAGTTAACTGTGAGACAATCCCATAGTTTCTAAAATGATCGTCAAACTCTTGGCTCAAATATTCACTACCTCGATCCGATTGAAGTGCTTTAATAGTTTTACTAAATTGATTTTACACTTCGTTCTGAAATGTTCAAAACATCTCAAAATATTCATATTTTATTTCATGAGATACACGTAATCATATCTGCTGAAATCATTAGTGAAAGTAATGAAGTACAGATAACCACTTCTATCCATTAGTTTATAGGACCGCCTACATCAGTATGTATTAGACCCAATAAATCACTTACTCTTTCCCTGTGTCTAGTTAAGGGACTATTTACCATCTTGCCTAGTAAATAAGATATACATGTTTCATATGATTCAAAATCAAATGAATCTAAAAATTCATTTTTATGGAGTTTAGAAATGCATTTCTTATTTATGTAGCCAAGACGACAATGCAAAAGGTAGGTTCGAATCAAATCATTTGACTTGAATCTCTTTGTGTTTACGTTAAGAATATGAGTATCTATGGACCTTTTCATGTTTAGAATATAAAAACCATCACACAAATCAACATTTGCATAGAAAACATCTTTACATGAAATGGAACATTTATGATTTGCACAATAATAAAATTAAAAACTTCCAAATCCAATCGTGAAACTGAAATGATGTTTCGGTCAAGGCAGGGACATAATAAAAATTATTTAAGACTAATATAAGTCCACTAAGTAGAATTAAATCATAGCAACCTACAACCAATGCAGTAACCATTGCTCAATTTCCAATTGGTAGGATGACTTCTCATTTCTTTAACTTTCTACTTTTGGCGAGACTCTGCACATTAATACGAATTTGAGATCCACATCCGACATCCAAGAATTATTAGTAGACAAGTTAACTTCAATAACATAAATACCTGAAGCAGTAGTCTTACCACTCTTATTTTTCTTTAGATCTTCAAGATAGAGCTTGCAATTTCTGAACCGGTGCCCAGGTGCATGGCAGAAATGACAATTTTTTCCTTTTTTCTTTTCCTTCTGGGACTGTGAAGTAGAAGTAGCCTTAGGCTTCACTTGTTCCACAAGCTTTGTGATAGTCACAACAGCCTTGGCAACTTTAGCCTTGCCTTCAACCTTTTTTTCAAAGCCTTTCCTTTCTCGATCATATAAACATTAGCAATATGTTTTTCGACATTTTGCTCATCATTTTTAAGCATCAAATGCAACTATTAGATAGACTTCTCCATGTTATTCATGTTATAGTTCATCACAAACTGTGAATAACTATCAAGCAATGAATTCAGGATTAAATCCCTAGCTAACTCTTGACTTATGGGAAATTCAAGTCTGTTTAGATAGTCAATATAACCCTTCATTTTCAGAACATGAAGACTAATTGACGCCACCCTCAGCCATTTTGCAAGTATGAAGGTTCTTGATTTTCTCGAACCTTTCTTGCCAAGCAAGCCTACTGTTGGAACATTTCCTTTAGCATCGTAGCCATGTCGTAAGCTTACATGTGTTCCATATCTTTATGAAGTTCATGAACCATGGTTACTAACATAATGCAAGAATATCCGTTGAGTCATTGACATGCTTTATATGTGCATCTTCACGGATTTAAACCATTGGCTGGTAGTTCCTCAGGAATAGGATCATCTAGGACATACAACTTGCGTTCATACTTAAAAATAATTGTCAAGTTTCTGAACCAGTCAAGAAAGTATATCCCAACAATTTATCCTTCTCAAGGATGGATCGCAGTGATAAGGAATTAGTGTGATTTGAAGAGGCCATAAATCTACAACAAAAATGATGCAAAAGTTCATTTTAGTATAGAGGAATAGACTCCCACTAAATTAACAACCCTCCTAAAAATGTTATATTAATTTAATGGACTAAAATCCATGTTTCACCTAATTCCAAGACAGCTAAGGCATGACACTTTGAATTATGTTATTTAGGTAGGTTCCAATTACCAATTGCATCATATGTAACTTTTAGTTATTTTTATGAGATTATGATATCTTACGTCTAAGCATGTTTTATCTCATCTAGTGCCTAAAGACCAAAACCGTTTGGATAGCTTTATCAAGTCTAACCATTTCAAATAGTAGAGTAACCGTTACTCAACTTGCCTCCCCAAGATAACACAATACACTATGCAAAGGCCGACCCATATTGATGTGATCAAAGCCTTGACAAGTGTTTGAAAATGGATGACACTTGACTTAAAATTTGGAAGATGGATTTTTCTTATTTGTTTTAATGATCATAAATTAAACAACATACATATCATATATTAAAATGCAGGTACAATTACTAAACAAGTTAGAAAATTTAAAGAATGAATTCAGTATCAAAAATTAAAAATCGCTTAAAAACTTTTCATTATTTTAGTCAATCCAATTGACCAAAATTGCCATTTATTTTAATTATGTAAATATTAATTAAAATTTCTTAATTAACTCGGGCCTACCTCTAACTTAATATCTTATCCTCATCCAATTAGAATTTAAGAAACTTTGAATCCATATCCAATTAGAATTTGTTATATATATCACTTATCTTATAAGATTTGTAATTCTTATCCGATTACAAGTTTATCTCCTATCTAATAGGAATATACTAACAAATAACCACAATGAAATGTATGATCAAAATCAATTTCGATTCTTATTCATACGAAACAAGCAATTCAATCAAGAAATGAAATATTAATCATGCATTCAACACCAGAATCATATTAAATTAATCATATTAACCAAATCATGATTTATATCATGGTGACATACATAATTATTGAATAAAAACGAAATATGTATTTAACACCATAATCACATTAACCTAAACATGATTTCTACCATGTGAACATACAAAATTCGCATCGTTCAATATTAAAACATATGTTGATGAAAATATTCTAAACATGAATTCTATCATTGAATTAAATCATGCGTATGTATCAATATACATGAATTAACGACATGTTTTAAAACTAATTTTTGATAATAATTATAACATAACCTCTATGTATATCATATATAAATTAATCAAGATTATGTTTTCACATATATATCATACATACATAAGAGAAAACACGTAAATGTTTAATAGAACCGAGCCTATGACTATGATACCACTGTTGGGTTTTGGAGTTCATACGTAGCGAAAAAATCAAAATAATTTTGAACCCATCATGATCGAAAATAAGTTCCATTAAACTAGATATACTGTAACGACCCATCTTCCAAATGGAAATGTGAGCCCACAACCTGGCCTACCAGTGCCAGCTGTGTCCTACATGCAATCTCCTCCACCATTTAATCATTAGTAACCTCAATAAACAATAATTTACTATTTAAATTGTTACTGAACTCAAGTCATCTGTTAAAATCATTTTAAACCATAATAAATCACAACGGAAGTTTTTATCATGACAATCTAAAATATGAAACATCAAAGTCATGCATTTAACTCTCATACCTAGTGTGAAAACCCATATATCATCATAGACCAAAAATACATCTCAATGTATCAAGATATCAAAAATATAGAGTCCTGAAGTATTTCACAATCCCAGATCCCGAACGTACAAGCCTAACTCAATATCTCTGAATCACAGGCATTTCGATAACTTGCCCTTGCCACGACTCGTACTAGGATCTGCACTCAAGCCATCACAAAAATGCAGATAACGAGTCCGGAGTGAGTATTTTCAAGGAAATTATGTGAGCAATATTGAAAGTCAATACTGGAATTTAAATAAAAATATTAAATGAACATGCGGAGATAAATACAGGCAACTGTGATCATCGCATGCATAAGTAATAGTGAAAGCTCAAAGTGAGTTCTTAGAGCTCAGGGTCAGACTAGCACCATACTTCGGACTTTCCACAAACTACTGCCGACGAGTAGCACTCAAGCAAGGCCAATATCTAGATTCGCTCGATGGTCGGCGTGGAACTAACGACGCACCCACATGTGCCTCGACGCGACTCTCGGGTTGACCTATTCATCGAGATCCCTGGCACATGTGCTATGGCCTAGTGGACATACACACAGGAATGACGCGGAGGGAGAGCCTCGACGTCCTCCATTAAATCAAACCAAGAATAAAGTATTGGAAGACATAATATGAACTCAAAAGAAAAGATAAAGTACTGCTCAAAAAGTTTCAGTTGGGATACTATATACCTCAAAACACACTCCGTGTCCCGATAAATAACACTCCCCGGTCCGACTCCATCGAATCCCAGATATCCAAATTACCACTCGAAATGACCTAGTTCCATTTATAATTGATTTTAGTCAATTGGATATATTTTATGTTACTTAGCAAAAATAGTATAAAATCTGCAATATCTAGCGCGCTAGGTTTGGGGATTAGCGCGCTAGACTCCAAGGCAACTAAACGTTCTTCATCAGGAAGAACATTAGCGCGCTAATCGCGTTCAGGACAACAGTTTGGGTGAAAAGCTTGGGTTCTCAACACCACCCAATAACTACCACAACACATGTTACTTAACTTCATAGCACTTAAAACCCATCAAAACAACTACTTAACAACCACTAAATAATTCATATTGGATTCACACTAACACCTCAAATATTTATACCAAAAGATGAAGAAAGTTGAGGTAATTATGAATCTCACTTTGCTTTGATGAATCAACGACTTCAAGCACCTCTAATGATCAATTTTGCAACTCCAAAACCTTTGTTTCTTGGTCTCGATTCTCAGATTTGTGATAAGGAGAGAGAAAAGGTGGTGGAAAATGAAAGTCAATTTGACTTTTTATAATCCAAATAGCATCTCTCCTCACTTGCGCATCTCAATGCAATCTAATGAGCACTATTTGCTCCATTATTCGACCCATAATGACTCTAAATGTGAGACCAATGGCACACTTTCCTTTCTCTTTAACCCAAAAAGTCATCTTTCAGGTGTTTCGACATCCGATTTCGTGTCCCGAAACGCGACATACGCGTACTACCATGACCTTAACCACCAAATATACATTGCATTTTAATATTTAATTCATTTTATTCATTTTATGTGTATATTATATCCCCGGCCTAGTATTTAGTCTTTTAGACTATCCGGTACCCACATCGACACGCATATCGATGATAATTCTTAACACATGGTCTCACACGTCAAATGTAATATAATTACACACATTATGATGCCGTTTAGTCTATTTCAACATAAACATGACAAATTAAACAAATCAGCACACAAAATAACTATTTACTAAAGTCTAGGCGCGCACTAGCCTATTTGTGGGTCCCACGAACATCTGAGCTGTTAGCCACGTCTGCAACCACGTCATTAATAACGCCGAATTAAATTCAGGTCATTACATTTACAAAAGTAAAATCTTACCTTAATCCATTTTTTCTTCTCTGATTGTTCGATCTCAAAGACATTCAAGCGTCCATCCTCAATCGGAAATCCACACACAAATGGTGACCACGATTTGAAGTGCTAGCCTAAAAAGAGATAAAAAACGTTTTTCTTTCTCTCCCAAAATCCATAAACTCAAAAATAGTAAAAACGAAAAATTTTATTTTATTTTAGGGTTTCAACCTCTATTTATATATGTAGATAAGCCCTCACTTAAAACCCTAGTCGCAATACAACTATTGTATTCAAGTAATCTAAGCAAATTATACATATGCCCATATTAATAAGTTATCATATAACAAATTGTAAGGGCTTTTATGTCTCGAATTTTATCATATAAAAACTCATTACTTTAGACCAATTGAAATTACGCAAAACCATTCTTTCTATGCAACCCAATAGGTTCATACAACATTGGTAGTGAACCAAAATAATTTTGGTAGATAAGTCATAAGCCATATCTAAAAGACATTATGACTACCAAACTAGCATTAATATCACTACAAAAAAACAGCAGATCAGAAACAGAAATTTCCATCTCTGATTTGCATAAATTCCGTCTCTAATTGAAATCTGCAACATAATCTAAAATCGTCGTCGCTGATTCAATCAAAACGGAAATGTTATTCCGTTTCTGATTTAGAGACGGATCAGAGACGGAATAAATTTCGTTTCTGATCATAGACGGAATAAACTAATTTCGTTTCTGATCAGAGATGGAATTTATTCCGTCTCTAATTCCATTTCTGATTAGAGACGGAATAAATTCCATTTCTGATTATTTTCGTATCTGATCCGTTGCTAATCAGAGACGGATCAGAGATGGAATTTGATCCATTTCTGATTCATGTATCTGTTCCTCGAAAATTAGAGACGAAAATAGCAACGGAATCTCTGAATTCCATTGCTAATTCCATCTCTGAATTCAAATTCATCTCAATTCCGTCTCTGAATATATATATATATATAGGTCTCAATCCAAGCACATTTAACCTGCCAATATATAATACAAATCATAGCTAAATAATATATTGATATTGCACAGTTTATATAAACTTAACATATCCTTAAAATTATCTTTTATCAATGTACTGTACACGAAACAACAAAAACAATCTAAAAAGTTTCTATATCGAATCTTTCTACAAAAGTAAAAGCAAAAATTGTTCTAAATGAAAAAAAAAAAATGAAGAAGTGTTCCGAGATTATATATAGTTGATTGTGCTTCAAATAATACTTGACTTCGTACAAAACACCTGAAAAAAGATCAAAAAGAAAAAAATCACTAAATTATACAAACAATAATAGGAATATAAACAATATTATAGGAGAACTACATATCATCGCAAGCACAAGTGTATGAGCCAAACACAACATAAATAAAGTAATAAAGAAAAAGAAATTCATCATTATCCAGAAGGAACATAGTGTTAATTAGCAAATTATCTCTCGCTCCAAACAATGACACAAAATTTAGTTCTAGATTAACACAAACAAGAGTCAATTGTCCTCGATGCTCCAAAAAATTAAGAAGACACTATACAAAATGAAATTAAAGTAAAATGAAACAAAGGATAGAACACAACTTAAAAGTAAAGAAAACTAAAATAAAAGACTCAATAAGATAAACAATGTGTAATGGAAATATGATAAATAAATGATACAAGAAAAGTAACAATTTTCATAAGTACTTCAATATTAATAACTATTTCTTTTTAGAGACAAGTGATGTTCATGATCTTCAACACATTATTACAATGAATGCATTTTGAAAAAAATTTAACTCTTAATTTCCTACAAAATACTTAGCAAAGTTTCTCCTAAAACTAGGGGTTCCCATAAATTACAAAACATGAAAGAACCCTAAAGTAATTACTAGGGTTCTTTCATTGATGAGTTCAATAGGAACTTTAGTATATATTCTTCTTAGCAAACAAAATATAATTAAATCAACGTTAAGAAACTTAGTCACCCAAAAGATATGTAGGATCTAAAAGCAAGTTATTTGTGTCAAGAAATAAAGTAGTACCTTTCTTATAGCCCTTTTTTTCAATGACACAAAGATATGATGTCGAATCTCTTACATTCCATTTGCACCTAAAATTACAAATAACAAAAAGAAAAAGTAAACCAATTAATACTATTATAATGTTGTGCATAACAAGAAAAATCTTCATATATTCATCATCATTATTGATATTGAACCATCAGAAAGTAACAAGAAGTTTGGAATACAGTAGAAATTTCCAAGCAATTGAAGTTTTTCTTGCTGAAGTGGTAAGTGTCAAATTCAAGTATGCAACAACTAGTTCCATCAGAGTTACTGCAAGAAGTACAAACAAAAATATTCTAATACTGAAATGCAAAGAAAATTAAATAATTTTAAATATACAAAACGTGGACATCATGAATGCGATGGTTTTATTCCTTCTTTCACCCAAGGTCTTTAAGAAGCCTAGAAGTGCCTCTTTGGTGCTTGCTGCATTCGTTTCATAATAGACATCTTTCTATGACATAATTTATTTAGCTTTAGCGAAAAAAGAAATACAAGCAAAATTAAAATTAAACCTCGGAAAGCATGCCGAAGTAACTGGTTGTTCCCTAAAGTCTATTGACGGTCAAGACAAGCTGTCTAACCTGATTCTTCTCACACGCACCCTTATTAATTACAGGAAGTGAAATACAGAACCATCTCAAATATTATGTTGTTGTAGCATTGACACAACCCAAAACAACTATGATAGTGTGATAAAAAAATACCCAACTGAAAGAGTAAAAAGACATTAATAAAATATAGCACAATTTAACTCATACATGAATTCTTCAATTTCCAAATAGCCTGGCTACCAACAATCAAGGAGAACTGCAAACCAAAAATCAAAAGTTTGTTTGCACAAGTGCCTATTAGCATGAGACATAGTAAATGTTCGTGCCCGATCAAATATCTTGAAGAGAATAATTGTTGAAGCAGGATCAAGTTACCAACTTACCATTGAAGAAGAACTAATCAAATGAAGAGTCTAAAACCCAACTACCAAACAATTACATAAACAAGAAGAAGAGGAAGCTTAAGGAAATGATGGAAATCATATAAATATAATACCTGTTCGTGCTTCTCCCCATATATCCCATGACTTGCAGCTAACTCTCGAGCACAGTTCAGATTTTCCTGGATTGAAAACTTCTCCACCTCTACCAACTTAATCCGCAAAGAAGAAGAAGCTACACAAAATAAAAATTATGTGTTTCTTTCATATAAAAAATAAAAGATCAAATGATCTCCCACATGAATCCTTCACAGAAGTACCTGCTCCTGAAGCGATTTGATCAAAAGAATAGCCTCTGGTTCACTTACAAGTTAAACCCTGGAAGTAAATACCTATATAACATTCTAGAGCCCTGGTTACGGAACCATCTGCACTTAATCCAGAAGTAACTCTCCCCCAAAAGTTCTTTCCTCGCTGAGTAAGTTCCAACTTAGACGTAACAATCTTGTTGCAGTAGTAAAATAGAAGAAAAAAAAACCAAAAAACCAATTAAAGGATGAAATAAAATAAGATTCAATAAAATGTATATTGTCTTGAGAAGGAATAGCATGTCATTAACCATCCAAGTAATCCATCTTTTTTTTTTGGTTCATAAATCAATATATATTTAAGACAATGCATTACTCATAGGATGTGCGTTGAGCAATATAAATTAATAAACATACCAACGGATTGTGGTACTTCAAAATTTAATAGTTTCCAAATTGTAGTATCTAATTGTGCTTATTTTAGAGAATCTTGAAAGAAACATGACATGAAAGCTTTGTTTGAATAAATAATCACATTAAAGTTATATCAACATGTTATTATACTTTCAAAACATTTAAATTCCTGAAATTACAATCTCGAATGTCAATAACCAATGCTTTCCAAACAAAACCTGTTCCAAGTAAATGATTTGTTTCTACAATAAGTATTGTATGTCAGTGCTATCATGTAGTCCAAAAAGTTTTTACTATTAAGTACACAAGAAGAGAGCTGTTTACTTCATCAAAGAGGTCTCAAGAATCCTAATTTGATTGGACTGCCTCAAAAAAAATCTTTGAATAACAAAGAGTCTTTGTGTACAATGTATGAGCTATCTTTCTATATAACTTACCACACCTACTAGAAATGTGTAAACTAGAATGAAAATATCAGACTGAGATACAATAGAAATAATGTGTAAGTTTTATACATGTATTTGCAAGCGATTTATAACATGCTTGTTAGTTGTTAGTTCGGATTAATATACATGATTGTCATCAGAACATAATAGTAATAGGGAGAAACCTAGAAGGAAATGACATACCTTCAACCAAAGATGTCCATGAGTCTTATTGCAATAGCTATACAGGGAAGCATCAACAAGGTCGTAACAACGCTAATAAGGATCGATGTGGAATCCGAACTAAGACCAATGTTTGTACAAACCCCAGCATCAACAAAACCCGAGCATCAACAAAACCTCTAACAAATTTCAAGGTTCGACATTCAACCTAACATCTATCCAAACAACCTAATCGCATGAACAATCAAACAACACAGACGATCCGAAACGCTAGAAATTGAAACCCTAAAAAAAGGCACAAACAACTAGCTAGGGCATCGACATCAATCTCAATAGAAGCATCGATTGAAGATGCTTACCAGAAATTTCATCAACGCAAAGGTTCGAGACGAATCAGAAACTGAAACCCTGGACGAAGAGAGGAATTTGAGATGGAGAGAGTGAGAGCAGAGAGCTGCGAGAGAGAGAGAGAGAGAGAGAGAGAGAGAGAGAGAGAGAGAGACGGTGACGAGAGAGAGAGAGAGAGCGGTGACGAGAGAGAGAGGAGAGAGCGGTGACGGTGAGAGAGAGCGGTGACGGTGAGGTTTGTCGAGAGAGAGAGCGCGGTGAGGTGAGGGAGAGAGGTTTGTCGAGAGAGAGAGAGAGAGAGCGATGAGGGTTTGGTCCCCTTTTCTATCTAGATCAAAGCACGCACGAATCTCGAGACGTAATGGACGGTTGTAAAAAAATGTTTTGATGGGAATGTTGGCGCCATTATTTAGAGATGGAATTAAATTACGTCTCTATTTCCATCTCTATTTTCATCTCTGATCTCTCTCTATTCCGTCTCTGAATTAGTTCGTCCCAATTCCGTCTCTGAATTAGTTCGTCTCAATTCCGTCTCTAACCACTTTTTTTTAGCAACGAAATTAATTCCGTTGCTAATTTCGTTGCTAATTCCGTTTCTAAATATCATTTTTCTTGTAGTGTATCAAAATCTATACAACCTAAGAAATAACATATATCATATCATTTTGTCGTGTGATATCCTTTGATTAAACATAAGGCATGAAAATTCACCATTAATGTTTAATTGTACTAGTCTCGATCTTTAGGTAAAGAAAACATCCAAGTGACATTGATCATATCAATTCACATGGACTTGGCCATTATTAGTCTATCATATTGAGGGATCTACTATTTGGGACTGAGGCTATGTTGTTGTTATTGTTTTTTTTTATATTGAGGGATCTACTGATATCTTTCTATACGAGAGTGACAGATTCTATCTTGATTACACACCTTCACATATTATTCACTTGGTAACCAATCACAATCTTTATAATCATCCGATTAAAGACAACGTTTGATTGTGTCAAATTATCATGCTCTTAATATTGAAGTCTATGGTAATCTTAATTCGAAGGACTAAATGATATACCTTTTATAAGTAACACCTATGATTTAATCCATGTGGTGTTCTCATAGTGGGTCGGTTCAATACTTTGTTCCCTAACAAGTACTTATGATATCGATTCGTATCCCTATATGCATGATCATTACATGACCATTAATCAAGATTCACACTAGTAAGATTCATTATAGTTCCCACTATAATGACCGACTCGGGACATTTATGATATTTTAACATATACCCTTGGATCTTACTATAAGGTAAACATGCAATCACTTATATAATAAAACAACAAATGAAAACCTCTATTTTATTAACTGAAAATCATAAGATAAATAATATTTATAGATTGACCTAGGGCACATTCCCCAACATGGATAACTCTTGTGAGCTAATGTGTCTTGTAGTATGACATGTTGTTGTCATTCTAGCACTTCTCTTTGTTTTATTGGCCTGAATAGAAGGGTTTAATTCATATATGCTTGTAGCCAACTCCAATTAATTTAGTTGTGAAAGTATGTTGTTATTGTTTTCTGATGTCGAGATTGTTTTCAACTTGCTTCTTTTTTTTTCCTTCAAAAGCTTTTATCTTTCTTTCACACAACGAAAGTCTTGATATGTATAAAAATAGATATACCTTCTTCTCTTTCAATTTTTTAAGAAAATAAGTTATGTTTGATTTTTTGTCAAGGAAAGAAGTAGTATTTCTATTATGGGAAATTAGACCTACATTATTCATAAAAAAAACTAAAGCTACATTGCTACCATCCAGTAGTTTAATATGTGGTCATAGTGAAACAATCACGATCTATTGGTTTTGGATTATGTTTCCCCTTTTATTTTACTTAGTATATTACCTAGAGGGAATCTTATTTGTGACTAATTTGTGGTGCTTTATATACTCACCTAGTATATTGGAGGTTTAATGAGGTTGACACACATGTGAGTTAATATGTTAAGGTTGATTTATAAAGTGATATGGAATTAAAATTTTGAGCTTCAAACAATTTATAATATCCATGTAATATATTGACTTAGAACAATGGACTTTTTATTTGATTAACAATACTATTAGCAAAAAAAATATATTTCAAGATCTAACACACCTCTTAAAATATTTGCCAATCTAATCTTTTCACTGATATGACGTTCATAACTGGGCAGCTATTTGAAAAGTGTGTTTTAAAAACATGATTTTTATTTTCAAAAAACACATTTCCTTATTACAGCCTTTAATCTAAAATTATTTTCTCTTGCCACATCAACGGAGGAGATTAGATTGGTAAATATATTTAAGAGGTACGTTATATTTTGAAATATTTTTGTCGGTAGTGTTAATCAAGTCAGAAGTCATAGGAACAACAATGATTAGAAAAAAGGGAGCCATATTATTATTTCTTGAATGTAAAAGGATTTATATATTAGGGTTGTGTTAGAGTGATTAACTTTAGGCACTCGAAATCGACACCAAATTGTTGATGCCCCTGAAGTGCACATTGATTCGGATGCACGTAAACATCGAGGCATAAAACCAATAAACACGCTCCAATAATCCCGTCTACATTTCGAAAGTCGAAAAATGGACCACCTAATTGGTTATATTATTCAAAATACAAACAATGATGTAAATAAAAATGATAAAATAACTCATTTTAAACAGAAACAAAAATAAAATAAAAAGGATAAATAGTTAGACTAATCTTAAACTAATCCTCAAGTTTAAATTTTCATAAAAATTCTTAAATTTTAAGGTTTGTCCCAATTTTAGCTTAGCTCCATTATTAAGAAAATTTAGCGCTAATGTGTGGAAATTTTCTCTTAGGGTGTGTTTGATAGCAAAGAAAATGAAAAAAATCATAGAAAATTGTCTACTTTTTTCGTGTAACTGTTTTTGCCATTGTTTGATAACTTTGTAACTGCACTGAGAAAAAAAATCACATTTCCCTATTTTCCTCATTTATTTTCTCACCTTTTAGTGTGGAAAATTGAAAATCTCTCCATCTCTCTTACGAACCGATCATTTCTTCCACCCAAACAAACTTGACATCTACTACTCTTTTGCGGATATACATTCTTTCTTTCTCTCTTCGTCACCAACATCATCGTCGAGCCGCTCGACATCGACGATGATTTAGATGCGCACACGGATTGAACCATAAAAGAAAATTCTTTCTCGTGCAATCAAACAACTATGAGAAAATTTTCTTTAAAAAATTCTCTCAAGAAGATTTGCTAAAAAAAAGTTTTTTCTCATTGAAGATTTTCTTTTTGCTATCAAACACACCCTTAGTAAAATTAAGAGATTTTGCTAAATCATTTGAAAGGGGCGGCACTTTATATAAGAAACTAAAATCATAAATCTTAGCAAAAATCTCTTAAATTTGTTAAAGAAATTTGCCATATAAACACCAAATTGTCTTAATTGAGCTACACTTCAAATAAATGTCAAAGTTTAGGGTTTTTCTTTTAAAATTATAAAAATGCAAAGTTTTAGACTATTTTGTTTATTAACACAAAATAAAAAAGAAATTTTGTTTGCAAGATTTACATCATCAGTCATGCCCATTAACTGACGATTCATGTTTTGTTTTAAGTTAACTGATGATTTGTTAATTTGACATTTTTTCCATAAATTTGTCAATGCTTGTCAATTAAATAAACCATATTATCATAACCGACTTTTAATTATGATACGTATGTTGGGCTCAGCAGATCTGATGGGCCTTAGTGTTGACAAAAGTTAAAAGAGAATTTATTGGAAGCAATCTGGACGTTGAAGTCGGTTATTGAATAAGGATAAAGCTTGGTTACATAGTTTGGGAACCATCTCAATTGGTGCTCGTGATATACATCTCCAGATGCAGGTGCACGTGACTCAACGTGTTGCATGGGCATCGAGTGGGTGGGTGCCCAAATTATGTTACTCGAACGCGTTCCATTGAATAAGGGTTAGAGGCGAAGTCGTAACTGTCTAGTTGTCAACTTGTTGGGTAAAACCAAAACAAAGTAGCGGCACAATTCAAAAATGAAACACACATTTTGGATTTTATACATCTATATGCTTTCAAACTAAAGCTCATACATACATTAGTCAACACACTTTCTCTACCTTAGACCGGGCCAAATTATACAAAATTAGACATGATATCAGAACTAATAGTTGTCTAAATAAGTAGCACATAAAATTCAAAGTTGTAGTAGGTTGACATCTAATAAAAATGGATGGTTTAATGTGAGGCTAATATGGACGGGTAAAAAGATAAAGCTAGATCCATCTTTTAAACTGATAATGAACTACGGTCAAGTCTCAATTGGTAGATCACTTCGATTTGAAGGGGTCATAAAAGATAATTCAAAACCGTTGTAGAACATTGAGGAAGCACACTAAAGTATTGTATTGATACATGTATAAACTAGTCAATGAGCACGTGTTTTGCATGTGAGAAAAATTTTGTTGGAAGTGAAAAGTGTTGACACTGAGGGAAAAAAATCAATGAAAGCCAAAATTAGTCATATTGTGGAAAACGGTGGGTTACAGAGGGATTGCTGGAGAATTTACCTACATGGTTCCCTTAAAACAAAATAAAACCAAGCAACAAAAGCCAAAATAAGAGAGAGGGAGAGAGGAATTCTACTTTGTCTTCATCACTATGCATCTTCTATTTTGTCAATCTACTCTTGCATGCTTACTCCATTTCATGAGGGAACCACACATTTTTTTGAAGGCAGAACCCGAACTTTTTTTTTTTGGTTTTGAAAAAAATACACATTTCAAAATACTAAAAAGAAATTTATAGTTTCCAATAAGTTATTAAAACTATTTTTAGTCAATCTTATCTCTTTCTAAATACGTGTATCACTTTCTCTATCCTTAAAATTCTCTCATTAACCAATCTATTTCCTCTTCTCTTAATGTCCTTATATTTATTTTATTTCTACCCTTACATTTTAAAAGGACATAGGATGAAAAAAAAAATTAAAAAACTCTTTAAAGGACAAATATGTCAATAAGGCTATTTTGGCCTCAAGCAAATCCTACGGGGTATTTTCATTATATATGAGATACACATACACACAAGCTTCAATGGTCGAATGTTGAAGAACCATGTGTGTATTTTGCTACACATATAGCAAGATTTTCCATTTGAATTGTTTCTTTCTACAATCCTTGATTTGAATTGTTTCCTTTTAGTCATCCTCGATTTAATTTGTTTCCTTTCAATGATCTTTGATTTAATTTATTTCTTTCTGATGATCCTTGATTTAATTTGTTTCCTTTCAATGATTGGTTATTTGATTTGTTTCTTTATCACTCCACCTCAAGATTAGCATAGGGAGAGAGGAAATACCAAGCTTGTAGCGGAAAGTACCAAAAGAGTACTTTGTTAGGGCTTTTGTAAAAATGTTAGAAATCTGCTTAGTGGTAGAAATATAATGAAGGTCCATAACGCCGACTATCACCTTTTCATGAATAAAATGATAGTCGATCTCGATATGCTTTGTGCAAGCATGAATAATTGGTTTGTGAGCCATGTGAATAGCACTTCTATTATCGCACTAAAGAGTAGGATGCCTTTCAAGAAATATATCGAGATCATGAAAAAATATTAGAGCCAAGTTAAATCTATAGCGGTAGTTGCTAAAGCATGATACTCAACCTTGGCGGTAGAATGATAAACTATAGGTTGTTTCTTAGAGCCGCAACAAAAGCAATTTGAGCTTAAGAAAATGCTTTGTACTCCTTGTATGTGGACAACCAGCCCAATCTACATTATTAAAACTACTAAGAGTAAGAGAACTTTGAGATAAATAAAGAATACCATGATTCAATATCCCTTTTATGTAGTGCAAAATGTGTTTGACTACTTGAAGGTCCTTCATGCTGGGATTTTGAAAATGTTGATACACTCGGTTGACGGCATGTGTGATGCCTGGTCTAGTGAAACTAAAGTATTGAAAAGAGCCACATAATTGATGATATGCGCTGAGGTTGGTTAGCCTATTATCATCTTAAAGAAGATTTGATTTGATTTGATGGCGACCGGTGTGTCCACGGGAGAGGCATGAAACATGATAGCTTTGAGGAGAAAATCATGAGCATATTTAGTTTGAGATACGGTAAGGCCATCATAAAATGATTTTACTTAAAACCCAAGAAAATAAGCTAGTGTACTTAAATCTTTGAGTGCAAATTCCTCAGTTAAACAACGAACAATGCGAGAAGTAAGGGAAAAAGTACTACCGGTGATAATAACATCATTTATATAGACAAGTAAAAGAATTAAATGGGTAATATGATTATAGATAAATAAAGAAGGATAAGCTGTGCTACAATGAAAACTACACGAAATAAGACAATGTGATAATTTGAAAAGTCAATCACGAGGTTATTGCTTGAGTCTATAAAGTGACATGCAAAAATAAACATGATTAGAGAGTGCAGGATGCACGAACCCAGACGGTTGTTCCATATATTTTCTCATTGAGGTCCAATTGCTTAAGGGGCCACTTAAAATGAATAACTAACGAGAGTATGAAATGAATAGTTGTAGCTTTGACAAATCGAGTTGAAAGTTTATCCAAAATTTAAGTCTAGAATTTGCTTGTATCCTTTGGCAACTTAACGAGCTTGAAATCTATCTGCACTACCATCTTCTTTATAGCTTTGAACTTATCTACACTACCACCTTTTTTATACTTAGCCCTATATACCCATTTGCAACCAATTACATTGGAATCTAATGGTTGAGGAATAAGTGACCAAGTATTGTTACGTTGAAATGCATCAATTTCTTCATGCATGACATCTCATTAGCTTTCAGATTTAAGAGTCATTTTTAAAGATTTAGGCTCATTAAGAGAAACTAGAAGAACAATATCGGAAGGTTTTGGAAGGGTTGGACAAACAAAATCTTTAAGATTAGTCTGGGTATGTGTTTCCTTATGAGATCGAGATGATGTTTGAGGTATTATGGGGCTATTTGGTTCTCATTTGGATTGGAAGGTAAAGGATTAAGGATAGGTCTAACATCATTTGAAGGCATAGATGAAGGCTCATAACCTTCTACTTCAAAACTTGTAGTTGTTTCATCTTGGTTTTCAGGTTGTAGGAAGTTTTTGATTTTAGGTGGTAACATTTGTGAAATCTATAAATACGAGAATGCATTGTTGTGACCGATCTACTAAAGCCGTAGTTGATGTGGGGCTTAATGCTTTAATCCCAAACCATTCATCAAAAAGAGTGAAGGTACTGAATGATAAATTAGACGAGTAAGTAAGGAATGATCATGTGATGGATAAGGAAAGTATTGCTTTTTGAAAACAACATGTTTAGAAATATATACGTGGTGATTAGTTTATCAAGACATCTATATCCTTTATGCAATGGACTATATCCTATAAATACACGAGAAATGGCTTTCTTAGAAAATTTATGTATACATGTAGTTTTTAAATATGGGAACCATTGAGAACCAAAAATACGTAAATAGAATTAATTAAATTTTCTTATTAAATGTTATGACCCTCACTTGACCTAGGGTCCGGTTGCCCAGCCCAGATCATCACCTTGGCTCGATACCCGAACCGAGTCCAAGTAAGTGGTTTGACATGCCTAAAAAACCTGTGGAATATCAAACTAGTAAATATGAATAATAGATTGTTGAATTAAATATAAGGAAATCCATATGTCATCTTATGAAATTATAATTGGGTTTTTTAAATCCTTAAGACAACTAAAATCATTCAAAAGTACCAAGTAGTTTAGACTAAATGAGAGTAAGGTTCATTCTGTTGGGGTATGTGCCCTAGTTCAATCTTATGAATATTGTTTCTATTACTACTTTAGTTAATAAAATTAAGGATCTCAATTTATGTTCCTTTTTATAATTGGTTTGCATGACCTTAGTCAGTCATTATACTAGGAACTATAATGAATTAAGGTTAGTGCGAGTCTTGATTGATGGTCATGTGATGATAATTTGTATAAGGATACAAATCAAGATCATCAGTACATATTATGGAACAAGGTACTAGACCAACCAGCTAAGAGAACACCATATGGACTAAGTTATAGTTGTTACTTATGATATGTATATCATTTAGTCATTTGACTTGAGATTACTAGAGACTTCTACATTAGAATCATATTGATTTAACACAATCAAACGTTGTCTTTAACTGGACGATTATATCCTCATTCGAAAACAAGTCATTCAAAAAATATTCAAGAGCTTAAGCTTCATACTTCTTCATACTAACTTTTGCACCTAACTTTTGTTTGAAACCATTGATCTCTTTAACTTTTATCATCACAACCCCTTTTCAATACATTCTTGCCAATACCATCATCACCCACCACAAATTTGGTATCAAAGCCACGTTTTTTCATCTTCATCACATACTCATTCAGTTCCTCAATCACTCCAATTGTAAATATTTATATATATTTTATATTTGTCAGTAGGATTTGAAAAGGATTTTGAATCAAGACTTTAAGTTTGTGCTTTTGATTTGAAAGTTTTTCTTTCATTTTTAAATTAGTTCATGTGTTCCCTCTTAGGAAATTAAGTGCAGACTTTCCTAGTCGCGTCATAAGTCTAGCAGTAGGAAGTGAGTAAGTCTAGCAGTAAACCATTGACCAAGTTGCTTCTTAAGTCCTATGAACAAAACGTGAGTGAATTGATTAAGAAAATGAGAGATGCTCTTTCATTTAAAAATACAACTGTAATGTTTGACTCATCCTCCTCTTCTGAAACCCCGCATGACCATAAATTAAAGCTTGAAAAAAATACAGACAAAAGATTTAAGAAATATTAGTGAAATTTCCTATAGCGATATAGAACAATCTATTTAAAATTGGGATATGCCTATTATTGATCCAAAACAAATTTATACTCAAGGATCTTTTATTAAATCAAGATTTTATTTATAAAACTTGAAGAAGATACCAAATCCATAGATGAGGAAGGATAAGAAATACTCTTAATTTCTCCTGAAAAAAATTAGATAATATAAGGAGAAATATAAATATTTGCATATATGATTAATTCAAGTAGCCATTAAACCATTAACAACATTAGGCCTTAACACATTTGTTTTAGCCTCAATAATAGATAAACGATATATAGAATTCAATGATTCCCTTTTAAGAATAATAGAAGGAAGCTTGACTGAAGGTCTAATTTTCTACAATTGCTTTCCCTACATTAATGTGAAGTCGGGAAAACAATTGAAGAAAATTGGACTTTCAGTCAAGTTTCCTTCAATTATTTATAAAAGAGAATCATTGAATTCTACATGTCGTTTATCTCATATTGAGGCTAAAACGGACGTATTAAGGCATACCGTTGTTAATAGTTTAATGCTACTTGAATTAATCCTATATGCAAATATTTATTTTTTTCTTATATTTTATAGTTTTCTCAGGAGAAATTAAGAGTATTTCTTTTCCTTCTTCATCTATGGATTTGGTATCTTCTTCAAGTTTTATTATAAAATCTTGATTTTTTAAAATGGATCTTTGAGTATAAATTTGTTTTGGATCGATAATAGGCATATCCCAATTTTAAAGAGATTGTTCAATATCGTTATAGGAAATTTCACTAATATTTCTTAAATCTATTTTTGTTTATACTTTTTCGAGCTTCAATTTATGGTCATGTGGGGTTTCAGAAGAGGAAGACGCTCAAACTTTATAGCTGGACTTTTAAATGAAAGAGCCTTTCATTTTCTTAATTAATTCACTCATATTTTGTTTTTAGGACTTAAGTAGCAACTCGGTCAACGGTTTACTGCTAGACTTACTTACTTCCTACGCTGCTAGACTTACGACGCAACTAGGAAAGTCAACACTTAATTGCCTAAGAGTGAACAAAAGATGAACTAATTTAAAAATGAAAGAAAAACTCTCAAATCAAAATCACAAGCTTAAAGTCATGATTCAAATCCTTTTGAAATCCTACTGACAAATATAAAATATATATAAACACTTACAATTGGGAGTGATTGAGGAACTGAATGAGTATGTGATGAAGACGGAATAACGTGGCTTTGATACCAAATTGGTGGTGGGTGATGATGGTATTGGCAAGAATGTATTGAACAAGGGTTGTGATGATAAAAACTCAAGGGATCAATGGTTTCAAACAAAATTTACATGAATAAGTTCGTATCAAGAAGTATGAAGCTTAAACTCTTGAATATTTTTTGAATGGCTTGAAGTGAGGAGTTCCTCAGACGAAGTTTGTATTTATAATCAAGCACCTAAGAAACTAGTGGCCAACAACAAAGATGCTAAAAGAATGGCTCACAATTAAAGATACCACACTTATGTTATATAGACAAAAGTAAAATAAAAAGACGCGACTGTCATGGAAAGATAGTCCAACTTACTGAAACTTTAATAAAAGCAAAATAAAGAAAAAGATACATGATATAAAAAAGATGATTCTAGACATACTATTAACAAAGTTTGGAGTCCAACTAGCCCTTGGCGTGAAGATCTTCCATAAAACACGACGCATCTACTTTAATAAAGTAGATTCTGAACAGACTGCATTACAAAAAGAAAGAAAAAGTAGACAACAAAAACTGCATATGGAGAGTGATGGATGGACAACATGAATAGCTGTATGATTTAATTTGATTGAATGATGCTGTCGGATAGCTGTTGGTTGAATAATTGATGCTAAAAGAAGTTGCACTATTTGTGTGAAAACTAAACTATTGAGTGGAATATATGAGAATTGGATTACATTATTGATTGTCTAGTATGCTGAATTATTGAGCTGTATGAGTGATGAAAGAGGCAGACTGATGGGCTTAGAGCCATGGGCCTAAATATGATTTACGACATAGGCCTGAGAGCAGGTATAAGCATGGAGGCATGGGTCTGACAAGGATTTATCGCATGGGCCTAAAGGCAATATGGCATGAGCTTGATTCATTAATTAATAATGACATGGGCCTCATTGATTTATGACGGTATGGGCTTAAATTTAGAGTTCAAAGAATTTAGGAGCAGAGGAACTAGCTCCTTCTTTAGAGTTATTTCTTGATGTTGCTAATTGAAGTTCTTCAACTCTTTTCATTCTTTCTTCCATTTGTTGAAGATGTTGAAGGATTGTAGTAGTGAGGCCTGGAGATAATTGATTAGAGGAGGATGGTTGAATTGGTTTTTTAGGAATTTTTTCTTTTTGAAGGCCGACTTCTTTATAAGTTTTAGGAGTGGAGGGTGGTTTGAAAATTAAATCTCCCGGAGTTATTGGAATTAGCTTATATTGGATTGGTGTAAATGAACATTTCTTAATGGAATTAATATCAAATTTATCATACCATTTAACATGGATTTCTTGGATTAAATAATGGGATATTCGATTATTAAGTTGACTGATTTTATGGGTATTATAGTTCCACTTGAGGATCCATGGGATGGTATATTTCTGGATAAATTGAAAAAATGAAAGTCTTTCCTTTTCATATAAGCTTTTGATTTTGAAGGGGTGGAATTTGTTCGATTTGGCAAAGTTTTGGCCACAATTCATAAAGAAACCTAGCATGTAAGGTAATCCATAATGATTTTTAAATGTTATGTACCATGAATGGCCCTCTGCGGGATCTTTGTAGAAGAGAATAACTTTCTATGCTTCAATATAGTCATTGTAACTGACATGCATAGGAGGATAAGTGGATAAAATTGTCATCGATTGATAAGTGAATGGTGATTGCTTGAGTAGACTCTGTTGAGCCCATTGTTTCATGGCGAGGACCTTTTGAATCTTCATTTTTGAATAAGCTATTTTATTGGTTTTAGGTTTCTTGAAATGTTTAAAGATTACTGATTAAGTTTGATAAAGCAAAGCTTCATAGAAATTCATTCAAACTTAAGGTCATTTTGGAATGAAATGGTAAGTATGAGGCATGATAATTTTGACTTGATTCTCTAAGGATTATTTGAGAAGAAAATGTCCTGAAAAAATGACGATATTAAAGAGAGCGGTGATCGGGTTTATTATATTGATTGAAGAGTGGAGAAAATCTAATGGAGAAAATCTAATGGAGAAAGAGGACTTTTGATAAGTAAGGAGGGTTTTGCCTTTATCAGCAATGATCGGTATAGAATGAATTTGAGTGATTAGGAGGAATTATCGGGATAAGAAATCGGGAAGATAATTATTTTCTCCCTAAAATATATTCAATATCAAAATAAAAATACTTAAAAGAGCTTCCCATCTAGCAAATATTTGTTTAGAAACTAGATTTTTGATATTTTCAACAGTATTTCTTTTGCAGATTTGAATTCAACTCGTATTAAAAACTTTTGATTTAAAACATCAGATTGAGACTTTCGAACACATAATATTATCACTAATATATACTTATTAATAAAATACCAGCATAACCTAAATCAGAGGCGTCAGTTTGAAAAATTTAGGGATAAACGGGATTAGGGAGATGAAGACATGGAAGTGACTTAACTTTAGACTTGATGAGTTGAATGGATTTAGTATGTGCTGGCGTCCATTAGAATTTGGCATCTTTTTTGAGAAGATCTTGTAAGACTTTTCTATCTTTAGTGGCATTTTTGTGAAAATCTATCAAATAGTTAAGGCATCCTAAAAACCTTTGTAATTGTTTTTTATCAGTGAGTTGATCGGGGAATTTATCGAAAAATTCAATAACTTGATTTATAGGTGTTATGGTTTGATTTACAATTGGTGGTGGTGGGTGACGATGGTATTAACGAGAATGTGTTGAACAAGGGTTGCGATCATAAAAGCTAAAGGGATCAATGGTTTCAAACAAAAGTTAGGTGCAGAAGTTCGTATGAAGAAGTATGAAGCTTAAACTCTTAAATATTTTTCGAATGACTTGTTTTTTAATAAGGACTTCCTCATACAAAGTTCTTATTTGTAATCAAACACCTAAGAAACTTGTGGCCATCTTTTAAAGATACTAAAGGAATGGTTCACAGTTAAAGATACCACACTCATGATGTATAGACAAAAGTAAAATAAAAAGATGCACTATCATGGAAAGATAGTCCACCTAACTGACATATACTTTATAAAAGTAAAATAAAGAAAGAGACGCATCATCTAAAAAAGATGATTCTAGGCAGACTATTAACAAAGGGTGTAGTCCAACTATCCCTTGGCATGAAGGATATTCCACAAAACACGACACATCTACTTTAATAAAGTAGATTCGCAACAAACTGCTTTACAGAAAGAAAGAAAAAGTAGACAACAAATACGACATGTGTAGAGTGATGGATGGAGAGCATGGATAGCTGTATGTTTTGATTTGACTAAATGCTGCTGGATAGCTGTTGGCTGAATAATTGATGCTAAAAGAAGCTGCTTTATTGGTGTGAGAGAGAAACTATGAAGCCGGATGGAGGAGAACTGGATGAAATTATGGGTGGTCCTGTATGCTGAGTTATCGAGCTGTGTGAGTGATCAAAGAGGCAGGCTGATGGGCCCAAAGGTATGAGCCTGAATATGATTTATGGCGTGGGCCTAAGGGCAGGCATAAACCTTTAGACATGGGTTTCACAAAGTTTTATGGCATGGGCCTGAAGGCAATATGACATGAGCTTGATTCATTAATTGATAATGACATGGGCCTAATTGATTTATGACGGCACGACCTGAATGATTTATGACGGTATGGGCCTGAATTTAGAGTTCAAAGAAATCAGGAGCAGAGGAACTACTTCATTCTTCAAAGTTATTTCTTGATGTTGTTGGTTGAAGTTCTTCAACTCTTTTCATTCTTTCTTCTATTCGTTGAACATGCTGAAGGATTTTAGTAGCAAGGTCTAGAGATAATTGATTAGAGGAGGATGGTTGAATTGGTTTTTTAGGAATTTCTTCTTTTTTAAGGCTGAATTCTTTATAAGTTTTAAGATTGGATGGTGCTTCGAAAATTAAATCTGTTGGAGTTATTGGCATTAACTTATCTTGGATGGTGTAAATGAACCTTCCTTAATGGAATCGACATTAGATTTATCCCACCATTTAACATGGATTTTTTGATTAAATAATGGGATATTTGGTTATTAGGTTCACCGATTTTATGGGTATTTTAGTTCCACTTAAGAATCCATGGGATGGTATATTTATGGATAAAGTGGAAAAATTGAAGTCTTTCCTTTTTCATATAAGCTTTTGACTTTAGAGGGTATAATTTGTTTGATTGGGCCATAATTTGTTTGATTGGGTCACCATTCATAAAGAAACCAAGCAGGTAAGGTAATCCATAATAATTTTTTATATGTTATGTACCATGAATGGCCCTCTGCGGGATCTTTGGAGAAGAGAATAACTTTCCATGCTTCAATATAGCCATTATAACTGACATGCATAGGGGGATGAGTGGATAAAATTGTAATTAATTGATGAGTGAAAGGTGATTGCTTGACTAGACTTTGTTGAGCCTATTTTTCTATGGTGAGGACCTTCTGAATCTTCATTTTTGAATAAGCTATTTTATCTGTTCCGGGTTTCTTGAAATGTTTAAAGATTACTGATTGAGTTTGATAAAGCAAAGCTTAATAAAACGTCATTGAAACTTGAGGTCATGTTGGAATGAAATGGTAAGTATGACGCATGATAATTTTGACTTGATTCTCTAGGGATAGTTCGAGAAGAGAATGTTCTAAAAGAATGACGATATTATAATTACTGCGATGATTAAGAGAGTGGTCATCGGGTTTATTATATTGATTGAAGTGTGGAGAAAGTTTATTGATGAAAGAGGACTTTTGATATGTAAGGAGGGTTTTGCCTTTATCAACCATGATCGATATAAAATGAATCTGAGGGGTTAGGAGAATTCTCGGGATAAGAAATTTGGAAGAGAATTATTTTCTGCCTTAATATATTCAATATCGAAACCAAAAATACTTAAAAGATCATGCCATCTAGCAAATATTTGTTTAGAAACTAGATTTTTCATAACTTTCAAAAGTATTTCTTTTGCAGATTTGCAATCAGCTCGTATAAAAAACTTTTGATTTAAAACATCAGATTGAGACTTTTGAACATGTTATACTACTGCTAATCCTTTTTGACTGTCGCATAATGTTTTTGGGTGTCATTCCATCATTTTGAATTATAACAAACTAATCATTCATTTTCTTGAGGGAGTTTTTGTAATAAAATACCACCATAATCTAAATCAAGGCATCAGGTTGAATTATTTTGGGATAAATGGGATTAGCAAGATGAAGACATGAGAGTGACTTAACTTTAGACTTGATGAGTCAAATGGCTTTAATATGTGCCGGTGTCTATTGGACTTTGGCATTTTTTTAAGAAGATCAAGTAAGACTTTTCTATCTTTAGCGTCATTTTTATAAAAGCCTGTTAAATAGTTAAGGCATCCTAAAAATCTTTGTAATTGTTTTTTATTAGTGAGTTGATCGAAGAATTTATCGAAAAATTCAATAACTCGATTTATAGGTGTTATGGATTGATTTACATTTAGTGGTGGTGGGTGACGATGGTATTGTCGAGAATGTATCGAACAAGGGTTGCAATGATAAAAGCTAAATGAATCAATGGTTTCAAACAAAAGTTAGGTGCAGAAGTTTGTATGAAGAAGTATGAAGATTAAACTCTTGAATATTTTTGAATGAGTTGTTTACGAATGAGGACTTCCTTAGACGAAGTTCTTATTTATAATCAAACACCTAAGAAACTTGTGGCCATCTTTTAAAGACGCTAAAGGAATGACTCATAATTAAAGATATCACACTCATGATGTATTAACAAAAGTAAATAAAAAATCCACTATCATGGAAAGATAGTCCAACTGACTGACATATACTTTAATTAAAGCAAAATCAAGAAAACGACGCATCATCTAAAAAATATGATTATAGATAGACTATTGAAAAAGAGTGAAGTTCAACTAGCCCTTGGCGCAAAGAATCTTCCACAAAACATGGCACATCTATTTTAATAAAGTAGATTTGAAACAAACTGCTTTACGAAAAGAAAGAAAAAGTAGACAACAAATACTGCATGTGGAGAGATGGATGGACAACATAGACAGCTATATGTTTTGATTTGACTGAATGATGTTACTGGATAGCTGTTGATTGAATAATTGATGCTAAAAGGAGCTACTTTATTGGTGTGAGAGAGATACTATTAAGCAGAATAGAAGAGAACCGAATGACATTATTGGTGGTCCTCTACGCAGAATTATTGAGTTGCGTGAGTGATTAAAGAGGCAGGTTGATGGGCTTGGAGGCATGGGCCTGAAGGCAATATGGCATGAGCGTGATTCATTAATTGATAATGGTATGGGCCATATTGATTTATGACGGCATGGGTCTAAATTTAGAGTTCAAAGAAATCAGGAGCAGAGGAACTAGCTCATCGTTAGGTTTATTTCTTGATGTTGCTGAATGAAGTTCTTCAACTTTTCATTCTTTCTTCTATTTGTTGAAGATGCTGAAGGATTGTAGTAGCGAGGTCTGGAGATAATTGATTAGAAGAGGATGGTTGAATTGGTTTTTTTAAAATTTATTCTTTTTGAAGGCTAGCTTCTTTATAAGTTTTAGGAGTAGATGGTGGTTTGAAAATTAAATATTTTGGAGTTATTGGGATTGGCTTATCTTGGATTGGTGTAAATGAACCTTCCTTAATGGAATCGACAAATTTATCCCGCCATTTAACATGGATTTCTTGGATTAAATAATGTGATGTTTGGTTATTGGGTTGACTGATTTTATGGGTATTATAATTCCACTTGAGGATGAATGGGATGGTATAAATTGGAAAAACGAAAGTCTTTCCTTTTCATATAAGCTTTTAACTTTATAGGGTAGAACTTGTTCGATTGGGCCAAATTTTGGCCACCATTCATGAAGAAGCCAAATCGGTAAGGTAATCCATAATGATTTTTTAAATGACATATACCATGAATGGCCCTCTGCGCAATATAGTCATTGAAACTGGCATGCATAGGAGGATGAGTGGATAAAATTGACATTGGTTAATGAGTGAACGATGATTGCTTGACTAGACTTTGTTGAGCCCATTCTTCCATGGTGAGGACCTTCTGAATCTTCATTTTTGAATAAGCTTTTCATATATTATGGGTTTCTTGAAATGTTCAAAGATTACTGATTGAGTTTGATAAAGCAAAGCTTCATAGAACTTCATTGAAACTTGAAGTCGTTTTGGAAGGAAATGGTAAGTGTGAGGCATGATAATTTTGACTTAATTCTCTAGGGATTATTAAAGAGAATGTTCTAAAATAATGATGATATTATAATTACTGTGATGATAAAAAGAGTGGTTATCAGGTTTATAATATTGATTGAAGAGTGGAGAAAATTAATTGGATAAATTGGAATTTTGACAAGTAAGGAGGGTTTTGCCTTTATTAGCCTTGATCTGTATAGACTGAATTTGAGAGGTTATGAGGAATTATCGGGATATGAAATCTGGAAGAGAATTATTTTCTCCCTTAATATATTCAATTTCAAAATAAAAATATTTAAAAGAGCTTTCCATCTAGCAAATATTTTTTTAGAAACTAGATTTTAGATATCTTTCAAAAGTATTTCTTTTGCAGATTTGCAATCAAACCGTATCATAAACTTTTAATTTAAAACATCTGATTGAAACTTTTGAACACATAATACTATCTATAATATTTCTTTTTAATTGTTGCATAGTTGTTTTGGGTGTCATTCCATAATTTTAGGGTATATTTGTAATAAAATACCACCATAACCTAAATTAGAGGCATCAGTTTGAATAATTTTGGAATAAACGGGATTAGCTAGATGAAGACATGGGAGTGACTTAACTTTAGACTTGATAAGTTGAATGGCTTTTGCATGTGCTGGCGTCCATTAGAATTTGGCATTTTTTTTGAGAAGGTCTTGTAAGACTTTTCTATCTTTAGCGTCATTTTTGTAAAAACTGTGAAATAGTTAAGGCATCCTAAAAATCTTTGTAATTGTTATTTAACGGGGTTGATCGGGGAATTTATCGAAAAATTCAATAATTTGATTTATAGGTGTTATGGTTTGATTTGCATTCTTAAAACCTAAAATATTTATTGAAGTTTGAAAAAGTTTTATTTTTCTTTGAGATAATACTAAACCATTGGTTATGATAATTTGTTGAAATGTATGTAGATGTTTCCAATGCTGATCGAGAGATTTCCAATGCATATTGAGAGATTTAGAAAAAGATAAGTATGCCATCAATATGGACTAGAATATATTCATGACTAGGATTAAAAACTTCATTCATCATCTTTTGAAATTTAGATTAGGCATTTTTAATCCAAATGGCATAACATTCCATTGATATTGGCCAAACGAAATATTAAATACGGTTTTACATATGCCTTCCTTTTTAATCTGAATTTGCCAAAAACTAGATTTAAGATCAAATTTAGAAAAAAATAATAGAATTAGTTATTAACTTTAGCAAATCATTTTTATTTGTTAATGGATAGTGAATGATCTTTAATACTTTATTCAAGGGCTTTCAATTTATTACTAATCTAGGTGATCCGCATTCTAATTCTGTGACATTTTCAACGTAAAAAATGGTACTGCTCCAAGGAGATTTGGATAGAGTTATCAATTTCTTTTGCAAAATATCTTTTATTTCTTGATCACATAGAGTTAGTAGTCTTTCACTCATTTGTGACGAATTTGCTTTTGTAGGAATGTAATTTTCATGGAAAGTATCTGTATAAGGTAATTCTACTTGATGCTTTTTCTGATTCCAAAATGCAGAAGGGATATCAGAACAACATTTTTTTAACTAAATGGTTTTGAAAAGTAATTATTTTTTATTGAAAAGATGGGGTAGTAATTATTTGGTCTGTTTTTAGATTTCTAATTTATGATTTTAAAAATCTTATATAAGTTTGTTTGTTTTCTATTTGGTTTGTTATTTGATTTAAATATCATATAAGTTTTATGATATGTTTTTTCAAAATAAGTTCACAGTTAGATTGTTCACTGGTAGAGGCTTCTTTCCTTGAATGTTTGACAAGGTTGACAGATAAACATTTGTAAAGTTATTTTGTCGATAATATGATTTAAATCTTTTCGTGATATGGGTTTTTCTTTGTCAAAACTTCCTTTTAATAGAATTGATTTGATATTTTCTTTTATTTTAAGGGAGCTAATGGAGGGTGAGCCTGAATACATTTTTCTCCATAGATCTTTCCTATATTGTGTTGATTTTATTTCTTATTTTAGGACAAGATTGGGCTAAATAATAAAAAAATGAATATTTTGTTTTGTTAATCTTATATAGGAAAAATATTTTTCTCTAATGGATGCTTGTTGAGATTTAGAACATAATTTACAGAAAATGGGAGTTAAAGGATGTTTAAGAAATTGTTCTTTTAAATAATTATAATACATTTCAAAAGTTTCTTCCTTTTCTATGTGAACCATACTTATTCGATAATCAGTAAAATCATTTATAGTAATGTTATCTTCCGTAGGTGTAACTGGATAGGCCATATGAGTGGGGATTCTAGAGGTTGATGCTTTTGCAAGTTGTGCTTCATACACATAATCGTTATTTGTTGTTGGTATTGTAGAGCAAGATTTTCGAGAGGAAAAATTTATTTCTACTAACCTGTCATCATGAGTTATGATGGTATGGATTTGATCATTTGTATTATCTGGATATAATAATATCTTTCCAATTTAATTGTTTTCTAGTAATAACTTTATTTTGTATATTTGTCAAAAATAATGTAGAAGTGCTTTTTTGCAAATTAGTGTATGCAACTGCAGGAATTATTGTGTGCATTATTTTATAAAAAATTCTATAAACAACAATAACATTTGAACATACTCCTTTCATTTTTGAATCCTTGAATGTAAAGACTTAATGTTAATGCTTCATGGACAAATTGATCGTGGAGACTTAATGTGAAATTGAGAAAACAATTGAAGAAAATTGGACCTTAAATTAAGCTTCCTTCAATTATTCCTAAAAGAGAATCATTGAATTATAGATGTCATTTATCTCTTAGTGAGGCTAAAACAGATGTGTTAAGGCCTAATGTTGTTAATGGTTTAATGGCTACTTGAATTAATCCTATATGCAAATATTTATATTTTTCCTTATATTTTCTATTTTTCTCAGGAGAAATCAAGAGTATTTCTTGTCCTTCTTCATCTATGGATTTGGTATTTTCTTTAAGTTTTATTATAAAATCTTTATTTTTTGAAAAAGATCCTTGAGTATAATTTTTCTTGGATCGATAATAGGCATATCCCAATTTTGAAGAGATTGTTCAATATCGTTACAGAAAATTTCACTAAAATTTCTTAAATCTATTTTTGTCTATATTTTCTCAAGCTTCAATTTATGGTTATGCGGGTTTCAAAATAGGAGGATAAGTCAAACTTTTCAGTTAGATTTTTAAATGAAAGAGCACCTTTCATTTTCTTAATTAATTCACTCATGTTTTGTTCCTAGGACTTAAGAAGCAACTTGGTCAACAATTTACTGCTAGACTTACTCACTTCCTGTTGCAAGACTTATGACGCGACTAGGAAAGTCTGCACTTAATTGCCTAAGAGTGAATAAAAAATGAACTAATTTAAAAATGAAAGAAAAACTTTCAAATCAAAATCACAAACTTAAAGTCTTAATTCAAAATCCTTCCTACTGTAAAATATAAAATATACATAAATACTTACAATTAGGAGTGACAGAGGAACTGATTGAGTATGTGATGAAAATGGATGAGCGTGGTTCTGATACCAAATTGGTGGTGGGTGACAACGGTATTAGCGAGAATGTATTAAAAAAGGTTGCGATGATAAAAGGTAAAGGGATCAGTGGTTTCAAAAAAAGGTTAGGTGCAGAAGTTCATATGAAAAAGTCTAAAGCTTAAGCTCTTGAATATTTTTTGAATGACTTGTTTTCGAATGAGAAGTTCCTAAGACGAAGCACATATTTATAAGCAAACAAATAAGACTATTGTGGCCATTTACAAAGATGTTAAAGTAATGGCTCACAGTTACAGACACTACACATAATGTACAGACAAAAGTAAAAGACGCACTATCATGGAAAGATAGTCCAATTGACTGAAAATTTAATAAAAGCAAAAGAAAGAAAAAGACACATCATCTAGAAAAGACGATTCTAGACAAACTTTACATAATGAGTGGTGTCCAACTAGCCTTGGCGTAAAGGATCATCCACAAAACATGACGCATTTACTTTAATAAAGTAGATTCGCAATAGACTGCTTTACTAAAAGAAAGAAAAAGTAGAAAACAAATACTGCATGTGGAAAGTGATATATGGACAGCATGGACAACTGTATGTTTTGATTTGACTAAATGATGTTACTAGAAGTTGTTAGCTGAATAATTGATGCTAAAAGAAACTACATTATTAGAGTGAGAGGGAAACTATTGAGCAGAATAGTTGAGAACATGATGACATTATTGGTGGTTTTGTATGCTGAATTATTCAACTGTATAAGTGATCAAAGAGGCAAGTTGATGGGCCTGGAGGAATACTCCTAAATAGCATTTATGGCATGGGCCAAAGGGCATGCATCAGCCAGAAGGCAAAATGGTATGAACTTGATTTATTAGTTGATAATGGCATGGGCGCGATTGATTTATGACGGCATGGGCCTTAATTTTGACTTTAAAGAAATCAGGAGCTCAGGAACTAGCTTTTTTTTTCAGAGTTATTTCTTGATGTTGGTTGATTGAAGTTCTTCGACTCTTTTCATTCTTTCTTCCATTCATTGAAGATGCTAAAAGATTGTAGTAGTGAGGTCTAGAGATAATTGATTAGACAAGATGATTGAATTAATTTTTCTGAAAGTTCTTCTTTTTGAAGGGTGCTTCTTTATAAGTTTTAGGAGTGATAGTGGTTTGAAAATTAAATCAGCTAGAGTTATTAGGATTGGCTTATCTTGGATTGGTGTAAATGAACTTTCCTTGATGGAATGGACCTAAAACTTATCCCACCATTTAACATGAATTTCTTGGATTCAATAATAGGATGTTCGGTTATTGGGCTGACTGATTTTATGGGTATTATAGTTCCACTTGAAGATCCATTGGATGGTATATTTTTAGAAAAATTGGAAAAATGAAAGTTTTTCCTTTTCATAAAAGCTTTTAATTTTATAGGGTAGAATTTGTTCGATAGGGCCAAATTTTGGCCACCATTCATGAAGAAACCAAACACGTAAGGTAATCCGTAATGATTTTTTAAATGTTATGTACCATGAATGGCCCTCCGCAGGATCTTTGTATAAGAGGATAACTTTCTATGCTTCAATATATTCGATGTAGCTGACATGCATAGGAGGATGAGTGGATAAAATTGTCATTGATTGATGAGTGAATGGTTATTGCTCGACTGGACTTTATTTAGTCCATTCTTCCATGGTGAGGACCTTCTGAATCTTCATTTTTGAATAAGCTATTTCATTTGTTCCGAGTTTCTTGAAATGTTCCGCAATTACTGATTGAGTTTGATAAAGCAAAGCTTCATTGAACTTCATTGAAACTTGAGGTTGTTTAGGAAGGAAATGGTAAGTATGAGGCATGATAATTTTGACTTGATTCTCTAGGGATTGTTCAAGAAGGGAATGTTCTAAAACAACAACAACAACAACAACAACAACAACAACAACGATGACGACATAGCCTCAGTCCCAAATTAACTAGGGTTGGCTACATAGATCAAACTTTTTCATTGTGCTCGATTATATGCAATTGATGGTGAGCTTTTCAAACAATTCAAATCAATCCTAATTAATGCATCCCATGTTAACTTTGGTCTGCCTTTACCTCATAGAATCTCTACAGTTTCTATTAAGTCAAATTTTCAAGTTGGGGCACTTGTAGATCGTCTTTGCAGGTGACCAAATCCACCGCAACCGCCCTTCCCTAATCTTTGTATCAATTGGTGCTACTCCTACTTGTCTTTGAATTTATATATTTCTTATTCTATCTTTACGAGTTTTAGCACACATCTACCTATACATCCTCATTTATGCTATGTTCATTTTTTGTAATTGTTGTTGTTTTACCGCCCAACATTCACTTCCATGGAGCATAGCTGGCCTAATTGTGGTCCTATAAAATTTTCCTTTCAACTTAGTAGGAACATTTCGATCATAAATCACCCATGTTGCACTCCACCATTTCTTCCATCCAGCTTGAATTCTATGTGTGACATCATTCTCGATGTTGCAATTATTTTGTATAATTGATCCTAGGTATCTAAAATGGTTTACCTTAGGAACTTCCACTTCCCCAATTTTATCACTCCGTCATCTCGATGTCTAGTGTTTATAAACTCATAGTGCGTGTATTCGATTCTCATCGTACTCAACTAAACGCCTTTAGATTCTAATGTATTCTCCAGAGTTCAAATCTCCTATTCACTCCATCTTTTGTTTCATCCACTCAGACAATATCTTTTGCAAATAGCATACACCATGGTATATCCTTTTGAATATGTCTAGTTAGTTCATCCATAACTAAAGTAAATAGATATGGGCTTAAAACCGATCCTTGATGTAGTCCTATCGTAATGGGAAATTCTTTTATAGCTCCTCCAAATTGTCTTTATACTCGTTACTACTCCATCATACATATCCTTAATAGAGTCTATGTATCTAGCATGCACGCTTTTTCTTTCTAGAACCCACCAAAGAACATCTATAGGGACCCTATGATATGCTTTTTCTAAATCTACGAATACCATATGAAGATCTTTTTTTCTTTTCTCTATATTTTTCTAACAATCTTCTTACAAGGAAAATTGCCTCCATAGTTGACCTCCCAGGCATGAAACCAAATTGGTTATCTGATATTGTTGTTTCTCTCCTTATCTTATTGTCAATTATCCTCTCCCAAAGTTTTATAGTGGAACTCATAAGTTTAATTCCCCGGTAGTTTGAGCAACTTTGAATGCCTCATTTGTTTTTGAAGATTGGCACAAGCGTGCTTCTTCTCCAATCCATTGGCATCCATTTTGATTTTAAAATTTTATTGAAAAGTTTTGTTAAGCAAGTCGATCCAATTTCTCCTAAGCATTTCCAAACCTCTATGGGTATTTCATCTAGACCTTATGCTTTCCCTATTCTCATTCTTTTCAATGCCTCTTTAACTTCTACAATTCTAATATTGCGTATATAGTTTACATTTCTTTCTTGGTGTGAGTTTTCATCTATTATAGTATCAACTTGGCCATCATTAAATAAACTATCGAAGTAACTTCTCCATCTCTCCTTAATATCATCCTCGCGCGTTAAAACATTTTATTTTAGTTCTTAATACATCTTACATGACTTAGGTCCTATTTCTTTTTAGCTCTTAATTTGGCTAGCCTATATATATATATATTTTCACCATCTCTATTACCTAACCTTGTATATAGATCTTCCATGAAATTTATTTTGGCTTGACTAACTACTTTTTTAGCTTGTTTTCTAGCTTCTCTATTTTGATTGTACACATATTCATCTTAACACTTATGTATTTTCCTATACATATCAGTTATAGTCTTAATTGCTCATTGGACATCCTCGTTCCACCACCATGTTTCCTTCTTTGGTGGTCCCAAGGCTTTAGATATACCTAATACGTCTGATCCCACTCTCCTTATGCAACTACTCATTTCTAGCAACATTGTATTAGCATCTAAGTCAAGATTCTAAACATTTCCCTTTAGTAGGTTTTCTCTAAACTCTACTTGTTTACTATGTTTTAGGTTACAACACTTTATTATAGGGTCGCTAACTCTTTTATTCATGTTATTTCGTCGTGTTAGCTTAATATCAAGTACTACTAACTTATATTGGGTAGTAAGTGTTGGGGCATGTACCCTAAGTCAATACATTGAATCCTTTTAGTTAATAAAATAAAGGATTTCATTTGCTGTTTATTATAATTAATTTGCATGTTTACATTATAATAAGACTTATGGGTATTTACATAAATATCCTAAATGTCCATAGTCGATCATTATATTGGGAATTATAATGAATTAAGACTAGTGTGAGTCTTGATTGATGATCATATGATGATTATACGTATAGGGATATGAATCAAGATCACGAGTACTTGTTAGGGAACAAAGTACTACACCGACCCTCTGTAGAACATCACATGGATTAAGTCATAGTTGTTTTCATGATAGGTATATTTCTCGGTCCCCTGACTTGAGATTACTTGAGACTTCAACATTAGAAACACACTAATTTGAAGTTGTGATTGGTTACTATGTAAGAATGTGATGAAGTTGTGTAATCGAGATAGAATTTGTCCCTCTCATATAAAGAGAGATATCCAGTGGATCCCTCAATGTGTTAGACTGTTAAAAGGCCTAGTCTAAGTGAATTGATATTGATCAATGTCACTTGGGTGTTTTCAGTCTACCTAGAGAGCGAGACTAGTACGATTGAACATGTTGGATGACAATTCCATGCCTTATGTTTGATCAAAAGGATATCATGTGACAAAATGATGTTATATACACTATTAATTAGATTGTATCAATTTGATATTCATACAACTTGGGTAGTCATAATGTCTTGTTAGAGGCCGCTTATGACTTGTATACCAAAATGTGTTTTGGTACACTGCCAACGTTGTATGAGCCTAATTTGGTCGCACACTAAGAATGGTTTTGCTAGATTTTAAGATGGTTTAGAAAATTGAGTTTTATGTGATAAAATTCATGATAGAAACGTCCTTGTGGTGTATTACAATATTATTTCTTTAAGTAGGGGTATATGCGTAATTTACTTAACCGTCTATATATAAGGGTTGTATAAATAGACGCTTTAAGTTAGAACACACGTATGAAAGATTAAGGGCCGAAACTCTATTTTCATTTCAGAAATGAATTATGGTTTTTTGGTACGCTCTGGATGGTTTTGGAGAGAAACAAAAAGGTTTCGTATTTTCTCGAAGCTAGCACTTTGAATCTCGACCGTCGTTCGTGTGTGGACTACTAGTAGAGGGCGTTCATCGTTGGCCGCGCCTTAGAGATCGATCGACGTTCAGAAAGGTATATTGCAACCAAGGTATGATTAAGTTTTCATGGTTTAAGCGTTTTTAATGGAATTAGATTAGGGTCTTGTTGGGTTTTTTATTAAAATAATTTTGTAATTTCTGATGCGTATGAACCCCAAAAATCTAACAGTGGTATTAAAGCCATTGAGTTCGATTTCATTAAATTCGTTGCATGTTTTCTTCCGATTTATACATGATATATGATTGAAAGCATGTTAATAGTTGATGTATATGTGATATACATAAGTTTTCTGTGAGATTTATTATCATGTTTTGTGTATAAGATACACATATTCGTGATTTAATTGAAATTAGTTTCATACATGCTAGTAACAATGTTAGGTTAATTCAAATAATTTTAATGAATTGAATTTCGTGTTCTATGATCCATGACTCCATTAAGTATAATCTTTATTTTTCGTGTATTGATGCATGGATGAAATCTCTGTAATTCAGTATGCATATTTAGGTTACATTATTTTAAGTTTCTTAAATTTTATAAGTTTGAATATTAATTCGAAACTAATATGATTAGGTTTGATGGGGATAGTAGTTCATGATTCAATTATATGTTTGTGATTATTTAGATGAGGACTGAAATTGGAAATAATTATTTTTTGAAATTATTTATTTATCTCGTTATATCTATTCTGTTATATTTCTATTTGATAAGAGATATATAACAAATTAGATTAGGAGATATTAGCAAAATCGATTTCGTTATCCCTATTGGATAGAAGATAAATATCGAGAACTTTGTTATTGGTGATATGCTAGGATTCAAATATCTTAAGTCCTAATTGGATTAGGATAAGATAATTAGTTAGATGTGGGCCCGGGTTAATTAAAATATTTTAATTGACTCTGTTTCGAATGCTCCAATCCTTGAGGACCCACCAGCCAATGCTACGAAAGCTGTAAAGGATGCGCATAATAAGCATGTCAACGATTCTACTGATGTTGCATGTATTATGCTGACAACTATGGTTCTTGAACTTCAGAAGGACATGGATCTAATGGAAGCCTACGACATGGGTAATGCTTAAGGAAATGTTCCAACAAAAAGCTAGGCAAGAAAGGTTCGAGATAGTCAAGAACCTACATTCTTGCAAGATGACTGAGGGTGCGTCAGTTAGTCCTCATGTTCTGAAGATGAAGGGCTATGTTGACCAGCTTGATAGACTCGGATTTCCCGTAAACCAAGAGTTGGCTACGGATTTGATCCTAAATTCATTACCGGAAGGTTACTCACAATTTGTGAGAACTACAATATGAATAATATGGAGAAACTAATTTCAAAGTTGCATTTGATGCTCAAAACTGCTGAAAAAATATTAAGAAACCCATTAGTAATGTGTTGATGGTGCAAAAGGGAAAGGGAATGAAGAAGAAAAGCAAAGGCAAGGCTTAAGTTGCCAAGGCTGCTGCTGTACCTGTCGCAAAGCCTGTGGAACGAGTCAAGCCCTAGCCTGTTCCTGCTTCAAAACACCCAAAAGAAAAGGAAGGAAATTGTCTTTTTTGCCATGCACCTAGACATCGGTTCAGAAATTGCAAACTCTATCTGGAAGATCTAAAAAAGAAAAAGAGGTAGTGCGACTACCACTACAAGTATTTATGTTATTGAAATTAATTTATCTACTAGTGATTCCTGAGTATTAGATACCGGATATGGATCTCACATTTGTATAAATGTGCAGGGACTCACCATAAGTAGAAAGTGGAATAAATGAGACGTCATCCTCCGCATAGGGAATGGAGCAAGAGTTGTTGCCCTTGCTGTTGGATCATATGACTTAGTCTTACCTAGTGGACTTATCTTAACTTTAAATAATTGTTATTTTGTGCCTTCCTTAAGCAGAAACATCATTTATGTTTCATGTTTGGATATGGATGGTTTTGATTTTATTATTGCGAATAATAGATGTTCCATTTCTCGTAAAGGCATATTTTATGAAAATGCTGATTTGTGTGATGGTCTTTATATTCTAAGCATGAAAAGGTCCACTGATACTCCAGTCTTTAACATAAATAAAAAGAGATTCAAGTCAAATGATTTGAATCAAACCTATCTTTGGCATTGTCATCTCGAGCACATAAATGAGAAACGCTTAACAAAGCTCCATAAATATGGACTTCTAGATTCATTTGATTTAGAAACATATGCGACGTGTGTATCTTGTTTACTAGGCAAGATGACTAAAAGTCCCTTAACTGGACATAGGGAAATGACAAGTGATTTATTGAGTCTAATACATACTGATGTATGCGATCCTATAAACATAATGGTTGAGGAGGTTATCAGTACTTCATTACATTTACTGATGATTTTAGCAGATATGGTTATGTATATCTTATGAAACATAAAGCTGAATCATTTGAGATGTTTCGAATGTTTCAAAATAAAGTGCAGAATCAACTTGGTAAAACTATCAAAACACTTCGGTCAGATCGAGGTGGTGAATATTTGAGCTAAGAATTTGATGATAATCTTAGAAATTGTGGGATTGTCTCCCAATTGACTCCACCAACAACTCCACAATGGAATGGAGTTTCTGAAAGGAGAAATCGGGCCTTATTAGATATGCTTCGATCTATGATGAGTCATGCAGATCTTCCATTATCCTCTGGGGGTTATGCATTACAAACTACAGCTTTCACTCTAAATCGAGTTCAATCTAAAGCAGTCGATAAAACACCATATGAGATATTGTACGGGAAGAGACTTAGTTTGTCTTTCCTTAAGATTTGGGGTTGTGGGGCTTACGTAAAGCGACAAGTCTCAGAACAACTAGCACATAAATCTGACAAGTGTTTATTTATGGGGTATCCTAAGGAAACAAAAGGATATTACTTTTATAATCCCGATGAGAACAAAGTGTTTGTTGCTCGGTATGGTGCCTTTAGGGAAAAATAGTTTATTTCAAAAGACACTAGTGGGAGAGAAATAAATCTTGAGGAAGTTTAAGATTTACAGATAATCACTGAACCGCTACTAGAAGTTCAACAACGTTCTGAACAAGTTGAACCACCACAAGTGACACAAGGCCCACGTAAATTAGGTAGGGTAAGACATGAGACAAAGAGATTCGAATTTCTCATTACTGATAGCCGTGATGTGTTGCTTATGGATCAAAATGAGCCCACCACTTATCAGGAGGCTATGTCTGGACCAGACTTAGATAAATGGCTAAGTGCTATGAATTCTAAGATGCAATCCATGTATGATAACCAAGTTTGAATCTTGGTAGATTTACTTGAAGGTGGTAAGACCATTGGATGGAAATGGATTTTCAAGAAGAAAACTGACATGGATGGCAAAGTGCATACTTTTCAAGCAAGACTTATCGTAAAAGGTTTCAGGCAGACTCAAGGTGTTGATTATGATGAAACTTTTTCGCCAGTAGCCATGCTTAAATCCATAAGAATTTTAATTGCCATTACTGCATATTATGACTATAAGATATGGAAAATGGTGTGTAAAAACAATATTTCTAAATGGAAGACTGCTTGAGGACGTGTATATGATACAACCTGAAGGTTTTGTACATCTTGAGAATTCTAGGAAGGTATGCAAGCTTCAAAGATCCATTTATGGATTAAAGCAAGCTTCTCGGAGTTGGAATATTCGTTTAGATGAAGCAATCAAGGATTTTGGTTTTATTAAGAATGAAGATGAGCCTTGTGTATACAAGAAGGTCAGTGGGAGTATAGTTATTTTTTTGGTACTGTATGTTGATGATATATTACTCATTGGAAATGACATCCCAACATTGCGGAATGTCAAGTCTTGGTTATGGAAGTGTTTCTCAATGAAAGACTTAGGAGAAGCAGCCTATATCCTAGGGATAAGGATCTATAGGGATAGATCTAAGAGGCTAATCGGTCTAAGTCAGAGTGCTTACATAGACAAGGTGCTGAATAGGTTTGATTTTCAAGACTCTAAAAGAGGATTGTTGCCAATGTCTCATGGCATAAGTCTCGGTAAGATTCAATGTCCTAAGACAAATGGTGAGTGAGACCGTATGAATAAGACTCCATATGCATCAGCTATTGGATCTATCATGTATGCCATGCTATGCACTCGACCTGATGTATCATATGCTTTGAGCACTACAAGCATATATCTGTCAGCTCCTGGTGAGAGTCACTGGATAGCAATAAAGAGCATTCTTAAATACTTAAGAAGGACTAAGGAAATGTTCTTAGTCTATGGAGGTTTTGAAAATGATCTAGTTGTAAATGGTTACACATATGCAAGTTTTCAAACTGATATAGATGATTTTAGATCGCAATCTGGATATGTGTTTACTTTGAATGGGGGTGCAGTAAGCTAGAAAAGTTTGAAGCAAGAGACTGTGCAGATTCTACAAAAGAAGCTGAGTATATTGCAGCGTCCGATGCAACGAAGGAGGCAGCTTGGATCAAAAAGTTCATTTCTGAACTAGGTGTGGTTCCAATTATTGCTAACCCTGTTTGTTTGTATTGTGATAATAACTTGGCAATAGCACAGGCCAAGGAACCTCGATCACACCACAAATCCAAACATATACTCAGGCGTTTTCATCTCATCGAAGAAATTATTGAGAGGGGAGACGTGAAGATTTGTAGAGTACCTACTGAAGACAACGTTGCAGATCCATTGACAAAAGCTCTTCCACAAGAAAAACATGATGGTCATGTTAGATCATTGGGCATTAGATGCATGTATGATTGGACCTAGTGCAAGTGGGAGATGTTGGGGCATGTGCCCTATGTCAATCCATTAACTGTCTTTATGAATCCTTTTAGTTAATAAATTAGAGAGTTTATTTACTATTTATTATAATTAATTTGCATGTTTACGTTATAATAAGATCCATAGGTATTTTACGAAATATCCTAAATGTCCCTCATCGATCTTTATTCTGGGAACTATAATGTATTAAGACTAGTGTGAGTCTTGATTGATGATCATATGATGATTATACGTATAGGGATACAAATCAAGATCACAATTACTTGTTAGGGAACAAAGTAATGGACCGACCCACTATGAGAACATCACATGGATTAAGTCATAGTTGTTTCTCAGGATAGGTATATTTTCAGCCCTCTGACTTGAGATTACCTGAGACTTAACATTAGGAACACGGTGATTTGGCACAATCAAACGTTGTCTTTAACCAAACGTTATAAAGGTTGTGATTGGTTACTATGTGAGCAATGTGATGAATTTGTGTAATCGAGATAGAATTTGTCTCTCTCATATAAATAGAGATATTCAGCGGACCACTTGATGTGTTAGATTGTTAAAAGGCCTAGTCTAAGTGAATTGAAATTGATTAATGTCACTTGAATGTTTTCAGTTACCTAAAAATCGAGACTAGTACGATTGAACATGTTGGATGATAATTTCATGCCTTATGTATGATAAAAAGGATATCGTGTGACAAAAGGATGTTATATACATTATTGATTAGGTTGTATCGATTTGATATTCGTATAACTTTGGTAGTCATAATGTCTTGCTAGAGGCCGCTTATGACTTGTGTACCAAAATGTGTTTTGGTACACTACCAACGTTGTATGAGCCTATTGGGTCGCACGTTAATAATGGTTTTGCAAGATTTTAAGATGGTTCAGAAAAATGAATTTTATGTGATAAAATTCATGGCAGAAACGTCCTTGTGGTGTATTACACTTGTACTTCTTTAAGTAGGGGTATATGTGTAATTTACTTAACCATCTATATCCAAGGGTTGTATAAATAGACGCTTTAAGTTAGAACACACGTATGAAAGATTAAGGGCCGAAACTCTATTTTCGTTTCAGAAACGAATTAAGGTTTTCTGGTATGCTCAGGATCATTTTCGAGAGAAACAAAAAGGTTTGGTATTCTCTTGAAGCTAGCACTTCGAATCTCGATCGCCGTTCGTGTGTGGACTGCTGGTAGAGGGCGTTCGTCATTGGTAGCGCCTTAGAGATCGATCAACCTTCAGAAAAGTATATTGCGACCGAGGTATGATTAAGTTTTCATGGTTTAAAGTTTTTAATGGAATTAGATTCGGATCCTGTTGGGGTTTATTATTTTGTAATTTCTGATGCGTATGAACCCCTAAAATCCAACAGTAAGTGTTTCACTAGGTACTACTTTGGAGTCTTTGCATATTTTTCTATCTATTTTTCTTTTTAAAAGAAAATTTATTTGACTCTTGTTATGACCACTACTAAAAGTAATTATATGCTACTCATTTTTCCTAAAACTAGTATTTGCTAAGACAAGATCGTGTGCTAAAGCGAATTCTAAGATTGATTATCCTTCTTCACTTATATTACTATAACCAAAACCTCAATGAACTCTTTCAAACCCATCGTTACTTGCCCCGACATGCCCATTTAAATCTCCTCCAATAAAAACTTTTTTATCTAATGGTATACTTTACATATATCCATCTATATCATCCCAAAACTTGCGTTTCATGTTCTCTCTTTATCCTACTTGTGGTGCATAGCCGCTAAGTATGTTAATTTTTTCGTCTCCAATAATTGATTTAACTAGAATCAATCTATCCCCCATTCTTTTAACCTCTATAACCTGTTCTTCGTGTGGGAACCCTTGCTCATTTTTCTTCACATCCAAGCGGCAATTTGAAGGGACTAACTTCTTGACCCACCCACGTCCTATGTGGGAACCCTTTCGAATGTTCTAAAAGAATGATGATATTATAATTATCGTGATGATAAAGAGAGCGATCATCATGTTTCTTATATTGATTGAAGAGTGGAGAAAATTTATTAAAGAAAGAGGACTTTTGACAAGTAAGGAGGGTTTTGCATTTATCAGCCATGATCTGTATTGAATGAATTTGACGGCTTTAGGAGGAATGAATTTGAGGGGTTAGGAGAAATTCTCGGGATGAGAAATCTGGAGGAGAATTTATTTTCTCCAGTAATATATTCGATTTCGAAATAAAAAGTATTTATCTAGCAGATATTTGTTTAGAAACTAGATTTTTGATATCTTTCAAAAGTATTTCTTTTGCAGATTTGCAATCAACTCGTATAAAAATCATTACAGATTACCTTACCTGTTTGGTTTCTTCATGAATAGTGGCCAGAATTTGGCCCAATCGAACAAATTCAATTCCTTAATCCGTAATGATTTTTTAAATGATGAATACTATGAATGGCCCTCTGCGGGATCTTTGTAGAAGTGGATAACTTTCCATGCTTCAATATAGTCATTGTAACTGACATGCATAGGAGGATGAGTGGATAAAATTGACATTGATTGATGAGTGAACGGTGATTGCTTGACTAGAATCTGTTGAGCCCATTCTTCCATGGTGAGGACCTTCTGAATCTTCATTTTTGAATAAGCTATTTAATTTGTTCAGGGTTTCTTGAAATGTTCAAATATTACTGATTGAGTTTGATAAAGTGAAGCTTCATAGAACTTCATTGAAACTTAAGGTTGTTTTGGAAGGAAATGGTAAGTTTGAGGCATGATAATTTTGACTTGATTCTCTAGGGATTGTTCGAGAAGAGAATATTCTAAAAGAATGACGATATTATAATTACTGCGATGATAAAAAGAGTGGTCATCAAGTTTATTATATTGATTGAAGAGTGGAGAAAATTTATTGGAGAAATAGGAATTTTGATAAGTAAGGATGGTTATACCTTTATCAGCTTTGATCTGTATAGACTGAATTTGAGGGGTTAGGAGGAATTCTCGGGATATGAATTTTGGAAGAGAATTATTTTCTCCATTAATATATTCAATTTTGAAATAAAAAATACTTAAAAGTGCTTGCCATCTAGCAAATATTTGTTTATAAACTAGATTTTTGATATCTTTCAAAAGTATTTCTTTTGCATGTTTGCAATCAACTCCTACAAAAACCTTTTGATTTAGAACATCTGATTTAAACTTTTGAACATATAATAGTATGACTATTATTTCCTTTTTAATTGTCGATATTTTTTTCGGGTGTCATTCCATAATTTAGAGGTATAACAAACTAACTGTTCATTTCCTCGAGGGGATTTTTGTAATAAAATAACACCATAACCTAAATTAGAGGCATCAGTTTGAATAATTTTGGGACAAGTGGGATTAGCGGGATGAAGACATGGGAGTGAATTAACTTTAGACTTGATGAGTTGAATGGTTTTAGTATGTGCAGACGTCCATTGGAATTTGACATCTTTTTTTAGAAGATCTTGCAAGACTTTTCTATCTTTAGCGACTTTTTTGTAAAAACCTGTCAAATAGGTAAGGCATCCTAAAAATATTTCTAATTATTTTTTATCATTGAGTTGATCGAGGAATTTATCAAGAAATTCAATAACTCGATTTATAGGGGTTATGGTTTGATTTGCAATCTTAAAACCTAAAAATTTATTGAAGTTTGAAAAAGTTTTATTTTTCTTTAAGATAATACTAAACTATTGTTATGATAATTTGTTGAAATGTATGTAGATGTTTCCAGTGCTGATCAAGAGATTTAGAAAAGATAAGTATGTCATCAATATAGACGAGAATATATTCATGATAAGGATGAAGAATTTCATTCATCATATTTTGAAATTCAGATGGGGCATTTTTTAATCCAAATAGCATAACATTCCATTGATATTGACCAAACAGAATATTAAATGTAGTTTTATATCTATATTTATCGAAAACCAGATTTAAGATCAAATTTAGAAAAAATAATATAATTAGTTATTCGTTTTAGCAAATCATTTTTATTTGGAAATGGATAGCGAATAGTCTTTACTAATTTATTTAAGGGCATATAATTTATTACTAATCTAGGTGATCCGCGTTCTAGTCTTGCTGCATTTTCAACATAAAAAGTGGTACATCTCCAAGGAGATCTGGATGGAGTTATTAATTTCTTTTGTAAAAGATTTTTTATTTCTTGATCACATAGAGTTAATAGTCTTTCACTCATTTATAACATATTTCCTTTTATAGGAATGTAATTTTCATAAAATTTATTTGTATAAGGTAATGCTACTTGATGTTTTTTCCGATCCCAAAATGCAGATTGGATATTAGAACAACATTTTTTAACTAAATGGTTTTGAAAATTATTTATTTTTGATCGAAAAGATGGGGTAGTAATTATTTGGTATGTTTTTAGATTTTTTTTTGATTTTCAAAACCCTATATAAATTTGTTTATTTTCTATTTGATTTATTATTTGATTTAAATATCTAGTTTTAGGTAGTTGGATGAAAGAAAAATCAATTTCTTTATTTTCAAGCAAAGTTTTTATTCCTTTTGTAGTGATAGAAAATGGTTGGATGTTTTGTAAAATGGAGTTTCTAAAAACTATCATACTGGAGATCTTTTACAACAATAAATGAAGTGGGTATGCAAACATTTTTTCTCCAAACTGTGCCAGAGAAATTTTTAGTTTAATGATGGATTTATTTCCTTCTGCTGTGAAAACTTGACTATTAGTTTTTTCACAGTAATGGAGTGAGATTAAACCTTCTCTAATGCAATTTAAGTCTACTCCAAAGTCAATTAAGGCATGACTTGTATATTTAAAATCTTTTATTTTTAAAGTAATTGGGGTAAACCATCGTTGATGTGTATAATGCGTAGGTTTTTCTATAAACACATTATTTTCATAGACAGAAAAATTCTCAGAATTAACATTATTTTCTTCTAATTTAGTCAATATTTCTTTAAGAGTTTTTATTTCTATTTTTAACTGATTTATTTCTTGTTGTAAAGAATGAATAATGGATTCTGTTGGAAAAACTCATTTTTTATTGACTGCTTGCAAAACTACTTGAATTGTATAAGAAGTATTATATAATTCTAGTTGGTTTGGAAAATTGAATTTAGATTTTGGTATGTGAGACGTTATTTCTTCATTGGTTGCTTTATTCAAAACTTTGGTAAAATATTTATATTTTAAGGTAGGATCCGCTATTTGTTCTCCTATTTCTGGAATCAATTCTTCATGTGCCTTCAATACATTTATTTCACTCTCTGAATCGGAGGTAGAAGTACAAGTTTATGAAGAACTAGTTTCTTCTTGGATATCAATAATTTTTTTTATGATTTTTTAAATGACATTTGTTTGCATAATGACTTGACTTTCCACTGTTGTAACATATATTTGTTTTATTTTTATTTTTTATTTTTATTATATTTCTTTTTGCAGTTTCGACGTTTAGTAGTTTGATAATAAGCGTCTTGATTGTCATTGTTACCAAATCGATGATTTCGTATTCGATTTTTAGAATTTCTAGAGGATGTTCTAACTTTAGCATCATGAACAAATTGATAACAAAAATCGCCTAAATATTTATGTTTCAATTTATTCTCTTTATTTAACTGCTTTTTAAGTTTTATATCATTACATATAGCTAATCCAATCATTTGAATTGTTTGGGTTAAATCATCATAAGTGAAATTGTTATAGTTTATAGTTCTAACACCTTTTTGACATAATAATATTTTAACTTTTTTTAGCAAAAATGGTGGTAATCCTGCTATGAATTGTTTATTCCAAAATAGGGCATTTGTTTGTGGTTACTGTATATACTTTAATTAAAAAGCTATCTTTATACCATCTAATATATGTTAATGTTCTACATCTTAGACTCTACAATTAGTCTCTAGTTTTTCATTCATAGTGGATAATGTTCCTAAAAAATGCCAGATTATATTTATGTTGAGACATAAAACACAATTTGGTTGTTCTTGTCCTTGCGAATTTAGAATTGGATTGTTGTTATCATCATGTTGAACCGAATTTATAATTTCTTGTCGTTGTTCATTAAATAAGGCATAATTCCTCCAGCCATGTAATTGACCAGTAAAACTAACTGCTATTGCACACGTTACATTATTTTCTGGATGATGATGTATTTTATATGCTTTATTATATACTAACATATGTTGAATAACTTAGATTATCTTATATTCAAATAAGCCATCTATATTCAATTCATAAACAACATTTCAGTCAAATTTAATTCTCATGGCTGTATTTTCTTCTAATAACAAATTAAGTGGGGATGGTTTTGAATAATATTTCTTTATTTTTTTAACATTATAGGTTGGATGTCGTCTAGGCTTATGAATACGTTGAATTTCTAAATTAGATAATTCGGATAATTTATTGACTCCATTAGTGTTTGTGTCGATAGGGTTTAATTTTAAAGACTCACTTAATTGTTCTGATTGAGATTCTGATATAGTAGATTGATTTTCTAAATTAGCTATTATTGGAGAATTATCCTTTTTGTTTGTTTTGTTGGAATCTACCTGTAATGTTTCTTATTTAGATGCTATTATTTGTAGTAATTCATCAAAATATTTTGATTTTATACTAGGTAAAGAACCTAATGAATCTTTGACCATAGGTTTTTTCAAAATATGGTCATTATTAGATTGTTTACTGGTAGAGGCTTCTGTCTTAGAATGTTTTGCAAGCTTGACAGATAAAATTTGTAAAGTTACTTTGTTCAATAATATGATTTAAATCTTTTAGTGATATGATTTTTTCTTCATCAAAACTTTCTTTTAATGGAAGTGCTTTAATATTTTATGTTATTTGAAAGGGAGCTAATGGAGGATGAAACTGAATATATTTTCCTCCTTTAAATCCTTCCCATATTGTGTTAGTTTTATTTATTATTTTAGGATATGATTAAGCTAAATAATCAAAAAGTTTAATATTCTATTTTTTGATCTTATATAGGCAAAATATTTTTTCTCTAATGGATGCTTGTTGAGATTTAGAACATAATTTACAGAAGATGGGAATTAAAAGATGTTTAAGAAATTGTTCTCTTAAATAATTATAATCCATTTTAAAAGATTCGTTCTTTTATATGTGAACCATATTTATTCGATAATCAGTAAAATAATTTATAGGAACGTTTTCTTCTATAGGTGTAACTGGATACGCTACATGGGTGGGAATTTCATAAGTTGTTACTCTTGTAGGTTTTGCTTCATACACATAATCGTTATTTGTTGTTGGTATTGTAGAGCAAGATTTTCGAGAGGATGGTATGGATTTCATCTATGGATTTGGTATCTTCTTCATATATTGTCTAATTTCACGATGCATCTACTTTAATAAAGTAGATTCCCAACAGACTAAGCAAGGCATAGTAAACAATATATACTTCTTGATGCACACAATAATTCCTGAAATAATTAGATGAAGAAGGACAAGAAATACTCTTAATTTCTCTTAAAAATCAAACAATATAAGGAAAATTATAAAAACTTGTGTATAGGCTTAATTCAAGTAGCCATTAAAAAATTAAAAACATTAGGCCATAACACATCCGTTTTAGCCTCAGTAAGAGATAAACGACATCTAGAATTGAATAATCCTCTTTTAGGAATAATTGAAGGAAGCTTGACCGAAGGTTCAATTTTCTTCAATTTTTTCCCAACTTCACTATAAGTCTCAATGATCAATTTGCCCACGAAGCATCAACATTAAGTCTTTATACTCAAGGATTCAAAATGAAAGGAGTATGTTCAAATGTCACTGTTGTTTATAGAATTTATTATAAATTAATGCACACAAAAATTCCTACAGTTGAATACACTAATTTGCAAAAAGGGACTCTTACATTATTTTTGACAAATATATAAAGTAAAGTTATTACTAAAAAACCATTAAATTGGAAAGATATTAATATACCCAAAACATGGTTAATTCAAGATAAAAATAAAGAAGAACCCTTCAGATAATACAAATGATCAAATTTATACCATCATAACTCATGATAACGGGTTAGTAGAAATATAATTTCCCTCTCGAAATTCTTGCTCTACAATACTGACAACAAATAACGATTATGTGTATGAAACACAACCTGCAAGAGCTTCAAACTCTAATAAAGCACAACCTAAAAGAGCTTCAAACTCTAGAATTCCCACTCATGTGGCTTGTTTGGTTACACCTACAGAAGAAAATGTTACTATAAATAAATTTACTGATTGTCGAATAAATATCATTCACATAGAAAAGAATGAAAACTTTTGAAATGGATTATTATTACTTAAAAGAACAATTTCTTAAACATCCTTTAACTCCCATTTTCTGTAAATTATGTTCTAAATCTCAACAAGCATCCATTAGAGAAAAACATTTTGCCTATCTAAGATCAACAAAACAAAATATTCATTTTTTGATTTTTTAGCCCAATCCTGTCCTAAAATAATATAAATAAAATTAACACAATATGGGAAGGATCTAAATGTAAAAAATATATTTAGCCTCAACCTCCATTAACTCCCCTCAAAATAATCGAATATTAAACCAATTCCATTAAAATGAAGTTTTGATGAAGAAAACCCCATATCACGAAAAGATTTAAATCAAATTATCGAATAAAATAACTTTACAAATGTTTTTCTCTCAACTTTGTCAAAACATGCTAAGTCAGAAGCCTTTACCAGTAAACAATCTAACAATGAACTTATTTTGAAAAAACTATGATCAAATATTCTTTAGGTTCTTTACCTATTATAAAACCAAAATATTCTGATGAATTACTACAAACAATAGCATCTAAATTAGAAACATTACAAGTAGATTCTACAACATAAACAAAAAGGATAATCTCCAATGATAGTTAATTAAGAAAATTAATTTACTATATCAGAATCTCAATCAGAACAATTAAGCGAGTCTTTAGAATTAAACTTTACCGACACAAACACTAATGAAGCTGATCAATTATCTGAATTATATGATTTAGAAACTCAACATATTCATAAGCCTAGACGACATCCAACTTAGAATGTTAAAAAAACTAAGCACTATTATTCGAGACCATCCCCAGTTGATTTGTTATTAGAAGAAAATACAACCAAGAGAATTAAATTTGACGGAAATGTTATTTATAAATGGAATATAGATGGATTATTTGAATGTAGAATAATCGAAGTTATTCAACATATGTTAGTATATGCTAAAGCATGTAAAATGCATCACCGTATTGAAAATCATGTAGTTGGTGCAATATCAGTTGGTTTTACTAGTCAATTACATGGTTGGTGGAATTATGCCCTATCTAATGAACAACGACAAGAAATCTTAAATTCGGTTCAATGTGATGATAACAATAATCCAATTCTAAATGCAAAAGGACAAGAACAACCAAATGATGTTTTATGTCTCAGCATAAATATAATCTTGCATTTTTTAGGAACGTTATCCACTATGGGTGAAAAAATTAGAGACCAATTACAGAGTCTCAGAAGTAGAACATTAACCAATTTTAGATTGTATAAAGATACCTTTTTATCTAAAGTATATACATTAACCACAACAGATGCCTTATTTTGGAAAGATTGATTCATAACAGAATTACTATCATTTTTTTCTGAAAAAGTTAAAATATTATTACGTCAAATAGGTGGTGGAACTATAAACTATAACAATTTCACCTATGGTAATTTAATCTAAACAATTCAAATGACTGGATTAGCTATCTGTAATGATATAAAAACTTAAGAAGCGATTAAATAAAGAGAATAAATTATTGAAACGTAAAGATTTAGGCAATTTTTTTTTATCAATTTGGCCATGATGCCAAAGTTAAAACATCCTATAGGAATTTTAAACATCAAAGATGACTTCATCGATTTGCTAACAATGACAATCAAGACGCTAATTATAAACTACTAAATGCAGAAACTATAAAAAGAAATATAATAAGAATAACAAAAATGAAAATGAAACAAATACATGTTACAACTGTGGAAAGCCATGTCATTATGCAAATAAATGTCATTTCAAAAATCATAAAAAGAAAATAAATGATATCCAAGAAGAAACCAGTTCTTTAAAAACTTGTCAATGTTTAGATAATATCCAAAATACTTGTACTTCTACCTCTAATTCAGATAATGAAATAAATGTATTCATGACACATGTAGAATTCATTCTAGAAATAGGAGAACAAATAACGAATCCTACCTTAAAATATATAAATTTTATCGAAATTTTGAATAAAGCTACCAATGAAGAAACAACGTCTCACAGACTAAAATCAAAATTCAATTTTCAAAACCAACTAGAATTACATAATACTTCTCATACAAGGCAAGAAGTTTTGCAAGCAGTCAATAAAAAACGAGTTTTTCCAATAGAATCCACTATTCATTCTTTACAACATTAAATAAATCAATTAAACACTGAAATAAAAACTCTTAAGGAAAGATTGAAAAAATTAGAAGAAGATAATGTTAATTTTGAGAATTTTTCAGTCTATAAAAATAATGTGTTTATAGAAACACTTACGCATTATACACATCAACGATGGTTTACCCCAATTACTTTAAAAATAAAAGATTTTAAATATACTAGTCATGCCTTAATCGACTCTAGAGCAGAATTAAATTTCTTAGAGAAGGTTCAATCTGACCTCATTACTGTGAAAAAACTAATAGTTGAATTTCCACAGTAGACGGAAATAAATCCATCATTAAACTTAAAATTCCTCTGGCACATATTTGTAGAAAACAATATTTGCATACCCACTTCATTTATTGTTGTAAAAGATCTCTAGCATGATATGTTATTAGGAACTCCATTTTTACAAAATATTCAACCATTTCCTGTCACTACAGATGGAATAAAAACTTTGCTAGAAATTAAAGAAATTGATTTTCCTTTCATCCACCTACCCAAAACTAGATATTTAAATCAAATAATAAACTAAATAGAAAATAAATGAACTTATATAGGATTTTTAAAATCGGAAATCAAAAATCTAAAAATAGATCAAATAATTACTACCCCATCTTTTCAATATAAAATAATTACTTCTAAAAAGCATTAAGTTAAAAAATGATGTACTGATATCCCATTTGCATTTTGGGATCAGAAAAAGCATCAAGTAGCATTACCTTATACATATACTTTTCATGAAAATTACATTCCTACAAAGGCAAATCCATCACAAATGAGTGAAAGACTATTAACACTATGTGATCAAGAAATAAAAGATTTTTTGCAAAAGAAATTGATAACTCTATCCAGATCTCCTTGGAGCTGTACTGCTTTTTGGGTTGAGAATGCTGCAGAATTAGAACGCGAATCACCTTGATTAGTAATAAATTATAAGCCCTTAAATAAAGTATTAAAAACCATTCGCTATCCATTACCAAATAAAAATGATTTGCTAAAACGAATAACTTATTCCGTTATTTTTTTTTTCTAAATTTGATCTTAAATCCGATTTTTGGCAAATACAGATTAAAAAAAAGGCGGATATAAAACCGTTTTTAATACTTCGTTTGGCTAATATCAATGCAATGTTATGCCATTTGGGTTAAAAAATGCCCCACCTGAATTTCAAAAGACGGGGAATGAGATTTTTCATCCTTATCATGAATATATTCTCGTCTATATTGATGACACACTTATCTTTTCTAAATCTCTCGATTAGCATTGGAACATCTACATACATTTCAACAAATTATCAGAACCAATGGTTTAGTATTATCTCAAAGAAAAATAAATCTTTTTCAAACACCAATAAATTCTTTAGGTTTTTATATTGCAAATCAAACGATAACACCTATAAATTGAGTTATTGAATTTTTTGATAAATTCCCCGATAAACTCACTAATAAAAAACAATTACAAAGATCGTTAAGATGCCTTAACTATTTGATAGATTTTTACCGCTAAAGATAGAAAAATCTTAGAAGATCTTCTCAAAAAAGATGTCAAATTCCAATTGACTCTGGCACATACTAAAGCCATTCAACTTATCAAGTCTAAAGTTAAGTCACTCCCATGTCTTCATCTCACTAATCCTGTTTATCCTAAAATTAGCCTTTGATTTAGGTCATGGTGGTATTTTATTACAAAACCTCCTCGAAGAAATGAACAATTAATTTGGTGAAACCTCAAAATTATGGAATGACACCCAGAAAAACTATGTGACGGTTGAAAAGGAAATATTAGCGATAATATTATGCATTTAAAAGTTTCAATCTGATGTTTTAAATCAAAAGTTTTTTTATAAAAGTTGATTGCAAATCTGGTAAAGAGATACTTTTAAAAGATATCAAAAATCAAGTTTCTAAACAAATGTTTGCTAGATGGTAAGCTCTTTTGAGTATTTTTCATTTCGATATTATATATATTAAGGGAGAAAATAATTCTCTTCCATATTTCTTATTCCGAGAATTCCTAGTAACCCCACAAATTCATTTTATACAAATCATGGCCGATAAAGGCAAAACCCTCCTTACTTATCAAAAATCCTCTTTCTCCAATAAATTCTTCCACTATTCAATCAATATAATAAACCTGGTGAATGCTCTCTTTATCATCGCAGTAATTATGATATTGTCATTTTTTTAAAACATTCTCTTCTCGAACAATCCCTAGAGAATCAAGTCAAAATAATTATGCCTCATACTTACCATTTCATTCCAAAATGACCTCAAGTTTCAATGAAGTTCTATAAAACTTTACTTTATCAAACTCCATCAGTAATCTTTGAACATTTCTAGAAACCCAAAACTGATGAAATAGCTTATTCAAAAATGAAGATTTTGAAGGTCCTTAACATGAAAGAATGGGCTCAACAGAGTCTAGTCAAGCAATCATTGTTCACACATCAATCAATGACAATTTTATCTACTCATCCTCCTATGCATGTCAGCTACAATGACTATATTGAAGCATGAAAAGTTATCCTCCTCTATAGAGATCCTGTAGAGGGCCATTCATCGTATGTAACGTTTAAAAAGTCATTAGGAATTACCTTACCTGTTTGGTTTCTTCATGAATGGTGGCCAAAATTTGGTCCAATCGAACAAATTCTACCATCTGAAGTCAAAAGCTTATATGAAAAAGAAAGGCTTTTATTTTTCCAATTTATCCAGAAATATACTATCCTATAGATCCTTAAGTTGAACTATAATACCCATAAAATTAGTCAGCCCAATAACCGAACATCCTATAGATCCATGTTAAATGGTGGGATAAATTTGATGTCGATTCCATCAAGGAAGGTTCATTTTTGCCAATCCTTGATAAGCCAATCCCAATAACTCCAGCATATTTCATTCTCAAACCACCATCCATTCCTAAATCTTATTAAGACGTCAGCCTTTAAAAAGAAGAAATTTCTGAAAAATCAATTCGACCATCCTCCTCTAATCAATTATCTCCATACATCTACTACAATCCTTCAACATCTTCAATGAATAGAAGAAAGAATGAAACGAGTTAAAGAATTTCAATCAACAACATCAAGAAATAACTCTGAAGAAGGAGCTAGTTCCTCAGCTTCTGATTTCTTTGAACTCTAAATTCGGGGCTATGTCGTTATCAATTAATGCATCATGCTCGTGCCATATTGCCTTCAGGCCCATGCCATAAATCCTTGTCATGCCCATGCCTCTAGACTTATGCCTCCCTTTAGGCCCATGCCATAAATCATATTCAGACCCATGCTCCAGGCCCATTAGCCTACCTCTTTAATCACTCATACATCTTAATAACTCAGCATATATGACCACCAATAAATGTCATCCAATTCTCCTCTATTCCGCTTAATAGTTTCTCTATCGGAACAATAATGTCATCCAGTTTTCGTCTATTCCGCTCAATAATTTTGCCATCACACCAATAATGTAGCTTACTTAATCATACAACTGTCCATCCATAAAGAAATATTTATTATTTACTTTTCCTTTCTTTTTATAAAGCAGTCTGTTGCAAATCTACGTTATTAAAGTAGATGCGTCGTGTTTTGTGGATGATCATTCACACCAAGGGCTAGTTAGACTCCACTCATTATGTAAAGTTTGTCTAGAATCATCTTTTCTAGATGATGGGTTTTTTCTTTCTTTTTCTTCTATTAGATTTTCAGCCAGTTGGACTATCTTTCCACGATAGCGCGTCTTTTACTTTTGTCTATACATTATGTGTAGTGTCTTTGATTGTGAGCCATTCCTTTAGCATTTTTGTAGGTGGCCACAATACTCTTATCTATTTGCATACAAATATGAGCTTCGTCTGAGGAACTCCTTATTCGAAAATAAGTCATTCGAAAAATATTCAAGTGTTTAAGCTTCATACTTCTTCATACGAACTTCTGCACCTTTCTTTTACTTAAAACCATTAATCCCCTTAGCTTATATTATCACAATCCTTGTTCAATACATTCTCAACCCTTAATCAATACATTCTCGCCAATACTGTCGACACCCACCACCAATTTAATACCGTCGACACCTACCACCAATTTGGTATCATAGCCACTTTCTTCCATCCTCATCACATACTCATTAAGTTCCTCAGTCACTCCCAATTGTGAGTATTTATATATATTTTATATTTGTCAAGAAGATTTCAAAAGGATTTTTAATTAAGAAATTTATGTTTGTGATTTTTATTAAAAGTCTTTCTTTCATTTTTAAATTAGTTCATCTTTTGTTCACTCTTAAGCAATTAGGTGCAGACTTTCCTAGTCGCGTCGTAAGTCTAGCAGTAGGAAGTGAGTAAGTCTAGCAGTAAATCATTGACCAAGTTGCTACTTAAGTCTTAGGAACAAAATATAAGTGAATTAATTAAGAAAATGAAAGGTGCTCTTTCATTTAAAAATCTAACTATAAAGTTTGACTTATTCTCCTCTTCTAAAATCCTGCATGACCATTAATTGAAGCTTGAAAAAGTACATACAAAAATAGATTTAAGAAATATTAGCGAAATTTCCAATAACGATATTGAACAATCTCTTCAAAATTGGGATATGCCTATTATCGATCCAAAACAAATTTATACTCAAGGATCTTTTTCAAAAAATCAAGATTTTATAATGAAACTTGAAGAAGATACCAAATCCAAAGATGAAAAAGGACAAGAAATGCTTTTAATCTCTCCTTAAAATATTAGTCAATATTAGGAAAAATATAAATATTTGCTTATAGGATTAATTCAAGTAGCCATTAAACCATTAACAACATTAGGCCTTAACACATCCGTTTTAGCCTCAGTAAGAGATAAACGACATCTAGAATTTAATGATTCACTTATAGGAATAATAGAAGGAAGCTTGACTGAAGGTCCAATTTTCTCCAATTGTTTTCCCAACTTCACATTCAGTCTCCAAGATCAATTTGTCCATGAAGCATCAACATTAAGTCTTTAGGCTCAAGGATTCAAAACAAAAGGTGTATGTTCAAATGTCGCTGTTGTTTATAGAATTTATTGTAAATTAATGCACATAATAATTCCCACAATTGCATACACTAATTTGCAAAAAGGGACTTCTACATTATTTTTGACAAATATACAAAATAAAGTGCTACTAGAAAGCATTTAAATTAGAAAGATATTAATATACCCAAAATATGGTTAATTCAAGATAAAAATAAAGAAGAAAACCCTCCAGGTAATACAAATGATCAAATCCATACCATCATAAGTCATGATGATGTGTTAGTAGAAATAAATCAATCAGTCCCATGCCGCTATCAATTAATAAATCAAGCTCATGCCATATTGCCTTCAGGCCTATGCCATAAATCCTTGTCAGACCCATGCCTCTAGCCTTAAGCCTACTCTCAGGCCCATGCCATATATCATCTCCAGGCCTATGCCTCCAGGCCCATAAGCCTGCCTCATTGATCACTTATGTACCTCAATAATTCTGAATACCGGACAACCAATAATTTCATCCAGTTCTCATCTATTCCACTCAATAATTTCTTTATGACACCAATGATGCAATATCAAGTCAAATCATATAGCTGTCCATCCATCAAGAAGTATTTATTGTCTACTTTTTTTTTTTTTTTTTTGTAAAGCAATACGTTGCGAATCTACTTTATTAAAGTAGATGCGTTGTGTTTTGTGGATGATTCTTTACGCCAAGGGCTAGTTGGACTCTAATCATTATGCAAAATTTGTCTAGAATCATCTTTTCTTGATGATGCATCTTTTTCTTTCTTTTACTTTTATTAAAGTTTCAGTTAGTTAGACTATCTTTCCACGATAGTGCGTCTTTTACTTTTGTTTGTACATTATGTGTATGTCTTTAATTATGAGCCATTCCTTTAGCATCTTTGTAGATAGCCACAATGGTCTTATTTGTTTGCTTATAAAATATGAGCTTCGTCTAAGGAACTCCTATTTCAAAAATAATTCATTCGAAAAGTATTCAAGAGTTTAAGCTTCATATTTCTTCATACGAACTTCTTTATGTTTTTCAACCAATCTTTGTTTGAAACCATTGATCCTTTCGTCTTCACATTTAAAATAATTGATATCTTTAGCTTTTATCATTGAATCTTTGAAAACATGTCTAGAAATATATATGTGATAATTATTTTTATCAAGACATCCATATCCTTTATGCAATGGAATATATCCTATAAATACACGAGGAATGATTTCTTAAAATAATTACGTATACTTTGAGTTTTTAAATATGGGAACCATTGAGAACCAAAAATACGTAAATAGAATAATTAAATTTTCTTATCAAATGTGATGACCCTTAATTGACCTAGGGTCCGGTTGCCCAACCCAGATCGCCACCTAGGCTCAATACCCGAACCGAGTCTGAGTAAGCGGTTTGACATGCCTAAAACAACCTGTGGAATATCAAACTATTGCATATGGATAAATAATTATGGAATTAAATAAAAAGAAATCCATATGTCATATTATGAAATTATAACTGGGTTTTTTAAATCCTTAGGACAACTCAAATCATTCAAAAGTACCAACTAGTTTAGACTAAATGAGTGTAAGGTTCATTCTGTTGGGGCATGTGCCCTAGGTCAATCTTATGAACATTGTTTCTATTAATATTTTAGTTAATAAAATAAAGGATTTCATTTTCTGTTCCTCATTATAATTGGTTTGCATGGCCCTAGTCAGTCATTATATTGTGAACTATAATGAATTAAGGTTACTGTGAGTCTTGATTGACAGTCATGTAATGATCGTGTGTATAAGGAAACAAATCAAGATCATAATTACCTGTTATTGAACAAGGTACTAGACCAACCAACAATGAGAACACCATATGGACTACGTCATAGTTGTTACTTATGATATGTATATCATTTAGTCATTCGACTTGAGATTACTAGAGACTTCTACATTAGAATCATATTGATTTGGCACAATCAAACGTTGTCTTTAATCAGAAGATTATAAAAGTTTTGTCAAGATGTGATCTCAACAAGATTGATATGAGAAGAGACAATGTACACACAACAATCAAGAAAAAATAAGGAAGATGAAGAAAGCCTTAACAAGAGACCAATCCTTCAAGAAACTTCAAAGGAATCCTCTTCATTAATTATGAATATCAACTAACACTTTATATAGTGTTCACAGAGGAGCTAGTTGGACTAAACTAACTCTTTAACTAACTCAACAATACATCCATGCATACCTAACCATGGTTAAAATATTATTAACCGTAATTAATTGGAAGACACTGAACACTATGTCTACCATCCCCCTCAAATTGAACCTGTGTGAAGAACAAAGGTTCAATTTGGAACAAAGAAAGTTAAACCAAGGAGCCAACATTTTGGTGAAGACATAAGCAACTTGATGAAGAGTAGGTACATAACAAAGATCAAATACCCAGCAACAACCTTCTCACGTACAAAATGAGCATCAGTTTCAATGTTTTCGTACGAGCACGAAAGACAAGATCGGAGGCCAAATCATGAGCACAAGTACTGTCACACAAAAGTAGAGGGCGAGACGAGAGCTTCAAACTAAAATCCAATAACAGAGAAGTAGCGTAGAGGATATCAGAGACACCAAGAGCAAGAGCCCTGTACTCAGCCTAAGTAGAGGAACGAGCAACTACCGACTATTTCTTTGATGACCGCGGAATCAAGTTACCACCGAGAAACAAGCAAAAACCACTCGTTGAGTGTCGATCATCTAAGTCTCCTACCCAATCAGCATCAGTAAACACCTCCACTTGAAGAGAAGGAGAAGGACGAAAACATAAACCAAAGGACAAAGTACCTTTGAGATATCGAAGAACATGCTTACAAGCATGCCAGTGAACAAAAGTGGGACATTGGAGAGATTGACAAAGTTTATTTACAATGAAACTAATATCAAGTCTAGTATATGTGCGATATTGGAGAGCACCAATAGTACTTCGATAAAGAGTTGGATCAATAATCTAATTGCTGTCAAGTGCTGATAACTTCTAGATTGTACAAAAAGGAGTGGAGATAGGCTTCAAATCAAGAAGAATAGTCTTTTGAAGAAGCTATAACATGTACTTTTATTGAGTCATAAAAAGACCTAAAGAGTCTCTAAACACTTCATAACCAAGGAAGTAATCCACATTTCCCAAGTTTTTCTAAGAGAATTAAGTATCCAACCAAGAAATCAACTTGTGGATTTGAGAAAAATGAGATCCCGTGAAGAGTATATCATCAACATACACGAGTAAGAGTAAAAGAGAATTAGTAGTCATTTGATAAAAAAAAGAGACATCATAAGTGGAGTTGGTGAAATGTCAGTATAGTAACACTGACCAAGCTCGAGGGGCCGGTTTGAGACCATAAAAGCCTTGTTCAATCAGCAAACATAATGAGGAAAGGACTTGTCGACAAAACCCTCTGGTTACTACATATAAACTTCTTCAGAGAGATCACCATTGAAGAAGGCATTATTAACATCAATCTGATGAATACGCCAATTAAATGATACTGCTAAAGTGAACATAATTTTGATGGAAGAAGGCTTCAGAACAGGGTAATATGTATCAAGAAAGACCAACCTTAGAGTTTGGTGAAAACCCTTAGCAACAATCCTAGCTTTGTACCTTTGAACCTCACCAGTAGGAGTGGTTTTAAGATTAAAACCCCATTTACAATCAACAAGACTTGTCGAAAGTGTTGGAGGAACAAGAGTTCATATATGATTTTTATCCAAAGCACTTAATTCTTACGCTATTGCTTTATACCTATTGCTATATTGTAAAACATGCTTCACATTCTTTGGTTCGAACAACAAGAGCACGAGGTGAGGAAACAACCAAAGCTTTAGTCTTAACGATGCCACTTTTACTCCTTGTCTGCATATGATGAACGTTAAGAACAACAAGGGCTACATATGTTGAAGGTGCTGTAGAAATTGTTGGTGCTGAAGGAGCTGTTGATGCTGTAAGAGGTGTACGTGTTAAAGTAGAAACATTATCAAAAGAACAATAAACAAAAGAAATAACAGAGACTGATGGAGAATGAAACACAGTAGGTGGTGAAACTGTGAAGGGTGGTGGTGAAGAAAATAAGAAATTTGATGGAAGAGGAAATGGAGGAATAACATGGAAGATGTTCTGATGTTATGAACAAATGTTGAAGTAGACACAAAAGGAGGAAATAAGCTGTGAAATGGAAATCTTGATTCATTGAACACAACATCCCTTGAGATATAAGCTCCAACATAAGGGTGAAGGCACTTATAAGTTATAACCATGATGACGAGGGTTGAACCCAATGAACAAACACTTGTTAAATTTGAAGTTAAACTTGTGTTTCGAGTAAGAGGTAAGACTGGGAAAACATGTACACCCTAAAGTACGGAGACAATGATAATCATGTTTCTTATGAAAACAACTTCATAAGGACTGAGAAAGTGGACTGAAAATGGAACTGAATTAATGAGAAACACTGCAGTTAGAAAAGCTTCCTCCTAGAAAGATAAAGGCATTTGGGCATGAGCAAGCAATGTAAAACCCATCTCCACTATTGCCCTGTGTTTCCTTTAAAGTACACCATTTTGGTGATGTGTGAAAGGACAAGAGAACCGATATGTGAAACCCGATTTGTGACAATATGATCTAATTGATTTGAACTCCAAACCCCATGTCTGACTAAAAGGACTTGAGCGTCATACCTAGCTGTAACTCAGCAGACTCATGAAAATATAGAAAGGCAACGTAAGTATCTGATTTGAGCTTCAGTGGATAAAACCAAGTAAACCTGCTGTAGGCATTAACAAAAGGTGAAGGACCTCAAAGATCAGAGTAAACCAGCTCAAGTGGCTGTGTTGCAATAATAGGCACAAAAGTAAAAGGAAGCTTATGCAATTTCCCAATCTTACAAGAATAACAAAAATGAGTATTTGACTTTGGTAATGATACATGACAAGAATGAAGAGCTTTGTTCAACACATCAACTGATTGTTGCCCTAATCTTGCATGCCAATTAAGGCCATTATTCACAGTAGTGGTCTCATTCAAGTTCAAATGAGTAGAAACATTACAGTCAGCTATTTCAGAAGTCATACAAGTAGTAACACTAGCATGATCAAGAAGAGAAGTCTGTGGAAGGCAATATAGACCATCTTTAATCTTGCATGAAAGCAAAGTTTTCCTCAAGTTTTTGTCCATGACAAAGAATGAGTCAGAGGAATATTCAGTAAAAACATTATTATCTCGAGAGAGCTTAGAAACACTAACAAGATTTTTAGCCAAATGAGCAACATGTAACACATACTTTAACTTAAGATTTGTAGAAGGCAACGTATTAGAAGACAACTGAGTATTACTAATAGAAGAAAGAGCTATTTGTTCACCATTTTCTACTGTAACCAACTGATTACCTTTATAGTCAGATTTATTCATCAAGGAAGATGAATCAGTTATCAATATGACTTGAAGCCCCTGAATCCATATACCAGCTATGATTAGCAACTGTCTATGGTGTAGTGATCATTCCTTAAATCTGATGAAGCTTGAGGTGAAGGAAACTGTGAAGTAGAAGGAAAACCTTGAGACTGATAAGTTTTTCCAAACTGATTAGGTTTCTTTAAATGACTAGTGCCATTTCTGGTGCCACTCCGATTTCCATTATGACCTTGAAAATTAGGATCACCACCATTTGCAGCAAAGATAGCTGAAACTAAATTTGATAATACACCTTGTTTCTAACAAATTTTACAATACACCTTATTTCCTCCTCTACCACCACTACGTCCTCCCTTGTTTCAAAAACCACCTCTATTACCACCATTTCCGTTATAGCCTCCATTACAACTATTTCGATTTACATTTTGAGAATTACCAGATTTTCCTCCTTGTTGAAATCTCTTATCACCACCATTTGCAACAAAGATAACTAAAACTAAAAAAAGATCCAGCTGCAAACTAGATTAAGTAAAGTAATTCTTGCTTCATTAATCATCAACATGTATTGTGCATCTTGCGGTTTAATAGTGTGGCAGCCCCAGATGCCGAGTCGCCTAGGGACTCACCACGTCTTATTCCACGTCACCAAGCCTTGCCACGTCATGGCCCGCTTACCTGTGACTTGCGCAATACGTGGTTGTTTACACTTTTTAAGCTAACCTTAGTCACATTAATTAGTCTCTACATATGCATTAATGGTTTAGTTAGCTATTTAATGAATTTATCAAGTTATATTACAATTTTTCTGCGAAAATCTTTTAATGGGTAACTTATGTAATATTTAACAATCTTAAGTAGCGGAAAACCCGACAAAAGATACCATGTATATAAATCAAAGCCAAGATAAGCAAAAGATTAATATACATGTAATTAGTGTTCTACAGTCCCTAAAACCCAACAAAATATAAATACATACATAATCTAGTCACACACGAGCTGATTCCATAATCTCAGAGGTAGTCGCTCAGTAACTCCATGCCTTTGCTCTTGTTCGTCGAAGGATCTGTACCCAGTCACCCTAAAAACACAGCGACGAGTCCAGTGAGTAAAATTCGAAGAGAAGTCCACACGATATTCATGAAATAAACCTAATAAACTACGAGAAATGCGATTATAACACCTGGCAACAGTAATTCATATTCCCATGAAATAAGCAGCCCATGACAACCAAAATAAGTAGCGTGAAATAAATAAACAACATATATCAACTAAACATGCTCAGAAATAAAGCATTAAAAAGTACCCAACCGTATAATCATTAGAAAACCCTAAGCTAAACCAGTCAGTAATTGATAAAATTGAATAAGAACCACGTATATACTTTCAGGCTTACGGTGACTAAATCCCAACTTTCGTTAACGGATGAACCCTTTCAGATGCTATATAAAGTTAAGGGAACATCATAAATCCCTTCTGATGATTGTAATTATATCCTACTGCCGTTGACATGAGCACTAAACACAAGTAACTCGTGCAAGCAATTTAGCCACAACCAATATATACGCAAACCAAAATAGGAGTGAAACCTCATGTGTGCCACAACCAACAGTCACACATGTAATCCAACATCGATAAAATAAACCATGAATTCTGCGAGGCATTCCAATTGGTTTACACACCTCAATCTGTTGTCTGACTTCAACGAACTCCCGAAATTTGACCCGATTAGCTCCCCTGTACTTGAGCTACGATCCTATAAGTCCATGAAGTCCAATTTTACATATTTAGTATGATTACAAATGATTGGGATTTGTATTAAATCAAAAATTCCAAAACAGTCTTTTAAATTCAGTTTTTATCTATTATTAGAGCGCAATGGGTCTACCTAGCCCGTTAGGTGGAGTTAGCACGCTAGGGGTTCTGTCTAGCCCGCTACTGTTCTTCATTGTGAAAACATTCAAGTGTCCAAACTGATTAATACGCTAACCAGCCTAGTTAGCATGCTAATTACCCTCTGTAATAGAATTTTCAACTTGAGAATTTTGTCCCAAACTCCCTAATTAGCTACCTAGACCCTAAAATCATACTCTCCATACTAAAATGACTTCAAAACATTATTAACATCAACCTCAGAACAATAATTAGATCAAATTAATCAATTTCACGAAATCCACCAGTTTTTCCTAAATTTTACAAAACACCAATTCATCCCAAAACTGGTGTGAAATCTTTATGGAAATAGTCCATAAACATGTAATTCAACTAGTTTTCACTAAAACTCAGAGATCTTACCTTAAAACTTGCATTTCATCAAAAACATATAAAAATGGGTTCATTAGATAAGGTAGATGATGGAGATGATGATTACCTTGGTTTAAATCTCCAAATTTGACCTCTAAATCGTTGAAATCCAGCTAAAACTCTCCTCCTCAACACTGATTTTCCCAAAAATGTAAATGAATGGGTTTAGTTGCACGTGTTTGCTCACTTCAATCTTATATATTAAGGTGGATTGTTTAATAGCCATTGACCCTAATGTATTTGCGTATCCCGAAACTCATCCCGTGATTCACACCTTGCCACTTATCCCACGTACTCTCACTTACTCAATCCAAGTGACACCAATTGATACTCCCATAGCTCCTAGATGTGCCAACACGTATCTTTAAGTAAATCATATGGGTTCTAATTAATTAAAGAGACTATAGACCTTGCTTTATTTGATTTAATTACTTGGCTTAGCCCCATTATAGTATATGTGGTTTATTCACTAAAGTTTACAAATTTGTGATTCCACTAACCCTCGACCACTTGACACTCGATGCCCCGCGTCTTGGCATGCATTTCAAGGTACGCTATAGCCTATTATTTTAATTTAATCAACTTAGCCTATGGTTACATTACCAATTTTAATTGATTAACTAGTCATCCTAACATGAATAAGTTGAGCTTCCTAGTGTACCCATAGTTCACCTATTTAATTCCCACGTTGACACGCCTTTCGAGGCGAGCACTTGTCACACTAACTCCCTCAATAGCAACGTACACACATGTGGTGCAATATAATAATAATAATTTTAAACACCACATACACACAACCATCATCCACAATAATATATTCCCTAGGATCTCGTGTCTGAGCCAATCAAGTTTACCACGTAACACCCGAATTATGATTGTTAATCGTAGTTTAATTAATTTAGATCGTTACAATTTTTCCCAACTAGGAGAAATTTCGTCCTTGAAATTTGAATCTCGAGTAAATTCTTATGCATGACGTATTACTGTGTGACTAAACCTCACACTTTGATACCCTTATAAGGTCCCTTGAACACCCCACTACTTCCATCCAAGGGAAAGTAGTGTTACCCTAAGACATAAGCGCATGTTGCCGAGGTGGTCAAAATCAGTTACTCTCTTTCCAACATCTCCGTAACCTATTCTCAGTTTGATTTCTGTGTTAAAGCTTCCCTAACCTAGTTAACAAACAATAGTAAATGTAAACCTCTCTGATTATGTATCCCAAAATAATAGTCATAACCAACCATAACATACCATGACAATCCCATGCCATGCCACAACTTACCTCACTTCACCATGGCAATCCCATGCCATGCCACGTCATACTCTTACTCACCATAGCAATCCCATGTCATCCTACAACCTATGAGAATCCCATATCATAACACGATAATCTATTATCGTATCACTATGCATGCATAAACCTTGACTATAATATATTAGAAAAATTAAACTTATGTGACCCCCTGTCCACATCACCAACATGTGATCCTTCATCTCGATCTTGCTCCGCTGACTCCTTTACTACTAGCCCTGACCCTATGATCACTAGTCTTTGCCTCCCAAATTTTGAGTCTGCCTCTATGGTGGTGCTGGTAATGTAGGTACAACATAAGCTCTGGCTGCCCAATCGTAATTCCTACATCCTCCACCGTACCATTTATCCTCTTTATCATCCCGGTCCCTCGGTCTCTTCTGCCCAGAACTCTATCCAATCTGTCTCTTCAACTCAGTTGATGAGTGCTTGTCAACCCTCTATATCAGATGTGTCTCATAAGCATTTTATCATACATCTCCTGCAGTGTCTACATTCCATAGGAAACAATGGCGCTGACTATGTCCTTAATCAACCATCGAACAAAGTAATAAATCTATAGTCTACCAATGCCTGCGACGTCCATGGCAAACTTTATCAAGTATCGATATCTATCCATGTACTATGACACTGACCAGCTGCCCTATCTAAAAGCCAGAAACTCCTCTCTCAGCTTTAACCTCTCCTCCATATGTATATACTCATCATAAAATGACTCTCTGAACTCTGCCCATCTCGTCGGCTCTTAGTGTGTATTTATATACGCTGTGCACCACACAATAGCATCCCCTCTCCGCATATGCCTTCATATCCTAGCTTGTATGCTCTCCTGAATCCACAACAGCTTATGTAACCACTGATGCGCAATCAGCCACTTCCTAGCTACCTGAGGGTTTCCGCCTCCATGAAAATATCATGGGATCGAATTTGATAAACTCCCTCATCAACTTGACCTCTGCCATCATCAAAGTCTCAAACATGTCTATCTATGTCGGTGTAGCAATCAACGTCTCAGTGTATGCTACGATCGGTGTAGCAACCACTATCGGAGTCTTTTGTACCACTACATGTATTGGTATAGTATGAATAGTCAATGGAAATGTCATTAGAGCAACTATCGTCTCAATCGAGCTTTGTACCTAGGTGGCAATGAGTGATGCAATTGCTGTTGTCTATGCGTGCATCATATCCATCAATAGCTCAAACTATCTATCGTGAGCTGCTAACTGTGCGGCTACTACCGAACCCAAACCCCTATCTCTAATTTGGTCACTCGTCTGACTAACATTTGTAGTAGGTTGAGTCGGCTGGCCATTCATCGTGATCTGCATCAAAAAGCGTGCACTGGATCACCTTCTGTATACGTGTATGTAATATATAAAATAAAAAACATAACACGTATATAAACTCTATCACTACCTATCTCGAGTTTGCTTCCCAACTAGGATTCTAAGTTAGGATATTCGGGTTTCCACATCTGAGGATTATTTTTTAAGTTTTATTCAATTTCATTAAATTAATCCCGAGGCTTCATTGAATCCTCGCTCTGATACCAAATTATGGCAGCCCTAGATGTCGGGCCGCCTTGTGACCTGCCATGTTGCATTCCATGTCGCCAAGCCTTGCCACGTCATGACCCTTTTACCTGTGATGCCCTGTGCCTTAATTGGTTGCTTACACTTTTCTTGCTAACCTTAGTCATGCTAGTTAATCTCTACATATGCATTAATGATTTAGTTAGCTAATTAATTAATTTATCATGTTTATTACAATTTTTCAGCAGAGATTTTTTATTGAGTAACTTATGCAATATTTAACAATCCTAAATAGTCAAAAACTCAGCAAAAGATGCCAAGTATATATATATATATATATATATATATATATATATATCAAAAGCGAGATAAGCAAAAGATTCTTATACATGTAATTAGTGTTTTGCCGTCTACAAAACCCAACAAAATATAAATATATACATACTCTAGTTACACACGAGGTGGCCTCAAAATCTCAAAGGTAGTTGCCCAGTACGTCCTTATCTTTGCCCTTGCTCGTCAAAGGATCTGCACTCGGTTACCCAACAAATACAGTGACGAGTCCACTGAGTAAAATACCAGAACAAATCCACCCAATATCCATGAAATAAAACTGATAAACTGCGAGACATGCGAATATAACACTTGACAATAGTAAGTCTTATTCCCATGAATGTAGGTAGTATACGACAACCAAAAACAGTAGCGTGAAATAAATAAACAATACATATGAACTAAACATGTTCAGAAATAAAGCATTAATAAGTACACAACCATATAATCACGAGAAAACCTTGACCTTAACCAGCTAGTAATCGATAAAATCGAATAAGAACCACGTATATACTTATAGGTTTACATTGACTAAATCCCAACTTCAGTTACAAGATGAACCCCTTTAGACACTATTTCAAGTCAAGGGAACACCATAAATCCCTCCCAATGGTCGTAAGTATATCCTACTACCGTCAACGCGAGCACTAAACACAAGTAACTCGTGTAAGCAATTTAGCCAAAACCAATATATACTCAAACCGAAATAGGAGTGAAACCCCATATGTGCCCACTAGTAGTCACACATGTAATTTGACATCGATAAAAAAAATCATGAATTATGTGAGGCATTCCAATTGGTTTACTCACCTTAATCTGCGCTCCGACTTCCCCTGAATCCTGAAATCCGACCCGAATAGCTCCTCGATACGTGAGCTATGGTCCCCCAAGTCCCTGGAGTCCAATTTTACTTATTTAGTATGATTATAGGTTTTTCAAATATGTATTAAGTCAAAAATCCTAGAACACTCCCTTAAATTAAGGTTTTTTTTTTGGCATTAGCACGTTAATGGGTCTACCTAGTGTGGTAGGTCAAGTTAGCGCGCTAGGGGATTTGTCTAGCGAACTACTTTTCTACATTTTAAAAAATAGTTAAGTGTCCAGACTGATTAGAGTGCTGACCTAGACCCTACATTCATACTCTCCACACAAAATGACTTCAAAACATCAATTAGATCAAATTAATCAATTTCATGAAATCCACTAGTTTTTTTCCAAATTCTACAAAACACCTATTGATGCTAAAACTGTTATGGAATTTCCATGAAAATATTCCATAAAGATTTAATTCAATTAGCTTTCACTAAAACTTAGAGGTCTAACCTTCAAACTTGCATTTCATCAAAAACATATAAAAATGGGTTCATTATATAGGGTAGATCATAGAGATGATGATTACCGTGGTTTAAATCTCCAAATTTGACCTTTAAATCCTTGAAATCTAGCTAAGATTCTCCTCCTCAACTTTGATTTTCCTAGAAATGTTAATGAATGGGTTTAGTTGCATGTGTTTGATCACTTCTATCTTCTATATTAAGGTGGGGTTGTTTAATAGCCATTGATCCTAATGTATTTACGTATCTTGAAACTCATCCCATGATTCACACCTTGCCACTTATCTCACTCACTCTCACTAACTAAATCCAAGTGACACCAATTGATACTCCCATAGCTCCTAGATGTGCCAACACGTATCTCTAGGTAAATCATATGGTTTCTAATTAATTAACCAAACTCTAGACATTGATTTATTTAATTTAATTACTTGGCTTAGGCCCATTATAATATATGTGGTTTATTCACTAAAGTTTACAAATTTGTGTTTCCACTAACCCTCGACTACCCGACACTCGATGCCCCGTGCCTCAGCACATATTTCAACGTAAGTCATAGCCTATTATTTTAATTCGATCAACTTAGTCTAGGGTTACATTACCTATTTTAATTGATTAACTAGTCATCCTAACCTGAATTAATTGAGTTTCCTAGTGTACCCGTAGTTCGCCTACACAATACCCACGTTGACATGGCTTTCGAGGTGACAGTAGTTACACTAACTTGCCCGATAGCAATGTACACACATGGGGTGCAATATAGTAATAATAATCTTAAACACCACATATAGACAACAATCATCCACAAATTATATATTCCCTCGGTTTCCATGTCCGAGCCAACCGAGTTTACCACGTAATACCCAAATTACGACTGTCAATCCCTAAGATTGACGCTAATCCTAGTTTAATTAATTTGGGCCATTATAAATAGTGTTTTGTTGTGAAGTAACAATAACCATAACAATCTCAAACTCATGACCTAAGCCATTCAATTCTAATTGAATCAAATTAGACTCAGTAATATTCTGTCCTATTGATTTCAACTTAGAACCAATGTTCTTATTTTCAACATAAATTCAAAAATAGAAGAAAATCTCTTCACATTATTCAATTGTTGTTTCAACTGTAAATCCCTAGCAATAGATGATTGGGCATTAAGTCTTTCAAGAACACTTCAAATTTCATATGAAGACTCATAATCAACAATGTTTCTTATCACATCCTTACAGATATTGGAATAAAATAGCATGTCAGATAACTATCAACATGTTTCCATACCTCTCTAAGAAGCTCTGCATTATCTAAATTAGACTAAGATGGAGGATGGGATTCACTAATCAGACTTTCCACGCCAACACCATGAATTATAGCTCTTACTTCCATTTTCCAGTAGATGTAATTTGTCTCATCAAGCTTGATTGAGAAGGTGAAGTTCAAATCCTTCACAATTGCAGTCACATTTGCAAGACTACTCTGTCCAACAATTGATGAAAACAAGCTAGGAGATGAAGCTGAATCTGGCATTGGCTCTAATATCATGTTAAGATGCAATCTCAACAAGATTGATCTGAAAATAGACATGTACATACAACAATCAAGAAAAAATGAGGAAGATGAGGAAAGACCTAACAAGAGAACAATCCTTCTAGAACCTTCGAAGGAGTCCTCTTCATTAATTATGAACAACAACTTACAACACTTTATATAGTGTACACAGAGGAGTTAGTTAGACTAAACTAACTCTTTAACTAACTCAACGATACAACCATGCATACCTAACTATAGATAACATATTGTTAACCATAATCAATAAGAAGACACTAAACACTATGTTTAACATTTGTGATTAGTTACTGTATGATTAATGGGTAGATGTGTATAATCGATAGAATTTGTTCATCTCGTGTAGAGTGAGATCTTAGTGGACCCTTAATATGTTATACTAAAAACGGTAAAGTCCAAGTGGATTGGTATGATTAATGTCACTTGGATGTTTTGAGTCTATCTAGAGATTAAGACTAGTACGATTGAACATTAAGGGTGTGCTTTCTATGCCTTATGTTTAATCAAAGGATATCGTATGACAAAAGGGTATGATACACACTATTGATTAGGTTGTATCGATTTTGATCTTCGTGCAACTTGGGCAGTCATAATGTCTTGCTAGAGACTACTTATGATTCGTATACCAAAATAGTTTTGGTTCAATGTCAATGTTGCATGAACCTATTTGGTCGTAGAAAAAGAATGGTTTTGTAAAAACCTCAAACGACTTGAAATAACTGATTTTGTATGATAAAATTCGTGATATAAAAAGTCTTTATAATGTCTTATATTAATATCACTTTAAGTAGGGGTATAATGCTAATGCACTTACCCAAATTTATAAGGGGGTTGTATAAATAGGCGTGTTAAGTGAAACAACATTATGGGAGAAATAAACGTTGGAGTCTGGTTTTATATAAAAAAACGAGTCAGGCTTCTCAGTTGTTCTAATGTTTTTAGGGAGAACAAAATTGTTTTTATGTTCTCTCTCCAGCTAGCACTCAAATTCTCAGCTGTCGTTCGTGCGTGGATTTCTGATAGAGGACTTTTATCTCTATCAGTGCCTTAAACATCGACCAACACATAGAAGAAAACAAGTCATAAGTCAATAATTAGTTAGTGTTTTATAGTATATTTTAGGGTAATTTTAGATGTAAAACACTATATTACATGAGGTTTTCTCTTGTTTTTGTTATTTCAAGTAATAATTGGAATATTTGAAGAAATAGATGAAAAGGATAGAAAGTAAAGAATTTGATCTAATAGATGTGGTCACAAAGAATCACCAGTGAATTAAGGATCAACTGGACTTTACTACTGGCGAATCCTAAGCAATTTTGTAATTATAGTAGGAATCGCTGGTCATATTGGTGGAGCATAGAGGCAATTTTTCAAGGATTTTCTAGATAACCACGAGACGTTTGAGTTAGTTTAGGATATGTACTACCTAGAATACTAAATATATGACTCTCGCGCTACGAAACTAGTTGCCTTTGAGTACTTAGGTCAATATTTCATTGCTTTTGGAGCCATAGTTTGTTGTTTTAGTTCATTACTTTATAGTTCATTGATTTTGGAGATGATTTGAAAACTCAAAATATTTATTTAGTGACATTTATCTGTCTTTTTATTTATTTTTATTGCAATGTTATTTACGATTGTGAGCGAGTAGTTTATTAATCTTGACAAAATTTGAACATGAACTTGATCCCTTTTGTGATGTCGTCGAGATGAGATGATTTTGTGCATAATGCTTTAAACTAATTGTATTCTTTAATTCACTTATTTAATATATTATTATTTGCGGATTTTAATCATGGAACTTTGTATTGCATGCATAGTTTAGAATGTGTATTGTGATATTTTCATTCAATATCTAGTTTAAAGTTGTAACTAGGATTGTTTAAAAGGTTTATTACCATTTAAATGTCCTAGGTGAATTGAGATCTAAGTTTAATATGAAGTGGATCTTTGAATGTGTTAGATTTAATAGTTCGAGGTTTTCACAAAGTGTCATGCGGTTTTATTGCCTAAAGTTAGTTTTTTCTAGTATTCAATGGATTAATTCAATAAAATTAGAACGTGGCTTTTCCACCAGTATAACGAGAACTAATGGCTCGATAAGGGTTGTTTACTTACTTCTGATTATAGTTTAATTATCTATAACACATTATTAAGAGATTAAAGTATGCTCATGACTATATGATTTAATTAATATATTTGGATGCAAAACAGATTGATATTTCATTGCTCTGGATGTTTGTTTAGATATTTATTTATTATTACATTAAATAGATTTGAATATTAGTGAATTTGAATTGTGTCAATTAAATTAGTTTAGGTACTTCAGTTAATTATTATAGCATTATAGTTTAAATTAATGATTTTTAATTCCCGTTTTAATTAAATTAAAATAAAAGAATTAATAAAAACTATTGAAAGACTTTTTCCTAAAGAAATTTGCCAAATCCCTGTGGAAACGATCCCACTCATCACTACTACAAATAATAAGGATATATGGAAAACTTATAATACATGCTCGAAAAGTGTCAATTTTTGGCACCATTGTTGGGTATTTTTACATAATTTCTTAGGAGCTTTAGACGTTTTATGGTCTACCCACTTTGTGTTCTACGTCTACGTGTTTGATAATCCAAAATGATACAAAAGTTGATGGGTAATGAAATGGCATAAAGAATCATTGATCTGAAAAAAATTGAGCTAAATTCGATTAGTGGAAAAGGCCATGAAAAATGAAAACCAAAAATTTGCTCAAAAAGTTACAAAAGGGCTATCCTCGTGGATGAATTTTGAATTTCAACCAATTTTTGACAAATTATATGACTTAATTTTGAAAAAATAATGGTTTAGGTTGTTCTTCTCTGTCCTAGCTTTCCAATATTATGCATAGAGTCACAATCCAAGTTAAAAAAAGGAGATATGACTATGTTATGAAAATCAATCAAATTGGTCTTGAAGCTGCCCAAAACGTGGAGAGTGCTCCACGTTGTGGTGGAGCACGCTCCATCGAGCATAACTGCAGAAATGCAGTTCTGTACCCCCAAATCACTAAAAACTCATTCCTCTAGCCCCCATTCCAACCATAGCCCTAAAATTCGATCAAATACTCTTTTGGGCAATTTAGAAACCATCAAAACATCATTGAACATAATCAATGAAGTAAATTAGTCATGCATTTTATAATTTGACCCAAGAACACAAGAATATTTGAACAATTCATAACTTTATTAAAATAAATCAGATTTGAGAACTTCTTTATAGCTGGATTATGAGCTCGAAATAAGTTATTCGAAAATGCTATTAGTTTTTAAAATAAATTTCATGCTTAAAACCCCTTACTTTCACCAAGACCTTCAAATTTGAAAATTGGGATTTGGAAACTCAATTTGAACTAATTTTGATTAAAACAAATATCAAATAAATCCCCAACTTTTGTATAAAATCAAAAGCCCTATGATTCAAAAAACTCACATTCACTAGTTTAAAAGGAGCATGAATTATTTACCTTGAGTTGATGTTTGATGTTTAGCTCTTGATCTTCCCTAGAGTGACCTTGATTTTCTCAAATTAAGTCCTAGATATTAATAGTCCAACACCAATTCACTTCAACCCTATATTTCTTGTTCATGACTATGCATAGATTTATGTTATAGCGGCTGAGTGTGATTTTTATACTCTAGCAATTGTGTCATCTCATCCCTAGATCACTTAATCTCATTATCATCCCTAGATAGATCAAATGGCATTATATTATCCTACCATCAACTAACTTGAGTCCACTAAGACACACATGTACACAAAGTCCTATTGAGATTAGTTGTGACACACATCTTAAGGTGCATCAATGTTTGTAAGATTTATTTCACAATTTTAGGCTTTCTATATTTTGATTCATTTTATAAATGTTATAGACTTATATAAATAGATACCTTGGCTCCATTAATATGTGTATAAAATTTAAACTAATGACTTACAAAATCACTATCTTCTCGATCTCACGCTAGCACATATCTCAAGGCATGTTCCCTACTCCCGCCTTGATGCCTATATAGAAAGATAAATTAGTTTGAAATGTATATTTTTCGGTATAAATACGTAATACACACACATTATGAAAATTTAAAATACCTTTATGTTGACTCCCGAGAGTTTAAAAAGTACACCACGTCATCATAAGTCCTCGTCCGAGTCCAACGGTGAAAAGTGGCACGAGTTGGAAATTTAGGGTCATTATATGTTGCACACCGATTTGAAGATAAACTATTTCGATTCTAAAAATTTGCAAGTAGTTTATGGCAAGTTGATACCAACTATCGGAAGGCTCTTGAATGTGCGTGTGAAAGTGGGTAGATTCACATTCATCACAATTTTGAGGTTATTGATCACAATATAGATGAGGATGTGTCTATGATACTTGGGAGGCAATTCTTGAACACTCTAATGCAAACTTGTATAATAAGGAAAAAGATCACAATGAGTATCTACAAGAACGATGATGTAGAGAAGATAGTCTTTATTGATGGAGAAGAAGTATATCCGAATAGAAATGACATTATTACCTTTAATTCATAATTCGTGTATCTCAATTGAGATTCAGATTAAATGAGCAAAAATGCGTAAGGCTAAAGATGTTAAACTAAGTGCTACTGGGAGACAACACAGGGGTTTTTAAATTTCAAGTTTTCGATTTCTTTTAGTTAGTTAGTTAGTTAGTTAGTTAGTTGGTTTAGTAAGTACAATTCACCTGTAATAGTTTCTAACTTTTGAAAACTTGTGTTAAATGTGCAAGTAAGACAATTTGCGGGGTGATAATTCATTGGAATGGAAATGTCTCAGTATACTCTAAAAGAGCTAAAAAGAGTAAATGAGTTCAAGTGACAAAAGTCAGGTACTTGGGCAAATCATGGGTAAGTTTTATGAATTTTTATATTTACATAGATTTCACGTGATTACGACATCTTGTGTTGTAGTACACAAAGTCAAAGAAGCGCCAAATAGGAGTTAAATAAAAATATATATAAAAAAGCAAATTGAGAGGTCGATTCATGTATATAACACACAATGCCGTCGGTAGTAAGAATGGTGCCAGTAGGGTGCCACAAGAGAACAAAAAATCCATCTTAAGGGGCGTTAACACCGTCGTGGCATAGTCAAGGCTCATTGCCTATTAAGGCACGGTGCTAGTGTCGTGGAGGGGATTAAAACCCTATTTTTACCATTTTATTCACACTTGCATTCAAACTCAAACACAACCTACCAAGTATACATCCTTCTAGAGCTTAAGATTGATCATTTCTAAGTGAGGACTGAGAGTTCCTAGTGATAGAGAATGAAAGGGAAAAATGCATTGTAGATTTACACTAAGTGAAAAACTAGGGCTTGGAATTGGACAATTAATTTCATGGAGCACAAAGGTTTAATGTTGTTAGTGAAATGGGAGGGCTTTGATTAATAGAGATTTGGAGGAGTATTCTACACCAAAAAGTAGTCCGGCATTGAGGTAAACTTATAATTTCATTAGTTATCCTTTGAAATTTTGATGAAATTGCATGAATAGTGGATATGAGGCTTTTGATTTAAATTTTCAAGTTGATGAATATTGAGCATCAATGAGACTCATGGAGATATAATTCATGTTTTTTGCATTATTTTGCATGTGAATGATCCATGCGATACAAATTTTGATTTTTAGGAGATTTCAAGACCCTAATTGCTAGTTGCATTATTGTATTGAGTTGTTTGAATTTGAGAAAATACCAAAAGCAACGAGGCAAGTTAGTCAAGTAAGAGCTAATGATTTTAAGGCATCAATCTCAAAATATCCCAATAACGTTGAACGTAGGCCATTTAAGTCAAAGCACTTCATTAATTGAGACGCTAATGATAGATATGAGGTGATTGAGCATAGGGAGTTCATTTACAAGTTATAAATTTGTCAGCTAAGTATGATAAACAAGTGAATAACTTCATTAAGCAACGAAATTGGGAGCATTTCTCTCAAGATTATAGAAAGAACGAACTTAAAAGAGTGAGTGAGATTGTGAATGGATTTTATGCCAATGCAAAGTTCACTTGGAAGAATAAGCAAATGAAGTTGAGAGGGTGTTTGTCCCCTTTAATGTGTGAGAAATTAATAGCATCTATGGATTGAAGTATTTGAGTATGGTTGGAGCTGACCCAAGTTTCTCGGGTAACTTATATGAAAAACCATATAAGCTATACCCTTTTGAATAGATCAAGCATTAGTTGTTTAAGGACAACAAAGCTGGGTAGTGGGAGCTGAGAATGTAACGAAGCACATTAATAAGGGGAGTGTTAGGAAAGTTTGCTGATTGTGGCAATATTTCCTTGTTGCTTCACTATATCCCACAACTCAACTGGAAGAGATCAACAATCAAAAGGTAGTTTGTTTATTCGAGATTACACAAAATGAGGAAATCAATATCAACGAGATCATCTAAGACAATCTAAGGGACTCCATTATGTCAGAGCAAGTCAACAAATTTCTTGTTTCCAATTTTAATCATTCAGTTGTGCTTGAATGCTAGAGTGTGATTGCTTAGAGATGAAGAACTTGATATTGAGGCTCAAGCAACCATGGATGAGGCTTTTATGCTTACACTAAAATCACCAACTGGTTATTAAGACTCTAAGAATAAGAGGGAAAGAGTCGAGGGCAACCATCTTGAAGCCAAATTATTGGCTAAATAGTAAGAGAATAATGCAACAACGACAGTAGCAAAAACAGAGTTAGCTCAAGAATTGGAAAATGAAGGATATGGAGAAAAGGAACAATAATAGGGATTTTCTAAGGGCTACAAGTTTGTTGACCTAATTATTAGAGAGTAGGACTTAAATGGCCCTTAGGTTCTTCCATCATCTCCTCCACCACAGCCGCTAATAGTACCACTAGAGGACTTGACTCCATGGCATCAGAGGTTTTGGATTGCAGAGATGAGGCAACAGTACCAAGAAAATAAGGCACAGTATCGTGAATCCTTGAGGAGATATAAGCAAGATAGACGGAACGGGTAGCATAACTTCATGTTGTTTGTCGATCATCAGAGGGACGTAGCTAGGTTTAAGAGGAATAGATGGATAACATTGACTAATAGGTCTTTTGGCTTTCCAACAACACCATAATACATATTTGATCTGGATGTGGTGTTGAATATGAAGGTGGAGCATCAATTGACACCATCCTATGCTGGAGCTGATGATGCGGATTATGATGATGACACATAGTACTGATGTCAGTATCTTAGGATTTCTCTAGAAATTGAGAGATAAATTGATACCATTTCTCGTTCCTATCAAAAAAATAATTAGACATGTTTTATAGTTCATTTTAGGACGATTTTACATGTAAAAAACTATTTACATGGGGTTTTCTCTTATTTTTGTTATTTCAGGTAATAAATGGAGAAAATGAAAAAATGAAAAAATAATGGAAGATTATAAAAGAATTAATCAATAAGAAAGAGTATGCAAAGAATCATCACCAAAAAAGCAATGAAGAACTAAAAAATTACACCATTGATTCCCAACGATTCCTAAGGACACCATAATCGTTGACTAAATCAAAGAAACTAATGACCTTCAAATTACGAAATTTCCCCGCAATTGCACATATACAAAAATTGTTAAGAACTACTGAAGTAGATTTCGAGAATTTAAGATAACTACGAGTTGTTTGAGTTAGTTTGAGATGTTTACTACCTAGAATACTATAAATACAAGTCTAGGGTTTCAAAATTAATGGCCCTTGAGTACTTAGATCAATATTTTGTTGCTCTAGGAGCCATTCTTTATTGTTTTAATTTTTGCTTAATTGTTCTTTACTTTTGGAGAAGATTTGAAGATTTAATGTATTTATTCCAGAGGTATTAATCTATGTCTTTTATTTATATTATTGCAATGTTATTTATGATAATGCATGAATAGTTATTTGATCTAAACAAAGTTTGAACACAACCTACATCCCGTTATGCAATATAGTTATAATGAGAAATATGACAGTCCCTTCCTTAATCTAGGGAAACTAGTATGTATGTTGCAAGTATAACATCTCACTAGTAGTAGAAGTGTAACCAACTTACATTTACTATGGATATCATCCTCAAGGAAAGGTGTATGCACTCGTTATGCACTTAACTAAATTACTATATTGCTAAGGAAGTCCTTCTAATTGGTTTTATAACTAAACGAAGCTAATCTATACTAATAAACCATGCAAATTACTTAAACTCTTATATTAAGACTATCTTAGTTCAGAACTTCACCATGGTGATGAAATATTATGTTTTTCAACTCACTTTATCATCTTTATTATGTGTGTTCAATGCCTAATTAGAATAGATAGATTCTCTTCAAATCCACGTTGACCCATTTTCATGACTGAAAAGATTCTAATGTGTAAACCAAATCTCCACCTATCGGTTTGAATAACTCGAGCTCCACATTGCTTTCAAGTGCCAAATCTTTAGATTCATAAACAATTAAGTTTACTATCTGTGCCTCCCTAATCGACGACTGTCACTTGATGTTGGATATTTTACAATTATACCTTCCATATCCGGCTTAAAAGCTTCAATGGCCATGACAACTTCTAAAACCTAATATCAACAAACATGTGATCAAGATGTTCATAGAATTAAACTAAGAATCAACACAAATTCTAACCATTGCACTTTTTAGATTTCTACTATATTCATGTTTATAGCATAGCATTCATACCATAAGGTCCATTGATCCCTAAGATTAGTAAACTATTTACATTTCATTGAAATAAACATGCACATAGTGGTACTAATTGAGATCAGAGATATAGTAAAATACTTTCCATTAAATCAATAAAAAAATACCCGAATCACCACACATGAGTCTTCATTGTCTTCTTTCCACAAATCGTCTTAATACTCAAGAATAAAGTAAACATATGCTAATTTGTGTTAGTGGTTGCTAATCTATTATAGGTTATGTGTTTACCATGCTCTCCTATCTATTTATACTCCCTAATCACGTTTTCAATTAATTAGAAACCCACTTAATAATTTAACATGAAATAGAACTTTACTTTCTATTTTTTTCTCTTCTCGGTGCCGTCATTTAAGTCCCGGCGCTGTGTGTACACTCCCACTGTGTGGCAACTATGTTGAGCACTTTGAGTATCAATTTTCTTTTCAGTAGTTATAGCGTTGTGTGTATTGCTCCCCGACACCTTCCCTTAACCTCCACGTTGTCGCCACTGCGCCGATCTTCCCGTCTCAACTCTCCCTACTTGCTTGCTCTCCCACGTGGTGTCTTTCTTTCCCACTCTGCCTTAATGTCCCATAGTGCTATATTGAATAGCCGCAATGCCAAACCTCATTTGGTGTGTTTTTGCTTCGTTTCTTTTGGAATTCACTCGTTTCCTTCCTTTATGCCTTATATACTTGAAAATGCACAAATACCATCAATTCGTGCTCATTTAGGGATATTTATACTAAATATACTATTAAAGTAACCCTATATATAAGTCTAAATAATCAGTTTTCAAATACCTTCAAACATAGGACTTTGCACATCACAAGCAAAAGTGTATTTTAATAAGTCTCATAACTACTTCTATTACTCTAGTTCACATTCATTTTACATTGTTCATGGAATATCCTTTAATTCACCAAGTTTCAAGTTAGTAATCAACTAACGAGTTTTTTTGCAAAAACTTACACTTTTAAGACACATAGCTTTAATAACACAAATGTTTCACTTTTAAAACACAAAAGTAGATTACAACTAAAACCATCACAACTCACATGTTTGTTCCACATTGACACTCAAGTAGCAAGTGTACAATTTCAGAATTTCTCATTAAGCTCAAAGAAATTCACAATTAAGCATAGATTAAGCTAATTTTGGTAGACTTTAGCACTTTAAAAGTCTATAGGACTTCACATAGTTGGAAACAAGAACTTAACTCAATAAGGCTACTAGTACTCAAACCAAATCTTTTTTTGAAGAGTTTTAATTTAACTTCCTTATTCTTTTCTTTATTTTTATCTCTATTTTCTTTTCTTTTCTCTTTTCTCCTTATATTTTTTTCATTTTACAGTCCCTACTCAGCAATTAAGACTAAAAGAGATATGTATAGGAAAATACCTAAGTGTCAAGATGAAGATGCGTACAATCAATATAGAGAAGCTAGAAAACAAGCTAAAAAAGTAGTTAGTCAAGCTAAAACAAATTTCATGGAAGATTTATATACAAAGTTAGGTAATAGAGATGGCAAGAAATATATATATATAGGCTAGCCAAATTAAGAGATAAAAAGAAACAAGACCTAAGTCACGTAAGATGTATTAAGGACAAAAATCAAAATGTTTTAACGCGCGAGGAGGATATTAAGGAGAGATGGAGAAGTTACTTCGATAGTTTATTTAATGATGGCCAAGTTGATGCTATAATAGATGAAAACCCACACCAAGAAAGAAATGTAAACTATACACGCAATATTAGAATTGTAGAAGTTAAAGAGGCATTGAAAAGAATGAAAATAGGGAAAGCATGTGGCCCAGATGAAATACCCATAGAGGTTTGGAAATGCTTAGGAGAAATCGGATTGACTTGGTTGACAAAACTTTTTGATAAAATTTTAAAATCAAAACGGATGCCAATGGATTGGAGAAGAAGCACGCTTGTGCAAATCTTCAAAAATAGAGACATTCAAAGTTGCTCAAACTACCGGGGAATTAAACTCATGAGTCACACTATGAAACTGTGGGAGAGGATAATTGACAATAGGCTAAGGAGAGAAACAAAAATATCAGAGAACCAATTTGGTTTCATGCCTGGGAGGTCAACTATGGAGGCGATTTTCCTTGTAAGACGATTGTTAGAAAAAATTAGAGAAAAGAAAAAAGATCTTCATATGTTATTCGTAGACTTAGAAAAAGCATATGATAGGGTCCCTAGAGATGTTCTTTGGTGGGTTCTAGAAAGAAAAAGAGTGCACGCTAGATACATAGATACTATTAAAGATATGTACGATGGAGTAGTAACGATGGTGTATGCTATTTGCAGATGATATTGTCTTAGTGGATGAAACTAAAGATGGAGTGAATAGGAAATTAGAACTCTGGAGAAATACATTAGAATCTAAAGGCTTTAAGTTGAGTAGGACGAAAACTCGAATACATGCACTTTGTGAGTTTGGAAACACTAGACATCGAGATGACGGAGTGGTAAAATTAGGGAAGTAGAAGTTCCTAGGGTAAACCACTTTAGATACCTAGGTTCAATCATACAAAATGATGGTAACATTGAAAATGATGTCACACATAGAATCCAAGTGGATGGAAGAAATGGCGGAGTGCAACGGGGGTGATTTTTGATCGACATGTTCCTACTAAGTTAAAAGGAAAATTTTATAGGACCGCAATTAGGCCAGCTATGCTCTATGGAAGTGAATGTTGGGCGGTAAAGCAACAACAATTACATAAAGTGAATGTAGCAGAAATGAGGATGCTTAGGTGGATGTGCGGTAAAACTCGTAAAGATAGAATAAGAAATATAGAAATTCAAAGACAAGTAGGAGTAGCACCAATTGATACAAAGATTAGGGAAGGGCGGTTGGGATGGTTTGGTCACCTGTAAAGACGGCCTACAAATGCCCCAACTAGAAAACTTGACTCAATAGAAACTGTAGAAATTCGACGAGGTAGGGGTAGACCAAAGTTAACATGGGATGCATTAATTAAGAGATATTTGAATGGTTTGCAAAGCTCACCATCAATTACATTTAATCGAGCACAATGGAAAAGTTTGATCCATGTAGCCGACCCTAGTTAATTTGGGACTGAGGCTATGTTGTTGTTGTTGTTGTTTTATAGTCCCTACTCCTATTCTTATGGACTCTGTTTTCCCACTTTCTTTCCCCCATCGAATTCTTAGCTCCATTTTCTGTACAACTTGTGGGACTCTCTATTTTTTATTCTAAACTCTTGTTAGCGCTTCTCACTTTTACTTTATTAAACAAGTTAATCCCATCTTTTTATTCGAAATGCCTATTTATTCCTCTCTTTGCATTATGTCTTTATTTACTTTTTATTTTCAAGTAAAATTTACACTTATTATAGAATTCTTTAGAGATCTAACTTTTCTATAAGAAGTGTTCTAGAAATCTCATTGCTTTTGTTTCCAGTTCATGGACTTCCGTAACTCTAGGTTTCTAATCATGAAATCATATCGTTGTTTGTTACATATCATATTTTCTTCAAAAATTTATAAACACTCTCTTGAGATTCATATCAACAAGACACTTGTATTTTACTCATCATCAATTAAAGGCATGAATATGCAAATGAATTACTTATTCATTATATATTACTATATATAACTTAATCTATATTGGGTAAACATGTTCAAATAATAAGTTATGTTTTCCTCTTTAACTGTTTTAAAAACAAAATTTTAAGGATCATATCCTTATTTTTCATCCTTCCTTACCACTTCCTATAGTTTACCATAGTGTAGTAATGATGCCCCCAAACTTAAATTAAACCTTATCCTCAAGGTTTAAAAATAGCTTGAAATCATGAAAACACTAAAACACACAAACATATAATAACACAATATATAACATCATAAACTAAACATCAAATTTAGACAACTAGATAGGTAACAAAATATCTCAAATTTAAAGTGACTTTATTTTACTATAGCCAACAAATGAGTATGTACATGGAAAAAAACATGTCTAATTATTAACTTTAGTCTCGAAGATTTACCTCTTTTTTTTTGAAGAAAAGATTTACCCCCATTTTAAGTATAATAATACATTGATCTTGAGGAATATTCAAAAACTCTTTGAGGCGATTTGCTACTCATGAACCACAAAGAGAGATTTCAAAATTTAAGAGTAGGCTTCTATCTCCTCTATATTTGATGGTTTTTCTTATGCAAGAGATTTTTGTTTGCTTATCTGATTATGTTTGTTCTATTATGGTTGAATGTATTATACGAGAAGGAAATGCTTACGCTTATTTTTGTCTTATTACTATTTATGTTTTGTTATAAATCTTCACATATTTCATTCTTTATCGTTAAGAAATAAGATACTCTAAAATTTATTGTGCTATAGGAATGGTGAGGAGGTTGATTTCAAGAAAAAGTGCATTGCCGAAGTGTATTCTAAATGGAATATGAATATAAAGCACCAAACCACCCTTCTCTCATTGTTCATCTATATGACAAGCAAAATGAAACTTATTGCTAATTGTTTGTCCATTCTTTAATAGTTTTATATGTTTTAAAGCTATTTATTTTTTTAATCAAATTCCTTTAGGGTTCTAGTTTGACAACGCCGCGAAAATTGAAAAACTTTGTTTTCAAAAACATAAACAGGATAAAAAATCATTAAGATAATTCTTTAATGCAAAACATAACTCAATCGCTAGTTTCCTTCTATGTGTTGATCTCTTTTCAAGATGTTCACACGAGCGCCCTCCTTTAGAAATCCACATACGAATGATGACCATGACTTAGATTGTTGGCTTTGGGAGATCATGTAAACGTTTCTTTCCGCTCCCCTAGTCCTGAAAACTCAAAGAAAGCCAAAAACAAAAATATCTTTTATTTAAGGGTTTCGACCCTTTTTAAGTACGTACATCATTCCCACTATTAAAAACACCTATTTATAAAAACATTGTACTTAGGGTTTCAATTGAATGACATATATATATATATATATGTTTTTACTTAAATAACTAATAATATAACAAATAATATGGGCTTTTCTTACATGAGTTTTATCCTATAAAATTTCTCAATCTGGATCATAAGAAATCAGGTAAAGTCGTTCTTTGTCTGCAACCCGATAGTTACGTGCAATGTTTGTAATAGAAAAAAACCTTTTTTTGATAAAAAAAAATTCATAAACGATCTCTATGTGATGACCTGTCAGCAAATTAGACTGGACTTGGCTCGATTCAAACCGATCGATGGCCCTAGACACGGTTCAATTGGGGTGTCGTGGCCGTGCTCGAAATAGTAGATCATAGAACTTTATTATTTCTTTTATATTTGGGTGCATGTATTATTTCTCTATCTCTAAAAAATCCCATTTCCCCAATGGACTACTGTTTTCGTCGGGGTGGACACACGTGTGATCAACACCCACTCGATTGCATCGATATGTGATAATTAAATCTTGATGCCTTTCTTGTCACTCTTACAGATTCAATGCAATGTTAGGGACTGAATTTTCTGAACAAGATTTGTTGATGGTGGAGACAAAGCGAACAAACTCCATTGATTCATGTAATTTCAATTCTCGAAGCGATTCAACATTAACCATTTTACTTGCTTGGTGTGAAAGCTTTCCAACCTATCATCGCGATCTAACATCTACGTTTCTTGTCGCTCAAGATTTTGCTTTGTTATGGAGAAAGCTCCTTGATACAAGCAAGGGTTGAAGGAGAGGGGTCCTGTACAAAAACCCTCAATTCCGAGTTCCTACCTCCAAAAAAGGTATCTTTTGTAGCTTAATTGCTTTGAATTCATTTACATGTGAATGTATTTATAAAGTCCCAAGCAGTAGCTGAAGGTGCACCCCAACTATTTGATAACGTTTCTATGATAACAAAACCAACTTGTTTTTAACTTTGTTTTGGAGTTATCATTCAGGTTGCATTAGTAGAGAATGGTGAGCAAAGCATAACTTGCAAGTCTATTACACTCTCTCCCTCCCGTCGAGTTTTGTTGCGCTTATGGCTCAACTCTTCTTCCCAATAACAAGCTTGAGAAGGTTTAATTCATTTGTTGTTTGGTTTATTTCCACTTATTTCCACTTTGACTCAGCTCTTCTCTCTCAATTATTCTCTCTTTGCTCATCCGAGTCTCCGTAGAGTCTTTTTCTTTTGGTCTCCACAAACCCTAATTTCTTTGGTTGTTTCTTTTTGGATTGCCTTTGCTTCAACAACTAATTGGAACATTTTGTTGGTTTGGTGTGACTTTGGATCATATTTATTTGTTTTTGATTGATTAATGTGTTGTTTGTTTAATTAGGTTTCAAGTTAAATTGTTTCTAATTGTGTTCTTTCCATAGGGTCTTGCATTTTTAATTTGCATATGAAAAGCAAGTCGTCTAAACATTAATGTCTTAACGATTTCTCAAATTTAACAATGGATTGAGTTTTATTTGGTCACTGCCCCCATCTCCATGACATTTGACACCCTATTTTAAATTTTCCTTCTTATTTTTTTGGTTGTTTAGTTTCTTTTTTTCCAAATTTGTTGAATACAACATTGCGAGAAAGCCACTCCAGGAAACAGTTATACCAAAGCTAGAACTAGAGAAGAAACCATCCAATGATGTATAATCTTGAAAACTGCTGAGTTTGCTGATCATTAAGGCATGAACAAAGAGGTACTAGCCTTAGCATAAAATGAATCAATGGGAGAATGATGAGGACAAAGGCATGTCAATCATTCAATATAGAGAGCTTTGACTTGGTCTTCTTTGATGTTTATTGATTGTATCTCAAAGCTTCTAAAGTTGATGATTTCCTTTAATGGATCATTTTTTTTTTCAAACTAATTTTAATGTGTGCATGATTACCAATTCTCGGTTGAATTTCCTTATTCCATTGTTAAATCGGTCATTATTATTTGTGTGAAATTCCATCTCTTTGAACTTCCATTTCGGAACTTTGATATTTGAACCATTTAGTGCATAGCTTATTCATAACAATTTGTTAGAAATAATAATGCCCATATGAATTAGTGTTGATTATGAACAAATGACACATGACTCATGAAAGTCATTTTAAACTTGGAAAGCCTTCTATTAACAAGAATCTCAGAACATGATTTTTTTTTTTGTTGTTTTCTTATCTTATCTCTTTCAATTTCTTTTTCAGACTTCTGATTGTGTAATATAAAGAGCATGACTATCTTATTGAGAATAATATGATTGTGGAAGTTTAAGTATTGTGTTTCTTATTGGTTGCTCTTGTAAGTGAATGTTGTCACTATTGATATTGGGGCAAGTGTCTACTAAATTTAGGGAAAATGATTTTTCGCTACTTCGTTGAATTGCTACACGTAGTTATGTTGTCTTTTCACTGATTGTCATCTCTTATTCTTTATATCAATTTGCAATGTTCATTTCCTTAAACTTAAAGACTTTTATGCTTTTAGTCTCTAAGCTTTCATTAGTGTACATTTGGCCCTTAAACTTTTGAGTTTTTATTCTTTTGGTCTCTGAACTTTGATTTTTTTTATGTTTTTAGATACAATAAAATTAAAAAATAACATTAAGTTGCTAAATAAAATTGTGGAATCCATATAACTAATTAGTTTTGTTTGAGCCAAAACATCTCTTGTAAGATAAATGAGGCATCACTATTAATCAAAAAGTAAGGTTTAGGTAGGTCGTGGGTTAGACTCCAGTTGAAGTAAAAAAAAGTAGTCTGATGATTGAAGTACCACCCTTGTTGGAGGTAGTCCTTTAATTATCTCGGCTAAGACAAAAGAAAAATTGCACTATTTTCTTGGCAATAATGCATTTGTGTTTTTTTTGTGATAATACAATAATGCATTTGTTGGTCCTTAAAATGAACAAGTTAATTTGATAGATTGGACTGACGAACATGTTCCTAATTTTATTTTTAGTTTTTTTTTGTCAAAGAAACATGTCCCTAATTGTGTCTTTGCTACTTTTCTCAATTTTTTTTCCTTTGACCAATAAAAGTTATATACTTGTATTAGATAAGAAAGACGTATGAATGCATAAGAGAATTTAAAAGGATGGATGCATATTATATAGTTTGAATCAATTACAAAAGTAAATGTTCTTCGTGTTGGATGGTATTTTAGATGAGGGTCTATACTTATTGATATTGAAATCTATAAGAGGGATTCACTCATACAATCATCTCTCTATCATAATTCATGACAAGGTTTCACCTTTTTCACCAATTCAACCGTTACATCCTTCTACCCAATTTTTTCTTTTTGCTAATCAAGGCAATGGAATGACTAGGTTTACAAGCGCCTTCGAGGGTTTTCTTGTTTGCTTATATCAATGTAATGTATCTTCATGGTCTTGCTAAATAGAATTTAGGGTTAAACTCAATGTAACGAGAACAAATCAGTGTTGAGGGCTCATACACTGTTGTATCAAATTGACTCACAAGTACAAAGTCAACAAATAAACCCATGTTTGGTTGTGAGACTTAAAAGTGGTAGATTTAATGCATGCTTTCAACCAATAATGAGTTATAAAATCCTTATAAAAATAGCCTTAAAAGAATCATTTCAATGCTCTTGAGTCTTGACAGTGTCATTCTTTTAATTAACCAAGCTAATGTTCAAACTTTCAATTTTCTCTTATCTTGGAATGTTCTAAGCTCTTTACGATTCTCTCTTTTTCTCTATTGAATCTTGTTCAATCAACTCATGCTCTCATTTTCCATTGTGACTATGATTTCTTTAACTCTGCCCATAGTGGTTCGAGTATCCAATTTCTTATCCTTTAAAAATGATGCTTCCTTCAATCTCTCATTTGATTTGTCGTTGTTTGTATCTGTCGTTATCGCGTGTCAGTTACTTAGTTTTGAGAGTTTTTTTCTTCAAAGTTTCAATTTTAACGAGCTTTTTGGTATATTTAGCTAAAATTCCTAAATTAAAATAATTCTTTGCTTCAATTTTATAGCAAATTTTGCTTTTCTTCAATCATTATTTCATGGTTTTTTTGTTTTTGGTAAAGAATGCAACTTTTATAGGTGCTATTGACATCTGTAATGGTTTTTCTCTTTGCGTTTCCATTGACACTCGCATTCGTCATGCATCGTCATCATTGCAATGCCATCAACCCACCCGTTCAATTGAAGGAACCCACTTTTGAGTTACTCGAAAGTGGAAGACTGGCGTCTCGTCAACTAAGTTAGAGCACATGGTGAGGGGTGTTGGAGATCTCTCCAAGAAGCAGCATGTGTGTTTTTGTTTCTTAATTGTGTGGTTTTGTTTGATGTACGGGGTGGTCTAAAAATCTTATTGGTTGATTGATTTGTAGAGTTTTGCTTTTTTGGGTTTTGAAAGTTTTGTGTGTTTGAGGTTTGCTTAGATGTGGGAAGAGTTGCTAATGAAAAAGGAAGATGCAAACCAAGGAAAACGATTGTGAATTATAGATTTGGGCTAAAACAACCATTATGCACACGATCATGCATACATTTCATATCATTATCAACATGGCTTTAGTTTACTTGAAGACAGGAAACGGTTGTTGAGACCATTTTAGTATAAATATAAATATATATTGATGCATAAATCTACGCTTGCTTAAAAATTCACTTTTGAGATGGTGAGGTTAAGGATGATTTGTTTGTTGTTTTATTGTTATAAGTTGTGATTAATTTTTAAGAAAGATATGAGCACAATTGAAGAAAAATTAGATTTATACAAAGAAAATTTATTGGTTGACCCAGTTTTGACTCCTATATATTATGGTCATTTGAATTTTGCATCGTGATGTGTGTGCACATGTTTTGAAGTGTACTATGTAAAGTTCCACAAGAATTTGGTGGCAAATGCAGGAACCAAAAATGGGTTACTCCAGCAGTAGGTAAAAATAAATCAATTTTGACTTCTCATGAGGTTAGCTTAGTTCCTTGAAAGAAATGCTATGAACATTACAATATGCTGGAAATTTAGGTTTAGTTGAAGTTAGGAATGCAATGAGTTGGTTTGCTATTATAAGAAGAAAAAAAAAGTTATCAGATTCTCAATGAGTTGGGTTGATTTTTTTTGGTCTCTTAATTTGTTTTAGAGGAAATGATTTGGTTGTGACCTTTATGGTATCTGCTACTTGCCTTTTATATTGCCTAACTTGTTTGGAGTCTCGAAAAAATCTACTTCTGGAAAAAAACATGTTCAATATATTTGCTTAGTGCTTCAAGGATGCGTTTCATAGTTTATTTGCTTAGAATGCAAATGCAATTAAAGTAAATGTATTGCTTAACCGATCTAGCAAATCTTCAAGTTTATTTGCTCCTCCAGTTGTTGAGTATTTCCCAAGTCTTGTACTTTCGCTTCCCATCAAACTAAATATGTAGAATGCAATATTGTTGATGTTTTATGACTTGCTAACAAGGTAACCTTTTTCTTTTCAACACAAGAGACTGCAAAACTTTTAGTTATTAGTTTTAATTTGGAGGTTCTTTGTTGTGCCGCGAAAGATCTTCCATTAACCCATGCCATTTCAATGTTGGTAGTGCCTGAGTTGATTGAGCAATTAATTGCTATGAGGAAGTTGTTTTTGCCTTGCCTCTTATCAAATCATCCTCAGGTAATGACCGCTTTCCTGTTAATTTGGTGTATCAAAGTCACAACAAGCCTTTTTTTTAATCCCCTATATGATGGGGCCTAAACGACATCGTATGCGCACGTAATTTGAGAGGAATTGTATTATTTAAAATGTTGTATGTGATAGATGTAAAAAAACGTCGTGGTTAACCTCTTTTTGAACTGTGGTTTAAAAGATCATAATCTTATGTATTCTATTTTGTGTGTTTCTACTTTATGTTTATTTTAACTATAGCACATGTTTAGGAAACTTCTATCTATACCTTATTCTCTATTTCTTCTCCGTTTCTTTTCTTTGTTTTCATTTCACGTTGTAGGTAGGATCAATGAATTGATTGGGCTTTTCCTTTTGCTTGCGAGCATTTGCTTATCCATTTAATCTATGTGCTCATCTTGAATAGATCATCCAATTTGAAAATTAAAGGATTGGAAATAATGTGATTACTCAAATGACCTATTAAATAGTTGTAGGACCCGTAAAACTCTATAAATAACTCCACGTCAAGATGAAATTATTTTGTTGGAGGAAACATGGTTTTGTGACATTTATACAAACTCAATTATACTAACATGATGTATAAAATTATTAAGGACTTGCAAGCATGTTTATGGGATTTTTTTCAGCATAAATGTTTATGGGATTTTGAGGCCTTATGAATCATACTTCTTTTCTCTTGCCTTTTTGACTCATAATATATCATTATTTTTTGAATAATTAAAATGCTTGTGTTGTGTTGCAGGCTGGTTAAATTGCCTTTCGAAGTTGCCAAAATTGATTATCTGAGATTGTTTGGACAAGTCTTGCTTACAAAATTCTCGTATTTATTAATCAAGGCAAAGGTCCCATAAAAATGGAAAAAAACATTTAGAAACCTCTTTTTCAAGAAATTTCAAAATTATTAGAAAATGAAGGTCTACCAGCAAGCTCCTCATCATAGTCACCTTAAGTAAAAATATGGAGCCAACAGTTGAGTCAACAATTAGGCAAATATTGGAAACAATCATTTTGTTGCTAACATCTTAAATATAAATGACGAGATTGTGTACCTTAACTTCTTCGTAGAGTTTCTTTTCCCAAATGTACAGCTTCCGCAAAATAGATAAAAAAACATTTAGAGCTCCCTCCGGTTCCATTATCGAATTCGAGTAAAGCAGGTCCGGCAGCTTTCTTTGCAGAGGATGAGGGATCTCCACCTTTAGACGATGATGGAAGAGAAGAAACAACCGACATTGAAGGGGCAAATGAATGTAACACCTTTGATGACACTGCCACAAATAAGTTTTCAAATTGTTCAAATGATACCTAAACAACAAAAATCAAATTTTCTATGTTAAATCAACCCGTTCAAGTAGAAACCGTTAAATGTTCCGCACCACTAGTTGATTGCACCACAAGTTCATTTCTCAAATCTCTTTATTGCTTCAACGTCATTGAGCAACATAAACGGATATACCCTTCTTATTACAATCGATAACTTATTATCATCATTTGACAAAAAAATAACTTATTATCATCAATCAAAGTATGGAGAACTAAAAGATCAACATTAATATATGCCTACCATTTGGGATGACACGAAAGAACAATAAGCGAATACAACTTAATTTATTCCACGCTTGAGGATCATTCATTGTTGCACATTTTTGCAATGGGATGACTCCATTTTGGAAATCTTTTCAATTTTAAGTGTAGGTCCAAAAATGTGGAATACATGGAATATGCGCTTACTTCATATTTTTTCACAAGAAATCACAACAAATATCTTACTTTTTCATATTTTTGTCTATATAAAAAATTAAATCAGTAGTTGTTAATTCCCCTTGTGCTATTCAAACGGTGAAACTTTATACCACAAATTAACGAATCAAATGATATATTACTAAACAAGTTTAGAATCCAATTGTTAATTGTAGTTTTTGATTGGAAATAAAATTTGAGATGTTAACAAACCAAACACATTCTTTGAGATTTCAAAATAATATTTTTAAGTTGAATTGATAATAAACATAATTTATAGGAAAATGTAGATATAAATATTTGAACTTTTCAAATTTTGTTGACATGTTATTGAAATTGAACTCCCGCGAGTGTAGCGAGCGGGTTCCCACATGCATAGCACGTCCAAAAAACTAGTAAATAATAAAATAATATGAATATAATATCCGTGATGAGACCAGAGATGTGTGATGACTACAAAGGTAGCATGGAAAGGACCGGTACATGGCTAAATACTAGGCTAGGCAAAACATGATTTATTTTTTGGGTTTTCATTGATTTTATGTCGCAAAAATACATAACTCAAATAAAACAAATATATATATATATATATATATAAACTAATAATCTAACTTGGATTGGTGGTATTGTAAAATGAGAACGAAGTTGTTACAAGACTTTGCATTGAGTTACATGTTAGTTGGCGGTGGTTGAGGTTGAAATTGAGTTCAAATTGGTGCAAGTTTGGCTAAGTATGGCAAGAAAACTGGTCCATAAATATTTGGTATGTCATAAACAAAGTTAATGTCAGCCCCCTCATCCTTAAGACGATTGACCGTCCTAAATTATTTAAATCCTCCAATAATCTAGTAAGCCTCTAGAATATTTCATTAATTCCTTTCATAACATCAATTTTCTAAAATCCTTGATGTACTTATTAATCCTCAGTTATCACATTAAAGTTTTGGTTATCTTAAGAATCTATTCAATTAACTTCAATATCAAATTAGTTTTCATTTCAGTCATAAAGTGCTCCAAAACTAAAACTTATATCCTCCAAGAAACACTATTCTTTTTTTAATTAATTGGACCAAATTAGGAAATCATAAGGATTACCTTTCGTATTTTATAAATATTTCAGCAGCACCTCCCCTAAAAGTAGCCTGCCGAAAAATCTACCTAATAGGCAAGAAAATGAGGAGAAGACCTAGAAGGACTCACATCTCCAAAACATTTCAAAATATAATATCAAAAAAATCAAAATATCAAACTTGCATCATGTCCAAAAATCTTCACCTTAAAACACATTTACAATCTTGTCGTCGCCGTAACCCATAATTATAGTTTTAAACTTCAAACATTATTTGATCCTCAAGAACCTTGCCAATAGTATCCTGATATACTTGGATCGTAATGCCATTACCAATATTACACGACCTATCGCTCATTCCCATAACCAAGAAAACATAATGTTATGTAAAACAACTCATTAAAAAAGAAATAGAAATTTGAGCAACATTTAAATACCCTTAAAGCTATTCTTATCTTTTCATGAACTTCACAACCTAAAATCATCAACAAAAGGTAAAACAATTTCAGATAAGTAAATCCTACATAATCCAAATTACCTGTATATCCAAATGCAAGATAATAAGAAATATAAATGTATTTCAACGAGAAACAACAGGTAAATATCAACAAGTGGTTACAACCTTCCTGTTTGCGCGTCACTAAGGTGTGATCAATACCTGAGTGAAATGAAAACACTACTAGAAGTAACTTCTAATGCACTTTGTGGGGATAATTGTCAAGCTGCGTTAACTCAACCCACAGGAGTTGTTTCGGTTTTCGACAACTCCTTCCGAATCCCATACGAAACATACTCAGTGAAGAGTGCACTATCAGAGACTTAAGACTCAGACGCTTGACCCACATTACCCTTGATGAATGAGTGCATGATCAACAAATATGATGGATAAACAAGGAGTTAAGTGCATTATAATACGATAAATAATGATAAAGTGATCACTTCAGGATTTATGTACAACCCAAGTAACTTGAAATTTATAACGTAGCCTCATTCATGCGTTCCTCGACTTTCACATACTTCCACATCCTATTAAATAATAAAAAATCATTATTTAAAAGTTAAAACGCAATCCTAACATTTACAAATCCTTTTTAAGCCACAATGGGATTTAAAATTCATTTTCAAGTTATAACGAAATTGAAACCACTGAAAAATCCAACAACTTCATTTCACGTCTCAAAACATAACTTATATCTCTAATTTCGGCCATAAAATACTTATTGACTTCAAAAGAAATTTACAAGTCTACTATAAAATCTTAAATGGAGATTTTAGCTCAACTGGCAATTTTAATCATGCCAATTCCAAGTCTCAACTTTAGAGCATCCAAAATGGTTGAACTCATTTTAGAGTTAGTGGAGTGCCACATCATCATTTCATTACACTCTCATATGTTACACTTAACTCCACAATTATGAAACTCTAAACTACATACTTTATGGGAGCCACGATCACATCACAATTCTTTTAAAAACACGACACAATTTACAAAAAAAATCTTAAATAAAAACAAAGACTAACAATAAGAAAAACTTTAATAAATATTTTTATTTGATTTTCACGGGCCCCATAGACATTGGGGCCCGTGAAGTGGCCGTTCAATCCCAGCGTACATGCACATAATAGATATGTAATGAAATGGTGATGTAATGCACTAGCATTACACGTCCATTGTGGATTCCCTTAGAACTTCAACAAATCCCAATTTACTCATTTTATCCACTTTTAGAGTTATTTCCTTCGCCAAAACACCTAAAGATTGCATTGCAACATTTTTATTATTCCCTCATTCATATTCCAAGTCAAAACTACCCCAAAATAAGCCTTCAACACTTAGTCAAATTATAGGTAGTACAAATTTTTTAATATCAAGACCCTATGTTCAACGTTAAATCTCGACCTCTAAACCAATGAATTTCAATACGAGCCTTATTGACCATTGAAATAGGTTATACCAAAATTCAAACGAACATATTAGCAAGTATTTTGGACATCTATAATGACTTTGAATCATTCATCAAACATGACTACTCGCAACTATCAAAATGAGCTTTACCCTATATAATTTGTAAAACGTTTGATACTTAAACTTATCGACCCAACTTGCATGCTTGCAAGCTGTTTTTATACTTAGCCAAATTTTGAGGCTTTTGAGCAATTCAACACTAAGGTTGTTACTCTTTTCCTATTTCCAAAACTCCATACACATTTACCCAATTTTAAAATCAAAAATCTCAGATAAAATAGGTTATATGAAGTATCAATTCACCAAAGATCATCACTAAATACCAAGAATTGAAGAAAATAACCATACCCGACTTTTCATATCTCAACTCAGTTCAAAAACTAAATTTCATAAGTTTGAGTCAACAAAACTCATTCCAATTGATTGTAAACTTATCTTAAAATCTAAACTGGTCAGAGACCATTTATTTCAATCAAATATTTCAAATTAATCTAAAACCCTTTGATTGTAGCCCTCTATCCAAACACTACAGAATTCTTAATTCGTGGGCTGTTTTTCCAAAACACTATTTAATCCAATTAAGCTAATTCTAAAATTACCCGATTTGACTAATAACACTAGAAAACAATGAAACCTATTAAATCCAATCAATTTTCATTAAGTATTCATTGAAATTATGGTTTTACACCTACCTCTACAACACACCAATTGTTCTTTCTCTTTTCCTTTTTTTGGCTTCCAAAATAGAATTTTTTTTATTAAAGTGACAGTGAAAAAGGGGATCCCTATGAGGTAGAATGAGTTAAAAGTGTGAGGTACGTGAGTGTATTTTTCTTGCAAATTAGAGAGAGAGAGAGAGAGAGAGAGAGAGAGAGAGAGAGAGTAGAGAACACATTTGTGTTGAAGGAGATGAAGTTGAACGAATTAGGGAAGGTTTTAATGAAACCCATTTCGATTATCATTTTGTTAAAAGGGTTTTAAATGAAAATTGACCTTTTTCCTTTCAATATTTATCCATTCATTCACTCTCTCAATGCCCTTTTGGGTCACTTCGCATTTTTGCAATTTCATATTTATTTCCTTATTTTAAGCCCAATTTAAACCACGAAAAACACCCGAGTTTTGCCAAAAAATGACAAAAATAACAACGTTCCCTGAAACAAGCAGATCCATCTAAGTTTCAACTCGACTATATTTCGCGTCGAATAGAGTATCATACATCAATTATTCACGCAAGAAAAAAATAATATTTAAACTTATGCTCTTTGATCTGTATTGCGTGGGTCTCACTTCAAACACTTAAATCTCAATTTAAATCCAAAACTGCTTAATTAGTTGTCTAATCAAGTTTATGAAATTCTCGGATGTCACAATTCTTTCCAACTAATAAGATTTCATCTTCAAAATTTACACTTACAAGTTAGTGAACCAAAAAAGATATGTGAAAATGATCATTCATATATAACTCTTTTAATCCAACCTTTGAAACTATTTCCAAGGTGAAACTGTTAAGGTGACCAAATCACTTTCTTTGTATTCAACAACTCTGTGGTAGAGATCATAACCATTTGAATTTTTTCTTTTTAACTTCTTGTTTTAATGAAGACTTATTTATGTTACTTTGCTAATCCTGACATTTTGTAAATTTCTAATGAGCTAAATAATCAACTTTTTGGAATATCTGATAAACTTTACTTCACTACTATTTCATGCCTTGAATCTCATTCAAGCATCAAAACATAGCAAGATTTAACCTATCTTATGACAAACTTTCTTCTTAACCGAACAATTCCACAAATCGTTGATAATTCTATCCATATCCACCAAACTCTACTATACTTAGTCTACTTTACTTCCACGTCACAGAACATTGTTTTCATAAAATTTATCAGTTGATCAATTCTTACACAATCATAAGTATAAATATATAAAGTGATGCAAATAATATTTAAGCATAATATTAGATACCAAAGTAGAGTTGCGTTTCATTTGATGCATCATCATTCTAGCATTTCTCAATAAAAACCTTGAATTTCACAAGTCATCCCATGACTATAGATCTCTAATTACATTTGTCATCCCATAGTAAGAGATCTCAAATTTCAATCCAATAAGATATAGAAACATGACACGTCATGCAACTCTCCCCCATTCTCTAAATGTCCACTCACAATATCATTTAGATTTACGGACAAGAAAGCAATTATCAATTTCAACTTGTCAACCAATTCACTTAACTTTCGATGTGACTAGTTAAAAAGTTAATGACTTTTTTAACTTCATCAAATCATTTTCTATTCATGAGTTGACAATGAACCTCAATACATTCACTTAACTGCCCACTTCTTTTAGATTGCTTTGATCACTACTCCGATTTCAACATTTCTCCAATTATTGAGGTTTCACATCATCTCCATTTACTGAGATTTTACATCTCAATCACTTACTAACAAACTTCTTTCATTACTTAAATAGAGACATTTATCCATAATTCGAGTAGACATACATTTCTAAACAAAGATATCGACATATTCCGTAATCATACTATCGTAGTATAATTTTTTTAACTTGTATTTTCCATATAAGTTATAAATATGATATCTCTTTTTTCCTCTACTAAATTTAATGTAGAATAATATTCAATTCTTCAACATATTATGTTAGATATATTATCATCTATTCAATAATCCAATTGACTATATGAGCTGTAAGTCATGCACTTCTTTTCATTTGATTTGTATCTTCACCATCATTCAAGTGTCTTACATCAACTCCAATTTATAATAACCTAGTGCTTTAAACTTCACCACTGACTGATCATATAATGTGACACTACATTCGAACCAATGTACAACATATTTACTACTTTCAATTGCATACTATTTTGGTTCAAAACGTTCAACAATTGGAGTTTAATTCCTTGTATGATCATTGTGAATATATATTAAATTACATTAAACTTATAGTTTGATATCCAAAGTCTTTTCAGGATTCGTTCACTTGGATTTCTCACTTTCATGCATATGTGAGAATATCTTGACAATTTGTTTACCTATACTTAAGCTTCCAATTAACTCCAATGAAACTTCATAGACTATTTTTTTTCTAACTATCATCAATTCATTTGATTATTCAAATATGGTGGACATCACACTGACCTTATACGCCATCAATGAATCGTGATTGTGAAACATAGTTACTTAGACTTTTGGTCTTGCACAACAAATCTAATGTCTTACCATGACTAAAGAAGTCCATTCGTGTTACTTCCAGTAGTCATAAGTAATCTCAACGTCTCATTTTATTTTATACACAGTGTCTATTCCATTCAGTTTTTTTCAATCTTAGCTATTCTCACATGGATCTCATTCTTTTACAAACTTATCACAACTTTTGGGCAACAATTAGGCCACTTACAACTTTTTAATTTTAACTTAGAAATGCAATTTATGTTTTTTTTCTTTTCAAAAATATAGCTAAGGGTGATACAGCTTCTTATGATCATTCAATCAATTGAAGTTTTCCATAACTAATCTTTATTCAAAAGAGAGAAATTGTGACTCAAACAGTTCTACTGTTTGTTATTGCCTTAAGTTGTTTATATTAATATCATATTTCTCAGTTTTTTTTTTCTCACAAAGAAATTGGTACTTTTCAAGAGACTGAAAGATATCAAAATATCTTACTGATCATCAATTCGATTTTTTGATGAATTCACCTGTCAGTTATTGTTCAACTTAAGAGATAGAATAATTACAATTTCCAAACTATTAGTCAACTAAATGAACAATTGAACTCTTAAAGGATGTTGTTTCAATCCTTCAAGTCATATAAATGGAAATTCTCTTGACATAGGAGTTCATATCAACTTCCTATACATAACACTTACTAATACTCAACCAGTTTTTTTATATCTTTATTTGTTGTATTTTATGTTGTAATGAGGGGCATCATAACATAATTTGGTCAAAAGTGACTATTGGGTACTTTGAATATCAAAACACAATTACTTCTGTTTTATTTAATAGCTAATCCTAGCTATTTTCATAACATTTTCCCAATCTCGACTTCTAACACGTTGATCTTATCACTACATTTTTCACTTTCAAGTTAAAAATTTCACCGATCTTTATTCTATAACAACACCTAATCCGTTGTTAACAAAGATTACTTATAACTTGTGTTTTCTATTTGTTTTATTATTTCCTTAATCGACTTATAGAACCGTTGTACTTAACATCGCTTAAAATTAAGCACTTGCATGAGAAGCAATAATAAAACATTCAGTATTTCTTGTGGGACTCATTTGATTGTTTTAAATCATAGTTTCATTCCCAATTTTACTTTTTATTTTGTTTTGCAGAGAAAACAATACTTTGATTCAAAATATTTTATTTTACTAGAAACCGACTTAGACAACTTGACTGATCCAATTAAAATCTCATTGTGATTTTTCAGTCAAACTCAGTTTTATTTAATCAATTTCTATGTTTGAAAACCACAATTCTCCTTTTTTTCGTTCATTGAGACTATTTCGAAAATAGCTCTTATTGGTTATGAATTCAATGAATAAATCATAGAATAGGACTTTCTTAGTTAACCATGCAACCAATACTAACCTTATTCGAAAATCTAAGATAATCCATATCTTATGCTTCCCACAAGTCTCAATTTCATTTTATGTTTTCCAACCGATTCTCTATCTTTTGAAACTTAATTACAATCTATTTTAACATTTTCCTAAGCATTTAAAAATTGTAATAGTTCAGTATTTTTAATTTCAAAAATATCTATGTTCAGTACTTACGTTCCTGAACCATCTAGACTTTTTGTTCAACCAATTTCCTAATGGTTTAAATACTGATTATTTCCTCAGTCATATTTGTATCGAACTACTTTCAATACCCTTGTGAAATTAGACTTCTCAAGTCTATTTGACTTCTAATCACGCTCAGTTTCATTTCATAGTTTTATTCTCTCTTTTATTATCTGTTACTATTTAACTCGTCATTTAATACGAGTTAAGTATTGAACAAACAAGGAGAATAAACTTCCTATCCCATATCTTGAGATAATACACATACATGAAACATAAGCATAACACAATAATTCAAATACCCTAGCTCACGGTCACTTCCCAACTAATCGTGCTCAATCACCCTTTGGTTCTCTACCAAACTTCCTATCGCATATCTTGACAACCCCCTCGTCATTAAGAAAAATGACTGGCTTAGATTATCCAAATTCTCTGATATCTAGTAACCTTCTACAATATTTTGTTTAATTACTTTCATGATATCAACTTTCTAAAATCCTCGAGGTACTTTAATCCTTAGTTATCACATTAAAGTTTTTGTTATCTTAAGAATCTATTCAATTAACTTCGACCTCAAATCAGTTTTGATTTCAATCCTTAAAGTGCCCCAAAACTAAAATTTATATCCTTAATGAAATACAATTCCTTTTTCTTTAATTGGAGCAAATTAGGAAATCATAAGAATTACCTTTCATATTTTGCAAAAATTTCGGTAACACCTCCCCTAAGAAAGGTCTTCCAAAAAACTCACTTAATAGACAATAGAATGGGAAGAAGGCCTAGAAGGACTCACATATCCACAACAATTCAAAATATAATATCAAACAAATCAAAATATCAAACTTGCATCATGTCCACGAGTCTTCACCTTAAAACACATTTATAGTCTTGTCAGATGCATAACCCCTAATTATAGTTTTGAACTTCATTTAATCCTTAAGAACCACGCCAATAGTATCCTAATATACTTGGATCATAATGCCATTACCAATGTTACATGTCCTATCATTCATTCCAATAATCAAGAAAACAAAATGTTATGCAATACAATTCATTCAAAAAGAAATAGAGATTTAAACAACATTTAAATACCCTAATGAGCTCCTTTTATCTTTTCATGAACTTCAATACCTGAAATTGCCAATAGAAAGTAAAGAGATTTGAGATAAGTAAATCCTACACTGTCTAAATTACCTTTATAGCCAAATACAAGATAATAAGAAATATAAATGTATTTCAATGAGAATCAATAGGTAAATATTGACATGTGGTCACAAACTTCCTGTTAATGCATCGCTAAGGTGTGATCAATACCTGAGTGAAATGTAAACGGTACTAAATGCAACTTTTAATGCTTTATAGGAGGATAATTGTCAAGCTGTGTTAACTAAACCCACATGAGTTGTTTCGATTTTTTGCAACTCATTCTTTATCCCACAAGAAACGTACTCAGGGAAGAGCAAACTATTAGAGTCTTAAGACTCGGACGCTTGACCCACATTACCCTTGATGCATGAGTGCATAATCAACAAACATGATGCATAAGCAAGGAGTTAAATGCATTATAATGCAATAAATAATGATAAAGTCATCATTGTAGGATTTACTTACAGCCCAACTAACTTGAAATTTATAACGATGCCTCGGTCGTGCGTACCTGACAATCATGTAGTTCCATGTGCTATTAAATCATAAAAATCATTATTTAAAAGTCATAGTGCAATCCTAACATTTATAAATCACTTTTAATTCAAAATGGGATTTAGAATCCATTTTCAAGTTATAACAAAGTCAAAACCACTCTAAACTCCAAAAACTTCATCTCAAGTATCAAACCTTAACTCATATCTCCAATTTTGGACATAAACAACTTATTGACTTCAAAAACAATTTACAAGTCTACTATGAAATCTTAAATTGGGATTTTAACTCAATTGGCAATTTTAATCTTACCAATTCCAAATTTCAATTTTAGAACTTCAACAATTCTCAATTTACTCATTTTATCAACTTTTAGAGTCTTTTCTTTTGCCAATACACCTAAACATTGCATTGCAACATTTCTATGATTCCCTCATTGATATCCCAAGTTAAAACTACCCCAAAATAAGCCTTCAACACTTAGTAAAATTATAGGTAGTGCAGATTTTTCATTAGCAAGACCTTATGTTCAACCTTTAATTCTCGATCTCTAACCCAATGAATTTCTCTTCATACCTTAATTACTATTGAAGTAGGTTTTACCAAGATTCAGAAAAATATATTCGCAAGTATTTTGGATATCTATAAAGCCTTTAAATCATTTGTCGAACATGGCTACTCACAATTGTCAAAACTGTTAACAATTATAATAGTGGGTTGCATGCTACCTTTCCACCACTTTTTCATTGCCTAAACAAATGATTCTAAGTTTTTATCTTTCCATTATGTAAAGTATGATATACAAGAGTCATAATGAGCTTAAGTAATTTTAATTCAGATAACATTTGATACTTTCAATTATCGATCCAACTTGCGTGCTTGCAAGCTGTTTTTATGCTTAGCCAAATTTTGAGGCTTTCGAGTAGTTTAAAACTAAAGTTGTGACCTCTTTTCGAATTTTCAAAACTCTACACACATTTTCCAAACCTTAAAACCAAGTATCCCAGATAAAAATATGTTATATGGAATACCAATTCACCAAAGATCATCACCAAATACCAAGAATTGAAGAAAATAACCATAACCGACTTTTCCTATATCAACATAGTTCAAAAACTAAATTTCATAAGTATTAATTCAAAAAAACTCATTCCAATTGCTTGTAGAATTATCTTGACTCAATCTAAACTTGTCAGAGACCATTTATTTCAATCGAAAATTTTAAATTAATCAAGACCCTTTGATTCTAAGCCTATATCCAAACACTACTGAATTCTTAATTCATGGGCTATTTTTTCAAAACACTACCAACTCCAATTAATTAGATTCGAAATTTACCCATATTGACTAAAACACTAGAAAAAATGAAACCTATTAAATCCAATCAATTTCCATTAATTTTCATGAAGGAAATTCATGGTTTAATACCTACATCAACAACACATCAACTGTTCTTTCTCTTTTCCTTTTTTATGGCTTCCAAAATAAAGTTCTATTATCAAAGTGATAGAGAAAAGGGAGATACCAATGAGATAGAATGAGGTTAAAGTGTGAGGTACACGAGTGTGTGTTTTTATGGCGAGGGAGAGAGAGAGTAGAGAAAATGTTTGTGTTGAAGGAGATGAAGTTGAACGAATGTGGGGAGGTTTTTAATAAAACCCATTTCGATTCTTATTTCATTAAAAAGGTTTAAAATGGAAATAGACCCTTTTTCCCTTCAATATTTATCCATTCATTCACTCTCCCAACGCCCTATTCGGTCACTTTGCATTTTTTCAATTTCACGTTTATTTCTTTATTTAAAGCCCAATTTAAACCCCAAAAAATACCAAGATTTAAACCCTACAAAATACCAAGATTTTGCCTAAAATCTGCAATAATAACTATGTGCTCCGAAACATGCAGGCATCCCGTCTAAGTCTCAACTTGACTATATTTCGCCTCGAATAGAGTATAATACATCAATTTGTCACGCGCCACACAAAAATAATATTTAAACTTATGATCTCCAATGTGTAATGTGTGGGTCCCACCTCAGATACTTAAATCTCAATTTAAATTCAAAAATAATTAATTAGTTGCCTAATCAAGTTTATGAAATTCTCGGATGTCGCAGTTAAGATTTTTGGGGTTTTGGTTTGACTTAAAGTAGTTTTATAGACGTTTTATGGAGTTAGACTATTTCGTCAAGAGTTTGGGTTAATTTGGTGGAAAAATCAAATGAAAAACGAGCACTGAACGTCAAGACACATCAAAATAGGAATTTCAAAAATTAATAAATAAAAAGAAATCAAGCTACTAACAAGCAGCTGAGGGTTTATATATAAATATAAGAAACAAATCAAATGAAATCAAGTTCCATTTGAAATGTTCAACATAACATTTTTATATTTTGGTTTATAAACCACTTCACGGATATTTTCGCTCGTGAAGCTCTATATGTCTGATTTTCGCCCATTTTTTTCACAAAATAGTAGAGCGTCGCAAGAGAGTCAGTTTGAACTAAGTTTCCATGGTAGAGACGATGTATTCTGCTCGAAATTTGGTAAATTCTCAATTTAGTGCATTTTCCACGATTCAATTCGACTTCTCGCAATTTTTTGATTTCTTTCACGGGGTATTAATTGGAACTGGTAGGGATTGTTGATAATTGATGTATTGCGTTGATTTGCGGTAATTTGGAATAAATTCCGATGATGTGGCTTAGAATTTTGGTGAAGTGAATTGATGTAATTCATTTGATAACTGTTTTAAAGATGTTTTTTGTAGTTAAAATTGATTTATATTAGGATTCTAGACAAACTAGGTGATTGTTTCTTGTCCAAATTGACTCCGTAGGCTATGGAAATATTTTGAATGTGTTATTGAGCAATTTCCTTAGGTTGGTATTAGTTTTAACGTTATAATTGCGAAAATATTGATTTGGAGAAGTTTTGTTAGTTCTAAATCGTGATCTGATTAAAGTGTTATTGGAGGCTCTAGAAAGTATAAAGTGCGCTTTACTAGTTCCTTTTTGGTCAATATAAAAAATATCAATGTTTTCAAGGTTAAAAACTTACTTCAAGTTAGCTAGTTGAAAGAGTTGACAATACGGAGTCAAGTTATTCGATGCGGGACGTAGTGTAAGTGAACAATATGAACTTATAAACTCTCAGTACGCATCATATATCTGTTGCACTGTCGCATTGCATCCATGACTATCCATTCGCCGTGCATATAGTCATTTGGACCTTTTGGGGCTGCCTTCGACTTTCAGACAGGTCTAATGGCACAATATTATTATGTGTACCTCCTACTACCTTTATCATCCTGGATGGAGTTAGAGTATATCAGTAGTGCTCGAGGACTTATATCATGTGAAGGCATATCCCCATATCGTAGGTGGGGTTCATCGCCATGCCGATGAGATACGGGCCAAGTCTTGCACCTTGCAGATTCATCGGAATCACCATTGCAGCATGTTTACTTTTATCTTTGTTATTATATTTTCTTCAATTCATTATTATGTGTTGTAATTTTATAAAACCTATCAGTTCATTTACTGGGTACTTCACAACCCAAATTTGTTGTTGAATTAGTTAGATTTGCAGTAATTACTAAAAGGGCAAGGCACTGGCATGGTCGAAGACGGAGACAAGTGCCCTTATCCACACTATAGGTAATATATTAGTTGAATTGGTTTTAGTTATATATCCATTAATCAGACTTGTATTTGATTGTATTCGGGAGTTAATTCCTCTACTCTATTTATATGGATTACAGTATATTATAATTGATGCTTCCACTTTAGGTTCCCTGATCGCTTTGCATGTTCACTAGCTTGCACACTACGGGTGCGACAAACAATTGAGCTTGTTGAGAAAATATAATGTTTTTCAAAAAAGTTAACTCAAATTTTTTTTTTTAAAATGAAATAATAATAAGGGAAGACAAGTTCGAAACATCTTTTAGGGTTGTGGGTGTGACCGAACACCTCGACAGACAGTTCAGGTAAGTTAGACTGCTGGTTCGCGGCATGGGTGCCGACATTCTAGCAAGGCACTATGTCTACCCAAGTTGTATGAAGATCAAAATCATTACAACCTAATCAATAGTGTATATCACATGCTTTTATTGTATGATATCCTTTATGTTGGATGATGTGATGACCCCCTTCTCAAATTAGGGCACCGCTCGGTCTAATCCCGTTATTAATCCCTAATCTCACAATATAGGACCTACCAAAGGACTAGTCAACCTATCCAAAACCATTTACCTACTTATTATTTATTATTGTTCTTGAATGAATGTAAATCTACACTTATCCTATGTCAAGTCATAAATCAGAGTAAATTAAAATTTTGTTTACTTCAAAGTTTATTTAGCAAAAGTCTTAACAATCTAGCGAAAGCTTATAACATGAGTCCTAACAATTATGGAAAAAAACCAAAGTATAAAGATAACATGCATATATACGATGAAACGACGATATATAACATCATGTGTCTGGTAAAGGTACTACTCACTTAACCCATAATGCATAACCCCAAAAATATACCATATACATATAAAAATAATACATCAAAAAGCAAACCTACAAAATTTGGTGTAGCAGTGCTCTCCTGGCTCAGAGGTAGTCCCCGATCTTCTCTTTGCCCGGCCTGCTACTTGATGGATCTGCACCCACCGTCACAAACTAGACGGTGAGTAAAAAAAAGTAGAAAGTAATACTAAGAGACTTTTGTTCACATTCCTAATTATGCAACAAGTATCTAAAAGCATGATAATAACAACTATGCAGTAAAGAGAACATGCAAAGAAATACTTCAGCTAAACAACGTGAAACTTACACATGGCTAAGTAGTAATGATCTAGGGCCGGTCGTCCGTGATCTTCATCACATCAGCTTTTTCACTATATAAGGATAGAGTGAGCTCTACATCAATGTGAAGGTCTAAGCATTGCTCTTGCCTTAATAAACTTTCACCGGTGACAACACCGTGATATATACTTGCCAACATCCCCAGTGTCCTATACCCCGTGCGCTACACAAGTTATGCCTCGCTAACAACCCCAAGACTCATTTCCCGCGTGCTACGCAAGATAGTGGAGAGATCCCAATAACCCTGGAAGTCTAGTGACTCTCGTATGTTTTTGAGTATGTTTAGATCTTTACTTAGCATATTAGACTCATTTATAGTTTTTAAGGACCTCTTGAGACTTGTCGATTTTTTAATGTTGTCATAGCATAGCACGCTAATAACCCTATGTAACGTGCTAGTGACCGATGTAGCGCGCTATTTTTCCTAAATAGCATGCTATGTGTTGCGAACCAGTGAATTTTGCAAATAGAACTCTAAGTTTTCTTCGCACATAGGTTATGCTAATGCCTTGAACACCTCCATACACTCTTCCCAAGTTTCAAGACATCATTACCAACATAAAACAACAACACATATCATCAAATACATGAATTCATTGAATTGAGCTTTGTTTATGGTGTAGAAAAGTTATCTAACTTAATGTACACTAGCTTAGCTTGAGTTCTTCAACAAATCACTAAATTTTGTTGTTCTTCTCTTCCCACGCTACTCTCTTCACTCTAGCAAGCTTTGCTTCTTACATAAGAATTCAAAATGAAAAGGTTGACTTGCTTGTGTTGACCAAAAGGTTTATAGTCATGAATTGGATATGGTTGATTGATAGCCCTTGATCCTAATATGCACAAGTATCTCGAGACTTATCTAATGGTTCACCTACTAACACATGTCTCATTAACTCATGCCAAGTGACACCAATGAGTAATTCAATTTGTGTTGAGATGTGCGAACACGTGTCTCGAGAAATGTCAAGTGGCTATTACTTTAACTTACTAACTTAAGTGTATTAATACATAACCAACCATAGTCCCATTTATATCACTTATGAAAGCACTATAAAGCTTATACCAACTCACCACATTACCCTTTAACTCGATCCCACGTCGGTATGCATATGCGTCTCTGCTTATGCCTCGACACCTACAAGTAAGTAGAAATGACTTAGTAGTCTACACATATACAATACACTAGACATGCACCACAAAAAATATAACAATTACCTCGGCCACATAGCCTCGGTTATGACACGTATCTCGCTACGGGTCCCACATCATAGATCATTTGATCATGATTAAGAGATTAAACTAGGATTAGAAATTTGGGTCATGACAGGTAATGTTCCATAGGCTAATTTTGTAAACGTTGTTTAACTGTTATAAGTAGATGCATGTTTTTTTTATAATAATATCCATGAATAATTAGTGTATTATTCTAAATGTCCCTAGTCTATTATTATTGCAGAATAATAATAAATTAAGACAGTATGAGTCTTGATTGATAATCATGTGATGATTTTGTGTAAATGTATATAGATCAAGATCATGAGTATTTATTTGGAATAGATACTAGACTGACCTGGTATGAGAACACTACATGGTCAATGTCATACATGATTCTCATGATAATTATATCATTTAATTGTTCAACTTGAGATCACCTTATACTCCAACATTAAGAGCAAAATGATTTGACATAATTAAATGTCATAATTAAATAGGTGATTATAAAAAAGTCGTGATTGGTCAGTGTCCAACAAATATGTGGAACTTGTGTGAACAAGATGAGAATTTTGCATCTCGTATAAATATAGATATCTATTGGGCCCTTTTTTATGTTAGACTTATAAATGGTCAAATCTAATGAATTGATTGGATCAATGTCACTTGACAATCTCAGTCTACCTAAAGATCGAGACAAGTAGATTAAACTATAAGAGTGACATTTCATGTCTTATGTTCGATCAAAATGATATCGCGTGACAAAAGGATATGATATGAAAAGTCTATAAATGTGCTATATTTTAGTATGGATTTGGTGTGTTTTATAAGACTTCATTACCCATTTATAGTACTTATCTTTTGATTTTTATATTTTCAATGTCAAAATAGACAATTTGGTTTAAAGGAGTAAAATGTTGTCAAAAACCAAGTTAAAATGTTGAAATTAGGCTCAACTCCTTATATCACCTTGGAATTGAACTAAATTCATTGAGGAATCGCTGAAGCTATATTTAGAAAATTGCAAGAAAGACATTAGAATTGATGTGGACCGATAATTACCAATGCTTAAAGAAAGATTATGCAAAAACATTGATGGAATAACCAGCAATCCCCAATGCGGTGAGGTTAAACTTAAAGTGTTAGGCAGTGCTAAACCGGATCTGGGAAAGACATGAAGGAAAAACAGAGCATCCTAGTGTATTCTTAGAGATTCCCAGCGCTTCCACCAAATGAACGTATGACGATGGCTTACAAAAAAGATAAGGAAGTTTAGCTACTTCGGAGTTTTCATAATGCGTAATGAGGTTTTATTACGTGAAATTAATGTCTTTTGTCTATTCATTGGGGTTAGCTCAATAAAATCCGAATGTGGCTTTTCCACCTGTATAAGGGGAACAAATGGCTGGTTAAAGGCTGTTTAGTTACTTATGATTAGGGTTTAATGATTTACGATACTTTATAAAGTATGTTTATGACTAGGTGATTGAAGTAACATGTTTGGATGCAAAACTGATTAAAGTTTCATCGTTTAGGAGGATTGTTTAGATGTTTATTTATTGTTGTATTTTATTGAATTGAATTGATTTTAATTTAGTGACCTTGATTTGTGTTATTTAAGTAAGTTTAGTTAGTTTAGTTGATTTTATATTTATAAAGTATTAGTTTAAATTCTATTTTTATCAAATTAAAAATAAAAATAAAAATAAAATAAAACTTCTTTTCTTAAGGAATTTGCAAAATCTCTGTGGAGATGGTTCCCATTTAGCACTACCATAAAATATTAATAGTATAATAAAGTTGGGGAATTTATTGTACACGTCCACACTTTTCAGCCATTGATCATACCTAGAGATGCGTTGCTTATAAGTATCATGGAGATTAAAGGAAATGAATGTTTTAAAACACAACCATAGATAAAACTTGATATTTGCATTAAAAATTTGATGAGAGGTTGTGATCCAAATAAGTTAAAGCTATATAAACGTAGCATTGCTAGTTTCATGCAACCAAGAGAAAAAATTATGCTTTTTATTGAACAAGGAAAGTCTAAAGGTGGCTAGATTTCTGGAATCAAAGGATTTGGTGCTGACTATAAGTATAACATTCTTGTGTAAGAACGTTATGTATCTCATAAACTTATGTTTAATTTACATAACATATGAATTACGTAAAGTTTTTTGAGCTTCTTTTATGTTACGCATTTGATGAAAATTGGTATTAATGTGGGAAGTCTAAAGGTTCTCTCTCAAGCCTATAAAAGGACATTTGTAACATCAAACAATGTGTCAAGACTTCTAAGTCTCATGAGGGCGATAAGATCTTGTTGGTTTTAGGAGACTTCCATAGGTAATTTTTTATTTTAACTATTTCTTATGTTAAAAGAATTCTTACATGCGGTATCGTGAGCCTACTAAATCAGTTGTATTTTTTTACTAATGTTGTTTTATGTTATGATCTAATTTGATGTTGAGTTGCACAACTAATGTTAATAAAAAAAGTGCATATTTGAACTCTTAGATCAATTATATTGATTTTAGTCATGATGAATTAATTTGTTGTCAAATTTTAAGTCATGATAGAAAACTCAACATCCATTGTTTAATTATTAAGTCAATGATATACACTTTATGTTATTCAAACTCAATCAGCTTAACTCGACACCAAATCTACTTGGGGTTCATATGAATTGACCAATATTGTGTAACTTGCTTTACCAATTGAAATCTATTGGGTTTCATCTATATTTCTATTGAATGATTCAAGAGTTTTTTTATTATTTTATTTTATCTATTGGTTTAGTCTGGACCTTATTGTTGAAGCGTTAGTGACTGATAAAGATAAAAAGAAATTACTATTGCAATATATATGCCCAAAGATGGATGATCATATATATATATATATATATATATATATATATATATATATAAATACCAATTCTTTTATAAATTAACTTCCTTAATTGTTGTCGACCTACTTAATAAAAATATTTGATCTAATCAAGATTATGCTAATGTTTATGTAATAATACATAAATGCAATGGAGTAGGAATTATGGTGGATAATGATTATAAGGATAAGGTCGTATAAGTTAAAAGAATGGGGGACATTGATTCTAGTTAAATTAATTATTGGAGACGAAAAATTAACATACTTAGCGCCTATGCACCATAAGTAGGATTAAGCGAGAGCATCAAACGCAAGTTTTGGGACGATATGGATGGATTTCCATTAGATGAAAAGGTTTTTATTGGAGGAGATTTAAATGGGCATGTCGGGGCACGTAACGATGGGTTTGAGAGAGTTCATTGAGGTTTTGGTTACGGCAATAGAAATGAAAAAGGAGAATCAATCTTAGAATTTGCTTCAGTATATGATCTTGTCTTAGCAAATACTAGTTTTAGGAAGAGGGAGTCACATATAATTACTTTTAGTAGTGGTCATAACAAGAGTCAAATAGATTTTCTTTTAATAAGAAAAATAGATAGAAAAATATGTAGAGACTGCAAAGTAATACTTAGTGAAGCACTTACTACCCTACATAAATTAGTAGTACTTGATATTAAGCTAACACGACGACAAAATATGAATAAAAGAGTTATCGACCATAGAATAAAGTGGTGGAACCTAAAACATAGTAAACAAGTAGAGTTTAGAGAAAAACTACTAAAGGAAAATGTTTGGAATCTTGGTCTCCAGAAATGAGCAGTTGCATAAGGAAAGTGGGATCAAACGTATTAGGTATATCTAAAGGCTTGGGACCACCAAGGAAGGAAACATGGTACTGGAACAAGGATGTCCAACTAGCAATTAAGACTAAAAAAGAGATGTATAGGAGAATACATGAGTGTCAAGATGAAGATGTGTACAATCAATATAGAGAAGCTAGAAAACAAGTTAAAAAAGTAGTTAGTCAAGCTAAAACAAATTTCATGGAAAATTTATATACAAGGTTAGGTAATAGAGATGGTGAAATATATATATATATATATATACATATATATAGGGTAGCCAAATTAACCGATAGAAGAAACAAGACCTAAGTCATGTAAGATGTATTAATGACGAAAATCAAAATGTTTTAACGCGCAAGGAGGATATTAAGGAGAGATGGAGAAGTTACTTCGATAGTTTATTTAATAATGGCCAAGTTTATACTATGATAGATGAAAACCCACACCAAGAAAGAAATGTAAAATATACACGCAATATTAGAATTGTAGAAGTTAAAGAGGCATTGAAAAGAATGAAAATAGGGAAAACACGTGGCCCAGATGAAATACCCATAGAGGTTTGGAAATGCTTAGGAGAAATTGGATTGACTTGGTTAACAAGACTTTTCAATAAAATTTTAAAATCAAAGCTAATGCCAATAGATTGGAGAAGAAGTACGCTTGTGCCAATCTTCAAAAACGAAGGAGGCATTCAAAGTTGTTCAAACTATAGGGGAATTCAACTTATGAGTCACACTATAAAACTTTGGGAGAAGATAATTGACAATAGGATAAGGAGAGAAGCAACAATATCAGAGAACCAATTTGGCTTCATGTCTGGAAGGTCAACTATGGAGGCGATTTTCCTTGTAAGACGATTGTTAGAAAAATATAGAGAAAAGAAAAAAAGATCTTCATATGGTATTCGTAGATTTAAAAAAAACATATGATATGGTCCCTGGAGATGTTCTTTGGTGGGTTCTAGAAAGAAAAAGAGTACATGCTAGATACATAGACACTATTAAGGATATGTATGATGGAGTAGTAATGAGTATAAGGACATTTGGAGGAGCTACAAAAGAATTTTCCATTATGATAGGACTACATCAAGGATCGGCTTTAAGCCCATATCTATTTATTTTAGTTATGGATGAACTAACTAGACATATTCTAGAGGATATACTATGGTGTACGATATTTGCAGATGATATTATCTAAGTGGATGAAACTAAAGATGGAGTAAATAGAAAATTAGAACTCTGGAGGAATACATTAAAATTTAAAGACTTTAAGTTGAGTAGGAAGAAAACCGAATGCATGCGCTGTGAGTTTAGAAACACTAGACATCGAGATAACGGAGTAGTAAAATTATTACAACCTAATCAATAGTGTAAGTTAGACTGCTGGTTCGCGGCATGGGTGCCGACATTCTAGCAAGGCACTATGTCTACCCAAGTTGTATGAAGATCAAAATCATTACAACCTAATCAATAGTGTATATCACATGCTTTTATTGTATGATATCCTTTATGTTGGATGATGTGATGACCCCCTTCTCAAATTAGGGCACCGCTCGGTCTAATCCCGTTATTAATCCCTAATCTCACAATATAGGACCTACCAAAGGACTAGTCAACCTATCCAAAACCATTTACCTACTTATTATTTATTATTGTTCTTGAATGAATGTAAATCTACACTTATCCTATGTCAAGTCATAAATCAGAGTAAATTAAAATTTTGTTTACTTCAAAGTTTATTTAGCAAAAGTCTTAACAATCTAGCGAAAGCTTATAACATGAGTCCTAACAATTATGGAAAAAAACCAAAGTATAAAGATAACATGCATATATACGATGAAACGACGATATATAACATCATGTGTCTGGTAAAGGTACTACTCACTTAACCCATAATGCATAACCCCAAAAATATACCATATACATATAAAAATAATACATCAAAAAGCAAACCTACAAAATTTGGTGTAGCAAGATGCTCACTTGGCTCGAGAGTAGTCCCCGATCTTCTCTTTGCCCGGCCTGCTACTTGATGGATCTGCACCCACCGTCACAAACTAGACGGTGAGTAAAAAAAAGTAGAAAGTAATACTAAGAGACTTTTGTTCACATTCCTAATTATGCAACAAGTATCTAAAAGCATGATAATAACAACTATGCAGTAAAGAGAACATGCAAAGAAATACTTCAGCTAAACAACGTGAAACTTACACATGGCTAAGTAGTAATGATCTAGGGCCGGTCGTCCGTGATCTTCATCACATCAGCTTTTTCACTATATAAGGATAGAGCTGAGCTCTACATCAATGTGAAGGTCTAAGCATTGCTCTTGCCTTAATAAACTTTCACTGGTGACAGTCACCTGTGATATATACTTGCCAACATCCCCAGGTCCTATACCCTGTGCGCTACACAAGTTATGCCTGCTAACAACCCCAAGACTCATTTCCCGCGTGCTACGCAAGATAGTGGAGAGATCCCAATAACCCTGGAAGTCTAGTGACTCTCGTATGTTTTTGAGTATGTTTAGATCTTTACTTAGCATATTAGACTCATTTATAGTTTTTAAGGACCTCTTGAGACTTGTCGATTTTTTAATGTTGTCATAGCATAGCACGCTAATAACCCTATGTAACGTGCTAGTGACCGATGTAGCGCGCTATTTTTCCTAAATAGCATGCTATGTGTTGCAGAACCAGGAATTTTGCAAATAGAACTCTAAGTTTTCTTCGCACATAGGTTATGCTAATGCCTTGAACACCTCCATACACTCTTCCCAAGTTTCAAGACATCATTACCAACATAAAACAACAACACATATCATCAAATACATGAATTCATTGAATTGAGCTTTGTTTATGGTGTAGAAAAGTTATCTAACTTAATGTACACTAGCTTAGCTTGAGTTCTTCAACAAATCACTAAATTTTGTTGTTCTTCTCTTCCCCACAGTTACTCTCTTCACTCTAGCAAGCTTTGCTTCTTACATAAGAATTCAAAATGAAAAGGTTGACTTGCTTGTGTTGACCAAAAGGTTTATAGTCATGAATTGGATATGGTTGATTGATAGCCCTTGATCCTAATATGCACAAGTATCTCGAGACTTATCTAATGGTTCACCTACTAACACATGTCTCATTAACTCATGCCAAGTGACACCAATGAGTAATTCAATTTGTGTTGAGATGTGCGAACACGTGTCTCGAGAAATGTCAAGTGGCTATTACTTTAACTTACTAACTTAAGTGTATTAATACATAACCAACCATAGTCCCATTTATATCACTTATGAAAGCACTATAAAGCTTATACCAACTCACCACATTACCCTTTAACTCGATCCCACGTCGGTATGCATATGCGTCTCTGCTTATGCCTCGACACCTACAAGTAAGTAGAAATGACTTAGTAGTCTACACATATACAATACACTAGACATGCACCACAAAAAATATAACAATTACCTCGGCCACATAGCCTCGGTTATGACACGTATCTCGCTACGGGTCCCACATCATAGATCATTTGATCATGATTAAGAGATTAAACTAGGATTAGAAATTTGGGTCATGACAGGTAATGTTCCATAGGCTAATTTTGTAAACGTTGTTTAACTGTTATAAGTAGATGCATGTTTTTTTTATAATAATATCCATGAATAATTAGTGTATTATTCTAAATGTCCCTAGTCTATTATTATTGCAGGAATAATAATAAATTAAGACAGTATGAGTCTTGATTGATAATCATGTGATGATTTTGTGTAAATGTATATAGATCAAGATCATGAGTATTTATTTGGAATAGATACTAGACTGACCTGGTATGAGAACACTACATGGTCAATGTCATACATGATTCTCATGATAATTATATCATTTAATTGTTCAACTTGAGATCACCTTATACTCCAACATTAAGAGCAAAATGATTTGACATAATTAAATGTCATAATTAAATAGGTGATTATAAAAAAGTCGTGATTGGTCAGTGTCCAACAAATATGTGGAACTTGTGTGAACAAGATGAGAATTTTGCATCTCGTATAAATATAGATATCTATTGGGCCCTTTTTTATGTTAGACTTATAAATGGTCAAATCTAATGAATTGATTGGATCAATGTCACTTGACAATCTCGGTCTACCTAAAGATCGAGACAAGTAGATTAAACTATAAGAGTGACATTTCATGTCTTATGTTCGATCAAAATGATATCGCGTGACAAAAGGATATGATATGAAAAGTCTATAAATGTGCTATATTTTAGTATGGATTTGGTGTGTTTTATAAGACTTCATTACCCATTTATAGTACTTATCTTTTGATTTTTATATTTTCAATGTCAAAATAGACAATTTGGTTTAAAGGAGTAAAATGTTGTCAAAAACCAAGTTAAAATGTTGAAATTAGGCTCAACTCCTTATATCACCTTGGAATTGAACTAAATTCATTGAGGAATCGCTGAAGCTATATTTAGAAAATTGCAAGAAAGACATTAGAATTGATGTGGACCGATAATTACCAATGCTTAAAGAAAGATTATGCAAAAACATTGATGGAATAACCAAAGCAATCCCCAATGCGGTGAGGTTAAACTTAAAGTGTTAGGCGATGCTAAAAACCGGATCTGGGAAAGACATGAAGGAAAAACAGAGCATCCTAGTGTATTCTTAGAGATTCCCAGTAGCTTCCACCAAATGAACGTATGACGATGGCTTACAAAAAAGATAAGGAAGTTTAGCTACTTCGGAGTTTTCATAATGCGTAATGAGGTTTTATTACGTGAAATTAATGTCTTTTGTGTATTCATTGGGGTTAGCTCAATAAAATCCGAATGTGGCTTTTCCACCTGTATAAGGGGAACAAATGGTTGGTTAAAGGCTGTTTAGTTACTTATGATTAGGGTTTAATGATTTACGATACTTTATAAAGTATGTTTATGACTAGGTGATTGAAGTAACATGTTTGGATGCAAAACTGATTAAAGTTTCATCGTTTAGGAGGATTGTTTAGATGTTTATTTATTGTTGTATTTTATTGAATTGAATTGATTTCAATTTAGTGACCTTGATTTGTGTTATTTAAGTAAGTTTAGTTAGTTTAGTTGATTTTATATTTATAAAGTATTAGTTTAAATTCTATTTTTATCAAATTAAAAATAAAAATAAAAATAAAATAAAACTTCTTTTCTTAAGGAATTTGCAAAATCTCTGTGGAGATGGTTCCCATTTAGCACTACCATAAAATATTAATAGTATAATAAAGTTGGGGAATTTATTGTACACGTCCGACACTTTTCAGCCATTGATCATACCTAGAGATGCGTTGCTTATAAGTATCATGGAGATTAAAGGAAATGAATGTTTTAAAACACAACCATAGATACAACTTGATATTTGCATTAAAAATTTGATGAGAGGTTGTGATCCAAATAAGTTAAAGCTATATAAACGTAGCATTGCTAGTTTCATGCAACCAAGAGAAAAAATTATGCTTTTTATTGAACAAGGAAAGTCTAAAGGTGGCTAGATTTCTGGAATCAAAGGATTTGGTGTCTTGACTATAAGTATAACATTCTTGTGTAAGAACGTTATGTATCTCATAAACTTATGTTTAATTTACATAACATATGAATTACGTAAAGTTTTTTGAGCTTCTTTTATGTTACGCATTTGATGAAAATTGGTATTAATGTGGGAAGTCTAAAGGTTCTCTCTCAAGCCTATAAAAGGACATTTGTAACATCAAACAATGTGTCAAGACTTCTAAGTCTCATGAGGGCGATAAGATCTTGTTGGTTTTAGGAGACTTCCATAGGTAATTTTTTATTTTAACTATTTCTTATGTTAAAAGAATTCTTACATGCGGTATCAGAGCCTACTAAATCAGTTGTATTTTTTTACTAATGTTTTATGTTATGATCTAATTTGATGTTGAGTTGCACAACTAATGTTAATAAAAAAAGTGCATATTTGAACTCTTAGATCAATTATATTGATTTTAGTCATGATGAATTAATTTGTTGTCAAATTTTAAGTCATGATAGAAAACTCAACATCCATTGTTTAATTATTAAGTCAATGATATACACTTTATGTTATTCAAACTCAATCAGTTTAACTGACACCAAATCTACTGGGGTTCATATGAATTGACCAATATTGTGTACTGCTTTACCAATTGAAATCTATTGGGTTTCATCTATATTTCTATTGAATGATTCAAGAGTTTTTTTATTATTTTATTTTATCTATTGGTTTAGTCTGGACCTTATTGTTGAAGCGTTAGTGACTGATAAAGATAAAAAGAAATTACTATTGCAATATATATGCCCAAAGATGGATGATCATATATATATATATATATATATATATATATATATATAAATACCAATTCTTTTATAAATTAACTTCCTTAATTGTTGTCGACCTACTTAATAAAAATATTTGATCTAATCAGTACTTATGCTAATGTTTATGTAATAATACATAAATGCAATGGAGTAGGAATTATGGTGGATAATGATTATAAGGATAAGGTCGTATAAGTTAAAAGAATGGGGGACAGATTGATTCTAGTTAAATTAATTATTGGAGATGAAAAAATTAACATACTTAGCGCCTATGCACCATAAGTAGGATTAAGCGAGAGCATCAAACGCAAGTTTTGGGACGATATGGATGGATTTCCATTAGATGAAAAGGTTTTTATTGGAGGAGATTTAAATGGGCATGTCGGGGCACGTAACGATGGGTTTGAGAGAGTTCATTGAGGTTTTGGTTACGGCAATAGAAATGAAAAAGGAGAATCAATCTTAGAATTTGCTTCAGCATATGATCTTGTCTTAGCAAATACTAGTTTTAGGAAGAGGGAGTCACATATAATTACTTTTAGTAGTGGTCATAACAAGAGTCAAATAGATTTTCTTTTAATAAGAAAAATAGATAGAAAAATATGTAAAGACTGCAAAGTAATACTTAGCGAAGCACTTACTACCCTACATAAATTAGTAGTACTTGATATTAAGCTAACACGACGACAAAATATGAATAAAAGAGTTATCGACCATAGAATAAAGTGGTGGAACCTAAAACATAGTAAACAAGTAGAGTTTAGAGAAAAACTACTAAAGGAAAATGTTTGGAATCTTGGTCTCCAGAAATGAGCAGTTGCATAAGGAGAGTGGGATCAAACGTATTAGGTATATCTAAAGGCTTGGGACCACCAAGGAAGGAAACATGGTAGTGGAACAAGGATGTCCAACTAGCAATTAAGACTAAAAAAGAGATGTATAGGAGAATACATGAGTGTCAAGATGAAGATGTGTACAATCAATATAGAGAAGCTAGAAAACAAGTTAAAAAAGTAGTTAGTCAAGCTAAAACAAATTTCATGGAAAATTTATATACAAGGTTAGGTAATAGAGATGGTGAAATATATATATATATATAGGGTAGCCAAATTAACCGATAGAAGAAACAAGACCTAAGTCATGTAAGATGTATTAATGACGAAAATCAAAATGTTTTAACGCGAAGGAGGATATTAAGGAGAGATGGAGAAGTTACTTCGATAGTTTATTTAATAATGGCCAAGTCGATACTATGATAGATGAAAACCCACACCAAGAAAGAAATGTAAAATATACACGCAATATTAGAATTGTAGAAGTTAAAGAGGCATTGAAAAGAATGAAAATAGGGAAAACACGTGGCCCAGATGAAATACCCATAGAGGTTTGGAAATGCTTAGGAGAAATTGGATTGACTTGGTTAACAAGACTTTTCAATAAAATTTTAAAATCAAAGCTAATGCCAATGGATTGGAGAAGAAGTACGATTGTGCCAATCTTCAAAAACAAAGGAGACACTCAAAGTTGTTCAAACTATAGGGGGAATTCAACTTATGAGTCACACTATAAAACTTTGGGAGAGGATAATTGACAATAGGATAAGGAGAGAAGCAACAATATCAGAGAACCATTTTGGCTTCATGCCTGGAAGGTCAACTATGGAGGCGATTTTCCTTGTAAGACGATTGTTAGAAAAATATAGAGAAAAGAAAAAAGATCTTCATATGGTATTCGTAGATTTAAAAAAAACATATGATATGGTCCCTGGAGATGTTCTTTGGTGGGTTCTAGAAAGAAAAAGAGTACATGCTAGATACATAGACACTATTAAGGATATGTATGATGGAGTAGTAATGAGTATAAGGACATTTGGAGGAGCTACAAAAGAATTTTCCATTATGATAGGACTACATCAAGGATCGGCTTTAAGCCCATATCTATTTATTTTAGTTATGGATGAACTAACTAGACATATTCTAGAGGATATACTATGGTGTACGATATTTGCAGATGATATTATCTAAGTGGATGAAACTAAAGATGGAGTAAATAGAAAATTAGAACTCTGGAGGAATACATTAAAATTTAAAGACTTTAAGTTGAGTAGGAAGAAAACCGAATGCATGCGCTGTGAGTTTAGAAACACTAGACATCGAGATAACGGAGTAGTAAAATTAGGGAAATAAAGTCCTAAGGTAAACCACTTTAGATACCTAGGATCAATCATACAAAATGATGGTAACATTGAGAATGATGTCACACATAGAATTCAAGCTGGATGGAAGAAATGGCGGAGTGCAACAGGGGTGATTTGTGATCAAAATGTTCCTACTAGGTTAAAAGGAAAATTTACTAGGGCCACAATTAGGCCAGCTATGCTCTATGGAAATGAATGTTGGGCGGTAAAGTAACAACAATCAAATAAAATGAACGTAGTAGAAATGACGATGCTTAGGTGGATGTGTGGTAAAACTCGTAAAGATAGAATAAGAAATATAGAAATTCAAAAACGAGTAGGAGTAGCACCAATTTATTCAAAGATTAGGGAAGGGCAGTTGCGGTGGTTTGGTCACCTGCAAAGACGGCCTACAAATGCCCCAACTAGAAAACTTGACTCGATAGAAACTGTAGAAGTTCGACGAGGTAGGGGTAGACCAAAGTTAACATGGGATGCATTAATTAGGAGGGATTTAAATGGTTTGAAAGGCTCACCATCAATTGCACTTAATCGAGAACAATGGAAAAGTTTGATCCATGTAGTCGACCCCAGTTAATTTGGGACTGAGGCTATGATGATGTTGTTGTTGTTTTTGTTGTTGTTGTTGTTGTTGTTGTTGTTGTTGTTGTTGTTGTTGTTGTTGTTGCTACTCTAAACACTCTTTTGAGTTTCATACCAATAAGACGCTTGTATTTGTACTCATCCTCAATTAAAGGCATGAACATACAAATGAACTACTTATTCACTACATATTACTATATATAACCTAATATATATTTACTAACAGTTTAAATAATAAGTAAATGAAATAGACTTACACTACCATGCTTTCCTATGTAACTACTTTAAAATAAAATGTAAATGATCATACCTGCAGTGTTTATCCTAATTTCATCCTTTCTTACCACTTTCCATAGTGTAATATAGGGTAGATGCCCCAAAACTTAAACTAAACCTTATCCTTAAGGTTTAAAAATAAGTCTGAAATTATGAAAACACTAAAACACACAAACGTATGATAATAACACAAGATATTAAATTTTAAACTAAACTAAACATCAAATTTAAATAGCTAAATAAAAAAATTGCAATTATAAAATGAAATGGTATCAATATATCTCTCAACTCCCTGGGTTCAAAGAAATCCTAAGATGCTGACATCAAAACTATGCATAATCATCATCATCTACATCACCATCTCCAGCATAGGATGGTGTCAATGGACGTTCCACCCTCTTACTCTGCACCCTCCGGATCAAATACATAATCCAATGCTGCTAAAAAGCTAAAAGAAATATCAGTCATTCTCATCTATTTGCTCATCTCATATCTAGCTATGTCAAACAACATAAAGTTTCAGTACCCATTTCATTTGTCGTGCTCATATTTCCTCAAGGCTTCATGATACTCAGCCCCTTCCCTTAGAAGTGTCTCCTCATCTCAACAATCCACAACCTCTGCTACCGTGGAGTCAATTCCTCTGTGGTATTGGTGGCTTTGATGGAGGAGTTTGTGGAAAAATCGTAGGACCATAAAGTCTTGCTTTCCAATAGTGGGTCTACAAACTCGAATCCCTTAGTGAATTCCTTTTATTGCTCCTCATATTATCCTTCATCCTTCTAATTCTTGCTGCTGTTGCTACGTTATCCTCCTGCTGATTAGCTAATAACTTCGCCTCAAGTCGGTTGCCCTTGGCTCTTTCCCCTTCATCCTTAGAGTCTTGATAAGTAGGCGATGATTTTAGTGTGAGCATAAAATCCTCATTCATGGTTGTTTGGGCCTCAATATCAAATTTCTCATCTCTAAGCAGTCCACTCTGGCCTTCAACTGAGTGATCAAATTTTGAAGCAACAATTTGTTATCTCTCTATGACATAATGGACTCACTCAAATTGTTCTAGATAATCTCGAAGACATTAACTCCTCGTTGTATGTGATTTTTGATAAGCAAGCCACATTTGGCTTATTGATCTCGCTTTACTGAGTGGTGGGATACAACGAAACAACTAGAAAATGTTGCCACATTCGGTAGACTTTCCTCACACAACCTTACATAATATGCTTCCGCACATTTTCAGCTCCTATTACCTAGTCTTGTTTTCCTTTGACAACCAATGCTTGCTCTATGGCTCTAAAATGGTATAGGTTATATGGTTTCTCATATAAGTTATCCAGGAAAATCGAGTCTACTCCAACCATACTCAAATGCTCCAATCCATAGATGTTATTAATTTCACATTCATTAAAGGAGACAAACACACCTCTCACCTTCACTAGCTCATTCTTCATAGTAAACTTTGCATTGGCATAAAATTCGTACACAATTTGACTCACACCTTTAACCTTGTTTTCTCTAAGTCTTTAGTGAAATGCTCCCAATTTTGTTGCGTATTGAATTTATTCACTCATTTATCATATTTAGCCAACAAATTTTATACCTCTTTCACTAAGGAACTTCCTATGCTCAATAACCTCAAAAGTATCCTTGGCCTCCCTACTAATGAAGTATTATGACTTAAATGGCTTAGGTTCCTCTTCATTGGGATTACTATAGGTTGATTCCTCAAAATCATTTGCTCTTACTTGATTCACTTGCCACTTTATTCTCGACATTTTGTCAAATTCACACAACAACGCAACAATGCAACTAGCAATACAGGTCTTAAAATCACCTGAATATGAAAATATATAATACACAAATCATTTATATGCCAAATAATTCAAAACAAAAACTAGTTCTCCATGAGTCTCATTGATGTTTAATATTCAAACAACTTGGAAATCCTATCCAACAACGTTATATCCACTATTCATGCAATTTCATTAAAATTTCTCAAAATTCCAAAGTGTAACTAATGAAACTATAAATTTACCTCAATGCTAGACTTATTTTTGGTGTAGAATAATCTCTCAAGTCTCTATCAATCCAAGCCCTCTTACTTTGCTAGCAACTTATAACTCTAGTACTTCTTGAAATTAAATTCCCAAATCATAGCCCTATCCTTCCACCTTGTGCAAAATCATGGTGCACTTTCTCCTTTAACTCTCTATCACTTCACTAGGAACTCTCTTTTCTCACTTAGAAATAATCAATCAAGAGGGATGTATGCTTGGTTGGTTGTAGTTAGATTTGGATGCACGTGTGAATGACATGGTGAAAATGGGGTTTTAACCCACTCCATACACTAGCATCATGCTTTAATAAACATAGCGTTGTGACTGTGCCACCATGGCGTCGACACACTTAAAGGAGTTTTTGTGTGTATTGCATGGCACCCTACTTGTGCGTGGGCAACAACGACGCTTTATGTTACACATATGGTGTCGACCTCTCCGTCCACATTTTTCACATAAACTTTTCATTTAACTCCTATTTTGAGCATCCCCGACTTGGTATATTTCAATATAAGATGTCGTGATCTCGTGAAATCAATGTAAATATAAAAATCTCTTAAAAACTTACACGTTATTTGCCCATGTACCTCACCTTTTCGCTTGAACTTTGTCGCTTTTACTCTATTTAATGAGTTTATCAAAACATTTCCATTTCGACGAATCATCACCCGACATATAACCTTACCTGCACATTTAACACAATTTTTTCAAAAGTTAGAAACTATTACATGTGAATTGTACTAATTAAACTAACAAACTTACTATTTGACTAACTAATTAGTGAAATTGAAAACTTGAAATTTAAAAACTCTTGGGCTGCCTCCTAGTAGCGCTAAGTTTAACGTCATTAGCCTGACGCCTTTTCGCTTGTTTACTCTGAGTCTAAATTAAGTTACTCCAATTGTAAATCGAAAATAATTATATGGTTACCATTTTGGATATACTTCTTCTCCATTAACAAATATAATCTTCTTTGTATCAACGTCCTTGTCGATACTCATTGTGATATTCTTCTTCCTTATGTACAAGTTTGCATTGGCAGTGTTCAAGAATGGCCTCTCGAGTACAATAGACAAATCATCATCCATATTATGATCAATAACCTCAAAAGGCGTAATGAATGTGAATCTACCCACTTTCACATGCACATTCAAAACTCTTCCTATAGTAGGTATAAACTTGCCATCAACTACTTGCAAATTAGTGGTATCGTGATAATTGATCTTTAAATCGGTGTGCAACATGTCCATTATTGACATGACAATGACTGAGGCTCCCATATCACAGAAGACATTTCCAAACTGGTGCGCATCGATGCTTATTAGTATTTATATTTCTCCAAGATCTCTCTTTTTTATTAGTAGAAGTCTAAGTATGAACACTAACTTTAGTTATGGCTTCCTTGGAACTACCTCGAAGCTATTTCCTTTTGGTACTTCTTCAGAAGGTCCTTTATCTTTTTGCTTAGCTTTTTATTGTTTGTTTTCCATCTTGTTATTCTTCAAGGCATTTATTCTTTGTTGCCTTAATCCTTCAAGTTCATATTGCCTTACTTTCATTCCGTAAAACAACTTAACCCTTTGGGCATTTACTATAAATGTCTTACCACCATTGATTATTAGCTAAACAACTCCATAAAGGCCAAGTGTCAATGACCTTGAATGTTCCTGACCATCATGATCTCAATTGGCATGGAAACAATTTCAGTCTTGAATTGAATAAGAAGACCAATTGTCCTAGCCTAAAAGATCTATATTCAATCCTTTTTTCGTGCCATTGCCTTGATTTCTTATTGTTTAACTTGGCATTTTCTTACGCATCTAGTCTAAACTCATCCAATTCCATTATTTGAAGTAATTTGGCCTTTCATATAGCTTGGAGATCCATGTTAAGCTTTTTAAACACCCATTATGCTTTATGCTCTAACTCTACTGGTAAGTGACATGTTTTTCCATATAATGACTGATATGGAGACATGCCAATTGGAGATGTTCAATGATGTTCTAAGATTGGGTCAAATTATAAAATTCATAACTAATTGACTCAATTGATAATGTTCAATGATGTTCTGATGTTGTCTGAATTGCATAAAGAGTATTTGACCGAGTTTTAGTGCTATGGTATGAACGAGGATTAAGGAGTGAGTTTTGGATGATTTGGGAGTGCAAAACTGCATTTTTGAGGTTCTTTTCGACCCTAGAGTGCGCTACACCAAAACATGGAGCGTACTCCACGTTCTGGGCAGCCATGGGACCAATTTGACTGATTTTCATAAAATATGATATCTCCTTCATTTTAACTCGAATTTTGATGCTCTGCATATTGTTGGAAATCAGAGATTATTCGCGGGGATAACACTTTTGCGACTTTAAGCATATTTCGAGGCATCAAATGATGCTAAAATTGGACCAAAAACTTTAGAATATTAGATCATTATGAAGGTGTCTACCAATATTCAAGATTTTTTGGTGAGTCTAACTTAGTTTTTAAGTCGTGTTTCAACTAAAAATATCATATTTACAAATAAGGACTTGAAGTTTCACTTTGAGTTGCAAATTGAGTTTTTGGACTTAGTACTAAGATTTTATTACATGACAACCTTTGTTTCAAGTGTTCGAACTTAATGGAACCAACTTTTAGAATTTAAGGAAATTCCATTTATGTTTTAATTCATTTTCCAAGTGGTAGGAAAACTAACTTTCAAGTTATTATTTTGAAGTCTCTAAATGACTTCTCATAAACAAATGTTTTAAACCAACTTGAAATGGTTTCTAATGATCCTAAATAGTACAATAAATCCCAAAAATAATAGAGAAAGTGTGTTAAATAATATTAAACAAGTTCAGACAATTTTGGCAAAGCTAAGTGCCCATGAGGACTTGAAATGGATAAAATGAGCTATTATACCCTAAATCGACTTGAGTTGATTTGCAAGTCACAAAATGGGATTACTTCACACCAATATGTCAATTACATTGCTCACATAATAAGACCCTAATAGCCAATACCAAGAACACCAAAATGTAAAATTATAAATGTGTAAGTTAGATTAGGATTAAACTATATTAGCAACAACGATGGTAAATACAGCTTAATGACTCTAACATGTATATAACCGATGAAAATGGACACCAGATACCTATAAAGCTAGAGTCACGCGTAGGGGAGTTGATTAGGATGCGTGTTAAAGCCACGAAAGCTCGTGTTAGAATTGATCTTAGGTATGTAAATCAGGTATAGGATCGATTTCAATTCTTTACATAGTCTTGAATTTATTTTTTTATTATTCCCTTTACTTGGGATTTATTCTATATCATTGAGTGTCTAAGGCTTGAGTATTGGATTGCACGTAAGTAAATTAGGTAGAGGATCAATTCTCTACGTACTCATGGGTTTGGTGCTAGATAGACAAATGTGACCTCACCCTGAGTATTGGATCGTAGGAAGTAAACGTGGGCGAGGTATTCGGGGCACCATTGATGCCCCAACGCTACACTGAACTTAGCCTGTCAACTTGAAAGGTTGCAGTTCTAGGAAGTCGAGTAGTGGCACCTGCTCTCGATGGATTTAGAACACTTAGTCGCCTTCTTTGACTCCTATGCACTCTTTACTTGTTCTTATTACTTTTTAGTCCATTTATTATGCATTTTTATTTATTTTTCTGTCTTTTCAATTCCGCATGATTTTTGGACTTATTTATTTGAATTCATGAATTGAGATTGAAACCCTACTGGCTTTACTCACATGAATCATCTCTTCGGTGACAATTGAAGATCAACAAATGAGCAAGGGCAAAGGGCTAGTGTTTGGTGACTTCCTCTAAGGATTCTTAGAGCAATTTTTCTTCTTGCCTACTTGTAGGTTTTTGCGCTTTTGTATTGTAGATATATATAGTATATATATGATTGTTTTGTATAACACTTAGGGATCTCACTGGGATTTGAGCGCCATTAATACTTGTATATTCATGATTTCCCTCTTGCTTTCGCCATATATATGCATGTTATCTATACACTACAGGGTTCTATACCATTAGAATGTTTGATTCTATATATCTTTGAATTGCTTAAATTTGTTTATGTTTTGTTTTAGCTATTAAACTATGAAACTTGCAAATTACAACACTTCAGCTTTAAATAGCCAAATAACTTATAATAATGGAAAGGGAGGTTGACTAGGCTTGCATTGACCTCATGAAGGCCTGCTCGAGGGTCTATTTGGGCTTTGGCCGGACGAGACCCAATTTATTGGGACAAGGGCCGTCACAAGTTTCGACTCGTGCGCCGATGAGAATCAGACGGGCACGGTTGCTGGAGATGAGGACAACCCATAACTGGAGAAGCATCTAAATGGCCGAGGGAACACATCATTGTTGTGATGGTGGAAGCCGTGTACGGCCCAAACCACTTAATTGTTTTCATTCAATCTCAACTATGCACAAATCCTGAGACTTTTGTATGGTTGTGCGTTTGTGTCGAATGTGTCCCTTCATGCGTCACTCGCTGTTGATCTTCAAGTCTGCTACATGTCTCTAGGTTAGATCAAGGGCTCTTGAACCTTGCCAGCATCACTCATATACTTTGCCCATTTTCAGGAAATTTCTTACGTAGGAGCTCCAAGACTTTGAGCAACCCGTTAAGCCTTCGTCATTGTTCAACATTAGTCCCACGCAGCTGTCTTGAAAAGCTTGCTTACATGTTTTTTGAGACAGATTATCAAAATACTTGAAAAAGCCCCTCTTTTATTCCTTTTCATCAAATATAGCCTAAAACACAACAAAAAAAAAAAAAGAAATTACTAACTTAAAACTGGAGACTTTGGCGCACTAAAATAAAATAAAGAGAAACAAATATGTTACAAAATGAGCTCAACAATGACATATTTTTCTAGCTTTGTTTTTGGTATTCTTCTATATTATTTATGGCTTAAAAAAGACTAAGAATATAGATAGCACTACAAAACATTATGTGTTTAGCGACATTAATTTACTCATTTAACGACATTAATTAGCGTCTCTAAAAATTTTACCGATGCATCATAAAGTGTTGCCACTTGTGTTGGTAAAAGTGATGTCGCCCCATTTTTTTACGACACAAAATATATGCGTTGGTAACATTTATTTAAGACACTTTTGTTATAAGCGTCGTTAAACTAGGGACGCTTGTTGTTTATGTGTCTTTAATTTTATGACATTTATTTCTTATGTGTCTCTAATTTACACTATTTATATATGCATCCCTAAATTAAGGACACTTGTAAGTTTAGCGTCCTTAAATTGACAACACTTGCGCGCTTAATGTCTCTAAGTTGATAACTCGTGTACACTCAGTGTCTCTAAATTGACAACGCACGTACACTTAGTGTCTCCAAATTAACAACGCATGCGCACATAGTGTCTCTAAATTAACAACACATGTGCACTTAATGTCTCTAAGTTGACAACGCATTCGTATTTAGTGTCTTTAAATTGACAACATTTGTGCACTTAATGTCTCCAAATTAGCAACCCTTAAACACTTAGTGTCCTTAAATTGACAACACTTGTGCATTTAATGTCTCCAAATTAGCAACTCTTACACATTTGGTGTCTTTAAATTGACAATATTTGTGCACTTAATGTCTCCAAATTAGCAACCTTTACACACTTAATGTCCTTAAATTGACAACACTTGTGTACTTAATGTCTCCAAATTAGCAATAATAATAATAATAATAATAATAATAATAATAATAATAATAATAATAATAATAATATTATTATTATTATTATTATTATTATTATTATTATTATTTGTAATTATAAAAACAAACATAAAGAAAGACAAATAAAAACAATTTATATATTTTCCAATTATTTTTCAATTCAAAAGAGAATTACAATACATTCTCAAAAATATATTTTTACTTACAATGATATCAACATGTATACTACAAAGATAGAAACTTCTTACTATGCAAAGCAAAAGTATAAGATGATATTTTTGAATTAATATGCTCATCTTTTCAACACTTTTTTACAACTGCAAAACAAACAAAATCAACACAAACACAATTAAATCAATGTATATTCGAGTCAAAATCATGAGGTAGTCAATATCATCATAAACCACTTTTTCAATATGCATAATGAATTGGCAAACTAACATACATAAACACATATATGTAATTTTCATGAACATCTCTCTACTTAACAATAAGCAATGTAATACCAAACAAGCCTCGAGTCAAATTGTAAACTCTCCAAACCAATAAAAATGATATATTAATTACTAGACATACATATATGGCTAAAATCTCTATAACTTGAAAATGTCAACTATCCTGAGAATCGACCAAGAAACTGCAGACCACCATATCCAAGTGAAGAGCCAAAATTAACTTTTTCATAAGTTTCTGGACAGTATAAAAATTAGTATCACAGATATTTAATATTAAGTTAAAAAAATAAAAATAAAAATTATCATACCTACGAGCTTTCTTGCCACCAACTCCAGATTAGGATACAAGAATTTACTATATCCACCATATCCTTGTTACTAGGGTGATCAATCATCACTCTCCTCCATAGTGCACCAAGAGAGATCATTCCTTTTGCAAAACAAGCATCGTGTATTTAGTCATAAAATTGCCACCTTTCTAATCAATTTGTTGACTAAATAAATATGATAGCTAACAAAAAGACCATAACCACCAAAAAAGTAACAAGGCAAAATATTCCCAGATTTGGCTTGATTAATTAAATTCGTTAGACCATGAATCATAAATTCAACTCGCCCAAAATTTCAATTCCTCGCATTGGAGGAAACTTAATCGAAAAGTAAAAACAGTGAAATTTCATCCAAATACGAGAAACTTAGGAAAGTCTAATGAAACTTTGATCTAAATGAAAGCATATTTATCTCTTCAAAACTTACATTAGAAAGCAACAGGGACAGGGATAAGAACAAAAGTACCAAAGCAGTGACATTTATCAGAAAGTAAAACGATTTACGAGTTAACAAGATACATGCAACAATAAGAAATCCATCCTTCACTATCATTCATCAACGACCAGTCGTTAAATCAGAGATATAAGAAATAAAAAAAAAGGATAAAAAGGGTGGTAAACAAACAAATCTAATTACTATGGCAACTTTCCACAGGCTTCGGTCACTTGCTGCACATACAACAGGCAAGCTGGTAAACGGTACAAATAGAGAGCAATATTATAATGTGAATGCAGAGGCAACTTTAACACTTTAGTGAGACCTAATGTTTTACAAGGAAAATGGGTACAATTGTTAGATACGAATCGTGTACCGTAAAAGCAATATCGGAATAATTTTGAATTGATGAATATCTTCACTAAGAAAAGTAGTTTCCTCTTCCTAAGACTTCTAAATTATAAAACACAAAATGTTAATGGGAAAGATATACTATGGTCTACACCCTCCATTCAAAATCTCAAATTATCAATTGCTTAACGTAACTTCACAACAGTGATTGCAAGCTATCACCTACAATGCCTAAGCAAGTAATGTCCTTTGAAATAATTTTTTTAAAAGCAAAACTAATTTTTTAAAAATTAGAAGGTTCTTCTTTCATATACCGACACATCATGCAAAAAGCCTAACACTGACCCTCTCTATACCCCACCCCCGCTCCTTCCAGCATCTCCTTTGTGGGCTTATCCAACAACCTGTGACCTCTTCAACATTCCTTCTAGCAACATGCAACCAAGTCAAGTCTATGATTGTGATTGTGTTCTTCTTCGTCATTGTTTCCCTTCCTCTCCCTGTCCTTCTCTCTAACCTCTACCATTTTTTAAGTAATTTTTTTCATTAGGATTATTTTATAAGGATTTTAGGAATTTGAATGAATTTGAAATACTTCTCATTTATAGATAAATTTAAAATTTTCTTTAGTTTATGAAATCATTGAGATGTTTTTTCTTCAAATTGATCAAATTTACAATTGACGTACATCTAATCAAATATTTTTTTCTTTACGTATAAGAGTACATTTAACTTGATTATCAATGCTTTACACAAAAAATCATTGGCAATGCAGGAATCTGTTTTTTTTTTTTCTTACTTGGAATATGATAATCATGATGAATGTGTGATTTAAATTTATAATTCACGTAGACGTTTGCTTTGAGTGAAGTGTTTCCTGATGATACTTGAAATTTTTTGAAATATACATCCAAAATAAATGATAGCGATAAGTGGTAGATAGGAAGCGAGCCATCTCACCCTCAAGTAAGAAACTAACTTCTATGTGCTAAACAGACAAGAACTTATTCTATTGATTAGAAGCCTATAAATCTCAAAACTCTATTATAGATGTACATCAAAATGAATCATAAACAAATTTTGACAGACAAGAGCATCTCACGGAAAAGGTTGTGTAGGGGAGTCTGAATAACATGATTCAATTTGTTTTTTTGCTCAAATGAAAGATTTGATCATTAACATTCACAATTTTAAAAAAATATATGGTTCTTTTATCTAAGCAACATTTTATCCTCAATAAGAAGTTAAGAACAGAAGAACAGTTACATAAAAATCATATGGAAACCACTTTAACAAGTTCAAAAATTAGCAGATGTGATTTCTACAATCATACCAGAATCAGAGTAACAATCAGGATACTAACAGCAGAAGTACCTTATGAGTATGTGAAAAGAAGGAATACGCACGATCGAAAAGAATCATATCCAACTGCAACAAAAACCAATATTGAGACATAGTTAATGAATGAGAAGGAAAATACATAAATAAATTTTGATCTGATATGGAATCAAAGGAAGAATAACCTGATTAATACTAACATTTTCGCCATAAATGAGTTTAAGCTATGCAATGCACCACTGTTTCTCCATTACTAAACCACAAAAGGCATGATTAAAAAGGGAGCTCGGAAATCAAACTCAAATCTGCTAAAGAATGACCAAGTCAAGAGCAAAGAGGCTTAAATAAGGGATCTTCGATCCATGAATCAGAGACTGAAGACCACGAGAGATCCGAGACCTAATGAATAACATAGATAGCTTCATCAAATGGATCGATTGACGATTCGGTTGCACGACCTTGAAATCGATTGGCGAGTTGCGCGAGCTTGAAATCGATTGATTATGTGCGAGAGAGCTTCAAATCCCTACGCGAGAAATCTTCAAATGGCAGTGCAAATCAATTTCGAAGCGAGAAATAACAAAAATCGAATATCTCTACTTTGAAACATCAAACTTCCTTACAATCGATTGATGACCGCTGTCTCCGATCGCTGCATTTCTTGCTGGCTCATGCTCCATGCCTGCCATGCCATGCCTCTCGCGGGGCATCTCGCTGCTGCGCTGCTATCGCTTTCTTTCCACAGCCTACCGCCGCTGAGTCGCCGCGCCGCGCCATGCTTCTGCTGATCCCGCCGTCCACCGCTGCTTGAGACGTCGCCACCGCTGTTGCCTCGCGTCATGCGCTCCTCGCTAATCTTGCCGCGCCGCTCGTCGTCGCGACGATGAACCGCGACTTCGGTTCACCGCCGGAACTACCGAGCTCCATCACTTCTCTCTCTCTCTTTTGGTCGTCTCTCTCTCCTCTCCTCTCTTCTTTTATCCGATTCTCTCTTTTTATTTTCTTTTTTTTATTTTGTTTTTGAACTAAAATGTTTCCTCGAGATTCGTGCAACACGAATCACGAGTCAATCCAATAATTTCACATCTTTGTCTACCGCGTCTAAGTTTCTCCAAAATTGTCTCTAGTCTCGCAAATTACGTATTTCGAGACACATCCAATGCATTATGTTTACGTGTTCAAACTATAGGCCAATGGATATTTATGTTAATGTGACCACATTAGAATCACAATGACAACTTATTAAACTAACAGTCAATCAATCTCAACCCTATAAGCCACTACCTCGGTTCCATGTCGACACGCGACTCGAGACGCGTCCCCGTTCGTATTTCGGCTCCTTCAATTTCTCGCGTATACCAACTCGTAAAACAGCTCAACAATTAGCCAATAAATCTCAAATTGTATATTCAGACATACGTATTCCGACGAGTGAATCCCACATACGACCCTGACCTGACACGTGGCACAAGTCAAATTCTCTGGTCGTTACACTAACTTTAATGACAAATTTTGATTTAAAATTTACCAACGTTTGTAAATTATGTTTCATTAGATTTGAGATTTAATAACACTTGTAAATTGTTCTTAAATTTGAAACTTAACAACACTAGTAAATTATGTGTCTTTAGATTTAAAATTTAACAACGCTTGTAAATTATGTGTCTTTAGATTTAAAAGTTAACAACACTTGTAAATTATGTGTCATTAGATTTGAAACCTAACAACACTTGTAAATTATGTCTCCTGAAATTTAAAATCTAACAAAACTTGTAAATTATGTGTCTTTAAATTTAAAACTTAACAACACTTCTAAATTATGTGTCTTTATATTTAAAGTCTAACAACACTTGTTAATTATGCGTCCTTAAATTTGAAATTTAACAACACTTGTAAATTAAGTGTCTTTAAATCTAAAACTTAACAACACTAGTAAATTATATGTCCTTAAATTTAAAGTCTAACAACACTTCTAAATTATGTGTCTTTATCTTTAAAGTCTAACAACACTTGTAAATTATGTGTCCTTAAATTTGAAATTTAACAACACTTGTAAATTATGTGTCTTTAAATCTAAAACTTAACAACACTAGTAAATTATATGTCCTTAAATTTAAAGTCTAACAACACTTCTAAATTATGTGTCTTTATATTTAAAGTATAACAACACTTGTTAATTATGTGTCCTTAGATTTGAAATTTAACAACACTTGTAAATTATGTGTCTTTAAATCTAAAACTTAACAACACCAGTAAATTATATGTCCTTAAATTTAAAGTCTAACAACACTTCTAAATTATGTGTCTTTATATTTAAAGTCTAAAAACACTTGTTAATTATGTGTCCTTAAATTTGAAATTTAACAACACTTGTAAATTAAGTGTCTTTAAATCTAAAACTTAACAACACTAGTAAATTATATGTCCTTGAATTTAAAGTCTAACAACACTTCTAAATTATGTGTCTTTATCTTTAAAGTCTAACAACACTTGTAAATTATGTGTCCTTAAATTTGAAATTTAACAACACTTGTAAATTATGTGTCTTTAAATCTAAAACTTAACAACACTAGTAAATTATATGTCCTTAAATTTAAAGTCTAACAACACTTCTAAATTATGTGTCTTTATATTTAAAGTATAACAACACTTGTTAATTATGTGTCCTTAGATTTGAAATTTAACAACACTTGTAAATTATGTGTCTTTAAATCTAAAACTTAACAACACCAGTAAATTATATGTCCTTAAATTTAAAGTCTAACAACACTTCTAAATTATGTGTCTTTATATTTAAAGTCTAACAACGCTTGTAAATTATGTGTCCTTAGATTTGAAATTTAACAACACTTGTAAATTATGTGTCTTTAAATCTAAAACTTAACAACACTAGTAAATTATATATCCTTAAATTTAAAGTCTAACAACACTTCTAAATTATGTGTCTTTATATTTAAAGTCTAACAACACTTGTTAATTATGCGTCCTTAGATTTGAAATTTAACAACACTTGTAAATTATGTGTCTTTAAATCTAAAACTTAACAACACTAGTAAATTATATGTCCTTAAATTTAAAGTCTAACAACACTTCTAAATTATGTGTCTTTATATTTAAAGTCTAACAACACTTGTAAATTATGTGTCTTTAGATTTGAAATTTAACAACACTTGTAAATTATGTGTCTTTAAATTTAAAACTTAACAACACATGTAAATTATGTGTCTTTAAATATTGAAATTGACACCACTTATTGTTTGTGTCCTCATTTTTAATTTTAGCAACACTTATAAATTATGTGTCTTTAGAATTAAAACTTGACAACACTTTTAAATTAGTGTCTCCGAATTTTAAATTTGGCAACATTTTTTTAACAAGTGTCCTTAATTTTGAGACACTTGTATATTATACGTCTCGAGATTTGAATTTGACGACGTTTTAATATCAAGTGTCCTTAATTTGGAGACACATTTATGTTAAGCGTCTCAAAATTTTAAACTTGACAACACTTATATATCATGTGTCACTAAAATTAAAATTTGAAGACGTTTTTTATTAGTGTTGGCATAAAAGTGTTGTTATAGACCCACTTTGTTGTAGTGTAGTCCTATTTGTTGCTAAATTCTTTTGAAGTTTATTTTTTTCTCATCATATAAGCCTTAGAATTGTTGATAAAAATATGTATGTATATATATATATATATTTATATATTTGTTCTGCAATAGATACATTGATCGATCAAGTTTTGTTCCAAAAAAAAATCTTGTCAATTATTATTTTTTCATTAAACATATACCTTCTCAAGTTTTTTTGTCACATCAAGTAAGCCCTACACTTTTTGACCAAAAAAAAATAGACATTCTCAAAAAAGATGTTTGGAGTTTATTTTCATCTTAAAAAAGTTATTTTTACCTTTTCAAAAAAAGTCATTTTTACCTAGGGCTGACAACTTGGGTCATGAAACGATTAACACGACACGACACGATACGTAATAAACATGTCGTGGGTTTGGCTTAAGTGGGCCTAGGTCATAAATATGTTAACACGTTTATATACGGTTAATAAACGAGTCATTAACATGTCAACCTGCTTAATTCGTTTATGACTTGCTTAACACACCTAAAGAATAATGTATAAATAACAAATATGGTATAATAAATAGATTGGTACAAAATTCACCCATTTGAATGCATGTGAATAGCATGATTTATTTATTTTATTTATAGACATTTTTTTATCATATTTTATTTTATATTTGAGAGGAAATATTCATTTTTCTTTTAATATATTATTTATGTTTTAGATTTAATTTTGTTTATGTTATTATTACGAGTCATTTTTGTTTTATTATTAAGAGTAATAAAGATTTAAATGAAAAAAGTAAAGTAAAACCAACGACTATATACAACCACATTATATTTTATTGGCTATTTTAATATGTTTGTTCGAATTTAATCATTTAGATATATTTTAAAAAGTAGTCACCAAATTATAAAAGTTTAAATAAAATAAAACTTTTAAATAGAATATTTAATAAATGGGTGACACGAATACACGACATGTTTAACACGACCCACTTAGACTCGAAAATGATTAACACGATTAATAAACAAGTCATGCAATGAGTTTGCATTATATGGGTCATGACCTGTTTTGACACGACACATTTACGACTCACTGACACGAATTGCCACCCCTATTTTTACCTTTGTCTTAATATTTTGTCATGCCAGCGTGCGAAGCGCAAGATACCAACTAGGTAGGTATAAAATGTCTATATGCTTTAGAGATTTTCTTGATTAAATAGTTCATAATTACATTGAAAAAAAAGTCTTCTGACTAAAAAAAATGTCTCCTTGATGAAAAAAAATTTAATGCTTAAACTGTGCGCGCACACGTGTGTTTGTATTATATGTGTCAATCTATTTTTGTTATGTAATAGAAGCCATACTTTTTGTTCAAAAACAGTCTTTTTAATTATATTTTTTCATTAAATATATAATTTTTTTAGTTTTTTTCTTAACAAATAATAATACTAACTAGGTATTATTTATTTATTTAACATATACATTTTTTAAGTTATCTACAACACGTATTTAACAGTCACTATTCATCAATTACATGACATGTGCATCAACTATGTCGTCGCATATTTAACCTTTTTTACAACACACGTTGAATGGTTATCATACCATGTGTTACACATCATGCATATCAATCGTGTCATCTAATTTTTAACCTTTTTCGAAACACACATTGAACAATCGGCGTACCACTTGTTGCGCGACATTCACATCTGACATGTCATCTTAAATTAATTTTTTTACAACGCACATTTAATAGTTATTATACCATGTGTTACACTACATTCGCAGCACGCATGTTTCTAATATCGAAAGATTTTGACGAACACATTTAACTCATATTATATCACTTGTTATACAACACTCACATTAGGCATGTCGTCTAATATTGTCTATTTTTACGAAAAATATTTAACATCCATTATAGCAGGTGTACCATGAAATGTTCAACACAAATGTCATCTACTATAGAAAGTCTTCTATGACACCCATATAATTGTCATTAGATCATAAGTTGTATAGCATTTACACTACGCATGTCATCAACCATTGAAAGATTTTGTATTACACATTCAACCATCATTATATTATGAGTCATACGATAATCGTTTCATAAAACTTGTAGTTTATGTTCATTTCTGACCAAAGACGACAATGACCACAAATAATTTTAAGTGTGTCATTTAAAACTATATTAAACAACTTTCATAATTGCTTGTCGTAATGGATAAGTCATCATAGGTCAAATTTCTTGTAGTGGGACTCAATTTTTATTAAATGAAGTCTCGAGTTCAATTGTCAAAGATGAAAAATGCTAAGTAATTGTGACGGTCGACCCTCTCATATAAATTTCAACTATCTCGAGCATGAATTTTGTCGCTGCAGTTGATGACATATAGAAAATGTGACTAATTGATATTAACATTTTTTATTGAATTGGTAATGATCTTAATCCTAGGAGGAAAGTATATATTTATTAATTAATATCTAAGAGTTTATGGCAATTAATTATTCATTAAAATAGGCTTAATCAATAAATTTAAATAATTAAGAGGGGCTTATTTTGAAGCGCTTGAATTTTTATTTTATTTTTTGATTTAGTGACAACATTAGGGTGACGTACCACATGTATTTGCATTAGGCACGCCATCTAATATTTATAGTTTCTTTTTATGACACACATTTAATAGCCATTATACCACGTGTCACGCAACATTTGCATTAATCATGTCGTCTTATATTAAAAGTCTTATATGATACACATTTTACAACCCTCATACCACGTATTATTCGACATTCACATTAGGATTGTCATAAAAATATAAAAATCTTTTTACAACATACATTTAATAGCCATATTATTATGTGTTACATGACATCCACATCAGGTATGTAATCTTAGATTATAAGTATTTTACAACACATACTTAACAACCATTATATCATGCATTACACAACATTCGCATTACGCATGTAATCAAATATAGGGAGTTATTTACAACACACATTTAACAATCATTATATCATGTGTCGCATAAGGCATGTCATATAATATGGAAAGTTTTTGCAACATATATCTAAAAGCTATCATGCAATGCATTACACGATTTCAATATTAGGCATGTTATCTAATATTGAGAGTTTTTAACTGCACATGTTTAACAACCTTTATGCCATGTGTGACACGACATTCGCATTGGGCATGTCATCGAATATTAGAAGTCTTTTACAACATAAATTCACTAGCCATTATACTATTAGTTACACGACATTAGCATGAGGCATGTCGTCTAAATTGAAAGTTTTTCACGGCACACATTTGAAAGTCTTTAAACCATATGTGACATAACATTCGCATTAAGCGTGTTATCGAATATCAAAATTTTTTACGACACACATTCATCACCTATTATACTATCAGTTGCACAACATTCTTTTAATAAAAGTTGTAATCTATATTGATTTATGAAAAAAGATGGTAAGGACAACAAAAATCTTTACGTTTTTCATTAGAGATTGCATTAAATGACTTATGCAATAGTTTGTCGTCTTGCATAAATCATTGTAGGTCAAAATTCTTGTAGTTAACGACGCCAAAAATTGACACGTGTTGAGCATGTTCATTAAGTTTCTTGTATATCCTTATCATTTGTCGTAGTGATCATCTCCACGGGGATTTATCAAAATTTTCTAGGAAAAAGTTCTTTTAAAGGATTTTATTATTATTTTTACTTAATTTAATTAATTAATTAAGATGGGAATTAAAAATCACTAATTCAATATATAATATTATAATTATTAACTAAACTAATTAAACTAATTAGACTAACTTAACTATCTTACTTAAATAATTAACTTAAATAACACAATTCAAATTCACTAATATTTAAATCAATTCAATTCAATAATAAATAAATATCTAAACAAACATCCAAAACAATGAAACATCAAAGCGTTTCGCATCCAAACATGTTACTTCAATCATATAGTTATATTCATACTTTAGAAGGTACCATAGACTATTAAACTTTAATTATAAGTAAGTAAATAGCCCTTAGCAAGCCATTAGTTCTCTTTATACTCATGGGAAAGTGACGTTCTAATTTTATCGAGCTAACACCTTTTAATACACAAAGACATTAACTTCAAGCAATAAAACTATATTACACTTTGTGGAAACGTCGAACTAATAAATCCAATAAATTCGGAAAGCCACTTCAATATTAGATTTCATCTGAAATTCACCTAGGACACCTAAATGGTAATAGATCTTTCATACAATTCTAATTACTACTTTAAACTAGATAATGAATCCAAATATCACAATACACATTCAAGACAATGCATGCAATACAAAGTTCCTTATTAAAATCCGCAAATAATAATCTATTAAATCACTGAATCAAAGAATATGATTGTTTTAAGTACTAAACACATAATCATTTCATCATAACTACATTATAAAATAGATCTAGGTCATGTTTGGACTTTGTTCATATTAATAAACTACTTACTCATAATCAAAAATAATATTGCAATAAAGTAAATAAAAGATATAGATAAATACCTTGAGAATAAACGCTTTAACTCTTCAAATCATCTCTGAAGTAAATGAACTATAAAGCAATAAATTAAAATAATAAATAGTGGTTCTTAGAGCAATAAAATATTGATCTAAGTACTCAAGGGCAACATAATTGGTAGCCTTACGCTCGTATTTATAGTATTCTAAGTGGTAAATATCTCAAACTTACTCAAATATTTCGTGGTTATCTAAATTTCTCAAAATCGAACCTAGCGATTCCTCAATGATTTGGGGTTTATGTGGAATCGTTAGGAGAATCCTTGTAAAAGTAGCCTCGGTGTTCCACTGATTTGAATAAAGATTCTTGTGTATAGCGAATCAGTCAAGAGTTGTTGGCACTAAATTTCTACTTCTTCCTTCCCTTTTTGATGATTCTTTGCATACTCTTTCCTCTTGATCAATTGCTTCGTACTCTTATATTTTTACTCTTTTTTTCAAATATTCTAATTATCTCCTTAAATAACAAAAACAAGAGAAAACCTCGTGTAATATAATATTTTACATAAAAAGTCATCCTAAAATTTATTATAAAATATGTCTAATCATTTACTTATCACCAAACATGAACTCGATCTATTTTGCAATGTAGTCATGATGAGGTGATTTGTGCTTAGTGTATTAAACCAATCGTATTCTTTAATTCACTGATTTTATAGGTTGTTTTTTATGGATTGCAATCATGAATCTAAATGTTTTGTGCATAGTGGATAATGAGTATTATGGTGTTTTGATTTATTCTCTAGTTTAATGTAGTAACTAGAATTCTTTGAAAGGTCTTTTACCGTTTAGATGCCCTAGGTGATTTTGATATCTAAATTTAATGTTGAAGTCGCTTTCTGACAAGTGATTATTTAGACTTATATGTAGGGTTAGTTTAATAGTATATTTTGTATAAATATCCCTAAATGAGCTCAAATTGATGGTGTTTATGCATTTTTTAGGTATACGAGACAAAAATGTTGGAAGATAATGAATTTGAGAAGAAACGGAGCAAAAACAAAGAGGTTTGGCACCATGGCTAAATAGTGTTGCTCTATGGAAGTTCAAGGCAGAGAGTGGGAAGGAAAGGCACGACATGGGAGACCAAGTAAGGGCGGCAAAACGGTGGCACCGTGGGAGTGTATAGAAAGCGCCGAGACTTAAGTGACAGTTCTGTGGATAGAAGAAAATAAAATGTAGAGTTCTATTTTATGTTAGATTTTTAAGTAGGGTTTCTAATTGTTATTACACATGATTATGTAGTATAAATAGATAGAAAAATGTGGTAAACTCATCACCTACATTAGACACAAAACATTGTTTTTTTATTTAATAGAAAGTCATTTCATTATATTTTTTATTTCAATTAATAGCACTATGTGCATGTTTGTTTTAACGATATGGTTTAATAATCTTAGGGATCAATGGATCCTGTGGTATGAATGTTAAGCTATAAACATGAATAGAGTTGAAATATAAAAAGTGTAACGGTTAGAATTTGCATTGGTTTAGAGTGTAATGATACGAACATCTTGATCACATGTTTGTTGATATTAGGTTTTAGAAGTTATCATGGCTATTGAAGCTTTTAAGTCGGATATGGATGGTACAACCATAAAAAACACAACATCCAGCGATAGTTGTTCATTAGAGATGCACAGATAGTAAACTTAATTGATTATGAATATAAAGATTTGGAACAATAAAACAATGTAGAGCTTATGTTATTCACAATGATAGGTGTTGTTCAGGTTTTCACATTAGAATTTTTTCATCACAACAGTGGGTTAAAATGTATTTGAAAGAAATTTATCTATTCTAATTAGGGATTGCACATACATAATAAATATTATAAAGTAACTTGAAAAGCATAGTATTTCATTACCTAGGTGAAGTTGTGAACTAAGACAATCTTAAAATAAGAGTTTAAGTCATTTGCATTGATTTGTTAGTATAGATTAGTTTAGTTTAGTAATAAAACCAACTAAAAGGATTTCCTTACCAATAGAGTAATTTTAGATAGGTATGTATCGAGTGCATACACCTTTCTATGAGGACGATATTCGTAGTCAACATAAGTTTATTTAACTATTACTACAAGCGAGTTGTTATACTTGCAAAAAGCACATCAAGTTTTTGGCGCCATTGATGGGGATATGTATCAATTTAAACTTACTTAGTTAGGTTGAAAAGTCGCTAAGTTTTACTTTAAGTACTTTATTTTCTAAGTTCATTAAGAACAAAAACAATAAATAAAAGGCTTAAGTTTCAAGTTTGACTTCAACACTTAATCTTTTGTGTTTTCTTTTTAGGGATAACTAGTGCATGCATAGCAAATGAGAGAAGAACTTAGTGCCTTATGACCCCAAGATTGACATAACCAACAAAGGAAAGGAAAAAAAAAGCAATGAAGATGGCTAAGGATCAAGAAAGAAACCAAAAATCGGTCGAGAGAATAATGAACCCTGAAGTAATCTCGTAGTGCTGGATATAATGTAGGGAAAAAATGCCTTCGTGGCAACTTCAAACCAGAAGTTCAAGAGACATACAATTGAGTGATAAGGCCTCCAACAAACACCACTGAGTTCAAACTGAGACCGTCTCAATACAACATGATGCAAAATACTTTGTTCAATAGGGTAGCTAATGAAAATCCAATTGCACATGTAGAGAATTTTTTGGAGAAGTGTGACACTATGCACATAACAATAGTTACAAAAGAGGTGATCAAGATGAGACTTTTCCTATTCTTATAGGGTAGAAAAGACAAATCTTGGTTCTAAAAACTAAATGCAGGGAGTATCACCTTATTGGGGAAATGAATGAAAGATTTCTAGACAAGTTCTTTCCCTAGTAAAGGTTTGTGAAAGGAAGTTGGAAATCAATCAATTCAAGTAGGAAGACGTCGAGTCTCTTAACAAATCTTGAGAAAGATTTAAGGAGATGTTGAGGTGATGTCCAAGACATGGATTCCTAAGATGAGCACTAACTCTATATTTTCTACTATGGGATGAACCGCAACATAAAAACACTAGTAGATGCTGTAGCGGGTGGTTCTTTACTAGCTAGATATGAGGACAAATCACTGGATCTCTTGGATCTTATGTCTCAGAACTCTAGTGCCGGTAATCGTTCCATATTGAGGGAATCTATAGGTGTATTCGCAAGATGCGAGCATTACTATCCAACCTAAGTAGTCAAATGGCAAAGCTTTAAATGGCTCAACAAAGTCCGCAAGTACAAGTGATATAGTAACCCATTAATTACAAAGCATTGGTGGTTAATCAAATGGACATGCACCAACGAATGGAATATGAAGATGTAAGCTTCATGAACAACTAAGGCAATGGAAACAACTTCAGGCCGAGAGGAATGGATCCACAAATGTTTTATCAACGATATAACAACAACCCAAACTTTTCATATCGAAATCTTGATAATGCACTAAAGTTACCTCAAGGCTTCAATAAACAAGTCCAACATGGGAAGGTAGGGCAAAGCGAAGAGATGACTTTATTGAAGTCAACTAAGAAACTGTTTCATTCCATGGACATGAGTCGTAGGGAACACTATGACAAACATGAGAAAAAGAAGGAAGGAGTGAAGAAATCCATGAAGAGAATGCATAATGAGAGATAATAATTCATTAAGAACTTAGAAAGACAAATTGGTCAGTTAGCCATTACCTTGAATTCAAGGAAGGAATGACAATCTTCAAGAAACATGATCACCAATCTCAAGGAAAACGTTAGTGCTATTCACAAAATGAGAATTATGACAAAAACTGAGCCAAGATAAGAGTAAGTTATGTACGAGCCATAAAAGGTTAGTGTGATGACAATCAAGAAACCAAAGAAAGCATAAAAAGTGCACAAGGTCGAGGTTCATAAAGGTGCACCATTGTTTGCAGGCTATGCTAATTATTTTGCATGTAGAGTGTTTCCTCCAAATTTTACAAATGCAACAAGATAGAAATTCCCGAGTGATGTCAAGTCGTTCTTTTGGGACGAGCCATATCGATTCAAAAGATGTAATGATAGGTTAATTCAATGATGTGTAGCAGAGGAGTAATTTGTAGCCATTCAGGAAGGATGTCATTCATCACCATATGACGGACTCTTTGGAGCACAAAGAACGACAACTAAAGTGTTACAATGTGGATTTTACTAGCCAAATCTATTTAAGGATTCATATATTTTTTAGAAAACTTGCAATGAATGCCAATTAACAAGAAATATTTCTAGAAGGCAAGGGTTTCCACAATAAGGAATAGATTTCATGGGACTATTCCCTACATCTAATTGGGAAACAATATATATTATTAGTAGTGGATCATGTCTCCAAATGGATGGAAGTCATGGCAATCACGACCAATAATGCTAATTTTGTCATTGAATTCATAAAGAAAAACATCTTCTACCGGTTCGGAACACCGAGAGTATTAGTCAGTCACGTCGGATCGTATTTCTGCATTAGAGTCTTGGACTACACGTTGCTAATGAAATATGGGGTTAGGCATAAGAGTTTACTTCCTATCATCCTTAAACAAACGAACAAGCTAAAGTAAGCAACCAAGAAGCAAAACAAATCTTGGAAAAAGCTATTAACACAAATAGAAAATATTGGGCATTCCATCTTGAAAAAGCATTAGTTGAAGTAAGAAAATGCCAGTAGAGTTATAGCATAAGGAGTTAGAGTAAGTCTCCACATCAATTGGGTCAAATTATAAAATTCATAACTTTGTCAAAACAAAACTAATTTGAGAACTTCTTTATAGCTGGATTATCAACTTAAAATAAGTTATTCGAAAATGCTATTTGTTTTTGAAATCAAAAATAAATATATAACTGTATTTTAAAAAATCAATTTCATGCTTAAAACCCTGACTTTGGCAAAAACTTTCAAATTCAAAAATTGGGATTTGGGAACCAAATTTGACCTCATTTTGATTAAAATCAACATTAAGGAAAACCTCAAATTTCTTTAAAATCAAAAGCCCTATGATTCAAAGCTTAAATTTACATATATTAGATTAAATATAACATGAATTGGTTACCTAGATTTGAAGTTTAATGTTTAGCTCTTGATCTTCCATAGACTGACATTGATTTCCTTAAATTAAGACTTAGAACTTGATATTCCAGCTCCAATTCACTTCAGCCCTCTATTTCTTGTTCATGACTAAGCATGAATTTGTGTTGTAGAGACTAAGTGTGGTTTTAATTCTCTAGGAATTGTGTCATCTAATCCCTCGATCACTTATTCCCATTAGGCATCCCTAGATAGATCAAATGGCATCATGTTATTCTACCACCTGCTATTGTGAGTCCACTAACACTCACCTGTACACAAACTCCTATTGAAATTGGTTTGAACACACATCTCGAGGTGCATCAATGTTTGTAAAATTTATTTCACAACTTTAAACTTTCTATATTTTTTAATCCATTTTATAAATGTTATAGACTTATATAAATAAATGTATTGCCTACATTAATGTGTGTATAAAATTTAACTAAACACCCACCATATCACTCTCCACTTAGTCTCATGCTAGCACGCATATCGAGGCATGTTCCCTGCTCCCACTTGATGCTTATATAGCAAGATAAATTGGTATGAATTGCATATTTTTAGGTACAGATACATAATACACACATCAGGAAAAATGTAAAATACCTCAGTGTCAACTCGCCGCAACGTTATCATAACTCCCTATCATAGTCCTGTGGTGACGTGTGACACGAGTTAGAAATTTTGGGGTTGTTACAGCCTTTTCAACTAATTAGAATTTCATCCTCAAAATTGAAATGACTTAAACTAAGACTAACTTGAATCTGGAATAGTTCAGGGAAGTACTCGCGCATATAGGACTCCAATTCCCACGTCAGCTCGTTGTCCCCGTGATGCTCCCACTTGACGAGGGCTAACAAAATGTCATTGTTTGTCAATCTTTTCCCCTTACAGTCCAATATCTAAATAGGCTTCTCCTCGTAGGTGATGTCCTCTATCAAGTCTATCCGACTCAAATCCATCATCAGTCGCATGCCTCCTTTTGACCCATCAAGTTGAAGCATCGAAATATGAAACACTGGGTGGATCCTAGCTAATTGGGGCTATAACTCAAACTTATAGGTGACCATGCTTATTCTCTTCTTCACTCCGAATGCACCAATGAATCTTGGCGCAAGCTTCTTTCAATTCCAAATCTCTTGTGACCCTCAGAGGCAAGATGTTCAGATACACATAGGTACATCATTATACTCTAGCTCGTTGTGGTAGTTGTCATAGTATTTCTTATGTCTCTCTTTTGCACCCTTCAAAAGTAATCCGCTTTGACATATCTTCTCTGTATGATCCACCATAATCTCTGGCCCAATAGCTCTCACATCCTCAAGCTTTGCCAAATGTGATGGAGGTGTGCGCGACATGCCTTATAATGCCTCAAATGGTGCCAGTCCAATACATGCCTAAACAATATTATTGTAAGAAAATTCACTCAAGGAGAGATACTATTCCCACAATTCACCATACTCTAGCACTCATATCCTCAATATATTCTTAAACACCTAAATCGGTCGCTTCAACCTTTCGTTTGTACGTTGATGATAGGCTATGCTCATATCCAATCTAATGCCAAACTGTGCCTAAATGCTCTACCATATCTACAACATAAACTACGGCCCTCTATCTAACACAATCAATAATGGAACACCATGAAGTCGGACTATCTTTCACTCATACAAACTAGCCAGCCTATCCACTTGGTGTGTAGTAGAGATCCGTAAGAAATGCGTAGACTTAGTCAACCTATCCACAATCATCAAGATGTTATCATGTCCAAGCGAGATCTAAGGAATCCACTGAAACAACCAAGGTGCATATTATCGTATAAAAAGAAATGAAGTGTAGCAATTCGCACTATCAAAAAGTCTTGCTAATCGATACGCAATAAAGTAAGCCGATGGGTGCAAGCAAGCATAGTGAATCATATAGAGTTGCCCCTATCTACTAGCATACGAAAATCCCTAGCAATGTACTCCCATTTCCAAGTTGGAATAGATAGTAGCTATAGCAATCCTCCAGGTCTCTGATGCTTAGCCTTAAACTGGTGGCATATCTCACCAACTCTAATATACTCTAACACATTGGGCTTCATCCCCGACCATAAGAATAGACGTCGCATGTCTACATATATTTTGGTCTACCAGGATGAACTGTAAAATGTGAGCGCGAGCCTTGTGAAGTATCTCGGTGTGAATCCGATCCACTAATAGAATCGATAGCCACCCTTTGAATCTCATGCATGATTGTCAAATCCCGAATTTGTAATCGCGTTTTACTCATTAAATCAGGATCATTGACCTGTGATGGGGGACCCACATCGTGATATGCACACTGACTGAGGCACGTGACCGAGGTATATTTTATATTTGTGGGATGAGTTCCTAGTGTATCGTATACGTGTATCCTACTAAGTCCCCTATACTGGTTATTTATAAGTGTCGATATATAAGCGACGATACTCCTCGAGATGCATGCAGTTATGAGACTGGGTATAGATTGATATGGTAAGCTAACATTAAATTAATGTGGCTTAATAGTTTTGGTTCACTGCCAATGTCGCATGAACCATTTTGGTTGTACAGAAAGAATGACTTTCCGCAATTTCAATTGGTCTAGAGTAATTAGTTTTTTATGATAAAACTCATGACATTAAAGGCCTTACGATTTCTTATATGATAACTTATTAATAGGGGCGTATGTGTAATTCTCTTGAATTGCTTAAATACAATAGTTATATTACAAATAAGTTTTTTTGATTGAGATTATCTACACATATAAGTAGAGGTTGAAGCCTTGAAATGATATAAGATTTTCATTTTTACTATTTTCGAGTTCTCTAGATTTGAAATAGAAAGAAAAATATTTTCAATCTCTCTTGGTGCTAGCACTCCAAATTGTGGTCAATGTTTGTATGTTGATTTCCAATAGTAGATGTGCATTTGAATGTCTTGAAGATCAAACGATCAGGGAAGGAAAATACAGATAAGGTATTGTTTACTTTTCTAGATGTAGTTTAAAGGAACTTATTTTTTGATCATGTTGCGTTTTTTCAAAAATTATTTTAATTTTTTTGATGCGTATCAATCCCAAAACCCAACAGTGGTATTAGAGCTTTGGGCTCGGTTCTACTAAATGTTTGCATATTTTATCTAATGTATATATGATATATGTGTGAAAACATTATCTTGATTAATGTATATGTGATGTACATATAGGTTTTATGATAATTGTTATCAAGAATTAGTTTTAAGACATGTTGTTAATTTGTGTATTTGATACATATGCATGATTTGACTCAATGATAGAATTCATGTTTAGAATATTTCGATTGACATATTTTTAATATTGAATGATGCAAATTTTGGATGTTCATATGGTAGAAATCATGTTTAGGTTAATGTGATTTTAGTGTTGAATACATATTTCATTTTTGTTCAATAATTGTGTATGTCTCCATGATAGAAATAATGATTAGGTTAATATGATTAATTTAATATGATTCTTGTGTTGAATGCATGATTAATATTTCGTTTCTTAATTCAATTGTTTGTTTGTATGGATAAGAATTGAAATAGGTTTTGATCATAAATCTCATTATCGTTATCTGTTATTATAATCTTATTAGATCGGAGATAAACTTCAAATCTGATAAGAATTACAAATCATATATGATAGGTGAGATATATAACAAATTCATATTGATAATGATTCAAAGTATCTTAAATTCTAATTGGATTAGGAAAAGACATTAAGTTAGAGGTGGGCCCAAATTAATTAAAAACGTTTTGATTAATATTTTTTGGAATTAAAAATGGGGCATTTTTGATTAATTGGATTACTAAACTAATGAGATTTTAGGCGATTTTCAATTTTTGAAACTGAAATTCATTGTGTAAAAAAAATGGGGGCACTTCCCCTTTACAACCACTGGCTGATCGGCTAGCGAGACCACCACTAAATGTTTGTAGAGCAAGAAGATTTGTATAATAGTCAATATTTGTAAAACTCCTTAACTTGTTTAGTGATTGTACATGCATTCAAATATATGATATTTATCTTGTTTAATTTATGATCACTAAAACAAATAAAAAAACTATATTCCAAATTTTAAGTCAAGTGCCATCCATTCTCAAACACTTGTTGAGGCTTCGATCACATCAATATGGGTGTGCCTCTGCAGACAGTATTGTGTTATCTTGGTAAGGCAAGTTGAGTAACGGTTACTCTATTGTTTGAAATTGTTAGACTTGAAAAAGCTATCAAAATAGTTATGGGCTTTAGGCATATGAATGGATAAAACATGCTAAGACATAAGATGTCATAATCTCATAAAAACAACTAAAAGTTACATATGATTTAATTGGTAAAAAAGGTACTTAACTAAATAACCTAATTCAAAGTGTAATGTCTTAGCTGTCTTGGAATTAGGTGAAACATGGATTTGTAGTCCATTAAATCAACATAGTATTTTTAGGAGGGTTGTTAACTTAGTGGGAATCTATTCCTTTACACTAAAATGAACTTTTGCATAATTATTTTTGTAGATCTATAGCCTCTTGAAATGACACTAATCCTTTGTCACTACGATCCATCATTGAGAAGGATAAGTTTGTTGGGACAAACTTTCTTGATTGGTTTAGAAACTTGAGAATTGTTCTTAAGTACGAACTAAAGTCGTATGTCTTGAATTATTCTATTCTTCAGGAACCAACAGCCAATGTTTTCAGAGTCGTGAAGGATGCACATACTAAGTATGTCAACGACTCAACGGATGTTGCATGCATTATGTTAGCAATCATGGTTCTTGAATTTTAAAAGGACGTTGAACACATGAAAGCTTACAACTTGGCTACGACGCTATAGGAAATGTTCGAATAGTAGGCTAGGCAATAAAAGTTCGAGACAGTCAAGAACCTTCAATCTTGCAAAATGGCCAAAGGTGCGTCAGTTAGTTCTTATGTTCTAAAAATGAACTACTATATTTACCATCTCGACATACTTGGATTTCCCATTAGCCAAGGCTAGCTATGGATTAAACCTGAATTCATTGCTTGATACTATTCACAATTTGTGATGAACTATAACATGAATAATATGGAGAAGTCTATTTAAGAGTTGAATTTGATGCTTAAAACTGATGAGTAGAATGTTAAGAAATCCATTACTAATGTATTGATGGTTCAGAAAGGTGCCTGCGACATCCGTAGCAAAATGTATCAAGTACCAGTATCTATCCATGTATTGCGACACTAACCAGCTACCCTACCTCAAAGCCAAAAACTCCCTTCTCAGCCTCAACTTTACTTCTATGGGTATATACTAATCATAAAACAACTCCCTAAACTTAGCCCATGTCGTCGGCTCTAGGTGAGTATCTTTATACACTGTCCACCACACAGCAACATCCCATATCTGCATATGCCTTGATATCCTGGCTCGTATGCTTTCCTGAATCTACAGTAGCTTATGTAACCTTTGATGTGCAATCAGCCACTTCCCGACTGCCTCTGGGTCTCAGCCTCTATGAAAATATCCGAGATCGAATTTGATAAACTCCCTTATCAACTTGACCTCTATCGTCATAGAAATCTCAAACATGTTTGTCCGTGCCGGCGTAACAATCATTGTCTTGATCCGTGCTACTATCTGTATAGCAACCACTACCGGAGTCTCCTGTACCACTGCATGCATCGGTAAAGTGTGAATAGTAGATTGAACTGTCATCCGAGCGACTATCATCTTAATCGCGCTCTGTACCCAAGCGACGTTGAGTGATGCAATCGCTACTGTCCGTGCGTGCATCATATCCTTCAATAACACAAACCGCTTATTATGAGCTGCTAATCATGCGTCTACTACCGAATCCAAACCCTTATATCTAGTCTACTCGTTCGTCTGACCAACATCTATAGTAAGTGGAGTCGGTTGAGCAACCATCATGATCTGCATAGAAAAGTGTGCACTGGATCACCTTCCGTATATATGTATATAATATATAAAATAAAAAACATAACACATATATAAACCTTAGCACTACCCATCTCAAGTTTTCTTCCCAACTAAGATTCTAAGTCAGGATCTACGGGTTTCCACATCTAAAGGTTGTTTTTTTAAGTTTTGTTCTCTTATATTTAAAATACTCCTATGCTTCCTCGAACCTCACTCTAATACCAAACTATAACGTTTGGTATCATGTTAAGGATAGCTACACTTCCTCTTATGGGTTTGACCTTTCTCTGATACCAAACTGCAACGTTGGTATCAAGTCGAGTTACGTTTCATCCTCCTCGGCACCATCGACCTTGCTCTGATACCAAACTGTGACGGCCCCAAATTTCAGGCCGCCTTGGGATCCGCCACGTCGCATTCCATGTCACCAAGCCTTGCCACATCATTGTCCGCTTATCCTTAACGTTCTGCGACCTACCTGGTTGCTTACGCTTTTCAAGTTAACCTAAGTTACACAAATTAATCTTTACATGGGACTTAATAATTTAGTTAGCCAGTTACTCAATTCATCAAGTTACAATACAATTTTATAGTGGAAGTCTTTTTAATGAGTAGCTTATGCAATATTTAACAAATCGTAAGTAGTGAAAAACCTGATAAAAGATACCATGTATATATCAAGGCGAGATAAGTATAACAAAGGTCCCATATACATGTAATAAGTGTTCTACAATCCTTAAATCTAGAAAAAAATATAAATACGTACATACTGTAGTCACACACTCCACAATCTCAAAGGTAGTCGCCTAGTACCTCCTTGCCCTAACTCTTGCTTGTCGAAGGATCTGCACTCGGACACCCAACAAATACAGTGATGAGTTCAGTGAGTAACATCCCAAGAGAAGTCCACACAATATTCATGAAATAAAACTAATAATTTACGAGACATGCGAATAGAACACTTGGCAACAATACGCATATTCCCATGAATGTAGGCAATACACAATAAGAAAAATCAGTAGCATGAAATAAATAAACAACACATATAATCTAAACATGCTCAAAAAGAGAAAATTAAGAAGCAACTGTAAAATCAAGAGAAAACCCTGACCTAAACTAGCCGGTAATCGATAAAATTGAATAAGAACCATGTATATACTTATAGGCTTACAGTGACTAAATCCAAACTTCAGTTACTGGATGAACCCCTCCAGACACTATTTCAGGTCAAAAGAACACCCTAAATCCCTCTTGATGGTCGTAAGAATATCCTACATCTATTGACACGAGCAGTAAATGAAATAACCCGTGCAAGCAATTTAGCCATAACCAATATATATGCAAATCGAAATAGGAGTGAAACCCCATATATGTCCACCAGTAGTCACACATGTAATCCGATATCGATAAAATAAACCATGAATTCTATGAGGCATTCTAATGGATTTACTCACCTCAATCCGCGCTCGATTTCCCCAGACTCTAAAAATCCGACTCGACTAGCTCCTTGATACTTGAGCTATAGTGCATTAAGTCCCTAAGTCCAATTTTACATATTTAGTATGAATATAGGTGTTTGGGTATGTATTTAAATAAAAATCCCAAACCATCCCTTAAATTCAATTTTTATCTGGAATTAGCGTGCTAATGGGTCTAGTAAGCGCACTTGGTGAAGTTTGCACGCTAGGGGATCTGTCTAGTGCGCTACTGTTTTCATTTTGAAAAATTGTTAAGTGCCCAATATCATTAGCGTGCTAATCAATCTAGTTAGCGTGCTAATTACCTTTTGTGAAAGAATTCTCAACTCGAGAATTTTGTCCCAAACTCCCCAATTAGCCACTTAAACCCTACAATTTCATTCTCAATTCGATGAAATCCATAAGTTTTTCCCAAGTTTCACCAAAAACCTAAATTCTTCAAAATCAATTTACACTCATCAATGGAAAAGCTAATAATACTTATAATTCATCATAATTTATCCAAATTAGTGACATATTCCTCAATTATCAACTTTACACTAAAAACATCAAATTCTTAGTATAAATACTAGTGTAGTAAGATTACCTAGTTGATGTACCACCTAGATTTTAAAATTCTCACCAACTCCCATTGATTTTTTCTTTCTCTAGCAAACTCCATCTTCTTCTCCAACAAGCTTGTTGGTTCATAGGTTTGTAAATGAAAAATAGTTTACTTTACATGTGTTGATCCATTTTACATATTAGAGTAGGATTTATTTCTAGCCATTGATCTCAATGCATTTACGTATCTCGAGGTTTATCTAATGACACATCTCTTGCCACTTAGCCCACTTACACTCCACTTATTCTCTCCTAGTGACACCAATTTAACACTCACATGGTTCATAGATGTGCCAATGTGTATCATAAGAACAATCCTATAGTTTCCAATTAATTAACCAACTATAGGCCGTGATTTGTTTGATCTAATTACATTAACTTGGCCAATTATAATACATGTGATTAGTGTTTTTAGAACCTCCTATGGACATGTTAGTTGTTCCACTAATCCCTCGATTACCCGACACTTGATGCCACATATTTCGGTACGTATTTTAGGTACGCCATAGCCTATTGTTTTAATTTTATCAACTTAGCCTATGGTTACATCACCCATTTTAATTGTTTAACTAATCAACTTAATGTGCATTAGTCAAGTTTCCTAGTGTACCCGTATTTTGCATATCCGATATTCGCATTGGCATGCCTTTCAAGGATAACCTCCTCACAGAAACTCTTCCGATTGCAACATACACACATGCAGTGCAATATAATAATAATAACGATTTTAAACACCACATATACACAACCACAATCCATAAATAACATATTTCCTTGGTTCTCGTGTTCGTGTTAACTGAATTATCCATGTATGCCCGAATTATGATTGTTAATCCTCGAGATTACCGCTAATCCTTGTTTAATCAAATTTGGGTCGTAACAAAGTGGATGGTGGAAACCATTAAAACTTTTAATAACTCATGCTTATTCACCAATGAACATTGTCGAATCTTGAAACCGTATTTTAATCGAAGTTGTTATTGTGTTATCAATAATAACATGGAATCTTTGAAGAGTTAAACGATACACCGAGCATTACCATACAATATTGTAAATCTTGACGGTGAATTGGTCCAGACCAAATTTTGTAAGTGCTAGTACTAAGTTTCAAAGGAAAATCACTTGTATAAGTGTTGAATATTAACAACAAATTGAGAAAATTTTGTTGGGAGTGAGACAATATGAGATTGTCATATATTCAACATAAAGATAATAGAGAAAAATATTCTTTAAATAATAGAACATTACAAACAAATTATCTAGGGATTTCTTGAATCGTTATGTAATTTATTCTATTAACTCAGTATGAGAATTATGTATGCTAAAATTAGATACAAATATGCCTTGGATGAAAATTGAAGTATAGTTTGAGTACAGTGTTTGTTTGTTTGTACCTGAACTATAGAAAAAGTTAGAGGTTCATCCTAATACTTCTTATTCGGTAAGAATGTGTGTTGACATAATAAAGCGAAATTGTAGCTTACACTTCTATTTATATATATAGTTCAAGATATGTGAGAAGAACTATAAGAGATTGATAATCTCGAGATAGCTATTTTATAGTTGTATTAAACGTGTAAAGACTTCACTTGTAATTAATAGGAAATGTATATTGAGAGTCTTTTAATCATTCTTAAAGATTATGGAGAATCTTAGAAGGATCATTAAAAGACAAGATGGAGGTATAAAAACTAGTGAATTTTGAAATTATGGAAGTTTGAAAATGGAATTGTCAGAGTGATAGAAATAAAAGGTGAGATTGATGGCTTAAATTTTTTAGATGTTAGAAATTCACTCTGAAATATCACCCATTAAAGGTGATTGTGTTGACAATACCTTAAATAGGAAAAAAAGCAGAGGATGTAGTTTCAATAAAAGCTGCTTAGTAATATCTCTTAAATGAGATATGTAATGATGAATAATTGAAGTCTTGCGTAAGCACATCTTCAGCTAAATTGTCTAGATTGGTAACTACAAGTTTGTTCATTGGAGCTTAGATTTGAGCTGAGTGATAATGATTAATCGAGTGATGCATTGTTGGAGAAATTGATTGAGATTATCTAGTAGGTCAAGGTTTGACTACTAGTTATTTGTATTCTAAATGGATAATCTCATATAAAAAAATGGAGCATGTAAAGAAAGTTTTTGGAACTTGAATAAAAAAGTGAGGCAAGAATGTTATGAAAATCTCATCGATTTCTTTAAAAGACTCATTCAGGCGAAATTCAAAATCATTGTGATAGTAATAAGCTATATATTAGCATGTGGAAGCTAAGTATTATTAACCTGGAGTGTTATATTATTCTTGCCATATATGAATGAAGTTTCATGCTAAGAAATTTATGATGGATTAACCTATGTTCTAATGAAAACTAAAGGTTTTTGATATTGTAATTGTAGAATTGATAGAGTCTAAAATTTCTTGCCTACTCGTGGTTTAAATCTCATTGAGGAGTAAACAATGTATGTATGTTAAAAGAGTTGGAAGTTTATGTAGGACCAGGATTATTATTTCGATGAGGAATTGAAAGTTTGTTTTCCTAGTAAGGAAAAGATTTATGATAGCTGGGATATACCTTTTGCAATCTTAAAACAATATATTTGCAGCTAATCTTAGTTCAATAGAATATAATTTTCGAGCATTTGACTTGGAAGGTGATATTTGCCAAAAGAAATAATTTGTTGTATGAGTTCCTAGTATCAACATTGTCAAGCTATAAATGTTAAGGTGTTTCAAGTAAAAGTTTGTATGCTTAACTTCGTCATCAATAAGTGTGAGATGAGAAGTAAAAATAAAGTTAGTTAGAGCCTGAGTAATTTAGAACTACATAGAAGAGTAATAACAAATTGGTGGTATACAATTACAACTCAGATAAATGAAAAGATATATGAGGAAGTGTAGATGGTTTGAGTTTCACAAGAATTTCAACTTCACTATAGAGTATCACCATGCAAGGAAAGTGATGTTGCGAGTGCCTTGAGTAAGAGAAGAACATGCATAGAAAATATAGTTACATCCACAGCTTCTTAGTTTAGATTTCTTGAGGACGGTATCGAAGATGATGATTCTTGTGAGTTTAGCTAACACATCATCCACTAAGAGAGCTAGATTTCAAGCTACTAAAATGTTATGTTAGGCTTAACTTCAGATTGAATTGGAGATAATTTAGTGGGTGATTGATTATCAGAAAGCTTATCAGGATTCTATAGTGCATCATAGATTAGCAGCTAGTGTAAATCATCCTTATTTGTCAGTTTCTGATAATGGTGGATAGATTATAGGTTTCAGCTAATGATCAATTAAGGAAAAAATAGCTACGGGAATCTCATAGATCTTTTTACTCTATTCATCTAGGTACCATTAAGATGTATCATAATGTCACATGTATTAATTGGTGGCTAAGGATGAAGATTGATATTGCTGAGTTTGTAAAGGGATGTGAGATATATCAACAAGTTAAGGCCAAACATAGAAAAACTCTAAGTTAACATAAACATGATGTTGTATGGATATCTGTGCATTTCTTACTAGTTTCCATGCAAGATCCTCTTGACCAATTATGTAAGGTGTTCGTATATGAGGTGTTAAGATTTCGTGGAGTTCTAGTGTCAATTGATTATGTTAGAGATATGAGATTCATATCCAGACTATAGAGTGAATTATAGAAACTGCTGGGAACTATTCTTAATCTCAGTACGGTATATTATCTGCAGATTCATGAGCAGCCTGAACGATTGATTTTGGTATTAGAGGATATACTTTGAACTTGTGTCTTGTAGTTTTATGGTAACTGGAAGAAATACATTTCACTTTATGATTTGATTCAGAACTACACAGAGAGAATTTAGCAGATTCCCCAGTGTTTGACTATGGCAAAGCTAAGATAGAAGAGATATGCTGACAAACAACATGGGTTGTTGGAGTTTTAAAGGGACTATTTCATTCTTTTGAAAGTCTCACCTATAAAAGGATTGTACACATTCAGATTGCGAGGTAGCTAGCTCCAAAGTTAAAATGAAATGGCAGTTTCACTGAGATGAGGAACCAACCTGGGGGCGAAAGTCTTATATGAAGGAGTAATTTTCACTTATCTTCAAAACTACAGGTAATTTTACATTTAATTTAATTTTGTGGATGAAATTGCTTTAAATTAGGGAGATTATAATGACCCGTTACTTTAAGTTGATGATTAGTGTTAATCCAAATTCTAATTAACTTGAGTTAGGCTCGTAGTTAAGTTTGATGTATCAGGATTAGCGTGTGCGTAGGTTTGTGTAACGATTTATGTTTGTTTGGAATGCTTAATGAATTTTATAGGTTGTAGAAGTAAATTTATATACAAGCCTATAATAAAAAATAAGTAAATAAACTATAAATTGTCAGTACACCAAATGAGATGAAGGGGTTGTGTAATGAATGTGCACACCCGAGAATACTCGTACGCTTGTCTAGTGAATTTATTGGTGAGAGAATACATTTAAAAAAATCCAAAACCATCATGTATTAATGGTGTTACAGTTGTTCTCACTTTAGGGAGTGTAATTTTAACACATTAATCACTTGATCAGCCTCGAGATAGTGTGATGCGTATCAAGAGAAAAATTCATTTACAAAATCAAAAACCATCATGTTTATCCTCATTTCATCGATTTATCGAGAGAGAGAGAGACAGAGAGAGAGAGAGGAGAAGAGAGAGGAAGATAGTGAGGGTTTGAACACTAGGAGGGGTCCGGAAAGGATTTGCCCACTGATGTTAGGAGCTTAAACAACTAGAAATCTAGAGGTCATCATGTTAGTAACTTTGGTTTTTGAGTTTTTGAAGTTCAATTTGATGGCAGGTGATGATTACTCTTTGAATTGTTATTATCGAATATGGGAAATGGTTTATTACTAACCTGGTGATGATTTGGTAATGAAAGAGTGGCTACTGCCCTATTCACAATCAAGATAGTGCAGGGTGGAGTGCTCTCCACCTAGTAAGGGAGCGTAGTCCCTTCATCAGTTAGGATAAACCTGGTTGGGGGAGCGCGCCCCCACCGATTGAGGGAACACGCTCCCATAAAAAAAACAATTGCGCTGAGTTTTAGTTAGATTTTTCAAATTTCTTAAGGACTGGACTGGGGGTTCTAAACATAGAGTATTAGACATATATTAATCTCAAATGATTTGTGCTAGGTATTGGAACATATAGAAAGCGTGCGTGATTCGAAAACTTAGGAAGTTTGAAAATAGAAACTTGAACCTAGGTAAATATGGATTCGCTTATTTATCAATGTTGTGGGGATATGTTAGTATATGTAGTCATATCGCTTATAGCCTGAATAGGGGACTATGTACACTGTGATGTTTTTACTAAATAAAAAACGATGTCTAATGTGATCCATGATAGTAACTCCTTGAATTGAGACCAAGTTATATAGGATGCGGGCCAGATCTCCTAGCCTATATGTAACTCCTACTTAATTAGATAGGTTGCCTGTGTAACATAGTCAGTTAAGGGTTTTGGATAAAACCATTTGACAATATGTTGGTCTAGCAATCACACTAATGGGGTTAGTGGGTAAACGACCCTAGTTTCACAAAAAAATGGGAATCATATTGTAATAGTCATTGACAAACGAACTTGCATCTTTTCTTTGGTGAAATATATGCTTTTCATAATCATGTTAGCTAATGATTGTGCATATTTTTATTATATAACGTTCTTGAATATTATTTGAAATGTTGATGGCTTTGTGAATCCTTACTTACAGAACAAGTTGGAGTGCTCACCCCAATTAAAATTTATGTATTACGGACGAGCTCTACGACTATGTGATAGAGAAGATTTACGAGTCTTAATCTTCTATTTGATGTAATCAATCTCCCCTTGTCTTATATACATTTGTATTGAATTATACTTTTGTAAAGTCACAAGGGATGGGAAATTTTGTATAACCGAGGTCTATTCCGATTTGATTTGATATTATATATTGTGTTTTATTATTGAGAAAAGTTTTGAATTTTAGGTGCGTTTGATATTTGTTTTACATCAATAGTTAATATACAATTGTGTTTATCAAGAGATAAAAATGAGAGGCTGCTGGCTCTATTTAAGTTTAGCAAGATTAACATGGCTTAAGTAAGGTTTTAGGCCGATTATTGCTCTAATAAGATTAGGGGATTCTACATCGTGCATCGTTCCTAAGCTTGTTTTTCTGTGCTCTAGTTAGATGCGAAGAAAACATGGCAGTTGTAATGACATTGACTAAATCCGAGTACCACAGAGCATTATCTACCACTGAATAATTGTACTCATTGGGAAATTCTTCTTTGAGGGCGTTGAGTGTTTCACTACCTTTCTCTATCTTGCTAAGATGATATGTAACTAGGTTTTTTTGTACAACTTTTATCTTTAATTGTGATGTCGAATTCCTACAGCAAGAGGATACACCAAATGAAACAAAGTTTAGCATCTATTGATTTAAAAGGTGTCGTAATGCCATGTTATCCAAGTATACTATAACTTTAGTTCCCACGAGATATGGATAAAACTTCTCTTCTGCAAACGCTACTGAAAAAAGTTCTTTTTTTTGTAGTATAGTTTATTTATGTTGTATCAAGAGTATGAGAGGCCTAGTAAATTATACAAGAGGCTTTTCCCGCTCTCTATCCTATAACTGCACCGATTGCATGGTTACTAGCATTGCACATAATTTAAAAAGGGAGTTCCAAATTAGAAGCTTGCATAACGCGTGTGCTAGTGAGAAAATCTATGCATCTTTACATGCTTCATCAAACTAAGATGTTACTTCTTTTTAAAGGAGGTGACAGAGTGGTTATGCGATTTTTAAGAAGTGCTTCATGAATCATTAGTAAAAACCTTTAAGCCCAAGAAAAGATCCGATCTCACTTACACTAATGGGATATGGCAGTTTCTTTATGACGTCAATTTTGGCTAGGTCCACCTCTACCCTTTTGGTGAAAACAATGTGTCCTAAAATAAGTCCCTGATCTACCATGAAGTGTCATTTTTCATAGTTTAAGACTAACTTCTTTTCTATTCATCTGTCAATTACTTTTGTCAGATTTGCAAGGCAACTATCAAAGGAGTCCCCATAGACAGTGAAGTCATCCATGAACACATCAATGAATTATTCCACAAAATCTAAGAACATACTTACAATGCACCTTTGGAAAGTAGCTGGTGCATTGCATAATCGATGATAGGCAAACGTGCGAATGGACAAGTAAAGATTGTCTTCTCCGTATCTTCGCCTGCCACAGGTATTTGGCAAAAGCCCAGGTATCCGACAAGTCAACAATAATGTAAACAACTATGAATGAGAGAGGGAAGTGGTCCTTCTTGCTGGCGGTGTTAACCTTCTTATAGTAAATGCACACTAGCCACCCATTCTAGATGTGGGTAGGGACTAGCTTACCGTGCGATTTAGTGACTACTATGACTCATGTTTTCATAGGGATTACTTGAATAAGACTCACCTATTTGCTGTCAGAAATAGGGTAGATCATCTCCGCATCTAAGAACTTCATGATTTCTTTCTTTATGACCTCCATCATGGTGGGCTCAGTCTCTTTTGACCATATCTGGTAGACTTTGCTCCGTCTTCCTTGTGTATGTAATGCACGCAAGTGGAGGGGCTCAGGGCTTTAGATGTCTGCCACTGTCCATCCAATGGCTTTCTTGTATTTGCAGAGTACCCTAATAACCTTCTTTTTTCCAATGAAGTAAGTTTTGCTAAGATGATCAAAGGCAATATATCATTCTTACACAAAAATACATACTTTAAGTGTTTGGGCAAAGGTTTGAGCTCTAATAAGGGGCTTTCTCTAGTAATGTAAGAGGCTTGGCGTCAGGATGAAGTAGATTCAAATAACACATGTTAGGTGCTCATTCAAATGAATCTAACGTAAATAATGCTTCTACTAGTTTGGCATTGAAGGATGCGTCTTCTTTATAAAGTGACATGTTATCTAGATGATTTTCTAAGATGATTAAAGCTTTATCTTCACTGTCTATGAGTGAGGTTTGTTGAATAAGCATACCCACATCATCTATAGCGTACACCGACATAGGCTAATCCACCAGATGTCGCATGGCATTGTATATGTGAAACTTGATAACCTCTTTGTCGGATGCCATGGTTAAAGATTTTCTTTGTACATTTATTTAGTTATCACAATCTTCAAGAATGATCGTTAGAGGAGCACCAATGACGATCTAGATAGGTTTTCCCCATTCATGTCCACTACATAGAAATCTACTGGGAATGCAAAATCATTTGATCAAACAAGTAAATCTTCTAATATGCCTAAAGATCCGATCACCGATAGACCTACAAACCATATCATGATCCCTATCTCCTCCAGATGTCCTACTTTATGTCTCATAAATGGATAATGACATCACATTTATGGAGGCACCAAGATAACACATTGCTTTAGTAATTTTTACATCCCCTGTTGTGTAAGGCACCGAGAATGTCCTTCGATTTTTGCATCTAAAGGGAATTTCTTTTGCTAGATTGTCGTGATAGTCTTTCCTACTTGAATTTTTTCTTTTCCCTTCAGTATCCCTTTATTAGTGCTAATCTCCTTTAGAAATTTTATGTATTTGGGAATCTTTTTTAATGCAATAAGAAATGGAATGTTAATTTATACTCTCCTAAAGGTCTCAAAAATCTCTATATTTTCCTCATTTTTTGTCTATCATCGAGCATTGGGGAAAGGGAGGTTTAACCATATAAAATGTGGAGTTTCCTTTTAGGGAATCTCTATTTGTTTAGGGGCAAGTTCAAGCACCTCAACTTCATTTTCCTCCTCGTTGGACAGTTTCGATGAGCTGGGTGGTCTGTCTGGGTGTTTGGGTCCTTCGTATCCTCTACCACTGCAAAGTGTAACGTCGCTGGCGCTTGTGTTTGGGTTTGGGCAAGTTTGCATAGGAAACTTCCCTTTTTAGTTAATTCTCCTAGTTGTTGTGTGATTTGGCCTAACTGGACCTCCTGGTTTTAAACCACGACATTTGTATTATTAAGAGCTTTCTCAGTGTTTACTTAAAACTAGTCTATGTTTCTAGAAACTTAGCTCTATTGAGCCGTCAGAGACTTAACCATGTCCTCTAGTGAGGAGAGATTAGTCATTGTTTTAGGCAACCGTTGTCCTTTTTGGGTAAAAGATAGATAATTCTAGTTTTGAGGCCCATAATTGAAGTTAGCATTGTTCTCAACGTTGCTTAATTTTAGGTATTTCAGAAGGGCGCTCGGGTTTGTCCTTGAGATTCTTTACCAACCACATTGATCTACTAATTGTCCTCAAACAAATAATGACACTTATCAATCGCATGGATTGTGGCTAAGCAAAATCCACAAGCTTTAACATGCGCTTGGTCGTTATTTAGAAGACGTTCCACTAGGGAAGTCAACTGATCAATTTTCTTGTTAGTGGAGCTAGTAGTAGCTCCGATCGACGAACTCCGGTGTGCATCAACACCAATATCCCTATATAGTCAGTATTGTTGTGCTATGTCTTCATATAGTTGCTACATCTACGTACGAGATTTGTCATTAATGTGACCACCATAAGTGCTATTAATCGTAAGCCTCTTTAAAGGGGACATGCTGACTTAAAAGATATGGAAAATGGCCTTATCGGATTGGCCATGCTATGAGCAATTGGCTATTAGGCACTTATATTGGTCCCAATAATCACGAAAAGACTAACCATTCTTCATCTTATTGTTGCATATCTCAAAGATGAGTTGGGCCACCTTATCCTTAGGAAAATATTCTACGAGGAACTCATCTATCATATCGAGCCATAAGTCAATGCAGCCAAGTGAAGATAAAAGAATAATTGTTAGGCTTTATCTATTAAGCAGAATGTGAAAGCCATAAGCTTTAATTCATTCTCTTCCGCTCGAGGAAGTTTCATAGACTGCCAACATGTCTTAAACTCTTTCAAGAATGCCACCAAGTCTTCACTCTCCGTGCCATGGAAGGTGGCCACGAGGTGAATAATGTTGGACTTAAGCTCGAGATCTTCGCCATTTAGTGGGAAGATTATGTTGAGGGGCCACCGAGCAAGAAGAACTTGAAGATCTTCATTGATGCTCCCCATGGTAATCCGACGATCACCGCCAGTGTGGCGAACGTCATCAACCATATTTGGATGGGGAAATCTAGACTCTTTTTTAATATCTTCCCTAGCAAACCAATGGTAGGTTATGTCGATTTTTGAATTGACATGTAACATTGAACCAGTTGATTTATATCAAGTTATCCAACCTTGCATAAACTAATAGACTCAAAGAACAAAACAAAAACAAAAACAAAAAGTCAAACTTAATTTGGAACGGAATCCTAGGTAATGGCGCCAAACTTTAATATGGTGTCGTGCATGTCAAATATAACTCATTATAGGATACCAAATCCTAGTGAAATGTAGTAGAGGTAAGAATGGGTTCGAATCCACATGATTCACTCAAACTGAGTTTAAAAAATAGAAAAGTAAATCTGAGGGATTTTTGAAAGAGTCTTATTTAAAAGCCTTCTAAATAATAAAGAAAAATAGTTGTAAACAAATAAATAAGGGCACACCTAGGTCTAGGAATCCAAAATTTGGCATTGTATTGTTTCCATGTCTCGTATCATTGACTTTAAAAGATATAGGTGTTGGGGTTACCAACACCCTAGTCCCCTATTCTCGATAGATAAAGCAACCGATCTTTAAATACTTCTCTTACCCCACCATACAACCTTAGGCGACCTTTCTCTAGATTTTGCATGACATCATCATTAATAGTTATGTATGAACACCTACCCCAAGAAAATCTTAGGCAACCGCTCTTAACGTTTAGCGTAGTTCTAAATGCTACTCACTTAAAACAAGAAATATGTTAGGTTTCTTGCTCTAGGTGATTGCAATGAATATAAAAGCTCTAAACCACCATTGAAACATCATTAAAATAGCAACGTAAAGGTATAAAACTTAAATAAAACACTATTATTGTAGAAAATCTTAACGAGAAATAGAAAGCATCCTACTACTGGCTAGAGAGCATCATCAACCTAGCCAAACATGGCTACTCTACCTTGTTCTACTCCTAAATCACTATTAATACAATATATCTTCATTCATAGAGGTGCCTCCTATATATAGGTGTGCCTAAGTACAAGAATAGATATTTTCGGGAATAAAAACCTTTTAAAAAATTTTGAAACTTATATTTTGCGATGTTGGCGTTGTCCATGGCATTATGGTTACGTGGGTATGGTGCCAAGAAGGAATCTGGAGGTATTTAGAAAGTTTTGGGGAGAAAGTCGTTCTAAAACTTCTATTTCTGAGTTTGACCGTGGGTGACGTCGTCCGTTCAAGTCCCCGCGTTGTCTATTCAAATCTAGCATCATGTGTCGATCCATCATTACGCCTTGATAACGCTGCTGCTCCTCTGATGGCACCACCCATTCTTTTGCATGACATCAACCCAACTATTGCTTTTACCAATAGTTGACTTCTTCCCTGCAATTGTCTAACTCATGTGCAAAAGCTCAAATACCCAGTAAATCTCCAAAGTAAAAATATAACGCCATAATACCTGACGTTGCACTTTATTTACATAGAAAAACACCTATGAAAAATGCATATATAAAGACTCATCACTCTTTAAAAGAAGTAATCCTAGACTTAATGGTACATGTAGGGGATTTAAAACTCCCTACAGACTCTTACGTCATTAACATGAAAGAGTCACATAAGTCAGGGCCTTGATTCTTTTTGGTAGGCCTTTTATGCGAACATGTAGAGCCAACATATACTTGGTCAAGGGTTTTGTGTACGTTGAATATAAAAGAAGAGTATTCTGGGTTAAAATTTCATATATCTTAAATTCTTCGCTGACACTTTCTTTCCTTGTTCTAATATTATCTTGAACATGCTTTTAATGGATACATATGCATGGATCAAGGATGCGCCTGGAAAGATCAAACCAAAGATAATTACGGATAAAAGCCTCCACAAAGAGGTGCGCGTATCAATATTAGGCCTCCACAAAATCTGCAACTTGCTGAAAGAGGAACCAAATGCATAAGGATGGATGATAGTGAGGAGATGAGGACTGTACCCCTTGACACATTACATTACCAATTCCCATTCGACAAACACCTTAAGATTATTATGCTCCCATGAAAGTTCAGATACAAGAGTTTCCTTAGGGTTGTATGTGACATGGGTGCTAAAGTCAATTTAATGTCATCTAAAATCTTAAACCTATGCGGATTATGTATCACATGTGATGCCAAGAGACCATTATGATATATCTAAATAAGATGGTTGAGAAACTCAGAGGGATGTTCGAGAATGTATCTATTTGCATAGGAGATTTCATGTTTGTCATGGACTATGTGATTAACGAAAGTAATACCCAATGCGAAACACTTCAGTTAGGATTACAATTCTTAGCGATGGCTAGAGCATTGATCAATATGCAATTATAGTACATTAGCATCCAGATAGGGATGAGGACAAAACTCTTCTAGGAAGGAAATGAGATCTTACATAACGAAGAGTGAGTCTTCACAAGATTCTTTGTACCAGAAATTGAAGTTATTTATTTGGACTTCGACTAGGGGAGGTAAGTTCATTAAGCCAATGACTTTAAACATGCACTACTAGGTGGCACCCCATGAACAATTTTGTAGCTAGTAATTGGTTTTAACTTTTGTTTGTTTTATTTCCTTAACCATGCATGAAATATTGAACTAAATTCTATATACATATTGTCCATTTATTTCCACCATTTTTTATGTTTGGTATACCCAACTTATTTTGAACCTTGAGGAAAATGTTAAGAATAGGTTCGGGGGTGTTTAGGAGAGTCGACTATTGGATGAAATCATTGGTTAAAGACTCGTAGTTATAAGCTCTACATTTCTTTTTCAATTTACTTACGACTTCAGTGAAATTGTGGTGGTAATTCTTCCCTTTCATCCTATTTTTTTATCTTCCAAATCTTTCATCACATGAAAATTGGTACGCTAATGCATGCATGTTTTAGGTAGTTTAGTATATTTACTATTTTAGAGAGTCTTACCTATGAGCGAAACCTTGGTTTCAGTTTTTGGAGTTAAAACTTGGTCAAATTGTTTACCCTTAGACTTGAAAGAAGTAGGAGAGCTTTTACACCTACCCGACAACATAAATAGGAGCTTGGTGTAGGGATAAGTCATAACTTAATACCAAAGTAAGTAGGTGGTTGAATTAACATTGTAGGAAAATTTGAAATCTCTAGGATTCATAAACTAGGACTAATCACTCAATGTATAATTATTAAAGATTTAACACTTGTAAGAGGAAGAAGTAGTTTTAATTGCTATAACAAAACATGGACATGAAGATTTGACATTGGAAAACTAACTTAACTCTAGCAAAATTGAGAAGTGCTAACATGAGATTATTTAAAAAATTAGAAAATCCCAAAAGTTTCGTTGGAAATAGAGCAGAGAACTTAATGGTTGGAAAATCAACGAAAAGTTGTTATCTACAGGAAATGGAGATGGGATCGTATAGTAAAAAACAATAAAAAGGGGGAAGCGAAGATCTCTAGTTGAATAAAAGGTGAAAGTTCAAAAAAATGAACTCCCATAAAGAAAAATTTAGCTCGAATGGTTGTAACTGAGGTAAGTGAGTTTTTCCAATGCAATGAGCCAAATTATAGCCTATGTACAAATAAGCCATATGGACTCTTTAAGGTGCAAAAATATGCATATAAGCTAAAAGTGGTGATAAGTTTCGTTTAAAAGAATCTGTCTAATAAAGAGATCAATTTAGGTCCACTGCATTGATGAACAGTCCAGGACTAAATTTTTAATCCTAGCTTATTCTTTAATCATGATCACCGACCCATAACATGCAACCCACATCGAGATACGTGCACTGACTAAGGCATATGGTCGAGGTATATTTTAGTTTTATTATGGTGTATTCCTATTGTAGTGTATATTTGTAGACTACTAAGTCATATCTTCTTGTTACTTATAAATGTCACGTAAGTGGGGATATGCCTCGAGATCCTTAATAACTCGGAGATACATTTATATAAAACTTCAACCCCGAGCACACTCAATGGAGCCGTTGACAATTAAGTGAAATCCGCACACCAGCTTGGGTCCGAGGTAGAGAATGATGTGGGGAGTTCTCATTTAAGTTAATGTGATTCAAAATAACTAATTTAATGTATCTATAGTTGTATTTATATTAATGTGGCCAAAGTTCGTAAATTAAATTATATGCATTGTTATGCCTCAGGATGCATGTGTCACCATCAAAAAGTAAATTAAGTTCAAGTGTTTGTTAGCATGGATAAGATTATAGGTTTAAGAACCAAGTTATGAGCTATTAGATATTTCTAGAGATGAGTGTGTAAACAAGATCAAAGGCTACAAATTAGACACCACTATTTAAATGACTTAGTGGATTTCTCATGCAAACAACCTAAACCTTATTTCATGCAAATGAAGGCAACAAATTGTTGAGGAATTCTTGGTGAATTGAAGGGAAATTGATCAAGATTAATGACGGCACACTAGTAGGTAAGGTAATCTACACTACTATTTTGTTAAGGTTTTCAAAATTAAAGATTTTGGGTTTCAAGGTTCAAATTATTTCTAATTTTTAGTCATTTTCAAATAGTAGATGTTTTACATTGAAATCGATTTATATATTTAGATTCCTTATTTTATAGTGATAATACAATTGTTAAGAAGTTCTTAATTTCGTTTTGAAATAAAAAACTTATGAATTTTTGAAGTTGTAAAAAAAATTGGGAATTCTACATGTTGTTATGAACTTGTCTTTGTATTTTGGTCATAACTTCTTTATTTTAAATCTAAATGGATTGATATTGTTCGAAGTTCAAAACAAACTTAAAGTGGAACAACTTTTACCAACAAAAAGATTTTGAAATTCGAATGTTTTCGTGTCTAAAAACCTTTGCAACTTTGGTGACGAATCCATTATTTTTGGGTTCACAGTTTTGTTAATATCTTTTATTTTGAGCATAAATCCCTCATTTCTTATTTGATTGAGATCATCTTTTAGTATGATATTCTAGGATATGTTCATAGGCTTTAGTAAAAAATCATAAGTTTTCAAGTTATGGTTTAGGAGAAATGAATTTTTCAAAGTTGCTAGTCAAAAACTAAGACTATTTTGAGTCATTGTGGAAAGATTTTCGTATCTCCTTCGATTCTTATCGAAACTGCACAAACTATATAATTCTGGAAAGCTATAACATAGCTCTAAAAACTTATCTTTGTACTACAATACATTATTGTGAGGTATTAGTAATTGATATCACCTTACAATTTATTGCACCAAAATTGTCTCTAATTTAGTAAAATAGATTTGGACAAAACCAAATTATTAATGGAGCTAATTTAAAAATTGGAGTTTACAACCATTTAAAACAACTCTAATAGCTTGTATAAGTCCTAAAGCACCTTAATTAACCTCAAAAACTTAGATGATAGTTTTAGGAGTTTAGGTATGCGTTATGGGGTGTCAAGAGGCTGATTTACCTAGAAACATTGTTTTCTATGTAAGTAAATATGTTTATGTTCTTTTCTACATTTTATTTCCATTTTTCTACTATTTTATATTCTATTAGACTTGATATACCTTTGAAATCTGATATCATGACTTGTGATTCGATTCTACTCACTAGGTAAAATATATTGTCATGATATTATCCCTTAAATTGATTCATTAATTCCATTATTGTCCATTGTAATTATTGAATGATTCTAATTTGGGTTATGAGTTGAATATCATGCTATTAGGATAACCATGTGATGAGTTGGTTATGGACTTGTACTATTAATTATGTGTGCTTTGCAAGCATGATACTTGTCCTAAAAATCTACAACTGGGTCTTTCTTAAAGTAGCTTTAGTATATAGGGTCCATTGCACTATATTAAGATGAGCATCATACAAGGTTAGAGTCCCTAGGGATGTTGGCACTCACCACTATTATAGTGTAGCACACGGGATTAAAGTCCCTAGGGTTGTCAGCAAATGAATACCAGACTGATGCGATAATACACACGTCTTTTAAACTTGCTAAAAATGCTGATGTGATGTAGCTTACGGTCGATTGGACCTAGATCATCACTATTTAGCCTCGAATAAGCTTCATTTTTTAAACTATGGTATTTCCCGGCATATTTTAGTTTCAGCAATTCTTCTCTATTTTGATGCTTCTAAATAACTTTTCTTATATTTGGAAAAGTGGATGAGAATCTCCATATGTTACTTTATATTTTACTTTACTTGCTGCCCTTTTTATGACGGTGGATGCAGAACCATCGATTACTAGGCCCAACAAGGAGAAGATTGGCAAGTACCTCTGAGCCTACGGCGTGCATCCAATACTGATTTTTAAGGTTTTTAATGTTTTTCTATATTATGTACTTTATGTCATTTAAATACTTTTGGGTTGCATATATGTATGGGTTGAGCGTTAGTTCCTCGACATGATACATGCTTTTACATTTATTATCACCTTTTTGATATATATACATATACTTGTGATCGTGCTTTCACGATTTTCCACACCTAGGGTTCTTATTAATTACTTTTGCTATTTTAATAACCATTGAAAAACCTTAATCAACACAGAAATTTAATAATAATAAAATTTGTGTAATGTTTATATGGTACTTGATTATGGAAGAGAATATGACAAAAAGGCTTACTATTAAACTGCTAAGTCCTATAGGGCTGAGATTAGAGCTTGATGACAGGATTAGGCCGGGGCGGCCTATATTAAAGAAGAGGTCATCACTGTTGGTATTAGAGCAAAATTTTTAGATAAACACAAAACAAAACTTGAATAAAACATAAAAAATAGAAGTATAAACAAGACAATCCTTGCCTGAAAACCATTAGTTGGGAAGTAAGAGTGAGATAATGTTTTTATATGTATATGTTAACCGAAGTATGTATAGTATCTATATACGATCCTTGCGTAGTAGCTAATTCACTTTCGATGTCAATATGAAGACATTAATGGATGATGCACGTGAGGATGGAGACACCAGAACTATCGATAATCAACCTCCTACTATTACTGTTGATGACAATCAATTGTTAGTTAACAGTGTGGCAGCTTAGGGACAGAAGTTAGCGACATTATCTCTTTCATGATGTCACATATGAAAGCACTAACACTGGTCGCACCAGCCAGTACACCTACTACTATGGAAGTACTCCAGATGACTATAGATACTCTAACTTCATCGATTTCCACTACTACAGGGCCATAGACAATTGTACCACCAGTACCATAGCCTCTGGTAAAGCCCAAAGTACCTCATCTTCCAGAGCTACTAATAATGATAGTTCTGGCTAAGGATACACCTATTCCCATTGTAGGGGCATGTGCCCTAGGTCAATCCATTAACTGCCTTTATGAATACTTTTAGTTAATAAAATAGAGGATTTCATTTGCTGTTTATTATAATTAATTTGCATGTTTACATTATAATAAGATCCATGGGTATTTACAGAAATATCCTAAATGTCCCTAGTCGATCATTATACTGGAACTATAATGAATTAAGACTAGTGTGAGTCTTGATTGATGATCATATGATGATTATACGTATAGGGATACAAATCAAGATCACGAGTACTTGTTAAGGAACAAAGTACTGGACCGACCCGCTATGAGAACATCACATGGATTAAGTCATAGTTGTTTCTCATGATAGGTATATATTCCAGTCCTCTGACTTGAGATTACCAGAGACTTCAACATTAAGAACACAGTGATTTGACACAATCAAACGTTGTCTTTAACCGGAAGATTATAAAGGTTGTGATCGGTTACCGTGTGAGCAATGTGATGAAGTTGTGTAATCGAGATAGAATTTGTCCCTCTCATATAAAGAGAGATATCTAGTGGATCCCTCGATGTGTTAGATTGTTAAAAGGCCTAGTCTAAGTGAATTGATATTGATCAATGTCACTTGGATGTTTTCAGTCTACCTAGAGATCGAGACTAGTACGATTGAACATGTTGGATGACAATTCCTTGCCTTATGTTTGATCAAAAGGATATCGTGTGACAAAAGGATGTTATATATACTATTGATTAGGTTGTTTCGATTCGATATTCATACCACTTGGGTAGTCATAATGTCTTGCTAGAGGCCGCTTATGACTTGTATACCAAAATGTGTTTTGGTACACTACCAATGTTGTATGAGCCTATTGGGTCGCACACTAAGAATGGTTTTGCGAGATTTTAAGATGGTTCAGAAAAATGAATTTTATATGATAAAATTCATGATGGAAACGTCTTTGTAGTGTATTACACTTATACTTCTTTAAGTAGGGGTATATGTGTAATTTACTTAACCGTCTATATACAAGGGTTGTATAAATAGACGCTTTAAGTTAGAATACACAAACGAAAGATCAAAAGGCCGAAACTCTATTTTCGTTTTAGAAACGACTTAGGGTTTTTGGTATGCTCGATCGCTTTTGGAGAGAAAAAAAAAGGTTTGGTATTCTCTCGAAGCTAGCACTTCAATCTCTACGCCGCGTCGTGTGTGACTACGGTAGAGGCGTGTCGTTGCGTGCTGGCAACGCTTAGAGATCGATCAACCTTCGAAAGGTATATTGCGATCGAGGTATGATTAAGTTTTTCATGGTTTAAACGCTTTTAATGGAATTAGATTCGATCCTCGTTGGTTTTTGTCAAAATTGTTTTGTAATTTCCGCCGCGTATGAACCCCAAAACCCAACAAGGGTATCGTGAGCCATCGAGTTCGATTCCATTAAACTCATTGCATGTTTTCTTCTCGATATATACATGATATATGATTGAAAGCATGTTAATAGTTGATGTATATGTGATATACATAAGTTTTCTCATGTTTTGTGATTTATTATCACGTTTTGTGTATATGATACATATAATCGTGATTTAATTGAAATTAGATTCGTGTTCTATGATCCATGATACCATTAGGTTCGATTGGGATAGTAGTTCATGATTCAATTACATGTTTGTGATTATTTTGATAAAGACCGAAATTGCAAATAATTAATTTTCGAAATTATTTATTTATAAATAATTAATTTTCGAAATTATTTATTTAAAAATAATTAATTTTCGAAATTATTTATTTATCTTGTTATATCTATTTTGTTATGAAGTTTCTATTTTATAAAGATAGATAACAAATTAGAATATGAGATAAATATCAAGAATCTTGTTATTGGTGATATACTAGGATTCAAATATCTTAAATCCAAATTAAATAATTAATTTTCGAAATTATTTATTTATCTTGTTATATCTATTTTGTTATGAAGTTTCTATTTGATAAATATAGATAACAAATTAGAATAAGAGATAAATATCAAGAATCTTGTTATTGGTGATTTACTAGGATTCAAATATCTTGAATCCAAAATAAATAATTAATTTTCGAAATTAATTATTTATCTTGTTATATCTATTTTGTTATGAAGTTTCTATTTGATAAAGATAGATAACAAATTAGAATAGGAGATAAATATCAAGAATCTTGTTATTGGTGATATACTAGGATTCAAATATCTTAAATCCTAATTGGATTAGGATAAGATGATTAGTTAGATGTGGGCCCAAGTTAATTAAAATGTTTTAATTGACTTAATTTCGATAAATTAAGGGGTTAATTTATGATAATAAAATCAGCTAAAAATTATGATTTTCTATAGCGAATTTCAATTTTCGAAATTGAGATTCGCTTCTAAAAAAAAAATTTCCAAATTGTTTAGTGATTGAACAAATCAATAAAATATATGATATTTCATTGTTTACATAAAATCACTAAAACTAATAAAATCCCTCTATTAAATTTTAAGTCTCGTGCCATCCATTTTAAACACTTGTCAAGGCCTCGATCACACTAATATAGTTTCACCATAGTGGGTGTATTGTGTTATCTTGGTGAGACAAGTCAGGGTAAAAGTTACCTTAATGTTTAAAATGGTCCGACTTAATAAAGCCATCAAAATAGTTTGAGCTTTAGGCAAATGATGAGATAAAACATGCTAAGACATAAGATGTCCCATATCTCATAAAAGGATCTAAAAATTACATAAGATGTAATTGGTAATCGTTACCTACCTAAATAATCTAGTTCCGTGTTTCATGCCATAACTCACATAGATTAGGTGAAATATGGATTTTAGTCCCCTAAATAAACAAGACGTTTTAGGAGGGTTGTTAATTTAGTGGGAGTCTATTCCTCTATACTAAAATAAACTTTGCATAATCTTTATTGTAGATCAATGGCCTCTTCAAGTAACAATAATCCCCTCGTCATCGCGATCCATCCTTGAGAAGGATAAGCTATCTCGGGACTAACTTTCTTGATCGGTTCGTAAACTTGAGAATTGTTCTTAAGCATGAACGCAAGTTGTATGTCCCGGATGCTCCAATCCCCGAGGACCCACCACCCAATGCTACGAAAGTCGTGAAGGATGCTCATAATAAGCATGTCAACGATTCTACCGATGTTGCATGTATTATGCTAGCAACTATGGTTCCCGAACTTCGTAAGGACATGGAACTAATGGAAGCCTACGACATGGCTATAACGCTCAAGGAAATGTTCCAACAACAAGCTAGGCAAGAAAGGTTCGAGACAAATCAAAAACCTACATTCTTGCAAGATGACCGAGGGTGCGTCGCTTAGTCCTCATGTTCTCAAGATGAAGGGCTATGTTGACCAGCTCGATAGACTCGATTCCCCATAAGCCAAGAGTTGGCTACGATTTGATCTTGAATTCATTATCGTGAGAGTTACTCACAATTTGTGATGAACTACAATATGAATAATATGGAGAAATCAATTTCGAGTTGCATTTGATGCTCAAAACTCGCTGAACAAAATATCAAGAAACCTCTAGTAATGTGTTGATGGTCCAAAAGGGAAAGGGAATGAAGAAGAAAGGCAAAGGCAAGGCTAGAGTTGCCAAGGCCGTTGATGCACCTCGTCGCAAAGCCTATGGAACAAGTCAAGCCCCAACTGCTCCTCGCTTCAAAACACCCAAAAGAAAAGGAAGAAGATTGTCATTTCGTAATCAAACCTATCTTTGGCATTGTCGTTCTCGACACATAAACGAGAAACGCATAACGAAGCTCCATAAAGATGGCCTTCTTGATTCATTTGATTTAGAAACATATGAAACGTGCGTATCTTGTTTACTAGGCAAGATGACTAAAAGTCCCTTTACTCGACACAAGTGAAAGGGCAAGTGATTTATTGGGTCTAATACATACCGATGTATGCGGTCCTATAAACACAATTGCTAGAGGAGGTTATCGCAGATTTCATTACATTTACTGATGATTTCAAGCAGATATGGTTATGTATATCTTATGAAACATAAAGTCAATCATTTGAGATGTTTTGAACGTTTCAAAATGAAGTGCGTAATCAACTTGGTAAAACTATCAAAACACTTCGATCAGATCGAGGTGGTGAATATTTAAGCCAAGAATTTGATGATCATCTTAGAAATTGTGGATTGTCTCCCAATTGACTCCACCAAAGAACTCCACAATGGAATGGAGTTTCGAAAGGAGAAATCGAACCTTATTAGATATGGTTCGATCTATGATGAGTCATGCAGATCTTCCATTATCCTTTTAGGGGTTATGCATTACAAATCTAGCAAATTTTCACTCTAAATCAAGTTCCTTCTAAAGCGGTTGATAAAACACCATATGAGATATGGTACGGAAGAGACCTAGTTTGTCTTTTCTTAAGATTTGGGGTTGTGCGGCTTACGTAAAGCGACAAGTCTCAAAAAACTAGCACCTAAATCTCGACAAGTGTTTATTTGTGGGGTATCCTAAGGAAACAAAAGGATATTACTTTTATAATCCCACTGAGAACAAAGTGTTTGTTGCTCTGGTATGGTGCCTTTATGGAAAAATAGTTTATTTCAAAAGACACTAGTGGGAAAGAAATAAATCTTGAAGAAGTTCAAGAATCACAGTAAACACTAAACCGCTACCGGAAGTTCAACAACGTTCAACCAGCTTGAACCTCCACAAGTGACACAAGGCCCACGTAAATCTAGTAGGGTAAGACATGAGCCGAGAGATTCGGATTTCTCATTACCGATAGTCGTGATGTGTTGCTTATAGACCAAAATGAGCCCACCACTTATCGAGGCTATGTCCTGACCAGACTCGATAAATGGCTAAGTGTCATGAACTCGAGATGCAATCCATGTATGATAACCAAGTTTGGAACTTGGTTGATTTACCTAAAGGTGGTAAGACCATTGATGTAAATGGGTTTTCAAGAAGAAAACCGCACATGGATGGCAAAGTGCATACTTTTAAAGCAAGACTTGTAGCAAAAGGTTTCAGGGAAGACTCAAGGTGTTGATTATGATGAAACTTTTTCGCAAGAGCCATGCTTAAATCCATAAGAATTTTAATTGCCATTGCGCATATTATGACTATGAGATATGGCAAATGGATGTAAAAACAACATTTCTTAATGGAAATCTACTTGAGGACGTGTATATGACACAACCTCAAGGTTTTGTACATCCCGAGAATTCTAGGAAGGTATGTAAGCTTCAAAGATCCATTTATGGATTAAAGCAAGCTTCTCGAGTTGGAATCTTCGTTTTGATGAAGCAATCAAGGATTTTGGTTTTATTAAGAACGAAGATGAGCCTTGTGTATACATGAAGGTCAAAGTGGGAGTGTAGTTGTTTTTCTCGGTACCGTATGTTGATGATATATTACTCATTGGAAATGACATCCCAACATTGCAGAATGTCAAGTCTTGGTTAGGGAAGTTTTTCTCAATGAAAGACTTAGAGATACAAATATATCTAGGGATAAAGATCTATAGGGATAGATCTAAGAGGCTAATCGGCTAAGTCGAAGAGTGCTTACATAGACAAGGTGTCGAATAGGTTCGGCTTGCAAGACTCTAAAAGAGGATTGTTGCCAATGTCTCATGGCATAAGTCTCAAGAAACTCAATGTCCTAAGACAAATGATGAGCGAGACCGTATGAATAAGATACCATATGCATCGCTATTAGATCTATCATGTATGCCATGTTATGCACTCGACTCGATGTATCATATGCTTTGAGCACTACAAGCAGATATCACCAAATCCAAAGTGAGAGTCACCGGATAGCAAGAAAGAACATCCTTAAGTACTTAAGAAGGACTAAGGAAGTGTTCTTGGTATATGGAGGTTTTGAAAATGATCTAGTTGTAAATGGTTACACAGATGCAAGTTTTCAAACTTATATAGATGATTTTAGATCGCAAATCTGATATGTGTTTATTTTGAATGGGGGTGCAAGAAGTCGGAAAAGTTCGAAGCAAGAGACTCATTGTAGATTCTACAATAGAAGCCGAGTATATTGCATCGTCCGATGCAAAGAAAGGAGGCAGTTTGGATCAAAAAGTTCATTTCTGAACTAGGTGTGGTTCCAAGTATCGCTAACCCCGTTTGTTTGTATTGCAACAATAACGAGGCAATAACACAGGCCAAAGAACCTAGATCACACAATAGATCCAAACATATACTCAGGCGTTTTCATCTCCTCAGAGAAATTATTGAGAGAGGAGACGTAAAGATTTGTAGAGTACCTACTGAAGACAACGTTGTGGATCCATTGACAAAAACTCTTCCACAAGCAAAACATGATGGTCATGTTAGATCATTAGGCATTAGATGCATGTATGATTGGCCCTAGTGCAAGTGGGAGATGTTGGGGCATGCGCCCTAGGTCAATCCATTAACTGCCTTTATGAATACTTTTAGTTAATAAAATAGAGGATTTCATTTGCCGTTTATTATAATTAATTTGCATGTTTACATTATAATAAGATCCATGGGTATTTACGGAAATATCCTAAATGTCCCTAGTCGATCATTATACTGGGAACTATAATGAATTAAGACTAGTGTGAGTCTTGATTGATGATCATATGATGATTATACGTATAGGGATACGAATCAAGATCACGAGTACTTGTTAAGGAACAAAGTACTGGACCGACCCGCTATGAGAACATCACATGGATTAAGTCATAGTGGTTTCTCATGATAGTTATATATTCCAGTCCTCTGACTTGAGATTACCAGAGACTTCAACTTTAAGAACACAGTGATTTGACACAATCAAACGTTGTCTTTAACCGGACGATTATAAAGGTTGTGATCGGTTACCGTGTGAGCAATGTGATGAAGTTGTGTAATCGAGATAGAATTTGTCCCTCTCATATAAAGAGAGATATCTAGTGGATCCCTCGATGTGTTAGACTGTTAAAAGGCCTAGTCTAAGTGAATTGATATTGATCAATGTCACTTGGATGTTTTCACCTACCTAGAGATCGAGACTAGTACGATTGAACATGTTGGATGACAATTCCATGCCTTATGTTTGATCAAAAGGATATCGTGTGACAAAAGGATGTTATATACACTATTGATTAGGTTGTTTCGATTCGATATTCGTACAACTTGGGTAGTCATAATGTCTTGCTAGAGGCCGCTTATGACTTGTATACCAAAATGTGTTTTGGTACACTGCCAACGTTGTATGAGCCTATTGGGTCGCACACTAAGAATGGTTTTGCGAGATTTTAAGATGGTTCAAAAAAATGAATTTTATATGATAAAATTCATGATGGAAACGTCCTTGTAGTGTATTACACTTATACTTCTTTAAGTAGGGGTATATGTGTAATTTACTTAACCGTCTATATACAAGGGTTGTATAAATAGACGCTTTAAGTTAGAATACACAAACAAAAGATCAAAAGGCCAAAACTCTATTTTCGTTTTAGAAACGACTTAGGGTTTTTGGTATGCTCTGAATCGTTTTGGAGAGAAAAACAAAAGGTTTGGTATTCTCTCAAAGATAGCACTTCGAATCTCGGCCGCCGTTCGTGTGTGGACTACTGGTTGAGGGCGTTCGTCGTTGCCAGCGCCTTAGAGATCGATCAACCTTCAGAAAGGTATATTGCGACTGAGGTATGATTAAATTTTTCATGGTTTAAACGTTTTTAATGGAATTAGATTCGGATCCTGTTGGGGTTTTTGTCAAAATTGTTTTGTAATTTCCGCTGCGTATAAACCCCAAAACCCAACACCCATATCGACATCTTATGAGACTGATGGCTTATCAGGGGGCACCAAGCTGGTGAAAAAGTTCATCTCGCTTAGGATAATGTTCTTTGCTCTCTCTCTCGAGAGAGAGAGAGAGAGAGAGAGAGAGAGAGAGAGAGAGAGAGAGAGAGCATGAGAAATTAAGAAGTGGATTCTGTCACAGGAAAAGATACATTTATTGCTAAGTATTGATGACAAATTGCATCTTATCCTATTTTATTACCCCAGAGAGAAGGGCTCTGATGTTTGGTAGAGGAAGACGATGGCCAACAAGAACAATTTTGCATCATGGGCTGACTTTAAGAAAGAGTTCTTCAAGTAATATTTTTCTGCTTGGATAGTAAAAAGAATGAAGAAGTTTATGGCATTGAGACATGCTGAGAGGGGAGTTATTGATGAGTTATAAAGATAGATATGGCTACCTTAGACAATTTGCAAGGGATTTAGTTGAGAGTGATGCCGATGACGCCTTCTACTTCGGCGACAGACTGAGAACTGACATGGCACATTATGTAGTCAATACCGTAGCTTGATCACTTCAGGAGATCTATGAGTAGGCCATCTCTTATGAAACAAATGAGTAAAGCAAGGACGAGGAGGGACCCATACATATAACAAATCAGGGATTAGATTATGAGTAAAGGGTGTGGAGAGGTAAGAGATAGAGGAGAGGAAATATGAGCTTCCCGAGGGACAGGGCGCTTGCTACTTACATTCAGGCAGCTCCTTATGCACCACCTCCTATATTTACTCATAATGGGCATGGCAGACCTCCTTTATGGCCTTATACTAGATAAGCATTACTCGCACCACCAATACCATGACAACAGTAATAAGGTGGAAGATGCTGAGACAAAAAAGAGGCTGAGATTGTTATAGATAAGGACAGAGACATGCACAAGGGCAATATTACAACTTGGGATAGAGGCAATAAAATGCTAGCATAGACATGCCATTTGTAACAGATGTGGTTAGGTGGGACACATGGCCAAGGGGTATCTGCAACTAGTAGCAGCCTATCCACATTAGGGTTGAGAGGGAGCCCACATCATAGCACAGCTAGACCCCGAACAACATGAGAACTCATTGAGGGTACGGTTTCCATTTTTGATAGAAATTGTTGTGTGTTATTTGATTATTGTTCTACTATTTCTTCATTGATTATCGCATGATTGGCATCCTAAAATTAACACATGTTTGGCTTAAGGTACACTTGATTTCGAGTAGCGCAAACGACGATTAGATTTACCCTAATTGTTTTGTCGAGGGATGTATAGTCGAGATAGGAGGGGTAGAGTTACGTGTTGATTTCGGAGTTCAGAGTTTTTATAGTTCAATGAATTATTAGGGATGGATTGATTAGCAATGTACTACACTCATATCGACTGTTTCAATAAGACAATGATATTTGAGATCCCAAGGCATCTGACATTTACATACCGAGGTAGTACACCAAGAGCTGTTACTACAAAAGGTCGACTTGCTACTAGTGATGAGTCATTAATAGTACTATATGCAGTAGCAGAGAGTCAAAGACACGGATTGGAAGATATTCCAGTGGTGCATGAGTTCCTAGATGTTTTTCCAGATGACTTACCTAGACTACCACTGCCGCGAGAGATATATTTTATTTTCAACTTAATATCAAACACTAGACCCATTTTTATGTTGTCGTACCACATGGCTCAGAGATAGTTGGCGGAGTTGAGGAGTCATTTTTAGGATTTGGGACATAAAAGATTCATCATCCCTTCCATGTCACCATGGGGAACACCTATCCAGTTTGTGAATAAGAAGAATGACACTTTGACACTATGTATTGATTATAGACAGAAAAATAAGGTCACAGTTAAGAACAAGTATCCACTACTGCAAATGGATGATTTATTTAATTTTTTAGTAGGAGCACAATTCTTCTCTAAGATAGACTTGAGATCGGGATATCATCAGTTTTTGATCGAGGATGAGGATATGCATAAGACAACGTTCAGTACGAGGTACATACACTAATAATTCTCAATTATGCGATTTGATACATCGAGTTTTGAAACCATTTCTTGACCGCTTCGTGATTATCTCCATTGATGACATATTGATCTATTTAATGACTTGAAAGGATCATGAGCAGCACCTCAAAGAGACATTGCACATAATGAGGGTGCACAGACTCAAAACCAAACTCAGCAAGTGTGAATTTTTGGATTGACAGGTCAAGTTTTTTGGGAACATTATTAGAGCAGTCCAAATTACAGTAGACCTAACTAAGATTTAGGCTATTATTGATTGGCTTGCACCGACATCAGTCATTAAGATCAAGAGTTTTTGTGTTTGGCAGGGTATTACAGGAGATTTGTGAAGGATATTTTGGATATCACTTCATTAATTACAAATCGACCCAGAAGGAATTCGTGTTTGATTTTTTTGAGAGTGCAAGCAGGCATTTGTTTAGCTAAAGAATTTGTTGACCATCGCACCAGTGTTTGGTATTGCTAGAGCTGGAAAATGGTTCTTAGTGTATACATATGTTTCTCATACAAGTATAAGCTGCATCAAGTTTAGGCTGCATGTTGGTGCAGTACAGAGGTATGGTGGCTTATGGTTCTAGACAACTGAATATACATGAGAAGAACTATCCCACATATTATTTAGAGTTAGCGGTGGTAGGATTTGCACTTAAGACATGAAGACATCATGTAACGACCCATTACCTAAAGTAGATGATTAACATTAATTCAAATTCTAATTTAACCAAGTTAGGCCCGTGTTTAGGCCCGACTTGTCTCAATTAGCGTATGCATGGATTTACATGCCATTTGGTGCTTGTATGGATTGTATTATTATTCATGAAAAAATTGAACAATTGATAAATTATTGGATGCTTAATACCGTGTGTGGGTCAAGGGTGACACACATGAGTTATGAGGCAGCATGCATACCTGAGTGTACCCGTTGACATGCATGACAAAGTCAAAGGCGTATTTATATAGGAACATATATATAAATATATATATTTACTTAAATATAAATTATATATATATTGAAAGTAAATAAATAATTAATAATTGGTGGGCACGTAGTGACACGTGAGGTCGAGGGTGACACGCGTGGAATGTACAATAATGTGCACATTGGAAAGTGGTCTTTGCACGCATGGTGAGTTTATAGGTGTGAAAATACATTATTATTTTTATATTTATATATGTAGATATATATAAATGAATCATATAGTTTTAATCAAATTAAATGTTAAAGATAAGAGGCATCTCGAGATCTGTATAGCGTGAGAATCGAGGAAGTAAATGAGTTGATCAATTGTGGTGGTTGGAATTGTGATGCCTCGAGATGCGTGCAACCACATCACAAAGAAAATGAATTTGCATGTGTATGCATAAGTCAAATTACTTAGATTTCCATCCTTAGGATTATGCTTGAGATTTGTGCGTGCCAAGATACGCAACATGTATTTCGTGAAAGATCAAAATATAAAATAAAATGGAATGAGCCATCATATCTGCCTCAAGATCTGTGTAATGTGAATCTCGAGGAAATTCTCATTTATCCCACAACAAAACTGTCTCCTTTGTATTGGTTTCGAAAGTGAGATTCGGGAGAGGGGAAACCGAGAGAAGGAAGAGACAAATAGATCGAGACTCAAGTTGAGGTTGTGGTGTGTGTTGTTGTTTATTGATGATAGGTTGTTGTTTGTTGTCGTTGTAGTTATTATGTTGAACATGGAAGGGAGGCTCGAACGAACTGCATAACAGTTCATTCAAGGAAGGAGACGACATAAGGTCATCTCCTCTCCCCAAGAGTTATATGCGCGTGGGGCCAAACCCAATTCCCCAGCAATTAAAAAAAACAATTGAAGCGAAATAGAGATCTGTCTTGAAATGAAACAAAGTTCTATGCAGTTCAGCCCGATTTAGGGGTGAACCCTAAACCTAATTATAAAAAGAAAAGTGCTGGAAATTCATTAAAAAACTCCTAAGAAATAGGAAATAAATTTGAAAAATATTATTTTAACCAAATAAATAGAAATTTATGAATTTCTATGAAAATGAAGAATTCGGGATTTGTATGAGACTTTATATCGAGGTTTTTACCTTGAAAAACATTAAATGGTCTTATTGACCTAAAATTAATGACAATTTATTTAATTTAAGTTATTAGTCGACGAGGAGTGGTATGTAGATCTAGGGATTTGTTTAAGTCAGTATAAAGTTTGCAAAGCTCGGTATAGGTAAGTGGGAAACGTATCAACTATGCAACGTAATTAGTGTATTTAGTTTATATAGCATTATGGACTGAGAATGGAGCAATGTATCGTGACTTGAACTAGTTTTTATGTTAAATTCCTGAAAAGAGGTACGATGGGCGAATTTTACTAGAGTGAAAATAGAAGTGTTGGATCATTACAAGCACTTTCCTTTCAAAAACCTTGAGGCACCCAATTATTGCTTTTATATTTGACTTAGAAATCACACATTGGCCAACGTGTGAATTTTAGTGGACCGTAATTCAAGTTATTAGGAGTTTATATTTCAGTTTGTTATATCATTTGTGATTCTTGAAAAGATATGTTTTAGATTCATATTGCTATGCATTTATTCATTGATATTATTTGATAATTGATAGGTTTATGAGCATCACTTACTTAGTGAAGTTAGAGTGTTCATTCCCAATTAATATCTCAAGTTCTCGACATGCATTTCAACTCAGGAATAGAGAAGATTAGGAGTTTATAGTCTTCTCTAGGGTGAATTGATTTCCTACTATTTATATATTGTACTGAATTAATATTTTGTAATAAATAGTGATGGGATATGATTTTATGATCAAGTTTTATAATGGTTTTTGTATATCTTATGTTTTATCAAAAAATATTAATTTCATTTTGTATTCAATCATTTATTCAATATGAGATATATTTTATTGCGATTATCATGTATGAAGAATAAATGTACTACTAATCCACTAGAGACGGACTGGTGTACAGGAGCTTAATGAAGGTTCCAGGCCGAGTATCGCCCTAATCAATATAGAAGGTTTTACACATCATCTGTATGGAAAGATATTCACATTATTCACTAATCACAAGAGTCTGAAGTATCTTCTCAAACAAAAAGAGCAAAACATGAGATAATGCATATCTGTATGGGTCGATCCCACAGATGACTGGTTGTCTTTCTTAGGTTACAACAACAACATAGCCTCAGTCCCAAATTAACTGGGGTCGGCTACAAGGATCAAACTTTTCCATTGTGCTCGATTAAGTGCAATTGATGGTGAGCTTTGCAAACCATTCAAATCCCTCTTAATTAATGCATCCCATGTTAATTTTGGTCTGCCCCTACCTCGTCGAATTTCTACAATTTCTATTGAGTCAAGTTTTCTAGTTGGGGCATTTGTAGGCCGTCATTGCAGGTGACCAAACCATCGCAACCGCCCTTCCCTAATCTTTGTATCAATTGGTGCTACTCATACTTGTCTTTGAATTTCTATATTTCTTATTCTATCTTTGTGAGTTTTACCACACATCCACCTAAGCATCCTCATTTCTGCTACATTCACTTTATGTAATTGTTGTTGCTTTACCGCCCAACATTCACTTCCATAGAGCATAGCTTGCCTAATTGCGGTCCTATAAAATTTTTCTTTTAACTTAGTAGGAACATGTCGATCACAAATCACCCCTATTGCATTCCGCCATTTCTTCCATCCAGCTTGAATTGTATATGTGACATCATTTTCAATGTTACCTTCATTTTGTATGATTGATCCTAGGTATCTAAAGAGGTTGTCTTTCTTAGGTTAAAACAACAAAAAAGGAAAATCGGGGGTTTTAAAATAAATATTAATTTAACTAAAAGCATGCATCGGCCACATACATACCATAGATCTAAATCATAATAATTAAAATCAACAACAATGAAATAGAAGAAATTAAATTAATTAAATAATAAAATAAAAGATCTCACATACTATGCTATGAATCCAAATTTTTACTTGCTTCCCCTTCGACTTAAGCAAGAAATTGATTAGCCGGACATCATCTTCAAAAATCACTACTAAAAATAATAATTGATCTCTAAAAAATACTAATTAATTCTTCTTTTAATAATACCTAAGTTATTAATATAAAAAAATTACTCCAAATTGTACTCGGATACTATTTTAGGGGTTAGGTAGGTGACTCGTGCGTCGAGGAGCATCGTATGTGTGTTTTTAGATCAAACACCCGACTCTACTACGTGCCTGATGTGATTCGCTGGTTTATAACCACTGCGCCACCTGTCAAGAGTCGATTGGACCGCCGCTGCCGACTCGCTGATTTGTCGCCGCGCGATTCGCGGAGAATTTGTTGTGCTTGCTGTGTGTGTGGTGAGTCACCGCCACGTGGACGCGTGTGATTGGCCGAAACACCTCAATTTTACGCGTTGGACGAATGAGTGAGTGCCACGTGGCATGACGTAGCACGGGAGAAAATTGCGCATTATCACCAAAAAATTGGGAGTTTGTTTGAGCACAAATCTCGGGGCCGAACGATGGCAGCTGAAACGATGAGAAAATAAGGTGGTGTGTGACGTTCTCTGCGTTAGGTGACGTGACAACGCGTGATTGGAGGAGACGATGTAGACACGCTACGTTGCGGCTTGCGATTGGAGGAGAACCAATGAGTGACGTGCTATTGGGCTGCGGTTGTGACGCGTGGCGCTGATGTGTAATCGCCTCTATTGGTCAAACGCTGACGTGGCAGCTCCTTATTGGTTGAAATATGTTGTCTCTTATTTTACCCACATCGCAACACGTTTTTTAGGCAAATTGTCCGGCATCCAATAACTGCAAGTAAATACTCCATTTTGAGTATTTTTCCACCACGAATTCAACCGCGCACTCTGTTTCACCCAAAAATGACCAAGATTATAATTAAATATTTATTTTAAATACTTTTAATAATTAAACATACTAAATAGACTACTAAAAACCTATAAATATTGACTTATCAAATACCCCCAAACTTAAGACTTTGCACGTCCCAAGCAAAGGTGTAAATGACAACACAAACTAAACTAGACTTCTAAGTGATAATTCATTGACTCAACTAATCCTATACCTGACCCAAATTCATGGAGTTCCTTTGGTTTACATAGTCACCAATCTAACAAGTAACTCAGATAATTTCGAGTTATGATATGTCAAGTCTCGCAAGTCAAACATAATTAAGATCCCACTTTAAAAACATATAATCGGTTAAAAAAAGGCCATCAACTAATCACAAGTTTTATTGGTTTTTACATTAAAGCACGCAAGTTCAAAATCTCACTTAATATAGTGAAAGCACTCGAACTAAATCTTTTATTTGAGGAGTTTCACAACTTCCGCCTTCGTTCATTTTTATTTTTTTTTTTTTTTTTTTTCTTCTCCAAATCCTTTTTTTATTTTTTTCAATTAATACGGTCCCTACTCCATTTCCTATGGACCGATTTTCTCACTTTTTCCCACCACAAGTTTCCCTGCTTCATTTCCTGTGGAAACCTGTGGGTCTCTTTTTTAATTTTTATTAGAAAAACTCTTTTAGTACTTCTCGCTTTCAGAATAATCAAGCAAATCCCCCGATGTGGGTTAAAATAATATGACTTGCATAAATTTGACCGTCTACTCATTTTCGTTATCTAGCACTAAGTTTAACCATCATCTAAGTCTCTAATCATGAAATCATAAAAATGCTGAGCTACAAACTTGATTGAATGTTTCTCCTAATTTTCTTTAAGTTTCAAGTTAAAAAGGCAACTATAATTTACTCATCCACAACCAAAGGCATGAACAAAGTTTCGGGTGACTCTAAAATAAATAAAACATACTAAATATTTACATGAAAGTGTATCAATTCCTAATGAATGAGAAAGGAATGTGAATGGACAAGAAATGAAAAAAATGAAAGAAATGATATAAAACACCACCATTACCATCCAATATCCGCATATAACCGCATAATAAAAAAAATTAAAACGATCTCACCCGCGGTCCTTCGTAAAACAATCCATCCAAACCAATCCACAATCCCTAAAACACCCCCAAACTTATTCTGAACCTTGTCCTCAAGGTTTAAAACAAGTCGAGGCATCCATATGACAAAAAGAAAAAGATAGTGGTGAAGAAAGACATGGATAAGAAATGATACAAATGCATGCTTAACAAAAAGTCTCTAAAAACTAGTGAATGCACAAAATCTCTCATGTATGGGTAACTAAGGAAAGTATGAAATAACAATCATAACAAGAGCAAGAACTAGTAAACATAGGAGTTAAGTAAAAAGATTCCAATCAAGTCTTGTGAGCTCGAAGTCTTTCAACTAAGGGTGAAATCAATAAGATGATGGAATGAAATTTAAGGTTTTAGGTCTACTCTAAAACCTGCCACTAATGCAGCGACTTAAGTCAGGTATGTTCCAACCAAGTCTCAAAACACCTAAAATCCTATAAACATGTTAATTCCCTAAAAATAATAATGCTCAAATTATGTTAAAAATGTAATCCAAAGTCAAACCTACAAAACTTAGCGCTCCAACCCTCCATCACCTGTAAAATAAAGAGACCAAATTAGAGTGTTATTAAAAATAATAAATAAAAATTTATAACTAAACTAAAACTAAAATAAATGCAAGAAATAAATAAAATAAAATAAAATAAAATAAAATAAAAATAAAGTTGGGCTGCCTCCCAACGAGCCGCCTATCTTTTAAGTCTTTGGCTAGACTTAACATTATTGGTCACGTAATGCCCTCTCCTTTAGAGATGTCAACAACGAATGACACGTCTACGTAATTGGGCAATGAAGCATGCACGCCTCTTTCATATTTAAGAGCTCATCCTAAACTTCCAACATAAAAGAATCTATCGTATCAGGATCGTCCAACACATAGGTGTCGGCAGTGTAGAAGATCTGGAAACGTTCCTTTACTTCAACCCCCTTATAAGGTGTACCAAATGTGCATGGGAGGGTAGGTGGTAGTACCAACACCGGAAGTTGGTCTTCCTCGCTCTCTATTTGCGGCTTTTACGGATTGTCTGAATTGACTTCAATGTTCATCTCATCTTCTCCCTCATTTAGTGCAATGAAAATCTCTGGCTCAATTTGAAAGACTTCACATTCTTCCGATGTTTCTATCAAATAGTCTTCCATCTGTGTATTCTATTTCACCTCAAGATTCTTCAACGTATCAACGCTCACATCCTCCTCTGGTTAAAAGTTGGTTATGTACTATACAACTCTACTTCATCAATTTTTCTTTGACGATTGATAATATATTGATCTAAGTCAATTACCAAGTCCTTCGAGCCTAGAAAACTAAAATCAAGTTTTCGTATGTTATGAAAAACTCGTCGACAGTCTTGCACACTTTCTATCATTTGATATATCATTTGCATCACCATATCTTCCAAGGAGAGGCTTTGATGAAACTGTTGATTTCCTTCATGTCGAGGATCCTATGAGTGTGACCTGAATCCAGAGAAGTCGGGTTGTGGCAATGCATAGTTAGAGTAGTGATAATTCTCATACTCGTGGATAATAGGGAAAATTTTGTGCGGAATGAGAATAGTCTCCACAAATTTCGCAAACCTCGACCCTTTGCACAAAAGAATTCACGTTAAAATATTGATATATATTATGTGGCATACCTACCCCATTCACATTATAATAATGTGAGTCTTCATATCGACCATAATTATGGGGGTAGGAGGAGTCCATCGGGGGTTGACTTGCACTTCACCAGAGGATAGGAGATGTTCCATCATAGAGATTATTCGGTCAAGTTTCTAGTTAGTGGAACTTGAGATATTGCCTGGATACATGTTAAGAGCAAGAAACTAGATAGGCAAAAAAAAAAAAAATAAAAAATAAAATAAAAATAAAAATAAACCAAAGAAAGAAAAATATCAATCCCCGAAAACGGGCCAAAAATTGACCCGCGCCGAACACGTCAATAAAGTAAAGTTTCCTAAACCAACTATTTTGTAGAATAGTGGCAAATGGTCGATCCCACAAAGACTGGTTGTCTTTCTTAGGTTAAAACAACAAAAAAGAAAAATTGGGGGTTTTAAAATAAATATTAATTTAACTAACTAATCTATCTAAACTAAATAAATAAATTAACTAAACTAATTATTAAAATAATTAATTAACACCTTAAACCTCCAGTTCCACAAATCAGAATCAAGATTCAATAGCAATCATGGTCTTCAATCTTTCCCCAAAAGTTATTAATTTAAATTCTCTTAGATTAGCTATGAAAAATCGACATCCGCCAGAAATTCTTAATTCCCCTAATTTCGATAGTCAGGACATCGACCATTAGCTACTTCCCTAATTAATGTATAACCCTAGACATCCGCCAATCAGGTTTAACACACTAGCCGCAACAATATAGATATGTGGGAACACTAATCCTAAATAGCTGGGTCACATCCGCTCCCGATTTAACCTAGATTCAATTGTTGTACATTGATAAGTCTGTATTTATAGGTATTTAATAGTCTATTTTAGTATATTTAATTATTAAAAGTATTTAAAATATATATTTAATTATATTTTTTGGTCATTTTTAGGTGAAACGAGTGCGCGGTTGAATTCGTGGCGGAAACATACTCAAAATGGAGTATTTACTTACAGTGATCGGATGACGGACAGGTTGCTTAGAAATACGCGTTGCGCGATGTGTCGAATAGCAGACAGGGTGTTCCAGCCAATTGGAAGATAACACGTCAGCAAGCGGAGGTGCCAAGAGCTAGCGTGGACCAATCAGAGAGCGCCGCGTCAGCCAGCGAATCCACGTAACTCGCAAATAGTTTTCCTTGCGTTTCAGAATCCTTCGATTTGCCTCGAGATCCGTACTCGCATAGACTCCCTGATTTTCAACGTATTCGTGCGAATTCTTTTGACACAGTTCTTCGTCCACGTGGCGCGTTACTATTGGCTAGACGCGTCCAATTGACGTATTTCGGTCAATAGCGTTCTGCCACGTGGCGCTTCGTCAGAACACACAACGAACGCGCCAGAGCTCGGCGAATCGCGTGCGCGACAAATCAGCCGAGCGCGACGAGAGCGGTCCAATCGACTTTTGACACGTGGCGTAGTGGTTGAAAAATCAACGAATAGCGTTTTGACACGTACATGGCATAATAGGATTTTGATCTAAAAACACCCCTACGATGCTCCTCGACGCACGAGTCACGTACCTAACCCCTAAAATCAGTATTGGAGTACAATTTGGAGGATTTTTATATATTAGGAACCTATGTATTATTTAGAGAAAAATTAATTAGTATTTTTTTAGAGATCAATTATTAGTTTTTAGTAGTGATTTTTGAAGATGATGTCCGAGTAATCGATTTCTTGCCTAAGTCGAAGGGGAAGCAAGTCAGAATTATGGATTCAAAGCAAATTATGTGAGATCTTTTTATTTTATTATTTAATTAATTTAATTTCTCCTATTTCATTGTTGTTGATTTTAATGATTATGATTTAGATCTATGGTATTTATGAGGCCAATGCATGCTTTTAGGTTGACAATCTATTGTTATTTGGAATATTAGTATCCGTGTAATTGTGCTTTTAGACCAATAAAGTAACAAACATTCACCCATTTGCCGTAAAAACCTTTCGATATTTGAATGTGCAACAATTGAATCTAGGTTAAATCGGGAGCGGATGCGATCCGGTTATTTAGGATTAGTGTTCCCATTGATCTATATTACTGCGGTTAGTATGTTAAGCCTGATTGGTGGATGTCTAGGGTTATACATTAATTAGGGAAGTAGTTAGTGGTGGACGTCCTAGCTATCGAAATTAGGGGAACTAGGAATTTCTGACGGTTGTCGATTTTCTATAGCTAATCTAGGAAAATTTAAATTAATAACTTTTTGGGAAAGATTGAAGACCATAATTGCTATCGAATCTTGATTTTGATTTGTGGAACTGGAGATTTAGGTGTTATTTAGGTGTTAATTAATTATTAATTAATTGTTTTAGAAATTAGTTTAGTTGTTTTATTTATTTAGTTTAGATAGATTAGTTAGTTAAATTAATATTTATTTTAAAACCCCGATTTTCTTTTTTTTTGTTGTTATTTTAACCTAAGAAAGACAACCAGTCTATGTGGGATCGACTCTTTGCTACTATTCTACAAAATAGTTGGTTTAGGAAACTTTACTTTATTGATGTGTTTGGCGCGCGTCATACATTCAAGAATCAAAAGGGTTTTACGGCAAACTGGGTGAATGTTTGTTACTTTATTGGTATAAAAGCACAATTACACGGATACTAATATTCCAAATAACAATAGATTATCCACCTAAAAGCTTGCATCAGCCACATACATACCATAGATCTAAATCATAATAATTAAAATCAACAACAATGAAATAGGAGAAATTAAATTAATTAAATAATAAAATAAAAGATCTCACATAATATGCTATGAATCCATAATTCTGACTTGCTTCCCCTTTGACTTAGGCAAGAAATTGATTAGCCTGACATTATATTCAAAAATCACTACTAAAAATAATAATTGATCTCTAAAAAATACTAATCAATTCTTCTTTTAATAATACCTAAGTTACTAATATATAAAAATTACTCCAAATTGTACTCGGATATTAATTTTAGGGGTTAGGTAGGTGACTCATGCGTCGAGGAGCATCGTAGGGGTGTTTTTAGATCAAAAATCCTATTCTGCCATGTGTCTGCATGCGATTCGTTGGTTTATAACCACTACGCCACCTTTCAAAAGTCGATTGGACCGCTGCTGCCGACTCGCTAATTTGTCGCCGCGCGATTCGCGAGAATCTATTGTGCTTGTTGTACGTGTGGTGAGTCACCGCCACGTGGATGCGTGTGATTGGTTGAAACACCTCGATGTTACGCACTGGACGAATGAGTGAGTTCCACGAGGCATGACGTAGCACGAGAGAAAATTGCGCGATTATCACCAAAAAACTGGGAGTTTGTTTGAGCACGAATCTTAAGGCCGAACGATGGTAGCCGAAACGATGAGAAAATAAGGCAGTGTGTGACGTTTTTTCGCTAGGTGACGTGGCAACGCATGATTAGAGGAGACGATGGAGACACGCTATGTGGCGGCTTGCGATTGGAGGAGAACCAATGAGTGACGTGCTGTTGGGCTGCTGCCGTGACGCGTGGCGCTGACGTGCCATTGCCCTATTGGTCAAACGCCGACGTGGCAGCTCCTTATTGGTTGAAATATCCTGTCTCTTATTTTACCCACACGCACTTTTCGGCAAATTGTCCAAATCCAATCACTGCAAGTAAATACTTCATTTTGAGTATTTTTCCACCACGAATTCAACCGCGCACTTCGTTTCACCTAAAAATGACCAAAAATATAACTAAATATATATTTTAAATACTTTTAATAATTAAATATACTAAAATAGTCTACTAAAAACCTCTAAATACTTACTTATCACTATATGTTTTCTAGATTACTATCAAGGAAAAGCTAGCGTAGTTGCAGACGCTTTGAGTAGGATACTGACTAGATATGTTGAGGCTATTAGATGTCATATGACGGATAAGTATGGATTACTCAAGGTAGCGACGTCAACTAGTTAGAGGTTCCTACAAACACTCGGGTCTTGATATGTGCATATATGAGACTACAAACATTGTCTACATAAAGTTCTAATTGTTCAGACTTGATAGAGACAATGTATTAGTATTTGAGGTTTATAGGAAGATTGTGGATACTGTCACTAGTAGAACTAAGAGATGAGAATTTTCAGGATTCACACCATTCCCGATTCACTATTTATCTAGGCAAGACCAAAATCTACCATAATATGAAGAGTCATTTCTCGTAGCCTGGGAAGAAGGTGGATGTGCCTTAGTTCATCTCAAACTGTGGGATTTGTCAGTAGGTGAAGACTGAGCATTGTAAACCTAGAGGTTTGCTGCATCACTTCATACTGCACGATGGAAGTGGGAAGAAATTGCCATGGATTTTGTTAGAGGAGTGTCGAGGACCGATAGGAGACATGATTCAATATGGGTGATTGTGCTTAGATTGACAAAATCTTCTCACTTCCTACCACTCGCAGCTCACTTCACATTTGACCAGTTGACCGTATTGTTTAAGAGAGAGATTATCAGCTTGCATAGGGCACCATTGATTATAACGCAAGACATAGATGCAGTGTATACTTCTAAGATGTGGCGGAGTATACACGAGTAGTATGGTATGCACCTATAGTTTAACACAACTTTTCACCTTTAGATAGACGGGCAAATTGAGAAATTTATTGAAGTTCTCGAGGATATGCTCTGGGCTTTTGTGTTAGAGTTTGGCGGATCTTAGGATTGTTATTTACTATTGTTAAGTTTGTATACAAAATATTTATCAGGCCAGTATTGAGATGACGCCATTTGAGGCCTTGTATGGGAGTCCATGTCGTTCTCCATCATGTTGGGCTGAGCTAGAGGTCCGGGAGTTAGTAGGGCATGAGATCATTGTTAAGTGCGCTGAGAAAGAGAAACAAATGTCTCAAAGGCCTAAGGGTGCTCAGGAGAGGCAAAAGAAGTATGTAGACATATATCATAGCGATCTCACGTACACCGAACGTGCCTTACATTATTTCAAGGTTCTCATTGGAATGGTATTCAAAAACTTGTCTTGGAAGGCACTTAGCACCGAGGTTCATCGAGCCTTTCAAGACTAAGAAACATGTCAGAAACGTTGCATATGAGCTTGAACTACCTTTGCATATATCAGGGATTCATCCGATTTTCCATATTCCTATTCTTCAATTAGCTAAGTCGAAAGCAGGTGAAGACCGATAGCTAACTTAAGTAAGATTCATCTGAGCGAGGATGTTTCATATGAGGAAAGCCAATACGGATGCTAGATTGAAAGGTGTAACACTTAAAAGACAAGTCTATCCAAAAGGGGTTAGTCAAGTGGTAGTTGCATGATGACTCGGGGCTCACTCGAGAGCGGGAGAACTATATGCGAGATAGGATCCCATACTTTTTTCAGTTAGGTATAATCCCAACCTTAATTTTAATTTCAAGAACAAAATTTCCATTAGTTGGGAATATTTTTTTGTAACGGCCCAATCTCTAATCGTACTTTATTCCATAATCAGGATTACTACCCGTGACGTGGGACCCGCATCGAGATACTTACACTGACTGAGGAATTTAGTGGGGTGTATTTTAGTTTTGTTGTGGTGTACTCATAGTATAGTGTATATCTGTAGACTTCTAAGTCATCTCTACTTGTCAATTATAGAAGTCGAGACGTTAACGGGGATACACCTCAAGATGCATGCCAACATGGAACTAGGGTAGAGAGTGATGTGATAAGTTCTAATTTAATTTAATGTGATCTAAAATAGTGATTTAATGTGTATAGTTGGATTTGTATTAATGTGGCATAAATTAGAAAAACTAAATTATAAGCATTGATATGCATCAAGATGCGTGTTTTCACAATCCCAAAGTAAATTAAGCTAAACTATGTGTTAGAATGGATAATTTTATGGGTTCTAGAACAAAGTTATGAGCTATTAGATTGTTTTAGAAATGAATGTAATCAAGATCAAGGGCTACAAATTAGACACACAACTATATAAATGACTTAATGGATTTTTCATGCAAACCACTTAACTTTATTTCATGTAAAAGAGTAGAGAGAGATTTGGAGATTAAGGTAACAAATTGCTAAGGAAATCTTGGTGAATTGAAAGGTAATTGATCAATTTTAATGGATGCACACAACTAGGTAAGCTAATCTACACAACTATTTTGTTAAGGTTGTCAAAATTAAAGATTTTAGGTTTCAAGTTTGAAATCAATTCTGATTTTGTTCATTTTCAAAGGGAAGATGTTTGAGTCTTTGAAATTGGTTATATATTTGGATTCCTCATTTCAAGGTAATAATCCAACTATTAAAAGTTCATAATTTTGCTTTGAAATAAAAAAGTTACGAACTTTTTAATTTGTAAATTAAAATTGAGAATTCTACATGATGCTATGGACCAGTCTCTGTATTTTAGTAATAACTTCTTCATTTTAAATCGAAATGGACTCATTCTGGTGGCATTTGAAAGCTAACTATAAGGGGAACAACTTTTGCAAACGATAGATTTTGAAATTTGAATATTTTCATGTTTAAAAACCTTTTACAACTTTGGTGATGAATCTAAAATTTATGGGTTAAGCTCATCTTTTAGTATGATGTTCTAAGATATGTTTCTAGGCTTCAATACAAAAATCATGAGTTTTCAAGCTATGATTTAGGATATATGACTTTTTTAAAGTTGGTCAAAAACTAAAAGTGTTTTGAGCCATTGTGAAAAAATTTTCATTTCTCCTTCGATTCTCATTGAAGTTTCGCAGACCTTATAATCATAGGAAGCTAAGACATAGCTCAAAAAAATTATTTTATACTACAATACGTAATTTTAACGTATTGGTAATTGAAATCAAGTCACAAATTATTGCACTAAAATTGTTTCTATTTTAGTAAAGTAAATTTGGATGTAATCAAATTATTAACTGGCCTGATTTTAAAAATTGGAATTTTTGACTATTTAAACCAACTCTTATAGCTTGTACAAGTCCTAAAGCATCCTAATAAACCTCAGAAAATTAAAGGAGAGTTTGGGGAGTTCATGTATGTGTTATAGGGTGTCACGAGGATGAGTTAGCCTAGGATCGTTGCATATTATGTAAGTAAACTTGTAATGGTGCTTTTCTAAATTTCATTTTCATTTTTCTACTATTTAATAGTCTATAGGACTTGATAGAACTTTGAAATCAGATATCATGACTTTTGATTCAATTCTACTCACTAGGTGAGCTATTTTATCATTATATTATTCTACGAATTGATTCATTAATTCCATTCTTCTCCACTGTACATAATGGCTATTTTTTATTTGGGTTATAAGTTGAATAGCATGCTATTAGGATAAATGTGTTGATGAGTTAGTTTTGGACTTGTACTCTTATTGATGTGAGCTTTGCAAGCATATTACTTGTCTTCAAAATCTAAACGGAGTCTATTTTATGAACATAAACTAGTCCTAGCATATAGGGTCCATTGCACTATATTAAGATGAGCGACACTAACACGTATCGAGCCTATAAAACAAATTCTCGTATTTTACTATTAACTTGTAGTAGTGGTAAATGGGATATCGTCTCAACATGGATTTTTCAAATCTTATAGGAAAATGTTTTTTCCTATTTTCATTGATTTAGTTAATCTAATTAAAAGGAAATTAAGATATTAAATAACTAAAAACGATAAATACTAACTTAATTAATCAAACTAACTTAATCTAAACAATTCAAATCAAACAATATTTAACAATACTCAAATTCAATATAATTCAAATATCTTAAATAAACATCTAAACAACCCCCACTAAATAATGTAATACACTAAGATTGATTTCAAACACTAAAACATAATATCAATTCACTATATAGTTATAATTATATTATATATGGAATCTTGGAATCGTTAAATCCTATTTTATAATAGGTAGATAGCCTTTAGCCAGCCACTGCTTTTCCTAAATTTAATGAAAATGCCACATTCTTATCATTGTAAATCTACTCATTCGATAAAATGCAACTTTGTAGAAATATGACAGAATTAAACTCATTAAAAATCATGCCTAATCTAAGACTATATTAATTGAAGCAACATAATAAACAACTTAGAACACAATCACCTAGAACATCCATTTAGGAAATGCCCTATAGATTAATCCTACTTACTATTTCTATAATTGTTGTCAATAAATATAGACATATAATCAAAATCAAAATCCCACATAACACACTTTCAACTATGCATGCAATACTAATGTTTTTACTTGTAATACACAAAAACAACATCCGTGATTGATGTGTATAGATAGATTTAAAGCATTAAGTTCATGATTCCTAAAATATAACTATCTAATAATCTAAAATATATCACATGTGTAGGTTTTGTTTAGATTCATACTCACTCATGGTGGAAATAAATAATGCATAAATATAATTAAAAAACATAATGTAACAACCCCCTCTAATTAATCTTAATTTAATTATTAATTATAAATTAAAACCCGTAGCTTAGACCCACATGGATAGTGCCGACAAGTGCACAACACGCCAACCAAGGTATAAACGATTATTTTTATGTGATGCATGTTAATTTTTTCTATTATTACTCAATAATTCACGTCATACTAGTTAGAGTTTTTATTGGTCGCATTGTACGTGTGTAGTGACAAGAGTGTAGGACATTGCGGGGTGAGCGTAATGCAGAGTGTATGGGGTAGTCACGGGTTTAAAGGTCACATCACCCATCAAATCACACATACCTACCCCTTACTTTTCTCCCTCATCTCCAAAAAATAACCCACAGCACCCTCTCCCTCTTTAATGACTATCTCCTCCTCACGGCCCCTTCTAATTTTTATCCATAGCCAAGCCCTCTCCCACCAAGCTCTCCTCACACCTTCACGATTTTGTTGCCTCTCTCATGAAGTCCTTCCCTTTAGGCGGCTCCTGTTGGGGATTTCTAAGACCGAGGTGAGTGATGATTTTTGTTGTTGATTTTTAAAGATAACTTGAGAGCTTAAATAGAGATCATGTTGATCTTGTTGTGGTTGTTGTTAATTATTGTTGTTGTTTATAGATTTAAAAAGAAAAGAAAAAAATAAAAAAAGTAAAAAAAAATATTGAATGTCACTTGAGAGATGAAATTTCATCTCTTCACATTGGAAATTAGAGGAAAAAAGGGGGAAGCCATGCGGGCCAGGGATGGCTACTCCAAGCCGAGCTGGGCTTGGCTGACCAAATTTGAGCCGATCGAGCTGGGCTGGCCCAAACCCAGGCAGGTCGGGTTGAGCCAGCCTTAACCCAAATAGTCTGATTGGTCCAAAATGAGCCCAATCAAATCGGGCTCAGTTCAAGCCCAACCACGTAAACAATTTGAAAATTAATTAAGAAAATTAAATAAAATTAATTTTAAATAAAAATTAATTACAAAAATAGAGAAAAATAGATATGATTTATGAAATATTCTTGAAAAATCATAGAAAAAAATGAGAAATTAGAAAAAAGCTAGGAAAGTTAGTTTCGAGGCTTTTTAGGGCGTTAGGCACCCGCTATAACTCGAAAGATTTGCCAAAACTAAACCTTTTGGAATAAAATTTCAAACTTTTGGTCTGACATTATAATCTCACTTAATGTTTATAATTGGGTAGCTTGGATTTATGAAATTATATTCAATTGTGTAGGGTGCGCATCTTGAGGCATAAGCGAGACATTTTGAGGTTGATTTGTGATTTCTTGAGGTAAGTAAACCCACAAGTAAATTAGTTAGAACTCACTTATACCACATGATTTATCTTATATTTAAGTTATTTTATCATGCTTTTTATTACTATCCACTTATTTTCATGTAATCACTTTATTTCTATTTGTTATTTAAACTACGAAAATTGTAGCAGTTTTTATTCAATTTCACGAATATTAGCTAGCTTTCTCTTGGATTTACTCACTAGGATTTTTATTATTTTGGGTGACAAATTGCATATCCTACGATGAGCCAGGGCAAGGCGGTCATAAGCAACTACCCCTAAGCAAGGAAAACCCCATTTTGCGTTGGTGTTTGTATGTACTTATTTACTATATTTATGGGATCTTTGGAAGGACTTGTATACCTTATACATGTATATGACCATCTATTGTACTTTTGTCGCTTTTTGATATATATGGTGTCTCATCGGGTTTCCATGTTACAGGGTCATTTATTAATGCAAGCTTTTGATTTTTAAAATACTTGCATGCTTTAAAGACTTCCACTTAAATACTTAATTTCTAATGATTTCATAAATCATAACCAAATTAACTTAGTTAGCGTATTGTAAATATTCATAAATACATGATAAATTATAAGTAAATGCGAATAAGACATAAATAAAGGGCTAGTCCGCGAGCCCTCAAGGATAAGTGTACGGTGATGTGGCATGCTTGATGACATTTCAAAGATGTGGCGGTACTCGGTTTCCCTTGGAGTTTGGGCTATCACACATAATGAATAAATAAATACCTTAATATAAATCAAAGCTCCAATGTATCTTCAAACTTCAACAAAAATAGATAATAGAAATAATAAGCAAAAGGAAAGTAAAAGGAAAGAATTATTTCAAAGCTCTCTGGCCTTTTTTATAGTCTCCTCACGTATACATATCTTAGATAAATTCAAACTCTTCATATTAATATAAAAAAATTGTAACCGATCTCAAAGATTTGTCAGCGATTCCGGACATGTCCACAAATCGCTGAGCAAATCAAAGAGTTTAACTTTTAGTGCTCCATCGATTCAAGCGAAAAATTCTAGTTGATTCTCCGTTTTGTTGAGGTTTCGCAAACTTTTTTTCTCTTGTTAATTTAGGTGGCGATTCCTAGTGTTATGCCAAATCGCTGGCTAGTAGCTAGGCTTCTATTCTAGTCAACAATTTTTTTGCTCATATTTCTATTTTCTTCTATTTCTTAATTTTTCCATTTAAAACTATAAATCACAAAACCAAGAGAACACCTAGTGTAATATCATTATTTAAATATAAAAATAATGTAAATTAATCTATAAAATGTGTCTAATTATTGACTTGTCAAATACCCTTAAACTCAATATTTTGGCTTCCCGAGCAAAGGAATACTTTTAATCATATTCTCTTTTCATTCTTATAAAGTGTTTTCATTCTAATTCAACTTAACTTTAAATGATGGAGATTTTAAAATAGAAGGGATCCTCAAATGAAAACATATTACCCACATGTAAATGAAAGTTATGATATAATAGAATGATTTAGAAAAAATAAAATATCCCTTAATTATAATTCAACAACCTAATGTAACACCATTCAAAACTTAAAGTTCATAACCAAGGCCAATACACAATATCAGTTTTCTCAATCTTCACTAACAAACATTAAACTTATGATAACTAATATAAAACCTCATCAAAACACAAAAACCACTAGATTAATTTCAATGTTAGAAAATACTTTATAATAGTTCCCCAATCAAAATTAATAAGAATTTTGTCGAGATACCAATGAATATATCTTTTAAAACTTATTAGATTAAGAAATACTTTATTTAACTCTAGCTTCATGTACTCGAGTTCAATCTTTTCTTTGAAAAGTTTAAGAACATCCATTTTTTCATCTCTATTTTCTTTTTCTACTTTATTCTAATTGTTTTTTATTATATTTATTTTACTTTTGCTTTTGAGTCCCTGCTCCATTTCCTATGGACACTCTCACATTTTGCCCAATGTAGATTCCTTGCTCCATTTCCTTTGGAATCCATAGGATTATCTAGATATTTATATTTATAAAAAAATTTTAACACTTCTCACTATCCACCGAAGTTGAAGAAAGCTTCGTTGTAACTTATAGAATTTCATTGGTTTCTAACTCATTTGTTCTTTCAATTGTAGCATAATAGCCTTCTATATATTCTATAAAAATACTTAATTAATAGCCTTTTGTATCATAAGATTCTTAAAAATCTATCTTATTCACCTTACACTATTATTTCGATCTTCTACCTACTAGTATGTCACATAAGGTATTCAACTTAGTTTTCACGTCAACTAGTAAAGTTAATAAAAATATATAAAAATGATTCCTTTTATCATGAAATTCACTTGGGTACTAAAAATATCATTTCCATTTGAGAATATATTCTACGTTCATTAGCATTCTTATTAAAAATAAAGTAACATGAAAATCATACTTAATTGGATTTGGAAGAAATATGAAAATTTTTGTCAACTTACTTGAATATTAGATAAAAAAGTAATTCTAAAATTTTCTTCTACCTTTCTTTCCTTTTATTACCATCAATGTCATACTTCACCTAAAATACTCCCAAACTCATTCAAAACCTTGTCCTCGAGGTTTTAAAATGAATTCCAATTTTCAACATAACAAAAATACTACATAAAGTATAAGAGAATTGATATAATCATAAATTTGACAATAAATAAAGTAATAAATTTAATTTAAAATTATAATTATTCAAAGTGCATAAAAACTTAATGAATGTACATTACCATTATATATTAAGTGTGTTCAATATCATACCCTAGTAACGAATAAGGGAAGATAAATAGAATAAGGGAATCAATGTCAGTGTATGAAAGTCGCTTCATCAACTCCTCCCCTGGATTAATTCATTATGACTGGTATCTCAAAGCAAGGTCGTAGGGGTGGTATTTTTGACCTCGCAATGTCGGAACATCAAGATTATTGCTAAGTGGTAATCTTATCTATGTAGATGGTACATGAACCTCTGCACCTCCTCGACGTATGTTTCTCCTGATCATCGTATGCTCCATTTTGTGGATGCTCCTTACTAAGACTCTCTGTTCTCAAACACTAATTCTTTATTACACGAAGTAGTAATCTGATTGCATAAAAATGCAGCCATGAAAGCCAACACGATTCTTCATGTATAATCCGTCATAATCCCTAGTAGTCTGCTCATGTTTGGATCATTTATAGCTTATGAAATCTCCTCTAAAATCCTCCTCATCTCATCTCAAATTTTCCATTTCTATTGAGGTTCTCTTCTGGCTATCTCAGCCCTTTCTCTCTCATCCTTTGTATTTTCATAACCATTCACTCTTCCACATCTATATAACTTCATCAGTGATGGTTTTCTCTAATAAAACATCCTTGTAAACCCTACCATGTTCACTTGATCGTCACTAAAAAGGTCATAATCATCAAAGGAAAAGGTAGTCCATCATTCTTCTTAGTTGTGATTGCACTCCTAATCAATTCATATATAATTTTTCAAACATCCAAGTATCCTAATCCCATGACAATGTGGTAAAGTATGGCGCCATTGTAGTTCAATATCTCATAGTATTGCGGGCTCGTTTGTAAGTAGGTGTTGATGAGATAACACAAAGCTTTACTTATCTTCCTAAAAATTAGGCGGTTATGTGCTTAAGGTACCCCTTCTTATCAAAAACATCTCCATCTCTGTGGATTTCCTCTAAACCTCCCCTTATTATCTCGGTAGGGTAATGGTATGTAATGTCATATTCGGGTTTGGGGTACTTGTCATTTTATTTTTTGTGAAAATCTTGTAATCCAAAATACTAGTTTATTCTTGAAACATAATATTCCAGTGTCCTCCATCGAACTCGGGAATAGGTTTTATTATCGATTCCATATGCATTAGCATATAACTCTCTCATTAAGACATCACAACCCCATTCACTAGGAATATCCTCTAAGTCTTGGTGTTTATAACCCCTAGTCAATAATCCCTAGTTCATAGTCTCAATATTATCTAGGATTTTAGGCATATACTTCGATTTGTTATTCACATTAAATCCTTTTTTCGTGATCAATTTTCTATCCTTAATTATATCATTCCTAAATCTCATAAGCATTCTCATAAGTGATTATATATACATATAACATATATAAGGTTAATTTAGTAGTATATTTAGTATAAATATCCTCAAATGAATGCTAATTCATAGTATTATTGCATTTTTGGAGAATTAAGGTGTATTGGAAGGAATCAAGGAAAAATGAGAAAAAATGGATTAAAAATCCACAAAATCTAAGTTGGCACCGTACAAACATACATTAACGCCATGGGGATACAAGGCATGGCATACGGATGAAAGGCACGACATGGGAGAGAAAAAGAAATGAAGAAAATCAACTCTGGAGGTCTGGCGAAGCTGCGGCATCGTAGAACACAAGGGACAACATCGGGACACATAAGGGACGACGTCGATAATCCAAGAGCTCAAAAACACACAAAAAGCTGTAGCGCAGTGGCGGCACCATGGCTTGACATACATAACGCTAGGGTAGTAAGTGACAACACCAACTTCGTAGAAATTAAAGGTGAAGCTTAATTCGGGTTGAATTGTGATTTATAGTTTCTAATTGTTTTTAAGGAGTATAAAAAGTGCAATGGTCATAATTTATATTGACTCTAAGCGTAATGCTTTAAACATCTTGATCACGTGTCTAATCAACTTAGGCTTTAGGAGTTATCATGGCCATTAAAGCTTCTAATTCGAACATGAACGGTATAACCATAAAATACACAACATCGAGAGATAGTTGTTGATGAAGGACATGCATATAGTAAATTTTTTGGTTATGAATCCAATAAGTTGAGACTTAAAGCAATGTGGAGCTTACACTATTCACATTGATAGGTGGAGTTCAAGTTTGCACATTAGAATCTTCTTCGTCACAATAGTTGGTTGAAATGGGTTTGAAAAAAAGTTGTCTATTCTAATTAGGCATTGCACAAAACAAATTGAGAAGTAAACTTGAGTGCAAAGCATAGTATTCAATTAAATTAGTGAAGTTTCGAACTAAGATATCCTTAATATAAGAAGTCAACTAAAGATTCAAAGTGATTTGTTATATAGTTTAGATTAGTATAAAAAAATTAAAAGTGAATTCCTTAGCAATAATTCAAGTTAAGTAGGTAATACACAACTAGTGTAAAAACCTTTCCTATAGGACATTATCCATGATCAACGCTAGTTGATTGCACTATTACTACAAGCGAGCCGTTATATTTGTGGCGCGTGTCAAGTTTTTGGCAACGTTGTCGGGACAGGTAGCCATTAGTATTACTTTGTTAGTTCGAATAGTTGCTAAGTTTTTTTTTCAGTACTTTAATTTTTAGTTTATAAAAAAAAAAAAAAAAAACCGCAGACTTAAGTTTCAATTTGGATTTTTGTACTTCATCTTTTTGTGTTTTATTTTCAGGGATACTTAGTACATGCGTAGCAAGGGACAAGAGGATCTAGTGCCTTATGATCCAGATATTGAGAGAGCAACTAAAGGAAAGAAAAAGAAATAAGTCAAGATGGATGAGGAGCATGCAAGAAACCAACAATAAGGTCGCAGGAATAACCAACCCGCAGGTGATCTAGTAGTGTAAGATAATGTGCAAGGATAGAAGTTCAGTGAGAAGTTTAAGAGAGATACATACACTATTAGGCTTCTAGCCAACACCACCAAGTTCGAGCTATAACCATATCTGATAAACATGGTGCAAAATAGTCTATTCAGTAAGCTATCGAATGAATATCTAGTTTTACATGTTGAGAATTATTTGGAGAAGTGCGACATCGTGCATATAACCAGAGTTACTAAAGAGGTGATCAGGATTTGACTTTTCCCATTCTCACTGTGTAGACAAGCTAAGTCCTGGTTCCAAGGGCTGAATGTAGGGAGTTTGACATTATGAGCATAAATCAACGATAGATTTCTAGACAAGTTCCTTCCCCTAGTGAAGTTTAGTGAATGGAAACTTGAGATTAATCAGTTCAAGAAAGAAGACACCGAGTCTCTTGGCAAGTCTTGGAGATGATTTTAAGAGAAACTAAGGACATGTTCGGCACACACATATGTGAAATGTGCACAACTCTAGATTTTTTACTATGGGATGAACCAAAATGCAAGAATGTTAGTAGATGCTACATCAGATGACTCTCTACTTACAAAGGATAAGGATGGTGCATTGGATCACCTTAATCTTAAGTCTTAGAATTCTACCACCAATACTCATTCCATAATAAAGAAATTAGTAGGCGTCTATAATATTGACTCGTAAGCTGCAATTATGGCACAACTATCAAATATGAGCAGTCGAATTACAAAACTTCAAATCGGACACCAAGATTCACAAATAGTATAACAATCCGTGAATCACCAAGGAATGGTGATTAGCCACATGGGTGTATAGTAGGGAATAGAACTTGAAGAGATCAACTTAATGACCAACTAAGGCTACGAGAACAACTTCAGGCTGAGGGGAGTGGCTCCTTAATGGCTTTTCAAGGATAAATCAACAACAACCTAAATGTTTCTTATGGAAATCTTGATAATACACTAAAGTTACCTCAATGCTTCGAACAACAAGTCCAACAAGGGAAATCGGGGCAGAGCAAAGAAATGATTTCACTGAATTCAATTAAGAGGTATTTGCAAGAAATGGAAGTGAGAGATAGGGAGCGCCATGTGAACCACGAGAAATAGTTGGAAGGAATAAGGTAAGCCATGAAAAGGATGGAGAAGGTCTAGTCGCAATCCATCAAGTACCTGGAGAGGTAAATTTGTTAACTTATTATCATCTTGAACTCGTGGAAAAAAGGATAGTTTTCTAGCAACACGATCACCAACCCCAAGGAAAACGTGAGTGCCATTCGCATGGTGAGTACTATGGCAACAAAGGAGCCAAGACAAGACAAGTGATGTATAAGCATGAAGAGATGTATGAACATGGAACAAAAGTAAGGCAAGATAAGATTGATGGTTTCAAGAAGCAAAGGATCTATGTTTTGAAGAAAAAGAAGAGGAAGTGACAATGGAAGGAAAAGAAAAAAGATGAAGGACCTCACGAAGAAGTCCAAGAAGGCAATGACATCAAGTTAGTTCCAAAGAAATCAGAACCAAAGCCCAAGTTCATCCCGTGATTTCAACCGATCAAAAGGAGAGATCCTTAAGAGTTAAGCATACCGATAACATTGATGGACATCGATTTTGAAATGTTTTATGTGATATGGTATCCTTAATCAATGTCACGCTACTGATGAAAATAATTCATGCAAACATGATGATCAATTATCCAGACGTCATGAATTTGCAAGTAGCAAATAGTAATTTGATACTTATAATAGGATGAGTTTTTAATGTGCACCTCAAAGTAGTTAAATTCACATTCATCGTCAATCTCGAGGTCATGATTCATAATATGGACTATGATGTATCTATAATACTTTGGCGACCATTCTAGAATACGATTAAAGCAAATTTGGACGCAAGAGAATGAAAGATCGTAATTATTGTTGATTATGGCAATGAACCTGAAAAGGTTGTCTTTGTAGATAGTGAAGAAGTACATCCAAACGAGAATGACATCATTATCTCCAATTTGAGGATGGAGCTTCTCGATTTAGAACCGGATTAAACGAGCTAAAAACACGTCTGGCTAATGACGTTAAATTAAGCGCTATTGGGAGGTAGCTCAAGAGTTTTAAATTTTATATTTTTGAATTTTAGTCAATATTCAGTTGTTTATTTTAATAATTACAATTCACGAGTTTTAGTTCTAGCTTTCAAAAACATAATGTTGAATGCACACGAAAGACCATTCACCAGGTGATGACTCATCGAAATGAAACTATCTCGAGAACTCATTAGAAAGCGAAAAAGAGAGAAAGAGTTCAAATAGGTTGTGGTAAGAGACACATTATGTGAGTCACAACAACTTATGTGAGTTTTACAAAAAGTCGGAGGAGTTCCTGAAGAAAATAAGCAAAAAATCATATGCGAAGATGTGGGCAGATGAGCCATTGTCGTGGGTATTGTTGGGTTTTGGGTTCATACGCAATAGATAATTCAATTCTTTTTTGAAAAACCCTAACAAGATCAAAAATAAGTTCCATTAAACTCGATTTACAAAAGGGAAACCATACCTTAATATGTGTTTTCCTTATTTGATTATTCAGTCTCCAAGACATTCCAGCTCCTTGCCTCTATCGCAAATCCACAAACGAATGGTGACAATAATTTGGACCGCTAACCCTAAAAAGAGATAGAAAAACTTTTTATTTCTTTTTCAAATTCTAAAGAACTCGAAAATAGGCAAAAAGAAAATTTTATTTCGTTTTAAGGTTTCAACCTCTATTTATATGTGTAGATTATACCTCACTTAAAATCCTATTCGTAATACAACTATTGTATTTAGGCAGTTTAAGCGAATGACACATACACCCCTATTAATAAGTTATCATATAAAAAATTGTAAGGGCTTTTATGTCATGAATTTTATCTTATAAAAATTCATTACTCTGGACCAATTGAAATTGTGCAAAACCATTATTTGTGTACGACACAATCGGTTCATCAACGTTGCTGTGAATCAAAACTATTTTGACACGCAAGTCATAAGCGATCTCTAGCAAGGCATTATGACTACCCAAGTTGCATAAATATAGAAACAAAAATAACCTAATAAATAACATATATCATATCCTTTCGTCATGCGATATCCTTTGATTAAACATGAGGCATGGAAAGTCACCCTTAATATTCAATTGTACTAATCTCAATCTTTAAGTAAATAGAAAACATCCAAGTGACATTAATCATATCAATTCACATGGACTTGGCCATTATTAGTCTATCATATCAAAGGATCCATTGATCTCTCTTTATACGAGAGTGAAAAATTCTATCTTTGTTACACACCTTCATGAATAATTCACATGATAACTAATCACAATCTTTATAATCATCCGGTTAAAGACAATGTCCGATTGTGTCAAATTACCATGCTTGTAATATTGAAGTCTATGGTAATCTCAAGTCGAAGGACTAAATGATATACCTATAATGAGTAACACCTATGACTTTATCCATGTAGTGTTCAAATAGTGGGTCAATCCAGTACCTTGTTCCTTAACAAGTACTCATAATCCCGATTCGTGTCCTTATACGTATGATCACCACATTACTATCAATCAAGATTCACACCAGTCTTAATTCATTATAGTTCCTAGTATAATGACCGACTAGGGACATTTAAAATATTTCAACAAATACCCATGGATCTTACTATAAGGTAAACATGCAATCACTTATAATAAAATAGCAAATAAAAACCTCAATTTTATTAACTAAAATTATAAGATAAACAATGTTTATAGATTGACTTAGGGCACATTCCCTAATAGGTATAGGAGACAACATCGAGGTGGTAGTAGGACAAACAATAAGATGCCTTACTGCATTATTGAAGCAGTGGCAGTGTCGAGGACACAGTGAAGGTTTTAATCCCATTTTTCACACTATTCTCTACACTTGAACTTAACCGTACCAAAACCCCCCAAGCACACATCCTTATAGAGCTAAAGTTTTACTATTTTCAAGTGATATGAGAAATCTATTAGTGATTTAGAGTGAAGATACAAACACATTGTGGATTTGCACAAGTGGGAGACTAAGGCTTGGATTTTTAGAATTTAATTCCATGTAAAACTAGGGTTCTAGTTGGTTGAGAAAATTTAGAGGGCTTGGATTGAAAAATACTTGGAGGAGTGGTGTACACCAAAAATTAATCTGGCATTGAGGTACATTGATAATTTCATCCAGTTATACATTGAATTTTAAAAATTCTGATGATATTGTATGAAACTGTGAATTTGAGGTTATAGGATAGATTTTGCAAGATAGTGTGAATTTGAGCATTAATATCACCCATGGAGACTTAATTGATAATCTTTACATTATTTGGCGTATGTATGATCCATGTTATATGAATTTTTAATTTTAGGTGATTTTGAAGACCAATTAAGTTTCGTTCCATTGTTAGTTGCTTGAATTTAAAGGAAATGGCAAGAACAAGGAAACAAGCTAGCCAAATGAGAGCAAATGACTTTGAGGTATCTACCTCTAGGAATCTCAACGATGAAGTGCCTAGACCTTTTAAATCAAAATATCTCGATTGTAAAGCAACTAAAGACTGATACGAGAAAATTTTATGTATGGAGTTTATTTGCAAAAGCGGATTAAATTTGCTGGCAAAATACGATAAAAAAGTGAATAATTTCATTAGGCACAAAAATTGGGAGCAACTCCTTAAAGATTATAGGGAGAATAAAGTAAAAAGAAAGAGTGGGATTGTCTTTAAGTTATATGCGAATACAAAGATCACTGTTGAGGATGAGCTAGTGAAAATGAGCAGGGTTTTAATTCCCTTTTACAATACGTGAGATTAATAATTTATGTGGGTTGGAGTACTTAGGATGGTATGGATCCGAACTTACCTTCCAGAAGAAGTTATATGAGAAGCCTTATAATCTATACCTATTTAGAGCCATTCAAGATGCATTGGTTGCCATAGGAAAATAAGGATGGGTGATATGAACTGAGAATGTATTGAAGCACATTAAGAAGGGGAGCATTAGAAAGGTTTATAGAATGTGGTAACATTTTCTTATTGCATTGCTATACTCCACCACTCAGCATGGTGAGATCAACAAGCCGAAAGCGGTTTTTCTTTATGAGATTACAAAGTTAAGGGAAATCAATATCGTGGAGATCATAGAAACCATTATGAAGTAGTCCATCATGTAAGAAAGGGATAACAAGTTGATGTTTCCTATTTTGATTACTCAGATGTCCTTACGGATCAGAATGAGAATAGATGCCCAACAAACCATGGATAAAGCTTTCATACATACATTGAAATCACCACCTGGTTACCAAGACTCCAGGAGGAGGGAGAGAGGGTTGAGAGAGCTAGACGTGAGGTCGAGTTATTGGCAAAGAGGAAAGTGGATCTAGTAGAAGTTGAAGCAATAGCATCGGTATCATAATTAGCTCAATAGCTAGAAAATAAGAGAATAAAGAAGATGAGGAGCAACAACAGGAAGGATTTGTTGAAAGCTATAAATTTGTAGACCCATATATAAGAGAATAGGACTTGGACGGTCGTAAAGTCTTTCACCACAACTAGAGGATTTGACTCCATAGTAGCAGAGGCTATAGATAGCAGAAATAAGGAGATGATACTAAGAGGATAGGGCACAATACCACGCTGGCATGCTGAGTATGAGCAGAATATGGAGAGGGTAGAACGGCATATATAGAACAACAACGTAATTTAATGTTATTTATTGATCATCAAAGAGCCATAGCTAGATACGGGAGGACTAGATGGTCGAGACATATTGATTGGTTATTAGGCTTTCTAGCAACACCACTATATGTGTTTGATCCAGATCTTGTGCAGAGCTGGACGATGGAAATTCTATTGACACCATCACATGCTAGAGCCAATTATGCAGATAATGATGATGATGCACAATTCTAAAATCAGTGTAATAGAATTCCTTTAGACTTGGGAGTTGAGAGTGCTTTTGATACCATTCACACATTTTTAACATTTGGGATATTTTGTTAACTATTTAGTTATTGTAGTTTTAATGTTTAGTTTAGTTTATTATAATTTGTATTATTACACATATTTGTGTGTTTTAGTGTGTTCATATTTCAAGCTTACTTTTAAACCTTGAGGATAAGGTTTGATTATGTTTGGGGGCATCGACACTACACTACACTATAGAAAGTGGTAAGATAAGCTGAGAAATAAGGAAAAACATTGTAGGTATGATTGTTGTAATTTTAATTTGAAGCAGTTAAGAAGGAAAGTTTGGTAGTGTACAAATTTTTTGTTTTATTTACTATATGAACGTTTAAGTAGTAGAGATTAGGTTATATTTAGTCATATGTAATGAATGTGTAGTTTATTTGTATGTTCATGCCTTTAATTGTGGATAAGTAGATTACAAGTATCTTGTTGAAATGAAACTTAAGAGAGTATTTGAAATTTTGAAAAAGAAACAATGAAATGTATCAACAACGATGTGATTTCATGATTAGAAACTTAGAGTTAGGGAAGACCTTTAACTTAAAACAAAAGCAAGAAACTAGAACACTAGTGTGGAAAAAGTTAAATCTCTAAGTATTCTGTAATAAGTGTGAATCTTACTTCAAAATACTAAGCAAAGAAAGACTTAATACAAAGAAGGGAAGAAATAGGCATTGTATGGTAAAATTTGGAGTTAAATTACTTGATTTAGCGAAAGTGAGAAGTGCTAACAAGAGTTTTAGAGATAAAGAGAAGAAATGAGAGAATCTCACAAATTCTATAGGAAATGGAGCAAAGAACTTGATGGTTGGAAAAAAGTGAGGAATAATACATCTATAGGAAAAAGAGTAGGGACTGTTTGAGAAGAAGAAAAGAAATTAAAAGAAAGTAGAAAAAAATGAAAGTAAACTAAAACTCTTCAAATAAAACATTTAGCTCGAGTGCGAGTAGCTAGTTAAGTTAAGTCTTCATTTTAACTATGTTAAAGTCCTATAAACTCTTTATTTGTGAATTCCTAAGCTTAATGAGAAATTATGAGATTGCATACTTGCTACTCGAATGTTGAAATGAAATGAAGTTGTGAGTAGTGATGGTTTTTGGTTGAGATCTACTTTAATGTTTTGATAGTGAAGTTATGAGTTGTTAAAGCTAGATGTCTAAAAATATAAGTTTTTTCAAAGAAAAACTCTTGAGTGAATTGCTAACTTGAAACTTAGTAAATTAAAGGATACTCCATGAACAATATGAATTAAATGAGAATTAGTTATTAGAAAACTTAGTAGAATACACCTTTGCTCGTAACGCAAAACCTTAAGTTTGGGGGTATTTATTAAGTGATTATTTATATATAGGGAATTAAGATGTATTGGAAGGAATAAAGGAAAAACAAGAAGAAACGTAAGAAAAACCAACAAAATTAGACTTGGTGCTATGGGAGCGTAGATTGACGCTACGTGACGGCCCCTCTCATAATCTAGGGCACCACTCGACCTAATCCCGTAATTAAGCTCTAATCCTATCTATGCAGGACTTAACTATGTATTAGTAAGCTTTTACAACCCAAAATCCTCTTTTCTCGTATTCAAGATAAGTAATACACTAGTCCTACCGGTTTATAAAATTTAGAGTTAATTAAAACTTTTTATCGAATTAATTATTTAGTAGAAGTATTATTGATTATGCAGAATCAATTATTAATTAATGCGGAAGCCATTTATAATTATTCGAGAGCCATTTTGAAAATCCTTGTGGAAAACCAAGAAATAACATTACATATATAAAATCCTCAAAATGCAGTGAAATAGTAAAATAGTCTAAGTCGGGTTAGGGAAACTAACGCTCAACCTAATATACTACCCAAATAGTATTTGAAAGACATATATAACATATACAATCAAAATACCAAAAAAAGACATACAATCGATGCTGTGACGCGCCGCTGGCTCAGTGATAATCGCCGATCTTCTCCTTACTCGTCCTGCTGGTAGACGAATCTGCACTCGTCGTCATAAAAAGGACAGTGAGTACAAGAATAAAACAGTATTTCCCGATGACAAGTTTAATTTGCATTTCCAAATACTCAAATGGTATTTAAAAGCATATAAATGGGAAAGCTGGAAAATAAACCATATGCGAGTAAATACCACAATTAAACAAGTCATTCTGACATTAGGCTAAGTACTAGTGATTTAGGTTCATTCGGCAGTGAACCGCGTCACTTTGACTCAATAATCATACATCACAAGGGACTTTAACCCAAGTGTTACCAGGGACTTTAACCCCAATATGTAGACTACCTCAAGGACTCTAACCCCAAAGTGTCATAAAATGTCAGGTAACATGTGCTGACATCTCTAGGGACTCTAACCACGGGATTCGAGCACACCTCGATCGAGTACGGGACCTAAATGCGAAAATTACTTTTTAATTTCAAGAAATACCATGTATGGCTTGTCAAGGCATTGACACATCTACACACCTAAACAAAAAATGAATACAAGTCCAATTAAACATTTATAAGATATTCACTAGCCTAATAGCATGCTATTTATCATTCAATTTACATTTAAAACAACATGAATAAACATAGCATGGGATTGAATCAATGAACCAAGTCGAATGAATGGATATCATGCAAACTAAACTCATCAAGTGAGCATAGACACAAGGAACATATGATATAAGAATACAAAGGCAAAATAGTCAAAATGACTATGCAAGGACAATAATTAATAAAAATGAAATGCCAAGTAAAGTTGCCATTGGGTATACTCACACAACAAAGTAATGTCCTAACTTTACTTGCCTCCCAATACTCTAAATCTTGTATTCGCTCTCCCGTAATCATTTCCTAGGTTCCTAAGTTTGGTGTCTTATTAGTTCAAATATATGCGGTTTAAGCTCAATTTAGTGTTTGTTAACTCCTAAAACCAATATTTATTTCAAAACTAAAAATTATTAAATAGTCTTTTATCAGGGTAAATTCTCAAAAATATGTTAAAACCCGTAATTCTAAGAATTGGTGTGTCGAAAGTTGGTTTGAACTAGGTATGTTATTAAAACACATTTTTTTTTCCGAATTTTTGTTGTTTGATGATCTCGCTAATAGGGCTTATTAATGCGCTAATCGCAAAACTAAAATCGAGTTTCTACCCAGAATCATTAGCGCGCTAATTGCCCTTTATGACAAAATTTTTACATTAAAATTACATCCCAAAGTCCCCAATTATCTAACTAAACCCCATTTAACACCCTCTCCATATCAAATTGACGCAAAACAACAATTAGAACAACCTTAAAAAAACAATTTGATTAGTTTTCTCAAATCTCACAAATTCACTAGTTTTTCCCAAATTATTCAAAAAACCCAATTTCCTTAAAACCATTGATTAATCTTCCATTTATTTGTTCACAAGATATGAAATTTGATAAACTAACAACAAAAGCAGTGATTTAACCCTTAAATCCAATTTTCCATTAAGACTCCCAAAATGGGTTCATTAAATAGAGGAGATGATGGAGAAGATGATTACCATAATTTGGATCCTCTAATTTGTTGTTCTCTCGCTCCAATTCCAGCAACAAATTATTCTCTTCTTCTCCGACATGTTCAGGATCAAAACAGTTCCATTTGCATGTGTTTGATCAACCCATTATATATATCAATGTGAGGTTGAATCTTGGTCATTCATCCTCACACAATTACATATCTCGAGGTTTATCTTGTGGTTCTCATTCACTCTTATTAACCCACTAATTCCAGCTCTCTACACAACATATTGACACATATATCTTGGGAGTGTGTGCTAGCATGTATCCCGTGATAAGTCTAAGTGTTGCAAATTTTTAAACCAAAATTATAAGACTTTAATTTGATTTACATTAACAAACACAACCATAGGCTTATAAGTAATTCCTTATTTCATATTAATATTAAATAAGACTTACAAAAATGGTAACTACCCGGTTCCCCAGTTCGCAAGCTACTCGAGGCGCATCCCCGCTCTCGTCTCGACGCCTACAACTGTACAAACTGACTTAGTAAGTCTACACAATACATAACACTGGCATACAACAATAAAAATGCAATATGCCTCGGTCAGTGCCTTGGTCGATGCACACATCATGGTGTGATCGTACGTCACGGGTCGATGATCCTGATGAAGGAATTAAAAGGGGCGTTAGAGATTTGGGCCATGATAAATATTCCCAACAAAATGGAAATTTCGTCCTCAAAATTAAGTTTAAGTTATGGTTCTACCTGACTTGAACAGGTACGAGAATCTATCTGGCTTGTAGTCTACATGCTCCTAAGTGAGTTTCGTGTAGACATGGAACTGCCACTTGACGAGTACCTTCAGGATAAACTTGTTCCTCAATTGTTGTACCATTCGATCTAGGATCTGGATGGGTTGCTCCTTATAAGAGATGTCATCGCTTAGGTCGATCTTACTCAAGTCAAATGTCGGTCACACGCGTGCCTTCTACTCGGCTAGTCGTAGCATCGAAATGTGGAACACTGGATGGACCCCTGACATCTATAGAGCCAGTTCCAGCTCATTTTCCACTTTCTCGACTCGTTTCTTAACCATGAAAGGCCCGATGTACCTTGGTGGAAGATTGCATTTCACCCCTATCGCGATGATGTCACATATTTCTAAGGAGCCTCTAAGTCTCTGAAGGATCAGTTTGAACTTTTTCGTGTGGTCAACAATAATCTCGGGCCCCACTATCTCTCAGTCCTCTAGCTCAGCCCAACATGATGGCGAACGACATGGTCCGCCATACAAAGCCTCAAATGGCGCCATCTCAATGCTAGCCTGATAATTGTTATTGTAAGCGAACTCATATAAGGGTAGGTACTCCGCCAAAGATCCGCCAAATTCCAACACGCATGCCCGCAACATGTCCTCGAGGACCTGAATCAATCTATTAGTCTGCCCATCGATCTGACGGTGGAAAGCCGTACTGAACTTTAGGCGCGTACTGTACTACTCCTGCATACTCCGCCACATCTTGGATGTATACGTAGCATTTCGATTTGACGTGATCGTCAATGGTACCTTGTGTAGCATGATAATCTCTCTTTCGAACAATACGCTCAGCTGATCGAATGCGTAATGCGACGCCACTAGCAGGAAATGAGCAGAGTTCAACAGTTTGTCAACTATCAAATAGATCGAGTCATGTCTTTTCCCGGTCCTCGGTAGTCCTTTGACAAAATCCATAAAGATGTATTCCTACATCCATCGCGGAATGGGAAGCGGCTGTAGTAATCTTTCGGGTCCGCGATGCTTGAACTTCACTTGTTGACAGATACCATAGATCCTGATGAACCTAGACACATCTGCCTTCATTTCAAGCCACCAGAAATGCCTCCTCATGTCATGGTACATCTTAGTCTTGCCTGGATGTACGATGAATCTGGAATGGTGTGACTCATGAAGGATCTCATCTCTCAGCTCCAACACCTCAAGTATCCACAACCTGCCTCGGTATCTCATGCACTAATTTGTCATCTCTGTCTAATATGTACACTTTGTGCTAACTCTCTGAATCTTGAGTATAACCGATTCGGTCCTCTGACCCTCTGATACTCTCTATATAGACACGGTATACAGTCTCATTTATGCGCAAATCATTACTCCAATATCCGTAGGAACCTCTGTCTAACATACTGTCACCACTGCCTCAAGTAATCCGTACTCATTAGTCATGTGACATCTGACAATTTTGGCATCTCTAGTCGGTCTCCTAATCGGGGCATCTGCGACTACGTTCACTTTTCCTTGGTGATACTCCAAGGAAAAGTCATAGTCCTTCTAGAACTCCAACCATCGGCGCTCATATTTAGCTCTTTCTGTATGAAGAGATATTTCAGAATCTTGTGATCAGTGAAGAGTGTGAATCTCTATCCATACAAAAGGTGTCTCCAAGTCTTCAGCACAAATATAATTGCTGCCAACTCCAGATTGTGCGTAGGGTAGTTCATATCGTGTGTCTTCAACTATCTCAATATATATGCCACAACATCGCGGCCCTACATCAACACGCAACCTAAACCCGTATGAGAAGCATCTGTGTAAACTGGAAATCCCTGTCTAACCTCTGACAGTACTAACACTAGCGCGGTACTTAATGACCTCTTCAACGGAGTAAATGCAGCCTCGCAATTATCAGTCCACTCAAAAGAAACATCCTTCTATGTCAGCCTCATTATCGGTGAAGCGATCTTTGAGAAATCTTTAACGAACCTATGGTAGTATCCTGCTAACCCCAGAAGCTCCTGATCTTCTGTTCCGATGTCGGTGCCGGCCAATCCATGATCGCCTGAATCTTGGCCAGATTTATTGAAATCCTAGGTGGTCCAACAACGTGGCCCAAGCACTTGACTTCTGCATGCCAGAACTCACACTCGCTGAACTTAACGAAAAGTCATTTCTTTTTAATGTCTACAACGTCTCTCTAAGGTGCTGCTCATGATCCTCACGTTTCCTTGAATATATCAAGATGTCATCGATGAAGCCAATCATAAAGTGGTCGAGATTGGTCTAAGTACCTAGTGCATCAAATCCATGAATACGGCGATGATGTTGGTCACCGAATGGCATGATCGCGAACTGGTAGTATCCGTATCAAATGTTGAAAGTTGTCTTGAGCTTATCCTTATCCCTGATCCTAAGCTGATGATGCCCCGATTTTTGGACTATCTTGGAGAAAAGTTGCACTCCTCTCAACTGATCAAATAAACTGTCTATCCACGTAGAAGTAGGTACTTTTATGACTGTCATTCTATTCAACTGCCCGTAATCGATGTATAGTGTCAGACTTCCATCCTTCTTTTTCACAAATAGAAATAGCACTCCCCACGATGACATCGAAGGTGCGATGAATCCCTTCTCCCCCAAATCCTTAAGTTGAGTCCTCAACTTTTTTAACTCCCTCAGATCCATGCGGTATGGAGGTATCGCAATAGATCAGGTACACAGTATTAGGTCGATGATGAAGTCTACCACTCACGGTGGTGGTGATCCAATTAAATCCTCTAGGAAAACAAGAATGCGGTGAAGCAAAATAAGAAAAATCCCATAAAACTTGTTATTCCCACATAAATCGAATGCAATAGACTAATCACGACCAAAAAGATTCAATAACCAAATAAAGATTCATGTTCGACTTAGAATTCCTAAAGCATACCATTTAGTCAAAACCCATTATTGAAATAAGTTCATTTTTCAAAGAAATCAATCAAAGTTTCTTTCATGCCTCAACTTAGTCTTAATCCTATCCAAAATTGATTAATTGTAGCCATATTCGATAAGGAGACTAAAATATACTTCAATGAAGCTAAAAGTCATAATTAAAGAACAACTTACCTAGTAAGCAATTTAAAATAGTTTAAACGAACCAACACGAACAAGCAACAATTAATTTAAGACTTTAAAAATAGTGCCGAGAAAACTAGATTTATCATATCGTAGGAGTCAAACTCGATACAGAATATTCAAGACTTAAAATTATGTTTTTTCCATATGTTTCACTAAAAGAACAAATAAGTGTCTCTCTTGACAATAATTTCATCCAACAAAAGAGTGGATTATTTTTCAAAATCATTTCCATGGTACGAAACCTTTGAAACAAAATTCAATTTGTCAATAGTATGACAAGCCTTTTTCATGAGTTGCAACAAACCATAGTAAAAATATTAACTCATTGATAAGAATCATTTCAATATAAATTTTCCAATAACAATCCCTTTTTAATGTTAGACACAAGAACACGGAGCAAAACACTAAGAATTTACAAACCTCCATCAACCAAGTCTTGCTAAAACAAAAGTTTAGAAGGTTGGAGCCTCACCATACTTTCAATGGAAATCTCAACTATGATTCTTCTTCAAGAACCCAATTTGACTAGATATGGGAAGGAAAATTACTATCCCCAGTTACATACAAACACCTACTAACCAGCTCCTTACTAACACTTATGTGAGACATTTACAATAAATATTAAACTCTCAATACAAGGCATACTCACTATACAACAGCAACAACATATACTCATAATCCCCCTTCAAGATGGAATGTTAGGCAAGTCAAAGAATGCCATCTTGGACAACAATGAATAGAATAGAGGAGCAAGGAGAGGCTTGGTAAAGATATCAACAAGTTGCTGACGAGAAAGAATTTATTGAGGAGAGACAAAACAAGCTTTGAATTGATCTCTAACAAGATGACAATCAATATCGAGATGGTTAGTCCTTTCAAGAAAGATTGGGTTGGTAGTGAGATGAAGAGCAGCTATCATTGTCACACTAAAGAGGGATAGGAAGATGTATAAGAACTAAGAGATTTTTAAAAATATATGAAATCCATAATAGCTTACAAACTGTAGTAGAAAAGGCTCTTATATTCAGCCTTAGATTAACTGTAAAATTGCTTCTTGGATTTCTAAAAAATAAGAGCATCACCAAAGAAAACACAGTAGGCTATAAGAGATCGCCTAGAAAGAAGACAAGCAACCCAATCAGAATCAGAGTAAGCAATGAGAGAAAGATCAACTTGAACAGGAAACAAAAGTCATGTTGATGGAGATGACTTCAAGTAACGCAAGATGTGAAGAGCCCCAGCCAAATGTTGTTGAGTTGGAGACTGAACAAATTAACTCAATTGTTGTGTCGAATAAGTTATATCAGGCCTACTGAAATCAAGATATAAGAAATGACCAATTAACCTACGAAACTGATCAAGATCTCGTAACAAAGGAGAAGATTCATCGTTAAACTTGAAGTCTCGAGGAAGAGGAGTAGCAACAGCCTTCGAATCAGTTAATCAAGTTTCTTGAAGTAAATCAAGAACATAATTTCTCTAATTAACATATAGGCCCTATTCAGATCTTGCCAACTTAATACCCAAGAAATAATGAGCCTGGCCTAAGTCCTCAATAGTGAACTTGTTATGAAAAAGTATTTGACTTAAGTAATGGCAGATAAGGAAGTACCCGTGAGAAAAATCATCAACATCACTAAGCAAGGCCAGGAAAACCCCTTGTGAAGAGTAAGTGAACAAGCAAGGGTCACGGACCTATCGAACAAAGCAATAGTGATAAAGATGAAAAGTGAACTCAAGGTTCCATTGTTTACTAGCTTGTTTCAATCCATACAAGGATTTCTGAAGTTTATAAACTTGGGAAGAAGTAGCCAAAGAATAACCTTCAGGTGATTTCATGTAAATGTCTTCATCAATAGAACCATGCAGAAAAGCATTATTTACATCTAATCGATGTAAATCCCAATTATGGGCAACGGCTAAGGCCAACAGAATTCTCATTGTGACATTTTTAGCAACTAGAAAGAAACAATCATGATAACTTACTCCTTCAATCTGAGTATGACCTTTGGCTACTGACCTTGCCTTACTTCTCTCAAGAGAGACATCATTAGAAACAAGAACAAAATAAATCAACAATTCATCACAAGCAGCTATACGAGTAGCCTAAGTAGATCGGGAGACTTATGAAAAATTAATTGATAAGGGGACTTCCATTGTAAGAGCGGGGAAGGAAGTCGATTGATTACATAAGTGAAAGTGAGAATATCATCACCCCGAAAACCTTTAGAAAGGCCAGATTAAAACATAAGTGCTCGAGTAACTTGAAGAAGATGACTATCCTTACGTTCAACAACCCCATTTAGTTGAGGTGTGTAAGGGGTAAATTTTTGAAGTAGAATGCCAAAATGAGAAAATAAGGCACCACACTTTTGATTGACAAATTTAGAACCATTTTCTGATCTGACAACTTGAACCGAAGACTTGTAAACTGAGTTTGAACAAAAGTGAGAAAATGAACAATTATATGGCATGCAGAAGATCTGCATTTCATAAAATAAGTCCAAGATAATCTACTATAATCATTCACTATGGTAAGAAAGAAATGAGATCCTAGTAATGAAGCCTATTTAAAAGGGCCCTTAGCATCCATATGAATCAATTGAAAAGGAGCAGTAGATTCAATGCAACATGAAGGAAAAACAAGTCTGCATTGCTTGGAAAAATGACAAACATCACAAGGAGAATGAAGCTTGTCTTGACTAGAAACTTATGGGAATAAATCAATGTGCTTCAGTACAACATCAGAAGGGTGTCCTAGGCGATGATACCAGGAAAAAGACTAACTAGCCATGTTACAGTAAGTCTGCTTATCACCTTTAGTAACAACAGAAATAAAAAAAGAAGCAATAACCTCTGTAGAGAATGAACTGGAATCAATGAGGTATAATCCAGCAACCATATGCCCCGTAGCAAGAATCCTTGATATGTCAATGTCCTGAATAACACAAAAGCTAGGATGAAAGAGACATCTCAGTAAACCATCTGATGTAAGCTTATTGACAGACAGTAAATTGTATTTGAAAGTGGAGATATGTACACCTAAGTGAGGAACAACATCAGAACTCAATGTCACATTTCCAAAACAAGTAACTGATTTTGTAATGCCATTAGGAAATGAATCTTTAGTGTGATGTTTCATCTTACAAAAATCACAAAAAAGATCATCCTTATTGATTGATTTCTAGAAAATAGGTTTCCCATTTCCTTTGTAAACGAGTGATATAACCATTAATGTGTATCCAAGCCACTATTCACCTTTTTTTGCTTCTTAACACTTAAGATCATAGAGTATGCTTTATTAATGTTGGGAAGAGGGTCCATTACTATGATTTGATTACGTTCATGATCATACAACTCATTCATTCCCATCAGAAATTAAAGTAACTTGTCATTAGACTCCAAAACAACCAATTATGTAGATGCACCACAATCACATCAAGGTAAAGGAGCTAAACAACTAATTTCATCGTGTAGTTTCTTGAATTTGATATAATATTGTGAAATAGAAAAATCAACTTGTTTGATATATGAGAATTCATGTTCAATTGATACAACAAAGGACCATTGCATTCACCATATCATTGTTTAAATTCAGTTTATAAAGACAAAGCTGAAGAGCTATATAGAAAAGCCTCCACTATCTCCTTAGAAATAGAATTAAGAAGCCAAGAAGTTACCATGTAATCCACATGACACCATCGATCAAAATGTGGATCAGCTGCAGTAGGTTTACCACAGTCACCATTGATGAATCCAAGCTTGTTCTTCGTACCAAGTGCAATCCGCATTGATCTGCTCTCAGAAAGGTAATGGGAACATCAAAAGAATTTGTAACCAATATTATACTAGGATGATAAATAGTTTGAAGATGAAAAAGATCTTCAACACCAATTACAAGAGATGCATTTGAAGTACCAGCTGATTTACAGGGAAAAACATATCATGTCATGAACACTTGACATGATTGATGGTGATTGAATCCAGAAATCAGTTTGAACAATCAAACAATCAATCAAGAAAACAAAGATCTGATCTGATACAGTAACAAAGATCACAGATCTGGAGTTCTTGAATGAAAATCTTTTCAAATATGAAAATCGGGGTTCAGATCGAACCTGTTTAATACCAAGAACAAACTATGAACAAGAACGAGCATGTATGTGATCAGTTTGTTATTACCAGAAAAGTCATCCATACATTGCGTATTCATACACTATATATAGGAGGGAAAATTACTATTCCCTGTTACATAAAAACACCTACTAACCAGCTCTTTACTAACACTAATGTGACATATTTACAATAAATAGTAAAATCTCAATACAAGGTACACTCACTATACAACAACAACAACATATACACATCATGTCTGCGACACCGTGGCTTGCTATTGGTTCACGCCTCCTCTCCTCCAAGCTCGCTTTCCACGCGTATGCTGGTCGTGTGGCTCCTTCTATGGATGCCTTTCTCACTTTCACTCTTGCATTGTGTGCGTGCTTTGAAAATGAAATAAGTTTCATAAGGTTTAAACCCTTTTTATTTGCTTTCTTTTTCTTTGAAGGCCTCTATGGGCACCCCACCAATTTGCAAGGGTGCACCATTATTAAGGGCACCAAATGCTTTACTTAAGTTACCCAAAAAAATAAGGTCAAATTCCAGAAATACCCCTACCTAAAATGAGCACCCCACCCCTCCTTCAAATCCAACGATCAACGATCAAGGAACCCAACGATCAATAACGAAATCTCAAAAACCCTCACTGTCCTCACTCTCTATTCAGTTAAGATGCTCATCACCTCCCTACTTTTCAATCTCTTATTAGGTTTTTCCTAGCTCTTTGGTTTCATTCATTTTTAGGAGGACCCGACAGACTTAGGGTTCGAGTTTTTGGATTCGATCTTGCGGGGAGTCAATTTGAATAATGGAAGGTATATCCTTAGTCGATTTGGCAATAAATAGATTCGGTTAGTTGGTTTTTGTCTTTGTTTTATGTGTTCTTCATTCATTAATTTTGAATCTAGAAACCCGTGATTTTCGGTTAACACAAAGTAGTAAATCATGGGATATTCTCGGCCATTAATGGCCGAGAATGTCCCATAAGTTGGTTAGAAATGTATAGCATTTGTATCAGTTGATATACACTGATACGAGACAAATTGTCTCGGTTATTAGTAAATGAGACGATTCGACATAGTCTTGGTTATATCTTAATGAAAGTCGAAGTTGAATTGTAATTATTTTTTTCGGTTGTATTTAACTGAGACCTGTATGTGTTGTTTTGTTAGCATGCTACCAAGTGTTGTCTCGTATATCTCATTGACACGGTGTCGAAACATAATTTCTATTCTTGAACCTATTCAACCAAGACATGTTTTTCATACATTGTTTCATTCCCATTAGTTTGAAATTGATTTGTTTTTCATTTTCCCTTCAGATATGGCTCATTCCAAAGCAGTTGTGATAAGGGCGGAGATCGGTAATGAGCCGTTAAATGGTTCTCTGGTTCCAATGGTCGGAGATCGAAAGGAGAAACAAAAGATTGAAATGAAGGTTAATGCACCAGCGACGAGTACAAGTGCTTGGAATGGTGTTCCGCAGGATGAGGGTACACACGTTGCTGAGCATCGGGAAAGGGATTTGATGATTGCTCACTTAGAATGAAAGAAGATAAGAAGGTTTATTTTAACTTATATGCATTTGTTGCATTAGTTACTTAGGGTTTATTTGGTTAGATATTCGTCGATTAGTTTTTTGACAATTATGATTTTATGTTTACTTTGTCAAAATCATATGAGTGGTAGTCATTGTGGTGGAGGCAACCGTGGGACACAAGCCACATGAGGCACTCGAGCCTACGAAGGTGGGTAAGGTAGTTGAGGTGGGCGTGGCACCCGACCCACAACAAATGAAGAAGAGCAAGAAGAAGACCAGTATGCTCCTTGACCCAACAAGCTAATAGACCGAAGTTTATTATTGAGCTTCAGACATCACATTGTGGCTGCAATTTTGGACAATGTGGTACGTAGATCTTGATTTTTAAGTTGAGAAATTCTAATATTGATTGGTGCTTATGTAAGAAATGGTCTTATTACGGAAATTTGTAATCCATGTGTCTAAATGTTTGAAAAATCTATGATTTTCTAAAGTATATTAGATAATATAAAGTTTGAACAAAACATATTTTGTTAAAAACTTTTGTTTTTGATGGATAAAACAATGAAACAAAGATGAATAAACAAGATGAATATTCAAGATATTATGTGATAAACTTTTTTTTTACCGTCTTCCCTTGATGGTGCTAAATTGGCATATCACAAAGAATTACATGAAGCCTTTGGTTTTGTTTCTTAGGTGATCAATGATCTTGATATTTTATTTGGACTATATTTGGCACTATCACATGTTCAAGGATTGTTGGTATTTCTCAATGGCTAAAAAGTCACTTATAAGGAAACAAAGTGAGTACTATAGTTAAAACTTATGGAAAATAGGCTTCTAATGAGGGTTTGGAGGCAAAGAGGAGGTCAACATTACGAGGGGCCTCACTGTTTGAAAGGCTTGGTTGAAGACTCGGTTGTCCCCGAACGGGAAGTCCTAGCCGCTTTATTACCCTCCCGTGCAATGTACTACACGAGCATTCTTGGTGTACCTTTTATCGTGCACTCTCTTTATCGAAAAGAGTGGATCTAAGGTCTTTATTACATTACTCAAGTTGCTGAGAACTTAGACGATGTTGGAAGCTATGCTTGGGGTGCATCTGCGTTGGCGTACTTGTACCATCAGCTTGGGTCGACCACCAGATTGCAGTGTCACAAATTGTTGGATACCTTACTTTGCATGTGGTAATTATTTTTAATTCAACCACCTATAATTTTTTATTACTTATTATTTTATCGATACTAATGTTTTTTTGTCAGGGATGGTTGCACGAGCACTGAAAACTTGGGTTTTCCGTATCAAACGCGAAGTACATGGACCAAGTACAACCCTGTGTTTTGCGATGGATCCAGAAACATGAGACGATCAGCCTTAAAACAAGTTGGCACCAATTAGGAGTACATAGGACAAATTGAGGCCAAATGAGGTGCGTGTCCTTCTTTACTTTCTTTCAAATACTCATGTGTTACCTTATGTATTTACTTGTATAGGTGACGTGGGACCAGTACATTGAATACAGGTCGGATGGTATGGTTAACTTGATCGCATTCTACGATGGGACCTTGAGGTATATGGGTATTGTGGAGACATACCATCCGAAAAGGCTTCTGAGAAAGCTCGATCATATGTCAGATGTACCGACCCCTCCGTGTCACCTTCTTGAGGCATCCGATGCCCATTTGCACTCAAGTACTCTGTCAAGTACGGGCTCCAACTGAATCATTGGGAGAGGTGCATAACCATCTGTTGGCCCCCGAAGTTTGAGGAGAGAAGACTCAATCTGAGCTCATGGCAACATCAAAGTATCTTCTGTTGTTCCTACGTGTTTCACACTTGATGATCGAGAACCTGACATACGAGGACGATGTTGCGGTTGCCTGTACCATCGCCAATACTAAGGTGTTTGAGGTATGTCATTGGTAATATTGTTTAAATAAATTCCATTTCATTTCTTATTATTTCCTTTGTGCCTAAAATTACATACTTCTATGAATGTTGTTCTTGAATAGCGGAACCGGCGTGCATTAGACGTCGCATTGAAGTAGATTGATTTGCCAAATGAGGAGTATACCATTGAGTCTGCGAAGAAAATGGCGAGTGATTTCATGAACTTCTTGTCAGGGAGGATTTTCTCTATGACTACCACCACCACTACCACGGCGACCACCACTACTACTACCACGTTTGCCACAACCGATCCTTCAAAGTAATCCCAACACGACAGTGCTACAACCCAGTAGAGTTCAAGTGATGTTCTTCACCCCGATGATCCTCTTCTCTTATGCATGCATGGCAATGAATATCAACGAAAGTTATTAAGAAGAAGAAGCCTTTCGAGCCCTCCCAAAAGCAATGAATTTTGTCTAGTGCTATAGTTTACTATATTTCAGGCATTGTAATTTGATTGTGTGATTGTTTGTAAACTATTTTTGATGTTTTGAAATGTGTGAACTGCATTTTAATAATAGTAGCAAGTTTGATAAACTTATTTGACGGTTTGATGTGAAGAATGAGTTTGAAAGTGTGATGTGGATTGGTTTGTTTGTTTTGTGGATAAGTTTGTTGGTTTGTTTTCATTTGATTGGTTTAAATTCATTCATGCATTTATTTGTTATGTCTTAGTACCACAAGTTCGAAACTTTAAGTATATTCTCGAACTTGTCGTTCAGTAACTAAACATATGTATCATATACCTACAATACCAGGAGTAATAAGCAAGTCATGTAATCTATCAGTCTCGATTAGTGGATACGGACATTATTCAAAAATATAATCTACCATAACCCATCGTGACTACGATTGTAAACTCGATAGCTGTTTAACGTGAATATTGGTTAAATGATACATTATAGTGTCTCAGTAATGTAAGCGTGAGACTTCACGTATAGTTTCGCATGGGAATAACCAAGAATACTATAGTTGTGTTAGGCATGGGTCAATGAGTTGTATTTGAATACCATTAGATTACATAAAGAAATAAACCTCTTGGGGTGTCTGACTGAGACATATGGTCAATTGCCAATTATACCATCCCAAAACATATACATGAGTCATGGTCCTGCTTGGCCGAGACTTAATATTCTTAAAGAATTATGAAATTGTTGACTACATAAAGGTCACAATTACAAACCACAACACATCCACATTAGCTAACCACGGAGCATACACATCAAAACTTAAAGAACAATAAACATTGATACATATTTATTTGACTGAAAAACTCTTGGTATGTCAAGTATACACATCAAGACTTGAAGAAAAAATTCTTGGTATAACAAAAAATGAGGGTATAAACCAAGATCTTAGGAAATAACTAAATCAACGACCAAATCACTTACAAGATTAAACACGACTACTGATAACATAACTAAGAGATGATTCAAACACTATTAGCAAAAAGAATGCACAAACTCCAGCAACTTCATAATCTTTATTTATGAACGTAAATCCGAGTGTAGCTAAGGCGAAACTAAATCTACTACGGAGGGCGTGCCATGTTGAGAACTTACAACCGGCACAATTTCTTGAATTCTGAATCCATCATGCCAACCTTTTGCGCACTCCTTAGCATACCTTTTCCTACGATGGATATAATGATGGAAGCGGTGCATTCACAGTTAACTTCACCTGTCAAATACAAAGTACAACAACAAGTCATTATCATATAATCAAAAGATGAAAAAACAAAAGTTGCAAATAATCTACAAACTTACCCAAACCGAATGGATGTTCCTATCATTAATCATGTCAATGATAAGCTGATTATCTAACGATTGCGGTGGGACATTACGTACAAGAAGGAATGTCGCAACTATCATAAGAGAGGTTGACTAGAATGACATTAAAGGCCGTTGATATTAAAAGACCCATGTCTTGAAGTGTCAACCATTCGTCAAAAGAGGCCCTAACCCGATCATCCAGACAATGCACGAAAGTCTTCACCTTCTCATAACTCGTTCCAAACATTTCCCGCCAAAGAGTTTCATACCCCCATCATCTCATCAAACATCTTTCTATGTACTAATCTCCAAAAATCGACATTGGGGAGTCTGAGCCCGGAGGGAACACACTGATATCTATAATTACCATCGCTCATCACATTAATAGTGCTCTCAATGTATGGTAACCAATCTGGTTGTATGCAATGAGAATAACCAACTTTAGATACACCTTGGGTAACTCGATGTGTCCGACGTATTTTAGGCCCCACTTTATTTTACTTCTTCCTCATACTAGATGCTTATTCTTTTGATAGTACATACTCAAACCCGCTTAGCAATCTTATCATCGAAGTATCTTCTTCATCGTGTTTCCTCTTTGATATTTTCTTCTTTCCTTTTTTCATCAAACTTCTAATTGTAGACATCGGTGTCCTTCCCTTTGTCTTTATTTTCTTAGGTGGGACAACTCCCGGCGTGGATGAAGGCTAACTAATCTCTCTAAGCTGCTGAATAATCATAATTCGATCTTCCTCCTCAATGGAAGCATGAAATTTTTCCAACACTTTTTCAATCTCATCGTTCGCTACCCAAGTTTATTGACTTTGAGAGTCATCTTGAGACATGAATAAGCTTAAGATTTGATAAACAATTCTCATCGTGGTTTTGGGGGAAAATAAAAATGAAAAAGTTATTTTACATTTTTTCCTGCACTTATTGTTATTTATTGTAAAGATATAATTTTATTGTCTTATCAGAATGTTACCCTAATGATCTTGTCTCTCCTTTGACTTCAAAATCTAATAGCGGATCATGTAGAGGGTTCATAGAGGCCTAAAACCTATGGTAATAGGAGACTAAGGAGCAATGGAAATCTAGAATGGAGCAGCAAATGAGGGAACTTATAGAGTCTCAAGCAAAACTTATGGCTATGTTGATGGCTTAGATGGGACCACCTATACAATGGCTTGAGGCACAACCCGTAATTAGTCCTAAGGTTAGCTGAGTTTAAGGTGAAGCGGAGATAGTAGTAGCTTAGGCCCAACCAATTTCAACACATATTAAGGTACTAGAGATAGTTGTTGTAGTGCTAGTAGATTATAAGAAGGATGTATTTCTTAAAACCCGCAAGGAATTTATAAAATACGATATTATGAGATTCAATGGCACAATGGAAAAAATGGTTGCTAAGACTTGGATACTAGAGATGGACCAATAATTTGTTGCTATGGATATTGAGGATTAGGTTAAGGTTAAATTGGTCACATTTTTGTTGATTGATTCAGAATGGAAGTGGTGGAACTCCCAAGGGAGAAAAGGGCAAACCGTTACTAACTATGCATAATTTAGGATTGTATTCTACAAGCAGTTTTTCCTAAAATCAGTCAAGAATAGGAATAAGTCTGAGTTTATTCAAATGAAATAGGGAGTTATGTGTATACATGAGTATGAGCAGAGGTTCACTTAGTTGAGTGAATTCGCTCCAGAGATGGTGGAGTTGGAAGAAAACAAAATAGATTTGTTTCTTGGTGGGCCGAATTATAAGATTCAAGTAATGGTTTCCTCTCATCTCCGCACTCGCTATGATTTTATGTTTGAGAGTATAATGGAGGTGGAAGTGGTATTTAGCTAGAACTTTCGAAATAGTACTTATGCCACTAGCATTACCATAGTTTCCTAGGAGTCAAAGAATCTAGGAATCAACTTCTTTTAGGCCGAATAAGAAAAAGAGCAGAGCACGGTCATAACAAAAATGAAGTGGATCGAGGCAGGTTTCTTAGGATAGTAGTTTTCTTAATAGGGCTTCCACGATATGCTATCAGTGTGGGCAAACGGGGCATATTCAGAGAGAGTGTTCTATGCCACCAATTACATCGATAGGTCGCCTACGTAATGGTAGACTCATGCAGTGGCAGAGGCAGATCCAGAGGCTAATTAGAGGCTTATGGAAGGTATATTGAGTATTTTCATTGAGATATGCATGTTTTTATTAATGCTAGTTTTACAGTTTCCTTTATCGCGGGTGGAATGGTTGATGAGTTGAAATTCAAACCTTTTAGAGCTAATATATTGTTGATTTTGATCATAGTAATGAGTGAGAATTTTACATTATTTTTAGATCATAAAAGTCTGAAATACGTGTTTACTCAAAGTGAATTGAGTATGAGGTAGCTTATATGGCTTGAGTTCTTCAAGGATTATGATTTCACTTTGGAGTACCATCCACTTAAAGAAAATGTTGTTGTTGATGCCTTGAGTAAGAGAAGCACATGTAGAGAGAATGTAGCTATTACTAGAGCTTCTCGGTTTCAACTTCTTGAAGAAGCATCGGTGATGACGATTCGTGAAAGTCCAGCTGTCACATGATCAGTTGAGATAGCTAGTTCCGGAGCTACTAATATATTCTTCGGTGATCAGATTCGGGCTCCACCTGATATGATTTAGTGGGTGGTTGATTGTCAAAAAGCTTATTAGGATTATGTAGTGCCCCAGAGTTTAACAACTAGTGTAGATCATCTTGATTGGTATATTTTCGATGATGGTGCTTTACGGTTCAGGGGTAGATTGTGGATTCCACCTCAGGATCAATTGAGGCTTAAGTTGTTATGGGAATCTAATAGATCTCTTTACTCTATCCATCTAAGTAACACTAAGATGTATCCCGATATGAGGTGTGTTTATTGGTGGCCTGAGATGAAGACTGATATTGCTGAGTTCATAAAGAGATGTGAGATATGTTAGCAAGTAGAGGATAAACATAGAAAACACGAAGGTTTATTGTATTTGTTGCCTATTCCTGAGTGGAAATGGAAACATATATTAATGGTTTTATTTCCTATCTACCATGGAGTCAGTGTAGGCATGATGCGGTATGGGTTGTAGTTGACAAGTTGACGAAGTATATGTATTTCTTGCCAGTCTCCATGCAAGATTTTTTGACTAATTACGTGAGGTGTACATAAGTGAAGTATTGAAATTTTCCTGGAGTTCCAGTGTTGATTACTTCGGATAGAGATCCGAGATTTACGTCCAGAATATGAGTGAATTGCAGAGACAACTGGGAACTATTCTTAACCTCAGTACGACATACCATCTACAGTTTAACAATAAGACTTAAAGGTTGATAATAGTACTAGAGGTTATGCTTCGAGCTTGCGTCTTAGAGTTTGGTGATAACTGGGATAAATACATTCCTCTATGTGAGTTCTCTTAAAATAATGGCTATTAAGCTAGCATTGGAATGGATCATTTTGAAGCTTTATTTGGTAGACTTTGTCGTTCACATACGTATGGACACATGTTTGAGATACAGTCCTGTTAGGGCCGGAGTTGGTTCAAGACTACACAGAGAGAATTTAGTGGATTTCACAGCATTTGACTACAATAGTGTTGGGTTTTGGGGTTTACACGTAGCGAAAATTTCAAAATAATTTTTGAAAAACCCCAACAGGGCCAAAAGTAAGTTCCATTGAACAAAATCTATAAAATTAAACCTTATATTAATCTATGATTTCCTTATCTCATTATTCAATCTTAAAGACGTTCAAGTGTCCATCATCTATCGAAAATCCTAACATGAACGGTGACCACAATACGGAGTGCTAGCCCCATGAAAGATTGAAAAATTTTTCTTTCTCTAAAAAATCTAGAGAACTTGAAATTTAGAAAAAGGAAAATCTCTTTTCATTTTAGGGTTTCAACATCTATTTATATATGCGGATAAGCCCTCACTTAAATTTATATTCGTAATCCAACTATCTTATTTAGGCAGTTTAAGAAAATTACACATACACCCCCTATTAATGAGTTATCATATAAAAATTCAATTTTATGGCGTGAATTTTATCATATAAAATTGATTACTCTGGACCGATTAAAATTGTGCAAAGCCATTCTTTGTGTGCAACCAAATAGGTTCATGTGACAATAGCCGTGAACTAAAAACATTTCGGTACACAAGTCATAAGCGAGCTATAGCAAGACATTATGACTACCCAAGTAGCAGGAATATCAAAATCGATACAACCTAATAAATAACATATATCATATCCTTTCGTCGTACGATATCCTTTGATTAAACATAAGACATGGAAAGTAACGTTTAATGTTGAATCATACTAGTCTCGATCTTTAGGTAAACTGAAAACATCTAAGTTACATTGATAATATCAATTCATATGGACTTGTCCATTATTAGTCTATCATATCCAGGGATCCACTGATATCTCTCTTTATACACAACAACAACATAGCCTCAGTCCCAAATTAACTGGGGTCGGCTATATGGATCAAACTTTTCCATAGTGCATATCATGGTAACTCATCATAATATTTATAATCGTCATTTTTAAGACAACGTTTAATTGTGTCAAATTACCATGCTCGTAATAGTGAAGTCTATGGTAATCTCAAGTCGAAGGACTAATGATATCCATATCATGCATAACACCTATAAATTAATCCATGTGGTGTTCTTCTCATAGCGGGTCAGCCAATACCTTGTTCCCATAACAAGTACTCATGATCTCGATTCGTGTCCTATACCCATGATCATAATATAAGCATCAATTAAGATTCACACTGGCCTTAATTCATTATAGTTCTCAGTATAATGATCGACTAGAGATATTTAGGATATTTCAACAAATACCCATGGATCTTAGTATAAGGTAAATATGAAATTATTTATTGTAAAACAGTAAATGAAAACTACAATTTTATTATCTAAAATATTAAATTAAACAATGTTTGTAGATTGACCTAGGGCACATACCCCAACATCTCTCACTTGCACTAGGGCCAATCATTCATGTATATAATATCTAATGACCTAACATGACCATCATTTTTTGCTTATGGAAGAGCCTTCATCAAAGGATCTATAGACATTGTCTTATGTGGGAACTCTATCAATCCTCATGGCTCCATCCTCAATGATTTCTTGGTTCTTTGGCCTATGCTATCGCCCCATTGTAGAATCTACCATACTATCTTGTTTCAAACTTTTTTAAGCTCATTGGGCCTCCATTCAAAGTAAAAACATATCCAGACTAGGATATGAAGTGTTTTATATTAGTTTGAAAACTTGCATCTATGTGACCATTTACAACAAGCTCGTCTTCCAAACTTCCATAAACCAAGAACATTTCTTTAGTCCTTTTAAAATACTTAAAAATGTTTTTACCGTTATCCTACGACTCATTATGGGATCGGACTGATACCTAGTTGTTGCACTGAAAACATAAGATACATCAGGTCTCATGCATAACATGACATACATGATAGATCCAATAGCTGAAGCATATGGAATCGTATTCATGTGCTCTAGCTCATCATTAATCTTCCGACATTGAGCCTTACTGAGAATTAGACCATAAGACAATGGCAATAACCCTCTTTAAGAGTCTTGCATACTGAACCTATTCATTACCTTGTCAATATAAGCACTTTGACTTAGACCCTGGTCAACATTTTAGATCTATCCCTATAGATCTTAATCCCAAGGATGTAGGTTGCATCTCTTAAGTCCTTGATTGAGTAACACTTTCCTACCCAAGACTTGACATATTGCAAGATTGAGATGTCATTTCCAATGAGTAATATATCATCAAGATACATTACAGGAAAACAACAACGCTCCCACCGAAGTTCTTGTATAGAAAAGGCTTATCTTCATTTTAAATAAAACCAAATTCCTTTGTTGCTTCATCAAAACGAAGATTCCAACATCGAGAAATCTACTTTGAGATTCATTTGCCATATCTCATAGTATTAATATGTGGTAATGGAAATTAGAATTCTAATGGATTTAAGCATGGCTACAAGAGAAAAAGTCTCATCATAATCAACACCTTAAGTCTGTTTGAAACCTTTTGCTACTAGCCGTGCTTTATAAGTATGCACATTGCCATCCATGTCAATTTTCTTCTTGAAAACCTAATTACATACATCGGTCTTATCACCATCAGGTAAATCAACCAAGTTCCAAACTTAGTTATCATACATGGATTGCATTTCAGAATTCATGGCACTAAGCAATTTATCTGCGTCAAGGCTTAACATAGCCATTTATAAGTAGTAGGCTCATTTTGATCCATAAGCAACACCTCACTACTATTAGTAATAAGAAATCCAAATATCTCAGGATGATATCCTACTCTATCATACCTACGCGGGCCTTGTAATACCTATGGAGCTTTAACTAGTTCAAGACTTTGTTGATCTCCCACTAGCGGTGAAGTGTTTATTTTTGGTTCTAGATATTCTTCAAGACTAACTTATTCCCGTTATTGTCTTTTGAAATAAATTCCTTTTCCATAAAAACACCATTCTGAGCAACAAACACTTTGTTAGTATCCTCTAGTTTCTTTAGGGGAACTAACAAATACAAAATTGGTAGATTTGGCTAATAATGTTTTTGAGATTTTTCGTCATACAAAAACATTATAGCCCCAAACCTTATGGGAAGACAAATTTGGTCTTTTCCAAATCACATCTCATATGGTATTTTATCAACCCTTTAGAAGGACCACGATTCAGTGTAAACGCAATAGATTCTAAGGCGTAACCTAAAAAGGTAATAGGAAGATCTACATGAGTCATCATAGATCAAACCATATCTAATAAAGTTTGATTTCTCCTCTCAGAAGCACCATTCCATTATGGAGTTACTGGAGGAGTTAAGTGTGAGACTATCTTACAGTTTCTAAGATGACCATTGAACTTTTAGCTCAAATATTCACCCCCTCAATCTGATTGAAGTGATTTAATAGTTTTACCAAGTTAATTTTACACTTCATTCTGTAATGTTCGAAACATCTCAAAAGAATCATCTTTATGTTTCATGAGATACACGTAACCATATCTACTGAAATCATCAGTGAAGATAATGAAGTACTTATAACCACCTCTAGCCATTATGTTTATTGGACCGCATACATCAATCTATATTAGACCAAATAAATCACTTGCCTTTTCACATTGTCCAGTAAGGGGACTTTTTGTCATCCGGCCTAGTAAATAAGATACATATGTTTCATTTGACTCAAAATCAAATGGATCTAAAAGTCTATCTTTATAGAGTTTAGAAATGTGTTTCTCATTTATGTGTCCAAAAGGATAATGCCAAAGGTAGGTTTGACTCAAATCATTTGACTTGAATCTCTTTGTATTTAGAATATGAATATATGTTTAGAATATAAAAACATCACAAAAATCAACATTTATATAGAAAATGTCTTTACGAGAAATGGAGCATTTATTATTAGCAATAATGAAATTAAAACCATCTAAATCCAAACATGAAACTGAAATGATCTTTTTGCTCAAGGCTCGGAGATAATAACAATTGTTTAAAACTAAAACAAGTCCGCTAGGTAAAATTAAGTCATAGCATCCTACAGCTAACGCAACCACCTTTTCTCTATTTTAGACTCGCAAGATGACTTCTCCTTTCCTTAGGTTTCAAATTATAGTGAGACCCTGCACATTAATAAAAATGTGAGCACCGCATTTGGTATCTAATACCCAAGAACCGCTAGTAGATAAGTTAACTTCAACAACGTAAATACCTAAAGTAGTAGTCGCACTACTCTTGTTTTTCTTTAGATGTTCAAGAAAGTGCTTGCAATTTTTTATCAAATGCCTAGGTTCATAGTGGAAATAACAATTTCCATATTTTTACTTTTCCTTATTGGACTGCGTAAAGTAGAATCGTCCTTAGGCTTGACTTGTTCCACAGGCTTTGTGACAGTCACAATAGCCTAGATAAATTTAATCTTGCCTTCGGCCTTTTTCTTCATAACCTTTTTCTTTCTAAACCATCAACATATTAGCAATGGGTTTCTTGACATTTTGCCTTCGGCCTTTTTTTTCGTAACATTTTCATAACATGAGGACAAAGTGACCCACCTCAGCCTTTTTGCAAAAATGAAGGTTCTTGACTTGCTTAAACCTTTCTTGCCTAGCCTGCTGTTGGAAGTTTTCCTTCAACATCGTAGCTATGTTGTAAGCTTCCATGTGTTCCATGTCCTTCTGATTTTCAGGAACCATGGTTGCCAATATTATACATGCAACATCAAGTTGAGCCATTGACATGCTTTATATGTACATCCTTCTCGGCTCTTAAAGCATTGGTTGGTGTTTCCTTAGGAATATGATTATCCAGGACATACAACTGACGTTCATGCTTAAGAACAATTCTTAAGTTTTTGAACTAGTCAATAAAGTTTGTCCCAAAAAACTTATTATTCTCAAGGATAGATCGCAATAAGAAGTGATTAGTGTGATTTGAAGAGGCCATAGATCTATAGCAAAGATTATGTAGAAGTACATTTTAGAATAGAGGAATAAACTCCAACTAAATTAATAACCCTTTTTACACTATGTTAATTTAAGGTGCTAAAATCAATGTTTCACCTAATTGAAAGACGGCTAAGGCATGATACTATGAATTAGGTTATTTAGGTAGGTATCAATTATCAATTACATCATATGTAACTTTTAGTTATTTTCTTTCCCTCCCAAAATCCAAAGAACCCATTCTCTATTAGGAATCCAAGCACGTGGTGAAGACAATTTGGAGTGCTAGCCTCGTAAGAGATTGAAAACATTTTTCTTTCTCTCCCAAAATCCAGAGAACTTGAAATTTGCAAAAAGTAGAATCTTATTTCATTTTAGGGTTTCAACCTCTATTTATATGTATAGATAAGCCCTCACTTAAAATTCTATTCATAATAAAACTATCGTATTTGGGTCATTTAAGCAAATTATACATACACCTATTAATAAGTTATCATATAATCAATCACGAGGGCTTTTTTGTAGTTACTTTGGAGCAATTGAAATTGTGCAAAGCCATTCTTTGTGTGCAACTCAATATGTTCATGCGATGTTGGCCAATCAAAATCATTTTGGTATACAAGTCATAAGCAGTCTCTAGCAAGACAGTATGACTACCCAAGTAGCATGAATATTAAAATCGATACGACCTAATAAATAAAATATAGATAGTATCTTTTTGTCGTGCAATATTCTTTGATTAAACATAAGGCATGAAAAGTCAACATTAATATTCAATCGTATTAGTCTCGATCTTCAAGTAAACTGAAAACATCCAAGTGACATTGATCATGCTAAATTCACATGGACTTGGCCATTATCATTCTATCATATCGAGGGATCCACTGATATCTTTCTTTATACGAGAGTGACAAATTATATCTTAACTATAGACCATCACATATTATTCACATCATAACCAATCACAATCTTGATAAGCGTCCGGTTAATGACAACATTTTATTATGTTAAATTACCATGATCCTAATATTGAAGTCTCTGATAATTTCAAGTTGAAGGACTAATGATATACCTATTATGGGTAACATATATGACTTAATCTATGTGGTGTTCTCATAGCGGTTTAGTCTAGTACCTTGTTCCTATAACAAGTACTCATGATCTCGATTCATATCCTTATACACATGATCATAACATGACCATCAATCAAGATTCACACTAGCTTTAATTCATTATATTTTCCAATATAATGATTGACTAGGGACATTTAGCATATTTCAACAAATACCCTTGGATCTTACAATAAAGTAAACATTTGATTACTTATAATAAATCAACAAATGAAAACCAAAATCTTATTAACTAAAATTAAAAAATAAATAATGTTTTGTAGATTGAACCAGGGCACATGCCTCAACATGCACAACTAAGATAGAAGAGATACGTCGATGAACATCATATGTTTTTAGAGTTTCCAAGGATGATTTTTTATTATTAAAAGTCCCACCTATAAAGGGATTGTATAGATTTGGGTTATGAGCTAAGCTAGCTTTAAGTTATATTGAGTCGTTACGAGTACAGGATTGGATTGGTATTGTTCATTACAAGTTAGAGTTACCTGCTCAGTTAGCCAGAGTTCATAATGTCTTCCATGTGTCTATGCTTCGCAAGATGGAGACTCAGTTCACTCCAAGGATTGATTGTAATGAATTTGATTTTCAAGAAGACTCACTTTACGATGAGTAGTCGATTCAGATACTTGATCACAAGATTCAAAGGCTGAGAACCAAAGAGATTCCTTTGGTTAAGGTGAAATGACAATGTCACGGAGATGAGGAACTAACGTGGGAATGGAAATCCCATATGAATGAGTAGTTTCCATTTCTTTTTGAAAGTACATGTAATTTTACATTTACTTTAATTTTGAGGATGAGATTAATTCAAATTAGGGAGACTGTAATGACTTGTTACCTTAAGCTAGTTATTAAAGTTAATACAAATCCTAATTATCATGAGTTAGGCTTGTGGTTAAGTCTTGTTAACTCGATTAGCATGTGTGTGTGTTTGCAAGATGGTTTGTGTGTGTTTGGATTAGTTATGAATTTTATAGGTTATAGTATAAAAGAGAATTTATATTAAAGCCTATAATTTGAAAATATGTAATAAACAATAAATAGCTGGTATACCAAGTGCGACGAGGGGTCATGAAATGAAAGTGCATAGCCGAGAATACTCTTATGCATGTCCGGTGAATTTATTAGCAAGAAAATACATGAAATATACATATATTTATATATATTTGATATATATTGGAAATTATAAGATTAGTTTGAATTATATGGATCGTTGGATCGCTTCAAGATGAGTGTAAGTGTTGATGGTGTTAGCATGTGTTTTACCTTAAGGAGTGTCATGTTAGCACATCAATCATTCCATCGGTTTTGAGATAGCGTGATGTGTATCTCGAGAAAATCCTTATATTTAACCTAAAACCATTCATATTTATCTTCCTAATTCGATCGAGTGAGAGTGAGAGAGCTGAGGGTTTGATTTATGATATTAGGAGATCACTCGGGGAGTTGATTTGATGTGAATTGAGGAGCTTAATTAATTAGAAATCCAGAGATCATCATTTTGGTAAGTTTAGTTTTTATGTTTTTGAGGTTCAATTGATAGTGGAGATGTCATCAATGTGAATTATGTTGTTTGTGGACTAGAAACAGTTTGTTACCTCACTAGAGGTCCTCCCTGATGTGTTTTAGGAGTGTTGGATGTTGTTCTAATGATTTGTGGATGAAATAGTAGGCTGCTGCTCTATGTACTAAGCATGCTCCCTTCATCAATTAAGAAGAACCCAGTTGATGGTGTGCACCCCGCCCTATGTGGGAACACCCTCCCACCCCAAAAAACAGAAGTATTCTTGTAATTCGATAAGTATTTCTTGAGTTCTTAGGGACTGAATTAGGGGTTCTAAATATAGGGTATTATATCTATATTGATCACAAATGATTTTTGATAGGTGTTGGATCCCCTAGAAGGCGTGAGTGATCCGAAAACTTAGGGAATTTGGAATGAAAACCTAAACCGAGGTAAGTATGGATTCGCTTATTTATCAATGTTGTCTAGCTATCCTAGTATATATAGTTAATATAGTTTATGGACAAAATGGAGGGACTATGTACACTGTGATGGTTTTAACAAATGGAAAATGGTGTTTAATGTGACTTACAAGAGTAAGTTCTTGAGACTGAGGCTAGATTAAATAGGAGATGGATTACCTTACTGACCTATATGTAACTTCTTACTTAATTAAATAGGTTGCATAAATTAGATACTCAATAGAGGGTTTCGGATAGAACCATTGGGCATTAATGGATTGGTTTGACAGCATATCGGGCAATAGGTTGGTCTAGCAATCGTGTTAATGGCGTCAGTAAATAATTGACCCTAGTTTTATATATAAAATGAGAACCACAGTGTAATAGTCATTGACAGTTTGATTTGCATCTATTACTTATTGAATTATATGCTTTCCAAATTCTTGTTAGTTAACATTAGTGCATATTGTTATTGCATAATGTTCATTATATGGATGTTGATGGCTTTGTGACTCCTTACTTACTGAACAAGTTGGAGCGCTCACCCCAAATTTAATACTTCAGGTTTGCAACCTAACGCTTCAGCGAAGGGCAAAGAGAAAATTTTAGATTTTGGAGTCTTTTAATCTTCTATATGATGTAATAAACCTTCTTGGACATATATACACTGTTTGATATATTTTGTTATTTATAAATAGGGTTAGGAAGTTTATAAACGAGGTTTTCAGTTTTGGTAAACTTTGAATTTCTATATATATTATTAATTATCGAAAAAGTTTTTAATTTTATGCTGCATATATTTTGAGTTTTTATTTGATAGTAATATATAGATTGAGTTTATCAAGTACTAACCAAGAGGTTGTAGGCTCTAGTTAAGTTTGGCAAGGTTACTAGACTCAATTAGGGTTTCAAGCCAAGTATTTCCCAGATCAGAATAGGTTATGCTATAAACAACTAGTGCATGCGTAGCAAAGGTGAAAAGGACTTAGTTCCTTACGACCTAATATTGACAGAACCGAAGGAATAACCAACCCGAATGTGATCTGGTAGTGGAAGATAGAGTGCGAGGACAAAGATGCCTTCGTGACTACCTCAAACAAGAAGTTCCAAAAACTTCCAATAGAGTGATGAGGCTTCCAGTTGACACCATCATGTTTAAACTGAGACTGTCTCTAATCAAAATGGTGCAAAAAATCTTATTTAAGGGGCTAGTAAAATAAGATCCAGTTGCACATGTAGAGAACTTCTTGGAGAAGTGCACACCATGCACATTACTTGAGTTACAAAAGAGGTGACCAAGATGAGACTTTTCCATTCAGATTAAGTGAAAAAGCCAAATCCTAGTTCTAAAGACTGAATGCAGGGAGTATGACCTCATGGGTGAAAATCAATGAAAGATTTCTAGACAAGTTCTTTCCTCTAGTGAAAATCGGTGAAAGTAAGTTGAAAATCAATCAATTCAAGTAGGAAGATGCCAATTCTTTTGGAGAGGATTGGGAAAGATTTAAGGAGATGGTGAGGAGATGTTTAGAACATGGATATGTGAAATGGGCATAACTCCAGATTTTCTACTATGGGATGAACCACAATACCATAACACTAATAGATGTTGTAGCAAGTGGTTCTACTAACCAAAGATGAGGATGGAGCATTAGATCTCCTATATCTTATTTCTCAAAACTCTACTATTGGTACTTGTTCCATGGTGAAGAAACTAGCAGGCATATATAAGATTGATTCGCAAGTTGTGATAATGGCACAACTATCTAACTTGATCAATCAAATTGAAAAACTTGAAATGGGACATGAAGGTCTTCAAGAATAGACAATACAAAACCCATTAATAACTAAGCTTTGATGGTTGTACAAATGGAAAAGCAACTAAGAATTAACTATGAAGAAGTAAACTTCATGAACAACCAAGGCTATGCAAACAACTTCAAGCCGAGTGGAATGTTTCATCACAAGTTTTATCAAGATATAACAACAACAACAACAACAACAACAACCAAAACTTCTCAAATTGAAATTTTATAATCATTAAAGTTACCTCCAAACTTCAAGTAATAAGTTCAATAAGGGAAACTAAGGAAGAGTGAAGAGATGACTTCATTGATGTCAATTGAGAAACTCTTACACACTACGGGCATCAGCAATATGGAACGTTGTAAGAATCATGAGAAAGAGATGGAAACAATGAAGCAAGCGATGAAAAGAATGGATGATGAGAGATCACAATCCTTCAAGAAATTAGAGATATAGATTGCTCGATTAGCCATTGCCTTGAACTCAAGGAAGGAAGGAGAATTTCCAAGTAACATAGGCATTAATCTTAGAAAAAATGCACATGCAGTCCAATTAAGAAGTGGAAGAACAACTAAGGATTCGGTGCAACCAAAAGATACAATAAACGACACAAAGAAACAAATGGATGAGCAACAACAAAGGGATGTAGAACACTTGGAGAGTCACATAGATACCCAAAAAGCAGTTTCACCAGCTGAGAATCAGAATCAACTCAAATGAAAGCAAGGGGATAGAGGCATTAAAAAAAACATGGTATCAAGGTGAGTTGCAATTCCTGACGATCTACCTTCCATAAATTCACCTATACTTTATCCTCAGCGATAGAAAAAACAAAAAGATCAAGAACAATTGAAAAAGTTTGTGGAGATATTTTAGAAGTTACATGTAAACATCTCGTGTGCAAAAGCATTAGAATAGATGTCAAGTTATACAAAGTTCTTGAAGCACATAATGGCAAGAAAAGTGTGACTAGAAGATTTTGAAAAAAATAAATTTGACAAAAGAATATAATGTTATTCAATAAAGGAAGTTACCTCCCAATTTGAAAGACCCGAAGAAGTTTTTCTATTCCATGCAATCTAAGAGTACACTTGTTTGATAAGGTATTATGTGATTTGAGAGCAAGCATAAATTTGATGCCCTTATCGATACTCAAGAAATTAGGTTTGGGAGAAGTAAATTCAACCAATACGATGTTGTAATTAGCAGATCAATCAATGACCTATCCAAAAGGGGTAATTGAAGATATGTTAGTAAAAGTGGAAAAGTTTATTTTGTTAGTTGACTTTGCAATGTTGGATATGGAAAAAGATTTAGAGGTGCCATTAATTTTAGGAGACCATTCCTAGCAACTACACGAGCAGTAATAGATGTTCTAGACAGAGAATCAAGGTTATGGGTAAATAATGAGGAAGTCCTATTCAATATATACAAAACCTTGAAATTTGCAACTTAGGGAGAGCACTGTAAAAGCATCGAAGTTAGAGATGTAGTTTTTTATTGTGTTTTGAAGATAAACAAGGAAAATATGCCAGATGACCCACATGAGTAGTGCCTAGTTCAAAGCATACAACAAGTTCTGCACTTACGGGTGAACATCAGGATGCAGTTAATGCTTTATCATAAATAGTACCCCCAAAGTTCCATAACGTTTTTGAGAAACTAGAAACAAAAGTGGAAAGCATAGTTATTAAACCAACAATGGAATTAAAGCCTTTGTCAGTGCATCTGAGATGCACATATTAATGAGAAAATTTAATATATTAGGTGATCATCTCAGTAGCCTTGACAGAGTTGGAAAAAGAAAAATTGCTTCGAGTTTGGAGAGAGCATAAGTCTACGTTGGGACAGAAAATCAAAGTCTTCAAAGGAATTAGTGCAATGGTAAGCATGCATAAGATCCAAAAGGAAGAAAATCATAAACAATCAATCGAAGCTCATAGAACGTTAAATTTAGTGATGAAAGAAATGGTAAAGAATGAGATCTTAAAATGGTTGAACGCTCGTTATGCTATTTAAGATAATTGGTGGGTTTTATCGATACATGTAGTACCAAAGAAATGAGAATGATAACTATTCAAACTGAAATTGGAGAAACCTTATCCATTATGTTACGGGCCCAGCCCCACAAACTGTGCTCTGCCCGACCTAAACCTATTTATGCCCCTAAGTCAGCCCTCTCAAGTTCTACGCAAGTCTAGTCAGCCCCCGTTTCCATTTTTATTAATTATTCAGTTTTTTAAAGTTGAGTTATTTTATTTTTGCAAGTCTTACAATAAAATCAGCATAACTAAAATACAACAATTTCAATAACTCGGTAAATGATAAGTCAGGAAAACCTATGGTGTGGAAACCCTAAAAAATTGATCTCATGCATATAAGGTGACAAAACTAGAAAATTAAATGTATCAAAATGTAGTCAACCCATTTAACTAGTTTTTTTTTAAATATATATATAAACATAAATACAACAAAAGGACCAACGCATTGCAAAAATAGTAGCCAACTCTGAGGAAAGCTCAAAGAAAGTCACCAAAAACTGGCTCATTTCCCTAGCTAGATGATGGACCTGCAATTATCACCACATAGAAGATAACTTCTAGTGAGTAAAGCTTAATAAGTCTTAAGATTAATTCTAAAATCTAATAAAAGGATTGCCGATAGATCATGCAGGTAATCATAAAGAAATGAAATAGAAAGAGCATGATAAATAAGGTAATAAGGAATTCAAAGGGAATTGAGCGACAATCATAGGTATGGGAATCCAAGTGGTCCAACTTCATCCAGTTGTAACACATAATACACAACCCAACTTCCAAGGCGGGTTGTAGACTTATTTAATTCTCAAACAGTTTAGATTTTTTCCATTAACTATAGGAAGCATATAGTCACATCAACCAGCTTGACTTTACAATCCTAAACAACAAACATAGCTAAATATATAATCCATGTAGTCATGGTGGTACATATGATCACACAGCAAAAGTACTGCATCCGTGACTACTGTTTGACCACTTTGGTCTTAAGTCGCTCGATATGAGAGTACATCAGGAAGAAAATCAAAATGAACCGCATAGGTTATCATAGACAATAAATTGAATTTAGATTCGCAAATAGTGGATGCATTTCAAAATGTATGTCAAGAAGATCAACGATTGACCATACAAATAAGTTACAGATAATGAACTCACAAAGAAAAGCATATCCCTAATATTTAGAATGAGAATCACAAAGAAACCATCAACATCAACGATAACATGACAAGTATGACATTCGAAATTTTATAAACTTGATTAGGTAGCTAATAAAGTATTTTCATATTTCATTTGGGATTTAGGTATCTGAGGTGGGACCCACGCATTACGGATCGAAGATCATAAATTAAATATTATTTTTATATATTGTACTTTAATCGACATGAAATAGGGTGAAGTTAAGGTGCAATGTTCGCGCGTTTAAGTGTGCGTGGAGAATTTTATTCAATTTTGTGAAATTGGAATATTTTTCAAGCTTGAATTTAAACAAAAATATAAGAGATAATTTTGAAATTAAATAAAATAATTAATATATTGGTAGGCGCCGACTAACGTGGGCACTACAAGAAAAAAAGTAAACAACAACAAACTAATCTGTTATTGAATTGGTACGGATCTGTTGCTAAGGGACTCAACAACAGATAAGAGGTGTTCCTAAACTCTTTGTCGCAGATTAAAGTTAGAAACAGATTTTGGTTCTATTGTTGTTCAGCAACAAATTTGTGACAAAAATCTATTGTTGAACAACAACAGAAAAAAATCAGTTGCAGATTGAAAAAGAAGTTTATGTTGCAAATCTGTTGCAAATCAGCAACAGAACAAGTCTATTCTTGATTTGCACTGATCAAACTTCTAATGCGGCGTCTTGTTCTTGATCTTTTGCAAATCAGCGATAGATCAGAAACATATACCTTTTAGTTGATCAGTAAATGCAAATCAAACAGAGACTTTGTCTCTGTTGATGATTATGCATGATCAACAAAACTCTTGATATCTGTTGCAAAATAACGATAGATCAGCAACAGACATCTTTTTGGTGATTTGGAATGGTAATTTTTTAAAAAAATTACAATTCACTATAAATAGTAAATGGAATTCCTGGCAGTAAAATCTGAAAAAAATAATAATTTTTCCTCCTGCAATTAAAACTAAAATTGAAAAATTATTTATATATTATCAAAATTTGACAAAAAATATATACAAAATGTGGAGATTAACATTTCATAATTAACTAGTATTATATTATATACTACTAGATAAACATTATCAAACAAAATACAAAATACTACACAAATTAAGATGGCAACACAAATTAACTTACATATATATCTACAATGTAAATCTCACAACCCTTACCCAATTGTGTCACCGATACAAGATAGACACTATACAATTTATGAGGCTAGGAGTGCGTGTCCCATCCAAATCCGAAAATGAAAAGGAATAACTTGAACAATATTCCAAATGCAATCAAAATATTCAAACACAAATGAAAAAATCCTAAAATTAAGCTTTGCTCATCGACTCATACATAAAAGATCGTCCACAGAGACACACACAAAAATTTCCAACTTAAAAGGGAATGAAAGAACTTCCATACATGACATTCCATGCTCGTTTAAAACCTTACTTTAGTCAACGTTTTTATGGAACATATTCCCACTCGTTGTCACTGCGCGGACTCTACATGGAGGGTAAGTGGCTACAACATGGTTACTTACCTATAAATAGAATTGCTTAATTATACCTAAATGCAAGTTCCAATTCGTTGTACTTGTTGATTTGTTGATGTATAGCAACAGCTTGTTCAGTTGTTGATTTGTTGTTGATTTGTTGTTGTTTAGCGACATATTGTTATGATGTTTATTTGTTGTTGTTTAGCAACAAAAAATTGAGTTATTGATTTGTTGTTGTTTAACAACATATGGTTGAGTTGTTGATTTGTTGTTGTTTAGCAACACATTGTCGCGTTGTCGCTACTTTCAAAGGCGTATAAGATCTCGTTGATATGTAAAATCAAACCATAGATATATAAATTTCGGTAGTCATACAAAATCAAAATCAACTAAAATAGCATAGATTTTCAAGAAAATGCAAACCGCAGAAGATACCCAAAACTCAATCAAGGACAAGCTGAGGGCGACCAACGGCTACGGAGGAGTCAGGCCGAGCAGCGTCGGCGACCAGGCGGAAGGCGGCGGTTAGGGGAAGTTCGAGCTGCGACGGCGCGGGTTTGACTAGCACCGGCGGCGCGGTGTCTGAGGAACGGCGGCGCAAGGAGCCAGCAGCGGCGGCTCGGGTCCGAGCAGCCGCGGCTTAGAAGTGTCGGCAGCGGCGCCGCGAGGTCCAACCAGCGGCCGCTGGTGCATGCAAAGGCGACCAGCGACGGTGCGGCGATGGCTTGCCTCGGCTTGGCGGATCCTGTCGTCAAAGGGAGTGGCGGATCCGGAGAAGGGAGAAGTGACGGCGGTGGATCTAGAGAAGGGGAAGCCTCGCGGTCGAGCTAGCGGTGGACTTGAGCGTGGCGATGGCTCACGGACTGATCGACGACAGTGGTGGCGGCGATGACGATGGCTACGGTGGTGGCAGCGGGTCTCCGGCGACGGTGCGGCGGGAAATGGTTTGTAGGGAGTAGTGACGATGGAAATGGGTTTGGAGGGAGGAGGAGGAGAAGAAAATGATTTGTTAAAACCATTTTGAAATTAGTGACAAATTAACAACATATTAGTCTGTTGCTGATTTTTTGTTGCTAGTTTTTTGCTGATCAGCAACAGATCAAAATCTATTGCTGATTAGCCTACGTGGATAGCCTACTTAGCATTTGTTGCTATTTTGTTGTTGTTCGGCAACATATCTAAATCTATTGCTGATCAGCCTACGTGGACACTGGCAGTCTGTTGCTGATTTGACTTGCATTTGCATTATATTACGTCACTTTCACACGCCGCCATCACCGTCGCCGCTCGGTGGCTATCTATTCTTGGCAACGACGCCAATTTGTTTTCATAAGAAAAATATGTGAGATATTTTTTATGTATTTTCATTAAACCTTACCCAAGCCCCAATATAGTTGCATAAGGAAGATTGTTCATTATCATTAAACCAAATTTTGAAAAAGCCTAAATTACCAAATGTGTGCACATTATTTTTTTTTCTCAAATTATATATTCTTTATTTGAATGGTTCAAATCAATTAGAAAGAAGAAATTTAAGGGAAAGTATATGACTATCACAAGGGAAAGTTATGACTGCAATTCTCTCCATGAATTGAGTTGCCAAAAAAAAATACTTTTGCCCTTTTCGTCACAAATACATCATTGTTGTTTGTAAATGTTGACTAAAAATAAAATTTACATTTAATCTTTTTCAAAGTTCAATCTTTACTCTAAAGTAACAACAATAAAAGAATGTCTACGCCCGTCCCCGTCCATTGACACTAGATCAAAAAGAATGCCTAATTGACATTGATTCGATCACTGAACAATGAACATCCAAGAAAGGATGAAAGAAAAAGAAAAACCTAAGCTGTGAAGTGTCATGCAAATGTTTACAGAGAGAAAAAAGGGCAAGCTTTTCCTCTTTTATGGGAGAGAGAATACGTGTTTGCAGAGACGGTGAGAGAGGTGGATGAGTTTTTTTGGGAAGAAAGAGGAGTCATTTTGGGGTAAAAAGTTTGTAAAAACTATAGAAGATAAACATGATCAAGGAAGTGATAATCTTGAATTTAGGAGTTTTCACTTGTTGAGAATTTTAAAATTCGTCAATGACATTTTCATTTAAAAGACATCTTTTTAGGATAGTTTTATTAACTACCCAAATATGTTTAAGTTTTCATGTATAATCGAGATATATCTTTTAATTAAAAATGGGTTTTCCTAAACTACCTTCAAAATATTTTTTTTTGTTGCTCTAGCTTATGACAAAATTGAAAGTAGGGGCACAATAGAAAATTAAGCAATTTTGCCATTAATATTGAATAGATAGATAGATATATAGATATAGTATACATATAGATATAGATCTTGAAAAATATAATTTTTGGGTTCAAAATTTTTTAAACTTGGTTTTTATTTTATTTATGTAAAGGTGTTGTTTTCAAGTAAAAATTGAATCCTTGATTTTAGGAAACTGCCTATTTATCAATGGTTCTACACTTAATGGAAATTGTTAATTAATCAATTTGCAAGTTTTTTCTAAGTGCAAATTGAAACAAAAAGCACCAATATAAAAGGGATTTTTGTTAAATTACTATATTAACTTAAAATTAAACAATTTAGATTGGTTACTTAAGAGCACTATTGGATTTTTTTTATCCAAATAGGAGAGCCCCTGGTTTGAAAAAACCATTTAAAAATTAGTGACATATTAGCAACAGACTAGTCTGTCGCTGATTTTTTTGTTGCTGATCTGTCGCTAATCAGCGACAGATCAGCAACAGATTATTATGTTGCTGACAATCTGTTGTTGATTTGTCGCTGATCTGTAGCAGATATGTCATAGACAAACTAGGTTCTGTAGCTAATCTGTCGCGGATCTGTCACAAAATGGGCGAGAAATTTTGGCGGGAGAAATCAGCGACAGATCGGCGACAAAATACAATTTGTCACAATTTATGTCACAAATCTATCACTGATTTGTTGCTTTTTGGTCAACCGAGTCAAACGCTATATCCGATGCAAAATTATTGCTGATTTGTTGTTGTTTAGCAATAGATTCAATCTGTTGCAATGTTTTGATGCTATTCCACATTTTTCTTGTAGTGGGGGTCGAGGGTAGCACATGTGAGATGTAAAATAGTATGCACGCCTGAGGGTAGTCATTGGCACGCGTGATATGTATCTCGAGGAAATCAATATAATTGATCTTTTAAGTCAGTAAGGAGGTGGTGATCTTATTAATACCCATAAGATCAACATCAATATACATAACACGTATCTCGAGAAAGATAAAAATCATAAAGGAAATATTAGTTTCGCCTCGAGGTTTGTACTATGCAGTTCTCTAGGAAATTTTAATATATATCCCAAATATGCACACTACTTCATCATGCTTTAGTTTCGATAGATAGATTCGACAAGGGAGACAAAGAGGAAGAGATCGAGATGGAACCATCATGATGAAGGTGAAGATGAAGTGAGTTGTGTAGATTGGTGTTACTGTCGTTAATTGTTCATGTTTTTGTTGTCTTTGTTTTGTTACTGTTGTAAATTGCGCATGGGACAGTGAGGTTCGGATCGATGAGAAAAATGATGGCATGGGAGTGGTCTCCCCAGTTCAGACCTAACTTGGGGTTGGGGTTGGAAAACCAACCCTAATGAGTTAATTGACAAAAAAATTGTTCAATTTGTTGGACCAAGCTAGGAAACGAATGAGGAAGAAGAAGGGGTTAGGCCTATGAACCAAATAAAGTGAAATTATGGATTTTTATGAAAAATGGGAATTTCAAAATTTTCTAAGGATTTATTCGAGGTCTTTTCTTATAATAAGTGTTACGATACCCAAAAATGATCAAAATTTGAAAATTCTTTCAAAATCGAGGTTAGTTTTTTATTCTAAAAAACATTTTGCAATCAAAATCATGATTCAAACATTCGAGGAGTTTATTTGAAATGATTTTAGGTTTTAAAGACTTGGGAATACTAAAATAACTCCTAAATTAGTCGAAACTTAAGATATTTGAATAAGAAACTAATCCAGATTTCTCAATGTGTTTTAGGTAACGTCGAGGATCCCAAAACCACTCAGAACAAAGCTCAGGGAATAGGTTCAAAGTACATGAAAGTTGTGGAAACATTTTTAGAGACTTCCTAATAAACTTTGAGTTGGTTTTGTTTAAGTAAACTCTAAAGTGATCTTTACTATAGATTGAATTTTTCGTACATGTAATTGTATTATAGTTTGCATTGCATTTTATCATTCTCGATCATACATACATAGAATGAAGAGGATAAGCTTGTTTTGGAATTTGGTTTGCTCAAATCTTAGTTTCAATCCTGCCTCTATGTGGTTTAATGAGACTAGTTGAGTCTAACACGGACAAGTTATATTTGCATTTCATGATATCTTAATATTGTTTCCGTATTATTTTTGAAAGTTGACATCTAATTATAGTTGGGAGACAACAATAGAGTGGATTACATGCCATGTTGACGCATATATCTTATTGTTTACTAAGAAATGCAATTACATGTCTCCATGTATCAGACTAATAATTGCAAAGTACAGACTAATGTAGGAATTTACTTACCTGACATCTTTGAGTTATTTTTTATGGTTTAAGATTCTATATAAAGACGAGGGATGAATAGACGATAGTTTTTAAAATTTAAAATAAATTGTTGTTTTAAATTATTTATATATACTTTTTTGCAATTCTTGAGGTTAATGTAGGACATGAAATTTTGTTAAATGTTTATAAGAGTCTCCTAAGTTAGTTTAAAATATGTTGAGAGGTTAATGTTTCAATTTTGGTCTATTAAGGATTATAAAGTTGTAATTAAGCTATCGGAGATTCTAAGTTTAGTTTTAAATTCGAATTTGATATATATTATGAACCGCGATGAGTTGTGAGTCCTTCTAGGCTTCTTCCCATTATGCTATCTAGTAGGCAAATTTTTCGTAGGGCACTTTTAAGAGAAGTTTTGTCAAAACTTTACAAAAATACGAAGAATAACCCGTATCAATTCCGATTTGCTCCAATTAAACAAATCATGAATTAAGTTTCAGTAAGGATAAATTACAATTTAGAGCATTATTAGGGATTTAAATAAAGATTATTTGGAGGTCAAAGTTAAAAGAATAGATTAGGCTGACTAGATTATTAGTGGATTAATATAATATAAGCCGATCAGTCATGTTAATGATGAGGGGGCTAGCAAACTTGATATCAAAGCCTAGATTTACCTAAATTTGAGGATAAACTTTGTTTAGAACCAAAGAATGATTTAGCATGATTAGTTTAAAAGTGATTGTGAGTTGGGTGTATTTGAATTATTGTGTCATATTTGTGTTGTATGTATGTATTTTCTTAAGATTTGCGCTAGAAGTTTATTCTTCTTGTCAGTTTGATACTTAACTCGTAAGAAACATTGAGTAAGATTATAAACATTGATAACTCAGCATGATTAGATGTAAAATGGGCTTGTCAAGTTTGAATTCTAAGTTGTTGTAAGTAGCTTGGTACTAATATAACTGATGAAAGTATCATTTACGAAACCAATAGGAAATTAGTTGAAAGGGAAATCCAAATGATTTAGGTACGTAAGTATTGATTATGGATTTCTTGGACATTGAAAGTATCGAACGATTACAATTAGAAAATGCATTGAAAAATGCTCAAATAGTTTTAACAAGAAAAAAGGAGACACGTGGTTTCAAAATTATAAATTTATTAGATAAACAAAATTTGATTAGGAAATCACAATGGAATTGTGATAGGACCAGCCAAGTTGTCTGATTTGATTTCTATGAAAATAAAATACTTTGAAGCAAAGTATTGTCTCATTTCCAAAAAACAAACACAAAGTAAAAATGGTATAGAACAATAGTTTAAAACAATTAAACGACTTCTAAAATGAAGTACTAAAAATTTTGATTGTTTATTACTCGAGTTACTTATCTATAACTGACGTTGAGTATAATGGTTCTATGAGTCGAATGAAGAAATGATAAAATGATTAAAAATACATGAATTAGAAGTAATCTTTGTTAACACCAGATAAGGTGTTGTTGTGAAAGAAAGATTAATGGAATCTCTAACTTAAAAATGAAAAATGTAATGATAAGATCAATGTGTGACAAGTTATGGTATTAAGGAAGTGGTCTAATAATAGCTTGGATTAGCTATTAAACATTAACACAAGTGATTGTGTTTTCAGATTCAAAGTACCTAATAATCACTTCTAAGGACATTAAATTATGATGCCTATCACTATAACCTTAAATATAATAAATGAAGAGATAGATATTCTGATTGAATATCAATAAGTGATGTATATAGGATATTCGTATGAGCTCCTATATTCTGAGAATTTCCATTTATATAAATTAAGAGATTGAAACAACATCCTTTAATTGTTTGATTAGTCGTTAAGTCAATCAGAGTTAAAAAATTCAAATTCTTCATCTCTTTAGTTAAACAATAACGGAAATATGAATTTAGAAAAAAGTAATTTGAAATTAGAGAAAGATATAAAAGTATCTTACCCAGACTCTTGAAAAGTGTCGAATTTCTTTTTGAGAAAAGGAAAAGTTAGGAAATCGGAAATAAATGGAAACAAATTAAGGTAATAACAAACAGTAGAACTATTGGAGTCACGAAAATTTCTCCGTCTCAAATAAAGTTAGCCAGGGAAAACTTTCAATTGATAGAATGATGGTAACAAGCTTTATTATCCTTAGCTAAATTTTCAAAAAGAGAAGAGATATAAATTGCCTTTCTAAGTCAAGATTAAGGAGTTGTAAGTGGCTGGTAGTTAAGCGAAAGTCGTGGTAATTTTATAAAGTGTCTAAGATTGAGATCAATGTGAAAATAACTAAGATCGACAAAAATCAAACATAATAGAATCTATGTATGAAATAAAATGAGACGTAGTGATTACTTGTGATCGATTGAAGTGACACGAAAGGACACCTTTAGTCAAAGCTAGACACTTGAGTAGTACAGCATGACCAAATGTCTAAGTAACTCTGTTTTATAATCATGATTCATTTCCAGCGTAGAAGACTAGTGTAATGCGTTCACTTGTCTTTGAATAGTCAAATGAATTGGTGACAGTCGATATAAAAAGTTTTGTGAAGTTTCTTTGAAGTCAATTGGAAGCTTAATTATAGGCAATTAAATGGTCAAGAAATTCTCACATAGGCAATAAAAATGAAAATCTCAAGTTTATGAGTCCGAATCAAATTAGAATATCAAACTATAAGTTTGATGGAATGCAATATATCTTCATAAGGATCTTACGAGAAGTCAAACTCCAAATGTTGAAATTTTTTAATCAAAGTAATATACAACTAATATCAGTGAATATGTAGTGTATTGGTTCAAATATAGTGCTACACCACATGATTAGGCTGTGAAAGTTTAAAGCGCTAGGTTATTTTAAGTTGTAGTTGATGTAAGATACATACATGATGGCGAAGATATAAATGAAATAAAAAGGTGCACACAAGTTACAACTCAGTTAGTAATATTATCTCTAGTGGTTGGAATTACTGAATGACGGACGGTATATCTAACTTCATGTAATTGAAGAATTGAATATTCTTTCTCTATAATCTGAGGGAATGTATTGAGTAAAGACTCATAGAGATATCATATTTATAATTCGTATGACATACAAGTTAAAAGTTATACTATGAGATTATAATCATGAAATATGTCGATATCTCTATTTAAAAGTTTATATCTACTTAATAAAAACATAACTGTCTCTGTTTAAGCAATGATGAAAGTTTGGTGAACAATTATAATTGAGATTGATGAGTAAGTGATTAAGACATGAGATTATGAGAAATCTTAATAATTGAATGGAATGAGGTTCTTGGTGAACTTATGGATAGAAATTGATTTGATGAAGTTAGAAAGTCATCAATTTCCTAACTAGTCAAATAGAAAGTTAAGTGAATTAGCTGACGAGTTAGAATTGATAATTGCTTTCTAGTCCACAACCTATATAAATATTGTAAGTAGACATTTAGAGAATGACAGAGAGTTTCATAATGTGTCACGTTTCATTTTCAAATCGGAATGAAATTCGAGATCTCTTATCCTAGGATGACAAATGTAATTAGCAATCTATAGTCATGGATGACTTGTGTAATTATAGGTTGTTGTTAAGAAATGATGGAATTGTAATGGATCAGATAGACACGCAACTTTACAATATTTATAGCCGCGAAAATATGTGTATATAGTTTTATATATCTATACTATATATAATGCCAATCCTTCCTAGGATTCTATCAATTAAAACTTTACAATGTTTCCTATTTTTCCTCTAATTTGTTTTTTTTTTTTTCATTGATTTGAATGATACAAGATAGCTAACAACGGGGGCATTTCGGTAAACAAAATATATATGTTGCCCCTAATTGGTTGGCTTTTGTTGATAGTATAATTGGTTGGGTTTTTGAATGGCAAGTTTCAGATAAGTAAAATATAAAACTATTTTGTGGTTTCTCCCTACACTTGTAATATTGTGTGCATTTCATCACGTTGTGCTGCGAGTGAGAGAGCAAATTGTGGCGAGTGGGTCTATATGATTCACGAATATCTACAAACCGTGGATGAGCTTCAAATTGTTAAAATTGATTTTTTTTTTTTCAGCAATTAAAACTGAATCTAACTAAATAGTTTTCATGGAATGTATTAGAATAACCTTTTAACATACATGACGATAGATGAAAAGGGGCATTGATGGGTCTTCTTCTCCAACACAATTTATATGCATTAGAGGACCATACATGGAAGCAGGTCTTGGTGGAGTTGAAGGGGTTATGTATATTGAGGATTGACACGAAGTGAATCCGATGGAGGTGTACACAAATGGAGAGTTGTTCCATCAAGGTGTCTTGGAAATGGCATGCACAAAGAGCTACAAGTACTCAAATAAAAAGGATAAATTAAGGTAATATATATAGCTTTTTTTTTTTTCTTCTTCATGAATAGATAGCCTTTGTTAACTTTTTTCAATTCTGTACTTAAAATCTTAGATTCCTTTAGGAATATATTTTCTCATTAGAAAATAACTATTTTCTTTTTCTTAATTGAAAATTCTATCTATTAATCAGTTTTCAATATTAAATAGCAAATATATCGAGTGACTGGTTGAGCCTAATCATGAGTCGATCATTATAACTTTTTTTTGATGACTACATAATTAAGCCTAATCATAGTATAGATACATGGTATGTTAGTTTATTTTCAAGTGTTTTTTAATTTTTTCAGAATTATCTTCTTCTATTATGTACATGGAAAACAAAGTCTTCTTACAATGTTGACATGCCTGTATCCATTTTAATTTAAGGAAAATGTTAAACGTACATCATAAGTGCACACTAAAAGGCGGTACATCAGGACCTCGACTAGCATGTTTTGCATGGAGATATGTATATGGACGTATCTCGAGGTTAAAATGAACAGCATGGATTTCTTGATGTGTCTTTTGATGTGTGTTCTTGATATACCCCTAGCAAAGAATAATGAGATTACTAATTGTACTCACTAATGTAGTAGTTAAATAAGAAATTTAGTTTGCTTAAAAAGCCAACAAGACAAGCTGTAAATTGTGCTAACGTGCGTGCTCATTTACTATTATATATAGTTTATATAATAATAATAGTAATAATAATAATAATAATAAATTAATCCTTTAGTCTAAAATAAGAGTATACATAGGATTTGAGTCAATATACACAAAGCATGATCATCGAGGAAGGAAACAGTTGAACGTTGGTTGTTGGAGATGTGTTCATCCCTCGTGATGCATGCAACCACATCTCAAGGAGAATTCAGTGGTGTAGGGTAGTAATAATGGCATTTGATCTACCACAAATGCGCAATACATATATCGAGGAGATCAATATAATTGATCTTGTTAATACCAACAAGATCGACCTTGAGATACGCAACATGTATCTTGAGAAAGATAAAAAGATAAATGGAATATTAGATTTGCTTCAAATTTGTGTAATGTGAAATACGAGAAAATGCTAATATATATCTCAAACATGCACAACGCTTCACCATGTTTTAGTTTCGACAAAGAGATTCGACAAGGGAGATCGAGAGGAATAGTGATGGAGAAATAGAAATGGAAGCACAATGATGAAGTTAAAAGAGTTGTGTGGATTGGTGTTATTGTCCTTCATTATTATTTTTGTTGTTGTAGTTGTTTTATTGCTTTTGTTAATGGAGGATGGGAGAGGGAGGTTAGGATCAATGAGGAAAATGATTGCAGGGGAGTGGTCTCCCCTACCCAAACCCAACCCGGGGTTAGTGGTTGAAACCCAACCCTAGTAAGTTAATCGACAAAACAAAATTTGTTTCAATTTGCTAGACAATGTTAGGCATCGAAAAAGGAAGAAGGGGTTGAGCCCTTGAACCGGTCGGGTTCGGCACGGTTGAGCCAAACCCAGTTCAACTCAGTTCAAGCCTTATGCCCATTTCCTTGTTTTAAAATATAATGGAAAAAGCTAGGAAAATGGAAAAATAATTCATAAGAAATAGAAAAAAATCAGCAAAAAATTATATTTGAGCAAAATAAGTTAAAATTATAGATGTTTTTGAAAAATGAGGATTTCGAGATTTTCTCGAGGATTTATTTGAGGTTTTCCATGTAATACGTGTTATGATACCCGAAAAGGTTCAAAATTTAGAAAATTATTTAAATGCCTATTCAAGGTTAATTTTCAATTTCAAACCATAATTTGCAGTCAAAATAAGGATTTGGATGTCCGAGAAGTTTATTTGGAGTGATTTTGAATTCTTAAGACTTGAGAATACTAAAATAACTCAAAAATTGATTGAATATTAAGATATTTGAATATGAACCTTATCCAAATTTCTCAACGGTTTTTAGGTAATGTTTAATATCCCAAAACCACTTGAAATAAAGCTCAAGAAATATGTTCAAAGTACGTGATATCAGAGGAAACTTTCAGTGAGGTTTCGTGACCATCTTTAATTTGATTTGGTGTAAGTAAACCCTAAAGTGATCCTTACTATTAATTGAATATCGTTGTACCTATAATTGTAACATTGTTTGCATTGTGTTTTCTCATTCTTGATCATGCATACATGGTGATAGTAAGGGGGATAAGATTTTTTCAGAATTGGGTTTGCTTGAAACTTGGATTCAATCCTACCTCTATGTTGTCTAGTGAAACTAGCGGAGTCTGATGCTGACAAGTTATGTCTGCATTTCATAATCTCATAATACTTTCTTTGTACTATTTTTTATAAAGTCGACATCTGATTATAGTTTGGAGACAACAACAGAATGGATTGCATGTCAGATTGACACATATATCTTATTGTTTACTTGGAAATGTAATTACATGTTGTCATGTATCAACCTAACAATATATAGTACAAATCAATGTGGGAATTCACTTACCTAACATCTTCGAGTTATTTTTGATGGTGTCAGATTCTTTATGAAAACAAAGGATGAACAAACAAGACTCGAAGATTGTGGTGATTGCTTTAGAATTTAAAATAAATTCTTGTTTTAAATTGTTTATATATATTGTTTTAAAATTCTAAGGGTGAGTGTAGGGCGTTAAATTTTGTTGAATAGTTATGAGAGTCTTTTAAGTTAGTTTAAAATATGTTGAAAGGTTTATGTTTCAGTTTTGGTATATTAAGGATTCTAAACATGTGCTTAAGCTATCAAAGACTCTAAGATGGTTTATAATTTTGAGTTTGATATATATTATGAAATGTAGGGAGTTGTGAGTCCTTCTAGGCTTCTCCCCATTTTGCTGTCTATTAGGTGGATTTTTTGGCAGACCATTTTAAGAGAAGTGCCATCAAAATTTTTACAAAAATATGGAGAATAATCTTTATGATTTTTCAATTTTCTCTTATGTAACAAATAATGAATTAAGTTTCAATGAGGATAAATTACAATTTGGAGCATTATTAAGGATTAAAATATAGATTATTTAAAGGTCAAATATAAAAGAAAGGATTAGGCTAGCTAGATTATCAAATGATTAAGATCATTTATGCTGGCCAATCATCTTATGGACGAGGGGGATGAAAACAAAAAAGTTTGCATAGAACGAATTTGAAAGTATGATAACCATGTAATTGATGAGAATTAGTATTGAGGCTCATGCTGGTTTACTTACCTAATTAACACACAAATCCTTGTACTCGCGGCTCCCTCACGCCTCAAATCACGCATCAGACACTAGAAACTAGCCCCTTCATTCTGGGTGTCAATGTAAGTTTTATTTTGTGTGTTTTACTCTGTGATCAATGGTTGACACTAATCGAAATCAAAACAATTGACAACACTTGCACAAAAACCCATTCTACAAGTAAGCCCCTTTTTACAGACTATTTTTTACAAATAATATGTTTTATTTTTTAAAAACTAATGGTTTGAGGTTGTTCCTTTCTCTCTCTCTCAGAATTATGTTGATATGCGGAATATCCAAATCCAAGTTAAAATGATTAAGATATGGTTGTTTTACAAAACCATGCCGCGCTGTCCCGACTTTACAAATAGTTGCACGCTATGTAGCCTAAATTTGGAGTTATTGACCCCAAATCTTACTTAGGCCGTCTCCATCACCTAAATCAGCTTTAATAGATCTAGCCACATCCAAAAATTGGAAAGAAATCACAATGTACCAAATTCATCAATCATTTTATCAAATTGAACAACATTAACATCACATTTATGAATACATAGAACCCTAAAACTCAATTTTTTGTTGTTCGTAACTTGAAAACCATTTAAGAACTCGTTTTGATTGAAATACCAAAGTTGGAGGCCCGATTTGAGTTCATGAACAATTTTCAACCAAGCATTGAACCTAAACCTATTTGAAGCAAAAAGATTAACATAGAGCATACCTAGGGAATGATCTCCCAATTGCATGACCTTCCTTATTTGGAATGCTCTCAAAGCCTATCTTGATTCTCAAATCTCTAAAATTCTGCAACTCCACCTCAAAATCTCATCTTCATGTTTGCATTGAAATGGAGAACACACTTTTTTATATCTACAAAAGAATAATTTCTAACCATTCATTCTCATTTTTCTTGATCATCCCAATGTAAATCTAAATCTCTAAATCACACTATCATCTCCATTTATACATATACACTAACACAAAATTTTACAAAAATACCGTGGATTCCATTCCAACATATATCTTGAGGTATATCCATGGTCTAAGTTTTATTTACATAGCTTAGGTACTTTTATTTATACATTATAGTCCAAAAAGTCATATAAGGCAAATTTAATTATATTAATGCATATATGAATTAATCAAAAGTCACGCATCACTCTCTACCCGTTTCCCCGCCAACACTTATCCAAAGGTACCTCACTATCACAAAAACGTCGAAAAAATCCATAAAATTATACCATCACTTTATAAATAGATATTATATGTCATCATCCACATATAAAATATTTTTAGGTCGTTACAGCCTTCCTAACTAATAAGAATCTCGCTCTTTAAAATTGAATTTAATTTGCGTGAAATCTCACTAGAAGCACACAGCGGGGTAGTACTACTTCACCAGTCCCTTCACTTTTCCACACGTGGATGACCCCACATGCTTAAGTGGAATTGAACAGTCTAAATTATGGGCATACAACCAAATAGAATAGTTTAGGATCATTCCATTAATCTTAGACTTACGTAGATACTCTTAGGTTGATACTGGACTCATACAAAGTTGACACACACAGCTCGATATCACACTTCAAAATTTAAACTCACAAACAATTAATACATAAAGCTCGACACATCACTTCAATGTTTGGACTCACTTAGAGTCAATGCACACAGCTCGATATTTTACTTTGAAGTTCAGACTCACATTGAACTATTGACTCACACTAAATTGTCGCACTATAATCAATATCTCAACTTTAAAGGAGTAACTCACATAGAGTCACTACAAACAACTCTTTATCTTGACTTTGAAGGAGGGACTCACATAGGGTGTTTTTCCAAAAGTAGGGTAGATTTACATTTTAATTCACAAAATAGGGAGATTTTTTTTTATTAACCGAAATAGGCAATAACGCCTTTTCAAAAGGCGTTATTGTGTGTGGTTGGTTCGGTTGGCACTGACGTGGCGGTGACGTGTCATGGGTTTGTACAGATAGCTCTTTTTCAAAAGGCGCTATCGGTACATGTGGTCGCCACGTCACCGCCACCTCACAAATAATAATTAAAAAAATTAAAATTATGAAAAAATCAAACTGATTGATATAAACAGTAAATTACAGAAAATAGATTAAAATAGATAAAAATTATGGAAAAATTCTCAAAAAAATATGAAAAAATGGGAAAGCTAGAAAAAAAATGAGTTCGAGGCTTTTCGGCCGTTTGACACCCCGGTATAATTCGAAAAAGGGTGCTAAAAACTTTATTTTTATGAAAATAAAATTGACAAATCTATAATCACATACTATAATTGCATGTAATGCGACCCTAAAATTTTAATTGCTATAAATGGACACTAGGGACGTAGGAGTCGAGTACGCAAATCGAGGCGTGAGCGGGACGTCTTGAGGACGAATTACGAATTTCAAGGTAAGTAAACTAGTAAGAAATGAGTTTTCCCTATTTTTCATATTTTTCAAGAATTTTTTCGAATTTTTTCATAATTTTTATCTATTTTAATCTATTTTCTGTAATTTACAGTTTATATAAATCAATTTAATTTAATTTAATTTTAATTATTATTTTATTAATGGGGGTGGATGTGCCCACGTGGACATGACACATGGATAGCCAACTCACCGCCACCTCACAAACTTCAAAAATAGCCAATACCGGAAATTTGTGAGGTGGCAGTGAGGTGGCGGCTGAGGTGGCAGTGATGTTGTATGGATAGCGCCTTTTGAAAAAATGCGCTATCCATACAACCTCAGCGCCACCTCAGCCTATACGCCCATGTGGACAGGACACATGGATAGCGGCTTTTAAAAAGGCGCTATCTATGTGTCCACGTCAACAAAAATTTGCTGATGTCGCGCCACGTGGCGCCACATCAGCAATATGCGTGGGAAAAAAAAAAAAACCCCGTACTTACCTCTTTTAAAGTAAAAAATGTTATACTTTAGTAAATTTTTCCTCACATAGAGTTGTTGCACATAACTCAATATCTGAAGTACAAATGACGGACCCACACAGAGTCAATGCACACAGCTTGATACCTCTATTTAAAGGATGGGTTTACTTAAAGTAATTTATTTATTAGTTAAACTCTTAGTCTAACTTGTAGACTCACATAGATTCATTATACTAATAGTCCAGTAAATCAATTTGGATGACCGACTCACACGAAGTCATTTAACAATTGCTTTATGTCATTTCTATTAAAAGACTTGCACAGAGTCACCTCACGATAGATCAATAATATGGACCCACCATCTACGCCCATGGCATAAAATTAAAATAAATTGAACCTATAGCAAGGTCTCGTGTCAGCTTTGGATAAGGATCTACAACACTGTGGGCTAGGGTTGGCAATTTGAGTCATGAAACGATTAACATGACACGACACGACACGTAATAAACATATCGTGGGTTTGGCTTAAGTGGGTTTGTGTCATAAACATGTTAACACGTTTATACACGATTAATAAACGAGTCATTAACATGTCAACATGCTCAACTCGTTTATGACTCGCTAATACAACTAAAGAATAATGTATAAATAATAAATATTGTATAATAAATATATTGATACAAAATTCACCTATTTGAATGCATGTTAATAGCATGATTTATTTATTTTATTTATAGACATCTTTTATCATATTTTATTTTATATTTGAGAGGTTGTATTCTTTTTACTTTTAATATATTATTTATGTTTTAAATTTTATTAATAATTATTTATTAAGAAAAAATAAAACTTTTCGCCAAAGTAAAATTTAGATATTTTTTTAGATGATTCTTATAATTTTGTTTATGTTATTAATTATTACGAGTCATTTTTGCTTTATTTTTAAGAGTAATAAAGACTTGAATGAAAAGTAAAGTAAAACTAACGACTATATACAACTACATTATATTTTATTGGTTATTTAGTATGTTTGTTCGAATTTAATCATTTAGATATATTTTTAAAAAATAGCAACTTAATTATAAAAGTTTAAATAAAATAAAATTTTTAAATACAATATTTAATAAGTGGGTGACACGATTACACGACATGTTTAACACACGACTCACTTAGACACGAAAACGATTAACACGATTAATAAACATGTCATGTAATGGTTTGCATTATATGTGTCATGACCTGTTTACGACACGACACGTTTACTACTCGCCGATACGAATTGCCACCCCTACTTGTGGGCTCTTTCTCTTGCCTATAGCTTAGTACTACCTTGCTGCACACTTGCCAGCTACGGATAATAAGCAACAATATGCCTCGATTGTCTGCAATGATAATAAGTCTTTTGCCCCTACTTCCTCCACTCTAGGCACTCCACGTCCGCAGCTGCACCAACTGTACTTATCAAGTTGATTGACTAAAGAATTTAACCGGATGCTCAACCATAATGGAACTTAAATACCTAAGAGGAGCCACGACAAATGGCATATTCTCTTTTAGAGGATTCAGACCCATTAAGAAGCTCCATGAGCTTGTCGCTTGCTTAACCTATGAGTTGACATTAGGTAGACCTGATTACTTAGATCTTAGGTCACTCAATAGGGAATTAGAGTCAAATAATAGTAATTTTTTCATCAAATAAAGTGAAGGAATGAAAAGAATGAATAATTAAATGTATAAAAAAAAAATTTTAATTAAAATGGGGTTTCGACCTGGGCCCGATTCAGCTCCAGTTGGGTGCGCTCGAGCTCGGCTTGACCTACAAAGTAGGCGATCCACCACCCATCCGAAAGAGAGAAGGCGGAAAGGCCAATAAAAAAGAAATATTTTGTTCTTTTTTTCTTTTCGTTATTTCTTCATTTCTCATTCCTTTAAAAATAAAAAATAATACTCATTTTCTATTTAATCAGCCCAACCAAGATCAACTCCATAAAATCAACTACAAACAACGAGAAAATCAAATCCACCAAGTATGTAATCCATAACATCAAAATGAAATAAAATTAGGAGTTTGCTTACTTGGCTTCAAGATCTCCAAATAGCAAATAATCTTTCCCATCTTCCTCGATGCCACCTTTACATCATATATAACTTAAATGAAACTTCTACCCTCCTTCTCTCTCTTTTTATACTCCATTTGGAGAGTGAATCCCCATCACATAGTTTTATTTATTATTATTAAAGTTTTTGTTATCTCTCCATGCACTACCAAAATTTGACACCTCATAATTCTAATTTAGCTTTTTGTTAAAACTAATTTATGAAATTACTAAAATGCCTTTGATGACTTAACTTAGGTATTTCAATTAATTAATTCAATTATACATAACTTAAATCGATATCGTTGACCTACCCAAATGCCCGTATACGAACATATTTCAAGGTGGTTCCCATTTGCAAAATAGATGATAAAACGATATGAATATGCTTATACTGTGTCTATTACATATATACAAGCATCACACAATAATAGAATATTATATAAACTTTGGTGTTAATACCGGAGTTCTGACCTAATCGCTGAGTAGGATTTCCCTCTGCATCATAGTCCTATTAGACGAATGATTTCGATCAAATTTATTAGGTTCGTTACAGTTGCCTTTCTGAAAATGAGTTATTTTTCTTCTTAGCTCATTTATTACATTTTCTTAAAAAAATTCTTCAACATAATCCCCGGTAACGGTGGTAAAAATTGATGTCACGACGAAAGCACTAATAATAGTCCTGAATTCACCGACTAATATGGATTTAACATGAGGCAAGTACATGGTTGAACCAATAAAGATTGAAAAATACCTAGGCAATGAACTAAAAGGAAATAGGTGGTTTTCTAACGAGCCCATCATAAATAAAATTTACTCAACAAACTATCCTATGATTACTAAAACTTGCATAAATAATCAAAAAATTTGCCCTAAGTGGTAACTAGCATAAGCTACTAACCTCCTTATACTCCAAAAGTAAAGAGCACATCGATTGCCAACAAATAAGGCCATATTTCTCACTTAACATGATCTCCCTTACTGAGTGATGGTAAGTTCATTGATAAAGATCTCATATAGCCACAAATGCATTGGCCACTACACATGACAAATGTAATTAGTATAATCCGGTGTAAATAGTAGACTTACAATCAGAACCTCATAAATCAAGTTTGCAAGTGTGAAAAACACTCGATCCATAGAGGACTTAGTGATTACTGGACATACATTTAAATTAAAACAATGAAAGAAACTAAATAATACATATAATGCGAAGTAAGAATTCTCGTCACTTTTCTCCAAAACACCACTATCTCTAAAAACTTAGCCCTAAAACAATAGGTATTTCGAATGTCGAAACCATAGCTATTTATAGTGGGATGAAATAAACCAAATTAGATAGTGGGAATCTAGCAAATCCACCAAATTTGGAACTTAAAATCTTTTGATTTGTCCAACATTGTATGTTCAAAACTACAAGGCGTTAGGAATCACTAAGGAGGCGCTAAGACACTTTATTTTATATTTGCTTGTCCCGAGCCTAGCCCCGTTCCTTGATGTCCAGGGGCTCTGATTTTTCTTAGAATTCGAAATTAGACTTCCTTTTGGATCTTTACAAAGCTTCATCCATGACATTTTTAGAGAGTTTCCTACAATACATTTAAGTTTCAGCCAACAATTTCATGGTGATTTCTTCACTTGAATGCGTTCTAAAGGCCCATGGCATTTATTAAGCTTTTTGATTATGTTATTTATGGGAAATCACTATTTTTGTCTAATAGCATGTATTCACCCTGAAAACACGAAAATAGAGGTTTAATAGTATAAAACAAAGATAGAACTCTCAAAACTCATAATAAAATTGTACCAAAACATAGCATTATTAGCAACTTATCTATACCCTTTTGCCTAAAAATACCTATAGATTACTACGAAGGCTGGGACTTCCAACAGATGGGTGGAGTTAGTTATAGACGGATCCATCAACCATCAATAACCAACTTTACTTAAAAAGACCAAAAGTCCCCTAATAATATATTAGATAATTATAAGTTTCTTAATGAAAATAAACCATATCTAACATGAAAAACTGTTACAGATCTTGTTGGGTTGTTGTTGTTGTCAAATAAGGAGAAACTTGTTGTAGTTGGAAACACCGAAATAAAGATTGAATGTTGGGGACGGAGGCGTGAGGCTTGAGGTACGTTCTAGAGGAAAATAGTTGATAACAAATTGAGTATTTGAGTATTCACAAAGTTAGATGTGAAACTACTAGACACATAAAAAGGGTAAAAATGTTACTTTGATTATACTCTATATGTAAGGTATTAGTGCATCTATTGGCACCACTCTACCTTTTATCAGCCCCTATTATATATATTATACATTAGTAAATAAACTTTTTCCCCCTCAAATATTGATGAACTTGTCAATATACCCCAACCAAACCTGTTAGTAAATACAGTATATTAATCTACCCACACTTAAATTTTGATAAACTCAAGCTCGCTTTATATACCCCCACTCCCTTGGTTAAACTCTCTCAAACTCTATTCAAATATTCATAATAACAATATTCCTTTTTCATATCGACAACATTAGTCTCTTCTATATTCTTCATAATAATAACATTAGTTGCTCTTTCGAAACATCCACTTTCATATTCTTTATACGCTTCCATTGCCATTATTATCACCATCATCAACATTTGTGACTCCAAATTTTTCCCAACTTAAATCCTCATGCAATAAATCATTAACATTTAGGAATGTATATTTGAGAATAAAAAACACACAAATCTTTGTTATTGCAAAAACTCATGTTGCCCTAGTCAAGTCCTTCACTCGTTGCTCTATTTCATAGTGGCGTATCTAATGTGGTGCTACCTCAAATAGGAGCAACCAAAAGTATTGATTGCTTCCATAGGTGGTAACGACACCCCTTTGAGCCATTAGCCTCTTAGGCAGCGATATCATACATGGTCGTTGCCGAATAGGGTAGCGGACCATTATGAAATTGCTCGCCATATATTTAGTAAAAAAATACTAATAAAAGGTCTAAAGACTGTAAAATTACCTCTATTTGTTCCATAATACTTTCTAAAGAGTATTTAAGAAAAACCTTACTACACTTTGAAAAGAGATATTGTAACATTGTTGGCGATGATGTTTTCATGTGTAAGGAAAAGGAGATGGAGAGGGGTGTAGAGAGGAGATAATAGATAAGGAGTTTAATTTAGAGTGGTTATAGATACGAGTTTAGTTAATGCGGAAAGGGGTGTTGAGAGTAGATAGAGGCTTATATGTAATTTTTAATATATATATAAATGAATTGAAGAGAAGCAAAGGAGCGAATTTGAATTCTTCAGTGCGTTGATTATTTTTATTTTCTCCCCTTTTTCTTAATATTTTTTGTGCTATTCGAGACAATTTCTGGCTAGGCACTCTTTTTCTTGGTCGAAGGTGAACTAAGCCTAAATCTTGTTTAATAGCATGACTTATGTGATCTTTTATTTATAATTTAATTTATTTTGATTTTTTTATTTTATTTGTTGTCCCTTTCATGATTGTAGTGAAATCCGGGGTATATATTTGGCCATTGCATGCTTTTAGGTGGAAGGCTAATAGTTAATCGAGACAGATGTATTTGTAACTGTAAGGTTGGACTAATACAAGTGACAAACACTTTGTCAAAACCCTTTGGTTCATAAGTGTGAAAAAAATAGATATAGGTTAAACCGAGAGCGGGCGTGGTCTGATTATCTAGGTTTATTGTTTCCATGGACCTTTATGCAGTTAACGTGTTAAACCTTATTGGCGGACGTCTGAGGTTATGTGCTAACTAGGGAAGTAGTTAGGGGCACACGTTCTAGCTATTGAAAATAGGGGAATTAGGGATTTATGGTGGATGTCGATTTCTTGTAGCTAATATAGAAGTAATCGAACTTATAATCTTTTGGAAAAGATCGAAAACCATGTCATAAATAGAAAGCTTAAAAGACAAGATAAAACATAACAAAAAAATATATTCAATTTGATTCCAAGCAAGATATCAACGATTCATTTCCGTGAATACTAACATAACTTATAACATGGCATGATTGAACATAAAACAAACCCCATTTACCTCGAAGCGCTTCTATCATATCCAATCAATACTTGGAAGTTCCTATCTAGTTCTCCTCGTGTCAACATTGGTATAGGCTCATATAAGTTTACTCAATTCGCATTAATATCTTGAAAATGATAAAAAACCCTTTTTGAATCACTATTGTGCCTTTGTCGCTGTAACAAAGGTTTTAGGATTAGTTACCACAGCCCTGATCCTTGCCTGACGCTATATCTCGATGAAACTCAGTAATTTTGGAAAACAATATGATCTGATTTAATTATGTAAAAACATCTAATGCGTTGCTAGCGTTGTGGGATTACCCACAAGGCGTAGAGACAAAGTTATTGGCTTCAAAATGAAAAACAAAAAATTAGTGTTAGTGATTTTCCAGCGTCGTACGATTCATGCCACGACGCAGGGAAATCGATGAATCGTTTCTACAATTTCCTCAACAATGACGCCATGGCTAGCGCCCTAGCGCCTGTAAGCGAGGTGTTGGTCCGACACTAGGCACAAATATAGAATTCCATATCCAAAATATTTTCAAATTTTCCAACATCTCACGTCGACATATAAATTCGATTACAACAATATTAAACAACTTGCTTGAAACCACAAGATCATTCACACTCCATCCAATAATTTAGATGAACTACCAACCCACCATTAAAACCAAGATTTTTCAAATCCATTTGAGCAAAACAAAAAAGATGAGATAAAGATGACCATAATCACAAATTAAGGCATAAGGGTTCATCTTCTATCTTAAAAATCTAAGAGAAACCATGATTTAATTCCAAAATCAAATGTGTGAATCGAATAGAGATTTGTAGAATATAAGAAGAGTTATTACCTTGCTTTATAAGATTTTGATGAAAGTTCCCCCTTTTTCACCAAATCTAGTAAGGAAGAGTTCTAGGGTTCCCTTTAAAAAATTATTTCCATAGTTAAATGAAGCAAAAGTGGTTTGATTCCCCAATTCTTGTTTAAACACTAAGTTAATTAGATTAGGGTATGGTCGACCATATAACAACCCTACATCTCATCTTGGTCTCTTTACCTAATACAATGATTATAGAGTCCACATTAAGTCCATCTTTTCTTGTATTTTATGTAAATACCCTTATGTGTCTTTATTTACAAAATTTGCAATTATTCTTTATTTAATTTATTTAACATTTTATCCACGTCTATCTCCTTAACTTAGGCTTAATATCATACCTAAGTCAACTAAATAGTATATAGTACATACTCTATTCACACCATTACAAATATACCATGCATATCTAACAAATTTACCTTCATAAAAGGACAACTAATCCAAATAGAGATTTGGGGATTTAAAATATTCCCAGTTTTAGGAAGTCTCATCCTCAAAACTAAAAGTAAGTTGTACCTTAAGATTCGAAGAGATCAAGGAAGTGCTTCACCATATAATCCACCTACACCCAAGTTAACTCCTCATCCCCATGAAATCTCCATCGTACATTCTCCAGTGTGATCTTTTTGTTGCGAAGCTTCTGAACCATTCTGTTAAGAATCTGAATTTGTTGCTCATCATACGACAAATCTTCCCTCATGTCAACCTGACTCCAATCATAAGATGGCATATGGTTAGTTGGCATTTTTCGCAATATGGATACATGAAACACGTCGTGAACTCCCCCTAGTTGAGGAGGAAAAGTTAACTCGTAGGCTACTAGAAAAATTTGTTCGGTTAATTCAAATGGTCCATTTTACCTAAGGGCAAGCTCCCATTCAACCTAAACCTATAATGTCCATTCATCAGTGAAACATTAAACAACACATAGTCATTCTTCTTGATGTGAAGATTGTGATGATCCTTATTAGCATACTTCCTATTGTTTGTCATTTGCGATTTGTAGTCGTTGCTTAATCTACTTAATCCTCTCGGTGTGATCATGCACAATCTTTGACCATATCAACATTGTATTACCAACCTCTACCCTCCATTTCGGAGAACTATAAGGCTTTCCATAAAGCACCTCGAATGGTGCCATACCAAGAATTTTTTGAAAATTATTATTGTAGGTAAACTCTCAATAGGCCTCCCAACTTCCAAAGAAATCCAATACAAAGGCCTTAAGAATATCTTCTAGAATCTGAATAAGTCTCTCAATCTTTCCATTTGACTGAGGATTAAATGTAGTGCGGAGATTGAGTATGGTTCCCATCCGAAATAATGGACACCGAGACACCATGTGGCTTCAAGATATCATCATTGTATTTCGTGCTCAGCTTGTCCACTGGATCTCCCTTAGAAATAGGAATGCAGTGCGCAAACTTAGTCAAATGATCTATAATTACCTAAACGACACCATGCTTCTTCTTTTTTGTTGGCAACTCGATCACAAAATCTATGGTTATGTGTTCCCACTTCCATTCTGGAATAGGAAAGAGTTGCGACATTCATTCGGGCTTCTGGTGATAAAATTTTTTACTTGGTTATGAGTCACATATTTCTAGATATTCTTAGCAATATCTGCCTTCATCCCCGACCACTAATATATTCATTTCTTGTCATGGTACATCATGGTGTTCCCTAGATGAATAGTATAACGCGATCAATGAACTTCTCGAAGTAAATCCTTTCACAATTTTGCATGTGATGGCATCCATATCCTATCCCTGAATCTCAATGATCCACGATCCTTAAGCTTCCAATAAGGAGATTCCTCAATGTCAACGTGTGATCGGTATTTTCCATATTCTACATCAACTCTCTAATAATATACTACTTTGGAAATAGCCTCTAGCTCTACCTTTATCTCAATTCGTACCGAGGAACCTGAAACATCAGACTCTCCTAAAAGTAACTCATGTATACACATAATTGAGACCTCTTTAAGCAATTTATACTCCTTGGTCATCATCAAACCCACATCTAATGTTTCCTTCCTCTCCCGACTAAAAGCCTCTTCCACAACATTCACCTTTTAGGATGATATTGAATTGTGAAGTCAAAGTCTTTCACAAACTCGAGCCAACATCTCTGTCACCTATTCAACTCCCTTTGTGTAAAGAAGTACTTCAAATTTTTGTGATTTGAAAACACTATGAACTTTTCACCATAAAAGTAATGCCTCCATAATTTCAAAGAAAACACAACTACAGCTAACTCCAAATCATGAGTAAGGTGATTTTTTCATTTTTAACGATCTCAAAGCATAGGCAATTACTCTTCTTTCTTGCATCAAAAGCATTCCAAACCAATCTTTAAAGCATCAGTTTAAAAAACCAATTTCTTACCCACTTTTGGAAGTACCAATATGGGTGGCAAAGTCAGCATGTCTTACAATTCTTTGAAGGCACTATTGCATTCTTCTGTCTACTCAAACTCCACATTTTTTTGAGTTAGCCTTGTCATTGGTGCTGCAATCTTTGAGAAGTCCTTCATGATCGTCCGATAATAACATGCTAATCCTAAAAAAACTTCTAATCTATGTTACTTTGGTGGGTTGCAGCCATTTTGTAATGAAATTAACTCTAGCTGTATCCATGAAAATCCTTTAAACATTTATAACGTAACTTAGAAATTGTAACCCCAAAACCCAAAACTCATACTTGCTAAACTTAGCAAACAACCCGTGATCTTTCAAAGTCTGCAAGGTCACTCTGAGATGTCTCTCATGCTCTTCTTAAGTCTTGAAATAAATCATGATGTCTTCGATGAAGATAATGAAAAACCTATCGAAATAAGGCCTAAAGACTATATGCATGAGATCTATGAACACTGCCAGTGCATTGGTAAGTCCAAACAACATCATGATAGGTGTTGAGGGTATATAATAAAATTTCCACCTTTATTATACTAATAATGTTTTGTAGTAGTGGTAAGTAGGGCCATCTCTACAGGGATCGTGTAACTTCATCTCTACAGGGATCGTGTAACTTTTTCAGTCAAAATGTTTTTTATTTTGTTGTTCTCAATAATTACCAATTAAAAATTAACTTAATTAACAAAAATCAAAGTCACTAACATTCAAATAAATCCAGTTCAATATAGATATCTATACAAGCATCCTAAACAATGAAGTATCAATCCGTTTTGCATCCAAACATGTTACTTCAATCATATAGTTATGGAAATACTTTATAATGTACGATAGATTATTAAACTCTAATCATAAGTAATTAAACAACCTTTAGCCAACCATTTTTGCTCCTTATATTGGTGGAAAAGCTACATTTCAATTTTATTAAGCTAACTCCTTTATTTAAATAAATACATTAACTTCACGCAATAAAACCACATTATACTTTATGAAAACATCGAACTACTAAATCTAACATCTTCTGAAAGCCATTTCAACATGAGATTTAGATCTCAAATTCACCTAGCACATCTAAATGGTATTTTCCTTTCAAATAATCCTAGTTACTAATTTAAACTAGATAACAAATCAAAATATCACAATACACTTTGGCAACTATACATGCTATACCCAGTTCATGATTAAAATCTTTAGATAATAACCTATTAAATCAGTCAATCAAAGAATACAATTAGTTTAAAGCATTAACAACATATTCATCTCATCATAACAACATAGCAAAACGGATCTAGTTCATGTTCGGACTTTGTTTAGATAAACTAACTACATACCCATAATCATAGATTACATTGCAATAAAATAAATACAAGACATAAATAGAAAAATACCATTTAATTGAATACTTCAATCTTCAAAAGCAATGAAAATCAATGATCAATAAATCCAGACCAAAACTTAACAAAACTAGTAAATATGAAAGTAATAAACAATGGCTCCAAGAGAAATCAATGGCTTACAGGGCTTCTTGAGCAATTTATTTCATAACCTAGGGTTCTTATTTATAGTATTTTAGAAACTAAACATCTCAAACTAACTCAAAATATTTGTTGTCATCTAAAATCCTCAAACTCGGGTGTAGCAATTCCTCAGCGATTTGGGGTTAAGTGGAATTACTAGGTAAATCGTAGAATTTAACTCTCTTGTCCACTGATTTGTGTAGTGATTCCTATACACGCCGAGGAATCTCTAGCTATTAAATCCATTTTCTTTTCAATTGTGGATGATTATTTGCGTACCACTTCCGCTTGATCAAATTCTTCACTTTCTTCATTTTTTTACTCCATTTCTTCACATATTCTAATTACACACCGTCACATCATCACACATAACATTAGACTCGTGGGACCCACTTCATTACCTCAAGATCCATGTAATACGTTTTTCGATGTAAATCAACATAGGACTATCATACATGCATTTTACAACATTTTTGCCCTGGGTTTAATTACACGCCATAAATACATAAAATAGACAAATATAAGCTATTATGACCATATTTTAGATATATAATCTATTAAAGATACTAAAATGTCAAGTAAAATGTGTTTAATTTATTACTTATCAAATACCCTCAAATTTATGACTTTGATGTCCTTAGCAAATGAATATTGTCAATCATATTCTCTTTTCATAATCACTTACTCTTTTCTTAAGTAAAAGTGATCATTAAATAGGAACGTATTACCCTTATAAAAATAAGAATCAAGACAGAATATGAAGAATTAAAAAAAACCCATTTATTTGACGATTCAATCTCCTAATTGTGCAATACACCTCGAATTTAAAAGTAAACTCTAAGGTCAAACTACTAACAGTGGTTTTCTCAATCTCCACTGACAAGCATCAAGCTTAAAATAACTAATACAAAATCTCAAGATACAAAAATCATTAAATTAGTCTCATTTAAAATATCACCAAAATAAAAGTTGATAGAAATTTTTATTCACCAATAATCATCATTTTATATTTATTTGTTGGAGTAAAAAGATATACTTTACTTAGCTATAAGAACTTATGCTAAATCTTTCATTAGAAGGGCTTTTCAAAACGTCCTTCCATACTTTTTATACCTCTCTTTTTTCTTCTTTATTCTATATATTCATTTCTTTCTCTTTTGTATTATATTAATATGGCTCCCTGCCCTATTTTCTTTGGAATTCATTGTCATTTTTATAGGAATTAATCCTCTCATTTTTCCCACCACTATATTCCTTGCTCTATTACTTTTGAAATTTGTGGGTCTCTCTATTTTTTCTTTAAAAACTCTTTTTAGCTCTTTTCACTTTCACTATAGTCAAAAAAGCATTTTTTCCAACTTAGTAATGTTTATTGGCTAATTTCTTATTTTTATCCTCGATTGTGGCATAAAATGATTTCAATAGATATAAATATAAAATATTTGATCTATAATCTTTGTATAACAAGATTCTTAGAAATCTATCTTATTTATCTTGCATTATTGTTTCGATCTTCTACCCATATAATGTCTAACACAAAGTAATCAATCCCCTCTAAACTCTTTTACTCCATACACAGTCTAAGTTAAGTCAAATAGGGAATAACAATTCCTTTTCTTCATAAACTCCCTATTTTCATGGGTAAAAAAAAATCACTTCTATTTAAATCCATATTATACTCAATTCATATTCCTAACTAAATAAAAGGCAAAACCAATTTTTGGTCTTTGAATTTTAAGTTTTCTTTGCTTTTGGTCTTTCGACTTTCTTTACTACACATATAGTCCTTGAACTTTCATAAGATCACACATTTGGTCATTCCGTCATTATGACCGTTAAGTTTCACTGATGTGGCAAGCAAAATGCCAGGTGTCCGATTTTCTCTAGTGAACCGGTGGTTCAATAGTCAACTAACCAAACCCAAATTTCACCCCAAAGCAAAACCATGGAATAACATAATTCACATTTCATCCCTCTCTCACTTAGTCACTATTGGAATAAAGGTTAGACGTTTACATTATTCCATCTATCTCTATTTATATAGTCTTAAATAATTTGGTATTAGATAATGGTTCTAGAGCTTTCACCAATTTCCCTTCTTCATGAACTTAATTACTAGGTTAATTTATGATAATTGTTATTTCTCTCACCACCAAATCATTGTTACCAGGGATTGAAAGAAACTTTGATCAATAAACTTTAGTTTTGAACAAATATCATATCATCAAAATCAAAGCTGGAAAATTATGAAGTGCTTTGCTGATTTTATCCTTATACGGTTATGGTAGTAATAAGCTCAAAATCTCCATTAATAAACATAGGAACTTGCAGTGATTGAAACTTGAAAAATGAAAAACCAAGAAATCTAATGTTGGGATGAATCACGCCATGGCACTGTTTACTCAAAAAAATCGACCACATAGTATTATATTTACCGCATCAACGAAACATAATAGTCATAACAATGAAAGGGCCACATGTGGGTTTTTATAAACATTAAGGGACCAAATGTGTAGTTTTAAAAGTTGAGGGACGAAAATTATAAAAAGCTTAAAGTTCAAGCATTAAAAGATAGGTTTTGCCTAACTAAAATGACATGAAATGGAAAAATATTACTTGTATCGTAAAACATTTGAAAATTTTAGTCAATTTTGAACAAGTAGACAAATTCTACCTCTCAGGTGTTCCAAAATCTGCTTTTTCATGCTTCAATTCACCTAAACACCCCTCAAACTTAATCCAAACTATGTCATTAAGGTTTAAATATTAAGTCAATTTTCCATTAAAAATAATATACCTCGTGAAGCATAAATGAATAAATAATGACAAACGAACACATTTTTATAGGAATAAACTTTGCATAAACAAAGAAATCATGACAATCATGACAATAATAACTACTTGAGATCAACGTCTCATAACAAGAACCAATCTTACGATTAATTCTAGTCGTCTAAAATAAAACACACTCCCAAACTCATTTCTTAACACTTACTAAGTCAAAAACAATCTTCATTATCTAGATTCGGTTTAAAATCATATTTCTAGTAAAGATTTCAAGTATTTCTCCAAAAAGTCTGAAAATCGAGTGATCAGCTTTAACTCCCCCCCCCAATTTAATTTAAATCCACATAAACCTTATAGTAATAATTCAAAAGTCTTAAGAATTTAAAAACCATGAATAATTTTAAATTCATTCATTCATTGGGAATTTATCAAAAATCAAACCCTCGTAACTATATAGTAATTCGAATCGAGGTGGGAATCACTTAAATCATCTACAATAACTCTTTGAAGATTTGAATATAGATAATAATTTGATTTCCTAGTCAAAAGTGTGCAAGTGTTTGTGGCGTGAATGAAAATGTGTACACAAATTTGGGGTTTATCTTTTAAAAACTCTAATTTGTGCCCATTCTTGTAAAACTCTCACTATATTTGACAACCCATCTCTATTAGGACCCTACATTATTATCGGCGAAATAATCCCTAGTTAACAAACCCCAATTCCACTCCCTTATTATGTTCAAAATCCTTGGTCCATACTTAGCTTGGTTTTAATCTTGAAACCCCTCTCCAGTATGATTTTTTTAATTTTTACTTAATCTCTTTCATCCTTTTAAGAGCTTTGGCATTAATGAGGTTGTGGGGTGAGAATTGGAATCTAGGTGTCTCCTCAATATATGCATGTTCCTATAACTCATTAGTAAAACTTAAAGGTGTAGAATGTTCTCTTGGTGCTCATGTTCAAAGGTTATTAATTGAAATCTCGGTTAGCCTAATTGGTGTGGTTAGAGCAGTGTGCCCACCCACCCCCCCGGTTCAGTTGTTTGGATTTTCACTTGGATTTCCCCACTAAAGGTTCCTTTCCCTTCTTTTTTCAATAGCTTTTACACTTAACTCATTTGGCCATTGTCTCAAATTTTAAAACTTACAAGTCCAAAAACTAAATAAACCTATAAATCATGGAAACAATGATATCATAAATAATTGGTAAAATTCAAGACTTTATTTTAAAATGAGAAGTCCATTTCAAAAGCTAGCTTAAGATTTAATAAAATTTTAAAATGAAATTAGCATCAAAGTATTGACTCAAATATAAACTTTAAAATCGATTTTCTAAATATCATAAAACCATTATGTTATAAATATTTAGTGTTTTCAAAAACAAGGCAAATTAAAGTAAAAAAAAAACCATAACGAAACTCTTAAACTCATTTTAAACATGATTTGCAAACCATTTGCACATACGTGAAAATATACCAAGATTATGAAATTATCGAATTTGTAAACAAAGATCAATGTAATAAGAGCTCTTGAACTTCTCTTCACAATTCTTCCATGTTCGGGGTCAAATTCTCTAAAATCATAGTTTAGTTCAACACTTCCAAAATAAAAAATTTTGATTTGAATTGGACTAGGTTGAGATGAGAATAACTTAAATACTATGAGATTGAGCTTAGGTTAATTGAATCTAAGCAAAAAATTGAGATTTTAGGGAAGGGATGCAACAATTTAGTGTTTGGATGAGTTGGTGTTGGGTGGCGATTTGGAGTTTTTTTTTTTAAAAAAATTGTGCCTAGAGATTCATGTGTAAGAAGAATTGTTGGGAATTGCTATGTGAATCAGTATTTAGTGAGGTTATGTGAGATGAAGTGACCCACTAATTTAAGCTGTGATTCTTTTCGCTGGGGATTTGCTCAATTATGAATATGCACTAATTTCCTTGTTTTCTGCTATCGATTTTGTAAGCGATTCCTAGTATTATTTCAAATTCTTGGGGAATCATTAGGCTAAGTTTACTATTTTTGCAATTTCTTCTATAATTAACTTATATGTCATTCATTAAAACTCATATTAAGGTAGAACTAACTAAAATTTTGAAAGTTTGAGTGGCACATGTAACTAACTAAATAATTTTATAAATTAATTAAATAAATGAACATATAAATAAGCAAGTAAATAATGCAACTTGCATAAAAGTCATATAAGCAAAAACAACTCAATCACTCCCTCTTAATTGAAATTACATTGGAGTTTAAATCTCAAAAATATTTCTAATATAAGAGTCAAAAAGTGAGTGAATAAAAATAAACTATGCTAATACTAAACTCCTACGAAAGTAAAAAAGTTCGGAATTAAAATATTTTTTTGAACTTTCGCTTTAATAACTTTGAAACCTTAACATAATGAGACTATGAATTGATAAATCAAGGAATTGACTTGAAAATCTCAACCAAGTTTCGTGAGCCAAATTTTTCGCACTAAGGGTAAAATCAACATAATGGTGAAAATAGAATATAGTATTTCTTGTTCTACTCAAAGACCTTCCACTAATGCGATGACTTAATTTAGATTTTTTCCCAACCAAGTATCAAAACACATAAATCCTGGCAAGTAATGAACTTCCTAAAATAAATAATAACTCAAATCATGCTAATTAAAGTTTAATTGAAAAACAATCCTGACACCAAACATAAGGTATTCACTCCTTCCTTCATCTCAAGACTTCTTTAAAGTGTAAAAACTAATAAATGGAGTTTGAGATTAGCTAAAGTGGTTACATAACTAAAATTAAAATAAAACAAAATAAACTAAACTAGAAATAAATGCATGAAAAAAATAAAATAAAGTAGGGTTGCGTCCCAACAAATGCTTTATTTTAAGTAATCGGTTAGACTTCGCTTGAAAGATCACGTAACGCCCACTACTTTGGAGTAGTCAAGAACACATGGATTCACCGTAGCCTTAGGTAATGAAACATGCATGCCCTCCTTTAAAGTACTAAGTTCATTTTAGACTTCTAACTCAAAAGTATCCATATAGTCTTGACTGTCTAACACTAAGTTGTCGACACCACATAAAATCTCCAAGTGTCATTTTTATTATATTCGCATTTCGAATTCCACAAGTATGCATGAAACATAAAGTGGATTTAGCAACACTAGAGTTTAGTCTCATTGCTCTCTTCATATAGTTCATTTAACCTTTCTTTAATGTGTTTACTTCAAGTTCCTTTTCGGTTTCTTTTTCATTAGTTGTGCGGTAATGGGCTAGTTTAATTAACGCCATTATTCATTAATATTTTGAGAAAAGGAAACCAGTTTAGACTAATGTAGAGGCCACTGATAGGCTAGGGGTATGCCTGACTAGGTATCTTTGTTATTTTTGTCTGATTGGTTGCCTTTTGTAGTGTATTTATTTAATTATATCATATTGCATCGCATGTGTGTTATATCGTCATCAGGCGATATGTGTGATGGGTGTTTTACCTCGAGTTGCATGCGTAGAGCGGGCAAAGGGTGTCGTGCAGTCAGGTGGTAGTGGGACCATTAATGTGTCAACAATGAGACTAAATACACAAACCACATTAATTTAAATTTCAAAGTTTGTAAATTTAATTGATATAGATTAATGGGACTATTATTTAGAGAAATAAATTGAGAAACCTAGATTTTCTTAGTGATGATAAAGATGTGTAGGAATCCTAGACTAAAGAGTAACTAGTTAGTGGAGGCATATATTCCTCATATAGGAAAAGTGGCATTTAGAAAGGACACATGTCCTAGTAATTAACTTAGTCAAACTAAAGAATTGCTTAATTAATCCTCCTATTAATCAAAGTATATAAAACAAGAACTTTAGTTTTCATGTAAAAAAAATAACAAAAATTAAGAATTTTTGAGAGCAAAGAGTGCAAGAGTGTGCTAAATTTTTGGGACTTCAACAAGACCTAAGCTTCGAGGATTAAACTACAAAGAATTAAACTATAGGTAACAACTTCAATTCATTTGGTTTGATTTTGATAAAAATGCTTACATGCATGACCATGAAGTGTTAAATGGTTTTGGCTGCTAATTTTATGCTTTTCTAAGGTTGAATATGAATCATATACATATAATATAACTTTGCTTTCAAAAGAATTAGGTCAAACTTTCTAGTTGAACTAATTATATTCATGAAAAATAGGCCAGATTTTGCAATGGCATAACTTCCTTTAATAGGTGACTATTTTTGATTTCATGCTTTCTAGGACCTAATAGTACGTGATTATTCTATTATTTTGCTTATTTTAGGTAATAGGTGACTTTATGAGAGACATTGTACATGTATATACTTTCTTTTGAGATATATGTCGCCTTATATACAATGTACTTGATGCGGGCAGCAAGTATAACAGCTCGATTCTAGTAATAGTGTGACCAACTTACATTGATTATGGATATTATCCTCAGGGAAAGGTGTATTGCACTTACTATTACTTAATCAAAATTACTCTATTGCTAAGGAAATCCTATTTAATTGATTTTTAAACTAAACTACTTTATTCTAACAAAAAAAAGTAAATACTTTTATACTCTTATATTAAGAATATTTTGGTTCAAAACTTCACTTAGGTAATGAATAACTATATTTTTCAACTCACTTCCTCATCTTTATTATGTGTGTCCAATGCCTAATCAGAATAGATAGATTTCTCTTAGATCCACTTCAACCCATTATCGTAACTGATAAATTCTAATGCGTAAACTAGAACTCCACTTATCAGTATGAATAACGCACGCTTCACATTGCTTTAAGTTTCAAATATTAAGATTTATAACCAATTAAGTTTACTATTTGTGCCTTCCTAATCAATAAGTACCTATCGATATTATATATTTTACAGTTGTACTGTCCATATTTGGCTTAAAAGCTTTAATAGTCATGATAGATTCTAAAACCTAATATCAACAAACATATGATCAAGTTGTTCGTAGCATTACTTTTAGGATCAATATAAATTCTAACAATTGCACTTTTTATTTTTATAATCCATTCATAACTACTTTAGCATATTATTCATACCATAGGAACTATTGATCCCTTAGATCAATGAACTACTTACACTTCATTAACATAAATAGGCACATAATTGTATTCATTGAAATAAATAATTGAACAAAATAAATTCAATTAAATCAAAGAAAACAATATTGAACAACCACACGTAAGTCTTCAATATCTTCTCATCCATAACTCCTCTTAATACTCAAGAACAAAGTAAAACTATGCTAATATATTGTTCTTAATCCCTCTTGGTGGTAATGTATATGTTTACCATGTTCTAATACATATTTATACTCCTAAGATACTTTAAAAAATAATGAAAAACCCTAGTAGACAATTCTACATGGAATAGAACTTTAACTTTTTGTTTTCTTTAGTGATGGTGTTATTATTTAATGATCTGGCGCCGTGTATAATGACACGGTGCCATGACGGCTTCGGCCACTTTGTGTGTTTTTTTCTCTCATTCGGTAGACTCGACCACTTTGGGAAAGAAAACTTAGCTCAATTAAGCTACTTGTACTAGAGTTAAATATTTTATTTGAAAATTTTTATTCTAACTTTCGCCATTCTTTTCTTTATTTTTATCTATCTTTTATTTTTTTTCCTCATATACTTTTAGTTGCACGATCCCTGCTCTTTTTCCTATGGATTCCATATTTCTTCACTTTTTTCAACCATTAAGTTTTCTGCTCCTTTTTCTATAAAACTCGTGGGACTCTCTATCTTTTATGTAAAAATCTTGTTAGCATTTCTGACTTTCATTTTATCAAACAAATTCCAACTCCAACTTTTTTAATTAAACACCATGCGATTTCTTCCCCTCTTAGCACTAAGTCTTTATTTAGTTTTTATTATCAAGCGAGATTCACACTTATTATAGAATTCTTTACAAATCTCACTTTTTCTACAAGAAGCGTTCTAGTATTCTTCTTGCTTTTATTTCGAGTTCATGGTCTTCCATAGCTCTAGGTTTCTAATCATAAAATCATACCATTTTTTGCTACATCTTCATTAACAATTTAATAATACTCTTTTGAGTTTCATATCAACATAATACTTGTATTATTTTCATCAGTTAAAGGAATGAGCTTTGCAAATGAACTACTTATTCATTACATATTACTATATATAACTTTATATATGCTACTTAAACATACAAAAATAGTAATTAAATGAAATATAATACATTACCAAGCTTTCCTCTTAGACTTTTTCAAAAATAAAATTTCACGATTATACCTGCATTGTTTATCCTTATTTCATTCTTTCTTACAAATTTCTATAGAGTAGTGCTAATGCCCCCAAATTTAAACCAAACATTGTCCTCAAGGTTTTAAAAATAAGCATGAAAAAATATAAACATAAAATAATGAAAAAGATAATAATAATGCATGAACATAGAATTTAAAAAACTAATAAAAGTACAAAATAATTCAAATGTAAAGTTAATCAATATAAATGTATCTCTCATCTCCCTAGGGTCTAAAGAAATCTTAACACTATGATTTCAAGACTGCGCATCATCATCATCATCATCAACAACAACAACATTAGCTTCAGCAAAGGATGGTGTTAAAGGACACTCCACCTTTATTCTCGGCACCATGCCATGATCAAACATTTAGTTCGGTGCTGCTAAGAAGCCAATAGACCTATCAGTTGGCCTCATCCTTTTGTGCCACTCTTATCTAGCTAAGTCTCTCTGATGATCTACAAATAATTTGAAGTTGCAACACCCGTTTTAGTCATTCTTGCTCATATGTCACTAACGCTTCACTATACTGAGCCATGTCCTCTCTGTACTATCTCCTCATCAAAGCAATTTATATCTTCAGTTACTGTGGAGACAAGTCCTCTTGTAGTGGTACTTGTGTTTGTAGTGGAGGAAGTGGTGAAAAAACCTTAGGACCATCCAAGACTCACTTTCCTATGAGTGGGTCTACAAACTAATAGCCCTCAATGATTTCCTACTAGTGATCCTCCTTCTCTCCATATTCTTCGTTCTCCACCTCCTCGACTAACTCCATAGCAGTTGTTGTTGTGTGATCCTTTTGCTCGTTGGCCAACATCTCGGCCTAAAGTATATTTCCCTCGGCTATTTTTCCCTCTAATCCATGGAGTCTTGGTAATCAGTTGGTGATTTCAGTCTGAGCATAAACTCATCATCAATGGTTGGTTGGGCCTTAATGTCGAACTTTTATTTGTGAATCAATCGCACTATAACCTTCAAGCAAAACTTTAATCAAAATAGGAAACAATAGTTGTTATATCATTATGACAATATAGACTCACTCAGGTTCTTGTAGATGATCTCACACATGTGTATATCCCCGTACTTTGTAATCTCATACAAACAAGCCATTTTTGGCTTGCTGAACTCGCCCTGCTAAGTGGCTGGGTTTAATGAAGCAACTAGAAAGTGTTGCCACATTCTATAAACTTTCCTAATGCTCCCCTTTTTAATGTGCTTTGGCACATTCTTATATCCCATTACCCATCCTTATTGTCCTTAGACAATCAATATTCTCTCTATGGTTTTAAAAAGGTATAGGTTTAAGGTATCTCATATAAATTATCAGAGAAACTTTGTTTGGCTTCAATCACATATGCTTTAACCCATAGCTGTTATTAATAGAACGCTCATTAAATGGGACAAATACCCCTATCACCTTCACTGGTTACCCTTCTTGAGAAACTTTGCATTTACATAAAATACATAAACAAATTCACTCACTCCTCTAACCTTGTTCTCCCTATAGTCTTGAGTGAATCGCTCCCAACCTTGTTGCCTAATGAAGATGTTTACTCTTTTGTCTTAATTAACGACTAATTAATTCCCATTTCGCAAATGAAATTTCTATGCTCAATAACATCATATTTTTCCTTAGCCGATTTACTAATGTAATACTTAGACTTAAAAGGTCTAGATTCCTCCTTATTTGGATCTCTTGAGGATGATACCTCATAATCACTTGCTCCCTATTCACTAACTTGACATGTTTGCCTTCTTATTCTTGGTGGCTTTCTCAAAATCTCACATAACACCATAACTAATAACACGGGTCTTCAAATCACATAAAAAAAAAATTTATATCACAAGGATCATTTACATGCCAAAGAATGCAAAAGACATACTAGGTCTCTATAAGCCATATTAATGCTCAACATTCACACAACTTAAAACTCATATACAACACCTTCATATCCACAATTCATGCTATTTCATCAAAATCTCTCAAAGAATTTCAACATGTCACTAATAAAATTGTAAGTTTACCTTAACATTGTCGGGGCATGTGCCCTAGGTCAATCCATTAATTGTCTTTATGAATACTTTTAGTTAATAAAATATAGGATTTCATTTGCTATTTATTATAATTAATTTGCATGTTTACATTATAATAAGAACCATAGGTATTTACAGAAATATCATAAATGTCCCTAGTCGATCATTATTCTGGGAACTATAATGAATTAAGACTAGTGTGAGTCTTGATTGATGATCATTGAACATATGATCATTATACGTATAGGGATAGAATCAAGATCACGAGTACTTGTTAGGGAACAAAGTATTGGACCGACCCTTTATTAGAACATCACATGGATTAAGTCATAGTCGTTTCTCACGATAGGTATATTTTTTAGTCCTCTGATTTGAGATTACCAGAGACTTCAACATTAGGAACATAGTGATTTGACACTATCAAGCGTTGTCTTTAACCAGAGGATTATAATGGTTGTGATTGGTTATTGTGTGAGCAATGTGATGAAATTTGTGTAATCGAGATAGAATTTGTCCCTCTCATATAAAGAGAGATATCTAGCGGATCCCTCGATGTGTTAGACTATTAAAAGGCCTAGTCTAAGTGAATTGTTATTGATCAATGTCACTTGGATGTTTTCAGTCTACCTAGAGATCAAGACTAGTACGATTGAACATGTTGGATGACAATTCCATGCCTTACGTTCGATCAAAAGGATATCGTGTGACAAAAGGATGTTATATACACTATTGATTAGGTTGTATCGATTTGATATTCATACAACTTGGGTAGTCACAATGTCTTGCTAGAGGCCGCTTATGACTTGTATACCAAAATGTGTTTTGGTACACTACCAACGTTGTATGAGCCTATTGGGTCGCACACTAAGAATGGTTTTGCGAGATTTTAAGATGGTTCGGAAAAATGAGTTTTATATGATAAAATTCATGAAAAAACGTCCTTGTGGTGTATTACACTTATACTTCTTTAAGTAGGGGTATATGTGTAATTTACTTAATCGTTTATATACGAGGGTTGTATAAATAGACGCTTTAAGTTAGAATACACGTACGAAAGATTAAAAGGCCGACACTCTATTTTCATTTTAGAAACGACTTTGGGTTTTTTGGTATGCTCTGAATCATTTTGGAGAGAAACAATAGGTTTGGTATTCTCTCGAAGCTAGCACTTCGAATCTCGGCCGTCGTTCGTGCGTGGACTACTAGTAGAGGGCGTTCGTCGTTGGCAACGCCTTAGAGATCGATCAACCTTCAGAAAGGTATATTACGACTGAGGTATGATTAAGTTTTTCATGGTTTAAACGTTTCTAATGGAATTAGATTCGGATCCTGTTGGGTTTTTGTCAAAAAAATTTTTGTAATTTTCGTTGTGCATGAACCCCAAAACCCAACAAACATTGGACTACTTTTCGGCATATATTGATCCTCTAAGCCCCTAACAATCCAAGCAATCGCACTTTGATCACAACCTATACCCTTAGTGTTTTCATGAATCGAATCCCTCTATCAATGCCCTAACACTCCTCTTTGTGCAAATCCATATATGTACTCTCTCTTTCACTATAAATCACTAGGAACACTTTTTCTCACTTAGAATTGATAGGATTTTGGTTCTAAAGAGACGTATGCTTGGTTGGTGGTGTATAAAATAGGTTTCAAGTGTTTAAGAAGTGGGTGAAACGGGGTTTAAAACCCCTCTCTTTGACGTTGGAGCCATCCTTTATAGGGCAAGGCACCGTGACTACGTCGAGACAGCACAAAGTCCGTTGTGTGCCTTTGTTACTCCTAGCTTGGCACCCTACTAGCATTGTTCCTTAAGCCTTACATTTACGTATGTTTGCACACATCGCATCGATCAATACGTCCATATTATTTTGCATGTTTTTTTGTTAATTCCCTATTTGGCGTCTCCTTGATCTGTGTATTACTACGCAAGGTGTCGTGACAGTGTGATATACTATGTATGTATAAGAATTTCCAAAAAATATACTCTTGATTTTCCCTTGTACGTTACCTTTACAACTTAAACTTTTTCGCTCTTTTACGCTATTTACTGAGTTAGTCGAGACTTTTCCATTCCGATGAACTGTTACCCAACAAATGGTCTTTCTTGCACATTTAGCACGAATTCTCAGAAGTTAGAAAACTAAAAAATTTTATTGTACTACTAAACTAACTAAATAACTACTTGACTGAAATTAAAAAACCCCCATGTTGCCTCCTAATAGCACTTACTTTAACATCACTAGGCTGACGCCTTTTCGCTCCTTAGTGTGAGTCTAAATCAAGATGCTCCAATCGTAGGTTGGAGATAGTGATATCTCTTCCATTTGGATGTACTTCTTACTCTTCAACGAAAGCAATCTTCTCAAAATCATCATTCTCTCCGATACTCATTATGATCATTTTTCTCCTTTTGTGCAAGACCATAATTAAGTGTTCAAGAAAGGCCGCCAAAATATCATAGTTACATTATCATCCATGTAGTGATCCATAATCTCAAAATCCGTGATGAATGTGAAGCTGCCCACTTTTACATGCACATTCAAGACTCTTCAGATTTGTTGGTACCAAGTTACCATCAACTACTTGTAACTCTATTGTATCAGGACAACTGATCTTCAAATTGACTTGTAACATGTTCTTTATTGGCATGACATTGACTGAGGCTTTCGTATCACTCAAAATATTTCTAAATTGGTGCTCATCAATGCTTAATGGTATGGATATATCTCCAGGATATCTTTCTTGATTGGTTGAAGTCTCGATGTCAACTTGAACTTTAGTTTCGAATTCTTTGCAACTACCTTGATGTTATTTCCTTTCGGTGCTTCTTCAGAAGGTTCCTTATTTTTTTTCTTACCTCTCTATTATTTCTTCCCCTTCTTTTGATTCTTCAAGGCATTGATCCTTTGTTACTTGAGTCCTTCAAGTTCATCTTGCCTTACTTCTATTTCGTTCTCATACAACACTTCATACTTCATTATAGCTAAAATTTTGACTCTCTTTGGCTTTTACATAACTTGTTCATGCATTGTCTCATTCGTATTTATAGTGCACATCATGTAAATAGTAATAAAATTTTCACTCGGATTTGTGATATTATTAGTTAGAAACTGTACTTCTTTCCTTTAATTTAAAGCAATGGCTAGCTGGCTCGTTTGTCTTTCCAAGTTCTTGTTAGATTGTTATCTCTCTCCGTCTATCTTTTTCATAGCTTGCCTCACATTTTCCACCTTTTTTAAATTTTGCGGCTTTCCCTATGGCTCATATTGATGCCATGCAAGAAACTTAATATCGACTTTAACGAAGTCATCTCTTTGCTCTACCCTAGCTTCCCTTATTGGACTTGTTGATCGAAGCTTTGAGATAACTTTAGTGCGTTATCAAGATTTCCATATGAGAAGTTGGGGTTGTTGTTGTCTTCTTGATAAAACCTTTGAGGAGCCATTGCTATCGGGTTGAAGTTATTTTCACAGCTCTGATTGTTCATGAAGTTGATATATTCAAGCTCCATTCCTTGTTGCAAGTCCATTCAATTAACTACCATCGCTTAGTGATTAACGGGTTGATGTATCGCTTGCACTTGTAGATTTTTTTGTCCCATTTGAAGCTTCACCATTTGACTAATCAGGTACGATAGTTATGCCATGATTGCTGCTTGTGAATCAATCTCATGTACTACGTACTACTGTTGGTTTCCTTGCGATGGAACTAGTACTAGTTGTAGAGTTCAGAGAAAAATCTTGGAGATCACGTGCTCCATCCTCATCCTTGCCTAGTGGAGAACCACCTCCTGTGACATCTACTAGTATTCTGGTGTTTTGATTCATCCCATAGTAGAAAATAGTGTAGTTGTGCCCATTTCACGCATCGATGTACTAGTCATCTCCTCGGCATCTCCTTGGATCTTTCCCAAACCTCTCCTAGAGCCTCACCATCTTCTTGCTTGAATTGATTAATTTCCAATTTCCTTTAATGGACCTTTAGAGGGGTAAAACTTATCTACAAATCTTTCATTGATTTTCGCCTATGAGGTTATACTCTCTACATTTAGTCTTTGGAACCAGGATTTGGCTTTTCCACCCAGTAAGAATAGGAAAAGTCTCATCTTGATCATTTTCTTTGTAACTTCGGGGTACATGGTGTCACATTTCTCAAAGAAATTTTTTGCATGTGTAATTAGATCTTCATTCGCTAGCCCATTGAACAAGCTATTTTGCACCATGTTGATTACAGAGGGTCTCAGTTTGAACTCGGTGTTGTTAGCTAGAAGCCACATCACTCGTTGTAAGTCTCTTGAACTTATGGCTTGAACTAGTCATGAAAAACATCTTTATCTCTGCACTCTGTCTTTCACTATCGGATCACCTACGGGTTGGTTATTTCCTCAGTCCTATTGTTGGTTTCATGCTTGATCTTTAGCCATCTTGACTTGTTTATTTTTCTTTACTTTGTTGGTTTAGTCATTTCAGGGTCATTAGACACTAAGTCCTTTCCTCTTTTTTTACGCATGCACTAATTCTCTTTAAAAAGAGAACATAAAAGATCAAGTGCGGATTATTAAACTTGAGACTTAAAACCTTCTATTCTTTTTACTTTTTTTTGTTTTATTAACTTGAAAGTAAATTACTTAAGCTAAAACTGAACAATTTTGCAAATTAACTAAGTTAAAGTGGGTACCTATCCCCAGCAACAACGATAAAAACTTGATACGGCCCGCAAGTATAATGGCTCAATTGTAGTAATAATGTGATCAACTTACATTGATTATGGATATCGTCCTTAGGGAAGGGTGTATTGCACTTAGATTACTTAGTCTTTATTAATCTATTAATAAGGAAATCCTTTTTAATTGGGTTTTCAAACTAAACTATTCGATTCTAATAAAACAATGTAAATACTTTTAAACTCTTTTATTAAGAACATCTTTGTTCACAACTTCACCTTGGTAATGAATAACTTAGCTTTTCAACTCACTTCCTTTTTCTATTATGTGTGTGCAATGCCTAATTAGAATAGGCAAATTTCTTTCAAATTCACTTCAACCCAATGTCATGACGGAAACAATTCTGATGTGCAAACTAGAACTCCACCTACCAGTGTGAACAACGTAAGCTCCGCATTGCTTTAAGATCCAAATCTTTAGATTCATAACCAATTATGTTTACTATATATGCCTCCATAATCAATGACTATTTATCGATGTTATGTATTTTATGGTTGTACCATCCATATCCAGCTTAAAAGCTTTAATGGTCATGACTACTTTTAAAACCTAATATCAACTAACACATGATCAAGTTGTTCGTAGCATTACGATTAAAATCAATAAAAATTCTAACCATTGCACTTTTTATCTTTATAATCCACTCATAACTACTTTAGCATAGCATTCATATAATAGAATCCATTGATCCCTAAGATTAATTGACTACTCACATTTTATTGAAATCAACATGCACACAATGGTATTCATTAAAATTACAAATTGAATGAAATAAATTTAATTAAATCATAGAAAACAATATTTAATAACCACACATGAGTCTTCAATGTATTCTCCTCCAAAACTCTTCTTAATACTCAAGAAAAAAAAGTAAAACTATGCTAATCTATTGCTTTCAATCTCTCTTGGTGGTAATGTATATGTTTACTACATTCTAATACATATTTATACTCGTAAGATACTTTAGAAAACAATTAGAAACCATAGTAGACAATTCCACATGAAATAGAACTCTAACTTTTTATTTTCTTTATTCTCGATAATGTCATTTAATGATCCATCGCTATAGGTGTAATGCCACAACGCCGAGACAGCTTCGGCCACTTTCTGTGGCTTATCTCCCATTCAGTAGACTCGGTGCCATACATTGACCTCCTTGGCATCATCCCTTGTAACCCATGGCGTCGCCTCTGCATCGACTATCCTTGCCTCCTTTTCTTATCTTTTTGGTATTCCATGTCGTCACCATGTTGTCTGGCCTTCTACCCATAGCGTCAAGCATGTTAGCCACAACGTAAACATTACTTTTATGCCTTTTAGCCTCGTTTCTTCACGAATTAAATTGTTTGTCTCCTTTATACATTGTATACCTAAAAATACATAAATATTGTCAATTTAAGCTCATTCCAGTATGTTTATACTAAATATACTACTAAACTAATACTATATATAAGGGCGAATAGACATTTATTAGTACTCTAGTTAGGGTTTTCCATTGTAGGATTGAAGCTCTATATGACATGAACTTATTATGTTATCCATGCTTCACCATTTTATTAAGTCTTCTATTAGTATAAGTTAAAGGTATGACACATAAAAGACTAACTCAATAACCGAAAGGTTGAACAACTGAACAACTTCTTAAATTATAATAAGATATTACAAGTTAGCACGAGAGTTGAGGAGCAACCACGTCGCAATGAACGGTAATGGGGAGTGAGAGAGTGACATGGCAAGGTTGCAGAGACATCAATAGGGCCCACATTACACACACCAGGTGGCCTTAGACTGAGGGGCCGCCACACTTGGTATCAAAGCAATGGTTTGAGGAACGTTGGAGTTAATAAAAGAGCATAAAACTCAACAAACAAACCATAGATATGGAAAGCCGATGTATTTACCTTAGAACCCCTATTGGGAAGTGAAGGTGAGGTTGGTAGAGTTAGGGTTTATATACGTGTTAGATACTTAGAGGTCAGGCCGCATCACAACGACACCGTAAGTATAATGTTTCAATTGCAATAATAATATGATCAATTAATGTTGATTACGAATGTCTTCCTTTGTGAAAGGTTTATCTCGACATGGTTCACATAGCAAAGCTCACTCTATTTTTAAGATTTTTTTTTTTGGTTTAACTAAACTACACTATTCTATAAAATGATGTAAAATAACTTTTACTATTATATTAAGAATATTCTAAGTTCACAACTTCATTTAGGTAATTAATTACTATGTTTTTGTATCTCACTTTCTTCATCCTCATTACGTGTGTGCAATGCTCCATTAAAATAGACATATTTCTTTAAGATTCACTTCAAGTCACTGTCATGGTGGAAAAAATCCTAATGTGCAAACTAGAACTCTACTTATCAGTGTGGATAATATAAGTCTCGCATAGCATTAAGTTCCAAATCTTTAAATGCATTACCACTTAAGTTTACTATCCATGTCTTCCTAATCAATAACTATCTATCGATGTTATATATCCTACATTTGTATTGTCCATATCTGACTTAAAGGATCCAATGGCCATGGTAACTCCTAAAACATCTAATTAACAAACACACTATCAAAATGTTCATGTTATTATGTATAAAATCAATACAAATTCTAATTAATGCACTTTTTAATCATTATAATCCGCTTATACTACCTTTAACATAGCATTCATACCATAGGTTCCATTGGTCCCTACAATAAGTAAACTACTTACTCATCATTGAAATCAACATACACATCATAGTTTCCATTACAATCAATGATTAAATCGAATAACCTCAATTAAATCAAAGAAATAATACCGAATAACATAAATGGAGTCTTCAATGTCTTCTCCTCAAAAACTCTTCTCAATACTCAAGAACAATGTAAAACTATTGTGGTGGCTCATAAACTATTGTAAACTACGATATTCTATATGTTTACCATGTTTTAATACCTATTTTATACCCTATGACCCATAGGAATACAATTAGAAACCCTAAATAGCAATTCCAAATGAACTAGAACTCTCAAACTTTCTATTTTTAGTTCCCAATGATTTCTATAAGTAATCCATGCCATGTCTAGAAATCCAGAACAATTCCACAACTTGGACTTTTTGTGTTAGTTTCTTCTCATAGTAGGTTTAATGCCCTATGTGTAATGTCTTGGTGTCATTTGTATTCCCCCACACCGCCAGCACTGCATCAACTGTACTACACCTAGTTTCTTGTCTTCATGCCTTTTCTAGCCTTGCCATGCCTTATGTTTTCTTCCATGGTTTCAAGTCTCTATAACACGGTGTCAAATGTGTATTTATGCTTGTTCTCCTCATTTCATCATGAAATCACTCATTTAACTTGTAAACTTGAAAATACATAAAAACCAATAATTTGAGCTCATTCTGGGATATTTATAGCAATTATACTATTGAACTAACCCTAAATATAAGTTTAATTAAATACGTACCACCATAACAACCGCAATAGCTCCTATGGTTCTCGCCATACTTACAGTATCGATAGTCGTCGCCATGACCAACTCTTACACTAATGCCCATAGAGCAGCCAACACTCGCGACTACTTTAGGTAGTGCCATGACAGATGAGGTGAAGCTGATTAAGGAATTCATCTGGTTTAAGGTCGGATTCTTTTACGGAGGAGGTGGCTCAAAGAGGCCGAGTGATGGTTACTATCACATTAGTGGGTCCACAAGCTATTGAGAGTTGAGGAGGGCATCCCGACATGAGTTTTAAGATTCTACTTCAAAGGAGATGCAACAGTCTGATGGACAAGTTATACAGATACGCATCCAAAGCCGACGACTTAAGCCGAGTTCCACAAACTTTTCAATGATGAGTACATCCATGACTAGGTTGAGTTGAGACTGATGGAGGATTTCATGGCCTTAAGACAAGGTAACCGATCAATACTATAGTATATGGAGAGATATTGATACTTATTACAAGTCATCATAAATGTTGTAGAGACAGAGAGACTGTAGATCTATTATTTCGTTTGGGGATTAGTTAAGGTCATCACCAGTGTTATCATTTCCACTAGAGCTTGCACACTATAGGAGATTTATAACCAAGCTTTTGCACATGAGATATCATCTGCAGAGGTATGGTAGGCGCACATCCGTTGGCTTTTTGGCGCTCAGGGCTAAGTTCTAGGTTACATCAGATACATAAGAGACATATAGATCAGTTTGAGAAAGACTGTAGAGTTGATCGACATTCTGATAGGGGCCGTAGAAATGAATTAGAATATAGAGATTATAAATTCAAATATGATGTTAGGCAAATGGTTTATGATTTTTCAGTCGCACCAGTAGTGCAGCCTAGATTGCAACCTCCACGAAACCATCAGGACGAGGATCAGCTAGGCTGTGATAGTGGTCGGTAAGATAGGGGTTAAGGTCAGAGATCTTTAGATGGGCAGGTTTTGAGGCATGAGAAATGTCAATGTTTTTGTTGTGGTAAGACTGGACACCTCAACGGATTGTACGAGACCTTCCCCACCTCATGAGCCAGATCAAACCAAATAGAGAGTCCACGTAGTAGCTCACTTAGACAGAGAGGCGACCAGACAACTCATCGAGGGTATGTTATCAATTTTTCATAGATTGATGCATGTCATGTTCGATTCCGATATCACATTATCATTTACTGCCGGATGTATTGGAGTAGAGTTAAGGTTAGCATTATAGGTGATAGACATACACTTTGTCCTTAGTACAACCGCTGAGGATAAGATATACCCTAACCAGTTATGTCGAGACTACACAATAAAGGTAGACGAGCATTAATTCCTAGTCTACTTATGATTCCTAGAGTACATCGAGTTCGACGTTCTTTTGTGGTTGGACTAGCTGGCGTCATACCATGCTCAGTTGGATTACTTTTGGAAGACCATTATGTTTCATATTCCAGGGATACTAGAGTTCACATTTACCGGATTTGCAACCGCACTACCTTTTACTAGAGGCCGATTAGTAATGAGTCAGCAGATGAAGGCCTTTGTACATATCGTTGAGCCGGAGCCGAGGATGATGATCATGATAGAGGATGTTCCTATTTTTCACGAGTTTCCCGACACATCCTCGAGTGATTTTTCAGGATTACTACAACCTCAAGAGGTTGATTTCATCTTAGAGTTTTTAGCAGGGACTCAACCTATACTTAGCCGACCCTAGAGGATGTATGCGTCGAAGCAGGAGTAGTTAAGAAGACTGTTTGAGGATTTGTTGAAGAAGGGTTTTATTCACCCTAGTATGTCTCTTTAGGGAACATCAATCTTGTTTATCAAGAAGAATGATAGTTCAATGGGGATATACGTGGACTATAGGAAGCTAAGCTACGTGATAGTCGAGAACCGTTACCCACACCTTAGGATAGACGATCTATTCAACCAATTGGCAGGTGCCAAGTTCTTATTGAAGATTTATCTGCATCAAGATATCACTAGTTGAGGATTCAAGAAAAGGACATCAAAAAGCCTTCAATATGAGATACAAGGTGTTTGAGTTTATAGTCATGCTTTTCACGCTAACTAGCATCCCAACAATCTTTATGGAAATGATGCACAAGGTCTTGAGACTATACTTGGATAGATAAATCATCATTTTATATGAAAAACATCTTGATCTATAGTAGGACACGTGTTGAGCACGACAGTCATCTTAATTCGGTTTTGATCACAATCAAAGAGGCTAGGTTGTATGCCAAGTTCAATAAAAGTGACTTCTGGCTGAGTGAGGTGATTTTTCTGGTACACATCATTAGCGATTAGGTTGTCTGTGGATTGAAAGAAGATTTGAGCGATTATCAATTAGAGGACTTCTACATTTATCTATGACATATGGATTCTTGTAGGGCTAGCAGGGCACGACCGGTGTTCGTACAAGACTTTTCATAGATTGCAACGGGAATGAAAAAATTGTGCACCATTGTTGGCATTGCCAGAGTCAAGGAAGAGTTTTTGAGTCTACTCAAATGCCTCGAGTATTGGCTTGGATGCGTATTGATGTAGGAGGGTAGTCTAGTAGCATATTTTTATAGACGCTGGAGATCCCAAGAAGCTAACTAACTAGTGCATGAATAAGAGCTTGCACGAGTCCATTTTGCACAGAAGTTTTGGAGGCATTATCTATTTGGAGAGAAGTTCATCATATACACCAATTATCAAAGCTTGCGTAAAATCTTCGATTAATGAGATTTGAACATGCGTCAGAGGAGATGGCTTAAGTTACTGAAGGACTACGACTTTACCATTAAGTATCATCTTAGGAAGATAACATTGTAGCAGACGCATTGAGTAGGAATGGGAATGACAGTGAGATAATCATTCATCGGATGACACATGAGCACAGACTAGTAGCTTTAGTGTGACGGCCCCAATTTCCACAAATTGGGCCCCGCCCAGCCTAAACTCACGTGGACCCCCCAAGCCAATCTCGCAACGTCAACGAGTGCCTAGTCAGCCTTCAAATCCATCATTATCAGTACATTCAACATTTTACAATTGAGTTATTAATGTTTTTCAATGTTTTACAATTTTAGCGGAACCGACTAATACATAAATAACTCAACAAAAAGATTAGGGAGTTAGGCAACCTAATTGTGGAACCCAGTAAATATCATCAGAGGAGAGTAAATATAAAATATTCAAAAATTCACCTAGCTAATAAGCCTTCCCTCTGCTACTCGTACGCGGCTCTGCATTCTGTCAAACATAAGAATGACGAGCCCAGGTAAGTAAATCCAGTAGGACACATACACAACATTTCACAATATCCAAAGCAACATTTCACCATATCCTAAGCAGTCGAATTCTTGCAAATAGAACGAAAGGAATCAAGAACGCATGAATATAAAAGACTGTAACCAATCCATTAATGAGTGATGCCTAATAACAAGGAGTCCCGACCAAAAGGTCGTTGAATAGCGGTACAAGCCCCGCAGACTCGGGTTTAGGACGAGACCCAAGCCTCCCAGTCCTAACCCTTGCGACTATGAGACATTCATAGACCCGAATCTAGGATAAGACCTCTGCCTCCCTGCCTTAGCCCGTACGACTATGAACCATCCATGGAATCGGATAAAAGCCCCCTATGTGCACTCGATTGGGAGAAATCGACGGACGACCATGAAAGACATCTGATTTAGGACGAGGCCCCTGCCTTCCAGCCCTAACCCTCTCAAATTGCAGATAAACAGTAACCATGACTCACTTGCCAATGGACTTGCTCAATCGACCACAATTCCAAATATAGCTATCATCACAAAGCAATGAAAAACAATAAAGTTATCACAAAATAGTAAACAACAACAGCCAATGGAGAGAAATGAAATATTGTATAAGTTCATAACTGGTTTACTTACCTCGAGAAATCGCGAACCTTAACACGTCGCTCGCGTCTCGATTTGCGCACCCGACACCCGACTCCTAAGTCTCTGGTCTCCATTTAGATATTTTAGGCCTAATTTATTAATATCATTTAAATCTCACTAAAATTGGGTGAAGTACAACTCACCTCTATCGCGTCGTCGACATTCGTCGATTCGCACCCTTCGTCGAGGAGCTATCGGTCCAGCAACGCCATCGCGTCGTTCACCACCGACGTCGAAGCCGCGCCACCGCCGTCACCGCGTCGCTGCCGACACCACCATTGCACCACCGTCGCTGCGGCCTCGTCGTCCCGCTGCCTAGCGCCGCCGCCTTGCTGTCGTGCCACCGTCGGCTTTACCGCCGCTTCGCTGGCCGTCGGCGAGTTGCTCGCCAAGCCACGCAGCTGGTTCATCGTTGCACCGCCGTTTACGCCACGCAATTTGCCGCTGGAGCCGCCGGTGCGCGACCCCCACCGCCGCCTCTACGCGATTGGCACCGCCGCTCTGCGAATCGCCGTTGCATTGCGCGCATGTTGCTCGCTTCACCGCCAGCAGCCGCCAATGCCGCTGCTGCTCGCGCGCGCCGTCCGTTGTCCGGCCGCGTCGACCACCACCACGACCGCTGCCGACCGCCGCTGGCCGCTGCCCCACCGCACGCTGCCAGCGCGATCACCGCATGTCGACGACGCGACGCGTTAGCCGCAGCTGCCGCGAGCCACTGCGTCGCCGCTCTCGCATTGTAGATCCGTTTCGGCTGTCGCCGATCTCACCGGGGCTGCTAGCTTGTGCGCTCTCTCTCCCTAGCTTCCTCTCTCTTTCTCTCTCCTCTTTCCCACCTCCCGATTCTTATCTCAATTAAGTTTTTTTTCTTTTATATATAGATATACATTTTCTTTTTATTTTCTTTTTGATTTCAAATCAAAAGTGTCCTCGATATTCGTGCAACACGAATCTCGATGCAACTCAATAATTAAGCAACGCGCATCTCGAGGCACCAACCAGCCTCATTTCAAGATCTCAATACTCGTGCTACACACAATACGAGGCATATCCAACATAAATATTATGCCACTATCTCGGTCCCACATCAGCACGCGACACGAGGCGCTTCGCCGTTCGTGTTTCGACTCACCGAAAAAAAACGTATAGTTAGCATTATCATTTCAAATTGGATTCGGACATACGTATTTCGACGAGTTCATCCCACATACGACTTTGACTTGACATGTGGCACAAGTCAAGTTTTCGAGCCGTTACAGTCCTCCCAACGAATTAGAATTTCATCCTCGAAATTGAAGCAAATCTCGCAGGACAATGGTGTTTTTATGCATGAAGACCCAAGGCTATACCCGCCCAAGGCCATACCTCCATTTTACTCTGTAGGGTTGGGCTCCTCCGCGACAAGCTGGGCTACTCCGTGACGAGCTGGGCTCCTCCGCGACCTCCAAGCAATGAAAGCACCATCAGTCTCCTCCCATCAATATATCCCAGGGCAACATCCTCGCAACATATATTGGAATACAAATTAATACAAATGAACATTTTAATTTCATGATCCACAGTCACTAGCATACGTATATCCAATGCATGCCCACGAGAAATGTAAATCAGTCTCACTCATCGAGTGAGTTTCAACCCGACTCGTACCCTTTATCAGTTTACGATGGATAGTAGTCGGACCAGACGTGGCAGTAGCATGAATTTGTTTTTGGCTGTCCACACGCCCATACATGTACATTGAAATCCCGTTCCAACTGGAACATGTCCATCATCTCCAGACCCTCGCACTGAATGGGACGATGCCGAGAATGCGACTGGTACTCCGATGCGTGTACTCCCACGCTCTCACTCACCATAACATCGTCTGCACCCCAGAGCGTCCACGTCGATGCCACCGTAGTGCACAACCAAACATCGGCCTCGCTGAACAACGAAAGTGATACGATGTTCGACCTCATATGATCGCGTGTAGCCAAGACGTCAAGGATATTTGCTGCTCCGAGATTCGTACCACTGTGAAACTCTTCCGAGAGATACCGCTAAAACTCGTGAGACTACCTCGCTTGAGTCGTCATGTTAATTCCCGTATCAGTTGGGGCGCTCCGCATCTCTTCACGTAAGTACGAGTTCAACAGGTTCACTCGAAAACGTTCACCTTTTTTTTTTTACTTTCAAAGTAAATGTATCATCGAGATTCGTGCGACACAAATCTCGAGGCACCCTTGTCTCGAATCTCGCAAATTGCGCATCTCGAGGTCATGCGATCATCAACACTTGCAAAGCGCGAACCTGCAGCCTCACGATCATCTTTCTGAAACGTCGTCGCATTTTCCATAGCCACGAAATCCTTGATATCATATATATATTATAACACCACAAATATACCATATCGGATAAATCGTAATTCTCCTCACTTCCCAACGATGACTTAAGTCAGGATCATAGGGTTCCACTCTAAGTTCAACCATTCCTAACTTCCGCTGGTTTTGTGTCTTAATTTCAAAAGTCGAGTATTTACAACTTCGGCTCTGATACCAACTGTGACGTTGGTATCACAATGTCTAAAGCCATGAGATTTTTAAAATTCAGTCTCTGATACCAACTGTGACAGCCCTAATTTCCACAAATTAGGCCCCGCCCGGCCTAAACTTACGTGGACCCCAAAGCCAATCTCTCAAGGTCAACGAGAGCCTAGTCAGCCTTCAAATCCATCATTATATGTACATTCAACATTTTACAATTGAGTTATTAATGTTTTTCGATGTTTTACAATTTTAGCGGAAGCGACTAATACATAAATAACTCAACAAAAAGATCAGGGAGTTAGGCAACCTAAATGTGGAACCAGAAATATCATCAGAGGGGAGTAAATACAAAATATTCAAAAATTCACCGAGCTATGAAGCCTACCCTCTGCTACTCGTACGCGGCTCTGCATTCTGTCAAACATAAGAATGACGAGCCCAGGTAAGTAAATCCAGTAGGACACATACACAACATTTCACAATATCCAAAGCAAAATTTCACCATATCCAAAGCAGTCGAATTCATGCAAATAGAACGAAAGGAATCAAGAACGCATGAATATAAAAGACTGTAACCAATCCATCGATGAGTGTTGCCCAATAACAAGGAGTCCTAACCCTTGCGACTATGACACATCCATAGACCCAAATCTAGGACGAGACCTCTGCTTCCCAGCCCTAGCCGGTACAACTATGAACCATCCATGCAACAGGATAAGAGCCCCCAACGTGCACTTAATTGTGAGATATCGACAGACGACCATGAAAGACATCGGATTTAGGACGAGGCCCCTCCCTTCCAGCCCTAACCCTCTCATATCACTGATAAACAGTAACCATGTCTCACTTGCCAATGGACTAACTCAATCAACCACAATTCCAGAGATAGTTATCATCACAAAGCAGTGAACAACAATAAAGTTATCACAAAACAGTAAACAACAACAGCTAATGGAGAGAAATGAAATATTGTATAAGTTCCTAGTTGGTTTACTTACCTCGAGAAATCTCAAACTTTAAAACGTCGCTCACGTCTCGATTTGCGCACCCGACACCAAACTTTTAAGTCCCTGGTCTCCATTTAGACATTTTAGGCCCAATTTATTAACATCATTTAGATCTCACTAAAATTAGGTGAAGTACACCTCACCTCTATTGCGTCGTTGACATTCTTCGATTCGCACCCCTCGTCGAGGAGCGATCGGTCCAACAACGCCATCGCGTCGTTCACCGCCGACGTTGAAGCCGCTCCACCGCCGTCACTGCATCGCTACACCACCGTTGCACCACCGTCGCTGCCAGCGTCGCCGCCGCCGCCGAAGGTTGCCGAAGCCGCTGGCGTCGCCGCCGTCTTCTGGTGCTGCCGCGCTGCCAGCCATTGTCGTGCCATCGCTGACGTTATCGCGCCAGATCGCCGCCGTCTGCGAGTTGTTCACCAAGCCACGCAGCTTGGTTCGTCGTTGCGCCGCCGCCACGCTACGCAGCCGCCGCTGAGTCGCCATGCCAAGGTCGTCGCCTCCGTTGCCGTGCGCCGTGCGCTGCTGCAGAATCGGCCGCCGTCCCGCCCACGACCGCCATCGCCGCCATTCGTGCGATCACCACCGCCGCTTTCTGCGAGATCACCGCCGCTTTGCGGGGGCCTATCGCTCTTCGCTTAGCCACGCCGCCGGTGGTGCCGCTGATCGCTTCATGCGCTGCCGTCATTGTCCGGCCGCGCGTCGACCACCACCATGACCGCCGCGACCGCTGTCCCACCGCATGCTCGCAGTAGCCATCGTCATCGCGCAGCGAGCCACTGTTGCCGCTTTTCCTCGCTGCTGATCCGCCAGGCTCGTCGCCCATCTCGCTGGGGCTGCTGGCTTGTGCGCTCTCTCTCCCTAGCTTCCTCTCTCTTTCTCACTCCTCTTTCTCACCTCCCGATTTTTATCTCCATCAATTTTTTATATATATATATACATTTTCTTTTTAATTTGTTTTTGATTTCAAATCAAAATTGTCCTCGAGATTCGTGCAACACGAATCTCGAGGTAACTCAACAACCAAGCAATGCGCATCACGAGGCACCGACCTGCCTCATTTCAAAATTTTGATACTCGCGCTACGCGCAACACAAGGCATATCCCACATAAATATTACGCCACTATCTCGATCCCACTTCGACACGCGACTCGAGGCGCGTCCCTGTTCATGTTTCGACTCACCGAATTCCTCGTATAGTTAGTATTATCATCTCAAATTGGATTCGGACATAAGTATTTCGACGAGTGGGTCCCACATACGACCTTGACTTGACACGTGGCACAAGTCAAATTTTCGGGCCTTTACATTTAGCATCAGCGATGTATATGATAGAGTTCGTTACTATAGCTAAGCCATATATTTGTTGCCAAATGAGGGTCACGATAATGTCGATCGAGCGGGTTGCCAAGTGTAAGAAGGCTAATGGTCTTTGTGAGAGGTTCAGTGGGCCAGCTCTAATTTTAAGTATACTGATTGGTCATAGTCTTAAGATGTTCTGGTGGCCAAGGATGAAGGTTGATGTTGGCATGTACATCAAAATTTGTCACATCAGTCAGCAGGTGGAGGCTGAGCATAGGATACCGAGTGGATTACTATAACGTTTTCCCATTCCTAAGTAGGAAATAGAGCACATCATTATGAATGTTGTAGGTGGGCTACCAGAGAATTTTAGGTGACACGATGCAATTTGAGTTGTGATCGATTGGATGACGAAATTGGTGCATTTTATTCTAGTTTCGATGAGGTACACATTCCCATAGCTAAGCATTCTATTCAAGAGGGAGATCGTAAGACTGCATGGAGTACCAGTGTCTATTAAGTCAGATAGAGATCCCAGACTTATGTTGAGGTGTTAAGAGAGTATACAAGAGCAGTTGGGCACTAGGTTAAAGTTTGGCACATCTTATCATCCTCAAATTAATGGCCAGTTATAGAGGTTGATTCAGATTCTCAAGGACATGCCCAAGGGCTTGTATTAAGCAATTTAGGGGTTCGTAGGAGGATTATCTACTGCTATGTGAATTTACCTACGTCAATAGTTATCAAGCGAGTATCGCTATGCCTCTATTCAAGCTTATATATGGAAGGTCTTGCAGGTCACCTGCATGTTAGGCAGTGCCTAAAGATACAATAGCGATGGGGCTGGAGATAGTTTTTAATCACACTGAAAAGATTAGGCAAATTCGACAGAGAATTTAGGCTACGTAGGAAAGATAGAATAAATATACTGATAAATATCTCGAGGGTCTGAGCTTTAAGGAGGGTGACATGGTTTATCTGAAGGGTTCCCTTTCGAAGGGCCATAAAAGGTTTGGGATTAAGGGGAAAACTGCGCCAAGATTTATAAGAGCATTTAGAGCTACAACACGAGTTGGGAGCGTGGCATACAAATTTGATTTGCCTGCGAAATTAGCGAGGGTTCATCTGACTTTCATATTTCAATTTTTACACTAGCTAGGTCGAGACAAAGACTAATGGTAAACTTAAGACTGATTGAAGTTCATCCTGACATGACATAAGAGGATCAACCGATGCAGATCTTCGACTACAAAATTCATACTCTCAAGAGTAGGGAGATCCCTTGAGTATTGGTTTATAGTAGCATCACATGACCGAGGGACTCACTTAGGAGCTCAAGTCTACCTTGCAAGAGCGTTATCCTCAGCTATTCCATATTATGATTGCTTAATTTACCTTGAATTTCAGGAAGAAACCTTCCCTAGTTGGTAAAAAATGTAATGGCACGGTTTTACTAACATAATGTTTTATTATTATCTTCGGACTAGGACGCCAGTTCAGACCCATGTGGACGTTGTAGATTGGATAGGGGCACGACTGACTAGGTATATTAGTTATATTTGTATGACTTTTTTTCCTTTTGCCATGTATTTATTAAATTATATCATATTGCATCACATGTGTGTCATATTTTCATCGAGTGAGATGTGTGATTGATCTTTACCTCAGGGAACGTGTGCGAAGGGTGGTGAATATTCAGGGTTTAAGTAAATTAGATTAAATATACTAACCACATGAATTTAAATGTCAAAGTTTGTAAATTTAATTGATATGGATTAATGGAACTATAGTTTGGACTAACAAATTGAGGAACCACGATTTTTCTAGTGATGATGAAGATGTATCAGAATCCTATACTAAATAGTAATTAGTTAGTGGAGGCACGCATTATTCATGTAGGACAAGTGGCATTGAGAGAGGACACACGTCCTAGTAATTAATTTAGTCAAATTAAAGATTCTCTTAATTAATCCGCATATTAATCTAAGTATATAAAAGACAAACTTTGGTTAATGCAAACAAGAGAGAAAATAATTTAGAGCTTTTTAGAGATAAAAGAGCAAGAATGTGCTGAATTTTTTAGATTTCAAGAGGACCTGAGCTTGGCGGATCAAACTACAATGACTCAATCGATAAGTAACAACTTTTACTCATTCGGTTCGATTTCAATAAAAATGCTTACATGCATGACCATGAAGGGTTCAATGGTTTTGGCTTGCTGATTTCAAGTTTTTCTATAGTTGAATATGAATCATATACATGTCATATAACTTTTGTTTCAAAAGAATAAGCCAAACTTACTAATTGAACTAATTGTATTCTTGAGAAATTAGCCAAACTTTGTAAGGGCATAACTTCCTAAATACTTATCGGATTGGGTTGATCTTTTAGTACGTTGTTGTCGAGTAAGTTATATGACTTATGATGATTTTCGGAACATATATTAAGAGAAATGAATCTTGCAATCTTAATGGTCGGATTTGTTTGAAAATTGAGCTAAGACATGCTCGCAATATCTCTTTTATTTTAAATCAAAATTTTGCAAACCAAACCTTTTCTGTAAGCTAAGACATAGACCAACAAATATTTCCCGTTGGAGTTTCTCACGATTCGAGCATTTTCATTCCCGAAAATACATTGCAACACAAGACAAAAATTGAAACTTTATTTAGTAGTTAGGGGCTAATTTGAGAGGATCAACTTAAAAACCATTCAAGCAATCTTAATTGACTTTAGGGGACTAAGAGAACGTAGCTCGAGTATCGGGAGCGTGTCTAGGTCGAATTTCGAAGACCGGGGAATTGCGAGCACGTATTTAAGAATTGTAAAACCTACCTAAAAATCACTTTGAGTATTTGCTTACTTTCATTTTATGTCTGACTCTATTCAGTTTAGTTATCCAAGTTCTTATCATTGGTTGGAACGGTCGGTAGAGTTCACACCCACCGAGTATTTCATTGTGTGTTCATAGCACGCTAGACCATAGCATGTGTACACGTGCCCTTGGTGTATGGCGATATGAGCTGTTGTATCACTACAATTATAGGTGTGTCACAGGTTTAAGCTGACCACCGAGAGGACCAGATGATAAACCAGTAGGTGCGCTTATTAGAGTAATCATGGGGATCCAAAGTATGGTTTAGTCTAAAAGGGATGGACACACAAATTTGCACTCTATTTTTATTTATCCATGTTATAATCCATTTACAGTTGCCTGCTTAATTTCTGCATATTTATTTAACAGTATTACTATTTTCTTTAATAATTGAATGCTTAGTGAATTTCATTAGGATTTTACACACTAGAGTCATCATTGGTTTTAATTATGATGACTGAGTGAAAATTCTAGCACCAGTAGGGTAAGGGGAGTCTAGGCGACTATCTTTGATTGGCGGCTATCCAAGACCTACTGGTACCTGATTATTTTTGTATTTTGATTATTTTGGGTATCACGGGACCTTGTAAGAGACTTTAAACATGTATATACTTTTTTTTGAGATATTTATCGCATTTTATACAAATAATCTATTTCGGGTTTTCAACAAAAGGATTGATGCTCTATATGACATAACCTTATTATGTTATCCATGCTTTACCCATCTATTACGTCTACTGCATTTTAAATCAGTTCAATTGTATAACTCCGAAGAACACAAACCATTAGTACAAGTTGAAGGTATGGCGCAAAAAATATTAAGTCAATAGCCAAAATACTGAACAACTTAATAATTGGTTAACTTATAATAAGATATGACAACTTTGCATGCGAATCGAGGGCGGCTGACATGGCAGAGAACGATAATAGCGAGTGCGACAGTGATGCGGTAGAGCTACGAAGCTGACAGTGGGACCCACTCTCTACATGCTCGGCAGCCGTGAAGCACGGGGCCGCCACATGTGTAATCATGGAGATTTGACATGTAATTTGGTTCAAGTTCCTCATCCGATTCCATGTTTTTCTTCTTTTAATTCATTGCCTACTTATTACAGCTCAACCATTTCTTCACATGAAGCTTCACTCGAGGTCTCATCTCTGAGTAATTCATTAATCTCTCCTTGTATTAGCATTTTTAATAGCCAAGCATTAAACAATTCTTTTCGAGCCTCATACTGTTGTAAAGTCTCCTTAAGAAGTCTTAACTCATTTCGTAGTGATAGTAAATGTTCGTAGTGATAGTAAATGTTCTTGTTGTTGAGGAACTTGTGGACTTGGCTTATAACTCCAACATTCATCATCATTCGAATATTTTTGACAAAGATCAATAAGATGAGAATAATTTCCATAAAACTTCACGATCTAACTTGTCGCACATTAAAACAATGATTAAAAAAATTGTGTTCAACATTAGATTTACCTACCTCTTTCACGCTTTTATAGTTTGAGTCTTCTTATTAATCGTGATAGTTAGAGTAGACGGTCAAGAAGTAATCATGTAAAAATTTAGACGCAAGGATCTAGATAGAAAAATGAAAATAAAAATAAAGAAAAACCAAAAAAAATTAAAATCATTGCTCGACAATGGCGCCAAAAATTGATATGTGTCAAACGTGTACAACAAATGTCCCACTTTTATTATACTATTAATATTTTGTTGTAGTGGTATGTGGGGTCGTCTACACAAGGATTATTTAACTTCTTCAGTCAAGAAGTTTTTTATTATTTTTTTGTCACTAATTATTAATTAATAATTACTTAATTAACACAAATCAAAATCACTAACATTTTTAATAAATTTAGATGAATAATAAATAGATATATAAACAAATATCCCAAACAATGAAATACATTTTGTGTTCAAACATGTTACTTCAATCATATAGTCATGAACATACTTTAGAAAGCATAATAGATCATTAAACTCTCGTATAAAGTAAGTAAACAGCCTTTAGCTAGCCATTTGTTCTACTTATACCAGTAGAAAAGCCATGTTCTAATTTTTTTGAGCTAACCCTTTAATTACACAAAGACATTGACTTCACGCAATAAAACTACATTAAATTTTATGAAAACTTCGAACTACTAAATCTCACATCTTTGGAAGGCCACTTCAACATTAGATTTAGATCTCAAATTCACCTAGGACATCTAAACATTTTTTGCCATTCAAACAAGCCCGGTTACTACTATAAACGAGATAATGGAAAAAAATTTCACAATACACATTTCTAACTATGCATTCCCTATCAAGTTTATGATTAAAATCATTAGATAATAACCTATTAAATCAATGAATCAAAGAATACAATTGGTTTCAAGCATTAGGCATACATTCATCTTATCATATCTACATAGCAAAATGGATCTAGTTCATGTTCAGACTTTGTTTGGATCAACTAACTACTCAATCATAGTCATAGATAATATAGCAATGAAGTAAATACAAGACATAAATTAAAAAACCTCTTATCTGAATACTTGAGTCTTCTAAAGCAATGAAAAATAAATCCAAACTAAAACTTAATAAAACTAGTAAATATGAAAGCAATAAACAATGACTCCAAGAGCAATCAATATCTTCCAAGGCTTTTTGGGCAATTGATTTAATAGCCTAGGTTCTTATTTATAGTATTTTAGGTAGTAAACAAACTAAACTAAATGAAAATATTTGACGTTATCTAAGATCCTTAAAATCGGGTCTAGCAATTCCTCTGCGATTTGGAGTTAAGCGGAAAAGGTGGGTAAATCCGTAGAATTAAACTCCATGTTTCCACCAATTTGTGTAGCGATTCCTGTACATAGGAATAGATGAGGAATCTCTGCTATAAAATCTAATTTTTTCTTATAACTGTTGATGAATCTTTGCGTACCACTTCGACTCAATCAAATCCTTTACTTTCTTCCTTTTTACTCCATTTGTTCACATATTCCAATTACACACCGTCATGTCATCACACCTCGCGTAAGCCTTATAGGCCTTGCTTCACTACCTCGAGATCAGTGACATATTTTTCGATGTAAATCCAATGTAGGACTATCATATATGCATTTTAAATTGTTTTTCACCCTAGTTTCAATTAGACACCTTAAAAACCTGAAATAGACAATATAAGCTATTAAAGCCATATTTTAGTAACTTTACCTCATAAAACATATTAAAATGTCCTATAAAATGTGTACAATTTATGACTTGTTGCATTAATATGAATTCATAATGTCCATATCTCATTCTTAAAGTAGTCTTCTTTATTTCTTCCTTTGTATTCTCAAGTAGTGATATCCTAACCTCAAATCTATCTTTAAAAAGAAATTTGTTCCACATAATTAATCAAACAATTCATCGATCCTAGGGAATAGGTATTTATTTCTAATGGTCACCTATCCTTCTTCTTTAGAAACACCACTGAAGCTCCCGAATGTGACATACTGGGGTGAATAAATTCTTTCTCCAACAATTCATCCAATTGAGTCTTCAACTTGGCTAACTCTTTGGGTGCCATTTTATATGGCGGTATACTTATAGGTTTTGTACTAAGAATAATGTCAATAATAAAATCAATATCATGTGGTAAAGGGACTCATGCAAGGGGAAGACTTTCGAGAATCCTCTAACCACTGCAACTTGTTCAAGTTGAACGTCATGACAATCTTCCTCCGTGGCTATCAAGCTCATGAGAGTTTCCAACTCATTGACAGTTACTACCTTCACACGAGTGGTAACTTGGCTAGGTGTGCTACCCCTATATTTGAATTGTGGTATATTAGGAATTTGAAAGCTAACGGTCTTGCAATAATAGTAGATACTGGCATGGTAAGCTCCTAACCAATCCATCCCTAATAAGGTATCGTGTTCTAAGTACTCTAAAACCTCCAAATCTTGTGATTAGATGTGATTTTAGATTTTAGTCAAACACCCCTCGCACACCATATTAGGATATACTTTCGCACTAGTGCTGGTACTCAATATCATAACTGTGCCAGCTCTAACCAATTTTAGTCCTAGCTCATCAACCATTTTATAAGAAATAAATGAATAAGTAGACTCGAAATCAAACAATGTATTATTTCCTCTATCGCAAATATAAACCATACATGCCACTAACTATCGAGTGGTCCTTGCATCTGGTTCGACAATAGCATGCACTCTTCTTTTGACTTGCTGAACAACGCTAGTTGTGGACCCTGCTTATTTGTTTGGACAATCTGCCTTGCAATTCCCATCCTGCCCATATCTAAAACACAAAACCCCTAGGCTTCTGAAATGTCGCATATGATGGTGTCATCGATATGCTATGGCTTTGATCATGTCGGTCCTTTACTCTTACTCTGATTACTCTCTAATCGTTGTGGTGAAAAATAAATGAACAACATATCTAACGATATATATAAGCAAATAGCATCATAACATGTACTGGTTCATTTTAAACATCATTCCCAACTTTAGTCTGGTCACTTGTGCATATTAAGTCAATCCAAACCATAAGCCTACGTTGATGATTTCATTACTTAATAATGTCCAACTTTTCCTAAGTTAAACAACTTACTAATCCTAAAGGTGACTTAAGTTAGATATTATTTGGATATTATTTGTGATATTTAACTGGTCCTATTCATAATTTTAGGATTAGATAGCACTTTTCCCTCTAGGCTCTATTACCTAGTGGTTATAATATCAACAATGATCTTTCCTAGGTACTAATGCCTAGACCGAATACCAACAGTGGTCATTTCCCACTTTGTTTCTAGGTTTTCTTAACCTACACTCTTATACTAACAGTGACGACCCTGATTCCTATAACAAGGATCATTCGGCCTAAACATTCACCAAACCCCTCGAGATGACCCAGCGAGATAGGCAATGATCTAGTAAGCTTTAACCTTGCAAAATATAACTAGACAATCTACAAATAGATGACTTAGACATATAATAGGTGAGGGATAAAAGTCTTCTGAGTCTATTAGGTTCAAAAATAAAATAGAAAGTCATGCCACAATTAAACAACTAGGTTATGGGTTCACAAGTCAACCCATTGTAAAATTATATATTTATTACATAAAATGTCTCAAAACCGAATAAATATAAATAAACAACTTTGCAAAAAAGAAATGAACTTCTGTGCTATGACCTTTCTTTTTCCTCTTACTCGAGCGGCATCTAAGGTGCATAGAACGGAAAAATAGTGGGCTGAGCAAATATCCAACGGGCTCAGCAACGCGAAAGCATGTTTTAACCTCAATCATATAAGTAATAGAAAATGAGTGATAAAAACCATGAATAAGGTTATTGACCAATTCTTCTATCATTTCGGTCATGAAAGAATAATATAAACGAGCATAATATATAATGCAAGATATAACAAGGCAAAGCCCGAACAAGATAGTAACAAGATAAAAATAATAACATGAATGCCATAGAGTCAACAAAGTGGAATTCATATATAAACTTTGCAATGTGAAAACTAACTAATTTGAAGGTATCAAATATGATCATGCCTTATAGATTGTTGTCTAAGCATCACTATGATCCTGCTTGCCATAGATTGGCCTTTAAAGGTATCATTTATAGCAGAAAGAGACAATCGGTTATCATCGGCTCTCTAGTTCGAGGTACCATTTACAATTATTCATTCCAAGCATGTCAATTCCACATGCATTCATAAATAGAAAGCTCAAAGGAAAAGATAAAGTGAAACAACAAAATATATTTAATTTGATTCCAAGCATGATATCAATCATTCACTACTGTGATTCCTAGCATAATTAATAGCATGACATTATTGAAGATAAAGCAAACACTACTTACCCCAAAGCGCTACTTAATTCGCATTAATATCTCGAAAACATAATTAAATCCTTTTTAATCATTGTCGTGCCTTCGCCGTAGAAACAATGTTTTTCATGGTTAGTTACCATTGCCCTAATCCTTTTCCTTGTGATATATCTCAATAAAACTTAATAATTTTTTAAAATAGCAAGATCTGGTTTAATTCTCTATAAACATCCACCATCGTCCCATTGTTGTTGGTTTACCCACAAGGCGCAAGGGCAAAATCACTGGCTTCGAGAAGAAAAACAAGTAATTGATCTCAAGAATTCTCCAGTGATGTACTTCGCGCGCTTTGACGTTGAGAAATCGGTCGGTTCACTTCAACAGTTTCCCAGGTAGTGTAGTTTGCAGCTCCCAACGGATTTGAAATCAAATTTCTAAATTCTCCAACTCATGGCGACTACAAGGGATCGAATCCAATTAAAATAGTATTAAAGAACTCGTTTGAAACAAAAGATTATTCCCATTCCATCAAAGATTCTATCTAAACTACCAGTCCACCATCAAAATCAAGATTTTTCAAATCCATTTGAGTAAACCAAAGAATATGAGATAGAGATGACCTAAATCACAAATCAACACAAACGGATTCATCTTCTATCTTAAAACTCCCAGAGAAATCATGATTTAATTTCAAAATAAAATGTGTGAATCAAATAGAGGAATTTAGAAAAGACGAGGCAAATTATTACCTTACTTTTGTAAGATCTTAATGAAAGTTCCCTATCCTGCACCAATCCCACCAAGCAAGAGTTCTAAGCTTTCGTCCTCAAATTTTCTCCATAGTTAATTCAAGCAAAATTTGCTTGAATCCTTAATTGTGGTTTAAATACTTAGTTAATAAGATTAGGGTTGGGTTAACCAAGACACAACCCCACATCTCATCTTAGTCGCTTTAAGTACTGATGAGTCAATTTTTGGGTAGTCTTTCAAAGGTATTATGCTATGTAAATCATGTCTAAAGTCATGTTTTATGGCTCTATATGTTTACTTTGGAGATTTACATGTTATTCGAGTATTTGTGCATGAATTTGAAAATTTTGGGAAAGAATGAACAATTGGTCAAAGCAGTAGCAAGCTTGACACCGTGCAAAATAATGGGTAGCACCAGTAGAGGAGCAGCGACACCACCAAGGCGTCAGGCAAGATTAACATACAATGTAAGAATTGAATTGACATTACTAGGATTAACATAGGCATCGTCACCTATAGCGCTAGACTGAAATTTAAAATTTTGAAGCTGACTTGAACACCAAGACTTACTATGAAGACCTATGCTATGATCCGATACCGTCCATACATAATAGCGCCACCACTTACGGCGGCAGAGTTGAAGAATATAAGTTTTTTGTTTTTTAGAAGGTTCTTATTTCTTGGGCTTTCCTATTCTTATACCCAAGCTCATCTATATAAAGGAGGGACCTCTATAAACAAAAACGCATTGTATTATAAGTGATTTAAGAGTAGAGCAAGGTAAAGTAGCCATGTCTGACTAAGTTCTTTAATACTTATGTCGAGGATGAAGCTCTCTACCTATTAGTAGGTTGTTTTCTATGTCTTGTTGAGATTTTCTATAATAATACTGTTTTGTTTCAGTTTTATATCTTTGTGTTGTTGTTTTTATTGACGGTTTTAATGGTAGTTGAGAGTTTGCATATTCATTGCAAATCTTTAAACATAAGACCATTGACCTACTATCAATCAGCTTGAGTTCGTGATACCAACTTGGTTGAGAAGTGGCAATCACCTATAGCAAAACACCTGACACACTCGTTTTTCTAAGTAAGTAACATCGAGAACTAAGCTAAATTTAGAGAGCAATTGCCCAAGGTTTTCAAGGGGTAGGTGTTACCAAAGAGTTGTTAATGTTCCCCACGTGCTAAATCTTGAAAGCAGTTGACCAAGGTTGTACGCTGGAGTAAAAAACGTATTTAGATAGTGGTTGCCCTATCTATAAAGAATAGGTGGACAGAGTGTTGGTGACCCCAACACCTATAGCCTATCGAGGAAAAACTATTTTGAAGCCCATTTTTAAAAGTCAATGATATAAGACATGAAAATAACATAGGGCTAGATTGTAGATTCCTAGACTTAGGTATGTTTTTATTCTCGGATTTACAATTTATTTACTTTCTTGTTTAGTAGGCTTTAAGATAAAACTCTTTCAAAAACCCCCAGATTTACTTTTCTATTCATTTCAATCAGTTTGACTGAATCTCAGTGTTTGATCTTATATTTATCACTACTACACCCAAGTGGAATTTCTAACCTTTTAGAAGTTATATTAGAAAAGCACAAACACTATAAAAAAGAAAAAAATATATAAACAAAATTTAGCAATGGAATAGCGACAGATTAGCAATGGATAGCAAATTTACAGATTAGCGATGGATTAGCAATGAAATTTAGCAACGAAAACTCTTTCGTCGCTATTTTGTATAACATCGATGACAATGAAAGGAAAAACGGTAGAAGAAAAGTTCAGAATTACTTTTAATATGATAATCAAGTAAGTTGACGAAACTTTTCAATTGACGAGATTTTTCAAATTTCTTCCAAATTCAAGTAAGTATGATTTTCATTTCATTTTATTTTATTAAAAACGATAATGAATATCTAATAGATTTTGAAATGAAGTGATATTTTTAATATCCGAATGAATCTTATGATAGAAGGAATCAATTTTTTAAACCTTTTTTTATTTACTTGACATTAAAATAAATCGAATGCCTTGTGTTAGTCGTGATAATGGGTAGAAGATCGAAATAATAGTGCGAGATGAACAAGATAGATTTCTAAGAATTTTGCGTTACGAAGGCCATTGATTAAGTATTTTTATAGTGTATATATGGTAATTTATCATACCACAATAAAAAATGAAATGGGTCAGAAACCAATGAATTTCTATAAGTTAGAAAGAATACTTTCTTCAACTTTATTAAATAGTGGGAAGTGTTGGCAAGAATTTATAAAAATAAATATATAGAAAGAGTCTTATAGATTCCAAAGGAAATGACGCAAGGACTCAAAAGAAAAAGCAAAAGAAATATAATAAAAAGAAATAATTAGAATGAAGTAAAAAAATGAGAAATGAAAAACACCGACGCATTTAGACTCTTCAAAGAAAATATTTAACTTGAATACTTGAAGCTAGAGTTGAATGAAATATTTCTTAATCTAACACATTTTAAATGATATATTCATTACCATCTTGACAAAATTCCTATTGATTTTCATTGTTGTTCTATTATAAAGTATTTTCTAAAATTGAAATTAATTAAGTGGTTTTATGTTTTGAGATTCTATATTAGTTATCATAATCTTGATGCTTGTCAGTGGAGATTTAGAAAATCTATATTATGTACTAACCTTGGCAATGAGTTTTAAGTTCTAAAGAGTGTTACATTAGTGGTTAAGTTATCAATAAGGGATGTTTTGTTTTGTCTAAATCATTCTATTCTATCTTAACTTTCATTTACTTGTAGGTAATATGTTTTCATTTGAAGATAACTTCTATTTTAAAATCTCTATTATTTTTAGTTAAGATGAATTAACTTGAAATTAGTATATAAGAATGAAAAAAAGATATGATTGATAATATTCCTTCACCTGGGACAGCAAAGTGATGATTTTGGGGGTATTTGACATGTTAATAATTAGACACATTTTATAGTCAAAATTAGTTTGATTTTATGCATAAATGATGATATTACACTAGGTATTCTCTTATTTTTTTGATTTCAGGTTTAAAATAGGAAAATGAAGAAATGGAAGAAAATAGAAAGAAAAGAAAAATAGTCAACTGGAAAAATACACTAGCGATTAGCCATCAATTTGGAATAACAATAGGAATCGCCATTTTAATCGGCAACAGAAGAAGGCTAGTGAATCCACAATGAATTGGACAATGAAGTAAAAATCGCCAGTTGAATCGATGGAGTATTGAGAGCTAAACTCAGTGATTTGCTTAGCGATTTGGGTATAAGTTAGGAATTGAAGAAGAATTGCTGAGGTCGGTTATGAGTTTTTTAAATTAATATGAAGAATTTCAATTTATCTACGACATGTATACGTACGGCGACTATAAAAATGGCCAGAGAGCTTCGAAATAACTCTCTCCTTTTGTTTTCCTCTTGCTTTATATTAGTTTTACTATTTATGTTTGAGATATACTAGAGCTTTGATTTATATTAAGGTATTTATGTATTCATTATGTCTTTGAATTATATTTATGCATTGTTTATTTCCAGCATGAGTGAGTAGTCCATCAATCTAAACAAACCCTAAACATGTAATATATTTTGGATTCCTAGATAGTAATAATTAAGAAATCATGAACTTAATGCTTTAAATCTATTCATACACGTCAATCATGGATTTAACAAATTGTTTTTGCGTATTACAATTAAAGGAGATTAATATGACATGCTTTAAATATGTTATTTGGTATTATGATTCTGATTCTATGTCTTTAGTTATTGACAACAATTATATAAGTACTAACTATGATCAATCTATAGGGCATTTTCCGAGTGGATGTTTTAGGTGATTGTGTTCTATATGGTTTATTATGGGGCTTCGAAAATATCGGTTTAAATTAGGCATGATTTTCACTGATTGCAATGCTATCGTATTTCTACGGTGTTGAGTTTTATCTAATGGGTAGATTTACAATGATAAGAATGTAGCATTTCCATTGAATTTAGGAAAATCGGTGGCAGGCTAAAGGCTATCAACCTATTATGAAGTAGGATTTAATGATTCCAAGATTCCACTTATTTTATTATTATAACTATAGAGTGAAATGATATTATGTTCTACTATTTGAAGCAATTCAAATGTATTATATTTTTAAGTGGGGGTTTGTTTAGATATTTGTTTATATTTAATTGAATTTGAATATTGTTTAAGTTAGTTTGCATTTGAATTATTTCAATTAGTTTTGCCAGTTTGATTATTTAAGTTAGTAATCATAGTTTTTAGTTATTTAATATTTTAACTCCCATTTAATCAAATTAAATAAATTAATAAAAACAAGAAAAAAATACTTTCCTTTCATATTTGCAAAATCCCTGTAGAAACGATATCTCATTTAACACAATTGCAAGTTAATAGTAAAATAAGAGAAATTATAGTGCACGTTCGACACGTTTCAACAACATCCTAGGGCCTTAAATATTAAAGCCCTCGGTTGCACCACAAACATCTTGTGGCATTGGATAGGATTACTTGCTAATAATGCCCTCGGTGGGACTCTACAAACGTTTTGGGGCACTGAATATCATTAGAGGAGAAAATAAACGCATTCACATTCCATAGATACGTAGATCCAACCTCATAAATGCCACCAATTCAAATTCTCCACCATTAATGAAAATAAAGCAAGCTCGTAAATCAACTTGAACAAGGAAAGAGGGACTATGCGAGTTTATCTTCAAAGGGAAATTTGTTTGAGTTAGATTTTCAACACAATTTAATCTCACTTTCTAGCTACATAGTTTGTTTTCAAACAAAAAGGGGGCTAGGGTTTATAATTAGATTTACATAGTAGAAGCAATTAGTGAACGGTTTGCAAAATTACTAAATTTCCCCTAGGGCATGTCTTGTGGGTTTTAGGTCCTTACAGCTTTTTTCAATCCAATCATGTTTGGTCCAGCAATTCTTTGGCCATTTGGCTTTATGCAGAGATACCTGCCACACGCTAAGCCTATTTTCAGCTTTTTAACCTAATTTATGTGAAAATTACTATTTTTTGTATAAAAGCCTATTTTTTACCTGAAAAAAAAAAAGAAAAAAGAAAAAAAATGATTTAATAGTATAAATGATGATAAGAATTCATGGAATCAATGGTAAAATCACCTTAAAATATAGCACAAATGATGATTTACCATCTGGCCAAATCAGCAGACGGAGTACGAATTGAACTGACGATGGCAAAATTTACACATGTGGTGTCACCTACGATGCTAGACTTAAATTTAAAATTTCCAACTGATTTGAAGACCAAAGATTTCTATAAAGCCCCCACGTCGTGACCTGGCGCCGTCCATACATAATGGCGGCGCCAGAATCCCAGAATAAAAGTTACGTATTTTTAGTAGGTTTTTATTCTTCGAGCTTTCCTATTCTTGTACCCGGGCTCACCTATATAAATGAGGGACCTCAATTAATGAAAACACATTGTATTTAGAGTGACTTAGGACTAGAGCAAGGTAGAGTAGCCATGTACGGCTAGGTTATTTAATACGTAGGTCAGGGATGAAACACTCTAACCATTAGTAGGTTGTTTTCTATGTCTTGTTGAGATTTTCTATAGTAATAGTGTTTTATTTTAGTTATCTATCTTCGTGTCGCCCTTTTTAGCGATGTCTTAATGGTAGTTTCGAGTTTGTATATTCATTGAAATCTCTAGGCATAAACTCATTGACCTGTTATCAATCAGGTAGAGTCCTTGATACCAACCGGCTTGAGAAGTGGAAATCACCTATAGCAAGAAACTTGACACACTTGGTCTAGATGAGTAATATCGTTAACTAGGCTGAATCTTGAAAGTGGTTGCCCAAGGTTGTCTAGAAGTAGATGTTCCCACGGAGCTATTAATGTTGCTCACGTACTAAATCTTGAGAGCGATTGCCCATGGTCGTATGGTAGAGTTAAAGTATTTATAGAGTGTTTGCCCTATCTATCGAGAATAGGGGACTAAGTCGTTGGTGACCCTAACACCTATAGCCTATCTAGGTAAAAATGTTTTGAAACCTATCTTTTAAAGTCAATAATGCATGACATAGAAACAACATACGGCTAGATTATGGATTTCCGGGCTTAAATATGTTTTTATTCTCTTATTTACAATTTATTTACCTTCTTTTTTAGTAAGCTTTTAGATAAAACTTTTTCAAAAATACCCTAGATTTACTTCTCTGTTTGTTAGACTTAATTCGACTGAATCCTATGGTTGACCCCATATTTCCTACTACTACACTCAAGCAGGATTGGTAACTTTTTACAGGTTGTATTTAACACGCATGACACGTGATCAAGTACTAAAATGATTTTAGAATCCACATTAAGTCCATCATTTCTTGTATTTACCAATTTTATTATTCTTTATTTGATTTATTTAACCTTTTATCTATGTCTATTTTCTTAACTTAGGCTTAATTTTGTCCATAAGTAAACTAAATAGTATATATGACAAATCTTATTCATACCATTGTATACATACCATGCATATCCACCAAAATTACACTTATAAAGGGATAACTTATCAAAATAGAGATTAGGGGCGTTATATCTCGATAAGAATTAGTAGTTTCAAAAAACAAAACATCCAGTTTGAATTCATAAAAACCTCTAGCATTTCTCAGCACTGTGGGTTTACCTAGGCGAAATGACTAGCGTAAAATACAACTCATAATTAATCTTAGTGATTTTCCTACGTCGTACTTACACGCCACGATGCTGGAGAAACGCTGGATTAAATTCTTAGAATGCCCAGGTAGCATCGTGGCCAGAGCCATACCACCTATGAGCGAGGCGCTAACGCGGAGCTGGGCAAAATGCAGAATTCCATATTCGAAATCAAATTTCTAAATCCCCCCATGACTCACGCTGTCCCCCAAGGGTCCAAATCTGATCGAAACAACATTAAACCACTCGTTTGAAGCCACAAGATCATTCCCCTTCAATAAAAGAATGCATCCAAACTACAAATTCACCATTAAAACATAGATTTTGCAAATTCATTTTTTAAAAGCCTAAATTAATTATACTTGGATTAACGTTAATCTGAAGGATTAACGGCCATAATTCGGGCCTTACATGGACAACTTTGTTGACTCGATCACGAGAACTAAGGATATATGTTATGTATGAATGGTGTTTGCTTATTTTGTAATGTTTAAAATCGTTATTTATTTTATTGCATCGAATGTTTGTCAAATTGTTATCAGGCGAGTTGGTGTGATGACTAATTACATCGAGATGCATGTCGAGGTGCGGGGAACCGAGTGTGGAATAGTCAAGGGTTAGTGAGAACACTAGTGTGTCAACAATGAAATTGAATACCCTAATCATATGGTTTGGGTGCTTAATTTAATTAAGTTTGACCAAATTTATAGTCTTATAGTTGGATGAATTAATCTAGAGCCATAGATGAGCATTTAGATGATCTAAATGGGTGTTTATAGGCTTGATGAAAGTAAAATGAGGGTCACCAAAGTTTATGGCCAGCTTAAATAAGGGCCATTGGATGACACCTAGATGAAAGGCTAGGATTTAAGATCAAAAACTGTAAATAGGGACAATTAGTGGAAATGGAGAGTGTAACGACCAAATTAATTAAACTAGGACTAGCATTAATCTCGAGGAATAATGGTCATAATTCGGGCGTTATGTGGAAAACTCGATCGACTCGGATACGAGAGTTGATGGAATATATTTATGGAGGATGTTTGCTTATGTGTGATGTTTAAAAGCATTATATTATTGTAACATCGCATTTATGTACGTTTCTATCAAACGAGTTTGTATGACGAGTACGAGCTTAGGGATGCGTGCTAGAATACGGGAACCATGTGCTGCGTAGTCGAGGGTTAGTGGGGCCAGTACTCGAGTTAAATTAGTAATACGTTACACTAAACATATAAGGGAGTTCCTATGTTAATGGATTAATGAATTAGATTGATTTATTATAGTTAGAAGGAAATATTTTAAGCCACAAAGGAACATTGAGATGATCCTAGTTGATTAATACTAGGCTACGTAGTTCAATGGAGTCATTAATTTATGTATGACAGCATTAATAAGGACTACAAAATAGTCCTCGAGATACGCATAACACATTAGATCATAACATAACAAAACATATATAAAGCAAATGAATGGGATTTTCATATCTCCACTAACATAAAAGTCATGGAAATCTAAAAAGCCACCGAAGAAGAGATAGATGTTGGAGATGAGATTTAGCATTTGGAGCATCAACTGAGGGATCAAACTCAAGATAATCAGCTTCATCACCTCCTACACACGAAAAATGAGCTCAATTTGGTATGTTTTGGTGTTAATTTGAATTTGAGGACTTTATTGCTATTTGCGATGAATCATCGATTATTTTCCAGTCTAATTAACACTAAAATTAATAATTGTAAACTAGTTTTAATGGAGATTATGCTTTTGGTGAAATTAGGAAAAACTAGTGAATGCATGAATTTGATGATTTTGATTGAATAATTTCATTTTTGTTATTGTTAATGGTGTTATGGAGTCCCCAAAAAGTGGAAAAGGGGTTGACAAGGCTAGGATAGTTAGTTGGGGGTATTGGGGACAAAATTCTGGAGTTGAGAATTTTGTCATCATTTGAGTGCTCAACTATTCTTCGATATGAAGAACAATAGCATGCTAGAGAGACTCCTTAGTGTGCTACACACACCTAGCGCGCTAGGCAGACCCACTTGCGTGCGAATGACAGATGAATACTTAATTTAAGGGTTTTTTGAGTAAATTTCAACTTAATACATACTTAAACACTTATAACCAATCTAAACACATAAATTGAACTTCAGAGACTTAAGGGGAAGTAGCTCGTGTACTGGTGAGCTAGGCGAGTACGATGCGAGAGTCCGAGGTAGTCAGGGTACATATTGAGGTTTGTAAAACCCAATGGAACGTCACTTCATTATTTACATAGATTCATTTCTATTTTACTTTATCTTTTTCAGTGTATTTTTAATTCCATTCTTTACTTACTTCAGTTATCTATGTTTGTGTCACTGTTTTAATGGTTGGTTGAGTTTACACTCGCCGAGTATTTTGTTGTATGTCTATGGCATGCTTGGATATAGATGTTTATTAAGAATATTCAGTGAACAATGATTCGAGCTACTTTGTCGGCACATATCTTAGTGCGTCATAGGTCTACACCGACCACAAAGAAGACCTAGTGATGGGCTAGTTGGGCACACCTACTGTGGGATCCTAGGGAGGAAATCTAAAGTATGGTCTAGTCTAACCTAGATGGACACACATGTTTGCGCTTTATTGTTAATTACGCATGTGATGATCCATTTACAGTTGCTTGTTTACATTTCGCATGTTTATTTAACAGTATTTATGAGATTTCCTTTACTTTATCATATGAATGCTCAGTGAATTTCTTTGGGATTTTACTTACTAGACTCGTCATCTATTTTATTGAGATGGCCGAGTGCAGATCCTTTATGAGTAAGGGTAATGGATTTTTGCCAGCTATCTCTGAGCTCGCCTACTGTTTGGCATAGTACTCGTACATATTTATTCTGGTATCTTGTTATATTTTGGGTTTATAGGAAATTTATTAGACATGCGTACTTGTATATACTTACTTTTGTCACCTTATATACAGTATACTCGATTCTGGGTTTTCCATAGTAGGACTAATGCTCTATAAAACTTAAGCGTTAATAGAAATCCATGTTTATGTCTACTTTAAGACTTTTGCTTTAAATTACTAATTATCTACTTACAACTTTGTAAAACATAAACCACTATTATAACTAAGACTTGAGAAAGCTACCCACAATTAAACTTAAGGAATTGAAAGACTTAAGGAAATAACTTAAGAAAAATAGGAATAACCGATTAATTAAACTAATAATACATAAGTGGACATGAATATTGAGGCATAAGATGGATGGGCAGGTGTCGAACACATGAAGCTGGGCCCACCTGGCTAGGAGCACACGACCCGTCGACACCCTGGGGCGGCCTCGGAACGCAGGGCCGCCACAGAGAACATGTACACTTGATCAAGAAAAATCAAGATTTTTGAGGGTTTTAGAAAGATGATCTTATTGGAAAATCAGTGAGAAATTGGTGAATCGAGGGTTGTAACCAAAGATTCAAACTCTCCAAGCCAAAGTAATAGAGTTCTTCCTTAATTTCTTCTCCTATATCATTGTTGTCAAGAAATTATTTTAAAGCATGTTATTAATTCATGTATTTAATACATACACATGATTTGATACAATGATAGAATTCATATTTAGAATATTTCGATTAACATATGTTTTAAAATTGAACTATGTGAGTTTTGTATGTTCATATGGTAGAAATCATGTTTTGGTTAATGTGATTTTGGTGTTGGATACATAGTTTGTTTTGTTCAATTATTATGTTTGTCTCCATGACGGAAATCATGATTAGATTAATATTATTAATTTAATATGATTCTAGTGTTGAATGCATGATTAATATTTAATTTTTTTGATTTAATTGCTTGTTTTGTATGAATAAGAATTAAAATTGGTTTTGATCATATATCTCATTGTGGTTATCCGTTATTATATTCATATTAGATACGAGATAAAGTTTTAATCGGATAAGAATTACAAATCCTACAAGATAAGTGAGATATATAAAACATTCATTTTAGATAAGGATTCAAAGTATCTTAAACTCTAATTAGATTAGGATCAGATATTTAGTTAGAGGTAAGGTCAAGTTAATTAAAAATATTTTAATTAATATTTTTGAAATTAAATAAGGGCCTATTTTTGTCAATTGGATTGACTAAAATAATAAAATCTTTTAGGCGACTTTCAATTTTTGAAACTAAAATTCGTTTTCTATAAAAACAAATACATAGGTGCTACCACTGTACCCCTATCGGCTCTGACTGGCCAGTAGGACTACCGCTAACTCTTCGTAGTGCAAGTAAATTCACGTAATGGTCAATATAAGTAAGATTTCCTAGCATGTTTAGTGATTGTACGTGCATTGTAGTAAATGAAATTTATCTTGTTCAATTTATAATCACTAAAACAAATAAAACGATCCCTCTTCCAAATCTTAAGTGAAGTGACATCCATTTTCAAACACTTGTCAAGGCTTCGATCACATTAATATGGGTCGGCCTCCACGGAGTGTATTATGATATCTTGGTGAGGCAAGTTGCGTAACGGTTACTCTATTTTTTGAAATGGTTAGATTTGATAAAGCTATCAAAATAATTTTAGGCTTTAGGCACAAGATAAGATAAAACATGCTAAAATATAAGACGTCGTAATCTCATAAAAATGACTAAAAGTTGCATATAATGTAATTGGTAAAAAAGAACCTACCTAAATAACCTAATTCAAAGTGTCATGCCTTAGCTGTCTTAGAATTAGGTGAAATATGGATTTTAGTTCCTTAAAGTAATATAGTATTTTTAAGAAGGGTGTTAATTTAGAGGGAGTCTATTCCTCTATACTAAAATGAGCTTTTGCGTAACCTTTGTTGTAGATCTATGGCCTCTTCGAATCACATTAATCCCTTATCACTGGAATCCAACCTTAAGAAGGATAACTTATCCGGGACAAACCTTTTTGGGGTTCAGAAACTTGAGAATTGTTCTTAAGCATGAACGCAATTTGTATGTCCTGAATGATCCTATTCATGAGGAACCACCAGCCAATGCTTTAAGAGCCATGTAGGATGCACATACTTAGCATGTCAATGACTCAATTGATGTTGCATGCATTATGTTGGCAACCATGGCTCCTAAACTTCAGAAGGACATGGAACACATGGAAGCTTACAACATGGCTACGATGCTGCAGGAAATGTTCCAACAACCAGCTAGGCAAGAAAAGGTTCGAGAAAATCAAAAACCTTCATTCTTGCAAAATGTTTGAGAGTGTGTCAGTTAGTCCTCATGTTTTAAAAATGAAGGGCTATACTGACCATCTTGACAGACTTGGATTTCCTATAAGCCAAGAGTTGGCTACGATTGGATCTCGAATTCATTACCTGATAGTTATTCATAATTTTGATGAACTATTACATGAATAATATGGAGAAATCTATCTCAGAATTACATTTGATACTTAAAATTGTTGAGAAAATTTCAAAAAATTCATTGCTAATGTGTTTGATGGTTTAGAAATGAAAGGCTCTGAAGAAGAAGGGCAAAGACAAGGCTAAATATGGCAAGGCTATTATGTATGTCATAAAGCCTGTGGAACAATTCAAGCCTAAAGCCGTTTATACTTCACATTCCCAGAAGGAAAAGGAAAAAGAAGGAGATTGTCATTTTCGCCATGCACCCGGGCATTGGTTCAAATATTGCATGCTCTATCTTGAAGATCGAAAGAAAAAAAGAGTAGTACGACTACTGCTTTAGGTATTTACATTATTGAAGTTAACTTGTCTACTAGTGATTATTGGGTATTGGATACCAAATGTGGATCTCACATTTATACTAATATGTATGGTCTCACCAAAAGTAGAAAGCTAAAGAAATGAGAAGTCATCCTATGAGTTGGAAATGGAGCAGAGGTTGTTGCGTTGGTTAAAGGATATTATGTGTTACTTTTGACTAGTGGACATGTTTTAGTTTTAAATAATTGTTATTATGTCTCTTCTTTGAGCATAAACATCATTTCAGTTTCATGTTTGGATTTGGATGGTTTCAATTTCATTATTGCGAATAATAGATGTTTCATTTCTAGTAAAAAATTTTCTATCTAAATGTTGATTTGTGTGATTGTCTTTATATTCTAAACATGAAAAGGTGAATCTTTTGAGATTTTTTGAGTATTTTAGAATGAAGTGCAAAATGAACTTACTAAAATTATTATAGCATTTCATTTAGATCTAGGTGTTGAATATTAGAGCCAAGATTTTGATGATCATCTTAGAAAATGTAGGATTATCTCACATTTAACTCCTCCAGGAATTGTGTTTTATGGTTTGTTCTATGATGATTCATGCAGATGTTCCTATTTTCTTTTAAGGTTTTGCCTTAGAAACTATTACGTTTACACTGAGTCGTGTTCCTTCTAAAGCGGTTGATAAAACACCATATTAGATGTGGTTTGGGAAAAGACCAAGTTTGTCTTTTCTTAAGATTTGAGGCTGTGAGGTTTTTGTATGACGATAAATCTTAGAAAAATTAACAGCCAAATCTACTAAGTGATTATTTGTTGGTTATCCTAAAGAAACTAGATAATACTATTTTTATAATTCCACTGAGAATGAAGTTTTAGTTGCTCAGAATGGTGTCTTTATGGAAAAAAAACTTATTTTAAAAGACAACAATGGAATAAAGTATCAAAGAAGTTCAAGAACTACAAATAAACACACAACCACTAGCGGGAGATTAACAAAGTCTTAAAGTAGTTGAACCTCCACAGGTATCACAAGGCCCGTGTGTGTTTGATAGGGACATTAGCCTGAGAGATTTGGATTTCTTATTATTGATAATAGTGAGGTATTGCTTAAGGATCAAAATGAGCCTACTACTAATCAAAAGTCTATTTCCAGCCCTGAGGTAAACAAATGACTTAATGTCATGGATTCTGATATGCAATCCGTGTATGATAACCAAGTTTGGAACTGGTTGATTACCTGAAAGTGGTAAGACCATTTGAGGTAAATGGGTTTTCAAGAAGAAAACTGACATGAATGGCAATGTGAATACTAATAAAGCACGGCTAGTTGCAAAAGGTTTTAGGCAGACTCAAGGTGTTGATTTTAATGAGACTTTTTCTCATGTAGCCATGCTTAAATCCATTAGAATTGTAATTGTCATATTTACATATTATGGCTATGAGATATGGCTAATGGATGTCAAAACAACTTTTCTAAATGGAAAGTTATTTAAGGACATGTATATGATACAGCCTGAATGGTTTATTCATCTTGAGAATTCTAGGAAGGTGTGAAAGCTTCAAAGATCTATTTATATATTCAAACAAGCTTCTAAGAGTTGGATAATGAAGCAATTAAGGAATTGGTTCATACCCCACCTAATTAGGGCATCAGACAGGCCTAGATTACCTTAATCCCTTAATAATGTAGCAACCTTAACCTCTCCATAAATAAACAATTAATATTAAAAAAAACATTATAAGCCACAAATGATTTGAAATTGAATTAACCTCAAAGTTCATTTAGATGAATCAAATAACTCTTAATATTCAGTAAAAAAATTTCGATAGCCCCTCATCTATTTCTAAGCCTACTCTAGAATACCCAACCTTCAAAATTCTCCAACAAAACCCATTTAGTTTGGTGGAAATACCGAAGGACTCATAATCCACCCATAACTATATATATTGTATTAACAAAACTATATATTCATTCTAACCTGATCTAAAGTATTATAACCATAAACTAACATTACCTTAAATAAAAAATTATCTCAATTCGTCTCTAAACTGTTCCAGCCATTCCAAAAGAGATACTAATCACACACGAACCCAAAAACCTATTTATGCAATATAATATATTCAAAAACAATGGATTCATAGAGAAAAGAATTAAACAAGTCACAAACAGTTCGAAAGCTTTCCCTTTCCCTTGTTGCTGCTAGAACTTGTCACTATCCAATTATAAAATTCGATAATGTCAAATAAGTAAATCTCAAATTATCTAGTACACCTGCAATAATCGAATGCATAATAATCCAATAGATTAAACGAACAATATAATTCAAGTAATTTAAATATGACAGTGAATCCATTCCCTTTTTGTTATTCGACCACAATTAGATAACGTTCTCTGGAAGTGGTAAGTAAACAATAACAAGGACTCATGCCTAGAGAGGATAACCAAACAAATCTCGTTCCTCAATTCTATCAAAGTATGATCTGGTTCAACGTGATCTCATAATAATCATGTAATGTAAAGTATTAGTGACTATAACCACTCAAGCATAATATAGTTCTACCCTTTACACATTGCCAAGATAGACACTATATAATTTTACCATGTATACACAGTTAGGTAGCTTAATATGCCCTGTATATATAGTCTGGTAGACAATATATACATGACTATATAGTTCTACCCAGTACACATAGTCAGGTAGACATTATAAGGAGACTCGAATTGACATTATCCTTCATACCCATATATGGATGTACAACAAAAATGCAATATCAAGGATCGATGCAATTTATAAGAAACTATAATCATACAATGTAAGGGTTATTATGGGATTTACTTACCTTACAAACGCGATACTCAAATTCCCTTGTGCTCCGAGTCGGTAAGCTAGTCCACATAGGGTTCTAATCATAGTCCTACAATTCATTTATACGTCTTGTAAGTTTGCATAACAATTCTATAATTTTCCCAATTAGTTCCACTTTAATTAACCCAATCGCATCTCGAAACCCCTAAAATATTTCCAAAATAAATTCTTCGAGGCCCGAATTTCATTTTTTCAAAATTATTGTTCGGCATAGAAAATTAGATTGTCCATGCTTAAATATTATTTTCCTAATTTATTATATTTTATTTGGTCCACCTCGACACGAAAAGTTTGAAATCCCTCCAAATCATCTCCTCGGATGTTCAAATCTCAATTTTAACTCTGGATTGTGATTCAAGATCGAAAATTAACTTAGACTAGGCTTTAAAATAATTTTCCAAATTTCGGGAATTTTTGAATATCCTAATATGTATTACGAGGAAAACCTCGGTATAATTCCTCAAAAAAATTCTAAATTATCCTTTTTTCATAAAAATCCTCAATTTCTATTAATTTGGTCAAAACTCCAATTTTTTGAATTTTTGAATTTTTTAGTGATTTATTTTATTTTTTCTATTTTTAAAATCATTTTTTAATTAGGGGTTTGACCCCAGAATCGGACCCGGTTCGATCTGGTCCGGAGGATCAAACCCTTCCCCTTCCCACTTCATCTTATTTCTCATAAGTTGTTTGCCTCTATTTTTTATCGATTTCATTGGGGTTGGGCTCCCAACCCCAACCCCGAATTGGGATATGGAAAGGGAGATCATTCCCTTTCCATCGTCTTCCTCCCACCTCCTCTCTACAACACACAAGAACACTTAATGAAAACATTAATGACATCCAATGACAACAGCAACAACAACAAACCTCAACAACATAACCACAATAACAGCCAACACAACAACAACCTACACAACTCACCTTGGTCCTGATCCATCCATCTCGATCTTCATCTCTTTCCTCTCTCTCGAATTCACTTTTCAAATCAATTGATTTCCATAAACAGAGGAGACAATTTTTTGATTTTGGATAAATATAAAAGTTTTTTGAGATTTACATTGCACGAATCTTGAGATAGATCTAATCGCTCTAATTTCTATTATATAATTTTAATCTTCCTCGGTATACATACTACATATCTCAAGGTAAATCTTTGTCTCTAAACGAAATTGAATGAGACGTTGTATTTGTTTGGATAAATGTAAGATTTCTTTGAGATTCGTATTGCATGAATCTCAAAGCAATTTTATAGGTTAACAACTATTTACTATTTCTCATTATATATATTGATCTCTTTTGAGATATGTGTTGCGTATCCTATGGTCGATCTTGTGACTATTAATATGATAATCACTACTTAACCACCTTAATAAAATCAATTGTATTGATCTCATCAAGATACGAATTGCGTATCTCGAAATAAATTAAATGGTTTATGACCAACCACTAAATCACTTGATTTTCCCTATGATTAGACAACACTTATCTCGAGGCGAGTCTAATGTATACTTTTATTTGATTCAAACTATAGGATTTTCTTATATATTTATATATATAAACTATACATATAAATATATATGCACCTATGTATTTTCACAGCTATAAATTCGCCACGCATGCCAACGACTACCCCAAGCATAAACACCATGGTATATCCTACGCGTGTCACCCTCAACCCTACATGTCACTAGGCGACCATCAATTTATTTACTATATTATTTAATTTCATGATTATCTCTTATTTTTAACTCCATATTAAATTATGAAAAATACTCTAATTTCACGAAAATAAGAGAAATATTTCCACCGCGCTTTGAAACTCGCAAACACTATGTATACAATCAACTTAACCCTATTTTGCATCGAAATAGTGTATAATACATCAAATAGGCATACAACGTACAAAAATAATATTAAATTTATAATCTCTTATCCGTAACATGTGGGTCCCACCTCGAATACCTAGATCCCAAATTAAATTTGAAAAAACATAATTAGCCACTTAATCAAGTTTATAAAATTCTCGGATGTCACATTTGGTTTCATTAAAAATAAAGATAATCTTTATGTATACAAGAAGGTAAGTGGAAGCGTAGTTTTTTTCTTAGTATTGTATAATGGTGATATATTACTTAATGGAAATTACATCCCAACCTTGCAGAGTGTCGAGTCTTTGTTAGGAAAGTGTTTCTCATCGAAGAATTCAAGAGATGCAGCCTACATCCTTGTGATTAAGATCTAGTGATAAATTTAAAAGGTTGATCAATCAAAGTTAAAGTGTTTATATTGACAAAATGTTGAATAGTTTCAGTTTGCTAGACTCTAAAAGAAATTTTTTGCCAATTTATTATGGTATAAGTCTCAGCAGGACTCAATACCCAAATATTAATGATGATCGAGAATGCAAAAATACGATTCTATACGTTCGTCGCGCTCCCGGTGCATCTGGGCTCCAAGCCTTAGGCGCCTCTATGTGCCTCACTTAGGAATACCCGAGCCCTATGCCCAGGCGTGCTCGAGCCTTGCGCCTAGGCTCTGCGCCTAGACGCATGCCAAGGCCTAACCTCCATTTTCCTTGCACCCTGCCTTAACACTATTGGATCTATCATTTATGCTATGTTATACAACCAACCTAATGAATCATATGCTTTAAGTGCAACAAGCAAATATCAGTCTTATCCTGGTGAGAGTCACTAGAAAGTAGTAAAGACATTCTTAAGTACTTGAGAAGGATTATAAAAGTGTTCTCGGTCTACGAAAGCTTGGAAGATGAAATTGTTGTAAATGGTTACACAGATGCAAGTTTTCAAACTAATATAGATGACTTTAGATCGTAGTCTGGATATGTGTTCACTTTGAATGGAGGCACGGTGAGTAGGAAAAGTTCGAAGCAAGATACTGTGGCAGATTCTAAAATAGAAGCTGAGTATATTGCAGTGTCTGATGTAGCTAAGATAGCAGTTTCAATCAAGAAGTTCATTTATGAACTTGGTGTGGTTTCGAGTATAACTAACCTTGTTTTCTTGCATTTTGACAACAACAAGGCGATAGCACGGCCAAGGAACCAAGATCACACCACCGATCTAAACATATACTTAGACATTTTTATCTCATTCGAGAAATCATTTAGAAAGGAGATGTGAAGATTTGTAGAGTTCTTACAGAAGACAATGTTGTAGACTCTTTGACGAAGGCTCTTACACAAGCATAACATGATGGTCATGTTAGGCCATTTGTTATTAGAGATATTAATGATTGGCCCTAATGCAAGTGGGAGATATTGGGGCATGTGCCCTAGGTCCATTTATAAACATTGTTTATTTTATAATTTAAGTTAATAAAATAGATTTTTTTTGTTTGTTGTTTTATTATAAGTTATTGCTTGCTTACCTTATGATAAGATATATGGGTGTTTATTTAAATATCTTAAATGTTCCTAATCGGTCATTATATTGGGAACTATAATGAGATAAGACTAGTGTGAATCTTAATTGATGATTATGTTATGATCATGCGTATAAAGATACAAATCGAGATCATGAGTACTTGTTAGTGAACAAGGTATCGGACCGACCCGCTATGAGAACACCATATGGATTAAGTCATAGGTGTTACTCTTGATAGGTATATCACTTAGTCCTTCAACTTGAGATTACCATATACTTCAATATTACGAACATGGTAATTTAACACAATCAAATATTGTCATTAACCGAACGATTATAAAGATTGTGATTGGTTACTGTCAAATCCCGAAATTTTTAAATCGATAATTACGGTTAATCTGGGATTAAGGAAACTTAATTACGGTTTTGACCGCGAGTCGAGAATTAAATACTGGTGAATTTGAGATTCATAATTAATTTTATTATTCTATGATGTTTGCCTAATGTTGTGTATTATATATTATTTTATTTTACGAAATTCAAGTGATTGATTAAATTAGAGATTCACAGAGTTTTATCTCGAGATACGTGTCGAGACAAGTGTCGAGATAGTCAAAATATTAACATAAATATTAGTTTCAATTTTCATAATAATTAATTGAAATTAAATTAAAAATTTGAGATTTGGACCTTAAATGGACTTAACAAGTTGACGTGGGGATTTACCTCGATTTGTATGTAAGCGAGATTGGAGGTAGTGTGAAATGAGATGAAGTTGTTTAGGTTCTTGTTTTGATTTTCATGTCGGTTGACAATAGTCGAGGTTGAGTTTTGGTCCAAACTGGTGCAAATTTGGATAAGTTTGGCAAGATGATTGGTCCATAAGGGTTTCGTATGTCATTGACAAATTTAAGATTTTTGGAGTTTTCGCGTGACCAAAACCAGTGTTATGGACATTTCATGAACATGGACAGTTTTGTCGAGACTTTTGTTCAATTTGGTGAAAAAGGGATCGAGAATGCGCATCGGATGTTAAAGCACGTCAAAAAAGGGTTTTCAAGAATTAATAATTAAAAAAAAATTAAGCTGTTGATAAGCAGTTGAGGGTTTTATATATATAAACTAAAAAAACAAACGATTTCATTTTTTCATTGTAACAATACATTCAACCAAACGTTTCTATACCCTTCAACCGATTCCTTTGCTCACGAGCTCCCTACGTCCGATTTTCACTCAATTTATTTTTGCAAAATTGTGGAGCATTACGAGACAGTCAGTTCAAGCTAAGTTTTTACGGTAGAAACGAGGTATTCAGCCCGCAATTTGGTAAATTCTTAATGCTGGGCATTTTTCCTCAATTCAGTTTGAACTCTCACAATTTTTCGATTTCTTTCGCTTTCGAATGAGATTGGTACAAGCTGTTGTTAATTGGTATATTAAATTGATTTGCATCAACTTGGGATAAATTCCTCCAATGTGGGTTAGGGTTTTGATGAGGTAAACTAACGCATTTCAGTTGATAACTATTTTGAAGATGTTTTAATAATTGATAATGATTATTGGTTTTAATCCAATTTGATTCCCGGGCTGTGAAAATATTTTGGTGTTGGTATCGGGTGGTTTCGTGGCATTTATTATTGATTTTGAGGATTTAATTTTGAAAATATTAATTTGGAGAATTTTTTCTTAGTTCATAATATGTAAAATTGCCAAGTTGACAGGCCATATAAGAAAATTCATAACTTCTTCGTCGGTGGTCCGATTTGGGTGTTCTTGGAGTGTATGAAAAGTAGGACATGAGTACTGAGTACTAAAAGTTCTTGTAAGGTTATCACAACAAATATTGAGGTTTCCAAGGTTAAAAAGTTACCCCAAGTTGGCTAGTTGAAAGCTAGTTGAAATAGTTATATAAATTAATATTTTTGGGAACCGTTCTCAAGCGTACTTTGATCGCGATTTTTCATTGGGTTTTGTGATATCGTTTCATTTGAAGCTTGACTCATAATATAATTGGGTATGCATGAAAGCTATTAGAACCATTTTCAAGGTGATCTGACGCTTCGGGAACCTCAAAAATTAAACTTGAAGTTGGTTGTTCATAAGGTTAAGTAAATCCCATGGTAACCTTCACATTTTATGATTAAGTTTTGTATAACTACATTAATCCTTGAACATCATATTTTTTTTACATGCATACACGGTTTGGGAGGGTAAGGCATTACGAGTCTCCTTATAGTGTCTATATCGAGTTTATTGAACATTATATTATGCTTGAGGGGCTGGAGTCACTGATTCTTTGCATCACGTAGTTATCATGAGATCACGTTGAATCAGATCATACTACGATATTCAAGAGGAATGAGACTCATTTGGCTATTCTACCAATGCATGAGTTTTTATTAGTGTTTACTTCCCGCTTTGGGAGAAAGATAGTCTTATTATGGCCAGATAACAAAAATAGGATGGATTCACGATTGTATTTAAATTTCTTGGATTATATTGTTCATTTTAATTCCTTGGATTATTATGTATTTGATTACTACAGGTGTATTGGATAGTGTGGGACTTACTTATCTGACATTATCGAATTTTTATAATTGGATAATGACAAATTTTAGCGGTGACAAAGAAAAGGAAAAGCATTCTGATTATTGGTAACTTGCTCAGTTTCTTTCTCTCTATGTTTGTATTACTTTTGAATATAAAATATTGTATAAATAGTTTTTTGGGATCATGTGAGGTTAGGATATCTTTTGAAAGTGTTGAAATGGATTTTAAAAGGACCGGAATTGTTTTAATGGTTTTAGTATGGATTGAAATGCCAGAGAAGTTAAGGTATTAATGATTTAATAATTTTGAATGTCTAAGATAGGTTAAAATGAATAAATAATCATTATTAATGAGATATATTTTCTTATGGGATGAGTCTTTTGGCATCTCCACCAAGTTGAGCAAGTTTGTTGAAGATTTATGAAGGCCAGGATTTTCGATGTAGGCTTAGAAATGAGGAGATGCTGGCAAAAAAATCTTACGAATATTAAAGGATTATATAATTGATCTTTACTGAATTTTGAGGTTAATAAAGAATCATATTTTATAATTACTCTGATAGATTTTTAATAATTTACTGAAGGAAAGGTTAAGGCTGCTAGGTTATCTTGGAATTAAGGTAATCTAGGCCGATTAGATGCTCTAATTAGGTGGGGGTATGAAAATGTTGGTACCAGAGCCTAGGATTCTAAAACAATCTTGTTGATTTATGTTTAGTGAGTGATCAGTTGGGAAGTAACGCAATGCACCGGTGTTAAAAAGTTTAAAAACTTTATGATTGTGTTATGTGTGTTTTATATTATCAAGATATTGATGGATATGGGCTTCTTGAACCACTTTTCTTGCAATTTTTATGGCAAAAATTATTAGTGAACAGCAAGAGCTGGATCAGGGATCTGACGAGGATAATAGGGATCCATAAAATCGATTCAAATACATTTGAGAACTTGGCTGTGAAGATGTTAGAGTAGACTACCATTGTAGTTCATCTTAAAGTTGAATCAATGGTTATAGTTTTTGGTTCAGACTGATATATTCGTTGATAGTGGATTTTTTTTGCCCAAATATGACATGGAATAACAATAGGGGAGGCAATTCTAATATAAAATAGAGATTGGATCGGTTTTTATCTAATGAGGAATTGTGGGTGAAGGTTTATGAAGCATCAATCACCGATCTTGATTTCTAATTTTCAGATCATAGACCTACCTAAACCTTGTATATTTCCAACTACATCCACATTTCGTAGATAAGCATAAACCAATGCCAGGAAGAAGATTTATGTTTGAGCCATATTGGACAAAAATGAAGAGTATGGAAAATTTGTGGAAGAGAAGTGGAGTTGTTCATCGAGAGTGTATGATCCAATGTATGGGTTTTAAGCAAATTTAGCATGATGTGGGGCTGAATTAAAAAGATGGAGCTCTACAACATATGGAGATATTAAAAAAAGATTTATACATTTTAAAGAAGAGATGTGACATTTATATGAAGATGGGGCATACTCAGAGATCATGAAGCCGATCAAAAAGGAAAATGGTCTCGAGAAACTTCCTATTCTTGAGGAATCTCATTGGCGTCAAAGATCAAGGGCTTAATAGTTTAAGGATGGGGGACAAGAATACTATGTATTTTCATTTAAAAGCAAATAGTAGAAAGAAAATAAACTATATTCATAAACTTAAAGATGAAAATAGCGGGGTATTCAATGAGGTTTTAATAGACTTTTAGTTACTTTTATAAGTAAATGACTTTTAGATACTTGTAGACTTTTTGTAGACTTTTTAAAACTTTAGTAGACTTTGATAGACTTTATTTTAATGACTTTTATTAACTTTGATGGAATTTTGTAAGGACTTTGATAGACTTTAATAAACTTTTATTTTGATGACTTTTGATAAACATCCATGAACATTGACTTTGATGGAATTATTGCACATTTTTTAAAGCTTCGGTTACTTTTTAATTGAAAAAATAAACTACTAAGGTTATTAAAAATCTTTATTGTAAAAACAACAAATAAAGTATGAAAGAAAGAACATAGATCTAATGCATATTATTATTTACTATATCAACATCACTCATATTTTCAGTAGCTATAAAATTCATCCATTGGTCGACATTCTCCCTTTGTTGTTCTTGAGTTTCAGAAAGTATTTCAAAATCATCATCTTCTTCACTATATGAGGATAATGCATCTTCAGTATCTAATTCAATTGGAAATTCATCAGAACGACACTCCTTGCGAAGATAGTTATGTAATCCCGCACAAGCCAACACCAGCTCTGCTTGAATTTTAAATGGAAATGGAGGAGCTATTTTAAAAATTGTGAACCGTGATTTGAATATGCCAAACAACATTTCAACCACATTCCTCAAAGATGCATGTCGAAGATTTAATAATTCATTAGCATTTTCGGATGTCGCCCTTGCCTGGTAAAATCGGAAAGATGATAACGAACACCTCGAAAATGAGCTAAAAATTGACGCCGATTCGGAAAACCACAGTCCACCAAAAAATATTTACCTAAAAACATGCTAAAAATAAATAAATTAAATACAAGAATATAAAAACAAGTAATTTGACATTAATTAGATCATACCTTGTGGTACTTAAATAACATAATATAAAAACAAGTAATTTTGACATTAATTATATCATACCTTATGGTACTTTAAGTCCATTTCTCCTAGATAAAGCATCAGTCGATATTCTTGAGTCATGCGCCGATCCTTCCCATCCGCTAAGAACATATATGAACTCCAAATCAAAGTTACATGCAGCCAAGACATTTTGGGAAGTGAAGCCATGACGATTGCGATAGTTGCTACTATCATTTCCAACAATCATTGCTAGAATATGGGTACCATCGATAGCTCCAATACAATCCTAAACATAAAGAGCAAGAACAATTAATGACCACATCATCATCATCATCATCATCATCATCATCAACAACAACAACAACAAAAAAATCACTTCTATTATAACAACTCTAGCAATAATTAGAACTTACTTTGAAGTAAGGATAAAATCTTGTACTATCTCTTATGATTTGTGCGGTAGAGGATTTAGGCTTTGCCATCATATCTACTGCAATTATGTTCAGAGCTCTTAAAATCTTGTTGAAACTTTGGTTGGTGCTAAAATGCGATCTATTGAAGGTTTTCGAATCAAACATTATCGACCACATTGAGTAAAAACGTAGCCAACATTTCTTCAATAGTTACAAATCGTATATCATGTACCAGAGTTTTTCTCTAATAATTTTGCATAACTTTCGAAACACGTCAGGATACATCCTATAAATTTGTCGAAAATGTTTTGCATCATCGTTCAATATTGTTTCAATGTATTCAGACCCATTTCTAGTTACAAAGAGCCTGGTTAAGGGTCGTGTAACGGGCTCACAATACATAGAAAGTATAACTTCATGCAATGTTTGTAGAATTGCTTGCATAGAAACCAACAAACATTCAAGTATTTCTGTTAGTTCTTCCACCTCGTTCTCTTCCATTTCCACTTCCTCTGATTCATCATAGTCGTGCATTTTTAAATAAGACATCATGTAAATAATATCACCTAAAATCAAAAAAGAAAAATTAAACATGCCGAAAAATATAACATTCAACATGTGGAAGTTTTAAACATGGATGACAATGACAATATTGAATAATACTAAAAAAATATTATCAACTTCAAACAAAGTATTATTCATCAATCCAACATTCGGTATCCACTTAGAATGTTCTTAATAAAACATTTCCATTCTAAATTAATCTTTTTGGCTATCCACTGTGTTCAACATTTCCATGAAATCAATCTTTTTGGACCTTGTGAAAACTGAGTTGAAATGAGTACTATCAGTCAAATCTGGGATTTTCTTAATAAGCTTCCAACATCCTTGGTCTCTAGCCATAAATCTATCAACCTTATCAGAAAAATTAGAAATTGTTTCGGCGAGTTTATTCAAAGAATCCATTTCAAAATTATTATTTCTGCTTGAGTCTAAATTTCTTTCTTTCTCAGCTCTGTTCCTCTTTTTGGTTACTGAATGAACCTCCAAATTCATTCGCTCAATTGTTGGAGGCACATTAAAGCTTCCAACTGTTAGAGGTTGATTTAGGCTTTTTTGTTGATGTTCGTTTCTTTGTACAAAAGCCTCTACATCATAGTCGTAAGTAAGATCTTCCAATACATCACCACTAGTTTCCTCTACTTCAAATGTCCTAGCATCAGTATTATCCCCAAGTCCAATCGAGTATCTCCACGAGGCAGTTGCATTTTCGACAATTATCCTTAAGTCATCGTAAATAGTAAACGTGTTCGTCTGATAATGTCTTTGATTAGAATGAGACTGGTCAAAAACAAAAAAGTTAATACATACTTCGGTACAATATCTTAATGGAATTATTAAAAATTCACCTTGAAGTATTCCTCCCATACTTCATTGCTTGCCGTGAGTTTTTTGGTAACGGGATCCCATCCAAATCCAGAGTTGCAATGCATAAGCTCAACATAGCCTTGATAATGGTCTTTGAACCATTTCCATCGACTTTTGTAATTTAAGAAATTTCTTTCACATCCAAGTGTTGCATTAAGAACAGGAAGTATTTTTTTTTCAATGGTTGCTTTAGTAAAAACACCATTACTATCGCGCCATCCACGATTTGCAGCATCAACCAACAATTTAAGAAACTCATTGCTCTCTTCCGCTGTCCATGTAGTATACCTTTTCATTTTCTTTTGGTTTTCAACAGTTACTTGTGAGTCTCCCATCGCACTATAATCACATATATAAAAATTGTCATAACCTAATAAAACCTTCCTAATAGATAAACTTTTAGAAGAGTGTGGGATTACATAATAACCTAATAAAACGTTTTTTTATCAACGACAGTCGTTGATAAAAGTTTAACTCATTCACTGTCGTTAATAAAAGCTTAATTAGAAGTTGAGAACATTTTTCCAGTTAACACATTGTTCTCCTTTATCATTTTACAAACACATTTGGATTGGCCATGAATTCCAATAATATACAGGAAGAAGCTAGTCAAAAATTAATACAACGATACACAGTACCATTCAATAGATATTAAAGGTATAAGCGTAAAGATGGTGACAAGGCTAACCAGCATAATCAAATTCCTCCAAGTAGTAAACACCTTTTTTCTTTCTAGGTCTAATCAGCATAATTGATGTGGTACTTAAAGGCAAAATATAAGCTAATTTTTTTTCCAGAATGTGCAAATTTACGAGCAAGAAACAATTAGACATACATGATGCAAATATAAAGCAAGTAGGGTGTCGCGTGACTGCATCTAATACAATCGAGCACATCATCTAGCAGGAAACAAATAGCGTTTTGGATTCAAAATAATGTGTCATGTATTAGTTCAATTTATTGCATTTTGAAGATCACCAAGCATGTTAGAATGAAGAATTATTGCCAAGTTTAAGAACTAGGCCATGGATGTGAATGAAAGTTGAATGTTAGTATGTAAAGTAAAATTTATTTTTAGCATGTGTGAACTAATTCACAAACATCTAAAATAGACTTGTCAAGATATACTACCTGTTAAGCACTTTGAATTAGGATAATTCCCTTTGTTTCTGTTGCAGATGTATCAATACCTCCAGCAAACACAGCGATCTACATCAATAAAGATATAACATTGATAACTAAAAGCTAGAATTCATGCGCAATAGAACACATAAAATAAAATCAACAGAGTATATCACCGCCAATAAGTAAAGCAACACTATCTCAAATGCCCTACACTATTATAAAATGATAAAGCTCACTTCATAAAGTATCTAAATAGCACCGAAGGTGCTGAATATTCAAAACAAAATCTTAAATCTGCAGATCAATCGCACACACCATTTGAAAGTCTTATTTCATACTACAAGCAGTTTTTATAACATTATGAACAATTGAGACAGACAAGGGCATGATTGAAAAACCTACAAGATCATAGAGGCAATTCAACAAGCACTTGTTAGGCAACAATTGAGACAGACAAGGGCATGATTGAAAAAATTAACCGAAAGTTCACTATATATCAAACATGCAGAGAGACGGATGAAGAACTCACGTAAGTCTCTAAAAGCGCGTACATTACCCCACCCTAACATACCATGTATATCAATCCAGCAAGAACGAGGGAGATAGAGAGAGAGAGAGAGAGAGAGAGAGATGAGACCTCCTAGAGAGAGAGAGAAGACGTTGGTCTAGATGTTACCTCCTATGAGCGTGGGTTGACAGAGAGGAGAGAGAGAGAGAGAGAGAGAGAGAGAGAGAGAGAGAGAGAGAGCAAGAGAGATTTTTGCAGGGGTGTAGCTTTGACGATGAGAGAGAGAGAGAGGCGAAGAAGAAGAAAGAAGTTCACAAAAGTTTCTCGTGGAGGCTGAAGAGATGGAGAAGAATCTCAACATATATAGGGTTAGGTGGAAAGTCTTGAAAAGTTATCCAAACCCACAAATCCACGAAATTTCTTAAAAAATTGAATACCCCTTATAATTAGAGAGTTTACAAAAGTTTAAATTGAAAACCCCAAAACTTTTAGAGACTTTTTAAAAGTCTATAAAAGTTCACATTGAATACACCTTACTTTTAGAGACTCTCTAAAAGTTTTAATTGAATACCCCTAAACGTTTTTAGTCAATAAAAATAACCAAAAGTCTATTAAAATCCCAATTGAATACACCCCCGTAGAAATTGGGTGAACAAAACATAAGAAATAACAAAAGTTGTAGACGCCTATTATAGTAATTTGTTTAATTCAACAAATCCGTGTGAGGATGAGATTAGGGAAGTTATAAAGTTATCAAATTAAAAATCACAGAAGTTGATATAAAATTTCTAAATATTATGTTCACTAAAGAAGAAGTAATAAAGGCCATCAATGGAATAGGTCCTACAAAAGTTTTAGGACCAGATAGATTTCATATCGATTTCTATCAGAAAAATTGAGAGGTCATTAGGGATTACGTATGTAATGTGTGTTTACAAGTGCTCAATAATAGGAGATTGGTCCTAGGGGAAAATGCTACAAAATTTTTCTTATACCGAAAAAGAAAGTTATTGAAAATGTGGGAGATCTACGACTAATTAGTCTATACAATGTGATCTACAAGTTACTCACTAAAATACTAACGAACAAATTAAGGTAATACTCCCTAGTCCAATCTCTGAATTCCAAAGTATTTTCGTCCCTGGAAGACAAATTTCTGACAATGTGATAATTGCTTTCGAGATGCTACACACTTTGCATAAAAAGAGGGATGGAGATAAATGGCCATTAACTTGATATGAGTAAAGCATATGACCGAGTTGAATGGTGTTTTCTTAAGGCTATAATGGCAAAAATGAAATTCTCTAATTCTTGGATTAGAATAATTATGGATTGCATTTCTACTCCTTAAGAGGAATAAGAGATGGATATCCTCTATCCCTATATCTACTTATTCTATGTGTTAAAGTTCTATCATCCCTACTTACAAAAGCTCATTAGGAAGGAAGAATACAAGGATTTTCATGTTCTAGAAGAAACCCAATGCTCAATCATTTATTTTTTTGCTCATAACAATTTTATTTTCTGCAATACTAAAGAAGAGAGTGGTCAAATAATGAACAAAAATTTCAAGATATACATGAAAAGCTCTTAGCAACAAATAAACTATGAAAAATTAGCAATAAATTATAGTAGAAATGTTAAGGGAGATATCAGGAGCATAATTGAAGTAGATTTGGGTATTAGTGTAGTAGGCTCTCGTGATAGCTATTTGGGGTTGCCATCAGTAGTGGGAGGAAATAAAAAGGGAGACTTATGCAACAATCAGGGAGATGTTATGGAAGAAAATTAAGGTTAGAAGAGATGATTGTTTTCAGCTTGAATAAGGGAGATGTTAATCAAAGCAGTGCTACTGGCTATTCCCACCTAGGTCACGAATATATTTAAGCTTCCAAGAGCTTTATATAATGAAATAAATTCCCTCCGAGGTAGATTCTAGTAGGGGAAAAATGATAAGAGGAAAGTATCCTAGATAAGTTAGGAAATGTTGTGCAAATCTAAACAAGTAGGAGGTCTAGTTTTTAGAGATACTTAATTGTTTAACAAGGCGTTGGTGGCAAAACAGGCTTGGAAGATCTTTGTAATTCCAAATAGTCTCACAAATAGGATACTTAAAATGAGATATTTTCAAAGTCAGGATTTTATGTGAATAAAGGCAAACAAAGGTATGGAATAGTATTTCATAAGGTAGGGATTTGCCAAAACAAGGGATGGTATGGAGAATAGGGAATGGGAAGAGTATCAAGGCATATAGTAATAAGTGGATACCACGCTTATCAAATTTTGATACAATAACTCCAAAGCCGCAAAATATGTAAGAAGAAATGAGGTAAGTCCGAGTAAGAGATGGAAACCTCCAGATCAGGATACTTTAAAATTAAATTTGATACAGCAGTGGTTGAGGGTATACAATATGTGGGTATTGGAAGTGTAATTATAGATAAATTTGGCTATGTTCATGGTGCACATGCAAAAAGATTTGACGAGAGATACATAACAGATGTTGTTGAACTTCTAATTGTAAGAGAAGGTATTATTTAACTCGTAGTCGAACAAATCGAAAGTGATACGCCATGGCGATTGTTGAACTCAGAAGACCAAATGAAAATAGTTAGAGGACAAATTTGGTGTAGGAGATAACAAATTTCTTCGATCTTTCGATGAGCATTGTTGCTTCTCATACTCCTTTTATTACAAATTGTGTTTCCTCACAAGCTTGCTAAGGAAGCCCTAGAAAAACGATTTTGTTTGGGGATCTAGGAACTATGTTCCTTTGTGTATTTCGACAATTGTTTTACATGATTTTCTTTATCTTTAATTAATGAAAGTTTGGTTTTTTTTCAAAAAAGAAAAAAATAGTTATCATACAAATAGTTCTTGGCATGTGGCAATTCATTTTGCACAGATTAATTATATTGCAAAATCTTACCTTACACATTTTTTTTCTTTGGTTCATTTAGGTTATCTTATGTTATATCTTTTTTACAAGTGTTAGAATGATAATGATGTGTCACACTGCAAGACACATTGACTCATAAGAGCCATTCATATGCGGCTTGAGATGCAGGTATATATAGATCCTAGTGCATAACACGTGAGTGAGACTGCATAGATGGCTCTTGTGTCAATATGTGTTGTTGTGTGTATTAATGATATTGCTTTTAACTACTGCAACGTATTAGGGAAATCAACATTCAATTATCTATTTTTCGTTATTATGTTTCTTGCTCTTTATGTTATTCTTTAGTTGTTGATAAGTTAGATTAGGATACAAGTTTCTATTTTTTAGGATAAGAGTTTTATTCCAACTTTAGTTCTTGTTTTTCTTCCTTTTATATAGATCAGTTTTTCTTCTCTCCTCTATTCAATTTTACTTCTCTTTGATTTTCTTTAACAAATTGGTATCCGAGCCCTTATTTTCTTAAGGGACTTGTGGTTCAGAGAAACTTTTTTTCAGCATCCAAGAACTTCCATGGATTCGATTCAAATTCTTGCAAAGCCTTACACCTCGCTTGCACCACCGGTGTTCGATGGTGAGGGTTATCATATATGGGCAGCCAAGATGGAGGCACATCTGGAGGCGAATGATCTTTGGGAAGCCGTTAAGGAAGACTACGAAGTTCTTCCCTTACCCACAAATCCAACAATGGCGCAAATCAAGTATTACAAAGAGAGAAAGTCAAGAAAATCTAAGTCAAGAGCTATGTTATTTGCCGCAGTCTCTTCCGAAGTCTTCGTAAGGATTATGTCATTAAAGTCGGCCTTTAAAGTATGGAACTACCTAAAGAAGGAGTACGAAGGAGAGGAAAACATTAAAGGAATGAAGGTTCTCAACTTAATCAGAGAATTCGAGCTTTAGAGAATGAAGGACTCAGAGACAATGAAGGAGTATTATGATAGATTACTTGGAATCGCAAATAAAGTGAGGTTACTCGATTCTGATTTTCATACTCTAGGATTGTGCAAAAAATCCTTGTAACCACCCCGTCAAGGTTTGATGCTACTATTTCATCACTTGAAAATACAAGAAACTTGGCCAACGTTAGTTTGGTGGAATTGTTGAGTGCTATGCGAGCACAGGAACAAAGAAACCTCATTAAATCTGAAGGGTCTATTGAAGTTGCATGAGCTGCGAGAGCTAAATTCAGTCAAGGAAAAAAAGGGAAGAAAGTTGAGAAGAATAAGAAAGGAAATTCAGGTTTTGATTCACCTAACACTAATAAGGGAACTAAATATGATTTTCCTCTTTGTAAGCACTGTGGAAGAAAGGGTCATCACCCTTCTAAATCTTGTAAGCAACTGGATCAACAATGTGATAAATGTCAGAAAATGGGACGTCATCAGAAAATATGTAGAAGCAATCCACAACAAAGATAAGTGACTCAAGTCAACCTTCAACAAAAGAATGTTGCATAAGTTGTAGATTAAGAAGAGGATGAGCATTTTTTGTTGCATCTTGTTTTGCAACAAGTAGTACAAGTGATAAGTGGTTTGTAGATAGTGGTTGGATAAACCACAAGACTTTCAATCGAGATCTCTTCCAAGAATTAGATGCTTTTGTAACATCAAAAGTTTGAATCGGCAATGGCGAGTACCTTGCGATCAAGGTAAAAGGCACAGTTGAAATTGAAAGTATTTCGGGTACAAAACTAATCAAAAATGTATTATTTATTCCTAATATAAGCCAAAGCTTGTTAAGTGTTGGCCAACTTCTTGAGAGAGGTTTCAAAATAATCTTTGAAAATAATCAATGTTTGATCAAAGATTTGAAAGGTGAAGATGTGTTTAAAGTTAACATGAAGGGGAAAAACTTTGTATTAGATCTTTTGGAGGAGGAAAATGAAGCCTATTCAGCCATGAAAACTAATGTAGAATTGTGGCACAAAAGGCTTGGACACTTCAATCATAAAGCTTTAATGACTTTGTAGAAGAAGAATATGGTTCAAGGACTTCCTCGTTTTGAACTAGATATTTGAGATTGCATTGCTTGTCAACAAGGAAAACAAACAAGACTTCCTTTTAAACAGGCAACCTAAGAGCCACTGAAAAGTTGAAGCTGATTCATACTGATGTGTCTGGACCTCATAATACTCCATCTTTAAATGGGAGTAAGTATTTCTTGATTCTCATTGGTGACTACTCAAGAATGTGTTGGATCTATTTTCTTAAATTCAAATCGGAAGTTGCTGGTGTGTTCTGGAAATTCAAGCAATGGATTGAAACACAAATTGGTCACAAAATTCAAGTCTTGAGATCAGATAATGGCAAGGAATATACCTCAAATTAGTTCAATCTATTTTGTGAAGAAACCGGAATGGAACATCAACTCACTGCTCCATATACTTCACAACAAATGGAGTTAGTGAGAGGAAAAATTGTACCATAATAGAGATGGTTAGATGCTTGATGTTTGAGAAGAATTCGCTGAGAGAGTATTGGGCAGAAGCATCACATACTGCAGTCTTTTTTCTAAATAAGCTGCTTACAAAAGCAGTAGTTGGAAGAACTCCATATGACGTATGGTTTGGATTCAAACCTTTTTTGAAAAATCTCAAAGTATTTGGATGTCTTTGTTTTGTTTATGTTCCTCAAATTAAAAGGGAGAAACTAAACAAAAAGGCAGAAGAAGGGATCTCTATAGGTTTTAGCCTAACTTCTAAAGCATACAGGAGTTTCTAACCAAAAACCAAGAAAATTATGATCAGCAGAGATGTGTCTTTATGGAAAATGATGAGTGGGATAGGAAAAGAAAGCATCCAATTTCAGAACCTATCCATGTTTCAAAATTACAACTCAGTCCAGATGAGTTTGTTGATGATGTACCAGTTAGAGGTATGAGATCACTTTTCGAAATTTATCAATCATGCAATGTAGCTTTACTTGAACCTTTAAACTTCTGGGAAGCTGCAAAAGATTCAAGATGGGTTGCTGCCATGGAGGAGGAGATAAACATGATTGAGAAAAATCAAACTTGGCAACTGGTGAAAAGGCCCGAAGATAGAAATGTGATAAACGTAAAATGGGTATTTAGAACTAAGCTAAATCCTGATGGTTCAATCAACAAGCATAAAGCTAGGCTTGTGGTGAAAGACTATGTTCTGATTTTTGTGTTGATTTTTCTGATACTTTTGCTCCTGTTGCTAGATTGGAGACAATCAGGTTGTTGCTTGCAATAGCCATACAAAAGAGCTGGAAAGTTTATCAACTTGATGTCAAATCAGCTTTCTTGAATGGCTTATTGGAGGAGGAGATCTATGTAGAACAATCTGAAGGATTTGTTGCAAAATGAAAAGAAGATGATGTGTACCTTCTTAAGAAGGCCTTGTATGGCCTGAAACAAGCTCCAAAAGCCTGGTATAGTAGAATTGACGAGCACTTGATGGAGTTGAGTTTTAATAAAAGCCTCAATGAAACGAGTCTCTACATCAAAGGTGATGAAATCAATTTTATGGTTGTTTCACTTTATGTTGATGACTTGTTGATCACAGGAAGTAATGAAGAACTTGTGAGAAAGTTCAAATAAGAAATTATGCAAACTTTCGAGATGACAAATCTTGGATAGAAGTCTTACTTTCTAGGGAAGAAAACAAAACAAAAGAATGGAGAAGTCTTCATTTGTCAAAGAAAGTATGCCAAGGAGATTTTGAAGAAATTTAGAATGGATGAATGCAAGAGTGTTGATACTCTCATGTGTCAAAAAGAGAAGCTATGCAAAGAAGATGAAGCTGAAAAGGTTGATGAAACCTACTATAGAAGCTTAGTAGGTTGTCTTATGTATCTAACTGCTACAAGGCCTGATATCATATATTCCGTAAGTCTATTATCTAGATTTACAATTAAATTGTGCGACTGAAATGCATCTCAGAACTGCTAAAAGAGTCCTTAGATATATGAAGGGGACATTGAATTATGGAATCAAATTTTGTGCAAGTCAGAATTATGTGTTGCATGGCTACTCTGACAGTGATTGGACAGGCTCACTTGATGATATGAAAAGTACATCTGGTTATCGTTTCAAGTTTGATTCAGGAGTGTTCTCTTGGAGTTCTAAAAAGCAAAGTACAGTTGCTCAATCAACAGTAGAAGCTGAATTTATCGCAGTAATAGTAGCTGCAAATCAGGCTTTATGGTTAAGGAAAATGTTAGAAGATTTACATTTGAAGCAAAAGGAATGCACAGAGTTGTTTGTTGACAATCAAGCTGCCATCGCTATCTCTAATAATCCTATTTTTCGTGGGAAAACAAATCACTTCAACATCAAATTGTTATTTCTTAGAGAAGTGTAAAAGTAAGGTTCAGTTAATTTGAAGTATTGCGAGTTTGATCTTCAACTAGCTGATACATTCACAAAACCTTTGTCAAGAAGCAAGTTCGAATTTCTTAGAGAAAATCTCAGAGTTTGCAGCAACCAAAGCAAGAAGGGGTATTAACGTTATTGCTTTTAACTGCTGCAACGTATTAGGGACATCAACATTCAATTATCTATTTTTCGTTATTATGTTTCTTGTTCTTTAAGTTATCCTTTAGTTGTTGATAAGTTAGATTATGATACAAGTTTCTATTTTTTAGGATAAGAGTTTTATTCCAAATTTAGTTCTTGTTACTTAAGTGTATTAAAAATAGACGTGCAAATCTGTTTTTATACAGATCGCGAGAATCAAGAAATAAAAGAACCAGATTTCAGTTCTTGTTTTTTTTCCTTTTATATAGATCAGTTTTTCTTCTCCCATCTATTCAATTTTACTTCTCTTTGATTTTCTCCAACAGTGTGACATTATTGTTGCTATTTTAGTATTTTCCACATCTTTATCCTAATTTGTGTTTATTCATGTTAGATGAAAACTTTTTGACAAATGGGTGTTTGGAAACCATCATCGATTCAGTCCCTGGGATGAAGGGCATGCGATTAAAGGATTTCCCCAGTTTCGTAAGGACAATCGACCCTAACGACATCATGCTCAATTATCTCCATCGACAATCACAAAGAACTTCCATGGGATCACACATCATCCTCAACACATATGAGCCTTGAAAATTGACGTCCTGCAAGCAATGAACTCTTTCCTCCCTCCTATTCACACTATAGGTCCTCTCCGCCTGCATGCTCGTGAGATGGACGATGGTAGATTGGACTCTCTTGAATCCAACCTATGGAGAGAAGACCCTAAATGCATTAAATGGCTTGATTCAAAGGAACCCGACTCAGTAGTATTGGTGAACTTTGGTAGCATAACATTAATGTGTAGGGAACAAATGACCGATTTCGCATGGGGAGGCGAACAACAAACACTTTGTCATGTGGATCATAAGGCCTGACCTTGGGGTGAGAAGGTAATTCTAACTTGAGAGTTCATAGTGGAAACAAAAGATAGGAGACTAATAACTAGCTGGTGCCCACAAAAGCAGGTGCTCGATCACTTTTCTATGGTCGAGTTCTTAACGCATAGCGAGTGGAATTCAATTATTGATGCTATATGTGCAGGTGTTCCTTGGATTTGTTGGCCCTTCTTTGCCGAGCAGCAAACAAATTGTTAGTATTGTTGTAATGGCTGGGATATTGGCATGGAAATCGACAATAATGTGAAGATGGATAAAGTTGAAAGTCTTGTACGAGAGTTGATCGAAGGAGACCAGGAAAAGGAGATGAAGCGCAATGCAGAAGAGTGGAAGAAGAATGCTACAAAGGCTACAAGATATGGTGGATCTTCTTTTCTGAACTTTGAGAGATTGGTCAATGAAGTGATCCTCCAGAAATCAAAATAGCTAAAGCCTATAGGACGAGGCCTCAGATTCAATCTACAACATTTATATTATTTTACATAAATATTTATTCTCATCACTTTTATTTTCTAGCGCCATCATTTTATGGTTAATTAGTACAAAATTATTAATTAAGGAAGTTGAAACTCTTTATTTATTTATTTATTTGTTTTTATGTTTTTATTACTGTGGGTTTCCAAACCGCTTTAGCCCGTCGTGATTAAGGCCTGACTAATCCCACGAGGTTAGGAAAACACCCTGATGCATAGCAATGAAGATCAATTTCGTGTGGGTCGGCAAGATGAGGTTGCATGCACACCAAACTCAACAAATGTGGATTTATATAGAAAGTTGAGTTCAATTAGAACTATATTAGTATTTAATTAGGAAGTTGGTTTTAATTAGAATATGTTTTATTTAGAAGTATAGTTAAATAGAAAGTCTTGGAAGGACCGACTAGGAAATTTTGGGGTTTCAAGTACATGGATTTATTGGAAATGATGTGGTGATCAATACTCACTACTTAGCTGTGAAAACATAATTTTTAGCCAAATTCCTTAGTTTAACCTTATGAAATCGTAGATTTATTATTTTTGGAAAATTCTAGTTCGGTTATAAATTTTATTAGGAGTTTCTGTTTTTGACATCATTTATGACGTTTGGTTTCATATTTCGTCTAGTTTATGTTTTCGAGCATGAATTTTACTATTTTTGGCTAAAATTATTATATTGCTATATAAAGCACCCTTTTGGCTATAATTCGGGGATTTTTTATGTTTAATAAAAACTTAAGTTTTTCTTTAGAGAATTGGAGTTTGTCTGTGGTCCTAGGTTGTTTGTTTGTGGTTTTTCGAGCAATTCAATTTGGAAGATCCTTGTTGCGCTACACCCCTTCTAGTAGGCAAAAGGTTGAGGGAGAAATAGATCATTTATTGAGGATTGAACATGTCCCCTCTTGAGGGTCTGGTGACAACAACAATGTCACACCACAAGACACATTGCCTCACAAAAGTCTTTAATGCTACCTCGACCCGCATGTTATACATTGAGATTTGTGTATGCCCGCATCCTAGGGTACATATGGATGACTCTCGTAAGGTAATATGTCTTGCAGTGTGACATGCTTGTCATTCTAACATTTCTCTTATTTTTTAAGGTCTGCAACTTCTAAATATCATTCCGGACTTAGGGTGGCAATTTAATGTCAGGACCCGTCGACCCGATTTTGTTTGGCCGGAATAAAAAGGATTTGGACAATATCTTAACAAAATTTAGGTCTGATATGAACAAATTCCTCTTATCCAAACTTAAAATCGAGCCGGGTCTGGATGAGGCCCTCGAACTCATAACCTAGCCTAGACCTGGTTCAAATTAGATAGTAAAAATATCTATGATAAAAGGTAAATTGGACACTTAGCGCTTATAAAAAGATTCACAAGCATCAATCTATATTAATATACGTAGAATTTAATGCACTAAAGATGTTTTTTATTTTAAAAAGAATTAAATTTAGTTTTTTATACTTAACATTTTTTTTTTATATTAAATATTTAATTACATGAATTTTTTGTTGTAATGTTACAATGATTTATAGTTTGCAATATTTGTTGAGATTTTGAAATTACATTTTGAAATTACATCATATGAGATTATAATATATGTATTTTCACATTTGAAGAGGCTTTTAAAATAAGAAGTTATTTTTCAAGATTGAAACAAATCTGAACAATTTGACCACCCGAATTTTAAGGAAAATGGGTATGGACAAGTTAGTTTTGTTTGATTGTAAAACCGGACAACGTCCAGACAATGTATATACATTTTTATAGTGTGAGTTTGTCAAGACCCGAATTTTTTCCACCCTACTCCACAATTATAGAAATAATAAATTCAATGTGGAAATTAATTGCTCCTAGCAATGATAAATTTTGTTGCTACGACCTAAAATCTTAGTATCACTATTTAATTGAAATATGACAGTTTGATGCAGCGAAGTGTGACAACCCCTTCCTAATATAGGGTACCGCCCAGCCTAATCCCATAATTAAGCCCAAATCCTAGCCACATAGGACTTAACTACGTATTAGTCAGCCTTTCTATCTTAATTTTCTCGATATATGCGTTCATGATAAGTAATACACATGTCAACATATTACTAGATTTCAGAGTAATTAAAAGCTTTTTAAGAGTTATAAAGTTTTGTGGAAGTCTTAATAGATTATACCAAAGCAATATATTTAATCCTAAGTTTGGAAACCAAGAAATAACGATCACATACACACATATAATAAAGTGGCGAACACAAACAGTGTGATGGTCATCATTGGTCGAGGAACTGAACGCTTGACCTAATATACAACCCAAAATACATTAAAAGACATAACTGCATAATACACAAAATATTAAAATCTACAAAATGTCAACATAGAAGTACACTGCTGGCTTATAGGTAGTCGCCAATCTTCTCTTTGCTGGACCCGCTCGTCGACGGCTCTGCACCTACCATCAAAAAAGGACGATGAGTACAAAAAGTAACAGTAATCCATATTGACATATTCATTTACATTTCCAAAAGACTAAATGGTATTTAAAAGCATAAGTTCAATAAAGAAATACTAGTACTAGAAATATGGTAAGAAATACCACGGTTAAGCAAGTGTAACTGACATGAGGCTAAATAGTTATGATATAGATTCGGTCGTCCATGACATGCATCATTGAAGTCTTTAAGGCCACTAAAGGACGTGCGTGGTATCACAAAATCTAATGTCACTAAGGACTCTAACCTCAATATCATCAGGGACTCTAACCTCAGTGTATCGATAACCCTAGAGACTCTAACCTCGTGTGTCACGTCATAGTGGCGAATGCTGGCATCCCCATGGACTCTAACCCCGTATTCTAATCAACTCTAACATAGTGCGGTTTTCTATAACTACTTTATAATTCAAACAAATTGACTCATTAGGGATTCCAAAGCTTGGCTGTGCTACAAAGCACAATTTCTAAAAAGTACAAGTCCATAAAGTCATTCACCAACTCACAATTCCTAGCAGTATGTTATTTACGCTATAGTCACTATAAAACAATAAGAAATGACATAAAACAAATGGAAGGATCTCAAAGGAATTTAATTCACCATAATATCATGAAAGTCAAGCTCAACAAGTGAGAAGTATCAAATAATTTCATGATATGAGAGTACGAGGCTGAACATAATTAATATAGACTACAAAAATAAGGCATAAAGTGGATATGAAATGTTGTGGCATGTGTCTTAGGTCAATCTACAAACATTTTTTATCTTATAATTTTAGTTAATAAAATTAAGGTTCTCATTTGTTGTTATGTTATATGTGATTAGATGTTTACCTTATAGTAAGATCTATGGGTATTTGTTAAAATATCCCAAATGTCCCTAGTCGATCATTATACTGGGAACTATAATGAATTAAGGCTAATGTGAATCTTGATTGATGGTCATGTGATGATCATATGTATTGGGATAGGAATTGAGATCATGAGTACTTGTTATAGGAACAAGGTACTGGACTGACCCTCTATAAGAACACCGCATGGATTAAGTCATAGGTTTTACTCATGATAGGTATATCATTAGTCCTTTGACTTAAGATTACCATAGACTTCAATATTAGGAGCATGGTGATTTTACACAATCAAACGTTGTCTTTAACTTAATGATTATAAGGATTGTGATCGATTACAATGTGAAGGTATGTAATCAAGATAGAATTTGTCCCTCTCGTATATAGAGATATCAGTGATTCCCTCGATATGTTAGACTTTAAAATGGTCAAGTCCAACAGTATAAATATATTCAATGCCATTTGGATGTTTTTAGTCTACCTAAAGACCGAGACTAGTATGATTGAACATTAAAGGTGACTTTCCATGGCTTATGTTTAATCAAAGAATATTGCAAGGCAAAAGGATATGATATATGTTATTCATTTGGTTGTATCGATTTTCATATTCATTGTACTTGGGTAGTCATAATGTCTTGCTAGAGATCGCTTTAAGACTTGTGTACCATAATGGTTTTGGTCCACTGCCAACGTCGCATGAACCTATTGGGTTGCACACCAAGAATGGCTTTATGCAATTTCAATTAGTCCAAAGTAACGAATTTTATATGATAAGATTCATGACATAAAAGCCCTTACGTTTGTTATATGATAACTAAATAATGATGGCGTATGTGTAATTTTCTTAAACTACCTAAATATAATAGTTGTATTATGAATAGGATTTTAAGAGAAGGTTTATCTACACTATAAATAGAGTTTGAAACTCTAAGACGAAATAAGATTTTCGTTTTTGCTATTTTTGAGTTCTCTGGATTTTGGGAGAGAAAGAAAAATATTTTCTATTAGAAGATTAATTTGGATATCTTAAGACTAGTGTCTCAAATTCATTGTGCATATGTCTACTAGGTGGCAAATTTAAGCCACACAAAAAGTTGGTTAAAATATACAAAGTACTCATAAGTTACTAATAGTATAAATTATCCTAATTAGTAACTAAATTGCTTCATCTTATTTAGAGAAGTTATCCTAATTAGTAACTAAATTACTTCATCTTATTTAGAGAAGTTCATTAAGTACAATATAAACTCATAGTACTTAATTAATTTCTTCATGAGTTGATTTAGAGTTTAATTCTTTTAAAGAAAGTATTATAACTTTAATTAGTGAGTTAAGATAAGACATTAACTTAGAACACATTTTAATTATACCTTTCCTTGACATATCTAACAAGATATAAAAAGGTATAAAATGCGGCCCATATAAGTAATTGATACTTATGTAAGAATAATTTCTAATTAATTAGATTTAGTTTTTAAATTGACAAAAGAACTATTTTATTGAATTTTCACAATTGGAGTGTTTTGAGTTTAGGAATCTAAACCCTAACCTAAGGACACTAACACAACAAATTCAACATATATATTGACACCAGAGACTTAGCACACTAGTTTGGGTGTCGAGGATTAGTTTAGGGAACGTGTTCGAGCCACGAGAGCCGATTTTTGCGTCGATCCATGTAAGTAAAACCAGATAGGGGATATTTAGTAATTCATTATCTATTTAGCTTCTTGATATTCGACATGTTTATTCCTTTGATTTCCACTCCCTATTTTGAGTATCTAAGATCTAAGTGTGTTAGGAAGGTACTATGAGTTTGGTACTAGATGGACAGACGTGAACTTACCTTGGGTACAGGATTGTAAGTCGTAGACATGGGTAAGATATTAAAGGCATTGTTGATGCCCCCACGCTACACTGAACTGAGATTTCAACTTGTAGACTCGCAATTCTAGGAAGTCGAGTAGTGGCACCTGCTCTCGATGGATTTAGACCACTTAGTTATCTTCTCTTATTTCCTAGACACTCTTTATCGTTGCTATTACTTTCCAGTACATTTATCATGCACTTTCATTTATTTATCATCATTTAAATTATCGCATGATATCTAGACTGCTTTATTTATTCATGAATTACTATCTACATCCTATTGGCTTTTACTTACTGGACTCGTCATTCTCATGTTGATGACTTGATTGCAGATCCATAGACGAGCAATGGCAAAGCACCGGTGATTGGTGACTTTCTTTGAGGACTCTTAGAGTGGCTCATCCTCTTGTTTACTTGTAAGTTTCTGGCACTTTTAGTCTTTTGTATTATATATATTGTTTTGATAACTCTTGGGGTATTTTGGGGTTGAGAGATCTAGACTCATGTATTATCGCACTTACTTACTACTTTGTCACAGATATGCATGACTATCTATATATTTGTTGGGTTCCATCCCTTAGGTTGTCCCAACTCTATTTTATTAAGTTTAATTGCTTTAAGTTTACTTTTGCTATAATTAAGTTAAAACTTGCATAACTTAATAACTCAACTCTAAAACATGAAATTTATAAAAAAAAAAAAAATAACGAAATCGGAGTCTTATTAGGCCTACGTTGACCATGCGAGGGCTGACTCGGGGGGTCCACGTAGGTCTAGGTTGGGCGGGGCCTAATTTGTGGGAACTGGGGCCGTAACAGCTAGGGTTTAATGGAAAACATGTAAGCAACTAGTTAAGTCGCAGGGCTTCATAGATAGTAGGCCATTACATGGAGGAGATAGGTGACGTGTGATGCAACGTGGTGGGGCCATGGGTTGCCTCAAAATTTGGGGTCGTCACACATTTAAATTTACCAAAGAAGATGAGATACAGATGACCCAAGTAACGAATCAAGGCATATGGGTTCATCTTCCCTCTTAACACTCCAAGAGAAATCATGATTTTAATCAAAATCAAATATATGAACCAAATAGAGTAAATTAAAAAAGATGAGACGAGTTAATTACCTTGCTTTGTGAGATCTTGATGAGATTCCCCCCTCCTCCACCAAATTCACCAAGCAAGCGTTTTAGGGTCCCTCCTTAATTTCTTTCCGTAGTTAATCCAAGCAAATGTGGCTTTAAAGCCCTAATTGTGATTTAAATAGTTAGTTAATGAGATTAGGTTTTGGTTAACCAAGTCCCAACTCAACATCTCATCTTAGTCTTTTTAATTACTAGGATGATGTTAGAGTCTACATTAAGTCCATCCTTTCTTGTATTTTACATAAATATCCTTATTTGTGTTTATTTACCAATTTTGTCATTATTCTTTGTTTGATTTCTTTAACCTTTTATCTACTTTTGGTTCCTTACCTTAGGCTTAATTTTGCACATAAGTCAACTAAATTATATATGGTACACTTTATTCACATCATTACACACATACCATGCATATCTACCAAATTTACCTTGATAAAAGGACAACTTATGCAAATAGAGATTCAGGTCGTTACAATTAATTCTTAGTAGTTCTAATTAATTATCTCGTTAAACTCATCAAAACTCCTAATTTCCATTTTTAGTTTAGCTAGACTCCGATTAACCCGAGTCCTCTAGATCAACCCTATACTTACTATTACTGCAAATCATTATAAGAATCGGTTAGCATCCGGGTTAATTTTGGCGCCCTCGCCATGTGACTAATGGGCTTAGAGACGAAATTGCGACATACTAGATATGAAAATCATATAACCACAAATCTTAGTAATAGTTGTTGCCCGTCTCTATTCCTTCACTGATCAATGATGAAATAAAGACGAATCACAATGATTGCGCTGGTTTTAGAATTGCATTCTATCTTTAATATGTTGTTGATTAGCGAATGAATAGAGACGAATAGCGAACCTTTGACTCCCCCAATTCCTACAATAAGGGTTGCCCAGCCTAAGCCATCGCCAAACCCCTCGAGATAACCCAAGGAGTCGGGCGATGATCTAATAGGCCTTAATCTAAAGAAATACAACATGACAATCAGCAAATAAACTATTAAGACATGTAATAGGTGTAGAATAAAAGTCTTCTGAGTCTATTAGGTGCGAAAATAATATAGAAAGTTTTACAAAAGTTAAACAACTTGGCTATGGGTTTCATAAAGCCTACCTATGATAAACTCCCCTATTTGTTACAAAAATATCTCAAAACCAAATAAATATAAATAAATAACCATGCAAATGAGAAAAGAGCTTTTATGTTATGAACTTACTTTTTCCTCTATCTTGACCAACAGTTGAGGTACCCAAAGGGGGAAAAGTAGAGGGGTGAGCAATATTTCAACAGGCTCGGTAAAGTAGAAGCTTGTTTTACCATCAATCATCCAAGTAATACCTAATGCGTAATAACTAGCATGAGCAAGGTTATTTACCAATACTACTATCATTCCGGGCATGAAAGATAATATTACCGAGCCCAATATATAATGTCGGATGCAACAAAACAAAGCCTTAACAAGATAATCAACAAGATAACAACGATAACATGAATGTCTTAGATTCAACAAAGTGGAAACGATATATAAAGTATGCAATGTAATAAACAACTAGCTTCAAGATATCAATATAATCCTACCTCTTGATTGGTGTCTAAGCATCATTATGATCCAGCCTACCATAATTAAATTAGCCTTCAAATGTATCATTTAATAGCAAGAAGAGATGTCGGTGGCCGCCAGCTCTCCAATGTACCATTTATAATTGTTCACTCCAAGCATGTCAATTCCACAGGCATTAATAAATAGGGAGCTCAAAGGACAAGATAAAGGGAAACAACATGATATGTTCAATTTAATTCCAAGCAAGAGATCAACCATTCACTACCGTGAATCCTAGCATAACTAATAGCATGACATGATTGAAGATAAAGCAAACCCCACTTAACTCGAAGCACTGCTATCCTATCCAATCCTAACTTGGGAATTCCTATCTGGTTCTCCTCGTGTCTACATTGGTTTAGGTTCATGTATGTATTATTAACATGTTTTATTTGAGGTAAGTTTACTCAATTCGTATTAAGATCTTGAAAACGATGTAAAAGCCTTTAGGAATCAATGTCACGCCTTCGTTGTGGCAACGATGCAGCGAAAAATGATTTTGAGGTTAGTTACCACTGCCTCGATCCTTGTCTCAGCGATATGTCTCGATAAAACTCGCCAGTTTCGAAAAAGAAAACATTCGATTTCAATTTATGAAAATCCTTTAGCACCATCCCAGCGCCCTGAGTTTACCCACTAAGTGTTGAAGCGAAATTGTTGGCTTCGAATACAACTCAAAATTCATCCTAACAGTTTTCTAACGTTCTACGTAACACGCCAGAGTGTTGGGGAGTCGTTCGATCGACTTTTCCGAATCCTTAGACAGCATCGTGGCCAGCATTGTATTACCTGTGAGCGAGGCGCGGACGCGCTGAGAAAGAATTTGGTATTTCATATCCAAAATAAAATTTCCAAATTCCCAACCACTCATGCCGACCCCTAATGGTCGAAATCTAATCAAAACAATATTAAAACCACTTTTTTGAAACCACAAGATCATTCACATTTAATCAAAGAATGCATTCGAACTACAAATACACCATTAAAACATAGATTTTGCAAATCTATTTGAATTAAACAAAGAAAATGAGATAGATATGACCTAAATCGTGAATCAAGACATAAAGGTTCATCATCCATCTTAACACTCCAAGAAAAATCATGATTTCAATCAAAGTCGAATATGTTAACCAAATAAAGAAAATTAGAGAAGATGAGACAAGTTGTTTACCTTGCTTTATGAGATCTTGATGAGAGTTCCCTTTCCTCCACCAAATTCACCAAGCAAGAGTTCAAGGGTTCCTCCTCAATTTCTCCCCATAGTCAATTCAAGCAAAAGTGGCTTGATGCTCTAATGTGGTTTAAATACTCAGTTAATTAGATTAGAGTATGGTTGACCAAATCACAACCCCACATCTCATCTTAGTCTCTATAAGTACTAAGATGATCCTAAAGTCCACATTAAGTCCATCTTTTCTTGTATTTTACAAAAATACCTTTTTTTTATTTAATTTATTTTACATGTCCTTTAGGCTTCTTTTTATTTAGTTAGGCTTATGTTCCTACCTCAGTCAACTAAATAGTCTATAGTACACACATTACTCACACCACTACAAACATATAATAAATATCTATCAAATTAACCTTGATATAGAAACAAGTTGTCTAAACGGAGATTTGGAGTGTTACAAAACCTAAGTTTATGGTCGAGGACCATGGCCCATCTATGATGCGTCTCAAGTTTGGATAGATCAGAAATAGAATTGTCGTCACTGATCAGTGATGAACTTTAAATTTCGTTGTTGACCGTTTAGCGACAACCTTATTTGAGACAAATATCTCATCACTTATCCGTGAAATATTTTACACAAAATATCCATAACTGATTAGCTATTTTTTGTAATGCAATTTTACGTAGGGCTCGCATGTCAAGTCATAAAGGTGTGACTCTAGGGTGTCATTGTTGCGTTTTTGTAAATAACATGTATTTTTTGAAGAAATAGAAATTTCATTAATCATCAATGGCTCTCATACATTCAATAGAACATGACGAGGGATAAAATCAATCACAGTAGAAATTTGATTCGCTACTCTTAATTGTTCAAAAGAACATTCAACCATCCAAACGTAAGCTTTCATGAAATGCGACTGTAGCAATGGAATATTATGACAATCAGTGACTATGTTCTTGACAAACGTCTAGAACATGATAGTAAACAGTTACATCACTCTAAAACTATAATGAAAAATAAAACTTCTAACAGGGGAAGTAAACGCAAAACTTCCAAAAGGAGAAGACAATCTAAACCTTTGAACGAGGGAAGAAATAACTATTTATTTAAAAAACCTAAAGATGAGTATCAACCCAATAAACGCAAATCAACACACAACCTTCAAAAAAGATGTAAAAGTAGTGAATATGATGGCCACAATAGGGATAAAACTAATTATCTCATCGGATCTGAATAGATCTAAGTTTATTTAATCGATAAAAGCAAGTAAAAGAGGTTATTGTAACCACTTCCGATTAAAAGATGATCGACAGTGGTTCAAAAGGTTGAATCAAGGAGCACCAAAGAAAACAAATTAGGGTTTTTAAGAGAAGCAGCGGCTAATCGACTTCAATTAATCTTCTAGTTAATTCATAAATAATATATTAAATGTGTTGACGTAGCATTGTCATTTAACGTTTGTCCTCTTTGAATAATTTGTTCTGCATAACCGTCCCCATTGTGAAAAATAATATGGTCGACTGATTCCTCTTTTAGTACTATTTAATTAACTAAACAGAGGTTAGGTGATGTTAATTTATTCTCTTGCTTCTCCACATCATGCAAGGATCTTTCAAAAAAAAAAAAATCAAACGAGGATCAAAAAATCTCGAGTCCATCCATTGGGATAAGTTGTCATTTGTAATTAAGAATCTTTTCAAAAAAAAAATCAAGGATCCAAAAATCTCAGAGCCTGTCCATTGGGATGAGTTGTCATTTGTAATTAAAGAAATTTTACTAGAACTAGATGCCACTTTGGGAGATGTGTGCAAATACTGTTAGTACTCAACTTCCAATAACAGGGGAACATTGCATTCGAAAACCACAAACAATAACTTAATTTAGTGCCCACTTAGAGATCGATCAAGAGAGAGTGAGTGAGAGAGCAAAATGGCTTCCTTAGTAGTAGATCGAAAACCTCATGTGGTGTGCATCCCGTACCCAGCTCATGGTCATGTAACGTCGATGCTAAAGCTGACAAAGCTTCTCCACTTCAAAGGCTTTCGCATAACATTTGTGAACACTAAGTTCAACAACCAACGCGTGCTCAACTCTAGAGGCTCTGATGCTCTCAAGGGCTTACCAGATTTTTGTTTCGAAACCATTCCGGATGGCCTCCCACCGTCCGATCTCAATGCCACCCAAGACATCCCAGCTCTCTGCGAGTCGATCCTGAAGAATTGCTTAAGCCCTTTTAAAAATCTTGTTCTTAGGCTGAATGAGTCAGCTGAGTCTGCAAGTACTCCTCCTATTAATTGTATAATTTCAGACGGGATGATGAGCTTCACTCAAGATACTACACTAGAGCTTGGGATACTGGAAGTTATGTTTTGGACCACTAGTGCTTGTGGATTTATGGGCTACTTGCACTATTAGTATCTGATAGAAACTGGTGTCATTCCTTTCAAAGGTATGATTATCTAGGTCACTCTTTTAACAAATCAGTGTATTTATATATTTAGCTTTCTATTAGGTTTAGAGACACCGCAATGACACATTTTATTAATCTCTCTAATAAACTCGTTTAATTACAATGCGGGGCTTAACTCTAATTTATAGACTCACATAAGCATACTCTTAATCCAACTAGGAGATCCTAAAAATAGACTCATACTCTAAGTTAAAGTCCTAATCAAACTCAAACACTAATCTAATTTAGATTACAACTCCAACATCCCCCCATAATCTAAATTACCTATCTGAATTAAAAAAAAAATAAAAAAATCAACCCCCCATAATTTAGATTTGTGATGATCTTCCACTTGATCTTCTCTCGAAATGCAGATCTCGACCTCCATTGATGACATCTTTTATCGTTCACCCGCCATTTATATCGCACAGCTTCATCTATGTTGAACAGTGCACAATGCACTTGATTGCCTTCGTCATCAATGACATTATCATGGGTGATCTTACAATCTTGAAATCGAGCTGGTTGTCCTACACTTCTTCGTGTTCTGCAACTAGTACGCTGGGGTCTAGCGTCAATACCAACTTAAGTGGAAGCTTCATCCTCACATCTAATTGTTGATGGTTGAGCAATACTCTTTCCTTTTATTCCCAAATCCACGCACTCTTCTCATCAAACTTGACATCTCCGCTAACAATGACAGCATTGGTAACTGGATTGTACAATTTGTATGTTCCAATCCTCCCCGGAACATAGCCAATAAATATGACCTTCACGCCTTTGTCATCTAATTTCTTCCTGTTAGCATCAAAAACATGTACATATGCAGTATATCCAAACACCTTCAAATGCTTGACACTTGGCTTGTAACCACTCCAAGCCTCTTCTGGGGTTATATGGGAAAAACCTTTTGTGGGAGACCTATTCAGTAAATAAACTAAACATGCAATTTTCAGCCCAAAAAGAATCAGGTAGACCTTTGGCTTTCAACATACTATGAGTCATGTCTATAATTATACTATTCTTCCACCCTGCAACACCATTATGTTGCGTTGTCTGTGGTGGCATGATCTCATGTTTAATCCCATGACGATCACAAAACTTTGAAAATGTCGATGACGTGTACTCACCACCACCACATGTCCTTAAAGTCTTGATGTAACATCCACTCTGTTTCTCCACAGTTGTTTTCAACTTCTGAAAGCAACTAAAGGCATCATATTTATTCTTTAGAGTATACACCCAAATCATCCACAGTTATCAATAAAAGTCATAAAATATTTGCTTCCTCCTAGTGAAGCAGTCAGCAGAGAACCATAAACATTTGAGTGGACCAACCGTAGTAGAGATTTGGCACGCCTTGGAGTGTCGGAAGCAAACGTTCGTCTATGTTGCTCCCCAAAATACACCCCTCACAAAATTGCTCTAGATGTTGAATCACAGGCAATCCTTTCACTAAATTCTTATGAGTCAGCAACTTTAGACTTTTTAAGTTTAGATGACCAAATCTTAGATGTCATAACCATGACTCATCAGAAATAATGGATTTAAAACACGGATAAGATCCAGTCTTAATCTCAATATGAAATAACCTATTTTTCAAAGGAGACTTAAGAATGATCATACTTTTATAGTCAAATACAGTGAGATGGCTGTCTTTGAAATTCACTTCGTACCCCTTCTCTAGCAATTGCCCTAAACTTAGAAAATTGCTTATCAATGTCGGTATATATAACACATCTGAAATATACTGATGATCACCATTCTTCAACTGGATTATAATTCTTTCTTTTCCCTTAACTGGAAGTTTCCTATCACCAGTAAACTTAACATCTGTCAATACTGACTCATCCAACTCATCAAGAAATTCTCTATTGCCACACATGTGATTAGAGCATGCACTGTCGAGATACCACATATTACTCTGAGCATTCTCTTGGGCTGATGAAACCATCATTAGAGTCTGGTGACACTCCACATCTTGGTTTGTCTGCTCCTCAGATCCGACTCTGACTCTGATGATTGCTTTATCCTACATTGTCTAGCTATATGCCCAAATTTGCGACAGTTGTAACACCGAATCCGATTTCTCTGTTGATCGCGACCTTCGTCTCGTCTAGGACCTTTATTTCTATCCCACCATTGTTGATTATTATTCTAACCTCTTCCATTGTTGTTGACTTTGTCACGGCCTTTGAACCCATAATTCTTGTTTAGCTTTGGGACAACTGCAATCTTCAATGCCTGCTCGATAGGCTTGACTTTTTTACTTTTTTCATTATTCATTGCTCATGTGCTCGTAATGAACCAATGATTTCTTCAGCTGACTTGGTCTCATAATCAGCCCCGGACTCTATAATAGCGGCTATTACGTGGTCGAACTTCGTGGTCAAGGTGTGCAAAATCTTCTCGTTCACATCGAGATCGGTGACATCTTCGCCATTCATCTTTAACTAATTGAAGATTGTCTGAACACGATTGGTATACTTCTCTATATCTTCGGAGTCATCCATCTTGATCAACTTGAATTGTCGCCTCAAAGTTTGCAACCGAACTTTTTTAGCTTTCTGTACACCCTTGTAGGACGTATCTAAAGTGTCTCACGCTTCCCTTGATGTCTTTGCCAGTTGCACTTTCTCAAACGCCACATCAACAAGCATTTGCAAAATAAAATAAAATGTCTTCTGATCTTTCTTGCGAGGCTCCTTTTGTGTCGAAGTGGCGGTGGCCCCTGGGTCTTCGAACTCATCTTCAACGACTGCGAGCAAGTCTTAAAAATTGAACAAGACTCTCATTTGAGTGCTCCATCTATCAAACTTCTTCCCATCGAACATTGGTAGTGTCGGTTGAACTTGGTCGTTTCCAATTGTTGCCATATCACCACTATTGAACGTTACTGTTCAAATTGCACTAGTGCACACTTTTGAAGAAAAAAAATGCAATTGCTCTACGGGTCCCACAATCTTTCCAATGAAGACAAAAATTTGTTTTAGTGTATCTAAGTGTTGTATAACAAAGCAACTTTCAATATTCTTTTTCAAAAAAAAAAGGCCGCTAAGGGCACCACACCATTTAATGAAGGCACCCAGTTAATGTGGGCACAAACCGATTTACCTAGGGCACCCAAAAATTAGACCCGAAATACCTAAACTACCCCTCGTGGAAATCTATCTGCACCCCACCACCCCCACCACCATCTTCACCGCCTGGACTCCAAGAACCCGTTTTGTGTGAACCGACCAGTGAGAGGAATCTCCGAAATCGTGTCTCCCGTGTCTTGCCTTGTGTTTCTCCTTCGATTTACGGATTTTTTGCAGTGCGTAGGGTGGTGGTGTGAGCCGATTTCGTCTCCAAGTTAGGGTTCCGCTGAACATCGTCAAACACACATTATTTGCGCGAAATCGATCGTTTGAAGGTACGTTTTTAGTGTAATTAAGTTACATTTGGTAGAGTAGTTGTGATTTACGTTGGCGGTTTGTTCATTAGTTTAAAAACTGGGAATTCGCGATTCTCGGCCACACAGGCCAGATAATGTGCTTACTCTCTCGGCCAAGCATGGCCGAGAGAAAAGCTACATTTTGGGGAAGTCGAAGTCTCGGCCACAAAGGCCGAAAAATCTCACAGAGTCTCGGTTAGGCAAGGCCGAGAGGACTCTAGGTCTCTCGGCCGAGACGTGACGAGAGCTAGAATTACTGCTAGGTAATGTGGTGGCGGTGGTGTACAACTGAGAATTTGGTCATACTCTAGGTTGTACTATGGCGTGAGTGTTAGAGGAAGGCGAATTGAAATGGTCAACACATCTCGGTGGCGCATAACCGAGACCATTTCATTGGACTCGCTTGTACACTGTCGATATATTGGAGGAATTGTCGGTCATGGGTGACCGACAAATATGTGTTGTTTCACGAACTTGCTTGACCGAGACATAAGAAATGGATGAATTTGAACATTTTTGTTTTGTAAATTTAATTTGGGATCTGTTCCATGCGCTTATATGTTGTAATTTATTCAGGTATGGCTCGTCCGAAGCTACCGGTGACTAGGGAAGAGGTTGGAGCTGAGGTCCCGAGGCCTAACCGGGGGCGAGGTGGCCGGAGACCCCAGACAACATCGTACCGTACCTATTTGTCTTGTACGTGCAATCCATCAAAATAATCGATGGAAAACACCTTACCAACTTTATTGAGTCGGGATGTGACCAAAATAACTTCGTGACAAGATTCGTAACGGGATGCTTCCTATGCCATGACAACCACTTATTCTTCTCCAATATGTGCAACAGTTGTTGCATTTGAGTCCTCCCACCCGCATCCTCATTTCGGGCTTTTTGTCTTGCATTATATATAGTCCTCATTGTCGATACGTTTCTAACGTCTCTCTGCTTCAACGTATTTAGGATGTCTCTTGGCTTCACATTCCCCTTTGTCATTTGCACTACAACTTCCTGCTCCCCCTTATCCAATCTCCCGGCAAATGAATGGCCGTCCAAGTTTTTTATGGCTCGTGATTGTGCCTCCCACATATAACGAGTGATATACCACAACGAGTCAGCATTTTCCTTTACGTTGATAAGGAAATGGCATCCACATTTCTTGGTACCAGTTTGAGTCCTCGCCGTTTCGTCGTCTTCTTCATTTCTTGGTTTTGAAGCAATTTTTGTCACTTTACCCTTCCCAACTCTTTGTGACATTCCCCTATAAGTCCCTGACCTCTCACAGGCAAGTTTCACCCTTCCCCTGCGCTTAATGCCCCCGGCGTCAGAGTGCTTTGTCACTAGTACAAACATGTTCTCACGGCCTATCATTTGAAGCCATGAAACTGCGCTTCTCTAGTTGGGAATGGCCTACAAGGTGTAAACGTGTCCGTGTAGTCTGGAAATATGGCAGAAACCGGCATTACCTGCAATACAAATAGTGTAACATTATAATCAACCAAATTGTACAGCACAATCACAAAAACATCCAAAAAAACAGGTTATCGGTAGTATAGGTCAGCAACTTGCTTCAAAGTCTCGCTCACGAACGACCGAGAGTTAATGAATACTCTCGATTTTACCGTTCCGTGATACACGTAAACCAATCGATCCTATATGACCGAGACATAACCATACATCTCGGTCCTGCGAGGCCGAAACAATTGCGCACCCAGACAGAAACTTCGGATAACCGCAAAAAAACACAAAAAATTTGCAAAATTACCTCGAGGACGACCTCCTCTGGCAACCGAAGCATTACATTCCTCCATTATACAGTGGAAACAACTTCGGATTTGAAGAAATTACCAAACCCTACGTTGACAAACAAATCATCATTTTCACAGTTATACACAACTCAACAGTTCTAAAAAACTCGAATATGGTTGTCAAACATTGTTACCTCTCTGTCGGATGATGTCAATCCGCAATAATCGATCAACGCTCGCCAAATGCAATGTGGCTTTGCGGTTCAACCTTGTGGTGGGGTGCCTTTTTTTCTTTGTCAAAATGATTTGTGGGTTTGAATCACTATATATACAAGGGAAAAATAGTCTTTTCCACTTTTGCTGAATTTTTACAAAAAATTTGGGTGCCTTCATTAAATGGTGGGGTGCCCTTAGCGGTCCTAAAAAAAACTATGCAATTCTTCAATGAACAAAGAATTTATGTGCACAGTTTTCTTCTTCAACGAACTTCTTCAACTTCAACGAACTTCTTCAACGAAATCGCTACTCAACCACGCAATTCGTGTATGCACCACAACGCAACAATTCAATTTTCGTTTCTTCTCCAAAATAAGAAACGCGCACACTTCGATATCTCGATAGATCTAAAGCCTAAATTATATTCTTGAATCTTCAAGAACTCTCACACAACCAAGATTAAAATCTCAATATCTCTTTCACAGTTCTCAAGATCTCACTATTCTCTCTGATACCATCTTAGGTTTAAAGACACCGCAATGACACACTTTATTAATCTCTCTAATAAACTATTTTAATTACAATGCGGGGCTTAACTCTAATTTATAGACTCACATAAGCATACTCCTAATTCAACTAGGAGATCCTAAATAGACTCATATTCTAACTCAAAGTCCTAATCAAACTCAAACACTAATCTAATTTGGATTACAACTCCAACACTTTCTTCATTTATTCCAAGTTTACAGCAAAGCTAACAAGCCATATATTTTTTTTACAAAAACAGTGTATATTTTTAATTTTTCTCTCACTGGTTAATTTTCTTTTTTCGAACATGATTATAGAAGCGTTCTAATAAAGTTTGTTAGTTCTTGCTTGTAATCCCACATCGATATAGTAAGAGCCGATGTGGTATGATTATGTAGGTCACTCTTTTAACAAATCAATCAGTCTATATTCTTAATTTTTCTCTCACTAGTTAATTTTACCAATGAGATGGTTCAATGAAGATGATTACTGAAGCGTTTTGATAAAGTTTGTTAGTTCATGTCTATGATCCCCCATCGAAAATTATAGTAAGAGCCGATATGTTATCCATATACCCAAGAGAAGAGCTAATGTCGTATACATATACCCAAAGTGCTAGCTAGAATGACAATAGTATGTCACATCGCAAGATACATTGACTCATAAGAGTCATCCATGCGCGCCTCGGGATACAGGCATATATAGATCCTAATGCATAACACACATGTCGAGATCGAATGAAATGCTCTTGCGAGCCAATGTATTTTATGGTGTGACATTGTTGTTGTCATTCTATTATTTTTCTATACCCAAAGGTTACCACCACTAGGCTAAATCCTAGAGAAGAATGAAAAATTATCACTTGTTTTATATATAATTATCATATAATTAGAACTTAGCCCAACCCTTAAAAAATGTGTAGCCCACCCGCCATCTCCAAACAGAAAAAAAAATACATACAATGATTGTGAGAAAAAAAATACATACAATGATTGGACACAAAGTTATTAAATTGTTGAAATCAATTAGGTTTTATATCATGATGTGTATACATATGTTAATGTTTGAACAAGTAATCTCGACTATTGTGTGGCAAAATTAAAGTATGTCACATACATGCGAAAGGACACTATATAAGACTTAAATTGCTAAGATGGTCAAGGTGGCAACTTTGGTCAGCTAACTATACGATAGATTGCAAGCATTAAGTGATTTAAAATAAATATATATTACGCATACAATAAAATATTAAAAGATTCCTTTGTTTAAATCAATGTAATATATAATGTATTTTTCGTTTTAAAAAATAAAAATATAGCGAATGTAAATAAATCAATGTAATAAAGTATTAATATGATATTGAATGCTTTTTCATATTATTTTTTATTATTTTTACTAAATTTATTTAATTAAGTAAAAGGAATAGAAAATACTACAAAAACAACCAAACAAATACATATGGAATATATAATGCCTTATTGATGACTTTATGATATACATCTCAATATGCTATGCACTCACTCTAAAGCAATTACGGATAGCTTGTGAGAGTGATTTTGCCTTCCATTGTGTTGGCATTGTCATTGTACCATTTTTCTCTAAAAACGTAGACGTTAGTCACGTCACTAGCTATTTAGTCACAGCTTAAGAGAAGCTAAAATCTTAAGTCCGCCATATATATATTGGATTTTAATACTAACCAATTGGTTTGGTACAAGATGGGTTCTGCTCCATTTATATACTCACATGTGCATGTGCGACCTAACACTCTCTAGACTCATGAATTTGTACATGGTATCAGAAAGTGATGATATATCATGGGCTCATGTATGTAGACTTGGTAGGCTAGCAATGGAGTTTAGACCCAATTGTGGACTTAAAGCCTCTAAGAGTATGTGTAGGAATGTTTTATGGACTTCTAAAATTGTAGATCTATGTTTGACAAGTGACTACATAAGGCTTCTTTATTTTTATTTTTTTTGCTAATAAAAGGCCTAGTTGCACTTGAAGGAAAGTGTTGGAGATGGTAATACCACATCAAAAATATAATTTAAGTTGGCTTGGTATATAATTAGTGGAATAGATATATTGGATCACATTGATTGGATCCTAGCACAAGCCGATTGATTTTGTGCTAGATGAGTTTCAACCTCATTTATATACCCAGATGTGTGTTTGTTACCCAATACTTTCCAATCTCATTTATATCCCTAATGAGGGCAAAAAAATTTGGACGGGGGCTCCTAACTTACTGGTTCTTAATATATTCTTGTTGTTAAATCAAAATTTACATATACACGGGATTTTGAAAAGGAAAATGCTAGGATGACCCGCTAGGGGATACCCAGCGAGACACTCACTGATGTGGCGGGTGGGGGTCCCCACCCTCCAAAGCACAACTTTAGGGCGGGTGTCTCCAAATCAAAATTCTAATTCTGATCCTATATTAGTGGGCCCTCCAGAGTTACTTTTAAATTGATTAATACACAATGCAGGGCAATCAATTTCTAAAGATAAATCATGTATCTCATATCTGATTGTGGATATGAAAAGTGAGCCTAGCATCTTTGACAATATTGTTTCTATCCCACAAGCAATATTATTCCCATTGAGGTCTCCATGAAGAATGGATGTTAGAATGTTCAAAGCAATGTAAAAAATGGACCCATGGTTTTGAAATGAAATTGGAAGAGAGCTGCTAGACAATCACAATCTTCCTCATCCTAATGTAGCAAAACAGTAAATGAGAGAAAAAGATTTACACCTATCCTGAAATCAAAGAATAAAAGTCATAACTATAAGTCCTTAAAAGTAACAAATGGGATAAGGAAGATAGATCTTGGTAATAAAGTGTCTACCTCAAAAAGCAAAAAATCAAATTCATTATTAAAGAACATATCTCCTTAAACAATCTAACAGCAGTCTCAACGACACGGGACAACCAACAACAATGTGTCTATTGGTTGGAATGTGCAATATAGGGAGTACTTGCACAATGATCGCATCTCATTACGCACTCTCATCCATGATGAATCCTCCAAATCTAGTCTTTCTCTCGGAGACTAGGTTTCAAGGCAAAAGAGCTAGTGAACTGAAGCATAAGTTAGGCCTATCAAATAGTTTCCAAGTGGATAGGGAGGGGAAGAGTAGAGGCTTGATTTTAACTTGTATGAATGAAAGGAGATAGAATCCATTCATGCAATCTTCTCAAATGCATAGTGGGAATGTTCTCATTACCATGGGTGTGTGGGGAAGACTTTAACGAGATTACTAGTATGAATGATAAAAAAGAAGGGCAACACAAAGCTATTGGCTCTATCCTAGAGCCATCAAACTTGATATGGGTAAAGCCTATGACAAAGTTGAATGGTGTTTTCTTAAGGCTATAATGACAAAAATGAAATTTCCTAATTCCTAGATCGGAATGATTATGGATTGCATTTCTACTCCTCAAGAGGAATTAGACAAGGATATCTTGTATCCCCATATATATTTATTCTATGTGTTAAAGTTTTATCATCTCTACTTATAAAAGCTAATTATAAAGGAAGAATACAAGGATTTTCATGTTCTAGAAGAAGCCCAAAGCTCAATCATTTATTTTTTTGCTCATGAAAGCCTTATTTTTTTCAATGCTAAAGAAGAGAGTAGTCAAACAATGAAATAAACTTTCACGATATACGTGAAAGGCTCTTAGCAACAATAAACTATGAAAAATCAGCAATAACTTATGGTAGAAATGTTAAGGGAGATATCAGGAGCGGAATTGAAGCAAATTTGGGTATTGGTGTAGTAGGATCTTATGATAGCTATTTGGGGTTGCCAACAATGGTAGGAAAAATTAAAAAGGGTGACTTATGCAATAATCAGGGAGATGTTATGGGAGAAAACTCAAGGTTAGAAGAGACGATTGTTTTCAACTGGAGGAAGGGAGGTGTTAATCAAAGCGGTGCTACAAGCTATTCCCACCTATGAATGAGTATATTTAAGCTTCCAAGAGCTTTATATAATGAAATAAATTCTCTTCAAGGTAGATTCTGGTAAGGGGAAAGTAATGATAGGATGAAGGTATCCTATATAAGTTGGGAAAGTTTGTGCAAGTCTAAACATGTAGGAGGTCTAGGTTTCAAAGATATTTAATTGTTTAATAAGGCACTGGTGGCAAAATAGGCTTGGAAGATCTTTCCAATTCCAAATAGTCTCACAAATAGGATACTTAAAGGGAAATATTTTCCAAGTCAGGATTTTATGTTAACAAAGGCAAACAAAGGTTGTTCCTACATATGGAATAGTATTTCATGGTAGGCATTTACTGAAACAGGGGTTGGTATGGAGAATAGGGAATGGGAAGAGTATCAGGGCGTATAGTAATAAGTGGATACCACGCTCATCAAATTTTGATACAATAACTTCAAAACCACAAAATATGTAAGAAGAAATGAGGTAAGTCCGAGTAAGAGATGGAAACCCGTGGAGTTATATCATGTAACATAGCTGTTTATGTAGCTGTTTATGTAGCTTGTTTATGTAAACTGATGTATGTGTATTGAATCTTTATTCTAGTGTAATGTACTACAGGTTTATCTTAGCTTGTTCTAGGCAGTTGTAACTAGGGTGTACAATGTGCACCATATTAGTTTGTATATAAGCAATGTACAATGTAATTTCGATTAGATTGAATAAGAGATTGAAAGTTCTTTTGTACTTCATTGATTCATTGTATCAATGTGTACTGTTACATTGATCAATTTGATCTTTTTTGGTCATTGATCCACTGTTAGTGTTTGAATTTGTTCATGGTATCAGAGCAGGTTCTACTGTTCTTGATTTGTGTTGTTTTTTGGTTGAATTGAGTGTCTGATCATGGCATCTGTTCATGATTCTTCAAGTTCTTCAATTCGAAATGGAGCAGGGAGAGCTCCTGAAATAGGTGATCTTGGAATTGAAAGTCCTTATCTTCTTCAAGGATCCGATCATCTTGGTATGGTACTTGTCTCCAATTCTCTTACTGGTTCAAATTACTTGTCTTGGAGTCGAGCTATGATGATTACGTTAGGTGCAAAAATAAAGATTGGTTTCATCGATGGAAGATGTATAAAATCAAATTCTACTGATCCTAATCTGGATCGATGGATCAAAGTGGATTATATCGTCACTTCTTGGATCTTGAAATCTATTTCAAATGATATTGTTGAAGCCTTCCTTTATACAATTTCTTCTTTTGATCTATGGAATGAATTGAAATAAAGGTTTGGAGAATGTAATGGTCCTCTCTTGTATCAATTGAAACGAGATATTGCTTCTATAAGTCAAGGAGATCTATCACTTTCACAGTATTATACAAAACTTAAGAAGCTTTGGGATGAACTGAGTTGTTTAGTCCCTTTACCTGTGTGTGAATGTGGAGCTTCAGCAGCAATGGCTGTTCTGGAGTCTAATGATAGGTGATGCAATTTTTGATGGGCTTGCATGATATGTATGATCATATTCGTAATCAAATATTGGTGATGGATCCATTGCCAAGTATAAACAAAGCTTACTTTATGGTTCTTAGAGTTGAAAAGCAAAAGGAAGTACATGTTAGCTATTCACTTATGATAGATACAGCCATGATGATGAAAACTACCAAGATGAATTCAGGTTCATATGGATCAACCAATGTTCATAGGTTTGTTGGAAAAGGAAATCAAAAGAATTTTGTCGATAAAGATGATCTTTTTTGTGATCATTGTAAGGCAAAAAGACACACAAAAGAGACTTGTTTCAAACTTCATGGATTTCCAGATTGGTACAAGAAAGACCTTGACAAGAAGCAGATGTCAAATAGTTCAAAGTCTTTTGTGAATTTGATGGAATCACCTCTGGATATACAAGATGCAGGATCTCCTCAATTTGAAGATTTTCAGTCTAATATAGCAGCAATGATACAGCAAGGGATTGAGAATTTCATGAAAGGAAAGTCTGTTTCAAATGCAGGAGCTTCTACACATGTGAATTCAGCTATATCTGATTTTACAGGTAGCTCATATAAAAGGCTTTCTAGTTCTTGTTCCTCTTTTAATTCAGATGCTTGGATTGTGGATAGTGGAGCAACAAATCATATGTGTACTAGCTATGATTTGCTTGCTAATGTCACTATCTTAGCTAAACCTGTTATGGTTTGTTTACCTGATGGACATAGTAAAGAAGTTAATTGCATTGGAGATGTGAAGCTGAGTTCAGACTTAGTTCTTTCTTCCTGTTTACATATAAACTCATTCGAGTATAATCTTTTGTCAGTTAGTAAGTTACTCTCATCTACTAAACTGACAATTGAGTTTTATCCTTCATTTTGTGCTATACAGAACATTGAGAGTTCTCAAGTTCTAGCTGTGGGAAGGATGATTGGAGGACTATACATACTGGATTCCAGCTTCTTTTCATAAAGATGTCATTGCTTCATTTGTGTCTCCTACAAAATTATCACTAGCCTACTGTAATAATGCTAATGATAATTTTTCATGGCACTGTCGATTGGGGCACCCCTATGTTAATGTAACAAGACAAATTGATTTGTTACTTAACAGTCATTCAAATGTAAGACATACTGTTCCTTGTGATGTTTTTCAGATGTCCAAACAATGCGGAATGGTTTTTCCAGTGAGCTCTATTCAAACTTCTTATCCTTTCCAGTTGTTGCATATGGATGTTTGGGGACCATATAAGCAGTCTTCTATTCAAGGAGCTCATTATTTTTTGAATATTATGGATGATTTTAGTAGATTCACGTGGACATTTTTGATGAAACATAAGTCCTTGACAGGCAACATCATCGAATAGTTTATAGTTTTCATTCAAACTCATTTCAAGGTTTCAGTTCAAACCATTAGGACTGATAATGGTACTAAGTTTTGTAATAAAGATTGTCATGCTTTGTTCTCTGGTTTGGGAATTGTTCATCAAAGATCCACACCATATACACCTCAACAAAATGGTGTGGTTGAAAGAAAGCATAGACATTTGTTGCAAGTTACAAGAGCCTTGATTTTTCAGTCTAATTTGTCCACAAAATCCTGGGGTGATGTTGTTCTTACTGCCACATACATTATTAACAGATTACCTTCTCAGTTACTGAAATGGAAGTTTCCTTATCATCTTTTATTTGGAAGAATACCAAATTATTCTTCTTTGAAGACTTTTGGTTGTTTGTGTTTTGCTACTAATGTTTCACCAAGCAAAACCAAGTTGGATTCAAGAGCTCTTAAGTGTATCTTCCTTGGTTATTCTCCTGGTCAAAAGGATTATAGATTGTACAACATGGCCACACATACATGTTTTGTTTCAAGAGATGTGATTTTCTTTGAAAACCAGTTTCCTTTTCATAAAGATACTGCAAGTTCAAGGTGTCTTTTGCCTATTCTTTATGGAGATAATTCTGATTACTTGAGAGACAGTCCTGCTCCTATTGCTCCTACATCAACTACTGTACCTCATTCTCAAGAATTACCTATTAATGAAACATGTTTTGATGTCCCTGAAGCTGTCTCATCTATGCCTACTAATGATACATTAGTACCTCATACTAATGATGACTTACATAAAGATGTCCTGCCTCCTACTGCTGTTATTACTAGGAAAAGTACTCGTGTTGTTCATAAGCCTCTTTGGATGAATGATTTTGTTCTCAACAATGTAAAAACATCTATTTTTCCTCCTGCAACGATTCCTTTGTCTACTAGTACCCCTCCTACATTTCTTTTATTCACTCTCCAAACATTACTGCTGGTTACAAGTGCTTTTTGGCTGCTGTTTCAAACATAAAGGAGCCTACTTGTTATGTTCAATCTCAACATGATCCTGTTTGGGTTGAAGCAATGAATAAGGAGTTACAGGCTTTGGAAGCCAATGGTACTTGGAGTCTTACTACTCTACCACCTGGTAAAAAAGCCATTGGTTCTAAGCGGGTTTACAAGGTTAAACTTCATCCTGATGGTTCTTTGGATAGATGTAAGGCTCGTTTGGTTGCAAAGAGTTTTAACCAAATTGAAGGTGTTGATTATATTGATTCTTTCTCTCCAGTTGCCAAGAATGTCACTGTTGGGATTGTTTTATCCTTAGCAACTGCTCGAGATTGGCCTTTACATCGATTGGATGTTAACAATGCCTTCTTACATGGCTATATAGATGAAGATGTTTACATGAAGCCTCCTGATGGTTATAATTTGGCTTCACCTAATCAAGTCTTCAAACTTCAAAGATCCTTGTATGGTTTAAAGCAAGCTTATCGACAATGGAATCATGAGCTTACATCTAAACTTCAATCTTTTGGTTTTATTCAGTCTGCTCATGATCCCTGCTTGTTTACTTACAACACTGCTGGCCAATTTTTGGTTTTGCTGGTTTATGTTGATGATGTCCTTCTTACTGGTACTTCACTTGAGTTAATTAATCAAGTTAAGACATTCTTACATACATTGTTCACCATCAAGGATCTTGGTCAAGCTCGTTACTTCTTGGGTTTGGAATTGGTTAGATCTTCCTTAGGTCTTTATGTTCATCAACGCAAGTATGTTCTTGATTTACTTAATGATGCTGGTCTTATCATGGCTAAACCAGCTGCTACTCCACTCCCTCGTGACTGCAAGTTTACTGATGTTGATTAACCTTTGTTCATTGAAGTTGATAGATATAGAAGACTCATTGGTCGTCTTCTTTACCTGGGATTCACTCGTCCTGACATTACTTATGCCACACAGCAATTAAGTCAATTTGTTCAGGCCCCTACAAAGCAACATTGGTCTGGTGCACTTCATGTTTTACGATATCTTAAGTGTACTCTTTCCCAAGGTCTATTTTTCCCTGTTCAAAGGGATCTCTCTGTTGTTGCTTACCGTGATTCAGATTGGGTTGCTTGCCCTCTTTCTCAGAAATCTCTTACTGGTTATTGTGTGTTCATGGGATCATCTTGATCTCTTGGAAAACTAAGAAACAAGCTACTGTGTCTAAGTCCTCTCTTTGAAAGTTCGAATATCGCAGTTTATCTTCCACAGTTTGTGAGTTATTATGGATTTCCTATATCCTTAAGGACTTAGATATTCCTATTTCTCTTCCAATACCTCTTTGGTGTGATAATTAAGCCGCAATACATATATCTGCCAATCCTATTTTTCATGAACGTACCAAGCATTTGGAAATTGATCGTCACTTGGTTAGACATCAGTTCAAGTCTGGCTTTGTTCTTCCACAGTATATTTCTACTCGGTTACAATTGGCTGATTTGTTTACCAAATCTTTACCAGCTCCTTTGTTTTCCGATTTATTGTCCAAGATGGGTCTATGTGATTGGCATAGACTTCCATCTTGAGGGGGGATGTAAAGTTATATCATGTAACAGAGTTATTTATGTAGTTGTTTATGTAAACTGATGTATGTGTATTGAATCTTTATTCTGGTGTAATGTACTACAGGTTTATCTTAGCTTGTTCTAGGCAGTTGTAACTAGGGTGTACAATGTGCACCATATTAGTTTGTATATAAGCAATGTACAATGTAATTTCGATTAGATTGAATAAGAGATTGAAAGTTCTTTTGTACTTCATTGATTCATTGTATCAATGTGTACTGTTACATTAATCAATTTGATCTTTTTTGGTCATTGATCCACTGTTAGTGTTTGAATTTATTCAAAACCTCCAGATCAGGAAACTCTAAAACTAAATTCGGATGCGACAGTGGTTAAGGGTATACCATATGTGGGCATTGGAAGTGTAATTATATAAAATTTAAGCTATGTTCGTGGTGTGCTTGCAAAAAGTATTGACAAAATATACCTACCAGATGTTTTTGAACTTCTAACTATAAGAGAAGGTCTCATTTCGCTCGATCTATGCAGCTCCCAATCGAACAAATCAAAAGTGATGCAATGGTGATTGTTGAACTCAGAATACCAAATGAGAATAGTTCTATGAAAATTTGGAGAAAGAGATGATGAATTTCTTCAATCTTCTGATGAGCGTTGTTGCTTCTCATACTCCTCGTCCTCGCATTACAAATGATGTTTCTCGCAAGCTCTCTAAGCAAGCCCTTAAAAAAAGAAGTATTGTTTAAGGATATAAGAACTATGTTCCTTTGTGTATTTCGACAATGTTTTATGTGGTTGCCTTAATCTTTAATTATTGAAAGTTTAGTTTTTTTTTTCAAAAAAGAAAAAAATTAGTTATCCTACAAATGGTTCTTGGCATGTTGCAATTCATTCAGATGTATCTTTTTTCTTTGGTTCATTTAGGTTACCTTATGTTGTATCTCTTTTTACAAATCCTAGAATGACAATGGTATGTCACACAGCAAGATAAATTAGCTGACAGGAGTCGTCCAAATGTGCCATGAGATGTAGGCATATAGAGATCCCGATGTATAACACGCGGGTCGAGACTGCATAGACAGCTCTTGTGAACCAACATGTGTTGTTGTGAGACATTGTTGTTATCATTCTAGTATTTTTCATGTCTTTATCCTAATTTGTGTTTATTTGTGTTAGATTAAAACTTTTTGACAAATGGGCCTTTGGAAACCGTCATCGATTTAGTCCCTTAGATGAAGTGCATGCGATTAAAGGTCTTCCCCAATTACGTAAGGACAACTGACCCTAACGACATCATGCTCAATTATCTCAACCGAGAATCATAAAGAACTTCCAAAGGATCACACATCATCCTCAACACATACGACGCCTTGGAAATCAACATCCTACAAGCAATGAGCTCTTTCCTCCCTCCTATTCACACTCTAGGACCTCTCCATATGCTTCTTCGCGAGATGGATGATGGCAGATTGGACTCTCTCGGGTCCAATCTATGGAGAGAAGACCCTGAATGCATTAAATGGCTTGATTCAAAGGAGCCTAACTCAGTAGTCACTAGAACAAATTAGACATTTTATAACACTTAATTCATAGAGGTTTTCAATAACCCCTATGTATTGCTTTTTATAACACCTAATTCATAGAGGTTTTTAATAACCTCTATGTATTAGGTGATTAGACTTTTTATAACACTTAATTCATAGGGGTTTTTAGAAACCCCTATGCATTAAGCAATTAAAACTCTAACATCTCATCTTATCTAGATTTCGATTTCTCGATCTCCAACCCATCTCCTTCGTCAATCGATCTCTCAATCTCCAACCCTTCTCGATCAAAAACCCGTTCGATCTCTTGATCTCCAACCCATTCTCTCACCTCTCGATCAAAGATTGAAATCTTAGCTAGGGTTTGTTTTCTCTCCATCTCCGCTTTCGGCTCCACGAATCTAAAGAGAGTTCCGTAATTTAGGTTTTGTGGTAGATCATCAAGCGAGTTCACGGACATGGAAGTTCAGTCTTCCTAGTTTGATTCAGTAAGCTCTCCATCATCTTGATTTGTTTTTGCTCTCTCACTGTCAATCGCCTCTTCTGCTCCATCATCGAACGAGTTCCATAATTAGGGTTGTTTGGTGGATCATCAAAGTGAGTTCGCGAGATGGAAATTCAATCTTCCTAGTTAGATTCGGTAAGCTCTCCATCATCTTGATCCGTCTTTGCTCTATCACTCTCAATCGCCTCTGCTGCTCCATCATCGATCGAGAGGTATGCTAATTTTATACTAGATTCTATGTACCTTTTTTTCCTATCTAAAAAAGATGATAAATATAGATATAGAATAAAATCATAAGGTTTGGGCGATCAATTGACTCCGTCATTCCAGCGACCAATGCGGTCTTTGCATTTGACCTTGCGTTCTACGTGAATTGGTTGTTTTGGATCAATAATTGGTTAATTAGGCACAGATTTGTGAATGATTGTTTCTTTCTTATTATGCCGAACGATTATTGCATTGCGATTAGGTACATATTTGAGAATGATTGTTATGGATGAAACTATCTTTGCATTGCAATTGTTCTTGATAAAGTTGGTTATTTGTGATTGAAAGGAAAAATTGTAACTTGATGTGAATTTACTTAAATTTTCTCAAATCTCAGCAAAAGAGGATCTTAAGGATTTCGTTGTGTTGTATTTTGTTGTTCTAGATTGTATTCAGAGAGATTTTGGCAATGAAGCTTACAGACCGCATTTAAATGAATATAGGTATGTATTTTGTCATTGTTGAGTTGTATTTTGTTGTTCTAGATTGTATTTAGAGAGGATTTTTGCAATGAAGCTCACGGACCGCATTTAAATGAATATAGGTATGTATTTTGTCATTGTTAAGTTGTATTTTGTTGTTCTAGATTGTATTCGAGAGAGGATTTTGGCAATGAAGATTTTGGATGGTATTTCAATGAATATAGGTATGCATTTTGTCATTGTTAAGTCTTAGCACAAGTTTAGGATTTGATGATGACTATAGAAGCCGCTTCTTGATTAAATTGGGGAATGTTTCTTTTTCTTTTTCTTTTGAAAGGAAAGGTATTTTATCTAAAAAAGAAATCCATAGAAGTCAGTTCTTGATTTGAAAACATTAAAGTGATTGCATTGGATGGATAACAATTTACTGTTGCTTTAAATGTTTGTTGATTTTCAAAGCTTTAGCATTCTGAGAGGAGGTCATTTTAAAAGCACCAATTATGAGCGGTGGAAGTAGCTTTTACAGCTCCTCCACTTCGCCTTTGAGTTTGAATTTTCCCTTTTTTTATTGTCATGTGAGTTTGAATTTTTTTTGTAGGCCAAATAAGGCGGCTACCGGAGAAGGAAAGTAGGACAGGATTACAAGAACCAAAGTCAAGTTTTAGGTAAGATCTCATGTTGTGAATTAATGTTTTCTTACGATTGTGAATTAATATTTATTTGCTTTTATTATATATGTCCTTAGTCTCTGATTATTTATTTTTGAAATCGGTGATTGCATTCTTGAGTTAGTACCATTAATTTGTTTCTCTCATTGTGTGTTATATGTTTGTGTTTTTCATTGTGGTTGTAATATCTATCTAGGCAAGACTTTTTGCCTTTTTAGATTGATTTTTATGTCTTTCAATGTTCATTTGTTTGGAAGAACGAAAATCAAAGAGAGATTTCTCAAGTGCTTTTCCACTTTAATTCAATGTACAATTTCGATGGCAAAAGTGTGAGTTTTATTTCATAAGGCGTATTGGTAATTTATTTTTATAATCTATTATTGTAATATGCACTTGTTTGTATTTTGTGAATTTTGTGCACAATACTAATATAGAGAGATGCATTTGAATAGGTAAATGGTAGACTGGGTCATGCTCATTTACATGATATCGCATTGATTGATTAAATGTTACCAATTCCATATATTTGTCACTAGAACAATTTAGGCTTTTAATAGCACATAATACATAGAGGTTTTAAGTAACCTTTGCTTCCTATTAAATTGATGGGAGTTTACCATTGGTTGATTACTAAACACTAACCTTTGCTTCCTATCAGCAAAGAAAGCCCTGCGTGAGTTGCTAATTAGAAAAAAAGAGTATGAAAAATTTTGCGAGGAAGAAGATGCTGCTCATTAGGTCTGTGACATGCTGCTATATTTTCTTGTATTAACTGGTTTAGGGCCTTTTATTGTGTTGCTGAAGATACGAGGCAGTTGAAGCTGTCATCGCTTATGTTGTTGAGAACTATCCTGTTGGTTGTATAATTAGATGTGCCCCAATTATGCGCTTAATGCTAATTCTGAAAAGGTTGTGTAATTAGATTACCTTGTTCGAGACTATTTTTTTCTCTTTGTCCTGTCATCTTGGCAAAAGCTGGAGAATTTTTATTTTTTTCCTTTTTGGTATGAGGTGATATTAGGACTCTAGTTTCATGGCACTGAATAGGTTGAATGGAAAAGGATGGTATTGTCTAGTATTCCTTTGAATGAATCACAATTATAATTGTCAGAGAATAGTAACTATCAAATCAAGCTTTTGATTCATAAAAGTAAGTCCTAATTGACAAACCAACTTTTTTTTTCCTTGAGCATAGACGTTTTTGTTGGTTGTTTTTTTAGATTTCTTTTTTCTGAAGATTCACTTTTAATTGGAAGTTAGGGGACAATCATGTCATGTAACACCCACAAACATTATTGTTTCACTTTCTTTTGCCCTTTCTACAAGCCTTTACATATATGCACACTAATCCTATAATTGCTCTTTGTAGTACTTTGTCTGTAGTCCTAACTAAACTGCAGAACATTATTTAGAGAATTGGGATTCTCTTTCCACTCATAACTACAAGTTGTTCCAATTAAGATTATTAACTGTATCATTCAATATTTATCATAAGAGTTAATTCAAAAGCTTAAGTCCTGATTTGGAGTACTTTGAGGGTGGAACCACTTAGAACCATTTATAGTGTGATCCTATTAAGGGAAGTGCCGATCTACCTCGTTCGTAAATATGACTTTCTCATTTTATTCAACAGCTTTTGTTGCTTCCTTTTTTGGTTGTCAATGTAAATAAATAAGGCTGAAAACAATCTATTTCAAGATGTCGGGCAATGCTTTAAGATATTTTTTACTCTTGTTAGGTTTGTGTGATATAATTCAGCCTTAGATGTGAATCATGTGATGCAATGCAATTCTAAGAGTGGTTCATTAAAAAAGGTTTAGACTAACTATTGCTCTTCTTAGCTTTATTTGATAAAATTGAGCCTTAGATGTGATGCAAAGTGATTGTAGGAGTGATATCTAGGTCTGCTGTTGCTATCCTAGTTAGTGTCAACGAGGATTCATTTCCAAACACCAGCTTTGTTGGCATATCAATTTCAGCTTAGTTGACAAGTTCAACCTAATCCGATTCAGGTATATATGTCTTTTAATTACAATTACAAGAGAGAGTGAAACACTTATGTTTTTACTGCACTAACTAATTCAAATAGATATTCACTGGTTGTATTCTTACAATAATTTGATTTGCAATTGCAGGAAACTAATGTGATCCAATTTGTTAATATTTATGTGATAAATGGCTAATTGCAAAGTAGAACATTTATTTCAACATTTATTTTTAACATTCAATGAAATATAGTCACGGTTTCCTCTCAAATTTTAGATAGGTAGATAGATAGATAGATAACTTGAGCATCTTTAAAATTTTGTCCATGGGATGGCTTATTTGAATAGAGTCTGAAGAAGGCGCTTTGTTCAGTTAATGATTTTTCGCAATTCTACCCGGTTTGTTAAGAAATACTTTGATTCCATTTTCATATCATTCATTCGAATTGCAAAAGAAAATTTAGAATTAATGAATTTTTTTTCCAACAAATTATTGGTTATTTGTGGTTATAACATATAAGAGAATACTAGAGGCTTACTTGTGCTTGAATAAATGGAAGCTAAATGTTTGCATGTGGCCTTGCAATGCACTTTGTTCCATGCCTAGTTTCAAAGTGTGTGAGCTATAGGGGATTAACATGGATATGAGACAAAAACTTGACCAAAGATTGTATACTTTCTGGTATGATAAATTTATGATTTTTGTTACTTGACAAAGGAGCAACACATCAGAATATAATGTGACGAGTTCAATGCACCAACATATTTCGATGGACAAACTCGAGAGTGCGACGAGTTCAACCTAATCCAATTCTAGTATGTATGTCTTTTGATTAAAATTACTAGAGACAGTGAAGCACTTGCATGTGCTTTAATTTACTGCACTAACTAAAATAGATGTTCACTTATTGAGTTCTTATAATGATTTGATTTGCAATTGCAGGAAACTAATATGATCCCCTCGCAAGAAGATACAATGACTGTCCAACACCCCAACGGATCTCGATGGACAAATTTGAGAATACGAGTTCGACGTCATCCTATTCAGGTGATCCATAGATCTTGGAGTAATTTCTTCAGGAATCGTCATATGCCTCTGAACAAATGCCTTCATTATGTACCTGTTTGGCTACCTATGCTTGCAGCTCTTTTGGTTTTTTTCTTATACTTATAGCATCTCTATTTGTTGTTTTTGACATCAATATTATTAGTGGCGAGTATCTCATACTTATAGCATCTCTATTTGTTGTTTATGTGATTTTTAAGATCATGAAAGCTAAATTCTTTTCGTTTTATTAGTAGACATGCACTATTGGTTTCATTGCGTCTGTATTGTGAGATGTCCCGACATTGAAATAGAATTTTCTATTGTTTTATATATTTTTCCTTTCCATTTGGTTCCCAGCGTCTAAGTTATCACCAAAGAAATGTGGTCTTTTCGGGAGCTCTACTGCTGTGTTTGTTGGTATCCTTTCTAATCAATCAAGGAATAGACATTAGACCTAATCTAGCAGCCATTCTATGGTTAGCCATGATTAGATGCTATTTTTGTTGAGGTTGCTGCTTGGCCTAAATATCAAGTTATTGGCCGCCATTTAGACGTCGGATTCTAGTTCATGAGGTTGGGCATCTTCTAGCAGGTACTTTCCATTTCCACACTTGGGAAATTCCATTGGCATTACAATATTAAAACATCCAATTCTATGAACTTGCAGACTTTTCCATTACCTATTTTTTTAAAGTTTCAACTCATGTAATTGATATGCTCTGATTTTCTTGCATTCCAGTAAAGAGTACAGGCGTGTAAATATCTTACCATATGCAAAATACCATACCATTTCTGCAGAAAATTTCATTTAGCATCAAGGCCGTACTAAAGCGTGCTAAAGCATTCAAGAATTTGTGTCTTGCAATTAACCGTGTTATCTGACAAATATCAAAATTAGTATTCCCCAGACTTGTATCCAAAGGCAATAACATCAATTCTCTAGAGAACTTTTGTTAATGGTTAACATATGCGTCTTGGATGTCTGCTAATCAAGTTATGGATTTTACTCATATGTCGCTCATCACTCCCTTTCTGTCTTTGGCAAATTTACAGCTTATCTTATGGGTTGTCCAATTCGAGGGGTGATACTACACCCCATTGTCGCTATGCAAATGGGGATCCAGTGGCAGGTATTTCTTATTTAAATTATTTTCTTATGGCTTATTTTTCTTTCTTTTTTAAAATTCATTTGGCAGTTTGTTTTACGTCCTATTTTTAGAAAAAAGAAAAAACAGTTATAACTCTCATAAAGTCGATACTCCTTTACTTTAGTAATCTAAAAATGATAGAACAGCTGGTGTTTGTGGATATTGAAATGATAGAACAATATTTTGTGTATCATGCATTGTTTTATTAAGTTTGTGCTTTGAACTTTCTACTCCTTATTGTTCTCTTATCTAGTATTTTTTAACTTATTTTGTGTATCATGCATTGTCTTATTAATTTTTTAACATTCCCTACATATGTCACTGATTTAGTAGTACCATCAGGTAAATAGACTGAAGATGGTTTATACAAACCAGTAATATGATAAAGCAATGACTCATTTGTGCACATATGATTAGAAGCCTCGGTTTTAACTATCCAAGCATCATTGCTAATAAAAGCATTAAAACTGAAGCTTTGGTTCAGCATACTTCCTATAAATTCAGTGTGAGTAGAGTTGACAAGATCAGGTGCTTCAGCAGCAACCACAAACTTCCATTTTATAAATTTTTTAAAGCCTTGTTGAATCATTGTTGTTATGTTGGTTTGCAAATCTTCGAAATTCAATGGTCCATCTTCAGATATATCTAAAGGAGATCCCAACATATAAGCAAATGACTTAGTATGATCCCTTCTTTGTTTCTTCTCAATGCCTTTTTTTTATACCAGTCAGGAATTTCATGAAGTTTGAAACAAGTATCTTTAGTATGCCTTCCAGCAGACTAAAGATATGGTTGACTATTTTCTTGTAATTAATTCCCTCTTTGAAACAAGTATCAATTTATGCAATTGCAGTGGTAGCATTGCCAATTTATGCAATTGCAGTGGTATCAATTTATGCAATTGATGCAATGCTTCTGTCATGTCTTGGTTTCACGAGAAAACGCTGTAGTTCAAATATTTTTGAGATTTTGTTGTTTTGATGAATATGATGTTGAGTTGTTTGAATAAATGCCGATATGGCTGTGTGTTTGATGGATTGGATTGGGTGGTGTGTATGTGCAGATAAGGAGGTCTTCATAACACGATGTGTTGAGAGTTGCTGTGATTCAAAAGGTGCTGGACATTGTTGGAGTTTAGACTTATATCAGAACTTGTGTATATATGTATTGTCATTCTATTCTCTATTTGCATATGTCGCATGTATAATTAATGGTGGAATAACAATATTGTGAGTGGGATGTACATTTGTTATATTTTCAATTGGAAATGAAAATTAATAATTCTGTGCATTTTCAGCTATTAAATTTTTTTAAATGACATTTGAAAGGGGTCTTAAATCTCTATGAAATCGCTAGTATTCATAGGGGTTTGAAACCCCTATGTAATCCTTTGACGATAATATAGAGGTTTCAAACCCCTATGAAATCACTACAATTGATAGGGGTTTGAAACCCCTATGTAAGCCTTTGAAGATATTATAGAGGTTTCAAACCCCTATGAAATAGCCAAGATTTGATAGAGGTTTGAAACCCTTATGAAATAGTCAAGATTTGATAGAGGTTTGAAACCCCTATGTAAGCTTGGAAGATAAGATAACACCTTAAAAGATAACACTTTTCATAAAGGTCAAAAACCTCTATGAAAAGTAGAATTTGTTCTAGTGAGTCTTGGTGAACTTCGGCAACATAATAGTAATGTCTACAGAACAAATCATCGAGTTCGCGTAGGGATTGGCAAATAGTAAGCACCCTTTTATGTGGATCATAAGGCCTGACCTTGTGAAGGGTGATAGGCAATTCTACCTCAAGAGTTCACGGTGGAAACAAAAGATAGGAGTCTAATAACGAGCTGGTGCCCCCAAGAGTAGGTGCTCGGTCACCCTTTCGTGGCCGGGTTCTTAACCGTAGCGGGTGGAATTCGATTCTTGATGCTATATGTGCAGGTGTTCTTATGATTTGTTGGCCCTTTTTTTGGCCGAACTGCAAATGAATTGTAGGTATTGTTGTAATGGTTGCGATATTGGCATGGAGATCGACAATAATGTAAAGAGGGCTGAAGTTGAGAGTCTTGTACGAAAGTTGATGGAAGGAGACAAGGGAAAGCAGATGAAGTACAAAGTAGAAGAGTGGAAGAAGAAGGATATGGAGGCAACAAGATATAGTGGATCTCCTTTTGTGAACTTTTAGAGATTGGCCATCGTAGTGATCCTCCATAAATGAAATAGCTAAAGCCTAATGGGCGAGGCCTCGGATTCAATCTACAACTTTTATATTATTTTACATATATATTTATTCCCATCATTTTTATTTTCTAGCACCGTCATTTAATGGTTAATTAGTACAAAATTATTAATTAAGGAGGCCAAAACTCCTTGCTTTTTTTGGTTTATTTATTTTTATGTTTTTTTATTACCGTGGGTTTCTTCTAAACCGCTTCAGCCTCCTCGTGATTAAGACTCGACTCCCACGGGGTTAGGATTTATTACTGTGTTTAGCAATAAAGATAAATTTCGTGTAGGTCGACAAGATGAGTTGGCATGCACACAAAACTCAACAAATGTGGATTTATATTGAAAGTTGAGTTTAATTAGAACTATATTATTATTATTTAATTAGGATGTTGGTTTTAATTAGAATATGTTTTATTTAGAATAACAGTTAGATAGAAAGTCTTGGAAGGACCAATTAGGGAATTTTGGAGTTTCAAGTACATGGATTTATTAGAAATGACGTGGTGGTCAATACTTACTACTTTACTGTGAAAATGGCATTTTTTAGCCAATTGAAATTGTAGATTTACTATTTTTAGAAAATTTATGTTCGGTTATAACTTTTAGTATGAGTTTCCATTTTTGACGCCGTTTGTGGCGTTGGGTTAATTTCTTATTTCGTCTAGTTTATGTTTTAGGGAGTTTTAGACTTCTAACATTTTTGGTAAAAATTAGGGTTTTGTTATATAAAGAACCTTTTTGGCAATATTTCGAGGATTTTTTATGTTTAGTAAAAACTTGAGTTTTTTTTAGATAATTGGAGTTATATTCTTTGGCCCTAGTTTATTTGTTCGTGGCTTTTCGAGCAATTCAATTTGGAAGATGCTCTTTGCATTACACCCTTTCTACTAAGTCGAGAGGTTAAAGGAGAAATCGATTAGTTGTTGAGAATCAAACATGTCGCCTCTTGAGGGCCTTGTGACAACAAAAATGTCACACCACAAGACACATTAGCTCACAAAAGTCGTCAATGCTACCTCAACCCACATGTTATGCATTAAAATTTGTGTATGCTTGCATTCTATGACGTGTATAGGTGACTCTTGTAAGGTAATGTGTTCTGCGGTATGACATGCTTGTCATTCTAGCACGTCTCTTATTGTAGCACTATAAAATCTTCCTCTTAACTTAGTAGGAACATTTCTATCACAAATCATCCCTGTTGCATTCCACCATTTCTTCCATCCAGCTTGAATTCGATGTGTGACATTATTCTCAATATTATCATCATTTTGTAAGATTGATCATAGGTATCTAAAGTGGTTCACCTTAGGAACTTCTACTTCCCATAATTTTACCACTTCATTATCTAGATGTTTATTATTTTCAAAGTCACAATGTATGTATTCGATTTTTGTCCTACTCAACTAAGAATAAGTAATACACATGTCAACATATTACAAGATTTCGGAGTAATTAAAAACTTTTTAAGAGTTATAAAGTTTAACGAAAGTCTTAACAGATTATGTGAAAGTAATATATTTAGTCACAAGTGTAAAAACTAGGAAACAACGATCACATGCACACATATAATAAAATGGCAAACACAAAAAATGTGATGGTCATCATAGGTCGGGGAACTAAACGTTCGACCTAATATACAACCTCAAATATATCAAAAGACATAATTGTATAATACACAAAATATCAAAACATATAAAATATCGAAGCAGAATTATGTTGTTGGCTCAGTTGTAGTTGTCGATATTCTCTCTACTGGGCGTGCTCATCTGTTGGGTTTTAGGGTTCATACGCAGCGGAGATTACAAAACAATTTTGACAAAAACCCCAACAGGATCCGAATCTAACTCCATTAAACCGCTTAAACCAAGAAAATTTAATCATACCTCGGTCGCAAAATACATTTATGAAGGTTGATCGATCTCTAAGGTGCTGCCAACTACGAACGCCCTCTACCAACAGTCCACACACGAACGACGGTCGAGATTTGAAGTGCTAGCTTCAAGAGAATACCAAACCTTTTTGTTTCTCTCCAAAGTGATCCAGAGCGTACCAAAAAATCCTAAGTCGTTTCTAAAATGAAAATAGAGTTTCAACCCTTAATCTTTCATGCGTGTGTTCTAACTTAAAGCGTCTATTTATACAACCCTTGTATATAGACGATTAAGTAAATTATACTATACCCCTACTTAAAGAAGTATAAGTGTAATACACCACAAGAACGTTTCTGTCATGAATTTTATCATATAAAATTCATTTTTCTGAACCATCTTAAAATCTCGTAAAATCCCATTCTTAGTGTGCGACCCAATAGGCTCATACAACGTTGGCAGTGAACCAAAACACATTTTGGTATACAAGTCATAAGCGGCCTCTAGCAAGACATTATGACTACCCAAGTTGTACAAATATCAAATCGATACAACCTAATCAATAATGTATATAACATCCTTTTGTCACACGATATCATTTTGATCAAACATAAGTCATGGAATTGTCATCCAACATGTTCAATTGTACTAGTCTCGATCTCTTGGTAGACTGAAAACATCCAAGTGACATTGATCAATGTCAATTCACTTAGACTAGGCCTTTTAACAGTCTAACACATCGAGGGATCTAATGGATATCTCTCTTTATATGAGAGGGACAAATTCTATCTTGATTGCACAACTTCATCACATTGTTCACACAGTAACCAATCACAACCTTTATAATCGCCTAGTTAAAGACAACATTTGATAGTGTCAAATCAATGTGTTCTTAATGTTGATGTCTCTGGTAATCTCAAGTCAGAGGACTGAAAAATATACCTATCATGAGAAACAACTATGTCTTAATCCATGTGATGTTCTCATAACGGGTCGGTCCAGTACTTTGTTCCCTAACAAGTACTCGTGATCTTGATTCGTATCCCTATACGTATAATCATCGTATGATCATCAATCAAGACTCACACTAGTCTTTATTCAGTATAGTTCCCAGTATAATGATCGACTAGGGACATTTAGGATATTTTTGTAAATACCTATGGATCTTATTATAATGTAAACATGCAAATTAATTATAATAAACAGCAAATGAAATCATCTATTTTATTAACTAAAAGTATTCATAAAGATAGTTAATGGATTGACCTAGGGCACATGCCCCAACATCTCCCACTTGCACTAAGGCCAATCATACGTGCATCTAATGCGTAATGATCTAACATGACCATCTTGTTTTGCTTGTGGAAGAGCTTTTGTCAATAGATCCGCAACGTTGTCTTCAGTAGTTACTCTGCAAATCTTTACGTGTCCCATCTCAATAATTTCTCTAATGAGATGAAAACACCTGAGTATATGTTTGGATTTGTAGTGTGATCTAGGTTCCTTGGCCTGTGCTATTGCTCCGTTATTGTCACAATACAAACAAACATGGTTAGAAATACTTGGAACCACACCTAGTTCGGAAATGAACTTTTTGATCCAAACCGCCTTTTATGCTGCATCGGACGCTGCAATATACTCAGCTTCTGTTGTAGAATCTGCCACCGTCTCTTGCTTCGAACTTTTACAGCTTATTGCACCCCCATTCAAAGTAAACACATATCCAGACTGCGATCTAAAATCATCTATATCAGTTTGAAAACTTGCATCTGTGTAACCATTTACAACTAGATCATTTTCAAAACCTCCATAGACCAAGAGCACTTCCTTAGTCCTTCTTAAGTATTTAAGGATGTTTTTTACTACTATCCAATGACTCTCACCAGGATCTGACTGATATCTGCTTGTAGTGCTAAAAACATATGATACATCAGGTCGAGTGCATAGCATGGCATACATGATAGATCCCATAGCTGATGCATATGGAATCTTATTCATACGGTCTCGTTCATCATTTCTCTTAGGACATTGAGTCTTGCTGAGACTTATGCCACGAGACATTGGCAACAATCCTCTTTTAGAGTCTTGCAAACTGAACCTATTCAGCACCTTGTCTATGTAAGCACTCTGACTTAGAAAGATTAGCCTCTTAGATATATCCCTATAGATCCTTATCCCTAGGATATAGGTTGCATCTCCTAAGTCTTTCATTGAGAAACACTTCCCTAACCAAGACTTGACATTCTGCAATGTTGGGATGTCATTTCTAATGAGTAATATATCATCAACATACAGTACTAGAAAAACAACTACACTCCCACTGACCTTCTTGTATACACAAGGCTCATCTTCGTTCTTAATAAAATCAAAATCTTTGATTGCCTCATCAAAACGAATATCCCAACTCTGAGAAGCTTGCTTTATTCCATAAATGGATCTTTAAAGCTTGCATACCTTCTTAGATTTCTCAGGATGTACAAAACCTTCAGGTTGTGTCATATACACATCCTCAAGCAGCTTTCCATTAAGAAATGTTATTTTTACATCCATTTGCCATATCTCATAGTCATAATATGCAGCAATGGAAATTAAAATTCTTATGGATTTAAGCATGGCTACTGGTGAAAAAGTTTCATCATAATCAACACATTGAGTCTGCGTGAAACCTTTTGCTACAAGTCTTGCTTTAAAAGTATGCACTTTGCCATCCATGTCAGTTTTCTTCTTGAAAACCCATTTACATCCAATGGTCTTACCACATTCAGGTAAATCAACTAAGTTCCAAACTTGGTTATCAAACATGGATTGCATCTCAGAATTCATGGCACTTAGCCATTTATTTGAGTCTGATCTAGACATAGCCTCCTGATAAGTGGTGGCTCATTTTGATCCATAAGCAACACATCACGACTATCAGTAATGAGAAATCTGAATCTTTATGGCTTATGTCTTACCCTACCAGATTTACGTGGGCTTTGTGTCACTTGTGGAGGTTCAACTGTTCGGAACGTTGTTGAACTTCCATTAGCGGTTCAGGGTTTATCTATGATTCTTGAACTTCTTCAAGATTTATTTCTCTCCTACTATTATCTTTTGAAATAAACTATTTTTCCATAAAGGCACCATACCGAGCAACAAACACTTTGTTCTCAGCGTGGTTATAAAAGTAATATCCTTTTGTTTCCTTAGGATACCCCACAAATAAACACTTGTCAGATTTAGGTGCTAGTTTTTCTGATACTTGTCGTTTTACGTAAGCCTCACAACCCCAAATCTTAAGGAAAGACAAACTAGGTCTCTTCCCGTACCATATCTCATATGGTGTTTTATCAACCGCTTTAGAAGGAACTTGATTTAGAGTGAAAGCTGCATTTTGTAATGCATAACCCCAAAAGGATAATGGAAGATCTGCATGACTCATCATAGATCAAACCATATCTAATAAGGTTCGATTTCTCCTTTCAGAAACTTCATTCCACTATGGAGTTGCTGGTGGAGTCCATTGGGAGACAATCCCACAATTTCTAAGATGATCATCAAATTCTTGGCTCAAATATTCACCACCTCAATTTGACCGAAGTGTTTTGATAGTTTTACCAAGTTGATTCTGCACTTCATTTTGAAACGTTCAAAACATCTCAAATGATCCAGCTTTATGTTTCATTAGATATACATAACCATATTTGCTGAAATCTGTAAATGTAATGAAGTACTGATAACCTCCTCTAGCCATTGTGTTTATAGGACCGCATACATCAGTATGTATTAGACCCAATAAATCACTTGCCCTTTCATTGTGTCCAGTAAAGGGACTTTTAGTCATCTTGCTTAGTAAACAAGATACGTACGTTTCATATGTTTCTAAATCAAATGAATCTAGAATTCCATCTTTATGGAGTTTCATTATGCATTTCTCGTTTATGTGCTCGAGATGATAATGTCAAAGATAGGTTTGATTCAAATCATTTGACTTCAATCTCTTTGTATTTATGTTAAAGACTGGAGTATTAGTGGACATTTTCTTGCTTAGAATATAAAGACCATCACACAAATCAGCATTTGCATAAAATATACCTTTACGAGAAATGGAACATCTATTATTCGCAATAATAGAATCAAAACCATGCATATCCAAGCATGAAACAGAAATGATGATTCTGCTCAAGGCAGGCACAAAATAACAATTATTTAAAGTTAAAATAAGTCCACTAGGTAAGACTAAGTCATATGATCCAACAGCCAGGGCAGCAACTCTTGCTTCATTCCCTACGCGGAGGATGACTTCTCCTTTCTTCAATTTTCTACTTCTAGTGAGTCCCTGCACATTTATACTGTAACGGCTCGAAAATTTGACTTGTGCCACTTGTCAAGTCAAGGTCGTATGTGGGACCCACTCGTCGAAATACGTATATCCGAATCCAATTTAAGATGATAATGCGAACCATGCGAGGAATTCAGTGAGTCGTCACACGAACGGGGACGCGCCTCGAGTCGCGTGCCGACGTGGGATATGCATCGTGATGCGTGTAGCGCGAGTATCAAGATTTTGAAATGAGGCGGGTTGATGCCTCGGGATGCGCGCTACTCGGTTGTTGAGTTGCCTCGAGATTCGTGTTGCACGAATCTCGAGGACACTTTGATTTGAAATCAAAAAGATAAAGTTATGTATATATATATATATATATATATAAAAGAGGAGATAAGGATTGAAAAAAACAAAAAAAAAAAAAAAAAAAAAGATCGTGAGGAAGAGGAGAGAGAAGAGAGAGAAAGCTAAAAGAGAGGAGATCCGGTGAGCGATGAGTGCGCCGGAGCTCGCGAGGAGCCGGCCGGCGAGAGGCGCGGCGCGGCGATGCGCGGAGCTCGCGGAGGAGCCGGCCAGCGAGAGGCGGACGATGGCGGCGCGGCTCCAGCAGCGGAAGCGGCTTGGCCATGACGCGAGCAATGCCAGCGAACCAGCTCGCGCGCGCGATCGGACCAGCGGCTTCGGCGGTGGATGGCCGGAGCTCCAGCTGGCGAGGACAGCGGGTGGCCGGCGCCAGCGGCAAGCAGTGCGCGGACGGCAAAGACAACGCGGAGGCGTGGATCGGCGACGGCTCCAGATCTGCGCGATCTAAGATGCGCTGCACGGCGACGACGTCAGCGATCAGCGGCATCAGCGATGCGGCGACAGCACGCAAGCAAGCAACGCGGCGAGAGCAAAGGCGCGGCAAAAAAGGTTCGGATCGACAGAGATGGCGCGCGAGCCTTGATGACGCGACGCAACGCGCGGTGGGACGCGGCAACGGTGTTGGCGGCGGTCGCGATGGTGGTCGACGCAATGCGGCGTAGCAGCCGCCGGACGAGCGAGCTGGCGCAGCCGCCAGCGGGATGCGGCGCGCGCAACAATGATCGTTGTCGATCGGGTCGGATTCGCGATTTCGACGAAATTGCGACGACGCGATGGAGGTGAGATCTATTTCACCAAGTTTTGTTGTGATGTCAAAGATTTTAATAAATTAGACCTAAAATGTCTAAATGGACACCATGGACTTAGGAGTCAAGAGTCGGGTACGCAAATCGAGACACGAGCGACATTTTGAGGTTCGCGATTTTTTGAGGTAAGTAAACCAGCTAGGGACCTATACAATATTTCATGTTTATCCATTGACTGTTGTTATTTACTATTTTGTGATAACTTATAGTTGTTCACTGAAAACTATGCCAATATATGTAGTTCGTTGGGTTAACTCGCTCGCACGCACATATGGGGGAAACATAGAAGATGTATATGTCTTTCAGAGTAATTGGGGAGGCATATACATCTACCTTGGGAGTGAAAGTACTATGCCCATATGTGTAGTTCGCTGGGGTTAACTCGCTCGCACGCACATATGGGGGAAACATAAAAGATGTATATGTCTTTCAGAGTAATTGGGGAGGCATATACATCTACCTTGGGAGTGAAAGTACTATGCCCATATGTGTAGTTCGCTGGGGTTAACTCGCTCGCACGCACATATGGGGGAAACATTGAAGATGTATATGTCTTTCAGAGTAATTGGGGAGGCATATACATCTACCTTGGGAGTGAAAGTACTATGCCCATATGTGTAGTTCGCTGGGGTTAACTCGCTCGCACGCACATATGGGGGAAACATAAAAGATGTATATGTCTTTCGAGTAATTGGGAGGCATAACATCTACCTTGGGAGTGAAAGTACTATGCCCATATGTGTAGTTCAGCTGGGGTTAACTCGCTCGCACGCACATATGGGGGAAACATTGAAGATGTATATGTCTTTCAGAGTAATTGGGGAGGCATATACATCTACCTTGGGAGTGAAAGTACTATGTCCATATGTGTAGTTCGCTGGGGTTAACTTGCTCGCACGCACATATGGGGGAAACATAGAAGATGTATATGTCTTTCAGAGTAATTGGGGAGGCATATACATCTACCTTGGGAGTGAAAGTACTATGCCCATATGTGTAGTTCGCTGGGGTTAACTCGCTCACACGCACATATGGGGGAAACATAGAAGATGTATATGAGATGTCCTGTGTGGTGCTCATATACATCTCAGGAAAATTAATTAATTGTTGGGCATCACTCATTGATGGATTGTTTACAGTCTTTTATGTTCATGTGTTTCTTGATTTTCTTTCGTTCAATTTGCATGAATTCGACTGTTTTGGATATCGTGAACTATTGTTTTGGATTTTGTGAAATGTTGTGTATATGTCCTACTGGATTTACTTACCTGGGCTCGTCATTCTTATGTTTGACTGAGTGCAGAGCCTCGGACGAGTAGCAGAGGGAAGGCTTCATAGCTAGGTGATTTTGTTTTGTTTATTTTGTATTTACTTTCCTCTGATTATATTTACTGGGTTCCACAATTAGGTTGCCTAACTCCCTGATCTTTTTGTTGAGTTATTAAATGTATTAGTTGCTTCAGCTAAATTTTCAAATCTTGAAAAAAATACTTACTTGTAATAATGGATTGAAGGCTGACTAGGCCTGCGTTGACCTTGCGAGACTGGCTCGGGGGTCCACGTAGGCTTAGGCCGGGCGAGGCCCAATTTTATGGGAAATTGGGGTCGTTACATATACAAATGTGAGATCCACATCCGGTATCTAATACCCAGGAATCACTAGTAGATAAATTAATCTCAATAACATAAATACATATAGTAGTAGTTGCACTACCTTTTTTATTCTTTAGATCTTTCAGATAGAGTTTGCAATTTCTGAACCAATGTCCAGGTGCATGACAGAAATGACAATTTCCTTCCTTTTCTTTTGGGTGTTTTGAAGTAGGAACAGTGGGGCTTGACTTGTTCCATAGGCTTTGCGACAGTGCTGCAGAGCAGCACCTTGACAACTTTAGCCTTGCCTTTGCCTTTCTTCTTCATTCCCCTTCCCTTTTAGACCATCGACACATTACTATAAGGTTTCTTGATATTTTGTTCAGCAGTTTTAAGCATCAAATGCAACTCTGAAATTGATTTCTCCATATTATTCATATTTTAGTTCATCACAAATTGTGAGTAACTTTCTGGTAATGAATTCAGGATCAAATCCGTAGCCAACTCTTGGCTAATGGGAAATCCGAGTCTATCGAGGTGGTCAACATATCCCTTCATCTTCAGAACATGAGGACTAACTGATGCACCATCTGTCATCTTGCAAGAATGTAGGTTTTTTACTGTCTCGAACCTTTCTTGCCTAGCTTGCTGTTGGAACATTTACTTCGGCGTTATAGCCATGTCGTAGGCTTCCATTAGTTCCATGTCCTTCCGAAGTTCAGGAACCATAGTCGCCAGCATAATACATGCAACATCAGTAGAATCGTTGACATGCTTATTATGCGCATCCTTCACAACTTTCGTAGCATTGGTTGGTGGGTCCTCAGGGATTGGAGCATCCAGGACATACAACTTGCGTTCATGCTTAAGAACAATTCTCAAGTTTTTGAACTAGTCAAGAAAGTTAGTCCCAAATAGCTTATCCTTCTCAAGGATGGATCGTAGTGACAGGGGATTATTATTACTTGAAGAGGCCATTGATCTACAATAAAGATTATGCAAAATTTATTTTAGTATAGAGGAATAGAATCCCACTAAATTAACAACCCTCCTAAAACACACTGTTTATTTAGGGGACTAAAATCCATATTTCACCTAATTATATGATTGCTATGGCATGAAACACATAACTAGATTATTTAGGTAGGTAACAGTTACCAATTACATCTTATGTAGTTTTAGATACTTTTATGAAATACGGGACATCTTATGTCTTATCATGTTTTGTATCTCATCATGTGCATAAAGCTCAAAACTATTTTGATAGCTTTATTAAGTCGGACCATTTTAAACATTTAGGTAACTCTTATCCAACTTGTCTCACCAAGATAACATAATACACCCAGTTATGGCTGAAACTGTATTAGTGTGATGAGGCCTTGACAAGTGTTTAAAATGAATGGCATGAGACTTAAAATTTAATAAAGGAATTTTATTCAGTTTTAGTGATTTTATGTAAACAATGAAATATTATATATTTTTATTGATTTGTTAAATCATTAAGCAATTTGGAGATTTTTATACTGTTCACTAATAAAAGAATTTTCGTGCGCTAGGATTAGTTAGACGGCGGTCCCGCTGGCCGGTCAGTGGGCGGTGGTTTCCGCATACCGATCAGCGATTGGGGGAGCAGGGGGCCCACATCTAACTAATCATCTTATCCTAATCCAATTAGGACTTAAGATATTTGAATCCTACCATATCACCAATAACAAAATTCTCCATATTTATCTCCTATCCAATAGGGATAACGAAACTGATTTTGCTTATATCTCCTAATATAATTTGTTATATATCTTTATCAAATAGAAACTTCATAACAGAATAGATATAACAAGATAAATAAATAATTTCAAAAATTAATTATTTGCAATTTCGGTCCTCATCTAAATAATCACAAACATGTAATTGAATTATGAACTACTATCCCAATCGAACCTAATGGTGTCATGGATCACATAACACGAAACTTAATTCATTAAAATTATTCGAATTAACCTAACATGGTTACTAGCATGTACGAAACTAATTTCAATTAAATCACGAATATATGTATCATATACACAAAGCATGATAATAAATCTCACAGAAAACTTATGTATATCACATATACATCAACTATTAACATGCTTTCAATCATATATCATGTATATATCAGAAGAAAACATGCAATGAATTTAATGGAATCGCATTCGAAGGCTTTGATACCACTGTTGGGTTTTGGGGTTCATAAGCAGCGGAGATAACAAAACAATTTTGACAAAAACCCCAACAGGATACGAATCTAATTCCATTAAAATGTTTAAATCAAGAAAATATAATCATATCTCGATTGCAAAACACATTTCTAAAGGTTGATCGATCTCTAAGGCGCTGCCAACGACGATAACCCTCTACCAGCAGTCCACACACGAACGGCGGTCGAGATTCGAAGTGCTAGCTTCAAGAGAATACAAACCTTTTTGTTTCTCTCCAAAACGATCCAGAGCGTACCAAAAAACCCTAAGTCGTTTCTAAAACGAAAATAGAGTTTCGGCCCTTAATTTCTCGTGCGTGTGTTCTAACTTAAAGCGTCTATTTATACAACCCTTGTATATAGACGGTTAAGTAAATTACACATATACCCCTACTTAAAGAAGTATAAGTGTAATACACCACAAAATGTTTCGGTCATGAGTTTTATCATATAAAATTCATTTTTTTGAACCATCTTAAAATCTCGCAAAACCATTCTTAGTGTGCGACCCAATAGGCTCATACAACGTTGGCAGTGAACTAAAACACATTTTGTATACAAGTCAAAAGTGACCTCTAGCAAGACATTATGACTACCCAAGTTGTACGAATATTAAATCGATACAACCTAATCAATAGTGTATATAACATCCTTTTGTCACACGATATCCTTTTGATCAAACATAAGGCATGGAATTGTCATCCAACATGTTCAATTGTACTAGTCTCGATCTCTAGGTAGACTAAAAACATCCAAGTGACATTGATCAATGTCAATTCACTTAGACTAGGCCTTTTAATAGTCTAACACATCGAGGGATCCACTGGATATCTCTCTTTATATGAGAGGGACAAATTCTATCTTGATTACACAACTTCATCACATTGCTCACACAATAACCAATCACAACCTTTATAATTTTTCGGTTAAAGACAACATTTGATAGTGTCAAATCACTATGTTCCTAATGTTGAAGTCTCTGGTAATCTCAAGTCAGAGGATTGAAAAATATACCTATCATGAGAAACAACTATGACTTAATCCATATGATGTTCTCATAGCGGGTCGGTCCAGTACTTTGTCCCTAACAAGTACTCGTGATCTTGATTCGTATCCCTATACGTATAATCATCATATGATCATCAATCAAGACTCACACTAGTCTTTATTCATTATAGTTACCATTATAATGATTGACTAGGAACATTTAGGATATTTCTGTAAATACCCATGGATCTTATTATAATGTAAACATGCAAATCAATTATAATAAATAGCAAATGAAATCCTCTATTTTATTAACTAAAAGTATTCATAAAGATAGTTAATGGATTGACCTAGGGAACATGCCCCAACATCATCGACAGCTCTGCACCTACCGTCATAAAAAGGACGGTGAGTACAAAAAGTAACAGTAATCACTGTTGACATATTCATTTTCATTTTCAAAAAACAAAATGATATTTAAAAGGCATAAGTTCAATACAAAAATACTAGCACCAAAAATATGTTGAGGAATTCCACTGTTAAGCAAGTAAAACTGACACGAAATTAAGTAGTTATGATCTAGATATGGTCGGTTGTGACATGCGTCATTGCACCTTTAAAGCCACTGAAAGATGGGTAAGGTATCGTAAAGTCTAATATCACTAAGGACTCCAACCTCAATGTCACCAGGGACTCTAACCTTACTGTATCAACAACCCCAGGACTCTAACCCCGTGTGTCGCGTTATAGTGGCAAGTGCCGATATCCTCAAGGACTCTAACCCTGTGTATTGATAAACTCTAACATAGTGTAATAGACTCTAAATTCTATAACAACTTTAAAATTCAAAGAAATTGACTCGTTAAGCATTTCAAGGCTTGGCTATGCTACAAATCATAATTTCTAAAAAGTACAAGTTCATAAAGTCATTCACCAACTCACAATTCCTAGCAGCATGTTATTTACGCTATAGTCACTATAAAATAATGAGAAATGACATAAAGCACATGGAAGGATTTCAAAGGAATTTAATTCATCAAAATATCATGAAAGTCAAGCTCAAAAAGTGAGAAGTATCAAATAAGTTCATGATATGAGAGTACAACGCTGAACATAGTTAATATAAACTACAACAAACAAGGCATAAAGTGGATATGAAATGTTGTGGCATGAGCTCTAGGTCAATCTACAAACATTATTTGTCTTATAATTTTAGTTAATAAAATTAAGGTTTCATTTGCTTTTATTTTATAAGTGATTGGATGTTTACCTTATAGTAAGACTTATGGGTATTTATTAACATATCTCTAGTCGATCATTATACAGGGAACTATAATGAATCAAGGCTAGTGTGAGTTTTGATTGATGGTCATGTGATGATCATGCATATTGGGATACAAATTGAGATCATGAGTACTTGTTATGGGAACAAGGTACTGGACCGACCCGCTTATGAGAACAACATATGGATTAAGTCATAGGTGTTACTCATGATAAGTATATCATTAGTCGTTTGACTTGAGATTACCATAGACTTCAATATTAGGAGCATGTTAGTTTTACACAATCAAACGTTGTCTTTAACTTAACGTTTATAAAGATTATGATTGGTTACCATGTGAATAATATGTAAAGGTGTGTAATCAAGATATAATTTGTCCCTCTTTTATAGAGAGAGATATCAGTGGATCCCTCGATATGTTAGACTGTTAAATGACTAAGTCCAAGTGAATTAATATGATCAATGTCATTCGGACATTTTCAGTATACCTAAAGATCGAGACTAGTATGATTGAACATTAAGGGTAACTTTCCATGCCTTATATTCAATCAAAAGATATCGCATGAAAAAAGGATATGATATATGTTATTCATTAGGTTGTATCGATTTTGATATTCATGTTAATTGGGTAGTCATAATGTCTTGTTAGATATCGCTTATGACTTGTGCGCCAAAATAATTTTGGTTCACTACCAACATCACATGAACCTATTGGGTCACACACAAAGAATGACTTTGCGCAAGTTCAATTGGTCTATAGTAATGAATTTTATATGATAAAACTCATGACATAAAAGCCTTTACGATTTCTTATATGATAACTTATTAATAGGGGCGTATATGTAATTTGCTTAAACTACTTAAATACAATAGTTACATCACTAATAGGATTTTAAGTGAGCGCTATCTACACATTTAAATAAAGGTTGAAACTCTAAAACTATTTTGCTATTTTCGAGTTCTCTGGATTTTGGGAGAGAAAGAAAAACATTTTCTATCTCACTTGGGGCTCGCACTCCAAATTGTGATCACCAATCGTATGTGAATTTTTGATAAAGGATGGGCGCTTGAACGCCACGAGGGTCGAACAATCAGAGAAAGAAAACACGGAATAAGGTATGGTTTTACTTTTGTAGATATAGTTTAATGGAACTTATTTTCGATCTTGTTGTATTGTTTTAAATTTTTCATTGTTTATGAACCCCAAAACCCCATAGTGGTATAAGAGTCACAGGCTTAGTTTTATTAAACATTTGCATGTTTTCTTTGACGTATATATGATATATGTGAAAACATAATATTGATTAATGTATATAGGATGTACATAGAGGTTATGTGATAATTGTTATCAAGAATCGGTTTTAAAGTATGTTTTTAATTGATGTATATTGATGCATACACATGATTTAATTTAATGATAGAATTCATGTTTAGAATATTTTGATTAACATATGTTTTAATATTGAACAATGAGAATTTTGTATGTTCAAATAGTAAAAGTCATGTTTAGGTTAATGTGATTCTGGCATTAAATACATATTTCATTTTTGTTCGATAAGTATATATGTCTCCATGATAGAAATCATATGATTAGGTTAATATAATAAATTAAATATGATTCAGGCGTTGAATGCATGATTAATATTTCGTTTCTTGATTGAATTGCTTGTTTCATATGAATAAGAATCGAAATTAATTTTGATCATATATATCATTATGGTTATATATTAGTATATTCTTATTAGATAGGAGATAAACTTATAATCGGATAAGAATCACAAATCATATAAGATAGGTGAGATATATAATAAATTCTAATTAGAAAATGATTCAAAATATCTTTAATTCTAATTGGATTATGATAAGATATTAAGTTAAAGGTGAGTACAAGTTAATTAAAAATGTTTAAATTAATATTTTTGAAATTAAAATAAAGGGAAATTTTGGTCAATTGAATTGACTAAAATAATGAGATATTTTAAGTGATTTTAATTTTCAAACCTGGAACTCGTTGTCTAAAAAAAATCACCCGCTAATCGGCCAGAGGGACTGTCGATAATTGTTTGTAGTGCAAGAAAATTCATATGATAGTCAATATTAGTAAAATTTCTTAACTTGTTTAATGATTTTACATGCATTGTAATATAAGATATTTATCTTGTTTAATTTATGATCTCTAAAACAAATAAAAAAATTCTTCTTCCTAATTTTAAGTCAAGTGTCATCCATTTTCAAACGTTTTTCAAGGCTTCGATCACATCAATGTGGGTTTGCCTCCGCAAAGCATATTATATTATCTTAGTGAGGCAAGTTGAGTAACGGTTGCTCTACTTTTTGAAATGGTAAGACTTGATAAAACTATCAAAACGATTTTAGGCTTTAGGCACTAGATGAGATAAAACATGCTAAGACAAAAGATGCCATAATCTTATAAAACAACGAAAAGTTGCATATGTGTAATTGGTAATTGGTACCTACCTAAATAACCAAATTAACAGTATCATGCCTTAGCTGTCTTGAAATTAGGTGAAACATAAATTTTAATCCCTTAAAGTAACATAGCATTTTTAGGAGGGTTGTTAATTTAGTGGGAGTCTATTCCTCTATACTAAAACAAACTTTTGCATAATCTTTATTGTAGATCTATGGCCTCTTCAAATCACTCTAGTCCTTTTGTCACTGCGATCCAACCTTGAGATTGACAAGTTATCTGGGATAAACTTTCTTGGTTGGTTTAGTTGAGAATTGTTCTTAAGCATGAAAGCAAGTTGTATGTCCTGAATGATCCTATTCATGAGGAACCACCAGCCAATGCTTTAATAGCCATGAAGGATGCACATACTAAGCATGTCAATGACTCAACCGATGTTTCATGCATTATATTAGCAACCATGGTTCTTGAACTTCAGAATGACATGGAACACATGGGAGCTTACGACATAGCTGTGATGCTAAAGGAAATGTCTCAATAGCAATCTAGGCAAGAAAGGTTCGAGAAAGTCAAAACCTTCATTCTTGCAAAATAACAGAGGGTGCGTCAGTTAGTTATCATGTTCTAAAAATGTAAGGCTATATCGACCATCTTGATAGACATAGATTTCATATAAGCCAATAGTTAGCTACAGACTTGATCCTGAATTTATTGCTTAATAGTTATTCAAAATTTGTGATGAACTATAATATGAATAAATAGAGAAGTCTATCTCAGAGTTATGTTTGATGTTAAAACTGTTAAGCAGAATGTAAAGAACCTTATTGCTAATGTGTTGATGGTTCAGAATGGAAATGCTCTGAAAAAAGGGCAAATGAAAGGCTAAAGTTGCCAAGGCTATTGTGAGTGTCACAAAGCCAGTGGAACAAGTCGAAGCTTAAGGTTGCTTCTACTTCACAGTCACAAAAGGAAAAGGAAAAAAGAGGAAATTTTCATTTCTTCCATGCACCTAAACATTGGTTTAGAAATTACAAGCTCTATCTTGAAAATCTAAAGAAAAAAAAAGTAATGCGACTATTGCTTCAGTTATTTATGTTATTGAATTTAACTTGTCTACTAGTGATTCTTGAGTATTGGATACTAGATATGGATCTCGCATTTATATTAATGTGCAGGGTCTCACCAAAAGTAGAAAACTAAAGAAATGAGAAGTCATCCTACAAGTTGAAAATGGAGCAAATATTACTGCGTTGGCTATAGGATGCTATGAGTTAATTTTACCTAATGGACTTGTTTTAGTCTTAAATAATTGTTATCGTATCTCTGCCTTGAGCAGAAACATCATTTCAGTTTCATGTTTGGATTTGGATTATTTTAATTTTATTATTATGAATAATAAATGCTCCATTTCTACCTTTGACATTTTCGTTTTAGCCACATATATAAGAAACACATTTCTAAACTCCATAAAGATGGACCTTTAGATTCATTTGATCTTGAATCATATAAAACATTTGCATCTTATTTATTAAGCGAGATGACAAAGAGTCCTTTTATTGGACACACTAAAATAGCAAGTGATTTATTGGATCTAGTACATACTGATGTATGTGGTCCTATAAACACAATGGCTAGAGGTGGTTATCAGTACTTCATTACCTTCACTAATGGTTTCAACATAAATCGTTATGTGTATCTCATGAAATATAAAGGTGAGTCTTTTAAGACATTTTGAACATTTTAGAATGAAAGCGCAAAATCAACTTGGAAAAACTATGAAAGCATTTTGATCAGATCGAGGTGGTGGATATTTGAGCCAAGTGTTTGTTCATCATTTTAGAAACTATGGGATTGTCGCACAATTAACTCCTCCAACAACTTCACTATGGAATGGTGTTTCTAAGATGAGAAATCAAACTTTTTTAGATATGGTTCGATCTACAATAAATCATGCAAATCGTCGTATTTTCTTTTGTGGTTATGCCTTAGAAACTGCTGCGTACACTAAGTCGCATTCCTTTTAAAGCGATTGATAAAACATCATATAGAATGTGCTTTGTGAAAAGACCAAGTTTATCTTTCCTTAAGATTTAGAGCTGTGAGGTTTTCGAACGCGACAAATTTCAAATAGATTATCAGCCAAATCTACCAAGTGTATATTTTTTTGTTATCCAGAAGAAATTAGAGGATACTACTTTTATAATCCCACTAAGAACAAAGTGTTTGTTGCTTGGAATGATGTCTTTATGAAAAAAGACTTTATTTCAAAAGATGAAAACGGAAATAAAGTAAGTCTTGAAGAAGTTCAAGAACCACAAATAAACACTCAACTACCAGTGGGAGATCAACAAATTCTTGCATTAGTTGAACCTCCACAGGTATCACAAAGCCTACGTAGGTCTGATAGGGTAAGACATCAGCCTGAGAGACTTGGATTTCTTATTACTGATAGTAGTGAAGTGTTCCTTATTGATCAAAATGAGCCTACTACTTATCAAGTGGCCTGTATCTAGCCCTGATGCATATAAATGGCTTAGTGCCATGAATTTTAAGATGCAATCCATGTATGATAACCAAGTTTAGAACGTAGTTGATTTACCTGAAGTTGGTAAGACCATTAGATGTAAATGGGTTTTCAAGAAGAAAATCGACATGGATGGCAATGTGCATACTTATAAAGCATGACTAGTAGCAAAAGGTTTCAGACAAACTCAAGGTGTTTATTATGATAAGACTTTTTTCTCATATAGCCATGATTAAATCCATTAGAATTATAATTTCCATAGTCGCATATTATGACTATAAGATCTGGAAAATAGATGTTAAAACGGCTTTTCTAAATAGAATGTTACTTGAGGATGTATATATGATACAGCCTGGAGGGTTTGTTCATTTGAGAATTCTAGGAAAGTGTGCAAGCTTAAAAAATCTATTTATGGATTAAAGCAAGCTTCTCGAAGTTGAAATCTTCATTTTGATGAAGCAATTAAGGAATTTGGTTTCATTAAAAATGAAAATAAGCCTTCTGTATACAAGAAGGTCAGTGGGGGCGTGGTTGTTTTCTTAGTATTGTATGTTGATGATATATTACTCATTGGAAATGACATCCCAACCTTGCAGAGTGTCAAGTCTTGGTTAAGGAAGTGTTTCTCAATGAAGGACTTAGGAGATGCATCTTGCATACTTGGGATTAAGATCTATAGAGATAGATCTAAAAGGCTGATCGGTCTAAATTAAAGTGCACATATTGACAAGGCATTGAATAGGTTTAGTATGCAAGACTCTAAAAGAGGGTCGTTGCCAATGTCTCATGGCATAAGTCTCGGTAAGACTCCATGTTTGAAGACTAATGATGAGCGAGAACGCATGAATACGATTCCATATGCATCGGCTATTGAATTTATTATGTATGTCACGTTATGCACTCGACCTGATGTATCATATGCTTTAAGCGCAACAAGAAGATATTAGTCCTATCCTAGTGAGAGTCACTGGATAGCGGTAAAGAACGTTCTTAAGTACTTAAAAAGGATTAAAAAGTGTTTTTGTTCTATGGAAGTTTGGAAGGCGAACTTGTTGTAAATTGTTACACAGATGCTAGTTTTCAAATTGATATAGATGACTTCAAATTGCAGTTTGGTATGTGTTTACTTTGGATGGAGGCGCAGAGAGCTGGAAAAGTTCAAAGCAAGACATTGTGGCAGATTCTCCAACAGAAGTTGAGTATATTGCAGCGTCTGATGTAGCTAAGGAGGTAGTTTGGATCAAAAATTTAATCTTTGAGCTTGGTCTGGTTCCGAGTATAGCTAACCCAGTTTTCTTGTATTGTGATAACAATGGGGTGATAGCACAGACCAAGGAACTAAGAACACAACAGCGATCCAAACATATACTTAATAGTTTACATCTCATTCGAGAAATTATTGATAGGGGAGACGTGAAGATTTGTTGAGTTCCTACAAAAGACAATGTCAATCCTTTGACGAAAGCTCTTCCACAAGCAAAACATGATGGTCATGTTAGGTCATTAGCTATTAGATACATGAATGATTGGCCCTATTGCAAGTGTGAGAAGTTGGGGCATTTGCCTTAGGTTAATGTACAAACATCGTTTATCTTATAATTTTAGTTAATAAAATTTAGGTTTTCATTTGTTGTTATATATTATAAGTTATTACATGTTTCACCTTGTAGTAAGATCTATAGATATTTTTTAAAATATCTTAAATGTCTCTAATCGATCATTATACTGTGAACTATGATGAATTAAGGCTAGTGTGAATCTTGATTAATGGTCACGTGATGGTCATGTGTAAAGGGATACGAATTGAGATCATGAGTACTTGTTATGGGAACAAAGTACTAGACTGACCCGCTATGAGAACACCACATGGATTAATTCATAGGTGTTACTCATGATAGGTATATCATTAGTCATTCAACTTGAGATTACCATAGACTTTTATATTATGAGCATGGTAATTTGACCAGAAGATTATAAAAATTGTGATTGGTTACCATGTGAATAATATGTAAATGTATGTAATCAAGATAGATTTTGTCCTTCTCGTACAGAGAGAGATATCAGTGGATCCCTCGATATGTTAGACAGTTAATGGCCAAGTCCAATTGAATTGATATGTCATTTGAATGTCTCGGTCTACCTAAAGATCGAGACTAGTACGATTAAACATTAAGGGTGACTTTCCATGCCTTAAGTTCAATCAAAGGATATTAAACAACAAAAGGATATGATATATGTTATTCATTAGGTTGTATCGATTTTGATATTCTTGTTACTTGGATAGATAATGTCTTGCTAGAGACCGCTTATGACTTGTATACCAAAATAGTTTTGGTTCATTGTCAATGTCACATAAACCTATTGGGTCACACATAAAAAATGGATTTGCACAATTTCAATTGGTCCAGAATAATAAATTTTATATGATAAAATTCATGACATGAAAGCCTTTACGATTTGTTAAATGATAACTTATTAATAGGGGCGTATGTATAATTTGTTTAAACTACCTAAATACAATAGTTTTATTACAAATATGATTTTAAGTGAGGGCTTACTACACATATAAATAGAGGTTGAAACCCAAAAACGAAATAAGACTTTTATTTTTGCTATTTTTGAGTTCTCTGAATTTTGGGAGCAAAAGAAAAACATTTTTTTTATCTTTATCGAGACTAGTACTCCAAATTGTGGTCACCATTCGTATGTGAATTTTTGATAGAGGACGGACGCTTGAAAATCTTAGAGATCAAACAATTAGAAAAGGAAAACATGGATTAAGGTATAATTTTACTTTTGTAGATCTAGTTTAATGGAACTTATTTTCGATCTTGTTGGGGTTTTTTAAAATTGTTTTAGATTTTTCGCTCCGTATGAACCCCAAAACCTAACCCGAAATGCAAATGAAACAATCAACGGGTATACTCACATCAAGCAATGTAAAGTCCTAGCTTTAACGGCCTCTCGATACTCCAAATCTCGTATCTGAGGCCTTAAGGCTCTTCCCTAGGTTCTTGATATCAAATTAATGTAAATAAATTAGGTTTAGGTCTGGTCAAATGAGTTTAGGAACCTTAACCTAAAACAACCCCTTAAGACTAAACATTAAAATTTTAGTCTTGTATTATAGCGCAATTTTAGGCATTAAATTGTCCAAATCTCAAAATCTACCCTTCGTTAAAAGTTTTTGGTCTCTATATTAGCTTTCCGAAAAGGCTTGGTTTGCGAAACTTCAATTTAAAATGAAAGAGAGATCGCAAATCTTCCAAAAATAACTTAAATTGAAACATAATCCAACCAACGGACTTAAAAAATTTATTTCTCCCAATTTATAATTTCAAGATTCGTGATTCTTAGTCACAAGGTAGCTAACATACAAACTAACAACATACTAAAATTTCAACTCATTTAAATAAGTAATTAGGGAGTTTTGCCTTTTAAAAGTTTAGTTTCAAATATCTCATAATGCATTCAATCACCTATTTGTAGAGCACTTTTAGACATGAAAACATTGGAATTACAAAATTTATAGTAGGACAAATTTGTTCCTCTTTGAGTTAGCTATCAAATACCACTAGATTAGGTTCATTTCATTTAAATTGAGCAAGTTATGACCAAATTACATAGGCTGGTTCATAATACAACATGCAGAATTTCAATTTTGATCTTACAATTTCAAAAATTCATATCTTTTTTATTTCAAAACCAAATTAAGAACTTCTTAATAGTTAGATTATCAGCTTGAAATGAGGAATCTAAATATATAAACCAATTGCAAAGAATTAACCATCTACCCTTTGAAAATAGCAAAAAACTAAAACTGATTTCAATTTGAAATAGAGAGATGTACCTAGGGTTGATAGCACTTTGATTTCAGCTCCAACTCTCTTTAATATCCCAAAGTTTTTTCAGCCAAAACCCTCCTTAATTCCTCTAATTTTGTCTTTTCCAACTTCTTTGGCTTCTAAGTTATGTAAATGAAATGAATTGCATGGGTTGATCTATCTAATCATATATATAAAGATAAAGTTGATTAATAACCATTGATCTTTATGTGCACACATATTTCGAGATTAATCTAATGACCTACATCTTGACACAATTCTACTAATTCTACTTAAACTACACCAATCCGTACTCAATTGGTCTCTTGATGTGTCCTTATGTATCTCGAGGAACATCATGTGGCTATTATTTTATCTTGCTAACTTAGGTTACATTTAATATAAAATCAACTATAGCCACATTAATTCTACTATTTAAGCTATACTAAACTTAAAACAACTTACCACAACACTCTCTACCCCGGTCCCACGTTGACATGCATTCGAGGCACATTCTCACTCACGTATTGACACCTATACACAAGTAGGAATGACTTAGTAGTCTACACATATACAATACACTAGGCATACACCACAACAAATCTAATATATACATCGACCATCTCGCCTCGATCAGTGCACGTATTACGATGCAAGTCTCACGTCACGGGTCAGTAATTATGAATACTGATAATAAGCAAGATTAAGAATTTGGATCGTGACGTCATGAAGTCTTCCAAATCGATCGACGAATCCACACTTAATCAATTCAGGGCCTTGAGAATTAAAACCCTAATTCTCTAAAAAGAAATCAAATTCTTTATTAATCAAATCAAATCGACCCTTAAAACTATTAAATAGCCTTTATATATAGGATTTTCATTAACCAAGAATAAATAAATAAAACCTAAAATAATAAAATACTTGCTGTAGAGATCAATTCTTAAATAGCAACTTTACTTTACTCCTAAGTTGACTACTAATTTAATACATATAGGCTAATGCTTATAAATGGCAACTAAACTTCAAATTTATCTAAGTTTCCTAATTAATTTAAAATACTATTATTTAACTCAACTAATAGACAAATGTATAGAATATTACCAAATATAGTAATTAAATATACTAAGAATTAAGCGCTACACATCTTGCGATATTTGAAGTCAACCACAAGATCTTGATCTTTTCCATCTTCATTATTATTAACGCAACAAGGATCTTCCAAATTGAATTACTCAAAAAACCACAAACAAACAATATACGGCCAGAGATGAGCAACTAAATTACACATCTGCTGAAATAATTCCCAATATAACACACTTAGTGCCACGTAGGGTGCCACATGGGACGTGGGTGAGTGACTGGGAGGGTGGAAAACGTGAGTGAAAATCACGTTTTGTGCATGTCGTGATTTCCACTCATGATTTCCCTAGAATGGAAGTCGTGACTGCAAGTCACGACTTCCACTCTGAGGGTAAAAAAAAAAACAGTGGCCTCCTCTATAAACCAGAAAACCCGAAAAGAGTTGGACATAATCTAATCAAAAAATGATAATGGCTAGTTAAAATGACTTAACATCATAAAAATCAAAGGCCAAGTTAATAACTAAACAATTTATGAAATGTTAATTGGAAAAATCAGTTTGGAGTGTTTAAACTGAAGGAAAAAAAAAATTTCTTTCAAACAATGCAACAAAGGAAAAAAAACCATTCATCAAAATAGAAGTACTAAAACAAGCATTGCATCTTATGTAAAAAAACATGAAAAAATATAAATAGAAGTACAAACTACACTAAACCATAGAGGATACACATAACCTCAACAAAGAATATTATTACCATAATAATTTCAAGAATTTATAAGCATGAGTACTTGTTTTGGCATAGGCAAAATGCCTTAGTTTTGGCATAGGCAAAATGCCTTTATTTTGTTCAAGTGCCATGTTTGACTACTAATTGTAAATGACGTTTGTAAGCATGAGTACATACATACATACATCCAAACATAACATCCATACATAAAATTGCAAAGTGATTGAGTACAAAGCAATAATAAAAGAAGTCTTGTTATTGTTACACACAAGTCCTACTCCGACCCCAAATAATGACTTCCAGTCTCACAACGTGTTCTCTTTACAACTCGAACATTACGATTTAACGCTAATGGGACATTCGACTGGCCCATATCACTAGGATTTTGAGCATCTTCTATCTGAATATCATCGGTATCACGCATTCCACCTTCATGCGTACTTGTACTCTCAGAGAAATTCATCATTATTGGAGTGGAAATCAAATCGACCATCTTAAAACTATTAAATAGCCTTTATATATAGGATTTTCATTAACCAAGAATAAATAAATAAAACCTAAAATAATAAAATACTTGCTGTAGAGATCAATTCTTAAATAGCAACTTTACTTTACTCCTTTAAGTTGACTACTAATTTAATACATATAGCTAATGCTTATAAATGGCAACTAAACTTCAAATTTATCTAAGTTTCCTAATTAATTTAAAATACTATTATTTAACTCAACTAATAGACAAAATGTATAGAATATTACCAAATATAGTAATTAAATATACTAAGAATTAAGCGCTACACATCTTGCGATATTTGAAGTCAAGTCAACCATCATCTTGATCTTTTCCATCTTCATTATTATTAACGCAACAAGGATCTTCCAAATTGAATTACTCAAAAAACCACAAACAAACAATATACGGCGAGATTAGCAACTAAATTCTCAAAGAAAAAGCTCAAGCATTTCATTAAACATCAAAAATTCTTAATTAGAGCTAAAAGGGTGCTTTATATAGCAAAACCTAATTTTAGCCAAAAATAGTAAAAGTCTAAAATGCCCTAAAACATAAAATAGACGAAATAAGAAACCCAACGTCACAAATGGCGTCAAAAACGAAAACTCCTACTAAACGTTATAAGCGAACTAAAATTTTTCAAAAATAGTAAATCTACAATTTTTTAGGCTTAAACTAAGGAATTTAGCCAAAAAACAACGTTTTCTTTGCAAAGTTGCGAGTATTGACTATCATGTTGTTTCCAATAAATCCATATCCTTGAAACCCCAAATTTTCCTAGTCGGTCCTTCCATGACTTTCTTTTTAACTATATTTCTAAATAAAATGTATTCTAATTAAAACTGACTTCCTTATTAAATTAAATACTAATATAGTTCTAATTAAACTCAACTTTCTAAATCCACATTTATTAAGTTTGTGTGCATGTTAACTCATACTGCCGACCCACACAAAATTAATCTTCATTGCTCTGCGTCATACACCCCCATTGAAAAAAATTCGCCCTCGAATTTTCATACCTTTCTTGTGGCATTTGATCCGAAATCAACTTCTCCTCAAAAGTCAAAACTAAGCTTGACTGGCAGGACAACAAGAAATAAGACAAAGTTTTCAGCCTCATTTTTAAGACCCACCAAATTAAGGTGATCGAGAGAATCTTGAAAAAGGTTCATTGAAGTCGACATTGTCCGCAATCTCGGTTAACAAACAAAATGTTTCGTGAATTTGAATTTTTTCTTGCAACAACTTAATGGAACACTGATTGATGGTCGCATCGTTAACCACCGCTTGCACTTGAGAACTTGTAAACAGTGGAATTTTCACAACAACACGACCCTCAATCTCCATAAACCACCACTGTGTCTTCGGTGAAGCCTTGGTCATCGTCGTCGAACTTTGGCGACTCGTCAAAGTTGACATAGTTTTCCTCGTCTTCAAATTCACCTTTCCCATCAGAAGAGAATTTTTTTTTTTTCTATTTCTTCAAAACAATAGGGTCACTTCGACAGTTTGGGATAGTGATCCCATGAATCCTTAACAACTCTGCCCTCCCTACAAATAATTCATTAAGTTGCACACACATTTTTTCCTATGATGCAAGAAATTGAGTGAAAATTGCTCGGTTCGAACTTGGTCATCTTGTTAATAAACATCGTCGACTCGTTGTTGGTTCTAGTTCTTCTTCATCGCCATGATTATCTCCAAATCATGGTTGATGAAGGCTCTAATACCAAACTGATGCAGCGGAAGTCTTCCAAATCGATTGACGAATCTACGCACAATCAATTCAGGGCCTTGAGAATTAAAACCCTAATTCTCTAAAAAGAAATCACTAAAACTATTACATAGCCTTTATACATAGGATTTTCATTAACCGAAAAGAAAAAAAAAACCCAAATAATAAAATACGTGCTGTAGAGATCAATTCTTAAGTAGCAACTTTAATAGACTCTTAAGTTGACTACTAATTTAATACATATAGCTAATGCTTATAAATGGCAACTAAACTTTAAATTTATCTAAGTTTCCTAATTAAATTAAACTTCTATTATTTAACTTAACTAATAGATCTAATATATAGAATACTATTAAATATAGTGATAAAATATACTAAGAAATTAAGCTCTACACATCTTGCGATATATGAACTCCACAAGATCTTGCTCATTTCCATCTTCATTACATTCGGCATACAGAAAAAGAAACAAAGAAACATCTCACTAGTATAAAAAGATACATGCACACCCATGGAGAAAGAGAGAGAACTCAAACAAAGAATCAATAGGTTACAGGTATTTGAAGAGAGAAGAACATGTACGTATTATACAGCTACACTTTTTTTTTATTGTATGGGCTGCAAAGAGAAGAAAGTGAGAATGTTTGCTTACATGTATCATACAGAGCTTAAGTAGCCTCTACTGAAAGAATCTCAAGCTCTGCCCACCACAACGGAGAGAGTCTCGGGGTTGCTGAATCAGGCGAGATAGCAATCACTTCCCTCAATTTGGAAGTGATCTCATTCATCGTCGGTCTCTGCCTCGGATCTGGATGAATGGAATCTTGAATTATTTCGCAAATTATGTCAAGTTCATCGTTCTTGAATGACTTGAGGGTTGGATCAATCATGTAGCTAATGCTTCGCTTGTCGTTCAAGTATTGAGAAGCCTGAGAAAACACAACCTATAAAGAAAAGAAAATGCACCAAAGCATATATGGTGATATGTAAAAGAAAGTAAATCAATATCTAGACTAATGCTTACCCAGTTCAAAAGGGATCCTTGTTCATCAGAGTTTGGGAGTTTTCCAGAGATAATCTCGAGTAATAATAGACCAAAACTGTATACATTTCCTTCCATATCAACAGCAGGTGCCGGTTCCGCATGTACAGAGTCATTATCACTTGAAACCTTTGATTTGATTGCTATGTCTGTCCAGAAACTAAGGTCTGCTAACTGAGATACCATAAAAGAAAATGCAGGGTGAATCAGAGAAAGCTCCAAAAGTCAGTCTTAAAATAGAAAGGAAAAAAGAGGAGGTGGGGGGGGGGGGGGGTGGTGGGGGTGGTGGGGGTGGGAGGTTGCGGTAATACCTTGGCTGCATAATCGTCAGTCAAATAAATCGAAGATGAGTGCAGATCAGAATGAGCCACTGGAGGATTCAGCTCATAATGCATGTACTGAAGACAGTAAGCTGTCCCCATGATAATCCTCATCCTAGTATTCCAGTCAATATGTTCAACTTCTTTAACTGCAGCAAAATGGAATTAAAATATGTTCCAAGACTCTATTACATGCAATTTACACAGTAAATGTAGAGAAAACAAAAAATTAGATACCATGCAGATGCTCAAAGAGGGTCCCATTAGGAGCGTATTCAAAGACCATCATCCTAAGGAAAGATTCGTCCTCCTCACAATAGCCCAAGAGATTTACGAAATTTTTGTGGTTCACTCGCGATAGAGTATCGATCTGTGAGAATGAAGTTTATAAACATTAAAAAAAAAAATGAAAGAGAAAGGGATGCAAAGACGGGCTAGTGAGCAACAAGATGAGCAAAAGTTGCCATGATCATAATCATAAGCCAGGATTCCAAACTAACCCATAACATACCTTTTTCCTGTATATCTTTTCGGAAGAGTTCGACCAGTATTTCAATTCTTTGATGGAAGTTGATGCAACGGCAATTTCAACTCCACTAGAAAGGGTTCCCTTATACACAGTACAGTGTGCAAAAGAATCAATGATGTTACTAAAATCTTCACAGGCACTTTCTAGCTCAGGGCGATTCAGTTTTGGCACCCCTGAATTTAAAATCACGTCCCATTTTAGAATTCAATGTTTTGCATTGATTTAATCAATGAAATATTAACTGATATTGTGATTTGTACACGAGAAATGACCTGTCACAAATGCCTTCTGAAGTTGGCCACTTATTCCAGTCTTCCAAGGACCAATTGTCTTCACAGCATGGCTACGACAGATACAGAGCACAAGCGCAGCAACAGCAAGAACAAAGGCTACACCTGGAACCACCAATAGATACTTCCATTTTTTCCATGACGTGTTACCTTCGCCAGGTTTTCCAGCAGGCTCACTCGGACGTTGGGGAGAAGGAACAATTGGGTTTACAGGTGGGGGATGGTGTTTATCAAGAACATTTGGTATAGCTGGGAAAGACCCACTGCTTCGGAACGATGGAACTGTGTTGTTCTGTTCAATGGGTACATTATTACTAGAAGGTGCAGCGGGTAGGTTAGTAGAGTCTTGAAGCAGTCTACGTCGCACGAAATTTGCTAACTTTTGTACACTCTGTTCAATATACAGTCCAGCAGAACCTGAAAGGAGATTGCAATCATGCTTATTTACCATGGTGTCAAACCTTCATTTACATACAAGCATCAATGAGAAGTTCACTCACTTGATAAAGTTTTAGGACTGCCCTCTTTGTCAGCATGAAAAGAGCACTTCCTGAAACTAAAACTACAAATAGTACAAAAATAATTTATTATTGATTGAGCATTAAAAAAGAATAATTTAATCAACAGCTAAGTGGAAAATTACAGGTCACGGAAGCGGAATGGTATCAAATCTATGGTTTCCTTACCTCCTACACTGCAAATACATGAACATGGAATAATATTTTGCCTCTGATTAAGAACACAAACGGTTCTGCCCTTTGAGGTTCACACAATTTTTGGTCATATGTCGCCAAAAGTGAATAAAAGAATCAGATTTCACAGAAGAGCAAATGAAGATTAATAGAATGTTGTATTTTCACAATAAATAGACGTAAACTATAACAAAGACGCCTATATAACATGCATTCTTCTAATATCCTCGGCGTCATTAGACAGCCAGTAAAGCATCAAACTGCTTTCAAATTAAGGAAACCTTAAGAAAGAATTTGGAGTAAGAGAGAAAAAAGGAACTAGAATAGAGCAATAAGTCAATGTCAGAACAAAATATGTTGAGGCAATCAGAATTCTACTTTACGCTAATTTTCACCAATCTAAGACTGTCAATCCTTTGATTTGATTTCAATAAACCTAGGTAGTAACAATAACTAAGTTTAAGGAATTGTAGGAAGCTCTTGCTCATTTTTATATAAGATATGATAAGAAATGAGAAGCAAGAATGTGCTAGGACTCTTTAAAAGCAGGAAATAAAATAAAATAAAATCCTTCGTAACTAGCAATACTAATACCTAACAGTATCCGACAGGAACTAGCAATACTAATACCAAACAGTATCCGAAAGGAAACATCTTGAAAGTCTTCTACAAATGAATCCAACTAGAAGCAAGGATATGCAAGGACACGGTCTTCCACTTATTTCCTTTCCTCTTTGTTCATTAAATGATCTTCACTGCACAGGCTAAAAACATCCTAATGTCTTCCTTCTTATCTAGGACCTAATAGATTTTTTTTTATCATAGTTTCATATTTTAGTATTTTACACATTTCTCATAATCATGTGTTGACCATCAAAGTAAAAAAAGGGCTCTTTTTTATTTTTTAGAAAAGTAATAAAGATTAAAAGATGAACCTACAATAACCTTAAAGTACTTTCCAAAATTCTGCATGTGTTTGAAGCCAAATGTTCAAAGCAGAAAAAAAAGGCTACACAAGACAGATGGATGCAGTACTTTTTTTTTTTTTTTTTTTTTTTCCAGGTATGGATGCAGTACTTATTCAAAGTGGTGATACATTTATTTACTTCATAAGAGTTTGTACCCTTAGGAATTTGAGCTTTGTCCATGCATTTAGTGGAATGATTTCATGTATGCCTCCCATAACATGGGTTCAATACATTAATTACAAGGATCGACTCTGATAAACCCTAAAAAGGAAGCGTAATGATGCATGCAAATAAAGATTAATGATTATAGAAAATATGATTTTGACAGACAACTTAAAGCATGAAAAGACGCCATGAGAAAAAGCAATCAATTGGTGCAAATCAAAGAAATTTAAAAATAAAAATGAAACTAAATTACTTAATTATACATTTAACTATATTGTGCATAACTAGAAAAGCCCAAGTACTTCCATTGATTACATAATAGAATTTGTGTTAAATGTATGAAATTAAAAAAAGAAAAAAGAAACCAAATAACTTAAAAAAAAAAAAACTTGTTTGACTATCTATACCTAACTAGAGAAATCCAAGGTACTCTCATTGATTTTAGATAGCAAATGTGTGTTTGATTCATTTCACAAAGAGTGACAAAAGTTTTACACTAGCTGTCAATCCTCCTCCATTTTTCAAGAATGGAAAATGGGTTTGGGGTCTCTCTCCCCCATTTTTCAGGTATGAAAAATGGGTTTGGGACCTCTCTTACCCATTTCAGACAGCAAATTCATCAAAAATAGTTTTTTTGTCGTTCAACATAGGAACTACTGATTAGAAAGGTGAATGATACTTAGTATTAGCATGAATTATTAAGCTTAGCCATCAACAGTTAAATAAGTGGACTCGCTTTAATTACTCAGCTTTGTCATTACCAGTTACTTTTGCCTAGTAAATATTCTCATAGATCATTAAGAAGATCTAACGTTACATAATTCTAATTTTACGACTAAGGCCTTGTTTGGTTAGGGATGGAGTTACCTCCATGAAAATAACTTGTTACATAAGAGAACTAATCTTGTTTAGTTGCAAATTTCCATGCAAGTTATCTCCTAACTTACACCCAAGGACGTAAGATAACTCCCACAACCCCCTTAGCGATGTTATCTCCCTAGAGAATATTGACAAAACTGCCCCTTATGTTAGTTTTTTTATTGCCTTTAATATGTTTTATTCTTTTTTTTAACCCTAAAAATGGTTTATTCTTTTTAGAGAACTCAAATGCTTGTGATTAATCCATAAGTATAAAAATTATTTTTCAAGTATGAGAAATATTTTTAAAAATTATTCTTAGTTGTATTTTATTATGTTTATTATTAATAAATTAAATATGATTTGAAAAAAATTATAAAAATATTTATAATTATTTAATGTTGTTTGATATTTTTGTATATAATATTTTATGCTTGTTATTCAATTTTTTTTTTGAATAAATAAATAGTAGTGTATATGGTGAAAATAATTATGTAATCTTTTTCATTTTCGAATATGGGGTATTTATGTCAATTCCCATGTTTTAGTGCTTTTATAATTTGCAACGTTCCTGTAAGTTCAAAATTGAACGAAAAATGAAATATGAACTTACAGTGTGAGTTAACTTCAAAGAGTTATCTTTGCCCGTAAGAAAACTCATCCTTGCACTTTGAGTTAACTTCAAAGAGTTATCTCCAGCCGGAAAAAACTCATCCGTAAGTTGTTACAAATGAACCAAACGAGGCATAAGTCTTAAGGTAAGAAACACAACTCACGATTTTAGAAAGCGACCAGTTAGACTTTTCTTTCCATTTTAGTATTTAAATTTCTCATCAACAACTATAAAAGTACGCCAAATCCTGCTGACCATGTTTCATGTGATGCTTTGTAATTTTATCATTTCTATAAATGAAAAACTCACATTATATTACACAATTTGCTTGATAGTACAATACGACAACGATGATGACACGACAACGACGATGACGACAACAACAACAACAACATAACCTCAGTCCCAAATTAATTGGAGTCCGCTACATGAATCAAACTCTTCCACTGTGCTCGATTTAGTGCAATTGATGGTGATTGCTTGATACTACAATACTACATTTATTTCATTAACACCAGAGTGAGAAAGTGATTTATAGAACAATGAAAATTTCACATCATTTATTCCTATGTCGTGTCTATAAATCTATGAATCTAATAAGAATGCTGCAGTAGCATAGGATGAAAACCTCTTACCAATGTCCAAGCCTTCTATGTTGACAGAGAGTTTCACTCACTACAGCTGATATAAGGCTTTGGTCGAATTGCACCTCAAAGAGCATACTAAGGTTTCCTAACTCGGGTGGAAGGCTTCCCTGAAATTTATTGTCGCAAAGCAGCCTGGGAAGGAAAAAATGGAAGGTCTAACTCATGTTAGTGGGTAATTGGATCCAACAGGTCAAGATAAAAGGAAATGTAACAGACTCACAAGCTCTTCAAGGACGACATCTGTCCTATTTCTGCTGGAATTGATCCACTTAAACCGTTGGTCCTCAAATCCAACAGCTCCAGCACGGTTAGGCGTCCAAGCTCTTTAGGGATGATACCAATGAATCGGTTCTTGTTAAGGATACTGGTAATGGAACAAATAAAACAAAAAATAAACAAGATGCTTTAAATAAAAATTCAAAGAATAACGGTGCAGCTTATGTCAGTAGTAACAATTATGTAGCGTGTTACTGAAGTTTGCTCAAACATTTTGTTAAATTTACAAAAGCTCTCCTCATACTCTTATCTTGGCAGGCGCGTGGGAGCTCATAGAAAATATGGATTTGCTCTTCTAGTGAATTTAAAGTTCTAAAAAATTGAAACTCTTGGTAAATATGGATTTGCTCGCCTGGAGGATACTTAAAATACTATACCACAACAAAATGACATCCCAAACAAATAAACTTATTAATCTAAAGTTCCTGGTAAATGCATTGATTTTTTAACACCCCACCCCTTCCAGACGCCAAACATAAAAATGATGACTGACTTACGGTGTTGAGGTGTTCTAAAAATATTAAAATATTATCATGTTTAGGTGTTAAGTACGTGGTCAACTTAGTCACACATGTGCTGTTGATCATCGTCCAAATAAAATCGTACAGAGAATTCAATCTGGCTGAATGACACAGAGAGACAGAATATTATATTATATCAAGCTTGACTTATATTCATTGACATGAACCAAAAGTGAATTCCTTACAGAGATTTCAAGTGACTCAAATTCCCAAGCGCTGGTCTGAGTATACCTCCCAATGAAAGTTCTTTCAGATCCCTGATAGAAAGTGAAATAAGAATCCAACATAAGAAAAACAAGAACAAAGATAAGATAAGGCAAAAACAAACTCCAAAAAAGAAAACCGGTGGTCTGTTCGTTTTCTTCTCGAGAAGCAGCTTTAAGGCTGTTATATGTGAATGCAAATTAATTAATGTAATATCTCAAGGGAACTTACAGTGTTTGCACTTTACCGTTCACACAATGAACGCCTGACCATTTACATGGATGCTCATCATTAGGATTCCAATTTTCAAATATGCAATGAGGATCACTTGCCACACCAGCTCGAAAGTCCAATAATGCCAATCCTGAATACACAAATAACAACAACAAAAAACAGTATATCAAGATATGATAACATAACTGCAATGAAAAAATAAATAATAACATAGTGGAGAAACCGCACCATCCAAGTTGAGAGACAAGCAGTCATTTGTTTGAAATAGAATAGTCAAGACGAGGAAGTAAAATTTCTTATAGAGCTGAAATCCTAGAGGGTTCCATCTTCTTCCCATTGTTTGAATTACAAAATGCCGTAGTTGCGGAGTCAATGGCCAAGCAAATCGTAACAATTACAACCAATGATGTTAGAAAACTCTGAAATCGTCAGATTTCTCACAAAAACACCCTATTTGATCCCGCGAAAACATCAATTCTCTCTCTCTCTCTCTCTCTCTCTCTCTCTCTCTCTCTCTCTCTCTCTCTCTCTCTCTCAATTCATTTATAATCTCTACTTGAACCAATAATCAATTCAACTACCAATCCAATCTCAAAACAACAAATAGGAAATTCCTCAAAGTTAACAATCAAAACCCCTCATTTCACCAGCTTCAATCCTCGGCCTTCTTCCACAATCAATCCCCACAGATTGCAATCTCTTGATTGAAACCTGAAACAAGACACCACAAAAGCCAATCAGAGAATCTACATACTATACGATAACAAGAAAAAGAAAAAAAAAAAAAAAAAAAAAAGAACAAAATCAGAAGAGATGACTTGATAGGCAAGCAATTAAATACACAAAAACAGAGGGAAAGGTAAAGTTCACCAGAAAGGGAGGGCGAAACGGGAAAAGAAGAGGAATCTTTGAGGAAAATGAATAAGGGTGTTGCGGAGGAGACAATGAAGAATGGAAGAATTTGGGCTTAAGATTTGATTTTCCTTTCTTTTCCCCGTAAATGCCCTTGAAGGGCAAATCTCAGCGGGTCTGCTGAGAGAGAATCGCCATTGGAGAATGCGAGGCTCCGCTCTGCGTGTTTGTTGTCTCCGTTTCGATCGTTTTTCTTCATCTATGTTTTCTGTGCGTGTGTTGTTCGCGACTCCCCAATGATCCATCCCCGCCCACCCCAGTTACCTGTTTTTAGTTTTCGTGGCTGGCGTGGGACCCGCTCCCCACGTTGTCGGAAAACTGTTTATCGGTTGTTGAGCCGTTGACAACACTCCCAATTTTAGTAAAAAAACGAAACGAAGGGTAAGAAAAAAAATTTGTGACTCCATGAGTAATTCACTTTGGCGTAGAGTTTGGCATCGAACTAATCGGATACCATATAATATACGCCGAGATGTATCTTTGCGCATCACAAGATGAAATGTATGGAATTCAATTGGGTCTCAAAGTAAGTTACTTTTACATTTAAAAAAAAAATTACTTCCAATTGTAGAACTTTAATTTGATTTTCTAGCAAGAAAAAAATCCATGGTAAGACTTCGACAGTTGTTTCACTAGTGAAACCCAGACCGAAGATCTGTTGAAGATTGGAGAAGAGATTGTAACGAGCTTGATTTAATGCATGTTGGGCCCTTGTGATTTGTGAAGGCTATTTTTCATTGTTAAAACCATAATCAAATCGCACTGTGTTTGAATTTTGATCGATAGACATTGATTAATACTAGGCCACATCCCTTTTAAAAAATAATAATAACTTAAAAAAAACACAAATAGACATTTCTTGTCTTTCGATTGTTAAGATTTGAGATCATTCAGTGATAAACAAAAGATATTGTAGTTGTAATTATTACTTGTGGTTTGTACTAAAAAAAGGCACATAATAAAGATAATCTCTTTTAGAATTTGACATGGTACCAAAGCTTGGTCTCTAATTTAAGATTGGTCGACGAAAGTCGACTGACCGCTTCATGGTGTTTGTTTTTGTTATCGTTTCAATGTTTAGGTGTTCTATGTCTTAAAATTTTGTGCGATCTCCTTGTGTGCCTCTTCTCCTGCAGCATGTGTTTTGTCGCTTATCTGCCTGTGGATAAGCATCGACTTCTACCCATGTGTGAGCCTCTCTCGTGTACGTGTGCATCTGAATCCTCGTGTTCGTTCATCACTTCTCTTTTCAACATCTATTAGTGCATCTGCTACGTAGCCCGCCATCACCACCATCAAGCACCCATGCTTAATCATTTGCCACTGCATACCATGCTGACTTGTGCATCTTGTGCTTTGCTAATGTCATGCACCCATAAAATATGCCATCCCTGTCTATCCGTGCTTGCCTCACCCAAGTTATGCCTTCTTATTATTCGGTCATCTTGCATTTTTTTTTCTTTATTTTTTTTAAAGAAGTTCAATAGTTTGATCTGATACCTCAAGCCCATCATCTGTTTATGCATCATGTCTGCATCTGCCTTTGTACGTGGTCATCTTAAGATAATTTGTTCATCTGTTCGATATGTGATCATCTGTGGATGTGCACTTCAAATTTGCTCATCAGTCGATCCTCTGCATGTATGTCGTGGGGTTACAACATATATATATATATATATATATATATATATATATATATATATATATATATATATATGTTTATGTTTTGTGGGTTGTCATTGATTAATTTCCTCCACAATGAACCTTAAATCTATTTTTTTGTCATTTGTTCACTTGAATTTGTTGCCTACATACTCCACTGATTTGTTTAACAAACTCAAGTTGTTTTGATAAATCCATCTTGAGTTTGAGGGAGGGTGTTAAGATTTGAGATCATTCTGTCGTAACCAAAAGATATTTGTGATTGTAACTGGTACCTATATAAATATATGTGGTTTGTACAAAAGATACACATTAAAGATGATCTCTTTTAGAAATTTGCAGGTTGGACAATGATTTTATAGTTCACGTGTAATTTCTTTAGTTATTCTATTCCTTTGAATTTTGAAATTTGACACTTACTGATGTGTTCCTTTAAATCTTGAATCGTAATATATGCATATTTTTAGGTGTATCTAAATGACTACGAAAGGGGATATTTTTTTTTTTTTTTTTTCATTCAAGAGAGTAGAGTTAATCATTCCATGAATCCAAAAAAAGTTTTGGAGGCGGGTAAGAGCATCTCCAAAGTTAAATGTGAAGTGTAGGCATGGATTCCAACCATGTTATCACCGTGGAAGTAATATCTATCCTACATGACTTATATAGACATTGAACTTCAAAAACCTTCTCCAATGTACAATGTGGATTGTAGACGTGGGAGCAATTTTTTATTGTTAATTTTTCTAAAACAGAATAAATAAACATATTCATTTCCTAACATTATATATTTCATGACACATCAACTTCTCTCTAGGTAACGGCACATATTTTTTCGATTTTTTATTTAATTTTTTTATCTATCTAGTTTTTCGTCCACCTTTTTTATTTTTTACCTATATATTTTTTTAAAGTTGATCGTTATATTTTAGGGGTGGGCATTGGTCTCCCCAAAATTGCCCAACGTCAAATCTTCTAGTCTAGTCTAGTTTCTCATACTCTTGGTTGGGGGTGGCTAAGAAAACTTGAAAACCACAATTCTGCGGTTTGGTGGGGGTTTCATCATTTTAGAAAAATCGTGGTTCTCCATACCGAAAGGTATTTTAGGAATTTTCATAATTTTACCCCTCCTAAAACCTTAACCTTACTACCCAAACGCAATTTGTCAATTTGTTCCTCCAAATCGTGCAAATCGAATGACATTTTAGTGGATAGTCATGTATGGACCTGTGTTTTGTGTTGGGGCATGTACCCTAGGTCAATCTTATGAACATTGTTATTTTGGCTAATAAAATAGAAATTTTATTTGATGTTTATTATTATATTTAGTTTGCATGTTTACATCATAATAGGATCCATGGATGTATATTAAAACATCTTAAATGTTCCTAGTCGGTCATTATACTTGGAATTATAATGAATTAAGACTATTGTAAGTCTTGATTGATGCTCATGTGATGATGATACGTATAAGGATACGAATCAAGATCATGAGTACATGTTAGGGAATAATGTACTAGACCGACCCGCTATGAGAACACCACATGGATTAAGTCATAGTTGTTGCTAATGATAGGTATATCTTTTAGTCCTCTGACTTGAAATTACCAGAGCCATCAACATTTAGGATTATAGTGATTTGACACAATCCAAGTTGTCTTTAACCGAACGATTATAACGGCTATGATTGATTACTATGTGAATAACGTGTGGAGGTGTGTAACTGAAATAAAATTTGTTCCTCTCGTTTAGAGAGAGATATCAATGGATCCCTCAATGTATTTAACTAAAAATGGTCAAGTCCAAGTGGATTGATATGATCAATGTCACTTGGATGTTCTCGGTCTACCTAGAGATCGAGACTAGCACGATTCAACATTAAGGGTGAGTTTTATGTGCCTTATGTTTAATCAAATGATATCATACAACAAAAAATATGATATATTCTATTGATTAGGTCATATCGATTTTGATCTTCGTGCAACTTGGATATTCATAATGCCTCACTAGAGACCACTTATGACTCGTGTACCAAAATGGTTTTGATTCACTGCCAATGTTGCATGAACCTATTGGGTCGCATACAAAGAATGGTTTTGTGGGATTTTAAATGACTCGAAACAATGAATTTTATATGATAAAATTCATGACATAAAAAGTCATTATGATGTGTCATATTAATACCATTTTAAGTAGGGATATAATGGTAATTAACTTATCTGGCACTATATAAGGTGTGTATAAAAAGGCAGGCTAAGTGAATTCACATTAAGAGAGAAATTAAGGTTGGAATCTAATTTTTCTTTTTTGAAAAAGAGTTAGGTTTTCAACCATTCTAAAGTTTTTAGGGATAACAAAAAATAATTTTTGTGTTCTCTCTCGGGCTAGCCCTCGGAATCTCGGTCGCCATTTGTGTATAGATTTCCGATAGAGGACGTTCGTCTCTAGCATCATCTTAAACATCGATCCATATAAAGAAACAATATAACAATTGAGGTAAAGTTTAACTATTTTAATCAATTTAATGAAATTAGAATTAGATCCTGTCGGGGTTTTCAAATTAGAATTTTAAAATTTCCATCACGTTTTGAACCTCAAAACCCCAACATTTTGTTTTATTGTTTTTGTAGATGGACTTGTATGGACTTTTATGGAATGTATGACATATTTTTTTAATTTTTGTTGAAATATTTGCTACATGAAAACAACAAAATCAGACCGACCAAAACGTGCAAACTGCGTAGTTGCTATGGTTGCAATTTTAATGGTTCACGATTTGTTTGGTGGTTTGCAAAATGTCAAACTATGAACTCCCTCCATAGCGATTTGAGGGTTTTTACTACTTAATTGCAGTTTGCCCACCCCTAATATATATGTATGTTGCGATATATGTAGAGGATTATGATGTATATAGACATATTAAAAAAATATCTAAAAAGTAGTCGATAGGTTTTTTTCAATCAAGTCTCAAACACATCAATCCTAGCAAGTAATCAACTTCATAAAAAATAATAACTCAAATCATACTAATTAAGATTTAATTGAAAGTCAAACCTGAAATCAAACACAAAGTATTCTCTACTTCCTTCATTTCAAGACTTCTTTAACCTGTAAATGGAGTTTGGAATTAGCTAAAATGGTTGAATAACTAGAATAAACTAAACTAAACTAAAAATCAATGCATGAAATAAATAAAATAAAGCTGGGTTACCTCCCAACAAGTGCCTTCATTAAAATTTATAGGTTAAACTTAACATGAAAGATCATGTAACGCCTACTACTTTGGGGCGGTCAAAAATAAATTGATTCATAGTAGCCAGGGGTAATGAAATAGGCATGTTATCCTTCAGAGTTTTAAGCTCTTATTAAGATTTTAACACATAAGTATCCATATAGTCTTAATAGTCTAACACATAGTTGTCAACACCACATAATATTTCCAAGTACCCCTTTTATTTTGCAATGATCCAAACCCCGGTAGGCCCGAGTTGCCCAGCCTAAACCATCGTTGAACCCCTCGAGATCATGATAACCCAGCAAGTTGGGCGATGATCTAGTAAGCCTTAACCTACGAAAAACAAACCAATACATTCTACAAAAGACAACTAAGACTAAAAGGTGCGGAAATAAAAGCATTTAAAAGTATAACTATTGCAAAATTAATAGCAGAAGTCTTACTAACAACTTAACAAATAAACTAAAACATGTTCTGTGGGTTTAAACATCTACCCATATGAAATCCACTATTTATTACATAAAACATCTTAAAACCAAATAAATAACTAGTACTCAAACCAACGCACAGGAAAAAGATCTCTTATGCTTCGACCTTCTCTTTTCCTTTGTTAAGAGCAGCAGATGAGGTACCTGAGAGAGGGAATAGTGGGGTGAGCAACATTTCAATGGGCTCGGTAAGGCAGAAGCCTGCTTTATCATCAATCATCCAAGTATGTAGTATAATCAGAACTAGATTTCTACATTCTAGGTCACGAGACCTATTATCATTTTTCAGGCATTAAGGAATTACTTAAACAAGCATAATTATATAATATGATAAAAGAAACGATAATGCCTAACTTGATCTTTCAAACAAGGATAAATGATGATAGTGAATGCTTTAAAGTCAAGAGGAGTGGCAACCAATATGTCCAATCGGGCAGTAGGTAATAGCTTATCCTTCCCCAATGTTGCGGTTTATACAACACGAGGTTCACAAGTCTAATCACCTATTGTCCTATTCAGGCAATAGTCCTTAGCTTATCATTTGAGGGTCATACAACATGAGGTTTACGAGTCTGAGCAACTATTGTACTAACTTAGCTTATCCTTCCTCTAACACTGCAAATCAGACATAGTGGACTTCACAAGTGTAAGCCAAATACTCCATAGAACCATAGCAAAAGGAGGTCACCAGAGGCCTCCAGCCCTCCAATCCGAGGTACCAATTCAATCTTTCAACGTTATATCAGTTCCACATGCATTCAAGAGATAGAGTAACAAAAAAGTACATAACATGAAGTAGATTAAAAAAAATATATCAATAAGAATTTCAAGTAAAGCCTAAACAATTATTGAAGTAAAACCCTAGCATATCTACTAGCATGGCAATATTAATAATAGAGCAAACCCCACTTATCTTGAAACGCTGCTATCATATCCAATCCTAACTTGGAAGTTCCTATCTGGTTCTCCTCGTGTCTACATTGGTATATGTTCATGTATGTGTTATTAACATGTTTGGTTTGAGGTAAATTTACAATTCATATTAATATCTTGAAAACGATACAAAACCCCATTGCCACAGCGACGAAATTTTTCGAGGTTGGTTACCACTGCCCCAATCCTTGTCTCGACATTATATCTCAGTGAAACTCGATAATTTTTAGAAAACAAAACCTCCCGTGTAAATCTGTAAAAGTGTCTAGCATCGTCCTAGTGCCATGGGTTTACCCACAGAGCGCTGGGGCGAAATCACTGGCCTCGAAACAAAAACCATAAATTAGCCCATCGATTTTTCAAGGTCGTACGTTACACATCACGGCATTGGGGAGTCGCTAGGTCAACTTCATCAATCGTTCAGCCAGAGTTGTACCGCCTGTGAGCAAGGCACTGGCGTGACACTGGGCACGAATTCGAGATTCTCAAATCTGACTAATTCTCAAATTCCCCAACAACTCACGTTGGCCCAAATCCTATCAAAATAGTAAAGAACACCTTGTTTTAAATCACATGATCAATCCAATTTCATCAAAGAATGTATCTAAAACCAAATCCACTATTAACATATTGATTTTGCAATTCTTTTTTAATAAGCCAAAGAAAAAGAGATGGAGATGAACCAAATCACGAATCAAAGCATGGGATTTCATCCTCCATCTTAAAACATCAAGATAAACCATGATTTTGTTCTAAAATCAAATTTGCGAATCGAATAGAGAAATTAAAAAAAAATGAGATAAGTTTATGTACCCAGCTTTGTGAGATCTTGATGAGAGTTCCCTCTCCTCCACCTAATCTACCAAGTAAGTGTTCTTAGTTTCCTCCTCAATTTCATGACGTAATGCTTTCAAACCAAAAGTGGCTTTAAGCCCTAATTTGTCTTAAATGCCTAGTTAATAAAATTAGGGTTATGTTGACCAGTCACAACCCTGCATCTCATCTTGATGGGTTTAAGCACTAGTATGATCTTACAGTCCACCTTAAATCCATCCTTCCTTGTATTTGACATAAATGCCCTTATATATGCGTAATTACCGATTTGCCCTTCTTTCTTGTTAAATTTATTTTTCAAGTCCTTTATGCTTATTTCCATTCACTACATCTCTTCCTTTTTTCTTTGCTTACATCATCATCTACTAGTGGTGGCTTAATCATCTTTTCACATGAAACTTCACTCGAGGTCTCATCTTTGAGTAATTCATCAATCTCTCCTTGTATTTTTATCTGTAAAAGTTGAGCATTAAGTTGTTATTTTCGAGTGTCACACTGCTATCAAGTCTCTTAAGCAATTTCAATTCATTTTGTAGTGATAGTAAACGTTCTTGATGTTGAGGATTATGGAACTGGCTTATAACTCCAAAACTCATCATCATCCGGATAGTTAGGACAAATGTCAATAAGATGAGAATGATCTCTACAAAACTACAAGGTTTAACCTATTGCACATTAAAACATCGATTAGAAAAAAATCTCATCATTAGATTTACCTACCCCTTTCACACTTTTATAGTGCGAGTCTTAATTTTGATCATGATAGTTAGAGTAGGAGGCCATAAAATAATCCTATAAAATCTAGAGACAAAGATCTAGATAGAAAAAAATTAAAGAAAAATCAAAGAAAATTAAACTGAATCCTCGACAACGATGCTAAAAAATGACACGTATCGAGCTTGTACAATTAGTTTTCCACCTTTATTATACTTTAAATTTGTAGTAGTAGTAAGTGAGATTTATCTCTACAGGGATTGTGTAACTTTCTTTAGTCAAAAAGGGTTTTTGTTTCTTGTCACTAATTACTAATTAACTTAAATATATAGAAAGCATTAAATAAATAAATAAACAAATGAATAATAATTAAAGGAATTAAATGCAAATAAAAATAACCTAGATACGAATAATAATTAAAAGAATCAATGCAAATAAAAATAACTAGACCAAAGGTAATTACTAAAGTTGTAGTAAATTAATCATCGATCATGAAAGAAAAGTTCAAACGATTCAATAATTCAGTAGATAGCCCTCAACAAGCCATCAATTTTCCTTATATCAGTTATAGATAATCCTTTGAAAGCTCAAAGAAATTAACTTTAGGCAATAAAACTTCATTAAGTTCCATGAAAACTTTGAACTACTAAGTCTAATACATTCGACAAGACGCTTCAATATTAAACTTAGATCTCAATCAACCTAGGACATCTAAACAGTAAAAGACATTTTTAAATAATCCTAGTTACTACTTTAAATTATATATAAAATCAAAATATCACAATGCACATTTGCAACTACGCATGCAATACCAAATTCATGATTATAATTCACAAATAATAATCAATTAAATCATTGAATTAAAGAATATTGAATAATGAAAGAACTATTAAAATGAAGATCTCATAAAAGACTTACAACCATAGTAGCATCCCTTGGTCTAGAAATAAACTTAGCTAATAACTATGAAAAACTCCATTAAAACTAAAAAGGAAATAAAAAGAAAAGAAAACAAATGGGGGAAAGAGAATTAATTAGGAGGCATATGGATCTATTTATACTATTTTCTTAATTCTCGTGCTAGGTTTTAAAGTGGATTAAAGAGGCTAGATACTCCCTATCTTAATAGGTATAAACTTTGTATCAATCACTTTTTATTTGGTTAAACTCGATTTTGATTTATATATGAACAAAATCTTCCAATTCCCTTCAAAGTTAGTTGAATAACCAAGATGGTAAGGCTTTGTATAGAACAACTTGGACGACCTTGTGTCCGATTCCTCCTAGCTCCCTTTTAGTTCTCCTTTATTTAACAACTATTTAGATTGAAATATATGTAGAAGGTTGCAACTTTATTTTTGAGGCCATGTTGCCCAGATGATAAGGACTCAAAGATTTTGAGTGACTAAGGATCGAATCCCAACTCCTACAAAATCTCCTTTTAATTTGCTCTTCATCAATCTGCTATGCACGCATCTCTAGGATGGTCAGACAAATCTTTCACCACCACAGATGGACAATAATTATGTACGCAAATATGTGACACAATCATCATAAGTCATTAGATCTTCGTCAACTCTTTGGTATGTATATCGAGGCTGATATCATGGTCTTCTGTATACAAACTTATCCAACTCCATAGGCTCTACTAAATAACTTAGAATAAAGATTCCTGGACAAGGTATATGGAGAATCTTTATTCAACATAACACCTACATTAGCAAGAGGCACTGCTGTCAAAATGGCAAAACAATCAAAATAATATTGCGAGATAAACAAATTTATGAAAAATCATTTTTATGAAATCAATAAAAATATATTCACGATATCGGATGACAAATTTGATGAACTAAAAAGTATGGTTGAATTATTATTAAGAGATAGATCAGTCCAAAGTAAAATTTGTGCTTTTTTCAATGAGGTCAATCATCTATATGATGAACATACATTAGTACAATAAAATCAAATCAAAAAGGCTAGAACTATGATGAATCATTAAAATAATTCTAATTAACCTACTTACATTTGTACCAACAATACAAATTATCTAAGACCAAATATAGGTAATAGTGTAGACAGTCATAATTTTTAAAGATATAGAACATTAGCATTAACGAATAGAACAATAGCATTAAAAAACAAAAACAAAGCAAAAGACCAAAAAAATTCAAGCTTTAGAAGATGATATAGTTGAACTAAAAATTAATAAAATCAAATGGCAATGCAAATGAGTCCATGAATTAACCAAGGAAAATTACCGTCTCAACCTTAACCTAGCTCATACGCAAAAGCGAAACTTCGAGAAGCGGTAAACAAATGGAAGAACCAACGATGCCAGAATAACTAGTTCCCCGAATAGAATTAGGGGCTAAATTAGAAAAAGAAATATAAATTAAAGATAATAAAATTCAAAAGAAAAGCATTTGTGATTTCTAATAGAATAAACCAAGTATAGTAAGACCACCATTTCCCCACCATTTAGAAAATAATAAGAACGTCAGGAAATTACAAGAAGAAAAAGAAATCTCCGACATTTTAAGGAAAGTGTTAGTAAACATACCTTTATTCGAAGTCATACAAAACATACCTTATATAAAAAACTTATAAAAGAATTATGAACTAATAAAATTAAACCAAATGAGGAGAACTTATGTTAGCAATAATCCAAAAGAAATTACCTCATAAATATTCTGATCCTGGAATGTTTTTCGTTTCATACACTATAAAAGATATATGGATATCTGAAGTATTATGTGATCTAGGCACCTCAATCAATGTTATGCATTTGTCAATACATTTTTAAATGACAAATGTACCCTTGGAAGAAATCATGATAGTAGTATAATAAGCAGATAGATTTAGCATCCAACCTATAGGAGTATTAGATGATGTACAAGTAAGGGTTAATGATTTAGTTTTCCTAGCCAATTTTTATGTCATAGACTTAAAAGAAGACCACTTCTCTAGTAAAACCTCTTTTATTCTAAGATGCCTATTCTTAAAGATGGCAAAAGCCAAAATAGATGTTTCTAATGGAACTGTAACAATGAAAGTAGATAACGAAATGGTAAACTTTAACATCCACGATGCAATGAAAGATGTTTCATCAATAATCATCATAGATATGGTAGATCCTATAATAGATAAAACTTTTAGAAATGATAAATCAGACAAGCTTGAAAAAGTGATATAGGATTTAAATGACGATGATCATATAGTTGACGAGACATGAGAAATAATTAATGCTTTAGAATTTTATAATGCACTCTCTAAAATCTCTTACTATATGAATTTACCAATAAACCATTCAAAACTTTTACCTTTTATACCAAAACTCCTGACCTAGATTTAAAAGTTCTACTAATAGCGTACTTAAAAAGTAACAACTCTTGATTGTTTATAATTTCTAAAAAAATTATCAAATTTAGAAGAGGAGAATCTACTGAATGTTTTCAAAGAACTTAAGAAAGCAATATGATGGTATTTTAAATTTAACACGTTGTTTAATGCTATCAAGATCGACTCCCATATTTTTGGAAGATATGTTTTCGACTGGTTGATACTGAGATTGAAGGATTTCGGTGAAATATTTATACTTTAAATTTGGATATTGAATCTGATTCCTATTTCTAAAATAAGTACTTCATGAGCAATTAAGACATTAATTTCTGAATCAGAAGATGAGGTTGAGGTGTTAGGTATATTAGTAGTACAATGGCAATAATCTGAGTCAGTAGAATCATCTTGTAAATGATGGATTTTTTTATTGGAAGATTTTAAATGACATTTATTGGTATAATGACCAAGTTTGTCGCAATTATAACGAGTATTGGATTTTTATTTTGTAAAACGATTTGGTTTTCATGATGGAGATGACTGATGTTTAGATCTAAATCTTGATAGTGATGTTTTATAATAGGAGGGATATGATTTGTGACGAAAATATTTTGTACATCGAGATGTAGAAGCAGGTTTGGTAAAATCAATGTCACGACCAAAATCATAGCTAAAATTACCTAAATCTTTAGTATTTGATTTTTTCTCCTTTTGTAGTTATTTTTTCAAACGTATATCATTGCATATTGCTAATCCAACTTGTTGAATATATTGTATTAATTCTCCATAGGTATGAGATTGATAATCTAAAGCTCCATTATTTTTCATGCGAATCCATATTTTAATATTTTCAGCAAATTAAGATGGTGATCCAGCTATAAATTTTTTTCCCAAAATTGGGAATCAGTCGTAGTAAGTTGATAAACTTTAGTGATAAAGGTATTTTTATACCATAAAAAATCATTAAGAGTTTTACATCATATGATTTGTAATTGATCACGAACCTTTTCATCAATAGAAGCTAAACTGCCTAAAAATGCCAAATAATATTGGTAAGTAAACAAGTAACACTATTATGTTGTTGTCTACCAAGACTATCTAATAAGGGATTTTCATCTTCATCGCGCATTGCTGAACTTAGAATACCTAATCTTGATTATACACTCAACCTATATTGCCACCATCCATAAAGTTGACCAGTAAAATCGCTAGCAACAGCACCAGCAATATTTCCTTCGGCATGATCGGCTAGGGCACAAGCTTTAGCATGAATTTGCATATGAAGTAATACTTCAATGATACTATATTCAGATAGGCCATCAATATTCTATTCATAAATGGAATTGCCATCAAATTTATGACGTTTTTCTTTATTTTCTTCAAGAATTAAATCGGCAGGTGATGGGCGTTAATAAAATTGTTTTTGTCTTGGATAGCGTATTTTATATGTAGAACGGGATTTACCTAATCGTTGAATAGAAAGTGTAGACATATCAGTATCAATTTCGGTATCCGAGGAGAAATTCGAAGTATTAGAAATGCTAGAGGTAGAATTACTATTTGAAGCTAGAAGTTGTATCTTAATAGTAGATTCACATTCTTGATCTAAAGTAGCTATTATTGGAGCTTTTTCTTTATCTTTAGAAGAAGAAGCAATTTTAGCGAGATTTTCTAATTGAACGGCAATTTTGTCTAATAACTCAGATGAATATGAAGATTTTGGTTTAAATCCAGATGGTGTTGTAGCAGAAGAAGGAAAAAAGATTTATTTAATAAAATAGGTTCATGAGATATACGAGAAGGGGTTACAGGTGCTCGAGAACTTGTTGATGTCGTGTTAGTAAATTTAGCTAAAGTGGATAAATAAATGTTAGTAAAATTATTTTGTTCTATTATATGACTTAAATTCTTTTTTTTGTAAGTGGTTCATTATCGCCAAAATTAGTTTTCAGAAGAGTGGCTTTAAGATGGTCTTTGATTTTGATAGGTGCTAGTGGAGGATGTTTTTGTATATTGGTCGCCATTATTTTTTATATTATTTTAGGTCAGTTTTGAGATAAGAATTCGAAAAATGGAATATTATTTTATTCTATCGAATTTAAGCAAAATAACGTTCTCCGATTAGCGCTTGTTGATTTTTTGAGCATAATTTACAAAAAATAGGAGTTAATGGATGAGTTAAAAATTGATGTTTTAAAGTAGGATAATCTATTTGAAAATTATCATCAGTTTCTGTAATCATATTTATTTTATATTCAGCAAAATCATTTATACTGATTGTGTCATCATTTTGTTCTACACGATAAGCAACTTTAGTCGGTAAACGAGGGCTAGTTATGTTATAAGGAGATGGTATTGATTCTTGAGGAGGACAATGACTTGAATAATGAATAGAAGAACAAGATCTTTGTGAAGCAAAATTAATTTCTACCATACCATCATCATGAGTGATTATTTTATCTACTTGATCAGAAGTTGTTGCCCCTTGACGTTCATTATGATTTTTATCTCGAATAAGCCATTATTTGGGAATATCTATATCTTTCCAATGTAATTGCCTTCTATCAACGATCTTGTATTTTTTGTTAGCTAGAAAAAGGTAAAAGTACCTTTTTGAAGATTAGTATAGGCCACTGCTGGTATAATTGTATGCATTAGTTTATAATAAATGCGATATACAAAAACAATATTGGAACAAATACCTTTTAGTTTAAATCCTTGTGTATATAAGTTTAAGGTTGCTGCTTCATGCGCAAATTGATCATGGAGACTTATACTGAAGTTAGGAAAACAATTAAAAAATAGAGGTCCTTCTGCGAGGCTACCTTCAATAATACCTTATGAGTCGTTAAAATCGATATGTCTTTTATCACGAACAGAAGCTAATACAGATGTATTTATTCCTAATGAAGTTAATGGTTTTATTGCAATTTGAATTAGTCCTATATGTAAATATTTATAACGTTCTTTATATCTACTAATTTTCTCAGACGAAATGAGAAATAGTTTTTGACCATCATCATCTATTGATTTAGTATCTTCTTCTAATTTAATAATTAAATCTTGATGTTTTCAAAATGACCCTTTATGAAAAATATCAGTTGGTTTAATTTTAGGCATATCCCTATTTTGAAGAGAATGTTCTATATCAAAATAGAAAATTTCACTAATATTTCGTAAATCTATATTGGATTATGTTTTGGTAAGCTTAGGTGATTACTGAGAGCTATCAGAAGAAGAAGAAGACTCAAATTTTAAGGAAGAGTTTTGTGAAGAAAGGGCTCGTTTCATTTTCTTTATTAATTCACTCATGCTTAGTTTCAATGGTTTTTCTAAAACGACTTGGTCAATGACTTACGACCAGGCTTACGTTCCGTCTGCTAGACTTACTACGCGACTAGGAAAGTGCAGTTTTGAAAACCCAGTGAAATGTAAACAAAAGAGAATCATGCAAATAAAAGAGAAACAAAACACTTTCAAGGAAAACTTAAACTCAAAATTTAATACAAAATTCCACTTCTTTAATATCGAATATATAAAATATGAACATATATATATATATTCATGGAGAAAGAAATACTTACAAAGCAAGGAAACTAGATTGGCTTTGATACCATTTGAACCCAGGACTTTTTACAAACATGGAACAAAGCAAAACATGGCAAACCAAAGATGAAAGAACACTTATGAAAGCTTAAACTTAGAATACTCGCTTATTCTACTCTCTCTTACAGACTTATGCAAACTTCTATATATAGAGGTAGAAAAGCAAATATGACACGCACTTCCATGGAAAGGAAGTCCTACATAATTGACATATTACTAAAGCAAAAGTAAAATAATTGTATTGGATGCTTCCACTTTATATCGTTTGATTATAGCTGGAGGCTTGATACTGTAGCGCTTTATGTCTTTTGATTGTAGCTAGATGCTTATGACTGTAGCATCTTTTGACGAATTGGTCTTGATGGGATGCCAACCTTTTGACGAATTTGTCTTGATGAGATGGGAACCTTTGACAATTTGTATGATCATGATAATATAGCTTTATTGAGCGGGGGGTAGGATAAGATTCTGGATAATGCATATCTTTATGGATAAGATCTTTGAAAATCAGGGCATGCAATAGTGGCTTGGAAGCATGGGCTGGATAAGTCGTACGACATGGGCCTGAAAGGCAAGCAAAGCCTATAAGTATGGGCTGGGATGGATAAGTCATATGGAATGGGCATGAAAGGCAGGCAAAGCCTGGAAGCATGGGTTGGGCTGGGCTGGATAAGTCGTATGGCATGGGCCTGAAAGGCAGGCAAAACCTTGAAGCGTGGGCTAGATAAGATAATTGGCATGGGCCAGAATGATAGAAAGATAATTGGCATGGGCTGACATAGGCCAAAAGAATATATATATATATATATATATATATTTTCATAACATATAAAATTCATAAAAGTCTCTAAATGGAAGGCTGCTCAGGGTGCGCCATGAAGTATAATGAACAAAATCAGCATACCGAATTGGTTCAAGATAATTGACATAAACTTTAATGCGAGGGCACTGCATAAAATTCCAAGCTGTTATTAGAATATTGCCTTCAACAGATGTCCAGCCATGAGCATAATCAGCAAAAATGGACAAATGTTGCGGCTGTGGTGGTCGATTAAGATGTAGTTCGATTTTTAGAAAAATGTCAATTATCTTAAAAATTAACAACTCTTAATGATTTTCGATGGTATAAATATACCTTTATCACTAAAGTTTATCAACTTACTACTACTGATTCCCAATTTTGGAAAGAAAGATTGATAGCTGGATTACCATCTCAATTTGCTGAAAAGGTTAAAACATGGATTCGCATGAAAAATAATGGAGCTTTAAATTATCAATCCCATACTTAATGAGAATTAATACAATATATTCAAAAAGCTAGATCAGCAATATGCAACGATATACGTTTGAAAAAAAAACTACAAAAGGAGAAAAAATCCAATACTAAAGATTTAGGTAATTTTTACTATGATTTTGGTCGTGACATTGATTTTACGAAACCTGCTTCTACATCTCGACATACGAAATATTTTCATCACAAAACATATCCCTCCTATTATAAAATATCACCATCAAAATTTAGATCAAAACATCAGTCATCTCGATCATGAAAACCAAATCGTTTTACAAAACGAAAATCCAATACTTGTTATAATTGCGGCAAACTCGGTCATTATGCCAATAAATGTCATTTAAAATCTTCCAATAAAAAAATCCATTATTTACAAGATGATTCTACTAACTTGGATTATTTCCATTGTACTACTAATATACCTAACACCTCAACCTCATCTTCTGATTATGAAATTAATGTCATTACTGCTCATGAAGAACTTATTTTAGAAATAGGAAATCAGATTCAAGAATACTTAACCGAAATCCTTCAATCCCAGCATCAACCAGTCGAAAACATACCTACAAAAAATATAGAAGTCGATCCTGATCGCATTAAACAACGTATTAAATTTTAAAAACAAATAAATTTAGATCCAACAAAATATTCTGTGGCTACCCTTTTACAAGAAGTAAATAAACGAAATCACGTCTATATCTATTTCTATTCTTCAAAAAGACATCAATATACTTAAACGCGAAATACAGTTATTAAAAGATCGTCTAGATCAATTAGAAAACATCCATTCTGAAACATTTGAAGCATTTGACAATAATGTTTTCATTGAAACATTAACTCATTATATTCATCAAAGATGGTTTACACCCATTACTTTCATTATAAAAGATTTTACATACAAATGTTTAGCATTAATTGATTCTGATGTTGATCTAAATTGTATTAGTGAAGGTTTAATTCCTTTGCGATACTATAAAATCACTTATAGTCGAATATCGATTGCAGAAGGAAATAAATCTTTCATTAAATACAAAATTCCTTTAGCTCATATATGCCATCAATCCATCTGTATCCCTATTGCCTTTATTGTTGTAAAAGACCTTCAACATGATATATTATTAGGCACTCCATTTCTTCAACTAATTCAACCATTTTTTATTTCCACAAAGGCATCTCTACTACCTTCAAGGGTAAAGATATATTATTTCCTTTTACCCAACTTCTAAAAACTAAATATCTAAATCAACTTGTTAATCAAATAGAGCATGAATGCACACATATTACATTTTTAGGGAATGAAATTAATTTTTTAAAAACAAATCAAATATTAGCTACACCTTCTTTTCAAAATAAACTAGTTCTTTTTCAAGACAAGTTACAAAAACAATTTTGTTCTGAAATCCCTTCAGCTTTTGGGATCGAAAAAAACATCAAGTATCTCTTCCATATATTGATCAGTTTAATGAACGACAAATCCCAACCAAAGCTAACCCTTCTCAAATGAATTCTAGATTACTCAATCTCTTCGAACAAGAAATAAAAGATCTTCTTGCCAAAAACCTAATAACTCCCTCTAAGTCTCCTTGGAGTTGCACAGCTTTTTATGTCGAAAATGCTCCTACCGAATTTCAGAAGATTATGAATGATATTTTTAACCCATATGAAGAATATATTCTTGTTTATATAGATGACATTCTTTGTTTTTCAAATACCATTGATCAACATTGGAAATACCTTTATATTTTTCAACACATTGTAATCCATAATGGTTTAGTATTTTCTCAAAAGAAAATGAAACTTTTTCAAACATCAACAGTTTTCTTAGGCTTTAAAATTTCCAATCATACAATTTCTCCTGTAAATCGTGTTATAGATTTCTCTGATAAATTTTCCAACCGATTTCTTGATAAAAATCAATTACAACGATTTCTTGCATGTTTTAACTATATTTCTGATTTTTATAAACAATCAGCCTTAGATCGTAAACCTCTTCAAGATCTTCTTAAAAAAGACACTAAATTTCAAATGACTCCTATTCATACAAAAGCTGTTCAAATAATAAAAGAAAAGGTTAAATTTCTTCCATGTTTACATTTAGCAAATTCTAACTATCCAAAAATTATCCAAACAAATGCCTCTGATATACGATATGGAGGAATTTTATTACAAATAAGTCCTTCTGGTACTGAACAATTAGTTTGTTATACTTTCAAAATATGGAATCAAACTCAAACGAATTATGCCACTGTCAAAAAGGATGTCCTAGCCATTGTTTTGTGTGTCCAAAAATTTCAATCTGATGTTTTAAATCAAAAATTTCTGATTCGTGTTGATTGCAAAGCAACAAAAGAAATTCTTTTAAAAGATGTCAAAATTTTAGTTTCTAAACAAATATTTACCCGGTTGCAAGCCATTTTAAGTATTTTCGAATTTGATATCGAATACAAAAAGGAGAACAAAATTCTTTACCTGGCTTTTTGTCCCGTGAATTTCTCACATCTGCTCAAATTCATTTCCTACAGATAAAGGCCGACAAAGGTAAATCCACTGCTGCTTCCCCATATTCGAATAAATTTTCACCCTTATTTAATTCTTATAATCATGCTGATATCAACAAATCTATTTATAAATTTAGTAATAGTCATTTGGTTACCCTTATTGATTATAATCTCTTAGATCAATCCATTGATACTCAAGCTAGACTTATAATGCCACCCTCCTTGCATTTTATTCCGAATAGACCACATATTACTATTAAATTTCACGAACTTCTATTAATCAATACCCAATCAGTTATGATTGAACATTTCAAAAAGCCAAATTCAGAAGAAACCACTTATTCAAAATTCAAAAGATATTGTCTAGTTCAGAATGGTCACATCAACATTCAATCCGTCAAAGTCCTTATGTGTATCAATCTATGACGCTCAGCGCCGATCGACAACCTCTGCAAGTCAATTATAAAGATTATATAGATGCCTGACGCAATATCTTTTTTTATAAAGATCCAATTTCTGGACATTCTTGGTATATAACTTTCTAAAAATCGTTGCACGTCAATCATCCCGCATGGTTTATGACTGAATGGTGGCCTAAATTCGGTCCTAATATTGGAATATTTCCCCCCAGCAGTCCTTAACAAATATGAGAAAGAAAAACTATCCTTATTCCAATTTCTTCATAAACATTCTATTCCTTGGATTCTCAAATGGCAATATGGTGTTCATAAAGTTACCAATATCAATAACATTACCTATACCTATTTATCTCAAGAGATCTCAATGAAATGGTAGGATAAATTTGATTTGAATCAACCCAAACATCCACCATAACTCCTATTACAAGACTTATAAAGGCATCAACCTTACTACACCATCCAAACCTCAAAACATCACTGACCCCTCAGACGAATCCAGTTCAACGGTTTCACCTGATCTTGCCTATACAATCATTCAACAGCTTCAAAACAATTTTCAACAAGGTTTTCAACAAATTGAGAGACAAATGGAGGCACAATACAAGCAATTTGAAGATAAATATTCTGCTTCTTCCGGGACTAATTCAGATGGCGATTCTTCTACGCCGGATTTTGTTAAGTTATAAATGGACCTACCCGGAGCCATACATCATCCAACAATTCAACATCCATTATTAAATCAAATCCTAGCCGATCTTTCTCACTTTGGGGTTGATACTTTTCCGGCTCGAATCCTAATAAATGAACTCCATCCTAATCTACCACCACAGCCGCAACATTTGTCCATTTTCGCTGATTATGCTCATGGAGGGACATCCGCTGAAGGTAATCTTCTCATAACAGCTTGGCATCTTATGCAGTTCGCTCGCATTAAAGTTTATGACATTTATCCTGAACCATTTTGCTATGCTGATTTTGTTCACTATAGTTTATGACGCACTCTGCGCAGCCCTCCATTAAGAGACTTTTGCGAATTTTCTATGTTATAAAAAAGTATAAATTAAATATCTATCATTCTGGCCCATTCCAATTATCTTATCTAGCCCATGCTTCCAGGCTTTGCCTACCTTTCAGGCCCATGCCATACGACTTATCCAGCCCATGCTTCTAGGCCACTATTGCCTACCATGATTTCTCAAAGATCTTATCCATACAGATATGCACAAAGATATGCATTATCCAGAATCTTATCCTACCCCCGCTCGGTATACCTATATTATCATGTTCATAAAAATTGTTAAGAGTTGTCATCTCATCAAGACAAATTCATCAAAAAGTTGCTATCTCATCAAGAACAATTTGTCGAAAGATGCTACAGTCTTAAGCATATGGCTACAGTCAAAAGATAGGATCAAGACCAATTCGTCAAAAGATGCTACAGTCTTAAGCATCCAGCTACAGTCAAAATATATAAAGTGGAAACATCAAGTACAATTATTTTACTTTTGCTTTAGTAGTATGTCAATTATGTAGGAATTCTTTTCCATGAAAGTATGTCTTATCTCATTTGCTTTTCGATTTTCTACCACTATATATTAGAAATGTTCTAAGTCTGTAAGAGGCAGAGTAAAATAAGCGAGTCTTCTAAGTTTAAGATTTCATAAGTGTTCTTTCATCGTTAGGTTTGTCCTAAAATAATATCAAAAATAAATACTATTTGGGAAGGTTCTAATGGCGAACAATATATACAAAAACATCCTCCACTAGCACCTATCAAAGTCAAAGACCATATTAAAGCCACTCATCTGAAAACCAATCTTGGCGATAATGAACCTCTTACCAAAAAGGATTTAATCATATAATATAACAAAATAATTTTACTAACATTTATTTATCCACTTTAGCTAAATCTACTAACACAACATCAACAAGTTCTCCAGCACCTGTAACCCCTTCTCGTATATCTCATGAACCTATTTTATTAAACAAATCTTTTCTTCCAACTTCTGCTACAACACCATCTGGATTTAAACCGAAATCTCCATATTCATCCGAATTATCAAATAAAATCACCGTTCAATTAGAAACTCTCGCTAAAATTGCTTCCTCTTCTAAAGATAAAAATAAAGCTCCAATAATAGCTACTTTATATCAAGAATGTGACTCTACTATTAAGATACAACCTATAGCTTCAAATAGTAATTCTACCTCTAGTATTTCTAATACATTGGATTTCTCCTTCGATACTGGAACTGATATTGATATGTCTACACTTGCTATTCAACGATTGTAAATCCCGTTCTACATATAAAACACGCTATCCAAAACGAAAACAATTTTATTCACGCCCATCACGTGCCGATTTAATTCTTGAAGAAAATAAAACGTCATAAATTTGATGGCAATTCCATTTATGAATGGAATATTGATGGCCTATCTTAATATAGTATCGTTGAAGTATTACATCATATGCAAATTTATGCTAAAGCTTGTGCCCTAGCCAATCATGGAGAAGGAAATATTGCTGGTGCTATTGCTAGCGGTTTTACTGGTCAACTTTATGGATGGTGGCAATATGGGATGAGTGTACAATCAAGATTAGATATTCTAAGTTCAGTAATGCATGATGAAAATGGAAATCCCTTATTAGATAGTCTTGGTAGAGAATAACATAATAGTGTTACTTGTTTACTTACCAATATTATTTGACATTTTTTAGGCAGTTTAGCTTCTATTGATGAAAAGGTTCGTGATCAATTACAAAACAAACGGTGAAAAAGTCTTAATGATTTCTGATGGTATACAGATACCTTTATCACTAAAGTTTATCAACTTACTACAACTGATTCCCAATTTTGAAAAGAAAGATTTATAGCTGGATTACAATCTCAATTTGCTAAAAAGGTTAAATCTTGGATTCGCATGAAAAATAATGGAGCTTTAGATTATCAATCCCATACCTATGGAGAATTAATACAATATATTCAGCAAGCTGGATTAGCAATATGCAATGATATACGTTTGAAAAACAACTACAAAAGGAGAAAAAATCCAATACTAAAGATTTAGGTAATTTTTGCTATGATTTTGGTCGTGACATTGATTTTACCAAACCTACTACTACATCTCGACGTACGATATATTTTCGTCATAAATCATATCCCTCATATTATAAAACATCACCATCAAAATTTAGATCTAAACATCAGTCATCTCCATCACGAAAACCAAATCGTTTTACAAAACAAAAATCCAATACTTGTTATAATTGCGTCGAACTCGGTCATTATGCCAATAAATGTCATTTAAAATCTTCCAATAAAAAAATTCATTATTTACAAGATGATTCTACTGACTCGAATCATTGCCATTGTACTACTAATATACCTAACACCTCAACCCCATCTTCTGATTCCAAAATTAATGTCTTAACTGCTGATGAAGAACTTATTTTAGAAATAGGAAATCAGATTCAATATCCAACTTTAAAGTATAAAAATTTCACCAAAATCCTTCAATCTCAGCATCAACTAGTCGAAAACATATCTACAGAAAATATAGGAGTCGATCCTAATTGCATTAAACAACGTGTTAAATTTAAAAAAATAAATAAATTTAGATCCAACAAAATATTCTATGGTTACCCTTTTACAAGAAGTAAATAAACGAAATCAAAACCCATATATATCTCTTTCTACTCTTCAAAACGACATCAATATACTTAAACGCGAAATACAGTTATTAAAAGATCGTATAGATCAATTAGAAAACACCCATTCTGAAACATTTGAAGCATTTGACAATAATGTTTTCATTGAAACATTAAGTCATTATATTCATCAAAGATGGTTTACACCTATTACTTTCATTATAAAAGATTTTAAATACAAATGTTTAGCATTAATTGATTTTGGTGATGATCTAAATTGTATTCGTAAAGGTTTAATTCCTTTAAGATACTGTGAAAACACTAATAGTCGAATATCGACTGCAGAAGGAAATAAATCTTTCATTAAATACAAAATTCCTTTAGCTCATATATGCCATCAATCTATCTGTATCCCTATTGCCTTTATTGTTGTAAAAGACCTTCAACATGATATATTATTAGGCACTCCATTTTTTTAATTCAACCATTTTTTATTTCTACAAAAGGCATCTCTACTACCTTCAATGGAAAAGACATACTATTTCCTTTTACCAAACTTCCTAAAAGATATATCTAAATCAACTTGTTAATCAGATAGAGCATAAACGCACACATATTACATTTTTACGGAATGAAATTAATTTTTTGAAAAAAAATCAAATATTAGCTACCCCTTCTTTTTAAAATAAACTAGTTCTTTTTCAAGACAAATTTCAAAAACAATGTTGTTCTGAAATCCCTTCAGCTTTTTAAGATCAAAAAAAGCATCGAGTACCTTTCCATATATTGATGAGTTTAATGAACGACAAATCCCAACCAAAGCTAACCCTTCTCAAATGAATTCTAGATTACTCAATCTCTGCGAACAAGAAATAAAAGATTTTCTTGCCAAAAACCTAATAACTCCCTCTAAGTCTCCTTGGAGTTGCACCGTTTTTTATGTCGAAAATTATCCTGAATTAGAACGCGGTGCACCTAGATTACTTATTAATTATAAACCCCTTAATAAAACTTTACAAACAATTCACTACCCCCAACCTAATAAATATGATCTTATTAAACGAACCCCTTCTTCGTTGATATTTTCTAAATTCGATCTTAAATCAAGATTCTGGTAAATACAAATTGCTCCAAATGATAGATATAAAACTGTTTTCAATACTCCTTTTGGTCAATACCAATGGATTGTAATGCCTTTTGGTTTAAAAAATACACCTTCAGAATTTCAGAAGATTATGAATGATATTTTTAACCCTTATAAAGAATATATTCTTGTCTATATAGATGACATTCTTATTTTTTCAAATACCATTGATCAAGACTGGAAACACCTTTATACTTTTCAACATATTGTAATCCGTAATGGTTTATTATTATCTCAAAAGAAAATGAAACTTTTTCAAACATCAACAATTTTATTAGGCTTTAAAATTTCCAATCATACAATTACTCCTGTAAATCGTGTTATAGATTTTGCTAATAAATTTCCCAACCAATTTCTTGATTAAAATCAATTACAACGATTTCTTGGATGTTTGGACTATATTTCCGATTTTTATAAACAATCAGCCTTAGATCGTAAACCCCTTCAAGATCTTCTTAACAAGGACGCTAAATTTCAATGGACTCCTATTCATACAAAAGATGTTCAAATAATAAAAGAAAAGGTTAAATCTTTTCCTTGTTTACATTTAGCAAATTCTAACTATCCAAAAATTATCCAAACAAATGCCTCTGATGACATGGAGGAATTTTATTACAAATAAGTCCTTCTGGTGCTAAACAATTAGTTTGTTATACTTACAAAATACGGAATCAAACTCAAACAAATTATGCCACTATCCAAAAAGAAGTCCTAGCCATTGTTTTGTGTGTCCAAAAATTTCAATCAGATGTTATAAATCAAAAATTCTTGATTCGTGTTGATTGCAAAGCAGCAAAAGAAAATCTTTTAAAAGATGTCAAAATTTTAGTTTCTAAACAAATATTTTCCCGTTGGCAAGCCATTTTAAGTAATTTCCAATTTGATATCGAATACATAAAGGGAGAACATAATTCTTTTCCTGACTTTTTATCCCGTGAATTTCGCAAATTTCCTCTAATTCATTGCCAACAGATAATGACCAACGAAGGTAAATCCTCTACTGCTTCCCCATATTCCTATAAATTCTCACCCTTATTTAATTCTTATAATCAAGCTGATATCAACAAATCCATTTATAAATTTTGTAATCGTCGTTTGGTTACCCTTCTTGATTATAATCTTTTAGATCAATCCATTGATACTCAAGCTAGACTTATATGCCACCCTCCTTGCATTTTATTCCGAATAGACCACATATTACTATTAAATTTTATGAACTTATATTGATAAGTACCTAATCAGTTATCATTGAACATTTCAAAAAGCCAAATTCAGAAGAAATCGCTTATTCGAAATTCAAAATTCAAAAGGCATTGTCTAGTTCAGAATGGTCACAACAACATTCAATCCATCAAAGTCCTTATGTGTATCAATCCATGACGCTCAGCGCTGACCGACAACCTCTGGAAGTCAATTATAAAGATTATATAGACGCTTAACGCAATATCATTTTTTATAAAGATCCAACTTCTGGACATTCTTGGTATATAACTTTCAAAAAATTGTTGAATGTCAATCTTCCTGCATGGTTTATGGCTGAATGGTGGCCTAAATTTGGTCCTAATATTGGAATATTTCCCCCACCAGTCCTTGACAAATATGAGAAAGAAAAACTATCTTTATTCCAATTTCTTCATAAACATCCTATTCCTTGCATTCTCAAATGGCAATATGGTGTTCATAAAGTTACCAATTTTAATAACATTACTTATACATATTTATCTCAAGATATCTTAATCAAATGGTGAGATAAATTTGATAGTGAATCAATCCAAACATCCACCATAACTCCTATTACAACACCTAGTCAGACCAATCCATTCCCCACTAATATGTCCAAAACTTATAAAGACATCAGCCTTACTACACCATCCAAACCTCAAAACATCACTGACCCCGCTGTCGAATCCAATTTAATGGTATCACCTGATCTAGCCTATACAATAATTCAACAGCTTCAAAACAATTTTCAACAAGGCTTTCAACAACTTGAGAGGCAAATGGAGACACGATTCAAACAATTTGAAGATAAATATTCTGCTTCTTCCAGGACTAATTCAGACGGCGATTCCTCTACGCCAGATTTTGTTGAGTTGTAAATGGACCTATCTAGAGTATTATAGCATCCAACTATTCAACACCCATTATTAGATCAAATCCTAGCTGATCTTTCTCATTTTGCAATTGATACCTTTCCGGCTTGATTCCTAATAACTGAACTCCATTTTGATCCACCGCCACAGTCGCAACATTTGTCCATTTTTGCTAATTATGCTCATGGTTGGACATCTGCGGAAACAATCTTCTAATAACAGCTTAGTATTTTATGCGGTGCCATCGCATTAAAGTTTATGTCAATTATCCTGAACCATTTCACTATGCTGATTTTGTTCACTATACTTTATGGCCATGTGTGTCTCCATCATTCGTCCACGGCGTCTTCACAGTTTCCTCCTTCAATCATCCGCAACCACGTCAGCAACCAAGCAACACATCACCTTGCTTCAGCATCCTTTCGATGAGCCTCGAGATCAGCACTCGTGCTGTCTCCCACTTCTTCGTCGAGTCCAAGTATGAGTCCTATCCCATGTCTGCCACGTGGCAGCGCCTCACGAGCCAGCTCACACATGCTATGGGCACCCCACCAATTCATGAAACGCAGCCCTCCATTAAGAGACTTTTGTGAATTTTATATGTTATAATATATATATATATCCTTCTGGCCCATGTCAGCCCATGCCAATTATCTTTCTATCATTCTGGCCCATACCAATTATCCTATCTAGCCTATGCTTACAGGCTTTGCCTACCTTTCGGGCCCATGCCATACGACTTATCCAGCCAATGCTTCCAGGCCACTATTGCCTGCCCTGATTTTCTAAGATCTTATCCATAAAGATATGCATTATCCAGAATCTTATCCTACCCCCGCTCGATAAAGCTATCTTATCATGATCATACAAATTGTCAAAAGTTCCAATCTCATCAAGACAAATTCGCCAAAAGGTTGCCATCTCATCAAGAACAACTCGTCAAAAAATGTTATAGTCTTAAGCATCCAACTACAGTCAAAAGATATAAAACGCTACTGTATCAAGCATCTAGCTACAGTCAAACGATATAAAGTGGAAGCATCCAGTACAATTATTTTAGTTTTGCTTTAGTAATATGTCAATTATGTAGGACTTCCTTTCCACGGAAGTGCGTGTCATACTTGCTTTTCTACCTCTATATATAGAAGTTTCCATAAGTCTGTAAGACAGAGTAGAATAAGCGAGTATTCTAAGTTTAAGCTTTCATAAGTGTTCTTTCATCCTTTGGTTTGCCATGTTTTGCTTAGTTCTCTGTTTGTAAAAAGTCCTGGGTTCAAATGGTATCAAAGCCAATCTAGTTTCCTTGCTTTGTAAGTATTTCTTTCTTCATGAATATATATATATATATGTTCATCTTTTATATATTTGATATTAAAGAAGTGGAGTTTTGTATTAAATTTTGAGTTTAAGTTTTCCTTGAAAGTGTTTTGTTTCTCTTTTCTTTGCATGATTCTCTTTTGTTTACATTTCACTGGGTTTTCAAAACTGCACTTTCCTAGTCACGTAGTAAGTCTAGCAAACGTAACGTAAGCCTAGCCGTAAGTCATTGACCAAGTCATTTTAGAAAAATCATTGAAACTAAACATCAATGAATTAATAAAGAAAATGAAACGAGCCCTTTCTTCACGAAAATCTTCCTTAAAATCAGAGTCTTCCTCTTCTTCTGATAGCTCTCAGCAATCACATAAGCTTACCAAAACACAATCCAATATAGATTTACGAAATATTAGTGAAATTCTCTATTCTGATATAGAACATTCTCTTCAAAACTGGGATATGACTAAAATTAAACCAACTGATATTTATCTTAAAGGATCATTTTCAAAACATCAAGATTTTATTATTAAACTAGAAGAAGATATTAAATCAATAGATGATGATGGTCATGAACTATTTCTCATTTCACCTGCGAAAATTAGTAGATATAAAGAACGTTATAAATATTTACATATAGGACTTATTCAAGTTGCAATAAAGCCATTAACTTCATTAGGAATAAATACATATGTATTAGCTTCTATTCGTGATAAAAGACAAATACGATTTTAATGACTCATTATTAGGTATTATTGATGGTAGCCTCGCAAAAGGACCTATATTTTTTAATTATTTTCCTAACTTCACTATAAGTCTCCATAATACATTTGCACATGAAGAAGCAACCTTAAACTTATATACACAAGGATTTAAACTAAAAGGTATATGTTCCAATATTGTTGTGGTATATCGCATTTATTATAAATTAATGCATACAATTATACCAGCAGTGGCCTATACTAATCTTCAAAAAGGTACTTCTACCCTTTTTCTAGCTAACATAAAACACAAGCTCGTTGATAGAAACCAATTACATTGGAAATATATAGATATTCCCAAACAATGGCTTATTCAAGACAAAAATCATAATGAACGTCAAAAGGAAACAACTTCTGATCAAGTAGATAAAATAATCACTCATGATGATGGTATGGTAGAAATTAATTTTCCTTCACGAAGATCTTGTTCTTCTATTCCTTCTTTAAGTCATTATCCTCCTCAAAAAATCAATACCATCTCCTTATAACATAACTAGCCATCATTTACCGACTAAAGTTGCTTATCCTGAACAAAATGATGGCACAGTCAGTATAAATGATTTTCCTGAATATAAAATAAATATGATTACATAAATTGATGATAATTTTGAAATAGATTATCCTACTTTAAAACATCAATTTTTAACTCATCCATTAACTCCTATTTTTTGTAAATTATGCTCAAAAAATCAACAAGCACTAATCCGAGAACGCTATTTTGCTTATATTCAACAGAATAAAATCAATATTCCATTTTTTGAATTCTTATCTCAAAAATATCCTAAAATAATATCAAAATAAATACTATTTCAGAAGGTTCTAATAGCGAACAATATATACAAAAACATCCTTCACTAGCACCTATCATAATCAAAGACCATATTAACGCCACTCATCTGAAAACTAATTTTGGCGATAATGAACCTCTTACCAAAACTGATTTAAATCATATAATAGAACAAAATATTTTTACTAACATTTTATTTATCCACTTTAGCTAAATCTACTGACACAACATCCATAAGTTCTCCAGCACTTGTAACCCCTTCTCGTATATCTCATGAACTTATTTTATTAAGCAAATCTTTTCTTCCTATTTCTGCTACAACACCATCTAGATCTAAACCAAAATCTCCATATTACTAAATGAGATAAGACGCACTTCCGTGGAAAGGAAGTCCTACATAATTGACATATTACTAAAGCAAAAGTAAAATAATTGTAATGGATGCTTCCAATTTATATCTTTTGACTGCAGCTGGATGCTTAAGACTGTAGCATCTTTTGACGAATTAGTCTTGATCATATCTTTTGGCTGTAGCTAGATGCTTAAGACTGTAACATCTTTTGACGAATTGGTCTTGACGAGATGGCAACTTTTTGATGAATTTGTCTTGATGAGATGGCAACTTTTGACAATTTGTATGAACATGATAAGATAGCTTTATTGAGCGGGGGTAAGATAAGATTCTGGATAATGCATATCTTTATGCATATCTGTATGGATAAAATCTTTGAAAAATCATGGCAGGTAATAATGGCCTGGAAACATGGGCTGGATAAGTCGTATGGCGTGGGCCTGAAAGGCAGGCAAAGCCTAGAAGCATGGGCTAGATAAGATAATTGGCATGGGCTAGAATGATAGATATTTAATTTATACTTTTTTTATAACGTATAAAATTCACAAAAGTCTCTTAATGGAGGGCTGCGCAGAGTGCGCCATAAAGTATAGAGAACAAAATCGGCGTAGCAAAATGGTTCAGAATAAATGACACAAACTTTAATGCGAGGGAACTGCATAAGATGCCAAGCTGTTATGAGAAGATTGCATTCAGAAGATGTCCAGCCATGAGCATAATTAGCGAAAATGGACAAAAGTTGTGGCTGTGACGGTAGATCAGGATGATGTTCAGTCATTAGGATTCGAGCCGAAAAATTATCAACTTTAAAGTGAGAAAGATCAGCTAGGACTTGATCTAATAATGGATGTTGAATTGCTGGATGTTGTATGGGGTCTGGATAGGTCCATTTATGACACAACAAAATCTGGCGTACAAGAATCACCGTCTGAATTAGTCCTGAAAGAAGCAGAATATTTATCTTTAAATTGCTTAAATCGTGCCTCCACTTGTCTCTCAATTTGTTGAAACCCTTGTTGAAAATTGTTTTAAAGCTTCTAAATGATTATATAGGCAAGATCAGGTGAAACCGTTGAACTGGATTCGGTAGCGGGGGTCAGTGATGTTTTGAGGTTCGGATGGCGTACTAAGGCTGATGTCTTTATAAGTTTTAGACATATTGGTGGGGAATGGATTGGTCTTACTAGGTGTTGTAATAGGAGTTATGGTGGATGTTTGGATTGATTCACTATCAAATTTATCCCACCATTTGATTAAGATCTCTTGAGATAAATAGGTATAGGTAATGTTATGGATATTGGTAACTTTGTGAACACAATATTGCCATTTGAGAATCCATGGAATAGTATGTTTATGAAGAAATTAGAATAAAGATAGTTTTTCTTTCTCATATTTGTCAAGGGATTTTGGGGGAAATATTCCAATATTAGGACCGGATTTAGGCCACCATTCAGCCATAAACCATGCAGGAAGATTGACATGCAACGATTTTTTGAAAGTTATATACCAAGAATGTCCAGAGGCTGGATTTTTATAAAAATGGATATTGTGCCAGGCGTCTATATAGTCTTTATAATTGACTTGCTGAGGTTGTCGATAAGTGTTGAGCGTCATGGATTGATACACATAAGGACTTTAACGGATTGAATGTTGTTGTGACCATTCTGAACTAGACAATACCTTTTAAATTCTGAATTTCAAATAAGCGTTTTCTTCTAAATTTGGCTTTTTGAAATGTTTAATAGAATTTCATAAAATTTAATAATAATATGAGGTCTATTAGGAATAAATGCAAGGAGGGTGGCGTTATAAGTCTAGCTTGAGTATCAATGGATTGATGTAAGAGATTATAATTAAGAAAGGTAACCGAATGATGATTACTAAATTTATAAATGGATTTATTGATATCAACTTGATTATAAGAATTAAATAAGGGTGAAGATTTATTGGAATATGGGGAAGTTGTAGGTGATTTCCCTTTGTTAGCCACTATCTGTAGGCAATGAATTTGAGGAGATGTGAGAAATTCACGGGATAAAAAGTAAGGTAAAGAATTATTTTCTCCCTTTATGTATTCAATATCAAATTCAAAAATATTTAAAATGGCTTTCCAACGGGCAAATATTTGTTTAGAAACTAAATTTTTGACATCTTTTAAAAGAATTTCTTTTGCTGCTTTGCAATCAACAGGAATAAATAATTTTTGATTTAAAACATCTTAATGAAATTTTCGGACACACAAAACAATGGCTAGGACTTCCTTTTTGACAGTGGCATAATTCGTTTGAGTTTGATTCCATATTTTGAAAGTATAACAAGCTAATTGTTCAATACCAGAAGGACTTATTTGTTATAAAACTCCTCCATATCCTATATTAGAGGCATCTGTTTGGATAATTTTTGGATAGTTAAAATTTGCTAAATGTAAACGAGGAAGAGAATTAACCTTTTCTTTTATTATTTGAACAACTTTTGTATGAATAGGAGTCCATTGAAATTTAGCGTCCTTTTTAAGAAGATCTTGAAGAGGTTTACGATCTAAGGCTGATTGTTTATAAAAATCAGAAAGATAGTTAAAACATGCAAGAAATCGTTGTAATTGATTTTTATCAAGAAATCGATTGGGAAATTTATCAGCGAAATCTATAGCACGATTTACAGGAGTAATTGTATGATTGGAAATTTTAAAGCCTAAGAAATATGTTGATGTTTGAAAAAGTTTCATTTTCTTTTGAAATAATACTAAACCATTACGGATTACAATATGTTGAAAACTATAAAGGTGTTTCCAGTGTTGATCAATGGTATTTGAAACAATAAGAATGTCATATATGTAAACAAGAATATATTCTTTATAAGGGTTAAAAGTATCATTCATAATCATCTAAAATTCAGAAGGGGAATTTTTGACATAAAAAGCGGTGCAACTCCAAGGAGACTTAGAGGGAGTTATTAGGTTTTTGGCTAGAAGATCTTTTATTTCTTGTTCGTAGAGATTGAGTAATCTAGAATTCATTTGAGAAAGGTTAGCATTGGCTAGGATTTGTCGTTCATTAAACTCATCAACATATGGAAGAGATACTTGATATTTTTTTTATCCCAAAAAGCTGAAAGGATTTCAAAACAACATTATTTTTGTAATTTGTTTTGAAAAAGAACTAGTTTATTTTAAAAAGAAGGCGTAGCTAATATTTGATCTATTTTTAAAAAACTAATTTCATTCCTTAAAAATGTAATATGTGTGCTTTTACGCTCTATTTGATTAACAAGTTGATTTAGATATTTAGTTTTTGGAAGTCGGGTAAAAGGAAATAGTATGTCTTTACCCTTGAAAATAGTAAAGATGCCTTTTGTAGAAATAGAAAATGGTTGAATTAGTTGAAGAAATGGAGTGCCTAATAATATATCATGTTGAAGGTCTTTTACAACAATAAAGGCAGTGGGGATACATATAGATTGATGGCATGTATGAGCTAAAGGAATTTTGAATTTGATGCAAGATTTATTTCCTTCTGCAGTCGATATTCGACTATTATTGTTTTTATAGTATCACAAAGGAATTAAACCTTCACTAATACAATTTAGATCAACACCAGAATCAATTAATGCTAAACATTTGTATTTAAAATCTTTTATAATGAAAGTTATAGGTGTAAACCATCTTTGATGAATATAATGAGTTAATGTTTCAATGAAAACATTATTGTCAAATGCTTCAAATGTTTCAGAATGGGTGTTTTCTAATTGATCTAGACGATCTTTTAATAACTTTATTTCGCGTTTAAGTATATTGATGTCGTTTTAAAGAGTAGAAATAGATATATATGGGTTTTGATTTCGTTTATTTACTTCATGTAAAAGGGTAGCCATAAAATATTTTGTTGGATCTAAATTTATTTATTTTTTAAATTTAACACGTTGTTTAATGCAATTAGGATCGACTCCTATATTTTCTGTAGATATGTTTTCGACTAGTTGATGCTGAGATTGAAGGATTTCGGTGAAGTATTTATACTTTAAAGTTGGGTCTTGAATCTGATTTCCTATTTCTAAAATAAGCTCATTATGAGCATTTAAGACATTAATTTCGAAATCAGAAGATGAGGTTGAGGTGTTAGGTATATTAGTAGTACAATAGCAATGATCCAAGTAAAGTAGAATCATCTTGTAAATGATAAATGTTTTTATTGAGAGATTTTAAATGACATTTATTGGCATAATGACCAAGTTTGCCACAATTATAACAAGTATTGAATTTTCATTTTGTGAAACGATTGGGTTTTCGTGATCGAGATGACTGATGTTTAGATCTAAATTTTGATGGTGATGTTTTATAATATGAGGGATATGATTTGTGACGAGAATATTTCGTACGTCGAGATGTAGAAGCAGGTTTGGTAAAATTACTATCACGATCAAAATCAGAGCAAAAATTACCTAAATCTTTAGTATTGGATTTTTTCTCCTTTTGTAGTTATTTTTTCAAACGTATATCATTGTATATTGCTAATCCAGCTTGTTGAATATATTGTATTAATTATCCATAGGTATGGGATTGATAATCTAAAGCTCCATTATTTTTCATGCGAATTTATGTTTTAATCTTTTCAGCAAATTGAGATGGTAATCAAGCTATAAATCTTTCTTTCCAAAATTGGGAATAATTCGTAGTAAGTTGATAAACTTTAGTGATAAAGGTATCTTTATACCATCGAAAATCATTAAGAGTTTCACATCGTATGTTTTGTAATTGATCACAAACCTTTTCATCAGTAGAAGCTAAATTGCCTAAAAAATGTCAAATAATATTGGTAAGTAAACAAGTAACACTATTATGTTGTTGTCTACCAAGACTATCTAATAAGGGATTTCCATTTTCATCGCGCATTACTGAACTTAGAATATATAATCTTGATTGTACACTCATCCCATGTTGCCACCATCCATAAAGTTGACCAGTAAAACCGCTAGCAATGACTCCAAGAATATTTCCTTCGGCATGATCGGCTAAGGCCCAAGCTTTAGCATGAATTTTCATATGATGTAATACATTAACGATACTATATTCAGATAGGCCGTCAATATTCCATTCATAAATGGAATTGCCATCAAATTTATAACGTTTTCTTTATTTTCTTCGAGAATAAAATCGGCAGGCGATGGGTGTGAATAAAGTTATTTTTGTTTTGGATAGCATGTTTTATATGTAGAACAATATTTACCTAATAGTTGAATAGCAAGTGTAGACATATCGGTATCAGTTTCAGTATCCGAGGAGAAATCCGAAGTATTAGAAATACTAGAGGTAGAATTACTATTTGAAGCTATAGGTTGTATCTTAATAGTAGATTCACATTCTTGATATAAAGTAGCTATTATTGAGGGTTTATCTTTATCTCTAGAAAATGAAGCAATTTTAGCGAGATTTTCTAATTGAACGACAATTTTGTCTAATAATTCAGATGAATACGAAGATTTTGGTTTAAATCCAGATGGTGTTGTAGCGGAAGTAGGAAGAAAAGATTTGTTTAATAAAACAGGTTCATGAGATATATGAGAAGGGGTTACAGATGCTGGAGAACTTGTTGATGCTGTATCGGTAGATTTAGCGAAAGTGGATAAATAAATGTTAGCAAAATTATTTTGTTCTATTATATGATTTAAATCCTTTTTGGTAAGAGGTTCATTATCGCCAAAATTAGTTTTCAGATGAGTGGCTTTAATATGGTCTTTGATTTTGATAGGTGCTAGTGGAGGATGTTTTTGTATATATTGTTCGCCATTAGAACCTTCTCAAATAGCATTTATTTTTATATTATTTTAGGACAATTTCGAGAAAAGAATTCGAAAAATGGAATATTGATTTTATTATGTTGAATATAAGCAAAATAACGTTCCCTGATTAGCGCTTGTTGATTTTTTAAGCATAATTTACAAAAAATAGGAGTTAATGGATGAGTTAAAAATTGATGTTTTAAAGTAGGATAATCTATTTCAAAATTATCATCAGTTTTTGTAATCATATTTATTTTATATTCAACAAAATTGTTTATACTGACTGTGTCATCATTTTGTTTTACAGGATAAGCAACTTTAGTCGGTAAATGAGGGCTAGTTATGTTATAAGGAGATGGTATTGATTTTTGAGGAGGATAATAACTTGAAGGAATAGAAGAACAAGATCAAGCAAAATTAATTTCTACCATACCATTATCATGAGTGATTATTTTATCTACTTGATTAGAAGTTGTTGCCTTTTGACGTTCATTACGATTTTTATCTTGAAGAAGCCATTGTTTGGGAATATCTATATATTTCCAATGTAATTGCTTTCTATCAACAAGCTTGTGTTTTATGTTAGCTAGAAAAAGGGTAGAAGTACCTTTTTGAAGATTAGTATAGGCCACTGCTGGTATAATTGTATGCATTAATTTATAATAAATGCGATATACGACAACAATATTGGAACATATTCCTTTTAGTTTAAATCCTTGTGTATATAAGTTTAAGGTTGTTGCTTCATGTGCAAATTGATCATGGAGACTTATAGTGAAGTTAGGAAAACAATTACAAAATATAGGTACTTCTGCGAGGCTACCTTCAATAATACCTAATAATGAGTCATTAAAATCGATATGTCTTTTATCACGAACAAAAGCTAATATAGATGTATTTATTCCTAATGAAGTTAATGGTTTTATTGCAATTTGAATAAGTCTTATATGTAAATATTTATAACGTTCTTTATATCTACTAGTTTTCTCAGGTGAAATGAGAAATAGTTCTTGACCATCACCATCTATTGATTTAGTATCTTCTTCTAATTTAATAATAAAATCTTGATGTTTTGAAAATGATCCTTTAAGATAAATATCAGTTGGTTTAATTTTAGGCATATCCCAGTTTTGAAGAGAATGTTCTAAATCAAAATAGGAAATTTCACTAATATTTCGTAAATCTATATTGGATTGTGTTTTGGTAAGCTTAGGTGATTGTTGAGAGCTATCAGAAGAAGAGGAAGACTCAAATTTTATGGAAGAGTTTTGTGAAGAAATGGATCGCTTCATTTTCTTTATTAATTCACTAATGTTTATTTTCAATGGTTTTTCTAAAACGACTTGGTCAACGACTTACGACTAGGCTTATGTTCCGTCTGCTAGACTTACTACGCGACTAGGAAAGTGTAGTTTTGAAAACCCAGTGAAATGTAAACAAAAGATAATCGTGCCAAGAAAAGAGAAACAAAACACTTTCAAAGAAAACTCAAACTCAAAATTTAATACAAACTTCCACTTCTTTGATATCGAATATATAAAAGATGAACATATATATATATATATTCATAGAGAAAGCAATACTTACAAAGCAAGGAAACTAGATTGGCTCTGATACCATTTGAACCAAGGGACTTTTAACAAACAGGGAATAAGGCAAAATAGGGCAAACCAAAGGATGAAAGATCACTATTGAAAGCTTAAACTTAGAAGACACGCTTATTCTACTCTACCTCTTACAGACTTAGAACACCTCTTTATATGGTGGTAGAAAAGCAAAAAAGCAAATGAGATAAGGCGCATTTCCATGGAAAGGAAGTCCTACATAATTGACATATTACTAAAGCAAAAGTAAAATAATTGTATTGGATGCTTCCACTTTATATCCTTTGACTATAGCTGGATGCTTAAGACCGTAGCATCTTTTGACGAATTGGTTTTGATCATATCTTTTCACTGTAGCTGGATGCTTAATACTGTAGCATCTTTTGATGAATTGGTCTTGATGAGATGGCAACTCATTAAAATCGATATGTCTTTTATCACGAACAGAAGCTAATACAGATGTATTTATTCCTAATGAAGTTAATGGTTTTAATATAGGTATCCTCATAGAAGGACCTATATTTTTTAATTGTTTTCCTAACTTCAATATAAGTCTCCATGATCAATTTCCACATGAAGCAGCAACCTTAATCTTATATACACAAAGATTTAAACTAAAAGGTATATGTTCCAATATTGCTATTGTATATCACATTTATTATAAATTAATGCATATAATTATACCAGCAGTGGCCTATACTAATCTTCAATAATGTACTTCTACCCTTTTTCTAGCTAACATAAAACACAAGCTTGTTGATAGAAAGCAATTACATTGGAAAGATATAGATATTTCCAAACAATGGCTTATTCAGATAAAAATCATAATGAACGTCAGAAGGCAACAACTTCTGATCAAGTAGATAAATAATCACTCATGATGATGATATGGTGGAAATTAGTTTTGCTTCACAACGATCTTGTTCTTCTATTCCTTCTTCAAGTCATTATCCTCCTAAAAAAATCAATACCATCTCCTTATAACATAACTAGCCCTCGTTTACCAACTAATGTTGCTTATCCTTTAGATTATCCTACTTAAAAACATCAATTTTTAACTCATCCAATAACTCCTATTTTTTGTAAATTATGCTCAAAAAATCAACAAGCGCTAATTAGATAACGTTATTTTTCTTATATCCAACAGAATAAAATCAATATTCCATTTTTTTGAATTCTTATCTCAAAACTGTGCTAAAATAATATCAAAAATAAATACTATTTGGGAAGGTTATAATGACGAACAATATATACAAAAACATCCTCCACTAGCACCTATCAAAATCAAAGACCATATTAAAGCCACTCCTCTTAAAACTAATTTTGGCGATAATGAACCTCTTACCAAATAGGATTTAAATCATGTAATAGAACAAAATAATTTTACTAACATTTATTTATCCACTTTAGCTAAATCTACTGACACGACATCAACAAGTTCTCCAGCACTTGTAACCCCTTCTCGTATATCTCATGAACCTATTTTATTAAACAAATCGTTTCTTCCTACTTATGCTATAACACCATCTTGATTTAAACCAAAATCTCCATATTCATCTGAATTATTAGACAAAATCGTTGTTCAATTAGAAAATCTCTCTAAAATTGCTTCCTTTTCTAAGGATAAAGATAAAGCTCCAGTAATAGCTACTTTAGATCAAGAATGTGAATCTACTATTAAGATACAACCTATAGCTTCAAATAGTAATTCTACCTCTAGGATTTCTAAATACTTCGGATTTCTCCTTGGATACTGAAACTGATACTGATATGTCTACAATTGCTATTCAACGATTAGGTAAATCCCATTCTACATATAAAAAACGCCCATCACCTGCCGATTTAATTCTCGAAGAAAATAAATAAAAACGTCATAAATTTGATGACAATTCCATTTATGAATGGAATATTGATGGCCTATCTGAATATAGTATCGTTGAAGTATTACATCATATGCAAATTTATGCTAAAACTTGTGCCCTAGCCGATCATGCTGAAGGAAATATTGCTGGTGCTATTGCTAGCGATTTTACAGGTCAACTTTATGGATGGTGGCAATATAGGATGAGTGTACAATCAAGATTAGATATTTTAAGTTCAGTAATGCATGATGAAAATGGAAATCCCTTATGAGATAGTCTTGGTAGACAACAACATAATAGTGTTACTTGTTTACTTACCAATATTATTTGGCATTTTTTAGGCGGTTTAGCTTCTATTGATGGAAAGGTTCGTGATCAATTACAAAACGTACGATGTAAAACTCTTAATGATTTCTGATGGAATAAAGATACATTTATCACTAAAGTTTATCTACTTACTACGACTGATTCCCAATTTTGGAAAGAAAGATTTATAGCTGGAATACCATCTCAATTTGCTGAAAAGGTTAAAACATGGATTCGCATGAAAAATAATGGAGCTTTAGATTATCAATCTCATACCTATGGAGAATTCATACAATATATTCAACAAGCTGGATTAGCAATAGGCAATGGGATATGTTTGAAAAAAAAACTACAAAAGGAGAAAAAATCCAATACTAAAGATTTAGGAAATTTTTGCTATCATTTTGGTCGTGACATTGATTTTACCAAACCTGCTTATACATCTTGACGTACGAAATATTTTCATCACAAATCATATCCTTCCTATTATAAAACATCACCATCAAAATTTAGATCTAAACATCAGTCATCTCGATCACGAAAACCCAATTGTTTTACAAAACGAAAATTCAATACTAGTTATAATTGTGGCAAACTTGGTCATCATGCCAATAAATGTCATTTAAAATCTTCCAATAAAAGAATTTATCAATTACAAGGAGATTATACTGACTCGGATCATTGCCATTGTACTACTAATATACCTAACACCTCAACCTCATCTTCTGATTTCGAAATTAATTTCTTAACTGCTCATAATGAACTTATTTTAGAAATAGGAAATCAGATTCAAGATCCAACTTTAAATTATAAATATTTCACCGAAATCCTTCAATCTCAGCATCAACCAGTCAAAAACATATATACAGAAAATATAGGAATCGATCCTGATCGCATTAAACAGCGTGTTAAATTTAAAAAACAAATTAATTAAGATCCAACAAAATATTCTATAGCTACCCATTTACAAGAAGTAAATAAACGAAATCAAAACCCATCTATATATATTTCTACTCTTCAAAACGACATCCACATACTTAAACGCAAAATACAGTTATTAAAAGATCATCTAGATCAATTAGAAAACACCCATTCTGAAACATTTGAAGTATTTGACAATAATGTTTTCATTGAAACATTAACTCAATATATTCATCAAAGATGGTTTACACCTATTACTTTCATTATAAAAGATTTTAAATAAAAATGTTTAGCATTAATTGATTCTGGTGCTAATCTAAATTGTATTCGTAAAGGTTTAATTCCTTTGCGATACTGTGAAAACACTAATAGTCGAATATCGACTGCCGAAGGAAATAAGTCTTGCATCAAATACAAAATTGCTTTAGTTCATATATGCCATCAATCTATTTAAATCCCTGTTGCCTTTATTATTATAAAAGACCTTCAACATGATATATTATAGGCACTCCATTTCTTGAACTAATTCAACCACTTTCTGTTTCTACAAAAGGCATCTCTACTACCTTCAAGGGTAAAGATAAACTATTTCCTTTTACCCAACTTCTAAAAATTAAATATCTAAATCAACTTGTTAATCAAATAGAGCATAAACGGACACATATTACATTTTTTTGTAATGAAATTAATTTTTTGAAAATAAATCAAATATTTGCTACACCTTCTTTTCAAAATAAACTAGTTCTTTTTCAAGACAAGTTACAAAAACAATGTTGTTCTGAAATCCCTTAAGCTTTTTGGGACCCAAAAAGCATCCAGTATCTCTTCTCAAGTGAATTCTAGATTACTCAATCTCTGTGAATAAGAAATAAAAGATCTTCTTGCCAAAAACCTAATAACTCCCTCTAAGTCTCCTTGGAGTTGCACTGCTTTTTATGTCGAAAATGCTCTTGAATTAGAACGCGGTGCACCTAGATTAGTTTTTAATTATAAACCCCTTAATAAAATTTTAAAAACAATTCGCTATCCCTTTCCTAATAAATATGATCTTATCAAACAATCCTCTTCTTCGTTGATATTTTCTAAATTCGATTTTAAATCAGGATTCCGACAAATACAAATTGCTCCAAATGATAGATATAAAACTGCTTTTAATACTTCTTTTGGTCGATACCAATGGAATGTAATGCCTTTTGGTTTAAAAAAATGCCCCTTCTGAATTTCAGAAGATTATGAATGATATTTTTAACCCTTATAAAGAATAAATTCTTGTTTATATAGATGACATTCTTATTTTTTCAAATACCAATGATCAACACTACAAACGCCTTTATACTTTTCAACATATTGTAATCCGTAATGGTTTAGTATTATCTCAAAAGAAAATGAAACTTTTTCAAACATCAACAACTTTCTTAGGCTTTAAAATTTCCAATCACACAATTACTCCTATAAATCGTGTTATAGATTTTGCTGATAAATTTCCCAACTAATTTCATGAAAAAAACCAATTACAACGATTTCTGGGATGTTTGAACTATCTTTCTGATTTTTATAAACAATCAGCCTTAGATCCTAAACCTCTTCAAGATCTTCTTAAAAAGGACGCTAAGTTTCAATAGACTCCTATTCATACAAAAATTGTTCAAATAATAAAAGAAAAGATTCAATCTCTTCCTTGTTTACATTAAGCAAATTCTATCTATCCAAAAATTTCCAATCATACAATTACTCCTATAAATCGCGTTATAGATTTTGCTGATAAATTTCCCAACTAATTTCATGAAAAAAAACCAATTACAATGATTTCTTGGATGTTTGAACTATATTTCTGATTTTTATAAACAATCAGCCTTAGATCGTAAACCTCTTCAAGATCTTCTTCAAAAGGAAGCTAAGTTTCAATGGACTCCTATTCATACAAAAATTGTTCAAATAATAAAAGAAAAGATTCAATCTCTTCCTTATTTACATTAAGCAAATTCTAACTATCCAAAAATTATCCAAACAGATACCTTTGCTATAGGATATGGAGGATTTTATTACAAATAAGTCCTTCTGATACTGAACAATTAGTTTGTTATACTTCCAAAATATGGAATCAAACTCAAACGAATTATTCCACTGTCAAAAAGGAAGTCCTAGCCCTTATTTTGTGTGTCTAAAAATATCAATCAGATGTTTTAAATCAAGAATTCTTTATTCGTGTTGATTACAAAGCAGTAAAAGAAATTGTTTTAAAAGATGTCAGAAATTTAGTTTCTAAACAAATATTTGCCCGTTGGCAAGCCATTTTAAGTATTTTCAAATTTGATATCGAATACATAAAGGGAGAACAAAATTCTTTACCTGACTTTTTATCCCGTGAATTTCTCAGATCTCCTCAAATTCATTGCCTACAGATAATGGCCGACAAAGGTAAATCCCCTGTTGTTTCCCCTTATTCCAATAAATTTTCACCCTTATTTAATTCTTATAATCAAGCTGATATCAACAAATCCATTTATAAATTTAGTAATCGTCATTTGGTTACCCTTCTTGATTATAATCTCTTAGATCAATCCATTGATACTCAAGCTAGACTTATAATGCCACCCTCCTTGCATTTTATTCCCAATAGACTATATATTACTATTAAATTTTATGAACTTCTATTAATCAGTACCCAATCAGTTATGATTGAACATTTCAAAAAGCCAAATTTAGAAGAAAACGCTTATTCTAAATTCAAAATTCAAAAGGTATTGTCTAGTTCAGAATGGTCACAACAATATTCAATCCGTCAAAGACCTTATGTGTATCAATCCATGATGCTCAATGCTGATTGACAACCTCTGCAAGTCAATTATAAAGATTATATAGACGACTGGCGCAATATCCTTTTTATAAAGATGCAACTTCTGGACATTCTTGGTATATAACTTTCAAAAAATCGTTGCATGTCAATCTTCCTGCATGGTTTATGGATGAATGGTGGCCTAAATTCAGTCCTAATATTGGAAGATTTCCCCCAGCAGTCCTTGACAAATATGAGAAAGAAAAACTATTTTTATTTCAATTTCTTCATAAACATTCTATTCCTTGGATTCTGTAATAGGAGTTATGGTGTTCATAAAGTTACTAATATCAATAACATTACCTATACCTATATATCTCAAGAGATCTTAATGAAATGGTGGGATAAATTTGATAGTGAATCAATCCAAACATCCACCATAACTCCTATTAGAACACCTAGTCAGACCAATCCATTCCGTACCAATATGTCCAAAATTTATAAAGACATCAGCCTTACTATACCATCCAAACCTCAAAACATCACTGCGCTGCCGAATCCAGTTTAACGGTATCACCTGATCTTGCCTATACAATAATTCAACAGCTTCAAAACAGTTTTCAACAAGGTTTTCAACAGCTTGAGAGACAAATGGAGACACGATTCAAGCAATTTGAAGATAAATATTATGATTCTTCTAGGACTAATATGTGTGCGTTTATGCTCTATTTGATTAACAAGTTGATTTGGATATTTAGTTTTTGGAAGTTTGGTAAAAGGAAATAATATGTCTCTTCCATTAAAGGTAGTAGAGATGCATTTTGTAGAAACAAAAAATGGTTGAATTAAAGCAATGGAGTGCCTAATAATATATCATGTTGAAGGTCTTTTACAACAATAAAGGTAGTAGGGATACAGATAGATTGATGGTATATATGAGCTAAAGGGATTTTGTATTTGATGCAAGATTTATTTCCTTCTGCAGTCGATATTCGATTATTAGTGTTTTCATAGTATCGCAAAGGAATTAAACCTTCACGAATACAATTTAGATCAGCGACAGAATCAATTAATGTTAAACATTTGTATTTAAAATCTTTTATAATCAAAGTAATAGGTGTAAACCATCTTTTATGAATATAATGAGTTAATGTTTCAATGAAAACGTTATTGTCAAATGCTTCAAATGTTTCAGAATGGGTGTTTTCTAATTGATCTAGACGATCTTTTAATAACTGTATTTCGTGTTTAACTGTATTGATGTCATTTTGAAAAGTAGAAATATATATAGATGGGTTTTCATTTCGTTTATTTACTTCTTGTAATAGAATATTTTGTTGGATCTAAATTTATTTATTTTTTTAAATTTAACACGCTGTTTAATGCGATCAGGGTCGACTCCTATATTTTATGTAGGTATGCTTTTTGACTGGTTAATGTAGTGATTGAAGGATTTCGGTGAAATATTTATACTTTAAAGTTGGATCTTCAATCTGATTTCCTATTTCTAAAATAAATTTTTCATGAGCAGTTAAGACATTAATTTCAGAATCGGAAGATGAGGTTGAGGTGTTCGGTATATTAGTAGTACAATGGCAATGATCCCAGTCAGTAGAATCATCTTGTAAATGATGAGTTTTTTAATTGGAAGATTTTAAGTGACATTTATTTGCATAATGACCAAGTTTGTCGCAATTATAACAAGTATTGGATTTTCGTTTTGTAAAACGAATTAGTTTTCGTGATCGAGATGACCGATATTTAGATTTAAATTTTGATGGTGATGTTTTATAATAAGAGGGATATGATTTGTGATGAAAGTATTTCGTACGTCGAGATGAGAAGCAAGTTTGGCCAAATCAATGTCACGACCATAATCAAAACAAAAATTACCTAAATCTTTAGTATTGGATTTTTTTCTCCTTTTGTAGTTGTTTTTTCAAATGTATCTCATTGCATATTGCTAATCCAGCTTGTTGAATATATTGTATTGATTATCCATAGGTATGGGATTGATAATCTAAACCCCCATTATTTTTCACGCGAATCCATGTTTTAACCTTTTCAGCAAATTGAGATGGTAATCCAGCTATAAATCTTTCTTTCCAAAATTGGGAATCAGACGTAGTAAGTTGATAAACTTTAGTGATAAAGGTATCTTTATACCATCAGAAATCAGTAAGAGTTTTACCTCGTATGTATAGTAATTGATCATGAACCTTTTCACCAATAGAAGTTAAATTGCCTAAAAATTGCCACATAATATTGGTAAGTAAATAAGTAACACTATTATGTTGTTGTCCACCAAGACTCTCTAATAAGGGATTTCCATTTTCTTCGCGCATTACTGAACTTAGAATATCTAATCGTGATTGTACACTCATCCCATATTGCCACCATCCATAATGTTGACCAATAAAACCGCTAGCAATAGCACCAGCAATATTTCCTTCGACATGATCGGCTAGGGCACAAGCTTTAGCATAAATTTGCATATGATGTAATACTTCAACGATACTATATTCTGATAGGCCATCAATATTCCATTCATAAATGGAATTGCCATCAAATTTATGACATTTTTCTTTATTTTATTCAAGAATTAAATCGGCAGATGATGAGCGTGAATAAAATTATTTTTGTTTTGGATAGCGTGTTTTATATTTAGAACGGGATTTACCTAATCGTTGAATAGCAAGTGTAGACATATCAGTATCAGTTTCAGTATCCGATGAGAAATCCGAAATATTAGAAATACTAGAGGTAGAATCACTATTTAAAGCTATAAATTGTATATTAGTAGTAAATTCGCATTCTTGATCTAAAGTAGCTAATATTGGAGCTTTATCTTTATCCTACTTTAAAACATCAATTTTTAAATCATCCATTAACTCCAATTTTTTATAAATTATGCTAAAAAAATCAACAAGCGCTAATCGGATAAGGCTATTTTGCTTATATTCGATAGAATAAAATCAATATTCCATTTTTCAAATTCTTATCTCAAAACTGTCCTAAAATAATATAAAAAATAAATAATATTTGTAAAAGTTCTAATGGCAAACAATATATACAAAAACATCCTCCACTAGCACCTATCAAAATCAAATGCCATATTAAAGCCACTCCTCTGAAAACTAATTTTGGCGATAATGAACCTCTTACCAAATAGGATTTAAATCATGTAATAGAACAAAATAATTTTACTAACATTTATTTATCCACTTTAGCTAAATCTACTGAGACGGCATCAACAAGTTCTCCAGCACCTGTAACCCCTTCTCGTATATCTCATGAACCTATTTTATTAAACAAATCGTTTCTTCCTACTTCTGCTATAACACCATCTGGATTTAAACCAAAATCTCCATATTCATCTGAATTATTAGACAAAATCGATGTTCAATTAAAAAATCTCGCTAAAACTGCTTCCTCTTCTAAGAATAAAGATAAAGCTCCAATAATAGCTACTTTAGATCGAGAATGTGAATCTACTATTAAGATTTAACCTATAGCTTCAAATAGTAATTCTACCTCTAGGATTTCTAATACTTCGGATTTCTCCTTGGATACTGAAACTGATACTGATATGTCTACACTTGCTATTCAACAATTAGGTAAATCCCGTTCTATATATAAAACACGTTATCCAAAACTAAAACCTATTTATTCACGCCCATCACCTGCCGAATTAATTCTTGAAGAAAATAAAGAAAAACGTCATAAATTTGATGACAATTCCATTTATGAATGGAATATTGATGGCCTATCTGAATATAGTATCGTTGAAGTATTACATCATATCCAAATTTATGCTAAAGCTTGTGCCCTAGCCGATCATGCTGAAGGAAATATTGCTGGTGCTATTGCTAGCGATTTTACTGGTCAACTTTATGGATGGTGGCAATATGGGAGGAGTGTACAATCAAGATTAGATATTTTAAGTTCAGTAATGCATGATGAAAATGGAAATCCCTTATTAGATAGTCTTGGTAGACAACAACATAAAAGTGTTACTTGTTTACTTACCAATATTATTTGGCATTTTTTAGGCAGTTTAGCTTCTATCGATGAAAAGGTTTGTGGTCAATTACAAAACATACGATGTAAAACTCTTATTGATTTCCGATGGTATAAAGATACCTTTATCACTAAAGTTTATCAACTTACTACGACTGATTCCCATTTTTGGAAAGAAAGATTTATAGTTGGATTTGCATCTCAATTTGCTGAAAAGGTTAAAACATGGATTCGCATGAAAAATAATGGAGCTTTAGATTATCAATCCCATACCTATGAAGAATTTATACAATATATTCAACAAGCTGGATTAGCAGTATGCAATGATATACATTTGAAAAAACAACTACAAAAGGAGAAAAATTTAATACTAAAGATTTAGGTAATTTTTCTATGATTTTGGTCGTGACATTGATTTTACCAAACCTACTTCTACATCTCGACGTATGAAATATTTTCATCGCAAATCATATCCCTCCGATTATAAAACATAACCATCAAAATTTAGATTTAAACACCAGTCATCTCGATCACGAAAACCCAATCGTTTTACGAAACGAAAATTCAATACTTGTTATAATTGCGGCAAACTTGGTTATTATGCCAATAAATGTCATTTAAAATCTTCCAATAAAAAAATTCATTATTTACAAGATGATTCTACTTACTCGGATCGTTGTCATTGTAGTATTAATATACCTAACACCTCAACCTCATCTTCTGATTATGAAATTAATGTCTTAACTGCTCATGAAGAACTTATTTTAGAAATAGGAAATCAGATTCAAGATCAAACTTTAAAGTATAAATATTTCACTGAAATCCTTCAATCATAGCATCAACCAGTCGAAAACATATCTACATAAAATATAGGAGTCCATCCCGATCGCATTGAACAACATTTTAAATTAAAAAAAAAAAACAAATAAATTTAGGTCCAACAAAATATTTTATGGCCCTTTTACAAGAAGTAAATAAATGAAATGAAAACCCATCAATATTTATTTCTACTATTCAAAACGACATCCATATACTTAAACGCGAAATACAGTTATTAAAAGATCGTCTAGATAAAACACCCGTTCTGAAACATTTGAAGCAGTTGACAATAATGTTTTCATTGAAAGATTAACTCATTATATTCATCAAAAATGGTTTACACCTATTACTTTCATTATAAAAGATTTTAAATACAAAGGTTTAGCATTAATTGATTTTGGTGATGATCTAAATTATATTCGTGAAGGTTTAATTCCTTCGTGATACTGTGAAAACACTAATAGTCGAATAGTCAAATATTTGTATCCCTATTGACTTTATTGTTGTAAAAGACCTTCAACATGATATATTATTAGGCACTCCATTTCTTCAACTAATTCAACCATTTTATGTTTCTACAAAAGGCATCTCTACTACTTTCAAAGGTAAAGCCATATTATTTTCTTTTACCCAACTTCCAAAACCTAAATATCTAAATCAACTTGTTAATCAAATAGATCATAAACGCACACATATTACATTTTTATGGAATGAAATTAATTTTTTTAAAAACAAATCAAATATTAGCTACACCTTCTTTTCAAAATAAACTAGTTCTTTTTTAAGACAAATTACAAAAACAATGCTTTTCTGAAATCCCCTCAGCTTTTTGGGATCGAAAAAAGCATCAAGTATCTCTTCCATATATTGATGAGTTTAATGAACGACAAATCCCAACTAAAGCTAACCTTTCTCAAAGGAATTCTAGATTACTCAATCTCTGCGAACAAGAAATAAAAGATCTTGCCAAAAACCTAATAACTCCCTCTAAGTCTACTTGGAGTTGCACCATTTTTTATGTCGAAAATTCTCCTGAATTAGAACGCGGTGCACCTAGATTAGTTATTAATTATAAATCCCTTAATAAAATTTTAAAAATAATTCGCTATCCCTTATCTAATAAATATGATCTTATTAAACGAACCTCTTCTTCGTTGATATTTTCTAAACTCGATCTAAAATCAGGATTTTGGCAAATACAAATTGCTCCAAATGATAGATATAAAATTGCTTTTAATACTCCTTTTGATCAATACCAATGGAATGTAATGCCTTTTGGTTTAAAAAAATGCCTATTTTGAATTTCAGAAGATTATGAATGATATTTTTAACCCTTATAAAGAATATATTCTTGTTTATATAGATGGCATTCTTATTTTTTTCAAATACCATTGATCAACACTGGAAACACCTTTATACTTTTCAACATATCGTAATCTGTAATGGTTTAGTATTATCTCAAAAGAAAATGAAACTTTTTCAAACATCAACAATTTTCTTAAGCTTTAAAATTTCCAATCATACAATTACTCATGTAAATTGTGTTATATATTTTGTTAATAAATTTCCCAACCAATTTCTTGATACAAATCAATTACAACGATTTCTTGGATGTTTGAACTGTCTTTTTTATTTTTATAAACAATCAGTCTTAGATCGTAAACCTTTTCAAGATCTTCTTAAAAAGGATTCTAAATTTCAATGGACTCCTATTCATACAAAAGCTGTTCATATAATCAAAGAAATGGTTAAATCTTTTCATTGTTTACATTTAGCAAATTCTAACTATCCAAAAATTACCCAAACAGATGCCTCTGATATAGGATATGGAGGAATTTTATTACATATAAGTCCTTCTGGTACCGAACAATTAGTTTGTTATACTTCCAAAATATGGAATCAAACTCAAACGAATTATGCCACCGTCAAAAAGGAAGTCCTAGCCATTGTTTTATGTGTCCAAAAATTCCAATCAGATATTTTAAATCAAGAATTTTTTATTCGTGTTGATTGCAAAGAAGCAAAAGAAATTCTTTTAAAAGATATCAAAAATATAGTTTCTAAACAAATATTTGCCCGTTGGCAAGCCATTTTAAGTATTTTTGAATTTGATATCGAATACATAAAAGGGGAATATAATTCTTTACCTAACTTTTTATCCCGTGAATTTCTTACATCTCCTCAAGTTCATTTTCTACAGATAACGGCCAACAAAGGTAAATCCCCTGTTGCTTCCCCATATTCCAATAAATTTTCACCCTTATTTAATTCTTATAATCAAGCTGATATCAACAAATCCATTTATAAATTTAGTAATCATCATTTAGTTACCCTTCTTGATTATAATCTTTTAGATCTATCCATTGATACTCAAGCTAGACTTATAATGCCACCCTCCTTGTATTTTATTCCCAATAGACCACATATTACTATTAATTTTTATGAACTTCTATTAATTAGTACCTAATCAGTTATCATTGAACATTTTAAAAAGCCAAATTCAAAAGAAATCGCTTATTCGAAATTAAAAATTCAAAAGGTATTGTCTAGTTCAGAATGGTCAAAACAACATTCAATCCGTCAAAGTCCTTATGTGTATCAATCCATGACGCTCAGCGATGATCGACAACCTTCGCAAGTCAATTATAAAGATTATATAGACGTTTGGCGCAATATCTTTTTTTTATAAAGATCCAACTTCTGGGCATTCTTGGTATATAACTTTCAAAAAATCGTTGCATGTCAATCTTCCTGCATGGTTTATAGCTGAATGGTGGCCTAAATTCGGTCCTAATATTGGGATATTTCCCCCAGCAGTCCTTGACAAATATGAGAAAGACAAAAAAATCTTTATTCTAATTTCTTCATAAACATTCTATTCCTTGGATTCTCAAATGGCAATATGGTGTTCATAAAGTTACCGATATCAATAACATTACCTATACCTATTTATCTCAAGAGATCTTAATCAAATGGTGGGATAAATTTGATAGTGAATCATTCCAAACATCCACCGTAACTCCTATTACAACACCCAGTAAGACCAATCCATTTCCCACCAATATGTCCAAAACATATAAAGACATCGGCCTTACTACACCATCCAAACCTCAAAACATCACTGACCCAGCTGCCGAATCCAGTTCAACGGTATGACCTGATCTTGCCTATATAATAATTCAACAGCTTCAAAACAATTTTCAACAAGGTTTTCAATGGCTTGAGAGACAAATGGAGACACGATTCAAGCAATTTGAAGATAAATATTCTGCTTCTTCCAGGACTAATTCTGACGGCGATTCCTCTACGCCAGATTTTGTTGAGTTATAAATGGACCTCTCCAGAGTATTACACCATCCAGCAATTCAGCATCCATTATTATCAAATTATAGCTGATCTTTCTTATTTTGGAGTTGATACCTTTATGGCTCAATTCCTAATAACTGAACTCCATCTTGACCCATCACCATAGCTGCAACATTTGTCCATTTTTGTTGTTATACTTATGGCTGGACATCTGTTGATAGCAATCTTCTAATAACAGCTTGGTATTTTACGCAGTGCCCTCGCATTAAAGTTTATGTCAATTATCAAGCACCATTTCGCTATACTGATTTTATTCACTATACTTTATGGCGCACCCTGCGCAGCCCTCCATAAAGAGACTTTTGTGAATTTTATATGTTACAAATATATATATATATATATATATAAAAATATCTATCCTTCTAGCCCATGTCAGCTCGTACCAATTATCTTTCTATCATTTTGGCTCATGCCAATTATCTTATCTAGCCCATGTTTCCAGGCTTTGCCTGCCTTTTAGGCCCATGCCATACAACTTATCCAGACTATGCTTCTAGGCCACTATTACATGCCCTGATTTTCAAAGATCTTATCCATAAAGATATGCATTATCTAGAATCTTATCCTACCCCTGCTCAATAAAGCTATCTTATCATGATCATACAAATTGTCAAAAGTTCCCATCTCATCAAGACAAATTCATCAAAAAGTTGTCATCTCATCAAGACCAATTCGTCAAAAGATGCTACAGTCATAAGCATCCAGCTACAGTCAAAAGATATAAAGCACTACAGTATCAAGCATCCGGCTACAGTTAAACGATATAAAGTGGAAGCATCCAGTACAATTATTTTACTTTTGCTTTAGTAATATATCAATTATGTAGGACTTCCTTTCCACGAAAGTGCGTCTTATCTTATTTGCTTTTTGCTTTTCTACCGCTATATATAGAAGTGTTATAAGTCTGTAAGAGGCAAACTAGAATAAGCTCAATGTAAATTGAATCCACCAATGATGGAAGTAGCAAAGAAAGAAATATTAAATTACTATATGCATGAATGATATTCCCAATAGCATATAATAATTGGGCTAGCCCGGTTCAAGCAGTCCCAAAAAAGATAGGGATCACAGTTATAACAAACGAACATGGCAAATCAGTACCAACAAGAATTCAAAATGGTTGGAGAGTGTGCACAGATTATAAGAAGCTAAACGCAACAACTAGAAAAAATCACTACCCACTCTCGTTTATAAATTAAGATTTAGAAAGAGTACTAGTTGGGCGAACCCATTACTGTTACTTGGATAGATACTCGGGATTTATTCAGTTTCCTATAGCTCCAGAAGATAAAGAAAAGGCAACTTTTACTTACTCTTTCTGTACATTTCCTTACAAGCATATGCCTTTGGCTTATGTAACTGATAAGTGATTATTTATATATAGGGTTAGTTTAGTAATATATTTAGTATAAATATCCCTAAATGAGTTTTAATTCATGATATTATTGCATATTCAAGGAATTAAGGTGTAATGGAAGAAATTGAAGAAAAATGAGAAGAAACATAGCAAAACCCCCAAAAATCAGAGTTGGTGTCGTGGGTACTTGTGTTGACATTGGGAATACAAGTTATGGTATGGGGATGAAAGACACGGCGGTGGAAAGAAGAAAAATAAAGAAAATCAACTCTGGAGGTCTGATGTAGTGGCGGTGCCATGGCATACAAAGGACGACACCGGGACAAGCAAGGGACAACATCGAGCATTGATGTAGTGGCGGTGCAGTGGCTTAACATATACGATGTCGGGGCAGTAAGAGACCGCGCCAACCATGCAGGAAATAGAAAATGGAGCTTTAATTCTAGCTAAATTGTAATTTAAGACTTCTAATTAATATTAAGGAGTATAAATAGGTATTAAGACATGGTAAACTCATATGATATCACCACATAGAAGGAGATTAGCCACTGTTATAGTAATTTAGCATTGAGTTTGAGTATTAAAGAGTTTATGTGAAGAAAACATTGAAGACTTCACGTTTGCAAATTAATCTTTGGTTTCGTTGATTAAACTTAAGGTAATATTTATATTCATCTCTTATTTGCAATGACTTCCATATGGAATTGTGATATATATGTTTCAACAATATGTGAGTAGTCTATTTATCTTAGGTATCAATGGATCATATGGTTTGAATGCTATGTTTTGAATAGGAATAAAAAAGTGATAGTAAAAAGTGCAATGGTTAGGATTTGTATTGATTCTGAGTGTTATGCTTTAGATATCTTGATCACGTGTTTAATAAACTTAGGCTTTAGGAGTTATCATGACCATTGAAGCTTTTAAACCGGATATGAACGGTACAACCGTAAAATACACAACATCGAGAGAAAGTTGTACATTAGGGAGGCATGGATAGAAAACTTTGTTGGTTATGAATTCAATGACTTGAGACTTAAAGCAATGTAGAACTTACGTTATTCACACCAATAGGCGGAGTTCTAGTTTGCACATTAAAATCTTCTCCATCATGGCAGTAGGTTGTAGTGGATTTGAAGGAAATCTATTTATTATAATTAGGCATTGCACATAACATATTGAAATGTAAAAATAAATACAAATCATAATATTAAATTATCTAGGTGAAGTTATGAACTAAGATATCCTTAATATAAGAAGTCAAGTAAAGTTAAAGTGATTTGTTAGAATAGTTTAGCATAAAACCAATTAAAAAGATATTTCCTTAGCAATAGTTCAAGTTAAATAGGTAATATATAGCTAGTGCAAAAAACTTTCCCTGAGAATGATATTCGTAATCAGTGTAAGTTGATTGCACTGTTACTATAAGCTAGTCGTTATACATGCGGCACGTATTAAGTTTTTGGCGTCGTTGCCAGGGATGGGTAACCATTAGATTTACTTAGTTAGTTTGAAAAGTTGCTAAGTTTTATTTTCAGTAATTTAATTTTTAGATCATAAAAAACAAAAATTGATAACGAAAACCAAAAAAAGGCTTAAGTTTTAGTTTGACTTTATGCACTTGATCTTTTTGTGTTTTCTTTTCAGGGAAACTTAGTGCATGCGTAGCAAGGGAGAGAATGACCTAGTGTCTTACGATCTGGATATTGAAAGAACAATCATAGTAAAGAAAAAGAAAGGAGTCAAGATGGCTGAGGAGCAAACTAGAAACCAACAACAGGGCCATGGGAATAACCAATCCATACACGACCAACTAAACATACATCCCTTTAGATTCCAAGTTTGAGCAATTTTAAGAGAGAAAAGAGTGTTCGTAGTGATTAAAAGAGAAAAAGATAAGGTATATTGCATATTCGCAAAAAAGATGATAGTTAGGGCATTGAATTGGAGATTTGATTCAAGAAAGCGATTGGGTTTTAGTTTGTGAGCAAAATGAGAGGGTTTTAGTTTGATTGATAGAAGCTTGGAGGAGGAATCTACATCTAAAATTTGTCCAGTATTGAGGTAAATTTACAATTTCATTAGTGATGCTTATGAGTTTTTTATATGATAGATGAAATTGCATAGATTATGAAAATTAGGTTGTTAGATAGGAATTTGAAGTTGTGTGGATTTAGAGTATCAATATAGCTTATGGTCAATTATTATATGTATTTTGAATTATTTGGCATGTGAATGACCCTTTTATGAATGAAAATTTTGATTTTATGTGATTTGAAGACTCGTTGTGAATTGTTTTGTTGTGTGAATTTTTGAGAAAATGCCAAGAACAGTGAGGCAAATAAGTTAAGTTAGTGAAGTTAGGGTAAATGATAATGAGGCCTCATCCTCAAGAGATCCAAATGAGGATGCCCTGAGGCCTTTTAAGTGTAAGTTCTATATTAGTAGAGAAGTTAAGGAGAGGTATGAGGCCATTAAGAATAAAGAATCCATTTGCAAAAGAGGAATAAACCTACTGGCTAAGTATGATAAAAGAGTAAACCTCGTTCTCTCGAACAAGGTTTATGGAGTGTGTGAAATTGTTAATGAGTTCTATGCCAATGCAAAGTTTACAAAGAAAGGTGGCTCGGTTAAGATGAGAGGAGTAATGGTCCCCTTTAATGAGCATTCAATAAACAAAATATATGGGTTAGAATATTTGAGCAAGAATGGAAAACTACAGACCTTCCTTGATGATTTATATGAGAGACCCTATAACATATATCATTTTAGAGTCATTGAGAGAGTATTGGTTGTCTAAGGAAAACAATGATGGATATTGAGAGCTGAGAATGTGCTAAAGCGCATTAAGATTATTGATATTGCACTGTATCCTTTTCTTGGAATTCCTACCCTACTATGAGTGTCTGAGGGCCAAGTGAGTTATAAGAGTGTCTTTGATGGAGTGGTCGTCAGTTTGCAACCGGAGCCATGACCTCCAGTCACTAGAGTATTTGGTCGGAATGAGATGTGTTTTGTCCAAGGCAATGTTGATATCCTTCATTCACGATGGTCTAGGTATAGCAAGCAATGCCACGTCCTAGAACCCGAGTCCACTTGGCGTTGTTGCCACTCTATGACCCCGACCCTTTGGCACCCGCACTCGATTGTCTTGGACTACTTGGGCATCTCTCTATTATTTCTTTTAACACTCATTTCTTGTTGTACTTTCATTTTTATAGTCTTGTTATTATGCATTCCTTATAGCTTTCTTTCTATTCGCATGACTTTTAGACTATTTTATTTATTTTGAGTTATTATTTAGATCCTACTAGCTTTTACTTATTGGGCTCGACATTCTTGTGTTTGACCGAGTGCAAATCTGAAGCCAAGCAAGGGCAAGTTGCCAATACTTGGCGATCTACTTTGAGGATATCGGAGTGGCCTTCCTCCTCTACACACTTTTGTAGGTTTTTAACTTTTTTTGTATTACTTATATATGGTGTAATCACACTTGGGATACTTGTTTGGGTTGAGAGATACACATGACTTGTATATCATTTTTGCTTGGTTATAACATTTGACACAAGAAATACTTGAATATACATGTTTACAGAGTTACACCTTTAGGTTTCTTGACTCTTTTACTTTATTGTAAGTTATTTAACGTATTAATTGCTTCCTGAGGATACTCAAGGCACAGATCACAGCTACGCCATCACCATCTTCGTTAACAGTGCCAACTATTTAGGAGGGGAGTGCGCCTACCGTAAAGGCCACTCCAGCGACTCTCATCGTACCGACACCACCTATTATAGCTGAGATAGTACCAATTCAGACTGAGATGATATCACCCGCACCACCAACACAGGCAGAGGCTACGCCTACAGAGATGACCACTAGGGCGACGGCTAAGGTGAGACAATTACGAGAGTTTTAGAGACATAGACCACCTGAGTTCTATTGGGGCACAAATCTCGAAGCGATAGAGAAATTTGTAAAGAGCCACGAGAAGATACATGACCGCTGAGTTCTACGGGGACTATAATTTTTCAATCCGCAATAATTAGATTGGATTGTAGATTGAACCTAATTGGATTGGATCCAATCTGTGTGCACCCCTAAGTATCTCATCAGGGTAGATGTTTGATAAGTCGATGCATGGTGGCGCAGTATGGTGGCTACTTAAGGTAAGCCTGGGATTGGGCAAAATTCAAGAGGCGATTTAACCAGAAGTATTTTTCGCCTTAGGTCTTGAAATTGAAGAGGGCCGAATTTTTGAGCATTCAACAATACTTTGGGGAGTCGATAATGCAGTATATGGGCAGGTATTTGCAGCTATTGGATTATACTGGAGGCATAGCTGAAACAGGCGCCGACTAAGCATACTATTTTATGGAGGGTCTTTTAAGGGACATAGGAGGCACCATGGTGACTACTAAGCAAGGGAGTTTGCAGGCAGCATATAAGAAGAGCTTAGCCAGATAGACATACCTGAGTACACAACCCGATAAGACCATCCCAGCACCGATACCAACACAGTCAGAGTTTAGGTCAAGTGGTGACAGGAAGAGGAAGAGACACAGACCATTCAGGCCGAGAGATGTCAGGGCACAGAGTACATGATTTGTGGCGCCACCATCTCATCCAGCGCGTACCACATATGTATTGTCTATTTTGTTACGGAGTTATGCCAGTACACCACATCGGCTAGCATAGTTCGGGTCGCCACAACAGTATTAGCGGACTAAGGGTAGAGGCATAGGCGGTGTGGTCAAGGGTAGAAGTACGAACATAATCAAGGACAGGGATATTACCAGGGACAGGGACAGAGGTCTGTTCAAATGCAAGGACATGGAAAATGGATTCTACCAGGGCCAGGACCATATCGAGAATGTTTTGATTGTGGACAGACATGGCACTTCGTAGTACCTGTCCACAACTAGGCAGGGCCTAGCCACAACAGCAAAGAGAACAGTTTCATGTCATCGCCGCACAGGACCCAGCTGCCACTCGCGATCTTATCGAGAGTATAATTTATATTTGCTATCGATTTATGCATACTATGATTGATTCGAGGTCTATTGTATCTTTTAATTTGGGTTGTATGGTTGATTAGATAGGATTAAGACCTATTAGGCTAGAGCGACCCTTAATCCTTAACATGGCTGCTGGGAACAAGATATACCCAAACCTATTATGTTTTAACTGCCCGGTTGAGATAGAAGGCCAGGAGATGCCCGCAGACTTGAGGGTATTGGAGTTCCTAAAGTTTGATGCCTCATTAGGCATGGATTGGTTAGTTGCATACTACGCACAGCTTGGATATTTTAGCAAGGTGGTTACGCTTCAGCTTCAAGACCAAGCAGAGTTTAGTTTTCAGGGGATTTCGACCACGTTATCGATAACCCAATCCAGAATGGCCACGAGTTCAGATCTTGAGACTTTTGCTAGTATTTTGAGTACGGTCGACAAAGTTGAGACGAGGATAAAGGAGGTGCCTGTTGTATGTGAGTTTTCGAATGTCTTTCACGGAGAGCTACCAGGATTACAACCGCCTAAAGAGACCGACTTCATCATAAATTTGGTCATATGGGCCAAACCCTTATCGATTATGTTGTACAGGATGGCTCTTAAGGAGCTAGTAGATGAGTTATCATAGTAGGGATTCATACGCACAAGCATGTTACCTTTGGACGCGCCAGTACTATTTGTTAAGAAGAAAGAAGTCAGTTTAAGACTTTGCATTGACTACTGACAGCTCAATAGAGTTACAATGATTAACAAATATCTACTCCCATGTATTGATGACTTGTTCGATAAGCTAACTAGGGCACAGTGGTTCTCGAAGATTGATTTAAGATTTGAATACCACCAGTTGAGGATTCGAGATGGGGATAGGAAGAAAACTATTTTTCGCCCGAGATATGGGCACTACCAAGTTACGGTCATGCCTTTTGGGCTGACAAATGCCTTGGTGATGTTCATGGATCTATGCACCGAGTGTTAACTTGGATAGATTCGTGATAGTGTTCATCGAAAACATTCTCATCTATTCCAGGACTCATGAGGATCATGAGGGACACCTTCGGATAATCCTACAAACTTTGAGGGAGTAGAGACTGTACGCTAAGTTCAATAAGTGCGAGTTTTGGCTCACTGAAGTTAGATTTCTTGGGCATATTGTCGGAGTCAGCGGAGTGTTAGTGGACCCTGCTAAGATTATAGCAGTGATCAATTGGCCTACAACGACACCAGTGACACACATTCGTAGTTTTCTAGGATTAGCGGGCTACTACAGACGGTTTGTTCAGAATTTCTCCAAGATCGTTGTGCCGATGACATAGTTAATGAAGAAGGAAGTCAGATTTTAGTGGAATGACAATAATGAACAGGCTTTCCAGACTTTGAAGGAACGATTAACGACTGTGCCAGTATTGGTACTACCAAAGTTGGGAAAAGTTTTAGAGGTGAACACTGATGCTTCTAAAATTGGTTTGGGCTAAGTTTTGATGCAGAACGGTAAAGTGATAGCTTACGCATCCTGACAGCTGAGAATTCATGAGATGAATTACCCTACTCACGACTTGGAGTTAGCGACAGTGGTTTTTGCATTGAAGATTTAGCGTCATTATCTCTACGGAAAGAGATTCATATTGTTTACTGACCATAAGAGTTTGAAGTACCTGTTTACTCAAAAGGAGTTGAATACGAGACAGAGGCATTGGCTAGAGTTCCTCAAAGATTATGATTTCTCTTTAGAGTATCACCTAGGGAAGGCCAATGTCGTAGCAGACGCATTAAGCCGGAGAGGAGCAGAACTAGAAATAGTGACTTGCCACATTCAAACGAACATGGGTTACTCGAGGCAGTCGAGTTAATGAATTCAGTTGATATACTGACCACTACCTGAGTATTGATTTGTGGGAAGATGAGGACTCAAACAGTGTCTATATAGAGTGTACTTGAGGGTCAGTAGGCAGATGAGCAGTACCAGAAGTTTAGCAAGTTAGCTCAGAGTTCTGATCACCTTGATTGGAGTCAGTTGACAGACTCATGGTTGAGACTTAGAGGGAGATTATGGATTCCATCAATGGCTAAGATTCGCAATGAGATACTTCAGGAGGCTCACCGCTCACGTTTTATGGTTCATCTAGGTCGGACCAAGATGTATGCGAATATTCGTCATCTATTCTGGTCACCGGGGATGAAAACCGATGTTAGTGATTACATTCGAGCATGTGAAATATGCTAGCGAGTTAAGGCTGAGCATCGGAGACCCAGAGGATTATTACAGCCACTTCCCATTCCTCGGTGGAAATGGTTGCATATTTCCATGAATTTTTTTAGTGGATTACCTCGATCTCAATGCGGCCATGATAACATCTGGGAGATTGTGGATAGGCTGACTAAATTCACGCACTTCTTACCAGTATTGACAGCACACAAGGTGGATAAGTTATCTGCTTTGTACAATCATGAGATTATCGGGTTACACGGAGTTTCATCATCTATCGTGTCAGATAGAGGATCACAATTCACATCACAAATTTGGCAGAGCATGTAGGCACTGTTTGGCACTAGATTAGATTTAAGTACAACTTATCACCCATAGACAGATGGAAAGTCGGAGCGGTTCATTAAGGTGTTAGAGGAAAAGTTTCGTATGTTTATGTTGGAGTATGGTGGTTCTTGGGAGGACTATCTTCATCTGTGTGATTTTGCTTATAATAATAGTTATCAGGCCAATACTAGGATGGCACCGCTTGAGGCACTTTATGGCAGGCCATGTAGATCTCCATCATGTTGGGCAGAGCCCAAGGATGTGGTGGAAGTTATTGGGCCAAATATTGTAGTGGATCACAAAAAGAAGATATGATCGATTAGACTACATCTGAAAGGTGCACAAGAGAGACAGAAAAAATATTACGACAAATACCATGGTGAGTTAGAGTATGATGAGGAAGCCTGTGTGTACTTAAAGGTCTTGCATTTGAAGGGTCACAATAGATTTGTAATCAAAGAAAAACTCATGCCGAGATTCATTCATCTTTTTAAGGTCAAGAGGAGAGTCGACAAGGTTACATATAAGTTAGAGTTAGTGCCTCAGTTAGCCGAGATCTAACTCATATTTCATATTTCGATACTTCAGCTAGATAGGTTGAGAGGAGGCGTACGACTAATGGTAGATCTGAGTTAGATAGATCTAAGAGAGGACATCACCTACGAGGAGCAGCCTATTCAAATATTGGATCGTCAGGTGAAGAGATTGAGGAGTAAGGACATCTCGTCGGTCTTCGTCAAATGGCATCATGGGGACGAGGAGCTGACTTGGGAACTAGTCTCCTATATGCGCGAGCACTTTCCATACATATTTTGATTTTGTTAAGTCTTACTTCAAGATATTTTAATTTCGATGACAAAATTCTTATTAGTTGAGAAGATTGTAACAACCCTAAAATTTTAACCCGTGCCACACGACATTTCAAGACTGTGACATGGACATGTCATGACGTGGCATAGTTAGTCAACCATCAGGAGTCGACACCAAGGTATTTTATCGTTCGATGATTTTTGTGTATTATCTATGAAAAGAAATACTCGTAATTTAATTATTTCATTTTAATCGCTAATTTGCGAGTGAGGTAACTTCTCAATATGCGTGCATTTACGGGTACATGACTATAGTTGATCAATAAATCAAAGAGGTGCCTTAGTTTTAAATTTAGTCTAAAAGGGTATTTTTGACATTTCCTAAAATGGGATAAGAATTTTAATTTAATAAATTGATGTGTCATGTTGTAGTGGTAGGAAAAAAATGATAAATATATAAAAGAAAACATGTGGTTGAGAATGCCTACATATTTGTTTGGAAGTGAGAGAAATATATATCTCTCTTGGTCATTTTGTGTAGGGTGCTTTTGTTGAAAAAAAAGAGGGGGATACATGAAGCACAGTGGGTGAGGAGAGAAGAGGAGGAAGCTTGAGGTTCTTCAGTGTTGGTGGTGATTTGGTAGCTCTTGTGAAGTGGGTGCAACGCTAAGAGAAGCTAAGAAAATTAGGAAAACTATCTCTCTCTAACCTCTTGTAAATATTTAACTTGATTTGTGGCCATGGATTCTAGTGGGTTCTTTGTAAAATTTTATGAAGAAAATAGTGAGTTCATATTTGGGGGATTGGTGAAATTTTGATGGGGGCATACTTGGGGTTGAAGTGGTGTCGGCGAGGCGTTGAAAATAGCGACGAGGCGCTGGCCGAACCAACACCTATTTGGTGCTAGTGGCCAGCTCCTCAAGCTGGCCGAGCCAGCACAAAATAGGTGCTGGTGACCAGCACGAGGTGATGGCCAAACCAACGCCTAAATGGTGCTGGTGGCCAGCGCCTAATAAAAAAAATTTATAAAAAAATTTATTTATATACTATCTATAATATATATAATAAAATAAATTATATATAATATATATTACATATATATAATATACGTTATACATTATATATGTATCTATGTATATGTATAAAGGGACAAATGCCGTATCAAGAAAATTGGTCGAGCCGAAAATTGACCAACGTGGTTCGACTTGAGATATGGTCGATGTGGCCTCGATTCAATTCATTTAAAAGAATCTTACATTTTCATCAAATTATGGTAAATGGAAAGAAAATGATATTAAATAAATTATTTTTGGATTAGGGACTTGACACACCTAATTCATTGTAAATGGATAATTATGAGCCTAAGAGACTAGCGTCAAGCATTGGGTATGTACTTTGAGGTGTGTGAGAGTCGCGATTTGATTGATATTTTTGCGATATTGAGGTAAGGAAAACCAGCTAAGAAATGTGCAGTAGTTCATTTAAGTTTATATTTTATTGATATTGTATTGTATCCTTTTCTTGGAATTCCCACTCTACTATGAGTGTCCGAGGGCCAAGTGAGTTATGAGAGTGTTTCTGATGGAGTGGTCGTCGGCTTGCAATTGGGGCCATGACCTCCAGTCACTGGAGTATTTGGTCGGAATGAGACGTGGTTTACCCAGAGCATCGTTGATATCCCTCATTCGTGATGGTCTAGGTATAGCAGGTAATGCCACGTCCAAAAACCTAAGTCTGCTTAGCGTTGCCGCGACTCTATAACCCCGACCTTATGGTACCAGCACTCGGTGGTCTTGGACTACTTGGGCACCTCTCTATTTTTTCTTTTGACACTTATTCCTCGTTATACTTTCATTTTTACAGTTTTATTATCAGGCATTCCTTATAGCTTTCTTTCTATCCGCATGACTTTTAGACTGCTTTATTTATTTTGAATTACTTTTTAGATCCTACTGGCTTTTACTTACTGAGCTCGGCATTCTTGTGTTTGACCGAGTGCAGATCCGCAGTCGAGCAAGGGCTAGTCACCGATACTTGGCAATCTACTCTAAGGATATCGGAGTGGCATTCCTCCTCAACACACTTTTGTAGGTTTTTGACTTTTTTGTATTACTTATATATGTTTTTAACACACTTGGGATACTTGTTTGGGTTGAGAGATACACACGACTTGTATTTCATTTTTGTTCGGTTATACCACTTAACACAAGATATATATGAATATACATGTTTACAAGGTTCCACATTTAGGATGTTCAACTCTTGTACTTTATTATGAGTTATTTAACTTATTAATTGCTTCCGCTAACTTATAAAACTTGAAAATACAAATAAATCGACTTAAAATTATGAATTTACTTATATAGATGGATCAGAAGGTTGACTAAGCCTAACTTGACCAAGCGAGACTAGCTCGGGGGTCCATGTGGGCTTAGGCCGGGAGGGGCAGTTTTTGGGAAATTAGGGTCGTCACAAATTTGTCTCTTATCAATATGGTGCAGAATAGCCTATTTAACGGGTTAGCAAGCGATGATCCAGTTGCACATGTGGAAAACTTTCAAAGGAAGTGTGATACTATTCACATTATAGGAGTTACGAAAGAAGTAATTAGGATGAGACTTTTCCCAATCTAATTGGGTGGAAAAGACAAATCTTGGTTTCAAGGATTGAATGTAGGAAACATGACTTCATGGGCAGATATTAATGAGATATTCTTAGCCGAATTCTTTCCCTGGGTAAAAATCAGTGAAAGAAAATTGGAGATCAACCAATTCAAGCAAAATGATATCGAGTCTCTTAGTGAGGCTTGGCAAAGATTTAAAAAAATATCGTAAAGATGTCCAGGACATGGATGTGTGAAATGGGCATAATTGCAAATATTATACTATGGAATGAGTCATAGCACAAGAACATTAATGGATGTTGTAGCAGATGGTTCTCTACTAACTAAGAATGAAGATGGAGCATTAGATCTTCTAGATCTTATGTCCCAAAATTCTACAACAGGAACTCGCTCCACAATGAGAAAGCCAGCATGAGTTTTTGAGATTTATTCACTAGTAGCGATCATAGCACAATTATCTAACCAGAGTAGTCTCATGGCGAAGCTACAAATGGGACAATCAAGTCTACAAATGCAATCAATTCAACAACTTGTTAATCACTTAGCAATAGTGGTTGATCCGTTGGACATGCAATAAGGGATGGAGTTTGAAGATGTCAACTTCATGAATAATTAGAATTATAGAAACAACTTCAGGCTAAGAGGAATGACTTCTTAAAGATATTATCAAGGATACAACAACCCGAACTTTTCATATGAAAATCATGATAATGCACTAAAGCTGCCTCCAGGTTTTGATCGACAAGTCCAACGAGGGAGGCTATGCCAAAGTGGAGAAATGACTTAATCGAAGTCAATTGAGAGATCTTTTTAAGCCATTGACATTAACATGGAGAACGTCATGAGAGGAATGAGAAAGAGATGGAAAATGTGAAGCAAACTCTAAAACGAATTGATGATGAGATATCTCAGACCATAAAGAATTTAAAGAGACAAATTGGTCAGCTAGCAATTGCATTGAATTCGAGCAAGGAAGGACAATTTTCAAGTAACACAATTACGAATCCTAAAGAAAACATAAGTGCAGACTAATTAAGAAGTGTAAAAACAACCAATGATCCAGTGCGACCAAACTATGCAATAAATGAGACAAAAAGTCAATTGAGGAGCAGCATCAAAAAGTTACATCAATAAGCAAAAAAAAGTTGCACCAGCAAAAGAATCATAACTGGCTCAAAAGAAGGTAGTGGGAGAAAGACAGAAAAAAGATGTGGTATCGGGAGGAGTGACATTTCCTGACAATCCACCACTACCATATCTTTAGCAATTGGAGAAGTAGAAAGATCAAGAATAGTTCAAAAAGTTTGTATGGATGTTCAAGAAACCACATAAACATCACATTCGCCAATGCAATGAAATAAATGTCAAATTATACAAAGTTTTTGAAAGACATAATGGTAAGAAAAATGCGATTGGAAGAATATGAAATGGTAAACTTAACAGAAGAATGCGGTTTTATTTTATAAAGGAAGTTACCTCAAAAGTTGAAAGACCCAAAAAGTTTTTACATTCCATGCACTATAGGACTACATTTGTTTGATCTTATGTGATTTGGGAGCAAGCATAAATTTGATGCCCTTATCAGTTTTTCACAAGTTGGGTTTGGGAGAATTTATGCTAACCACTATGACTATACAATTAGCAGATCGATCAGTGATTTGTCCAAAAGGAGTAATTGAAGATATGTTGGTAAAGGTGGATAAGTTCATTTTTCCCATTGATTTTATAGTGCTTGATATGGAAGATGATGCATAGGTATCATTAATTTTAGGGAGACTATAATGACCCGAGATTTTGACTTGTGTCATGTGCCAAGTCAAGGTCGTATGTGGGACCCACTCGTCGAAACACGTATGTCCGAATCTCGGGTGGAGACACCGAGGTATGATATTTTTCCATGATGCGTGTATTATTTAATAATATCTAATTTGAGATGAGAATGCTAATCGTTGGGTCGTTCTACGAGTAACGTATATGCAGGGAATTCGGTGAGCCGAACGGGGACGCACCTCGAATCACGTGTCGATGTTGGATCGAGGTAGTGGCTTAATGTGGCTATAGTGGATGTAGTGGTTTTAATGTGGTAACATTAAAACAATATAAATTGGATGCGCCTTGTGATGCGTGCGGCACGAGTGTCGAGATTGTGAAATAATGCGGGTAATAGTGTGAATATTTGCGGTGCCTCGAGATACGCGATACCTAAATTTTTAGGGAAAACATTGAATAAATATATTTTTAATGTGTCTCGAGTTCCGCTTTGCACGAATCTCGAGGACACATTTGGAAAAAAGCAAAAGAGAAAGTGATCGGGTAGGAGAGAAAAAAAAGGAAATAGAGAGAAAGAGGAAGAAAGAGAGGAGAGAGAGAGGAGAGAAAGGGAAGGAGCGGCTCCGGCGATGGGGAGCCAGAGGCGGCCGGACGGCGTCCCAACATCGAGAGGCCGCGGACGAGCGGCGCGGCACTGCGAGGTCGCGAACGAGCCGCAGCAGCAATGGTGGCGCGTTGACCAAAGAAAGCGGGTGCGGCATGGTGCGGACGGCGAGTCGGCCAAGAGAAGGCAGCAGCAGAATGGCGCGACTCCGACGATGGCAACGACATAGCTTCGGGAGCCGGACACGGACCAGCGCGCACCGCCGCAAAGATTGGCGAGGCAACGGTAGAGATCGGCTGCGATCACAGCGGTGCGGCAGCGCGGCGGCGGCAGCGTTGACCGGCGGTGGATGGCGAGACCGCAGTAGCGGCGCGGATCCAGCAGGGCGCGCGCCGACGACACCAGCGGCGGCGGCGGCGAGTGGCTCGACAATGCGGCGCGCCTCCGGCGAGTGGCGTGGCTTCGACGGCGGCGCGGGGAACGGTGTGGAGCAACGGCGCGGTGGTGTGTTGACGGGCAGATCGATCCCCGACGAGACAACAACAGTGGACAAGGCATCACGACTTTGACGAAGCTCGACAACGCGATGAGTTACTTCCGAAGGAGACGAGAGGCGTGGGTCGTGGGACTTATGAGGTATAGTCAGGTGTCGGGTGCGCATATCGTGGCGTGCGGGTGTCGGGTGCGTATATCGAGGCGTGAGTGGGACATTCTCAAGGTAAGTAAACTAGTGAGGAACTGTACAGTAATTTCATTGCTTTGATATTGTTATTTATTGCTTGGATATTATCATTGAAAATTTTATTGATTGAGCGGGTCCATTGGCATGCGAGTCATGGTTACTATTCATTTGCGATATGAGCTCTTATCTGAACTTATCGGGGTCTGTGGATATCTCATAGTCGCAAGGGTTAGGGCTGGGAGGCTGGGGTCTCTTCCTAAACCCGAGTCTGTTAGGCTTTTGCAGTGACTCAAGGACCTTTTGGTCGGGACTCCTTTCTATTTGGCCTCACTTATCAATTGATTTGTGCCTTTTATATGCATGTGTTACTCCAGTGGCAAGTGAGTCATGGTACTATTATATGCGATATGAGCTCTTATCTGGACGCCGTCGATATCTCCCAATTGAGTGTACGTTGGGGGGCTCTTATCCGAGTCTGTGGATATCTCATAGTCGCAAGGGTTAGGGCTGGGAGGCAGGGGTCTCGTCCTGAACCCGAGTCTGCTGGGCTTTTGTCGTGACTCAACGACCTTTTGGTCGAGACTCCTTGCTATTTGGCCTCATTTATCAATTGATTTGTGTCTTTTATATGCATGCATACTCCAGTGGCAAGTGAGTCATGGTACTATTATCTGCGATATGAGCTCTTATCTGGACGCCATCGATATCTCCCAATTGAGTGTACATTGGCGGCTCTTATATGGGTCTGTGGATATCTCATAGTCGCAAGGGTTAGGGCTGGGAGGCTAGGGTCTCGTACTAAACCCGAGTCTACTAGGCTTTTGCCGCGACTCAACGACCTTTTGGTCGGGACTTCTTGTTATTTGGCCTCACTTAACGATTGATTAGTTTACGGTCTTTTATATTCATGCGTTACATGTTCATTTCTTTCTAATTGCATGAATTCGACTGTTCTAGTTTTATTTTAAAATGTTGTATATGTCCTACCGACATTGCTTACATGTGCTCGTCATTCGTTTGGTTGACTGAGTGTAGATCCGCGGTCCATCAAGAGGAAGGCTCCATAGCTAGGTGAATTTTTTGTATATCTTGTATTTACTCTCCTCTCGATGACGGTTATGCAGGGTTCCACAGTTGGGTCGCCTAGCTTTTTGTATTATTGTTGAGTTATTTACTTAAGTGCTTCCGCTAAAGTGTAAAACGTGAAAAATATAAATAACTCAACTTAAAACTTATGAATTTACGTATAATAAAGGATTGGAAGGCTGACTAGGTCTGCGTTAACCTTGCGAGACTGGCTCGAGGGTTCACATGGGCTTAGGCCCGGCGGGGCCCAATTTGTGGAAAATTAGGGTCGTCACAGAGACCATTTATAGCAACTGCATGAGCTTTGATAGATGTTCGAGAGGAAGAATTAAGATTACAAGTGAATAATGAGGAAGTTCTATTCACATCTACAAGACCTTGAAATTTCCAAGTGAGGGAGAGAATTGTAAGCGTATTGAAGTCTGAGATTTAGTGTTTGATTATATTTCTAAGATAGCAAAGGAATATACGTCAAAAGGCCCACTGGAGCATTGTTTAGTTCAAAACATAAGAATAAGTTCTACGGTTCAGGGTGAACTTCAGGAGGCAGTCAATGCTCTATCACTAGTGTGATCCTCAAAGTTTCATAGAGGCTTTGAGAAACTAGAAACGAAAGTGGAAAGTGTAGTTATTAAACAAATAGTGGAGTTAAAACCTTTGCCAAAACATTTGAGATATGCTTAATTAGGAGAAAATTCAATGTATCATGTAATTATTTTTGTAGCTTTGACAGAATTAGAGGAAGAAAAATTAATTTGAGTTGTGAAAGAGCATCATTCATCATTAAGATGGACAATTAAAGATTTAAGAGAAATTAGTATGACTGTTTGCATGCATAATATCTTAATGGAAGAGAATCGTAAACAATCAATTGAAGCTCAAATGCAGTTAAATCCGGTAACAAAAGAAGTGGTAAGAAAAGAGATTTTAAAATGGTTGAATGTCGGAATCATCTATGATATCTCAGACGGTTCATGGATTTCACCAATACATGTGGTACCAAAGAAAGGATGAATGACCATTGTTCACACTGAAAATGAAGAAACCTTGTCCATTAGAACAATAACTGGTTGGAGAGTTTGCATTGATTATCGAAAATTAAATAAGGCTATAAGGAAAGATCATTTCCCTTTACCATTCATTGATCAGATGTTAGATAGGTTATTAGGATATAAATATTATTATTTCCTAGATGGGTATTCGAGATATAATCAAATTGCTATAACACCAAAAGATCAATAGAAAACTATGTTTACATGTCCGTATGGAACGCTTGCATTTAAACATATGTCATTTGGATTGTGCAACGCACCAGCAACATTTCAGAGATGTAAGATGGTTATTTTCTCTGATATAGTGGAGGATATTCATGGTGTTCATGGATGATTTTTCTGTATTTGGAGCATCGTTCGACTTATGCTTACAAAATTGAGCTTTGGTATTGTAAAAATGTCAACACACAAACTTAGTACTTAATTGGGAAAGTGTCATTTTATGGTGCGAGAAGGAGTTGTTTTGGAATGAAGAGTGTCTGCTCAAGGATTAGAGGTTGATAGAGCAAAAATAATGGAAATCAAGAAACTTCTTATGCCAAGAAACATTAAAGATATAAGGAGTTTTTTTAGGACAAACGGGTTTCTACATATGGTTTATCTACATATGGTTTATCAAGGATTTCTCAAAGATCATTAAACTATTGTGCTCATTTTTGGAAAATATGTTCTATTTGAAATGAGTCTTGCATATGTAGACGCATTTGAGACCTTGAAAGTAGCTTTGATTTCAACACCAATAGTGGTCGTATACCATATTAGGAATCTGACTTAAATTTAATATACGATGCAAGTGACTATGTAGTGGGAGCAGTGTTAGGCAAACGGAGGGATAGAACATTTAGAGTTATATACTATGCAAGCAAAACACTAAATCCAGCACAACAAAATTATACTACCACACAGAAAGAGCTATTAGTAGTAGTGTTTGTATGAGACAAGTTTAAAGCTTACATAGTGGGATCAAAAGTCACTATCTACACTGACCATGCAACAATCTGCTACTTGTTTGCAAAGAATGATGCAAAACTAAGATTGATTAAATGGGTTTTATTATTGCAAAAGTTTGATTTGAAAATTAAAGATAAAAAGAGAAGTGAAAATTTGGTTGCATATCATCTATCTAGGTTACCTCATAAATAAGGTGATACATATAAGTCGGTAACAGAAGTATTTGTGGATGAGCAATTATTTCAAACATCCAAAATCATGGAGTCACTTGATCTAGACTCGAACTGAAATGAGCGAAAAGGCGTCGGGCTAATGACATTAAAGGAAGCGCTACTGGGAGGCAGCCTTTTAATTTCAATTTTTAAATTTCAGTTATTTATTTATTAGATAGAACAACTCAAATGTTTTAGTAAGTATTTTTCTTATTTTATAAGTTTCATGCTACATGTGTAAGAAAAACTATTTGCCAAGTGATTTTTCATTGGAATGGAGAAGTCTCTAGATATTAAGTATATTACCATGAGAATCAAGGATTTAGAGTGTTTGAAGGCGTATTTATTTTAATTTGGGGTCTTTTAAAATTCTAGTAGTTATTTAAGCTTTATTTTGATGCATTGTTATGTTTAAATTATGCAGTTATCAAAGTATATTATATATGTTTGTGTGTTTGATGTTTTTATGTTTCAGACTTATTTTTAAACCTTGAGGACAATGTTTGATTTAAGTTTGGGGGTATCAACACTATGAATAGTGGTAATAAATGATAAATTAAGGATAAACACTATAAGTATGATCGTAAAATTCTATTTTTGAAGCAGTTAAATAGGAAAAATAGTAGTGTATGTTATTTCATTTACTTATTATTTAAATGTGTATAGGTAGTATAGATTAAGTCATATGTAATAGTGTAGCAAATGAATAAAATAAATCATTGGCAAAGTTCATGTCTTTAATTGAGGATAAGTAAGAATACAAATATCAGTTGATATGAAACTCAAGAGAATGTTATCATTTTTGAAGAAGATAAGAATCAACGATATAATTTCATGAATGAAAACTTAGAGTTAAGGAAGATCATGAACTTGAAACCAAAACAAGAAGAATACTAAAACATTTTTTATGGAAAAAGTTAGATCTTTAAAAAATTCTATAATAACTATGAATCTTACTTGACTATAACGTAAATAAAGACTTAGTACTAAAATGGGAAGAAATAAGCATGGCGTTTAATAAAAAGTTGGAATTAAAACTTGCTTAATAAAAGTGAAAGTGAGAAGTGCTAACAAGAGTTTTAAATAAAAAATTAGAGAGTCATACAATTTTTATAGGAAAAGAACAAAGAACTTGATGGTTGGAAAAGGTGAGAAAAATGGAATTCATAGGAAAATGAGCAGGGACTGTACAATTAAAAAAATACAAGGAGAAAAGAAAAGAGATATATAGAAAGAAAGAAAGGCGGAAGTCAAATAAAAACACTTCAATGAAAAAATTTAGCTCGAGTACATGTAACTCAGTTGAGTTATATTTTCCTTTCAACTATATAAAGTCATATGGACTCTTGAAGTATTAAAGTCTACAAAAATAGTATGATCTATATTTATTTGTGAATTCTTGAGCTCAATGAGAAATCATGAGATTGTGCACTTGCTATTTAAGTGTCGATGTGAAGTAAACTTGTAAGTAGTGATGGTTTTTGTTATGAACTACTTTTGAGTTTCGAAAGTAAGTTATACACATTATCAAGGCTACGTGTTTTGAAAGTACTAGTTCTTATAAAGAAAAACTCTCGAGTGAATTACTAATTTGAAACTTATTGGAATTAAAGGATACTCCATGAATTATGTAAAATGAGCAAGGAATATAAGTAGTACTAGTATGCGTAGTTAGTAGAATACACTTTTGCTCGAGACGTGCAATACCCTAAGTCTGGAGGTATTTGATAAGTGCTAAATTAGACTTATATGCGGGGTTAGTTTATATATATATATATATATATATATAATTGGCCTAAATATCCTGGAATGAGGTGTAATTGATGGTATTTATGTGTTTTCAGGTCTACAAGGCATAAAAGAGAAAAAATGAGTGATTTCATGATGAAATGAAGAGAAAAAGCAAAAAAGTGACAAAACTATAGTTGATAATGTGGCAAATACAGTTGACACCGTGGAGAATGAGCATAAGGCATGAAGATCAAAAGATGAGATCTGGGAGGGTTGACACTATGCATGGAAAGTTGACGCCGTGGGGTTTACATACACAATGCCAAGCAGTTACACAGTGGGCGTTGAGTCTACTGAGAGGAAAAAATACACATGAAAGGTTGACGTTGTGGCACCGTTGTCACTTTACACAGGGAGTGTGGATCACTTATAGACAGAGTCAAGTTATAAAAGTAGAACGTTTCGAAATTCTAGTTCGTTTGAAATTGTTAATTAGGGTTTCAAATTGTAATTTTAGAGTTTTAGAAGTATAAATAAGTATTAAAACGTAGTAAACTCACCCATAATCATAGATTATCCAACACAAGAGCATAAAAGTAGTTTACATTAGATTTGAATATTGAAAAGAGTTTCAAAGGAGATACATTGAAGACTCCAATTACGATGATTCAGTATTATTTTTTTATTTAATTAAAGTTATTATTAATGTCATTCTAGTATTTTTCTTTAGTAAAACCCAATGCGTGAGAAGTCCGCCAACGATTGAAATGCATAGTGACGTCCGACACGCTTCTCAAAGTTGTCAGAAACGACCAACGACAGCCCATCAGCTACCAATAAAAGCTTAATAACTCTTGGACCCAAAAAAATGCCATTTTGCTTGATTAGTACACCTAGGAAAAAAATTTATCAATCCAACACATCTACAAAAAGCTTTACCAAACTAACACATTTTCGGTCACGTCAGCGCCACGTAATCGCCACCTCACCGGGAGGTGTGTAGGATTCAAAACGTGACCTGGGGTCACGTTTTGGGTGTTTAAACCCAAACCCCCTTCCCCCCTGCACGAACCCTTACCCCCCTTGCCGCTGCGCTGCTGCCGCCGCCGGCCGTCATCGCCTCGCTTCCTTTCGCTGTTGTCCACTCGCCGCCGCCGTGCCGGATCTCGTGCTGGCGCCGCTTGCTCGCTTTGCAGCGCCGCGCGTCTCCCTACCGCCGCTGCCCTTCTCTCCGCGCTGTTGTCCGCATGCCGCCGCTGCCCGGATCTCGGATCTTCCATCTTGGTTTTGCTCCGCTTTCTGCCACATTGCCGCTTTGTCGTGTTCGTCGCTAATCGCCTCTCGTCGTGCTGCTGCTTTTCCTCTGCCTTCCCGGTTGGTCGTCGCCTCCTCAACTGGTCTCGTTTGTATTGGTAAAAATCTTCTTCTAAAATGTGTTGTGCATTTAACGTTTTATGCAATAATGATTGTTAAATGAATAAATTGAATTAAAATCGCATGATAATAAGCAAATTTCACATAAGATGATATATATATCATGGCTTATATAAATTATTGATGTTTTGTATTTATGTTAGCGACTAAACTACGTTAATTTATATTTATATTAATATTAATATATATATATATATATAAATTGAGAAACAATATTGCTTCTCATATGTCAGTATAATAATTAATCCATAACAGTGTTGGCCATTTAAATTCCATAATGATAATATATTGTTTTAGTTATGACTAATGTAAGTAATGGCTAATGTAAGGTCCTGTGATGCTAATTAACTTGTGTATATATATGCTAAGTAACTTGTGTCTCTGTACGTTGAAACTGAAGTCACTGAATGCGAGTTACATATTTGGTACAGTTTAAAATGAATTTCATCATATTGTGAAAGAGAATAAGATTGTTTCACGCACATAATTAATTATATATTATATATTTAAATAAATGAGGTAATCTCTTATGGATGCTCAAAGAATTAAAATAAAATAGCTCAAAGAATTTCAAGTGAGATAGAGTCATGCGACAATTCGGTTTGACGCAAAGGATACCACCTTTACATAGCACAAGCATGGAGCTACATAAGATTGACTTGAGAGGGAAAACGGATAAGGATTGGAGTGCAGAACATAGTGCTTATGTCTGCATGTGGAACGAACGTGCCTCCAATATTGCAACTGATGAAATATTATATGAGCCATTACACTTTTACGACCCGTATATGCTATGGTATCGTCGCATTACACGACGATTCATGTCCCGTCGTGGAGCTATTGCTGAGGCATTGGTAAGTACAATTTTATTTTATTTTTCAGTCTGGAAGTCTTTCAAATAGTTGTTTTCATTTTACCTTCGCATACAACTTCATAAATATTTTATATGTAGGCACATGGAATGACATCAATTCATCATTGACATTGGGTGATGATGTGTCTATTGCACGTATTAGAGATGTAGCTACATCGACTTTGACTGCAGTACATGCATATTATCGCATGCATAATATGCCCACTTCATTTGAAGCTTATCATCAATCTTCTCATGATGATACACGTTCAAGGCATGACACTCCAGTGTATACTCCATCAGTACCTCTCAACGAGTTTGACACTCCACATACTCCATCAGTTCCTCCTAACATGGCATTCGAGGCTACGGAAGCCTTTCCATTTGACAGGGTACCTACATCTTCGCGTCATTTTAATGCAAGTCCAATAATGATGAATTTCTCTGAGAGTACAAGTACTCAAGATGGTGGAATGCATGATATCGATGATATTCAAAGAGAAGATGCTCAAAATCCTACTGATGCGGGCCATTCGGATGTCCCATTAGCTTTAAATCGTAATGTCCGAGTCGTAAAGAGAACACGTTGTGGGACTGGAAGTCATTATTTGGGGTCAGACTAGGACTTTTTCTTAACTCTTATAAGACATTTTTTTTCCTTTTTATTAGTGCTTTGTAATTGATCACCTGCAATTTTCTTCATTAATATAAATTCAAATTGCAAGTTCTTTTTGTTGAATTAAAATATTGTTTTGCAGTATATGGTATGACATTATTTTTGTGGGTGTGTTGGGACATATCCTCATCAAATGATGCCCATGAGTGGATTTGCCTAAGTCAATGACTAAAATAGGTCAACTGATCACAAAAAGAATAGAAATGACTATCTTATTTTTGTTTGACAATGGTATGACATTATTTTTTGAAGAAAAATAAATGCTACCATATACAACACTTCAAAATCACATTTGCATAAAAAAAAAATCAATTTGCAAAACAATGTGTTTCTATATTTGTGAAGGTTACTTTTTGTGTTCAATTTCAACTATATATTGGTTGTTAACTATTGAAGCAATTGAATCCACGTGAACCTAACTCGACACTGCTCCACAATTTCCATCTAATGAGTCATGCACTTAATTAAATATCACCTTAGACAATATCAACTACATATCCACTACAACATGTTTTGTTTGTCTTAGGTGACTGCAAGTCACGTTTTCCATTTACCCCAACACACCTCCAAGGTGGCGGGTGATGTGGCACTGACGTGGCAACAAATGTGTTAGTTTTGGAAATATTTTTTTGGGTGTGTTGGATTTGTAAATAGTACCCCTAACTATACTAATCAAGCAAAAAATGAGGGTCGCTAAGGGCACCCCACCAATTCATGAAGGCACCATGTTATTAAGGGCACAAAACAAATTTCCAAGGGCACCCAAAAATTACACATGAAATCCCGAAAATACCCCCTCCTGCACAAACACGAAAAAACCCGGCTGCACCCCACCACCCCCTCCACCACCTTCACCGATCTTGACTCCAAGATTGTGAGCCGATTTCGACTCCAAGATTATTGCACCCCACCACCCGCTCCACCATCTTCGATTTACGACTTTTTTGCAGTTCGTAGGGTCGTGGTGTGAGCCGATTTCGTCTCCAAGTTAGGGTTCGGATGAAGTTCGTCGGACACACCTGATTTAGTGTAATTAAGTTACATTTGGTAGAGTAGTTGTGATTTACAGTGGTGGTGGTTTGTTCAATAGTTTAAAAAATGGGAATTCGCGGTTCTCGGCCATACAGGCCAGAGACTGTGCTAACTTTCTCGGCCAAGCATGGCCGAGCGGGAAGCTAAATTTTTGGGAAGTCGCAGTCTCGGCCACAAAGGACGGAAAGTCTCACAGTGTCTCGGATACGCATGGTCGATAGTACTCTAGTTCTATCGGCCGAGACTTGACGAGAGCACGGAGAATTGAAGTGGTCAACCTATATCGGTGGTGCACAATCGACACCTTTCAATCAGACGCGGTTGGACACCGCCGATATATAGGAACAATTGTCGGTCATGGGTGATCGAAAACATGGGCTGGTTCACGAACCCGCTTGACCGAGACATCAGAAATGGATGAAATTGAACATTACTTTTTGTAAATTTTTTGTTGGGTTCTGTTCCATGCGCTTATATGTTGTAAATTTTTTCAGGTATGGCTCGTCCGTAGGCACCGGTGACTAGGGAGGATATTAAAGGAAAGATGAGGATACTTAGTATCAGGGTCACTAGGTGATCTTATGAAATACCAAGGAACATTAGAGAGATAATAAGAAGAATTGATGATTAAAACTGCAAAGAACACAATCATAAGCGATGGAAAGGTAGTCCTACATCATAAGCGTCATGAGGAATCTATTTAAGTAAAAGCAAAGCCACTTCAAAAAGCAAAATATATAATAATTACAACCAGACAAAAGTAAACGGTGAAAGCAAATAGTAACTACTACTTTACATAATAAGAGACCAAAAGCAAAAGCACTGCGGCATGGGCTGGATGGCTAGACACGTCTATGAAGCATGGGCTTGATGTGAGGATGGCATGGGCCTGATTAGTCGCTAGGTCCTTGGTAACGGATAATGCAATGTGATGATGCGGGGAAAAATAGAGAAATTCCCGGAGAGCAGCATACACATAATCAGGGAACCGCGTCATAGTCGGAAAATGAATATACACACGGATAATGGGACATCCCAATAAATACCATAAGCCAAATAGAAGACAAATATCATCTTGTGTCCACACATGGCTGATATGATATGTGAAAATGTTGAGGGAATGCCGCCTTGGATGAGGATTCCAGTCAATCTCAACGCCATTGTTGAATAATTCTTGACAAATGACCTCTACCAAAGGATGATGGATGCCGAGATTCATGGTAACCGTAGGAGACTCTTAATTAGTATCAGGGTCACAAATCTGCATCAGAAAGATTTTGAATGTTATAATCAGAAACAGATCTGGTAGATGACGAACATTTAGAAGCGATCTGTTTAAATCCAACCAAAATGTGCAGCACAAACACGAAAATACCGAAAAAAAGGTTCTCGGTTTTACATATCCGAAACTTTCTTCTAAGTATCGCTCACAAAAGACCGAGAGTTACTGATTACTCTCGGTTTTACCAATCCGTGACCGACGTATAGCTATCGGTCCATATGATCGAGATATCACCATAAATCTCGGTCCTGCGAGGCCGATACAATCGTGCACATCCATAGAAACTTCGGATAACCGCAAAATAAACACAAAAAACTTGCAAAATTTCCGTGAGTTCGACCTCCTCTTGCACGATGCAAGTACAATTCTACATTATATAGTGGAAACAAGTTCGAGATTTGAAAAACTACCAAACCCTACGTTGACAAACAAATCATCATTTTCACGATTATACACAACTAACAACTTCTAAAAATCCGAATATGGTTGTCAAACATTGTTACCTCGTTGTCGGACGAGCAAAAAATCGATCGGCTCTTCGCCAATATGGTTGTCAAACATTGTTACCTCCCTAACTCCTTGTCAAAATGGTTTGTGGGGTTTGAACTAATGACGAACGGACAAAAATCGATCGCCCCCGTCTCTTTAAAACGGGCACGATTTTTTGCAATGTTTGTAAAACATACGGGACTGTTTTGCCCGTTTTTTTTTAATATAATTAAATATTTTGATTCGAGTGAGGGCGGCGTTTTGGGGTCCAGTAGTTCAAGCTTGACGGCGGACTTGGGGCGGACGTGCATCTTGGAGACCGGGTGGAGCGGCGGCGCGCGAAATCGTGGGACTCCTTGTCAAAATGGTTTGTGGGGTTTGAACCATTATATATATACATGGGCAAAATGGTCTTTTCCATTTTTGCTGAAATTTTTATAAATTAATTGGGTGCCTTCATGAATTGGTGGGGTGCCCTTAGCGGCCCTCCAAAAAATCCTCAAAAAAAGCTCAATTACTTTTTATCCAAACAATCTCGATGTGAAGCAGCGGTCAATAAATGAGGAGACACTTCCCCGTCCTCACTTCTGGAGTACCATAATACATTTCCCAACAAACCTCTTATGGCTCTTTCTTTCACACACACACCATCAATTTGTTTTTGTTGAGCGATCTCTCTCCTCTGCTCTGCTCTGCTCTGTGCCGTCTGTTTCTTTCTCCGATCCAACAATTATTTAATGGCTATGAGAAGAGCGATTGCAACACAAATTGTTGAGCGATGGTCATCGGGATTGGGATGTCGATCGATGTCGTTGTGTTTCCATGGCATTGAACCAGCACCGAAAGATCCGATATTGGGAGTGACGGAAGCGTTTCTGGCGGATGAGAGTCCCCACAAGGTCAATGTTGGAGTTGTAAGTAGTAATTCATTTGAGTCAATAAATCAATGTTTGATGAGGAGTTGAGTGTTTGATTTTAGTGATGATGATGATTTTAGGGAGCTTATCGTGATGACAATGGGAAGCCTGTCGTTCTCGAATGCGTCAGAGAGGCGGAGAGGAGGATAGCTGGGAATCTCAACATGTAAGGGATTGTCAGTCTCAGTTTAATCTTGTGTTAGGATTGATTTTTAGGGTTTTTGGAGTGCAATTGTTGCGTGTGTTTTGAGTAGATGGTCCCCTCCTCGCATCGCATCAATTTGTGCTCCTTTTTTTTTTTTTACTCCACTGGTTTGATTCTTCCATCTGTCTTTTTTTTTTTTTTTTGGGTGTTGTGCTTGTGGTTTCCTAAATGGGTATTAGTGATGATCTAGGCCAAAAAGCTTTGACAGCTGTAGAGGATGTGACGATTTCCAGTGTTTTGGCCAGAATTAAATGTAACTGAAAGTTACGCTCTGCATGCGATTTCGCAAGTGGCAATAATAGTAATGGTCTAGCCGAAAACATTAGGACAGCTGTGGATGATGTCTTGTTTGTAAGTCTTTTTGGCCAGAATTAGATGTTTAGAGAGCCCAAATTTGGTTTTAGATATTAGATGGAAGGCGATTCAGTAAAGTTGACAAGTCATGGAAATCCGATACCATGTGAAGTTTTGTAAGGCCCGGTCCAAGTTTTGAGACAGTGGGAGAGACTAGTTGTACATTTAGGGTGCGTTTGCTAACAAAAAAAAAATTTCAATGAGGAAAAACTATTTTCTTAAGCAAATCTTCTTCAGAGAATTTTCTTAAGAAAATTATCTTATTGTTGTTTGATAGTGCGTTAGAAAATTTTCTTAATTTTTTATGTTGTTTGATAACAAATGAAATTTTTTTAAGAAAAACTTAACCTCTTTCATTTTAAAAATATAATATGACTGCAAGACAAGAATGTTTATAATTGAAATTGATCTTTAAAATAGGTTTCAATGCATTTTTTTTATGAAACCCAACTATATATAAACAACGAGAAAATAGTTTCAATCATTTCAATGCATTAACTTGGTTAAGTTGGATTGAAACCCAACTATATACCTAGAGTATCATCTATCTGGCTACAAGTGTGTGGCCACACCTTCCATATGAACTATAGCAGATACTTGCATTTGGCCACATCTACCAACACAAAATTGATCAATTAGGCCACAAAAATGGCTCCATGAGAAGCTCCAGGGTTGGCATAGCCTGGTCTGTAGACTAGACTCATGCGACGAAAGCATTCATTAAAAGTACATCGCAGATCTTCTAATACATTTATTGTCTTTACTTGGGAATTTAATCAAACAATTGGTGGTAGAAAACTTCAACAAGAAATACATGAATGCAATTCTATGAGCTTTAACAACTTTTATGTCCTTCAAAGCTTTCATGAGAATGAGCTATTAGTTTTGAAAGCAATTTCCTTCTTCATTATGGAATCTTGGATATGTGCTTCCAGATGTACTTTCACGCTTTCCAAGTTCTAAACTCGTTTTGGGTCCAGATTCTCCTTTAAGAAAAATTGAAAAGATGGGATTTGTTTTGAAAAACCCATTTATAGAGGAGTTGTTAGTCTTCACTAAAACTCAAAGTTTGAAGGCATGGCAAAGAATTTCTAAAGATAGATTGGGAGCTCCTAATTTGCTCTCATGCCTCTTCTCTCATTGAACTTCAACCACGAATCTATGCAACTCTAATTTTGAACATCACATTGAGAAGCACAAGATTTATGGCAGATAGATTGATCGAATAGACAAATACTGATCAAAATTGAGAATAGAGAAAGGTAATTCTTCTGTCGATTGAAGATTTCTAGCAGATAATGGGGTACTATCTATCTAATGTGTTGGTTAATCCCTCAACACTCACCATAGAAGCTGAAAACCACAACACAAAATTAATCAATTCGAGGCGAATTATACCAAATTGAGCATTAAAAAAAGGGGGTTTGTCAATGGTTCGTATTAGTTATCTTCTTCATCTTCTTCGTTGTTGTTGTGTTGGTCTGAGGAAGACAAGAAGGCATGAGCGTCTATGCCGAGATCGGACGCCAACGTGATACTTGATAAATCGTTAGTTTATAAGTTCAGTAGGTTGAGTTCGACTTTGGAGTTCGAGTTTGGGTTTGCGCGAGAGAAAATCTCCAATTTCCATGTTGAAATAAGAGAAAATAAATGATGAAAATAAGAAGCGTGGGTTTTTTTTCTCGGCGGTTACAAAGTGTATCAAACATGGAATAAAACGGTTACATTAAAAAAAAACACACACAATTTTCCATGATTTTTCTCATTTTCTTCGCTATCAAATACACCCTTAGGCTTAAGCTTTAAAATGGGTGTGTTCTTTAAAATGCCAACTCAAGGTACTATCCCACATTCTAACTTATGACGCACTTGAATACCTGATATGGGGCTATTCTTAACAATCCCCCTCAAGTCCAACGAGTGATAGCCAAGTTGAGACTTGAATTGATTGGATTCTTCAAGTCTAACGGGCATTTTCTCTAATCCAAAGGGCAATGAACCAACTTAGATAACTCGAATCCAACAGGCATTGGCCAACTTGGGACGGGTCTTAGCCCCCAAAATGCCATGGCAAGATAATGTCTTTTTTTTTTTTGGTAGAAGCAAGATAATGTCTTTCATGTTAACTTATAACCAACTCAATACTCACTTGAATAGTCAATGTGGGACTGGTCATGTTATATAGGCCCAAGTCGGACATCCAATTGTTTCGATTTGAATTAGTCGTGCATTGGCTCAAATCCAATAAGCAACTAGTCACCTGGGATGGGCATTATTAGCCAACTCAAATTCAACGGGACATTGGCGAACTTTAGGCAACTGGTCAATTTGAACAATTCAACGGGGCAACAGTCAACTTGGGACAGGTCTTAGCCAACTAGAGACTTGACATCAATGGATATTTAAAACCAGGAGGATAGTCTACTTGGTAGGTATAACTTGGAATGAAATCTTGGACATCCATTTATTACTTTGATACCATTTTAAATTGTGTAAGATGGAATGCCCAGGTCTAAAGCGTAGGAGGGGGAGTGTGCACAAGTGGGGCTCAAGTTTAGGAGAGAGTATACTCCAAAATGTCAAGGCAAGGTATAAGTGGGGCTCAAGTTTAGGAGAGAGTATACTCCAAAATGTCAAGGCAAGGTATTGAGTGAAATATATGTTAGGAGGGTGAGTGTGCACGAGTGGGGCTCAAGTTTAGGAGAGAGTATACTCCAAAATGTCAAGGCAAGGTAGTGTCTTTCATCCTAACATATATTTCACTCAATACATGCTTGAATATTCAATGTGGGACTATTCTTAACACAACCATTTATTTTGAGAATAAGTAGTGGTTTTGATACAAATGTCTTAGATATGAATTTGCTCCATTGTACCACATTGTCTTTCTGTTCTTATTGCCACAACAACAACAACAACAACAACAACAACAACATAGCCTCAGTCCTAAATTAATTTGGGTCGGCTACATGGATCAAACTTCTCCATTGTGTTCGATTAAGTGCAATTGATAGTGAGCTTTCCAAACCATTCAAATCCTTCCTAATTAATGCATCCCATGTTAACTTTAGTCTACCCCTACCTAGTCGAATTTCTACAGTTTCTATTGAGTCAAGTTTTCTAGTGGGGGCATTTGTAGGTTGTCTTTGCAAGTGACCAAACCACCGCAACCGCTCTTCCCTAATTTTTGTATCAATTGGTGCTACTCCTTCTTGTATTTGAATTTCTATATTTCTTATTCTATCTTTACTAGTTTTACCATACATCCACCTAAGCATCTTCATTTTTGCTACGTTCATTTTATGTAATTGTTGTTGCTTTACCGCCCAACATTCACTACCATAGAGCATAGCTGGCCTAATTGCGGTCCTATAAAATTTTCCTTTTAACTTAGTAGGAACATTTCGATCACAAATCACCCATGTTGCACTCCGCCATTTCTTCCATCCAGCTTGAATTCGATATGTGACATCATTCTTAATATTACCATCATTTTGTATGATTGATCCTAGGTATCTAAAGTGGTTCACCTCAAGAACTTCTACTTCCCCTAATTTTATCACTCCATTATCTCGATGTCTAGTATTTCTAAACTCACAGTGCATGTATTCAGTTTTCGTCCTACTCAACTTAAAGCCTTTAGATTCTAACGTATTCCTCCAGAGTTCTAGTTTCCTATTCACTCCATCTTTTGTTTCATCCATTAAGACAATATCATCTGCAAATAGCATATACCATGGTATATCCTCTTGAATATGCCTAGTTATTTCATCCATAACTAAAGTTAATAGATATGGACTTAAAGCCGATCTTTGATGTAGTTCTATCGTAATGGGGAATTCTTTTGTAGCTCCTCCAAATGTCTTTATACTCATTACTACTCCATCATACATATCCTTAATAGTGTCTATGTATCTAGCATGCACTCATTTTCTTTCTAGAACCCCCCAAAGAACATCTCTATGGACACTATCATATGCTTTTTCTAAATCTACGAATACCATATGAAGATCTTTTTTCTTTTCTCTATATTTTTCTAGCAATCGTCTTACAAGGAAAATCGCCTCCATAGTTGACCTTTCAGGCATGAAGCCAAATTGGATATCTGATATTGTTGTTTCTCGCCTTAGTCTATTGTCAATTATCCTCTCCCAAAGTTTCATAGTGTGACTCATAAGTTTAATTCTCCGGTAGTTTGAGCAACTTTGAATGTCTCAGGTAATTTCCTAATAAATTTAACTTGAACGATCTCCACATTTTCTAGGAAATTCCCAACTTCAATCATGTCCAAATGACATAGTTTAACCAATTAGGCAAATAAATGTAGTGTATGGTAAAAAAAATTTAAAACGCTTATCACGAAAAACATGCTCGGTATGTCAAAACATATAAGATACCGATATTTCTGTTCATCTATTACAGGGAGTATCTTCCCATGGGAGGGAGTATTGACATGATTGAAGAATCACTAAAGCTAGCGTATGGTGAGAATTCAGAATACATAAAAGACAAAAAGATTGCTGCAGTGCAAGCTCTCTCAGGTACCGGTGCCTGCAGACTTTTTGCAGATTTCCAGAAGCGCTTTCTGCCTGATTCACAGATTTATATCCCTGTGCCAACCTGGGCCAAGTGAGTGCTCTGTTAGCTTCATACTTGGTTCAGCTACGCTGATATTGCTAGAACTTCTCTGGATTATCTATACTTATCTGAAACATATGATCTCTTAACATCGCGATCATCAATAACATTAATCTGGAAAATCATCTCTAACATGTCGAACACTGTTCTGTATTCTTTTGTTTTATTCAAGAATGTAATGTAAAACTCTGCCCCAGCCATCACAACATCTGGAGAGATGCGCGGGTTCCTCAGAGAACATATCATTACTACCATCCTGAATCAAAGGGCTTAGACTTCGCTTCACTGATGGATGACATAAAGGTCTGTAAAGCAATCCCTTCTAGTAAAGTTTTTTTCATTTTCCCTTTCTTGGTGATGGTGATGGGGGCATTGCAATTTTCGTTATTTGGTGTTCTGGATTTTTTATACTTCCCCATTTTTCCTCTTTGCAGAATGCTCCAAATGGCTCATTCTTTCTGCTTCACGCATGTGCTCATAATCCCACTGGAGTAGATCCATCAGAAGAACAATGGAGAGAGATATCATATCAGTTCAAGGTAGAGAAATATGGAGTTAATGTTTCCTTTTCTCTCTTTTTTAAAAAAAAAAAAAAAAAAAACATTTGTGTTGATAGTTTTCGACCGTGTGAATTCAGGTGAAAGGTCATTTCCCCTTTTTTGATATGGCATATCAAGGTTTTGCAAGTGGTGATCCGGAGAGGGATGCAAAAGCCATCAGGATTTTTCTAGAGGATGGCCATCTAATTGGATGTGCCCAATCATATGCCAAAAATATGGGACTTTACGGACAGAGAGTAGGATGTCTCAGGTAATTTCCTAATAAAAATAACATTACTCTCTTTATGTTTCCTTTTTATTGGTTTTTTCTTCTCGCTATTATGAAAATTATAGGGTGCTAGAATCAAAGGTTATTTTTATTTTAAATATTAGATATTCTGTACAAGGTTGAAAGATTATTGAAATCACTCAGTGGACTGATGGTTTCTCTCTTGCTAGTGTGCTCTGTGAAGATGATAAACAAGCAGTTGCTGTTAAGAGTCAGTTGCAGCAGCTTGCAAGACCCATGTACAGCAATCCGCCTGTGCACGGTGCTCTTGTTGTTTCTATCATACTCAAAGATCCAAACTTGAAGAGCCTGTGGCTGAAGGAAGTCGAGGTGTGTTTTCCAAATTGAGACCAGCAGAATCCTTCAATTAATTGGTGCTTTTCTTTTTATTCTTTTTTGGTTGAGTATCGAATCAAATCAGATTAGTCATCTTATTAACTGAGTTGATATTCATAAAATGGGATTTTTTCATCTATATCTCTCATTTCAGGGCATGGCTGACCGTATTATTGGCATGCGAACTGCCCTTAGGGAAAACCTTGAAAAATTGGGTTCGCCATTATCTTGGGAGCATATAACCAACCAGGTAAGGATCATATACTCGTAACTCCTCTAGTTTTCTCATTTCCCTTATTTTGATATTTAACCATTTCTAGCTTCCTTTTGTTTGTACTTGATCCGTGATTGTACCATCTTGGAAACAGATTGGCATGTTTTGCTACAGCGGCATGACACCCGAACAAGTTGATCGCTTGACTAATGAATTCCACATCTACATGACACGTAATGGTCGTATAAGGTTGGTCCAATCTCATTCAACACACCTTTTGCTTTTAATTTCTTGGCTGCATTTTTATGTTAAATAATATAATTATCATTTTATTAACTTTTGTCTCTTTACTTGTGCAGTATGGCAGGCGTGACAACGCACAATGTACAATACTTGGCTAATGCCATTCATGAGGTCACGAAATCTACCTAGACAATATTTTACTGGAAAATCTAGAGTTAAATTACCTAAAAGGTTATAGCGCCCTTCCCCATGGCACATATAATATGGTAGGAGTTGATAAATAACTTAAAAAACTTTTCATTTATTTCGTTTTCAGTTGGAGGTAAGGGGAATAAAATAGGTACTTGGTTATTCTTGTTGCCATCCCATGTCTTTTTGTTACCAATGGGGATGAATTTTGGTAATAATTCAGGCTTTTGTATCTCTGCTTTTCCATATGAATTATTTTGACAACTTTTGACAACTATTTTGCGACAATGGAGAACTTTCAATTGTTTGGCTCGTCCCCTCTGTTCGGGATGAGGTTTTTTTGTTCAATTCATATTCAATAAAATGGCTGAGGACTTCATTGCTGTGAAGACATGAATAGTCTTAACTGCTTTTCTTTGTATTCCGAGATTTGAGTATTCAAGTGTTTGCCTTATCTGTAAAGTTGCATCGTCATAAGTTGTGGTTTTTCGGTGGCCTGGGTTTGGTGAAGGCTTATCAGTCTGAAGTTACATTTTTTTTCCTTGACAAAGGAAAATAGTTCATTCATTCTGCTCCAAAATATATGGAAGGGGGCAGCTATCTGGGGAGGTGATCTTCCAAGATTGCTGCAGAACATGAATTTGATGCGATCTTTGCCCAGTGATCTGCAATAAGATTCAGATGTCTGCTCCTATGGACTAGATTAGTATTGAATTAAAATGAAGAACATACATCTCGAAGTTTCGGTTCAATCCAAGGGATTATCCTCAGGCTTCCTCGAATCAGTGTCTAAGCATCTGAGGCTCATGATGCAAGTTTCATGCCCCCGAAAAGTTCATTAAAACCCAGCAAGCAGACACTCCCTTGTCTCCAAAAGTGAAGTCCCTGTTTCTTTGGAAGACCTAGTTTTCTGACGTCATATAAGGTAGGGTTGCGATTTGTTTGGGAAAACAGAGACAGACGAGATAAGAGGGCCGCTAAGGGCACCCCACCATTTCATGAAGGCACCCAGTTAATGTGGGCACAAACCGATTTACCGGGGGCACCCAAAAATTAGACCCGAAATACCTTAACTACCCCTCGTGGAAATCCATCTGCACCCCACCACCCCCACCACCATCTTCACCGCCTGGACTCCAAGAACCCGTCTTGTGTGAATCGACCAGTGTGAGGAATCTCCGAAATCGTGTCTCCCGTGTCTCGCCTTGTGTTTCTCCTTCGGTTTACGATTTTTTTGCAGTTCGTAGGGTCGTGGTGTGAGTCGATTTCGTCTCGAAGTTAGGGTTCCGCTGAACATCTTCGAACACACAGTATTTGCGCGAAATCGGTCGTTTGAATGTACGTTTTTAGTGTAATTAAGTTACATTTGGTAGAGTAGTTGTGATTTACAGTGGTGGTTTGTTCATTAGTTTAAAAACTGGGAATTCGCGGTTCTCGGCCACACAGGCAAGAGAATGTGCTTACTCTCTCGGCCAAGCATGGCCGAGAGAAAAGCTACATTTTGGGGAAGTCGAAGTCTCGGCCACAAAGGCCGACAAAGCTCACAGAGTCTCGGTTACGCAAGGCGAGAGGACTCTAGGTCTCTCGGCGAGACGTGACGAGAGATAGAATTCTTGCTAGGTAATGTGGTGGCGGTGGTGTACAACCGAGAATTTGGTCATACTCTAGGTTGTACCATTTCGTGAGTGTTAGAGTAGGCTCGGTCGTGATTGGCGAGAGCAAGGCGAGTGAAATGGTCAACACATCTCGGTGGCGCACAACCGAGACCGTTTAATTGGACTCGGTTGTACATTGTCGATATATTGGAGGAATTGTCGGTCATGGGTGGCCAGACAATATGTGTTGTTTCACGAACACTTGCTTGTGACCGAGACATAAGAAATGGATGAATTTGAACATTTTTGTTTTGTAAATTTAATTTGGGATCTGTTCCATGCGCTTATATGTTGTAATTTATTCAGGTATGGCTCGTCCGAAGCTACCGGTGACTAGGGAAGAGGTTGGAGCTGAGGTCCCGAGGCCTAACCGGGGGCGAGGTGGCCGGAGACCCCAGACAACATCGTACGGAAAGAGAAAGAGAAGGAGAATGAGGATGTTAAAGGCAAGGCGAAGGTAGATGGCACTTGTGGAAGGTTACATTTGCACGATGAGGGTTCGACCCTCGATCCCGGGCGACCCGAGGATCTTGTTGTTGCCGGAGGTGAAGAGGAGGGGCATGCATCGGAGTCTAGTAGCAGTGACTCTTCGATGCGGGAACATGATAGAAACAGATCGTAATGTGGGGGGAGCGATAGAGGTGGAGGTGGCCATGATGAAGGAGAGCGAGTGGTTGTTGAAGCGCGTGCTCCATTCCCCGGTGGTCTATAGACGGGGCGTTGTTTGAAGAGCTTCAAGGATCATGTGGCTTTATCGATTTGGAGGAATGAGGTAATTTCAATTTCATTGAACGGATTAACTTAACACTCATGGTCTTCACATAATGACGAGATGTTTTTACATTTGCGGGAGCGGCCGTTCTTAAGTGTATCAATCACGGAGCTCAAATAGCGGAATGGGATTTGATCGTGTCACCGGACACGGCGGGACTTCGAGAGGATTATTCGGCGTTCGGGTTGAATACGGCGATAGATCTGCTCATACCGCAAGGCCAACAAGGAGGTTATCTCTGCATTTGTGGAGCGGTGGCGGCGGAGACGAACACATTTCACCTACCTTTTGGTGAAATGTCTATCTCATTAGAGGATGTCGAACTTCCTCCTGAAGATCCTGTGACGGGCAAAGTTGTTGAAGTGGAGAACTTTGCGAGGTACACGGAGGAATCTCGCTCGGACGCTATCAAGATGGTCTCGAACCTACTTGGGGTTAGCGCCGAGGAGGCTGAGGAGGAGGTGAATATCAGCAAGGGGCTCACAGTGCGCAAACATTGGTTGAAGAGTCGATGGTGCCCCAAAGCGGTTCGAGACCCGAGAATTATCCTCTGTGGAATGCACCGCCCGAGCGTACCTGTTGTACTTGTTGTCGTGCACTCTTTTTGCCGATAAGAGTGGGTCTCGGGTGTCGATCGCGCTGCTGAAGCTACTTGAGGACTTGGACGACGTAGGGAACTACGCATGGGGAGCGGCTGCGTTGGCCTACTTGTATCGACACTTGGGGTCCGCCATGAGAGTGCTAGTGTCTCAGATTGCTGGCTACCTCACATTGCTTGAGGTTTGTTATAAAATAGACTTAATTTTCATATTGTTTTTCAATTAGGCCAACTTGCAATTGTGGACTAACTAACATTGTATGTATTTGCAGGGATGGGTGTACGACCATTTCAAACTTGGTCTGGCCACGCCCAATGCGAAGTACTTGGACTACGTGCAACCTCGTGTCTCCAGATGGATTCAAAAGCACGAGACGGTTGCGAATGTTGACAAGCTCGGGGCCATTAGGAGAACCTTGGATAGGTTGCGACCAAGTGAGGTGAGCTGGTTATCCATGTCCTCTGATGATTGATTTTTCTTGGTAATTTATTTTGCACACACTGTGGTTGTTGCATTTTTTCTAGGTCTCTTGGGACCCATATGTGAATTTAAGGGAAAATGGTGTTGTGCAAGCGATGGCCTTTTACAGTGGGAAGATCAAGTACATGGATGTGGTGGAGCCCTACCACCCGGAGAGGATTACGAGACGGTTTGGCCATGTGCAATCTATACCGGATCCTCCGTGCCGTCCATTGGAAGCACACGAGAGGCCCATTTGCGAACAAGTACTCCGTCAAGTATGGGTTCGAACAAGACAATTGGGAGCGATGGAGGAACCATGTGTTGGCTCCCGAAGTTCGGGGCGAGAAGCGATATTTGAGTTTTTGGCTACACCAGACTACCTGCCTTGGTTCGTCAAAGTGTCTCATCCTGTTATCACGAATCCGAGCTTTGAGGACCTTGTAATGGTCGCCTCGACCATCGCGGACAACGAGATACTTGAGGTATTGGAATGGTTATACGTATTATGCATTTATAAGTAATTCCGATATGTTTTACATTGACAGTAACCCGATATTTTTCATCAGCGTAATAGGCGAGCGTTGGACGCGGCGTTGCGATGGATGGACCTCCCCGGAGGTGTGTACGCTTGACTCGGCGAGGACCACTCGGCGATGGTCAACTTCCTTTCGGGAAGGAGTATAAGTCCCACCCCCACGAGTACGACTCCCGCAACCTTGCAAGCACAACCGCAACAACCGGCCCTACCGAACCGGGCCGAGGCGGTCCCGGCATGGTAGCACTTCCACACCCTCCACCCCCCCACCAGACCACACAGCTCGGCCGCCGAGGCGATGCTCGGCCTCGAGAGAGAATGCATGGGAAGGAGTATCGAAGGAAGAATATGAAAAAACCCAAACAATGATCAGCCGATAATGGAGGGATAGACATTTGTACTACATTTTTATGACATTTTTAAATGGTTGATGTGTACCCGTTGCCTGTTGAGTACATTTTTATGACAGTTTATAATGTTTCATTGCCCATTTTTTTATTTTGGTCGTAATTTGTGTTTGGATCCTTGTTTTTTCTGCTTATGAGGGTGTCTCGGTCAAGCAGGACCGACGCTCATGTGCAATTTTCGGTACTGATCAGCCGAGACAACTGCATGATGCGCGATCTTGCACTACCGTGAATGTACCTGTTGCCAGTCTTTCAATATGTGTCGGTTAGTCATGGCCGAGAAGACATGAGTAATGTCGCGCATAGGTCGACGATAAGTGGCATTTTCGGTATTGCGCGACGGAGCATTGGCGTCAATTCTCGGAGGCGTACGTCCGACACATTAACATATGTCTCGGTCATGCAGGACCGAAACGATTGTTCCAGTAACCAGTTCCAACTACCAATACAAATAACTTTCCAAGCATGACCATCCAACACGACAAGAGCAACGAAAACAAAATTATTGATATATCAATGTAGTATGATAAATTCACTATACAAGAATGAAATTGTACAACAATACCCGAAAGGTAGGGTAAATTCATTCATTCTATATCCACACAACTTGAAAGCTAACTTTCAAAATTAGTAAATGTACAACCAAACAAATTTGGCCTGGTACCAGTTGTAACACTACGGTGTACCTAAATCTACAACGGATATGGTGGCATCAAGTAGAGTTGCAATGGGCGCGATGTCTCGGAAGACGAATCTATCACGCCAACCTTTCGCACTATCCTGAACATACCGTACCCACGAAGGGTATAAGGATGGCAATGGTGCATTCGTGCTCAACTTCACCTGTCAAAGTGAACAGTATAACATGACCATATTGTCGGGAAACAAAAAAACATTTCAACAAAATTCGTATCACTTACCCTAAGCCAATGTATATTCCTGTCATTAATCATGGCAATGACAAGTCTGTTGTGCGCCGGTGGACGGTGGAGCACTACGTAGAGGTAGAAATGTGGAGGCACTCCCATGCGAGAGGTTGACGAGAACCACATTGACTGCAGTGGCTACCAACAATCCCATGTCTGGAAGTGTCAACCATTCTTGGAAAGTTGCACCAACTTGATTCTCTCGGCAATGCACCGCAATCTTGACACTCTCGTAACTCGAGCCTAGCACTTCTCGCCAAAGGTTTTCATGCCCGATAATCTCATCATACATCCTTCTACGGACAATCCTCCACCCGTCGACATCGGCTAGTCCAAGCCCAGACGCAACACACCTATATCCACAATTCCCATCGGCAAGCACATCGATGATGCCCTCAACATGTGGCAACCAATCCGGTTCTACGCAATGACCGTAAGCCATGTTAGTTGCACTTTGCGTGCGTCGACTACCACGACGCAGTTTAGGAACAACTTTACTTTTCTTCTGCCTAGAACTGGAGGCCTCCTGAGTCGATAGCACGTACTCAAATTCACTCGGCAACCGTCTCGTAGAAGAATCGTCACAGTCGTGTTTTCTCTTCGAAGACCCCGGTGTCCTCCCTTTTGTCTTAATTTTTGCCGGCGGCACAACACCTGGTGTAGACGAAGGTCGACTAATCTCCCTGAGCTGCTGAATAATCCTGAGTCGATCGTCCTCATCAGTGCAAGCATGAAACTTTTCCAACACCATTTCAATCTCATCGTGCACGTTGTACCCAGACGGGTCCACCGGATTCTCAGGTATCATACTCAACTTTCGCCAGTAAACATGAATGTCCTCGAGAGGGATGGGCGACCCAGCAAATATATGATGGTTCAGCTCATGTGCACAAGGAAGGCCATGTGTGGTGCGTATCGCGCAACCACAACGAGTGGAATCGTGACCAACATCCTCTCCACGTGTCAATTCATCTCTAATTAGCCTAAGCGCCCGTTGAGAGACATAACCGCGCAATCGTCGATACAACTCAGCAACGTACTCATGTTGGACGACATTCAAACTTAGCTCAAACGATGCCTTGATATTGTTGTGTTGGATTCTAAGGAGTCCATCAACCACATTCCATAGAGTCTCAAAATTGGCTTTGTTGTTCCCAGGTGTACCTTCAGAATAGAATGCGCAGACTCCACCCTCTGCGTTGTCGTTTCCCCAAAGTGCATAAGTCTATTTGTCCAAGCCGAGACAAATTTCTCCTTGTAGTTCTTTAACCATGTGTTGTCCAAGTACTCCGTAAGACCCTTTACATTCCCAAACTCACAACGCAGGTCATTCACCCTAACTTCGAATAAGGCCTCCGAGTTGGCATACATTACGCTCGTCCACCTATCCATAAAACGCGCAAAACCATCGTTCTCCCCAAACATCTTCTTAGTCTTGGCCAATACTACTTTGTTGATGTGCCAAGAGCAAAGGAGGTGAGACGAGGCCGGAAAAACTTCTTCTATGGCACTAATAAGGGCTAAGTCCCTATCGGTAACAAACACGTCAGGCTTAGGCCACCCATCCAATATGGATCTCAACTTCTCAAGTGTCCAAACATAATGCCCATGAGTCTCTGATGATAAGAATGCGAACCCGACGGAGAACGTCAAGTGCGTAGAAGTGATGCCAACAATCTCCAACAAAGGCATTCGGTACCTATTTGTCTTGTACGTGCAATCCATCAAAATAACCGATGGAAAACACCTTACCAACTTTATTGAGTCGGGATGTGACCAAAATAACTCCGTGACAACATTAGTAACGGGATGCTTCCTATGCCATGCCAGCCACTTATTCTTCTCCAATATGTGCAACAATTGTTGCATTTGAGTCCTCCCACCCGCATCCTCATTTCGGGCTTTTTGTCTTGCATTATATATAGTCCTCATTGTCGATACGTTTCTAACGTCTCTTTGCTTCAACGTATTTAGGATGTCTCTTGGCTTCACATTCCCCTTTGTCATTTGCACTACAACTTCCTGCTCCCCCTTATCCAATCTCCCGGCAAAAGAATGGCCGTCCAAGTTTTTCGCAGGCTCGTGATTGTGCCTCCCATATATAACAGTGATATACCACAAAGAGTCGGCATTTTCCTTTATGTTGATAAGGAAAGGGCATCCACATTTCTTGGTACCGGTTTGTCCTCGTCGTTTCGTCTTCTTCTTCATTTATTGGTGTCGAAGCAATTTTTGCCGCTTTAACCTTACCAACTCTTTGTGACATTCCCCTATAAGTCCCTGACCTCTCACAAGCAAGTTTCACCCTTCCCCTGCGCTTAATGCCCCCGGCGTCAGAGTGCTTTGTCACTAGCACAAACATGTTCTCACGGCCTATCATTTGAAGCCATGAAACTGCCGCTTCTCTAGTTGGGAATGGCCTACAAGGTGTAAACGTGTCCGTGTAGTCTGGAAATAGGGCAGAAATCGGCATTACCTGCAATTCAAATAGTGTAACATTATAATCAACCGAAATGTACAGCACAATCACAAAAACATCCAAAAAAATAGGTTATCGGTAGTACAGGTCAGCAACTTGCTTCAAAGTCTCGCTCACGAACGACCGAGAGTTAATGAATACTCTCGATTTTACCGTTCCGTGAGAGACGTAAACCAATCGGTCCTACATGACCGAGACATAACCATACATCTCGGTCCTGCGAGGCCGAAACAATCGCGCACCCAGACAGAAACTTCGGATAACCGCAACAAATACACAATAAATTTGCAAAATTACCTCAAGTACGACCTCCTCTGCCACCGAACCAGTACAATCCTCCATTATATAGTGGAGGCAAGTTCGGATTTGAAGAAATTACCAAACCCTACGTTGACAAACAAATCATCATTTTCACAGTTATACACAACTCAACAGTTCTAAAAAACACGAATATGGTTGTCAAACATTGTTACCTCGCTGTCGGATGATGTCAATCCGCAATAATCGATCAACGCTCGCCAAATGCAATGTGGCTTTGCGGTTCAACCTTGTGGTGGGGTGCCTTTTTTTCTTTGTCAAAATGATTTGTGGGGTTTGAATCACTATATATACAAGGGCAAAATAGTCTTTTCCACTTTTGCCGAAATTTTTACAAAAACTTTGGGTGCCTTCATGAAATGGTGAGGTGCTCTTAGCGGCCCTCATAACTTTTTAGAGAGATAGAAACGCGGCAGAGAGAGAATTGAGAGAAAATCAAGGAGAGTTTCAAATCAAATCAATAACCACCAATTCTAAAAAGAATGAAAATTTCCTTAATTTAAGGTATTTCCCTAATTTGCCTCGTAGCCTTATTTTTCAACCAATCAAAAAAAGAAAAACTTAGGGGCATTTCAGAAAAACGATGGCCAAAAGGGCTTCACCATCAACTACCCAAGATTTGCTATTATAATAGTGTATATATATATATATATATATATAGTATGTATAATATATATTCAAAATAATAAATAAATTGGTGGGCGTCTAGTAACATGTGGGGTCGAAAGTGACACGCGTGGGATGTACAATAGTATGCACCACCGAAGGTGGTCGTTGGCGTGCATGGTGAATTTATAAATAAGAAAATACATAAGTGTATAAATTTATGTATATAAATCTATAAATAACTTGTAGTTTGATTTAAATTCTTTAAATCATTGGATTCGCCTCAAGATACGCGTAGCTTGGGCATTAAGGAGGTGAATGGTGCGGCGTTGATGATTTTGAGAATATATCTATGCCTCGAGATGCATGTCATCTTATCCCAAGAAGAATTAATAGGCACGAGATATGAAAGTGTCAATTAAGTTATGTGGCCTTGAGATTCACAAGCATGAATCTTGAGAGAAGTTGCAATTGATCACACTAAGTCGGTCAGGAGGTGATGAGTTTATTAATAGCCATAAAGATCGACCTCGATATACATAACACGTATCTCGAAAAAGTAAATTGTAATTTTAATCGTTAGATCTACCTTGAGATTCATTCGATACGAATCTCGAGGAGATCTCTTATTTATCTTCTTCAACAGAACACCACCTACTCTAAACTAATTTCAAATGTGAAATAGAAATTGAAGGAGAGGTAGGGAAAGCTCGAGACCGAGAGGAAAAGAGATCTCGAGATGAAGGAGAGGCGATGTCGGGTAAGTTGTTGTTGATGTTGTTTTGTTGTTAGGTTGTTGTTAATGATTGTGATGTTAAATATGAGATGGGGACGGGTCTGAGGATGGAGACGACTTGGGAGTCGTCTCCCTTGCCTAAAGAGCTATGGGGTTGGGCTTAATCCAACCCTAATGAGTAAATTGATAAAAAATGGTCTTGACGAACTAAAATAAAGGCAAGGGAAGCAAAAAGAGGAAGAAGGGGGTTTGATCCCCCGAACCGAGCTAAACCAAGTTCGGTTCATGGATCAAACACCTATTCTTAAATAAAAAAAAAGAAAAATGCTAGAAAATAAGAAAAATCCTTGAAGATTGATAAAAAATAATCAGGAAAAAATATATTTATTGACCAAAGAAATAGAAATAGATATTCCTATAAAAAATGGGGAGTTTGGGAGTCTGTTGAGACTTTATACCGAGGTTTTACCTGCATTAGAAACAATAGGTCCTGTGCGACCCTCTCATAGTGATCCTCTATCTCCTGATGCAGCTCGACCCCTTCCAGAAGGGCTTCGACTCTCAATGGTCCTCTACCTCACGATGCAGGAGTTCATTCTCCGCCACCTCCTATTAAAGGTTGACCGTCAAGGTCATCGTCAATCGGAATCCTGTCTGCGGGTCTGCATACCATGCCTACTAAAATACATCGCATACAACCGTAAGTAGTCGAAGTTAAGAAAAGAATCGACGTAAACGTCAAAACACAAGTAAATAAACATACACCACTAACGTCAAAATACAAGTAAATAAACATACGTCACTCACTATTGTCTATTTCAAATTCGCTTTCACTACTATAATATGATACATGATTTTCCTCGTCATCGTCATTATCCTCTAATACACTAAACATGTAGGAACTCGTTGGATCAAATACAAATCCAATGTCATTTATCGGATCAGTGAAGATGTACATGACTAGTTTGTCCGCTTAGAATGTCGTATCTGTCGAACGAACAATCTCATCATCAATAACGCTTCCCTCATCGGTGAACTTTGGCTGACAGCAACAAACAGCTAACCACTCTTATCGTTCATGCTTCATAGAAGGGTATGGAACATAGAAGACCTGCCAAAGTGAAAGGATCGTACTTGTTATACTGTCAAGTTCGATGAACCTCGACCAATTTGAGTGAAGGGTTCCATACACCCAAAGACTGTGTGAGGCCAAACTATTCACATTTGAACAATATAATCCGTTTAAAGCCACTGTATTTAATATGGATAAACTCTTGTACTCTTTCATAGAAATCGTGGGACACATCGATGTAGTAGAACGTCCAATCTTTCTTCAATTGACTCCAATTTGAACTTAAACCAATGCTTATTAATTAGAAATGTTCCTTCAATTTTACATCTTTTAATTGTTTTTGGATGGGGGAATCGGGGAGATGTTTGAAGAAGATACCTAGACCCAAATTCATTTTGGTTTGTTTTAGTAGTGTGCCATGTCAGCACCAAATTGACTTAAATAAGTAGTTGAGATAAAATAAAGAAAAACCCAAAGTTTGGAACTTTTTTTATAAATTGTAAGTTTTAGATTATTATGCCTATTTACCCTTTCTAATAAGAAGTGTTATAATAACAACAACATTTCACATCACAAGACACATTTGGTTAAAAGAGTCATCCACGCGCACCTCAGGATGCAGTCACACGTAGATCCTAATGCATAACACACTACTCCAAGTCACTTGGAAGGCTCTTGTGAGCTAATGTATCTAGTGGTGCGACATTATTGTTGTCATTCTAATATTTTTCTTTTCATACTGGATAATTTGCCATAAGTATATCAGTTGAAACGATAGGCATAATTTTATTTCTTGTCACAAGATGGGCGGGTTAATTTCACAGATAGTCACTCAAGTTTATAGTTTGTAACATTTTGGTCACCGAACTCATATTTGTCCAAAATATATCACTCAACTTTACAAAACGTTTCAACAATATAACTCCGACCACTTTCCGATCAGAAATTCGGCCACCCTTCTTATGTGGCGCCACGTGGGATTTCATGAGAGGTCGCCAAACTATTCAAGTGATGATGTGGCCCCAATTGAAGTTTTTTCTTTTGGTTCAAATGAAATCACCCGAAATCAGAGGGGTGTATAAGAAAACAACAAAAAAGGGTCAGTCACTGCTCCTCTTCTCTCTCGTTGCTCTATACATCCTCTTCTTATGTATGTCATCTTCGTACATCACTGTGCCTCGCCTCTAACTGCTCGTCGTTGCCTTCGACTATGCCACCTCGGGTCTCTTTCTTGCTCGTTCTACATCTCCAGAACTCTGATGACGAGGACGCCGGTAGTTTCGCTTCCGCGTTGGCGCCCTCTCGCTAGCCCACTCTCCTCACCCGCCCTCCCATTCTCCTCTCTCTTGCTTCCGCCCCATCATCTCTGTAAGTCTCTCTCTCTTTTTCTCTTTAGTTCGACTTAACCCACCTTCTTTTACTTCACATTTAAGTAAACTTTTAGGTTTAAAAAGTTGAAATATTGATCATCTTTTTTATTGCAGCAAGAACAGAACAAGCAAGAAAATGTGCATTTCATCGATTTTCATTGTTCCTCTTCTTTCACTCCATCGCTCAATAACTCATTTCATGTTCATGTTCAGAAGGGACCTAGTTTGACGTTGTTGAATTCACGATTTCGAGGGCTAAATAACCTTGCAGTTGACTTGAAATCGATTTGCACTCCATCGCTCAAGCTCGCACCAAGAACAAGGTGCCTTCAGGGCAACACTGGTTCATATATTCAAACCGAGATTTCAAGGTAAGGGATTTATTCTTGCAAATGTTAATGGTTTTAGGGCAGCACTGGATTGGATATTTAGCACTGTTAAAGAACAATTCCTGATAGACCCCCTAGATGCAATGACACAATTTTTGCTCACTGATGATTTACGTGTCTTGTATGTTGTTGAGTATGGAATGTCAATGTAGATGTAAAAGACTTCATGTAGCCACAACTCTATGTTCAAGCTTGACTATTTTTCTAATACAGCCTAACACAAAAAAAAAGAAATGTGAAGAAAAGCAGAGTGGTCACTAAGATAATAAATTGAATTGCCCCTATAGGCATTAAATTCTTTTAAAAAGTCATGGAAGAGAGTTCATACTTTATGAGGATTTTAGATGGAATTAAGACTTAGCCGCACGCCTAGATCTAAGAGAATAATTTTTTTTCCATCCTTAGTCATAAGGTATTCTTTAGTTCTTGACTCAAAATTTATTAAATTGCAAAAAAATTTAAGTTACTAAATGATCTTGCTTATGTAAAGGGACATTTTTAACATCCTTATCATTGCAGGATTCATTTTGAAAGTGGAGATGGTGGTCAAGGAGAAGTGAGCCCTGATTTAGAACAAAGATATTTTGAGTCGCCAAATATTAGTGAGCAAGAATTAATTAACTTAGAGGTTGGTCATCAAGAAGAAGTGGAACCTCCAGAAGAACAAGACAACGGAACAATTGAACAAGAAGAACTAGAAGAGAATGAAGGCAATAATTTTTTCGAGAGTGACAATGATGTTGAGGACAATGATGACTATCAAGAAGTTGTTGACGAACAACTGCAAGGTAGAAAAAGAGGAAGGCCTAAGGTTATTGCTCCACCTCGTAGTAGTGCACTTGCGATTGTTGAAGTTCATGACCAAGATTCGGATTATGCAACATCAGATGGGCTCCATACAGATGATGATTCCGATAGATCTGGGAAGACGAGGTATCTAGAATTTGATGAGTTCAAAGACATGGCAGACCCACATCTCAAATTAGGCATGAAATTCTCTTTTTTTAAGACATTTTAGATGGCATGTAGAAATTGGGGCATTCAAAATAAGCGACAAATACGGTTTACTACGAATGACAAGAAAAGGTGCATATGTAAATGCCAGCGCTTCAAGTCTAGCAATTGTGAGTTTCAAATTTTTGCTTCTCATATGGCTAAAGATGACTCGACAACTCAAATCAAGTCAATCAACTTAAACCACTCCTGTACCAAAGTGAACAAAATTATCACGTGACTTCTAACTGGCTTGCAAAAAAGTATGTCCAAATAGTCAAGGATGACTTGAAGTTTGAAATCAGTCGAATGAAAGCTTGGAGAGCAAAGAAAAAACAATGGAGATGGTGAATGGAGACGAGGAGAACCAATACCTCAAACTTAATTCGTATGCACTTGAGCTGCAAAAAACTAATCCGGGTATAACAGTCAAAATAACACAGCATCTAGGGGTATATATATATATGTCTTGCTCCATTGAAAAATGCTTTCAAATCAAGATGTAGGCCTTTGACTTCTCTTGATGGTTGTTGGTTGAAAGGTCATTATGGGGGACAATTACTTGCTGCAATAGGGATATACCCAAATGATTGCATATTTCTCATAGCTTAAGCAGTGGTTCAAGTTGAGAGTAAAGCCACATGGCTATGGTTTTTAGAATCACTTAAGGATGACTTAAACATTGTCAACAGCTATAGCATTGCTTTCATATCGGATAGGCAAAAAGTAAATTTTATTTTCATGTTTGTTTGTTATAATGCATGTTTGATTCCATTATATTATTTAATCCTTGAATTTTACTCTATTTACAGGGACTTGTTAGTGTTATCAAATTTGTTTTCCCCAATTCAGAACATAGACATTGTGTGAGTCACTTGTACACAAATTTCAGAACAAGGTTCAAGGGAATGGAGCTGAAGCAAATGTTGTGGAGTGCGGCTAGGGCCACATATCGCGAGAGAAATGACCTTTTGGTTAGATGAATTGGAGAAGGTTAATAAAGATGCAAGATCGTGGTTGAATGAGGTTCCCATCGAATCTTGGTGTATGGCCCATTTCCAAACACGCCCTAAGTGTGATATGTTGCTTAATAATTTGTGTGAGTGCATCAACCGATACATTTTAGATGCTAGGGATAGAGGAATCATCACAATGCTAGAGATGATAAAGATAAAGTTAATGCGGAGGCTTACGCGCAAAAATGAGGCAATACATAAAATCATTGTTGAGGGGAGAGATCGAATATGCCCTAAGATTCTAAAAAACCTTGAGAAACTTAAAGATGAGTCTATTTACTATGTTGTTGACTATTCGGGTGACCCTTCTGTATCATGTCATGGACACGGGAATACATATGTGGTAAACATGATGGATTTGTATTGTGATTATGGGAAATGGCAGCTTACATGCATCCCATGCGAGCTATATAAGCACTTACATGAATGAGTGTTACTATATAAGCACTTACATGAATGTGTACTCAAACTATATCAACCCAACAGAATGCGAGGAACTATGGCCTAAACCAGCTGAAGATGTCCAACCAGTCAAACCACTAGCACAAATCCAAAAAAAAGGAAGAAAAGTAACAGCAAGGAGAAATGAACCTGAGGAATTGTATATTGCGGCAGCGCAAAAAAAGATGTCTAAGAAGGGCACAGTATGTATGACTTTTCAAATTTGTCATGTTGAATGTCATAATAAACTCCATCATACTAAGGGTCAAAACAAGGTATATATTTATTGGTTATGAAAGTGTAGATGTTATTAAATCAATTGTTTTATTTTTGTGTAATTTGGCTTTGCATTTATATAATTTATAGAGAAAGAAAGGGCCAAATGAAGGAGTTCAAGTCAATGAGAATTCTGCATGTGGTGAGGCGCCTCTTGAGCAGGTATTTATGTTACATTGTTGGAGAGAATTGAAAACTTAGCTGTCTTTCAAATTTTTGGTAACTTAATTTTTTTGGTAACTTGCGAATATTTTATTATGAGTTCAAACTACTACTAATGCATGGTTCTTGAATATTGACAGTCTAACCTTATTACAACCAATGCAACGTATGCAAGTGCTTCCCAACCTCTCTCTGCAAAATATGCATATGGTGAGACGACACCTCTTGGGCAGGTATTCATGTTACATTGTTGGGTTTTTACAATAATATGTGATTTTATTTTGTTTTTATTAATAATGTCTTTCAAATATTTGACAACACAACCTTATTACAATCAATGCAACTAATGCGAGTGCTTTCCCAACCCCTTCTTGCAATGCCAAGTATGATGGATTCTTCGCAACCTATTCCGAGGATTTCTCTAAAATCAAGAATGAAGATTCCAGTTGTTCGAGGTCGTGGCGGTAGAAGAGGTGGTAGAGATGTCAGTCGCACCAACTAAATCCGCGTTCGGACACTACTAGGCCCGCATTAAGTTTTTTGTTTATATAGTATTTTGTTTATGGGCTTGGGAAGCTCGGTTAACATGATATATTGGGACTGCTGTTAATAATCTAATGTCCTTATTTTTTGACTAAATCCCTTTTGTTTTCAATGAAAATCAATCAAGCCACAGTACTTACTGTTGGCTACATGCTTAGAATTTTTTCATTTTTCTTGTTGTTTATCTACAATAGATGATCACCAAAACAACATAATTATATATAGGGAAACAAAATTAGCACTAGTATTGGAAAGAAACGCTTATAAAATAAGTTTTACAAAAGATATGGCCTAACATATAGTTTTTTTCTTCATTCATAAGGTAAATAACCACAATACAAAGTTTGGCGTAAGTTTGACACAAAATAAAAATTCAGCTCCAATAAGACGCACCAAACAGCAATACAACGACCACCAAGCATAACCAACATGCAACTGAACAACCATTGAGTTTTCTTCGCCCCTTAAACTCATCTTCCAACCTCTTCTCGCTTTCAATTCGGTCTAACTTCATCAACAACCCATTTATAACAATCGTTGCATGGTCAGTCATTTCAGGATCAAGCCAGTTAAAGTATTCGCATCCAATCTATGCTGCAAAACAATGAAAATTCTCCTTTAATTCCCTTTATATGAATTAAATTTTACAAATTCGTATAATATACAAATATACATAAAATACAAACCTTGTATTTTCTGCATCCATAAAATCGTCATCCTGGATTAGTGGTCGTCCACGAGGTGAACACCACTACTGGCGACCCGCAATAATAATACCAGTGTCCTTTTACAAATTCCATGATCTTTGGGCAAGAGACAAATATAACAAAAAGGTTACAAACAAACACACTCTTGTCAAAAAAAAACTTCATTCATGATATCAAGAAAAATACCAGTACAATAAGGGAAACAAAACTTCATTGTAATGCTTTCACCAAACCTCCCAAGTGAAATTAATAGCAACAACTTCAAAACTTAATAGACCTCATACAATGAATATAATGCAACCTCACACAATAATGTATGGTACATTATTATCACATTATTGACAACAAGTCGAGACAACTCCAAAAATAAGTTGTTATGTTGTTGTTGTACTCTATATGTGTAAATCATCTATTGATCAAACTAAGAAATTAGAGACAAACCCTCAAATGAAACTTCCATTTCAAAGTCATTGATACAAATAGAGAAAAGATTTTTATCTCTAAAATTTTCAACATGTTGTTGCTTGACATAGTTTACTTTCGTAAGATGATCTAGTCAATTGACTTGTTCCAAGCTTCCGATTCAAGCATTTTATCCTGAGCTAGTGTAGACAATTCTAACAATTCTTGTCTAAAGCCAAAACAAATTACTGTTCCTATACCAAATTTTTTCTCTATACATTTGTTTTACCTTATGAATTCTAAAATGAAATAGATTTTAAATTTCTTTTTTTGGTGGTGGTTACAGATATGAGGACTTTCATGGATTCTACAAAGACAAACCATTAAAGTTATTGTTTTATATTGATCTTTATGGTAACCATTTCGCGTGTCCATTAATTCAAATTTCTTTGTGAAGATGAATTCATGCTCATTTTGTGTTTTGACAGCATCTACACGTGATCAAGATGTTTTCAGTTTTTACTCTGATCAGAGACCATGCAATTAAGTTGAGGAGGCAATGTCAATTGTTCAGCAAAGTGGTGGGCAATACCATGTCTTGTTAATAGTGGTTGATGGGCAGGTACTGTAACTTAATTTGTTATGCATTTGTTATGGTCTTACAATTTATTTGTGAGGCTGTTTTATTTATGGTACACAACACAATGACTGTATGTATTTGAATCATACTATTTATGTTGATAGATTTTTTTTTCATAGTAACGAAACTTTATTTATGTCACTGAAAGAATGAAAAACAATAGGAAACGGATTGTTTGCAAAATAAAGTCGAAAAAACCACTCTAATAGACATTAGGTGCAAAACCATGTTGTTCCAATGTGTTGGTAGAAATATCGAGTCTCTGCTCTCATTAGGTGCATGAAATTGAGCGTAATTGAAGAGTTTGATCCATAACCGACCCCCAACTAATTTGAGATTGATGTTTTGTTATTGTTGTTTTTACTCCTAAGACCACTGGTGATCACAGGTGACTCGGAGTGAGATGCAAAACCTGGCCGGCTAAGCTCTCAGGAACAGATGACAATTGATGCAATTGTTAAAGCAAGGTCATTGAGCATGTATTTTAAAGCTGAAGATACTACACGTACTAAAACCTTAAATCCACAAATCAAATTAAAACCCTAAAATCCACAAATCAAGCAAAGAAAGTGCAAAAATTATTAAAAGAAATCAAACAAAATAACATCGAACCTTCAAATTAAATAGAACTAGAGAGAGAGAGAAAGAGACTTACAGAGATGATGGGGCGGAAGCAAGAAAGAGGAGAATGGGAGGGCGAGTGAGGAAAATGGGCGAGTGAGAGGGCGCCAACGCGAAAGCAAAGCCACCGACGTCCTCATCACCAGAGTTCTCGGAGATGCAGAGCGAGCAAGAAAGAGACCGGAGGTGTCGTAGTCGAAGGCGACAACGAGCAATCGAAGGCGAAGCGCAGTGACGAACGAATATGACAGACAGAAGAAGATGTGCAAAGCAACGGAAAGAAAAGGAGCAATGACGGACCCTTTTTTGTTGTTTTGTTTTTTATACACCCCACTGATTTTGGGTAATTGCATTTGAACCAAAAAAAACTTCAATTGGGGCCACATCATCACTTGAATAGTTTGGTGACCTCTCATGAAATCTCACGTGGCGCCACGTAAGCAGGGTGGACGTATTTTTGATCGAAGATTGGTCGGAGTTATATTGTTGAAACGTTTTGTAAAGTTGAGTGATATATTTTAAACAAATATGAGTTCAGTGACCAAAGTATTACAAACTATAAACTTGAGTGACCATCTGTGAAATTAACCCCAAGACGGGTAGAATTTTAACTTTTTACCACAACGCCACAGTTACCTAAGTTAATTTCTAATTGAACATCTTCAAAACTTAGAACCTTAGACAACTTACAGGCTCTCTTCAAGTGAAATCTAGGACTTACCTGCACCTACAAACTAGTAAAATAGAATATTAACCTGTTTAATATGCTTAGTTTTACAAGGTAGTTTTATCAAGAGCATGTACCACAGGAGATTTAGCACCGTGAAAGCTGGAGCAACTTGCGACCCTGGAAGTTGACTGTTGACGCTTAACAAGAGGGACGAGTGACTGAACAACGTCTGCCATCAAGGGCCTATAGTCTGACTCAGATTGAACGCACATGGCTGCAATGGCGGCCACCTGAATCACCTCCTTCATTGAGTACTGACCATCGAGTGCTGGATCCATAATCTGAACAACCTTTTCTCTGTCGGTGAGCATGGGCAAAGCCTTTTGTGCGGTTCAAGTGAAAGAACATTGAGACTGTTAGTAATTAGGATCAAGTGCGGCGATGTTATAGAAGATAATAAGGTTGCAGTAAGCCATACCCAAGTAACAAGAACACTTTCACCTGGAGCTCTCTTCGAGTCCACAGGAACTCTTCCAGTAAGCAACTCCAAGAGAACGACCCCAAAGCTATAAACATCTGATTTTGTTGTAAGATGCCCGGTTAAAGCATACCTATAAAGATCAGAGTATACTACTTCAAAAATAAGGTAGAAGAAGTTTTTAGTGTCATGATAATGTTGGAAGTATTAAGTCGAAGCAAATGATCAGCTCTTACTCAGGCGCAACGTAGCCCTGCGTGCCCAGCACTCGAGTGGAAACATGACCACCAGCTTTGTCAGATCCAAGCTTGGCCAAGCCAAAATCAGAAATTTTGGCATGGAAGTTAGTGTCCAGGAGGATGTTGCTGCTCTTGAAATCTCGGTGAATAACAGGAGGGCTCACTTGTTCATGAAGGTATTCCAGACCTTTTGCAGCTTCCAAGGCTATCCTCAATCGGGTCTCCCAATCTAACTTCGAAGCACAATTTCTAGAACCTGCAGATCTAGATTTAGACCACTGAAGTTCAAGAAGGAAGACTTGCTAACATGTAGTGTGACACCATTGTCTAATATTATAACAAATATGAGAAGTTTAGAAAAACTATCATTTACAATGCACCAAAATACATATTTCTCAAAATCAAACACATAAAGTTAAAGAAACCAAAACACAAAAGAGAACACATTCCCTCAAAATCAAATTTTCATTAATGAAATAATCAACCCGCACTAAACAAAACGTCACCTAAGTCTTTATGTATGAGGCTTCAACATATTTGGCTCCAAATAAAATACATAAATTAGACTCACACTAAAACACTACATTAGACTCACACTAAGACAATACTTACTCTAATTATCAACGACACATGCTCTCCTAATTGAAGCATATGAAAATAAAACAACCTTACTGTAATCCTAAAACATTAATGACTAAACAATAGCACACAATTTATGACGTGCTCTAACTCTAATTAATGCTACTAAAACATAAACAACTCCAACTTTAATTAACTAGGACAACTAGAGTTCTTACTTGACTAAAACTCTGATTTACATCATAGTCATCAGAGATTGCAATGGCATGATGGAATCGCGAAAGTGATTTCTCCTAAAAAACCATATTCTGCCGTAACTTCTGTCTTTAGCAAGCTACAACCCACCTATTTCTTTGGATTAAAACTGAGAGGAGTTGTATCATGTTAAGTAATACACCTTAAAAGGTCTATGCATTTGCTTACTCACACTTTTACCTCGAAAGCAATATTCAAAACACTTCACAATTAAAATAGACAACGCAGCACGTCACAAATGCAATGGTAGAAAGCTTGCATGATGTATATGAAATCAATGGAGATGGGACCTTCCTCCTCATAGTCCTATTCGATCTGTTCATTAACAATCTTAGTCACAACCTTTATTGGAAATTTGGAGCTATGCGTTCATTTGGAATTAAGTTAATCCATTGGAACAGTTCGAGAACTCAACCATTCGATACTTCATAGAACCTAACCACCTTGTTATATTAATAATGCCACACATTCTATTTCACATGTAGGATGTTAAAATGACAACGAGCAATAGAAATATTTCTCAGTTTGAGATACAATTAATTCTCTACAAAGTTCCATTTCATGCAGTTCTAACTTCTAATTTCTAACATTGTTTATGACAGGAATATACAGTTCTACTTCTGTTAGGGACTCCTGCAAAAACATAAAATGCAAGACGTCTGGAACTTTATTTATTAAAATCATAAACAAATAGAAGCTCAAGATAGTCCAACACAATCTGCAGAATACAGTGAAGTTGATCTTGGTGGTAAATACTAATGGTAGACATCCATACAGATTAATTTGCCATTTGCACTAGTGAAGTCAGGGTAATTTAGCAGGCTGAACAACAAGGAAGAGGCCATATTCGAAAAGCAAAACTATCAAAAATCTTGAACTGCGGTACTAGTGAATGAAGGAATTTAAAGAAAACGTGACAGCCAAATCATATCCTAGATTTGTAATGTAAGTTACCCCCAGAGTCAATCAATTTGTTCATATTCATAAATTCCAAAAAAAAAAAAAAAAGAAAGGAAAGAAAGAAAGAAAGTCAACAAAGGCATGTAAGACTATAGGCTATAGCCTCTGTTCATATCAAACAGAATATTTACCACAAATCCAATTACATTAAGCATGGTCACAAGGGAGTGTTCAATAATATTATGATACATAGCAGAATCTCAGTTCCACCGAAACTTTAGACATTCAAAGTAAAGTAATCACGAATGAAGGAATATTACAAGAAAAGACCCCAAAAGGTTATGCTGGCATTGGATTGCAAGTCACCCCAGAGTCAATCAATTAGTTCTTGTTGATGAAGTTAGTTGTTCAATAAGTCAAACATCAAATTTAGATCTCAAACAAAGGAACAAAAGAAAGTCAACAAACACTATGTAAGACTAGAGCTTCGATTAAATTGCCATAACTTCAGATGCAGATGCAAGTTCTTTGATGTGATTTAGTGATACACATTCGCTACATAGATGTTGAAATCCGTTGGATATATGAAGGACTAGGTGGAATATCCATGCACAATCGAATAACAAATAAGCAGCAAATTTGAGTATCAAAAGTACATAATCCAATCTTTCTCCTTCCGAGCATAAATTTTTTTTTAACATGTTTTTACTTTCATGTAATTCAAGTGGCTCTAGTAATTTGCTGCCTATGTGAAGGCATTTGCCTTTGCAGCTTTAGCTCCATCACCATCATTTTAGACAATCATAACTGCTAGCGAATGTCCTACTGAGTTTGGCAAATTGATTCATTCTTCATCTATCGTGCTCCAATATGTACTAAATTCCGAAGTTTGTTCATTCATTAGTTAATTTGGAAGCATAAAACGAGCGAATTGGAAACAACAAATCAGTGCAGACAACCCAACTAATTATGGACTTAACAATTTTGTTGTTTCCGTTGTATGTAATCTGATACCTGGTGAAGCACTAACTACCCAACATAAGTTAGTAGTACTTGATATTAAGCTAGCACGACGACATAATATGAATAAAAGAGTTAACGACCCTAGAATAAAGTGGTGGAACCTAAAACATAGTAAACAAGTAAAGTTTAGAGAAAAACTACTAAAAGAAAATGTTTGGCATCTTGGCTTAGATGCTAATACAATGTGGCTAGAAATGAGTAGTTGCATAAGGAGAGTGGGATCAAACGTATTAGGTATATCTAAGGGCTTGGGACCTCCAAATAAGGAAACATGGTGGTGGAACGAGGATGTCCAACGAGCAATTAAGACTAAAAGAGATATGTATAGGAAAATACCTAAGTGTCAAGATGAAGATGCGTACAATCAATATAGAGAAGCTAGAAAACAAGCTAAAAAAGTAGTTAGTCAAGCTAAAACAAATTTCATGGAAGATTTATATACAAAGTTAGGTAATAGAGATGGCGAAAAATATATATATATATATAGGCTAGCCAAATTAAGAGATAAAAAAAACAAAACTTAAGTCATGTAAGATGTATTAAGGACGAAAATCAAAATGTTTTAACACGCAAGGAGGATATTAAGGAGAGATGGAGAAGTTACTTCGATAGTTTATTTAATGATGGCCAAGTTGATACTATAATAGATGAAAACCTACACCGAGAAAGAAATGTAAACTATACACGCAATAATTGTAGAAGTTAAAGAGGCATTGAAAAGAATGAAAATAAGGAAAACATGTGGCCCAGATGAAATACCCATAGAGGTTTGGAAATGCTTAGGACAAATTGGATTGACTTGGTTAACAAAACTTTTCAATAAAATTTTAAAATCAAAACGAATGCCAATGGATTGGAGAAGAAGCACGCTTGTGCCAATCTTCAAAAACAAAGGAGACAATCAAAGTTGCTCAAACTACCGGGGAATTAAACTTGTGAGTCACACTATGAAAGTTTAGGAGAGGATAATTGACAATAGGCTAAGGAGAGAAACAACAATATCAGAGAACCAATTTGGTTTCATGCTTGGGAGGTCAACTATGGAGGCGATTTTCCTTGTAAGACGATTGTTAGAAAAATATAGAGAAAAGAAAAAAGATCTTCATATGATATTCGTAGATTTAGAAAAAGCATATGATAAGGTCCCTAGAGATGTTCTTTGGTGGTTCTAGAAAGAAAAAGAGTGCATGCTAGATACATAGACACTATTAAGGATATGTATGATGGAGTAGTAACGAGTATAAAGACATTTGGAGGAGCTACAAAAGAATTTCCCATTACGATAGGACTACATCAAGGATCGGCTTTAAGCCCATATCTATTTACTTTAGTTATGGAAGAACTAACTAGACATATTCAAGAGGATATACCATGGTGTATGCTATTTGCAGATGATATTGTTTTAGTGGATGAAACTAAAGATAGAGTGAATAGGAAATTAGAACTCTGGAGGAATTCATTAGAATCTAAAGGTTTAAGTTGAGTATGACGAAAATCGAATACATGCACTGTGAGTTTAAAAACACTAGACATCGAGATGACGGAGTGATAAAATTATGAGAAATAGAAGTTCCTAAGGTAAACCACTTTAGATACCTAGGATCAATCATACAAAATGATGGTAACATTGAGAATGATGTCACACATAGAATTCAAGCTGGATGAAAAAATGGCGGAGTGCAACAGGGGTGATTTGTGATCGAAATGTTCCTACTAAGTTAAAAGGAAAATTTTATAGGAACGCAATTAGGCCAGCTATACTCTATGGAAGTGAATGTTGGGCGGTAAAGCAACAACAATTACATAAAATGAACATAGCAGAAATGAGGATGCTTAGGTGGATGTGTGGTAAAACTCGTAAAGATAGAATAAAAAATATAGAAATTCAAAGACAACTAGGAGTAGCACCAATTGATACAAAGATTAGGGAAGGGCGGTTGCGATGGTTTGGTCACATGCAAAGATGGCCTACAAATGCTCCCAACTAGAAAACTTGACTCAATAAAAACTGTAGAAAATTCGATGAGGTAGGGGCAGACCAAAGTTAACATGGGATGCATTAATTAGGAGGGATTTGAATGGTTTGCAAAGCTCACCATCAATTGCACTTAATCGAGCACAATGGAAAAGTTTGATCCATGTAGCCGACCCCAGTTACTTTGGGACTGAGGCTATGTTGTTTATGTTGTTGTTGTTGTTGTTGTTGTTGTTGTTGTTGTTGTTGTTGTTGTTGTTGTTGTTGTTGTTGTTGTTGTTGTTGTTGATCTAGGGAATGCAACTCAGGCACACCTTCAGGCAAGGGGGACCAACACCAAGTGCCAACATTGTTAAGGAGCAGCATAGGCAACTACTAATCCATCAAATCACTCCAAATCACCAAGGCAATACTCTGGTTCTACAAGTCGAACATATGCTTTAAGATGTCAAGGGCTTCTCAATATTTTAGAACGTCTTTAAACGAGGTATATAACATATATTTTGAGCTACTCTTTTTCAGTTAACTTACGCAATGAATAATCAAGTGTGTGCCTCCTTGATGCACCCAAGCACATGCCTATGTTTCAAATTTGCAAGTTCTTTGATTTATTTATGCCGCTGAAACTAAAATGTAAATATCCATATATTTTAATAATATATAAAATAAAAAATACAAAGACAACAAAGCATAAGCAAATTCAAAGTCACCAGAATAGTATGGTTCTTTCGTGAAGGTTTTTAAGAGTTTTCTTCATCACAGGTTCATACTTCATCAATGAACCTGTATTAATATTGCCAAGCGTGCTTTCATGTTTATATTATTGTAGGTTTCATGTTTATATTAATTAATAAAGGTAGATGAAAATAAGATTTCCATTTGTCAATTGGGGTTTACTACTTTTCCATTTGTGTCTATTTATGCCCAACATTTATATCATCAATTGGATCCATTCATAGAGAGTGATAATGTTTTCTACGCTGTTTGTCAACCTATAGAAATCCTCCTCCTTTATCTGAACTTAGGACGACTATATGTAGCATTAGTGAAATTCAAGTGTTTCTACTTTCTACATTCGCAGAGTTACAAGGATAATTATTAATATTGTCTAAAAATGTGAAGCCTTAAAGGATGATTAATGTCTAATACATTGACACGGGAACAATTATCATATTTCGTCCTTGACATCTAACTTCTATTTGTACTTCGGATGTATGTCAGTATTTGTGTCAAGTTTGCCTTACATTTCATTCAACTTCATCTTGTGCCTCACGAATCAAGAACCATAAAATGTTTGCATGTCAAGTGTGCCTCTTATTACCTCTAGTTCTAGTAGCTCATTTTGTGTATAATCTACTTGTAATCCACAGCATTCTTGTTGGAAACAAAGGAATAATCCCACATAGACTAATTAACTAGAAAGATAACGGGTTATAAGTTTGGGATGGGAACTTCAACTTGCCTTGGCATTTTGGAAAATTCTTCCACTTTCAAACTAAAGGCCACAAATTAAACTAGCACTCATACACTCTCTTACAACTTGAACTAGGGCCTATTACAAAAAATAGCATGGTATATAAGAGCCCAAAGTGGCCTAATAGCTCATTAAAGGTCCAAAGTCCAAGAAAAATAAGAAAATATTGAAACGAATAGTAATAACATAAATGATGAAGCTAGACCCATGTTTGAAAACCTGAAGCCTATGAGGTTCTAAAAGAACACAAGCCTGGGCTTTCCAAATGTTGGAAGACATGGGCAATAACATAAATGATGTAGCTAGACCCATGCTTGAAAACCTGAAGCCTATGAGGTTCTAAAAGAACACAAGCCTGGGCTTTCCAAATGTTGGAAGACATGGGCCTCTGGGTTCAATAAGAACACAATCTCAGTCTTACCAAATTGAAAGCAAGTCGCAACCAGTTAGGCCACTTAGACTTGAGGGAGAGTGTTGGAGGTAGGGGAATAATCCACATCGACTAGTTAACTAGAATGATAATGGGTTATAAGTTAGGGAGTGCGAACTCCAACTTGCCTTGGCATTTTGGAGACTTCTCCCACTTCTAAACTAAAGCCCACAAATTAAACTAGTCATTTCTACACTCTCTCATGACTTGAACTTGGGCCTATTACAAAAGACAACATTTTTCTTTCGGTTTATTAAGAAAAAAGAACAAGGCATATTATTAAAGCATTGCAGAGGACAAGCACTAACTGATACAACTAAAACATGAGCACCAAAAAGAAAACAAATAAATCAACTCATCATCTATCTCACAAATTGAAAACTTAGCCTAAAAACATAGTTCACTATTGTTAAGTCCGAGGCTAAGTAGCCATTCAATAATTTACTACCAACACACTATAACTCTAGTGTTGACTCTTATGTCTGAGCGTTGAAACTTCCTGACATCCTTCAAAAGAAGATTATCTTCCTCTTTTGATTCTTGAATAAGTCTATTGTTTCCTTCCATCTAAAATCTAAATACACCATAAGCTACCATAGAAATGTGAAACCAAGATGTCCTTTCTCTACAAATCAAGTCCTCCGAGAGATGTTCAAAACTACTAGAAAAGAACAAATTCTAGTGAAAGGAACCAGGAATTCTACTCTAGATTGTGCTAGCAATTTTACAATAAAAAAACATACCTCTCTCCCTCTCGTTGTACATAATGCACTAAAAGGACTTAGGGCAAACTGAAGATTACTTCTTTTCTTTTCAAGACATCACAAACTTTCAATCTGTGGAGAAAGGTAAGCCATACGAAAATTGAAAAACCTAACTTTCAACAATACCCAAGGTTTCCAGATGTAAGAAGCATAGGCTGCATAGCTAATGGAGCAGAAATCAGGTTATCAATTAGGTGATTAAAGAAAAGGATTTAAAAATAAATAAATGAACATGGTTTTAAAAAAGAAAAACTTCCACAGTTCAAGAAAAATAAGACAATATTGAAACGACTAGCAATAAATAACATAAATGATGAAGCTAGACCCGTGTTGGAAACCTGAAGCCTATGAGGTTCTAAAAGAACACAAGCCTGGGCTTACCAAATGGTGGAAGACATGTAGCCTTTGGGTTCAATAAAAACATAAGCTCAGGCTTACCAAATTGAAAGCAAGTCACAACCGATTAGACCACTTGGACTTGAGGGGGAGTGTTGGAGATTAGGGAATAGTCCACATCGACTAGTTAACTAGAAAGATAATGGGTTATAAGTTTGGGAGGGCGAACTCCAACATGCCTTGGCATTTTGGAGGCTTCTCCCACTTCCAAACTAAAGGCCACAAATTAAACTAGTCATTTTCTACACTCTCTCATGACTTGGACTTGGACCTATTACAAAAGATAACAGTTCACTTTCGGTTTATTAAGAAATAAGAACAAGGCATACTATTAAAGCATTGCAACGAACAAGCACCAACTGATAACATACAACATGAGCACCAAAATGAAAACAAATAAATCGACTCATCGTTTATCTCACAAACTGAAAACGTAGCCTACAAACATATTTCACTGATTGTTGAAGCCTGGGGCTAAGTAGCCATTCAATAATTTACTAGCAACACTATAATTCAAGTGATGAATCTTCTGCCTGAGCCAAGGTTCGAAACTTCGACTTTGCCTATGATTTCGCCCATTTAAAATTCGAAATTAATTCGAGGAAGTTAACTTCGACGATGGAAGTTTGACAAAAACTCGCAGGTGTACGAAAGTTTACGGAATTTTACTTTAAATGCTAGAAAACTCAAGTTTCTTCGTAGAGATGCTAGAACTATACTTAGTCATACAACAATAATTCATAAAACTTATGTCATCAAAGGATATTCCGAATTTATATTTCTAGCATAGGCTAAGTTTCAGTCGAAGTTTGCTCAACTTCCGCAAAATATAACAATTTTACTTCATGTTTTATTAACTTCCATCGATGTTTTCAAAGTTTGGTCAAAGTTAGGCGAAGTTGTGTCGAATTTTTGCAATTTTTCTACTGCCTTTGAACTTCGCTTCGCTTCTCAAAATCGACAAACTTCGCCTGAACTTCGACAAAGTTTATCAAATATTTAAACCATGGTCTGAGCGTTGAAACTTCCTGACATCCTTCAAAAGAAGATCATCTTCCTCTTCTGATTCATGAATAAGTCTATTGTTTCCTTCCATCTAAAATCTAAATATACCGTAAGCTGCCATAGAAATGTGAAGCTAAGATGTCCTTTCTCTACAAATCAAGTCCTCCAAGAGATGTTCAAAACTACCAGAAAAGAACAAATTCTAGTGAAAGGAACCAGGAAGTCTACACTAGATTGTGATAGCAATTTTACAATAAAAAAACATACCTACTCTCCCTCTCGATGTACATAATGCACTAAAAGGACTTAGGGCAAATTGAAGATTACTTGTTTTCTTTTCAAGACATCACAAACTTTCAATCTGTGGAGAAAGGTGAGCCATATGAAAATTGAAAAACCTAACTTTCAACAGTACCCAGGGTTTCCAGTGTAAGAAGCATAGGCTGCATAGCTAATGGAGGGGAAATCAAGTTATCAATTAAGTGATTAAAGAAAAGGATTTAAAATAAATAAATGAACAAGGTTTTAAAAATGAAAAACTTCCATAGTTGTGGACCAGAAAATTGCATGAAAACAACTCCAATACTCTCTATAAGCTCTTTCAAAATTTGATGAAGGCTGAGGTGAGATAGAAAAATATGAAAGACAAACCAATGAAGAATCAGACAATATCAAGTGATAGATTGAAGGGGAAAAAGCTTGATAGGATGGCATAATCAAGTGATAGAATAAAACTCCAATACTCTCTATATGCTCTTTCAAAATTGGATGAAGGGTGAGGTGAGATAGAAAAATATGAAAGATAAACCAATGAAGAATCAGAAAATAATCAAGTGATAGATTGAAGGGGAAAAAGTTTGATAGTATGGCATAATCAAGTGATAGATTACAAAGTCTTAAAAATGAAGAGATAATTGTTAGGTTTTGGGAAAAATATTGAATTAATTATTCTAGAACCACTTAAGTCAATATATAGTTACATGTAAATGGGCCAAACAAGTCATAATACCCACATATATACCTTTAACCACCCCCCCCCCTCCTTTTCAAACTCAAGCCGGATGCACATTCTTGAGTTTGGAAACCAATACACTTAAATAAGTAGACGAAATAACTGACTATTACTATAGAAAGAACGAAAATAATAATAATAATAATAATAATAATAATAATAATAATAATGACTTCGGTGGACACCAAGGCATGAAGCGAACATGAATAATGAGCAGAAGGAACAATGAGAACCACGAATATGATCGTCCGAGGAACAATGACGACGAATCGGCACCAGCGGTAAGCCGAGGACGACTACGAGGAAGGACCGATAAGAACTAACGAAGAGGTAGACGCGGATGCCACATAAATCATCCGGCTAATAATGGCGACGACGAAGGGCTAACGAGAAGCACGCACACACAGGTGGCTGTTGTAAAAATGATTTCCGGCAAACAATGGCGATGATGAAGGGTAGACGAGAAGCGGACACACATGGGTCTACGATGAATATGATCGTCCAACAAACAATGGCGACGGACTGGCAAGCCGACAACGACGAAGAGCGAACGACAATGAACAAAGATGAAACCAAACTCCTAGTCGGTCCCACATATTCTCTCTCTCCACAAATAAATAGAACTTATCAGATAAAAAGGTAGTTAAATAACAAACTAACTCCCTTTTTCTTCAAAGAATCGACCGACTCTACAACTCAATAAATGCAAGTATTTGTGTAGCCACCAGAATGTGTCTTGAAATTCTTTACTAAAAACAAGAAACACATTGCTGCTTTACTCTCGAACTGTAATCGAAAGCCCCAAATTTGTTCTTCTCCAAGATTAAATTCTCGCACCCAAGATCAAAATATAGGTAGGGCTGGCAAAAATACAGGAACGGACAAAAACGGGACTGGACACCCATTTCGAAAACGATTAAATTTGGTGTCCGGTCCCGGTCCCGGTCCCGTTTTTAAAGCGGGCACTGTTTTTTTGTCCAGTTCCGTATGTTTGTAAAACATACGGACCCGTTTTGCCCGAAAACCTCTCCTTCGCTGCTCTCCTCAGCTTCTTCCGATCCGCTCCCGATAATCTCTGCACTGATTTCGCCTCCACTGCCTTCTTGAACATCCCTTCCATTCCCTTCTCGATCGATCGATCAATCAATCAATCCAACTCTCCCTTCTCTTCTTCGATGATGTTGTGCGTGTGCTTGCGTGCGTGAGGGCCGTGAGGCGGAGCTGTGCGTGAGGGCCGTGGGGCAGAGCTGTGCGTGAGAGGCGGACGGAGGGAGATGACGGTTGAGTGAGGAGATCGGCCCGATCGGGGACGAGCTGTGCGTGAGGCAGAGAGAGTGAGAGGCGGACGAGGGAGATGACAGTTGAGTGAGGAGATCGGGGGCGAGCTGTGCGTGAGGGCTGTGAGGCAGAGCTGTGCGTGAGGGCCGTGAGGCAGAGCTGTGCGTGAGAGGCGGACGGAGAGATCGGGGACGAGCTGTGCGTGAGGCAGAGAGAGTGAGAGGCGGACAGAGAGGAGATCGGGGACGAGCTGTGCTATGCGTTAGGGTTTGTTACTTTGTTGAGTGAGGAGATCGGGTTGAGTTGAGTCCTGAGGGAGATGACAGAGACAGATTGACATAAAAGTTAAAAACTTTAAATTTCATAAAAGTTAAAAACCTTAAATACATTGTGAAATTACTTATATGCCCTTCAAATTAATCACAAACGGGTACCCGTTTTTTTGAAATTTATGCCCGATCCCGGTCCTGTATTTTAAAACGGACACAAAAAAGTGTCCAGTCTCGTATGTTTTTTTCAAAAATATTGCCCGATCCCGTTTAAAACAGGTCCGGACACAACCGGACAAACGGGACTGGGCAACTTTAACCAACCCTAAATATAGGTATCACACAAACCGTCACAGGGGCTCGCACCATCGCACGCACAGGTTGGCTACGTTTAGGAGAGATGCACATGGTCTTGGGAACGGCTGGAGTAAGCACACGGGCATGCGGAGAGGATGTATGGGCAAGGGATTGATGGTCTGTTGACAGAGGTCTCACACACAAACGAAGAGGTCGAACTGGTGGAGACCGAACGACCAGGAAGAGGGAGTGGAAAGAACGCAGAGGGGTCTAGACCAAGGAAAAGACAAAGAGAGGGTGAACAGAGGAAGTGCGACATAAGCACATGGCATATGGTAGACCGAAGCGACAGGGGCCATAAGAACGAAGGTGATGAAGCCACGGAACAGGAGCAGAAGCACAAAAACGGAGAGGAGAAACAGTAGAATAGAGAAAAGAGGCGAGAACGAGCACGAAAGCTAGCACCACGAAGCAGCTATCAACTCAAAAGTCGACTGGCCTAGAATTTGGGTTCTATATCAGATACAAAGTTAGGTTTTGGGAAAAAGACTGAATTGAATATTCTAAGACCAATTAGGTCAATATATAGTTACATTGTAAATGGGCCAAACATGGGCCAAGTCCTAATACCCACATATAAACCTTAACAATAATTACCAAAACTTATTTTTGCTACATAATACATTCAATGTTTAGACTCGAGACCATCTTATCATTAGTAGCCTTCTGTATAAAATTAAAGATACACATACACCTATGGCTTACCTAAATTGCAAATACACAAACATCCTTTATTCCAACTAAAGATGCCTCAACATAAACATATTACGAATATCAAACTTTTAAAACCTATATAGATATTTCATCTGAGAATAACACACCTTTGAAACGTAAATATAAATACTTGAACACATACATCACATTTACAAATTATATCACCCAATCACACATTTTCATTCAACAAAGACAAATGCACTTTGAGAAACCTAGCAAATTGACTCCATGTGACAGCTTCTTCTTTCTTTTTAAAGGCATGCGTCACAAATTCTTAAAGAAAAGGCAGAACCAACAAAAGATGCTGATGCTTGCTGAAATAACAAAAGATAATACTTGTAAGTTCTTGACGCATCAAAGACCACACTGATGGGAATCAATGACACTAATAATGGACAAAAAATGTTGCAAGGAAACTCCTAGGAAAAAACCATTAACAGCGTTCAGTAAGACTGAAGATGCTAACAGATTACATCTTTTCCAGCACGAAAACAATCCCAAATTGGTTGGGGTCAGCTACATGTATCAAACTCCTCCATCGTAATTGATACATCAATAACAAAACAAAGAAAAAACAAAACAAAATAAAAAAGATAAGTAAATATGTTCTCAAATTGTTCAAATTTTTTTAGAACAATCTTTGCAGGGACAATTTTTTCATCAGCTATGTGAATCATGAACTACAATATCATTACAGATCTATAACTTAAAGTTTTCCACTTTCTTCAAAAAACTTAAATGCAAAACAAAGATCACATTTAATGATACAAGTGCGACTCGATAAATTATTTTATCAAGAATTTCAGAAAGAAAATTGTAACAGTTGCGGCACATCTATATTTCACATTTAACAAATTGTTGACTCCCATTCTATCGATAGCCTTAGTCTCTCAGCAAATCAAGCTTTCAGTGAACCTCGGAGGCTAATGTTCCATCTGAAGTGAAGGTGCTCTGATGTTTAACATTGCAAGGAAGTTTAAACACATAATAAGATTCAAAGAAAAAAATACCTTGTCTTATTTAGTCACAAAGTTGCTGTCACCCATGCATGATGAATCTGAGGGGCTTATCATTTCTTCTTTCAACATATTATAGTGATTCAAGCACGGAATAGATGGGATGTGTTCTTGGGAGAACATGTCACAAATCCCGCTTCCTAGTTCGGGGCTAAGAGCAATCCTTAATAGATAGAAGGCTAAGAAGAAGAAGGGATCCCATTGAGATTGCCACACTACCAGTTTTGAGGGGCATGTGCTTTACAGAAACCAGAAGATTTTTATTTTTTTTTGAGAACACTCACTCTTCATAAAGCAGATGTGATGCGATTAGACTACATGCAGCAGGTTACTTATATTAGGACTGCTTTACCGATAGAAAAATCTGTAACAGATTCATGTGATTGTGAAGATAAATGAATTCTTTCAACGTAGTGTCAGTTATCACCGCAGTCATGAACTGCTACTAACAATGTAATCTTTCGAGGACTGCTACGATATATGAGACAATGCAAGTACAAAACGCAATAATATTGATAGCACACAAACTCTAAACTTCAACCTTCAGTTCAGCAACGAAAACATACGTTCCATGAAAAGAAAAAACTTAGCTAGACAGAAACATAGGCTTACCATGACCAGGATACAAATGCCCCTGCAGCCCACCATTCGCCATGAACTCATAAACCAACAACTTATGATGGTTATCCGAACAGAACCCAATCAAAGCCAGCAAATAAGGTGAACGGAGACGACCCAACAACTCCACCTACAAATCAAACACCCAAAAACAAAATCAAAACCACAAATAGCCAAAATGCTCAATCTCCTAAAATCATAAAATATATATTGATTGAACCTCCATTTCAAACTCATCCTCCCCTTGCTTCCCCGCGCGATCCATCAACTTCACCGCAACTTTCCTTCCATCAGAAATCACACCCTTATAAACCGCTCCAAACCCACCATGACCCACCACATTCCCCTTCCCAAACCCCCCAGTGGCCGAGTGGAGTTGCTTAAAAGTGAACACATGAAGCCCCATCTCGATACCCACCTTACTCTCACTAAACCCACTTTTCCTAGCACAATCACCAGCTAACAATCACACAAAACAAGCAAACCCATTAATTATTCAGACAATCTGAGCACACCCAAAAGAGATTAAAGAGATTGGAATAAAGGGTGGGGAGGAATCTCACTTTTAGTGGTGTTAACTCGCTTGGCGACCTTGTTTCGGATGTAGCAGAAGTAGCTGAAGGCGAGAAAGAGAGAGACGAGTGAAATGGCTGCGAGAACCACAATGACTACAAGAACCACGCTTTCCTTCTTCTTGTAGTCTCCTGATTCATCCATTAATTGCAAGAACTTGGAGCCTGGGACTCAGAGATCCCTGGGTTCATGTGTGATTTGGGAAATGGGTTGGGTTTGGGCCGAAAGAGGGAAGAGCGGAGTAGCAGTGGCAGTGAAGTGCATGTTTGATGGATGGTTGATGCTCACTCAACAAGAGGACATAAAAAAAATATAAATTAAATAATGGTTGGTAGGGTACACTGACGCGCTGTGCGAAAAGACGAATTTTTCAACATTGGGACTTCTCTTTAGTTGCAAGTGGGGCCGGGAACTTTAGGCCCCGCAGTGCCCTGGCTTAATAAGGGGGTTTTTCCAAAAGTATGGTGGGTATACAATTTAATTCATAAAATAGGGAGGGTTTTTTTTTTATTATCGAAGTAGGCAATAACGCCTTTTCAAAAGTCGTTATTGTGTGTGGTTGGTTTGGTTGGCGCTGACGTGGTGGTGACGCGGCGTCGGTTTGTATAGATAGCGCATTTTCAAAAGGCGTTATCTATACATGTGGCCAGCCACGTCACCGCCACCTCATCATGGATAGCCACGTGTATAGATATCGTCTTTTCAAAAGACGCTATCTATACAAACCGACGCCACGTCACCACCACCTCACAAATAATAATTAAAATAATTAAAATTATGGAAAAATTAAACTGATTTATATAAACTGTAAATTACAGAAAATAGATAAAAATAGATAAAAATTTTGAAAAAATTATGAAAAATTCTCGAAAAATAGGGAAAGCTAGAAAAAAATGAGTTCGAGGTTTTTCGAGTGTTTGGCACCCTGGTATAATTCGAAAAAGGGAAACTTAATTTTTATGAAAATAAAAATGGCAAATCTATAATCACATACTATGCATGTAATGTGACCCTAAAATTTTAATTGGTATAAATGGACACAAGGGACGTAGGAGTCGGGTGTCTGGTGCGCAAATCGAGGCGTGAGCGGGACGTCTTGAGGACGAATTACGAATTTCGAGGTAAGTAAACCAGTTAGAAATGAGTTTTCCCTATTTTTCATATTTTTTCGAGAATTTTTCCATAATTTTTATCTATTTTAATCTATTTTCTGTAATTTACAGTTTATATAAATCAGTTTAATTTAATTTAATTTTAATTATTATTTTATTAATGGGGGTGGATGTGCCCACATGGACAGGACACATGGATAGCCAACTCACCGCCACCTCACAAACTTCAAAAATAGCCAATATTGGAAATTTGTGAGGTGGCTATGAGGTGGCGGTGACGTGGCAGTGAAGTTGTATGGATAGCGCCTTTTGAAAAGGCGCTATCTATACAACCTCATACCACCTCAGCCGTCACCTCAGCCTATACGCCCACGTGGACAAGACACATAGATAGCGCCTTTTGAAAAGGCGCTATCTATGTGTCCACGCCAGCAAAAAAATTTGCTGATGTCCACGTGGACACCACACGTGGCGCCACATCAGCAATAACGCCTTCTGAGAAGGCGTTATTGCTTAGTGTGGGAAAAAAAAAACAAACCCCCGTACTTACCTCTTTTAAAGTAAAAAATGTTGTACTTTGGTAAATTTTTCCTTAATAGGGCAAAGAATCCCCACTTTTTACTTTTTGTGGGGCGAGTTACGGGGCAGAAAATCTTACCGTGCCACGTAAGAAAAAGCGGGGACAGTAATTGTTCTCGCACAGAGGGGATTCTTCATCCCGCATCCTTGCATAGAATTCTCCATTTTTCATATTTTTTTTAAAAAAAAATTATATAACTTTTTTAATTAAAACATATTTAATACATGGAATGAAACTCAAGATTTCCAATAATAAATTTTACTTTTACCATTAAATTAATTTCTTAATATATATATATATATATATATATATATGTTATATCATAAAGATATATAAAATTATATTCGGAACATCATTGACATATATTTGTCATACTAGATTTGTAAATCATATATATTTAATTAAGTGTGATAACTTGTAACTCAATCAACAAAACAAATCCACATTAATCCTTCAATTTGATAAAAATAGTTTCTTAAAAAAAATTGAGAAAGTAGTACTAAAGTACCAAAATGACCAATGAACGAAGATCAAAATAGATATTTTTTACAAAATTGATGGGGTATCGCGGGGATTCCCGGCCCCGCGAGGATCCCCACGGGGAAGGGCGCGGGGCAGCAAAGTTCGCCCCGCAGGGAATTTGCGGGAATAAATCCCTACCCCGCTGGGATGGAGAAGGTAATTACGATCCCCACCCCGCTTTGCCCCACTTGCAACCTTATCTTTACGGGAAAATGATTGTTTTTCCTAGGTCGTGCTATGTGCACCCCAGTCATCATTCAGGGCACCCCATTTAATCTCAACATAACATGAAATAACTAATATGTCATTTTATACAACTCAAGAACCAAAACCCTTTTTTGGGCACCCCACCCCATTTTTCTTTGGAGATGAACAAACTCCAACCGTTTCGTTATCTTTGTCGGTGATCGGACACGACATTATTAGTCAAAGAGTGTGTACAAGGTTTGTATCTACTTATTTTTCTATTTTTAAGGGGTTTAAGGCATGGGTATTTAGTGTGTGTTGGTGGGTTAAAAATGGTCATTTGATTCTTGGTACTCCTTTGATGTGTAGGTGACGCAGCGGAGATCTTCTAAACTAGTTGAACGAATCCACGAACAACTCGATCTAGATTAGAACTTAAGCCAAAGTTCAAAAATTCTTTTATTTCAGCCAAAAACTACGAATTACACTTCATAGATCGCTTAAATAGTGAAACCCTAAAATTTGTCAAAAATAGTAAAAAGTCCAAAAAGCCATAAACTGAAAACTAAACGAAAAATAGAAACAAACGCCACAAACGGCAATATAAACGGAAATTCCTAATGAAAGTTATAAGCGAAACAAAAGTTTCCTAAAATAGCAAAATTGTCGTTTCGGAGGGCGAAACGATGGAATTTCATCGAAAAACGTCGTAGTCACAGCATAGTTGTACGTCGTGATCTCCACGCCGCTTCCAATAAATCCATACCCCCGGAACGCCAAAACTCAAACATCGAACTTCACCAAAATCACAAAAATGCCATCATATCATATATTTTCCTATTTTTCCAAGAATTTGCAACTAATTCTTGGTCATCATTATCCTGTCAAGAATTTGCAAACTAACTAATTCTTGGACTTCATCATTATCCTGTCAAGAATTTGCAAGCTAATTCTTGGACTTCATCATTCTCCCAAGGGTGGACAAAATTCGCCCTCGAATTGTCATCGTCATACGTATCCTCATAATAGGGAACAAGTTGTTTGACATTAAATACATCAGCCGTGCGAATGTGACTTGGCAACTTCAATCTGGAAGCATTAGGATTAATTTTCTCAAGAACCTCCACATGACCATCTTCCGAACTGACAATTTGTTGTAATCACCCACAGAGAACCGGTCTTTAGTGAGAACTGCCCACATAAAGTCACCCACTTCAAACTCCACGTGACGCTTCTTCTGATCTGCATATTGTTTGTACTTGTTTTCAACCTATATGCGCAACTCCTCACGCTCATTGAGACTCATTCGGTAGTGTGGTCTATTATGTAGTGACGCACCAAGTTCAAGGTCAATCCGATGTTGAATATCAAGCAATGGTGGTAGTCCTTCTGACATCTCATCAGGGAAAACATCACGAAACTCCTTCGCAATAAGAATTGCAGCTTTAGGAACATCAACATCTCTATCTACCTCCTTTCCCATCAAGATGTAAACTACCTCAAAATCCTGTAATACATCTTCAAATCTTGCCAAAGACAACAAGCTGCTAGATTCTTTAGTAGGCTTGACTTTCTCCGGATCTTTGGCGGGTACTAGCACAATCTTCACTCCCTTGAACATAAGGGTGTACTTATTGGTTCTGCCATCATGCACAACTCCCCTATCAAACTGCCAAGGACGTCCCAGTAACAAGTCGCAAGCATCCATAGCCACAACATCACACCAGACTGAATCCTTGTAGTTAGCACCAATAGAAAAAGTCACCAAGGCGCGCTTCGACACCTCCGCACCTCACCACCCTTCTTCACCAAGCTAGCTTGTAGGGCTGGGGGTGTTGTTCGGTTGCAAGGCCAAACTTCGAACCACTTCAACTGAGACGATATTCTCGCAACTGCCTGCATCAATCATGAACCTGCATACCTTGCCTAAGATGGTACACTTGGACTGAAAGACGGTATTCTGTAGCCACTCATCATCAGCAATAGTTCTAGGAGTCATACAAGAACGCCTCACGACCAAGGCAGTACCCACGTCTCCAGTCACGATCTCCTCTTTTGTGTTGTCGAAGTATCAAAGGTTGGTTCTGCAGTGATGTTGGCCTATTCCCCTGTGTCTTCCTCTTCGTTCTCAATAAAGAGAGTCTTCTTCCCTTTACATTCTGACTTCTTGTGACCAACTTCGCCACAACCGAAACATCTAATCCCAATAGTGCTAGTTTTGTTCGTGCTACTAGCAAGGTTAATCGCAGCGGTATTACCTCCAGTATTGGTTGTCCCAACACTAACATTACTTGAAGCATTACTCACACCCCGATGTTGTTGCTTCTCCACCAACAATGCTCGCTGGTGCGCTGCAAATAAGGAAGTCGGATCAAATATGTTGACGACATCTTGGATCTGCACCCTCAGTCCACCAATATACCGCACCACTAATTAGTCGTTAGTCTCATGCAGTTCGTTTCTAGCGACTAACTGATAAAACTCAGTTGTGTAATCATCTACTAACTTTGCCCCTTGTCTCAGATTCTGCAACCTCTGATACATAAGGCGTTGGAAATTGTAAGGCAAGAACTCAGCCCATAAGTGCTTTTTCATCTTCTCCCACGAGGTGATCTTCGTTTTTCCATTCCTATTCCGCATCAACTTCTGTTGTTGCCACCAAGTCATGGTCCTGACGCGGAATCTGGTCGCAACCAGTTGCACACGCTGGTCTTCAGGCACACCTTTGAATTCTAGGACTTCTTCAACTGACGCCAGCCAGTCTAAGAATTCTTTCGGTTGAAGGGTGCCATGGAATTCTGGGACCTCCGTCTTCATCCCAGACTCTCACCGCTTGCGATCATCCTCAACTGCACGCAGTCTGTAGCGCCTCCTCGGTGCCTCAACATACTCATCCTCCCATTCGGTAGAAGAATCTCTTACTGGTTCATCACCAACAAATTCCCTTCGATGGTTACGGATACGATCCGTATTCTGACCCAATAGCTGATAGATTCTGGCAGTTAATTGTTCTACCACCGCGCCCATGCGTTGGTCAATTATTTGGCCAATTTGTCGATTCAGATTGTCACGGTCATACACCTCCTCGATACGCTGTTGGTTCCTCTTCGGTGGCATGATTTGTCCAATCACGCAGAAGTAGGCTCTGATACCAACTGATGCAACGAAGATCTTCTAAACCAGTTGAACGAATCCACGAACAACTCGATCTAGATAAGAACTTAAGCCAAAGTTCAAAAACTCTTTTATTTCAGCCAAAAACTACGAATTACACTCCATAGATCGCTTAAATAGCGAAACCCTAAAATTTGTCAAAAATAGTAAAAAGTCCAAAAAGCCCTAAACTGAAAACTAAACGAAAAATAGAAACAAACGCCGCAAACGACAATAAAAATGAAAATTCTTAATGAAAGTTATAAGCGAAACAAAAGTTTCCTAAAATAGCAAAATTGCCGTTTCGGAGGGCGAAACGATGGAATTTCGCCGAAAAACATCGTAGTCACAGTATAGCTGTGTGTCGTGATCTCCACGTCGTTTCCAATAAACCCATACCCCCGGAACGCCAAAACTCAAACGTCTGAACTTCACCAAAATTACAAAAATGCCATCCTGTCATATCTTTTCCTATTTTTCCAAGAATTTGCAACTAATTATTGGTCATCATTTTCCGTCAAGAATTTGTAAACTAACTAATTCTTGGACTTCATCATTATCCTGTCAAGAATTTGCAAGCTAATTCTTGGACTTCATCAGTAGGTTTTATCGCAATTCGTGTATGTTTTAGTGTACAATGGATGACTAAGACGCAAGTGGTTCTAAATCGAGACATGGGAGATGAGTTTTGAACATTCGAAGGGGTTAGGGTTTCAAATCGCGAAGTATAAAAGGTAGCACGATTGTTTCGACTACACAGAACGAGAGTTGTTAACAAGTCTCGGAGAATGGGAACTAAGTCTCAAATTAATGTAGTCGATTCATGTTTACTGAAACAAGATGCAATAGTGTCGGTTGACAATTACCGTGACGTATGGATGAGTCTCGTTCGATACTTACCAAAACTATGCATTACGTTTCAGACCTGTACTACTAAAACTTATATATTTTAAGTAGTTTTGAGTTTCGATTTTGAATTCTTACGATGTTCGACATTTTTTTGCAGGAAGTACCATCAACATGTGTACCATCGCCAAGTGTGTCATCAACAAGTGTACCATTGGCAAGTGGCTTTGAAGACTTCTCTAATTTTTTTACATGGGAAGTGCATTTTCAAACTAGATTTGAGGCTATCACTTGGGTTCGAGGTATATGTCGTGCTAGGAAGTTTGTATTGGTTACAAAGAATATTAATGCTGGAGGGAATGGTTGTGCTTGAAACCCCGATTATGACAAATTGAGGATACACCTCAACACATCCTGACTTCGTTACAAAATACTATATAATACACACACTAAGCATTCATCATCGAAAAAATAACATTTTACTATATGATCTCCAGTTCGTAATGTGAGGGTCCCACCTCGAACACTGAAACTCCAATTAAAATTCAAAAATACTTAATTAGTCATCTACTCAAGTTTATAAAATTCTCGAATTTCACAATTACCTATGAGGAGCAGCCCATGTAGATATTAGACTGTAAGGAACATAATCTAAGGAATAAGGACATTCTGCTAGTTCTCGTCAAATGGCAGCATCACGACGACGAGGAGTTGATGTGGGAACGAGAGTCTTATATGCGCGGGAGCTTCCCATTTCTATTTTGATTTCGGTAAGAGTTTCTTTTAAGTTATTTCAATTTTGATGATGAAATTCTTATTTAGTTAGGAAAGTTGTAATGACCAGAATAATATAATCTTAGTTGTATGCTTTGTAGGACCGTGACCTGCCGGTCAGTCCTACGTAGCAAACTCGGTTGGTACTTGGACGTTGACATCGAGGTAATAATTAAATAACTTTACTTGACTTTGATGCATGTATTATATGTTTATACATGTGTGCACAACTTTTAAATGGTTTTCTAAAAGCCAAGTGCGTTAAGTTACCTTTAGATGGGTACGCGCGAGACGATTGGGTAGATTGAAAACTTGGGCCTAGGTTCATGAATTTATTCACTTACTTAGACTCTAACTAGTCATTTAAACTATGTAGTGAGTCTCAAAAGAATTTAGAATGTAACTAATTAAGTCTATGTGCTTCATTTCAGTAAGGCCTAAGTTTAGAAAAAAATTTGGAAGTTATAAATTTCCTAAGTGAGTGATTGGGCTTAGGCATATAAATTATGCCTAAAGTTGAGAAAATATTCATATTATTATGGTACCTAACTTATCAAATGAATTTCATGAATCGTATTTACTTAATAAATACCATAGTCTTTATGGATTATCAAAAACATGAAATGTCAGAAACTTGGAATGAGACTGCACTTTTAGTACAATGATTTACTTAGTGATGTGTCCATGTGGGGATCTAAATGAGTCATAATGGATCTTATGGTATGCATGTGGGAACTGACACCAACTATGAATATATCTAGAGATTTGATGGATGAAATGATACTAGGATAATCTAATGGCCAAGCTTCAAAAAGTTTAAGTATAAAAGACCTACTTAATCTCTACATCATGCATGAACACAAAACACTTCAGCTAGGTTTGGAGAGAAAAGAGAGGGGGTTAGTTAGAAATAGTGCTGGAAAATCAAAGAAAAGTTGGAGTTGGAGCTAAAGATTTCACGGAGCATGAGTTTTCACAAGGATTAAACCTTAGTTAACAAATCCCTTCCATTTCAATAGTACATTGTGATGATTTGAGGTTCTTTAAATCATTCTAGTGCTAAAACTTTGTCAATTTTGATGAATTCGTTGATGTTATGATATAATTATGAATCTAAAAATCAAGGTTTCTTTGATGTTCATAAAAAACTTGTGTTTTGGTTTAAGAATTGAGGATTTTAGGTAAATGAAAGGGTGGAATGATTTTCTTATGTAATTGGATTTTTAATCTTTGAGTTTTTACTCTTATATTGATGTTCAATGATGTCTTATATTGGGTGTAAATGTTAGACAAAAATCAAGGGGTTCGAACCATGCATCGTGAATTTAGTTGTTCATGAATACTACATATTTGATGAAATGTCAATATTATAGCTAAAATTCTAGAGAGCATAAATTCTTCATTTCTTCTTAGAATTGGCTAATTTTCTTATGAGTTGTTTTTGGATATTTTTTTCAAGATTCTCACTGAATATTACATTATTTGGATGAGTGGTTTGAAAGTTATGAATTTTGTTTATACTGCTAGTCCAAAACTCTATCAAAGTGAGTTGTTTTGGCATTTTGAGCATAACTCTCTCATTTTAATCGCGTTTGAGCGTAATTTACCATTTCAGAAAGCTTAGACATAGAAAAACAATTTAAAATCAGTATCTCTTAGAAATTAAGTTATCTTCTTTATAAAAAATGGACTGAAATTGAGTACTTGTTCGTATAGATAATTCATTTGTAAGTGTTTAGAAAATTGGGACATCTTTTGGGGGTCTCCACTGATAGGAAAATAACCAAAATTCCCAGAATATTTTGAAACACTACAAATTAGGTTCTCCAAGAGTTTCAGTGATTTTGAGGTGTTTTGAATAATTATTCAAATGAATCTTGAAATAGGTGAAATTTACTTACTTAATAAGCTAATTTTTTATATAAGGTGTTCTGCGCATCAAATGATGTTGGAATTGAACCAAAATTTTCAGAATGTATTATTGAACCATAGTAAAGGTGTACACTGAGTTTCATGCTTTTCTAGTGTGTCTAACTTAGTTTTCAAGTCATGCTTCGAATAAGAGATCAACATTTACAAACAAGGACTTAAAATTTTACTTATAGTCTCACATTTGTTTCTTGATCATAATATGATATTTTAGCACTCAAAAACCTTGGTTTTAAGTTAATAGACTTCAATGAATCAACACCAAAAATTTTGGGAATTTCTATGAGTGTTTTAGCCGCATTTCAAGTTGCAAAAAATCCAAGTTTTTGGAAATTATTTCAAGGTCCCTAAGGGACTGTTTTGTAAACCGATGCATTAAACCAACTTGAAATGGTTTCCAATGGACTTTGATGATTCAATAACACTCAAAAAAAAATATGGAAAATGTCTACAACCTTGTAACACCAACTTTGGGCATTTTGGTTGAGTTAAGTGTCAAATGAGTATTTAAAATGAATAAAACATGCATCTTGGGGTTATCCCTTCGCATCAACCCTTCGTGTATGATATGAATAAGTGACTAGGGACCTCAATGATTTAGCATAAACTTGTTTATGAGATATTGAAGTTGATATATGGTCTAAGTTAAGTAGAAAAGACATTGAGGCAAATAGTGGAATGTATTATATTGAACTGGATAGTTAAACTTAATTAAATAAGCTCTAACAAATACCTAATGAACTCTAATAGGTAATAGTGACCTAGAGCATCATTTTCGTCTATCAGGAGTATAGTACAGAAGTGTGTAAGTTGCATTTAGCTTGGATATTATTATTTGTGGAGGTAAGTAAACCAGTCAGAAAATCAATACTATTTCCTTTCACTTTCATTCTTTATTTTTGAAATGATAAGCTGAATTTGTTTGACTCTAATTCCCCACAAAGTGGCTTATGTGTTTAAGTGGTTAGGCGCACTTAACTATGATCACTTGTAAGTTGAGCATCCAGGTAGCTCTAGTGGCTCCTCCCGAGTCTAAATCCTTTTAATGTGAGCATCCAGGGTCACTATGGCTCCTCAATTGGCATTCAAGTTCCATAAGTGGTAGGCATCCAGGGTTATTGTGGCATTTTTTGGAACTCCCTCGGACTATGGCTTAGACAAAGCTGGTAGTGCCGAATGAACTGGTATGACTTGTGAGACTTCGGTCTACGGTACCAACTTCCGCACTTATATTTTTTGTCGGTGTAGAGTGTGTAGACCACTCTCTCCATCTTTTGCTTACAACCTACTTGATACCTATCGTTGATTGTCCTAGTATATCTACCATGCACTTTACTGCTTTATTTACTATTTCTTTTATTTCCTACATGATCTATAGACTTATCATTCATTATATTGAGATATTATTGAGTTTCCACTAGATTTACTCATTGGGATTGTCTCCGTCACTAGTGACAATTACAGGTCCCTCTAGTAGCAGAGGCAAGGAGCCCGTGATCGGCGATTATCTCTGAGCTTCCTTTAGATTCAACTTATCTCTACTACTACCTTGAATTCTTTTTAATATCTTGGATGTACATATGAACTACATTTGTTGTATCTCATTATGTTTTAGGATATTATGGGTTGTGAGACTCGAGATACATGTATGTAATGACTTGATCGTTGTATTGTACTGATTCCTCATGCATATACAAGAAATCTATTTTTGTAGGATTTATACATTAGGATTATCCCAACTTTTACTCATTAATTGTTTATGTTGTTTTAAATTAACTAAATTCTATTGAGATTTATTAAGACTTAATTAAAGTAAATAGCAAACTTAATAAGCAATTAATGATCGAATGACATGGAAAAGAGGTTGACTAGGCATGTGTTGATTTCACTAGGGTTGACTGGGAGTCCATGTAGGCTTAAGCCAGGTGGGGCTGGGGCCATCACAGATATGTCAATAATTAAACATATTTTATAATGTAATTTAGGTTGATTTTAAGCATAAATGATGATATTACACTAGGTATTCTTTTGTTTTTGTGATTTTAAGTTTTAAATAGGAAAATGAAGAAATGGAAGAAAAGCGAAAGATAAACAAAACAATCAACTGAAAAAATGTACCAGTGATTAGCTAGCAATTTGTAACAACACTAGGAATTCGCCTATAAATCAGCAGGAGAAGAAGGCCAACGAATCCATAACAAATTGGAGAATGTACTATAAATCACCAGCTAAATCGGTGGAGTACTTAGAGCTAAACTCAGTGATTTGCTTAACGATTTGTATATAAGTAAGGAACCACTAAGAAATCACTGAGGTCGGTTACGAGTTTTTTAGATTAATATGAAGGATTTGCGTTTATCTATGATATGTATACTGATGGAGACTATAAAAAAAACCAGAGAGCTTCGAAATAACTCTCCTCTCCTTCTCCTAATTATTTTTGCATTCCTATTGCTCTAGTTTTAGTTTTATTGTCTATGTCTTGAAGATACTTTAGAGCTTTGATTTATATTAAGGTATTTATTCATTCATTATGACTTTTAATTATATTTATGTGTTGTTTATTTTCAGCATGAGTGAGTAATCTATTAATCTAAACAAACCCTAGACAATGTAGTACATTTTAGATTACTAACTAGTTATAATTAAGGAATCATACGCTTAATACTTTAGATCTATTCATACACGTCAATCACGAAATTAATAAGTTGTTTTTGCATACTACAATTAAAGGAAATTAGTATTGCATGCATAGTTGCAAATGTATTATGTGGTTTTTAGATTATGTAGTTATTGAAAATAATTATAGAATTAGTAACTAGGATTAATCTATAGGGCGCATTTCCCAGTGGATGTTCTAGGTGATTGTGTTCTAAGTTGTTTATTATACGGCTTCAGTAATATTGGCTTAGATTAGGCATGATTTTCATTGAACTCAATACTATCATATTTCTATAGTGTTGCATTTTATCCAATGAGTATATTTACAATGATAAGCATATGACATTCTCATTGTATTATGAAGTGAGGTTTAATGATTCAAAGATTCCATATGTTTCATAATTATAACTATAATATGAATTGATATGATGTTATAGTGTTTGAAAATAATCCAAATATATTATATTGTTTAGTGGGGTTTGTTTAGATGTTTGTTTATTTATATTGAATTGCTTTTGAATATTGTTTAAGTTAGTTTGAATTTGATCTTAGATTAATTTAGTTAGTTTGGTTATTTAAGTCAATAATCATAATTGTTAAGTTATTTAGTATTTCAATACCCATTTAACTAGATTAATTAAGCTAATAAAAAACAAGAAAAAGTTACTTTCCTTCTAAGATTTCGAAAATCCTTGTGGAGGTAATATCACATTTACCACTACTACAAGTTAATAGAAACCATGAAAAAAATATTATGCATGCTCGACACGTACCAATTCTTGGTGCCATTGCCGGGGATTTTAAGATAATTTGTAAAGGATTATATACGTTGTATGGTCTACACACTTCATCGTGTTAATTCAACAGGATCTTTACTTTTGTTTTATCCTGAATTTGGTAGAACTTTTAATTGAAGTTTCAGACAATAACAACTTAGGAAATATTTAGTTAATAGGATGGAAGACAATAGTAAAGACATTGATGACAATGTCATTAATAACAATGATGATAGAGTTATTAATGATAATAGAGAACTCACTTTTTGACAAGCAAACCAAAATATTACAGCATATGAGCCTATGTGCATAACATACTTTAATGGATTTTCTAAATTTGAACTTATATCCAGATTTATTAGGGCATTACCTAACTTCTACAGTAAGGACAATAAAAACCTATAAAAATTTATAAGGGAGTATCAAAACAAAGTTAATTGGATGAAACCAAAAGAAGGAACTTTAGAACAAGTCAAACTTAAGGCTTTTCCTTTTGCATTGAAATATCAAGCGCAAGATTAATTTTTCTATCATCCACAAGACTCGATTACTACATGGGCTCAAATGTTAGAAACTTTCCTAAATGAATATATGCCTGCTAGAAAAATTAGTTCCTACAAAAAGCAATTATAGAGATGAAAAATAATGAAAACTTTAATGAATTATGGGATAGATTTTAAAGACTATTTTTTTTCTTGTCCACAACATGGCTATACTCAAAGAGCTTTATTAGAATATTTTTATGAATGACTCAATCACTTTGAACAAAGACTACTAGACATAGTATATGATGGATTTTTATTTGAAACAACATCTACTTTAGTGAAAGAAGCAATTACTAAAATGGCAAAACAATCTAAACAATATGGTGAAAAAGGTTGAATCCTCAAGAAAGAAACTATATGAAATGGAAAGTAAGAAAAACAATGCAACAAATGATAAAATTGATGAATTATCTGAAATGGTTAAGTTGTTAGTTAACAAAAAATCTATTCAAGTTATGGCTTGCGGATTCTATAATGAGGTTACATATCCTGCGGATGCGTGTCCTACTCTAGAGGAAGAAAATACTAAAGAGGTTAATGCAATAATGAATTAATTTTCTGGTCCCCCAAGAAATTAATATAGTAATAATACTTATTATATTGGAAGACCGAATCTAAATCTTAGTTATGGTCTTCAAAATCTGAACTATAACACTTATAGACCAAATGCTTAGATGCGACCTACATATAATCAACAGCCTCAACAAAACACTCAACATATGAATCCAAATTTAGAGCAAATACAACATAATTTTATGAGTCAAAGTCATCAAAATTTTAAACTGGTTTCTCAAAATCAAATTAAGACTGATACTACCATTAATAAATTGAAAAAACCAATTAAGTTAAATGAATTTGCAAATAAATAGATTGAGTACTCAACAGAGTAGTCAAGCTAAAGCACCTACTCAGAACAATGTTGCTCCTACTAATCAAACATAAGTTAATGCTATATTTAGTGATAAGAAAGACACAACTATAATTGGTAAGACATCTAAATAAAGTAATAAAAAGAAGGTTCAAAAGACTATTGAAGAAGAAAAAAAAAAGAAATGATGGCTAACGTCATTCCTACTAAACAATGGATGACTGAACAATTGAAACTTACACATTTTCCCGAAAGGTTGTATCCATGGTATTTAGCCTCAGTTGAAGCATATGAAAAATCTTTACAAAATTATGAATTAAATGATAAGGATAAAAATGATAAGATTTTTGATAATCTGAATGAAGACGTGTGTTCATATTCTACTGTTCCACAACGATTAGCTAATGTTAGGGAGGAAAAAAATCAATGAAGACATTTTTGAATTATTTAGGAAAATAGAAATCAATGAACTATTGATGGAATCAATTATGCAACTTTCTAATTATGATGTAGTTTTGAAAAAAACTCTGTAAATCAAAAGACAAATTTTCAGAATAATCTAAAGGAAACTTAGGATAAAAAGTGTCTTATTTAATTAAAAGAAAATACCTGAGAAATGTTCCGACCCAGGGATGTTTGGAATCCCTATCACAATAGGAACCTCTTTGATAGATTTTGCTATGTGTGATCTCGGAGCATCAATAAATGTTATGTCACTTAAGTTATATGAATCAATGAAAATAGGTTCACTGACCAATACACATATTAACCTTACTTTAGCTGACAATATCGTTATTAAACCCTATGGTTTACTTGAAGATGTTTTAGTCAAAGTTAATGACTTAATATCTCCCGCTGACGTCAATGTCATGAAAATAGGAGACTCAATATCAGTTAGGTCCCCATCTATACTTTTAGCAAGACCATTCCTTAAAACAGCTAAAACGAAACTAGATGTCTTTAAAGGAACAATGTCTATGAAGTTTGAAAATAAAATTGTTACTTCTCATTTGAATGATGAAGATATCTATGGAAGATCTAATGAAATTAATGATGAAAAAACTAAAGATAATGAATTGTTAGAATTAAATAATCACGAAGCTGAAATATGTGATATTATATGCAATAAAGATGGAAGATGGAAATGCTAAGACCACGAATAAGCGAGGCGAAGAAACTGCTAATCAACAAACAATAACCTAAGAATGGAGGGTTAAACAATTAAACAATGTTTAGAATAGTAACATAGAGGAAATTAAATCTACGAAGAATAAAAAAAAAAAAAATCCAACAATTGTCAAGCTCGATGATCCGGGAGATATATACATAAACATAAAGGTCAAATGAGCTTGGTACTTTAAAGCTATATGCGATATGAGTTCTAGGGCAAACTACATGCCAATTCATTTTTTCCTCCACACTCAATTAGAATTGGTTGTACTTGCTTCCGAAAAAGTTGCACTACAAAACGGGCATTCAATAAACTAATAGGTGTGTTTACTAATATACTAGTTCAAATTGACAAGTATATTATTCCCACATACTTTTTGGTTATGTCATACTTCATTTACGAAAACCCTCCATTAATTTTAGGACAACCTTTCTTAGCCACTTTGCAAGCTGTCATGGATACTCCGAACAAGACGATTACTTTTTGAATGCATGACCGAGCAATCACTTTCTGGAATGACATAAGAGTGGATAATCCTACACTTCAGTACATAGAACCAGCCTAGAACAGTGTGGTTCGAGTCGAGCCAACGACAGTAAAGAAGAGCACTTTGTGGGAGGTAGCCCATATTCTATCTTTGTTTTTTGCTTTAACATTAGGATTAGTTAGTTGTTTTTACATTCTCTCAACTTTTGACTCTTATAATTGGGATATTTTAGGAATTTAGTTCCAGAATAGTTTCATGTAAGGGGGTTGATTGAGCCAATTTATTTATGTATTATATTATTTTATGCATTAGGTTTATGATAATTAGTTATTTATGGCAATAAAATAAATTATTTAATACATATCTTAGTTAAATTCTGAGATTTTGAATATTTCTACCTTTATTAATATATATGTGTATGATAATTAAATGGGCAAATCGATTTAATTTGGAAAATAGTGAAATTAAGCCAACAATTTCCTAATGATTCCAGATTGTGCTGTAAATCGCTGGGTAAATTGGTAGCGCTATGCAGAATTTTAAGTGTAAATTCGAAGCCAACGATATCTTACAGAATCAAGTTTACAACTAGAAATCGCTGGGCAAATCACTAAGTCATTGAGGGTAATTTCCAACAATTTTATCCACGATTGTTCAATGAATCTACTTAAACCCTGATTCACTGAGAAAGATTTCAACTTTTTTAAAAAAACCCCAATTCGCCACATTTAAATCATTCTCACTTACAACCATTGTACCCTTTCGATTAAAAGTCTAATTTTTTGCTTAGATTCAACACTCCAAAGCTTAACTTTAATGTATTTAAGTGATTCCTACCCCAATCCTCACACATTCAACCCAAAAAAAGTAGTCAGTTTTGAGAGTATAGAGCCAACTAGGGATTGAGTAAGGGAGTTCGAATAGGAGCTTGGGAGAGTTTAAAGAAGCAATCTTGGATTCAATATTTGAAAGAGTCACTTTCAAGAAAGTAATCAACTAAAACCCTAACCTCTTACGGATTAAATTTTTTTGTTTTTCATAGATTTTAGATTGATTGTTAGGATAGAAATTCAATTTCAAAATTTTTACTTTAAAAGGTTTTTGATATCAAATGATTTCTATCATAATACTAGTATGTGAGTGATGTAATGATTTGTTTATCACTATCGTATTTTTGAACCATTTTCATATATTTCGAGTAAATTGAATTTTATAAACAAACTAATTTGAGACTAAGTTTTAATTAAGTTTGGGGTTTTTATGACCATTTATAGATTGATTTGAATTACTTACAAAGCTTGTTTTTTCCCAATGCCATTTTATCAACAACTTTCATATGGATTTCAAAATCACAATTTCAAAAAAACTTTTCATGATGATTTGTTATTCTCAATAAATAATTGAACTTTATTGAATACGTTTTCAACAAATTTGGTCCTAAATGATTTTACAAGTTTGTTCTTTCACCTACAATATTCCAAATGGTCAGAGGTGGTAAGGATAGAGGTTCATGAGAAGAGAAGGGGAAGGGAAAGTTAGTGGAGAAATCAGAAACAAAATCCAATTTCCCCAAATCCAACCCACATCTATATCTTTCAATACACCTAGGATTAGACCGCAAATAGAACCTACTTTGCCTTTTTCATTTAATTATAACATTGGGGATGATTATATGGATGACAAGCAAGTAAATGAAGTTGAAAAAGAAATACCGATGGGGGAGAAAAATTATGAATTGAGGAACAAAGATTTCATAAATGAGAAGGCCTACGAAAAATTTAGAAGTGACGTAATTAAAGATATAAAGTTAATCCCGAAGAGGGGATTTAATGTGAAAAATGAATTAAAGTATAGGCCTAGGATTTTAGACATTATAGAGACGAGAAACTAGGGTTTACTGAGTAGTGATTACAACTACCTAGACGTGGATGATGTCCCTAATGAATGATGTTATGAAGCTTTAGTGTAAGAATTCTACGCTAATGCATATGGAAGTGAAAGTAAGACTGAGTCCCAAGTAAGAGGGAGGATAGTGGACTAATCTACTGCCAGAATAAACTGGTATTCTGGATTACTGAATTGTCACAAAAAATAAAATGACGAGCACCCTAAACTAGAGTATGGAATTAAGTACCGTTTCCCTATCGAGACAATAAGAGGAGGTTTAGAAACAATCCATGGAGATGGATTTATTTTTGTCATGGAAGGGTATCCTAAGTGCATTGTCACGAAATTCTTTAGGAAGACCACTAAAGCTTGGTGTTATTGCATCAATGCAAGCTTACAGTCGAGTCTGTAATACTACGAAATAGTGAATTACAAGGCCGCCCTACTTTACCACATTGTCATGGGGTTAAAATACTTGGATGTTGGCAAAACCATTTATGAATCCATTAGGAGTGCCATCACCACCAAGAAGAACGACGACCTACTTTTTCCCCTAATGATTATGACATTTTTAGGATGGACCAAGTAAACAGGGTGGGACACAAGTTAGATGTTTTACCAAAGAAGACAATCACTGATGAGGTAATAGAGAGATATGGTAGAGTGAATGGTTATGAAGACACGAAGGATAAGAGAGAGCTGAGATTGTGAGAAGAGAAACTAAGCAAAGAAGGAAAATCAAAGACGACATGAGGAGAATCTTGGAGGATATTTTAGAAGCTCAGAATAATCTAAACGTAGAGCAACTTGCTAGGGACAATGATGGATTATACATGGAAGAATCAAAATTGGTTTTCATAGGTGCTATTTTACACAATCGGATGACCATTCTCCCATTAGGAGCTAGTATTCGAGAACCAGAAAGCCTTAGCAAGTAGCATCCACATAATGGAACATACGATGTCCATGAGAAACAAATGTCAAGGAGGCATATCAGTTCTTGTACTATCTATACAGATGAGATTACTGCTTAGTAGTGATCTTGATGTTTCGACATCGCCCGATCAGGAATACCACCTTTACGACCCTATTGCGAGCTAATAGTCCCAAAGCAATAATCCGGTGGAGGACGATGACGACGTAACTTTCAAACTTCGATATTAATTTCCTTCTTCTATTTATTTTCTCTATCTCTAAGTAATGTTGTGAGATTCCTCTATTTTATTTCGGTAATAGTTATATACTTTATGTTTTTTTGTACTACGGTGTGTTTATGGTGGTATACATTCTATTTAGTGTGTAGGTATGATATTTATTTCACTTATCATATAATAGTGATGTTTATTCATTGAAAATTTATGCACTCTGTCTTATTATAATTAGCTTAATTTCTTGATTTGTCAAATTTATTCTTATTTTATCAATTTTTTTATACTTCAAGTGATATGTTTGTTATGATAAGAACCAGACTTCATTTTTAAACCTTGAGGACAAGGTTTGGAATGAGTTTGGAGACATTTTAGGTGAAGTATGGAATTGATGGTAATGAAAGGAAAGAAAGGTAGAAGAAAAGTTCAGAATTACTTTTAATATGATATTCAAGTAAGTTTACAAAAATCTACATAATTTATTCTAATATCAAGTAAGTATGAATTTCATTTTTGTTTATTTTAGTTAGGAAAGGAAAGAAATGAATATATATGTAATAGATTTTGAATGGAAGTCTTATTTTTATTACCCAAGTGCATTTTATGATAGAAGGAATTAATTTTATAGCTTTTTTTTATTAAATTTGCTACTTCATGAACACTAAATTGAAGGCCATGTGTTAGTCATGATAATTGGTAAAAGATCAGAAAAATAGTACAAGATGAACAAGATAGATTTCTGTGAGTCTTATGATACAAGAGCTATTGATTAAGTATTTTTATAGTATAAAAATATAAAGCTATTATGTCACAATTGAAAGAAGAAATGAGTTAGAAACCGATGAATCTTTATAAGTTAGAAAGAATACTTTCTTCAATTTTTGTGGACAGTGAGAAGTGTTAACAAGAGTTTATAAAATAAATGTATAGAAAGTCCTATAGATTCCAAGGGAAAAGGAGCAGGAAATCTATAATGGGAAAAAAGTGAGAATGTCCAAAAGAAAAGGAGCAGAGAATCTATAGTGGGAAAAAAATGAGAATGTCCAAAGGAAAATGAGCAGGGACTCAAAAATAAAAGTAAATGAAATATATGAAAAAGAAATAATTAGAATTTAGTAGAAAAAAGAGAGATAAAAAGAAAAGATGGATGATCTTAAACTTTTTAAATGAAAAGATTTAACTTGAGTACTTTAAACTAGAGTCGAATGAAGTATTTCTTAATCTAACATGTTCTAAATGACGTATTCATTAGTATCGTGGTAAAACTCCTATTGGTTTTGATTGTGGTACTATTGTAAAGTATTTTCTTAAATTAAGATTAATTTAGTGGGCTTTGTGTTTCGAGATTCTATACTAATTATCATAAGCTTGATGCTTGTCAGTAGAGATTGAGAACACCTATATTATGTATTAACCTTAGCAATGACCTTTAAAGACTAAAGAAGTGCTATATTAGGTAGTCAAGATATCGTTAAGGGTTATTTTGATTTTACTAAATCATTCTATTCTATCATAACTTTCATTTACTTGTGCGTGATATATTTTCGTTTGAAAATCACTTCTATTTTAAAATTTATATTATTTAAAGTTAAGATGAATTAGATTGAAATTAGTTTAAAAAGGACGAAAAGAGAATATGATGAGAGTAGTCACTTGCTCGGGATAGCAAAGTACTGCATTTGAGGGTATTTGACAAGTTAATAATTAAACACATTTTATAGTATAGTTTAGATTGACTTTAAGCATAAATGATGATATTACACTAGGAAAATGAAGAAATGGGTGAAAAGATAAAGATAAGCAAAATAATAAATAGGAAAATGTACCAACGATTTGGAATAACACTAGGAATTTCCATATAAATCAGTAACAGAAGAAGGCTAGCTAATCCATAGCGAATTAGGGAATGTATTATAAATCGCTAGCTGAATTGATGGAGTATTGAGAGCTAAACTCAATGACTGTGTATAAGTTAGGAATCGCTGAGAAATCACTAGAGTCGGTTACAAGTTTTTTGGATCAATATGAAGGATTTGAGTTTATCTATGATATGTATATGTAGGGAGACTATAAAAAAAGACCAGAGAGCTTCGAAATAACCCTCATCTCCCTCTCCTAATTCTTTTTCCATTCCTATTACTCTAGTTTTAGTTTTATTGTCTATGTTTTGAAGATACTTGGGAGCTTTGATTTATATTAAGTTATTTATTCATTCATTATGTCTTTTAATTATATTTATATGTTGTTTATTTTCAGCATGAGTGAATAATCTACTAATCTAAACATACCTACAATGTAGTATATTTTGTATTACTAAATAGTTATAATTAAGGAATCATGTGCATAATGCGTTAGATCTATTTATACACATCAATCACAAAATTAACAAGTTATTTTTGCATATTACAAATAAAGCAGATTAATATTGCATGCATAGTAGTAAATGTGTTATGTGGTATTAAGATTATGATTCTATGTCTATATTTATTGACAACAATTACAAAAATAGTAACTAGGATTAATCTATAGGGCATTTCTTGAGTGGATGTTCTAGGTGATTGTGCTTTAAGTTGTTTATTATGTGGATTTGGTAATGTTGGCTTAGATTAGACATGATTTTCATTGAACTTAATGCTATCGTATTTCTATGGTGTTACCTTTTATCTAATGGGTAGATTTACAATGATAAGAATGTGACATTTCTATTGAATTAAAGAAAATCGGTTGCTGACTAAAGGCCATTAACCTATTATGAAGTGGGGTTTAATGGTTCCAAGATTACATATGTTTTATAATTATAACTATAGTATGAATTGATATGATGTTCTAGTGTTCGAAAGTAATCCAAATATGTTATATTGTTTAGTGAGAGTTTGTTTAAATGTTTGTTTATTTATATTTAATTGCATTTAAATATTGTTTAAGTTATTTTGAATTTGATTTGTTTAGATTAATTTAGTTATTTTGGTTATTTAAATTAATAATCATAATTATAAGTTGTTTATTATTTCAATTCCCATTTAACTAGGTTAATTAAGTTAATAAAAATAAGAAAAAAATACTTTCCTTTGAGATTTTGAAAATTCCTGTGGAGATGATATCTTATTTACCACTACTACAAGTTAATAGAAAAGACGGGAAAATATTATGCGCGCTCGACACTTGTCAAAGTCCATGGTAGGATCGAACTCGTTAGGGGACTCGTAGCCCACGTAGTGCTCTCCATCAGGTATGTACTCATCATGTATCCACTGTCGCTCAGTGCGAATGTAGTATTATTTCATGGCCTTTAGAGTGGCCATGCCGACGGTGTCAGTGACTGTCAAATCCCAAAATTTTTAAATCAGTAATTTCGATTAATCCAGGATTAAGAAAGTTTAATTATGGTTTTGGCCGCGAGTCGAGAATTAAACACTGGTAAATTTGAGATTTATGATTAATTTTATTAATCTATGATGTTTGCCTAGTGTTGTATATTATACATTATTTTATTTTACAAAATTAAGGTGATTGAGTAAATTTGAGATTCATAGGATTTTGTCTCGAGATACGTGTTGAGACGGGTGTCGAGATAGTCAAAATATTGACATAAATATTAGTTTCAAATCTTGCGACAAATAATTGAATTTAAATTCAAAATTCAAAATTTAGACCTTAAATGGACTTAACGAGCTAACGTGAGGATTTGCCTCGATTTGCGTGTAAATCAGGATTAAAGGTAGTGTGAAATGAGATGAAGTTGTATGAGATGTTGTTTCAAGTTTGGTGTCAGTTGATAGTAGTCGAGGTTAAGATTTGGTCTAAGCTGGTGCAAGTTTGGATAAGTGTGGCAAGATGATTGGTCCATAAGGGTTTCGTATGTCATGGAGAAAGTTAAGGTTTTTGAGGTTTTGGTGTGAACAAAATCAGTGTTATGGACATTTCATGAAGATGGACTGTTTTGTCGAGAGTTTTGTTCAATTCGGTGAAAATTCGGATAGAAAATGGGCGACGAAAGTCAAAACATGTCAAAATAGGAATTTCTAAAATTAATAAATAAAAAAATTAAGCTGATGACAAGCAACTGAAGTTGTATCTATAAATAAAGAAAAAAAAATCAAAAATAAAAATCAATCGATTCCTTTTATATTCAATAGAACATTTTCTCATAACCCTCTCAATTAATATTTTGCTTCGCGAGCTCTCGACATTCAATTTTTGTTTAGTTTCTTTCCACAAAATGGTAGAGTATTGCGAGACGGTCAGTTCGAGCTAAGTTCCTGCAGTAGAAACGAGGTATTCAGCCTGCAATTTGGTAAATTCTTAATGCCATGCATTTTTCATCAATTCAATTTGAATTCTCGCGATTTTTCAATTTCTTTCACGATTTGATAAAAATTGGTTAGAATTGTTGTTAATTGGTATATTGGATTCATTCGTGTCAATTTGGGATAAATTCCACCGATGTGGGTTAGGGTTTTGATGAGGTGAACTAATGCAATTCAGTTGAAAATTATTTTGGAGATATTTTAATAATTGATATTGATTATTGGTTTTAATCTAATTTGACTCCACGGGTTATGAAAATATTTTGGTGTTGGTATCGCGTGGTTTCGTGGCGTTTATTGTTGAGTTTGAGGATTTAATTGCCAAAATATTAATTTGGATAAGTTTTTTTAGTTTAAAATAAATAAAGTTGCCAAGTCGAGACTATATGAGAAAATTTATAACTTCTCCGTCGGTGATCTGATTTGGGTGTTCTTAGGCTCTATGGAAAGTAAGACATGAGTGCTACAAGTTCCTTTAAGGTCATCATGACAAATATTGAGGTTTTTAAGGTTAACAAGTTACCCCAAATTGGCTAGTTGAAAGCTAGTTGAAATAGTTATATAAATTAATATTTTTGGAAACTGTTATCAAGCGTACTTTGATCACAGTTTTCATTGGGTTTCGTGATATTGTTTTACTTGAAGCTTGACCCATAATATAATTGGTATGCAGGGAAGCTATTGGAACCATCTTCAAGGTGATCTGACGCTTTGGGAACCTCGAAAAAAAAGCATTGATGCTTTCTTCTGATGATAATTAACTTTTGAATTTTGGTATTGAAGACCTCTTATATTACAAACACCATTTATAATTAATTTTATATATAGAGGGACAATCATCTACATTTAAGAAGAAATGTAGAGGTCCAACTCATCCAATTCGTATTTGGGGGTCTGGAAATAGGTTGAAGCTGCAATTCAATGACTTTATGCAACCTATTGAAAAAGCCTCAACTAAATTCTCAACGTAACTAGGTATCAAGGCTAGAAACGGGTCTTTAGCACCATTAACGTATGAATTACAGAATGATGTGCCTGAAGAAAATAAGAATGTCATTTGGCGTAAGGTACATGTAAGAAGATAACTATAAAAACGAAAATAATATACTTTTCTATAATTGATTTGAGTTTGAGTTTTATAATGTTTAAGTGCGGGACAATACTAATGTTCCATTTGAGTTTCACGAAAATTGATTAGAGAAAGTTCTCAATAGTTGGAGATCGTGGAAGCATACAATAAAAGTGCACTATGAGAAGCACAAAGATGATGAAAATATTCTTACTCGAGTGCATGATGAGCGCGTGCATGATGAGCAGTGACCAATACTCGTGAGGTATTAGAATGAAGATGAAGTTAAGTTACAAATAAATATTATTAATCTTGTATTTGATTTTAGCTTATTAATGTGATTCCAACCTATTGGATACAATGTTTCGTTTCAATGAATTGCCTTAAAATATAAAGGTAAAACATACATCATGCACATGTTGTCTGCAAAAATTTAGAAAATTATTTGTTCTATTTATTGTGAGTCATGTACTTGATTTATTATATGTGGTTGATTTGGAATATGCATAAGTGAATAGTTGTATGCCTTTTGGAATTGCTTTTATGAGTGAATATATATATTTTCTTAGGCGGGGGGTGGATTTTGCTGATATTTTTATAGATTTTTTGAGTTGGTTTTTTTTTAGAAATGAATAATAAGTAAGATTTAGATTCAATTTTGTTTGTATATGTGGCTTAAGTATTTTTAACATTGTTGCAAAAAATTGCTAAAACAAATACTGCAAATAGAAAGCAAAAAATTGTTTGCCATCAAATAGGTAGCAAGTCTTTCGTGAACTTACGTCATAAGGTAATCTAATAGTTTTCTTTAAAAAAATTTGAATGTTTTTATTTTTTAAAAGATAATTATTTCTTACTTGGTGATTTTATCTTTAAGAGAGAAAATAGGGATCTACCTACATACCATGCTTCAGTATGGTTGACAGCTTATTCTAAAAGGTCATGAGTGAGATTGAATGAAGATATAGAAGAATTCACTATAAGAAATGATTTATTTCTCGATAACTAGTGATACATATTTATTTTATGTTAAAAAAATTCCTTTTTCTTTTAATATCTAATTTTATGTTTAGTTGTGATTGCAAAATGAACTTTCATGAGTTCTTAAGTCGAAGCAAATGGCGGAAGTTCAAGAGAAAATTTTTAAAAAGGTAATATGAGATGAAAAACGCGGGCACGTGCTAGCTTATAGTCATGGAACCTTATTTAAGATGTTTTTGGGAAAGATTCTGAATGTTCGACAAATATTGCAATAAGGAGAGCACAAAAAAGACAAATGCTACAAATAAGCTCTTTCGCGAGGAACTTTTTGCTACTTTTTTTCAATTTTTTGATGAATCTAATACGACAATCTATTATGAATGTATTATTTACATACGAACATGCAATCACAAATAGATAGCATTTATGCATGTTTGGAGAAAACTGAGATTCAACTGCCTATCAACATCAATCAAGTAATTAATCAACATTGTCATTAATACTTGAAGTTTATTAATTATGCTCAAATAACAAGTGAGACAACTAGTTGATATTTTTTATTACACGGTAGATTTCAGATGTTGGAAGCTCGCATGGGTCTTATGTTTAAACATCTTCTCATGATGGATGTTCTCTTACTAGTTTATTATTATTAATGATCAAAAAGGTAATAATTTAAGTTTTGTTGGAATCTCTTAAGTTACCTCCATATGACCATTTTAAGAGCATCCACCTTCATGATTGCTATTTTGAATATTTACTCATCTCATAAACTTAACAATTTTTTCTATCATTGAATTGAACGACATTTTCTAGCTAAACTACTATTTGAAGACTTGTTAATACACGTAGTAGATGTTGGTCCTCTAACTTTTGAGGATCTTTTGAGCTTTTTAGAATTCTATGTTCTATTCAAATGAAACTCATAATATGTTCTATTCAAAGGAAACTCATAAATTTGCACCAACAATTTAAGCATTATGGTTTGAATATATTTGACTTGTAGAATTATTTGATGCATGTGGAAGTTTGTAAAATGTTTAAAAAATTTTGTGAACCTTTATTTTAAGGGGAGGTTTTGCTGAGATTTCGGTAATACATTAAGATTCATTAAAAAATTTATTTATGTAAGTGTTTAAGTGCAATTAATTATGTTTATAATTTTTGAATTTTAGATGTGCAATTTTATAGGACTTGAAAGAGTAAAGATGAAGAACTTGAGAAAAGCTTCACGTGAAAAAGAAATTGAAGAAGCATGGAATGACGGCACTGAAGAAAAAACATGTATTTTATTTTGCTATGCTAGTCTTAAGGCATGAAGAAACTTGTCAAGGTTTTATTTTATTTTGCTGTGTTAGACTTCTAAATTAAGTATTAATCTTTTTTTGGTACTTTGGATTCAAAATCACGGTACTTAAACTTTGAATAGATTAATAATTTTGGACTTGTAATGCAAGTAAACTAATATCTTATTATTCTAATAGATGCAATATTTTAATATTTTTATTGTGTATTTTTCTTTTTTAGTAAGTTATATATATTTTTATGTACTAGATTCAGCATAAGCAGGTTTCATAAATAAATTTAATATTTTGTTTTTCAAATCATAAATAGCTTTGCAAGGTGGCAATTAGCTATTTATAACAGACGATAGACAGTCACAACAACTTTATATGCAAACAACATGTTATTTGTGACGAAGCAATGTACTTACAAAATATCATTAATTTTTTTGTCACCAGTACAAATTCGTAACTACATGTACTTGTGACGGACAAAAATACATGACCTAAAACATTGTTCTTCGTTGTTTACTGAAGTGTTTATGATGCAAATACGGTCGTAACAAAAGGTATTTTTATGACGTGTAGTAATATCATGATGAATATGTCAGAGTGTCGTCAAAAGAGGTATTTGTCAAGCTCATTTTCGTGATCAAAGCATTTTTGCAACGGAGTATACACAACTAGTTTTTTCGTGATAATACCTTGATAAAAACTATAAGTGTTGAAAAGAACAGCTTTTCCCTACGAATCGAAGCCGTAACAATAACTATAATTTCTTGTAGTGACGTTTTGGTAGTTGAAATCAACTTATAGGTTGTTGCGCCAAAACTGTCCCTATTTTATTAAAATAGATTTGGACATAACAAAATGATTAATAAGGCTGATTTTAAAAATGGGAATGTACAACCATTTAAACCAACTCTAATATATTGTGCATGCCCTAAAGCACCCTAATTAACCTCAGGAACTAAGCGGAGAGTTTCGAGAGTTCAAGGATATGTTTTGCGGTGTCGGGAGACCGGTTAAGCTAGAAAATTTGAGGGACTGGTATGTCGACTGATCGAGATATTTCTATCTATTTCATTTCAATTGTCTATTTATATTCAATATGTCATGCCTTAAATTATGTGTTTATAGTTGTTTATGCTGCTACAGTTGTTGTATTCTGGGGGCCCTAATTTTTGTGCATTATCTCATTATATGACTGTGGTTAAATTAGAACATGTGTTTAGGTTTTATGATTTGATTTGGGGTGTACGCAGCACACGGGAGATGAGACCTGATGATGTTAGTATTCCGACTAACATGTGACACGAACTTACTACATGAGGTTGATGGAATGATTGAGCAATGATCAAATAGGGTAATATCGAAGTGCTATATGTATTGACCTATTACATTAGGTCAATATGCAGTTTTTCGCAACCAATAAGGATAGTACCAACTTGCGCTGCTAAATAAGTTATTACCTAAGGTTTATGTGACCAAAAAGGTAATATCTAAACCAATAAGTTGGGTTTATTGTTGTAATGGCCCATTTTATTAATGACGTTATTTATTTCATAATTTCATATATAGACGCCAGCTCGAATCCACGTAGACGCTGCGGGTAGGCTAGGACACACACTGTGACGCCCCAATTTCCCCCAAACTAGGCACCGCCCGGCCTAAGCCCACGTGGACCCCCGAGCCAGCCTCGCAAGGTCAACGCAGGCCTAGTCAGCCTTCCAATCAATCATTATCAGTAAATTCGCAATTTTAAGTTGAGTTATTAATATTTTTCTAGATTTACAATTTAGCAGAAGCAATTACTACAAATAAATAACTCAACCGAAATGTCAAAAAGTTAGGCAACCTAATTGTGGAACCCAACATAAATATATCACCATCGGAGGAGAGCAATACAAGATTTACAAAAAATTTCACCTAGCTATGGAGCTTTCCCTCTGCTACTCGTCTGCGGCTCTGCACTCAGTCAAACACGAGATTGACGAGCCCAGGTAAGTAAATTCCAGTATAATATAAATAGTAATTCAAGATAAAATGAAACAGTCTAAAAGTCATGCAAATAAAAAGAAAACTGTACGAAATGCATGATAATGAGACTGTGAAACAATGAAAGTACAACGAGAATGAGTGTCAAAGGAAACAATATAGAGAGGAGCCCAAGTAGTCTACGACCACCGAATGCGGGTGCCACAGGGTTGGGGTCGCAGAGTCGCGACAACGCCAAGCAGACTCGATCATCGGATGCGGCATCGCGGTACTTAAAATGTGGCGAATGAGGGATATCAACGGCGCCCCGGATAAAGCACATCTTATTCCGACCAAATACTGTGACTCGAGGTCATGGCCCCGGTTGCGAGCCGGCAACCACTCCAATCAGAGACACGAGTACGACTCACTTGGCCCTCGGACACTCATAATGAGTGGGAATTCCAAGAAAAGGACACGGTGCAATATCAAACAAAAATGAAAGCTCAATGAACTACTGTACATTTTCTAATTGGTTTACTTACCTCGAAATTCGTAATTCGTCCTCAAGACGTCCCGCTCACGCCTCGATTTGCGCACCCGACACCCGACTGTAGCCTCCTAAGTCCCAATCCTTATCCTTTATTCCCATAGCCTTCGACCAAATATTCCTCGAGTGTCGTGCAATGCGCATCTCGGTGCAAATCAAATGCATTTTGATTTATTTTGCAAACTATGGGTCATTGCATATTGATTTAATGTGACCACTTTGAAACCACTATAGCCACTTATTAAACAAATCGTTAAATTACTTTTAATGTAAATTAATTAATCTTGCCCCACGAGCTGCTACCTCGGGCACACGTTGACACGCGACTCGAGGCGCATCCCCGTTCGTGTTTTGGCTCACCTCATTCCCCGCATATATTTTTTTCAACAATTAACATTAAAATCTTAAATTTAACATTCTCGGTGTCTCCACTCAAGATTCGGAAATACATATTCGACGGGTGGGTCCCACATACGACTTTACTTTACACGTGGCACAAGTCAAATTTTCGGGCAGTTACACACACCGACCTAGGTACACTAGTAAATTGTGTGTTGTATCAATGCATTTTATGAAATTATTTGTTAACACATCGCAAGTGTGTATGTTGAATGGTTATATCGTGTGAGGTTGTGTGATGAGTAGTTGCCTCGAAATGTATGTCAACGGAGGTATCGAGAGGCGAAGTACGGGTACACTAGGGAACTCTACTAATTCATGTTAATATGACTAAGTAATTCAATCGAAATGTGTATTATAACCATAAGCTAATTAAGTTGAAATTTAAACAATAGGCTATGGTGCGCCTTGAAATGCGTGTCGAGACGCAAGGCACCGCTTATCGGCTAGCCGAAGGTTAGTAGGACCATGAGTTGGTTAATTTTGATAAATAAAACACTAACTATATGGTTTGATAAGGCTTAATATACAACAACAACAACAACAACATAGCCTCAGTCCCAAATTAACTGGGGTCGGCTACATGGATCAAACTTTTCCATTGTGTTCGATTAAGTGCAATTGATGGTGAGCTTTGCAAACCATTCAAATCTCTCTTAATTAATGCATCTCATGTTAACTTTGGTCTACCCCTACCTCGTCGAGTTTCTACAGTTTCTATTGAGTCAATTTTTCTAGTTGGGGCATTTGTAGGCCGTCTTTGCAGGTGACCAAACCATCGCAACCGCCCTTCCCTAATCTTTGTATCAATTGGTGCTACTCCTACTTGTCTTTGAATTTCTATATTTCTTATTCTATCTTTACAGGTTTTACCACACATCCACCTAAGCATCCTCATTTCTGCTACATTCACTCTATGTAATTGTTGTTGCTTTACTGCCCAACATTCACTTCCATAGAGCATAGCTAGCCTAATCGCGGTCCTATAAAATTTTTCTTTTAACTTAGTAGGACCATGTCGATCACAAATCACCCCCGTTGCACTTCGCCATTTCTTCCATCCAGCTTGGATTATATGTGTGACATCATTTTCAATGTTACCATCATTTTGTATGATTGAACCTAGGTATCTAAAGTGGTTTACCCTAGGAACTTCTATTTCCCCTAATTTTACCACTCCGTCATCTCGATGTCTAGTGTTTCCAAACTCACAATGCATGTATTCAGTTTTCGTCCTACTCAACTTAAAGCCTTTAGATTCTAATGTATTTCTGCAGAGTTCTAATTTCCTACTCACTCCATCTTTAGTTTCATCCACTAAGACAATATCATCTGCAAATAGCATACACCATGGTATATCCTCTTGAATATGTCTAGTTAATTCATCCATAACTAATGTAAATAGATATGGGCTTAAAGCCGATCCTTGATGTAGTCCTATCGTAATGGGAAATTCTTTTGTAGCTCCTCCAAATGTCTTTATACTCGTTACTACTCCATCGTACATATCTTTAATAGTGTTTATGTATCTAGCGTGCACTCTTTTTCTTTCTAGAACCCACTAAATAACATCTCTAGGGACCCTATCATATGCTTTTTCTAAATCTACGAATACCATATGAAGATATTTTTTCTTTTCTCTATATTTTTCTAACAATCATTTTACAAGGAAAATCGCCTCCATAGTTGACCTCCCAGGCATGAAACCAAATTGATTCTCTGATATTGTTGTTTCTCTCCTTAGCCTATTGTCAATTATCCTCTCCCACAATTTCATAGTGTGACTCATGAGTTTAATTCCCCGGTAGTTTGAGCAACTTTGAATGTCTCTTTTGTTTTTGAAGATTGGCACAAGCCTGCTTCTTCTCCAATCCATTGGCATCCGTTTTGATTTTAAAATTTTATTGAAAAGTTTTGTCAACCAAGTCAATCCGATTTCTCCTAAGCATTTCCAAACCTCTATGGGTATTTCATCTGGGCCACATGCTTTCCCTATTTTCATTCTTTTCAATGCCTCATTAACTTCTACAATTTTAATATTGCGTGTATAGTTTACATTTCTTTCTTTGTGTGGGTTTTCATCTATTATAGTATCAACTTGACCATCATTAAATAAACTATCGAAGTAACTTCTCCATCTCTCCTTAATATCCTCCTCGCGCGTTAAAACATTTTGATTTTCGTCCTTAATACATCTTACATGACTTAGGTCTTGTTTCTTTTTATCTCTTAATTTGGCTAGCCTATATATATATATTTTTTGCCATCTCTATTACCTAACTTTGTATCTAAATCTTCCATGAAATTTGTTTTAGCTTGACTAACTACTTTTTTAGCTTGTTTTCTAGCTTCTCTATATTGATTGTACGCATCTTCATCTTCACACTTAGGTATTTTCCTATACATATCTCTTTTAGTCTTAATTTCTCGTTGGACATCCTCGTTCAACCACCATGTTTCCTTCTTTGGAGGTCCCAAGCCCTTAGATATACCTAATATGTTTGATCCCACCCTCCTTATGCAACTACTCATTTCTAGCCACATTGTATTAGCATCTAAGTCAAGATTCCAAACATTTTCCTTTAGTAGTTTTTCTCTAAACTCTACTTGTTTACTATGTGTTAGGTTCCACTACTTTATTCTAGGGTCGCTAACTTTTTTATTCATATTTTTCCATCGTGTTAGCTTAATATCAAGTACTAATAACTTATGTTGGGTAGTAAGTGCTTCACCAGGTATTACTTTGCAGTCTCTATATAGTTTTCTATCTATTTTTCTTGTTAAAAGAAAATCTATTTGACTCTTGTTATGACCACTACTAAAAGTAATTATATGCGACTCCCTCTTCCTAAAACTAGTATTTGCTAAGACAAGATCATATGCTGAAGCAAATTCTAAAATTGATTCTCCTTCTTCATTTCTATTACCGTAACCAAAACCTCCATGAACTCTCTCAAACCCATCGTTACTTACCCCAACATGCCCATTTAAATCTCCTCCAATAAAAACCTTTTCATCTAATGGTATACTATGCATAAATCCATCCATATCATCCCAAAACTTGTGTTCGATATACTCGCTTAATCCTACTTGTGGTGCATATGCGCTAAGTATGTTAATTTTTTCGTCTCCAATAATTAATTTAACTAGAATCAATCTATCCCCCATTCTTTTAACCTCTACGACCTTATCCTTATAATCATTATCCACCACAATTCCTACTCCATTGCATTTTCTATCTATATCAGTGTACCACAATTTAAACCCTGTGCTTCCTATTTCTCTACTCTTTTCTCCTACCCATTTTATCTCTTGGAGGCAAGCAATATTGACTCTCCTTCTAATCATGGTATCTACTAGTTCTATTTATAAGGCTTAATATAATGTGAGTTAATTAAATAAAGATGAGCCTATAGTTTAAATAAAATAAGGAGGGCCATGAGATGAACATCTAGATGATCATAATGAGAGAAACAAGGAAATGAGTGTGCTATTGGAGTTATTAATGGAGTCATCAGGTGGTGTAGGACAACATGTTTATGAACCACAAGATAATCCTCGAGATACATATGCAAACTTGATCTTAACCAAACATATATATAGGAAATTAGTGGAGTTTTGATCAAACCACTCAAGTTCTCATGCAATTTGAGAAAACCAAAGAAGAACAGGGGATTCAAGCTGAAATTCTATTACTTTGGAGACAAAAAATGAGAATCAAACTAAGATAATTATCTTCCTTATCTCATTCACATTTCAATGAACCCATTTTTGTGTGTTTTGCTAAAATTCGAGTTACAGGGTTATATCCCTGGTTTTTTATGAAAACTTAATGAATTATGGGTTTAATAACCATTTCTATTGAGGACTTATCACTGGTTTTGCATGAATCTAGATTTTTGTTGAATTTGGAAAAAACTAGTGAATGTTAAGATTTGAGGATTTTGACTTGTTGTTCTAAGGTGAGTTTAACTGATGTTTTGGAGTCACTTAGGTATGGAAAGGGTATAAACCATGTTAGAGTAGCTACTTGAGAGGGGAAGGAAAAATTCTCGACTTAAGAATTATGTCAAAAAGGGCAATTAGCTCGTTAACTGGGTCGGTTAGCACGTTAATTATTCTGGGTTTCCAACTATTTTTCAAAATGAAGAACAGTAGCGCCCTAGGCAAATCCCATAGCGCGCTAACTTCATCTAGCGCTCTAGGTAGACCCATTAGTGCGCTAATGACAGATAAAATATGAATTTAAGGGTTGTTTTGGTGATTTTCAACTTAATACACGTCTAAACACTTATAAATAATCTAACCTTATAAAATTGGACTTCAGGGACTTAGTGGACCGTAGCTCTGTATTGGGGAGTTAACGCGGATACGGGAGTCCGGGGAGGTCGTAGAGTGATTTGAGATTTGTAAAACCCAATTGAAGAACTTTAAGGATTTGATTATATTTTAAGTTTCATTCCTATAATTTCCTCGTTGTTTTACTATTCCATTTTGTTACTTGGACGCGGGTTGAGGTTACTCCCCCGATTTTTCTGGTTGTGTATTTATGATGCATTGGACTGTAACACATGTGACCCGACCCTCAGTGAACATCAACCTGAGCTTAGCCTTAGTGTATGTGTTTCTGACTCAGCAGATTTGGCCAGCACAGCGAGTGACCAAGTGTCGGGCCAGTTGGGCGCGACCACTGATGGGGACTTGGTAACCCAAAATACAGTCTAGTCCATCTAGAGTGAGCACACACATTTGTTAGCTTAGTTGTTATCTATTCATGCGATGGGCCATTTACAGTTGTTTGTCTTTACATTCCGCATGTTTACTTGATCGTACTTCTTGCATTTCCTTACTTTATTTACGTGAATGCTCATAGGGGTTCCTTTGGATTTTACTTACTAGACTCGTCATCTTTCTTTTTGTGATGGTTGAGCGCAGATCCTAGTATTAATAGGGGCAAGGGGATCCTAGGCAACTACATCTGATTGCCCGCAGTCAAGGACCTACTAGTACGTCCTTATTTTGATATTTTGTATTATTTTGGGTATTGGGGGACTTGAGATGACATGGTACGTGTATATATATACCTTGTTTATAGTACCATCACTTATATACAAAGTACTTTTCAGGTTTTCCACAGTAAAATTTGCTCTAATGAATAATGTTTACCATGCTAGTTAGTTATTCTAATTGTATCGATAAAAGCTTCCGCTGATTTATGTTAACTTAAAAGATACAATTCACTAGTATAGTTAGGCATTAAAATAAACTGCAAATTATTGAACTTAATAAACATTTAAATACTTAAAGAGAATAAGTTAAGGAAATACGAATATTTAACTAACTAATTTGATAAAACACACGTGGATACGAATTTCGAGACAAGATGAGGACGAACAGGTGTCGGATACGTATAGTTGGGCCACTAGGCAAGAAATACACGGAAACACGTCACCTCGAGACGGCAGGGCCACCATAGTTGGTATCAGAGCCAGAGTTTTAGGAACTTGGGAATGTAAAATGAAAAGCATAAAATTTAATAAATAAATTTTAGTTATGGAAACCCAAAACCCGAAGTTATTGCCTTAGAACTTTAGTTGGGAAGTGATGTGAGGCGGGTAGAGATAAGACTTATATACGCGTTGTATTTTCATTTTTTATATATGATATATGTAGATACACTGAGGCTAATCTGGAGCACGCTTCTCGATGCAAATTATGGACAGATAGTTGACTACGCCTCATGAGACTGGTCAGATTAGTGATCGAGCTAGGGGTTCCCCGGTTACAGCTAGTATGGAGGATCGAATCTCGGCTAAAGAGACTCAGATGGTCGAGGTACTACGTTTGTTACGGGGCCAAATAGTCGCAATTACGACACTTACTACAACAGTTGCCGCAACTAGAAAGCCAGTAGTAGTTATTGTACCTACGAGGACAGCCATCGCCCCGATTGTTCCCAAGACACCCGTTGAGAGGGTAGCAGCGGAGACACATACAAAGAATGCCACCCCAATTATTGTACCACTGGAGATGTCGACTCCTACGCCTCTACCCACGATTACGGATCAGATGACTGCTACCACTACTACTGTTACTACATCGGGATTCGCATTAGCTCTAGAAGTGAAGATGTTCATCGAGTTTCTGAAGTTTCAGCCAGGCTTCTTTTACGGAGGTGCTGACCCCGAGGTTGCGGGGCAGTGGATTGTGTCTCATCAACGTTTCCATAAACTGATGAGAAATGATGAGAACGTTCAGGCACGGTTATCCAATGCATGAATGAGAGGCCACGCAGTAGTATGGTGGACCACATATCAGGATACCCATCTACACCTGACGATATGTGATGAGTTTAGGGAGTTTTTTATGATCAGTACATACCCATGGAGGTAAGATTGAGATTGAGATATGAGTTTTTAACCCTGAAACTGGGTAACCAAACTTTGCTATAGTATATGAAGAGAATTTGGTACTTACTCTAGTTTTCGATGGGCATAGCTGGGACAAAACGTCTGCAGATATACTATTTCACCAGATAAATTGAGGATAAGATTGCTTCGGCAGGGGTATCGTTTAGGGCACCCACTCTGCAAGACCTATTTGATAGAGCTTTGGCGCGCGAGACTTACTTGATGCAGAGGGATGACAGATATGTGACTGGGACTAAGGTACAGACGAGGCAGAGTTCTCGACCGGACCGGAGGCCGATGAGACAAAGGGATCATCTGGATAGAGGTCGGAGGGATGACAAATGGGACAGCCCGCATGGATGATCACCAATCGCACCAACACCGATAGACCAGCGTAGGCCACCGCCACAGATGTGCCATCAGGGCCGAAATTAAAGGGGACATGACAGGGATCAGAGAGACTGGGGTTAAGGTATGAGATTTGGAGAAAGACAGGCGAGTAGGCAAGATAGCCGCAGATGTCACAAGTATGGTCAGAGGGGACATTTGAGAATAGATTGTTGGACACCACCGTAACCATGTCGAGAGTCAAAGAATGCCAAAGAGAGCCCATGCAGTAACGCAGCCTAATGGCGGGGCGACCCGACAGCTTGTCAAGGGTACGTTATACATTTTTGGTAGACAATGTATGATATGTTTGATTCGAGTAGTATTTTATCATTTATTACTGAGCATATTATTGGAGAGTTAGGGTTAGCTATACAGACACTAGACACGCACCTTGTTCTCAGTACGACTATTGGGGACAAGATATACCCTAACCAAATATGTAGAGATGTGATGATAGAGGTTGAGGGACATCAGTTACCGACAGATCTTTGAGTGTTAAAGTACCCAGAGTATGATGCTCTTCTCGGGATGGATTGGTTGCCACCCTATCATGCACGGATAGATTGTATCGTAAGAGGATTGAGTTTCTTATTCATGAGACACCGGAGTTCTCACTAGTTAGATCAGCGACTGACTTCCCTACCACCAGAGTTCGACTAGTTACAGCATAGGAGATGGAAGCATTTGAAGCGATAGTTGAGCCGGAGGTTAGGATAGAGGTCAAGATTAAGGACGTTCTGGTAGTTAGAGATTTTGCTGACGTATTTCCAAATGATCTACCAAGATTGTCGCCACCACAAGCTATTAAGTTTATCATTGAGTTGATATCTAGATGTAGCCAATCGAGTAGACCTTATAGGATGTCACCATTGAAGCAGGAGGAGAGGTTAGACGACAGCTAGATGAGTTGTTGGAGAAGGGTTTTATTCACCCTAGTATGTTACCTTGAGGAGCTTCAGTGTTGTTTGTGAAGAAGAATGATGGTTCGATGAGGATGTGCATAGACTCTAGGAAGCTAAATCGGGTGACGCTTAGGAACCGTTACCAACTTCTTAGGATAGATGATCTATTTGATCAGTTGGTAGGCACCAAATTCTTCTCGAATATTGATTTTTGCTCTAGTCATCATCAATTGAGGATTCGAGATGTGGACATCCAGAAGGCCGCTTTCAGTATGAGGTACGAGCTATTCGAGTTCATAGTCATGTCGTTTGGGTAGACTAGCGCTCAAGCAATTTTCATGGAATTGATGCACAGGGTCTTGAGACCGTATTTGGATAGATTTGTCATAGTTTTTATCAACGACATCTTGATCTACAATAGGACTCGTGAGGATCATGAGAGACACCTCAGGGAAGTATTAACGACACTGAGAGAGCATAAATTATACTTCAAGTTCAGTAAGTTTGACTTTTGGCTGAGTGCGCTGAGATTTATAAAACATATCATCAGTGATTAGGGTATCTCTGTGGATTCAGAAAAGATTTGGGCTATCATTGACTGGAGGATGCTCGAGTCTGTTGCCAATATTCGGAGTTTTCTCGGGATGGCAGGATACTATCGACGATTTGTACTAGATTTTTCCTCAATTGCAACGCCGATGATGAGATTGACCAAGAAGGATGTTAGATTTAATTGGTCAGAGGAGTATGAGCAGACCTTTGTGAGTTGAAGAGGAGGTTGACTTCTGCACCAGTATTGACATTACTAGAGTCGGGCAAGACTTTCAAAGTTTTTAAGAATGCGTCGAGCATTGGTCTTGGATGCGTGTTGATATTGGAGGGTAAAGTAGTTGCATATCTTTCCAGACGATTGAGACCCCATGATAGGAATTATCCAATGCACGACTTGGAGCTTGTAGCAATCGTCTTTGTACTAAAGGCCTGGAGGCACTATCTCTACGGAGATAGGTTATTGTTATACACAAATCAACAGAGTTTATGATATATCTTCACTCAGAGAGATTTGAATATGCGCCAGAGGAGATGACTTGAGCTGCTAAAAGACTACGACATCGCTATTGAGTATCACCATGGAAAAGCGAACGCAATAGCGGATGCATTGAACAGGAGTGGGATCGATAGTCAGATTCTTTTGCGGCATATGGCATACGAGCATGGCTTCTTACATGCGATAGCAATTATGTGCCTAATAGAGATGTCGACTATGGCTGAGCAACACATTTGTTGTTAGTTGAGTGTTTCGACCGTATCGATTTAGCAAGTTGCCGAGTGTCAGAAAGCCAGATGGGCTTTATGAGCAATTTAGTGGTCTGGCTCAGGATCTGAATTGCACTGTTTGGACATAGACCATAGATTGATGTTTGAGACACCGATGGAGATTGTGGATACCTGCGGATCAAGAGATATGGGACGGGATTCTAGATGATGCAAACTTGTCTCACTACACAATTTATCCTGGTCGAACCAAGTTGTACCATGACTTGAGGCGACTGTTCTGGTGGCCAGGGATGAAGGCTGACTTAGGGGCGTAAGTCATGAGTTATTACATATGCCAGTAGGTGAAAGTCGAGCACGGGAGACCCGATGGACTATTATAGGCGTTGAACGTTCCATAGAAATGGGAGCACATCACCTTGAATTTCGTCAGTGGACTACAGCAAACATCGAGGCGTAACGATGTATTTTGGGTTATGATTGACATACTGATGAAATCAGCTCATTTTATTTCGATTTCTATGAGATACACATTCCCACAGCTGAACATGTTGTTTGAGCGGTAGATTATTAGATTGCATGGGATGCGAATTTATAGTGTATCAGATAGAGATCCAGGTTGACTTCGAAGCTCTGTGAGGTTATGTAGGAGCAGTTTGGCACCAGGTTGTAGTTTAGTACGACTCATCATCCTTAGACCGACGAACAGTCAGAGCGACTAATACAGATTTTGAAGGATATGTTCAAGGCTTCTATATTATAGTTTAGGGATTCGTGGGAGGATTATTTTCCTTTGTATGAGTTTGCATGTAATAACAGCTATTATGTGAGTATTGGTATGCCACCGTTTGAAACGTTGTATGGGAGGCCCTGTAAATCACCTGAATGTTAGGCGAAGTTGGAAGATACAATGATTGTTAGGCCTGATATAGTTGTTGATCACACAGAGAAGATCAGACAGATCCGTCAGAGGTTACGAGTCGTACAAGATAAGCAAAAGAAATACGTGGATCAGTATCATGAGGGTCCGAGCTATAAGGAGGGTGACATGGCATACTTGAAGGTTTCCCTTTGGAAGGGCCAGCGAGGTTTGGTATTAAGAGGAAATTGGCGCCTAGATTTATTGGACCATTTAGGATTGCGGAGAGAATAGGCAGTGTTAGATATCACCTAGATTTACTAGCTGAGTTAGCTAGGGTTCATCCGACATTTCACATTTCGATGTTGAGATTAGTTAGGTCAAGGCCGAGACCGATGATTGACTTGGGGCAGATTGAGGTTCAGCTTGACGTGATTTACGAGGAGAGGCTGATACAGATCGTTGACTACAGAGTTCAAATTATTAGGAATAGGGAGCTCTCTAATGTCCTAGTTCGTTGGTAGCATCATGGGACGGATGGACTTACCTGGGAGCTTGAGTCAACGATGGAGAACGACACCCTCAATTATTTCACGGTAAAAATTTTGTTATGTTAAATCTCGAGACGAAATTCTAATTAGTTAGGAAGAACTATAACGACCCATTTTATTAACGTCGTTATTTATTTCATAATTTCAGACATCGACATCAGCTCTGATCCACGTGGACGCCGTTGGTAGGTTAGGACACATGTCGACCTAAGTACACTAGTAAATTGTGTGTTGAAATACTTAATTGCGATGCATTCTATGAAATAGTTTGTTAATACATCGAATGTGTGTATGTTGAATGGTTATATCATGCGAGTATCAAAATGCAAAGTACGGGTACTAGGGAACTCGACTAATTCATGTTAATACGACAAGTAATTTGATTGAAATGAGTAATTTAACCATAGGCTAATCAAGTTGAAATTTAAACAATAGGCTATGGCGCGCCTTAAAATGCATGTCGAGACGTGGGGCACCGGATATCGAGTAGCCAAATGTTAGTAGGACCATGAGTTGGTTAATTTTGATAAATAAAACACTAACTATATGGTTTGATAAGGCTTAATATAATGTGAGTTAATTAAATAAAGATAAGCTTATAGTTTAAATAAAATAAGGAGGGCCATGAGATGGACATCTAGATGATCCTAATGAGTGAAACAAGGAAACGAGTGTGCTATTGGAGTTATTAATGGAGTCATCAGGTGGTGTGGGACAACCTGTTTATGAAAACCTGTTTATGAACCATAAGTTAATCTTCGAGATACATATGCACATTTGATCTTAATCAAACATATATATAGGAAGCTAGTGGAGTTTTGATCAAACCACTCAAATTTTCATGCAATCTGAGAAAACCAGAGAATAAGAGGGGATTCAAGCTGGGATTCAATCACTTTGGAGATCAAAACTGAAAATCAAACTGAGGTAATCATATTCCTCATCTCATACACTTTTCAATGAACCTATTGTTGTGTGTTTTTGGTAAAGTTTGAATTGGAGGGTTAGATCCCTGGTTATTTGTGAAAACTTAATGAATTATGGTTTTAATGATAATTTCTATTGAGAATTTATCACTGGTTTTGCATGAATTCGGATTTTTGTTGAATTTGGAAAAACAAACTAGTGAATGTTTGGATTTGAGGATTTTGACTTAAATGTTGTTTTGAGGTGAGTTTAATAGATGTTTTGGAGTCACTTAGGTATGGAGAGGGTGTAAACCAGGTTAGAGTAGTTGATTGAGAGGGGAATGACAAAATTCTCGACTTGAGAATTTCGTTACAAAGGACAATTAGCGCGCTAACTGGGTTGGTTAGCGCACTAATCGTTCTGGGTTTCCAACTATTTTTCAAATTAAAGAACAGTTTTGATGACCCATAACCCAATAAACTTGTCGTAGGGGCAACTTAGGAAATTTCCAAAACTTACACTAATTTATCCCTAATATAAATATCAAATTGAAAACCCTATTCCCTTTTACTCAAAATCAACACGTTTAAAATAAAAGAAAAATTGGTATCGGTTGGATCTGTTAACTCAAAGAGACCACAACAAGAAGATTCTCACCCTCATCTTCTTCATTATGTCTTTTTTTTCAAGTATTAATGGTGTACATATGTTGGGTTTATACAAAAAGGATAGAAAACCTCATATAAAGATTGCACCACCGCAACGTCATTTAAAGTGGGCGACGCCGCCACCACCACCGGCGGGGACGTCCCCGGTATCGGTCCTCGCGGACGCTGGGCGCCCAAGGGAGGTGTCCTTACTCCTTAGGCAGCTTGTACGTTGGGAAGCGTTAGGCAAGGACTTCATCCCTGCCTAATGCATTTAGGGGTCAAACCCCTAGCTAACTGACTAGTTAACCGATCAACACTCAAAGAAATATAAAAAAGTATTAAAAGAATAAATAAGAAATATAATGAAATACTATATATAGATATGTTTCATGAATAAATATAAAAATAATATATTTTCAAATAGTTTGGGGCGAGCCCCACCCTCGACCATTTCACAAGTGACAGGGGACCCGTGGGTACCACACGAGTGGGCCCCACCCCGAAGTAATTGAATAAATAATTAACTTTGAGTTTCGAATCATTGAATAATGCAATTATTGTTTGAATTTTCTATATTTGCAATGAGGTTCACATCGAGCCCCGTGTGTGCGAGATCAGCTGAGAGTGTCTAACTCGGCGAGTCGAGGTAAATAGGGAGCTCCACTCATCTATTAAATGTGGCATGCTACTAGTATATTTAGAATCATGATTTTAACGAATGACTTGGGATAAGGTTATTACCTACCTTGGTTGACTTCATGTAATGCCTTATGGGGAGCCATAGTCATATAGTGGAACCAAGTCACCTTATATCCATAAGGGCCTCTTGGGGAGCCATAGTAACGCGGTGGAACCAAGTCACCCATTTCCGCAATGGCCTCTTGGGGAGTCGTGGATGCACGATGGAACCAAGTCACCTAGGCCTCTTGAGGAGCCGTGGACACACAGTGGAATCAAGTCGCCCATATATATTTATTATATTATGATGATTGATCAACAAGGGAGGTATGACAAATGAGACAACGAACTTGCATTTATATCTATTACATTCTATGTATCTCTCTTGGAACCCCTTTGCATGCAAAAGTTGATTTTCTTATGTTTTATAACCCTTGAAACTCCCTATCACTAATTAACTTGCTTTATGAATGTAATATGCTTATTCTTTATGGAAATTGATGTCATGCTACAGATTTCGAAGTTATCCTTATTTTAAATTCATGTTAGCTTTATTTTTGCTTTATAGGTATTACTTGCATATTTAATATTTGAGCGTAGTTCTTCTCTTATTGGGCTCCATTGATTCTTTAGCTCACCCCACGTACACACATGTCAATCTACAAGTGCGATAGATTATGGCAAGAGGAAGGCCATTGCTTAAAGTCTCTTTGCAGTGTAAGCCTTGCGTGATATATCTACTATTTGTTTTGAAAACTATTAATAACGGTTGAAATCTAGGCAAATTTGTTGTGTAGATAAACCTTTCTTTTGTTGTTTGATACATTTCTAAGTTTTTGAAAGTTTTGGAGATATTATATTATTTTGATTTGCTTAGGGAACTTGAGAAACTCGATAGTTTGGTTTATGATGACATACGATATTTATTTAAATTCAGATTTTGCATTTTATTGTCATATGGTCTATATGTTATTCTGCAAGTTGTTTAGGCATGCCAGACTGTTATTTGGGTCGGGTTCAGGTATTGGGTCTAAGTAACGATTTGGGCGGGGCGACCCGACCTGAATAAAATATGAATTTAAGGGTTGTTTTGGTATTTAAGGGTTGATTTGGTGATTTTCAACAGTAGTGTGCTATACATATCCCTTAATGTGCTAATTTCACCTAGTGCGCTAGGTAAATCCATTAATGCGCTAATGACAGATAAAATATGAACTTAAGGGTTGTTTTGGTGATTTTCGACTTAATACATGTCTAAACACTTATAAACAACCTAAACTTATAAAACTGGACTTCATGGACTTAGTGGATCGTAGCTCGATGTCGGGGAGTTGACGGGTTGGATACAGGGGTCCGGGGAAGTCGAAGAGCGGTTTGAGATTTGTAAAACCCAATTGAAAAACTCTGTGAGACGACCCTCTCCCGACCTAGGGTCAGGTCGCCCAGCTCAAACAGTTACCCCAAGTCCGATACCTGAACCAAGCTCAAATAACGACTTGACACGCCCAATTCAACCTAAAGAACTACAGAACTGTACATATGAAATAATAATTGCGGAATTTAAAACAAAAGGTTCAATATGTTAAACAATTAATTCTAAACAAAGGTGTTCAAGTATTCATAAGTAACTGCAAATTATACTACCAAGGTACTAAGTCAACAAGTCCCGAGGATTAGAATCTACCCTATTAAGTGCTTATACAATCCATGTTTAGATGTTTTAAATATCGATAATATAAATAGTATGCAATGTTCATATCAAAGGCAAAGCTTTACGCTACCGCATTCCCTTTATCCCGCGTTGTTATCGATGAAGTCGGACCTAGAGAGTAAGTGGGTGAGCTAAAAAACCAACAGAGCTCAGCAATGCGGATATCTCGCTCAACCATCAAGCATACAAGTAATACCTACTAATCATGCAAGTTATCATGAATTGAAAGTAAAGTAAGGAAAATGAGTATTTCATAAGTATCCTTAGTCAACTTCATAAAGCATCGCATCAAGAACATAAAAGCATTTATAGATCAAATCATCATGTAAGGGTGATTCAAGAGAAATATCATAAAAGCATAATAATATAGTAAGTCGGGTCATATTCAATGCGCACTAGTTATTGACAAGAATCCGATGACCGATTCACCTACTCTCGAAGTGATGCAAACCATTAGTTGACACAAATTCCTTTATCCCCCTAACTAGTCCCATCAAATCCATAGTAGATTTGTTCAAAGCCATCACCGATGTGTGCACCAATCTCATGCATCGATTTCAAAGTATAACACGAGTGGTGGTGATGACCATACAATATTCAAGTAGTGGTAACGACCACACAAATATTAAAAAGTGACGACAACCACGAGATAGTCAAGTACTGGCAACGACCACGAAGGTGAGATAAATACAACATGAGCAATAGGCAACACATTCACAATCCATAGATAGTCACATTCAAGTCAATAATAAGTCGCAAACCATTCCCCAAGTCTTAAATTGAGATCATGAGACCTAATAATATCTAATAACATGTCATGTTTGATAATTGAGTAAGCTCCCCACTTACTTCGATTCGCCGCGATATCTTTTTTCGGTCTTCGCGTGCCCGGGGCTCGATATGAACCTCCTTGCAAATCTAGATAATTTAAAAATAATTACATTATTCGGCGATTCGAACTTCAAAATTAATTATTTACTCAATTACTTCGAGGTGGGGCCCACTAGTGTGGTCCCCGCGGGTCCTATGTTACCCACGGTAGCACCCCTTTAGAAAACAATGATTTGCTTTCATTTTATTATATTTTACTTTATTATATATACTATTTATTATTATTATTTATTTATATTATTTGTTTTTGTTTTTATTTTTATTTTTATTTTTATGTTGACTGGTCAACACATGTTGATCAGTCAACGTCCCTGCCCAATGCACGGGCTGGACAACGCCGCTTTTGGGTGCCTGACGTCCCAAGGAGGCTGTGCCGGGGAAGTCCCCAAGAAGGACGTTGGCGTCGCCATCCACTTACGATGGAGTCGTGGTGGCGTTGCCTCTATATGGGGTTTTCTATCCTTTTTGTACAAACCCAATTTATGTACACCATTAAAACTTAAAAAAAGACATGATGAAAAAGATGAGGGTGATGGTTACTTTCTAGCCGTGGTCTCTTTGAGTTAACACATCCAACCGATACCAATTTCTTATTTCTCTTAAACATGTTGATTTTGAACAAAAGAGGCTAGGGTTTTCAATTTGATTTTTATATTAAGGCTAAATTAGTGTAAGGTTTCGAAATTTACTAAATTGCCCCTAAGGCAAGTTCATTGAGTTTTGGGTTGTCCTAACATCCCTAATTTTAAAGAACTTTCGTCCTTGAATATGAGAAGAATGCTACGCTCTTAAATCTAAATATAAGAATGCTCGTCATCAAATTTATTTATTTACCTACTTATTTTATTTTTATTTTTTTCTTGTATGTACCATTTCATAACTTGTCCGTTGCAACTTTAATGTAGCATCAATCTTTAAGCCACGATCGCCACATCAGTTTTTTTTTGTGTTAGCGACGACTAACCTTTAACAAAGATATATCATGACTTTCGTGACTATGATTACAACATCCTTTTGTGGCGACGACCACAAAATATCAATTTCTTTCGCGTAGCAACAACTAACACGACACCCTTACTATTATTATTGTTATTATTCTCATTATTTTAACGAAGATGTGTGATTTCTTCTGCGACTACAATTGTCATGTCCTTTGTGCAACAACAACTGACATATCCCTCCTAGTACCTCAGGCTTTGCATTCGCATTTATTCATGTATCTCGATAGAGTAACCTTTACTCTTGCAGTATTGATGATTACCAATATCTTAATCTTAACGTTTTTTAGACCTCAATATGATTGTGTTTTCATTTAAAGTTTGACACGGTCTTTCTCTATACCCTAAACCAACCCTTTGGTACCACTAAAATCTATCGAATATTACATGTCTAAGTTTGGATAATGGCTCTATCGACATTCCTTTATTTAGGTATCCCCGATGCTAATGGTTTTCTTATCATTTGATTACTTATTATTTCATTACATCTAAGGAACTCTTCAAACTATATATGTTTGACTTATGTTTCGTGTTCAATGTAAGACATTCATTTGTCTTGTAAGAAGATTTTCATTTTCATTTTTTTATCCCCCGTTTTATAACATAGCCATCACACGAAACGATCAATAGGTTCGAATGACTTAAAAACGCACATATCGCGACTACGAAATGTAAATGTTACCTGTTATAAATCCTTCAGTGGGTCTCGAGTCCTACTCAATTGTCGCATGCACTCCACTCCTCATTGTCTGGGTTGCTCTACCCTTGAGACGTGCTTGTAACTCTGGGCACTTCCTTTTAAAATGACTCAACTGTCCGCAATTAAAACATGTTGGTCATAGTATTTGAGATGTTTGCATTGACTGTTGTGGTGGATGTGGCAGTCCATACGCTACATTATGTATAGTTGAGGGTACAGGGACATGTTAGTGTGTGGTGGTCCCTATTAAGGTAGGTGGTGCCCTCAATGCGACACCAGAGAGTGCATGACTATCTAAAGATCCTGCAAATCGGTGTTTCTTGAATCGTCAGCCCGACTATTCTAGTAACCCTCAAAGCTACGTTTTCCATATCCATATCTATCATATCCTTTTTGAAACTGCATGAAACCCCACGGAGTGATGCCTCACACTCAAGGGCTCGATTGTGTGCCTGATGATAAGTCTCGGATCCAGATATCGCTACCATAGCACTAATATGTGGCCTAAGCCCATTAATAAATCTCCTCTTACAAATCTTATCTATCGAAACATACTCATGTGCAAACTCTAGAAACTCATTATACTTTGATGCATACTCAACCATTGACATATAGCCCTGTACGAAGGCTCGGAACTCTCGAATCTTCGCATCCTTCGCTGGCTCTGGGAACCATTCTTCGTAAAATAGACACTTAAATCGGAGCCAATTCATATTAGTTCCATGTGTTCTCTCGATAGTCATCTACCGCTTGCGTGCCTTATGTTATAACAAAAACGCCACCAGCGGTACTATGGTCCACTCATCAATATTCGACGTCTTCATCCTCTTATCCATAATTAGTATCCACGCCTTAGCCTCGATGGGATCTTGCTTTCCATAAAAGTGTGGCGCGTCATATTTCATAAATTTTTTCTGTATCTTAACCCTCTGGCAAGCCTCTAGATCTCTGTCCATAATAGGTATGGCTACTGCAGGTGCAGCCGTAGCAGAATCACCCCCTTCCTCCATAAGATGATCTTGATGTATAGGCGCCAAGGAAGAATTAGGTCTCTGCCTCACGAGTGCTCGCTCTGCTGCCCTTGTGTTTCCTTATTGCATCAGCTCTAGTATGCGGGCCATATTCCTTTCCTATGATTGCGCCCGGTCAGCCAACCTCTAGTCTTGAGCAGATCTTATGTCATGAATGGCCTGTTGATAGGTTTCGGCCATAATAGTCATGCGTTGCTCCATTTGAGGGCGCCAATCTCTCTCATCTCTCTCCTAAGTTTCCTCAAATTGTAGGAGTTTCCGCCTTGATTGCTTATGATGCAACTGGGGAGCAAATGAGAGAGAATTAGTCCTACGTATCAAGAGAGTATGTAAAATATCTAAGCGCGATAGATATTATAAAACAAAGCAAATAATATTATTCAAGTGTTTTATTCAAAGTTTTTTTTCAATCCCTTCCCATTTATGCTCATTAACTCAACTTAAACCAATGTCCCATACCATTGATTTATTCAACTTAGCTTGTACCTTCAAAATTTAAAGACGTTGCAAATTTAGGTTTTTTTTCTAACCTATTATTTTCCTAGGTTCTAATCCATATGCTCTAATACCAACTAAGATGACCTTCCCCCACCTAGGGGCGGGTCGCCCGGCTCAAATCGTTACCCAAGTCTGATACCTGAACCAAGCTCAAATAACGGCTTGGCACGCCTAATTCAACCTACAGAACTACACAAATGTACATATGAAACAATAATTGCGGAATTTAAAACTAAAAGGTTCCATATGTTAAACAATTAATTCTAAACAAAGGTGTTCAAGTATCCCTAAGTAACCGCAAACTATACTACCAAGGTACTAAGTCAACAAGTCTTGAGGATTAGAATCTACCATATGAAATGCTTATACAACCCATGTTTAGATGTTTTTAATATTGATAATATAAATAGTATGCAATGTTCACATCAAAGGCAAAGCTCTACGCTATCGCCTTCCTTTTATCCCGCGCTGTTATCGATGAAATTGGACCTAGAAAGTAAGTGGGGTGAGCTAAAAGAACCAACGAAGCTCGGTAATGCGGAAAACCCGCTCAACCATCAAACATACAAGTAATACCTACTAATCATGCAAGTCTATCATGAATTGTAAGTAAAGATAAAGAAAAAGAGTATTTCACGAGTATCCTTAGTCAACTTCATAAAACATCGCATCAAGAACATAAAAGCATTTATAGATCAAATCATTATGCAAGGGTGAATTTAAGAGAAATATCATAAAAGCATAATAATATAGTAAGTCGGGTCACATTCAATGCATACTAGTTATTGACAAGAATTCGGTGACCGACTCACCTACTCTCGAAGTGATGCAAACATTAGTTGACATAAATGCCATTATCCCCCTAACTAGTCCCATCAAGTCCACAGTAGGTTCGTCCAAAGCCATCACCAGTGCGTGCACCGATCTCACGCATCGATCTCAAGGTATAACACGAGTGATGGCGACGACCATACAAATATTCAAAAGTGGCGACAACCACGAGATAGTCAATTAGCGGCGACGACCACAAAGATGAGATAAAGACAACATGAGTAACGAGCAACACATTCACAATTCAAAGATAGTCACATTCAAGTCAATAATAAGTCGCAACCCATTCCCCAAGTCTTGAATTGAAATCATGAGACCTAATAATATCTAATAACATGTAATGTTTAATAATTAAGCAAACTCCCACTTACTTTGATTCGTCGCGATATCCTTTTCGCGCCCGATGATCGATATGAACCTCCTTGCGAATCTAGATAATTTAAACAATAATTACATTATTCGACGATTCGAATTCCAAAATTAATTATTCATTCAATTACTTTGAGGTGGGGCCTACTAGTGTGGTCCCCGCGGGTCCTCCGTCACCCACAGTAGGGCCCCTTTTGAAAATAATGATTTACTTGTATTTTATTATATATACTATTTATTAGTATTATTTATTTATATTTATATTATTTGTTTTTATTTTTAATTTTATTTTTGTGTTATCCGGTCAACGCTCGTTGAGTGGTCAACACATGTTGACCGATCAACGTCTAGATGTTGTTTAACTTTTGGTATAATGTACAAGGGCCAAACAGCCCCGGGTGCGTAGGCCAGGGATGTGTCCCTACCCAACGCACGGGCTGGGCATCACCGCCTTTAGGCGCCCATCGTCCAAGAGAGGCAGTGCCGGGAAGTCCCTAATAAGGATGTCCCTGCCGGCGGTTGTGACGCCGTCCACTTACGACTGCATCGCGGTGCCGCCACTTCTATATGGGGTTTACCATCCTTTTGTACAAACCCAACTTATGTACACCATTAAAACTTAAAAAAAAAAGACTTGATAAAGAAGATAAGGGTGAGGGTTACCTTCTAGACGTTGTCTTTTTTAGTTAACAGATCTAACCAATACCAATTTCGTCTTTCTCTCAAACGTGTTGATTATGAACAAAAGCGGCTATGGTTTTCAATTTGATTTTTATATTATGGCTAAATTAGTGTAGGGTTTCAAAATTTACTAAATTGCCCCTATGGCGGGTTCATTGGGTTTTGGGTCGTCACACTCTGAGTATTTGATTTTGTTTTGAATTTCACTCAATCATTTCCTTATTATTTTACTATTCCATTCCGTTACTTAGACGTGGGTTGAGGTTACTCCCCTAGATTTTCTGGTTATGTGTTCATGATGCACTAGACTATAGCACGTGTGACTTGGCCCTCGGTGAACGTCAACTCGAGTTTGCCATTGGTGCACGAGTTGGTGACTCAGTGGATTCGGCCAGCACCGCGGGGGACCAAGTGTCGGGTCAATTAGGCGTGACCACTGGTGGGAACTTGGAAACCCGAAACATAGTCTAGTCCATCTAGAGCGAGCACACACATTTGTTAGCTTAGCTGTTATCTATTCATGCGATGAACCATTTACAATTGTCTGTCTTTACATTTGGCATGTTTACTTATCAGTACTTCTTGCATTTCCTTACTTTATTTATGCGAATTATGTGACAAGCCCTCGCCCACTCTAGGGCACCTCCTAGACTAATCTCGTAATTAAGCCCTAATCATATCCATGCATGACTTAACTACGTATTAGTCAGTCTTTACAACCTAGACGCCTCTTTTCTCGTGTTCATGATAAGTAATACACTAATCCTACCAGTTTATAAGATTTAAAGTTAATTAAAACTTTTTATTAAATTAATTAATTAGCAGAAGTCTTATTGATTATGCGGAATCCATTTATAAAATCCTAAGTGTGGAAAAACCAAGAAATGACATCACATATATAAAGTCCTCGAAATGCAGTGAAACGGCAAAATAGTCTAAGTCAAGTCAGGAACTAACGCTCAACCCAATATACACCCCAAATAGTATCTGAAAGACATATATAACATATAAAATCAAAATATCAAAATAAAACCTACAATCGATGTAGTGACGCGACGCGGCTCAGGAATAATCGTCGATCTTCTCTTTGCCCAACTTGCTGGTAGTCGGCTCTACACCCACCGTCATAAAAAGGACGGTGAGTACAAGAATAAAACGGTAATCCCCGATGACAAGTTTAATTTGCATTTCCAAATATTCAAATGGTATTTAAAGGCACATAAATGGAAAAATTAGAAAATAAACCATATGCGAGTAAATACCATAGTTAAGAAGTGATACTGACACTAGGCTAAGTAGTGATGATTTAGGTCCGTTCGACAATGAAACATGTCACTCTAACTCAATAATCATATAGCACAAGGGACTCTAACCCAAGTGTTACTAGGGACTCTAACCCCCGATGTGTAGACCACCTCAGGGACTCTAACCCCGAGTGTCATACAGTGTCAAGTAACATGTGCCAACATCCCTAGAGACTCTAACCTCGTGAGTCGCGCACACCTCGATCAAGTACGGGACCTAAATGCAAAAACTACTTTTAAAATTTCAAGAAATACCAAGTTTGGATTGTCAAGACATAGGCACATCTACACACCTAAACAAATAAGGAATACAAGTCCTCTTAAACATTTATAAGATATTCACTAGCCTAATAGCATGCTATTTATCATTCAATTCACATTTGAAACAACAAGAATAGACATAGCATGGGATAAAATCAATGAATCAAATCAAATGAATGGATATCATGCAAATTAGACTCATCAAGTGAGCATAGACACAAAGAACACGTGATATAAGAATACAAAGGAAAAATAGTCAAAATGACTATGCAAGGATAACAATTAATAGAAATGAAATGCCAAGTAAGTTTGTCATTGGGTATACTCACAACAACAAAGTAAAGTCACAGCTTTACTGGCCTCCCGATACTCCGAATCTTGTATTCGCTCTCTCGTACCTTTTTCCTAGGTTCCTGAGTTTGGTGTCACATTAGTTCAAGTATAGTGGGTTTAAGCTCAATTTAGTGGTGTTTATTGTGCATTCAAATTGGTTCAATAGACTTTAAATCAATCTTCCTAAATCAACCCCTAAAGACTAAATAAAGTTTTAATTCCAGTCCTACACTTTAAAGCAGTTTTTAGGCATGAAATGGTCAAAATATCGAAATATGATTTTTTTCCCAATTTTTTCCGAATTTTTTTCCAAATTTCTCCCTCTTTTTCATTTTTTTATTTCTATTCGAACCGAATGGGTCGGACCCGACCCGACCCTGGACTAGAACAGGTCCAGGCTTGGCCCATCGCGCATCTTCCTTAGTTGATTGAACCAGATTCACTGGTTCGATCATTATTTTTTCGGTGATGGGTTGGGGTCGCTCTCCACCCCGACCCCGGTGGAATCGATGACAGGGGAGACACCCCTGCCATCTCCGCCTTGGTTGGCCATGTGATTCGGCCTCCATGGCCGAACCCCACTCTCGGCCACCCCACCGCCAACCACTAGACCCCACAACCAACCACCACCGAGACTCACCTCGACCGTGACGTCTCCTCCTTCTTCTCTCTCTTTGCCGCGCGTTCCTTCGTCTACCTCTGTCTCTCGGCTCAGTTGTGTGTGTGTGTGTGTGTGTGTGTGTGTGTGTGTGTGTGTGTGTGTGTGTGTGTGTGTGTGTGTGTGTGTGTGTGTGTGTGTGTGTGTGTATGTGTGTGGTGTAGGTGTGGGTGGGGTGGTGGACACGTGGTGTTTGAGCTTGGCCAAGTGTGTTTGATTTGGGATAAATGTGTTGTTGTGTTTGTACAAGTGGCACCTAACTGTGACATAACTAAGACACTCGTCTATGTTTTCGGGTGTTTCGACGCCCGGTTTCGCGTTCGAACAGTGATATACGCGTACCCCCGCGTCATTAGCCACCCAATACCTATTCCATTTTTACTCAACTATATGTCTTTAATTTGATTTACATTAACAAACACAACCATAGGCTTATAAGTAATTCCTTATTTCATATTAGTATTAAATAAGACTTACCAAAATGCTAACTACCTGGTTCCCCAGCTCGCATGCTACTCGAGGCGTGTCCCCGCTCTCGTCTCGATGCATACAACTGTAAAAATCGACTTAGTAAGTCTACACAATACATAACACTAGGCACACATCAATACAAAAATACGATATACCTCGGCCACGTGCCTCGGTCGGTGCACGTATCACAGTGTAGGTCCCACGTCGGTGATCCTGATTAAGGAATTAAAACGGGGTTAGAGATTTGGGCTGTGACAAATTCTCATAAGGGTTCCTTGGGATTTTACTTACTGGACTCGTCATCTGTTTTTTGTGATGATTGAGTGCAGATCCTAGTACCAGTAGGGACAAGGGGATCATAGGCAGTCATCTGATTGCCCTCCGACGAGGACCTACTAATACGTGCTTATTTTGATATTTTGCATTAATTTGGGTATTGGGGGACTTGAAATGACACGGTACATGTATATATACCTCGTTTATGGTACTGTCACTTGTATACATAGTACTTTTTTAAGTTTTTCACAGTAGGATTTGCTCTTATGAATAAGTTTACCATGTTAGTCTGTTATTCTAATTTTACCAATAAAGGCTTCCGTTGATTTATGTTAACTTGTAAGATACAACCCACTAGTATGGTTAGGTAGTAGAATAAATTGCAAATTATTCAACTTAATAAACATTTAAATACTTAAACATAATAAGTTAAGGAAATACGGATAATCCACTAACTAATTCGATAAAACACACGCGGACCCGAATTTCGAAACAATAGGAGAACGGGTAGGTGTAGAACACGTGTAGTTAGGCCTACCGGACAAGGAGTACACGGAGACACGTCACCCCGGGGCGATAGGGCCGCCATAATGGTTAACTGGATTTAGTTCTTTGATAATATTTATGTTGATATCACTTGGTTTAGCTATGATGTTATGTACCATGTCATGTTTTCTATATATTATTGTGGTGTACATATGCCTTTCCATATATTCTTGTTGTGTTTAGAAATGGGGATAAATTTATGTCAATATTACTTTCTACATCACTATATTCACCGTCCTTTTTTATTACGGTGGGTGTAGATCCATCGAGTAGCAAGGCGGGCAAAGATAAGATCTGCAACTACTTTGGAGCCGTTTACATGCTGCTACTTCATATTTTGTAGGTTTTTGATATTTTTATATGAATTACTTTATATTTTTTAAGTACTGTTAGGTTGTATATATTTGGGTTGGGCGATAGTTTCCAAACCAGACACATTTATTACATTGTCATCGTCGTTCCATTGTTTCCATACATGCGGTCGTTGTTTCCTAGTTTCCACAATAGGTGTTTTTATTAAGTCTTCCGCTGACAACATTAAAATGTTGTAAAAGTCTTAATTAACTCTGAAAATCACAACTAACGAGAAATGAAGAATACTTATCTTGAGTACGTATAACAAGTTGAATGAGACAAAAGGCTGACTAATATGTTGTTAAGTCCTACATGGCTGAAATTATGGCTTAAATGACAAGATTTGGCCCGGCATTGACCTAGATTAAAAGAGGGGCCATCATTCGCTCTCCTCATGTCCTTGCTATTTAGGAACATTAAGGAAGAAGTATTGAGCATCGTTTTTCAAAGGGGATATAGTTTACTCAATTTGGAAATCACTCCAAGAGCAATTGTTACGTAACACCAAAGAAAAGTAAGCTCAATCAGAAAAAACTTATATGCTCTTTCCAAGGGAGCACTTTCACTCAATGAAAACATTAGAAAGTTCAAGGAGATATGCAATAAACTCGCAACAATCCAAAAGTCCCATTGGTGATGTTGACAAAGTTTTTTAAGTCTAGCAAGGACTTGGAGACGAATACAAAGATTTTCGAATTGCGTTGTTAAATATCCATCATTTAACCATATATATGTGAGCCTATACATAGGCCTAAGCCTGACCTATGTAAAAAATATAAAGCCCAAGCTTAGCCCATTAAACCCATCAATTGGTAAACATTACTTAATGTGACCATTAGGTCCAAGGATCAAATCTCACTCACACCACTAACTATTTTAAAATATGTTAGTATATATTATCTTATATTCGGGCCAAGCCCAGGTTGGGTTTTAGTTTTTTAAGATGACCCAAACCTAATCCATTCTAAAAGCGAGCCTAGCTGGACTTGGTTCCGAACTAGACTTTTCTTGAAATGGGTCGCCCAAGTTTGAATATTTGTTTATGGGCTTGGGCAGTCGTGCGAGTACCCAAGCCCATGATTAGGTCTAGGTGACACCAATTCATAGTCTAAATCCACTTTACCATTGGATATGCTATTATGCCTTGTTTGGTATGAGCGGAGATATCTCCAAGGATATAACTTACAAAAAGTCGAGAATTAATCTTGTTTGGTTGCGCAAATTGTCTGTAAGTTATCTCTCAACTTATACCCTTGAATGAGAGATATCTCCCCACCACCTTCCTAATGAGTTATCTCCCAAGAGTTATGGACACAATTACCCATTATTAATGATTCTTTTATTACTCATCTCTCTCTTGTTTGAAGGCTATTAATGTCAATTCATATTTTTTATTGTTTAAAAATTAAAAACTTCCCTACAAATTTAAAGTTGATCCAAATATAAAAATATTAACTCGAAGGAGTTAACTCTAAGGAGATAACTCTGAACTAAGACTTCGTTTGGTTCATTTTTGTCAACTTACAGTGCGAGTGGAGATAACTCATTAGAGTTAATTTACAATGTAAGTTCATATTTCATGTTCGGTTGAGCTTTGAACTTGCAAGGAAGTTGCAAATTTAAAAAAAAAAATGTAATGCGAGAATTGATATTAATACTCGTCAAACATATTTTTAAGATAAAAAAGAAAGTATTATTATTTTCACCACATAAACTACTATTTATTTATTCAAAGAAAAACTTGAATTAAATAAAAAACATAAAATATTATTTACAAAAATACTAAACAACATTAAATAATTATAAGTTGTAACGGCCCGCTTTAATTAATTCTGATTAACTGAAAACTTACGGATTATGACTCTAAACTCAGACCCGCGTGGATGTCGTTGAAAAGTCTATAGAATGTCTAACAAGATAATTTTTTGTTATTTTTGTGTAGCGCGTGTTTATTTATTTTATTATTATTTAATAATTCGTGTCGCACTAGTTAAAAATCATAATTGGTCGCGTTGTGCGGGTGTATGGGGTAGTCAGAGATTTAGATGTCAAATCACTCATCACATCACATCACCCATCAAATCATCCATAGCCACATCCATACATCACTTTCTATCTCTTCTTTCATTTAAATACAAAATAGAGAGAAAAAATCTCTCATCTCCTTCTCTGTATTCGAACTCTCTATTCTTTCCCTTTCAATTTTCATTGTTTAAGCTTCCAACTCTCCATCACCAAGCACTCCATCATTTTCTCAACTTGGTCTCACATCTTTCGCGGTGCTCTCTCATCTCTGTGGCTCTCGCGACAATCTCCAAATCGAGGTGAGTGTTCGTTGATTTTGTAAAAAAAAATTGTGGAGAGATTAAGGCTTTAATGATGATTGTGTAGTTTTATTGTGGTTGTTGATGTGGTTGATGTTGTTGTTGCCTTACAAAAAAAAAATTAAAAGAAAAAATGGGTTTCTAAAGAGACAAATTTCGTCTCTCCAAAGACGATTTGGAGGGAGGAAAGGGGGTAGCCAGGTGGGCTGGGCCTAGGTACCCCCAGCTAGGGTCGGCTTGGCTTTCCAGGCCCGGGACGGGATCGGGCCAATCTGACCCGAACCCAAGCGATCCGGTTAGGCCGAACCGGGCCCGATTCATGCCCAACCCACCCCTAAATTAATTAAATAAAATTACAAATAATAAAAAATTAAATTAAATGCATTTTTAAATAAAACTAATTACAAAAAAATAGAAAAAATAGGTAGGAAATCATGAAAGAAAAATCAAGGAAAATAAAAAATGAGAAAAAGATAGAAAATTAGTTCCCAAGACCTTTTCGGGCATTTGACACCCCGGTATAACCCGAAAAGTGCGCCGAAAACTAAACTTGTTAGAATAAAATCTTAAATTTTTGGTCCCACATTATAAATTCACTTAATGTGACTCTAAAATAATTAAAGTGGTATAATTGGACACCAGAGACTTAGGAGATGTAGTCGGGTGTCGAGTACGCATCTCGAGGCGTAAGTAAGACGTTTTGGAGGATTATTTGTCATTGCTTGAGGTAAGTAAACCCACGAAAAAATCAACTTATAATTTACTTATTTCCTTCGTAGATTTATTTATTTCATATTACTTTTTGCCAGTTCGGCTTGTATGTTTACTCTATTTTGGCGTGTGTCCGTGTATGGTCGAAAAGACAATATAATCACTTTTCGACTTTCTCGTAGATGACAATTTGATCGTTGATATGGTGTTGGTCATACCTTAGACTATGCGTGAGATTTCTCTCCGCGAGTCGATGATCTCGAGAGTGGGTTGGCATGAGGCTCGCCTCTATCACATAGTTCATTCCCTTTGAGGCATTGGGCAAAAGTTTACCTTCCGACCAACAAAGTTGCTTTATTTTGATCGTGAATAGGGGGAAATGATTACCTTGCCTCCAAGGCCTTCTCAGTTTAGTATTGCGTCCCAGGGCTCGACAGCTATACACCACATTCGCGTTTCATATTCTTGATTATATTAACGACTTATATTCATGCCTTACATTTTCGTTTATTTACTTTATCTGCACGAATTGTAGCATTTTTTTTTGGATTTCCAGTGAATACTAACTGAGTTTCTTCGGTGTTTACTCATTGGAACTTGTCATTATTTTTGTGGCAAGTGGTAGATCTTACTACGAGTTGGGGGAAGGCGGTGCTTGGCGACTACCTCTGACCTGAGGCGCCCCCACTAACTTCACTCATAAGTGTTTGTATTTATATATATACTGTTTTTGGGATTATTTTGGGAGACTTACTACATGATACATGTATATTGACACTTATTATACTTTTTGTCGCCTTTATTGATATACACGGTATCCTTTTGCCGGGTTTCCACCCTATAAATTGTTAATTAATGCAAAACTCGTCTACATTATTTATTTGCATATTATTAAGACTTCTGCTACTAAAATAACTTAAATGAATCAAAACTAATAAGTTAAGTTATAAAATTTTACAACTTAATATATTTTGACAAAATAATCATTTAAATATCGAAATTGACTAAGTCGGGGTATAAGATGGTTAGTTCGTGAGCCATCATGGACAAGTGTGCAGGTGATGTGGCATGACCTGGTGACGTGTTCAGTGACGTGGCGGTGCCCGATTTGCCTCAGAGTTTTGGGGCGTCACATAAGTATTTTTATATTTATTTGAAATAATTATTAATAATAAATATTATAAAATACAACTAATGATAATTCTCAAAAATATTTCTCCCCCTTGAAAATACTTTTTTTTTATGAATGAATTATTTATTTAATCTTTTATTGTGGATTAATAATAAGCATTTTAGAGGATAGATACATGAGTAAATGTAAATTTGTGAGGGGCAATTGTGTCCATATAACTCCCGGGAGTTATCTCCTTATATGGGAGATGTGATGAGGTATCTCACACCTTTCTCTGTAAAAGATTAGTTTCCAACTCCCAGTGAGTTCTCATTGTTTGGTATGAGGTGGATATATCTTCAAGGAGATAACTTACAGGGAATTGAGAACTTATCTTGTTTGGTTGTCCAATTTCATGTGAGTTATGTCACAACTTACTGGGAAATGTGTGAGATATCTTCCTACCCCTCCCACATAAGGAGATAACTCCAAGGAGTTATAGACATAATTACCCCTCAAAAATTTATATTTACCTCCCTACCCTCTCAAATGTTTGTTATTAATCCATAATAAAAGATTAAATAAATCATTCTTTCATAAAAAAAGTATTTTTCAAGCGAGAGAAATATTTTTAAGCATTATCATTAAATGTATTTTATAGTATTTATTATTTATATTTATTTCAAATAAACGTAAAAATACTTATAATTATTTAATGTTGTTTAATATTTTCGTACATAATATTTTATGTTTTTATTTAATTCAAGTTTTTTATTCTAAATAAATAAATAGTAGTTCGTGTAGGAGAAAATAATAATGCTTTGTTTTTTATCTTTAAAATATATTTGAATGATATTTATGTCAATTCCCGTATTTTATAATTTTTAAAAATTTACAACTTTCTTACAAATTTAAAATTTAACCAAATATAAAATATGAAGTCATGCTGTAAATTGACTCTAAAAAATTATTTTTACTCACATAAGTTAGCAAAAATGAACCAAATTAAGCATTAGTTACACTAGGAAGTGTAGGAGGTCCAATATTTGTGAATTTGAGATATGTGAAACATGATCTCATGCAGGTCGCATTAATGGCGCATTTTGTCGCGACATGGAACTCTACGACACACTTTTTCTCCTGTCCCTTATCGGACCAAAAGCCCACAAAACTCTCGCCTTTCCTACCAAATCATGTTCATCATATTTGCTCCACACTTCCCAAACTACCCCTACATCTCCTCGCAAATCACCACCGAAACCACACTCCAACCAACACAATTCCCGCCAAAAGCAAGGCCACTTTAGTGTGCTCGCACCACCCTGCAAAATGCCACTCTCGTAATTGAAGAAAACAACTGAGGGTACTATAGTAAATCCGCAACAACCTCATTGACGAAGAGGAGAGTTAGAGCTGTAATCCACATGGGGTTGATTGCCACAAGGGCCTGACCCTGACCAGCCAGACCAGCCAGAGAGCGCGAGAGCGAACAACACCGCGCATAGCATCGCCGAAGGGTCGGAGATGGGAGACGACAAGGTACTCACTTTCTTGCCAGCTCGACTGGGGTTCCGTTTCGGCGAGATCATCAGATTCTCGTTTGATTTGGTTTTGAATTAGTGGTCTGCCGTGGATGTTGGATTGGATGTTTGGTTTTGAATCAGGTGCTCGATCTCGTGTGGGCTTTTGGTAGATCGTTGCGTTCTTCGTGTTTCTTGATCTGTCGGGTTATGATCTGCAGAAAGTTTTTTGGTTTTCTTTGTTATGATCGGAGGTTTTTTTGTCTTTTGTTGGGCGGATTTGCTTTGTGACGATTGTTCGCGCGTTGGATCTGCACTTTTAAAGGTGTTTTGTGTATGTGCTGAGTACATTTAGTGGATTTTGATGCGCTTTCTGCATTTTTTGGTTATCTGTGAAGATTCAGTGTTTATATCTTCAGATGTTTCGCATATCTTGCAGATCTTTGGTATTTTTTTTTTTAGGTATCGCTTCAGTTTCAGAGTTTTTCATTAATTTTCCATAGGTTTTGGATTTTGATGCGCTTAGATTTTCAAATCCGGTGGTTTCAGGAGTCTCTTCGCAGAGTGATTGGATCTCTTATGCTGTTCTGATGACTGACAAGTTGTTATTCTTCGTTTTGATTTATCGGGACTTGATTTGGCATGAAGCGGTGGAATTGATGTATGTGTATTTCAGGAAATGTCCGCTGCCGCGGTCATCGAGGGGAACGATCCAGTGACAGGCCACATTATATCCACCACTATTGGGGGCAAAAATGGAGAACCGAAGCAGGTTCGTTTATTTGATCTTCTTAAGATATTCAATTTTGGGTTTGCTGTAGAAAAATTTGTGGTAGATTTTAGATGAATGTGTTTTGTATTCCCTCATTCCGCAGACTATTAGCTACATGGCGGAGCGTGTTGTCGGCACCGGATCTTTTGGAGTTGTATTCCAAGTTCGTGAAATTGTCGATTTCGATAGCTTGATTTTTTTTTTTTTTTTGATTTTTTTTCTTTAATTCAGTTATTTTGATATTCATTTTGCAGGCAAAATGCTTGGAAACAGGAGAGACTGTAGCAATAAAGAAGGTATTGCAGGATAGGCGATATAAGAATCGAGAACTTCAACTAATGCGATCGATGGATCACCCAAATGTCATCTCGCTTAAGCATTGTTTCTTTTCCACCACAAGTAGAAACGAGCTTTTTCTCAACTTAGTGATGGAATTTGTCCCCGAAACTATCTACCGGGCACTGAAACACTATAGTAATGTCAACCAAAGAATGCCCCTCCTTTATGTGAAGCTCTACACATACCAAGTAAATATAACTTACGCGTTTGCCTGTTTGGGTCGTTATCATTTTGTTAGTGTTAATATTTAGAGGAAGATTTACAGATTTTCAGGGGTCTGGCGTATATTCATGCTGTTCCTGAGGTTTGCCACAGGGATGTGAAGCCACAGAATCTCTTGGTATGTCTAGTTTCTGAAATTTTGTATTTGATATGAAATTGATATTCATCTAACCAATTTTTTGGATATTAATATAGGTGGATCCTGTTACACATCAGGTCAAGCTTTGTGATTTTGGAAGTGCGAAGATCTTGGTATGCAGGCATAACGTCTTTTTAGAATGTTATCATTCAATTGCCATCTTTGACTTTGCAGTCTATGAATTGTTTTAGGGCAGTTGTGATTGTAAGTTCGGCAGTCTAGTGTAAGCAGTTGTTGGGCACGTTTTCGTGTCGTGTAAATTCGTAACATCGATGATACACGTGAAGGACACATTTAATGTGATAATGCATTGTTGATATCCATGCAAAATCTTACTTCAGATTATTCTATATTAATGACATTCTATTTTGTTCTTGGGCTGATGCTTATTGCTTATGAGCCATTTACAGATCAATGGGTTATGTTTTTTCTCAAATGCTTTTGGACACCGTGGAACGTAACAAATGATTGTTTTGATCAAATTGAATCCCTTTTGTTTAGTTGAAAAGTAGAATATATATTTCTTGCATTGTCCAATTTTGGTAGTTGACCAAGATAGATGTTTAAGGTATTTATGTTAATTTCTGGTAAGCTAGACAATCTATTATTTATTGATTTATTATTTCATGATTAAAATCTTATGTATATAGTAACTTGAATGAGTTTTAATTGGAGCAATAATAAGTTTGCAAAACTTTAATAATGCCGGTAGCGTATCTCTGTTCTGTGCTATTGTAAATTCTTATTCCCTTTTCTGTCGCCTTTCAATATAATTTTATATATCACTTTGCTTACATATAAAGGTTGCAAAGTGATTTGGTAACACACTATTGATACATAAAATTGCTACATAGTTGATGGAGTCCATTCGACAAACTCGATGCACGCATGCACATAATGATGTGCAAAGCAAGAGACTCCAACAACTATGTGCAAATCTACGCACAAAAGTATGTCACCTAAACATTTTCTATAAAGGTTATATTGGACATTCTTCTAATGTTGGACGTCGGACAACTTAAATAGATTTAACTATACGATCAGATAATTATAGTAATTGGTGTCTGATGTTCAAAGTATGTTTCTCTCTATGCATTTCTTACAGATAGTGATTTTTCTTTATAAAGTTCTTTTTTCATTCATTTATTGCTTACTTTATGTAATTTGAAACTTCACGAAGAATTTATTTGTCTTCAGGTAAAGGGTGAAGCAAATATATCTTACATTTGTTCTAGATATTATCGGGCTCCGGAACTTATATTTGGTGCAACAGAATACACTACATCAATAGATATATGGTCAGCTGGTTGTGTTCTTGCCGAGCTTCTACTGGGCCAGGTTTATTTCTTTAAAACATTAAACCTTCATTTATCATTTTTATTTACGTTATTTTACATTGTTAACTTATTCTTGGCTCCTGAATGTTTTAGCCATTGTTTCCTGGAGAAAGTGCAGTGGATCAACTTGTTGAGATCATTAAGGTACAAACGCGCGCGCGCGCACACACACACTCTCTCTCTCTCTCTCTCTCTATATATATATATATATATATATATATATATATATATTCTACAATGGGAACCTAAATAAGTTCCCCCGTGTGCATAATGTTGCTATGATTACGCAATTTAGGATGTTGAATGATTACGTACAAATAATTTTGTTTAGGTTCTTGGCACTCCAACCCGAGAGGAAATCCGTTGTATGAATCCAAATTACACCGACTTTAGATTTCCGCAGATAAAAGCTCATCCATGGCACAAGGTACTTCATTTCTGTGTAGTATGTTTTTTGTTGAATGAAAAAGTTCTGGATAGTTACTCATTACTTAATGTATATTGAATATATTAATTTTTATGCAATTATTATTTTTGTTTGTTTGTTATTGTTTAATGTTTGTCCTGTGGCCTTGAGAACCAGATATTCATCGTCAAGCCGTCCTCTTGATCTATTTACTAATTTAGGTGTTTTCCCTGACTAAATGCATGCATTGTCCTCGTTCTAGTCTTGCGTGCATTAATTTGTCCCGACCTAGAGCGACAAGTACTCTAGTGAAATCTGAATTTATCTGAGGTCAATTGTAAGGAATCTGGGATTGATCGAACAATGTCCTTATTCTATGATGCATGGGTCTTAACTAGAACAAGAGTGAGAACTACAACCGTAGCAATATTTGGTTTCACACCAAACATATTTGGGAAGGAAAATCCAACTTATCCATTATGAGAAAGGGACCTTGTTCATACTTTACTCACATCTTCGCACCCTTGTTAATGGCTACTTGCTGTTGCACGTGGAGAAAAATAACATGAGAGAGAAATTTGCTAAGGAGAGATCTGAGAGTTAATGCGGAACCTAATGGGAGGATGAGAGAGGCGTGGAAGGGAGAAAAAAGAAAGAGGGGGGGGGGGGGGGGTTAATGGCTACTTGCTGTCGCACGTGGAGAAAAATAACATGAGAGAGAAATTTGCTAAGGAGAGATCTGAGAGTTAATGCGGAATCTAATGGGAGGGTGAGAGGGGCGTGGAAGGGAGAAAAAAGCAAGGGGGGGGGGGGGGGGACTCTGTACATGGAATGTTAAATATTGGTGTGAGAAAAATAGGAAGCCTACAAAGACTTACATGCATAATAATTTCAGAAGTGTTGCACTAAGATTTCATTCCTACCCTTAAATTAAACTCTTAAAAATGTTTTAATGAAGGATATTCTTAGCATTTTTGGTGAGAAAGGCATCATTGTCAACTGCCCATGAAATCTTCTTATAATACTACTCAATCTATGTGTGTGTGCTAATTATATTATTATGTAGGAAAATCTAAAATACATAGTACTTTAGACAAGCAACTAAATATAAAGGAAAATCTAAAGTTAAATGTCCGAAGGCTAAAAGCTAATTATGTTATTATGTAGGAAATAAACTAGAACACCTACATTCATACTCAAGTTAGTACTCTAAATCAGACACATGTCTATGATTTAGTTCTCACTGCATAACTAACAATAGCAAGTTGTTACTTATGGATGTTAGAAGTTGGTCCTTTTGAATTTTGTATTTCCTGAATTAGTTTTATATTCATTTTGTTTTGTGTCATGAATGTGGGTAAGAATCCGTGCATGGTGGTGTGGGTATAAGTTCGTGCATGTGGCTGACTAAGCAACTCAACCGAACCACACCTTAGAAAACTAGTCAGCAAACCCATAATGGAAAGTAACATTTTTTCATGGACTTCTTTGCCCTTTGGAGGTGGGGATGAATTACTTTTTTAATGTTTTCGTTCAGGTTTTTCATAAAAGGATGCCTCCTGAAGCAATTGATCTTGCTTCACGTCTTCTTCAATATTCGCCGAGTCTTCGTTGCACAGCGGTTAGTTTTGGGTTTTTTGTTTGTGCAAACATTTCATACTACTCTGTATGTAGTCTCTAAGCTACCCACAGTTAGGGACTTACGAGAAATGAATGCTTGCGGTTTTCTTTGTGGTTTACTTCAGATAGTTGTATTATTTTTGTGCGACCAAGCCATGACTCTTAATCGCCTATTTTCATGAACTTGCTTTCTTGTCATTGTGCATTGTTGAACAACTCTTATTGTCCTTATGCAGCTGGAAGCATGTGCACATCCTTTCTTTGATGAGCTTCGAGAACCTGGTGCTCGTTTGCCGAGTGGGCGTCCGCTTCCCCCTCTTTTCAATTTCAAGCAGGAAGTATGCAATTGACAATTGAAATTTTTTTTCTTTTTTGTGGCTCTACTATGTCGTTTAAAATTATTGTGTGCTTGGATGATTTAGTTTTTTTTTTTTTTGGTTGTTTAGCTCTTTGACCTGTTCTCTTTCTTTGTCTTTATTTCTCACGTAACAAATGTTTGTTATTTTTTATGTAGCTTAATTGGGACTGATCTGACTTAAAAAAAAAATTAATGGGACTGAGGCTTTGATGTTTTTGTTCTTGTATTTCTCTCACAACAGTAGTATTTTGCTGAGATTTTCAAGGTTTAGTTCAATCTTTCTTATTTGCCAACCGGTCTTTACATTGTAGTACCTTGGGGTTGGAAAATTTTTCATTCTATACAACAACAACAACAACATAGCCTCAGTCCCAAATTAACTGGGGTCGGCTACATGGATCAAACTTTTCCATTGTGCTCGATTAAGTGCAAAATTTTTTCATCCTATACATTTTCTGAAACTTGTGCATAAGAACAATCTAATGATTTTAGGTACTGAAAATACTCAAGTAGTCCCATGGTGCAAGTGAATAAAATTTACAATTCATGACAACAGCATGTATATGTGATGCTTTTCCCAATTTTACCAGGAGAATGTGTCTTGGTAACTGCAATGAGTCAAGTGGGTAATGGAAATCTTTACTAAGATAAATACATATCTTTTAGTGATAAATACATGTTGAGCTATTGAAGTATTACTGAACATATAATTGGGTTAGTTCTTGAGTTGACAGCAGCTACTTCATTCAAGTACCCCTCAATTCTAATATCATGTTGATGTTTCCATAGTGGAATCTTGTATAAATGCTATTAATATATCCAGAGTATAGAGTTCTGGCTAAAAGGCTCCCATTTTCATTTCCATCCCCGTTAATTGTCTTTAAATTGTAGCATATGTCTGAACTAGCTCAAGATCGATATTTTTCATATTAGTGATGTCTGACCTTGCAGCTAATTTTCGTCAGCATCATCAACCTAAAAAATACTAGTAACAATCATTAGTTATGTTTCATGAACATGGGTGCGAGTGTCCAGTGGTGAGCTGGTGTGTATGGTTACCAGTTATGCATAAACTCTTCTCTTCCCTTCCTAAATATTTTTGTCAATAAAAGATGACACTGAGGGACATACTTTTGTTGCTGCACGAAAGCGTCCCTAGTTTCATGACCATGTTGCCTTGTTGTTTTCTCCTTGTGTCATTGATATTGCTTGATCATATTAATAAAGCTGATGCCAAACCAGAAAGTTGCCCAGGATTACAAGTTATTTATCGTTGATTTATTTCTTTTTGCTGTTTGTGCATGTGCTTCGTTTTTTTTTTTTCTTAATCTTAATAGATAAACCCATAATAATCTTTTTGTATTGTGCAACTTATACTTAAGTAAATCTTCCGGACAGATATATTGATAAACTGTTTTGTGGAATTACTTCATCCCCTTTTTGTGAATTAATTTTGTGGATTACTTTGTAATGTCGTATTTTGTTACTGATATATCAGCAAAACTGCCAGACATGATAGACATGTAGATAAATTGTTTTGTGATTACTCTTTTTATTGGCCTAAATTGCATGGTTCTCACTATCTTGAACATGCATCACATGAATTTGCTTGTTCTTGAAACCTTAAGCACACTAAGTGTTATCAGAATCTATTTCCATTAACCTTGATTGCAACAACTTTCTTGTGTCACCTCACTAATGTTCAAAATATAAACTGCATGCATGTTTCCTTTCTGCAATTTTTTATTTTTTGTTTTTTTCGGGAACCTTCTTCTATTTCTGGATGATTGACTCTGGGATTCAATTCCATTCTTCCACTTGAACAGTTAGTTGGAGCTTCACCTGAGCTCATTAACAAGCTGATACCAGAGCATGCAAGGAGGCAGTTTGATTTTAGTTTCCTGCAACCCGCAGGCACATAGATTGATAATGAAAAATAGACTGGTATTTCGTGCCACAAAGGAGTCAGTTCTCTTTGTGACCAAGTTATGATGTGTTCAGGCCCGAACAACTTCCATCTGTCTCTAGCTAAGCAAAGTTGATGGGAATGAAGCGGCTGGTGGATGGGCCTGCTTGGAGTTGGTGTTTTATTTACTTTGTTTTTGCGAAAATGTTTCTTGCATTTGTATATGTTTGATGATAGAGATTATATCAAATATCCATCCAACTGGTGAATAGAAGATGCAAATATGAGAGAAAATTCGGAGTGTATGTGACTAAAAAAATAGAGAGGAGGATGAGAAGAATGGGAGGAGCTAAAGGGGTGGTTGAATGTAAGGGTTGTTTACTTGCATTGTTTTACCGCTCGTGTCGTGAAAGGCCGCCGCCAGTCATGGGCTGGAGGTGGGAAAGGTTAGTTCTAGACTTCTGTATTTCTTCCCTTCTTTTCTATATTATATATACTTGCCAGTTCTCTGCTCTCTTTTCTTTCTTGTATATGTTTTAGAATTCTGGTTTAAACTGGTAGTGTTTGTTTATTACATTTACATATATGCGTGGAACTGATGGTGGGTTGTCGTTGTCCGATAGTTTCCTCAGTATTTCAAGCGACCACCAACCCCAGAGGCGAAGTGGGTCTTGGTTTATATAGCTATTGAAATGTGGGAAATTGTATTTTGCTTTTGTATATGCTCAAATGTTATCGGTATTTTTCCGATGAATGACCCGCCCACCTTGTAGTACACTCTCAAGTTTTGAGTTGAAAGCCAATCTATCTGGTTTTTGCATCAGGTGCGAGACTGGGATTTATGTTATGTGGGTGCGGAAGGTGATACTTTGGTGAAGACTGATTTTGCATTGCTGTAATGATATTAACCTACTTAAGGGAGAAACCTCTGCAAGAATGAAATATATATCCTCTCAAAAGAGGCATTGAATTTGTTAGCAAGTTAGGTATGTTGAGCCCCCCTCAAGTAGTGACTGAGTTCAAGTCCTACCTATGGAGTTTTCTCCGCTTGGAGACTACGGCTTGAGCCCGGAGTATTTAGTTTGGATATCGGGTGGTTCACCAAAAACAAAGTTATGTTGGTAGATGCTGTGAAAAAAAATAAGGATTACTTTTTTGACAAACAACAATAACAATAACAACATAGTTTCAGTTTCAAATTAATTGAGGCCGGTTACATGGATCAAATTTTTTTATTGTGTTTGATTAAGTGCAATTGATGGGTGAGCTTTTCAAACCATTGAAATTTCTCTTAATTAATGTATTCTATGTTAACTTTAGTCTAACCTACTTTGTCGAATTTTTACAGTTTCTATTGAGTTAAGTTTTTTAGTGGGGGTATTTGTAGGATGTCTTTGCCAGTGAACAAACCACCGCAATCGTCTTTTCCTAATTTTTGTATTAATTGGTGTTATTAGTACTTGTCTTTGAGTTTTTATATTTTTTATTCTATCTTTATGAGTTTTACCACACATTCACTTAAACATCTTCATTTCTGTTACGTTCATTTTATGTAGTTGTTGCTGTTTTACCGTTTAACATTCATTGCTATAGAACATAGCTGACCTAATTACGGTCTTATAAAATTTTCTTTTTAACTTAGTATGAAAATCTCGATTACAAATCACCCTTGTTACACTACGTTATTTCTTTCATCCAGCTTGAATTTTATGTGTGACATTATTTTCAATATTACCATCATTTTGTAGGATTGGTCATATGTATCTAAAGTGTTTCACTTTATGAACTTCTACTTCCCTTAATTTTATCACTCTATTATCTCGATGTCTAGTGTTTTTAAACTCATAGTGTATATATTCAATTTTTGTCCTACTCAACTTAAAGCCTTTATATTCTAATGTATTCTTCTAGAGTTCTAGTTTCCTATTTACTTCATCTTTAATTTCATCCACTAAGACAATATCATCTGCAAATAACATACATTATGGTATATCCTCTTGAATATGCATAGTTAGTTCATCTATAACTAAAGTAAATAGGCATGGACTTAAAGCTGATCCTTGATGTAGTCTTATCGTAATGAGGAATTCTTTTGTAGCTCCTACAAATGTCTTTATACTCACCATAGTTAGTTCCATCATACATATCCTTAATAGTGTTTATGTATTTAGCATGCACTTCTTTTCTTTTTAGAACCCGCCAAAGAACATCTCTGGGGACCTTATCATATATTTTTTTTTAAATCTACGAATACCATATGAATATCTTTTTTCTTTTTCTATATTTTTCTAACAATCGTCTTACAAGGAAAATCGCATCCACAGTTGACATCCCAGACATGAAGCTAAATTGGCTATCTGATATTGTTGTTTCTTTCCTTAGCCTATTGTCAATTATCCTCTCCCAAATTTTCATAGTGTGACTGATAAGTTTAATTCCCCGGTAGTTTGAGCAACTTTAAATGTATCTTTTATTTTTGAAGATTGGCACAAGCGTGCTTTTCCAATCTATTGGCATCCATTTTGATTTTAGAATTTATTGAAAAGTTTTGTTAAACAAGTCAATCCAATTTCTCTTAAGCATTTTCAAACCTTTATGGGTAAAACAAGAATTACTCAGAAGGCATCTCATATCTTTGATGGTTGGACCATGCTTTTGATCCCATTAGTAAAACCTTTACAAATCAGTCAAGGTTGTTTAAGCAATGGAAATAGGCTGTGGGTCCAAAGTAACTTCCGTAAAGATTGACATGAAAATAGCGTTTTCCTTTTATAAGTATTTGAATCTTTATGAATCTTGAACGTCAAAATCACATCAAATGTGAGATAGTCAAACAAAAATTGTTGCTAAATACGGTGCCCAACATTTTGGGAAGAGTAGAACTTGAGAATCGTTATTGTCACGTTCGAATTGTTGATTATTGGTATTTAGTTTCATTTGATCATTCTTTGAGTTTGTGTTTTACTTATGTGTCGTTTGCAAGGTTTAGTGTCGCAGGTCCAAGGACTATATGTAAGGTTCGGTGTTGTCCTATTGAATCGTTTTCTTAGAAGTTGATTGACAACCACCAAACCCCTTTTGGAACTGAACCAAAAGCCAAAAGTGTGAGGGTCGGCGGGCTTTGACCGACTCACCAATTAGAGTTTCAGACTTGAGATGTTGACCCTCAAATTAGAGGTTTGGATTCGCGAAATCAAACCACTTGAAAAATGAAAGTTTCTACCTTTGTTTTAATAAACACTAAAAATCACTAGAATAGCGAATAAAATACATATTCTTCTTGCAAAATTTTCTCCAGTTATGAAATCCTTTACAATTTATCATAAAAACTAAAAAATGAGGCTAAATCAAGGATGTCATACAAATTAAATAATGTGATGAGAATGATTCTTGGTCGTGTAAATGAAACTTAATAATATATTTAGCAGTTAAAGGAAATTAGAATCCTGTGTTAAGGAAACTAAATAATGTATTTAACAGTTAAGGAAATTAGAATCCCGTGTATTTAGTAGGTTCTTTTTGTTATTTACACTTTCCTTTTGTATTATAAACTCGTGTGTATATATAGGTCACCATGTACATAAGAAAGATATACAATAAACTATATTCTATTTTGAAATTATCATGGTATTAGAGTCATAATCGTGGTTCTCTTTTTCGGTTCTCTCAGTCATTCGGTTGTGTGAACATTGTTCTACAACAACTCTGTATTCGATCTGACGCTTGTCTCGTCTGCCACGCTGACCAATTATCTTGTCTATCAACCAGCGCAAGTCTGCGGCGCCTGCAATGTGTTTCATCAGCCATTCTGCGCCGATAGTCTGCCATTTGACGTCACCACTATCGCGTATCCCCTACTTACACACTGCCGCGTGTTTCGTCATCCCGCCAACCGTCTGCACGTCGTCGCTGCCCATCTGCCCACCTAAATGCGTATGCCTACCGCCGCCTCAATTGCCTGTCACACCTGCTTAGTCGTCGTTGCCCATTTGCACGCTAGCCACGTCTCCTCCTCGGTACACCTCGTACCGCTCGTCACGAACTATCACGTGTCTCTTCAGCCTGCATGCGGTCTTATCTCTCTTGCCTGCTCTTTGTCTGAATGTGTGCGCCCGCGACATGCACGCTCTCCTCGTCTATTATTAGATGGAGAAAAGTGAAGTCTCACATCCCATCTCCATGATTCTTGATGGTTCAAACTATACACTTTGGTCCCAACGGGTTAAATTTTTTTTTGATTGGTCAAAAACTTTGGCGAATAGTTACGGGAGACAACCCTAAACCAGAAAAAGATGTCACAGAAACACAAGCCAAATTTCTTAACCGACTTAACGACTGGGACAACAAGAATCATCAAATCATCACCTGGTTTTGTAACACATCTATTCCCTCCCTTTATTCATATTCAGTTTGTTGATTTTGGGATGGCTAAAAAAATTTGGGATTTTGTGTCTATTAAATACAAAACTTCTGGTTTAGCACAATATCATCAATTTATCACTACGTTGAATAGTTTGAAACAGGAAGCTGGTCACTCCATCAATGATTTCTTAGCACTCATTCAGCCAATGTGGAGCCAGTTGCAATAAGCTGAGATTAGCAAAGACCACCTTCATCTCATCCAATTCTCATGGCTCTTCATCCCGAATATGAATCAGTCCAAGCGGCCCTCCTGCATCGTGATCCCCTGCCTTCTCTTAATGCAGCTATGAAAGAAATTTTGTTTGAAGAAACTCGGCTTGGCTTGGTCAACTCCGCCGCTTCATCAGAAATGGCCCTCACAACTACTCAATCATGGTCGAAATCTGTCCCATTTTTTTGTAATAACTATAAAAGAATGAGCCATTCGTTCATTACTTGTCCTACAATTGAGTGTCGCTATTGTCATGAGCGCGATCATATAGTGCCGAACTGCCCAACCCGACAACCTCGTTCTTAAGGCACATTCAAGTCCTCATCCATATCTAAAGCTAGTCTTTCTGTTGTTGTTGCTACTTCTGATGCGTCACATTCCTTTCGGATGTTTTCTATAAGTGATTTGGAAGCAATCATCAAACAGGTGATACCTTTCCAAACCACTGTCTTATCTGCAACCTCAGGTAACCATTGGTTCTTTGATTCTGAGTGTTGTAATCACATGTCACCAAATTTATCTTTCCTTTCTAATAATCATCCTTCACCTTATTTCTCGAGCATTCAAACTGCAAACGGTAGCTCCATGTCCGTATCCCATTCAGGAACTGTATCTAACCCCAGTTTGAATTTCCCTGACACCCATTATGTTCCTGAACTTACTATAAATTTAATTTCTGTTGGTTAATTATGTGACCAAGACTTGATTGTTTTATTTTCTCCCACTGGTTATCAGATACAGGACATTCAGACGGGTTAGATTCTAGGAACAGGGATCAAAGTAGGACGATTATTTTAGCTCACACCACTTCATATGCATGTTGTCAAATAGATTTTTGCTGTAGTTTCCACCCCTTCAGTCTATTAGTGGCACCTTCGTCTTGGCCATACATCTGCCAGTAAACTTCATAATCTTATTTCCAATGGGACATTGATATTTCTAAATTCGAGTCTTTTGATTGTGTGCATTGTCAGTTAGCAAAACAACCTGCTTCTTCTTTCAGTCTTAGTGAGTCCATCAATAATACTCCGTTTGGATTAGTTCATTCTGATGTTTGGGGTCATGCACCTACTTCAATGTGAATAGTTATCGATATTTTGTACTATTCATTGATGATTATTTCAGGTTCACCCGAATATATTTTCTAAAGCATCGATCTAAAATACCTCAAACTTATATTGATTTTGCTAACATGATCAAAACTCAATTTGCATATACAATCAAAATTCTTCGTACTGACAATGCTTTAGAATACCGTGATTATGTCATTATTCAGTTTCTTAAATTGCAAGGTACCATTGTTCAATGCTCCTGCCCATATACCTTTTAACAAAATGGTCGAGCTGAAAGGAAACATCGGCATATCCTAGATTCTGTACGTGCCCAACTTCTCTTTACATCTTGTCTTGAGAAATCTTGAGGTGAAGCTGCTTTAAATTATGTCTATACCATTAATCGACTTCCCATACTAGTGCTACAAAATATCTCTCCTTTTGAACGATTATATGGCACACCACCTGACTATTCTAATCTTCGAGTTTTTGGTAGTGCATGTTTCGTTCTTCTTAACCCCTTGAGCATACCAAACTTAAACCACATGCTCGTCTATGTTGTTTTCTCGAGTATGGAATTGAACATAAGGGCTATCGGTGTTGGGACCCTCTTTCTCGAAGATTACTCATCTTCAAACATGTCACCTTTTGGGAACATACCATGTTTTCTACCTTATCCAAGTTTGACAGTTCCTTATCCTATACTCAACCATTTTTCACTAACTCGTCTATCGAGTTTTTCATATCTCCTACTGCAGGTACTCCAGATGAGATCAATGATCGTGATCCCATTCCAACACTTGTCATCGAAGAATCTGTCCCCTTTGATATTCCAGTTCCTGTTCCCCCTCGTTGTTCTGAACGGATAACTGAACCTCCCCCTTACCTAAAAAATTATCATTGTTTCTTTGCTATTTCTTCTTTATATGAGCATTCCTCGTATCAAAAGGCTAGTTCTGACTCCCTTTAGCAGAAAGCAATATCAGAAGAACTGTATGGATTAGATAAGACTAATACTTGGAACTTAGTGGATCTACCCTCCGGCAAGACTCTGATTGGATGCAAATGGATTTACAAGATAAAAACTCACTCTGATGGCTCTATTGAGCGGTATAAGGCTCTTCTGGTTGCTAAAGGCTACACACAGGAATACGACATTGACTATGAAGAGACATTTGCTCATGTAGCCCACCTGACCTCTGTTCGAAGTTTGCTTGCCGTGGCAGCTGTCAGACATTGGCCTTTATTCAAAATGGATGTTAAAAATACTTTTCTTAATGGTGATCTTGTAGAAGAAGTTTATATGTGCCCACCCCTGGATACTCTAAATCTCCAAAGCAAGTTTGTTTCCTCCGTCGTGCATTATATGGGCTTAAACAAGCTCCTCATGCCTGGTTTGCCAAGTTCAGTTCCACTATTACATAGTTTGGCTTTCAGTCAAGTCCTTACGATTATGCCTTGTTTACTCGATGAACGGATAAGGGCATTGTCACAACCCAAATAATTAATACACGTTGAATTTGTTGATTAGGACCAAATGACCCGTGACGTAGGACCCGTAGCGAGATACGTGTCACTACCGAGGCACGGTGGCCGAGGTAACTATTATATTAGGGTGTTGTATGCATAGTGTATTGTATATATGTAGACTAGTAAGTCAATTCTACGAGTATGCAGATACCTAGACGAGCGGGGATGCGCCTCGATTCGCGAATCAACGTGAGCCCGAGGTAGCAGCTCGTGGGGTAAGTTTAATAAATTGACTTAAATTGTGCGCTAAACATGAGATATTGGTGGCTTTGATGTGGTCACATATACCTATATATTACATGGGCCTAATGTTTGTTAACTTAAATATGCAGCACTAGATGAACAAGGAGATATGCATGCATACCATCTCAACACATTAGTGTCCACTTTGGAGTCACATGTGGGTGACTCATGGGACAAGTGGTGTAGAGATAACCACAAGATATGTCTCGAGATACGTGTGTGGTTTGCGATGAGTGGTTCACATGCAAACCATACTAAACAATATGTAAAGTCAATTAGCCTCCCATAGTCAATCCTTATATCATTTTAACTCTAAAAAAACGAATTGACATAGAAGAAGAAGAAACCGAAGAAATGAGTGGAAGAAGGAGAAAGGAGAGAGAGAGACTAAGACTGCATAGGCGATCAAGGTGAGTTGATTGTTGTTGTTGGTTGTGTCGTTGTTGTTATCGTGGCCATAGAGGTTCGGCCACGGAGGCCGAGAGGTTTGAGGAGGGAGATGACAGGGGTGTCTCCCCTGCCATTGAATCCATCGAATCCAGCTGTGGGCGCACGTGTGCATCAACCCATTTGGGCCAGGCCAGGGGACCTGGGCCAAGGTCGGGTCCGACCCGGTTGGGTCGACCCGACCCAAATAAAAAAAAAAGAGAAAAAAGAAAATAGAAAAGAAATGCTAGAAAAATTGGAAAAATTCTAGAAAAATTAGGCAAAATCCCAAAAAAATATATTTTGACAAAATAAATAGAAATTGATAAATTTCTAAGAAAAATTAAATATTTGAAATTTCGAAGAGACTTTTATGAGGTTTTTACCTCGAAAAGCGCGAAATCGGCAAATTATTCTCGAATTCGATTTCGACCAATTTAGAAATTTTACATAATTAATATTGAATCTAAATTGATAACTTGTCAAATGTTAGGGAAATCAAAAGGAGAACGCAGGAACTTGGGCACGTGTTTTTGAGTGTCGATGGATCGACTAGGCTAGGATAAACGTGTGAATTGTAAGTAAACTGAGTGAGACATTGCTTTACATTTCATTCCATTTAGTTGTTCGTTCTCAGTTATTTGGACTGAATTGCCTTTGAAATCTATATGCTATGACTTGTTCTATTTCTCAGTTTATGAGTTTGCTCATGGCATACTTTGTTGATCATTGTACTATCATTGACTCCAAATCATGTCCTTTTCATTTTGATTGTTGTTGTTTGGTAGTCCATGACATAGCATGCTTTAAGTTTATTTGTTTGTTGTTGTAAATCTTGTTATTTGTGCATTAGTATGCAATCGTATTATTTGGGTTCCAATACCGCGTTATCTTTGGAAAATGAAAGTGGTTCTTGCGTTTAGGGTCGTTTAATGATGGTAATAGGAATTTAGCTTTCATACGGTGCTCACTAGACTTTTCGGGATGTCAAAAAATTTCTCCACTACCTTGCATGACACACGGGGTAACATGCCTCGAACGGGGTAACCGGACCTCGGGGTTTGTTGGCCCAAGAATAACTTTGGTGAGCATGACGAGTTTTAAAACTTGAGGGTGCTGGCAAGTATACATTCCGGTGATGACTAATTCATTTGGAATAGAAAAGGCATAATCGTAAGTACGACCTTTTTAAATTACGATGTAGTGTATAGCTCCATTTGTAGTGGATCTTCATAGCCGAGCGACCTTAAACCATTACTACTTAACCTTAAGTCAGTTTCACATTTGTTTAACTCAAATATATCTTTGCATGATGCTTTCTTCAGCATAGTTGCTATGTTGATTATGCCTCTTGATACTTGTTGCACGTTTGGGAATATGGATAAATGTATCTCAGTATTACTTAAATAATTTCATGTACTCACCGTCTAGTTTATGACGGTGGGTGCAGATCAGTCGAGTAGCAGAAATGGCAAGGAGAAAATTGTCGATTACCTTTGAGCCGGTGGAGGACTGCTACGACATATTTTGTAGGTTTTTGCATTCTTTTGTATTATATTTTATATGTATTTGATACTTTACTTTTGGGTTGAGTAATAGGAACCCTGACCATACACATGTTGTATATATCATCATTTTTGTTGTATATATGCATGTGATCTATATTTCCTGGTTGTTCCACAATAGGTTAGGCCTTATGTTATAATTTCCACCAGTAACTTAAGAAGACTTCCTCTGAATAACTTGTTAGTTTGAAAATTCTAAATTAACTATGATTTGTTAGGTATTTAAACTATCTAGTTTACTGTAGGTGGTATCGTGTTTTTCATATTGATAATTGGTAGGCTTTTAGGTGTTTAAATAATGCTGACTAGTTCCTTATTAGTTCCTATATGAGAGATTATGGCTTAATTAGGGATTAGGCCGGGCGGTACCTTTATTTAGAGAATGCGTCATTACGGTTGGTATCAGAGCTATGGTTTTGAGAATTCTTGGCTTACCACCGAAGCTTGCTAAGCTTAAGATTGTAGAATACGATGATTCTACAATATGATACCACAATAACAGTACGAACTAAAAGATTTAAGAAATGTAGAAGCTAGATAATCTTAGTTAGTTGTGGAAAACTAGATGATCGTTGCTTAGAAACTATTAGTTGCTAAGTGAGTTGGGGATTTGATATATCTATATACATGTTAATTTTGTTATATGTATCTATGCGTTATCAACGTAGTAGCTGATTCACGTTCACTATCCCTTTGCAGTCAGAGATGGCGGATTCACACGATTGTAGTGACGCCGGTGCGAGCGACAGTCAACCTTCTATACCGTTAATGGAGGACTTTTAAAGGCTTTCTGATCGTGTAGCTGCTCAGGGTCAGTAGTTGGCGGAGATTATTGCATAAATGACTTCCTGATTTAGTCCACCAGCACAGCCAGCTCAGACATCAGGTCCTACTACGAGTACTACTTCAACAGTACCGACCGTAATGTCGGTCTTACCTGCGATACCAGTGATAGTAGCTCCAGCAGTAGAGACAATGTCTACACCATCTTTGTAACGGCCCAAAAATCTGATTTATACCACGTGCCAGTCAGGGTCGTACGTGGGACCCACTTGTCGGAATACGTATGTCTGAATCTCGAGTGGAGACACCGAGGTATGATAATTGTCTGTGACGTGTGTATTATTTAGTAATACCTAATTTGAGATTAAAATGCTAATCATTGAGTTTTTTTTACGAGTAACGTATACGCAGGGAATTTGGTGAGCCGAAACACGAACGGGGACACGCCTCGAGTCACGGGTCGACGTGGGACCGAGGTAGCGGCTTAATGTGGCTATATTGGCTATAGAGGTTTGAGGTAGTACGATGGTAGTGGTGTGGATATTTGTGGTGCCTCGAGATGTGCGCTGCCCAATTTTTAAGGAAAACATATGAATAACTATGTTTTTGATGTGCCTCGAGTTCCGCGTCGCGCGAATCTCGGGGACACATTTGTTTTCTTCCTCAAGAAGAAAAGAAGAGAGAGAGAGAGAGAGAGAGAGAGAGAGAGAGAGAGAGAGAGAGAGAGAGAGAGATGACGACGAAGAGAGAGGGAGAAGGATATCGACTATTACGGACGACCTTCCCGACGACTCTCTAGCACGGCGACGCGGATAGTCGACGGCAACAGTAGTGAGGACCGACATCGAGGATGGTAGGAATGGCTTCAGCAGCGCAGCTCGAGGATACGCGAGGCCGCGGACGAGCGACACGGCTCTTTCGAGGCCGCAAACGAGTTGTAGCAGCGGCAGGCGCAGTGGCGCGTTGACTGGCGGTGGATGGCGGGATCAGCAATAGCGGACGACCAACAAACCAGTAGGCGGGTTGGACGGTTGGTGCGGACGGCGGCACCGCAGCGGCGCGTTAGTGGTGACGGCCGGCAGCGGCAGCGCAGCGACAGCGGCGCGGTGAACGGCATGGAGCAACGGCGCGGTGACGTGTTGTCGGACCGATCAGAGGCGTGACTTCGACGAAGCTCGACGACGTGATGGATTCCAATAAGTTTTGAAGTCCATGGCGAGGTTTATGTTAAGTAATTCGGTTGTGATTGAATGACGTAGTAACTTAGCCCTAAAAGGTATAAATGGACACCAAGGACTTAGGAGGTATAGTCGGGTGTCTGGTGCGCATATCGACGCATGAGTGGGACGTCTTTAGGACGATTTGTGATTTCTCGAAGTAAGTAAAACTAGCTAGGAAATGCACAGTAGCTTATTTTAACTTATATTTATTGATGTTGTACTGTGTCATTTTCTTGGAATTCTCACCCACTTAGGAGTGTTCGAGGGCCAAGTGAGTCATACTAGTGTATCTGATTGGAGTGGTTGTCGGCTTGCAACCGGGGCCATGACCTCGAGTCACTTGAGTATTTGGTTGAAATGAGATGTGTTTTATCCTGGGCACCGTTGATATCCCTCATTCGCGACGTTCTAGGTATAGCAGGCGATGTCGCTTCCTATGACCCGAGTCTGCTTGGCGTTCCTGCGACTCAATGACCCCGACCCTGTGGCACCCGCATTCGGTGGTCTTAGACTACTTGGGCACCTCTCTATTGTTTCATTCGACGCTCATTTCTCGTTGTATTTTTATTGTTTTTACAGTAATATTATCATGCATTCCGTACAGTTTTCTTTCTATTTGCATGACTTTTAGATTGCTTCATTTTATCTTGAATTACTATTTAGATTCTACATGCTTTTACTTACCTGGCTCGTCATTCTCGTGTTTGACTGAGTGCAGAGTCGCAGGCGAGTGAGGGAAAAAAACCAGCATTATGTGATTTACTGTAAGTATATTGAAGCAACTTTCCCTCTCGAATTTGTGTAGGTTTTGTATTACCTATTTATATATTGTTTTTGGGTTGAGAGATATACATGAATGTACATCTTTACAGGGTTTCACAATGAGGTTGCCTAACTCTTTTACATTATTGTTGAGTTATTTAATTAATTGTTTCCGCTAAATTGTAAAAACTTAAAAAATTATAATAACTCAACTTAAAATTATGAATTTACTTATAATGAGGAATTTGAAGGTTGACTAGGTCTGCGTTGACCTTACGAGACTGGCTCGGGGGTCCATGTGGGCTTAGGCAGGCGGGGCCCAGTTTGTGGGAAACTGGGGCCGTCACAATCTTCCGCACCTCCATCATTAGTTCGACAGCAGAGGTTCAGTTCGTGAAGGACTTCATCAGACCGAAACCCGAATACTTCTACGGTCAGCGAGATTTTGAGAAGATTAAGAAGTGGGTCCTATCCCAGAAGAAATTTCACAGAGTCTTGCGGATTGAGGATAGACTCAAAACAGATATTTCGTCGTACACCTTATAGTGAGACGTCGATGTGTGGTGGCATGCGATGATAGCCGCTGAGGGAGAGTTTGAGTCTTGGGATGCCTTCAAGACTAAATTTTATCATTAGTACTTCCCACCTGCGGTGATGAAGAGGTTGAGGAAGGAATTTGTGAATTTGAGATAGGGAGCCGACGAGCCTGTGATGAGGTACAGAGATCAATACGACTATTTGAGACAGTTTGTCGGCGATATGGCGCGATAGGCTATTGATGATGTGTATCATTTTGGTGATGGGCTGAGACTTGATATTGGTTTCTATGTTGTTAGTTCAGGTGCCATGACGTTGGGTGAGATATTCGATGACGTTGGAGTGATTACTTGGATATTCGACGGGACACTTGCTTACACCTGATCAGATCGTATTAAATACGGAACGGACGAAAACGGATTTGGACACGTAAAATGTTTAAATTTGGGACACCCTTTTAACGGACGCACTTACACTGATCGTATGTTTGTAAAACACACAAACATACAAACCACCAAATCAACTAAAATCATCAAGAACAACAACAACAACAACAAAGCAACCCCTTTTTAAGATAACTACCAGAATTGAAACTACTCGTGAAGATCAACCAAAAAACAAACACTCAATGAGAGGAAGAACAGGAGCGTAAATGAGAGGGACCAAGAACTTCAAAGGCGCTCCTTTGTTGTGTCTCCTCGACAGCACAGACTTCACTTCAATCAACAGATAGAGACAAAGTAAAAACAAAATTCGAATAAATGGCGAGATCCGAGAGGCGAAAGAAGCGAGCAACTGGCGAGCAGCCGAGAGGCGTGAGCAGCCGTGAAAGCGAAGAAGCGAGAGCAGGAAGAGCAATCAGAGAGAGAAACGAGAGCGAGAGCAGGCGTAGCCGTAACCGTGACCCGCGAGCGAGAGGGGAGGCAGAGAGAGCGCGAAAGCGCGCGAGAGGGGGAGGCGAGAGAGAGCGAGAGCGCGAGAGGGGGAGGCAGAGAGAGAGCGAGAGCGCCTCGAATGAACGGATGAGACATAGGGGCAAAAGACTAAGGAGATGGGATAGAGGTGTTTAGGGGGCAATTGTGCCTTGTGTAGCATCTCCTACACATTTGCAGACGACTCTGGGTAGACCTCCAGTACCACAACCAATCAAACGTGCATTGCCAGCTCCCGCTACGCCTAATTTACAAGCTTTACCAACACAACCAGCTCCATATCAGTAGCACGGTGGTAGAGGCAGAGGTAGAGGTAGAGGACGAGGACGAGATAGTTCCAAACCGGGTCAGAGACAGGCACAAACATCTGCATAGGCCCAGGATCGGACGTAGGGTCAGCCTAGAGCAGTCACTTGTTATCGATGTGGCCAGGTTGGACATGTGATTTAAGACTGTCCACAGTCAGCGACGGTGATTCCACCACAGTGTCGAGAGGTCGTTCATGCGGTTGCACAACCTGATGCAGACGCTACACAGAAACGCATTGAGGGTATGGTTTCCATTTGCGGTCGATAGTCTTATGTTTTATTTGATTCTGGTTCTATAGTCTCTTTCATTTCTGGTCGCATGGTAGGCATATTAGGGTTGAAACCGGTTAGTGTCGGAGTACATTTGATCTAGAGTACTGCAGTCGGAGATAGAATGTACCCTAATTCTTTGGTGGAGAAATATCCAGTAGAGATCGACGGGGTAGAGTTACCTGCGGACTTGAGTGCTTGAATTCTTGGAATTTGATGCGTTGCTAGGGATGGATTGGTTAAAATCATATCATGCTCATATCGACTATTTTGCGAAAACAGTGATATATGAGATTCCAGGGCGTCCAGTATTCATGTATAACGGTAATACACCGAGAGCCGAGGGCACTCGAGGTCGGCTTGCAACTAGTGGGGAGATGGAGACTCTGGTATTGGTATATATCGTTGCAGAGAGTCATGGACCTAAATTTGAAGAGATTTCGATTGTGTGTGAGTTTCCGTACGTGTTTTCGGAAGACTTACATGCATTACCACCACCGATGGAGATCGATTTCATTATTGAGTTGGTACCCGATACGAAATCGATATCTATACCACCATGTCGCATGGCTCCATGAGAATTGAAAGAATTAAGGAAATAGTTGCAAGAATTGGGCGAGAAAGGATTCATCACACCTTCAATATCACCATGGGGATCACCGATCCTATTTGTGAAGAAGATGGACTGTACTTTGAGACTGTGTATTGATTACATACAATTGAATCAGGTCACAGTCAATAATAAGTATCCATTACCACGTATCGACGATTTACTTCATCGGTTGAGAGGAGCGCAATTTTTCTTTAAGATAAATCTATGATCGGAGTATCATCAGTTGAAGATCTGGGAGGATGATAGATACATAACATCGTTTAGTACGAGGTATGGACACTATCAGTTACAGTCATGCCGTTTAGTTTGATTATGCTCCTGCCATGTTTATGGATTTGATGCATCGAGTGATGAAACCATTTCTTGACCGCTTTGTGATCGTGTTTATTGATGATATATTGGTGTACTCAATGACTCAAGAAGATCACGAGCAACAACTCAGGGAGATATTGCAGAGTTTGAGGGAACACAAACTATATGCCAAATTCAGTAAGTGTGAATTTTAGTTGTCCGAGGTCAAGTTTTTGGGTCATGTTGTTGGAGCAGCAGGTATTGCTGTAGATCCTGCAAAGATTTAAGCGATTTAGGATTAGCCTGCGCCGACGTTAGTGACAGAGATTAAGAGTTTTCTGGGGTTAGCAAGTTATTACCGAAGGTTCATGAAGGATTTTTCGAAGATCGCTTCACCAATGACCAAGTTGACCCATAAATACGTTAATTTTCATTGGTCTGAGGAATGCGAGGAGGCATTTGCTCAATTGAAGAAATTGTTGACTACCGCACTAGTGTTGATATTACCAAAGGCTGGAAAGAGTTTCATGGTGTACACATATGCTTCTCGTATGGGTTTAGGTTGTGTGTTGATGCAAGAGAAAGGCACGATGGCCTATGCATCAAGACAACTGAAGATACATGAGAAGAATTATCCAACTCATGATTTAGAGTTGACAACGGTAGTGTTTGCTCTTAAGATATAGAGAAATTATCTGTATGGCGAGAGGTTCACGTTCTATATTGACCATAAAAGTTTGAAATATCTCTTAACACAGAAAGAGCTGAACATGAGACAACGCAGATGGTTAGAATTTTTGAAAGACTATGATTTTTCTCTGGAATATCATCCAAGAAAAACTAATGTCATTGCAGATGCGCTGAGTAGGATTTCGACTGCAGATGCCGAGACGTTTAGTTGTCATATGACGCACGAGTATGGCTTACTCAAGGCGACGACAATGATGAGTCGGTCGGATATTCCTAATGACATGCAAGTCCTGATTCGTGCTCAAGCGAGGCTTCAGACAGTGTCGACTTAGAGAGTGTCAGAGGATCAGAAAACCGACATTCTATATTCGAGATTCAGTAAGTTAGCCTAAAATCTCGAGTGTACTGACTGGACTGAGACGACAGATTAATGTCTTAGATTTCGAGTCAGATTGTGGATACCGACAGTGGTAGAGCTGAAAGATGAGATTCTTCAGGATTCACATCATTCCTGGTTCACTGTTCATCCAGGAAGGACCAAAATGTACCATAATATGAAGAGACATTTTTGGTGGCCTGGGATGAAAGCGGACATATCGGAGTTTATCAGGAACTGTGGGATCTCCCAATAGGTGAAAGCAGAGCATCGTAGACCTGGAGGATTACTACAGCAGGTTCCCATTCCACAATGGAAGTGGGAAGACATAGCCATGGATTTGGTTCTAGGACTGTCGAGGACTGTTCATCGACACGATTCCATCTGGGTGATTGTGAACTATTGACGAAATCTGCCCATTTCATACCAGTTGCAGCTCATTACACATTTGACCAACTGAGTGTATTGTTCGAGAAAGAGATTATCAGGCTGCATGGGGTACCTTTGACAATTACGTCAGACAGAGATGTTATGTATACGTCCAGGATGTGGTGGAGTACGCAGAAGCAGTATGGTACGCGCTTACAATTTAGCACAGCCTTTCAAACTATCAAAGATATGCTCAAGGCATGTGTACTTGAGTTTGGCAGATCGTAGGAAGAGTATTTACCGTTGTGTGAATTTGCATACAACAACAGTTAGCAGTGAGTATTGAAATGGTGCTATTTGAGGCGTTATATGGCAAACCGTGTCGCTTACCATCTTGTTGGGCTGAGCCGGAAGACCGAGATTTGTTAGGGCCTGAAATTATTATCGATCATATAGAAAAGTAAAACGGATTCGCCAGTAGCTTAAGGGAGCCAGGTGAGGCCAAAGAAGTATACATACACGTATCGCAACGATCTCATATACGATGAGGGAGCTTTAGTGTATCTAAAGGTTTCTCATCATAAGGGGTCATCATTGATTTGGTTCGAAAGACAAATTAGAACCGAGATTCATCGGGCATTTCAAGATCAAGAAACAGGTTGAAAAGGTTGCATATGAGCTAAAATTACCTCCACGAATGTCGGGAATTCATCCAGTGTTTCATATATCGATGCTTCGACTAGCTAAGTCAAAGCCAGGCGAGAGAGCGACGGTGGATTTCAGTCAGATTGATTTGACTGAAGATATCTCATATGAAGAGCAACCAATTCAGATCATTGACCGAAGGGTAGAACAATTGAGAGGCAAGTCTATCTCGAAGGTGTTAGTTAAGTGGCAGTTTCATGAAGATTCAAAACTCACTTGCGAACATGAATACTATATGCGAGATAGATTTTTGTACATCTTCGAGTCATGTATATTTTTAAATTCGTTTAGTTTAAGTTCGATGAAAAAGTTTCCTATTAGTTGTGAAGTATTGTCACGAACCAAATAATTAATACACGTTTAATTCGTTAATCATGACCAAATGACTCGTGACGCGGACCTGCAGTGAGATACATTTCACTATCGAGGCATGGTGGCCGAGGTAAATGTTATATTTGGGTGTTGTATGCCTAGTGTTCTGTATATGTGTAGACTACTAAGTCAATTCTACGGGTATGCAGATCCTGAGACGAGCTGGGATGCGCCTCGAGTCGCGTGTCGACGTGAGCCCGATGTAGCAGCTCGTAGGGTAAGTTTAATAAATTAACTTAAATTGTGCACTAAACATGATATATTGGTGGCTTTGATGTGGTCACATATACCTATATATTACATGGGCCTAATGTTTGTTAACTTAAATATGCAACACTTGATGAACATGGAGATATGCATGCATACAATCTCAACACATGAGTGTCAGCTTTGGAGTCACATGTGGGTGACTCATGGGACAAGTAGTGTAAGGAGAACCACAAGATGTGTCTCGAGATACGTGTGTGGTTTGCGATGAATGGTTCACGCAAACCATCCTAAACCATATATAAAGTCAATTAACCTCCCATTAGTCAATCTGTATCTCATTTTAATTCTTAAAAAAATCAAATTGACAGAGAAGAAGAAGAAACCGAAGAGAGAGAGAGGAAGAAGGAGAAAAGAGAGAGAGAGAGAGAGAGAGAGAGAGAGAGAGAGAGAGAGAGAGAAGAGAAAGGCGATCAAGGTGAGTTGGTTGTCGTTGTTGGTTGTGTCGTTGTTATTGTCGTGGCCATGGAGGTTCGGTCATAGAGGCCGAGAGGTGTGAGGAGGGAGATTGCAGGGGTGTCTCCTCTACTATCGAATCCAATTGGGGTTGGGGTTGGGAGCCAACCTTAAGAAAAAAAAACTCTATTTGGGCCGGGCCAGGCCCAGGGCCCTGGCCAAGGTCGAGTCCGACCCAGTTTGGTCGACTCGAACCAATAATAAAAAAGGAAAAAGAAACAGAGAAAATAGAAAAGAATGCTGGAAAAATTGGAGAAATTTCATAAAAATTAGGAAAAACTCCGAAAATTTATATTTCGACAAAATAAATAGAAATTGATAAATTCCTAAGAAAAATTAAATATTTAAAATTTCGGACGAGACTTTTACGGGGTTTTTACCTCGAAAAGTGCGGAATTGAGAAATTGGTCTCGAATTCGATTTCGACCAATTTAAGAATTTTACATAATTAATATTCAATCTAAATTGATAACTTGTCAAATGTTAGGGAAATCATAAGGAGAACGCATGAATTTGGGCACGCGTTTCCGAGTGTTGAAGAATCGATTAGGCCAGGATAAACGTGTGAATTGTAAGTAAACTGAGTGAGACATTGTTTTACATTTCATTCCATTTAGTTGTTAGTTCTTAGTTATTTGGACTGAATTCCCTTTGAAATCTATATGCTATGACTTGTTATATTTCTCAGTTTATGAGGTTGCTCATGACATACTTTGTTGATCATTGTACTATCATTGACACCAAATCATGTCCTTTGTCATTTTGATTGTTGTTGTTTGGTAGTCCGTGACATAGCATGCTATTAAGTTTGTTTGTTTGTTGTTGTAAATCTTGCTATTTGTGCATTAGTACGTAATCGTATTGTTTGGATTCCAATATCGCGTTATCTTTGGAAAATGAAAGTGATTCTTGCGTTTAGGGTCATTTAATGATGGTAATAGGAATTCAGCTTTCATACGGTGGTCACTAGACTTTCCGGGATGTCAGGGGATTTCTCCACTACCTTGCATGACACACGGGGTAACGTGCCTTGAATGGGGTAACCGGACCTCTGGGTTTGTTGGTGCAAGAATAACTTGGGTGAACATGTCGAGTTTTAAAACTCGAGGGTGCTGGCATGTATACATTCCGATGACGACTGATTCACTTGGAATAGAAAAGACATAATCGTAAGTACGAACTTTTTAAATTATGATGTAGAGCATAGATTCATTTTGATTGTTGTTGTTTGGTCGTCCGTGACAGAGTATGATATTAAGTTTGTTTGTTTGTTGTTGTAAATCTTGCTATTTGTGCATTAGTATGCAATCATATTGTTTGGATTCCAATACCGCGTTATCTTTGGAAAATGAAAGTGGTTCTTGCGTTTTGATGGTAATAGGAATTCAACTTTCATACGATGGTCACTAGACTTTCTGGGATGTCAGGGGATTTCTCCACTACCTTGCATGACACACGAGCCTCGAATGGGGTAACCGGACCTCTGGGTTTGTTGGCGCAAGAATAATTTGGGTGAACATGACGAGTTTTAAAACTCGAGGGTGCTGGCAAGTATACATTCTGATGACGACTAATTCACTTGGAATAGAAAAAACATAATCTTAAGTACGACCTTTTTAAATTGTGATGTAGAGCATAGCTTCATCTGTAGTGGAAAGGCTGACGTGATGAAGATCACAGCCGAGCGACCTTAAACCATTACTACTTAACCTTAAGTCAGTTTCACATTTGTTTAACTCAAATATCTCTTTGCATGATGTTTTCTTCAACATAGTTGCTATGTTGATTATGCCTTTTGATACTTGTTGCATGTTTAGGAATGTGGATAAATGTCTCTCAGTATTACTTAAATAATTTCATGTACTAACTGTCTAGTTTATGATGGCGGGTGCAGATCAGTCGAGTAGCGGACAGGGCAAGGAGAAGATTGACGATTACCTCTGAGCCGGTGGAGGACTGCTACAACATATTTTGTAGGTTTTTGTATTCTTTTGTATTACATTTTCTATGTACTTGATACTTTACTTTTGGTTGAGTAATAGGAACCCTGACCATACACATGTTGTATATATCATCATTTTTGTTGTATATATGCATGTGATCTTTATTTCTTGGTTGTTCCACAATAGGTTAGGCCTTATGTTATAATGTCCACTAGTAACTTAAGAAGACTTCCGCCGAATAATTTGTTAGTTTGAAAATTTTAAATTAACTCTTATTCGTTAGGTATTTGAACTATCTAGTTGACGGTAGGTGGTATCGTGTTTTTCATATGAGATAATTGGTAGGTTTTTAGGTGTTTAAATAAGGCTGACTAGTTCCTTGTTAGGTCCTATATGAGATATTAGGGCTTAATTAGGGATTAGGCCGAGCGGTGCCCTTATTTGGAGAAGAGGTTGTCACAGACATGGTTTTTCTCCTGCTTTATGTTGATGATATGATCATCATCGGGGACGACTCAACTGGGATATATGACTTACAACAATATCTCTAAAGTTACTTTGAGATGAAGGACTTGGGTAACTTGAGCTACTTTTTTGGTCTTGAAGTTGCTCATATTTCTGATGGATACTATCTTTCATAAGAAAAATATGCCTTCTATATGACCTCTAGATCTGTGATTACTGATACTACTGTTGCATCCACTCCACTGGACATGAATGTCAAGCTGATACCATCAGATGGTACACTTCTTTCAGATCCTACTCTACATTGCCAGCTTGTGGGTAGTTTGGTTTATCTTACTGTCACTCGATCGACATTGATTATGCTGTTCATATTGTTATTCAGTTCATGTTAGGTCCTCGTACTGCTTATTTCACTACTGTTCTCCGTATCCTTCGATGTAACGACCTTAAAATCTAACTCGTCTTATGTGTCATTTCATACATACCATGTTAGATTATGGTTCTACAATATCTTTTATTTCTGGTCGCATGGTAGATGAATTAGGTTTGAGACCCATTAGACTAGAGAGACCCATTAGACTAGAGAGACCCTTGATCCTTAACACAGCTGTTAAGGACAAGATATACCCGAACCTGTTGTGTACTGATTATTCGGTAGAGATAGAGGGTTATGTTTTGCTAGCAGATCTAAGAGTGTTGAAGTTTCTAGAATTTAATGCATTGTTGGGCATTGATTAGTTGAGTGCTCATAATGCACAAATCCATTGTTTCAGCAAGAGAGTTACGTTTCAGATTCTTAGATATCCCAAGTCCAGTTTTCAGGGGACTTTGACTAGTGTACCTATTACTAGAGGCAAAGTAGCTTCTAGCGTAGAGGTCGAGACATTCGCTAGCATTTTGAATACGACAGAGAGGGTTAAGACTAGGTTAGAGGAGGTACCTGTTGTGTGCGAGTTCCCATATGTTTTTCCTGTAGAGTTACTAGGATTACCACCGCTTAGGGAGATTGACTTCATTATTGATTTGGTCACGGGTACCAAACCTATATCTGTTCCGCCGTACCGGATGGCTCCGAAGGAGTTAGAGGAACTGAGGAGACAACTTGATGAGTTGTTGGAGTTAGGGTTCATCCACCCAAGTATGTCACCTTGGGGCGCGCCAATCTTGTTTGTTAAGAAGAAATATGGCAGTTTGAGATTATGCATTGATTACGACGGCAGCTCAATAGGGTGACAATGAAGAACAAATATCCGCTTCCTCCCATTGACGATTTGTTTGACCGGCTGACATGAGCACAATGGTTCTCAAAGATTGATTTAAGATTTGGGTACCATCAGTTGAGTATTAGAGCAGATGACAGGGAAAAGACTACTTTTCGCGCTCGATACGGGCATTATTAGTTTACAGTCAAGCCTTTTGGGTTGGCTAACGCCCCAGCGATGTTCATGGATTTCATGCATCGAGTATTGAGAGAGTACTTGGATAGGTTCGTTATTGTGTTCATCGACGACATCCTTATCTACTCTAGGACTAGCGAAGATCACAAGGAGCACCTTAAGATGATTTTGCAGACTTTGAGGATGCATAGACTGTATGCGAAATTCAGTAACTGTGAATTTTGGCTTACAGAAGTCGGATTTCTTGGGCACATAATCGAAACCAGCGAAGTGTCAGTGGACCATGCTAAGGTTAGAGCCGTGATAGATTGGCCTACACTGCGGTCAGTGATAGATGTCCGTAGTTTCTTGAGGTTAGTAGGTTATTATAGGCGTTTTGTTCAAAACTTCTTGAATATTGTAGCACCAATGACGCAATTGACAAAGAAGGATACGAGTTTTTAGTGGAACGATAGCTGTGAACAAGCCTTCAAGACTTTGAAAGAAATATTGACTACCGCACCAATTTTGGCACTACTTGAGTCAGGGAAGGGTTTTGAGGTGAACACTGATGCTTCTAAGGTCGGTTTAGGTTATGTTTTGATGCAAGATGGTAGAGTGATTGCCTACGCATCCCAACAGCTGAAGGTTCACGAGAAGAACTACCCTATACATGACTTGGAGTTAGCGGCAGTGGTATTTGCATTGAAGATTTGGTGTCATTATCTCTACGGAGAGAAGTTTGTGTTGTTTACTGACCACAAGAGTTTGAAGTACCTCTTCACTCAAAAAGAGTTGAACATGTGACAGAGGCGTTAGCTTGAGTTCATTAAGGACTATGATTTCTCATTGGAATATCTCCTGGAAAGGCTAATGTTGTTGTAGACTCATTGAGCCGCATATGGGCAGACTTAGAAGTTGTTAGTTGCCGCATGACACTCGAGTATAGATTACTTGAGGTGGTCAAGTTGATGAATTATGTTGATATTCTGAATGGTATACGAGAGTGTTGATTTGTTGGCAGATGAGGACCTAGACAGTGTCGATTCAGAATGTATTTGAGGTTCATTAAGCAAATGAGTAGTACCAGAGGTTCTTAGAGTTTGCTCAGGGTCAGGATCATCCAGATTGGAGTCAGTCGACAAACTCTTGCTTAAGATTTAGGGGTTGACTGTGGATTCCATCAATGACTGAGTTACGTGATGAGATACTTGATGAGGCTCACGTTTTACGGTTCATCCAGGTCGGACCAAGATGTATGTTGATGTGGGTCATCTTTTCTGGTGGCCGGGGATGAAGACCGATGTTTTTGATTACGTTCAAGCGTGTGAGGTATGCCAGCGAGTTAAGGTTGAGCATCAGAGGCCCAATAGGTTATTACAACCACTTCCTATTCCCTAGTGGAAGTGGGAGCACATTGCCACTTCCTATCTGGGTGATTGCGGATAGGTTGACGAAGTCTACGCAGTTTCTACCGATTGCTACCATACATCGAGTTGATAGGTTGGCGAGTTTGTACGAACGAGAGATTATCCGACTACATGGCGTTCCGTTATCGATTGTGTTTGACATAGGGCCACAATTTACGTCTCAGATTTGGCATAATATGTAGACACAGTTCGGCACCCGATTGGACCTCGGTACATCCTATCATCACCAGACTGATGGACAGTCAGAGAGATTGATTCAGATTCTTGAGGATATGTGTGTTAGAGTATGAAAGATCATGGGAAGAGTATTTTCATTTGTGTGAGTTTGCCTACAATAATAATTATCAGGCCAGTATTGGTATAGCAGCGTTTGAGGCACTCTACGGAAGACTTCCTGAAGATGTGGCAGTTATTGGGCCTGAGATTGTAGTGGATCACATAGAGAAGATACGACTGATCAGATTGAGGTTGAAGAGTGTACATGAGAGGCAGAAAAAATATTATGATATGCATCACGGCAAGTTAGAATATGATGACGGAAACTATGTATATATGAAAGTTTTTCCGATGAAGGGTCACAAGAGGTTTGGGATTAAAGGGATTGAGGCTGAAGGGTGTACATGAGAGGCAGAAAAAATATTATGATATGTATCACGACAAGTTAGAATATGATGTCGGAAACTATGTATATATGAAAATTTTTCCGATGAAGGGTCACAAGAGGTTTGGGATTAAAGGGAAGCTTGCGCCGAGGTTCATTGGCCCATTACGAGTGAGAAATGGATAGGCAAGGTTGCGTACGAGCTAGAGTTGCCATCTCGGTTATATGGGATTCACCATGTATTTCATGTGTTTTATGCTTCGACTGGATAAGACTTGAGGGAGGACATTAATTATGATGAGCAACCTATTCAAATTCTAGACCGTAAAGTGAAGATTCTGAGGAACAAAGAGATCCCATCAGTTTTTGTCAATTGGCAGCATCGCGAAGATAAGGAGTTGGCGTGAGAGCTCGAATCATATATGTGCGAGTACTTTCCCTATATATTCTGAGTTTTAGTAAGTTTTTCTCTTGTGAATTTCTTTAATTTCGAGGAAGAAATTCAAATTAGTTGGGAAGACTGTAATGACCCTAAAATCTAACTCGTGCCACGTGTCATTTCAGGGTTATACATGGGACCCACTTGTCGTAATACGTATGTCCAAACCTCAGGAGTCGACACCGAGTTATGCTATTTTTGTTTGATGCTTGTATTATGTATTATATCAAAGACTAAACCATTTAAACTAATTAATTTTGGGAATGTGTGAGTAAGGTACACGCGATACATATCGGTGTCGAGATGGGCGGAGACATACCTCAAGTTGCGTGTTGATGCATGACCGAGGTAGCGACTTATGGAATTTATGTGAGTTAATTAAGGTTTTATACTAGCTTTAATGTGACCACATTTAATGTGAAATTAAGTGGGCCTAAGGTATTGAAATTATTCAATTGTCACATGATATGCATCGCGATACGTATCAACCGATCAAGAGGTCAATGGAGTCAACTTATGGTGTCATTTATGCATGACTTGGGTAAATGATTAAATGAAGGTGGACCACTAGACAAGCCTCGAGATACGTGTGCACACAAGATCAATGGCTATGGTTTAAACCTATTCAATACATATAAGTCAACAATTTGATATTCATTTCAGTGTCGAAATCGTTGGCAAGGAAGGAGAGAAAGAGAGGAGCTGCTGGAGTGATCTTGGTGAAGTGGAAGTGAGTAATTCATTGATGATGTATTGAAGAAGAAGATTAAATCATCAAGCTAGGTAACTCCATCAACATAGCTTGATCAAATTTTTGAATTTGGTGTTGTTGTTGCTATTTTTATGTTTGGGTTGATGTTAGGGACCTCTAGTAGCGTGTATGAGAGGTTCCAATGCATTAACGTGGCCTATGTTTAAAGGAAACCCAGAATTTGAAGTGCAGAATTCTGGGTTCTTGTGCACATAACATGCTAGGTAAATAATCTAATGCGCTAATATTTATTAGCGCGCTAGATATCAGAGGTAGCGCGCTAAAATTGGAAAATTAGCACGCTAATATCAGAATTAGCACGCTAATTACCCTGGTAGTACGAAAAAATTTGCAATTTTCAAAAGTACCTTAAACACTCTAAACCGGTGTAATATCCCAACTAAAGGCTCCAATACACTCAAAAACCTATAATATGATATTATGAACCAAAGGAAGAGATACAAGGTTTCAAAATGTGTTTTGGATTGTCAAGAGATTGGATAAGCTAGGAATAAGCGTGTGGATCGAGGTAAGTAAACTAGCTAGGAAATGCTCAATATTTTATTTTAAGTTATTGAATATTGTTGTTCATTGCTTGTTATCTATCTTTGGAATTCCATTCTAATTGAGTTGTCCGAGGGCAAGTGAGTCAACAGTAATCCTTGGAAGGAGTGGCTGGCTGAGGTAACATACCGGAGTCATGACCTCGGGATGCACTACACTGGATACTGGTTTTGACGGGGTGTGAGTTCTTAGCGATGTTGTTCCGGGAAGTCTCACTATCTTATGGGTTTAGGGCTTGCGACTGTACTAAGTCCTAGAACCCGGGTCTTGATGTTTTGCCAAGACTCAATGACCTATTGGTCGGGACTATTTGCGTCTTTCTATTTGCATTCCTGGACACTCATGTACCGATTGCTTTTAATTTATTTACAGTCTTTTATTTATTCATGCGTTCTTTATACCTTTCTTTCTATCTGCATGAATATAGACTGATTTATTTTTATTTTGAAATGCTATTTGGTATCCTACTGGCGTTACTTACCTGGACTCGTTATTCTTGTCTTTAATTGAGTGCAGATCCTGAATCGAGTAAAGGAAATGAGACAGTGCAAGGAGATCTACCGTGAGGGCTTGGAGTGGCATTCCCTCACATTTTTGTAGGTTTGCATTACTTATGTATATTGTTTTAGTCACATGGGATATATGGGTTTTGTGAGATATTGACATGGAGTATATACGGGGTTTCCACACTCTATGTTGTTCTAATTGATTTGTATAAAGTTGTTTAAATTTGTTTAAAGTTGAAATAGCTTCCGCATAAACTTTGATAACTCACGAATTTGAATAACTTACAATAAACGATAAATTACACTGCCTTGTAATGATAAATGGTTAGGAAGGCTGACTAGGCTTGCGTTGACGTCGCGAGGATTGACTCGGGGTCCACGTAAGTCTAAGCCGAGCGGGACCCAGTTTAGGTTGTGGAACTGGGGTCGTCACATTCAATATGTGAAAGACACTCTATTACATGGTTTCTACTTCTCTATCGACTCACCACTAGTATTATCTGGTTACTCGGATGCAGATTTGGTTGGTGATCCACTTGACCGATGATCTACCACTGGTTACTGTTTCTTTTTGGGCAACTCACTAATATCTTGGTGAAGCAAGAAACAGACAGTTACATTCCGCTACAGCACAAAATCCGAGTATGGGCTCTTGCTGATGCTACCTCTGAATTATTTTGTCTTCGTTGGCTACTTGAAGATATGGCGGTTACATATACTTCTGCTACCATCCTGTATTGCGACAATCAAAGTGCGATCCAAATTGCACACAATGATGTTTTTCATGAGCGAAGAAAATACATTGAGAATGATTGTCACTTCGTCAGTCAACAACTAGTTCAAGGCACTATTCAACTTTCTTCTGTTTCCTCTTCTAATTAGACGGTTGATATCTTCACTAAAGCTCATCTTTCGGGTCGCTTTCATGCTTTGGTTGACAAACTCAAGTTGATTTTTATGAACCCATCTTGAGTTTGAGGGAGGGTGTTAGGAAAACTAAATTATATATTTAGCAGTTAAGGAAATTAGAATCCCGTGTTAAGAAAACTAAATAATGTATTTAGCAGTTAAGGAAATTAGAATCTCGTGTTAAGGAAACTAAATAATGTATTTAACAGTTAAGGAAATTAGAATCCCGTGTATTTTATATGTTCCTTTTATGATTTGCACTTTCCTTTTGTATTCTAAACCTGTGTGTATGTATAGGTCATCATGTACACAAGAAAGACATACAATAAACTTTATTCTATTATGAAATTATTAGGTCGCAAGTACATCTCTGTGTCCATGAACCTCCCCAACTTCATTTTCTTTAAGCAAGTGATGCCTCTGTACATCTCATTAGAGAGGATTTGACCAAAACATTGTTCTATTATATAATTTAAATTACATATTTCCAACAAAAAAAAAAGTTTATGTTAGTGATAAATTCATAATAAAAAATGATTACAACAAACAAAATGGTGTTTAATAGAGTAAATTTGAAATCTCGAGATCCTCTCCGGCGTCTGGGGCTTCTCACTTCCAATTTTTATATTCTCTGTTTTTTCTTCTTCCCGAGGCTCCCATAGATTCCCTCCTCCCTCCATTAATATTAATGGCTACCACCTTCCTCATCTTCAACCCTTTTCATCCTCTAATTGCCCTTCTACTCTCACAAAACAACATCAACAATCGATGTTACTGTTGTTTTTGTTGTTACCACTGCCGATTGTTCAAGCTTCGTCGAGCGTCCTCTCTCCCAAGGGCGTCAACTATGAAGGTCCATCTCTCTCTCTCTCTCATGCATTGATGTGCCGTTGATCTGATTCTTGATTTTGGTTTGTTTTGGTTGAATCAGTGGCCGCTTTGATGTCAGTGAAGAACAAGTTGAGATGGGATTGTGGGGTTGGGGCTTTGGATGGGTGGGATATCAATTCTGTTGATCCCTGCTCTTGGAACATGGTTGCGTGCTCGCTCGAGGGTTTCGTCGTTTCTCTGTAATTTTGTTCCAATTCAGTTTATGGTTTCTTATTGATTTTGTTGAATCTATTTTACTGAGGTTTTTATTTTTATTTTTATTATTTTTATTTTTTTTTGGATCTGGGGTTGCAGGGAAATGGTGAATAATGGGTTCTCGGGCACTCTTTCTTCCAGCATTGGCAATCTGAGCCATCTGCAGACGCTGTGAGTGTTAAGAGTCTTCTCTCATTCTCACATTTCTTTGATTTATAATTGCTTCTTGTTCTGTTTGCTTGTCTTTGGATTGTTAGGTCTTGAAAATTCTTTTAATTTAGTGAAACAGTTCAAAAGATAAAGAACCCAAAAAAATTATCCAAAAACACATGTAAAGGACCATTATGATGGTAAGTTTTGCATTCATCAGGATATTTAATTGGGGAAACAAAGTGTGTATAGTATTATTAAATTAAGTCGGTTTCTTCTTTTTGTTGAACTAAACATTCGAGCATCAGTAGCGCATGTTTCTCTTTTTTATTACTTGGTTAATTCATTTCTTTTTTACATGGCAAAGACATAGCTAAGTGAGTTTGTTGATCTGATTTTCAGTTGAAACGACTCCATAACGCCTCGCGTGAAAATGAAATGAAATGAACATTGTTTAATTTGAATTGACATGCGAGTCTACTCATTGGTCATTTTTGAAGGTCACCCAAGAGGGGGTGAATTAGGTGTGATGGCCAAATTTGACTTTTTAAAAACTTTCTTTGCTGATCTCCTAAGTTCACTTCAAAAGTCAAGCTAAATGAGCGCGTGTAGTAGTGAAAACGATAGCAATGTGCCTGAATGATTCAAGTGAATAGAAAGCTACACTAAGTGAAGGAGGTAGAAAAGATGGAAGTACACAATCTATATATAGTGGTTTGATCCATCAAATCTACATCCACTACCTTACTCCCCGGTTAGGATTTTGAACCACCACTTATATTCCAATAAGTGAACAAACCTAAAGCTTGTGTTCCTAGCCTCAACTAGGTCTCTTACAATTGCCTTACCGCAACAAGGACTTCTACAACCACCCAGCCTCAATTAGGAATTTAACTTGCCTAGATGCAACTAGGACTTTAACTTGCCTGTTCCCCGATAGGCTTCTCAACCTCTCCTATACACTAATAGGATTCACAACTTAGTTTATTCACCAATAGACCTTACAACCTTTATCATTTAGAATAATTTGCCGCTTGCAACGAGTAAAATGGTAAAACTCGTAAAGATAGAATAAGAAATATAGAAATTCAAAGACAAGTAGGAGTAGCACCAATTGATACAAAGATTAGGGAAGGGCAGTTGCGATGGTTTGGTCACCTACAAAGACGGCCTACAAATGCCCCAACTAGAAAACTTGACTCAATATAAACCGTAGAAATTCGACAAGGTAGGGGCAGACCAAAGTTAACATGGGATGCATTAATTAAGAGGGATTTGAATGGTTTGCAAAGCTCACCATCAATGGCACTTAATCGAGCACAATGGATAAGTTTGATCCATGTGGCCGACCCCAGTTAATTTGGGACTAAGGCTATATTGTTGTTGTTGTTGTTGTTGCAACAAGTAAAATTGTATAAGATGTTCTCCTCTCACAAGCCATATGTAATCCTAAGATGAATCAATGCAAGGGAGACTTTTCCAATTAAGATGCCTTGTAAAATCAGTTTTTTATAGGCTAACTCTCAATATCGAAACCAACAAAGAAGAGTATAGATTAAGCTCAACTTGGTTCTAATGAGTGGCTGATGCACTAATGAAAGATACAAGCTTAAGCTCAAATAGTGCAATCAAAATCTCGGGTCACAAATTAATTAAGATTAAGAACAAAAACCCTTGTGAATATGTGTCAAAGCAACGTAAGCATGAAACTACAAAATCAAATATAGATTAAACACAAGTCGGTTTCGAGTCAATGCAATGCAGTATGAAAAATCACTATTAAGCTCAAGCAAGTGCACTCTATACTTTGGGTTTGTGCAAAATCAAGTTCAAGTTCAAAAACCCTTTTAGTGGTGTTTCACACTCACTTTAATGAATTCAACAACGATAAGTATAGGTTAAGCTCTATGTGGTTTATCTAGTTTCACATACACAATAATGATTCAAGTTTCGGCTCAATAAGTGCAAATCCATTCTTGGTCTTATCTAGAATTGATATTTAGCGCTACACTCTATATGAGTATATCTAAGTCAGTCACGCTTGGTTCCCACACAAATTTTTAACAAGAAGATATAGATTAAGTACTATAATGTAAGGAAAGATGAAATCTTACAACCCAAAATGTGAAGATGATCCAAATCAATTTGGACAACGGATTGAGAGCCTTAGAACACTTCCTTTGACATCACTTGATTAGCATAAGTTCAGCCCCAACAATCCTTAAGTGAGTGTATGTGTTAGATTTTCACTTTTCCTGCAAAAAATTCATTTTTGAGCACTTTGTGTGTGTGTATTTGCAAGTGAAATCAAAAATTTGTTCTAAGTGATTTTAGTGTTCTCTCCAATCCTTTTTGACTGTTTTTGGCTGTTGTAGTGATCCAGGGGTCCAAAACAATCCACCAATTCAAATTAAAGGTGTGGATTGTAAGCTTTAAAAAGCCGTCAGTAAGGCAGGGAGCGCGCTCCACCAGTTCATGAGGCGCGCTCCAGAACCTGGGGTGTGCTTCACTTTGAGATGGAGCGCTCTCCATAGACAGGGTTCTGAAAATAAACTTTTCCGTTCAAGCGCTCTAAACCACTTAACCTGATTACAACTCTCCTTAAACCTTTGTACCTACTCTTTACAAGTTTAGTATAACCTAAAAAACACATCAAAGTCATCCGAATGATTTTTCAAAGATTAAAAACACAAAATCCATTTTTCATTCCAATGCTATGGAGTTTTCTGCAAATATTTTTCAAATGATCCAAAAACCCATCTAAACTAATACTGGTGCATCCAAAATCAATTCCAACAATTTGTACACCTCAAATTCATGCCATAAAATACTTTTGCATGGTTCAAACCATTTTAAAACTCTTGAAATTAATGACTTTAGGTTCATGAAAACTTGAAATTCATGAAATGCATGAATCTAATGCATTTGGCTCATGTAGTTAAACTCTTATAACTTACAAATGTACATGACTCCATACATGCTTTCCGGTGCCTTTCTTTGTCTCAATCAATTCTTGAGCTTTTCAAATCTTATTTCTTCCATTCCACTCGAACTTGAACTTGTAACGTTTGGCTTCCTTTGAACTTGTGACAACAACAACAACAACAACAACAACAACATAGCCTCAGTCCCAAATTAATTGAGGTCGGCTACATGAATCAAACTTTTCCATTGTGCTCGATTAAGTGCAATTGATGGTGAGCTTTGCAAACCATTCAAATCCCTCATAATTAATGCATCCCATGTTAACTTTGGTTTGCCCCTACCTCGTCGAATTTCTACAGTTTTTATTGAGTCAAGTTTTCTAGTTGGAGCATTTGTAGGCCGTCTTTGCAGGTGACCAAACCATCGCAACCGCCCTTCCCTAATCTTTGTATCAATTGGTGCTACTCCTACTTGTCTTTGAATTTCTATATTTCTTACTCTATCTATACGAGTTTTACCACACATCCACCTAAGCATCCTCATTTCTGCTACGTTCATTTTATGTAATTGTTATTGCTTTACCGCCCAACATTCACTTCCATAGAGCATAGCTGGCCTAATTGCGGTCCTATAAAATTTTCCTTTTAACTTAGTAAGGACATTTCGATCACAAATCACCCCTGTTGCACTCTGCCATTTTTTCCATCCAGCTTGAATTCTATATGCGACATCATTCTCAATATTACCATCATTTCGTATGATTGATCCTAGGTATCTAAAGTTGTTTACCTTAGGAACTTCTATTTCCCCTAATTTTACCACTCCGTCATCTCGATGTCTAGTGTTTCTAAACTCACAGTGCATGTATTCGGTTTTCGTCCTACTCAACTTAAAGCCTTTAGATTCTAATGTATTCCTCCAAAGTTCTAATTTTCTATTCACTCCATCTTTAGTTTCATCCACTAAGACAATATCATCTGCAAATAGCATACACCATGGTATATCCTCTTGAATATGTCTAGTTAGTTCATCCATAACTAAAGTAAATAGATATGGGCTTAAAGCCGATCCTCGATGTAGTCCTATCGTAATGGGAAATTCTTTTGTAACTCCTCCAAATGTCTTTGTCTTTATACTCGTTACTACTCCATCATACATATCCTTAATAGTGTCTATGTATCTAGCATGCACTCTTTTTCTTTCTAGAACCCACCAAAGAACATCTCTAGGGACCTTATTATATGTTTTTTCTAAATCTACGAATACCATATGAAGATCTTTTTTCTTTTCTCTATATTTTTCTAACAATTGTCTTACAAGGAAAATCGCCTCCATAGTTGACCTCCCAGGCATGAAACCAAATTGGTTCTCCGATATTGTTGTTTCTCTCCTTAGCCTATTGTCAATTATCCTCTCCCATAGTTTCATAGTGTGACTCATAAGTTTAATTCCCCGTTAGTTTGAGCAACTTTGAATGTCTCCTTTGTTTTTGAAGATTGGCACAAGCGTGCTTCTTCTCCAATCCATTGTCATCTGTTTTGATTTTAAAATTTTATTGAAAAGTTTTGTTAACCAAGTCAATCCAATTTCTCCTAAGCATTTCCAATCCTCTATGGGTATTTCATTCGGGCAGCATGCTTTTCCTATTTTCATTCTTTTCAATGCCTCTTTAACTTCTACAATTCTAATATTGCGTGTATAGTTTACATTTCTTTCTTGGTGTGGGTTTTCATCTATTATAGTATCAACTTGTCCATCATTAAATAAACGATCGAAGTAACTTCTCCATCTCTCCTTAATATCCTCCTCGCGCGTTAAAACATTTTGATTTTCGTCCTTAATACATCTTACATGACTTAGGTCTTGTTTCTTTTTATCTCTTAATTTGGCTATATATTTTTCGCCATCTCTATTACTTAACCTTGTATATAGATCTTCCATGAAATTTGTTTTAGCTTGACTAACTACTTTTTTAGCTTGTTTTCTAGCTTCTCTATATTGATTGTACACATCTTCATCTTGACAAACTTACTAACATGTTTGGTTAAACTCTATCCATACGAATGGATAGTGTCATTACCTTTTATGTAATTGCTAGTCTGACGTTTGTATATTTGTTAGATTGATAAATTCCCATCATTTTATTAAAGCATGCTTTGTACATTTTACAGGTTATTGCAGAATAATCAGATATCTGGTTCAATTCCATTTGAAATTGGGAAGCTCTCACAGCTTGAAACTCTTGATTTCTCTAATAACCAATTTGCCGGTGAAATTCCAACTTCGTTGGGCTTTTTGAACCATCTAAATTACTTGTAAGCACCCCTTCAACTTAATAATTATTTCTTTATTCTCTTTTGCCATAAAATTCTGAAAGTGGACTATTTATTGATCAATGAACCCTTCCTTGGGATTCCACAAACTGCCCCATGCATCAACTTTAGAAGTAGGATAAGACTCTCCTTAAGATGCTATTCTTGTAAAAGCAATAAAGCAAACCAACTTCTTTTTTCCTCAATTGTACCACCTTCTTAATTGATTGAATGTCCCTTTTTTGTCTCTTTTAAACATATTTGATCATCATATTGTTTCACCTTTCATTTCCAAATGGTTAAAAAAGCGACCCAAATGGTGTTCCATATAAGAACCCGCAAAAGTCAGGTTAATCTAGTTTCTGAAGCACTTAAATCCAAGCCAAATTGCTGCGAGGCATGCATAAATTTACAAATTCAGTTATAACTATTCTTAATGTCCTAAATGTGAACAGTCGATATGAGCAATAAATTACTGTGTTCCCCTATTTAGTTTGAAAGTTTTGTTATTTCCCCCTTCATGACCATTAACGAATGACAATTCATAAAAGGGATTGCTTTAGGCATTGGTTATGGCAGGGGAGGGGGAGGGAAACAAATGAATTTTATGGAGAATATTCCGATATACCCATGTGGATTCATAACACCGTAAAATATTGTAATGTGGTTTTTGCATATACGTACTATTTGCTGGAAAAATATTGAATGATGTACTTTTGGTGCATGCATTATTTACATAATTGTTGGGGTCCCCCCTGAATTGCGCATCGACATGTATGCACACACATTTGAATGAGTGTCAAATGGCTTTGACAACTTTGCAGCAAATGTATGTATGAAAAGTTTGTCACTCAATGACTTCTCTTTTCTGCCAGCTGTGCTTTAGAATACATTGTGATGTTGTGACTAAATTCAATGGTAATTTTTTTTTTCAGGCGTCTCAGCAAGAACAACTTGTATGGCCAGATTCCCCAATCTGTTGCCAGTCTCTCAGATCTTACGTTCTTGTATGTCTTCCATCTAATTCAGCTCCATGTCTCTATTAGATATGTTAAGATTCCCAGTTTCAAACTGACTATCTTGAAGCAGGGATCTGTCTTTTAATAACCTTAGCGGTCCAGTCCCGAGAATACTTGCAAAAGAATACAGGTGAAGTTTGAACCCTTAAGGAAGTGCGGTTCAGTTTGAACAACAGAAACTTAATTTGTCTTCCCGAAACTATATGTTTTTATTCAACCCTTATGAATGGGACTGCCAGCCTCAATTAATTTGGTCAGTCTCTATTAGGTGCTTCGTTGACTTAAATCATTTCTGTAATAAGATGTGGAAGGTGAGGGAAACATCACCTTTGGAATCTTGACTAATAAATGAAGACAACTATCCTGGTAGCAGGGGACTAGTTCAGTTTTTGAAATAATAGGTTCCTGAGTGCCACAGTTGTATGATTGTATCGCAAGTTTCGAAATTACAATTCGATTTTTACATTACCTTTGATGTTCGAAACAACTGGGTTGATGTCTATTCTTGGAGAACAGTGACTTTAATCTGGATTTCACGTTCACAGTATTGCTTTGATGAACTCTGCCATGTAATCATTGAGACCTTAGATTTCCTTGGGACATTTAGATTAAACACATGCTTAAATTCATTAGTAAAACAATAAAAAGTTGGTCCTTGATTCTTAAGCAAGTCAAATTTCATTGAGTGAAATATAAAACAACTTTGCCATCGGGACGTTTGTCGGCATGAGTTCGGATCTTTTGGTTTGCCAATCATCTTCAAATATAATATCTTCCTCTTGCATTGTAACATTCATTGTCAAGATTGATTGCTGCAAATCTTGACAGTCATTAGGTTTCTTAGTATTCAAGTCGCAGCACTTTGAAAAAATTATCAATCAGAATTGAAGTTTTTAGCGGTGATGCCGAGATATCAATATATTTAAGCTAGAGATCCACTCAATACTCTGTTCCTATAAAATGTGTGTTATGTTCACACAATACGGGCATAAAATTCTTCATGCGATGATTCTAAACATCAATCTCTGATCACAAAAAGGAGGGAGTGGTAACTTTGGCTTAAATGTATAGGGCATCCCAAAACTAACTGGTGGGGAGTCATTCCTCTTTGTGAGATCAATATTTATTCCAGCTTCATAGACTTTTCTGTTTGTGTCATTCAATTTTCTAATTTAGTATTTGAAGGGAGTGTCTCGATGCAGTTTTACAGGTAATAAGTTTATTTGCAAGTCGTCATTCCAACGACTTTGTGAGGATGTTCGCAAGCAAGCAAAAGGTTGTGTTTGACGTGAAAGTAATGCTCTTTAGTGGCAGAATCTTTCGGGTGCAAGTGCAATGTACTAATGCTTGCTTATTGGATTCTGCAGAACCTACCTCATCTGGAACAGACGGTAACCGCCATATCTGGGTGGTTGCTGTTGCTGTAGGCATGACTAGTGCTTTTGTGCTTACAGCAATACTATTTGTGTGCTGGTTGTACTGGTGTAGATGGAGGGTCTTCTTTGGTTCATATGGTAACTTCAAATTATATTCAGTAAATTTACAGGGATTGTGATTGTGGCCTTGTGTGGTAAACGTTTAATATGCTAACATCGTTAACAATTGGCAGTGCAGCAAGATTATGAATTGGACGCGGGACAGCTAAAGAGGTTATCTTTTCGTGAACTCCAAGTAGCCACCGACAATTTCAGTGCAAAAAACATTTTAGGCCATGGTGGATTTGGGGTAGTCTACAAAGGGTGTCTGCGGAATAGGACAATTGTGGCTGTTAAACGGTTGAAGGATCCCAATTTTACTGGAGAAGTGCAGTTCCAGACTGAAGTAGAGATGATTGGCTTGGTTTTGCACCGGAATCTCTTGCGTTTATATGGGTTTTGTATGACATCAAATGAGAGGCTGCTTGTTTATCCTTTCATGTCAAATGGAAGTGTTGCAGATCGGCTGCGAGGTTTGTCTATAATGCTTGGCTGTTCATGTACAAAAGAAAATGCTTTCTTTGTCAATATAAATCTTGTTCTGCTAACTTATAGGTCCATATGAAGTTTCAAATTTTTTCACAATGTGCAGATCCTTGCACAGTGAAACCATCCTTAGATTGGAACCGAAGAATTCACATTGCCCTTGGGGCTGCTCGTGGACTCTTGTACTTGCATGAACAGTGTAACCCGAAAATCATTCATCGGGATGTTAAAGCTGCAAACATTTTGCTTGATGAAAGTTTTGAGGCAGTGGTTGGAGATTTTGGCTTGGCTAAGCTTTTAGACCAAAGAGAGTCACATGTTACTACTGCAGTGCGAGGCACTGTAGGTCACATTGCCCCTGAATATCTCTCCACAGGGCAGTCCTCTGAGAAAACTGATGTATTTGGATTTGGTGTTCTACTTTTGGAACTCATAACAGGGCAGAAGGCGTTGGACGCTGGAAATGGTCAAGTTCGAAAAGGAATGATTTTAGACTGGGTAAGCGATCATGTCTCTTTTGGTCTGTAGTTATCTTTCTGTAACTTCACTTGCACAACCATTATTGTTCTCTTATTCGAATGAGTCTTTATTCATTTCTTATTTATGCAGGTGAGGACATTATACGAGGAGAAAAGATTGGAAGTGCTGGTCGATCGGGACCTTGGTGCTTGTTTTAACTCGGAAGAACTTGAGAAGGTCGTCGATGCGGCTCTTCTGTGTACACGCTCGCAGCCTAGCCAGCGTCCTAAGATGTCGGAAGTTGTGAGGATCCTTGAAGGTATCGCTGGGCCAGGAAATGAAGAAGAGCCACAGGAAGGTGGTTCTTGTGAAGAGAGGTCTTGTAGTTTCTATAGGGACTACAATGATACATTTGAAGGATCTTCGTTCATTATCGAAGCGATGGAGTTGTCGGGGCCCAGGTGATATGAAAACAGCTTTGCTTATCCATACTTAATCATCATAACAGGTTGTAATGATCTCAAGGGAAAGCTCCCAAAGCTCTAAACAGAGATGAGGTGCTTTACTGCAGCTACAATATATTGAAGTACTAGAATACACCAAAATATTATAGGATACAGAAAAATAGCTTTTTCTATATACTTAATAGAAGAGCCAATCTAAAATGCTATGTTCCTTGACAAGTTGACAATTTGCTTAGAAACATTATATGTTGGCTGAAGGCTTCCAATTTCGACTACTTAGACAGCATGGAGTGACCTTTTTTTTTTCCCTTTTTTTATGGAAAATCATTGATTGTGTGATACACTTATGACACCGTATTGTAGTCCTTTTGAATTTTGCAATAAGATGTGTGGAAAGAAATGTGTCCAAAAGACCTCCAAAAAGTTGAATGTAGGTGTTGAAAGTGGTTACTTTTTTTTTTTAGATAGCGACTATTAGCCTCCTCAACGCTATATCAGTCCCCCATTTATTTATGTAATATTAATAGCCAAAGTACCTCTTTCAGTTGTTAATGAATTATCCAAAATACCCTTATCTTATATTTGCCCTGCACTCTAACACCACCACTTGCACACCCCTTTCTAGTTACGCTTATCTTCATCTCCATCAACATCATCTTCGGGAAACCCCCACACCACCTTGCATCATGTTCTTACCATTCCCTAAAATATGCCCCTTCAACCAAACCTACCAACTACATCATATTCTCCTCCCTCCACAACCCTCTTCATCACACAGATATGTGCCTCCATCCTCTCCTAAATCATTGCCTTTGCATCTCAACCCCTTCACTAGACCCACTATAAGCAATTGTTTTCCCCATCCCACACCCATATATGTTCCACATGCACTCGACAATCGCTCCCCTCACCCTACTTCCACAATCGTCCCGGCCCACCATCATCTACCAAATTTCACGTCTTCACCTTTAATTAATGATTCCCCACCTTCAACAAAACAAAAAATCATCTTCGACACCGCCGCTGCCTTGTGCAACAGCGACTCAATTGACAAATCGTCATCGACTCTGGCAGCGGCTTGTTAATTGTGTCGATGTCGTCTCTAGCAACGAATCTTTCATTTATCCGCTGCTAGACTACAGCGGCATAAAGATAGACCCCCTGTCCTGTTTGGCAGCTGCGGGCTAAAAGCTTAATTCAACGCAAAACACGTAAAAAAAAACGTTATCACCAACATCTGTGGTTAATACTTTTCAAAATCTCTAAAAACTTGGAGTTGATACTGTAGTAAGTATTGTTTTCAGGTTGTTACTATTTTATATCTGTCATTGTGTTGTACATTGTTTTACATTGTTTTGTTACTGTTTTTCTTTTTCTTTTACTTCTGTAATTGTTTGTATGTGAGTTAGATAACTTGAGGTCATGAGCTTGTGTGACACAAGTGAGTGTTGAGAGCTTAGACACATACACCATTATATAAGGTGAAACAAGTGTCATGTACTAGTTTTTTGGTGATAAATAAAAAACCTATTTTTGCTCTGCAGATCGTTCATGGTATCAGAGCCGTGAAAGCTCGATCAAACCCTAGGTTTCTTCTTTGTTGTTTATAGATCTGTTTCAGATCTGTAAATTTGTGAGCTGCGTGAAGTTTGTATCTCAGATCCGTAGATCTGTGATTCAGATCTGTGGATATGTGATTAAGATCTGTAGATCTGTGATTCAGATCTGAGAAGTGCACTCAAGATTTGAGTCTTATGGAGCTGTATAAGGTGTTTTCATCGTTTTGATTTCGGAGGTTTTAGGTTTTCATCTTGTTTGCAGTCTTGACAATGGCATTCACACATGCAGCTGGAAATCGACAAGCTACCATGTCTACTGGTTCGAATACATAGCCTTACAGTGTTGAAGGTCCTTTATACTTGTCAAATCCGGATCATCCAGGTATGGTTCTGGTTACTATTCCACTTACGAATCTTAACTATCTTTCATGGAGTCAAGTAATGTGTATTGCTTTGGGAGCCAAAATTAAGCTTGGTTTTGATAATGGAACTTGTACAAAACCTAATGAGGATCATCAAGACTATGATCATCGGTGCAAGGTCGATTTCATGGTCATTTCGTGGATTCTTAACTCTATCTCTAAGGAGATTGTTGAAGCTTTCTTGTATTCTTCCTCTACACATGCTTTGTGGTTGGATCTTAAAGAGAGATATGGAGAATGCAATGGACCTCTTCTCTATCAGCTGAAACGAGAAATCTGTTCAATAACTCAAGGAGAGTTGTCAATAGCAAAGAATTATACAAAATTGAAAAAGTTGTGGGATGAACTTGCATGTTTAGCTCCAATTCCTTATTGTGATTGTGAAAATCGTGTCAAAATGATGGAACTGGAGTCTAATGATCGATTGATACAGTTTCTCATGGGACTAAATGACTGCTTTGATCATGTTCGTAATCAGATCTTAGTCATGGATCCATTACCAAGTGTAAACAAGGCATACTTTATGATTTAGTGAGTGGAGAAACATAAACTTATTCATATCAATTTTGGCTCAGAAATGGAAACTGCGATGTTGGTGAAAAATTCGACTAATCGTAGTAGTGGTTCAGGTTTTGGTAATCAATCTAATACAAATTTTGTTGGTAGGAACAATTCACGAAAGTTTGTGAACAAAGATGAACTTTTTTGTGATCATTGTAAGGCTAAACGCCATACAAAAGAAAATTATTTCAAGTTACATGGTTATCCGAATTGGTTTAAGAATCAGAGGATCAATGGAGAAAAAAAAAAACAGTTCTTGAAGTTAACAAGAATCTGGCAAATATGTTGGAATCTCCAGTGGATGTTGATGATGCATTATCTTCAGCTTTTGAAATTAATATGGCAGCAATGATTCAACAAGGCATTGATAGATATATGAAAGGAAAATCTGTTGCTGGTGTAGAAGGTTCATCACAGATTAACATGGCTCACATTACAGACTTTGCAGGTAGTTTTTTATCACCAAAATCATGTGCTAATGTTTATCTTACGCATGGTTCCTGGATAATAGACACTGGAACTTCAAATCATATGTGTTCTGATCACTCGATGTTTACCTCTACTCACTTTCCTTCACAGCCTACACATGTCTATCTACCAGATGGAACTGTAAAATATGTTGAGTCCATTGGACACATTTCTCTCACACCTAAATTGACATTGCATAATTGTCTTCATGTTCCTTCTTTCAAATACAACCTTCTTTCTGTCAGTAAACTTACAACTTCCGCTCATATTAAATTTGTTTTTCATCCAATGTTTTGTTTGATACATGATATTGAGTCTACACAAATCCTAGGAGTTGGGAAGGTATTAGGAGGATTATACATTTTAGATCAACAATCATTCAACCAAGAGGTTCTTCAATCTTTTACTTCTAATTTTACTGTTGTTGTTCCTGATTTTGTTTCTTGTAATAATGTCTTTTCTTGGCATCATAAATTGGGTCATCCCTCATCAGTTGTTGCTCAACAGTTACCTTCTTTGTTTCCTGTTTCTTCAAATAAAATTGATTTACCTTGTGACGTATGTCACCTTTCTAAACAAACTCGTTTACTTTTTCTGTTGAGTTCTATTAAAAGTTCATCTTCTTTTCAATTGTTACATATGGATTTGTCGGGGCCTTATAAGCAGCAATCTATACAGGGCACGCATTATTTTTTGACTATTGTGGATGATTTTAGTAGGTTTACATGGACCTATTTGTTACAATGTAAATCTACTACTATATCCATTATTACCATTTTTCTTCGATTTGTTCAAACACAGTTTAATAAAACTGTTCAAGTTATTAGAACTGATAATGGAACAGAGTTTGTTAATCATCAGTGTACTAAATTGTTTTCTCAATTTGGTATTGCTCACCAACGATCTACTCCTTATACTCCTCAACAAAATGGTGTTGTCGAGAGAAAGCATAGGCATTTACTCCAAGTTGCTCGAGCCTTAATGTTTCAATCTGGTTTACCAAAAAGTTTTGGGTGATTCTATTCTCACTTCTACTTTTTTGATCAATAGGTTGCCTTCTTCTTTGCTTCATTGGAAGTGTCCTTATCAAGTTTTATTTGGCAAAACTCCTGATTATAATTTTCTCAAAACCTTTGGTCGCTTGTGTTTTGCTGCAAATACATTTCCATCCAAGGACAAGTTTGATGCTTGACCCTTCAAATATGTCTTCTTGGGTTATTCTCCTAGACAAAAGGCCTATAAACTCCTCAATCTTCCCATAAATTCTGTATTTATCTCACGAGATGTAGTTTTTTATGAAAATATTTTTCCTTTTCATTCTGTTCCTTCTCCTCCTGTTACACCAGTTTAACCTGTTTCTTCTTATGATGAATCTGATCACAATTCTCCTTATTCTCTTGCTGATACTTCTATTTCAGTTTCTCCTTTAGTTGAGTCTACTTCTGTTTCACTTTGACGAAGTACTAGATTGAAACATCCACCTGGTTGGTTGAATGATTTTGTAACTTGTCATGTTGATTCTTCTAATATTTTTCCTTCTTATTCTCCTTTACAGTTCCTTCTACTCAACCACCTACTTATCCTTTTCTTGTTTCCCCTTTCATGAGTGATCATTACGAAAAAAAAAATAGTTGCAGTTTCTATTATCAAAGAACCATCGTCTTTTAAGCATGCTCAACATGATCCTCATTGGATTGATGCGATGAATAATGAGTTGAATGCATTAGAATCCAATGATATTTGGGATCTTACTTCTTTGCCTCCTGATAAGAAGGAAATTAGCTCCAAATGGGTTTATAAAGTGAAATATAATCCTGATGGTTCCGTAGATAAATACAAGGCTAGGCTTGTGGCAAAAGGTTACCATCAAATTGAAGGGGTGGACTTTATTGATAGTTTTTCTCATGTTGCAAAAATTGTCACTGTGAGAATGTTGTTGGCCTTAGCTGCTGCTAAGTCTTGGTCTCATCAGCTTGATGTGAATAATGCCTTTTTGCATGGTTACATTGATGAGGATTTGTATATGCAGCCCCCTGAGGGGTATACAAAAGCTCTACCTAGTCAAGTGTGCAAGTCGAAAAGGTCTCTTTATGGCTTAAAGCAAGCTTCCAGGCAGTGGAACATTGAGTTTACATCCAAATTGCATCACTTTGGTTTTACTCAGTCTTCCCATGATCCTTGCTTGTTTCTTTTTTCAAAAGGAACTATTTTTCTGGCCTTATTGGTTTATGTTGATGATGTTATACTTACTGGATCCTCTATTAAGGATATGCTTTTGGTGAAAGATTTTTTACATACCCAGTTTACTATTAAAGATCTTGGCCAAGCTCATTATTTTCTTGGTGTGGAATTGGCTAGATCTGATACTGGTCTTTATCTGAATCAAAGGAAATATGTTCTGGATTTACTTTCTGATACTGGTCTTACTGATTGTAAATCCACTGCTACTCCCATTCTAAGGGATGTTAAATTTGATATTGACTCTCCTCTCTTCCATGATGCTGATTAATATCGTCGATTGAGTGGACGATTATTATACCTGGGTTTTACAAGACCAGATATCTCTTATGCCACTCAACAGCTCAGTCAATTTATTCAGGCACTTACTGAGTCACATTGGTCTTTAGCTTTACATGTATTACGTTACTTGAAAGGTTGTCCTTTCGAAAAGGGGTTTTTTTTATCCTGTTCAGGATGATCTTTCTGTTGTTGGTTTTTGTGATGCTGATCGGGCATCTCGCCCTTTCTCTCGACGATCTTTGATTGGGTATCGTGTGTTCCTTGGGAATGCTCTCATTTCTTGGAAGACTAAGAAGCAGTCTACAGTCTCTCGTTCCTCTGTTGAAGCTGAGTATCGTAGTCTTTCTACAACAGTTTGTGAACTTTAGTGGATTACTTATCTTTTATCTGATCTTCATGTTTCTGTTCATCTCCATCTTTCTTTGTGGTGTGATAACCAGGCTGCTCTTCACATTACTGCAAATCCAATTTTTCATAAACGTACAAAACATCTTGACATTGATTGGCATTTAGTTCGTGAGAAGTTCAAGGCTGGTTTTGTTACTCCACGATATGTTTCTTCGAAGCATCAGTTAGCTGATTTGTTCACTAAGAGTCTTGCATCTCCTCAGTTTTCTTTTTTGCTCTCCAAGATGAACCTCTGTAATTGGCATTAACTGGCTTCATCTTGAGGGGGGATGTAGTAAGTATTGTTCTCTTGTTGTTACTGTTTCTTATCTTGTTACTATTTTTTATCTGTCATTGTGTTGTACATTGTTTTACATTGTTTTGTTACTGTTTTTCTTTTTCTTTTACTACTGTAATTGTTTGTATGTGAGTTAGATAACTTGAGGTCATGAGCTTATGTGACCCAAGTGAGTGTTGAGAGCTTAGACACATACACCATTAAATAAGGTGAAACAAGTGTGTCATGTACTAGTTTTTTGGTGATAAATAAAAAACCTGTTTTTGCTCTGCAGATCGTTCAGATACATATCATATAGTGGCACATTATATCAAAAATCATATAGTGGCACATGGTCTGATTTTTTTTCTAATAGATTTGGACAATTGACGAATCTGAATATCGCAAAAATTTTCAAAATAACTTTCAAACTAAACTTAATTAATCGTTCCAAGCTTTTAAAAAAAGTTGTTGGGGTTTAAAGGAGGTTGTTAGAGGTAAGGTGAGGAGAAGATGTGATAAAAGAATAATTTAAATTATATAAGGTTATATATGTAATTTTACCTTGAGGTATTTTAGTCTAAAAAGTACATTAAAATAAAGGGGGAGACTATTTCCACCTGTTTACGTGCTTTCATCACCTCAAAATGAAAAATAAGAATTTTAGACAAAAAAACCCTTGTTTGTATTGACAATTTTAACCTTAATATAATCTACAATCCACCCTAACTCTAACCTTAAATCTTTAATTCTTGTTTTTTTCCACATCAAATCACCTTACCGGCAAATCTTCGACGAAATTTCGACGACTAGAAAAATAGAACTATCAAAACTAGGTAAGTCATGTTATAATCTTCTCTAATGTATTCTACACTTTTTCTCAACTTTTTGATTGAATTTCGTTATATGTGTATAAACATGGTTTGGTTTAGAGCATAACATTTGTTGTAAATTGAGTTGGAACTTGTTAAGAACTGGAGAAGGAAAATAGAAGACTAAGAACTTCTACTACTACAAATTACTACTACAAAAGAGAAGAGAAGAAATGAGATAGTTGGAATCAGAAGTTTTCATTCAACTTGGTGTGTGAATTACAATGGGGTTGACACCCTTTATATAGGCCATTTGGCGATGATGATAATTGTACTTATACAATGTGTACAAGTTATACATACACCACAAGTCATATAACACATCACAAACAACATAAACAATACATGGAAGAGTTGATGTACATTGAAGAGATTACAAGTTACATGACAATACATGGATAAATGATTATACATTAGAGTTGATACAAGTTATGTATAGTGTATAAGTTACATTTAATGTAGAAGTCATGCTTGATGTTTCAATTGAATGAGAGAGTCATGCTTGACAATGTGATCATTCATAAGCTTGGTTAGGGGGTTATCCAATTTACGACACTCCCCCTTAGATGACACTTGCTGAGAGAATATGCCTCGTTAAAACCTGTACTGGAAAATCCTGTGGGAAAAAAATCTAGTACAGGAAAAAGAGTACAATGTTCTCGTCAATCTTGATTTGCAGTATAATATTATTGATTGCCTCATTAAAAAGCTTGCTAGGAAAACCCAATGGGACAAAACCAAAGCTAAGGAAAAGAGTGCAACACATTGATACACTTTGAGAGAATATATATGCCTCATTAAAACCTTTACTAGAAAAACCATGTGGGAAGAAAATCTAGTATAGGAAAAAGAGTACATTGCTCTCATAAATTTTTTATACGGAGTATAATAATGTTCGGATTGCCTTTTTAAAAACCTTGCTAGGAAAATCCAGTGGGATCAAACCAATAGCAAAAGGAAAATAGTGCAATACACTAATCAACCTTGATAAAGAGTTTTAATATTGTTAGAATTGCCTCATTAAAAACCTTTGCAAAGAAAACCCAGTGGGATGAAACCATAGTAAAGGGAAAAAGAGTGCAATACACTAACCAATAACTCATTTTGATTCTCCCCCTCATGCTCACATGAGTGAGACATTTTTTACATTTTGTTGCACAAGGACATCGTTTTCTATATGAACCATTTAATGCCGAAGCATATGATTGTCACTCTTTTGTATATATTACTTGCATCAAGTAATTGTTTCATAACTTTGTTACTACTGAATGATCCTTTGAACTTCGAGTTTATATTAATTTATAGATGGATCATAATACAACAAATTTAATGTAATTTGATGTGTTTCAAGCAATTTCATGCAATTCCGTTTGAATTGGCTCATATCTCCCCCTAATTGTGGGAAAAATACTTCATCAAAGTGACAATTAGCGAAACTTACTATAAATAACTTCCCTATTAGGGATTCAAGACATCTTATAATATGATTAATAGAGAGTCAATCAATATATGTCTCTTATTGATTTGCCTTAAGATAATCTTCAGCTAAAAAAAAAATCCATTTCTATAAAGGATGTCCGTGCGAATTTATAAAATTTTCGCATTATTGATGATTATGGATAATCAAATAGATCTTTTTGTTGGGTTTTGGGGTTCACACGTAGCGGAGATTACAAAACAATTTTGACAAAAACCCCAACAGGATCCGAATCTAAATCCATTAAAAACGCTTAAACCAAGAAAACTTAATCATACCTCGATTGCAAAATACATTTCTGAAGGTTGATCGATCTCTAAGGCGCTACCAACGACGAACGGCCTCTTCCAACATCCACACACGAACGACGGCCGAGATTTGAAGCGCTAGCTTTAAGAGAATACCAAACCTTTTTGTTTCTTTCCAAAATGATCCAGAGCGTACCAGAAAACCCTAATTCCTTTTTAAACGAAAATAGAGTTTCAGCCCTAAAATTTCATCCGTGTGTTCTAACTTAAAGCGTCTATTTATACAACCCTTGTATATGACGGTTAAGTAAATTATACATATACCCATACTTAAAAGTATAAGTGTAATACACCACAAGGAAGTTTCTGTCATGAGTTTTATCATATAAAATTCATTTTTCTGAACCATCTTAAAATCTCGCAAAACCATTCTTAGTGTGCGACTCAATAGGCTCATACAACGTTGGCAGTGTACCAAAACACATTTTGGTATACAAGTCATAAGCGGCCTTTAGCAAGACATTATGACTTCCCAAGTTGTACGAATATCAAATCGATACAACCGAATTAATAGTGTATACAACATCCTTTTGTCACACGATATCCTTTTGATCAAACATGAGGCATGGAATTGTCATCCAACATGTTCAATCGTACTAGTCTCGATCTCTAGGTTAACTAAAAACATCCAAGTGACATTGATCAATATCAATTCACTTAAACTAGGCCTTTTAATAGTCTAACACATCGAGGGATCCACTGGATATCTCTCTTTATATGAGAGGGACAAATTCTATCTCGATTACACAACTTCATCACATTGCTCACACAATAACCAATCACAACCTTTATAATCGTCCGGTTAAAGACAACGCTTGATTGTGTAAAATCACTGTGTTCCTAATGTTGAAGTCTCTGGTAATCTCAAGTCAGAGGACTGAGAAATATACCTATCATGAGAAACAACTATGACTTAATTCATGTGATGTTCTTATGGATATCTCTCTTCTTTCCCTAACAAGTACTTGTGATTTTGACTCATATCCCTATACGTATAATCATCATATGATCATCAATCAAGACTTACACTAGTCTTAATTCATTATAGTTCCTGGTATAATGATCGATTGGGGACATTTAGGATATTTTTGTAAATACCCATGGATCTTATTATAATGTAAACATGTAAATTAATTATAATAAATAGCAAATGAAATCCTCTATTTTATTAACTAAAAGTATTTATAAAGACAGTTAATGGATTGACCTAGGGCACATGGCCCAACACTTTCCACATTATGAATGTCATTTAATTTATGATGACATTTATTTTAATGTGTCTTATATATTCCAGAAGTTAAAGCCGAGAATATTATACTCAGATTAAATCATATAGATAAGTTTTTTATTATTCTGAGTAAACTTCTTCTGAACAAGACATTAACAATAAAATTATTGTATTAGATATTGTTTGAACATTAGCCTCTACTAAGTTCGAATTCGAGAAATATTCACTTTTGTACATGCATGTAGCATGATACATAAGACATAAACTCATTGCCCATATTTAGGTCACGATTTAAACACATCTCGATGTGCCTGTTTTATCAAGCCATTTTCAATGACAAAATTCATAATATTTTGCCTTTGATTTTGAAGGCATGGTAAATGTCACAAAAATATTCGGGTATATATATGACAATATTTAGGCAAAATAGCCTTTCATATATGACCAAAAAAATTGTCACAATTATGAGCGCTCATTGTCAATAATTATTTGCTCTTTGTAGTGGTGCACCACATTTGTTCCAATTTTTGGCGGAATTGTCAATACGAACTTTACCTAATATTTTCACCTTTTCCACGTCCATAAATTTATTATTGCGATCATGCACACTCGATATTTGTTGCAGCAATAAATCGAGGCGGGCCACGTGACCTTCTTTTTATTGTTTCATCAGTCATATTTCCACATAGCCTCAACATAAAGGTAATTAAAATTGCAAAATTATAATTAATATTTGACTGATTAAATTTTGTAGCTTGAGACTCAACCGCTCATTTTGAGCTTTTGGAGCATTACCTTTTGTTGGTATTTATATATTTATAACTCCATGAGGTGAAAAGATATACAAAGTGAAATATTCACTTTTCAGGTCTCTAAAGAGAAATTGGCGAATGATTGTGTATAACACACAGTTTTGCATATATGATTTATTCACAAATTGTAGTATATAATTGTAATGATAAGTAATTCTTGTCGGTAATATAATAAGGCAACAAATTCAATTATGGTTGAATAATATTTTGAAAATAAATTTAATATAAAATAGTTTTATCCTTTTTATGTAAAAACATAACATATGATTAAATATATATTCACAATTTGATTCATTAATAAAACAAAATGTACTATTCGTATGAGTTGGTGGGACAACCTCCAGGTCGAGTGGCAAGACATAGTCTACATAATACCATGCCTCCTCGAACGGGATAACCCGTCTCCCTTTCAATGTTTAACTTTACCGGGGACAAGGCTTACCCATTATCAACTCAAACTTATAGCATTATTTGTATTATAAAATCAAGAATAGAATAATAACTAATTGTTTGTAGTTTTAAGAGAAAAACTATATGTCACACATTGACTTTTGATTTCTGATGTAGAAGATCGTACAAGACGCAACTACAGTGCATACTTTCGCAATCGGTGACGTTATAATGCATAGTATATGAATAAAGTATGCATATAGAAGCGATGCATGTAATAAAGGAAGCAACCATGATAATATAGAAATAAATTGAACTTATTTAAGTAACAAAAGTTATACCTTCCTAGCTTTGTCTCCTTAATAAGCCTTCTTGAACTTCAAGATCTCCTTCATGCTAGAGCAAGCTTGTGCTGATAACGTATTCTAAATTGAGTTGGAACTTGCTAAGAACTAGAGAAGGAAAATAGAAGACTAAGAACTTCTACTACTACAAATTACTACTACAAAGGAAAAGAGAAGAAATGAGATAGTTGGAATGAGAAGTTTTCATTCAACTTGGTGTGTGAATTATAATGGGGTTGGCACCCTTTATATAGGCCATTTGGTGATGATGATAATTGTACTTATACAATGTGTACAAGTTATACATACACCACAAGTCATAGAACACATCACAAGCAACATAGACAATACATGGAAGAGTTGGTGTACATTGGAGAAGATTACAAGTTACATGACAATACATGGATAAGTGATTATACATTAGAGTTGAATATAAGATATATAGTGTGTACAAGTTACATTCAATGTAGAATTCATGCTTGATGTTACAATTCAATGTGAGAGTCATGCTTGACAATGTGATCATTCATAAGCTTGGTTAAAGGGTCATCCAATTTACAACAACATTAACTCATTTTGGCATATAATGGAACCAAAACCGTTGTTTGAAGGAAGTTTGGAAGACATAGAGGTATTTTTTCCTTGGTCATGATACGAATTTATGTTGCATATCTATTTTTTGTTTGTCATTCGTTCCAGTCCTGTGTGACTGGGAAGTATGGAAGCATACCATTTGGATCCAACTGGCACGAAAGCTTTTATGTACAGTTATACTCGACCAGGTTTCTACCTTACTGTCCCAGTTTCCACTAACTAGTAGCAACTCCATAAATCCGATTTTGTCCGACTGGGGCACTAGAAAAAATCAAATTCAACATGTTGAAGCTTAATTTTCCTAAGACATTTTACTTAATGCATATTTATTTTGCATTTTTAGGTTGAAAAGAATGTAACACCCCCGTTAGTGGATTATACCAAACACTTCACACCCTTTAAAAGTAGACAATAGCTTATAGCATTAGTTTACGATGTGGGAAAACGTGAGAGATTCATTATAGCAATTAAAAATTCAGACGTTGTTGTAGACGACTGTCATGGGAGAATAAGTCTAGCTTGTGAACGATATGGTACATATAGGGAACATGTAGAGAAGTCATAACCTCAAATTGAAATGGTAGAAGAGAAAAAATAGAAAATGAGGACAAACACAAGCACGAAAAGTGTGGCTGCCTTTGTTTGCTAAATGGAAAAAATCCACGACTTGAGGATTAGATTTTACCTGTTGCTTGTGGCACTCATAACCATGAGCCAGCCAAGCATCGTGAAGGGCACTCCTATGCGGATCGACTAAACAAAGATGAGATTGATTTGCTGAACCAGATGATGACGACCTACTCCCGGCTTAAAGAGATCCTTACCTCATTGAAGGTGAGAGATTCAACTAATGCATCAACACTTAAAACAATTTGTAATACAAGGCATAAGCTGAGGTTGATTGAAGTTGCAGGGAAATTACAAATGCAATAAACGATGCACTTATTTGATAGAGAGATGTATGTTCTATGACATCGATGTCGCTTGGTACCAATATAGTGACTGATTTTTTGGGGCTCACCCAATTTCTATCCAATTAATAAATTGTTTATTTCATGTTTTGGTAATTGAATGCACTTATAAGACCAAACTAGTATCCACTCTACATGTAGTAGGGGTCACCTCTTCCGATCTTACATACTCTGTTGGATTTGGTTACATGGACATGGAAAAGGAGGAAAACTATCAATGGGCACTTAAAAATATCAAGGATTTATTGGATGGTAATTCTCTACCCACGGTGATTGTTACAGAAAGGGAAAACGCATTGATGAATTCCATTAGCAATATCTTCCCAAAAGTCAACAATCTACTATGTATCTAACATATTGAAAAAATGTGCTAGCACATGCGAAACCATTGTTTAAGGAAGGTGATGACTTTAACGAACTCATGGAAAAATGGAATGCATTGATGTCTGCTGCTTCAGAAAATGAGTATCACATATCACTTAATATGTTGGAGTAGAGTATGGAGGAGTTCCTGGATTAGTGTCTTACTTGAAGAAAACGTGGTTGAACAATTACAAATAAAAACTTGTTTTTGCCTAGACAAATTAACAATCTCATGCATCTTGGATGTACTACATCCAATAGGGTAAATAGTGCCTATTCAAAAAAAAAAAAAAACATTTGGGTTCCTCTCAGGGTATTTTTGTCAAATGTTGGCATACCATGCACACAATGCTCTAACAACAACATGATAACAAAAGGCATCATTCGAACAAAGTTTGAGTACTACTTCACACTAACACAATAAATCAATTTTTACATATTTGCGAGGGGTTGTGTATAAGACAAAAATTATGAAGATATGGAAATGACTTGATTGTTTAATGAGCGTTGGATTGGACCCAAGTCATACGGTTGCATTCTACGACACACTTACGGACTTCTTGGTGCCCATGAACTTGCAGACTATTGTCGGCCTATGTTGCCTATTCCACTTGATGTTGTTCATGCACGTTCGATGCAGTTGAGTTTCGTTCCAAAAAATGTGACCATAAGAGACACTTCAACATATTGGACATGATGTAAAAGATTAAAGAAAGATTTGACCACTGCAATAATAACATTGCTAAGGCTAGGTTAGCTAAGAGCTTTAGTGAGATTGCATTTCCATCTACTTGCTCCCTTGAAGTGCCTCCAGAAAAGACAAGGACACGAGGTAGGCTGAAGAAGGCTTTTCCATCCACTAAGCGAGACCAATCACTTTTTGAGCATGTTCTATTAATGGATTCAATATTTTAAGTGCAAAAAAAAAAAAAACCAAGGAAAAAAGTTGCACCGCCACTATTGCCACCCCTTGAAACACGTCTGAGCATAAGTGCATCACGATACCTTACTTAAATATATAAGCGTTGGCATGAGATTATATTTAAGTTGATAGATGTTAAACATGATACCAATTATGGATATAGTCATTGCTGAAGGATTAGGCATGGGGGAACACAATCGGGGGCAAGTTCGAAAGCAGTTGTTATCAGAATTAGATCAAAACACTGATTTATATCAATAAATCTTGGGTCAATCAAGGTTCAAAGTAATTAGGACTGTAACAACCATTATCATCATTAAGGAATAGTTCGGACTAAATCCCTAATTAAGCCCCGGTACACCATTTAGACTTAACTAGAGCCAACAACCTCATCTTCAACAATTGCTATATACATTTTTTTATTGAATATCGACATTAAAAAATAATAAATGCAGCGAAAATTTAAAGTTTTTCGTGATACCAAACACGATATACAAAACCAATTTAAACAGGAATAAATCTCAGTTATACAAAACCTCTCAACTCTTGTGATATTACAAAACTGTAACTCGATACACATATATAAGATTAGAGAAGAATCATTACATCAAAGAGAAGATCAAGACACCTAAACTTTCTCTGTTCAATAGTCGTAACGCTCGTCGGTATTCCTGAAATATTAATTGAGGTGAGTGCTCTAGCTTTCTTAGTAAGTACATATTCATAGAATTAGGAACAATCCATATAATAATCAAAGAGAAATGTAATAGCAATATGAACTAACAACATATTTAAACAGGGAATTGAAATTCATATAAACAATACATAAGCAACATGCAAATACTCAATAGTTTCCATGACACGTGATCTGTGAGGTTTTCATTTTTGTTTATCAAAACGAGGGTCGAATCTACTATTCCCCAAGTATACAAACTGAACTGAATCAATACTCTAGCAAAATATTATTCATTCAGTTGTATACTCGTTCCTATAGCTCAGTCCAAAACACCTGAATTTAAGTTATAACTGTGCCACCAATCTATCGAGTTTGAATTTACAAATATTCTTAGGTGCCACCCCTAACCCTATTCCACCAACATTCTTGATCTCGGTTTTACACATAAGATATATCGCCATTAGTATAGCCTCGGATATCACTAAGTACTACACGTCCATTTAACTAAATTTTAAATAAAAAACTTTTCATCACAGTACACAACTCTCCATTTTCGGTCTATAAACTATATAAACCAAAACATAATACATATCCTGGAAAAGTTGATAATCAAACGAATCTATACTTATCTCGGTTAGGTTCCGTTTCCAATTTCCTAACTTTACGGGTTATTTGACTTATCCCAGTTGTAACAACCCGAATAATCTAATCCTAGTTGTGTGTCATGTACGACCGTGACCTGTTGGCTAATCCTATATGACGATCTTGGTCAGCACTCGGGTGTCGTCACCGAGGTAAATTAATAATTTAAATTAATTTTACTTGTGTTTGATGCTGTGTATTATTTATAACTAACTATATAAGTATGCACATTCGTGTAGGTTTATATCGCGAATTCGAGTAAGCGAGAGAGCGACTTCATGATGCATGTCAATTTCGGATCGGGATAGAGTGGGGTATGATAAGTCGTAATTTCTTAATTGTCATAAATAAACTAATTTAATGTGCCTATAGTTGAATATATATATACATTAAGTTGTAGCTTAAACTTTGGTTAAAAGTCAACCACTATTAGATATGCCTCAAGATACGTGTTAAGGTCCATGTATGTAATTTTTGTGTATCACTTAGAGTGGGTTAGTGGAGCTAGATCTAATTAGGACTTTTGAACAGATTAGTAGGATCAAATGTGAGCCATTGATGAGATCAAGTGATACAAAAACCATAAATTTGAGTTTCATTTGCATGTTCTTGAATCCACAAACAAGAAAATTCAGAGCTAAGAATGATTTTGAATACTGGATTTTTAGAGATCTAAAGTTGGGGATCGAGAAAATTGAGGAATCAAAGCTAGGCAATCATCTTCTCCATCACTTCCTTCATCAAAGTTCTTGAAAATAAACTCTAAAAACATGGTTTTGATTCAAAAATGAATTTCTAAGTTTACTCATTGGTTTTGTGTCTCTTTATGAATGGATAGTTCATTGTGTTTACCAAATTAAGGATTTGAAGCTGATTTTTCAAATGGATTGTGTTTTTAAAGTCTCTTGATACATGAATGTTAAGTTTTGACCTAACCTTTGTAAATTGAGCATGACTTTTTCTTACAAACTCAGAAATGATCATATGCTGTTGGAAAGCTAACTTTGAGATCTACAACTTTTGTTTCTAGAGAAATTTCAAAATCTCAACTCTTTCTAGATAAAAAATGCCTTGCAATCAAGCCGTTAAAATGCTATTACGAGATTTTGCAAATGAACTTTGACAAGGCATAACTCTCTCAATTCTTATCGGATGTAGCTCATCTTTTATTATGTTGTTTTTGGGTATGTTAAGTAACGTTTGACAAAACATGAGGGTTTTTAAAGCTACAAATCTAGAGAAATGATTTTTACAAACTTGCTGGTCATATTTTGATTCTAATTTTAGCTATCTACGTAAGTCTTTGATATCTCATTCATTATCAATTATAATATTGCAAACCATACCTTTTTCAAAAAGCTATGACATAGAGTAAAAGATTTCCAGTTAAGTATTTTTGATGATTTGGAGTTTATGATGGTATAAAATGCAATGCAATACTGTACTCATGCTAAGTTAGGTAATGGTTTCGACTAATCAAACAAAGGTCTTAAGGTTAGATTTTTTGTAGAATTCATTGCTTATATATCCAATTTGGTCCATGAAAATCAGTTCGGGGTTTCAATAAGGCTTCGTGGGTCAATTGGCGTTGAATTGATTGCATTTTTGTGAACAAAAACAGTTATGCAGTCTTGTTTTTGGCCAACTTGGGTATTGATTTTGAGCAATCAAATGAATGTTTTTAAGCAATATTTTTGATAGTTTTTTATGTTTATATATCGAACTTGACAATTAAAATCAGATTTTAATTTGGAGATGTTTTGATTATATTTTTGGGATCGGGAAGGAGGTCCGAAATTAAGACTACACTACTTTTCCTACAAGTTTCGCATATAGATGTTTGAATGTTTCTTCGAGGTTTTTCTTGTCGAATGACTTAGGAATATTATAAATTGATAGAAAGTATATATTGAAGGTTTATTAAATTCTAGAGACTTGGTTTGATCAAGCAATGACTGAGATTATTGAGAATTTCATAGTCATTTGTTAAGAACGTTTGGTGGAAAATTCTTACTAAGCCTACTAGAAAACCTCATGAATGATACAATGAGAACTTAGACCAGAAAAGCAAGTAAAAAGGGACTTTCTCCGGGTCTTCTCTTGTTGAGCCTATGGTGATACATAGTGTTAGAGTTCGCGAGCCTAGGGAAAGAATATGGGACCCTTAAAAAGACTTAAAACGACAAAGTTAAGTCTAAGTAAACATTGAAAACATAATAAAATACCAAAATGAATTGTTTTGCAAATGAAATGAAATAGTTCATAACAAATGGACTCTAATACATAAAATGATCTCTAATAGGTATCGAGGACCTGAAATGTCAATGTAGGGTATCAGGAGTGTAGTACGGACGTGTGGGAGCCGAGTTTATCTCAAATATTATTGTATTTTGAGGTAAGTAAACAAGTAAGAGCATCAACGTGATTTTTTTTTCAACTTTATATTGTGAATCTCTTGAAAAGCATGCCATTCTTATATTCCATTCTTATTTCAAGTGTCATAAGGTCTAGGTAGTCCACCGATTGTGTCATCTCACGGGTTAAGCATCCGGAGTCACCGTGGCTTCTCGTTGAGGACTATTCAACGTATAAAGCATCTGGGGTCACCCTGGCTTACCTTGATAGTTAAAGGGTTGTTGGAAGTGACTCGATGAGTCTACGTGACTAGAAAATTATGTCGGGGCAGTTAGATGTAGCCTTGTGCCTGCTGTGTTGACTTCAAGCTGTGTTATGGTCTAAAAACCTACAATTTGGACTGGATTACCTATTCGCCTATCTTTTGCTTCCTTGTTACTTGATGTTCACTGCTTACTTAATTAGTCTGTTTATTATGCACTTTGTCATTTTATTTATATCTTTATTTAAATATATTTATTATTTAGAAAGTATTGTAATTAATTACTCAAAATACTATTGAATCTCTTCTGGCTTTACTAACTGGAATTGTCTTCGTCGTTGGTGACAATTGCAGGTCCCTCGAGCAGTAAGGGAAAGGAGCCTGTACTTGGTGATTTCCTCTGAGCTACCCTCATAATCAGCTCCATTACTCTTACTTCGTAGGTTCTTTTGTCATTTTGCTATATATGACTGTATTCATGATGTTTTGATTCTTTTGGGTACTTGGGGATGTGAGATACACTTGACGGTACATGTATATGCATATTGTACTATTTATCACTAGTTATATGCATGATATCACACCGTTTGCAGGATCTCCACACCTAGGACTTGTCCCGAATTCAATTAACTTTTATTTGTTGCTTTAAATTACTTTCTGTTGTGTAATGAATAATAAGACTTGTTAAACTAATTAACCAACTTAATAAGCAACCAATGGATGAATAATTTGAAATAGACCTTGAGTACGCATGCATTGACTTGACAGGAGCCGATTGGGGGTCTACGTAGGTCCGGTGTCGGGCGGGGCCCAGTTGGTGGCGATTGGGGCCGTCACAGTTGGTATCGGAGTGCAAGGTTTTTACTTAAACTTTTGATAAGCCACAACTCAACTAAAAGCTTACTTAGAATTATGATAAATAAAACTTAGTGTGGAAATTCTGTGAACCTAACTTATAGTATTGCTTGGGAAGTGATGTGAGTTGGGGAAAGTATATATGGTTTATACATGTTAATTTTGATAATTATTATAATATATCGTTAACTATGACTGATCAAAACTCGCCGATTGCTATTGCAGACTGTGATGGTCGATCAGCCATACGCCAGTGACCAGGATGGAGCCGAGATCCATGTTGTGTTACATTGATATAATTTCAGGCTTGGACTCAAAGGATAGAGTCTCAGGGGAGATAGATGGACGAGTTACTTGCTTTACTTTGGGGCCAAGTTGCACCGTCACCATCTCCATCTACATCGATAGTGACACCTACTAGTAATGCGAGTGCAGCCATGCCTATGGCCACTCCATCAACTCCCACTGGAGCACATTACTTGTACTTTTGATCACCACAGTGGTTCAAGTTTGGGCTGCAGCACAGGGCACCGACTTATGATGACAATGATGTACGTCTGACTGCAGAGGCTAGGTGGACTAGAGAATATGATAAGTATATGCCTAAGAAGTTCAGTGGTAGTTCAAACTTGGATGAAGCAGATGCCTACATTCTCAATCATGAGATGATCCAGAAACTACTAAGAATTGAGGACAGTAGGAAGCCCACCTTAGCTACATTCTCATTGGCTAGAGATGCTTACATGTGATGGACTAATCTGACTGCCATGCATAGAGATCCCACTTCATGGATGGACTTTAAGAGACACTTCCATCTGAAGTATTACCCGTCATAAGTCATGATAGCTAAAAGAGAGGAATTCATGCATATCAAGCAGGGACTAGGAGAGTCAGTTATAGCTTAATGGGGAGATACATGAATCTTCTAACTTTTATTGATGGTGTAGTTGATAGAGACATGGACCAGGTCCACTATTTCACAGAGTGTCTAGTACTAGCTATTAGAGGGATAGTGGTCACCACTTTACCACCTACTCTTTAGGATGCCTATGATTGCAATTTGGCGAGGGAGGCATACTTGAAGACTCACCCAAAGGCATGATACATTTAACTAGGAGCGGTACGGGTTGAGCAGGGCCAGTCAAGGCAGAAGAGGAAAATGAACCGTCAACAGGACTACCAAACTAGCAGAGCACATAACGTAGCCTCGGTTGCATAGTCATCACCGCTAGTACTTACTTTTTTCGCTGCATTGACTCAGGCACTGAACTACAGTGGTAGACCTCCATAGGCACTTTAAGGACAACATTCATCGTAGGCTACATCAGCAGAGAGGCAACGAGGGCAAAAGTGGTGTTGAAGGTAGTGAGCATCAGGGTCAGATGACAGGTTTGGGACAAGGTAGGCATGATAATTCAAACCAGAGGCCCTCGAGGGCATGTTTTGAGTGTGGATAGGTTGGGCATTTCATGAACAAGTATTTGCAACGGGTCAGGGTACATCAGAGTGAGGCACCACATCAACAGCATACTAGGGAGAGAGCTCATGTCGTAGCCAAGCCAAATTCTTAGGCAACATACAATTTGATTAAGGGTATAGTTTTAATTTGTAGTCAATTGATGCATGTGATAATTGACTCTGATTCGACTATTTCCTTTATATCTAGCCATATGGTTGATTAGTTAGGGTTGAGACCAGTTAGACTTAGCATCCACTTGATCCTTAGCACAGCTGTTGGAGACAAGATCTACATTAATATGTTATGTGAGCGTTGTGTAGTAGAGATAGAGGGACACAAGTTAGAGTTCCTCGAGTTCGATGCGTTGCTGGGCATGGTCTGGTTGGTTGCTTACCATGCATAGATTGATTGTTTCAGTAAGACTATTGCTTTTTTAATCTCTGGACAGTTGGAGTTTAGCTTTCATGGTGATGCGACATAGCATCTGAGCACCAGAGGTAGAGTGGCTACGAGCCAAGAAATGGAGGTCTTTGCTAGCATTCTTAGCACTACAGAGAGATCAGTGGCGAGTGTTGAGGAGATTCCTATAGTTCGTGAGTTCCCATATTTGTTCCTTAAGGAATTATTGGGATACCACCGTCGAGGGAGATTGATTTTATTATATATTTGGTCCCAAAGATTAGATCAATATCGATACCGCTGTACATGATGGCTTCTAAGGAGTTAGAGAAGTTAAGGACCAAGCTGAAAGAGTTATTACATCTATGATTCATTCACCCCAGTATGTCTCCATGGGGTGCGCTAGTGTTATTTGAGAAGAAGAGGGATGGGAGCTTGAGACTTTGCATTGACTATAGGAAGTCGAATTGTGTTATAGTTATGAACAAGTATCTGCTTCCTCGTATAGATGATTTATTGAATTAGCTAAATGGCGCAATGTGGTTTTCCAAGATTGATTTGAGACTAGGGTACCACCCACTTAGGATCAGGGATTAGGATAAAAAGAAGACTTCCTTCATTACATGATATGGTCACTTTGAGTACACCATCATGCAGTTTGGTTTGACCAATGCGCTAGCAATGTTCATGGACTTAATGTATTGAGTATTGAGACAATAAGTGGATCAGTTTGTGATAGTATTCATATATGACATCTTAATCTACTCCAAAACTCGTTGGGATCACGAGGGACATATAAGGACTATTCTGCATACACTGAGAGAGCACTGGCTATATGCAAAGTTTAGCAAATACGAGTTTTGGCTATCGAAGGTCAAACTCTTAGGGCATGTAGTTGGAACTAGTGAAGTTAGAGTGGACCCTACAAAAACTAAGGTAGCGATAGGTTGGCCCATACTAGAGATAGTGACTGACATTCGTAGCTTTTTAGGCTTAGCAGGTTATTACCGTAGACTCATGCAAGATTTCTCCAAAATCGTGGCACCAATGACAAGATTGACCCAGAAGAATGTCAACTTTGATTCGGATGACAAGTGTGAGCAGGCCTTTCAGACTTTGAAGGAAAAACCGACCTCAGCTCTAGTCTTAGTGTTACTAAAGGCAGGGAAAGACATGGCGGTGAACACTGATGCATCAAAAGTTGCTTTGGGATGTGTTCTCATGCAGGGATATGCTTTTGTAGTTTATGCTTCTCCATAGCTTAAAACTCATGAGAAGAACTACCACTACATGACTTAGAGTTGGCAACAATAGTTTTTACTCTGAATATTTGGCGACATTATCTCTGCAGAGAGAGATTCACCCTTTTCACTGACCATAAGATTTTGAAATACTTTTTCACTTAGAAAGACTTGAATATGAAGTATAGGAGATGGTTGGAGTTCCTCAAAGACTATGACTTCACATTGGAATACACCTAGGGAAGGCCAATGTAGTGGCGGATGCACTGAGCAGGAAGAGGTTAGATGTAGAGGTGGTAATTTATCAGATGACACACGAGTATGCACTACTCGAGGTGGTAGATATGATTTGTTTAGTGGATGTTCCACCTATTATAGAGGCTCAAATTTATGGACGGTTGAGGACTCAACTATTCTCTATTCAAATGGCTTTTTAGAAGGTCAGTAGGCATATCAACAATTTGAGAAGTTCAGTAAGTTATCTCAGAGTCTGGATCACTCGGAGTGGAGTTAGCCGACAGACTAGTGTTTGAGGTATAGGGGACGACCGTGGATTCCATCAGTGGCTTAGTTACGTATGGAGATACTCCAGGAGGCACATCGCTCGCGATACGCCATTCATCCGGACAGGACCAAGATGTATCAGGATATGAAATGTCTATTTTGGTGGCCGAGGATGAAGGCTAACGTAGGAGGGTACATTAGGAGTTGTGGGATATACCAGCAGGTTAAAGTTGAGCATAAAAGGCCTGGAGGGTTGCTACAGCCACTTCCTATTCCTTAGTAGAAGTGGGAGCACATCGCTATGGATTTTGTCAGTGGCCTACCTAATTCTCTGCACAAACATGATAATATTTGGGTGATCGTGGATAAATTGACCAAGTCTATACACTTTTTACCAGTATCCATCAAGTGTAAATTTAAGCAGCCGAGTAGTCTTTATGAGAGAGAGATAGTCAGATTACATGGAGTTTCGATCTCCATTGTGTCAGATAGAGGGTCTCAATTTACATTAAAGTTATGGGAGAGTATGCAGGAACATTTTGGCACGCAACTTTAGTTCAGTATGGCATATCGCCCATAAATAGAGGGCTAGTCAGAGTGACTAATTTAAGTGTTGGAAGACATGCTAAAAGCTTGCATTTTGGAGTATGGTGGGTCGTGGGAAGAGTATCTACCTCTGTGTGAATTTTCTTACACTAACAATTACCAAGCTAGCATTGGAATGGCCCCTTTTGAGGCACTCTATGATAGGCCTTGTAGGTTTCCAACATGTTGGGCTGAGCCTGAGGATATTGTGACAGTTGGGCCAGAGATAGTAGTAGATCACACAAAGAAGATAAGGCAGATATGTTAGCGACTTCGAGGCACTCAAGAGAGACAAAAAAGTATGCTGACAAGTATCGAGATGAATTGGAATATAATGAGGGTGACTATGTCTTTTTGAAGGTCTCGCCTCTGAAAGTTTATAAACAATCTGGAATCAAAGGAAAACTCGCGCTGAGATTCATATGTCCATTCACGGTTACAAAGAGAGTTGGAAAAGTTGCTTAGAAGCTCGAGTTACTACCACAGATGGCAGAAGTTTACCTAGTGTTTCATATATCGACGTTTCGATTCGATAGATCGAGGGAAGACAATAGGCTCATGGTTGACTTGAGTCAAATTGACTCGGCAAAGGATATCACTTATGAAGAGCAACCCGCATTGATTTTGGACCGTAAGGTGCATAGCTTGTGCAATAAGGACATCTTGTTGGTCCTCGTCAAGTGGCATCATTATGGAGTCGAGGAGTTTATGTGGGAATGAGAGTCCTATATGCGCGAGAGCTTCCCATATCTATTTGATTCCGGTAAGGGTTTCGTTTTAGTTATTTTAAATTTTGAGGAAGAAATTATTAAAAGTTGGAAAGGCTGTAACAACCCAAATAATCTAATCCTAGTTGTGTGTTGTATAGGAATGTGACCTATCGGCCAATCCTACGTGACGATCTCGGTCAACACTTGGGTATCGTCACCGAGGTAAATTAATAATTTAAATTGATTTTACTTGTGTTGGATGTTTTGTATTATTTATAACTAACTATATAAGTGTGCACACAAGTGTAGGTTTATAACGAGAACTCGATCGAGCGAGAGAGCGACTTCATACTACTTGTCGATGTGGGGTAGGGATAGAGTGTGGTATGATAAGTCATAATTTCTTAATTATGATAAATAAACTAATTTAATGTGCATATAGTTTACTATACTTATGTACATTAAGTTGTAGCTTATAGTCTTGGTTAAAAATCAACCGCCATTAGATATGCCTTGAGACACGTGTTAAGATCCATGTGTGTAATCTTTGTATGTCACTTAGAGTGGGTTAGTGAAACTAGATCTAATTAGGACCTTTGGATAGATTAGTAGGATCAAATGTAAGCCATTGATGAGTGTAGAGATTGTAGATACAACTTGATGAGATCGAGTTGTATAAAAACCACACTTAGAACATTTGAGTTTTATTTGCATATTCTTGAAACCACAAACAAAAAAATTCAGAGCTAAGAAGGGTTTTGAAGGCTGGATTTTTAGAGATTTAAAGTTGGGGATCAAGAAAATTGAGGAATCAAAGCTAGGTAATCATCATCTCCATCAATTCCTTCATCAAAGTTCTTGAAAATGAACTCTAAAAACATGGTTTTGATTCAAAAATAAATTTCTAAGTTTACTCACTGGTTTTTGTGTCTTTTTATGAATGGAGAGTTCATTGGGTTTACCAATTTAATGATTTGAAGCTGATTCTTCAAATGGATTATGTTTTTGAAGTCTCTTGATGCATGAATGTTAAGTTTTGACCCAGCCTCTGTAAATTGAGCATATTTTTTCATACGAACCAAAAAATAGTCGGATCATATGTTGTTGGAAAGCTAACTCCACGATCTACAACCTTTCTGGAGAAATTTCAAAGTTTCAACCTTTTCCTGCTTAAAAAAATGCCTTGCAATTAGGCTATTAAAATGCTATGACGGGATTTTACAAATGAACTTTGACAAATCATAACTCTCTCAATTTTTATTGGATGGAGTTCATATTTTATTATGTTGTTTTTGGGTATATTAGCCAACTTATGACAAAAAATGAGGATATTTGGAGCTACGAATTTAGAGAAATGATATTTATAAACTTGCTGGCCATCTTTTGATTCTAATTCGAGTTGTCTTTGTAAATCTTTGATATCTCATTCATTTTCAATCATAATTTTACAAACCATACCTTTTCGAAAAGCTAAGAGATATAGTAAAAGGTTTTCAGGTAAGTATGTTTGATGGTTTTGAGTTTATGATGGTCTAAAATGCTATGCAATACTATGCTCATGCTAAGTTGGGTAATGGTTTCGACCGATCAAATGAAGGCCTTAATGTTAGATTGTTTTGTAGAATTCAATGCTCATATATCCAATTTGGACCATGAAAATCAGTTTTGGGTTTCAATAAGGTTTGTGGGTCAATTGGCGTTGAATTGATTGTATTTTTGCGAATAAAAATAGTTATGCAGTCTTGTTTTTTGTTAACTTGGGTATCGATTTTGAGCCATCAAATGAACATTTTTAAGCAAGGTTTTTAATTGGTTTTGATGTTTATAAATTGGACTCGACCCATGAAAATCAGATTTTAATTTTGAGATGTTTTGATTATATTTTTGGGATTGGGAATGAGGCTCGAAATTAAGATTGCACTACTTTTCCTACAAGTTTCACATATAGATGTTTGACTGTTTCTTCGAGGTTTTTCTTGTCAAATGACTTAAGAATATTATAAATAGATAGAAAGTGTCTATTGAAGGTTCCTTAATATTTAGAGACTTGGTTTGATCAAGTAATGGTTGAGATTATTGAGACTTTGTAGTCATTTGTCAAGAAAGTTTGGTAGATAATTCTTACTAAGCCTACTTGAAAACCTCATGAATGATACAATAAGAACTCAGACCATAAAAACATGTAAAAAAGGGACTCTCTCCGAGTCTTTTAGCACCGAACCTATGGTGATACCTAGTGTTAGAGTTCACGAGCCTAGGGGAAGAATGTGGGACCCTTAAAAAAGGTTTAAAATGACAAAGTCAAGTCTAAGTAAACATTGAAAACATAATAAAATACCATAATGAGTTGTTTTGCAAATGAAATGAAATAGTACATAACAAATGGGCTCTAACACCTAAAATGAGTTCTAGTAGGTATCAGGGACATAGAGCGTCAATGCCAGGTATCGGGAGTGTACTACGGACATATGAGAGCCGCATTTATCTCGGATATTATTGCATTTTGAGGTAAGTAAACCAGTAAGAACGTCAGCATGATTTCTTTTCAACTTCTTATTGTGTGTCTCTTGAAAAGCATGCCATAATTGTATTTCATTCTTATTTCAAGTGGCATAGGGTTTAGGTAGTCCACTCATTGTGTCATCTCGCGGGTTAAGCATTCGGAGTCACCGTGGTTTCTCGTTGAGGACTATTCAATGGATAAAGCATTTGGGGCCAAAGTGGCTTACCTTGATAGTAAAAGGGCTGTTGGAAGTGACTCGATGAGTCTGCAGTGCCTAGGAAATTATGTCGGGGCAGTTGGAAGTAGCCTTGGGCTCGTTGTGTCGACTTCGAGCTGTGTTATGGTCTAAAGGTCCATAGTTTGGATCAGATTACCTATTCACCTATCTTTTGCTTCCTTGTCACTTAATTTTCACTGCTTACTTGATTAGTCTATTTATCGTACACTTTATCATTTTATTTATATCTTTATTTAAATACCCACATGACTTAGAGACTATTGTAATTTATTACTCGTAAATACTATTGAATCTCTTCTGGCTTTACTAACCGGAATTGTCTTTGTCATTGGTGACAATTGCAGGTCCCTCGAGTAGTAAGGGAAATGAGCCTGCACTTGTTGATTTCTTTTGAGCTACCCTTAGAGTCAGCTCTATTGCTTTTACTTCGACGGTTCTTTTGTCATTTTGTTATATATCTAACTATGTATTCATGATGTTTTGATGCGTTTAGGTACTTAGGAATTTGAGATACACTTGATGATACATGTATATGCGTATTGCACTATTTATCACCAGTTATATGCATGATATCACACCGTTTGCAGGAGTTTCACGCCTAGGACTTGTCCCGAATTCAATTAACTTTTATTTGTTGCTTTAAATTACTTTCGGTCACGTAATGAATATCGAGACTTGTTAAACTAATTAACAAACTTAACCAGCAACCAATGGGTGAATAATTTGAAATAGAGGCTGACTAGGCATGCGTTGAAGTGACGGGAGTCGACTGAGGCGTAGGTTTAGTGCCGGGCGGGGCGCAGTTAATGAAGACTTTGCCATCACACCGGTGGTCAAAAACCTATGAAAAATCATTTAAGGCTGTTATATGTTCAATATCGACCCCAAAACTAGTCCCAATTGAATTTGGAACCAATTTATTAATTTCTAGGTCAATATGACCATTTCACATTTTCGAGGTAAAAAACCCCGTATAAAGTCTCGACAAACTTCCAAATTCTTCATTTTCTTTATAGAAATACCCAATTTCTATTTATTTGGTCCATAAATATATTTTTTCATGATTTCTCAATCAATTTTCTGGAGCTTTTACTTAATTCCAGCATTTTTCATTTTTTTCATTTTATTTGAGATTAAGGGTTTGACCCATAAACCGAAACTGGTTCAGGTGGGTTCGGGAGATCAAGCCCCTATTTTCCTCAACGCATCCCCTGTTCTCTATTTTTGCAAATGTTGTTTTTTATTCTCTGATTGTTATTTCATATTGGGGTTGGGTTTGGTCCCAACCTGTAACGACCCCTCCTTTAATCTAAGGCACTGCCCGGCCTCGCCCCATCATTATGCTCAAACCTCCACCAATTATGACTTAATAATGTATTAATCAACCTTTCTAATACACTCATCACATTAGCTACTTTTCTAATAAACCTTACACCATTCTCATACTTAATAGTATTTCAGAGTAAATTAAACTTTTATATAGTTTAAAAATTATTCAACGAAAATCTTGACAAATTATTAGAAGCCATTTATATAAAACCTAAGTATGTGAAAAACCAGGTAACAAAATGGAGATAACTATATATCAACAAGTATCTAGTTAGGTAACTATCTCAGAACCCATCATATACATCCCCAAAAGTGTATAAAAGTCATATATAAGTGATACAACATAACCAAAAACCTACATCAAAGGTAGCAGCTCTCTACTGGCTCAAAGGTAGTCACCGATCTTCTCCTTGCCCGATCAACTACTCGATGGATCTGTACCACCATCATAAAAAGAACGGTGAGTACAATAATGTAGAAAGTAACACAGAGAGGCATTTATCCATATTTCCAAACACAACAAGATAATATCTCATGATACATACATTCATAACACCACAATAATCATTGAAACACAATCATATTATTAAACAATGTAGCATCAGTAGATTATTCAAATGAATCACACATATATTAAATTGTGTACCTCGCACATTAGCCCAGTTATTACCCTATTGATCACATAAACCTTAGGTAAATCACACATAGGCATTCTCCTTATTGGTTGTGAAACATGACCTATCGCATATCTAGCGATAATACACACATACAACACAAATATAACACAATAGTTAAATTTTTGAACTTTTTAACCCCATTCCATTGCGTTACTTCCCAACTAATTGCGCTCAATCACCCTTTGCTTCACAATATAAGTTTTATCCTCAATTGAGCTAAGCCTAGGCTTTGATATCAACATTGTCAGACCCGACCTAATTAGGGTGTCTATTTGGCCTAGATTACCATAACCCCTTGATAATCTAGCAGCCTTCACCTTTCCATCAATAAATAATTAAGAATAAGATCTTGTAATCTTCAATTATAAAATAATATCAATCACTAAGGATTCTAACTGAATCTTAAAACTTAAAGTACTTTTAAATGAATTCAATAATAATCAAAGTTGATTTAGATTGATTACATTATCCTTAAAATTTCATAAAAAAATTTCGACAACATCTCTTCTATTTTTTAGCTTACACCGAAAATCCCGGCCTTCAAAAGTCTTCAACAAAACCTACCCAGCTTTAATGGAAATGTCGAAGGACTCACAATTCACCACATATTAATATATATTGCATTTACAAAAATTATTTATTCATTCTAACCTATTTCAGGTTTTCAAATCCTTAAACCCTTTATCTTAGTTCCATAACATTCCATTCTGTCCTAACATAGTTCCAGCCATTCCAAAATAGATCATAATCACACTCGAACCTGTCATTATCCAATTATAAAAATTCGATAATGTTAGATAAGTAAATCCCAAACTATCAAGTACACCTGTAATAATCAAATGCATAATAATCCAATAGATTAAACAAGATATGTAATATGAAGAATTTAAATACAACCGTGAATCTCGTTTTTGTTATCCGACCACAATCAGATAATATTCTCTAAAAGTGGTAACTAAATTATAATAAGGACTCATGCTTAGGGAGAATAACCAAATGAGTCTCGGTCCTCGAGTCTATCAAAGTATGATATGGTTCATCGTGATCTCATGATAATCATGTGATGCAAAGTATTAGCGACTCTAGCCCCTCAATCATAAAATAGTTCTACCTTGTGCATAGTTAAGTAGACACTATAAGTTCTACCCTGCAATACACAATCATGTAGCTTAATATACCCTGTGCACACAGACAGGTAAACACTAAATAGTTCTACCTTATAATACAATCAGGTAGACCCTATAAGTAGACTCGAAACGTCTTATCCTTCCATCCTGTGTATGCATGTACAACAAAAATCTAATATCAAGCATCAATGCAATTTATATGAAATGATAATCATATAATGTAAAGGTTACTATGAGATTTACTTAACCTTACAAACAACCAATTTCGAGCTTAATTCTCGGGGTTCTTGGAACGTCGGATCACCTTGAAAATGCTTCCAATATCTTCCCTGCATACCTAATTGTATTATGGGTCACGCTTCAAGTGAAATCATATCATGAAAACCAATGAAAACTCCTGTCAAAGTATGATCGAGAATAGTTTCCAAAAATATTAATTTATATAACGATTTAAACTAATTTTCAACTAGCCAATTTGGGATAACTTTTTATCATTGAAAACCTCAATATTTGTCATGATGACCTAAATGGAAATTGTAGTACTCATATCCTAATTTCCATTGACCCCAAGAACACTCAAATCGGATCACCATCGGAGAAGTTATGAATTTTCTAATATGACATTTTAATTAGGCAAACTTTATTTATTTTGAAATGAAAAACTTCTCCGAATCAATATTTTCACATTTAAATATTCAAAACTCGACAATAAATGCCACAAAACCACTCGATACCAACACCGAAATATTTCCACAGCCCGTGTAATTAAGTTGTATCAAAATCAATAATCGATTCATCCTGAAACCCAATATAAATCAATATCAACAATTAAAACATCTCCAAAATAGTTATCAACTTAGTTGCATTATTTCATCTCATCAAAACCCTAACCCACGTAAGTGGAATTTATCCCAAATTGATCCAAATCAATTCAATATATCAATTAACAACAATTCATACTAATTTTTATTGAAACCTCGCGAAAGAAATAAAAAGGGCTAGAATTCAAATTGAATTGATGAAAAATGCCCAGAATTAAGAATTTACCAAATTCTGAGTTGAATACCTTATTTCCACCATGAAGATTTAGCTCGAATTGTTGCAATGCTCTACAATTTTGCAGAAAGAAACCATGCAAAACTAGGATGTCGGAAGCTCACGAAGTGAAAATGTCCATAGAAAGGGTTTGGAACAGCGAACGAATAAAACGTTTTTTGAAATGAAAACAATCGTTCTTGATTTTATTTTATTTTATTTATTTATTTATATATAAAGTTATAAACCCTCAGCTGCTTATCAGCAGCTTAATTTCATTTTATTTATCAATTCCATAAAATCTCTATTTCGACGTGTTTTGAGTTCTAACGCTTTTTTTGGATTCGATTTTTCACCAAATTGAGCCAATCTCTCGACAAAACATACCATCTTCATAAAACGCCCATAACATTGATTTTGGTCACACCAAAACCCAAAAAATCTTAATTTTGTCCACTACATATGGAACCCTTATGGACCAATTATGTTGCCACACTTAGCCAAACGTACACCAATTTAGGCTCAATCTCAACCTCAACCACCACCAATTGATACGAAACTCGAAACAAGATCTCACACAAACTTCATCTCATTTCACACTACCTCTGATCCCACACAAACTGAGACGTATACACCTCACCAACAACCAACAAATAGTCTATTATTTACTTTCTTGATGATCACGTTACACATATCTCGAGGCGAATCCAAGGTACACTTTTATTTAATTCAAACTATAGGATTGATTTATATATATATATATAAATCATATATATATACACACCTATATATTCGTGGCTAGAAATTCGCCACGCACTCCAACGACCATCCTCTATCATGCACACTATTGTAAATCCCACGCGTCTCACCCCGACTCCGCGTGTCACTTGGTGTCCACCAATCATTAATTATTTTGTAAAATTTCATGATTATCTCTTCAATTTATATCTAAATTGAATTTCAAAAATTACCAAATATTGGAGAAAATTCCCCAATTCACTCTGGAACTCACGGACATCATATATACATTTTATTTGACCATATTTCGGGTCGAAATAGTGTATAATACATCAAATAGGCACGCATAACAGAAAAACAATATTAAATTTATGATCTCTGATTCGTAACATGTGGGTTCCACCTCAAATACCTTAATCCCAAATTAAATCAGAAAATATTTAATTAGCCGCCTAATCAAGTTTATAAAACTCTCGGATGTCATAAGCACGCTCACATATCTTACTAAGTGTCCTAGATTTAGTACTGACAACATAATATTCGATGTCAGGCCTCGGTCCATCTCCAAAATGGTATACATCCTTTGAGTCATCTTTCAGTACCAAATCTCCAGCAGACTGTCTCAAATGGTCGTATCTAACTTGATACTGCATCACCGACTCATTAGCTCTTTGTCTCAGGTCCATAAATTCCTTAATTAGCATTTTCATCATTGTAGGTGGAAAGTATTACTGATACAACTTCTTCTTAAATGCATCCTAAGACTCAAAATCATCATTCAAAGCTATCGTCGTACACCACCAAACATTAGCGTTTCTCTGCAGTGTATACGATGAAATCTCAGCTTGAAGTCTATCCTCAATCATTAAAACCCTATGTTACTTCTCATGAGACAACACCCACTTCTCAATCTTCTCAAAGTCTCACTGACTATCAAAATAAATTGGCTTTAGTCTAATAAAATCCTTCACCAAATAAACCTTTGCCAACGAGCTAGAAGATGTGGGAATGGGAGAGAATGTATCAACCTCTCTACGGCTGGTACTGCCACTACTGATATAGTATGTACTAGAAGAACTAGTGGTGTCATAGTAGGAAGCTCTGACGACGGTAGCGTAGGTGTAGTAGTAATAGTGGGAACCAATGTCTGTACCGATGGTGCAAAATGAGTTATCATCATAGTGATGAAATTGGTTAACTACTGCCCCTGAGCTGATATAAGGTCAAACAACCTCTGCAGATCATCCATAGAAATGGGAGACTGACTACCACTGACACCTGTATCCATGCCATCACGTGAATCAGCCATCGTTATCTATAAATTGATAGCGAACGTGATATCAGCTACTACGTGACATAACGCGTATGTATATAAAATATATATATATACACAAATATCAAATATAACACATACATATAAAATTCTCAACTCACATCAACTCACTTCCCAACTAATAATTTATAAGTAAGGATCATCTGGTTTCCACATCTAAAGTTTATATTTTATTCACATTTCATTTCATACTTATAGAATCAATTACATTTGGAACACCTCATATTTAAAATCCCCAAACTGGTCCCAATTATACTTGGAACAAATTTACTAATTTGTAGGTCAATATAATCATTTCGCATTTTTTGAGGTAAAAAAACTCGTATAAATTCTTGACAGACTTTCAATTTTTAACTTTTTATAGAAATATCCAATTTCTATTTATTTGGACCACAAATATGTTTTTTTCTTGATTTTTTAATCAATTTTCTAAAATCTTTACTAAATTCCAACATTTTTTTTCATTTTTTCTTTTTATTTGAGAATAGGGGTTCAACCCTTGAACTGGACCCGGTTCAGGCCGGTTCGGAGGATCAAACCCCCTTTTTCCTTAATGCATCCTTTGTTCCTATTTTTGCAACTGTTGTTTTTTTGGTTCCTTGATTGTTGTTTTCCATTAGGGTTGGGTTTGGTCCCAACCCCGAGTGAGTTTAGGCAGGGGGTCGTCTCTTTCCTCCAATCGAGCCTCCCCAACTTCATCTCCAACGTCACAACCAACATCAACAACAACCATTAACAACAATAATAATAATTACACAACCAACAATAACCACGGAATCCTAACAATCTTATCTTGCGTTTCTTCACCATCGCCTCTCCATAGTTTCGATCTCTCTTACTGTCCGTCCATCGACTTGACCCTCTGTCTCTTTTAATTTCGATACCTCTGTAAATTAAAATGAGATGAGGTGGTTTTGTTTTGGTTGAGGATAAATATGAGATTTTCAAAAGATTTGTATCATGAGAATTTTGAGGTAGATCTAAAGGTTAAATATACAATTTTACTTTCTTGAGATATGTGTTATGTATCTCGAGGTCGATCTTGTGGTTGTTAACCAATTATATTTCCGCCTGACCAACTTATGTTGGATTAAAATATAAATATTTCTCGAGATTCACACACATGAATCTCGAGAACAATCCAAATATCAATTGCAACTCATGCACACATTTGCTCATTGATTGTTCTTGTGATGTAGTCACACACATCTTGAGGCATGAACAAACCTCTCTAAGCATTACCAACATCTAGCACCTCATCGATGCCACGCTACGCGTATCTCGAGGCAATTCAATGGTTTAAACAACTTAAAACCAAACTATAGGTTATATATATATATTAATGATATATAAATATATATCTATGTATTTTCTCCTTTATAAATTCACCACGCACGTCGACAACTACCCTCATTCTTGCACACTATTGTACGTCCCACGCGTGTCACCCTCGACCCCGCGTGTCACTAGATGCCCTCCAATTTATTTATTATTTTAATATATATATATATATATTTAGGGAAATCTTACGATGATGCCCAAATATATAACCATAACCATGCTATGGAACTGCTCAAAATGTATTGTGCATTGAGTATTTTATGCATTTATAATGTCTCATTTCATGTGTTAGATTAGAATCCAATGGTTGTAAATATTGTATCCATGACATGGGTATATATTTAATTCACATGGTAGTAGTTATATATATACACATATAGACATACACGCGTGCGTGCATATATTCATGTGTTTAAAATTTCGTCGTATGGACCGAGTATACTCAGGCGTGGATGCTACCCCACGACTCATGTGCATAACCCTTGACCCACACATGGTATTAGACATCTCATAATTTTCTAATTATTTTCTTTCGGATTATAGGTTTTATTTATATATATTTATATATAAATATATAAAAATATATATACATTTATACATTTTAAGAGTTATTCGGTTGCTACGTACACCAATAAATACACTCGAGTGTACATATTGCTTCCATGTCTCCCTATGTAATCCCTCACGATCACATGTGTCACTCTAGGCGTACAATCAATTTATTTATTATTTATTTTTTAACTATAGGTTTTATATTAATTCACATTAATCGCGTGTTGTTACATTGATTATTTCTCCACCAATTAAACACAATACATCACAACAATCATACTCAAACACTAATCGAGACAAGCTGTGGTTAACCAAGAGCCTAACTCAGGTTAATTAACTTTTAGATTAATATTAATTACTAAGTTAAGGATACGAGTCACTACAAGGACGACTTTGGATTGAGATGAATCACCCACATACACTCCATATTAGATGACTATCATATATGGATTTGCTAGTGTCAACCACTTTTAACGTTGTTCCAGTCCTTATGTATTTCAATACATGTATGGTGTTCCTTCCATTGAGATCCATGATTGGTATAACGTTCATGGATGATAATCATTTTATAAAGTTATGAAGCCTTATGTGTATATATCGTTCTAGTCCTTATGTCTATCATACATATATTAAAATTTAATTTAGCTATTCATTTATTTTTAATTCCTTGTAGGCATTTTTCCATACAAATTGACCCATACAGCCTATTACACTATCATGGCGGCAATATTGTGACCCAGTGTTGTACTGATGGGCAAAGTCTTACATTGTTCGTTAATTATACTCCCTTGATGAGACAGTAAATATTTGTTGTAAAACTATAGTTTAAGTGAATCTTAGAAGTCCTTAGCACATTAATATATAAAGAATTATAGATGAACAATGTGTTATGACTTTTTTCGATTGAAACCGTTGGTGTGTGTGTGCTGAGTATAAGTTGGAATAATGCATTTTGATCTTATCCAATTGGAATAGAAAATGTGGCATAATGGCATTCCCTCCCAGTTAGGTTATACTTGGTTGTAACATGCAATTCCATCTCCACCCTATTTGAACAAAACCATATTATCATAGCCCCATGTTTCTAATCGTGTTTTAATTCTTAATCAGGATCCTCCACCCTTAACGTGGCACCCACTTCATGATACACACACTGCCTGAGGCATGTGGTCGAGGTGTATTTTATATTTATGTGATGATTTTTTAATGTATTATATATATGTAGACTATTAAGTCACCTCTACTTGTTATTTATAGGTGTTGATATGTGAGCGGGGGCAAACTTAGAGATACGTGCAGTCGTGGGACCGGGTAGAGAGTTATATGGTAAGCTAATATTAAGTTAATGTGGGTTAATTAGTTAAACTTGATGTAACTATAGCTGATTTATAATAAATGTATCTTAATTTAGTAAAATAAAACAATAGCCATTTGATGTTTCTCGAGATACATGCGGACACATCAAAAGACCAATAGAGTATGAATTGGTGTTAGTAAGGTGAGTTGATGGATTTGAAATAAGAGGTGAACCATTAGATTAGCCTTGAGATAGGTGTACACATTAAGATCAAGGGCTATAAGTAAATCTTACCTATATATATATATATATATAAGTGCTTGTGATGGCCATGCAAATCATCTAGATCCATTAAGAGAGGAAAATTTAAGGTTTTAGTTGATGGAATTCTCTAAGGAATTGTGAGAAATAGATCAAATTCGTCATCAAGAAGTGAAGAAATCAAGCTAGGAATCAAGCAACAACCTAGGTAATGAAGTTCATCATTTCTACATGCTTTAAATTCATGAGCATAGGGTTTTGAATTAGGAGGTTATGATAAAAATCAATTTGAAAACCTTTTTCACTAATTTTATGAGCTAAATGAAGCATCAAGTGAGTCCTTGTTAGGGCTGGCAATTTGGGTCATGAAACGTTTAGCACGACACGACACGACACGGTGTTAAACATGTCGTGGATTTGGCAAAAGTGTATGTAGGTCATAAACAGGTTAACCTGTTTATACACGGTTCATAAACGAGTCGTTAACGTATTAACCCGTGTGACTCGTTTATGACTCACATAATTATATACTTATATAACTTATAATTTACATATAATTAATCACATATAAAATATAAATATGACTTTTTATTTCTTTTCTACCCTTTTCAAAACCCTAACATACTAACACAACCACAACCCATTTCCCTACTCTTCTAGTCTTCCACGGTTCCACCACAACACCACTGCAGATCTTCTTCTTCCACCTTGACCTCGCCAGCGTAGCCGCTGTCGATGACGATGAGGAAGAGCAAGAGCTCCACTATGACTCAACAAGGAAGAAGGAGATTGTCTCAGTTTCAACCTCAGGTAACAAAATCTCTCCCCCTCTCTCTCTCTCTCTATCGACAGCCATCTCTGTCCACCGTCTCCGTCTCTGCTCCGCCTCTCCGCCTCTGCTCTTCCGCCATCTCCGCCTCTCCGCCTCTGCCATCTCCGCCATCTCCGCCTCCATTCGTCTCTCCGCCTTTGCCATCTCTGCCTCTGATCTCCGTCTCCATCCGCTCCGCCTCTTCCATCTCCCCATCTCCGCCTCCGATCTCCGCCTCCATTTGCCCCTCCGCCTCTGCCACCTCCATCCGCCCCTCCGCCTTGCCATCTCTGCCTCCGATCTCCGCCTCCATCCGCGGGTTGTTTGTATTAATTTTGTATTTTATGATGTTTGTATTAATTTTGTATTTTATGTTGTTTGTATTGATTTTGTATTTTTGTAGTGAAATATCATTCATGTTTAACAGGTTGATAAACAGGTTAAAAAGGTACGCAAATGAGTCGAGTTAAGCAGGTTAAACATGACCTGTTTAATAAACGTGTTAAACGTGTCATATACGGGTTACCTGTTTATTAAACGTGTCGTGTGTCGTGTTTGCAAATGGTGACTTGTTTAATAAACGTGTCGTGTACGTGTTTAGGATAAGTGGGTCGTGACTCGTTTACGACACGACACGTTTGCGACTCGTTGACACTAATTGCCAGCCCTAGTCCTTGTGTAACAGCCAAATATTTATTGACATCATCATTTAGATTATTTTCAGACTCGGATGCTAGCTCAAGCCTATGTGGATGCCCCAAATAGGCTAGGACACGCCTAATTGGGCATGAATAGTTCTTTTTGTCTGTTGGGTGTTTATTTGCGATGTTAATTATTATTTTATTCATTATTGTATCACATGTGTGAATTGATATTGATATATCGTGTGAGGACGTGAGAAGGGTATTCACCTCAAAAAGCATGTCGGTGCGGGTGTTGAGTAGGCGAAGTACTAGTACACTAAGTCTTGAAAAATGATAAATAGACTAATATGACAATAAACAAGACAAATGTGACATTGGATGATAATAAAATCATAGGCTAAGTCAAAATAATTGGATACATCAAGGATTAAGAGAAATGCGTGTTGAGATGCAGGGTACGAGATGTCAAGTAGTCAAGTAGTAAGAGAAATGGTAATACACCAAATTTAAGACCTTAAATAGCCTACATATGAGTTAATGTGCCTATGCTAAGAATTTTAATTTATTAAATTAAAAAGGGGATTATAGTTTGATCTATTTAATTAGATCTTTAGATTTTATGGAGATGATCCTAGATGATGATTCTTAGGCTAGATGTGTATAAGTGTATGTGTCACTGGAGTATGTGACTTAACTAATGAGGATCCTTTGATTTTTCTAGAGATGGGTGTACATATTTAAATCAAGGGCCAAAATTAAATCCCACAAGAATATAAAATAAGGACTTAGTGGGTTTTGATTTCAAAGTCAATATCTAAACACATGCAAATCTGAAAAACTCAGAGAGGAAATGTTGGAATTATGAAGAATTGAGGTTCTAGGGAGATCAAATCCAAGAATTTGACAAAGAGGTAACAATCTAATCATTTTCTTCAATTTGTGTGTGTGTGTGTATGTCCATGAAAATGAGATTTTGAAGATTTGGGTTTTAATGGTGATTTGTGTTGTTTTTGTTATTGCGATTATTGATATTGTTGGATTGTTGGAGATGAGAAGAGAAGAGAAAGGAAATAAAAAAAAAACATAAACAACAAACCATGGAGGCAGATGCAATTAGTCTTTGTGGAGAAACCGGGCGTGGTTCTGGTGGGGCCAACCCCCATTAAACAATTAAAAATAATTAAAATTAAATTAAATACATAATAAATAAAATAAATTTTAGAAAACATAGAAAAATAGATAAAAATGACAAAAAAATCCAAAATATCGAAGAAAATATATGAAATTGGGAAAATGTAGAACATTTGACTTCGAGAATTTTTCAGGCATTTGGCACCTTGGTGTAACTTGAAAAATGTGCCACAACAAAAAGTTTTAAAAAAATTCTAATTTTTTGTTTAAGATTAATAATCTTACTTAATGTGGCTCTAAATTGATTAAAATGATACATTTGGACTTCAGGGGACTAAGGGGACCTAATTCGGGTACCGAGAGCTAAGCGGGATCGAATTCGGGAGTTTGGGGAAGTTGGAGCATGCATTTGAGGTTTGTAAAATCCAATGGAACGTCATTTTAGTATTTACTTGCTTTCTTTACTATATTACTCTATCTTGTTCAGTGTATTCCTGATTCTACCCCTTATTTACTTTAATTATCTATGTATGTGTCACTGTTTGAACAGTTGGTTGAGTTTATTCCCTCTGGGTATTTCGTTGTATGTTTATTGCACGCTAGAACATAACGTGAGCTACTTTGTCGGTACATGTGTCGGAGCATTGTGGGTCTACACCGACCACCGAGAGGACTAGGTCATGGGCCAGTTGGGTACGCCTACTAGTAGGATCTTTGTGAGGGTATTCAAAGTATGGTCTAGTCTGATCTAGACAGGTACACATGTTTGAGTTTTAATGTTATTTAAACATGCGATGATCCATTTATAGTTGACCGTTTACATTTCACATATTTATTTATTGGAATTCCTTTACTTTATCATATGAATGCTTAATGAATTTCCTTAGGATTTTACTCATTGGACTCGTCATCTATTTTATTATGATGGCTGAGTGCAAATCTTTCTATGAGTAAGGGTAAGGGGATTCTTGGCGACTATCTTTGATCTCTTCTACTATTCGGCACACTACTTGTAGGTTTTTGTATTTACATATTTTGTTATATATTTCGGGTTTATGGAGACTTATGAGACGCCTTTACTTGTATATATTTATATTTGTCACTTTGTATACAGTGTACTATATTCTGGGTTTTCCAAAGTAGAGTTGATGCTCTACAAAACTTAAAAGTTAATTAAAATTCATGTTTATGTAATTTAAGACTTCTGCATAAATTTACTGGTTACATACTTGCAACTCTGAAAAACATAAGCCATAAATGTAATTTAATGTATATATCGAATAATTAACAAATAATATAAAGAATATGATAAATAACACGCACATTGAGGAGCGTTAATGTAGTGACATAGATCAACAGAGTTGTAAGACTCGCATAACAGCTCACACGACAGCCTCGGGGCGCGAGGCCGCCACACTTGAACCTTGATTTTTGAAATTAAAGATTTTTGGTAAAAATTTGAGGTATTAGTTCACTTTTGGTTTTTTTGAAATTTCAGAGGGTAAATGATATCGTTTTTGAAATTGATTTACATATTTGAGTTCCTCGTTTCGAGCTTATAATTCACCTATTAAAAAGTTCTCGATTTGTATTTAAAACCAAAAAGTAATGAATTTTTTATGTTTTATGTGTTCTTCACTAAGTTTTCTCCAATGCATGTTTAACTTGATGAAATCTACATATGGCATCAAAGGGCTTTTGTTTTATTTTGTTAATGGAGTCCTTATAAGGTTTATCATGGTTAAGTTAAGGTCATTTTTGAGTCCCTAAGCTTGCATTTTGAAATTAGAGGTTTTTGCCAGAATTTGGTTTCGAATCCCCTGTTGGTTTTCCAATTTTTTTAGAATGCAAACATTATATTCTTTGAAAATGGTTTACATATTCAAATTCCTTGCGAAAAACTATTAAATTTGCTATAAAGAAGTTTGAAATTCGGAGTTGAATCGATAAAGTCATGATCGATTAAAAATTTCATATTATTTGTGTCAATGAATCTGGTTTTTCCTAAATTCCTCTATGAAGAAGTTTTTACTCTTCAAATCTGATTTCATTTTTGAGATCCTTGCAAAATCTTGCTTGGCTAAGTATATTGGGTTTCATATTTGCTTTTAATTTGATCAGGTTATGTCGATTTGAAGTTATGTCAATTAAAACTTAAACTCCTTAACTTAGTCTAAAACCCTATCTAATGGCCTAAACCCACTCTAAAACATACTAAATGATATTAAGAGTCTAAGAGAGACTCGAGAGTTCAAGTGCGAGTTTTAGGACTTCGGGAAGGTGATTTAGTTAGGAGACTATTGCGTGGGGTGTAAGTAATCTTGTTGAGGTTCTAGTTTACGTTTCATTTCGATTATGCTCTATTTTATAGCCTATTTGACTATAAAATTCCTTGTGTTCTAATAACATGAATTTGTTTCTTATTCTACTCATTATATGGGTGTTTTATCATGATTTCATGTGCTTATGGAATCAATGACTTATTCTCGTATTCTATGTCCTTCTTACTATTTTTGATGAAAGAGTTATTGAGAATAGCATGCTATTAGGATTAGAGAAATGAAATTGGAGTGTATATGGAATTGTATTCTATAATTGTTGGCTTTGAAGCATATTTCCTTGTCTTGAAATCCCTAATGCGAGTCTTTCTTGAAATTAAAGTAGTGATGGAATATAGGATCTATTGCATGATATGGGATGCGTGGCACACGGTGTCACTAGACTACCAGGTTGTCGCCACTCACCACTACACTTGCGCATTACACGGGTTAACAAAACTCGTACTAGTTAGCATAAATGAGTGATTATGAAGGCGTATGGCTTAGCTCCAACCTTTGATAAAGGCCTGTGTGATAAGGTTCATGGCAAATCGGACCTAGATCGTTACTGCTTAGCTTGTGTCAGTCTCATTCTGTTTAATTGTGATATTTTCAAGCATATTTCCATTTCAGCACTTCTTTGCTATATTTATGCTTTTAAATAACAGTTGAATATGTTTGGAAATATAGATAAGAATCTCTAGGAATTACTTTATTACATATTGTACTCACCACCTTTATTTGACGGTGGGTGCAGATCTATTGAGCAGTGGGCCGGGCAAGGAGAAAATTGACAACAATCTCTAAGCATTCGACGATTTTCTACTTCTCATCTTGTAGGTCTTGACTTTTGATGTATTATTTGCTTTATGCCTCTTCTATATATATTTTACGTTGTATATTGGGTTTAGCGGTTAGTACTCTGACTTGACACTTGATTAGCTCACAATGTTATCATCCTTATGATATATATATATGATGTGATGTTATTTTCTTGGTTTCCACGCTTAGGATTTTTAATAATTACTTCTGCATAAATGTTAAGACTTTCGCTAAATGTTTTTAACTATAAATTTTTTTAATTAACTCTAAAACTCAATAATAATGTGACATGTGTATTACTTATCCTGAACACGTTTAATAAAATAATAGGACAAAAAGCTGACTAATACGTAGTTAAGTCATACGTGGTTATGATTAGGGCTTAATTATGGGATTAAGCCAGGTAATGCCCTATTTTAAAAAATGGGTCGTCACACATATGCTATAGTTTACTCTGACTGGAACAAGAAAATTATGATGGTGTTGAGTTTTAGTTGGAATAATATGTTTTAGTCTTGTCCGATTGGAATAGAAAATGTGGCATGATGGTGTTCCCTCCTGGTTGGAATATACTGGGTCGTAATATGCACTTCCAGTTCTACCCTAATAAAACAAAACCATTTGTCTTGATTTACTCCGATCGAAACAAAAAAGATCATGATGGTGTTCCATCTCTCCCAGTTGGAAAGGACTGGATGACAAATATATCATACTAGTTGTGTCCTACTAATGTAAAATGCTTGTGTTCCGGTTCTTTCCAACTGAAAATTATTATCATGTGCATTTAATGTAAAAGTTAAGAAAAGCTATTGATATACAAAGATGAGAATAAGTAGGTACAAAAACACTAAACTTATAAATTTAGATGAATACAAGTGCTTATATTGAAGTCATCAAATAACATAATCTAACACTATCTAATTTCTTTTTCAAATACAAATTGCATATATCGAAGTTGTCAAACAGTCCTAGTTCAATGTGGACCAAAATTCTCCAAAAGCTCTAAAACTAAGTTTAGTGTTTTCCAAAATTCTCCAAAGCTAAAAAAAGTACGCCTACCAAGATCTTTTATGATCACTCTTGTGGTGCCACATTTTTTCTTCGTTTGCAGTGGTAGGTCTTTATGCTTGCTTGGGACACATGACCATTTGTAATTGGGGTAATGTGCGACAAGATTGATGTTTGAACCTAGACACTCCTTGAAGGTATTCCCAGTTCCTCTAGTATGGTCAATCCTGATAGGAAATCAATCACTGAATCCAATTAAGTAATGACATTGGGAATGGTCAACTGCGTTTCTGGGGTTGACATGTCGTAAGACGTCAAACAACAACAAATAATTATTAAAAGCGTGCAAGATATTATACCATGATGAGATCACTATCAACAAAAGATTGCAAAACATTTGTATCATGCACTTGTTGATTTAAGATTGTATGAGAAATCTATTGAAACCACTCGATATAGTTCAAAGATGCTTCCCATGAATGGTGTGCAAGATGACCATGTTTACTTGGAGCCCATAAACGGTTTTGCCACCACTTCCATTATTGCAGGTTGTACGCATGCTCACCATGTACTTACCTCTACTATCTCGTGCTGCCAACGTAGGGTTGATGGGGGGCAGATGGAATAGTTTGCACATAACCAAGCTTTCAGAGGAATATATTTGGATAGTAAGGCTCAACAATTTTGAAGTAATTAATGAGGCCATCATAAAAATGCATCTCCAAAATGTGGCCATCAAATCGATTATTTTTGTAAGGGTCCCAAGTCACCTGCACAAAAGCACTAAATAAATCAACATTAAGCAAAGTAACGTTCAGACAACAAAAAGATGAAAAGTTGAAAGACCTTATAAGGTCACAACCTATCAATACGTCGATGGAGGTTGGCAACATTACTTTCATTTAAGCCCCATTTGGTACATGGAATCCATAACCCTACACGAGGTTGACTATTATGATAACGCTCATTAAAGTGGGGGCGTGTGAATGAGATATGATCATATATCCAACCCTACCAAAATACATTGGAACATATAAACACTAGTTCAATGTAGTCACAAGATATGTAAAAATAACTCAATGCAAATTTATACCTTAAGCAAGATAAGGAATCCAACAATCTGAGATGTTAAAGCCCATGAACTACTCATAAGTTGACAATATAAGTATGCAAGCGCTGCACCACCCTATACATACGTCCCAATCTTATCTAAATCCTTAAATAGTAAAAGGGTAGACAAATGAACTCCCATGCCCGACTTATCAGTAAACAATGTACAACTAATGAGATATAATATGAATGCTCTCGCAGTGCACTACATTGAAGGATAATCTTTAACACTCTTCTTGGATTGACCAAATTCAGTTTTAAGCCACGCTAAGCTAATAATCATTCATTATTTGTATTAGTTTCCATCTCGACCTCCTCTTGTAATACACCAAGTTCAGAATACACTAATTGAACAACATCTTTGAATCCCATTTGATTCATAATCATGGGCTTGCTAACCACTGGTATACGAAGAAGAGAATGCACATCATTGAGTGTGATTGACATTTCTCCAAAAGGCTAATGAAATGTATTTGTCTCAGGCTACCATTTCTCCGTAAAAGCTATTATCAACATCTTATTTGTAGGTCTATATGAATAAGTGATAAGTGGTCTTAGGCTAGACTCGCTTAGTTTTTCCTCTAGCCTTACTTCTTAAGATGACACTCCCATTCCCATTCTTTCGCGCTCTTGCCATGATTTATGCACCTCGATAAAGGACGATGCTCCTAATTAAAACAAGACCATTAATTTCTTTATCACTGACATGAAAAGCGACAAACACATAAGAATGATTAGAATGGTTTACACTTACTTCATTATTCCAAATTGTTGCAGTCACATTGTGATGGCCCCATATTCTGAGGCAAGATGTATCAAGCTTTGAAACGTCTATTTTGGTGGGCGAGGATGAAGGCAAAGTAGGGGATTACATCATGAGTTGCAAGATTTGCCAACAGGTTAAGGCTAAATATCAAAGAGACTGATTCAGGTGTTAGACCAAATCTACGCACTTCTTGCCGACTTCTACCAAACGCAATTTCCAGCAACTGAGCGTCCTTTATGAGAGAGAGATTGACAAACTTCATGAGGTGCCATTATCTATTATATCGAACAAAGGATCGCAAATAACATCCATGTTGTGGAGAAACAAGTAAGTATAGTTTTACACGAGCTTACAGCATAGTACGACATTCCACCCGCAGACTGATGGACAATCAGAGAGACTGACTCAGGTGTTAGAAGACATGCTCATAGCTTATGTGTTGGAGTACAATGGGTTGTGGGATGAATATCTACATTTGTTTGAATTTACCTACAATAATACTTACCAAGCTAGCATCGGGATGACACCGTTTGAGGCACTGTACAACAGGCCCTGTAGATCACTAGCATGTCGAGCAATGCCTGAAGATATAGTAGCAATTGGGCCAGAGATCGTGGTAGATCATATAGAGAAGAAATATGTTGACAAGTATCGGGATGGATTAGAGTATAAAATGGAAAATTTTGTCTATTGAAAAGTTTCGCCACTAAAGGGTCACAAATGGTTCAGAATCAAATGAAAGCTCGCACTGAGGTTTATAGGTCCTTTCAGAATCACAAAGAGAGTTGGAAAGTTTCATATAGGGTTGAGTTACCACCACAGTTAGGAGGCGATCGTCCAGTGTTCCATGTATTGATGTTGAGATTGGACAGTTGAGAGAGGGAAACAGATCGATAGTGGACTTGACTCAGATTGACATAACCGAAGATATTACTTACGAGGAGCAACCAGTACAGAATTTAGCCGCAAGGTGCATAGTTTGAGGAACAAGGACATCCCATTAGTTCTCTTCAAGTGGCAGCACCACGAAGGCGAGGAATTAACATGGGAACGAGAGTCTTATACGCGCGAGAGTTTCTCATTACTCTTTTGATTTTCGTAAGTAGTTTCATTTTAGATATTTCAATTTCGAGGGAGAAATTCTTATTAGTTGGGAAGACGGTAACGACCCTAATAAATATAATTCTAGTCAATTGCCTAATAGGACTGTGATGTGGTAGTTAATCCTACATGATGACTCGATCAAAACTCGAACGTCGACAACGAGGTAATAATTCAATAATTTTTTTTGTGTGTGATGTCTTGAATATTTTATGTTTATCAGTGTGCACGCACAACTTTATTGGCGTTGTTGTTGAATTAACGAGTGAGCAAAGTCCTCGAGATGTGCGCGTACACCAGTGTTTGGGTATGTCAACAATATAAATTAAATTTGGTTGAATTGAACTTATTTAATTGAAATGCCTAAGTTAAGTCATAAGGGGCATTTTAGTCATTTCACAAATTAGAATTTTTAAGAAATATATTAGAATTATGAGGTGTCAACTTCTTGTGGTTTATAGATAGATAATGGCAAATTTAATAAATATTAAATAAAAAAAATTATGTAGTGGTGGTTTACCCACTTAATGATAGTATAAAAAAGAGAGATGAAGGGTGAGGGTTTTATTTAAGTTAGAAGTGGTGTAGGGGTGGTGGTGAGGAAGATGAACAATTTCTTTGGAAATCTTAACTAAATCGAGTAAGTTAACATTTAATTTCATTTAATTTTGATGTTATGGATTTAATACATAGTATAATTGATTTATTCATTGTTGGTAAGTTGATATTAGTAAAGTTTATTTTAATTGATTGATTTAAAGGATACAAAAGAAAGTTATTGTTGCTCATGTTGAGAAAGAAAAAAAAGAAAAGAAATAGAAAAAGAAAGGGGAATCGATTTCACCAAAATCACCAATTGGTGATTTTTGGGGAAGGGGGGAATGCACGCATGCGAAATGCGTGCGTGCGGATCTCAAATTGGGCCTGGCACTGGCCAGGCCCAATCCAACATGGCTAAACTAGGTCCGGGTCAGCCCAAATTCGGTTCAAGGGGGTCGAAAAGTTCCCAAATAAATATATTTATATACATATTTTCATTTTAATTTATAAAATAATAGAAGATAAAAAAAACCAGAAAAACTCAAGAAAAATAGGAAAAAAATCTGGAAAAACAAGAAAAGTGAGAAAATTTATAGAAAAGTGAGTTTCGAGATTTTTCGGGGATTTATACATCGAGATTCTCCTCGAAAAGCATGTCAATGCTATAACTTCCAAATTTTGAATTATTTTGAGATTTAAAATCTAAATTATATCAAATAGACTCAAACTCACCTAATTTATTGTACATTGATACCAGGAGCCTAGGAGCTAGTGTCAGTTATCGAGTGCGTATTTCGAGGCATGAGGGAGCCACAATTTTACTTGATATTTTGCTTATTGAGGTAAGTAAACCAGTAAGAAATTAAATAATAATTATTTTCATTTCCTTGCTATATTTGATGGAGTTATTGCTATTAGTGGACTCTACGTCCTCACCGAGTGACCTTGGGTCTAAGCGTTTAGGTCTAGTGGTGTCCACTCGCAGGTTGAGCAATCGACTAACTCTCGCGGCTATCCGACGGGTCTAAATTATTTGAGTGAGCATCCGCCATGTGTTGTGGCTCCTCTAAGGTACTCGAGTTCAATTGTGGTTGAGCATTCGATTTAGTTTGTGGCTCCCTTTGGAATGTTTTCTCGAGCAATGGCTTAAGCGAGCTGACAGTGTCGAACGAATTAGGTGCGACGGATGCATCTCTGACTCACCGCACTAGTGTTAGACACTTACACTTTTTAAGTGGCTTTAAGCATACGTGTACAGTGTCAGGACCACTTACTCCCTATCCTTTGCTTCCGGGTCACTTGGTCCCCACCGTTGACCAGTGTTGTCTGTCTATCGTGCATTTTATTGATTCTGTCTCAACACCTTATTTCTTTTCAGCATGATTTATGGACTCGTTTGTTGTTTAATCTAAATTACTATTGAACTTCTTCTGGATTTACTCATTAGAATTGTCTCTACTTTTGGTGACAATTGCAGCTCCCTCTAGTAGTAAAGGAAATGAGCATGTGATCGGTGACTTCCTTTGAGCTTCCCTCAGAGTTAGCTCCTCTTTGTGACTACAGTAGGTTTATTTTGATATTTTGGACTGTACATTTGATATATTTATGTCGTTGGTTACTTTGGGGTTCATTTTGGGTTTTGAGACGTTAGATACATGTATATGACACTATTTCACACTATTTGTCACCATATATGTATACATGAGATCTACTTTTGCAAGATTTCCACATCTAGGCATGTCCCGACTAGTGTTTATTTACTTTAGTTGATTTAAATATTTCTTAAATTTCGTTGAGTAAACATTAAGACTTGTTAAACTAAATAACAAACCATATAAGTAATTAATGATTAAATAACTTGGATTAGAGGCTGACTAGGCCTACGTTGACTCTGTGGGAGTTAATCGGTGGTCCACGTAGGTTTATGCCAAGCGAAGCCCTATTTTTAGGTTATGGGGCCATCACAATACAATCAGTACTTTGCGCTAACTCACTAAATCTTGAATATAATATGTCGATCTTTGAGTAGACACTGTCTGAAGCCTCATCTACGCACAAATCATCACCCTAGTGTTGGTAGGAATATTTGACTAAGTCATCACCGTTGCTGCCTCGAGTAATTCATACTCATGTGTCACATGACATCTAACAACCTAGGCATCTTCATCAGTATCCTACTCAAGGCATCAACAACTACATTAGCTCTTCCTGGGTGATACTCCAGAGAAAAGTTGTAGTCATTCAGAAACTCTAACCATATGCATTGTCTCATGTTCAGCTATTTTTGTATGATGAGGTTTTTTAAACTCTTATGAGCAATGTAGACAGTGAACCTCTCTCCATATAAATGATGTCTCCAAATCTTCAAAGCAAATACTACCGTTGCCAGCTCTAAGTCATGAGTGGAATAGTTATTCTCATGTATATTTGGTTGTCCAGATGCATAAGCTACTGTGCCTCTATCCTGCATCAACACACAACCTAAACCTATATGAGAAGCATTTGTATAAATAAGGAATCCATGTCTAGCCTCTGGCAATATCAACACTGGTGCAGTAGTAAACAATCTCTTCAGTTGAGTAAATGCTTCCTCACATTCCTCAGAACAATCAAATCTACTATCCTTTTAGGTCAATCTGGTCAGCAGTGATGCGATCTTCGAGAAATCCTTCGCGAACCTACGATAATATCCTGCTAATCATGGAAAACACCTGATCTTTGTATTTGACGTCAATGTAGGCCAATCCATAATAGACTAAATCTTAGCTAGATCTAAAACAATACTTACTGCTCTAACAACATGCCCCAAAAACTTGACCTCTGACAGCTAAAATTCACACTCGCTGAACTTCACTTATAGTATGTGCTCCCTCAAAGTCAGCAACATCTCCCTTAGGTGTTGCTCGTGGTCTTCTCGAGTCCTCGAATATGTCAATATATCATTGATGAAAACTATCACGATGGGCGATCAAGAAATGGCCTCATCACCCAGTGCATCAAATCCATAACATTGCATGAGCATTAGTCACACCAAACAACATGACTGTAAATTGATAGTGTTTGTATCTCGTGCTGAATATCATCTTAGATATATCCTCATCCCGATCCTAAACTGATAATACCCTGATCTCAGGTCTATCTTGGAAAACTATTGTGTTCCTATAAGCTAATAAAAAATCATCAATCCTCGGTAATGGATACCTATTTTTGACTTTGACCTTGTTCAATTGTCTGTAGTCGATACACATTCTCAAAGTACCATCCTTCTTCTTCACAAACATGACCAGTGCTCCTCATGGCAACATATAAGGTGTGATGAATCCCTTCTGTCCCAAAACTTGTAGCTGACTCTTTAACTCCTCTAACTCTCTCAGAGCCATACGACATTGTGGTATAAATATAAGTCCGGTTTCTGGTACCAGCACAATAAAGAAATATATATCCCTCAATGTTAGTAAACCAAGTAAATCCTTCAGAAACATGTCTAGAAACTTGTACACAACTAGATCTTATCAAGTCTGGTCCTTGACTCTCTAATACTGTGTATAATGATACCAGAGTCTCTATCTCTCTACTAGTTGCAAATCGACCTCTAGTGCACTCGGCTCTCGTGGTACTACCACTATATGTGAACATCAGACGCCTTGAGATATCTAATATCAATGTCTTGCTGAAATAGTCAATATGAGTGTGACACACTGCTAGCCAATCCATCCTTAGTTATGCGTCGAAATCTAAGAACTTGAGAACCCCGAAGTCTGGAGGTAACTCTACCTCACCTATCTCTACTAGACGTCCTTCAACAAGACAATTAGGGTAAACCCTATCTCTGACTACGGTACTCAAAACCAAATGTACGCTAACTCTAATCGGTGTCAACCCTAAAATATTTATCATGCAACCTCAAATGAAAGATACTGTAGAACTCGAATCAAACAAAACATATAAGTCTCTACTACAAATGGAAACCATACCTTCAATGAATCTTAGTGTAGCATCAGCATCAGGCTGTGCTACTATGTGAACGCCCTCTCGTCTATGTGGTGGAACCACAACTGCTGGCTGTGGATAATCTCTAATCATGTGCCTAACCTAACCACACTTATAGCAAGTGACGGACATATGCTAACCTTAAACCTAGTTTTAAGCTCGTGCCTATCTTTGTCACTATAGAGAACTATCTCGACCTCTACCCTTACCTCTGCCTCGTCCTCTACCACCATGTTGCTGCTGACGTGGCACTAATGGTGCTGATAGAGCTAGTAATGCAGGTCTAACTGGTGGTGCCAAAGGAGGTCTACCATATGCAATGGCGTAAGAGATGATACATATGGTACAACCGTTGTAGATGTCCTTGAACACTAGGAACCTTTATCTCATCTCCTCGATCCCTTGCCTCTTTGTCTCCTCCTCTCATACTCCGCAACCTGATAAGGTGTCAATGCTGGTACTATTGGCGTCTATCAACAACTCTACCCAAATAATAGATCTCGTGAGAAAGTGCATGCTCATAAATCTCACACAAAGTCCTGACACCTTAACTGACTACACAAAATCCTATATCTGGCCTCAGTTCATCTCCAAAGTGGTACACATTCTCTGAATCATCTCTCACTAGATCCCCTGCAAACTGCCTTAGATAGGTGTATCTGTCTCTATAGCTCATCACTGACTTATCGGCTCCCTGTTTCAGATTCATGAATTCCTTCCTCAACCTCTTCATCACTACAGGTAAAAAGAACTGGTGATAAAACTTCGTCATGAAGGCATCCCAAGACTCAAACTCTCCCACATAAACTATTATCGTACGCCACCAAATATCGGCGCCTCTCTATAGCATGTACAATGAAATCTTAGCTTTGAGTTTGTCCTTAATCCTTAAAACTCTGTGCAACTTCTCATGAGACAATACCCATTTCTCAATCTTCTCAAAGTGTCGCTGACCATCAAAGAAAACTGGTTTTCGTCTTATGAAATCATTCGCCAACTGAACCTTTGTTGCCAAGCTAGAATATGGAGGTATGAAAGACGGTGTATAAATTGTCTCTATGACTGAAGTTGTCACTACTAGTATAATCGGTACTACCGACACTGTTATTGGTAATGTGGTAGTAGTAGTAGTAGTAAGGGCTGGTGTCTATGCTGGTGGAGCAAAGCGTGATGTCATCATGGCAATGAACTCTGCCAACTGCTGTCCCTGAGTAGCTACTCGGTCGGATAGCCTTTGAAAGTCATTAGCTGATGGAATAGGAGGTTGGCTGCTACTAGCACCTGCATATCCGCTATCGCGTGAATCAGCCATCAGTGTCTACAAGATGATAGCGTACGTGAATCAGCTACTACATAAATAACACACATATATATACATATAGAAAACTAACATGTACATATAAGAAATCCCCATCTTATATTCACTTAATTCCTAACTAATGGTTTCTAGGCAAGGATCATCTAGTTTTTCACTGCTAAAATTCATGTTTTATAATTTAGATTTTATTTGTTTCTTATTGGAAAAGCTAGGCATTTTGCTACAAACTGTAGCTTTGGTATCACATTGTATAATAACTATATTCCACAATCCTGAGCTCTATAAACTTAGGCTCTATAATTTAAGCTTTATAAACTTAGGCTTCGATACCACCTGTGATGACCCCTTCTCAAATTAGAGCACCGCCCGTCATAATCCTATCATTAAGCCCTAATCTCACCACATATGACTTAACAAGGAATTAGTCATCCTTTAAAAAACCTCATTACTTACCCATTATTTTTCAAATAGACATTTACCTATCCTATGTCAATTCATAAATAAGAGTTAATTAAAATTTAACTTAAAAGTTAATTCAGCGGAAGTCTTAACAAATTAGTGGAAGCTTTTAATATGATACCTAATATTTGTGAAAAAACCAGGGAAATAAAGATCACATGCATAAATACATATATATAGCAAACAATGATAATATATCATCATGTGTTTGATCGAGGTACTAGTCTCTCAACCCATAATATACAACTCCAAAAGTATATGAAATACATATAAAAGTAATACATCAAAATCAAAACCTAAAATATCTGGTGTAGCAACACTCCACTGGCTCATAGGTAGTCCCTAATCTTCTCTTTGTCTAGCTTGCTACTCGATGGATTTGCACCCACCGTCATAAAAAGGTTGGTGTATATAGGAAAGTAGAAATTAACACTGAGAGACATTTGTTCACATCCCCAACTATGCAACAAGTATCTAAAAGCATGATAATAGCAACTATCCTGAAAAGAGAACATGCAAAGAGATACTTTACTTAAACAAAATGAAACTAATACTCGGGTAAGTAGTAATGATCTAAGGCCAGTCAGCCGTGATCTTCATCACATCAGCCTCTTTACTATATAAGGATGAAGCCGAGCTTTTCATCAGTACGAAGTTCTGAGCTATGCTCTTTGCCTTTTATAACCTTTCGCTGGTGCTAGTCACCTGCAATATATATTTGCTAACACCCTCGGGTCCCACACCCCATGATGTCGCCTAATTTATGCTTACCAACAACCCCAAGACTCTTTCCCTATGTGTTGCGCAAAATAGTGGAGAGAATCTGATCGCCCTGGAAGTGTATTGGCCCTCATATGTCAGTCGGACCTCTATCATAAAATTTCCCTAGATACGAGAATTACTTTCATATTTCTAGGGATAACATGATTTGAGAATCTAATAACATAATTGCATACCTAGTATGCAATGGAACTAGATTCACAACACTATGTAACACCTACCTAATAGCATGTTATTTCACTGACCACATGTATTAAGAATCAAAATGACATAGCACATGATTTAAAGTTAATGAAATCATTTAATCAACAATCTATACCATGAACGCAACCTCATGAAATGAGAAAAGACAATAAGACATGGCATATTAAGTATAATGGCAAATCAGTTCAAATGACTCAAAATATATAAACAAATATCTCAATTAGTTTACTTACAATCCACGCAATTTCCTAAGCTATTTCAGCCTCATGACACCTCGAGTCTTGTATCCGAACCCCAGAGATCCTTTGCTAGGTTCTTGATATCATATAACAATTTTTGAGTGTGTTTGGACCTTTACTCAGGGTTTTAGATTTGTTTATAAGGTTTAAGAAATTTTAGAAAATTGTAGGTTTTTGTGTTGTCAAGGCAATTAGCCTAAGTGATTTGATTAGCGCACTAGTGGCCTTATTAGCGCGCTATCAACTGTCTCTAGCACACTACATGCTAGCTGTCCTACCTAGAGCGCTATGTGTAAGAAAACCAAGAATTCTGAAATCAGGATTCTGAGTTTTCTCTACACATAAGCTACCCAAATGCCTTGGGAACCCTTATATACACCTCTAGAGCCCCAAGAAATCAATAACAACATAAAATAGCCATTTATATCATGAAATTCAAGAATTCATCAAATTAACTAAGTTGCTAGTGTTAGTGAATTAGCTAGTTGTAAATTCCTAACTTAGCTCGATCGCTCTTTTACCAAACCTAACTAGTTGTTGATCATCTTCTTCACCAACGCTTCTCCTTCTCTCCAGCAAGCTTTCCTTCTCTCTTAAGCTATCTAAATGAAATGGTTTGAGTTGTTTTAGTTGATCTTAAGCTATATATGAGTTGGATATGGTTGATTAATAACCATTGATCTTCATGTGCACACGTATCTAGAAATTTATCTAAAGGCACACACATTGACACATTTCCCACTTACTAACTCTAAGTAACACCAATGCGTACCTACTTGGTGTTTAGATGTGTCAATACATATCTCGAGCTTCATCTCATGGCTATTATTTTAAAATGCTAACTTAGATACATTTAATATATAATCAACCATAGCCACATTAAAATCACTATTTAAGCTATACGAAACTCATACCAACTTACCATATCACTCTCTACCTCGGTCCCACACCGGCACGCATCTCGAGGTACATATCCACTCACGCCTTGACACCTAAACATAAGTACGAGTGAGTTAGTAGTATACACATATGCAATACACTAAGCATACACATCAACAAAAATATAACATAAACCTCGGCCACAATGCCTCGGTCATGACACATATCACACTGTGGGTCCCACATAATGGGTCGCTGATCTTGATTAAAAGATTAAACTAGGATTACTAATTTAGGCCATGACAGTTTGTGTGGTGGCAACATGCGAGCCTTTAAATTAAGTGGTTAGGTGGAGAGGTGTCGAGATCTTGTGATGAGATAGAAAGAACTTGTTTTGAGGTGTAGATGTTGTTTAATTAAGTGTCACTTACCCATTTGTTTCCTTCACTTGTTATTCCAACACCTACATCCACTCAATTTATCTCTCTTTCAATCACAAAACATCACTAATTAATGCCCCTTTCATATTAATAATCACATTTATTCTAATTGGTAACTTAGGCTAGCTTAAATCAAATTAATTAGCTACTATAGCTCAAGAAATATTTACATAACTAAATAAATCCACTAAGCCTCATATTTTAATCTTAGTTACAAGCCCATCCCACAATAGTGCTACGCGCATCACGATGTATCTCACGCTCATAGTAAAACTTACGCACAATGCGACGATGAAAATCTTAACGTCAGTGTGAAACAAATATTTAATAATAATACAATAAACTATCACGCATCACACAAAAATAATTATAATTTACCTTACTAGGCATGCCTTATACTTTTACGCGGCGTCCACGTGGGAACGAGCTTAGGGTCCTAATATGCAATTAACTAATTAACCAGGATTAATTAGAGCGGGTCGTTGCAATCTTCCTAACTAAAGGGAATTTGAACTTAAGTTAAACTTTTAACTTAAAAAAGCTAGGGGTATCGTTATTGCATAGTAGACTTTGTCTCCTAGTTAAGATCTTTGTTCTTATGATACTACCATCGAATGAGTACTTATGGTATTTTCGTTCTCCTGAGAGTCTGTACCTTGTGATCCATTATCTCAATGACGTGCTCCTCGTATGTCACATATGGTATGACCTTGACCTAGTCATATCAATCATGAGTCTTGGTACTAATCTAGCCAACCTCAACATAGAAATGTGGAAAATGTCATGAACCCATGCTAACTGGCTCGACAATCTCAATTGATAAGCGACCTCACCAACTCATCAGACTATCTGAAACAATATGAATCTCGATGCGAATTTTTTTCATTGATCTCAAATCTTTAATGATCATTTAAAAGAGAAAATTTAGATTAGACCAGTGGTCAACCTCATAGCTTAGCCCATCACGGTACTTATTCATGTATTTCTTTCCAGTTTGTTAATAATCTAGAACATTAACGAATGAATTTGATCCTACCCGTGTGACCCTGCACATCTTAAGGCTCTATTTTGACTCAACTTGTCAACATTATATGGTATCATATGAGACATCAAACTGGTATTTACTGCAAAGCCTTTTAAATTCTTTTGACTAATTAGCGACTAGTAAATCTCATTTTAAGCGCTCATACAAATCATATTCTTTTCATATGTCACTTGACTCTAATTGGGTGCCCTGAACATATACGCTAACCTTTGTATCTAAATCAGGAGGTAATCGTGTTTTATCGAGATAAAAGTGCTTGCCAAACTAACATGGAAATAAAACTTATGTGGTGATGCCTTCGCTCTTCAGTCATCTCTGTTGGTAAACCTGCAATTTGCCATCTCGAATTATATCTTACCCAAAAACCAGTTAAGTTACTCGATCGTAATGAAAATGTTATCAAACACTTCTTCGTCGTTTTGCTTTATTACTATTTTTTAAGGTTTTCAAAACTCTTCTGCAGTGGTAAACAAGTACGATTAACTATCGAATTACACTCAAAACTCCATATGTTTAACTTTATGTGAAGGCGAGTTCTACATTCCCAAACATGATAAAAAAAGAAGCGCGCCTTTATGTTTGGCCTCTAACACCAACTTGACTTGCCCGTACTTTTAAAACTTATGACCATGTTGTTCCTAAAGTGTTTCATCACATGCATAATCTCAAATGAGATTAGCAATTGACATCGAATAAAACTTGTTTGGATACTAACTCTTATGACATGAATCCTGAGTCACTAACTGTGTCGTTATCAAGTGTTTGTCTCTAACTCCAACTTATACCTCATATAGAAATAAAATTGCGTTCTTCTTCGAGCACATGTATACTCCTATGCAATAACAATATCCTGATAAGTATGCGACTACATCCATCATGAGCAACACATTCTCATGTATAAGTCACATATTGTCCCATCATGCCTCTCTATGACGTATACCTAACTCGGTTGTACCTCGCATGTACCAGAACTTAAGGAGTGTAACTATTCGTATAATAAGGTTGACCATTGCTTCGCTTGATTATTTGAAAATTTGTGCATGTATAGATTCTAGATTTATAGACAGCACGCCTCTTCTGTTTCCTATTAGGATGTTAGACCTAATACTTACAGCAAAAGTCATTATGTTACTTCCAATTTATTCTTAACGTCTTCTATTAGACTTTTTGAGTTAAGACCCTATTATTCATCCTTAACGTGTATCTAGAGTCTTCAAATTATCGGTGGAATGATTAAATCTTTATTTTTAACTGTGATAAACTTTTTTGTCTTGGAGTTAAGTTTATCGTTATTATCCTAGTGTGGGCATCCTTTTATCCAATTGGATTTAACGAAGTCTAACTCTATTTGAGTTGGCTAGGTAGGTCTTACTCAGATCTTCCAAGCTTTACCTATAGACTAGTCGAAAAAACATAACTGACTGAAAACCTACGAAATCATTTATTGTCATGGCAAGTCTAAACTAATTGTTAAAGTCACTAATCATAATACACCCCTTAGAACCTTTCATACTCCACTACGCGACTTCTGACCCTCTAAACTAGTAACTTGCACGCGCTTAGTTTGATCCTAATATTTGAGCTCTTAAGAATTTCCACGTCCCTTTGGGACATTGTCCCAAACTTTCTGCGAGTTCACATTTGGTTCGGAATGGTCTCAGTTGCAGAATTTCTTGGAAATGATTCATTTACAGATTGGTGAGAAATTCTGAACAACGTGTTCCTTAGTTTGGCTTGAGATGATTTTCAATCTCAGATATATTCCTAAACTCTATCTATACTCGCACTCCTGATTTGTTCTCTGTCCAAAAGGTGGTTGTAGAGCCCTACCAACCTCATGGACCATGAACAAATCGTGGCAAAATAGTGGAGTTACTCGGGCTGCTATTCCTGCAAAACTACTCCAGTGCTCTGGCAAGAGCTAAAGGAATTTGTACTTACTTTCCTATATTTCTGAGTCATCTCAACATTATTTGCATCCATAGAGTCCACTAAAAACATGTTCGTCTTATGTCCTTTACATGTTCTTGATCGTCGACTTAACAATCTTTGAAATCTACAGTGTTGTCTAAGTTAGATTTTTTTTTCTTTTTCAGCTGTCATGTATGATTTTCTAAGAACTAAATCCCACTCACAAATGTCAGCTGTCATACTACACATCATGTATGCGTTAGCCCATGCAAAGGTTTTTCTTGTCTTACATTTGTCCTTCCCTAAATGGAGTTCAAGCCAATAGAATCACTCGACTCATAACCTGCGGTATCGTGAAATAATCATCGTATAACCTAGTCTCGTCGATATCTTTAAGTGTGATAGTCTCTAATTCCATGGAAGCGTTTGACCTACAATAACCAAACTGGTGGCATATTGAGCTAGGAAGTCCTAGCTTACGAAAACGTTCTTGAAAAATTATCTTCTGTCAACCTAGAATAGGCATCCTCTACCAATTTGGTTATGGTAACAACTTACTTTCGTCTGTCGTTCCGAGAATAAGGAGTATGCCAAATCTAAATATTGTAGAATCTTAACTCACCTATCACACAACTAGATATGAAACGATATAATATCACCATTTTTTAAACATATAGGAACCAAAATAGTAGTTAAATATTGTCCTTAGCGTACTATTCAGACGGCTCCTGGGATATTGGCATTAGCCTACAGTGGCAGCACTAGTATTAATGATGTTGCAGTTGACACCACTGAGCTCCTACAGACATTTATTCTTGTGATGTCATATTTACCTGCATCTAAAGTGAATAACTAGTTGTTTATGCCCTAATAATATTGTATGACTACTCGTTGGTGGTGCTGATGTTCAAGTCGTTGGCCTATACTACATTCTTTTTTAATTTTTTAAGCCTACACTGGAAACTATTGCATGTTTATCTTAACAACATCTGACTATTCCTTAAACTTTGGCCTCGTCTCCACTTACCCCTTTTCACTGCCTTAATACTCTGCTCGACCGATACTTTCTTTGGCAGAGGTATGGGTACCACCGTATGAGTCTTTTACTTTGTCGCATTTATCTTAATCACTATGCGTATCTCTAATCGCATCAACAAGTCGTCTAAGCCTTGAGGAGGATATGTATCTCTGTCAGTTGTCAATTATGTGCAATAACCATCTCACGAAGAGTCAGATCAAAATAGCTACGGGCGTAGTATCAGTTGTCATGACCAACCAACTACAATCGATTGCTGCCCATTAGTGCATGCGATGGTATTCGCGTGTCAAATCAGACTCATAATACGTGTATATATATAATAAATCCAAGCCATAACACGTTTATAATCCTTGGCACTATACTTCCCAACCAAAGGTTCTAAGTCACAATCTTCGAGTTTCCTCATCTAATGTTTGTTTGTTGAGTTTTATTCAGTTATATTTAACTTTCCTTAAGGTTCGCCTGAACTAAAGCTCTATACCAATTTTGCCGACCTCAAATTTCGAGGAAAACCGGGCACCGCCTCGTCACCGAACACGTCACCAAGTCATGCCACATCATTTGCACAACTATCCATAACGGCCAGTGAACTAACCATCTAATAATCTGACTTAGTCATTTTCAATGTTTAAATGTTATTTCATCAAGATATACTAAGTTATGAAGTTTTACAACTTAATTTATTTGTTTTGATTCATTTAAGTTATTTTAATAACAGAAGTTTAAAAAATATGTAAATGAGTAATGTAAATGAATTTTGCATTGATTAATTATGGGGAAAACTTAGCAAGACGATACCACGTATATCAATGAAGGTGACAAAAAGGTATAGGAAGTGTCAATATACATGTATTAGGTACTAAGTCTCCCAAAATAATCCCAAAGAAAGTATTACATACATAAATACAAACACCTACAATTGAAGTTACTGTGGCTCATTAGATATGGCTCGTCGTATGATCTGAAACTTGCCAGCAAAAACAGTGACAAGTTCCAGTGAGTAAATCCTAGAGAAATTCAGTTAGTATTAACAAGAAATCCAAGAAAATGGCTACAATTCATGCAGATAAAATAAACGAATGGAAATGTAAAGCATGAATATAAGTCGCTAAGATGATCAAGAATATGGAACGCGAGTGCGATGTATAGTTGTCGAGCCCTGAGATACAAATACTAAACTGAGAAGGTCCTAATGATGAGGTAATCTCGCCTCCTCTTCACGGTCGAAATGAGGAACTCTGTTGGTCATAAGGTAGACTTCCACCTAACGCCTCGAAGGAGAGGGACTCTGTAACGGAGGCAAGCCTTACGTCAACCCACTCTCGAGATCATCGACTCGCAAAGAGAAGTCTCACGTATAGTTTAAGGTATGACTATCATCGTAGTAACAATCGGATCGTCATCTACGAGAGAGCCAGAAAGGGGTCATACCATCCCTTTGACCATACACAGACACATGCGGGAATGGAGTAAGTATGCAAGTCGAACTGGCAAAAAGTAAAAGTGAAATAAGTAAATTTCAAGGGAAATAAGTAAATTTTAAAATGAATTTTTCGTGGGTTTGCTTACCTTAACGCTCGTGAAATGGCTCCGAAATGACTCACTCATGCCTTGAACTGCGCATCAATACCCGACTAAGTCTCTTATGTCCCTAGTGTCCAATTTTGTTATTTTAAATTGTTTTAGTGTCACATTAAGTAAGCTTATAATGCGAAACCAAAAATTAAAATTTTATTCCAAATTTCTAGTTGTGACATGCTTTTTTAGTTACACAGGGGTGCTAAATGCCCAAAAAGTCTCGAAACCTATTTTCTATTTTTTTAATTTTTTTTTTCTCTAGTTTTTCTGGATTTTTTCATAATTTCTTACCTATTTTTCTTATTTTTTGTAATTTATCTTATTTAAAATTATATTTAAAATAAATTATTATTTAATAGGGATGGGCCCCTGAATCGACCCAATTCAACCTATCCGGGTCGCGCTTAAGCCAACTCGACCCGACTTTACCCCATCAATTTGATTCTGAAGATGAGACAAATTTGGGGCAAAAAGTTTTTTTCTTTATTTCAACTTAAAATAATAACAACAACAATATTTCAAGTAACTCCTCATCTATTTCTCCATTAAAATCAATTACAACCACCATTAAAAGCTCTCAAATCTTTTTAAAAATTCAACAACCACAACCACTTACCTCAATCTAGGAAGGTCATCGACGAGAGCCGTCGAGAGGGAAGAACACCGTGAGAGATATGACCGTTATATTTAGACCGTAAGGGTGGAATGAGAGCTTTATGAGAGTGGGATAAGAACTTTGTGATTTTGGAGAGTAAGGAAACGAGAGGGAGAGTTAAAGATGAAAATCGTTGGAGAGAGAGAGTGAGTGAGAGAGTGAGTGAGTGTGTGTGTGTGTGTGTTGGCAACATGTGAGCCTTTAGATTAAATGGTTAGGTGGAGAGGTGTCGAAATCTTGTGATGAGAGAGAAAGAACTTGTTTTGAGGTGAAGATGTGGTTTAATTAGGTGTCACTTGCCAATTTGTTTCCTTCACTTGTTTATTCAACAAGTACACCCACTCAATCTCTCTCTCTTTAAATCATAAAACACCACTAATTAATGGCCTTTTATATCAATAATCTCATTTATTCTAATTAGTAACTTAGGCTCGCTTAAATCAAATTAATTGGCTACTATAGCTTAGGAAATATTTATATAACTAAATAAACTCACTAAGCCTCATATTTTAGTCTAAGTTACAAGCCCGTCCCACAATCGTGCTAAGCATATCACGATGTATCTCACGCTCGTAGTAAAACTCACGTGCAATGCAATGATGAAAATCCTAACCTTAGTGTGAAATGAACATTTAATAATAATACAATAAATTATCAATCATCACACAAAAATAACTATAATTTACCTTGCTAGGCATTCCACGTGGGTCCGAGCTTAGGTACCTAATATGTAATTAACTAATTAATCAAGATTAGTTAAAGCGGGTCGTTACATACATGGTCTTTATAACTCTTAAGAATAGACATGTCAGTCGGACCACCTGGGAACGATCCATCATCATTCGATGCAACATTAGTATTGTTGTTTAGCAACCTCATCAAGTGTACAATTTTCTTCAATGTATCGAAGTTGAGAGCGCGATGCAACCATTTTTAACGTAATGAAGCTGTGGGTGCTTCCTTAACGATTGATCCTCCTCAAGATGTGGAACTCGAGATCACCTTTTTTTAGGTTGACTATTTCTTCTTCGATGCCATAGCTACAAGATCAATGTAAAACTATTTATATTCAAGAAAATATAAAAATATAAAATAATCATGCATTTTCTTAGCTAATGATTTGTAATATAACCTTACAAACCAAAAGAAAAGCATAACAAAAATATTGACATGAACATCAGCATTAGTTTGTTTGTAGTTTCATCACAGTAAAGAAAACAAAAGAATAACACCATAACTATTTTGCCGATAAAACTGCCATAAAAGCTAAGGTTCCTTCAATCTTTGTATTGGAGACTGGAAACACAACTCTCCCCAAATTTTTGTTTTGAAGTTTTGGGAATATTGTGTTGAGAGAATGAATTACTGGGTTTTCTTTGTTTGGATGAATTTGGTTGAGCAAGTTGTGATTAACAAAAAGAGACAATAACAACAACATTAATGTACACAATCAAAAAGGCTGAGAATCTAGACTTTTGTGGCAATTTTGTAGAGTGGTTTAAGGTTTATGGTTATTGTTCTTGTGATCATAACAGATCTCTAATCACTCAAATTTTTATGAATTTTATTTTTGTTATTGCTCTTGTATCTTCTTTGAGCCCTAACGTCATCTCAATGTCAACCAATCAAGTACAATCAAATTAAAAGCTTAAAAGAGGATAAACGTTCTCTAAGCCCTAATCAATATGAAATCAAGCCATAGTTACAGAAACCATAAAGATTGACATGAACAAATCACAAATCGAGAACTTTACAAAAGAAAAAAAAAAGGAAACGCTTAGAAAAATCAGAGATGGTAGTAAGGCGAAACCTTGGATGCGTACTCGCGATGGAGGAGAGATCTGTGAAGAGATGGAGAGGTCCTCACGATCGAGGAGAGATCTGCGAAGAGATGAAGAGGTTGAGAGCTCAGATACCACCTACGAATATGGGGAGATCTACGAAGAAATAGAAGTGCGACTACGATAGAGGTGGAGTTCTGCAAAGCGATGGAGTGCGCAACGAGAGATGAAGGGACGAGCCAAAGATCTTGTTGAGAATAGGTGGGCAAAGAAAATCTCAATGGTGGGAAATTATCTTAATGATGGTAGTTTAGAAAATTATGGGTTAATTTTATAGGTGAATCTAGCACATTTTTGGTGAATCAAAGTATGGGTGTTGAAAGCACATAAATAGGTGAAAATAGTCGCTCCCAAAATAAAAAAGGGGCTGATGTAGGGTTGAAGGGGGCTAATAGTCACTCTTTTTTATAAGGAGCGACTAAACAGACCCCAATTTTTGCTTAAGGGACCCTATTACTTCATTGTACCCCATTTTTGAATTTTTTTACTGAATGGGTCCTTCATTTTTGTCAAAATTTCTAAAATACCCTCGTATTCAACAAACAAAAAACCATCCCCAACTCGTTTCTAACATTCATACACCAAATCGAAGCTTTCACAAAAACCTAAAATAAAACCTAATCTTCTTCGTCTTTCACAGTCACTGAGGTCGTGGGAGGGTCTATTTTATTCAAAACCTGGTGGATCTGTTGTCGTATACTAAGATTTGAAGACACAGTCTGGTGGAGTCCGTGTAGTTATTTGGTGGAGTTATAAGTAAGATTGCAGTTTAGAAAAATCGGAACCTCTACAGGTGTAACAGTCTTTGCTAACCGATATTGCCAGCAATATCGCAGACTTGTAACTTCGACAAGTTCTGATATACAATCGGGTGGGGTTCGTGGAGTAAACTAGTGGGTTATAGGTATGATTACAGTGTATACTAACCAAAAACCTTTACAGGCCTTACTGTTTATAGTAGACGATAATGTTGGTAATATTGTGAGCAACTGTGCCCAACATTTAAGTTAAGTCAAATATCCAATCGGGTGGGGTCCAACTAGCAACTACGTGGGGTATGTTCAATATGATAGACAAACAAAATACTAGCAACTACGTGGGGTATGTACAATATGACGGACAAACAAAATTGATATGTAACTATGTATTTTGGCTTTGTTACTCCGCACAACACGAGGACATCAACCAACAATGAAGGTTCTTCCTCGATGAAAAACCCAATAAAAAACCATAAAAATAGCTCGTCGTTGTCAAGGTGGCTTCATTTTGACAACTCAATCGACATTTCGTACCAAAAATATGAAAAACATCAATAAATCGAAAAACATTAAAAACCAAACAACAACCAACATCAATAATAGCGAAAATGATAGCCAAAAAACTAGAAGAAAAACCTACCAAACAAGCGAAAACAAGGAGAGAACGGACTTACCGATTTGATTTTGTGTGGATTCATGCTTTTTTGGTTGGTCGGAGATGAGAGTATACATTTGATTTTGGGGTTTCGAATGGGGTCAAGTCGGTGAAGAAGAAGAGAGGGTGGGGTATGGGAAGAAAATATCCTTTTATAGGAAGGGTAATTTGGTCACTTCCTCTCTATAAGCAGAATTGGAACTCATAAAAAAATTAAAATGGGGTCATCTAAGCAATAACTATGTCTGTTTAGCCGCTTCTTTTTTATATAAGACTAGTCGAAGGGCACGTGCTTTGCACATGAATCATATTGTTTATTTGTACATTTGCATGCTTACAACGTCTTACATAAATAACTTTTTCAATATTATTTAAAAGAAAAAGAACATGATCATATTTTGATGTCTGATGTTTAAGGGTTTTTTGGTCTTACCACTGTTTTGCTGTCATGAATTATTAATATAAGGAAGAAAATAATCATATTATGATGTATAATTTTTAAGGTTGTCATTGCAGCATTTTCCATCATTTAAATCATAGCTTTACATATTCAAAGTTCTTAAGATAATATCTTAAATAAGATTTTATCAACAATAATATAAAAAAAATGCTAGAATGACCTAATGGAGGACATCCAATAGAGAAACCCGTCGGCCCCACCACCCATCACATTAGCAAGTGGCTCTTACCTAACGGGTCATCCTAGCATTTTCTTAATTGAAATGTATAACATAAAGAACTCATCAAAGTATCATAGTTAGATAGATGAGGGCACCACTTGTCAAAATGCAAGGTTTAATAAAGTCGCGAGTTCAATAAAGTAAAAAAAAAGAAAAAAAAAACAATTAAAGAAACACAAAGAACCCACTAATAAAATCGTTTCCGGCTCTTATTTTTTAGCTTCGAATACGTAAATGTTGATTTTCGTATAGTTGAGAGGTAAGTATTTCAATTTCAAAGATATTATGAAAAATATATTGATCGAAACTATTAATTTATAGTAGCCTACATGTCAGAAAAAAGTTACAAATATAGAGAACGTGACAACATCATTATTTAAATGCCAAAAAAAAAAAAACTTGAACGTACAAAGTAGGTAACGGAAGAGAAAGAAGCTATGTTTTGTCTACATTGGAGAATTCGGTTACAAAACCAATTTATTGAGTTGAAAAAAATTACATCTTTCACCAATTTCTATTTGAGATAGCACGTCCACCATAAGTTGGTTTGTGTGGGCAACTATTACTTACGTAATTAGAATAGTTGTGGATTACATTGTCGAAATATTTTTTTTTCACGGCAGCAAGATGTTAATATTTTTGTGCATATCAATTACTTTGTCAACCAAATTGTAAAAAAGAAAGAAAAAATATTTAATAGAAAGCTAACCTTTTTTTTTGTCAACAATGAGTCTCCAATACACATGATACCCATAAGGCAACTGTGTAAAGTGTTTTTTTTTTTTGTTAATGCATGGAGGCATAACTTTATAATTTATATATTACAAAAATAGAGTTTACAACTATAGGGTATACAAAAAGAAATACGGACAACATAAAAGCTGAAGACGCGAACAAACTGGTCCGCTATGCGCAAACCAGGCCAAAAAAATATTCCATGGGTTTAGAAATACCTACGATATCAAACAAAGCCAATGTGTTCCAATGATGGCTCCATTAGATAAAAAATCCCAAATGCAGAGGCCCCATCTGATAACCACATAAAGACCATCCAGACCAAAGCACACCTCTCAAATCTCTGTCCATTGACTACTATTTATCACCACCAGAGGGGCATATACATCATCCAAACCATCGCTCAAAACAACCTTTAGAGTTTTCAAGACCATTCAAGTTCACCCATCATCGCCTCCAACACCCTGCGAAATTAAGGGCATTGTAAAAAAGTGTGGGACATAAATTGTATTTGTACCTATTAATGGAAAAAAAGAAAGAAAAAGAAATACAGGGGGACTTCAAAAAAATAGATCCAAATTGTATTTGTATCACATTAAAGAAAAAAAAATGATAGTGAACATATGCCATCTTCACCTAAACTCATTTGTAATTCGTTGTATTATATGCTCGATGTCCTCGTTTCTTTCTTTTTTTTTAGAGAAAATCCGTTTAAACCATAGAGGACTTAAGAGACTCAATGGTTGGGTTGTTGATGATGATAAAGCAAAAGGGATGAAGCTAAACAAAAAAAAGAAAAAAAAAAGAACAAATGGATGAGTGTGAGATATATAACTCAAAAGAGATGTGATTAACAATTTAATTAAATGATGTCGTGTTAGAGAAAGAGAACGCACCTAACACGACATCATTTAATTAAATTGTTAATCACATCTCTTTTGAGTTATATATCTCACACTCATCCATTTGTTCTCTGTTTTTTTTTTCTTTTATTTTTTATAGCTTCATCCCTTTTGCTTTATCATCATCAACAACCCAACCATTGAGTCTCTTAAGTCCTCAATGGTTTAAACGGATTTTCTCTGAAAAAAAAGAAAGAAACGAGGACATCGAGCATATAATACAACGAATTACAAATGAGTTTAGGTGAAGATGGCATATGTTCACTATCATTTTTTTTTTAATGTGATACAAATACAATTTGGATCTATTTTTTTGAAGTCCCCCTGTATTTCTTTTTCTTTCTTTTTTTCCATTAATAGGTACAAATACAATTTATGTCCCACACTTTTTTACAATGCCCTTAATTTCGCAGGGTGTTGGAGGCGATGATGGGTGAACTAGAATGGTCTTGAAAACTCTTTAAGGTTGTTTTGAGCGATGACTGATGATGTATATGCCCCTCTCAGTGGTGATAAATAGTAGTCAATCGACGAGATTTGAGAGGTGTGCTTTGGTCTGATGGTCTTTATGTGGTTATCTCATGGGGCCTCTCGTATTTGGGATTTTTTATCTAATGGAGCCATCGATGGAACACATTGGCTTTGTTTGATATCGTAGGTATTTCTAAACCCATGGAATATTTTTTTGGCCTGTTTGCGCATAGCGGACCGCTTTGTTCGCGTCTTCACTTTTTATGTTGTCCGTATTTCTTTTTGTATACCCTATAGTTGTGAACTCTATTTTTGTAATATATAAATTATAAAGTTATGCCTCCATTCATTAACAAAAAAAAAACACTTTACACAGTTGCCTTATGGGTATCATGTGTATTGGAGACTCATTGTTGACAAAAAAAAGGTTAGCTTTCTATTAAATATTTTTTCTTTCTTTTTTACAATTTGGTTGACAAAGTAATTGATATGCACAAAAATATTAACATCTTGCTGCCGTGAAAAAAAAATATTTCGACAATGTAATCCACAACTATTCTAATTACGTAAGTAATAGTTGCCCACACAAACCAACTTATGATGGACGTGCTATCTCAATAGAAATTGGTGAAAGATGTAATTTTTTTCAACTCGATAAATTGGTTTTGTAACTGAATTCTCCAATGTAGACAAAACATAGCTTCTTTCTCTTCTGTTACCTACTTTCTACGTTCAAGTTTTTTTTTTTTTTTTTTTGGCATTTAAATAATGATGTTGTCACGTTCTCTATATTTGTAACTTTTTTCTGACATGTAGGCTACTATAAATTAATAGTTTCGATCAATATATTTTTCATAATATCTTTGAAATTGAAATACTTACCTCTCAACTATACGAAAATCAACATTTACGTATTCCAAGCTAAAAAATAAGAGCCGGAAACGATTTTATTAGTGGGTTCTTTATGTTTCTTTAATTGTTTTTTTTTTTTTTTTTTTTTTTTTTTACTTTATTGAACTCGCGACTTTATTAAACCTTGCATTTTGACAAGTGGTGCCATCATCTATCTAACTATGATACTTTGATGGGTTCTTTTGTTATACATTTCAATTAAGAAAATGTTAGGATGACCCGTTAGGTAAGAGTCACCTGCTAATGTGATGGGTGGTGGGGCCGACGGGTTTCTCTATTGGATGTCCTCCAGTAGGTCATTCTAGCATTTTTTTATATATTATTGTTGATAAAATCTTATTTAAGATATTATCTTAAGAACTTTGAATACGTAAAGCTATGATTTAAATGATGGAAAATGTTGCGATGACAACCTTAAAAATTATACATCATAATATGATTATTTTCTTCCTTAAATTAATAATTCATGGCAGCAAAACAGTGATAAGACCAAAAAACCCTTAAACATCATACATCAAAATATGATCATGTTCTTTTTCTTTTAAATAATATTGAAAAAGTTATTTATGTAAGACGTTGTAAGCATGCAAATGTGCAAATAAACAATATGATTCACGTGCAAAGCACGTGCCCTTCGACTAGTTTAGTTAATTGACTTTTATACCTTTCATATAAAAAGAAAGTCTAATAATTACATATTAATAACTAGGATATGTACAAGTGGTGAAGTTAAAGAGAGATAAAGGGTGATTTAGTCACTTAACTGACACTTTTCTCTCTATCTCTCTCTCTCTCACAGGTGCCTCAAAATCTGCAGCAGTTGTTTTGTCAAAAAAAATATCAAAAGAATATGATCTCCCCTAAATCAACAAGACAGCGTCGACAATATTGTGAATATTCCAATAGGGTATATTATCTCGGAGGGCCGCTAAGGGCACCCCACCATTTCATGAAGGCACCCAAAATTTTTGTAAAAATTTCAGCAAAAGTGGAAAAGATTATTTTGCCCTTGTATATATAGTGATTCAAACCCCACCAATCATTTTGACAAAGAAAAAAAGGCACCCCACCACAAGGTTGAACCGCAAAGCCACATTGCATTTGGCGAGCGTTGATCGATTATTGCGGATTGACATCATTCGACAGCGAGGTAACAATGTTTGACAACCATATTCGTGTTTTTAGAATTGTTGAGTTGTGTATAACTGTGAAAATGATGATTTGTTTATCAACGTAGGGTTTGGTAATTTCTTCAAATCCGAACTTGCCTCCACTATATAATGGAGGATTGTACTGGTTCGGTGGTAGAGGAGGTCGTACTTAGGTAATTTTGCAAATTTATTGTGTATTTGTTGCGGTTATCCGAAGTTTATATCTGGGTGCGCGATTGTTTCGGCCTCGCAGGACTGAGATGTATGGTTATGTCTCGGTCGTGTAGGACCGATTGGTCTACTTCTCTCACGGAACGGTAAAATCGAGAGTATTCATTAACTCTCGGTCATCCGTGAGCGAGACTTTGAAGCAAGTTGCTGACCTGTACTACCGATAACCTATTTTTTTGGATGTTTTTGTGATTGTGCTATACATTTCGGTTAATTATAATGTTACACTATTTGAATTGCAGGTAATGTCAGTTTTGCCCTATTTCCAGACTACACGGACACGTTTACACCTTGTAGGCCATTCCCAACTAGAGAAGCGGCAGTTTCATGGCTTCAAATGATAGGCCGTAAGAACATGTTTGTGCTAGTGACAAAGCACTCTGACGCCGGGGGCATTAAGCGCAGGGGAAGGGTGAAACTTGCCTGTGAGAGGTCAGGGACTTATAGGGGAATGTCACAAAGAGTTGGTAAGGTTAAAGCGGCAAAAATTGCTTCGACACCAAGAAATGAAGAAGAAGACGAAACGGCGAGGACTCAAACTGGTACCAAGAAATGTGGATGCCCTTTCCTTATCAACGTAAAGGAAAATGCTGACTCTTTGTGGTATATCACTGTTATATGTGGGAGGCACAATCACGAGCCCGCAAAAAACTTGGACGGCCATTCTTTTGCCGGGAGATTAGATAAGGGGGAGCAGGAAGTTGTAGTGCAAATGACAAAGGGGAATGTGAAGTCAAGAGACATCCTAAATACGTTGAAGCAAAGAGACGTTAGAAACGTATCGACAATGAGGACTATATATAATGCAAGACAAAAAGCCCGAAATGAGGATGCAGGTGGGAGGACTCAAATGCAACAACTGTTGCACATATTGGAGAAGAATAAGTGGCTGGCATGGCATAGGAAGCATCCCGTTACGAATGTTGTCACGGAGTTATTTTGGTCACATCCCGACTCAATAAAGTTGGTAAGGTGTTTTTCATCGGTTATTTTGAAGGATTGCACGTACAAGACAAATAGGTACCGAATGCCTTTGTTGGAGATTATTGGCATCACTTCTACGCACTTGACGTTCTCCGTTGGGTTCGCATTCTTATCATCAGAGACTCATGGGCATTATATTTGGACACTTGAGAAGTTGAGATCCATATTGGATGGGTGGCCTAAGCCTGACGTGTTTGTTACCGATAGGGACTTAGCCCTTATTAGTGCCATAGAAGAAGTTTTTCCGGCCTCGTCTCACCTCCTTTGCTCTTGGCACATCAACAAAGTAGTATTGGCCAAGACTAAGAAGATGTTTGGGGAGAACGATAGTTTTGCGCGTTTTATGGATAGGTGGACGAGCGTGATGTATGCCAACTCGGAGGCCTTATTCGAAGTTAGGGTGAATCACCTGCGTTGTGAGTTTGGGAATGTAAAGGGTCTTACGGAGTACTTGGACAACACATGGTTAAAGAACTAGAAGGAGAAATTTGTCTCGGCTTGGACAAATAGACTATGCACTTTGGGGAAACGACAACGCAGAGGGTGGAGTCTGCGCATTCTATTATGAAGGTACACCTTGGGAACAGTCAGGCCAATTTTGAGACTCTATGGAATGTGGTTGATGGACTCCTTAGAATCCAACACAACAATATCAAGGCATCGTTTGAGCTAAGTTTGAATGTCGTCCAACATGAGTACGTTGCTGAGTTGTATCGACGATTGCGCGGTTATGTCTCTCAACAGGCGCTTAGGCTAATTATAGATGAATTGACACGTGGAGAAGATGTTGGTCACGATTCCACTCTTTGTGGCGATACGCACCACACATGGTCTTCCTTGTGCACATGAGCTGAACCATCATATATTTTCTGGGTCGCCCATCCCTCTCGAGGACATTCATATTTACTGGCGAAAGTTGAGTATGATACCTGAGAATCCGGTGGACCCGTCTGGGTACAACGTGCACGATGAGATTGAAATGGTGTTGGAAAAGTTTCAAGCTTGCACTGATGGGGACGATCGACTCAGGATTATTCAGCAGCTCAGGGAGATTAGTCGACCTTCGTCTACACCGGGTGTTGTGCCGCCGGCAAAAATTAAGACAAAAGGGAGGACACCGGGGTTTTTGAAGAGAAAACACGACTGTGACAATTCTTCTACGAGACGGTTGCCGAGTGAATCTGAGTACGTGCTATCGACTCAAGAGGCCTCCAGTTCTAGGCAGAAGAAAAGTAAAGTTGTTCCTAAATTGCGTCGTGGTAGTCGACGCACGCAAAGTGCAACTAACATGGCTTACGGTCATTGCGTAGAACCGGATTGGTTGCCACATGTTGAGGGCATCATCGATGTGCTTGCCGATGGGAAATGTGGATATAGGTGTGTTGCGTCTGGGCTTGGACTAGCCGATGTCGACGGGTGGAGGATTGTCCGTAGAAGGATGTATGATGAGATTATCGGGCATGAAAACCTTTGGCGAGAAGTGCTAGGCTCGAGTTACGAGAGTGTCAAGATTGCGGTGCATTGCCGAGAGAATCAAGTTGGTGCAACTTTCCAAGAATGGTTGACACTTCCAGACATGGGATTGTTGGTAGCCACTGCAGTCAATGTGGTTCTCGTCAACCTCTCGCATGGGAGTGCCTCCACATTTCTACCTCAACGTAGTGCTCCACCGTCCACCGGGCACAACAGACTTGTCATTGCCATGATTAATGACAGGAATATACATTGGCTTAGGGTAAGTGATACGAATTTTGTTGAAATGTTTTTTTGTTTTTCGACAATATGGTCATGTTATACTGTTCACTTTGACGGGTGAAGTTGAGCACGAATGCACCATTGCCATCCTTATACCCTTCGTGTGTACGGTATGTTCAGGATAGTGCGAAATGTTGGCATGATAGATTCGTCTTCCGAGACATCGCACCCATTGCAACTCTACTTGATGCCACCATATCCGTTGTAGATTTAGGTACACCGCAGTGTTACAACTGGTACCAGGCCAAATTTGTTTTGTTGTACATTTACTAATTTTGAAAGTTAGCTTTCAAGTTGTGTGGATATAGAATGAATGAATTTACCCTACCTTTCGGGTATTGTTGTACAGTTTCATTCTTGTATAGTGAATTTATCATACTACAATGATATATCAATAATTTTGTTTTCGTTGCTCTTGTCGTGTTGGATGGTCATGCTTGGAAAGTTATTTGTATTGGTAGTTGGAACTGGTTACTGGAACAGTCGTTTCGGTCCTGCATGACCGAGACATATGTTAATGTGTCGGACGTACGCCTTCGAGAATTGACGCCAATGCTCCGTCGTGCAATACCGAAAATGCCACTTATCGTCGACCTATGCGCGACATTACTCATGTCTTCTCGGCCATGACTAACCGACACATATTGAAAGACTGGCAACAGGTACATTCACGGCAGTGCAAGACCGCGCATTATGCAGTTGTGTCGACTGATTAATACCGAAAATTGCACATGAGCGTCGGTCCTGCTTGACCTAGACACCCTCATAAGCAGAAAAAACAAGGATCCAAACACAAATTACGACCAAAATAAAAAAATGGGCAATGAAACATTATAAACTGTCATAAAAATGTACTCAACATGCAACGGGTACACATCAACCATTTAAAAATGTCATAAAAATGTAGTACAAATGTCTATCCCTCCATTATCGGCTGATCATTGCTTGGGTTTTTTCATATTCTTCCTTCGATACTCCTTCCCATGCATTCTCTTATGAGGCCGAGCATCGACCTCGGGGCTGAGCTGTGGCCGGGGTGGAGGGTGTGGAAGTGCTACCATGCTGGGACTGCCTCGGGCCTGGTTTGGTAGGGCCGATTGTTGCGGTTGTGCCGGTTGCGGTTGCGGGAGTCGTACTCGTGGGGGTGGGACTTATACTCCTTCCCGAAAGGAAGTTGACCATGTCAGTCAGAGTGGTCCTCGCCGAGTCAAGCGTACACACCTCCGGGGGGAGGTCCATCCATCGCAACGCCGCGTCCAACGCTCGCCTATTTCGCTGATGAAAAATATCGGGTTACTGTCAATGTAAAACATATCGAAATTACTTATAAATGCATAATACGTACACTACAAGAAATTTGAGCTTTTACTACAAATTTGACGAATCATTTGTCACGGTTTAAAATAAGCGTATCCAATAGGCGTTTTAGTGACGGTACATTAATCGTAAACAAAAGTTTTATACATTAACACTTATTTTTGTCACGACTTAGATTTTGCGTGATGAAAAGAAGCTTTAGAGACGAACATGTTTCCATCACAAATAGGTACAAATTTTTCGTCACGTAAAATGTGTTTGCTCACAATCATTATTCCGTAACAAATGAAAACACAATTTTTGATACACGCGCGAAACCGAAACCCCCAGCAACCTCATTCCCATTTTTTTCCCATATTTTCAAGCGAAATCGCCGCCCTTCTCGTCCCACTCCACCCTACTGTTCGCGCGAAACCACCTCCACTTCGTCGTCGTCATCGCGCCTCCACTTCGTTGTCGTCGTCGCTGGTCGTCCCCTTCCTCGTCCTCCTCTTCCCTAGTCCTCTCGTCTCCTCTCTTTCATCCCCCGGTCGTCCCGCATCTCCCCGGTCATCGTCCTGCATCGCGCCTCCTCCCTTTGCATCTCGCCGACTCGCTGGTCATCCTGCATCGCGCCTCCTCCCTCTGCATCGCGCCTCCTCCCTCCGCATCTCCCTGGTCGCTGGTCGTCCTGCATCGCGCCTCCTCATTCTGCATCTCCCTGGTCGCTGGTCGGCGCGCATCGCGCCTCCTCCCTCTGCATCTCCCTGGTCGCTGGCCGGCGCCGCAGGTCCCTGGTCGGCGCCGCTGCTCCCTGGTCGGCGCCGCTGCTCCCTGGTCGGCAAAAAAAGGTAAACCCGAATCCTCATCTCAACCCCTGGTTTCTTATGTACTTGAACAGATTATTTAGATCCCAATAGCCCTTGAACAAGAAGAACAAAGACCCTAAGTGCGAAGAACACCACAAGGACTTGTCAATTCCTTCATAAGTTTGGAGACATTTCAATGAAGAACCTAAGAAAAGAAACAAATTCTGCAGTAAACTCACAAATTTCATTCAAGATTGGATGATCTTGCACTAAAACTCCCAGTTCTGACTTCCTTTCCTATATACAATTCTCTACAATTCTCAATGTTTTCTTGCACTAAAACTCTATTTCATTTCCTCAAATGAATTAAATTTGACATTATTAGGTCCATTTCAAACAAGTACTAGGAAAATCCAAACACATGAATACATAGATCATCTTTGAAAAACTTTTAAAAAAAAAAGTTGTAAAAACAAGGATGTGGACTTGTTTAAAGAGACAAGTAATCAAAGGCATAGTTTATTATGAAAAGGATAGGAACATAATAATTTTAAATAGGGGGGGTATTGTATTAACAAATCGAGCTCATTTGTCTACTTATAAGATACAAAGAACACAGAAATGCAAATCAATATATTTCCAACTCAACAACCTAGGCGGTTAGCACTATTCATCTCTTGCAGTCCAACTTGCTGCCATACATCTAAACACATAAAAAAACCCCCAAATGATAGAACTAGGCCAAATTGGTTGGCCCATGTGTGCACTTTAGCCCAAATTTGATTTGGATTGTCTTGGCCAAAAATGTCTTCTAAATCCCAAATGAAATGCCTCTGACTTTTCTCTTGCGTTGGATTGCATCATATACTATGTTCACTAAAATGCACTAGTTCGGAATCAGTTTGTGAGATTTTTAAGCATTTTTCTTGTCTATTAAAAAATGCGCCCATGTCCCTAATGAACAGAATATTAATATTCAATTCAAATCTAGATCATTTACAAACAATGGCCAAGTAATGGATGGTGTATTAAATATTAATAGGGGTCTTTTATCCAATAGTGAAAACAAACTCACCAAATCCCTAGATTAATAAGTTATAAAACTCGAATGGCATAGATTTTTAGGTGACAAATTCTAGGCACCAAGTTCAAACGCCCAATAGAGAGCTAGGTCAAGCTCTATATATTGAGCATTGCATTAGTATGGACAATGCCCTAGATGTATAGCTTTCTTACCACAAGGTGGTGAAGAAAACAAGTTTATGTAAGTCTATCTAAACTAATATTTATATATTTTACGACATGCAAATTAATAGAAAAATATGTCGTTCATGAATATATTTTTAGATTAATTAAAAATGTTTCTGGTACATCCAAAACTTTAAGCACAATTAATTGAAGCACCTAAAGCTACGTGAATTCCATTCAAACAAACTCCTTAAAAAGGAATCAAAACTTCTTTCTTTTAAAAAGGTAAGCAAACCTTTGCAAAACATAAAAGTCATCATAGTGAAAACTAAATAGGTTTTCTTCCATAACCTTTATGCTTTTGATCTCTAAAATTTTTATTAGTGTACATTTGATCACTAAACTTTTATTGTTATACATTTGATCCTTGAACTTTTGAGTTTTTGTGATTTTGATCCCCAAAGTTTAAATTTTCTATGTTTTTTAGGGAAGTTAATTTGTTTTGTTTTTTTTTTTTACTTTTGTTGGCCAATGTTGGTTGTTCGATTTACGAATATAAACTACTTTGCTTTTTTTGACTAGTCACACAACACTCTTATTGGAAAAACCTCAATTAAATTCTCAACGCAATTAGGCATCATGGCTAGAAATGGGTCTTTAGTACCATTAACATATGAATCATGGAATGATGTGCCTGAAGAAAATAAGAACGTCATTTGGCGTGAGGTACAGGTAAGAAGATAACTATATAAATGAAAATAATATATTATTTGTATAATTGGTTTGACTTTAAGTTTCATAATGTTTAAGTACAGGATAATACTGATGCCGGCACTGGAGTTTCGTGAAAAATGTTTAGAGAAAGTTGCCAATACCTGGAGATCGTGGAAGCATACATTAAAAGTGCATTACGAGAAGCACAAAGATGATGAAGATATTCTTACTCGAGTGCCTGATGAGCGTGTACAAGATGAACAATGGCCAATACTTGTGAGGTATTGGAACGAAGATGAAGTTAAGGTACAAATCAAAATTCTTAGTCTTGCATTTGATTTCAGCTCATTTAAATAATTTCATCACATTGGATACATTGCTTCCTTTTATTCAATTACCTTAAAAGTTTGTAGATCTTTGAGTTAGTTTTTTAGAAATGAATAATAAGTTGGATTTCAATTTAATTCATTTTTATATGCGTAATAAGTATTTTAATATTGATGCAGAAAATTGCTAAAACAAATGCCGAAAATAGAAAACAAAAGACTATTTGCCATCGAACAGGTCGCAAGTCTTTCGCGAACGTACGTCATAAGGTAATCGAGCAGGTTCTTAAAAAAAATTTGAGTGTTCTATATTTTTTAAAGATAATCATTTCTCACTTGACAATTTTACCTTTAAGAGAGAAAATAAGGGCCTTACGACAAGCGCTTTCAATATGGTTGACACTTATTATAAAAGGGCAGGAGCTAGATCGAATGAAGATACAGAAAGAATTCGCGGTAAGAAAAGATTTATTTCTTCATAACTAGTAATACATATTTAGTTTACATCATAATAATTCCTTTCTATGTTAATATCAAATTTTATGTTTAGTTGCAATTGCAAAATGAACTTTTACAAATTCCCGAGTCAGAGCAAACGGTGGAAGTTCGAGAGAAAATTTTTAAAAAGGTAATAGGAGATGAAAAACGCGGGCGTGTGCTAACTTATGGTCATGGACCCTCATTTAAAGATGTGTTTGGGAAAGATTCCGAATGTCCGGCAGATATTGCAATACGGAGAGCACAAGAAAAGGCAAATGCTACAAATGAGCTCCTTCGCGAGGAACTTGCTGCGACGAAAGTAAATATTTCATCAATTTTAGTTGTTTTTTTATCATTTCTTTCATGAATCTAATACGACAATCTATTGCAAATTTATTGTTTATAGACAAACATGCAGTCACAAATAGATAACATATATGCATGTTTGGAGAAAGCTGGAATTCAACTGCCTATCAACGTCAATCAAGTAATTCACCGACATTATTGTTGATACTTGAAGTTTATTAATTATGTTCTAATTACAAATGAGACAATTAATTGATTTTTTTGATTACATGTCAGAGTTCAGATGTTGGAAGCTCACATAGGCCTCATGTTCAAACATCTTCTCATGATGGATGTTCTCCTGCTCGTTGATTATTCAAAAGTGAACGATCAAAAAGGTAATAATTTAAGTTTTGCTAGAATACCTTAAGTTACCTTCATGTGACCAACTTAAGAGCATCCACCTTCATGATTGTTATTTTGAACATTTACTCATCTCCTAAATTTGACAATTTATTCTATCATTGAGTTGAATGACATTTGCTAGCTAAACTACTATTTCAAGAATTGTTAATGATTTTAGTATATGTAGACCATCTAACTTTTGATAATTTTTTGAGCTTTTTACTATTTTATGTTCTATACAAATGAAACTCATAAATTTGCACCAATAAATTAAGCACTATGCATGTTTGAATATATTTATAACTTTGATAATTATTTGATGCATGTTGAAGTTTGCACAATGTTTAAAATTATTTGTGAATCTTTAATTTAAGGGCATGTTCTTCTAAAATTTTGGTAATACATTATGGTTCACCAAAGAAGAATGTATTTGACTTGTAGAATTATTTGATGCAAGTGAAATTTGTTAGAATCTTAAATTTAAAGGGTGGTTTTGTTGGAATTTCTGTAATACATTATGATTTATGAATGTGATTATATTTGACTTGTAGAATTATTTGATGCATGAGGAAGTTTGCAAAATGTTTAAAATTTTTTGCTAAGATTTAATTTAAGTGAAGGTTCTGTTGAAATTTTATTACTACGTTATGATTTATTAAAGATTTTTTTATTTATATAAGTGTTTAAGTGCAATTACTTATATTTAATTTTTTTTTATGGATTGATGACAAGATTGGCGATATAAATTCAATACCTTATTTTATTTTCTATTCCATCTCTTTCACTTTTTCTTGTTAAGAGCCTAATTGAATGCATGCCCAATTAATTCTAGCTTAGATATAATGGTGGAAAAGTAAGAATTGAAATGTTATTTAATGTTGTCATAAGATAGACAAGACTTTAGGTAGAGTTTAGTTGAAAAATTATTCTCGTGATTGGTTTGTCATAAGATAGACAAGACCTTAGGTAGAGTTTAGTTGATTCTTCAAAAGTGAACGATCAAAAAGGTAATAATTTAAGTTTTGCTAGAATATCTTAAGTTACCTCCATGTGACCAACTTAAGAGCATCCACCTTCATGATTGTTATTTTGAACATTTATTCATCTCCTAAACTTGACGATTTATTCTATCATTGAGTTGAATGACATTTGCTAGCTAAACTACTATTTCAAGAATTGTTAATGATTTTAGCATATGTTGACCCTCTAACTTTTGATGATTTTTTGAGCTTTTTACTAGTTTATGTTCTATACAAATGAAACTCATAAATTTGCATCAATAATTTAAGCACTATGCATGTTTGAATATATTTGAGTTAGATGATTATTTGATGCATGTTGAAGTTTGCACAATGTTTAAAATTATTTGTGAATCTTTAATTTAAGGGCATGTTCTTCTAAAATTTTGGTAATACATTATGGTTCACCAAAGAAGAATGTATTTGACTTGTAGAATTATTTGATGCAAGTGAAATTTGTTAGAATCTTAAATTTAAAGGGTGGTTTTGCTGGAATTTCTGTAATACATTATGATTTATGAATGTGATTATATTTGACTTGTAGAATTATTTGATGCATGAGGAAGTTTTCAAAATGTTTAAAATTTTTTGCTAATATTTAATTTAAGTGAAGGTTCTGTTGAAATTTTATTACTACGTTATGATTTATTAAAGATTTTTTTATTTATGTAAGTGTTTAAGTGCAATTACTTATATTTATAACTTTGATATTTTAGATGCGCAATTGGATGAGACTTCAAAGGGTAAAGATGATGAACTGGAAGAAAGCTTCACGTGAAGAAGAAATAGAAGAAGCATGGAGTGAAAACATTGAAGAAAACATGGATTTATTTTATTTTACTATGTTAGACTTAAGCCATGAAGAAACTTGTCAAAGTTTAATTTTATTTTGCTATGTTTGACTTCTAAATTAAGTATTATCATTTTTTTGGTACTTTGGATTCAAAATCACAAAAATCAAACTTTGAATTGATTGATAATGTTGGCCTTGTAATGCAAGTAAAGTAACTTCTAAATATTTTAATAGATGCAATATTTTTATATTGACAGATGCAAGATAGTTACAACAACTTTTATATAAATACTTTTTTTTTTGTGATGGAGCAATGTATATATAAAATATTATTATTTTTTGTCACCAGTAGAAAGTCGTAGCTACATGTATTTGTGACGGACAAAGTCTTGTGACGTAAAACATTTTTCTTCATTGTTTAATTAATCATTTGTGACGCACATATAGTCGTAACGAAAATATATTTTTTATGACGTACAAAACTTCCGTAATAAATATGTCATAGATCCGTCATAAAAGGTATTTGCCACGCTAATTTCCGTGACAAAAAAGCTTTTGCAACGGAGTATACGCAACTTTAACTTTTCCGTGACAATACCGTGACAAAAATTATAGGTGACGGAAAAACAACTTGTCCCTACGGAATCGAAGCCGTGACAAAAACTATAATTTCTTGTAGTGGTATAACCATTCCAATACCTTATGTATCTCGTTGTCTGCGATGGTTGAGGCGACCATTACAAGGTCCTCAAAGCTCGGATTCGTGATAACAGGATGAGACACTTTGACGAACCAAGGCAGGTAGTCTGGTGTAGCCAAAAACTCAAATACTGCCTTCTCGCCCCGAACTTCAGGAGCCTACACATGGTTCCTCCATCGCTCCCAATTGTCTTGTTCGAACCCATACTTGACGGAGTACTTGTTCGCAAATGGGCCTCTGTGTGCTTCCAATGGACGGTACGGAGGATCTGGTATAGATTGCACATGGCCAAACTGTCTCAGAATCATCTCCGGGTGGTAGGGCTCCACCACATCCATGTACTTGATCTTCCCACCGTAAAAGGCCATCGCTTGCACAACACCATTTTCCCTTAAATTCACATATGGGTCCCAAGTGACCTAGAAAAAATGCAACAACCAGTGTGTGCAAAATAAATTACAAAGAAAAATCAATCATCAGAGGACATGGATAACCAGCTCACCTCACTTGGTCGCAACCTATCCAAGGTTTTCCTAATGGCCTCGAGCTTGTCAACATTCGCAACCGTCTCGTGCTTTCGAATCCATCTGGAGACACGAGGTTGCACGTAGTCCAAGTACTTCGCATTGGGCGTGGCCAGACCAAGTTTGAAATGGTCGTACACCCATCCCTGCAAATACATACAATGTTAGTTAGTCCACAATTGCAAGTTGGCCTAATTGAAAAACAATATGAAAATTAAGTCTATTTTATAACAAACCTCAAGCAATGTGAGGTAGCCAGCAATCTGAGACACTAGCACTCTCGTGGCGGACCCCAAGTGTCGATACAAGTAGGCCAACGCAGCCGCTCCCCATGCGTAGTTCCCTACGTCGTCCAAGTCCTCAAGTAGCTTCAGCAGCGCGATCGACACCCGAGACACACTCTTATAGGCAAAAAGAGTGCACGACAACAAGTACAACAGGTACGCTCGGGCGGTGCATTCCACGGGAGGATAATTGCTGGGTCTCGAACCAGCTTTGGGGCACCATCGACTCTTCAACCAATGTTTGCGCACTGTGAGCCCCTTGCTGATATTCACCTCCTCCTCAGCCTCCTCGGCGCTAACCCCAAGTAGGTTCGAGACCATCTTGATAGCGTCCGAGCGAGATTCCTCCGTGTAACTCGCAAAGTTCTCCACTTCAACAACTTTGCCCGTCACAGGGATCTTCAGGAGGAAGCTGACATCCTCTAATGAGATAGACATTTCACCAAAAGGTAGGTGAAATGTGTTCGTCTCCGGCTGCCACCGCTCCACAAATGCAGAGATAACCTCCTTGTTGGCCTTGCGGTATGAGCAGTCTATCAGCGTATTCAACCCGGAACGCTAAATAATCTTCTGAAGTCCCGCCGTGTCCGGGTGACACGACCTGTAAATCCCATTCCGCTATTTGAGCTCCGTGATTGATACACTTAAGAACGGGTCGCTCCTGCAAATGTAAAAACATCTCGTCATTATGTGAAGACCATGAGTGTTAAGTTAATCCGTTCAATGAAATTGAAATTACCTCATTCCTTCAAATCGATAAAGCCACATAATCCTTGAAGCTCTTCAGCAACGCCCCGTCTATAGGACCACCGGGGAATGGAGCACGCGCTTCAACAACCACTTCTGGCTCTCCTTCATCATGGCCAGCTCCACCTCTACTGCTCCCCCCACATTACGATCTGTTTCTATCATGTTCCCCGCATCTGAAGAGTCACTGCTACTAGACTCCGATGCATGCCCCTCCTCTTCACCTCCGGCAACAACAAGATCCTCAAGTCGCCCGGGATCGAGGGTCGAACCCTCGTCGTGCAAATGTAACCTTCCACGAGTGCCATCTACCTTCGCCTTGCCCTTAACATCCTCATTCTCCTTCTCTTTCTCTTTTCGGTACGATGTTGTCTGGGGTCTCCGGCCACCTCGCCCCTGGTTAGGCCTCGGGACCTCAGCTCCAACCTCTTCCCTAGTCACCTGTAGCTTCGGACGAGCCATACTTGAATAAATTACAACATATAAGCGCATGGAACAGATCCCAAATTAAATTTACAAAACAAAAATGTTCAAATTCATCCATTTCTTATGTCTCGATCAAGCAGGTTCGTGAAACAACACATATTGTCGGTCACCCATGACCGATAATTCCTCCAATATATCGACAGTGTACAACCAAGTCCAATTAAACGGTCTCGATTGTGCGCCACCGAGATGTGTTGACCATTTCAATTCGCCTTGCTGTCGGCCAATCACGACCGAGCCTACTCTAACACTCACGCCATGGTACAACCTAGAGTATCACCAAATTCTCGGTTGTACACCACCGCCACCACATTACCTAGCAGTAATTCTATCTCTCGTCACGTCTCGGCCGAGAGACCTAGAGTCCTCTCGGCCTTGCGTAACCGAGACTCTGTGAGCTTTGTCGACCTTTGTGGCCGAGACTTCGACTTCCCTAAAATGTAGCTTTTCTCTTGGCCATGCTTGGCCGAGAGAGTAAGCACATTCTCTTGCATGTGTGGCCGAGAACCGCGAATTCCCAGTTTTTAAACTAATGAACAAACCACCACTGTAAATCACAACTACTCTACCAAATGTAACTTAATTACACTAAAAACGTACCTTCAAACGAACGATTTCGTGCAAATACTATGTGTTCGAAGATGTTCAGCGGAACCCTAACTTCGAGACGAAATCGGCTCACACCACGACCCTACGAACTGCAAAAAAACCGTAAACCGAAGGAGAAACACAAGGCGAGACACGGAGACACGATTTCGAGAGATTCTTTCACCTTAGGCGGTTCACACAAGACGGGTTCTTGGAGTCCAAAGCGGTGAAGATGGTGCTTTGGGGGTGGTGGGGTGCGGATGGATTTCCACGAGGGGTAGTTTAGGTATTTCGGGTCTAATTTTTGGGTGCCCTAGGTAAATCGGTTTGTGCCCACATTAACTGGGTGCCTTCATGAAATGGTGGGGTGCCCTTAGCGGGCCTCAAAGTTATTTCATGTGATTTGAGTTAATCGATGGGGCATTTTTGGAAGACACCAATTTTTTATTTGATCAACGCAACTCAAAGTGGTTTAAATCTCGATTTGCAAACAACTCTCTTGATGCCACATTTTGATAATCAAACAAATTTCATACCCCATGTTCTTGATTTCCATATCTTAACTTTAGCAATTCTCCGATATTTTTTGGATTTAATTCAAAAACTCGAATCCCAATAAAAGGTGTCCATTAGATCAGAAGCAAATTAACCGAGGGGTTTTGGCATCGTTGAGGACCGTCTCACTATTATGTGAGAGCATGGCAGTATATGGACTACTATAACCGATGCAGAGGCTTCGATTTATGTTCGTATCTCGTTCTATGAGAGGGAAGTAAGATGGTTTGGAAAAAATCTATCACGTTTGAAGTAGTTTGAAAAACAAAACATCAATTGTTCCTTAGAAATATCGATTAGTAAGTGAATTTCTTTGAGATTTTTCTATGGTTAATTGAATAGTTAGTGCTTGAGGGGTTGCTTTGAATGGAAAAAAGTGAAGTGTGATCTTTTGGGTTTCCATTACTTTCACTTTTGATCGTGCAGTGGGTTTGGCGCTTAAGAGTGTGCAGGAAAGGTTTTGTGTTGTGTTGGGTTCTTTTGGTTTCCATAATTATTGTTGCCTTGATTATTGGAGCGGGTTTTGGACATATAGTTCTTAATTTTTTTTTGAATAGTTTGTTCTTTTTAGGTAGGCAAATTTGGTACTTACTTTGAAGATAAAAACAAGCCAATTGGTAAAGACTGTTATTGACATAATTGTTTGATTTTCAAGATGCCGAGCGGACATAATGTAACATAGGCCGCAGGTAAATCTTAATTTATAATTTCTCCAATTTAAAATCATCAATGTCGTATAGGCTTTCTATTGAAATAATTTATTGGTTTTATTTATAGGTGATTCATTACTCCCTCTAATCCATAATAAGTGTCTTTTTAGCCATTTTAAAATATTTCACAATATTTGTCATTTTTTACTTTTAATACACATTAATTACTTCATTGACTTTTATACATTTCATAGAAAAAGAAAATCTAATAATTACACATGACTAGTGTATGTAGAAGTGGTGGGGTTACGTGAGATAAATGATGATTTAATCATTTAAGTGTCACTTTCTCCTCAATCAAGATAATTAAATAACTTTCTTAAAAACTGTGAACAACCTTAAAACGTCACTTAAAAGGAAATAGATGGAGTAATTGACAAAGTAGTGCGCCCAACCTATTTCCACTTTCAAGGCATTTATTTCAATCGGTAATGTGAGATCAAGCCTAAAAGACGTCTATTGGTTGTTGGGTGGGAGGTTCTGGCCATAGAGGTTCTGGATGTGGTGGTATGTTTGTATTGATCTTTGGCTAGCATTCTATTATCTGGATTGCATATTTGGGCCATGATGCCCCCCTCTCTTTTCCGTAGTCGAGGTCCGCAATGGAATATGTGTTTGGGGTGATGGTCGACTTGCCGCAGTACGTGGGACGTCTTAAATGATGCTTTGGTAAAATCAAGCTCCATATACATATTTCGGTCCTTGAGATTTTTCAATTTATATTATTTTAGCGGGACTAAGAATTTAAGATATGACCTAGTGACAGGGTGTCACTCAATGTCTTTTTTGTTTATTCTTTTGTATAACCCACACTAACTTTTTGTAATATTATTTTTGTACATACATAGATCTTTACATATCTATCATCTCTATCCCTGAAAATCCCACTTCCCATGTTTCGTCGTCGTTTTCACGTGTCTTCCCACGTGCGATTGTGATTTGTGGTCTGTCGATGCACCTGGAGATTTGTTGAACATCAGATTTGTGAAGGAACTTCATTTCGAACCACGGATCTGTGAAGATCTCCTCAGATCTCTTGTGGATTGCACATCCCTTTGTGAAGGAGCTTTGATTCGAGCACCAGATCCGTGAAGGAGCTTCATATCAAACATCAAATCTGTGAAGGAGTTCATCTTCTCACTTCTTTTGTTGGCTCACATTGTGTTGTGCGATTCACATATCTCAAAGATCCAATTTCACTGAACAAGGTTTACCGTGTCAAGAACTCTAGGTTCATACCTCTCTCTTTCAAATATGTGGTGTTTAGATCTCGTGTTAGGGTTTTCTTTCATGAAATTTTGTTAGGTTAACTTGAATCTGAGATTTTTGGTGGATTGGAGTTTGGTTTCAGATTGCACCCGGAGATTTGTTCTTCAAACTTTGCTGAGACTTATGCATATCTTCGCGACTTCGTCCTCTCAATGTCAAGGGTTTCTGGTTTCGTCTCTGTTTCGACTGCAACATATTCGCGGAGGACGTCAAGGAATTAAGTTTGATCAGGTCTTTACTTTTTTTTCTCTCAATCGCTGGATCGAACTTCCCTAATTTTATTGTGAAGTTATTGTTTGGTTTATTTGTAGATGTGTCGATGTTTTTGGCATAGATCTAAGTGTATGGATGAGTTTTTTTTTTTTGAATTCGTGTTGGTAATGTTTATAATTTGTTTTGTTGATGTTTGGGCTTTGAGTCAATCTCCATATCTTCTCTTCTCTCCCAATCCTGCTATCTTTGCTCGTCCGAATCTCCAATGGGTCGCCTTCCCCAAATCATTTCGTCTAATTTAGCAAACTCATAAGCTTCAAAAATTTGTGAATTGTCAGAAAAGGAAAAGTTTGGTTTACATGATCAAAAATATGAGAGGTGATGCAAGGTGTTTGTTTGAAGCATAGGAAGAGGGGTTTGACGAATCGAGAAGATGAAGAAGAGAAAACTTGAACACGGAGTAATGCTACTGAAAATTGAAAGCGGGAGACAATAAACCTCAAATTAAACAAAAAAAAAAAAAGAAGAGAAGGGATTTCGGCAAGGAGTTAATTAAGGACAACCCACAAACCTCAAATTGAACGATTGAAAAATAAAGATAAGGCAGTTTTGTAACATTATCCATCCACTTTTTTTTCTTATTTTTTCATTTTTTTTTATTCAAGCCCCAATTTTTGGTTGTTTCTTTTTCGATTAAGTTTGCTTCAACAACTAATTGGAGCAGATTTTTCGAACATCAGATTTGTGAAGGAACTTCATTTCGAACCACGGATCTGTGAAGATCTCCTCAGATCTCTTGTGGATTGCGCATCCCTTTGTGAAGGAGCTTTGATTCGAGCACCAGATCTGTGAAGGAGCTTTGATTCGAGCACCAGATCTGTGAAGGAGCTTCATATCAAACATCAAATCTGTGAAGGAGTTAGTCTTCTCACTTCTTCTGTTGGCTCACATTGTGTTGTGCGATTCACATATCTCAGAGATCCAATTTCACTGAACAAGGTTTGCCGTGTCAAGAACTCTAGGTTCGTACCTCTCTCTTTCAAATACGTGGTGTTTAGATCTCGTGTTAGGGTTTTCTTTCATGAAATTTTGTTAGGTTAACTCGAATCTGAGATTTTTGGTGGATTGGAGTTTGGTTTCAGATTGCACCTGGAGATTTGTTCTTCAATCTTTGCTGAGACTTACGCATATCTCCGCGACTTCGTCCTCTCAATGTCAAGGGTTTCTGGTTTCGTCTCTGTTTCGACTGCAACACATTCGCGGAGGACGTCAAGGAATTAAGTTTGATCAAGTCTTTACTTTTTTTTCTCTCAATCGCTGGATCGAACTTCCCTAATTTTATTGTGAAGTTATTGTTTGGTTTATTTGTAGATGTGTCGATGTTTTTGGCATAGATCTAAGTGTATGGATGAGTTTTTTTTTGAATTCGTGTTGGTAATGTTTATAATTTGTTTTGTTGATGTTTGGGCTTTGAGTCAATCTCCATATCTTCTCTTCTCTCCCAATCCTGCTATCTTTGCTCGTCCGAATCTCCAATGGGTCGCCTTCCCCAAATCATTTCGTCTAATTTAGCAAACTCATAGGCTTCAAAAATTTGTGAATTGTCAGAAAAGGAAAAGTTTGGTTTACGTGATCAAAAATATGAGAGGTGATGCAAGGTGTTTGTTTGAAGCATAGGAAGAGGGGTTTGACGAATCGAGAAGATGAAGAAGAGAAAACTTGAGCACGGAGTAATGCTACTGAAAATTGAAAGCTGGAGACAATAAACCTCAAATTAAACAAAAAAAAAAAAAGAAGAGAAGGGATTTCGGCAAGGAGTTAATTAAGGACAACCCACAAACCTCAAATTGAACGATTGAAAAATAATGATAAGGCAGTTTTGTAACATTATCCATCCACTTTTTTTTTCTTATTTTTTCATTTTTTTTTATTCAAGCCCCAATTTTTGGTTGTTTCTTTTTGGATTAAGTTTGCTTCAACAACTAATTGGAGCATTTTGTTGTTGGTAACAAGAAGACTCAAATGAGTTACAAGGTAGGTTTGGTTTTTAGTTGAGCTCTTATTGTTGTTTTTGCTGGATTTGCAGTTTCATGTGGAATCAAATCATGGTCAATAGAAATACCTATTTCTCTATCTCTATCTCTATCTCTATCTCTCTCTCTCTCTCTGCAAGTGCTGTTGTTGGTGAAGCAATAGAAATACCTATTTCTCTATCTCTATCTCTCACTATTTCTCTGTCTCTCTCTATCTATAATGTTTGATGGACTCACTTACCCTCCAATCCAACCCAATCCAATCCATCCATTGATTTTTATTTCCAGGGTTTAGTTCATCTCTTATGATTATCATTGTCTTTGTCTGTGTTTGTTTAGATTTGTTTTGGTTTGCTATTTTGGGCGCCAATAAAAAGGGTCTTAAGTTTGGTTCATGGATTACTTGGTTCATAGATTATTTTGGGCGCTCATACTATTTGAGTGGACTATAAGTTTCGTTTGCATTTCCTAATAGTGAAACTTTGTTGAAAGCGTAAAATCTTCCTTATAGGATTTGAAACTTATTTTGGCTTAATTTTTCTACTTATTGTTTAGCTTTGCTATTATTATTTTTTAAAATATTTAGCTTACTTTTTTGGAAAGGGACTTATTTTTACTAATTTCCTTGTCAAGCAAAATTGACATTTATTTTTTGTGGGCCATATATGTAATTGTGGTAGGTTTTCATGCAAAAGAGAAAATGAATCCAAATGAGAGTAAGAGAAAATCCTTTGAAAATAAAGAGGTAGAAGAAAGAAATCGTGTGAATAGTCGCAAAAGACAATTGTATGCTCAATTAAGTCGAGAAGAAAAAGATAGAAGAAATTATGTTCGTAGGGTGTCATATCGACAAAAGCGATCTCTTCAATGTATGGAGAAAGGTAATTTCTTATAAATGTAAGATATATTTAGTTATTTTTGTTGCATACATTGTTTATTGTCTTCGTATTTTATTTTATTCCTTGATGATGACTTTTTTTTTAACAGTATTTTTGCTTATTGTCTTCGTATTTTTGTTGCATACATTGTTTACAGTAAATATGAGGACGGGGTTATATCATGTGTATTTTGTTTTTAACAGGTTCATCATCAAACCATGATGGTTGTATTAGTGATGATACGATAATAGATGGATTGCAAAAAGAATGTATGGTTGAGGGAAACATTGGACTCAAGGTATGCATGACTTTTTATGTTAAATATATTGAAATTATTGTTAACAATAGTTTTCATGTGTTTGTTCCTCACATAATGCTTTTTGATGCACATATTAATTGATAATATTTTATATGATTGATAGGTTGTGATCTTGTTTAAAATATTGATACCATATAAATTTTTAAAGGAAGCCACTTTAGCCGTATGCTAAATAATATTATGGACAAAAAGATTTCATGTATCTGTTTGTTTTGGATTTTTGTTGTTTTATAGTTCTTTTGAATGTTAGTTAATTGTTCATCCGTTATGTTATTTCATGATATGTTATTATCTCCTTTACAATAGTGATAGTCTCTTTAATTTTTGTCGTTTCATGTTTCGTTAATGCTTTCAATTTCTCTTTAAGATATACTATATATATAAGTGCTAGATGCATAATTTGTAACTATATATTCATACGTTCATAAGAGGTTCAAATTTGAACGGTGTAAATTTGACATTATAGGTTAGTGATCAAATGTTGGACAATCATAATGCAAAGCGATTTGATGAGACTTCGATAAACTTGGGAGGTAATTTCATAATTCATAGAGGTGTTTACTGTTGAAAAAATTGTTAGAAATGCATTTATATGGATAAAGGAATTTACTACAAATGAAGATGCTTTTGTAGGAAAAAATAGAGGAAATGAATTGTTGATAAATGAGTATTGTAACGATATGGATGAGGAAGAAGAAGATGATGAAGAAGTGTTTGGCAATGTGCTTACAGAGTCGTTTGTGTTACCAGAAGGTACATATTGTAGCCATTGCTATGCCAAAAAATTTACTTATGAAAGTCGATGTTTTTGTTGTTGCGATGGAGCAAAGGCTCTAGCAATCAATGATGCACCTGATGAATTATATGCATTATTCACAAGAATATGTGATGAGTCGAAACATTTTTTGAAATATATTCGCGGCTACAATAATAACTTCTCTTTTACATCATTTGGCGTGAAATTAGATGATAATGTTAGTAAAAAAAATAAAGGCATTTATACATTTAGAATTCAAGGTCAAGTATATCATTATATAAATCAATTACTCCCATGCAATGATCAACCATCATATTTACAACTTTATTTTTTTGATACAGAGCATGAAGTAGAGAATCGCATTGGAATATTTGATAACTTGAAAAAGATAGTATTGTTAAAGTTAATCAACATACTTTCCATCAATCCATACACTAAATTCTTTCGAAGCTTAAGCACAATCTCAAATTTAAGCAATCAAGAGATATGCATTCGATCAAAGAGTATATAATTTACCCGAAGCATCCCAAGTTGCTGCCGTGTGGATAGAGAGCAGTCATGAAAATCAACCTACAAAGCGAGATATCATCGTTCATAGCCATAGTGGTAATAGTCACAAAGTTAATTATTTTTATGGATGTTATGATCCATTACAATATCCAATATTATTTCCATATGGTGAAACTGGTTGGAATGAGTTTGTTAAGAAGAGAAATAAAAGCAACGATGTTTCAAATTGCAACCAAAGTAACGGTGTTGATGGCATTAGTTGTGTGGACGATTTGTTATTGGAAGAAAGACCAAGTAAGGATATTGTTTGATAGTTACTTAATCATTTCCTTATTTGATTGAAGCTTGTTTTTTTATTTTATTTACAAGTAATTCTAGCGAAACGATGTTTATTTCATTGTTTAGGTGGTCAACAAAGATGCGAAACAATGCGGTATCTTGTCGGGAGTATTATCTGTACAAGCTTCAAATAAGACCCTTAAGTAAAAGTGTAATATTACATGCTGGTCGTTTACTTCAACAATATGTTGTGGATATGTATGTAAAATTAGAAAGTTCGAGATTGGATTACATTCGTCTCAATCAAAAACAAATTAGAGCATAACTTTATCAAGGTATAATGATAGCATCGAAATTGGTGAAAGAAATGGCTCACAAATTGGTCGACGGGTTATCTTACCCGCATCGTTTATTGGTGGACCAAGAGATATGAGAAAAAGATATATGGATGCGATGAGTTTAGTGCAACGATTTGGGAAGCCGAACATTTTCTTGATAATGACATGTAATCCAAAGTGGAAAGAGATAAAAAATGAATTAAGATTTAATGATGAGGCACAAAAATAGACCGGATCTTACATCGCGGATTTTTCGTGCAAAGTTGGAGGAATTGAAGAAAGATATACTGGAAAAAAAAATATTTGGTCCTGTTGCGGCATACGTTTATGTTGTGGAATTTCAAAAAAGGGGATTGCCTTATGCTCATTTCTTGATCGTTCTTGAGCCAAATTCAAAAATCAGTGATCCATCTACTTTCAATAGGTATGTTTGCGCGGAAATACCGAACAAAGCAAAATATCGTCATTTGAATGAACTTGTAATAAAACATATGATGCATGGGCCTTGTGGTACGTTAAATCCAAAAAATATTTGCATGCTTGTAGAAGGAAAATGCAAAAATCACTATCCCAAACAATTTTGTGAGTACACATGACATGATATTGACTCTTATCCACAATATCGACGAAGAAATGACGGGAAAATGGAAAAAGTTAGAGGCTCCGATTTGGACAATCGTTGGGTGGTCCCTTATAATCCTTATTTGCTATCAAAATATGATTGTCACTTGAATGTGGAAATTTGTTCAACAATAAAAGCGGTTAAGTATCTATACAAATACATTTACAAGGGTCATGATCGAATTGCATTTGAAGTGCGCTCAAAGAATGTAGATAACCATATTGATGAAATTGAAAGGTTCCAATCAGCGCGTTGGGTTTCAGCTCCTGAAGCAATGTGGCGTATGTATAGCTTTCCACTTAATGAGATATATCCTTCGGTTATAACATTGCAATTACATTTAGATGGGAAGCAAATAGTGTCATTTGGAGATTGCGATATGTTGGAAGATGTGGTTAATAGTGACATGAAATGTGCGTCAATGCTAACAGAATATTTTGCACTTAATAAAGTGGATGAATTCGCAAGAAGTTTGTTATATAGGCAAATACCTGAGTACTATGTTTGGAACCGACAATCGAAGACTATGAAGCGGCGAAAACAAGGTACTGTTATTGGAACAATAGTTTCTGTAAGCCCGAACGAAGGAGAAAGGTATTATCTAAGGTTGTTACTAAATCATATAAAGGGTTGCACATCTTTTCAAGAGTTAAAAGTTGTTAATGGTGTAGTTGCCGATTCTTTTCACCAAGCAGCTTTATTAAATCGTTTCTTAGAAGCAGATGATTGCTTGGAATCATGTATGGAAGAGGCTTGTAAGTATCAAATGCCATTTGCGTTACGTCGATTGTTTGTAACAATATTATCTTTTTGTAACCCTGAAAGTGGTAGACAATTGTGGGGAAAGTTCAAGGAGCAAATGTGCGAAGATTATGTTCATTTGAACTTGAACATTGATACAGCGGAGAAGAAAGCATTAAAACATATCAATGAAATGTTGCTTGCAATTGGAAAGAGTTTAGCAGCTTTTAATATACAATATGAATTATTCAATGTTGAGCCAGGTGTCAATGATATGCTAGAAATAAATGAGGAATTGGAAATTAAAGCTTCTGATGATGATGTAAAGATTATAAAAATGTTGAATGAGCGCCAGAAGTATGCATATGATTGTATTGTTAATAAAGTGTTCAATAAGGAAGAAGGGGTGTTTTTTATAGATGGTCCAGGGGACAGCAAAACTTTTTATATAGAGCATTATTAGCAACGGTAAGAAGAAAAGGTGACATTGCTTTAGCTACAACATCATCCGGCATTGCAAAGATCAATTTTGCACGGAGGTCGCATGTACTCACTCAAGATTCAAACTTCCTATTAATGCCAATGATAATCGACATGCAATGTGAGCAAACAAATCAGGCCTAGCAAGGTTGTTGGTGCTCACGAAATTGATTATATGGGATGAGGCTCCAATGGTTCATAAACACTCAATCGAAGCTTTCGATCGTTTGCTTAAAGATGTTTGTGATAACGAGAACTCATTTGGAGGAAAAGTTGTTGTCTTTGGCGGTGACTTGCATAAATATTACCAGATTGTTTGTAGGGGAACTAGGCATGAGATAATTGACTCGTGTTTGGTTAAATCATATCTTTGGTCACAAATGAAGAGAATAAAGTCAAGTTGAAAATATGCGTGCAAAACTGGATGAGGTTTTTTCAAAATATCTACTTTGTGTTAGGAATGGAGTTGAGAGACAATATAAAGAACATTACATCAAAATTCCATCAGAAATGATTATTCCTTATAAAGACATGAAGACGTCGTTGCGACATTTAATCAATCATATTTATGGTAAATTGAACGATTATGCGAATAATTTGGATGCAATGACAACAAGAGCTATACTTGACAACGAAGAATGAATTTGTAGATGAAATTAATCGCCATTACTTATAGAAGAATTTGTTGGAGATATGGTTAAATATTACGCTTTGATCAAGTCATTGATAATAATGAGAATAATGTAACTGAAGAGTTCTTAAATAGTTTGGTATTGAATGGTATTCCTCCACATGAATTAATTTTGAAGAAAAATTGTCCTATCATGTTATTACGAAACATAAATCCTGCAGAAGGCTTATGCAATGGAACACGTTTGATATGTCGGCACTTTGAGAGAAATGTAATTGATGCAGAAATAATAAATGGCGATTACAAAGGGAAGAGAGTTTTCTTGCCATGAATACCATTTGTGCCAAATGAAGGAGATAAATGTCCAGTTCAATTCAAAAGGACGCAATTTCCGATTCGGTTATGCTTTGCTATAACAATAAACAAGGCTCAAGGACAAACATTAGACTCTGTTGGAATATATTTACCTGAACCTGTGTTCTCGCATGGACAATTATATGTTGCATTGTCATGTGCAAAATGCGCAACATCGGTGAAAATGTTGATCAAGCCGTCAAATTGCAACAAATATTGTGATCGAACAAAGAATATTGTTTATAAAGATCTTCTTAAACATGTTAATGAAGACGGTTAAACTTGTCTACTAATCAAAGAGGTTAGTGCGTTGTGCTTATAATATTCATAAAATCAAATAAAATTTGGCACATTTTTGTAATTTTGCTAATATTTTCTTCTATTATGTGCAATTTTCTACGTTGGTTGTTTGCATTTCAATTCTTTTTCAATTATGCATTCATCAATTTTTTAGTCATTTCTCAATTTTGTTAAAGCTTGTTAATGGTGCCCTCCAGCATAAATACCAGATGGTGAATGAGGAGCTAAGGAATGAAGCAAGTACACATGGATACATCTAATTCCTTTTGTCCATTACTCCAACCTTACTACTTGGTAGACCGTGGTCATTTTCATTTATGAGGTAACTTCTTTTACTCTTAGAAGCATGGATCTATTTGGTTTTGTGTTTATGTCATTTGTTTAAAAATTATGTATCAATATCTAAATGGTTTATGAGAATGTCTAAATTTCTTATAATGAAAAAAAGAAAAAAGAGAGGAAGAACTCGGATAGTGGAAGATGCGATTCTTACACACCAATGATGGACATATTTGATGAGGTTGTGATGGTTTCATTGATGAAGTATGTTATTCAGCATATGCAAGAGCTGACATTGGAGGTCGATGTGGTTACGTACATACACCTCGCGTTGTTACATTGGTTTTCGAAGAATTGGGACTTCGAGGAGATGAGAATTAATTAATTCTCATACTTAAACTGTATTGACGAAATATCTTTCTAGGGCTTCCAAGGTTGAGTGCATTTGTTTTCCTTCTTTCTTGTGTATGAACTGGTTGTTTGGAGTTTAAAAGTTTCAATTCTATCAATTTTTGTTATGCTTTGGTTAATGCTAGAGGTAGCAAAAGTGAAATGTGGTTTGACATTAACTTATGCAATTTCCTTTGATAACTCATTTTATTTCAGCAAACAATATATATTTTTATCGAGTGTTTTACAATAGGGGTTACTCTTACAATTTCTCGAGAATGACCCTAACAGTTTCCAACAATTTTTTTGCCACTTAATTTATTAGTTATAAGATGAAATAGTTTTACCTCAATGTGTTGTCAACATCTCTTTGTGTTTTAGAGTTTTAGTGATTTCTTTCTTTGATTTGTGTTGGAAAAATTGTATGCTGCTGTTGAATTTTTGTTTCGATTTTGTTTTTAGGTATGTTTAATACTTCTTCAGCTCTCTAAAAAAATTATCTTTTTTGTGATTCTGTTCAACAGAAGGTCTATGCTTTTGTTTCTCTAGCCGTGACTTTGAAATGTCAATTTGCAATTGGAAGAAGCTTCATTTGAGAATGCATCAATTTTTATATCCAAAAATATTGTTTTCGGAAGGAAAATGTTAGTGCACTGTTTGTGTTATTTGTTAAGAATAAACGACTTCTTCATACGGTTGTTTATTAGGGTCTCCTTTTGTTTTTGGTCTTTGTGGTTTTGATTGGTTGTGAAGAGGATTCAGTGGTAGGTTCAATGACCTCACCATATTCATTAATGGGAATGAGGATTACCTTTTCAGGGTTTATTTTGGTGTTGATTGTTTGATTAGTCTACTTTTTTGCTAAGAAGAGTGCATGTTTCTCTTTTCATTGTTTGACGAGGATAACTTTTGTTTGGTTGATTTTGGCTTATGTTGACATTAATTTTTTTAGGTTCTTATTTATAATTGTTAATTTATCTTGTAATTGTTAGTGAATAAATCATGATGGATAAAGTTTTTGAGTTTTTTATTGATTATGTGTGAATATTGACTCGTTTGTTGTGTGCGTTTTTGTTTACGTTTCAGTCTATCAATAATATTGTAATTTTCAACCTCTTAACAACATTGTTGTCCTTCATTTATTTGTTTAGCACTTCATCTTGTTCAAAGAACTCATGCTCTCATTTTTCCCATTGTGACTATGATCAACTTGGTGACAAATGTAGGAATCAAAAGTGGGTTACTCTAGCATTAGGTGAAAGTAAATCAATTTCAACTTCTCGCGAGGTTAGTTTAGTTTCTTGAAAAAATGTTATGATCATTATAGTATGCTAGAGATTTAGGTTTAGTTGAAGTTAGGAATGAACTGAGCTGGTTTGCCATGAGATTCTCAACGAGTTGGATTGATTTTCTTTTGGTCTATTAATTTGTTTTAAGGGAAGTGATTTGGTCGTAATCTTCACGATATTTGCTACTTGCCTTTTTGTATTGTCTAATTTGTTTGGAGTCTCGAAAAAGCTACTATTGAAAAAAACATGTTTAATATCCTTGCTTAGTGCTCGAAGGATGTGTTTCATAGTTTATTTGCTTAGAGTGCAGATGCATTTAAAAGTAAATGTATTGCTAAACCAATCTAGCAAATCTTCAAGTTTATCTGCTCCAGTTGCTGACTATTTCTTAGGAATTGTGCTTTCGCTTCCCATCAAAGTAAGTATGTAGAATGCAATATTATTGATGCTTCATGACATGCTAACAGGTAACATTTTTCTTTTCAGCACAAGAGACTGCAAAACTTTTGTTATTAGTTTTAATTTGGAGGTTCTTTGTTATGTCGAGAGAGATCTTCCAGTGGCCCACGCCATTTCAATGTTGGTAGTGTCTGAGTTAATTGACCAATTATCTGCTATGGAGAAGATGTTTTGTCTTGCCTCTTATCAAATCATCCTCAGGTACTAACTGTTTTCCCAGTTAATCCACTGTAAAAAAAGTCGAAAGAATCATTTTTTATATCTCCTCTCATATGGGGCCTAAACAACATTGTATGCACACATTGTTTAAGACAAAATGCATTACTTAAAATGTTGTATATGATACATGTAAAAAATCGTCATTTTGAACCGTGGTTTAAACAATCATAATCTTATGTATTCTATTTTGTGTGCTTCTATTTTATGTTCTTTAACTATATCACGTGTTAAGAAAATTTCTACCTATACTTTATTCTCTATTTCTTCTCCGTTTCTTTTCTTTATTTTCATTTCATGTTGCAGGTAGGATCAATAAATTGATTGGGTGACTTTCGAATTTAAGTGTTCATGCTTAAAAGAGAATCTCTTGCAATATTAAAATATTACTTCCCCATGTGTGGGAGAACTGATCTTCTACTTTTCTTTCCTATATTTTTTTTCACTCCTTAAATTTGTCAATCTCTTTTTCATTATTGTAACTATATGTAATTGTATATAAATTTTGTTCAGATATTTTGATATTTTTTATATTGAATAAAGTCATGATCCTATCAAAAACAGAAATTGTTGTTATATTTAATTTTTGCTAATTAACTTCCCATCTCTTTATATTTTCAAGGGCATCTCTTTATATTTTCAAGGGCATCTTTTCTTTGTAGATGTTGTTAATCTATTGCGTTTGATGCTTTGAATAATTACAGTGAAGATATTTGGTAAAATTTGTCTTTCTAAATACCTTTCATGCATGCTAGACTCTGCACATAGCCCCGCTTTTATTTGTTAATTCTTCTCCACACCAGTGCCACCCTACATGTATGTCCACCTCCATTTGTTGTCCATAACTTCCCAAAAAAAAAAAAAAAAAAAAAAAAACCTCTTATGTACTCTGAATGCACCAAACACAAAATTATCCATATCTGAAATGGTTTCACCCATGTCATACCAAAACCTTCAGCCCAAAAGTATCCAAATCCAAGGAGTCTCTCCCATTTCCATTCCCTTCTTCTTTCTTGTGTCTCTTGTTTTATTTATTTATTGTAATTGTAATTTCAGTTGGGTATTTATCTTGTTTTTGTAGGTCTTGGAGCGTTTAAAGCAAAATCGAGACATGCTCTTCACTGAGGTCAAATGTTTAAACTTTCTCCTCTATTCGCCTCTTCCACTGATTACAAATTGGGACTTATCAAATTGGGACTTATCACATGTTAGGCAATCTGATGGAGATCTCCCGAGGTCTGTTTTTTATCATTTGTGAGTATGGCTACGTTAAAGATCTCTTCAAATATCTCGTTATGAAATATTTTTGCGAATCTATATTTGGTTCTCGATTGGTACGACTACGTTGGACATATTAAGTTATTGCATGTAGTATCACATAACCATAAAATTTGGCAAACGATACGTTGAACATATTAAGTTATTGAATTAAAGCCACTTGACCCGATATAATTAGTTACATATTGTGGATTTTTTTTTAATCCTATTTATGTGATTGAGTGTTTCATTATATGTGATTTAAAGCACTGATGTTCTGTATTACTCCAGTGATGATGTATTTCTTATGAGGTTGTTATGTTCATGTGTCTAAGTAGCTCTTTTTTTTCCATACATTAGATTTTTTTTTCCTTTGGTTTTGATTAAGAGTTGAAGATGAAGAACAACTATCCTTGTTCTTTCTTATGCAAGGATCATAACTTGGATAAGCAGGCAAAATTATTTTAAATAGAAATACTTTTTTGGAGTTTTTGGATGTAAATTTTAGTTAAAGATTTCGTTTCAAGTTTTTTTTTTTTTTTTAAAAAAATGTTACCTCTTTCAATTGCTTCTCTAGGCTTCATTTTAGGTAATTACAGCGAATTTGGCTAGCTTTTCGAAAGAATTTTAAGGTGGAAGTTCAAGCTTTCATTTTTCTTTTTGGTTATACTCTACTCTGAAATGTGTCTGCTTGCGACAATGTTAAACGTGAATATTAAAGTAATGGATGCAACTTAAGTATCTCTAATTATGGGCATCCTCCAAACGAATTGATTCATATGAGTAATTAAGTTCATTTTCATCAATCTCTGTAACTTAAAATTCTGCTATTTTCTTTGGCTTGGTGAGTATGGTAAGAATTGGTACAAAGTAAACTTTTGCATCTATTGGTTAGCGTAGAAAATTTATGTGGTTTTCTTTTATGCTTGATCAAACTGAAGTTTCAAATTTCAGCATGACTAGCCGTCTTACCTCTTAGAGTTGCCAGTTGAACAAGGACTATTATTGCACTATAAATGAATTAACTTTATGGGCATTCTCTAAGTGTATGTAATTTAGCAACATCGTCTCCTCCTTGCTGATTTAGCAGATTCTTATGTGCTCAAAAAGAAAATCCTGATATCCTTTATTTTTTACTTTCAAATTTCATTTATAAAGCTCAAATTCTTTCTCAAGTCATAGTTCTTTGTGTTTATTTTGTCATAATATAGTCGACCATTTTCACTCTCTTCAAATGAAGAATTCGTAAAGGTTGTTTTCAGCTTGTTAGAGTTGTTGAGGTAGTGCAAGATAGTAAACCAATTGATTATATTTTACTTCAATGCTCTTTTTGGTACAAACTTGAAATTGTTAGCCTGAAATGTTTAAGAAGCTTAAGAATAGATGAAATAAAATCTTTTATTTTAAAAAGTATACAATCCACCTTTTGATCTTATACGTCAATGGCTTATTCACAAATCACACCAACAACAATAACTAAGCCTTAGTTCCATAATTAAAATAGGTCACATATATGAAGATTTTCTTTTATGCTTATTTAGAAAGTAAATGGTAAGTTGGCGAAGCAAAGAGTATGTCCATTTAAGTGTATATATGTCTTCCTTTATTCCTTTATAAAGGGAATACAACACTTTCAACAGATTGGTTCAAACTTATTTAGGCCACATGATTCAAATTTGATTAGTAGCTAGGAATCTAAATGCATATCAATTCAGATTTATAAATTCATGAGGAATAGCCAATGTGGTTTGCTTGGTGTGAGGCAATAGGTCTCACTTTTTTTAAAGAGTATGAAACGTTTTGAGGAAAATTTATCACAGTTCTTGAAATTTACTAATATGACCAGTTATTGAAAAATCATCTTCAACAAGGAATATCAGAAGAAAATGAGAAAACAATCATTTTAAGCTTCTTAGTTGTGCTAAGTTACTAATTGTTAGAAACTTTACTAAAAACTGATTGAACATTGTCCTTGGTTAAGCAATTCAATTCTCAAGTTTAGGTATTTTTTTCGTCCATCAAATTTAGTTTTTTCAATTATTAGAAATATATGTAATTAACTATTTTCCATAATATTGGGTAGGTAATTAAGAAGTTTTAAATTTATGTATAAAAATATCGGGTGCTTACCACTTCCCATCTTTTTGCAGCATGTAAGAGGATTGTTAATTGCAACTTGTGCACAACATACTATAATATTGCCCAAAAGTTTTTTAAGTTGTTAGATTAATATTTTTGGCATTGACATTAACTTATATTTTGTTATTTATTGTTTTAGTTCTATGATTGCTTCATCTTCAATGTTTCTGGCTTGTCTTGGTCTGGGTTTATAGCATTTGTTCGTTGCGGGTGCAGGGGATGCTTGGAGATATGCACAAAGATGGGCTGCGTTGGCAACAAATGTTTTCAGCACTGTCAATTGTCTTTCAATTGTCTTCTGATGTTGCATCTCCTAATGGTCCATGGTACATGCAAAGTAATTGTCTTCTGATGTTGCATCTCTTATGAAGGTGCAAAGTAATGACAATGGGATTAGATCTTAATTATGTGTCATAATATCCTTTGGTCAAACACTCATGTAACTCTTACAATAAACTTTTCGTTAAATAAGGACAAGGCTCATGTGATTCATTGCTTGTGCTCCAACTGATTAGATAGACAATGGTATTGGTTTGGATAATATTTGAGATTTAAGTCTGATTCAATCCAGGTTTAACTTATTGTATTTTGCTATTTAGATCGATGGTCATTTTATGGTATGACTTTCCTACTATCGATACTTTAGATTCAATTGCCTTGTCTAATATCCTTATTCCTATTGACAATTCAAACTTTTATGGGTGATAATATTAGGCTAAACTTGATTCATATGGTTCACCTTTATTCTTTAACTCAGTTGTTAAAACAATTGCTGATAATTCACACTTTTTTATAGGTTATAATATTTTTAGTTCTGTCAACCTAATTAGTCTCTTTATTTTTTCAATTTTGTTTGTACTTTTTGTTATTGTATAGTTTAGAAAATAATTCAACCGCTGCCTTGTAAAAACAATTGACATCAATTTAGTTCATCAATCTTGAACTTCGAAAGTTCTTATTTTGTTTAGTAATCTTTATCCTTTTTTTTATTCTTCAGATGTTATATCGTTGGAGTCTAAGCTCAAAACCTTGTTTTAGTTGCTTTCAATTTTTATTCGTTGTCCTTCTTTAAGCGTCAAATTGGTGATTAGCTTAAAAGAAATTCCAAATTGCTGGAGCAAGCTATAGAGGTAATTGGTACATTTCTTTATCATATTCTATTAAACTATTGCATACATTGCATAGTAAGTGACTAGACTTTTTTATTATTATTTACCTATCATTGAAGGCATGAAAAGGGAGCGAAGCACCAAAACTCATCCATTTGCCATCTTAGAATTTCATATACTTAATAAGAAAATATGTAAGAGTTAATTTGAGGGAATATCCTGCATATTTCGCCACAAAAAAATCATGCATATTCTGATATACTTTTGGATTTGTCTTCATCGTCCTTCGACGATTTTCTATTTAGATATAGTTTTCAATAAATTACTTTTACCTAATATTTTGTTCACTATTTATTTTACAATGGTTGCGCTTTTGGATTTTTTTTTTTTTTAGAAAAGTGCTTGTTGCGACTTCAAACTCTCTAGGATTAGAAGGCCAAATGATCAAAAATATTCTAACCGTTACAAGTTGTATCAATTCTATCATAACCTTTGAGCTTGTGCATAAGCGTTAAGGTGATGATTGAAAATCTTAAAAAGAAAGACATTGAGACTAAATTACCCCTCATTAATAGCCTTTTTAAATGAGTTTTTGCTTTACTAATTAATGTGAAACCCTCAATTGGCATTAGTGACATAATTTGAAGTTAGGGGTATGATTGGAAAAAAGATAATAAATGCACCCTTGATTTCCTAATGTGACACATTGTGGAGCAAGAAAAAAATTCAATGTGACAGATAATATCGAACGGAAGAAGTTTATGAATTGAAAACTTGTAACACACTTTACATGAATTAGAGTCGTCATGTTTATGTAAATAATGTTGGTTTTGTTAAAGCATTTGTTATTAGTTCCTTGGATTCGGAGAGTTAACTCTGTGAATTTCTCACGTGGTGTTCTTGCATATGTTGCTGTTGAATTTTTGTTTCGATTTTGTTTTTAGGTATGTTTAGTACTTCTTCAGCTCTCTAAACAAATTATCTTTTTGTGATTCTGTTCAACAGAAGGTCTATGCTTTTGTTTCTCTAAGCGTGACTTTGAAATGACAATTTGCAATTGGAAGAAGCTTCATTTGAGAATGCATCAATTTTTATATCCAAAAATGTTGTTTTTGGAAGCAAAAGGTTAGTGCACTGTTTGTGTTATTTGTTAAGAATAAATTGTTTTTTTATGGTTGTTTATTAGGGTCTCCTTTTGTTTTTGGTCTTTGTGCTTTTGATTGGTTGTGAAGAGGATTCAGCGGTAAGTTCTCAAAACATGATTTCATTTTTTGTTAATTTCTTATCTTATCTCTCTCGATTGCTTTTCAGATTTTTGATTGTGTAATATACAGAGCATGATTATCTTATTGTGAATAATATGATGGTGGAACTTTAACTATTGTGTTTCTTGCTGGTTGCTCTTGTAGGTGAATGCTGTCACTGTTGATATTGGTGCATGTGTCAACTAAATTTAGGGAAAGTGATTTTCGCTGCTTCGTTGAATTGCTACACGTAAAAAATTGTTATGTTGTTTCTTCACTCTTAATATTGGTGCATGTTCAGTTCCTTGTAATTGCATGAAATATAGTAATGTGATGAAGTAGTCCCATTTGATGCTTTGACTCCACCTGCTTCCGAAATTATTGGCTCCATTGACTTACGACTTGCCTTTGATTTTTTCAAATAATATCGTATGAACTTTACATCGTCCAAACAGTACGATGATTTAAGAAGTGATTATTTAGGTTAAGGAAAAATTCAACTTATTTACTACTAATAACTATTGACTAATTATTGATCATGTAAGCTTACAACGTTTTTTTTAGTAATACTACAACATTGCAATGAAAGCTCAGTATAATGATTAATGAGTTCTATTAATCGCTCACTTGTGTCTTTCTCTCTGTATAACTTCAAATCTTTTAATTTTTTAAAGTATTTTTTTACATTAAGAATCATTGTAATTTAAAATATTAGTTAAACCTTAAAAAAGAATAATTTCACGATAAAGCTCCTTCATATTATTTCACATACGACAATAGAACGCGTAAACTCGCATCTCGATAGAAAATACGAAAGATTAATGTGTGGGGTTTGCATTTGGTTAAGTTGGGAGGAGTGTTATTCAAAACTAAGTTTGAATGCCTATAGTTATACTGCATCGAGTTATGTGCTCAATGCGAACCCAATCAGGTTGCTACAACAGTAAATATGAAGATGGGGTTGTGTGAGTACTTAAGCGCGCGACTTCAATTTCTATTCTCTCGTGTGGTAATTAATTTCATTCGGACGAATAGAATACGTATAACCGGATTATGTTAGGGCATCTCGTCTGGATATATCCACGAATTAAGAAAAAAGAGAAAGAAAAAGTGGTCAATGCGCTTCATCAAGTATCAAATGGTGTCCATTAGGTTTATGAAGGATGAGGAGAATGGTGTTGCAAATTCGCAATGCATAGGAAGTAGGAACCACATTATCAAATCTCTTGCCCTGCACGTGTCGAATAATGGCTTGAGCAATTACTTTTAATAGCAATGCAAGTTGGAGCACTCGGGACGACTCTCTGTCAAAATCACGTGCTTGCAATTATTGAAAGTCCCCTTCTAACCGCATTGTACCCGATCGACCCTCTCTCCCTCTCTAGAACCTTCATTTCTCTCCATCTCTCTCAATCTCTTAGATCTATCTCTACATTTTCTTTACTCTGTAAATTCTCCTTAGCTTCCTTTTTCCTTCGTCAACTCAAACCAAAGAAAACAACCAACGCTGCGTGATCATCCGTGCAGCATGCACTGTTATTATTTTATGAGCTTGAGTTGGGTGTTTCATGATTTAGCTGTTGTTTTTCAAGGGCATATTTTCTCAGTCTCGTCGTTTTCAGGTGTAGTATGCATTGTGATCAGTGCTCCTTGATTGCCATCAGAATGTGATGAGCAAATCGCAATGCATTTCTTGTCGTCCAAGCGACCTTCCCTTCTGTGTAAGGATTCGATGTGATGTATCCTCAGATCAGCCGGAATCTCTGATTTCTTTTCTTCTCGCGCAAGTTGCCAGGGCTGAAGGTCCTGAATGATGTGAGTCAAGGAGGTCTCGGATTTGAAGGTGACTGGTCTATTTTTTAACCACAGGGCATGAGCAAGATCAGGCACTTGGAGACGCCATGATGTCCCTACAGTTGAGGTGTGCGTGCCCTTTACTTTCAGTACATGCTTGCTTGTTTCCGTGCTAAAATTTTTTGATATTTGTTTTGAGGTTTGCAATCGGGACTTCATTTCATTTCTGATTTAATTGGGGCAAACAAGATGATTTTTTTTTTCATTTGTTTTGAAGGTTGAAAGAACGAGGAGACGCATGAGGGAAGGAAAATAGGAAGTACAACATACTGTACAACCATGAGGCTGACAATGATGGAAGGGGAAAGAAGAATCAAGGTGCATCTTACCACATTTGGTTTGAATTTACTTGCATTCGATTACTCCTTGCCCTTTCTTCTGTCTCTTAATCATGGTGCATCTTACCCATATCTTCTTCTATCCTTCTCCATCATCTTCTTCATCCTTTCCATTCCCATTTGCAATCTATAAATGGATAGATTGCTAGCACGTTCAACACAACACAACCATCAGCTGAAGCTCTTTATACTTTGTATTCTTCCTTTTGAATTTTCTTCGCTTGAAGTGGCTAAGATGCCTAGAGTAAAGAAACTGTTGAAAGATATTGACCCAAATACTGTCAATTGGTATGCTGATGTCTATGTCCTTGAGAAGTTGCCCATAAAACAAAGCAATACCAATTCAGTTAGGCAACAACGACCGATTCTTGTGGATGAAGAGATCAAGTCTTTATATCCAATGCACACTAATAGATTGACTTCAAATTTGTACTATACGCTTTCATCCAAAATCATTTCTAATTGTGTGATTTGTTTGGTGGTGGTTTATCAATGAATTAATAGGGGTATCGGATCCAGGCTACAATATTTGGGAACGACATCAACCTATTCGAGTCCAGACTTCAAACTAAGGTTGCATATCGCATTTCAAATGCATTTGTAAAAGAAATTGAAGCTCGATTTCGCCTTGTCCCAAGTCCTCATCAATGGTCAATCTCAATAAATACTCTTATCAAGAAAGTGCCGGATTCTGAAACTTTTCCTCTAATAGAGGAAGTCAAATTCGTAACTCTTGATGAAATCGATGAGTATTTAGATATAGATGAATACATTGGTATGTATATGCCACCTCAAATGTTTAATTCTATAATCCATTAGTGAATGTTACTATTTTATGCATTTAACTCATTCAAATGTATAAACATTACAATGGTGCAGATGTGGCAGTGCTTGCTTTGATTGCAAAACCAAAAAGAGATGTGACCAAACGAAATGGACAACTAGCATCATTGCAAGAGTTGATCGTAATTGATGAATGGTAGGACATCTATATATATTGTCTTCATGCTCATGTAATTGAATTCGATGCACATATTTGACATAGCTATCCATGTTTGGATTTTGCAACAGTTGTATGCCCATTAGATTGACCCTATGGGATGAATTTGCTACAAGGATTGGTCCTTCCGTCGAAGAAAGAATTGCCAAAACACCGGTCTTAGTTTGTAGAAGGCTTAAAGTAGCCTATCATAGTGGTAATCTTTTTTTTTTTTGGAAAATTGTTATTTCACAGCTCAAGTAAATGCTTATGCTTCAAAATTACATTTAATGCACAGGGATTTGTTTAGCAACACGCTCTTCATCAACCATTGATCTTGTTGATGACAGCGAAAGAGCCCAAACCTTGAGGCAGTGGTATGGTAACCAATACCAACTATGTATATGTAAGATAATCCATACTATTCTGTTATTTCTATAATTGTATTACTAATTGAGTTAATTCTCTTGTGTAATAGGTTTAATCGAAATTGCAGTGTGATTGAAGATCTTATTAACAATGATGGAATGTCTATTCCCATCCATTTTCGTAATCCCATTGTTAGGCCCAGTCAGCGGCGTCCCCTTGTTACAATTGCGAAGATCAATTTGATGTTAAATGATGTGAGAATCTTAAATTCTTTACTTTATGACAATGCTATTTTAAATATTATTTGTTAATCAACTATGTTATACATATTTGATGAAAAAGATTTTGCTATACATTACTTTTTTTTTTTTTCAGCAAGCACTTTTCTGCTTAAAGGTTGCGATTGCAGTACCCAATGTGGAACAAAGTCTTTGGTTTATGAGTTGTCATAATTGTTCTAAGTTTACCAATGCTGAAGTAGGTGAAGTCTTCTATTATACCAATTGTAATCACGAAGATGCACATGGCACTCCTAGGTATGTATAAATTGTTATGAATGTACATTTATGTATATTTGAATTACAATATGCTTACTGATGAATCTGGTGCACTCAAGGTTGTGGCTTATGGAAGTATTGCTGAGGATATTATCTCGCTAAATGCGCAAGAAATCATGACAAAGACAATAGCAGTAAGTTTTCCTACCTATCTTTTAAAAATTTTTATTAGATAGGTTTATTAACATATATATATTCTTGAATGTCTCCAACCTCTACAACTCTAAATGTTGCTTTGAATTGATCAGGGTGAAGCATGCAATGTCATAGATGCTTCCAAATTATTGAAATCTGCCTCCTTTTTTATGTCTATGTTCAAGCGGATAAGCTCGTTGAGAATACAATCACTCGGTTTTTCCTTGTTGGAATATCACCTATTAATGTGAAAGTAGGTAATCTGGATTTGAATGGTGACGAAGGAAATATCGATGGGGCTCTGGTTGCCAATGCACAAACTTCAGCGTGTGGTAGTGCTCGTTTGAAAGAAACAAATGGTGAAGTCATTGTTGAGACAGGTGAAGTCATTCTCCACAGCGTTGCTTCAGCGACTAGCAGTTCAAAGAGAGAAACCTCTAATCTCACTAGCCGATCTTCGAAGCTATTGAAGCCAGCTGTTGTTTCTTTGGAATCTGCATCCACTTCATCAGGATAAGTTAGTTCATGTTTTTTTTTTGTATATCATACTATATATAATGGTTGATCAGTTGATATTTTGGCCTAGCCATGAATCATGTCATGGTATAGGTGTAAGTCTTTTAGGTACAATCTGTTTAAGTTATCACTGATGGTAGTTTAGATAGGTGCAAGTTGGTAGGCTTTTTTGGACATGCTTAGATGTGGCTCAGTCAAACTTCAGACTAAGGTGTTGATGTATATGAAACCACAAATTTTTTGGACATGCTTAGATATAGTTTGTCCATGAAATTTGTGAATAGTTCTTGCAAACAACTATTATAATAGTAAAAGATAAATTACTGTAATTTGTCTCTTTGTGTGATTTTAGCTTCTATGGTCATCTTTAAAGTTGCAGTACTTCTAACATATCAAAACAAGAACATTTAAGTCTAATCACTATAATAAATCTCATCAATCAAATGAAAGAGAGGGAGGGAGGAACGAAAACAAAAATGAAAGTATATGGACATGTCAGTAAGAATCTATCATACACGAACAAGACAATAACGATGAAACAAAACTTAATACACTTGGAACCAAAAATCTAAAGTCTTACTTATGAATGCATGATAAAAACACTTAATGGATCTGTTTCTTCATGCCTATGGGTGTTACCTCTAAGAGTGTCTTGGCAAATCCAGAACGGTTGCTCTTCGGAGATGAACTCAATGCTTTTTGCCTAAGGACGTGATTCTCATTTGCTAAATTTGAAAGTTTCCCCTCCATACTGAACAACAAATAAGAAAGACTCCTGAGATAAGACCTTGTAAGGTAAAATATAAAATAATAGAGAATTAAAGATCTTTTCTACACTTATATTTTGATGCTTGATACCGAGCAATGCTCCGATAATCAAGTACAAACACAAACAGAGCGCAAGAACTACCACTTGCATGCTATTGAAATTAACTATAAATTTCAAATCTGAAGCTGCTACCTTTGCAAATTCTCTCGGAGCTGAAAATAATTATTTTCCACTTCACGCAAATTTTCCATGGTGTGGTCGGTATCTTTTTGAGCCTTTGCAAGCTCAAGCTCCAAAGCAAAATTCTCGCTTCTTTCAAACTATCAACTAAATTCTCAGAGAAAAGAAGTTCAAACGATTCCATGATAAAAATGTCTTAAGGTTCAAAAATGACAATACAAAGGTACACATTAGGGCTCAACAAGAAAATAATCATAGAAACGCAACTAAACCTTTAAACTTCATAGTTACCGTTGAAAGTTGACCTTAAAAGATTTGCATAGTAAAAAATAAAATAACTCCAGATCTCTTAGTCTATATGATATGTTGATATCAATCAAGGTTCGAAACTTTGACTTCACTGATAGAATCTCAAGTGAAGGGATCAAAGCTTTTAAAGGGGGGCGGTGGATATATTAGTCATTTTCCTACTCATATCATTCGCTTTATAATACACCCACTTAAAATTTGGAAATAACTAGCCTAGAAAACAACAGCAACACCAACAACACCAATAAAAAATTAGCTTTAGTCCCAAATTAATTAGGGTCGGTTACATGGATCAAACTTTTCCATTGTGCTCGATTAAGTGCAATTAATGGTGAGCTTTCCAAACCATTCAAATCCCTCCTAATTAATGCATCTCATGTTAACTTTGGTCTACCCCTACCTCGTCGAATTTCTATAATTTCTATTGAATCAAGTTTTATAATGGGGGTATTTGTTTCGTCGTTGTTGACCTAGATTACAAAATGTTCGAGTAAGTCATATACAGGACTACTCCATATGTTACAAAAGAAATTATGCATAAATAAATGCACGAAATTAAAACCAGAAATTACGTATATGATGTATCTCCAAGCCTTTGTAATCACAACACAGTACATAGCGATTATTTGCTTCCTTTTTACATGTGAGAAGTTGAAACCAATATTGGTAAACAACAAACATCAATGTCATGTGAAAAAAATTTTAAAACTTGTTTTGTCTTGTGCCCAACAGTTTCCTCCACAATGCAATATCATGCAAATACAAAATGTTAAGAAATTAATAATACATCAAAATAATAAATTCATCGGATGAAACAAAATTCATTTGAATTACAATCATGCTCATCAAGTAGCAATTTAGCAAGCGCTAATATTTCAATAAGAGTTTGCTTCCTGTAACAATAAAAAGAAAAGTAAAGAGCTAAAGAATAAATGCACCGGCAAACACCACAATTCTGTATACTTCTACTATTTGAATTTAATCCCAGTTACATACGCATATAAATTTAGGGTCATTATTTTAGATTCAACATCAAACACCACACAGTTAGAAGGCTATATATTCTTTTTCAAGTCAAATTGTAAAACCCCTTTCTGAGGCTATCAAAATTAACTCTTTGGGATAGTCTCTAGACGAAGCTGCATTTTCAAAGCCTCTACTTTATGCTTTCAAATGACTATTTCGTACAATAAGCCAAATGAGAAGCATTTCAAAGATGTTTCCCAACAAGGCATGTAGAGGATTAGGCTCTGTTATTGTGATTTGCCCTCCTTTAGCAATTCTTCTTATAAATAAATATCATTCTTTCCCCGAAAAAAGCTTCAACTCTATAAATCATCTAGGCATTTTTCACACCAGAACTACACCCCAGTTATACTAAACATCTCATACAAACTGATTGCATCAATTACCGCAATTTAAACTTACGAGGTTTTCTTCATCCGCGCACAACCTTTCATTCAAAAAAGATTCATTTATACCTCAACATAAGAATATATGGCATACTGTCTATCATAATCTTCTATTTTATTCTTGGGCAATAAATAAAACAATGGCAGTAGTTGTTGCACATGCTCGTTTAACCAAACATAACAATGTGTCGACAGTCTCACATATGCCACCAACATCTTCAGATTCATTCAAAGAAGTTTTTTCTTTTCTCAGTTGATACACATTCTTTGAGATTCCAAAATAACTTTTTTTTTTCAAGTTGAATGAATAATAAACATAATTTATAAGAATGTAGATATACATATATTTTTTTCAAATATATAGATATACATATTTGAACTTCTCAAATTTTGTTGACATATTATTGAAATTGAACTCCCGCGAGCGCAGCGAGCGAGTTCCCACGTGCGTAGCACGTACAAAAAACTAGTATATATAAAAGCACGAATCATAAATTTTTGAGTGGTAATGAAATTTACCTATTTGCCCATACTTTTTTTTTCATCTCCAAATCAATCTTTTCTTTTGTATCCAAATCAAACTCTAACTCCTTATCAATCCACTACACGTTTTTTTTTCTTTATCTCCAAATCAATCATGAACTCATTCTCATTAATCCAATACACTTTTTTTGAGGAAGTAATGTCATAGCATGACTAGCTTATTTTTTCATTCACATCTTATCTCAATCGCATTAGAGAATATTGATAAGTTAAAAAATGTACTTGTATTTCTAATTTTTAAATTTTAATTACAATTTTAAATTTTGTTAATAAATTCTTAGAAATTAATTCCCGCGAGCGAAGCGAGCAGGGGAATCGTGCGTAGCACGTCTTGAAACTAGTATATATATATGTGTGTGTATCGCCTCCGTTTCATCAAAATAAACATTAATATGAGCCTTCAATGCAATTTGTGCAATGACTTTTTTTAAACTTACAAATGTGTTGTCTCATCAAACTTTAGAATTACTCCCTCATTTTAATGTTGGAATTAGTCCCTCATTTTTAATGTGACATCTCTATAAAAAAAATAAAAAAACATTGCATTCAAAAAATAAATGTTAGAATTACTCTTTTTTTGGAGCATAATCATAGCTTTTTGGTATGTTGGTTAGGAATAACTTCCTTTCCTTTTTAAAAGTAAATTTAATCTTTGTGATTCAAGTGTTACTTAAAATCCATCCCTCAAAAGATCTTCTAACACCTCTCCCTGATTTCCTCTCATTCTCTCTCTCCGTTCTCTTCATAACTACCCCTCCAAAAATCTCTTCTTCTTTTTTTTTTAAAAAAAAGGGTTAAAACATGTTCAATGCTATACTTATGTTTTATTTTATTTCATTTTACTTTGACTCTATTTTCCTATTTTCAAAAAAATAATCGGTCTCTCCATAAATATCTCCTCAAATATCTCATGAGAAAAATACTAAAGGTGTGTTTGATAGCAAAGAAAATGAAAAAAAATCATAGAAAATTGTCTACTTGTTTTGTGTAACTGTTTATTCCAAGCTTTGTAACTGCACTGAGAAAAAAAAAAACCACATTCCCCTATTTTTCTCATTTACTTTCTCATCTTTTAGTGTGAAAAATTGAAACTCTCTCCATCTCTCTCACGAACTGATCATTTCTTCCACCCAAATAAACTTGATATTTGCTACTCTTTCGCGGATAAACATTCTTTCTTTCTCTCTTCGTCTTCGGCTTCGTCACCAACATCATCGTCGAGCCACCCGACATCGACAATGATTTAGATGCGCACACGGATTGAACTGTAAAAGAAAATTCTTTCTCGTGCAATCAAACAACTATGAGAAAATTTTCTTTATAAAATTCTCTCAAGAAGATTTGCTAAAAAAATTTTTTTTTCTGATTGAAGATTTTTTTTTTCTATCAAACACACCCTAAGTCTAACTATATCAACCGTTGACATATATTTAAATTTCAAAATCCTTAATGATTGGGTTGTTCCATCTCTTTAAAATCTCACCACTTTAACCTCTCCCACACTTCGCATTATACTCTTTCTAGCTCATCTTGCTTATTCCTCCCTCTCTAGAGCTTTCATAATCTCTATACGTGCATATTTTTCTTTACATAAATTTTTTAAGCCATTTTTTTCTTTATATTTAAACACCACTGAAAAAGGTTGCAATTGTTAGCAATATACCAAACATACAGGTAAGGCACGGTTATTAATCAGTAGTTCAAGAAGGTTACAACTAATCGGTGATCCTGTGAATAGAGGGTTGTTAAGCATATAGAGAACTTAACATTATTCAGGTTCCTCTAATTTTCTTTTTTATGTTTGATCTTGACCTTATTTACTTAAATATATTTTTACAATATATACAAATATTTTCGTCTAATTATATTTTATTGTTTTGTTAGTTGGTCGATTAATAGGTCAAAAAGGTTGCAATTAATTGGTGATCTAACGAATCGAGTATCGTTAAGTAGGTATAACTGCAACATTATTTAGTTTCCTCTCATTTATTCACTACAAGAAAAAAATAAACAACAACAAACTAATCTGTTGCTGAATTGGTACGGATTTGTTGTTAAGCGACTTTGCAACAGATCAACAACGGATTAAAGGTGTTGCTAAACTCGTTGTCGCAGATTGAAGTTAGCAACATATTTAGGTTCTGTTGATGTTCAGCAACAGATTTGTGACAGAAATCTGTTGCTTTGAACAACAAAACAAAAAATCATTGCGATTGAAAAAAAAGGTTTTGTTGCAAATCTGTTGCAAATCGGAATGTATTAAAGTCTGTTGGTTGATTTGTACAATCAAGACTGGAGGCGGCTTTTTGTCGATCATGTTGCAAATCAATGCTGCACAGACCAAGTCCATTGTTGATTTGGAATGGTAATTTTTTTAAAAAATTACAGTTTACTGTAAATAGTAAATGGAATTCCTGCAGCAGTAAAATCTGGAAAAAAACTAAAATTGAGAAATTGTTTGTAATAAAAGCTAAACAAAAAATATCTACAAAATGTGGAGATTAACATTTCATAATTAACTAGTAGTATACTATATACTACTAGATGAACATTATCCAACAAAATACAAAATACTACACAAATTAAGATGGCTACACAAATTAATTTACATATATATATATATATATATATATATATCTTTAATGTCAATCCCACACTCTTACCCAATTGTGTCACCGATATAAGATAGACACCATACAATTTCTGGGGCTAGGAGTGCGTCTCCCATCCAAATCCTGAAAATGAAAAGGAATAACTTGAACAATATTGGAAATGCAATCAAGATATTGAAACACAAATGAAAAAAATCCTAAAATTAGGCTTTGCTCATCGACCTCATACATAAAAGATCGCACATAGTGACAAACACAAAAATTTCCAACTCAAAAGGGAGTGAAATAACTTCCATACATGACATTCCATGCATTTTTTTTAATTTTTTTCCTCTTGTACATTCATTCATATATAGAAGAAGTTAAAAACATAAAAGAAGAAACTATGCAACCCATAAATGAACCATTCTAAAAACTCGAAACAGTTAAAAATTGAAAAAAATCAATGACTTGAGAACAAATCTAAGATAATTTAGCAAATCTGAAAATATGTAACTATTAATTGAAAAAAGTCAATGACATGAAAAAAATTAATATTCTTCTTTGATAATACAAATCGAATTCATATTTTCTAATTCACCACTCTATTGCAATGGATATATACTCTGAAAGAAATTAATTAAGAGGACAACAATATATTATATATGGTTCCAATTTATGTTGTTCTTGTAGTGCTGCAAATATACTAGAATGAGATCGTTATACCTTGCAAGACAAAGTTAATCTAATAAACATAAAAATATATAACCAAATTTCAACCATTCATTAAAAAATGATTGACTTCAATAATTTCATCCACAAACTAACATGCATTTAGACACCTAATGGTTATATACAAACATTCTACCTCCCATTAAAGCAAATGAGTAGGATGAAATTAGATCAATGTTTAAACATAGACAACAACAAGGACTCGAATCTAAATTAGTTGGGCTTGGGGACATGGATCAAACTTTTTTATTGCGCTCAATCTAGTGCAATTGACGGTGCGCTTTCCAAATCATGTCCATAAGTATTGAACTTCAATTAATTTCATAACAAAAATATCGAAACACAATTGAAAATAGCATCACATCCAAGTAAAGTGAAATTGACTACAGTGTTGTTTCAACCTATATAATTGTCAAAGTTTAATGAAGGCCTCACATGTTAAAATGCAAAGTCTAAGAAATCATTAATATATTTCACATTAACTTTTACTAAGCTTGCACGTACTCTTTTGATTAAGTAAAGAACATCATGTAATGAAAAAAACTCGATAAAAAGATGAACAATTTGCCAATTTTTGCAATTACACTGAAGAGATAAATTAAGGTGATGACTTAAATAATAAGCTCAATCTACGTAATTGCCCAAGTTATTTTCAGGCCTCACATGTGGGTAAGATATTTTGTGAATAAAATAAATGGTAGAAGGTTACATACCAAAGGAATCTCTGAAACTTGCAACCCAATTGGTGAGGTAAGTTTGCCTCCTTATGCAACACCCATATCAAACGTCACCGGTGCACATACCTGCAAAATGAAGTAATCACATCGACTACATTAGAAGGGAAAAATGTGAAGATATACATTACTCGAGAATAACAGTTTACCATTAAATAAGATAGGACATCTAATCACTCTTGCCGTGGCGGTGGTCGCGGAGGCGGCATAAGTTGCTCCGTAAACTCATCATGATCATCCAAAAGTTGATGTTGATCCTCATACATCCTTCTATCTGGAGAGGTCCAATGCCCAGATCGGTGGTCATGCGGGTGCGCAAACTGAGAAGGTGTTATCTCAGTCATCAAATGACCAGGGTGGTCGTCACTCTGAGGACCAGAACACTCTGTTCCTGGTGATGGTGGAGTCCGCGGTGTCAGAGGCACGTGGGGCCTAATGCCAAGGTGCCGCATCAACAATGCCTCCATACGTGCTAACCGGTCCTGCATCTCTCGAGTTTCTTCCTGGCGTTCAATCTTGTCTCTCTGCATTTGTTCTTGTCTTTCCATTCGCTCCTTCAGCAATGTTTCTTGCAACCTTTGGTGGTCCCGCTGGAGCTCTTCCAACTTATGCAGTCCGTACGCCGCTCCTCGAGATGAGCTTGCTCCCCCTAAAGATATGTTGCGATGATAACCTTGTGACCCTAAACCGTATACACGTCCCTTTACTTCTGGCACCACCTCAAGATAAACGGAATCCTCGTCAATCGATGTGTCGGGGGTGTGGACATCTCTTCCAATCTCCGAGTGAGTTCAGCCTGCATTAAATAGTATGAAGTTATAGTTAACTCTACTGGTTTCTTTTAAATTGATGGGCTACATGTGTTTTCTCGAACTAGTTACATATATGCAATTCATATTACTTACATCAATCTTCGCGGATCTCTGATCTACGAATGATTGTCCGTCATGGCCATGGGTGTGGAGGTGTCGAAACATCTCCTTTCATGTGGGACGACGTTGAAGCTTCTTCTCCTACAAAATTGTTACAAGATTAATAGTTTTTATCTCTGTTCACGCAAAAATACACTATTTTTGTATATATACGTACCAACGTATCACCATGTTGTCTAGCGGATGTACTTCCAGCGCTGTGCAGCGAAATACTAGTGCCCGACCCTCCCACCTTGGACTTTTATTGCTGCTCTTCTGCTCAGACTTTTTCTTGAATGCTTCATCTGTTGCTCGCATTCGCTTGTAATGCTCAAACACCTCTTCTGTTAAGTAAATATGTGCTATTCTTTTCTTCGCGATGCGATATATATTGCCCGTGTACCGGATGGATGCCCTCTGACACCACGCATCATATATCGCAAAAGACATTGGCAAGTCCCAAGTGAAGAACACCTACGGATGAAGAAGTATTATGAAAACATCATCATTTCTATACTCATATACTTGTTCCACCTCTATTGATGACCAAAAGGTTGATGTGAAGTTACTGACCTTCCAACGCAGCCAGTATATATCTCGTTGGGCTTGTGGGACATATTCCCATTTCCATCCTTCTTTCAAATATCTACTCTTAAAAACTAAACTCATCTTCTTTGCCGCCACGGAAGAAGGGTGTAACCTACCATTTCGTCATTTAAGTTAGTATAGGAAAATAATATTTCATTATATTGGACGTAGATATTTTGTGGAGAGTAACGTACAAGCCATGCTCAACAATGAGATAAGTAAGAGGGTTTTTGCCATCCGCAGTGGCTGTCGGAGGTCTGAAAAAGTCAGGGATCTCCTCAAGCGGTTGTGGTATCGATGATCGAAACCTGCTACTGGATGACCTCGCAGATGAATGACGATGTGGTGCTGGGGGCCGACGAGATGTAGAAGTGCGCTCGTCGCCGGCTCCAGGAGAATGAGCGGGATGACCTGAAGGTGATGGTGTGGCGCGATGTGATGAAGACGGCCTGATACCATGGTTTTGTGGGTATACATCTGCTGGAGGTGATGGTGTAGAGTAGTGTGATGAGGATGGAATGAAACCATGCTGAGGTGGGAGGTTATGAACCGGAGGAGATGGTGCGCCATGCCGATATGGATATGGATGACCGGGAGGCGATGAGGAGGTATAATGTGATGACGATAGTCCGGGGGCATAATTCGGGTATGGACGAGTCACATGTGACCATCCGTGGGTATAATGTAATGAGTAACGACCATCCGGATGGGTAGGTGTAGCATGGTGTGACAGGGTGCCTCGTCCAGTGGTGCTAGTCTCCTCCGGATGTTGTGGGGAGTCCTCCACGTCCTCATCCTCTGGATTACCACGCCCTACGTCTCGCCATATATAATGGTATATATATCTATTGCATAAACAAATAATTCAGTTGAGTCATAGAAAAAACATTTATAGAGATATTGTTTATGTAACGTGAACATCGTATTTCAAGCACGTTGATAGATATAGTGCACTAAAGACTCACACCAATCACGCAAACTCATTTTCGCTACCAATGTCCGATGACAATGTGAACTCATCATCTTCTTCATCGTCCGCATTTGTCTCAAATTCATCATTGTCAGACACAATTTCACTTGTCGGATCAACAGCTGCCGAAACAAAATGATCTACATCTATTTCCACGATGTCCATATTCTCATTTTGAAACGCTTGAAATGCATTCTCCGAGATTGCCATTTCTGAACTAATGACATTACTTTCATCTACGAACTTTGGTTGAAGCTTGCTATAGCTAACCAATCACTTCGTAACCCTCTTCTGATAGAAGGTAAGGAAGATAATAAACTTGATGTGCTTGCATTGCCAATATGAAAGGCTCGTACTTGTTGAACCGACAGTTTTTATGAACTTCTACCAACCCCAGCTTACGAAGAAGTCGTGTACCATTTTGAGTAGGATCAAACCAATCACAATTAAACAAAGATTGTTCAAGCGACCCATCATGGTAATCAATTCGAATTACGTCTCGAGTACAATCGTAATAATCAAGATCGTTCCCACCTTTGATGCATACACCACTGTTTTGGGTTGTTTTGTTCGTACTGTATGAAAGTGTGTCAAACTTATATCCATTAACAAGGTATCCAGGATAACTCGTACATGAACGCAGTGGTCCTTGAGAAATTTGACGAATCGCCTCTGGCACATCGTTTTGTTCAGCCTAATAAACGCAAATCTACAATATTATAATCAACCAAGAAATGTAATGAGACATATGCGTATATAAACAATTACGTACATATTGCAAGAACCAGCCTGCAAATTGTTACTCAAGTTTGATCTCAATAGCTTCATCGGTGATGTTTGGTTCTTGAAAACGAATGATTGACTTGAAAATGCTACGATAAATGATATGAGATTATACACTTCATAGAAAAATGTCACGAAAAATGACCCTGATTTATAATACCTAATGAACATAACTATTTCCGGGCAATTTAGTAACATATATTGATGAGGTGCAACATACTCCTCCGACGCGAGGTATCGTTTCCTTGCTTTGCCCAGCGGTCGCCCAGGATGAAGGAAAATCGAGAATGCACCATTGTTAGCGCCACTCGGTCCTACTCCACCAGCATCATTTCGTTGGATTTTTCGTGCGCACTACTAATATGATCCTCGAAGTAGAAGGAACAAAAAGAAGTTGATTCCTCAACTAAGTAAGCATTACATATCGACCCTTCAACTTTCGCCTTATTTCTAACATTGTTTTTCAAATGCGTGAGATACCTATATGATGAGAGGAAACATTGGGACATTATGTCCATCAAATTATGTAGCAATAATCAATATAACCTAGCTAAGATGTTACGTATTTCATACAGTAAATGTAGATTGCATAAAAAATTTACCGTTCGAATGGATACATCCATCGGAACTGTACTGGTCCGGCGATATGGGCCTCGTATGCCAAGTGTACGGGAAGATGCTCCATTGAGTCAAAAAAACTCAATGGAAAAATTTGCTCCAACTTGCATAATATTTTGGGAATGTTAGAGTGCAACAGCTCGATTTGCGCCATATTAAGGTTCATAGCAGTCAAGTCTCGGAAAAATAAACTTAACTCGCTAATTGCGATCCATACTTTTTCCTCTAGTAGTTCACAGAAGGCAATAGGAATCAACCTCTGCATGAACACATGATAGTCATGACTTTTCATCCCAAACATTCTCAATTTGTGTGAGTCTACACATCGACTAATATTTGAAGCATACCCATCTGGGAAGCGTAACTGTCTAACCCAATCACACAATACTTCTTTCTTACGTTTATTTAGTGTATAAGACGCTTTGGGATATGAATTGGACGCGGGGTCATATTCGAGGAAAGGTCGGTTGCAAATATCTTTTACATCTAGTCTTGACTTGGCATTGTCCTTACTTTTCCCGGGGACACTCATAATTGTATTAAAAATGTTGTCGAAAACATTTTTTTCAATGTGCATGACATCCAAATTGTGCCTAATGAGATTCGTCTTCCAATATGGTAAATCCCAAAATACGCTTCGTTTCCTCCACCCTGAATACTTGGCAATCTCTTTGTTCACATGAACAGCGTTTTGTTCAGTTACTTTCATCAGTCCCAAAGCTTCGATTTCAGCCAGAATTTGTTCCCCCGATTTTAATTTCGATGATCCTTTTCGACAAGTTGTATCGCGTTTGAATCCGTTCTTATCACTTCTTAAGGTGGACCCACGCGGTAGGAACCGACGATGACAATCAAACCAAGAGGTTTTTCCACCATGTTTTAATTGGAATGCATCCGTGTCATCTATACAATAAGGACAAGCTCTCTTTCCATGTGTGCTCCAGCCAGACAACATAACATATGCAGGGTAGTCGCCAAACACACCCACATTAGTGCAAACGGAGTTGGAAGTTGGTCTTGGTGGAAATGTCGTAGGTAAGTACCCCATCATGCCACAAATCTTGCAACTCTTTTATCAAAGGTTGTAGGAAGACGTCAATCTGATTTGGAGGACTTGTCGGCCTCGGTACGATGAAAGTTAAAAACATGAACTCCTTCTTCATGCACATTGAAGGGGGTAGGTTGTAAGGAGTGAGAATTACAGGCCACGATTAATATTGTTTTCCGGATTGGCCAAATGGTTGGAAACCATCCGTACATAAACCTAAACGAACATTACGAATTTCGGCGCTAAATTCGATGTTCACATCATTGAAATGTTTCCATGCAATAGAATCAGAACAATGTTGCATGACGATGCCATCTGAAACGTGTTCCCCATGCCAACGCATATGCCTCGCAGTCACTTCAGACGTGAATAAACGCTATAATCGAGGTGCTAGGGGGAAGTAATACATTTTTTTTCGAGACCGCGGCACGCCACTCCGTCTGTCACTTCTACTTTGTTCGTACCTTGACTCACCGCAAAACTTACACGTCGGCAACTCTGAATCATCGCCCTAGTAAATCATGCACATGGACTTGCAACAATCAATTTGCTGGACTGGTAGCCCCATTCCTTGCATTAGTCGTTTCCTGTCGTAAAAGCTATCGACTAAACAATTGTTACTCGACAATGCATCTTTACAAAACTGAAGAATTTCATCGAACGTCTTTTCAGAAATATGATGTTCTGCTTTGATTTTTAGGATTCTCGTGACCGCCGACAATTTCGTCATCTTCTCGCACCCCTGCCATAGCGGCTGACTTGCTGCGTCCAACATATCATACAAATTTTCCGCTCTAGGAGTTGGTCATTGTTCCACATGGCTCCAATTAAAACTCGGACCAGCCAAGTCGTGCACCATCTCATGATACGATGTACAATAATTGACTATCTGCGTCCCTTCGTGGTCATCAATTCTCATTGTATTGCTAGGTTTGGTCAGACACATTTTGAGTGTACATAAAATCTTCTTCCCCGTGTTCCGACCAACAATGGTATCCCGGAACAAAGCCCCGACGAAGAATATGAAGTTCTACGCTGTCAACATCATAGTATGAATGATTACGACACTTTGTATAGTTGCATGGACACCAAATTTTTCCCTTAGTCGCGAATGTCCTACAGTGCGTCTTCGCGTATGTGATGAACTCGTTCACGCCGTTTATGAACTCTCGTCGCGTGAAGCCATTTTCAATACGACTATACATCCATTCTCGATTAGTAGACATCTCGATCCTAAGGTTTTTCAACCGATAATTAGAAAAAATCTTATAAACTCTTAATAAAATTTAACATATATAAATCCTACAAATTAACAATATATTCAGAAATTAATCCAAATTAATATATATTCTATAAATTGGAGTATAAATAACCTTGAGATTTTTAATATAGGTACATACCTATAAATTTTATTCCTCACCATCATGATTTGAGCAATCTGTCAAGTGTATAGGTTTTTGGTTTTTTGTTCCTAATTTTCCAAGTGATCCAGTTACTTTGGTTTTTTGTTCCTAATTTTTGTTCCTACTTGTTGGTAGTTGGGCTCCAAGTGGGGATCCAGTTACTTTTGTTTTACCTTTCATTTGTTGGTTTTCAGTTGTGTCATATTCTACTTTTCTTGATTTCATGATTCCGTAAATTTTTTTTACCAATTAATGATATATATATATATATATATATATATACTTCTCACAATGACTAATTTGGAAGTAATGTACCATGTTTGATCCAGTTACTTTGATTCCGTAATTATTATTATTTTGACTTAAATTATTATATATTATTATTATTATTATTATTACTATTATTATTATTACATAAACAATTTATTTAAAAAAAAAGGAGATCAGGGCATGAAACTTTGTGAAATTCGATTATATATATATATAACGATTGGAAATTAATCATCAATAGGCTGTCTAACTGATTAAGTATGTGTGGCAGGAGATGACAACTTTAGTTTTGAAATGTGATTGATTGAGTTGGTCATGAGAAAATGAAAACTAACTAGGATGAAATTTTCTCTACCAATACTTATAAATCACATTCAACTCAGAAAAGTAAGGTTTCATTTTAAAAGGTCTTGATAATATTTGAGGGAGAATCTACATTTATATGATTCATTACAAAATCACGTAAGGTTTGTGTGTAATTATCTAAGGTTTGAGTTAGTTAATGAGTTGTTTAAAATATTCTAATTTGATTAGGAGTTGAGTTTATGTAAGTCTATAATTGCCATGTATTATATAAAGAAAGAAACAAGGACTAGTTAGAGCAATTGGCAAAGGCATTTGTTTAATCAACTTTGTTGGTTATATGACTTGGGAAATCTTCTTTTGTCAATCTACACTCTTGTAAAATTAAGAGTAAGCCTGGGAGGACAACAAAAGATAGATAAATTGATTAGGGTATTTTGAACAAGACTGGAGTAATTGTAATGGGATTAATATTATTATTATTGTATTGTATTGAACAAGTAGATTATTATTATTATTTTTTTTTTGAAGACTAGTAGATTAAGTTTTAAATGTTCTTATTATACATATAATGATTAAATAGTACAGTAATTGTAACGAGATTAATATTATTATTTTTTCTTCGTTTTACAAATTAATATAATTATTCTTCAATTCAACAGATATAGACACTACATTGAGTTTCCAAATATAAATGCGTATCAACTAAATGATAATCACAATTAGTAAACATTATAGCAATATATATAAGTTATAACTCGATAAGATCTCATTGTTAGTTGGAAATGCATGCACGACCAAGCAATAATTTATACAATTCGTTGTACTTGTTGATCCGTTGCTATATTGCAACAGATTGTTCAACTGTTAATTTGTTGTTGTTTAGCGACAGATTGTTCTGATGTTGATTTGTTGTCGTTATTTTCAAAGGCGTATAAGATCTTGATATGTAAAATGAAATCATAGATATCCAAATTTCGGTACGCATATGGAAACAAAATTCAACCAATAGCTCAAAATAGATTTTTAAGAAAATGCAAACCACAGATGATTCCCAAAACGCAGTCAAGGAGGAGCCGAGGCCACCAGCTCATGAGGAGGAGTCGGGCAGCAGCGTGACTGCGAGCCGAGCCGAACCAACCAAGCAGAGGGGAAGATCGCGAGAGCGAGCAAGCGGCAGCGGTGGTGCGTGAGTCCGAGCTGCTAAGGCGCATGTCGACCGCCATGCGCTGGCTCGGCAATGGCGGCTCGTTCCAGCGCAGCAGCTCGCGCTGTGTCGGGCACGAGAGCGCGCGCGTCCGAACAATCGGCGCATAGCAGGTCCGAGCGGCGGATCTGGAGAAGGGCGAAGCGACGGCGGCAGATCTACGGACAGAAAGCGGCGACGACGACGGTGGTGGCGCACCACTGCCGATCGAAGAAGCGGCGTCGCGAGCGACTGCGACGGTGGCGGCGGCTCACTGGACCGACCGACGACGGTGGTGGCCGCGATGACGACGGCGACGCGGCAGTGGTGGCGAGGACCGAGCGGCGACGGCCGGTGTTGGCGATTTTCGCGTGGGGAAATAATGTGGCGAAATGGTTCGCGGGGAGGAGGAGGAGGAGAGCAAATAGTTTGTTAATACCATTTAGAAATTAGTGACAAATCAACAACACACTAGTCTGTTGCTGATTTTTTGTTGCTGTTTTGTTGCTGTTTTGTTGCTGTTTTGTTGCTGATTTTTTGTTGCTGTTTTGTTGCTGATTAGTGACATTAGAGATAAATCAGCAACAAATTATATGTATATAATGCATTTGACTTCCATTATATTTCGTCACTCCGACACGCCTAGATCTCCGCCGCCGCACCGACGCCGAAGAGCCGCCGCCACCACCATCGCCGTCTACGCCGCCACCACCGTCCCCGAAGAGCCACTGCCACCACCGTCGCCGCCACAACCATCGCCGCTATATGTCCGTCATCTGCAACCGCGAGTTGCCGCAACCACCGTCGGCGCTCGGTCAATTGGGTGGGCTCATGCAGCGCAGTGTCTATTTCTTAAATCTTTTTAATAAGGTAATCTTAGCTGTGAGACCTCGAGAAAAAAAAAACAAAAAATTCAAGACAAACTTGGAGATTTGGTCAGGTTAATTAGATTCAGACAACTTCGACCGAAAAAAATTATTCAAGAAAAACTTAATTAAAGGGACAAATTAGCTTCATTTGAAAAATAATTGATTGGAGAAGAAACAATTATATATGCACATAATCCCTTGAAAATTCATGAATTAATCAAAATCATGAATTTTCAAATTTATTTTAGGGAAACACATTGTTTCCCGCTTTGCACATATTACTTTTGCTGGCTATATAAAATAAAATCTTGTTCATATCATAACTAAAACAAAAAAAAAATCTTCGAGTGCCCTTGGAATATCTACAAACGCGCAATATGATCAAGTCAATATATCAATTGAAATTGATAGATATCTTCAAATTAATTTAAACTATAGACTATATATAATTTTTTTATGAGAATTGAAACTGCTATACTAATTACCTCTAGCCGTAGCAACAATACTAATGATCATGAAGAGATTTAAAAAATATTTTGAATATTAATTTTTAAAATTCGAATTGAAATTGGACAATATTGTCATATATATATATATATATATTCAAATTAAAGTTCGAGCCGGATCTAAACAAGACCCTCTAAGCCTCATACCAAGCCCAAATCTCAAAAGATTTTACATTGAAAATATGTCGTTATACATTGTATAATTTATAAAAAAAAACAACAATAAAAATAATAAACTAGGTACGTAGCACATATAGAAATGTACTATATGTGAGTTAATTATTTATTGCGAGTTATTTATTTCTTAGTCACTTTATACAATATATATATATATATATATTATGCTTGTAAGCGTAAAAATAACTGAGACTTTCTTTAATGAATTTCTTAAACTTGTTGCTTCATTTTACCACCCCTCTGAGTGACAAACTCGTTTTTTGTTCTCTCACATTTGCAAATAAACAAGTCGGATAAAACAATGATTACATTCAGAGTACGTGCAAATTTTAAGGAAAAATTATTTTATTATGTTATGTCACAATTTTTTTTTAATTTTCACAATTTTTTTTGAAGTTGAAAAATCATGACAATATTTTATTTTGAGGAGGAGAGCCCCTGGTTTGTAAAAATCATCTAGAAATTAGTGACAAATCAGCAACAGACTAGTATGTTGCTGATCTGTTTGTTGCTAATTTGTCGCTGATCAGCGATGACGTGTAATGGGAGTTTGTGAGTTCAGCGATAGATCAGCAACAAAATAGTCCGTTGCTGACAGTCTGTTGTTGATTTGTCGCTGATCAGCGACAGATCTGTCATAGATTTAGCTACAGATCAGCGACAACTAGGTTCTGTAGCTGATCTGTCGCAGATCTGTCACAAAATGGGCGAAAAATTAATGGCGGGAGAAATCAGCGACCGATCAGTGACAAAATACAATTTGTCAAAATTTTTGTCACAAATCAGTCACTGATTTGATACTTTTTGGTCAACCAAGTCAAAGGCTCTATCTGATGCAGAACTGTTGCGGATTTGTTGTTGTTTAGCAACATATTCAGTCTGTTGCAAAGTTTTGATGCTATTCCACATTTTTCTTGTAGTGATTTGTTTGATTAAATTTAAATGTCAAAGCGCATGTATATTCATTTATTTAGCATCTCATATATAGAATATGATCAAGTTTTCAATTTAAGTCTTTATTTAAAAAATTTAGGCTTTTATATGATAGTTTTATTACACAATCATATGCCTACTCTTTTTTCTTTCCTTCTTCACAAATTACTAACTCAAGTTACATTACGTTAGAATATATCATCTATCAAGAGTATGTTTTTATATTTTTTTAAACTTAGCTACATCATATAAATGTCGCTAATATCTACAAATAAATCTTAAGTTTCATTTTTTCCATAATTTATGGTTTCTTTCTAAAATTATTATTTGTTTGTTAATTAATTGTCATTATCATGAAAAAGATCAATTTTTTCATGAAATAAATATTAATATTTCTATATAAAATTGAAAAAAAGTATTTTTCAAAACTAAACTTTCATTCTCCCCAACAAATTTCAAATTAACATTACTATTTTGTAATACTTTGTACAATAGTAACTATAATTTTTTTTTATCATACCAATGAAAATTACTTTTTCTCCTTAATTTAATTGTTGGTATAGATTTTTTTAAATATATTTAATGGAGTCAACACGCTGATTATTTAAAACAAATCGTTTGCGACATCCACTTCATTATATAGTTTGTCACGAATACGGAATTCGTTTATATATTCCACTTATTAATTTTAAAAAAATTATATTTTAAAAAACAATTTTAGATTTTCTCAAACTTAAGGGATTGGATTAATCTTTTATATTTTGCAAAAATATTTTTTTGGGTGTGCATTCAGTTCGTTTTACATCGTGTAACTATTAGGAAAAGATTTTATAAATTCTAATCATAAATATAAAAAAATTAATCTTTAAATATAGAATTTTAAATCTTTTGCAAACTAAACAAATTCTATATAAACGTCTTCATAATTGTTTTTCTCTATCCATGACTTATACTCGTCATAGCTAGCTATAATATGATTAACAACAAAAAAGACATACAATAACAATACGGTATAAATGTTGGTTTTTGCATTTTTTTTATTTTATTTTGCATAGATTTATAATGTTTACATATATTCTATTCTATGTGGTCTAACATTTTGGATTGAATTTAGAAAAAAATACAAGTTCTAAAGTATATGGATTAGCGAAACTACAATAGAACCTTCATCATAAATGAACAACAAGAGCGTCGTCGTTCGTCACAAAGATGATGGCGACAAAATATGTCAGATTCAACCAAAGCGAACCTTCTTGCTTATTGAACGAAGACATGTTCGACATCAAGAGACCTTCAACATTATAATTCATTAGAAGGCGAATATAAACGTTATTGAAACAGATACCAATCTATATAGTTTTTAAAATTTTATTTATTTTTTATTTTAAACTGTGACATATCGTTGCACTAATTATTTATTATATTTTATAGGTTCATCTACAAGGAACTTTAAGGTTGACATGCATTCGCCAGTTGGCGTGGTTACTTTCCTCCGAAAGAGAAGGTGTGCATGTAATTTTATATCATTAAAACAACACATATGTTTCATTCAACCAATACTAGTAACAAGTACTTATATATTTTATTATATCATTGTAGGTACATCTACAAATAGTGTTGATCATAATACAAGAATATTAAGATTGACAAATATTAGACGATAAGTAAGGCTATATCTGAGATAAAGAGAAGGTACATAAAATGTCGTACCTTACAAAAATCTAACTTCATGTACTATCATTTAATTAGAATTTAATTAGAATTTATTTTTTTCTATTAATATCCATGTAGGTCTCATGGAAACTATTGAAATTAATTAACATTCTACATAGTTGCGTAATTATGAACAAGCAAGACCGAGCTCTTCAAATATTATACAATTTCTTAATACACATAATAGTGGTAGAAATTTTATAGCAACAAACAACTACAACCCAACTTTTCAGGAACCTAGAACTTGCCCACATTGCATATCTAAATTATTTCCTCACGAGACTTTGGATTTATGTTGCTCAAATGGAAAATTAAACATTTCGATTTCAAAAGCTCCACAAGAATTGTTAGGCATATTCTTAAATCAAAATGAGGAAGGTTTCCGCTTTAGGGATAACATACGCTCTTACAATCACGTATTTTGTTTTACGTCATTAGGTGTTAACATAGATGAAAACTTAGCAAGTGCTAGGCAAGGAGTGTTTAGTTGAATAGGGAGTCTTCTACCAATAGACAAAAAAAAACCAAGATACTTGCAAATGTATATATAAGATACCGATATTGAAATAGAGTATCGACGACAAGAAAGAGTACTAACACAACCAAGTATATTGCATAAGTTAAAGATTATCTTGGTTAGGTACAATCCATATGTTCAAGTATTGCATCAACTAGGTCAACGAGAGGATGTGATAAACTGTAGACTTCTTATATGAGAGGTTAGTGTTAATTGACATAGTCATGCCCTACTTTCAACACCATAAGTAGCGGCCATTTTGATTGGAACTGACGGTTTAGAAGATTTAAGAGAAAGAGACATTATAATAAAAATAAAATCTACTAACATTCATAGAATTGCTGACACGATAGAATATTACGATCCACTATAATATCCTTTTCTCTTACCTTTTGGTGAACATGGTTGGCACTTGGAGATGCGTGCATTATCCGACAAAAGAATCAGCTGCAGGCAATATTACTCATATATTTTGCAAGTATCACATACAATGATTATATTCACACACTTTAAAGTCATTATTATATTAACTTAACTTATCATTTGCATGTTTCAGGACTACCCAAGTATATCACTAATTCTTCGCGGTGGACGCCTTCTACAACAATATGTAGCAGATATTTATGTCAAAATTGAAATAATGTAGTTATGATATCTTCAAAAAAATCAAAATATTCTACGTACTGAACTATATCAAGGTTTATAAGATGCGATGGATACAGGGGAAACAAGTGCAGGTTGGTGCATTTTCAAATTAATTAATTAATAAACTCAAATATCAACATATTTATGTATTTTAACAAATATTGCATTATATCATTTGTAGGAAATATTGGCAAAAGAACTATTCTTCCCTCATCGCATACCGAGAGTTTAAGAGATATGTACAACCGCTACCAAGATGCAATGGCCATCGTTAGAAGGTATGAGAAACCCAACCTTTTTATTACAGTAACTCGCAATACGAATTGGCCTGAGATAATAAGAGAATTACTTTCTTGACAAAAGGCACAAGATAGATATGACTTAACAACTAGAATCTTTAGGGTGAAAATTGAAGAGTTGAAACTCGATTTATTTGTTAGAGGAGTGTTAAAAAAAGTTGTTGCCTATGTGCATTTTATTGAATTCCAGAAAAGAGGATTGCCCCATTCACATGTATTGATAATCTTAGAAGAGAGCGATATGATAAATAGCCCAAATGACTATATATGATTCCTTAATTAGAGCCGAGATCCATGCCTTGAAACTGAGCCTCAATTGTATTTTATAGGAAAAAAACATATGATGCATAACCCATATGACCTTTAAATTCTAATGCCATATGCATGAAAAACAACACCTGTAAAAAATCATATCGTAGATTTTTTGTTGTAGTTACTTCACAAGGGAATGATTCATACCCTATGTATAGGTGTCGTGAAAATAGGAAACAAGTTATAGAAGGTAGTTATACGTTAGAAAATCGTTGTGTAGTTCCATATATTGGTTACCTACTTTTAAAATATAATTTTCATATTAATGTAGAAATTTGTTCAAGCATTACGTCAGTAAAATATTTGTACAAATATGTATACAAGGGGACCATATTGCATTGCTTTTGGAGTGTCTACACATGCAAATAGAGATGACGAGATAACTCAGTTTGTAAATGCTAGATGGATATATGCCGAAGAAGCTTTGTGGAGAATATTTAAATTTCAATTGAATGAAATTTCACCTTCAGTAGTTAGACTACAAATACACTTATCAAATCAACAACAAATCCAGTTTAATAGATATGAATCTATAGAAGACATCTTGAATGACCCTGATAGGTCAAAAACTATTTTATCTCAGTTCTTTTTAGGAAAAATCTAATAACTTAGACTCTATAACATATTTATACTACAAATTCTCAAAAAAATATTGTTGGGATAAAGTAATAGAGAGTGGATATGTAGACGTAATACACGCAATGTAGTTGGTATATTATACACTGTTTCACCATTAGATAGAAAGCATTACTATTTAAGATTATTACATAATCATGTTAGAGGATCCACATCTTTCTAAGATCTATGAATAGTTGATGAATTCACATATCCAACTTTCAAGCAGTTAACCAAAAATATAGGGTTACTTGAAGATGATGATAATGTAATTCAATGTCTACGGGAGACTGCACATGTACATATGCCATGTTCTTTAAGAAGATTATTTGCTACTATCTTAGTGTTTTGTAAACCACTTAGGGTACGTAAATTATGGGGTGAGTTCAATATATATATGATTGAGGACTATAAAAATGCATGTATACAAAACCAACCGCTAGATGACACATTCTTCTTAAATTGTTGTCTTAAAGATTTAAATAATTATCTCTCCCAACATCAAAAAAATAGTCGATTATGATTTACTGCAACAATATTCTGAATCAATAACCAACATGAACAAATTCATAATAGAAGAGCAATCTAAACAAATATTAATGGAAGACTTAGATTATATAGAAAAATTAAATATGCAACAAAAACATGCATTTTATAATGTCATACACAATATAAATAGTCAAGCAAATACAATTTTCTTTATAGATGGACTTGGAGGTACATGAAAAACATTCTTATACAAAGCAATCTTAGCATATGTACATAGTAAATGATTAATTGCTTTAGTCACAACTACATTAGGTATTGTTGCTATGTCATTGCCCGAGGGTCATTGCCCGAGGGTCGTACAACACATTCACGATTTAGAATACATATTATTTTATATTCCACTTCACATGTTTTGTATGTAAACAACCAGACTTAGCAAACCTTTTCTAACATACTATGCTTATTATTTGGGATTAAACAACTATAAAACACAGACATGCTTTTGAGGCATTAGATAGAACATTACGAGATATTACCAACATAGATGAATTTTTTGGTGGTAAAATTTTTGTATTAGGAGGTGAATTCTGACAAGTACTACCAACTTGTTCCAAATGGTACTAGAGTTGAAACCACCGACACCTCTCTTATTAGAGCACAATTTTGGAAAGACGCAATAAAAATAAAATTGACAAACAATATGCGTGCTAGAAATGATAGTTCATTTGCTGCTTTTTTGTTACAAATAGGAAATGGTGAATAAGATTGTACCATGGAGGATAGATTAAAGTACCTAATGAAATAAATATTCCTTAGCGTAGAGACCAAATAATATATGAACTAATGGATTTCACATTTTCATCATTGTTTGAAAATTTTAACAACAAAGAATACATAATCAATAGAGCTATACTAACACTAACAAATGAATCAGTCGAATAAATAAATAATTTAGTTATTGAAAAGTTTCTTGATGAACCATATACATATTAATCATTTGATAGCATAAAAGATGATGCATTACACATTTATCAACAAGAATATTTAAATTAGATTTCTCCATGAGGATTACTACCTCATAGGTTGATTTTAAAAATAGGGTGTCCAATAATTTTACTTAGAAATCTAGATCCTCAAATAGGCTTATGTAATGGAATGCATTTGATTTGTCATGTCTTTCATATAAATATTATAGATGCCAAAATAGCTAACGGATCTTTTGAAAGCACTAGAGTGTTTATACCTTGAATCCCATTAAAACCTTCCGATAATGCATTTCAAAATTATTCGTAAACAATTTCCCATAAAATCAACATTCACATTAACAATTAATAAATCCCAAGGACAAACTATACCAAATGTAAGAATTTATCTCCCTGAACATGTATTTAGTCACGGTCAGCTCTATGTAGCTTTTATCTCGAGGTGTGTGTATTATTCAAATCAAAGTCTTAGTTAAAAACATCAAATTAGATAGAAAAATAGGTACCTTTACAAAAAAAAATGTGGTATATCTTGATGTCCTCTATAGTTGTAGCTAAGTATAATCATTACATACAATATATGAGAAAAAAATAATAATTAAGATTATGATTGCTTATAATTTTGTAGATATATGTTTTCATGTACTATGTAAATGTGCTACTTCATATATTTAATTTGTACCATACTAATGTGCTACATATAGATAGATTTTCTTTTTTTAAAAAAAAAAACGCTTTTTGTTTATCTGATTTTCTTTCATATTGCATACTTTTTGGATTAACTCTTTCATATTGCATATGTTGTACAAGTAGGCAAAGAAGTCTTAATATCTTTTAGTAAATATATCCCAACTTTTATGTTTGTAATAAATTTTTAAATACAAATTGAACGAACTCATTTTTTTTCATTAGCTTGACCTTTCCATTGGGATATATTTCTTAAAAAAATTATGCTAAAATGTTTTTGCTTACTTATACAAACCGTTTTTAACTCTGTCTATGGAAAACAACACATACATTGCTGGTCCTAAGCTCGAAAAAAGAGGACGAAAAACGTTTAATTTCATGACAATATATTATGAAAAAAATCGCCTCACGTGCGGTGCATGTGCCTCTCTAACTAGTGTATATATATGCATATATTCATGCGTTTATAATTTCGTCGTGTGCGCCAACGAATACACTCGGGTATGCACACTACCCCACGACCCATGTGTGTCACCCTTGACCCATACACGATATTAGGCGTCCCACAATTTTCAAATTATTTTTTTTCCAACCATAGGTTTTATTTTTATATATTTATATATCAATATATATGTAATATATACACCTATAAATTTTACAAATTGTCCGTTTGCCACGTACGTCAATATATATACTCGAGCGTACACATTGTTTTCATGTCTCCCCGTGTAATCCCTCACGATCACATATGTCACTCTAGGCATACAATCAATTTATTTATAATTTATTCTCCAATTATAGATTTTATATCAATTCACAATAATCATCTATATTTACATTAATTATTTCTCACACTAATCAAACATAATACATCATTACAATCGCACTCGCATGCTAATCGAGATAATCCAGGCTTAACCACGAGAGACCATTAATTAATTACTGTTCAGATTAACATTAATCACCATGTTAAGGACACGAGTCATTACAATAAGTCTCTCAAACTCATGAATGCTCATTGCAATTTCGAGCAGGTTTTGAAACATGAACTCTTGATTTCTTAGAGTTTGCATCTGGTTCCGTAAGATTGACCCCATCATGGTCATCTCCGTCTCTTTCGCGTACATGCCGATAAAATCTTAAGTAAGTGGCTCTGAGCTCTGGTTTGTCCTCCCATTATACGAGACAGATTGCATCTTATGTAGAACTCTCATATTCTCTGCCCGTATTCTTCTTCTCTCTGTGGTCTCTCTTCTAAGTATGTCGTTACTCTTTCGCTCTTCCTTTGAATTCATATAGACTGACACTTGTTTGTTGTCTTTTATGAATTTATTGGTTGGTGGTCCTGTCAAGGTAAACATCTAACACCATACCTATGATATAAACTTGATCTTATTTGCAAAATTCGGTGATCATCAAGAGAAAAAGGTGATCCTTGGTTTTTTTTTTATTTGTAGTCATGGCATTCATAATTGAGTCAAAGAAAATTTTACCAACATCAATATGACCTATCCCTTGAACTATGTGGTACATCAACGTCGCCTTGTAGTCCACAACCTTGTAGTACAACAAACTTGGCTATAGGCTTGCGTTGATAAAGTAGTTCAATGCTTTGTTGGTTTTCTTAAAGTTTTTAGTTTGAGGGTTTTTTGGATACCCATCCTTATCAAAACTGAATCCATCACCCAAAATCGCTTTTGAACCATTTTTAATAGTTTCACGGTGAAATTCATGTCTAAACCCATATTCGGGTTTTGGGAATTCGTTATTTTCTCTCCTATGGAATTTTGGTAAACCGTAGTACCACTTTATTCCCTCAGTTGAATAGTCCACTATTCTTCTTCGGACCATGGCTACTGTCTTATTTTCATCTCCATGCCCTTTCGCATAAAATCTTCGAACTAATATCATACAACCTATTTCTACAGAGACGTCGTGTCATTGTTGATATTATAATCCTTAATCAACAACCCCCAATTTTGCTCCTTTATTATATTCAACATTGTAGGCCCATACTTTATTTCATTCTTGATATTGAAAACCCTATCTGGAATAATTTTCCTATTCTTACTAATATCACTATTAATCTTAGTGAGAGCCTTGGTATTCATTAAGTTGTAGGCCGAAAAAAGAATCCTTGGTGTCTCCTCAATTTCTTCCCCTCTCTCCGCGTCACTAAAATCTAGGGGTGGAAAAGGTTTTCTTGGTGTTCTAACTCTGGGGTTGTTTATTGAAGTCCCCCTATCAAATCCCAAAATTTTTAAACCGGTAATTATGGTTAATCTCGGGATTAGCAAATCCTTATTATGATTTTGGTCACGAGTCGAGAGTTAAAGACTGGCAAAATTGAAATTTTTAATTAATTTTATTTTTCTGTGATGTGTGCCTAGTGTTGTGTACTATATATTATGTTATTTTGCAAAATTCAAAGTTAATTAAATTAATTTGTTGTTTTGCGGGGTTTTTTTCATGAGATATGTGTCGAGACGGGTGCCGAGATAATTAAAATATTGACATGAACATTTGTTTCAGATTTCGCAAAAAAAATAATTGAATTTAATTTTAAAAATTTGAATTTGTATGTTTAATTGGAATTAATGAGCCAACATGAGTCCCATACCTCGATTTACATGCAAAATGAACTGTTTAGGAGTTTCGAAGCGTTTTGGTAAATTTTCAATTTTTGGCCGAATTGGGGTATTTTTTGAGTTTCATTTGGACAAAAATTGAAGAGATAATCATGAAAATAATATAAAATACCAAATGACCCAAAAGGGTATTGTTTTACATAGTTAAGGTCCTTAAGGATAAAAAAGGAAGGGCTAAAAGGGTCATTTGCTACCCATTTCAATCAAATAAACGAAATCGAAACAGGGGTACTAAACCAACTGTTCATCAACTTCTTCGTTTCTCTTCTTCAAACGTTCTCAACTTCTCTCTCTCTCTCTCTCTCTCTCTCTCTCTCTCTCTCTATCTCTTTCTTTGTCTCCCTTGTCAAGGTTTCGAATTGGGAATCGAATTGTTGGTAGCGTTGTTGGTGGACAGTGGCCATGAAAGGTAAAGTAATGGAAATTTGGTTTTTGGTCTGTGAATTTTATTTTAGGGACCGTTGGGGTGCGTGTGTGATCGAATCCGAATGGGAATTCGTTGTTTTTATTGTTTGTTGGTTGTGGGATAGATAAAAGAGGTAAGGAGGTTGAATTGAGTATGAAATGAGAAAAAAAGTTTCGAAAGAACAGAGACAAACCGAGAGGGAGGGAGGAAGAAGGAGGACTGGGGGAAGGGGATGACCTCTCATCTGAGAGTTTAGTTAAGGTAGTGAGAGCTCAACCTCAATTTATTCAAACCCAGTTAAACAAATGAAGGAAAGGGAAGCTCTGTTAAATGAGCTTGACGAAGAAGATGGGGATTTAATCCCCCAAACCGGGCTGAACCGTGTTCGGTTCAATGTCCGGTTTAGAGGTTAAATCCCTTCTCATTTAAAAAAAAGTTTAAAAATTTGAAAATAAATAGAAAAATCCTTGAAAATTAGGGAAGGTTCAAAAAATAGGATTTTTTTTTGAACAAATTGAAGAAAACTAAGGACTTTTATGAGAGATAAGGATTTTGGGATATTCTCGAGGAGTTATACCAGGGTTTTGCCTCGTAATGCATGTTACAACATACAAAAATACCTAAAATTATAAAAATTGTTTTAAAGCCTAGTCTAGGCTAATTTTTTTTATTCCAAACAACAATTTGGAGTTAGAATTGAAATCTAGACATCCGAGGAGTTGATTTGGAGTTTTCGGGTGGAGTTAGGACCCATAAATATATAATAAATTGGAAGAATTACATTTAAGCCTAGTTAACGTAATTTTCGATGCCGAACAATAATCTTGAGTTGAAAATGAAATCTGGGCATCGGATAAGTTATTTTGGAAGTACTTTAGGGTTTTGAAACACGATTGGGTCAGTTAAACTATAACTAATTGGAAAACAATCGTGGAATTATTATGGAATCTTATAGGATTTAAAAATTAATTGTAGGAGCGCAGTTGGAATCTCGTCTGGACTAGCTTATCGATTCAGAGCGCAAGGGAGTTGCGATATCGCGGTTGTTAGGTTAAGTAAATCACATGGTAAAGTTTACATTGTATGAGTATTTCTCGAATATAATCGTATGCACGGTTTATCGCTGCATATTTATTGGTCATGCATTCACGAACACGAGTGGAAGGAGGCCCCATTGTGTTTATTGGCTATATGTGTGGTAGGATGAACACTGTGGTGCTCTGCGACTGAAGTCACTGATCGTTGTAGACACTTGTTTAGGATGAGTTATTTTTGTGATGCTGGCTAGGATCATACTCCATGGATAGTCGAGGGCGTGGCTTCCCGAGGGACTTCCATTCAAACTCATGAATCTTTATTACTGTTTACCACCTTATTTTTTCTTCTGATTGTGGTCGATCAACAAAAACAAGATGAATTGCATACTTGTATATTTATGATTCCTTACGATATTATTGTTTGTTTAAATTCTTGGAATACAATGCATTTGATTATTACAGGTGTACCAGATAGTTTGGGATTTACTTATCTGATATTATTGAATTTTTATAATTGGGTAATGACAGATGCGCGCATTGACAAAGGAAAGGGAAAGCTATCAAATTAATTGTAACTTGATTAGTTCCTTTCTCTCTATGTATGTATTGTTATTGCTATACTATATTGTATAATTGGGTTTTTGGGTTTGTGTGTAGTTAGAATCTATTTTGGAATGGTTGGAAAGATTTTGGGAAGGATTGAGATTATTTTGGAGCTAAGGTAATGTAAGTTTTATAACTACAGATTACGAGATTTTATTCTTTTTTTATTGATGGAGAGGTTAAGGCTATTAGATTATCAAGGGATAAAGGTAATCTAGGCTGGTCAGATGCTCTATTTAGGTGGGGTCTGATAATGTTAGTATCAGAGCCTAATATTTTAAATGAATCTTGTTGATTGAGGATAAGTGAGTAAGTAGTTGAGAAGTAAAGGGTGATTGAGCGCGATTAGTTGGGAAGTCACACGATGGAACATGGGTAAAAAGTTTTAGAAGTTTATTATTATGTTATATTTGTGTTGTATGTATGTATTATCGCTAGGTATGCAATATGAAGTTTATTCTCCCTTGTCCGTTCGATACTTAACTTGTAAGATATGACGAGTAAGACTAGAAACAAATAATTAAAAGAGAGAATAGGCTTATGAAATGAAACTGAGCATGATTAGATTGAAATGGACTTGTGAAATCCAAATTCACAAAGGTATTGTAAGTAGTTTGGTACTAATATAACTGATAAAAGTGTCAGTTATGAAACCAATGAAAAACTGATTGAAAGGGAAGTCCAAATGATTTATGTACGTAAGTACTGAACACGGATTTCTTGAAAATTGAAAGTATCGAACTATTATAATTTTTAAAGCACTTTGGAAAACATTAAAATAGATTTAAATTAAGTCTCGAGTGATTGAAAACCGTTTGAAAAACGTAATATGAAATTGGGACTTATGGGAAGCACAAAATATGGATTATCTATAGTTTTGAAATAAGGTTAGTACCGGTTGCATAGTTAACTCGAGAAGACCTATTCTCTAAAATATTAGTTTGATTCATAATCAACTAATAGTTGCTTTCGAACGAGTCTCAAATGAAAAGAAAAAGGAGACACGTGATCAACGAAAACATAAAAATGGAAAGTGATTGGACAAATTGATCTTGAATTGAAAATCACAATGAGATTGTGATTGGATCGTCAAGTTGTCTAAGTCAGTTTCTAAGAAAATAAAATACTTTGAAGTAAATTATTGTTTCCTTTTCGAAACAAAACGTCAAGTGAAAAATGAAATAGAACCATATTATAAAACAATCAAACGACTTCTAAAAAGAAGTGCTGAAACTTTGATTATTTATTACTCAAGTTACTTATCCCAAAATGATGTTTAGTATAATGGTTCTATGAATCGAATAAAGTACTGATAAAATGAATGGAAATACACGAGTTAGAAATAATCTTTGTTATCGCTAACTTCGATGTTGTTACAAAACAAAGATCAATGAAATTTCTAACTTGAATGAAAATTGTAGTGATAAAATTAACATATTAGAAGTTAAGGTATTGGGGAAGTGATCTTATAATAGTTTGGATTGACTATTAAATAAAACACAAGTAGTTAAGTGTTGAAATTAAAAGTACCAAATAATCACTTCTAACCAAATTAAGTAATAATATTTATCATTACCGATTAAAATATAATAAATGAAGAGATAAATATACTGATTGAGTATCAATATGTGAGTTGTATAGGATGTCAGTATGAACTCCTATATTACGAGAATTTCCATTGATAAAACTTAAGGGATTGGAATAATATCTTTTAAGAATTTGATTGTACATTGAGTTAATCAGAGTTTGGAAATTCAAATTCTTCTATCCCTTCAGTTGAATAATAATGAAAAGGTGAATTCATCAAAAATAATTTCATGAATGTAAGATACAAAAGCTATCTTACATAGTATCTTGAAAAGTACCGAAGTTCATTTTGATAAAAAAAAGTCGAGATATTTGAGATTAATGGAAATAATGTAAGGCAATAACAAACAATTTAACTATTTGAGTCGCAAAGTTTCTCTGTTTCGAATTAAGATTAGCTAAGGAAGACTTCGATTCATTAAATGATAATAAGAAGTTGCACCGTCCCTAGCTATATTTTCAAAAAGAGAAGAGATATAAATTGTCTTTCTAAATCAAGATTAAGGAGCTGTAAGAGGCCTGATTATTGAGCGAAAGTTGTGGTAAGTTTATAAAGGGACGAAAATTGAGAACAATGTGATAATAGCTAAGATTGACAAAAAATGAATGGAATAGACTCAATGTATAAAATAAATGAGATGCTGAGATGACTTATGACTGCTGAAAGTGCCACGAACGGACTCCTTTAGTCAAGGTAAGACATTGAAGTATTTGTGCATGACCGAAAGTCTAAGTAACTCCATTTAATAATCACAATTCATTCACAGCGTAGGAGATTGGTGTGACGCATCTACCTTTCTTTGAATAATCGAATGAATTAGTGACATACCATTTGAAAGAGTCTACAAAGTTTCATTGGAGTCAATTGGAGGCTGAAGTATATGCAACTAAATGGTCAATATATTCTCACATCAGTATGAAAAATAAAAGTTTCAGGTTAATGAGTCCCGATCAAATTAGAATATCAAACTATAAGTTTGATAAAACTTAATATATCTTCACAAAGATCTTTCAAGGAGTCAAACTCCGAATGTTGAAAGTTTTGAACCAAAGTAGTGTACAACTAATATAAGTGAATATGTTGTACATTGGACCAATTGTAACACTACATCGCCTGATTAGTCAGTGGTGAAGTTTAAAGCACTAGTTATTATAATTGGAGATGATGTAAAATGCTTATATGTTGGTGATGATATAAATGAATTGAAAAGAACTGCATGATTTATAGCTCAGTTAGTCAGCCTTATCTCTATTAGGTTGGGAATATTAAATAGAATATAGAGTATCTAACTTGATATGTTGGAATAATTGAATATTCTTCAATTGTAATTGAGTAGAAATGAAAAAGAGATACATATTTATAAACTTGTATGAAATATAAGTAAAAAGTTATACTATGAGAGTATCATCATCGAATATGTTGATATTTCTATTTAAAAACATATGTCTACTCAAGTTAAAGATAACTGTCTCTATTTAGGTAATGAGAGAAGTTGGTGAAAAAGCGATTAAGACGTGAGTTTGTGGAAGATCTTAGTAAAGTGAAAGGAATGAGGTTCTTAATGAACTCATCATTAGAGAATGATTTGACAAAGTTAGAAAAGATAATTTTCTAATGAATCGAAGAGGTTAAGTGAATTGATTTACGAGTTGAAATTGGTAATTGCTTTCTAGTCCACAATCTAAATAATATTGTGAGTAGATAATTAGAAAATGAGTAAGAGTTTCACGATGTGTCAGGTTTCTATTTCTGATCAGATTGAAAAGTTGAGATCTCTGATCATGGGAAGACATATGTGTTATGAAATCTCTTGTCATGGGATGATAGATATGTTATGAGACGACTTGTGTAATTCTAGATCTCTAGTAAGGAACGCTGGAATGGTGACATATCAGATAGACATGCAACTCTACTTAGTATCATATTGTGCTCAAATATTTTTTACATCAATATGTAATTTTAGATTGATGATATTCTAAGAGTTAATCGGCTGTAATTAAAATAAAAAAGGGATGGTTAGTGATGATAAAGTAAACTAGGATGTATACTAGAGTTGAGTGGATATTGAAAGAATCAACGATTTATGGAATATTATTCGGAATAGAATGATAATTGTGTTATGAAAAGCAAGATATGCTAGGTCTTGCTATGTATTGATACTTGAGTGAGATTCAAGATATAAGATAAGAAATGAAGTAAGATTATTAGATATTCCACAAAGTTGATTGTTCAACTCGTCAGAAATTCGTAAATTACCAAGATTAGCAATGTAATTGAGATAACTTTCATTAAACTAAAATGTTAGAAAATCAAAAGTTAAAATGGTTATGATCTGTAACGGCCCGCTCTAATTAATCCCGATTAACTGACAATTTCAGATTAAGATCTTAAGCTCAGACCCACGTGGACGTCGCGGAAAAGTCCAGGGCACGCTTAACGAGTTAAAAACTGTTATTTTTGTTTGACAAATGTTTATTTATTTTACTATTATTTAATAATACGCGCCGCGTTAATTAAGAATTTCGCTTGGTCGCGGTGTGCGCGTAACGCAGGTGTACGAGGTAGTATAGGATTTAGCCATCACATCACACATCACATCACACATCATATCACATCACATCAAACCCATCTCTCATCAATACCCCCTCTCCTCTTCAAATGATTAAAAAAAAATTCTTTCTTTATAACCGAGAAGAGAGAGAAAGAGAAGGAGAGAGAGGGAGAAGAAAGTTGAGAGAAGGAAGAGGGAAGAAAAAAGAGAGAGAGAGAGAGAGAGAGAGAGAGAGGCGACGGGGAGGTCGGGGACGGCTGCGAGAGCTCACTAACTGCCACCGCTTCGACTCGGCTAATGCGACACATGACGACCAAGAATGCGCGACGCTCGCGAAGACCACCATTGATCAAGGTGAGCGAAATTGTTATTGTTGTTAAGTTGTTGATGGTGTTGTTGTTGTTGTGAATGAAGAAGAAAAAGAAGAAAAAAAAAAGGAGGGAACATCGTCTCTGTTGTGTGCAGAGACGATGTGGAGGAGACGAGGCCCGACCCGGGTGGCCCTGGTTGGGCTGAAACGGGCCCAACCGAACCGGGCCAGGTTCGAGCCCAACCCACCCTAAACTAACTTTAATTAATTAAAAAATTAAAAAAATAAATTAAATAAAATACATTTTTAAATCAAATAAATATTAGAAAAATAGGAAAAATAACTAAAAAATTATGAAAAAATCAAGAAAAATAGAGAAAAATATAATAAAATGGGGAAATATAGAAAAATAGTTTTTGATGATCTTTCGAGCATCGGCACCATGGCATAACTCGAGAAGTGTGCCGAAATTTAACTTTTTGAAAACAAAATCTCAAATTTTTGATCTCGCATTATAAATTTACTTAATGTGACTCTAAAATAATAAAAACTATATAATTGGATACCAGGGACATAGAGGACCATAATTGGGTGTCGGGTACGTATCGCGAGGCGTGTGCGGGATGTTCAAAGGCATTTTGCGATTGTTTGAGGTAAGTAAACCCACGGGAAAGTCAACTTAGAATTTACTTATTTTCATTATAAATTATTTATTTCACATTACTTTTCACCAGTTCAGTTTTCATGTTTACTCATTCCCGCTTGTGTCTGCGTATGGTCGAAGGGACGGTGTGACCCATTTCTAAATCTCTCATTGATGACGATCCGATTATTGCTACAGTGTTGGTCATACCCTAGACTACGCGTGAGATTTATCTCTGCGAGTCGACGATTTCGAGAGCGAGTTGACGTGAGGCCCACCTCCGTCATAGATTTCCTTTCCTTTGAGGCATTGGGCGGAAGTCTACCTTCCGACCAACAGAGTTCCTCATTTCGACCGTGAAGAGGGGATGTGGATTTCCTCACCTCCGGGGCCTTCTCGATTTAGCATTTACGTCCTAGGGCTCGACAGCTTACTCCACACTCGATTTCCATATTCTTGACTATCTCACGACTTATATTCATGCTTTACTTTCCTGTTCATTTACTTTATATGCATGAATTGTAGCCGTTTCCTTGGGTTTCTTGTGAATACTAACTGAATTTCTCTGTGAATGTACTCACCTGGAACTTGTCATTGTTGTTGGTGGCAAGTTGCAGATCCTACGACGAGCCGGGGGAAGGCGGTGATTGGCGACTACCTCTGATTTAGAGCGCCTCCACTAGCTTACTCGTGGGTGATTGTATTTGTGTATACATGTTTTAGGGATCATTTTGGGAGACCTTTTACCTGATACATGTATATTGACGCTTATTATAGATTTTTGTCGCCTTAACTGATATACATGGTATCATTTTGCTGGGTTTCCACCCCATAGGTTGTTAAATATTGCATAACTTGTTTACATTAATTATATGCATGTTATTAAGACTTCCGCTACTAAAATAACTTAAATAAATCAAAACGAATGAATTAAGTTATAAAACTTTAAAATTTAGTATATTTTGCTAAAATAATCATTTAAATATCAAAATTTACTAAGTTGGAGTATTAGATGGTAAGTTCGGGGGCCGTCACAGACAGGTGTGCAGGTGACGTGGCATGACTTGGTGATGTGTTCGGCGACGTGGCGGTGTTCGATTTGCCTCAGAATTTGGGGCCGTCACAGTTGGTATCAGAGCTTAGGTTCAGGCCAACCTAGGGGAAGTTTAATGGCTTAAGACATTGTGATACCAACGTCACGGTTGGTATCAGAGCTTAGTTTCAGGCGAACCTAGGGGAAAGTTTAATACAACCGAATAAAACTTAACAACAAACATTAGATGTGGAAACCCAAGGATCCTAACTTAGAACGTTAGTTGGGAAGCAAAGTGAGCGGGTAGTACCAGGACTAATATGTATATATATATTGATTGTAATACTTATGTACACGTATTACGACGCCGATTTGTGGCACGTTCGCGATTTGTAGATCCGACATGGATGGACGCCCAATTCTTCATACGGATGATGGGGGCCAGACGAGCGGCTCGACACTTGCCGAATCGGATTATACCTTGCGCGACACGGTCGCACTTCATAATTTGCAGCTCGAGAGATTCTCCGATTGCTTCGAGCGCAGGCATCGACCACACCGGCCCCTGCCTCACTCGCCACACTCACTACTGTAGAGGAGACAGTTGTCGCCCCGACTGTTTCGGTGACCCCGCTCATGACCACTACCACGGAGATACTGCCAACAATCACTACACCATCGACTACACCGACCGTGGACCTACACTGATCCCATCCCAGGAGATCACTTTCGAGACCTTCTTATCAGCTGAGGCGAAGTTGATTAAGGAATTCATTCATTTTCGGCCAGGCTACTATCATGGAGGCGGAGACCCAGAGGTAGCTGAGAAGTGGATCTTTTCACACGAGAAACTTCACGGACTTTTGAGGATTCACGACAGCATACGGGCTAGGATTTCCAGATTTATGCTCAAGGGAGATGCTGCAGTATGGTGGACCGCCCACACAGCCACCCACGGAGAGACGAGTACTTTGGCAGAGTTCAAGAAATTCTTCTACGATCAATATATCCCGATTGAGATTCAGCTGAGACTAAGGGAGGAGTTCTTGACACTAAGGCAGGGTAACCATACAGTGTCGCAATACATGGAGAGATTCACATACCTGCTTACTTTTGCGATGGACGTAGCCGGGACCGAATGACTTCAGGTCCACTACTTTATTCGAGGACTCCGACCAGAGATTGGGGGCGTGATTGTGTCGACAGGAGCCAAGACTGTTCGAGAAGTTTACGAGAGGGCGTTAGCCCACAAGACATTTTTGATGTGGAACGACGTCGCCCCCGCTCTAGTGTATCGTGACAGCTATATGGGCCAGGGGAGGTTAGACAGGAAAGGCAAGAGGAATCGCGATCAAAGAGATCAGAAGGGACATAAGCGTAGATATGATGACGGTCAGACGATCAGCGCACATGCAGTTGTACCGGCACAGCCACAGCAGGGTTATGGTAGTCCAACAACTGCAGAGACAGCCTCAGGGTCAGGTCTAGAGAGGCAGAGACGGGAGTCAGCAGTGGCAGGGACATGGCTATAGGGCTAGCAGACAGCAGGGTCAGGGCTCCGGACATAGGCAGAATGTCACGTGTTTTAGATGTAGGCAGAAGGGGCACTACAATAGTGAATGTACCAGGGAGCCAACACCACCACTAGCAGCTCAGCCAGTGCAGGCGAGGGAACAGGTGCACGCAATTTTTACCCTAGATCGTGACGCGTCTCGGCAGCTCATTGAGGGTACGTTGATTATTTTTGGTCGCCCTATGCATACATTGATAGATTTTGGTAGTACGTTATCATTTATTTCGGGACGGATGGTAGGAGAGATGGGTTTGACATCTGAGAGCGTTAGCACCCACCTTATCCTCAGCACGACCACTAGGGATAAGATATATCCTAATCGGATTTGTAGAGATTGTCTAATCGAGGTTGGTGGTCATCATTTACCCATAGATCTTCGAGTATTAGAGTACCTAGAGTTTGATATACTCTTAGGCATGGATTGGTTGGCGGCATACCACGCGCATTTGGACTATTTTAGGAAAATCGTAATTTTCCAAATTTCCAGGGATTCCTGATTTCACCTTTACCGGAGTCGCGACATCACTTCCGATCACGAGAGGTAGGTTAGCTACCACTCAGGAAATGGAGATCCTCGCAAGGATAGTTGAATCCGATGAGGGGCCAGTGACTAGACTTGAAGATGTCCCAGTAGCACGCGAGTTCCCAAATGTTTTTCCTGAGGATCTACCTGGATTACCCCCGCCCAGACAGTTAGAGTTTATGATTGAGTTAGTGCCAGGCATGCGACCCATAGCAAGCAGACCTTACCGTATGTCGTGGTCAGAGCACGTGGAATTGAGAGCCTAGCTAGAGGATCTATCAAATAAGGGTTTCATACACCCGAGTATGTCACCCTGGGGAGCACCGATCTTATTTGTGAGAAAGAAAGACGGTAGTATGAGGATGTGTATAGACTACCGAAAGTTAAATCAGGTAACAGTTAGGAATAGGTATCCCTTGCCCAGGATCGATGACCTATTCGACCGGTTGGCCTGAGCACAGTTCTTCTCTAAGATTGATATGAGATTTGGATATCATCAGGTGCATATCAGAGAGGAGGATGTATCTAAGATGATGTTCATCATACGTTACGGGTTATTCGAGTTTAATGTTACCCCGTTTGGGTTGTCAAATGCACCAACTGTGTTTATGGATTTAATGCATCGAGTCTTAAGGCCGTTTTTAGATCGATTCGTGATAGTCTTCATCGATGACATCTTGATTTACTCCAGGACCCATGAGGACCACGAGAGACATCTTAGAGAGACGTTGAAGACTTTGAGGGAGCACAAATTGTATGCCAAGTCCAGTAAGTGCGAGTTTTGGCTTTCTGAGGTGAAATTCTTGGGACACGTGATTAGCGACAAAGGTATTTCAGTGGACTCGAGTAAGATTCACACTATCATCGACTGGCCTACACCAAAGTGCGTGACAGACATCAGGATCTTTTTAGGATTGGCGGGATATTATCGACGCTTTGTACAAGACTTCTCCAAAATTGCAGTGCCGATGACTAGATTGACCAAGAAGGATATGACCTTCCATTGGTCCAGTGAATGCGAGGCGGCCTTCATATAGTTGAAGAAGAAGTTGACTTCTGCACCATTATTAACATTGCCCGAGCCGGAAAGGAGTTGACTGTTCATACGGATGCTTGTGGCATCGGATTGAGATGCGTCCTGATGTAGGAAGATAGAGTGATAGCTTATTTATCGCGTCAGTTGAGGACCCATGAGAGGAACTATCCAGCCCATGACTGGAGCTTGCAGCAGTTGTATTTGCACTGAAGGTGTGGAGACATTAACTTTATGGTGAGAGGTTCACATTGTATACAAATTATAAGAGTTTGAAGTATCTTTTCACCCAAAAGGACCTGAATATGAGACAACGAAAGTGGTTGGAATTGCTAAAAGACTACGACTTTGCTATCGAGTATCAGCCTGGGAAAGTGAATGTCGTAGCAGATGCCCTTAGTAGGAGAGGACCAGACAGTGAGACAGTAGCTTGCAAGATGACCCACAAGTTTGGTTTACTTGAGGCGGCAGCAGCTATGAGTTTGTTAAAGGTTTCAGATACTGCAGAGGCACATATCTGCAGACATATTAGAGTACCGAAAGTATCATTCCGCTCGTCTTGGAGTGTCAGAGAGCTGATGTGATGTATCAGATGTTCAAGGACATGGCACAAAGTTCAGATTACCCAGATTGGCGCGAGTCCGTTGATGAGTTTTTCAGACACCGAGGTAGATTGTGGATCCCATCATTGGCAGAGTTATGCGATGGTATTCTTTTGGAAGCTTACAGATCCAGGTACACAATGCATCCCAACAGGACTAAAATGTACCATGATATGTGAATGTTATTTTGGTGGCCAGGGATGAAGGAAGATGTCAGACAGTATGTGAGGAGTTGTGAGGTGTGTCAGCATGTTAAGGCTAAGCACATGAAGCCTGGATGACTATTGCAGCCACTACCTATCCCATAGTGGAAATGGGAACACATCACTATGGACTTCGTTAGTGGGTTGCCAACGACTTTGCGCAAACACGATGCCATTTGGGTAGTCGTGGATCGATTGACGAAATCAGCGCATTTTATCCCAATCTCCATGAAATACAACTTTCCACAGCTGAGCACGCTCTTCGAGCGAGAAATTATCAGACCGCACGGAGTGCCAGTATCTATAGTGTCAAACAGAGACAGTCGACTTACTTCGCAGCTTTGGCAGGCCATGCAGGGGTAGTATGGTACCAGATTGCAGTGCAACAAAACTTTTCATCTGTAGACTAACGGGCAGTCTGAGAGACTTATTCAAATTCTTGAAGACATGCTCAGAGCCTATGTGCTACAGTTTGGAGGGTCATGGGAGGAGTTTTTGCCACTTTGTGAATTTGCCTACAACAATAGCTATTAGGCTAGTATTGTGATGCCACCATTTGAGGCGCTATACGGGAGACCATGCAGATCACCAGCTTGCTGGGCAGAGCCCGAGGACGTAGCTGCCGTTGGGCCTGAGATTGTTGTAGATCACACAAAGAAAATTAGGTTGATTCGTTAAAGGTTACATGCTGCTCAGGATAGACAAAAGAATTACGCGAACAAATACCGCGATGGGCTGAGTTATGATGTTGATGATTGGGTTTACCTAAAGGTTTCTCCCTTGAAGGGTCACCCGAGATTTGGGATCAAGGGAAAGCTTGCACCGAGATTCATTGGGCCGTTTCAGATAGTTCGACAAGTTGGGGAGGTTGCTTATCAGTTGAAATCGCCAAGCCAGTTGGCAGGGGTGCATGATGTTTTTCACATTTCTATGTTGAGACTAGCTAGATCAGGACCGAGACCGATGGTTGAAATGACAAGGATCGAGGTCAGACCGGATGTGACATAAGAGGAGCACCCCATTGAGATAGTGGATCGCAAGGTACATACTCTCGAAAGGAAAGAAATACCACTTGTACTTGTTCGATGGCAGTATCATAAGAACGAGGGCCTTACTTGGGAAAGAGAGTCTACCGTGCGAGTGCGATACCCCCATTTGTTCCAAGGTAAAGACTTAATTAAATTCGAATTTCAGGACGAAATTCCTTTTAGTTGGGAAGATTGTAACAGCCCGCTCTAATTAATCCCGATTAACTGACAATTTCAGATTAAGATCATAAGCTCAGACCCACGTGGACGTCACGAAAAAGTCTAGGGCATGCCTAACGAGTTAAAAATTGTTATTTTTGTGTGACAAATGTTTATTTATTTTACTATTATTTAATTATACGCTCGACGTTAATTAAGAATTTCGCTTGGTCTCGATTTCCGCGTAACGCAGGTGTACGAGGTAGTATGAGATTTAGCTGTCACATCACACATCACATCACATCACATCACATCAAACCCATCCCTCATCATTACCTCCTCTCCTCTTCTAATGATTAAAAAAAATTCTTTCTTTATAACCGGGAAGAGAGAGAAAGAGAAGGAGAGAGAGGGAGAGGAACATTGAGAAGAAGAAAGAGAGAGAGAGAAGAGAGAGAGAGAGAGAGAGAGAGAGAGAGAGAGGGGACGGGATGTCAGGGACGGCTCGCGACGGAGCTCACCAATGGCGCCGGCAGACTCTGGCAGCGGCTCCAGTAGCGGCGAAGCTCGCGAAGACCTCCATTGATCAAGGTAAGCGAAATTGTTATTGTTGTTAAGTTGTTGATGGTGTTGTTGTTGTTGAAATTGTTGGTGTTGTGAATGAAGAAGAAGAAGAAGAAGAAGAAGAAGAAGAAGAAGATAAAAAATAGGAACATCGTCTCTGCTGTGTGCAGAGACGATGTGGAGGAGACGAGCCAGCCAGGGCCGGGCTCGTCGCTCGTCCACGTGGGCCTGGCTGCCCAGGGCCTAGGCGGGCTGGGCAACCAAGGCCTGGGCCGGCCCGACCCGAGTGGCCCTGGTTGGGCCGAACAGGGCCCAATCGAACCGGGCCCGGTTCGAGCCCAACCCACCGTAAATTAATTTTAATTAATTAAATCTTTTTTAATTTTTTTAAAATTAAATTAAATAAAACACATTTTTAAATCAAATAAATATAAAAAAGTAGGAAAAATAACTAGAAAATTATGAAAAAATCCAAAAAAATATAATAAAGTGGGAAAATATAGAAAAATAGTTTTTGATGATCTTTGGGGCATCGACACCCGACATAACTCGTGAAGTGTGCTGAAATTTAACTTTTTAAAAACAAAATCTTGAATTTTTGGTATCACATTATAAATTTACTTAATGTGACTCTAAAATAATAAAAACTATATAATTGGATACCAGGGACTTTGGGGACCATAATCGGGTGTTGGGTACGTATCTCGAGGCATGTGCGGGACGTTCAAAGGCATTTTGTGATTGTTTGAGATAAGTAAACCCACGAGAAAGTCAGCTTAGAATTTACTTATTTTCATTGTAAATTATTTATTTCACATTACTTTTCGCCAGTTCAGTTTTCATGTTTACTCATTCCCGCTTGTGTCTGTGTATGGTCGAAGGGATTGTATGACCCCTTTCCGGCTCTCTCGTTGATGACGATCCGATTGTTGCTACGGTGTTGGTCATACCTTAGACTACGCACGAGATTTCTCTCAGCGAGTCGATGATTTCTAGAGCGAGTTGACGTGAGGCCCACCTCCGTCACATATTTCCTCTCATTCGAGGCATTGGGCATAAGTCTACCTCCCGAACAACAACGTTCCTCATTTCGACCGTGAAGAAGGGGTGTGGATTTCCTCACCTCCAGGGCCTTCTCGATTTAGCATTTACGTCCCAGGGCTCGACAGTTTACACCACACTCGCGTTCCATATTCTTGATTATCTCACGACATATATTCATGCTTTACTTTCCTGTTCATTTACTTTATATGCATAAATTGTAGCCATTTCCATGGATTTCTTTTGAATACTAACTGAATTTCTCTGGGAATGTACTCACCTGGAACTTGTCATTGTCGTTGGTGGCAAGTTGCAGATCCTACAACTAGTCGGGGGAAGGCGGTGATTGGCGACTACCTCTGATTTAGAACGCCTCCACTAGCTTACTCGTAGGTGATTGTATTTACGTATACATGTTTTGGGATCATTTTGGGAGACCTTTCACCTGATACATGTATATTGACGCTTATTATACATTTTTGTCGCCTTAACTGATATACATGGTATCCTTTTTGCTGGGTTTCCACCCTATAGGTTGTTAAATATTGCATAACTTGTTTACATTAATTATATGCATGTTATTAAGACTTCCGCTACTAAAATAACTTAAATAAATCAAAACAAATGAATTAACTTATAAAACTTTATAACATACTATATTTTGCTAACATAATCATTTAAATATCAAAATTTACTAAGTTGGAATGTTAGATTGTAAGTTTGCGGGCCGTCACAGACAGGTGTGCAAGTGACGTGGCATGGCTTAGTGACATGTCCGGCGACGTGGTGGTGCTTGATTTGCCTCGGAATTTGGGGCCGTCACTTGATCTCTACCACCAAGTTGTTGAATAGAACAAAAGTGATTGGAACCACTTAACGGCTCACCTAGAAAATTATTTTACAAGTTTGGATTAAAGCATGGCTATTGGCGAAAAAGTTTCATCATAATCAACACCTTGAGTCTGCCTGAAAACTTTTGCTACAAGTCTTGCTTTAAAAGTATGCACTTTGCCATTCATGTCAGTTTTCTTCTTGAAAACCCATTTACATCCAATGGTCTTACCACCTTCAGGTAAACCAACCAAGTTTCAAACTTGGTTATCATATATGGATCGCATCTCAGAGTTCATGGCACTTAACCATTTATCTGAGTCTGGTCCAGACATAGCCTCTTGATAAGTGGTGGGCTCATTTTGATCCATAAGCAACACATCACGACTATCAGTAATGAGAAATCTGAATCTCTCTGGCTCATGTCTTACCCTACCTGATTTACGTGGGCCTTGTGTCACTTGTGGAGGTTTAACTGATTCAGAACGTTGTTGAACTTCCAGTAGCGATTCAGGGTTTATTTGTGATTCTTGAACTTCTTTAAGATTTATTTCTCTCCCACTAGTGTATTTTAAAATAAATTGTTTTTCCATTAAGGCATCATACCGAGCAACAAACCCTTTGTTCTCAGGGATTATAAAAGTAATATCCTTTTGTTTCCTTAGGATACCCCACAAATAAACACTTGTCAGATTTAGGTGCTAGTTTTTCTGAGACTTGTCATTTTACGTAAGCCTCACTACCCCAAATCTTAAGGAAAGACAAACTAGGTCTCTTCCCGTACCATATCTCATATGGTGTTTTATCAACCGCTTTAGAAGGAGCTCGATTTAGAGTGAAAACTGCTGTTTGTAATGCATAACCCCAAAAGGATAATGGAAGATCTGCATGACTTATCATAGATCGAGCCATATGTAATAAGGTTCGATTTCTCATTTCAGGAACTCCATTCCGGTATGGAGTTGCTGGTGGAGTCAATTGGGAGACAATCCCACAATTTCTAAGATGATCATCAAATTCTTGGCTCAAATATTCACCACCTCGATCTGACCGAAGTGTTTTGATAGTTTTACCAAGTTGATTCTGCACTTCATTTTGAAACATTTGAAACATCTCAAATGATTTAGCTTTATGTTTCATTAGATATAAATAACCAAATCTGCTGAAATCATCGATAAATGTAATGAAGTACTGATAACCTCCTCTAGCCATTGTGTTTATAGGACCGCATAAATCAGTATGTATTAGATCCAATAAATCAATTGCCCTTTCACTGTGTCTAGCAAAGGGACTTTTAGTCATCTTTCCTAGTAAACAAGATACACACTTTTCATATGTTTCTAAATCAAATGAATCTAGATGTCCATCTTTATGGAGCTTCGTTATGCGTTTCTCGTTTATGTGCCCGAGACGACAATGCCAAAGATAGGTTTGACTCAAATCATTTGACTTGAATCTTTTTGTATTTATATTAAAGACTGGAGTATGAGTGGACCTTTTCATGCTTAGAATATAAATACCATCACACAAATAAGCATTTGCATAAAATATACCTTTACGAGAAATAGAACATATATTATTCGCAATAATAAAATTAAAACCATCCATATCCAAGCATGAAACAAAAATGATGTTTCTGCTCAAGGCATGCACAAAATAATAATTATTTAAAGTTAAAATAAGTCCACTAGGTAAGACTAAGTCATATGTTCCAACAACCAGGGCAGCAACTCTTGCTCCATTCCCTACGCAGAGGATGACTTCTCTTTTATTCAACTTTCTACTTCTGGTGAGTCCCTGCACATTTATACAAATGTGAGATCCACATCCGATATCTAATACCTACGAATCACTAGTAGATAAATTAATTTCAATAACATAAATACCTGTAGTAATAGTCGCACTACCCTTTTTCTTCTTTAAATCTTCCAGATAGAGTTTGCAATTTTCGAACCAATGTCCAGATGCATGACAGAAATGACAATTTCCTTCCTTTTCTTTTGGGTGTTTTGAAGTAGGAACAAGTTGGGGCTTTACTTGTTCCACAGGCTTTGCGACATGTGCAGCAGCAGCCTTGACAACTTTAGCATTGCCTTTACCTTTCTTCTTCATTCCCTTTCCTTTTTGGACCATCAACACATTACTAGAGGGTTTCTTGGTATTTTGTTCAGTAGTTTTGAGTATTAAATGCAACTCTGAAATTGATTTCTCCATATTATTCATATCGTAGTTCATCAGAAATTGTGAGTAACTTTCTGGTAATAAATTCAGGATCAAATCCATAGCCAACTCTTGTCTTATGGGAAATCCGAGTCTATCAAGCTGGTCAACATAACCCTTCATCTTCCGAACATGAGGACTAACTGAGTCATCTTGCAAGAATGTAGGTTTTTGACTGTCTCGAACCTTTCTTGCCTAACTTTCTGTTGGAACATTTCCTTCAGCGTTATAGCCATGTCGTAGGCTTCCATTAGTTCCATGTCCTTCTGAAGTTCAAGAAGCATAATTGCCAGCATAATACATGCAACATTAGTAGAATCGTTGACATGCTTATTATGCGCATCCTTCATAGCTTTCGTAGCATTAGCTGGTGGGTCCTCAGGGATTGGAGCATCCAGGACATACAACTTGCGTTCATGCTTAAGAACAATTCTCAAGTTTCTGAACCGGTCAAGAAAGTTAGTCCCATGTAGCTTATCCTTCTCAAGGATGGATCGCAGTGACATGGGATTATTTTTACTTGAAGAGGCCACTGATCTAGAATAAAGATAATGCAAAGTTTATTTTAGTATAGAGGAATAGACTCCAACTAAATTAACAACCCTCCTAAAAGACACTGTTTATTTAGGGGACTAAAATCCATATTTCACCTTATTCTATGACATCTATGACATGAAACACAGAACTAGATTCTTTATGTAGGTAACAGTTATCAATTACATCTTATGTGATTTTAGATACTTTTATGAGATACGGGACATCTTATGTCTTATAATGTTTTTATCTCATCATGTGCCTAAAGCTCAAAACTATTTTGATAGCTTTATTAAGTCGGACCATTTTAAACATTTAGGTAACTCTTATCCAACTTGTCTCACCAAGATAACACAATACACCCAGTTATGGCTGAAACTGTATTAGTGTGATCAAGGCCTTGACAAGTGTTTAAAATGGATGGCATGTGACTTAAAATATAATAAAGGGATTTTATTCAGTTTTAGTGATTTTATGTAAACAATGAAATATCATATATTTTATTGATTTGTTAAATCACTAAACAATTTGGAGATTTTTATACTGTTCACTAATAAAAGAATTTTCGTGCGTTAGGATTAGTTAGACGGCGGTCAACGGGCAAGGGTACAGGGGGCAGCGTCCCCGTTTTTTTTTTAGAAGACAAATTTCAATTCCGAAAATTAAAATTCGCTATAAAAAATTATATTTTCCGCTGATTTTATTATTCTAAATTTTATTTATCCAAAATTAAGTCAATTAAAACATTTTTAATTAACCCGGGCCCACATCTACCTAATCATCTTATCCTAATCCAATCAGGACTTAAGATATTTGAATCCTAGCATATCACTAATAACAAAATTCTCCCTATTTATCTCCTATCCAATAGGGATAACGAAACCGATTTTGCTAATATCTATTAATCTAATTTGTTATCTATCTCTTATCAAATAGAAATTTCATAACAAAATAGATATAAAGAGATAAATAAACAATTTTGAAGATTAATTATTTGCAATTTCGGTCCTCATCCAAATAATCACAAACATATCATTGAATCATGAACTACTATCCCAATCGAATCTAATCATATTAGTTTCGAATTAATATTCATACTTATACAATTTAAGAAATGTAAAACAATGTAACCTAAATATGCAAATTGAATTACAGAGATTTCATCCATGCATCAATACACGAAAAAATAAAGATTATACCTAATGGTGTCATGGATCACAAAACATGAAATTCAATTCATTAAAACTATTCGAATTAACTTAACATGGTTACTAGGATGTACGAAACTGATTTCAATTAAATCATTAATATATGTATCATATACGCAAAACATGATAATAAATCCCATAGAAAACTTATGTATATCACATATACATAAACTATTAATATGCTTTCAATCATATATCATGTATATATCAAAAGAAAACATGCAATGTTTTTAATGGAATCGAACTCGAAGGCTCTGATACTTGGTTCGTACGCAGCGGAGATTACAAAATAATTTTGACAAAAACCCCAATAGGATCCAAATCTAATTCCATTAAAACGTTTAAACTAAGAAAACTTAATCGTACCTCGGTCGCAAAATACCTTTCTGAAGGTTGATTAATCTCTAAGGCGTTGCTTATGACGAACGCCCTCTACCAGTAGTCCGCACATGAACGGCGGCCGAGATTCGAAGTGTTAGCTTCAAGAGAATACCAAACCTTTTTGTTTCTCTCCAAAATGATCCAGAACGTACCAGAAAACCCTAATTCATTTCTAAACAAAAATAGAGTTTTGGCCCTAAAATTTCATCATTGTGTTCTAACTTAAAGCGTCTATTTATACAACCCTTGTATATAGACGGTTAAGTAAATTACACATATACCCCTACTTAAAGAAGTATAAGTGTAACACACGACAAAGATGTTTCTGTCATGAATTTTATCATACAAAATTCATTTTTTTGAACCATCTTAAAATCTCGCAAAACCATTCTTAGTGTGCGACCCAATAGGCTCATACAACGTTGGCAGTGTACCAAAACACATTTTGGTATACAAGTCATAAGCGGCCTCTAGCAAGATATTATGACTACCCAAGTTGTACGAATATCGAATCGATACAACCTAATCAATAGTGTATACAACATCCTTTTGTCACACGATATCCTTTTGATCGAACATAAGGCATGGAATTGTCATCCAACATGTTCAATCGTACTAGTCTCGATCTCTAGGTGGACTGAAAACATCCAAGTGACATTGATCAATATCAATTCACTTGGACTAGGACTTTTAACAGTCTAACGCATCGAGGGATCCACTGGATATCTCTCTTTATATGAGAGGGAAAAATTCTATCTCGATTACACAACTTCATCACATTGCTCACACAATAACCAATCACAACCTTTATAATCGTCCTGTTAAAGACAACGTTTGATTGTGTCAAATCACTGTGTTCCTAATGTTGAAGTCTCTAGTAATCTCAAGTCGAGGACTGAAAAATATACATATCATGAGAAATAACTATGACTTAATCCATGTGATGTTCTCAAAATGGGTCATTCCAGTACTTTGTTCCCTAACAAGTAATCGTGATCTTGATTCATATCTCTATACGTATAATCATCAATCAAGACTCACACTAGTCTTTATTCATTATAGTTCTCAGTATAATGATCGACTAGGGAAATTTATGATATTTCTGCAAATACCCATGGATCTTATTATAATGTAAACATGTAAATTAATTATAATAAACATCAAATGAAATCATCTATTTTATTAACTAAAAGTATTCAAAAAGACAGTTAATGGATCGACCTAGGGCACATGCCCCAACACGTGGTGGGTAAGTTGTTGAGTTGTTGTTGGTGTTATTTTTATTGATCGTGATGTTAGTGATGGAAGAGAGGACTCACTGGTCTGAGGAAGAAGAAGGCTTAGATGCCATTTCCCATCCCGAGAATGCCCTGGGGCTAGGGCCGAACCTAGCCCCAATGAGCAAATAAAAAAATGGCTTTAGATAGAACATGGGTTCGTGTAGAAGAAAAAGGAAATTAGTCCCTCAAATCGGACGAACTTGGTCTGGTTTAGGGGATCAAACCCTTCATAAATTTTAAAAAAATTAATAATGCAAAAAATAGAAAAAGAAATCTAGAAAAATATGAATAAAAAAAATATATTTTTGACAAATAAGTAGAAATTGTGTATTTTAATGAAAAATAAGGAAGTTTGGGATTTTTCTGGATTTATAATGAGGTTTTCCTCGTAAAGCGTGTTATGATACTTTAAAATGTTCAAAATTTGAAAAATTATTTAAAAACCTTGTTAAAGGTAATTCTCAATTTTGAACTGCAATTTGGAGTCACAATTGAGATCTAGAGATCCAAGGAGTTGATTTAGAGGGATTCTGGGGTTTTCGGGTCGAGGAGGACCAAATAAAATATAATAAATTGAAAAAATCACATTTAACCCTGGACAATGTAATTTTCGAAGCCAAACAATGATTTTTAGTGAAAAATAAAATTCGGGAATCGAATAATTTATTTTGAAAGTACTCTAGGGGTTTCGAGATGCGTTTGGGTCAATTAAATTGCAAATAATTGGAAAAATGGTAAAGTTATTGTGGAGGCTTACATGACGTATTAATGAATTGTAGGTCTACGATTGGAGTTCCGGTGGACTAGTTTATTGACTTGGAGCGCAAGTAAGTTGTGATATCACATTTGTAAGTTTAAGTAAATCCTATAGTAACCTTTACATTTTATGATTATAATTTTGTATAAATTGCATTGATCCTTCATATTGCATTTTTGTTGTACATGCATATACGGGTTGGGAGGATAAGGCGATTCGAGTCTCTTTATAGTGTAGACTATACCATGGTTATAGAACACTATATAATGCTAGAGTGGCTGGAGTTACTGATACTTTGCACCACGTGGTTATCATGAGATCACATTGAACCTTATCATACTCCTAGAGTCTAGAGGAACGAGACTTGTTTGGTTACTCTCCCCACGCATGAGTCCTTATTTTATTTACGTACCACTTTCGAAGAACGTTATCTAATTGTGGTCGAGTGACAAAAAGGAGATGGATTCACATTCATATTTATATTCCTTGGATTATATTCTTCGTTTAATCTCTTGGATTATTATGCATTTGATTATCACAAATGTACTGGATAGTGTGAGATTTACATATCTAACATTATCAAATTTTTATAATTAGATAATGACAGGTTCTAGGGGCATCAAAGGAAATGGAAATCTTTTCGACTATATGTGACTTTCTTAGTTCTTTTCTCTATGTATGTATTGGTTTATGAATATATTATATTGTATAAATACCTTTATAGGTTCAAGTGTGATTAGGATATCATTTGGAATGACTGGAACGATTTTAGGATGAATTGTAAAGATTTTGAAATTAAGATAATGCTAGTTTAAAAATTTTGATACTTTGAATCAAGTTAGAATGAATATATAATTTAGTTGATGCAATGTATATTGTTGTGGGTGGATTGTGAGTCCTTCAGAATCTCCACGAAAGTTGAGCAGGTTTTGTTGAAGATTTTGGAAGGTCGGGATTTCTAGTGTAGGCATAAAAATAAAAGAGATACTACCGAAAAAGTTTTACGTAATTTGAGGATTGCTGAATTCATCTTAACGCACTTAGAGGATTATATAATTTATTTTTACGGAACTTTAAGATTTAAGATTCACTATAGAATCCTTTGGGGTTAATAAAGTTTTATAATAGAAGATTACAAGATTTTATTCTTAATTTTTCATTGATGGAAATGTTAAAGTTGCTAGATTATCAATGGATTAGTGTAATCTAGGCTGGTCAGATGCCTTAATTAGGTGGGGTTTGACAGTTTAGCCATCCATTCCCTATTGGCAATGACATTAGTCGTATCTCTTCTTATTCTTCTTCTATTATTTTATGTACTTTGTTTTAATTTTTACTTTTTTGATATCCTATCTTGTATATGTGTTTCTTTTTCATTATCCCAAAATAAAGTTATCTTGTGCTTGATTAGTAATGTTTATAGTTTAAGTAAATCCTTTAGTTTGATTACTTAACTTTTTTATTTGTAAAGTTATTTGATTTAATTGGTTTTTCAACTCTTTAATAGACATATCGATTTTAATTTGATTTTAAGAAATTTGTGTAAAATTTTAATGACTTTGAGTCATAAAATTATGTAGTATTTGTTCTAAATTTGGTTACGTAGGCTTAATAGTTTGTCGAGATTTTTGAATTGTCGTAAATTGTATTTCTGCTCTTAGTCTATAGGTGGTATAGTTTTGATTTTGTGGATCGTATATAAGATTTGAATTTGGTATTCTAGTGTAGTAATTATTATTATTATATTGATTTTAGGTGGACCAAAATATTGGTTCATAACCGCGTTGACTTCTTCATTATTATCTTCTTGTAAAGTAGGGCACACATCTGTAGGATGTATAACTTAATTACAAAATTCACATAGTTTCACTTGATTTGATCTATCTTTTAATAGTAATGTAACCCTGCGCGCTAGATAATTTATCAACTTTTCATTAAATGTATTACTTATTTAATTATTTACTTCATAAAGTTTCTTTCTTGATGTATCGGTCTTTTCTCCATATTGCTTAGATTGCTTAGCCATTTTTTTAGTAGCTTCTTTTGCTAAAGTTTGTGTAACATAGAATAATGATCCACCACATACTGTATGTAATAGTCTTTGTTCGAAATGATTAAGTCTTCATAAAACTACTATAATAAAGCTATTTGGGTATATTAATGTCGTGGAGAAGATGAAATTAATCTTTAAAATCTATCTTAAAATTCATTAAAATTTTCAACATCTTTCATTTTTGCAATTGTGATTTATCTTCTATAAATACTAGTTTTTCTTGTTGGCATATATTGATCTAGAAAAGCTTCTAACATTTGAGCCCATGTAGTTATCGAATCTAAAGGTAAATACAATAACCAATTTTGTGCTTGATCTTTCAATACAAAAAAGGCTTTAAGTTTGTTTTGTTCTATCATCTTTAGGTTCATCCCATTGATTTTGTGTTGATATTCCCTTATAAATCTTTTGAGGTATTCATTGTCTTCCGTTGAAGTTAGGTAGAGCACTAATAAAACCTTATCTTAGTTCAAATTCAAGAAATCCTTTAAGATAGGTAGTATGCATTGATTCATAAGCATTGATATTTTAATTGGATTGCCTAAAAGTAAGTTCTTTATTATCATTATTATTAATATTATCAAGGTTATTATTGGCTTCCATTGTGGTAGCTTAGTGTTCCCTATGTTGTTGTTGTTGTTGTCCTAAATTACGATTGAAAGTTTAATTTACCTTAAGATCAAATGGATGTAAGGATCCTGTGGAATTAGAACGACGAAGTGGGTACCATACAACATTTAAAAATCTTAAGAAATTAAGCAAAATATCCCTGACAATGGCACTAAAAATTGACATGTGTCGATCGTGTGCAATAATTTTCTCGTATATCCTTATTATTTGTAGAAGTGATAAGTGGGATCGTCTCCACATGGATTTATCAAACTTCTTTAGAAAAAACTCCTTCAATATTTTTATTATTTTTACTTCATTTTAATTAACTTAATTAAAATAGGAATTAAAAATCCCTAATTCAAACTATAATACTATAATAATTAACTCAACTAATTAAAATGTTTTAATAATCACAATGCAAATTCACTAATATTCAAGTAAACTCAATTCAATAATAAATATATATCTAAACGGACATCTAAAAAATGAAACATTAATCCGTTTTGAATCCAAACATATTATTTAAATCATATAGTCATGAGCACACTTTAATCTCTTAATAAAGTTTTCTAGATCATTAAACTTTAATCATAAGCCCTTATCAAGCCATTAGTTCTCTTTATACCGGTGGAAAAACTACATTTTAATTTTATTGAATTAACCCTTTGAATACTCAAAGGAATTAACTTTAGGCGATAAAACCGCATTACACTTTGTGAAAACTTCGAACTACTAAATCTAATACCTTTGGAAAGACGCTTTAATACGAAACTTAGATCTCAATCCACCTAGGACATCTAAATAGTAATAGACATTTTAAACAATCCTAGTTATTACTTTAAACTAGATATTAAATCCAAATATCCCAATACACATTCTAGACTATGCATGTAATACAAAGTTTATGATTAAAATCGGCAAATAATAATCTATTAAATCAATGAATTAAAGAATATGATTTGTTTAAATCATTAAGCAAAAAATCATCTCATTAGACTACATCACAAAACAAATAAAGTTCATGTTCAGACTTTTTTTAGATTAATAAACTACTCATTCATCATCATATGAAACATCACAATAAAGTAAATAAAAACATAGATAAAGAAATCTAAATAAATACATTGAATCTTCAAATCGTCTCCAAAAGCAATGAACAATAAGGTAATAAACTAAAACAATAAACTATATAGAGCAATGAAACATTGATTTAAGTACTCAAGGTTAATTGATTTCGTAGCCCTGGGGTCATATATATATATATATTATTCAAGGTGGTACAGATTTCAAACTAACTTAAATATGTCGTGGTTATCTAAAATTCTCGAAATCAAACCCACTGATTCCTTAACGATTCTACTTATTACTTAAATTGATGGGAAAATCCTTGAAAAACTGCCTCATGCTTCACCGATTTGATTGAAGATTCCTAATACAAATCCAAAATCACTCAGGATTCGCCAACAGTAAAATCTAGTTCTTCGTTGATTCGTTGATAATTATTTGTGTATCACTTCCATTCGATCAAATCCTTCATATTCTTCATTTTTTACTCCATTTACTCACATATTTCTATTATTACCTGAAATAACAAAAACAAGAGAAAACCCTGTGTAATATAGTCTTTTACATATAAAATTACCCTAAAAATACTATAAAACAATGTCTAATTATTGACTTATCAGGATGAAACCCAAAGACATTACTTTAGAACACTCAAAGATTTTCCTTTCACAGTGAAAGATCAATCACAATATTGATTATTCTTTTTTTTTCAAAATCAATTACTACTTGGAGTTAAATATTAGAAGCTTTCTTAGATTAATATATGCCTGCAAGAAAGACTAATTCCTATAGAAAACATATCGTAGTTGCAAAAATGAAAGATGAATAAAATTTTAACGAATTTTAAGATATATTTCAAAGATTTATTTTTTTCTTGTCCACAACATGGATATACTAAAAAAGCATTATTGGAGTATTTCTATGAAGGACTTAACATGGATTTTAGTTGTAACTTACGCACAAATCATAAGTTGGGCAGATTATTACTTAATTTAGTTGTTTATCATATTAAATTAATGATTTTTATGGATTAGTGTGATGGCCTTAGTCACAAAAAATTGGGCCTTGCCCGACGCTAGGCCTACTTGGACTCCCGATCAACTTCTGCCAAGTCAATGGATGCCTAGTCAGCCTCTTATTTCACATTAACTTTCCCTATTGCCCTAATTAGAGTTATAAAGTTCATGAAGATAGCCTTAATGTCAATTATAATAGCGGAAGCAATTTAAAACGATTTAAACAATATCATCGATATATAAAACTAAAGTTGGGAAACCTATGGCATGTGTTGAGCACGTCGATAAATTTCTCGTATATCCCTTTTATTTGTATTAGTGATAAATGAGATCGTTTCCACATAGATTTATTAAAACTTCTCTAAGAAAAAGTCTTTCAATGGTTTCTATTATTATTTTTTTCTTTAATTTAATTAATTTAATCAAAACGAAAATTAAAAATCACTAATTCAATCTATAATATTATAATAATTAACTAAACTAATTAAACTAACTTAACCATCTTAATTATATAATTAACTTAAATAACATAATCCAAGTTCACTAATATTCAAATAAGCTCAGCTCAATAATAAATAAATATCTAAACAAACATCTAAAAGAACGAAACTTCAATCCATTTTGCATCCAAACATGTTATTTCAATCATATAGTCATAGCATACTTTATAAAGTACCATAGATCATTAAACTAATGATAAATAAGTAAATATCCCATAGCAAGCCATTAGTTCTCTTTATACCGATGGAAAAGTCATGTTCTAATTATATTGAGCTAACCACTTAAAATACACAAATACTTTAACTTCATGCAATAAAACCACATTAAATTATGTGAAGACTTCAAACTAGTAAACCTAATACCTTCAGAAAGCCACTTCAATATTAGATTTAGATCTCAAATTCACTTAGGAAATTTAAACAATAATAGACCTTTCAAATAATCCTAGTTACTACTTTTAAATAGATAATGAGACCAAATATCAAAATACACATTCCAGACTATGTATGCAATATAAAGTTTATGATTAAAATCCGCAAATAACAATCTATTAAATCAGTGAATCGAAGAATATGATTAGTTTAAAGCATTAAGCACATAATCATCTCACCATAACTACATTACCAAACGGATCTAGTTCATGTTTAGAGTTTGTTTAGATTGATAAACTACTCATTCATATTCATAAATAACATCCCAATAATGTAAATAAACACATAAATAAATACTTATGGATTGCTTAATTTAAATCTTCATATCTTCTCCAAAAGCAATGAACAATAAAGCTATAAACTAAACCAATAAACAATGGCTCTTAGAGCAGTAAAATATTGATCTAAGTACTCAAGGACAACTGATTTCGTAGCCCTAAGGTCATATTTATAGTATTTTAGGTAATACATATCCCAAACTAACTCAAATGTTTCATGGTTATCTTAAATTCTTGAAATTAAACTAAACGATTCCTTAGTGATTCAGGGTTTAAGTTTAATTGCTGAGAAAATCCTTGGAAAAGTAGCTTCGATGTTCCAAAAATCTGAGTAGTAATTCTTATGTATATGCGAATCGGTAAGGAATCGCTAACACTAGATTCCAGTTCTTCCTTCACTTGTTGATGATTCTTTGTATAGTCTTTTCACTTGATCAATTCCTTCATAACTTTCCTTTTTTGCTCAATTTATTCGTTTATTCTAATTATCACTTGAAATAATAAAAAATAAGAGAAAACCCCATGTAAATAGTCTCTTACATTCAAGATTATCCTAAAATGTTCTATAAAACATGCCTAATTATTGACTTATCAAATACCCCCAAACTCAACACTTTACAATCTCGAGTGAAGGAATACTATCAATCATATTCTATTTTATTTCGTTGTTTTGATTTCATAATTATACTCTTATTCTCAAATAAAAATAATCTTTAAATAGAAACATATTACCCTCTTAAAAATAATAATCATTATAGAATAGAAAGATTAAAAGAACAACCCCTTTATTTGAATATTCAACCTCTAATTATGCAATAAACTCAAAATTCAAAGCTAAACTAATCAGTGAGGCCGAGCCACAATATACGTTTTCTCAATCTCCACTTACAAGCATGAAGCTTACGATAACTAATATAGGGTCTCAAGATACAAAAATCACTAAATTAGTCTCATTTTCAAATAATATATAAAATATCACCACAATCAAAGTCAATAAAAAATTTTATTCATCAATAATCATCATTTCATATTCATTTGTTAAAATAAAAAGATATACTTCAATTAACTTAGCTATAAGCACTCGAGCTAAATCTTTTATTTGAAGAGTTTTCATAAACTTTCTTCTATTTTCCTATATATCTTTTTCTTTCTTCTTCAATTATATATTTAGTTCCTTTTTTATTTTTATATTCCTATGGTTACCTACTCCATTTCTTTTGGAATCCATTATTCTTTTTTCTATAGAAATTCTTGCTCTTTATTTTCCCACTACTAGATTCTCGGTTCCATTTCCTTTGGAATCTGTGAATCTCTTTATTTTTTATTTAAAAACTCTTGTTAGTTAAGGAAGTATTCTTTCCAACTAAGTAAATTTTATTGGCTATTTCTTATGTTTCTCTTCAATTATGGCATAAATTTTTTTCAATACTATATCTAAATAATAACTTGATCAATAACCGTTATATAACAATATTATTAGAAATCTTTCTTATTTATCTTACACTTTTGTTTCGATCTTCTACCCATTGTAATGTCTAACACAAAGCAATCAATCCCTTCTAAACTCCTCCAGTGTATACACAATCTAGGTTAAATAGGGTACAACAAGTCTTTTCCATCATAAAATCTCTATTTTTATGGGTAATAATAATATATCATTTCTATTTAAATCCAAATTAAATTCAATTCAATATTTCCAACTAAATAAAGTAAAATGAAATGGAAAAATAATACCTACATTGCGAGAAATTTTGAGAAATTTACAATGTTCCACATCAAAATAGATTCTACCTATCGTTTCTTCCATACTTCACATCTTCATACTTCCTTTCACCTAAAACCCCTAAACTCATTCCAAACCTTATACTTAAGGTTTAAAAATAAACTTAAGTTTCCAACAAAAATAAAAATACCTCATGAAGCATAAACGAATAAATTAAATAAATAACTCACATAAGAATGAATTTCGTAAGTAAAGAAAACATAATAAATTGATAAATTTCCAAACATCTATGAATAGAATTATGCACATCAAACCATTATATAAATATGAACACATCATAGCAAATGTATCATGAATTTACATACCACGTAATACTTATCAGAACAATACAAACAAAGACCTCTCATAATATCTTTCAATGAGTTCATCGTTGATGGTCCTATCAGGGTAAACATCTAGCCCTAGACCTTTCTTGGAAAATTGGTTTTGCTTGCAAAATTCATAGATTATTAAGAGAAAAGGCAATCCATCATTTTTATTGGTGGTCATGGTATTCCTTATTGAATCATTAATTATCTTGCCAACATTAATATAGCCGATATTTTGAACTATGTGGTATAAAAAAGTCGCCTTGTAGTTCATTATCCAGAGTGTTGCAAACTTGATTGTAGGCTCACATTTATGAAAAATCTATAAGCTTTGGTAGTTTTCCTAAAGTTCTTGGTTCGTATGTGTTTTGGGTACCCATATTTGTCAAAAAGAAATCCATCCCCTGGAATTGCTTCCACTACAAGAATATGGTGGAATAGCATCAAAAAAATAGTGACAGAAAGAATTTGTTGCTAAACAGCAACAAATCAGTAACAATTGTGCATCAAATAGTCCATTTGACTTGGTTGACCCAAAAACAACTATTCAGTGACAGATTTGTGACAAAAAATTGCGACAGATTGTATGTTGTCACAGATCTGTCGCTGATTTATCCTGCCATACATTCCCGCCCAATCTGATGAACATATAAATACGAGTAAATGTGGTTGTGACATATCTGCTACAGATTAGCGGCATACATGATTCTATCGCTATTATGTAATAAAGTGAAAAATAAAAAAAATCAAAACCCATCCTCATCGTCCATTCTCTGTGTAAACCACCCAAAAACCCCCAAATTCATCTTTTGCTCCTCCTCATTTTCTCATCTACGCCATTAACCTTATTCTCTCTTCCATCGCCACCACCCTCTTCTCCATCGTCTTCCCCGCTCAACACCACTCTATGCTCCATCGTCGCCCCACCCTTTGCTCGCCACCATGCTCTGCTTGTCCCACTCTCTGTTTGCCCGAGCATCTACTCCATAGTCGCCTTATCCGCCATCGTCATTACTGTCAAAATCGAGTCCAACCCACAATTACCAAGCCTCATCGACAGTAGTGCCTCGCGCATTCTCCTCCCCTACTCCGCCATAGCTGCCAGGATGATGAAGACTTCGATGCAAGCCTTCTCGAGCAGCCTACCGACAGAGCAGTCCATGGAATCGACATTCGTTGAGGCATGGAAGAAGCTGATCCCCAACATCGAGCCCCCAATACCCCTATCTCCTTCATGAAGGCCCACCCCACCCCCACCCCTCCTCTATCCCCTCCAAGCTCATCGTCAACTTCGTCTTGCCTTACCAATTCGAAATCGCCTCCAAAGAGGTCAAATTGATCCATTCACCCATCTATTCAATAAAAATGGGTTAATTGTTTGCACCAATTTGTTTAAATTTAGGTTTTCCTCAATTTATGATAAAGTGAAGGTTTCTTTTGTTAGACACTTAGGCTATCTGAGAATTACCATCATTTTGTTATTGTTTAGATGTTCAAGCCTTACCAGAATTTTTGCCTATATAATTTCCTTTTTGTGTATGTTCAATATTAATTAGGAAAACCATGAACATAATATATTGAACTTTTATTACTATGTGCAAGAGTTGGCTTTCAATTGCTTATGTATTTATTTTACATTTGAACTTCTATGTACACACATACTTAGCATTCTATGCGCACTTCTGAACTTCTCATTTGCTTCAAGTAAATAAATATGTTTGTTAGAGTTAGGTCCATAGCTTTTTCATTAATTTGTGATTGTTTTAATTTTTGTGCTCGGGATACATAAAAAGTTTGGGACTTTAGTTGGGTGAGCTGAGAAATGTATGCATGTTGGAACTAAGGAGCTAAATTTGAGTGTCAATTGTTTTTTGAAAGTAACTCATTTGTTTCCTAAAGCAATTTTCTTGGAAATGAATGAGAATATGTTCTTTCCCTGTTGTTTATTTGTTTTTTTAAAATTTTTTATATGAAAGCAAGTGATGATATTTTTTCAAAGTTCGTTGTTTTAGGTTGTTACTCTTAAAAAAATATGATTCATGTTATTGAATTTGTTTTCTCCCTTGATATATATATTAACTTCACGACTATGTTATTAATCTAGTTTATTTGAGTTGACATTAAATGATATGATATTCTTGGTATATTCTTAGTAAATGATATGATTCATGTTATTCTTGCTCTAATTTGGTTCCTGTCAAAAAAATTGGTGTTAGATTTAAGGGTTTGACAAAGAATTGGTTGTTCATTATGTAGGGGTTTTCTTTTCTTCATATTTATTCCCAAATCTCTCTCTCTCTATATTATTTTTGTTTGTTAAAATCTATATTTTCTTTAAGAGACTAGAGCTTATCATATTATTCTCTTCAGCTTGTCGTATTATTGTGAAATGCTATATATTAAGATAAATTCAGTCAACAAAGAAAGTAAATTACTTATAATATACGTGAACAAACCAGACATTTAGCTAAGATGTAAATATTAGCTCAAGTAGTTAAGTTATCTAGTTTCTAAAGTTTGGAAATAATACTTAAATTATCAAGCATTGTGATCACTATATGTCATTTCTCCAAAATTATTTGTGCAGTTACATAGCTTTTCATGGGTATGAAGGGATTGGAGTTGGAATCAAGTTTTTTAGGTTGATAGTACCAAGAGAAACATCAATTTTGTAATAAAGATGTTCACTTCTAGGACTCGAGGACCGTAAGTTTAAGTTTTTTTTCTTATATGTTGGTTATTTATGTTTGTTTTTGAGATTTTTGACGTACCAATTGATTTGATTTGATTTTTTTTTTTGGTTTCTTAAATTTGATTAAGTCGGGGGTTAATGAAACATGAGAATTCATACGTGAAACAAAGAGGTTTTAGACCACTTGAGCATGTTGTTTAGTTTAATTATTTATGTTTGGCATATTTGGATCTCTTCATAATAATAAAGAGTTGAAAGGCTTAGAGGGATTTGCACTTATGTGTCCATTGCTTTACTTAGAAATCTACTTTCTGTAATCTTTACATTCCTTTTCATAGTGGGTCCGTCTCACATCTCTTTCTCTCTTGAGCTTTCAATTTCGTTCTGTGTTCATACGAAAGTGATTTAAAAGAGCATATTCTATTTATAGTTAAATCATTCAATAAAGGAGATATGAGAATTAGAGCGAGGCTCAATGGGGTCTTATTTATAAGATTAGGCTTTTGAAAGCATGACGAGGAATGTTATCATTCTTACACTCTTTGAAGCATTCATTGTGAAAAAGAGTTATATCTTAGAAAGTTAGGGAGTTGATTATGGTGATCCTTCTTGTTCAATGATACAAGTCCAAAGTGCTACTGCTACTCCCAAATAAAAACACAAGAGTAAATTCAAACAAGCAAACTATAGGAAAATATATAACATAAGAAAACTCTTAAACCTTTTGTTGATTTTGATGTTGACGTTCTTTTTTGTTGATGTTGTTGTTCTTTTTTTCTTTTTTGTTGTGGTTGAAAATTGGTTGATGCAAGTGATATCTAGTAAATTGAACAAATACATTATTTATAAGAGCTCTGCAAAGTTATATTGTCTAAAGCGATGGAGGGTACAATTTGCATTCTTAATTGGTCAGAAGGCCTTCTTAAGACACCAAAGATCTATCTTTAATATGTAAAAAAAATGATGAAGATAGAGACGAACTTGTGAAGGGATTATAATTAACCGCATTGTAGATCACTAAGTGCTTCATTTCCACTTGAACAATGACAATTTAACATGACACATGTAATTCTTATTTAGGACTTTTGGCTCGGTAAGGCATGATACGACAGTCACCAACACACAAAACACAAAACACACTTATATTTTCTAGTTCTACTGCAACTCCTTTACAACTAAAGTTTAACTTGTTTTCTTAGTTTCTTCTTTCCTATTACTTCGCGTGATTTAATGATCTAATAATGCTAATGGGCACTTAGAAGGTTGGAGCTAAATCTTAAGATCGATTCTGGTGTTTAGGAATATAAATTTGTTCGTTTATAGTAGTAGTCTTATATTATTATTTTCTTTTATGCTTTAAGGATGTCTTGAAGGACTCAATTGCCTTGCTTTTACTAAATCTTTGTTTATATTGATTGCGTTTGTAGATATGTTTATTTGCAAACCTTAATATATGTTATGACGGTGCCATTATGCATCTTCAAACTCGCAAATACTTCGAGCATCGCAAGAGGCATTGCTCTCAAGAGGGGATGAGGTGTCTGGTTTCGGATCCTCAAAGGTATAAAAAATCAATTGAGTTGCCTAAAAGTAGAGAAAAGGTGAGTAATTTTTATGATTTACTTAGTTTGGATGTGCACTTGATTGCTTTTTCACAATTGAAGTAGTAGTGTCGATTGTTTCTCTTATATGCATGTTATTTTATACGCGCTATGTTGCTGAAATGGTATGCCAATGTTCCTCACACCAAATTGGCTGAGGTGAAAGGTAATCAAAATAGGATGAAAGTGAAATGAGAGTTTCTAACCTTCCCCGATGGTGGGACACAACTTACACTTGGTGTTCTTGATTAGATTGATTTCATTCAAAAGGTAACTTTTTTCTTTCATTTTGTTATAACCAATTAGGTTCCGCTCTTTTGGATTGCTCCCGAAGTAAAAAATCATGTCATGGCAGTGGAAAGTATTTCAATAATAGTGGTTTTTTCAACTAAAGTTGAATAAAGGAGTGGGTTTTGTTAGGTTGGTGGCTATTGTGTAATCTCAATGCTATATGTATTGCATTCAAGGTGTGTTCATGCTTATTTATATGCAAGTTATAATCTCATGTTATCATAGTGGTTTTAATCTTATGTTATCATATTAATCTCTCTTGATACTGCCTTTTAAGTTTCTTCATTATTTTCTCCTTGTTTTGTGTATGAATCTTTTGGATTGCTCCCGAAGTAAAAAATCATGTCACGGCAGTGGAAAATATTTCAATAATAGTGGTTTTTTCAACTAAAGTTGAATAAAGGAGTGTGTTAGGTTGGTGGCTATTATGTAATCTCAATGCTATATGTATTGCATTCAAGGTGTGTTCATGCTTATTTATATGCAAGTTATAATCTCATGTTATCATCATGGTTTTAATCTTATGTTATCATATTAATCTCTCTTGATACTGCCTTTTGAGTTTCTTCATTATTTTCTCCTTGTTTTGTGTATGAATCTTATGTGGAGAAGATTATTATTGTATTCAATTTTAGATTCTCTTTGACTTGGTTAGATTGAATTTGGATTGAATTGGTTCGTGATTTTGTGGGTTCTTGTTTAAGGAGAGAAATTTGACGGGTCCTTTTTTTTGTTCAGATTTTATTGTGAAATAAGAAGTAATGATGTAGGATCATGAGAAAAGCTTTTCTTCAATTGAATTAATGGGGATTTGGTAATGACTTCATAATATACAAGTTTTTGATAAGGAAGTGAAAAGAAATATAGTGTGTACAACAGTAGTGAATATCATGTAGAAGATTAGCCTTGTTAGTTGATACTTAGACATGAGAACTAAATAAGTAGAGAGAATTGCAATGCAGGTAATAAAGGGTAGAAAGAATTGCAATTCAACAGTAGTGAATAACACTAGTATTTATAGTCTTTAATTGGACCAAAATTGGTTGTGATGTTGCTTGTGTTGAGTTATGTTGGTTGGTTGTCGATTTGTTGAATAATATTGAATTTCATTGTAATTTTCAGGATTTGGATGAGATACACACTCTGCTACGGAAAGAATTTTTCTAGTGGCTATATATGTACTACTAAAGGAATGATATTGAAGTCTTGTGAGATGATGCATATTATATCATGAGAGTTATTTTTTGGTAGCCTATTTTATAATGGTAATTATGAAATGTAATAATGTCATTCTTTTGTACACATTGTGTTAGGTAGTGCCTACAAAGATTTACTACTTTATTTATGTAAAATCTTGTTATTATACATTTTTTTTTAAAAAAACAAATATTTGTAGCTTTTATTATTGTTTTGCAAATATTACTACTGGATGTTGTTTGTTATTACTTTTTACTATTTTAAAAATAAATTATTTATTTTAGTCAAGAAATGTAATTGCAACAAATGCGCGTTGTTGATTTGGATTTCACAAGAACAAAATTGCAACAAACGCGCTTGATCTTGTTGATTCCGGTCAACAACAGGCGTCGATTTGTCTCTGAATAGCGACATAATTTTGTCACAATTATGTCATTATTTAGCAACAGACAAACTAATATGTCGCTGATTTTCATCAATGACAAAGAGATCAGCGACAAACTTTTTTTATTGCAGACCCGTCAGTTGCTGAATTCATTTGTTCTTGTAGTGTTCTAAACCATTTTTAATGGTCTCGTAGGGAAATCCATGTCTGAACTCATACTCGAGTTTTGGGTACTCATTGACTTGTCTTCTATGGAATTTCGGTAAATTATAGTACCAATTTATTCTTGCAGGTGAGTAGTCCATTGGTCTTCCTTGGATAATGGCTATTGTCTTATTGTCATCTCCGTGCCCATTCATAACCCATTTCATCTAGGACCCCACATCATTTTCAGTGTAATAGTCCCTAGTTAACAACCCCTAGTTCCTCTCCCTTATTATGTCTAAAATTCTAGGCTCATACTTCAACTCATTCTTAATGTTAAAACCCCCCTCTCCAGTGATTCTCCTATTCTCATTTATGTCGCTGTGTATTCTATCAAGAACTTTGGCATTTATAAGGTGGTAGGGTGAGAAATGAGTTCTTGGTGTCTCCTCAATCTCATCCTCTCCCTCCGACTTATTAGTAAGACTTAAAGGTGGATAAGGTTATCTTGGTGCTCTAGTTCGGGGGTTATTTATCTAAATCCTTATCGGCCTAATAGGTGTAGGTGGAAAATTGGGTTTTTGTTTGGGTTTTTCAACTAATGGTACCTTCCCCTTCTCTTTTCGTGAGCTTCTACCTCTACCTAATCCGACCATTGTCTTGATTTCTAAAACTCACAAGTCCAAAAAGTAAATAAACTTGAAGATCAGAAAATAATGTTTGTCGAGAATAATTCGGTAAAACTCAAGAATTTATTTCAAAAGGAGAAATCCATTTGGAAAACTAGCTTCAAATTCATCGAAAACTTTAAAATAAAATTGGCACCGAAGTGTTAACCCAATTATAAACTTTAATATCGATTTTCCAAATATCGTAAGGCAATTGTGTGATAAATCTTAGTATTTTCAAAACAAAGCAAATTAAATTAAAATAAGACCATAACCAGACCCCCAAACTCATTTTAAACTTTATTTTCAAACCATTTGCAAATGCGTGTAAATATACCTAAATTTTAAAATTTTTGAATTTGTAAACCAATGATCAACGTAATCACCATGCATAGTCTAATGGAATCAATGAAACCATTTGTTTAAGATAATTGAATAAATTCCAATAAAATAATTTTGAAAAAACATTGAGAAATTTGAAAAAATTCTTCTAATAAAAAATTTATAAAAGTAAAGAGCTAGGGTTGATGTAATTACCTTCTTAAGAGTGAATCTCTCAAGATTTAAGCTTTTAAACTCCTCTAGATCGTTCTTCCAAGCTCTAGGTCAAATTCTCTAAAACCATAGTTGGGTTCAATACTTCTAAAATCAAAAACTTTGGGTTGAATGGGACTAGGTTAAGACGAGAATCACTTAAATACAATGAGATTAAGCTTATGATGGTTGAATCTAGGCAAGAAATTGAAGTTTTGGTGAAAGGTTGCAATAGTTTGGTATGTGAATGAGTTGGTGTTTTGTGGCCATTTGGGGTTTTTATTTTAAAAACTAGAAATCATGCCTAACAATAATTGTGTTGTGAAATTCGAGAATTTCATAAACTTGATTAAGAGGTTAATTAAGGATTTTCATATTTTAATTGGAATTTAAGTATTTGAGGTGGGACCTATATGTTACAGACCGGAGATCATGGATTAAAATATTATTTTTGAATGTTGCGTGCCTATTTGATGTAATATACTCGATTTATCACAAAATAGAATCAAGATGAGGTGTAGATGCGGTGTTCTCATGTATCGGAGCTATCGAGATCCAAATTCCTAATGCTAGTCTAATTCCTTAAATCAAGATTATAGACCCGTGATATAGGACTCGCATCAAGATACGTGCATTGATCGAGGCGATGCGGCCGAGGTATATGTGAGATTTGTTGTGATGTATGCCTAGTGTGTTGTATATATGTAGGCTACTAAGTCATTCCTAAGTGTATTTAAGTGTCGAACATGAGTGGAAACGCGCCTCGAGATGCATGTTGGCGTGAGACTGTAGTAGAGAGTGATGTGGTAAGTTGATTTAAGCTTAGTGTAGTTAAAATAGTAGTATTAATGAGGCTATAGTTGATTTTATATTAAATGTAACCTAAGTTAGCAAGTTCAAATATTATTCATTGATAGTTCTTGAGATTCGTGTTAACATATCATGAGAACAATTGAGTTTTCAATCGATGTTAGTTAGAAGAAGTTAGTGGAAAGTTAGTGGTACTGTGTCAATATTTAGGCCATTAGATTAGTCTCAGGATATGTGTGTACATAAAGATCAATGGCTAATAAGCAATCTTATCTATATGTATATAAGATTAAATTGATCAACTAATGCAACCATTTCATTCTCATTTCATAAACTTAGAGGTTAAGTAAGTTGGAGAATCTGTAAGAGTGGTAGAAAAAATCAATGAGGAAGTTTGGTGATTTGAAGGTGTGGAAGGTCAAACTAAGTGTTCATCAACTAGGTAATTCTACTTACAATAGTCATTTAGTTTAATTTGATGAATTCATGATATAAATGAGAATGGGTTGTTGTCGTGTTGTTGGTAGGTTATAACAAGGATTTTAAGGTGTTCGAAGTGGCCATGTGCGGAAAGAACTCATAATTCAAATTGCAGAGTTCTGGGTTTTCATGCATATAGCATGCTAGATGTACTAACTAGAGCGCTACCTATGTGTAGTGCACTAATCAGATTGACTAGTGGGCTAATGAGGTAATTACCGGGCTAGACATTGTACCTAGAGCGCTAGGTGCTCCGGTAGCACAAAATATGCGATTTCCAAATGAAAAATTAATCATATAAACCTACTCTAATACCTTAACTAAATGTCTATACGGATTCTAAAATATATGAAATGACACTACGAACCTAGGGGAAAGTTTTAGGGGTTCGGATACACACTTTAAGGTGTTAGGAGGCTGGAGTTGCTAGGAATTTGCATGGATTGTAAGTAAACTGATTAAGATATTTATTTACTTTTCATTCCTACTTTGCTATTCATTTTCAATTCTTTGAACTGAATTATCCTTTATACTCTACATGTCATGACTTGTTGTCTTTTCACATTTTGTGAGTTTACTATCACGGAATTTGTTTTGATTAAATGTTTCATTGACTCTAAATCATATGCTTTTTTATTCTTAATTGTTAAGGTATCTAGTCAAATGAAATAACATATTATTAGGAAGATGTTTGATTGTATTGTAATCTATTTTCCTTCGAGCATTTAAAAATGCAATTACATTTGTTGGATTTGTAAACCATATCATTTCTTGGGTTATGAAAGTAGTTTTTATATATGATCATGATATGATAAAGATGTGTACCAGATAGGTGGTCACTGGACTTTCGAGGTTGTCAGGATTTTACCACTAGCGTTTGCAATACACGAGGTGTGGGACCTAGGGTTGTTGGCAAGTTTACATCATATGTGGAGGGCACTTATGAGTATTTATATATGGGAAGGTCATTTAGAACGATGTGAAGGCATCTTAAAAGGATCGATTACAGCTTAAATAATGGAAAAAGGTTGATGTGATGTAACTTACGACCGACTGGCCCTAGATCATTACTACTTAGCTGAGTGTCAATTTTATTTTACGTAATTGAAGTATCTTAAAGCATTACTTCTTTTCAGCATTGTTGCCATTGTCATGCTTTCATATACTTGTTGTATGTTTGGAAATGTAAGAAAATGTCTATCAGTGTTACTTTATACTTTCCTTTACTCACCATAATCTTTGTGACGGTGGGCGCAGATCCATCGAGAAGCAGACCAGACAAGGAGAAGATCGACGAATACCTCTGAGCCAATGGAGTGCAGCTACGTCTGATTTTGTAGGTTTTTAATTTTGTTGTATGACTTTCATATATGTCTCTATATACTCTTGGGGATATATACTACGGGTTGAGAGATGGTTACTTGACCAGACACATGTTGATATATAGTTATCGCTGTTTGATTTATATATGCATGTGACTTTTGTTACTTGGTTTTCCACGTACTTAGGTTTTATATGAATGACTTTCGCTAATTTGTCAAGACTTCTGCTGGATAATCTTTAAGTGGTGCAAAACTTTAATGAAATACTATTAAGTTTAAGAATGGTGTAAGGTTTATTAGAAAAGTAGCCAATGTGGTAAGTGTATTAGAAAGGCTGACTAATACGTTGTTAAGTCCTACATGGTGGAGGTTATGGGATTAATGACGAGATTAGGTTGGGCGGTGTCCTAATCTGAGAAGGACTCATCACGGTTGGTATCAGAGCCTAGGTTTATAAAGCCTAAGCATTGACGTACAATTTATTCTATAAGGTGATTTCAACATCACAGTTGGTATTAGAGCCCAATTGTTTTAATAATCAACCTATAAATTTTCATAAAACATAAATTTAGATGTAGAAAGCAAATGATCCCTACCGTGGAACTATTAGTTAGGAAACGAGTGAAAGTGAGATGGGTATTTCTTATATGTACTTGTTAGTTTCTATATGTATATATATGCACTATCTACGTAGTAGCTGATTCACATTCACTATAAACTTGTGGACACCGATGGCCATTTCACATGACATCAATGATGTAGGTGATAGTGGCAGCCAACCTACTATTCCATCTACTGAGGATTATCAGAGGCTATCTGACCAAGTTGCTACTTAAGGACAACAATTAGCTGATTTCATTGCTTCGATGACAACATGTTTTGCTCCACCAGTACAAGCACCGACCCCTTCTACTACTACTACTACTACTACTACTACTACTACTACTACTACTACTACTACTACTACTACTACTACTACTACTACTACTACTACTACTACTACTACTAATGCTGCTGCTGCTACTGCTGCTCTGCTACTACTAATACTACCACATTACCGACACATGAGCTTTATACTACGACACCAGGTACTCCGATAATACAGATTGTACTAGTAGTGATAACACCGGCCGTAAAGATAGTTTATACACTATCTTTCACTCTTACATCTTCTAGCTTGACAACAGATATTCAGTTGGTAAAGGATTTCATCAGACTAAAGCCAAATTACTTTGATGGTCAAGAGACTTTGAGAAGATTGAGAAGTGGCTATTGTCTCAGAAAAAGCTACATAGAGTCTTAAAGATTGAGGATAGAATTCAGGCTGACATCTCGTTATATACGATGCAGAGAAACGCAGATGTTTGATGCATCGATAACAACTAATGGAGATTTCAAGTTATGGGATGCCTTCAAGAGGAAGTTTTATCAGTAGTACTTTCCACCTATAGTGATAAAGAGGTTGAGAAAGGAGTTCGTAAATTTGAGACAGCGAACTGATGAGTTAGTGATGAGCTACAGAGACAGATACGACTATCTGAGGCAGTTTGCTAGGGATTTAGTAAAAGATGATTTGGATGATATATACCATTTTGGAGATAGACCGAGGCTAGATATAAGGTTTTATTTGGTCAGTTCAGGTGTTAGGACTTTGGGTGAGACTTATGAGCGTGCACTCTCTCACGATACCTACTATTTGATCAGAGTTGCTAATGGGATGACATTAGGACCAGCATTGACATTTGATCAAAGTGTAGAGTTTGAAAGGAGAAGATAAAAGGGCAAAGGACAAAGGAGATAGGAGAGAGGTTCTTAAGGATCAGGGATAGCTACCTTAGTTATGCCCTTTGTATCATCTCCTACTCCATTTTAGAGTATAGTTGATAGACTTACTTTGCCACCACCAAACAGACCTGCATTGCCAGCTCCTATTACTTTGCCAACTCTTCTAGCACCACTAGCACCATGTTAGTAGCAGTAAGGTGGTAGAAGCCGAGCAGAGGTAGAGGACAAGGCCGAAATGGTTCCCTAAAGGGATAAAGATAGGGATAGGCTTAGGATCATGCACCTAGTCATCATAGGGCGATTACTTGTTATAGGTGTGGTCAGGTTAGGTATATGATTAGAGATTGTCTACAGCCGACAGCATGATTACCATTACACAGTCCCGTGGGGGTACACATGGTAGCATAATCGAATGTTGATGCTATACGAGGACTCATTGAGGGTATGGTTTTGATTTGTAGTAGAGATTTATATGTTTTATTTGATTTGGGTTCTACAGTATCTTTCATTTTTGGTCTCATGATAGGCATATTAGGATTAACATCGGTTAGTGTTAGTGTACATTTGATTTTGAGTACTGCTGCCAGGGATAATAATTAGCCTAATTATCTTATTGAGGGATGTTCGGTAGAGATAGGCATGATAGAGTTACCTACAAACTTCAGGGTGCTCGAGTTCTTATACTTTGATACGTTGTTAGGGATTGATTGGCTAGTAGCATATCTGGCTCATATCAATTGTTTCAGTAAGAGAGTGATATTCGAGATTCCAAGGTGTATTATATTTACATATGTGATAGTACACCTAGAGCTAAGGGCACTAGAGGCTGACTTATGGAAACTCTATTATCATTATATATAGTGGTAGAGAGTCAAAGACGCAAACTTAAGGAGATTTTGGTTACGTGCGAGTGTTCAGATGTATTTTTGGAGGATTCACCTAGTTTACCATCACTAAGGGAGATAGATTTCATTATTGAGTTGGTACCAAGCACCAGATCTATTTCTATACCATCTTACTGTATGGCTCGGAAAAAGAGTTGGAGGAGTTGAGGAGTCAGCTCCAAGACTTGGGATAGAAGGGATTCATCAAACCTTCTATGTAACAATGGGGAGTGCATGTTCTATTTATGAAGCAAAAGGAAGGTACTTTGAGACTGTATATCGACTATAGATAAATGAACATGGTCACAGTTAGGAACAAGTATACATTACCATGGATTGACGATTTATTTGATCAATTGAGATGAGCACATTTTTTCTCAAAGATAAACGTGAGATCTAGGTATCATTAGCTTAGAATTAGGAATGAGGATAGGTCCAAGACAACTTTCAGCATAAGATATTGACACCGTTAGTTTACAATCATGCCATTTGGTTTGACTAATGCTCCTGTCATGTTTCTGAATTTTATGCATTGTGCGATGATATCATTTCTTGACGTCTTCGTGATAGTTTTCATCGATGATATATTGATATATCCGAGGACTCGATAACATCATGAACAACACCTCAGGGAGACATTGTAGACTTTGAGGGAGCACCGACTTTACGCCAAGTTTAGTAAGTGTGAGTTTTGGCTTTCAAAGTTTAAGTTTTCAGGGCATGTCGTTAGAGCAGCGGGTATTGCTGTAGATCCAACCAAGATTCTGGCTATTATGGATTGGCTAGCAGCGACGTCAGTCACGGAGATCATGAGGTTTTTGGGATTAGCAGGGTATTACCACAAATTCGTAAAAGATTTCTCCAAGATTGCCTCACCAATTACCAAATTGATATAGAACGATGTCAAATTTGAGTGTTATACGAGTCTACGATGTGTGTTAATGTAGGATAAAGGTATCGTTGCTTATGCATCTAGATAACCGAAGATACATGGGAAGAATCATCCCAGTAATAATTTAGATTTGGTAGCAGTGGTGATTGCTCTAAAGATATGAAAACATCATCTGTGTGGAGAGAAATTCACATTCTACACTAATTATAAGAGTCTAAAGTATCTCTTCACATGAGACAGTGCAAAATGGTTGGAGTTTTTAATGGATTTTCTTTAGCGTATCATATAAGAAAACGTAACGTAGTTGCTAATGTGCTGAGTAGGATACCTACTAGAGATGCCGAGGTTGTTAGATGCCATATGAGGCTTCAGTACGGATTACTCAAGGCAGCGGCGATGCTGAGGCAATCAGATGTTCGAATAGATATTTGGGTGATTATTTATGCACAGATGAGGCTTAAGAAAATATCTACAAAGAGAGTGTCAGAGGTTTAAAGAGCCGACATTCTATACCCAACATTTAGTAAGTTGGCTTAGAGTGATAATTGTGTCGATTGGACAGAGATGACGAATCATTGTTTGACATTTAGTGGTAAATTATGGATACCGTTAGTGGCATAGCTGAAAGATGCAATTCTTCTAGATTCATACTATTCATGATTCACAATTCATCCAGGAAGGACCAAGATGTACCATGAGATGTGGAGAAATTTTTGGTAGCCTAGGATGAAAGTGGACATATCGAAGTTCATCAAGAACTTTGGGATTTGTAGTAGGTGAAGACTGAGCATTGTAGACCTGAAGGATTATTATAGCCCCTTCCCATTCCACGATGGAAGTGAGAATATATATCCATAGAAGTTTTCAGGAGATTGCTGAGAACTGCCCGACGACACGTTTCCCTTTGAGTCATTTCGGACAAATTGACGAAATCTACCCATTTTTTACCAGTTACAATTCACTACACATTTGACCAGTTGAGCATATTGTTCGAGAGGGAGATTATCAGACTACATGGGGCATAAGTGACTATTACTTCACATAAAGATGCTATGTATATGTCCAGGATGTGGTAAAGTATATAGGAGTAGTATGTTACATGACTACAGTTCAATACAACCTTTCACCCTCAGACTGATGGATTGACCGAGAGGTTGATTCAGGCTCCCGAGGATACGCTCAGGGATTGTGTACTTGAGTTTGGTAGATCTTTGGAGGAGTACCTACCATTATCTGAGTTTGCATATAACTATAATTATCAGGCTAGTATTGAGATGTCGCCATTTAAGGCATTATATGGCAGGCCGTGTCGCTCACTAACTTGTTAGGCTGAGCCAGATGACAAAAGTTAGTGGACCCTGAGATTATTAGTGATTACAAGAAGAAGGTAAGACAGATTCATCAAATGCTTAAGGGAACCCAGGAGAGGCAGATGAATTTGTTGGGTTTTGGGGTTTATACGCAGCGGAGATTACAAAATAATTTTGACAAAAAAACCCAAACAGGATCCAAATCTAATTCCATTAAAATGTTTAAACCTTGAAAAACTTAATCATACCTCATTCGCAATATACCTTTCTGAAGGTTGATCGATCTCTAAGGCGTTGCCAACGACGAACGCCCTCTACCGGTAGTCCACACACGAACGGCGGCCGAGATTCGAAGTGCTAGCTTCGAGAGAATACCAAATCTTTTTGTTTCTCTACAAAACGATCCAGAGCATACCAAAAAACCCTAAGTCATTTCTTAAACGAAAATAGAGTTTCGGCCTTTTAATTTTTGAACGTGTATTCTAACTTAAAGCGTCTATTTATACAACCCTTGTATATAGACGGTTAAGTAAATTACACATATACCCCTACTTATTGAAGTATAAGTGTAATACACCACAAGGACGTTTCTTTCATGAATCTTATCATATAAAAATCGTTTTCCTGAACCATCTTAAAGTCTCGCAAAACCATTCTTAGTGTGCGACCCAATAGGCTCATACAACGTTGGCAGTGTACCAAAACACATTTTGGTATACAAGTCATAAGCGGCCTCTAGCAAGACATTATGACTACCCAAGTTGTACGAATATCAAATCAATACAAGCTAATCAATAGTGTATATAACATCCTTTTATAACACGATATCCTTTTGATCAAACAAAAGGCATGGAATTGTCATCCAACATGTTTAATCGTACAAGTCTCGATCTCTAGGTAGACTAAAAACATCCAAGTGACATTGATCAATATCAATTCACTTAGACTAGGCCTTTTAACAGTCTAACACATCGAGGGATCCACTATATATCTCTCTTTATATGAGAGGGACAAATCCTATCTCGATTACACAACTTCATCACATTGCTCACACAGTAACCAATCACAACCTTTATAATCGTCCGATTAAAGACAATGTTTGATAGTGTCAAATCACTATGTTCCTATTGTTGAAGTCTGGTAATCACTAGTCAGAGGACTGAAAAATATACCTATCATGAGAAACAACTATGACTTAATCCATGTGATGTTCTCGTAGCGGGTCGGTCCAGTACTTTATTCCTTAACAAGTAATCGTGATCTTGATTCGTATCCCTATACGTATACTCATCATATGATCATCAATCAAGACTCACACTAGTCTTAATTCATTATAGTTCCCAGTATAATGATCGACTAGGGACATTTAGGATATTTCTGTAAATATCCATGGATCTTATTATAATGTAAACATGCAAATTAATTATAATAAACAGCAAATAAAATCCTCTATTTTATTAACTAAAAGTATTTATAAAGACAATTAATGGATTGACCTAGGGCACATGCCCCAACAGAATTATGTAGACAAATATCACAACGATCACATGTATTCCGAGGGAGCCTTTATGTATTTAAAGGTTTTTTCTCAGAAAGGTCTTCACAGGTTTGGTTAGAAAGGCAAGTTAGCATCGAGATTCATCAGACCATTCAAAGCTAAGAAGTGAGTCGGGAAGGTTTTGTATGAGCTTAAGTTACCTCCACAAATGTCAGGGATTCATCCAGTTTTTTATATTTCTATGCTTCGATTAGCTAAGTCAAAAGCAGGTGTGCGACCGATGGTTGACCTGAGTTAGATTAGTTTGAATGAGGACGTGTCTTATAAGGAGAAACCAGTACAGATACTAGATCGGAAGATACAACAGTTGATAGACAAGTCTATCCTTAAGATGTTAGTCAAGTGGCAGTTTCATGGTGTCTCATAACTCATTTGGGAATGGGAAGACCATATGCGAGATAGGTTTCCGTACCTTTTCAAGTCAGGTATGGCCTTAACTTAAGTTTAATTTCGAGGACAAAATTTCCACTATTTGGGAAGATTTGTCATGGCCTGAATTCCTAATCTGAGTTTAATTCCTTAAATCAGGATTATAGACCCATGACATAGGACCCGCATCGAGATACATGCACTGACCGAAGTAACGTCTTCGAGTTATATGTTAGATTTGTTGTGATGTATGACTAGTTTGTTATGTGTAGGCTACTCAATTACTCCTATATGTATTTAGGTGTCGAAACATGAGCGAAAATATGCTTCGAGATGCGTGTTAGTATGAGACTAAGGTAGAGAGTGATGTGCTAAGTTGATTTAAGCGTATATTAGGTTAAATAGTAGTATTGATGTGGTTATAATTGATTTTATATTAAATGTATTCTAAGTTAAAAAGTTCAAACATTAGTCATCGATACTTTCGAGATACATGATGTTACATCAAGAGAGCAATTAAGTTTTCAATTGGTGTTAGTTAAAAGAAGTTAGTGGAACGTTAATGGAATTGTGTCAATATGTAGGCTATTAGATTAGTTTAGGGATACGTGTGTATATAAAGATCAATGGCTAGTATTCAATCTTATCTGTATGTATATAAAACTGATTTGATCAACTCATATAGCCATTTCATTTTCATTCCATAAACTTATGGGTTAAGTAAGTTAGAGAAAAAGAATTAGTGGAGATAAGCAAGAGTGGTAGACGAAATCAATAAGGAAGTTTGGTGATTTAAAGTGAAAGATCAAGCTAGGTGTTTATCAACTAGGTAGTTTTACTTACACTTAGTAATTTAGTTTAATTTGATGAATTTATGATATAAATGAGAGTGGGTAATTTTTTCGTTGTTGGTAGGTTTCGTAGGTCTCTAGTAGGTTCGAACAGGGATTCCAAGGTCTTGGAAATGGCCATGTACGGAGAAAACTCATAATTCAAAGTGCATAATTCATGGCTTTCCCGTACATAGTGTGTTTGATGTGCTAGATAGTGTGCTAATCAGGTTGATTAGCGCACTAATGAGGTATTTAAGGTGCTAGACATTCTACCCTGCGCACTAGGTGCTTTGGCAGCATAAAATCTACAATTTCCTAATGAAAAATTAAACATTTAAAACTACGCTAATACCCTAACTAAATGTCTAAATACACAATAAAACACATGAAATGATACCAAGAACCTAGGGGAAAGTTTGGTTGTTCGGATACGCATTTTCAGGTTTTGGGAAACCGGAGTAGCTAGGAATTTTCGTGGATTGCAAGTAAACTGATTGAGATATTTGTTTACATTTCATTCCTATTTTGATATCCATTTAAAGTTATTTGAACTGAATTATCCTTTGGACTCTACCTGCCACGACTTGTTGTCTCTTCTCATTTTGTGAGTTTACTATCATGGCATTGGATTTAATTAAATGGTTTCATTGGCTTTAAATCATGCACTATGTCATTTTTTATTGTTGAGGTATATAGTCAAACGAAATAACATGCAATTAATAAGGTGTTTGATTGTATTGTAATCGATTTTCGTTCGTGCATTTAGACATGCAATTACATTTTTGAGATTCCTAAACCATGTAATTTCTTAGGTTATGAAAGTAGTGTTTATCTAGAACCATAATCTGATAGAGATGTGCTCGACACATAGGGTTACTGGGCTTTTGGGGTTGTCGGGATCTTACCACAAGCGTGCAACATACGAGGTATGGGACCTGGGTCGTTGGCAAGTATACATCACATGTGAGGGGCGCTTAGGAGTATTATATATGGGAAGGGCATTTATAATGATATGACGGCATCTTAAAAGAATTGATTACACCCTAAATAGTGAAAAAATTTGATGTAATGTAACTCTCGGCCACTTGGCCCTAGATCATTACTACTTAGTCAAGTGTCAATTTCATTTTACTTAACTGAAGTATCTTATAATATGATTTCTTTTTAGCATAGTTGCAATTGTTATGCTTTCAGATAGTTGTTGTAAATTTGGAAATTCGAATAAATGTCTTTTAATGTTACTTTCTACTTTCTCATACTCACCTCCTTTTTGTGACGGTGGGTATAGATCCATCCAGTAGTAGATTGGGCAAGGAGAAGACCGGGGACTACCTTCAAGTTAGTGGAGTGCTGCTATGTTTGATTTTGTAGGTTTTTGATTTTGTTGTATGACTTTCATATATGTTTTTATATAATTTTGGGGATGTATACTATGGGTTGAGAGATAGTTACATGATCAGACACGTGTTGATATATAGTTATCACCATTTGTTATATATATGCATATGATTTTCATTAACTGGTTTTCCGTATAATTAGGTTTTATATAAATGGCTTTCGCTAATTTGTTCAGATTTCTATTGAATATTCTTTAAATTATGTAAAACTTTAATTTACTATGAAATACTATTAAGTTAAAGAATGTTGTAAGGTTTATTAGAAAAATAGCTAATGTGGTAAGTGTATTAGAAATGCTGACTAATAGGTTGTTAAGTCCTACTTGGAGGAGGTTATGGGTTTAATGATGGGATTAAGCTAGGTGGTGCCCTAGTTTGAGAAGAGGTCGTCATAGGAACGCGTTTGTGATTTTCCTAATTTTTGGCAAAATCGGGGTATTATTCGGGGTTTGATTTGGTTTAACATTTGAAGATAAATACAAAATAAAACAAAGAAAAAAATGGAAAATTAACAAAAAGGGCAATGAGAATGGATAAAAAGGGAAGGGTAAATTCGTTAATTGGCAAATCAAAAACCTTTCCTCATTGATCGTTCTTCATCTTCATCACCACGCCCCATCTTTATCTCGATTCTTCTATTCTCTTCTCTTCTCTTCTCTTCTCTTCTCTTCTACTAGTCTCCGCCTCCTGCACCAAAACCTTGTATCCTTCACAATGTTTGGCTATCAAAGCACATTAGTCCCTTTTCCGCCGTCATCCCATCTCTTGACTGTTATGCTTTGCTCCAGTCGTTTTCTCTTACGTTATATCCTTGAGCATCATCATCTTCCTTCCCTCACGAGTTCTCCATATCTGTTATAGTCGATAATCATTCCTCAATCTCATTGTCTCTTTCTTATAATGAATGTGGTGGCAGTGGCGATGAAGGGCATATGAGTTCCATCCGTTGAAAGTGAGCTTGTGATTTAAAATTTGTGTATGTTTAGAGAATTCGATGTTAAATCAGTAATTGGATTAATTTTTATTGGGAAGTGGTGGTGAAATGATGTGGTGAGGGTTGTTGTCTCGTTTGGAGAGGGAGGAGGAGTTGTAGATGATGGTGAAGGAGAATAGTGTAATAGTAGTAGTAGTAGTAGTAGTAGTAGTAGTAGTTGTTGTTGTTGTTGTTATTAGGCCACTTCTGATTAATTCATGTTTGTAGCTCCATGTAAAAGTGGAAATTGAATGGCGATTTAAATGGGATCTAATGGTTTATAATTGTTGATGAAGATAAAAAAAGAGGGACATGGTTGTTGTATGTGTATATTGTTGTATAATTGTTTTAATTGGTTAAAAGGGATAAAGATTTTAAGGATGATGGATTGTTGTTACTGTTATAAGTGTTGTTGGATTAGGTTAGTAGAGATGATAAATAGTTGTTATTTGAAGCACATTTTGAGTTTCATTTAAATGAATTTGGTTGAGTTTTAGCAAATCATCGTATATTTTTAAATTTTTGTCCCACTTTTGTTGTTCGATTTCAATTGATTAAATGAGGATTTCTAATGATTTATTAACTCAGTTGATGACCCATTGAGTTCATTAACAATGTTTATGATAAAGTGAGTTTAACTTGAGGCTTGTTGAAGGTTTTAATTGAAGTTTGAGATATGCAAGGCTTATGAATTGTTAATTGAGTTCATAAGTCAATTTAGGAATGCATAGGTGATTACGACCCTATTTGGAGTCTAATAAATGATTTAGAACCTATTTGGAGACTTTAAATAGTCATTAAAGTTTGTTAAGATTTGAATTCCGTTGTAAGTTGAAATATGATTTGTAAGTATTAAAATAGAGTTTGAACTCTAAAATGTAAACTTATGATTTGATAGGACTTTTTGAAGTACGTGAAAGTCGGAAAACATTGTGTGAGGCTCACGACCAAAATTGAGTTGGTTTAGTTATAAGTAAACCCTACCGTGGTCTTTACTATTTATGGAATTTATCTTTGTACCTGTATTTATGTTTAGTCTACGGTACATTTCGCATAATTCTTGGTTATGGATTCATGTCATTCTAAACGATGGCTTGCTAATGCTACGACTCACTAGCGAGACTCAGAGCTAGGTTTCATGACCAGATAGACTATAATACGGAAGACCCAAGGTACGTAAGTTTTTCGACGAGCATGCTTTGAACTCATAGTACAATTTTAGGTTCACTTTTAGGGTGCCCAACCTATTAGTGAGCTTTAAAATGTAAATGAGGGATTCAAGTTTTAGAGGAGGTGCTAACGAAATTTGTACAAAATATGGAGAATAATCCATATGATTTCTAAATTTTCTCAAATTAATAAAATCATGAATTGAGTTTCATTGGTGATATAAATTTAGTTTTGGAACATTATTAAAGATTAAAATAAAAACCATATTGAGGTTAAAATTAATTAAATGGATTTTTCACCTAATTCGAGGAATTAGGCTAAATCAGTATTTAGTGATACGGTCCTTGATAAGTGTTAAGTGGAATCGCTGAAAAATCGTTAGGTGGATCTGTAGGTTGTGAGGTGCAGTGGCCCACCAATCTAAGTAGCGATTCCTTTGTAAATGCGAATCCTTAGGGATTCGTCAGACTCCAAATTTCATTTAGTTTGATGTATATTGCTACCAATTTTACTAGTGGTTCCGAGTGTTATTCTAATTCGCTTGGTAATTGCTATACCTAATTCACTTTCTTTGCAATTCATTCCTTAATTAACTTATATATGATTCATAAAAACTTATGTTAAGATAGAATTGACTGAAAATCCAAAAGTTCGATCAGGATATGTAACTAAATAAATAATTTTATTAAATAAATAAATAAATAAACATATAAATAAGCAAGTGAATAATGCAACTTGCATAAAGGCCATATAAGCAAAAACAACTCGATCACTCACCTTTACTTGAAATTACTTTGGTGTTAAAATTTCGAAAATATTTCCAATACAAGATTTAAAAAGTTAGAGAATAGAAACATACTAAACTAAATTAAGCTCCTAATAAATTTAAATAAACATAGAATATGGATTGCCTCCCATAGAGTGCCTTTTTTTTCTCATCATTGGTACTTTCTAGAATTAGGTTGGATCTCTAAAATTAAATTTATGATTATCCACTCTAGTGCCATTCTAGAAAGTGAGTGCTCGACCCTTAATCGTTAGAGTAATGGTTTTGTTTAGAATATCCATAACAGTTTGAGTAGTGGCTACGAAAAGTGCCCTTAAAATTAATGGATGATTTTCATTAATAAAGTGCGGCATGACCAAAATGTCAGTGGGTACGATGTAGTTGTTCACTTGAACTGGCATATCCATGACCACTCTTATTGGTTGAATTAAAGTACCATCTGGTCAAAAAAATCGTTTAGAAGCAAGTGAATTCAACTCTAATTAAGTATGTAGAAACAAATGTACGAGCATAAGATTTTCATTATAACTCATATCACACTGAGCTCTAAATGACCAAGCTCATTTGATTTCGATGTGCAAATGTACACCTTCAGGATCATTAAGCTTTATAGGGCTTAAATCCGATTTTTTCTTTTTTTCTTATTGTTCTTTGATTTAGAAACTCCTAACTTGTTAATGTTTTTCCTATTCTCTGGTTGCTTAAATCTCCATTCTTTAGTTACTTTCATTTCTTTTGAAGTGTCTTAAAATCATTTTTTTCTTTGGAATCTCTTTATCAATTTCCATTGTTACTGCATTAATTGCATAAACTTCAGCATTAAAGTTAACATAATAGTTTAAGTCTAGAAAATCTTTATCATCAATTTCTTTATCAAATAATTCATCATATTCTTCATAATTGTCATATTTGTGTTCGTTATTAATTTTGAATTTAACAATCTTATCTTCAAATTCTATAGACATTGTTCATTCGAAAATATCTAACTTAGTTCTAGCCTTCTTAAGAAAAGGTCTACCTATTAGTATAGGTAAAGGATTGAATGATATTAAATCTCCTATTTCCATGACATAAAAGTCAACTGAAAATACTAAGTTATGTACTTGTACTAAGATGTCTTCGAATAATCGATACGGTTTAATAATTGTATTTTCTGCTAAAGTAAGATTAATATACGTATTAGTTATATATCCTATTTTTAAAGATTCAAAAAGCTTTATGACATAACATTAATTGTTCTCCGAGATCACACATAGTAAATTCAATAAAATAATTTTCTATTGTGATAGGTATGACAAATATTCCTGGGTTGAAACATTTCTTAGAGATTCTCTTCTTTAAGGATGACATTTTTGTCCTAAATTTTCATTAGATTATTCTAAAAATTTATCATTATATTAAGTTAAATCTTTAAGATATTCATCGTGATTTGATTCCGTTAAAATTTCATTAATTCTTAATTTCTTAAATGGTTTAGATATATATGTCTTCTTTAGCTTATTCTTCCTTAGCATTTCTAATAATTGTGGAATGGTATAATTAGAATGCACATCTTCATTTGATTCATAAATATCGTTTAACTTGTCTTGGTTAACTAATTCAAAAATTTGTAACAACTTTTTGTAAGCTTCAACTCTAGCTAAATACCATGAGTATAGCATTTCGAGAAAAATTGTGTATTTCAATTATTTAGCAATCCATTCCCTAGTGGGAATGACATTACCCATCAACGTTTCTTCTTCATCTCCTACTATTGTCCTAGGTATTTTGATTTTATTTTTACCTCTTTTTGTTATCTTTTCTTGCTTATGCATTTTTTCACAAAATAAAACGATAACTTGTACTTGATTAGTAGTGTTTGTAGGCTGAGTAGATGTTTTAGCTTGATTGCTTAATTTTTTAATTTATAAGGTCATTTAATTTAATTGGTTTTTCAATTTGTTAATAAATGTATAAATTTTAATTTGAATTTGAGAAATTTGCATAAATTTTTAATGACTTTGGAACATAAAATTATGTAATATTTGTTCTAAATTTGGTTGCGTAGGTTAAATAGTTTGTTGAGGTTGCTGAATTGGTGTAGGTTGTTTATTGCTCTCGGTCTATAAGTAGTATAGTTTTGATTTTGCAGACCATAGCTAAGATTTTAATTTGGTTTTCTAATGTAATAGTTGTTGTTATTATATTGATTTCTAGGACGACCATAATATTAGGTCATAACTGCGTTGACTTCTTCAGTTTCATCTTTCTGTAAAGTAGGGCATGCATCCACAAGATGTGTAACTTCATTTAAGAATCCACATGGTCTCACTTGAATTGATCTATCTTTTAGTAGTAGTTTAACTATGCTAGATAATTCATCAACTTTTGCATCAAACTTATTACTTGTTTTATTATTTACTTCATAAAATTTCTTTCTTGATGTGTCGATCTTTTCACCATATTGTTTAGATTGTTTAGCCATCTTATTAATAACTTCTTTTGCTAAAGTTAGCATAACATCGAATAATGACCCACCTTATATGGTATCTAATAGTCTTTGTTTAAAATAATTTAGTCCTTTATAGCAATATTCTAATAAAGCTCTTTGGGTGTGTCAATGTTGTTGGCAAGATTTAATAAATCTTTGAAATCTATCCCAAAATTCATTAAAGTTTTCATCATCTTTCATATTCACGATTAAGATTTGTTTTCTATAAGTACTGATTTTTTTTTGCATGTGTAGATTAATCTAGGAAAACTTTTAACATTTGAGCCCTGTGGTTGTCGAATCTTGAGGAAGATAAAACAACTAATCATGTGTTTGATTTCTCAATACAAAAGGAATGTCTTTAAGTTTGACTTGTTGTTGGTATTCCTTTATAAATTTCAATGGGACTTCATTGTCTTTACCAAAAAAGTTAGGTATAACACTGATGAATCGAAATCTAAGTTCAAATTTAGGCAATTCCTCAGAATAGGCAATAAACATTGGTTCATAAGCAGTGATATTTTGATTGACTTGCCTAAAATTAAGTTCTCTATTATTATTATTATTATTATCAAGATTATTATTGGTTTCTATTATGGTAGTTTATTGTTCTCTACCTTGTTGTTGTCTTAAATTACAATTAAAAGTAATATTTACCTCGAGATCAAATAGATATAATAATCCTTTGGAATTAGAATGACGAAGTGGATAGACCATACAACGTTTAAAATTCCTAAGAAATTATTTCTAAAAATCCTCGACAATGATGCCAAAAATTGACACATATTGTACAATAAGTTTCCCTTACATCCCTATTATTTATAGTAGTGATAAATGAAATCATCTCCATAGGGATTTATCAAACTTCTCTAAGAAAAAGGTATTTTAATTATTTTTATTTTTATTTTTACTTTGATTTAATTAATTTAATAAAAAGGGAATTAAAAATCACTATATCAATCTATAATATTATAATAATTAACTAAACTAATTAAACTAAATTAATTGTCTTAATTAAATAATTAACTGAAATAACACAATTCAAATTTGTTAATATTCAAATCAATTCAGTTCAATAATAAATATATATAAACAAACATCCAAAATAATGAAACATCGATGCCTTTTGCATTCAAATATCTTACTTCAATCATATAGTCTTGAGCGAACTTTATAAAGTACCATAAATCATTAAACTCTAATAATAAGTAAGAAAGCAGCCCTTAGCAAGCCATTAGTTATCCTTATACTGATGGAAAAGCCATGTTCTAAGTTTATTGAGCTAACCCTTTTGAATAACTAAAGACACTAGCTTCACGCAAAAAATCGCATTACACTTTGTTAAAACTTCGAATTACTAAATCTAACACCTTCAGAAAGTCACTTCAATACTATATTAAGATATCAAATTCACATAGGACATCTAAACAGTAATAGACCTTTCAAACAATCCTAGTTACTACTTTAAAATAGATAATAAATCCAAATATCATAATACACATTCTAAATTATGCATGCAATACAAAGTTCAAGATTAAGATTCGCAAATAATAATCTATTAAATCAATGAATCAATGAATATGATTAGTTTAAATCATTAAGCACATAATCACCTCATTATAACTATATTGCAAAACGGATTTAGTTCATGTTTGGAGTTTGTTTAGATTGATAAACTACTCATTCATATTCAAAAATAACATGGCAATAATGTAAATAAAAGACATAGATAAACATGTATGGAATAAATACTTTAAATATTCAAATCTTCTCCAAAAGTAATGAACAATAAAGCAATAAACTAAAATAATAAACAACGGTTCCAAGAGTAATGAAATATTGATCTAAATACTCTAGGGCAACTGATTTCATAGCTCAAAGGTCATATTTATAGTATTTTATGTAATACATATCCCAAACTAATTTAAACATCTCATGGTTATCTAAAATTCTTGAAATCAAACCTAACGATTCCTTAATGATTTCGGGTTTAAGTGGAATCGCTAGGAAAATTCTTGCGAAAGTAGCCTCAGTGTTCTACTGATCTGAGTAGTGATTCTTGTGCATAAACAAATCAGTCAGAATTCATTGGCACTAAATATTAGTTCTTCCTTCACTTATTAATAATTCTTTGCATACTTTTTCTACTTGATCAATTCCTTTATAATCTTACATTTTTACTCAATTTCTTCATATATTCTCATTATCACCTGAAATAACAAAAACAAGAGAAAACCTGGTATAACATAGTCGTTTACATATGAAATCAACCTAAAATGTACTATAAAATATGTATAATTATTGACTTATGAACCTATATGTGGAAATCCTACAAATAGTATGATATCATGCATATGACTAGCGATAAGGAGTATAATACGGTATATATATATATCATTAAGTGCATCTTACATCCCCAAGTACCTAAAAGGATCAAAACATCATGAATACACAGTCATATATATACAATAAAATGATGAAAGTACATGATAAATAGACAAGTACTTAAAAAAATCACCAAGTACATGCTCCTTCCCCTTACTTTTCGAGGGATCTGCAATTGTCACTAATTGTGATGACCCCTTCTCAAATTTGGGCACCGCCTCACCTAATCCCGTTATTAAGCCCTAATCTCACCATGTAGGACCTAACAAGGGACTAGTCAGCCTATCACAAAACCATTTACCTACTCATTACTTATTATTATTTTTGAATATAAACCTATACTTATCCTATATCAATTCATAAATTGGAGTTAATTATAATTTTGCTTAATTAAAAGTTTATTTAGGGGAAGTCTTAAAACTCTAGTGGAGGCTTATAACATGAGTCCTAACAATTATGGAAAAATCAGGGAATAAAGATCATATGGATATATATATATATATATATGATGAAACAACGATATATAATATCTTGTGTCTGGTCAAAATACTACTCACTCAACCCATAATATATAACCCCAAAAGTATATCATATACATATAAAAGTAATACATAAAAAACTAGAACCTACAAAATCGGGTGTAGCAATGCTCTACAGGCTTAGAGGTAGTCTTCGATCTTCTCTTTGCCCGGTTTACTACTCGATGGAGCTGCACCCACCGTCACAACTAGACGGTGAGTACAGGAAAATAGAAAGTTATACTTAGAAACATTTCCAATCATGCAACAAGTATAAAAAGCATGATAATAGCAACTATGCTGAAAAAAGAACATGCAAAGAGATACTTCAGCTAAACAACACAAAACTGACACATGGCTAAGTAGTAATGATCTATGATCGGTCGGCCGTGATCTTCATGACATCAGCCGTTTCCACTATATGAGGATGGAGCTGAGCTCTACATCGCTGAGCTCTACATCAATGTGAAGGTATGAGCAGTGCTCTTGCCTTTATAACCTTTTGACGGTGCCAGTCACCTGCAATATATACTTGCCAACAACCCCGTAACTCATTTCCCATGTGTTGCGCAAGATAGTGGAGAGATCCCGATCACCCTAGAAGTCTAGTGACCCCGTATGTCCGATGGACCTCTATAATGTAATGACCCTAGATATAAGAACCACTTTCATATTTCAAGAAATAACATGGTTTGAGAATTCAATAAATCAACTGCATATCTAATGCACAAAGGAAATAGATTACAATACTATGTAACACCAACCTAATAGCATGCTACTTCATTGACCACATGTATTGACAATCAATTATGACATTGCACATGATTTGAAGTCAATGAAATCATTTGATCGACAAATTATACCATGAAAGCAACCTCGTGTAATAAGAAAGAACAATAAGTCATGACATATTGAATACAAAGATAAATCAGTCCAAATGACTAAAAATTAACATGTAAATATGAACAAAATGTATATAAATATCTCAATTAGTATACTTACAATCCACGCAATTTCCTAAGCTACCCTGGTCTCCCAACACCTCAAAACTCGTATTTGAATCTCCGAAACACTTCCTTAGTTTCTTGATATCAAACTAATCCAAATAAGTTGGGTTTAAGTCAAGTCCAATGGGTTTAGGGATTTTCACCGAAAATAACCCTTTAAGACAAAACAACACCGAAACTTTAGTCTTATACTGCAGCGTAATTTTAAGCATGAAATTGTAAAAATATCAAAATCTTTCACCAAACAAAGATTGTTGGTTTCTATCTTAGCTTTCCAAAAAGGTTTAGTTTTCAAGCCTCTGATTTAAAATGAAAGAAATATCATTATTCTACTAAACATAGTTCTAATTGAGATTTAACCGAACCAACAGATTTAGAAAATCTATTTCCCCCAATATATATTTCCAAAATATGCGATTTTTGGTCACAATGCAACCACTATACGCAATAAAAACATACTAAAAGATCAACACATTTGGATAATTAGGTAGGGAGTTATGCCTTTAAAAACTTTAGTTTTAAAAATCTTCTACTACATTTCAACACCTACTTGTAGAGCACTTTTGGACATGAAAAGAATTTGAATTACGAAATCTTTGGTTAAACAAAGTTATTTCCCTTTGAGTAAGCCTTCAAATGCCAATACTTTAAGTCAATTTGGATTTAAAATGAGCAAGTTGCGACCAAATTACATAGACTAATCCCTAATACAACATGCAAAAACTCAGTTTTGGTCTTACAATTTCGAAAATTCATTTCTTATGATTTCAAGACCAAATTAAGAACTTTAATATAGCTGGATCATCGGATTGAAATGAACAATCCAAATATATAAACCAATTGCAAAATTTTAATCATCTAGCCTCTGAATTCGACAAAAAACCAGAACGAGTCTCAAGTAAATAGGGAGATATGTACCTAGTTTGATGAACACCTAGCTTAACTTGATCTCTCCTTCACAAAACCCACTTTAGTTGCTGATCTTCTTCTTCCTCCAACCCTTCTCATTCTCTTCAGCAAGTTTCCTTCTCAATTAAGCAAATGAAATGAAGTTGACTTAGTTGTATGAGTTGATTACTAGATTTATATAGTAAGTGTATATGGTTGACTAATAACCATTGATCTCTTTGTACACATGTGTCTCGAGGCTCATCTAGTGATACACCTATTAATACATATCCCACTAACTCATGTTATGTGACACCAATATGTAACTCCATTGATGTTGAGATGAGTCAATACGTGTCTCGATGAAAATCAAGTGGCTATTTTCTTAACTTACTAACTTAGCTTCATTAAGTGTATAATCATCCATAGCCATGTATAAATCACTATAAAAGCTATATATAATCCTATGCCAACTTACCATATCAATCTCTACCTCGATCCCATGCCAGTACTCAACTCTAGGTGTATTCTCACACACGTATCGACACCTATACGTAAGTAGAAATGACTTAGTAGTCTACACATATACAATACACTAGGCATACACTACAACAAATATAACATATTCCTCAACCATCTCGCCTCGGTTATGACATATATCTTATTGCGGGACCCACGTTATGAGTCCCTCGATCCTAATTAAGGAGTTAAACTACAAATTAAAAACTTGGGTTGTGACACTAACAATGGAGACAATTCCAGTGAGTAAACCCAGAAGTAATTCAACAGTATTTCAGAATAATAAATAACAATAGTCTTTAAATCATGTGGATATTTAAAGAAAGCCATAAATGAAATGATAAAGTACATGATAAACAGATTATTCAAGTAAGCAATGATAATCAAGTGGAAAGGAAGCAAAAGATAGGCGAATAGATAATTTGGTCTAAACTTTGATTCTTTAGACCATAAACAACTTGAAGTAGATAAGACTGGTCGAAGGCCACTTTCAACTGCCTCGACATGACTTTTCAGGCATTGCAAACTCATCGAGTCACTTCCTGTTAGACCCCACTTAATTAGGGCATCTGACCGGCCTAAATTACTTTAACCCCTAGATAATCTAGCAGCTTTTCATCTTTCCATCAATGAACAATTAAAATTAAGATCTTATTATCATCAATTATAAAACAAATTTTAACCACAAAGGATTCTAAACTGAATCTTAAAAGTTAACAGTCATTTAGATTGATTACATTATCCTCAAAATTTCGTAAATTTTTTTGACAGCACCTCCTTTGTTTCTAAGCCTGCACAAAGTCTCAACCTTCAAAAATCTTCAACAAAACCTACTCGGCTTTGGTCGAAATGCTGAAGGACTCACAATCAACTCATAACAATATATATTGCATCAACTAAATTATGGACTCATTCTAAATTAATTTAAAGTATCAAAGTTTTTAAACTAGCATTACCTTAATTCAAAAATTATTTCAATTCATCCAAAAACCCTTATAGCCATTCCAAAGAATTCCTAATCACACTTGAACCCAAAAACCCATTTATATCATATAATATATTAAAAAATAATACGTACAAAGAGAAAATAACTAATCGAGTCACATACAATCGGAAAGCTTTCGCTTTTCCTTGCCGCCTCTAGAACCTGTCATTATCCAATTGTAAAAATTCGATAATGTCAAATAAGTAAATCCCACACTATCCAGTACACTTGTAATAATCTAATCCATAGTAGTCCAAAGATTAAATGAAGAATATAATATAAGAAATTTACATACAACCGTGAATCAGACCTTTTTTTGTTATCCCACCAAAATCAAATAACGTTCTCCAAATGTGGTAAGTAAAAAATAATATGGACTCATGCTCAGAGAGAATAACCAATGGAGTCTTGTACGTCAAGTCTATAAAAGTATGATCTGGTTCAACACGATCTCATGATAATCACGTGATGCAAAGTATCAGTGACTCTACCCCCTCAAACATAATATAATTCTACCCTGTATATAGTCAGGTAGACACTATTTGTTCTACCCTGTAAGACACAGTCAGGTAGCTTAATATACCTTATGCACACAATTGGGTAGACAATAAATAGTTCTACCTTGAAATAAAGTAAGGTAGACACTATAAAAGGCTCGAATTGCTTTATCCCCTCAACTTGTGTATGCATGTAGAACAAAAATGCAATATTAAGGGTCAATGCAATTTATACAAAATTATAATCACACAATGTAAAGGTTACTATGAGATTTACTTAACCTCATAAACGCGACATCACAAATCCCTCATGCTCCAAGTCAACAAACTAGTCCAGACAAGACTTTAATGGCGGTTCTTTAATTCATTAATGTCCTATAAGCATCCACAACAACTTCAACTTCACCATTTTTCTAATTATTTGCAATTTAAACCCCTCAAATCCTTCCAAAATAATTTATCTAATGCCCGTACTTCATTTTGACTCAAAATTATTTTTGGCATAAAAAATTGCGTTGTCTAGACTTAAGTATAATTTGTTTTCTAATTTTCTTTATATATTTATCGTACTTACTCGACCCGAAAACCTCGCAATTCCTTTAAATTAACTCTTCGGATGTCCGGATCTCAATTTTGACTTCAAATTGTCGTTTGGAATATAAATTTACTTGGCATTTAAATCATTTTCCAAATTTCAGACATTTTCTGGTACTGTAGCACGTATTACGAGGAAACCCCGATAAAATTCCAAAATTTTTATTTTCATAAAAACTCCAAATTTTTATTAATTTATCCAAAAACCCTATTTTTCTTAATTTTCCTAATTCCAAGAGATTTTATTTACTTTTTTTTTCTTATTTTAAAATTATATATTTTATTATTATTATTTACTTTTTTAATAAGGGGAAGGGGTCGTCCCCTTCCTCCCTTACGATTCTTCTTTGTTTCGACATAGAAGATTTTTTTTAATCAATAGGGTTGGGTTCGACCAAACTAGGCATCCTTGGGAGGTGATACGATATCTAAGTGGTCTCCTGCCTCAGACTCAAACCACCCCTTCATCTCCAACCTCCATTAACAACATCAATCATCTCTCTCCAAATTTCTTTTCTTTCTTCTGCCTCTCTAGTTCGCTCGAAATGAAAATAAGGAGACGAGGTTCTATTTGGTTTGCAAACACATATGTTAGATTTCCTCGAGATTCGCATCACGTGAATCTCAAGAAAAATCTAATGGTTACATTAAATAATATAAATTTGGTCATCCTCGAGATAAGTAGTACGTATCTCAAGGTCAATCTTTATCTCTAAAACAGTTTAATGAGGGGGAGTATGCTTTGATATATATTAGAATTTCCTTAAGATTTACATCACACGAATCTTGAGGCAAATCTAACAATTCATTTATTTTATATTTTGTCTTCCTGGAGATTGGACAACATGCATATCGAGGCATGTAATACCTCACCAACAACAACCGAGTCATCCAACCATTTCAACTCCTCGACACTCATGTTACGCGTATCTTGACGCACAACCAATGTATATTTTTATTTAATTCAAATTGTATGATTGATTTATATATTTATATATAAACTATATTATATATATATATATATCTATATATAAAGTTATATATTCGCGGCTATAAATTCGCCACGCGCGCCAACGACCAACCTCGAGTGTGAACACTATTGTAAATCTTACAAGTGTTACCCTCGACCCCGCATGTCACTAGGTGCCCACCAATTTATTTATTATTTTATAAAATTTTATGATTATCATTTCAATTTATGTTCAAATATATCTCTAAAAAATACTCCAATGTCTTCAAAAGTTGGAGAATTTATCAAAGCACTCAAAAATTCTCAAACAACTAGTCTTATATGCAAATCAAGGTGTGGGACCCATATCGGCTCATTAAGTCCATGTAAAGTTCAAAATTCAAATTTTCAAATTTACTTATAAATATTTTTCGCAAAAGTCGAAACATTTGCTCGGGTTGACATTTGAGCTTCCATGGAACTCGTGTTGATACGTATCTCAAGACAATGCTTCATAATTATCAAAATTGGAGAAAATTCTCAAACGCGTTTCACAACTCACAGATACCATGTATATAATCCACTTTACCATATTTCGCGTTGAAATAGCGTATAATACATCAAATAGGTATACATCACATAAAAATAATATTAAATTTTTTGATCACCGATTCGTAATACGTAGGTCCTACCTTGGATATCTAAATCCCAAATTAAATTTGAAAATACTTAATTTGCCGGCTAATTAAGTTTATAAAACTCTCGGATGTCACAATCTTCTCAAATAATAAATTTTTTTTCCTCGAAACTTAAACTTACAGGTTACTAAACTCAAAGAGATATGAGAAAATGATTCTTCATGAACAACTTTTTGAATCCAAACCACTAAAACCATTTCCAAGGTGAACTGTTAAGTGAACCCAATCAATTTTGTTGTATTCAACAACCCGGTGATAGAGATGATAACCATTTAACTTTTCATTTTCCAATATTTTAGTTTAAGGAAAAGTTACCTTCATTACTTTTCCAATCTTGGCAATTTTGTGAATTTCTGACGAGTTAAATAATCAACTTTGTTGAATATCCAATAACCTTACTTCATTTCTCATCTCATACCTTGAATCCCATTCAAGTATTAATACATAGTAAGACATAGCCTATCTTGTTTTTCATAACACAATTCTCATTCTAATCTGAATACTATTCCACAAACCATTGGTAATTCTTTCAGTATCCACTCCAACTCTGGTATACATCCCAGTTTACTTTCTCATCACTAACCATCCCTTTTTATTTCAATTATCAACTGATTAATTCTTAGACTATCTATCATCAGTCTAAAATTACATATTGATGCAAATAATATTTAAGTACAACATTAGATACTAAGTAGAGCTGCGTGTCTATCTGATCCATCACCATTCCAGCTTTCCCCACTAAAAACCCTGAATTACATAAGTCATCCCATGAATAAAGATCTCATAATTATCTTTCATCCCAAGATAAAAGATCTCGAATTCCTAATCCAATTAGAAATATAAACCTGACACATCATGCAACTCACTCATTCCCTAATTATCTACTCATAATATTATTTATATTGTGGACTAGAAAGTAATTACTAATTTCAACTCGTCAGCCAATTCACTTATTTTTTTTTAACTAGTTAAAAAACTATTGACTTTTTTAACTTTGTCATTTCATTATATAATGATGAGTTCAACATGAAACTCATTCCTTTCACTTAACTGAGACATCCCATAAACCCACCTCTTAATCATTTACTATTCACCAACTTCTCTCATTGCCTAAATAGAGACAATTATCCTTAACTTGAGTAGATATAAATTTCTAAATAGAAATATCAACATATTTGATGATTATACTCTCATAGTATAACTTTTAAAGTTGTATCTCATGCACGTTTATAAATATATTCTCACTTTTGCATTTCTACTCAATTATAATTGTAGAATACACAATTCTTCAAACTTATCAAGTTAGATATACTGTACCCTATTAAGTATTTCAAACCTAGCTGATAATAAAACTAACTAACTGAGCTATAAGTTACGCATTTTTTTTTTCATTTCATTTACATTTTCACCAACATACAAGCATCTCACATCATCTCCAATTTACAATAACTAGTGCTTTAAACTTCACAATTAACTAATTAGGAGGTGTAGCACTACAATTGAACCAATGTACAACATATTCACTAATATTAATTGTATATTACTTTGACTCAAAACTTCATCATTCGGAGTTTGATTCCTCGTATGATCCTTATAAAGATACATTAGGTTTTATCAAAACTCATAGTTTTATACTCTGAGTCTTATCAGGACTCGTTCACCTGAAACTTCCATTCTCCATACTCATGTGAGAATTTATTAACCATTTGTTATCTATACTTAAGCTTCCAATTGACTTTAACAAAACTTCATAGACTTTTTTATTCCAACTATCATCAATTAATTCGATTATTCAAAGAAAGGTAGGTGCCACGCACCAGTCTACGCTGTGAATGAATTGTGATTGTGAATCAAAGTTACTTAGACTTTTGGTCATGCACAACTACTCCAATGCCTTACCTTGACTAAACGAGTCCGTTCGTGTCACTTCCAGCAGTAACAAGTTATCTCAACATCTCATTTTATTTTATCCATTAAGTCCATTTAGTTTTTGTCAATCTTAGTTATTCTCACATTAATCGCGATTTTCTCCCTTTATAAACTTATCACAACTTTTGATCAACAATCAAGCCTCTTACAGCTCCTTAATCGTGATCTAGAAAAACAATTTATGTCTCTTCTCTTTTAAAAAATATAGCTAAGGATAGTGCGACTTCTTATTATCATTTAATGAATCGAAGTCTTTCTTAGCTAATCTTAATTTTAAACAGAGAAACTTCATAACTTAAACAGTTAAACTATTTGCTATTGCCTTACGTTATTTTCATTAATCTCAAATATCCTGACTTTTATTTTTCACAAAAAGAATTTCGGTACTTTTCAAAAAACTATACAAGATAACTTTGTATTTTATTATTTACAAATTACCTTTGATGAATTCACCCTTACAGTATTATTCCATTAAAAAGATAGAAGAATTTGAATTTCCAAACTTTGATAACTTAATGACTAATCAAGTTCTTAAAGGATGCTATTTCAATCCTTTAAGTTTTATCGATAGAAATTTTTGCAATATATGATCTCATGATAGTATCCTATACAAATCACTTACTGATTCTCAATCAATACGTCTATCTATTCCTTTATTACTTTTTAGGTTGAAGTGATAGATATCATTACTCAATTTGATTAGAAGTAACTACTGGGTACTTGAATCTAAAAATACAATCACTTGTGTTGATGTTTAATAGCTAACTCAATCTATTATAAGACTACTTCCCCAATACGTTAACTTCTAATATGTTGATCTTATCACTACATTTTTCATTTTCAAGTTAGAAATATCACTGATCTTTGTTCTATAACAACACCTAATTCGGTGTTAACAAAGTTTATTTCTAACTTGTTTATTTACATTCATTTTATCAGTACTTTGTTCGATTCATAGAACCACTATACTCAACGTCACTTATGGATAAGCAACTTGACCAATCAAAGTTTTCATTACTTCTACATAAAAGTCATTTGATTGTTTTACAATATGGTTATGTTCCATATTTTACTTGATGTTTTGTTTCCAAAAGGTGACAATACTTTATTTCAAAATATTTTATTTTCGATAACCACATGTCTCATTTTTCCTTTCATTTGAGACTTGTTTAAAAGCAACTATTAGTTGATTAAGAATCAAACCAATATTTTATACAATAGGTTTTCCTAAGTTAACCGTGCAACCAGTACTAACCTTATTCTAAAACTTAAGATAATCTATATCTTGTGCTTCCCATAAGTCCTAACTTCATATTATGTTTTCCAAATGATTCTTAACAACTTGAGACTTAATTTAAGTCTATTTTAATATTTTCCTAAGGGTTTAAATATTATAATAGTTCAATACCAATTTCCAAGAAACCCATGTTCAGTATTTACTTACATGAATCATTTGGACTTCTCTTTCAACAAATTTCCTATTGTTTTCATAACTAATACTCTCATAAGTTATATCAGTACCGAACTACTTATGACACCTTTATGAATTCAGACTTCACAAGTTTATTTCATATCCATTTACGCTTAGTTTTGTTTCACAAAATTATTCTCTCTTTTAATTATCAGTTTCCAAACTTACTCATCATATCTTACGAGCTAAGTATCGAATGGGCAAGGATAATAAACTTTTTATTGCATATTTAGCGATAATACATACATACAACGCAAATATAATGCAATAGTAAAGTTTTAAGATTCGTAACCCTGTTCCATCGCGTTACTTCCTAACTAATCACGTTCAATCATCTTTTGCTTCTCAACCAAATTTTTATCCTCAATTAAGCAAAACTTAAGCTCTGATACCAACATTGACCTAATTAGGGCATCCGATTGTCCTAGATTACATTAACCCCTAGATAATCTAGCAGCCTTCATCTTTCCTTCAATAAACAATTAATATTAAGATATTATTATCATCGATTATAAAACTTTATTAACCACAAAGGATTCCAAACCGAATCTTAAACCATAAAGTTCATTTAGATTGATTACATTATCAAAATTTTGTAAAATATCTTCGATAGCACCTCTTCTGTTTCTAAGCTTACACTGGAAATCTCAACCTTCAAAAATCTTCAACGAAACCTACTCAGCTTTGGTCGAAATGCTGAAGGACTCACAATCGACTCAGAACAATATATATTGCATCAACTAAATTATAGACTCATTCTAACTTAATTTAAAGTATCAAAGTTCTTAAACTAGCATTACCTTAATTCAAAAATTATTTCAATTCATCCAAAAACCCTTATAGCCATTCCAAAGAATTCCTAATCACACTTGAACCCAAAAACCCATTTATATCATATAATATATTAAAAAATAATACATACAAAGAGAAAATAACTAAGCAAGTCACATACAATTGAAAAACTTTCCCTTTCCTATGCTGCCGCTAGAACCTGTCATTATCCAATTATAAAAATTCGATAATGTCAAATAAGTAAATCCCACACTATCCAGTACACTTGTAATAATCAAATCCATAGTAGTCCAAGAGATTAAATGAAGAATATAATATAAGAAATTTACATACAACCGCGAATCCATCCTTTTTTTGTTATCCCACCAAAATCAAATAACGTTCTCCAAATGTGGTAAGTAAACAATAATATGGGCTCATGCTCAGAGAGAATAACCAATGGAGTCTTTTACGTCGAGTCTATAAAAGTATGATCTGGTTCAACATGATCTCATGATAATCACGTGATGCAAAGTATCAGTGACTCTAGCCCCTCAAGCATAATATAATTCTACCCTGTATATAGTCAGGTAGACACTATATGTTCTACCCTGTAAGACACACTCAGGTAGATTAATATACCCTGTGTACATAGTTTGTTAAAAATTGAATAGTTCAATCATGAGCACGGTCAGGCAGACATTATAAGGAGACTCGAATTGCCTTATCCTCTCAACCTGTTTATGCATGTACAAAAAAATGCAATGTTAAGGATCAATGCAATGTATACGAAATTATAATCATACAATGTAAAGGTTACTATGGGACTTACAAAACCTTACAAACACAACATCGTAACTCCCTTGCGCTCTGAATTAGTAAACTAGTCTAGACGGGGCTCCAATAGCAATCCTACAATTCGTTAATACGTCCTATAAGCCTCAACAACTTACCATTTTTCCCAATTATTTGCAATTTAAACCCAATCGCATCCTAAAACCCCTCAAATCATTCCAAAATAAATAATTTGATGCCCAGACTTCATTTTTGACTCAAAATTATCGTCCGACATAAAAAATTACATTGTCTAGAGTTAAATATAATTTTTTCTAATTTTTTATATCTTTATCGGTCCTACTCGACCTGAAAACCTTAGATCCCTCTAAATTAGCTCTTTGAATGTTCAAATCTCAATATTGACACCAAATTGTTGTTCGAAATAAAAATTACCCTAGACTATTTTAAATAATTTTCCAAATTTTGGATATTTTCGGGTATCATAACATGCATTACGAGGAAACCCCGATAAAATTTTTGACAAAATTCCAAAATCCTCATTTTTCATAAAACTCCCAATTTCCATTAATTTATCCAAAAAACCCATTTTTCATAATTTTCCTAATTCTTAGGGATTTTATTTACATGTTTTCCTAATTTTTAAAACCACATATAATATTTTATTATCACCACCTTCCTCCCTCTCGAATCTTCTCTGTTTCGATAGAGAAGAAATTCTTTTTTTAATCCACTAGGTTTGGGTTTGACCCCGACCTATGCACCCTTGAGAAGGGAAACGACTTCCAAGTGGCATCCTTCCTCAGACTCGAACCTCCCCTCCATCTCCAACCTCCATTAACAACATCAACATAGCTATCAACAATGACTGAACCTAACAACAACACATAAATAAACAACAACAATAACAACCACCTTACCTTTCTCCATCTTCGATCTCCTTCCACTTGGTCTCATCTTTGTCCTATTTTTTTTTTCTTTATTCTTCCTCTACTGGTTCACACGAAATGAAAATAAGGAGATAAGGTTCTATTTGGTTTGCAAACAAATATATTAGATTTCCTTGAGATTCGCATCCCACAAAACTCGAGGCAATATAATGGTAAATTTCTTCTTCCTCGAGATATGTAATACATATCTCGAGGTTGATTTTGTCTCCGAAACAGTTTAATGAGGAGGTGTATGCTTTGTTGACATATTTTTGGGATTTCCTTAAGATTCACATTGCACGAATCTCGAGGCAATCTATTAATTCATTTATTTTATATATTGTCTTCTTCGTGATTGGACACACAAATCCCGGGGCGTGTAACACCTCAGCAACAACAACCGAGCCATCCAACCATTTCAACTCCTCAACACTCACGCTTCACGTATCTTGAGGTGCATCCCATATATATTTTTATTTAATTCAAACTATAAGATTTATTTATATATTTAAATAAAAACTATATAATATATATAAATATATATACACCTATATATTCGCGACTATAAATTTGCAACAGGCTAACAACCAACCTCGAGCATGCACATTATTATACATTCCACGCGTGTCACCCTCGACCCCACGTGTCACTAGGTGCCCACCAATTTATTTATTATTTTAGTTAGTTTCATGATTATCTTTTCAATTTACGTTCAAATAAATCCCTGAAAAACACTCTAACGTCTCTAAAAGTTGGAGAATTTACCAAAGCACTTCAAAACTTCCAAACAACTGGTCTTACAGACAAATCAAGGTGTGGGGCCAACGTCGACTCGTTAAGTCCATTTAAAGTTTAAAACTCAAATTTTCTAATTTACTTATATATATTTTTCGCAAAATTCGAAACAGTTGCTTGGGTCGATATTTGAACTTCCATGAAACTTGTGTCGACATGTATATCGAGATAATACTCTAAAATTATCAAGATTAGAGAAAATTCTTCAACGTGCTTCGCAACTCACATACACAGTGTATACATTCCACTTAACCCTATTTCACACCGAAATAGTGTATAATACTTTAAATATACACACATTACATAAAAATAATATTAAATTTTATGATCACCGATCCGCAATACATGGCTCCTACCTCTGATATCTAAATCCCAAATTAAATTCGAAAATACTTAATTTTTCAACTAATTAAGTTTATAAAATTCTTGTATGTCACACTTCCAACTGTCCCTTAACTATTAAAGTGAGCAATGATGACCCCGAATTCTTTATCCCTTGAATAGTCATTAGGGAGAAGCCATGGGGACTCCAAATTCTTAACCCGCGATATGATGACAAATTGATAATTAGACGTATTTTATAATTCATTTTAGGATGATTTTAGATGTAACATAATATATTTCAAGTCATTTTCTCTTATTTTTGTTATTTCATGTAATAAATGGAGAATATGAGAAAATGAATGAAAAGGGAAGATTATGGAGAAATTAATCAAGTGGAAAGAGTATGTGAAAAAGCATTACCAAAGAAGCAAAGGAAGAGTTGAAAATTGCATTAGCAATTCCTAGCGATTCACGTCACAGGACACTAGAATCGCTGGTTAGATTGGTGAAACCACTGAGCTTCAAATTATGTATTTTCCTAGTGATTCCTATCATACACAAATATCTGAGAATCACTAGATAAGATTTCGAAAACTTAAGATAACTATGAGTTTTTTGAGTTGGTTTGGATGTTTACTACGTAGAATACTATAAATACAAGTCTAGGGTTATGAAATTAGTTTCCATTGAGTACTTAAATCAATTATCCATTACTCTAGGAGCCATTCTTTATTGTTTTAGTTTTTGCTTTATTGTAATTTACTTTTGAAGAAGACTTGAGTTATTTTAAACCCAGGTATTTATCTATGTCTTTTTTTATACTGTCATAATGTCATCGATCTCATATTTGAATCATAACTTGAAAACTGAGTTAATCACATCATAAAATTACAAAACTCGGTGGACACCTTTACTATGATCTAACAACACATTTTGAAAATTTTGGTTCAATTGCAACATTATTTGAGGCCCGAAACACCTTAAGTAAAAAATCAACTCATTAAGTAAGTAAATTTTGCCTATTTCAAAATCCATTTGGAAAACCAATCAAAATACTACCGAATCACTTAAAACCCTTATGGAACTTGACTTATGATATTTCAAACTATTCTTGAGATTACGAGTTAATATTGGATGTTTGGACAAGCATCTCACCAAAATTTTGGATGTGTGGTTTAAGAGTTAAGAATTTTCTAATACAGCTGGTCCGAAACTCTCTCAAATTAAGGTGTCTTGGCATTTTGAACCTAACTTTCTCAATCTTAATCAAATTTGAGTGTACTTTATCATTTTAGAAAGTTAATAAATAGAATAACAACTTAAGATCATTATGTCTTAAAAATTGAGTCATTTTCTTTGTCAAAAATGGATTGAAAGTTAGTGCTTGTTTGAAGAGATATTCCTTTTATAAGTATGTGGATGTCGGGACCTCTAGAATGGCTTGAAATACCATAAGTTAATCTTCCAAAGAGTTTCAAGTAATTTTGAAGTATTTTGAATGATTTTCCAAAAGGATTTTGAAATAGGCGAAATTTACTTAATGAGTTGATTTTTGACTTAAGGTGTTTTGGGCATCAAATAATGTCGCAATTGAACCAAAATTTACAAAATATGTTATTGGATCATAATAAAGATGTCCACTGAGTTTCATAATTTTTTGATGTGTTTAACTCAGTTTTCAAGTTATGATTAAAAAATAATCAAAATCTCTAGAATAGCTTGAAATGCCATAAGTTAGGTTCCCTAAGAGTTTGAAGTGATTCTAAGGTGTTTTGAATGGTTTTCTAAATGGATTTTGAAATAAGCAAAATTTACTTAACTAATGAGTTGATTTTTGTCTTAAGGTGTTTCGGGCAACAAATGATGTCAGAATTAAACTAAAATTTTTAGAATGTGTTACTAAATAATAGTAAAGGTGTCTGATAAGTCAGTATTTATAGGTTTTTAGTAGCTTATTTTAGTATATTTAAATATAGAAAGTCTCTAAAATATTTATTTAATTATATTTATTGATCATTTTCATGTGAAACAGAGTGCGCAGTTGAATTCGTGGTGAAAAAATACTCAAAATAGAGTATTTGCATGCATTGATCGACGCCAAACTATTTGCCTCGAGTTACGTGCTATGCGATAGGTAGAATAGAGGATTGGCAGACCAATTACAAATGGCAGCATACTATTGGTCCAAATCGCCTCAACGTGCCACATGTTAGCCATCCATTGGTCCAGCTCGCCAAACATTCCATGCGTTTCCAGCAATGTGCCACGTGTCGCTTCTCTTTTAGCCCAGTTCATTTCCACCAGCCACGTGGCTCCAATTAGGTTTTGCCATTTCATCACTCAGCGCCACGCATTACAGTTCAATTGGTCCAGCTCACCAGCAGTCTTCTCACTCGCTTCAGCCTCCATCGGATACGTCTCAAGATGCGCATCAACACCGTCTCCCAAATCTTCACCGATTATGCGCGAGTTTCACTATGCCTCTCGTGCGCCATGTGTCGCACTCTCACCTAACCCACAACGTCATCACAACCAATCTCAGCCAATAGGAAGATGCCACGTCAATTCGTGCAACACTCTCGACTAATACGGTGCAGATACATGGACCGAAGTGATTTCCACCCCGAAATAGTCTCTAAATGCTCGGTGCATGTTTTATGAGACCAACCCCCAAAATTAGGTTCTCTCACCTCTAGAGAGCAATTTTTGGTGGTTTTTCATATTAGGGACTAGGGTATTCATACAAGGAGAACACATTGAAGCCACCACACACAACTTTTCATACTTGAAGATTGTACAGATGATGTCCGGCTAGACCAATCTTCACTTAGGTCGAAGGAAAAACAAGTGGGATTCATGACTCATGGCAAATAATATGTGAGATCTATGATTTTTATTTAATTTGATTTAATTTCTCCTATTTCATTATTGTTGATTTTAAAGTATATGGTTTAGATATAGGGTATGTATGTGGCCAGTGCATGTTTTTAGGTAGACAACCTATAGTTATTTGGACCATTAGTATCCGTGTAATTGTGCTTTTGGACCAATTAAGTGACGAACACTCACCCGTTTGCTATCAAACCCTTTCAATTCTTGAGTGCGCGACAATTGAATCTAGGTTAAATTGGAAGTAGATGCGATCCGATTATTTAGGATTAGTGTTCCCATAGACCCAAATTATTGCGGTTAGTGTGTTAAACCCGATTGGCGGATATCTAGGGTTATATATTGATTAAGGAAATAGTTAGTGACAACACCAAGAATTTTGGAAATTTCAACAAGTGTTTAGCTGCATTTCAAGTTGTATAAAACCAAGTTGTTAAAAATTATTTTGAGGTCCATGAGGGATTGTTTTGTAAACCAATGCATTAAACTGATTTGGAATGATTTTCAATAGAATTTGATGACTCAATACACCTAAAAAAAATTGAGAAAACTGTCTACAACCTCGTAACACCAAGTTTGGGCATTTCGGTCGAGTTCTGTTTCAAAAGGGTATTTAAAATGAATAAAACAAGCATCTTGGGGTTATTACTTTGCATCAAGCCTTCGTATATGGTAAGAATAAGCAATTTGGGACCCTGGTGGTTTAGCATAAGCCTGTTTAGGATACATTGAAGTTGAGATTAGTCTAAGTTAAATAGAAAAAAATGTTGCGTTAAATAGAGGATTTTTTTTATATTGAAATGAGATAGTCAAAATTAAATAAGCTCTAACATATACCAAATGCACTCTAATAGGTACCAGGGGCTTACAGCATCGTTTTTGGGTATTAAGAGTGTGACGGCCCCTAGTTCCCACAAACTAGGCCCTGCCCCAGCTTAGACCTATGTAAGCCTACGGTCAACCCCCGTAAGGTCAACGCAAGCGTAGTTAGTCTTCTTATATCATTTTATCATTAGCTTGGTGTTTTAATATTGAGTTATTGAGTTTGCAAGACTTAAACTAGTAAGCTATGAAAGAAAATAAATGAAGCAGTTTAAATAACTCTGAAACACGTAAATTGAGATTACCTGTGTGTGGAACCCTTTATTATAGACCATGTATAAGTACGGTGGCAAAAGTAAGTATATACATGAATCAAAGTGTCGCTCAGCCCCAATATCCCACAATTTTGCCAAACATAAAACTATATAAAATATAATATAAAAAGCTATAGTATCACAAAAGTATGAGCCGCTCCGAGAGTCCTCAGAGGTAATTGCCACTTGCTCCTCGGCCTTGCTAGATAAGGGGCTTATAACTGTTACAACAAAATGAGTAAATCTAAAATAGTCTTAACAATACTTCAAGAATTTAAATAAATAGTCAATAAATCACGTAGGAATATAAAAGAATAAGAAATAAAGTAAGTGCATGAGAAACATATTGGAAATAAAATCAGTGGAAAGTAAGTGTCAGGGAAACGATAGAGATGAGCCAAGGGGTCTCAAATCCATTAAGTTGTAGGCGTGCAGCCACAAGCTCAACTTCCGAGAGTCGCAGCAGCGCCAGTTGATTCAAAATTTTCGTGAGCATATGGGTATCAATGGTGCCCTGAATACTTCAACTGCGGCCTACGACCCAAATCTAGAAACTCGGGGTGTGGTTCCAATTGCAAGTCGATCACCACACTTAATAGATTACCTTCTTGACTTACTCAGCCCTTGCACACCTAAAGTATAGTGGAATTTCATAAATAAGTAGAATTAAAAAAACTAAATTCAAGAAGTAGAAAATAACTATTGATAATACTCATATTGGTTTGCTTATGAATAACAACGTAAGTTGTCTAGTCACGTAGGCCGCTCGACGTACTTGAAGTCATACTATCGTCTCACGTTTGACTCTTCCAAATTCTCTAAATTGTTCCATAATATGTATTAGTCTAAATTCTTAGTCTTATTGATACTTATTCAAATTACGCACGCATTACAAGGTCGATCTCGAAGTGAGTCGCCTAAGAAGCACTTTTCAATTATTATAAGCATCTCGAGAAAAATATCAAGTCTAGTATCCACAGTTGGACCCTAACACCAATTCTATGAATGTCTCTTTAGTATTTTAGGTCTTTGATTTCAGTCCAAAAAGTAATTTAAACAATAGTTTATATGTTTCTAATTTCTCTCCATTTACCTCTGTTTCAAAAAATATTAGATTTTTCTGAATGCGACCACATTCGCCACGTCTCGAGTTGACTCAATTAATTTTCTAGAATTTGACCTTTATTCTATTTCTTCTAACAAATTGATTATTATTATTATTTTCAAGATCCTAATATATATATATTCTTTGGAAACTAGTACGCATCTCGATGAATTCTCAAGAAACGTGCAATTCCAGCACGCGTTTTTAGGCATTCTCAATATGCATGTGATTTTAATGCGCGTATTAAGGCATTCTCAAAAAGTGAAATTCTAGTGCGCATCACAAAGTAATCATCGATGCTACAAAACCAACATGAATTTCGAGGCAGCCGTCAAGGGCATCAAGATCATGGCTCGAATATCGAGATAGTCACAAAACAAACCACCATAAATACACTAAGACCACCCCACAAATGCCATTCATACACACCATCTTCTTTAAGTAAACCCACACAAAAATGATGATTACCTCGATCAAGGAGGTTGTTGGCAAGTAAGGTGGTCGCCGAAATTGAATGGAACTGAGAGTGGTGGCCGAGAGTGGTGGAGGGTCATAAGGGATGGTGAAGGCAAGAGCAAGAGAGCTCGTGTGATGAGGTGTGAGAGAAAGAAAATGAGATTGAGAGATGGTGAAAGAGATGAAAACCAAAAGAGAGAGAACTACGGTTTTTTGGGTTTGCTATAGAGAGAGAGAGAGAGAGAGAGAGAGAGAGAGAGAGAGAGAGAGGGAAAGTGAGTAATAGTGAAACAGAGGAAAAGATGAGAGGAAAGGGTAAGGTGAGATGGGGGTGATGGGATAAGGTAGGTAGGGTTAGGTGTCAACAATTGAATGGTAAAGTATTGTATTTTTATTTTATTTTATTTTTTTGATTGACTTTCTTTTTGGATTTTGTGAGTGACGTGTCATCATTCTTTTGGTTTACACCAATCTTAACCAACACCTAGTTATAGTGTATCTATCCAATTAAATCACCACACTCTACTACTTTAATCCCCAATTACACTAATTAATCATTTTATCTAAAACTATATGATATATTTAAAATTAATTAAAACTATAGATTTATAAATTATAGACCACATTAATGTAATTGATACTATATAAGCATACACATCAATGACAAATCGTATACTTTGGTCTTGATGCCCGATAATAATCGAGTGTTCTACATGGGGATTGCGTCAAAGGTCAAAATCTTAAAGTTTGTGTGTAGTACGAACATGTGGGAGCCGCGTTAAGCTTCCATATCATTATATTTTAAGCTAAGTAAATCAATAAAAGCATCAACTTGATTTCTTTTCAACTTCTTATTGTTACTCTCTTGAAAAGAATGTCACACTTGTATTCAATTCTTATTTCTAGTGGCTTATGGTTTAGGTAGTCCACAAGTTGTGTCATCTTGCGCGTTAAGCATCCGGAGTCACCGTGGCCTACAATGATAGTTAAAGGGTAGTTGGAAGTGACTCGATGAGTTTGCAATGCCTAAAAAGTCATGTCGGGGTAGTTGGAAGTGGCCATGAGCCCGCTCTATCAACTTCAAACTATGTTATAGTCTAAACACCTGAAGTTTGTACTGGATTACCTATTCACCAATCTTTTGTTTCCTTGCCACTTGATTTTCACTGCTTACTTGATTAGTTTGTTTATCATGCATTTTGTCATTTATTTTACATATTTCTTTAAATATCCACATGATTTAAAGACTATTGTAATTTATTATTAAGAAATATTGTTGATTCACTTCTGGCTTTACTCACTGGAATTGTCTTCTTTGTTGGTGAAATTGTAGGTCCCTCGATAGTAAGGGGAAGGAGCAAGCAGTTGATGATTACCTCTGAGCTACCCTTAGAGCCTGCTTTGTTACTCTTACATTGTAAGTTGTTTCATCATTTTATTGTATATATATGACTATGTATTCATGATGTCTCGATACTTTTAGGTACTTGGGGATGTGAGATGCACCTGATTATACATGTATATCGTATTGTACTCATTATTGCCAGTTCTATGAACGATATCATACTATTTGTAAGATTTTTAATAGAATCAAAAATTTCCATAAACTTAATTACGCAACTAATTAAGTATTTTTGGATCTTATTTGGGATTTAGGTATCAGAGGTAGGACCCACTTGTTTATGATTGGAGATCTTAAGGTAATATGTTAGTCTTTTTATTAATGATGCTTAGTGTGTGTGTTATACGATAGTTTGTTGCGAAGTCTATGTGTTGATGTGTATCCTTATTTTTTTCATAATCGGGGTTGCTAGTGTGTGTCTGAAGGGCACAAGTGAAATAAAAATCATTGGTTGCTCGAAAACTAGTGATAAGGTGTTATTATGTAAGGGTTTTGCATGGAAGTCAGGATTGGTGGTAATGTAAATGGAGAATGAAGTTGGTACAAGACTTTACGTCAAGTTGCATGTTGGTTAGTGGTGGTCGAAGATGAGATTGGGTGCTAATTGGTGCAAGTTTGGTTAAGTATAGCAAGAAAATTGGTCCGTTAGTTTTTAGTATGTTGTAGAAAAGTTAAGAATTTTAGGGTTTTGGTAGGACCAAAAGCAATATTATGGTCGTTTTATAGGGTTAGACTTTTTTGTCAAGAGGTTAGCTCAATTTGGTGAAAATAGGATCCAAAATGAGCACCAGAAGCTAAAACACATCGAAATAGGGGTTTCAAGAATTAATAAATAAAAAGAAATTAAGCTGCTGGCAAGTAGTTGAGGGTTTATATATAATGATAAAAAAGAAAGAAATGAAATGAAGTTTCATTTCGTTTCAACATAATGAATTTTGTTCGTTCTCTAAACCTCTCAACTCAGATTTTCGCTCCATGATCGCCCTATATCTGATTTTCCTCTAATTTCTCTATGCAAAATTATAGAGCATCGTGAAATGGTCAATTCAAGTGAAGTTTATGCAGTCTAAATGAGGTATTTGGCTCTAAATTTGATAAATGGTCAATTACATGCCTTTTCCCTTAATTCAGTTCTTGCAATTATTTGATTTCTCTTGTAGGGGTTTTGATGGAAATTGATAAAAACTATTATGAACTGATGTATTAGGTTGCATAGCACCAATTTGGAACAAATCCCACTTATATGGGTTAGGGTTTTGGTAAAGTGAATTGATGCAACTTAGTTGATAATTGTTTAACATTGTTTTTAGAGTTAAAATTAGTTTATATTGGGATTCTGGAAAAATTCGATTATTTGTTTTTGTCCAAATTGACTCCACGAGCTATGAAAATATTTTAAATGTGGTATTGAATAACCTCTTGGTGTTTAGTGTTGAGTTTTGATGATATAATTACAAAAATATTGATTTGAAGAAGTTTCGTTAGTCGTAACTTAATAAAGTTTGCCTAATCAATAGGCTGCATTAAAAAAATTCATAACTTCTCCATTAGTGATCTAATTTAAGTATTCTTAAAGTCTACGAAAAGTACGAAGTGAGCAATACAGGTTCCTATTTGATCGATAAGAAAAATATTAAGGATTTCAAGGTTAAAAAGTTACCCCAAATTAGCTAGTTGAAAGTTAGTTGAAGTTGTTATCGATAATTATTTTTGAAAATAGTTGTTGAGCATAATTCAACTGCTATTTTTAGGGGTTTAATGATTTTGCGTTTCTTGAACATTGCCCATTTTTATAATAGGGTATGCTATTGAAGCTACTTTGAAGGTGATCTGACCCTCCGGGAACCCTGAAGATTTAGCTTAAAGTTGGTTAGTTATAAGTAAACCCTACAATGGTCTTTACTTTTTGTGGAATTTATCTTTGTACCAACATTTGTGTTTAGTTTGCATTGCATTTCACATTCTTGATTGGTCATGCGTACATAGCTTCGAGATAGAGTTACCCCTACTTCGGTCGTAAGAGTTTAAGATGCTTAACTTTAGGTTAGATGTGCTGTAGGCGTTTAATGTGGAAAATGTTGACTTCGAGGTAGCATGCATTAAACTCATAGTATAATTTTGGGTTCATTTTATTAGTGGCTAACCTATTTGTAATGACCCATTACTTTAAGCTGGTGATTAGTGTTAACCATATATCCTAATTAACCCAAGTTAGGCTTGTGGTTAAGTTGGTGTACCTCAATTAGCGTGTTTGTAGGTTTGTGTGATGATTTTTGTTTGTATGGAATGTTTTGTGGATTTATAGGTTCTAGTAGAAAATGGTAATTTATATACAGGCTTATAACTGAAAAATAAATAGTTAAATAATAAATTACTGGTACATCAAGTGCGATAATGGGGTCGTGACACGAGAATACTCGTAAGCATGTTCGATGACTTTATTGGTGATAAAATACATGATATATATAATTGATATATAAAAATATAAGTTTGATTTGATTTATATGGATCGTTGGATCATATCGAGATGAGCATAAGTGGATATGGTGTTAAGATTTGTGTCACTTTAAGAGGTGGCGATTTATCACATTATTCACTTGATTTGCCTCAAGATAGCACTATGCATATTTTGAGAACAATCCAGGTATATAAATAAAAAACTTCAAGCTTATCCTCACTATTTCATTTGATCAATTCGAGATCGAGAGAGAGAGAGAGAGAGAGAGAGAGAGAGAGAGAGAGAGTAGTTGAGGGGTTTGATAGTTTGATATTGAAAGATTGATTAAGAGATAATTTTAGTGGATTTAAGGGGACCAAAAGACAACTAATCTAGGGATCATCACAGTGGTAATTTAGTTTTAGTGTTTTGAATTGAATTCAATGGTAGATGATGAATTCTCTATGAATTGTTGTTATTAATTAGTGGTAACGGGTTTATACCTCATTTGAGTTCTTCCCTTATGTGTTGAGGGAATGTTTGATGTTATTATCATGCTTTAGTGGATTGAACAGGGATTGCTGCCTTGTTTACTGTCGAGACAGTGAAGGGTTTAGGCGCTTCTTGTAAAATAGGAGTGTGCTCCCTTCATAAGTTGTTAGGAGCCCAGTTGGTGGAGCGCGTTCCCTTCTCATAAAACAACAACCGTGCTATATTTGGGTTAGAGTCTCTTGAGGTCTTAAGGACTTACTTAGGGGTTCTAAATATATGGTATTAGACTTATATTAACCACAACTGATTTACGATAGGTTTTAGAACACCGAGAAAGCTTGAGTGAACAAAAAAGTTAGGAAATTTGAAAACGAAACCTAAATCGAGGTAAGTAAGGATTCGCTTATTTATCGAAGTTGTCTGAATATTGTAGTATATGTAGTTCATATAGTTTATGGACTGAATGGGAGGCTATGTACATTGTGATGTGTTACTAAATGGAAACGGTGTCTAATGTGATCGGCAAGAGTAGATCTTGGAATTAAGAACATGTTGTATATGATATAGGTTTAATTCTTTGCCTATATGTTAAATCCTACTTAGCTAAACGGTTTGCATGGATTACGTATTCACTAGAGGGTTTGTGATAGAACCATTGAACATTAATGGATTAGCTAGACATCACATAGGCCAATGTGTTGGTCTAGCAATCTCATTAATTATGTTAATGAGTAATTGTGTTATTTATTGGATTATATGCTTTTCATAATCCTGTTAGTTATCTTTAGTCCGTATTGTTATTGCATATTTGTTTTGATTATTATATGGAATGTTGATTGCTCTGTCAATCCTTACTTACTGAGCAAGTTGGAGCATTCATCCCAAATTTAACATTCAGGTTCTTCGCGTAGCGCTTTAGCAAAAAGACAAGAGAAGATTTAGGAGTTTTACTATCTCCTCTATGATGTAATAAGCCTAACTATATTTGTATAGACTATTTTAATTACTTTGTTGTAAACGAACATGGTTAGGAGGTTTTATAAACATGTTTTGGGATTTGATAAACTCCGTATTTATATATATCGTTTTGACTAAGTGATTGCTCGGCCATGCACCATAAAAGTAATTGTCTTTATCCGAGTTTCCATGACAGCTTGCGAAGTAGCTAAGAAAGATCGAAGTAAGATTAATAGAGGATATTCATTGATGAAGTATGACATAACCAAAAAGTCTGTAGGAATAATGTACTTGTCAATTTGAACTTGTATAGTAGTAACTACTCCTATTGGTTTCACTGAATAACCATTTGGTAATGTAACTTTTTCAGAAGCAATTACATCCAACTCTAGTTGAGTATGAAGAAAGAAGTGAATTGGCACGTAGTTTGCTTTAGAACCCGTATGAAAAATAGCTTTAAAATACCAAGCCTATTTAACTTTATGTTTATGTACATATCCCCTGGATCATCGAGCTTAACAATTGCTAGATTCTTTTTTTTCTTCTTCTTATTATTCGTAACTTTAAAATCCTCTATTTTAAGATCATTCTCAACATTTTTTGGTTGCTTAACCCTCAATTCTTAAGTTATTATCTTTAAATTTGAAATATCGTCAATTCGCCTATTATTTGTCATAACATTTTTGACTTACATTGTTACTGCATTGATAACATATACTTCAGCTTTTAAATTATGATGATTTAATTCTAAAAATTCATTATCATTAGTTTGTTAATTATTAGATTCATTGGAATTATCATAGACACCTTCATCATTAAAATGAAAAGTGACAATTTTGTTTTGAAATTCCAAAAACATTGTTCCTTCAAAGATATCTAACTTTATTTTAGCTGTTTTAAGAAATGGTCTTCGTATAGACAGAGATTTATATGATATTGAGTCTCGCATTTGTATAAGTCAGCTGGAAGTACTAAGTCATTTACTTTTATTGAGACATTTTCTAGTAAACCATAGGGTTTAATAACTGTATTGTTAGCTAAAGTAAGATTAATAGGTGTATTAGTTAATGAACTGATTTTCAATGACTCAGATAATTTAAGTGACATACTTTAATTGATGCTCTAAGATCACACAAGGTGAAATCTATAAAAGAAGTTCCTAATATAATAGGAATTCCAAACATTCCTTAATCGAAACATTTCTCAGCTACTTTTTTTTTAATTAACACATACACCTTTCGTCCAAAGTTTTCTTTAGATTCTTCTAAACATTTATCATTAGATTCAGAGGATTCTTTCAAAACTTCATCATAATTGGAAAATTGCAAAATTTATTCCATTAATGATTCATTAATTTCTATTTTTCTACATGTTTTAAGAATGTCTTCATTATTTTCTTTCTTCCTAGCATCAGCTAATAATTGTGAAATGGTATATATCTTCATTCCAATTATCAGATTTCTTATCATTTTCATCTTTATAAATTAATTTAGGGTTATGTAAAGATTTTTCATATTCTTCAACTTTGGATAAATACCATGGGTACAACCTTTAGGAAAAGGTGTATATTTTAATTGTTCAGCCAACCATTCTCTAGTAAGAATGACATTAGCCATCATTTCTTCTTCTTCTTCTTCTTCTTCTTCTTCTTCTTCTTCTTCTTCTATAGTTTTGTGTGTTTTCTTTTTATTACCTTATTTTAGTATCTTTCTAGATATAGGTGTGTCTTTCTTATGACTGAATAAAGCATTAACTTGTGCTTGATTTGTAGGAATAATGGCAGCTTCAGTAAGTGCTTTAGCTTGATTACTCTATTGAGTAATTAACCTATTTATTTTTAAATTCATTTGACTTTACTGATTTTTCAATTCATCAACAGTAGTATCAGTCTTAATTTGATTTTGAGAAATATGTGTAAAGTTTTGATGACTTTAAGTTCATAAAATTGTGCAAGATTTGCTCTAAACTTAGATTCATGGATTGAGCATTTTTTTGAGGTTGCTAATTAGGTGCATATTGCATCTGAGCTCATTGTCTATAAATATTATAATTTTGACTTTGAAGGCAATAACTAAGATTTGGGTGTTACCTTCCAGAATAATAACTATTGTTATCATATTGATTTCTTGGAGGACCGAAAAATTGATTCGTCATTGCATTAACCACTTTAGTATTCTCTTCATGTAGAGTAGGACACGCATCCATAGGATGTGTAACCTCATTATAGAATCCACGAGCTTCAACTTCGTTAGATCTATCTTTAATTAACAACTTAACCATATTTGATAATTCATCAATTATATGACCAAACGTATTGTTTCTTCTATTATCAACATCATAAAGTTTCTTTATTAAGGATTCAATCTTTTCACCATATTGCTTATATTGTTTAACCATTTTATTAATTGATTTTGTTGTTAAAGTAGGTGTTGTTTCAAATAGAGATCCACCACATAGTGTGTATAATAACCTTTGTTCAAAGTGATTGAGTTCTTTATAAAAATACTTCAATAAAGCTCTTTGAGTATATCTGTGTTGTGGACAAGAAGAAACTAATCTTTTGAATTTATCCCAAAATTTATTAAAGTTTTCATCATCTTTCATCTTTGCAATTGTCATGTACTTTCTGTGGGAACTAATTTTTCTAACAAGCATATATTCATCTAAGAAAGCTTCTAACATTTGAGTCCATCTAGTTATTAAATTTTAGAGGAGAAAGAAAAACCAATCTTGTACTTGATCTTTTAATGCAAAAGGAAAAACTTTACGTTTAACTTGTTCTAGGGTAACTTTTTTCGGTTCATCTTGTTAACTTTATGTTTATATTCTTTTATGAATTTCTATGGGTCTTCATTTTCTTTACCATATGAGTTAGGTAAGACACTAATAAATCCAGATGTGTTCAAATTCAGGAAATCCATCGGGGTATGCTACGCACATAAGCTCATATGAAGTAATATTTTGATTTGCTTGTCTAAAAGTGAGTTCTCTATTATTGTTGTTATTATTATTGATAACTTTAATATCATTATTATTAATGATATTGTCATTATTATTTTTGCTATCCTCCATCTTATAAACTAAATTTTCAATAAGTTGTTGTTGTCTTAAATTTCGATTAAAAGTTCTATTTATTTCAGGATCAAATGGATGTAAAGATCCTCTAGAATTTGAGCGATGTAGTGTGTAGACCATACAATATCTTGAATCCTAAGAAATTATTTAAAAATCCCTTACAAAGGCACTAAAGTTGATAGGTGTCAAGCATGCACAGTAGTTTCTAGTATTTTCCTATTCCTTGTAGTAGTGGTAAACAAGATATCATCTTTAAAGGGATTTTGCAAACTTCTGAGGAAATTATTTATTGTTTTTCTTAATTTACTAACTTAACTAACCAAACTAACCAAACTAATTCAAATAACTCAATGCAAACTTAATTAAATAAAATTCAAATTCAATATAATACAAATATCTAAACAAACATCTGAACAAACCCTCACTAAAAAAATGTATTATACTTGGATTACATTCAAACACTTGAACATAACTTTACTTCATAACCTACTTATAATCATATCACATGAAATCTTGGAATCATTAAATCCTAATTTATAATAGGTTGATACCTTTAGCAAACCATCAATTTCCTACATTGAATGAAAATAAGCCATATCCTTATCATTACAAATCTATCTATTGGATAAAACGCAATAAAATAGAAATTACGATAACATTAACACTCGATGAAAATCTGCCTAATCTAAATAAATATTAATAAGAATATGCGAATTAATAAATAACTTAGAACACAATCACCTAGAACATCCACTTGAGTAATATGACCCTATAGATTAATCTTAGTTACTACTTCTATAATTTTGGTCGATAATCATAGATATAGAATCAAAATCAAAGTATCATACATATATGCAATTACGCATACAATATCAAACCACATTATTTGTAATACGCAAAAAACAACTTATTAAAATTGTGATTGTTATATGTGATTCTATTTAAAGCATTAAGTACATGATTCATTAACTATAACTATTTAGCAATCCATAATATATACATGTCTACAATATGTTTAGATTAAAAGACTACTCGCTCATGCTAAAAATAAATAACACAATAATATAATTAGAGTCATAATTAAATAAACACCTCTTAATGAAACAAACAAAGCTCTAATGCACCTTTAAACATAAACTCAGTACAAACTAACTAATGGCTAATAGAGGACTTAGAAAAGAATTAAGAGTATATGTGGAAAACAACTAATTTTGAAGCGCTTAGTTCGTATTTATACTTTCTTAATGTATACATATCATAGATGAACTCAGATTCTTAGTAGTAATCTAAAAAACTCGTAACCAACTTCAACAATCTTGTCATTGATTCCATTTTGTTCACAAATCGCTGAGTTAATTGTAGAAATATCTCTGTGTGCTCCACTATTATATATGGCAATTCCTTGTGTAAACTCCAATTTGCTGATGATTCACTGGCTCTTCTCTGTTGCCGATTTAGACAGTGATTCTTAGTGTATTTCCATATCATTGGCTAATCTCTAGCGTTGTTCCCCAATCGACTATTTTTACTTTTCTTCCTCTTTTTCTTGCATTTCTTCATTTTTCCTAATTAATTCCTAAAATCATAAAAATAAGAAAATACCAAGTGTAATATCTTCACTATCTAAAATCAACATAAATTACACTATAAAATATGTCTAATTATTGGCTTGTTAAATCTTATGTCTCTAAACTTTATAGCCAGTAATTGTTCCACAGCGAGAAAACCAACAGGTGTATGAGATTGATTTGCAAGCTGCGATCATGTCACAACTATCCAACTTGAGTAATCAACTGGCAAAGCTTCGAAAGAGGCAACGAGCTCTACAAGTACAGGAGATACATCAACCCATTAGTTATCAAGCCATAATGGTTAATCAAACAGACATGCAGCAAGGAATGGAGTATGAGGACATCAAGTTCATGAACAATCAAGGTTATGAAAACAACTTGAGGCCGAGAGGAATGGCTCCTTAAAGGTTTAATCAAGGATACAACAACAACAAGTCCGACAAGGGAAGATAGGGCAAAGCGAAGAGTTGACTTCGTTGAAGTCAATTGAGAAGTTCTTGCACACCATGGACATGAGCAATTAGGAACACAATAACATGAACAGAGATGGAAAATACGAAGCAACCTATAAAATAATGGATGATGAGAGATCACAATCCATTAAAACTTGGAAAGAAAAATTGGTCAGTTAGCCATTGCCTTGAATTCAAGGAGTGTAGGATAGTTTTCGAGTAACATTATTATAAATCCTAATGAGAATGTTAGTATTATTCACATGATGAGTACTATGGTAACGGATGAGCCAAGACAAGAGAAAGTGATGTACAAGCCAGAAATAGTTAACATTTTGGCTATGAGGAAGCATGAAGTGTTGCATGAGAATGGAATGAAGGAAAGCAAAATTAACTTAAAATATTCAAGCAACAATGAATCAATACCTTGAAGAATCATAAGAAGGTAAAGAAATAATGGAGAGATAAAGAACAAGATGAAGGACCTTCTGAAGAAGAACTAAAATGAAATAGCATCATGGTGGTTCCAAGGAAATTTGAACCAAAGTCCAAGTACATACCGACACTCCAACTAATCAAGATAAGAGAGCCTGGAGATAAATTCATATAAATAAGCATTGATGGGCATTAATTTAGGAATTTCTTATATGATATGGGAACCTTAGTCGATGTCATGCTAATAATATGTTGGGGAATATGCCCTAGGTCGATCTAAAAACATTGTTTATCTTATAATTTTAGTTAATAAAATAGAACTTTTCATTTGTTGTTTTATTATAAGTGATTGCGGATTTACCTTATAGTAAGATCTATGTGTATTTGTTGAAATATTCTAAATGTCCTTAGTCAGGCATTATACTGAGAACTATAATGAATTAAAGCTAGTGTGAATCTTGATTGATGGTCATGTGATGATAATGTTTATAGGGATACGAACCGAGATCATGAGTACTTGTTAGGGAACAAGGTACAAAATCGACGCGCTATGAGAGCATCACATGGATTATGTCATGGGTGTTACTCATGATAGCTATATCATTTAGTCCTTCTAATTGAGAATACCATAGACTTCAATATTAGGAGCATAGTAATTGGACATAATCTAACGCTGTCTTTAACCAGACGATTATAAAGATTGTGACTAGTTATCGTGTGAATAATATATGAAGGTATGTAATCAAGATAGAATTTGTCACACCCGTATAAAGAGAGATATCAGTGGATCCTTTTATATGATATATTAATAACAGTCAAGTCCATATGAATTGATATGATCAATGTTACTTGGGTGTTTTCAAATTAACTAAAGATCAAGACTAGTACGATTAAACATTGTGGACGACTTTCCAAGTCTTATATTTAATCAGAGGATATCGCACGACAAAAGGATATGATGTATATTATTCATTAGGTTGTATCGATTTTGATATTCATGCTTCTTAAATAGTCATAATGCCTTGCTAGAGATCGTTTACGACTTGTGTACCAAAATGGTTTTGGTTCACTACCAACGTCCCATGAACCTATTAGGTCACACATAAAGAATGACTTTGTGCAATTTCCATTGGTCCTGAGTAATGAATATTTATATGATAAAATTCATGACATAAATGCCCTTGCAATTTATTATATCATGACTTATTAATAGGGGTATATGTGTAATTTGCTTAAACAACCTAAATGCAATGGTTGTATTATGGATATGATTTTAAGTCTACACATATAAATAGAGGTTTAAACCCTATAATGAAAAAATATTTTTGTTTTTGCTATTTTCGAGTTCTCTGAATTTTGGGAGGGAAAGAAAAATATTTTCTATCTCTCATGGGGCTCGCACTCCAAATTGTAGTTACCATTTTTGTGTGGATTTCTAATAGAGGATTGATGCTTGAACGTCATGGAGCTCGAACAATCAAAGAAGAAAAACACGGATTAATGTACGATTTTACTTTTGTAGATCTAGTTTAATGAAACTTATTTTCGATCTTGTTGGGGTTTTTAAAATTGTTTTAAACTTTTCGCAGCGTATGAATCCCAAAACCCAACATAATGAACCTGTTACACACCGATTTGAAGATCGATTGTCCTGATACAACAAATATGCAAGTAGTTGATGTCAAATTAGTAGCAACCATCTAGAAAGTCATGAATGTGCATGTGAATGTGGGTAGATTCACATTCATCGTAGGTTTTAAGGTTATCGATCACAACATGGATGATGATGTGTCTTTGATACTTAGGTGACCATTCGAGAACACTACCTATGCAAACTTGTACACAAGGAAGAAAAATATCACAATCAGTATTGAGAAAAATGATGATGTCGAGAAGATTGTCTTTGTTGATAGGTAAGAAGTGTTGAGGCATATGCCCTAGGTCAATCTATAAACATTGTTTATCTTATAATTCTGGTTAGTAAAATAGAAGTTTTCGTTTGCTATTTTTTATTAGTGATTGCATGTTTATCTTATAGTAAGATCAATAGGTATTTGTTAAAATATCTTAGATGTCCCTAGTCGGTCATTATACTGGGAACTATAATGAATTAAGCCTAGTGTGAATCTTGATTAATGGCTAGGTGATGATCATGCGTATAGAGATACGAATCGTGATCATGAGTAATTATTAGGGAATAAGGTACTGGACCGACCCATTATGAGAACGCCAAAGAGATTAATTCACTGGTTTTACTCATGATAGGTTTATCATACATTCATTCAACTTGAGATTACCATAAACTTCAATATTAGGAGCATGGTAATTTGACACAATCAAATATTATTTTCGACCGGACGATTATAAAGATTGTGATTGGTTACCACGTGAATAATATGTGATGGTGTGTAATCAAGATAAAATTTGTCATTCTTACATAAAGGAAGATATCAGTGAATCCCTCGATATAATAGATTGATAATGGCTAAGTCCATGTGAATTGAAATGATTAATGTTACTTGGATGTTTTCAGTTTACTAAAAGATCGAGACTAGTATGATTGAACAGTAAGGGTGACTTTTCATGCCTTATGTTTAATTAGAGGATATCGCATGACAAAAGGATACGATACATTTTATTCATTAGGTTGTATCGATTTTTATTTTCATGCTACTTGAGTAGTCATAAAGCCTTGCAAGAGAACACTTATGACTTGTGTATCAAAATGATTTTGGTTCACTGCCAATGTCACATAAACTTATTGAGTCGCACACAAAGAATGCCTTTCCACAATTTCAATTGGTCCAAAGTAATGAATTTTTATATGATAAAATTCATGACGTAAAACCCCTAAGAAATTGTTATAAGATAACTTTTTAATATGGGTGTATGTGTAATTTGCTTAAACTATCTAAATACAATAGTTGTATTATGAATAGGATTTTAAGTAAGGGATAATCTACGCATATAAATAGAGGTTGCAAACCTAAAATGAAATAAGATTTTCATTTTTTCTATTTTCAAGTTCTCTGGATTTTGTGGGAGAAAGAAAAACATTTTCTATCTCTTTTGGGGCTAGCACTCCAAATTGTAGTCAATATTCTTGTGTGGATTTTTAATAGAAGATGGACGCTTGAACGTCATGGAGATCGAACAATCAAAGAAGGAAAACACATAGTAAGGTATGATTTTATTTCTATGGATCTAATTTAATGAAACTTATTTTTTATCATGTTGGGGTTTTTCAAAATGGTTTTGAATTTTTCATTGCTTATGAACCCCAAAAACCAAATAGTTGTATTAGAGCCATACACTCAATTCTATTACACATTTGCATGTTTTCTCTTATGTATATATGAGATATGTGTAAAAACATGATATTGATTAATGTATACATGATGTACATAGAGTTTCTGTAATAATCATTATAAATAATTGGTTTTGAAACATGTTGTTAATTCATGCATGTTAATACATATGCATGATTTAACTCAATGACAGAATTCATGTTTAGAATATTTAAATTAATATATGTTTAAATATTGAATGATGCAAATTTTGTATGTTGACATGGTAGAAGTCATATTTATGTTAATGTGATTCTAGTGTTAAATATATATATATTGTTCAATAATTATATACGGCTCCATGATAGAAATAATGATTAGGTTAATATGATTAATTTAATATAATTTTGGTGTCGAATGCAAAATTAATATTTTGTTTCTTGATTGAATTACTTGTTTCGTATGAATAAGAATCAAAATTGATTTTGATCATATATCACATTGTGGTTATCTGTTAGTATACTTCTATTAGATAGAAAATAAACTTGTAATTGGATAAGAATTACAATTCCTATAAGATAGGTGATATATAAAACAAATTCTAATTAGATAAGGATTCAAAGTATCTTAAATTTTAATTGAATTAGGATAAGATATTAAGTTAGAGGAGGGCCCGAGTTAATTAAAAACATTTAATTAATATTTTTAATATTAAAATAAAAGGCAATTTTGGTCGATTGGATTGACTAAAATAACGAGAAATTTCAGGCGATTCAGTTTTCATAACTAGAATTCGTTGTCTAAAAAAAGAGGGCGCAGCCCCTGTACCGATGGTAATTGTTCATTGTACAAGGATATTCATATGATAGTCATTATTAGTAAAATTTCCTAACTTGTTTACTAATTGTACATGCATTGTAATGTATGATATTTATCTTGTTTAATTTATGATCACTAAAATAATTAAAAATATCTCTTCTAAATTTTAAGTCAAGTGCCATCCTTTTTTAAATACTTGATAAGGTTTCGATCACATCAATATGGGCATGCCTCTGCAGAGTATATTATGTTATCTTGGTGAGCCAAGTTGAGTAACAATTGCTCTACTATTTGAAATGGTTAGGCTTGATAAAGCTATTAAAATGCTTTTGGGCTTTAGGCACTAGATGAGATAAAACATGCTAAGACATAAGATGTCATAATCTCATAAAAACAACTAAAAGTTACATATGATGCAATTAGTCACTGGTATCGACCTAAATAACCTAATTTATAGTTTCATACCTTAGCTATCTTGGAATTAGGTGAAAAATAGATTTTAGTCCCTAAAATTAACATACTGTTTTAAAGGAGGGATGTTAATTTAATGGGAGTTTATTACTTTATACTAAAATGAACATTCGCATAATCTTTGTTGTAGATCTATGGCCAATTCAAATCATACTAATCCCATGTCACTGTGATCTATCCTTGAGAAGGATAAGTTGTTTGGGATAAAATTTCTTTGGACATGTTTGGAAACTTGAGAATCGTTCTTCGGCATGAACGCAAGTTGTATGTCCTAGATGACCCTATTCTTGAGGAACCACCAACTAATGCTTTAAGAGCCGTGAAGGATGCACATACTAAGCATGTTAACAACTTAACAGATGTTGCATGCTTTGTGTTGACAACTATGGTTCCTTAACTTAAGAAGAACATGGAAACGCATGGAAGCTTATGACACGGTTATAATGCTGAAGGAAGTGCTCCAATAAGAGGCTAGGCAAGAAAGGTTCGAGACAGTCAAGAACCTTCATTCTTGCAAAACGGCTAAGGGTGCATCAGTTAGTCATCACGTTCTGAAAATGAATGGCTATCTTAATAGACTTGGTTTTTCCAAAAGCCAAGAGTTAGCTACAAATTTGATATTGAATTCATTACATGATAGTCATTTACAATTTGTGATGAATTATAACATGAATAACATGGTGAAGTCTATCTAAGAGTTGCATTTGATGCTTAAAACTGCTGAGAAGAATGTCAAGAAAGGAAAGGCTTTGAAGAAAAAGGCAATGGCAAGGGTAAAGTTGTCAAGGTTGTTGTTACTATCACAAAGCTTATGGAACAAGTCAAGCCTAAGACCGATTCTATTTCACAGTCCCAAAAAGGAAAAAGAAGGAAATTGTCATTTGCACCATGCACCTGGGCATTGGTTTAGAAATTGCAAGCTCTATCTTGAAGATCTAAAGAAAAAAAGAGTAGTTCGACTACTACTTAAGGTATTTATTTTACCGAAGTTCACTTATCTACTAGTGATTCCTTAGTATTGGATACCGGATATGGATCTCACATTTCTATTAATGTGTAGGGTATCACCAAAAGTAAAAAACTAAAGAAAGGGAAGTCATCTTACGAGTTGGAAATGGAGCAAAGATTGCTGCGTTTTCTGTAGGATGCTATGAGTTAATTTTACCCAGTGGATTTGTGTTAGTTTTAAATAATTTTTATTATGTCCTTGCTTTGAGCAAAAACATCATTTCAGTTTCATGTTTGGATTTGAATGGTTTTAATTTCATTATTGCGCATAATAAATGCTCCATTTCTATACGAATGATGATTTGTTTGATGGTATTTATATTCTAAACATGAAAAGGTTCACATATACTAATATTCTTAACATAAACACAAAGAGAGTATAGTCAAATGATTTGAATCAAATTTAGCTTTGGCATTGTCGCGTTGTCCATATAAATGATAAACGCATTTTTAAACACCATAAATATGGACTTTTAGATTTATTTAATTTTGAATCATATGAAACATGTGTATCTTGTTTACTAGGCAAGATGAAAAAAGTCCTCTTACTAGACACAATGAAATAGCAAGTGATTTATTGGGTATAATACATACTAATGTATGCAATCCTATAAACACAATGGATAGAGGTGGTTATTAGTACTACATTACTTTCAACGATGATTTCAGCATATATGATTACATATAGCTCATAAAATATAAATGTGAATCTTTTTATATGTTTTGAACATTTCAGAGTGAGCTGCAAAATCAACTTGGTCAAACTACTAAAACACTTTGATCAAATCAAAGAGATGAATATTTTAGCCTAGAGTTTGATGATCATCTAAGAAACTGTGGGATTGTCTCAGAGTTAGCTCTTCCAGCAATTCCACAATGGAATGGTGTTTCTAAGAGGAGAAATCAGACTTTATTAGATACGGTTCGGTCTATGATGAGTCATGTAGATTTTTCTATTTCTTTTTAGGACTATGCCTTTGAAACTGTTTCGTTTACACTAAATTGTGTTCCTTCTAAAGCGACTGATAAAACACCATATGAGATGTGATTTGAGAAAAGGCAAAGTTTGTATTTCTTTAAGATTTGGGGCTGTGAGGTTTTAGTACAATGACAAATCTTAGAAAAATTATCAGCCAAATATACCAAGTGTGTATTTTTTTGGTTATCCTAAAGAAACTACTTTTATAATCACCCTGAGAACAAAGTTTTTGTTGCTCGAAATGGTGTCTTTATGGTAAAGGAGTTTATTTCAAAAGACAACAATGAGAATAAAGTAATTCTTGCAGAAGTTTAAGAACCACAAATAAATACTCAACCGCCAGTGGAAGATCAACAAAGTCTTGAACTAGTTGAACTGTCACAGGTATCGCAAGGCCGGTGTAGGTCTGATAGTGTTGGAAATCAACATGAGAGATTTGGATTTCTTATCACTAATAGTAGTAAGGTGTTGCTTATAGATCAAGATGAGCCTGTCAGGAGGCTGTTTCTAGCCTTGGTGCAGATAAATAGCTTAGTGCCATGAATTGTGAGATGCAATCCATTTATGATACCCAAGTTTGGAACTTGGTTGATTTACCTAAAGGTGGTAAGACCATTAGATGTAAATGGTTTTCCAAAAAGAAAACTGACATGGATGGCAATGTGCATACTTATAAACCACAGTTAGTAGCAAAAGTTTTCAAATAGACTCAAGGTGTTGATTATGATGAGACTTTTTCTCCTATAGCCATGCTTAAATCTAATAGGATTCTAATTGTGATAGCTGCATATTACGACTACGAGATATGGCAAATGGATGTCAAAACAACTTTACTAGATGGAAAGTTACTTGAAGACATGTGTATGATACAACCCGAAGGGTTTGTTCATCCTTAAAATTCTAGGAAAGTGTGCAAGCTTCAAAGACCCATTTATAGATTAAATCAAGCTTATCGGAGTTGGAGTCTTCATTTTAATGAAGCAATTAAGGAATTTCGTTTCATTAAAAAAAAATTAGCCTCGTTTATACAAGAAGGTCGGTGGGAGCGTGGTTGTTTTTCTGGCACTATATGTTGATGGTATTACTCATTAAAAATGACATCCCAACCTTGTAGAGTATCAAGTCTTGGTTAGGGAAGTGTTTCTAATTGAATGACTTAAGAGATGCAGCCTATATCCTTTGGATTAAAATCTATGGGGATAAATCTAAAAGACTTATTAATCTATGTCAATGTGCTTCTATAGAAACGGTACCGAATAGGTTCAGTATGCAAAACTCTAAAAGAGGGTCGTTGCCAATGTCTCATGGTATAAGTTTCAGCAAGACTCAATGTCCTAAGACTAATGATGAACGAGAATGCATGAATACAATTCCATATGCATCAACTATTGGAACTATTATGTATGCCATGGTTGTGCACTAGACCTAGTGTATGGTATGCTTTGAACATAACAACCATATATCAGTTTGATCTTGGCGAGAGTCACCGGATAGCAGTAAAGAACATTCTTAAGTACTTGAGCAAGACTAAAGAAGTGTTCTTGGTCTATGGAAGTTTGGAAGACAAGCATGTTGTAAATGGTTACACATATGCAAATTTTCAAACTGATATAGATGACTTCATATCGCGGTCTGATATGTGTTTGCTTTGAATGGAGGCACGATGAGCTAGAAAAGCTCAAATAAAGAATCTGTGGCAGGTTCTACAATAGAATTTGAGTATATTACAGCATCCGATGTATCTACAGAGGCAGTTTGGATAAAAAAAAATCATCTCTGAACTTTATGTAGTTCTTAGTATAGCTAACTCCTTTCATTTGTATCGTGACAACAACGGGGTGATAGCATTGGCCAAGGAACCAAGATCACACCACTGATCTAAGCAGCTACTTAGACGTTTTCATCTCATTCGAGAAATCATTGATAGGGGAGACTTAAAGATTTGTAAAGTTCTTACGGAAGATAATGTTGAGAATCCTTTGATGAAGGCTCTTCCACAAATGAAACACGATGGTCCTATTAGGTAATTAGGTATTAGATACATGAATAATTGGTCATAGTGCAAGTGGGATATATTGGAGCAAATGCCCTAGGTCAATTTGTAAACAATGTTTATCTTATAATTCTAGTTAATAAAATAGAGTTTTTCATTTTGTTGTTTTATTACAAGTTATTGCATGTTAACCTTATAGTAAGATCCATGAGTATTTGTTGAAATATCCTAAATATCCCTGGTCAGTCATTATACTAGGAACTATAATGAATTAAGACTAGTATGAATCTTGATTGATGGTCATATGATGATCATTCGCAAAGGGACACGAATCGAGATCATGAGTACTTGTTAGGGAATAAGGTACTGGACCAACCCGCTATAAGAATACCACATGGATTAAGTCATAGGTGTTAATCATGATAGGTATATCATTTAGTCTTTCGACTTGATAAAATAGGTGTTAATAAAATAGGTGTTCATCATGATAGGTGTTAATCATGATAGGTACTTGTAAGATATATGTTATTTATTAGATCGGATCAATTTCGATATTCACACTACTTGGGTAGTCATAATGTCTTGCTAGAGACCGCTTATGACTTGTGCACAAAAATGGCTTTGGTTCACTGCCAACATCGCATGAACCTATTAGGTCATAGATAAAGAATGGCTTTGTGCAATTTCAATTAGTCTAGAGTAATGAATTTTTATATGATAAAATTCATGACGCAAAAGCCCTTACAATTTTTTATATGATAACTTATTAATATGGACGTATGTGTAATTTGCTTAAACTGCCTATAAAAATAGTTTTATTACGAATATGATTTTAAGTGGGGGCTTCTCTACACATATAAATAGCGGTTGAAACCCTAAAAAAACAACATTTTCATTTTTGCTATTTTTGAGTTCTCTGGATTTTGAGATAGAAGGAAAAATGTTTTCTTTTTCCCTTAGGGCCAGAATTCCAAATTGTGGTACCTATTCTTGTGTGGATTTCCGATAGAGGACGGGCGGTTGAACGTCTTAGAGATTGAATGATCAGAAAAGGAAAACACGGATTAAGGTATGGTTTTACTTTTGTAGATCTAGTTTAATGGAACTTGTTTCGATGCTATCAGGGTTTTTCAAAATGGTTTTAAATTTTCTATTGCATATGACCTAAAAACCCAATAAGAAGTACATCCAAATAGGAATGATATATAATTATCTTTGATCTACAAATGGAGTATCTTAATTTATACTCAGACAAAATGAATGAAATGACGCTTGGTTAATGATGTTAAACTATGTACTATTGGAAGGCGGCCAACGGGTTTTGAAATTTCAAGTTTTGAAATTTCAGTCAGTTAAGTAGTTAGTTATTTATTTTAGTTTCGGAAAATTTAAACATTTTAGTTTCTAACTTTCAAAAAATTTTGTTAAATGTGCAGGAAAGACCATTTGCTGGTTGGCGATTCATCGCAATGGAAATGTCTCGATAAACTTAGTAAAGATTGTAAAAGAGCAAGGGAGTTCAAGTGGCAAATGTGAGGTAAATGGAAAAACCATATGTAAGTTTTATGAAATTTTATACGTACATGGATTTGACATAGTCAGGACATCTTATGTTTTAATACACAAAGTTGGGAAAGCGTCAAAGAGGAATTAATAAAAAATATACACAAAAAATTTGGAGAGATAAGTCGATGCCATGTATGTACATACATGCCGCCCTGGGGTACAGGGCATGGTGTCAACCAAGTGCACATAAAACCATCACAAACAGCTTGATGTAGCACAGCACCGTACCTTATAAGGGACAGTGCCTCTGCTGATGAATGGGGTTTTAGACCCCATTTTATTATGTCATGCACACTTGAAACCCATTCCATTCACCACTAACCAAGCATACATTGAACTTGTGAGCAAAGTGAGAGCTTAGATTCATAGAGGCTTGGAGGAGTGTTCTACATCGAAAAATAGTCCGCCATGGAGGTAAGTTTATAATTTCATTAGTTATGCTTATATATTTTTGAGAAATTTTAATAAAATTACATGAATAGTGGATATGAGGTTGTTGGATAAGATTTTCAATTTGTTTGAATGTAGGGCATCAATATGGCTTACGAAAACCTAGTATATGTTTTTCACATTATTTGGCATGTGAATGTTCTTTGTACTATAAAATTTTGATTTTAGGTGATTTTGAGACCTGTAATGCATTGTCATTAAGTCATATGAATTTGAGAAAATGTTGAAAACAATGAGGCAAGCAAGCTAAGTGAGAGCAAATGATTTTAAGGCATCATCCTCAAAACATCTAAATAAGGAGGAACCTAGGCCTTTTACGTCGAAATATTAAATTAGTAAATAGGCCAAGGTTATATATGAGGATATTGAGCATAAAGAGTTCAATTGCGAAAGAAGCTAAGTATGATAAAAGAGCAAAAAACTACGTTCTGCAATAAGGTTAGGAGCAATGCACTCAAGAATAGGGAGAACAAAGTTAAAGGAGCAAGTGAAATTGTGTACGAATTTTACGTCAATGCAAAGTTTACTAAGAAAGGTGATCCAGTAAAGGTGAGAGGGTTGTTTGCTTCATTTAATGAGAGTGCAATTAATAGTATATATGGGTTAGAGCATATGAGTAGAGTTAGAGCCGAACAAAGTTTCCCGAATAATCTATATGATAATGTATACCCTTTAAGTCCATAGAGCAAGTATTAGTTATCCAAGGACAACAAAGATAGTTAATACGAGCTGAGAATGTGTCGAAACACATTAAGAAGAGGAGCATGCAAAAAGTCTACAGAATGTGGAAACACTTTCTTGTTGTTTTATTATACTAGTACACTTATTAGGACAATATCAACAAGCCAAATGTGGCTTGTTTATTTGAGATTACAAAGTATGGGGACATCAACGTCGACAAGCTCACTTACAAGAATCTAAGGGAGCCCATCATGTCAAAGAGAGCGACAAAAACTGTTGTTTCCTACTTTGATCACTTTGTTATGCTTGAAGGTCGAAATGCGATTTCTTCGAGATGAAAATTTTGATATTGAGGCCCAAACGACCATAGATGAAGCGTTTATGCACACACTAAAATTACCAACTGATTACCAAGACTCTTAGGATTAGAAGGAGAAAGCCGAGGGCAACAGACTTGAGGCCGAGTTGCCGAGCAGCATGAAGATCATTCAACAATAACAACAGTAGCAGAGTTAGCCCTAGAATTGGAATACGAGGGATTTGGAAAGGAGGAGGAGATAAAGCAATGATTCGCTGAGGACTATAGGTTTGTAGACCCACTTATAGGAGAGCATGACTTGGATGGTCCTGAAGTTTTTCCACCATCTCCTCCACCACAACCAATAGTACCACTAGAGGACTTGACTCTACGACAACAAAGGATGTAGATTGCTGAGATGAGAAGACAGTACCTAGAGGACAAGGCTGAGTATTGTGAAGCCTTGATGAGATATGAGCAAGACCAACTAAACGGATAGCATAACTTTATGTTATTTACAAATCATCAAAGGGACGTAACTAGATATGAAAAGAGCAGATGGATGAGATTGACATATATGTCTTTTGGCTTTCCAGTGGCACTGAACTACATGTTTGATCAAAATGTGGTACAAAGAAGAAGAGTAGAGCGTCCTTTGACACCATCCTATGTTGGAGCTGATGATGCTGATAATGATGATGTTGATGCGCAATCCTTATGTAAGATTCTTAGTATTTCTTTTGACCTTGGGGATTTGAAAGATATATTGATACTGATTCTATTACAGTTATGACATTTTTGTTACTTATGTATTTGTTTAAATTCTAAATTTTATGTTTAGTTTAGTATATTTGTGTTATTATTGTATGTTTGTGTTTAAGTATTTTTATGTTTTAGGCTTATTTCTAAACTTTAAGGACAAGATCTTGTTTATGTTTGGGAGCATGAACACTACACTATAGGAATTGGTAAGAGATGATGAAATAAGGATAAACATTACATGTATGATTGTTTAAAATTTTATTTTTGAAGCAGTAGTGTATTTCTATTTCAGTTATTTACTATTTGAATGTGTTTAAGTAGTATATATCAGGTTATACATAGTAATATGTAATGAATAAATAGTTCATTTGCATGTTCATGCCTTTAATTAAGGAAGATTAAGATATAAATATCTTGTTCATATGAAACTCAAGATAGTGTTTTTAAATTTTTGAAGAAAATATGAAATGTAGTAAATAACGGTATGATTTTATGATTAGAAACCTAAAGTTAGGGAAGACCATGAACTTGAAACAAAAGCAAGGACAATACTAGAACATTTCTTATGGAAAAAGTTAGATCTTTCAGAAATTCTATAATAAGTGTGAACCTTAATTGATAATAAAAAATAAATATAGAATTAATGCTAAGAAGGGAAGTAATATGCAAGTTTAATGAAAAAAGTTGAAGTTAACTTGATTGATAGAGTGAACGTGAGAAGTGCTAACAAGAGTTTTAAAATTAGAAAAAAAAAATAGAATCCCACAAGTTTTATAAGAAATGGAGAAGAGAACTTGATGGCTAGAAAAAGTGAGGAAAAATGGAATTCATAGGAAAAGGAGTAGGCGCCGTGTAATTAGAAAATATAAGGAGAAAAAGAAAAGAAAATAGAGAAAATAATCAAGGAATAAAGGTGGAAGTTAGAATAAAATTCTTCAAATAAAAGATTTAGCTCGAGTGTTTGTAGCTTTGTTGAGTTAAGTTGTCTTTCCAACTATGTTAAGTTCTATAGACTCTAGAAGTGCTAAAATCTACCGAAATTAGTATAAGCTATGCTTATTTTTGAATTCTTGAGCTTAATGAGAAATTATGAGATTGCATACTTGCCACTTGAGCGTCAAGGTGAAAAAAACTCGTGAGTAGTAATGGTTTTTATTGTGATCTACTTTGGTGTTTTAAAAGAGAATTGTATGTGTTGTTAATGTACAGGTTTTGAAAATATAAGTTTTTGAAAATAAGGACTCTTAAGTGGATTATTAACTTAAACTTAGTAGAATTAAAGGATACCCCATGAACGATGTAAAATGAATATGATCTAAAGTAGTAGGACTACTTATGAAACTTAGTAAATTACATTTTTGCTCGGGAAGTGCAAAATTCAAAGTTTGGGGGTATTTGATAAGTGATTATTTAGACTTATATATAGGTTTAATTTAATAGTATAATTAGTATCAATATCTCAAAATGAGCTCAGATTAATGATATTTATGTATATTTAGGCATACAAGGCATAAAGGAGATAAACGGGTGAATTAACGAAGAAAAGAACTAAAATACATAAAAGATTGTTTGACGTCATGGCAAGGAGGTGCGATGCTATGCGAGATGAAGGCACAATGTGGGAAGATGAAAGCACATCATTGGAGACCAAGGAAAAGAAAATAGTGAGCAAGGATGGTTGGCGCAATCATGGCACTATGGAGGCAAAGGGACGGTGTCGGGGACAGACATGAACAAATTCGAGTATACTAATTGAAGAATTTGCACACTGAGTGACCAAATCTGTCATGACATCGTAGGTTCACACACAACTCCAGACCACTTACAGACAGCGCCGAGAGTAAAGAAAATAGAAAGTTAGAGTTCTATTTCATGTTAAATTATTTAGTAGGGTTTCTAATCATTTTAAAATATTTTTTAGGAGTACAAATATATATTAAAATGTGGTAAACTCAAAAATTATTATAGATTAGCAACCATTGGCAATAATTAACATATTTTTACTTTATTCTTGAGTATTAAGAAGTTTTGTCGAAGATAAGACATTGAATACTTATACGTGGTGATTCGGGTATTATTTTTATTTAATTAAAGTATTTGATTATATATTTGATTTCAATGAGTACCACTATATGCATGTTTGTTTCAAATAAGTACGAGTAGTTCATTAATCTTAAGGATTAATGGATCCTATGGTATGAATGCTATGCTATAAACATGAATAAAGTGTAAAAACAAAAGCGCAATAGTTAGAATTTGTGTTGAATGTGAGCGTAATTCTAAGAACATCTTGATCACAATTTTGTTGATATTAGGTTTTAGAAGTTATCATGGCTATTTAAGCTTTTAATTTGGATATGGACGGTACAACCGTAAAATATATAACATCCTAAAATAGTTGTTGATTAGGGAGACATGGATGGTTAACTTAATTGGTTATGAGTCTAAAGATTTGGAACATTAAGGCAATATGGAGCTTATGTTATTAACACCGATAGGTGGAGTTCTAATTTTCATATTAGAATCTTTTCCATCACTACAATAGGTTATAGTGGATTTGAAGAAAATCTATCTATTCCAATTAGGCATTGCACACAAATAATAAAGATGATAAAGTGAGTTGAAAAACATAGTATTTCATTACCTAGGTGAAGTCGTGAGCTAACATACTCTTAATATAAAAGTTAAAAGTAATTTACATAGCTTTGTTAGAATAGTTTACTTAAGAGAAATTTAGCCTATTCTACAATGTCTCAATTAGGTTATATGATGCTAGCTTTAGGTATGTGGTCTTATCGAGCTGCTTTATTTCATTTGATCACTCATACCTATTAAAAGGCATTATTTTTTTAGGATCTTTTAATTTAAAAACAAATTAAAAAAGAATTCCTTAGCAATTTCGACTAGGTACATACCGATTGCATACACCTTTCCCTAAAGACAATATTTGTAATCAACATAAGTTGGTCATACTATTACCACAATTGAGTTGTTATACTTATGGCCATAATCAATGGTTAGGAAAATAGCAAAATATAATCTAAAACCAATTTAACTTCGTAGGCGCAACAAATTTACCTCCCTCATAATCAAGGTCTAAATCGATTACCTCAATTGCCGATATGGAAAATTGTGCGAAGACTCACTCTTTGTCACGTATGATCTCACTCCCATCCTGAACGAGCTTCGTCTTCTTTCTTACTCAGATGCTAATGTACCACAACTGCACATCGATTAGTGCTCCAGCTGTAGCTAAGAATGCTACTCCTAACAGAAAAGCTTTGCATTGGCTATCACTTCCATTGACCACATAAAAGTCTGTAACAAACAAGAAGTCTCCTACGTGGACAGATACATTCTTGGCCATCCTTCTGAGTTTCTCCACCATCCCGTTCAGATATGTCACATTGGTATCTGCATCACCGATGATACATAGTTCGCACAGTTTGAAGATCTTGGAAGACATGACATAAATTGTAGCACCCGTGTCATATATTACCCTAGGAAATTTCTTGTCTTATTGGAAATGGTAATGCAATATGCTAGGGGCACAATCTTTTTCTCTTCACCATCATCTATCCTTATATGTATGGTCCTTCGTTCAACAAGTCGTAGATTCCATGGAGGCTTTGTACTTATCCGTGCACCTTTTTATAGAGGCTTTTCTTTCGGGTTATCTCTGGATCGATCTCTTATAGAGACTCCTTCATCCACAAATATGTATCCTTAAAAATCATGTCTAAAATAATGGTGGAACAAGCAAATAAATTCTCAGTTGAAGAATTCAATAGATGCAGAATTTTAAAACTGACTACTCTTCCTTTATGCTCAATGGATACAACCCTTCATTAAGTCAATGTTGGCTCTGCCTGTTGGCACAAAGGGCTTATAAAAAAGAACTGAGAATCGTATGGACTTAAGTGACTATCATATCGATGATGTGGGTGTTTATAGGGAATTTCAAATCCCCTACATGTACCATTAGGTCTTCGATCACTCCTTTTAAAAAGATTTCTTTGCCATCAATGGCATGAATTTGAGTTTCGTCTTGATCAACTCACTAGTCCCAATAGAATCAAGAAAACTTGAGTAAATCACTTTAATTAATGCTCCAAAATCAAGCATTACATTTTCCAAATAGACTCCAACTATTTTGCAAGGGATACTTACTATCCCTAATCGACACACTTAAGTGAGATGTAATCGGGACTTCCTTGGGGTTCAGGTTAGTCATCTAATTCAATTTCTTCTGGGCTATGGTTTTGTAGACGTCCTTTTCTATGGTGCTATCGCAAGAAATAGTGTTCACTTGTGCGCCGGGTTAGTACCCATATTTGTGCTAGGTAGGGTTGCGAAAGCAACTTCCCTCTTCCTCTAATCCAACCAGATGTTATGCAATTTGCCCTACCTGGCCTTCCGAGTTTTGGACCACGACATTTGTGTTATTGAGAGCTTTGTCAGTGTTTGCCTAAAACTGGCTTACGTTTTTAGGAAATTGTGACGACCCTAATTCTACAACCTAAATTAGGCCCCATCCGGCCTAGACTTATGTGGACCTTGAGTCAATCCTTGCGATGTCAACGCAAGCCTAGTCAGCCTTCCTAACTGTTTATCATTACAAGGCTGCAAAATTTTACATTTTTAGCGAGTTATTCAAACTTGTAAGTTATTGAAGTTTATGCGGAAGCTATTTCAACTCAAACAAATCTAAACAACTCTACACGAATTAGTCTGGAAAATCTAGAGTGTGGAAACCCCGCATAACTCAGTCAACATATACAAATACATGCCCTTACATATATTAATATACATAATAATATAAAACCTACAAAAATGTGGAAGGGAAGGCAACTCCAAAGTCCTCATAGTAGATCTCCTAGTACTGGCCCCTTTCCCTTACTCGATTGTGGATCTGCACTCAGTTAAACACAAGAATAATGAGCCCAAGTAAGTAACTCCAGTAGGACACTAAACAACATTTCAAAATAAATAAATTAGTATGTATTCGTACAGATAGAAAGAAAGGTATAAGGATGCATGAATAAATAAAAGACTGTAAATAAATTAAAAACAATCGATACATGAGTGTTCAGGGATGCAACAAAGAGGCGCAAGTAGTCCCGACCAATAGGTCGTTGAGTCTTGGCGAAACATCAAAACTTAGGACCTAGGACTTTGTACACTCTCAAGCCCTAAACCCACGAGATAGTGAGACTTCCTAGAAAAACCACGCTAAGAACTCACACCCCGTCAAAATTAGTATCAAGTGCAGTGCATCTCGAGGTCATGACACTGGTATGTTACTTCAGCAAGCCACTCCTTCCAAGGATCACTGTTGAGTGACTTGCCATAAGACAACTCAATTAGAATGGAATTCCAAGGAATAGATAACAAACAATGAACAACAATATTCAATAGCTTAAAATGAAATATTATGTATTTCCTAGCTGGTTTCCTTACCTTAATCACACGCTTATTCTTAGCCTATCCAATCTCCCGACACTTCGAAATGGGTTCCTGACCCTCGAGAACTCCTCTTAGGATCCTGATATCATATTATAGGTTTTTGAGTATGTTAGGACCTTTTCTTAGGGTATTACACCGGTTTAGAGTGTTTAAGGAACTTTTCAAAAACACAAATTCTTTTTACTGCCTAGGTAATTAGCTCGCTAATTCTAATGTTAGTGTGCGAATGAGATGGCCCCTCTCCTAATCTAGGGCACCGCTAGTCTAATCCCGTACTTAAACCTTAATCATATCCATGCAGGACTTAACTATGAATTAGTCAGCCTTTACAACCTAGATGCCTCTTTTCTCGTGTTCATGATAAGTAATACACTAGTCCTATCAGTTTATAAAATTTAAAGTTAATTAAAACTTTTTATTAAATTAATTAATTAGCAGAAGTCTTATTGATTATGCGGAAGCAATGAGTAACTTCTGCGGGAGCCATTTATAAAATCCTAAGTGTGGAAAACCAGGAAATGACATCATATATATAAAGTCCTCAAAATGAAGTGAAATAGTCTAAGTCAAGTCGAGGAACTAACGCTCAACCCAATATAAAACCCCAAATAGTATGTGAAAGACGTATATAACATATACAATCAAAATACAAAACAAGACCTAAAATCAATGCAGTGACGCACCGCGGGCTCAGGAATAGTCATCGATCTTTTCTTTGCCCGGCCTGCTGGTAGTCGGCTTTGCACCCACCGTCATAAAAAGGACGGTAAGTACAAGAATAAAACAATAATCCCCGATGATAAGTTTAATTTGCATTTCCAAATATTCAAATGGTATTTAAAAGCATATAAATGGAAAAATTAGAAAATAAACCATATGCGAGTAAATACCAGAGTTAAAGAAGTGAAACTGATACTAGGCTAAGTAGTGGTGATTTAGGTCCGGTCGGCATTGAAACATGTCACTCCGACTCAATAATCATATAGCACAAGGGACACTAACCCAAATGTTACTAGGGACTCTAACACCGATGTGTAGACCACCTCAGGGACTCTAACCCCGAGTGTCATACATTGTCAAGTAACATGTGCCGACATCCCCAGGGACTCTAACCCCGTGAGTCGCGCACACCTCGATCGAGTACAGGACCTAAATGCAGAAACTACTTTTTAAATTTCAAGAAATACCAAGTATGGATTGTCAAGGCATAGGCACATCTATACACCTAAACAAATAAGGAATACAAGTCCTCTTAAACATTTATAAGATATTCACTAGCCTAATGGCATGCTATTTATCATTCAATTCACATGTAAAACAATAAGAATAGACATAGCATGGGATGGAATCAATTAATCAAATCAACTGAATGGATATCATGCAAACTAGACTCATCAAGTAAGCATAGACACAAAGAGCACATGATATAAGAATACAAATGCAAAATAGTCAAAAAGACTATGTAAGGACAACAATTTATAGAAATGAAATGCCAAGTAAAGTTGCCATTGGGTGTACTCACAACAACAAAGTAAAGTCCTAGCTTTACTGGCCTCCCGATACTTCAAATCTTGTATTCGCTCTCTCGTATCCTTTTCTTAGGTTCTTGAGTTTGGTGTCTTATTAGTTCAAGTATGGTGGGTTTAAGCTTAATTTATTGATATATAATTTTTTCGAAATTTTTCCAAAATTTTCCTTCATATTTCTTCTATTCTTTTTCATTTTTTTAAACTGTATTTGGGTCGGGTCGACCCCAACGGGTCGGAACCGACCCAGCCCGTTGGCCCACTGGGGGGATGCACACACGCGCGCGTGCGTGCATCTTCTCAGTTGATCGAACCAGCTTCACTGGTTCGATCGATCATCATTTATTTTTTTTGTTTGTTCTTTCCCGTACTTCCGGTGATGGGTTAGGGTGGCTCTCCATCCTAACCCTGGTGGAATACCACCTCGGCCCAGTTCGACCATGGGATTCGGCCTCCATGGACGAACTCTACTCGCAGCCACCCCACCGCTAACCACCCGAGATCCATAACCACAACGAGGACTCACTGCGATTTTTACGTCTCCTCTCTTTCCCGGCGCGTCCCTTCTTCCCCTCCTCCTCTCCTCTTCTTCTTCCTCGCTCTCGGCCACCCCGTGTTTGTATTTTTGTGTATGTTTGTTTGTGTGGGGTGTAGGTGTATGTCGGGTGGACACATGTCATGGATTTTAGCAGGGTGTTGCTTGGGTTGGGATAAGTAATTCCTTATTTCATATTAGTATTAAATAAGACTTACTAAAATGGTAACTACCCGTTTCCCAAGCTCGCACGCTACTAGAGGCGTGTCCCTGCTCTCGTCTTGGTCCCTATAACTGTACAAACCGACTTAGGTCTACATAATACATGACACTAGGCACACATCAATACAAAAATACGATATACCTCGGCCACATGCCTCGGCCGGTGCACGTATCACAGTGTAGGTCCTACATCAAGGGTCGGTGACCCTGATTAAGGAATTAAAACGGGGTTAAAGATTTGGGCCGTGTCAAATACTCCCAACAAAATGAAAATCTCATCCTCGGAATTAAGTTTAAGTTACGGTTCTACCTAACTCGAACAGGTACGAGAATCTATTTCGCTTGTAGTCCTCCCGCTCCCAAGTGAGTTTTGTGTCATTGTGGAACTGCCACTTGACGGGTACCTTTGGGATGGACTTGCTCCTTAGCTATTATACCTTTCTATCTAGGATATGAAAGGGTTGTTCCTCGTAAGAGAATTCCTCGCTCAGGTCGATCTGACTCAAGTCAACTATTGGTCGCACACCTGACATCTGTGGTGGAAATTCAAGCTCGTATGCCACTTTCCCAACCCATTTCTTAATCATGAAAGGCTCGATGTACCTCGGTGCAAGCTTGTCTTTCACACCAAATCTTTGAAGACCCTTCCGAGGGGAAACCTTTAAATAGACAAAGGCTCCCTAAGAATACGCGAGATCACTGCGATAGTTATCCGCATATCTTTTTTGTCTCTTATATGCTTCTCTGATTCTCTGACGGATCAGTTTGACCGTTTCCGTGTGGTCAACAACAATTTCAGGCCCCACTATCTCTCGGTCCTTAGGCTCAGCCCAACACAATGGCGAGCGACATGGTTTGCCATACAAAGCCTCGAATGGCGCCATCTCAATGCTAGCCTGATAACTATTGTTATAAGCGAACTCAAACAACGGTAGGTACTCCACCCAAGATCCGATAAACTCCAACACGCACGCGCACAACATGTCCTTGAGGACCTGAATCAATCTCTCAATCTGCCCGTCCGTCTGAGGGTGGAAAGCCATACTGAACTGTAGGCGCGTACCGTACTGCTCTTGCATACTCTACCACATCCTGGACGTATATGTAGCATCTCGATCTGACGTGATCGTTAATGGTACCCCGTGCGGCCTGATAATCTCTCTCTCGAATTGTACGCTCAGCTGATCGGACGTGTAATGCGATGCCACTAGCAGGAAATGAGCAGACTTCGTCAGTCTGCCAACTATCACCCAGATTGAGTCATGTCTCCTCGGGGTCCTCGGCAGTCCTTTGACAAAATTTATAGAGATGTCTTCCCACTTCCATCGAGGAATGGGAAGCGGCTGTAGTAATCCCTCGGGTCCGCGATGCTCGGACTTCACTTGCTGACATATACCAAAATCCTTGATGAATCTAGACACGTCTGCCTTCATCCCCGGCCACCATAAATATCTCCTCGTGTCACGGTACATCTTAGTCTTGCCTGGATGTTTAGTAAATCAGGAACGGTGCGACTCTTGAAGGATCTCATCTCTCTGCTCTGGTACCTTTGGTATCCACAACCTGCCCTGGTATCTCAGACATTGACCTGTCATCTCTACCCAGCCTGTACACTCTGCACTCTGCGCTAACTCGCTGAATATCGAGTACAATCGGTCGGCCCTCCGACCCTTTGACACTCGATGTGTAGACACGATATGTAGTCTCATATGTGCGCAAATAATCACTTGAGTATCGGTAGGATTCTCTGTCTGACATGTTGTCGCTGCTGCCTCGAGTAATCCATACTCATGCATCATGTGACATCCGACCACCTCAGCATCTTTACTCGATCTCCTACTCAGCGCATCTACGACTACGTTCGCTTTTCCTGGGTAATACTTAAAGGAAAAGTCGTAGTCCTTTAAGAACTCCAACAATCTGGGTTGTCTCATGTTCAACTCTTTCTGTGTGAAGAGATATTTTAGACTCTTGTGATTAGTGAAGAGTGTGAATCTTTCTCCATACAGAAGGTATCTCCAAGTCTTCAGCGCAAATACAACCGCTGTCAACTCTAGATCATGTGTGGGGTAGTTCTTCTCATGTATCTTTAACTATCTCGATGCGTATGCCATGAAACTACTGCCCTGCATCAACACACAACCTAGACCCGTATCAAAAGCATATGTGTACACTAGAAATCCATGTCCAGCCTCTGGTAGTACTAACACTGGCGCGGTAGTTAATGACCTCTTCAACTGAGTAAATGCAGCCTTACACTTTTCAGTCCACTCATAAGAAACATCCTTCTCTGTCAGCCTCGTCATCGATGAAGTGATCTTCGAGAAATCCTTCGCAAATCTACGATAATATCCTACTAACCCCAGAAAGCTCTTGATCTCCAATACTGATGTCAATGCCGGCCAATCCGCGATCGTCTGAATTTTCGTCAGATCTACTTCAATCCCTGCCGCTCCAACAACGTGCCCCAAGAACTTGACCTCTACAAGCCAGAATTCACACTTGCTGAGCTTAGCGAAAAGTCGGTGTTCCCTCAATGTCCACAACGTCTCTATGAGTTGCCGCTCGTGATCCTCACGTGTCCTTGAGTATATCAAGATGTCCTCGATGAAGACTATCACAAAGCGATCGAGATATGGTCTAAGTACTCAGTGCTTCAGGGCGTTGGTCAGCCCGAATGGCATAACCGTAAATTGGTAGTGTCCGTACCGGGTGCTGAATGTTGTATTGGACCTTTCGTCATCCCTGATCCTAAGCTGATAATACCCTGATCTCAGGTCTATCTTAGAGAAGACTATGCTCATATCAACTAATCAAATAAATCGTCTATTCGCGGAAGTGGGCGCTTGTTTCCGACTGCCACTCTCTTCAACTGCCTGTAGTTGATGCATAATCTCATATTTTCATCCTTCTTCTTCATAAATAGAAATGGCGCTCCCCACGGTGACATCGAAGGTGTGATGAATCCCTTCTCCACAAATCCTTAAGCTGAGTCCTCAACTCCTCTAACTCACTCGGAGCTATGGGGTATGGCGGTATCGCGATCAGCCTGGTATCCGGTACTAGGTCGATGATGAAGTCTACCTCTCGCGGTGGCGGTAATCAAGGTAAATCCTCTGGGAAAGCAACTGGGAATTCTCGAACAACTGGTATCTCCTCTAGTCTGGTCCTTAACTCTCTCCTACTGCGTATAACGCTACCTAAGTCTCAATCTCTCTACTAGATGCAAGCCGAACTCTCATAGTGCTGAATCTCATGGTCGGCGCAGCTGTAGTAGTAGTTTTGGTGACGGGAGCAGTCGAAACCAGTGCAGTCATCTGTGCTGACATGTAAGCGATGAAATCGATGATCTGTCGCTCTTGAGCGGTCATCTGGTCAGACAACCTCTAAAATTCTCAACTGATATGGTGGGAGGTTGACCGCCTCTAGCTCCGATGTCTCCAGCCTCGCACGAATCCTTGATCGATGTCTTCTTCTAACACCTAGGTTTTAATACCAACCGAGACGGCCCCTCTCCTAATACACAAGTCCTACCATATCCATGCGTTTTATAAAATTTAAAGTTAATTAAATTTTTTTATTAAATTAATTAATTAGCGGAAGACTTATTGATTATGCGGAAGCAATGAGTAACTTCTGCGGAAGCCATTTATATAGTTTTAAGTGTAGAAAACCAGGAAATGACCTCACATATATAAAGTCCTCAAAATGCAGTGAAATAGTCTAAGTTGAGTCGAGGAACTAACGCTCAATCCAATATATAACCCCAAATAGTATTTGAATGACGTATATAACATATACAATCAAAAAGTCAAAATAAGACCTACAATCGATGCAGTGACGCGTCGTGGGCTCAAGAGTAATCGCTGATCTTTTTTTTCCCCGGCCTGCTGGTAGTTGGCTCTTCACCCTACATCATAAAAAGGATGGTGAGTACAAGAATAAAACAGTAATCCCCGATGATAAATTTAATATGCATTTCCAAATATTCAAATGGTATTTAAAAGCATATAAATGGAAAAATTAGAAAAAAAAACCATATTCGAGTAAATACCAGTGTTAAATAAGTGAAACTGACACTAGGCTAAGTAGTGGTGATTTAGGTCCGGTCGGCAGTGAAACATGTCACTCCGACTCAATAATCATCAAGCACAAGGGACTCTAACCCAAGTGTTACCGGGGAATCTAACCCCGGTGTGTAGACCACCTTAGGGACTCTAACCTCGAGTGTCATACAATGTTAAGTAACATGTGCCGACATCCCCAGGGACTCTAACCCCTTGAGTCGTGCACACCTCGATCGAGTACGGGACCTAAATGCAAAAACTACTTTTTAAATTTCAAGAAATACCAAGTATGGATTTTCAAGACATAGGCGCATCTACACACCTAAACAAATAAAGAATACAAGTCCTCTTAAACATTTATAAGATATTAACTAGCCTAATAGCATGCTATTTATCATTCAATTCACATTTAAAACAACAAGAATAGTCATAGCATGGGATAGAATCAATGAATCAAATCAACTGAATAGATATCATGCAAACTAGACTCATCAAGTGAGCATAGACACAAAGAGCACATGATATAAGAATACGAAGGCAAAATAGTCAAAAGGACTATGCAAGGACAACAATTTATAGAAATGAAATGCCAAGTAAAGTAGCTATTGGGTATACTCGCAACAATAAAGTAAATTCCTAGCTTTACAGGCCTCCCGATAATTTAAATCTTGTAATCGATCCCTCATACCCTTTTCTTAGGTTCCTTAGTTTGGTGTTTCATTAGTTCAAGTATAGTGGGTTTAAGCTCAATTTATCGAAATATAATTTTTTCCAATTTTTTCGAAATTTTTCCGGAATTTTTTCGAATTTTTCCTTCATATTTCTTCTATTCTTTTTCATTTTTTTAAATTATATTTGGATCGGGTCGACCCAAACGGGTCGGAACCGACCCAGCCCGTTCTGGGCTTGGCTCACTGGGGTGATGCACACACGCGCGCGTGCGTGCATCTTCCTCAGTTGATCGAACCACTTTCACTGGTTCGATCGATCATCATTTTTTTTTCTTGTTGTTCTTTCACGTACTTCCGGTGATAGGTTGGGGTGGCTCTCCACCCCAACCCCGGTGGAATACCACCTCGGCCTAGTTCGGCCATGGGGTTCGACCTCCATGGCCGAACTCCACTCTCAGCCACTTCACCGCCAACCACCCGAAATCCATAACCACAACGAGGACTCACCGCGATTTTGACGTCTCCTCTCCTTCCCGGCTCGTCCTTGCTTCTCCTCCTCCTTTCTTCTTCTTCTTCCTCGGTCTTGAACTCCCTTTCTCTGTGTTTTTGTTTGTGTGTGTGTTTTTGTGTGGGGTGTAGGTGTAAGTGGGGTGGACACATGTCATGGATTTTTACAAGTGTTGCTTGGGTTGGGACAAGTGTGTTTGATTTGGGATAAGTGTGTGTTTGTGTTTGTACAAGTGACGCCTAACTGTGACACAACTAAGACACTCGCCCGTGTTTTCTGGCATTTCTACGCCCGATTTCACATCAGAACCGTGATATCCGCGTACCACCGCGTCGCTAGTCACTCAATATATATATTCCATATTATCTACTTGACTATATGCTTATAAGTAATTCCTTATTTCATATTAGTAGTAAATAAGACTTACTAAAATGTTAACTACCCGGTTCCCCAGCTCGCACGCTACTCGATGCGTGTCCCCGCTCTCGTCTCGATGCCTACAACTGTATAAACCGACTTAGTACGTCTACACAATACATGACACTAGGCACACATCAATACAAAAATACGATATACCTCGGCCACGTGCCTCGGTCGGTGCACGTATCACAGTGTAGGTCCCACGTCAAGGGTCGGTGATCCTGATTAAGGAATTAAAACGGGGTTAGAGATTTGGGCTGTGACAGCTAATTTTCCAAATTTAAACCACTACCATAAACCTCTAGGGCGCTACTCAAGATTACCGCGCTATTTTTGACATTAGTGCACTAATTTCAACATTAGCGTGTTATTTCAAACATCTAGCGCGCTAATAGTAATTAGTGCACTAGATTATCTTCCTAACGCGCTATGTGCAGTAGAACCTAGGATTTTGCATTTCGAATTATGGGTTTCTTCCATACATAGGCCATGGTGATGCCTTGGGGACCCTCATACACATTACTATAGGTCCCTAACATAAACCACAACACCCTATAACATCAAATACATAAATTCATAATTGACCAAACTATGATAATGGAGTACCAAGCTTGATCAACTTGATCTTTTTCACCAAATTCACTGAGTTCTTGAGCTTCCCCTCTTCTTAATCACTCCAACAATAATCTATTCTTCTCTTCTTGCTTGCCAAATTGATGAGGATGAAAGTGGTAAGCGATACGTTTGGTTGACCAAAGGTTTATATATGATTGAAGTTGATTAAACATTAGCCACACATCTCTTTTCACTTACGTATCTCGAGGGTTATCTTGTGGATCACCTTTACACAATTATCCCACAAGTCATGCTTAAATGACACCACAAGTCGACTCCGTTAACCTCTTGATTGGTTGATACGTATTGTGATGCACATTATGTGCTTATTAATTTCTTTCACTGACTTAGGCACTTTAATTTCACATTAAATTTGGCTATATTATAGCTAGTATAAAACATAATTAAACTCGCATAAAACTTCCCATAAGCCGCTACCTCGGTCCCGCGTCAACACGCAATTCAAGGTATGTCTCTGCTCGTCTAGACACCGATATGCCCAAAGTGTACCTTACCCGCACATTTTTGAAATTAATTAACTTAATTTGTTCAATGTTTTGTATAATAAATAATACAAGTATCACATAAAAATAGCATACCTCGGTGTCGACTCTCGAGAATTGGATATACGTATTAAGACAAGTGGGTCCCATGTACAACCCTGAAATGACACATGGCACGAGTTATATTTCATGGTCATATAGTCTTCCCAACTTATTAGAATTTCATCCTCTAAATTGAAGAAATTCATAAGAGAAAAACTTACTAAAACTAAGAAGATATAGGGAAAGTACTCACACATATATGACTCGAGCTCCCACGTCAGCTGCTCATTTCCGTGATGCTGCCACTTGACATGAACTGATGGGATTTCTTTGTTCCTCTAAATCTTCGCTTTACAACCTAGAATTTAAATAGGCAGCTCATCATAAGTAATGTCCTATCTCAAGTCTATCCGGCTCAAATCCACTATCGGTCGTCTACCCTCTTTTGACCTATCTAGTTGAAGCATTAAAACAAGAAATAAAGGGTGAATCCCAAATAACTAAGGTGGTAACTCTTACTCATATACAACCTTGCCTATCTATTTCTTCACTCTGAAAGGACCAATGAACCTCAACACAAGCTTTCCTTTAATCCCAAATCTCTTGTGACCCTTTATCGACAAAACTTTCATATAGACATATTTTCTGACATCATATTCTAACATGCCGTGATTCATATCATAATAATTTTTCTTCCTCTCCTGCGCACCCTTCAGCCTCAATCTGATCAGTCGTATCTTCTCTACGTGATCCACTACAATCTCGGTCCCAATAACTGCCACATCCTTAGGCTTTACCCAACAAGATGGTAATCTACATGGCCTACCATATAACGCCTCAAACGCTGCCATTCTGATACTGGCCTAAAAACTGTTGTTATAAGCAAATCATACAAATGAAGATATTTTCCTAAGATCCTCCGTACTCCAAAACACACATTAGGAGCATGTCCTCTAACACCTGAATTAGCCTTTCGGACTGTCCATCAGTCTATGGATGATACGTCGTACTCATGTTAAGCCTAGTGCCAAATAGTGCATGCATGCTCTGCCACAACGATGAAGTAATTATGGTCCTCTATCCGAATCTATAGACAATGATACTCTGTGTAATCTAACTATCTCTCGCTTGTAGAGACTGCTCAATCTATCAACTTTTTATTTAGTGGAAATCGGTATAAAATGTGTAGATTTCATCAACCTATCCACAATCACCCAAATATTGTCATGTCTGCAAGGAGATCAAGGTAAACCACTGACAAAATTCATAGCAATGTGCTCCCATTTCTACTGCGGAATAGGAAATGGTTGCAGCAAACCTCCAAGTTTCTTATGCTCAAACTTAAAATGCTGACATATCTCATACACTCGAATAAACTCTGAAACATCAGCTTTCATCCTCGGCTTCCAAAAGAGACGTCGCATCTCTACGTACATCTTGGTCCAACCTGATGAATAGAAAATCGCGAATGATGAGCCTCCTAAAGTATCTCAGTGCGCAACTCAGCCACTAATGGAATCCACAGTTATCCTTGAAACCTCAAACATGAATCTGTCGATCGACGCTAGTCTGGATGATCTGAACTCTTAGTCATATTGCCAAATCGTTGATATAACTCATCAGCCTATTATCCGTCGCATATGGCTTGAATCAATATATTTTGCATCCTCTTCTGACCACAAATATATATCCAAGCAGTAGCCAGTATATCATCTGAATGCATCACCTCGGCGGCCTCGAGTAATGCATACTCGTGAGTCATGTGACATACTACTACGTCGGTATTTGACCCTTTCATACTCAAAGCATCAGTAACGACATTGGCTTTCTCTAAATGATACTCGAACGCAAATTCATAATCCTTCAGGAACTCTAACTAACGTCTCTATCTCAGATTCAGTTCTTTCTGAGAGAATAGGTACTTCAAGCTCTTGTGATCAGAAAACAAAGCGAACCACACACCATACATGTAATATCGCTAAATCTTCAACATAAACACCACAGCGGCTAATTTTAAATCATGTGTTGACTTTGCGTGGAACGACTTGGGCGGGCGAGGCCCAATTTTTATGGGAAACTTCCTAGTGCGCTATGTGCGGCAGAACCCAGAATTCGACATTTTGAATTTTGGGTTTCTTCTACACATAGGCCATGGTGATGCCTTAGGAACCCTCATACACATTACTATAGGTCCCTAACTTCAACATCAACACAAAACAACACTCTACAACATTAAATACGTAAATTCATTGAATAGACAAAGTTATGTTAATGGAGACCAAGCCTGATCAACTTGATCCTCTTTACCAACTTCACTAAATTCTTGAGCTTCCCTTCCTCTTGATCACTCCAGTAACCTCTTTTATTCTCTTCTTGCTTGCTAAATCGATGAGGATGAAAGTGATAAGTTTGGTTGACCAAAGTTTTATATATGATTGAAGTTGATTAAACATTAGACACTCATCTCTTTGCACTTACGTATCCTAAGGCTTATCTTGTGGACCACCTTCACACACTTATCCCACAAGTCATGCTTAAATTACACCAAAAGTTGACTCCATTAACCTCTTGATCGGTTGATACGTATCACGATGCATATTATGTGCTTATTAATTTCTTTCACTAACTTAGGCACTTTAATTTCCCACTAAACTTGGCCACATTAAAGCTACTATAAAAACATAACTAAACTCACATAAAACTTACCCCATAAGCCGCTACCTCGGTCCCGTGTCAACACGCAACTCAAGGTACGTCTCTGCTCATCTCGACACCGATATGTTCCACTTGTACCTTACATGCACATTATAGAAATTAATTAGTTTAATTTGTTCAATCCTTTGTATAATAAATAATACAAGCATAAAAAAATTAACATACCTCAGTGTTTATTCCCAGGACATACGTATCATAACAAGTAGGTCCCACGTACAACCCTGAAATGACACATGGCACGAATTAGATTTTAAGGTCATTATAGAAATTGGCTCTGTTTAACCGCTAGAGCTTTAATATATCCTTTAGTTAAGACAGACTAGTTACTAGTTCAAGCAATGGTTGTGGTCAAGGAACAAAGGATTATTAGTTCTGGTTTCGAGGCTCATAACTGAATTTAGGATTGTTCCTCGCCGTTGCGTGAATATAAGTATTTTTGAAGGGTGCTCAAGTTTGCCCTTGGAATTGGTTGCCTACCATAATGACCTGCTAATGGTCCTCAAATAGAGTAGGACATTTATCAGTCACATGGCTTGTAGCTGAGTATAATCCACAAGCTTCAACATGCACTTGGCCATTGTTCATGAGACGTTCCAGCAAGGAAGTCAACTAATCAATTCTTTTGTCAGTGACACCTATTGAGTGTGCACAATAATTTTTCATATTTTAGTATTATTTTGTGGTAGTGGTAAATAGGATATCGTCACCACATGGATTTTTCAAATCTCCGAGGAAATTTTTTTTTCTTGTTTTTAGTAATTTAGTTAATCTAATTAAATGGGAATTAAAATATTAAATAACTAAAATCTATAACTACTAACTTAACCAAATTAACTAACTTAATTCAAGCAATTGAACTTAAACTAAATTGAACAATACTCAAGTTTAATATAATTCAAATATTTTATACAAACATCTAAAGAAACCACCATTAAACAATGTAATATACTTGGAATGCTTTTAAACACTAGAACAGAACATTGCTTCATACTATAGTTATAATCATAACATACAAAAACTCGGAATCATTAAATCCCAATTAATAATAAGTTGATAGCCTTTAGCTAGCTACTGATTTTATTAATTTCAATAGAAAAGCCACATTCTTTCCTTGTAAATCTTTCTATTGGATAAAACACAACACCATAAAAATACGATAGCATTACACTCGTTGAAAATCATGCCTAATCTTAGCTAATATTAACCGAAGCCGCATAATAAACAACTTAGAACATAATCACCTAGAACATCAACCCGGGAAAAGCCCTATAGATTAACCATAATTACTACTTTTATAATTGTTGTCAATAACTATAGACATAGATTCAAAATCGAAATAACACATAAAACATTTGCAACTATGCATGCAATATTAATCTTCTTTGGTTGTAATATGTAAAAACTTATTAAATCTGTGATTGACGCGCATGAATAGATTTTAAGTATCATGTTTATTATTCTTTAATTATAACTATCTAGCAAACCAAAGTAGATACATGTCTTGGGTTTGTTAGATTGATAGACTTCTCATTCATGCTGAAAATAAACAATTGCAATATGTAATTAAAAGACATAATGAATGAATAAGTAAATACCTTAAAATAAATCAAAGCTCCAATGTAGCTTTGAAGATCAAATAAAATATGTAGAATAGTCTTAAGAAAAAAAAAATATAAGTCAAGGAGAGAAAAGGAGAGAGTTATTTCGAGGCTCTCTTGCATTTTTTATAGCTAAGCTCTATACGTATACATATCCTAGATAAACTCGAATTATTCATATTAATCCAAAAAACCCGTAACTGACCTCATCGATTTCTATGTTGTACACAAATCATTAAGTTAATCACCGAGTTTAGCCCCTAATGCTCCACCGATTTAGCTAGCGATTTTTAGTGCATTCTTCAATTCACGTGAATTCGCTGGCATTTTCCTATTGCCGATTTAGGTGGTGTTTTTTTTAGTGTAAATACAAATCACTAGCTAATTGCTGGACTTCTTTTTTAGATTACCGTTTTGTTCTTCTTCCTATTTTTCTTTCGTTTCTTCATTTTTCTATTTAAATCCTAAAATTACAAAAACAAGAGAATACCTACTGTAATATTATCAATTATATGTAAAATCAACCTAAATTATACTAAAAAATATGTCTAATTATTGACTTGTAAAATACCCCTAAACTCAACACTTTGTTGTCCCAAGCAAAGGAATTCTCTCAATCATAATCTCCTTTAATTATTTATAAACTGATTTCAATATAATTGATCATAACTTTAAATAATATAAATTTTAAAATAAAAGTGATTTTCAAATGAAAACATATCACCCACAAGTAAATGAAAGTTATGATAGAATAAAATAATTTAGAAAAAATAAAACATCCGTTAATGATAACTTAACCACCCAATGTAACACTCTTCAGAACTTAAAGATCATTACCAAGGCCAGTACACAACATAGGTTTTTATAATCTCCACTGACAAGTATTAAGCTTATGATAACTAGAATAGAATCTCAACACGCAAAAACCACTAGATAAACTTAATTTCCGAAAAATACTTTATAATAGTACCACAATCAAAATTAATAGAAATTCTACCAAGATACCAATGAATATGTCATTTAAAACATGTTAGATTAAGAAATACTTCACTTAACTCTGGCTTCAAGTACTCGAGTTAAATCTTTTCTCTGACGAGTTTACGAACATCTATCTTTTTCATCTCCCATTTTATTTTCTACTCCATTCTAATTATATATTCTTACTATATTTTCTTTTGCTTTTGCTTTTAGTCCCTGCTCCATTTCCTTTAGACATTCTCACATTTTTCTCACTATAGATTCCCTGCTCCATTTCCTTTGAAATCTATAGGACTCTCTATATCTATATTTGTACAATCTTATTAACAATTCTCATTACCCACTAACGTTGAAGAAAGTATTCTTTCTAACTCTTAGAAATTCATCAGTTTCTAATCCATTTCTCCTTTCAATTATGGAATAATAAATTTTGGAATCTATACTTTAAAAATACTTAATCAGTAGCTTTTGTATCATAAGATTCTTAGAAATGCATCTTGTTCATCTTGCACTATTATTTCGATATTCTGCCCATTATATTGACTAACGTAAGGTATTTAACTTAGTGTATACATCAACTAGTAAAGCTAACCAAAAAGCGTATAAAAAGTAATTCATTCTATCATAAAATTTACTTGGGTAGTAAAAATATCACTTCCATTTAAAAATTCTATTCTATGTTCATTATCATTTTAACTAAAAATAAAGTAGGATGAATTCATACTTACTTGAATTCATAAAATTTTGCAAAACTTCATCAAGTTACTTGAATATTTGATTAAAAGTTAAAATGTTTTTGATCAATTCTGAACTTATTTTCGTCGTTTCTTTTCTTTATTTGTTTTTTTTTCCTATCATTGTCATACTTAATTTATTCTTCCGACACACGCTGCAAGTATAATGGCTCGCTTATAATAATAGTGCAGTCAACTTATGTTGATATCATATATCATCCTCAGGAAAAGGTTTTTGCACTAGTTGTATATTACATACTTTACTTGAATTATTGCTAAGGGATTCATTTTTTAATTGGTTTTTATACTAAACTAAACCATCTAACACATCACTTCAAACTTTAGTTGAACTCTTATATTAAGAATATCTTAGTTTACAACTTCACATAGATAATTTAATAATATGCTTTGTATTTATGTTTACATCCCAATATGTTTGTGTAATGCCTAATTAGAATAGACAGATATCCTTCAAATCCACTTCAACCCACTGTCATGACGGAGAAGATTCTAATCTGCAAACTAGAACTCCACTTATCGGTGTGAATAATGTAAGCTCTACATTGCTTTAAGTCTTAAATCAGTGGATTCATAACCGACTAAGTTTACTATCTGCACCTCCCTAATCAACAACTATCTCTCAATGTCGGGTATTTTACAGTTGTACCATTCAAATTCGGATTAAAAGCTCCAATGGCCATGATAACTCTTAAAGGCTAAGTTCATTAAACATGTAATCAAGATGTCTAAAGCATTACACTAAGAATCAATATAAATTCTAATCATTGCCTTTTTATTATCACATTTTATTCCTTTTTCAAAGCATAGCAATCATACGACATGATCCATTGATCCCTAAGATAAATAGACTACTCACACTTTATTAAAATACACGCATCATAATTCAATATAGAAATTATTGCCAAACATTGATGAATATAAATATTACCTTGAATTAATCGATGAAACCAAATATTGATTGCAAACGTGGAGTCTTAAACGTTTCTCCAACAAAAACTCCTTAATTCTCAAACTTAATGCTAAATTACTCTAATAGAGGTTAATCTCCTTCTATGTAGTTGGCTCTCTCTTGTTTACTACATCCTAATACATATTTATTCTCCTTAATAACTATTAGACACCCTAAATTACAATTTAGCCCGAATTTAAGCTTCACTTTCTAATTTCTGCGTGTTTAGCTCTATCACTAATGCCCACGGCCTCGTGCATTATAAGCCACGACACTGCCACTGTGCCACAGCTTCATTATATGTTTTAAGCCCCTAGAGCCTTGGTGCCATCCCCTATGTGCCCCAGCGTCGTGCCTTGTTTTCCTACATCGTCAATAGACACCAACTCTTATTTTGTGGGTTGTTGCTCCATTTCTTCTCATTTTTCCTTGATTTCTTCCAATACACATTAATTTCTTGAAAATGCAATAATACTATGAATTAGCACTCATTTGAGGATATTTATACTAAATATACTACTAAATTAACCCTATATGTATAAATAATCACTTATCAAATACCCCCAAACTTAAGGCTTTGCACGTTCAGAGCAAAGGTGTATTCTATTAAGTCTCCAAATAAGTAGTTCTCATTGGATTTACATTCACTACAAAAAAATAGTAATTTAGCAACGAAATTAACAACAGAATAAGTGTCTATTGCTAATTAACAATAAAATATCAACAGAATATGGGAGGAAAACTTTTGAACCTATTAGAAATGGATTACCAAGGAATTAGCAACGAAATTTAGCAACGGAAATAAATTTCGTTGGTAAAATAACCCGCAAAAATTTCCCTCATAAAGTTCCCTTGCTAATCCGTTGCATTTTAGTGTTTGCAACGGATTAGCAACGGTCTATAAATTAACAATGGATTAGCAATGAATTTCGTTGCAAATCCGTTTCTAAATGCTACTCGTTGGTATTCCGTTGCTAAATTAAAAAGGGAGATAAAAAACACATCTAATCCCAAATACACACACACAAACACAAAACATCCAAACTGCTCCCCCATCTTCCTCACCGCCCCTCTCATTTGCCACCACGTCGAACCTGTCAATGAAGTCACTGCCGACTTCGTCTTCCTCTCCACCATCGTTGGCTTAGTCCTCAGCCCACTCCCCATCGAAGTCATCATCGTCATCACCCGGTACGTACATTTTCTTCCTTTTCTCTCTGTAAATGATGCTCTCTCTCTAACAGCTTGCTCCTTGCTTTCTCTCGAACAGTGCGATCTCTTTTTCTCTCTTTCTCTCCAGGTCTCTTTCTCTCGCTTTCCCTAGCACGCTCTCTTTCTCTCTCTAGATCTCTTTCTCTCTCCCTAGCATGTTTTTTCTCTCTAACAAAGCTTTCTCTCTCTATTACACTCTCTCTAGGTCGCTTTCTCTATAGCAGCGAGCTCTCTCTCTCTCTCACTTCCCTCAACATTGAAGGGCATCGTGTCGCCATTGACAACATCTCTGTGTCTGTCACTGCCCGGGGCAAACTCGGCCGAGGTCTCAAATCATCAAATACCAAAACCCCCAACACTACCCTCGCCACCACCAACACTATCAACCCTAGTTATGTCCATTCAGGCAACGCCATTTCATCGAGCCCAGCAGGTCCAGTACTTGGCTAATCCGTCGTAACCTCCACCTCAGCTGCCCTCCCGAAGGCCTCCACGCTCCCCCTACACCCCGCCACCTGCCCTGCCACCAAAATTTCATTGATGGTTTTATATTGGCAATGTAGTTTAGGTGTTGAGGCTCTCTTGTAGTGTATTGTTAAGTTGTTCAAGTTATAGAATGAGAATTTGCAACCCACTAATTCCCACCTCTCTCATTTACTAATTCTTCAATCTTAAAGCCCTAACTCCTCCTTTAAGAAAAATCACGATGAATTCAAATCTCAATAATCACTAACGTGAGTTCAATCGTATCGCACGTGGGTGCCCGGATTTTTTTTCGCACTAATGTTAGATCATAACATTTGGCAGTAATATTAGACTTCTAAAATTACTCACTATAGTTATCCAACCCACTGCCTTTGAGTGCATTCCTAAATCTTGCCATTTAACATATGATGTTCCATAGCACCGTATAAGTTTTGGTTTTAGTTGGTTGTCCCTAGTTGATCGTTTTGGCTTAGTATTAAATTAATATATAGTCATAAGAGCATATTTACATATGTTTGGTAGATAACCAATCAAGTAGTTGGCTCACTAGATTTGTACCAAGTTATTTGGGCAAGAGGTTCATAGTTCAAACATCAAACCTCACAAAAGACAAGTTGTGATTACTTTCTTATAAAAAAAATATGTTTAGTAGATCAACTTATAAGTCACGAATATATTTTTTATTCATAATTTGAGCTTTGGTTTTCTTTACTATTCATTCTTCTTTATTTGATTCATCTCTTTTACTGTTCACTAACCACTATTCACTATTAGTTCATTCTCATGTTCTTCATATTTATTGTGTAAAATTGAGAGGTTTAGTTTATCTAAATAGAGAAAAAAAAAACCTTTTGTAGATCACTTGTTTGAATTAATGCCTTTATGGGTTATTGGAATATGTTGTGGAAGTGAATTTTAAGGTTGATTGGTTAGTTTTGTTTGAGCCCACATAGATGATAATTGAATGGAAAAGCAAAGTGTTATCATTATTATTATTGTTCGTTTCTTCCCATCCTTATAATTTAAGAATTTTATCCTTCCTTTATGTCACTAATGAGAATCAACAACATTCATTGAAATGCTAATTTAGGTTCTCAACTTACTACATATTGATGAATTGGCAAAGACAACATTATTTGAGGGTTACATTTATCAAACTCTAACATGCTCAACTTTGAAAAATTCTCTAACGATTTTGTAATTGGGTCTTTTGGGGATTTAATGATTTGATGGTTAGGTTATGTTTTCAACTTTTCAATTTTTTCTTGCTCTTAGAACTTTTGTTTTTGGATCTTTTGGGTTTTTATTTATTCAATGAATTCTCTATTGAGTTCCAGGAATTTTAGAGATGTTTCATCTTAAGTTGCTAACCATATATAAGCTAGCTAACACCACTATCTTACAATCATCCGTAGAATTCTCTTTTTATTTGCATGTTTCTATGGTTTGTTTTCATTTGATTCTTAAACTTGGTTTTGCTATTTTCTAGGTAGTGAAAGTGATCATCTGGACTCTTCAAGATCTTTTGTACTTGGGAGTTCCTTATTCAACATTTTTGTTGGACTCAAACCCCGATCCTTCTTTCTGAGATTCCCTATAGAAGGGGAGATTCAGGTAAGTTTTGTAATTGTTCAATGCATTCATTTCAATTAGACACTGTGATTTCAATCATTTTATGAATTTCTTGAAATGTTAATGTCTTGGATTTAACTTTTCAATTCATGTTTACATGATATTGTGAAATGTTGGGGAGATGTGAGACCTTCTAGGCACTCTCCCGCTGTTGTTTATTAGGTTGTGAAATTTTTTGATAGCCTATATTATAGGGGAAACTTAGCCAAAATTTTTGTAGAGTATGTGAAACTAATGGTATGACGTTATTGGGGCAAAGAAGGAGTTGAAGTAGCAAATAAGAATATAAATGGGTTAAAAATGTTTTATAGGTACATGGCACCTTATGTGCTCAAGTCACCAAATTCTCTTTTGATCCTGACAATTTTTTTAGGAATGAACAAAGTATTCTAATAGTATCAACTTAATTGTATTAATAACATAAAAGCTTTAAGAGATATATACATAAATTTAATTAGTTGGGTTATATATGTGTTCCTATCAAGAAAATTAGTTGGGCTATGTGGTTATTTTTTCTTATTTTTTATGTCTTCACTAATATTACTATGATGTTCATGTTTCCTAACAAGTATGATTTAATCAATAAAAATCATGAAAGACATGTATTGTCGCTTCTCAAGTCATGTATTGTTTTGTTTTTTGTTTTTTGTTTTTTTAACTGAGTAAGGCATGTATTGTTGTTTACATTCAGATTGAAATGTGAAATCATGGCTTTCATATTTTGTATATTGTATTCTTATGACTGAACCCATTAGAACAATATGCTTTACCTGGTTCATTATATTATTTTTTGTTGGTTGGTCTCCCCTTAATATTGTCTTTTTTTAACATTCTCGCTGCTTTTGCCACTGTAAGATTTTGTTAGTAATACAAGTCATTTCTTATAACAAGATAAAAGTAAAAATACTTCAGTGAAAATAAAGATATTTAGGTGGATAAATCTATGGTAAAACTCGTATAGATGGATAAGTACTATGAAAAGTTTCGAGTAACACTAGTTGAAGCCAAAATTAGAATTTAGTTCGTACAAATTTAGTGTCACTCCTAAGTCAATTGGTTGCGCCATTTTTTGTTTGTGGTTTCTCATATAATTATAATGTGCACTCCTAAGCCTTTTAATTCATGTTTACTTGATATTGTGAAATGTTGGGGAGATGTGAGACCTTTAGGCATTCTCCCAATGATGTTTAATAGGTTCTTATTTTTTTCGTATTCTTTGTTATAATGGGAAACTTTGTCAAGATTTTTATAGAAGTAACATATATTCACGGTCTAGCTAAAGGCATTGCAAGAAACCTTACACAAACATTTTATAAATATATTTTAAGGCATTGATTAGTCCTACAATTACAAAAATTGAATTGTCGGCATTTGCATTTAAATTAAGTCATCATATTTTATAGGGAATGTCGACAGTGAATAGATAGTGGATGTACAATCGCCTCGATAATGGGTTTATTCGATGGGAGTTTGTTGTAAGGGTAAAAGAATTCATAGAATTTGCGAAGGCAAATTGTACCATCCTTATTTTAGTGCATATTGAGATAGAATTCTCTCTTTTGGGTTCTTTAGTATATAATATTTGATATTTTGTGTGAATGAATGGTAAGAAATTAGGTTTTAAAGGATGTTATAGCACCCCCATGGAGTCATTGAAGAGGGTGCAGGGTGTTGGAGAAGGTCATCTACAGGTTTTATTGTTTAGAAGAACTGTGTCGTAACAAAATGCAATGAGAAAATAATTCTAAGCATACAAACGGAATAGCAACGGATATTAACCATATGTTCTGGGTTTATGACTTGCATTCTGTTGTTATTCCATTGCTAATTAGCAACGGAATAGAAATGGAAAGCTTGGATTCCGTTACTATTTCGTTGCTGATTAGCAATTGAATAGCAATAGAATTATTGAATACTATTGTTATTCCATTGCTAATTAACAACGGAATAGCAATGAAATACTTGAAGAATGTTGCTATTCTATTTCTAATTGGCAACGGAATAGCAATGGAACTATTAAATACCATTGCTATTCCGTTGCTAATTAGCAACAAATAGCAATGAAACACTTGAAGGTCGTTGCTATTCCGTTGCTAATTAGCAACGAAATAGCAACGGAATGCAAGTTTAACACAATTTATAAAGTTATTCTTTCTCCTCTAATCCGTCTCTAATTCATCTTTATTTAGAGACGAAAAATAATTTTTGTTGCTAAATATTTAGCATCGACGATTTTACAAATGAAATTAATTACGTTACTAATTCGTCTCTAACTGTGTTTTTGTTGTTATTCCGTTGCTAATCTATTTCTTTTCTGTTGTTATTCCCTTTCTATTCTGTTTCTAATTTACTATTTTTTGTAGTGATTATTCATGGAGTATCCTTTAATCTACTAAGTTCCAAATTTGCAATTCATTCAAGACTTTTTCTTTGTAAAAATCTTATATTTTAGGACATCTAGCTTTAACAAATCATATAACTTCACTTTCAAAACACTAAAGTAGATCTCAAGCAAAAACCATTACTACTTACAAGGTTGTTTTGTTTCAACACTCAAGTAGCAAGTATACGATCTCATGATTTCTCATTACGCTCAAGAATTCATAAATAAGCATAGATCAAACTCATCTTTGGTAGACATTAGCAGTTCAAAAGTCTATAGGAATTTCACATAGTTGGAATGGAAACTTAACTTAACTAGCTAAATTTTTTATTCGAATTGTTTTAGTTTACTTTCTTCTTCTTTTCTCTATTTTCTTTCACATTTCATTTCTTCTTCTTTTCACTTATATTTACAGTCCTTGTTCCTTTTCCTATGGATTTATTCTTCCTTACTTTTTCCAACCATTAACTTTTCTACTCCATTTCATGTAGAACTTGTAGGATTATCCCATTTTTTCTCTTTATTTCTAAAAATCTTGTTATCAATTCTCACTTTCACTAAATCAAGTAAGTTAACTCCAACTTCTAATTTATAATGCCCATTTCTTCCCCTCTTTGCACTAAGACTTTCTTTGCTTTTTATTTGCAAGTAAGATTGACACTTATTATAGAATCCTTAGAGATCTAACTTTTTCGACAATAAGTGTTCTAATTTATTACTTTTGTTTCAATTTAAAGGTCTTCCATAACTCTAGGTTTCTAATCATGAAATCACATTGTTGTTTGTTACATTTCATTGTTTTTTCTTTAAAACTTCAAAATATTCTCTTAAGTCTTATATTAACAAGATACTTGCAATCTACTCATCAACAATTAAAGGCATGAACATGCAAATGAACTCCTTATTCATTACATATTGTTAGGTTTCAGGGTTCATGGTCCATATGCAGAGGAAAATTAAAAAAAAATGAATAAACCCCAACAGGATCGAAAATAAGTTTCGTTAAACTAGATCTAAAATAGTAAATCATACCTTCATCCGTGATTTTCTTATCTGATTGTTCGATTTTCAAGGCGTTTAATTACACGTCCTCTATTAGAATCCAAACACAACAATGACCACAATTTAGTGTACTAGCACCAAAAGAGATTGAAAACATTTTTCTTTCTCTCCCAAAATCCAGAGAACTCGATAATAGTAAAAATAAAAATCTTATTTTGTTTTTAGGGTTTCAACTTCTATTTATATGTGTAGATAAGCTTAATTAAAAAATCTATTCGTAATATAACTATTGTATTTAGGAATTTCAAGCAAAGTACACATTCACCCCTATTAACAAGTTATCATATAACAAACTGTAATGGATATTATGTTATGAATTCTATCATATAAAAATATTACACAAGACCAATTGAAATTGCATAAAGTCATTCTTTGTGTGGGACCCAATAGGTACATGCGATGTTGGCAGTGAACCAAAACCATTTTGGTACACAAGTCATAAACGTTATCTAGCAAGGCATTATGACTACCCAAGTAGCGTGAATATCAAAATCAATACAACCTAATGAATAACATATATCTTATCCTTTTGTCGAGCGATATCATTTGATTAAATATAAGACATAGAAAGTCGCCCTTAATATTCAATCGGACTAGTCTCGATCTTTAGGTAGACTAAAAACATCCAAGTGACATTAAGCATATATATTCAATTAGACTAAGCCATTTAACAGTTTAACATATCGAGGAATCTACTGATATGTCTTTCTATAAGAGAGAGATAAATTATATCTTGATTACATACCTCCAGATATTATTCGCATGGTAACCAATCACAATCTTTATAATTGTCCGATTAAAGACAACGTTTGATTGTGTCAAATTACTATGCTCTTAATATAAAAGTTTATGGTAATATCAAGTCGAAGGACTAAATGATATATCTATCATGAGTAACACCTATGACTTAATCCATGTAATGTTCTCATAGCTGGTCAGTCCAGTACCTTGTTCCCTAACAAGTACTCATGATCTCGATTCGTATCCATTTATGTATAATCATCACATGACAATTAATCAAAATTCATACTAGTCTTAATTCATTATAGTTCCCAGTATAATAATCGATCAAGGACATTTAGGATATTTCACTAAATACCCATGGATCTTATTATAAGGTAAACATCTAATCAATTATAATAAAACAACAAACAAAAAACCTCTATTTTAATAGCTAAAATTAAAGATAAACAATATTTGTATATTGACTTAAGGCACATTCCCTAACATCTCCTACTTGCACTAGGGTCAATCTTTCATGTATCTAATACTTAATGACCAAACATGACCATCATGAATCGCTTATGGAAGAGCCTTCATCAAAAGATCTACAACATTTTCTTTTGTAGGACCTTTATGAAATCTTTCTTGTCTCCCTTCTCAATGATTTCTCGAAATAAGATGGAAGTTTCTAAGTATATGTTTAGATCGGTGGTATGATCTTAGTTCCTTGCCTATGCAATCGGTCGTTATTGTCATAATACAAGCAAACAGGGTTAACTATACTAAGAACCTCACCAAGTTCAGAGATGAAGTTTTTTATCCAAACTGCCTATTTAGCTGCAATATACTCGACTTTTGTTGTAGAATCTACCACAGTTTCTTGCATCAAACTTTTCCAGCTCAACGCACCTCCATTTAATGTAAACACATATCCATATTGCAATCTAAAGTCATCTATATCAATTTGAAAACTTGCATTTGTGTAATCATTTTTAACAAGCTCGTTTTTCAAACTTCCATAGACCAAGAACACTAGTTTAGTCCTTCTAAAGTATTTAAGAATGTTTTTTACTACTATCTAGTGACTTTCACTGGGATCTTACTATTATCTGCTTATTGCACTCAAAGCATATGATAAATCAGGACGAGCATATAACATGGCAAGCATAATAGATCCAATAGCTTATGTATATAGAATCATATTCATGAGTTCTTGCTCATTATTATTTTTCGAACATTGAGTCTTGCAAATACTTATACCATGAGATATTGGCAATGAACCTCTTTTATATTCTTTCATACTGAACTTATTCAGTACCTTGGCAATAAAAGCACTCTTACTTAAACTAATCATTTTTTTTATAAATCTATTCTTATAGATCTTAATCCTAAAACGTATGATTTATCTCATAAGTCCTTCATTGAGAAACACTTCCCTAAGCAAGACATGACACTCTACAAAGTTTGGATGTCATTTTCAATGAGTAATATATCATCAGCATATTGTACAAGGAAAACAACCACGCTCCCACTTACCTTCTTGTATACACAAGGCTTATCTTCATTTTTAATGAAACCAAATTCCTTAATTGCTTAATCAAAACTAAGATCCTAATTTCGAGAAGCTTGCTTTAATCCATAAATAGATCTTTAAAGCTTGCACATCTTCCTAGAACTCTTAGGAAGAACAAACCTTTCAGGTTGTATCGTATACACGTCCTTAAGTAACTTTCCGTTTAGAAAAGCTATTTTGACAATCATTTGCCATATCTCATAGTCATAATATGCTACTATGACAATTAAAATTCTAATGGATTTAAGCATGGCAACATGAGAAAAAGTGTCATCAAAATCAATACCTTGTGTGTATCTGAAACCTTTTGCTACTAACTGTGCTTTATAAGTAAGCCCATTTCCATCCATGTCAGTTTTCTTCTTGAAAACCCATTTACATCTAATTTTTTTCCACCTTTAAGTAAATCAACCAAGTCCCAAACTTGGTTATCATACATGGATTGCATTTCAAAATTCAAGGCTCTAAGCCATTTATTTGCATCAGGGCTAGACATAACCTCTTGATAAGTAGTAGGCTAATTTTAATCCATAAGCAACACCTCATTATTATTATCAGTATAAGGAATCCAAATATCTTAGGGTGATGTCTTACTTAATTAGACCTACACGGGCCTCGTTATTTTTGTGGAAGTTCAACAAGTTTAAGACTTTGTTGATCCACTCTAACGGTTGGTTTTTATTTATGGTTCTTGAACTTCTTTAAGAATTACTTTAGTCCCATTGTTGTCTTTTGAAATAAACTCTTTTTCCATAAAGACACCATTCTAAGCAACAAACACTTTATTCTCAGTGGGATTATAAAAGTAGTATCCTCTAAGATTTGTCGTCGTACGAAAACCTCACAGCCCCAAATCTTAAGGAAAGACAAACTTTTCCTTTTCCCAAACCACATCTCATATGGTGTTTTATCAATCGCTTTAGAAGGAACACGATTCAGTTTAAGGAAACAGTTTCAAAGGCATAGTCCTAAAAATAAATAGGAAGATCTGCATGACTCATCATAGATCGAACCATATCTAATAAAGTCCGATTTCTCCTTTCAAAAACACCATTCCATGGTAGAGTTACCATAAGAGCTAAATGCGAGGCAATCCTACAGTTTCTTAGATGCTCATCAAACTCTTGGCTAAAATATTCACCTCTTCGATTTGATCAAAAGGCTTTAATAGTTTTACCAAGTTGGTTTTGCACTTCATTCTGAAATGTTCAAAACATTTCAAAAAGATTCACTTTTACGTTTCACGAGATGCACGTAACCATATCTACTGAGATCATCTGTGAAACTAATGAAGTACAGATAATAACCTCAACCCATTATATATAGGGCTGCATACATCAATATGTATTAGACCTAATAAATCAGTTTCCTTTTTACTGTTTCAAGTAAAAGGACTCTTTGTAATCTTGCCTAGTAAAAAAGATACACATGTTTCATATGATTCAAATCGAATGAATCTAAAATTTCATCTTTATGGAGTTTAGAAATGTGTTTCTTATTTGTGGCCAAGATGTCATTGCCAAATGTAGGTTTGACTCAAGTTATTATACGAGAATCTCTTTATATTTACATTAAGAATTGGAGTATCTATAGGCTTTCCATATAAAGACCATCGCACAAATTAGCATTCACATAGAAAACATGTTTATGAGAAAATGAGCATTTATTATTTGCAATAATGAAATGAAAACCATCCAAATCCAAACATGAAATTGAAATGATGCTTCTACTTCAAACAGGGACATAATAACAATTATTTAAAATTAAAACAAGTCCACTAGGTAAAATTAACTTATAGCATCCTACAGCTAACGCAGCAACCTTTGCTCCATTTCCAACTCATGGGATGACTTCTTTAATTCTCTACTATTGGTGAGACCTACACATTAATACAAATGTGAGATCCACATCCAGTATCCAATACCTAGGAATCACTAGTAGATAAGTTAACTTCAATAACATAAATACCTGAAGCAGTAGTCACACTACTTTTCTTTTTCTTTAGATCTTCAAAATAGAATTTGCAATTTTTGAACCAATGCCCAGGTGCGTGGTAGAAATGAAAGTTTCCTTCTTTTTCATTTTACTTATGGGATTGTGAAGTAGAAGCAACCTTAGGCTTGACTTGTTCAACAGGTTTTGTGATAATCACAATAGCCTTGGCTACTTTAGCCTTGCTTTTGGCCTTCTTTTTCATAGCCTTTCCTTTTTGAACCACCAGCACATTAGCAATGGGTTTCTTCATATTCTACTCAGCGGTTTTAAGCATCAAATGCAACTATAAGACATAATTCTCCATATTATTCATGGTATAGTTCATTACAAATTGTAAATAACTACCAAGCAATGAATTCATGATCAACTTTGTAGCCAACTCTTAGCTTATGAGAAATCTAAGTCTATAAAGATGGTCAATATAACCCTTCATTTTCAGAACATGAGGAGTAACTAATGCACCCTCGGCCATTTTGCAAGAATGAAGGTTTTTGAATGTCTCAAACCTTTCTTGCCTAGCTAGCTGCTAAAACATTTCTTTCAGCATCATAGTCATCTACTAAGCTTCCATATGTTCTATGTCCTTCTAAAATTCAAGAAACGTGGTTGCAACGTAATGCATGCAACATCAGTTAAGTTGTTGAAATGCTTAGTATGTGCGTCCTTTAAAGATTTTAAAGCATTGGCTAACGGCTCCTCGGGGATAGGATCATCCAGGACATACAACTTGCGTTTATGCTTGAGAACAATTTTCAAGTTTCTGAACCAATCAGTAAAGTTTGTCATAACAACTTATCCTTCTCAAGGATGGATCACAGTGATAAGGAATTAGTGTAATTTGAAGAGGCTATAGATATACAACAAAGATTATGTAAAAGTTCATTTTAGTATAGAGGAATAGACTCCCACTAAATTAACAACTCTCCTAAAACACTATGTTACTTTAAGAGACTAAAATCCATGTTTCACCTAATTCCAGGACATCTAAGGCATCATACTTTGAATTATGTTATTTAGGTGGGTACTTATTACCAATTACATCATATGTGACTTTTAGTTATTTTTATCAGATTATAACATCTTATGTCTTAGCATGTTTTATCTCATCTAGCTCCTAAAGCCCAAAACTATTTTTACAGCTTTATCAAATCTAACCATTTCAAACAATAGAGTAAACATTACTCAGCTTGTCTCACCAAGATAACATAATACACTCTATGGATGCATCCCATATTGATGTGACTGAAACCTTGACAAGTGTTTGAGAATGTGTCACGACCCAAATCTCTAACCCCGTTTTAATTCCTTAATAAGGATCACCGACCCTTGAAGTGGGACCTAAACTGTGATACGTGCACCGACCGAGGCACGTGGCCGAGGTATATCATATTTTTGTATTGATGTGTGCCTAGTATTATGTATTGTGTAGACTTACTAAGTCGATTTGTACAGTTGTAGCGTCGAGACCAGTGCGGGGACACGCCTCGATATACGAACTGACGCGGGTACCGGGTAGTTGACGAGACCGAATATTAGGTCGGGGAAGCGAAAACACAAATAATATGGAATAGATATTGGGTGACTAGCGACGCGGCGGTACGCGGATGTCACGGCGAGTGTCTTAGTTGTGTCACAATTAAGTGTCAAGACACCTAACATCACACTTGTCCAAACTACACAACACTTAGCCTAAAGTCACACCACGTGTTCACACCCACATACACCTACACACCATACACACACAACACACACAACAAAACCGATCGGGCCTAAAGATGAAGAAAACCAAGAGGAAGAAGAGAAAGAAGAAGAAGAGACCGGTAGAGAGAGGGAGAAAGAAACTGAGAGCTCGACGAAGGTGAACGCCAAGAGAGTTGTGTCGTTTGTTGTTGCTATCGGTCATGGTTGTGGGTTCGAATTGATGAACTCGGACGAACTGCCATCGTTGTTCGTCCGAGCTCGAAGAAGGCCAGGGAGTAGTCTCCCGTGCATGTGAACTCCACTTGGGGTTGGGGATGGAAGCCCAACCCCAGCAAAGAAAAAAAAAAACAATTTTTTTTCTTGCTCCCGATCGACTGGTTCGATCGGGAGGAAGAAGTGCACCCCCTTACTTGGCCGGGCCTAAAACGGGCCAAGCTCGGCCCATGGGTCGAGCCTAGAACGTTCTGGTCCAGGGTCGGGTCGGGTCGGGTTGGACCCATTTGGGTCAACCCGACCTAGATCCAAACAATTAAAAAAATGAAAAATGAAAAAGAAAAGAAGAAAAAAAAAAAGAAAATTTTGGAAAATTTCCGAAAAAAATTTCGAAAAAATTGGAAAAAATTGGGAAAAATTATATTTCGATAAATTGAGCTAAAACCCATTATACTTGAACTAATAAGACAACAAACGCAGGAACCTAGGAAAAGGGTACGAGAGTGCGAATACAAGATTTGAAGTATCGGGAGGCCAGTAAAGCTAGGACTTCACTTTGTTGTTGTGTGTATACCCAATGACAATTTTACTTAGCATTTCATTTCTATTACTTGTTGTCCTTGCATAGTCCTTTTGACTATTTTTCCTTTGTATTCCTATATCATGCGTTCTTTGTGTCTATGCTCACTTGATGAGTCTAGTTTGCATGATATCCATTCATTTGATTTGATTCATTGATTCTATCCCATGCTATGTCTATTCTCGTTGTTTCAAATGTGAATTGAATGATAAATAACATTTCATTAGGCTAGTGAATATCTCATAAATAATTAAGAGGACTTGTATTCTTTATTTGTTTAGGTGTGTAGATGTGCCTATGTCTTGACAATCCATACTTGGTATTTCTTGAAATTTATAAAGTAGTTTTCGCATTTAGGTCTCGTACTCGATCGAGATGTGCGCGACTCATGGGGTTAGAGTCCCTAGGGATGTCGGCACATGTTACCCGACACTGTATGACACTCGGGGTTAGAGTCCCTGAGGTGGTCTACACACCAGGGTTAGAGTCCCTGGTAACACTTGGGTTAGAGTCCCTTATGCTATATGATTATTGAGTCAGAGTGACATGTTTCACTACCGAAGGGACCTAAATCACCACTACTTATCCTAGTATCAGTTTCACTTGTTTAACTTTGGTATTTACTCACATATGGTTTATTTTCCAGTTTTCCCATTTATATGCTTTCAAATACCATTTGAATATTTGGAAATGCAAATTAAACTTGTCATCGGGGATTACTATTTTATTCTTGTACTCACCGTCCTTTTTATGACAGTGGGTGCAGAGTCGTCTACCCGCAGGGCGGGTAAGGAGAAGATCAGCGATTATCCCTGAGCCCGAATGCGTCATTGCATCGATTGTAGGTCTTTTTTTGGTATTTTGATTCTATATGTTATATATGGCTTTCACATACTATTTGGGTTGTATATTGGGTTGAGCGTTAGTTCCCCGACTTGACTTAGACTATTTTGTTGTTGCACTGCATTTTGAAGACTTTATATATGTGATGTCATTTCTTGGTTTTCCACACTTAGGATTTTACACATGGCTTCCGCACAAGTTACTCATTGCTTCCGCATAATTAATAAGACTTCCGCTAATTAATTAACTTTAAATTTTATAAATTGGTAGGACTAGTGTATTACTTATCATGAACACGAGAAAAGAGGCATCTAGGTTGTAAAGGCTGACTAATACGTAGTTAAGTCCTGCATGGATATGATTAGGGCTTAATTATGGGATTAGGCCAGACGGTGCCCTAGATTAGGAGAGGGGTCGTCACAGTTGGTATCAGAGCCTAGTTTTGAGATTAAGACAATGTGATACCAACGTCGCAGTTAGTATCAGAGCCATAGTTATTAGAACCTTAAGGATAAATAAGAAAAATACGAACTCGAATAAAACACAAACCTTAGAAGTGGAAACCAGATGATCCTTGCCTAGGAACTATTTTGTTGGGAATTGAGTGAAAGTGAGCTGGGGTGTTTTCTTTATATACATGTTAATTGCTATATGTGAAGGAATACAAGGTACATCCCATAGTTGCTGATTCACGTACAATTGTCAACATGCAGACACCGATGGCGGATTCGCACGATGCTGGAGACACCGTAGCTAGCGGTAGTCAACCTTCCACCGTATCAGTTGACGATTTTCAGAGGTTGTTTGACCGGATGACCGCTCAGGAGAGACAAATCGCCGAGTTCATCTCCTATATGTTTGCACAAATGACTACACTGGTTTCGACCGCCCTTGTCACCACAGCTACTACTACAGCAACCCCGACCACAGAGACTCGTACTACACCAGCCATTTGTTGGGTTTTGGGGTTTATGCGCAGCGGAGATTACAAAACAATTTTGACAAAAACCCCAACAGGATCCGAATCTAATACCATTAAAACGTTTAAACTAAGAAAACTTAATCATACCTTGGTCGCAAAATACCTTTCTGAAGGTTGATCGATCTCTAAGGCGCTGCCAACGACGAACGCCTTCTACCGGTAGTCCACACACGAACGGCGGCCGAGATTCAAAGTGCTAGCTTCAAGAGAATACCAAACTTTTTGTTTCTCTCCAAAACAATCCAGAGCGTACCAGAAAACCATAAGTCGTTTCTAAAACAAAAATAAAGTTTCGGCTCTTAATCTTTCATCCGTGTGTTCTAACTTAAAGCGTCTATTTATACAACCCTTGTATATAGATGGTTAAGTAAATAACACATATACCCCTACTTAAAGAAGTATAAGTGTAATACACCACAAGGACGTTTCTGTCATAAATTTTATCATTTAAAATTCATTTTTCTGAACCATCTTAAAATCTCGCAAAACCATTCTTAGTGTGCGACCAAATAGGCTCATACAACGTTAGCAGTGAATCAAAACACATTTTGGTATACAAGTCATAAGCGGCCTCTAGCAAGACATTATGACTACCCAAGTCATACGAATATCAAATCGATACAACCTAATCAATAGTGTATATAACATCCTTTTGTCACACGATATCCTTTTGATCAAACATAAGGCATGGAATTGTCATCCAACATATTCAATCGTACTAATCTCGATCTCTAGGTAGACTGAAAACATCCAAGTGACATTGATCAATATCAATTCACTTAAACTAGGCCTTTTAACAGTCTAACACATTGAGGGGTCCACTAGATATCTCTTTTATATGAGAGGGACAAATTATATCTTGATTACACAACTTCATCACATTGCTCACACAGTAACCAATCACAACCTTTATAATCGTCCGGTTAAAGACAACGCTTGATAGTGTCAAATCACTATGTTCCTATTGTTGAATTCTCTGGTAATCTCAAGTCAGAGGACTTAAAAATATACCTATCATGAGAAACAAATACGACTTAATCCATGTGATGTTCTCATAGCAGGTCGGTCCAGTACTTTATTCCCTAACAAGTACTCATGATCTTGATTCGTATCCTTATACGTATAATCATCATATGATCATCGATCAAGACTCACACTAGTCTTAATTCATTATAGTTCCCAGTATAATGATCGACTAGGGACATTTAGGATATTTCTGTAAATACCCAAGGATCGTATTATAATGTAAACATGCAAATTAATTATAATAACTAGCAAATGAAATCCTTCATTTTATTAACTAAAAGTATTCACAAAGACAGTTAATGGATTGACCTAGGGCACATGCCCCAACATCTCCCACTTGCACTAGGGCCAATCATACATGCATCTAATGCTTAATGATCTAACATGACCATCATGTTTTGCTTGCGGAAGAGCTTTTGTCAATAGATCTACAACGTTGTCTTCAGTAGGTACTCTGCAAATCTTTATGTCTCCCCTCTCAATAATTTCTCTGATGAGATGAAAACGCTTGAGTATATGTTTGGATCTGTGGTGTGATCTAGGTTCTTTGGCCTGTGCTATTGCCCCGTTATTGTCACAATACAAACAAACAGGGTTAGCAATACTTGGAACCACATCTAGTTCAGAAATGAACTTTTTGATCCAAACCGCCTCATTTGCTGCATCGGACGCTGAAATATACTCAGCTTCTATTGTAGAATCCGCCACAGTCTCTTGCTTCGAACTTTTCAAGCTTACTGCACCCCTATTCAAAGTAAACACATATCCAGACTGCGATCTAAAATCATCTATATCAGTTTGAAAACTTGCGTCTGTGTAACCATTTACAACTAGATCATTTTCAAAACCTCCATAGACCAAGAACATTTCCTTAGTCCTTCTTAAGTATTTAAGGATGTTCTTTACTACTATCCAGTGACTCTCACCAGGATCTGACTGATATCTACTTGTAGTGCTCAAAGCATAAGATACATCAGGTCGAGTGCATAATATGGAATACATGATAGATCCAATAGCTGATGCATATGGAATCTTATTCATACGGTCTCGCTCATCATTTGTCTTAGGATATTGAATCTTGCTAAGACTTATGCCATGAGACATTGGCAACAATCCTCTTTTAGAGTCTTGCAAACTGAACCTATTCAGCAGCTTGTCCATGTAAGCACTCTGACTTAGACCGATTAGCCTCTTAGATCTATCCCTATAGATCCTTATCCCTAGGATATAGGCTGCATCTCCTAAGTCTTTCATTGAGAAACACTTCCCTAACCAAGACTTGACATTCTTTAATGTTGGTATGTCATTTCCAATGAGTAATATGTCATCAACATACAGTACTAGAAAAACAACTACACTTCCACTGACCTTCTTGTATACACAAGGCTCATCTTCGTTCTTAATAAAATCAAAATCCTTGATTGCTTCATTAAAACGAAGATTCCAACTCCGAGAAGCTTGCTTTAATCCATAAATGGATCTTTGAAGCTTACATACCTTCCTAGAATTCTTAGGATGTACAAAACTTTCAAGTTGTGTCATATACACGTCCTTAAGCAGCTTTCCATTAAGAATGTTGTTTTTGCATCCATTTGCCATATCTCATAGTCATAATATGCAACAATGGCAATTAAAATTCTTATGGATTTAAGCATGGCTACTGGCGAAAAAGTTTCATCATAATCAACACCTTGAGTCTGCCAGAAGAATTTTTGCTACAAGTCTTGCTTTAAAAGTATGCACTTTGCCATCCATGTCAGTTTTCTTCTTGAAAACCCATTTACATCCAATGGTCTTACCACCTTTAGGTAAATCAACCAAGTTCCAAACTTGATTATCATACATGGATTGCATATCAGAATTCATGGCACTTAGCCATTTATCTGAGTCTGGTCCAGACATAGCCACCTAATAAGTGGTGGGCTCATTTTGATCCATCAGCAACACATCACGACTATCAGTAATGAGAAATCTGAATCTCTTTGGCTCATGTCTTACCCTGCCAGATTTATGTGGGCCTTGTGTCACTTGTGGAGGTTTAACTGATTCAGAACGTTGTTGAACTTCCAGTAGCGATTCAGGGTTTATCTGTGATTCTTGAACTTCTTCAAGATTTATTTCTCTCCCACTAGTGTATTTTAAAATAAATTGTTTTTCCATTAAGGCATCATACCGAGCAACAAAGACTTTGTTCTCAGCGGGATTATAAAAGTAATATCATTTTGTTTCCTTAGGATACCCCACAAATAAACACTTATCAGATTTAGATGCTAGTTTTTCTGAGACTTGTCGTTTTACGTAAGCCTCACAACCCAAATCTTAAGGAAAGACAAACTAGGTCTCTTCCCATACCATATCTCATATGGTGTTTTATCAACCGCTTTAGAAGGAACTCGGTTTAGACTGAAAGCTGTAGTTTGTAATGCATAACCCCAAAAGGATAATGGAAGATCCGCATGACTCATCATAGATCGAACCATATCTAATTAGGTTCGATTTCTCCTTTCAGAAACTCCATTCCACTGTGGAGTTGCTGGTGGAGTCAAATTTCTAAGATGATCATCAAATTCTTGGCTCAAATATTCACCACCTCGATCTAACCGAAGTGTTTTGATAGTTTTACCAAGTTAATTTTGCACTTCATTTTGAAACGTTCGAAACATCTCAAATGATTCAGCTTTATGTTTCATTAGATATACATAACCATATCTGTTGAAATCATCAGTAAATGTAATAAAGTACTAATAACCTCCTCTAGCCATTGTGTTTAGAGAACCGCATACATTAGTATGTATTAGACCCAATAAATCACTTGCCCTTTCACTGTATCCAGTAAAGGGACTTTAAGTCATCTTGCCTAGTAAACAAGATATGCACGTTTCTTATGTTTCTAAATCAAATGAATCTAGAAGTCCATCTTTATAGAGCTTCGTTATGCGTTTCTCGTTTATGTGCCCGAGACGACAATGCCAAAGTTAGGTTTGATTCAAATCATTTGACTTCAATCTCTTTGTATTTATGTTAAAGACTGGAGTATCAGTGGACCTTTTCATTCTTAGAATATAAATACCATCACACAAATCAGCATTTGCATAAAATATACCTTTACGAGACATGGAACATCTATTATTCGCGATAATAAAATCAAAACCGTCCATATCCAAGCATGAAACAGAAATGATGTTTCTGCTCAAGGCAGGCACAAAATAACAATTATTTAAAGTTAAAATAAGTCCACTAGGTAAGACTAAGTCATATGATCCAACTGCCAGGGCAGCAACTCTTACTCCATTCCCTACGTGGAGGATGACTTCTCCTTTCTTCAGCTTTCTACTTTTGGTGAGTCCCTGCACATTTATACAAATGCGAGATCCACATCCGGTATCTAATACCCAGGAATCACTAGTAGATAAATTAATTTCAATAACATAAATACCTGTAGTGGTAGTCGCACTACCCTTTTTCTTCTTTAAATCTTCCAGATAGAGTTTGCAATTTTTGAACCAATGTCTAGGTGCATGACAGAAATGACAATTTCCTTCCTTTTCTTTCGGGTGTTTTGAAGCAGGAACAGGCTGGGGCTTGACTTGTTCCACAGGCTTTGCGACAGGTGCAGCAGCAGCCTTGACAACTTTAGCCTTGCCTTTGCCTTTCTTCTTCATTCCCTTTCCCTTTTGGACCATCGACACATTACTAGAGGGTTACTTGATATTTTGTTCAGTAGTTTTAAGCATCAAATGCAACTCTGAAATTTATTTCTCCATATTATTCATATTGTAGTTCATACAAATTGTGAGTAACTTTCTGGTAATGAATTCAGGATCAAATCCATAGCCAACTTTTGGCTTATGGGAAATCCGAGTCTATTAAGCTGGTCAACGTAGCTCTTCATCTTCAGAACATGAGGACTAACTGAAGCACCCTCAGTCATCTTGCAAGAATGTAGGTTTTTGACTGTCTCGAACCTTTCTTGTCTAGCTTGCTGTTGGAACATTTCCTTCAGCGTTATAGCCGTGTCGTAGGCTTCCATTAGTTCCATGTCCTTCTGAAGTTCAGGAACCATAGTTGCCAGCATAATACATGCAACATCAGTAGAATCGTTGACATGCTTATTATGCGCATCCTTCACGACTTTCGTAGCATTGGTTGGTGGTTCCTTAGGGATTGGAGCATCCAGAACATACAATTTGGGTTCATGCTTAAGAACAATTCTCAAGTTTCTGAACCAGACAAGAAAGTTAGTCCCAGATAGCTTATCCTTCTCAAGGATGGATCGCAGTGACAGGGGATTATTGTTACTTGAAGAGGCCATTGATCTACAATAAAGATTATGCAAAGTTTATTTAGGATAGAGGAATAGTCTCCTACTAAATTAACAGCCCTCCTAAAACACACTGTTTATTTAGGGGAATAAAATCCATATTTCACCTAATTCTATGACGACTACGACATGAAACACAGAACTAGATTATTTAGGTAGGTAACAGTTACCAATTACATCTTACGTGATTTTAGATACTTTTATGAGATACGGGACATCTTATGTCTTATCATGTTTTTATCTCATCATGTGCCTAAAGCTCAAAACTATTTTGATAGCTTTATTAAGTCGGACCATTTTGAACATTTAGGTAACTCTTATCCAACTTGTCTCACCTAGATAACACAATACACCCAGCTATGGCTGAAATTGTATTAGTGTGATCAAGGCCTTGACAAGTGTTTAAAATGGATGGCATGAGACTTAAAATTTAATAAAGGGATTTTATTTAGTTTTAGTGATTTTATGTAAACAATGAAATATCATATATTTTTTTTGATTTGTTAAATCACTAAACAATTTGGAGATTTTTATACTGTTCACTAATAAAAGAATTCCGTGCGCTAGGATTAGTTAGACGTCGGTCCATTGGCCGATCAATGAAAGGTAAAGTGAGGCAGCGCCCCGTTTTTTTTTTTTTTTTTTTTTAGAAGACGAATTTCAATTCCGAAAATTAAAATTCTCTATAGGAAATCATATTTTTCGCTGATTTTATTATCCTAAATTTACCCCTTAATTTATCCAAAATTAAGTCAATTAAAACATTTTAATTAACCCGGGCCCACATCTAACTAAACATCTTATCCTAATCCAATTAGGACTTAAGATATTTGAATCCTAGCATATCACCAATAACAAAATTCTCCATATTTATCTCCTATCCAATAGGGATTACGAAACCGATTTTGCTTATATCTCATAATCTAATTTGTTATCTATATTTATCAAATAGAAACTTCATAACAAAATAGATATAACAAGATAAATAAATAATTTCGAAAATTATTTATTTGCAACTTCGGTCCTCATCTAAATAATCACAAACATGTAATTGAATCATGAACTACTATCCCAATCAAACCTAATGGTGTCATGGATCACGGAACACGAAACTCAATTCATTAAAATTATTCGAATTAACCTAACATGGTTACTAGCATGTACGAAACTAATTTCAATTAAATCACGAATATATGTATCATATACAAAAAACATGATAATAAATCTCACATAAAACTTATGTATATCACATATACATCAACTATTAACATGCTTTCATTCATATATCATGTATATATCAGAAGAAAACATGTAATGAATTTAATGGAATCGAACTCGAAGGCTTTGATACCATTGTTGGGTTTTAGGGTTTATGCGCAGCGGAGATTACAAAACAATTTTGACAAAAACCCCAACAGGATTCGAATCTAATACCATTAAAACGTTTAAACCAAGAAAACTTAATCATACCTTGGTCGCAAAATACCTTTCTGAAGGTTGATCGATCTCTAAGGCGCTGCCAACGACGAACGCCCTCTACCAGTAGTCCACACACGAACGGCGCCGAGATTAGAAGTGCTAGCTTCAAGAGAATACCAAACCTTTTATTTCTCTCCAAAACGATCCGGAGCGTACCAGAAAACCCTAAGTCGTTTCAAAAACGAAAACGAAGTTTCGGCCCTTAATCTTTCGTCCGTGTGTTCTAACTTAAAGCGGTCTATTTATACATCCCTTTCGAGGATCCACTAGATATCTCTCTTTATATGAGAGGGACAAATTCTATCTCGATTACACAACTTCATTACATTGCTCACACAGTAACCAATCACAACCTTTATAATCGTCCGGTTCAAGACAACGCTTTATAGTGTCAAATCACTATGTTCCTAATGTTGAAGTCTCTGGTAATCTCAAATTAGAGGACTGAAAAATATACCTATCATGAGAAACAACTATGACTTAATCCATGTGATGTTCTCATAGCGGGTCGGTCCAGTTCTTCGTTCCCTAACAAGTACTCGTGATCTTGATTCGTATCCCTATACGTATAATCATCATATGATCATCAATTAAGACTCACACTAGTCTTAATTCATTATAGTTCCCAGTATAATGATCGACTAGGGACATTTAGGATATTTATAAATACCCATGGATCTTATTATAATGTAAACCTGCAAATTAATTATAATAAACAGCAAATGAAATCCTCTATTTTATTAACTAAAAGTATTCATAAAGACAGTTAATGGATTGACCTAGGGCACATGCCCCAACACCATTACTATTACTGCAGAGGCACGAGCGCATGTACCACCAGTAGAGCCAGCAGCACCATGTCCACCAGCACTACCAGTCATTACGTTACCGACAATAGAAGCAGTAGTAGACACGCCCAAACCCGCTATATATGATATCATTGGCTTGTCAGGGGACGCCAAGCTAGTGAAGGAGTTCATTATACTCAGGCCGGCGTATTTCTCGGAGAGAAGGACCATGATAAGATCGAGAAGTGGATCCTATCACAGGAGAAGCTGCATCTACTATTGGGTATTGAGGACAGACTCCAACCAGTTCTTTCATACTACACACTAGATAAGGGTGCTAATGTTTGGTGGCGCACTACAGTGGCGAGTCAAGGTAGTTTCACATCATGGGCAGACTTCAAAGTAGAGTTCTACAAGCTGTATTTTCTGTCTTCGATGTTGCAGATGTTGAAGAAGAAGTTTATGAGTTTGAGACAGGACGAGGGGGAGATAGTGATGATGTATCGCAACCGATATGGTTACGTGAGGCAGTTCGCGAGAGATTTGGTGGAGGATGACGTAGATGACACCTTATACTTTAAAGATGGACTAACACCAAATATAGTTACACACGTCGTTGGCACCTACTAAAAAAAAATAGGAGATCAGAAACGGAAATTTTCTTCTCTGATTTGCATACATTCCGTCTCTAATTCAATTCTGCAATGGAACAGAGACAGAATATATTCCGTCTCTAAAATCGTTGTCGTTGATTCAGTCAGCAACGAAAATTTGTTTTCGTTTCTGATTAGAGAAGGAATTTAGAAATGGAACAGAGATGGAACATAAATGCAAATACTTCTAAAGGGTACAAATGTGATTGAATTTCGTCTCTGATCTGTTGCTAATCAGAGACGGATCAAAGACGGAATACACTAATTCCATCTCTGATCCGTCTCTTATTAGCAACGGATCAGAGATGGAATTAATGTATTCCGTCTCCGATCGGTCTCTGATTAGCAACGGATCAGAGACGGAATTATTGCATTTCATCTCTGATCCGTCTTTGATTAACAACGGATCAGAGACGGAATTATTACATTCCGTCTATGATATGTCTCTGATTATCAACGAATTAGAGATGAATTACTGTAGTACGTCTCTGATCCGTCTCTGATTAGCAACGGATCAAAGACGAAATACGATAATTCCGTCTCTGATCCGTTTCTAATTCATGAATTCCATTTCTAATCCGTTCCTATTTAGTAATAAAGTCTTGTTTTGCCCAGTTGGGTGCGTCTATTCCCCGAGAATTAGAGACGGAATTGCAACGAAATCTTTGAATTCCATTCCTAATCCGTCTCAACTCCGCTTTGTTTAGTTTTCAAACCAAAACTCAATCCTATTGGTTCTCCATAACCTCAAAACCTGAAAATACATCCATAGGACCTACTCCATCGCCTGCACCCCCTCCAACAACTCCTTGGGGGTGCTAACATCCCCTAAAAAATAGAATTTGACTTACATACATTGACAATATATATCAACAACAATATTCAAATGAGAGAAAAAAAATGTACAATTCGACATTGAAAAATAGGGAAATATCCACGAAAGCTTGTCAAGTTTAATAAATGTTCCAAATTTCTAAGTATGCACGAAAACCACCAATCCTAATGTTAAACAACCAAGAAAAAAAACTTACAATCCTCTAAATATGCAAAAAAATAAGTATCAATGTAAAAGTAACAATAACATAAACTACTCTGGTACTATGTTCCATAAGATAGAGAATTCGTTCAATAAACGCGAAGTTTATGTCACATGGTTTCAAGAATTCTTTAGAACTCTTCGTTGTGTATGCATGGGCGCTGACCCAATAGAAAACATTAAAAAATTCTTTCCATGACACAAACAAAAAGAATGGAAAGATTATCTAAAGACAACGCCATTTCTTTTTTGTGAATGGAATAAATGTCAAACTTCCCCTAAAAAAAGTTGACATAATTCGGAGAAGTTCAGCATAATTTCGGGGAAGTCCTCTGAATAGGGGCAAAAACTGCAAAACTTCCATGACTAAGTAGAAGTTTTGGGGAAGTTTGTGGAAGCTTATGGAAGTTTCAAAGAAATTATGCATATGGTACTAAAACCAATCTAACATGAAAACTCACAAACAAATTTTACTAGTTGCCAAAACATTTAACTCACAAACAAATTTTACTTTTTGTCGACAAAAAATTAATCATATCAAAAGCATGAGAATTCCAAACAGCCAAGTGGAAGGAAACATGATTAAATAACACAATACTTCAAAGAGAAATAATTGAAACATCAACTTCTTCCATGCAACAGAAAGTCTTAAATCACCAAACGTATTAGAAAAAAAATCAATTTAAAGTCACTAAAACTTGCTTGTTCAATGATTTGCCATAGGAACCAATGATGCAAGACTAATAATTTTCATTAGTCATCTAAAAGAGGATCTAATTTGCTTGCTAATACTTCAGTCATTCCTTGATATCCACTTTCACGTAGAGCAATATACGGCACGCTTTATCATCAAGACAAGTATAAAGAACCCACAAGTTGACTATCTACACAACTACAAGAGATATCACATACACAACTCTGTGTTTGGAAAAATAACTGCAAGAGATATCACACACACAACTGAATTCAAGTTTATCTTAATTCTCAACTAAACTGAATAGCAGAAAACTGCTTGCATGAAGAAGAAGAAAAAAAGACCTTCCATCTATTCTTGACGCTCTCCCACAGCACCACAACTGACTTAAATTTCCAAACGTACTAAAAAAAATAAGTTTAAAGTCACTAAAACTTGCTTGTTCAATAATTTGTCATAGGAACCAATGATGCAAGACTAATAATTTTCATTACTCATCTAAAAGAGGATCTAATTTGCTTGCTAATACTTCAGTCATTCCTTGGTGGACCAGGGACTTCTCTTCCAGCTACCTTGATATCCACTTTCACGTAGAGCAATAAACAGCACGCTTTATCATCAAGACAAGCATAAAGAACACACAAGTTAACTATCAACACAACTACAAGAGATATCACATACACAACTCTGAGTTTGGAAAAATAATTGCAAGAGATATCACACACACAACTGAATTCCAGTTTATCTTAATTCTCAACTAAACTGAATAGCAGAAAACTGCTTGCATGAAGAAGAAAAAAAAAGACCTGCCATCTATTCTCGACGCTCTCCCACAACACCACAACTGACTTAAGCATAACACACCAAACCAGGCTGCCTTTCAAGCGCCTGCAGCATTCTTTCATGGAGTTGTGATGCTAAGGAAAAATTACTTTTATATTGTTCAGGAATTTCTATTTTGGTGTTGTTTTAAGTTATAGTAGGTATATTATCATGTCTAGTTCATCAACCAATTCGTTCCCGAAATTTCAGGCACAAAACAACCATGTGTTTCCCATGTAGATTAAAAAAAAATCAAGAACAAAAAAAGGAGTTTTTTTATTTGAGGAAAAAAAATTGCACCAAATGATTAAATCCCAAAAATTTAGTGAGATATATGCAAAGAGGGGGAACACAACCATATATCAAGTCGGGTGTAGCTTTACAATGAGATATATGCACTAATGGATTCGGGATTATGACTTCCAATCCTCTAAATATGCGCAAAAAGAAGTATCAATCTAAAAGTCATGCGAACAACTGCAAAATTTATCTACGAAAGCAAAAGTATAATCTCAAAAGTTACAAAAACAACAAGAAAAATACCTAAGTTTCACCAAGCTGCTCATCTCTCGTTAGCCGCTCTTACATCTCTCGCTCAACATTATCCTGTTGTTGTGGTGGATCGGCAGGATCTATTTGCGACGGTTGTTGCTAGTCACGAGGTGGAGGTGGTGGTGGTGGTGGTGGTGGTTGTTGCTGAGATAGGCATGCTCCGTCCATGGTCATCCCGAATTGTTGATGCATAAACGCCATAACCTTTCGCAATAGCTCGACAACGATATCGAACTCTGCATGTGGCACCATCTCCGGCATCTGGGACGTGCTAGCACCAGGATCTGCATATCTCCTCTTCTTTCTCCCTAAAGACTCGAGACCGTAGACACGTCCTTTGGGACACTCACCCGCCACATAAAGGTACACCGCTTCATCATCCACCGGCTAGTCCGGTGTAGCTTGGGTCGGCCCCAGATGTCTCCTCTGGAGCTTATCCTACATGGATCAACAATAAACAACTTACATGATATGCTTTAAAGTAAACTTAATACTATTTAACATTTCACTTCTATACTTACATAGAACCGCTCTGATCTAGTATCGATGAATGTCACCCCGTCGTGATTTACGGTGTGGAGATGCAAATATAATTCATTCACGGTAGGTGGCGTCTCGGATGTATTAGTCTGCATACAGGACTGGTTATAAATTCAGCATAAATATGTCAATTAGTAGTAGGTCGGCGAACTCATATTCGCCAAACACAAATCAATTGCATAGTGAACAAGTGTATAAATGTAAAAAATAAACTAGAGTGTAAAAACACTTACCATTCTTTCATTGGTAGTCACAAAAGACACCGAACCACCACCGTGCTTCGAGGGTCCAGTCCCAGGTCCTTCGACCTCAGTGTTCCTATTCGTTAACGCTTGCCTAGACCTGGCAAGAAAGTCGTCGCTCTCCCAGTACTCCAAGTATCTTCTCCATGCCTCATCCGTAACAAAGTTTGGCTGAACACGATTCTTCTTTAATTTGTGCATCAATGCGGTGTACCTTGTGCCTGCATGCGTGTCGTACGCCGCACGAATGAGATCCTCGTGAATCGCGTCATCCTATCTAAAATATACCTATAAAATGGCCATTGCAATTGTTACGAGACATTGAAAAACTAGTATAAATCCTAAGACATTTAAGACATTTATTAGTCATGCATACCTTCCATTAGCGCCAGTAGTGGTCTTTATGATGATCGGTACCGACTTCCAACAATACCCTTCTAGAATCATCCATCTTTTGAAAACTTTTGTCATCCTCCATGCACAAGAATGAGAAGGATGCAACTCCATGTGTTCCATGAAAATGTGTAACATCCTTAAAACTTTTTTAATAATTTACATCGATAATTGAAGTACACATATGAATCAAATACAAACTTACGTATTATTGGCAATCAGTGTGATCGGGATCTGCCGCACGAGAGGGGGCTCGGTCCTTGTCCTCTGAGGTGCCGCGAAGGGCCTGTCACCTGTAAGCATGCTCTGCCGTCATAAGATGGGGATGTTGCTGGTAATGCGGTGGCTGGAGGTGCAGGCCTCGTTGGTGCAGGAATGTCATGTCTCGATGTCGGCGATGGTGACTGCAACGGGCAATTTGGTATAGTTCTTGATGATGATGTTGATGGTGCAAGCGACGCGGACGATATAGAAGGCGAAGGTGACACTGAATGTAACTCATGCTCAAGGGAACGAGAAGTCGAAATCGATAATACAGGAATCGACCCACGACCTCGACCGCCACTACCTCTTTGACCCCCTCGTGTGGCCTGACCATGAGGCCCAGTCGATATTTCGGTTCTAGGGGTCTGTGCTGCACCTCTTACGACTGGACGATGTCCCCCTAAAGGTATCCCTCGGCTGCCCTGAGCTAATGTGCACCCTCAAAGTAGGGGGTAATCACTGCCCGCCATGAAATCTAGCAAATACTGCCAATGCAAACATTTACTGGTTGGACACCAAACACAAATCTTCAAATGCAAAAGACATGTGTTGTGACTTGTGAGTGAACTTGCAGTTTAAGTACATACATGTGTTGTGACTTGTGAGTGAAAGTTTAATTCTTATTTTTTGATATAGCAACCAACCATGTGTGTTATGTAACATATGGAATAATAAAGTTGTCATTGAAGATATAATGTGTTTTTTTTGTTTTAAATGCAAGGTTTAAATCTATTTGAATCAACATGTATTTAATATTTCTGTACATATCTCCATTGGACTTGGAACAAAAATTATATGCACTGGAAAAATGGAAATCTAATAAATTAACAATATTTAAGGAGAACATCTACAAAAAACAACTTTTAAAAAAGCAAATACAAAATAAATGATCATTAGACAGCAAAGAAGGGAATATATATAGCTAAATAAAGTTCAAAAAAGGAACTGTCACTTTAAATTTCATTGAAACCATATTAATTAGAGAATCTGAGCCAAGGAAAGAACCTGCTCAAATTTTACTCACTTTTCCCTTTTCATTAAGACTTACTATAAATACGTGGTATGGAGATCAGTTGGTAAAGTGTAGGAGCAACTTCGCTCATTTAATTAGATCCGGTCTATTGGATCTATTAATCGAAACATATAGAAATGTCGACGAATTCTTCCTGGTATGCTCCAACTTACCACTTTCGGTTGAAGAATATCCTCAGCCTTGTCAGCAATAACAAAGAAAGGTTGTTCCTGCTAGTTTCTAATGTCCAATAGCCTGAAATTAAGAAAAAAAAGGCTTAGTTCGCTAATTGCAACCCAAACCGGGTTTGGGAGGAGTTATCTGAATGCAATTGGTATCAACCGTTGCATGAAGATATGACAATCATGACTCTTCATGCCGAACATTCGCAATTTCTTTGGATCCACACATCGACCAAGATTCGAAGCATAACCATCAGGAAAACACAACTTCTCAACCCACTCGCACAATTTTTGTTTTTTTGATGTATCAAGAGCGTAGCATCCAAGGATGTAAGTATTTGTCGCCGAATCTATGTGTAGAGAAGGTCGGTGACAATATTCACGAATATCTTGTCTCGCTTTCGCATTGTCCTTACTCTTGCCCGGTACACACATAATAGTGTTGAATATGTTGTCAAAAACATTTTTCTCGATGTGCATGACATCTAAGTTATGGCGGATCAAGTTTCTCTTCCAATACGGCAAGTCCCAGAAAATGCTTTTTTTTTCTCCATCTCGAATTCTTAGCTATCCGCACATTCACATAATCAGCTCCAATTTCTATCACCTTCATCAAGCCTAACGATTCAATTTCGGCCAAAATTTCTTCACCCGAACGCAAAGCGGGAGGTTCGTCATTTAAGACCATTTTGCCTCTAAGAAATTTTTTTGTCTTTCCTGAATTGTGATGCCTTCGCCAAAAATGACGGTGACAATCGAACCACGATGTCTTTCCACCATTTCGCAATTGAAATGCATTTGTATCCTCCATACAATATGGACAAGCCATTTTACCGTGTATGCTCCAACCGGACAACATGTTATACGCAGGGAAATCACTAATAGTCCATAAAAGGGCCACTCGCATAAGAAAATTCATCTTTGTGGACACGTCGTAAGTAATCACCCCATTGTTCCATGTATCTTGCAACTCTTTCACAAGTGGCTGAAGGAACACGTCGATTTTTTATTTTGGGTTGGTCGATCCAGGAACGATAACCGTTAGGAACATAAACTCAGATTTCATGTACATCAACGGTGGAAGGTTGTATGGAGTCAAAATTACGGGCCATGAAGAGTACGATTTTCATGAAATCCCAAATACTTGAAAACCATCAGTGCACAATCCTAAACGAACATTCTGAACCTCGGCGCAAAGTCTCTGTTGACATCATTAAAATGTCTCCAAGCTATCGAATCAGAACAGTGTTGCATAACATCTTCTGGCGAGGAATGTTCTCCATGCCATTGCCATCGCATATGTTTTTCCGTTGACTCAGACACATACAATCGTTGCAATCTAGGGCCCAAAAGGAAGTAGTACATTTTTTTGCAAGGCGTTTTTTGGTGTTCCGGCCACGACCTCGTCGCTGTGCAATGTAGCGTGATTTCCTACATAATTTACATGATGTCAACTTAGAGTCCACTCCCCAATAAATCATACATTGGTCCTCACAACAATCTATTTTCTCAACAGGTAGACCTAGACCTCGCATTAGTCTTTTAGTGGCATAAAAATTTTCAACCAATGAATTGTCATTTGGCAAACAATCCTTCATGAATTTTATGATTTCATTATACCCTCGTTCAGATATATGATGTTTTGACTTGATCGCAAGTAATCTTGCCATTGCGGACAACGTTGTCATGGTTTCACAACCCGGCCATAATTGTTCGCTACTAGCCTTTATCATGTCATATAGTTGGAGTGCTTGGGGGTTTGGTGATTCTTCCACGTGATTCCAATTGAAACTCGGACCTGCCACGTTGTGTAGCATCTCGTGGTAAGTTATCGGATCAAAACCTCCCACATCAGCATCATCAATATGGTTATCCATTTGGTAGAAGTTTTGCGGGCCTTCATCTCCGTTCTTACCATGTTCGCACCAACAGTGATATCTCGAAACAAATCCATACCTACATATATGGTACTCAACCGTTTCGACGTCCAGGTACGGTACAAGTCGACATTTCTTATAATTGCACGGACATCTAATCTTCCTTTCACTTTGGTATGTAGGACAATGTTGCTTAGCAAATGCTATGAATTCTTTAACCTTTGCCGCGAATTCAAATCGAACGAAGCCGTTGTCGAGACGGTTGTACATCAAGTCCCGACTTGTAGATGACATTCCTATTGTAATTATGCAATTAAATTAGTCAACTAGTTTCATACTTTCCGACGGTGCATGGCTACTTGTGTGTCCAACTAACACAATTTATTAGAAGGGGGAATCTGAGAACCTACCTAACTACATGAACAAAAAGCTTTGCATTTATGCATTGAATAAATGTGGTTGGAAACAACTTTCTTAATACCTAGCTCCGTACATGACCGATACCAAACAGAGTATGATACTTGGTCGTAAAAATAAAAGCAACAAGGAGTTCAAAGAAATAAATAAATCATAAGTTATAAGCGGCATACAAATACCACATAGTATCAAAGCTCCTAGTATTTGTTCACTCGTACCTCCTTAAGGTTAGAGGTTTATTCAATTCTCTCGACATTTTATGTGAAATAGCAACATTAGCTCAAAGAGTAATCATAGTTTTTTGAACCCTACCTAGTAGTAGAAAATATATAATTATTGGTATTATTCATCTATACCTACTTTATTGGTAGCTTTATCTATACACATGCATATACACACAAGTGAATCAAATATAGTAGGAAATACATGAAAAAATGTGGCATAACAATATCAAAGAATGTAAATTAAAAAATAAAATATAGCAAAAAACCTTACCTCTCCAGAGCAATAAGAGCAGTATAACGCAATCCAGACAAAGCACGTTGCACTTCGACTACAAAGGATTTCTCGCTTTCGTATAGCTCAGCCACTTCCCTAACGCTACTCTGCATCAAAACCAAAACCCAAAACCAAAACAATTCAACATCCTTGGCGCAACAGAAATAGCATGCTATGTGCCCATTGTTGCAGTAAAATTAAATTTTGAGAATACACAGCCAAAAAAAACAATATATACATTTCAGGAAACATATAACCTTATTATAAGCATAGAATAAATGCTCAATTAGATCACTTGTTCCAACATATACAAATATTGATATCACTCTTCGATTTTTTAATGCATTGTGATGTGCCCGCGTATATCTTCGTTCCTAGCTGAAGGGCTCCAACAATTGTCTAGCAAATGCATATATCAAAAAGTATGTCAGCCTATCACTACCATCCTTCTGTTATTCAAATATAGCTAAACAATAGAAACGTAGATAAACTGAGAAAATTAAGGTACTTCAAGAAATTGAAATCTACAATATATGATTTCTTAATGGACAAATAATGGCATCGGCAATTCAGAGATTGAAATTGAGGACCACCAGTACATAAAAAAGCAAGTTTCTGATTGAAAGTTCTACTCATGAATGATAGACCACACAGATTCCAGGATACCAGTGGCATCAAGTGTCTTTATTATAAAAGTTTAAAAACAAAGCAATCAGGCAGAGACTCACAAATGAGTTATCCTAATCACAATGGGAAACATAAATTCATCTTCTCTTCAAGCTGAGATACAAAAAACTGAGAAAAGAAATGCACAAGAGCAGCCCCCTTTTCAATCATATTTCCCTATCATGCATTTTTATATTTTCGTTTCGTTCTTTTTTACTCTATTTTCCTTTTTTTTAATTTTTTCGTTGATGAAAGAAGTCTTGATCTCATGTGGTTGTGCAAATCGCCCCCATAATCATCACCTCCGATACGTGCCTCCAAACTCCTTCCGGGATTGTCAAGATAAATGAATTATGAGAATAAAATACACGCGAAAATGAACAAAAAACACATTGTGGCCGCTTACAGTATTGGCAGCTCAAAAACCAATGAATGCATGTTGCTTAATTGCAACCAAAGCTCCTTAAACAATTTTCAGAACCTATCTCCAACATGACATCTAAATTATGCACAGTTGCAAACAACCTCCGCTAAAAAATCTACATTTCAAATCATATCAAACCAATTTAATAATGTAAGACCAATCTTTAGAAAAAAAAAAAAAAAAAAAAAAAAAAAAAAAAAACAAGGTAATCAGATTGAAACCCAATGAACAAAAAATGGTCTTTTTTTTTCTTCAATCAGTCCTATTTCTACATAGTATCAAAATCTAAACTAATAAACCTATCATTCAATCCAAATTGAGTTTTATCATTTTTGTTTTCTCAATCAGTCATATATAGTATCAAAACTTGAACTAATAAACCTATCATTCAATCCAAATTGACATAAACAGCATTCAAACAAGAAATATATGAGTAATAAATGAGTCATTGATAATGAGGAGTAATTAAGTCTACAACTCCTAGAAAATAACTCATTAAGAGGGGTGATGGAGAAATATCTCACATTTAGAGTGTAAGTTGAAAGATAACTTACCTGAGTGACTAAACAAAATTAATTCCCAACTTTCTATAAGTTATCTTTGGAAGGTAACTCCATCCAAACTAAACAAACTCATTTATTTGCTTTTTGGTCGTTCGCGGGAAAACCATACCAAAGTAACACGCCAAACTCTCCACAATAGCGCCTCGTGTTTAGGTTCCAGCCAATGCGCTGTCGCTGCGTGTCCCCTTCCTACCACTGCTTTTATTTTCAACTTCCCCATCTTTTCCTTTCTCTTCTCCTCCTCACTTTTACTTTACTTTACTTTAATGAACAAATCCTTCACACCCCCCATTCAATTACTTACGCGAGGCCACTTAATTCAAACATGAAACCCCCATGGCAAAGCAAAGAAAACCAAACAAAAAAACAAAACATTAAGTACCCCTACCTAGAGGAGCTACCTAGCCTGCCCTTTTCCTTCCTATAAATACCACTTGCCTCTAATTGAAGCCTTTGGTTCCATAACCCACATTTTCATCGATCATCAATTCTTCTACATTAATCTTCACAACTCTCTTTCTCTCTAACTGGCCACTTATAAAATTAATTGTTTAATTGAATTCCATGCGTTTTGATTCGGTGAACAACAAATTAATTCTTTCTTCTATGCGTTCCATAACCCACATTTTCAAACTTTCATATCTATATATATATATATATATATATCCTTTGTTCTAGCCTACCTACTAGGTTTGGCTTGACTTAATAATAAGCACCAGCGTTAATTCAGTGAACAACAAATTAATTCTTTCTTCTATGCTCTCCTCTTATCTATATACCATCAAATCAAAACTAGGCAATCCTTAACTAATATAATTCTTCTTTTCATACCTAGATTAATTGGGGATTGAGGCGCTATTGTGGTTGTGGTTGTAGTTGTTGTTGTTGTTGTACCTACATACAATTACAGAGAGAAGCTTGAGAAAGACACCTAATAATTAACTTAATTGATTTCGACAAAGTGAAATTGTTAACTTAAATCATGCATGCCACTAGTACCTTAAAGTGACCACAATTGATTTCGACAAAGTGATTTTTGAGATTCTTAATGGGCAAGTTGTCGTGATGGACGAGCTAGCATAACCACTTAATAATCTCCTTGATCAAACAATTCCTTGCTCGCCAGTAGGAAATTCGAATTGTGCATTGTGCATAGAGAGGGAGGGAGAAGGATAACTGAGCTGCAGACTGGGTGTTACCTTTACTAGTTCGGCGACGTCTTAGGGTGGGGCGTAGGTCGGTGACGGCTTAGGGCTTCGGAGGCTCCAATCTCTGGCAGCCGGCGACGGCAAAGCTGACGGCTTCGTCGCTGCCGCAATCACAGCGACGGCAGAGATTTAGGGTTTGGGAGAGAGATTTCGGTGAAAGAACGTCCTCAACGAGCAGAGCGCAGTGAGCGGAGCAGTGAGCATAGAGGGACCGAAGACCAGAGAGCGGTGAGAGAGAGAGAGAGAGAGAGAGAGAGAGCAGTGACCGGTGACCGGTGACCGGTGAAAGGAGAGAGCGGTGAGTGGTGACCGAAGAGAGAGCAGAGAGCCGATTAGAGCCGATTAGAGCCGTTGAGAGTGAGAGACCAAAGCACAAGCAGAGAAGAGAGAAAGAGAGTTGAGAGAGACGACTATGTTTTTCATTTGGACGATCGATTTTAGGGGGGCTATGCACGAATCTTGAGATTTGATGAACGGTTATAAGAAAAGAAAATTTTGGTGGGAATGTTGGCGCCATTATTTAGAGACGAAATTTAATTTCGTCTCTATTCCCGTCTCTATTTCTGTCTCTAATCTCTCTCTATTCCGTCTCTGAATTAGTCCGTCTCAATTCCGTCTCTAACTACTTTTTCTTAGCAACGGAACTTAATTCCGTTGATAATTCCGTTTTATGAGAGGGCACTCGCCCAAGAGACTTATGAGTTAGGCAGAGAAGAGGAGAGAGCAGCAGAGGGTTACGATCAGGGTCCAAACTACGATATGAGGCGAAGGGGTAAGAGGCAGAGGCAAGGGGATCAGGGTCCACAGAGGGGTGGGGCACCTATTGCCCCTATTTCAGCAGTGCCCTACGCACCTCACCCTACAGGGACATGCGCAATAGGCAGGGCAGCGTCGTCGGATCACTTGCTGGAGATGTGGTCAGGCGGGACACATGTCCAAGGAGTGGACATAGCTGGCAGCACATCCCCCACAACAGGGCGGAGAGAGAGTTCACATGGTCGCACAGCCATATGCTGGAGCGACACGCAGCCTCATCGAGGGTACGATTTCCGTTTATGGTAGAGACTTATATGCATTATTTGACACTGGATCCACTGTTTCTTTTATTTCTAGTCGCATGTTACGCATATTAGGATTGACATCTATTAGGCTTATCGTACACCTGATTTTGAGCACTGCAGCCGGAGATAAGGTTTACCCTAATAGGCTAGTTCCGGGATGTCTGGTAGAGATAGGCGGAGTAGAGTTACCGGCAGATTTTAGAGTCCTCGAGATGCTAGAGTTCGACGCGCTGCTAGGGATGGATTAATTGTCAGCCTACCTCGCACACATCGACTGTTTCACTAAGTCTGTCATATTTGAGGTTCTGGGACGTCTGATGTTCGTTCACCGAGGTAGTACACCGAGACTCAATACCATGAGAGGCGGCTTACATCCAGTGGAGAGATGGAGACTTTGGTAGCGTTGTACTATGTAGCAGAGAGTCAGGGACCCAAACTAGAGGAGATACCGATTGTTCGAGACTTCCCAGATGTTTTCCCAGATGATTTACCTGGGTTACCGCCACCACGAGAGGTAGACTTCATCATCGACCTAGTACCAGGTACCAAACCAATCGCGATACTGCCATACCGAATAGCTCCGAGGGAGTTGGATGAGTTGAGGACTCAGCTTATGGATTTGGGGAGAAGGGATTCATCACACCTTCGATGTCACCGTGGGGAGCGCCAGTTCTGTTTGTGAAGAAAAAGGATGGCAGTTTGAGACTACACATCGACGACAGGCAGTTGAATAAAGTGACAGTCAGAAACAAGTACCCACTTCCGCAAATAGATGATTTATTTGATCAGCTGAGAGGAGCACAATTTTTCTCTAAGATAGACCTGAGATCGGGGTATCATCAACTTAGGATCAGGGATAAGGATAAGTCTAAGATAGCATTCAGCACAAGATACGGACACTACCAGTTCACGGTCATACCATTTGGGATGACCAACGGCCCCGCTGTATTCATAGATTTGATGGACCGAGTACTTAGACCATATCTCGACCGCTTCGTGATAGTCTTCATCGACGACATCTTGATATACTCGAGGACACGTGAGGATCACGAGCAACACCTCAGAGATACGTTGCTGACATTGAGGGAACACCGACTTTTTGCTAAGTTCTGCAAGTGTGAATTTTGGCTTGCAGAGGTCAAGTTCTTGGGGCACGTTGTTGGAGTAGCAGGGATTGCAGTAGATCCGGCCAAGATTCAGACGATCACGGATTGGCGGGCACCGAAATCAATACCGAAGATCAGGAGTTTCCTAGGGTTAGCAAGATATTACCGTAGATTTGTAAAGGATTTCTCGAAGATCGCTTCACCGATGACGAGGCTGACGCAGAAGGATATTGCTTAATAGTGGACTGAGAAGTGGGATGTTGCATTTACTCAATTGAAGAGGTCATTAAATACCGCGCCATTGTTAGTATTGCTAGAGGCTGGACAGGGATTTCTAATGTACACAGATGCTTCTCATATGGGTCTAGGTTGTGTGTTGATGTAAGGTAGTGCCGTCGTGGCATACGCATCGAGACAGTTAAAGATATATGAGAAGAACTACCCCACGCACGATCTAGAGTTGACAGCGTATTTGCGCTGAAGACTTGGAGACACCTTTTGTCTAGACAGAGATTCACACTCTTCACTGATCACAAGAGTCTGAAATATCTCTTCACACATAAAGAGCTGAACATGAGACAAATCAGATGGTTGGAGTTCTTGAAGGACTATGACTTTTCCTTAGATTATCACCTCGGAAAAGAAAACGTAGTCACAGATGCGCTAAGTAGGAGACCGAGTAGAGATGCTGAGGTGGTCAAATGTTACATGATGCATGAGTATGGATTACTCAAGGCAGCGGTGACAGCATGTCAGACAGAGATTCCTACCGATACTCAGGTGATGATTTGCGCACAGATGAGACGACAAATCGTGTATGCACAGCGAGTGTCAGAGGGTCAGAGGACCGACCAATTGTACTTGAGATTTAGCGAGTTAGCATAGAGTATAGATTAGGCAATGAAAATAGATTAGTATCTAAGATACTGGGGCAGGTTGTGGATACCAGAGGTACAGGAGCTAAGAGATGAGATCCTTTAAGAGTCGCACCGTTCCGGATTTACCATACATCCAGGCAGGACTAAGATGTACCATGACATGAGGAGACATTTCTGGTGGCCTGGGATAAACGTGTCTAGATTCATCAAGAATTGTGGTATATGTCAGCAAGTGAAGTCTGAGCATCGCAGACTCGGGGGATTACTACAGCCGCTTCCCATTCCTTTATGGAAGTGGGAAGACATCGCTATGGATTTTGTCAGAGGATTGCCGAGGACCTCAAGGAGACATGATTCAATCTGGGTTATAGTTGATAGACGGACGAAGTCTACTCATTTCCTGCTAGTGGCATGGCATTACACGTTCGATCAGCTGAGCGTATTGTTCGAGAGAGATATTATCGGGCAGCACGAGGTAGCATTAACGATCACGTCAGATCGAGATGCTACGTATACGTCCAAGATGTGGCGGAGTATGCAAGAGCAGTACAGTACGCGCCTACAGTTCAGTACAGCTTTCCACCCTCAGACCAACGGGTAGACTGAGAGATTGATTAAGGCTCTGTTTGGTAAGCACAAACTAGCTTATCAGCTAGCTGATAAGCTAGTTTATTTGTTAAGCTGTGTTTGGTTTGTAGCTTATTTTAAAAATAATCTAGATGATAAGCTCCCAATTGAAACGCTACTCTTAGTAGCGTTTGAACCAAAAATCCGTCGTTTGGATTTTTTCTCGCTATTATACCCTTATTTTTATTGTATTAATAAATTAATGCCCTTGCAAATTAGTGAAAACAAAATGTTAGAGATTTTGGTTGCTTTTTTTTTGGGAGTTGACTATCTCTCAATCGTTAAGCGTTGCTTTTTTTTCTTTGTTAATGAAAAAATAGTAATTAATAATTAACTAAATATTATAAAACAAAGAATTTCACTAAAATTAAAAATCATTACACATTAATTTCTTAATTTATAGATAATATTGTTAGATATTTATTACATATTAAATAAGTTTTAACAACTTCGAGTATACAAATATTTTTAGATGTTATAAAAATATTTTTAATCTAGTGTTCGAGTGGTAGGCTATCATACATATTTTTTAAAAATATTCTTCTCTAAAAATGAAGAATATTCGCAATAACATTGATTCTCAATTATGGATAATGCGTTATATATATAGTTATCCAAGTCGTTTATCGTATTTTATTTACATGTGTTTATTTTATGCGAATTCTTATGAATTAATATAGAGTTATTTTCATGTAAGCATTTATGGACACACATAATTTAGTTTTCTAAATAATATAAATTATTTTATGGTATTAATTGTATTTTGTAAATAAAATACAGAGTTATTTATAACAATTAATTATATGATTATATAATTAATATATTTAATTATGTCATATGTCCTTTATTGTCATTTTGCATTTATCATCTAATCGATCAACTATCATTCCAAACAAGTTTTAGTTGATCGACTAGATTATCAGCTTTCCGCTACCAGCCAGTAGATTATCAGCTATCAGCTAGATTATCAGCTATAGGCTAGTTTATCATCTATCGGCTAGATTATCAGCTAGCCTCGCCAAACAGAGTCTAAGGTCTTCAAGGACATGTTGCGGGCATGTGTGTTGGAGTTTGGCGGATCTTGGGCGGAGTACCTACCGTTTTGTGAGTTCGCTTATAACAACAGTTATCAGGCTAGCATTGAGATGGTGCCATTTGAGGCTTTGTATGGCAGACCATGTTGCTCGCCATCATTTTGGGCTGAGCGAGAGGACTGGGAGATAGTAGGGCCAGAAATTGTTATTGACCACACGGAAAAAGTCAAACTGATACGTCAGAGACTCAGCGGAGCACAGGAGAGACAAGAAATATGCAGATAAGTATCGCGGTGATCTCGCGTATTCCAGGGGAGCTTTTGTCTATTTAAAGGTTTCCCCTTAGAAGGGTCTTCAGAGATTTGGGGTGAAAGGCAAGCTTGCACCGAGGTGCATCAGGCCTTTCATGATTAAGAAACGGGTCGGGAAAGTGGCATACGAGCTTTAATTGCCTCCACAGATGTCAGGGGTCCATCAAGTGTTCCACATTTCGATGCTTCGACTAGCCGAGTCGAAGGCAGGCGTGCGACCGACAGTTGACTTGAGTCAGATCGACCTGAGCAGGGACATCTCTTACGAGGAACAACCCATTCAGATCTTAGATCGGAAGGTACAACAGTTGAGGAGCAAGTCCATCTCTAAGATACTTGTCAAGTGGCAATTCCACGAAGACACGGAACCTACTTGGGAGCGGGAGGACTACATACGAGATAGATTCCCGTACTTGTTTAAGTAAGGTAGAACCATAACTTAAACTTAATTTCGAGGACGAAGTTTTCATTTTTGTTGGGAATATTTGTCACGGCCCAAATCTCTAACCCCGTTTTAATTCCTTAATCAGGATCACCGACCCTTGACATGAGACCTACACTGTGATACGTGCACTGACGAAGGCACGCGGGCTAGGTATATCGTATTTTTGTATTGATGTGTGCCTAGTGTTATGTATTGTGTAGACTTACTAAGTCAGTTTGTACAGTTGTAGGCGTCGAGACGAGAGCGGGGACATGCCTCGATATACGTATTGACGCGGGTACCGAGTAGTTAACGGGACCGAATATTAGGTCGGGGAAATGAAAAAACAAATTATATGGAATAGATATTGGGTGACTAGCGACACGGTGGTATGCTGATGTCACGGTTCGGACGTGAAATCGGGCGTCGAAACGCCCAAAAACACGGGCAAGTGTCTTAGCTGTGTCACAATTAAGTGTCAAGACACATAACATCACACTTGTCCCAACTACTTAACATTTGGCCTAAACTCGCACCACGTGTTCACCACCCCACCTACACCTACACACCACATATATATACACACACACACACACACACAATCGATCGGGCCAAAAGAGGAAGAAAACCGAGAGGAAAGAGAGAAAGAAGATGAAGAGACCGGCAGAGAGAGGGAGAAAGAAACTGAGAGCTCGACGAAAGTGAACACAAAGTGAGTTATGTCGTTTGTTGTTTCTATCGGTCATAGTCGTGGGTTCGAATTGACGAACTCGCTCCCCTGCATGCGAACTCCACTTGGGTTTGGGGATGGAGACCTAATGACAATTTTACTTAGCATTTCATTTCTATTACTTGTTGTCCTTGCATAGTCCTTTTGACTATTTTTCCTTCGCATTCCTATATCATGTGTTATTTGTGTCTATGCTCACTTGATGAGTCTAGTTTGCATGATATTCATTCATTTGATTTGATTTGATTCATTGATTATATCCCATGCTATGTCTATTCTTGTTGTTTCAAATGTGAATTGAATGATAAATAGCAAGCCATTAGGCTAGTGAATATATCATAAATGTTTAAGAGAACTTGTATTCTTTATTTGTTTAGGTGTGTAGATGTGCCTATGCCTTGACAATCCATACTTGGTATTTCTTGAAATTTAAAAAGTAGTTTTCGCATTTAGGTCCCGTACTCGATCGAGATGTGCGCGACTCATGGGGTTAGAGTCCTTGGGGATGTCGGCACATGTTACCTGACACTGTATGACACTCGGGGTTAAGGCCCCTGAGGTGGTCTACACACCTGGATTAGAGTCCCTGGTAACACTTGGGTTAGAGTCCCTTGTGCTATATGATTATTGAGTCGGAGTGACATGTTTCACTTCCTACCGGACCTAAATCACCACTACTTAGCCTAGTGTCAGTTTTCGTTGTTTAACTCTGGTATTTACTCGCATATGGTTTATTTTCCAGTTTTCCCATTTTTATGCTTTTAAATACCATTTGAATATTTGGAAATGCAAATTAAACTTGTGATCGGGGATTAATGTTTTATTCTTGTACTCACCGTCCTTTTTATGATGGCGGGTGTAGAGCTGTCTACTAGCAGGCCGGGTAAGGAGAAGATCGGCGACTATCCCTGAGCCCGTAGTGCGTCAATGCATCGATCGTAGGTCTTCTTTTGGTATTTTGATTGTATATGTTATATATGTCTTTCGCATACTATTTGGGTTATATATTGGGTTGAGCGTTAGTTCCTCGACTTGACTTAGACTATTTTGTTGTTACACTGCATTTTGAAGACTTTATATATGTGATGTCATTTCCTGGTTTTCCACACTTAGGGTTTTATACATGGCTTCTGCGCAAGTTACTCATTGCTTCCGCATAATCAATTAGACTTCCTCTAATTTACTAACTTTGAATTTTATAAACTGGTAGGACTAGTGCATTACTTATCACAAACACGAGAAAAGAGGCATCTAGGTTGTAAAGACTAACTAATACGTAGTTAAGTCCTGCGTGGATATGATTAGGGCTTAATTACGGGATTAGGCCAGGCAGTGCCCTAGATTAGGAGAGGGGTCGTTACAGAATGGATGACACTTGACTTCAAATTTGGAATAGGGGTTTTTATTTTGTTAGTGATCATGATTTAAACAAGATAAATATCATATATTACAATGAATGTACAATCACTAAAAAATTAAGGAGATTCTACTAATATTGTTTATTATATGAATTTTCTTGTGCAACAAACAGAGTGGTAGTCCCGCTGACTGGTCAGCGGACGGAGCTATCGGAGGCAAACCCCTATTTTTTCAGATAATGAATTTTAGTTCCAAAAATTGAAAATCGCCTGAAATATCTCATTATTTTATTCAATCTAATTGACCAAAACTTTCTCGTATTTTAATTTTGTAAAATATTAACTAAAACGTTTTAAGTAACTTGGGCCCAACTATAACTTCATATCTTATCCTAATCCAATTAGATCTTACGATAGATTGAATCCTTATCCAATGTGAATTTTTTATACATCTCATCTATGTTATAAGATTTGTGATTCTTATTCGACTACAAGTTTATCTCCTATCTAATAGGAATATTCTAACAAATAATCATAATGAGGTATATGATCAAAACCAATTTTGATTCTTATTCATATAAAACAAGTAATTGAATCAAGAGACAAAATATTAATCATGCATTCACCACCACAATCGTATTAAATTAATCATATTAGCCTAATCATGATTTCTATCATAGATATATACATAATTATTGAACAAAAATGAAATACATATTCAATACTAGAATCACATTAACATAAACATGACTTCTACCATGAACATATGAAATTCGCATCATTCAATATCAAAAAACATATGTTAACTAAAATATTCTAAGCAAGAATTCTATCATTGAAGCAAATCATGCGTATGTATCAAATAAATGAATTAACAATATGATTTAAGACCAATTCTTAATAACAATTATCACAGATATATACAAATTAATTAAGATCTTGTTTTCACACATATATATATATCATATAGACATCAGAGAAAACAAGGAAATGTTTAATAGAACCGAGCCTAATGTTCTGATACCATTGTTGGGTTTGGGGATTAAAATGCAACGAAACATTCAAAAAAAATTTTGAATCACCCACCATGATCAAAAATAAGTTTCATTTAACTAGATATATAACACTAAACCATACCTTAATCTGTGATTTCCTTATCCGATTGTTTAATTTTCAAGACGTTCAATTATGCGTCCTCTATCAAAAATTCACATACAAGCAACGACCATAATTTGGAGTGCTAGCCCCAAGAGAGATTGAAAACATTTTTTCTTTCTCTCCTAAAATCCAGAGAACTCAAAAATAGTAAAAAGAAAAATCTTATTTCGTTTTTGGGGTTTCAGCCTTTATTTATATGTGTAGATAAGCTTACTTAAAAAAAGCTATTCGTAATACAACTATTGTATTTAGGCAATTCAAGGAAATTACGCATACGGCCCTCGTATTAATTATCATATAACAAATGGTAAGGGCTTTTATGTCATGAAGTTTATTATATAAAAATCATTACTCTGGATTAATTGAATTATGCAAAGCCATTCTTTGTGTACGAGCGACGTTAGCAGTGAAATAAAATAATTTTGGTGCACAAGTCATAAGTGGCTCTAGCAAGGCATGTAACTACCCAAGTATCATGAATGTCAAAATCGATACAATCTAATGAATAACATATATTATATCCTTTTGTTGTGTGATATCCTTTGATTAAACATAAGGCATAGAAAGTCACGCTTAATTTTCAATCTTAATAGTCTCGGTCTTTAGGTAGGCTAAAACCATCCAAGTGACATTGAGCATATCGATTCACTTAGAATTGGCCATTTAATATTTTAAAAATATCGAGGGATCCACAGATTTTATCCTTCTATAAGAGATGGACAAATTATATCTTGATTACACACCTTCACATATCATTCACATGGTGACCAATCACAATCTTTATAATTGTGCGGTTAAAGACAGCATTTGATTGTGTCAAATTACCATGCTCCTAATATTAATGTCTATTGTAATCTCAAGTAGAAGGACTTAATGATAAGCTATCATGAGTAACGTTTATGACTTAATTTACGTGGTGGTCTCATAGGGGTCGGTACAGTACCTTGTTCCATAACAAGTACTCATGATCTCGATTCGTATCTCTATATGCATAATTAACATGGCCATCAATAAAAGTTCACACTAGTCTTAATTCCTTACAGTTCCTAGTATAATAACTAATTAGGGAAATTTAAGATATTTCAACAAATACTCATGGATCTTATTATAAGGTAATTATGTAATCTTTTATAATAAAATAGCAAACAAAAAACCTATATTTTATTAACTAAATTTATAAGATAAACAGTGTTTATAGATTGACATACGACACATTTCCTAACACATATTACTATATATAACCTAATCTATATTACTTAAACATTCATATAGTAAATAAATGAAAATTTTACACACTACACATTTTCCCTCTTAAATGTTTCAAATTAAAATTTAAACGAACATACCTGCAACGTTTATCCTTATATCTCAGCCTATCTTACCACTTCCCATATTGTGTAGTGTTAATGACCCTAAAAATAAACCAAACTTTATCCTCAAGGTTTAAAAGTAAGCCTGAAAAACGAAGACACTAAATTACACAAACATACTTTATAATACAAGTTATAATAAACTAAACTAAACATTAAAAATTAAAATAACTAAATAGTTAACAAAATATCCCAAATGTTAAAAAAACTAAATGGTATCAAATTACTCTCAACTTCCCAAGTCTAAAAAACTCCTAGAACACTAACTTCACGACTGCATATCATCATCATCATCATCAGCTTCAGCCTGCGATAGTGTCAATGGATGTTCCACCGTCCTGCTCTGCACCAAATCCAGATCAAACACGTATGTTGGTGTTGTTGGAAAGCTAAATGAATTATTAGTAGGTCTCAACTTTCTGCTCCTCTCATATCTAGCTATGGATCTGTGATGATCAACAAACAACATGAAATTTCACTGCCCACTCTTTTTGTGATGCTCTCTCCTCTCCATATCTTGCTCATATATTTGCATGGCTGCTTGGTATTATGTCTTATCCTCCTAGTACGATCACCTTCTCTCTGCTATCGATAGATTAAGATATCGTGGAGTCAAATCCTCAATTGGTGGTATAGGTGCTTGTAGTGGAAGAGGTGATGGTATAGGTGCTTATGGTGGTGGAGGTAGTGGAAAGACTTCAGGACCATCCAAGTCTTGTTCTCCAATCTCTTGGTCTACAAACTTGTCAGCAAATCCCTTCTGTTGTTACTCATCTTCTTCATTTTCCTCATCTTCTAGCTCCTGGGCTAGTTCAGTTGTTACTGTTGTTGCTACTTCTATTATTGCTTGATCTTTTTACTTTTTGGCTAACACTTAAGCCTCAAGTCTAGCTCCTAAAGCCCTCTCTCTCCTCTTCGAAGTCTTGGTAATCAGGTGGTGGTTTTAACATGAGCATTAAAGCTTCATTCATGGTTTGTTGGACATCGATATCAAATTCTCCATCGTCTATTATTCTCACTCCACCTTAACACATTTGAGTATCAAAATAGGGAAAATCATCTTATTGACTCTCTATGACATGATTGACTCCCTTAGATTATTGTAGATAATCTCCCTGATATTGATTTCCCTTAGTTTTGTAATCTTACAAAGACGTCTTTTTTGGCTTGTTTATCTTACGCTGCTGAGAAGCGAGGAATAGTGAAACAACAAGAAAATGTTGCCATATTCAGTACATTTTCCTAACCCTCCCTTCTTAATATGCTATAACATATTCTCAACACCCATTACCTATCTTTGTTGTCTTAGGACAACCGGTGATCTTTCTATAGCTTGAAAAGGGTATAAGTTTTAGGGTCTCTTATATATGCTAGCCAGGAAACACAATTGCAATTATATAAAACTCAAGCTCTCTAGTTTTAATCTCATACACATTAAATGAAAATAAAATCCTCTAACCTTCACTGGCTCCTCTTCTGCCGAGAATTTTGCATTAGCATTAAAGTCATAAACTATCTCACTCATTCCTTTTACTTTGTTATTTTTATAATCTTGAGTAAGAAGCTCCCAATTATGTTGTCTAATGCAATTATTCACTCTTTTATCATACTTGACCGACAAATTAATCCCTATTTAGCAAATGAGCTCTCGACGTAAAAAATTTTCTTATCATTCCTTAGTTTTTTTACAAATGAGATTTTTGGATTTAAAAGGTTTTGGCTCTTCATCACTGGGTTTCCTAGAGGTAGATGCATCAAATTCATTTGCTCTCATTTAGCTAGATTGTTTCCTTGTTCTTGCCATTTCCTTCATATTTCAAGCAATTAACACAACAATGCAACACAATTCGGTTATATAACATGGATCATGCATATGCCAAAATAATGCAAATACGTCAATTAAGTATCCATGGGTAATATTAATGCTCACATTCACATAATCTTGCAAAACCTATCTTACAACCTCAAATCCATAATTTGACACAATATTATCAAAAATTCCAAAATTCAATGAATAACTAGATGAAATTGTAAATGTACCTCAATGCCGGATGAATTTCTGGTGTAGATTACTTCTTCTAGTCTTTTTCAATCCAAACCCTCTAACGTTTCTCGCCAACTAGAACTCTAACTCTTCCACTTATGCAAGTTTAAAATGTCTTTGTATCTTAACTCTAAATCAGTAAAATCACTTTAAAATGATCAAACTTTAGCTCTAAGGGGTGCATGCTTGGGGTTGGTGTGAGATTTTAGTTTAAGTGTGGAAAATGGGTGAAAATGGGTTTAAAACCATTATTTTGACCTTGGTATCATGCCTTATAGGCATGGTGTTGTAACAGTGCCACCACTGCGTCGTTGACACAATGGGGATTTTTCTCATTTCTTACCTGCTACCACCTTGGCGTCGTTACTAGCACCCATGGTGCCGAGCTGTTTGCCAACATCTTTGCATACGAGTTTTTGCTAATTCTCCTCTGTCGCTCCTCCGACTTTATGTACAACCTTACACAGGGTATTGTGACCACGTAAAATTTATGAAAATTTAAAAATTAATAAATATTACCTTTGATTTGCCCATGCACCTTACCTTCACCATTTTAACTTTTTCGCTTCTTTTTCGCTCTTTTAATGAGTTCTTGAGACATTTCCATTCCAATGAGTCATCACTGAGCGTATGTCTTTTTCCTGCACACTTGACACAAATTTTGAAAGATAGAACTTAAAACTTGTTAGTTGTCATTCTTAAACAAAATAACTAACTACTAATTAAAATTTAAAACTTGTTTTAAAACTCATGGGCAGCCTCTTAATAGCCCTTAATTTAATGCCATTAGTTTAACGCCTTTTCACTTGTTTAGTCAAAGTCTAAATCGAGAAGCTCCATCTGCTAATTAAAGATTATGATGTCATTCCTGCATGGATGTACCATTAATAAAGATGATCTTCTAAGCTCATTACCTCCATAAATACTCATTGTGATATTCCTTTCTCTCACATCCAAACTTACTTAGCTGTGTTCAAGAATGGTCGTGAAAGTATCATAGATAAATCATAATCTATGTTGTTATTCATGAACTCAAAATTGATATGAATGTGATAACTACTTTCACGTGCGCATTCAAAACTCTTCCTATAATAGGTATTAAGTTACCGTTTGTTACATGCAAATTTGTCGTATCCAGATAATTGATCTTCAAATGTGCATGATTCAGGTCCATCAGTTGCTTGACATAGACCAAGGATATAAAATAGGAAATTTCAGAACTGGTGCCCATTAATGTTTATCGGTATGCTTATCTATCCAGGATCTCTCCTTTTGATAGGTTGAAGTCGCAAGATGAACATGAACTTTGGTTCTAATTTCTTCGAAACCAATTTATGTCATTGTTTCTTGGGTCTTCTTTGGGAAGTCCTTCATCTTTTTATTGGTTTTCCATTGTTGTTCCCCCTTCGTTTTCTACTAGGTATTGGTTCTTTACTTCTTGAAGCCATTAAACTCATCTTACCTCACCTTTGTGGTGTGCTCATGCATCTTTTCATGCTTGTACATTACATGGTCTTGCATTACCTCCTTTATTGTCATAGAGCTCATCACGCGAATGGCACTTATGTTCTCCTTGGGATTGGCGATCGTGTTGCTAAGAAACTATCTTTCTTCCCTTGAGTTCAAGGCTATACCAAGTCTCTCTAGATTCTTTCATGTCTTGCCTTATTCCTTTCAACTCTTTCTCGTGCTTTTCATGGCGCTCCTTCTCTCCCACTTCCATGGCTTACAAATACTTCTCAATTGACTTCAGTGAAGTCATCTATTCACTTTATCCCTGCTTTTCTTGTTGGAATTGTTTTTTTTTTCAAAATCTCCCCTGTTGGACTTATTGTTTAAGCCTTGATGGAACTTCAGTGCATTATCAGGATTCTCATCAGAAAAGTTTAGGTCGTTGTTGTTATCCTTGATAAAACCATTAAAGAGACATTTCCTTTAGCATGAAATTGTTCTCGTAGCCTTGGTTGTTCATGAAGTTAATGGCTTCATGTTCCATTCCCTGTTGTATGTCCATCTGGCTAACCACCATGCCTTAGTGATTCAAAGGTTCTTGTGCTACTTGTGAGCTTTGGTGTCCATTTAAAGTTTTGCCATCTGACTGTTCACATTTGATAGCTAGGCCATAATTGCAACTTGTGAGTCAATCTCACAGACACCAACTAATTTCCCAACTGTGGAACAATTATCGGTGGTAGAATTCTGAGACATAAAATCAAGGAAATCCAATGCTCTATCATTTTCGTTGGTAAATAAAAAGCTACCTGATGCGGCATCTACTAGCGTTCTCATGTTATGGTCCATCCCATAGTAGAAAATTTGGAGTTGCGCCCATTTCACGTATCCGTATCTCAGACATCTCCTCAGCATCTTTTTGAATCTTTTCTAAGTCTGCTAAGAGACTCGATGTCTTCTTGCATGAACTGATTAATTTCAAGTTTCCTTTTGCTGACCTTCACTAGGGGAAAGAAATTACCAATAAATCTTTTATTGATTTCCGCCCATAAAGTAATACTCCCTGTATTCAACCATTGGAACCAAGATTTAGCTTTTGCACCTAGTGAGAATGGGAAAAGTCGCATCCTAGTCCCCTCTTTTATAACTCTAGTGATATGCACGGTATCGCACTTCTACAAACAATTCTCAACATGTGCAACGGGATCTTTATTAGATAGCCGGCTAAGCAAACTATTTTGAATCATGTTGATCAAAGATAGTCTTAGCTCGAACTCGACGGAGTTTGGTTGGAAGCCTTATCACTCCGTTGTATGTCTCTTCAACTTCAGGCTTGAAGTAGTCACGAAGGTATCTCTGTCCTTACACTGTCTCCTTCACCACCTGCAGATTGGTTATTCCCATGACCCTATTGTTGGTTTCTAGCTTAGGCTTAAACCATCTTGACTCTTTTCTTTTTCTTACCTTTAAACATTCTCTCAATCTCTAGATCGTAAGGCACCAGGTCATTATTTCCCTTGCTACGCTTGCACTAAGTATCATTGAAAAGAAAACACAAAAAAATCAAGTGTAGAAAGTTAAACTAAAACTCAAGCCTATATTTATTTTGTTTTTATGAAATGAAAATTAAAGTACTGAAAATAAAACTTAGCCATTATTCAAACTAACTAAGTAAATCTAATGGCTACCTATTCCTGGCAACGTCGCCAAAAACTTGACACGCCACAAGTATAACAACTCGCTTGTTGTAATAGTGGAATCAACTTACGTTGATCATGTATATCATTCTCAAGGAAACGTATTTGCACTAGTTGCATATTACCTACTGAACTTCAACTATTGCTAAGGGATTCACTTTTTAATTGCTTTATATACTAAACTAAACTATTTAACAAATCACTTCAAACTTTAGTTCAACTCTTATATTAAGGATGTCTTAGTTCACAACTTCACCTAGGTAGTTTAATATCATGCTTTGTGTTTATATATGTATATCAATATGTTGTGTGCAATGCCTAGTTAGAATAGATAGATTTCCTTCATATCCACTTCAACCTACTATTATGACAAAGAAGATTCTACTGTGCAAATTAGAACTCCACCTATCGATGTCAAAAACGTAAGCTCCACATTGCTTTAAGTCTCAAATCATTGAATTCATAACCAACTAATTTTACTATCCACGCTTCCTTAATCAACAAATATCTCTCAATATTGTGTATTTTACAGTTGTATTGTTCATATCCATATTAAAAGCTTTAATGGCCATGATAACTTCTAAAGCCAAAATTCATTAAACGCGCGATCAATATTTCTAAAGCATTACGCTTAGAATCAATACAAATTCTAATTATTGAACTTTATATTATAACTGTTTATTCGTATTTCAAAGCATAACATTCATACTATAAGATCCATTGATTCCTAAGATAAATAGAATCCTCGCACTTCAATTAAACACACATATCATAATTCAATTTAGAAATCATTGAAAGATAAAGATGAATATAAACATTACCTTGAATTAATGAATGAAACCAAATATCGATTGCAAACATGGAGTCTTAACATTTCTCCAACAAAAACTCCTTAATACTTAAACTTAATGCTAAATTACTCTAATGGAGGTTAATCTCCTTCTATGTAGTTGGCTCTCCCTTGTTTACCATGTCCTAATACCTATTTAGACTCCCTAATAACTATTAGAAACCTTAAATTACAATTTAACCTGAATTTAAGCTTCACTTCAAATTTCTGCGTGGTTGTCGTTGTCACTAATGCCCACGGTGATGCGCATTATAAGCCATAGTGCCACCAATGCACCATAACTTTATTGTATGTTTTTGAGTTCCTAGAGCCTCAACATAATCCCCTATGTGTCCCGACGCTGTCCCTTGTGAGCCACGACGCCACCATTGCTCCGGACCTCCAAAGTTGATTTTCTTTATTTTTTTTTCTTCTCTCCCTCGTCGTGCCTTTCATCCCTACGCAGTGCCTTGTCTTCCCACAGTGTTAGTACATGCTCCCACAGCGCCAACTCTTATTTTAGGGTTTTTACTCCCTTTTTTCTTATTTTTCCTTGATTTCTTCCAATACACCTTAATTCCCTAAAAAATGTAATAATACCATGAATTAGCACTCATTTGAGGAAATTTATACTAAATATACTATTAGATTAACCCTATATATCTATATAAATAATCACTTATCAACTTCACTTAAAATACCCCCAAACTTATTCCAAACCCTGTCCTTCAAGTTTAAAAATGAACTCAGGTTTCCAAGAAAACAAACATACCACGTGAAGTATAAAAAATTAATATTATCATAAATTAGACTATCATTTTAAGAATAAGCTCAATATATAATTATCATTAGACATAGTGCATAAAAAATAAAGTAAATATCACCAACATATATCGAATGTATCAAATTTTACACCAAAGAACTTAATAAAATTGTATCACATAGTATACCACCCCCATAAACACAAAGTATCACCATTAATCATAAAGTATATCACCAAAATTGGATTTACATAGAAAACCACACACAATATCACTTAGAGACAAAAAATAGATTGAATAAGGAAATCAACGCCATCGTTCGGAAGTCGTGTCGTCATCGTCCTCCACTAGATCAATCCCTTGGACTAGTAACTCACAACGGGGTTGTAAAGGTGGTATTCCTGACCTGGCAGTATTGGGACATCAAGATTACTGCTAAGTGGTAGCCTCATATGTGTAAATGGTACAAGAACCTCTGAGCCTCATTGACGTATATGTCTCCTAGATATTTTTCACTCCATCATGTGGATGTTATTTGCTAAGGCCCTCTGGTTCTTGAATACCAGTTCTTGATTACGTAGAGTTGTCTTCTTATTCCAAAAATTGCACTTATAAAGGTCAACTCCGACTCTTCTACATATAGTTCATTATAATCCCCTGCAAGCTTCTTTCACATTCGGGTAGTATCTAGCTTCCGATATTTCCTCCAAAATTCTCCTCGTGTCATCTTTGATTTTTCACTTTTACACAGTTTCTCTTTTGGCTATCTATGAACTTTCTCTTTCATCCTATGTTTCTTCATAACCATTAACTCTTTCATATCTCTCTATAACTTCATCTGTAATGGTCTTCACTGGTAAAACATCAATGTAAAGCCCTGTCGTGTTCAGCTGATCTGCTCTACAAAAGGTCATAATCATCCAAGGGAAAAGTAGTACATCATTCTTCTTAGTGGTGATGGCACTCTGATTGACTCATAAATAACCTTGTTAGCATCTAAATATCCTAATCGAATGACGATGTAGTAAACTAGGGCGGCCTTATAGTTCGCTATTTCATAGTATTGCAGGCTTAGCTGTAAGTTGGCGTTGATGAAATAACACCAGACTTTAGTGATTTTTCTAAAAAAAATAGTGGTTATGTGTTTCGAGTACCCTTCCGTATCAAGAACAAACCTATCTCCATGGATTGCCTCTAAACCTCCCCTAATTGTCTCATTAGGGTAGTGGTACTTAATGGCGTATTTGGGTTTAGGGTACCCATCATTTAGTTTTTGGTGAAAATCTCGTAAACTAAAATATGGATTTATTCTTGCAACGAAATAATTCATTATTCGCTTACGAACTTGTGACTCGATCTTACTCCCACTTCCATATGCATTGGCATAAGACCTTCTCACCAAGATGTTGTTGGGGAATGTGCCCTAAACCAATTCTATAAATGTTGTTTAACTATTATAAGTAGATTCATGTTTTTTTTGTAATAGTATCCATAAATAATAACAATATTATGTCCTTAGTCAGTTATTATTATGGGAACACTCATAAATTAAGACTAGTGTGAGTCTTGAATGATAGTCATGTGATGATTATGCGTATATGGATACGAATCAAGATCATGTGTATCTATTAGGAATAGATGTTGGACCGACCCGCTATGAAAATGCTACATGGTAAATGTCATAAGTGTTTCTCGTGATAGTTATATCCTTTAGTCCCTTGACCTGAGATCATCAAAGACTCCAACATTGGCAGCATAATGATTTGACACAATTAAATGTCGTTTTTAACCTGATGATTATAAAAGTTATGATTGGTAATTGATCGACTAATGTAAGGATGTTGTGTGATCAAGACGGAATTTGTCCCTCTCTTTAAGGGAGATATATCTATTGGGCCCCTTGTTATGTTAGACAGATAAATAGTCATGCCTAATGAATTGATTGGATCAAAGTTACTTGGACAATTTCTGTCTATTCGGAAATAGAGACTAGTAAATTGAACTATAAGAGCTACATTCTATGCCGTATGTTCAATTAAAAGATATAACACGAAAAAGAGATATGATATACACTGTTTATTAGGTTGTATTGATTTATTGATCTTCGTGCAACTTGAGTAGTCATAATGTATTGCTCGAGGTCACTTATGATATGTGTGCCGAAAAGGGTTTTGGTTCACTACCAACGTTGTATTAACCTATTGGGTCGTACACAAGAATGGATTTATGCGACTTAATATTGTCTAGGTTGATGAATTCTATTTGATGAAATTTATTTTGAAGATTATCATTAAGTGTCCTAGTTTGGTTATGATTCAAAACTCTCCTACATTTCTACTCTAGAAATTTTGTCTCTTGGTAAATCCTATTTTAAATAGGACTCTAATTGGAATTTTAGTATGACTTTAATTCATATGTGAGTTTTAGATAAATTACTACTCTTAGTGGATTAGTATTTGTGAATTTTCTATGACTCTAGTTTTTTTCAATTGGACTTTATCGAAGACTCTACTAGGAGTGTGACTACGAGATGAAGTTCTTTTACAACTCGACCTATTGTATTATAAATAAGAAATTAAGGTCATAATTGTATTTGAGATTTTTCGAAGAGAGTTTTTGTGAGAACTTTTGTCCTAGAATTTTCAGGGCTAGCACTTCAGATCGTGATAGACCATTCGTGTGTTAGATTTCTGATAGAGGACATTTGTCTCTAGCAGCGTTTAGAAGAAATTGATCAACACCAAACAAAGCAAACATGGAGTTGTTCTTGTTAAGGTATAGTTTTCACTATTGATTTAGTTTAATAGAATTGATAGGATCTTAGTTCAAGGATATTTGAAAAGGTTTCGAAAACTTTCGCTATGCTTGATCCTCAAAACCAAATAGTGGTATCTGAGCCACAAGTTTGATTTTATTAATCTGTTAATGGCAGTAACTTGTGTTTAGATTTTCAATCGATTATTGGATTCAGTAGATTTTCACATGCATGAGATGCCAATGTTAGAATATAAACTCGATGCAATCAGTGGTGTGTTTATTGTAAACGTGATTGATGAAAATTTTATTTTTTATGTCAATCTAAATTTTATTAAGGTGAACGCCACCGCCTGTTTATTGTTAACGTGATTGTTGAAAAATTTATTTTATGTCAATCTAGATTTTGTAGAGGTGAACACCACCGCACGTTTAAGGTAATCACCAGTACATCAAAATCACTACTAGTTTTGAAATTTTGTTTTAGTCTTGGTAATTACCAGTACATCAAAATCACTACTAGTTTTGAAAATTTTGTTTAGTCTTGGTAATTACCAGTACATCAAAATCACAATTAGTACTGGTCGAGAAATTTTTTTCTTGCGGTCATGGTAATTACCAATACGTCAAAATCATGATAGGTGGACCATGGTAGATTGACCTTAGCCTGTGTCAACGTGAGGCACCACGTTATCACATCCCCAAATGAACTTGTGTTGATGCCTAGGAGATTTGATCCCCAAGTTAATTACGCTACGGGTTGAGAAATTGTTGTTTGCTCCCCTATGATCAAATCAATACACATCCCTTCCCATTAGCACCGCCCCAAACGGGTTGTCAGCGCACACCGGATCTCCATCAATTAGACACACCGTCATCACAAGTCCTAGCTGCGGATCCAAAAACCCCAATATCGGTATGCCAGAATTGCCGCCACCATATGTGAATTGTGGGCGTCAACTCCTAAGGCGACAAGTTCTCCACCGATTTCGCCTCTTGCTACGACTCCTATTCAATAATAATTTAGCAATAATCTAATACATGTGGCTGAATTACAATATATATATATAGTAATTAAATTAGAAAGGTTTCTAATTAATTAATACACATGAGGCTTCATTATAATTTTATAAGTTTAATTTATTTAATTAAAATGTTTTTGATTAAATAAATTACTATTAAGAACATGTGGTTAATTAAGATTAACATAAAATGGGATTTCCTTATGTGATAGCAAAATTCTTAAGCATGGTTAACACCTTTTGACCCGCCCATAGACTGACTGATATGATTGTCGTCTAACTTACCATAGTACATGGAAATTTGTGTATTAATGTATAGTACTTAATTTCCTTAATTGATTTTATGATGCTTATGTATGTGAAATTGTTTCTTGGTTTTATTTTATGATTTTTTGTTCTATGCATCTTGGGTATATACGATATGATGCTAGAATTAATTATCATAAAATACATATAAAAAAGGTCATAAAACTAATTAAAACCCCTCTTTAAAATCTTAAGTCGATGTCACCCCATTTTAAAACACTTGTTAAGGCCTCGATCACATCAATATTGGTCTGCCTTTGCTGTGTGTATTGTGTTATCTTGGTGAGGCAAGCCGGATAATGTTACCTGGATGTTTTAAATTTGTTTGAATTAATAAAGCTATCAAAATGATTTTAGGCTTTAGGCATAGATGAGACATAACATATTGTGACATATGATGTCTAGGTCTCGTAAAGAACCTAAGAGTTGCATTTGATGCAATTGGTAATGGTTACCTATCGGAATAACTTGATTTAGAGTGTAATGTCTTAGCTGTCTAAAAATTAGGTGAAATATGGATCTTAGTCCACTAAATTAATATATACAAGGGTTATTGATTTAGTGGGAGTTTAATTACTCACCAATAAATTATTCTGCATAATCTTCTGGGTATTGATATTACAATTCTTGTAACACTAATCCAAAGTAACTGTGATCAATCCTTGCGAAGGATAAAATAATTTCTAAGACTAATTTCATGTTTGATTGATAAATTGATAAGTGTTATCAACCATAAAAATGAGGATATGTGTCTTAGATTAATGGTTCCTTTTAAACTACTATCTATTAGTACAAGAACTATATGTCATGTTAACAAATATAAACCAGACTTTAGGAACGATTCATGACCGTGGAAGCTAATGACATGACAGTGACACTAAAGAAAATGTTCCAACAGTAAGTCACACGGAAAAGGTATAAGATTACTAAAATTCTTAAATTCTTTTAAAATGGTTGAGAACCTATTAATATGTCTTTATGTTTGAAACATGAATGGACTATATTAATTATGTCAAAAGGCTTGAATCTTCATGTACCAAAAGTTGGTAGTAGATTTGATCTATAATTCATAAAAATAGTTTAAAACTATATAATTTGATATAGACATGGAGAAATATGTTTACAATTGCATGTGATGTTTAAAACTGTAATACAAAATATCAAAAAAAGGCGTTAGACATGTATTTGATGGTTTGTAACATAAAGAATTTGATTAAAAAAAAAGATAAATGGAAGCTAAAGGCTACCAAAGGTGTTTGTGTCAGATACAAAAATCTTAATTGTGTGCTAGACTTTTCTCAGTTCTAAGGATAAGCCTTAAAGAATGGATTTAATTATTCATGGAATTGAATAGTTCATTTTATAATGAATTACAAATCCTATCAAGAAGACAAAATGTTGAATTTTTGCAAACATTTGAAAATGAGTATAAAAAGAATCACTTGGCAAACTATTAAAATATTTTGATAATATCAAAGTGGATGATATTTGAGCCAAAAGTTTAAATGACCATCTTTGATATTGTGAGATTGTCTTGCAATTAACTCCACTAGAAACGTCATTTCAGAAATGATAATTTAAGAGGAAACATTGAACTATATAGGATATATTTCGAATTATGATGTGTCACATAGACTTTTTATGATGTTCTATTGAGGCTATACTTTAGAAACCGCTACACTTCGCATAAACCTTATTTTCTTTAAAGTGGTTGATAAAACTCCATATGAAATAAAAAATAAAAGACCTAGTTTGTCCTTTCTTGAGATTAGAGGCAGCAAGACTTGCGTAAGACACTAAGTATGATAAAGTTTAATGCCCAAGTCATTTGTGTCCAATTGTGGTTGAACATTGTGATACTATTTTATATAATTGAGAACAAAATATTTCACTCAAAATAATGTCTTTCTAAATAAAGAGTTTATTTTAAAGATACTATTGGGAATACACTCAATCTTGAAATGTTCATGAGCCACAAATAAGAACTGGACCAATTTAGGATGCTCAACAAAGTTTTGAACTAGTTAAGTATACACAAGTAACATATATCTCTTCAAAATCTAGAATAATAAGAAATTAGCCAAAGAAATCGAGAATTTATAATAACTAATAGTTCTGATATATTTTTGATATTGGATCAGAATGAATCACTACTTATCAAGAGACATGTCTCGTCTATATTGGATTAAGAAACTAAATTTTAATGAACTATGAATTTTAATTCATATATTTTATTCAAGTTTGGGAAATGACTTATTTACTTGAAAGTTGAATGACCATTAGATGTAAATGACTCAAAATGACATGAAAAACAAAAGGTGCATACTTAAAAGTGCGGCTTATCGAGAAATTTCAATCTTAATCAATAGGCTGATTATAACATGATTTTTCACTGGTAGTTAAGCACGAGATATAGAATTCTAATTGTCATAGTTTGACTATAAGATATGAAAAACGAGTGTCAAAATAGCATTGCTCCATGCTCCTTAAAGATGTCTATGACACAACTTAAGGATTTTTTTAATCTCGAGAATTTTAGAAAGGTATACAAGCTTAAAGGATCTATTTATGGATTATAGTAGGCTTATTAGAATTGGGATCTTTGTTTTGATGAAACATATAATGAATTAAACTCATTGAATCAAAGATAAACCTTGTGTATGCACAAAGGTTAATGGGAGCACAATTATCTTTCTAAATATGTATGTTGATGATATATTATTCACTGGAAACAATGTCCTAACCTTGCAGATGTGAAGCCTTGGTTGAGGAAATTATCTTAATGAAATTCTTAGACAATTGGCCTACACCCTTGTGACATAGATCTATAAAGATAGATCTAATAGGCTAATTGCTCTAAATTAGAGTGATAATATAGAAAATAATAGAAATGTTTTAATGTGCAAGATTCTTAGAAGGATCCAAACTTATGTCTTATAACATAAATATCTGCAAGACTCAAAGTCATTGGACAAATGATGAGCGAGACAATGTGAGTATGATTCCACATGCATTAGCTATAAGAATCAACACATATGTTATACTTTGCATTCAACTTGATATGTCATATGCTTTGGGAAAAACATAAATATATATGATAGATTCCAGTAAAGGTTATTGGATATTTATTGATAACATTTTTAAGTACTTCAAAAGCACTTGAGAAATGTTATTGAATTTACAGAGGTATAAAAGATATGAGCCTTGTAAATAGTTAGAAAATGCAAACTTTCAAGCTAATATAAACGATTAATGATGGCAATATAGTTATGGGTTAAATTTAAAGGAATATGCAGTGAGTCGGAATTGTTTTAAACTCACTTTAACAAGTTCTACAACGTAAATTGAGTTTTTAGTGGCATTTGATGCAGCCAAAGAAAATATTTAGATTATAAGGTTCATGATTGAATAATGCGTGATTCCAGTTGTTGGAAACAACGTTTGGCTTCTATTGTAAGACCAATGGAAAAATTTAGTTTATGGAACCTAAATCACGCTATAGATCTAAACAACCACTTTAGCGTTTTTGTCTTACAAAAGAAAGAACGTGAAGTTTTGCAGAACATCAATATCAAACAATGTAGTAGATACATAATGTGATGGCCCCTTCTCAAATTAGGGCACCGCCCGGCCTACTCTTGTCATTAAGCCTTAATCTTGCTACGAAGGACTTAACAACGAATTAGTGAGTCAGTTACTAAAAATCTTACCCTTTACTAATTAGTTTTTTTTCAAATAAGCATTTTCTTATTTTATGTCAATTAATAAATTAGTGTCAATTAAAATTTATACAACGGAAGTCTTAATACATTAGTGGAAGCTTTTAACATGATAACTAAAATATGGAAAACCAAAAATAAAGATCATATGCATAACTATATAAAAAAGCCACGATAACGTATTATCATGTATCTAGTAAGGATGATATCTCTCAACCTATAATATATACAACCCCCAAAGTAAAAGAAATACATATGTAGAAGTGATACGACAAAAAAAACCTACAAAATTAGTCATAGCAGCACTCCGCTAGCTCAAAGGTAGTCGCTGATCTTCTCCTTGCCCGGTCAGCTACTCGATGGATCTGCATCCACCGCCATGAAAAGGACGGTGAATACACGAAAGTAAAAATTAACACTTAGAAATATTTATCTACATTTCCAAATATACAACAACAATCTAAAAGCATAATAATAGCAACCATGCTAAAAATAAGATAATGCTAATAGACTCTTCGGTTAATCAATATGAGATTGACACATGACTAAGTAGTAATGTATAGAGCCGATCGGTCGTGAGCCCTATCATAAATGCCTTTATTCCACTATCTCAGGATGGAGATGAGCTCTACATCTCTATTAAAGGTTAGAGCTGAGCTCTAGCTTTCATAATCAATCACAAATGTCAGTCACTTGTGATGTACACTTACCAACAGCCCCAAGTCCCATACCCCATGTGTTGCACAAGTTAGTGGTGAGATCCTGACATCTCTGAAAGTTTAGTGACCCCCTGAGTGTCACACCCATCTCTATCATCTCATTGTCCCAAATACAAGAACTACTTTCATATTTCAAGGAATGACATGGTTCGGAACCCAATAATATGATTGCATTCTAATGCACAAAGGAAATAGAATTTATAGTATCGTAAACCACTACCTAATAGCATGCTATTTCATTTGACTAAATGTCTCAACAATCAAGAATAACATAGCACATGAAATAGAGTCAATGAAAGCATTAACCAATAACCGATGCCATGATAGCAAACTTACGGAATAAGATGAATCAATAAGTCATGGCATAGAGTACAAAAGGTAAATCAGTCCAACTGACTAGAAATAAATAATAAAAAAGAATGAAATGTAAATAAATATCTCAATATGTTTACTTACAATCAACACAATGTCATATGCTAATCCGACCTCCTGACTCCTCAAAACTTGTATCTGACCCCCAAGACTTTCCCCTTGGTTCCTAACATCATTTAACATGTTTTTAAGTGTGTTTGAGCCTTTAATTGGGTAATTAGACTTTTTTTATAGTGTTTAAGTTATAATTGAAAAATTACAGATTTTGTGTTGTCAAAGCACCAAGCGTGTTAGGTGACTGGTCTAGTGCGCTAGTGACCTTATTAGCGCACTAGTCAACTTGATTAGTGCGCTAATCATAAGTAGCGCGCTAGCTAACACATCTTGCGCACTGTATGTAGGAAAATCCAAAATTTTGTCCTTAGAATTATGAGTTCTTTGTATACATAGACCACTCCAACGCCTTGGGATCTATTTCCTCACCTACAAGAGACCCCAGATACACTCCAAATATATAAGAACAACCATACATCATTTATTTCATAAATTCATCAAATTAAGCTAAGTTACTTGTGTAAGTAAAAATACCTAGTTGATGAACACCAACAACTCGATCTACACCTTCTACTTCACCTAATTCACTTCAACCTTGCTAATCTTCTTTAATTCTTCTTCTCTAGCAACATTTCCTAACTCATAAGCTAATGAAATGAATTACATGGCTTGATCTATCAATCTTATATATTAAGATAAGATTGTTAAATAGCCATTGATCTTTATGTACATACGTATCTCAAGACTAATCAAATGACCTACATCTTAACATATTTCTATGAACTCTCCACTAACTCCATCTAGCTAACACTAATACCAAACTCAATTGGTTTCTTGATATGTCAACTCGTATCTCGAGAATCATCATATGGTTATTGTTTTAACTTGCTAACTTATGTTAGATTTAATATAAAACCAACTACAACATCATCAAATTAACTTATTTAAGTTACACTAAGCTTAAGTCAACTTACCACCTCACTCTCTACCCCAGTCCCACATCGGCACACATCTTGAGGCGCGTCCCTACACACGTCTCGACACCTATACACGAGTAGAAATGACTTAGTTCCCTATATATATATAATACACTAGGCATACATCACAACAAATCTAACATATACCTCGGCCACCTATCTCGATGCGGGTCCCACATTATGGGTTAATGATCCAGATTAAGGAATTAAACTAGGATTTAGAAATTTAGGTCATGACACATAAATAAACTTCTTCTACTAAGAACGCGTTATGGTCACTCAGTATTGGATACGTGTAGGAGTGGACCTAGTGCAAGTGGGAAATTTTGGGGAATGCGCCCTAGGCCAATTTTGTAAACATTGTTTACTTATTATAACTAGATGCATGTTTCTTTTATAATAGTAACCATTAATAATAATTGTATTATTCTAAACATCCCTAGTCAATTATTATTATGGGAACTATAATAAATTAAGACTAATTTGAGTCTTGATTGATAGTCATGTGATGACTATGCATATATAGATACGAATGAAGATCATGGGTATCTGTTGGGAACATATGTTGGAACGGCCCGCTATGAGAACGCTATATGGTAAATGTCATAAGCGCTTCTCATGATAATTATATTCTTTAGTCTTTTGACTTGAGATCACCAGAGACTCCAACATTAGCAGCATAATAATTTGAAACAATTAAACGTTGTCTTTAATTGAATGATTATAAAAGTTTTAATTGGTCATTGTCTAACTAATATATGGATGTTGTATGACCATATGATGGAATTTGTCCCTTTCTTTTAGAGAGAGATATCTATTGGGCCCCTCGATATCTTAGACTAATAAATGGTCATGCCTAGTGAATTGATTGGATCAATTTTACTTGAAAATTTCAGTCTGTTCAGAGATTGAGACTAATAGATTGAACTATATATAAGGGTGACATTCCATGTCTTTTGTTCAATCAAAAGACGTCGCGTGACAAAGGGATATATACTATTTATTAGGTTGTATCAATTTATTGATCTTCGTACAAATAAGGTATTCATAATGTCTTATTAAAGGCCTTTATGATTTGTGTACCAAAAAAGTGTTTTGGTTCACTGCCAACATTATATGAACCTATTAGGTCTCACACAAAGAATGGATTTATGAGATTTAATATTATCTAAGTTGATGAATTTCATTTGATAAAATTCATTTTAAAGATTCTCATTAAGTCTCCCAGTTTGACTAGGATTCAAAACTTTCCTACATTTCTAGTGTGACTAGAAATTTTGTCTCTTGGTAAATCTTATTTTGAATAGGACTCTAATTGGAATCATAGTATGACTTTAATTCTTATTTAAAATTTAGATAAATTACAACTCATGTTGGATTAGTAATTGTAGATTATTTATGACTATCTTTTTTAGAGCTGAACTTTTTTAAGACTTTATTTAGAATGTGACTACGAGATGGAGTTCTTCTACAAGTCCACCTATTGTACTATAAATAAGAAATTATGGCAACAATTGTATTTGAGATTTTTCCTAGAGAGTTTTTGTGAGAACGTTTTTCCTAAAATTTTTGGGGCTAGCATTTTGAATCGTAATCATCTATTCGTGTGTGGATTTTTGATAGAGAACGTTTGTTTTTGGCATCATCTTGAAAGAATCGATCAACACCAAACAAGGCAGCCATGGAGTTGTTCTTGTTAAGGCATGATTTTCTCTATTGGTGCATGTATTTAATGGAATATATAGGATCACGGTTCGGGGATGTTCAAAAAGGTTTTGAAAATTTCCGCTGCACTTGATCCCTGAAACCTAATAGATATTACTACCCCTCTCACTAGGAACATCTTCTTGGTCTAGGTGGTTATAGTCCCTTATTAAACATCTCTAGTTCCTGGCCTCAATGATATCTAGGATCCCAGGCATATATTTCAATTCATTCTTCATATTAAACTCCCTCTACGTGATCAAACTCCTATCCTTCACTAAATCATTCTAAAATTTTTCAAACGCATTCTCATTGCAAAGTTCTCTTTCCTAAGTACGTATTTTTCTTCCTCGTCGGTATCTCTTGTTCAACTTCATCATTTTCCTCCTCCTCCACAACATAATCATCCTCAGTATTGAAACTAAATGATGTGGGTGGAGTAGGTTTTCTTTGTGGTCTACTCCTAGGTATGTTAAAAGAGATTGATGTGGATTAGATTTGGGAAACTTTAGGCTTTATCTTTGACTTTATTTTCTCTACTAACTTTCCCCTTCCTTTCTCCTCTATTGAAACTCTACCCTTTCCACCTCCAGCCATTTAGATAAGTATAAGTAAAATAGCGATCCAGTAAATCCATTTACAACCAATTTTGTCGGAAAAGCGTACAATAAAATTCAACTTATTTAATTAAAAGGAGAAATTCATCGAAAAAGTCATTTATAAATTGAGAGTTTGAAGTTTATATGAAAGATATTGATAAAACATAATTATGAAATATAATTGTTTGTGTGTAATTCAAATTAGTAGATAGAAATGCACAAAACCCCCCAAGCTTATTTGAAACTTAGTCTCAAATCCGTTTGCGTAAAAAACTCGATTCATCTGCTATATATGAAAAATAGTTCAAAAATCAAATATTGATAAACAAATCATCACATCACTGTCACACTAATATTGTAATAGAAATCATTCGATATCAAAATAATGTTAGAATAGAAATCTCGAAATTTAGCTTCTAACCAATAACAATCCAAAAATCGGCAAAAAATCAAAAGTTTTAATCAATAAAAGGTTAGGGTTTCGGTGATTACCTTCTTGAAATTGATTCTTTCGAGATTGGGATTAAAAATTGCATATCTAGAACTCTCCTCCAAGCTCTAATTCGAACTCCTTTGCTCAAGCCTTAGGTGGCTTTACACTCCTAAAACTCACCAAAAAAATTTTGGGTTCAATGTGTAAAAATGAAGTTAGGAATCACTTAAATACATTAAAATCAAGCTTTTGAAGGTTGAATCTAGTCGAGATTTGATCTCTTCATAGAAAGGTTGCAATGGTTTACGAGTGTGAAGTGTTTAAATGTAGCGATTTGAGGTTTCTATTTTTAAAAACTCAAGTTCATTCTCAACGAATTAGCGTTTAAGTGGATTCATTGCGAAATCGCTGAAAATGAGCTTCAATGGCTCAACGTTTTTTCAAACGATTTCTAGTTATAAGTTTGAACTGATGAGAAGTTGATGTCTCAAGAATTGTTTGAAAACTTTACACATTGTTGTCGTTTTTCTCAGCTATTTCCAATACAAACTGGAATCGCTAGAAAATTGCCAGCCAGTTTTTACTATTTTCTAATTAAATTGATTTTCCATTTATTTATTATAATTTTATCCAATAAAAATGTAGAATTCCTCAAAATTATTAGAGTTTAACTATTATATGATTTAAATGATAACTTCATTACCATAAACAGCTAATTAACAAGAAACTAATGCATAAAAATAATATAATACGTAAATAAATTGGCTCGATTAACCCCCTTATATGAAATTATTCCATAATTAAGTTCATAAAATATCCCCATTATAAGGGTCAAAAGTTAGGAGAATATAAAGACAACTAACTAATTTTAATATTAAAACTGAATTTAAAGATAAAGTATAGGTTGTTTCCCATAAAGCACCTTTGTTTACTGTCATGGCTCGAGTAAACTACGCGGTTCTAAACTAGTTCTATGAACTTAAATGTAAGATTATCCACTCTTATGCTATTCCAGAAAGTTATTACTCGGCTAGGTACTGAAAACGTGATTGTCTTGTTCAGAGTATCCATGACAGCATGCAAAGTGGCTAAGAAAGGTTGTCATAAGATTAATGGAGGATCTTCATTGATGAAATGTGGCATAGCTAGAAACTTTATAGGAATCGTGTACTAGTCAATTTGAATTGGTATATTAGTAACCACACCTATTGATTTTACTAAATAACTTATTGATAGAATAAATTTTTCGGAAGCAAGTACAACCAATTCAAGTTGAGAATGAAGAAAAAAATGAATTTGCATGTAGTTTGCTTTTGAACATGGGTCACAAATAGCTTTAAAATACTAAGCCCATTTGACCGTTATGTTTATATATATTATGGATCGTCAAGCTTGCCAGTCGTTGGATTCTTTTTTTTTCCTTTTTTTTATTCTTCGCAGATTTAAATTCCTCCATTTTATTATCGTTGTCTACATTTTTCAGTTGTTTAACCCTTCATTCTCGGGTTATTGTCATTTGATTTGGAGTATCTTCAACTTGCTTATTCTTTGTCATAACATTTTGGTCTTCCATTGTTACTAGATTAATAGCATATACTTCAGCTTCATGATGATTTAACTCTAAATATTCATTATCATTAGTTTTTCATTATCAAATTCACCAGAATTTCCTTAGATATCTTCATTTTTGAAATGGAAAGTAACACTTTTGTTTTAAAATTCCACAGACATTGTTCCTTCAAAGATATCTAACTTTGTTTTAGTTGTTTTTAGAAATGGTCTTCCTAAAAGTATAGATGGGGACTTAGATGATATCACTGAATAAAGCATTAACTTGTGCTTGAATTGTACGAGCAATATTAGCTCGAGTATGTGCTTTAGTTTGATTTTTATGTTGAGTACTCAACCTATTTATTTGTAAATTCATTTAATTTAACCAATTTTTAGTTTATTAGTATCTGCCTTAATCTAATTTTGAGAATCTGTGTAAAGTTTTGATGACTTTGGTTCATAAAAAATGCAATACTTTCTTTAAATTTAGATTCAAAGGTTGAGTATTTTGTTAAGGTTGTTGATTAGGTGCAGATTACATTTGAGCACTTGTTCTACAAGTATTATAATTTCGATTTTGAGGACCATAACTAAGATTTGGATTTGGTCTTCCAGGATAATAAGTATTATTATTATATTAATTTCTCGGGGATCAAGAAATTGATTCATCATTGCATTAGCCTCTTTAGTATTTTCTTAATGTAGAGTAGGACACACATCTATAAGATGTGTAACCTCATTATAAAATCCACAAGCCTTATCTTGATTAGAGCTTTCATTAATTAACTACTTAACCATCTTAGATAGTTCATCAATTTTATCATCAAACACATTATTTCTTTTACTATCCACTTCATAGAATTTCTTTCTTGAGGATTCAACATTTTCACCATATTGCTTAGATTGTTTTGCCATTTTATTAATTGCTTCTTTTGCAAAAGTAGGTGTTGTCTCAATAGAGATCCACTACATATTGTGTCTAATAGCCTTTATTCAAAGTGATTGAGTCCTTCATAAAAATATTTTAATAAAGCTCTTTGAGTATATCCATGTTGTGGACAAGAAAAAATTAATCTTTTGAATATATCATGAAATTCATTAAAGTTTTCATCATCTTCATCTTTACAACTAAGATTTGCTTTCGATAGGAACTAATTTTTCTAGCAGGCATATATTCATCGATGAAAGCTTCCAACATTTTAGTCCATGTAGTTGTTGAATCTTTTAAGAGGTACAACAACCAATCTTGTGCTTGATCTTTCAATGCAAAAGGGAAAGCCTTAAGTTTAACTTGTTCTAAAGTACCTTCTTTCAGTTTCATCCCATGAACTTTATGTTGATACTCCTTTATGAATCTATGTGGGTCTTCATTGTCTTTACCATAAAAGTTAGGTAACGCAGTAAGAATTCAAGATCCAAATTCAAATTCAGGAAATCCATCGGGGTATGCTGTGCACATAGGCTCATATGCTGTAATATTTTGATTTGCTTGTCTAAAAGTGAGTTCTCTATTGTTGTTATTATTATTGATAACTTTGTTATCATTATTATTAGTAATGACATTGTCTTTAATATCATTGTTGTTATCTTCCATCCTATTAGCTAAGTTTTTTCTAAGTTGTTGTTGTCTTATACTCCAATCGAAAGTTCTATCTATTTCAGGATCAAACAGATGTAAAGTTCCATTTGAATTAACACGTCAAAGTACGTAGACCATACAATATATGAAATCCTTATAAATTATTTAAAAACCCCGGGCAACGGTGTCAAAAATCGACGTGTGTTGAGCGTGCACAATAATTTCTCGTATTTTACGATTATTTTGTAGTACTGGTAAATAGGATATCATCTCCATAGTGATTTTTCAACTCTCAAAGAAAGTATTTTTTTGTTATTTTTATTAATTTATTTAATCTTATTAAATGGTAATTAAAATATTAAATAACCAAAATCTATAACTACTAACTTAATTAACCAAATTAACTAACTTAATTCAAACAATTTAACTTAAATTAAATTAAATAATACTCAAATTCAAGTTCACTGAGAAGGGAAAATGCACACAAAGAGGCTAAAGCTTTGGCTGCGGTGTGGCTTTTTACAGAAAGTGCATGATCACTTATGGACAATGGCGAAACCTAGAAAATAGAAAGTTTAGAGTTCTAGTTCATTTGGAATTGTCTGTAAGAGTTTCTAATTGTATTCTAAAGTGTCATATGGGTATAAATAAGTAGTAGAACGTGTTAAACACACATAATACCATACATTATCATATATTACTACAAATTAGCCTAGTTTGCTTTGTTCTTGAGTATTAAGAAGAGTTTAGATGTGAAAACATTGAAGAATCATTTATGGTTATTCAGAATTGTTTTCTTGATTTAATTGAAGTTACTTAATTTTCAATCTTTAATTGCAATGAATACCATAATGTGTATGCATATTTCAATGATGTATTAGTAGTTCATTAATCTTAGGGATCAATGGATTCTATTGTATGAATGTTATGCTAAAGTAGTTGTGAATATATTATAAAGTTAAAAAGTGCAATGGTTACAATTTTTAATGATTCCATATGTAATTCTATGAACATCTTGATCATGTGTTTATTCAATAGAGGTTTTATGAAAAAAAAAAAAAAAAAAAAAGGTTTAAGTTTCATGTTTGACAATCTGCACTAGATCTTTTGTGTTTTCTTTTCATAGAGAATTAGTTCATGCGTAGTGAAGGAGAGAAGGATTTAGTGCCTAATGACTTGAGATTGATAGAACCATTAAGGGAAAGAAAAAGAAAGGAATCAAGATGGTGAAGAATCAAGCACGAAATCAACAACAAGGCAGAGGGAATAACCAACCCGGAGGTGATCTGGTAGTGCAGGATAGAGTGAGGGGATAGATATGTCTTCGTGACTACTTCAAACCAGAAGTTCAAGACACTTACAATGAAGTGATGAGACTTCTAGTCAACACCACCAAGTTCAAATAGATACAGTCTTTAATCAACATGATGCATAATAGCATAATGAATGGGCTAGCGAATGAAGATGCAGTTGCACATGTAAGGAATTTCTTGAAAAAGTGAACACAAGGAAAGAAATTGTCTATAAATATTTCATTGATTACTAGAGTTACAAATTAGATGATCAAGATGAGACTTTTCCCATTCTCATTGGATAGAAAAGCCAAATCCTGGTTCTAAGGACTGAACGCAGGGAGTGTGACTTCATGGGCAGAAATCAATGAAAAATCTAAAGCAAGTCAAGAAGAGGATGGACGATAAAAGATCACAATCCTTCCAGAACTTGAAGAGACAAATTGGTCAGTTAGCATTTGCTTTAAATTCAAAGAAAGAAGGGCAATTTCCAAGTAACACAAGCATTAACCCTATGGAGAATGCACATGCACTCCAATTAAGAAGTGGAAGAACAATTATGATATAGTGCAACCAAAAGATACAACAAATGACATAAGGAAGAAATTGATGAGCAACACTAAAGGGATGTAGAACACTTTGAAGGTGACATAGGTAACCAAAGGAAGCTGCACCAATAGAAGAATTGGAATTGGCTCAAAGGAAGGTAGGGGAGATAGGCAGAAAAACTTATTGTACCAAGGAGAGTGACGTTCCCTGACAACCCACCACTAATAAGTCTATCTCTACCCTGTCCTTAGCGATACGAGAAACAGAAAAATCAAAAACAATTCAAGAGGTTTGTGGAGATTTTTAAGAAGTTACAACTAAACATTCGATTCGCAAATGCATTGGAACAGATGTCGAATTACACAAAGTTTTTTAAGGACATAATGGCAACTAAGTTCGACTGAAAAATTCTGAAATAGTAAATTTTTCAGAAGAATTCAGTGTTATTTTACAAAGGAAGTTATCTCAAGAGTTAAAAAACCCTGGAAGTATTTCCATTCTATGCACTATAGGAGTACATTTGTTTGATAAAGTCTAATATTATTTGGGAAAAAGCATAAATTTGACACCCTTATTAGTATTTTAGACTTTGAGTTTCAGAGATGTAAAGTTAACTAATATGACTTTGCAATTAGCATACCGATCAGTAACCTATCTAATAGGAGTGATTGTAATTTATTGTAAAAGTGAATAAGTTTAGTTTTCACGTGACTCTATAGTACTGGACGTGGAAGAAGATTAAGAGGTACCATTAATCTTAGGGAGACTCTTTCTAGCAACTACACGAGCATTAATAGATGTTATAGAGGGAGAATTTAGGTTACGAGTAAATGATGAGTAAGTTTTGTTTAATATGTACAAGACCTTGAAATTTCCAAGTCAAGGAGAGCATTGTACTAGGAACAAAGTTGTGGATATAGTTTCTAATTGTGTTTCTAAGATAGCCAAGGAATATATGCCAGATGAGTGTTGTGCCTACCACAAGTATAACGACTTACTTGTTCTAATAGTGTAATCAACTTACATTGATCACAGATATTGTTGTCAAGGAAAGGTTTTTGGCACTAGTTGTATATTACCTACTGAACTTTAATTGTTGCTAAGGGATTCTCTTTTAATTGGTTTTATATTAATCTAAACTGTCTATCAATTCATTACAAACTTTACTTGAACTCTTATATTAAGGATAACTTAGTTCAGAACTTCGTCTAGGTAATTTGTTACTATGCTTTATATTCATATGTACATCTCAATATGTTGTATGCAATGCCTAATTAGAATAGACAAATTTCCTTCAAATACACTTCAACCCATTATCATGACAGAGAAGATTATAATGTGCAAACTAGAACTCCACCTATCAGTGTGAATAAAGTAAGTTTTACATTGCTTTAAGCATCAAATCATTAGATTTATAACCAACTAAGTTACTATTCGTGCCTCCCTAATTATCAACTATCTTTCGATTTTGTGTATTTTACTGTTGTACTAATTATATTCGGATTAAAAGCTTCAGTGGCCATGACAACTTCTAAAGCCTAAGTTCGTTAAACACGTGATCAAGATGTCTAAAGCATTACGCTCGGAATCAATACAAATTCTTGTCATTGCACATTTTATTATCACTTCTTATTCTTATTTCAAAGCATAGCATTCATACCATAGGATCCATTGATCCTTAAAATAAATGGACTACTCATACATCATTATCATATACACATCACAATTCAATATGGAAATCATTGCAAAATAAAGATGAATATAAATATTACTAAGAATTATGTTGTTGTTGTTGAGAAGGTTGGTTACACACTAAAAGCAATTTATAAGTGACATTAGGCTTGGAAGGGATAAAATGCGATGAATGGCATAGGAAGTTTAACTTGGGTTTCAAAAGAATGGTCTAAAATGTCATATTCAAGAAGAGTAACTAAATGACGGTTGCTGAATTTGTAGATGGCTTTATTATCCAGCGACTCAATTGTAGGAATTGAAAATTGGAGAGAATTTATTGGTATAGGATGACTGAGGTAATAAAGATTTGCCTTTGTCTATCATTAACTGTAGAGAATGAATTTGCGGAGTTACAAGAAATTCACGAGATAAGAAATCAGGAAGGGAATTATGTTCCCCTTTTATATACTCGATATCGAAATCAAAAATACTTAAAATAGCTTGCCAACGTGTAATTATTTGTTTTGAAATCAAATTTTTTACATCTTTCAAAAGGATTTCTTTTGCAACTTTACAATCAACACGAATTAAAAACTTTTGATTAAAAATATTATATTGAAATATTTGAACACATAAAACTATTGCTAGAACTTCCTTTTTAACTGTAGCATAATTTTGTTGGGTTGGATTCCATAGTCTCGAGGTATAGCATACTAATTGTTCAAATTCGGATGGGGTTTTTTGTAATAGAATTTCATCATACCCTAGGTTCAGAGGCATCCGTTTGAATAATTTTAGTATAGGTTGGATCGACCAAATGAAGGCAAGGAAGAGATTTAACTTTGCTTTTTATGGTTTGAACAGCTTGAGTATGGACGAGGTCCATTGGAATTTAACATCCTTTTTTAGGAGATCGTGTAGAGGTTTGCGATCAAGGGCAACTACTTTATAGAAATCAGAAATATAATTTAAACAACCAAGAAATCTTTGAAATTTCTTTTTGTCAGTAAAATGATCAGGAAATTTATCAGCAAAATCAATAACGCGATTGACGGGAGTAATGGTTTGATTTGATATTTTAAAACCTAAGACGGTTGTAGAAGTTTGAAATAATTTCATTTTCTTTTGAGATAATACTAGTCCATTGAGAATTATAAGACGTTGAAAGGTAGATAAATGTTTTCAGTGTTGATCGATAGTGGTAGAAAATATCAGAACGTCATCAATATAAACAATAATATATTCACGATAAGGGTTAAAAATATCATTCATTATTTTTTGAAATTCAGATGGAGCATTTTTTAAACCAAAAGGCATTACATTACATTGATATTGACCAAAAGGCGTATTAAAGGCTGTTTTATAGCAATCAGCAGGTGCAATCTGAATTCGCCAAAATCCAGATTTGAGATTAAAATTTGAAAATATCAAAGTAGTAGTTGTTCTTTTAATTAAATCATATTTGTTTGGTAAAGGATAACAAATAGTAGTTAATACTTTATTAAGAGGTTTATAATTAATTACTAATTGTGGTGCTCCTCGTTCGATTTCAGGAGCATTTTCAACATAGAAGGTTGTACAACTCCAAAGAGATTTAGAAGGTGCTATTAATTTTTTGGCTAGGAGATATTTGATTTCTTGACCACGAAGATACAATAATCTAGAGTTCATTTGAGAAGGATTTGCTTTAGTAGGAATATGTCGTTCATTAAATTCAGAAATATAAGGAAGTGTAACTTGATGCAATTTTCGATCCTAAAAGGCAGATGGAATATCAAAACAACTTTGTTTTTGAAATTTTTCTTGAAAACTAAGTATTTTACTTTGAAAAGAGGGAGTATTAATAAGTTGATCAGTTTTAAAAAAATTGATTTCGGTTCATAAGAATTGAATATGTGTTTGTTTATGTACAATTTGATTGATAAGTTGATTTAAATATTTAGATTTCGGTAACCGAGTAAATGGGAAGAAAATTTGTTTTACATTAAGGGTAGTAGACATCCCTTTAGTAGAAACATTAATTGGTTGAATGAATTGAAGAAATGGAGTACCTAATAAAATATCATGTTGAAGGCCTTGTACAATAATAAAAGATGTAGGAATACAAATAGATTGATGGCAAATATGGGCAAGAGGAATTATATATTTAATAGAAGTTTTATTTCCTTCTGCAGTAGAAATACAACTATTTGTAGATTCACAATATCGGAGAGGATTTAATCATTCACGAATACAATTTAAATCGACACCAGAAACAATTAAAGCTAGACATTTATATTTAAGATCTTTAATTTTTATTGTAATAGGAGTAAACCATCGTTGATGAACATAATGAGTAAGGGAGTCAATGAATACTCGATTATCAAAAACAGAAAAAGTTTCAGAATTTCTATTTTCAAGTTGTGGTAGGCGTTCTTGTAATGATTTTATATCTTGTTTTAAAATATTGATTTCTTGTTGAAGAGACTGAATTGTAGGTGACGAGGATGTAGGATTTCATTTATTTACTTCATTGATTAAATTTGTCGTCGAGTATTTAGATGGATCAAGTGTAATTTTTTTTAAACTTAGCATGTTTTTTATTTTGCTCATAATCATGAGTAGTATCGCTTGTAGAAGGTTGAGTATTTAAGACTTCAGTAAAATATTTGTATTTTAGTGTAGGGTTGATAATTCGGTTACCAATTTCGAGAATGAGTTCCTCATGTGCATTTAAAACATTTATTTATGTGTCGGATGACGTAGGTGAAGTATTATGAAGATTGTCTATGCAATGGCATTGGTCAGAAAATGAGGAATATTCTTGAATTTGTTGTACCTTTTTCTAAGATGATTTAAAATGACGTTTATTCGCATAATGACCAGGCTTACCATAATTATAACAAACATTTTTTCTTTTGGTGAATTTAGGTTTCGAGCGGCGTTGAGTCGATTAGAATTTAAGGCGAAAGTTAGAAGACTCATAAAAAGAAACATTTTTGTTTGGAAATTTAGCAGCTTTTCTTCTGCGAACTATGGAAGAGGTGTTGGTGAGATGTAGATCATGACCATATTCATAACAAAATTTACCTAGAACCTTTTGAGGCTGCCCGAATGTCTTTTCTTTATCTAATTTTTTTTTTAGGCGTAAATCATTACATAAGGCAAATCAAGCTGTTTGAACAGCTTGAATTATATCACCAAACGTTAGATTCACGTAATCGAGAGACCCATTATTTCATGCACGAAGAACGATTTTGACCTTTTCAGTAAAATAAGGAGGAAGTCCTACTAGAAATCGTTATTTCCAAAAAGGTGAATCAGTAGAGGTAAGAGAATATACTTTGATAAAAATGTATCTTTATACCAGCGAAAAATCATTTAGTGTTTTGCATCGTAGACTCCGTAATTGATCACGTGTTTTTTCATCAATGGTTTCTAATGTTCCAACAAAATGCCAAATAGTATTTTTAAGTGAGCAATCAATACCATTATGCTATTGTCGTCCTTGCTGATCTAATTCGGGTTGTCCGTTAGCATTTTTTTTAACAGAATTGAAAATATCTAATCGTTGTTGAGGTATGAATGCATATTGCCACCAACCATAAAGTAATCCAGTAAAACCATTGGCGATGGCACCAACTATGTGTCCTTCAACATGATCTGCTAGAGCACTGGCTTTAGCATAAATGTGCATATGATGTAGTAGTTCGAATATTATATAGTCTAATAAACCATCAATATTCCATTTATAGATTGAATTTCCATCAAATTTGAGGCGGCGATTGGTAGGTTCTTCTAGAATGAGGTCTGCAAGAGATGGTCGAGAATAAAATTGTTTTCGTTTTAGATAGCGAGGATCAGAAAACCTTGATTTTTTTGATTCGTTGAATCCTAAGGGATGAGCTATTAAAAGAAGAAGAATCACGTGTTGACGCTGCAGAGCTAGCAGCATTATCCGTGGGAGTATCCATCTGAGCTAGAGAAAGTTCCTTTTCTTCATCTAATGTTGCAATCAGAGGAGCCTTTCTTTCTTTAAAGTTCAGTTTTCACGTGAATAAATTCAGTTTTCACGTGACTTTATAGTACTGGACATGGAAGAAGATTAAGAGGTACCATTAATCTTAGGGGACCCTTTCTAGCAACTATACGGGCATTAATAGATGTTATAGGGGAGAATTAAGGTTACGAGTAAATGATGATGAAGTTCTATTTAATATCTACAAGAGCTTGAAATTTCCAAGTCAGGGAAACCATTGTACAAGTATCAAAGTTGGTGATATAGTTTCTAGTTGTGTTTCTAAGATAACCAAGGAATATACGCCAGATGACTGTTGTGCTTACCGCAAGTATAACTACTCACTTGTTCTAATAGTGCAATTAACTTACATTAACCACAGATATCGTCGTCAAGGAAAGGTTTTTGGCATTAGTTGTATATTACCTTCTGAAATTTAGTTATTGCTAAGGGATTCTCTTTTAATTGGTTTTATATTAATCTAAACTATCTATCAATTCACTACAAACTTTACTCGAACTCTTATATTAAAGATAACTTAGTTCAGAACTTCATCTAGGTAATTTATTACTATGTTGTGTATTCATATGTACATCTCAATATATTGTATCCGATGCCTAATTAGAATAGACAAATTTCCTTCAAATACACTTCAACTCACTATCATGACAGAGAAGATTCTAATGTGCTAACTAGAACTCCACCTATCTGTGTGAATAAAGTAAGTTTTACATTGCTTTAAGCATCAAATCATTAGATTTATAACCAACTAAGTTACTATTCGTGCCTCCCTAATTATCAACTATCTTTCGATTTGTGTATTTTACTGTTGTACTAATTATATTCGGATTAAAGGCTTCAGTGGCCATGACAACTTCTAAAGCCTAAGTTCGTTAAACAGGTGATCAAATGTCTAAAGCATTACGCTTGGAATCAATACAAATTCTTGTCATTGTACATTTTATTATCACTTCTTATTCCTATTTCAAAGCATAGCATTCATACCATATGATCCATTGATCCTTAAAATAAATGGACTACTCATACATCACTATCATACACACATCACAATTCAATATGGAAATCATTGCAAAATAAAGATGAATATAAATATTACTAAGAATTAATCAATGAAACCAAATATTGATTGCAAAAGTAGAGTCTTCAACGTTTCTCCAACAAAACTCCTTAAATACTCTAACTCAATATTAAATTACTCTAATAAAGGCTAATCTCCTTCTATGTGGTTAGCTTTCTCTTGTTTTCCACGTCTTAATATTTATTTATAATCCTTAACAACTATCAGAAACCCTAAATTACAATTTGACCAAAATTTAAACTTCACTTTCTGATTTTTGTAAGTTAGCATTGTTACTCATGCCCTAGCTTCGTATGTGTTAAGTCGCAGTGTCGCCACTGTGCCACAGCTTCATTGTATGTTGTTAAGCTCTTGCAGCCTCAGCATTATTCCCGATGTGTCCCAATGCTGTCTCTTGTAAGTCACAGCATCGCCACCGTGCCAAACCTCCAAAGTTGGTTTTTTATATTTTTTTCTTCTATCCCACGTCGTACTTTTCATCCCCACATCGTGCCTTGTTTTCCCATAGCGTTAATACATGCTTCCACAGTACCAACTTTGATTTTGTGAGTTTTTGGTCCATTTCTTCTCATTTTTCCTTGATTTCTTCAATACACCTTAATTCCTTGAAAATGCATTATTACCATGAATTAGCACTCATTTGAGGATATTTATAATAACTATACTACTAAATTAACCTTATATATACGTATAAATAATCACTTCTCAGATACCTTCAAACTTAAGGTTTTGGTTATCCCATGCAAACGTGTATTCTACTAAGTCTCCTAATAACTAATTCTCATTCAATTCACATTATTCATGGAGTATCCTTTAATTTACAAAGTCTCAAGTTAATAACCTAGTCAAGATTTTTTTTTCCAAGAACTTATATTTTTAAGACATGTAGCTTTAACAACGAACATAACTTTACTTTCAAAACATTAAAGTAGATCTCAACCAAAAATCATCACTACTCACAAGTTGTTTAGTTTTCAACACTCAAGTAGCAAATATACAATATCATGATTTCTCATTAAGCTCTGGAATCCACAAATAAGCATATATCGAACTCATCTTTGGTAGATTTTAGCACTTCAAGAGTTTATTGGACTTTCACATAGTTGGAATAGAAACTTAACATGACTAGCTATTCGTACTAAAGCTAAAACTTTTATTTAAAGAGTTTTAATTTACCCGCGCCTTCTTTTTTCTATTTTCTTTCTCATTTCTTTTCATTTTTTTTCATTTTCATTTAACAGTCTATGCTCCTTTTCCTATGGACTTATTCTTCCTTACTTATTGCAACCATCAAGTTCTCTACTCCATTTCATGTAGAACTAGTGTGATTCTCTCATTTTTTCTCTTTATTTCTAAAAATTTTGTTAGCACTTCTCACTTTTACTAAATCAAGTAAGTTAACTCTAACTTCTATTTTATAATGCCTATTTCTTCCCCTCTTGCACTAAGTCTTTCTTTGTTTTGTATTTCTAACTAAGATTCACACTTACCATAAAATCCTTAGAGATCTAACTTTTTCCAGAATAAGTGCTCTAATTTCTTGCTTTTATTTCAAGTTCAAGGTATTCCCTTACTCTAGATTTCTAATCATGAAATTACACCATTGTTGCTACATTTCATTGTTTCTTGTACTAAAATTCAAAAATATTCTCTCGAGTTTCATATCAACAAGATACTTATAATCTACTAATCTACAATTAAAGGCATGAACATGTAAATGAACTACTTATTCATTACATATTACGATATATAACCTAATCTATACAACCTAAACATTAATATAGTAAATAAATGAGAATTTTATACACTACCATGCTTTCCTTCTTAACTGCTTTAAATGAAAATTTATTTGAACATACTTGCAATGTTTATCCTTATTTCTTAGCATATCTTACCACTTCCTATAGTCTGGTGTAATGTTGATGCCCCAAACTTGAAGCAAACCTTGTCCTCAAGGTTTAAATGTAAGCCTAAAAAATGAAAACACTAAAATACATAAACATATGTAATAACACAAATTATAATAAACTAAATTAAACATATAAAACTAAAATAAATAAATAATCAACAAAATATCCTAGATCTTAAAAAAAATATTGATATTAAAAGCACTCTTAACTCCCTAGGTCTAAAGGAATCCTTGAACACTAGCTTCAGGACTGCACGTCATCATCCTCATCATCATTTGCATCATCAACTCCAGCCCATGATGGTGTCAAAAAATGATCCACCGTTCTGCTCGGCACCAAATTCGGATCAAATACATATGATGGTGTTGTTGAAAGCCAAATGACCTATTAGTAGGTCTCAATCATCTGTACCTATTAGTAGGTCTCAATCATCTGTTTCTCATATATCTAGCTATGGCTCTATCATGATCAACAAGCAACATGAAATTACGCTGCTCGTTCTGCCTGTGTTGCTCACTCCTTTCCATATCTTGCTCATACCTGAGCATGTATGCATGGTATTGCGCCCTATCCTCTTGGTATTGTCTCTAAATTCTTGCTATCCACGGCCTCTACTTTCGTGGAGTCAAATCCTCAAGTAGTGGTATAGGTGCCTATGGTCGAAAAGGTGGTAGAAAGCTTTAGGACCATCCAAGTCCTGCTCTCCAGACTCTGTGTCTACAAACTCGTAGCCTTTAGCAAATCATTATTTTTGCTCATCCTCTTCTTTATTTTCCTCATCTTCTAGCTCATGGGCTAATTCTGCTATTGTTGTTTTTGTTGCTGCTTGATCTTTTCGCCTTTTGGCTAACACTTCAGCTTCAAGTCAGCTCTTTCAGCCCACTCTCTCCTCCTTGATGTCTTGATAACCAAGTGGTGATCTCAACGTGAGCATGAAAGATTCATCCATGGTTAGTTGGGCATCGATATCAAATTCCTTATCGTCTCTTATCCTCACTCTCGCCCTTAAGCACATCTGAGTAATCAAAATAGGAAACAACAATTTGTTATCCCTTCTAACATGATGGACTCCCTTAAATTATTGTAGATAATCTCCCTAATGTTAATTTCCTCGTGTTTTGTGATCTCATAAAGTCAAGCCATTTTTGGCTTGTTGATCTCACGCTCCTGAGAGGTCGTAGCGATGCAATAAGAAAATGTTGTCACATTCTGTAAACCTTTCTAATGTTCCCCTTCTTAATGTGCTTCGACACATTTTCAACACCTATTACCAATCCTTGTTGTCATGGGAAAACTAGTGCTCGCTCTATAGCTTTAAATGGGTATAGTTTATAGGCTTCTCATATAATCTAGCTAAGAAACTTAGTTGATACTCTATTAAATTTAAGCTCTCCAATCCATAGATACTATTGTTCTCACACATATTAATGGGAACAAAAATCCTTATCACCTTCACTAACTCATCCTTAGCCATGAGTTTTTCATTACCATAGAATTCAAAAACAATCATATTCACTCTTTTATCTTTGTTCTTCCTATAGTCTTGAGTGAGTTGCTCTCAATTTTGGTACTTGATGAAATTTCTCACTCTATTATCATTATGAAATTTCTCACTCTATTATCATATTTGGCCTCTTTTGCAAATGAACTCTCTTCGTAAAATTTTCTCAAATCGGTCCTTAGCCTCTTTATAAATGAAATATTTATATTTAAAAGGTCTAGGCTCTTCATCGCTGGGGTTCCTAGAGGTAGATGTCTCAAAGTCATTTACTCTTGTTTAGCTAACTTATTTCCCTTTTCTTGCCATTAACTTCAAATTTCAAGCAACTAACATAACAATGCAATGTAACTCCGTCTACAAATCACCTAAAAAATTAAATTCATACAACATGGATCATGTATACGCCAAATAATTTCAAAAATGTGAACTAAGTCTCCATAAGTAATATTAATACTCACATTTACATAATCTTGCATAACCTATCCTAGAGCCTCAAATCTATAATTTCATACAATATTATCAAAAATTTTCAAATCAATGCATAACTAGATGAAATTGTAAATGTACCTCAATGCCGAATTAATTTATGGCGTAAAGCACTACTCCAAGTCTTTTTAAATCCAAGCCTTCTAATATTTCTCACCAACTAGAACCATAGATCTCTTTGGAGTCAAATTCCAGAAATCCAAGGCCTACCTATTTCATTTATGCAAATACATAATGTGTTTGTATCTTCACTCTAAATCACTCGAAACTCACTAATCTCACGTGAAAATGATCAAAATTCGGCTCTAAAGGGGTCTATGGCAGGTGCTTTTGGTGGGGTTTAAGTGCAAGTGTGGAGCATAGTGTGAAAAATAGGTTTAAAACCATTATTTTAACCTTATAGGCACAGTGTCGTGACAGTGCCACCACTGCGTCCATGACACAGTGGAGTGTTTGTTCTATGTGCCTGCTGCCCTCTTAATGTCGTCACTAGCACCCACGACATCGTGGATAATACCCAAGATGTTGAACTATTTTCCATCATCTTCACGTATGATTTTTCGCTAATTCTCCTTCGGCGCTCCTCTGAATTTATGGACAACTCACACAAGGTGTCGTGACCCCATTAAACCCATGAAAATATAAAAATTAATAAAATATTACCTTTCAATTTGTCCATGCACCTTACCTTCACTGCTTTGATCTCCCTCACTCTTTTTCACTCTTTTAATTAGTTCTTGAGACATTTCCAATTTGATGAATCATCACCGTGCGAATGGCCTTTCCTATACATTCGACACAAATTTTTGAAATTTAGCGCTTAAAACTTGTTAATTGTAATTCTTAAACTAAATAACTAACTACTAATGAAAATTCAAAAACTTAAAATTTAAAACCCCTAGCTGCCTCCCTGTAGAGCTTAATTTAAAGTCACAAGCCTGACGCCTCTTTGCTGGTTTAGTCCAACTCCAAATCAAGAAGGTCCATATACAAATTGGAGGCAATTACTTCATTCATGTTCGAGTTTACTTCTTCACCATCGACAAAGACAACCTTATAAGAATTATTACCCATTTCGATACTCATTGTGATATTCATTTCTCTCATGACCAAACAAGCTTTAGTCATGTTCAAGAATGGCCTTCCAAGTATCATATATACATCATCAGCCATGTTGTGGTTCATGACCTCAAAATTCGTGATGAATGTGAATCTACCTACTTTCACGTGCATATTCAAAACTCTTATTTTAATAGGTAGCAAGCTACTATCTGCTACTTGCAAATTCATAGGATCCAGATAATTAATCTTCAAATCAGCATGAATCATGTCCCTCAGTGCTATGACATTAACCGAGGCTCTTGTATCACATAGGACATTTTGGAACCGATGGTCATTAATGTTTACCAATATGTTAATCTCTCCTGGATTTCTCCTTTTGATAGGTTGAAGTTGTGGGATGAACTTGAGCTTTGGTTCTGGTTTCTTTGAAACCAATTCGATGCATTATTTTGTGGACTTCTTCGGGAGGTTCTTCATCTTTTTTCTTGGCCTTCCATTTTTGCTTGCATTAATTCTTTGCTTCTTGAAACTATCAAGCTCATCTTGCCTCACTTTCGTGTTATGCTCATGCATCTCTTTGTGCTTCTACATTGTTTGGTCTTGTATTGTCTCTTTTGTTGTTGTAGTGCTCATCATGCGAATGGCACTCAAGTTCCTTTTGGGGTTGGTGACGGTGTTTCTAGGAAACTATCATTCTTTCCTCGAGTTCAATGCTATAAAAAATTGTCCAATTTTCCTCTATAAGTCTTTATGGATTATGACTACTCATTATTCATCCTCTTCATGGTTTTTTTTCTTCTTTCCAGCTCTTTCTCGTGTTTCTCCTGCCACTCCCTATCTCTCACTTCCATTGCTTGCAAATGCTTCACAATTAACTTCACTGAAATATTTTTGCTCTACCCTAGCTTCCCCTGTTGAACTTGTTGTTTGAGTCCTTGAGGTAACTTTAGTGCATTATCAGGATTTCCATAAAAAGATTTCGTGTTGTTGTTGTATCCTTGATAAAATGTTGAGGAGCCACTCCCCTCGGCCTAAAGTTGTTCCTATAGCCTTGGTTTTTCATGAAGTTGATGTCTTGATGTTTCATTCCCTGTTGTATGTCCATTTTGTTAATCACCATGCCTTGGTGCTTCATGGATTGTTGTGCCATTTGTTGGCCCTGGTGTTCCATTTTAAGTTTTGCCATTTGACTACTCAAATTTGATAGTTATGCCGTAATAGCTACTTGAGAGTCAATCTTGTAGACGATTGCTAATTTCTTAAGTGTGGAACGATTTATGGTGGTAGAATTTTGAGACATAAGATCAAGGAGATCCAATGCTCCGTAATTATATTTGGTTATTAGAGAGCCACCTGATGCAGCATCTACTAGCATTCTCGTGTAGTGGTTTAGCTCATAGTAGAAAATCTGGATTTGTGCCCATTTCATGTATCCATTCCCAAACATTTCCTCAACATTTCTTCTAATCTTTCTCAAGTCTTAACAAGAAACTCAATGTATTCTAGCTCGAACTTATTAATTTCAAGTTTTCTTTCGCTAACCTTCACTGGGGGAAAGAACTTGTCAAGAAATCTTTCATTAATTTTTAGCCATGAAGTCATACTCCCTGCATTCAGCCCTTGGAACCAGGATTTGGCTTTTCCACCCAATGAGAATGGGAAAAGTCGTATCTCGATCACCTCTTTCGTAATTACGGTGATGTTGAGGGCGTCGCACTTCTCCAAGAGATTCTCGACATGATCAACTAGATCTTTAATGGATACCCTATTGAACAGACTATTTTACACCATGTTTATTACAAATGATCTAAACTTAAACTCGCTTGTGTTGGCTTAGTGCCTTATCACTTCATTGTATGTCTCCTAAACTTCTAGCTTGAAGTAGTCATAAAGGCATCTAGGTCCTCGCGCTCTATCCTGCACTACCAAATCATCTGCAGGTTGGTTATTCCCGCAGCCCTATTATTTGTTTCTAGCTTGCTCCTCAACCATCTTGACTCTTTTCTTTTTCTTTCTTTTTGTTATTCTCTCAATCTCTGAATCGTAAGGCACTAGGTCCTTCTTTCCCTTGCTACCCCTTAACTAAGTATCCCTGAAAAGAAAACATAAAAAAGGTCAAATGCAGCAAGTCAAACTGAAATTAAGCCTGCTTTTTTATTTTTTTTTATTTATGAATTGAAAATTAAAATACTAAAAATAAAACTTAGCAACTATTCAAACAAACTAAGTAATAGTAATGGCTACTTATCCCTGGCAATGGCACCAAAAACTTAATGTGCATGCCGCAAGTATAACAGCTCACTTGTAGTAATAGTACAATCAACTTAGGTTGATCAGTGATATCGTCTTCAGGGAATGGTTTTTGCACTAGTTGTATATTACCTACTTAACTCGAATTATTGCTAATGGATTCTCTTTTAATAGATTTTATATTAATCTAAACTATCTAACAATTCACTTAAAACTTTAGTTGAACTGTTATATTAAGAATATATTAGTTCACAACTTCACCTAGATAATATAATAATATGTTTTGTGTTTTGTATGTACATCTCAACATGTAGTGTGCATTGCTAATTAAAATAGACGGATTTCCTTTAAATGTACTTCGAGCCGCTATCGTGACGGGGAATATTCTAATCTGCAAACTAGAACTCCTTATCGGTGTGAATAACATATGTTCCATATTTCTTTAAAGTCTCAAATCATTGGATTCATAAGCAGCTAAGTTTACTGTCCACGCCTTCCTAATCAACAACTATCTCTTGACGTTGTGTATTTTACAATGTATTGTTCGTATATGGATGAAAATCTTCAATTGTCATGATAACTACTAAGGCCTAAGTTCATTAAACACATGATCAAGATGTCTAAAGCGTTACACTCGAAATCAATACAAATTCTAACCATTGTACTTTTTATTATCACTTTTCATTCCTATTTCAAAGCATAACATTTATACCATAAGATTCACCAATCTCTAAAATAAATAGACTACTCACACATCATTAAAACACACACATCACAATTCAATATGAAAATCATTGCAAATTAGAGATGAATATAAATATCACCTTGAATTAATCAATGAAATCAAATATTGATTGCAAGCATGGAGTCTTCAATGTTTCTCTAACAAAAATTTCTTAATACTTTTGTTCAATAATTATGTATGTCTCCATGATAGAAATCATGTTTAGGTTAATATGATTAGTTTAATATGATTCTGGTGTTGAATGCATGATTAATATTTTTTTCTTGATTCAATTGCTTGTTTTGTATGAATAAGAATCGAAATTGTTTTTAATCATATATCCCATTATGGTTATCTGTTAGTATATTCCTATTAGATAGGAGATAAACTTGTAATCGGATAATAAATATAAATCCTATAGGATATGTCAGATAATGACAAATTCTAATTGGATAAGGATTCAAACTTTCATAAATTCTAATTGGATTGGGAAAAGATATTAAGTAAGAGGTGGGCTCGAGTTAATTAAAAATATTTTAATTAATATTTTTAGAATTAAAATAAGGGACAATTTTAGTCTATTGGATTGACTAAGATATTGAGAAATTTTAGGCGATTTTCAATTTTTGCAACTGGAATTCATTTTCTAAAAAAATAAACTTTCAGCATCGTAGCCATGCTATAAGCTTCCATGTGTTTTATGTCCTTCTGAAGTTCAGAAACCATGGTTGCCAACATAATGCATGCAACATCAGTTGAGATGTTGACATGCTTAGTATGTGCATCATTCACGGCTCTTAAAGCATTAGTTGGTGGCTCCATAAGAATTGGATCATCCAGGACATACAACTTGCATTCATGCTTAAGAACAATTCTCAAGTTTTCTGAACCAGTTAAGAAAGTTTGTCACATACAACTTATCATTCTTAAGGATAGATCACAGTGACAAGGGATTAGTGTGATTTGAACAGGCCATATATCTGCAATAAAGATTACGCAAAAGTTTATTTTAGTATAAAGGAATAGACTCTTACTAAATTAACGACCCTGCTAAAACTATTATGTTAATTTAAGGGACTAAAATCCATGTTTCACCTAATTCTAAAACAGCTAAGGCATGACACTTTGAATTAGGTTATTTAGGTAGGTGCATTTTACCAATTACATCATATGTAACTTAAATTTATTTTTTTATGAGACTATGATATCTTATGTCTTACCATGTTTTATCTCATCTAATGTCTAAAGCTCAAAACCGTTTTAATAGCTTTATCAAGTCTAACCATTTCAAATAATTGAGTAATTGTTACTCAACTTGCCTCACCAAGATAACACAATACACTCTGTGGAGGCAAACCTATATTGATGTGATCGAAGCCTTGACAAGTGTTTAAGAATATATGGCACATGACTTAATAAGGATTTTTATTTGTTTTAGTGATCATAATTTAAACGAGATAAGTATCATATATTACAATGCATGTACAACCACTAAACAAGTTAGGAGATTTCACTAATATTGACTACTAAACAAATTTCCTTGCACTACAAACAGTTAGCAGCATTCCGGCTGACAGTTAGCATGCGAGGATACAAGGGGCAGCGCCCTTGTTTTTTTTTAGATAACGAATTCCAGTTCCAAAATTTGAAAATTGCCTAAAATCTCTCATTATTTTAGCAAGTCCAATTGACCAAAACTGCCCTTTATTTTTATTCTAAAAATATTAACTAATATTTTTAATTAACTGGGGCCCACCTCTGACTTAATATCTTATCCTAATTCTAATCCAATTAGAATTTAAGATACTTTGAATTCTTATCAAATATGAATTTGTTATATATATCTCACTAATCTTATAAGATTTATGATTCTTATCTGATTAAAAGTTTTTCTCCTATATATTAGGAATATACTAACAAGTAACCACAATGAGATATATGATCAAAACTAATTTTGATTCTTATCCATACGAAACGAGCAATTGAATCAAGAAATGAAATATTAATTATACATTGAACATCAGAATCATATTAAATTAATCATATTAACCTAATCATGATTTCTATCATTGAGACATACATAATTATTGAACAAAATATGTATCCAACGCCATAATCACATTAACCTAAACATGACTTGTACCATGTGAACATACAAAATTCGTATCATTCAAACATATGTTAATAAAAATACTCTAAACATGAATGCTATCATTGAATCAAATCATGTGTATGTATCAATATATATGAATTTACAACATGCTTTAAAACTAATTCTTGATAACAATGATCACATAACCCATATGTACATCATATATACATTGACATCAAATAAAACATGCAAACATTCAATAGAACCGAACCTATAGCTCTGATACCACTTTTGGGTTTTACGGTTCATACGCAGAGAAAAATGCAAAACATTTTTTGAAAAATCCCAACAGGATCGAAAATAAGATTCACTAAACTAGATCTGCAAAAGTAAACCATACCTTAATCCCTGATTTCCTTCTTTGATTGTTCGATCACCAAGATGTTCAAGTGCGCAGCTTCTATCGAAAATCCATAAACAGAGAGTGACCACAATTTGGAGTGCTAGCTGTAAGAGAGATAGAAAATGTTTTTCTTTCTCTCCCAAAATTCAAAGAACTCGAAATTTACAAAAGTGAAAAATCATATTTCGTTTTAGGGTTTCAACCTCTATTTATATGTATAGATAAGCCTTCACTTAAATTCCCATTCCCAATAAAACTATTGTATTTAGGTATCAAATTACACATACGCCCCTATTTATGAGTTATCATATAACAAATAGTAAGGGTTTTCATGTCATGAATTTTATCATATACAATTCGCTTCTCTGGACCAATTGAAATTGCGCAAAGCAATTCTTTGTGTACGGCCCAATAGGTTCATGCAACATTGCAGTGAACCAAAATTGACACAACCAAATAAATAGCATATATCATATCCTTTTGTCATGCAATATCTTTTGATTAAACATACGGCATGGAAAATCACCCTTAATGATCAATCGTACTAGTCTCGATCTTTAGGTTGAGTGAAAACATTCAAGTGATATTGATCATATCAATTCACTTGGACTTAACCATTTAACAACCTAACATATCGAGGGATCCACTAATATCTCTCTCTATATGAGAGAACAAATTCTATATTGATTATACATCTTCAAATATTATTTACATGATAACCAATCGCAATATTTTTAATCGTCTGGTCCAAAACAAGATTTGATTATGTCAAATTACTATGCTCCTAATATTGAAGTCTATGAAAATCTCAAGTTGAATGACTAAATGATATACCTTTCATGAGTAACACCTATGACTTAATTTATGTGATGTTCTCATAGTGGGTCAGTCCAATACCTTTTTCTTTAATAAGTACTCGTGATCTCGATTTGTATCCCTATATGCATGATCATCACATGACCCTCAAGCAAGATTCATACTAGTCATAACTCATTATAGATCCCAGTATAATGACCAATTAGAGACATTTAGGATATTTACACAAATACTAATAGATCTTACTATAAAGTTAACATGCAATCACTTCTAATAAAACAACAAACGAAAACCTATATTTTATTAACTAAAATTATAAGATAAACAATGTTTATAGATTAACTTACGGAACATGCCACAACAGTTTAAAAGTGAGTTCTCTATTATTATTATTATTATTATTATTATTATTATTATTATTATTATTATTATTATTATTATTATTATTATTATTATTATTATTATTATTATTATTGATTAGTCTATTATTATTTTTTTAACATTGTCATTGTTATTATTGTTGTTATCTTCCATTCTATTACCTAAATTATCCCTAAGTTGTTGCCTTCAATTTCAATTAAAAGTTATATATATTTCAAGATCAAACGGATATAAAGATCTTGTAGAATTAGCACAACGAAATGGGTAAACCATAACACGTCTAAAATCATAAGAAATTATTTAAAGATTCTCGACAACAACGGCAAAAATCGACACGTGTCGAGCGTGCACAATAGTTTTTCGTATTTTCTTATTATTTGTAGTAGTGGTAAATGGGATATCGTCTCCACAAGGATTTTGCAAACTTCTAAGGAAAATATTTTTGTCTTGTTTTTCTTAATTTTGGTTAATCTAATTAAATGATAATTAAAATACCAAATAACTAAAAACTATAACTACTAACTTAATTAACCAAATTAACTAAAATAATTCAAACAATTCAATGCAAGCTTAATTAAATAAAATTCAAATCAATTTAATATAAATATCAAATTAGACATCTATACAAACCCTCCACTAAACAATGTAACACACTTGGATTGCATTCAAACGCTAGAACATAACATCACTTCATAACCTAGTTACAATCATATCACATAGAATCGTGGAATCGTTAAATCCTAATTCATAATAGGTTGATAGCCTTTAGCAAACCATCAATTTTCCTATATTCAATTGAAAATAAGCAATATTCTTATCATTGTAAATCTATCTATTAGATAAAATGTAGTAAATTGAAATAAGATAGCATTAACACTCAATGAAAATCATACCTAATATAACCCAAACATTAGTCAGAATGTGCTTTTCAATAAATATTTTAGTACATAACCACCTAGAGCATCCACTTAGGTAATATTACCATATAGATTAATCCTAGTTACTACTTCTATAATTGTTGTCAATAATCATAGACATAGATTCAGAAAATCAATTATTACAATACATTTTTGCAACTATGCATGCAACATCAATCTTCATTAGTTTTAATACGCAAAAATAACTTATTAAAACCATGATTGTTATGAATGATTAGAATTAAAGCATTAAGTTCATGATTCCTTAATTATAACTATATAGCAATTCAAAGTATATACCTCTCTAGGATTTGATTAGATTAATAAGCTACTCACTCACGTTGGAAATAAACAATGTAATAATATATTTGAAAGAAATAATTTAATACATACCTCTTAATGAAATAAACAAAGCTCCAATCTAGCTTCAAACATAAACTAACTTACTACTAATAAAAGACAAAAAGAGATTATGGGAGAGGTAGGCGAGATAGGAGAGAGCTTCCCTTAAGATCCTATTTATAGTCTCCTAAGTTATGCATATCATAGATAAACTTAAATCCATCATAGTAATCTAAAAAACTCATAACCGACCCTAGTGATTTTTCAGCGATTCCTAATTTGTACACAAATTGTTGAGTTGATCACTGGAAATTAATCTTTGTGCTTCACCGATTCAGCTTGCAATATCTATTATATTTAATAATTTGCTGATGATTTGCTGGCTCTTCTCTGCTACCAATTTAGATGGCGATTTTCTATGTAATCTTTTATCAGTGACTAATCATTTGGCCTCTTCTTCAGCTTACTATTTTATTATTTTTCCTATTTTCTTCCATTTCTTCATTTTCCTAATTAAATCCTGAAATCAAAAAAATAAGATAATACCTTGTGTAATATCAATATTTATACCTAAAATCAATCTAAATTACACTATAAACCATGTCCAATTATTGACTTGCCGTCTCTCATTTTTTCAACTTCATCCTAATTATTATTTTTTATTTATTATTTATTTATTCTTTTTTGACTTTTAAGTTCCTACTCCATTTCCTATGAACATTTTCACATTTTTCCCACTATAGATTTTCTGCTCTATTTCTTAAGGAATCTATGTGACTTTCTATATATATAAGCTCTTGTTAGCACTTCTCACTGTCCACTAAAGTTTAATAAAGTATTCTTTTTAACTTATAAAATTCATTGGTTGCTAACCCATTTCTTATTTCAATTATGGCATAATAACTTTCTATATATATATACTATAAAAATACTTAATCAACAGTTGTTGTATCATTAGATTCTTAGAGATCTGGCCCGTTCATCTTGCACTATTGTTTTGATCTTCTATCCATTTTATGACTGACAAAGGTAATCAAGTGCATACATCAACTAGTAAAGTTAATCTAAATGGTTATAAAATTTGATTCCTTCTATCATGGAATTCACTTGGATGATAAAATATCACTTCCATTCAAAATCTATTATATACTCATTCCATTATATTATATTCCTAACTAAAAATAAAGCAAAATGGCATTCATACTACTTGAATTCGAAAGAAATTTGAAAAATCTCATCAACTCACTTGAATATCTTATCCGAAGTTTGAACTTTGCATCAATTCTGAACTTATTTTTTGCATTTCTTTCTTTTCTGGCTATCTTTGCTATCATTGTCAAACTTCACCTAAAATACTCTCAAACGCATTCAAAATTATATCCTCAAGTTTTAAAAATTAAGTCGGGTTTCCAAAAAAATAAATATACCTCGTGAAGTATAAACGAATTGATATAATCATAAATTGTATAAATAATATAAGAATAAACTCAATATATAAATTTCATCAAACAGAGTACATTAAAAATATAAATAACCATCGCCAATGTAACAAATGTAGCATCATTACCACCATCACATAATATCACATGTAATAATATGGTATCAAATGTATTACATCACTAAGCACAGATCAAAGATAGTATATCACCACCCCAGATCACATAGTATATCACCATAGTTACATGCAAAACCTTACACATTATCACTCTGAGACAAAGGTTATAAGGTAGAGTAAAGAAATCAATGTCGCCGTCTTGAAGTCGCATCATCATCATTTTCAACTGGATCAATCCCGTAGGACTGGTAACTCTCTACGGGATCATAGAGGTTGTAATCCTGACCTGGCTATGCTTGATCATTAAAAATATGATTAATTAGTAGCCTTATTTGTGTAAATGGTACAGGAACCTCTACGCCTCCTCATCTTTTATGTCTTCTTGATATCGCCCTCTCCATCTTATGAATGCTCCACACTAAGACCCTCTAGTTCTCGAACACCAGTTCTAACATGTGTCGAGTGTGCATAATAAATTCTCATATTTTACTATTAACTTGTGGTAGTGGTAAATGAGATATCGCCTTCACAGGGATTTTTCAAAATCTCTTAAGAATTTAATCTACCATAAAGTTTTATCGGATTTAACTTGTTTTAATTTAATTAATTTAATTAAACGTGAAAATAAACACTAAAAATATAAAAAATCAAACTAAACACTTAATTAAAATAACTAAACTTTAAACAACTTTAATTAAATAAACTAACTTAATATACTTAAACAAATAAATAAATAATTGATAAATTTACTTAAATTAAATATCTAACAATCATCTAAACAAACCCCCACTAAACATCATAATATACTCGAATTGTTTTCAAACTCTAAAACATAACATCAATTCATAATATAGTTATAATTATTTTATATAGAATCTTAGAATCATTAAATCCTAATTCATAATAGATTGATAACCTTTATCCACCCATTGATTTTCTTAAATTCAATAGAAATGCCACATTCTTATCATTATAAGTCTACCCATTGGATAAAATGCAACTTCATAGATTAACAATAGCATTAAGTTCAATGAAAATCATGTATAATCTTAGCTAATATTAACCGAAGTCGCATAATAAACAACTTATAACATAATCACCTAAGGCATCCACTCTGAAAATGCCCTATAGAGTACTTCTATAATTGTTGTCAATAACTATAGACATAGAATCGAGTCCTCTATATTAAGGATGTAATCTAAAGCAGTAAGTGCATGATTACATACTTATAACTACATAATAACCCAAATTATATTACATGGATAAGGTTATTTAGATTAATGGACTACTCACATGCTAGATTAAAAAATACTAGTATCTATATCTATTATATATAATGTCAATCCTCCCCTCCAATCAATTAAAGGAAAAATAGCTTTATTGACAAAACCATCCTCAAATGCTTATGTCTCATTGGTACAAATAATCTTCAAAAATTAAAAATGGGGGTATTTTGGTAAAGTTGGGATTAACTAACTAAAACCTTTTTTTATTAATAGGATTAGTTTCTAAAACCATCCCCACCTTTCTATCTTCACCTTAATTACTCTTGCCACATCTCATCTCTTTATCTATTTTGCCACCTATCTTTCCGGAATTGCCCATAAAATCTTTATTTTCATTTGATTGCAATAAAATACATTATGGCTTTTGAAGAGATTTACGTTTTCATTCCCAAATACTTTGCGATTCAAAATCAATTTCTAAATGTTAAACACGGACTAAAAGGAATTAATTACCTAAAAAAATGGGAATTAGATATAGATTAACCGCTAACATGTAATGTACTAAAACAGTTTCTTTTCTAACAAAAAAAAAAAAAACTAAAAAAACTTTTTCTTTTTTTGAAGGCAAACATGCAGTTTCTTTTTTTGACGAGCAAATAAAACAGTTTCTACATCTATAGCTTTAGGAGACCAGGCAAGGTAGTGGCAGATGTCTTCATGGCTTAATCCCTTCCCACTATCGAGATGTGCCACCAATTCATAAAAGGGCTTTGAAGATGGGGAGAGCTTTGGGATAGGGATTTAACCCTCGATCTCAAAAGATAGAGGCGAGGTGGTATTCGAGACTTCTATACAAGGTTTGATTGTCATCTTATCTCACTCTCTATTTTTTTTTAAAAAGGTCGATTGATTAATAAGCCCCACTACAACACCCACCTTCATCTCTAATTAAAAAGGTTTGTTTTCGTTACTAGATCTAATCAATATGAAACTGCATTTAAGTACTTCCCAAATCTTTTTTTCTTTAATTCATCTCTTCATCAGGGAAAGAACATGCATGGATTTAGTACTTTGTTTTTGCAATAACATCTTTCATGTGTAAACAGAGGAAAAAACACATTGTATACTCATTATGAGTACCACAATTTGTGAGTTTCATACCTATAACTCAGCCTACAATTTGATGGTCATATCACAACAAAAGATGGTGCATGTCATGGTTCTTAAACATATAGGATGATCGATAGATTAATAAGGCCTGAGTTCGCCCATGAGGTGGGTCTTAGGTTTGCATTCTCCGTGGTTTGTAAACTTTTGTTTGATGATTAATAAAGCTTTCGAAGCATTGCCTCCCTTCAAAAAATTGTCATTATACTAATTGATTGTATGTTTTTAATTTTATAAGGCGACAAAAAAAATATTTGAAAAGAGAATCCAAATAATGGAGATCACAACCAATGGTGGTATTTGTTGGAGGCGCAAATGCCCAGTATGTGGTGATGGTCGTGTCGACAAACAGATCTTTGTTGATCATGACAATGCTTCATGATAAACATATAGGCGTTTTAATTCTTGGTTGAGACTAGATTTTGTAAAATTGTTATTTTAGATGTGAATAAATAAGTATGCATAACATATTTTTTATACATGCACATGTAGTGCATAGATTAGGGTTCTCTAGACTATTTGCCAATCATGTGTTATGTTCATGTCAAAAATATATATTCGCACCAAACAAGTTAATAATCCTCCTAATGAGGCTATTTAGGCTTCATTAATAGGACATTTGTATGTAAAATTTGCTAAGTTACTTTGAGAATTTTACAAAGTCTAACTACATACTTTCAACGCCAATAATAAATTAAAAAATGATCTAAGCTAGAGTTGCACTGCACAACTTTATACATTTTAAACCGTGAACTTTTTTAATTATTTTTAAATAAAGAGACCGTGTGTATGTTTCAACTCGTTTTTAGTTTTTAATGTATTCTCAGGATAATGATACCATGTATCTAAGAGAGAAGCTGTACATTTTTCGTAAGTGCAGGAAGGACATTTGAGCAAGAACATGAGCTTGTCTTTTTTTCTCTTCTTTTAGTGTGATAGACTTTTTTCCTTCTTTTACTATGATCATATAGACGAGGCAAAATTGAGTGCACTCGCCCCGATTAATCCTAAACTTTAGGATGGTATGTATAGGTCCACAAAAAATAGAAACCTCTCTTTAAAAAATAATTACAACTCCTTTATATATTTATAGATTGACTTCAAGACAAGACTTATGATTAAAAAGGAGATCAATGTTGTCTCATTTAAGAAATGTACATGTCTTACAATCACTTAAAAAAGATATAATTTATTAGATGGATTTTGAAATTTAACTTTACAATTCATAGGTGGTTCCTCAAATTTTATTGTTTTTTCTCCCTTAGAGGTTGAAGACCTACGCCAAGGAAGAGATATCAACAATTTTTATTCAGTGGTATCAATATTCTTTGGGATCTACTATCATGGGGTTGTGAAGGTTCCTTTCTCTTTTTGAAGCAGTAAACATCACTATCATCCAATTGAGACTATGAAATAACTAAAAAGAATTTTAATGTAGTCTATATAATGTAATAGCATTTACTTTTAGGATGTTATTTTTGTTTTTATTTTTTTGTCAAAGGGATGTTAATGTATAGCATTCACAACTACGTATTTCTCTATTTTTACTCCATGCCCCTTTCAAGTTTGAATAATGAATTGTAACCTAAATATTTAAAGTTAAATTCACATACTAATGTTATTTAGTTTTTCTTTCTAGATTTTTGAGGATTTGCAAGACTAAATTTTATTAAACAAAAATCAATTGCAAAAGGCTAGGCAATAACCACTAAAAGTAAGAATTAAAAAACCCAATCCATTACAACCTAACTATCTTTTTCTAGATCAATGGAATGACTAACCATCTTTCTTTAAAAAAATAAAATAAAATAAAAATCTAAACCACCAATCTATTACAACCTAAGACTATGTCAAATTTTTAATTTAATGTCGACAATTTTTTTAGGTAAGAACTGTGTAGAGGCACCCACAAATTGGATTCAGTCTAATTAGGGTCAATCTGTAATCCAATCTAATTATTGCAGATTGAGAAATTACAATCCAATCATTTCTAAATAATTCATTAATCTAACTCAATCCAATTTGCGAAATGCGGACTGGACTAGATCAAGTTCCGTGTATTGACATTTTTCTATAGAAAGGTTGATAAAAAAAGGTATATGTTGCAACACACCACCAAAGAAAAGTCTGAAGCCATTACAAGATTTGAGAACAAGCATAGTCTTTTTTAATTCATATGAAAACTTAAAACACAATATAATAATAAAATGATAACAAGGAAGAAGAAACTTTTGTCATTGTTAATCTCTATTTTCTTCAAGCTTTCTCATATCTTAGTCATTTGTTCTAACTGAGTTTTTCAAATTAAAAAAAAAAGACCCATTAACACACGTACAAATAAAGAAAAGAAGATCATGAGTCACGATCAAGTTAAGTAATTTCATATTACTAAGATAGAAAAAAAAATACAATGCATAGTAAAAAAATAGTCAAAGATAGAGAATTCCCTACATTTGACAAAAATAGGAGATTACCCACTAAAACAATTCAATTGTTTTATTTGATTAACTATAAAGAAACAAAAAATGGAGATATTACCCAACAAACATCAAAATTAAGGCCAATTTTAAGTTCTCAACAAAAATTAAAACCCAACAAATCAAACCAAACTACAAAATTCAAAAAGAGAACAACAATAGTGATCAAACAACGTTGATAGAAGAAATTAAACACAAGGATCAATGCAAATATGAAAGATTAATTTATAACTACAAAAAAATTCATTTTTTAGTGTGATTGTGGTCACTAATTGCGACAGTTGAGTGGATTCGGAGAAAAACTAGAGCCCTAGAAAGTGTACTAAAATGGGAGAGAAGGGTTATCGGAGCTCTTGAACAAAAAGAGGGAGAAGGGTTCACATAATCTAATATATGATGAGATGGGGGAGTAGTGTCGCAGATGAGATGGGGGAGTGTTGCACGAACAGATGGGGAGGGAAACTGTCGGATGTTATGGTTAAGTAAGTTAGGGTTTTAATTTATAGATGAGGGGAGGGGAACTGTCAGCTGTTATGGTTAAGTAAGTTAGGGTTTTAATTTATAGTTTATAGTTGTGGTTGATGCTCTTCAAGATACTAAGTACATATGATCGCATATATATGTGTTTATGTTATAAATGGGTTGGATTGGACTGGATCCGCAGTTTTTCATTGTATGATCCGTAATCCAATCCAATCCATGCGAATTAGTGATTTTTCAACCCAATCCAGTCCTAGGGATTACAAAATTGATCTAATTAGCGATAATTGATTCAAGTTAGACCGAATCTGTAGATCATTGCAATATGTGTGCACCTCTAGAATTGTGCATCACGTGCGGAGCACGTGCCAGCCCACTAGTGTAATTAAACGAGTTAAAATAAATAAATGCTCCAATGTTGTTTCACCTAAAGAATTTAATAATAGAGTAAAGAATAGTGAAAGAGTCCTTTGAAAGAGTTATTTTGAAGCTCTCTAGTCCTATATATAGTTCTCCTAGGAATACGTCTCTTAGATAAATACACATTCCTCATATTAACCAAAAAAATATCACCGACCTTCGCGATTCCTCAATGATCCCTAATTTATACACAAATCATTGAGCAAATCACTGGGTTTTGCTCTCGGTGCTCTATTGATTCTGCTGGCGATTTATACTACATTCTCCAATTTGTTATGAATTCATTGGCCTTCTTTTTCTATTGATTTATATTGTGATACCTAGTGTTTTTCCAAATCGCTGGCTAATCATTGGTGTAGTTTTCTAGTTGACTGTTTTGACATTTTTTCTTTTTTTCCATTTCTTCATTTTCCTATTTTAAACCTGAAATAACATAAATAAAAGAATACCTAGTGTAATATCATCATTTATGTCATAAATCAACCTAAATTACACTATAAAATGTGTCTAAATCTTGACTTGTCAAATACCCCCAAACTCAGCACTTTTATGTCCCCAGCAAAGGAATACTCTTAATCATATTCACTTTTTATTCTTTATAATTGATTTCAAGTTAATTCATATTGACTTTAACTAATATAAATTTTTAAATAGAAATGATTTTCAAATGGAAATATATTACCCACAAGTAAATAAAAGTGATAATAGAACATAATGATTTTGTCAAATTAAAACAACTCTTACTCAACAACTTTATGTAATACTCTTTAGAATTTGAATTTCATTACCAAGGTTAGTGCATAACATAAGTTTTCCCAATCTCCACAGACAAGCATCAAGCTTATGCTATCTAATATAGAATTTCAAACACAAAAACTGCTAGATTCGTTTTAATTTTAGTAAATACTTCATAATAGTACCGCAATCTAAATCAATAGGAATTTCGTAAAGAGACCAATGAATATATCAATTAAAACATGTTAGATTAAAAAATACTTCATTTAACTCTAGCTTCAAATACTCGAGTTAAATCTTTTCTTTTGAAGAGTTTAAGAACATCCATTTTTTCATCTCTCAAAATTTTTGTTACTCCATTCTAATTGTTTCTTGTTAACATATTTCTTTAACTTTTGCTTTTAGGTCTCTGCTCCATTTCTTTTTGGAATTTTCATCTTTTTCCCTCTATAGATTCCTTGCTCCATTACCTTTGGGATCTATAGGAATATCTATTTATTTATTTTTATAAACTCTTGTTAACACTTCTCACTATCCATTAAAGTTGAAAAAAGTATTTTTTCTTACTTATAAAAATTCATTGGTTTCTAACATATTTCTTCTTTCAATTGTAGCATAATAACTTTATATATATATATACTATAAAAATAATCACCTTATAGTTTTATATTATAATATTCTTAAAAGTCTATCTTGTTCATCTTGCACTATTGTTTAGATTGTTCTAATCATTATCATGATTAATACAAGGTATGCAATTTAGTGTTCTCATCAAGTGGCCAAGTTAATTGAAAAGGATATAAAATTAATTCCTTCTATCCTAAAATTCACTCGGGTAATAAAATATCACTTCAAATTAAGATCTATTATATATTCATTATCATTCTTTTCGTAACTAAAAATAAAGAAAAAATGAAATTCATACTTACTTGATTTATACATAAATATTAAAAATTTCATCAACTTACTTGAATATCAAATTTAAAAATAATTCTAAACTTTACTTCTACCTTTCTTTCATTTCATTGCCTTCAATGTCATACGTCACCTAAAATACCCCTAAAACTCATTTCAAACCTTTTCCTCAAGGTTTAGAATTAAGTTGGGTTACCAACATAACAAACATACCATGTGAAGCATAAACGATGTGATATGTGGAACTAAAATATAAATAAATATACTAATATAGAAGTTAACAGTTTCAAATTAATGAAATGCAAAAGGGAAACATAAATTGTCATTAACAAAAACTTCACCAAGATTAATACATTGTATTATCAATCGTTCAAAGCATACATGGAAAAAATATTACATACTGCAATGTCTAGAAGTGAGCTTAGTATCGGCTTCATCATCTTCCACCATCTCTACAGAGGGTTGAGAAATATAGCTATCAGCTAGGTTGTAAGTCCCAGTCGAAAATTGCAACTATATAGATGAGATGTTAATGCTCCTCCTCAAGTTCTATAAGTGGTTGTCATGTCTTCTCTCAGATATAGAATGGTAGCGATGTAGAGTCCTCTTATTTGCCACTATCATTTATTCATTGCGACTTATAGTCGTCTGGCTGCACATTAATGAAGAAAATATAGTTCAAAAAAATCCAATTCTACGAGCCTGTGATGAAGATGGGGCTGAACTCGTAGGAATGTTTGGTGTAATCACTCCAACCATTAAACTTGTCGCTCTCTGTATGTCTTCTCTTGTTTTCCTTCTAATTTTAATGGTGTGTTGTTTCCTAGCTTCACTCTCATTTATTGCATTGAACGCTTCCCGTTCATCCTCTGAGTCATTTATGGTCCTATTGGGCAATATATCGATTTCGATAGCAAAACCCACCTTAGCTTTTTGACACAACTCAGCGATAAAGATTGGGAATGGTAATCCTTCATTCTTTGCAGTTTGCATGGCAAACATCATAAAATCATATATAATTTTCTTAACATTGATATAACCTTTTTCGTAAAGATAGAATAAGAAATATAGAAATTCAAAGACAAATAGGAGTAGCACCAATTGATACAAAGATTAGGGAAGGGCGGTTGCAATGGTTTGGTCACCTGCAAAGACGGCCTACAAATGCCCCAACTAGAAAACTTGACTCAATAGAAACTGTAGAAATTCGACGAGATAGGGGCATACCAAAATTAACATGGGATGCATTAATTAAAAGGGATTTGAATGGTTTGCAAAGCTCGCCATCAATTGCACTTAATCGAGCACAATGGAAAAGTTTGATCCATGTAGCCGACTCTAGTTAATTTGGGACTGAGGCTATGTTGTTGTTGTTGTTGTTGTTGTTGTTGTTGTTGTTGTTGTTGTTGTTGTTGTTGTTGTTGTGATATAACCCTTTTCATCATTATATGGTACGATAAAGCGATTCTAGGGTTCTTTACTTCGAAGTGTTCTTTGGTTGGTTAAAAGCACGCGTCTATTATATAACTCCAACTATTCGTAATCTTCTTAAAATAAGTGATTTTAATAAATATCGAGTTGCCTTCAATGTCAAGGGCAAATCCCCTCCATGGATGTATCCTATCTTCGATTATTTGGAATAGGTAAAATTTCTTATCTTCATACTTGACATTCGGGTAATCCTCCTCCATTTTATTTTTGTTTTGTGGAATACCAAAAAAATCTATTCAACCTCGCACGTGAAATATCAATGTTCTTCCCTTTGACTACCACATTATCCAATCCCTACCAACATGTCCATTAGCATAAAATTATCGCACAATTTCATAACATCCCCTTTCTTATCTTCCCTTATAATCTCGTAGAAGTCATTCCCATCCCCTATCTCTGATGATGCTCACAATTCTATCCGCGTACTTGGTCACATTTTGAATGTTAAACTCTCTTTCAGGAATAATAACTTTTTTTTATCACTGTAATACCTTATTTGAGCTCTAGGTCTCACAAATAATGAGGGGTAATAAGGTACCAAGTGACTAGGGTCAAGGTTCTCAAAATACTCTTCCTCATCAGATGACAATGGAGATTCTCTTAAATTCAGCCCTCCCCAGTCTAGGTTCTCTAATGCTAATTCCGGTAGGTATTATATTCTTTAGATGGACCGCATACTTCTATTTTTTTGGGTTGCACTACACCATTCCCTTTATCTTGTTTACTACCTCTATCTTTTCCTCTACCTCATCCCGCCATAGGATGATTTAACTATAATAAAATAGGTAAATTGAAATTCAGTCGTTGAAATTCCATTATAAAAAGGTTAGGAAAAAAATTTATATAAAAGGTTTTAGCGTGAAATTGGAAAGAGTAGAAAGTGATTCATATAAAATATTTGTATCGACATATCCCTTTTATATGTGTGTATATATTGGAAAATTCATAGAAAACCACAAACCCATTTGAAAACCTATATTTGAATTGAAATTGTGCATAAAAACCATTTCCAAAAATAATTTGTGATAAAAACCCAAAAACTTCATAAGTTTGAAAATCATCAAATTTTGATTTTTTTTTGCGAGGCATCGAAATAAAAAAGATTGGGTATATATAGGTTTAAAATGCTCTTAATCAAGGTGGGATGACATTAGGAGACTTCAATCCAAGCTTTGAAGGGTCAAATATAAGCATGAATCAATATATAAAAGGAATGGGTGATATGATTTTAGGTGTGAACGGTTTTAGTGTTGGCGATTTGTGGTTCAATTTTTAAAAACACGGATTCGTGCTCACTGATTTGGGGTTTAAGTGAAATCGCTGACAAATCGCCGGTGAAATCTATGAAAATAAGTCTCAGTGGTTCAATGATTAGTTCAGCAAATCCTAATATAAAGCCAAAATCACTGACAAATCGTTGAGTCAATTTTTCACTAAAAACCTGAAATCTACTGGTGATTTATCCAGTGATTTCTAGTATTAATTGGTATCGCTGGGAAATTGCTTAGGCATTTTTGCTATTTTTCAATATATTTTATATTTTCAATAATTACAACATATAGTGATAATAATTAAGGTAGAATTATATGTATTCAATATGAGATACTGTAATAATGAATTTGGACTTTTAATTAGGGATAATAAACTAAATAAATGTTTTATTACTTAAAATAGTTTAAAAAATTAAGATTTAAGCAAAAGATAAATATACTAATTATCCTGATTCTTGTAAATGGAAAGACTTTGGCTTAATCAACCCCCTTGCATGAAATTATTTCAGATACTAATCGTAAAATGCTCTCATTATAAGAGTAAGAAGTTGAGATAATAGAAAAGTAACTAACTAATCATACTACTAAAGCTAAAAATAAAGATATAGTATAGGCTGCCTCTTATAGAGTGTTGTTGTTTATAGTCATTGGCTCAAATAAGTAGATAAGATCACTCATCGTTCAGTTTGAATGAGTCAAACTGACCATCATCTAATTCTTCATTAGTCTTGATATATTCATCTCCCTTATCATTCTCAACATCTCCATAACGTTCTTCAACGTATTCATCATGATAGGATGTCTCTCCATCATAGTCGTCATCATAATCATCGCTATTGATGTAATTGTTCATTTCATAACCATTATGTAGATACATATACTCATTTCTCATCCTAATAGTAACTATACGTTGTTCAACATCAAGAATGGTTCTAGCTATTTTAAGAAAAGTCTGTCCCATCAATATCGCATTATTTTTCTCAATCAGTGGTATTATCATAAAATTGGTGAAATAATTTAATCATCCCAGTTGCACTGGCACATTCATCGACATTCCTAGTGGAAAGATCTTGTCTCCATTTGCTTTGTTGACAACTAGAGGTAGTATAAAATCAATATTCAACCTGGCTTTTCTTTTCCATTATTTTAGTAAGATGTTCATGCCAGCCCCTGTGTCAAGTAAAACATTAGGAAAACTGACATCGTTGATCGTTACATGGAGGAAGAGTTTCCTTGGATCATCTTTGTAAATTTCAATCGCATGTCCTAAATCTTGAAGCTTTAGCTGTTCATTAGTGAATTCTTATTCCATCGGTTACTTTCCTTTTCGTTAGTGCACTTCAGGTTAATGCTCATTCGAGTTCTTCTTTTTCTTATTGCGAGGCTTCTTATAATTCCATAATGTAATGGTTTCATTCTTAGCGACTTCGTTCGCGTGGATGTAAACATTGGACTCCATTTCATTACGTTGTGGACTTGGTTGGTCAATCTCAAGATCAATGATTTCCATATCCTATTCAACAAAATTTTCATAAAAAGGTTTTAACCTATGACTATTTACTTTAAATATTTGTTTCTAAGCTTTCTATTTTTACTGCACTGTGAGGTAATAAATTAAGGATAAGATAAGGTCCTGTCTATCTCGAACTAGTACATCTTCGAGTAACCCTACTGGTTTAATAGTAGATCTATCAGCTAGTTGTATGCATATACCAGTTTCTTCTAAATGTACATCTGTCATTTGTAAATAAATAGATAAAGGCATAACATTTATGGAGGCTCCTAGATCATAAAATGCTTTAGAAATTCCTATATTCTCAATTGTACATAAAACAAAAAATATTTTAGGATCAGAACATTTAGGAGGCAACTTCTTTTGAATTAATACCGATACGTGTTCTCCTAGACTTACCTTTTCATTAGCCTTAATCTTATTAGTGCATAAATCTTCTATAAATCTCTGATACTTAGGTACATTTTGAATGACTTCATATAAAGGTGTATTAACTACTACTTTTTTTAATGTATCAGATATTTACTTTTTTTACTGGAAAGTTTCTAAGCATTATAGTTAGCTTCCAAACGATGAGGGAATGATGCTTCTATATTAATTGGTTTATCCTCAATTTTTATCTGCAAAATTTAAGTTATTCCTGATGACAAGATTTCTTTCATTGCATTCGGGTAACACTTTTGTCAAATTTAAGTTAATTGGTGCAATAGGAATCTGATGAAAACTGAAATACCCATCTAGACAACAATAGTGGGATCGTCTTGCCAGATGTTCAAGCATCTGGTCTATGAATGGGAAGAAGATATGATCTTTCCTAGTGGTTGCATTAAGCTTTATGTAGTCAATACAAACTCGGTATCTAGTTTGGACACGGGTAGGTACCAACTCGCCTTTGGTATTTGTCACAATGGTTACTCCAATTTTTTTAGGCACATCTTGAACCTGACTTACCCATTTGCTATCATATATGGGATGTATCATCTATGCATCATGAACTTTAAGAATCTCCTTCTTAAGTAGATCCATCTTAGGAAAATAAAATCGTTTTTGGGCTTGCTATCTTCTTCCATGTGTATTATTTGCATATGGAAGAATTCAAGGCCTTGATGTTTCTAATGCCCATCCTCTGGCTTATTTATGTCGCTTAAGGATATGCATCAGTCTTTCATCTTCCAGTTTTTAACAAAATTTTTGAGATAATTATTGGGAAGGTTTCATTTTTACATTAGTATGCATATTTAAGGAGATCAAGAAGTTCATTCAATTCCAACTTATGTGCTTTTTCGATTGAGGGAAAAAGTTTGGAATCTAAAGCATATAATCCCACTGGAAGCAAAAGTTCTAAGTGGAGTTGATATAACTCTAACTCCATTACTAATTCATTGGCATCACTGTCGAGTTCACAAATAGATTATAAATCATGGAAGTCACACCATGGCGAATACTGAATGCAATGTATCACCCATGGAATGATAATATCTTTTTTACACGAGGGGATACATCACATCCATAGTATGCTGGGATAAGACATCAGCTAGATGTTTCATGGCGTCGTAAATATTAAAATTTACGACATCACCATCGAATTCCATAGTAAAAGATCCGTCAGCAACATCGATCATTACTTGAGCCTTCTTCATGAAAGGATATTATAATAGGATCGGAGAAGAGTTTTGGAATGCTTCTACTTTCATGTATAGGATATAGAAATCGGCACGGACAACCAACTCGTTCACTCTCACTAACACATCTCTTAGGACTCATACTGGATGTACTACAGACATATCTATTAACTTAACCACTATCTTTATATCTGTAAGTGCTTTATATCTGAGATACTCAATCATTGACAAAGGCATAACACTTATTCTAAATCATCCACAAAGGCATAACATTTATTTAACCTCATAAATCTAGCACTGCCCTAAACCCTAAACCCTATGATGATTAGTACCAAAAACACTCTAGGATCTTTACACTTAAGGCGAAACATCTTTTGAAGGATTGCAAAGACAATTTCATCCACAGTGACCTTCTCATTTCCTAGTAACTTTGCCTTATTGTTACATTGTTCCTTCAAGACTCGTGCATACTTAGGCATATTGGTTACATCATCTAATAATGGAAAGTTAAGTACTACCTACTTGAGTGTGCCCAGGATTCCTTTATCTTACTTGTTCCTTTTTTACTTTGCAAGATGACGAGGAAATGGGGGAAGAATAACAGTGGGTTTATTGATTGGTTATGTCTTTGGTTCCTTAGGAAGTATAGCGGTGATCTCTACTTCTTTTGGAGTTTCTGCTCTTATTTCCTAACTGCTACACAATTTCTCTCTCTTGTGCCCTCACTTAATTCTCAATCCTGACTTGCTTGATTTCCTTTGCTATCTCACTGAAGGGCGGATCATATTGCTGATTTTGGGTAGCAAACGACTTTCTTGCCTCTTGAAGGATCGCCACTTCAGATTGCTCCTACACTTATGGAGGTGATTGTCGTCCTTGTGGAATAGACAATTGACAATCATTACAATGGGAACCATAGTCATGATTGAGATGATCTCTCTCACGACATGCATAACAACTCGACTTTGTGATGACCTTGAAAACAACTCAATCGTGCTAACTTGGTGACTCTCCCTAACATGTACGAGGCAGTCATCTGTAACTTGCATGTATTTTAAACATGTACTACAAGCTTGAACTCTCCCTATTCCCTGGAAAAACGGCTTTATCATTGACTTCAACTCAAACATCGCATTCTCTAATCTACTATCTCGCAAAGTAGCACCAACTTGACTCTGAAATACATTATTCACTGCACTGTATTGTGTAAATTTATTTTCCATTCTTTAAATGGTCTTTTTTGCTTCAAACGTTGTAACTTCCAAAACTCCTCCATTACATACCATGTCTAACCATCGTTTCTCATTATAAGTTAGTCCTTCATATAAGTTTTCTAATAATGGTTTTTTAGCAAAATTGTGTTGTGGACAAGCATGATAGAGCCTTTTAAATCTCTCCCAATATGCAAAGAAATACTCACTTTCCGTTTCGTAAATGGTAGAAAATTGGCTTTTTTAGAAGATAATCTTGCTCACAGGCATATAGTTGTCCTGAAACTTTTAGTGTAGATCATTTTAAGATTGGATAGGTTTTGAGGGTAGATAGACCAACAATTCCTTGGTATCGCCCTTTAGACTAAATGGAAAAGCTTTTAGCTTAACCATATCATTTTTTATAGTAGCAAGTTTCGTACCTACTACAACCATCTCAAACTTTGCTAGAAATTTATGCGAGTCTTCATCTTCTCTCCCAATGAAGTTTAGAAGCTTTTAAACGAGTTCATACTTAATTTCAAACTATCCAGCTTAGATGGGAAATTCAATGTAAAGGGACTTGAAACCATTTTGAAGCTGATCGGCCTATGTAAAAGTAAGTTCTCTTTCTTCCAGGGCCATTTTCAAAAATGACTTTAACCTAAAAACTTTATTGAAAAAAAAACCCTGCAATAACGCCAAAAGTCGCTTTGCCGTCGAACACACTAATAATAAACCCAAATACCGAGCTACTATGGATTTGTAGTAGTTGTAAGTGGGTCGAATCCACAAAAACTCAGGAATTTTTAGGTCAAGTAAAAAAATAAGTTTTCTAATTTCAACCTATCTAATCTATTTTATCCTATTTGAAAAAAAAAGTAATAGCAACGCAAATTAATTTAAAGAAGGCCCAATAAGTAAATTACATGGATTGAGGGAAATATCAAATCATGCAAACATTTGATTACTTATTGATCTACAAAGGTATGTTTTTGTTGAAGAAAAATGCTAGAATGATAACGACAAAGTCACACCACAAGACAGATTGGCTCACTAGAGCCATCCATACGACCTCGACCCACGTGTTATGCATCGGGATTTGTGTAATCCCGCACCTCAAGATGCACATGGATGGCTCTTGTAACCCAATGTGTCTCGTGGTGTGACTTTGGTGTTGTCATTCTAGCACTTCTCATTGTTGAAATCCTATAAAAAAACTACAGTGACCGATGAACTACACATCACTTAGTTTTCCTTAATTTGTACAACATTGCGACACAACCATATACTAACTAAGATGCAAGAACCCGACGTGCTAGGCAGATTTCTCAAAAGCCTAATAGCCTTAAACTCTATGAAAACACTTGTCCTTAGCAGTAACTAGCATGCGTCGCTATCCAAGTCATACTTTAAAAACACTTGAGACTTCTAGAAAACGAACAATTCATGATCCTAGTTGCTTCTAGTGCAATCTCCCTCACTGTGCAGTGGTGAGACTACTAGTTATGGTTTCTAACACTCCCATGTGCATTGGCCACTACACAGTAAAGATGCAAACAACTAATTAAGACTTTAATGTAAGCAAAAAATATTTTGAATCTGTGCGATCAAAGTTATAAAAATAAAAAATAAAAAAAATTATGAATCAATGCAAACATCTTTTAAAACCACGTTTGTACTATTAAAGCCTCTCAATCCAAATAGGAGTTTTAACTTACAACAGTCATAACAACGAAATTGTATTTATTAATTCAAAGATATCTTTTACAACGATCACAACTTCACAAATCCCAATCTCGTGAAGCACGAGAGTTTTCAAATTAGGGAATAATGATCTCCGTAAAATTTGAAAACACTACTCTATTTATACTATTAGTCTGGAGGCCTCACAGTAAAATCAGCATACAGGCTTGCTGTAAGTTTGGATGAAGGTCACCAGGGGAATCCAATAGTGGGAGAGTCAAATGGGGGTAGGCCATCTAATTAAAGTTGGTACCTGCTTTGGAAGCTGAAGGTACCTAGAAAGCTACACTTTTTTCTGTGGAGATGCATAAATGGTTTTCTCCCAACCAGAAGAGCCCTGTACTAGAAGAAACTGGCGAAAGATCACATATGTCACCTTTGTGGGATGGATTCAGAGACGGCGGAACATTTATTTTTCCATTGCGATTTTGTAATGCGTTTTTGGCACTTGTCTCTATGGGGTGTACAATAAGGGAAGTTGGTAGGGGACTCTTTCCTTGAATTGTGGAATGCTCTATCCCTGACTATCAGAGAAACAGACAATTATAAGGAGATTATGCAACGGTATGCTTTTGGCTTCTTGAGGCTTTGGAAGAACAGAAACGAAGGGATTTTTCGTGGTAAAAATGATAATCCACGGATGGTTTTGGAAAGAACAATTGCTCAGATTGGAGATTTTAATCGATCTTGTGAAAACAGTAGAATGGAAAGTAATTATACAAATTTGGGGGTGTTGATAAAGTCTGGTTCAGTTATTTTTGTTGACGCGGCGAGGGATAGAAACATTGGAGAAACGAGAATTGGACGGATCCTAGTATCGAGGGCAGACAGCATTTGGCGTGTATGGTCATTCGCGATGGGAGTCTCGTCATCAGTAGAGGTCGTTGAGGCGTCAGCCATTCGCAATGCTATGCAATATTGTCGTGACTGCAGAGACCTGAATATGATTTGTTTTGATGCTAAGATGGTGATTGAAGCTAAACTCGGTTGATTCGGAACATGGCGATCTTAATCCTTTAGTATTTGATATTAGAAATCTGACCAAGAATTGGAATTAATTTAATTACCATTTGGTACTTGGGGAGTAAAATGTTAAGGCTCATTTCTTAGCAAGGAAAGCCCTATTTGCACGCAGTAATTGTTATTGGGAGAATCCTCCCATGATATTTTTGTGAATCAATGGAAAGCATAACTAAATTTTCTGGAAAAAAAAAATAGAGATTATATTTTATTAAATGTTTTGATACAAATAAATGCAACAGCTATTAAGTAAAATATGAGCATGTGGAAATGAGTTTGACAAAAGTCTTACATTTCTCTTATTTGGGAATGAGTTTGAACCAACACGAAATTTAAAGGATCAAACAATTAAGAATATTTGAATTAATCTTCTATTGTGCCCTGATATTAGGTCAATTTTAGATAAATCGTTGGACTGAAAATCACAAAAAACAGGGGACCATTACTCCCTAATTACATATCTGTACAGTTTTTGTACACGAAAAAGAAATATGAGTTACTTTATTCTAAAAAGAAAAATACCACTACACAAAAATAACCAAATTAACGATGAAAGAAATTAGTCGCAGAAGCCACTTTTCTCGTTGCTAAACCGATTAGCGATTGAATTAGTGACGAGAGATTTTTCGCAAAAAAAAAAAAAAAAAAAAAAAAAACTTGTCACTAATTACAATTAGTTGCTAAAGCCACTTTTCCAGTCGCAAATATGTTGCTATTTCATCGCTAATCCATTGCTATATGGTCAAATTAGTCAAAATTTAGATCCATCGCTAATTAGTAATGAACCATATTCTGTCGCTAATTTTTGTTGCTATTCTTGCAAATTTTTGTAGTGTACTCGTGTCTGGATGGTGTGGGCATGGTGAAAATTGATCCACCGCACTAGTTGCAGGCTTTCCTTTATCATGAAGAAGCCACGTTTCCATGGAGGTGGTCATCTCCACTGCACACTGCCAGTGTATACTTTTTTAATGGTTAAAAAAAAATTCATCTTCCCATTAATGAGTAAAGAACATAGGAGATGAGATCAAGGTTTGAAAAATCGATTGAAGTTTATTGATAATGAAAATATGATAGTGAAACTATATGGTAATGTAAAACTTACAAAGTATCGCCTGAAACTTCAACATGTTTCGTCAAACTTCAATTAATTTTAATGATTTTTATCGAAATTATTAAAAAGAGACAAAAATACAAGAATTTGAAGGAATCAAAGAAGTTTTTTACAAAGTTCCATAAGTTTTTGAAGTTACCAAAGTTACCATTGAATAAAGTAAAATTTGAAAATTAACTTATTTTCACATCAACTAGCAAATAAAGTCAAAATGTATCATATAAAGTAATATAAAATAAATAAATATTAATGTCGCGTGTGTTGTGAATTGTGTGTTTATTGCAATATAACTATTTTAAATAATTATATTGTGATTATTATGCATTATTATTGTATAATTAAATATATTTCTTACATCTTTAAAGAGAAATTTGAGTTTTCTAATATTTAAAGTGAAATTTCATAAACTTTTATGTATCAAAAATTTTGTAAAACTACATTCGTCGAAGTTAGCTTCTTTGAATTACTTTCGAATTTCAAGTGATCGAAACTTCAGCCAAAATTTGAAGTTTCATACCTTGATGAGATGTTAATCAAAAATCAAACGTAGATGAATCATACTAAATTGAACGTCGTACTTTAATTATTTCACATCTATCAAGCACCTTACGGAGCACGTGACCAGATTTTTCTTAAATGTTTAACATTTGAAGAAGAGGCAAAAGAAAGAGTTGCTGGCCCCTTGTTCACGAAAAAGACAAGGAAGGGAATGCAAGAGTTTGCATTGAGGTGAAGGCTAAATTGGACTTTTTTTTTTTTTTTTTTTTTTTTTTTTTTAAATCCAATACTTGCTCGAGTCGTGCGAAATTACTGTAATCGCTTAGCGCATATGTGGAATTCTCTTATTGGAAATAAGCTAGAAAAGTTAACTTTTATTTTAAGAGAATTTTCCTCTTTCTTAGAAAAAGACTTTTCAAGAATAAGAGGATAAACTTAACTTACCAACCGCATTTTCTTGAACCTCTTATTTAATAAGACTTACACAAATAAGAGGTAAAAATTAGTGTTACCAAACACCACCAAGTTATCTTCAATCCATCCCTACATCAGCCATCAGCCATCAGCCATCAGCCATCAACCATCAGCCATCAACCAATTTCTTTAGGATTCTATTGAGCCAAGTTTTCTTGCAATGACATTTGCATATTGTCTATATTGTCTTAGGATGTATCTAAACGACTACAACTGCACTTCACTAATTTCTTCTTTAAATGGAGCGACTTCTACTTTCTTATTCTATTTTTTCAATGATTAAAAAAAAATTCTATTTTTTTCGAGTTTTACCACACCCCTTCCTAATCATCCTCATTAATGCTACACCCATGTTATGTATATGCAATTTTTTTATTGCACAACAATCATATCTATAAAGCATACTCAATATAATTACGGTCGTATATAATTTTTCTTTTAGCTTGACAAGGTTATTTCGATCACATAACACAAATGTTGCACTCCTCCATTTTTTCTATCTAGCTTAAATTTTGAGCAACATCATCCTCGATATGACCATGCTTTTGTATGATTTTTTTTAAAAGAAAAAAATAAAAAAAGTTCACCTTCGGGACTTCTACTTTTCCTAATTTTTCTACTCCACTATCTTGATATTTATTGTGTAAACTCACAATGTAAGTTTTCGGACTTAGTCTTACTCAACTTAAAGCTTTAGACTATAGCGTATTTCTCCAAAGCTCAAATTTCTTATTTACTTCTTTTATTGTTTCATTCACCAAAATAATATCATCTACAAATAACACACCATCATATATCATTATTGATATTTATATTTTCAAATGTATAATTATTTATGTTATTTATACATTTCTCTTTGTATTATGTCAAGCATCTCGCTCTCCCTTTTTTTTTTTTTTTTTTTTGTTGAAATTTCTCTCCCTTTAAACTAAACTGTTTTGATTTCAACGGGAACATCTTTAACCAAGTACGTAAAGCACAAATCACACTGGCAAAAATAAGATAAGAAAAAAAAAAAAAAAAAAAAAAAAAAAAAGCAGTGGCTCATAAAAGATCAACTACTAATTAGATTGAATAAACTGAACTCTTCTTAATCAATAACAAATTTAAAAAAAAATGAAGGCTGAAGCTATCATTCACAAATACATATTGATAACCTCTAATATTTCAAGAGAATAAAAGATAACAACGCTTATATACTGATTTCCAAAATATCTTCTTCTATTTTTTCAATTTGATATATGAACTGAATTTGTTTCTAATGCAATGATATATCTAGCTTAGGCAAAGAAGTAGCTGGGTTGTTTACATTCCCTGTAAATTCTTGATTCAGTTTTCCACTTGCATCTTTACCCAATCGTAGAAGAAGCTGCCACAATACTTGCAAGCCAACGCCAAACAATGTTTATCATGCCTAATATAAGAAAATAATTTTCTGTTATATACTTTTGAATTTTGATACACATTTATTACAAGGCAGTTTAAGCCCTTTGAACACACATGAAGATGTGCTAACACACCACTCCATGCACAAATTAAGAGACGCCAATAACTGTGCAACTGTATGTACCAAAAATATGTCATGCAATCTTTTTATGAATAGTAGTCTTCTCCATGTAAGCACACCAACAACAATAACAACAACAACAACAACAAAAATAACATAGCCTCAATACAACTGTGCAACTGTATGTACCAAAAATATGCCATGCAATCTTTTTATGTCATAGTAGTCTTCTCCATGTAAGCACACCAACAACAATAACAACAACAACAACAATAACAAAGCCTCAATTCCAAATTAGTGGGGGTTGGCTACATCACTCAAACTCTTTCATTGTGCTCAATTTAATGCAATTGATGGTAAATTTTTCAAACCATTTTAATCTCTCCTAATTAATGCGTCCCAAGTAGCTTTGGTCTCTATTGAGTCGAGTTTTCTAGTGGGAGCATTTATAGGCCGTCTTTGGAGGTGTCCAAACCATCGCAACCGCTCTTCCCTAATCTTTGTGTCAATTGGTGTTACTCCTACTTTTCTTTGAAGTCTTCTCCATGTAAGCATCCATCCGATAAATACTATAAGTCAAGATTTGCACAAGGTGACATGGTTTACGATCATTACAAAGTTTTGTTGCTTGAAAAAAGAAGAATGAAGTGAATACCACAATTGTGAGTCTCCGTGTCTTTACCTTTGTTTATGTGGCGAGTTTTGTTTTTTACTTCAGTTAGAAATTGGAGTGTTAACTAGATAATTTAAAAGAATATTTGGATGCAGGCAAAATATGATATTTATCCGGCTTATGAAGTAATTTAAGCATTTAAAAAGGGGTTCTACTGATTCTTCACTGTATACATTGTATAATACTTACCTCTTTCAAAGAGTATAAAACACAAATTACCAAGGATATCAACACAACAATTAAAAAAGTAGAAAAAATAATAAGATATGCAAGACCAAGGATTTCACCTTCACATAACCGTTGACGATCAATTAGCATAAAATGGTAAGCGACTAGTGGGGAAGTTAGGGAATCTAACTTGAGCAAACAAAATGCCCAGCATATACTAATATAACTAAAAAAAACAATAATATTATGGAACAAGTTTAGGATTGTCTATTGCAAGAGATTAATGAAGATTTCCAAAAAATCTCAAGCAAAAGCTAAAGCAATCAACTCATAAAATGGATTCTGCTACGATACAGGAACTAGAAGAAAAATGAAAAACTGGTTCTTTAGGAAGAAATCAGAGCAATGCAGATAGAAGTTTCATATTGTTCTTATAACCATACACCAAAATAATAAAAGAAAATTAATGCCCATCATTATATAAAAGAATAACAATAATCAATACAATATGAATATTCACTTCTTTTGAATGCAACATAGTAAATGTTTTCAGCAATGATGTAGAAGCTTACACGTTTCTATCAAATGGAGTGAGAAGTCAAGTGTTCAATGTTTCTTAACAATGTAAGCTGCTCCCCTGTATCTACATCAAAATCAAAGTTTTAAGTAACAATTTACTGTGCATCGAAAAAGACTATTTTCCATAAAGTTAACTAAATAGCAAAAGATATGAAGGAAAAAAAAAGTATAAGAGAATTACAGGAGCACGGTCGAGAATTGGTTCGACTGCAATTATGCCATTCAAGAACCCCAGGAATCCAATGAATTATGAGCCAATACGCAAAGATTTATTCAAGTGTATTCATGATTTGCCATCCATTTCTGATAGAAAGTTTCCCTCCTCCTCCTCAAACCCCACCAAAAGATTGCACTCATATTCATCTTCATCGATCTTAGCAACATCATATGTCCTAGCGAATTATATTTCATCTTTGTGCAAACAAGATGCTTCCTTTACAACGGCTGGCAAATTTCTTTTCTCCAAGGCAACATTTGGAAAGTCATTATCAACCAAGTCATCCAGGAAAGTCATGGTATGAAGTTGACTTGATACCAAAATCATCCAAATACATTTGAATCCTAACACCCCCAGCTAACCTTCGTATCGGTAAACACTAGCCATCCTTATTTCTGACTTAAGTTTCCGTGCTTGTCTTTTATATCCAGAAACACGAAGTCCAAAAATAACAGCCCTCCGAACTGAAGCAAGTAAAGTCATTCCTTCTCTAAGGCAAGTACGAATGAGCTTGTATGCTGTAAGGAATTCACTGGCATTACAGAGCCCTTGAACCATTGAGGTATATGTAAAAGAATCCTTCATTTCCATTTTTTTGAACACCTTCATTGCATTTCCCACTTGGCCAGCCTGACACAACCCATGAATCAAGGAATTGCAAGCAACCAAGTTTGACTTGAAGCCCCTCATCTCCATGTGCTTCAAATGCAATTGGGCCTTATCGATATCACCATTCTTACACAAAGCATCAACAAGGGTGGTGTGGGTATAAACGTCACTTTCTGTTCCACTTTTTTCTATTTCATCAATCAATCTGAATGCACCCTCCAAATTACCTAGCTTGCAATACAAATTAATTTTTGTATTGTAAGACACTAAATCGAACCTAATTCCAGTCCTTAGCATTTGCTCCATGCATTCATTAGCCTCTTTCGCCATACCCATCTTAATCAGCGGACTAATAACAGTACAATATGCATATGCATCAAAAGTAAACCCTTTAGCTTTCATATCTGAAAAAATCTCCAACCCTTGTTGAAACTTCCCATGTCTAAAGCAGCATTTCATTACAGTAGTGTATGTTATAACATTTGGAGTAGTACCCAATTCATCAAGCTCTTTAAGCACCCTCTTCACTTCCCCAAATCTACCCAATTCACAGAGTCCATTAATAAGTATATTGTACGTTACAATCCCCCCAGTAAACCCAAAACACCGCTGCGTACTTCTGAAAAACCTCAGGGCATAACTAGCATACCCAGCTTTTAACAGACCATTAATCATAGTGTTATATGTCGTGGCACATGGGGCAACATTATTTGAAAGTATCCAACAAAAAACCCTGTTTGCTTCCTCCGGCTTTCCATATTTAAAGAGCAAATTCATCAGAGTGTTATACGTCCAAATATCAGGATTGACACCCACTTGATGCATTTGTTCAAACAGTTCTAGGCTTTTAGACAGAAGGGCACAACGCCCAGCACTTGAGATCAAGGAATTATAACTAACCACATCTGGTCTGCAACCTGCTTCTCTCATTCTATGAAGAATTGAATAAGCTGCATCAAACCCCACAGAGGAGGCATACCCTACAATGAGGGTATTGTAGGTGGTTGTGTCTGGCAAGTACCCAATTCGAATACCATCAATTAGAGCAGCCTCCGCCTTCTCTAGTTGTTGGGATTTACAGAGGGAACATATGTAGACATTCAGAAAACGGGTGCTACGTCTAAAATGATTCATCTAACCCTCTCCAACTGATTTATCATCGAAAAGCCCAAAATGAAATCCGAATATGGTCGGTGAAGAAATTTGAAAGGAATTACACACCGGATTCGCATCAAGGAATTCCAAAATATGCTTCCTCTTTTTTCATCTCCACACCCCACACCGATACGATTTCAAGTTGAACATTTTGGGGCCTGTGGAGAGAGAGAAACCATTGTACTAAATACTAACAATGAATAAGATCTATAAATCAAACCAATGTACACAAGTACTAAGTTGCATTCACAAATGGGTTGTTCACAAATCAACAAATGAAGGCCTAAACAACAACAATGCCAATGGATAACGAATCGCAAATCAACACCCAATATATTGAAAAGAACTAACAAAACCCATCACTAATCGCAGAATCTCGCCATAAATCAATCGGAGAAGCTTCACAGTGACTTCCTAAACTAAAACCCCCAAAAATCCCTAATTCAGCAAGTTCGCACCATCAAATTAATATGATAAAGAATTCCTCCCAAAACGCATCAAATGAAGAAAAGAAAAGAAGGAAAATTAAAGAGAAGCCATTTGATTAGACATGAGGACAACAAAGATAAACAGAGATTGATTGAAAGAAGATCTCACCAAGTATATTTGTTCCTCAAAGAAAACCCAGAAAAAGATAGAGAGATTGGACGAACGAAGAATTAGTTAGACGAGAAGGAGGGAATCGATAGGAATCAATTGTGAGGGAGGTTGAGAGTGTCAGAGTCTGCGAGAGCGAGAGATTGACCGCGGGTGAGAGGGAGACTGAGTGTGTGAGCCGAACGAGAGAGGACCAAATGTGCACATCTGCCATTGCTTGCCGGTTTCCCTTGGCAATGTAAGCCAATTTGACGGTCCTAAAAATAATCAAACCATAAAAAGCCTGCTCAACTAGTAAGTTCTAAGATTCAAGTAGACCTGAACTATAAATCAAAGTCATTTATTACGTACAAAACACATTGAGATACGTCGAAACACAAAAGTTTTTTTGAATTAAAGTGTGATCTAGAGTTCATAACATTATTCTCTCAAAGTTCTTAAAAAAGTGTTGATCGATAGGGAGAAATCTTCTATAAAAGAGAGCGATTACGCGCCTCAAGTCATTGTTTGGTTATTTTATTATCATCTTGCATTTTATGTCCGAAGCTATTTGTTCCAACAATTTTTAGACAAGATTTACTTCATCAATGGCTTCTTCAACTTTGGACGGGCTTGCGCAAACGAATGGCAATGGTGGCTCTTCATTGTCCTCCAAACTCAATTCTAATGGCGAGTTCATTCCTCACTCCATTCAAATCATGAACCATGATTTGACTTGCCTCGAAAGGTTTGACGGCGACAGCTTCACCCTATGGCAAAAGAAAATGATGTTCTTTCTCACATATCTCAAGTTGACGTACATCCTTGATGATGCGCTTGAGACCCTCCTTGAAACAACTCCGGATGACTCAAACGAAGTGGTGGATTGACGTGTCGCAAGGAAGGCGGATGACTATCTTTGCCGATCTTTGTCGGGGCTACATACTTAATGTGCTCTCCGACAATGTCTATGCGGCTCATCGAACCATTGAGTCGGTGAAGGAGTTGTGGACTGCGCCAGACACCAAATACCGAATTGAGGAGTCTAGAAATCGAAAGTTTTAGTTTCAAATTATCTAGATTTTAAGATGATCAATGATAAGTCACTACTTACTTAAGTTCATGAATTACAAAAGATTGTTGGTAATCTTAAAACAGTTGGAATATCTCTTGAAGAAGAATTTCAAGTGGGTGTAATTATTTTAAAGTTGCCAACAGATTGGAATAATTACAAGAAGAAACTCATTCATGAGTAGAAGAGTTACACACTTGAATCCCTTCAACGTCATCTTCGAATTGAGGAAGGCACTCGAAAGAAAAAGAGAGGGTTGGAGATGACTTGACTTTTGAATCCAGCTCAAGGGCAAATTTAGCGGAATCTCACCATTCCAAGAAATTTAAGGTCGAGAATGATTCAAGATTCAAGGGATTTGCCAATGAAAACACTTCAAGCAAAAATGGAAGTGTTACTATTGTGACAAGCCGGGACGCTATGCATGAGAGTGTCGTTCTAAAAAGAAATTCTTGAAGAATAAGGAAGTGGTCAAGGAAAGCCACAATGTGGAGCACATAGACATGGAACTCATATCAATGGTTTGCCAAGCTAATTCGGTTGCAAATGAAGTGGGATAGTAGTTGGATATCGGCGCAACCATACACATTTGCAAGGACCGTAGTCTTTTCAAGACTTACGAAGATTTTTCCACTAATGAAGAAGTGCGCATGGTGAACAACAATCGCATCAAGGTGGTTGGCAAAGAAACAATGGATATCAACCTTACTTCAAGAAAAGTTTTACATTTAATTAATTTTTATCATGTATTCGAAAAGTATAAGAATCTTGAATCCGGTGACCTCCTTAATAAGAGAGGTTTTCGTCTTGTTTATGAGTCGGATAGGTTTATCTTGTCCAATGGAGGTGTTTTTATTGGCAAAGGGTACTCATGTAATGGTATGATTAAGTTGGATGCAATAATAGTGAACTATTCTCCTTATATTGTTGACTCATATTCTTCTATTGTTAATTTATTTTCATTATGGCATGGTAGATTAGGCCATATTATGTTTTTTGCATTAGAAATATGCATAACTTAGGCCTAACTAACATTGATTTTAAGATTGATCATGATACTAAGTGTGAGATATGTGCACAAACAATGATCACAAGACAATCATACAAATCGGTTCAAAAATCTTCTGAAATTCTTGATTTAATACATATATGATTTGAAAAGTCTTGCTACTTTAGGAGGAAACGAATATTTTCTCACTTTTATCGATGATTTTTCAAAATATTGTTATGTTTATCTTTTGAAAAGCAAAGATGAGTTTTACGAAAATTTTCTTGTTTTCAAATCGGAAGTTGAAAATCTACATAACAAGAAAATTAAGACTCAAAGATCCGATAGAGGTGGTGAGTATTATTTCAAGGAGTTCACAAAATTTTGTAAGACTAATAAAATTATACATCAAGTCACAACACCTTATACACCACAACAAAATAGTGTAGCAGAAATAAAGAATAAAACTTTAGTAGAGATGGTTAATTTCGTGCTACTAAATTCTAATTAACTTGCCTTCAAACTTATGGAGGGAAGTCATTCTTTCGACTTGTTTCGTTTTGAATAGGGTTCTATTAAAGAACAATGATGTCACCCCATATGAGTTTTGGTTCAAGCGACAACCCAATTTTAAGAAACTTAAAGTTTGGGGTTGTTTAGCTTACGTAAGGAAACCGGATCCAAAGATACCTAAATTGGGATATATAACTTATAAATGTGTTTTCATTGGTTATTCAAAGCATAGTGTGATATATATAGATTCTTGAATTTAGAAACAAATGATATAATTGAATCTATAAATGTACAAGTCTTTAAATATTTAAATAAAACACATGATATGCTTTTGCATCCTAATTTTGGGAATCTAGAGGAGTTGCCACAAAACTCTTCTAATGAACAAAGTGTTGGGGCATGTGCCCTAGGTCAATCCATTAACTGTCTTTATGAATATTTTTAGTTAATAAAATAGAGGATTTCATTTGTTGTTTATTATAATTAATTTGCATGTTTACATTATAATAAGATCCATGGGTATTTACAGAAATATTATAAATGTCCTTAGTCGATCATTATACTGGGAACTATAATGAATTAAGACTAGTGTGAGTCTTGATCATATGATGATTATATGTATAGGGATACGAATCAAGATCACGAGTACTTGTTAGGAAACAAAGTACCGGACCGACCCGCTATGAGAACATCACATGGATTAAGTCATAGTTGTTTCTCATGATAGGTATATTTTTCATCCTCGACTTGAGATTACCGAGACTTCAACATTAGGAACATAGTGATTTGACATTATCAAACGTTGTCTTTAACCAGACGATTATAAAGGTTGTGATTGGTTACTGTGTGAGCAATGTGATGAAGTTGTGTAATCGAGATAGAATGTGTCCCTCTCATATAAAGAGAGATATCTAGTGGATCCCTCGATGTGTTAGACCGTTAAAAGGCCTAGTCTAAATGAATTGATATTGATCAATGTCACTTGGATGTTTTCACTCTACCTAGAGATCGAGACTAGTACGATTGAACATGTTGGATGACAATTCCATGTCTTATGTTTGATCAAAAGGATATCGTGTGACAAAAGGATGTTATATACACTATTGATTAGGTTGTATCGATTTGATATTCATACAACTTGGGTAGTCATAATGTCTTGCTAGAGGCCGCTTATGACTTGTATACCAAAATGTGTTTTGGTACGCTACCAACGTTGTATGAGCCTATTGGGTAGCACGCTAAGAATGGTTTTGTGAGATTTTAAGATGGTTCAGAAAATAAATTTTATATGATAAAATTCATGACAGAAACGTCATTGTGGTGTATTACACTTATACTTCTTTAAGTAGGGGTATATGTGTAATTTACTTAACCGTCTATATACAAGGGTTGTATAAATAGACGCTTTAAGTTAGAATACACGTACGAAAGATTAAAAGGCCGAAACTCTATTTTCGTTTTAGAAACGACTTAGGGTTTTTTGTATGCTATGGATCGTTTTGGAGAGAAACAAATGGTTTGGTATTCTCTCAAAGCTAGCACTTCGAATCTCGGCCGTCGTTCATGTGTGGACTACTGGTAGAGGGCGTTCGTCGTTGGCAATGCCTTAGAGATCGATCAACCTTCAGAAAGGTATATTGCGACTGAGGTATGATTAAGTTTTTCATGATTTAAACGTTTTTAATGGAATTAGATTCGGATCCTGTTGGGGTTTTTGTAAAAATTATTTTGTAATATCCGCTGCGCATGAACCCCAAAACCCAACACAAAGTCATGGGAATGTAGAAGATTTGCCTTCAAATTCTTTTAATGAAGAAGAGAATCCTCCTATTAACGATGGTGAGAACGTTGAAGTAAGGAGAAGAAAAAGACAAAAGATTGATAAATCTTTTGGCCCGGATTTCATAACCTACTTGGTTGAACGAAATAGACGTGAAATTAAGGAACGAAAAAAATTTGTCCTTAATGTTGATGATGATCCAATTTTGTTTCAACAAGCAGTTTCATCAATGGATGCTTCATTTTGGAAAGAAGCGATCAATGATGAGATGAATTCAATATGGTCGAATCAAACTTGGGTACTTTCTAATCTTCCAACAGGATAAAAAACAATTAGGCGCAAGTGGGTATTCAAAAGAAAATTGAATGTCGATGGAACTATAGACAAGTTCAAAGCGCGTCTAGAAGCTAATGGCTATAGACAAAAGTATGACATTGATTATTTTGATACATACGTACCAGTGGCAAGAATAGCATCCATTCAGGTGCTGATATCTCTTGCTTCTATTCATGATTTAGCTATCCATCAAATGGATGTGAAAATAAATTTTTCTAAATGGTGATCTAGAGGAATAAATATATATATATATATGGAACAACCGAAAAGTTTTGTTATGCCGGGTCATGAGAAGAAAGTTTGCAAATTGGTAAAATCTTTATATGGCTTGAAGCAATCTCTTGTGCAATCATTTAGATTCAAAGTCAATGATAGTGATAAATGTATATATAGCAAGTTTGACAATGATGTTGGTATCATCATATATTTGATATGTGGATGATATGCTTATATTTGGGACTTTACTAGCCTTAGTTGAAGAAACTAAGTGATTCTTATCTACTAGCTTTGACATAAAGGACTTAGGAAAGGCTGATGTGATTTTGGGAATCAAAATCTTACAACAAGTTAATGGTCTTACATTATCTCAATTTCATTATATTGAAAAGATTTTGAAGAAATTTGGTCATTTTGATCAAAAGTCAGTTTGTACTCCTATCGAGCCTCATTTAAAACTAGTAAAGAACATCAGTAGGTATTTATCACAACTAGAGTATTCTAGTGTGATAGGAAGTCTAGTGTATGCTATACATTGCACAAGACCAGATATAGCTTAGCAGTTTGTATGCTATGTCAGTTCACTAGTAATCCAAGCAAACACCACTGGAATGCGGTTGCCAAGATCTTTAGATACCCGAGGGAGACTTTGAATTATGGTCTACATTTTAATGGATATCTCTCAGTCTTGGAAGGTTACAGTGATGCTAGTTGGAATAATGTCGAGTCAGATTCTAAATCAACTAGTAGATTGATACATACGTTAGGAAGAACGGTTGTTTCTTAGGGCCCAAAGAAACGGTGATTCATAGTAGAATAAAAAATTAATGCCCTAGCAAATGCAAGAAATCAGAATGACTTGGAAACTTATTAATAGACATACCATTATGGAACAAGTCATGTCTAGATATAGTGATCAATTGTGATAACAAATGAATGTTTATAAAGTCAAGAGCAAGACTTATAATGGAAGTCTAGACATATAAGTCTAAGACATGATCTTTTGAGACTGTTACTCAAAAATGGATTTATCACTGTTAATTACGTGGAATCTAACAAAAATTTAGCGAATCCATTAACTAAGAGTCTTGTTAGAGATATAGTGTCTCGGACATCAAAAGGAATGAGACTTAGGTTTGCCTAAATCAATCATAACTTAATGGGAACTTAACTTAATTCTTGAAAATACAAAATATGTTCAATGTTGTACTAACAAATCAAGTGAAGATTACGAAATACTAGAAAATTTATATTATAAAAGGTTTCTTCCTGGTTCTAGCATTGGTTTCTGCATGACGGAGGTTGACAATTGGTTTTAATAAATCGAATAGAGTGACTCGCAGATTCACTTAAGTCGACTTACCTATATGGGTGTAGAAGTGTGGCCATTTCTTATGAGCCTAACTGACTCGAGAGCACTCAAGAAAGCCAGGATTTGCATAAGGACATAATGTGCAATCAACAGAACACTCTTACTTACATAAAATTGGTATGTATGATATTTCTGGTTTTGTTGCAAAGGTTCTTGGTTCAAGATCCGTTCACCATAGTACCTGATGAAACTTTGAAGTATTTACACTAAGTGAAAAGTTCAAGTCCAAAAGACATTTCTCATTTATGTATCGATTTTCAGAATGATGCTATATGTTTTTTGGTCATGTTATTTTCTAAGTGTAATTCTCAATTTATATGTCCATATAATTTGAAAATGGGAGAAAAATGTAGAAAATAAAAAAGAAAGGTTATGTGCCTAACGCTGAAGCGTTGCCTCAGCGCCAAAACAAAATCTTCTTTGTTTCTAGCGCTGAAGCGATGGGTCCGTGCCTCAACACCCAGAATGAATAGATGTGAGTTTTTTTGTGTTACTTGGTTCATTTTTTGTGCTTTTTGGTAAATATTCGCACCAAAAACTCGGCGTTTTTCAAAAAATAAGGTTGGAAACATTTTTTATTCCAAAAATAAGGGTGGCTACTTTTTATTTCCAAAAGTAGGGTATGTCTCCTTTTCAAAAGGAGACATTGACGATGATGTGGCACCTTGTGGCATGTGGGTTGATGAGGTGGAGTGAATGGCTCATTTTGAAAATGAGTCATCTATATAAAATGAATTACTCTTTTTCAAAAGGAGTCATATATACAAAATACACCCCCTCTATTTTACTCCTCAAAATGAGTAGTTTGTTCAACTCCAAGCGGTGTGTGACGACCCCTTATCCAAAGGTTCAGGGTCGGCCCTATCCAGCCCACCCGGGCTCGGGTCGGTCCGACTCGGCCCATATGAGGTAGCTCGACCCGGGCTACCCATCTTCTTCTTCCCGTAAACTTTTTTTTTTCATTTGTACTGGGGTTGGGCGTCCATCCCCAACCCCAAGTTGGGATCGTGCAGGGGAGACGACTCACTTGCCGTCCCTTGAGCTCATGGCAGTTTGTCTGAGTCTCCTATCTCGGACCAACAACCACAACCGAAAGCAAAAATAACCACAAATCGCACAACACCAACAAATATATCATTTACCTCGGTCACCGTGCCTCGGTAATGACACGTATGTCATTGCGGGTCTCGCATCTTGTTCATTTTGTCCTGATTAACGAGTTAAACGTGTATTAATTATTGGGTCGTGACACGGTGAACCCATGCAAACGTCGTTTACGTATCGAGATGGACAAGCCGCATCATTTACGTATCACAAGATGGACAACTCGTATCACGCACGCATCTCGAGGTAGACAAAAGATGTAAAAGACACGCACGTATATGGATGTGGAGAACTCATGCAAACACCACGCATGTATCTCGCGGCAAAGGAGTCATGCAAACGAGGCGCATGTCGAGGTGGCCGACCCATGCAACCTCATGCAATTCATGCAAACGTTGCGCACGTATTTGGAGGGGCCAACTCATACAAACGACACACACGTATCTGGTTGTGGACAACCCTTGGCAACAACATGAACGTATGTTGAGGTTGACAATCCATAAAGACATTACGCACGTATATCGAGGGGACAACCCATGCAAATGACACGCACGTATCTAGCGGTGGGCAACCCGTGCTAAGAACACGAACGTATCTCAAGGTTGACAATCCAGGCAAACGTTATGCACGTATCCCAATGGGGCAACCCATGCATATCTACTATAAACCATGCCACACAATCGTGAGCATAAGAAGAAATTTGTAGATGAAGAACTGTAAATGCCAAAACCACGTTATATATTTGTGTAGAATTTAAAATTAAAGCAATAAAGAAGTTATGAAAGTATGATTTCATTCCAAAAAAAACTTATCATACAGGTTTATCGACGGTTACGTTGACGTTGTTCTCGGTGATGCAAACCGGACGTACTCTATATCGAGTTGAACGTTGTGTTTGTACTTCTGGTTGAGTTTGTCAAGGTTGTTGATCTTGCATTGAATGTCGTCGAGTCGATTGATGTTCATCCTCTGGTGCTTCACTCAACTCACCTCTGGTACTAATGCTCCCAAAAATAGGTGGTTGAACCGTCCCAAAAAACTGGCTTCCTGTATGCGGTTGGCCGAGAGGAACATGAGGCGGCGGAGGCATGCTTAACATGTTCATGAATGAGCCATCTCCAGTATATGACATATTATAATAATAACATGGTGGAGTAAATGGGCTCGGCATGTGTTGAGGCAATGACGGATACATTGGATGTCTAGGCATGCCATGGTCCATATATGAAGAAGACGGCCCGGGTGCATAAGGATTAAAATGGTAATGAGGAAGACTCATGATCGACGCGTTAGGTACAAATATTTGAGGTTCTGGGTGCATTGGGGACAATGTTGGAATGTACCCATGAGAAAAATGATGTGGTGGGGATGAGCGTTGGCTACTGTCACCAACAGTCTCTGTTGTTCTCCCTCTCGGACGAGATGAACGTGGCGTAGGGGAACGTCTGCTGCTCTCAGCAGCAGTCTCTGTCCGACGAGAAGGACGTAGTGGACGAGGACATCTAGTGCTCCCACCCACAGTCTGTGTTTGTGTTTTTCTTCTTCTCACCTCTCGGTTCGATTCGCCCTTATCATCTTCTTCATCTTCGTCTTCATTCTCCTTATCTATGCCCTCTCCGACATCAATTCCATTATTCCATAGAGTTGACCTTTGCCTATGATCTTCATCTAAAATTTTGATGTCTTCATCAAGCGTAGCAAGACCTTGCTTGTACCCATTGTCAATGAAACTCGCTGCATTCGACGCACCAAGTTATACTGATAAAAAAATAGGAGGTTAGTAAACACAATTTTTGATGTAAAACGTGATGAAAGAAGAATAATAGTTTAAAGCTTACCGAATAGTCACGTAAAGCCCCGTCATGTCCAATGAATCTTCTAGTGATTGATTGATACCACGTCATGTAGTCTCGTTGATCGTGGCCTTCTTCTTGTCCCACTGTGACTATGTTGTCACCGCGATTTTCCCACATCTGTATATAGTTTTTGTGAAAAGCCGCCCAATCTTCTTGAACGCGTCCTCGCATCTCGATGCGGTGCAGTCGGGTGTCGTAATGACAGTTAGGTGGCACGGCGTGTATCACTCTGAATTATCTCAAAACTCTTTCAGGTCGATGCCACTCGACTATGTGGAAACAAATAAGGGGACACGTCGATAGCCAACTACTGTGACCATCGGTACAGTATTCATGAAGAGATCCTATGACTTCAGAATAAGGTTGCCACACCACGTCATCCTCATTCTGCGAATCGAGTGCATCACGGTAAGCTGATAAAACACGTGTTGCACTTTGAGTAACCAAGAATGCATCGATCCATCTGTATAGAAAAGTCATAATTAGCAAAATGAAAGTGTAGTTAATATTAAAAAATTACAATATAAAATTTCTATTACCTGTGTCCTAAAGGCACGTCATTAAGCATCTCTTCTTCATCCATTGTTCGAGGTTGAACTTTAGGAACACCCAGCCGCCTTGGTGCTATGAATGGGAATCTATCCCATGCCCACAATTGTACAAGAATTGAAGCCCCTGCAACCTCGTGTGCACTTGCGCGAGATCCGCGACACAACTCCCTATACAAAAAAGCCGAACAGACACTCCCCCAACTATACTGACCAGCTATGTCAAAATCCTCGAGCAAAGGTAGAAACATCAAATGTACATATCGATTTGACTTATCGGCGAATAGAAAACCACCGATTAGTTGGAGAATGTACAATCGAACATACTGCCGGACCAACTCCTCCTCGCTGTCGTCGTCTATAGCTGGTACATTGCGTTCAAGCCATTCGACTTTTATTTTATTTCCATGAAGGTCATCTCCGAGTGGAATTCGACCGAGTAGCCTCTCACACACCTCAACGTAGTTTGTATCGGTGGTTCCCGTCACAGGCATACCTTCGATAGGTAAGCCAAGCTGCACCTGTACGTCCTGGAGTGTAATAGTGCACTCCCCACATTGCATGTGAAATGTATGGGTTTCTGGGTGCCATCTCTTAATGAATGCAGTAATCAAAGCCCAATCAAGGCTGAAAAATGATACGCGTGAAATCCCATAAAACCCACTGGAACGTAAATATGGGATCATTCGAGAATGATACTCCACCGTTCGATCAATGGTTGTCCGTCGTCGATGCACGCGCAATGTCTCGTACACTTTATAATTGAAAATAAGTTGTCATATATATGTATATTATACGTTAATTCATGAACATTGGATGTATCCATTTCAAAAGGTTTACCTGACCCGTCCACGCTCGCGAGGATCTGTGTGTAGATTGGAGATCTAATAGTGAAAGATCTAATGGTTCTGGATCCATTTGTGTACAAACTACAATTTATCAAATTTGTAAAGTTAGTCGTGTTGTTCGAAAAGTCGCCACAAATCATTATTATATGTTCAAACAAGAACAAATAGCTCAACATTTCATGACGTGAACTATTTGGATACTTCAAAAGGTCAAGGTAATCTAATTACGCACATACTTAATCCAATTGTTAAAATCTACAAACTGGACTATTGGTTTTTATTGGAAGATTCAGCTCTGGATGGACAATTGTTTTTGTTATGTCCCTCTGCCCAACAAATGCAACATCGATTCTTCCTAATAGGGACTCGATCACGATCTTTATCGGGACATGTTGTTCTTTTATGTCCTTCTTAATGACATATGCCATATCGCAAGGCTCTTGTAACATTAGGAAGATCCATCTCGTTTGGCCTTCGCGTTCCCTTTGGTCTCCCTCGGCCACGTCTGCACCTTAGGTCTGGCATGATCTTCATCGCAAAAGTCGGCCAATATTTCTCATTTGGAATGGCTTTGAATTTAAATGAGTAACATTGCGCGTAGACATCTATCAGGTAGTATTGTTCAATAAATTGTGAGTACTTCACCCGAATAAATGAACATGCAGCTAACACGTGTGAGCAAGGGAAACCAAACGATTGTCATTTATTGCAAGTGCACATGCGGTCCTTTAGGATAACGACTTGTGTATTGTTGCCTTTATGCATGCGATCTCCCTGTCGTCCGGTAAGGACTTCAAACTCACCTATGTCACGATTTATCAAATTGACATGATGCCTCCTTGCAGCTTGTTTGTAATATGTGAGTTGATCCGTGACATATTTCATGTACGATTGCCCGTTTGAGATTACTTCATTGATTTCCTGGTTGCGTTGATCGTGGTATGTGACCAATCTATAGTAGATCATCTGAGTCATTGATGTTATTAGCATGAATCGAACCCCATTCCATACCCCGTTAAAACACTCTACAAGTGACGATAAAACTCATGTAAGTAATATTACTTCTGCGATAACTATATAGTTGAGTGCAATACATAACTTGCATTTCATACGTACCAACACCATTAGAATTCATCCATCCATACCGCATGCCTCCGTCATGCGATTGAGTCCATAGTTCTTCGGGGATGGGATCGACATATTGCAAACATTGAGGAGTTCGCGATGATAAATATGCAAAACGCTCCATGCACGCATTAAACTTTCAAACTTGATGTTGACCAGCAGCTCAAGAAAGTAGGTTTTTCGAGGGCTCATTTTTTAATCAAGTGTTGAAATTACTGGCCAAGTGTCGCAGACTATAACGGTGGTATCATTTTGGAGGACAAAAACCGTTGGTCGGTGTGTTAACCGCCTCCAGAATGTCAGGGCGACGATCAGAAATAATGCAAATACCATCTCTATCCATCATGTGTTTGTGCAACATCCTCAAAAACCATCCCCACGAATCCGTAGACTCGGTTTCTGCAACAGCAAATGCTACCAATAGTATGTGTCCATTACCATCAACAGATATGGCAATCAGTAGCTTACCACTATATTTTCCATATAAGAAAGTCACGTCAATTTGAAGCAGAGGCCTACAAAACTTGAAAGCTTGTATTGATGCTTCGAATGCGAAAAAGACATGACAAAATTGAGGACACTCACTCCTTATCTCATCAGAAGCCTATCTTCTATGTGACCACTCAATTGCGGTCCCCGACCCTTAATCTTCATGGCCGCTAACCAACTTGGAAATCTAGCATATGACTCATCCCAATCTCCAAATGCATTTGCAATTGCCTTCCTTTTGGCATCCCACATTCGCTTGTAGTTTACTTCGTGTCCGTATTTTCCCTTAATTATTTGTATTAATGCCTTGATAGTTATTGCTTGATCTATCTGGACAATGCTATGGATCTCTCTCGCGAGCATGTTGGCATCGAGTTGGGCATGACCGCGTTCCACGTCGGGATTAATACAGATGTGTGGCGCGTCTAATTGTGTGATCTCCCATAATTGTGTTCTCTTTCGTAAACAAGCACGAAGATGCCACATGCACCCGTCTTGCGCAATTCTGCGCTTGATCGCCCAAAAAGTTGTAGTTGATTCCGTCACATGATATTTACAATGTCTGTTAACATGCCACACTTTGACGGCATGTTGTAAGTCTTCTTTGTTGTCAAAACACATCCCTAATTCCAAATCAAAATTAGAGAGGTCCCTCCCAGTTTGTTGATGAGAATGTTGGGTCGTAGTGGAGTTAGCCACCTCCCAATCGATATTGTTGTACACCGGCAATGGTCGGTGATCTTCAGTATCGCTTGCTTTCTCCATGATATTCTCTTCATCAATAGCAAACTGCTCATCATCTTGTATGTTTTCTGCCCCTGGAGGTTCGTACATTGGGTCATCCGCCACAACATTTAAATTTTCCCAATCGACAGGTGGTGCAGCCTCTTCAGGGGGACGCACATCCTCGTCCGCGTCATTAATGTCATCGTCGTTGGGTTCATCATCACCATGTGGAGATTGCATCTGCAATCTTTCCATCATCGATCTAGTGTCTGACGTCCTGACATCTTCATCTACGAGTTGCGAATGAACTGTACGACTTTGACAATAGTCGATTTGCTCAAATGTTAAGTAAATATCTACCCTTGAATTTAATGGTAGATTGGTCACGGTCGCCCACATCAATTCGAAGTGTGTCGCGTCTTCCAGCAATACGGGGACAAAATATTGTGAACCCTGTACGAGGGTTATAGCGTGACGATAAGTCATCCTTACCCTAGTTTCCGTGGACAAGACATTGAATGCATTACACACGTGATCCATCAATTATTGTCTACTCGTCCCAAACCTAAACGTCAACAGTGCTGATGGGGGTTCGTTGTACCTAATGTCATTTCTACCATTTACAATTTCACTGTTCGTATAAAAGAGAAATGGTATGTCCCTATTTTCCATGACCTACATAATTTATTGAACAATGATGATGTAAAAAAATGGCATATATATCAAACGAATGCATCGATTCATCAAATCGAGCCATTTATTGGACGCAAACTTCCTGATGTATAGGATCGCTTTACTAGCGCAACTACAGAGCATGTAACCAAATTATTAATTATGTATTGAGATGACCATCACAACTTCGTTCATCAAATTATTAGGGTTTTATAATTAGGGTTTGTTTTTTATTGACATGTGTTATATATTAATCAAGCAGACTAATAAAGAAATGAAGAAAAGCAATAGTAGTAGTACAAGTACTGAAATCCCATAAAAGACCACGAATTCATACACAAATTAAAATTCCCAACTTTCCTATATTAAACCTCATGTACTTATATTCCTAGCTAGTTATTGATTTAATGACATACATTCATATATTTTTAAGTTATTATACCCCTTATGTAATCAATGTTGATTTTATTATTGCATCGAAATGAAAAGTTAGGCGATCGAATCACCGTGCTCCAGCAACTAGTGTCACCTTTTGGAAAGGTGATGTTTTATCATCTCCGGTGCTTAATTTTAAAAGCCTACGTGTATTGATGCTTATTCATTCATCAAATTGATGATTTATATCGTAACCAAAATTTCTGATGTAGAGGATCGCCATCATATCGCAACTACAGAGCATACTCTTTCGTTTACATGACATCAATTAAAAACTCATATTTATATCAGCTATCTCAAATTATGGCATATTTTTTAAAAACAATATGCCACAAATTAGGGTCTCCTTGCAACTAACAAACTCCACATATTAATTTTTGTCAACAAACAAACTGCATATAAATTTACTTAATTTAACTAAATTACCAACTCAAACTTACTCAAACTTAAATAAATAAATTTCTTAACTAACTAATTTTCCTCTTTCTTTCCTTTCCGTCTTCAATTGGATTATCCCTGAAAAAAAAATAAAAATTTAGCTTTTTCTCACCTCAATATTACAAACTTCAACGAATAAAAAATTCCGAACCTTTTCACAACCTTCAAACCAGATCAAACCCATTGGTGTGTATCTTCTACGTTTGATATTCCCCGCAAAAACATAAAAATTAGTCCCACCTCACAACCCACTACCAACAACTCACCCAACTCTATCACGCCAACAAAATGACCCACCCACAACCCAACCCAAGCCACCCCAACTCTCTCTCTCTCTCACTCTCGGTCTCTCGATCGGTGTCAAGGTCCCCCCACTCGATGTCAAGGTCCCCCCACTCTCTCTCTCGAACTATCACCAACTCTCTCTCTGTGGCTCCCCCAACCCTCTCCCTCTCACCGTCACTATACTCTCTCTCTTTCTCTTGGTCTCCCCACTCTCTCTCTCTCTCTCTCGGTCCCCTAACTATGTCCCTCCCTCCGTCACCGAACTCTCTCTCTCTCTCTCTCTCTCTCTCTCTCTCTCTCTCTCTCTCTCTCTCTCTCTCTCTCTCTCTCTCTTTCTCTCGCGGGCCCCTCTTCTCTTCTTCTCTTCTCTTCCTGCTCTCTCTCTCCCTCTTGTTCGTCCACGTGGTCTCCGTCGCTACTCTTTCCTCTCCCCCTCGGTTGGTCTCTCCGCACCAGCTCCTCTGTCGCTGCTGGCTCCCCAGCTCCTCTCTCACTGTTTGCTCTCTCCCGCACCAAACTCTCTCTCCCGACGCTCTCGGTTGCTCCACTCCACCAACACCCACCTTATAAAACCCCCAAGGAACCCTAACCCCCTACCCCATAGCCATATATCCTAGCCCGAGAACGCATGGAATATATTCCCTGCGTTCTCGGGGAAGACGATATCACGCACATGTATGTGTCACGGGGGTACAGTACACGAATGGCGCATTCGGAGAATGCGCCATTCGTGTACTGTGAAAACCGACTTGGCGCCCACATGGGGGCCACGTGGACCTCACGTGGTAAAAACGTTACACTAATGGCGCATTCTCCAATTGTGCCATTAGTGTACATGGTCTCTCCACATAGCGTACACGCGGACGCCACGTGGACGACTAAATAGCTATTTGTTCCAATAGTTCCCTTGTAAAATGACTCAACTGCCTCTCTATATAAAAGGAATTTTACTCACTCGTACCCCGCTTACCCATACTCTAGTACCCCTCTCTAGTCGCACTCTCACATCTACCAAAATTTGATAAAATCCGATTGAAACCCTATTGATTCGACAACATAGGTGCATTCCTTATTTCTTTTCGTGATTTTTTATTTTTGGGGTTTTTTTTTTGCTTTTTTGAGTTACTAGTATTTGGGGTTTTGTTGTTGGGTTTAAGGTTTCGATTTGTGGCTCAAATCTTGCATTTTAGGCACAAAAATGTCGATGGAATTGAGAATATCAAGTAATTTCGAGCAAAATCAACTATTTTTAGTCATATTCATGTATTTTTTAGGAGTTTTAGGAGTTTTGAGTTTTTTTTTGTTTGTTTTTATTGCTCGCGAGTCACGGATATACATGATCGATAGTTCTAAAAAGGTATCAGACACATATAGCCGACAACTCTAAATAGTCTCGGACAAAGGCCCTACAGCTCTAAATAGGTCTCGGTTAGATCCCTCCGTCACCCACTAAGACCGAGACCTCTTTGCAATCTCGGTGGGAGGATGACCGAGATATCTAAAGAGGTCAAGACGCGATAACATCTGACATTGTTCGAGGAAAAAATATTTCTATGACACTTGACGACCTAGTACAAATGCTTTACAATGGCTATAAACGAGAAATGGAGAGGATTGAGAGGTGTTGGGGTGAAGGTGAGCAATGACATTTTAAGGATTTTGAAAAAAGTAAGGTAACCTAAGTAAAAAGTCAAAAAACAAAACTGGGGTATGACGAAGTAATGGGATCCCCTCAGCAAAACATGAGGTTCATTTAGCCGCTTCCTTTATTAAATATCAAGTAAGGTCTTGTTTGATTGCAAAGAAAATGTTCGATAGGAATAGAAAATTTTCTTAAGAAAGTTTTCTAGAGTAAATGTTCATAAGAAGATTTTTCTACCTATGTTTGATTGCACATATGAAAAAATTTCCTTCAAAACTCACCACCAACAAATTTTGAAATAAAGATGAAAACTCAATGTATATATAAAATATATTAATTTTTATATTTAAAATTTAAATTTATTATGGGTCTTAATATGGAAACTCATTTTCTCATAGGAGAAAAACTCAATTTGCACATCTAAATAGGAGGGAAAATATGTGTCATAATATGAAAAATTGACAATCGTAAGAAAATGTTCCACGTGAAAATTTCGGCTATCAAACGGAAAAAAAATATAATTTTCCTACGAAATTTATCATTTTTCTTGTAACATTTTCCTTTTCCGTTCAATCAAACATGACTACAACTACACTTTAATTTTTTCTATAAAAAATTGCTTTAAAATAAAATTTCTTGACAAAAGAGGCACTTCATAATATTAACTTAAGTTTATTTTGTATTGTTAAATTAATTATCTAGATATATCAAATAGATCATGTTCTTATTTTTTTATCTATATTGTTTTCTTATATAGTTATATAAATTTTACTATGTTAAAAATAAATAAATAAAACAAAATGTAAGTGTATGAAATTTACGTCACTTATCCAAAATATAAAAATGTACAACATAAAGACTATGCATACATTTTAAGAAAAATGCTAGAATGACACCCCTAAATGCACAATAAAATGCAAAACATACTCTTACTTATTTACCGTGTTATGCACTACAAAACGTGTAAGTTCACATTCTGAGATGCAAAACGGACAATGGATGTGGGGTCATTGTACATTATGTTGTTCATTGGTGGTGTCATTAATTGTAGCATTTCCAATTGTGGTGGCCCTCGCCGCCCCGGGGTGACGTGTCTCCGTGTACTCCTTGCCAGCTGGCCCAACCACACGTGTACGGAACCTGCCCGTCCTTCCTCTGTCTCGAGATTCGCATCCACTTGTGTGTGTACGGTGTATAAATGACATATGCAGCGGAAGTTGTACTTAAATGCAAGAATTATTAAGAATCAATTAAACAAAACCTACTGTGGAAAAACCCTTAAAAGTACTGTGTATAAAGGTAGACGACTATACCATGTAAAGTATTTATGTACAATATCATGACATGCCCCAGTTCTTAAAAGAATCAAAATATCAAAACAAAAACACACGTACAAATAATCCTCAACGGTAGGCAGTCAGAGGTAGTCGCGTAGGATCCCCTTGCCCTTACTTGTACTCGGATATGCACTTAATCATCACAGAAGAAAATGGATGACGAGTCCAGTCAGTAAAATCCCAAGGAACTTCTCCGAGCATTCAAATAATCAAATGGAATTCAATAAATATTGTTAAATAAACATGCAGAATGTAAACATGCAACTGTAAGTAGGGCATCGCATGCATAGATAACAATAAAGTGCAAATGTGAGTGCCTGTTCCAGTCAAACTAAACCATACTTTGGGATTCCTTTCCAGGATCCCACTAGTGGGCACACCCAACAAGCTATCACTTGATCCTTCTCGGTGGTCGGCGTAGACCTAGGACGCCAGCTGTGTCACACTTTGGAGTCAAGCAACCAAAGTCAACAATCCTTATCTAAACCATACTTCACCACCTTTTCTCTCACCACACACACACACACACCCTACGCACATACACACACACCCCGGGAGGCCGAGAAAGGGAAGAAGGAACGTAGAGGGGGAGGAAAGAAGAGAAGGTGAAGATGTTACGATCGAGGTGAGTCCTCGTTGTTATTGTGGGTTTCGGTTTGGCAGTAGTGGCGAGACAAGGGTTCGGCCCCGGAGGCCGAACCGGGTCGCGGTGGTGATGGCAAGGGTGTCTCCCCTGCCATCGAGTCCACCGAGGTTAGGGTGGAGAGAAACCCCAACCCAAACCACGGAGGAAAAGAAGAAAATAAAATGCTGCTCCCGATCGAACCACTGGTTCGATCGGGGAAAATGGTGCACACACGCGCGCGCATGCGCGCTTGTGCACCCCCATGCATGGGTCGGGCCCAGAACGAGCCAGGCTCGGCCCATGGCTTGGACCTGTTCTGGTCTAGAGTCGGGTCAGGTCCGACCCATACAAAAAAAAGAAAAAAAAATGAAAGAAAAAATTTGGAAAAAAATCCGAAGAAATTGGGAAAATTCTGAAAAAAAAATATATTTTGATAAAATAAATAGAAATTTATAAATTTCTATGAAAAGAAAATATGTAGGAATGTCGGACGCGACTTTTTGCGGGGTTTTGCCTCGAAAAGCTCGAAATGGGCAATTTGGCCTAAAAATTTTAGAAATTTGTTGTAAATTGTCATGCTAAATTAAATTATTGATAAAGGGACATAAGTTGACACGGGTGATCAATTGGCGATCAAGGACTCGGTAGACTTGGACATAGGGATTGATTACGGGGTATTGGAGTGCGTTGTGAGGTTTGTAAAACCCAATAGAAAAACTCTTGAGTATTTATTTTGCTTTGCATTTCCGTTCAATTTCAGTATTCATTGTGAATTTTCCTATATCTATATCTTGTCGTTGTTTACACGGTTGGTTGAGTTACTCCCACCGGATTTTTCGTTGCGTGTTTATGCATTCTAGACCATAGCATGTATATCAAGAGTTCTCGGTGGATAACGACCCGAGCTAAGGAACTGCTACATGTGTGGGTGCGTCGCAGGTCTACGCCAGCCATCGAGAGGACCAGGTGATAGCCAGTTGGGTGCGCCCGCTAGTGGGATCCTGAAAGGGTATTCCGAAGTATGGTCTAGTCTGATTGGAACATACACACACATTTGCACTTTATTGTTATTTATGCATGTGATGCCCTACTTACAGTTGCATGTTTACATTTCGCATGTTTATTTAACAGTATTTATTGAATTCTATTTGATTATTTGAATGCTCGGAGGAGTTCCTTAGGATTTTACTAACTGGACTCGTCATCCATTTTCTTCTGTAATGATTGAGTGCATATCCGAGTACAAGTAAGGGCAAGGGGATCCTACGCGACTACCTCTGACTGCCGACCATTGAGGATTATTTATACGTGTGTTTTTGTTTTGATATTTTTGATTCTTTTGAGAACTGGGGCATGTCATGATATTGTACATAGATATCTCATATGGTACAGTTGTTTACTTATACATAATACTTTTCAGGGTTTTTTCACAGTAGGATTTGTTGAATTGATTATTAATAATTCTTGCATTTACGTACTTCCGATGCATATGTCATTTACACTCTGTACACACAAGTGGATGGGAATTTCGAGACATAAAAAGGACGGGTAGGTGTCGTACATGTGTAGTAAGGCCGGTTGGCAAGGAGTATATGGAGACACGTCACCCCGGGGCGGCGAAGGGGCTGTGAAGGCTGCCAAACCAATATTTCAATTATTGCAAATTTTTTTTATTTATATACTAGATAATTGTGTTAATATATTTGCATAGAAATTAATATTTGAAATATTATGAAATGGTATTTTCAAAATAATAATAATAATAATAATAATAATAATATTATTATTATTATTATTATTATTATTATTATTATTATTATTATTATTATTATTATTATTATGTGTAAGAACTCGCGTAAATGAGTTGTAGATGAGGATAGTGTCATAGGTATCTTTTACTCCATTTTAGAATCTAATGGTTGGATATGCCCTTCTTTTTTATAAGAATGGTTGGATACACCCTTAGCTTATGCCAAGGCATAAGTTATGGTTTTTTTTTTCTAAAAGTGGGGTGGAGATACATTTTATTTCCCAAAATATGGAAGTTTACTTTTAAATTCCAAAAGTAGGTGATAACTCCTTTTGAAGAGGAAGTATTGATGATGAGGTGGCATGCATGGCAGTGAGGTGATGGTGAGGTGGAAGGCAATTGTATAGATAGCTCTTTTTGAAAAGGAGCTATCTATACAAAACTATACACTCTATGAATGACTCCTTTTGAAAATGAGCTATCAATACAAATTTTTTTCCTTATGAACGACACGTGCATATGGAGATGAACGACACGTATCTCGAGGTAGATAACTAATGTATACAACACGCACGCATATCGACGTGGACAACCCATGAAAACTTCACCCATGTATGCCGAGGTGGAGATTTCAAGGAAATGGAAAGCACGTCTATCGAGGTGGGCGACCTATGCAACCTCGCGCAACTCATACAAACGTCGCGCACGTGTCTCAAGGTGATAAAGCCAATGCCAACGTCACACACGTATCTCCTGGTTGACAACACATGAAAATGCCACGCACGTATGTCAAGGTAGGTTAGCCATGCATATCCACTACAGACCGTAGACCTCATGCAAACGTCGCGCACGTATCGCGGGGTGGAGAACCCGTGCAACCCATAGTAAGCATGCAACTCATCCTTTAAACTTTTGTGTTACTTTTATGTCGTGATGAAAAGTAGAGAAACGAAAAATAAAATAATTGTAGGGCAAAACCACGTTTTTTTTTTTTTCGAGAGCTTAAAATTAAAAAAACAATCATCTGTTGAGAAATAAGTTCATTATATGAGAAGGTTGTATACATCAACTTCGTTCACACAAAGATATAAGCTGAAACAAATCACCATGACATCAAGAAAGCTCATCATGCAAGTCTATTACGATGATTACATTGACGTTGTTGCTCGGTGATGCAAACCAGACGTACTCTATGTCTAGTTGGACGATGTGTTTGTACATCCGGTTGAGGTTGTTAAGGTTGCTGATCTTGCATTGAATGGCGTCGAGTTGATTGATGTTCTTCCTATGGTGCTTCACTCGACTCACCTCTGTTACTGATGCTCACTCGACTCACCTCTGCTACTGATGCTCCCAAAATCGGAGGTTGAACCATCCCAAAATAATGGCTTCCTGTATGCGGTTGGGGGAAAGGAACATGAGGCTGCGACATGGTTAACAAGTTCATGAATGAGTCATCTCCACTATATGACATATTGTAATTATAACATGGTGGAGTATATGGACTCAATATGTATTGAGGCAATGATGGATACATTTGATGTCTAGGCATTCCATGGTCCACATATGAAGACGACGACTCGGGTGCATAAGGATCAAAATGGTAAAGAGGAAGATTCATGATCGGTGGCCTGGGTACAAACATTTAAGGTTATGGTTGCATTGTGGACGATGCATGAATGTACCCATGAGAAAAATGACTTGGTGGGGATGATCGTTGGCTACTTTCTCCCAACAGTCTCTGTTTTACTCACTCTCGGACGAGATGAACGTGTTGGAGGAGAACGTCTGCTACTCTCTGTAGTAATCTCAGTCTGACTAGATGGACATGGTGGACGAGGACGTCTGGTGCTTTCCCCACAGTCTTTAGTCGTGTTCTTCTTCTTCTCACCTCTCTATTTGCTTCGCCCTTATCCTATTCTTCATCTTCCTTTTCATTATCCTCATTTATGTCATGTTCAACATCAATTCCGTCATCCCATAGAGTAAACCTTTGCCTTTCATCTTCGTCTAAAACTTTAATCTCTTCATCAAGCGCAGCAAGACCTTGCCCGTACCCATCCTCAATAAACACTTGCCTCAGTCGATGCATCAAGTTACACTGATATAAAAACATGAGTTCAAAGCACGCAATATAAGATATTAGTTGTTCGAGAAAAAATAAGAGTTTCAAGTTTACTGAATAGTCACGTAAAGCCCCGTCGTGTTCAATGAATCTTCTAGTGACTGAGCGATACCACGTCATGTAGTCTTGATGATCGTGCCCTTCATCTTGTGCCGCTGTGACAATGTTGTCGCCACGATTTTCCCACATGTATATAAAGCTTGCGTGAAAAGTCACCCAATTTTCTTGATGGTGTCTACGCAATTCGATGTGGTGCAGTCGAGTGTCGTAAGCACAATTTGGTGGCACCACTTGAATCATTCTGAATTGTCTCATAACCCTTTCTAGTCGATGCCACTCGACATGTGGAAACAAATTAGGGGACATGTCGAAAGTCAACTACCATGACCGTCAGTACAGTATTCGGGAAGAGACCCCATGACTTCAGCACATGGTTGTCAAACTACATCATCCTCATTTTGCGACGAGTCATCACGGTAAGCCGATACGACGTGCGTCGCACTCTGTGTAACTAAAAATGCATCGAGCTATCTGTATATAAAACAATAAATTATGAAAAATGAAAATGGACTAAATGTTAAAGAAATTAAGAAAAAAATATTTGTATTACCTGTGACCCAATGGAACGTCCATAAGCATATGTTCTTCATCCACTGTTCGTGGTTGAACTCTAGAAACACCCAAGCGTCGTGGTGCTATGAATGGAAACATGTCCCATGCCCACAGTTGTACAAGAATTGAAGCGCATGCAACCTCATGTGCCCCTGCGTAAGATCCGTGACACAACTCCCTATACAAATAACCTAAACATGCACTCCCCCAACTATATTGTCCAGCTACTTGAAAATCCTCCAACAATGGTAGAAACATTAAATGTACGAATCGATCGGACTTGTCGACGAATAGACAACCACCGATAAGTTGTAGTATGTATGATCGAACATAACGTTGCACCGACTCCTCATCGCTTTCATCATCTATAGCTGGTACGTTACGTTTAAGTCATTCGACTTTAAGTTTACAACCAATAATGTCATCTCCAACAGGGATTCGACCAAGTAGAATCTCGCACACATCAGCATAGTCTGTATTTGTCGTTCCCGTCACAGACATACCTTCGATAGGTAAGTCGAGCTGTACCTGCACGTCCTAGAATGTAATTGTGCACTCCCCACAATGCATGTGGAATGTATGCGTCTCAGGGCGCCATGTCTCTACCAATGCAGTAATCAAAGCCCAATCAAGGCTGAAAAATGCTACGCGGGAAATCTCATAGAACCCACTGGAACGAAGATATAGGATCATCCTCGAATGATACTGCACCGTTCGATCAACGACCCCATGTCTTCGACGTACGCGCAATCTTTCGTATACCTTATAATTGATAATGTATTAATCTATATTTTTTATACGTTTACGCTATAACATTTGACGTATACATGTAAAAAAGTTTACCTCACCCCTCCAGGTTCACAATGATCTGTGTGTAGATTGGAGTTACAAAAGTGAAGGATCAGATGGACCTGGATCCATTATTGTACAACTACAAATGAATGATATAAAAAGAATTAGAGTGTTGTTCGAAACCAAACGATAACTCTTTCTTATATGTTCAAACAATAACGAATGTGTAAACGCTCCAAATCAATCAATTTACGAACTTAAGTCATGACAAACAATATACAAAATCGGCTATCGGTTTTCATTGGAAGGTTGAGGTCTGTTTGGACAATTTTTTTTTGTTATGTCCATCTGAACGACAAATACCACACCGATTCTTCCTAGTAGGGACTCGTTCACGGTATTTATTTGGACATGTTGTTCTTCTATGTCATTCTTGATGACATATGCCATATCGCAAAGGCCTCGAGACATTAGGAATATCCATCTTGTTTTGTCTTCGCGTTCCCTTTGGTCTCCCTCGGCCACGTCTGCACCTTGGGTCGGGTATGATCTTTGTCTCAAAAGTCGGCCAATATTTCTCATCTGGGATGGCCTTGAAATTGTAGGAGTAACATTGTGCGTACACATCTACCCTATAGTATGGCTCAATGAATTGTGTGTAGCTGACTCGAATAACGGCACATGCAGCTAACACATGCGAGCAAGGGAAACCAAACGATTGCCATTTATTGCAACTGCACACCTGGTCCTTTAGGATGACGACTTGGGTATTGTTGCATTTATGAATGCGATCTCCATGTCTTCCAGTATGCACTTCGAACTCACCAATGTCGCGATTGATCAAAGTGACGTGATGCCTCCTTACGGATTGTTCATAATATGCGAGTTTATCCATGACATATTTTGTGTAGGATAGGCCGTTAGAGATTGCTTCAACGATTTCTTGTTTACGCCGATTGTGGTATGTCACCAATCCATAGCAAATTATCTAAGTCATCTCTGTTATTGGCAAGAATCGAGCCCCTTCAATACACCTTTAAAACACTCTGCAATTGACGATAACATTCGTGTAAGTAATATTACTTCAGCGATAACTGTATGTATTTGAGTGCAAAATATAACTTGCATTTCATACATACCAGCACCATTAGAATTCATCCATCCATACCGCATGCCTCCGTCGTGCGATTGAGTCCATAGTTCTTTGGGGATGGCATTGACATATTGCAGAAATTGAGGCGTTCGTGATGATAACTATGCAAAACGCTCCACGCACGCATTAAATTTTCGTTCTTGATGTTGAGCAGATGCTCGAGCGAGAAGTTTTTTCAAGGGGTCATTTTTGAAATGGGTGTTGAAATTACTAAGCAAATGTCGCAAACAATAATGGTGGTGCCCTTTTGGGGGACAAAAATCGTTGCTCGGGGTGTTGACCGCCTCTAAAATGCCAGGGTGACGATCAGAAATAACGCAAACTCCTTCTCTACTTATCACGTGTTTGCGCAACATCCTCAAAAACCACCCCCATGAATCAGTTGATTCTGTTTCCGCAACGGCAAATGCAACTGGTAGTATGTGTCCATTACCATCAATAGAGATCGCAATCATTAGCTTCCCACTGTATTTGCCATATAAGAATGTCGCATCAATCAGAAACAGAGGCCTGCAAAACTTAAAAGCATGTATCGATGTTTCAAATGCAAAAAAACACACGACAAAATTGAGGAGACGCAGTTCTTATCTCATCAGCAGCCTATTGTCTATGTGACCACTCGATTCTTGTCCTCAGACTCTTATTCCTCACGGCTGCCAACCATCTTGGTAATAAAGCGTATGACTCATCCCAATCTCCAAATGCACATGCAATTGCCTTCCTTTTAGCATCCCACATTCGCTTGTAGTTGACTTCGTGTCCGTATTTTCCCTTAATTATTTGCATTAATGCTTTGATAGTGATTGCTTGATCGCTCTAGACGACGCTTTGGATCTCTCGCGCAAGCATGTTGGCGTCAAGTTGGGCATGACCGTGTTCTACGTCGGGATTAATACACGTATGCGGTACGTCTAATTTTGTTATCTCCCATAATTGTGTTTTCTTTCGCAAACAAGCACGAAGACGCCACATACACCCGTCTTGCGCACGTCTGCCCTTAATTGCCCACGTAGTTGTAGTCAATTTCATCACATGGTATTGACAATGTCTATTAACATGCCACACTTTGACGGCATGTTGTAAGTCTTTTTTATTGTCAAAGTACATCCCTATCTCCAAATCAAAATTAGACATGTCCCCCCCAGTTTGTTGATGGGAATGTTGGGTCGCAGTAGAATTAGCCACATCCCAATCGATTTCGTTATATACCAGTATTGGTTGGTGAACTTCATCATCACTTACTTCCTCCAACAAAATTTCTTCATCGATAGTAAATTGCTCACCATCTTCCACATTTTCTGCACCCGGAGGTTCATATCTTGGATCATCCGTGAAAACATTGACGTTATCCCAATCGACAGTTACTGCAGCATCCTCGTTGGGACGTATGTCCTCATCTGTTTCATTATTGGCGTCCTCGTTAACTTCATCGTCATTAGAGGCATTAATATCTTCATGTAATAAACTAACAAATCCCTCTTCCACGATCTCACCTTGTGGGGGATTGCATATGCAGCCTTTCCATCATTAATGTTGCGTCTGGCGTGCCGTCATGTCCATCACGAACTTGCGAATGAACCATACGATTTTCAACTGAGTCGATTGACTCAAATGTCAAATAGATATCTACCGTTGTAGTTATTGGTAAATTGACCACCGTCTCCCACATCAAGTCGAAGTGTGTCGTATCATGCAGCAACACAGGGACGTAATAATGTGAGCCTCCAGGGGGGATTATTATGTGGCGATAAGTCATCTGAACTAGAGTCTCCGTAGATGAGATATTGAACGCGTAACACACGTCATCTATCAATTGACGGCCACTCGTCCCAAACTTAACCATCAACACTGCTGATCGGGGTGTGTTGTACGCGATGTCATTTAAACCATTAACACTTCCACCGTACGCATAGAATAGAAAAGGACGTTTCTATGTTCCATGACCTACATAAGTTTTTGAACATTGATGTAAAATAATTACATACAAATGCACAAATATGTTAAGTGAAATAGCTGATTACTGACGGAAGTTAAAGCGTAATCAAACTTTCTGATGTAGAAGATCGCAATAAGAGCGCAACTACAGAGCGTACTCATTCGTTTGCACTCACATGTTCTGTGTAATAACTCATACTTGCATGCCAAACAATCAAACCTACTGAACTGGTTTACAAGGAGCGCGATTTTCATTTAAAAATTTAAGTCAAATTATTTTATCGAAATGGGGGTGATTTAAACACCAATGGAACTTTCTGATGTAGAGGATCGCCTTAACGACGCAACTACAGTGCCTACTCATTCATCTGTGTTTGAGTTTCTTAATGTTTTAAATACACATTCCATTAAATAAACATATCAACCATTTTTCAAAAACACAATACCTATGTCACTACATATCATGTAAATCATAACAAAACCAAATAAATAATTATGAAAATACTAAATTTGTAAACTTACTATTTTCCTCTGTTTTTTGTCTTCAACCTAATAATCCTGCAATAAAATCTTATTTCCGTTAGTTTATAACACGGGGAGTAAAATATATCAACATCAATAAAATTTGTTCCACTTGTGTGTATATTGAAGGACACATGAGAACAATAACACGGTTTAACATGATAGTTTACCAAAATCATACCGGTCAACTAAAATAAACTAACTAAAGTAACAACCTAAACTATACTAACCTAAAATAACCGAACAACAAAACTAAAGTAAACTAATCAATTATAACTAAGCAAAAACCAAAGTAAACCTTTAAACAAATGAAGAGTTGAGTCTTAAACTAAACTCAACTAACCTAACCTAACCTAAATACCTCAAATGTAGCGCACATAATGACTTGAAACGCACAAACAAGTTTTCAAAATCCTTGCACTCATACACCTTAAATCTACCCCATGCACATAGCGTACGTGAAAACATCGCTTCGTAAAAAGATCATGGAATTCTTGATTCAACAAAGTTGACTACCAACTAATGAGTTTTACAAACATCTCTTAAAATTAACCTAACCTAACCTAACTACCTAAACTTAACTAACTAAACAAACTACCTAAACTAAACTAACCAAACTCCATAAACTAAACTAACTAAACTAACTAAACTACCTAAAGTCGATTAACTAAACTAAACTAAACTAACTAAACTAACTTAACTAACTTAACTAACTACCTAAAGTCAATTAACTAAACTAAACTAACCAAACTACTTAAACAAAACTAACTAACGTAAACCTAACCAAACTACTTAAACAAAACTAACTAACGTAAACCAAACTAACTAACCTAAACACCTAAACTAAACTAACGTAACTAACTAAGCTAACTACCTAAAGTCGATTAACTAAACTAAACTAAACTAACATAACCTAACTACCTACACTTAACTAACTAAACTAACCACCTAAACTAAACGCCTAAACTAAACTAACTACCTAAGCTAAACTAAACTAACTACCTAAACTAACTAAACTAACCACCTAAACTAAACTAACTAACTTAACTAAACTAACTTAACTAACTAAACTAACTACCTAAAGTCGATTAACTAAACTACTAAACTAAACTAAACTAACCTCCTCCTTCTCCTCTGTTACTACGCTACGCTAGCCCGCTACACGCTTCTCCGCGCCCATTGCTCCTTCCTCCTCACTACTACGCAGTTGCTCATTCTTCATATCATTGCTGGCGATGCGAGCCTACGCTGCCGCTGTCGTTGCTCCTTCCTCAGCCCCCGCAGCTCTTTGCTCCGGTGCCCCGTCAACTCCCTCTCCTCCTTCTCTGCCGCGCTTGTGCACCGCCGCGTCTCCTTCAAACCCAACCCGTCCCCTCTTGGCCAACTCCCTCCGCGGTGTCTCCTTCCACCCGCCCTCTTCCCCCTACCCTCCTTAAATACCCGACGCCCCCTCCTCTACAACACTCACGTGACCCCTACCACCCTACCCCGTACCTCCTTCTTCCTCCTTCCTAAAATCAACGAAGAGAATATATTCTCTGCGTTGGTTTCGGGAAGGAGAAAAGAGGGTACACAGATAGCGCCTTCTGAGAAGGCGTTATCTGTGTACCCATCGGCCCAGGGGTTCGGCCATGTCCACGTGGTCATCCTACGTGGACATTTACACCAATAAAGCCTTTTGTAAAGGCGCTATTGGTGTACACACAAAGGCGCTATTAGTGTATGTCGTCCTACATGGCCCATACACATGGATAGCGTTTGGACAGGCGATATTGCCTATTCTTGGAAAAAAAAAAACACAACCTTATTTTCCTCATTTAAACTAGTACATTTGTAATTTTGTAATTTTTCCGCATAAGTTGCTAACAACAATTTATTTTCTTTTGAGGTACAACCAAATTCTTCTCAATTTTATCTTATATAAAAAGGGGCCGCGCTATGAGCACCCCACTTTTCTATGAGGGCAAGCCACCATATAAGAGAACCCGCAGTTCCAATTATGCCTTAGAAAATTACCTACTTACCCCTTACAAATCCTATGAAAAATAATGGCCAAAGTATGCTCGATAATTATTTTCAAAAAAATTATTTATAACAACTTCAACCTTGGGGTGACTTTTTAACTTTGAAATCCTCAATATTCTTCATATTGACAAAAAAAAAACTTGAAAAGTTCGCTTCATATTTTTCATGGACTCCAAAAACACGCAAATCGGATAAAAATAAAAAATTCATGAATTTTTCAATAAACCCTATTGCTTAGGCAAACTATTAATTTTGAACTAACAAAACTTCTCCAAATCACTATTTTCATGATTAAATCCTCAAAACTCGACATCAAATACCTGAAAATCACTTTATACCAAATGTAAAATATTTCAACAGTCTGTGGCATCAATTTAGATCAAAACATATAATCTATTCATCCAAAATCCCAATGCAAATCAATTTCAACTATAAAGCATCTTCAAAATAGCTCTCAACTTAATTCCAAATTGGCACAAATTAACCCAATTCATCAATTTATAACAATTTACACCAATTCACATCAAAACACCTCCAGAAAAATTGAAAAATCACAAAAATTCAAATTAAATTGACAGAAATGTCAAGAATTGAGAATTTGCCAAATTTCAAGTTGAATCCCTCGCTTTCACGACAGAAGCTTGGCTCTAACCAACCTTCTCGTGATGTTATACTATTTTGCAGAGAGAAATTAGACAAAAATCGGACGTTGAAAATTCGCATGCAAAAGGTGCGAAGAGGCTTTGAGAAACGATTTCTTCTTTTTTATTTTTTTTTTTTGAAATGAATTCAACATTCGTTTGTTACAACTTAATTTCTTTTTATTTACTAATTTTGAAAATCTCTATTTTAACGTGTTTTAACATTTAGAGATCATTTTTTTATCAAGTTTTTCATTAAAATTCCCGACAAAACAGTCTAACTTCATAAAGCGTCCATAACACTGATTTTAGTGACACCAAAATAAAAATAAAAAAATCCTAACTTTGTCCACGACACATCAAACATTTACTGACCAATTCTTTGGCCATACTTAACCAAACTCAAACCAATTTAGACCCAATCTCGATCTATCACCGCCAATCGACACAAAACTCAAGGCAAAATCTCTCACCAACTTCATTTTAATCTTTTCATTACCACCAATCCCGAATGACATGCAAATCAAGGCAAAACCCTCACGCGATACTTAACACTTAATCACTAATTTTCGAGCAACTAATAATTTTTATTTCACTTGTGCCCTTCAAACATACTTACCATGACAATTATGACAAAAATTGAAGATACACCTCAACACACTCTAATTTCACAATAAAATACCATATAATATGCACACTAGGCATTGACCTACAAAAGAGTAACGTTGACCTAGTGATTTCTCTTTTTCACCGATCCAAGTCATAATCCACAACACGTGTCGTGATTTAAATCCACATATCTCGTAATTAGGTCATAATATAGATTTATTGAAATTAAGGATTTCACACCGAATCAGACGCGAACAAGGAAACAACGCGAAACAACCATCAAATTGAACCATAAACAACATCATAGCACTCATACAACAATATTGATCCATAACTTACATATTCTTTAAAAACATAGAACTAAAAAGAAACTCACCTACAGTCGATCCAAGTGAGAAAGAAACCTCCAACGCTCGAAGAACCACCACCTCTTTTTCTTCCAAAACAAAGACCGAATTCAAGTCTAGGGGTCACCAACGAGGTATTGAGTTTGTCGAACGGAGGTAGCGTGTTTAACAAATGGATGGAAGACCTAGAGCTCTCGATTTATGCATTGTTGGGGGTGCGGTGCCTTTGTAAACCCAAAGGGTAATTTATGGATTCATACATTAGAGTGGGGTGCCCTAATATGGTGGCTTGCCCTGACAAAAAGTGGGGTGCGCATAGTGCGAGCTAAAAAAAAAAAAAAAACTCCTCGATTTTGAAGGTAAGGTGAAATCTTGTTTCCACCCCTTTTATTGGGTTCATCTTCTTCCAAACCTGACTCGAATTCCAAATTGCCAAGTACAGGTTACAAATGTGCCCCCATTACCAATACATGTTATTTAACATATACAACAAAATAAAACAAATTCCAGAAACTAAAAGAATCCCTTTCAATACACTTAGCATTCAAACACTAAACAAAGAATATTACTAGATTGCCAATTTACACCTTCATATTTCACGATAAACAAACAAAAATGCCATTTCTTCAAAATACACGGGCTTCATTGCCATAAGATTCATTTGCATGATCTGAGACATGCCGACATTCGTCCGATAAAGCCATGGTTAACATCTCAGTGCAGAAATGATCATCTGGTTTTAGCCATAGAGCCTGAGAGGTTAAATAGCAACACCAAATTTAAATTAAAACAGCTACAACATCAGTACTTTTTAAGAATTTCACAAAAACAAAATTCAATAAGGATATAAGTTCTATAATCAATGTCTACATATTGAAAGAATTCCTAGACGTTTCTTTTCAACTCTTCTAGGAACCTTACTATATTGGATATAATAAGATGGGTAGTACTAGGGTGACCCCACTTTGGACACTCGAAATAGACACCCAGTCGTTGACGTCCCTAACTGCACATCAATTTGTGTGCATGCAAACATCGATGCGCAAATCAATAGACACCAATAAGCAGGTGTCCATTTCGGGTGTCCATTTCGGGTCACCCAATCATTTTCTTGATAAGATATTTCTTTTTTATTTCATTAGATAATTCATGCACTACTTACCTTGTGGTAATACGCTATTGCAGCATTGAAGTTGTCCTGCATAAAAGAACCAGACATGTATTAACTAAAAAAGATGCGAGTTCAAAAAAAAAAAAAGAAAAGAGAAGAATGATCAAGGTGTCAAAATCTTTAAAAATCGTTAAAGGAACACAAGATTTCAAAGTAGAATACTATTATGCTGTCCGAAGTTTCAATCTCCAAAGAGTGAACAATGCGCCGGGTTGTTTTTCATGCAAACTTAATAACTTCAACATGAAAGACACACACTCAAACAATCACATTATACATTCATTTTCCCCAAAACTAGCTCTGAACAAAAAAGAGAAAGAAACAAGTATAAACAAAAAATGGAAGGGATGTAAATTCATCATGAACATGAAACATAACAACCTCAATCCTTCCTAAACAATGCATTCCACATTAACTAAGTATAATGTTGAGCTTTTTAAAATTTGCAGACCGGCATCTTTGGATGTCACCAGACCACAGCCCTTCACTAATTTTTGCATCTACTGGTGCTACCCTTCTCATCATGAAAGCAAGAGTAACAACGATCACTCTCACTTTGATGTAGCAAAAAAAAAAAAAAATCCATCTAACATCAAATCTGCGTATCTGATGGCCAAAGACTTATTTATGCTAAAAGACGTCTATTGAATAAATCTCAAAAGGAAAATAACTTAAAAAAAACAGAGAGTGTACATATTAGAAAGCCTACAAGCTCTGAATCCACGTTACTAAGAAAAGGTGTCACAATAAGAATGCAGCATGACGTGTTGACAAGTTTTGCAGCAGTCAGCCCATGGTCTAAATCACTTGTAGGTAGTTTTCTATTCAGTAATAAACAAGAAATAAAGGGTGAAATGGAGTTGAATTGTTTGCAGGAAATGACGTATAAAGTAGAGTTGCAAAGAGAGATAAATCAACTTTTTGGTTGTAGTTTGTTTGAAATGGAACAGAGCAGAACTCTCAAACTTTTTTGCAAGATCCTGAATGTTTCTCAGTCAATTAATAAAATTCTCGTTCCACTGAGGGAATAAGTTTGATTTCTCTCCCAGGTTCCTCCTAAAGTTTTCAATTCTGTTCTAGATTTTGGCATCAACTTTCTGGGCCTCATTAGAATCATTTATATCTTCTTTTTTTAGGTGGTCCCATGCCTTCGTATGAAACAAAGATGCCCGGTTCAACTCTCTTTATGCAATTACATATTTGCAACCATTAAAGTATTATAATAAACAGCAAATGCAATCCAATACTATGATTCTATCCAAACCATGTTGGTTGGAGTATACAAGTTAGAGGATTTCTGTACACCCTTCACTCTTAAAAGTCCAAAAAGGTGATAAGAACACCATAAATCTTATTTGATCATTAAAATTGATACTTGTAAATCAGGATTTAAACACAGAAGGACAAATGATACAACTCATACAATGTGGTATTGAACGCAAAATATTAACAATTTTTGCACCGTGTTAATCAGAAAATTGAAATGGTTAAGGAGGTACCTGCAAATGGTAAGTGTATGCTAGACCAGCATAAGTGCTCACACTTCTGGTTGACAAAGCAATAGCTTTCTCATAATATGATATAGCCTCTTGATACTTCCTGGAAACCAACAGCTAATAGTAAAAGATAAAGCAATGATCTACGCCACTAAAACCAAACATACAACAAACTGGAAAAAAAAGGTAACGTTACACACAAAGTACTGATAGAGACTTACCTCAGCTTTCTCAAGGCATGAGCAAGGTTCACTAGAGTTGGTTCCCACATTTCACTTAAAGATGACGGAAAAAATGTCAAAGTCTTCTCAAACCACCAGACCGCCCTTTTGTACCTATTTTTATTCCACAATATGACTACTAAAAAGCTGGTGATGCATAAACACCAATGATCTAAGAGCAATTTGAAGTGCAAATGAAGATGAGAATGAACGCTATATTAATGGGCCACATACAGGCCTAAAAAATGTAAGATAGCGTATCTGATTAATGCGGATTGTGTGGCAAAATCTTATGGACCTAGTGAATTACAAAATTCAAAGAAGAAAACCCATAAATCATAAATAAGAAACTACTAAATTTCAGTGTTTCTTATTTGGAAGTTACTAATTTATGCTAGTCACTAAATAACGTTAGTTACTATTTTCATATTAGTAAGATTTATTTCTTTATTTTATTGTAAGTCTTTTAGTAGCTTCTTCTTTAGGGAATTAGAATATTTGTCATTAAGAAGTTTCTAGTTTTGCTATTTCTTTCTATTTATGTGTGTTTATGACACCCGATAAATATGTAACTCATTTTCTAGTTTCATTATGAATTGAATTATTGAATAAGAATTAAGTTTGTCTTCCTTTGCTCAAGTTCGAGTGTTAAGTTCCGACGTAGAAACATGTTATATTCTTCTTAAGGCTTAATCAAGTGTTAGCCTTGTTTATTTTCGCTTTATTTGCTGCGTCAGTTGGTATAAAAGAAAGGTTTGCTTTCCTGTTCTCATGGCGGTTGATCCAGCAGCAGTACGCAGCGGTATTCATGACGGTGATCACGCTGTTAAGGCTTGAGACCTCAAGATCGAGGATAGAAGATCAAGAGGGGGCTTTGAAACCTTTCGAGCAATTAGTAGATCTCAAATTCCGACGTTTGGAGCAACGCATTGATAAAATTGCAGATCGACTTGACGCTCTTAGCGTAGATGCCAACAAAAATTGGAATGATGAAGGGCTTAATACCATAGATGAACTAGCTCGGGACAACCAGTTGCAGACCTGTTCTTGCAACCGAACGTAAGCGAGCGATCTACATTAACGAAGATAATTCTGATGATGATGGTGATTTTCTTCTACCACCAACACGACTAGTTGGTCATGGAAAAAATAACCATTATGGTGATCGAGACCATAGAGGCTTTAGGATCAGAGTAGATGTTCCATGTTTCAATGGTAATCTTAATATTGAAGAATTTTTGGATTGGCTTGCTGAGATCAAAAAATTCTTCGAATACATGGAGATCCCGAAAGAGAAGCGGGTGTAGTTGGTTGCATGTACATTAAAAGGTGGAGCTTCTGCTTGGTGGGAAAGATTGCAAACTAGGAGTTCGTGAAAGGTGAACACCCGTCAAAATTTGGTACCGGATGAAGCAGTTAATGCAAAAAGAATTTCTTCCTCCTGACTATGATCAAATCTTATTCCAACGCTACCAGAGATGTCGTCAAGGACAAAACTCTGTTCATGAATACACCGCAAAGTTTATGAGATTGGCGAAAATAAATGATCTCAGAGACACCGAGGGACGACAAGTTGCTCGATGTTTGGATGGATTGAAGTAGGTAATTAAAAGATAAAATAGGGGTGCATTTGTTGAGGACACTATTCGAAGCTCGTAACACCAGCCTTGAAAGCTGAATTGGCTTGCAAGAAAGAAGCGAACATGATTATTAGCGCAAAAATTATGGTCGGAATAAGTATGGTACAACTAGTGACAAAAGTAGTCTGGTTCAAAATGCACCTACACATAACGAGCGATACAAAGATGAATAGGCGGCTGGAAAACAGAAAGTCATAGAAACAAAGGATGGACAAAAGTTTACAAATCCTTATGCAAGACCAACCGCAGGCAAGTGTTTCAAGTGCATGCAACCTGGTCACAAATCCAATGACTGGCTCTACGGAAAGCAATCCATATGGTGGAGCGAGAAGATGAAGATGATGATATTCCATGCGCCCTAGATGGAGATGAGGATGAGTACGAGTGCAACGAAGATGATGGGCAAAATTATGTGGTGAGACGCATGATGCTTTCGCCAAAGCATGAAGATCAGACTCAAAGGCATCAATTATTCAAGCGAAGAAAATAATAATAAGCTAGAGAAAGAAGACAGAGTTTCAATTGTTATCATTCAAAGGGAGTCCAAAAGCCAAAGCTTTTGAAGTAGAGAAGTTTTCATCCCCAAGGCTTGATGATATGTACGATATATTGCATGGCTCTAAGGTGTTCACCAAAATTAATCTTCATAGCAAGTATCAGCAAATTCTAATTCAACCAAGAGATGAATGGAAGACACTTTTTAAGACACAAGATGGAATATATGAGTGGGTTGTGATGCTGTTTGAGTTGACTAAAGCTTCTACAACTTTTATCAAACTCGTGAAAACTCGAGGTCACACTTTTCTTAAGTGGAAGGGAATGATGCGGATTGTGTGGCAAAATCTTATAGACCAAGTGAATTACAAAATTCCAAGAAGAAACTCATAAATCATAAATAAGAAACTACTAAATTTCAGTGTTTCTTATTTGGAACGAGATGATAAAGAGATCGTACCAATGTCTGAGATAGAGAGTGGGGTGTGGTCACCGGTGAAGACGACACTTTTGCCTTACTAATTTATGCTAGTTCCTAATTTATGCTAGTCATTAATTTATATTAGTTACTATTTTCATATTAATAAGATTTCTTTCTTTATTCTATGGTTAAGTCTTTTAGTAGCTTCTTATTTAGGGAATTAGAATATTTGTCATTAGGAAGTTTCCAATTTTTCTATTTCTTTCTATTTAGGTGTGTTTATGACACCCAAAAAATATGTAACTCATTCTATAGTTTCATTATGAATTGAATTATTGAATAAGAATTAAGTTTGTCTTCCTTTGCTCAAGTTTGAGTGTTAAGTTTCGGTGTAGAAACTTGTTGTCTTCTTCTTAAGGCTAAATCAAGTGTTAGCCTTGTTTAGTTTCACTTTATTTGCTGCGTCACTGATATAAGGAACGGCAGAAATTTCTCACTTATAATTTACAAAAAAAAAAGACAGAAAAACTTGCAAATCGGGTGTGCAAACCATTTTCTGTATTTTTCATTTTAATTTTCTGTACCTGTAACTAACAACAACCAGTTCTGAAGCTAAAGATTGTAGGAAAAGATTGTCTTTTTCCAAAATTAATGTCACAATCAAAAAGTGGCATCAAAGAATTACTAGAAGGGAGAAGTTTCTTACTCCTTCATATGATAAGCGACAACTCCAAGTTCATTATACACAAGCGGATCAGAAGGACAAATTGTTTTAGCCTGCATGAAAAACTGAAGACAGAAAGGCTAGTTAAAAAAAGGGAATTTGGGTAAATGTTAAGTTTTCTACTTTTCTTTTTATTCACATTAAGTTATCAACACAGATACCTGCAACATGAGAGAAGAAGATATGTTAAGAAATCCATGTTTGTTACTAGTTCATATCAAAAAATAGAAAAAAAAAAAAATCTCCATCTTCAAAAAGTACTTGACGCTTCCAATGAAGCATAGTTAATTGCTCACATGAGCTAATATCATGTTCATAGACTCATAGTAAGCCAAATAAAGTATCTGTAAAGTAGCCCAGGTACTTGTACGATAGCTTTGTCCACAGATAAAATGCAACAACCAACACCTTGAACAAATAAATCACCTGCTCAGCAAGTTTGAAACTGTGTGTTCGCATGTATTCCATCCCAATGTATAAAGTTGGTAAATGACACCTGGAATAAAGCAATGAAAATGACAAAATAAAAAGAAACTCATCAGCAATAAAAGTAGAACTTTTAACTAGTAGAGGTATCAATTCCTCACAAAATAAAAATAAAACTAGTAGGGGTATGAATGAAATATTACAATTTAATCTCATGAAAGAAACAGATGTGGAACTAAGTCAAAGCATATGATCAATGCAGATCCCAATTACTTTGGAGTTTGGACTGAGGCTTTGAAGCTGCTATTGTAGGGAAACAGATGACAGCGATATAATCATTGTGTTGTACTGATAAGATTCTAGTCATAATGTACTCACATGAACAGACTCTGTCCTTCCAACAGCAATTCTAAAGATAAATACCTTCTCAAATTTTATTTTGTTAGAGCCCAACTTGAAAAAAAGAGAAACCACATGAAGATCAAAATAAATGAAATAGTTTTGTATGCATGTTTTTATTTTAGTGTGTCTAATTCATCAATGTGTTACCCTTTTGAACCAAGTGTGTCAATGAAATGTTCAGAAAGTATTGATCCCCTTTAAGTAATTGATTCATTGGCTATTCTAATTTTAAATGGATTGTTATTGACCTCTTAGGACCGCAGATGACCTCACTGTAAAGTGTAAATTCAAATAGTCATCAAGAGAGCGGATTGAATCAAAGTTGGCACACAAACTTAAAGACATGAAGAAGTCGAATTGATTAATCTAAATCTAAAAACGATAAACAATGTGCAGTTAAAATTAAAAAAAAAAAAAATTATAAAATTATATGGGTTTTTTTAGTACATAATCTAGCAAAACTCAGGTGCATATAAAAGTTCATAATTCGTCCAGCACGTTCAAAATATAAAAGTAACACCAGATCTGATCCAAAGTTCCAAACTACGTCTCAGTAATCCAATCCAAGTGAATTGGGTTGGCTTGTCTTAGCAAATACTAGTTTTAGGAAGAGGGAGTCGCATATAATTACTTTTAGTAGTGGTCATAACAAGAGTCAAATAGACTTTCTTTTAACAAGAAAAATAGATAGAAAAATATGTAGAGACTGCAAAGTCATACCCGGTGAAGCACTTACTACCCAACATAAGTTAGTAGTACTCGATATTAAGCTAACACGACGACATAATATGAATAAAAGAGTTAACGACCCTAGAATAAAGTTGTGGAACCTAAAACATAGTAAACAAGTAGAGTTTAGAGAAAACCTACTAAAGAAAATGTTTGGAATCTTGACTTAGATGCTAATACAATGTGGCTAGAAATGACTAGTTGCATAAGGAGAGTGGGATCAAATGTATTAGGTATATCTAAAGGCTTAGGACCACCAAAGAAAGAAACATGGTGGTGGAATGAGGATGTCCAACGAGCAATTAAGACTAAAAGAGAGATGTATAGGAAAATACCTAAGTGTCAAAATGAAGATGTGTACAATCAATATAGAGAAGCTAGAAAACAAGCTAAAAAAGTAGTTAGTCAAGCTAAAACAAATTTCATGGAAGATCTATATACAAGGTTAGGTAATAGAGATGGCGAAATATATATATATATATATAGGCTAGCCAAATTATGAGATAAAAAGAAACAAGACCCAAGTCATGTAAGATGAATTAAGGACAAAAATCAAAATGTTTTAACGCGCGAGGATGATATTAAGGAGAGATGGAAAAGTTACTTCGATAGTTAATTTAATGATGACCAAGTTGATATTATAATAGATGAAAACACACACCAAGAAAGAAATGTAAACTATACACGCAATATTCAAAACGGATGCCAATGGATTGGAGAAGAAACACGCTTGTGCCAATCTTCAAAAACAAATGAGACATTCAAAGTTGCTCAAACTAACGGGAAATTAAACTTATGAGTCACACTATGAAACTTTGGGAGAGGGTAATTGACAATACGCTAAGGAGAGAAACAACAATATCAGAGAGCCAATTTGGTTTCACGCCTGGGAAGTCAACTATGGAGGCAATTTTCCTTGTAAGACGATTGTTAGAAAAATATAGAGAAAAGAAAAAAGATATTCGTATGGTATTCGTAGATTTAGAAAAAGCATATTATAGGGTCCTTAGAGATGTTCTTTGGTGGATTCTAGAAAGAAAAAGAATGCATGCTAGATACATAGACACTATTAAGGATATATATGATGGAGTAGTAACGAGTATAAAGACATTTGGAGGAGCTACAAAAGAATTTCCCATTACGATAGGACTACATCAAGGATCGACTTTAAGCCCATATCTATTTACTTTAGTTATGGATGAACTAACTAGACATATTCAAGTCGATATACCATGGTGTATGCTATTTGCAGATGATATTGTCTTAGTGGATGAAACAAAAGATGGATTGAATAGGAAATTAGAACTTTGGAGGAATACATTAGAATCTAAAGGCTCTAAGTTGAGTAGGACGAAAATCGAATAAATGCACTGTGAGTTTAGAAACACTAGACATCGAGATGGCGGAGTGGTAAAATTAGGGGAAGTAAAATTTCCTAAGGTAAATCACTTTAGATACCTAGGATCAATCATACAAAATGATGGTAACATTGAGAATTATGTCACATAAAATTCAAGTTGGATGGAAGAAATGGCGGAGTGCAACAGAGGTGATTTGTGATCGAAATGTTCCTACTAAGTTAAAAAGAAAATTTTATAGAACCGCAATTAGGCCAGCTATGTTCTATGGAAGTGAATGTTGGGCGGTAAAGCAACAACAATTACATAAAATGAACGTAGCAGAAATGAGGATGCTTAGGTGGATGTGTGGTAAAACTAGTAAAGATAGAATAAGAAATATAGAAGTTCAAAGACAAGTAGGAGTAGCACCAATTGATACAAAGATTAGGGAATGGCGGTTGTGGTGGTTTGGTCACCTGCAAAGACGGCCTACAAATACCCCAACTAAAAAACTTGACTCAATAGAAATTGTAGAAATTCAACGAGGTAGGGACATACCAAAGTTAACATGGGATGCATTAATTAGGAGAGATTTGAATGGTTTGAAAAGCTCACCATCAATTGCACTTAATCGAGCACAATGGAAAAGTTTGATCCATGTAGCCGACCCCAGTTAATTTGTGGCTGAGGCTATGTTGTTGTTGTAACATAAACTCTACTATTCCGTCAATAAAAAAAAAACAGAAACTCTACTATAATATTATCATTTCTTAATAAACTAAACAGTGAAAAAAATTGACTAGTTCCTATCTGTTATGCTCTCAAGAAATTCGTCCGCTTTAGTAAGCAAATATTATCATTAACATGGAAAGACGCATATACATATATAAATAACATTTGTTATTATTATTTGTGTATGGTACCATTCAATGATTTCAATCATAAGCAAGAGATACAAAATGAAAATGTTAATTAGAATTGCATATAAAAAATTTCATTTTATAAAAATGATGATGGAAAGAGGCATACACATATATAACTAACATTTGTATCTTTCTCTACTCAATAGCTAGTGAAGAAATTCGATGATGCAAGGGTAGACTGAAGATAACTTGGAGCAAACTGATTAGAAAAGATTGAAGGGATTTGGAAAGCACACCATTAACTACACTAAATTGAGCTCAATGGAAGAGTTTGGTCCATGAAGCCAACCCCAACTAATTTGGGATTAAGGCTTTTGTGTCTCTCTGCTCATGCACGTGCCTCATGGCCATGCCTCACACCCTAGGGACCTCCATCGTCCTGAGCCCACCTTGTACTTTCTTTAACACGGTTTCTTTAATGGCTAAATGCCATTCCTTGAAGATCCTTTCCATTAAATAAAAGATTTTGTACAGTCTATTTTCGTAAGAAACTGCTGTACAATCAATTTTGGTATGAGTATATACTATATACACATTGGCCAACAATCTTCTAGATTGGCACTAGCCTGCTATATACTTAAGGTAAGATTAATCTAAATAATCTTTGGCCATAATTTCTGCAACCAGAATACACCATAAATATCTTTTACAAACTCTAACATATCTAATGAGGGTACTGGTTCTCAAAAGTTTGCTCAATTAAAACATTGTGAAGAAAGCTAATATATGTCTTCCATGATAGTCTCAATATCAATGGTCTAAATCCAGTCACTGGATCAGCAGCATATGACAAAGTAAAGGAGCAAGTCTTGAAGATTAGAAGCAATTCAAGAAATCTTCGTTTGAACTTTTGGAAACATAGGCAGGCACCTGTTACATTCTTCATTTTAGCTTAGACGAACAAATGTAATATGAGAAGGAAGGCTGCTAGAAATAATTCAGTCATCATTAGGAGAAAGTTCATAAAGTTAACGAGAAATTCTAGTGCTTTTTGGGAAAGGAAAATAATGTAGAATCTTGAAAGGATTTTATGTATTACACACAACAAATGAGTAGCAACCCTTGACTCACAATGATAATAACCTGGTCCACATCCCAGATGATGACAATGCAGGTTATACATGAACCTGATTGATATTTTCAGTGAAAGTTCTAAAATTGTTCCTTTTGATAACATTAGGGAATGGATGCAACTACTTATTTATATTACATTTTTTCCCTTGAAAACTTCTTTGCCTCCCCATTATAATCTTTTCTCATCAAGAAAACCTTCAAAGATACACACATCAAGATGTCATTTCCGACCAATTAATAATAATTTTAAAATTTATGCCTGAAGTGAACTAATGTATAACAAGAAAAGCACACAACACAATAAAGAAGTGATTAGTTCTCTATATTTTTAACAAGAGGGATTTCGTAAAACAAATTACCCAGGAAATAGACGAGCTGCGGTACGAAAAGAAGACATTGCTTGATCACCCTCTTCCTGAGCAGCGAAAGCATTTCCATGGCCTATCCAAGCATGTAGAAATGTTCCATCCAGACTTGTAGCCTTGCTAAACCAAAAAACAAAAACAAAAAAAAAAAAAAAACTTTAACCAACAAAATACGAGATCACTGAAATGTCAGCACTTGAAAACAGTTAGAGATAAATAATGAATATCCAAACAGGGAAATTGTTTTTTATAAAAAAGGATATTAAGAAAATTACAAGGAAAATCAAGCCTAATCTATCATCACTAAAAACGTTCTAAACAGGAGGAACAAGCAACAAGGGAAAAGAAAGTTTACGCAAAAACTTCTAGTCCAAGTTTAAAGAAGAAAAGGAAATGATGGCTGTTAGTTTAAGATTAGCAAAATGGAGCAAGGTTTGAAAAATCGACAAATTTCGCCAAACTTCGATGGAAGTTTATCGATAATGAAAATGAGGAAGCAAAACTATAGGGCTATATAAAACTTGCAAAGTTTCACCTGAAACTTAGACATGTTTCGCCAACCTTCGATCGACTTCGATGTTTTCCATCGAAACCCTTAAAAAAGAGACAAAAAAATGCAAGAAGTTTTTGGGGAAGTTACCGAAGTTTTTGGAGAAGTTATCGAAGTTACCCTTAAATAAAATAAAAAATTGAAAATCAATTTCTTTTCACATGATCACATCAAGTAGCAAATAAGATCAAAATTCATCATATAAAGCAATATAAAAACAAATATTAATGTCGTGTGTGTTGCGAATTGAGTGTTCATTGCAAAATAACTATTTTAAACAATTATATTGTGATTATTACGCATTACTATTGTATGATTAAGTATATTTCTAACATCTTTAAGGGGCAATTTGAGTTTTCTAGCATTTAAAGTGAAATTCCTTAAATTTCCATACAAAAACGAATTTATGTAAAACTTCCCTTGTCGAAGTTAACTTCTTCAAATTACTTTCGAATTTTAAGTGAGCGAAGCTTAAGGCGAAGTCGAAGTTTCGAACCTTGGAATAGCGTATGATATGTAGTAAACCATTCGAAAATAGGAAACTTAAACATGGCCAACCAAATTTTGGTTTTAGGTTTACTAGTATTTCCTCAAAAAAACAACATATTTGATTGAAGCAAGACGTTCAAAGTTCAATGCGCACCAATAGTTAGAGTTCTTGTTGCTAATTTAGATTTTCATGTACTTCATGCACCTTAAAAAAAAAGAATTCTTGATGCTAATTCCATGATCTTATCTTATGCAACAAAAGTTAGAGCTCTCAAATTCTGATTTCATAGTCTTAATCCAACCAACCAATAAAAAGGCATTGAACATCTTAGACTCTAAGAAATATGTATTCAGAAAGATTAAGGAATGCATTATATATAGGGTAATTTTATAATGGAGCTCAAATATATACCCATGTCATGGGAACTATATATCTCACTATTGGATTACTATGAAATTTTAATCTATTGGTGATTGATGTAGTGCATTTAATGCAAAACACATTAAATGGGTAATAAATGTTATATAATTGGGCTCCGTGGTAGAAGCACCCATATATATATATATATATATATATATATATATGTGTGTGTGTGTGTGTGTGTGCGCGCGCGTGTGTGTAACAGATCCAGCAAAATGTGGAAATAGTCAAATATTGGAGCAAATAGTGACAGACCAATCTCGACATATGTTCACAAGTCCACGAATTTCAAGAAAGAAATGAGCTAAGGAAATGATAAGAACCTTGATTTAATGGTAATCGAGAGAGAACGAACCAGCTTTATTGATGTTGACAATCAAAATGAGATACAAACACATAGGGAGAAAGAACTAGAAACCTTAGAATGAGGACTCCTCTTCTAACCAAGACAATCGTCTACACAAGAATGACCAAAAAACAAGAAAAACCACTTACATGAATCATGACACCCAATATATCCCAAACCCCCTTAATTCTCCCTCTATGCGTTCACACAAAACTTGACCCACTGACTCGATTGACTCACGTCTACGGTTCCTAACGCATGACAACTTCCTGATCTCCTGCTTATTCTTTGCTGGCATGAGCTGGCCCCACCATTGGGATAGTTGTAACAGCTTTCTCAAGAGATGATCCAGTAGATCTAGTATGTCTTAGTGATAGGAGGTCTAACATTACTCCTAGGACAACCACCTTGTCCTCAAGGTGGAATGCCAGAAACGACTTGCGCACGTGGCAAACTAACACCTACGAGGCATCGGAAATAGGGAGAGAAACCCGTTTGATTAGAACCTCGGGCCATGTGGAGAGGGCGCAGTTAACCAAAATTGTTTCAGGTTCCATGGAAACCATGAGTGAATCGGACACAAATGGCGGAAGGGTCGTAGTAGTCAGAACGTTGCCCATTACAGAACAGAGCTGAGATAAATGGAAAACCGAGTGGATGGACGAAGCGGAGGCAATTCGAGCTTATAAGCCACTGAACCCACGCGAGCCAACACCTTGAAGGGGCTATAAAAGCGAGGACTGAGCTTCATGTTAGATGTTGGTATGATGCGCAACTGTATGCCGACGATACGGACGAAGCTTGAGATAAGCCAAGTCGCCCACGACAAAAGAGACTTCGCAGTGGTGCTTGTCGGCTTGCTGTTGCGTCCTCTTTTGAACCAATAGAAGCTGGTCATGTAGCTCGGCAAGAGCCAAGTCCTTAGCTCGTAACATGGCGTCTACATCAACATTATTAGCGAGCGAGGCAGAGCTATAGCGGACCACGGAAGAGGGTCTCTGCCATAAACTACCTTAAAAAGGGAGCAAGACAATTAAGAATGGTAAGATGAGTTGTACCAGTATTCGGCCTAATGTAGTCAATCCGACCATTCCTTTGGTCTTTGGTGGATGAAGCACCTTAGGTAAGTTTCGAAACATCGATTGACAACCTCGATCTGGTAGTCGCTCAGTGGGTGGTAGCCTGGTAGGCAATGCTAAGATTCAACTGAGCATGTTGCAGCAGCTTGAACAATTCCGACCAAAAATGACTCAAGAAGACTTTGTCTTTATCCGAAACGATGCTATTTGAAAATCTGTGCAGGCATACAACCTCTTTCACGAAAGTATCGGCCACCACCTTAGCCGAGAACGGGTGGCGGAGCGGGAAGAAATGTGCATACTTGCTCAACCGATCAACGACCACAAAAATTGCATTTACACCTCGAGAAGATGGAAGGCCCTCAATAAAACCCATGGAAAGATCTTCCCATACCACGGCCGACACTTGCAAAGGTTGAAAAAGACCACCAGAGACAAAGTGTCATAGTTGTTGCGCTGACACACATCACAAGAAGTCACAAACTGTTGAACATCCCCTTTCATGCCTGCCCAACAAAACTCTGCCAACAAATGCTAGTATGTTTTGAGGAAACCTCCATGACTTCCAATGGGGGAAGGACGAAATTCAGCAAGAAGCTTAACCTTGAAACTGGAGGTTGCCAACAACACCACACATCGTTTGAATAGAAGTAGTCCATCAGCAATCGACCACCCTAGTTGAGTCAGCCTCCTTGACAGTAATGCAGCATGTATGGGGGCCAAAAAAGAATCATTGGCAACTTCACGAGATAAACTAAGAAGGTCCAGTAGAGAAGAGACCATCGTAGAGGACAATTCTGGTTCAAAGGGAACACGAGAGAGTGCATCACCCGCTTGGTCAGAAACACCCGGCCAATATTGGATCTTGAAGTGAAAACCCAGCAACTTGACTAGCCAGCGTTGATACTCTAGAGCTATCACCCGCTGTTCTAGTAAGAATAGCAAGCTACGCTGACCGATACGCACCAAGAAAGAACAACCCAAGAGGTAATGACGCCATTTTAGATAGCCAACACGATGGCCATGAGTTCCCTTTCATAAGCAAATTTGGTGCGAGCTCAGGGTGATAAGGCTTTCCTAAAAACTGCAATGGGCCTATCGAACTGAGAGAGAACCGCCCCCACACCGAACAGGGCCTCAAAGTTTGGTAAGGCCAAAATCGGAACAGCCTTGACTGCTTGCTTCAACTATTGGACAACAAAGGTGGCCTCATCAGACCACTAAAAGCATATTTGCGGAGTAAGAGTGTCAAGGGTGCTGCTATCTGGCCATAGTCTTTGACGAACCGCCTATAGTACCCGGTGAGACCCAAGAAGCCCCGTAAGTCCTTTGGAGAAGAAGGCATAGGCCAAGCATCCATGGCACACATCTCGTCCGGATCAGCCATCACACCCTTCCCCAAAATAATATGACCAAGGTACTCAAGATTAGTCCGTGCAAAACAACATTTTTTTAAAAAAAATTGACAAATAGAGAATTGAAATGTAGTATAGAGAGTACCTGATGAAGATCGTCACAGTGGTCGCTGAGGGAGGAGCTATAGACCAAGATGTCATCGAAAAAGACCAACACAAAACGACGTATGAGCCCCGTGAAGATAGAGTTCGTTAGGGATTGAAAAGTGGTTGGGGCGTTGGATAAGCCGAAAGTCATTACTTGGAACTCAAAATGGTTGTCATGGGTGCAGAATGTGGTCTTGTGGACATCAGAGAGGCGAACCTGAATCTAATGATATCAGGAATGGAGATCCAATTTGGAGAAACCGAAGCGCCATGTAGTTCGTCCAACAATTCATCAATTTTAAGGATTGGTAAACGGTCGGGGACCGTGGCCTTATTCACTGCCCAGTAATCCACATTCCACACAAATGCGTCAGCGACCGGCCTTCTTCTTGACTAGTAAGACTAGGCTAGAAAACGGACTTTTACTTGGTTGAATAATGCCTGCACTCAGCATTTCGAACACCACCTTCTCACTTTCATTTTTCTGCATATGGGGATAACGATAAGGCCTCATTCGTATCGAATCAGTCCCATCCTTCAACACTATTGCGTGGTCACAGTTGTGGTGGGGTGGCAGGGAGGTCGATGGTTGAAATAAGGAAGGGAACTCATCTAGTATCGCCTATATGCAGGCAACTCCCGTGAATCCATATTGAGGATTCCACCAAGAAACAACCCAACACGACATCCAAGAACGATGGATGGATTTACAGGGCACTAACGCACGATGTAGAGTGGGGTCGCCTTGGACTATAATATTCTTCCCTTCGAACACAAAGGACAAGGTAAGTGCTTCCAATCGATTGTGGTGGTGCCTATGGTCGACAACCACGTCATACCTAGAATCAAGTCATGCCCCCTCATGCTGATTTGAAAGAAATCTGCCACAACTTGCACCCCTTGAAAGGACACACCAAGGCCATTGCGCATACCCGACCCAAGCAGTCGAACTCCTACTTCAACAAAGACTCCATAATCTGTCGTAGGCACAACTGGAATGTGAAGCGTTCACCAAGGCTGGAGAGATGAAATTGTGGGACGCCCGAGAATCAATTAACACCACTACTTCACGGCCCAACAACTCACCCTTGACTCTGATAGTGTGTGGACCTGGGCCACCATTGATGGCATGAGCATAGAGCTTAATTGTAGCCAACTCTAGCTGGTCATCAGAAGACTCGGATGATGACTCTCCCGCATCATCTCTCTGGTTATCATTTTTCAGTAAAACATTCAAAACCTACCGCGCACACCTATGGGCGACAAACCATTTGTCGTCACAGCGGTAGCACAGCCCTTGCTTCTTGCGAGCCTGAGCCTCTGACTCGGTAAGCCTTTTATGCTTTGGTGGAGACACATTTGGAGTGGCGGTACTAGAGGAACTTGGACTCAACGACCTAGAAGAGACTGGGCTTGTTTTAGTGCTTAGGCCCACCGCAGAAGGGCCTTGAGTTGACTAACTAGGCTTTCTTTGGCTAGGATGGTGAGTGGGTGACTCTATGAGATGACTTGGACTCACCTTTTGGGCTCAGCCCAACACTTTTGGACTGGGCCTTGGATCCTCCAAGCCCAAGTGACTTGCTCTCCCCTAGCTCTTCCCCACCCTCCCCGCCCTGGCAATCACCGCCTTCAAGTTCGACGACGGATTGACCATCATCTCGAGGCCTAAGTGGTCCTTTAAGCCATTGGTGAATATTGCTATTTTGTGCCTCTCCGCTAAATCCTCTTGGTGCAACAATAACTCGTAACGCTGCCTGTATTCACGACCTGTCGATTCCTATTTGATGTAGAAAAATTGTTGACACACGCAAGTGGTCAACCTCTTTAAATCGCAATACCAGCTAAGTATCCAACTCCTCCCAACTATTGAATGGCTACATTTTCTCCTCAGTTTGTAACCATATCTGAGTGGCGTCGATGAGGAAAATTCGAGTAGCACGTAACTTGGAAACCTCAGACATATCATGAATAGTGAAATAGTGCTCTGCTTAATTGAGCCACACAAGGAGTTCATCGCCGTCACATGTGGGCATTTTGGTTTTCCATACTTCAGGCCTCGATCTGGAAAAAATTTTAGTCGTACAGTAAAGAATGGTTTAAATCAGTAAAATAAGTTAGGTTTTCTTTTTATTCGTTAACTAATGTATTGCGGCTTTTGAAAATGCGTCAACAATGGGAAAAATATCGCATTGCCACGTGGTGACAAGAATGGCGCATTCTCCGAATGCGCCATTCGTGTTATGTTCATATGGCTCGTGACTTATCCCATCGTCACGGATCAGGGAGTCCTCGAGAACGCAGAGAATGTAGGCTAGGGGGTTAAGAGGTCAGACTTATGGGTGGGGTGTGTAGCTAGGTCGTAGAGGGGTTGAATGAGGTGGGTGAGTTGGAGGCGTACTTAATGGTGTTGGTTGGTGGACTCTACATTAATAACTTCCTACGGCGTTATACATTGTGATGGAATACACAAATTTCTTTTGTTTGTTAAGTTTCTAGTCTTACCATTATGACCACAAAAGGGGATTGATACGGTCTTAGATTTAGGGTTTAGTATTTAGTAGTTTCTATTTTATTATTAAGAAAGTTTCTATCTTTATTATTTAGTAGGAATTATTAGTAGTTTCTATTTTAGTAGTTACTATCTTTTAGGTATTAATTAATAGGAAGTTTCTATATTTATTTTAAGTAAGTTTATAATTAGTAGAAGTTACTATTTATTAGTTTCTATTTTTATTGTATAAGGGAGTTTATATATACAAGTATTAAGGAATCAATAAAGCAAGCAATTTTAGCGAAAAGGAACCAAAGGAGGACTTGAAGTAGGAGAGTCACAGACTCCGCCTTTTCAATTACCTAATCTATCTCTCTCATCTGTTCTACTATTTTCTTATTTTTTCCATATCAACATAGGTTGAAACACAAATTCAATTGTGTCTAAACCCGTGACTAGATCCTGCACAAAGGTTCATAACAACTTGGTATCAGCCATGTCATGGGTGACACAAAAGCTCTGGTCGCGAAGTTGGAGACATTTATGGAGCAGATGAGCGCTCGGGAAAAGGCCCTCGAAGAACATATGATAGGTCACACTATCGTGATTTAATGGACATCAATGAAATCCGCCAGTGTTGATACTAAGGAACAATATAAGGGTTGTGGAGAACACGACGTATGGTCAAAGGAGTTTGCCAACTTGAAGCGAACTAGTTCTGTGGAGGAGTACCAACATCAATTCCAATCTTTTTGGTCCAGGACATCGGACATTAAACCACGACAACAGGTGAACTTGTTTAATCGATGACCTGCGGATTGACATTGAGTTGCTACAACCGGGCAATCTGCGCATTGCCATGAATCTTGCTTGTGCCTTAGAACGCAAGCGAAAACTCTATAAAGAGTCCCTTCCAGCAAGCATCATGCCCACGGTGAGCACTCCCAAAACTAGTTGAAGTTCCACTAACACAGCTATCACCAAAGACTTTGGAGCACCCTTGAACGACCATACACAAAAGGCGGCAACTATTACCACTAGTATTGTAACGGCCCGAAAATTTGACTTGTGCCACGTGTCAAGTCAAGGTCGTTTGTGGGACCCACTCGTCGAAATACGTATGTCCGAATCCAATTTAAGATGAAAATGCTAATTATGCGAGGAATTCGGTGAGCCGAAACATGAACGAGGACGCACATCGAGTCGCGTGCCGATGTGAGACCGAGATAGTGGCTCTATGTGGTTTAAAATGTACATTGAATATGCCTCGTGATGCGTGTAGCGCGAGTATCGAGATTTTGAAATGAGGCGGATTGGTGCCTCGAGATGTGTGCTGCTCGGTTGTTGAGTTTGTCTCGAGATTCGTATTGCGCGAATCTCGAGGGCACTTTTGATTTAAAAATCAAAAAGAAAATAAAAAGAAATGTATATATATATATATATATCTAAATGGGATAAGAAAGAAAAAGGAATCGGATAAGAATGAAAGAAAAAAAAAAAACAACAGCAGAGAGAGGAGGAAACGCAGCATAGAAGGAGTGACGATCAGGAGGAGAAGAAGAAATAAAGAAAGGAGAGAGAGATCGAGCTCCAAGGTGAGTTGTTGAATTTTACTGTCGTTGCTGTTGTTGTTGTTGATTTTGGTGGTCGTGACCATGGAGGATCCGCCTCCATGGCCGACCGAGAGAGGAGCGGGAGAAATGGCAAGGGGATCTCCCTTGCCATCAAAACCCATTAGGGTTGGAGTTGGGAGCCAACCCCAACTCCTCACGAGAAAAAAAAAAAAAAAAAAAAAAAATGGGAGTCGGGTCGGACCGACCCTGACCCGTTGGAGACCGGGTCGGACCGACCCGGGTCCGTTAGACCGGGTCGGGTCGACCCGAATCCGGTTGGACCGGGTCGGGTTTGACCCGGACCCACCTCAATATAATATATATATATATATATTTAATTATATATATATTTATTTAATTATTAAATTAAATTAAACGGTTTTTAATATATAATAAATTCCTGAAAAAAATAGATAAAAATATGGAAAAAAATTCAGGAAAATTCCAGAAAAATAGGAAAAAAATATATTTGTGACCCAAATCAATAAAACGCCAATATTCCCATAAAAAGTGAATGTGGGAGTCGGTCGAGGCGTTATACCGGAGTTTTACCTCGAAAAACGTGAAATCGGCAAATTGTTGTCGAACTCAATTTTGACCGATGTCGACAAAATTCGAGATGTTAAATCATTAAACTGGAATCTAAATTGATACATTTTCAACATTTAGGATCCTAGATGAGCTATTACGGGGTTTGGGTCGCGACGGAAGCCGGATAGCTTAGGAATGGATGTGCGAGGTAAGTAAACCAGCTAGGGACTTATACAGTATTTCATGTTTATCCATTGACTGTTGTTATTTACTGTTTTGTGATAACTTATTGTTGTTCACTGCAAAACTATACCTATATGTGTAGTTCGCTGGGGTTAACTCGCTCGCACGCACATATGGGAGAAACATAGAAGATGTATATGTCTTTCAGAGTAATTGGGGAGGCATATACATCTACATTGGGAGTGAAAGTACTATGCCCATATGTGTAGTTCGCTGGGTTTAACTCGCTCGCACGCACATATGGGGGAAACATAGAAGATGTATATGTCTTTCAGAGTAATTGGGGAGGCATATACATCTACATTGGGAGTGAAAGTACTATGCCCATATGTGTAGTTCGCTGGGGTTAACTCGCTCGCACGCACATATGGGGGGAACATAGAAGATGTATATGTCTTTCAGAGTAATTGGGGAGGCATATACATCTACCTTGGGAGTATTACTCATCGATGGATTGGTTACGATTTTTTTATATTCATGCGTTTCTTGATTTCCTTTCGTTCTATTTGCATGAATTCGACTGCTTTGGATATCGTGAAATGTTGTTTTGGATATTGTGAAATGTTGTATATCTGTCCTCCTGGATTTACTTACCTGGGCTCGTCATGCTTATGTTTGACTGAGTGCAGTGCCGCGGACGAGTAGCAGAGGGAAGGCTTCATAGTTAGGTGAATTTTTGTATATTTTGTATTTACTCTCCTCTGATGATATTTACTGGGTTCCACAATTAGGTTGCCTAACTCCTTGAAATTATGGTTGAGTTATTTTATTTGTAGTAATTGCTTCCGCTAAAATTGTAAAACTTGAAAAATATTAATAACTCAACTGTAAAATGTGGAATGTGTTGAAAATGATGGATTGGAAGGCTGACTAGGCTCGCGTTGACCTTGCGAGATTGGCTCGGGGGTCCACGTGAGCTTAGGCCGGGCGGAGCCCAATTCGTGGAAAATTGGGGTCGTCACAAGTATCGACACAATAATCGACAACTCCTCACCTCCATTCATCAAGAAGTTATCAAAGGTTGCGATGGTGGAACAAAGGACGAAGGGTTTGTGCTATAATTGCGATGAATCTTACAAACCTGGACACAAGTGCAAACGCCTGTTTTAGACAAAGGTTCCTAAAGTTGAAGATGGTGAAGCAAATAATGTGCTAGATATCCATTGACCAAGTTCAAAAATTGAGCTTGTGAATAATCTCAAATGATAGAAGGGAGTAATAATATTGTCATAGATTTACGGTTTAGTATTTAGTAGTTTCAATTTTATTATTAACAAAGTTTATATCTTTATTATTTAGTAGGAATTATAAGTAGTTTCTAATTAGAAGTAGTTTCTATTTTAGTAGTTACTATCTTCTAGATATTAATTAGTAAGAAGTTTCAATATTTATTTTAAGTTTCTTATTAGTAGAAGTTACTATTTATTAGTTTCTATTTTTATTGTATAAGGGACTCTATATATACAAGTATTAAGGAATCAATAAAGCAAATAATTTTAGTGAAAAGGAACCAAATGAGGAATTGAAGTAGGAGTGTCACGGTGATTTTCTTATCCGTAATAGTTTCTATTTTTATTGTATAAGGGACTCTATTTTTAGTGTTAGTATTGTTGGCTTTGGTAGGATTAAAGATGAGTATCCCACTTGGTCATACTTACCATGCTATTTTGAAATGGAAATCATCAATCTCACGGTGATTTTCTTATCCGTAATGGTTTCTTATTCCATGGTAGTCACTTGTGTATTCCTTGTACATTACTTCGTAAGTTTTTAGTTTGGAAATTACATGTTGGTGTTCTTGTTGGTTACTTTAGTTGAGATAAGTCTATAGGTCTTGTTGAGGATAGATTTTATTGACCTTCTTTGAAAATGATGTTGCTAGGATTGTTTTTTAGTGTCGTACTCATCAGGTGACTAAGGCTCGTAAACAAAATACTGGGTTATATACTCCTTTGCCTATTCCTCATGCACCTTAGCTCGATCTTAATATGGACTTTGTCCTTGGATTGCCTAAAACAGCCCGTGGTGAAGATTATATTTTGGTGGTTGTTGATAGGTTTTCCAAAATGGCTATTCCTTGTAGAAAATCTATAAATGCCTTTCGTGTTGCTAAGTTGTTCTTTAAGGAGATTGTTATGATTCATGGGTTGCCTACCTCAACAGTGTCTGATAGGGATGTGCAGTTTGTGAGTTATTTTAGGAAGAGATTATGAGAACTTTTTGGTACTAACCTAAAGTTTTCTTCTGCCTCTCTGATGGTTAGACTGAAGTGATTAACCATAGTTTAGGTTTGTTGCTTAGGTGTCTTGGGGTGAGAAACCTGGTAACTGGGATTTATTGTTACCTATTGCTAAATTTGCTTATAATAGCTTAATTAATTGATCCACTAGATTGTCCCTCTTTGAGGTCGTTCTTGGTTATCGGCCTCGTCAACCTATGGATCTTCTTCCATTACCACCAGATTCTCGTACCTCTTTTTTTGCTGAGTCTTTTGCCCAACACATACATGGCCTTCATGTTGATATTCAACGAAAGCTTGCAATTTCTAATGAAAATTATAAAATTAATGTTAATGTGCATCATAGGAATGTAGAATTTAATGAAAGTGATTATGTGATGGTACACATTCGTCTCGAGCGATACCCTCCACATTCATTCAAGAAACTACATGCCCGTGCTTCTGGCCCATTTCGTATCCTTCGAAGACTTGGACCAAATGCCTATGTACTTGACTTACCATCTAATATGCATTTTAATCCAGTTTTCAATATTGAGGACTTATATCCTTATAGAGGTACTTTTGAGCCTCCTTTGCAAATTTATGTTCCTGCATGTTCATCCTCTGCAGCTTCAGAGCCACGCCTTCTACCTATTTCTGCATCTTTTGAGCATATTGCTAATGTATTAGATGATGAGATAGTGGCTCCGTTTGGCACACCAGATGATAATCTAGCTGATAGTTGAAAAGCTAGTAGCTAATAGCTAAAAGCTGATAATCTAGCTGATTGACTATAATTGTTTGGAAAACCTAACTAATTGAGTAGCTGAAAAATACAAAATGACATAAAAGGATTAGATTAACTAAATATATTAATTATAAAAAATATTATTTATTTATATATAATTAGTCCTACAATATACTTATATATTATTAATATAACAAAGCTTAAATCCTAAATTAATTGAGGATGTACACATTATTAATAATATACTAAAAATAATACTTGTTTATGAGTTGAATTATATATGTAATATTAGATAAAAATATTTGAGTTTGTATATAAAAAATAACATGGTGTGTAGAATAAATCATATTTTTTGAAGCCTTATAAATATATTTTCGTATATTTACTACTTTTGGATCATTCGTATAGTTAATATTAAATAATAATATTATTTTTTTGTCAAAAATAATAATATTATTATTACTTTTTGTCAAAATTATTAATAATAATATTTAAGTTTGATCATACATATAAATAATCACTTGACAAAAAAATACATATATATAATATCGATGTGTTTTTATCACCTATACATTGTTGTTATGTTTTTTTAATAATATATGCAAGCGATTTGGAAAATATATTTTTGGCTTTACATCTATGTGGCAATCAACAAGTCACATTGAAAAACATATATATATATATATATATATATTATTGTAAGAAAAATACATATAAAAAACATATTCATGTCCAAACTTCGGCATATTATTTGTGATTTGTTAGATACGGAATAGAAGTCTTTGGTACGTATATTAAATATTGCATCTTATAAAAAAAAGGAAATCGCATGTATTACAACTTGGTCGCAAACAATAGGGTAAAAGTGGAAAATAAAACTCAAACGTCAGATTCTCAAACGAAACGCTACTCCTACTAGCGTCTAGAGTTTTAGCGGATCATCTAAATTATTTAAAAAAATAAGCTACAAACCAAACACAGCTTATTATTGAAACTAGCTTATCATCTAGATGATCAGTTAGCTTATAATGTAGTTTGTACGTGCCAAACGGAGCTAGTGTCTTCTTCTAATAGTGGATATCGTCGATATTTGGTGACTTGGAGGAAACATCCAACTTTTGAAGCTTCGTGGATTTATGAGGATGAGTTCATACGTCTGAATCGTGATCTTTTGAAGAACTACCATGCTGCTAACTCGTCGGAGTCAAATTCTTTCAAGCCAGGGAGAATTGATGTGGGACGTGTGAAGCGTTATCCAAAACATTAAAAGAGTAGAAGTAAAGATTGATTTAGATTAGGAGTTTCTTTGTTGAAGTTCTTGCAAGATTAGAATTTCAGTTTCTATTTTGATTAGGATTAGAAGTTACTATTTTATTAGAAGTTTTGCGTTATTAGAATCAGTAAGTTTTAATTATTTTCGTCACTTTAGTTAATGTAATTTTAAAAGGTCATTAGGACTTCAAATACCTAATTGTATTAGGAGTTTTAGGACCTTGATCCAATATATAAGTGTTTTGGTTAAATTGTATGATATAGAATATTGAACAAAATTGATATTAGCTTAAATTCCTTCTTTCTTCTTCTACTTGATTTTTCTACTCTAATCCTCCATTAGTATAGGCACCCAAAGATAACAAAATCATGTCATTCAAATTGTACCATTAAAACAAGAAGACAGTATAGAATATCTCTCAAACAGCAATATGTATGAATTGTCAGAACATATTTCACTAAGCATATGAAAAGAAAAAGAAACTCAAGAATGAAATGCTGCAGAAAATGCAAACAAATATTAGTTAATTTAAGATGAGGATGAGAATTACCTGAAGAAACGCCGTGATTGATCAAATTTCTTGATGCAATAGTAGTAGCATCCAATAGCAAACCATGACAAAGCTCTAAAAGTTACAAATCGTAGTCAGTAAATTAAACTAACCAGAAAAGTAAAAAATAAAAATAAAAAAATAAAGGTTAAAACCTTCTAAGATGTCATTCAATTTTTATTTATTTATTTTTCTTTTTGTCATATAGTTATCATATGCTTTGGGACACATAAACCTTCATGTAGAGCAAACATTTTGCTTGGGCTTCAATTTAAATCATAGTGTTAGACCCAAATCAAAACGAACTCAATTCAAACCTTAAAATTTATGTGGCATGAGGACTCACCAACGCCTTGCTATTCCAAGGCATTTCACAAATAATTAATTTAGAGACCCTGATAATTTGTGATTTATTAAAGGTTCTCCAACAATAAGTTACATATTTTGTGAATTTATGATTGCAAGGCATTAACTACGAGTTTTTGGGTCTAAGTAATATTTTAGAAAGTTGAAAGACAACAACAAAATCTCAACACAGTCTCAATCCCAAATTAGTTGGGGTCTGCTACATGGATCGAACTCTTTCATTGCGCTCGATTTATTGCAATTCACACCCAGGGAACAATGTGAGACACACCCTTGCTCATTTTTCACTACACCCGGGCTCCGATGCAGCGCGTCGCTAGGTGGGAACGCCTCAACGCTGAACACATTTGTTTGATCCGTTCAAAAAGAGCGACAAAAGTTTTACGCTGGCTGTCAACATATCACAACCTTCCCATATTTTTCAAGAATGAAAAGTAGTTTGGGGCTTCCCGCTCCCAATTTTTGGGTATGGAAAATGGGTTTGGGACCTTCCTCCCCAACTTTTCAAAATGGAAAATGGGCTTCGAAGTCCTCCATTATCCAGACTTAGGTCCGTCTAAACAGCGCATATAATGCTCTACACTGGTGATTTATATTTAGTGTTACATAATGACTCGACTGCTTATTACAATTAGTATATTGAATTATATATAAAATATGAATTACATTGACTAATAAAATATTACTGTTACGTAAGGACCTTTAAATAAAGGGTTAATACACTAATATATCCCAAAATCTTTACAAAGTCTTTAATCTATCCTTTAAAAGAAAAAAAAAAAAAAAAAACCTTTATTAACACTATCCCAAAATAATAGATTGGATCTCAATTTTTGACCATCGCGATTTAGACAAAAATTCTTACTTATTGGAAAAAAATCGGTAAATTTGGTATGTGGTAGGAAAAACTTTGAGGCTCAGCAATAAGAGGGAGGTATGAGTAATTATCAAGGATTGCAAGGTATCAAGGCAATACTTAGGCAATTTCCCTACCATAGGTGACACAGTGCCTAAACTTGTTCATGGGCTCGGGATCCGCCCAAGCCCATGAACAAAGGATCCCAAGCCCATGAACAAATTACCAGGCTTGGGCAGCCATTTTCAAGGAAAGCCCGGCCCAGGCCTGAGTTCGGTTAGGCCCGCTTTAAAGTGGGTTGGACTTGGGCCACCTTAAAAAGCCCAAGCTTGGGTCGGGCCTGGCCTGACCTAAATATTATTAATAACTAAGATTTTTAAAATAAATAGTGATGTTCGTGTATCTTGGTCCTAAGATCTAACATGCATTTGCTTATTACTTTACCACTTGAGCTAAACTTGTTTCTTGCACAACCAAGGTATAGAAAACAATTACATAGAGACATGAATAGTATTGAAAAAATAAATAAAATAAATATTATAAAATAAATATTTTATTTTTTATTTTTTTAATAAAAATATATGTGGGCTTTTAAGGTCGGGCTTGGGTTTTATATTTTTTACATGGGCTGGCTTTGGGCCAATGTATAAGCCCACATATTGGTGGTGGGCTGGGCCTAGGCTAAGATTCTTAGGCCCAGGCCGGACCCATTAACAGGTCTAGCAGTGCCTAGAGGACAAAAATTATTTTATTAGAGGGCCCTGATTATTACTTATTTATTTATAAGTCCTTAAGAAGCGGTAATTTTCTATTTGTCAAAATAATTCATATTCAATATATACTTGAAGGATACTAATAAGCCTTTAGGTACTTATATAACATTAATTATGTTAAGATTTTGTTGTTGGCTAGGTATTCATATTACCAAACTTAATTTTAATTAGCACCTTCAATTTTCTAAATATAATTTAGAAGGACACCGCCCGCCTATGCAACTACCTAGGCAGTTTAGCCTCAAAATGCCTAGGCGACCGCCTTGTAATCACTGTTAATTTTTATAAAATTTGGGGAAGTAGATGACTTTGTAAATCAAAATCAAAATCACCAAACCCATCAAGATACTTCTGCAATGCCTATGTTGATTTTTTTTTGTGAATTTTGACTTTTTTTTCCTCTACACATGCTTTCTGTTTCCCCTCTTCCAAATTTGCCGAAATTTTTGGCTGAATTTTGCCGATTTTTAGTACCTCTATGTCGGCTTGAGTGAGAGTGTTGGAAGATATTTTGATTATTTTGTAATTATGTACCATGTTTGATTATGTGCTATATTTTGTTAGTCGAGAGATTAGTGGTTCATGATTTTAGGAATCAGTATCCTTTTCTTAGTTGGATCTTAGAAGATTAGCTGCCTTTTTGTCTTTTGAAGAGACCTTTAAATACAGTACAACAATAGAGAAAACGTTATTCAGCCATTTCATACATTTCTTATCAGTTTTTATTCATAAACATGCTAATCGTTCTTATTGTGCAATAAGAATTACAGATTCTAGGTTCATGTTTATTTGTTCTGGAAAGGTACTGGCTTGGTCGCAAACTGTTTCAAACATATCCAAGCTATTTTTTTGAAAAGTTTTGCAACACAGGCCAAGTTCTAAGACAAATAAATTACCAACCAAATGACATTCATACCCAATAAAATGAAAAGAACTATGACGCTTACTTTTGAGGATAATCCTTGACCAAGTTACATGCCATAAGATAGAGCTCATTTGAATGACCAAGCTCCATGGCAGCTGCTAAATGTACCAAAGTACATTTCAAATGAAAAGGATCTCTTTCAAGAAGTCTGAAATGAATACGATGTATAAGTACATAAGTTCGGGCCAGGGAAGATCAAGAACAAGATAAAGATGCAACCAATTCAAAATTTATACACGAACTTACTCCGAAGTTAAATCAAAGCATTTTTGATACTCTCCTGATTGATGGTAGTATTCAGCTTTGCAGGCCAAAAGATCGGTGTTGTTTTTGAGGGTGCAAGTCATAGATGATCTTGATGTGTTAAGTTCACGATGTCCCATTTCCAGTTCTCTAAACTTTGCTTCTACAACATTTTCTTTGTCATACTGCACAATCAAAAAGAAAATCACTCAGATATTAGCGGATGGGGGCATAAAGGAAAAACTAAATGATTTCAATCCTGCACTAGCTCGAGAATGCACATGCTAATCGTTTTCTACATTCTAGGTCCTCAGCAAATATATTCATTTGTCAACCGTCTCACCTTCTTTATGAAACATGAATAAAATGATGAGAGCCATCCATCTTCAGGAGCAAACCGTAATGATGACAGTAGGTTCTTCTCTGAAATATACAAAAAGGTGTACAGTTGAGCCCTAATCAGCAGGTTATGAAGATAATATCTTGATGTAAAACAATAAAAATATGTTTGTTTTAAACAAAAAAAAGGTGTCACAAAAGCATACATACACAAAATTCCACCTTGGGATTAGCGGGAAACTTCATGTTAAGGAAACTAAATAAAGGGGTGGCAAAACGGGTAGGCAGGTTGCATTCGTGTCAGGTTGACCCCTCAGGTGACATGATTAAGGTCATCACGAACATGGCCCATTTATTTAATGGGTTGTTAAGACAAGACACAAATTTTAAATGGGTCTACACGACACACACGCGTAACACGTTAAGTCAAATGTGTCATGTTAATATCGATTCAACACGACCCATTTGACCCGTTCAACTTAGTCAACATACTTCTTTTTACTTCAACATGACTTATTTAATACATTTGATATTTTTTATATAAAAAATATATAATCTAGTGGTAAAATATATTTTGCTAACTTATGAGGTTTAAACTTTTTAGCATATACTTGTATATATTTATTACATTTTACCCTTAATTAGGTGGGAACAGGTTAGTGTGTCAACCCGTGACACGACCCATTTATTACGTGTCATAAACGGGTCAACACGTTTACGACATGAACCCGCATAAGCTCAACCCCTACCCACTTATCTTCTAGATAAGTGTGTCGGGTTATCGTGTCGTGACCCATTTAGCCTTGTGAGATTCCAAATCCAAGGAAACAGCGTGCAACAACGTTAACAAGTAACTACTGCATTAATTTTTGTGCAGCAATCTGTAGAACCCTTAAAAATTTTACATCTAAATCCAGAGTGTGACTTAGCTAGAATAAACAAAAAGTCGAAATTGGAAACGATATAACCAATTGGATATGAAGAAACACAACTTGATAATTTTTAAAGTTAATTTCACTCGTATGTTGTGCATTATAAGATCAATAGTTGGTCAACGATGGTATGTGCAAAATTCTCCCAGCAGCGCCGCATACGCGTGCATGAGCCCAAGGATCTCTGTTAGCACTTATATTATCCCCAATTTAATCACCTTCAACTCTTAGGTGTGGGGTATTAACTCAAAAGGCATTGGTACTAGTTGGGGAGACATCCACACTTATGTACTTCTTTTTGAAGTTATATTTTATCAATGTGGGACTAACTCTTTCGGCCCACACATCTTCAACACTCCACCTTAAACTGAAAGTCATGATCGAAGGGGCTTTTTCTCCAAGGTCCCATTCGAACCATGGGCTCTGATACCATGTAAAATCCTCCTAGCCGAGCCGAACATGTGTGCACAAGCCCGTGGATCTCTGTTACACTGTTAGCAGCGATATTGTCCGGTTGTCCCCAACTTAAACACCTTCAACTCTTAGGTGTGGGGTTTTAACTCAAAAGGCCTCGATACAAGTTGGGGAGACATCCACATTCATGTACTTCTTTCTGAAGTTATATTTAATCGATGTGTGGTGTGGGACTAACTCTTTCGGTCCACACATCTTCAACAGTATGGCAATAAAAACCTCTCAAACCTTGGCGAAGTCAATGGATTAGTTTTATTCTTCAATTTGACCATTTTTCGCATTTTAATTGTATGTTCAAACAATGGTCAACACAAGTGTTGTTGTAACTTTGGTGCACTTTCAAGAGTCTAAGAAATCGTGTTCTCGAATTGAAATAATGAATAAGAGTTATAAAATATTGTACAATTAAAGTGAATGAACAAAACTCGTCCAAAAAGTACTACATGAAAAAAGGGGAACATTGTGTGTGTCGTACTACCATGGGAACCTAAAAAAGTTCTCATGCCATGGAAACACTTCATTTAGTTAAAAAATGGAATGGATTTATTGATCTCTAAATGCATAACACATTAAATGCACAACATCAATCGCCATTGGATTAAGATCCGATGGTAAGAACACATAGCACCCATTACATGCTTATCTATTTGGGCTCCATTGTATAATTACCCATATATATGGAAAGAGAGAGGGGCATGACACCATAATATTTTAATTGAACCGATAGCTCCATAAGAAACCAAGATTCAAGAACAATAAAGCAAATAGCCTCACCATCACAAGAAATAATTGGGTCACAACTGAATGAAAGATTAGATCGGGAGAAAATAATCAGAAGATGACGAGAATAATTCCTTTAGCTATTAAATGGACGCAATAACTCACAAATGACAATAGCAAAGTGCTTCAGCAGTGTTGGTTCAGGAAATCATACCTTCCTCATAGGTAAGCATATGGTTGTCGATAAGGCATTCCAAAGCCTGAAAGTACAGTTTAAGTGGATCATAAAAAATTTCATAGAATGAAAGAGAGAAGAAGCCATTACCATGAACATTCTGACCAAATTTGAGATTGATAGAAGCATCTCTAAGATAAAGGTGGCCAAACATGAATATCAAAAATAGTTTGACAAACAAAAGTTATAAATTAAGTGCAATGGAAACAATAAATAAAAGTTATTCAAACATCACTTAAACACATTTTGATTGCCGTGTATGATAAAGCAATGATAACATAAAGTTGTTGGGATGTCATAGCTTGAACTGCAGCATTGCATTGTAATCATTTTGGCACTATAACAACAGCTCTAAAAAGACAAGTAATGTCATAGTTATGTGCGAGTTGTTGTTCATACATTGCATATTTCATCTTTGTTAGGGGCAACGCGAAAGAGGTGTTTAGGTTATTCATCATGTCGCGATGACCATGGGTTCATCATAATCAAGTGGCCTCCTTCATGCGAGTCATACATTTGGTTGTGATGCTCTTGTGGAGCTTTGTCTGGCCTTCACAATCAGATGCCATTTGCGACAAACTACTCTGATTGAAATGCAAAGGGACTAAATTGCCATTATATTGATGAGAAGATTGTTGAGATAGATGCTTGGGATGGACCTAATATTGGTGTCTATTACTATGGGTTTCTGTGCTCAAATTTTCTCCCTTGCTCTTGTCAGTAACATTGTTGGGGTACATTATGTTCCACTTGTCCATCATACAAGGTTTGTTTGGATAGGATTGTGGTAAGATCCCACATAAAGTAGACACATAGAATTAGTGAGAAGGAAACACCATAAATAAGGGTGAGTTAGTTAGATGAGATCTCGGTGAGAATTCGAATGTATTTGGGCACTCTATGAGTGTGATAGCTCAAGATGAGAGTAGTGTGTGTAAAAAGTGCTCAGAGAATAGTCTAGAAAAGGGTATATATAGGGGTATTGTACATAGTACCGGTTATCTGGCCATTTTGTCAATTGGGTTTTGGGATTGATAGGAGTAGTACTCTATCTCTGGGTTGGGTTCTCTCTTCTCTGAGTTGTAACTCTTTCGTCTTGGTAATCAATAAAATATGGAGGCAAACCCCTCTTTACAATCATTGGTATCAGAGCATCGACATGGGGCCAAAGGTGGATTCACGGATCAATGTGTTGGAGTAGCAAATGAAGTTGATCCCGGTTGAGCTCCAGATGATCCCAGCTTTGGAGAGCTCTTTTGGCGAGTTGCGATCTGATGTGCATGAACTGATGCGCCAGATCAAGACCCTGTATCGACCCACCAACATGTAGATGCCCGTATTCAGTCGGATCAGAGAGTCGAGTGGGCAAACACAACAACTCGAATCAGATCCTTCATTACCAGACTTCATGGCTGCAAGGAGGCGTGATGGAAGAGCATATTTGGGTTAGATGGGGTATCGATCAGGTCCAGATGTCAGAAAGATTAAGATGCTGACATGCAACAGGGAGGACCTCATCGTCTCGCTCAACCAGGCGAAGCACTATTTTGCGCTCCACGAGATGCCTGAATCTTCAAGGTTGAGGGCTGTTCGAATTTGCCTTATTGGCCCCGCTTAAATCTGGTTATAAATGGATGAGAAGACGAAGATCTTCGAAAGTTGGGTGAAGTTAAAGAAACAATTGATCTGTAGGTTCATGGATGTTGAGGCCGTCGTCGTCCTCATCAGCGGTCTAGCTGATCAAATTCGGGTGGAGTTCATGGTGGATCCACCACAAACCAGACGGGGTGTGGTCGAGAGAGCCACTCAGGTGGAACGCAAGCACAGGGACAGTGATGCACTTGGGCTTGGTAAAACCAAAAGGCCCAAGAATTCCAGCAACTCAGAGTCCATCATCCAAGGCTGAGCCCAAGGCCTCAGGGTGGGTTTCTCACACGTTGGCTAGCCCAACTCGTGACATGGGTCTAATGCCCCCGAAGGGCCCGGTCCAGTTTCCCCCTTTGACTAAATCAAGCCCTTCATCTTTTGGGTAAACAAGCCCAACTTCTTCAAAAGCAGTGACACCTAATGTTTCTCCTCCCAAACTTAAACGCCTGACTAAAGCCGAAGTCGAGGTTCGTCAGAAGCAAGGTTTATGTTATAAGTGCGACACCAAATGGTTTGCAAGGCACCGTTACCTGAGGAAGGAGTTACATGTTATGCCCGTCAATGAGTCCTCTGGCTCGCCATCTCAGGGGGCAGGAGAGCCAGCTGAGCTGACCATGTTGGAGCCGTCATCCCATTCCATGGTGGGTGGTCCCTCACCTCGCGCTATCAAGGTCAAGGGTTTTCTCAATGGTACCGAAGTGGTAATTCTGATAGATAGTGGGGCTTCACACAATTTCATTTCGTCGACACTGGTGCACGATCTTCGCCTGCCGATGACCACGACGGCAGACTATGGCGTACTGGTTGGTGGCGCCTCTAGTATCCCTGGCTCTGGAGTTCGCAAAGGAGTGCAACTCAATTTCCGAGGCCTTTAATTCACCACGAATTTCTTCCCCATCCCTATGTTTAGGTCCAACCTTATCCTCGGTATGCAGTGGTTGATGTCACCGGGCATGACAGCAAACGATTGGCCCAACTTGACGATGCACATTTTTCATCAGGGACAATGGATGGCGATCAAAGGTGACCCCACTCTACACCGAGCCCTTGTCTCTTATAAGTCAATCCATCGCTCTCTCGATTCCATATTGGGCTGTTTTTTGGTCGAATGTCTAAGTGGGGAATGCTCGACTTCAGAATCGCTTGCGCAGGTGTCCGAACCATGTATTTGCACCATCTTGGAGTCTTTCACAGTGCTGTTTGACCCACCTTCATCACTACCACCACCACGGGATTGTAACCATGCTATCATTCTTAAAGATGGAACCGAACCAGTGAGGGTTCGTCCCTATAGATATCCCCAGATTCAGAAATCTGAGATAGAGAGGATGGTTGGAGAGATGTTATCTACAGGGATTATCCAACCAAGTAACAGCCCTTTCTCTAGCCCCGTGTTGTTGGTCAAAAAGAAGGATGGTAGCTGGAGATTAAGTATGGATTATAGAGCCTTGAACAAGTCCACAGTTCCAAATTGATTTCCAATTCCTAACATCGACGAGCTCCTCGATGATCTCCATGGCTCCAGTATCTTTTCGAAACTGGATTTGAGGTTCGGGTACCATCAAATTCGTTTCAAACCTGTGGATGTCCACAAAACAGCCTTACGAACCCACGACGGCCACTTCGAATTCTTGGTGATGCCTTTTGGCCTATCCAATGTCCCAGCCACTTTTCAGCCCCTCATGAATTCTATTTTTAAAGGGTTGATTCGTCGATGTGTACTGGTCTTCTTCGACGACATTCTCTTGTACGGCAAGACATTAGCTGATCATTGTGCTCACCTTTTAGAGGTCCTTTCTATCCTTCAATCTCATTCTCTTTTTGTTAACCTTAAGAAATATTGTTTTGCAAAGGCTCGCTTGGACTATTTAGGGCATATCATCTCCAAGGATGGGGTACTTGCTGACCCAGAGAAAGTGAGAGCCATAGACCGTTGGCCACTTCCAACGTCCCCCAAAGAGCTTCAGGGATTCCTCGGGTTGACTGGCTATTATCGTTGTTTTGTCCACAACTACGGACAAACAGCAGCCTTACTCAACTTCTTCGCAAAGATAGTTTTACTTGGGGCAATGAGGCTTCGTTTGCCTTTGTTCAATTAAAGGAGGCGATGAAACAAGTGCCCATTTTGGCCTTGCTTGACTTCGATGCCTTATTTGTGATTGAGACAAACGCTTCGGGTGTTGGAGTGGGAGCGGTGCTATCTCAACATGATCGACCCATTTCTTTTTTCAGTCAGGCGTTGTCTTCACGAGCTAGGTCGAAGTCAACTTATGAGCGAGAATTAATGGCGATTGTATTAGCCGTTCAAAAGTGGAGCCATTACTTGCTTGGGAGGAGATTTTCGTCTGTACATATCAACGCAGTCTGAAGTTCTTATTGGAGCAGCGGGTTGTGGCTCCAGAGTACCAACGTTGGATGCTCAAGTTGATGGGCTTCCATTTCGATATTCATTACAAAACCAGGGCCTTCCAACATTGTTGTCGATGCATTGTCTCGCTACCCCATTGAATATGAACTCCATTCCTTATCCATTTTACTGAGTATCGATGATGGCCTACTGGAAGAAAGAGGTTCAGGGGTATCCCATCCTCTCGGATATCATCAAGAAACTTCAAACAACTGCTGGTTCCAAACCTGGGTGGCCTCTATCTTATGGGCGTCTCCTGTTTCGCAATAGTCTGGTCATCTCGACCTCTTCCGCTCTTAAACCCAAACTTCTCTTTGAGCTCCATGTTAGTCCCATTGGTGGTCACGGAGGATTTGTTAAGACCTACAAGCGGATATCGAGGGAGCTACTTTGGCTTCGTATACGCAGAGATGTTCAGGATTATGTAGCCTCATGTGACACTTGCCAATGCAATAAGTACAAAACTTTGGCCCCAGGAGGTCTCTTCCAACCTCTCCCCATCCCAACGGCTGTTTGGGAGGACATCTCCCTTGATTTCTTTGAAGGCTTGCCCTTTTCCAGTGGGTATAACTCCATCTTGGTTGTTGTGGACCGTCTGAGCAAGAATGGACATTTTTTTCCACTGAAACATCCCTATTCTGCCAAAATAGTGGCTGATGCGTTTGTCAAAGGTGTGGTTCGTCTGCATGGTTTCCCAAGGAGCATGGTGTCGGATGGGGACAAGGTCTTTCTTAGTCACTTTTGGACTGAGTTGTTTCGACTTCATCAGACTCAATTGAATCGAAGCACTGCCTACTATCCGCAGAGCGATGGCCAAACAGAAGTGGTCAACCGTTGTTTGGAGACCTACCTTCGTTGCTTCATCCACCAACGTCCAAAACAATGGTCCGATTGGATCCCTTGAGCTGATTATTGGTATAGCACATCCTTCCATTCTTCCTTACAATGTACTCCCTTTAAAGTGGTATATGGCAGGGACCCTCCTCCACTGTTTCGATATGGGATCTCGGCTCCTTTATTGCATTCCAATTTGGATGATCTGTTGACAGCTCGGGATCATGCCCTTCGCGAACTGCGTGATTAGCTTTTATGTGCCCAGAATAGAATGAAACAACGGCCGACCGAGGGCGACGGAAGTAGTATTTGCGATTGGGGACCGGGTTTATTTGAATTTACGACCCTATCACCAAGTAACAGTGGCTCGGCACACCAACATGAAGCTCGGTCCTAAGTTTTCTGGACCTTTCGAGATCGTGGAACGCATACGCGAGGTAGCGTATAAACTGGCGCTTCCTCCGTCCTCCACTATTCACCCCGTTTTTCATGTTTCTCAACTCAAAAAGCAGTGGACTCCTCCCTCGTGTCACCCAGCCTTCCCTCTTTTGCTCTGGATTCCTTGGTGGCCTCGGTGGAACCTAAGTTAGTGTTGGCTTATCGCTCCCTAACTGTTGGTCCTGAAGTTTCGATCAAGTGGACCTCTCTCCCACTTATCGAAGCAACGTGGGAGTTAGTCCGGCACATCCGAAAGTTGTTTATGGCATTCCACCTTGAGGACAAGGTGGTTGTCTAGGAGGGAAGTATTGATAGCATAAGGGGTCGACCACCTATCACGAAAGTGTATAGGCGCACAAAGTTGAGGAGCACTGGAGCATTGCAATACCCAAACAGTTCAAGAATGGTTCAAGGTGGGCCCAGTACTGCTGACAAGAGTGAGGTGGTTCTAGGCAAGTGACGTGTGTGATCAGATGTGCAAGAAGTGCTTAGAGAAGAGTCTAGAAAATGGAATATATAGGGGTATCGTACACAGTACCAATTATCTGGTCATTTTGTCAATTTGGTTATGGGATTGAGAGGAGTAGTACTCCATCTCTGGGTTAGGGTTCTCTCTTCTCTGAGTTGTAACTCTTTCTTCTTGGTTATCAATAAAATACGGAGGCGACCCCCTCTTTACTATCAGAGTGATTGGGCTTGAGAGAGTTTTAAGACTCTTCTCTCGGTTATCTTTAGGGTTGTAATTGTTGTTGTTTCGCTCAATTCAATAGATGAAAATTGGTATTCTAACATTGGTAGCAGAGCATCGAAACATGGCGCCAAATGTGGATTCTCAAGTCGATTTATTGGAAGTAGAGATGAAGAAGACAAAGATCTCTATGAATGAGATCAAATCTGCAGTGGAGGCTCAACGATCTACCATGGAGTCACAGTTTCATGCCCTCTCACAGAAGATGGAGGTTATGCTCCAACAACAGTCGTCGAGTTGTGGCGGATCTCACCAGATCGGTGAGACTAGTGGTGCGAAAGGGCGACATCCACCGGTCATAGCAGAGCAGCAGATCAGAGTGTTCTACAACACACAAGCTCCAGATTCACCAGATATGGTAGTGCTTGAGAACTTGCAGAGTGGTGGCAATCCATATCCACCAAATTTGGCAGTGCCAGAGATGTTGCAGGTCGAAGTTGATTCAGTGCAACACCTATTTCGATTCTCTCCAACAAAGATCCCACTACATCTAGTTGAATCGGATGTGGAGAAGGTCTCAATATGGCCAGATTCGGCTTCATCCAATCAACGTTCAGCAAATCTGCACTCTCGAGTAGAAGAGAAGGTGTTAGGGTTGCGAGTTCTCCTTTTGACTGGGAAGGCTTGTTGTTGGATCGCACCACCGCCTTGGCCTCCACCTTCTTCCGACTCGTCGTTGATTTCCATCGTCAATCTTGCCATTTTCTTGTGTTGTTGGGCTGATTTCTTAACGTTCTTTGTATCAGTTGATACATGGTCATCAATGGAGATTAAGGAAGATGACTTATGGCTGAGGATACTAGATGATCGATGGGGATCTCGAGGTGTATGGATGATGGGAAGGTTGCCAACATATGACGGTAAGCATTTCCTTACAAGTGCAGTCCGCTCCAAATTAACCCGATTGATGCTTGATATAGTTGTTGATCCTCCTCAATTAGCGCTTCATTCATCTTACTTAATGTGGTGGACCTACATGAGTTTAATGTGTGGTACATTCCAAATTATAATGGGTTCTTTTGTAGCCATTGATTCTCCTCGATCAGCATGTTACTTCTTTGACTTATAGGGGCTGGTCCGTTTAAATATCATATCACTCATTGACTATTCAATCCCTGTTGTTTCATCTCCTCTATTGGGTAGCTCAGTTCAATTTTATATACATATAGGGGCAAAGATTCCATTGGCTTTAGTGGTCGTTGCGCTCACATTCGTCCATGCAGAGCACTTGAGTTATGCCATCATCAGTGTATGCAGACGTTTTCTTAGGCAGGGATGCACCAGGTGTTCGTTGGAAAGGATTTGAGAAATATTGCACCTAAGATTGTTCTCTATGTGCCTTGCTTCCTTATTTTGTTGCGGCTATGTTCATGCTATTCTATCATTTCTTTGTATGTTTCTTTTTCTTCCCCACCTTGAGGTCAAGGTGGATGTTAAAGGAGGGAGTAATGATAAGATCCCATATAGAGTAGACACATAAAAATAGTGAGAAGGAAACACTATAAATAGGGGTGAGTTAGTTAGATGAGATCTCGAGAAGAATTTGAATGTATTTGGGCACTTTATGAGTGATTGACCTAGATGCCCTTCCAAAGGATCGGGACAAATATAATTGACAAGTGATATGCTCAATTCAGACACTTTTGGTTTGCATTTACAAGTTTGGACAGTTGTATCTGCCAATGTAGCTTTTCTAAGCATTTGGTTGACCTTGGCCTTAGGTTTTACTTTGTGTGTGAGGCTCATATGGGTCCTAGCTTGGTCATTTTCTCGAGGGTTCACTCATGTTCCTGCCATTACGAGGTGTTCAATTCTCCTATGCCACCTTGAGCATGATTTGAAAATTCTCCGAATTTCTCCGAATTAATTACATTTTTTGATGCACCGAATTAAGAATTAGGTGTAAACGAAGTTTTACAAAACGTCCATCGAAGTTAAAAAAATATGATAACATTTCAAGTTTTAATGCTCACTTGTAAGAAAAGGGAAATGCAATTAGGGCCAGCTTTTGTTAGAATATAATCTAAAGAATGACATGTTATGAGATAACAAAAGCACAATTTTACTTCACTTATTAGAAATGGATTCTAATATTTTGTCTAGTGAAGAAAAAATAATGTAAAAATTTGATCAATCCCGCCAAACTTGAGGTTTTAACAACTTAAGATCAAGTATATGAGAAAAAATATGAAATATTACAGAAAACATACTTTTTAATGTCTTTTGATGAAACTTGGATGTTTTTTAGCACTTTAACAAAAAAATTTAGACTTCTCTATAATGTCGAAGTTTTGCCAAAATTTCTCACATCGAATTACACTTCCCCGAATTAATTCTGAATTTTAAATGAGCAAAGTCATAAGCAAAGTCAATGTTTCGAACCTCGACCTTGAGGACAAGGTGGATTTTTAAAAGGGGGAGTAATAATAGAGGCTAGGGGGACCACCACAATACGACTGGTGTGAGTCCAAGTTAGTTACAACTTAAAAGGGCAATCGATTAAGTTTAATGTTGTAGTATAAATGGAGGTTGTAAGGGAGAGAAAGGCATCTTGTTGTCTTGATTGTTATTTGGAACTCTTTTGAGTTGGGACTGAGAGAGTTTTAAGACTCTTCTCTGGGTTTGCTTAGGTTTTCCAGTGTTCTTTACTTCTTGTATTCCTTGTTCTTCTCGAAACAATTGATTGAAATCAGTATTTTATCACCATCTTCTCAATAAAGAAAATTGTAAGGAATTAAGGATACCCCTACGAGTTGAGGTGTCCTTGTTTTCATAGATTGCCACGCTAGAGAACTCAAGTGAGTTGTATTTTGTTGTGGTAATGGGTTGGAACGAAAGAGAGGCACCTCTTCGAATTACCTAGGTTGTTAGAAAGTCTTGTCGAAGAGACAGTCTCTTGTTGTGTCTTTATTATCTTGGGTTAAACTTTGTTCACTCGGTTGTGCTATGTAACTTGCTATGTTTTACGGGCAATGAACTTGGTTTAAGGTCTTATCATAGAGCAACTTTGCACTAAATCGAACGCAATGGAAGAGTTTGATCCACGTAGCCGACCTCAACTTATTTGAGATTGAGGCTTTATTGTTGTTGCTGTCAAAAAAGCAAACGGTAAAAGAAAACTACACGTCCAAAACATTTAAAAAGCACCAGTGCAAAAGAAACACAAGGAAAGAGAATATGCCCATGCGAACATACCTCATAACACAGAGGATCAGCCTTGACAGCAGCTTTGTACCTTAGGCAATCAAAGACATGCGAAACTAATTAATTGCAGTGTTGTAAATAGATGAAAACACATTTTAATGAATGTAATACTCAATTCTCCAAAAGCAATAGACAAAAAAATGCAAACTAGAAAGAAATGATATTGTAGATTGTAATTAACAACAACATGCAATGATGAATCAGTGACAAATCAAAAACAATTATGTTAAATGAATACAGACTGATGATTTATGCATAGTCACCCATTATTTTTCTCACATTTGAATCCTTTGCATATGACGTAGACATACAAGGCAGAGCCAGAAAATAATTTTGACCTAGCCTACCTGGGTTAGCTAGAGTATACTAACACGTAAAGGGAAAAGCTAGAATCACACCTACATAATGAAATGCACAACTACCTTTGTTTCTTTATATATCCAAATATTATATTTTCATCAAGATTCAAAACCAAGAGCAAGATGCAAGTGGTATCCGATAGAGGCTAGAGAGACCACCACAGTACTATTGGTGTGAATCCAAGTTAGTTACAAAGGTAGTTTAGTAAGTTTGAATTTGTACTATAAATAGAGGTGGTAAAGTAGAGAGACATCTTTTGTTCTCTTGATTGTAATTGGGAACTCTGTTGAGTTTAGGCTGAGAGAGTTTTAAGACTCTTCTCTAGGGTTACTTTTGTGTGCTTGTTCTTGTAATTGTTGTTGAATTCTCAAATCAATCGACCAATATCAGTATTCTATCATGGTATCAGAGCATACTTCAAAGATGGAAGCTCGATTGGATAATATGGAAGCTCAAATGGATCGAGTTGTAGAGGAGGTGAAGGCTTGGCTCAAAGAATCATTGAACTGCTTCTTCATCCTCGGATGGTCGTGATATGACTAGATCCGCCAGATCTAGGGTTGTTTGAGAAGAACTTGGCCTCCGAAGAACCAGATCCACTGGATCCGTTGGTCACACAATCTTTAGATCCACCAGTTCCAACACCTTTTCGACCAGTGTAGCACCTTCGTGAGGTCACTCTGACGAAGGCGAGCTTTAGATCTGTTGTCGCTTGCGATTTGTACATCTTTCAGGCCGCTCAAAAGCCTAGGCTGCATCATCCCCCCATTTGTCGATCTTGGTTCTCAACTTGGTGTTATTGTAAGGATGGGAGGGCTCGTGTCTTCGAATTTTGGGGGAGTGTACTGTTAGTCGAGATCGATTCACTCACCATGCTTATGAGTTATCACTTCGCTGCACGAGCACCGCCTCCTTGGCCACCGCCAACATCTCTTTCGACGCCAACAACCTTCATGGCTTAGGCAATTTTCACTTCCCGTGTAGTTTCTCTTTCTTCTTAGCATAATCTCTTTTTCCAGTTCACTTAGAGAAGACTTTTGGTGTTGGATGCGTCACTCGAGATGATCGGATGATGGGAGGTACTCTTGGTGTTTACTTTTGTTTTGATTGGATATTGCATTTGCTACATGTCGTTTCAACTACTCAAGGTGTTAATCTCATTCTCATCACCTACTTTTTAAAGGAACCCTTACTTTGGTTTATAAGTAGAAGGTTGTCTCCTATTGCCCTCAAAGTGTTTGAAGAAATGTTTGTTAGCAAGAGCATGGTGTATGCCTATTCTATAGTCTCCTTTCATGTTGCTTATGCTTGAAGGGGCTATGAAAGAAGTTCAATTGGAAGACCTTAGTGGTGGACACAATTGGGTGGATGTTACTTGTTTGTTGTGGTGGGGGTACGAGACGAAATGTTGCTCTTCGTAGTACCTTTAATGGGGCTATCCTTCATATCCCACTCAACCTTCACCATATGGGGCCAATTAGACTAGGGCGGCATGTGGATTATTATTTGTAGTGTGGGCTGATTGTTTGGCTCTTTGATCTTGATCCCATGTCTGTTGATATGGTCCACAGAGGTTGGGTATCGGTTTCCACAATCTAGACAATTGAGTTCCATTTGGTCATGATTCATCACTTTTGGACTGATGTAACTATCACCATGAATTGGTTGACCATCGGGTTACTGAATGGTTTATGTCATTATTTGGCTGCAAGGTTCATATAGAACTTGGCATGGTCATTTTCTCTAGTGTTCATCACATAACTCCTACCACATGGGTTCATGATCCGGACAATTTTCTTCGGTGTTCATTTCTCTATCTGCCACCTTGAGGAAAAGGTGAATTTTAGAGGGGGTGGGTAATGATAGAGGCTAGAGAGACCACCACAATACTATTGGTGTGGTAGTTTAGTAAGTTTGAAGTTATCGTATAAACAGAGGTGGTAAAGGAAAGAGGCATTTTTTGTTGTCTTGATTGTAATTGAGAACTCTTTAGAGTTTGCGATGTGTTCAATTTAATTAATCGTTGTCTTGAAGTTTTAAGACTCTTCTCTAGGGTTACTTTTGTGTACTTATTCTTGTAATCGTTGTTGAATTCTCAAATCAATCGATCAATATCGGTATTCTATTAGTATCCTAATCCTACCAACTTATGTAATTAACATCAATTATAAAATTGAAATATATTCACATTTGCGATATGTTCAATTTTCTTAATAAAGATTTCTAAGATCCCTTAATCTCAAGTCTCAACTTCTATTTTAAACCAACTAAAATAAAATTAATCAAATATAGTTGATCGTATTTCAATATCACAGTGTGACAAAGGAAAAAACTAAAAAAAAAAAAATCAAGCAAGAAATTAACAGGTATGAACTACAAGAAGAAAAAAGAAACAAACATAATTAAAATACTTGAGTGTTCAACGCAAATTTCAAAATGACAAAAAAGCAACTTGACTTGAAAAATAATCAAAAGAAAAATGAATTGAAGAGTGAAGAATGAATTTTGTCGTTTTCATAATAAAATTATAAAATAAAACACTATAATGTATACATATAAGTCAATGGTAGCTGGCAAGATATGGAAATATAACATAAACTGTAAATGCATTACACATTTTGCCAGCTACCATTGATAATATACATACATATTCTGGTGTGTATGTATAAGACTAAGTATATGTTTTAGACAAGATTTGGCTAACTCTTTTTTCCTTTTTGGATGGACAAGACGATAGTTTGTCATTTTCTATGTTGTTGGGTGGGTGTTGGTGTTGTGGTGGTGGTGGTGGTGGTGTAGTTGGGGGGTACTGCATCTGCATCATATGTGCTTGTAATTGGGCAAAATGATATATAATATACATATGTATTCATTTGCCTGGATTGCGGCTCTACCCTGGAAGACACGCAAGAGACCCACCGTTTTTATGATGTCTACAACACATTGAGCATGACATCGTAAACTTGTCTATCATGCATGTACTAACCTAGGCATGCTTCAGCATGAACCACATGCTATAGCAGTAGCCTAAGGAAGAAAGATCGTATTCATTGCTTCTATTGTTATTAAGTTACATACTACAACATGCGGTCTTACTTGAATACATCAAGAAACAAATGAATTTTCAAAAAAAAAAAAAAAACCTTTTCTAAATCCAAATATATAAAGCCATAGAAACTACCAAATCATGGAAGCCACAATCCAACACCATGATACAAGACGAAAAGAAATAGCTCACCATTGATGGGCCTGGGAGCGATTTTCCAAAGCTTCATACGCCTTGCCTCGTAAAAAGCATATTGCCGATAAAATCTGTCATAAGTGAGTGTAGAACTAAATACAAACAAGTAGCCTTTGTGGCTTGAAAAAAGTACAAACAAGTTAATATTTCAAAAAAAAAATATACAAAAAAGTAAAGATATTTTCCCTGCATGCTGCATGTAGAAAATGCAGATTCACTGCAACAACATATCACTACAAACAATTCCACACTGAACATCGACGAGTCATATCATTTAATATTTAACATTAATGATGAGAAAGCACAAAGACAGTTACATTTTTTTGCAAATTTCTTCATAAATGACCCAGCATTGCAAGTAGTCCAAGATGTGCATAGAATCCACCAATGCATGAACCCAACAACGTACACATTTTGTAATCTGTGAGTTGGATCAAACTGCAAATGCAAATTATTGGTAGAAAAATCAGAAAAATATCTAACCCAATCAATGATTGCAAGGCGGTGTCCTTCTAAATAATTTTTTAGAAAATTGAATGGGCAAATTACAATTTAGTTACCTACCAAACAACAAAATCTTAGCATGGTTAATGCTACAAGGACCTTAAGACTTATTAGTCTCCTTGAAGTATGTATTGAATGCAGATTATAGTGACTAGTAAAAAAAATTATTCATTAAGGACCAATAAATAAATAAATAATTAGGGGCCTCTAAATAAATATTTTTTTGGTCGCCTCAGCATAGCCTAGGCGGAGTCTAGGCACCACCTCGTCTAGGCCAGGGAAATGGCATCGGGATCGCCTTGGCGCCTTGCAACCCTTGAACCCAATCAAGCCATTTAGATAAACAATTGGGTAAGTGACTAGAATAAATGTTTGCTTGAATGTGGTAGAGCAAAATTGTGTAAAATCGTTATATACAACGTCTATGGTTATTGAACAACATGATGTTTGATTCATCGATGATCCATCTCATACATATGTAATTTCCTAATCCTAATCAAATTAGGATTTTGGCTTTTTTTTATCGGATTTTGATGTTTTAGTCCATCTCACGTGTGTGTGTGTGTGTTGGCGGGGGGGGGTGTTGGATTTAATCAAAACAAATCAATATATGAGTTGCATTAAGATTTTTGGTCAGAAACGAGTTACGAATTAGGATTTTGGATCTACAAAAAGAACCCATTAGATTAGATTTAGGCGTGAGCTTTGAGCGTGCACCCATGGTGTCTTGTGCACCATATTTGGTAAGACTGGATGTAAAATATTCATATTATTGGATAAAATATGGTTGGGTTTGGTTGCGTTCTGTTGTGTTTGTTACAAAATAAGAGAATTACATTTGTTTTGATTGAAAGTTAAGGTCGCATTTGTATGTTTTGATAATTGTTTCAGCATTAGTGATAAAGGTTGTACATACCTATGGCAAACACCAACCAAATTACGAGGCAGAACAAGCAATATTTAATCATAGTACAGGCAGTCCAAAAAATTGTGAAAGTCATATATGAATGCAGGACAAATGAATAAAGCATCTTTTTCTTTCAACAAATTTCCTTCACATGATTGTTGCACGTCATCCCTTTGCTTCCATTAATATTACTTACAAATGTTGGCAACTACTTTCACAATCATCGTCACCACTAGTTCAAAGATGAAGCAACTAATTTCTTTCTTGCTTCTTTCAAATTCCATCACTATAACAAAACTGCAACGAGTAAATGAAGCAAATGGATATCCAAACTCCCGTACACAAACATTTATCCAGCAGGGGAAAAACAATTGAAGAAAAACATATATTTCATGAAAGACATTCTCCCAAACCAATGCCTTTTTCACTTTGGACTCTCACGTAATAAGCAGTCAAAGGAAAACGTACAACGTGTGAGAACTGCAACTAATTGTCAAATTCTTAATAAGGTTTTCAACAAATTATAATTCAAGCGATACAAATTTTATTTAAGTAAGGTATACAAATTTTAATTCAAGCAATGTTTCTCTAATAGGCAATTCATCAAACATCTTAAGGGCAACTGCGCTTTTATATGCAGGCCCAATACAGATTTGAAAGGAAGATATAAATGATGAAGACGCATATAAAGGTAAGGCAGATTAAAAAGAAGAAAAAGTAAAATATTGTAGAAAAGGATCAACAATTAAGAGTACATAAGATGAAGATTTGTTACATGTCATGTACGAGTTGAATGGTAAACCATGAAGCTAGAGCAGGAGTTTGTCATAGTTCACACAGTCGCTCTCTATCCCTAACTAAAACTACATGTATATGCTACTTCCACTTTCACATAGGCACCAATAACCTTTGTTCTTCTTGCAATCATGACATAAGTTCTAGTTTCTGTTTCTTAATCCAAAGTAATTAGACTACATCTGCTGATTAGATCAATGTGCATAAAAAAAAAAAATTGTTAAAGGATTGAAAATTCGACTTCGCCGATGACTTCGTTCCCTCAAAATTCAGAACTAATTAGGATAAGTTTAATTTGATGTGGGGAATTTTCTTAAAATTTAGACACAATGGGAAAGTGAGAATAACTTCTTCTAACTGCCAGAAAACATCCAAATTTCGTCAAAAGACATTTAAAAACATGTGTTTCTAATATTTTCATGTCTTTTCTCCTGACATACTTGATATTAAGTTTCTTAAAATTCATTCTTGAAGAGACTGATCATTTTAGATATTACTTTCATCTTCATTAGGCAATTTGTTATTTCATTTCTTATGTGAAACCGATTATGGTCTTGTATCTTCTAACATGTTTTCATTTTTCAGAGTAATTGGTAACAAGTGGCACCAAGTGCATTTCACTTTGCTTATAAGTTAGCATCAAAATTTGTAAATCTTATCAATTTTTTCTACTCAATGGAAGTTGTGTAAAATTATGTTTGCATCTAATTCTTAGTTTGGTGCTTCACACTATCTAATTAATTCAATGATGTTTGGAGAATTTTCAAACCATGGTTTTGTTCCAAGGTTCCAACATAGCATTTATTAGAGTGTGCACATCTCTGAAACCTGAATAAAAATCTAAAACAAGAGTGTATTAGATGAAAGTCATCATTTAACAGCAAACAATTTAATCATGAATCTTACATTTATTTCACAATCTTCTCCATCTTTATCCATGTAAATGGCATTACAATCCTTCGAGTCGAGAACATTTCCATGTTCATCGACCTTAGCTTCACCGAGCATTAGCAAACATTGATCCCACTCCTTCAATTCCTCCTAATGAATGGGAAGGAAAAAGGAAATTAAGCAATGAACAATATGAACAAGAAAGTCTTTAAAATATTAGCAAATTTCATTCAAGTTTTTTTCTGCACCACTTCTTCTTAGAAATATGCCCTAACCAAAGAAATTATAATAACAGAATCAAATTGAAGCCAAGTATCAAAGCAAACCCAAATTAGTTAGAGTCAATTATATGAATCAAACACTTTCACTCAGCTCACTTTAAAGCAGTTGATAATGTGCTTTAATAATCAACTTCTTTATAATTAATGCATCACAAGTAATCTAAGGTCTACCAGTAATACCATTGAGTTTTTTCAATTTCTACCAGTAATCTAAGGTCTACCAGTAATACCATTGAGTTTTGGCTACTTCTACCCGAGTCCCCGTATCTTCTAATAAAAGCCAAATCCGACAAGTAGATATGTACTCGTACTCATACCCGTATCCGAGTCCGGGTAACCCAGGTTAGCATAATACTATTATTAAACAAATATGAAATGTTAAAGATTTTTTTTTAGTCAAGGAAGTTGCATGATTTATAGGTCAAGTTCTCAGCATCCAGATTGCACGAGGATAGTGACTGAATAGAATAATATAACACTTCTAGTTTTTTTTCTTTAGAATCTTTACAACCAAAAGAGTAGCAAACTTAATTACATTCCAAAATTCTACTACGGCTGAACTTCAAAGAGCCGAAAAGATGAATCATCGAGCCAACAAAACCTTTCTCTCAATGAAATTGAAATGCATTCCTATAATGTTTCAAAAACCAATTAGCTAACAATGTGTAGGTGTCTTATTTCAACTAGAATAAATCTTAAAAGGTGATATTCATCAAAGCGATTGAATCAAGAACAAACTCAAACAATATCCCTATACCGTTCAACTTAAACCCTAAGACCTCATTTGAAACTCGTCATAGTGGGGTCCTTTTCAATTTAAGATTTTTCTTTTGTATAATGGAGTGATAGATTGGTACAAAACTAACAAAGACGAAGATGCAACAACAACAACAATTACGATAATGGCGATGACAATGATAGTAAGTTTAGTAATAGAGTGAGGCAGGGTCGCAGGAAGAAAAGGGACAGAATAGATTATGTAAAGTAGATGGCCATCACAAAAAATATGGACGTTAAAAATGCTAGGATTGCACAATTCTAGATTCTTCTTATTCCAGTTAATTAACCAATGTCATTCTTTCCAATTCAAATTTTTCACCTTCTCATGGAAGACAGTTTTGTAAGAAATTAAAGTTTTCGAATTTTAGCGATCTACAAAATTAATAAGTGGTATTTTTTGAAGGAGAAAATGCATCATTTATCTCAAAGAGGAGACAAGAATTCCGTAAAGATAACATTTGAAGCCAAGAGAAAATATTTTAGTGTTTTGATAACTCTATCTAACAGCCCGCAAATCCCTGGTTAGAAAAGTTTGATTTATGTAGGCTGCCCCAACTAATTTGGGATTGAGGTTTTTTTTTTTTTTTCCTTTTTTGTTTGATAATGCTATTTTCAATTCCAACCCCTTCTTAATAAGTATACATTGCAAGAACTTGATTTTCTCCACAAGAACAGATCAACGAGGATTCAACTTAACGGCCAACAATTTCAAACCTCAGATCCCAAAATTCTTTAATAAAATCGCAAAATGACAAAATATACCAAGGCATAGCGATTACAGGTTAGATGTCTAATTGTCTAAAGCCGTAATGATAGTTTCTGGCTCACTTTTATAAGTAATGGGAAAGATGACCGAAACATGCCACTGCAAGACTCTACTAAGACAAAGATGGGTTGTCAAGAACGTCAATTAATAAAAAAAAAAAAAGAAACAAACAAAGAAAAAAAAAAAAAAAAAACGAATGACATACCAGGCACTTGGCTGCTAGGTATCTGAAGCGGAGGTCGCGAAGGACAATGTGGGAGGCGTTGAGGAGGTGGAAGGCGCGGCGGTAGTGGCGGCCGAGGAATAGAGCCTGCGCCTGCATGTAGATGTCGGCGGGGTCGGAAGTGAAGGCCGCCACCTTGTCCGCAAAGAAGATGGCGGAAGAGTACAAGTGCTTGCTCATGCAGTCCCTCACCGCTCCTCGAAGCTTCTCCACCATCGCCTCCTGTCTCATCATCTTTTGCCTCACTCTTGTTGTTGTTTGAGATTTGAGCGCGCTGTAAGGGAGAGAGTGAGTGAGATTGAAGAGGAATTGGGGATTTGGGGGCAAAGAAACAAAAAAAAAAAGGAGCGCGAGAAGTCGAGGGTTTTTATTTTAGCTTATTTTATTTTTTGAAGAAAGGGTTCGTTTTGATTTTATTGAGAGAAAAAAGTATTTGGATTTGGGTACCCATTTAATGATAATTGAATAGGGATGTTATTTAACCTCTCTTCTCATCCATGCTTTAAATGCATTAGAATTTTAGTTGTCATAGCCACATATTATGACTATGAGATATGGCAAATAGATGTTAAAATAATTTTTCTAAATAGAAAGTTACTCGAAGACGTGTATATGATACAACCTGAAGAGTTTGTTCATCCTGAAAATTCTAGAAAGGTGTGCAAGCTTCAAATATCTATTTATTGATTAAAGCAAGCTTCTCGAAGTTGGAATCTTCATTTTGATGAAGCAATTAAGAAATTTGGTTTTATTAAAAATGAAGATGAGCCTTGTGTATACAAATAGGTCAATGGGAATGTGATTGTTTTCTTGATACTATATGTTGCTGATATATTACTCATTGGAAATGACATCCCAACCTTGCAGAATGTCAAGTATTGGTTATGGAAGTGTTTCTCAATAAAAAACTTAAAAGATGTAGCCTACTTCCTTGGGATTAAGATCTATAGGAATATATCTAAAAGGCTGATCGATCTGAGTTTGAGTACTTATATAGACAAGGTATTGAATAGGTTCAGTATGTAAAACTCTAAAAGAGGGTTGTTACTAATGTCTCATGGTATAAGTCTCAGCAAGACTCATTATCCAAAGACTAATGATAAGCGAGAACACATGAATACGATTCCATATGCATCAGTCATTGGATCTATTATGTATGTCATGTTATGCACTCAACCTAATGTATCATATGATTTGAGCGCAACAAACAGATATCAGTCTAATCTCGGTGATAGTCACTGGATAGTAGTAAAGAACATTTTTAAGTACTTAAGAAGGACTAAATAAGTGTTATTGGTCTTTGGAAGTTTGGAAGATGAGCTTGTTGTAAATGGTCACACGGATGCAAGTTTTCAAACTAATATATATGACTTTAGATCGCAGCCTAAAATATGTATTTACTTTGAATGGATGCGCGATGAGTTGGAAAAGTTCGAAGCAAGAAACTTTGGCAGATTCTACAATAGAAGCCGAGTATATTTGCAGCATCCGATGTAGCTAAGGAGGTGATTTGGATAAAAAAAATCATCACTTAACTTGGTGTGGTTCCTAGCAAACCATGTTTGCTTGTATTGTGACAACAACGGGGTTGTAACGACCCGAAAATTTGACTTGTGTCACATGTCAAGTCAAGGTCGTTTGTGGGACCCACTCATCGAAATACGTATGTCCGAATCCAATTTGAGATGAAAATGCTAATTATGCGAGGAAATTCGTTGAGTCGAAACACGAACAAGGACGCGCCTCAAGTCGCGTGCCGACGTGGGAACGAAATAGTGGATTTATGTGGTTTTAAAATGTACATTGGATATGCCTCGTGATGCGTGTAGTGCGAGTATCGAGATTTAGAAATGCGACGGATTGATGCCTCGAGATGCGTGTTATGCGGTTGTTGAGTTATCTCGAGATTCGTGTTGCACGAATCTCGAGGACACTTTTGATTTGAAATTAAAATTAAAATAAATGTATATATATATATATATATGTATATATATATATGGATATATATATATATATATGGGATATATATAAAGAATAATGAGATAAGATTGATTTAAAAAAAGAAAAAAAAAAAAAAAACCTGGATAAGAGCGAAGAGAAGAAAGAAAGAAAGAGAGTGATCGGGAGGAGGAGGAGGAGGAAAGAAAGAGAGTGATCGGGAGGAGGAGGAGGAGAGATCGACGGAGAGAGGGACGCGCGACGCGCAGCACGGACGGACGGCCGGGGGGATGAGCAGATGGCGCAAGCGGTGGTGCGCGGGAGGAGCGACTCGCGGAGTTGCGGCCAGCAGCGCGAGAGGCGGACAACGACACGAAGCGCGCTTCAGCAAGCAGCTGCACGGCAGGCGCGCGGCGCGAGGCGAAATGACTCCGGCACGCGGCGGGTCGGATCGGTTGCGATGGCGTGCGAGCGCGCGGCGGCGACGCGACGCAACGCGGTGAGACAACTTGAAGGTCGGCAAGCGCAGCGCGGAGGACGACGGTTTGGCGACGCGGCGGTGAGCGACCACCGCGCCGAGCGAAGGCACCAACGCAGCGCGCGCGCGAGCAACAGCAGCGCAACACCGACAAACAGCGATGGCGCGTTGTAGACCATCGGATGCGCGATTTCGGCGAAATCGCGACTACGCGATGGAGGTGAGGTTTATTCACCTTATTTGGCTGTGATTTGTATGATTTGAAATAAATTAGGCCTAAAATGTCTAAATGGACACTAGGGACTTGGGAGTCGGGTGTCGAGTGCGCAAATCGAGACGCGAACGATGTTTTGAGGTTCGCAATTTCTCGAGGTAAGTAAACCAGTTAAAGACTTATACGGTATTTCATTTCTCTCCATTGGTTGTTGTTTATTGTTATGTGATAGCTTTATTGTTGTTCACTGCTTTGTGATGATAGCTATCGTTGAATTTGTTGTCGATTGAGGGGGTCCATTGGCAAGTGAGTCATGGTTACTCTGTATCTGAGTTATGAGAGGGTTAGGACTGGAGCCAGGGGTCTCGTCCTAATTATGGTCGTCCGTTGATTTATCCGGGTCTATGTGTGTTTCATAGTCGTACGGGCTAGGGCTGGGAGGCAGGGGTCTTGTCCTAGAGCCGGGTCTATGGATGTCTCATAGTCGCAAGGGTTAGGGTTGGGAGGCTGAGGTCTCGTCCTAAACCCGAGTCTGCTGGGCTTTTGCCGCGACTCAACGACCTTTTGGTTGGGACTCCTTGTTATTTGGCATCACTCATCGATGGATTGGTTACAGTCTTTTATATTCATGCGTTCTTGATTCATTTCGTTTTATTTGCATAAATTTGACTGCTTTGGATATCGTGAACTGTTGTTTTAGATATTGTGAAATGTTGTGTATATGTCCTACTGGATTTACTTACCTGGGCTCGTCATTTTTATTTTGACTGAGTGCAGAGCCGCATACAAGTAGCAGAGGAAATGCTTCATGGCTAGGTGAAAATTTTGTATAATTGTATTTACTCTTCTCTGATGATATTTACTGGGTTCCACAATTAGGTTGCCTAACTCCCTGATTTGTTTGTTGAGTTATTGAATGTGTTAGTTGCTTCCGCTAAAATTGTAAATCTCGAAAAATATTAATAACTCAACCGTAAAATGTTAAATATACTGATAATGATGGATTGGAAGGCTGACTAGGCCTGCGTTGACCTTGCGAGACTGGCTCGGGGGTCCACGTAGGCTTAGGCTGGGCGGGGCCCAATTTGTGGAAAATTGGGGCCGTCACAGTTAGTATCAGAGCCGACGTTTTAAAGAACTCGACTCTTGATTAGCACAATAAATTAAGACACAAACCAACGGAAGTTAGGAATGGTTGAAATTAGAGTGGAACCTTATGATCCTGACTTGAGTCTTCGTTGGGAAGTGTGGAGAGTCGAAAATGGAAAATGGTAGAACACCTGGCGGATATGGAAAATGGAAAATGAGAAATGGCAAATGGAGAATGGAAAATGTTTATAACATTTTTTTCCTTATATGCGTTTCGAGGTGGGCTTGTGCCCCTGGCGTATATATAATATATGGTATGTTATATACTATATACGATGTCGATAATGATTCGAGGAATCGTGACTATGGTAATGATAATTGGTAAATGGAATCAGTGAGTGATTGATGTTTCATTGGCATACTTGATTTCATTTTGTGGTAAATCAACAGTTTTTTCAGTTGTTTACAACATTATGGACAAATGGGTGCCTCGAGATTCGTGTTGCACGTATCTTGATGACACATTTGATTTCTTCTTGAGGAAAACACCCTGCACGTATTTCTAGAGGATCCGCTAGAAATAATTAATGAAATTGGAATGTGACACGGGAATCAAATCCGTGGCAAAGGTGAGAGGATTTCATGTAAATTTGGTATAGTACTGCAGGGACGCTTAAACAATATTTAAATGGTTTAGAGTTAAATTTGAGCCGAGTTGGAGTTAAATTTGGTATAGTCCTTGTTTTCATTTGAGCCGAGTTGGGGATCAATTACGAGCGACCAAATGATTTTTTTTTCTAGTCAGAATTTTTGATGGAATTCTTTGGTTATATGTTCAATTTGGTCCGTAATAATCAGCATGAGTTTTGGTGGGGTAAATTGAAGGTACAAACCCAAAGAAGGAAAAGGTTTAGGAGTTATATTTCCATCTGATATGAGATCGTATGACATTGCCTTCATGCACGGATCGGATGTGACAATGTTGGTGATTGTGGCGTATTTGGGAATAGTGGAGCTGCATGGATAAGTACTCGTGCCTTGGAAATGCGGGAGTTGTTTAAATTTAATTCAAACTTTCATGCGGATAGTGGCTTAAGAAGTAGTTAGTTCAATTGATAAATTGAGGTAAATAGCTTGGTTGGTTTGGTGAAGCCAATGGAAAATGAGAACTTTGGTATTACAAATGGTATGGTTTCAAATTGAAACTTAAAATGCCATGTAGGACCCAAACAAACTTGTGAATTGATTTTCAAGCTATTTAGAGGAATTTTGATCTTATTTAGGACTCAAAAGAGTTAATTAAATTCATTTCAAGTTGTTCAGTTAGTACTGAAATTGAGAATTTCCTATAAGTAGTGAGACTTGAAACGGAAGTTCGAGTCTCTAAATGGTGTGGAATTGATAAAGGAAATTCGAGAAAGGTTCATTCGTGAAATGAATGAATATTCGAATGTACGGAACATTCGAGTAAGGAACGGAACATTCAAGAACGTAAAGTTAAAAAAGAAAGAAGAAACGAAGAGCGGACTCAAAATGAGCAAAATGTTGAGATGACTTGAGAGCTAACGATTACATCATGTACGAACTCCTTTAGCTTTGACGAAAGCTTTTGAGTAGTACTGTTGGATCAGAAGCCCAAGTAACTCCACTTGAGTGACACTATACATTTATAGTCTCAGGGTTGGTGAAGTCGACCACCACCTTTAGGGACTTATAAATGAATTAAGTGTTACGAGCTGAGGTAGAGTCCGCGAATCGTTCTAACAATTAATGGTCATCAAAGTATAAATCTTACGAGATTGTACATCTTAAGACTGTTTTCAGATGCGTTAGTAAACGTAGGGAAAGGAATTTTCGTGCAAGTAAACCCGTGCGTTTAAAGTTGCCAAGAAAAGAAAAACATAAACAAACAATGTGATGATATATTTTAATGTGTCTCGAGTTTCGCGCCACACGAATCTCGAGGATACATTAGATTTGGATTAGGTCCAGCTCAGTGTTATAGGGTTTGAAACTTGGGAGGTGTCTCGAAGGACACATTTATTTAAAAAAAATCAAAAAGTGAATGCGTTGGAGAAAACGTGTTGAACTCGTGCTTACATGTGGAGATGCTGAGCGCGCAGCATGGGAGCACATGAGAGTAAACTCATATCATTTCCGCCATATTAGGCGTATACGGCGCCAAAGTTAGTTGGTTCAGCGTAGAGTTATGCTAGTGCGCTGCAGTAGCCAGCACCGTCAGATTCTCAGCATCAGTACCATCAGAGGATATGGCAGAGGCAGTGGCTAGAGACAGGGTCAGAGACCCAGTTGAGTGCACAGACAGGGACATCGATCTACTCATGCACAGGGGCAAGGATATGGACATGTTTCCAGTTGGAACGGGATTCCACGTACCTGTATGGGCGTGTGGACATCTAGGAACAGATTCGTGCTATTGCCACGTCAGGTCCGACAACCTGATATAGGGTACGAGTTGAGTTGAAACTCACTCGATGAGTGAGACTGATTTACATTTCTCGCGAGCATATAACATATATACGTATGTTAGTGACGGTGGATCGTGAAATTAAAATATTAATTTGTATTCATGTGTATTCCAGTATATGTTGCGAGGATGTTGCCCTAGCATATATTGATGAGTGGAGACAGATGGTGCGTTCTTTGCTTAGAGGTCGCGGAGGAGCCCAGCCCTACAGAGTAAGATGGGGGTATGGCCTTGGGCGATTATGGCCTTGGGCGGGTATGGCCTTGGGTCTTCATTAAAACATCATTGTCATGTGAGAATTGTTTCAATTTTGAGGACGAAATTCTTAATTCGTTGGGAAGACTGTAACGACCCGAAAATTTGACTTGTGCCACATGTCAAGTCAAGGTCGTTTGTAGGACCCAGTCGTCGAAATACGTATGTCCGAATCCAATTTGAGATGAAAATGCTAATTATGCGAGGAAATTCGTTGAGTCGAAACCCGAACGAGGACGCACCTCGAGTCGCGTGTCGACGTGGGACCGAAATAATGGATTTATGTGGTTTTAAAATGTACATTGGATATGCCTCGTGATGAGTATAGCGCGAGTATCGAGATTTAGAAATGCGGCGAATTGATGCCTCGAGATGCGCGCTACGCGGTTGTTGAGTTGTCTCGAGATTCGTGTTGCACGAATCTCGAGGACACTTTGATTTGAAATTAAAAGAAAAAGACATGTATATATATATATATATATATATATATATATATATATATGGGATATATATATATATGGATATATATAAAGAAGAATGAGATAAGATTGATTTGAAAGAAAGAAAAAAAAAACGGATAAGAGTAGAAGAGAAGGAAAGAGAAAGAGAGTGATCGGGAGGAGGAGGAGGAGATCGACGGAGAGAGGGACGTCGGCGATGCGGCGGACGGACGACCAGCCGGGGATGAGCAAAGATGGCGCAAGCGATGGTGCGCGTGAGGAGCGACTTGCGGGAGCTGCGGCCAGCGCGCGTGGAGGCGAACAATGACACGGTGGCGCTCGCCAGCCAGCCGCCGCGGCGCGACGGCGCGAGGCAGCGCGCGGCGACTCGACACGGTAGCGGGTCGGATCGGTTGCGATGGCTCGCGAGCGCGGCGACGCGACGCAACGCGGTGAGACGGCTTGAAGGTCGGCAGCCGCGCGACGGGAGGACGACGGTTTTGGCGATGCCGATGAGCAGCCGGCGCGGCGCGCAAGCGCGCCAGCGGCGCGCCGGCGAGGCAACGCAGCGACACCGACAGCGCGCGGTGGCGCGTTGTAGACCGGCGGATGCGCGATTTCGCGAAATCGCGACTACGCGATGGAGGTGAGGTTTATTCACCTTATTTGGCTGTGATTTGTATGATTTGAAATAAATTAGGCCTAAAATGTCTAAATGGACACCAGGGACTTGGGAGTCGGGTGTCGGGTGCGCAAATCGAGACGCGAGCGATGTTTTGAGGTTCGCGATTTCTCGAGGTAAGTAAACCAGTTAGGGACTTATACAGTATTTCATTTCTCTCCATTGGTTGTTGTTTACTGTTATGTGATAGCTTTATTGTTGTTCACTGCTTTGTGATGATAGCTATCGTTGAATTTGTTGTCGATTGAGAGGGTCCATTGGCAAGTGAGTCATGGTTACTGTGTATCTGCGATATGAGAGGGTTAGGACTGGAGGCAGGGGTCTCGTCCTAATTATGGTCGTCCGTTGATTTATCCGGGTCCATGTGCGTTTCATAGTCGTATGGGCTAGGGCTGGGAGGAAGGGGTATTGTCCTAAACCCGAGTCTGCTGGGCTTTTGCCGCGACTTAACGACCTTTTGGTTGGGACTCCTTGTTATTTGGCATCACTCATCGATGGATTGGTTACAGTCTTTTATATTCATGCGTTCTTGATTCATTTCGTTCTATTTGCATGAATTTGACTGCTTTGGATATCGTGAACCGTTGTTTTGGATATTGTGAAATGTTGTGTATATGTCCTATTGGATTTACTTACCTGGGCTCGTCATTTTTATTTTGACTAAGTGCAGAGCCTCGGACAAGTAGCAGAGGAAATGCTTCATGGCTAGGTGAAAATTTTGTATAATTGTATTTACTCTCCTCTGATGATATTTACTGGGTTCCACAATTAGGTTGCCTAACTCCCTGATTTGTTTGTTGAGTTATTGAATGTGTTAGTTGCTTCCGCTAAAATTGTAAATCTCGAAAAATATTAATAACTCAACTGTAAAATGTTAAATGTACTGATAATGATGGATTGGAAGGCTGACTAGGCCTGAGTTGACCTTGCGAGACTGGCTCGGGGGTCCACGTAGGCTTAGGCCGGGCGGGGCCCAATTTGTGGAAAATTGGGCCGTCACAGGGGCGATAGCACAGGCCGAGGAGCCAAGATCACACCATCGATTCAAATATATACTTTGACGTTTTCATCTCATTCGAGAAATCATTGAGAGGGGAAACGTAAAGATTTGCAGAGTACATACAGAAAACAATTTTACAGATCTTTTGACGAAGGCATTTCCACAAGTGAAACATGATGATCATGTTAAGTCATTAAATATTAGATAGATGAATGATTGGTCCTAGTGCAAGTGGTGAAATGTTGAGAAATTTGCCACAGGTCAATCTACAAACATTGTTTATCTTATAATTTCTTAGTTAATAAATTAGAGGTTTTTTGTTTGACGTTTTATTATAAGTCATTGTATGTTTACCTTATAATAAAATCCATAGGTATTTGTTGAAATATCCTAAATGTCCATAGCCAGTCATTATATTGGGAACTATAATGAATTAAGACTAGTGTAAGTCTTAATTGGTGGTCATATGATGATCATGCGTATATGGATACAAATTGAGATCATGAGAACTTGTTAGGGAACAAGGTACTGGATGTAGTAGCCAATTTTCCAAATAAACCGCCACGGGGCCAATGCGGGCCCATAACCTGGCCTAACATTGCCGGTTGTGTCCCACATGCAAGATTATCCACATTTAATCATTATTAACCTCAATGAACAATAATTTACTATTAAACTTGTTAATGAACTCAAGTCATTTGTTATTATTGTTACCTAAACCATCTATTTTGTAGAATAGTGGCAAATGGTCGATCCCACAGGGATTGATATTCTTTCTAAGGTTTAAAAAGAACAAAAAGGAAATCGAGGGTTTTAGAGAATTAATAAATTAACTAATGTTTAAAATAAATAAACAAAACAATGACAATAATTTGAAAACAATCGATAAAAATACCTAGGTCAAAACATACAAGTTCAGTTCGATAAAAGATTGGATTTGGTCTTCGATTTATGAAAAATATGCAAATCAAAATATCTTAGTGTACTTATAGACCCGGTAACGTACGCGGTTCCTCGCACTTCCTAATCTCGATAGCCAAGGTACGACGGTGACTATTTCCATAGTCAAACACACAACCATATATTCAAGTGAATTAGGTTTAATGTGTTGACCGCAATGAGCTTTGTGAAGGCACTACACCTAGACAACCGGATCACTCGTGTGTTCGATTTAGCCTAGGTTTCTAAGGTATTCAACCGGTCCCAAAATAGTCTAATCAATCGGTATGGTCAATTGCCATTAGTGTGGTCTTATTGCACAAGTACGGATGCTACGACACACTGGCGAGTAAATCAAGATTTAAACATAAATTTAACCTGGATTATTGAAACAATACCAAAGAAAATAAAATATTAATGAAAAGACTGAAATAAATATATATAAATCTCACAAATCCATTGATATGCGTAGTCGAACCTCCCTCGCAGTTTGCCTAGGCTAGAGGTTTTAGCCTCGCATAGTTGAAGAACACCAAGAGAAAAAGAAAAATAGAAAATAATAATGGGGGAGAACGAGGTCGGCCCGAAGCCGAGAAGAATAGCCGTCCTCTTCCTTTTAAAACAATTCGTCTCTATTTTTTCTTTATACCCCCCTGTTTGCTTTCTTTCCTCCAATATGTCTATGTACGTTCCTTTCTTTTAGGATCTCTTTCTATTTTTTTCTCTCCTTTCTATATATATATTATATACTTATATAAGTTATTAATAAAATAACATAAAATCAAACAAATCAAGAAACACCCCTTCAACTTTCTTTTCCTTAAATGCATCAACGCCATCAATTCATGCTCTTCTTGATCTTCATAAATCACCATAACACATGTAGGCCCCCACCAAATTCACCTCGAGATGCGGCTAGCGCGACTTTCGGTGTAAAACGAATCCAGACATATGAATACTTGATTGTGCGTAGTTTTTCGCTCCGGATTTAACCGCGCACTCCAATAACCCTGAAAATAATAAATAAATGCAATTAGGCTAGTATTTTGGAGACTTTACAATAAAAATATATAGATAACATTTATATAATATTACATAATTAACGACTCAACACATGACAAACTAAAATATGAAACATCAAAGTCATGCCTTTAACTCGGATACTTAGTGTGGAAAACCCATAAGTTATCATAGACTAAAAATACACCTCAGAGGTCTCAAAATATTAAAAATATAGGGTCCTAAAATGTCTTACAATCCCAAATCCCCAAAATATATATATATATATATATATATATATATATATATATATATATATAATACGAACGTACAAGTCTGGCTCAATGTTTATGACTCACAGGTATTTTGCAAGCTTGCCCTTGCCACGACTCATACTCGGATATGCACTCAAGTCATCACAAAAAGGCAGACGACGAGTCCAAAGTGATTATTCCTAAGGAAATTAAGTGAGCAATACCAAAGTAAATACTGGAATTTAAACAAAACTATTAAAAAACATGCGAAAATAAATACAGGCAACTGTGATCATCGCATGGATAAGTAATAATGAAAGCTCAAAGTGTGATTCTAGAGCCTAGAGTTAGACTATTGCCATACTTCAAACTATTCCACAGAACACTGTCGGCGAGTACCGCTCAAGCAAGGCCGGTATCTAGATTCGCTAGGTGGTCGGTGTAAAACTTATGACGCACCTACACGTGCCCCGACGCGACTCTCGGGTCTAACTATTCACCGAGATCCCTGACACACGTGTTATGGCCTAGTGGACATACACACAGGAATGGTACGGAGGGAGAGCCTCAACGTCTGTCCATTTAAACTAAAACCAAGAATAGATTATTGAAAGATAGGATTTGAATTCAAAAGCCAAAGTAAGTAAATGCTCAAGAAATTTCAGTTGGGATACTACACACCTCAACTCGCACTTCGTGTCCCGATATATAACCCCCGGTCCGGCTCCGCCGAATCTCTAATATCCAAATTACTGCCCGAAATGACCTATTTTCGTTTATAATTGATTTTAGTTAATTAGATATATTTTATGTTACTTAGTAAAAACATTCTAAAAATCTGCAATATGTAGCACACTAGGTCTTTTTATTAGTGCGCTAGGTATTTTGAGAAGTTAAACGTTCTTCGACAGGAGGAACACTAGCACTGTATGTATCTACCTAGCGCGCTAATCATCATGTAATGCGCTAGGTGACCTCCTTAGCACGCTACCGAGACCCAGAACAACAGTTTGGTTGAAACGTTTTTTAAACATCACCACCAACAACAACATCGTATATTACTCAACTTCATAGCACTTGAAACCCACCAAAAAACCACATAACAACCACTTAACAATTCATATTGGATTCACTAAAACACCCCAAAATGGTACCGAAATATGAAGAAAGTTGAGGTGATAGTGAATCTCACCTTGCTTTGATGAATCGACTACTCCAAGCTCCTCAAATGATCAAATTGAGTGTTCCAAACCCTTGCTTATTCTTCTCAATTTTCGGATTTCTTAATAAGGAGAGAGAAAAGGTGGCGGAGAGAAGTCAAGGTGATTTTTTACACACTTCAAGGATCTCTCCTCACTTGTGCATCCCTATGCCATCCAATGAGCACTATTTGCTCCATTTTCCGACCTCTAATGACTCCTAAATTGACTCGGATGGCACACTCGCCCTTGTCCTTAACCCATAAAGTCGTCTTTCGGGTGTTCCGATGCCTGATTTGGCATCCCGAATCGCGACATACACGTACTGCCATGACCCTAAACATTAAATATGCATTACATATTAATTATTTAACCCATTTTATTCATTTCATATGTGTATTATTTTCCTCGGCCTAGTATTTAGTCTTTTAGCCTACCCGGTACCTGCATCGACACACATATTGAGGCGAATACTTATCACACTGTCTTGCACGTCAAACGTAACATAAATACACACATCGCGATGCCATTTAATCTTTTTCAACATAAATATCACAAAATTAGGCACATCAGCATACAAAATAACTATTTACTTAACTCTAGGTGCACCTTAACCTAACTACGGGTCCCACGAGCGTCTAAGCTGTCAGCCACCTCTGCAACCACGTCATTAATAACGGTGAATTAAATTCGGGCCGTTACAGTTCTTCCCAACTAGGTGAAATCTCGTCCCAAAATTTAAATTAAATGTAAACACTTACCGACAAATAAGTGGGGAAATCGTCGTCGCAAGTAGACTCAAGCTCCCAGGTGAGTTCCTCGGCCCCGCGATGCTGCCAATGTACCAAAATCTTCAGAATCTCCTTATTTCTCAAAGCCCGAGTCTTCCTATCTTTGATTTCTACAAGCTACTCATCATATGACATGTCGGTTTGCACCTCAATCTGACGTATATCAACTATAGGCCTCGGTCCCGACCTAGCCAGCCCCAATATGGAAATGTGAAACACTAGATGTACCCTTACTAATTAAGGTGATAATCCCAGATGGTATGCCACTCTGCCGACGCGTTCCTCAACTTTGAACGGTCCAATGAACCTTGGTGTCTGCTTCCCCTTAATGTCAAACCTTTGATGACCCTTCCAGGGCGAAACCTTCAAATACACCAAGTCCCCAACCTCGTAGCTCAGACCCTCGAGGTACTTGTCTGCATATTTCTTCTACTTATCTTGAGCCGCCTGAAGCTTTTGCCTGATATGGTCAACAACAATCTCAGGTCCTATAGCCGTTGTATCCTTCGGTGCCACCCAAAATGTTAGTGACCTACAGGGCCTACCATAAAGTGCCTCAAACGGAGGCATCTCGATACTCGCCTAATAGCTATTGTTGTAAGCAAACTCACATAAAGGTAATTAATCCTCCCACAATCTATCAAACTGTAATATACACGCCCTGAGCATATCCTCGAGAATCTGAATCAAACGTTATGACTGTCTGTCTGTCTGAGGATGGTACGCGGTTTTGAACTGTAAACGAGTGTCAAACTGCTCCTGTATACTCTCCTAAAACCTTGAAGTAAATCTCAGATCTCTATCAGAAACAATGGCGACCGGTACACTGTGCAATCTGACAATCTCTCTCTCTCTCGAAGATATTACTTAGTTGTGTAATTCAATATCTCATGACGATCGGTATGAAATGTGCCGACTTCGTCAACCTGTTGATAACTACCCAAATTGCATTGTGTCTCCTTATAGTCTGCGATAAGCCACTGATGAAGTCCGCGGTAAGGTGTTCCCACTTCCATTGAGGAATGGGCAGCGACTGTAGCAAACCAGTTGGTGTCTTGTGCTCGGCCTTCATCTGTTGGCAAATATGACAACTCCAGACGTATCTATCCACGTTGGCCTTCATCCCTGGCCACCAAAACAATCTCTGCAGATCATGATATATCTTGGTCCGACCATGATGAACTGTATATCGTGACTGGTGCGCGTCCTTGAGAATGCTATCCCCGAGCTCTGATACCGGCAATATCTACAAACTACCCCTGTGTCTCAAGCACCTATCTGAACCTTCAGACTACTCAGCGCACCCCGAATCCTGAGCCAAACAACTGATCCGCAAGTACCGATCGTCAACTCTCTGCAACTCGACAACCCGCTCAAGAGACACCGTGGAAACTCGCATCTGATAGCAAATTTACAACTCAGTAATAGCCTCTGTCACACACAACACCAACACTGCCTCAAGCAACCTGTGCTCAAATGTCATAGGTCACAGTACCGTCCGGCTCTCAATGCTGCTCCTGCTCAGTGCATCAGTTATGACATTCGCCTTACCCGGATGATACTTAATTGCAAAGTCATAGTCCTTCAATAACTCGAGCCATCTCCGCTGTCGCATGTTCAACTCTCTCTTAGTGAACAGGTACCTCAAACTTTGATGATCTGTGAATAACACGAACCTCTCACCGTACAAGTAGTGCCTCCAAGCCTTCAGTGCAAACACGACCGCCGCAAGCTCCAAGTCGTATACTGGATAGTTTCCTTCGTGAGGTCTTAACCGTCGAGATAAATTAGCCATTGGGTGTCCGTCCTACATCAATACGCAACCCAACCCAGTGCTTGATGCATCAATATAAACTGAAAAACCTCTACCTGCTACAAGTAATGCCAAAAATGGCACCGAAGTCAACTTCCTCTTTAGCTCCTAAAAAATATCCTCACACTCCTGCGACCAATCAAATCTAACATCCTTCTTGGTCAGCCTTGTCATTGGTGCTGCAATCATCGAGAAATTCGACACAAAGCACTTGTAATATCCTGCCAAACCCAGGAAACTCCGGATGTCAGATATAGACTCAGCTGTCCTCTAGTCAATAATCGCCCGAATCTTATCACCATCAACTAATATGCCTTGATCACTAATGACATGCCCTAAGAACTTCACCTCACTCAACCAGAATGCGCACTTGCTAAACTTGAGATAAAATATGTGATATCTCAGCATTGCCAACACATCTTTGAGATGCCTCTCGTGCTCCACGCGAGTCCTATTGTAAATTAGGATGTCGTCGATAAAAACTATGATGTATCGATCCAAAAATGGTCTTAACACCCTATGCATCAAATCCATGAAAATCGTTGGTGCGTCAGTCACTCCAAACAGTATGACTGTAAACTCGAATAGTCCGTAAAGCGTACTAAAAGTGGTCTTCTCCACATCCTCCTCTCGAATCCTCTACTGATGATATCCTGATTGTAAGTCAATCTTCAAGAAGAACTCGACCCCAGCTAATTGATCGAATAAGTCATCAATCCTCGAAAGTGGGTGACGATTCCAAATCGTCACCTGATTAAGCTTCCGATAGTCTACACACATCCACATCAAACCGTCATTCTTCTTCACAAAAAGAACTGGAGCTCCCAAAAGTGACATGTTAGGGTGAATAAAACCTTTTGCAATAAATCTTCTAACTAGGTCTTCAGTCCTCGTGCTCTGATGCTGACATCCTATATGGCATTTTGTAGATTGGCCGAGTTCTCGGAATCATCTCAATTATATACTCAATAGCTTTCAGCGGTGGCAATTCTGACAAATCATCAGGAAACACGTTTGAAAACTCGCAGACAACAGGGACATCCTCAACCTTAATCACCGTCCTAAGCTCTGACTCATCCATAGTCGCGTACGCCTCCATCTCCTGCAACGTAGTTAATATTCCTCAAATGATAGGTAATACAGTCGCAACTCTGGCAAATGAAAACTCTGGTATCCCCTCGATATCAAACGTCACAATCTTGCAAAAGTATTCGATCCGTACGTGATATGCTGACAACTAATCCATGCCCAGCATTGCATCGAACCCTAGATACTCTGAAACTCGTAAATCAATCGATAATTGATTTTCCCTATCTCAACAATACAATCCCGACATATTCGATCAGGGTAAATCTTATCCCCAGCTGCAGTATTAAGAACAAGATATGTATATAAAGTTTGTGCAGGTAACCCTAACTCTCCTACCATGCGTCCATCAATAAAAGACAGTGTGCTACCAGAATCCATCATAACATGCATAGGAGTGCCACAAATGGATAACGTACCTTCGATAAGTTGTCTATTCGCCTCCCCGTCTAGTTGTGCGACCCCGAAAGTTGCAGTCTGGGCCCTATCTTTAGCCTATTCAATCTGTAGTGGTAGTGGTGCAGGTCTGGTACAATCTGCCACAATATGTCCAACTTGACCGCATCGATAACATGCATGATTCTCTGATCTACCAGAACTCATTTGATTCTGTGTTTGACCCTGGCCTCAACTCTAGCCTCTCTGACCTCTATCCTGCCTATACAATTATCTAGGCTGATCAATTGGTGCAGAAGCCGTAGAATATGTCGCTCGATGATTATCGCGACGATTTCGGTTTCCTCTGCGACCCTGATCAAACTGCCAATCACCTTGATGAGGTCTCTGACCCTATCAATACCAGTCTTGATCTCTCATCTATCTTTTCGGTCTCTAATCAGATTGAGAACTTGGAGCTGGCTGACTCTGCAGCGTAACCTAAATCGCTAATCGACTGACCTTTTGAACCAGGTATGTCTCATGTGCGAGGGACCTGTCGTAAATCTCTATCAATGTACTAGCTCCACTAGATACAATTGTGTTCGCAATCCTCTCATCCAAACCTCAGACAAAATAATATATCTATAACCGATCGATACTTGCTATGTCCATGGAGTGCGACAATAGATATCTATCTACACAGTAACAAACATCTCGCCTTGAATTAATGATAAAAATTCCTCCCTTAATCTGCCCTGACCTCTATGGGTATATACTCATCCATAAATAGCACTCGGAACTCTGCCAAGGTAGCCACAACAGGATGAGTCGCTATGTAGGTAGTCCACCATATCACAGCTTGAACTCTTAAGCAAAAACTCGATAGTCTCGGTTGATTAATCCCCTCAACCTGAAACAACTCATGTAGCCGCTCATGAGGTAACAACCACCTCCCGGCTATCTTTGGGTCCCCGATTTCATATAAGTATCCTGGCGAGGACCTGAAAAAGTCCTTCATCTTCTTGGCCTCAACTGTCATCAAGCTCTCAAAAGTAGATGCCACTGTTGGCGCTCAGTATTCACAGGTGTAATGACCATTGCGGTATCCGCTGATACTACAACTGATGCAGCTCCCTTGGCCAGTGTCTCAAATACTGCTGACTACACCTGAGTCTCAACTGTGGTAGGAGCCATAACTGCCTGAGTAGTAGTCATCAGTGCAACCAAAATGGTAGTAGGAGCTGTAGTAGCCTTCTGAGCATCGCGAGCTCTTATCATGTCTATTAGTAACGCAAATCTATCATCCATAGTTCGCGACAATGATCCTAACGTTAAAGCCTGCCTAGTCAGATTCCTGGTATCCCTGACCTTAATCTGAGTCGTATCTAGAGCCTGCTCGTCCATCGATATCTGCATCGATGAACGTGCGCTAGTCAGTCTTAGTGCAAATATACGTGTATCGTATGTAATATACATCCAAAAACATAACACATATATCTCTAATTTCTATCCATCTCACAACACTTCCCAATTATGACTCTAGGCAATTCCTTGGGTTTTCCACATCTAACATTTATTCATCAGGTTTATCCTCAATTTATACCACAAATGTAACTGTATCAGAGTTAACTTTCAATTTCTCGAAGTTCACTAACCTTTCTTTGATACCGAAATGTAGTGGCCCATTTTCCAAATGAACCGCCACTAGGGCCAATGCAGGCCTAACATTGCCAGCTGTGTCCCACATGCAAGATTATCCACCATTTAATCATTATTAACCTCAATGAACAACAATTTACTATTAAAATTGTTAATGAACTCAAGTCATCTGTTATTATTGTTCGAATCCTTATTAAACCACAAATGAAGTCTTTAAACGTGACAAACTAAAATATGAAACATCAAAGTCATGCATTTAACTCGGATACCTAGTGCGGAAAACCCATAAGTTATCATAGACTAAAAATACACTTCAGAGGTTTCAAAATATCAAAAATATATGGTCCTGAAATGTCTTACAATCCCAAATCCCCAAAATAAAAACAAAATATATATAATACGAATGTATAAGTCTGGCTCAATGTTTCTGAATAACTGGTTTTCTACAAGCTTACCTTTGCCACAACTCGTACTTGGATTTGCACTCAAGCCATTACAAAAAGGCAGACGATGAGTACAGAGTGAGTATTCCCAAGGAAATTAAGTGAGCAATACTGAAGTAAATACTGGAATTTGAACAAAACTATTAAAAAACATGCGAAAATAAATACAGGCAATTGTGATCATCACATGGATACTGTCGGCGAGTACAGCTCAAGCAAGGCCAGTATCTGGATTCACTAGGTGGTCGGCGTAGAACCTATGACGCACCTACACGTGTCCCGATGCGACTCTCGGGTCGAACTATTCACCGAGATCCCTGACACACGTGTTATGGCATAGTGGACATACACATAGGAATGGTACGGAGGGAGAGCCTCAATGTCCGTCCATTTAAACCAAAACCAAGAATAGAGTATTAAAATACAAGATTTGAATTCAAAAGCCAAAGTAAGTAAATGCTCAAAAAATCTCAGTTGGGATACTGCACACCTCAACCCGCGCTCCGTGTCCCGATAAATAACCCCCGGTCCGGCTCTGCCGAATCCCCGATATCCAAATTACCGCCAGAATGACCTATTTCCATTTATAATTGATTTTTAGTTAATTGATGTATTTTATGTTACTTAGTAAAAACATTCTGAAATATGCAATATATAGCGCTCTAGGTCTTTTGATTAGTGCGCTAAGTATTTTGGGTAGTTAAACGTTCTTCCACAGGAGGAACGTTAGCACGTTATATGTTTCCACCTAGCGCGCTAATCATCATGTAGCGCTACCGAGGTCCAGAACAGCGGTTTAGTTGAATTTTTTTTAAACATCATCACCACCACCACCACCACCAACAACAACATATATTGCTCAATTTCATCGCACTTGAGACCCACCAAAACAACCACGTAACAACCACTTAACAATCCATATTAGATTCATTTAAACACCCTAAAATAGTACCAAAAGATGAAGAAAGTTGAGGTGATAGTGAATCTCACGTTGCTTTGATGAATCAACCTCTGCAAGCTTCTCAAATGATCAAATTGAGTGTTCCAATCCCTTATTTTTCTCGATCTTTGGATTTCTTGATAAGGAAAGAGAAAATGTAGAGAAGAGAAGTCAAAGTGATTTTTTTATACATTTCAAGGATCTCTCCTCACTTGCGCATCCTTATGCCATCCAATGGGCACTATTTGCTCCATTTCCAACCCCTAATGACTCCTAAATTGACTCCGATGGCACACTTTCCCTTGTCCTTAACCTATAAAGTCGTATCTCGGGTGTTCCGATGCCCGATTTTGCGTCTCGAATCGCGACATAGGTGTACTACCATGACCCTAACCATCAAATAGACATTACATATTAATCGTTCAACACATTTTATTCATTTCATGTATGTATTATTTCCCCCGGCCTAGTATTTAGTCTTTTAGCCTACCCGGTACCCGCATCGACATACATATTGAGGCGAATACTTATCACATAGTCTCGCACGTCAAACGTAACATAAATACACACATCGCGATGTCATTTAATCTTTTTCAACATAAACATCGCAAAATTAGACAAATCAACATACAAAATAATTATTTACCTAAATTCAGGCACCCTAGCCTAGCTGCGGGTCCTACGAGCGTCTGAGTTGTCAACCACGTTATTAATAATGGTGAATTAAATTCGGACCGTTACACTGGACCGACCCGCTATGAGAACACCACATGGATTAAGTCATAGGTGTTACTCATGATAGCTATATCATTTTGTCATTCGACTTGAGATTGCCATATACTTCAATATTATGAGCATATTAATTTGATACGATCAAACATTGTCTTTAACCAAACGTTTATAAAGATTATAATAGGTGTAATCAAAGATAGAATTTGATATAATTAATGTCACTTGAATGTTTTCAGTCTACCTAAAGATCGAGACAAGTACGATTGAACATTAAGGGTGACTTTTCGTGCCTTATGTTTAATCAAATGATATCACACGACAAAATGATATGATATATGTTATTCATTAGGTATTATTGATTTTGATATTATTGCTACTTGGGTAGTTATAGTGTCTTGCTAGATACCGTTTATGACTTGTGTAACAAAATGGTTTTGCTTCACTGCCAACGTGGCTTGAACCTATTAGGTTGCAAACAAAGAATGGCTTTGCGCAATTTCAATTGGTCTAAAATAATGAATTTTATATGATACAATTCATGATATAAAGCCCTAACAATTTGTTATATAATAACTTATTAATAGGGGCGTATGTGTAATTTGCTTGAATTGCCTAAATACAATATTTGTATTACGAATAGGTTTTTTTTAAAAGCATATCTACACATATAAATAGAGGTTGAAACCCTAAAATAGAATAAGATTTTTGTTTTTACTATTTTGAGTTCTCTAGATTTTGGGAGAGAAAGAAAAAACGTTTTCAATCTCTTTTAGGGCTAGCACTCCCAATTATGGTCACCGTTCGTGTATGGATTTCTGATAAAGGACGCGCACTTGAACATCTTGAAAATCAAACAATTAGAAAAGGAAATCACAGATTAAGATATGATTTACTTTTGTAGATCTAGTTTAATGGAACTTTATTTTCGATCATGTAGGGTTTTTCAAAAATTGCTTTTAATTTTCTGCTGCGTATGAACCTCAAACCCAACATTTTTTGTTATTACTTATTATTTTATCGATACTAATTTTTTCTTTTTTTTGTTAGGTATAGGTGTACGAGCATTTCAAACTCGGGTTTGCCATATTAAACGCCAAATACATGGACCAATTGCAACCCCGTGTTTCGCGATGGATCCGGAAAAACATGAGGCTGTTTATATTGGGGACAAGTTTGCATCAACTCGAAGGACATTGGACAGACTGAGGTCAAATGAGGTGCTCGTGCTTCTTTAATTTCTTTCGAAACCATCGTGGTACCTTATGTGTTACTAATATATGTTCACTTCACGTGCATGGATGACTTGAGACCCATATGTTGATCTCAGGTTGGATGGTATGGTTCATCTGATGGCATTCTACGATGGGACCTTGAAGTATTTGGACATCGTGGAGCCATACCATCCGAAAATGTTTTGAGATAGGTTCTTCATGTGCAAGGTGTACATGCGCCTTTATATCGTCCTCTCGAAGCATCTTGAGGCCCATCTGCACTCAAGTATTCCATCAAGTACGGGTTCCAACCGGAGCACTGGAAGAGGTGGCATAACCATCTATTGGCCCCAGAAGTCCGAGGTGGGAAGGCTAAATTTGAGTTCATGGCAATAGAACAACATTTTCCTTAGTTTCTACGTGTTTCACACCCGATTATTGAGAACCCGTGTAACGACGATAATGATGTTGTTGTCTGTATTATCGCTAATAATAAGGTGTTGGAGGTATGTTATTGGTACTGTTGTATATATGAAGTCCATTTTTTATTTTCCTATGTATGTGAATATGTTTTTGTTACTCATTTGTCGGATCATTGTTTTGAATAGTGGAATAGGCGTGCGTTGGACATCGCGTTAAAGTGGATGGATTTGCCAAACGAGGAGTGTACTATGGAGTCCGAGAAGAAAATGGTGAGTGAAATGGTGAACTTCTTGTAAGGGATGATTCTTGCCACGACTACCACCATCACTACCACCGCGACCACCACCACTACCACTACCAAAGCCCCTGCCGGACCTAAGGAATCCCAACATGACAGTACGACAACCCAGTCAAGGTCAAGTGATGTTCCTCCCTCAAATGCTCTTCCTCCCGAGTGCATGCACGACAATGAATATCAGCGGAAGTGCTTTAAGAAGAAAAAACCTTATGAGCCCTCACATAAATGAACTTGAACTTTGAAACTCTCATTATTTTCATGTTTGTTGTGACATTTGAAATTTTGTTAATTGCTGGGTTGTAAACTTTGTTAAGTTAATGGCTTGAGAAGAAACTTTGTTGTCTTAATTCTGCTTTGTGGAGTGGTTTGGTGCCTCTTGTGAATGGACTTGAATGGCTTGTAGATAGCTTAGGTGCCTTTGTTGATGGATTTAAATGGCATTGTGGATGGAGTTGATGTTTGATTAGTTAGTTAATGGTTTGTTGGTTAGGGATTTGTTACAGTTGTTATGTGAGAAACTATGGTGGTGTGATTCATGAGCGAAGTTGGGCCTGTAATTTAAGTAACAACTTAATCAGTGATGTCTCGATCCCACTGGTCCGATATTTAATGCCTAATCTCAAGCCTCCCAGACCGCAACTACGTAGTGGTATCACAAACATATAAGAACGAGAGTATTATGCATTTTTCACGTTAGTACAATCTCGGCTATGGGCAAGTGAAAGCTGACAAATAGTCTCGGAGGTCACGCACCTTAACTAACAATAGCAAAGTCGGAGTATTGTGACCCCTATCTTTATTGAGAAACAAAATTATACAATCTCGGTTGTACAAGACTGAGATAGAGTGTCATGCATCGCCAGCAAGACCGATGAGTTTTGGTCACGTACAATCGACACAAACCTTATATATAAAGTATATACGCTATCGGTAACACAATACTGAGAATTGCTGCAAATCTCGGTTACGTGCCTCTGATAATTGAACATAATACCTTGATATGTATTACCATGTCCGAAGAGGAGATCTCTTTAGTACATAGTTAATGAAATGTCTCGATGGTATCCTATCGAGACTTTGTGTCAATTGTCAGTTTTGGTGTACCATGACTTGGACATATATCTCGGACCTGCATGGCTGAGACTTTTGTTTTGCCAACAAATTGTTAAGTAGAGAATATATATAGTTCACATTAAGAAACCATAACTCATCCATAACATACAACCATGAAACATACATAAAAATTTATAAACAATATCAACCGTAGTTTACAAGTATTTAAGATATCCACGTGTGAACGACAAAAAATGTTACAAAAAGTGTTTGAGATATTCATGTAGGTAACTCCGAATTTAGCTAGGGCAAGGCTAAGTCTATTAAGAAAGGCGAGCCTTGTTGAGAAGTTACAACTAACATGAGTTCTCGAATTATGAATCCCTCACCCTAACTTTTTGCGCACTCCTCAGCATATTTTCCCATGATGGATGTAATGAAGGAAGAGGTGCATTCACTTTTAGCTTCACCTATCAAATACGAAGTAGAACAAGAAGTCATTATCATGTACTTCAAAATTTATAAAACACATTACAAATATAATGTATAAACTTACCCTAAGCCAATTGATGTTCCTATCATTTATCATGCCAATGATAAGCTGACTATTGAAAGATGGTGGTGGGACATTACTCAGAGGTAGAGATTTTTAGCAACTATCAAGTAAGAGGTTGACAAGAATGACATTAAATGACGTTGCTATTAAGAGCCCTATGTCTTGAAGTGTCAACCATTAGTTAAAAGAGGCTCTAACCTATCATTCGAATAATGCACGACAGCCTTTATTTTCTCGTAACCCGTTCCAAACACTTCTCGCCAAAGAGTTTCATACCCCATGATCGCATTAAATATTTTCCTACGTACTAACCTCTAACCATTTAAATCGGGGAGTCTGAGCTTGGAGGCAATGCAACGATACCCACAATTACCATTGCCCATCACATCAATAGTGCTCTCAACGTATGATAATCAATCTGGTTGTATGCAATAGGTATACCCAACCTTAGTTACACATTGGGTCACTTGACATGTCCGACGTATTTTCGACCCCACTGTATTTCTCTTCTTCCTCGAACTAGAAGCCTTTTCTTTCGTTAGTGCATATTCAAACCCGCTTGGATTTCTTGTCGTTGAAGTATTATCTTCATCGAGTTTCCTCTTCGATGCTTTTTATTTCCTTTGTTCATTAAACTTCCAACAGTAGAATCCGATGTCCTTCTTTTTTTTATTTTTGTAGGTGGGACAACCCCCACTGTGGATGGAGGTCGACTAATCTCTTTTAGTTATTGAATAATTCTGATGCGATAATCCTTGTTAGTGCAAGTGAAAGTTTTCCAACACTTTTTGAATCTCATCATTGAGATTGTATTTGGCCCGATCGACATCATTCTCTAAAATCATACTTAACTTTCGCTAGTATACATAAATGTCCTCGAGTGGTATGGATGGATCGACCATAATATGGAAGTTTATCTCGTATGCACAAGGAAGACCATGCGTGGTATGTATGTCACAATCATAAAGAGTATAATAATGTCCAACACTAGCTCCACGTTCCAGTTCATCTCTAATCAACTTAAGCACCCTTTGAGAGACATATCCATGTAATCGGTGATAGAAACCATTGACATATTCATGTCGCACCACATTCAAGCTGAGCTCAAATGATGCCTTGATGTTGTTATGTTGGATCCTAAGAAGACCATCTACCACACCCCACAAAGTTTCAAGATTTGCCCGATTGTTGCCAAGATGTAGCTTCAAAATGGAATTTGCAGACTCAACCCTCTACGTCGTAGTTTCCCCAAAGTGCGTAATTCGATTTTTCCATTCTGATACAAATTTTTCCTTGTACTAATTCACCCATGTATTATCCAAGTAATCAATAAGACTCTTCACAGTTCCGAACTCAGATCGTAAGTCATTCATCCTAAGTTTAAATAATGCATCTGACTTAGCATACAACACACTCGTTGACGTATCCATGAAACGTACGAAGCCTTCATCATCCCTAAACATCTTCTTAGTATTTGTCAAGACTACTTTGTTGATGTGTCAATAGTAAAGAAGGTGAGATAATGTTGAAAATACTTCTTCGATTGCACTAATCAGGCCTAACTCTCGATCTGTAACAATCACGTCAAGTTTAAGCCAACTGTCCAATATATACCTCAAGTTCTCAATTGTCCAAACGTAATTGGTGTAAGTCTCTGGTGATATGAAAGCAACCCAACTGAGAACGTCAAATGCGTCAAAGAGATCCTAACTATCTCCAACAATGACATCCGATACCTATTAATTTTATATGTGCAATTCATTAGAAGAAGTGACGGGCACCGTAGCAACTTGATTAAATCAGGATGTGCCATAAATAAGTCAGTCATGACATTTGTCTCGGGATGCTTCCTGCGCCACGACATTCACTTATTCTTCTCCAATATGTCCAATTGTTATCGCATTTGAGTCCTCTTACCCGAATAATCAATTCAATGTTTTTGTCATGCGGTGTATATTGTTCGCATGGTCGAAATATTATTTACATCCCTTTGCTTCAATGTTGAGGATATCTCATGACTTCACATTACCCTTAATCATGTGCACCACATCCACCTGCTCACCCGAATCCAATTTTTTTGTAAATGAGTGGCCGTCAGTTGTTGGCAGGGTCGTGAATGTATCTCCCACATACCACATTGACGTACCACAAAGAATGCATATTTTCCGTGATGATAATAAGAAAATGGCACCTACATTTTTCGATACCAGTTTGAGTCCTTGTATTTTCCTCCTCCTCTTCGGTTCTTGGTTTCAAAGCAAGTTTTGCAGCTTTCGCTTTCCCTACTGTTTGTGACATTCCCCTAAATGTACCAAACATCTCACATGCAAGTTTGACTATTTCCTGCGCTTAATCCCTCTGGCATCAGAGTGCTTCATAACTAACATAAACTTAAAAACCTTAGGTGACAGAAAGAGCAATTAGCACGAGCAAAGGCGAGCAAGATTGTGATGATCAAAGCCCCACGTACTCGATTAGCCCAGCCCAAACCATCATCGAACCCCTCGAGATAACACAACGAGTCGGGCAATGGCCCGGTAAGCCTTAACCTGTGGAATACAACAATATAGAGCAAATTGACAATAAAGGCAATAAGATATGAAATATAAGGCCTTACAAATGTCTAACAAGTACAAAAATAAATATAAAGTCTTACATCAACCAAATGTGAACTATGAGTTCAAAACACATTTACCCATATGAATCCATGTTTAGTTACAAAACATTTTTTAACAGAAAACAACTAATGTAGTCTCAAAACTTACAAGCAAGAAAAAAAGTCTCTTATGCAATGACCTTCCTTTTTCCTTTATCTGTGGTGGCCTCGCGTCTCGAGGCCGTAGGTGAGCTGCTATGCGAATCCCACAACCATGTTGACATGTGCTGCCACGTTAACATTCCTCAATGTACGTGCTAGTCATCTAATCTCTATATTATTTGCCAATAATTCAAAATATTCATTACGTTACAAGTATGACTTGTGTTTTACAGAGTTGCAAAGCGAAAGTCTTATTATAGCATAACCATAGATTCTTAATAACTTTCAAGTTATATAGAGCATCAGTCCTACTGTGGAAAATACGAAATAAAGTACATTATATATCAGGCGACATCATACTGTGATAAGTAAATATATACATGTATCGTGTCTATCAAATCTCCTATAACCCCAAAAGTAAAAGAAATATCAAAATGAACACGTATTAGTAAGTCTTGCACTGTAGGAAATCATAGAGCATAAGACCTCCTTGCCCTTACTGGTACTAGGATCTACATTCAGTCATCACAACAAAACGATAACAAGTCCAGTGACTAAGATCCCAAAAGAAAACCATCGAGCATTTAATAATAAAGAGGCCAAAAATAATGTTAAATAAACATGCATAAATAAATAGGCAACTGTAAGATAATCACATGCATAACAAACACTAATAAAACTAAATAATTGTATCATGTGTTGCAAACTAGACCATACTTCATCAATCTAGATGATGTTAGCGGCTCGTACCACACTGGCTCACATCCGGATTACTAACGGAGGATTGATCCGCATCACAACTTGTCGAACAAGTGTACCGATGAGGTCAACAGCTCGAGTTGCCATCCATCGAGAACACAAGTGACACATGCTATGGTCTAGCATACTAGAGCTTACACAACACAACATCTGAATAAACCCCGGTGGCAAACAAAACTATCGATTGTTATACCAAATCAAAGTAGTGATAGAACATGGATAATGAACAACAAAGAATACACGATAGTGCAATTGAAACAATTAAATACTCAAGATGCGTTTCTTAAAGGATTTACGCACATCAAATCGCATTCCGAAGCCCCGAAAATATTTCTAGTGTTTTAGAGTGACTTAAAGTGTTTTAATTAAGTTTAGAGTTCTATTTACAAAAATAGCCCCTTAAAGACTAAATAAAGATTCAACTTTCAATTTGAGATCATATATTGCAGGGCAAATTAGGTAATTATAAATCCTAAATCATCGAAGACATTTAAAAGGAAAATTTTTGCTTTATGTCTTTGCTATTCGAAAATGTTTGTTTGCAAAATTCCGATTTTAAACGGAAGATATATCAAACCTCTACAAAAAACATATCAAATTGGAACAAAATCCAAACAACAATCTTGTAAAAATCATTCCTCCCAATTTATAGTTCCAAAATTGTAATCTTCCGTCAAAAGACAACTAACATACCCAACAACAACATATTAAAAGATGAGCTCATTCCAATAAGAACTGAGAGAGTAATGCCTTGTCAAAGTTCATTTTAAAAATCCCTTATTAGCACTTCAACTGCCTAATTGTAGAATATTCTTGAGCTAGAACTGAGAGAGTAATGCCTTGTCAAAGTTCATTTTAAAAATCCCCTATTAGCACTTCAACTACCTAATTGTAGAATATTTTTGAGCTAGAATGAGTTAGAACTTCAAAATATCTCCCGAGACAAAAGTTGTAGATCTTTGAGTAAATTTTCCAACAATGTATGATCCGCCCCATTTGAAGTTTGTATGAGAGAGTTATGATCAAATTACAGAGGATAGGTAAAAAACTTAACATACATGCATCAAGAAACATCAAGAACGCAATTCATTTGAAAAATCAGTTTCAAATCCTTAAATTGGTGAACATAATGAACTTTCCATTCATAAAGAGACTTAGAAGAATTTGTGAGCAAACTTGGAAATTCATTATTTGAATCAAAAGCCAAATATTAAAGCTTATTTTCATGGAAAAGAGAAGGAGAAGATGATCACCTCGGTTTTGATCTTCATAGCTTAATTTTTCTAGTAGATGGCCTCTATTCCTCCTAGTTCTTGCTGAATTTTCCGGCATTCTAGCCCAAGAATAAAAAAACTTTGTTATTGTTGCATGAAATGATTTCCAACCGACTTAGCTATATATAGGTTATGTTAGAATTAATTGTGTTCACGTATCTTGAGGTCAATCTAATAGTTCATGTTAACTCCTACTCCACTAACTTCCATCTTGTTGACACCAATTCCCAACTCAAATCTCTTAGGATTACATTCTAGTGCGAATCTTGAAGTAAATCTATGACATTAATTTTTCCATCCAACTATAGACATTTGTAATCAATTGATTCAATTAATTTAACATAGGCACTTTTATACATATATAGGCTATTTAGGGTCTTAAATTGGTGTACTACCACTTCCTCTAGTACCCAATTACTAGGTACCCAGTGCCCCGCGTCTTGGCACGCATTCCAAGGTGCACCAATCCTTAATGTACTTGATTATTATGGCTTAGCCTAAAGTTTGATTATCTATTTTATGCCATATTTACCATTGTTCTAGTCATTTTATTTAAGTTAGCATTATAAGACTCAGTGTACCCATACTACACCTACCCGGTACTCTCTTCGACAAGTTTTATGGGCGTTTACCCATCACACATCCTTACACGATATTTTAAAGTAACTCACACATGCAATGTAATATGAGAATTATTCAAGTTAAACACCACAATATATTCAATCAACAGATAGAAAATAACCATTTATGCTTAGTCACTCATGTCCTAGCCTACGCAAGAGGTCCAAGTGGTCCTGAGTTGGCGTCCAAGTCTAAAAATAACTCAAATAACGACGCCAATAAAATTGGGCCGTTACATTGTCTATCATAGATGATGAGGTAGCTTGAAGGGAGAAATGAAGTGAGAAATATAATCAAAGGGCTCAATAAAGCAGTGATCCACTTTACCCTCAATCATGCAAGTAATACTTAATGCACAATAACTAGCATGCAACAATAGTTCTTCATAAAACCTACCATCATTTTGGGCATGACATAAGCAAGCATACTATACAATGAAAGATAGAACAAACAATGCTTAAACGTGATAGTTCAATAATGATATTCAATGGATTTACTTTCTATCACTCGCAGTGCTCTTCGTCACTCCCAAAACCTTAGCCGCTCAGTCATCAAAACCAGATTGGCCATTTAACAGTTTAACATATCGATAGATCCACTGATATCTCTCTTTAACGAGAGGGACAAATTCTATCTTAATCACACACCTTTATATATTACTCACATGGTAACTAATCACAATCTTTATAATTCTCTGGTTAAAGACAACGCTTGATTGTGTCAAATTACCGTGCTCTTAATATTGAAGTCTGTGGTAATCTCAAGTCAAATGACTAAATGATATACTTATCATGAGTAACACCTATAACTAAATCCATGTGGTGTACTCATAGTGGGTCAACAAGTACTCATGTCTCGATTTGTATCCCTATACGCATGATCATCACATGACCATCAATCAAACTTACACTAGTCTTAACTCATTATAGTTCTTAATATAATGACCGACTAGAGACATTTATGATATTTCAACGAATGCTCATGAGTCTTATTATAACATAAATATGCAATCACTTATAATGAAACAACAAACGAAAACCTCTATTTTATAAATTGAAATTATAAAATAAACAATATTTGTAGATTGACTTAAGCCACATGCCCCAACACTAGAGTCTGCGATAAATAAATCTAGGTTAAATCTGGAAGTGAACGCGATCTTGTTATTTAGAATTAGTATTCCCACGAAACTTTATGCGATTAATACGTTAAACTTTATTCGTGGATGACTAGGGTTATGTGTTGACTAGGGAAGTAGTCAGTGGCGGACGTCCTAGCTATCGAGATTAAGGGAATTAGGGATTTTTTAAGTGGATGTCGATTTCCAATAGCTAATCTAGGAGGAATTGAATTAATAATCTTTTGAGAAAGATCAAAGACTATGACATGCTATTGAATCTTGATTTGAATTTGTAGGATCATAGACTTATGGATTTTCTCTCATTGAATTCGCATTTGCAAACTTTGATTTCTAGTAGTTTTAATTAATTGTTTTCTTAATTTTTTTTGAAAAACCTCCAAATTTTCCTTTTTAGTTAACTTAAAGTAAAACCTAAGTTATGTGGATTCGACCCCGTATTTACCACTACTACATCCAAATGGGATCGATAACTCGAGTACGAGTTATAGTTGGTACGCACAACACGTGAACTGAGACGACCCTAATTCCTAACCTAGGGTCGCCCAACCTAAACCGCCACTTAACTCTCTTGAATATTGAGCTAAGTCAAGCGATGACTTAGTAAGCTTTAACCTGCGGAATAACTTATAAACATTGACTATCTATTTTCTAGGCCAATTAAATTTTTAGTGGAATTAGTTCAAGGCCTTAAGTCAACTTAATTATTTTAATTATTCCAACTCTACAAATCTAATGAAATCTTGACAAAGTTTTCTTTGTATTTTGAGCTATCCAAAATTCCCAAAACACCTGTAAAAGTTCTTCCATGACCTATGCAAAGTATATCTAGATCATAAGGTCTATTCATCAACATAAATAATTTATAAGTCCAACATCTAGTTCTACGGCTAATTTCATCACCATTAAGTACTCGAGTCAACCCCTGTGTTATACATGTTCAAATACAAAAATAGATAATATAAACACAACCATTTTCACACGTAAATAAGAAGGCTTCATGTCTATCCTATGCTTTCCCTTTCACAATCCTATCGCGGCAGCCGAGGTACCTAGAGAGAGAAGTGGGGGGAGCAAAATACCTAAGGGCCTAGTAAAGCGGTAATGCGTTCCACCATCAATCATCCAAGTAATACCTATTATATTCAGAACTAGTTTTCCACATATCAGGTCATGAAACCCATTATCATTTTTCGGGCATTTTAGAATAACATAACCAAGCAAAAAAATATATAGCAAGATAAAAGAACAAAACAATGCCCAACATGATATTTCAAATAAGGATAAACGATGATAGTAAATACCTTACACTACAAAAAATAGCAAATCAGAAACGGAAATTTTCGTCTATGATTTGCATAAATTCCGTCTCTAATTGAAATCTGAAACGGAACAGAGACGGAATAAATTCCGTCTCTAAAATCGTCGTCGCTGATTCAATCAGAAACGAAAATTTGATTCCGTTTCTGATTAGAGACGGATTAGAGACGGAATAAATTCCGTTTCTAATTAGAGACGGATTTAGAGACAAAAATTAGAAATGGAACATAAACGGAACGGAAATGGATTTTTTTCAAAATGATACATTTTTAATTGCATTCCGTCTCTGATTCCGTTTCTAATCAGAAACGGAATCAGAGACGGAAATAATAAATTCATGAATTCCATCTCTGATTCCGTTGCTAATCAGAAACGGAATCAGAGACGGAATTTTTGTATTCCGTTTCTGATCCGTCTCTGATTAGCAACGGATCAGAGACGGAAATAAAGAATTTCGTCTCTGATTTCGTTTCTGATTAGCAACAGAATCAGAGACGGAATTCATGATTTCCGTCTTTGATTCCGTTGCTGATTCATGCGTATATTCCTGGAAAATTAGAGACGGAATAGCAACGGAATGTATGAATTCTGTGCTAATCCTTCTCTAATTTTCCTTTTTGTTTAATTTTCAAACATAAACATAATTCAATTGGTTCTCCAACCTATAACTTGAAATTAAAACCATAGGACCTACTCCATCACCTGCACCCCCTCCAACTACTCCTTGAGGGTGCTAACATCCCCCAAAAAAACAAAATTTGACATTCATACATCGAAAATATATATCAACAAATATTCAAATGAGAAAAAAAAATGTAAAATTCAAAATTTGAAAAAGATTTATATATCCACGAAAAATTGTCTAGTATAACAAATGCTCCAAATTTCTAAGTATTCACAAAAACCACCAATCCTATTGTTCAACAACCAAAAAAAAAAAACTTACAATCCTCTAAATATGCACAAAAAGAATTATCAATCTAAAAGTCATGTAAACAACTATAAAAGTTACATGATATGCTTTACATTCTTCATCTCTCACTTGGAAACTAGATTATGGCATGTATTGTCACAGGGATATGGGCAATCAATGGCACTATCTCCCACTCGATCGAAGAACCAGTCACCTATTGATAGGGCCACGCTCTGCAAATATCACAAAATAGATCAAACTCATGATAAAAATACGAAGCACAATACAATGTACAATGTTACAATCAAAGAATACAACAAATAAGAAGGTCAATCTAGGTGTGACATAAGCAGAAATGGATTGCCCATAAAATAGATGAAAATAAGTGTAATGGAAATTCATACCTTTAAGAAATGTCCACAGGGATCTTTGAAGCTATTCAAAGAATTCAAAGAAGAGTTACAAGTACTGTAACAAAATTAAGTGAAAAACGTTTAAATGGAATGAATAGTCATAGGTAGTGTTTAACATAATTGTTTTGGTCTTTCATTACAACAGAACTTGAAACATCACGCATTTAGCAAGCATGAACTGACCAACTGAAATAAATAAATAAATAAATAACCAAACAAACAAATAAATAAATAAATAAATAAAAATACTGATCACATTTTGCCATTCAAAATATTCACACAATATTTGAGCTCATTTCTACAATATCAGGTGTGGCTGCACTGGGCACTTGAATTACATAGGTCAGAACAACAATATTAGGTGTCTCTGAGTGGTTTAAATTATGTTTTAATTTACACGTCACATTCAATCTCAGTTATGGAAGAAGCTATGTCTCAGTTGAGTGGCATAATTCACAACATGAGTAGCAGTACTACTTCAACCGAAGTACCCTTAGAGCCCAAGCAATATAGTATTATATTTTAGTATTAGTACCAATACAATTACTACTCAGAAAAGATGCAATACTAACAATAAGAGGGAGTTGAGGGAGGGTGTGGGAGGAGGGATCAACAGAAAATAAAAATAAAAAATAAAAAATAAAAAATAAAAACCACTAATAACCCTGCAATTGATGAATTGCTGTTTGCTAGTCTCTTTTATTATTATTATTATTATCTTTACATATATCGTCAACAGTCTGCCAGTTTTTTAAGTAAAACTACACCTACAAACCAACTGAAGTTATCATAGAAGTCATATATGCATAACTATATAAGGTTGTGCTCACTACATAGAAACTCAATCCATATTGCTTGTGAACTATAGATCTTATTGACGTAAAAAAAAATTATAAGTACCAAGCACAAACATCACTTATGAGTAGTTCGACACATTGATCAATATATAGAAGGCATAAATCACAATATGTTTCTATTTAAGCTGACATCAATAAATGCCAACACTGCCCCATCCCCTTGTTATTGATCGGATGAACTAGTGCTCTTCTTCTATTTCATTCTATTTAGAGCTTATAATCTATCTTCTTAAGGGCAGAACAAGTGGAGAGTACACATTAATTGAGATTGTGCAAATCATATTTAAAAGTAATTATTTTCAAAGCTCATCGTTGTTTTAATATATCAATTCAGCAGCAAGAACAAAGATGCCAAGTATATATATATGTATCAAGGTACTTCAAAGAAGAATACCTGTCTGCACTTTAAAGATTACCTGTGAAAAGTCCATATATACGAGGATCAAAACCCAATTCATTGTAGTCCACATTCTCAAATTTCTCCATTGTCACAGAAAAGTACAAAAAGTTATGTGGAGCTCAGAATAGAGCACAAATTGAATTGTACAAAACAAGTCTAAGAACTGCTAGGAAAGCAAATATTATCTCATGAAAAGTAGAAATAGTCAGATTAATTCAGACTGCAGACAGTAATTTGCTGCTTTCACAAATATTATCTACCCCATCAGTTCATAGTAACATTCAGAAAAATAAAGGATATATATATATATCTGTTATAAATTGTATAAACGTTAGACTTGCCAAGGGAAAGAAAGAAAGGGGTGGACATTGTTCGATTACGTCACGGTGTTTATTTTCTCCAGTATCAAAAACTGACTTCACGTTCACGAAAGAAACTACACTAGAATATCAACATCAAATTCTTTCTCCAAAAGATAAATGCCAAAATATGAATGAATTTCCAAGAATCTCAAAAGCTAACTTCAGTAAACAACAGAAGCAAAACCCAATACGTGTTGTCTACGTTTTACAGCAAATTTCAGAGAGAGAACATCTTTCTCTTGAGCCGACGAATCATAATTGTTGCTTTCATCAAATTGTGTAGCTCTTCATGGTTACTTGCACCTTGATAGATTCCAAATACACCCTGAAAAAAGAAATTATCTAAAAATCAGATTATCCTTCAAACCATCCACAAGATGAGCGTAAAAAATAATACTTACACCTTTGCAATATCGATTCCCATATTCATGAACATTTTTGTAGACATCGATACAATGCTTCCAAATTGAAAAATATGGAGCACGTCATTTACAAAGACAAATAACACTTACTAAATTAACATGGTAGCCTCAATAATACATGAATGAAAATTAAATGACATGATACCTGTTTGAACAAATTTCAATAGGTCGTGACAAAGCAGGCGTTTCACTTAGCAAAATTGCATATTTAGCTTTCTGCAATTTGGATCACATTAATACCATTAAAACTTGAGGAACATAATGAAGAAATGGTCTTATCAATGCATTCAATTTATCAGATTGATCAATAATGTCAATTTATAGCGTATCATTCATAAAATTAATGGAGCAGTGAGTGTCTAAGATATCAAGTACATAAACCAAATAGTCTGCAAATAAAATAAAAGATGAGAGGATAAGTAGGCATGTCTGTCAATATTAAAATCAGATACATATCTTAAACATGGATGATATGATTATCAAATTAAAATGCTAAGAATGAAATTAAATACGAATAGCATGTCATCAATCAAGACAAAAATATTTATATGTTCTTTAATTGACATGGTGAAACACAATCACTTATCCAATCCCTCAAACACAGCTCTTTCCTTGACGTGTCCGCTAACTATGTATTTGAATTACCATGCTTTGCTACATGCATCTTCAAATGTACCTTCCAACATGTAGTAATTACATAGCTCTCCTGATCACCCAAATCTTCATGAATAATGAACTAAAAAGGTTGCATTGTCTTTTCACTTCTAATTTCTATCCATCAATATTCATAAACATGCTGACTTGAATCCAAAATAATTTAATGCTGCTCACATCCATCCCATGATAGATAGATCAAATACCAGGACACAAATTTGACTAAAAATAAAATTATATAAAAGACATAAATCATACCATGGCAAGAACTGTGTTTCCAGGGGAAGTTGCCAGTCCAAAGCATGAATCAAATGCATAATTATCCAGTACCGTCAAGGAAAAGTTAACCTACCTTAAAATAATGTCTACAAGAGAGTGAATTACATCCGTATAGCATATCTAACAGCAACAGAAAGAATGAAAATACATGGCCAGTTGTACAAACAACATCCATCACGCCAAGCAAATGTAACATCTGCAGTAAGGTAAGAAAGAAGAAGTAAATGGAATTTTTAAAATTTTGAACAACTATCCAATGAAACATAAAGAAGTATCAATCTAAATATGCACAAAAAGAAGTGTCAATCAAAAAGTCATCCGAACAATTGCTAAAGTTATCAACAAAAGCAAAGGTATAATCTCAAAATTTACACAAACAACAAGAAAAATACCTATGAATCACCAAGCTGCTCATCTCTCGTAAGCTAATCTTGCGTCTGTCGCTCAACATTGTCCCCTTGTTATGGTGGATCGACGGGATCTATTTGCGGCGGCTGTTGCTGGTCATGAGGTGGTGGTGGTGGTGGTGGTGGTTGTTGCTGAGATAGGCCTGCTCCATCCATGTTCATCCCGAGATGCTGATGCATAAACTCCATAACCTTTCGTAATTGCTCGGCAACGACATTGAACTCTGCACGCGGCACCATATCAGGCATCTGGGATGTGCTAGCACCAGGATCTGCATATCTCCTCTTCTTTCTCCTTAAAGACCCGAGACTGTAGACACGTCCTTTGGGACACTCACCCGCCACATTGAGGTACACCGCCTCATCATCCACCGATTGGTCCGGTGTAGCCTGGGTCACCTCTTGACGTCTCATCTGGAGCCTATCCTGCAGGTATAAACAACAAACAACATACATGATATGATTTAAAGTAAACTTAATACCATTTAACATTTCATTTCTATACTTACATAGAACCGCTCTGATCTAGTATCGATGAATGTCATTCCGTCGTGATTTACGGTGTGGAGATGCAAATACAATTCATTCACAGTAGGTGGCGTCTCGGATGAATCAATCTGCGTATAGGACCAGTCATAAACTCAGCATAGTGAACAAGTGTATAAATGTAAAAAATAAATAATAGGTTAAAAATAACTTACCAATCTTTCATGGGTAGTCACAAAAGACACGGAACCACCACCATGCTTCGAGGGTCCAGTCCCAGGTCCTTCGACCTCAGTGTTCCTATTCGTTGTCGCTTGCCTAGACCTGGTAAGGAAGTCCTCGCTCTCCCAGTACTCCAAGTATCTTCTCCATGCCTTATCTGTAACATAAACTGGCTGCACACGATTCTTCTTTAACTTGTGCATCAAGGCAGCATACCTTGTGCCTGCAAGCGTGTCGTACGCCGCTCGAATGAGATCCCCGGGAATCGCGTCATCCCATCTAAAAAATACCTACAAAATGGCGATTGCAATTGTTACGAGACATTGAAAAAATAGTATAAATCATAAGACATTTAGTAGTCCTGTTTACCTTCCATTGGCGCCAGTATTGGTCTTTATGATGATTCGGTACCGACATCCAACAATACCCTTCAGGAATCATCCATCTTTTGAAAACTTTTGTCATCTTTCGTGCACAAAAATGAGAAGGATGCAACTCCCTGTGTTTCATGAAAATGCATAGCATCTTAACTACTTCTTTAATAATTTACATCCATATTTAAAACTACATATATGAATCAAATACAAACTTACGTATCATTGGCAATCGCAGATCGGATCCGATCCGCACGCGCGAGGGGGCTCCATCCCTCGTCCTCCGAGGTGCCCGCGGAGGGCCCGTCACCCGCAACCCTGCTCTGCCGTCGTATTGTGGGGATGCTGCCGGTGATGCAGTGGCTGGGGGTGCAGGCCTCGTGGGTAAAGGAGTGTCATGTCTCGATGTCGGCGATGGTGACTGGAATTGCGAATTTGGTATAGTCCTTGATGACGAGGATGATGGTACAGACGACGCCGACGGTATGGAAGGCGAAGGTGACGCTGAGGCTGGATCGTGCTCGAGAGAACGAGAAGTCGGAATCGATAATGCAGGAATCGACCCACGACCTCGACCGCCACGACCTTTATGGCCCCCTCGTGTGGCCTGACCACGATGCCCAGTCGGTATTTCGCATCCAGAGGTCGGTGCTGCACCTCTTCCGACTGGACGATGTCCTCCAAATGGTATCCCTCGACGTGGGGGATGATCACCTCCCGCCATGAAACCTAACAAAATACCAATAAAATTTTAGAGAAGAAAGGCATACAAAAATAAGTAATTAACTCTAAATGATGGGAATTAATAACACATGATCCATGCTGATAAAAGGAAATTAAGAAATATATCGTCAACAATATGCATGTCTATATATCATAATGTTTAATCTCTAATTGATGGAAAAAAGATTGGACCTATAAAAGATCAAGCAACATATTAAATATTAATAGCTAATTTGGGCCTTCTCCAATGGGACTACATTGTGATAGCTTTTGGACGTTGACATAACATAGACATACATTACTCGCTATCATCCGTTTCAAATTCACTCTCATGAGTAAAAGTTGATGATTCTTCTTCTGAATCATCTCCACTATCAACAATGAAGTCATTGACTTCTTCACTTGGACCCGCTTCAACAATGACTCGAGTCCCATTCGGATCATCCAGATTGTTGATATCCTGAATTGCATCGTCGACTACGCACGTGGTGGGCATCCCATCTTGGAATGCAATCTCTGCCGAGCCCTGGTCATTATCGTCTTTGCTAGTTTCCTCGTCAGCGAATTTTGGTTGACAGCAACAAACTGCTAGCCATTCTTGTCGGTCGTTCCTCATAGAAGGGTATGAAAGGTAGTACACTTGAGTGGCTTACATTGCTAGTACAAATGGCTCGTAGTTGTTATATCATCGACTTCGATGAACCTCTACCAATTGAAGTGTTGGGTGAGTCCTCACACCATGATTCGATGTAGGGTCATACCATTCACACTTAAACAAGACCACACGCTTGAGGCCGGTATACTCAATCTCCACAACCTCTTGCAGTACTCCATAATAGTTATGGGAAACATTGGCGTAGTTAGAACCCTTCACCAAAACACCGCTGCTCCGCGTCGATCTATTAACGTCATATGTTGCGGAGTGGAACTTATACCCATTCACTAGGTAACCAGGGTAGATAGTACATGATCGACTAGGACCAATAGAAAGATCGACGAGCGTCTCGTCTATGATAGAATTCCGAGCCTATTCACAAAAAATTAGAAATGTAATAAGACACATTACTTATGAAAGAAATTTATGAAGCTATAACCTACAATAGTAATAACCTTACATATGTTTGGAACCATATGGGAAAGTTGTGCTCTAGACTACTATCAACTTCCGACTCCCCCATTGCTTGAGTGATTTCATCGACGAAGATCCTAGAAGAAACGAACATGTACATAGGATGTCTTAGTAAAAGATGAATAATGAATGTACTGCATTATTGAATGAAAGTGACGGACATACAGGATGTAAGGAGCGATCTCTGGACAATTGAGCAGTATGTACGAATGAACGGCATTATACTCATGCTCTGTTAAGTATCGCTCCTTCGACTTGCCCATGGGTCGACCAGGATAAGTGAAAATTGAGAAATTGCCCACAAAATGCGGTGTGGGCCGAGATCGCCGCCATCGTCGTTCCGTTGCACTTTGTCATGCAACGTAAAGACGTGATCTTCGAAGTAGTAAGAACAAAAGGACGTGACTTCTTCGACCAAATAAGCATTACACATGGAGCCCTCTACCTTCGCTTTGTTCCGCACATTGTTTTTCAAATGTTTAAGGTACCTGTAGGCATGTTATAGGAAATGTTGATTTAAAACTTATTGAATGGGAAAATAATTTCAAGGGCTCAAGATATTACCTCTCAAATGGATACATCCATCGAAATTGAACGGGACCGGCCAGACGGGCCTCGTAGGCCAAGTGGATTGGTAGGTGTTCCATAGAGTCGAAGAAGCTTGGAGGGAATATTTTCTCCAACTTGCAAATAATTTTTGGTATTTCAGACTCTAAGACCTCCATATCTTTGAGACTGACACTTTTCGTAGTTAGGGATCGAAAAAAGGCTTAGTTCGCTAATTGCAACCCAAACCGGGTTTGGGAGGAATTCTCTGAATGGAATTGGTATCAACCATTGCATGAAAATATGGCAATCATGACTCTTCATGCCGAACATTCGCAGTTTCTTTGGATCCACACATCGACCAAGATTCGAAGCGTAACCATCAGGAAAACGCAACTTTTCAACCCACTCTCACAATTTTTGTTTTTTTGATGTATCAAGAGCATAGCATCCAAGGATGTAAGTATTTGTCGCCGAATCAATGTGTAGAGAAGGTCGGTGACAATATTCACGAATATCTTGTCTCGCCTTCGCATTGTCCTTACTCTTGCCCGGTACACACATAATAGTGTTGAATATGTTGTCAAAAACATTTTTCTCGATGTGCATGACATCTAAGTTGTGGCAGATCAAGTTTGTCTTCCAATACGGCAAGTCCCAGAAAATGCTTTATTTTCGCCATCCCGAATTCTTAGCTATCCACCCATTCACAGAATCAGCTCTGATTTCTGTCACCTTCATCAAGCCTAATGATTCATTTTCTGCCAAAATTTCTTCACCAGAACGCAAAGCGGGCGGATCGTCATTTATGACCATTTTGCCTCTAACGAAATTTTTTTTGTCTTTCCTTAATGGTGATGCCTTCACCAAGAAATGACGGTGACAGTCGAACCACGATGTCTTACCACCATTTCGCAATTGAAATGCATTTGTATCCTCCATACAATATGGACAAGCGTACTTACAGTGTGTGCTCCAACCGGACAACATGCTATATGCAGGAAATCACTAACGGTCCATAAAAGAGTAACTCACATGAGAAAATTTGTCTTTGTGGACACGTCGTAAGTAATCACCCCATTGTTCCATAAATCTTGCAACTCTTTCACAAGCGGCTGAAGGAACATTTTGATTTTCTGCTTTGGGCTGGTCTGTCCAGGAACGATAACCGTTAAGAACATAAACTCATATTTCATGCACATCGACGGTGGAAGGTTGTAAGGAGTCAATATTACGGGCCATGAAGAGTACGATTTCCCTGAAAGCCCAAATACTTGAAAACCATCAGTGCACAATCCTAAACGAACATTCGAACCTCGGCGGCGAAGTCTCTATTGACGTCATTAAAATGTCTCCAAGCTATCGAATCAGAACAATGTTGCATAACATCTTCTGGCGAAGAATGATCTCCATGCCATCGCATATGTTTTGTCGTTGACTCAAACGCATACAATCGTTGCAACCGAGGGCCCAAAGGGAAGTAGTACATTTTTTTGCAAGGGCGTTTTTTGGTGTTCCGACCACGACCTCGTCGATGTGCAATGTAGCGTGATTTCCCACAAAATTTACATGACGTCAACTCAGAGTCCACTCCCCAATAAATCATACATTGGTCCTCACAACAATCTATTTTCTCAACAAGTAGACCTAGACCTCGCATTAGTCTCTTAGTGGCATAAAAAACTTCAACCAATGAATTGTCATTTGGCAAACAATCCTTCATGAATTTAATGATTTCATTATACCCTCGTTCGATATATGATGTTCAGACTTGATCGCAAGTAATCTTGCCATTGCGGACAACGTTGTCATGGTTTCGCAACCCGGCCAGAATTGTTCGCTACTTGCCTCAATCATGTCATATAGTTGGCGTGCTTGGGGGTTTGGTGATTCTTCCACGTGATTCCAATTGAAACTTGGACCTGCCACGTTGTGTAGCATCTCGCGGTAAGTTGTCGGATCGTCTCCTCCCACATCAGCATCATCAATATGGTTATCCATTTGGTAAAAGTTTTGCGGGCCTTCATCTCTGTTCTCACCATGTTCGTACCAACAAAGATATCCCGGAACAAATCCATACCTACATATGTGGCTCAACCGTTTCGACGTCCAGGTACGGTACAAGTCGACATTTCTTATAATTGCACGGACATCTAATCTTCCTTTCACTTTGGTATGTAGGACAATGTTGCTTAGCAAATGATATGAATTCTTTAACCTTCGCCGCAAATTCAATTCGAACGTAGCCGTTGTCGAGCCGATTGTACATCCAGTCTCGACTTGTAGACGACATTCCTATTGTAATTGTGCAATTAAATTAGTCAACTAGTTTCATAATTTTCGATGGTACATGGCAACTTGTGTGTCCAACTAACACAATTTATTAGAAGGGGGAATCTGAGGACCTACCTAACTACATGAACAAATAGCTTTGCTTCTGGCCATTGAATAGAGGTGGTTGGAAACAACTTTCTTAATACCTAGCTCGGTACATGACTGATACCAAACAGAGTATGATAATTGGTCGTAAAAATATAAGCAACAAGGAGTTCAAAAAAATAAATAAATCATAAGTTATAAGAGGCATACAAATACCACATAGTATCAAAGCGCCTACTACTTGTTCACTCTTACCTCCTTAAGGTTATATGTTTATTCAATTCTCTAGAAATTTTATGTGAAATAGCAACATTAACTAAAAGAGTAATCCTAGTGTTTTGAATCCTAACTAGTAGTAGAAATTATATAATTATAGGTACTATTCAATCGTAACCAACAACACCTAACTAATCAATCATCCCTAGCAAGTGCATGAATATGAAATTACTAACAACTATAACATCAAACGACCAAGTAATTACCTCAATACATGATTCTAATGTATTATAATGTTGATCATGAAATGCTTTACCGATAAAATAAACATGAAATACCTACCAAATACAAAATCAATAGAAATCTTGAATTTCTCAATTAAAATGTTGAAATGATATATTAAATATTAATAAACCTAAAAATAGAACAAGCATAACCACAAAACACTAAGCATGCAAGAGAAGAGCAGAACAAAAACTTCTAAACCAAACAAAAAACACAACATTAACTTAATAGATCAAGTGAAGAACACCAACAAATGCACATGAAAGCCAATCCGGAGGAAAATGTGAGCATATACAATTTCAAGAGAATTCGGGTGTTAAAAATATTTTTTTTGATTGTTACCTTGATGAGCAGAGAGCGGAGCGGTAAGCACAGAGCGACCAGAGAGCAGAGAGCAATGAAAGAGACGGAGATTCAAGATCGAAATTCAAAAAGATTCAGAACGCTGTGCACTCATTCACTGCACCATCAACCACGTAACAAATCAAATCACTCAAGAATAGTTAAAATAAAACCTGCAGAAGCAATCAACAATTAAAAGAACTGAATTCTTTAAATTTGTCACCTGATTAAGAGTTTGTTCCTTCACAGGTCATAGACAATAAGGTAGTTCTACCTTTCCAACATCTGGCATCATAACAACTACCTGCCAACTGCATCAACATAACAACAAAAATTTAAAATACCTCCAAGAATAAACAAAAAGCAAATCTTACACAGTGCACTATGAAAAAACATTATTAATTTATTACTACACATAAAATTACCAAACCATGGCACTAACATGTTTACCTCTTTATTTAGTTACTCATTTATCATGAAAAGGTCATACAAATCTCTATAGCTAATCATGCACAATTAGTTTATTCCTATACTATATCATTTCCTTTGTGTAATCAAACAAGTTTTACTTTCAGCAACAATTGCTTCCTTGTTTGGATATAAGCACCAAAGCAATACAATCAACCAAATAAAAGAATTACTTCCAAGTCTGACAAACTAGAGAATATGTGCACTCTTAATATAGAATAAAAAGTTTTGTCTAAATCAGTTGCGAAGAAAAAATAAAACAATTAATAACTTGTAGAGCTGAAAAAAGGGTCATTATCAATGATGATATTATAATATCCACTTCAAGTTTGATAGCTTAGACACCCAAGAGAAGCCACCACTTTTGACTCAATTTGATCCCAAAATTGAAATCAAAGTTATTTGCTTCCACTTGAACTCAGTGACATTTCTGATTTTTCAAGTTAAGATAGTGGTATAATGGAGTGATATATTCAAACAAGAAAAGAAAGACAATGAGACTCTTAAGGAATCCCAAAAGGCCTTCAAGTATAGCTTCCCACTCTGAGCATATTGACACACTGAAGTGAAGTTTCAGGTCGGCTAGATGAGTCGAAAACACTAAATCAAAATAGAGAATATGCAACTCAAATATAGTTCTAAATGTCAACTCATTGAGTTTTTTCTAGTAAGGGTTGGCCGAGGGAGTCAAAAGGGCAATGAGATTAGAAATAATACAAAGATCAAGTAACTAAACAAGGAACAAATTCAAGAAAACAGACATCATATCACAGCCAACCAATGTGAATTAAGTATTCATGAATTTAGAATTCTATATATAATTGCAGGGAAGTAAAAAACTGCTGCAAGTGCAAGCTAGTGGAAGTTGACTACTAATTAGGGGTATAATAAATTTCGTTCATGTTGAGACCCATACTAATTAGGACTGAAGCTTTGTCAGTGCTCTTCATGTTGTTGTAGCTTACTTATGCTTAATAATTTATTTTCTAATACATAATGATTTTGTGTTTTTTTTTTTTTTTTTTAGTTGAAGTATATATAACTGACTAAAATATGGTTTTCTCTTTTGAAGAAAGTCCAAATTTCCATAAATCTCTTTGGGATATCCAAATCCATAACGTCTTCAAGCAATTTGCAGATTTTCTTTTTTAAGACATAGAGCTTTTGTAGCTAAAAAGATTTGAGACATACATATAAATGTGAAACAAATACTTAATACAGTCAAGGAACAAAGAATAACAAAGATCGCCCCAATTACAAAAATTACTTTACAATCATGGTAAGAAAATACTTTATAATTCTTCGAACATCCCCAAATTAATTAGCTTTTATGCATTAAACAATAATTAGACATAACCACAACTTTTATAAAAGCATTTTAAACAATGCAAGACTACAAATCTCACTGAATAATTTTTCTTCACCTTCAATTTAAAAAGTCTTTGTTGCCACGTCAATGCACCCCACTTACAATACAAAATATCAATTACAAGAATAATCCCATCTCAAACACATAAAAATATACAAACAAACCAGAATTCAGCACCACCAAAAAAAAAAAGCACACCAAAACCCCAAATCCTTCTCGTCCAAAATCCCCCAAAAAACCCCTAAATATCACTAGCTTTGTCATCATATAAAGTTAGATTTCAAGAGCCGAGACGGTAAAACTAAAACGACAACAATTAGCCAGAGTAATTCATTTAAAACATATTACTCAGGACAAAAGTCATTGCTTCTTATTTTTTGAGAACTATACAATAAAGATCTCATTTAGACCTGCATGCCCATATTGTATCATTTTAATTCACACAATCACCAAAGTCATACAATACTCTGACCTATACCATGTATCAAAAGTCCAAACCGTTTTCAACTTTTCTCTTTGATTTAGTCACATTGGCCCCCAGTGGCCTGTACATTGCTTCACTAGTACATGAAAGTCACATATACTAATCACCAAAAAAGAAGTCAAATACATACACACATTCAAGTGATCAACCTCCATGAAATATTGTAAAATCCAAAACAGAGAAACAACAGATGTTAATGGGCAGTGCTGATCTGAATACCAACTTGTGGAGGAAAACAAACTAATAAAGCAACAAAAATAACCAAAAGAATTCAAAAAGGGGTGTGAGAAGCTCAAAAGGTCATACAAGTTTCATGAGAGAGTAAGCATCGTTGCCAAAAGTCATGTAAAAACGAAGCAAACTCTTACCAATAAGAGAACGGAGAGCCGTGACCGAGCAAGAGACGAAGAGACCAGAGAGAGAGAGTTGAGAGCCGATGACGGAGACCAGCGCGACGAGACGGAGAGACCAGAGAGACGACGAGACCAGAGAGATGACGAGACCAGAGAGACCAGAGAGACCAACACGACGAGACGGAGAGACGAGAGTTGAGAGCAAAGAACGAGACCGATTTGGGGATTTTGGACGGGACGATCGAACGAGATTTGCGGATTTTTGGGGAGGGGACGAGACGATCGAACGAGACGATCGGATTTAGGGGTTTTGTGGGGGATTTTGGACGAGAAGGATTTGGGGTTTTTTCGTTTTGGTTGGGGGGGCGAGGAGGGGGGGGGCCTTGATCCAAGCATACACAAATCTCGAGGTTTGATGAACGGTCATAAGAAACGAAATTTTTGGTGGGAATGTTGGCGCCATTTTTTAGAGACGGAACTAAATTCCATCTCTATTTTCGTCTCTTTTTTCGTCTCTGATCCGTCTCAATTTCGTCTCTAATTTAGTCCGTCTCAATTCCGTCTCTAACTTATTTTTTTAGCAACAGAACTTAATTCCCTTTCTAATTCCGTTTCTAAATTTCATTTTCCTTGTAGTGTTAGAGTCAAGTGGAGTGGCAACTGATATGTCCAATCGGATAGTAGACATTAGCTTATTCATCCCTCAATGCTGTGGTCTAGACAACACGAGGTTCACAAGTCTAATCACCTATTGTTCTATTCAGGCAATAGGCCTTAGCTTATCCTTTCCCATATACTGATGGTTAGACAACATGAGGTTCACAAGTATGAGCACATATTGTCCCAACTCAGCGTATCCTTCCCCAACATTGCGGATCAGACAGCGAGACTCCGCAAAGTCATAGTGGAGGGAGGTCACCGGAGGCCTCCGACCCTCCAATCTGAGGTACCAATTCAATCATTCATGTAATATCAGTTCCACATGCATTCAAGAGATAGAGTAACAAAAGAGGACATACTACAAATCTGATTTCAAGAAGAGATAACAATAAGGATTCCAAGTAAAGCATCAAAATTACTGAAATGAATCCTAACATATCTACTAGCATGACATGATTGATAATAGAGCAAACCCCACTTACATTCTTGTCGCGTTTACCTAAGTTGATTCATACACCAAATTGCCTAATTAAGTCCTCGTCGCGTATCTATAAGCGTATCGGTATAATACACATTGTTTAGACTCATTTATAACTTGTTTATAACTTGTTTAGGGTAGCTTAAACCATTAAGGACTCATGCTTATTTCCAATTATGCTAATTAAATTATTCTCAACTTTAAAACCATTCATTCAAATCAAAACGACAATTTGAATGAGATAGAAATGCGGTGAAGAAAAATACGAAAAAATCCACAAAGCTTGATTTTCCAACATAAATCAAATGTGATAGACTAATCACAACCAAAAAGATCTAATTCGTCGTACAAGAGTCAAGCTTGACTTTGAATTCCCAAATCATATCATTTAGTCGAAAATCCATGATTTAATCGAAATAAGTTCGTTTACAAAGAAATAGGTCAAAAATCTCTTTCGCGTCTCAACTAAGCCTCAAATGCTATCCAAAAGGATAAATCACAACCATGTTCAATATTGACACTAAAATATACTTTAAATGATAGCAAAAGTCATATTTAAAGAACCATTCAACACTTAGTAAACAATTTAAAATGGTTTTATCAACGCCATTGCAAACTCGTAACAACATTTCAAGTCTTGAAAATAATGCCAACGAAACTCGATTTATCAAGTCCATAGAAACCAAGCTTGATAAAGAATCCACAAGACTTAAATTATATGTTCTTCCATATTTTTAAGGAACATTACAACATCTCTCTCACGACGAGGTAGGGGCAGACCAAAATTAACATGGGATGCATTAATTAAGAGGAGTTAATTTGGGACCGAGGCTATGTTGTTGTTGTTGTATTACAATATCTCTCTCTTTTGGTAATTTCATCAAACCCATAGAGTACATTACTTATCAATACCATTGACCAAGTGTGAAATACCTTTGAAACAACAACAACAACAACATAGCCTCAGTCCCAAATTAACTGAGGTCGGCTACATGGATCTATCTTTTCCATTGTGCTCGATTAAGTGCAATTGATGGTGAGCTTTGCAAACCATTCAAATCTCTCTTAATTAATGCATCCCATGTTAACTTTGGTCTGCCCCATACCTCATCGAATTTCTACAGTTTCTATTGAGTCAAGTTTTCTAGTTGGGACATTTGTAGGCCGTCTTTGCAGGTGACCAAACCATCGCAACCGCCCTTCCCTAATCTTTGTATCAATTGGTGCTACTCCTACTTGTCTTTGAATTTCTATATTTCTTATTCTATCTTTACGAGTTTTACCACACATCCACCTAAGCATCCTCATTTATGCTACATTCACTTTATGTAATTGTTGTTGCTTTACCGCCCAACATTCACTTCCATAGAGCATAGCTGGTCTAATTGCGATCCTATAAAATTTTCCTTTTAACTTAGTAGGAACATGTCGATCACAAATCACCCCCGTTGCACTCCGTCATTTCTTCCATCCAGCTTGAATTCTATGTGTGACATCATTTTCAATGTTACCATCATTTTGTATGATTGATCCTAGGTATCTAAAGTGGTTTACCCTAGGAACTTCTACTTCCCCTAATTTTACCACTCCGTCATCTCGATGTTTAGTGTTTCCAAACTCACAGTGCATGTATTCAGTTTTCGTCCTACTCAACTTAAAGCCTTTAGATTCTAATGTATTTCTCCAGAGTTCTAATTTCCTATTCACTCCATCTTTAGTTTTATCCACTAAGACAATATCATCTACAGTAGATGAATAAGCCTTTTCATGAATTGAAACAAAACATGGCAACAATATCTTCTCATCGATGAGAAACTTTAAAATATGATTTCACCAAATAGAAACCCCTTTTTAAGCTAGACCAAAGAACAATGAGAAGAACCTTAGAAGCCAACTAGCTTTCATCAACAATACCATGTTTAAATTAAGAATTGAGAGGGTTAGATTCTCACTATGCCTTCAATTTGAGTTCTTCAACTCTAAATCCATCATGGGTCCGATCTAGACTAAATCTACACTTTCTCAAGTAGTTTCATCACCAACAAAACCAACACCCAATTTCCTTTTTCGCGAGCAAGCATTGTTGAAGCCTCGTCGAAATGGCGCCACCTCGCAGGAGTTGCTGCTGGTGCGCCGTCCACGCCAAAGCTATTGTCGAGTCGCGCTGCTGGTCATCCTCGAGTTGCTGGTCTAGTTCCTTGGTGCACCGCGGCTCCTCACCAATGGAGTCGTCCGTCTGCCTTGCTGTCGCTGCATCGCGCTGGTCCGCCATCTGCACCAGCCGCTGATTTGAGGGTTCACTGTCTGCCGCCGCATCCTCTGCTGTAGCTCCGCCTGCCGTCGCCGTCGTCAGCTGGGCATGCCTCCATGTGCGACAAGGCTCGACCTCCCCTCCTTGGTAGCCGCTAAGCTATCTCACCCTTCTCTTGTGCGTTTCTATTTTGGAATGGAAAATAGTAACGGGGCAGTGGTTTCCATGAAAACCACCCCAACCATCTAAACCGTTAAAACCGGGGGGTCTAATATGGTTTGAGGTGGTTTAGAAAACTTGAAAACCGTGATTTCGTGATTTGGTAGTGGTTTTCGTCTATTAAAAACTACGATTCACCAAACCGTAAAACCACCACCAAACTTGGAATTGAGTTGAAACTCTTTAATGTTGTTTTAAATTTGAAAATGAAGTAAGACTCATTATTTTGATTGAGTTAATGTGTTTTATTGGGTTTTTAGTGGTCATGTATGAACATCTATATGTTTTGTTGTATGTTTTGTTAATGGACATGTATTGAACGTGTGGTATTTTTTATTTTTTTTATTTTTTAAATGTGTCGTAGGAAAACCGCAAAACCAAACCGACCAAACTGCGTAAACCGCGGTCGGTTTGGTTGCAGTTTTGAAGTTTTACGGTTTAGCGGTGGTTTGCAAAACGATCAAACAGTGAACCCCGATTTGATCGCGGTTTGATGGTTTTCACCACCAAACTGCGGTTTGCCCACCCCTAGAAAATAAGGTTAAATCATTTTTTAATTTGTTTCTTTTTTTGTTTATGTGAGGAATAATCTTATCCCTCCGCTTCTTTCTCAATTAGCACAATATTATGATCTATGGTTGATATAACTTACTCATTGCTAGATCTAAGGGTCTACAACCCTTCCGCTCAGTTTATGACCCTAAAATCGACACGCTTAGCACACACAACCTTTGCCTTGACCTCACTTAGCCAATTTTCAATAAATTAATAGTCTTATTCTCGTAGTCGCGCGAACTTAATTTAATTAAACCATGCTAAGTCGCGATAACATATATTACACACGGTAGCATAACGGACACCAATAAAGATTATTTTGTTTACTTTTCGAGCATGTCGCCACTCTACGATTATTTCTCGTGACTTAAGATCACTAATGGTTCAGAATTATGGTTAATTATTAATTTATGATTTTGGGTCATTACATGAACATATTTTGGTGCCGTTTGATGTATGTGTCGCAAGTGTAACAACTCGCTTGTAGTAATAGTGCAATTAACTTACGTTGATCATGGATATCGTCGTTAGGGAAAGATTTTTGAACTAGTAGCTTACCTATTTAATTTTGAACTATCACTAAGGAAATCACTTTTTAATTGGTTTTATACTAACTAAACTATTCTAACAAATCAATGTAAATTTTACATTAACTCTTATATTAAAAATATCTTAGTTCACTACTTCACCTAGATAATTTAATACTATGTTTTGTATTCATGTTTACAACTCAATATGTTGTGTGCAATGCCTAATTAGAATAGACATATTTTCTTCAAATCCACTTCAATTCTCGTGACGAAAAAAATTCTAATGTGCAAACTATAACTCCACCTATCGATGTGAATAACGTAAGCTCCACATTGCTTTAAGTCCCAAATCATTGGATTCATAACCAATTAAGTTTACTATCCGTGCCTCCCTAATCAACTATCTCTCGATGTTGTGGATTTTATGGTTGTACCATTCATGTTCAGATTCAAAACTTCAATGGCCATGATAACTCTTAAAACCTAAGTTCATTAAACACGTGATCAAGATGTCTAAAGCATTATGCTCAAAATTAATAGAGATTCTAACCATTGCACTTTTTATAATCACTTTTTATTCTTATTCAAAGCATATTATTCATAACATAGGATCCGTTGATCACTTAGATAAATAAACTGCTCATACTTCATTGAAATACACATCACAATTCATAATGGAAATCATTGCAAATCATAGATGAATAAATATTACCTTGAATTTAAACAACGAAAACTTGAATTGAAAACATGAAGTCTTCAATGTTTTCTTCATATAAACTCTTTAATACTCAAACTCAAAGTAAAACCTATTACGAATTACTCTAATGGTGGCTAATAGTTGGTATGTGGTGAGTTTACCACATCCTAATACCTATTTATACTCCATAATAACAATTAGAAACCCTACTTTATAATTTAACTCGAATTAAAACTCAAACTTTCTATTTTCTGCATGTCTGACGTTATCACTAATGTCCTGGCGTAGTGCCTTATATAGGCCATTGCACCGCCATTGCTTTGCCACAACATGTATATATTTTGCCTCCCTGGTGCTTTGGCACTGTCATTACCATCTCCGTATCGTCCCCTTTGCACCATAGTACTACCACTGTGCCGGACCTCCAGACTAAGTTTTCTTCACTTTTTCATCTCTCTCGTGTCATTTTTCCCTACGCTGTGGCGACCCTCGCCGCCTCGAGGTGACGTGTCTCCATGTACTCCTTGCCTACTTGCCCAACTATACGTGTACGACACCTGCCCGTCCTTACTTTGTCTCGAAATGTATCCACTTGTGTGTATACAATGTGTAAATAATATATTCAGTGGAAGACGTATTTAAATGAAAATTTTTTCATAAATCAATTAAACAAATCCTAGTGTGGAAAAACCCTGAAAAGTATGAGGTAACAACTGTACCATATAAAACTAAGCATGTACAAGGTCATGTCACTCCCCAGTTCCCAAAAGAATCAAAATATCAAAATAATCACACGTACAAGTACTCCTCAAAGGTAGGCAGTAAAAGGAAGTCGCCTAAGATCCCCTTGCCTTTACTTGTACTCGGATCTACACTCAATCATCACGGAAGAAAATGAATGACGAGTCCAGTCAGTAAAATCCCATGGAACTCCTCCGAGCATTTATATAAATAAGTGGAAGTCAATAACTACTGTTAAATAAACATGCAGAATGTAAACAGACAACTGTAAGTAGGGCATCGCATGCATAGATAACAATAAAACGCAAATATGTGTGCATGTTCCAGTCAGATTAAACCATACTTCAAGATTCCTTTCCAGGATCCCACTAGTGGGCGCACCTAACTAGCTATTACCTGATCCTTCTCGGTGGCCGGCGTAGACCTACGACGCACCGACACATGTAGCAGTTCAATAGCTCGGGTCGTTATCCACCGAGAACTCCTGATACACATGCTATGGTCTAGAATGCATAGACACACAACGAAAAATACAGTGGGAGTAACTCAACGAACCGTCCAAAAGATGACAAGATATGAATGTAATAAAAATCACAAGGAATACTGGAAATGAATGAAAATAGAAAGCAAAATAAATACTCAAGAGTTTTTTCAATGGGTTTTACAAACCTCACAATGCGCTCCACTACCCCGTAATCAATCCCGGGGTCCAACTCCACTGAGTCCTTGGTCGCCAATTGATCACCGTGTTAACCTATGTCCATTTATTAATAATTTAAGTTAGCATGATAATTTACAATAATTTTTCTAAAATTTGTAGGCCAAATTGCTCATTTCACGTTTTTCGAAGCAAAACCCCTCAAAAAGTCACTTTCGACATTCCCACGTATTTTCTTTTCATAGGAATTTAGCAATTTCTATTTATTTTACTGAAATATATTTTTTCAAAATTTTCTCAATTTTTTTCTCAATTTTTTCAAATTTTCTCAATTTTTTCAAATTTTCTCAATTTTTTCGAAGTTTTTTCAAATTTTCTTTCATTTTTCTTCTTTTTTTCTCTATTTTTTTTTTTTTTTTTTTTTTTTTTTTTTATTTCTGTTTGGGTCGGACCCCACCCAGCCCATTTTGGGTCTGACCAAGTAAGGGGTGCACACGCGCCCACGCGCGCGCTCGTGTGCACCTTCTTCCTCCCGATCGATTTGTTCGATCGGAAGCGACAATTTTTTTTTTTATAAATCTCGGTGATGGGTTGGGGTTGCTCTCCACCCCAACCCCGGTGGAATACCACCTCGGCACAGCTCGGCCATGGGGTTCGGCCTCCGTGGCCGAACCCCACTCTCGTCCAACCTACCGCCAACCACCGGAACCCACAACCGACGACCACCGAGACTCACCTCGACCGTGATGTCTCATCTCATTCCCGGCCAGTTTCTTCTCCTCCTCCTCTCCTTTTCTTATTCTTCCTCTCTCTCGACCCTTGACAGTGTGTGTGTGTGTGTGTGTGTGTGTGTGTGTGTGTGTGTGTGTGTGTGTGTGTGTGTGTGTGTGTGTGTGTGTGTGTGTGTGTGTGTGTGTGTGTGTGTGTGTGTGTGTGTGTGTGTGTGTGTGTGTGTGTGTGTGTGTGTGTAGGTGTAGGTGTAGGTGGGGTGGTGGACACGTGGTATGGGAACTGGATAGGTGTTGCTTGGGTTTTGACAATTGTGATGTTGTTAGGTGTGTTGACACCTAATTGTGACATAGTGAAGACACTCACCCGTGTTTTCGGGCGTTTCGACACCCGGTTTCGCGTCCGAACCGTGATATGTACGTACTGCCATGTCGCTAGTCACTCAATATATATTCCATATAAGTTACTTGACGAATTTTTATTCACTTTGTGTGTTTTCGCTTCCCCGACCTAATAGTCGGTCCCGTCGACTACTCTGAACCCGCGTCGACATGCATATCGAGGCGAATACCGTTCACACACCCTCACATGTATTATTTGCAACATACACACATGCGATGTATTTGAATAAATCTCACCGCAAATAAGCAACCAACACACCATAAACATCAATATCTAAGTCCCCGTGTGTCTTAGCCTACCGCGACGTCTACGTGGATCCGAGCTGGCATCCACGTCTGTAGGAAAAAAATGGGCCGTTACACACGCCGAGCCTTGCATGCCCACATTGTTAACACCAACCATGTTTTTGTGGGTTTATGCTCCGTTTCTTCTCGTTTTTCCTCAATTCCTTTATTTACACCTTAATTTCCTGAAAATGTAATAATACCATGAATTAGAATTCATTTAGGTATATTTATACTAAATATATGACTAAACTAACTCTATATATAAGTATAAATAATCACTTATCAAATACCCCTAAAATTAGAATTTAGTGCGTCCCGAGCAAAAGTGCATTTTGCCAAGTCTCATAATAACTAGTTCTCATTCAATTTAAATTGTTCATGGAGTATCCTTTAATTCACTAAGTTTCAAGTTAATAATCCACTCAAGAGTTTTTCTTTGAAAAAAACTTATATTTTTAAGACATGTAGTTTTAACAACACATATAACTTCACTTTCAAAACACCAAAGTAGATCACAACTAAAAACCATTACTACTCACAAGTTTGTTTCATCTCAACACTCAAGTAGCAAGTATGGAATCTCATGATTTCTCATTAAGCTCAAAAACTCACGAATAAACATAGATCATACTCGTCTTTGGCAAACTTTATTCAAGAGTCTATATAACTTTAACATAGTTGCAATGAAAACGTAACTCGATTAGCTACTCATATTCGAGCTAAATCTTTTATTTGAAGAGTTTTAATTTACTTTCTCCTTCTTTTCTCTATTTTCTCTTTTTTATTTTCTTATTTTCTTCTTTTATTTAATAGTCCCTGCTCGTTTTCTTATGGACTCATTCTTCTCACATTTTCCAACCATCAAGTTCTTTGCTCCATTTACTATAGAACATGTGGGATTCTCTTATTTTTTATTTCTAAAACTCTTGTTAGCACTTCTCACTTTCGCTAAATCAAGTAAGTTAACTCCAACTGTTAATTCACAATGCCTATTTCTTCCCCTATTTGCACTAAGTCTTTATTTACTTTGTATTATCAAGTAAGATTCACACTTATTATAAAATCTTTAGAGATCTAACTTTTTCACAAAAGTGTTCTAATTTCTTACTTTTGTTTCAAATTCAAGGTATTCCTTAACTCTAGGTTTCTAATCATGAAATTACAACGTTGTTTGCTACATTTCATTATTTCTTCTTCAAAATTTAAAACATTATCTTGAGTTTCATATTAATAAGACAGTTATAATCTACTTATCCACAATTAAAAGCATTAACATGCAAATGAACTATTTTTTCATTACATGTTACTATATATAACCTAATCTATTTTACTTAAACATTCAAATAGTAAATAAAATAAAAATTTTTATACACTACCATGATTTCCTCCTTAACTACTTCAAATTAAGAATTTAAACGATTATATCTGCAGTGTTTATACTTAATTCTCAGCATATCTTACCATTTTTTATAGTGTAGTATAGTGTAGTATCGATGCCCCCAAACTTAAACCAAACATTTTCCTCAAGGTTTAAAAGTAAGCTTGAAACATGAAAACATGAAAGCACACAAACATATAATAACATGAAGCTATAATAAGCCAAACTAAACATAGAATTAAAATAACTAAATCGTTAACAAAATATCCTAAATTTTTAAAAATTAAATGGTATCAAAATCACTATCAATTCCCTAGATTTAAGGGGTTCTTATTACACTGGCTTTATGACTGCGCGTCATCATCGTCATCTGCATCATTAGCTCTAGCTTGGGATAGTGTCAATGGATGCTCCACCCTCTTGCTCTGCACCAAATCCTGATCAAATACTTATGCTGGTGGTGCTGGAAGACTAATTGACCTATTAGTAGGTCTCAGTTATCTGCTCCACTCCTATCTAGTTATGTCTATCTGATGATCAACAAACAACATGAAATTGTACCGCCCGTCCTGTGATGTTGCTCTCTCCTTTCCATATCATGCTCATAGTTTAGCATGGCTACTTGATATTGTGCCTCATCCTCCTAGTATTGTCTCCATATCTCTACTATCCACAACCTCTCCTGCCGTGGAGTCAAGTCCTCAGGCCGTGGTATGGGTGCCTCTAGTGGAGGAGGTGGTGGAAAGACCTCAATACCATTCAAGTCCTGCTCTTCTATATCTGGGTCTATAGACTTTTAGCCCTTATCAAATCCTTGCCATTATTGCTCCTCCTCTTCTCCATATCATTCTTCTTTTAGCTCTTAGGCTAATCATTCTACTGTTGTTGCTTGATCCTCTTGCCTTTTAGCCAACAACTCAGCCTCAAGTCTAGCTCCCTCGGCCCTATCTCTCCTCCTCAGAATCTTGCTAGCCAGGTGGTGGTTTCAACGTGAGCATGAATGCTTCATCCATAATTAGTTGGGCCTCTATATCAAATTCTCCATCATTTCTCAGTCTCATCCCGGCCTTTAAGCACATATGAGTAATCAAGATAACAAACAACAACTTGTTGTCCCTTTCAGACATTATTAACTCCTTCAGATTGGTGTGTATGATCTCACTGATGTTGATCTCCTCGCACTTCATAATCTCATAAAGACAAGGCGCTTTTAGTTGTTGTCTCACCTAGGTGAAATATGGGGTATAGGGATGCAACAAGAAAATGTTGCCACATTTTGTAAACTTTTCTAATACTCCCCTTCTTTATGTGCTTCGACACATTCTCAGCTCCCATCACCCAACTTTGTTGTCCTGGGACAACCAATGCGTTTTCTATGGCTCTAAACGGGTATAGGTTATAGGTTCTCTCATATAACTATTTCGAGAAAGTCTATTCGGATCCATATAAGATTAATTCCACCGACCCATAAAATTATTGATCTCATATATATTAAAGGGAACAAAGATCTCTCTCACATTCACTGGCTCATCCATAGCTGTAAACTTTGCATTAAAATAAAACTTAAAAACAATCTCACTCATTCCTTCAAAGTTATTTGTTCTATAGTCTTGAGTGAATTACTCCCAGTTTCAATGCCTAATGAAGTTATTCACTCTTTTATCTTACTTGGCCGACAAATTAATCCCCCTTTCACAAATGAACTCCCTACGTAGGATTTTCTCATATTAGTCCTTGGCCTTTCTACTAATGAAAAACTTGGATTTAAAAGGTCTAAGATCTTCTTTATTGGGATTTCTTGAAGTAGATGCCTCAAAATCATTTGCTCTAGTTTGGCGCACTTATTTCCTTGTTCTTGCAATTTCTTCAAATTTCAAACAACTAAACAACAGTGCAATGCAAATTGGTCTTCAAATCACCTAAAAATCAAAATTCCTTAAATATGGATCATGCATACGCCAAATAATTGCAAAGGTATCAACTAAGATATTAATGCTCAAATTCAGACAATCTTATAAAACCTATCCTACAACCTCAATTCCATAATTTCTTACAATATCATCAAAATTCTTAAAAACTCAAAGCATAACTAGATGAAATTGTAAATGTACCTCAATGGCAGATTTATTTCTGGTGTAGAACACTCCACCAATTTTTTTTCATTCCAAGCCTTTGAACTATTCTCACCAATTAGAACCCTAGGTCTCTTTGGAATTAAAATCCAAAACTCCATGCCTTAGCTCTTTTACTTGTGCAAATTCATAATGCACTTGTTTCTTCACTCTTAATCACTAGGAACTTACTAAGCTCACTTAAAAATGATCAAACCTTGGGTCTAAGGGATGTATGCTTGGCGAATGTGGTGGGGTTTTAGGGCAAGTGTGAAGAATAAATGAAAAATAGGGTTTAAACTTTTTAAAATGACCCCGACATCGTGCTTTATAGGCACGATGTTGTGACAGTGCCTTGTTTGTATATTTTTATGCCTGTACCATTTAGGCACCGTGGGTAATACCCATGACCTCGACCTCACAACTAATGTCCTTACGTATATTTTTTTGCTAATTCTCCTTCAGTGGTCCTCCAACTTTGTGTATAACTCACACACGGTGTCATGACCACATAAAGTCTATGAAAATATAAAAATTAATAAATTTTACCTTCGATTATCCCATGCACCTTACGTTCATCATTTTGAACTCCTTTTGCTATTTTTTGCTTTTGGATGACTTAGCGAGACATTTCCATTCTGATGAATCATCACCCGACGAATGGTCTTTCCTACACATTCGACAAAATTCTGTTTTGAAAGTTAGAACTAAAACTTGTTAATTATATTTACTAAACTAAATAACTAACTACTAAGTGAAACTCAAAAACTTAAAATTTAAAACCCGGGCTGCCTCCCAGTAGTGCTTAATTTAACGTCATTAGTCTGATGCATGCATCGCGACTATCGAATGATCACCGTAATGCACCAATGTTACTTCAATGATGTATCTTCGTGAAGTTCCTCATATCCTCTAATCCTTTTTTGGCATGCTATGTTATCTTTCATAGACTTTATGTAATTTAGTGTGCATTGCCATGCTCTGACAAATGGGATCTTCTTTGTAATATTCTCATACATCTACACAAAGATCTCAATTTTCTTACCATTCCATTGATTTTGCACTTCTTGGTGAAATGTTGTAAGCGATACAACAAGGTTGATTGTCCCTTGCACAAAATATGTATTGTGTGATCTCAAGTCTTCCTTGCTTTCATTACTCATTATTGTTTCAAACTTCTTGTAACGGCCCAAAAATCTAACTTGTGCCATGTGTCAAGTCAGGGTTGTATGTGGGACCCACTTGTCGGAATATGTATGTCCGAATCTCGGGTGGAGACACCGAGGAATGATATTTTTTTGTGATGTGTGCATTATTTAGTAATATCCAATTTGAGATTATATTGAGTTGTTTTACGAGTTGGTATACGCGAGGAATTTGGTGAGCCGAAATAAAAATGGGGACGCGCCTTGAGTCGTATGCCAAAGTGGGACCGAGGTAGAGACTTAATGTGGCTATAGTGGCTATAGTGGTATTAATGTGGTCACATTAAAAACATATACATTGGATGCGCCTCGTGTGCGTGTGGCGCGAGTGTCGAGATTATGAAATGAAGTGGTAGTGGTGTGAATATTTATGGTGCCTAGCGATGCGCGCTGCCTAATTTTTAAGGAAAACATTTGAATAAATATGTTTTTGATGTGCCTCGAGTTTCGCTCTGCACGAATCTCGAGGACATATTTGTTTTCTTCCTGAAGAAGAAACAAAGAGAGAGATAGAGATAGAGAGAGAGAGAGAGAGAGAGAGAGAGAGAGAGAGAGAGAGAGAGAGAGAGAGAGAGAGAGAGAGAGAGACAAAAGAGAGAGAAAGAGAGGGGAGCAGTGCAGCTCTAGCGCGACGGAGCTCCGGCACACGGGTAGCGGCTCGTAGCGACGGGGTCGCAGACGATGGTTTGCGGGCGACTTGAAGGCGCAAGCTGCTGGTGTAGCGACGAGCCAGAGAGGAGATCAAAGCGCAGGGGAGGTCGTGGACGAGTGGCAGCTGCTTCGACACGGTGGCGCGTACTAGCAACGCGGCACGTGGCTGCAACGACTGACCAACGCGACATGAATGAGCTCACCAGTGGCGGTGGCAGCGATGACGATGAGCGGCGACGCAATAGTGAGCAACAGCGGACACAACGGTGGTGCTCTTGCTCGCGATGAGGAGTGCGGATAGCAGCTCCGGTGGGAAGACGACGGGTAGTGGCTACAACAACGACGGTGAGGCGACCAGCGCGGATAACTGGATAGCGGTGCGGCTCCATCAAGCGACTCTAGCGGTGTCGCCGGTGGGAAGTAGTGACGCTGGCGAGGAGGAGCGGCAGAAGCGGTGACGGCGCGGTGTATGGCGTGGAGCAATGGTGTGGTGGAGTGTTGCCAGCCCGATCGATCCCCGACTAGACAACAATAGTGGACAAGGCGTCATGACTTTGACGAAGCTCGACGACGCGATAGATTCAAATGGATCTTAGATTGGAGACCTCCATTGAATGCCATAGGATAGTAAGGTTTCGGGTATGCATATCGAGGCATGAGCGGAATGTCTTGAGGACGATTTGTGATTTCTCGAAGTAAGTAAACCAGCTAGAAAATTGTACAGTCATTTCATTTTACTCTATTGGATATTGTTGTTCATTGCTTTGATATCTATCCTTGAAAGTGCTATTGCGTGGAGTGGTCCATTGGCAAGTGAGTCATGGTACTATTTATCTGTGATATAAGCTTTGGACGCCATCGATATCTCCCAATTGAGTGTACGTTGGGGGCACTTATCCGAGTTTGTGTATATCTCATAGTCGCAAGGGTTAGAGCTGGGAGGCAGGTGTCTCGTCCTGAACCCGAGTCTGCTGGGCTTTTGCTGTGACTCAACGACCTTTTGGTCAGGAGTCCTTGCTATTTGGCCTTCACTTATCGATTGATTTGTTTACGGTCTTTTATATTCATGTGTTACTTGTTTATTTCTTTCTACTTGCATGAATTCTAGTGATTTAGTTATTTCGAAATGCTTTGTATATGTCCTACTGGCGTTACTTACCTGGGCTCGTCATTTTTGGGTTTGACTGAGTGCAGATCTACGATCCAGCAAGGGGAAGGCTCCATAGCTAGGTGAGTCTTAATGCTTTCCTTAAAAATTGAGTAGCGTGCATCTCGAGGCACCATAAATATTCACACTACTACCACCTCGTTTCACAATCTCGACACTCGTGCCACACGCAACACGAGGCACATCCAATGTATATGGATTTAATGTGACCACATTAAAACCACTATAGCCACATTAAGCCGCTACCTCGATCCCATTTCCGCACACGACTCGAGGCGCGTCCCCATTCGTGTTTCGGCTCACCAAATTCCTCGTGTATACCAACTCGTTAAACAACTCAATATAATCTCAAATTGGATATTACAAAGATTGAATTTACTTATAATGAGGGATTGGAAGGTCGGCTAGGTCTGCGTTGACCTTGCGAGACTGGCTCGGGGGTCCACTTGGGCTTAGGCCGGACGGGGCCTAGTTTGTGGGAAACTGGGGCCGTCACACTTCTCTAGATCAACAACACTATCACGTTTATATGAATCTCCTCTCTAACATAGTCAAATGAATCATCAGGCATTGAAGTATCCATAATGTTGCAATCCTCTTGATTTGGTTTCTTTACTTTTTCATATGCTTCATGACATTTCTTTCCTCTCGTTAACATCTTCGCAACTAGGCTCTCCTTGGAATCAACCACAACCTATTATCTTGAATTTATGAATATTACAATTTGCTTTAAAGTTTTTTTCAAATTCAAGAACGCTTGATCATTTTTCTCCACCTTTATTTAAATAATTATGCAGAGTTCTCTAATCTTTCTTCATACTTTTTGAGATCATTCTTACTCCACTCAACCAATTTTCTTATCATTTTCTCTAGAGATGTAAATGACAATTGTTCATCTATCCATTGATCTTGTCGTGATTGCAAGTTGTTGTCAGAACTTCATGATGGGTGATAGACATGTTGAATGTGTTGTAGAAGCTTTGATAATTATGCCATGACTCATTCCCTTGTATGTAGTTGCATTGCTCTTGACTTCCCACAAATCTTGTAAGTCCATACGAGTTATAATATGGTTGTTTATATCCCATCAATGCCAAACCACTTGCGATTAGTTGTGCTTGGTATTTGGTATTATCTCAAACATATTTACTTTGATAAACCAACTTATATATTTTATCAAGGATTTCACTATTTGATTCCTTAACATGATAGCTATACATTCTTTACATCCTTGAAACACCAAAGACAAAAGAAAATAAATCAAGTGCAGTAGTGTCAATTAACTTTAAACTAAAAATAAAAAATCACAGAAAATTAAACTTATCAATTTTTCAAACTAACTAAGTAATATTAAGTGGCTACATATCCTCGGCAATGATGCAAAAAACTTGCCGCAAGTATAATAGCTTACTTGTAGTAATAGTGTAATCAACTTATATTGTTCACGGATATCATCCTCGGAGAAAGGTTTTTGCACTAGTGGTTTAACTATTTAACTTTGAACTATCACTAAGGAAATCACTTTTTAATTGGTTTTATACTAACTAAACTATTGTAACAAAGTAATGTAAACTTTACTTTAACTCTTATATTAAAGATATCTTAGTCCACAATTTCACCTAGGTAATTTAATATTAAGCTTTGTATACATGTTTACATCTCTATATTTTATGTGCAATGCCTAATTAGAATTGACAGATTTCCTTCAAATCTACTTCAACCCACTATTGTGACGGAAAAGATTCTAATGTGTAAACTAGAACTCCACCTATCAGTGTGAATAACATAAGCTCCACATTGCTTTAAGTCCCAAATCATTGGATTCATAACCAACTAAGTTTACTATCCTTGCCTCCTTAATCAACAACTATTTTTCAATGTTGTGTATTTTGCAGTTGTACCATTTATCTCAGGATAAAAAGCTTCAATAGCCATGACAACTCCTGAAACTCAAGTTCATTAAATGCTTGATCAAGATGTCTAAAGCATTACGCTCAGAACCAATACAAATCCTAACAATTGCACTTTTTATAATCACGTTTTATTAAGCATAACATTCATACCATATGATCCATTGATCCCTAAGATAAATAGACTACTCACACTTTATTGAAACACACATTTCACAATTTATAATGGAAATCATTAAAAATCAGAGATGAATATAAATATCAACTTGAATTTAATCAACAAAACCAAACTTGAATTGCAAAAGTGAAGTCATCAATGTTTTCTTTACATAAACTCCTTAATACTCAAACTCAAAGTAAACCCTATGCTAAATTACTCTAATGGTGACTAATAGTTGGTATGTGGTGAGTTTACTACGTTTTAATACCTATTTATACTCCCTAATAGCAATTAGAAATCCTACTTTACAATTTAACTCGAATTAAAACTCCAACTTTCTATTTTATGCGTGCTTGGCACTGGTACCAATGTCCTGGCGCTGTGCCTTATAGGCCACTGCGCCGCTACTGCATGTGTATATTTTGCCTCCCTAGTCCCTCGGCTCTATTACTACCATCTCAATCGTCCCCTTTGCGCCACAGCGCCGAAACTCCAGACTTTGTTTTCTTCACTTTTTATCTCTCCCACACCGTGCCTTTCCTTCTCACACTGTGCCTTGTATGCCTACAGCTGTTAACATGCGTGATCATGATGCCAACCATGGTTTTGTAGGTTTTTGCTCTGTTTCTTCTCATTTTCCTTCATTCTTTCCTTTACACCATAATTCCTTGAAATGCAATAATACAATGAATTAAAACTCATTTAAAGATATTTATACTAAATATACGACTAAACTAACCCTATTTATAAGTAAAAATAATAACTTATCACCGTTATAGGGGACTTAGTCCTTTATTCTGAATTTAATTTCTTTCTTTTTCTTTTTGTTAGTCTTATGCTCTCGAGACTCACTTGGTCAAAATTGACTGGTTCATTGTTGCATTTCGATCCTGAACCCGAAAGAACATTCCAAAGGTCAAATATGGAGACCCATCTTATGCAACAACATGGCCAAAATCCTTTAGACATGGCGCAAGCTGAAAATCGCTAAGTCACTATAGGGTACGTCAATAAAAACCTTCAAGCTCTTTTGGCACAACAACCCATTTGCATTAATTGTCCGGAGAATATCAGAGGTTTTGAGTTGAGGTCTAGGTTTATTCATTTCATGCCTTTCTCTTATAATAGCTAGAATTATGACCCAGTTACTTTTTTGAAGGAGTTTCAAACAAATCGCGAGTCCATGAACCCTTCTATGGTGGATAAGGACGCGCTTAAGCTTAGGTTTTTCCCATTTTATCCTAAAGACAAAGCCAAGGAATGACTTTTGTGTCTTCCGCCTGGTTGCATTAACTCTTAGAATGAGATGGCAACTGAGTTTTTAAAAGATTATTTTCTCGAGGATAGAGTTGCTTATCAAGGACATAAGCAGGGATAAGTCAATAATTAAACACATTTTATAGAATAATTTAGGTTGATTTTATATATAAATAATGATATTACACTAGTTATTCTCTTGTTTTTTTATTTCAGGTTTTAAATAGGAAAGTGAAGAAATGGAAGAAAGTTGAAAGAAGACCAAAATAGTCAACTGGAAAATATGTCTTGTGATTTGATTTTACACTGAAAATTTCCACCTAAATCGGCAGCAAGAAAAGACCAGCAAATCCACAATGAATTGGAGAATGAACTAGAAATCGCCAGCCGAATCGGTGGAGCATTGAAAACTAAACTCAATGATTTTGCCAGCAATTTGTGTACAAGTGATGAATCGCTGACAAATCATTGAGGTTCAGTGTTGATTTTTTTTAGATTAATATGAGGAATTAATATTTATCTAGGATATGTACTCTTAAGAGAACTATATATAGGACTAGAGAGCTTTGAAATAACTCTCTAACTACTCTCTAATCTCTATTTTCTCTTTTGTTCTATTTTTGACTTTTCATTACTCTTGCCTCTTACATTAAATTTTATACATGAATCAATATTGGAGCTTTGATTAAAAGGTATTTCTTTATTTAATTATGTCTTTTAATTACATATTTGCATTTTTTTTATTTGGAGCATGTGTGAGTAGTTAGTAAATCTAAACAAACCATAAACATGTTATATACTTTGGATTATTAAGTAGTTATAATTATGGAATCACGTACTTAATACTTTTAAATCAATTCATACACGTTAGTAATAGTAATTCTTTACGTTGAGTGCATAGTGGCCAATATGTTCCTTAATATAGAGTGTTCAATTCTATGTCTATAGTTATTGACAACAATTATAAAAGTAGTAAATATGATTAATCTATAAGGCATTTCTCGAGTGGATGTTCTAGGTGATTGTGTTCTAAGTTGTTTATTATGCCGTGTCTGTTAATATTGACTTAGATTAGGCATGATTTTCGCTGAGCGTAGTGCTATCGTATTTCTACGGTGTTGCATTTTATCCAATAGGTAGATTTACAATGATAAGATTATGACATTTTCATTGAATTTAGAAAAATCAATGGCTGGCTAAAGGCTATCAACCTATTATGAATTATGATTTAATGATTCCAAGATTCCATATGAAATAATTATAGGTATTTTATGAAGTAATGTTATGTTTTAGTGTTTGAAAACAATCCAAGTATATTATAATATTTGGTGGGGTTTGTTTAGATGTTGTTAGATATTTTATTTACATTGATTTATTGATTATTTGAATTATTAGTTATATTAGGTTAGTTTATTAAATTTACATTTTTATAGTTTAGTTATTTTAATTAATTGTTTATTTTATTTGCATATTATTAAGTTTTTATTTCCCATTTAATTAAATTAATTAAATTAAAATAAGTTAAATCTGGTTAAACTTTAGGGTACCCTTAATTCTTAAGAGATTTGAAAAATCCTTGAAGAGGGAATATCCCATTTACCACTATTACAAAATAATAATAAAATATGAAAAATCATTGTGCATGCTCGACACGTGTCAGTTTTTGGTACCGTCGCCGGGGATTTTAAAATAATCTTTTGGAAACTTTATTGTTGAAATTAATATAAAATGGCTGAATACGAGGAAGAATTAACTTTCGGGCAATCTAATAGGAATGTCATGACTTATGAACCTATGTGTATAACTTTCACAACAGAATTTTCGAAATTCGAATTGAAGTTCAGACTCATAAATTCTTCACCGTGTTTCTATAGTGAAGATAATGAAAATGCTCAAAAGTTTATTAGAGAGTTCATACACAAAGTAAGCACGTTAAAACCTAAAGATATAAAAATATATCATGTTAAATTAAAAGCTTTTCCTTCCATATTGAAAGGCCAAGCTTTAGACTGGTTATTTTACCTTCCTTGAAATTTCATAACCAACTGGTCAGAGATACTACAAGTCTTTCTTGATCAATATATCCCAGTAAGACAAATTAGTTTATATGGGAAAAAATAATAATGCAAGGATGGAAACTGGAGAAACTTTTGATGAATTTTAGGATAGGTGTCAAAAATTGATTTCATTATTTTCAATGCGTGGACTTACAAAAAAACTTTAATACAATATTTTATGAAGGATTAAATCATTTAGAACGAAGATTCATAGACACTGCATGTGGAGGGCATTTGCTTGATAAAACAACAACTTTAGCAAGAGAAGTTATAAAGAAAATGCCTAAGCAATCTAAGCAATATAGTGAGAAGAGTGAATTAATCAAAGATAATCCAAATGACATGAATAGGACATATAAAACACCATATGATAAGATAGATGAACTAAAAGCCATAGTTGAATTATTACTAAAAGATAGATCAAACAAAATAAAATCTTGTTATGAATTAAGCCATTCTATTGATTAAAATCCTTTGAAACAACAAACCAAAATAGAAGAAGTTAGTGCTATAATGGACCAATATAATGGGTTTGTTGATCCCAATTATAACTTTAATAATTATGCAAATTACCACAATCGAATGTAGGTAATCATATTAGCAATAAAGGTTATCAAGGGTATAAAACATCGAGTAACTCCGAAAGAGAAAAAGATCAAATAATTCAAACATTACAAAATGAGATGACCAAATTGAAAAATCAATTGAGTCAAATGGCAGCACAAATAAGTGAATGTGTAAATCAATGGAAGTTACCATCTCAACCTTATCCTACTATTTATGAAAACACGAGCCATAACATTAAGGAGGGGTAAGTAGATGGATGGACCTAAAATGCCAGGCCAATTAGTTTATAGAAAAGAAATAGAAGCGGAACTAGAAAAAGAAATTGAAGTAACAAGTAATAAGATTCCCAATGAAAAGGGTAATGAACTTGATAAAGATAGACCCATTAATGTAAAACCACCATTCAATCATCGTTTGAAAGAAAATAAAAATGCTAAAAAACTGCAGGAAGAAAAACAAATATCTAACACATTAAAGAAAGCAATAGTTAATATACCTTTGATGAAGTCATTCAAAATGTACTTAAGTATAAGAAACTTATAAAAGATTTATGCACTAATAAGATCAAGGCTAATGAAAAAGTGAGTATATGGGAATACATATCATCACTAATTTAAAAGAAGTTACTTCCTAAATGTTTCGATCATGGAATATTTTTATTCCATTTACGATCGAGAACCTAGGAATTTCTAAAGCATTGTGTGATCTAGGAGCCTCCATAAATATTATGTCTTTATCAGTTTATTTACAAATGAAAAGTGTACATTTAGAAGAAACTAATATAGTCATACAATTAGCAAATAAATCAACTATTAAACCAAACGAGTTACTCGAAGATGTACTGGTCCAAGTTAATAATTTAGTCTTCCCAGTAGATTTCTATATCCTAGATATGAAAGAAGATAACTTCTCTAATAGGATTTCTCTAATCTTAGGAAGGTCATTTTTGAAAATAGAAAAAAAAAAGATTGATGTTTCAAATGGAACATTAACAATGCAAGTGGATGACGATGCAGTAAATTTTAATATCTATGATGCAATGAAATACCCAATGGATGTTTCTTTCATATGCATTGTAGATATGATAGATCCGTTAATAGAAAAATCTTTAAGAAAAGATAAAATAAATAAAATAGAACTGACAATTAAAGATTTAGAAGAGGATGATGATAGAGATGAGGAAGCAAAAGAGATGATAAGTACTTTAGAATCATATAATGAACTACTAGAACTTACTTATTACCTAGACTTATCTAGATCTCATTCAAAATTTTTACCTTATATAGTTAAAGCCCCAACATTAGATCTAAAATCCTTACCAAACCATTTGAAATATGTTTATCCAGGGGACTATGATAAATTACCAGTAATAATTTCTAATAAAATAACTAGTCTAAAAGAAAATAAGGTGATAAATGCATTGAAAAAATTTAAGGGAGCAATAGGGTGGACCACAGCCGACATCAAAGGAATAAGTCCAACTATGTGCATGAATAGGATAAACCTAAAAACTAATGCATAAGCTTCTAGATTACCTCAACGTAGACTAAATCCATCTAGTAAAAGTTGAAATATTAAAGCTATTAGATGCATGAATGATATTTCCAATAGCCGATAGCAATTGGGTAAACCTAGTCTAAGTAGTCCCTAAAAATACATGAATTATTGTAATAACAAATGAACAGGGAGAATTAGTACCAACTAGAATCCAAAATCGTTGGAGGGTATATATAGATTATAGGAAGCTGAATGCCTCAACTAGGAAAGACCATTATCCAATTCCATTTATAGATCATATGTTAAAAAGATTAGCTGGAAAATCCCATTTGTAGGAAGCTAAATGCCTTAACTAGAAAACGTTAATATTTTCTCTGATTATGCGGAAAACCTCATTGAAGTTTTCATGGATGATTTTACAGTTTATGGTAATTTTTTGATAAATGTTTAGTTAATTTAACTAAAGTACTTAAAAGATGCATATAAAAGAATGAGGGCCGCTATGTGCACCCTGCTAATTTACGAAGGCACCCATTTTTGTGTATTCTCTATTCTAAATTTGACTTTGATGTAAAAGTCAATATTGCCCCTTCATATAAACCCTCATCAATCCCACACTACACTTTTGAACCATTTTTAGGGCACCCCACCTTCTTTGTCTATTATATCTAACCTAAACCTTTGTTTATTTTGGCGGGCGCTTAACGATTATTGTGCTTTCACACCATTCGATAGCGAGGTGCCATTGGATTAACACCATATAAAAGTTCAAATCAACTATTTTTCATGTTGGAAATAGTGACATTGATGATTTGATTTTTCATTGTAGGGTTTCAAATATTTGACCCATTTAAATTTGTTTTCAACGTACAATGGATGAATCTATCGCAATGGTGCAAGATGAGGTACACGAAGAGGTATTTGTTGCTATTTTTTTATGTTTTTTTCTTCATTTTTCATTGGGGTGTTCGGTCTCGATTGTTTAGGCCTCACATGACCGAAACATTCAATTAAATCTCGTTATGTGGGAGCCAAGACTTATGAAGAGGTCTCGATCACTCCGAGACCGAGACATGTTCAGGATTCTGGCTCCCACATACCGAGACATCAAATAAGGTCCCGGTACCCAACAATCAACACTTTGTGTTAGGTCGCGACCCTGTACTACTAAGACAATCATTTTTTGATTTTTTTTCGTAAATCTATTGTGTATTGGTGTTGAGTACATATGGTTCAATGTTGGGTCGCAGGTAATGCCGGTCTCGATGTTATTCTCAGACTACAAGGATGCTTTCACTCCTTGTAGGCCATTCCCATCAAGAGAATCGACTATTTCATGGCTTCAAATGATTGGCCGTGCAAAAAATTGTGTTAGTAAGGAAGCACTATGTGATGCCGGAGGGATTAAGCGTAGGGGAAGAGTCAAACTTACATGTAAGAGGTCCGGTACATTTAGGGGAATCTCACAAAAAGTCGGGAAAGCCAAAGCTGCAAAACTTGCTTTGACACCAATAACTGAAGAGGAAGAGGAAACTACTAGGACTCAAATTGGTACAAAGAAATGTGGTTGCCCTTTCCTTATTAACATCAAGGAAAATGCGGATTCTTTGTGGTACGTCACTCTGGTGTGTGGGAGGCATAATCATGACCCTGCAAAAAATTAGATGGCTACTCATTTGTAGGAGAATTGGAAATGGGTAAGTAGGTGGTTGTGGTGCAGATGACAAAGAGGAATGTGAAACTAAGAGATATCCTCAACACATTGAAGCAAATGGATGGAAATAATGTTCCGACTATGCAGGCAATATATAATGCATGACAAAAACATTGAATTGATTATGCAGGCAGGAGGACTCAAATGTGATAACTATTGAACATATTGGTGAAGAATAAGTGAATGCCATGGCACAAGAAGCATCCTAGATGAATGTCATGACTGATTTATTTTGGGCACATCCTAATTTAATCAAGTTGCTATGATGTTTCCTGTCGCATCTTCTAATGGATTGCACATATAAAATTAATAGGTATCAGATGCCATTGTTGGAGAGAGTTGAGATCTCCTTGACACATTTGACATTCTCAGTCGGGTTTCTTTCATATCACCAGAGACTAACACCAATTACGTTTAGTCAATTGAGAACTTGAGGTATATATTGGACAGTTGACTTAAACCTGACGTGATTGTTACAAATCGAGAGTTAAACCTAATTAGTGCAATCGAAGAAGTATTTCCAACATTGTCTCACTTTCTTTGCTATTGATACATCAACAAAGTAGTCTTGATAAATACTAAGAAGATGTTTAGGGATGATGAAGGCTTCGCACGTTTCATGGATAGATGAACGAGTGTGTTGTATGCTAAATCAGATGCATCATTTGAACTTAGGATGAATGACATACGATCTGAGTTCGGAACTGTGAAGAGTCTTATTGATTACTTGGATAATACATGGGAGAATTAGTACAAGGAAAAAATTGTACCAGCATGGAAAGATCGAATTATGCACTTTGGGGAAACTACGACGTAGAGGGTTGAGTCTGCAAATTCCACTTTGAAGCTACATCTTGGCAACAGTAAGGCAAATTTTGAAACTTTATGGGGGGTGTGGTAGATGGTCTTCTTAGGATCCAACATAACAACATCAAGGCATCATTTGAGCTCAGCTTGAATGTGGTGCAATATGAATATGTCGATGGTTTCTATCGCCAATTGCATGGATATGTCTCTTAAAGGGTGCTTAAGTTGATTAGAGATGAACCGGATTGTGGAGCTAGTGTTGGACATTACTATACTCTTTATGGTTGTGACATACGTACCACACATGGTCTTCCTTGTGCACTTGAGATAAACTTCCATATTATGGTCGGTCCATCCATACTAATCGAGAACATTTATGTATACTAGCGAAAGTTGAAGATGCGAGTGGGAGGACTTAAATGCAATAACTATTGCACATATTGGAGAAGAATATGTGGATGTCGTGGCATAGGAAGCATCCCGATACGAATGTTGTCATTGATTTATTTTGGTCACATATTGATTCAATCAAGTTGCTATGGTGTTTCCAGTTGGTTCTTTTGATGGATTGCACACTTACAAAACAAATAGGTATCAAATGCCACTATTAGAGATTGTTGGCATCCTTTCGACGCATTTGACTTTCTCAATTGGGGTTGCTTTCATATCATCAAAGACTCATGCGAATTATGTTTGGGCAGTTGAGAACTTGAGATCCATATTAGACGGGTGGCCTAAACTTGACGTGTTTGTTATGAATAAAGAGTTAGGCCTTATTAGTGTTATCGAAGAAATATTTCCATCATCGTCTCACCTTCTTTACTTTTGGCTCATCAACAAAGTAGTATTCGCCAAGACTAAGAAGATGTTTGGGGATAATGAAGGCTTCGTTCTTTTCATGGATAGGTGGAGAAACGTGTTGTATGCTAAGTTAGAGGCCTTATTTGAACTTAGGACGAATGACTTGCATTGTGAGTTTGGTCATGTGAAGGGTCTTACTGATTACTTGGATAACACATGGGTGAAGATATACAAGAAAAAATTTGTATCGGCATGGACATATCAAATTATGCATTTTGGGGAAATAATGACGCAGAGGGTTGAGTCTGCGCATTCCACTCTGAAGCTACATCTTGGCAAAGCTTTGAGACTTCGTATAGTATGGTAGATAATCTTCTTAGGATATAACATAACAACATCAAGGCATCATTTGAGCTCAGTCTGAATGTGGTGCAACATGAATATGTTGACACTTTGTATCACCAGTTGTGTGGATATGTCTCCCAAATAGCGCTTAATTAGAGATGAATTGGAATGTTGAGAGGATGTTGGACATGACTATGCTTATTGTGGCTGTGAGATATGTACCACATATGTTTTTTCTTGTGCACACGAGATAAACTTCCCAAAATTTGCTAGTTCACCCATCCCACTCGAGGACATTCATGTATACTGGCGAAATTTGAGTATGGTACCAGAGAATCCTGTGGATCGGGCCGAGTACAATGTCAACGATGAGATTCAAAGAGTGTTGGAAAAGTTTCATGCTTGCACTAATGTGGACAATCACATTATGATTATTTAGTAGCTTAGAGAGATTAGCCGACCTTCATCTACCCTGGGAGTTATCCCACCTACAAAAATAAAGACAAAGGGAAGGACATCGGGGTTTACAGTTGGAAGTTTGCTGAACAAAGGAAAGAAGAAATGATTAAAGAGGAAACACGATGAAGAAGATACTACGACGACAAGATTGCCAAGCAGGTTTGAATATGTACTATTGAAAGAAAAGACATCTATTTTGAGGAAGAAGCAAAATAAAAGAGGGCCTAAAATGTGTCGGACACATCGGGTGACGCAAGATGTATATAAGGTTGGTTATTCTCATTGCTTACAATAGGATTGGTTGCCATACATTGAGAGCACTATTGATGTGATGGACGATGATAATTGTGGATATCAATGTGTTGCCTCCGGGCTCGGACTCTCCGACGTAGATGGTTGGAGGTTAGTATGTAGAACAATGTTCGATGAGATAATGGGGTATGAATCTCTTTGGCGGGAAGTACTTGGAATGAGTTACGAGAATGTGAAGACTGCCGTTTATTATCCGGATGATCAGGTTGTTGCCTCTTTTCACAAATGGCTTGCACTTCTGGACATGGGTTGTTAATATCAATGGCCTTTAACGTCATTCTCGTAAACCTCTCGCAGGATAGTTGCTCCACATTTCTTCATCCGCGTAATGTCCCACCGCCATCTTTCGATAGTCCTCTTATAATTGACATGATTAATGATAAGAACATCCATTAGATTAGGGTACGTTCGAACATTAATTTGTAGTTCACATGATGTTTAATCAATTTTGACTTATTTGATAATGTATTCTTTGTTGTACTTTGTGTTTTATAGGTGAAGTTGATTGTGAATGCACCGCTTCCAATATTATATCGATCATGAGAAAGGTATGTTGAGAAATGTGCTAAAGGTTGGCGTGATGGAATCATAATTCAAGAAATTATGCCGGTGGTGAATTATCTGCTAGGCACTCCTTCCGTAGTAGACTTAGGTTCACCTTATGAACATTCACCGTAAAAACAATGTTTCAATGTATTGGGCTTTATTTGTTTATTTCATTAGTTACTACATTACATTAATTTGTCATAGAACATGTGTTATTTGCTGATCTATTTATGAGCGTTGATGCATATCGAGAAGGTTGTCAATGTGTCATAAAACATGTGTTATTTTTTAATTTCATTTGTGGCATACCTTAATCTCGGTACCACAGGCCCGAGATCTAACAACTATCTCACCAAGCAATAACTGAGGGTACCGTAACCTTCTTGGTTACCACATACCGATAAGGTTCTAATTTTTTTAACAGAACGTAATCATAGTACCGCAACTCCAAGATCCATACCCTTATTTTGCCATGCAGTAACCGAACGTAACCTCACCATCCCGGTTACTACATACGAGATCGTTCTTATTTTTTAATTATAGGTTACATCAAGGTACACAGGCACCGAGATTCATTTTAATGTTTCGTTCACAAATAATCATGACAACACTTAATTGAGTACTGTACGCACCTTCCTGGTCATTGGCTTACGAGATTAAACCAGTAATCTCGACCTTCCTTGAGTGAGACTTATTGCTAAATGTCGAACAGAGCTAACCAAAACATGATAAAAAAATTTGTTCAACACAAAACTCGATAAGATGTAGGCGTAAGCTCTGCACCATTCTTGGTCCTGAAGGATCGAGACTAGCGTAATAGTCTCGGACCTGGGTAACCGAGACTGTGTTCTCATCGCTTTAACTAGCTGATTTAAACGCATGAGTTGCATTCATCGCAAAACGTTCAAATTGCCAAAATTCAAACTAAATAAGGACAATAATATTAACCATGCATTCAACATTGAAGACTCGAATCATAAGTTAGTGGCCTCATAAACTTCAACAATTCATCACAAAATAATTCATCATTAGTGCCCTCATTCACATCACCAAATTAAACTTCAAAAATTCACCACAAAATAGTTCATGAACAATTAGTGCCCTCATTCATATCACCAAAGTAAACTTCAACAATTAAATACTGATCAAATTCCATAAACCTAATACTAATGTAAAATAAAACAACTAGACTGGCTTCTTTAAGTTCTTCCTAGTGTATTCCTTGCCAAACATTCTCTTTGGGGTCGAGCATCGACTAATGGCGGTGGAGCATTAACCAGGGTGGAATGTGTAGAAGTGCTATCGTGCTGGGACTGCCTATGGCCTAGTTGGGTAAGGGTTGATGTGTCAGTGGTGGCGGCGGCCATGGTGGTAGTAGAAGTGGTGGTGGTAGAATCGAGAATCCTCCAAAATAGGAAATTGACGACTTCATTCGCCATTTTCCTCGTAGACTCCAACGTACACAACTCTGGTGGGGTGTCCATCTATCGTAGTGCTGCATCCAACGCTCGCCTATTGAGCTGATGAAAACAAAGAAATAGGTTAATGTTTTCAATAAATTCCAAACACATGTAGAAAACAAATTCAATACCTCCAATAGCTCATTGTCTGCGATAGTTGTGGTAACAAGGTTTTCATCTTCGAGGCTCAGGTTATCGATCACTGAGTGTGACACTTTGAGGAACCAAGGCAGATAGTACGGTGTAGCCAAAAACTCAAACTGTGCCTTCTCACCACAAACTTTGGGGACCAACAAATGGTTACGCCAGCATTCGCAATTGTCTTGTTCGAACCCATACTTAACAGAGTGTTTGAGTGCAGAAGGGTCTCGATGTTCTTCCAATGGGAGGTATGGAGGATCTGGTATAGATTGTACGTGGCCAAGCTATCTCAGAATCATCTCCGGATGGTAGGGCTCCACCACGTCCATTTATTTCAATGTGCCATTATAGAAGGCCATCGGGCGCACAACTCCATTATCTCCTGCAATTAACATAATGGTCCCAAGTGACCTAATCAAACATAAACAACTGTAATTAGTAAACATAAACTAACTTTAACATTTACCAACACGATTGACTAACTAACTCACCTCACTTGGCCGCAACCTATCCAACGTTCTTTTGATGGACCCAAGCTTGTCAAGATTTATCACCGTATCGTGCTTCTGAATCCATTTACAGATAGATGTTGCACGTAGTCCATGTACTTTGCATTGGGTGTGGCGAGCCCGAGTTTGAAGTGTCCGTACACCCATCCTTGCAAATACATACAACGTTAGTTGTTGGGGAAATGCAAAACCTAATTCAAATTATTCAAAAAATAATGTGCATGACTTACAAACAGACCTCAAGTAATGTGAGGTAGTCAACAACATGAGAAATGTGCACTCTAGTGGCAGACCCCAAGTGTCGGTAGAAGTACGCTAATGCAGCTGCACCCCATGCATACTTACCCATGTCATCCAAATCTTCTAGAAGCTTCAATAATATGATAGATACCCGAGATCCACTATTGTCTACAAAAAAGGTGCAAGAGAGTAGGTACAACAAGTAAGCTCGGGCAGTGCATTCCACGGGTGGATAATTAGTGTTAATCGAACTAGCTTTGGGGCACCATCTACTCTTTAAATAGTATTTTTGCATTTTAAGCCCCTTGCTGATGTTCATTTCCTCCTCGGCATCTTCAATGCTAACTCCAAGTAGTTTGGACACTAGGTTAATCGCATCTGAGCGAGATTCCTCGGTGTACCTTACGAAATTCTCAACTGCAACCATTTTGCCCACAACAAGAATCTTCAGGAGAATGCTTACACCCTCTAAGGAGATCGACATTTCATCGAATGGTAAGTGGAATGTGTTCATCTCCAGTTGCCATCGCTCTACAAAGGCATATATAACCTCCTTGTTAGCCTTGCAGTATGAGTAGTCTATCAGCGGATTCAACCTAAACCACTGGATAATCCTTTGAAGGCCCTCAGTGTCAGGGTGGCATGACTATAAGTACCATTCATGGATCTAAGCACCGTGATTAATACACTTGAGTACAAAGCGATCCTACAACAAGAAAAGAAAAATTTAATCAGTTATATGAAAACCTTAATTTTGTAAGTACTCTATTCAATGAAACTATATATACATCATTGCTCCAAATCGCTAATGCGACATGATCTTTAAAGCTCTTTAGCAATGATCCATCTAAAGGACCACCGGGGAAAGGAGCATAAATTTTCTATTGCTTTTGTGACTCCCCTTCATTCCGACTACCTCCGCCACTAGTACTCCCACCCATATTACTACGATGCCTACTAGTAGTGTCATCTGGTGCTAAGGACGCACTGCTACTAAACTCCGATTTATGATCCTCAACTTCACATCTGGCAATGACAAGATCTTTGCATCGACGCATGTTGACTTTGGAACCCTTATCTTGTAATTCAATATTCTTTACCCGATCAACAATAATCTTTCCCTTTCCCTTCACATCGACGTTTTATTTCTCTTTCCGATAAGACGCAGTCGGGGGTCTCCGGCCGCCTCGCTCGCGGCTACCCTTCGACATGTCAACGCTAACCTCCTCCCTAGTCACTGTGGTCTTGGAATGAGCCATACTTGATAAGACAATAACATGTAAGCACCTACAATAGAAACATAAATGAACTTAAAAAAATAGACAAAATTCTACTATTTTTTATAGTCTCGGTCAAACAGGTTCGAGAAAACAACACTAATCTCGGTGGTCTACAATCGAGACAGTGTTGCAAGTCTCAGTATTCGACAACCGAGACAGTTGGAGCAGTCTCGATTGTACATAACCGAGACCAACCAAATTACACATTTTGAAATATTCTCGATATGTGGTGACCGAGAGTAATCCATGTGTCAGTGTACTTGGGATAATATTACCTAACCAAAATCTTGGTTATTGTTAACCAAGACAATCAAAGATAACATATACTACAACTTTGGGAGATTACCCCTCGAGCCTATAAGGTGACTCTCTGTAGTAAGTAACCGAGACACTATAATGACTATAAAAGACCAACGTCTTTGTCATGCTTAATCGAGATTGTGCTCATCTTCTTGGACCTGTATAGCCGAGAAGCACGAGTATGCGAATTCAATAACCTAGCAGATGAAATATACAAAACAAACCAAAATCAAACCAAAATCTATCAAAATCAAGTTTAACATACCTATAAGTTGTCGAATAAAAGCCTCTTTTTGACTTGATACACTAAAATCGAGCCCTAACTTGTCTAGACAACTTGAGATCTTTCAAACGAGAAGAAAGCCACCACTTCAGAGAGCGAGAATCAGAGGAGAAACACAAAGGAATCGATTGCACTTGCAAAGGATCGAGAATGTGGTTTAGGGCTCAAAAATTTTTCACTTCCTCGTGCTTGTGTTTTATCAAATCGGTTGTTGTGTGGTAGGGTGAACTTGGGGGTAATTTCGAGTTTTCATTCAAATATTTTGGGTGCCTTTGGTAAACCACTTGGTGCCCTCAACAGTGGTGTTCATTCACTAATTGGTGGGGTGCCCATAGCGGCGCTTAAAAGAATTTAGTACTCAATTATGAAAAATGTCATTTTATAGTAGACCAAGGACTTATATTAGGACACATAATGTCACAGAAAGGAATAGATATAGATCTTGCAAAAACTCAAGTACTAAAACGTTACCTTATCCCATCATGGTAAGAGAAATACGTTTATTTCTTGGACATACAAGATTCTATAGAAGATTTGTAAAAGATTTCTCTAAAATTACACAACCTTTTATGTAAACTTTTACAAAAAAGACATTCCTTTTGAATTTACTAATGAGTGCAAGATAGCGTTTGACAAATTAAAGGATTCTTTAACAGCCATACCTGTGATTAAATTACCGGATTAGTCATTACCCTTTGAAATTATGTGTGATGCAAGTAACTTTGCAGTTGGAGCTGTTTTAGGTCAAAAAGTAGGAAAAGAATCTCATGTCATACATTATGCTTCCAGGACACTAGATCCAACCCAACAAAATTACACCACAACTAAAAAAAACTTTTAGCTGTAGTTTTTGTCTTGGAAAAACTTAGACCATATCTATTAGGAATAAAGGTAATAGTTTATTCAGATCATATAGCTTTGCGATATTTAATGAAAAAATAAGATGCAAAATCTAGACTAATAAGATGGATACTACTTCTACAAGAATTCGACCTTACTATAAAAGATAAGAAACGAGCCGAAAATCTAGTAGCAAACCACTTAAGTAGGTTAGAGAATGGAGAATCACCTGTACCATTAAGGGATGAGTTTCTGGATGAATACTTATATAGTATTAAAACTGATGGCCCTTGGTATGCTGATATAGTTAATTATCTTACCACCAATAGGTTATCACCTTACTTAACGAGAGCTCAAAAGAATAAAATTAAAAAGGATTCTAAACATCATTTATGGGGTAAACCCTATTTATGGAAGTTTTGCATCCACCAAATAAATAGGAGGTGCATACCACATTTGGAAGGGTAACATCAAAAAGGGAAACAACTAGCGAAAGAAGAATTCACTAATGAGAAACTAAAGCTTCAAGATTTTAGACATATGTTTGAAATTTACAAAGATGACCCAGGTAAACTCTTCCTCCACGTGACGATCAATGACGTCAATTTTTCTGGTGTTTTACTTGACACAAGAGTTGAGAATTGATTTTATACCACCTTTCATTGTCCATAAAACAAATGGTGATAAGATCTTTCCACTAGAAATGTCAATGAATGTGCTAGTGCAGGTGGGACGATTCCAGTATCTCAACAATTTCTTGGTAGTACCACAAATTGAGAAAGGTGATGTCATATTGATGGGACGTACTTTTCTTAAGGCAGCTGGAGCTATTCTTGATGTCGAACAACATATAGTCACATTTAGGATGAGAGAAGAATATACGTATCTTCAGGATGGTTATGAGATGTACGACTACGTCAATGAAGACAATTATGATGTTAATTATGAAGAAGAGACTTCATATTGTTATGAATACCCCGAAGGACGTTATGTAGACACTAAGAATGATAAGGAAGCTAAAGACGTCAAGAATAACAAAGAATTGATTGATGGTCAGTTTGACTCGCTCAAAGTGAATGATGAGTGACCTTATTTACCAAGTCGAGCCAACGACTATAAACAAAAGTGCTATATGGGAGGTAGCCCATACTCTATCTTTATTTTTAGTTCTAGTAATATGATTAGTTAGTTATTTTTTATTCTCTCAACTTTTGGCTCTTATAATGGAAGTATTTTAGAATTACTATATTGGAATAACTTCATGTAAGGGGGGTTGATTGAGCCAATGTTTTTTCGTTTTACTAGATTTGGGATAATTAGTATATTTTATCTATTTTCCCATTTAACTCTCTTTTTGGATACCCAATTGAGAGGGGAATGATCGAGTTGGTTTTCAATCGAATCTTATTTGTCTTTAATTATTTTAAGTAATAAAGCATTTATTCAGTATATTATTCCCTAAATAAAAGTCCAAATTCATTTTTAGAATCTCTTGTTGAATACATATCATTCTGCCTTAATGATGAGTGCTACGTGTGACAATTAATCAAATATAGAATATATTGGAAAACAATAGTAAAAGACTTAGGATTTTCCAGTAATACCAATTAACAATGGGAATCGCTGGATAAATTGCTAGTAGTTTGCAGGTTTTTAAGTGAAAATTGACTCGACGATTTATCAACGATATTGATTTTTTACTAGGACTCGTTGAATTAATCACTGAACCACCGAGATCAATTTTCATTGATTTCATTGGCGATTTGTCTACGATTTCACTTAAATCCCAATTCATTAAGCACGAGTCCGTGTTTTTAAAAACAAAACCTTAGATCACTAATAATAAACCCTTTCACACCTAAATCCCTTGCACCCATTCGATTGTTTAATTGGTTTTTGTTTAGATTCAACCTTTTAAAGCTTGAATTATACCTTATTCCACCTTGTTTAGGAGTGTTTCAACCCTAGAAATCTCGAATTAGAGTTCTTAAAACCAAGTTAGGGCTTAGGTGTGTGTTTTTTGAATTGAAGCTTGAAGATAGAGTCTAAAGATCTAATAGAACATATTAGTTGAGAAACTCACTCTTAAAAAGGTGATAAATCGATATCTAGCATCATTTTGATTTAGATGTTTTGAACAAAATCGATTTTTGATGATATTTTGACGAATGTGTTTTTTTTGAATTTTATTGCAAAATTATTTTTGAAAATAGGTTTATATACAAATTTTCAATTTGAATATAGGTTTTCAAATAAGTTTGGGGGTTTCTACGAATTCTTTATAATATATACATACTTCTTGAAGGGATATGTCTATACAATTATTTTATACGAATCACTTTCAACTCTTTCAAAATTTTACGCTAAAACATTTGCATAAACTCGTTTTCCTTACCTTGTTATTATGGATTTTCAATGATAGGATTTTAATTTACCTATTCCATCATTACTTGAGTTACGCTATGGTGGGAAGAGGTAGATGACGTGGTAGGGGTAGTAGACAAGACAAAGGGAAAGGGATAGTGTAACCTAAATAAAAGTAAAAAATATGCAGGCCACCTAAAGCATATTATACCTACCCAGGTTAGTATTAGAGAACTTAGACCTTAGAGGGCTGAGCTTATAGAAAAATCTCCATTGTTGTATGATGACGAAGAATATTTTAAGAATCCTGATCTTAGTCACTTAGTGCCTTATGACCATTATTTGTTTGTGCAACCTAGAGCTCATAAGAGATATTATAATGATAAAAGTGGCATAATTCCTGAGAGAGGGTTCAACATTCAAAATGTGAGCAAGTATGAGGACCAAATTATGAGCATCATCAGAGATAAGGAATGAGAATGCCTTCTACGAGACTATGGGGAAGAGGAGAAAGAGAACGTTTAGAAATTATAGGACAATTTCATGCTAATGAGCATGTTAGTAGGGAATGAGACAAAATAGTAGTTAAAGGGAAGAAAATTGATATTTCACTTGCACAGTTGAATATATTCTTTGGTATAACACAAAATAGACAAAAAATGAAAGAGGATTACCCGAATATCATTTATGAAGATAAGAAATCATATCCTTTTCAGATAATTCAGGACGCATTAAAGATACCTCGAGGATGGGATTTGCGCTTGATAGCGAAGGCCACCCGAAATTTATTGAAATTGCCTATTTTAGGAAGATTACGAAGAGTTGGAGTTATATTATAGATGCATGTTTTTATCCAACCAAGCAACACTATGAAGTGAGTAACCCTAGAGCCGCTCTATTATACCATATAGTGATGAAGAAGGGTTATATTGATGTTGGAAAAATTATACATGATTCTATGAAGTTTGTTATGCAGACTACAAAGAATGAACGATTACCATTCCCAATTTTGATCACTAAATTATGTGGGAAAATAGGGGTGTATTTCAATACTGAATTCGATGTATTGCCCGAAAGGATTATAAATGATGCGAGAGTACAATGAATGAAGAAGGTGGTCAGATACAATAACTCAGAGGATGAACAAGAATCATTCAATGCAATAAATGCGAGAGAAGCAATGAAACGAAGCACAATCGAAAACAAAAGGAAGATAAGAGAAGACGTACAGAAAGCGACAAAATTAATGGCCTGGGGTGAACGTATCGAATGTTCCTACGAGTTCGACACCATCTTCATCACAGCCTAAGAGGAGTGGATTTTTCCAGACCACATTCTCTTTATTAATGTGTAGCCAGATGAATATTCATCGTAATGAAGAAATGATAGCAGTAAAATAAAGGAATTTACAATGCTACCATTCTATGTTTGAGAGAAGATATGATAATCATTTGCAGAACTCAAGGAAAAGTGTCGACATCCCATCTCTACAATTACAATTTCAAACTGGGACTTACAACCAACTGATAGTTATGTTTCTCAACCTTCTATAGAAATGGATGAAGATGATGAAGCTGATAATGAACTTACTTCTGGACACCACCAAGTGTAAATTCTTTTATATGCAATGAATGACTGAATGATACAATTTATTACTCTCGGTGAAATTTTTATTAATAAAACTTTATGTTCCCTTTTACATTCCATTAATTTGAAAACTATTGACTTCAATATTTGCATCTTTATTTATATTTTTATTACATATGTCAAATCGTTTATGTTTCACGTGGTATGTTTGTTATTTTGGAAACCCAACTTAAGTTTACAAACTTTAGGACAAGGTTTAGAATGAGTTTAGGTGTATTTTAGGTGGATTATGACATTGATTGCAATAAAAGCAATGAAAGGAAAGAAACGTAGAAAATAAGTTTAAAATTGATCGAAATTTATTTTTGATCCAATATTCAATTAAGTTGATGAGAATTTTCAAATCTTTTCCGAATTCAAATAAGTATAAATTTCATTTTACTTTATTTTAAGTAAGAATGATAATGAATGTACAATAAATTCTTGAATGGAAGTGATATTTTTACTACCCAAGAGAGTTTTATGATAGAAGGAATCAATTTTTATATCTTTTTGATTAACTTTACTAGCTGATGTGTGCACTAAATTGAATACCTTGTGTTAGTCATGATAATAGGTAGAAGATCTAAACAATAATGTAAGATGAAAAAGGACAAATTTCTAAGAATCTCGTGACACAAAAGCTATTGAGTAAGTATTTTTATAAGATTTATATATAAATCTATTATGCCATAATTAAAAGAAGAAATAGGTTAGAAAATGATGAATTTCTATACGTTAGAAAGAATACCTTCTTCAACTTTAGTGGATAGTAGGAAGTGTTAACAAGAGTTTACAAATATATAAAAAGTCCTATAGATTCCAAAGGAAATGGAGCAGGGAATCTATAGTTGGAAAAATACTAGAATGTCCAAAGGAAATGGAGTAGAGACTCAAAAGCAAAATTAAAAGAATTATGTTAAAAATAAATGATGAAAAAATATAATGAGAGAAAAAAGATTGATGTTCATAAACTCTTAGAAGAAAAGATTTAACTCAATTACTTGAAGCTAGAGTTGAATGAGATATTTCTTAAACTAATATGTTTTAAATAATATATTCATTGGTATCTTGGAAAAATTCCTATTGATTTTGATTGTAATACTATTATAAAATATTTTCAAAAATTAAGATTAATCAAATGGTTTATCTATTTTAAGATTCTATACTAGTTATCGTAAGCTTGATGCTTGTAGACAAGTCCAAAATTAGACACATATTATATGTAATTTAGGTCGATATTATATATAAATAATGATATTACAAGTGTTATTCTCTTGTTTTTGTGATTTCAACATTTAAACAGGAATAGTGAAGAAATAGAAGAAAATGATATTAAAAATGAAGAACTTAGCTTGCACACACTTTCAGGCAGCTTGGTGGGACTTATATTGGTCTATGTTGATGCTATGGCGGTTTATAAGAAGTTTGGTGGTGCATTAGTCGATAAAAGTCTAAAACATGACTAAGTGTAAGTCAATCTTGTAGTTTATTTAGCTACCATTTTATTAGCCTCGAGATACATATTCCATAAATGATGAAGAGAGCAGCAGTAAGCAATGCAGGAAGGAGACACACTTGAGTCACTTAGTCACCAAAACCATTTGTTATGCCTCGAGATTTACACAAGATTAGAACAGATGAGAAACGAGGTTTTCATCTGCCTCGAGATGCACATAAGCACAAACTCCCAAGTCTTCACCATATTTCCTACACGATTTCTCCTTACTCCAGCTCCCTTGATCTTCTTTCGGATATGAGCTACACCAACTCCCAGTATATCGCTGACTCTTCAAAGCATTCTCTCATCATACGACAGTCGCGGATCTGCCTCAAGATGCGCTCAATGCTGTCTCTCGCTATTTCGCACTATTTGTCTAGTGCCTACTCTCACCTCTTGCATGCTACGTGTCTTCATCTCATTCGTCAACCATGTCCTCTCAACTAATAAGAGCCTTCAATGTCAGCAAATGACATAAAATAACCAATAAGTACATGCCACATGTCCGAGACTCCTATAAAAAATCAACCGCTGCCATTAGATTTTTCTAGGCGGATGAGACACCAAAAAACCCACGGATTTAACTTTCTCTATCTTCCAGAGACTAAAATTAAGGGTTTCGTATAAATAAACTTTTGGGTTTTGTTTAGAAACTCTCATCTTTATTCTGTCTCGGCTCTTTGGCCCCTTTGGCCTCTTCTTTCTATTTTCGTTTTAGTTTTAATGGAGTTTTTCATAGTAGTTATTAGCTAGTTCATTTTCTAGACCAAGGAATTGCTACACTATAGTTGTAAGTCTTTTATGAGATCTTTATTTTAATAGTTATTCAATACACGTTAATCACAATTTTAACAAGTTGTTTTTGCATATTACAACTAATTAAGATTATTATTGCATGCATAGTCATGAATATGCATTGTGGTATTATGATCATGATTTTATGTCAATTGTTATTGACAACAATTATAGAAATAGTAACTATGATTAATCCATATGGCATTTTCCGAGTGGATGTTCTAGGTGATTGTGTTATAAGTTTTTTTATTATGCGACTTCGGTTAATATTGGCTTACATTAAGCATAATCTTCATTGAACGTAATGCTATCGTATTTCTATGGTGTTGCATTTTATCTAATGGTTAAAATGTGGCATTTCCATTGAATTAAGGAAAATCAGTGGTTGGCTAAAGGCTATCAACTTATTATTGAATTGTTTGAACTCATCTTTTATGATCGATGATTAGTTGACTACAACTTAGTTGGAAATCACCTTTGGTCTAGTTTTTCATTATTTGCATTGATTACTTTAATTATTATTTGTATTAAAGAATGCAATGCGAAAGGAGAGGCTGCTGAACAAGTTGGAATGTTGATAGTATGTGATTCATTACCGAACAATTGGAGCGCTCACCTCAAATGAGAAATTTAGGTTCTCAGCCTAGTGCTTCAGCTAAAGGGAAAGAGAAGGCCTATGAGTTTACTGTATTCTCTACAATGTAATGACTCCCTTTGTACATATATACTGTTTGAATTACATTGTTATAATATAACGGGCCTGGGAGGTTTTGAAATTATGTTTGGATTTGATAAACTCTAAATTTATGTATATCATTTATATTATTGAAAATTTTTTATTTTTCCGCAGAGTTTACTTTAATTCTTATTTCCATATCGATATACATATTGAGTTTATAAGGTGCGAAAGGAGAGGCTGCTGATTTTAGTTAAGTCTGGCTAGTGTATCAGGGCTTAATTAGGGTTCAGGCTGGGTGTCACCCTAATCGGGATAGGGGATGCTACAGCTTGGTATCAGAGCTTAGGTTTATTGGCTCTGTTATAGCCTTGGTATTAGAGATTACTTCAGAGTATAACCTTATTACTTGGAAAAAACTGATAACTCATATATAATTTGGCATTGAAGCTTAAGTTCAAGGTTTTCCTTGGTTTTAATTTAAGGAATATTTTTTATACAATTTGGTATTAACTCTGATACATCTTGGTACCATAACATAAGTTTACTAACTCTAAGAATTGTCTCGAGTTATAAATAAGCTTATGATGTGATAAACAATCTTATTGTGGTTTTGGGGAGAAATTAATAATGAAAATGAAATTACTATTATACGTTATTTGCTGCACTAACTGTTATCTGATGTATAGATATGATTTTCTTATTTTCTCTGAATGTTACCTAAATGGTCTTATCTTTCCTTAAATCTAATGGTTGATCAAGGAGAGGGTTCGCAGAGACCTGGATCACAAGGTAACCAGGAGAATGAGGCTCAGAGAAAATCTAGAATTGAGCAGTAAATGAGAGAAGTGAATGAGTCTCAAGTGAAGCTAATGGTAATGCTAATGGCTCACATGAGACCATTAGTTTAGTGACCTGAGGCATAGCCTGCAACCAGTCCTGAGATTAGCAGTGATGAGGGAGGAGTTGAGATAGTAACAACTCTTGCACAGCCAGTGATACAATAGGTTTAGGTACTAAAGATAGTTGCATTGGTGCAAGTAGATTTTGAAAAGGTTACATTTCTCAGAACACATAAAAAGTTCATGAAATACGACATTATGAGATTCAATGGCACTATGGAGGACGGAGTAGCTAAGGTCTGGGTTATTGAGAAGGAGCAATGTTTTGTTGTTGTTGGTGTAGAGGGCTAGTTTAAGGTCAAACCAATCACATTTTTGTTGATTGAACCTGCTCGTAAGTGATGGATCCCCTGGAGAGTGAGGGGAGACTGTCGCTTCCTAGTCATAGTGTAGGACCCTATTTTGCAAGCAGTATTTTTCGAAGTTAGTGAGGAATATGAAAAAAATGAGTTCATATAACTAAAACAGAGAGAGATGTCTGTACAGGAATATTAGCGGATGTTCGCAGAGTTGAGCAAGTTCGTTCTAGAGATGGTGGAATTGGAGGAGAGCAATATTGACATGTTTCTCAATGGCCAGAACTATGAAATATGAGTAGTAGTTTCATCTAATCTTCGCACTAGTTATGCATTTGTCTTTGAGAGTGTGATGAAGATGGAAGCAACGGTATTAGCCAGACCTTTCGAAGCGGTATTGACATGTGTCGAGCGTGTAAAACAAATTTCCCTCCTTTATTATACTTTTCATATTTTGTAGAAGTGGTTCGTGAGAATCATCTTAAAAAGGGATTCATCAAACTTTTATTGGAAAAATGACTTTTAATGGTTTTTACTATTTTTACTTTAATGTATTAATTCAATGAAAACAACAATTAAACTCACTAATTCAATCTATAATATAATAATAGTTAACTAATTATACTAACTTAACTAACACAATTGAAATTCAATATCAATCAAATAAATTAAATTCAATAAAAAATTAATATTTAAATAAACATGCATAACAATGAAACATCAATCCATTTTGCATCCAAACATGTTACTTTAATCAATATAGTCATGTGCATACTTTACAAAGTATCATAGATAATTAAACTCTAATCATAAGTAAGTAAAAAATTTTAACCAGTCATTAATTCTTCTTATACCGGTGCAAAAATCATGTTCTAATTTTATTGAGCTATCCCCTTTGAATGCACAAAGACAATAACTTCATGCAATAAAACTGCATTACACTTTATGAATACTTTGAACTACTAAATCTAACATCTTCGAAAAGTCATTTCAACATTTGATTTAGATCTCTAATTTACCTAGGACATCTAAATGGTCATACCTTTCAAATAATTCTAGTAACTACTTTAATTAGATATATAATCCAAATATCACAATAAACATTTTAGGCTATGCACACAATACAAAAATCATGATTAAAATCAATAGATAATAATCTATTAAATCAGTAAATCAAATAATACGATTGGTTTAAAGTATTAAGCACATATCTATTCCATCATAACTACATAGCAAAACAAATCTAGCTCACATTTAGACTTTGTTTAGATTGATAAACAATCCACTCATAATCATAAATAACATCGCAATAACATAAATAAAATACATAGATAAATACCTTTGGAATAAATACTTAAAATCTTCAAATCTTCTTCGAAAGCAATGAACAATAAAGTAATAAACTAAAACAATAAAGAATAGCTCCTAAAAAAGTGAAGTATTGATATAAGTACTCAAGAACAGCTGATTTCATAGCCCTAGGGTCATATTTATTGTATTCTAGGTAGTAAACATCCAAAAATAACTCAAACGTTTCGTAGTAATATAAAATTCTCGAAATCTGGGATTCCTTAGCAATTCCGATTTAAGTGGAATTTCTAGGAGAATCTTTGAGATTGTTGTCTTTTTCTCGACTGATCTGAGTGGTGATTCTGGTGTATAGGAATCATTGGAGAATCCCTGGTTATAAAATCTAGTTTTTCCTTAATTCCTTGGTGAATTGTCGTGCAATCTTTTCACTTGTTCAAATCCTTCATAATCTTTCATTTTCAATTAATTTATTTAATTATTCAAATTATTACCTGAACTTACAAAAATAAAAGAAAACCTCATGTCATATATTCTTTTAAATCGAAAATCGTTCTAAAATATATTGTAAAACATGTTTAATTATTAACTTGTTAAATACCTTCAAACTCAGGACTTTGCTATCCCGAGCAAAGGAATATTCTCAATTATATCCTCTTTTCTTCTCTCGTTTTGATTTCATAATTATATACTCTTATTTTTAAATACAAATAATTTTTAAATAGAAATATATTACCCTTATAAAAATAATAATCATGTTAGAATATAAAGATTTAAAGAACAACCCCTTTATTTGAGAACTCAACCTCCTAATTGTGCAATACACCTCAAAATTTAAAGTTAAACCAATCACCAAGGTCAAGGCACTATATAAGTTTTCTCAATCTCCACTGACAAACATTAAACTTATGATAACTAATATGGAATCTCAAGATATAAAAATCACTAAATCGATCTCATTTTCCTATAATATTTGAAATATTACCACAATAAAAGTCAATAGGAACTTTTATTCATTAATAATCATCATTTCATATTCATTTGTTGGAATAAAAAGATATACTTCACTTAACTTAGCTATAAGTACTCGAGCTAAATCTTTTATTTGAAGATTTTTTTGTAAACTTCCTTCCATTTTCTATATATCTCTTTTTCTTCCTTATTCAATTATATTCATTTTCTTCTTTATATTATATTCCTACGGTTCCCTGCTCTTTTTCATTAGAATCCTTTGTTTTTTTTTATAGGAATGATTCCTCTCATTTTCCCCCACTATATTCCTTGCTCCATTTCTTTTGGAATCTATGGATCTTTCTATTCTTTTCCTTAAAAACTCTTGGCAGCTCTTCTCACTTCCACTATAGTCAATGAAGTATTCTTTCCAACTAAGTAAAGTTTATTTGCTATTTCTTATTTTTCTCCTCAATTATGGCATATATATAATACTTGATCAATAACCTTTGTATAATAAGACTCTAAGAAATCTATCTTTTTTATATTATACTTTTGTTTGGATCTTCAACCTATTATAATGTCTAATACAATGCAATTAATTTCCCTCTAAACTCATCTAGCATATACACAATCTAGGTTAAGTCAAATAGGGTATAACAATTCCTTTCTAACATAAAACTTTTATTTTCATGGGTAATAAGAATAACTATATTGTGGAAAAATCAAATTCCATATTCCTAACTAAATAAAATAAAATGAAATGGAGAAATATTACCTATATTGTGAAAACTTTTGAAAAACTCACAATGTTCAACATTTAAATATATTCTACCTCTCGTTTCTTCCATGCTTTGCATCTTCATACTTCACTTCACTAAATACCCCCAAACTCATTCCAAACCTTGTCCTCAAGGTTTAAAAATAAAGTTGGGTTTCAAAATAATTTGTGAAGCATAAACAAATAAATTAAATAAATAACTAACTAACATAAGAATGAATTGCATAAGTAATTGAGAATTTGATAAACTGAAACATTTCCAATCATCATAGAATTTAAATTGAGCACATCGAAACATTGTATCAAATCTGTAAACAAACCTAAATAAATGTATCACAGTATCACATGCCACATCATTCTAATAAAAATACTACAAACATAGACCATTCGTAACAACACTCAGAGAAAGATTACATATAGAAGAATAAAGTATTAGAACTGGTGTCCATACATTGCATCATCACCACCATCCCCATGATCTGACTGTTGAGATTGGAAGCTCCTTGTAGGATCATATAAGCTGCAGTCTACTCCCTCCACCTAGTTATCTTCTGAAAAGATTCATGGTTGGGCATTCTCAGTTTGGTTGATGGAATATGAATGTTAGCTCCCATGCCTTCCATCGTCCTAGTCATTTGTTGCTCGGACCCATAGATGCTCCTGGTAATCTTATACTAGTTTTGAAACATGAACTCTTGATGTCTGAGAGTTTTCATTTAATTCTGCGAGATCGATCCCATTATAGCCATCTCCGTCTCATCTGCATACAAGCTAATGAAGTCCTCAACAGGTGGCTTTGGGCTTTAGTTTGTTTGCTCATTATACGCTACCTTTTACATTTCTTCCAATTTTTTTTGATTTTCTGCCTGTACTATTATTCTCTCTGTGGTCTCTCTCTTGTGCGTATCATTTCTCTCTCATTCCTCCTCCGAATCAACATATCCTGACACCTTCTTGGTGCTTTCAATGACTTCATTGGTGATGGTCTTATCCGAGTTAACATTTATCCCTAGTCCTCTCATTGGATCTTTGTCTTGCATGGAAAACTCCATAATCATTAGAGGAAAAGGCAATACTTCATTTTCTTCGTTGTCATGGCATTCCTAATTGAATCATTAGATTATTTTGCCAATATCAATATAGCAAATCCCTTTAACTATGTTGGATAAAAAATTGCCCTATAGTTCATTGTATCATAGTGTTACAAACTTGGTTACAGGCTCACGTTTAAGAAAAAGCTCCAAGCTTTGGTGTTTTTTCTAAAGTACTTGGCTTGGATGTATTTGCCAAAAAGGAATTCGTCCCATAGAATAGCTTCTAAACCATTGCGAATGGTTTCATGGGGAAATCCATGTCTATACTTATATTTGGATTTTGGGTACTCGTTATTCTGCCTTAAATGGAACTCCAATAAATCATAATACCAATTTATTCTTTCATGTGATTAGTTCACTGGTCTTCCTTGGACTCTGGCTGTTTTTTATTATCATCTATGTGTCCGTTTGTGTAAAACTATCTCATTTCATTATTGGCGTAGTAGTCCCTAGTTAACAATCTCCAGTCCACTCCCTTATTATGTTTAAGATCATAGGCCCATACTTAGCTTCATTTTTCACATTGGATCCCTTCTCTGGTATGTTTTTTCTCTTCTTACTAATATCGCTCTGCATTCTATCGAGAGCTATGACATTGATGAGGTGTTGGGGTGAGAAGTGGATTTTAGGTGTCTCCTCAATGTCTTCCTCTCCACCTGACTCGTCGGTAAAACTTAAAGGTGGAGAAAGTTCTTCAAGTACTCTAGTTTTTAGTTTATTCATTGAAATCATTGATGGCCTAATTGGTGTTGGTAGAGCTTTGGGGTTTTGCTTAGGTTTCTCTACTAATTGTGCCTTCCTCTTCTCCTTTCAGAAGCTTTTAGCTCTACCTCCTTCGACTATTGTCTCAAATTTCAAAAACTCACAAGTCCAAAAACTAGGTAAACCTATAAAATCGGTTGGGAAACTAGCTTGAAACTCATCAGAAACTTTAAAATAAAATTGCCATCGAAGTGTTAACTCAAATATAAACTTTAAAATCATTGTTTCTAAATATTGTAAAGCAATTAGGTGATAAATCTTAGTCTTTTAAAACAAAGCAAATTAAATGAAAACAAAACCATAACCAAACTCCAAACTCATTTTAAACTCGCTTTTCAAACAATTTGCAAATGCATCTAAATATAGCAAAAAAACTGAAATTGTTGAATTTATAAATCAACGATCAACGTAATCACAATTCCTAGTCTATTGGAATCAATGAAACCATTTGTACAAGATAATTGAATAAATCTTAACAAAACAATTTCGAAAAGCATTGAAAAATTTGCGAAAATCCTTCGAATCATAAATTTGTTAAATTAAGGAGCTTAGGTTGACGTAATTACCTTCTTGAGAATAAATCTCTCAAGATTTATGTTCTTGAACTCCTCTAGATCGTCCCTCTAAGCTGTAAGCCGAATTTTCGAAAATCCCAGTTTGGTTCAATACTCCTAAAACTGAAAACTTTGGTTTGAATAGGAATAGGTTAAGGTGATAATCACTTAAATACTATGAGATAAAGCTTAGGATGTTTAAATCTAGGCAAGAAATTGGAATTTTTGTGAAGGGGCATAATAGTTTGTTGGTGTATTAGTGGAATCGCTAGGAATCGGTATTAAGTGAGGTTCAGTGACCTATCGATCTTAACATCGATTCCATTGTAAAGCAAATCACTGGGGATTCGCCGAACTTTAAATTCGCGCTAATTATCATGTATTTTACTAATGATTTGGCTAGTGATTCCCAATGTTATTCCAAATCATTAGGGAATTGCTAGGCCTAATTCCCTATTTTTGCAATTTGTTCCATAATTAACTTATATATCATTTATTAAAACTTACATTAAAGTACAATTAACTAAAATCTTGAAAGTTTGAGTGGGAAATGTAACTAACTAAATACTTTAATTAATTAATTAAATAACTAAGATATAAATAAGCTAGTAAATAATGCAACTTGTGTAAAGGCCATATTAGTAAAAACAACTCAGTCACTCCCCCTCAATTTAAATTACAATAGAGTTTAAATCCAAAAATATTCTCAATAAAAGAGTTAAAAGTGAAAGAATAAAAACATACTAAACTAAATTCCCAATAAAATTAAATAGACATATAATAGACATAGAATATAGGATGTCTTGCATATAACACTTTTGTTTTCTATCATTCGCAAGACTGAACCTTTTTAGAATTAGGTTGGATATCTAAACTTGAACTTAAGATTATCCACTCTAGTGCCATTCTAGAAAGTGAGTGCTCGGCCATTAATTGTTGTAGTGATTATTTTGTTTAGAATATCCATAACAGCTTGAACAGTGGCTAATAAAGGTCATCTTAAAATTAAAGGAAGATATTCATTAATAAAGTGTGACATTACCAAAAAACCTGCAGGTACGATGTAGTTGTGGACTTGAACTGGTACATCCGTGACTACTCCTATTGGTTGCGTTGAAGTTTCATCCAGTAAAAAGAATCATTCAGAAGCAAGTGAATTCAACTCCAATTGAGTAAGTAGAAAGAAATGTATGGGCATGAGGTTTGCATTAGAGTTCATATCACATTGAGCTTTGATGTACCAAGCCCATTATTGGGGCATATGCCATAGGTCAATCTACAAACATTATTTATCTTATAATTTTAGTTAATAAAATTGAGGTTTTCATTTGTTGTTCTGTTATAAGTGATCGCATGTTTACCTTATAGTATGATCCATAGATATTTGTTGAAATATCCTAAATGTTCCTAGTTGATCATTATAATGGGAATGAGAACTATAATGAATTAAGGCTATTGTGAATCTTTATTGATGGTCATGTGATGATCAAGCATATAGGGATACAAATTGAGATCATGAGTACTTACTTGGGAACAAGGCACTGGACTGACCCTCTATAAGAACGCCACATGGATTTAAGTCATAGGTGTTACTCCTGATAGGTATATCATTAGTCATTTGACTTGAGATTACCATGGACTTCAATATTAGGACCATGGTAATTTCACACAATCAAACGTTGTCTTTAACCTGATGATTATAAAGATTATGATTGGTTACCATGTGAATAATATGTGAAGGTATATAATCAAGATATAATTTGTCCCTCTCGTATAGAGAGAGATATCAGTAGATCCCTCGATATGTTTGACTGCTAAATAGCCAAGTCCAAGTGAATTGATATCATCAATGTCATTTGGATTTTTTCAGTTTACATATGATCAGGACTAGTACGACTGAACATTAAGGGTGACTTTCCACGCCTTATGTTTGATCAATGGATATCACACGAAAAAAGGATATGATATATGTTATTCATTAGGTTGTATCGATTTTGACATTCATGCTACTAGATAGTCATAATGCATTGCTAGAGACCGCGTATGACTTGTGTACCAAAATGGATTTGGCTCACTGCTAACGTCGCTTGAACCTATTGGGTCATACATAAAATTGGTTTTGCTCAATTTCAATTAACCTAGAGTAACGAACTTCATATGAAAAAATTACACAAAAGCCCTTACAATTTGTTATATGATAACTTATTAATAGGGCGTATGTGTAATTTGCTTAAACTGCCTAAATACAATAGTTGTATTATGAGTAAGATTTTAAGTAAGGGCTTATCTACACATAAATAAACCTTATTTCGTTTTTGCAAATCTCGAGTTCTTTGGACTTTGGGAGAGAAAGAATTAAAAACTTTCTATCTTTCTTGGTACTAGTACTCCAAATTGTGGCCATCATTCATATGTAGATTTTTGATTAAGGATGGGTGCTTGAACGCCTTGGAGATCAAACAATTAGATAAGGAAAACATGGATTAAAGTATGATTTTGTTTTTGTAGATCTAGTTTTATGAAACTTATTTTCGATCTTATCGGGGTTTTCAAAATCTTTTTGAGTTTTCCACTGCGTATGAACCCCAAAAAACCAATAGTGGTATCAAAGGATAGGCTCGATTCTATTAAACGTTGGCATGTTTTCTCTCATATATATGATATATGTGTGAAAACATGATCTTGATTAATGTATGTATGATGGACATAGAGGTTCTATGATAATTGTTATCAATAATTATTTTTAAAGCATGTTGTTAATTCATGTATATTGAACACACATGATTTAATTCAATGAGAAGATAATATATTAAGTTAGAGGTGGGCCCCAGTTAATTAAAAATGCTATAATTAATATTTTTGAAATTAACATAAGGGGCAGTTTGGTCAATTGGACTAATTAAAATAATGAGAAATTTTAGGCGATTTTCAATTTTCGAAACTAGAGTTTATTCTAAATAAAAAAGGGGGTGATGCACCCTACCCCTGTTGAGTGGCCAGCGAGACCGTCGATAATTGTTTGTAGTGCAAGGAAATTTGTATGATAGTCAATATTAGTAAAATCTCCTAACTTGTTTAGTGATTGTACATGCATTGTAATATATGATATTTATCTTGTTTAATTTATGATCGCTAAAACAAATAAATAAAGCTTCTCTTCCAGATTTTAAGTTAAGTGCCATCCATTTTCAAACACTTGTCAAGGCTTCCATCACATCAATATGGGTCTGCCTCCGTAGAGTATATTGTGTTACCTTGGTGAGGCAAGTTGATTAATAGTTACTCTACTGTTTGAAATGGTTAGACTTGATAAAGCTATCAAAAAGGTTTTAGGCTTTAGGCACTAGATGAGATAAAACATGCTAATATATAAGATGTCATAATATCATAAAACAACTAAAGTTACATATGATGTAATTGGTAATTATTACCTTACTAAATAACCTAATTCAAAGTGTCATGCCTTAGCTGTCTTGGAATAAGGTGAAACATGGATTTTAGTTCCTTAAACTAACATATCATTTTTAAGTTGTTAATTTAATGGGAGTCTATTCCTCTATACTAAAATGAGCTTTTGCATAATCTTAGTTGTAGATCTATGGCCTCTTCAAATCACACTAATCTATTGTCACCGAGATCCATCCTTGAGAAGGATAGGTTGTATGGTACAAACTTTCTTGACTGGTTCAGAAACTTGAGAATTGTTCTTAAGCATGAACACAAGTTGTATGTCCTGGATGATCCTATTCCTGAGGAACCACCAACCAGTGCTTTAAGAGCCGTGAAGGATGCACATACTAAGCATGTTAACAACTCAACTGATATTGCATGCATTTTGCTGAAAACCATGATTCCTGAACTTTAGAAGGACGTGGAACACATGGAAGCTTATGACATGGCTACAATGTTGAAGGAAATGCTCAAATAATAGGCTAGGCAAGAATGGTTTGAGACTGTCAAGAACTTTGATTCTTGCAAAATGGCCGAAGGTGCATCAGTTAGTCCTCATGTTCTGAAAATGAAGGGATATATTAACCATCTTGACAGTCTTGGATCTCCCATGAGCCAAGAGTTGACTACGTATTTGATCCTAAATTCATTTTTGGATAGTTATTCATAATTTGTAATGAACTATAACATGAATAATATGGATAAGTCTATAACAGAATTGCATTTGATTCTTAAAACTGATGAGAAGAATGTTAAGAAACCCATTACTAATGTGTTGATGGTTCAGAAAGGAAAGGTTTTGAAGAAAAAGGGCAAAGGTAAGTTGCCAAGGCTGTTGTGACTGTCACAAAGCCTGTGGAACAAGTCAAGTCTAAGGTTGCTTCCACTTCACAGTCCCTGAAGGAAAAGGAAAAAGAAGGAAATTGTCATTTCTGCCATGCACCTGGGCATTGGTTAAGAAATCACAAGCTCTATCTTGAAGATATAAAGAAAAAGAAGAATAGCGCGACTACCACTTCAGGTATTTACATTATTGAAGTTAACTTGTCTACTGGTGATTCATGGGTATTAAATACTAGATGTGGATCTCACATTTGTATTAATGCCAAGATCTCACCAAAAGTAGAAAGCAAAAGAAATGAGAAGTCATCATACAAGTTAGAAATGGAGCAAAGGTTGCTGCCTTGGCTGTAAGATATTATAAGTTAATTTTACCTAGTGGACTTGTGTTAGTTTTAAATAATTGATATTATGTCCCTGCCTTGAGCAGAAACATCATTTCAATTTCGTTTTTGGATTTGGATGGTTTTAATTTCATTATTGCGAATAATAAAGGCTTCATTTCTCGTAAAGACATTTTTTATGCGAATGCTGATTTGTGTAATGGTCTTTATATTCTAAACATGAAAAAGTCCACATATACTCATATTTTTAACATAAATACAAAAAGATTTAAATTAAATGACTTGAGTCAAACCTACCTTTAACATTGTCATCGTGGCTACATAAATGAGAAATGTATTTCTAAACTCCATAAAGATTGAATTTTAGACTCATTTAATTTTGAATCATATAAATCATGTGTATCTTGTGTTGGGGCATGTGCCTTAGATCAATCCATTAACTGTCTTTATGAATACTTTTAGTTAATAAAATAGAGGATTTCATTTGCTGTTTATTATAATTAATTTGCATGTTTACATTATAATAAGATCCATGGGTATTTACAGAAATATTCTAAATGTCCCTAGTCGATCATTATTGTGGGAACTATAATGAATTAAGACTAGTGTGAGTCTTGATTGATGATCATATGATGATTATACGTATAGGGATACGAATCAAGATCACGAGTACTTGTTAGGGAACAAAGTACTAGACCGACGCGCTATGAGAACATCACATGGATTATGTCATAGTTGTTTCTCATGATAGGTATATTTTTCAGTCCTCTGACTTGAGATTACTAGAGACTTCAACATTAGGAACATAGTGATTTGACACTATCAAACGTTGTCTTTAACCGGACGATTATAAAGGTTGTGATTAGTTATTGTGTGAGCAATGTGATGAAGTTGTGTAATCGAGATAAAATTTATCCCTCTCATATAAAGAGAGATATCTAGTGGATCCCTCGATGTGTTAGATTGTTAAAAGGCCTAATCTAAGTGAATTGATATTGATCAATGTTACTTGGATGTTTCCAGTCTACCTAGAGATCGAGACTTGTACGATTGAATATGTTGGATGACAATTCCATGCCTTATGTTTGATTAAAAGGATATCGTGTGACAAAAAGGATGTTATATACACTATTGATTAGGTTGTATCGATTCGATATTCGTACAACTTGGGTAGTCATAATGCCTTGCTAGAGGCGGCTTATGACTTGTATACCAAAATGTGTTTTGGTACACTGCCAACGTTGTATGAGCCTATTGGGTCGCACACTAAGAATGGTTTTGCGAGATTTTAAGATGGTTCAGAAAAATGAATTTTATATGATAAAATTCATGACAGAAACATCCTTGTGGTGTATTACACTTATACTTCTTTAAGTAGGGATATATGTGTAATTTACTTAACCGTTTATATACAAGGGTTGTATAAATACACGCTTTAAGTTAGAATACACGTACGAAAGATTAAAGGCCAAAACTCTATTTTCGTTTTAGAAACGACTTAGGTTTTTGGTATGCTCTGGATCGTTTTGGAGAAAAATAAAAGGTTTGGTATTCTCTCGAAGCTAGCACTTCGAATCTCGGCCGCCGTTCGTGTGTGGACTACTGGTAGAGGGCGTTCGTCGTTGGCAGCGCCTTAGAGATCGATCAACCTTCAGAAAGGTATATTGCGACTGAGGTATGATTAAGTTTTTCATGGTTTAAACGTTTTTAATGGAATTAGATTCGGATCCTGTTGGGGTTTTTGTCAAAATTATTTTGTAATCTCCGCTGCGTATGAACCCCAAAACCCAACAGTGGTATCAGAGCCATCGAGTTCGATTCCATTAAAAACTTTGCATGTTTTCTTCTGATATATACATGATATATGATTGAAGTTTCACACATCCAAGTAACCATGTTAGGTTAATTCAAATAATTTTAATGAATTGAATTTCGTGTTCTGTAATCCATGACACCATTAGGTATAATCTTTATTTTTTGTGTATTGATGCATGAATGAAATCTCTGTAATTCAGTATGCATATTTAGGTTACATTGTCTTACGTTTCTTGAATTGTACAAGGCTGAATATTAATTTGAAACTAATATGATTGGGTTCGATTGGGATAGTAGTTCATGGTTCAATTACGTGTTTGTGATTATTTGGATGAGGACCGAAATTGCAAATAATTAATTTTTGAAATTATTTATTTATCTTGTTATATCTATTCTGTTATGAAGTTTCTATTTGATAAAGATAGATAACAAATTAGATTAAGAGATATAAGCAAAATCGATTTCGTTATCCCTATTGGATAGGAGATAAATATGAAGAAGTTTGTTATTGGTGATATGCTAGGATTCAAATATCTTAAGTCCTAATTGGATTAGGATAAGATGATTAGTTAGATGTGGGCCCGGGTTAATTAAAAATGTTTTCATTGACTTAATTTTGGATAAATTAAGGGGTAACTTTAGGAGAATAAAATCGGCGAAAAATATGATTTTCTATAGCGAATTTCAATTTTCGGAATTGAGATTCGTCTTCTAAAAAAATAAAAAATATATATATATATGATATTTCATTGTTTACATAAAATCACTAAAACTGAATAAAATCCCTCTATTAAATTTTACGTCTCACGCCATCCATTTCAAACACTTGTCAAGGCCTCAATCATACTAATACAGTTTCAGCCATAACTGGGTGTATTGTGTTATCTTGGTGAGACAAGTTGGATAAGAGTTACCTAAATGTTTAAAATGGTCCGACTTAATAATGCTATCAAAATAGTTTTGAGCTTTAGGCACATGATGAGATAAAAACATGATAAGACATAAGATGTCCTGTATCTCATAAAAGTATCTAAAAATTACATAAGATGTAATTAGTAACTGTTACCTACCTAAATAATCTAGTTCTATGTTTCATGCCATAGCTGTCATAGAATTAGGTGAAATATGGATTTTAGTCCCCTAAATAAACAGTGTGTTTTAAGAGGGTTGTTAATTTAGTGGGAGTCTATTCCTCTATACTAAAATAAACTTTGCATAATCTTTATTGTAGATCAATGGCCTCTTCAAGTAACAATAATCCCCTGTCACTGCGATCCATCCTTGAGAAGGATAAGCTATCTCGGGACTAACTTTTTGATCGGTTCGAAACTTAAGAATTGTTCTTAAGCATGAACGCAAGTTGTATGTCCCGGATGCTCCAATTCCCGAGGACCCACCAGCTAATGCTACGAAAGTCATGAAGGATGCGTATAATAAGAATGTCAACGATTCTACTGATGTTGCATGTATTATGCTGGCAACTATGGTTCCTGAACTTCAGAAGGACATGTAACTAATGGAAGCCTACGACATGGCTATAACGCTGAAGGAAATGTTCCAACAACAAGCTAGGCAAGAAAGGTTCCAGACAGTAAAAAACTACATTCTTGCAAGATGACCGAGGGTGCGCAGTTAGTCCTCATGTTCTGAAGATGAAGGGCTATGTTAACCAACTTGATAGACTCGGATTTCCCATAAGCCAAGAGTTGGCTGCGGATTTGATCATGAATTCATTACTCGAAAGTTACTCACAATTCGTGATGAACTACAATGTGAATAATATGGAGAAATCAATTTCAGAGTTGCATTTGATGCTCAAAACTGCTGAACAAAATATCAAGAAAACCTATAGTAATGTGTTGATGGTCCAAAAGGGAAAGGGAATGAAGAAGAAAGGCAAAGGCAAGGCTAAAGTTGTCAAGGCTGTTGCTGCACCTGTCGCAAAACCTGTGGAACAAGTCAAGCCCCAGCCTGTTCCTACTTCAAAACACCCAAAAGAAAAGGAAGGAAATTTTCATTTCTGTCATGGACTTGGACATTGGTTCAGAAATTGCAAACTCTATCTGGAAGATCTAAAGAAGAAAAAGGGTAGTGCGACTACCACTACAGGTATTTATGTTATTGAAATTAATTTATCTACTAGTGATTCCCTGGGTATTAGATACCGGATGTGGATCTCACATTCGTATAAATGTGCGGGGACTCACCGTGAAGTAGAAAGTTGAAGAAAGGAGAAGTCATCCTCCGCGTAGGGAATGGAGCACGAGTTGCTGCCCTGGCTGTTGGATCATATGACTTCGTCTTACCTAGTGGACTTATCTTAACTTTAAATAATTGTTATTTTGTGCCAGCCTTAAGCAGAAACATCATTCCTGTTTCATGCTTAGATATGGATGGTTTTGATATTATTATTGCGAATAATAGATGTTCCATTTCTCGTAAAGGAATATTTTATGCAAATGCTGATTTGTGTGATGGTCTTTATATTCTAAGCATGAAAAGGTCCACTGATACTCCAGTCCTTAACATAAATACAAAGAGATTTAAGTTATTCTAAGCATGAAAAGGTCCACTGATACTCCAGTCCTTAACATAAATACAAAGAGATTTAAGTCAAATGATTTGAATCAAACCTATCTTTGGCATTGTCATCTCGGACACATAAATGAGAAATGCATAACGAAGCTCATAAAGATGGACTTCTAGATTCATTTGATTTAGAAATATATGAAACGTGCGTATCTTGTTTACGAGGCAAGATGACTAAAAGTCCTTTTACCGGACATAGTGAAAGGGCAAGTGATTTATTGGGTCTAATACATACTGATGTATGCGGTCCTATAAACACAATGGCTAGAGGAGGTTATCAGTACTTCATTACATTTACTGATGATTTTAGCAGATATGGTTATGCATATCTAATGAAACATAAAGCTGAATCATTTGAGATGTTTCGAACGTTTCAAAATGAAGTGCAAAATCAACTTGGTAAAACTATCAAAACACTTCGGTCAGATTGAGGTGGTGAATATTTGAGCCAAGAATTTGATGATCATCTTAGAAATTGTAGGATTGTCTCCAAATTGACTCCACCAGAAACTCTCCAGTGGAATGGAGTTTCTGAAAGGAGAAATCGAACCTTATTAGATATGGTTCGATCTATGATGAGTCATGCAGATCTTCCATTATCCTTTTGGGGTTATGCATTACAAACTGTAGCTTTCACTCTAAATCGAGTTCCTTCTAAAGTGGTTGATAAAACACCATATGAGATATGGTACGGGAAGAGACCTAGTTTGTCTTTCCTTAAGATTTGGGGTTGTGAGGCTTACGTAAAGCGACAAGTCTCAGAAAAACTAGCACCTAAATCTGACAAGTGTTTATTTGTGGGGTATCCTAAGGAAACAAAAGGATATTACTTTTATAATCTCACTGAGAACAAAATGTTTGTTGCTCGGTATGGTGCCTTTATGGAAAAATAGTTTATTTCAAAAGATATTAGTGGGAGAGAAATGCATCTTGAAGAAGTTTAAGACTCACAGATAAACCCTGAACCACTACTGGAAGTTCAACAACGTTCTCAACCAGTTGAACCTCTGCAAGTTACACAAGGCCCACGTAAATCTGGTAGGGTAAGACATGAGCCAGAGAGATTCGAATTTCTCATTACCGATAGTCGTGATGTGTTGCTTATGGATCAAAATGAGCCCACCACTTATCATAAGGCTATGTCTGGACCAGACTCAGATAAATGGCTAAGTGCCATGAACTCTGAGATGCAATCCATGTATGATAACCAAGTTTGGAACTTAGTTGATTTACCTGAAGGTGGTAAGACCATTGGATGTAAATGGGTTTTCAAGAAGAAAACTGACATGGATGGCAACGTGCATACTTTTAAAGCAAGACTTGTAGCAAAAGGTTTCAGGCAGACTCAAGGTGTTGATTATGATGAAACCTTTTCGCCAATAGCCATGCTTAAATCCATAAGAATTTTAATTGCCATTGCTCTATATTATGACTATTAGATATGGCAAATGGAAAACTATTTGAGGACGTGTATATGACACAACCTGAAGGTTTTGTACATCCTGAGAATTCTAGGAAGGTATGCAAGCTTCAAAGATCCATTTATGGATTAAAGCAAGCTTCTCGGAGTTGGAATCTTCGTTTCGATGAAACAATCAAGGATTTTTGTTTTATTAAGAACGAAGATGAGCCTTGTGTATACAAGAAGGTCAGTGGGAGTGTAGTTATTTTTCTAGTACTATATGTTGATGATATATTACTCATTAGAAATGACATCCCAACATTGCAGAATGTCAAGTCTTGGTTAGGGAAGTGTTTCTCAATGAAAGACTTAGGAGTTCCAGCCTATATCCTAGGGACAAGAATCTATAGGGATAGATCTAAGAGGCTAATCGGTCTAAGTCAGAGTGCTTACATAGACAAGGTGCTGAATAGGTTCAGTTTGCAAGACTCTAAAAGAGGATTGTTGCCAATGTCTCATGGCATAAGTCTCAGCAAAAATCAATGTCCTAGGACAAATGATGAGCGAGACCGTATGAATAAGATTCCATATGCATCGGCTATTGGATCTATCATGTATGCCACGCTATGCACTCGACCTGATGTATCATATGCTTTGAGCACTACAAGCAGATATCAGTCAGATCCTGGTGAGAGTCACTGGATAGTAGTAAAGAACATCTTTAAATACTTAAGAAGGACTAAGGAAATGTTCTTGGTCTATGGAGGTTTTGAAAATGATCTAGTTGTAAATGGTTACACAGATGCAAGTTTTCAAACTAATATAGATGATTTTAGATTGCAATCTAGATATGTGTTTACTTTGAATGGGGGTGCAGTAAGCTGGAAAAGTTTGAAGCAAGACATTGTGGCAAATTCTACAACAGATGCTGAGTATATTGCAGCGTCCGATGCAGCAAAGAAGGCAATTTGGATCAAAAAGTTCATTTCTGAACTAGGTGTGGTTCCAAGTATTGCTAACCCTGTTTGTTTGTATTGTGACAATAACGGGGCAATAGCACAGGGCCAAGGAACCTAGATCACACCACAGATCCAAACATATACTCAGGCGTTTTCATCTCATTAGAGAAATTATTGAGATGGGAGACGTAAAGATTTGCAGAGTACCTACTAAAGACAACGTTGCAGATCCATTGACAAAAGCTCTTCCACAAGCAAAACATGATGGTCATGTTAGATCATTAGGCATTACATGCAAGTATGATTGGCCCTAGTGCAAGTGGGAGATGTTGGGGCATGTGCCCTAGTTCAATCCATTAACTGTCTTTATGAATACTTTTAGTTAATAAAATAGAGGATTTCATTTGTTATTTATTATAATTAATTTACATGTTTACATTATAATGAGATCCATGGGTAGTTGCGGAAATATCCTAAATGTCCATAGTCGATCATTATACTAAGAACTATAATGAATTAAGACTAGTGTGAGTCTTGATTGATGATCATATGATGATTATACGTATAGGGATACGAATCAAGATCACGAGTACTTGTTAGGGAACAAAGTACTGGAATGACCCGCTATGAGAACATCACATGGATTAAGTCATAGTTGTTTCTCATGATAGGTATATTTTTTAGTCATCTGACTTGAAATTACCAGAGACTTCAACATTAGGAACACAGTGATTTGACACAATCAAATGTTGTCTTTAACCGGACGATTATAAAGGTTGTGATTGGTTATTGTGTGAGCAATGTGATGAGGTTGTGTATTCGAGATAGAATTTGTCCTTCTCATATAAAGAGAGATATCCAGTGGATCCCTCGATGTGTTAGACTGTTAAAAGACCTAGTCTAAATGAATTGATATTGATCAATGTCATTTGGATGTTTTCAGTCTACCTAGAGACCGAAACTAGTACGATTGAATATGTTGGATGACAATTCCATGCCTTATGTTTGATCAAAAGGATATCGTGTGACAAAAGGATGTTATATACAGTATTGATTAGGTTGTATCGATTCGATATTCGTACAACTTGGGTAGTCATAATGTCTTGCTAGAGGCGGCTTATGACTTGTATACCAAAATGTGTTTTGGTACACTGCCAACGTTGTATGAGCCTATTAGGTCGCACACTAAGAATGGTTTTGCGAGATTTTAAGATGGTTAAGAAAAATGAGTGTTATATGATAAAATTTATGACAGAAACGTCTTTGTGGTGTATTACACTTATACTTCTTTAAGTAGGGGTATATGTGTAATTTATTTAACCGTCTATATATAAGGGTTGTATAAATAGACGCTTTAAGTTAGAATACACGTACGAAAGATTAAAGTCCAAAACTCTATTTTCGTTTTAGAAACGACTTAGGGTTATTGGTATGCTCTGGATCGTTTTGGAGAAAAACAAAAGGTTTGGTATTCTCTCGAAGCTAGTACTTCGAATCTCGGCCGCCGTTCGTGTGTGGACTACTAGTAGAGGGCGTTCGTCGTTGGTAGCGCCTTAGAGATCGATCAACCTTCAGAAAGGTATATTTCGACTGAGGTATGATTAAGTTTTTCATGGTTTAAACGTTTTTAATGGATCCTGTTGGGGTTTTTGTTAAAATTGTTTTGTAATCTCCACTGCGTATGAACCCCAAAACTCAACATTTTGTTTACTAGGCATGATGAAAAAAAGTCCTTTTACTTGACACAGTGAAAGGGCAAGTGATTTATTGGGTCTAATACATACCGATGTATACGGTCCTATAAACACAATGGCTAGAGGTGGTTATCAGTACTTCATTACCTTCACCGATGATTTTAGCAAATATGGTTACGTGTATCTAATGAAACATAAAGGTGAATCTTTTGAGATGTTTCAAACATTTCAGAATGAAGTGCAAAATCAACATGAGAAAACTATTAAAACACTTCGATCATATTGAGATGGTGAATATTTAAGCTAAGAGTTTGATGATCATTTTAGAAAATGTGGATTATCTCATAGTTAAATCCTCCAGTAACTCCACAATGGAATGATGTTTATGAGAGGAGAAATCGGCCTTTATTGGATATGGTTTGATCTATGATGAGTCATACAAATCTTCCTATTTTCTTTTGGGATTATGCCTTGTAAACTGCTGCGTTTACACTGAATCATGTTCCTTCTAAAGCGGTTGATAAACACCATATGAGATATGATTTATGAAAGACCAAGTTTGTTTTTACTTAAGATTTGGGGCTATGAGGTTTTCGTATAAAGACAAATCTCAGAAAGATTATCATCCAAATATACCAAGTGTGTATTTGTTGGTTATTCTAAAGAAACTAGTGGATACTACTTTTATAATCCCACTAAGAACAAAGTGTTTGTTGCTCGAATTGGTGTCTTTATGAAAAAGAATTTATTTTAAAAGACAACAACGAGAATAAAGTAAGTATTGAAGAAGCTCAATATCCAAAAATAAACACTATGCCGCCAGTGGGAGATCAATAAGTCTTAAACTAGTTGAATCTCCACAGGTATCATATGGCCCGCGATAGAGTAAGACATCAGCTTGTGAGATTTGGACTTCTTATTACTAATAGTAGTGAGGTGTAGCTTATGGATCAAAATGAGCCTACTATTTATCAGGAGGCTGTGTGTAGCCATAAGTCAGATAAATGGCTTAGTGCCATGAGTTTTGAGATGCAATCCATTTATGATAACCAAGTTCGGAACTTGGTTTATTTACCTAAAGATGGTAAGACCACTATATTTAAATGAGTTTTCAAGAAGAAAATTGACATAGATGGCAATGTGCATACTCATAAAGCACAGTTAGTAGCAAAAGGTTTCGAGCAGACTCAAAGTATTGATTACGATGAGACTTTTTCTTCTGTAGCCATGTTTAAGTCCATTAGAATTCTAATTTCCATAAGCACATATTATGACTATGAGATATGGCAAAGGAATGTCAAAACAACTTTTTCTAAATGGGAATTTACTTAAGGATGTGTATATGATACAGCCTGGTTTGTTCATTCAGAGAATTTTAAGAAGGCGTGCGAGCTTCAAAGATCTATTTATGGATTAAAACAAGTTTCTCGGAGTTGGAATCTTCATTTTGATGAAGCAATTAAGGAATTTGGTTTCATTAAAAATGTAGATGAGCTTTGTGTATACATGAAGGTCAGTGGGAGTGTGGTTATTTTTCTAGTACTTTATGTTGATGATATATTACTTAATGGAAATGACATCCCAACCATGCAAAGTGTCAAGTCTTGGTTAGGGAAATGTTTCTTAATGAAAGACATAAGAGATGAAGCCTACATCCTTGGGATTAAGATCTATAGGGATAGATCTAAAAGGTTAATCGATCTAAGTCAGAGTGCTTATATTGATAAGGTACTGAATAGGTTCAGTATGCAAGACTCTAAAAGAGGGTCGTTGCCAATGTATCATGGTATAAGTCTTAGCAAGACTCTATGTCCTAAGACTCATGATGAACGAGAATGTATGAATATGATTCTATATGCATCAGCTATTAGATCTATTATGTATGCTATGTTATGCGCTCGACTTGATGTATAATGTGCTTTGAGCGCAACAAGTAGATATTAGTCTGATCCTAATGATAGTCACTAGATAGCAGTAAATAACATTCTTAAGTACTTGAGAAGGACTAAAGAAGTGTTCTTGGTCTATGGAAGTTTGGAAGACGAGCTTATTATAAATGGTTATACAGATGCAAGTTTTCAAACTGATATATATGACTTCAGATCGTAGTCTGGATATGTGTTTACTTCGAATAGAGGCGCGGTGAGATGGAAAAGTTTGAAGCAAGAATTGTGGAAAATTCTACAATAGAAACTGAGTATATTTCAGCTGCCGATGCTGCTAAGGAGGCAGTTTGGATAAAAAATCTCATCTCTGAACTTGGTGTTGTTTCAAGTATAGCTAACCCCATTTGTTTGAATTATGACAATAATGGGGCGATAGCACAGGCCAAGGAACCAAAATCAGACCACTGATCTAAACATATACTTAAGTGTTTTAATCTCATTCGAGAAATCATTAAGAGGGGAGACGTGAAGATTTACAGATTTCCTATAAAAGAAAATGTTACAGATCCTTTAATGAATTCTCTCCAACAAGCAAAACATAAGGGTTATGTTAGGTCATTAAGTATTAGATACATGAATGATTGGCTCTAGTGCAAGTGGGAGATGTTAGGGCATGTGCCCCGGTCAATCTACAAACATTATTTATTTAATAATTTTAGTTAGTAAAATTGAGGTTTTCATATGCTGTTTTATTATAAGTGATTGCATGTTTACCTTATAGTATGATCTATGAGTATTTATTGAAATATCCTAAATGTCCCTAGTCGATCATTATAATGGGAACTATAATGAATTAAGGCTAGCGTAAATCTTGATTGATGGTCATATGATGATCATGCGTAAAGGGATACGAATTGAGATCATGAGTACTTGATATAGGAACAAGGTATTCAACTAACCCGCTTTGAGAACAACACATGGATTAAGTCATAGGTATTACTCATGATATGTATATCATTAGTTCTTTGACTTGATATTACCATGGACTTCAATATTAGTACCATGGTAATTTGGCATAATCAAACATTGTCTTTAACCGGATGATTATAAAGATTTTGATTGGTTACCATGTGAATAATATGTAAAGGTGTGTAATCAAGATATAATTTGTCCCTCTCGTATAAAGAGAGATATAAGCGGATCCCTCGTTATGCTAGACTATTAAATGGCCAAGTTCAAGTGAATTGATATGACTAATGTCATGCGGACGTTTTTAGTCTACATAAGATCGAGACCGAACATTAAGGGTGACTTTCGATGCATATGTTTTATCAAAGGATATCGCACGATAAAAAGATATGATATATGTTATTCATTAGGTTGTATCGATTTTGATATTTATGCTACTTGGGTAGTCATAATGCCTCGCTAGAGACCACTTACGACTTATGTACCAAAATAGTTTTGGTTAACTGCTAATATTGCATGAACCTATTGGGTCGCACATAAAGAATGACTTTGTGCAATTTCATTTGATCTAGAGTAATGAATTTTATATGATAAAATTCATGACATAAAAGCCCGTATAATTTGTTATATGATAACTTATTAATAGGGAAACGTGTGTAATTTTCTTAAACTGCCTAAATACAATAGTTGTATTATGAATAAGATTTTACGTGAAGGCTTATCTACATATATAAATAGAGATTAAAACCTTAAAACAAAACAAGATCTTCATTTTTACAAATTTTGAGTTCTTTGGATTTTGGGAGAGAAAGAAAAAACGTTTTCTATCTTTTAGGGCTAGCACTCCAAATTGTGGTCACCATTCGTGTTTGGATTTTCGATAGAGGACGAGCAATTGAATGTTTTGGAGATCGAACAATCAAAGAAGGAAAACATGGATTAAGGTATGGTTTTACTTTTGTAGATCTTATTTAATGGAACTTATTTTCTATCCTGTTGGGGTTTCTTAAAATTGTTTTGACTTTTTCTCTGCGTGTGAACCATAAAAACCAACAACTATTTGATTTTAATGTGCATATGTATACCTTCAGGATCATTAAGCTTTACATGGCTTAAATCCAGTTTTTTCTTTTTTCATATTGTACTTAGACTTAGATACTTTTGTCTTGGTAATGCTTTTACCATTCTCCAATTGCTTAAGTCTCCATTCTCGAATTACTTTCTTTTCTTTTGAAGTGTCTTCAACTTGTTCTTTCTTTGGAATCTTTTTTTTCTGTTTCCATTACTACTACATTAATTGCATAAATTTTAGCATTAAAGTTATCATAATAGTTTAAGTCTAAAAAATCATTATTACCTTTTTCATTTTCAAATAATTCATCATATTCTTCATAAGTATCATGGTTAGATTCGTTATTGATATTGAATTTAACAATTTTATCTTCAAACTTCATAGACATTATTCCTTCAAAAATACCTAACCTAGTTCTAGCCGTCCTAAGATAAGGTCTACCTAATAGTATATGCAAAGGATTGAGTGATGTTGAATACCCCATCTCCATGACATAAAAATCAGCTAGAAATACTAAGTCATGCACTTGTACTAAGATATCTTCTGAAAATTCATACAGTTTAATAATTGTATTGTTTACTAAAATAAGAGTAATAGGTGTAATAGTTAACGATCCTATTTTCAATAATTTATAAAGCTTAAGTGACATGAAATTAATTGAGGCTCCGATATCGCTCATAACAAATTCAATAGAAGAATTTTCTTTTGTGACGGGAATAACAAACATTCCTGGGTCGAAACATGTCTCAACCATACTCTTCTTTAATTAAGATAATTCTTTAGTGACTTCATTATGATTTGATAACATTAAAATTTCCTTAATCTCTAATTTCCTAAATGATTCAGATATGTTTTCTTTAGTTTGTTCATCCTTAGCAGTTGATAATCATTGTGAACAATAGAACTAGAATGCATATATTCATTTGATTAATAAATATCATTTAATTTATCTTGGTTAACTAATTCAGAATATTGTATAGATTCTTCATAGGCTTCGACTTTGGCTAAATAACATGAGTATAGTCTTTCGAGAAAAGGTGTATATTTCAATTATTTTAGCCATCAAATCCCTAGTAGGAATGACATTTACCGTCATCTCTTCTTCTTCTTGTTCTATTTTCTTAGGTATTTTACTTTTATTTTTACCTTTTTTCTGTATTTTCTTGTGTATTTGTTTTATTTTCATTTTCACAAAATAAAGCGTTAACTTATGCTTGATTAGTAGTATTTGTAGTTTGAGTAGATACTTTATTTTGATTACTTAGCTTGTTATTTTTTTAAAAATCATTTAATTTAATTGGTTATTTAGCTCGTTAATAGACGTATCAGTTTTAATTTGATTTTGAGAAACTTGTGTAAAGTCTTGATGACTTTGGATCATAAATGTATTCGATATTTGTTCTAAATTTGGTTGCATAGGTTGAATAGTTTATTGAGGTTTTTGCATTGGTGTAGGTTGTGTTTGTGCTCTCGGTCTATAAGTGGTATAATTTTGATTTTATGGACCATAGCTAAGATTTGAATATCATTTTCCAATATCATAATTGTTATTATTATATTCATTTCTAGGAGGACCAGAATATTAGTTCATAACCGCATTAACTTCTTCATTGTTATCTTCATCCCATTGACTTTGTCTTGGTATTCCCTTATAAATTTTTGTGGGGTCTTTATTGTTCGTACCATAGAAGTTAAGTAGAGCACAAATGAATCCAAATTTAAGTTCAAACTCAGAAAATCCCTCAGGATAGGCAATACACATTAGTTCATAAGTAATGATATTTTGATTAGCTTGCCTAAAAGTAAAATCTCTATTATCATTATTGTTATTATAATAAAGTTATTATTGGCTTCCATTATGGTATGTTGGTGTTCTCTATGTTGTTGTCTTAAGTTAAGATTAAATGTCATATCTACCTTAGGATCATACGGATGTAAGGATCCTGTGGAATTAAAATGACGAAGTGGATAGACCATACAACTTCTAAAACTCTTAAAAGATTATGTTTAAGTCTCAGACAAAGGAGCCAAAAATTAACACGTGTCGAGCGTGTACAATTAATTTCTTTGCTTTATTATACTTTTAATAATTTGTAGTAGTGGTAAGTGAGAATAGTCGGGATTTATCAAACTTCTCTAGGAAAAAGAACTTTTAATGATTTTTATTATTTTTACTTTAATTTAATTAAAACTATAATTAAGCTGACTAATTTAATATATAATATAATAATAATTAACTAATTATACTAACTCAACTAACACAATTGAAATTCACTATTAATAAATACATTTGATTTAATAATAAATAATATCTAAACAAACATCCAGAACAATGAAACATCAATCCATTTTGTATCCAAACATGTTACTTTAATCAATATAGTCATGAGCATACTTTATAAAGTATTGTAGATCATTAAACTCTATTCATAAGTAAGTAAACAACCTTTAGCCATGCATTAATTTCTCCTTATATTGGTGAAAAAGTAATGTTCTAATTTTATTGAGCAAACCCCTTTGAATACAAAAAGACATCAACTTCATGCAATAAAATTGCATTACACTTCATGAAAACTTTGAACTACTTAATATAACATCTTCTGAAGCCACTTCAACATTAGATTTAGATCTCAAACTCACCTAGGAGATCTAAAAATTCATACCTTCCAAACAATCCTAGTTCTACTTTAATTAAGTATAAAATCTAAATATCTTAATACATATTTCAGACTATGCATGCAATACAAACATCATGATTAAAACTAATATATAATAATCTATTAAATCAGTGAATCAGTGAATCAAAGAATACGATTCGTTTAAAGCATTTAGCACATATCCATCTCATCATAACTACATAGCAAAATGGATCTAGTTCATATTCGGACTTTGTTTAGATTGATAAACTACTCACTTATTATCATAAATAACATCTCAATAACATAAATAAAAGACATAGATAAATGCCTCTAGAATACATATTTTAAATCTTCAAATCTTCTCCAAAAGCAATGAACTATAAAGCAATAAACTAAAACAATAAAGAATGGCTTCTAGAGTAATGAAATATTAATCTAAGTTCTCAAGGGCAACTGATTTTGTAGCCCTAGGTTTGTATTTATAGTATTTTAGGTAGTAAACATCTTAATCTTATTCAAACATTTTGTAGTTATCTAAAATTCTTGAAATATGTCCCATCGACTCAAGTTTAAGTGAAATCGCTAGGAGAATCCTTGAAATTGTAGTCTCTGTTTCCACTGACTAAGAGGCGATCTAGGCATATAGGAATCGTTAGATAATCGTTGGTTATAAAATTCAGTTTTTTCCTTGATTACTTGGTGAATTGTCATGCAATCTTTTCACTCGGTCAAATCCTTCATAATCTTTTTTTTTTCATTCATTTCTTCTAATATTTCAATTATTACCTAAAATAATAAAAACAAAAGAAAACCATATGTAATATAGTCTTTTACATCTAAAATCATCTTAAAATATACTATAAAACGCGACTAATTATTTACTTGTCAAGTATTAATTCCACCCCCAGCACCATAGTTCCCTAGGAGTCAAAGACCTAAGAGTTTGCCTATTTTTGTCTAGCAAAGAGATAGATGAGTGTGGTTAGAGCCACAACATTGATAGGGTCTACAGGAATGACATTCGTTAGTCAAGCGGTTCAAATTATTTCTCAAGCTTCAGTAGTCGAACCACTATTGCCACTACCTCAGCTTGGTGGTAAGGGCAAGGGCAGGACCTAGTCAGCATAGAAACCAAGTAGATCTAGGCAGGTTCCACAGGCCAGTGTGTTTTCTCCAAAGGCTTCAACTATATTTTTATCATTATGGTCAAGCAGGGTGTATTCAGATAGATTATTTTATGCCACCAGCCGCATCGATAAATAATACAACACAACCGGTATGAGGGCAGACTAAAGCAATGGTCGAGGAAGATCTTGAGGCTACGAGGAGCCTTGTGGAAGGTATTTTAAATATTTGTAGTCAAGATATGCATGTCTTAATTGATATTTGTTCTATAGTTTTTTTATTGCTGGTACAATGGTTGATGAGTTAAAATTTAAACCTGTTAGAACTAGTACATTATTGATCTTGAGTACAGTAGTGAATGAGAAGGTTTATCCTAGCCTGATATGAGAGAGACTTGTAGTTAAAATTGGGAAGAACAAGCTCCCAATTGATATAAGGGTTATGGATTTCCTAGAATATGATGTACTACTAAGGATGGATTTATTAGCAACATATCAAGCCAGTATTGATTTTTTTCATAAGCGGGTAATCTTTCAGATCCCTGACCTTTTTGAAATTATAGTCTATAAAGGTTATAATCCTTCATGACTTGCAACTTATGGAAATGAAGGTACTATTTAAGATTTAGAGGTGATGGTAGGGATTGTTACTTTTAGAGAACGATGTTAGGAACTTAAGGTTGTTGAGTTACCAATAGTTTATGAATTTTAGGAAGTCTTTTCCATCTGACTTGCCTAGACTTCCACCACCACGTGTCATCGATTTCATCATTGGTCTTATTCCTAGCACTAAAACTATATCTAATTTCTCTATACCGAATGGAATCGAAGGAATTACGTGACATGTAGACTCAACTTGAGGAGTTGTTACAAAAAAACTTATCCATCCTAGTATGTCATCATGGGGAGCATAGATTCATTTTGTGAAAAACAAGGATGGAACCCTACATATGTGTATCGATTATAAGCAGCTTAATCGGTTAACTATTAGGAACAAATATCCATTGCCTAAGATCGACGACTTATTTGTTCAGTCGAAGGGTGTTAGATAGTTCTCAAAGATTGATTAAAGGTCTGGTTATTATCATATGAGGATCAAGGATGAGGATATCTCGAAAACAAATTTTGGTACTAAGTACAACCAATTCGAGTTTATAGTGGGGCTGTTTGGGCTTACTAATGCTCCCGCTATGTTCATAGATTTAATGCACAAAGTGCTCAAACCTTATCTTGATGAGCTGATCAATGTGTTTATCAATGATATTTTAATCTATTCAAATACTCAGAAGGAGCATTCACACCACCTCAAGGTTACTCTACAAACTCTAAGGGATAATCGATTTTATGCCAAGTTCAGTAAGTGCGAGTTCTAATCCTCGAAGGTCGAGTTTCTCAGACTTTTGGTGAATGTTGGAGGCTTATCGATTGATTTGATGAATGTCGAGGCAATTCAGGATTGGCCTACTCCTACCACAGTTTCAAAAACTTAGAGTTTTCTGGGTTAGCGGGATATTACAGGCGATTTAATGTTTTCTCCTGTATCTCTCTTCTACATACTCGACTAACACAAAAAGATGTTGAATTTATTTGGTTTAATGAGTTCAAGGTTGACTTCAAGGAATTGAAATGTAATTTGACTACAATGCCTTTTCTTACATTACTTGAATCAGAGAAAAAGTTGGTGATTTATACTAATGCTTCTCATTCAGGTTTCGGATGTATGTTGATTCAAGAAGGCTGGGTTGTAGCTTATTGTAATGGCACAAATTTATAAACAGTGGATTTTGTCCATAATTGAGGGTTACTGACATGTGACGTGGCTTGATAGTGGGTATACAAGCCCAATACTCGGTATGAAGACTGATTAATGTATTGTATGTTGTATGATGATGCTTAGTGTATTGTATATGTGTAGATATAGTAAGTCATTTCTACTTGTATATAGAGGTCAAGATGTGAGCGGGGATGCGCCTCAAGACCCGTGTTGGCATGAGGTAGAGAGTGATGTGGTAAGCTAACTTGAGTTACTATAGCTTAATGGTAAAATCTGATGAGCCTATAATTGATTTACATTAAATGTACCTAAGTTAGCAAGTTAAAACTTTAGTCATTAATATTCCTTAAGATACGTGTTGACACATCAAAAGACCGATTGAGTCTCAATTGGTGTTAATTAGATAGAGTTAATGGAATTGCGGCAAGATGTAGGCCATTAGATTAATTTCAAGATGCATGTATGCATCAAGATCAAAGGTTCATACTCAACCCTATATATACATAGATAAGATTAAACATATCAACTCATGCAAATCATTTCATTTTCATTTCACAAACTTGGGAGTTAAGTAAAGTGCTTGAGAAGAGAATTTAGAGAAGAAGATCAACAAGCTATGAAGGTTGATTGATTTGGAGTGGGTTGATGAAGCTAAGGTGGTGTACAACATGGTAAGGTTATCTACATCACTAACTTAGGTTAAAGTTCGTGAATTTCATGATAATTGTTGAAGTGGGATGTTTTAGGTCTTTTGAGGTGTAGTACAAGAGATCCCAAGGTGTTGAAGGTAGCCATGTGTGGAGACAAAACTCAAAATTAAAAGATCACGATTCTGGGTTTTCCTGCACGTAGCGTGCTAGACATGGTAGCCAACAAGCTACCTGCGTGTAAAGCGCTAACAAGTTTGAGTAGCACGCTAAGTGGGTCATTAGCATGCTAGTCATGATATCCAGTGTGCTAGGTGCTTTGACAACATAAAATATGAATTTCCTAAATAGAATTTAGACACCTTAAATAAGTTTAACACCATAACTAAATGTCTAAACATATTGTAAAACATGTCTAATGATACTATGAGCCTAGAGAAAAGTATTAGAGGTTCAAGTACTTGTTTTAAGGTATCAAAATATTGGATTATCATAGGAGCTTGGCATGGCTTGTAAGTAAATTGATTAAGATATTTCTCTCCATCTCATGTCTTGATGTTGCTGATTGATTATATTTATTTGTATTATTATGTTTGCTGAATTCTTGGTCTTATAATTGGTGTGCTTTATCTTGATATGAAGTTGTTTTTAAGGTAGAATATGTGTATTCAGGATAGATGATGTAATTTGGGGCATACGCGGCACATGGGTTTGGGACTTAGGGATATCAATCTAGCTGAATTGTTATTGTCATGAACCTGCTATATAAAGTTGATGAAAGTACAAGCGGTGACCAATTAGGATAATATGAAGTACTATGTACGTCGACCTATTACATGGATCGATAAGCTATTACATGGATTGATAAGCTATGTTTCACAACTAACAAAGATATGATATATAAGCTATTACCTGAAAGTTAATATCTAGGCCAATGTATGAAGTGATTAAGCAACGACCAATAAGGGTAATACCGAAGTACTATATGTGCCGACAGATTACATGAGGTCCATATGCAGTGTTTCACAACCAATAAGGAGAATGCCTGTGTATAGCTAAATATGTGATTACCCAAGGTTTATATGATCAATGGGGTAATAACTGGACTAATGTGTAAGGTACAAAATTTATTATATGTGTGATTCATTTAAATGATTTATTGATGTTATATTGTTTGATAATTTGACTATGTATCAATGATTATTGTGGTGTAATGAATGTATGTATTGAGAGATGCTATCTTGTTCTGTTTGGGAAATGTGGATAAATTTCAATCAATGTTACTTTCTACATTATTGTACTCACCATCTTTTTTATAACGGTGTGTACAGATCCATCGAATAACAGACCAGGCAAGGAGAAGATCAATGACTAACTATGCGCCAGTAGAGAGCTGCTACCTTTGATTTAACCTTTCTGTTTTGTTGTATGACTTAAATATATGTCTTTTATACACTTTTAGGAAGGTATAATATAGGTTGTTACCTGACTAGACATGTGTTGATATATAGTTATCGCCGTTTTGCTATATATATGCATGTAATCTTTGTAACCTAGTTTTCCACATACTTAGGTTTTTTGTTTTGTTGTATGACTTATATATATGTCTTTTATACACTTTTAGGAATGTATAGTATGGCTTGTGAGATAGTTACTTGACCATACACGTGTTGATATATAATTATTGCCGTTATATATATATATGCATGTGATCTTTGTTACGCAATTTTGCACATACTTAGGTTTCATATGAATGGTTTCCGCTAAATTGTCAAGACTTCAGTTGAAAAATCATTAAACTTTATAAAACTTTAATTAACTCTAAAATACTATTTAGTTATGAGAATGGTGTAAGATTTATTAGAAAGGTTGATTAATACGCTCTTAAGTTTTATATGACTAGGATTAGGGCTTAATGACAGGATTTGGCAGGGCGGTGCCCTAGATTAAGGGAATGGCCGTCACAGTTGGTATTAAAGCCTAGGTTTGTAAATCCTAGTCAATGAGGTATTAGTTGATTCCATAATTATGAAATGAAATGTGAATAAAATACAAACTTTATATATGGAAACCATATGACCCTTACTTAGAAACTATTAGTTGGGAAATGAGTGGATGTGAGTTGAGAATTTTATATGTATATGTTATATTTGATATGTGTATATATATGCGTTACGTAATAACTAATCACGGATACCGACGGTAGTCAGCCTCCTATTTGTATGGATGATCTACGGAGGTTGTCAAATTGTATATCAACTCAGGGGCAGAGTTGACTTACATCACTATGATGATAACTCGTTTTGCTCCATTGGTAAATCATCAGTTCTTTCTATTACTACACCTATGCTACCTTCGTCAGAGTTTCCTACTACTATGACACTAGTAGTTCCTATGCTATAGACTACACCGATAGTGACAGTACTAGCCGCAGGGATGATTGATACATCATCTCCCACTCCCACAATTTCTAGCTCATTGGTAGAGGTTCAGTTGGTGAAAGATTTTATTAGACAAAAGCTAGTGTATTTTGATGATCAACGATACTTTGAGAAGATCTAGAAGTGGGTGTTGTCTCATGAGAAGTTACATAGGGTCTCAGGATATAAGATAGACTTTAGACTAAGATTTCGGTGCATACACTACAAAGAGACGTTAATGTTTGGCAGCATGCGATGATAGCTTCATATGGTGATTTTGGGTCTTGGAAAGCATTTAAGAAGAAGTTCTATCAGAATTACGTTCCACTTAAGATGATGAAGAGGTTGAAGAAGGAATTTACAGACCTGAGATAGAGAGATGATGAGTTTGTGATGCAGTATCGAGATAGATAGGGCTATTTGAGGCAGTTTACCAGAGACTTGGTGAGAGATGACTCAGAGGATGTATACCATTTAGGAGATGAACTTAGGTTTGATATAAGATATTATGTTGTCAATAACGAAGCTAGGACGCTTAGTGAGAAAGATGAGTGTGCTCTCTCCTATAAGACATGCTATTTTGGTAGGGTTATTGATAGGACAGCACGAGGTCTAGGAGTGAAAACTGATTTAAGTACTGATCTTGAGAGGAGGAGGCATGAAGGTAAAGGACAAAGGAGTTGGACTTAGGGATCTCAAAGTGTATGGCTAACATCATCTGCTATCCCAATGGAACATGGTTTGAATGTACCTGCCTTGCTAGCACGAGTTAGGTTAGCATTACTAGCCCCACAGACACAAAAGGTATTAGGCAAAAGAGGCTGAGATGCATCAATACAAGGGAAGATTGAGATCGTATCTATAGGACGTAGGAGACCTCTGACATGTTACAAATGTCTTTAGGTTGGACATATTGTTCAACAGTGTCCACAGCTAACGACATCACAGTCACATGCCAGATAAAGAACTCAGGTAGTGACAAGATCAGACCTAGAGATAGTACATGATCGTATTGAGGGTAAGTGAATTTATTTACTTCTACACTACGTGTGTATATTGTTTGCTTTGTGCATGATATTAAATTGAATGGATGAATTGCGTAAGAGTTGACTTTTGGATGTCGAGGGTGATTCGACTTATTCAGTAACTTATAAAGTGAAGATTTGATAAATGGGAGTAGTATTATCTGAATAAGAAACATTTAAAACTCCTTAGAAAATCGCGCTTAGCGGAATTTCCATTGAGTACTATGACCAAAGTGTATTGTATAAGTGATAATATAGAGGAAGTTTCTACGTATGAACTTAGTTGTTGATATGTGTGAACCTAGGTTGAAGTAGTCAATGGATCCACCGACAATAGTTGTAAAAGGCGGGCATTGGGGATATCAATTGAAGTTTTAGCTAAGGTAATTACAATGAGGTAGTGAAAGAAATTAAGGATGACAATTGGGAATAAGTAAATCTTTGGGACAAAATTCTTATTAGTTGGGAAGATTGTAATGGCCTAAGTTTCTAAATAGTGGATTTGGTCTGTAATTGAGTGCTACTAACCTGCAACGTGGCTCGAAAGTGGGTATACAAACCCAACACTTGGCACGAAGACTGAGTAATATATTTTTTATTGTATGATGAATGCTTAGTATACTATATATGTATATAGATAGTAAGTCATTTCTACTTGTGCATAGAGGTCAAGACGTGAGCTGGGACGGGCCTCGAGATGCATGCCAGCACGAGATCGAGGTAGAAAGTGGTGTGGTAAGCTAACTTGAGTTAATGTAGCATAACTGGTTTATATTAAATGTAACTAAGTTAGCAAGTTAAAATATTAGTCATTGATATTCCTTGAGATACGCATTGACACATCAAGAGACCAATTGAGTTTCAACTGGTGTTAGTTAGATGAAGTTAGTGGAGAGTTGGTGGAGTTGTGGCAAGATGTAGGCCACTGGATTAGTCGCGAGATGCATGTATACATAAAGATCAAAGGTAAATATTCAACTTTATCTATACATATATAAGATTCAATTGATCAACTCATGCAAATCATTTCATTCTCATTTCACAAACTTGGGAGTTAAGTAAAAGTGCTAGAGAAGAGAATTTGGAGAAAAAGATCAACAAGCTATAAAGATTGATTGATTTGGAGAGGGTTGCTCAAGCTAGGAGGGTGTACAACTTGGTAAGTTCATCTACACCATTAACTTATGTTAAAATTCATGAATTTGATGACAGTTTTTGAAGTGTGGCTGTTGTTGTTTATATGGAGGATGTTTTGGGTCTCGGGAGGTGTAGTACAAGAGATGCGAAGGTGTTGAAGGTAGAGTGTGGAGAAAACGCAAAATTAAAAGTGCAAAATTTTGGGTTTTCCTACACTTAGCATGCTAGACATGCTAGTTGGCGCTACCTGCATGTAACGTGCTAATAATTTTGAGTAGCGTGCTAGTCATTCTATCCAACGAGCTAGCTTCTCTGACAACACAAAATCTGCAATTTCCTAAATAGGATTTAAACACCTTAAATAAGTTTAACAACATAACTAAAAGTCTAAACACATTCTAAAACATGTTTAATGATATCAGGAGCCTAGGGAAAAGTCTCAAAGGTTCATGTACTTGTTTTGAGGTGTCCAAATATCAGATTAGCATAGGAGCTTGGCATGGCTTGTAAGTAAACAAATTGAGATATTTCTCACCATCTCATATCTTGATGTTACTATTTGTTTATATTGCTTTGTATTATTACTTTTGCTAAATTATTGGTGTTATAATTGGTATGCTTTTATCTTGATATGTAGTTGTTGTTAAACTAGAATATGTGTGTTTTGGTTTGCTGATGTGGTTTAGGGTATATGCGACATATGAGGTATGAGACTCGGGGATATTAGTATAGTTGACTAGTTAGTGTCGCATATACCCTAAACCACATCAACAAACCTAGAATAAAGTGGTGGAAGCTAAAACATAGTAAACAAGTAGAGTTTAGAGAAAAACTACTACAAGAAAATGTTTGGAATCTTGACTTAGATGCTAATACAATGTGGCTAGAAATGAGTAGTTGCATAAAGAGGGTGGGATCAAACATATTAGGTATATCTAAGGGCTTGGGACCTCCAAAGAAAGAAACATGGTGGTTGAACGAGGATGTCCAACGAGCAATTAAGACTAAAAGAGAGATGTATAGGAAAATACCTAACTGTCAAGATGAAGATGCGTACAATCAATATAGAGAAGCTAGAAAACAAGCTAAAAAACTAGTTAGTCAAGCTAAAAAAAATTTCATGGAAGATCTATATATAAGGTTAGGTAATAGAGATGGCGAAAAATATATATATAGGCTAGCCAAATTAAGAGATAAAAAGAAACAAGACCTAAGTCATATAAGATGCATTAAGGACGAAAATCAAAATGTTTTAAAGCGCGAGGAGGATATTAAGGAGAGATGGAGAAGTTACTTCGATAGTTTATTTAATGATGGCCAAGTTGATATTATAATAGATGAAAACCCACACCACGAAAGAAATGTAAACTATACACGCAATATTAGAATTGTAGAAGTTAAAGAGGCATTGAAAAGAATGAAAATAGGGAAAACATGTAGCCCAGATGAAATACCCATAGAGGTTTGGAAATGCTTAGAAGAAATCAGATTGACTTGGTTAACAAAACTTTTCAATAAAATTTTAAAATCAAAACGGATGCCAATGGATTGGAGAAGAAGCACGCTTGTGCCAATTTTCAAAAATAAAGGAGACATTCAAAGTTGCTCAAACTACCGGGAAATTAAACTTATGAGTCACACTATGAAACTGTGGGAGAGAATAATTGACAATAAGCTAAGGAGAGAAACAACAATATCAGAGAACCAATTTGGTTTCATGCCTGGGAGGTCAACTATGGAGGCAATTTTCCTTGTAAGACGATTGTTAGAAAAATATAGAGAAAAGAAAAAAGATCTTCATATGGTATTCGTAGATTTAGAAAAAACATATGATAGGGTCCCTAGAGATGTTCTTTGGTGGGTTCTAGAAAGAAAAAGAGTGCATGCTAGATACATAGACACTATTAAGGATATGTATGATGGAGTAGTAACGAGTATAAAGACATTTGGAGGAGCTACAAAAGAATTTCCCATTACGATAGGACTACATCAAGGATCGACTTTAAGTCCATATCTATTTACCTTAGTTATGGATGAACTAACTAGACATATTCATGAGGATATACCAAGGTGTATGTTATTTGCAGATGATAATGTCTTAGTGGATGAAACCAAAGATGGAGTGAATAGGAAATTAGAACTCTGGAGGAATACATTAGAATCTAAAGGCTTTAAGTTGAGTAGGACGAAAACTGAATACATGCACTGTGAGTTTGGAAACACTAGACATCGAGATGACGGAGTGGTAAAATTAGGGGAAGTAGAAGTTCCTAAGGTAAACCACTTTAGATACCTAGGATCAATCATACAAAATGATGGTAACATTGAAAATGATGTCACACATAGAATTCAAGCTGGATGGAAGAAATGGCAGAGTGCAACAGGGGTGATTTGTGATCGACATGTTCCTACTAAGTTAAAAGGAAAATTTTATAGGACCGCAATTAGGCCAGCTATGCTCTATGGAAGTGAATGTTGGGCGATAAAACAACAACAATTACATAAAGTGAACGTAGCAGAAATGAGGATGCTTAGGTGGATGTGTGGTAAAACTCGTAAAGATAGAATAAGAAATATAGAAATTCAAAGACAAGTAGGAGTAGCACCAATTGATACAAAGATTAAGGATGGGCGGTTGCGGTGGTTTGGTCACCCGCAAAGACGGCCTACAAATGCCCCAACTAGAAAACTTTACTCAATAGAAACTGTAGAAATTCGATGAGGTAAGGGCAGACCAAAGTTATCATGGGACGCATTAATTAAAAGGGATTTGAATGGTTTGCAAAGCTCACCATCAATTGCACTTAATCGAGCACAATGGAAAAGTTTGATCCATGTAGCCGACCCCAGTTAATTTGGGACTGAGGCTATGTTGTTGTTGTTGTTGTTGACTAGTTAGTGTCGCGGACTACCATATAAAGTTGATAAAATGTACAAGCGATGACCAATTAGGGTAATACGAAGTAATACTTTTGCCAACCTATTACATGAGGTCGATAAGTCGTGTTTCACAATTAACAAGGATAGGATATATAAGCTATTACCTGAAAGGTAATATCTAAGCCAATGTGATTATGTCATGACCAACAAGGGTAATACCGAGGTAGTATGTGTGTGGACCTATTACATGAGGTCGATATGTCGTGTTTCACAACCAATAAGGAGAATGCCTATGTGTAAAGCTAAATAGGTGATTACCCAATGTCTATGTGATCAATAGGGTAATAACTAGGCTAGTGTGTTAGGTACACAATTTAATATATATGTGATTCCTTTGAATAATCTACTGATTACATTATTTAATAATATGATTGTGTATCAATGATTATTGTGGTATGATGAATGTATGTATCGTGAGATGTTATCACGTTATGTTTAGGAAATGTGGATACGTTTCTCGTCGCATTACTTTCTACATTACTGTAATCACTATCTTTTTTATGACGGTGGGTGCAGATCCACCGAATAGCACACCGGGCAAGGAGAAGTCGGCGACTACCTTTGAGCCAATGGAGAGTTGCTGCCTTTAATGTATGTTTTTTGTTTTTGTTGTACGACTTATATATATCTTTTGTACACGTGTAGGAATTTATAGTATGGGTTGTGAGACAGTTACCTGACTAGACATAGGTTGATATATAGTTATCGTTGTTTTGTTATATATATGCATATGATCTTTATTACTTGTTTTTTCACATACTTAGGTTTCATATGAATATCATCTACTAAATTGTCAAGCCTTATGCTGAATAATCTTTAAACTATATAAAATTTTAATTAGAATGTTGTACGGTTTATTATAAAGGTTGACTAATATGATGTTAAGTTTGATGTGGCAAAGATTAGGGTTTAATGACTGGATTAGGTCGAGCGTTGCCCTAAATTAAGGGAGGGGCAGTCACACTTACGTTTCAAGGCAACTTAAGATTCATGAAAGAAATTATCTAGTTCATGATCTTGAGTTAGTAGTTGTTTTGTTTTGCCTTGAAGATATGGAGGCATTACTTGTAAGGCAAGAAGTTTACAGTATATTCGTATCATAAAAGTTTGAAATACTTGTTTACTCAGAGTGAATTGAACATGAGGCAACGTAGATGACTTAAGTTTCTCAAGGATTACAACTTCACTCTGGTGTACCACCAAAGCAAAGCAAATGTGCTTAATGATGCCTTGAATTGGAGAACAACAGGCATAGAGAATATAGCTACTGCTAGAATTTCTTAGTTTAAACTTCTTAAGGAAGCCTCTGTGATGAGGATTCGGGAAAGTCCAACTAGCACATCATCAATTGAGAGAGCAAGTTCCAGAGTTACTAATCTTGTATTCTATGCTTAGATTCAAGCTGAATCGAAGATTATTCAGCAAGTGGTTGAACACTAGAAAACTGATCAGGATTATTTAACACATCACTAATTAGCGGCTAGTGTGGATCTTCCTGATTGGTTAATGTCTTATGATGGTGCTTTATGTTTCAGGGATAAGTTGTGGATTATAGCTAAGGATTAGTTGAGGCAGGAGTTGTTATGAGAATTTCATAGATCACTTTACTCTATTCATCTAGGTAACACTAAAATGTATCACGATATGAAGCATATTTATTGGTGGCTTAGGATGAAAACTAATATTATTGAGTTTGTGATACATGTCGAGCGTGCACAATAATTCTCCCTCTATATTATACTTTAAATATTTTGTAGTGGTGGCAAGTGGGAATCGTCTCCATATAGATGTATCAACCTTCTCTAGAAAAAGGACTTTTAAAGTTTTCATTATTTTTAATTTAATTAATTAGAAACAATAACTAAACTAACTAATAATTAACTATAATATAATAATACTCAACTAATTATATTAACTTAACTAACATAATTTAAATTCACAATCAATCCAATTGAATCAATTCAATAATAAATAAATATCTAAACAAACATCTAGAATAATGAAACATAAACTCATTTTGCATTCCAAATATGTTACTTCTACCATATAGGTATGAACATACTTTATAAAGTATCATAGATTATTAAACTCTAATCATAAGTATGTAAACAACCTTTAGCCAGCCATTTGTTCTCCTTATACCGATGAAAAAGTCACGCTCTAGTTTTATTGAGCTAACACTCTTGAATACACAAGGACATTAACTTCACACAATAAAACCGCGTTACAATTTATGAAAACTTCGAACTGCTAAATCTAACACCTTCGGAAATTAAGCCACTTCAACATCAGACTTAAATTTCAAATTCACCTAGGACATCTAAACGGTGTTTGCCTTTTAAACAATCCTAGTTACTACTTCAAATAAATAATGAATCTAGATATCAATATACACATTCTACAATATGCATGCAATACAAAGATCATGATTAAAATTAATAGATAATATCCTATTAAATCAGTTAATCAATGAACACAATTGGTTTAAAGCATTAGATACATAATCATCTCGTCATAACTACATAGCAAAACGGATCTAGTTCACGTTCGGAATTTGTTTAGATCAACTAACTACTCATGCATAATCATAAATAACATTGCTATAATATAAATACAAAACATAAATAAATACCTCTAGAATAAATACTTCAAATATTCAAATCTTCTCCAAAAGCAAAGAACAATAAAGCAATAACTAAAACAATAAAGAATGAATCCTATAGCAATTTAATATTGATTTAAGTACTCTATGGCAACTAATTTCGCAACCCTATGGTTGAATTTATAGAATTTTAGGTAGTAAACATTTCAAACCAACTCAAACAAGTCGTAGTTATCTTACATTCTTGAAATCTACTCCAGCGATTTCTAGCGATTTACGTGCAGGTGGAATCGTTGGGAAAACTCATAATTCTGGAGTTCTTGGTTTCACTGAATTAGCTGGCGATTATGTGTCCCTGGGAATCTTTGGAAATCGCTGATGTAAGAACTCGGTTCTTCCTTGATTCCTTGATGATGATTCCTTACATACTCTTTCCACTTAAATTATTCCTTTATAATCTTCCATTTTTTCGTTTCGTCATATTTTCCATTTATTACCTTAAATAACAAAAATAAGAGAAAACCCATGTAATATATTCTTTTACGTCTAAAATCGATTGAAAATAAACTATAAAACATATTATTAACTTGTCAAATATGCCCAAACTCTGCACTTTGTTATCCCGAGCAAAAGAATACTCTCAATTATATTCTCTTTTTTCCCCGTTTTGATTTCATAATTATAAATTACTCTTAAACAGAAACAACCTTTAAATAGAAACATATTACCTTCATAAAAATAAGAATCATAATAGAATAGAAAAATTTAAAGAACAACCTTTTTATTTGACAACTCAACCTCCTAATTATGCAATACACCTCATAATTTAAAGTTAAACCAATCACCAAGGTCAAGGCCCTATATAGGTTTTCTCAATCTCTAGTGACATGCGTCGAGCTTACGATAACTAATATAGAATCTCGAGATACATAAATCACTAAATAAATCTCATTTTCAAATGGTTTTTAAAATATCACCACAATAAAAGTTGATAGGAACTTTTATTCACCAATAATCACCATTTCATATTCATTTGTTAGAATTAAAGATGTAACTCACTTAACTTAGTTATAAGCAGTCGAGCTAAATCTTTTATTTGAAGATATTTCATAAACTTCCATCCATTTTCTATGAATATCTTTTTCTTTATTCTTCAATTATATATTCATTTTCTTCTTTATATTGTATTCCTACGAATCCCTGCTCCATTTCGTTGTGAATCCGTTTTTCTTTTTATATAGAAATTATTCCTGTCATTTTCTCAACACTGAATTCCCTGCTCCATTTCCTTTGGAATATGTGGGTCTCTCTATTTTTTCTTCAAAAACTCTTGTTAGATCTTCTCACTTTCACTATAATAAAAAAAGTACTCTTTCCAACTAAGTAAAGTTTATTGGCTATTTCTTTTTTCCTCCTCAATTGTGGCATAAGCTTTTTTCAATATATATATATATATAAACTTGATCAATAATCTTTGTGTAACATGATTCTTAGAAATTTGTCTTGTTTATCTTGCACTATCATTTCAATATTCTGCCCATTATAATATCTAACACAAAGCAATCAATCCCCTCTAAATTCCTCTAGTGTATACGCAATCTAGGTGAAGTCAAATAGGGTATACGAATTCATTTCCATCATAAAACTTCTATTTTCATGGGAAATAATTATGTATAACTTTCATTTCTATTCACTTATATTCAATTCCATATTCCTAACTAAAAAAAAAATGAAATGGGCAAAATATTACCTGTATCGTAGAAGATTTTAAAAAAATTACAATGTTTAACTAGATTCTACCTCTCGTTTCTTCCATACTCCACTTCTTCATACTTCACTTCATTTAATAACCCCAAACTCATTTCAAACATTGTCCTCAAAGTTTATTTTCCAACAAAAATAAAAATACCTCGTGAAGCATAAATGAATAAATTAAATAATTACTAACTAACATAATAATGATTGCATAAGTAAAAAACAATTTAAACATTTAAGTATCATTGAATAGAATCGAACACATCAAACCAAAGTATCAATTGTGAAAACACTAAAGCAATTGTACTAAAGTAGTACATACCACATCATTCAAATTATATGATTACAAACATAGACACCTCATGAATAAAACTCAGGAAAAGATTACATTGAGAAGAATAAAAATCTCAAAACCGTCGTCCAGACGTTGCATCGTCACCATCATCCCTATGATCAGACTGTTGAGACTAGCAGCTCGTTGTAGGATCATATAAAGTCTAGTCTACACCCTCCACCAGGTTATATTCTACAAAGACTCCCTCGTTGGGGATCTTTAATTCAACTGATGGAGTATGAATGTTAGCTCCCTCACCTTGCATCCTCCTGGCCCTGCGTCTTTCGGATCTATAGATGTTTTCGGCCATCCCCCGTTGATTTAGGAACATGAACTCTTGATGTCTCAGAGTACTCATTTGATTGCGCATGATTGATCCCATCATAATCATTTTTGTTTCTCCGCATACATGCCAGTGAAGTACTTTGCAGTTAGAGTTGGGCTCTGGTTCGTTTGCTAATTGTATGTGGCATTATGCATTTCTTCTATATTTCTATGATTTTTTGCCTTTACTCTTCTTCTCTCTGTGGTCTCTCCCCTTTGTGTAGTGTTTCTCTCCTATTCCTCTTTCGAGTCAACATATCCCGACATCTTCCTAGTTTTCTTAATGACTTCGTTAGTGATGGTCTCATCCGAAAAAATATTGAACTCTAGTCCTCTCATCGAAACTCGGTCTTGCTTGCAAAGTTTGGTAATCATCTAGGGAAAAGGCAATCCTTCATTTTTCTTAGTGGTCATGACATTCATAATCGAGTCATAGATTATCTCGCCATCAATATACCCGATCCCTTGGACTATGTGGTATAAAAGAGCTAGTTCACTATATCCTATTTTTGTAAACTACATTTTAGGATTGCATTCAAGAAAAAGCTCCAAGGTTTGATTGTTTTCCTAAAGTGTTTGGATTTGATGTGTTTTGTGTACTCGTCTGAATCAAAATAGAAACTATCAATCAGAATAGTTTCTAAACCATTTCTAATGGTCTCGTGGGGAAACCCATTTCTATACATATATTAGGGTTTTGGGTACTCATTATTCTACCTAAAATGAGATTTCGGTAAACTATAATATCGATTTATTCTTTCGAGTTAGTAATCCATTGGTCTCCCTTGGACTATGACTACTGTTTTATTTTCATCTCCATGCCTTTTGCATAGAACTTTCTTACAAAAACATCACACCCCATTTCAACTAAGGACTCTGCATCGTTATCGGCATCGTAATCCCCATTAACAATCCCCAATTCCTCTCCCTTATTATATTTTGGATCCTAGGCCCATACTTAACATCGTTTTCACGTTAAACACCTCTCCAGTATGGTTTTTCTATTTTTCCTAATATTTCTATTCATCGTAGTAATAGATTTGACATTAATGAGGTTATGGGCATAGACAAAAATAGTAGGTTTCACCTCATTTTCTTCCTCTCCCTCCGAATTATCGGTAAAATTTAAAGGTGGAGAAGACTCTCTAGGTGCTCTAGTTCGCGGGTTATTCACTGAAATCCATGTTGGCCTAATTGGTTTGGGTAGAGCTTTGGGTTTTGTTTTGGGTTTCAATACTAGTTGTGTTCTTTCTTCTCTCAAGAGCTTCTACCTTTACCTTTGGCTATTGTTTCAAGTTCCGAAACACACAAGTTCAAAAACTAAAGAAACATGCAAATTATCGAAACAACGTTGCCATAAATAGTTCGGTAAAATTCAAGACTTTATTTTAAAAGGAGAAATCTATTTGGAAAGTTAGTGTGAGATTTGTCATAAATGTAAAATAAAATTGATATCGAAGCGAAAACTAAAATATAAACATGAAAATTAGTTTTTCAAATATCATAAAGCAATAAGGTGACAAATTGTAAGCCTTTTCGAAAATATAGCAACTTAAATTGAAATAAAACCATAAGCAAACCCTCAAACTCCTTTTGAACTCGCTTTGTAAACCATTTGTAACTGTGTAAATATAGCAAAAAATTTGAGATTTTTAAGTTTTTAAATCAACGATCAATGTAATCATCATTCCTAGTCTATTAGAATCAATAAAATAATTTGTGCAAAACAATCGAATAAATTTCAACAAAACAATTTTGAAAAACATTGAAAATTTGTGAAAATCCCTCAAATCAAAATTTGTTAAAGTAAAGTGCTAGGGTTAATTTAATTACATTCTTAGAAGTGAATCTCTTAAGATTAAAACACTTGAACTCCTCCAGACCTTCCCTCCAAGCTTTTTTTGAGATTTTCTAAACCCCTAGTTTGGCTCAACACCCCCAAAATCAAGATTTTTTGTTTGATTGTGACTAGATGAGGTGGAATCACTTAAATACTATGATATTGAGCTTGGAATGGTTGAATCTAGATAAGAAATTGAGATTTTTGTGAAAGGGTGCAATGGTTTGCGAGTGTGAATGGTTTAATGTGTGTGGCAATTTGTGGTTTTGGTTTTAAAAACCAAAAATCGTGCCCAATGATTCTTGTGTAAGTAGAATCGCTGGGAATCGCCATATGAATCGGTTGAAATGAAGTTGTTGTTTTCACCGATTTCAGCATCGATTCTCCTATATTAAAGAATCGGTTGGAATCGCCAGTCTCCAAATTTGCACTTAAATTTCATGTGTAATGTTACCAATTTTGCTAGCAATTTCAACTGTTAATCTGAATTGCTGGAAATCACTAGCCTATTTTTACTATTTTTTCAATTTATCTTATAATTAACCTATACATCATTCATAAAAACTCATGTTAAGGTAGAATTGACTAAAAATCTAAAAGTCTGAGTGGGATATGTAACTAACTAAATACTTTTACTAATTAAATAAATGAACAAACATATAACTAAGCAAGTAAATAATGTGACTTGCATGAAGGCTATATAAGCAAAAACAACTCGATCACTCCCCTTCAATTGAAATTACCTTGAAGTTTAAGTTCTAAAAATATTTCTAATACAAGAGTCAAAAAGTGAGAAAATAAATAAATACATACTAAACTAAACTAAACTAAACTAAACTAAATTCAAAATAAAACTAAATAAACATAGAATATGGGCTGCCTCCCAAAGAGCATTTTTGTTTACTGTCATTGGCTCAACTTAACCCTTCTAGAATTAGTTGGGATCTCAAAACTTGAATTTAGGATTTTCCACTCTAGTGCCATTCCAGAAAGTGAGTGCTTAACCATTAGTTGTCAGAGTAATCGTTTTGTTTATAATATCTATAACAGCTTGATTGGTGGCTAAGAAAAGTTGTTCTAATATTAAATGAGGATCTTCATTAATAAAGTGTGGCATGACCAAAATGTTTGTGGTCATAATGTTGTTTTCGACTTGAACTGGCATATCTATGACCACTCTATTGGTTGAATTGAAGTTCCATCTGGTAAAGAAAATTGTTCAGAAATAAGTGAATTCAACTTCGATTGAGTATCTAGAAAGAAATGTGTGGGCGTAAGATTAACATTAGAGCTCATATGACATTGAGCTCTGAAGTACCATGCCTATTTGATTTTAATGTGCAAGTGTATGCCTCCAGGATCATTAAGCTTTATAGGACTCAAGTCCATCTTTTTCTTTTTCTTATTGTACTTAGATCTAAAAATTTGCATCTTGTTAATGACTTTTTCCATTCTTCGGTTGCTGAACTCTTCATTCTTGAGTTACTTTCTTTACTTATGAAGTGTCTTCAATTGATTTTTTCTCTTTTGAATCCATTTCTCATATTCCATTGTTACTGCATTAATTGCATAAATTTCAACGTTAAAGTTATCATAATTGTTTAAATCTAAAAATTCATTATTATCTATTTCATTGTCAAATAATTCATCATATTCTTCATAATTGTCATAGTTATGTTCATTATTAATTTTGAATTTAACAGCCTTATCTTCAAACTCAATAGACAATGTTCCTTCAGAAATATCTAATTTAGTTCTAATCGTCCTTAGAAAAGATCTACCTAGCAAATGATTGGGTGATATTGTATCTCATATTTCCATGACATAAAAATCAGCTGGAAATACTAATTCATAAACTTATACTAAGATATCTTCTAATAATCCATACGGTTTAATGATGGTATTGTTTGCTAAAGTAAGATTAATAGTTGTAGTAGTTAACAATCTTATTCTTAATGATTCATAGAGTTTAAGTGACATAACATTAATTGTTGCTCTAAGATCACACATAGCAAATTCAATAGAAGAATTGCCTATTTTGATGGGTATGACAAATTCCTGGGTCGTAACATTTCTTAGGATGTTTCTAACTAAACTCAGATAATTTTTTAGTAGCTTCATCATGAGTTGATTCTGTCATAATTTCATTAATCTCTAATTTCTTAAATGGTTCAGATATGTATTCTTTAAGTTCTTCCTCTCTAGCAGTCCCTAATCGTTGTAGAACAGTGGAATTAGAATGCATATTTTCATTTAACTTCTAAATATTGGTTAACTAATTCGAATCTTGTAAAAATCTTTCGTAGGCTTCCACTTTGGCTGAATACTAAGAGCATAGCCTTTCGGAAAAAAAATGTTTGTATTTTATTTTCTCGACCATCCATTCCCCAGTGGGAATGACATTTGTAATCATTTCTTCCTCTTCTTATTCTATTGTTTTATGAATTTTTGTGTTCTTTTTATATCTTTTTGGTATATTTTCTTGCATATTTGTTTATTTTTATTTTCACAAAATAAAGCATTAACTTGTGCTTGATCAATAATGTTCTTAGTTTGAGTAGTTACTTTAGTTTGATTGCTTAACTTGTTTATTTGTAAAGTCATTTAATTTAATTAATTTTTCAGCTCATTAATAGATGTATTGGTTTTAATTTGATTTTGAGAAATTTGCGTGAGGTTTTGATGACTTTGAGTCATAAAGTTGTGTAATATTTGTTCTAAATTTGGTTTCATTAGTTGAATAGTTTATTGTGGTTGTTGCATTAGTATAGGTTTGGTTGGTGCTCTCGGTCTATAAGTGGTATAATTTTAATTTTGCGAATTGTAGCTAAGATTTGAATTTGGTTTCCAGTGTAATTATTGTTGTTATTATATTGATTTCTAGGAGGACCAGAATATTGGTTCGTAATCGCATTGACTTTTTCATTGTCATCTTCTTATAAAGTAGGACACACATCCATAGGATGTGCAACTTCATTACAAAATCCATATGATTTAACTTGATTTGATCTATCTTTTAATAGCAGCTTAACCATGTTAGATAATTCATTAACATTTTCATCAAATTTATTACTTGTTTTATTATTAACCTTATAAACATTCTTTCTTGATGTGACAATCTTTTCACAATATTATTTAGATTTTTTAGCCATCTTGTCAATAGTTTCTTTTGCTAAAGTTGGTGTAACATCGAATAATGACCCACCACATATGGTATCTAATAGTCTTTGTTCAAAATGATTTAGTCTTTCATATAAATATTCTAATAAAGCTCTTTGAGTATATCCATGTTGTGGACAAGATGATTTAATACTTGAAATCTATCCCAAAATTTATTAAAATTTTTATCATCTCTCATTTTTACTACTGTGATTTGTCTTCTATAAGTATTAATTTTTCTTGTTGGCTATTGATCTAGGAAAGCTTCTAACTTTGAGCCCATGCATGCAGTTATTGAATCTTGAGGAAAATAAAACAACCGATCTTGTGTTTGATCTTTTGATATAAAAGGAAAAGCTTTAAGTTTGACTTGTTCTAACATGCAGTCCTTAAGTTTCATCCCATTGACTTTGTGTTGATATTCCCTTACAAACTTTTGTAGGTCTTGCCTATACCTAGAAGTTAGGTAGAACACTAATAAATCCATATCTAAGTTCAAATTGAGGAAATCCCTCACGATAGGCGATGCACATTGGTTCATAAGCAGTGATATTTTGATTAGCTTGCCTAAAAGTAAGTTCTCTATTATCATTATTATTATTAAAACTTAAGTTATTATTGGCTTCCTTTATGGTAGGTTTGTGTTCCCTATGTTGTTGTTATTTTAAATTACGATTAAATGTCCTATCTATCTCAGGATCAAACGGATGTAAAGATGCAGTGGAATTAGAACGATGAAGTGGATAGACCATACAAAGTCTAAAACTCCTATGAAATTGTGTTTTAAGTCCCCGGCAACAACGCCAAAAATTCACATGAGTTGGGTATGTACAATAATTTTCGCTTTATATTATACTTTTCATATTTTATAGTAATGGCAAGTGGGAATCCTCTCCACATGGATTTATTAAACTTCTCTAGAAAGAAGGACTATTAAAGGTTTTTATTATTTTTACTTTATTTTAATTAATTAAAAATAGTAATTAAACTAACTAATAATCAACTTTAATATAATAATGCTTAACTAATTGTATTAACTTAACTAACACAATCCAAATTCACAATCAATGAAATAAATTCAATTCAATAGTAAATAAATATCTAAACAAACATCCAGAACAATGAAACATAAACCTGTTTCGAATTCCAAACATGTTACTTCTACCATTTAATTATAAGCATACTTTATAAAGTATCATAGATCATTAAAATCTAATCATAAGTGCGTAATAGCATTTAACCAACCGTTCGTTCTTCTTATACAAGTGGAACAACCCCGTTCTAATTTTATTGAGCTAACTCATACGAATACATAAAGACATTAACTTAACACAATAAAACCACGTTACATTTTATGAGACTTTGAACTACTAAATATAACACCTTCGGAAAGCCTCTTCAACATCAGATTTAAATCTCAAATTCACTTAGGACATCTAAACGGTGTTTTCCTTTCAAACAATTCTAGTTACTACTTCAAATATATATTGAATCAAAATATCAAAATACACATTCTAGACTATACATGCAATACAAAGATCATGATTAAAATCAATAGATAATAACTTATTAAATCAGTTAATCAAAGAATATGATTATTTTAAAACATTAAGCACATAATGATCTCAATATAACTACATAGTAAAACGGATCTAGTTCATGATCAGACTTTGTTTAGATCAACTAACTACTCACTTATAATTATAAATAACATTGCAATAATATAAATAAAAGACATAGATAGATACCCCTGGAATAAATACTTTAAATCTTCAAATCGTCTCCAAAAGCAGAGAACAATAAAACAATAATTAAAAAATAAAGAATGACTCGTAGAGCAATGGAATATTGATCTAAGTACTCAATGGCAACTAATTTTGTAACCTTAGGGTTGTATATATAGTATTCTAGGTAGTAAACATCCCAAACTAACTCAAATAACTCGTAGTTATCTTAAATTCTCAAAATCTACTCCACAAATTCCTACCGATTTACGTGTAAGTGGAATCACTGAGAAAATCCATAATTATGGAGTCCATGGTTTCACCGATTTAGCTAGCGATTATTTATCCATGGGAATTGCTGGAAGTCGTTGTATAAAAACCTAGTTCTTTCTTGATTTCTTGGTGATGATTATTTGCATACTCTTTCCACTTGATTAATTCATTCTTAATCTTCCTTTTACATTCATTTCTTTATATTCTCCATTTATTATCAGAAAAAACAAAAAAAAACTCTGTGTAATATAGTTTTTTACATCTAAAATCCTCCTAAAATGAATAATAAAACATGTCTAATTATTAACTTATCAGTTCGTAGAAAGACGTAGTTATGTCAATAAATTAAGGTTGAGCATAGAAAACTTGGAAGGTTGTTGCATTCTTTGCTGAATCCCGAATGGAAATGGGAGCATATATTGATTGATTTTGTTTCTGACCTACCTTTGAGTCAACGTAAGCATAAAGCAATATAGGTTGTAGTTGACTGGTTGACGAAGTCTGCGCATTTCTTGCCAATTTCCATACAAGACCCTCTCGACTAATTATATGATGTGTTGAGGTTTCATAGTGATCCAATGTCGATTTCTTCGAATAGTGAACCAAGATTCATGTCTAGATTGTCGGGTGACTTGTAGATACAACAGGGAACCATTCTTAACTTCAATACAATATATTAACCTTAGACTGACAGACATATTGAATGTAGCATCCCCTATCCCAATTAGGGTGATACCAGCCCGAAACCCTAATTAAGCCCAGGTACACCAGTCGGACTCAACTAGAGTAAAATATAGCCATCCTTTATATCCGATAATCACAATACAATATATCTTATATCGAATAAATAACTAAAAATGCTGGGAAAATAAAACGTTTTTGATAAAATATAAGATACATAAAAAAGGGCTTAAACCTCGCTCGTAAAACCATATCCTATCCGTGTTTATTGCAAAATACTAATTCAATACAATATATAAATAGTAAGGAAATCAATTTACCATAAAGAAGACTATAAACTCCTAATCTTTTCCATTCTTGAGTCGAAGCGCATGTCAACAACTTGAAATGTTAATTGGGGAATGAGTTCTACAACTTGCTCAGTAAGTAATGCTCGTAAGCATATCAATTATCAACTAATGTTATTGAATAAATGAATAGCAATATGAATCTAAAAAATATATATTCAGGCATTTCAATGATATAACAATAGATAACAAAATGTAAGTTTAAAGGTCAATTGCAACTGTTCTCATGACTTGTTTTTCATTTTCTTTTAAAACTTATAATCCAACCCTACGTAAGAATAAGTCTGAAGAATCCACATGTTGACCGACATGGGGTTCTACCAGTGGGTTCAAATGTAATCGAGCTATCAACTCTTAATAGCTAAAAAGTCGTACTCTCACCTTACCCCCAAGAATATAATGCACATAACTTTCATGTTGGTCATAATGTGATTCTGTCAGTGTACTCAACTATAATTGAGCTACCAACCCTAAATGGACAATGAATGGCTAAGGTACAACTCTAGCCTACAGAAGATGAAAGAAACAAATCCATTTCCTGGCTAACCCTTTCCTTTTATTAGGAGAACGGGTGGATTCCATATCCAGGCCAACCTTCACATCCCTAAGTCTTGGTTAGCCTTATCGACACTTCTTAGATTTTTCACATTTAAAAAGAAATGCAATCAACTCACATAAATTGACCCATTCCCAATTCATAATGCAATATGAATTAAATATAATAATCTACGATGCAAAATTGATAAGAATACGAGTCTCACTTACCTGTGCCGAGCTTTCCTAATTTTATACCGACTTACACGATTTCAGAAATCCACAAACCTTTCCCCGTTAACCAAAAACCTAAATTAAACTAATTTTCATCAATTTAGGTCCTATACTCTTTAATTGGAACCCTGAAACTGGTTCGAATCGAATCCAGAACCAATTTACTAATTTTTAGGTCAATTCGATCATTTCACATTTTTAAAGGTAAAAAACCCTGGTATAAAGTCTCGCATAAATCTCGAATTCTTCATTTCATAGAAATTCATCAATCCATATTTATTTGGTCAAAATATTATTATTCGAGTTTTTTCTTACTTTTCTAGAATTTTTCTCTATTTTTAGCATTTTCTTCTTTTTTAATTTATGAAATGGGTTAAGCCTAAACGGGGTCGAACCAGGTTGAGCACAATCGAGCCAAACTGGCCCTATTCAAGGCTCCACCCAGCTTATTCCTCAATGAAACAGAGCTCTGCACTATTTCGTTTCATCACTTAAAAAAAAAAGAAATTTGGGGTTTAGACAAGCAAAACCTTATGATCGAATCAGCAGGAGAGATCATTCCCCTAATTCTCCTTCTTCCTTCCCAAATCATACCAACTTTATCTCCCTTCATTAACGACACACCAACAACAAACAACAACAACCCAAAATGCAACAACATAACATCAATAATAATAAACAACAATCAACTCACCTCGGTTCCTAATCTCTCTTACCCTTCTCGGTTCCAATCCATTTTTTTCTCTCTCGAATTTTTGAACTCTCTCTGGAACGATTTCGATTTTGATACACCGAAGAGGCGATATGGTTTAGGTTTAGATAAATAACATGTATCATGATGTTGATCTTATGGCTATCAACAAATCGATAAAACCTCTCGATCGACTTATTGTTGATCAATACAATTTTCTTCAAGATTCACATATACAAATCTCGAGGATGATCCAAAGGACATCAATTAAAGTCACATTCCTTAATGTGACACCAATTTTTACACATTCACATGATTTGTTTTAGATGTGGTTGCACGCATCTCAAGGCATCACAATGCCAACCACCTTAATTGATCACTCATTTACTTTCTCGATTCTCATGCAATGTGTATCTCGAGGCAAATCCACTGTATAGTTTTATTTGATTTAAATTTTAGTATTCATTTATATATATTTATACATATAACTATATATATAAATAACTTGCGTTACACGCTTATAAATTCATTGTGTGCGCCAACGACCAACTTCGGGCGTGGACACTATTATATGTCCCATGCGTGTCACCCTCGACCTCGCGTTTCACTAGGTGCCTACCAATTATTAATTAAATATTTATTTTCAAAATATATTTTTATATAGACAATTTATATATAAATACATATAAGCTTGTATTAGCACACCTATGACTTTGCCATGCGCGCCAACGAGTTCACTTGGGCATGCACGCTACCCCACAACTCGTGTACGTCACCTTTAACCACACATGATATTAGGCATCGTATAATTTGTCAATTATTCTATTATTTTGAATAAATACAAATAGACATCATATAAACACCAAAACATCATGCAAATTTATGCACACACGCTAATCGAGATAAGTCAGGCTGAATCACGAGCCTAACTCGGCTAAATTAGAAATCAGATTAATGCTAATCACCTGCTTAAGGTAACGGGTCGCTACAGTCTCCTCAATTTAAGACAATTTTGTCCTCGAAACTTAAGGAAACGTACAAGTTACTAATAGTTCCGAAAAGACATGAAAATTGCTTTTCTATATGTAACTCCCGTTCCCAAGTGATCTTTTCATTCTTCTTTTTTTACGTGAAACTACTATTTTCTCTTTAATCCTAACCCATAAATCCCTTTCATAGATGATACTTTCAAAGTAAAACAAAATCGTCTTTTGAGCTTTCCAATAATCTATGATGCTTGACTCCTCAACATCTTTATCTTTACTAGTTGTAGTTATAAATCACCTTATCTGCTATACCCTATCTGTGTAGCTCTTAACTATCTCATTTTTCATGAAAGATATACCTATAATCTTAGTTCTGTACATCAACATACAATAAGATTGAGCACATTTAGCTTTATCATTCGAAGATGTAATCCACCTGATTATTTTTATTTAAGAACTCCTACCAAGAAATTTATTCCTTCAGTGGTTAAGCATTATGAGACACAAACTCAAGTTATCTATTCATTAGAACCAAGATTAGCAGCTCGATTTCTTCGTCAACACAAATAACAATATATTGTAATGAGATCGAGAATGGTTTTCGACTATGTCAATAAATAGTTCCACCGTTGGAAGCAAGTCTCGGTTCTCCATCCAAGGAATCAAATACTAAAACACCATATCATCTCACATCTCCAAATACATATATCTTGCTCAATCCATCAAAAGAATAATAAAACCTAATTGATAAGAATTTGCAGAATTGATCAACCTATTAACTAAAACTTCTATTATTTTGTGTTGATGCAAGATCTAGTTAATTTCATTACATAACTCCCAGTTATGTGATCTTGCTACCATCAAAGGTAGACAAGAACTTATTTAACCTTTCAGATTCTCAATATTTTGTCTTAACTTATTGAATAGATCACATATCTCTTTATGAATTTAACAACATATATCATCACCTCGAATAATCCATAATATTCTTGTATACCTCATATACGATATGACAATGCCTGTATAATCAATATAAAGAGATTTATGAAATTATCGAAGCAATTCTTGCCTAATATCCTTTATGAACTAGGATTTCATTTCAAAACATAATGTGTCTAACATAATTTCACTAGACATTCTAATTTGGATATTAAACCTCAATAGCCAAATCCTATCATATTAGGTGGTTCTCATTAGACTTTTTTTTTATCATATCACCCAGTTAATTAAACATTTGGCACAGCTCCAATCTGAGCTTCAAAGAATAGATCTGTAATTATTAATTTCAACAACTTAGTTGATAATGTGCCTGCACAGGACTTTATTCTATCATCATTATTACACATCTCTCTTAAGAGATAATACTAAAGAGTTCCTATTATAATTACAATTTTCATTTCTTTTCTCTATTCAAAGTATTTATAACATCAATTAAGTTGTGTGGATGATTTCTCATAGTGAATTGATTATATTTATGAATTTAGGTTACTTATTTCACCTTTAATTCCTTTCACTCTGACAACTATATTCTTCAAACTCTCATAGCTTGAAGACTTTGCAAATCCAATTGCAACACTCATTGATTTTCGTATTTCTTATTTGTCTTCTAATGTATACTCTAAGATTCTTTAATCTTAAGGATAACTAAAAGACTCTCCAAATCCCTTTCACATAGATATATCTATATTTCAAACACTACGATGAATGAATGAACTTGTGTAACCTATTCAGTTGAATGAATTCATAAATAAGTTGTGATCCACGCTCATATCTTATAACACCTAGGTTTTAACTCTAAGACTTGTCCTTGCAATCCATTCTATTCATCGTTTGAAATAAATTTCAAACTTTTATTGTACAAGTGATGCCTTAAATGTTTTAGTACAATTCCCAAAATAATTTTCCATAATCGTTCTTCTCAAACTTTCTTGAACTATAAAATAGTGTAAACTACAATCTCTCGCCTCGATAAGTCAACACACAATGACTTGAATAAAGGAATTAGAAAAAATTTCTAAATTTTCAATAATCTAGGTTTAATCAAGCAAATATTGTAGTTAAACTACATTTCAATTCCCTCTTAAGGCATCCTTGCGCTATTTATGACTCATCTTAATTCCACTTTTATGTTAATTGGACATACAACACAATAATACCACAAGTATTTGTATATATTGTTTGTATCATTCAATTATTTCATGATAACACTACTTTTTCTAATTCTACGTTTAATGTAAGACAATTCTCCAATTGTCACAATCTTGGTCAAATCCATTGACTCGCAATTCACATTCAACACATATCTGAGTAACTTTCATTTGAAGCTTAGTATCTGCACTTGCAATTCTTTGGTATAAACCAATATATTGTCACAATTCATGACTCTGCAATATTGTTTGTGCATTTTCTAAGTCTTCAAATCTTTTTATACTATCGTTGATAACACAATGTTAATCTTATTCCAATAAAGTCTAACATCTCTATTTCTTTATTCATTTATGAACATAACATGAGCTCTAGCGAGTTTCAATGGTTCTCACCATGATTTTTAATATATTCAAGCCATTTCTTGACTTCATTTTCATATATTCCTATTTCTGATCTTAATTTAATGAAAACCAGATCTCAACCAACTTTTGAGAACAATTGCTTTCATGTAATTAACTTAAATGAGTTGTCAATTTTGGGCAATCAATATTTTTTTAATTTAGTTTAATTTTATTCATCACTCTAGTAGAGTTCTCGAACTCATATGATTTCCATTGTACACTAAATAAAATGAAATTGATCATTGGTAGAATATCAAAAATCAAGTAATTGATGAATTTAATCTAAAATTGTGACAAATCTCAATAAAATCTAATAAACAAATCTCTTGAAACTTTTGGAGTCACAATTCTCGTTCATCAAACATGATTTCTCAATAAGGATCTACTAAATTTCTATAACAAGTTCAAACCATTTGAATCTCGAGTGATAAATTATTTTTAGGAATCACAATTCGTAAAAATTTATAACTTTATATAAAAATTTTAAGAGTAGCAGTTAATACCAATCGCTTGATATAATGCTTACCTATTCATTCCCAGTACCATACGATATTCGTTGGAATTCCTAAATTCTCAAATTCATTGACAACTCATTTTCCCCAATTTAGACTATTCCAGTCTAAAAGATCAGACTATAACATCTCACTGGCTCACTGTCATATTCTAATTTGATTATACACATTCTCGACTTTATGAAATTACCATAAATGTGATAAAAGTCCAACATATGAAATAGAGTTGACTATTAACGCTGGTTTTTCATAATCCTTCAAATTTTATTTTTTTCCTGTGAATCTTCACATTTAGTGTAATTTCCCCATTAAGATCATTTTCTTATATTCCAACATTGATATACACATCAATATGGTAATTTCATGTTTCTTTTTTCCGTACATGCGGATCCACAACAACGTCACTCCTTTCTTTTATCAATTTATTCGTGAGTACGGTTCTACTACAACAACACTAATAAACTTTTTCTTATTTCAAATTTATCTTTAGTATGTGTGGTTACACCACAACTATAATGTCAAGTTTCTTCTTAGTATTCCAATATGTACTTGCACCATATCTAGAATCTTATACTTCATAATAACTTATGAAGCATGAATAAATTAGTGGTCATCAACTTCACTAGGTTCCTCATCATCATTTACCACTAACTTCCTTGTTGAATGACCATTAATCTTATTTAACTAGTCTCGACACTAATACATATTCTACTAAAAGGGAATCTTCCCTTTTGAGCTTCATTGGATATTATTTTTTATTAATATCCGTTCTCCTAATATTTGTCTCAAAGTCTAAGCTCATTTGATCCTTTTACACTGACTATTATTAGTCAACAATATCAGTGAGAATAAAGACCATTAGAGACTATGCAATAGGACAAGAAATTACTTTTTTCGTCATGAAATTTTGTCTTTCCTTTTTCTGTATACTATTGAGATTTAGGTTTCTCAAATCCCAATCACCAATATTTCGTGAACTCCTAAGATATTGATGGTTACAAACCATCTTATAATATTTATATTGTCTTCCTTTGTTGGAACATCCCTGAAGTCTAGGTTTTTTAAGAACTTTCACCATTTGGATTCCAAGACAAAGATGGGATATAAGACCTTCAAGATAATGTATAGGAAAGACATTATAGCTATATCGGTCGTATAGATACAATACATCACAACACGTAATATAACTCAAGCATTTATCTTTTATTACGCCCCCAAAACATTGATAAAAAACCATTTATAAAGTCCTAGGTTTTCAATAACTTGAGAACTAATCTCCAAGTCAGTGAACCTAGACTCCCATTCAGATTACAAGTAATGAATTCAAACTCTAATACTAATTGTATCAACATATCTTAAAAAATAGCATTAACCTTGGTCAGAAAATCATATCCCATCCCTGTTTATTACAAAATAGTAATTCAATACAATATATAAATAGTAGGGAAGTCAATTCACCATAAAGAAGACTATAAACTCCTAATCTTTTCTATTTTTGAGTCGAAGCGCATGTCGACAACCTGGAATGTTAATTAGGGAATGAACGCTCCAACTTACTCAGTAAGTAATGCTCGTAAGCGTATCAATTATCAATTAATATCAATGAATAAATTAATAGTAATATGAATCCAAAACATATCTATTCAGGAAATTCAAATAATATGCATTAGATAATATTTGCAAGTTCACAAATTAATTGCAACTGTACTCGTGACTTGTATTTTCATTTTCATTGTAGAGTTATTCTCCCACTTTACATAAGAATACCTCTGTACAATTCACATGTTGACGAACATGGGGTTCTGCCAGTGGATTTAAATGTGATCGAGTTATCAATTATTAATAACTGGAGAGTCGTACTCTCACCTTACCTTAAGAATATGATCTACTGAACCCCCATGTTGGTCATCATGTGATTTTTTTGGTATATTCAAATGTAACTGAGCTACCAAATCTAAATGGATAGTGAACAACAACAACAACATAGTCTCAGTCCCAAATTAAATGTGGTTAGCTACATGTATCAAACTTTTCTATTGTGCTTGAATTAAGTGCAATTGATGGTGAGCCTTTCAAACCATTCAAATCTCTCCTAATTAATGCATCCCATGTTAACTTTGGTTTGCCCCTACCTCGTCGAATTTCTACAGTTTCTATTAAGTCAAGTTTTCTAGTTGGGGCATTTGTAGGCTGACTTTGCAGGTGACCAAACCATCGCAACCACCCTTCCATAATCTTTGTATCAACTGGTGCTACTCCTACTTGTCTTTGGATTTATATATTTTTTATTCTATCTTTACGAGTTTTACCACACATCCACCTAAGCAACCTCATTTATCCTACATTCATTTTATGTAATCGTTGTTGTTTTACCGCCCAACATTCACTTCCATACAACATAGCTAGCCTAATTGCGGTCCTATAAAATTTTCCTTTTAACTTAGTAGGAACATTTTCATCACAAATCACCCCTTTTGCACTCTGCCATTTCTTCCATTCGGCTTGAATTCTATGTGTGACATCATTCTTAATGTTACCATCATTTTGTATGATTGATCTTAGGTATCTAAAGTGGTTTACCTTAGGAACTTCTACTTCCCCTAATTTTACCACTATGTCATCTCGATGTTTAGCGTTTCTAAACTCATAGTGCCTGTATTCGATTTTCGTCCTACTCAACTTAAAGCCTTTAGATTCTAATGTTTCCTCAAAAGTTCTAATTTCCTATTCACTCCATCTTTTGTTTCATCCACTAAGACATTATCATCTGCAAATAGCATACACCATGGTATATCCTCTTGAATATTTCTATTTAGTTCAACCATAACTAAAGTAAATAGATATGGGCTTAAAGCCGATCCTTGATGTACTCCTATTATATTGGAAAATTCTTTTATAGCTCCTCCAAATGTCTTTATACTCATTAATACTCCATCATACATATCCTTAATAGCGTCTATGTATCTAGCATGCACTCTTTTTCTATCTAGAACCCACCAAAGAACATCTTTAGGGACCTTATCATATGCTTTTTCTAAATCTGCGAATACCATATGAAGATCTTTTTTCTTTTCTCTATATTTTTCTAACAATCATCTTACAAGGAAAACAGCCTCCATAGTTGACCTCCCAGGCATGAAACCAAATTGGTTCTCTGATATTATTGTTTCTCTCCTTAGCATATTGTCAATTATCCTCTCTCAAAGTCTCATAGTATGACTCATAAGTTTAATTCCCTGGTAGTTTGAGCAACTTTGAATGTCTCCTTTGTTTTTGAAGATTGGCAGAAGTGTGCTTCTTCTCCAATCCATTGGCATCCATTTTGATTTTAAAATTTTATTGAAAAGTTTTGTTAACCAAGTCAATCCAATTTCTCCTAAACATTTCCAAAACTCTATGGGTATTTCATCTGGGCCACATGTTTTCCCTATTTTCATTCTTTTCAATGTCTCTTTAACTTATACAATTCTAATATTGCGTGTATAGTTTACATTTCTTTCTTAGTGTGGTTTTTCGTTTATTATAGTATCAACTTGGCCAACATTAAATAACTTATCTAAGTAACTTCTCCATATTTCTTTAATATCATCCTCGCGTGTTAAAACATTTTGATTTTTGTCCTTAATACATCTCATATGACTTAGGTCTTGTTTCTTTTTATCTTTTAATTTGGCTAGCCTATATATATATTTCGCCATCTCTACTACCTAACCTTGCATATAGATCTTCCATAAAATTTGTTTTAGGTTGATTAACTACTTTTTAGCTTGTTTTCTAGCTTCTCTATATTGATTGTACACATCTTCATTTTGACACTTAGGTATTTTCCTATACATCTCTCTTTTAGTCTTAATTGCTCGTTAGAAATCCTTGTTCCACCTCCATGTTTCTTTCTTTGGTGGTCCTAAGACTTTAGATATACCTAATACGTTTGATCACACTCTCCTTATGCAACTACTCATTTTTAGTCACATTGTATTAGCATCTAAGTTAAGATTCCAAACATTTTCTTTTAGTAGTTTTTCTCTAAACTCTACTTGTTTACTATGTTTTAGGTTCCACCACTTTATTCTAGGGTCGCTAACTCTTTTATTCATATTATGTCGTCGTGTCAGCTTAATATCAAGTACTACTAACTTATGTTGGGTAGTAAGTGCTTCACCAGGTATTACTTTGCAGTCTCTACATATTTTTCTATCTATTTTTCTTTTTAAAAGAAAATCTATTTGACTCTTATTATGACCACTGGTAAGAGTAATTATATGCGACTCCCTCTTTCTAAAACTAGTATTTGCTAAGACAAGATCATATGGTGAAGCAAATGGATAGTGAACGACTAAGGTAAAACTTTAGCCTATTGAGGATGAAAGGGCGGAATCCTTTTTTAGGCTAAACTTTTCCTTTTATAAGGAAAAATAGCAGAATCCATTTTCAAGCTACCCTTCACATCCCTCAGTCCTGGTCCACCTAGTCGATACTTCCGAGGATTTTTAAAATTTAAAAACAAATGCAGTCAAGTCACGATACATCGCCCCATTCCCAGTCCATAATCCTATATGAACCAAATATACTAATTTATGATGCATAATTGATAAGAATATGAGTCCCACTTACCTATGTCAAGTTTTCTTAACTTTATACCGACTTACACGATTTTTGAAATCTATAAACCTTTCCCCATTAACCAAAAACCTAGATTAAACCAATTTTCATCAATTTGATTCGAGTACTCTTTAATTAGAACCTTTAAACTGGTCCTAATCAAATATGGAACCAATATGCTACTTTTAAGCTCAATCCAACCATTTCACATTTTGTAAAAAATCCTCATACAAAGTCTTGCACGAATATAAAATTCTTCATTTTTTATAGAAATTCATAAATTCCAATTTATTTTGTCAAAATATTAATTTTCGGGATTTTTTTTCATATTTTTTCCAGAATTTCTCTCTATATTTTAGCCTTTTCTTCTTTTTAAGTAAAGAAATAGGTTAAGCGTGAATCGAGCGCCGAATTGGCCTGGTCTAGGGCTCAACCCATTTTCTTCCTCAACAAACCAGAGCTCTGCTCTGCCTCATTTCATCATTTTTTTTTAAATCTGGGGGTTTGGCCATGCCAAACCCCATAATCGAACCACGAGAGGAGATTACTCCCCAACATCTCCTTCTTCCTACCCAAATCATCCCAATTTCATCTCCCTCCATTAACGACACGCCAACAATGACAACAACAACCCAAAATGCAACAACATAACATCAACAACAATAAACAACAATTAACTCACCTCAGTTCCCAATCTCTCTCGCCCTCCTCAATTTCAATCCCTCTATTTCCCTCTCAAATTTTTGAACTTTCCTTGGTTCGATTTTAGTTTTGATACACAATGGAAGTGATTCAGTTCGGGTTTGGATAAATATTAGATTTTCTCGAGATTCATACAGCTTAAATCTCGACGCGGATCTAATGTTTTATTTCTTATTTTGATATCTCGAGATCGATCTTATGGCTATCAACAAATTAATAAAACCTCTCGACTGATTTATTGTTAATCAATACAACTTTTATCGAGATTCGCACTTTAAATCTCGAGGACGATCTATTGGACAATAATTAAAGTCACATTCCTTAATGTGACACCAATTTTTACATATGCACATGAATTTCCTTTGAGATGTAGTTGCATGCATCTCGAGGCATCACAATGCCTCCCACCTCAACCGATCAGTCATTTACTTCCTCGATTCTCATGCTATGCATATCTCTATGCGAATCCATTGTATAGTTTTATCTGATTCATATTTTAGGATTCATTTATATATAGTTATATATAACTATATATAGATATAAAAATAACTTTTATTTCGTGCCAATAAATTCAGAGTGCGTGCCAACAACCACATTTGGGTATGCATACTATTGTACGTCCCACTCGTATTACCCACGACCTCGTGTGTTACTAGGCGCACACCAATTATTAATTATTTACTTTTAATATATATATATATATATATTTATATATACAATTTATATATAAATATATAAGCCTATATTAACAGGCAAATGACTTTGTCGTGCATGTCAACGAGTTCACTCAAGCATGCTCGCTACCCCACGACTCATGTGCGTCACTCTTGACCCACACATGGTATTAGGCATCATATAATTTATTGATTATTCAATTATTTTCAACAAATACAAATACATATCATACAAACACCAAACATCATGCAAATCCACACATACACGCTAATTGAGACGAGTCGGGCTGAACCACGAGCTTAACTCGAGTTAATTAGAAATCAGATTAACGCTAATCATTTGCTTAAGGTAATAGGTTGTTACACTTAATGGTTTATTTTGGTGCTAGAGGACATGCTTTGAGCTTAGGTCTTAGAGTTTGGTGGAAGCTGGGAGAAATACATTCCTTAATGTCAGTTCTCTTATAATAATGATATCAAGCTCGCATTAGAATGCCTCCTTTTAAAGCTCTATATGATCGAACTTGTCACTTCCCTGCGTGTTGGGCAAAAGTTGGAGATATAATTTTGTTGGGGCTAAAGTTGATTCAAGACTACACAGAGAGAATTCAGCAAACTCGCCGGTGTTTGACTACAACACAAGTAAGACACAAGAGACACGCCAATACGCATCATAGAATTGTGGACTTTTCAAAGAACAATTACGTTATGTTGAAAGTCTTGCCTATGAAAGGGCAGTATAGATTCGGATTGCGAGGTAAGATAGCTCTAAGGTATATTGAGCTATTCAAGGTAAAAGAAATAGTTAGTCTCGTTGCTTACAGGTTAGAGTTACCTCCTTAGCTAGCAAGTGTTCATAATGTCTTCCATGTATCCATGCTTCACAAGACGGAGACTTGGTTCACTCGAAGGATTGATTAAAATGAATTTGATCTTTGGGAAGACTTAGCTTACGAAAAGCAACCAATTTATATTCTCGATCAAAAGATTCAGAAGTAGAGAACAAATGAGATTCCTTTGGTTAAGGTAAAATGACAGTTTCACAAAGATGATGAGCTAACCTGGGAGTGGAAATCTTATATGAAGAAGGTTTCCTTTTCTCTTCAAAACTAAAGGTAGTTTTATATTAAATTTAATTTTGAGAATTCTTTTTTTAAATTGGGGAGAATGTAATGACTCATTACCTTAAGCTAGTGATTTAATGTTAACCCAAATCCTAATTCACCCAAGTTAGGATTATGGTGAAGTATGGCGCCTCGACTAGCGTGTGTGTAGGTTGTATGATGTTTGGTGTTTGTGTGGTATGTTTAATGAATTTATAGGTTATTGGAAATCTATATAAGCTTATAATCGAGGAATAAATAATTAGTTAATAAATTATCAATACACCAAGTGCAACAAGGGGGTTGTGAAATGAGTGTGCAAACCCAAGAATACTGGTAGGCATATTCGGTGAATTTATTGGAGATACAATACATGACTTATATATAATTGATATATATATATATATAATTGTAAGTTTAATTTGATTAATATGGATTGTTGGATTGCCTCGAGAGGAGCGAAAGTGGAAGATTGTTTTAAGATGTGTCTCTTTAGGGTGGTGTCATTTTTACGCAATGGTCATTTGATTAGCCTCAAGATAACACAATGCATATCTCGAGGAGAACCCATATATATAAATCAAATTCACTCATACTTTTCATTATTTTTTCAATCAAAAGGAGAGGAGAAGTAGCTGAAGGTTTAAGTTGAAGTTGGAGGATTTAGGAGAGGAGTTTGAGTGATTCAAAATGTTCATTATGAATTAAACCACTGGTGATTTCGAAATTCATCACGATTGATAAGTTTGAGTTTTCTTTTGAGTTGGATTTGTGAGTTGATGATAAATCTTCATCAATCATGGTTGTGGATGGTTGAAAATGGTATACGACCTCATTAGAGGCTTTCCTTGATGTTGTGAGGAAGTCTTGGATGTTGTTGTTGAAGTTTGAGATCGAACTGAGGTTGCTGCCATGTTTTCTATTGGAACTCTTGACGATAGAGCATGTTCCTTGTAGCAGGGAATCACTCTCCCATCAAGAACTGTGAAGAACTTAATTGATGGAGCACGCCCTACTAAATAAGGAAATCGCTCCAAACTTAGAATACAACAATTCTGCTGAGTTTTACATGAAAATTTCTAAAGGCTTAGGGATTGATTTAAGGGATCTAAATGTGAGGTACTAGACACGTAATGACCTTAAATGGTTTGTGAGAGGTTCTCAAACACCGTGAAAGATCGAGTTTCCTAAAAAGTTAGGAATTTGGAAATGAAACCTAACTGAAGTAAGTATGGATTCACTTATTTATCAATATTGCCTGGATATTGTAGTATATGTAGTTCATATAGTTTATGGACTTGAATGGGGGCTATGTACACTGTGATTGTATTTTAATAAAAAAAATGGTGTATGATGTGATTAATGAAACTAAACCCTACAGTTGCGAATAGATTGTCTAGGATATGGTTTTGGTTCTCGACCTATATGTTAATCCTATTCAGCCAAATAGGTTGCGTGGATTACATATTCCTTAGAGGGCTTAGGACATAAACATTAAACATTAATGGATTGGTTAGACGGTGCCTCGACCAATATGTTGGTCTAGCAATTGCATTAAAGGTATCATTGGGTAATCGGCCCTATATTTACAAATGACATTGCAATCACAGTGTAATAGCCATAGACTATATGACTCTATTAGTTTATTTAGGGAACTATACTGAAATAAGGCTAGTGTAAATCTTGATTGATGGTCATGTAATGATCATGCATATAAGGAAATGAATCGAGATCATGAGTACTTGTTATGAAAATAAGATACTGGACTGGCCCGCTATTAGAACACCACATGGATTAAGTCATAGGTATTACTCATGATAGGTATATTGTTAGTCCTTCGACTTAAAATTACCATAGACTTCAATATTAGGAGCAGGGTAATTTGACACAATCAAACGTTGTCTTTAACCGGATGATTGTAAAGATTATGATTGGTTACCATGTGAATAATATGTGAAAGTGTGTAATCAAGATATAATTTGTCCCTATCGTATAGGGAGATATCAATGGATCCCTCAATATGTTAAACTGTTAAATGGACAAGTCTAAGTGAATCGATATGATCAATATTATTTAGATGTTTTCAGTCTACCTGAAGAATGAGACTAGTACGATTGATCATTAAAGGTGACTTTCCATGCCTTACGTTTTATTAAAGGACATCGCACGATAAAAGAATATGATATATGTTATTCATTAAGTTGTATCGATTTGATATACATGCTACTTGGGTAGTCATAATGCCTTGCTATAGATCGTTTATGAATTGTGAACTTATTAGGTCGCACAAAAAGAATAGCTTTGCGCAATTTCAATTAGTCCGAGGTAATGAATTTTATATAATAAGATTCATGACATAAAAACCCTTACAATTTTTATATGATAACTTATTAATAGGGGCATATGTGTGATTTGCTTAAACTGCATAAATACAATAGTTGTATTACGAATAGGATTTGAAGTGAGGGTTTATCTACACATATAAATAGAGGTTGAAACCCTAAAACGAAAAAAAATGATTTTCATTTTTGCAAATTTTGAGTTCTCTGGATTTGGGGAGAGAAAGAAATAATATTTTCTATCACTCTTGGGGCTAGCATTCCAAATTGTGATCACCGTTCGTGTGTGGATTTTTGATAGAGGACACACGCTTGAATGTCTTGGAGATCGGTCAATCAGAGAAGGAAATTATGGATTAAGGCATGGTTTACTTTTGTAGATCAAGTTTAATGGAACTTATTTTTTATCCTGTTGGGTTTTTTCAAATATTTGTTTTGAGTTTTCCGCTGCATAGTAACCCCAAAACCTAAAATTTATCGGGTATGAAATAAGAGGCTATTTAGCTCTAGTTAAGTCTAGCTGGTATATCGGGGCTTAATTAGGGTTTTAGGCTTGGTATCGACCTAATCAAGATAGTGGATGCTACAAAAGATAAATAAGCTAATAAAGAGATCGAAGAGAATTAATTGACAAGATCACACAGATATAGGTATCTAAGTGGTCTTAGTCCATCAAGTTACAAAATAACTTTGAAGGTGTGTTGTACATTTAACTAAGTCGCCAATAGTTTAGATCGACTCCATCAACCGCAGCAGACACACAATCACCTCTACGTGGTTGAATTTCCAATCTTAAACTATAGACTTAGCACAATCTACAATCCTTATGGTCACAGTTGAATATATTATCACACAGTATGAGTACCGAACCTGTGACTACTATTCGACCACTTAGACCCTATGCCACTTTGTATAAGAATATAACATAAAGATAAACAATATCCACCATACGAGTATATTATAGATAATGAATTAGAGCCATAATGCATGTATTTCACCAAGACATGAATAAACCTTCACACGAAATAGCTTTTCCCCAAACACAAAAAGAATGGGAATCTCAAGCCAATGATTCACCTAGAATAGATTTCCAACCATATATGAATAGCAATCACATAGATAACATTTCACAAAAGATTTAAGTCAATTTAAATAAGAAGAGAATTATTATTGAGGCCCATGTTGGCTTACTTACCTTTATCACGCTAAAAAGATCCAAACGTGGCTCTCACACACCTCGAAACTCGCACTCGACACCCGATTACATCCGTAAGTCCCAGATGTCAATTTGGTAAACTTTGGTGTGTTAGAGACCCTTATATTGCAATATTGAAATAACTTTGTGTTACATATCTTGTGGTTACATGACATGTAACTAGAACACTTTGTGTTCACAAGACCTGTGATTTGTGACCACAACCCCTTTTGGGCACAAATGTCCCTATAGAAACAAGCTTCCCTTATGAGTAGAAATATACTATATGAGCACAGACGTCCCTAGTGGGCTTAAACATCCCTTGTGGGGAGAAAAGTCCCTTATGGGCAGAGTCATTTTTTGTAGGCACAGTTGTATCTTGTGGGCACAGACGTCCCAATAGGCAAAAATGCTCTTTGTGGGCACAAATGTAATTTGTTTGCATAGACATCTTCTACAACCACACATTATTCATCATCTTCTCCAACAACCTAAAACGAAATAAAGTGACCTAAACTTCAACACCAAATCTTGACTAAAACCAAGAAATTCTTGCTCATTAGTAGATGATTTGACCCAATAGTTCCCATTTAACAAAGATTAACAATAATACCTTTGTCTAAACCCAAAACTCGAACAAATCAAGAACCCAAATCAATGCATTTCATGAAATATCCAAAAAGTAGTTGACCCCCAATGATTTTGCAAAATAAGAGTTGAACCCTTTTTTGTTGGCAAAATCTAAGTTTGAAAGACCATTTTCACAATGATCAACAACACAACATGCATGTTTTAAATCATTTAGATTTGAAACTACAAGAAAATGGAGAGATTTTATATCTAAAGCTTTGATTTCTTGATTTTGAACATTCATATGTTGAAATACACTTGAGATTAGCCTTAACACCCTTTGCTTTGATGAAAAAATAAGCACACTCCAAGCTTTCTCTCTTCTTTTTTTGTTTAGGAATGATCTTGTTTTATGCATGGAAGCAAGATTTCTACTTTATACATTCCTCTTTAGGTTGGATCATATCCACACATCTCTCCATGTTGTAATTCTTGATGCTCATCCTTATTTTAGTGATAGACAACTCACATCCTACTAGAATACGACTATTCATTATAGGACTCCTACTGAATAGCCCAAGTCACTAATAGCAGATTTTTCTATAATCATGGTCACCGACCTGTGACGTGGCCCGAGAGCGGGTACACTGTTCTAACACTTGGCTCCGAGACCGAGATGTATGATATTTTTAGCAATGGAGGTATAACATGATGTATGTGTGCACACTATACCCAAACTTTTAATTAGTTTGTTTATTTTTTAATTCAGCGCACGAGCAAAGACATGCTTTGGGATGGGTGTGAGCGTGGGATCGGGTAGAGAGTGATATGCTATTCTCTAATTTGACATTAAATATTAATGTGGCCAAGTAACTTATTTACTTGGCCCATGGCTGAGATCAAATCAATTATAAGGCCTAAAGTTTAAATAAATTGCACACATGCATACGCCTTGGGATGTGTGCAAAGGTCGAGGCTCTGGATGCCGTGTAGTCGGGGGTTAGTGGGAAACCTAATATGTAAACAAATAAAATTGAAATAGACTAACCATGTTAAGGTGCCTAAGTTAATTGATTTGATTAAATTAATGCAACGCTTATAGTTTGAGTTAATAAATCAAGGGCCATTAGATAGCTTTTAAGACGATCTTAGTTATGGACTTCTAGGCAAGATATGCCTATAAATAAGTCATAAAAGAGTGAGGCTGATTCAAATGAAGGCCTTAGGATTCTTCTAAAGATAAGCGAGGCGCATTTGATTAAAAACTCAACTATAAAAGGGCACTTTTAGTGCTTTAGTTGAACATATAAGCTATTCTAGAGAGCATTTTCGGTTGAGAAGAACACATTAGGAGGGCTGATTTATAGAGATATTGGAGTACTAGAGATTAATTGAGGGAGGATTAAGCTAGGAGACATCAATTCTACTTAGGTAATGAAGTCTCAACCTTTTTAGTTTGATTTCCATCATCATGCATACGAATTAAAATGGGTTTTCCTATGACTTCCAAGTCTTCAACTAAAATTTGGTCCTCCTATGGATGTTTTAACTAGTTTTTGAACAAGTTATTCCTCTAGATTTCTTCTATATAATTGGTGTTTTTGAAAAAATGGATTTTTATTTCAATGTATGTTGAAAGGTTGTAATTTGATCTAAATATATTGAAGTACAAGTCATTATTGTTATGAAATAGGTATCAGGCCCTTGATGAAAAGGAGTGAGGGTTCGATGTGATGGAGATAAGCCATGGTGCGAAACTAGGCAAACCGGAGCGCAGCCCATGCCTAGCACCGTGGCTGACTCTTTGAGTTTGTATGCAGCATGCCATTTGAATGCACGGTGCCATAATAATGCTATGCCCTCTTTTCACCAAACGGGGCGACGTCGCGGCACCCCGAATTTAAAATGTTTTAATAATCCAAATAACTCCTAAATTGATACAAAAACATTTAAAGGGTAGGATACGTTTGTCAGGTGTGAGACGCGTGTTTTGGGAAGCATAGTGGTCAATTTAGCTAGGACTTGGTGTGGTATGATGTAAGTAAACTTGTTAAGGCAATTATCTACAATTCATTTCCATTATTTGAGCTGATATACAGCCATGTTTTGTTGCCTTATCTTATTCCAAATGCCATAATTTGTGCTTGTGTTTCCTAATTAAGTTTATTGGATTCATTTAATCATGTTATAATTTCATATATGTCATTCCTTGTCTGGATTTTGTTCTACGTTGGATTCCCTTCTTGTTGTTGATTTTGAACTACTGGATTTATTTCCCGAAAAAACATGCTATGATATGTTCATTCTTTATTAGTGTTTAAATGCATTTATGTCAATATGTTTTTTGTGAAGTACTTGTATTTAAGTAATCTAAAAATATAACTCAGTGCCAAAAAGGGAGGCAAATAGGGAGGGTAGGGGATGGGGACCCCATATTCATCATTCCCCGCTTAAGAATTCATCCCCCATCCATATACCCATCCCCATTCGAGGATGAACTTTCATCCCTATCCCCATCCCTGCCTAATCCCTCCAGGGATGGAGAATTCTCATGGAAATCTTTTTTCCTTCATTCCCCATTGAAGATCCATGCAAGGATTCTTGCAGAGAATTTATGAAGAATCACCATGAAAAAATATTTTTCCCACTTAATTTTTTAAAAAACCTTATAAAAAGTATGATACATATATGTAGGGTCACAATTGTTGAAAATTCCAAACAAATAAACTGTGACATATAAATATAGTTGCAAACAATTCAAAACAAAACATATAATTAACCAAACAAGTTAAAATTATAAATCACATCAGAGTTTTTTTATCACCAGTGTTTTGGAAAAAGCCTCGTAATATTATATAAAATTGATATATACAATGTATATTGATTTATTTGATATATACGAGGATCTCTGCGGGGATCCCCATGGGTAATCCCCACAAGGATCTCCAATAGGGATCCCCACGTATATTACCATTAGGGATCCCAATGGGGATCCCTGTGAATATGTTTTTTCCTTATCCGTATACCTATACCTGCATGGTTATGAGATTTTATCCTCATCCTTATCCCTATTATCCTCATCCCCCGTGGGGATTCCTCGCCCACTTGCATCCCTTATACCAAGTAGGTCTAAGATAATCCACAAGTCTAGGCCCCTATTATATGAGATGCGAGGCTCACGGGGTTAGATTCCCTGGGGATGGAATCACTCAACATGGCTGAAGTACTTTTATCTTATGAGTAGTGCGATTTACGGGTATTGCCTAGGGATGTCAGCACTTCGCACAGCTGATGTTTCTAACACAATGCACGAGGTATATGACCCGAATATGTCGTTTATTAATATCATGTGGTTGTTCTACAATGATTCGTAACAATCCATTACTTTAAGTAGGTGATTAGCGTTAATCTGAATTCTAATCAACTCGAGTTAGGTTCATGGTTAAACCCAACTTATATTAATTAGCATGTGCATGGATTTGTGTGTCGTTTGATGTTTGTATGGATTGTATAGATAATTATGAAAATAATTAGGTCAATTGGCTTAAAATTGAATAATTGACAATTTATGGGACTTCAAATATCGTGTGTGGATCAATGGTGATGCACATGAATCATGGGGTAGCATGCACGCCTAAGTGTACTCATTGGCGTGCACTACGAAATGATAAACCCATGAATAAAGGTGTGTATATATTTATACATAGTGTATGCATAAATATATATATTCAAAATAATTAATAAATTGGTGGGCGCATAGTGACACGCGGGGTCGAGGGTGACATGCGTGGGATGTACAATAGTGTGCATGCTTGAGGGTTGTCGTTGGCACATGTGGTGAATTTATAGGCATGAAAATATATAGTTATCTATATATTTATATAAAGTTACATACATAAATATATAAAAATGATTCATAAAGTTTAAATCAAATTAAATTATATATTGGATTCACCTCGATATATGTGTTACGCTTGAGTCGAGGAAGTGAATGGTTTGTACGATGGAATACTGGAGTGATTACCCACTCTTTGAGATGCGTGCAGCCACATATCAAGGAAAATCAAGGTGCATATGTAGGCATGTGTCAAAATAGGTGTCACTTTAAGTAGTAACGCTTTAATTTTATCCCCAATAGAACACACCACCTCATCCGCATATCGAATTCAAAAGTGAGAGAAAGGAAGGAGAGAACGTTGGAGACATAGAGAGGGAATTGAAACCAACGATTAAGAAGTTGAGGGTGTTAGGTGTGTTGTTGTTTATTGATGTTTGGTTGTTCTTTGTTTGTAGTTTTTATGTTTATGGGTTTTGTCATTGGCTATTGATGGAGTTTGGGATAGGAAGCTTGGCCCATTCGAGGAAGGAAACGATGGAGGTCGTCTTGACCTAAAATTGACAAATTAGTTCCAAATTCAAGTGGAAACGATTTAACAGTTCTAATCAATGAGTATTATACTCAAATTGATGATGATCAATCCATTTTAGGTTTTTGATCAATAGGAAGAGATCTATAGATTTCGGGAGTTTAGTAACTTGGTATAAAGTTAAGAAAGCTCGACACATATAAGCGGGAGTCAATTACAAATATCATTTGTGCTATTTATTGTAGTTACCTAGTTCACTTACATTATAGACCGTTATTGGGAGCACTGCACGGTGATGAAAATGAAACGTAATGAACATCGGGGAACGAACTGGATCGTGCTAACTGGATATGGAGTGACTATGAGGTATTAAGGACTAGCCTTTCCTTTTTAATTTCGTATACCATGGCTTAGTATTGACATTCATATCCCATTGAGTGCGGAGACTATTATTCTTGAATACACTAACGAAATCACACATCGACCAATGTGTGAATTTCTGGTAGTAGTATTATTGAGTAATTGAGAGATAATTCATATACATGAATGATAATTGATGTTACATGTGCAAGGGTTATGGAACTATGGTTTTGCATATGTTAATCTATTGTTTTATTATTTATCATGCTTTGATAGATATTATTGGATTCATAATGTTATTCATATTCCTTTATTATTACATAGGCTTTCGATATTGTAATTGTGAGTCATTTACTGAGTAAGCTGGAGTGCGCATTCCCCATTTAATATTTCAGCTTATCGAAATGTGTTTCGACTCAAGAATGAAGAAGATTAAGAGTTTATAGTCATCCTTACGGTGAACTGATTTCCCTATTATTCTATATATTATATTGAATTACTATTTTGTAACAAATAGGGTTGGGATACGATTTTATTAGCGTAGTTAATGCCTGTTTTTATGTATCAGTTGTTTTATCGAAAAAAGTTTTAATTTTTTTGTGTTTTGAATTACTTATTCAATATATGATATAATGTATTATGAATATCAGGTATGAAGGATGACTATACTGCTACTCTAATTGAGTTCCGCTGGTGTATCGAGGCTTAATTAGGGTTTCAGACTGGGTATTGCTCTAATTGCATTAGGGAATGCTACAATACATAACTATAATACAAGGAATTCACACAACAACAATAAAATTTAAATAATTACCTTTCTAAGATTTTTTCAAACGAGTTGAATCACTACGAGTGGTCTTGGTCGATTTAGGTCACTAATCCAGCGAGTTTAACCTAAATCAATAATTAAAAGATTTGGGATTTTACATATTTTATTTGTGACCATTACGTGCCACAAAATTCATCATCAATAGTTGCTGGATTTTCTAAGATAAGACAATTATTCATGTTCACTAACTTTATAACTAAGAAACAAGAACAAATATAGTGGTACTCGGCCCCACCGCCACTAACTAAAACCTTATTTTTTTTTTGAAAACCAACTAAAACCTTGTTAATTGCCGAAACAGGCTACGCCTATGGTGTGACAGTAAATGTTGCACACTAGTTGCCAATGAATTATTATATAGCATGGGTTGAAAGATCATATAGCACCTTATACTATATTTTTTAGTGTATCCTTTTATATTTATATAATGAAATTCAAACACCCATTACATAAACATTATGTATTGTATATTATGTCTATTATAGGGAGCGACTATTTGCCCTCCACTACCCTATATCGGTTCTCCATTTAATTTAATACATTTTGAAACTAAATTGTCTTTTGGCAAAATTACATAAATAACCCCACTCTATGTCATAACTCATTTCCCTTTCCCTTTCTACTTTTCACTCTCTACATCCTTCCTCAACTTTATTTTTACTATCTACATTCCTCCTAAATGAAATTTTAAACTCATCCCCAACATACTCTTATCTCACTCACTACACTCATTTTATCCCTTCAACTTAAATTTCACTTTTTATACCCTAACACAAATTAAACAATAACTCATCTCTTTTTCTCTTCTATTTTTTAATCTCTACACCTCTCTCATCTTTCTACACACTCAATAACTCACCACTAAATGTCACATATCTTGATTATAGTTTGGTTGAGATTTGATTCACATTCTTGAATGGTTAGAACATTTACTTGTATTGACTCTTAGCTTGTAACGATCAAAGAATCAATCTTGGAATGCAACATGGAGCAAATTGAATTAATAGGGAGAAGAAGATGACATGAAACATAGGGTTGGAGGTTCGGGATCACAAAGATAAAAATATGATTTTTTTTTGGAGTGAGGGGGTAAATAAAAAATAGAGGTACATTAGGGAGTATACTAGCAATTACGGGGAGAGGGGGTGCTTAAAACATGAAATAAGTTATTGGGGGGCTAAAAATAACATTAAATTAAATAGAGAGCTGATATAAGGTATTAAGTTGCTAATATTCACTCCCTATATATAAGGTATAGGGTTTCTAATAGTTACTTCTATCTTAATCTTACTACATGAACTACCTTAATGTAACATTATAATAATTTCGCCACCAATATATTGCATAATCTTATTAGTGCAATAACTACTATCACCACGACATCATGATGCTAATAGTCATGTTTTGTTACATGCACGTATTTTCTTGATATCCGTAGGTGTCCAGGCGAGCCTAACTATTCTCACGAGACTCTGGTGCAATTGGACTGAGCATACTCCAATGACCCGAGCAATCTTACCACATCGAAGAATTGAAACCGAGGTCATACGCTTAACTCACACAACCCCGCAATTGCCCTTACCATTGTGGCAACCCGACCCGATTTTGTTGCATGCTCGTATTCATGCATGTGTTTGGTGTTTATGCATAACACATCATGATATGTAATTTTAGGTTGTTATGCATGGTAAAATATTCACTTAATTCCAACTTAAGATATTTCTATAAATGACGAAATATACTTCAACGGTTACTAAAATATTGTGAAGCTTCTTTATTGAGTGGATAAAAAACTAAAATTAATTTATGTATTTTAAGAGACAAAACTACTATTTTAACTAACTACAATGTCTCACCATACTGTCAAATGGAAACACCAATCCACAATGCATCAGTCATTAACAATGCTTCCAATTAAACATAAGGAAAATACTAGAATGACAACAACAACGTCACATAACAAGACACATTGGCTCACAAGACCCTTTCATGCAATCTTGACCCGTGTGTTATACATCGAGATTTGTATATGCCTGCATCCTGCGGCACGCATAGATGGCTCTTGTTAGCCAATGTGGCTTGCAGTGTGACATGGGTTCTCATTCTAACAATTCTCAAAACATAATTACTGGAGGTGTGTGTGCGCACATTGACAGTGTGTCGTAAGATTTTTTTATTTAAGATAATATATGTTGTTGGCTTATTTTAGTTATTACTAGTTGACGGGCACGTGCGTTGAACGTGGTGGGAAGAGATAAGTCGAAATTAAAGAAATATTTTCTTCATTAATATATATCATCCATTAAGAGAAATGTAATAGTATCTAGCAATTCTAAAAACTCAATATCAATTGGCTAACTATTATGGTGGTTTTGCATAGTCTTCCGATTCTCCCCTACATTCTCACTAATGACTGATCAATTGAAATTGAATCAAAATAAAAATTACTGGAGAATTTACCAAAACTTAAAAGAGATAAACAAAATTCACAATAAATAAATAATATAAAACAAAAATAAAATATAAGATATTGACTATATATTAATCATGGTACTCATTATCTACAATATAAGTATGGATATATTGTAAAAGTAATTAATATCTATGCGTAAGTATTAAAAAAATCTCATCACGGACAATACTACAATGTAAATATAGTAAAACATTGGTAATAAACATTGTTGACTATAATAAGATGCAATATATTGAACATACAAAGGAAAGGTAGAATCGGTCATAAAGCAATATGAGAAAATGCGATCATTTTCCACCATTAATTGGTTGAGAAACTTCAAAACAATCAAGAAAGTTTTATCCACTTCTCACCATAATGAGATGAAGAAAAAATTGATTTGAAAATAACCTAAACTATGGAACTTACAAGGAGAGATCAGAGAATGTGAGTGGAGGGGAGAAAATAAACGTGGCGGAAAGGGGACGGGTCAAACGAAATCAATAACTTCCAATCAGTTTCTATTTAGGTAGTTATCAAATATGGAAGTTGAGAAGATTAAGGAAAGTTTCATTTGAATATAGTTTATTTACCTAAAATACCCATATTAATTAGTTGTCGTTTATTTCTAAAACCAATAAGAAAAAACAAATTAAGTGCAATATAGGAAATATTAGAAAGTCTTAATTAATAGATTCCTAGAAATGATTGGCATTATATAAAGTATAGATACGGGTCCCAAGAAAAATGTCTTTTTCAAAAATGAGTATGAGTCTAGACACTATTTTTAATCGTCATTAAGGGGTGTTCGAACCTTTTTTGTGCCACCCCTAGAGGCAATAAGACCGGGATAAAGATTTTTATAGGGAATCTTAGGAGGACTCCTCATATTTTGTAATTATGTGCATATTATAGAACATTTCGCAAGAAAGATATGCTCTCGCGAGCTTATGGTCTCCACTAATATCAACTAGTCGATGGACACTTGCGTTGCACATAGTGGGAGGAGATAAATCAAAAGTAAAGAAATATTGTCTTCATTAATATATATCATCCATTAAGAGAAATGCAACAATATCTAGCAATTCTGAAAACTCCACATCAATTGGCATGACTATTATGGTGGCTTTGCATAGTCTTTCCGATTCTCCCACACATTCTCACTCTTGACTGATCAATTGAAATTGAATCAAAATAAAAATTATTGGCAAATATTTCAAAACTAAAAGGAGATAAACAAAAATCACAACACACAAATAATATAAAACAAAAATTAAATATAAGATATTGATTATATATTAATCATGGTACTCTATATCTACAATATATGTATGGATATATTGTAGAAGTAACTAATATATATATATATATATATATGTGTGTGTGTGTGTGTGTGTGTGTGTGTGTGTGTGTGTGTTCGTATAAAAAAAATCTCAACACGGACAATGCTTCAAAGTAAAGATAGTAAAACATTGGTAGTAAAACATTGTTGACAATAATAGTAGTAAAACACTGTTGACAATAATAAGATGCAATATATTGAACATCCAAAGGAAAATAATAATCGATCATAAACCAATATGAGAAAGGTGATCATTTTCTACCATTAATTGGTTGAGGATCATTTTCCACAATTAATTGGTTGAGGGACTTCGAAAACAATCAAGAAAGTTTTATCCACTTCTCACCATAATGAGATGAAGAGAAAATTGATTTGCAAATAACTTAAACTATGGAAGTTACAAGGATAGATCAAACAACGTGAATGGAGGAGAGAAAGAAACGTGGCGGAAAAGGGAGAGGTCAAATAAAATCAATAACTTCCAATCAGTTTCTATTTAGGTAGTATCAAATATGGAAGTTGAGAAGATTAAGGAAAGTTTCATTTGAATATAATTTGTTTACCCAAAATACCCACATTGCTTGGTTGTCATTTATTTCTAAAACAAACAAGAAAAAACAAATTAAGTGCAATATAGGTAATATTAGAAAGTTCTAATTAATAAGATCCTAAAAAGGATTGCCATTATATACACCTTGACTTTTAATCCAAATTGTATATGAGTTATTACTTATTTCAAAAACAATTCCAAAGTGAAACCGAGACTCTGGTCAGGCTCTAATACCAAACTGTAGCATTCCATATCCCAATTAGGGCGATACCCAGCTTGAAACCCTAATTAAGCCCTGGTGCACCAGTCAGACTAAACTAGAGTAAAAGTACAACCATCCTTCACACCTGATAATTACAATACAGTATATCTTATATCAAATAAATAATTGAAAACATAGCGAAAATAAAACTTTTTTGATAAATATAAGATATATATAAAAAAAGACAAAAATCTTGCTCGTAAAACCATATCACATCTATGTTTGTTACAAAATAGTAATCCAATACAATATATAAATAGTACAGAAATCAATTCACCATGAAAAAGACTATAAACTCCTAATTTTCTCCATTCTTGAGTCGAAGCACATGTCGATAACCTGAAATGTTAATTGAGAAATGAGCCATCTAACTTACTCAATAGGTAATGCTCGTAAGTGTATCAATTATCAACTAATATCAATGAATAAACAAATAGCAATATGAATCCAAAACATATCTATTCAAGCATCTCAAACGATATAACAATATATAACAGAATGCAAGTTCAAATGTCAATTGCATTTATACTCATGATTTATATATTCATTTCCATTTTAGACTTATACTCCTGCCTTACATAAGAATAAGTCTGTAGAATCCATATGTTGACCGACATGGGGTTCTGCTAGTGGATTTAAATATAATCGAACTATCAACTCTTAACAACTAAAGAGTCGTACTCTCACCTTACCCCAACAATATGATGCGCAAAACTCTCATGTTGGTCATCATGTGATTATGTCGGTGTATTCAAATGTAATTGAGCTACAAATCCTAAATGGACAATGAATGACTAAGGTAAGACTTTGGCCTACTGAGGATGAAAGAAAGAAATCCATTTCTAAACTAACCTTTTCCTTTTATTAGGAAAAAGGAAAAAATCCATTTCCAGGCTAACTTTCACTTCCCTTAGTCCTGGTCCATCTTATCGACATTTTTGGGATTTTTCACATTTAAAAAAAAATGCAGTCAAGCCTCGATACATTGCCCCATTCCCAATCCATAATGCAATATGAACTAAATATACTAATTTACGATTCATAATTGACAAGAATACAAGTCCCACTTACTTATGCCGAGCTTTCCTAAATTTATACTTACACAATTTTTGAAATCTATAAACCTTTCCCCCGTTGACTAAAAATCTAAATTAAACTAATTGTCATCAATTTGGGTCCAATACTATTTAATTAGAACCCTTAAACTAGTCCTAATCGAATCAGAACCAATTCGTTGCTTTTTAGGACGATCCGACCATTTCACATTTTTTAAAGTATAAAAACCTTGGTATAAAGTCTCGCATGAATCCAAGTTCTTCATTTTTTTATAGAAATTCATCAATTCCTATTTATTTGGTCAAAATATTATTTTTCAAGGCTTTTTTTCTTATTGTTCTAGAATTCTTCTCTATTTTTTAGCCTTTTCTTTTTTTTTAATTTATGAAATGTGTGGAGCCTGAATCGGGCAGAATCGAGTTTAGCTCAATCAAGTCGAATCGACTTTGTTCAGGGCTCAACCCATCTTGTTTCTCAATGAAGCAGAGCTCTGCATAATTTTGTTTCATCATTTTTTTAACTTTAGGTTTGGGTAAGCCAAACCCCATGATCGAACTAGCTGGAGAGATTACTCCCCTGCATTTCCTTCTTCCTTCCAAAATTATCCCAATCTCATCTCCCTCCATTAATGATACACCAGCGATAGTCAACAACAACCCAAAATGCAACAACACAACATCAACAACAATCAACTCAACACAGTTCCTAATCTCTCTCACCCTTTTCGGTTTCAATCCCTCTCTTTCTCTCTCAAATTTTTCAAATCTCTCTGGTTCGTTTTCGATTTCAATACACCAAGGAAGAGATTCAATTTAGGTTTGGATAAACATTAGATTTTCTCGAGATTCAACTGCGCAAATTTTGAGGCAAATCTAATATTTTATTTTTTATTTTGATATTTTTCAAGATACGTAACACGTATCTTGAGGTCAATCTTATGGCTATCAACGAATCGATAAAACCTCCTGATCGACTTATTGTTGATCAAGACAACTTTCTTCAAGATTTGCATGTTTGAATCTCAAGGACGATCCAAAAGACAGTAATTAAAGTCACATTCCTTAATGCGACACCAATTTTTACACATTCACAAGGATTTTCTTTGAGATGTGGTTGCAAACATCTCAAGGCATCACAATGCCAACCACCTCAACCAATCTCTCATTTACTTCCTCGATTCTCATGTTATGTGTATCTTGAGGCGAATCCAATGTATAGTTTTATTTGATTTGAATTTTAGGATTCATTTATATATATATATATATATATATATATATATATATATATATATTTATAACTATGCATATATATAAATAACTTGTATTTCGTGCCTATAAATTCATTGTACGCGCCAATGACCACCTTCATTGTACATCCCACGCGTGTCACTAGGCACCCACCAATTATTAATTATTTATTCATTTTTAATATATACTTTATGTATGCAATTTATATATACATGTAAGCCTATATTAACATACTTATGACTTCGCCATGCACGCTACCCCACTACTCATACATGTCACCCTTGACCCACATACAATATTAAGCGTCGTATAATTTGTCAATTATTCAATTATTTTTAATAAATACAAATAGACATCATAAAAACACCAAAATATCATGCAAATCCATATAGATACGCTAATCGAGACAAGTTGGGTTGAACTAAGAGCCTAAATTGGGTTAATTAGAAATCAAATTAATGCTAATCACCTGCTTAAGGTAACAAGTTGTTACAGTCTCCCCAATTTAAGGCAATTTCATCCTCGAGATTAAAGGAAATGTACAAGTCACCAATAGTTTCGAAGACATATGAAAATTGCTTTTCTATGTATAACTTTCGTTCCTAAGTGGTTTTTTTTGTTTTTTTTTTTTCGTGAAACTCCTATTTGCTCTTAATCATAATCTACAAAGCCCTTTCATATATGGGACTTTCAAAAGTCAAAATTGTCTTTTGAACTTTCCAATAACCTATGGTGCTTAACTCCTCAACATCTTTATCTTTATCAGTTGTAGTTATAAATCGCCCAATCATTTATACCATGTCCGAGTAGCTCTTAATTATCTCATTTTTCATAAAAGCTATACGTCCAATCTTAGTTATGTACATCAACATACAATAAGATTGAACATATTCAGTTTTATCATTCGAAGATGTAATCCACCTCATTACCTTTAGTAAAGAACTCCCACGGAGAAATCTATTCTTTCAATGGTTAAACATTATGAGACATAAGCTCAAGTTATCTATTTTTTAGAACCAAGATTACCAGCTTGATTTCTTTGTCAATACAAAGAAGAATATATTGTAATGAGATTGAGAATGGTTTTCTACTATATCAATAACTTCTTCCACCGCTTAAAGCAAGTCTCAGATCTCTGCCCCGGGAATCAAATACTGAAACACCATATCATCTCACATCTTCAAATACATTTATCTTGATCAACCCTCCAAAAAAATAATAAAACATTATTGATAAGAATCTGCAGACTTGATCAATCTATCATTTACAACTTCTATTATTTTGTGTTGAAGCCAAAATCTAGTTAATCTCATTTAAATAACTGTCAGTTATGTTATCCTGCTACCATCAAATCTAGATAAGAATTTACTTAACCTTTTAGGTTCTCAATAATCAGTTTTAACTTACCGAATAGATCTCATATCTCTTTATGAATTTAACAACATATCTCATTACCTCGGATAATCCATAATCTTATTATATACCTCAGATACGATATGGCTTTGCCTGTATAATCAATGTAAGGAGATTCATGAGATTATCGAAGCAATTCTTGCTAATGTCCTTCATGAACTAGGATTTCATTTCAAGATATAATGCATCCAACACACTTTCATTAGACACTCTAATTTGGATATTAAACCTTAATAGCCAAATCTTGGTATATTAAATGGTTCTCATTAGAACTTTTAATTGTCATATCACCTAGTTAATTAAACACTTGACCCAGCTCCAATTTGAGCTTCACTTAACAGATATGTAATTATTAATTCCAATAACTCAGTTGATGATGTGCCTACACAAGACTTAATTTTATCACCATTATTACACATCTTACTCAAGAGATAGTACTGAGGAGTTTCTATTATAATTACGATTTTCATTTCTTTTCTCCATTTCAAGTATTTATAATATCAATTACTTTTGTGTGGATGATTTCTCAAAGTGAATTCATTATATTCATGAATTTAGGTTACTTATTTCACCTTTAATCCTTTCACTCTGACAACTATATTCTTCAAACTCTCATAGCTTGAAGAGTTTGCAAATCCAATTGCACCACTCATTGATTTTCATACTTCTCATTTGTCTTGTAGTGTTTCCTCTAAGGTTCTTTAATATCATGGGTAACTAAAAGACTCTCCAAAAACTTTTCACATGGAATGAATGAACTTGCGCAACCTATTCAATTGAATGAATTCACAAAGAAAATTGTGATCCATACTCATATCTTATAACATTTAAGTCTTAACTCTAAGACTTGTCCTTGCAATACATTCTATTCATCATTTGAAATACATTTCAAACTTTTATTCTACAAGTGATGTCTTAAATTGTTTGGTACGATTAAAAAAATAATTTTCTAATAATCGTTCTTCTCAAAATCTCTTGAACTATAAAATAGTATAAACTATAATATCTTGCCTCGATATGTCAACACACAACTACCAGACTAAAGGTATTACAATAAATTTCTAACTTTTCAATAATCCAAGTTTAATCAAGCAATTATTGTAATTAAACTTCATTTCAATTCCCTCTCAAGGGATCCTTGCGTTATTTATGACTCATCTTAATTCCAATTTTAGGTTAATTGAACATACAACACAATAATGCCACAAATATTTGTATACATTGTTTATATCATTCAATTATTTCATGATAACACTATTTTTTCTAATTCTGCGTTGAATGTAAGACAATTCTCTAATTTTCTCAATCTTGGTCAAATCCATTAACTTGCAATTCATATTCAACATATGTCTGAGTAACTTTCACTTAAAGTTTAGTATCTGCACTTGCAATTCTTTGGTATAAACCAATTTATCATTAGAATTTATATGACTCTGCGATATTGTTTGTGCCTTTTCTTAGTCTTCAAACCTTTTATATTATCATTGATAACACAATGATAATCTTATTCCAATAGAGTCCAATAGCTCTATTTCTTTACTCGTTTACAAACATAGCATGAGCTCTAGCGAGTTTCAATGGTTCTCACCATGATTTTTAATATAATCAAGCCATTTCTTGACTCCATTTTCATATATTTCTATTTTGATCTTATTTTAATGAAAACCAGATCTCAACCAACTTTTTTGAGAACAATTGGTTTCATGTAATAGACTCAAATAAGTTGTCAATTATGGGCAATGAATTTTTTTAATTTAGTTTAATTTGATTCAGCACTGAAGTTGAGTTTTCAAACTCATACAATTTCCATTATACACAAAATAAAATGGAATTGATTATTGGTAGAATATCATAAATCAAGTAATTGATGGATTTAATCTAAAATTATGACAAAGTTCAATAAAATCTAATAAATAAATCTCTTCAGACTTTTGGAGTCACAATTCTCATTTATCTAACTTGAATTCTCATTAAGGATCTACTAAATTTCTATAATAAGTTCAAATTATTTGAATCTCAAGTGATAACTGATTTCCACGAATCACTATTGCTAGAGATTTATAACTTTATACAATTTTTTAAAGAGTAGTAATTAAAACAAGGCTTCTGTATACTACTTACCTATTCATTCCCAGTATCATACGGTATTCCTTGGAATTCCTAAATTCTCAAATTCATTGACAACTCATTTTCCCTAATTTAGACTATTCCATTCTAAAAGATCAGAATATAATGTCTTACTAGCTCACTGACATGTTCTAACTCCGATTATACACATTCTCAACTTTAAATTTTTCATATGAAATTACCATAAAAGTGATAAAAGCCCAACATATAAAATAGAGTTGAGTATCAAAGCGGACTTTTCATAATCTTTCAACTCTTATCTTTTTATGTGAATCTTCACTTTTAGTGTAATTTCCTCATTAAGATCATTTTCTTATATTCCAACATTGATCTACACATCAATCTGGTAATTTCATTATTTTTCGTACGTGCAGATCCCCCACAATGTCATTCCTTTCTTTTTTCATTTTATTAGTGAGAACGGTTCCACCACAACAACACTAATAAACGATTTCTTATTTCAATTTTATCTTCAGTATGTGTGGTTACACCGCAACTATACTATCAAGTGTTTTCTCATTATTCCAATATGTACTAGCACCATATCTGGAATCTTATACTTATAATAACTTATTAAGTATGAATAAATTAGTAGTCATCAACCTCACTAGGTTTCTCATCATCATTTACCACTAACTTCCTCATTGAATGACCTTTAATCTTGTTTAACTAGTCTCGACACTAATACATATTCTACTCAAAGGGAATCATCCCTTTTGAGCTTCATTGGATATCATTTTTTTATTAATATCCATTCTCCTAATATTTGCATCAAAGTCCAAGTCCAATCGATCCTTCTCCACTGACTATTATTAGTCAACAATAACAGTGAGAATAAAGGCCATTGGAAACTATCCAATATGAGAAGATATTACTTTTTGTCATCATAAAATTGTTGCACCAAGTAGTTAGTCGCTCTTACTCCACCAAGGATTTTGATGGAAACAAAAAAAGTGAAAGTATACTAATAAGTTTATCAAGTGTGTTTCAGTTAGTTAAAGTTTGTGGAATATCACATCTCAAGTGTTCAAGCCATACAAGTTCAAGATTTGGTCTACACGAGGAAACGAAAACGAAAAATCATATTACATGTTGTAACGTTGATGTAAGGTACATATGCCCATTTACGCTAGCCTAATGCATTAGTTCATGGATATCATGTTTTTCAAATCGCTTTTCAAATTTCAAGTGATCATTTGGAGTTTTAAATGAAACTCGCCACCTGAATCGGTCTTATAAGCTCAAACAATATGAAACCATGTTTTTATATTCACATCGTACTTTAAAAACCATTGTGGAAGTTTCCGGAAATGAAAAACTTGTTTTGAAGGGTTTTTGAAAAAACAAATTATGTATTTGCAGAAAAGCCCCTATGTATGTAATGAAATCGAGATTTTTCCATTTTTGAGATTTGTGAAAACATTCAGACCACCTAAATAGGTTCTATGACCCTTAACAAAACATGTATAACATGTTATAGAGGTTTGGTAGGGTCCCTGATGCGATAAGGAGTTGCTAACTCTAGGGCCAGATTTTTTTTTGAGGCCCCTGACGGTTAGCGCGCTAATAATTATATTAGCGTGCTAATTGCAAAGTTAGCGCACTAATTTTCAGCATGAGCATGCTAGCTTAGAGGATTAGTGCGCTAGGTCAAAATATTAAGGCGTTATTTGCTTTATTGATAGTTTTTTAAAAAGCTAAAAATCACACTTTAATTTGAATAGATGATCAAATATGAGCCTTTGGATCTCTAGAACGGTAAAAAATTGTTAAAATGGAATGTAGAACATTCTCAAGCTACCAAGAACATTTCATCATCCTGTCAAGCAAGAAAACCAAAAAGTGTAATGGCCCGCCTACCCGAAGGCCCGCAACCGTCGAAGCTACCCAGCTGTGGCGCTTATGGGAGCAAAGCCCGCGCACCTTCACAGTAAACCTGGGCATTCTCCCCTCCCACAACTCGAACCCGAGCCCCTAGAGACACAGCGTGGGTTCGAACCGTGGGAGGTGAGGGAGGTATGTGGAGGTGCGCGGGGTTTCCTCATAAGCGCCACATGCTTCGGGGTCTCGGCAGGGCTTGAGGGCAGGGTCGTGTAACCCAACAAAAAGGTGCCTCTTTTTGTAACGGCCCGCCTGCCCGAAGGCCCGCAACCGTCGAAGCTACCCAGCTGTGGCGCTTATGTGAGCAACAGCTCAATGGTACACAACTCCATGAGCCTAAGTACTTGTGTCTCTAGGGGCTCGGGTTCGAGTTGTGGGAGGGGAGAATGCCCAGGTTTACTGTGGAGGTGCGCGGGCTTTGCTCCCATAAGCACCACAGCTGGGTAGCTTCGACGGTTGCGGGCCTTCGGGCAGGCGGGCCGTTACAAAAAGTGCTCATAGTTTTCAAAGAAGAAGTTTGGATTTTTGTGTGATATCACTTGTAATCTTTCGAGGCAACTGAAACACTCTTGAAACTAGCATTATTGAGGCATACTAAAGCTTACAACATCTACTCCAGAACTGATTTTCAAATCACTCTATGAGGGTTGTAAGAAAGTCTAATTTCCTAGCTTTTCTTGTGCTTAAATTTCATATTTTTGTGTGCTTGATTTGTGGAAATCATTTGTTGTGTTATTGAAGACATTTTTCTTGGGTTTTACACTTAAACTTGATTTACTAAACCCTAGGACTGGTTTGGATAAGAGTTTGCATTTAAACTTGATTTTTATCAAACTTCTTGTTCTTTGGATTTGAAACCAGATTTGTTTTTAATCGATTCGTTTGACACGGTTTCATATTTGAGATTTGCACAAAATTAGTGACATACTTGAATTTCTTATTTATTCTCATAATTTCATGCATTAAAGTGGTTAGGCTCTAGGAGGCTTGCTTATATTTGAATTTGGTGTCGCTTTACTCTGTAAAGTGAATTTGATTATTTTCATCTATTTTTTGTAAGTGGCTAATTGTAAGACTTAGTGGGATCTAATTCGAATGGAAAACCTAGTTGAGGCTAGGCATAAACCCTAGTTGCGGCTAGGTAGGATGTCATAATTGGCAATTAGGCATTCTAGGCTTGTATGCTTAGGTTGTAACGCTTATTGGCAATATAAGTGGGGGTTTGAAAATCCTAACCGGGGAGGTAAGGTAGTGGATGTAGATCATTGGATCAAACCACTATAAATTGTGTGTCTCTTTCCATCTCTTCTATCTCCTTCATCTTGCATTGCATACATACTTGCGCTCGAGTTGTTGAATTATTTTAAAAAAGTGATAACTTCTCGATACATCCAAGTCACCCCCCTCTTAGGTGTGGTTTCAATAATTTCTTATGTCTTTCCTTTTTCTATATACTATTGAGATATAGGTTTCTCAAACCCTAATCTTCAATATTTTCTCAACTCCTGAAATATTGATGAATACAAACCATCTTATAATATTTATATTGTCTTCATTTGTTGGAACATCCCTGAAGTCTAGGTTTGCCAAAAACCTTCAACATCTATTCTTTGGATTCTAAGATAAAGATGGGAGATAAGACCTTCAAAATAATGTATAAGAGAGACATTATAGCTATATTTGTCGCATAGATACAATACATCACATCACACAACATAACTCAAGCTTTTATCTTTTATTACCCCCTAAAACATCGATAAAAACCATTTATAAAGTCCTAGGTTATCAATAACTTGATAACCAATCTCTAAGTCAGTGAACCTAGACTTCCATTCATATTACAGGTAATGAGTTCAGACTCTAATACTAACTGTATCAGAGTTATTCCTAGATTTTAACAAATATCATAATAGTGAAACAAAGCTCTATACACCTTAGCTTTCATTTCATATTTTATCAGAGTCATTAATTATTTTGAAAACAATTCGAAAGTGAAACCGATACTCTAATTAGGCTTTGATACCAAAATGTAGCATCCTCTATCCCAATAAGAGCGATACCCAGCCTAAAACCCTAATTAAGCCTTGGTACACTAGTTGGACTAAACTAGAGTAACAGTATAGCCATCCTTCATACTTGATAATCACAATACAATATATCTTATATTGAATAAATAAATGAAAACACAGTGGCATTAAAACATTTTTGATAAAATATAAGATATATAAAAAAGGCATAAACCTCAGTCGTAAAACCATATCCCGTCCTTATTTATTACAAAATAGTAATTCAATACAATATATAAATAGTAGGGAAGTCAATTCACCGTAGACGAGTCTCTAAACTTCTAATCTTCTCCATTTTTTTAGTCGAAGCGCATGTCAACAACCTGAAATATTAATTGGGGAATGAGTACTCCAACTTGCTCAGTAAGTAATGCTCGTAAGCGTATCAATTATCAACTAATATCAATTAATAAATGAATAGCAATATGAATCTAAAACATATATATTCATGCATTTAAAATGATATAACAATAGATAATAGAATGCAAGTTCAAAGGTTAATTGCAACTGTACTCATGATTTGTATTTTCATTTTCATTTTAAAGTTATACTCCCACCTTACATAAGAATACGTCTATAGAATCCATATGTTGAATGATAAGGGGTTCTACCAATGGATTCAAGTATAATCGAGCTATCAATTCTTAACAACTAAAAAGACATACTCTCACTTTACCCCAAGAATATGATCCATAGAACCCCCATGTCGGTCATTATATGATTATGTTGGTGTATTCAAGTGTAACTGAGCTATCAAACTTGAATGGACAACGAACAACTATGGTAAAACTCTAGCTTACTTAGGATGAAAGGGCAGAATCCATTTCCAGGCTAACCTTTTCCTTTTGTTAGGACAATGGACTGAATCCATTTCTAGGCTAACCTTCACATCCCTCATTCCTGATCTACCTTGTCGACACTTCCAAGGATTTTTAACATTTAAAAACAAATTTAGTCAAGTAATGGTAGATTGTCCCATTTCCAATCCATAATGATATATGAATTAAATATACTAATTTACGAAACATGATTGATAAGAATACGAGTCCCACTTACCTATGTCGAGCTTTCCTAATTCCAAAAATCTATAAACCTTTCATCGTTGACCAAAATCTTAAATTAAACCAACCTTCATCAATTTGGGTCCAATACGCTTTTATTAAAACCCTTAAATTGGTCCTAATCAAATCCGAAACCAATTTGCTACTTTTTAGGTCAATCAGATCATTTCATGTTTTTCAAACTAAAAAAACCCTGGTATAAAGTCTCGCATGAATCCCGAATTCTTCATTTTTATAAAAATCCATCAAATAATATTTATATCAAAACATTATTTTTCAAGATTCTTTTTCTTATTTTTCTAGAATTTTTCTATATTTTTTAGAATTTTCATCTTTTTTAATTTATGAAATGAGTTGAGCCTTAACTGTGGCAAACCGATTTTAGCTCAACCGAGCTGAACCGGTTCCGTTTAGGGCTCAGCCCATATTCTTCCTCAACGAACCAGAGCTCCGCTCTCTTTCATTTCATCATTTTTAAAAAAATTAAGGTTTGGCTAAATTAGGGTTTGGCTAAGCCAAACCCTATGATCGAACCAGTTGAAGAGATCACTCCCTAGCAACTCCCTAACATCTCCTTCTTCCTTCCCAAATCATCCCAATTTCATCTCCCCCCCCCATTAAAGACACACCAATAGCAAATAATCCAAAGCGTAACAACACAATATCAACAACAACAAACAACAATCAACTCACCTCGGTTCCCAATCTCTCTCACCCTCATCGGTTTCAATCCCTATCTTTCTCTCTCTAATATTTTCAGACTCTCTCTAGTTCGATTTCAATATCAATATACAGAGGAGACGATTCAATTTAGGTTTAGATAAATATTAGATTTTCTCGAGATTCGTATAATACGAATCCCGAGGCAGCTCTAATGTTTTCTTTCTTATTTTGATCTTTCTCGATATACTTAATACGCATATCGAGTTCGATCTTACAACTATCAATAAATCAGTAAAACCTCATGATCAACTTATTGTTGATCAATATAACTTTTCTCATGATTTGCACGCACGAATCTCTAGGACGATCTAAAGGACCATTATTAAAGTCACATTTTTAGTCTAACATCAATTTTTACACATGCACTTGGATTTTCTTTGAGATGTGGTTGCACGCATCTTGAGGCATCACAATGCCAACCACCTCAAGCGATCACTCATTTACTTCCTCAATTCTCACACTATTTGTATCCGAAGGCGAATCCAATCTATTATTTTTTTATTTAAATTTTATGATTCATTTATATATAGTTATATGTAACTATGTATATAAGTATATAGATAACTTTTATTTTGCGACTATAAATTCACTGTGTGTGCCAACGACCACCTTCGGGTATGCACATTATTATACGTCCCACACGTGTCACCCTCAACCTCGCAAGTTACTAAGCGCACACCAATTATTAATTATTTATTTATTTTCAATATATATATTTATATACATAATTTATATATCAATATATAAGCCTATATTAACACGCCTATGACTTCCCCGTGCGAGCCAATGAGTTCACTCGGGTATGCACGCTACCCCACGACTCATGTGCATTTCCCTTGACCCCTATACGATATTAGGCATCGTATAATTTGTAAATTATACAATTATTTTTAATAAATACAAATACACATCATATAAACACACTAATCGAGACAAGTTGGGCTGAACCACGAGCCTAACCCAGGTTAATTAGAAATTGGATCAATGCTAATCATTTGCTTAAGGTAATGGGTCATTACACTGAATGGTTGATTTCGGTGCTAGAGGACATGCTTCAAGCTTAGGTCTTAGAGTTTGGTGGAAACTGGGAGCAATACATTCCTCAATGTCAGTTCTCTTATAATAACAGATATCAAGCTCGCATTTGAATGCCTCCTTTTAAAACTCTATATGATCGACCTTGTCATTCTCCTGCATGTTGGGTAGAAATTGGAGATACAACTTTATTGGGGCCAAAGTTGATTTAGGACTACACCGAGAGAATTCAGCAAATTCGGTAGCGTTTGACTACAACATAGGTAAGACATAAGAGACACACCGATAAGCATCATAGATTTTGGAGTTTTCAAAGAACCATCATGTTCTTTTGAAAGTCTCGCTTGTGAAAGGGTTGTATAAATTTGTATTGCGAGGTAAGATAGCTCCAAGGTATATTAAGTAATTCAAGGTAAAAGAAAGAGTTGTTCTCGTTGCTTACAAGTTATACTTTCCTTTATAGCTAGCTAGAGATCATAATGTCTTCCACGTATCCATGCTCTACAAGACGGAGACTCGATTCACTCCAAGGATTGATTGAAATGAATTTGATTTTTGGGAAAACTTAGCTTACGACGAACCACCAATTCATATTCTTGATCATAAGATTCAAAAGCAGTGAACAAAAAAAATCCTTTTGGTTAATGTTAAATGGCAGTTTCATAAAGATAAGGAGCTAACTTGGGTGTAGGAATCGTATATGAATAAGGTTTTCTTTTCTCTTCGAAACTACATGTAGTTTTATATTAAATTTAGTTTCGAAGAAAAAATTTATTTAAATTGGAGAGACCGTAACAACTGTTACCTTAAGCTAGTGATTTAGTGTTAGCTCAAATCCTTATTAACCCGAGTTAGGCTCGTAGTTATGTACGACGTACCTCGATTAGGGTGTGTATAGGTTGTATGATTTTTGGTGTTTGTGTGGTATGTTTAATGAATTTATAAGTTATTAGAAATATATTTTCTTATAATTGAGGAATAAATAATTCATTAATGAATTGTTGGTACACCAAGTGCAACAAGGGGCTTGTGAAATGAGTGTGCAAACTCGAGAATACTAGTAGGCATGTTCGGTGAATTTATTGGTGATAAAATACATGAGATATATATATATATATAATTGATATATAAATATACATATATATAAATATAAGTTTTATTTGATTAATATGGATTGTTGGATCGCCTCGGGAGGAGCGAAAGTGGAAGATTGTGTTAAGATGTGAGTCTCTTTCATTTGGTGTTACTTTTACACAATGTTCATTTGATTAGCCTCGAGATATCACAATGCATATCTTGAGGAGAATCCATATATATATATATATATAAATCAAATTCATTCATACTTATCATTGTTTCATCGATCGAAAGGAGAGGAGAAACAGCTAAGGATTTGAGTTAAAGTTGGAAGGAGAGGAGTTCGATTGATTCAAAGTGTTAATGATGGATTAAACCACTGGTGATTTTAAGATTCATCACGGTTGGTAAGTTTAAGTTTGGTTTTGATTTGAATTTGTGAGTTGATGATGAATCCTCGTCCATTAAGGTTGTGGATAAATGAAAATGATATACGACCTTATTAGAGACCTTCCCTGATGTTGCGAAGAAGTCTTGGATGTTGTTGTTTATGTTTGTGATCGAACCGAGGTTGCTGCTTGGTTCTCTAATGGAAAGCTCAATAATAGAATGCATTCCTTATGCATTCCTTGTAGCAGGGAAGCGTGCTCCCATTAAGAACTATGAAAAACCTAGTTGGTGGAGTGCGCTCTACCAAATGAGGGAGCATGCTCTAACCTCTAAAAATAGCAATTATGTTAAGTTTTATATGAAAATCTCTAAGGGATTAGGGACTAATTTAGAGGTTCTAAATGTAAGGTACTAGACATGTAAAGACCTCAAATAGTTTGTGATAGGTTTTCAAACACTGGGAAAGGCCAAGTAACCTACAAAGTTAGGAAATTGGAAATAAAACCTAACTGAGGCAAGTATGGATTAGCTTATTTATTAATATTGTCTAGATATTGTAGTATATGTATTTCATATAGTTTATGGAATTGAATGTAGGCTATGTACACTGTGATCGGGTTTCAATAAAAAAAAATGGTGTATGATGTTATTGGTGAAACTAAACCCTAGAGTTGAGAATAGGTTGTATAGGATATAGGTTTGGTTCCTGACCAATATATTCAATCCTACTCAACTAAATTGGTTGCATGGATTACATATTCACTAGAGAGTTTATGACAGAACCATTGAACATTAATGGATTGGCTAGCCTGAGCATCGACCAATATTTTGGTTTAGCAATTGCATTAATTTTTTTGTTGGGTAATCGACCCTAGATATACAAATGAAATTGCAATCACAGTGTATTAACCATTAACTATATGACTTGATCTCTATTAGATTATACGCTTTCCATGATTCGGTTAGCTATGTTTGGTTCATATTATTATTGCATATCACTCTTGATTATTATATGGAATGTTGTTAGTATGTGATTCCTTACTTACTGTGCAAGTTGGAGCGCGCATCCCAAATTAACATTTTAGGTTCTCATCCTAATGTTTCAGCTAGAGGGAAAGAGAAAACCTATGAGTTTTAGTATATTCTCTACAATGCAATGACTCCCTTTGTACATAAATACTGTTTGAATTACATTGTTGTAATACAACAAGGCTTAGAGGTTTTGTAATTATGTTTTGGTTTTGATAAAATCCAGATTTATGTATATCATTTAAATTCTTGAAAAATATTAAATTTTCCATTGTGTAAACTTTGATTTTCATTTTGATATCGATATACAGGTTGAGTTTATTATTGGGTGTTAGGGTTCATACGTAGCGAAAAATTCAATTTTTTTTTGAAAAACCCTAATAGGATAAAAAATAAGTTCCATTAAACTTGATCTACATAACTAAATCGTACCTTAATCTGTGAATTCCTTCTCTAATTGATTGATCTCCAAGACGTTTAAGCGCATGTCCTATATTGAAAATCCATGCATAAACGGTTACCATAATTTGGAGTGCTAGCCCCAAAAGAGATAGAAGATGTTTTTTCTTTCTCTCCTAAAATCCAGAGAACTCAAGATTTGCAAAAATGAGAATCTTTTTTCGTTTTAGGTTTTCAACCTCTATTTATATATGTAGATAAACCCTCACTTAAAATCCTATTCATAATACAACTATTGTATATAGGCAGTTTAAACAAATTACACATATGCCCCTATTAATAAGTTATCATATAACAAATTATAATGGCTTTTATTTCATGAGTTTTACCATATAAAATTCATTACCTTAAACCAATCGAAATTGTGTAAAACCATTCTTTATGTGCGACCAAATAGGTTCACGCGTCGTTGGCAGTGAACCAAAACCATTTCGATACACAAGTTATAAACGGTCTCTAGCTAGGCATTATGGCTACTGTCACGGGGCTATTAAGTGAGGGGTTTACCCTAAGGAAATTCTTCTCGCTTAATCCAACCCGTGGCGCCTAAGGGCCACCATAGTTCAACACTACCAATATTCAAAGTGAATGAACAACAAACAAATGTACCAAGGAAACGTTTTACTAAGCTCTCAGTGAGAATACAACGATATCACTCTATGCTTCCCTAAGCATGGTGCCCTTGGCTTTGCAGATCAGCCAACAAGTAGTTACATAACCGTCAAGGACACATATCCTGATTACATTGATTCACATACTAAGTAAAACCCCACTCTTTATGGTTGAGGAAGTTACTCAACTGCCTTGTTCCCTTGCTATCATCTGGTTCCACAACCGCCACAACTGCTTGGTCAATTGGCATATGCTTAATGTGCTTGGGACATTCTCGAACGTGTCTTAGTCATGCCACCTTGACTTGGTCCATCCGTGCCTCAAGGTGACTTGGTCCATGCTTTGCTTGGGGACAGGGTTAGCTAGGGTGCCTAGCTGAGCTTAGACACCCTGGGTGCTAGCTGGGGCTCGGTCGAGTCCCACCAGCTCAGGGTGGCTTGGACCGCATGTTAGAGGGTCTCCCTTGCTTCCATGCCCATGCCGCCCCAAGGAGAGGACACACCCCTCCTTATAGTAGATGTTAAATCGTTCCTTGAACTCTAATAGGAAACATCAAGAAATGAGACCAATCATACTTTGACTTGGTCAACGCCCAAGTCAAGTTTTGTCAACCCTTGCCAAGGTATGTTTTGCTCGTGCCAAGGCGTAGCCTTGCCCGTGCTTAGGCGCGGCCTTGCTCGTGCCAAAGGAACCTGCCAATGTGCGCTCGTGCTCGTGCCAAAGGAACCTGCCAAGGTGTTTCCTTGCTCATACCAAGGTGCGGACTTGCTCATGCCAAAGGAACCATCTAAGGTGTTGCCTTACTCATGCCATGTCGCGGCCTTACTCGTGCTAAAACAACCTGCCAAGGTGCACCCATGCTCAGGCTTAAGGGATGCGCCAAGGCACGACCTCATCTGCGCCTAGGCGCGTGCCTAGGCGTAACCTCATTTGTGCCAAGGCACCGATGCCTAGGCGTTCACCAAGGCGCGACCTTGTCCGCGCCAAGGCGCCGTGCCTAGGAGCGCGACAAGGCGCAACCTTGTCTAAGCCTGTGTGCACTACCTCATCCGTCTCGCATGCTATCCCACAAACCATCCATGGGTGCACCATCACACAACCAAGCATCATGGAACCATCTGAGTCCACCGAAACATGGATATTTGCTAGGTTTCTCGTTGCCCAGCCCAGCCTACTCGAGTCATGCTATTGAGGGGCTAACAGCTACCCAAGTAGCATGAATATCGAAATCGATACAACGTAATGAATAACATATATCATATTCTTTTTTCATGCGATATCCTTTGATAAAATATAATGCATGGAAATTCACCCTTAATATTTAATTTTACTAGTCTTAATATTCAGGTAGACTGAAAACATCCAAATGATATCGATCATATCAATTCACTTGGACTTGGTCATTTAAAACTCTAACATATAGAGGAACCCACTGATATATATATATATATATCTATACGAGAGAGAAAAATTATATTTTGATTATATACCTTCACATATTATTCACTTGGTAATCAATCACAATCTTTATAATCGTTCAGTTAAAGATAACATTTGATTATGTCAAATTACCATGCTCATAATATTGAAGTATATGATAATCTCAGGTCGAAAGACTAATGATATATCTATCATAAGTAACACCTATGACTTAATCCATGTTGTGTTGTCATTGCGGGTCGGTCCAGTACCTTGTTCCTTAACAAGTACTCATGATCTCGATTTGTATCCTTATACGCATGATCATCACGTAACTATCAATCAAGATTTACACTAGCCTTAATTCATTATAATTTCTAGTATAATGATCGACTAGGGACATTTAGGATATTTCAACAAATACACATGGATCTTACACTAGCATTTCAAATTACGGTTACCATTTATGTGTAGATTTTTGATAAAGTACATGCGCTTGAACGTCATGGAGATCGACCAATCAAAGAAGGAAATTACAGATTAAAGTGTGGTTTACTTTTATAGATCAAGTTTAATAGAACTTATTTTCGATCCTGTTGGGTTTTTAAAAAAGTTGTTTTGATTTTTTCGCTACGTATAGCCAACCACGTTTACTTGTGTTGTGAAAACAACAAGGCGATAGCACATGCCAAGGAACCAAGATCACACCATCGTTCCAAACAAATACTTAGACATTTTCATCTCATTCGAGAAATCATTGAGAGGGAGATGTGAATATTTGCAGAGTTTCTACAAAAGACAATTTTGCAGATTCTTTGATGAAGTCTCTTCCACAAGCTAAACATTATGGTCATGTTAGGTATTAGACACATGAATGATTGGCCTTAGTGTAAGTGGGAGATGTTGGGGCATATGCCCTAAGACAATCTAAAAACATTGTTTATCTTATAATTGTAGTTAATGAAATTGAAGTTTTCATTTGTTGTTTTATTTTAAGTGATTACATATTTACCTTATAGTAAAATCCATGGTTATTTGTTGAAATATCCTAAATGTCCCTAGTCGATTGTTATAATAGGAACTATAATGAATTAAGCTTAGTGTAAATCTTAATTGATGGTCATTTGATGATCATGCGTATAGAGATACAAATCAAGATCATGAGTACTTGTTATGGGAACAAAGTACTAGAGTGACCCGCTATGAGAACACCACATAGATTAAGTCATAGGTGTTACTCATGATAGGTATATCATTAGTCATTCAACTTAAGATTACCATAGACTTCGATATTAGGAGCATGGTAATTTGACACAATCAAACATTGTCTTTAACTAGACGATTATAAAGATTGTGATTGGTTAACATGTGAATAATATGTGAGGGTGTATAATCAAGATATAATTCGTCCCTCTCATATAGAGAGATATCAGTGGATCCCTCAATATGTTAAGCTGTTAAATGGCCAAGTCCAAGTGAATTGATATGATCAATGTCATTTGATGATTTTAGTCTACCTGAAGATCGAGACTAGTACAATTGAACATTAAGGGTGACCTTCCATCCCTTATGTGTTATCAAAGAATATCGCATAACAAAAGGATATGATATATGTTATTCAATAGGTTGTGTCAATTTTGATATTCATACTACTTGGGTGGTCATAATGCCTTGCCGAGACCGCTTATGACTTATGTATCAAATGGTTTTGGTTCACTGCTAATATTACATGAACCTATTGGGTCGCACACAAAGAATAGCTTTGCACAATTTCAATTGGTCCATGTTAATGAGTTTTTATATAATAAAATTCATTACATAAAAGCCTTTACAAGTTGTTATAAGATAACTTATTGATAGGGGCGTATGTGTAATTTGTTTAAACTGCCTAAATATAATAGTTGAATTACGATTTGTTATATGATAACTTATCCACACATATGAATAGAAGTTGAAGCCCTAAAAAAAAAAAAAAAAAAAAAAACTTTCATTTTGCTAATTTCGAGTTCTCTGGATTTTGGGAGAGAGAAAAAAAAATTTCTATCTTTCTTGGGGCTACCACTCCAAATTGTGGTCACTATTTGTGTGTAGATTTTTGATAGAGGACACGCTCTTGAACATCTTAAAGATCGATCAATCAGAGAAGGAAATCGCAGATTAAGGCATGGTTTACTTTTATAGATCAAGTTTAATGGAACTTATTTTCGATCTTGTTGGGGTTTTTCAAAAATTTGTTAAGTTTTCTGTTGCGTATGAACCCCAAAACCCAACATGTACCATGTACGAATTGAGAGGCTATTGGCTCTAGTTAAGTCTAGCTGGTTTACCGGGGCTTAATTTGGGTTTTTGGTCGGGTATCGACCTAATTAGGTAAGGGAATGCTACACAAGATAAATAAGTGGATAAAGAGATAAAAGTGAATTGAGCCAAAAGACCACACATATATGGGTATCCAAATGGTATATGTCCATCTAGTTGCAACACATAGTTACAAAATGACTTTGAAGGCGTGTTATAAATTTAACTAAGTCACCAATAGTTTAGATCGACTTCATCAACTATAGCAAACACACCTCTACATGGTTTACTTTCTAATCCTAAACAACATACTTAGCACAATCTTCAATCCGTATGGTCATAATGGTACATATGATCACATAGTACGGGTACCAAACCTATGACTACCATTCGACTACTTAGACCTTATGCCACTCGGTATACGAATATTACACAAAGATAAACAATACGCACCATACGGGTATATCTTAGACAATGAATTAGATTCATAATACATGTATTTCACCAAGACATGAATAAACTTTCACATGGAATAGCTTTTCACCAAACACGACATGAATGGGAATCTCAATCCAATGATTCACCTAGAAATATATTTCCAACAAGATGTGAATAGCAATCACATAGATAGCATTTCATAAGAGATTTGAATCAATTTAAATGAGAAGAGAATTATCATTGAGGCCCCTACTTATTTACTCACCTTTATCGCGCTAAAAAGATCCTAACATGTCTACCACACACCTAGAAACTTGCACCTAACACCTGATTACATCCGTAAGTCCCAGATGTCAATTTGGTAAATCTAAGTGTGTTAAAGACACTTATATTACAATATTGAAATAACCTTCTTGTTACATATCGTGTGGTCATAGGACATGACCAGAACCCTTTGTGTTTACAAGACATGAGATTTGTGACTGCAACCCCTTTTGGGCACAAACGTCCCCTGTAGACAAACGTCCCTTATGAGTACATATGTACAATGTGGGCAAAAATGTCCCTTGCGAGCAGAAAGGTCCCTTGTGGGCACAATCGTTTCCTGTGGGCATAGTTGTCTATTGTGGGCACATACATCCTTTTTGGGCATGCACTTTCATGGTCATAAACATCATCTATGGGCACATATGTCTTCTGTAGCCACAACACTATTCATCATCTTTTCCAACAGCCTGACGTAAAATAAAATAACTTAAACTTCAACATTAAACCTTGACCAAAACCAAGAAATTATTGCTCATTATGGGATGATTTTGACCCAATAGCTCCCATTTAACCAAAATTAATAATAATACCTCAATCTAAACCCAAGATTTGAATCAGTCAAGAGTCCAAATCAATGCATTTCATGAAAAATCCCAAGAGTAGTTGACCCTCAATGATTTTGCAAAATAAGAGTGAACCTTTTATTTTGTTTGCAAAATCTGAGTTTGAAAGCTCATTTTCACTATGATCAACAACACAACATGCATGTTTTGAATTATTCAGAGTTGAAACTACAACAAAATGGAGAGATTTCATATCTAGAGCTTTGATTCCTTGATTTTGAATACTCTTATGTTGAAATCCACTTGAGATTAGCCCTAACACCCTTTGCTTTGATGAAAAATTGAGCACACTCCAAGCTTTCTCTCTTATTTTCTTTTTTGTTTAAGAATGATCTTGTTTTGTGCATGGAAGCAACATTTCTACTTTATACATTCTTCTTTAGGTTAGATCATATCAACACATCTCCCCATGTTGTACATCTTGATGCTCGTCCTTTTTTTAGTAGTGGGAAACTCACATCCTACTAGAAAACAACTATTCATTATTAGACTCCTACTGTAATAGCTCAAGTCGCTAATAATAGATTTTGTATGTAATCAGGGGTGACATGCCCCGAGAACGAGTACACGATTCTAACCCTCGGCTCAGAGATCAAGATGTATGATATTTTTGAGTAATGGATGTCTAGCATGATGTATGTGTGTACACTAAACCCAAACGTTTAATTAGTTTGTTTATTCATTATTTCGGTGCTTGAGCGGAGACATGCTTTGGGATGGGTGCGAGCGTAGGACCGGGTATGAGTGATATGGTTAATCTCTAATTTAACCTTAAATATTAATGTGGTCAAGTAACTTATTTACTTAGCCTATGGTTGAGATGTAATCAATTACAAAGCCTAAAGTCTAAATAAAATATTGCACACATGTATATGCTTCAGGATGCGTGTAAAGGTCGGGGCACTAGATGCCGAGTAGTCGGAGGTTAATGGGACAACTAATATGTAAACAAATGAGTTTAAAATACACTAACCATGTTAAGGTGCCTAAGTTAATTGGTTTGATTAAATTAATGCAACGCATATAGTTTCAAATTAATAAATTAAGGGCCCTTAGATAGCTTTTAAGATGATCTTAGTTATGGACTCAAGGCAAGATGTGTCTAGAAGTAAGTCACAAATGAGTGTGGCTGATTCAAATGAAGGCCTTAAGATTCTTCTATAGATGAAATACGCATTTGATTAAAAACTCAACTATAAAAGGGCACTTTTAGTGCTCAAGTTGAACATGCAAGCTATGTCTATGGAGCATTTTCGGTTAAGAATAACACATTAGGTCATCAATTCTAGCTAGGTAATGAAGTCTCAACCCTTTTAATTTCATTTCCATCATTATGCATACGAGTTAAAATGGGTTTTCCTATGAATTTCAAGTCTTCAACTAAAATTAGGTCCTCCTATGGATGTTTTAACTAGTTTTTGAACAAATTATACCTCTGGATTTCTTCTATATAATCTAAGGTGTTTTGACAAAAAAAGGATTTTTAATTCAATGCATGTTGAAAGGTTGTAATTTGATATAAATCTATTGAAGTGTAAGTCGTTATTGTTATGAAATGTGTATCAGACCCTTGGTGAAGGGGAGCGAGGGTTTGAGATGATGGAGATGAGCCACGATGCGAAATTGGGCAAGCCAGTGCGTAGCCCGTGCCTGGCACCATGTCCGACGTTATGAGTTTATATGCACCTTGCCAGTTGAATGCACAGTGCCATAACAACGCTATGCCCTCTCTTCACTAAATGGGCTGGTGTCAGCGCACCCCGAATTTGAAATGTTTTTAATTATCCAAATAACTCCTAAATAGATACAAAAGCACTCAAGGGCTTAGGATACGTTGGATGGGTGTGAGACACGTGTTTCGGGAAGCATAACAGTTAATTTAGCTAGGAATTGGTGTGGTATGATGTAAGTAAACCTATTAAGACAAATATCTACAATTGATTTCCATTATTTAAGTTGATATATAGTCACTTAGACTATTTTGTTGCCTTTTCTTATTCCAAATGTCATAATTTGTATTTGTGTTTCCTAATAAAGTTTAATGAATTCATTTAATCGTGTTATAACTTGATCTGTCATTCCTTGTCTTGATTACGTTCTACGTTAGATTCCCTTCTTGTTGTTGATTATTAACTGCAGGATTTATTTACCAAAAAACATGCTATGATATGCTCATTCCTTATTAGTATTTGAACGTCTCTATGCCAATACGTGTGTTGTGAAGTACTTGTGTTTATGTAATCTAAATATCCAACTCAGTGCCAAATGCCCAATAGGTCTCTGATATTCCACCAATATAAACGCCTATTATATGAGATGCAAAACTCACGGGGTTAGATTCCATGGGGATGTTATCACTCAACACAGCTAATATATTTCTATCTTATGAGTAGCGCAGCTCACGGGGTTAGATTCGCTCACGATGTCGGCACTCCACAGCTAATGTTTCTAACGCGGCACACGAGGTATGAGACCCATAGATTTTGGCTATTAATACCTTATGGTTGTTCTACAATTATTTTGTAATAACCTGTTACCTTAAGTAGGTAATTAGTGTTAATTTGAACTCTAATCAACCCGAGTTAGGCTCGTGGTTAAGCCCAACTTGTATCAATTAGCATGTGCGTGGATTTGTGTGTTGTTTGGTGTTTGTATGGATTGTATTAATAATTATGAAAATAATTAGATCAATTGGCTTATAATTGAATCATTGACAATTTATGGGACTTCTCATACCATGTGTGGGTCAATGGTGACGTACAAGAGTCTTGGGATAACATGCACGCCCGAGTGTACTCGTTGGTGCCCACGACAAAATGATAACCCATGAATAAAGGTGTAAATATATTTATATATAGTGTATGCATAAATATATATTTTCAAAATAATTAATAAATTGGTGGGCGCCTACTGAAATGTGGGATCGAGGGTGACATGCGTAGGATATATAATATTATGCACGCCCGAGGTTGGTCGTCGACGCATGTAGTGAATTTATAGGCGCAAAAATGAATCCTAAATTTTAAATCAAATTAAATTACACATTAGATTTACCTCAATATACGTGTTATGCTTGAGTCGAGGAAGTGAATGGTTTGTAAGATGGAATGCTTGAGAGATTATTTACTCCTTGAGATGTATGCAACTACGTCTCAAGGAAAACCAAGGTGCATGTGTAGGCATGTGTCAAGAATTGGTGTCACTTTAAGTAGTGACAATTTAATTTATGTTCTTATGATCGGTCTCGAGATTCATGCATATGAATCTTGAGAAAATCCAATATTTATCCCCAACAGAACAACCGCCTCATTTGTGTATCGAAATCGAAAGTGAGAGAAAGGAAGGAGGGAACATTGGAGACATAGACGGGGGAATTAAAACTAATGATTAAGAAGGTGAGGGTGTTAGGTGTGTTGTTGTTTATTGATGTTAGATTGTTCTTTGTTGTATTGTTGATGTTGTTAGGTTTTGTCGTTGCTGTTGATGGAGTTTGGGATACGAAGCTCGGCCCATCCGAGGAAGCAGAAGACATGAGTCGTCTTAACCTAAAATTGACAAATTAACTCCAAATTCAACTGGGAATGGTTTAAGAGTTCTAATCAATGAGTATTATACTCAAATTGATGATGATTAAACCTCTATATGTACAATTTATGTATGGATATATTGTAGAAGTAATTAATATATGTGTTAGTATAAAAAAAATCTCAACATGAACAATTCTACAATATAAAGATAGTAAAATATTGGTAGTAAAACACTGTTGACAATAATAAGATGCAATATATTGAATATACAAAGGAAAGTTAGAATTAGTCATAAAGCAATATGAGAAAAGGCAATCATTTTTCACCATTAATTGGTTGAGGAGCTTCGAAAACAATCAAGAAAGTTTCTAATTCTCACCATAATGAGATGAAGAAGAAACTAATTTGCAAATAACCTAAACTAAGGAAGTAATAAAGAGAGATCAGAGAACGTGAATGGAGGGGAGAAAGAGAAACATGGCGGAAAAGGGAGAGGTCAAACAAAATCAATAACTTCCAATCAGTTTCTATCTAGGTAGTTATCTAATATGGGAGTTGAGAAGATTAAAAGTTTCATTTGAATATAATTTGTTTACTAAAAATACTCCTATTGCTCAGTTGTCATTTATTTCTAAAATCAATAAGAAAAAACAAAATTAGGGGCAATATAGGCAATATTAGAAAGTTTTAATTAATAGGGTCCTAAGGAGGATTGACATTATATATAGTATCGATACGGGTTCGAAAAAAAAATATGTTTCAAAAATGATTATAGGTCTGGACACTATTTTAAGTCATCATTAAGGGGTGTTCAGACCTTTTTGTGCCACCCCTATTGGGATAAAATTTTTTATAAGGAACCTTAGGAGGACTCCTCAAGTTTTATAATTATATGCATATTATAAAACATTTTGCGAGAAAGATATGCTCTCACGAGCTTAAAGATCTCCACTAATATCACAGAGTCGATGGGCACGTGTGTTGCACGTAGTGGGAGTAGATAAATCGAAAGAAAAGAAATATTTTCTTCATTAATATATATCATCCATTAAGAGAAATGCAATAGTATCTAGCAATTCTTAAAACTCCACATCAATTGGCATGACTATTATGTTGGCTTTGCATAGTCTTTCCAATTCTCCCCTACATTCTCACTCTTTAATGATCAGTTGAAATTGAATCAAAATTAAAATTGCTGGAAAATGTTTCAAAACTGAAAGGAGATAAACAAATTCTTAACACACAAATAATATAAAACCAAAATACAAATATAAGATATTGATTATATATTAATCATGGTATTCTATATCTACAATTTATGTATGGATATATTGTAGAAGTAATTAATATATATGTGTTAGCATAAACAAATCTCAACACGAACAATGCTACTATGTAAAGATAGTAAAACATTGGTAGTAAAATATTGTTGACTATAATAAGATGCAGTACATTGAACATACAAAGGCAAAGTAGAATCGATCATAAAGCAATATGAGAAAATGCTATCATTTTCCACCATTAATTGGTTGAGGAACTTCGAAAACAATCAAGAAAGTTTTATCCACTTCTCACCATAATGAGATGAAGAGAAAATTGATTTGCAAATAACTTAAACTATGGAAGATACAAGGAGAGATCAGAGAACGTGAATGGAGGGGAGAAAGAAACGTGGCAGAAAAGGGAGAGGTCAAATAAAATCAATAACTTCAAATCAGTTTCTATTTAGGTAGTATCAAATATGGAAGTTGAGAAGATTAAGGAAAGTTTCATTTGAATATAATTTGTTTACCCAAAATACCCATATTGCTTGGTTGTCATTTATTTCTAAAACAAACAAGAAAAAACAAATTAAGTGCAATATAGGTAATATTAGAAAGTTTTAATTAATAAGATCCTAAAAAGGATTGCCATTATATACACCTTAACTTTTGTTTCAAATTGTATATGAGTTATTACTTATTTCGAAAACAAATCCAAAGTGAAACCGAGACTCTGATCAGGCTCTAATACCAAACTATAGCATCTCATATCCCAATTAGGGCGATACCCAGCTTTAAACCCTAATTAAGCCCTGGTGCACCAGTCAGACTCAACTAGAGTAACAGTACAACCATCCTTCACACCTGATAATTACAATACAATATATCTTATATCAAATAAATAATTGAAAACATAGCGGAAATAAAAAAAAAATTGATAAATATAAGATATATATAAAAAAGGCAAAAATAAATAACAACCCATCATCACTTATACCCTTGATCGCCATCATTGGCAATGTGATGAGTGCGTACTATACATTTATGTGAGTTGTTGTACATGAAATAGGACAACAATTTAAAAACATAACAAATTAAGATACACATCCTTATATTTTAAATTAGATATGTTTTCATTTGCTATTATTTTGATGTAGTAGGAATTTTTATTTTTTTTGAAGAAAAATAGAAGTTTCATTAATCATTAATAGCTTGTTACAGGACAAGACATAGAACCAAAAAATACATTGATTCTCTAAACCTATTTGTTCAAGAGAACTGCAATTAATTTGGATGTGAATGCGATTGTGAAATTGAAACAGGTTGACAATCAGGGACTGCTCTCTACAACGTTGAAACACATTACAATACATACACATCACTAGAACGACATAACAAATAACAAAACTTTCCGACAAGGAGTAGGAAATAAAAAAATTCCAACGAGGAGAAGACAAATCAAGAACTTCTGATTAGGGAAGACAAACTAACTATGAAATGAAAAAACTAAAGAAGAGACCAACCCAGCCACCCCACAAAATCTACACATAACCGTTGAGGTAGATGTAGTGCAACAAGGGTGAAGCAATCTTCAAAAATCAAACTAGGTCTGCAGCTTATTGGATGAATAAAATAAAAACAAATGTGATTTGAACCACCGCCGATCGAAATGGGCAATCGGTGGTGGTTCAAAACCAAAAATCACAAACAAAAATCAATAAAAAAAAATTATAAGGTTTTGGTAGAGAGAAAAGCGGGAGGTTTGATTGATGTAGTAAGAATCTTAATATTATTATATTGATAGAATTGTATATTAACATCAACAATAACATCAAACAGTCGGAGATTGAATAATTTGTAAAGAAGTTTTGAACAGACTTAAGGTTAATCTAATTGATCTACCAACACATATATATCTGACTATAACCATTACGTAAGATTAACTCAATATCAAACTAGAACAATAAGTAAAACACAAAACATTAGTGGAAAACCTTAGTGATCTAGTAGGATCTGATACCACATGTAAAATTCTAAACATTTTAAACAATAAGTACGGTTGACAGTATTATCATGGTGCAAGAGATTATCTATCAAATTAAAAAAAAAACAGGGAAGGATAGCTACTTGGCTATGAAGATTGACTTTGAGACGATCTATGATTGTATATCTTGCATTTTTTTTGCATAATACGTTAAGGTATTTTAATTTGCCAAGCAATATGATTGATTTATAATTTTTTTGTGTTTCCTGCGTTACTTCCTCAATTTTAAGGAATGGCGAGAAGACTGATCCTTTTACTCCTCAAAGAGGCTTATGTCAAGGGGATCCTCTCTCCCCTTATCTTTTTTTGCTTTGTATGGCGAGACTAGCACATATAACTAAAGGAGCTATTAGTTGTGGTGAATGGAAACCGATCCAATTATCTCATGGGGGTGTCACATCTTTTCTTTGCGGATGATATTATTCTGTTCTCTAAGAGCATCTCTAATGGGGCCATGGATTAGGGTGGATGTGGAACACTTAAGATAGAATAGACGTCCCAACCAAAAAACTCTCTCCAATGGTAATGTAGATTTACACTGTGGAGATGATGTGGCACAAATAACCATCCACATTTTTGATCACACCTTCTATTTCTAAAGGGTACGATAGATAGTGTGCAACATGCCACATCATAAGAGGCACACGAAAAAAGAACCAAAAAAAAAATTTAGAAGATTATGTTTTTCTTGTTTTGGATTTTGTTTGGTAACTTAAATCTATATATCGTATAATATATAATACAATAATTTATATAATTTAAGTATATATATTGATACATACAATATATACATGTAACGCTCTTGAACAAAAATATGTCGATAAAAATTGATATACCGATACAAATCAACAAAAAATGATATACCGATAAAAAAATCAAAGGAAAAGAAGAATGGTGAGGCACACACACATATATATTCCGAAAAAATTAATATAATTTTTGTTAAATTTTATTTAACAATTTTTTTGAGAAAAAAAGTCTTTACATGGGCAATCCACCTTATGCATTGGAGAATATTTTGAAACTTTAATGTCTATTTAGTCCACGTAAGATGGACATTCCCTCCATGGTGATGATGTGGCATGAATCCACAATCATAATCCACATTTACCATTAGACATGCTCTAAGGTGTCAATGTCACGTATCAGGATCATTAATTCTATAGTAGAAGATTTTTTCGCCTTATCGAGGGAGAAGTTATGCTTGAGTAAATCGAAGATATTTTTTCTCCAAGAATGTCAAACATAGTGAGGTGTCTCATATGAGTTTGTATTGTGGTATATGGGTAACTTCTAACTTGGTAAGTTATCTTTGAATCCCAATCATCCATATAAGGGTTTTAAAGGAAATGTTCTAGCATATTTTCGAGAAGATTGAGGCGAGACTTGCAGGTTGGAAGGCTAAGCTTCTGAATATGGCGGGATGCGCCACTCTAATTAAGGTTGTCACCTCTGTAATTCCTATTACATAATGCAATGTTTGAAACATCCTGTGAGTATTTGTCACCGAATTAATCAACTTAATAGGAATTTTCTTAAGGGATCAACTAATGAGAGAAGAAATTTACATATGGTAAAATGGGATGAAGTATCTAAATCTCCTAAAAATGGTGGTTTGGGAATTTGTATCTCTGCTTATGTAAACAATGTCTTACTTGCAAAGCTTGCTTGGAAGGTGTTTCATGGTGATCCAACACTTTGGGTCAAGGCCTTGTCTATGAAGTACATTAAAGAGAATTCTATTCTATTAACTTCCAAATATGTTGTCGACTCACCTATATGGAAGGATATTCTTCATACTCACCTATATGGAAGGATATTCTTCATAGTGCTTCTTATTTAGAGCAGGGTCTATGTTAGAGGCTTGGTGATGTTTTCATGATTAGACTTTGGGATGATGTTTGGTGTGGTAGTATAAAATTGAGAGAACTTTTAAGAGTCTCAATACATTTGGAAGATGAGGGCTGTATGGTCAGTGATATTATTGATGAACACGTATCTTAGAATTTTCAAGCTTTAAGTTTAGTACTTCCTAATGTTAGACAAAATCATTAAGGTTTGTTGTACAGTGTATAGTATTATGTTGTTGATAGATAGGATCAATGTAATTGTATGGTTCGAGGTCTATTTAACAGCGGTGAGATTATAGTACATATTGTAAGGATAGCTGAGTCAGTTATCTATATACTCATGATCAACGGCTGTGGATTCATCCAATTGAACGGTTGTAATCCTTTCTTGATATTAATATAAATATGGGAGACAGCTCAATGTGAGAATCATTCAATTCATCACATTGAACCTCTTTGCCTTTTTTGGTTAGGGTTAGGGTTTCACCAGTTAGGGTTTCTGGTTAATATGGTATCAGAGCTGCTATGACGGTGTCATGGGTTATAGATCTGAAGTGTCTGAGCTTGGATCTCCTGGTGTGGTCATGCATGGTTCCAATTTTGGCTTAACGAGTCATGCAACTACTCTATTTACCCTGAGTCAGGCAATCACGATCAAACTTGATCTTGATAATTTCTTGTTATAGAAGTCACTGGTACTACCAGTGATGAAAGGTCGTGAGTTAGATGTGTATATTCTTGGTACTTTACCATGTTCAACGAAAACTTTGACAGATGGATCTGTCAATCCAGACTATAAGTTTTGGTATATGAAGGATTAGCAAGTTCTAGGATGGTTGATGAACTCTATTTCAAAAAATGTTGCTATGCATCTGATTGGGTTTGAATCATCGAGTGAGGCATGGTTCACGATAGAGGAATATTGTGCATCTCACAATAAAGCACAAATTCAAGTGTACAAAAGAGGGATTCAAAATAAGAAGAAAGGTTCTCTGACGATGAACGAGTTCTTGCGCCAGATGAAAGAACTTTCAGGCACCATAATCATAGCTAGATCTAAAGTGAGTGTTAAATATCTCATCTTCTACACTCTGGCTAGATTGGATGCTAAGTATTTGTCGATCATCTTTGTGTTGCAAAATATTACTTATGATATGAGATGGAATGAATTCTAGGCAGTGCTTTTGAGTTTTGAGAGCACAATGAAGCAAATTCATGCAGTTAAAGGTATTAACTCACTTAGCTTGCACGATTCAAGTCCAGTAGCAAATTCAGTAGAAGTAAAGATGAAGAGTTTTATAACTGCTTTTCCACTCACCAATAGTAATGGCAAGAATTCAGGATCTAGTTCTGGATCTTATTTTTCTAGATCTGGAAATCACAATTTTCATCCGACAAACAAGGAGGAAGTCGTCACAAAGGAATAAGAGGTGGTTTCCGTTATCAGAACAACAATCTTCCTACTTGTCATATATGTAGTAAAGTTGGCCATTCAGCGTTGTGTGTTACTACCGAACAGATATGCAATATATGGGATCTCACATGCAAGCTCTATCAATGAAAATGAATTAAGGTGCTCGTAGAATCCAGTTAGACCACAGAATCAGAGTACTTTCTTCATTGCCTCTACACCTCTTAGCGATACTTCGTGGTACGTTGATAGTGGAGCTACATCACATATCACTGCTGATCCAAATCAAATAGTAAACTGCTCTCCATATGCAAGTATACCTTAATAGTAGGGAATGGTCAATCTTTAGTTATTTCTGGTATTGGCACTGGAAAACACCATCACTACACTCTAGTTTATCATTTAAGAACACATTGTATGTTCCATAAATTAAGAAAAAATTTATTAGCATTTCACAACTCACAGGGGATAACATTGTTCTAATTGAGTTTCATGTTAATGACTATTTTGTGAAGGATTCCCAAACTAAACAGGTCATTCTTCGTGGGACAATTCATGGTGGTCTTTATTGTTTCTTTCAACCATTGTTGTTTGTAAGTCTTGTATCTGTCTTTTTGGTTTTGAATAAGGATGTGTCCAATTTGTGGGATTCCAGGCTTGGTCATCCAGCCCAATATACTTTAAAACATATTTTATGTTCATATCTTCATGTTCAATGTAATTTTGATGTTACATTTTGTCCATCTTGTCCTCTTGGGAAGATTCATGCGTTACCATTTCCATTGCCTATTCATAATTCTTCACATGTTTTAGATCTTATTCATTCCGCTCCAGTTACTTCACTTAATGGATACAATTACTATATCTATTTTGTATACCAGGTTTACCTGGTTGTACCCATTGAAATATAAGTCAGATGCTTTAAAGGCTTTCTTACATTTTAAGTTAATGGTTGAAACTCAATTTGGGTGTCGTATTAAACAAGTTCAATCTGATTGGGGAGGAAAGTATAGGAGTTTGAAACCAATACTGGACTCAGCTGGTATTATTTTTCAGCATTCTTGTTCTCATATTCATGAACAAAATGGTCGTGCAAAAAGAAAGCATCGCCATATTGTTAAGATGAGTTTAATTTTGTTAGCTCCTAGTCAGTTGCCTTTGAGATTTTGGTGGGATGCTTGTGAAACTGCTATTTTTCTGATTTTTCTATTTTGCGAGTGTTTGGTTGTGCATGTTTTCCTTATTTATGACCGTATAATGCTCATAAGTATCAAATGATGTCTGAAAAGTGTGTTTTTCTTTGGTACAGCTCCTTTCATAAGGGATACAAATGTATGAATACTCAAGGCTGTATATTCATTACTAGCTAAGTGTTGTTTAATGAGTCTGAATTTCTATATATTTTTTTATTTCCTTCTGTGTCTCCTTCTTCTCCAATTGATATTGCTCATACTATTGTCTATCTTCCTTCCTCTTCTCCTTCTATTTCTTATTCTCCTAGTTTTTCTTTTACTACTTTTTTTTCTTTTCCTTGTTCTTCTGTGTCTGGGTTATCTTCTTCCCCGATTGTATCTGTTAATGAGCTAGTTTCTAATTATGGAACATCCAATGTGCATCCCATGATTACCCGAGCTAAGGATGGGATTTCTAAAAAGAAAGTGTTTTTGATTGCCAATACTGAAAATGCCAGGGATATTCCTAAGAATGTTAAAATGGTCCTTCGTGATCCTCCTTGGAAGGAAGCCATTGAGATAGAATATCAGGCATTGATGCAAAATAATACTTAGACCTTGGTTCCTGCTGATCCTAAGCAGAATCTTGTGGGTACCAAATGGATTTTACAATCAAATGCAATTCTGATGGTTCTGTGAATTAATACAACGCTAGAGTAGTCGTTAAGGGCTTCAAACAGTTGTCTGGTATTGATTTTGATGAAACATTTAGTCCGGTTGTCAAAGCCTCCACTATTAGAGTCATTTTGTCTATTGCAATGCATTTTGGTTGGTCTCTTCGTCAGTTAGACATTAATAATGCTTTTCTTAATGGCACTTTATGTGAAGATGTCTATATTATCCAACCTCATGGTTTTGTAGATTCTAATTCTCCTCATTCTGTTTGCAAACTTCAGAAAGTTCTATATGGTCTTCGACAGGTTCCTTGAGCTTGGTTTGACAGATTGAGATCCACATTGTTGTCTTGGGGTTTTCTGAACTCCATGGCAGATAACTCATTATTCATTTTACATCAGCATGGTAGTGTTTTGTATGTGTTGGTATATGTTAATGATATTATCATTACTGGCTTTAATACTGAAGTGATTCAGAGCTCTATATCTAAACTAAATGACTCTTTTGCACTCAAAGACATTGGTGAATTGAATATGTTTTTGGTTATGAAGGCACGACAAGATCAAACTGGGCTATTTTTGTCTCAGTCAGCATACATTAAAACTCTTCTTCAATGCGGTGGTATGCTTCAGGATAAGGAGATTGACTCCCCAGCGTCTGTGGGTAAACACTTATATGCTGATACATCTGTTGTGTTTACTGATCCTAAACTCTATCGCAGTCTCTTAGGTGGTTTACAATATTTGGTTAACACTCGACCTATATAGCCTGTATTGTAAATTGATTGAGTCAATATCAGCAATTTCTTATTGTCATTCATTGGCAAGCTCTTAAGAGGGTGTTGCGGAATCTTAAAGGTACTATTGATTTTGGTATATGGTTCAGGCTTGGTTCCAAGTTATTTTTGACAGGTTATTTGGATGTTGATTGGGTTGCTTCTCCGGATGATCGTCGTTTGGTTGCTGGGTATGCTATTTTTCTTGGTTCGAATTTAGTTTTGTGGCAGTCCGAGAAACAGACCGTAGTGGTCAGATCGAGTACTGAGTCTGAATATAGGGCTCTTGCACAGGTAACTGCTAAGATTACTTGGATACAGTCCTTACTTTCTGAATTGTAGATTTCTCTATCCTCGACTCCTGTTCTATTCTTTGGTGTGATAATGTGAGCGCCCAAGCTTTAGCTTGCAACCCTGGTTATCATTCCCGTATAAAGCATTTGGTGTTAGATTTACATTTTGTTCGGGATAAATTTCTTGCGGGTTCTTTGTCTATCCAATATGTTCCAAGTGTTGATCAGTTGGCTTATGGATTTACCAAATCTCTTCATGCTCCTCGCTTTCGCTACTTACGAGACAATCTTAGTATCGTTTCACTTCCCCTTCGTTTGAGGGGTGTTAGATAAAACCATTAAGGTTTGTTGTACAATTGTAAGGACAGTTGAGTAAGCTATCTATATACTCATGATCAACGACTCTGGAGTTATCCAATCGAACGATTGTAATCTTTTTTTGATATTATTAATAGAAATATGGGAGACAACTCAATGTGAGAATCATTCGATTCATCACATTGAGCCTCCTTGCCTTTCTTGGTTAGGGTTAGGGTTTCACCAGTTAGGGTTTTTGGTTAATACCTAGCAATGTACGTCAATTGATCCGGGAGTTCATATACCTTGAAGAAGTATGGAGGATACTTAAATTTAGGTCGCAAACTCTGACGGGCATTCATAGTTGTGTCTGTATATGCCTTACAACAACTCCCCAATGAAGATCTGGTGTGGGATTGGTCGTGGATTTGACGAATTTCTGGTCTTCAAAAGTTTGTTTATTTGTTTAGCAGGCATATAAAGATTGTTTAATCACAGAGGAAACAATATTTATGAAGGGTCTTACTGATTCTCCTATTTGTAAACGAAGTAGAGACAAGGAAGAGTCGACTTTACATGCTTTGAGGGATTGCGGTATTTCGAGGCAGATTTGGTGTGCTTGTTTGGATATTAGATTGGGGATGATTTTTTTAACAAACCTTTGGAGAGTTAGTTAGAAGATAACTGTTGTGGTAGGGGAGAACTTAATTCCACCTAATTCCCAATTGTGTTATGGTCTATTTGGCTTAATAGAAACCTATTAGTAATTCAGCGTCATCAAATCCCAATGAAAGAAGTTATCGCAAGATGGAGAAGATTGTATGGGGATATTATGATTGAGGGTAGTGCTAGGTGGACTCATCGAGTCCAGACCCAAATAATAAGAAAGACATAAATACCCTTTTTATGATTAATAAGGAGTCCAGGACTCAATCTTCAATTCGTCAATCAAAGTGGATTTATGGGAACCATCAACTCAACTATGGATTAAGATGAACATAAAAAGGGCCACTAAGGGCACCCCACCTATTAATAAAGGCACCCAATTTTTTGTAAAAATTCCAGCAAAACTGAAAAGACCTTTTTGCCTCTGTATATATAATGATTCAAACCCCACAAATCATTTTGACAAAGAAAAAGGGCGCCCCACCACCAAGCTTAAACCACAAATCCACACTGCGTTTGTCGATTTTTTATCGATTCTTGCATATTGACATCATCCGACAGCGAGGTAACAATGTTTGACAACCATATGATGATTTATTAGAACTGTGTAGTTGTGAAAAACTGTGAAAATGATGATTTGTTTGTCAACGTAGGGTTTGGTAATTTGCTCAAATCTGAACTTGTTTCCACTATATAATGGAGGATTGTACTGCTACGGTGCAAGAGGAGGTCGAAGTTGAGGTAATTTTGCAAATTTATTGTGTTTTTTTTTGCGGTTATCCGAAGTTTCTGTCGATGTGCGCGATTGTATCGGCCTCGCAGGACCGAGATGTATGGTGATGTCTCGGTCCTAGAGGATCGAGCGGTGTACTTAGGTCACAGTATGGTAAGACCGAGAGTAATTCGTAACTCTCGGTCGTACGTGAGCGATACGTGGAAGACAATGTCGGACCTGTACAATCGAGAACCTATTTTTTTGGGTTTTTTTGTGATTGTGTTGTACATTTTGGTTGATTATAATGTTACACTGTTTGTGTCGCAGGTAATGTCGGTTTCTACCCTATTTCCAGACTACAAGGACACGTTTACACCTTGTAGGCCATTCCCCTCTAGAGAAGCGGCTGTTTCGTGGCTTCAAATGATAGGCCGTGAGAACATGTTTGTGCTAGTGACAAAGCACTCTGATGCCGGGGGCATTAAGCGCAGGGGAAGGGTGAAACTTACCTGTGAGAGGTCTGGGACATATAGGGGAATGTCTTAGAGAGTAGGGAAGGGAAAGCAGCAAAAATTTATTTGAAATCAAGAAATGATGAAGAAGAGGAAAAGGCGAGGACTCTAACTGGTACGAAGAAATGTGGATGCCCTTTCCTTATCAACGTAAAGGAAAATGCTGACTCTTTGTGGTATGTCACTGTTATATGTGGGAGGCACGATCACGAGCCCGCAAAAAACTTGGACGGCCATTCATTTGCCGGAAGATTGGATAAGGGGGAGCAGGAATTTGTGGTGCAAATGACAAAGGGAAATGTGAATCCGAAAGACATCTTAAATACGTTGAAGCAAAGAGATGTTAGAAACGTATCGACCATGAGGACAATATATAATGCAAGACAAAGAGTCCAAAATGAGGATGCGGGTGGGAGGACTCAAATGCAACAAATGTTGCACATATTGGAGAAAAATAAGTGGATGTCATGGCATAGGAAGCATCCCGTTACGAATGTTGTCACCGACTTATTTTGGGCACATCCCGACTCCATAAAGTTGCTAAGGTGTTTCTCATCGGTAATTTTGATGGATTGCACGTACAAGACAAATAGGTATCGAATGCCTTTGTTGGAGATTGTTGGCATCACTTCTACGCACTTGACGTTCTCCGTTGGGTTTGCATTCATATCATCAGAGAGTCAGGGGAATTTTGTTTGGGCACTTGATAAGTTGAGATCCGCATTGGATGGGTGGCCTAAACCTGACGTGTTTGTTACTGATAGGGACTTAGCCCTTATTAGTGCCATAGAAGAAGTTTTTTCGTCATCGTCTCACCTCCTTTGCTCTTGGCACTTCAACAAAGTAGTATTGGCCAAGACTAAGAAGATGTTTGGGGAGAACGATGGTCTTGCGCGCTTTATGGATAGGTGGTCGAGCGTGATGTATGCCAACTCAGAGGCCTTATTTGAAGTTAGGATGAATGATCTGCATTGTGAGTTTGGGAATGTGAAGGGTGTGACAAAGTACTTGGGCAACACATGGTTAAAGAACTACAAGGAGAAATTTGTGTCCGCTTGGACAAATAGAATTACGCACTTTGGGGAAACGACAACGCAGAGGGTGGAGTCTGCGCATTCTATTCTGAAGCTACACCTTGGGAACAGTCAGGCCAATTTTGAGACTTTGTGGAATGTGGTTGATGACCTCATCCAACACAACAATATCAAGGCATCGTTTGAGCTAAGTTTGAACGTGGTCCAACATGAGTACATTGATGAGTTGTATCGATGATTGCGTGGTTATGTCTCTCAACGAGCGCTTAGGCTAATTAGAGATGAATTGACACGTGGAGAGGATGTTGGTCACGACTCTACTTGTTGTGGTTGCGAGATACGCACCACGCATGGGCTTCCTTGTGCACATGAGCTAAACCATCATATATTTGCTCGGACGCCCATCCCTCTCGAGGACATTCATGTTTACTGGCGAAAGTTGAGTATGATACCTGAGAATCAATGGGCCCGTCTGGGTACAACGTGCACGATGAGATTGAACGGGTGTTGGAAAAGTTTCATGCTTGCACTGATGAGGACGATCGACTCAGGATTATTCAGCAGCTCAGGGAGATTAGTCGACCTTCGTTTACACCGGGTGTTGTGCCACCGGCGAAAATTAAGACAAAGGGAAGGACACCGGGGTCTTCAGTCGGAGGCAAGGCAGTATCGAAGAGAAAACAAGATGATGACGAGTCTTCGACGAGAAGGTTGCCGAGCGAATTTGAGTACGTGTTATCCACAAAAGAGTCCTCCACTTCTAGGTAGAAGAAAAACAAAGTTGTTCCTAAAATACGTCGTGCCAGTCGATGCACGCAAAGTGCAACTAACATGGCTTACGGTAATTGCTTAGAACCGGATTGGTTGCCACATGTTGAAGCCATTATCGATGTGGTTGCCGATGGAAATTGTAGATATCGGTGTGTTGCCTCTGCGCTAGGACTTGCCGATGTAGACGGGTGGAGGATTGTTCATAGACGGATGTATGATGAGATTATCGGGTACGAAAACCTTTGGCGGGAAGTGCTTGGCTCGAGTTACGAGAGTGTGAAGATTGCGGTGCATTGCTAAGAGAATCAAGTTGGTGCATCTTTCAAAGAATTGTTGACACTTCCAGACATGGGCTTATTAGTATCCACTGCATTCAATGTCATTCTTGTCAACCTCTCGCATGGGAGTGCCTCCACATTTCTACCTCTACGTAGTACTCCACCATCGTCGTTGCACAACAGACTTGTCATTGCCATGATAAATGACAGGAATATCCATTAGGTTAGGGTAAGTTCTACGAATTTTCTTGAATTGTTATGTTTTCCCCCTGAGTGGGGTTGTGACAATATCTTTATGTTATACCGTTCACTTTGACAGGTGAAGTTGAGTGTGAATGCACCTTTGCCATCGTTATATCCTTCGTGGGACCGGTATGTTGAGGACTGCGCGAAATGTTGGCGAGATGGATTCGTATTTCGAGACATCGCGCCCATTGCAACTGTTGATGAAGCCACCATATCCGTTGTAGATTTAGGTACACCATAGTATTAAAATTGTTCCTAGAACTCTTGATGGATGTACCTTTAGCAATTTCGAAAGTTACTTTGAATGTCATATTGATATATACTTAAAATATCGTTTGAGACTTTGTGGTATTCTTGTACATTTTGATTCTTGTATAGTGACTTCGAATGTTATGTTGATATATACTTAATTACGTTTTGGTTCATACTGGCGTGACAACATTTTCATTCGTGTAAGGTTATTTTGATAGTATTAGTTGTACTGTTAGTTGGAAATGTTCTCTAGAACAGACGTGTCGGCCCTGAATGACCGAGACATACGATATAGTGTCGGCCATACACCACTGAGACCTAACGTTAAGTCTCGGTCGCACAATGCCGAAATTGCCTTTTCTCGTTGACCTATGCGCGACCATACACATGGCTTCTCAGGCATGAGTAACCGCGAGTTGTTCCACCAGCGACATTCTCGACCGGGTAACACCGTTAATCCAGCGTTAGTCTCGGTTGTTCAGTACCGACAATCTCACATAAGTTTCGGCCCTGCTTGGCCGAGACAGACTCAGGATCAAATAAAACAAGTTCCTTGGAACAAAATAAGACCATAATACAACATATACGCGCAATGTAAAACAACAACTAAAGTAACACAATAGCCGAACAGTGATAAGTACTCATAAACAATCATAAACCAATCATGAACCAACAAGTACTCCTCAACCAACATGTATTCATTAAACAACAAGTACGCATAACTATCACAAAAGTATCATAAAACTGTCTCCGCAAACATCATAAAACTAATACAAAATGTCTATGTTCCCCATCCCTGTTTGGTCAATGCTTCGGTTTCTTCAAATTCTTCCTTTGATACTCCTTCCCAGCCATTCTCTTCGGGGGCGAGCATCGACCGTGGCGGGCTGAGCTGTGAGCGGGGTTGAGTGTGTGGAAGTGCTACCATGCTAGGACAGTCGCGGGCCTGCTTCGGTAGGGTCGGATGTGGCGGTTGTGCCGGTTGCGGCCACCGAAGTCGTACTCGTGGGGGTGGGACCTAGACTCCTCCCCGAATGAAAATTGACGACGTCACTCGATATTGTCCTCGCATACTCAATTGTACACGACTCCGTCGGGAGGTCCATCCATCGCAATGGCGCGTCCAATGCACGCCTATTACGCTGATGAAGTTTTTGGGTTAGTGTTAATGTAAAACATATTGGGATGAGTAAGACATGCATAATACATCTAACCATTTCAATACCTCAAGTAGCTCGTTGTCTGCGATGGTTGTGGCGAGCATGTCTTCGCCCTCATGGCTTGGATTGGTTATCACGGAATGAGACACCTTGAGGAACCAAGGCAGGTAGTCTAGCGTAGCCAAAACTCAAATTCTGCCTTGTTGCCATGAACTTCAGAAGCCAATAGATGGTTCCTCCAGCGCTCCCAATTGTGTTGCTGGAACCCATACTTGACCGAGTACTTGTTCATAGATGGCCCTCGGTGTGCTTCCAATGGACGGTACGGAGGATCTGGTATAGATTGCACATGGCCAAACTGTCTCAGAATCCTCTCCGGGTGGTAGGGCTCCACCACATCCATGTACTTGATCGTCCCACTATAAAAGGCCATCGCGTGCATAACTCCATTTTCCCTGATATTCACATATGGGTCCTAAGTGACCTAATCAAAAAGCAACAACCATTGTTAGGAACCAAAAATTACTAAAACATCAATCATCAGAGGATATGGATAACCATCTCACCTCACTTGGGCGCAACCTATCCAAGGTTCTCCTAATGGACCCGACCTTGTCAACATTCGCCACCGTCTCGTGCTTTTGGATCCATCTGCAGACACGAGGTTGCACGTAGTCCATGTACTTCGCATTTGGTGTGGCGAGACCAAGTTTGAAATAGTCGTACACCCATCCCTGCAAATACGTAGGAGGTTAGTTACTCCACAATTGCAAGATGCCCTAATTATTACAAAAAAGAAAATTAAGTCTAATTTATAACAAACCTCAATCAATGTCAGGTACCCAGCAATCTGAGGCACTTGCACTCTCGTGGCGGACCCCAAGTGTCGATACAAGTAGGTCAACGCAGCCGCACCCCATGCGTACTTTCCTACGTCGTCCAAGTCCTCAAGAAGCTTCAGCAGCGCGATCGACACCCGAGACCCACTCTTATCAGTAAATAGAGTGCAGGAAAAAATGTACAACAGGTACGCTCGGGCGGTGCATTCCACAGGAGGATAATTTCTGGGTCTTGAACCAGCTTTAGGGCACCAGCGACTCTTCAACCAACATTTGCACACTGTGAGCCCCTTGCAGATATTCACCTCCTCCTCAGCCTCCTCGACGCTAACCCCAAGTAGGTTCGAGACCATCTTAATAGCGTCCGAGCGAGATTCCTCCATGTACCTTGCAAAGTTCTCCACTGCCACAACTTTGTCCGTCACAGGAATCTTCAGGAGGAAGCTCACATCTCTAATGAGATAGACATTTCACCAAAAGGTAGGTGAAATGTGTTCGTCTCCGGCTGCCAGCGCTCCACAAATGCAGATATCACCTCCTTGTTGGCCTTGCGGTATGAGCAGTCTATCAGGGTATTCAACCCGAAACGCTGAATAATCCTCTGAAGTCCCGACGTGTCCGGGTGGCACGACTGTAAATCCCATTCTTGCATCTGAGCTCCTTGATTGATACACTTGAGAACGGGACGCTCCTGCAACAAATAAATACATCTCGTCATTTTGTGAAAACCATGAGTATTAAGTTACTCCGTTCAATGAAATTGAAATTACCTCATTCTTCCAAATCGCTAAAGCTACATGATCCTTGAAGCTCTTCAACAACGCCCCGTCTATAGGACCACCGGGGAATGGAACACGCGCTTCAACGGGCACTTCTGGCTCTCCTTCATTATGGTCGGCTCCACCAGTACTACTTCCGCCCACATTACGATCAGTTTATGTCGTGTTCCCCGTATCTAAAGAGTCAGTGCTACTCGACTCCGATGCATTCCCCTCCTCTCCCCCTCGGGCAACCACAAGATCCTCATATCGCCCAGCATCAATGTTCAAACCCTCATCGTGCAATTGTAACCTTCCACGATTACCATCTACCTTCGCCTTTCCCTTAACATCATCATTCTCCTTCTCTTTCTCTTTCCGGTACGATGTTGTCGGGGGTCTCCGGCCACCTCGCCCCCGGTTAGGCCTCGGCACCTCAATACCAGCCTCCTCCCTTGTCACCGGTACCTTCGGACGAGCCATACCTGAAAAAATTACAACATATAAGCGCATGGAACGGAACCCAACAAACATTTACAAAAAAAAACGTTCAGATCCATCCATTTCTGATGTCTCGGTCAAGCAGGTTCGTCAAACAACCCATATTTTTGGTCGCCCTTGACCGACAAGGAGTCCAACATATCAGAAGTGTACAACCGATCGAGTCCAATGATAAGTTCTCGATTGTGCACCACCGAGATGGGTCGACCATTTCAATTCACCTTGATCTCGGCCAATCACGCCCGAGCCTACTCTAACCCGCTCGCCAGTGTACAACCGAAAGTATGAGCACATTATCGGTTGTACACCACCGACACCACATTACCCACTACTAATTCTAGATCTCGTCATGTCTCGGCCGAGAGAACTAGAGTACTCTCGGCCATGCGTAACCGAGACACCGTGAACTCTTCCGGCCTTTGTGGCCGAGACTTCGAGTTCCCAAAAATGTAGCTTCTGTCTCAGCCATGCGAGGCCGAGACAGCTAGCACAGTCTCTGGCATGTGTGGCCGAAAACCGCGAATTCCCATTTCCTTAACTATTGAACCCACCACCACACACACATTACAACTACTCTACCAAATGTAACTTAATTACACTAAAAACGTACCTTCAAACGAGCGATTTCGCGCAAATAATGTGTGTTCGACGATCTTCAACCGAACCCTAACTTGGAGACGAAATCGACTCACACCACGACCCTACGAACTGCAAAAAAGTCGTAAACCGAATGAGAAACACAAGGCGAGACATGGGAAACACGATTTCGATGATTCCTCTCACTGGTCGGTTCAAACCAAATGGGTTCTTGCACAATAGTTCGGTGAAGGTGGTGGCGGGGGTGGTGGGATGCTTAGGGTTCGGTGAAAGTGGTGGTGGGGGTGGTGGGGTGCGAGGGTTTTTTGTACGAAAGGGTATTTTCGATACTTCGGGTCTAATTTTTGGGTGCCCCAGGTAAATCGATTTGTGCCCACATTAACTGGGTGCCTTCATTAATATGTGGGGTGCCCTTAGCAGCCCTCAACATAAATGGTGCTGCAAAAGGAAATTCGGGACTAGCTTCTTTTGGTGGTGTCTTTAGAAATTACAAAGGATCATGGGAAGCGAGATTCATGGGAAGAATTGGCCAAAGTACTAACTTGATTGCAGAGTTGTGGGCAATTAGAGAAGGCCTTCAATTCGCATTGGAATTTGGGTACAAGAAGGTCATTATGGAGTCTTAACTCATCTATAGCTTTGCAATTGATCACTTCCCCTGATGAGAATCTTCATCTGGCAGGAGTCCTCGTACGCAATTGTAAGGACTTGTTAGAAAGGTAATGGATGGTTCGTTTCCAACACGTTTATAGGGAAGCAAATAAGGTGGCTGATTTTATGGCAAATTTTGCATTTTCGAGAGAGGATCTATTATATATCTTTAACTTACCCACTTGATGGGGGTGAAATCTATTTTGCAAACAGACTCATAGGGGTATTATGTATGAGCGCCTCTGATAGGCGTGTAATTTCTCTATTTTAACCCAAAAAAAAAGAGTTAGGTTTGCAGGGTTTGAGGGTACGAAGAAAGGGTGGTGGTACAGATGAAGTGTTGCGGGGAGGGACAGAGAGGCCTTGAAAGTGGTGGTAATGGTGGTGATGAACGACCATGATGGAGTGCTCTGTCATGTGGTGATGGGTTTGAATTGGGAAGTTGGCGGATCAGATTTGAACGTTCATGAACAACAAAGTTTTCTTAGGAGGTGCAAACAAAGGGTTTGATTGCAAAATTGTGACGTTAATGAATATTCTTAAACAATTTGAAAAATTAAATATTTATTTAGGAAAAGGATATTGTAACATACCTTTGTTAGAGTCATTTGGTACACACCTACGTGGCGACGTAACGTGCCAAAAGTTTGGGTCATCCGTTACGTTTCGTCTCTTTTGCCAGTGAAAGCCTAACAAAAGGGCCCCACCTTGTGTCACATTCATGTCGTCGCATTGGATTTCGTTTCGATGGATGGGTTAACGCAAACAAGCTTTTCTCTTTTGGTTCTTTTCTTTCGTATATTGTTCTCTGCCTCACATGTTTATTATGTCATTTATTCTTGTGTTATGTGGTTGTTCGATGATTGTGTGTGGGGTAGGTTAAGCATTCACTCAGGTGGACTGATTCATGGCTAGGGTTTCATGCATTGAATGCCATTTTTTGATTTTTTTTTTAGAGGAAGTTTGTTTTATGTATGCATTGAATGGGAGTTGGGTTTTCAACTGAAAACATTTATTTCTTCTATACAATTAAAGTTATTTGTTATGTAATACATTTTTTTTGTTTGGACTATTTTCAAACCATATTCTTCATGTTAAAATATAGTAGAATCGATGAAGTAAATGCACCGAATGACCTATGGAAGATGATTGTTCTGAGTCCTAGTGAAATTAGTAAGGAACATGCATATGAAAAAGGGGTATCTTCTGATCAGAACATCGATGGTGAAAGCCCCGTGTCAGATGAGTCTCTACAAACCCTATAGCTAAAGGAAGGCATGATGTTTGTTAGGTTAAGGACTTCTTTCAATGTTATGCTACTAGCCTAGGATTTGTGGTCAAATCTCGTGCTCTATACAAGAGAGGGAAATAGTGGTGAGATATGGAAACACACTTTTGCATGTATTAAAGAAGTCATAACAGATCAAAGGGCACCTATTATTCAGCTAAGCAGTCACGGTGCGGGTGTGCTGCGTAAGTGACTACTCGACTATTTGAAGATCGGGAGTGGCACATAACAAAGGTGTGTCTAAAGCACAACCATATAGTGAGTCCTTCCAAATCTAGGTTCTACCGTTGTAATAGAGTCATAAGTATGGAAACAGGGAGACGACTAGATTTGAATGATATTGCTGGAATCTCAGTCTCTAAGTCATTCATGGTAGAGTTAGTTCGAGCTAGGGGCTTTGAGAACTTGTCATACACAGAGAAAGATGTACGGAATCATCTATATGACAGCCATCGACCGCGCCTTGGGGAAGGAGATGCGAAAGCAATATAAGATTACTTCATGAGGAAACAAAAACAGCATATAAATATTTTCCGCACTATAGACATAGGACCAAAAAATCAAATTAGGCATGTTTTTTGGGTTGATTCCCGGTCTTGATCTGCTTATGATTATTTCAGAGATGTCATTTCATTCGACACCACCTACTTGACCAATAGATTAATATGCCATTTGCTCCTTTTGTTGGGGTCAACCATATGGGCAATCAGTGTTGATGGGGTGTGCATTGCTAGCTGATGAATCGAAAGATAGCTATGAATGGTTATTTACGACTTGGCTTACTTGCATGGGACGGGAGCCTCAAGCTATCATAACTGACCAATGTCCTTCGATTGGTTAGGCGATTACTAAGGTATTTTTTAATGCAAGGCACATATTATATTTGTGGTACAACTTGAAAAAGGTTTCAGATAAGCTTGGTGGGTTGGCAGATCAAGGAAGAATCACTTCTAAACTGAGGGAAACTATTTATGACTCTATAATAATATAAGAGTCTCAAAACAATTGGAATGAGATGATAACAAAGTATCAAGTGATGGACGGTGTTCATAAATGGCTATGCGATTTGTATGACCTAAGGGAAAAATGGGTTCCTGTGTTTGTTAAAGGCACTTTTTAGGCTGAAATGTCAACGACTCAGAGAAGCGAGGGAAAGAACCATTATTTTGATGGATATCTTAACTCGAAGGAATCGTTAAAGCAGTTTGTAAGTTAGTAAGACCATGCATTGACCAGAGAATACGAGAATGAGGAGGTAGCAGATTTTGATACATACAGATTTGTTTTCATGTCAGCCTTTTGAAAAATAGATGCGCGATATTTACACAAAAAAATATATTTATGAAACTCAAAGAAGAGGTTAGGAAGATGGTGAATTGCAAGGCAAAGAAAGTTGTTGTTGTTAGGGAACGGTGTACGTCCGAAGTGAAGGACATAACAGTACTTGAGGGAATGCCTTGTATTTACGAGGTTTTCTTTGACGAGGGTATTGAGGTCGTAAGGTGCATTTGTCAAGGCTTTGAGTTTATAGGCTTTTGTGTTGTCACGCACTAAGGACTTCAAGTGCATATACGCAAGGGGGAGAAGCATTCATGAACTTGATACCAATGCAACCACTATCTTGGAAAGGTACTCATATATTTAGTTCTTTAAACACATTTAGAGCTCTAAGTTTGTCAGTATACATTACAAATTTAAATCCTTGTATAATTTGATTTTCCTATTTTTTATTGTCTCTCAAATCCAATTGGTACGATGCAATAGTTACAAGGTGTACCAAGATGGCTGAGATTGGATGTACATCTTCAAAGAAGTTAGTGATAGTATATGCAGCTATCAAGAAATTGAAAGACCACTTCCTCGCTATAATTTATGTTAAAGAGGGGAAAAGTGGAAAGTCTTCAACTACAGGTCAAAATACCAATGAAAGTCAGAGTCAAGAACACATGAATTTACAAAACATCAAGGACCCCGAAGGTGGCAATCGAAAAGGCTGGCCTCCAACTGAACGCTAGAAAGGAGTTTTGTAAAAGTGAAAAAAAGAATGCAAGTGATCAAGCAAAAATAATGACTACCATTAAGAAGACAAAGAGCACTAAGAGAACATGCATTGAGACAACAACCCAATCAAAGAAAAGAAAGAAAGCTAGTTGTAACTTCCCTAACATGATTTTAACTTGCATTTTACTATTAGTTTATATGTGCATTGTGCTTTGTGTTCCCTTTGGTGTTTCTAATGCCTAAAATACAATGAATTAGGTGACACAAGTAAAGGAAAGTGTATCTCAAGGTGGAAAAGAGTCTCAAGTGGCGCAAGTATCAAATTTTGAATAGGCAAAGGTAATTTCAGTTTTAAATGGTTATAAATTACATTACATTAAATATTAGATCGATAATCTTGTTAGATGAGATTTTCCTACTTTTAGTGTGTAATGGAGGCCATATTTTATAATCTATGGTTTTATAGGTAGGAGCTAACCATGATCCATTCACATCATGTGGCCAGCAACCTCCATCTCCAAGCGAAAGTGGGTGGTATAAGGTTGACATTACAGAGTGGACTATGCCACTCGATTCGTAGGAGATGTCGCTTGTGAGCACCCAAAGGACACCACCTTTATGTAAGGAAGTAAAGGGTGATTATGTTATGGATGGGAGGAAAAACACAATTTTTTTTATCATTTTTTGGACCATGTTGTTGCTAGATTTGATACATCTCTTTACGTTTTTATTATATGACTTTTATGGCCTAACTAAATGTTGCTCCAATTTTTACCTCTTTATTGTTCAAGGAAGAGTTGGAGTGCCATTTTAGGTGGCCAGTGCAATACTCATGTTACAAACATTTACGTGGTTTTGTTGAAGAAATTAAGGTGTATTGCATGTGGGATTGAAATGTAAGATTAACTTTTCAGTGAACGGTACACTTAATCGATTATTGAGCTTTGGTGGCAAATTCATAACTTATATATTTCGGTGGAACAAATAAACACAACACAATACCTACAAACTTGCATTTGGTTCAACTGAGCAAGACATAAACAACTACAAACTTGCATTGTGCTTTGGTTGAAGTAAATGCAACACAAGCACCTACAAGTTGTCCTAAACCTCAAACAACATACAACAACCAAACATAAATTCCAACTAAACAATATAAAAAATACGACTTTATACAAACCAAAATGAATCACACCATAGAACAAGTACCAAGTAACATTTGCATGACCAAAGCAACGATCAATGGAATTAATCAAAATGAAATAAACCATATTCATGCAAATTGTAAGTAGACGATCAAGACATACCAAAAGTACTCCATACAAAGGAGTGATTAAACTAATAGCAAAAGCACTCCATACAAAAGAGTGGTCAAATCAATTAGCAAAGCACTTCATACAAAGTAGTGATCAAACCAAGTAGAAAAGCACTCCCAGAGTGATAGTTCATCATCATTATGCATATCTACCTATGATAAGCACTCCACCACAAATGAGTGAAAATCAAACTAAAGTATCACCTATTTTAATAAAAACTCAAAATAAAGTAAGATAATGTTTTTCAACCCAGAAAGAAAAGAAACTCCCACTTCAGTGCTCCTACGCATCGCTTGCAGCCCCGATTTGGTGTGTACCTAAGGCTTCGTCTGTTGTATCCTTCATCTCCTTCTCGAGCATGCCCTTCTTCACGTCTACCTCTCTATCTTTGAATTACTGTAGAAGAGCTGTCAATGGGGCAATTTGAGACTTCACTTCAATTTCATGCGCCTTGATAAGATCTTCCACGCAAGTAACACGGGTGTCCAACAAGTTGTAATTGAAAGTCAGGGTGGTAATGAATTTGCCCTCCACCCCACCGGTCTCGTCATGCATGTATTCCCTTAACTAAATTAATGCATGCTTAACAGCATTAGGGTGACCTCGAAGATCAACTGCAATAGCCTTGCTTGGCCCAATATCACATGAGGGGGTCTCTCTACATTGGTTGTGTGGGTCGAGGAGGTGTACAGAACATAGTAAGAGGGCTCATTGAAGGCATCACATTTGAAACAACAATGTCATCCTCATCACGACCAAGGTTAACCGTGCCTCCCATCTCCACATCTTCATCATCATCTACAAGCCAAAAACAATTTAGTGACAACTATAAATATCAAAAGTCACAATAAATATTAACTTAACAAATCACTACTTACCTTGGCACTCATTATCCTTATCAATGAGAGGTATATCTTTGCTCACTAGTTCATCTTCTTTAGCCCATTTGAAATCCTTATAATCAGGACTTGGTGTACCACATTCTTTGGATTGACTTTCATTCCCACTCAACCCCTTTTTAGATGTTAAATTAGCAAGCAAAAACCGACCTTGCTTGGTGTGAACACCTTCTCGGGTATTAATGATGGTTTTGTTCATTTTTTTTTTTACCAATGATTTTGCCAAGAACAACAATCCTTTTCCCATTAATGAACTCATAATTCATTTTCCCCATGGAGTCTTTCCCAATCATGTCCTCTTTGTCATCTTTCTTCTTACCAACTAATGGCTCGCTGGGGTTGTTAAGGCCAACTAAGTCATATGGGAGGGATGCCTTGGGCTTAACACTTGCTCGAAGCATGTGATTCATGATAATGTAGGCAAGGTCAATCTCAGTCCCAGTAAGCACACACCACACTAAAAACACATCGAAATGGTTCATGTGTGTACGAGAGCCAACACAGGGAATCAGAACATCCATGACTTGCCTATGAATAAGCCTTGCCTCAATGGTTACATCATGCATGTGTAGTTTCATAGCAATCTCTAAGTCATTACGATTAGCCAAAATACAACTTGCAGCTAGACTACAAACCCCTCGACCTTTGGCCACCAATTCGTTTCACAACGAATGATCTTGCCTTTGGGTGAACCAAATGCCTTCCTAATTAAACTAGTTGTGAGTTTAATGACCTTTCCATCAACAAAACTTTCAATATCCAAAGTTCTCATGTATGGCTTGTAATGCAAGTTAGCATAAAACAAAGAAACATACCTCTCGCATACGAACTCCTTCATCGAGATGAACTCCTCTCAACCAAGGTGCTGGTACAAGGGATGAATGTTGATGTCTATGCTATCTAAGTAATCAAAATCGAGACGCCTCGTTCGGAGCCACTTTCGATTCATGAAGCTTGTTTGAAGGTTTGCTAGGGCTTCCCAACAGTTTGCAAGATCCAGGCCATCCATCACTACATGAGGACTGTCCTCCTTAGCAACATCAAATTCATCTGCATCATCTTCAATGCATACAGGAGTCGATGGAGTGTTGGACGGTGGGACCTTCCTACCGAAGAGGCCCATAATGCGGAATCGTGAGCTGCTTCGAATGGGGAACCTTGAATGTTTGTCGACCATTGGCTTCTGTAACATCAATGGACTGCGACTACATGAAGGCCTAGCCTTCATTGGAGTCTTAGTCATGTTTTGATATCAGAGGGTATTGCATTCGCAAGGCTACTTGGAAGAAAAATGGAGAAAATGAAGAGTTTGTGGTGTGGGCGAGATGCAATAGAAGAGAGAGAAAATTTTGGTTTTATGAGAGGGAGAGAAAGACAAAGAGATATCGAGGGGTCACATAGATTTCAATGGGCTTATTTAATTGTATTCGGTGTGAGATGACGCGCCTCATTATACCAGCCATGCCCTATCAAATCAAACGATCTAACAATTTGACTTCCCCATAATTTGTATCATAAGACCTCTAAATGGAAAAACCTTCATGTCACACGTCGCTCGGTCAAGCGATACACTCAAATAAAATTGAGCAATTCGTTTCTTTCGTGAGCCTAATTAATTTTGTCCCTCGTTTGAAAAAAGAAGTTTTGGTCTTCTTACATTTGGGCCTTGTTCTATTCTATTTAGGTCAAGATCCATGTTATTATTTTATTTTAAGTGAATAATACAAATAAGAACACCATATGTAACATTTTAATGCTCACTTTTGTGCGTCATTAAATTGGGCCTTACTTATTTAGTTATTTTTTCTTTTGGTAATGACACGTTGTCGTGTAATGTTAATGGATGGTTTTTTTTAAAGAAATATAACTTAGTCATACATAGCCACATTAACAACCACATTATCATGATTAAAACACACCAAAATATCATTAACAAATCGAAATCATGATTTTCTTTTCAAACAAACCTTAATCCTGATTAGTCCATGAGACAAAATTACTAACCTTAATCGTCCCTTACCTAAACCCTAAACATACAACAACAAACCCTATATCCATCCCTGAAAACCCTAAATCAAAATTTGAACTCCCTTAACGACTGAACTTAATGGTTAACTTCGACTTCACTACAATTGTCCTTTTTCCTTGTCTGTAATTGTGAGTGCCTTCTCTAACAAAATGGTCATCTCAAAGGCTCAGGACTCTAATGAAGCCAAATTAAGCCTTGAAGTCGAACTAGAACTGCTCCCATCTTTATTCTCTTGAACGTTCGGAGTGCTACGAAGTGGTGAAACGAGAGGCTCAACAAACAAAAAAAAATCGCAACTTCGGTTGCTACTCCCAAAGAATAATCTTCCCCTATTCGGCACTTCCTTCTTGACTCGCCTCAACACAACCAAACCCTTTGAACAATTTTTGCACGGTCGGCCATTGGGACAAGAAGCATTGTAATGGTCATGTCTTCCACAACTCCAGCACCCTCCGCCATCCATTGGGATCTTGGTACCTACGTATGTAGCTCAAATTGTAGAGATCCAAATTTGAAGAAGAAATTGCAGATAGTGCAAGCAGAGATGAACGAGAGAGAAGAAGTGAATCCTCTCTTGCTTTCTTCTTTGTACTAATTGAAACGAAACCCAATGTAATGAGACGACTAACTAACGTGACCCGAGGTGGGGCCACTCATCAGGCTTTCACTAGCAAAAGAGACGAAATGTTACGGAAGACCCAAACTTCAGTCACATTACGTCCCATCTCCTTCCATTCACTTTTGGTGGTCCCCATGGCCTAACAGCATGTAGCGAATGGCTGTGTAGCAAATGGTTGTAACGAAGGTATGTTACAATATCATTTCCATTAAGTTAATATGAATGTAAGTTTAATTACTAAGTTTTACAAATTATAAAATCGAATAACCATTTCCGCAACTAACCCTAGTTTTTCATCAATTTGGATTGAGATGAGGCTAGCATCCCCACCGTTTGATCCTTAAGACACCTTGATGAGTCTCCGTTTCATCAGTTTGGGAAAGAAGCTCTCCCATTCATAGTAGATCCATCGGACCGTCGAACTGGACCATATCCATATCCGTACCAACCTGAAAAACTAACTTAATATCTTATTAGTTAACTGAAGATTTTATCCTATGCACTATACACCGCATTTCCTATCACCTTCAATTCTTTGTATTAGCTAACCACATACTTCATCATTATTGTCATTCAAGGAAGAACCTACAACCCTGATCTTCCACAAAGATGTCCACATAAGATTTTGGCCTTGAGATCTAGTGGTGTGCCCAAAGATGTACGAGTGACGATGCAGCTAAGGAGCATGGAATCATATTATTTACTATCTTTAGACTCAACAAGGCATTACAAATAAGAGTCACAGAATTAAGAGCATAAAAGTTTTTCAAGTTTACTTATGCTTCTTCATCTTTTGGTGGGGCTAATGGAAATTGAGAGAATCACAGAGGGTTTAGAGAGTCTATGGTTCTTCATCTCAAATATTGTCTTCACCACTACAATCAATATCAACATTTCATGGAGAGATCAGCAATGTCTTAATCTATGACTCTTCTGAAACCAATGTGCTAGAGCCTGTAAGAATGAATCATTAGCATAGTTTGTATCACCACAACAAAGTGAGTCTATAGCAACACTTTTTTACCAACGCTAATAAAAAGTGTTCCTAAATTTTAATTTTAGAGGCACATGATGTACAAGCGTTGTCAAATTTAAAATTTTGAGACGCATAACATACAAGTGTCTTCAAATTAATAACACTTGATATTAAAGCGTTGTCAAATTTAAAATCTGGAGACACTAATTTATACGTGTTGTCAAATTTTAAATTTAAGGATACATAATTTATAAGTGTCGCTTAAGTTAAAAATTTAAAATTGAGGATGCAAACAATAAGTGTTGTCAATTTCAATATTTGGGACGCATAATTTATAAGTGTCTCCTATATTAGAGACACTTAGTTAATTAGTGTCGCCAAATTTAAAATTTGGGAACTTTAATTTATATGTGTTGTCAAAATTTAAATCTAAAGACAAATAATTTACAAGTGTTGTTAAATTTCAAATTTAAAGACACATAATTTACAAGTGTTGTTAAATTTTAAATCTAAGGACACATAATTTACAAGTATTGTTAAATTTCAAATCTTAAGACATATAATTTACAAATGTTGTTAAATTTCAAATCAGAAGACACATAATTTACAAGTGTTGTTAAATTTCAAATTTAAGGACTCAATTTAGAAGTGTTGTTAAATTTCAAATCTAAAGACACTTATTTTATAAGTTTTGTTAAATTTTAAATTTAAAGACACAAAATTTACAAGTATTGTTAAATCTCAAATCTAAAGATACATAATTTATATGTGTTGTCAAAATTTAAATCTAAAGACACGTCATTTACAAGTGTTGTTAAATATCAAATTTAAAGACACATAATTTATTAGTGTTATTAGATTTTATATCTTAAGACACATAATTTATAAGTGTTATTAGGTTTCAAATATAAGGACACATAGTTTACAATTGTTGTTAGATTTTAAATTTAAAGACATAATTTATTAGTGTTCTTAGATTTTAAAAACGAAACGAAAAAAATATTAGAATGACAAACTCTTACAGTCTTACCGTATAATTGGCTTTGCACTTTTGATGGTCACATCGAGATGCTACAAGGGACATCTAAAGGACTCCACATCTATGTAGCAAAAGTTAGGGCTGGCAAAAATCCGGGAACGGACATAAACGGGACCGGACACTCATTTCTAAAATTATTAAATTTGGTGCCCGGACCCGGTCTCATTTTTGAAACGGGCAATTTTTTTTTTGTCAAGTCCCGTATGTTTGTAAAACATACGACTCCCGTTTTGTCCGCTTTTTATTTTTACTTCGGCACAAATCCGGGATATGTAACTCTGGACCACTCAATCCAACCTATAAGGTAAGGGTTATGATATTAAGATATTACATGTGTCCTCTTCATTACTAATGAAGGGGAAAATAAAAAATGCATTAAAAAAAAGAAACATCAGAAGAACCACCAAATGAATTCATTCCAAATAGTATTATACATAGTGAAATAATTCAATACTCGGAAAATTCTAAACGTATATCACAAAAGGCACATGATCAGAACGTACATGAGTACATCACTAGAAAAATTCAATACTCACCCGTTAATAAACAAGGCCAACCCCAATACCAACAATGCTGACCAAATAATGGACATAGTTGTCAACACTAAAATGGTTGTCAAATAGGCAACACATCAGATCGTATATGAGATAAGCAAGACTGATAGCTAGGGTTCTCATCTGCAAATGCACAACACCACCAAATTCAACATCAAAACATTCACCATAACCAAATTAAATCAAAACCCATTTTTGTACTCTCAAAAATAAACATACCCGTTAAGGAAAACAACGAGAATTAATTCTCATAACAACAATTAATCAAATTAATATCAATACATGTGAGGCTGTGAAGGTAAAGAACTAGAGGCCAATGGGCAAGCAGGGCAACTCCAATCTTCAACAAAAAGAGAGGCCAAAGTAACGGCTAAGGCCAGGGACGCCCAACTTGGAATTGTTGACGCCTGACGGTGTAGACATAGGTGCCGGAGAGAGTGTTGGCGACGAAATTGGGGGTGAGAGCGAGGTCGAAGGCGTGGTTGGGGCGGTGGTGCTGGTGGTGGGAGGGAGAGGCCGCACAGTCGGTGAGGCTGAAGCCGCACAGGCGGTGCCGCGGTGGCAACTGGCGAGCGCGAGACGGCGAAAGAGAGGAGAGAGAGCAGAGCGAGCGGTGTGCGAGAGCGGCGACAAGTTGAGGAGGCGGTGTTGAGGAGGCGAGGCGGTGTGCGAGAGCGACCGTGTTGAGGAGGCGGTGTTGAGGAGGCGAGAGGCGAGAGCGCGGTGTTGAGGAGGCGGTGTTGAGGAGCGAGAGGCGAGAGAGGTGGTGTTAAGGGAGTCAGAGAGGCGGTGTTCAGAGAGGCGGCGGTGTTGAGGGATCGAGACGATGTTGAATGTTGAGGAAGGCAGAGAGGCAGAGTTGAGGGAGAGGCAGTTTGTGAATCGTGAGTGTGAGACGGTGAGAGGGTGAGAATTAAGTTACGGAGTGTGAAATTACTTATATGCCCTTCAGATTAATCACTAAACAGGTACCCGTTTTTTTAAAATTTTTGCCCAGATCCGATCTCGTATTTTTAAACGGACATAAAATATTGTCCGGACCGGTATATTTATCAAAAAATATTTAAACCTGATCGGACAAAATGAGCCAAACGAGACCGGGCAGCCTTAGCAAAAGTGGGTTACTATTTTACAATATCACTCACTAATCCAAACGAAAACTTGCTCACTAACAGAGAGCGCCATTTCAGTTTCTTTCCTCTCTCTCTCCGCGTCTCCTCTGCCGAAGAGTTTAGGGTTTCGATTCTCTTCGCAGTTTCGTTCGTCTCAGTTATGGCTTTCGCGCAATTTGCACTAACAACCCGCCGCGCGATTGTTCCGTATCTCCAATTTCTTCACTTGATCGCGTTTTCGAAGACCTAGCGATCACATTGAAGAACCGTAAAAGCGTGTACGTTACGGGTTCGAAACAATAGCGAAGCTCTCAAGAGACTGTGCGGTGATTCGGTTTCGTTGTGTTGAAGAGCGGAATCGAGAGGGAGTTTAAAGAAATCTTCTTTGCTAAGGTTTCGAATCGTCTCGGGAGTCATGGGAGGAAGAAACGTAGTGTCAGACGAGGAAGGTTTGTTTGATTTTATAGTGGTTTTTGCGGCTGGTTTCTCCTAATTTGATTACATTGGTGGTTTTGCGAAGGTGGAGTTGGTTGGTGCTCTCTCTTGTTGTGGTTAACATTTTTGGTTCAATTTGTGCTGATGAGATTAGGGAAGAGGATGATGAGAGAGAGCCGCATGACGCGGAGGAAGTCGGAGAAGGCAAGGTGGACGACAAAGAAGATGAGGAAGGTATGACTTTGGTTATAACTCAATTAGTTGCTTAGAATCTTCAGTTTACGTAATTTGTGTAATCTTTGAAGCTAAAGCTTGTCTTCTTCCACTCTCTCTCTCTCTCTCTCTCTCTCTCTTTTTTCATCGAGTTCGTCAGTTCTTCATCGTTATGGTTTTTGGTTTTCTGCAATCCATAATCGACCTTATTAGGGTTTCCCAACCTTTGAAGATCTACCGATCTCTTTGACAAATCCGAAACAGGTGAGTGATCCATGTTTTGATTTTTTATGTTTCAGATTGACGAGCTCTGCATCGATTCATGCGTAGAGCATTTGTGCTCTTCATCGGTGGTTGCAGATTTAGATTTTCTCCAAATCTACGAGAGAGCTTGAGTTCAATTGTTTGGTTAATAGTAGTGTAGTTCGAAATCTAGGGTTTTTGGTTGGTCGATGGAGAACCTAGTTAAATGAGTTCTGGAAGAGTGAACTTTCTTGAATGATATGTCATTTCGATTTCTATTCATGTTTGGTTTATCGATTTGTTGGTTGTGTGTAATCTTCTATGAATTGTTTGGTTGACTGTGTTAGTAGAGGTTCCTAATATGCATTAACTTTGCCTGCAACGAATCTTTTTATGGACAATGGACATACATACTACTCAGCCTATTAAAAACATACATAAACTAATTAAATAGGCGATCTGAACTGATCAATTAATTTAGGATCTTCTATATATGAGCTTTATTCATATTATAAGCATGCCTGCATCTAGCTTGAATTGGTTAATTAAAGTACTGCTACTACTTTGCTACTAGTTTTTTCTAAGGCATGCATTTGAACTAGAGTACTAGTCTCTAATTAATATATAGAATTTCAGGTGGATTAATATATATAGATTCCAATTAACTCTTTAATTTGACTATTTATCTCTAGAAATAATTAAGCATGAAGACAGGGTCTGCTCTAATATATTAAATAGACTAGAATTTTATAGAAGAAGAGCACTAGCTAGTTCATCCCATAGAATAATATGGCATGCTAGTTTTTGTTCCCATTAAAAGTTTAATGTGGGGTAGAGCTATGAAGGGAAAGGGAAGAAAAGCTCTCATTTTGCATGATAGTTTTTGTTCTTCCTTGTCATTAACATTTCGACTTTCACTTGTATATATATAATTTAAGCGCTATTTCATCTTTCTGATTTTGGATTCAGTGAAACCTAGGATTTGGTTTTGCATTGATAAAATTTGAAAGTCTAAGTTTTGAAATCAATTTATGTTATGTGGTTTGTAAGTGAAGAGATGTCATGATTCATGTATTTCATTGAGGTGCCTTTGTTTATTAGATTTGGTTTGTAGATGAAGAGATGTCATGATTCATGATTATACTTCATTTACTTATTTTTCTATTGTCATGATTTCAACAATTTTGTAATTGCATCTTAAACTTTGTAATTGATCATCACGTGGGAATAGAGATCTATATTGATAATAAAGTTTGATGATCTTGTTTTATTATAAAATCCTGATTCAAACTTTATCGGTGCAGGTTTATACAATTGCTAAAATTTCCTTTTTGACAGTAGCATAATTTCGTTGAGTATCATTCCAGAGTTTTGAAGTATAACACACTAATTGTTCTTGATTTGAGGGAGGTTTTTGCAGAAGGATACCACCGTAACCAAGGTCAGATGCATCAGTTTGGATAACTTAGGGATAGGCTGGATTTGCTAAATGTAGGTAGGGAAGAGACTTAATTTTTTGCTTTATATTCTGAATAGCAGATGTATGAATCGAAGTCCATACAAATTTTGCATCTTTTTTAAGGAGATCTTGTAATGGCTTTCTGTCCAATGCAGCATTTTGATAGAAATCAGATAAATAATTGAGACAACCAAGAAAGCGTTGTAATTGATTTTTATCAGTGAGTTGATCAGGAAATTTATCGGCAAAATTGATGACACGATTAACTGGAGTAATTGTTTGATTAGAGATTTTAAAACCTAAAAAGATAGTAGATGTTTGGAATAGATGCATTTTCTTCTGTGAAAGAACAAGACCATTTTTAATGACAAGTGATTGAAATGTATAGAGATGCTTCCAATGTTGATCAATTGTTTTAGAGAAGACCAAAATATCATCGATATAGACGAGGATAAATTCATGATAAGGATTAAAAATATCATTCATTATTTTTTGAAATTCAGAAGGAGCATTTTTTAGGCCAAAAGGCATGACATTCCATTGATATTGACCAAATGTAGTGTTAAAAGCAGTTTTATAACGATCATTGGGATGAATTTGAATTTGCCAAAATTCAGATTTAAGATCAAATTTAGAGAAGACTAAAGCAGAGGTAGTAGCCTTTATTAATTCATATTTATTAGGTAAGGGATAACGAATGGTTTTAAGAACTTTATTAAGAGGTTTGTAATTTATGACAAGACGAGGAACACCTCGTTCAAGTTCGGAGGCATTTTCAACATAAAAAGTTGTACAACTCCATGGAGATTTAGAAGGAGCGATTAAACTTTTGGCTAGTAATTATTTGATTTCAGTTTGACAGAGATTACGTAAACGAGAATTCATTTGAGAAGGGTTAGCTTTAGTGGGAATATTTGTTTCTTCAAAATCCTGAATGTATGGTAAGGTAACTGTATGGTTTTTTCGTGCCCAAAAGGCAGAAGGAATATCAGAACAATATTTTTGATGTAAATTTGTTTGAAAACTCTTTAATTTAGCTTGAAAAGATGGAGTTTGTAAATATTGATCGGTTTTAAGAAAATTAATTTCAGAACGTAAAAAGTTTATATGATTTTGCTTATGATCAATTTGGTTGATAAGTTGATTTAAATATTTCGTTGTAGGTGGTTGAGTAAAAGAAAATAAAATTTGTTTATTATTGAGAGTGGTAGAAATACCTTTTGAGGAAACTGAAAATGGTTGTATGTGTTGCAGAAATGGAGTTCCAAGTAAAATATCATGTCGAAGACCTTTGACAATAATAAAAGATGTAGGAAGGCAAATAGATTGACGACAAATGTGGGCAATAGGAACTTCGTATTTTATAGAATATTTAGTACTATTAGCGGTAGAAATTTTACTAGTAGTGGATTCACAATAACGTAATGGGATAAGACCTTCACGAATGCAATTTAAATCAACATCTGAATCAATTAAGGCAGAACATTTATATGAAAAATCTTTTATTGTAATTGTTATTGGAGTAAACCAACGTTGATGTGTATAGCGCGAGAGGGATTCTATGAAAACATTATCGGGATCAAATTCATGTAAGGAATTTGTGTTCATTGTTTCAAAGTTATTAACACGTCCAGTTAAAAGTTTGATTTCGGATTTCAAATGATTAATTTCAGTTCGTAAGGACTGTATTGTTGCTTGATGAGGTTTTTTATTGTCGGTTTGCATAAGGCTCGCAAAAGAATATTTATTCGGATCAATATCTAATTGTTGTTTGAATTTATGATGTTTTTTATCAGAAAATTTTTCTAACTCAACTAGAGGCTCAATATCTTGTGGTTTCGGGATAAGTTCGGTAAAATATTTATATTTTAAAGTTGGATCAGTAATCTGTTCACAAATAGCAAAAATAAGTTTTTCATGAGCAGTTAAAACATTAATTTCTGTTTCAGAAGAAGATAAGGAAGATGTATTTAACATGTTAGTAGTACAATGACAAATATTAGACGACGTGTCGGAATCATCGTGATGTAGTTGCTGAATTTTGCGTTTATGATTTTTGAGATGACATTTATTAGCATAGTGACCAGGTTTTCCACAATGGTAACAAACATTTTTCTTAGAAGTTGACCTTTTAACAGTTTTATGATAACGATTTGATTTACGTTTTGGATGGGATTTGGTATAAAATTTATCTTTCAAAAAACGAGAATGGCGTTTTAGGCGTTTATTTCTTGAATGTGTGACTAAAGGGGTAATATCTAAATCATGACCAAAATCGTAACAAAAGTCTCCAAGGTCGTGTTTTAATGTATTATTTTCTTTAGTGAGTTGGCGTTTAATATGCATATCATTACATATTGAAATTTCGCAGGTTTGAACATATTGAATAAGATCGCCATATGACAAATTGATCCAATTCATGGACCCATCGTTTTGCGCTTTGATGTATTTTTTAACTTTAGCACTAAAATTGGGAGGTAAACCAGCAATAAATCTTTCTTTTCAAAATTGACTATCATGATTAGTTAATTGATAAAGTTTAGAGAAAAATGTATCTTTATACCAACGATAATCGTTCATCGTTTTGCATCTTAAACTTTGTAATTGATCACTTATTTTTTCATCAAGAGAGGATAATCTTCCTACAAAATACCAAATTATATTGGATAAAAGAGTATCAACTCCATTAGGCTGAATTTTTTCGTTATCATCAGGAATTGGATTTCCATTATCATCACGTACGATGGATGTTATAATTTCATTGCGAGCAACTTGATTAAATGCATAATTCCACCAACCAAAAAGCTGGCCAGTGAAACCCGCAGAGATAGCAGTGGCAATTGTGGCATCATTATGTTTTTGAATGAGGCAGGCTTTAGCATAAATTTGCATTTGTAAAAGAACTTTCATAATTTGATATTCAGATAAATCGTTTATATTCCAATCATAAATGACATTATCGTCAAATTTCTGATGTCGTTTTATTTTTTCTTCAAGAATAAGATTAGCAGGAGAAGGTTTGGAATAAAATTGTTTTTGTTTTGGATAACGAGTAGGGTAGAAGTTTTTATGACGAAATACTTTATGAATAGAGACATGATCAGAATCAGTAATATGTAAAGAATAAGAAGATGAAGAAGCAGAATCTGATGGTAGAATGATATGTTAATCAGCAACATAATTGGATACGGAATGTTCAGAACCTGATAATTGATCTAGGTTTGCTATAACAGGAGTTTTATCTTTTCGAGTAGTAGTTTCTCTTTTGGATTGAGGAGGATCTGTAGATGGAGAAGGTAGAGGAACGTTAGGTCGGTTTGAAGAAAGATTTAGCGAGATAATTGTGCAGTTAATTTATCAAGAAATTCTTCAGAATATTTTGGAACAAAGGAGGGTAAAGGTAACGAAGATGAGGTGGAAGGAAAAAAGGATTTGGTAGTAATAGCCGGTAGATGAGAGGAAAAAGATGGAGAACTAAATGAGGATTGGTCAGACGAAGGCAATGGTTTATTCGTTTTATGGGAGGATGAGGATAAAGTGGAAAGATATAAATTTGTATAATTATTTTGTTCTATAAGGTGATTGATATCTTTTTGGGTCGCAAACCCATCTTCTTTGATATAAGTTTTGAATGGAGCAGCTTTAATATTATTTTTTAGTTTTATAGGTGCTAAGGGAGGATGAGGTTGAACATATTTATCACCTGAAGTACTTTCCCAAACTGTATTGATTTGATGATTAAGGTGTGAAAATTGTCAAGATAACCAGTAAAAAAATGGGATGTTTTGTTGTATTTGTTTAACATAAGCAAAATATTTTTCACGAAACATAGCTTGTTGATTGAAATTAACTAATTTACAAAATATTGGTTTAAAATGATGTTTTAAAAATTGTTGTTTTAATTAAGCATTATCAAGAACAAAGTCAGTTTTATTATTAGTATCATCGACAATCGAAATAACATTAATATGATATTCTACAAAATCAATTATACTTACATTATCATCTTTAGGAGAAGAAGAATAAACAGGATAAGCTATACCAGTTGAAGGAGGAGGTTGAGAAACAGGTGGAGAGCTTGTACTACAAGGAGGAGGAATAGATGGTTCATAGCGTTTTGACGTAGAGCGAAAAGTTGTTTCATATTGTTTTGATGTAGAGGCTCGAGGAGCAAATAGAATATCGACTTTACCATCATCATGAGTTATAATTTGATGAATTTCATTTGAAACTTGTCTTTGTTGACATTCTTATTTATTAGTATCTTTTATGGTCCATTGATGAGGTATTTGAACTTCATTCCATTTTAATTGTTTTCTATCAACTGTATTATTACGAATATTTGTGTGGAAAAGAGTGGATGTTCCTGTGTGCAAATTGGTGTATGCAACATCATTAATATTTGTTTGCATTTATTTATAATAAATACGGTAGACAACCGTAACATTTGAAGTTATTCATTTCATTTTAAATCATTGAGTATAAATTCCTAAGACTGAAGCTTCATGTGGCATGTCATCATGTAAACTAATTGTGAAATTAGGAAAACAGTTAAAATGAATTGGTCCTTCAGAAAGACTTCCTTCAATCATGCCTAATAATGAATCATTGAATTCTTGATGGCGTTTATCTCTAACAGAGACTAACACTGAGGTATTGAGTCCTAATGCGATTAAAGGCTTGATGACAACTTGTATAAGACCGATATGAAGATATTTATGGGTTTCTTTATATTTTTGAATCTTTTCAGGAGAAATGAGAATTAATTCTTGACCTTCTTCATCGACGGAGATGGTATCCTCTTCAAGTTTTATTATAAAATCATGTTTTTTAGAAAATGAACCTTTATTATAAACTGATGAAAGTTTTATGTCAGGGAGAGTCCAATTACGAAGAGATTGATCAATTTGAGAAAATGAAATTTCATGAATATTTTTTAAATCAAGTTTGGTCATTGGTTTAGTAAGAGGTTTGCTTGATGACTCTAAAGAAGATCCTGATTCAAACTTTATCGGTGTAGGTTTCTTGGATAGGGCTTGTGTTACAGTTTTAATGAGGTTACTCATACTTTTGCTCTAGGTTTGCCACTCACTTGGTCAACGATTTGCTGCTAGACTTACGCTCTTCTGCTAGACTTACAACGCGACTAGAAAAGTGTTTTGGAAAACCGATTAAGCAAAATCATGAAAAACCAAATAAAACTTATCACGAGTAATATCGAGGAAAACTAAAGCGATAAAATAGACATAATACAAGCAGAGATAAGTTTGCTATTGGTGAACAAATTACTGATCCAACTTTAAAATACAAATATTTTACCGAACTTATCCCGAAACCACAAGATACTGAGCCTCTAGTTGAGTTAGAAAAATTTTCAGATAAAAAACATCATAAATTCAAACAACAATTAGATATTGATCCGAATAAATATTCTTTTGCTAGCTTTATACAAACCGTCAATAAAAAACCTCATCAAGCAACAATACAGTCCTTACAAACTGAAATTAATCATTTGAAATCCGAAATCAAACTTTTAACTGAACGTGTTAATAACTTAGAAACAATGAACACATATTCCTTACATGAATTTGATCCCGATAATGTTTTCATAGAATCCCTCACGCGCTATACACATCAACGTTGGTTTACTCCAATAACAATTACAATAAAAGATTTTTCATATAAATGTTATGCCTTAATTGATTCAGGTGCTGATTTAAATTGCATTCGCGGAGGTCTTATCCCATTACGTTATTGTGAATCCACTACTAGTAAAATTTCTACTGCTAATGGTACTAAATCTTCTATAAAATACAAAGTTCCTATTGCCCACATTTGTCATCGATCTATTTGCCTTCCTACATCTTTTATCATTGTCAAAGGTCTTCAACATGATGTTTTAGTTGGAACTCCATTTCTGCAACACATACAACCATTTTCAGTTTCCTCAAAAGGTATTTCTACCACTCTCAATAATAAACAAATTTTATTTTCTTTTACTCCACCACCTACAGCGAAATATTTAAATCAACTTATTAACCAAATTGATCATAAACAAAATCATATAAACTTTTTACGTTCTGAAATTAATTTTCTTAAAACTGATCAACATTTACGAACTCCATCTTTTCAAGCTAAATTAAAGAGTTTTCAAACAAATTTACATAAAAAATGTTGTTATGATATTCCTTCTGCCTTTTGGGCACGAAAAAACCATATAGTTACCTTACCATACATTCATGATTTTGAAGAAACAAATATTCCCACTAAAGCTAATCCTTCTCAAATGAATTCTAGTTTACGTAATCTCTATCAAACTGAAATCAAAGAATTACTAGCCAAAAGTTTAATCACTCCTTCTAAATCTCCATGGAGTTGTACAGCTTTTTATGTTGAAAATGCCTCCGAACTTGAACGAGGTGTTCCTCGTCTTGTCATAAATTACAAACCTCTTAATAAAGTTCTTAAAACCATTCGTTATCACTTACCTAATAAATATGATTTAATAAAGGCTACTACCTCTGCTTTAGTATTCTCTAAATTTGATCTTAAATATGGATTTTGGCAAATTCAAATTCCTCCTAATGATCGTTATAAAACTGCTTTTAACACTCCATTTGGTCAATATCAATGGAATGTCATGCCTTTTGGCCTAAAAAATGCTCCTTATGAATTTCAAAAAATAATGAATGATATTTTTAATCCTTATCATGAATTTATCCTCGTCTATATTGATGATATTTTGGTTTTCTCTAAAACAATTGATCAACATTGGAAGCATCTCTATACATTTCAATCACTTATCAATAAAAATGGTCTTGTTCTTTCACAGAAGAAAATGCATCTATTCCAAACATCTACTATCTTTTTAGGTTTTAAAAGCTCTAATCAAACAATTATTCCAGTTAATCGTGTCATCAATTTTGCCGATAAATTTCCTGATCAACTCACTGATAAAAATCAATTACAACGTTTTCTTGGTTGTCTCAATTATTTATTTGATTTCTATCAAAATGCTGCATTGGACAGAAAACCATTACAAGATCTCCTTAAAAAAGATGCAAAATTTTTATGGACTTCGATTCATACGTCTGCTATTCAAAATATAATGCAAAAAATTAAGTCTCTTCCCTGCCTACATTTAGCAAATCCAGCCTATCCCAAAGTTATCCAAACTGATGCATCTGACCTTGGTTACGGTGGTATCCTTCTACAAAAACCTCCCTCAAATCAAGAACAATTAGTGTGTTATACTTCAAAACTCTGGAATGATACTCAACGAAATTATGCTGCTGTTGAAAAGGAAATTTTAGCAATTGTTTTAGGTGTTCAAAATTTTCGATCCGATGTTTTAAATCAAAAGTTTTTAATACGTGTTGATTGCAAAGCTGCTAAAGAAACTCTTTTAAAATATGTTAAAAATTTGGTTTCCAAATAGATTTTCGCTCGTTGGCGAGCAATATTAAGTATTTTTTATTTTGATATTGAATATATTAAAAGTAAAGATAATTCTCTTCCTGATTTTTTATCTCGTGAATTCCTTACCACCCCTCAAATTCATTGCCTACAGATTGGTATAACTGATAAAGGCAAACGTCCTGCAATAGCCAATAAATTCTCTCCTTTGTTCAACTCTTACAATCAACCTGATGTCAACAAATCCCATTATCGATATAGTAATTGTCATCTTGTTTTCCTTCTTGAATCAAACCTTCTTGATAAATCCTTAGATGCTCAAATCAAACTTGTCTTGCCACCTTCTCTTCACTTTCTACCTAACCGTCCGAATGTCATCATAAAATTCTATGAAACCATCTTGCTTACAACTGGTTCAGTTGTTATAGAACATTTTACAAGACAAAATTCATATGAGATTGCTTATTCAAAGCGAAAATTCATTATTAGGCATGATTGAAGGAAGTCTTTTTGAAGGACCAATTTATTTTAATTGTTTTCCTAATTTCACAATTAGTTTACATGATGACATGCCACATGAAGCTGCAGTCGTAGGAATTAATACTCAAGGATTTAAAATGAAAGGAATAACTTCAAATGTTGCGGTTGTCTACCGTATTTATTATAAATTAATGCAAACAATTATTCCTGATGTTGCATACACCAATTTGCACACAGGAACATCCACTCTTTTCCTCACAAATATTCGTAATAATACAGTTGATAGAAAACAATTAAAATGGAATGAAGTTCAAGTACCTTATCAATGGACCATAAAAGATACTAATAATAAAGAATGTCAACAAAGACAAGTTTCAACTGAAATTCATCAAATTATAACTCATGATGATGGTAAAGTCGATATTCTATTTGCTCCTCGAGCCTCTACATCAAAACAATACGAAACAACTTTTCGCTCTACGTCAAAACGCTATGAACCATCTATTCCTCCTCCTTGTAGTACAAGCTCTCTACCCGTTTCTCAACCTCCTCCTTCAACTGGTATCACATCAATATAGTCTTTATAATTCACTTGGGCTTGATTCAAACCTTCTTGATAAATCTTTAGATGCTCAAATCAAGCTTGTCTTGCCACCTTCTCTTCACTTTCTACCTAACCGTCTGAATGTCACCATAAAGTTCTTTGAAACCATCTTGCTTACAACTGGTTCAGTTGTTATAGAACATTTTACAAGACAAAATTCAGATGAGATTGCTTATTCAAAGCCGAAAATTCAAAAGGTTCTTTCAAGCACATAATGGTCTCAATAGCTCTCTATGCAGCGGAGCCCATTCATTTATCAATCCATAACTCTTGTCAAGGATAGACATCCAGCCCAAGTGAATTATAAAGACTATATTGATGCATGGCGCAACATATTGTTCTACAAAGATCCTTCTTCTGGTCATTCTTGGTATATAACTTTAAAAAAATCTTTGAAGGTTAATTTACCAAATTGGTTCATCGCAGAATGGTGGACAAAATTCGGCCCTCATATGAAAATATTTCCACCTGAAGTTTACCGAAAATATGCAGCTGAAAAACTAACCATATTCCAATTCTTCCACAAACACTCTATCCCTTGGATTCTCAAATGGCATTATGGAATCCATACCATCAATGCTGCACAAAATCAAGCTTTTACATACCTTTCTCAAGAAATTCATTGTAGATGGTGGGATAAGTTTGATGTTAATTCTATTGACACCACTATCCCTTCTCCCTCCTCTAAACATCCAAAAATCAACCAATCAAAACACCCTGCTGAAGGAATTTCGCCTCAAGAGTTTCCTCCACTACTTAAAACATATAAAGATGCAAGCTTAACATATTTAGTCCCTAAAGTCCCAGCAAAATCCAGCATCTCCAGTCAGATGACTTGGCTCAAACCATTATTCAACAATTGCATGAAAGTTTTCTACAAAATTTTCAAACAATGCAAGAGCATTTTGATAAAAGAATTCAGCAGATTGAAGAAAAATATTCTACTTCATCACGAACCCATTCAGATGCGTTTTTTGCTCACTCTGTAGATTCCTTTGAGTTATAAATGAGGACTTTAGCACGTGCTCTACGTGATCCAGCAATACAGCAACCTATGATTGATTTCATCTATCAAGAATTGTTCGTCAATGGCATTGAGCTTGCATGGGATATATCCAACACCAGACCATCAATTTATATCTTCGTATGCCAATCAATCTTCTGGTCCTATGAATATGCTAATTTACTCCTGACACTATGGAATCTACTTGAGCGACCTCCAATTCACATTTTCAATCATTATCTCGATTTATATCGGTATCCAGATTTTGTTCATTATTACTTATAGCGACTTCTTCGCACCACACCAATATGGTTTTACTGTTCATATCATAACAATTAATTTCAGGCCCATGCCATGATGTTTTATCAAGCCCATGCTTCCTGGACGTGTCCAGCCTTCAGGCCCGTGCCGTATATCATTTCAAGCACATGCTTCCTGGCATTTATTGCTAGCCTGATGTTCATTCAGCCAAGCTTATCTCAAAGCTTATCGCTCCAAACTTTTCATAAAGTGCTACAAGATAAAGTGTTATGGACAACTATTTAGTATTATCTCTTTTGATAAAGTAAATCTTAGTGCTATCTCTTTTGATTAAGCAAATCTTTTGCTTTTTCGTTGGAGATAAGTTTGTATCTTTTGCTTTTGTTAAAGTTTGTAGGACTACCTTTCCACGGTAGTGCGTCTGTTTTCTCTATAAATAGCTAGTTGGAGATGAATGCAAGGTATCGAGTAAGCATTCCCTAGAAGTTTGATCTTGTTTAGTGTCCTGTAACATTTTCTCTTGTAATCAAGTGTGTTTCTTCAGTTATCAATATAGATCTCTATTCCTATTACTATCCCTTTTATTCATTGATTCTCGATATAGCCCTTGGCATAAATCCAATTTCGATTACAATTTTGTATTTGGCCGACAATTTGGTATCAAAGCTCAATGCCATCTTCGTCTTGTTCCGAGTTTGGCTTTTGATTGCAAACCATAGATCTCTATTCTTTATGAACCTAGCCCAACTTGTGAGACTCTACCGAGCAATCTCTAGCATGAACTCTTACTTCGTATTTTAGTTCAAAGTTGAGCTTAGTTCAAAATGGCTAATTAAACATCATCAGTCCTGTCAATAACTTAATATAGTTACTTATACATCTCTTATGATTACTTTGTATTTTAGTTCAAAATAGCTTTGCAAGAACAAACCTCAATGAGTATTTGAAAGTATTATCGATGTAAATAATTAAATCAAAAAACTGTGGCAGATTGATTGTATAGATAATTATTTATTGTCCGTACAATGATTGTTTGATTTAGTTGTCTATTATAGTACTATTTTTTGTTGGCTTACAATTATAGATGATTAATAAGTAGAAGTTTTCTTGCCAAAATCTGAGATACTAATGTTAGAGATTTTGGATTCAGTGTTCTCCTTATCACAGTGTGCAACTTTTCTTTAAAAATTCAAATACATATAACATACGTCTTAAGATACAGAAGGACCAGATCTTGGAGAATTTTTAGCTGATGTGGCTGCAAGTGATTGGGTTAAGGCCTTATCTCAACAAGACTATCTCTTTCATCCATGTTGATGTAAAGTTAGGTCAACAAGTCTATACAGTGATGAAATTATTAGATTGATTGTATGAGCAGGGATCCTATTAATGTCATTGTGCATTGTCTTTTTCTTATCGTTTCTCTTTGTTGACTTAATTTTAGAAGTTTCTGTTGGACTAAGTGGTTAGTCACTCACACTCCGACCGAGATTTTGATGGAAACAAACAAGGTGAAAATGTACTAATAAACATCTAGTGTATTTCAGTTTTTGTTAAAGGATGCAAAACAACATATCAAGGGTACTCAAGAAATACAAGTTCAAGACTCGGCATTAATGAAGAAATGAAGATGAAAGTTCAAACCGCAATTTGTAATTTCAATGTAAGGTATACAAATTCTTTCACGCAAGCCAAATGCATTAGTCCATGCATATCAAGTTTCTTAAACCATTTTTCAAAGTTATAAGTTTACTTCAAGTTTCAAAGTGGAATTTAAACACATAACTAGGTCTATGAATTTAAACAATGCGAAACTTTGTGTGGATGGTCATTTGCATATTAGAGATCATTGTAAATGTTTTCGAAAAAGAAAAACTCGTTTTTGAAAGGTCTTTGAAAAGAAAACTGTAAATTTGCAGAAAAGCCCCTAATACATTATGAAATCGTAAATTTCCGTTTTCGAGATTTGTAAAAATATCCGGACCACCCAATTAGGCTTAATGACTCATAATAAACGTGTATAACATGTTATATAAGGGTAGGTTAGGTCCCGGACGAGTTCAAGGGTCGCTAACACAAAGGGACAAAATAATTATTTTGAGGTCCCTGCAGTTAGCGCGCTAATGATTTCATTAGCGCGCTAAGTGCAGAGTTAGCGCGCTAGGTCTCAGCATTAGCGCGCTAATTGCCTATCTGACAACTTTTTTTTAAAGCTGGAAAACACACTTTAATTTGAATTCTTGATCTATTTTGGACCCTTGGATCCCTAGAACGGTCATAAACTATCAAGATGGAATACCTAACATTATAAAACCACCAAGAACATGGTTTTGTCAAAAAGAAGGATAAAACACACTCAAACTCAAAATCTACAAAGAGAAGAACTTTGATTTTTGTGAAGAAGCAAAAGGAGATCTTTGTGGCTGTTCTTTAGTTCTCTAATCCAGCACTTTTGAGGCTTTCAAAGGAGTACAAGAATCTCTTCAAAGCTGATCTCTTTTGTCATTCTCTTGTTTGTAAGAAAGTCCTAGATCTAAAATCTTGCTTGTGCTTAATCTACATAGTTTTGTGTACTTGATTTGAAAATCATTTTGTTGTGTGTTTGAACACCTTCTTCTTGGGTTTTGCACTTAAATTTATTTTATCAAACCCTAAGATTGATTTGAACAAAAGTTTTGCACTTAAACTTGATTTTTGTTAAACTATTGTTCTTAGACTTGAAATCGGTTTTACACTAATATATTAAGTTTTTAAAATGATTTCACATTTGGGATTTGCAACAAAATCAGTGACATATTTGCATATTCCATTTATTCTCATACTTGCATGCATAAGAGTTGTTAGGCTCTAGGAGGCTTGCTAGTGTTTGAATTTGATACCACTTTGTGTTGTAAAGTGTATCTCATTATTTTTCAGCAACTTATTGTATTTGTATGATTGTAAGACTTAGTGGAATCGAAGTCAAAGGGGAAGACCTAGTTGAGACTAGGCACAAATCCTAGTTGCGGCTAGGTGGGAAGTCCTAATTGTAATTAGGCACTCTAGGCTTGTATGCTTAGGTTGTAACACTTATTTGCAATATAAGTGGGGGTTAAAAATCCTAACCGGGGAGGTTAGGTAGTGGACGTAGATCGTTGGATCGAACCACTATAAATTGTGTGTCACTTTCCATCTCTTCCATTCCATTCACTTGCATAGCATATATATATATTCATTGATAGTGTATGCATTATAGTCGTAATTTGCGCATAAAGTATTAAAAGGGCAATAATTACTCGGTAACCCAATTCACCCCCTCTCTTGGGTGACCTTCAGTTTCTAGTTGTACATCATCCCCTTATTCTTAAAAAACTAGCCAATTGATAACTCCTTCAAACATTAACCTAAAATATGTTTATCACCCACAAGATAAGGCAATGGCCAATGATACATTAAAATTATATGTATGCTACTCAACAATTGAATGCATCTATGTTATGAATATAAATCATGTCCTATCAATAAATTTTGGTGAATTTGGTTAATACCCTTGGACCTTGTGAGTATCATCATCATCATTAAACTTTAAGGTTCACTTTGTAATAAATTATGAATTCAGTTAAGAGCTCAAAACGATAAGTTCAACTTTTTTGTAAGTCACTGTGATGTATATTTTTAATTATAGATATCTACACTGTCTACTATATTACTACTCTCTTTGTGTAGGTGTTGTAGATGACTCGGTGCATTTTTTAAAGTGTTCTTTCACGTACTTTTGTGTTTTTTTTTCTTTATAGGCATAGAGCATGCTTGATCATTTTCGAGATCTCCAACAAAGGTATGAACTATTATCCTTTCTCACCTTAGTTTTAATTTCTTGTGCTAATTCCTACCTCACCGAATTGCGCAAACTTCTCGCTCGCGTCTGTCTCAAATGCCTCAAGTTGAAGAAGCCCACTAAAGTATTCTTCATCTTCCCTTTTTCACTCACAACTTACTCTATCTTAATTCTCTTTTTCATGTTCATAAAGATGTTGGTGCCAGAACTTCCAGCATACCATGTTCACATTATATTGTAAGTATTAAGCTTCATTTCCTTCCACATTACTCTATCTTAATTCTCTTTTTCATTTTCGCAAGCACTTATTCAACACCAATTGATGTTGTTGTTCTGGCTTTGAATTCCTCACCAGCTATTAGGTATGGCTATGATCTTAAGATTTTGAAATTGGTGTTGTAGATTTGTGTGTTAGTTTTGATTTTTCTCATGTGGGTCTTGATTTTTAGAGTACAATAGTGGGTGTTAATCGGAGATTATGTTCATCCTTTTTGATATAGTAAAAGTATTGTTACTAGTGCATCAATTGGTTTCTTTCCATTCATTAATGGTTCTATATCTTAACTTGAATTAAAATAGTGTATTGTCTGTTTATTGTATATTTTCTGGAGTTCTTATATGTTCATTGGATTCCTGGCATGAATATTTTGTTTCTTTCCATTCATTAATGGTTGTATATCTTAACTTGTTATATTATTAGTCGTGGAAAAGGTCATTGATGTGAATATTTTAATTGTGCATTGACAGATCAAGAGTTTGGAATCTAGGTGGGTTTATGTTCCAAAGCTATGTATATGTGTTTTTGTTTCCCATGTTTAATTGGACTTGTTGTGTTGTTCATGCTATATATCATACTTAAGTTGTTCCTTATTTGAACATAGATTTTAATTGATGCGGAATATGCATACTCTATCCAAGTAAATGAAAAAAGCGACATATACAACTTCGACATGGTAATATTGGAGCTTGTTGCAGGTAAGCGTCTGATCGATCCAGAGTACGGAGATAAGGATTTGGTCAAGTGGGTGAGCGCCACTTTGAATGAAGAAGAAATCGATCATATAATTGATCCAAACCTTGGTTCCTATCATAAGAAGAGATTTGCAAGGTACTTAACATAGGTCTTCTCTGCATAGATCCAGTTCCTATAAATCGGCATTCAATACGAAATGTGGTTAAGATGTTACTAGAGGAACATGCCGTATAGAAAATTGAACACAATTTTCTTCCTCTTGTTTGTTTCTTTCACTTTAAATTTGTAGATTTGTTAGTTTGATTTTTGTTTAAATGAAATAAATAAATATTTTTTTTTCTATTGATAAATAATATTCCTGCAAGTAGAACTAGAAACATCTTTAATTTAAATATAAAATCTTCCTTCCAATAATATAAATATTATGTATATATTTAATATATGACGACGCAAAATATAAATGCGTTGTCAACTTAGAGACATTAAGTGCACATGCGTTGTTAATTTAAAGACACTAAGTGCACATTCGTTGTTAACTTAGAGACACTAAGTGTATATTCGTTGTCAACTTAGAAACACTAAGTGTACATGTGTTGTTAATTTAGAGACACTAAGTACACATGCGTTGTTAATTTAAAGACACAAAGTGTACATATGTTATCAATTTAGAGACATTAAGTGTATATGTGTTGTCAACTTAGAGACATTAAGTTTACATGCGTTGCCAATTTAGAAATACTATGTGTACATGAGTTGTCAACTTAGAGACATTAAGTGCACAAGCGTTGTCTATTTAAGTATGCTAAGCTTACAAGTTTCCTTAATTTAGGGATGCATATACAAAGAGTGTCTCTAAATTGGAGACACATAAGAAATAAATGTCGTAAAATTAAAGACACGTAAATAACAAATGTCCCTACTTTATGGACGCTTATAGCAAAAGTGTTCTAAATAAATATTACCAACACATACACTTTGTGTCGTAAAAAAAAAGGACCGCTAAGGGCACCCCACCGTTTCATGAAGGCACCCAACTTATATGTAAAAATTCCAGCGAAAATGGAAAAGACCATTTTGCCCCTGTATATATATTGATTCAAACCCCACAAACCATTTTGACAAAGAAAAAGGGGCACCCCACCACCAAGATTGAACCATAAAGCGACATTGCGTTTGGCGAGCGTTTATCGATTCTTGCAGCTTGACATCATCCGACAGCGAGATAACAATGTTTGACAACCATATGATGCTTTGTTGGAACTGTTAATTTGAGTAAAACTGTGAAAATGATGATTTGTTTGTCAACGTAGGGTTGGGTAATTTCGACAAATCCAAACTTGTTTGCACTATATAATAGAGGATTGTACTGCTACGGTGCAAGAGGAGGTTGAACTTGAGGTAATTTTTCAAATTTCTTGTGTTTTTTATGCGGTTTTTCGAAGTTTCTGTCGATGTGCGCGATTGATTCGGCCTCACAGGACCAAGATGTATCGCAATGTCTCGGTCATAGAGGAACGAGATGTGTATGTAGTTCACGGTATGGGACGACCGAGAGTACTGAGTAACTCTCGGTCCTACGTGAGCAAGACTCTGAATAAAGTATCAGACATGTACAACCGAGAACCCATTTTTTGGGTACTGTACATTTTGGTTGATTATAATGTTACACTGTTTGTATTGCGGGTAATGCCGATTTCTACCCTATATCCAAACTACGAGGACACGTTTACACCTTGTAGGCCATTCCCCTCTAGAGAAGCGTCTATTTCATAGCTTCAAATGACAGGCCGTGAGAACATGTTTGTGCTAGTGACAAAGCACTCTGATGCCGGGGGCATTAAGTGCAGGGGAGGGTGAAACTTGCGTGTGAGAGGTCTGGAACATATAGGGGAATGTCTCAAGAGAGTAGGGAAGGGGAAAACGACCAAAATTTATTTGAAAGCAAGTAATGATGAAGAAGAGGAAAAGGCGATGACTCAAACTGGTACGAAGAAATGTGGATGCCCCTTCCTTATCAACGTAAAGGAAAATGTTGACTCCTTGTGGTATGTCATTGTCATATGTGGGAGGCACAATCACGACCCCACAAAAAACTTGGACGGCCATTCATTTGCCTGAAGATTGGATAAGGGGGAGCAAGATGTTGTGGTGCAAATGACAAAGAGGAATGTCAAGCCTAGAGACATCCTAAATACGTTGAATCAAAGAGATGTTAGAAACGTATCGACAATGAGGACAATATATAATGCAAGACAAAAAGTTCGAAATGAGGATGCGGGTGGGAGGACTCAAATGCAACAAATGTTGCACATATTGGAGAAGAATAAGTGGATGTCCCGGCATAGGAAGCATCCCGATACGAATGTTGTCACCGATTTATTTTGGTCACATCCCGACTCAATAAAGTTGCTACGGTGTTTCTCATCGGTAATTTTGATGGATTGCACGTACAAGAAAAATAGGTACCGAATGCCTATGTTGGAGATTGTTGGCATCACTTCTACGCACTTGACGTTCTCCGTTGGGTTTGCATTCATATCATCAGAGAGTCATACGAATTACGTTTGGGCACTTGAGAACTTGAGATCCATATTGGATGGGTGGCCTAAACCTGACGTGTTCGTTACCAATAGGGACTTAGCCCTTATTAGTGCCATTGAAGAAGTTTTTTCGACATCGTCTCACCTCCTTTGCTCTTAGCACATCAACAAAGTAGTATTGGCCAAGACTAAAAAGATGTTTGGAGAGAACGATGGTTTTGCGCGTTTCATGGATAGGTGGACGAGTGTGATGTATGCCAACTCGGAGGCCTTATTCGAAGTTAGGATGAATGACCTGCGTTGTGAGTTTGGGAATGTCAAGGGTCTTACTGAGTACTTGGACAACACATGGGTAAATAACTACAAGGAGAAATTTGTCCCCGCTTGGACAAATAAAATTATGCACTTTGGGGAAACAACAACGCAGAGGATGGAGTCTGTGCATTCCATTCTGAAGCTACACCTTGGCAACAATCAGGCCAATTTTGAGACTTTGTGGAATGTGGTTGATGGCCTCCTTAGAATCCAACACGACAATATCAAGGCATCGTTTGAGCAAAGTTCGAATGTGGTCCAACATGAGTACATTGATGAGTTATATTGACGATTGCGTGGTTATGTCTCTCAACGGGCGCTTAGGCTAATTAAAGATGAATTGACACATGAAGATGATGTTGGTCACAACTCCACTCGTTGTGGTTGCGAGATACGTACCACACATGGCCTTCCTTGTGCACATGAGCTAAACCATCATATATTTGCTGGGTCGCCCATCCCTCTCGAGGACATTCATGTTTACTGGCGAAAGTTGAGTATGATACCTGAGAATCCAGTGGATCCGTCTGGGTACAACGTGCACGATGAGATTGAACGGGTGTTGGAAAAGTTTCATGCTTGCACTGATGAGGACGATCGACTCAGGATTATTCAGCAGCTCAGGGAGATTAGTCGACCTTCGTCTACACCGGGTGTTGTGCCGCCGGCGAAAATAAAGACAAAGGGAAGGACACCGGGGTCTTCAATCGGAGGCAAGGCAGGATCGAAGAGAAAAAAATGATATTAACGATTCTTCCACGACTAGATTGCCGAGCGGATTTGAGTACGTGCTTTCCACAAAAGAGGCCTCTACTTCGAGGCAGAAGAAAAGAAAAGTTGTTCCCAAACTGCGTCGTGCCAGTCGACGCACGCAAAGTGCATCTAACATGGCTTATGGTCATTGCATAGAACCGGATTGGTTGCCACATGTTGAGGGCATTATCGATGTGGTTGCCGATGGAAATTGTGGATATCGGTGTGTTGCCTCTGGGCTTGGACTTGCCGATGTAAACGATCGGAGGATTGTTCGTAGAAGGATGTATGATGAGATTACCGGGTATGAAGACCTTTGGCGGGAAATGCTTGGCACGAGTTACGAGACTATCAAGATTGCAGTGCATTGTCCAGATAATCAAGTTGATGTATCTTTCAAAGAATGGTTGACACTTCCAGACATGGGATTGTTAGTATCCACTGCATTCAATGTCATTCTCGTAAACCTCTCGCATGGGAGTGCCTCGACATTTCTACCTCTACGAAGTACTCCACCGTTGTCGTTGCACAACAGACTTATCATTGCCATGATAAATGACAGGAATATCCATTGGGTTAGGGCAAGTTCTATGAATTTTTATGAATTGTTATGTTCCCCCCCTGATCGGGTTTGTGACAATATCTTCTAAGTTATAATGTTCACTCTGACAGGTGAAGTTGCGTGTGAATGCACCGTTGCCATCCTTATATCCATCGTGGGACCGGTATGTTGAGGCCTGCGCCAAAGGTTGGCGAGATGGATTCATATTTCGAGATATTGCGCCCCTTGCAACTGTTGATGAAGGCACCATATCCGTTATAGATTTAGGTACACCGTAGTGTAAAACTTGTACCTAGCAATATTGATGGTTGTACATTTTGGAATTTAGAAAGTTAGTTTCAATGCTATATGGATATACAATGAGTTAAGTTTCGGTGCAAATTGTTGTATTGTTTTACATTTTGATTCTTGTAGAGTGAATTTGAATGTTACATTGATATATAATGAGTTAAGTTTCTTTGCAAATTGTCTTGCTGGATTTTGATTGTTGTACAGTTGGTTTGAATGTCACGGAGGATCTACAATGAGTTAAGTTTCGATCGAAAGTGTCGTGTCGGCCCTGAATGACCGAGACCGACGGTATAGTCTCGTCCATACTACACCGAGAAGTAACGTGACGGATCGGTCACACAATGCCGAAATTTAAGCCTCTCGTCGACCTATGCACGAGCATACTGAGGGATTCTCGGCTATTAGTAACCGCGAGTTTGACACCCATCTCGTTACCATCGCACCGAGAGCATTTGGTCGCCATGTTCAACAAACGCACAGGAATAGCTCGTCGACCAGTGGCCGAACGCACTGATATAATGTCGGTTAGGAAGCACCGATAGTCTCAAAAAGGTTTCGTCCATCAGTAACCGACACATTGGAAAAAACAAGATCCACCGACATTCTCAGTCAGGCCACACCGAGAATCCAGCGTTCGCGTCGGTTGGTCAGTACCGACAAGTCAACATAAGTGTCGGACCTGCATGACCGAGACACCCTCTGACTCAAAAAACCATGTATTCTAAACCAAAATTGACCAAGATACAACTATAAAAAATTTAGAACAACAAGTAATGTAAAACAATGTGCAAAATGTCAAGCGAACATTAATCAAATGATCCAAACTGTCATAAATCACTCATCAAACATACAAGTACTTTACCAAACGGGCATAAACCATTCATCCATGTACTTAATCGTATAAAGCTGTCATAAAACTGTCATAAAACATATTCATCAAACATTCTTCAACTAGTCTCGGCCAAACAATAAAATAAATGTCTATGTTCCTCAAACACTCATTGCTCATTGCTTTGGTTTCTTCAAATTCTTCCTTTGATACTCCTTCCCAAGCATTCTCTTCGGAGGGCGAGCATCGACCGTGGCGGGCGGAGCATTGGCCGGGGTTGCCCTTGTAGAAGTGCTACCATGCTGGGACTGCCTCGGGCCTGCTTCGGTAGGGGCGGATGTGGCGGTTGTGCCTGTTGCGGTCGCCGGAGTGGTACTCATGGTGGTGGGACCTATACTCCTCCCCGTAAGGAAATTGACGATATCACTCGCCATTGTCCTCGCTGACTCAAGCGTACACAACTCCGACGGGAGGTCCGTCCATCGCAATGCCGCGTCCAACGCACACCTATTACGCTGATGAAAATAATCGGGTTAGTGTTAATGTAAAACATATCGGGATGAATAATACATGCATAATACATATAACCATTTCAATACCTCAAGTAGCTCGTTGTCTGCGATGGTTGTGGCGACCATGTCATGGTCCTCAAGGCTCGGATTGGTGATCACGGGATGAGACACTTTGAGGAACCAAGGCAGGTAGTCCGGTGTAGCCAAAAACTCGAATTCTGCCTTGTCACCACAAACTTCGGGAGCCAACAAATGGTTCCTCCATCGCTCCTAATTGTCTTGCTGGAACCCATACTTGACCGAGTATTTGTTCGCAGATGGGCCTCGGTGTGCTTCCAATGGATGGTACAGATGATCTGGTATAGATTGCATGTGGCCAAACTGTCTCAGAATCCTCTCCGGATGGTAGGGCTCCACCACATCCATGTACTTGATCGTCCCACTGTAAAAGGCCATCGCGTGCACAACTCCATTTTCCCTGAAATTCACATATGGGTCCCAAGTGACCTAATCAAAATACAACAACCATTGTTAGTAACCAAAAATACAAAAACATCATTCATCACAGGATATGGATAACCATCTCACCTCACTTGGGCGCAACCTATCCAAGGTTCTCCTAATGGACCCCAGCTTGTCGACATTCGCCACGGTCTTGTGCTTTTGAATCCATCTGCAGACACGAGGTTGCACGTGGTCCATGTATTTCGCATTGGGTGTGGCGAGACCAAGTTTGAAATGGTCGTACACCCATCCCTGCAAATACATACAATGTTAGTTAGTCCACAAATGCAAGTTGGCGTAATTATTATACCAAAAGGAAAGTAAGTCTATTTTATAACAAACCTCAAGCAATGTGAGGTAGCCAGCAATCTGAGACACTTGCAGTCTCGTGGCAGACCCCAAGTGTCAATACAAGTCGCCAACGCAGCCACACCCCATGCGTACTTTCCCACGTCGTCCAAGTCTTTAAGAAGCTTCAGCAGCGCGATCGACACCCGAGACCCACTATTATCGGCAAATAGGGTGCAGGACAAAAGGTACAACAGGTACGCTCTGGCTGTGCATTCCACAAGAGGATAATTTATGGGTCTCGAACCAGCATTGGGGCACCATCGACTCTTCAACCAACATTTGCGCACTGTGAGCCCCTTGCTGATATTCACCTCCTCCTCAGCCTCCTCGACGCTAACCCCAAGTAGGTTCGAGACCATCTTAATAGCGTCCGAGCGAGATTCCTCCACGTACCTCGCAAAGTTCTCCACTGCCACAGTTTTGCCGTCACAGGAATCTTCAGGAGGAAGCTCACATCCTCTAAGGAGATAGACATTTCACCAAAAGGTAAGTGAAATATGTTCGTCTCCGGCTGCCACCGCTCCACAAATGCAGAGATAACCTCCTTGTTGGCCTTGCGGTATGAACAATCTATCAGCGTATTCAACCAGGAACGCTGAATAATCCTCTGAAGTCCCGCTGTGTCAGGGTGGCACGACTGTAAATCTCATTCTTGTATTTGAGCTCCGTGATTGATACACTTGAGAACGGACGCTCCTGCAACAAAAAAATACATCTCGTCATATTTGTGAAAACCATGAGTTTTAAATTACTCCGTTCAATGAAATTTAAATTACCTCATTGCTCCAAATCGCTAATGCGACATGATCGTTAAAGCTCTTCAACAACGCCCCGTCTATAGGACCATCGGGGAAAGGAGCACGCACTTCAACAGGCACTTCTGGCTCTCCTTCATTATGGCCAGCTCCACCACTACTACTCCCGTGTACATTACGATCAGTTTTTGTCGTGTTCCCCACCGCCGATGAGTCACTGCTACTAGACTCAGATGCATGACCCTCCTCTTCCCCTCGGGCAACAACAAGATCCTTAGGTCGCCGAGCGTCGATGTTCGAACCCTCATCGTGCAATTCTAACCTTGCACGATTACCATCTACCTTTGCCTTTCCCTTAACATCTTCATTCTCCTTCTCTTTCTCTTTTCGGTAAATTTCTGTCGGGGGTCTCCGGCCGCCTCGCCCCTGTTAGGCCTCGACACCTCAACACCAGCCTCCTCCCTAGTCACCGGAGCCTTCGAATGAGCCATTCCTGAAAATAGTACAACATATAAGCGCATGGAACAGAACCCAAAAAAAATTTACAAAAAAAATGTTCAAATTCGTCCATTTCTGATGTCTCGGTCAAGCAGGTTTGTAAACCAACCTATAATATCGGCCACTTCTGACCGAAAAGGGGTCACATATCTCGACAGTGTACAACCGAGAGCAATTGAAAGTTCTCGGTTGTACACCACCGACATGGCTTGACCAATTCAATTCAATTTACTCTCGTCCTGTGCTGACTGAGGCGACTCTAACCCTCTCGGCATTGTACAACCGAGAGAAGGAGTACATTCTCGGTTGTACACCACCGACACAACATTATCTAACACTAATTATACCTCTCGTCATGTCTCGGTCGAGATAACACAAGTAATCTCGGCCATTCGTAACCGAGACTCTATGAACTCTTCCGGCCTTCCTGGCCGAGACGGCGAGTTGCCCAAAATTTACCTTTTGTCTTTCCCATGCTTGGCCGAGACAGTAAATACACTCTCTGGCCTATGTGGCCGAGAACCGCGATTGTCCAATAGTGGAACCATTGAACACACCGCCACACACACATTACAACTACTCTACCAAATGTAACTTAATTAGACTATAAACGTACCTTCAAACGATCGATTTCGCGCCAAATGTGTGTGTTCGACGAACTTCAACCGAGCCCTAATTTGGAGACGAAATCACCCAACACCCGGAGCCTACAAACTGGAAAAACCTCCTACAACGAAGGAGAAACACGCGGAGACGGACGAAAAACGTGATTTTCGGGAATCCTCGCAATAGTCGATCCTCAACGAATGGGTTCTTCCACAAGGAGTTCGCTGGTGGTGGTGGTGGGGGTGGTGGAGTGCGTGAGTTTTGAACGAGGGATATTTTGGGTATTTCGGGTCCAATTTTTGGGTGCCCCGGGTAAATTGGTTAGTGCCCTCATTAACTGGGTGCCTTCATGAAACGGTGGGGTGCCCTTAGCGGCCCTATAAAAAAATGGGGCGACATCGCTTTTACTAACATAAGTGGCGATACTTTATGATGCATCGGTAAAATTTTTAGAGACACTAATTAGTGTCGTTAAATGAGTAAATTATTGTGTGCGTCTCGAGAACGATTGTATTTTGTATGCACGTGCTATGCATAAGAGGCTGTTAGTGTGTTTGTTGAGCACGGATGCCAATCCGTCACCTCATGATCCTACGATTGTTATATAAATGATTTGACGGTTCTTGTACACTCTTTAGATCAATATTTTATATATATATGAGGGTGTCCAGTCGAGTCTGACTATTCTCACAAGGTCCTGATACAATCAGCTTGAACGTACTCCGGTGGCCTGAGCAATCTTGTCACACTGGGGAATCGAAACCGAGGCCGTGCGCTTAACTCACACAACCCCGCCTTCACCCTTACTATTGTGGCAATCCGATCGAGTTACTCTTTACATCATTACATCTCTACTATACTAAAAAGTTGTATTCCGCTATTGTTCATTGTATAGTGCATTACCAAATTTACCCTTCCCTTACAATATAACAAAGAGCTCAACTATTGTTCATTATGCAGTGCATCACCGATTGTACCTTTCACATATAATAAGACCAGTTGTAACATTGTTCATCGTATGGTGTAGAGAAAATTTTAACCTTCATATCAATTGCTATGGGTTTGTTCGTCGTTTATCCAGTTTTTTATTATATCATAACTCACGCGCTAGATTACTTAGTTGCTAACCCATCTGTATATCATGTGGTCATCACGTCCAAATCCAACACACCATATTAATTTTTCCTGAATAAATTGTGAAGTTAATCTCTTAATTTTTTTGATTAATTCTTGAATTCTTTATTTTTTATAGTTACAAGTTACAATCTTTCACAATTTCAATAATAACAGTTATGATTTTATTAATTTTTCGACCAGCCTCCTTAATTACAAAAATAAAAAGTAGCAATAATAAAAGGATAGTGATTGAGTAACCTTTTTTTTCAGGCCATATAACCTACTTCTACTACAACTTTTGTTGCACAATTGTTGAGGTCCAGATCACTTAAACATACATGAAAATACATATGCTACAATTTTTTTGTTTATTAGTTACAAATTACAATGTTTCATAATGCCAACAATAAAAATCTTAATTTTACTAATTTCTTTTATGGCCTCCTTAATTACAAAGATAAAAGTAACAATAATAAGAAAGATAGTCATAAGATTACCTATTTCTACTACAACTTTTTGTTACACAATTGTTGAGGTCTCTTAGATACATGAAAATACGTACACGGTGTGCCTTATCTCAATGAAGAAATCACGGGTTCATAAGAACATTGTAACAAAAGGTTAGCAAAAGGCTATATGCCCCTTTAATATTTTCCATTAACAAAAGCAACACTCTGCTGCTACTAACTGAATGTTGAATCTTCTTGTAATTTGAATGTAAATTGATCGTAGGAAGAAGCTAATAAGAAAAGTAATGATACATACCCTAAGCATGCACATTAATTTGATCAAGAAAATATAATTAGCATATAAAAAAATGCGGAAGCGCGTCACCCAACTAGTATTATGGAGAGAGCACAAACTGGGTGAATTTTCATTCACTCATGTCATTTGTGCCTCTAGAGACTTCTTCATCTTGGTGTTCCTCATCTTAATTAGGGTATTCATATCTTGGTTGAAATTGAACCTCTGGTTCAACAGAGCCCACATGCCCCATCTTTCAAACACAATTTCAAGCCTCATGTGGCAAGGAACAAACTCAAAAAAGTCCAGCAATGAAGATGGAGGAGAGAATTGTATTGCAGATGAAAGTGTGGGAAATGGGACGTTCATAGTTAGTGAAGGATTATAGAGCAGAAATGAAAGAACGAGTTACAAGAAAATGAGCTAAATAAGGAGAAGATCAAAGAGATTAAAAGAGCAACGAAAGTTTAGAGGTTTTGAATTCAATGATGATTTTGAAGGAAGAATGCTTCCCTTGCTTTTGAAGTTCCAGTACTCAGAAGACCCATATCCAATGTCCAAGATGTCTCCACTGAAGGATGGCATGGCCATGAAAGAGAATATCAAGTCATGGGCTCATGTTGCTGCCTGGACAGTCAGATAAAATAAGAAATGTAGTAGCTCTATTCAAATCTCTGAATGAGGTGTAACTACTAGGTATGGGAGCAAAAATGTTGGAACATACACAGAGATCATGCATATCATAGAACCTATAATTCGATTAAAACCAAAATATGTATATTCATGATTAACACAAAAATTCTTATGCTTGAAATGAACTACAATATATCATGCTTCAATTTATTTACATAATTAAATAAATTATACTAGAGGCTTACACTTGATTGCAATGTCCTAAGACGAAATCTACCCCAATTCGGTGTATGAATACTACAAAAGGTCCGTCTTCAGGATACAACTAGTTTGATCTTTGATTACACACCAATTAAAGATCCTTTCTTCTGCACTAGCGAAAATCTCTCTCAAAACGAAAAAACCAGTGAAGATTATCAATTTAGAAAAACTTGGTAAACAATGAAGTTTAGACTATTTCTTTTATAAACCAAAAACCACCTCTTTGAACAGTTACAATTGTTCAAAACAATGTTATTAGTGGTGGAATAGTTAATTAACCACCAATCATCCCACTGAACACCTTTCCACAATCCAGAAGGTGCAACTGTTTAACCACTAATTAACAACTACAAAATTAATTAAAGTTAATGTAAAAAGTAAAAAAAACTTGTCTTATAAATTGGCTAAGTCATTTAATCATTAGCCACAAAAGCCCCAAGGCCCAAGGCTCTATCAAAGACATATTAAATATTAAGTATTTAATATGCATTAACTAATAGAGAATACTCAACCTTTCCTCAAACCCCACATTCACTTAACCATTTACTTCAAGTGGGTAATATCTTATAAGGAAAGAAACAAAATATTTATTTTCCATGTGGGACTAAAGGTTGGGTACAATACAAACTCAATGAACTTTCAAAGTTTAATAGTACCCCACATTTGTATTGTATCCATCGCCATCCTAACTGGGTTCACTTTGCCAAATTACAAATACAATTTCAAAACATTTGAGAGAGATTATCATATCATGTTAATCAAGAAAGTGTAGCATAGACTTGAACTTACCCTAGTAAGATCATATCGAGTTCACTTCGTGACACAGTGAAGTATGTATCTTGAACTGTTCACTTTTTTATAGTAAACTAAGACAATATGTCTCACTTCTGACATGATTCGTAATGCACTTTATTCGATGTTATTTATTGTTGATCCTGAACATATAATGGGTTCATGATAGCTTTAGAGAATTTAACCTATTCATTCTCATAAATGCGACCCCACATTTACTATCATATAGGTGACTTTTATTGAGTCATTAAATGCAATATTGCATAACCTAAACATCTTATCAACATACTTTATAATTGGAACAAGTAATCGTGTGTCATGTTTATTAAGTTAAGCTTAACCAGTTTGCCTATTGAACCTAGACCATGGGATTTCCAATCAGATATGTTAGGTTTTTGCTAGGCTTGACTTACTCTACAGGTTTTAAGCCCATTCCCTCCATAATATGTTCACTTGATCTCTTCGTAAGCCTTTAGTCAAAAGATCGGCAATATTTTCCTTTGACTTAACCTAATCAATACTAATTACTCCACTTGTAAGTAATTATTTTATAGTGTTATATCGGTCCCTTATATGTCCTAATTTACCATTAAGTATGTTGTTCTTAGCTCTTGCTTATGCTGCCATACTATCACAATGTATGCATATGCATATTGCTGTGACGGGCTTTGGCCAACAACGAATATCTTCTAAGAAGGTTCTTAGCCATTCAACTTCTTCAGCAGCCTTGTCAAGAGTGATGAATTTGGATTCCATGTTGGAACATGCTATATACGATTGTTTTGTTGATTTCCAACAAATCGTTGCTCAACCTAATGTGAATATGTATCAACTAGTTGATTTCGTTTATGTATTATCATAAATCCAATTTGCATCACTATACCCTTCAAGTACTGGTGGGTATTTTGTATAAAATAGTCCATGATTTAAGGTATATTTAAGATACCTTTGGACTCTTATTAATGTTGTCCAATAAGCATCATTAGGATTACTTATGTATCTACTCAGCCTGCTAACTACATAAGCTATGTCAAGTGTAGTAGAATTCATCAAGTACATTAAGTTCCCAATTACTTGAGAATATTCCAATTGAGAAATTGCTTCTCCGAAATTTTTCTTAAGGCCACGATTTGCATCAAAAGGAGTTACTGCAGGCTTGCATTTAAATTAATTGAATCTTTTTAAGATTTTCTCAACATAATGGGATTGTGTAAGAACATAACCATATTTAATTCTTTTAATTTGAATTTCCATTATGACATCTGCTTGACCTAAGTCTTTCATGCCAAAATCGGAATTCAACATCTTTTAGGTTGACATTATGGCATCCGTACTAGTGCTCATAATCAACATGTCATCAACATATAGGCATACTATAATAGAAAAGTTCTTCATTTCTTTAATGTACACACATTTGTCACATTCATTTATTTGGATACCATTTGCTAGCATAGTATGTTCAAATTTTTCATGCCATTGTTTTGGAGCTTGTTTAAGGCTCTATAACGACTTAACAAGTCTACAAACTTTATTCTCTTGGCTTTTGACTATGAACCCTTCGGGTTGGTCCATATAGATTTCTTTTTCCAACTCTCCATTTAGAAATGTTGTTTTAACATCCATTTGGTTTATTTCCAAATTGTATAAAACACCTATAGAAATCAGCATTTTAATGGAAGTTATTCTCAAAACAAGAAAATAGGTGTCGAAATAATCTACATATGCCTTTTGTCTATAACCTTTTGCAACCAATCGTGCCTTGTATTTATTAATAGTACTGTTAGCTTTGAGCTTTCTTTTGAATATCAATTTATATCCAATTGGCTTGGTTTTGGATGGTAGATTAACCAGTTCCCACGTATTATTTTGTAAAATGGATTTAACTTCACTATTGATTGTTTCCATCCATAAAAGTCCTTCCGGTGAAAACATAGCCTCCTTATAAGTTTATGGTTCATTTTCAATTAGCAGACTTATGAAATCAAAACCTTAATTCTTTTTCCTCTTCTAGGTTCCAATTCTTGTTCTTGAACCCTTGAAGTGGCCAGTTCTTCTAAACTCTCTTAAGCCATCCTTTTCCATGATGAATTATTTTGATTTTCCTTGAAAGGAAAAATGTGCTAAAAAAATTTAGCATCAACAGATTCTATAATAGTATTTTCACTAATATTTAAAATATGTGATTTAACAACTAAGAATCTATATGTTACACTATTCTTAGCAAAATTGATGAATACACAATCTACGGTTTTAGGTCTTAATTTAGTCATTTTGGCAATGAAATTTATCTTTTTGCTAAGCAACCCCACGCTTTTAAAGTTTTGTAGGTAGGCTTTCTTTTTCGCCAAATCTCATAAAGAGAATTATCAGATTTCTTAGAAGGAGCTCTATTCAAGATATAATTTGCAGTTAAGTTTTGGGGAAGTCCAGAATCATTGAACATTGAATTAATCATATTCTTGAGAGTTTTATTTTTCCTCTTCGCCACACCATTTTTGTTGAGGTGTATATGGCACGGCGGTCTGATGTCTAATTCTTTTTATATTACAAAATTCTACAAATTCATTGGAATCACGTTCTCCACCTCGATCGATTCTTAACACTTTTATCTTTTTGTCAAGTTGATTCTCAACCTCTGCCTTATATATCTTAAATACATCAAAGGCCTCACTTTTACTTTTGATTAAAAAGACATGACAATATTTACTACGATCATCAATAAAAATGATTGAGTAGTTCTTTTCTATCGTAGGATTTTATTTGAAATCACAAAGATCACTATGAATTAAATCTAATAATTCACTTGATCTTTCTTAAATTGACTTAGATGTTTGCCAAACAAACCTCGATTCAATGCAAGCTTCATATTTATGTTTTAAATCAATTTTAAACTTTGGTAACAGATTCAAATGTAGCAATATATGAATTAATATGTTATTTACATGTCCTAGTCTAGCATGCTAAATATTAAATGATTCAATCATATAGTAAAGATAGTCATATACGCAAAAACAATCATTCTATTGCCAGTACCATTAACAATTACAATGCTTAACTTGAAGAAACCTTCAATAAGGTACCTTTTCCCCATGAACATGCCACCCTTGTCAATACAAATTTGTAAGACTCAAAAACAAGTTTGAACCTCTTCTTGTTCAGTAAAGGGTCCGATACAATATCCTTCCTAATATCAGGAACATATAAAATATTAAGTAAAGTTCCTATTTTTCCAGACGTGAACTTCATCTTCACAATTCCTTTGCCTTCAACCATAGAGGAGGTCGAGTTTCCTATGTAAATTTTCTCTTCACTATCAATTGGATGAAACTCAAAAAACAAGTTTTTGTCGTTGCATGTGCCTTGTCGCACTAGTATCAATCCACCAACCATTGGCATCAGAACCATATTGGTTTCAGAAACAATAGCAGTGAGATCAATGTCAATATCATCAATTTTCATGTCAACAACATTTGCTTGGTTGTTCAAGCCGAAATTGTCAGAATTCTGATTTTTCTTGTGGTGACAATCATGAGCCCTATGGCCCTATTTTATACAGACCTAACAACTTCCCTTAATCTTCTTGTAATCATCCCCTTTTGGTGCTAACTAATTAGTGGTTCTCTTGAAGTCTTTCTTGAAATTCTTCTTTTGGAATTTTTGAAATTTGGACTCACTTGATTGTCCTACCACCATGTTAGCATTAGCATCAACCATTTCCTTTTTCTCTCCCTTCATGTAGGCTTCTTCAACACAAAGTCACAGAATGATGTCCTCAATGGACATGTCCCTTCACTTGTGCTTTAAGTAGACCTTGAAATCATTCCACGACGATGGAAGCTTTTCAATAATGGCTCCAGTCTAAAAATGCTTATTTACAATGGACCATTTGGCGTGCAATTCATGTATATGAACTTACAGTTCTTCCACTTGCTTTACCATGGACTCCGAGTCCACCATATTGTACTTCGAAAACTTGCCTACTACGAACTTTTAGCCCCTCCATCTTCAGTTCAGTATTTCTTTTCAAGGAGATCCCAAACATCCTTTGCAGTTTTACATTCTGAATAAGCATCATACAGTGCGTCATCGCGTCTATTCAAAATGTAATTCCTATAGAGGAAGTCAAAACTCCTCCATGTTTCAATAGTAAGGAGAGTTTCCCGGGTCAGAGGGTCCTCATCAGATTTCAAAACTTCTTCCTTTACAATATTAGCAATGTTCATCATGGTCAGGCAAGAGATCAGCTTATGCTACCACCTTTTAAAATCAAGGCCATTGAACTTCTATGGTCTTTCATCCTTGGGATTGGCAGAGGTAGCAGTAGTGGTTTTCTCAGTTACAAGAGATGTCATTTCAGAACTAGCATGCAAACAACGATTTCGTATAAATTAGTGACCAAGTTTTAAAATCTATGGCTAACAACAAAATTAGCGACCAATCTTAAAACCAGTGACCAATTATATGCAGTCAACAAGTGTACGTAAATCACTGATAACAATAATAACAAAAAAGAATTCATCGTAGATTGTTAGAACATACACAGAGATCGTGCATATTACAGAACCTATAATTCTATTAAAACTAGAATATATATATATTCATGATCAACACAAAAGTTCTTATGCTTGAAATGAACTATAACATATCATGCTTCAATTCATTTACAAAATTAAATAAATTATACCAGAGGCTTGCACTTGATTGCAATGTCCTAAGACGAAATTTCCCCCAATTCAGTGTATGAATACTGCAAGAGGTTCGTCCCCAGGATACAACTAGTTTGAACTTTGATTACACACCAATCAAAGATTCTTTCTTCTGCAACAGTGAAAATCTCTTTCAAAACCAAAAAACCAGTGAAAACTATATCAATTTCGAAAAACTTAGTAAAATATGAAGTTTTTACTATTTCTTCTATAAACCAAAAACCACCTCTTTGAACAGTTACAACTGTTCAAAACGAGGTTATTAGTGGTGGAGTGGTTAATTAGCCACAAATCATCCCACTAAACACCTTTCCACAATCCAAAAGGTGCAACTATTTAAACACTAATTAACAACTACAAAATTAACTAAAATTAATGTAAAAAGTAAAAAACTTGTGTTGTGAATTGGCTAAGTCATTTAATCATTAGCCCCAAAGGCCCCAAAGCCCAAGGCCCTATCAAAGACATATTAAATATCAAGTATTTAATATGTATTAACCAATAGAGTATACCCATGGTCATTTCCTCTAACTCCACATTCACTTAACCACTTACTTCAAGTGGGTGATCTCTTTAAGGAAAGAAACAAAAAATTTCTTTCCCATGTGGGACTAAAGATTGGGTACAATACAAACTCAATGAACTTTCAAATTTTAACAAAAGGAACTAATGGTTATAAATAAGGCTCGACTTATTTTTAATTTTTAATTTTTTACTTTTATTTTTGTGCTCCCGCTCGTGGGTGGGTGGGTGTGGGTTTGATGTGGTGGGAGAGGGAGTAGTCTGATAATAAGGTAAGAAGGTGTAGGATTTATGATTTTAGTATAGAGCTTGCATTATCTCTAAAAGATAAAACACAAATATGACACATTTAATGGCATCAAAGCAATAAAGTATAACCAATTGTACTTTAAAGATTATTGTAACTTATGAATCGCTCATGGGAACCAAGCAACGATAAACACACCACAAAACTAAAATCGAATTGTAAAGCAAACCACAACATAAAGAGATGTTTACGTAGTTCGATCCAAGACTTGCATATGCCGGGCCACGTCCAAACATGAAGAATCCACTAATGATAAGGAGTTACATATTTATGCAAGACCCTAACTAGTGATTTCTCACAAGGCTTGCTACATTACCCTTTACCTTCACAATAAATACTCACCTCAAGATCCCCTTTGTAATGTCAAGTCCCCTTGACTAGTTCAGCCCAAGATCCTCTTGGTTATTACAAATCAATAAAGAAAAATAAAATAAAAAATGAAATAAAAGTTCACGATTGCAACTGTTGAACCAAAAACTCAATAAGAGAATAATGTCCCGTGCTAGTACATATATCCTTGTGTTCTTCCAAAAATCAATGTTGATGTGAGTTGTTCAAATTGGGTAGCATGTGATTGCTCGGTTCTCCAAACTGAGTCCCGCCCGGCCTAATCCAGTCATTAAGCCATAACTCAAGCCACGTAGGACTTAACAACGTATTAATCGTCTTTTCATCTTATTCACCTTTTTACACACAATCAACATAAATACTATTCATTTCATTATCATCAGAGTTAATTAAGAGATTGTTATCATTACTTAATTATCGGCGAAAGACTTAATAAAATTAGCATAAGCATTTATAAAGCACCTATAGTGGAAACCAGGTAAATAGACGATCATATAAACGACCCAAAGTAATACACGAAATAGTAATGAAGTCTAGTCTCCTAACCTAATATACAACTCAAAGTTATACAAAAAGACGTAAGTAATAGATATACAAAATGTAAAGACCCGTTACCTTAAGCTAGTGATTAGTATTAATTCAAATCCTAATTAATCCGAGTTAGGCTCGTGGTTAAATTCGACATACCTCGATTACCGTGTATGTGGGTTTGTATGATGGTCGGTGTTTGTTTGAAATGTTTGTGAAATTTTATAGGTTATAGTATAAAAGAGAGTTTATATACAAGCCTATAATTGGATAATAAATAGATAAAAACTAATTTGCTAGTACACCAAGTGCGACGATGGGGTCGTGAAATGAATGCGCACACTCGAGAACACTCATAGGCATGTCCGGTGAATTTATTGGTGAGAAAACACATAAGGTATATATATTTGATATATAAATATATATATATTAAAAACCTTAAGTTTGGTTTGAATTATATGAATCATCAGATCGCCTCGAGATGAGCGTAAGTGTTGATGATGCCAACATGTGTGTCACTTTAAGGGTGTCATGTTAGCACATCAATCACTTGATCAACCTCGAGATAGCGTGATGTGTATCTCAAGAAGAATCCATATATTTGAATAAAAAGCATCATGTTTATCCTAATTTCATCGATCGAAAGTATGAAATAGCAGTTAAGAGTTTAGTGTTCGATCTTGAGGGAATCAATCAAGGAGTTGATTCAATGTAAATTGAGAAGCTTAAACAAACAGAAATCCAGATATCATCATTGTGGTAAGTTTGGTTTTCATATTTTTGAAGATTAATTTGATAGTGAATTATAATTTCTCTATGATTTTGGCATTTGATCACTGGAAATGGACTATTACCTTACTAAAGGTCCTCCTTGATGAAATTTGGGACTGTTTATTGTTGTTATGTGGATTTATGGATGGAACAATAGCTGATGCCCTGTTCATTGTCAAGACAGTGCAGAGGGAGCACGCTCCCTTCATCAATTGGGATGAACTCAATTGGTGGAGCGCGCCCCCAGCAAGTGAAGGAGCGCACTCCCACCTTAGAAAACGACAATTCAACTGTAATTTGCTTAGAGTTCCCTAAGGTCTTAGGGACTGAACTATGGGTTCTAAATAAATGGTATTAGACTATATTGATCACAAATGATTTGTGATATTCCCCGAGACAACGTGAGTGCCCAAAAAGTTGGGGGATTTTTTAATGGAAACCTAAAACGAGGTAAGTATGGATTTTCTTATTCATCAATGTTGCATGACTATCTTAGCATATGTAGTTCATGAGTTTATGGACTGATTGGGGGGACTACGTACACTATAATGGCTTTAATAGATGGAAAAATAGTGTTTAATGTGATTCACGAGAGTAAGTTCCTGGAACTGAGACCAGGTTATATAGGAGATGGGTTACTTTCCTAGCCTATATGTAATTTCTTACTTAATTTAATAGGTTGTGTGGATTATATACTCACTAGAGGGTTTCGGATAGAACTATTGGACATTAATGGATTAACTAGACAGCACATCGGCCAATGTGTTGGTTTAGCAATCGCATTAATGGTGTCGGAGGGTGGTCAACCCTAGTTTTATAAATAAAATGAGAATCACAATGTAATAGTCATTGATAGACGGATTTGCATATGTTATTTATTGATTTATATGCTTTCCATAATCTTATTAGTTAACATTAATGCATATTGTTATTGCATAATGTTCTTGATTATTATATGGAATGTTGATGGTTTTGTGAATCCTTACTTACTGAGCAAGTTGGAGTGCTTGCCATAAATCTAATACTTTAGGTTCGCAACCTAGCACTTCAGCGCAGGGAAAGGAGTAGATTTAGATATTTTGTTATCTTCTATACGATGTAATGAACCTTCATGTATACTTATACACTATCGAGTTATTTTGTTGTATATAAACAGGGTTGAAAGGTATATAAACGAGGTTTTGGGTCTTAAAAACTCTGTATTTTTATATATTATTAATTATCAAAAAAGTTTTAATTTTTCGCTGGGTATATTTTGAATTATTTATTCGATATCGATATACAGATAGATTTTATCGGATACTAACAGAGAGGCTGCTAGCTCTAGTTAAGTCTGGATGGGATAGGGGATGCCGCACAAAATGGATTACTTACAAAAGTAGCAAGAACTATCCATCGACGACTCAAAACTACTCATCGATCCTCTCCTTCCTTGGTCTGCTACTCGAAGTATCTGCACCCGCCGTCGTAAAAAGGACGGTGAGTACAATAATGTAGAAAGTAACATTGAGAGACATTTATCCACATTTCCAAACACAACAAGATAGCATTTCACAATACATACATTCATTACACCACAATAATCGTTGATACACAAACGTATTATCAAATAATTTAGCATCAATAGACTATTCAATTGAATCACACATATATTAAATTGTGTATCTAACACATTAGCCTAGTTATTACCCTATTAATCACATAGACCTTGGGTAGTCACCTATTTAGCTGGACACATAGGCATTCTCGTAATTGCTTATGAAACACAACATATCAACCTCATGTAATAGGTCCGCATACATAGCATGTAATGGCCTGAATTTAATTCACCGTTATTAATGACGTGGTTGTTGTTGTTGTTGTTGTTATATTAATGACGTGGTTGCAGACGTGGCTGACAGCTCAGACACTCATGGGACACGCAGCTAGGCTTGTGCACTCCTGAAGCTAGGTAAATAGTTATTTTGTATGCTGAATTGTTTAATTTGTGATGTTTGTATTGAAATAGAGTAAAAGATATCGCAATGTGTGTAATTATATTATATTTGACGTGTGAGACTGTGTGATAAGTATTCGCCTTGATATGCATGTCGACTCGAGTACCGGGTAGTCTAAAAAACTAAATAATAGGCCAAAAAAATAATACACACATAAAATGAATAAAATGAGTTAAATGATAATTTTCCATGTATATTTGGTGGTTAGGGACATGGTAGTACGCGTATGTGGCGGTTAAGGACGTGAAACTGGGCATCGAAACACCCGAAATGCCACTTTTTGGGTTAAAGACAAGGGCAAGTGTGACATTGGTGTCATTTTCGGAGTCATTAAGGGTTGGAAATGGAGCAAATGGAGTTCATTGGATTGCCTTGAGATGCACAAGTGAGGAGAGATGCTTCTTCAACCATAAAAGTCAAAAATTGACTTATTCCACTACCTTTTCTCTCTCCTTATCACAAATCCAAAAATCGAAGAAGAAGAAGAAACAAGGATTTTGAAGGTCCAACTTGGTGATTTGAGGAGCTTGGAGTGGTGGAATCATCAAAGCAATGTGAGATTCACAAACAACTCAACTTTTTTTTTATCTTTTGGTCTAGATTTTTGAGGTGTTGGTATGAATCCAATAGGGATTGTTAAGTGGTTGTTAAGTAGTCTTTTTTGTGGATTTTAAGTGCTATGAAGTTCAGTGGTTTGTGTTGTGGTAGTTGTAGTTGTTGGTGGTGTTGTTTAAAACCCAGAATTTTCAGCAAAACTACGGTCCAAAACGCAATTAGCGCGCTAATGACATAATCTAGCACGCTAGATGACAATTAGCGCCCTAGGCAAACATATAGCGCGCTAATGTTCTTCCTGACGAAGAACGTATAACTGCTTGGGAATCTAGCGCGCTAATCCCCAGATCCAGCGCTAGATATTGCAGTTTTGACATTATTTTTGCTAAGTGACATAAAATACATCCAATTGACTAAAAATAAATTATAAATGGAAATAGTTCACTTCAGGCAGTAATTTGGATATCGGGGATTCGACGGAGTCGGACCGGGGGTTATTTACCGGGACACTGAGTGTGGTTTGAGGTGCGTAGTATCCCAACTGAAATTTCATGAGCAGTACTTTACATTTGTCTTTTGAATTCATATTATGTCTTTTAATACTCTATTCTTAGTTTGATTTAATGGACATACGTTGAGGCTTTCCCTCCGTGCCATTTCTGTGTGTATGTCCACTAGGCTATAACACGTGTGTCAGGGATCTCGGTGAATAGGACGACCTGAGAATCGCGTTGAGGCACGTGTAGGTGCGTTATAGGTTCCACACCGACTACCTAGCGGATCCAGATATTGGCTTTGCTTGAGTGCTACTCGTCGGCAGTAGTCTGTGGGGAGTCTAAAGTATGGCACTAGGCTAACCCTAGGCTCTAGGAACACACTTTGAGCTTGCACTACTACTTATGCATGTAATGATCACAATTGCCTGTATTCATTTCCGCATGTTTATTTAATAGTTTTGTTTAAATTTCAGTATTTACTTTCGGTATTGCTCACTTAATTTCCTTGGGAATACTTACCATGGACTCGTCATCTGCCTTTTTGTGATGGCTTGAGCGCAGATCTTAGTACAAGTCGTGGTAAAGGCAAGCTTCCAAGTACCTTTGATTCAGAGATATTGAGTCAGGCTTGTACGTTTGTATTATATATACTTGGTTTTTATTTTGGGGATTTAGGATTGTGAGGTTCTTCTGGACTCTATACTTTTGATATTTTGATATATTAAGGTATATTTTGGTGTATGATGCTATATGGGTTTTCCACACTAGGTATTAGAGTTAAATGTATGACTATAATGTTTTATATTTTGATTGTCATGATAAAAGACTTACGCTGTGATTTATTATGGTTTAAAATGATCTTAACATATGACTTGAGTTCAGTACCAATTTAAACAGGAAATTTTTTTTATTGAGGTTAATAATAATTAAATGATGGATGAGATAGCATGTGGGACACAACTGGCACTGGTAGGCCAGATTGTTGGCCTACATTGTCCTCGTGGCAGTCCATTTGAAAAATGGACTGTTACATTTTGGTATCAGAGTAAGGTTGGTGAGCCTCGAGGAATTCAAAGTTAACTCTGATACAGTTACATTTGTAGTATAATTTGAGGATAAACTTGATGAATAGACTTTAGATGTGGAAACCCAAAGGAATTGCTTAGAGTCCTAATTGGGAAGTGAGGTGAGATGGGTAGAAATCAGGGATATACGTGTTACATTTTTGTTGTGTATTATATACGATATACGTATATACACTGAGGCTGATTAGATGCACGTTCTTCAATGCAAATATCGATGGACGGACAACCTTCTGATACTACTCAGCCTGAGGTCAGCGATACCAGTGATCTGACTAGGCCAACGTTGGCGTTGGAGTCCTTGGCGCAGACTATGGATGATAGATTCGCGTTGTTGACCGACATGATGAGAGCTCAGGAGACTTCTACGGCTCTTACTAGGTTAGTTGCACCGATGACTACGACTCAAGTAATTGTAGCTCCTATCATAGTTGAGACTCAGGTGCAGGTAGCGGTATTCGAGACATTAGCCGAGACGGTTGCGCTAATAGCAGTACCAATGGATACAACAGTGGTTCTTACACCTGCGCGACTACTGAGCAGCCAGTAGTTGCGTCTACTTCAGGGAGCCTGATGACAGGTGAGGCTAAGAAGATGAAGGACTTCATTAAGTTCTCGCCAGGATACTTCTATGGAGTTGGGACCTAGAGATAGCTGGGAGGTGGCTATTATCTAATGAGCGACAACATGACTTACTTCGGGTTGAGGTGATTGATCGGTCGAGATTATCGAGTTTTTGCTTGAAATCAGATGCAGCGATTTGGTGGACTACTTACATTGCGACTCATCCTACTGTGACTACCTGGGCAAAGTTTCGAGCATTGTTTATGGATGAGTATATACCTGTGGAGGTCAGGGTTCGACTGAGGGAGGGGTTTTTGTCATTGGTTCAAGGTGATGTCTATTACAGTATACATAGAGAGGTACCGATATCTACTGTTGTACTCCATGGACATAGCCGGTACAGATCGACTACATATATATTATTTTGTTTGAGGTTTGGATGAGAGGATTCCGAGCATGTTTGTATCTAGTGGAGCTCGTGCTTTGGCAAAGATCTACGAGAGGTCTTTCGCACACAAGACATACCTAGTTCATAGGGCCATTCAATTAGCGATTCAGGCTGCGCAGCAGAGTCAGCCAGCTTTGGGTTCTCGGTCTGATCAAAGATCGAAGAGATAAAGGAAAGACTAGGATCAACATAGACAGGGCCAAAGACCTCGTCGAGATGATTGGTAGTTTGATCAGGGTCGCAGAGGCGATAGAAATTGACATAATGATCGCCAGGCAACATATTCTATGGGTTCTGCACCAGTTGATCAGCCTAGACAAAAGTATAGGCAAGATAGAGGCCAGAGAGGCCAGAGTTGAGGCTAGGGTCAGGTACATAGTCAGAGGAATTATGGCAGATTAGAGACTCGTACATGTACCAATTCGGTCAGGTGGGCCATATTGTAGCAGATTAAACCATACCAGTACCACTACCACCACAGATGGACAGGCCCAGAGATAGGTCCCAGATTGCAGCTTTTGGGGTCGCACAGCCAGATAGGGAGGCGACCAAACAACTTGTTGAGGGTACGCTATCTGTTTGTGGTATTTCCATGCATATTTTAATGGATTTTGGTAGCGCATTGTCTTTTATTTCTAGACGCATGGTAGGAGAGTTAGGGTTACCTGCATAGACCTTATATACACATCTTGTTCTCGGTACGGCGGCTAGGGATAAGATTTACCCTAACCAAATTTACCAAAATTGTATTATGAAGATTGAGGGACATCATCTATCGGCTAATTTGAGAGTGTTAGAGTACTTGGAGTTAGATACGATGTTCGGTATGGATTGGTTATCATCCTATCATGCACAGATTGACTGTTTCAGTAAGACTGTGACGTTTGACATTGAGGGGATTCCAAAGTTTATATTTGTTGGAGTCACGACTGCATTACCTATCACTCGAGGCAGACTAGTGACGTCGCAGGAGATGGAGGAGTACATGCTATAGTTGAGCCAAAGCTTAAGCCGGCGGTTAAGGTTGAGGATGTCCCTATTATCTTTGAGTTTCCAGACTCGTTTCCTGATGATTTGCCTGGATTGCCACCACCGAGAGCTGTTGAGTTTATCATTGAGCTGATTCTGGTGACTCGACCAATCTACGGCAGACTATATAGGATGTCAGCATCGGAGCATGAGGAATTGAGAATCCAGTTAGAGGACTTATTACAGAAGGGTTTCATTCACCCTAGTATGTCACCTTGGGGAGCTCCGGTTCTTTTTGTGAAGAAGAAGGACAGTTCGATGCGGATGTATGTGGGATACCAAAAGTTAAATCAAGTGACGATTCGAAATTGTTACCCACTTCTAAGGATTGATGACTTATTCGATCAACTAGTTGGGGCCAAGTTATTCTCCAAGATTGACTTATGATCATAATATCATTAGTTGAGGATTTGAGAAGAGGGTGTGGAGAAGACCATTTTTAGTACGCGGTATGAATTATTCGAGTTTACAGTCATACCGTTTGGGTTGACTAACGCACCAACGATTTTCATGAATTTGATGCAAAGGGTGCTGAGGCCATTTCTTGATCAATACATTCTGATTTATAGTAAGACTCGTGTGGAGCACGAAAGACATCTTAAAGATGTGTTGGTGATGCTGAGAGAGCAAAGACTTTATGCCAAGTTTAGCAAGTGCGCATTCTGGCTGAGAGGTGAAATTCTTGGGGCATGTCATCAGCGATCAGGGCATATTAGTCGATGGTGACAAGATTTAGGGGATTATTGACTGGAAGACACACAAGTCTGTATCTGACATCCGGAGTTTCCTGGGTTTAGCAGAACATTACAGGTGCTTCGTGCAAGATTTCTCTATGATTCCAGCATCGTTGACGAGGCTGACCAAGAAGGATGTTAGAGTTGAATGGTCACAAGAGTGTGAGGATGCTTTTTGGGAGTTGAAGGGACTAATTTTGGCTTTACCTATAGTAGGTAAAGGTTTTCAGTTTATACTAATGCATCAGGCACTGGGTTTGGGTGGCGTGTTAATGCAGGATGGACGCCCAGTGGCCTGTTTGTCTCGACAATTGAGACCTCATAGGGTAAACTATCCAGTGCATGACTTCGAGCTTGTGGCGGTTGTGTTTGCACTAAAGACCTGAAGGCATTACTTGTATGGTGAGAAGTTCGTGTTGTTCACAAACCACCAAAGTTTGAGATACTTGTTCACTCAGAGGGAGTTGAACATGCGACAGCGGCGATGGCTCGAGTTACTGAAGGACTATGACTTCACAATTGAGTATCATCCAGGTAAGGCGAATGTCGTAGCTAATGCGCTGAGCAGGAGCGACATCGAGAGCCAAACAGTACTGCGGCATAAGAAACATGAGCACGGGTTGCTTGAGGCAGTGTCAATATTGTGTATGACAGAGGCTATTGTTGAGCTATAGATTTGTTGTCAGATGCGAATTCCCACAGTGTCTCTTGAGCGGGTTCCTAAGTTGTAGAGAGCTGACGGCCGATATTTGCGGATCAGTGGCTTGGCTCAGGATCCGGGGTGCACTGAGTAGTCTAAGGGTTAAGACGAGTGCTTGAGGCACAAGGGTCGTTTATGAATACTAGGGTTATCAGAGCTCAGGGACAACATTCTTGAAGACGCACACCGATCGCGATATATAGTTCATCCTGGTTGAACCCAGATGTATCATGATCTGCGGAGATTGTTTTGGTGGCCAAGGATGAAGGCTGACGTGAGTAGATATGTCCGGAGTTGTCGTATTTACCAGCAGGTGAAGGCTGAGCATAGGATACCAGCTGGGTTGCTACAGCCGTTGCCCATTCCTCAGTGGAAGTGAGAACACGTGACCATGGACTTCGTCAGTGACCTACCCCTAACTACGAGGAGACGCGACTCGATTTGGGTAGTTATCGACAGATCGACGAATTCGGTACATTTCAAACTGATCACCATGAAATATCTAGTTACACAGCTGAGTACTATCTTCGAGAGAGATATTGTCAGATTGCACGGTGTACCAGTCTCCATTATTTCTGACAGAGATGCGAGATTTACTTCGAGGTTGTGGGAGAGTATGCAAGAGCGTTTTGACACTCGTTTAAAGTTTAGCACCGCGTACCATCCTCAAACTGACGGGCGATCATAGTGTTTGATTCATATTCTCGAACATATGCTCAGGGCGTGTATATTACAGTTCAGTGGATCGTGGGAGGATTACTTACCTTTGTGTCAGTTTGCCTACAACAACAGCTATTAGGCGAGTATCGGGATGCCACCATTTGAGACACTTCATGGTAAGCCCTACAGGTCACCAGCATGTTGGGCGACACCGGAGGATACGACGGCTATAGGACCTGAGGTTGTTGTTGACCATACTGAGAAGGTAAGACAGATAAGGCAGAGATTACAGGTGGCGCAAGATAGACATAAGAAATATGCGGACAAATATCTTAAGAGTCTGAGCTACAAGGTTGGGGACTTGGTGTATTTGAAGGTTTCGCCCGAGAAGGTTCATCGGAGGTTTGGCATTAAGGGGAAACTAGCACCAAGATTCATTAGGTCGTTCAGAGTTGAGAAACGCGTCGGCAGAGTGGCATACCGTCTGGAGTTGCCACCACAATTAGCAAGGATACATCCAGTGTTTCACATTTCCATGTTGAGGCTGGCTAGGTCGGGGCCGAGGCCTATGGTTGATATACGTCAGATTGAGATGCGACTTGACGTGTCATATGAGGAACAGCCTATGGAAATCATGGATAGGAGGACTCAGATTTTGAAAAATAGGGAGATCTCGAAGGTTTTGGTACGTTGGTAGCATCACGGGACCGAAGGACTCACCTGGGAGCTTGAGTCTACTATGCGACAACGGTATCCCCACTTATTTGCCAGTAAGTATTTAAGTTTCATTTAAATTTCGGGACAAAATCTCACCTAGTTGGGAAAAACTGTAATGGCCTGAATTTAATTCACCGTTATTAATGACATGGTTGCAGACGTGGCTAACAACTCAGACGCTCGTGGAACCCGCAACTAGGCTTGTGTGCGTCTGAAACTAGGTGAATAGTTATTTTATATGTTGAATTGTTTAATTTACGATGTTTATATTGAAATAGAGTAAAACAAAATTCAATGTGTGTAATTATATTACATTTGATGTGCGAGACTGTATGATAAGTATTCGCCTCGATATGCATGTCGACGATGGTACCGGCTAGTCTAAAAGACTAAATAATAGGTCAGAGAAAATAATACACACATAAATAAGTTAAAATAATCATTTGTAATGTATATTTGGTGGTTAGGGACATGTAGTACACGTATGTCGCGGTTCGGGACGCGAAATCGGGCGTCAGAACACCCGAAATGCCACTTTTTGGGTTAAAGACAAGGGCAAGTGTGCCATTAGTGTCATTTTCGAAGTCATTAGGGGTTGGAAATGGAGCAAATGAAGTTTATTGGATTGCCTTGAGATGCACAAGTGAGGAGAGATGCTTCTTCAACTATAAAAGTCAAAAATTGACTTATTCCACCACCTTTTCTCTCTCCTTATCACAAATCCGAAAATTGAAGAAGAAGAAACAAGGGTTTTGAAGTTCCAACTTGGTGATTTGAGGAGCTTGGAGTGGTGAAATCATCAAAGCAAGGTGAGATTCACAAACACCTCCATTTCTTTATATTTTGGTCTAGATTTTTGAGGTGTTGATGTGAATCCAATATGGATCTTTAAGTGGTTGTTAATGTGACAGCCCCTCTCCTAATCTTGGGCACCGCCCGACCTAATCTCGTAATTAAGCCCTAATCATATCCACTTAGGACTTAACTACGTATTAGTCAGCCTTTACAACCTAGACGCATCTTTTCTCGTGTTCATGTACCAATTTATAAAATTTAAAGTTAATTAAAACTTTTTATTAAATTAATTAATTAGCGAAAGTCTTATTGATTATGCGGAAGCAATGAGTAACTTATGCGGAAATCATTTATAAAATCCTAAGTGTGGAAAACCAGGAAATGACATCACATATATATAAAGTCCTCAAAATGTACCATTTTTTTTTCCTAGGTTCCTGAGTTTGGTGTCTCATTAGTTTCAAGTATAGTGGGTTCAAGCTCAATTTAAGCATCACCAACATTCCCGCATATGTTCTTTTCATAGAATTTTATCAATTTCTATTTATTTTATCGACATATAATTTTTTTTCCAATTTTTCCCAATTTTTTTTCGGGATTTTTCCAAATTCTCTTTCATTTTTTTCTTCTATTTTTCTCTTCTTTCTATTTTTTTTATTTCTGTTTGGGTCAGGTCGACCCAATCGGGAGGAAGGGAATTTTTTTAAAAAAATTTCGGTGATGGGGTTGGGGTTGCTCTCCACCCTAACCCCGGTGGAATACCACCTCGGCGCCATTCGGCCATGGGGTTCGACCTCCATGGCCGAACCCCAATCACAGCCACTCCACCGCCAACCACCAAACCCACAACAAAACGCAACGACTCACCGCGATTTTGATCTCCTCTCTTTCCCGGCGCGTCCCTTCTTCTCCTCCTCCTCCTCTCCTCTTCTTCTTCTTCACTCTCGGCCTCCCTGTGTGTCTCTGTGTGTTTTGTGTGTGTGCGGGAGTGTGTGTGGTGTAGGTGTAAGTGGGTAGGTGGGGTGGTGGCACGCGGTGGGAAAATGGGACAAGTGTTTATGTAGTTGTGACAAGTGTGATGTTGTTGGGTGTGTTGACAACAAATTGTGACACCGCTAAGACACTCGCCCGTGTTTTCAGGCGTTTCGACGCCCGATTTCGCGTCCGAACAGTGATATGCGCGTACCGTCGCGTTGCTAGTTAACCAATATCTATTCCATATTAGTTAGGTGACAAATTTTTATTCACTTTGTGTGTTTTCGTTTCCCCGACCTAATATTCGGTCCCGTCACTACCTGGTACCCGCGTTGACATGCATATCGAGGCGTGTCCCCGCTCTCGTCTCGACACCTACAACTGTACAAACCGACTTAGTAAGTCTACACAATATATAACACTAGGCACACATCAATACAAAAATACGATATACCTCGGCCACGTGCCTCGGTCGATGCACGTATCACGGTGTAGGTCCCACGTCAAGGGTCAGTGATCCTGATTAAGGAATTAAAACGGGGTTAGAGATTTGGGCCGTGACAGTTAAGTAGTTGTTTTGGTGGGTTTCAAATGCTATGAAGTTCAGTGGTTTGTGTTGTGGTAGTTATTGTTGTTGGTGGTGTTGTTTAAAACCCAAAATTCTCAATAAAAATGAGTTCCAAAACGCAATTAAATTGCGTACTAATGTTCTTTTTGACGAAGAACGTATAGCTGTCTAGGAATCTAGCGCGCTAATCCCCAAATCCAGCGCGCTGGATATTGCAGATTTGACATTATTTTTGCTAAGTGACATAAAATATATACAATTGACTAAAAATCAATTATAAATGAAAATAGGTCATTTCAGACGATAATTTGGATATCGGGGATTCGATAGAGTCGAACCGAAGGTTATTTACCAGGACACAAAGTGCGGTTTGAGGTGTGTAGTATCTCAACTAAAATTTCTTAAGCAATAATTTATTTTTGGCTTCTGAATTCATATTATGTCTTTCAATACTCTATTCTTGGTTTGTTTCAATGGACGAACGTTGAGGTTCTGCATGCGTGTCATTCCTGTGTATATGTCCACTAGGCCATAACACGTGTGTCAAGGATCTCGGTGAATAGGTTGACCCGAGAGTCGCGTCGGGCCACGTGTGGGTGCGTCTTATGTTCCACGTCGACCACCTAGCGGATCCAGATACTGGCCTCCCTTGAGTGCTACTCGTCAGAAGTAGTCTGTGGGGAGTCCAAAGTATGGCGCTAGTCTGACCTTAGGCTCTTGAGCTTACACTATTACTTATGCATGCGATGATCATAGTTGCCTGTATTTATTTCCACATGTTTATTTAATAGTTTTGTTTAAATTCTAGAATTTACTTTCTATATTGCTTACTTAATTTCCATAGGAATACTCACTCTGGACTCGTCATCTGCCTTTTTGTAATGGCTTGACTGCAAATCCTAGTATAAGTCGTGTTAAAGGCAAGCTTCCGGAGTACCTTTGATTCAGAGATATTGAGCGAGACTTGTACGTTTGTATTATATATACTTGGTTTTTATTTTGGGGATTTGGGATTGTGAGGTCCTTCTAGACTCTATACTTCTGATATTTTGATACATTTAGGTATATTTTGGTCTTTGATGCTATATGGGTGGTATCAGAGTTAAATGCATGACTATAATGTTTTATATTTTGATTGTCATGATAAAAGACTTCCGCTGCGATTTATTATGGTTTAAAATGATCTTAATAGATGACTTATTTAAACAGGAAATTGTTGTTTTTAGGTTAATAATAATTAAATGAAGGATGAGATAGCATGTGAGACACAACTGTCGCTGGTAGGCTAGGTTGTGGGCCCGTATTGGTCCCATGGCGGTCCATTTGGAAAATGGGCCGTTACATAGCACTTCAATATTACCCTTATTGGTCGTCGCTTAATCATTTCATACATTGGCCTAGATATTACCTTTCAGGTAATAGCTTATATATCTTATCCTTGTTAGTTGTGAAACACGGCTTATCGACCTCATGTAATAGGTTGGCATACATAGTACTTCGTTTTATCTTAATTAGTCACCGCTTGTACATTTCATCAACCTTATATGGTAAGTCTGTGACACTAACTAGTCAGCTATACCGACATCCCCAAGTCTCATACCTTGTGTGCCGCGTATACCCTAAACCACATCAGCTAACCTAAACATACATATTCTAGTTTAACAACAACTACATAACAAGATAAAACACACCAATTATAACACCAATAATTCATCAAACATAACAATACAAAGCAATATAATCAAGCAGCAACATCAATACATGAAATGGAGAGAAATATCTTAATCAATTCATTTACTTCTACACCAATTTCCTAACTAATTCGGCCTCCTGATACCTCGAAACACGTACACCTTCGAGACTCTTCCCTAGGCTACTAGTACCATTAGACATGTTTTACGATGTATTTAGACCATCAGTTAAGTTGTTAAACTTGTTTAAGGTGTTTAAGTTCTAGTTAGAAAATTGCAGACTTTGTGCTGTCAAAGCACCTAGCGCGCTGGATAGCATGACTAGTGTGCGCTAATGACCCATTTGGCACGCTATTCAAACTTATTAGCACGCTACACACAGGTAGTGTGCTAGCTAGCACGTCTAGTGCGCTATGTGTAGGAAAACCTTAAATTATGCACTTTGAATTCTGAGTTCTCTCCACACATGGCCAACTCCAACACCTTAAGATTTCTTGTTCTAACCAACCAGATACCCAAGACACCCACCAATCCATTTACAACAGCCACACGTCATTTATATCATAAAATTCATGAATTTAAACTAAATTAATGGTGAAAAATCAACTTACCTAATTGTAGTACACCACCAACTTACACTACAAAAAAATCGCAAATCAGAAACGGAATTTTCCGTTTCTGATTTACGAAAATTCCGTCTCTGATTGGAATCAGAAACGGAACAGAGACGGAATGCGTTTCGTCTCTGAAAACGTCGTCGCTGATACGATCGAAACGGAAAAACGGATTCCGTTTCGATTAGAGACGGAATAGAGACGGAAAATATCCGTTTCGATTAGAGACGGATTTAGAGACGGAAATTAGAAACGAACGAGACGAAACGAAATGGAATTTATTTCGAAATGGTACATTTGTAGACAACGAATCGAGATCGGAATCGAGAGACGGAATGCAAATAGTCCGATCTCTCGATTAAAATCGCTAATTAGCAACGGAATCGAGACGGATTATTCCGTTTCTGATTCCGTCTCTGATCCGTTTGTGATTGATAGAAATATTTCTGGAAAATTAGAGACGGATTAGCAACGGAATATTTGAATTCCGTTGCTAATCCATCTCTAATTTTCCAGAAATGTTTAAATATGAGACGATAACATATTCCAATTGATTCTCCAACCTAAAAATTCAAAATACAACCCGATATAACCTACTCTATCGCTTTGCACCCCTCCAACAAGTCCTTGGGGGTGCTAACATCCCACAAAAAGCCAAATTGCACATCCATACATCGACAATATATATCAACAAAAATTCAAAAGATCAAGAAAAAATGTGAAACTCAAAATTAGCAAAAAAATTTATATATCCACAAAAAATTGTCATGTATTACAAACGCTCCATAACTTGAAAGTATACACTAAAACCACCAATCCTATCGTTGAACAACCCAAAAAAAAAAGAACACTCACAAAAGGTCCAAAATTTGGAAGTATACACAAAAAGGACTTCATCTAATAACTAAAACGCAGGTTTGAAGCATTTTTGATTCTCCATCTGAGGGCAACAACCGGTGAGTATGCACCGAAAGAAGTAGGCAAAGGAGAGATTATTGAACTAAGGATGTACATTGGAAGCGAATGAGAAAAATGGTGGATTTGAAGAAACATAGAAATTAATAATAATCATACATAAAAAGTCGGCTCAGAACCTATTTTTAAATTTTTTACGATTGAGTTTGCTTTGGTCTTTTGTCAATTATGCACATATGTAGGTAGAGAGGAGTACTAGAGCTAATAAGGAACATGAAAGAGGATAATGGTGAAGTGCAAGAATGCTAAAAGGAAAAAACTAAACTCAAATTTGATCCCCAAACTCCCATCAATGCGTAGGAAAATAGCAACATTGACCCCCAAACTCCCATCAATGCAACATTCACAGTTCAAATTTGATCGTAAACTCAAATTTCATCCCATTTAAAAATGCTGTGTGCTCGAAAACAAGCCAGCCATGTGTTCCTACTTTAAAAAAAAATGGCAGCTGACATTCAAGAAATGCAGTGAAGAAAAGAAATAAACCATACAATGAGGAATAAGAAAGCTTCCAAAAAAGACATGAACATGAAGCAAATGCAGCGATCAGAGGACTGAAGTTTTGTTGTTGTTGTGAGTTTGGGGGTCAATGTTGCTATTTTCCTACGCATCGGAGATGGCGAACAATGTATCTATAAGATGTAACTATCATGTAAGTTGAGTTGGATTATTTATCAAGCTTTGAAAGGCTTGCATTTCAACATGCATATGATAAGTAATGGCATAAGTGCAAGAATGCTAAAAGGGAAAAAGTAAAAGTTAAGCACAAACCTATCATGTAAGTATGATTCTAGAACTCATCCTCTCACCCCATCTAAATCTGTTGTGTGTGCTCCAAAGGCGACAAGCCATGTGTTCCTACTAAAAAAAAAAAATACACCAGGTGGGATTCAAGAAAAGCGATGAAGAAAAGAAAAAAACCATACAATGTTGAATAAGAATGATACCAAAAAAAAACATGATCATCAAGCAAATGCAGTCACGGACTGAAGTTGGTGTCAATGTTGCTATTTTCCTACGCATAGGAGATGGCGAACAATGTTTCTATAAGATGGACCTATCATGTAAGTTGAGTTGTATAACATGTATAACATGTTTTATAAGGGTTGGTTAGGTCCTGGACGAGTTTATGGGTCGCTAACACAAAGGGATAAAATAATTATTTTGAGGTCCCTGCAGTTAGCGCGCTAATTCCAGTATTAGCGCGCTAATTAGCCACTGCCAGATATTTTTGACTTTTGGAAATCAAGCTTTACATTTGAATTTTTGATTTCCTGGATTCCTAGCACGGCTATAAACGGTCATATTGGAATTCCTATCACTATAAAACCACCAAAAACTTGGTTTTAACATAAGGAAGAAGAAACACATTCCAAAATTCAAGATCTACAAAAAGAAGAAATTTGATTTTTTAGAAGGAGCAATAGGAGATCACTATAAAACCACCAAAAACTTGGTTTTAACTATAATATACTAATGTTTGAAACAAACTAAACCACCAACAATATGTAAATCAAGTAACTTAAAAAGTCTACACGACAAACTATTGAAAGGAAGTGATTCAGTCGCTAAAATAGAATAGCCAAGAGAAGATTCACCTCGATAAGCACCTAAGCCACTGCCCCCAAAGCCTCCATAACCCCCACCAAGCTCACTTGCCTCCACTATACCCACCACGCCTACCTCCGAGACCCGGAGTCCTATAAGGACCAAAATCACCACCACCAAAAAAATGAGTTTAACATGCAAATGAAACAAATCGTCTACAACATGCTCATCGTCAAAAGCAATGAACCCATTCCCTCGAGAACGATAGGAAAAACTAAAACCCGCCTATCCGAAAACAGAAAAATAAAAATAAAGGAACTTCATCATCGGTACCCTCCACTACATCGGGCTTCAACAAACCACCATCGTCCGCAGCACATTCATTGTCCATTTATCCTCTCGTATATCTTAGTTGGCTTGGACGCCTTGATTGATGCATAAGTTATCATGGATTTTATTTTTAATACATTATCCTCCCCAAAATAAATTTTTTAACCTCGAGTTTAAGTAAAATATACTATAAGTACCGAAATGTTTGCGAGAATTAATCCATGGGAGAAGAAAACATCTTTGGTCACATTGTGTGCAAATCTTATGCGTTGCGAGTTCTCTCGAGTGCTATGATGAAGAAAGTGGTAGAATCGACGGGGAGCAACATCTTCATGCCATAGCAAATGAATTTGGGAAATCGATAAAGGGTCGTTTTCCGGTCATCTGTGTTGAGAACATGTAGGCTATTCTTCTTCTACGGACATGCCATAATAGAAGAAGAAGAGCCTAATGTGCGTAACACGAGATGACCGAAAAACGACCCTTTATCGACTTCCCAAATTCATTTGCTATTGCATGAAGATGTCGCTCCCCGTCGATTCTACCACTTTCTTCATCATAGCACTCGAGAGAACTCCGCAACGCATAAGATTTGCACACAACAACAAAGATGTTTTCTTCTCCCATGGATTAATTCTAAACATTCTACTTATAGTATATTTTACTTAAAAACAAAAAAAAGAATTGGGGAGCAAAAGGGAAAAAAATAAAATCCACGATAAAATATGGAACATCGACCTAAAAATGCACAAAAAGAAGTGTGAATCATAAAGTAATTCGATGAATTTCTAAAGTTGTCTACACTATAAAACGTTTAATCTAAGCATTTGAAACAAACAACAAGTGAAGTACCTATGTATCACCAACCCGCTCATCTCTCGAGAGCCACGCTTACGTCTCACGCCCAACATTGTCCCCTTGTTGGGGTGGATCGACCGGATCTATTTGCGGCGGCGTTCTTGAGTCATGAGGTGGCGGTGGTGGTGGCGGTGGTGGTGGTTGTTCTTGAGCTAGGTCTATTTCGTCCATGTCCATCCCAAGACGCCGATGCATGAAGTTCATAACCTTTCGTAGTTGCTCCGCAACGACATCGAACTCGCCCGCGCACCACATCCGGCGTCTGCGACGTGCTAGCACCAGGAGTTCCGTATCTCCTCTTCTTTCTCCCTACGGACCCGAGTCCGTAGACACGTCCTTTGGAAGACTCACCCGCCACATTGAGGTACACCGCCTCATCATCCACCGATTGCTCCGGTGTAGCCTGGGTCAGCTCCTGACGTCTGCTCTGGAGCCTATCCTGCATATATGCACAACAAACAAAGTACATGATATGGGGTAAGTGAAAGACTTAATAATATTTTACATATCATTTCTATACTTACATAGAACCGCTCTGATCTAGTATCGATGAATGTCGTCCTGTCGTGATTAACGGTGTGGAGATGCAAGTACAAATCATTCACCGACGGTGGCGTCTCGGATGAATCAGCCTGCGTGCAGGACCAAGCATAGTGAACAAGAGTATAAATGTACAAAATATCCTAGATGTTAAAAAAAACTAACCAATCTTTCTTGGGTAGTCGCAAATGACACGGAACCACCACCGTGCTTCGAGGGTCCAGTCCCAGGGCCTTCGACCTCAGTGTTCCTATTCTCCGTCGCTTGCCTGACCTAGCTGGAAGTCCTCGCTCTCCCGATCTTGCAAGTATCTCCTCCATGCCTCATCTCGTAACATAAACCGTCGCACCCGATTCTTCTTCAACTTGTGCATCAACGCGGTGTACCTTGTGCTGCAAGCTTTGTCGTACGCCGCTCGCACGAGATCCTCGGGAAGCGCATCATCCCATCTAAAAAATATCTACAAATTGGCGATTGCTATTGTTAGCACTTATTTGAGAAAATAGTATAAATCATAAGGCACATGGTAGTCTTGTTTACCTTCCATTGTCGCCGCATTGGTCTTTATGATGAGGCGGTACCGACTTCCAACAATACCCTTCAGAATCATCCATCGTTTAAAAACTTTTGTCATCCTCCGTGCACAAAAGTGCGAAGGATGCAACTCCCCGTGTTTCATGAACATGCATATCACCTTAACTACTTCTTCAATATTTGACATCCATATTGAAATTGACATATAAAAGTCAAACGCAAACTTACGTATCATTGGCAATCGCGTGATAGGGATCCCCGCACGCGAGGGGGCTCCATCCCCGGCCTCGAGGTGGCGCGGAGGGCTGTCACCTCCAACCCTGCTCTTACGTCTTCCTCTCGGGATGCCGCCGCCGATCTTTGTGGTGGGGGTGCGAGCCTCGTGGGTAAATGAGTCATTGATGTCGGAGAAGGTGTGGGGAAGTGTGTAGTAGGCATAGTCCTTGATGACGACGAAGATGGTACGAGACGACCCCGACGGTATGGAAGGGGAAGGTGACGCTGCGGCGTATCGTGCTCGAGAGGCAGAGAAGTCGGAATCGATAATGGAGGTATCGAACCACGACCTCGACCGCCACGACCTCTATGGACCCCTCACCGTGGCCCGACCACGAGGGCCGGTTGGTATTTCGCCGCCGGATGTCGGTGCCGCACCTATTCCGCCAGACGATGGCCTCCTAATGGCAAACCTCGACATCCCCTACGACCACGTCCGGCCATGATACCTAACAATATTCACGAGTAAAACATCGAAAAGAAGGGCATACAAAAAGTAGAAATTCAGTCTATATTATTGGACTTAATAAGAACAAAATCCATGCAAATAAAAGTAACTACATTATTGGTCGTTGACATATCATATACAAACTTTATTCGCTATCATCCGTTTCAAATTCACTCTCATGAGTAGAAGGTGATGATTCTTCTTCGATTCATCTCCACTATAAACTTCATCGCTTGGACCCGCTTCAACAATGAATCGAGTCCCGATCGGAACATCCAGTTTGTTGATATCGGCGTCGCATCATCGACTACGCACGTGGTGGGCATCCCATCTTGGAAAGCAATCTCTGCCGAGCCCTGGTCATTATCGTCTTTGCTAGTTTCCTCGTCGGCGAATTTTGGTGACAAGAACAAACTCGCTAGCCATTCTTGTCGATCGTTCCGCATAGAAGAAGGTACGAAAGGTAGTAGACTTGAGTGGCTTGCATTGCCGGACAAATGGCTCGTAGTTGTTATATCGTCGACTTCGTTGAACCTCTACCAATTGAAGTGTTGGGTGAGTCCTCACACCATGATTCGGTGTAGGGTCATACCATTCGCACTTAAACAAGACCACACGTTTGAGGCCGGTATACTCAATCTCCACAACCTCTTGCGGTACTCCATAATAGTTATGGGAAACATCAGCGTAGTTTGAACCCTTCACCAAAACACCGCCGCTCTGCGTCGATCTATTAACGTCATATGTTGCGGAGTGGAACTTATACCCATTAACAAGGTAACCAGGGTAGACAAGTACATGATCGACTAGGACCAACAGAAAGATCAACGAGCGTCTCGTCAACTATAGAATTCCGAGCCTATTCGTCAAAATTAGAGATGCAATATGACACATTAGTTATGGGAGAAACATTTGAATCTATAACGTACAAAAGTAATGCCCTTACATATGTTTGAAACCAAATGGGGAAGTTGTGCTCTAGACTACTATCAACTTGCGACTCCCCCATTGCTTGAGTGATTTCATCGACGAATATCCTAGAAGAAACGAACGTGTAAGTCGGATGTATTTATAATGTATGAACAATGAATGTACTGCATTAATGAAAGAAAGTGATGGACATACTGAACGTAAGGAGCGATCTCTAGACAATTGAGCGGTATGTACGAATGAGCGGCATTATACTCCTGCTCTGTTAAGTACCGCTCCTTCGACTTGCCCATGGGTCGACCAGATAAGTGAAAATTGAGAAATTGCCAACGAAGTTCGGTGTGGGCCCGAGACCGCCATCGTCGTTACGTGGCACTTTGTCATGCAACGTAAAGACGTGATCTTCGAAGTAGTAAGAACAAAAGGATGTGACCTCTTCGACCAAATAAGCATTACACATGGAGCCCTCAACCTTCGCTTTGTTTCGCACATTGTTCTTCAAATGTTTAAGGTACCTATATGAATGTTATAGGAAATGTTGATATAAAACCTATTGAATGGGAAAATAATATCAAGGGCTCAAGATAGTACCTCTCAAATGGATACATCCATCGAAATTGAACGGGACCGGCCAGACGGGCCTCGTAGGCCAAGTGGATTGGTAGGTGTTCCATAGAGTCAAATAAGCTTGGAGGAAAATTTTTTCCAACTTGCAAATGATTTTTGGTATTTCGAGACTCTAAGACCTCCATATCTTGAATCTTGACACATTTCGCATAGGGGACCGGAAAAATAGGCTTAATTCGCTAATTGCAACCCAAACCGGGTTTGGGAGAAGTTCTCTGAATGCAATTGGTATCAACCATTGCATGAATATATGACAATCATGGCTCTTCATGCCGAACATTCGCGAGCTTTCTTTGGATCTACACATCGACCAAGATTCGATGCGTAACCATCGAAAACGCAACTTTTCAACCCACTCGCACAATTTTTGTCTTCTTGATGTATCAAGAGCATAGCACCCAAGGACGTAAGTATTTGTCGCCGAATCAATGTGTAGAGAAGGTCGGTGACAATATTCACGAATATCTTGCCTCGATTTTGCATTGTCCTTACTCTTGCCCTATTAACACACATAATAGTGTTGAATATGTTGTCAAAAACATTTTTTTCGATGTGCATGACATCTAAGTTGTGGCGGATCAAGTTTGTCTTCCAATACGGCAAGTCCCGAGAATATGCTTTTCTTCCTCCATCCCGAATTCTTAGCTATCCGCCCATTCACGATTCGGCGCCGATTTCTGTCACCTTCATCAAGCCAAACGATTCAATTTCTCGCCAAAATTTCTTCACCAGACATAAAGCGAGCGGATCATCGATTATGACCATTTTGCCTCTAATGAAATTTTTTTGTCTTTCCTTAATGGTGATGACTTCTCCAAGAAACGACGATGACAATCGAACCACGATGTCTTACCTCCATTTCGCAATTGAAATGCATTTGTATCCTCCATACAATATGGACAAGCGTACTTACCGTGTGTGCTCCAACCGGACAACATGCTATATGCGGGGAAATCACTAACGATCCATAAAAGGGCAACTCGCATGACAAAATTTGTCTTGGTGGAAACGTCGTATGTAACCACCCCATTGTTCCATAAATCTTGCAACTCTTTCACAAGCGGTGAAGGAAAACGTCGATTTTCTACGCTTTGGGCTGGTCGATCCGGGAACGATAACCGTTAAGAACATAAACTCGAGATTTCATGCACATCGACGGTGGAAGGTTGTAAGGAGTCAAAATCACGGGCCACGAAGAGTACGATTTCCGAAAATCCCAAATACTTGAAAACCATCAGTGCACAATCCTAAACGAACATTCCGAACCTCGGCGGCAAAGTCTTTATTGACGTCATTAAAATGTCTCCAGGTAATCGAATCGAACGGTGTTGCATAACATCTTCAGCGATGAATGATCTCCATGCCATCGCATATGTTTTGCGGTTGACTCGAGCGCATACAATCGTTGCAACCGAGGGCCCAAAGGGAAGTAGTACATTCTTTTGCAAGGGCGGTTTTTTGTGTTCGACCACGACCTCGTCGATGTGCAACGTATCGTGATTTCCCACAAAATTTACATGACGTCAACTCGAGTCCACTCCCCAATAAATCATACATTGGTCCTCACAACAATCTATTTTCTCAACAGTAGACCTAGACCTCGCATTAGTCTTTTAGTGGCATAAAAATTCTCAACCATTGAGTTGTCATTTGGCAAACAATCCTTCATGAGTTTAATGATTTCATTATACCCTCGTTCGATATATGATGTTCGGACTTGATCGCAAGTAATCTTGCCATTGCGGACAACGTTGTCATGGTTTCGCAACCAGGCCACAATTGTTCCCTACTTGCATCAATCATGTCATATAGTTGGCGTGCTTGGGGTTTGGTGATTCTTCCACGACATTCCAATTGAAACTTGGACCGCCACGTTGTGTAGCATCTCGCGGTAAGGTGTCGGATCGTAGCCTCGAACATCGGCATCATCAATATGGCAATCCATTTCGTGAAAATTTTGCGGCCCTTCATCTCCGTTCTCACCATGTTCGTACCAACTGTGATATCCCCGACAAATCCATACCTACATAGGTGGTGCTCAACCGTTTCGACGTCCAGTGCGGAACAAGTCGACATTTCTTAAAATTGCACGGACATCTAATCTTCCGTTCACTTTGGTATGTAGGACAATGTTGTTTTGCAAATGATATGAATTCTTTAACCTTCGCCGCGAATTCAATTCGAACATAACCGTTGTCGAGCCGGTTGTACATCCGATCTCTGTTTGTAGACGACATTCCTAGTCAACGTAACCCTTGTCGAGCGGTTGTCTATTCAAGTAATGAAATAATAATGATTAAGATGATAAGAAATCTCACAAATTGGAGAATATTGTAAATCGAAAATGCGATCTACACCATCTAGAAGAAATTGATAGCTAAGTGAAAGAACGAGGTTCGCACATTAAACTCATGAATAGAGAATAAATTGACAAAGTTAGGAAGTCATTAATGAGTCATCACAATCTAAAGAGAAGGAATTGATTGAGTTATGTTGTTTATGTAAGAAGCTTGGGCATTATCAAAAGGATTGTTGTAAATGACTCATAATAAACATGTATAACATGTATTATAAGGGTTGGTTAGGTCCTGGACGAGTTTAAGGGTCGCTAACACAAAGGGATAAATTAATTATTTTGAGTTCCCTGCAGTTAGCGCGCTAATTCCATATTAGCGCGCTAATTAGCCATTACCGAGATATTTTTGACTTTTGGAAATCAAGCTTTACATTTGAATTTTTGATTTCTGGATTCCTAGCACGGCTATAAACGGTCATATTGGAATTCCTATCACTATAAAACCACCACAAACTTGGTTGTAACATAAGGGAGAAGAAACACATTTCAAAATTCAAGATCTACAAAGAGAAGAAATTTGATTTTTAGAAGGAGCAATAGGAGATCTTTGTGGTAATGTTCTTAAGTTCTCAAATCCAGCACCTTTGAGGCTTTCAAAGGAATATAAGAGTCTCTGCAAAGCTGATCTCTTTTGTCATCCTCTTGGTTGTAAGGAAATCCTTGATATAAACTCTTTCTTGTGCTTAATCGACATAGTTTTGTGTATTTGATTTGAAAATCAGTTTGATGTGTGTTTGAACACTTTCATCCTGCCTCTTGCACTTAAATTAAAATTTTTAAGACCCTAAGATTGCAAAAAGAGACCACCAGTAGCCCGACATTTAGTTGTGTGGGGAATCAAAGTTGAGGCCGTGCGCCTAACCTATATCGATATCAGAGGCATACAAATACCACATAGTATCAACGCGTCTACTACTTGTTCACTCATACGTCCTTAAGGTTATAGGTTTATTCCATTCTCTAGAAATGTAATGTGAAATAGCAACATTCACTAAAAGAGTAATCCTAGTGTTTCTAACCCTAACTAGTAGTAGAAATTAAGTAATTATAGGTATTATTCAATCGTAACCAACAACACCTAACTAATCAATCATCCATAGCAAGTGCATGAATATGAAATTACTAACAACTATAACATCAAACGACAAAGTAATTACCTCAGTACATGATTCTAATGTATTATAATGACTCTCATGACATGCTTTACCGATAAAATAAACATGGAATAACAACCAAATACGGATGACATGCTTTACCGATAAAATAAACATGGAATAACAACCAAATACGGAATCAATATAAATCTTGAATTGCTCAATTAAAAGGTTGAAATGAAATAGTACATATTAATAAACCTAAAAATAGAACAAGCATAACCTCAAAAACTATGCATGTAAGAGAAGAAAGCGAACAAAAACTTCTAAACCAAACAAAAGACACAACATTAACTTAATAGATCAAGTGAAGAACACCAACTAATGCACAATCAACCAAGGAACAAATCAAATCACTCAAAAACAGTTAAAATAAAACCTCATAAAGTAATAACAATTATAAGAACTGAACTCTTAAAATATGTCACACGATCAAGAGTTTGTTCCTTCACAGTTCATAAACAATAAGGTAGTACTATAACACGGCCAATTGCCAAGGCAATTTACAAAAATAAAATGGATTCCATGACCATAATAGCTAAGACCTTTCAAGAAAATAAATTTTTTATTTAAATCCATTTATTCGACTAGAATAGGCGAGCCGCTAAGAAAACCTAGTATACACAATGGTCACCACATTATGTTCATTTCCTATATTTGAACATCAAGGCATATATATGATTGCCTTCCCTAGCAGATATAGCTTCAGATTCAAGTGAAAATCTATAACATATTTCATTCATGAGCATAATATTTGCAATGCTAACAAGTATTACGACTTTAATATTCCTGGATGCCGCATATAAGGTACGTAGGAACACCGACACCCCAAATATTTATTGATAGATGGAAATTTATGAAGTCTGCATGCTTAATTTAAATTGGAAAATCTTTCAAGATAAAATAGCTTCTTGCCTTCAACTCCGATCTTTACTAGAAGATCGAACTATCAAATGAACCATAGCGGAAACTTAAATAATTCTCATGTCACCCGACGGATTATTCCATAAATTTTTTAAATTAGATAAACAAGAGGACTAGAACGCCAACTTTGACAGACGCAAATTTTTAGCGAAAACAGCCAAGCAGTTCAGTACTTCCTCAAAACCGTCACAAGGTGAATGATCTCTATGAAAACCGAAGAGCTCTTGATCATGAGTGTTGCTGCATTATAAAGAACAATAAAAAACAAATAAGAAATGAAGATTGTAGTAAGACTCCAAAACTACAAATGCCTTGCTAACCGGATCCGAATCGAGACCGAGAGAGAGCGAGAGATATCGGCGATGACGGAGACCCGGCGCGAGACGGAGAGACCGGAGAGACGGCGAGACCGAGAGACAGCGAGAGAGACCAGGTAGCACGACCAGACGGAGAAACGGAGACCACCGCGACCGACGACGGCGAGCGAGAGACACCGAGAGAGACCAGGCTCGCACGACCAGACGGAGAGACGAGACGATCGAACGGGATGGACGTCTGGGACGAGACGATCGACCGGCGCGACGAGACGGAGAGACGGATTTAGGTTTTGGGGTTTTTTGTGAATGATTTGGGGATTTGTTTGTTTTGTTGGGGGGGGGTGGGGTGCGGGAAAGAGAAGAGGCTGCCGGGATCGGACAAAATACAAATCTCGAGGAATGATGAACGACCATAAGAAATGAAGAATTTGGCGGGAATGGTGGCGCCAAATTTCGAGAGACGGAATTTAATTCCGTCTCTAATTCCGCTCTCTAATTCCGTCTCGATCCGTCTCAAATCCGTCTCTCGAATATTTCCCTGTCGGTTAAGTCGCTAACTGTTAAATTTAGAAACGGAACTTATTCCGTTTCTAATTCCGTTTCTGATTTAGAAACGGAAATAAGTTCCGTTTCTAATTCCGTTTCTGATTTGCTGTTTTTTTGTAGTGTTAATCTTCCACCTTTAATTCTCCAACATTTCTTCAATTCACTAATCTTCTCTCTGGTTTTTCTTCTCTCTAGCTTTCCTTCCTTCCTAAGTTACTAATTGTAAATGGTTTGCATGAGATAACCATTTCAATCCATATATATAAGAATGATTCCTAGCCATTAATCTTAATGTGTATCTGGAGACTAATCTAATGGCTCATATCTTGACACAATTCCATTAACTCTCCACTAACTCCATATAACTTACACCAATTGAAACTCAATTGGTCTTTTTATATGTCAATATGTATATCAAGGAATATCAATGACTAATGTCTTAACTTGCTAACTTAGATTACATTTAATGTAATCAAACTATAACCACATTGCATCACTATTTAAGTTACATTAACTCAAGTTAGCTTACCACGTTAGTCTCTATTCAGTCCCAGGCCGACACGCATCTCAAGGCACGTGTCCGCTTACGTCTCGACATCTATACACAAGTAGGAGTGACTTACTTTGTCTACACATATACAATGCATTAAGCATTCAACATACCACAAATACTACATTACTTGGTCTTCGTGTCGAGTGTTTGGTTTGTGTACCTACTTTCGAGCCATGTCAATGGTCAGTGACTCTTAATTACGGATCAAATTCACTATTAGAAACTTGGGTCGTTAAATAGCGATTTCCTTTTTGATGATCTTTGGACGTATTTAGAAAGTTTTCTTGAGATATCCCTAAAATACATTTTGAATCTAAAGTCGTAATAGTAACTTCATTGAAATAGAATCTTTCAATTTTGATGTCAGTTGCAACTGCCTCACTTGTAGCTCCTACACAATTACATATGAAGTCGTATAGAAAGCTCATTGAATTAGAAACTGTCTATTTTGATGTCAGCTGCAACTTTCTTCATTGTTGCAACTGTAATAGTTGTAACTCTTTGACTCTTACAGCTTCACATCACTTCAATAATGGTTGATTATGTTGCTACTTAGTTGTGTAACTATTGACAAAGTATGACATTAACAATCTCTCCATTTGTCATTATTTGTCACAAACTTATAACATGTTAAGTAATTAAAATGTACCACAAGTAACTGAGCTAGAAATAGGTAAAGCAACCTACCTATCCGAAACATAATTGTATCTTGACCATTCAGAACATATCCTAACCAAAAAATAAAATAAAAAATGAAGCATATTCTTCTTAAAATTAGCACTTCCCTTGCATGCATATTCTCCCCTTTTGTGACATAAAAATGGCAAAGTAGCCTAGGGAGTTAACAACCAGATAATGGAAGAATGGAGAGCGATAATATTGTCGATCTCGGCAATGTGACGAAGTAGAATATCCTGCCAACTACGCAAGAAAATAAAGAGATCGGTTGTGAATATCGAACTATATGCAAAAAAATACTAAAGATCTCTTACAAATAAAAATTGGTGTCTCAAGTAGGTGACAATAACATCCTTCTTGTGGAAAAGAGAAGGCACAACGAAAGATGTTGCGAAAGATCCCACACTAGTAAAACTAGTCAGGAGAAGGCTCCCCCTAAATCCATAAACTACACAACCAGTAGTAGTCAAGCATCTGACAACTATTAGCTAGTCATTGGTCCAAGTCCAACCATGTATCAGTTGCAACCGCTTCAGCTGCAACAGGACTTAAGAAGCTCTAACCATTAGTCCGACAACTTTAATTGCAAGAATTTCAGTTGCAACTAGCTTAATAGCAACAACCTATATTGCAACAGCAGATGAGCTTACATAAAAGTCTCTAAAAATGAAGCTTTAAGAAAAACAAATAGGATAAAGAAATAATGTAAACTAGTTGGGAGTGTCCATTTTTTGGCAACAACTCACTAGTGAACATCAGGAACACTACACTGATGACTGAATGCTTTGTAACGTAGTTTAGTATTAACACCTCGTGCAGCTTGTAACAGATAACAGTTGTTGCAAGATCTAGAACCCAACATCACACATATGCCATCACTATCATACACACTGTGTTTTTTCTGGTGAACTTCACATGTAAATCCTGGTTGCTTAGCTGACTGATACTGAGAAGGTTTGCCTTGAGATTCTCAACATGCAAGAAATTTTCAAGAGTAGGTAGTCCTTCAACCTTAAGTGTACCCTTGCTAACTACTTTACCACAAATACCATCGCCAAATGTAACATGTCCATCAATGCATGCTTTATAATCTTGCAGGCATGTCTTGTCTCCCATCATGTGTTTAGAACACCCACTTTCAAAGTACCAACATGACAAAGCAATTGATGTTAGTGAAACATGTGCAACTTCGCATTTCTGAGTTACATTAGATACCCATATAAGATTTTTCGGACGTGGTGGCACTAGAATTCGAGTCATTTATTTTCTTAGCATCTTATTGTTGTTTTCTTGCTAATTCACAATACATTCTAAAACATCTTGGTCGAATATGGCCTTTGACTCCACAATAATAGCTAGTAGGAACAAATCTCCTATGAGGCTTGATAGGTGATACATTGTCTTCAGTCCCTTTGATAAAGGTAGTAGGACAAACTTTAAGAGAAATTGAAGCATCTTTGTTGGTGTGCCAAGTCCTTTATGATCACTTGAACATTTGTCCATTTGCAAAATATCATCAAGTTTTACTTTGCCTTTATTTAACTAATGTAGGGTGGCCTCAGTCTCAACAAGTTTTACCTTACATGTAGTAAATTCCCTCTCCTTTGTTGTTAAGTGTAGTTGCAAGTGAGAAACATTTCCTTGAAGAGAAACATTTTTTTCTTTTAAAAATATGTTTTGATTAACAACATCACTCCATCTACCATACATTTGTTCGAATGCAACACATATAGATGTATCATTAATACTTCCAGTGTTTGAGTCACGATCTGACTCATAGCTTCCTGGTTCATTAGGAACTTTTGAGGTTGCAACTGCAAGAGTAATGACAGAGTTAGTTGCAATTGCAGGAGTAGTGCCACGGTTGCAACTAGATTGACCACTTCGTTGGACAATGTCGAATTCCCTTCTGATGTAGTTGCAATGAATGTTGCATAAAGATTGTTATGGCCTTTTTCACTTTCTGCATCGATCTCATCATCACTTGAATTGGTAATAAGCAACTTCTCTGTCTTCTTTCAGAAAGTCGGGCATTCAGATTGAATATGTCCAAAGGCAATACATTCTCTACAATTGATATTTATAGGTTGATTAGAATTTGCTTTAGACTCTAAATTGAAACGTTTATGAGAATTAAAGTTAGGACTAGCCTTATGTGCTTGAGCCTTCCGATATGTGTAGTTGGAGTTCGTGGGCAATGGTAACCTTGTGGTGGACACTCCTTCGGCTGATCGCATTGTATTGGTTGAGCCATCGCTAATCAAACTAAAAACTAAGGATCACACCTTTCCGATAAACAAAATGTCTATGTGCCTTGCTCTAATACGACTTATAAGCTTTGAATCGCTAATGGGAACCAAGCAATGATAAACACACCACAAACTTAAAATCAAATTATAAAGCAAACCACAACACAAAGAGATGGTGACACAGTTCGGTCAAGAATCCACTAATGATAAAAAAAAACTATAGATATATGCAAAACCCCAAACAATGATCCCTCACAAGGCTTGCTACACTTCCCTTTACCCTCACAATGAACTCTGGTCCCAAGATCCTCTTGGTAATGTCGAGTCCCCTTGACTGGTTCACCCCAAGATCCCTTTGGTAATTACAAATCAATAAAGAAAAAGAAAACAAAAAAACAAAAGTTCACTGTTGCAATTGGTGAACCAAAAAAAGAATGTCACATACTAGTTCATACATCCTTGTGTTCTTCCAAAAAATCAATTTTGATGTGAGCTGTTCAAATTGGTAGCAATTTCCTTTTTGATGATCTCTGGATGTATTTAGAAAGTTTTTTTGAGACCTCCCTATAACACATTTAGAATCCAAAGTTGTAATAGAAACTCCATTGAAATAGAATCTTTCTATTTTGATATCAGTTGCAACTGCCTCACTTGTAGCTGCTACACAATTAGATATGAAGTTGTGTACAGAAAGCGCGTTGAATTAGAAACTTTCTATTTTGATGTCAGTTGCAACTTTCTTTGTTGTTGCAACTGTTTCAGTTGTAACTATTTGACTCTTACAGCTTCACATCACTATCACTTCACTTGTGGTTGATTACTTTGCTACTTAGTTGGGCAAATATTGACAAGTATGACACTAACACTCTATTGCCTGGACAGTAAGGTCAAAGAAGAAATATAGTAGCTCTATTCAAGTCTCTGAATGAGGTTTAACTACTATGTAAAGTGAGCAAAAGGAACTAATGGTCGTACATAAGGCTTGAGTTGTTTTTTTGTTTTGTTTTGTTTTTTGTTTTTTTGTTTTTTTTTTTTTTTTTTTTTGCGCGCGTGTGGGTGGGTATGTCTGAGTTTCGTGTGGTGGGAGGGGGAGTAGTCTGCTAACTAGGTAGGAAGGTATGGGATTTATGATTTCAGTATGTGGAGCTTGCATGATCTCTGGAAGATAAACACAAATCTGATGCATTTAATGGCATCAAAGCAATAGAGCAGAACCAACTGTACTTTAAAGATTATGATTGTGTTTTTTTTATTTAAGTCAATTAACAGAATTTCCCAGATTACAGTGATTTGATATGAGAGATGAATGTATATTGGTAGAGTTTCTACATATAATCAGAGATTTACATCAATCAATTTTTCAAATAAGCATTGGGCATTCAAAATTACCAATTCATTCCTTTGGGGAGACGGATTCTGGCAGTTTCAAAGTGGGAGGTCTATCTGCACCCTTCCTTGAGTATTCCCTCCATCTTCGAGCAGTGGCAGCAGTTCGCTTTGCTCTCTCCCTCGTTTCTTCCTCTGTCATCAAACCGAGTGTCAGTAACAATTTGCTGACAAAAGTGCACGGTTAAGGTGCTTGCCTACTCTTTGCCAACTCTCCGTTGTGATAAATTAATTTGTGCTTGCGGCGAATAAGCATACAAAAATATTTCCAGTGGAGATGAATATAGTTTTACAATAGAAAACACTTTGAAGATTGGATACAACTGCAAATGCTTGCTCTCCATAATTACAACATAAATTCATGGTCAAGAAAGATACAGTTAGGAAGAATTTTCACATTAAGATTCGCTGATGCATCAGAGTAGGCTAAATCTGAACACAGTAAAGAATCTAAAGATTAATTCCAGCCAAAAAAGGAGAAGATGAACACCTCTTGATCAACCTCATCAGCTCTTGAGGATGGACTGCCTAGGATCAATAAGCTTTTCCACAAGCAGTTGTTACTTGGAACCAATCTCAACTGCGATTGGAAATGGTTCATATGATTGCTACAAGAATATGGACATCTACCTAGCTTCAAAGGACTTAAGAAAAGCGGAGGTAGGCAATGAGGTTCGCTCCTATTTTTTGTGTTAAAATATATAGACCCACTTTGATTAATGTTGAGTATTCAAACCAACTCAGCAAACAAGCAGGAACACCTTTCATCCATAAGTTCAAGCCTTAGTCTAACAATATCTCAAGCAATATAATTACTATTACCAAAGGCATACACTTTGTGCATCTCTTACTCTTCAGCCTACATAAGTGTAATATATGCCAAAGGCATACACTTTCGTTGCAGAGAGTAGATATAGATCTAAGGTTCCTTCAGGAGGAAATCAACAACCACCGAAGATAACAAAGCAAAAACAGATCCATGGTTCGTTGTGGAGGAAAGCGACAATCGCCCAAGATAAGGGAGCATAAACGAATCTAGGGTTCGTCGCGGGGGAATCAACGACCACCGATAACAGAGCAGAAACAGATCTAAGGTTCGTTGCGGAGGAAATTAACAACCACTCGAGATAACCGGGAGAAACAGATATTCATTGCGGAGGAAATAAACAACCTTCCAAGATAACGGAGCAAAGCGGATGTCATCGAGGATATGCAACCTACGACTAGGAGTGGCAATTTGGGTCATGACACGATTAACCCGATCAGACACGACACGCAATAAACATGTCATGGATTTGACATAAGTGGGTCTAGATCATAAACATGTTAGCACATTTATACACGGTTAATAAATGAGTCATTAACATATTAACTTGCTTAACTCATTTATGACTCGTTTAACATGAGTAAAGAATAACATATAAATAATAAATGGGGTATAATAAATAGATTAGTACAAAATTCACTCATTTGAATACATGTTAATAACATGATTTATTTTTATTTGTAGACATCTTTTATCATATATTATTTTATTTTTAGATGAAATATTTATTTTACTTTTAATATATTATTTATGTTTTAGATTTTATTAATAACTATTTATTAGAAAAAAAATTCACCAGAGTAAAATTTAGATATTTTTTACAGGATTCTTATAATTTTGTATATGTTATTTTTACGAGTCATTTTCCCTCTATTATTAAGAGTAATAAAGACATGAATGAAAAAGTAAAGTGAAACTTAAGACTATAGACAACCACATAATATTTTATTGGCTATTTAATTATGTTCGTTTAAATTCATTCATGTAAATATATTTTAAGAAGTCGTAAACAAATTATAAAAGTTTAAATAAATTAAAATGTTTAAATAAAATATTTAATAAATGGATGATACAAATTCACAACATGTTTGACGCGACCCATTTAGACACGAAAACGATTAACACGATTAATAAAATGTGTCATGTAATGGATTTGCATTATATGGGTCATGACCTGTTTACGACTCGCTGACACAAATTGCCACCCTTACCTACGACACATAGGCAGAGGATCGACTTATGAACAGATCGGGCAGATGAACAGATGGTCTCGGGATGACCCGCAAGGACAAATGCGAACAAGGCACACGACAAGGTGGTCTCGTGATGCGCATATACTAATAACACACATGATGATGAGGCAGGGAGACTTACATTCTCCAAATTATAAGTAAAATAAAATGAAAGGGGAGTGTAGAAACTAACTCGTTCTTTCTTTCACATTTACATAAAGAAAGTGACTAAGAGAAAAATAATAATGTAGATGCTAGCACTAGCGCAATGGCGCATGGAGACGCCCACGAATTGGCGTAAAGCACGAGCCTCGAGATGGGACGCGAGTGCACAAGTGACGGAAGGGTGATGGTAAGCAAAGACTTCTTAAAGTGAGGATGTGCAATGGAATCGCACCACCAGGAGCAAGAATGTTAGCCCACATGGAAGGCTCGGCCAGGAGAAGATGGACTTCAACAGAGAGCGATTTGGTAAGGGTGCACAATCGAACAACGGATTGGATGGTCAAGGACGAATAAACGACAAAAACAAGCACCAAGAAGACGAAGTTGAGGCAGTCGACCGAAAGAGAGGAGAAACAAAAGATTACCCGTAACCTAACTCCATACCATTTTGGTTTGCAAATAATTAAATACTTTATTATGTGATCAAGATCCCTATTTATAAATATAAGGTTAGAAAAATTAGGAAACATGCAAGTTTTTGTAACTACACTGACTTCCTAATGTCTAACTTACCTAATGTACTAGTTACGATATCAAATATATGTATTTCCTTAACACTAAGTATATTAATATTTTCTCTAAAGATACATTTTATGACTCAGGTGACATCACTAACATGCACAGAATGTGCCTGTATTTTAGGAACATCTTTTAGTTATTTTCATGCTAATATTTTAAATCTTAATGTATCATTTGGATCTGTTTGTTCCTAATAGCATGATTAGTAATTTGGTATAACTTATCTCTCTCTCCTAACAGATACGACAACACATGAAAATGTAATGGAATAACCTAATAATCATTGTAAGTATATACCTGAAACCTAACAGCTTAAACTTTTAGTGAAGTGGCAAGCTAACAAATACCTTTGTCACTGACATGGATCAACAAATATACAATCACTCAATCAAAGCAAGACTTGTGAAAACTTGATTGAAATTGGACTCCCTCTCATCATGAACATCAGGTTACACATTGCTTTGCCGTTGAACATTGAAGATGTTCAGCTATTTTTGACTTTTTCTAATAAAAAATAATATTTTTAAAAAATTAAGATCTTGAAAGATATCCAAAGCAAAGTACTCAAATCGCTACCGTCAACTCATGCTAACATCAAGACTTACAATCTCATACGAAGTACCTCTGATCGCCCTATTAGTCTCTTTAATGTTGAGTAGCCAGAGGAGTATTGTCACCCTGCCAACCAAAAGAAGTCCCTTAACATGACCAACTCCAACATTATGGACAACCAGAAACCACCCTGTCCCAACTTCTTACCTTCAGACTCAACAAAAGAATGGATTAAAGTGATAAAATGTTATCTGGAGATGATATGCTTTGGGATGAATTCGCATGACCAACTAGACACTACGAAGGAAGGGGTGTTCTTGGTGCTGACTTGGGATCCTGGGTGACGAAATAAGGCATCCAGAAGTGACGAGCAGTAGTGCTATATTATACTAAACTTGTCTCAAAGAATGAGAAACTTCCTTGGGCATTTTGGTCTTGAGCTATCAGAGAAGCACTTTGATAAACAGACTTGGATCTTTGACCTCGAAGCCACTTTAATATTGAGTAAGAAATTCTCCCTTTGCCAACCAAGATGCTTTGAATAATAACACACTCTAAAACAAATTTATGCTCCCAATACTGTCCTGTTCACTTGTTCTTTTATTCTCATATAGCTCATTAGGTGGCCATTGATGACACTCTACCTACTTTCCTAAAATTACAACAGTTTTGACCATAGTCTATGAAAATCAAAAACTTCTTCCCTAAGCCATTGAAATGACACTTGCAAAACAGTTACTAAGCACTTCGTATATGTGTTATGACAAGGCAAAAAAGTTTACTAATGTAGTATTGCTGAGTTTAGTCGAGGCAGTGAGTTAAGAGAATGAAACGTTTATGCAACGCTTCAGCTTGCAAAGATAAAAGCTCTATGACAAGTTTCTCCCAAATGTTACCTAATTAAGTTGTTACTCAAATGTGGTGAATCATACGAATCACGTTGTGCTTTATCCCAAATTTTGAATCAGTTTTCATCTTCTCATAAGCTTAAATGTCTTTGATTTAGCTTAATAACTAACAAAAATTAGGCAAACACTCAATTTCATTCATGTGCAAATGGTGCTATGTAGTACCTGAATTTCTTTTGACATTTGGTTTTCCCCAAAGGTTACTCCAGTATGAACTAAGATCATTAGATTCATTTTGCTTCATCATCCTCTGCGTGGCCATTTCCTGCATCCAAGTTTATGACAGCATCAATGGGTCTATAGCACATACCAACATAAAATAAATAAAATAAATGCAGAAATCCATCCTATCTTGGTAACTAGGCATGTGGTGAAAAGAATGTACTCTTTTATGATATCAGGAAGATATCGATTGTAATTAAAACAAAATTGAAGATAAGCCCCATTTCCAATTAATTGAAATTATAAAAAAAAAATTAGTTCATAAAGAATTAACAGTAAACTGGTACAAAGTGATGACACAACAAACAACAACCTAAATCTCGAATTAGTTGGAGTTGCTCCCAAAGCTCGATTTAACGCAATTGAAAACAAGCATTTATAATCTCCTTTAAGTTTTTCCTAATTAATGCATCTCAAGTTAACTTAATTCTAATCATACACTGTCAAATTCCTTTAATATCTACAATGTCAAATTTCCTAATGGGGACATTTAGATGTATTCAAACAACCGCAACCGTGTTTCTCAAATTTTTGCATTTATTGGTGCACTTGTACTTTTCCTTGAATCTTTCTTGTTTTATTGTTACGAGTTTTAGAGACATTCACTGAAACATTCTCATCATCTCCACTATGCTCATTAGGTTTCAATTATAAATTAATTTATAATAGTAATATTGCGCGATTCTGTACACAAAAATTCTTTTTTGAAACTCAGAATCCACAAAGGCACATAAAAAGAAAATTTTTGATTCCCAGTCAAGATTAAACAAATCCCAAGAATCTTTAGCAGGAAGAGTAACTCAACAATCTATCAATGCAAGCCCAACAAACAACTATTTTGGTGCAATAACAAGTATAAAGACATTTGGAGGATCCGTAAAAAAAGTTTCCCATTACAATAAGATTACATCAAGGACTAACTTTAAGCTCGTATCGATTTACTTGAGTTATAGATGAACTATCTGGGCACATTTAAGAAGATATACGGTGGAGTATGTTATTTGCTGATGATATTTTCCTAATGGATGAAGCAAGAGATGGAGTGAATATAGACTTCGGAGGAACACATTATAATCTAAAAGCTTTAAGTTGAGAAGAATGAAGATCGAATACATGCATTGTGAGTTTATAAATACTGGAAATCAGGATGATGAAATGGTAAAATTAGGGGAGCTAGAAGTTCTTTAGGTGAACCACTTTAAATATCTAGGATCAATCATACAAAACGATAATAACATTAAGAATGATGTTACACATAAAATTCATGTTGCAACAACAACAACAACAACAACAACATAACCTCAGTCCCAAATTAACTGGGGTCGGCTACATGGATCAAACTTTTCTATTGTGCTCGATTAAGTGCAATTGATGGTGAGCTTTGCAAAACATTCAAATCCCTCCTAATTAATGCATCCCATGCTAACTTTGGTGTGCACCTACCTCGTCGAATTTCTACAGTTTTTATTGAGTCGAGTTTTCTAGTTGGAGCATTTGTAGGCCGTCTTTGCAGGTGACCAAACCATCGCAACAGCCTTTCCCTAATCTTTGTATCAATTGGTGCTACTCCTACTTGTCTTTGAATTTCTATATTTCTTATTCTATCTATATGAGTTTTACCACACATCCACCTAAGCATCCTCATTTCTGCTACGTTCATTTTATGTAATTGTTGTTACTTTACCGCCCAACATTCACTTCCATAGAGTATAGCTGGTCTAATTGCGGTCCTATAAAATTTTCCTTTTAACTTAGTAGGGACGTTTCGATCACAAATCACCCCTGTTGCACTCCGCCATTTTTTCCATCCAGCTTGAATTCTATGTGTGACATCATTCTCAATATTACCATCATTTTGTATAATTGATCCTAGGTATCTAAAGTTGTTTACCTTAGGAACTTCTATTTCCCCTAATTTTACCACTCCGTCATCTCGATGTCTAGTATTTCTAAACTCACTGTGCATGTATTCGGTTTTCATCCTACTCAACTTAAAGCCTTTAGATTCTAATGTATTCCTCCAGAGTTCTAATTTCCTATTCACTCCATCTTTAGTTTCATCCACTAAGACAATATCATCTGCAAATAGCATACACCATGGTATATCCTCTTGAATATGTCTAGTTAGCTCATCCATAACTAAAGTAAATAGATATGGGCTTAAAGGCGATCCTTGATGTAGTCCTATCGTAATGGAAAATTCTTTTGTAACTCCTCCAAATGTCTTTATACTCGTTACTACTCCATCATACATATCCTTAATAGTGTCTATGTATCTAACATGCACTCTTTTTCTTTCTAGAACCCACCAAAGAACATCTCTAGGGACCCTATCATATGCTTTTTCTAAATCTACGAATACCATATGAAGATCTTTTTTCTTTTCTCTATATTTTTCTAACAATTGTCTTAGAAGGAAAATCGCCTCCATAGTTGACCTCTGACGCAGCGGAGATCTTCTAAATCAGTTGAACGACTCCACGAACAACTCGATCTAGGTCAGAACTTAAACCAAAGTTCAAAAATTCTTTTATTTCAATCAAAACTACGAATTACACCCAATAGATCGCTTAAATAGCGAAACCCTAAAATTGCCAAAAATAGTAAAAAGTCTAAAAAGCCCTAAACTGAAAACTAGACGAAAAATAGAAACAAACGCCGCAAACGGCAATAAAAACGGAAATTCCTAATGAAAGTTATAAGCGAAACAAAAGTTTCCTAAAATAGAAAAATTGTCGTTTCGGAGGGCGAAACGACGAAATTTGGCCGAAAAACGTCGTAGTCACAAAGAAAGCTTGTGAGTTGTGATCTCCACGTCGTTTCCAATAAACCCATACCCCCGGATCGTTGCGAGTCATATCTTTTACTATTTTTCCAAGAATTTGCAACTAATTCTTGGACTTCATCATTATCCTATCAAGATTCATTATCCTATCAAGAATTTGCAAGCTAATTCTTGGACTTCATCATTCTCCCCAGGGTGGACAGAATTCGCCCTCGAATTGTCATCATCAGACGTATCCCCATAATAGGGAACAAGATGCTTGACATTAAATACATCAGCCGTGCGAATGTGACTTGGCAACTTCAATCTGTAAGCATTAGGATTAATTTTCTCAAGAACCTCCACAGGACCAATCTTCCGAACTGACAATTTGTTGTAATCACCCACAGAGAATCGGTCTTTAGTGAGAACTGCCCACACAAAGTCACCCACTTCAAACTCCACGTGACGCTTCTTCCGATCTGCATATTGTTTGTACTTGTCAGCAGCCTTCTGCAAGTTATCTTTGACAGATTGATGAATCTCTTGCAGCCCACTAACAAAGTCTTCTGCCTTGCCATGCCATCTAGTCTTACTTGGCACTGGTAACAAATCAAGAGGACCCCGAGGTAGTACTGAATACACAACCTGAAAAGGACTAAACCCGGTACTTCGATTAACAACATGGTTGTGTGCAAATTCTGCCTGACTCAACTTGAAGTCCCAACTCCTGACATTCTCACCCACCAAGCTCCTCAAAAGATTGCCTAACGAACGGTTGACAACTTCTGTCTGCCCATCTGTTTGCGGATGATAAGCACTGCTAAATTTCAGCTGCGTGTTCACCATAGCCCACAAACTGCGCCAAAAATGGCTGAGGAATCTGGTGTCCCGATCTGAAACAATCGAGGTAGGAAGGCCATGCAATCTATACACCTCCCGAAAGAACAGCTGAGCCACCTTTACAGCATCTGTGGTCTTCTTGCATGGAATGAAGTGAACCATCTTGGAAAAACGGTCAACCACCACAAAGATAGAGTCATTTCCCCGCTGTGTTCTAGGCAACCCCAACACGAAATCCATGCTAATATCAACCCATGGCTGCTTTGGAATGGGCAAAGGCATATAGAGACCGGCATTAGTTGCGGTACCCTTCGAAAGCTGACAAGTCCGGCACCGCTGCACATATCTGTCCACTTCCTTGCGAATGGTAGGCCAAAAGTAAGAGGCCTGCACCAGCTGCAAAGTGCGATCACGCCCAACATGTCCCTCTCCATGCAACTCTCTAATAATCAGCAATCTCAGTCAATTAGGAATGCAAAGTTGGTTGCCTCGAAATAAGTAACCCTCCCGGAGTGTGTAATCGCACGCTCCCCACTCCGCACCTTCTCCACAATAGTAGCAAAGAAAGGATCGTAGTAAATAAATCGAGAGAATGAGGAAAACCCGTGTACCTCAATGGTCATGCGGCTCAACAAACTTTTCGTCTACTCGGGGCATCGCAACTCGTTGGTCACACCAGGACTTGTGTTTCACCACAAAAGTAAAGCGCTCCAAATAGGCCACCCAAGAAGCATGTCCGCCGAGACCTTGTTCTCGCCCATGTAAGTGCCGCAATGCCTCGTGGTCTGTAAACAACACGAACTCTCTGTGGAAAAGATAATGTCGCCAATGCTTCACGGCTTGTACCACTGCATAGAACTCCACATCGTATGTGCTATATCTCAACTTCGCCCCAGACAGCTTCTCACTGAAATAGGCAACAGGCCTATTATTCTGACTCAAGACAGCTCCGATGCCTACCTTGGATGCATCACTATGCAACTCAAAAGGTAGGTGAAAATCAGCAACACCGGAATGGGTGCAGTGGTTAACCGCACCTTGATCAGTTGGAATGCTTCATCTGCCTCGTTGCTCCACCCAAACTTCACGGCCTTCATACAGTCTGTAATTGGGGCCATGATACTGCTGAAGTGTGGAATGAACCGCCTGTAGAAGGAAGCCAACCCATGAAAGCCGCGAACCTCCGTGACGGTGGTAGGTCTAGGCCAAGTGCGAATGGCTTCTACTTTAGACTCATCAACCTGCAACCCTTCTCCAGAAATGACATAGCCTAAGAAAAGGACCTTCGGTGTCAAAAATGAGCACTTCTTCATCGCAAATAGAACTTCTCCTCGCAAGATAGTCGAACATCTCGCACGTCTTTGAAGGTGTTCCTCCTCGTTAGTACTTGTATATCAATATATCATCAAAATATACCACAACACACTTGCCTATCAAAGGTCTCAAGCTCTGGTTCATGACTCTCATGAAGGTGCTAGGCGCGTTTGACAACCCAAACGGCATAACTAACCACTCATACAGCCCCTCCCTGGTTTTAAAAGCAGTCTTCCACTCATCTCCAACTCTAATGCGAATCTGGTGGTACCCACTCTTCAAATCCAGTTTTGTAAAAATTTTTGCTCCACTCAATTGGTCAAGTAAATCATCCAAGCGAGGGATAGGAAAGCGATACCTAACAGTAATCTTGTTGATTGCTCTACTGTCCACACACAACCGCCATGAGCCATCTTTCTTTGGTGTAAGGAGGGTGATGCACACACGGACTCGGACTTTCACGGATGAATCCCTTCGCCAATAACTCTTCAACTTTGTCTGCGCAACTCCTCATGCTCACTGGGACTCATTCGGTAGTGTGGTCTATTAGGTAGTGACGCACCGGGTTCAAGGTCAATCTGATGTTGAATATCACGCAATGGTGGCAGTCCTTCTGGCATCTCATCAGGGAAAACATCGCAAAACTCCTTCACAATAGAAATTGCAGCTTCAGGAACATCAATATCTCTATCTACCTCCTTTCCCATCAAGATGTAAACGACCTCAGAATCCTGTAATTCATCTTCAAATCTTGCCAAAGATAGCAAACTGCTAGATTCTTTAGTAGGCTTAACTTCCTCCGGGTCCTTGGCGGTACTAGCACAATCTTCACTCCTTGAACATAAGGGTGTATTTATTGGTTCGCCATCATGCACAACTCCCCTATCAAACGCCAAGGACGTCCCAAAGAACAAGTGGCAAGCATCCATAGCCACAACATCACACCAGCATCGAATCCTTGTAGTTAGCACCAATAGAAAAAGTCACCAAGGCGCGCTTCGACACCTTCACCTCACCACCACTTCTTCAACCAAGCTAGCTTGTAGGGCTCAGGGTGTTGTTCGGGCGAGGCCCAACTTCGAACCGCTTCAATCGAGACGATATTCTCGCAATCGCCCGCATCAATCATGAACTCGCACACCTTGCCTAAGATGGTACACTTGGATGAAAGATGTTATTCCGCGACCACTCATCATCGGCGACGACTCTAGGAGTCATACAAGAACGCCTTACAACTAAGGCGGTACCCACATCTCCGATCCACGACCTCCTCTTCGTGTTGTCGAAGTATCAAACGCCGGTTCTGCAGATGATGTTGGCCTCTTCCCCTTCGTCTTCCTCTTCGTTCTCAATAAAAAGAGTCTTCTTCCCTTTACATTCTGACTTCCTGTGACCAACTTCGCCGCAACCGAAGCATTTAATCCCACTAGTGCTAGGTCTGTTTGTGCGACTAGCGGGGTTAATTGCGACGATATTACCTCCAGTATTGGTCGTCCCAACACTAACATTACTTTGGAAGCATTACTCACACCCCGACGCTCGTTGTTTCTCCACCAACAATGCTCGCCGGTGCGCCTGCAGATAAGGAAGCCGGATCAAACATGTTGACAACATCTTGGATCTGCACCCTCCCACCAATATATCGCGCCACTAATTGGTCGTTAGTCTCCCTGCAGATTCGTTTCTAGCGACTAATCGATAAAACTCGTAGTGTAATCATCTATCGACTTTGCCCCTTGTCTCGGATCTCGCAACCTCGATACAATAAGCGTTGGAAATTGTAAGGCAAGAACTCGGCCGTAAGTGCTTTTTCATCTTCTCCCGAGGTGATCTTCGCCTTTCCATTCCTATTCCGCATCAACTTCTGCTTGTTGCCACCAAGCCGTGGCCCCGTTGCGGAATCTGGTTGCAACAAGTTGCACACGCTTGTCTTCGGGCACACCCTTGAATTCTAGGACTTCTTCAACTGATGCCAGCCAGTCTAAGAATTCTTCCGGTCGAAGGGTGCCATGAAATTCTGGGACATCCGTCTTCAACCCAGACTCCCACCGCCTGCGATCATCCTCAACTGCACGCGGCTGTAGCGCCTCCTCGGTGCCTCAACATACTCATCCTCCCCTTCCGGTAGAAGAATCTCTTTCTGGGTTCATCACCAACAGATTCCCTTCGACGGTTACGGATACGATCCATATTCCGACCTAACAACTGATCGATTCTGGCAGTTAATTGTTCTACCACCGCGCCCATGCGTTGGTCAATTATTTGGCCAATTTGTTGATTCAGATTGTCACGGTCATACACCTCCTCGATACGCTGCTGGTTCCTCTTCGGCGGCATGATTTCTCCAATCACGTTGAAGTAGGCTCTGATACCAACTGACGCAGCGGAGATCTTCTAAATCAGTTGAACGACTCCACGAACAACTCGATCTAGGTCAGAACTTAAACCAAAGTTCAAAAATTCTTTTATTTCAATCAAAACTACGAATTACACCCAATAGATCGCTTAAATAGCGAAACCCTAAAATTGCCAAAAATAGTAAAAAGTCTAAAAAGCCCTAAACTGAAAACTAGACGAAAAATAGAAACAAACGCCGCAAACGGCAATAAAAACGGAAATTCCTAATGAAAGTTATAAGCGAAACAAAAGTTTCCTAAAATAGCAAAATTGTCGTTTCGGAGGGCGAAACGACGGAATTTGGCCGAAAAACGTCGTAGTCACAGCAAAGCTGTGAGTTGTGATCTCCACGTCGTTTCCAATAAACCCATACCCCCGGATCGTTGCGAGTCATATCTTTTACTATTTTTCCAAGAATTTGCAACTAATTCTTGGACTTCATCATTATCCTATCAAGATTCATTATCCTATCAAGAATTTGCAAGCTAATTCTTGGACTTCATCAACCTCCCAGACATGAAACCAAATTGGTTCGCTGATATTGTTGTTTCTCTCGTTAGCCTATTGTCAATTATCCTCTCATAGTTTCATAGTGTGACTCATGAGTTTAATTCCCCGGTAGTTTGAGCAACTTTGAATGTCTCCTTTGTTTTTGAAGATTGGCACAAGCGTGCTTCTTCTCCAATCCATTGGCATCCGTTTTGATTTTAAAATTTTATTGAAAAGTTTTGTTAACCAAGTCAATCCAATTTCTCCTAAGCATTTCCAAACCTCTATGGGTATTTCATCTAGGTCGCATGCTTTTCCTATTTTCATTCTTTTCAATGCCTCTTTAACTTCTACAATTCTAATATTGCGTGTATAGTTTACATTTCTTTCTTGGTGTGGGTTTTCATCTATTATAGTATCAACTTGGCCATTATTAAATAAACTATCGAAGTAACTTCTCCATCTCTCCTTAATATCCTCCTCGCGCGTTAAAACATTTTGATTTTCGTCCTTAATACATCTTACATGACTTAGGTCTTGTTTCTTTTTATCTCTTAATTTGGCTAGCCTATATATATATTTTTCGCCATCTCTATTACTTAACCTTGTATATAGATCTTCCATGAAATTTGTTTTAGCTTGACTAACTACTTTTTTAGCTTGTTTTCTAGCTTCTCTATATTGATTGTACACATATTCATCTTGACATTTAGGTATTTTCCTATACATATCTTTTTTAGTCTTAATTGCTCGTTGGACATCCTCGTTCCACCACCATGTTTCCTTCTTTGGAGGTCCCAAGCCCTTAGATATACCTAATACGTTTGATCTCACTCTCCTTATGCAACTACTCATTTCTAGCCACATTGTATTAGCATATAAGTCAAGATTCCAAACATTTTCCTATAGTAGTTTTTCTCTAAACTCTACTTGTTTACTATGTTTTAGGTTTCACCACTTTATTTTAGGGTCGCTAACTCTTTTATTCATATTATGTCGTCGTGTTAGCTTAATATCAAGTACTACTAACTTATGTTGGGTAGTAAGTGCTTCACCAGGTATTACTTTGCAGTCTCTACATATTTTTCTATCTATTTTTCTTGTTAAAAGAATATATATTTGACTCTTGTTATGACCACTACTAAAAGTAATTGTATGCGACTCCCTCTTCCTAAAACTAGTATTTGCTAAGACCAGATCGTATGCTGAAGCAAATTCTAAGATTGATTCTCCTTCTTCATTTCTATTACCGTAACCAAAACCTCCATGAACTCTCTCAAACCCATCGTTACTTGCCCCGACATGCCCATTTAAATCTCCTCCAATAAAAATCTTTTCATCTAATGGTACATAAAATTCATGTTGAATGGAAGAAATTGAGTGCAACTGGTGTGATTTGCGATCGAAATATTCCTACCAAGTCAAAAGGAGAATTTTATAAGACTGAAACTAATCCAGCTATCCTATATGGAAGTGAATGTTGGGCGGTAAAGAAACAAAGAAATTCAAGGTAAAAGTAAGAGTAGTGATGCTTAGCATATTCTAGTACCTTTATAAGTAGCATTTTATTGATAATTTAAGCCATTAATAAGTGAATTCCTGCTAATCTAAAATATTTTGTTGGTTTTTAGGTGAGGAAAGCAAAGCGAGAGGATTCATAGGTTATTTGAAAGATCCGAGAAGATTTCCCTAAAAAAGCGCGCCTGTGCGGATCACGAGGCGGAGGAAAATGAGACCAAAAGTGAGTGATGAAATGATGTTATCTCACATGGTTTGATGTCTTTTGAAGATGTTTGGAAGTTTCGATATGAGAATACAAGGTTCGGGCAAAGAACGACATCAAAGTGCTAAGTTTCAACAAAGTCTATTTTGACCAAGATTCAGTGTTTTAGCCATAACTTCCTCATTTCAAGTCCAAATGACTTGTCGTTTCTTCTGTTGGAAAGTAGACTCAGAGTTGAAAGCGGAGTCAAATTCAACTTCTAAGTGGTCCAAAATCGCGTCGCAAAGTGAAATATCTGCGCAGGATTTTGATCCTAGCACTGCAGCACCTAACCCAGCTCCACGGCGCCCAAAACAGCAAGAAACTCGCGGTGGGCACTGAACCTGGCGCCCCAACGCCAGGGTAGGCACCCAGTGCGACTAGGACACCCATATTACGATTTTTTGGGGATTTTAGACTATTTTTTGGACCAAATTACCCCCGGGGTATAAATAGACTTGAAAATTATGTTATAAACATCTTTTGCTTTGGGGAACTTGGGAAGAAACTTGTGGAGGCTTGAAGATTGGGTTTTGAATCTTGGATTTCTCCTCGACTCTAGGTTTAAATTCATGATTTTTTGCATTTCCATCATGTTTTATGTTGTATTGGACACACTTATGGGGTAATCCCTTTTGTTCTAGGGGTCTTCGGACACCAAGTTGGATTATTTTTTATTTCAATGTGAATGTGTTTGTTCTTTCAATTCAATGTGTTGATTTGTGTATTCTTGTATGCTATGATATTCTTACCTTGATCAAGTAGGTGTAGAACTTAGGGTTAGAGAGTCACCATGACCATTGGGGCTCTTGAACCCGGTTTTGGAGAAACACAACCTTAGAACATATGGCGCATCGACCGCTGGTCATTGACTAGGGAGGAAATGAAATCGGTGCTTAATGCGGCTTCTCACTTACTCTACTCACGCTGACCGGCGGAGTTTGAGTGAGATGCTAGAATCTCCATCGAGACATCAGGATGGAGTGAATTTTAGGAATTGCGCCTATCATCACACGAATTGGGAGACTTTCTAATTCAATAGGACTTGAAGGATACAACTTGGGTGAATTAGATTCCCCGAGACGTTCTCTCCATAGCGTAAGACCTTTTAATTACTTGCTAATAGTTAGATTAATTTATTTATTAACTTTCATTTACAAAACCAAAATCAATGTGTCTAACTCTATTCCTTAGTTAGATTAAAAATTAGCACATAACTGTCCTTGTAGATACGATATATCCGGCACCAACACGAGTTGGTGCCATTATTACTTTGACGATTGTCGTACGCTTGCGGTCATTGTCAAGTAGCACCTATTGAGAAAAAAAATTAGGGAAGGGAAGTTGCACTGGTTTGGACACCGCTGAGCATGGCCAATAAAGGCCCACTAGAAAACTAGACCCAATACAAACTGAAGAAATTCGACGAGGTAGGGGTAGACTGAAGCTAACTTCGGACACATCTACTAAGAGAGATTTAAATGATTTGGAAAGCAAACCATCAATTGAACTAAATCGAGCGCAATGAAAGATTTTGATCCATGCTGCTGACCCCCAATAAATTTGGGGTTGAGGCTATGTTGTAATTCTTCTTGTTGATGTGTCATACTAGGCAGGTAAATTTTAGACATTTGAGATACAAGAATATACGTAATAAAAAGAAAGCTACGAGAATTAAGTGCAAGCAGAGACTGCTTTCTTCTACACTATGAAATGACTTTTATATCTTGTTTTGGATCGAAGATAGAATTTATTTATAAGAGTTATCCTCTTGTTTTCCTCTTTTCTTTTTTTCTTTTTTTGAGTTAACATATGATGTGTAAATAAAGTCCATTGAATCAAGCCGAATGGAAGAGTTTGATCCATGTAGCCAACTGCAATTAATTTGGGATTGTTGTTCTTGTGTTCGAGTAAATAAGGTTAGTAAGGTTAGTGATTGGCGTCCTTCCTAACTACCATCCTACATCACTAAACCATAGAAAAACCCTAGTTTCCAAGTGTTTTGGTTCCTCCATAAAATGAAAGACATGTCAAATGATTCTCCCTTACTCATTACTTTACTTCATAAAATCAAATTTCTTTGTTCTTAACACAACAAAAGTTAAGAAAAAGAAAAAAAAAAAAAAAAAAAAAAGCACGAGAAAAACATATGCTGTTATCTTACAAAGATGATTGAAATGCCAAATGAACATTTCCATTAATACTTGAGTACTCAAGATTGTTGGCTACTTGGAATATAGATAGGTCAAATATTATTAGAAGAGTAATCAATTAATGAAGTCAATTACATGTAACAAACAGAGATAATTCAAGTTAGCTAACTCATATGATGGAAAGTTAGATACCTCACTCTAACTAGGAGAACAAACCTGAATGTGACATCACCGAACAACCAATCATAACTTCCATTATCATTGAACCCAGTAGTAAATAACTTTGACAAACACTTAGAATAGCATCCCTTTTGAACAATGTAGAAGAGCAAGACTTTCATGGATAACAAAAGGGGGGACGCATACACTCCATCCATAGTTGTAGACCTTTTACTGGTGTTTTGTTTTTCTGCACTCGTGAATTGCGGTTTTATTCTTTACAACTTTATAAACACCCTTGTAGCATGATACTCTATAATCTTTTCTATTCTTCTTTTTTTTTGTTGAGGGCCGAAACTCTATAGTCTTAGTATGTTATTTTCTAACAAATCATTTCAGAGTTCAAATATACTAAGAACTAACTATATAACACGTAAGACCTCTAGTTCCACTAGAAAACACTCTTAAGGTGGTGTGACCATATAATACAAAAATCCAATATCTAAATATCAAGTTATTTAAAAGCCCATAACATTTACATTCAGATGATTGGAACTAGAAAACTGACAAAAGAGTAAATGAATGCCTAACTTTTGATTAGCAATGAATACTTCATAATAGAATGGGTAACTTATAATCTGAAAGTGGCTTTATACAATCACTTAATTAGATAGAATTACTTCGGCTAGAATAAAACAGGGGAAGAAAAATAATTATGCGTGTCGAAAATGGGAAAGGAATTTAAAGGCTAGTGAAGCAATAAAAACAATAAAATACAGTGAATGCCATAGTTCACAAAGATTCTGAAATTTACACAAGAATAGGAAGTTTTTACCAAGATCTGTGATTGCCGCTTTTCCCATCTAGAGCTTGCCTGTCACATATATTATTTAGTTATCAAAATGGTGAATGATAAGGATGAGAAACATATGAATTATCTATCCAATTATCTAAACTGTAAGAAAAACAAAAAACTATGAGATTGAAAATAAACAACATTGATTCCTCAGGATAGCAACATGAAAAGTGTGGGTGGGTATGTATGAAATGAAGTAGACAAATTAGACACCGTTATCAAATAAAGAAAATCAACATCATCAAGCAAAAACAACAATTGAATATCACATCAGATCTCCAGTGTTGGCTAAAAAACATCTGTCCCATGTTAAGGGGGCCTTCTGATGTAAAACTCAGACCTCTAATATTTGTTAAAGCAAACTCAAGAGGGAAAAAAAGTAAAAACTGCAGCCTACACTGAAAAAATAATGCTTGATAGCTGCCAATACCAATTCAATACTTTTAAAGCACTGAGAAATCACCTTACCCTGCGTTTAGGAAAACTAGCAATAGAAACCAATTTATGGAAATGATTGGAAAGATATTCTGGATCCTGGTATAAATAGGTGCGGCAACATACTGCACCAATATAACTAAAACTGACTTAACAATACTGAGAAAACATAGATGGATTGATCCAACAAAAGTTTAGCATTAAGAGAAAGCAGAATGACATATCATATTTACTTAGTTTACTTATGTCTAAGAGAAGAACGTCGACAAACTTAGATAAGTACTACAAAATACGACGATAAAGAAAAGGCGAAAACATTGAATAGAAAAAGAAACTTATTTCTAAGAGAAGAATGGAAAATATAAAGATGAGGGTTACAATGAGTACCATTCTGAAAACATCAGATGAAGCTCCCATTCCAGAAAGCATCAGAGCCACCTGTTCACAAAGCCAACATTAGCTACCAAGGTTCTCATTTCACAAAAAACAAATTGACCAAGTTAGCATCATTATATAGTATGGTAAGTTTACATTCCTAAACCTAGGGATCTACCTAAACCAAAACTCAGATAATAAAAATCTAATCCCGTAACAGATTACTTTATTATTATCTCAATAACCCCACTTAACCCAAACTGAAATCTCTATCTAGTTTTTGTTGCATTATGTTAAGCGTTTCTAGAAATTTAAAACTTGATCCAAGGATGAATAATTTATTTTTTTACAGTTATTGGTGCTCTCTAAGCAACATGACTTGGGTTTTTTTAACTTGACCAGTAAAAGGTGGATAAGATTATTTAGGATACTATGAAACTATGATGGCCTTGGGAATTAACATAATTGTCGTTTATATTTATATTTTACAAGAAAAAATTAGATAATCAGATTTTCAACGGGACAAAAGAAATTTTCTGTTTAGCAATACATATGATGGAAGATGGCAACTCTACAAGATTGATGAGTCATCCAAACGTACCATACAAAAACAATCTAGCCTTTTAGAGAAGAAACTTCACGTTTGAAATGATTTAAGACATATAGACACAATTTTCAAACAAGTTCTACTTTAATCATAGCTTGTGTTGTATTAACACTTTAGTTTAATTTTGCATTTTCTTTTACATAGAACCTTCATATGCACCCAACCTTCATATGCACCCTCCCTAAAATCTGCTACATATGTTGGTTGTACTAACTCTTTGCATTAAGATGCATTTCTTCAGACGTGTAACAATTGACATGCTCCTTTTCCATCGATTGGTATACTCATGACCATTAATCTGGATTGAAGTACTTAGTTTGGCGCCCCATCATTACATTTGCAGTCAAGATATATCAAATGTCAATATCTTGTCACGAGTTAAAATCAACGACTAAGAAAAGCTTATTAAATGCTTGGCCTTTAGAATAGTCGAAATACAAGACATGGACTTCAATGGCTTATAAAGAATTCTTGGAACTAATATTAGAGCTTAAAATAACAAGAGTATCAAATAGTACTTTATCATACATTTACTCTTTCCACTCTGCGCATCTCAGCTTCCAGTAAAGATAGTTGTGAAGCAGAAATCCAATGAATGCAATCAACCGGGCTGAAAAAGAAGGCAAAGTCATCAATCTTGTCACGTTACTATGAATATGTGAAAAAATAAAACAAGCCTAATAGATATACTATCTAATTGCATATTTCAGAAATTCAAACTTGGAAAAATGTTTAAACCTGAATGTAAGAGACATTTGATGTGCATACTAGATACTCTTATCTTTGTGATCAATTATTAGTTAAAAACTCTGATTTAGATATTTAAAATAACACAATTGAGGGCGCCAGATCTACACTCATTGTATCCCCTAACAACCAATAGGAAAGCCTAGGTGAATCGGCATAAGTTCCATAAAAGTTTCCATGGACGATGAATACCCAACCCAAAATCCAGCTCTAATCATTAAATTTAGACCAATTATGCCACAATTTTAAGTTTTACCCAGTTACTAACACTTGAGGTGTTAGGGCTCTAGTCATACAACTGTTATCCAATTCTTTAAGAAGATTTTTTCTCTCATCTTAGGCTTAAAGACAGTCATTCCACAACAACAAAGACTCGATGTCAAAATAGTTCGGGTAGATGAAATAGTTCAAATGCTTCCACTAAACTTGATTTTGTGTCCTTGATATGTGCTTTATTCTTTTAAACCCTTCAAAATTGATGCATACCAAGTAATCTTAGGTCCACCTCTATAATGTTGAGTTCCTTCAATTGCTTCTATATAGGAGGCCGTCATTGAATGCCAAACCACCACAGCCACCCTTCAATATGTTATTAAATGTTCATTCCGAGCAAGTTCCATAAACATATAAGAATCTGAAGGTATCCGTTGAAAACTTAAACCACTAAATAATCAGTTCTAGAAGCATGAAAATTATATTCATACTACTAACTTTATGCATATAAGTTTCAAATTCCATTACCACATGGAAAATACCCTCATCACCCAAATATTTCTAAAGAGAATCACTTAACACCGGATGAGACCCATTTAACATAACCAACACAAACAACAAGTAAAAGTAAGATTGAAGAATCAATTAACATGCTCACAAGGAAAACTATAGACACTTATATACTTGGAATAGAAGAGAAAAGGAAGCGACTTGAGCAAAGGAAAAGAAGACAAAGAGCTTTTTCCAAGCTGGTTGTACAGACTAATACTGTTTGACTAAGAAAAACCAATCACAATTAAAGAAATACATTGTAGAATCACCCCTTTTTAATCTATTTTGCGTGCATAAGCTGATCCTTACTAAGCCTAAATGAGATGTTGGCAAATCTCTCATAAACGTTTGTTCTTTCTCTTGTAAAGCATGTTTGAGTATCAAAATGACTTTCTCCTTTGTATTTCAATCGACAAACATTCCACTTATCATGCACTTCAATCTCAAGTACCCTTGTTGATTGCTATTAATATTTTTGCTCAAGGTCATATTGCTTAGGAACAGAATTTGATTTGGTATATATACCATTTTTGTGACCTATCAAAAACTTATAGGTCTCTCCTGGATCTATTTTTTCCATTACATATATTTAATATGTATTTTATAGGCACATTTCAAAAAAAATATCGATTTCATAGGCAAATATTCCTTTTGTTATTCTTTTCTTCTATATAATATTTGATTTTTAGTCTATGTTTCTTCGACTTCTCACTTTCTAGTATTTACGCTCTTTTGTCTCGATATTTTCAACCATAATAGAGAGGACTTGTGAGTCCTGAAAGTGAAGCTGGGTATACAATTGACATAGAAATGAACGAAAAATAGTTGCATCTGGTTACATGCCTTTGAAATAGGCACCTACCAGCTATCAATTGCCTGTTGAACCAAGTCAGGTTTGCCAGCTTGGTTGCAAACTCTAGCTCTTCCGAAGTCTTCCTCGATCCCAAATACATCTGGCGCGACATTTGTGCAATTTTTACATCCTGCAAATAACATGCCAATTCAGATTCAGAATTTGCTACTAGAGTTTTGTCATGCTAAACAAATACTAAAATCAGAGTTTACATTGACGCTAGTCATTGTAATTTCTTATCATATTTTTTTTTTTTTCAAAAAGGATGACATATCAAAATTCAATTGTCAGTTTTGATACCACAAAAATACAAGCCCACATGGTAGGTCCCTAAGTTATAATACAGCTTGCTATAGCCTACATAAGAATTGAAATCACATCAAGACTGGAATTTTCAATTTTGTACAAATTACTAGCATTTTAACATGTGCTAGTCAATAATTGGAGATTCAAAATATTCTTCCATGTAAAATTTTTGGAACTGCGATGTTCTTAAAATTCACTAACTTCTTTTTCTTTTGGTAAGAAAGAGACCAAATTTCACTAACTCCTAAGGCAACTAATTTAACAAGACCAAAGAGTTTTTTGTGGATTAGGTGTCCTCATGTTCGACACAAAAAAGGTTTTCATGTACATGCAAAAGAAAATGAAAAAAGACGTAAAAGTATTATTTTCAGGGCAAAAAGAGCATGGATCAAGACAATAGTTATATTTAAGGCCTTAGAATCAAAAGATGACTTGTATAACTCAGGTTCAATTCCATTTGTAGCTCTAAATAACATCATTCTTATTTCTAGGTCACAGAAAAAATAGTGAAAAACTAAAAAAAAAAAAAATCCATCTGCATATGAATTGAAAGGTAAAATCAATTTGCAATACCTATGCAACTAAATTCATCAACAAATACATGATCTTTTGGACTGGAATCATCCAAGAATGGGTTAATTGCGGTCAAGGCGTACCCTTGAATTTCATCATATACCATCCGCTGCACAGGATCACTGAGCACCTGCGCCACAATGTGTACATCATAGATAAACCAAATAAATAAAGATCTAATCAATTTCTCAGTAACTAAAAGTACCAATTACTAAAAATATCCAGCTTCAAATCAAGACCCACCGCGTAAACCTCATTGATAAACATGCAGAAGTTATTGGTCTCAGGATCATTTCCACTCAAATCCGGATGGCAAGCTTTCATGCAATTATAGTAAGCCTTCTTGATCTGTTCTGGTGCCGCATCTGGAAACTGACTCGTGAAAACCAAAAAATAAAAATAAAAATAAAACATAGTGAACTCATCAAGCTTTGCCGCGCAAAATCACAAATCAGTTAACAAACATACCTCACTCTCCTAACCCCTCAACTAAAACCATCAGCCAAAAACTAAAATTCACCCAAATTTCAACCAAAATCAAAAGAATCTGAAAGTAAAATTCATCAAAACCTACTGATCAAAATCACAAATCAAACCAACACAAAACCTAACATTTCCAGAACTACCATATATAAGCAAAATTAAACCAGAATATCAACCGAAAAAACAAAACCAGAGAGACGCCATCAACGTTACCAATCAAAATCACAAATTAACCAACCACATAACCTAAAACACTTCATTTCAACAAGACCAATAGGAATCAATAGTACCAGACCCAAGACGGAGTAATAATCATCGGCCACCGCTTCTTGGGCCGCAAAGCCTCCTCTAACAGCCCGGATCTTTCCAACGAGCAGCCGCATGCCACCACCGGAGCCCGTTCGCCAGTCAACCCTCGTGAAACTGCGGCGAGGTTTACATGAAGAAGGAGATGGTGATGATGAAGAAGAGGAACAGAAGGTGGAAGAGTTGCAGAATTTGAGTGCGTCTGCGCAGACCGGAGACAGCAACTGAGCCATCTGAACCGGACAACAAAACCTGAAAAAAATGGCGGGAGGCGGTTGGGTTAACTATAATGAGAAGAAGTCGGGAAAGAGGTTCCTACGAGGTCTAAAAAAGCAGATTTTTTGAAGGAAAAAAAAAATATTTGAGGAGGAGAAATTTTGAGTTTCGCTGAGGTGGCAGCACGGAATCCACAAGTCACTGAAGATTTCTCTGATTTTTCAAAAAGAAAAAAAAAAATCTCTGGTTGGATTATATAGTCGGGCATTGCTATGAAGACATGGACGAAGTCACATTATAAGTCACACGGCAGATGTACGTGGCATGCCACATAGGCATCATATGTGTGAAAATGTTGTGTTAGAAAAATTGACAAAAATTGGCAGTGTTGGTGTGCGACAACGTAAAATCTACCTCGAAATTTGTTCAGACACATCTAGAGATAAAGTTGTGAATAGCAAGAATTTGGTTGATCCCCAAGATATTGGAGAATCAATGATGAAATCAAATCAGTAAAAAATCTCACCAAAAAATGAAAGTTGGGATTTACCAAAACTTACTAAAATAGGTAAATTGAATTTGGCAATATCCCAATTGTAAACTAATAAAAGGTAAACCCTAAAGCTATAAATACGCAACTGTCAAGGCCCAAATTATTAATTTTAAATTAATTCCTAATCATGATCATTGACCTATGACGTGAGACCTGCATCGAGATATGTGCAATGACTGAGGCAATATGACCAAGGTATATGTTATATTTTTGTTGTCATGTATGACTAGTGTATGTGTAGACTATTAAGTCACTCCTACTTATGTATAGATGTGGATATGTGAGCAGGGGACGCATATTGAGATGCGTGTCGACATAAGACTAGGGTAAAGAGTGATGTGGTAAGCTAAATTAAGATAAATGTGGCGTATATAGTTGATTTGAGGTAGGTATGGCTTGATTTACATTAATTGAATCCTAAGAAAAATACAACATTAGTCGTAGTGTTCCTTGAGATATGTGTGGACACATCACAATACCAATTTAGTATGAATGTGTGTTATTAAGGATGTGTTAGTGGAGAGTTAATGAATGTTAAATCAAGATGTGAGCTGCTAGATTAGTCCCGAGATGCGTATTGACAGCTACCATAAGTGTACGACAAACATCAAAGTAATAGTTGCACCAACACGTGTTGGTGTCGGGAATACGGTTATGTACTAATATTTAGTCTAATTAAGAAATAGAGTTCACTTAAATATTGTGTTTTGTAAAAACAAATTATTAATTAATTTAAACTAACTAATAGCAAGTAATTAAAATAGGTCTTAAGCAATGAAGAAAATATCTTAGGAAATCTAATTCACCCAAATTGTATAATTCGAATCTAATTTAATTATAAAGTCTCCCAATTTATGTAATGATAGGCGAATTTCCTATAATTCACTCCATCTCGAGGTCTCGATGATGGAGATTCTAACGTCTCACTCGGACTCCGCCGGTCGGCATGAATATCGTAAGTGAGATACCGCATTAAAAACCAAATTCAATTGTCTCCCTAGTAAATGACCATCGGTCGATGTGTCATATGTTCTAAGGTTGTGTTTCCACAAATTCAGGTCTAAAAGCCCTAATGGTCATGGTGACTTTCAAACCCTTAAATCTACACCTACTTGATCAAGGTAAGTATAGCATAGCACACAAGAATTTACGAATCAACACATTGAATTGAAAGAACAAATATAATCACATTGAAATCAAAAGAATCCAATTTGGGATCCAAAGATCCTTAGAACAAAAGAGATTACCTTATAAGTGGATTCGATTCAACACAATTCATGATAAAAAAGCAAGAAAACATGAAATCAAACCTACAATGAATATAAAATCCAAAATTTTGATCACTATTCTTCAATCTTCGCACGTTCTTCTTGGTTCTTCAAAACAAAAGATGATCATTCTTATCACTCTTAACCATATATATATATATATAATGGTATTTTGGTCCAACAAAATAGGTTTTAAAACCCTAAAAATAGAAAAAAAATCGGCATTTCTGACTGTGGCGCTGTGGAAGCGCTATGGCGCTCACATAGCGCCCATGATGTGGGATCAATTCTTGACCTGGCGCTGCGGTGCCCGCACAACGCCCATAATTAAATTGAGCTCTTAGACTTGGCACTGTGGTGGCACTGTGGCGCGCTGCGCTACAGTACCTGTTGGGGCATGTGCCCTAGGTCAATCCATTAACTGTCTTTAAGAATAATTTTAGTTAATAAAATAAAGGATTTCATTTGCTGCTTATTATAATTAATTTACATGTTTACATTATAATGAGATCCATGGGTATTTGCGGAAATATCCTAAATGTCCATAGTCGATCATTATACTGAGAACTATAACGAATTAAGACTAGTGTGAGTCTTGATTGATGATCATATGATGATTATACGTATAGGGATACGAATCAAGATCACGAGTACTTGTTAGGGAACAAAGTACTGGAATGACCCGCTATGAGAACATCACATGGATTAAGTCATTGTTGTTTCTCGTGATAGGTATATTTTTCAGTCCTCTGACTTGAAATTACCAGAGACTTCAACATTAGGAACACAGTGATTTGACACAATCAAACGTTGTCTTTAACCTGGACGATTATAAAGATTGTGATTGGTTATTGTGTGAGGAATGTGATGAGGTTGTGTAATCGAGATAGAATTTGTCCTTCTCATATAAAGAGAGATATCAAGTGGATCCCTCGATCTGTTAGACTGTTAAAATGCCTAGTCTAAGTGAATTGATATTGATCAATGTCATTTGGATGTTTTTAGTCTACCTAGAGACCGAAACTAGTACGATTGAATATGTTGGATGACAATTCCATGCCTTATGTTTGATCAAAAGGATATCGTGTGACAAAAGGATGTTGTATACACTATTGATTAGGTTGTATCGATTTGATATTCGTACAACTTGGGTAGTCATAATGTCTTGCTAGAGGCCGCTTATGACTGGTATACCAAAATGTGTTTTGCTACACTACCAACGTTGTATGAGTCTATTGGGTCGCACACTAAGAATGGTTTTGCGAGATTTTAAGATGGTTCAGAAAAATGAATTTTATATGATAAAATTCATGACAGAAACATCCTTGTCGTGTATTACACTTATATTTCTTTAAGTAAGGGTATATGTGTAATTTACTTAAACCGTCTATATACGAGCGTTGTATTAGAGCCGAAATTCTATTTTCGTTTCAGAAACAAATTAGGGTTTTCTGGTACACTCTGGATCGTTTTGGAGAGAAACAAAAAGTTTGGTATTCTCTCGAAGCTCGCACTTCGAATCTCGGCCGCCGTTCGTGTGTGGACTTCTGGTAGAGTGCGTTCGTCGTTGACAGCGCCTTAGAGATCGATCAACCTTAAGAAAGGTATATTGCGACTGAGGTATGATTAAGTTTTTATGGTTTAAACATTTTTAATGGAATTAGATTCGATCTTGTTGGAGTTTTTGTCAAAATTATTTTGTAATTTTCGCTGCGTATGAACCCCAAAACCCAACAGTACCACGATTAGCAACTTCTCTTTTCTTCTTTATTTCTTCGCGTTACCTGCTTGTCGTCTAGTCTTGTTGTCCCTTGAACCTAATACACCAAAAAAATACACTAAATACGCCTCAAATAATCAATTACTTTACTAAATAATGAACTAAATCATACTTAACACATTAAAAATCATGTTTCGCATCACACCTCCAAACTTAAGACTTTACTAGTCCCGAGTAAAGATGCATGAACAAAATTGATGCAATTTATTTAAATTAACTGCACTAAACTACTTAACTTATTTAACAACTCTGATCCGAACCTCAAACACACCGAGTATATACAAGCAAAACGTATTCCAATATGTATATATCTTTAGCTATTTATCTTTGTGTCATCTTCCAATCTCTAATTCAAACCAAATATTGACTCAACCCAAAGATTTTCGATTGCCCACGAACCCAGCCTTTCAACCTAACCTTCACATGTCTCATTTTCAATAACCCAAGTGCAGTTCTGAAACTTTAGCTGCCACTACTAAAGATAGTTCACCAAAAGGATTTGAAACCTTAATAATTCTTCATTTAAAGCATCAACTTCCATAAGATTCCATAAGCTTATTTTTGCTCCACCCTCCACTATCATCAAACTTAAAAGGACAAGAATCCTTAGGTCTTTGATAGGTTGTAATGGGGCCACAGGTCGGTGTATCAAAAAATGGATTTTAAGCTCAAAACAAGTTAGATAGAATAGACAAACCCTTTCCTTACATACATAGCGCTCTCAACAAGAATAAACTCTCAAAAAATAAATCACTAACATTCACTTAGGAGTTCACTCATAGCTATTCTTTTTCATCACACCAGTCCATATTTTTCTTTTTTTCGGACTTTATTTGGTGATTTATTTATTATCTTTTGATATTCTCCTTTTTTCGGGGTGATATTTTTTTCACTTAAAATTTACAAGCTCTTTTCATCATAGATAAGGGTTGTTCATCAATCTAACTTTTAGGTAGGCTAAGGCTTTTTTTTTCAGCTCGAGACACTGAAGGGTGTCAAAAATTCATAGTAATCAAGGCTCAACGGGGTAACTAGCGATGTAATGTATATGAAGGAAGTATAAGATTTTGTGTAAAACATTCAAACATGGTCTAACTCCTCTCTTCAATCCTTTAAGTTTGACATTTATAGCCTTAAATGGCTCTAGAATAAGTTCTAGAATCCCGAAATCCTCATTAAAGCCCGCATACTTTAAGTTTATCCCTTTTTTGCATTGGCATAAGTCTTTCCCTACACCGGACATCTCCGAAGAAATCCTGATCTAGCCAAGCTAAACACTTAGGTATGTGCCCTTTACTCTTCCTCATGTATATTGTCTCATTGGTTTGATATAGAAAATGTACCATAAACTATCAGCCACATAGGAAAAGAATAAAAAAACAATTCTCTAATTAACATGCAAATGCTTGCAAAATACTTGACGCTTCCACCACCCAACCTCCTAAAAATAAAAATAGGCGTTATGCACCCCCAAACTTAAGATGTTCATTGTCCTCAATGAACTAAATCATGAGCAAAAAGGATGACAAGAACATGCATAAGAACATAATCATTCACAACATTGGAGGAGTAAAATAAAATTAAATGTTTTGAAAGCAAATACTCATTTGACTATTGTTGATGCCTTTTAAGCTTATTTCCATCTTTCATCTTTCTCTAAGTACTCCTCCAAACTTGGATATTATTCACATTTCTTTGGTCTTTGTGATCTCCTGCGGTCTACCAATTCAATGAAAATCATCCGACAATTGATATTAGATCTGAAATAGCATTAAAACAAGTATTAACCACATGATATAACCAAATCATTTTAGTTTTTTTCAAGCAAATGCGATTAAATAAGAATTAAAATATATACAAAAGCACTTTGGGTTGCCTCCCAATAATGCTAAGTTTTTCATCCTCAGCCTGACGTATGCACCACGGCTCTCAAGTGAACACCGTAGTGCACCATGGTTACTTCAACGTCGTATCTTCATAGAGTTTTCAAATCCTCTAATCATTTTCTTGCATGTCACTCCATCTTTCATAAGCCTCACATCATTCGACACTCCTAGCAATGCATCGATAAAATGGATCTTAATTCTAATCATTTCAAGTATCTTTACAAAGATCCCAACTTGCTCATCATTCCATTGCTCTTACAAGTCTTGCGAATATGACGATGATGGTACGACAAAATAATGATTAAAAAGATTGATCGTCCCTTGCACAAACTTCAAACTGTGCGATCCTAAGTTTTTAGTATATTTTTCTTTCATTATTGCTTCAAACCTTTTCGGATCAACACCACTATCATGCAACTCAATGTCCTCGGTATGAGTCACATCTCTAACACGCTCAAGTGAATTTTCTTGCTCAGGTGAGGCACAAATAAATGTGCAATCATCTAGAAGAGGCTTCTTTACCTCTTTTAATATTTCATGACATGTTTCTTTATTTGGCACCAACTCTTCAACTTCTTTCTCATTGGACTCGACTTCAACTTCTTAATCATCTTCTTCTTTCCTTGCATGAAATGATTGTTTAGACGTTTCTAATATTTTTTCATACTTTTTGAGTTTATTCTCGTTCTGCTTAACCATTTCTCTTAACAATATTTTTAGCGACTTTAGAAATGATTATACATCGGACTCTTGATCTTTTCGTGGTTGCCGATTTTCATGAGCAGCCTATTATGATTGATAAACATGTTCAAAGTGATGATTGCAAAACTCTTGATGATTATGCCATGACTCATCTCCTTTCATGTAGTTGCAATGCCCTTGACTTCCAACAAATCCTTGAAATTCATACGGGTCATAATGTGGTTAATGATAATTTGTCCATGCCACACCATTTGTAATTGGTTGAGCTTGGTATGTTGTATCATTTCGAGCCCCAATTTAGAAAGTCTAGCAAGGACCTCACTAGTTACTTCCCCCACCTGATAGTTCTGCATTTTTCTTTCTTTTTTCATCCATGAAACACCAAAAAAAGAAAGTAGATCAAGTGCAACATGGTAATTCAAATTAAATAAAAATTACTAAAAATAAAATCCTAAACAAACTATCATAATCAAACTAAAATTAGCAATCGTCCCCAGTAATGGCGCCAAAAACTTGACAGCTGCTGCAAGTGTATGAAAAATGTCAAATAATAGTGGCACCAACTCGTGTTGGTGTCGGGAATATCGTATCCACAAAGGACGGTTATGTGCTAATATTCAGTCTAATTAGGAAATAGAGTTAGACACTTAAAGATTGGGTTTTGTAACAACAAATTATTAATTAATTTAAACTAACTAATTGCAAGTAATTAGAATAGGTCTTAAGTAATGAAGAAAATATCATAGGAAATTTAATTCACCCAAATTATATCCTTTGAATACAATTTAATTATAAAGTCCCCCAATTCATGCAATGATAGGCGAGTTTCCTACAATTCACTCAATCTCGATGTCTCGTTGATGGAAATTCTAACATCTCACTCGGACTCCGCTGGTTGGCATGAATATCGTAAGTGAGATACCGCATTAAAAACCAAATTCAATTGCCTCCCTAGTCAATGACCATCGGTTGATGCGTCATATGTTCTAAAGTTGTGTTTCCCTAAATTCGGGCCTAAAATCCCCAATGGTCATGGTGACTTTCAAACCCTTGAATCTACACCTACTTGATCAAGGTAAGTATAGCATATCACACAAGAATATACAAATCAAGACATTGAATTGAAAGAACAAAATATAATCACATTGAAATCAAAAGAATCTAATTTGGGATCCAAAGATCCCTAGAACAAAAGAGATTACCCCATAAGTGAGTTCAATTTGACATAATTCACGATAAGAAAGCAAGAAAACATGAAATCAAACCTACAATGAATATAGAATCCAAGGTTTTGATCACTATTCTTCAATCTTCACACGTTCTTCTTGGTTCTCTAAAGCAAAATATGCTCATTCTTATCTCTCTTAACCATATATTTAGAGGGGTATTTTGGTCCAACAAAATAGGTTTTAAAACCTTAAAAAGACAAAAATTGACCTTTTTGACTGTTGCGCTGTGGCTGTGCTATGGCGCCCACATAACTCCCATGATGTAGGACCGATTCTCGACCTGGAGCTATGGTGGCACTTTAGCACTCGCACAGTGCCCACAATTAAATTGAGCTCTAAGACTTGGTGCTGTGGTGGCGTTGTGGCGCGAAGATCAACAACTTCTCTTTTCTTCTTCATTTCTTCACGTTACCTGCTTGCCGTCTAGTCTCATTATCCCTTGAGCTCCTAGACTTGGCGTTGTAGTGCCAAGATCACTTATTATAGGTGTGGTCAGGTTGGATACATGTTGACAGATCTTCCATTGCCGGTAGCAGTATTTCCATAACATAGTCGAGAAGGAGTACATATGATAGCACATCCAGATGTCGATGGCGCATAAATTCTTATTGATTGTATGATTTTTATTTATGGTAGAGATTTATATATCTTGTTTGATTGGGGTTCTATAGTATCTTTCATGTCTGGTCGCATGATAGGCATCTTAGGATTGACACCATGTTGTGTTTGACACGATGGGAAATGACCCCACGATGTGGGCAAGGTGCAGAGAAGGAAAAAAGAGAAGAAAAACGGTATAGAGCACTTGGCGCAGTTGCAACACCGCGGTGTTGTATACATGATGCCAAGATAGAATGTATAGGGCACTGAGCCCACTATAAAGGCTGAAGCTGTGGTGGCGCCGTGGCTTTACACGCAGAACACTAGATCAATTACAGACACCACCGGAGCCCATTTGCCAGTCAACCCTCGTGAAACTGCGGTGAGGTTTACATGAAGAAGGAGATAGCGATGGTGAAGAAGAGGAACAAAAGCAGGAAGAGTTGCAGAATTTGAGTGCATGTGCGTAGACCGAAGATAGCAACAGAGCCATCTGAAACTGACAACAAAACCAGAAAAAAATGGCGGGAGACGGTTGGGTTAACTGATAAGGAGAAGAAGTCGGGAAAGAGGTTCCTAGGAGGTCTAAAAAAGTAGATTTTTTGAAGGAAAAAAATATTTGAGGAGGAGAAATTTTGAGTTTCACTGAGGTGGCAGCACGGAATCCACAAGTCACAGAAGATTTCTCTGATTCTTCAAAAAAAAATTCTGGTTGGATTATACAGTCGGGCATTGCTATGAAGACATGGACGAAGTAACATTAGAAATCATACGACATATGTACGTGGCATGCCACATAGGCATCATATGTGTGAAAATGTTGTGTTAGAAAAATTGACAAAAGTTGGCAGTGTTAGTGGTGTGTGACAACGTAAAATCTACCTCGAAATTTGTTCAGACACATCTAGAGATAAAGTATGAATAGCAAGAATTTGGTAGATCCCCGAGATATTGGAGAATCAATGATGAAATCAAATTAGTAAAAAATCTCACCAAAAAGTGAAAGTCGGGATTTACCAAAACTTAATAAAACTGGTAAATTGGATTTGGCAATATCCCAGTTGTAAACTAATAAAAGGTAAACCCTAAAACTATAAATGCGCAATTGTCAAGGACCGGATTATTAATTTTAGATTAATTCCTTAATCATGATCATTGACCCGTAACGTGAGACCTGCATCGAGATATGTGCAATGACTAAGGCAATATAACCAAGGTATATGTTATATTTTTGTTGTGATGTATGACTAGTGTATGTGTAGACTATTAAGTCACTCTTACTTATGTATAGATGTGGATATGTGAGCAGGGGACGCATATTGAGATGCATGTCGACGTGAGACCAGGGTAAAGAGTGATGTGGTAAGCTAAATTAAGATAAAATGCGGCGTATATAGTTTATTTGAGGTAGCTATGGCTTGATTTACATTAATTGAATCCTAAGTTAGAGAAATATAACATTAGTCATAGATGTTCCTTGAGATATGTGTGCCTTACGATCTTGAGATTGATAGAACCAATAAGGGAAAGAAAAATGAAAGGAACCAAAATGGCAGAGGATCAAGCACGAAACCAACAATAGAGTAGAAGGACTAACCAACCCGATAGTGATATAATAGTGCAAGATAGAGTGTGGGGATAGAGGTGTCTTTGTGATTAGTTTAAGCCAAAAGTTCAAGAGACTTACAACGGAGTAATGAAGCTTCAAGTCAACACCATCGAGTTCGAACTGAGATCATTTCTAATGAACATAGTGCAGAATAGCCATTTGACAGGCTAGCGAATGAAAATCGAGTTGCACATGTAGATAATTTCTTGGAGAAATGCGACACCGTGCACGCCACCGAAGTTACAAACGAGGTAATCAGGATGTGACTTTTTTCATTCTCATTGGTTGGAAAAGCCATATCTTGGTTATAATGATCGAACGTAGGGAGTATGACTTCATGGGTAGAAACCAATAAAAGACTTCTAGACAAGTTCTTTACCCTAGTGAAGGTTAGCAAAAGGAAATTGGAAATCAACCAATGGGTACAACTACAAATTTTCAATTATGGAATGGATCATAACACCAGACCATTAGTAGGTGTCGCAACAGGTGGTCCTCTAATAGCTAAGGATGAGGATGGAACATTAAATCTTATGGATCTTATGTCCTAAAACTCTATGGCGTACTCATTTCGTAGTGAGAAAGCCAACATGCATATATGATATTGATTCCCAAAGTTGCAATTATGGTACAACCATCCAACCTAAGTAATCAAATAGTAAATTCTAAAATGGGCCAATAAAGTCCACAAGTTCAAGCTATATAAAAACTCATTAATCGCCAAGCCATGATGGTTAATCTAATGAACTTGTGGCAAGGAATGAAGTTTGAAGATGTCAACTTCATCAACAACCAGAACTATGGAAACAACTTTAGACCGATAGGAATTGTTCCTTAAAGGTTTTATCAAGGATACAAAAACTAGAACTTCTCATATGGAAATCCTGATAATACACTGAAGTTATCGCTAGGTTATAATCAACAAGTCTAACAAAGGAAGCTAGGTCAGAGTAAAGAAATGACTTCACTGAAGTCAATTGAAAAATTCTTACATGCCGCTTATATCAATAATAGGGAACACCATGAGAAACATGAGAAGGAGAAGGAAAATATGAAATAAGATCTAAAAAGAATGGATGATAAGAGATCACAATCCATCAAGAACCTGAAAAGGCAGATTAGTCAACTAGCAATTGCTTTAAATTCAAGGAAAGAAAGGCAATTTTTGAGTAACAATAGCGCAAATCCTAAAGAGTTTGTTAGTTCTATTCACATGATTAGCAATATGGTAACGAATGAGCTAATGCAAGAGCAAGTGATGTACAAATTAGAAAGAGTTAGCACTTTGGCTATGAGAAAATATGAAGTGATGCATGAGAACAAAACATAAGTGAGGCAAGCTGAACTCGAAGGATTCAAGTAACAAAGGATCGATACCTTGAAGAATAACAAGAAGGGGAAAAATAATGGAGAGTTAAACAACAAGATGAAGGCCCTTTTGAAGAAGCACTCAAAGGTTGTTCCAAAGAAGTCAGAACCAAAATTCAAGTTCACATTGAAACTTCAACCAATCAAGAGGAGATATATGTATACCATTGAGCATTGATGAGCACATGTTTAGAAACATCTTGTGTGATACAAGAGCCTTAGTAATGCCTATAAATGACATGTTACAAGTGGATTTGAAGATCAATTATCCTAATACCATAGATTTGCAAGTAGTTAATGGTAATTTGGTACCAACAATAGGGAGTGTCTTGAATGTTAATGGGAAAGTGGGTAGATTCACATTTATCTCTGATTTTGAGATTAAGAATGATGTGTATATGATACTTGGGTGGCCATTATTGGACACTACAAACGTGGGCTTACGTACGAGGAAGAAAATTATCACAATAAGTATCGAGGCGGATGATGATGCCGAGACGATTGTCTTCGTTGAAGGGCAAGAAGTGCATCTGAACATGAGAGATATCGTTATCTCCGACCTATAAATGGAGTATTTTAATTTAGACTCGGACTAAGCGAGTGCAAAGGCATTAGGCTAATGATATAAAATGAAACGCTACTATGAGGCAGCCAATGGGTTTTTAATTTTGGTTTTTAAATTTCAGTTATTTATTTATTTATTTTAGTTAGAACAATCAAAATGTCTTAGTAATTTTTTAACTTTTGAAAGTTGTATGCTAATTGTGTAGGAGAGACTATTTGCCAAGTAACATTTCATCAGAGTGGAAAAGTCTCGACTAACTCAGTAAATAGCGTAAAAGATCAAAGAAGTTAGAGTGGTTAAAGCCGGGAACATTGACAAATCACGAGTAAGTTTTTATAGAATAAATATATATACAGGGTATTTCGCACCGTCACGATGCCTTGTGTAGTAATACACGGAGCCAGGAGAGCACCCATGGATAGTGGATTAAGTCATACGTGTTCCTCATGATAGGTATATCATTTAGTTTATCTAAAGATCGAGACTAGTACGATTGAACATTAAGGGTGACTTTCTATGCCTTATGTTTAATCAAAGGATATCGCACGACAAAAGGGTATGATATATGTTATTTATTAGGTTGTATTGATTTTGATATTCATGCTACTTGCGTAGTCATAGTGCCTTGCTAGAGATCGCTTATGACTTATGTACCAAAATAGTTTTAGTTCACTGCCAACGTCGCGTGAATCTATTGGGTCACACACAAAGAATAATTTTTCGCAATTTCGATTGGTCCATAACAATGAATTTTTATATGATAAAATTCATGACGTAAAAGCCCTTACAATTTGTTATAAGATAACTTATTAATAGGGCATATGTGTAATTTGCTTAAATTGCTTAAATACAATAGTTGTATTACAAATAAGAATTTTAACTGAAGGCTTATCTACTCATATAAGTATAGGTTGAAACCCTAAAACGAAATAAGAGTTTTGTTTTTGCAAATTTTGAGTTCTTCGGGTTTTATGAGAGAAAGAAAAAAAATATTTTCTATTTCTCTTGGAGCTAGCACTCCAAATTATGGTCACATTCGTGTGTGGATTTTCAATAGAGAGCACGCGCTTGAACATCTTAGAGATTGATCAATCAGAGAAGGAAATCACGAATTAAGGTGTATGGTTTATTTTTGTAGATGCAAGTTTAATGAAACTTATTTTCGATCATGTTGAGGTTTTTCAGTTTTTTTTTGAGTTTTCTGCTGCATATTAACCTAAAAACTTAATAGTGGTATCAGAACCTTAGGCTCGGTTCTATTAAATGTTTGTATATTTTCTCTGATGAAAATATGACATATGTGTGAAAACATGATCTCGATTAATGTATATATATGATGTTCATATATGTTTTGTGATAATTGTTATCAAGAATTTGTTTTAAAGCATGTTGTTAATTCATGTAATTGATACATACGCATGATTTGATTCAATGATATAATTCATCTTTAGAATATTTTGATTAACATATGTTTTAATATTGAACGATGCGAATCTTGTATGTTCACATTGTAGAAGTCATGTTTAGATTAATGTGATTCTTTTGTTGCATATATAGTTCGTTTTTTTAATAATTATGTATGTCTCCATAATAGAAATCATGATTGGGTTAATATGGTTAATTTAATATGATTATGGTGTTGAATGCATGATTAATATTTCATTTCTTGATTCAATTGCGTATTTCATATGAATAAGAATCGAATCTTATTTTGATCATATATCTCATTGTGGTTATTTGTTAGTACATTCCTATTAAATATGAGATAAACATATAATCGGATAATAATTACAAATCATATAAGATAGGTAAGATATATAACAAATTCTAATTGGATAATGATTCAAAGTATCTTAAATTCTAACTGGACAAGGATCTAAAATATTTTAAATTCTAATTAGATTAGGATAAGATTTCGAGTTAGAGGTGGGCCCGAGTTAATTAAAAAATATTTTAATTAATATTTCTGAAATTAAAATTAGGGTAGTTTTGGTCAATTGGATTGACTAAAATAATGAGAAATTTTTTAAGAGATTTTCAATTTTTGGAAATGGAATTCGTTGCCTAAACAAAATCCCTCCTTCAAAATTTTAAGTCAAGTGCCATCTAAAAAAAATCTCTCTTCCAAATTTTAAGTCAATTTTCGAAAGTGGATCCACCGCTCGCTGATCGGTCAGCGAGACAACCGATAACTGTTTATAGTGCGAAGAAATTCGTATGATGGTCAATATTAGTAAATTTTCCTAACTTGTTTAGTGATTGAACTTGCATTGTAATATATAATATTTATCTTGTTTAATTTATGATCACTAAAACAAATAAAAAAACCCCTCTTCCAAATTTTAAGTTAAGTGTCATCCATTCTCAAGCACTTGTAAAGACTTTGATCAAATCGATCTGGATCTGCCTCTACAGAGTGTATCGTGTTATTTTTATGAGGCAAGTTGAGTAACAATTACTCTATTATTTGAAATTGTTAGACTTGATCAAGTTATCAAAACGGTTTTGAGCTTTAAGCACTAGATGAGATAAAACATGTTAAGACATAAGATGTCATAATCTCTTAAAAAAACAAAAAGTTACATATGATGTAATTGGTAATGGGTACCTACCTAAATAACTTAATTCAATATGTCATACCTTAGCTGTCTTGGAATTAGGTGAAACATGGATTTTAGTCCCTAAATTAACATAGTGTTTTAAGGAGGGTTATTAATTTAATGGGAGTCTATTCCTATAAATTAAAAAGAAATTTCGCATAATCTTTATTGTAGATCTATGGCCTCTTCAAATCACACTAATCCCTTATAACTGCGATCCATCTTTGAGAAGGATAAGTTGTCTTTGACGAACTTTCTTGACAGGTTCAAAAACTTGAGAATTGTTCTTAAGCATGAACGCAAGTTGTATGTCCTGGATAATCCTATTCCTAAGGAACCATCAACCAATGCTTTAAGAGCCGTGAAGAATGCACATACTAAGCATGTTAAAGACTTAATTAGTGTTGCGTGCATTAGGTTGGCAACCATTGTTCCTAAACTTCAAAAGGACATGAAACACATGGAAGCTTACGATATGGCTACGATGCTGAAGGAAATGTTCCAACAACAGGCTAGGCAAAAAGGTTCGAGATAGCCAAAAACCTTTATTCTTGCAAAATGGCTAAGGGTGTGTCAGTTAGTCCTTATATTCTAAAAATGAAGGGCTTTATTGACCATCTTGACAGACTTGGATTTCCTATAAGCCAAGAGTTGTTTACGGACTTGATTCTAAATTCATGATTGATAGTTATTCACAATTTATGATGAACTATAACATGAATAACATGGAAATCTATCTCAGAGTTGCGTTTGATATCTAAAACTGCTAAGCAAAATGTCAAGCACCCATTGCTAATGTATTGATGGTTTAGAAAGGAAAGGCTACGAAGAAGAAAGCCAAAAAGAAGGCTACAGTTGCCAAGGCTATTAGGACTTTCACAAAGCCTGTGGAACAAGTCAAACCTAAGACTGCTTCTACTTCAAAGTCCCCAAAGGAAAAGGAAAAAGAAAAAGAAAATTCATTTCAGCCATGCACCTTGACATTTGTTCAGAAATTGCAAGCTCTATCTTGAAGATCTAAAAAAAAAGAGTAGTGCGACTACTGCTTCAGGTATATGCGTTATTGAAGTTAACTTATCTACTAGTGATTCCTGGGTATTTGATACTGGATGCGGATCTCACATTTGTATTAATATGCATGGTCTCACCAAAAGTAGAGAGCTAAAGAAAGAAGAAGTCATCTTACGAGTTGGAAATGGAGCGAAGGTTACTACGTTGGTTGTAGGATGCTATGAGTTAACTTTGCCTATTGGACTTGTTTTAGTTTTAAATAATTTTTATTATTGAGGAGGTCATTTCTTTACCAATGATCTCAATATAGCATTTAATAAGTTAATGGACTTTTTTTAGAACCATACATGTGATTAAATCACCAGATTAGTCGTTACTATTTGAAATAAAGTGTGATGCACGTAACTATGCAGTTGGAGTTGTTTTAGGTCAAAAAGTAGGAAAATAACCTTACATCATATATTACGCTTCTAGGACTATAGATCCAGCCCAACATAATTACACCACTACTGCAAAGGAACTTTTAGCGGTAGTGTTTGCCTTAGAAAAATTTAGATTGTATTTGTTAGGAACAAAAGTAATAGTTTATTTAGATCATGCAGTATTGTGATACTTAATGAGAAAACGAGATGCTAAACCAAGACTAATAAGATGGATACTACTTTTACAAGAAATGAACCTTACTATAAATGATAAGAAAGGAGCCAAAAATCTAGTAGCATATCAATCTAGTGGCAGATCACTTAAGCGGGTTAGAAAATGGAGAACCACCTATACCATTAAGGGATGAATTCCCGGATTAATATTTGTATAGCATAAAGACTGACGGCCCATGGTATAGTGATATAGTTAATTATCTTACCACCAATAGGTTATCACTTTACTTGACAAGAGCTCAAAATAATAAAATTAAAAAGGATTCTAAACATTATTTATGCGATGATCCATATTTATAGAAGTTTTGCATCGACCAAATAATTAGGAGATACATACCACATTCAAAAGTACAATCTATTATTTCTCATTGTCATACTTAAGCTTGTGGGGACATTTTGGTCTACGAATAACTGCTCGTAAAATTGTAGATTTTGAATTCTTTTGGCCTACTTTATTTCATGATTTTTTCTTTACACAAAATCTTATCGAAATTGCCAATGAACTAGAAACTTAGGACATAGAAATCAAATGCCTTTACTTCCTATTCTTTTTTGTAAAATGTTTGATGTATGGGGTCTATATTTCATGGGACCTTTTCCACCATCAAATGGTTATGTTTATATTTTACTTGCCGTAGATTATGTGTTTAAGTGGGTAGAAACAAAAGCTACTAAAACTAATGATTCAAAAATAGTGGTTGATTTTCTTAAATAAATCTTTTTTTACTATTTTTGGAGCACCTAGAGCACTTATTAGTGATAAAGATTATCACGGCCCAAATTTGTTAATCTCGTTTATTATCTATAATCAGAATTACCAACTCATGACGTGGGACCCGCACCGTGATATATGCATTGACCGAGGCGAGATAGTTGAGGTACAGGTTAGATTTGTTGTGATGCATGCCTAGTGTATTGTATATGTGTAGACTATTAAGTCACTCCATCTAGTGTATATGTGTCGAGACGTGAGTGGGGACGTGCCTCGAGTTGCATGCCGACGTGGAATCGGGGGTAGAGAATGATGTGGTAAGTCTATTTTAAGCTTACTGTAAATTTATAAAGTGGCTTTATGTGGCTATAGTTAATTTTTTAATTAAATGTAACCTAAGTTAGCATTTTAAAACAATCGCCAGGTGATTTGCATCGAGAAATGTACTAGCACATATAGAAAATCAATTAAGTTACCAATTTGTGTTATTTAAATTAAATTATTGGAGTTAAGTGAGACTCGTGTTAAGAGGTGTACCATTAGAGAGGTCTCGAGATATTTGTGTGTAATTAGATCGATGGTTATCATTCAACCATATCTATTTCATATATATAGTTAGAGATTAATTAATACAAACCTTATATTTTCATTTTACAAGCTTAGGGGGAAGGAAACTTGCTGAAGAACTTGAGGAGGAAGAAAATCAGTTTGGTGAAATCAATGTGTGGTGGTTAATTAAGCTAGTGAACAATAAGTAGGTAACTCACTTACACTAGTTTGTTTAGTTTAATTTGATGAATTCATGAAATAGATCGTGTTAATGGCTGTTTTTATGTTGTTTATGATGTCTTGGGTCTTTGGAGATGTATATGAAGGTTCCCAAGGCCTTTAGGTAGCCTATGTGGGGAAAACTCATAATTCTGATTTCAGAATTCTAGGTTTTCCTGCACATAGTGCGCTAGGTAGGACAGCTAGCACACTAACTTTGGGTAGCGCGCTAGAGACATTGGTTGGCACGCTAATGAGACCACTAGCGCACTAAGCAAATCACTTAGCGCACTAATTGTCCTAACAATATAAAAAATTTTAGTTTTCCAAATTTACCAAAACACCTTAACTAAGCCTAATACCCCAAGTAAAAGTCTAAACACATCCAAAAACATGTTATGTGATATCGGGAACCTAGGAAATGGTTACGGGGGCTTGAATACAGAATTTCGAGTGTCGAGATGTCAATATAGCTAGGACTTTACATTATTTGATGTGAGTATATATGTTAATTATTTATTTACATTTCATTTCCAGTTTTGTCTTGTTTGTTGTAGTCTATATTGACTATGTCTAGTATTGTACCTTTATATCATGGATTTATTTGTTATTCCTCACTTGTTGAGCCTAGTTTCCATGATATTTTGATAAATTGAATTCTTTTGAATCCATCCAAGTGCTATATGTCATTTCTTGATGTTTATAGTAAATTTAGTATAAATAGCATGCTATTAGGAATTTTGGAGTTATGATTAGCTTTATGGACTTGTATTCTTTGAAGAATTTGTACTTTGTAGCATTAGCCAATTCTTGAAATCCTTAAGGAGTAAATTTTCTTGGATTTATAAAGTAGTTATAAAATATAGAGTCCATTGCATTATGAGTCGATTGACATATGAGGTTAGAGTCCCTGGGGATGTTGGCACTCACCTATAATGAGGCACACGGGGTTAAAATCCCTTGGGTTACCCATATACATGTTAGAGTCCCTGATGATACCAATTTAGAGTTCCTGATGATACTGGGGTGAGTCTTTAGTGATATTAGTTTGTGCAAAGCCACATACGTCCTTTAGTGGATAAGGCTTCACTAATGTAGGTCACAGCTGACCGCATCTAGATCATAACTATTTAGCATTATGTCAGTCTCACTTGTTTAATTGTGGTATTTCTTGGCATAATTATGGTACTAGTCATTCTTTATTGAGCTTATGCTTTTAAATACCATTTAGTTTGTTTTAGAAATGTGAATGAATTAGTCAACGAGGATTACCGTTACTTTTTGTACTCATCTTCCTTTTTGTGACACTGGGTGTAGAGCCATCGATGAGCAGGCCAAGCAAGAAGAAGATCGGAGACTACCTCTGAGCTAACATTGTATTTCTTCATTGACATTTTGTAGGTGTTGGTATTCTGTGTATTATACAGTTATGTCTTGATTCGTTTTGGGGTTGTATATTGGGTTGAGTGTTTAGTTCCCTGATTATGGTGACATCACACTATTTATATTCATCACTTTGTTATATATGCATGTAATCGTTGTTTTCCTGGTTTCCATACACTTATGATTTATAATATATTATTTTTGCATAATCTGTTAAAACTTTCGCTAGAATTTATAACTTTTAATAAGTTTTCAATTAAATCTGAAATTGGAATGTATAATGACATGTGTTTTATTTATCCTAAACATAAATAGTTGAGGAAATTTGCATAGAATGGTTGACTAATACGTAGTTAAGTTTCATGTGGTAAGGATTTGGGCTTCATTATGGGAGTAGGCTGAGCAGTGCCCTAGATTAGGGAAAGGGCCGTCATAGTTAGTATCAAAGTCAAGGTTCTTAATGAGTACATAACTAAAACTTGAAGAAAACACAAATCTTAAATGTGGTAACTTGATGATCCTTGCTTTGAAACTATTAGTTGTGAAGTAAGTGAAAGTGAGATGGGGATCTCTTATATGTACTTGTTAGTTTCTATATGTATATATATGCGCTATTTACATAGCTGTTGGTGTCGCGAGCGTCGTCAACGTGTAGAGAACGATTGATCAACGAAAGATCGAAGATTGCAATAGCACCGATAATGTAGGCTCTTCTAGTCGTGACAATATTAGGAGAGAAAATTGGGATTGTACATCCCCCACGTCCACGTCTTCCAACATATTAGTTAAGTTCTAGTTTGTGAAGGATTTCATCAAACTCAAGCCAGCGTACTCTCGACGGACTGAAAAACTTTGAGAAGATCGAGAAGTAGGTACGATTTCAGGAGAAGCTTTATAGGATATTGAAAATCAAGGTATTAGATTTTGACACCTTGTCTTGGATGAATTGGTTATTAGCATACGAGACACATATCAACTATTTCAGTAAGACAGTGATATTTGAGATCCTAGAGCGTCTGAGATTCACCAATAGAGGTAGTCTAGCGAGTACAATAGGAATGAGAGGTCGACATGCAACTAAAGAGGGGATGGAGGCATTAGTTGCTGTTGGGTTTTGGGGTTCATACGCAGCGGAAATTACAAAACAATTTTGACAAAAACCCCAACAGGATCCGAATCTAATTCCATTAAAACGTTTAAACCATGAAAAACTTAATCATACCTCAGTCGCAATATACCTTTCTGAAGGTTGATTGATCTCTAAGGCACTGCCAACGACGAACGCCCTCTACCAGTAGTCCACACACGAACGGCGGCCGCGATTTGAAGTGCTAGCTTCGAGAGAATACCAAACCTTTTTCTTTCTCTCCAAAACGATCCAGAGCATACCAAAAACCCTAAGTCGTTTCTAAAACGAAAATAGAGTTTCGGCCTTTTGATCTTTCATTTTTGTATTCTAACTTAAAGCGTCTATTTATACAACTCTTGTATATAGACGGTTAAGTAAATTACACATATACCCTTACTTAAAGAAGTATAAGTGTAATACACCACAAGGACGTTTCTGTCATGAATTTTATCACATAAAATTCGTTTTTCGAATCGTCTTAAAATCTCGCAAAACCATTCTTAGTGTGCGACCCAATAGGCTCATACAACGTTGGCAGTGTACCAAAACACATTTTGGTATACAAGTCATAAGCGGCCTCTAGCAAGACATTATGACTACCCAAGTTGTACGAATATCAAATCGAAACAACCTAATCAATAATGTATATAACATCCTTTTGTCACACGATATCCTTTTGATCAAACATAAGGCATGGAATTGTCATCCAACATGTTCGATCGTACTAGTCTCGATCTCTAGGTAGACTGAAAACATCCAAGTGACATTGATCAATATCAATTCATTTAGACTAGGCCTTTTAACAGTCTAACACATCGAGGGATTCACTAGATATCTCTCTTTATGTGAGAGGGACAAATTCTATCTTGATTACACAACTTCATCACATTGCTCACACAGTAACCAATCACAACCTTTATAATCGTCCGGTTAAAGAAAACGTTTGATTGTGTCAAATCACTGTGTTCCTAATGTTGAAGTCTCTGGTAATCTCAAGTCAGAGGAGTGGAATATATACCTATCATGAGAAACAACTATGACTTAATCCATGTGATGTTCTCATAGCGGGTCGGTCCAGTACTTTGTTCCCTAACAAGTACTCGTGATCTTGATTCGTATCCCTATACGTATAATCATCATATGATCATCAATCAAGACTCACACTAGTCTTAATTCATTATAGTTCCCAATTATAATGATCGACTAGGGACATTTAGGATATTTCGTAAATACCCATGGATCTTATTATAATGTAAATATGCAAATTAATTATAATAAACAGCAAACGAAATCCTCTATTTTATTAACTAAAAGTATTCATAAAGACAGTTAATGGATTGACCTAGGGCACATGCCCCATCATCTCCCACTTGCACTAGGGCCAATCATACATGCATCTAATGCCTAATGATCTAACATGACCATCATGTTTTGCTTGTGGAAGAGTTTTTGTCAATGGATCCGCAACATTGTCTTCAATAGGTACTCTGCAAATCTTTACGTCTCCCCTTTTAATAATTTCTCTGATGAGATGAAAACGCATGAGTATATGTTTGGATCTGTGGTGTGATCTAGGTTCCTTGGCCTGTGCTATTGCCCCGTTATTGTCACAATACAAACATACAGGGTTAGCAATACTTGGAACCACACCTAGTTCGAAATGAACTTTTTGATCCAAATCGCCTCCTTTCTTTGCATCGGACGCCGCAATATACTCGCCTTTCATTGTAGAATCTCGCACAATTTCTTGCTTCGAACTTTTTAAGCTTCTTTTGCACCCCCATTCAAAGTAAACACATATCCAGATCGCGATCTAAAATCATCTATATCGCTTTGAAAACTTGCATCTGTGTAACCATTTACAACTAGATCATTTTCAAAACCTCCATAGACCAAGAACACTTCTTTAGTCCTTCTTAAGTACTTAAGGATGTTCTTTACTGCTATCCAGTGACTCTCACCTGGATATGACTAATATCTACATGTATTGCTCAAAGCATATGATACATCAGGTCGAGTGCATAACATGGCATACATGATAGATCCAACAGCTGATGCATATGGAATCTTATTCATATGGTCTCGCTCATCATTTGTCTTAGGACATTGAGTCTTCTTGAGACTTATCCCATGAGACATTGGTAACAATCCTCTTTTAGAGTCTTGCAAACCGAACCTATTCAAGACCTTGTCTATGTAAGCACTCGACTTAGACCGATTAGCCTCTTAGATCTATCCCTATAGATCTTTATCCCTAGGATATAGGTGCATCTCCTAAGTCTTTCATTGAGAAACACTTCCCTAACCAAGACTTGACATTCCGCAATGTTGGGATGTCATTTCCAATGAGTAATATATCATCAACTTACAGTACTAGAAAAACAACTACACTCCCACTGACCTTCTTGTATACACAAGGCTCATCTTCGTTCTTAATAAAACCAAAATCCTTGATTGCTTCATCAAAACGAAGATTCCAACTCCGAGAAGCTTGCTTTAATCCATAAATGGATCTTTGAAGCTTGCATACCTTCCTAGAATTCTCGGGATGTACAAAACCTTCAGGTTGTGTCATATACACGTCCTCAAGCAGCTTTCCATTAAGAAATGCTATTTTTACATCCATTTGCCATATTTCATAGTCATAATATGCAGCAATGGCAATTAAAATTCTTATGGATTTAAGCATGGCTATCGGCAAAAAGTTTCATCATAATCAACACCTTAAGTCCGCTGAAACCTTTTGCTACAAGTCTTGCTTTAAAAGTATGCACTTTGCCATCCATGTCGCTTTTCTTCTTGAAAACCCATTTACATCCAATGGTCTTACCACCTTCAGGTAAATCAACCAAGTTCCAAACTTGGTTATCATACATGGATTGCATCTCGAATTCATGTGGCACACTTAGCCATTTATCTGAGTCCGGTCCAGACATAGCCTCCTCGATAAGTGGTGGGCTCATTTTGATCCATAAGCAACACATCACGACTATCAGTAATGAGAAATCCGAATCTCTCTGGCTCATGTCTTACCCTATCAGATTTACGTTGGCTTTGTTTCACTTGCGGAGGTTCAACTGGTTCAGAACGTTGTTGAACTTCCAGTAGCGGTTTAGTGTTTATATGTGATTCTTGAACTTCTTCAAGATTTATTTCTCTCCCACTAGTGTCTTTTGAAATAAACTGTTTTTCCATAAAGGCACCATACCGAGCAACAAACACTTTGTTCTCAAATGGGATTATAAAAGTAATATCCTTTTGTTTCCTTAGGATACCCCATAAATAAACACTTGTCGATTTAGGTGCTAATTTTTCGAGACTTGTCGCTTTACGTAAGCCTCACAACCCCAAATCTTAAGAAAAGACGAACTAGGTCTCTTCCCGTACCATATCTCATATGGTGTTTTATCAACCGCTTTAGAAGGAACTCGATTTAGAGTGAAAGCTTCAGTTTGTAATGCATAACCCCAAAAGGATAATGGAAGATCTGCGTGACTCATCATAGATCGAACCATATCTAATAAGGTTCGATTTCTCCTTTCGAAACTCCATTCCATTGTGGAGTTGCTTTGGTGGAGTCAATTGGGAGACAATCCCACAATTTCTAAGATGATCATCAAATTCTTGGCTTAAATATTCACCACCTCGATCTGATCGAAGTGTTTTGATAGTTTTACCAAGTTGATTCGCACTTCATTTTGAAACGTTCGAAACATCTCAAATGATTCAAATTTATGTTTCATAAGATATACATAATCATATCTCTTTGAAATCATCAAGAAATGTAATGAAGTACTTGATAACCTTATCTAGCCATTGTGTTTATAGGACCGCATACATCGGTTGTATTAGACCCAATAAATCACTTGCCCTTTCACTGTATCCAGTAAAGGGACTTTCAGTCATCTTGCCTAGTAAACAAGATACGCACGTTTCATATGTTTCTAAATCAAATGAATCAAGAAGCTCATCTTTATGGAGCTTCGTTATGCGTTTCTCGTTTATGTGCCCGAGACGACAATGCCAAAGATAGGTTTGATTACAGAAATGACAATTTTCTTCCTTTTCTTTTGGGTGTTTTGAAGTAGGAACAGGCCAGGTCTTGACTTGTTCCATAGGCTTTGCGACAGGTGCAGCAATAGCCTTGGCAACTCTAGCCTTGCCTTTGCCTTTCTTCTTCATTCCCTTTCCCATTTAGACCATCAACACATTACTAGAGGGTTTCTTGATATTTTGTTCACCAGTTTTGAGCATCAAATGCAACTCTGAAATTGATTTCTCCATATTATTCATATTGTAGTTCATCACAAATTATGAGTAACTCTCTGGTAATGAATTCAAGATCAAATCCGTAGCCAACTCTTGGCTTAGGGGGAATCCGAGTCTATCAAGCTGGTCAACATATCCCTTCATCTTCAGAACATGAGGACTAACTGACGCACCCTCAGTCATCTTGCAAGAATGTAGGTTTTTGACTGTCTCGAACCTTTCTTGCCTAGCTTGTTTGTTGGAACATTTCCTTCAGCGTTATAGCCATGTCGTAGGCTTCTATTAGTTCCATGTCCTTCGAAGTTCAAGAACCATAGTTGCCAAGATAATACATGCAACATCAATAGAATCGTTGACATGCTTACTATGCGCATCCTTCACAGCTTTCGTAGCATTGGTGGTGGGTCCTCGTGGATTGGAGCATCCAGGACATACAACTTGCGTTCATGCTTAAGAACAATTCTCAAGTTTCGAACCGATCAAGAAAGTTAGTCCCAGTTGCTTATCCTTCTCAAGGATGGATCGCAGATGACAGGGGGATTATTGTTACTTGAAGAGGCCATTGATCTACAATAAAGATTATGCAAAGTTTATTTTAGTATAGAGGAATAGACTCCCACTAAATTAACAACCCTCCTAAAACATAGTGTTTATTTAGGGGACTAAAATCCATATTTCACCTAATTCTATGACAAATATGGCATGAAACACGAACTAGATTATTTAGGTAGGTAACGCTTACCAATTACATCTTATGTAATTTTTAGATCCTTTTATGAGATACGAGACATCTTATGTCTTAGCATGTTTTTATCTCATCTTTTGCCTAAAGCTCAAAACTATTTTGATGGCTTTATTAAGTCGGACCATTTTAAACATTTAGGTAACTCTTACCCAACTTGTCTCACTAAGATAACACAATACACCCAGCTATGGCTGAAACTATATTAGTGTGATCGAGGCCTTGACAAGTGTTTAAAATGGATGGCACGAGACTTAAAATTTAATAGAGGGATTTTATTCAGTTTTAGTGATTTTTATGTAAACAATGAAATATCATATATTTTATTGATTTGTTCAATCACTAAACAATTTGGAGATTTTTTTTTTTTTTTTTTTTTAGAAGACGAATCTCAATTCCGAAAATTAAAATTCGCTATAGAAAATCATAATTTTCGTTGATTTTATTATCATAAATTAACCCCTTAATTTATCCGAAATTAAGTCAATTAAAATATTTTAATTAACTCGGGCCCACATCTAACTAATCATCTTATCCTAATCCAATTAGGACTAATCTTATCCTAATCCAATTAGGACTTATCTTATCCTAATCCTATTATATCACCTATAACAAGATTCTTGATATTTATCTCATATTCTAATTTGTTATCTATCTTTATAAAATAGAAACTTCATAACAAAATAGATATAACAAGATAAATAAATAATTTCGAAAATTAATTATTTTCAAATAAATAATTTCGAAAATTAATTATTTTCAAATAAAAATTTTCGAAAATTAATTATTTATAAATAAATAATTTCGAAAATTAATTATTTGCAATTTCGGTCTTCATCCAAATAATCACAAACATGTAATTGAATCATGAACTACTATCCCAATCGAACCTAATGGTATCATGGATCATAGAACACGAAACTCAATTCATTAAAATTATTCAAATTAACCTAACATGGTTACTAGCATGTACGAAACAAATTTCAATTAAATCACGAATATATGTATCATATACACAAAACATGATAATAAATCTCATAGAAAACTTATGTATATCACATATACATCAACTATTAACATGCTTTCAATCATATATCATGTATATATCGAAGAAAACATGCAATGAATTTAATGGAATCGAACTCGATGGCTCGATACCACTTGTTGGGTTTTGGGGTTCATACGCAATGAAATTACAAAACAATTTTGACAAAAACCCCAACAGATCCGAATCTAATTCCATTAAAACGTTTATACCATGAAAAACTTAATCATACCTCGTCCGCAATATACCTTTCTCGAAGGTTGATCGATCTCTAAGGCGCTGCCAACGACGAACGCCCTCTACAAGTAGTCCACACACGAACGGCGGCCGCGATTTGAAGTGCTAGCTTCGAGAGAATACCAAACCTTTTTCTTTCTCTCCAAAACGATCCAGAGCATACCAAAAACCCCAAGTCGTTTCTAAAACGAAAATAGAGTTTCGGCCTTTTGATCTTTCGTTTTTGTATTCTAACTTAAAGCGTCTATTTATACAACTCTTGTATATAGACGGTTAAGTAAATTACACATATACCCTTACTTAAAGAAGTATAAGTGTAATACACCACAAGGACGTTTCTGTCATGAATTTTATCACATAAAATTCGTTTTTCTGAATCGTCTTAAAATCTCGCAAAACCATTCTTAGTGTGCGACCCAATAGGCTCATACAACGTTGGCAGTGTACCAAAACACATTTTGGTATACAAGTCATAAGCGGCCTCTAGCAAGACATTATGACTACCCAAGTTGTACGAATATCAAATCGAAACAACCTAATCAATAATGTATATAACATCCTTTTGTCACACGATATCCTTTTTATCAAACATAAGGCATGGAATTGTCATCCAACATGTTCGATCGTACTAGTCTCGATCTCTAGGTAGACTGAAAATATCCAAGTGACATTGATCAATATCAATTCATTTAGACTAGGCCTTTTAACAGTCTAACACATCGAGGGATCCACTAGATATCTCTCTTTATGTGAGAGGGACAAATTCTATCTTGATTACACAACTTCATCACATTGCTCACACAGTAACCAATCACAACCTTTATAATCGTCCGGTTAAAGACAACGTTTGATTGTGTCAAATCACTGTGTTCCTAATGTTGAAGTCTTTGGTAATCTCAAGTCAGAGGAGTGGAATATATACCTATCATGAGAAACAACTATGACTTAATCCATGTGATGTTCTCATAGCGGGTCGGTCCAAGATTTTTGTTCCCTAACAAGTACTCGTGATCTTGATTCGTATCCCTATACGTATAATCATCATATGATCATCAATCAAGACTCACACTAGTCTTAATTCATTATAGTTCCCAGTATAATGATCGACTAGGGACATTTAGGATATTTATGTAAATACCCATGGATCTTATTATAATGTAAACATGCAAATTAATTATAATAAACAGCAAATGAAATCCTCTATTTTATTAACTAAAAGTATTCATAAAGACAGTTAATGGATTGACCTAGGGCACATGCCCCATCAGTTGCACTATAGATAGTGGCAGAGAGTTGGGGACTTAGATTTTAGGATTTACCAGCTGTTAGAGAGTTTTCGGAAGATTTACCTGGTCTACCACTGGCGCGATAGGTTGATTTTATTATCGAGTTGGTAGCGGGCACCATATCGATTTCCATACTGCCATACCACATGGCACCGCAAGAGTTAAAGAATTTGAAGATTCAACTTTAGGACTTGGGATAGAAGGGATTCATTACACCTTTTATGTCGCCATGGAAAGCACATGATCTTTTTGTGAAGAAGAAGGATGGTACTTTGAGACTTTTATTGACTACAAATAGTTGAACAAAGTAGCAATCAAGAACAAGTATCCACTACCGAGGATCGACAATTTATTTGATCAGGTGAGAGGAGCATAATTTTTCTTCAAAATAGACTTGAGATCAGGGTATCATCAGTTTAAGATAAGGGATGAGAATAAGTCCAAGACATATTTTAACAAGATATATGGACATTTTCAGTTCACGATTATGCCATTTGGGTTGACCAATTCTTATGCAGTGTTTATGGAATTGATGCATCTGGTGTTTAAACTATTTTTTGACTATTTTGTAATAGTCTTCATTTATGATATACTAATATATTTGAGGAATAGAGAGGATCACGAGTAGCACTTTGAGGATATGTTGCAGACCTTGAGAGAGCACAGACTCAATGCCAAGTTCAGCAAATGCGAATTTTAGCTTTTAGAGGTTAAGTTTTTTGGGCATGTTATTGGAGCAACAAGGATAGCAGCGGATCCGACCAAGATTCAAGAAATTATGGATTGGCTAACAGCGACGTCAATCACAGAGATCAAGAGTTTTCTGGGTTTGGTAGGGTACTATCGCTGGTTTATGAAGGATTTCTCGAAGATCGATTCAACTATTATTAGGTTGACTAAAAAAGACGTTAGATTTGATTGGTCATAGGAATGCGAGGAGGCGTTTGATTAGTTGAAGAGATTGTTGACTACTGCGTCGGTATTAGTATTGCCAGAGGCTGGATAAGTATTCTTGGTGTACACAGATGCTTCTCATATGAGTCTAGGTTGCATGTTGATATAAGGTAGTAGTACGGTAGCTTATGCCTCTAGACAATTGAAAGTACATGAGAAAAATTACCTTACACATGATTTGGAGTTGGAGGCAGTAGTGTTTGCACTGAAGGTGTGGAGACATTATCTGTTTAAAGAGATATTCACACTCTTTACTGATTACAAAAGTTTGAAAGATCTCTTTGCACAAAGACTTGAACTTCAGACAATGCAGGTGGTTAGAGTTTTTAAATGTTTATGACTTTTCTGTGGGTATCAGTTACTTGAGGCAGCAAATATGCACTTAGAGGTATTAAGATTGTCTGATGCCACGTGTCCCATGAGTATGAGTTACTTGAGGCAGAGATGATAACATGTTCATAAGAGGTTCTTATGGGTACTTGGATAGAGATTTGTTCATATATAAGAGTATAAACCATGTCTATACAGAGAGTGTTAGAGGGTCAGAGGACCGATAGGTTATACCCGAGGTTTAATGAGTTGGCGCAGAGTGCGGATTGTGTTGACTAGGGAGAGACTTCTGATCAATGTTTGAGATTTAGAGACAAATTATGGATATCGTTAGTGCCAAAGCAAAGAAATGAGATTATTCAGGAGTCATGTTGTTCCTTATTCATCGTTCACCCAAGTAGGACCGAAATGTACCATGACATGGAAAGACATTTCTGGTTGCCTAGGATGAAGGCGAATGTGTCGAAGTTTATCATAAACTGTTGGATCTGCCGACGGCTGAAGGCCGGACATCCCAGACCTTGAGGGTTGCTACAACCTCTTCCCATTCCATGATAGAAGTGGGAAGGCATAACCATGGATTTTGTTAGAGGATTGGCGAGAACTACCCATCGACATGATTATATCTGGGTAATTATGGACAGATTGACAAAATCTATCCATTTCATACCAGTTTCAGCTCACTACATATTTGACCACTTGAGTGCATTGTTGGAGAGGGATATTATTAGGCTGCATGGGGTACCATTGTTTATTATGTCCGACAGAGATGCTATTTAAACATCTTGGATGTGGTGGAGTATGCAGGAGCAGTATGGTACACGCTAATAGTTTAGCACAACCCCTCAAACTGATGGGCAGACCGAGTGGTTGATTTTGGTTCTTGAAGATATGTTCAGGGCTTATGTTCTTGAATTTGGTGGATCACGAGAGAAGTACCTATCATTGTGAAATTTTGCTTACAATAACAGTTATCAGGCCGGTATTGAGATGGTGCCATTCGAGACTTTATATAGTAGATCGTGTTCCTTTCCATTTTGTTGGGCTGAGCCAAATGACTAAAAGATTGTGGGGTCTAAGATTGTTTTTGACCATATGGAAAAGGTCAAACAAATCAGTTAAAGAGTCAAAAGAGCCCAAGATAGACATAAGAATTATGCTGAAAAATATTGCGGTGATCTCACGTACATTGAGAGAGCCTTTGTATATTTGAAGGTTTCTCATTGGAAGGGTCTTCAAAGGTTTGAAGTGAAAGGTAAGCTTGCACTAAGGTTCATTGAGCCTTTCGTTATTAAGAGACGGGTCGGAAAAGTTGTGTATGAGCTCGAGTTGCCTCTACAAATGTTAGGGATTCATCAAGTCTTTCATATTTCGATGCTTCAATTAGCTGTGTCGAGAGCAGGTGTTCGACCAACTATAGAATTGAGTCAAATAGACCTGAGTAATGATATTACTTATAAGGAACAACTTATTCAGATCCTAAATTGAAAGGAATAACAGATGAGGAACAAGTTTGTCGCGAAGGTTCTCGTCAAATGGCAGTTCCATAATGATCCAAAACTCACTTGGGAGCGGGAAGACTATATCAAAGAAAAGTTTCCATACCTCTTCGAGTCAGGTATTAATCCAAGTATTAATCCTAACCTAAATCTTAATTTTGAGGACAAAACTTCCTTTAGTTAGGAAAATTTTTCACGACCTAAAATTTCTAATCTCGTTTATTATCCGAAATCAGGATTGCCGACCTTAACGTGGGACCCACATCGTGATATATGCATTGATCGAGGCGAGATTGCCGAGGTATATGTTAGATTCATTTTGGTGCATGCCTAGTGTAGTGTATATGTGTAAACTACTAAGTCATTCCTACTCATGTACAGGTGTCGAGATGGAGTGGGGATATACCTCGAGTTGCAAACTGACGTGGGACTGGGGTAGAGAGTGATGTGGTAAGACTATTTTATGCTTAATGTAGATTTATATAGTAGCTTTATGTGGCCATAATTGATTTTTTAATTAAATGTAACCTAAGTTAGCATTTTAAAACAATAGCCATGCTATTTGGATCGAAACACGTACTAGCACATCTTTAAGATCAATTAAGTTACAAATTTATGTTATTTAGATTAAGTTAGTGGAGGTTAGTGGAACATGTGTTAAAAGGTGTACCATTCAATAAGTCTTAAGATACTTGTGTGTAATTAGATCAATGGTTATCATTCAACCATATCCGTTTCATATATATTGTTAGAGATCAATTAATACAAACCACATAATTTTATTTTACAAGCTTAGGAGGAAGGAAACTTGGTGGAGAAATTGAGGAGGAAGAAAATCAGTTTGGTTTGGTGAAATCAAGGTGTAGTGGTTGATCAAGCTAGTGAACAACAAAGTAGGTAACTCGCTTACACTAGTTTGTTTAGTTTTATTTGATGAATTCATAAATTAGATCATGTTAGTGGTTGTTTTTAAGTTCTTTATGATGTATTGGGGCTCTGGATATGAATATGATGGTTTCCAAGGCATTTGGGTAGCCTATGTGTAGAGAAAACTCATAATTTTGATTTTAGGATTTTGTCTTTTCCTGCACTGCACGCTAGGTAGGACACTTAGTGTGCTAACTTCAGATAGCGCACTAGAGATAGTGGTTAGTGACAACATAAAAATCTATAGTTTTCTAAATTTTACCAAAACACTATAACTAAGCCTAATACCCCAGTTAAGGTCTAAACATATCTAAAAACATGTTATGTGATATCGGGAACCTAGGAAAGGGTTACGTGGGTTTAAATATGAAATTTGAGGTGTCGAGAGGCCGATGAATCTTAGACTTGACATTGTTTGATGTGAGTATACCCATTGATTATTTACTTACATTTCATTTCTAATTTTAACTAGTTTGTTATAGTCTATATTGACTATGTCTAGCATTGTACTCTCATATCATGGACTTATTTGTTATTCCTCACTTTTTGAGCTTAGTTTCCATGATATTTTGATAAATTAAGTTCTTTTGAATCCATCCATATGCTATACGTCATCTCTTGCTATTTTACAATAAATGTAGTATAAATAGCATGCTATTAGGAATTGTGGACTTATGATTGGTTTTATGGACTTTTATTCTTTTGAGAATCTGTGCTTTGTAGTATAACCAATTCTTGGAATCCTTGATGAGTCAATTTTCTTGGATTTATAAAGTAGTTATAGAATTTAGAGTCCATTGCACTATGAGTTGATCGGCAGTTAAAGCCCTTAGGGATGTCGGCACTCGCCACTATGATGAGGCACACGGGGTTAGAGTCCCTAGGGTTGCCCATATACGGGGTTAGAGTCCCTGATGATACAGGGGTTAGAGTCCTTGATGAAACTGGGGTTAGAGTCCCCTAGTGAGATTGTGCGACACCATACACGTCATTTAGTGGTTAAGGCTTCACTAATGTAAGTCACAGTTGACCAAATCTAGATCATAACTATTTAGCCTTGTGTAAGTCTCATTTATTTAATTGTGGTATTTCTTGGCATAATTGAGGTACTAGTCATTTTTTATTGGACTTATGCTTTTAAATACCATTTAGTTTGTTTTGGAAATGTGAATGAACTGGTCAATGGGGGATTACTTTTACTTTTCGTACTCACCATCACTTTTATGACTGTGGGTGAGGAGCCGTCGACGAGCAGGCCGGGCAAGAAGAAGATTGGCGACTACCTCTGAGCTAGCGGTATATTTCTGCATCGACATTTTGTAGGTATTGGTATTCTATGTATTATATAATTATGTTTGATACGTTTTGGGGTTGTACATTGGGTTGCACGTTTAGTTCCCTAATTTACGATGACATCGCACTATTTATAATCACCACTTTATTATATATGCATGTGATCATTGTTTCCTGCTACCCACATACTTAGGATTTATAATATATTGTTTCCACGTAATCTGTTTTGACTTCACTAAATTTTATAACTTTAATAAGTTTTTAATTGTCTTTGAAATTGAAATGTATAGTGACATGTGTTTTATTTATCCTCAACAAAATTAGTTGAAAGAATTTGGATATAACCTAACTTATACGTAGTTAAGTTCCATGGGGTAGGATTTAGGCTTAATTATGGGATTAGGCCGGACGGTGCCCTAGATTAAGGAAGAGGTCGTCATAGAGATTCACATTTTTGTAATCAATTAGTTGCTAATCTACTTGCTAAGTACAACGTCACATATAGAACATCTACTACATATCGCCCATAAACTAGTGGATAAGCTGAAACTTCAAATATAGAAATTAAATCAATACTGAAAATAATATTTGGTCCATCATGTAAGGATTGAAGTCTTAGATTAGAAGACGCATTATGGGTCTATAAAACAACATTTAAGACATCCATACGTATGACAACTTGTAGGTTAGTATTTGAAAAGCCATCTCATTTACTAGTAGAACGAGAACATAAAGACTATTGGGCAATAAAAGCATGTAACATGAATTATAATGAATAAATAAACCAATACAAGTTGAGTATTCAAGAATTAGAAGAAATTAGGAATGACGCTTATGAATATGAATCAATTTACAAGGATAAAACCAAAACATTTCATGATAAGAAATTAGTTCCTAAAAGTTCTCAAATAGGGGATAAAATTCTCTCTTTTGTTTAAGACTTAAATTATTTCATGGAAAACTCTGTTCAAGATGGATATGACCTTAATTGTTGTGAATTTATCATCTCATGGCGAAGTAGAAATATAAAGCTTGGAAATGGGATAAATATTTAAAGTAAACGGTCATAAGTTAAAACCTTATTATGAAAATTTTATTGAACAAGATACGGAGATCAGAAATCTCGAGACTGAGAATCAAAGTTCAGATAGTAATTAAATGAAGTTTAATGTTTGCATCAATGCGAGTGAAACTGTTAAGAATGAAACCATTACATTATGAATGTATAAGAAACCTCGCAATAAGAAGAATAAATCTAATAAACATCAACTTGAAGAGCCACAACTTGAAATGCAACATTAAGAAGGGAAGCAACTAGTGAAAAAGGAATTTACTAATGAACAACTAAAGCTTTAAATTCTAGGACATCTGATATAAATTTACAAAGATGATCCAGGGAAACTCTTCCTCCATGTGACGATCAATGGTGTCAATTTCCCTAGTGTTTTAGTTGACATATGGGCTAATATGAATATCTTACTATAAAAATGGTACAGAAAGGCCAAGTCGAGGATTGATTTTATGCCACCTTTTGTTGTCGATAAAGTAGATGGTGATATGATCTTTCCACTAATAATGTTGATGAATGTATAAGTGGAAGTGGGACGATTCAAGTATCTCACCAACTTCTTAAAGGTACCAAAAATTGAAAAAGATAACGTGATATTGGGCCGAACGTTTCTCAAGAAGGATGAAGTTATATGTAAAAAACGTAAAGTTACACTTAGGATGGGAAATGATTATGTGTCTTCAGGATGGTTACGAATTGGACGATTATGTCAATGACGATAATTATGATGATGATTATAAAGGGGAGAACTCATATCCTGATGATTACCCTGATGGACGTTATGCCGATGCTGATAATGATAAAGAAGCTGAAGATGTCAAGAATGAATAAGAATCAGCTAATGGTTAGTTTGACTCATTCAAGCTGAACGATGAGTGATATCATCTATCAAGTTGACCAAATGACTATAAACAAAAGCACCATAAGGGAGACAACCTATACTCTATCTTTACATTCAACTTTACTATTAGGATTAGTTAGTTGTTTTTATATTCTCTCAACTTATGACTCTTATAATAAAAATATTTTAGGAATATAATTCCAAAATAACTTAACATAAGGGGGGTCGATCGAGCAGATGTCTCTCCATATTAATAGATTTAAGACAGTTAGAATAATCATTTTCTCTCTCCTTTTAACTTTCTTTTGGGATATTTCCAATTGAAAGGGGGATAATCAAGTTATTTTTCAGTTGAATCATATTTTTCTTTTAATTATTTTAAGTAATAAAGTAGTTATTTATTAGTATAATATTTACTAATTACAAATAAAAATTTCATACCAGAATATTTCTTGTTGAATACTGATCAATTGTACCTTAAATATGATTGACATGTGTGATAAATTAGTAACATATTTGATATATTAGAAAAATAGTAGGAATTGGTCAGCAATTTTCCAGTAATACTAAATAACACTAAGAATCATTTGGTAAATCGCTAGTAGTTTGTAGAATTTATAATGTTCATATGACTCAACGATTTGTTAGCAATTCAGGTTTATACTGGATGTTGGAGAATATGTCCTAGGTCAATCTATAAACATTATTTATCTTATAATTTTAGTTAATAAAATAGAAGTTTTTCATTTGTCGTTTTGTTATAAGTGATTGCTTGTTTACCTTATAGTAAGATCCATGAGTATTTGTTGAAATATCTTAAATGTCCATAGTCGGTCATTATACTGGAAATTGTAATGAATTAAGACTAGTGTGAATCTTGATTGATGGTCATGTGATGATCATGCGTATAGGGACGCCAATTGAGATCATAAGTATTTGTTAAGGAACAAGGTATTGGCACATAGATTAATTCATAGGTGTTACTCATAATAGATATATCATTTAGTCATTCGACTTGAGCTTACCATAGATTTCAATATTATGAGCATGGTAATTTGACACAATCAAATGTAGTCTTTAACCGAACGATTATAAATATTGTGATTAGTTACCATGTGAATAATATGTGAAGGTGTGTAATCAAGATAGAATTTGTCACTCTCGTATTGAGATCTATCAGTGGATCCCTCGATATGATAAATTGATAATGGTCTAGTCCATATAAATTGATATGATCAATGTCACTTGGATGTTTTCAGTTTACCTAAAGATCGAGACTAGTACGATTGAACATTAAGGGTGACTTCCATGTATTATGTTTAATCAAAGGATATCGTACGACAAAAATATATGATATATGTTATATATGAGGTTGTATTGATTTTGTTATTCATGTTACTTGGGTAGTCATAATGCATTGTTAGAGACCTCTTATGACTTGTGTATCAAAATGGTTTTGGTTCACTACCAACGTTGCATGAACCTACGCACACAATGAATGACTTTGCACAATTTCAATTGGTCCAGAGTAATAAATTTTTATATAATAAAATTAATGACATTAATGCCCTTACAATTTGTTATATGATAACTTCTTAATATGGGCATATATGTAATATGCTTAAACTACCTAAATACAATAGTTGTATTATGAATAAGATTTTAAGTGAGGGCTCATCTATATATTTAAATAGAGGTTGGAACCCTAAAACAAAATAAGATTTTCGTTTTTGTAAATTTTGAGTTCTTTGGATTTAAGGAGAGAAAAAATATTTTCTATCTCTCTTGGGGCTAGCACTCCAAATTGTGGTCACCTTTCATATATAGGTTTTTGATAGAGGATGTGTGCTTGAACGTCTTGGAGATTGATTAATCAGAGTAGGAAATCACAGATTAAGGTGTGGTTAACTTTTGTATATCGATTTTAATGGAACTTATTTTCGATCTTGTTAGTGTTTTTCAAAAAAATTATTTTGAGTTCTTTGCTGAGTATGAACCTCAAAACCCAACACTAGACTGCTAAGACCAATTTTCAGTGATTTCATTAGTGATTTGTCAGCGAATTCTCTTAAATTTTGATTCATTGAGCACAAATCTGTGTTTTTAAAAATATAACCCTAAATTGCTAACAATAAACCTTTCACACCTAAGACCCTTACACCCATTCGATTGATTAATCAATTTTTGTCTAGATTAAAGCTTGAATTATAACTTATTTAAATGTATCCCACCTTGTTTATGAGTGATTTATCCATAGAAAGTTCAAATTTAAGTTCATACAATCAAGTTAAGGCTTAGGTAGGTGTCTTTCCAAATTGAAGCTTGGAGAGGGAATCTATGAAGCTAATAGAGCATATCATTTCAGAGATTCACTCTCAAAAAGGTAATAGATCAACACTCTAGCATCCTTTTGAATTTGATGTTTTGAACAAAATCGGTTTTCGATATTTTCATCAAATGTAGTTTTTGAATTTTGTTGCAAAATTGTTTTCGAAAATGAGTTTATATATAAATTCTCAATTTGAATATGGTTTTCAAATGAGTTTGGGGGTTAGAAAGAATTCTCCCAATATATTCATAATAGGAATATGTCGATAAAACTATTTTAGACGTACTATTTTCAACTTTTTCGAGACTCTATGCTAAAACCTTTTCACAAACTTGTTTTCCTTACTTTGATAGTTTGAATCTTCAACTACATGATTTTAATTTACCTATATCATCATAGTTGAGTTATTCATTAGTGGGAGGAGGTAGAGGAAGAGGTAGGAGTAGTAACCAAAATAAATGGAAAGTGGTCATGCAAGAAAAGCCAAAATAAAAATATGCAGGACACTTAATGAATATTACACTGACCATGGTTAGTATTAGAGAACCTAGACCTACGAGGACTGAGCTTAGAGAACAATCTCCATTGTTGTCTAATGAGGAAAAATATTTTTATAATCCAGACCCTAGTAATTTAGTACCTTGTGACCTTTCTTTTTTTTCTGAAACCTAGAGCTTATAGGTGATACTTTAGTGATAAAAATAGGGTCATAATTCCTGAGAGAGGAATATCCAGAATGTGAGCAAGTATAAGGATTAGATTAAGAGCATCGTTAGAGATAGAGGATAAGAGAGTCTTCTAAGAAACTATGCGGGTAGAAGAGAAAGAAGCTATTCAGAAATTATATGACAATTATATATGAATGTGCATGTTAGTAAAGAATGAGACAAAGTAGCAATAAAAGGGAAGAATATTGATATTTCACCTGAGAGATTAAATAGGTTTTTTATACTACCAAATTACAGATAGAGAGCGGAGGAGGATTACCCGAATGTTATTTATATAGATATAGAATCCTATCTCTTTGAGATAATCCAAAACAGATTAAAAATATCTTTGGGGAGTAGATTTATGCTTAATAGTGAATGACACTTGAAATTCATTGAAACTACATATTTTAGGAAAATCACGAAAAGCCGTAGCTATATCATATATGCATGTTTTTATCCAACCGAGCAACACTTTGAAGTAAAGAACCCTAGAGCTACTCTACTTTACCATATAGTTATGAAGAAGGGTTATATTGATGTCGAAAAAATTATACACGATTCTATGAAGTTTGCAATGCATACTAGGAAGAATGAAGGACTACCATTCCCAATTTTGATCACTCAACCGTATAGGCAAGTCGGGGTGGATTTTGATACTAAATTTGATGCAATGTCCAAAAAAGTAATAAATGATGCGGGAGTACAAAAAATGAAGAAGGTGGTAGGATACAATGACTTAGATGATGAATGTATATTAGTTAATGCGATAAATATGAGAAAAGCAAGATGGCAAAACACGATTGAAAATAAGAGGAAAACAAGAGAAGACGCACAAATAGCAGCAATATTAATAGCTAGAGTAAACATACTGAGTACTGATACGAGTTTGGTAACATTTTCGTAACACTCTAGGATGGGAGGCTTTTTCTCGACCATATTTTCTTCACTTTTGTGTAGCCAAACAAAAATGCATCAGAATGAAGAAATGATAGCAACAAACAAGAGGACTTTACAACATTACCATTCTATGTCTATTTGCAAGACTTGGGGAGAAGCATTGATATTCCGTCTTTGCAGTTGCAATTTCCAACTGAGACCTACAACCCAGCTGATAGTTATGTTTTCAACTTTCTGCGGGATTGGATGAAGATGATCAAGATAATGACGAATTTACTTCTAGACATAACCGGGTGTAATTTATTTTCTCTTGTATGCAAGCAATGACTAAATGATTATATGTATCCTCTTAATTAATTTTTTTCTTATGAATGAAATATGTTCCTTTGCATTCCTTCATTTGAAATTTGCTGAATTCAATATTAGTGTATTAATTTACATTTCTATTCTTACACATAAGATTCGTTTATGCTTAAGGAGGTATATTTATTTTGTTGGAAATCCAACTTAATTTAAAGCCTTGAGGATAAGTTTGGAATGAGTTTGAAGGTATTTTAGGTGAAGTATGAAAATGATAGAATAAAACAAGGAAAGAAGAAACGGTAGAAGATAAGTTCAGAATTGATCCAAAAAGTTCAAACTTTTGATCTGATATTCAAGTGAGTTAATGAAAATCTTTAAATTTATTCTAAAGTCAAGTAAGTATGAATTTCATCTTACTTTCTTTTTAGGAAAAGAATGATAATGAAAATGAATATATAATAGTTTTTGAATGGAAGTGATATTTTTACTACCTAAGTGGATTTTATGATAGAAGGAATCAATTTTTATACCTTTTTTTATTAACTTTACTAGTTGATGTATACACTAGATTGAATGCCTTGTGTTAGTTATGAGAATGGATAGAAGATCGAAATAATAGTACAATATCAACGAGACAGATTTATAAGAATCTTGGAATACAAAAATTATTGTTTAAGTATTTTTATAGAATATATAGAAAACTATTATACCATAATTGAAAAAAGAAAGGAGTTAGAAGTCAATGAATTTCAACAAGGTTGAAAGAATACTTTCTTCAACTTTAGTGAATAGTGACAAGTGTTAACAAGAGTTTACAAATATATAGAGAGTCCTATAGATTTCATAGGAAATGGAGCAGGGAATCTATAGTAGAAAAATATGTAAATGTCCATAAGAAATGGAGCATGGACTCAAAAGCAAAAGCAAAAGAAATATAACAAAGAAAGAATAATTTGGAAATAGTAAAAAAATGAGAATTGAAAAAGATGGATATTCAAACTCTTCAAAGAAATGATTTAACTTGAGTGCTTGAAGCTGGGTTTGAGTAAAATGTTTTTTAATCAAACACGTTTAAAAGATATATTCATTGGTTTCTTGGCAAAATTCCTTTTGATTTTGATTATGGTGCAATTAAAAAGTATTTTCTAAAATTGATGTTAATCTAGTAGTTTTTGTGTTTTGAGATTCTATACTAGTCATCTTAAGTTTGATGTTTGTCAATGGAGATTGAGAAAACCTATATTATCACTAGTCTTTTGGTAATGAACTTTAAGTTCTATAAGGTGTTGCATTTGGTGGTTGAGTTATCATTAAATGATGTTTTTTTGTCTAAATCATTCTATTCTATCATAACATTCATTTAATTGTGGGTAGAATGTTTTCATTTGAAAATCACTTCTATTTTAAAATTTCTATTATTTAACGTTAAGATGACTTAGATTGAAATCAGCTTATAAAGAACAAAGAGAGAATATGATTTATAGTATTCTTTTGCTCAGGACAACAAAGTGCTGAGTTTGAGAGTATTTGACAAGTTAATGATTAGACATATTTTCACGTGCAATTGAAGTTGATTTTAGATATAAATAATGATATTACACTAAGTATTCTCTTGTTTTTGTAATTTCAAAATTTAATTAGTAAAATGAAGAAATGAAAGAAAATGAGGAAAAATAGAAAAACAATCAACTGGGGGAGAAGTCCAACAATTAGCCGATGATTTGAATTTATACTAAAAATTTCCACCTAAATCAGCAATAAAGATTGGATAGTGAACCCATAGTGAATTGAGAAATATATACACTAGAAATCGCCAGCTGAATCGGTGGAGTACAAAAAGTTAAATCTAGTGATTAACTCAACGATTCATGTACAAAGTGGAATCTCTGACAAATAGCTAATGCCAGTGAAGAGATTTTTAGATAAGAACATGGAATTTGTATTTATCTTTGATATGTATACTTAAGGAACTATAAATAGGACTTTAGGGCTTAGAAATTACTCTATTTTGTCCAGCCTTCTACCTTTGTAAGTTTTGTTTTATTGAGTTTACATGGGAAACTACATCGGAGCTTTGATTTACTTAAGAGGTATTTATTTATTTAATTATGTATTTTCATTATTTTTTATTTCCAGCATTAGTGACTAGTTTGTTAATCTAAACAAACCATAGACATGTATATACTTTGATTGATATATAGTTATGACCAAGGAATCACATACTTAATGCCTTAAATCTATTCATACACGTCAATCATAGATTTAATAAGTTGTTTTTGCGTATTACAACTAATGATTCTTTGCATTGAGTGCATAGTAGCCAATATGTTCCTAAATATAGGGTATCTAAATCTATGTCTATAATTATTGACAATAATTATAGATTGAAGTAGTAACTAGGATTAATCTATAGGTTTTTTTTGAGTAGATGTTCTATGTGATTGTGTTCTAAGTTATTTATTTATTAGCATATTTTGAGTTATATTTGATTTAGATTAGGCATGATTTTCATTGAGTGTTAATGCTATCTTATTTCTATGATATTGCATTTTATCCAATAGGTAAATTTACAATGATAAGAATATAATTTTTCTATTAAATTAAGGAAAGCTGGTGGTTGACTAAAGACTATCAACCTATTATGAATTAGGATTTAATGATTTTGAGATTCCATGTGATACAATTATAACTATATTATGAAAGAATGTTATGTTCTAGAGTTTGAGTGCAATTCTAAGTATATTACATTATTTAGTGGGGGTTTATTTAGATGTTTGATTTGATATTTCATTTATATTAATTTATCGATTTATTTGATTATTTGTTTAAATAACTTTAGATTAGTTTATTGAATTTAAATTGTTTCTAGTATAATTATTTTAATTAATTTTTTATTTTATTTTTAGATGTATAATATTTAATTCCCGTTTAATTAGATTAGTTAAATTAAAGCAAGTTAAATCCAATACAACTTTTAGGTAACCTTAATTCTTAAGAGATTTGAAAAACCTCTGTGAAGAAGATATCCCATTTACCACTACTATAAATAATAAAAAATACAAAAAATTATTATGCACGCTCGACACGTGTCACTGACCTCTGTGATTTGTGAGCGAATCATATGTTGATCACAAATCACTGAGTTAATAACTAGAAATATCTTTTTGTGTTCCATTGATTCAGTTGGCGATTATTTTGTAAATCCTAATTCGCTAGGAAATCGTTGGACCTTCTTTGCTTTTGATTTATGCAACAATTCTTGTGTAATCTTGTATCGCTAAGAAATCGCTGGATCTTTTCTCCTGTTGACTATTTTGCTTTTCTTCCTCTATTTTTCCATTTCTTCATTTTTCCTAATTAAATCCTAAAATCATAAAACAAGAGAATACCCAGTGTGATATCATCATTTATATCTAAAATCAACCTAAAAATATGTCTAATTATTGACATGTCAAATACCCCCAAACTCATCACTTTGCTTTTCCTAGAAAATGAATACTCTCAATCATATTCTCTTCTCATTCTTTATATATTGATTTCAATCTAATTCATTTGAACTTTGAATAATAAACATTTTTAAATAGAAGTGATCTTCAAATAGAAACATATTACCCACAAGTAAATGGAAGTTATTATAGAATATAATTATTTAAAAAAATGAATCATCCCATAATGATAACTCAATTACCCAATACAATACTTCTTAGAACTTAAAGCTCAATCAATTACCGAGGCCAACACATAATATAGGTTTTCTTAATCTCCACTGACAAACATTAATCTAACAATGACTAGTGTAGAATCTCAAAACACAAAAATCACTAGATTAATCATAATTTTAGAAAATACTTTATAAATAGAACCACAATCAAAATCAATATGTATTTTTGCCAAGATATCAATGAATATATCATTTTAAATGTGTTAGACAAAGAAATACTTCACTTAACCCTAGATTCAAGCATTTGAGCTAAATTTTTCTTTGAAGATTTTAAGAAAACTCACTTTTTTCATCTTTCATTTTTTTCTACTTCATCCTTATTATTTTTTCCTTATTTATTTATTTATTTATTTATTTTTATTTGACTTTTAAGTCACTGCTCCATTTTATGTGGACATTTTCACATTTCTTCTACTATAGATTCTATGCATCATTTCCTATGGAATCTATAGGACTATATATATATATATATATATATATATTTGTAACTCTTGTTAGCACTTCTCGCTGTCCCCTAAAGTTGAAGAAAGTATTCTTTCTAACTTATAATATTTCATTGATTTCTAACCTATTTCTTTTTTCAATTGTGGCATAATAATTATATATATATATATATATATATTATAAAAATACTTAATCACTAACCTTGGTATCATAAGATTCTTAAAAATCTGTCTTGTTCATCTTGCACTATTGTTTCGATCTTCCACCTATTCTCATGACTAATACAAGGTAATCAAGTGCACACATCAACTAATAAAGTTAATAAAAAGGGTATAAACATTGATTCCTTTTGTTATAGAATTCACTTAGGTAATAAAAATATCACTTTCATTCAAAAATCTATTATATATTCATTATATTATATTTATTCTTAACTAAAAATAAAGTAAAATGAAATTCATACTTACTTGTATTTGGAAGAAATTTTGAAAAATCTCATCGACTTACTTTAATATCAGATCGAAAGTTTGAACTTTTTAGATCAATTCTTGAATGTATCTTCTACCTTTCTTTTCTTTCCTTGTTTTTCTTTGTTATGCTTCACCTAAAATACCTCCAAACTCATTCTAAACATTTTCCTCAAGGTTGAAAAATTACACAAATTGATATGTTTAGTAAAAAATTGTAATGAAATAGAAAAATATGTAATTCTACAAACTTCAAAAATGGAATGTAAAAGGAACATATTTGATTCATAAGCAAAAACTAAAGCAAGAACAATACAATTAATCATTCATTTATTTCATTTCATACAACATAAAATAAACTACAAGGGGCGGTGTTTAGAAGTAAATTCATTGTTATCTTCATCATTTTCATCCATTCCTACAGAAGATGTAAAACATAGTTATCAGTAGGGTGGTAAGTCCCAGTGGGAAATTGCAACTGCACAGATGGAATGTCGACATTTCTCCTTGAATCTTGCAAATGACTGCCAGACCTCATCTCTAAAATAGAACGATAACGTTGTAAAGTTCTCTCATTTGTTGCTATTATTTCTTCATTTTGAAGGATTTTGTTTGGTTACACACAAGTGAAGAAAATATGAACCAGAAAATCCTATCGTCCCAGGATGTGACGAAGATGGTGTCGAACCCATATCAACACTTGGTGAATTCACTAAAGCCATCAATCTTGTCGCTTACCGTACGTCTTCTTTTGTTTTCCTTATATTTTCTTCGCTTCTTTGCCTTCTTGCTTCTCTCGCATTTATCGCATAAAATAATTCTTTTTCATCTTTTGAGTCATTGTATCCTAGCACTTTCTTCATTCTTTGTACTCCCGCATCATTTATTATCTTATCAGGTAACCCCTACTCGCTTACACAATTGAGTGATCAAAACTGGGAATTGTAGTTCTTCGTTCTTCATAGTCTTCATTGCAAACTTTATAGAATCATTTATAATCTTCTCGACATCGATATAACTCTTCTTCATAATTATATGGTAAAGTAAAGCAGCTCTAGGGTTTTTCACTTCAAAGCATTGCCTGGTTGGATAAAAATATCCATCAATAATATAACTCCAACTCTTCGTAATTTTTCTAAAATTGTTGGTTTCAATAAACTTCGGGTGTCCTTCACTATCAAGTGCAAATCCTTTTCCCAAAAGTATCTCTAATATGTCTTGGATAATCTCATAGGGATAGAATTCCTTAATGACATAAATGACATTCTCGTAATCTACCTCTGTCCTCTTATTATTTTGTGGTAGATAAAAAACCTATTCAATCTCTTAAGTGAAATATCAATTTTCTTCCCTTGCACTACTACTTTATCCCATTCACGACTGACATGACCATTCACATGAAGTTGTCACATAATTTTCAAACACCCTATTTCTCCTCTACCCTTATAGTCTCTCAAAAGGTGCTCTCATCCTCAATCTCTAATAATGCTTACAATATTTTCCTCATACTTGCTCACTTTTTGAATACTTAACCCTTTACCAGGAATTATTACCTTTTTATCACTAAATGACTAGCTCTAAGTCTTACAAATAACAAAATTTCATAAGACACTAAATGACTAGGGTCTATATTCTCAAAATATTCTTCTTCATCAGATGACAATGAAGATTGTTCTCTAAGCTCACCCTTCCCAGGTCTAGGTTCTCTAATACTAACCCTAGTAGGTATAATATTCATTAGGTGGCCTGCATACTTTTGTTTAGGTTTTTCTTGCACTACCCCCTTCCTTTTATCTTGTTTACTACTCCTACCTTATCCTCTGCCTCTTCCCACCATAGAAATTTTCAACTATGATGAAATAGGTAAATTAAGATCTTGTATTTGAAAATCTCAAACTATCAAGGAATAGAAAAAAAAATTGTGAAAAGGTTTTATCATTGAATCTCGAAAGAGTTGAAAATAGTACGTCTAAAATAATTTCATCGTTCTTATCATAATTATGTATATATTGGAGAAACTCATAAAACCCTAGACTTATTTGAAAACATATATCTAAATTGAAAATTTGTATCTAAACCCATTTTCAAAAACAATTTTATAATAAAAAATCATCAACCACATTCGTTAAAAATATCATCAAAAAAATGATTTTTCAAAACATCAAAATCAAAAGAATGTTAGAGTATATGTTTGTTATCTTCTTCAGAGTGAATCCCCCAAGTAATATGCTCTATTTACTCCTTAGACTCCCTCTGTAAGCTTCAATACGAAAACACCTACCTAAGCCCTAAGTTGGTTGTATGAACTTTATTTCAAAATTTTTAAGGTTGAATTGCTCCTAACCAAGGTGGGATACACTTAAAGCTATTATTCAAGATTTGAAAGGTTGAATCTAGACAAAAATCGATTAACAATAGATGCAAAGGTTTTTGGTGTGTGAAGGTTTATGTTTGGAAATTTGGGTTTCTATTTTTAAAAATGCCTATTCGTTCTTAGCAAATCAAGGTTTAAATGGATTCGCTAGGAAATCACTGTCTAAATCGCTGAAAATGAGCCTCAGTGGCTCATTTACTAGTTCAACGATTCCTAGTGTAAACGTGAATCACCGACAAATCGTTGACTTATTGTTACAATAAAATTATGCAAAGTGATACCGATTTCCCCTACAATTCCAAGTGTTATTTTGTATCATTGGGAAATCGTAGATCAATTTCTATTGTTTTTCCAATATATCAAATATTTACTAATTTTTCACACATATTTATCATATTTAAGGTAGAATTAATAAGTAATCAACAAAAAATATTCTAAAATGAAATTTTGATTTGTAACTAGGAAACATTATACTACTAACAAACTATTTTCCTTACCGAATATTATTAAAGATAAATATAGTTCAACTGAAAAAAAACTTGATCATCCCTATCTCAAGTGGTAATATACCGAAAAAAAGTTAAAAGGAAAAAGAAAATAAATATTCTAACTATCCTAATACTAAAATTGAAAGTAAAGATAGAGTATGGGTTGCCTCCCGTCGAGCTCTTTTGTTTATAGTCATTGGCTCGACTTGATAGATAAGGTCACTCGTCATTCAGCTTTAGCGAGTAAAACAGACCATCAAACGATTCTTTATCAATCTTGATATCTTCGGTTTCGTTGTCACTCTCATCATCTACATAATGTCCTTCGATAGGTTCACTAAACTTATAGTATTTATCTTTTTCAGGGTAATCATTATGGTAGAAACTCTCCCCTTTATAGCCATCGTCATAATTGTTGTCTTCAACGTAATCTTCCATCTTGTAACCATCCTGAAGGAACATATAATCATTTCCCATTTTAAGCGTGACTATATGTTTATCGACATCGAGAACAGCTCCATCCTTCTTGAGAAAATTTCTTCCTATCAAAATCATGTCATCCTTTTCAATCATTGGTACTATCAAGAAGTTTGTAAGATACTTGAATGGTCCCACTTACACAGGCACATTCATTGAAATTACTAGTGAAAGACTTTATCACCATTTAGTTTAACGACAACCAAAGGTGGTATAAAATCAATCTTCAACTTGGCCTTGCTGAGCCATTGTTTTGGTAAAATGTTCATATAAGCTCCTTTGTCTAGTAGAACACTAGGAAAACTGACTTCATTGATCATCACGTAGAGGAAGAGTTTCCCTATATCATCTTTGAAATTTCCATTAGATATTCCAGATCTTGAAGCTTTAGTTGCTCATCAGTAAATTCTTCTTTCGCAGGTTGCTTTTCTGGTTCCTATTCTACTTTAGGTTATGGCTCTTCAGGTTGTTGCTTCTTTGATTTCTTCTTCTTATTGCACGACTTTTTATACATCAAGAGTTTAGTTGTTTCATCTTTTACAGTTTCACTTACGTTGATGTAAACATTGAACTTCTTTTCATTATGTTTTGGACTTTGTTTATCAGATACTAGATTAATGATCTCCATATCCTGTTCAACAAAATTTTCATAATAAGGTTTTAACCTATGACCGTTTACTTTAAATATTTTTCTCTTTTGAAGCTTTCTATTTCTACTATACCATAATGCATTAAATTCATAACCATAAAAGGTTCTATCCATCTTTAACGGAGTTTTCCAATAAATATTTTAATCTTGAACAAAAGAGTAGAACTTTGTCTCCTACTTAAGAATTTTAAGAAATTAATTTATTCTCATGAAATGCTTTGGTTTTATCTATATAAATTGATGCATTTTCATAAGCGTCATTCCTAAGTACTTCTAATTCTTGAAGACTCAACTTAAGTTGGTTTCCTACTTCATTATAACTCGTGTTACATGCTTTTATTGCCCAATAGGCTTTATGTTCTAGTTCTACTGGTAAATGACAAGCTTTTCCAAATACTAACCAATAGGTGTCATACCGATAGGAGTCTTAAATGTTGTTCTATATGCTCATTATGCGTCTTCTAATCTAAGACTCCAATTTTGTTTGTGTTGGACTAACTATTTTTCCAGTATTGACTTAATTTCTCTATTTGAAGTTTAAGCTTATCTACTAGTTTGTGGGTGATATGCAGTAGATGTCCTATGCGTGACATTGCACTTAGCAAGTACATTGGCAACTAATCAGTTACAAAATTATAAAAAATTTCGATATAAGGAAATTAACCGCTATTTTTGAATCATTAGTTTTAGTAGCTTTTGCTTCTACCCACTTAGACACATAATCTACATAAAGTAAAATATAAACATAACCATTTGATGGCGAAAAAGGTCCCTTGAACTCTATACCCCACACATTAAACACTTCACAAAAAATAGGAAGTAAAGGCATTTGATTTCTACATCCTAAGTTTCTAGTTCGTTGGTAATTTGGACATGATTTTGTATAAAGAAAACAATCATGAAATAGAGTAGGCTAAAAGATTCTAGAATTTAAACTTTTATGAGCGGTTTTACCTATACCAAAATGTCCTCCACATGCATAAATATAGCAATGAGATATAATTGATTGTACTTCCGATTGTGGTATACATCTCTTAATCATTTGGTCGGTAAGAAATTTCCACAAATAGGATCATCCCATAAATAATGTTAAGAATCCTTTTTAATTTTATTCTTTTGAGCTCTCATCAAATAAGGCGATAACCTATTAGTGGTAAGATAATTAAGTATATCAATATACCATTAGCCATCGGTCTTTATAATATATAAATGTTCATCTGGAAATTTATCCCTTAATGGTATAGGTGGTTCTCCATTTTCTAACCTACTTAAATGATCTCTTACTAGATTTTTGGCTCCTCCCTTATCTTTTATATTAAGGTCGAATTACTATAGAAGTAATATCCATCATATTAGTCTTGGTTTAGAATCTTGTTTTGCCATTAAGTATTGTTATGGTGCATGATCTGAATAAACTATCACTTTTGTTCCTAATAAATAATGTATAAATTTTTCTAAGGAAAAACCATTACCGCTAAATGTCCTTTTTAGAAGTGGCATAGTTTTGTTGGGTTGGATCTAGTGTCCTAGAAGCATAATATATAACATGAGAATCTTTTCTTACTTTTTGACCTAAAATAGCTCTAATTGCATAGTTGCTTGCATCACACATTAATTCAAAAGGTAACGACCAATCTGGTGATTTAATTACATGTATGTTTGTTAAAGAATCCTTTAATTTATTAAATGCTATCTTACAATCATTGGTAAATTTAAAAAGAATGTTTTTGTAAAATTTTGCATAAAGGCTATGTTATTTTAGAAAAGTCTTTCACAAATCTTCTATATAATCTTGCATAGCCAAGAAATGAATGTATTTCTTTCATCGGATGGGGTAAGGTAATGTTTCGACTACTTGAATTTTGGCTGGATCCATTTCTATTACTTTATGTAACACTATAAGTCTTTAATCTACCATGAAATGAGATTTTTTATAAATTAATATTAAGTTCTTTTCTATGCATCTCTTAAGCACTTTAGTTAAATTAACTAAACATTCATCGAAATAATTACCATAAACAGTAAAATCATCCATGAAGAATTCAATAATTTTTTTCACATAATCAGAGAAAATACTAACCATACACCTTTGAAAAGTTAGAGGTGCATTACATAAACCAAAAGGCATATGTCTATAAGTGAATGTACGAAAGGAGCAAGTAAAAGTTATTTTTTCCTAATCTTCTGGGGCTATAGGTATTTGATGAAATCTTGAATAACCATCTACATAATAGTAATAGGTTTTTTCAGCTAATCTTTCTAACATCTTATTTATAAACGGGAGTGGATAATGTCATTCCTATTTGAGGCATTCAACACCTTATAATCTAAACATACCCACCAACCATTTTGAATTTCTAGTTGCTACTAACTCTCCATGTTCATTTGTTATTACAGTAATTCATGTCTTTTAAGGAACTACTTGGACTGGGCTTACCCAATTGCTATAAAAAATTAGAAATATTATTCCATCTAATAATCTTAATTCAAAGTTTACGACCTTCATCATAGTTGGGTTCAATCTACGTTGAGATTGTCTAGAAGCTTTTTTTTGTCAGTTTCTAGATTTATCATATGCATACATGTAGCTAGACTTATTCCTTTAATGTCAGCTATGGTCCATCCTATTGTTCCTTTAAATTCTTTAAGTACATTTATTAATATCACTTCTTCTAAACTTGTCAGTTTATTAGAAATTATCACTAGTAATTTATTATAGTGCCCTAGATAAACATATTTCAAATGATCTGGTAAATTTTTTTGATATAATTCAGAGGCTATAATTATAGAAGGTAAAAGCTTTGAATGAGATCTAGATAAATTTAGGTAAAAAGTAAGTTTTGGTAGATCATTATATGATTTCAAAATACTTATTATCTATTTTTTCTCCTCATCTCTATCATTATCTTCTTCTTGATTTTCTATTACCAATCCAAATTTATCTATAAATGGGTTTATCGTATCTACTATGCAAAAGGAAGAGATATACATTAGGTATTTCATTATGTCATATATATTAAAATTCATTGTATCGTCACCTACTTCCGTAGTGAATGCTCCATTTGAAACATCAATCTTTGCTTTTGTTGTTTTCAAAAATGGTCTTCCTAAAATTAAAGAAGTTATATTGGAGAAATTATATTCTTTCATGTCTAAAACATAGAAATATGCTAGGAAGACTAAATCGTTAATCGTGCTTGCACGTATTCTAGTAACCCTACCAGTTTAATAGTGGGTTTATCTGCTAATTGTAAAACTATACCAGTTTCTTCTAAATGTACATATGTTATTTTCAAATAAATAGATAAAGGCATTACATTTATGGAGGCTTACAGATCACACAATGCTTTAGTAATTCCTATATCTTTAATCGTACATGGAACGAAAAATATTATAGCGTCAGAACATTTAGCAAGTAATTTCTTTTGAATTAGTACTGACACGTGTTCTCCTAGACTCACCTTTTCATTAGCCTTAATCTTATTATTACATAAATATTTTATAAATTTCTAATACTTAGGTGCATTTTAAATGACTTCAAATAGAGGTATATTAACTACTATTTTCATTAATGTATTAGAGATTTGTTTTTTCTTTATGCAATTTCTTAGCATTTCTATTATATTCCAAATGATGAAGGAATAGTGGTTTTATATTAATTGGTTTGTCTTTATCAGGCTCATCACCATATTCATTAATCCTATTACTTGTTACTGTAATTTTCTAATACTTAGGTGCATTTTAAATGACTTCAAATAGAGGTATATTAACTACTATTTTCATTAATGTATTAGAGATTTGTTTTTTCTTTATGCAATTTCTTAGCATTTCTATTATATTCCAAATGATGAAGGAATAGTGGTTTTATATTAATTGGTTTGTCTTTATCAGGCTCATCACCATATTCATTAATCCTATTACTTGTTACTGTAATTTTTTCTCTAATTCTGCTTCTATTTTTTTTCTAGAATGTAATTGGTCTAGCATTTTAGGTTCATCCTTCTGCTTACCACCTCTTAATGTTATGGCTGGTGCTTTTTCGTACAAAGTATGATAAGGTTGAGATGATAATTTTCCTTTATTTACAAATTCAATCATTTGTGTTGCTATCTGACTCAATTAGTTTTTCAACTCACTCATATCATTTTGCAATGTTTGAATTATTTGATCTTTTTCTCTTTCTAAATTATTCGATGTTTTATACCTTTAATAACTTGATTGTAATACGATTACCTACATTTAGATGTGAGTAATTTAGATATCTATTAAAGTTATAAGTGGGATCAACAAATTCATCATATTGGTTTATTATAGAATTAACTTATTCTATTTTGGTTTTCTATCTCGAAGGGCATTCATTATTAGAATATTCATTACAGAAAACACAAGGTTTTACCTTGCTTGATCCATCATTTAGTAATAATTGAACCATGGATTTTAGCTCATCTACCTTATTGTTTGATGTCTTACATATCCTTCTATTCATTTCACTTAGATTTTCTTGAAGTAATTCAGTCTTCTCACCATATTGCTTAGATTGTTTAGCCATATTACTTATAGCTTCTTTTGCTAAAGTTGGTGTTATGTCGAGCAAATACCCTCCTCATACTTTGTATAAGAATCTTCGCTCTAAGTGATTTAATCCTTCAAAAAAATATTGCATTAAAGTTTTTCTGTAAATCCATGCATTGAACATAATGAAATCAATCTTTGATACCTTTCCCAAAATTCATCAAAAGATTCTCTAACTTCCCCCATAGCATTACTTATTTCTTTCTATATAAACTAATTTTCTTGTAAGGACATATTAATCAAGAAAGACTTGTAGCTTCTCTTAACCACTTGGTTATAGAATTTTGAGGGAGGTAAAATAACCAATCTAAAGCTTGACCTTTTAATGTAGAAGGAAAAACTTTTAATTTAACATAATCTATTTCTATATCCTTAGGTTTCAAGATGCTTAGTTTGTGAGCAAACTTTCTAATAAACTTTTGAGCATCTTCATTATCTTCATCATAGAAACACAGTAAGAATTTTATGAATCCAAACTTCAAATTGAATTCTAGAAATTCTGTTGTAAAAGTTATGCACATAGGTTCATAAGCCGTGACATTCCAATCAGATTGCCTAAAAGTTAGCTCTTCCTCATCTTCGTCCATATTATATGACATTCAACAAGAAGGTTTCAAGAGATTATTTTAAAAATCCTTAGCAACAGTGCCAAGAATTGACACGTGTCGAGCTTACACAATAGTTTTTCATATTTTCCTAGTATTTGTAGTAGTGGTAAATGAGATATCGTCTCCATAAGGTATTTGAAAATCTCTTAAGAACTAAGGCTACTCTAAATTCTTATTAGATTTAATTTAATTTAAGTAATCTAATTAAAACGGTAATTAAACTCTATCAATCTACACTGGCATGCCCTATAGGGGACGACGTCGACGTCGAGGTTGGGGTTTTAAATAATTGTCAACCCATATTCTCCACACTTCCATACACCAATAACCAAGAATACGTCCCTCTAGAACCTAAGTTTGAGCAATTTTAAGAGAGAAAAAAATGTTCCTAGTGATCAAGAGTGAAAAAAGAGAGTACATTTTGGATTTGCACAAAGGAGGAGAGCTAGGGCATTAATTTGAAGATTTGATTCAAGAGAGAAATAAGGTTTTGGTTTGTGAGGAAATGAGAGAGCTTTGATTTTGAGAAGCTTAGAGGATTAATATACACCAAAAAATAGTCCATCGTTGGGGTAAACTTTTACAATTATATTAGTTATGCTTTGAAACTTTTGGATATTATTGATGAAATTGCATGAATTATGGAAATTTGGTTGTTGGATAAGAATTTTAAGTTATGTGGATTTAAAGCATCAATGTGGCTTATAGTGACTTAGTATATGTCTTTTAAATTATTTGGCATGTGAATGACTCTTGTAAATGAAAATTTTTATTTTAGGTGATTGGAAGACCTATGTTGCATTGTTGTGATGTGTGCATTTTTGAAAATGCCAAGAACAAAGAGGCAAACAAGTCAAATTAGTAAAGAAAAGCAAATGATAATGAGGCATCATCTTCGAGAGATCTGAATTAGGATGAACTGAGATCTTTTAAGTCTAAGTGCTACATTAGTAAAAAGGCTAAAGAAAGATCTGAGGTTATTGAGAATAGGAAACTCATTTGCGAGAAAAGAATAAACCTATCGGCTAAGTTTGATAAGAGAGTAAACAATTTCATTAGGCAACAGGGTTGGGAACAATTGACTCAAGACTATAGAGCGAACAATGTTAATGAAGTGAGTGAAATTGTTTATGAATTTTATGCCAACGCGAAGTTTACTAAGAAAGGTGACCCAATGAAGGTGAGAGGGGTATTGGCCCCCTTTAATGAGCATTACATAAATGACAATAATGGGTTAGAGCAATTGTGCATGATTGGAGAATCACAGACCTACTTGGATAATTTGTATGAGAGACCCTATAACCTATATCCTTTTAGAGTTATTGAGATAGCATTGGTTCTTTGAGAATAACAAAAATAGGTAATGGGAGCTAACAATGTGCCAAAACACATTATGAAGGGGAGCGTGAGGAAAGTTTTTAGAATATGGCAACACTTTCTAGTTGCTTCCTTATACTCGACTACTCAGCAATGCGAGATCAGCTAGCCTAAAACGTCTTGTTTGTATGAGATTATAAAGAATGGGAGGATCAATGTGGAGGAGATCATCTACAAGAACTTGAGGGAGTCTATAATAACTCAGAGAGACTACAAATTGTTGTTTCCAATCCTAATCACCAAAATGTGGTTGAAGGCCATAGTGCAATTGATTTATAATGAAGAATTTGATATTGAGGCTCAAGCAACAAAAGATAGGGAGTTTATGCTCATCTTGAAATCACTTATTGGATACTAAGACTTTAAAGATAAGAGAAAGGAGCTGAAAGGAATAGAATTGAGGTTGAGTTGTCGGCCAAGGAGCAAGAGGATTATGCAATAGCAGCAACAATAGAGCTAGCCCAAAAACTACAGAACAAAGGATATGGAGAGGAGGAGAATCAACGACCGGGATTTGTTTGAGGGCTACGAGTTTGTAGACCTACTTATAGGAAAGCATGACTTAGATGGTCCTGAGGTTTTTCCACCACGTCCACCACCACGGCACCAGTACCGCCACCTAATAACTTGACTCCACAGTAACAGAGGCTATAGATTACTGAGATGAAGAGATAATATAGAGAGGACATGCCTCAGTATCATGAAGCCTTTGTGAGATATAAAATGATCGACATAACGAACATCTTAATTTCACGCTTTTTACAGATCATTAGAGGGACATAGATAGATATGAGAGAAGCAGATGAATGGGACCAACCGATAGGTTTATTGGCTTTCAAACAACACTGAACTACATGTTTGATCCTAATGTGGTGCAAAGTAAAAATGTGGAGCATCTTTTGACCCCATCTTTCGCTGGAGCTGATGTTGATGTTGATGATGATGTGCAGTCTTAAAATCTAAGTCTTTAGAATTTTTCTAGACCTTAGAGAGATGAAAGACACATTTATACTAATTATATTTTATATTTGAGATATTTTCTCACTTTATTATTTATTTATGCATTATTCTATTTTGTTATTATACATGTTTATGTGTGTAGTGTTTTTATGTTTCAAGATTATTTTTAAACCTCGAGGACAAGGTTTGGTTTAATTTTAGGGGCATCTACACTATGTGAAGTGGTAAGGATGAAATAAGGATAAACACTGCAATTATGATCATAAAGTCTTATTTTTGAAGTACTTAAAGAAGAAAGCAGGGTAGTGTTTTTTCATTTACTTATTAGTTGAATGTGTTTAAGTAGTATATTAAGTTATATATAGTAATATTTAATGAATAAATAATTCATTTGAAAAGTTCAAGCCTTTAACTAAGGATGAGTAAGAATACAAGTATCTTTATTATATGAAACTCAGGAGATTGTTATCAAATTTATGTAGAAAATAAGAATTGTAGCAAATAACGCTATGATTTCAAGAATAGAAAGCTAGAGTTAGGAAAGACCATGAACTTGAAACAAATGCTAGAAAGAATACTAGAACATTTCTCGTGGAAAAAGTTAGATCTTTAAAGAATTCTATAATAAGTATGAATCTTACTTGAATATAGAGTAAATAACGACTTAGTGCAAAGAGGGAAATAGATAGGCATGGTGTTTAATGAAAACTTGGAGTTAAAACTTGCTTCATAAAGTGAAAATGAGAAGTGCAGACAAGAATTACAGAGTCCCACAAATTCTACAGGAAAAGGAGCAAAAAACTTGATGGTTGAAAAAGATAAAAAAAATAGAATCTATAAGAAAAGGAGCATGTACTATACAACTACAAAATATGAGGAGAAAAGAAAAGAGATATATAAAAATAAAGAAAGAAAGGCGGAAGTTAGATTAAAACTCTTCAAATAAAAGATTTAGCTTTAGTACAAATAACTTAGTTGAGTTAAGTTTCCTTTCTAACGATATTAAGTTCTATGGACCCTTGAAGTACTAAAATCTACATAACTAGTATGAATTATGCTTATTTGTGAATTCTTGAGTTTATTTAGAAATCATGAGATTGCACACTTGCTACTTAAGTGTCAAGGTGAAACAAACTTGTGAGTAGATATGGTTTTGGTTGTGAACCACTTTTGAGTTTTGAAAGTGAATTATACATGTTGTTAAAGCTACATGTTTTTTAAAATAATAGTTTTTGCAAAGAAAAAATTTTGAGTGAATTATTAACTTGAACTAGTTTGGATTGAAGGATTCTCCATGAATGACGTAAAATGAATATGGACTTAAGTAGTAGTGGTGGTGAGCGCACTTAGTAGAATATACAATTGTTAAGGACGTACAAAATCCTAAGTTTGGGGGTATTTGATAGGTGATTATTTAGACTTATATATAGGATTAGTTTGGTAGTATATTCGGTACAAATATCTTAGAATGAGCGCTAATTGAATGTTTTTATGTATTTTAGCTATACAAGGTATAAATGAGACAAATGAGTGATTTCATGATGAGACGAGGATAAATTGCACAAAACCATACTTGACACCATGGGAAATAAACCATACAGAGTAGGCAAGGAATGGGAAAGGAGTGGAACCTACCTTGACCCACTCGGTTTATGTGATAACTAAGTCTTACTCTTGCTCTTAACTCAATACTAAGGTGGTGACGAAGGTGGTTTGGCTACCAAAGCCTGAGAAACAGGCGGAACTGGTGCACTGAAAAGTGTTATCCTTATAGACCCTATATGTGTAGCTGATCTAGTTGCACTCCTCCGTCTCTTTGACAGAGGAAAATAAACAAATTATTGGGTACTCTGACTCCCTTGGAACTGTGGTTCCAGTTGTGGCATATATATTTCTCCCGAGGGTTTGGCTAATATGCTGCTTCCCTCCATCGCACTTTCAAAGATAAAAGCAAAACTAGTGCGAGGATGAAAGGAAACAACAACATGAATCTCATAATTGAGCCCAGCGAGAAGCATATCTATTTTATTCTCTTCCAACTTCACCATCTCAGGAATGAACTCGCTCAACTTAGTGAATCTCTGCTCGTATTCTTGACTATACAAGGCTCCCTGTTTCTACTGTATAAATGTAGTCATTTTTTTGCTCCAAAATTAGTCACGAACAAAAAAATGTCCTCAACATGTCCTCAACATCCACAACAACAAATTTTTGCTCCATCTCCAATATCCAAGTCTCAGCTTGTAACGATCATGTCTTTAACCTGGTGATTAACGTTAATTCAAAAGTTAATTAACCCGAGTTAGGCTCATGGTTATGCCCATCTTGTCTCGATTAGTGTGTGAGTGTGAATGTTGTGATGTATTGTGTTTGGTTGGTGTGAGGAATAATCAGTGTAACTACAGGTGATTAATGTGAATTAATATAAAACCTATAGTTGAAAATTAAATGATAAATAAATTGTTTGTACGCCTAGAGTGACATAAGTTAATCTTGGGGGATCACACTGAGATATGTGGAAGTAATGTGTACGCTCGAGTGTATTCGTTAGCGTACGCGACAAATGAATAAGTCATAAAATATATATAAATAAAACTTATAGTTGAATAGAAAATAATTGAAAAATTATCGAACGCCTAATACCGTGTGCGGGTCAAGGGTGAGACACATGAGTCATGGGTTAGCGTGCATGCCTGAGTGTACTCATTAGCGCGAACGATAAAATTATAAACGCATGAATATATGCGTATATATATTTATATATATTGTATATATAAATATATATTCAAAATAATTAATAAATTGGTGTGCGTCTATTGACACACGAGGTCGAGGGTGACACGCGTGGGACGTGCAAATGAGAAAATACATAGGTATATATATTTATATATAATTAATTTATATAAATATATAAATAATCTATAGTTTGATTTAAAATTGTATAAATCATTGGATTGGCCTTAATATACGTGTAGAGTGAGCATTGAGGAGGTGAATGGTGTTATCGTTTTATGTTGGAAAGTATGTCCACGCCTTGAGATGTATGCATCCCATCTCAAGAAGTTTTTTTGCTTTAACTCATGTCCTTTAGACCGTCCTTGAGATTCGTGCGTGCGAATCTCGAGAAATATTTGTATTTGTTCAAACATAAGTCGGTTAGGAGGTAATGGGATTGGCTTATAACTATAAGATCGATCTCGAGATACGAAACACGTATCTTAAGAATCATATAAATATAAAATGGAAAGGAAAGAATCATCAGATTTGCCTCGATATTCATGTGAATCACTAGAAAATGTAATATTTATCTTCTTCAAGTAGAATAGCCTCCCCAATTCATTTTGACTATGTAAGTTGAAACATTGAGAGAGAGAAAGAAACATGAAATCCAAGAGAGGAGAGAAATGAATCGATGACAAAGATGGAAGCGATGATGGGTAAGTTGTTAAGTTGTTGTTGACAACTTAAGTTGTTGTTGACATTGTTGTTGTTGTTGTGTATTGGTTGGAGGCGTAATGAGTGTTGGGTTTTGGGGTTCTTACGTAGCGGAGATTACAAAACAGATTCGACAAAAACCCCAACAGGATCCGAATCTAATTCCATTAAAAACGTTTAAACCATGAAAAACTTAATCATACCTCAATCGCAATATACCTTTCTGAAGGTTGATCGATCTCTAAGGCGCTGCCAACGACGAACGCCCTCTATCAGCAGTCCACACACGAACGACGGCTGAGATTCAAAGTGCTAGCTTCGAGAGAATACCAAACCTTTTTGTTTCTCTCCAAAATGATCCAGAGGATATCAAAAACCCTAAGTCGTTTCTAAAACGAAAATAGAGTTTCAGCCTATTAATCTTTCGTTCAAGTGTTCTAACTTAAAGCGTCTATTTATACAACCCTTGTATATAGACGGTTAAGTAAATTACACATATACCCTTACTTAAAGAAGTATAAGTGTAATACACCACAAGAGGACGTTTAAATCATGAATTTTATCACATAAAATTCATTTTTCTGAATCATCTTAAAATCTCGCAAAACCATTCTTAGTGTGCGACCCAATAGGCTCATACAACGTTGGCAGTGTACCAAAACACATTTTAGTATACAAGTCATAAGCGGCCTCTAGCAAGACATTATGACTACCCAAGTCGTACGAATATCAAATCGATACAACCTAATTAATAGTGTATATAACATCCTTTTGTCACACGATATCCTTTTGATCAAACATAAGGCATGGAATTGTCATCCAACATGTTCAATCGTACTAGTCTCGATCTCTAGGTAGAATGAAAACATCCAAGTGATATTGATCAATATCAATTCACTTAGACTAGGCATTTTAACAGTCTAACACATCGAGGGATCCACTAGATATCTCTCTTTATATGAGAGGGACAAATTATATCTCGATTACAAAACTTCATCACATTGCTCACACAGTAACCAATCACAACCTTTATAATCGTCCGGTTAAAGACAACGTTTGATTGTGTCAAATCACTGTGTTCCTAATGTTGAAGTCTCTGGGTAATTTCAAGTCAGAGGACTGGAATATATACCTATCATGAGAAACAACTATGACTTAATCCATGTGATGTTCTCGTAGCGGGTCGGTCCAGTACTTTGTTCCCTAACAAGTACTCGTGATCTTGATTCGTATCCCTATACGTATAATCATCATATGATCATCAATCAAAACTCACACTAGTCTTAATTCATTATAGTTCCCAGTATAATAATCGACTAGGGACATTTAGGATATTTATGTAAATACCCATGGATCTTATTATAATGTAAACATGCAAATTAATTATAATAAACAGCAAATGAAATCCTCTATTTTATTAACTAAAAGTATTCATAAAGATAGTTAATGGATTGACCTAGGGCACATGCCCCATCAATGAGGTTGAGGATTGGGAGCTCAGACGCACAACACAGTACTTCGTCCGAGGAACGAGATGATAAGGGTCGTCTTTCCTCTAAAAAAGTGCCTTGTGATTAGGGCCAAACCCAGCCCTAGTGAGCCAAATGAAGAAAAAAAGATGAAACAGATGAATAGAGGATGATGCATTGGGAAAGAAGGGGGTTTGATCCCCCGAACCGAACTGAACTGGGTTCGGTTCAACTAAACTGGACCATTCCAATTCAAGAGTCAAACCCCTCTGCACAATTTAAAAAACAAAGAAAAAAATGCTAGAATTTTGAAAAAATTTCAAAAAAATAGAAAACAATAATAAAAACTATATTTGAAGAACAAATTGATTGAAATTGAGGATTTCTATAAAAAATGGAGATCAAATTCTTTTTGGACTTTATACCTGGGTTCTTGCCTCGAAAAACGTTAAAACTTATATTAAACCTAAAAATTTGTAAATTGGTTCTGGGTTCAGTTAGGACCAATTTAGGGGTTCTAAATATGAGGTAATGAACATTTAATGAGCTCAAATGGTTTGTGATAGATTCTCGGATACTAGGAAAGGTTAAGTGACTCGAAAAGTTAGGAAATTGAAAATGGAACCTAACCAAGGTAAGTACGGATTCATTTATTTATCAGCTTTGCCTGACTTTGTAATATATTTAGTTCATATAGTTTATGGACTTGAATGGGTGCTATGTACACTGTGATATGTTTATTAAATGGAAAACAATGTATAATGTGATCGGCAACAATAAATCCTAGAAATGAGTATACGTTGTATGTGATATGGTTTGATTTCTTACCTATATGTTAAATTCTGCTTAGCCAAACAAGTTGCATGGGTTACATATTCACAATAAGGTTTAGAATACAACCACTGAGCATTAATGGATTGGCTTGACAACATATATGCATAATGGGTTTGTCTAGCAAACGCATTAATGGTGTCGGTGGATAAAAGACCTAAGTTTTACGATTGAAATGAAAATCATAGTGTAATAGCCATTGACTGTATGAATTGCATTGGTTTATGTGTTGCATTATATGATTTCCTAAATCCTGCTAGCTATGATTGGTTCATAATGTTACTACGTATCATTCTTGATTATTATATGGATTGTTGATAGTTTTATGAATCCGCACTTACTTAGCAAGTTAAAGCGCTCACCCTAATTAATATTTTAGGAATGTCGACGAGTGCTACGACTATTGGATAGAGAAGGTTTAGGTGTCTTGATATTCTATTCGGTGTAATGATTCCTCCCTTATTTATATATTTATATTGAATTATAGTTTTGTAATAACACAAGGGTTGGGAGTTTTTGTATGAAAAAGGTTTATTCTGGTCTAATTTGGTTTTATATATCGTGTTTAATATCGAGAAAAGTTTTTAATTTCCACAACAATTATTAATACGGTTGATGTCGATATTCAATATACAATTGAATTTATCAAGTGTCGAAGTTGAGGCTGTTGGCTCTAGTTAAGTCTGGCTGGTGTATTGGGGCTTATTCAGGGTTTCAGGTTAAACGATTCCTTAATAAGGATAAGGGTCGTTACACTATTACCCCTTCCTCCATTTTGTCATTGAACCTCATAATTTCATATTTCATAAGTTCCTTTTGGGTTTTGAGAAATGTAGCCTTCTCAGAATCAACCGACACCGCATTAGCTGTTTCTAGCACCTGAACATGTGCTACCACTGGTTGGACAAAAACTACGACTTTCTCAGCTATTAACCTTGAGAGTGGTTGAAAGTTGTGCCTTAGTTGTTATACTAGTGGTCTCATTTGAGCCATCTGTATTGCCATAAGCTTCGTTTGCGACTCCATGTGCTCTTTCATTTGGTGCTCTATTCCAGATTTCCATTAATCTTTAGTTTCTCGGTTACGCTGAGGTCCAAGCCCTTGCGAACCATCTCCCTTATCTACCATTAGATTCTAAAATCAAAGGAGAGATAAGACCATTATGGTAACATTTAGAGAAAACAAGGAAATCATATCTATACAATAAATAAAATAAGTGCAGCAAATAACATATAATAATGTTATCAATGTCTTATGTTTCCCCTAAAAACATGATAAATTCATTTATCATATCCTAAGCTTATTCATAACTCAAGACAACTTTTAGAGTTACTAAACTTTGGTTATGGTACTAAAGTGTATCAAAATTCATAACTACGGTTTCTCATCTCATTTAGATTATGATATCAAACTATATTAGAATTACTTCTTTATTTCTAAGTAATAAGCTTAGTTCTGACATTGAATTGCAACAGAACTAATAACCTAAGCTTTGACATCAAGCTATAACACAACCAATAACCTTATCTCTCATACTGAACAGTAACAAAGCTTATAAAATTAGACCCTGACTAGGCTCTGATACCAAGCTGTATCAAAGCTAGTAACCTTAGGCTCTAAAGTAGCTTTGATACCAAGTTTTAACATCCCCTATCCCGATTAGCGCAATACTCTGCTTGAAACCCTAATTAAGCCTCGGTGTCCCAAAACCTATCATAAACCGTTTATAGTTAATATACGTCTAATACCTTATATTTAGAACCCCTAAGTCAGTCCCTAAGACCTTGGGAATTCTAATCAAAACACATCACAGTTTTTATTTTCTGAGGTGGGAGCGCGCTCCACCAACTAGGTTCTTGACAATTTATAGTTAATATTGGTCTAATACCTCATAAGTCAGTCCCTAATACCTTATAAAATTAGACCCTGACTAGGCTCTAATACCACCCTTCACTTTCTCGACAGTAAATCGGGCAGAAGCCTCGTTCCACTACCAAATCACCAAAACAACATCAACACTCCTCCTAACACATCAGGGAACACATCTAATAAGGTTTAAACTCATTTCCAATGATCAATAAAAATTATATACAAAGAATTCGTCATCTACCCTTGAATTCAACTCAAAAACCAAAACCCAACTTACCAATAGTGATGAGTTTTGATTTAACCAGTTTGATTTCCCTTATTCGGTTGATGATCCTCTCCTGATTAGCCCCTCACTTACATCAAATCCTCAGTTGCTCTATTCTCTCTATCAAATTGATCGAATAAAACAGTGAGGATAAGTTCGAAAGTCTTGATTTATATATATGGATTTTCTTTGATATATGCATCGCGATATTTCGAGGCTGATGTAGTGAATAATGTGTTAATGTGACACATCCTAATGTGACATACATCTTAACACAATCACCACTTACGATCATCTCGAGGTTATCCAATGATCCATATAATTCAAATCAAACTTACATTTTTAATTATTATATATTTATATATCAATTATACATAATTATATATACTTTGTGTATTTTCTCGCTAATAAATTCACTAGACACACTTACAAGTATTCTCTAGTGTGCACATTCATTTCATGACCCCTCATCGCACTTAGTGTACTAGCAATTTATTATTTAATTATTTATTTTCTAATTATAGACCTGTATTAATTTCCTATTAATTCCACAACTTTTAAAATTTATCAAACATACCATAGAAACCCCAATCATCACACAAACCCACACACACTAATCGAGGTATATCAAACTTAACTACGAACCTAACTCAAGTTAATTAGGATTCGGGTTAACACTAATCACTAGCTTAAGGTAACAGGTCGTTACACAATCAGACCAATTTTTTAGGTAACTTCAAAGGGTCTAATGTACCTATGAGCAAGCTTCCCATTCACTCCAAATCTGTAATGTCCTTGCATTGGTGAAACATTAAGCAACACAATCATTCTTTTTATGTCAACATCTCGATGATCCTTATCAGCATATTTTTTCTATTTTTCTTGCGCACTTTGTAGTTGTAGCCTAATTTGCTAAATCTGTTCGGTGAGATTCTGTACAATCTCTAGTCTTATCAGCATTATGTCACAAATCTCTGCCCAATATACCGGAGACTTGTAAGGTCTTCCATAAAGTGCCTCGAATGGTGTCATACCAAGATTTGCTCGAAAAGCATTGTCGTAGGCAAACTTACATGATAATAAGTAGTCCTCCCAACTTATAAGGAAATCCGATACACGAGCCCTGAGCATATCCTCTAAAATCTGGATGAGTCTCTCGATTTGTCCATCTGATTGAGGATGAAATGCGGTGTTGAGATTAAGCCTAGTTATAATGAATTGTTGCCTTAAGCTGGTCATTAGTGTTAATCCAAATCCTAATTAACCCGAGCTAGGCTCGTGGTTAAGCCTAGTTATCTCGATTAGTGTGTGCGTATGTTTGCATGATGGTTTATATTTGGTTGAAATGTTTAATGAATTTTATAGGTTTTAGTATAATTGACAATTTATACACAAGCCTATAAACGGTAAATATACAAATAAACAATAAATAGCCAGTACAAAAAGTGCAACGAGGGGGTCATTAAATGAATGTGCACACCCTAAAATACTCATATGCATGTCTAATGAATATTATTAACAAGAATAGCGTGAGTGTTGATGGTGTCAACATGTGTACCATCTTAAGGAGCGCATGTTAGCACATCAATCATCTGATTAGTCTCGAGATAGCACGAAGCGTATCTCGAAAAAAATCCATATATTTAAACTAAAAACCTCATGTTTATCTTCGCATAATTTGATTAAGAGAATATGAGAGAGAGCTTTGGGTTTAGTTACTGATCTTAAGGAATCAATCAGGGAGTTGATTTAGTGTGAATTAAGGAGCTTAAATGAATAGAAATCTAGAGAACGGTACTTTGGTAAGTTTGATTTTTATATTTTTTGAAGTTCAAATTGATAGTAGGTGATGATATCTCTGCGAATTGGGTTATTTGTTGATTGGAAATGGTTTATTACCTCACTAAAAGTCCGCCCTGATAAATCTTTGGAGTGTTTGTTGTTGTCGTAGTGATTGGTGAATGGAATAGTGGTTTTTGTCATGTGTATTGTAAATACAGTACAGGGTGGAGCGCTCCCTTCATCAGCGAGGATGAACTCAGCAGCTGGAATGCACTTCACTTACTGAGGGAGAGTGCTCCCACCCAAAAAAAACAAATAAATTGAGTTTTGATTTGAATTTTGATAGTTTTTATGGACTGAACTAGGCGTTCTAAATATAGGGTATTAGAACTATATTGATCACAAATGGTTTGTGATAGGTGTTGGATCCCTGGAAAAGCTTGAGTGCCTGGAAAGTTAGGAAATTTGGAATGGAAACCTAAAGTGAGGTAAGTATGGATTCGTTTATTTAACAATATTGCCTGGCTATCTTAGTATATATAGTTCATGTACTTGATGGACTGAATGGGGAGATTATGTACATTGTGGTAGTTTTAATAAACGGAAAATGGTGTTTAATGCGATTCATGAGAGTAAGTTCCTGATACCGAGACCGAGTTATATAGGAGATGGGTTACCTTCATGACCTACATGTAACTTCCCACTCAGTTAAATAGGTTGCATGAATTACATACTCACTAGAGGGTTTCAGATAGAATCATTGGGCATTAATGGATTGGCAGCACATCGCCCAATGTATTAGTCGAGCAATCGTATTAATGGTGTATGTGGTAAGTAAACCTAGTTTCATAAATAAAATAGGAATCACAGTGTAATAGTCATTGACATTTTATTTTGCATCCGTTATTTATTGAATTATATGTTTTCCATATTCTTATTATTTAACATTGGTGCATATTGTTATTGCATAATGTTCTTGATTATTATATGGAATGTTGATGGCTTTGTGCGTCCTTACTGATCTAGCAAGTTGGAGCGCTCATCCTAAGTTTAATATTTTAGGTTCACAACCTAGCGCTTTAGCAAAGGGCAAGGAGAAGATTTAAGAGTCTTATAATCTTCTCTACGATGTAATAAATCTTCTTGTACATATATACATTATTTGATATATTTTGTTGTATATAAACATGGTTGGGAGGTTTATAAATGAGGTTTTGAGTTTTGGTAAACTCAATATTTTTGTATATTATTACTTATCTAAAAAGTTTTAATTTTTGGCTACGTTTGTTTTAAATTATTTATTCGATATCGATATACAGATTGAGTTATCAAGTACTGACGAAGTGGCTATTAGCTCTAGTTAAATTTGGTTGGGTTACTGGACTTAATTAGGGTTTCAAGCCTAGTATCACCCTAATCGGGATAAGGGATGCAACACTAATTCCTATCCGGGTCTGTAAACCATTCCAAAAATTGGAAGTAAACCTTAGATCTTGATCGGAAACAATAGACATTGGTGTTAGGATTTGGGGTTCATACGCAGCGGAGATTACAAAACAACTTTGACAAAAACCCCAACAGGATCTAAATCTAATTCCATTAAAACGTTTAAACCAAGAAAACTTAATCATACCTCGGTCGCGAAATTACCTTTCTTAAGGTTTTTCGATCTCTATGGCGTTGCCAATGATGAACGCCCTCTACCAGCAGTCCACACACGAACGGCGGCCGAGATTCGAAGTGCTAGCTTTAAGAGAGTACCAAACCTTTTTGTTTCTCTTCAAAACGATCCAGACGTACCAAAAAAACCTAATTCGTTTTTAAACGAAAATAGAGTTTCAGCCCAAAAAATTTCATTTGTATGTTCTAACTTAAAGCGTCTATTTATACAACCCTTGTATATAACGGTTAAGTAAATTACACATATACCCCTACTTAAAGAAGTATAAGTGTAATACACCACAAGGACGTTTCTGTCATGAATTTTACAATATAAAATTCATTTTTTCTAAACCATTTTAAAATCTCGCAAAACCATTCTTAGTGTTCGACCCAATAGGCTCATACAACGTTGGTGGTGTACCAAAACACATTTTGGTATACAAGTCATAAGCGACCTCTAGCAAGACATTATGACTACCCAAGTTGTACAAATATCAAATCGATACAACCTAATCAATAGTGTATATAACATCCTTTTGTCACACGATATCCTTTTGATCAAACATAAGGCATGGAGTTGTCATCCAACATGTTCAATCTTACTAGTCTCGATCTCTAGGTAGACTGAAAACATCCAAGTGACATTGATCGATATCAATTCACTTAGACTAGGCCTTTTAACAGTCTAACACATCGAAGGATCCATTGGTTATCTAATTATATGATAGGGACAAATTCTATCTTGATTACACAACTTTATCACATTGCTCACACAATAACCAATTACAACCTTTATAATCGTCCGATTAAAGACAACGTTTGATTATGTCAAATCATTGTGTTCCTAATGTTGAAGTCTCTGGTAATCTCAAGTCAGAGGACTGAAAAATATACCTATCATAAGAAACAACTATGACTTAATCCATATGATGTTCTCATAGCGGGTCATTCCATATAATGTTGAAGTACTCGTGATATTGATTCGTATCCCTATATGTATAATCATCATATGATCATCAATCAAGACTCGCACTAGTTTTAATTTATTATAGTTCCCAGTATAATGATCGACTAGGGACATTTAGGATATTTCTGCAAATACCCATAGATCTTATTATAATGTAAACATGTAAATTAATTATAATAAACAACAAATGAAATCATCTATTTTATTAACTAAAAGTATTCATAAAGATAGTTAATGGATTGACCTAGGGCACATGCCCCAACAACTGGGACACCATGTAGCCTCAATATCTCATCATGATATTTCTCCTTTGCTTGTTCACTGGATCCCCAATGGAAATTGGAATGAAGTGCGCAGACTTTGTCAAATAATCTATAATCACCCAAATTGCATCATGTTTCTTCTTTGTTGTCAGCAAATCGGTCACATAATCTAAAATTATATGTTCCCACTTCCACTTTAGAATAGGTAGTGGTTGCAACATCCTTTCGACCTTTTAATGATTGGCTTTCACTTACTTACAAGTCAAGCATTCCTGGATATACTTAGCAATGTCTGCCTTCATCCCCGGCAACTAGTACATTCGTTTCATCTTATGGTATAACTTGGTGCTCCCTGGTCGAATAGTATAACGTGCGCCATGAGCTTCCCAAAGGAAATCCTCTTGCAATTGTGCATGTGGTGGTATCCGTAGCCTATTGATCATGGGCGCAAGTATAACAATTTGATTATAGTAATAATGTGATCATCTAATGTCGATTATGGATGTCTTCCTCTGGGAAAGGTACATTGCACACAATGCACTTAGTCAAATTTACTCTATTGCTAAGAAAATCCCATTTAATTGTTTTAAGTAAACTATTCTATTCTAACAAAAAATGTAAATACTTTTACCTTATATTAAGAAGATCTTAGTTCAATATTTCACCTAAGTAATGAATAGCTATGCTTTTCAAATCACTTCTTTCATCTTCATTATATGTGTGCAATGCCAAATTAGAATAGACATATTTCCTTAAGATTCAATTCATCCTATTGTCGTGACAGAAAATATTCTAATTTGTAAACTAGAACTCCACCTATTGGTGTGGAAGACGTAAGTTTCACATTACCTTTAGTTCCAAATCTTTAGATTCATAAACACTTAAGTTTAATATATGTGTCTCCCTAATCGATAACTATTTTTTGATGTTATATATTCTATGATTTTATCGTCCATATCCGGTTTAAAGCTCTAATGGCCATGGTAACTCCTAAAACCTCTAATCAACAAAAATGTGATCAAGATGTTCATAGCATTACGTAAATAATTAATAAAATTCTAACCATTGCACTTTTTTTCTTGATAATTCATTCATAACTACTTTAGCATAGCATTCATAACATAAGATCCATTGATCCTTAAAATTAATGAACTACTCACTCATCATTGAAATAAACATACACATCGTAGTATTCATTGCAATCAAAGATAGAACTAACTAACTTCAATTAAATCAAGTAAACAATACTGAATAACCACACATGGATTTTTAATGTCTTCTCCTCCACACTATTCTTATTACTTAAGAATAATGTAAAACTATTCTATTCTATGATAACTGGTGGTAAAGTGTGTGTTTACCACATTCTAATACCTATTTATATCACAAAGATACTTTAGAATACAATTAGAAACCCTATTAAATAATTCCAAATGAACTAGAACTCTAGAATTTATATTTTTACATATTAGCATTGTTTGAAAGTAATCCGTTGCTATGTATGTAAAGCAACAATGCAGCCACAACTTCAGCTTTTTAACGTGTAATTTCCCTTCATAGTAGGCTCGATGCCCTGCATAGTCCATCCTAGCGTCGTGTGTACAACACCAAGACGCTACCACTGGCCAATTCTACTGTCCCACTTTTCTTTTCTTATCTCCTTCTCCATGCCTTGCCTACGCTGTTTGGTCATTTCCTACGATGTCAAGCATACCAGCCACGATGTTAAATTTACTTTTGCGCATTTTATCCTCATTTCATCATGAAATTACTCATTTGTCTCCTTTATACCTCATATACTTGAAAACACAAAAATACTATCAATTAGAGCTCATTCTGAGATATTTATACCTTTATACTTTTAAAATAATCTTGTATATAAGTCTAAATAATAACTTATCAAATACCCCCAAACTTTGAATTTTGCACGTTCCGAGAAAAATTGTGTTTTAATACGTGCACTTACCACTACTACTTAAGTCCATACTCATTTTACATTTTTCATAAATTATCTTTTAATTCAAATAAGTTCAAGTTAATAATCCACTTAAGAGTTTTTCTTCATAAAAACTAACATTTTCTTCATAAAAACTAACATTTTCTTTAAAAAAGTTAGCTTTAACATTACATATAATTCACTTTCGAAACTCAAAAGTAGTTCACAACCAAAGCCATCACTACTCACAAGTTTATTTGACCTCGATACTCAAGTAGCAAGTGTATAATCTCATGATATCTCATTAAGCTCAAGAATTGACAAATAAGCATAAATCATACTAGTTTTATAGACTTTAGCACTTTAACGGTCCATATGACTTAAAATAGTTGAAAAGAAAACTTAACTTAACTAAGCTACTTGTACTCGAGCTAAATCTTTTCATTTGAAGAGTTTTAATCTAACTTTCGCATTTCTTGAATTATATATATATATATATATATATATATTTCTTTTCTTTTCTTTTCTTTTCTTTTCTCCTATTACTTTCTAGTTGAGTGGTCCCTGCTCATTTTCCTATAGATTCTATTTTTTTCTTCTTCCAACCATCAAGTTCTCTGCTCGTTTTCCTGTAGAACTTGTGGAACTCTTTAATTTTTTATGTTTAAAACTCTTGTTAGCACTTCTCACTCTCACTTTATCAAACAAGTCTTAACTTCAATTCTTCATTAAACGACAAGCCTATCGCTTCCCCTCTTGGCACTAAGTCTTTATTTACTTTGTATTTTATTAAGATTCATACTTATTATAGAATTCCTTAGAGATCTAACTTTTTCCATAAGAAGTGTTCTAGTATTCTTTCTTGTTTTTGTTTTAATTTTAGGGTCTTCCCTAACTCTAGGTTTCTAGTCATGAAATCATATCGTTGTTTATTATAATTCTTATTTTCTTCAAAAATTTGATAACACTCTCTTGAGTTTCATATAAACAAGATACTTGTATTCTTACTTTTCCTCAATTAAAGGCATGAACTTTGCAAATGAGTTATTTATTCATTACATATTACTATATATAACCTAATTTATACTACTTAAACACTTTCAAATAAAGAGTAAATGATAAAAAATACACTAACATGCTTTCCTCTTTAATTGCTTCAAAAGTAAAATTTTACGATCATAGATATAGTATTTATCCTTATTTCATCCTTTCTTACAACTTCCTATAGTATAGATGCCCCCAAACTTAAACCAAACCTTTTCCTCAAGGTTTTTTTAAAAAAAAACCTTAAACATAAAAACACTAAACACACAAACGTGTATAATAACAAAACATAATAATGCGTAAACAATTAATAAAGTGATAAAATATCCCAAATATAAAAGATAATCAGTATAAATGTATCGCACATCCCCTCAATATCTAGAGTAATCTTAAGGCTCAGACTTTAGGAATGTGCATCATTATCAACATCATCATCATCAGCTCCAGCAAAAAATGGTGTTAAAGAACATTCCACCCTTATGCTCTACACTACGTCGGGATCAAACATATAGTTTGGTGTTGCTGGAAAGCTTATAGTTCTATAAGGAGGTCTCATATGTCTGCTTTTCTTATATCTAGCTATGTTCCTCTAACGATCTACAAATAACATGAAATTACACTATCTATTCAGTTGGCCTTGCTCATATCTCACCAAGGCTTCACGATACCAAGCCTTGTCCTTTCTGTAATTTCTCATCATCTCAGCGATCCACAACCTTTACTGCCATAGATTCAAATCCTCAAATTGTGGTACTTGTGCCTATGGTGGTAGAAGTGGTGGAAAATATCAAGACCATCTTAGTCCTGCTCTCTTATAAGGTCTACAAACTCGTAGCCCTCAAGAAATTCCTGCTATTGATCTTCCTCCTTTCTATATCCTTTCTTCTGTAATTCTTGGGCTAACTCTATTATTGCTATTGTATGATCCTCTTACTTTTTAGCCAAAAACTCGGCCTTAAGTGTGTCCCTCTCGACTTTTTCTCTCTCTTATCCTCAGAGTCTTAATATCCAGTAGATGATTTCAAGGTGAGCATAAACTCCTCATCTATTTTCTCTTAGGCCTCAATATCAAATTCTTCATCTTGAATCAATCGCATTACAGCCTTCAAGTACATTTAGGTGAATAGGGTTAGAAACAACAATTTATTGTCACTCTTAGTCATTATAGACTCCCTCGAGTTATTGTAGATGATTTCCCCCACATTGATCCTATACAAACAAGTCGCCTTGGGCTTGTTGATCTCGCCCTGTGGAGTAGTCGGGTATAATGTAGCAATAAGAAAGTGTTGTTAGATTCTAAAAACTTTCCTCACACTCCTTTTTCTTAATGTGCTTTAGCACATCCTTATCTCCCATTACCCATCCTTATTATCCTCAGACAACTAATGCTCTCTTAATAACTCTAAAAGGGTGTAGGTTATAGGATCTCTCATACAAGTCATATAGGAAGTTATATGATTCTCCAACCATGCACAAGTGCCCTAACCTATATATGGCATTAATGTAAAGCTCATTAAAGGGGACCAATACCGCTGTCATATTCACTGGGTCACTTTTCTTAGTAAACTTCGTATTGACATAAAATTCATAAACAATTTTACTTACTCCATTGAGATTGTTCTCTCTTTATAGTATTGAGGGAATTGCTTCCAACCTTATTGCCAAATGAAATTGTTAATTTTATTTTCATACTTAGCCGTTAGGTTTATTCCTCTCTCGCAAATGATTTTACTATTCTCAATGACCTCATATCTCTTCTTAACTTCTTTACTAATATAATACCTAGTCTTAAAAGGTCTCGGTCATCCTTATTCGGATCTCTTGACGATGATGCATCATGATCATTTGCCCTTCCTTCACTAATTTGACTTGCTTACCTCTTTGTTGTTGGCATTTTCTAAATAAAAAATCCACACAACACAACAATGCAACACATGTCTTCAAATCACCTAAAATCACAAGTTTTATTCACAAGGGTAATTCACATGCCAAATTATGCAAAAGACATAGACTAATTCTCTATAAGCCACATTGATGCTCTAAATCCACAAAACTTAAATGTCCTATCCAACAAACTTAATTTCCACAATTCATGCAAGTTCATCAATAACATCCAAAAATTTCAAAACATAACTAATGAAATTGAAAAGTTACCTTAATGTCGGACTACTTTCCAGTTTAGATTACTCCTCCAAGCTTCTATCAATCAAAGCCTTCTCACTTTGCTCACAAACTAAAACCTTATTGCTCTCTTGCATTAAATCTTTGAATCAATGCCCTAGCTCTACTCCCTATATAAATCCACAATGTACTCACTCTTTTCACTCTTGACCACTATGAACACTATTTTCTCTTTTAGAATTGCTCAAACTTTAGTTCTAGAAATATGTATGCTTGGTTAGTGTTGTATGAAGTAAGGTTCAAGTGTGGAGAATATGGGTTGAAAGTTACAACCTCTACTTGGACACCGACGTCGTCCCTTATATGGCATGGCCACGGCGTCAAGACCATTGTAAGCATTTTTTGGCTCACAAGTCGGCGCCGTCCCTGTGCACTCACGGCACCGTGTGTTTATACATACGGCATCAACTAGTCTGTCTCCATAATTTTGCAAATTTCGCATTAACTCCCTATTGGCACTATCCCGGCTTTAAGTAATACTACAAACGACAGTATGATAGCATGAAATACCATGTCTATAAAAATTTCATAAAACTTACCCATTATTTGTCCATGTACCTGAATTTTACCACTTTAACTCCTTTGCTATTTTACGTCTTTACTGAATTAGTTGAGACTTTTCCATTCCGATGTAATGTTACTCAATAAAAGGTCTCTTCAGTGCAATTAGCACAAAACTTTCAAAAGTTAGAAAATTACTAAAATGTTTGGACTGTTCTAACTAAAATAAATAAATAACTAATTGAAATCTAAAAATTGAAATCGCAAACCCCTGGGCTACCTCTCATTAGCGCTTCATTTAACATCATTAGCCTAACGCCTTTTCGCTCATTTAATCTGAGTCTAAATCGAGATACTTCATTTGTAGGTCAAAGATAATTATATCTTTCCCATTTGGATGTACATTTTTCCTTCAACAAAGACAATCTTCTTGGCATCATCCTCCTCCTCGGTACTTATTGTGATCATTTTCTTCCTCATGTACAAGACCGCATTAGCAGTGTTCAAGAATGACTGCCCAAGTATCATAGACACATCATCATCTATATCATAATCCATAATCTAAAAATCAGTAATAAATGTGAATCTACCACTTTCACATGCACATTTAAGACTCTCCCTATTATTGGTACCAAGTTACCATCAACTACTTGCAAATTCGTGGTGTTGGGACAATTGATATTCAAATCCGCTTGTAACATGTTCTTTATAGGCATTACATTAACTGAGGCTCCTTTATCACACAAGATGTTTCTAATTTGATGCCCATCAATGCTTAATAATACGTATATAATGTCAGGATCTCTCCTCTTGATTGGTTAAAGTCTCAGTGTGAACTTGAATTTTAGTTTCTGCTTCTTTAGAAAAACTTGATGCTATTTTCTTTCGGTGTTTCTTCAGAAGGTTCTTCATCTTGTTGCTTAACTCTCCATTGTTTCTTCCCCTTCTTGCTATTCTTGAAGGCATTAATCATTTGTTGCTTGAATCATTCGAGTTAATCTTGTTTCACTTTTATTTCTTTCTCATGAATCACTTCATGTTTTCTTATAGCAAAAGTGTTAACTTTTTCTTGCTTTTGTATCACTTGCTCTTTCATTGGCTCATTGGTTTCCATAGTGATCATGTGAATAAAACTAACATTTTCTTTAGGATTTTTGATATTGTTACTCAAAAACTACTATTCCTTCCTTGAATTCAAAGCAATGGCTAGATTAGCAAACTTTCTCTCTAAGTTCTTGATGGGTTGCGATCTTTCATTGTTCATCCTTTTAGAGGTTGCTTCATATTTTATAACTTTTTCTCATTCTTCTCATGGCTTTCCCTATTGTTGATGTTGATGGCATGCAAGAATTATTCAATTGACTTCAGTGAAGTCATTTCTTTGCTCTGGCCTAGTTTCCTTTATTGGACTTGTTGATCAAAACCTGGCGTTACCTTCAGTGGGTTATTAGGATCTCCATATGAGAAGTTATGGTTATCGTATCATTGATAAGACCTTTGAGGAGCCATTCCTTTTGACTTAAATTTTTTTCCATAGTTTTGGATGTTCATGAAGTTGACATCCTCAAACTCCATTCCTTATTGCACGTCCATTTGATTAACCACCATGGCTTGGTGATTAACGGGTTGATGTATTGCTTACAATTGTGGACTTTGTTGTCCCATTTGAAGCTTCGCCTTTTGAATACTAAAGTTAGATAGTTCTGACATAATTGCAACTTTTGAATCAATTTCGTATGTCTGGTCACTTTCTCACTGTGGAATGAGTACCGACTGTAGAGTTTTGAGCCATAATATCTAGGAAGATCTAATGCTTCGTTCTTATCCTTGATTAGTAGAGAACCACCGGGTGTGGCATCCACTAATGTTCTGGCACTGTGATTCATTCAATAGTAGAGAATTTGTAGTTGTGCTCGTTTCATGTGTCTATGTCTTAGACATCTCCTTAATATCTCTTTGAATCTTTCCCGAGCCTCATCAAGAGATTCAGTATCCTCTTGCTTGAATTGATTGATTTCCATTTTCCTTTTGCTGAGTTTCACTAGGGGAAAAAACTTGTCAAGAAATATTTCATTGATTTCTGCCCATAAACTCATACTTCATGCGTTCAGTCGTTGGAACCAAAATTTGGCTTTTCCACCCAATGAGAATGGAAAAAGTCTCATCCTGCACACCTCTTTTGTAACTCCATTAATATGAATGGTGTCGCACTTCTCTAAAATATTCTCTACATGTACAACTTGATCTTTATTCGCTAGCCCATTGAATGGGTTATTCTACACCATGTTGACTAGAGAAGGTCTCAAACTCGGTGGTGATTGCTATAAGCATAATCACTCTATTGTATGTCTTTAGAACATTTGGCTTTAAGTAGTCACGAAGATATCTCTGTCCCCGCACTCTATCTTGCACTACCAGATCACCTTCGGGCTAGTTAATGGTTACTCCCTGGCCCTATTGTTGATTTCGTGCTTGATCCTCTGCCATCTTGATTCATTGTTTTCTATCCTTTACTAGTTATATCAATCTCAGGATCGTCAGGCACTAAGTCCTTCTCTCCTTTACCATGCATGTACTAATTCTCCCCGAAAAGAAAACACAAAAGATCAAATGCAGATTGTCAAACTTAAAACTTAAGAACCTTTTTTTAATAGACTTAGAAGAAAATTACTTAAAATACAACTTAAAAATTTCGTAAACTAAAGAAACTAGTAAGTGGGTACCTATCCCCGGCAATAGCTCCAAAAACTTGATCCTAGTAGCAAATATGACGGCTCCATTGTAGTAATAAAGTGAGCAACTAATGTTGATTACGGATATCATCTACACCGAAAGAAGTATTGAACATAGTGTACTTAGTCAAACTTAATCTATTAATAAGAAAATTCCTTTTTAATTGGTTTTAATTAAACTATTCTATTCTAATAAAACAATGTAAATACTTTTACTCTTATATTAAGAAGATCTTAGTTCACAACTTCACCTAGGAAATGAATAACTATGCTTTTCAACTTACTTCCTTCTTATTCTTTATGTTTGTGCGATGCTCGATTAGAATAGACATATTTCCTTAATATTCACTTCAACCCACCGTCGTGATGGAAAAGATTTTAATGTGCAAACTAAAACTCCACTCATCAGTGTCAATGACATAAGTTATGCATTGCTTTAACTTCCAAATCTGTTGACTCATAACCACTTAAATTTACTATCGATGCATCCTTAATCAATAACCATTCATCGAAGTTATATATGTTATGGTTATATTGTCCATATCCGGCTTAACAGCTTCAATAGCCATGGTAATTCCTAAAACGTTTAATCAACAAACATGTGATCAAGGTGTTCATAGCATTACACATAGAATTAATACAAATTCTAATCATTGCACTTTTTTCTTGATAATCCATTCATAACTAATTTAGTTTAACATTCATACCATATGATCCATTGATCCCTAAGATTAATGAACTATTCACTCATCATTGAAATAAATGTACACATCATGGTATTCATTGCAATCAAATATTGAATTAAATAACTTCAATTAAATCAAGAAAACAATATTGAATAACCACACATGAGGTCTTTAATGCCTTCTCCTCCAAACTCTTCTTAATACTCAAGAACAATGTAAAATTATGCTATTCTATGATAATTGGTTGTAATGTGTGTGTTTAACACGTTCTAATACCTATTTATATCCCTAAGAAACTTAAGAATACAATTAGAAACATTAATAAACAATTCCAAATAAACTAGAACTATAAACTTTCTTTTTTTTTACATTCCAGTGTTGTCTGTAAGTGATCAGGCGCTGTGTGTGTAAAGCCACAACGCTGCCATAGCTTCGACCTTTTTATGTGTATTTTTCCTTAACACTAGACTTAGTGCCTCGCATAGTCCATCTCGACACTGTGTGTATAACACCATAACGCTGCCATTATGTTAACTCTACTGTCCTACTTTTCTTCTTTTCTCTCCTTCTCCACGCCTTACCCATGATGTATGGTCATTACCCACGGTGTCAAGCATACTAGCCGTGATGTCAAATGTACTTTTGTGTATTTTATCCTCATTTTGTCATGAAATCACTCCCTTGTCTCCTTCATACCTTGTATACCAGAAAACACAAATACCATTAATTAGAGCTCATTCTAGGATATATATACCATATATACTACTAAACTAATCCTATATATAGGTCTAAATAACTACTTATCACCTATTCTTGAATCTCAATGCTCCATTTGCCAAAAGCTTCCAATTTGGAGTTTCCTCACTGTCTGCCTGTGATTTGTACTTTCCATACTATGAATCAATTCTCATAGAGTCTATAACTCTGGAAACAACCTCTATGCTCTTATCTCAACTCGTACCAAGGAACATGAAACATCAGTCTCTCCCGTAGGTAACTCATGTATGCGCATCACTGAGACCTCCTTGAGCAATCTATACTCCTTGGTCATCATCATACCCACATCATATGTTTCCTTCCTCATACGACTCAATGCATCTACCACAACGTTTGCCTTCCAAAATGATATTGAAGTTTAAGGTCGAAGACTTTTAAGAACTCGAGCCAACGCCTTTGTCGTATAATTAACTTACTTTATGTGAACAAATACTTTAAACTCTTGTGATCAGAGAACATTGTGAACTTCTCACAATACAATTAATGCCTCCACAACTTCATAACAAACAAACTGATGCTAGTTTCTAAATCATGAGTTAGGTAGTTCTTCTCATGTACTTTCAACTATCTCGAACCATAGGTGATCATGGCCGTAAGTATAACGACTCTATTGTAGTAATAGCGTGACCAAATTATGTTAATTACGAATATCATCATTAGGGAAAGGTGTATGCACTCAATAGCAACAAGCCAAAATTACTCTATTGTTAAGGAAATACTTTTTTAAGTTGGTTTTATAACTAAACTATTCTAATCTAACAAAACAATGTAAATTAGTTTGAAACTCTTATATTAAGAATATCTTATTTGACAACTTCACCAGGTAATGAAGGACTATACTTTTCAACTCACTTTATTCATCTTTAGTATGTGTGTCTAATGCCTAATTAGAATAGACACATTTCCTTCATATCCACTTCAACCCATTTTTGTGACGAAAAAGATTCTAATGTGTAAACAAGAACTCTACCTATTGATGCAAATAACGTAAGCTCCAAATTGCTTTAAGTTCCAAATCATTAGATTCATAACTAATTAAGTTTACTATTTGTGCCTCCCTAATCAATAACTATTTATCGATGTTATGTATTTTACGGTTGTACCGTTCATATCAGGCTTAAAAGCTTTAATGACCATGATAACTTCTAAAACCTAATATTAACAAACACGTGATGTAGATGTTCGTAGCCTTACACTCATAATCAATGTAAATTCTAACCATTTCACTTTTTAACTTTAAAATCTATTCATGTTTATAGCATAACATTTATACTATAGGATCCATTGACCCCTGAGATTAATGAAATACTCACACTTCATTGAAACAAAAATGCACATAGTGGTATTCATTGAAGTCAAAGATTAAATGAATAACTTCAATTAAATCAATAAAAACAATTCGAATCATCACGCGTAAGTCTTTAATGTCTCCTCTTCCATAAATCTTTTTAATACTCTAGAATAAAGTAAACCTATGCTAATCTATGATAATAGCTGCTAATGGTGCTAATGTATATATTTACCACATTCTAATATATATATATATATTTATACTCCTAAGACGTGTTTGAAACCAATTGGAAACCCTATTAGAGAATTTTACACGAAATAGAACTCTAACTTGCGATTTTATTTACTCTCAGCACTGTCTGCAAGTGGTCCGACTATGTGTGTATTATGCCACAGAGCCATGACAGCTTTGGCCACTTTGTGTGCTTTTCCTTGTTTTGTAGACTCGACACCTTGTGCCTCCTGTCTCGGCGTCGTCCTTTATCCTCTATGGCACTGGCACTGCACCAACCATCCTGACTCATTTCCTTGGTTTCCTACGGCATCCACCTTCCTTCCCACAGCGCCAATTCTCTTAGCCACAATGCTAACCTCAACTTTTGTGTATTTTAGCACCATTTCTTCACGAATTCCCCCATTTTCTCCCTTATGCCTTGTATACTTGAAAGTACATAAATACCATTAATTAGATCTCATTTTTGGATATTTAGGCTAATTATACTACTAAACTAATAATATATATAAGTTTAAATACTCACTCATCAAATACCCCTAAATTTATAGTTTTGCACGTTTAGCGCAAAAGTGAATTTTACTAAGTATTCTAACTACTCCTATTACTCAAGTTCATATTCATTTTACATCATTCGTGGAGTATCTTTTAATCCAAATAAGTTCATAATAATAATCAACTCAAGAGTTTTTATTTTCAAAAACATATATTTTCAAAACATGTAGCATTAACAACACATACAATTCACTTTTGAAACTTAAGAGTAGATCATAACCATAACCATCACTACACACAAGTTTCTTTCACCGCGACACTCAAGTACCAAGTGTACAATCTCATGATTTCTCATTAAGCTTATAAATTCACAAATAAGCATAGATCAAACTAATTTGGTTGACTTTAGCACTTCAAGAATCTATCAGACATAACATAGCCGAAAAGATGATTTAATTCAATTAAGCCACTAGTATTCAAGCTAAATCTTTTATTTGAAGAATTTTATTCTAACTTCCGCCTTTCTTTTCATTTAGTTTTTTTCTTTTATCCTTTCTCCTTATATATTTTCAATGCACGGTCCTTGCTACTTTTCCTATGGAATCCATTTTTTTTTTTTCACTTTTTTTGACAATCAAGTTCTTTGCTCCATTTCCTGTAGAACTTGTAGGACTCTTTCTTTTCTCGTTCTTTCTAAAACTCTTGTTAGCACTTCTTACTTTCACTCTATCAAACAAGTTAACTCCAACATTTTCATTAAACATTCCTACTTCTTCCCCTCCTTGCACTAAGTGTTTATTTGCTTTTGATTATCAATTAAGACTCATACTTATTATAGAATTCCTTAGAGATCTAACTTTTTCTACAATAAGTATTATAGTATTCTCCTTGCTTTTGTTTTAAGATCATGATTTTCCCTAACTCTAGGTTTCTAATCATGAAATTATACCATTATTTGATCATTTTCATTTTTTAAATTTTTTTAAAAAATACTTCTCTTGAGTTTCATATCAACAAGATACTTGTATTCTTACTCATATTCAATTAAAGGCATGAACTTTACAAATGAATTACTTATTCATTACATATTACTATATATAACCTAATCTATACTACCTAAACACATTCAAATAATAAGTAAATGTAAAAATAATATGCTACCATGTTTTCCTCTTTAACTAGTTCAAAAATAAAATTTTAACGATCATACCTGTAGTGTTTATCCTTATTTCATCCTTTCTTACCACTTTCCATAGTGTAGTGTTGATGCCCCCAAAATTAAACCAAACCTTATCCTTAAGGTTTAAAAATAAGTCTGAAATATGAAAACACTAAAACACAAACTTATAAAATAAATTAAACTTAGAATCTAAACGATTAAATAAGTGACATAATATCCCAAATATAAAGATAATCAATATAAATGTATTTCTTAACTCCTTAAGGTCTAAAGAAATCCAAGACTATGACATCAGGAGTGCACATTGTCATCATCATCATCAATATCATCAGCTCTAGTATAAGATAGTGTCAAATGACATTTTACCTTTCTGCTTTGCACCACATCTAGATCAAACACAGTTTAATATTGTTAGAAAACCAAAATATCTATCAGTAGGTCTCATCTGCCTGCTCCTCTCATATCTACCTATGTTCCTATGATGATATGCAAATAACATGATTTTTTACTACCCATTCAATCAGTCTTGCTCATACCTCATCAAGGCTTCACGACATTGAGCCCTATCCTTTGGTACTATCTCCTCATCTTAAAATTCACAACCTTTACTTCCATTTAGTCAAGTCCTCTAGTAGTGGTACTGGTGGCTATGGTGGAGGAGGTGGTGGAAAAAACTTAGGACCATCCAAGTCTTGAACTCTTATAAATTAGTCTACAAACTCATAGCTTTCAGCAAATCCCTACTAGTGATCATCATCTTCTCCATCTCCTTTGTCTTGCAACTCCTAGGCTAACTTCGTTACTGTTGATGTTGCTGCGTGATCTTCTTGTTTCTTGGCCAACAACTTGGCATCAAGTTTGTTTCCTTCGACTCGCTCCCTCTTATCTTTGGAGTCTTAGTAACTTTTTGGTGATTTCAGTGTGGGTATGAACTCCTCATCCATGGTTGGTTGGGCCTCAATATCAAACTCTTCATCATGAAGCAATCGTACTCCAGCCTTCAAGCACATATAACTAATCAAAACTGAAAACAACAGTTTGTTGTCTCTCTCTGATGTTATGTATTCCTTTAGGTTCTTGTAAATGATCTTGGAAAACGTTGATCTCCCTGTTCTTTGTAATCTCAAACAAACAAGCTATTTTTGGCTTGTTGATCTTGCCCTACTGGGTTGTTGGTTATAAAGAAGCAACAAGAAAATATTGCCATATTTTGTAAAATTTCCTCACGCTCCACTTTTTAATGTGCTTCTGCACATTCTTAGCACCCATTACCTATCCTTGTTGTCCTCAAACAACTAATGCTCGTTCGATGGCTTTAAAAGGGTGTAGGTTATAGGATTTCTCATATAAATAATCCAGGAAACTTTGGTCGGCTCTAATGTTACTCAAGTGCTTTAACCCATGGATGCTATTAATTTAACATAAATTAAAGGGAGCAAACATACCTTTCTCCTTCACTAGATAATCTTTCCTAGTAAACTTTGTATTAGCATAAAATTCATACATAATTTCACTCACTTTTTTAACTTTTGTTATGTCCATAATCTTGAGTGAATTGCTCCAAACCTTGTTACTTAATGAAGTTGCTTACTATTTTATCATACTTGGCCGGTAAAATTAATTCCTCTTTCCCAAATGAACTCTCTATGCTCAATGACATCATATCTATCATTGGCTTCTCTACTAATATATTACTTTGACTTAAATGGACTAGGTTCCTCCTTATTTGTGATAGCCCCTTATTTAATCTAGGGCACTGTCTGGCATAATATCATCATTAAACCTTAATCTCAGCTACATATGACTCAACAACATATTAGTCAGCCTTTCTATCTAATTCTCGTCATTTCTTGTGTTCAGGATAAGTACAACAAAATTCTATTTATTAGTGAATTTCAGAGTTAATTTAAAATTTTAAAATTTATTAACTTATTTAGCGAAAGTCCACATTTCCAAATATATTAAATAGTATTTAAAATCATAAAGATAGCAAAAAAGTTGTTGAAACTTAAATATGCTAAGAAATACCAAAGCTAAGTAAGTGAAACAGGCACTAACTAATTAGTGATGACCTAGGTCTGGTCAGCCATGAGATATGTCACATCAGCCTTTATAGCCACTCTAAAGGATGTGAATATTATCACAATAGTCTGCTTCTCATTTGCCGACATCTTTAGGGAATCTAACCCCATGTGTCGTGCCATAATAGTGGCGAGTGTCGACATCCCTAAGGAATATAACCCAGTGTGTTGCTTATATCAAATATAATGCAATGGACCCTAGGTACTAGGACTATATAATTTCAAAGAATGACTCGATTATAGATGTTCAAGACTTGGCTAATTGCTACAAAGCACAAAAATTAAGAGTACAAATCCATTCAACACATTCACATTCTTCTCTACACTAACATTTATTGGAATATAATATATCATTTACAACAACAAAATAATGTAAGAATAGAGTCAACGAGTCAATGCAAGAATATAGATATCATGAATCAAAACTCAACAAGTAAGGAATAACAAGATAACTCATGATATTAAAATACAAAGCATCATATAGTCATATAGACTATAAAAGGAACATTCATATAGAAATGAAATGTAAAATAGGACCTCAATGGATTTACTTTCAAATCACTTAAGATTTTCTAGCTTGAACCAGCTCGCGATCACTCCAATCTTACGTCCTACACCCAGTCTCGACTCTCAAAGCTTATATAGTTCATATTAAAGTTTGAGGTTACTGAAATGGTAGCAAGTTGACCATATGCATATAGAGTAATTTATATCTATTGTTCAACTACTTCATTATACTAACATCACTATTATTTGGGATCAAACTCATTTTCACCATTACACATTCCTAACTAGGTTAGTTATATGGTGCAATAGATAGAGTTATTAGTATTGTTATTATTTTCAACCTTGATATTTTATATTCTATCACAACTATTTATTTTATCAAATTAATGATCATATGATCTAGCACATGTTACGTAATTAACAAATATAATCGCCCCAATAATATCAATTTATATAAACTCACATATGATGAACTTAAAGTTGGTTCTAAATTAGATCAAGTCTTATTATTTGTTATATATATGTATATATGTTAATCATATTAACTAGGTTTACTCACCAATTAAAATGTATCATCTTAAGTCATAATTTAGTTTCAATAACTAAATTATGACTAGGAATGATTAGGAAGAAGAAGGTGGACTTGCCTCTTTATTTACTCTACTTAAGCTTAATATTGAGATTTTATGGTGTGAATGCTCCAAAATCCTAACTTGAAATGATCCTTTAATGGGGTTTTACTCTCTTTGAACAACATAAAAGCTTACTTTACTGTAGTTATAAAAATTTTAAATTTTCAATACTTATAGTGGGTGTTCTTACTAATTTGATGATGTCTCTAAAGTGTTGCATGTAATTAATTTTTCTAACAAGGATTTATGATGAATTACATGTATTTTAATTTAAGGTAAGCCACTTGTCCTCCAAGTGAGACCACTTGTTCTCCTTGTAAGAGGCTTGTAAAGCAATTTATTTGATTGACTTGATTGCTTTAAGATATGTGCTCGCACTTCGTTTTGCGTGTTTGTTGATCGAAAATTAATTTATGCTCTAAAATTCGTTTGACGTCCGATTTAAATACAGTCAATTGTGTTGTACCCGTATCAGACCAAAGATTATTTTAGTGCCAATTTTTTCTTATATTCTTAATATTTAACATTCGGATATTCTTGACTTACCTATCACTCTCTATTCGGTCCCACGTCGACATGCATTTTAAGGCATGTCTCTGTTCTCGCCTCAACTCCCATACATAACAAGTAGGAATGACTTAATAAGTCTACACAAATATAATACACTAGGAAACCATTATAAACAAAATAAAGTATACCACTAGCACGTGCCATGGTCGTTGTACGTATCTCGATGCAAGTCCATCGTCACGGGTTGGTTATCTAGATAACGCAAAAATACGAGATCAGAAATTTTGGCTGTGACAAATCTACGAGATTAGAAATTTGGGCTGTGGAAAATCTTCCCAGCTAATGGAGACTTTGTCCTCGAAATTAAGATTTAGGTTAAGGTAGTACCTGACTCAAGAATTTATAGGAATATATCTCGCTTGTAGTGTTCTTGCTCCCAAGTGAGTTTCCTATTACGAGTACCTTCAGGATAGATTGCTCCTCAGCTTTGTACCCTTCGATGTTCGATTTGAATAAGTTGCTCATCATAAGATATATCTTGGCTCAGGTAAATCAGACTCAAATAAATAGTCATTCGTACACCTGCCTTCGACTCAACTAGTCGAAGCATGGAAATATGGAAGAATGGTTGAATCCCAAACATCTATGGAAGTAGATTAAGCTCATATGCATATTTCCTGACCTGTCTCTCATGAAAGGCCCGATGAAACTTAGTGCAAGCTTGCTTTTCACCCCAAATCTTTGAAGACCTTTTCAAAAGGAAACCATTAAGTAAATAAAGGCTCCCTCAGTAAACATGATATTGGTGTGATATTTGTTTGCCTTTTTTGTCTCTCTTAGGCACCCTTGAGTCTCTAACGAATCAGTTTGGCCTTCTTCGTATAGTTAATAACAATCTCAAGCCTCAAAATCTCTTGTTCCTCTGGTTCAGCCTAATACGATGGCGTGCGACACGGTTTGGCATATAAATCCCTAAAAGGTTTCATCTCGATACTTGCCTAATAATTGTTGTTGTAAACAAACTCACACAATGGTATGTACTCCTCTCTAGGTCTGCCAAACTCCAACACACAAACCCGTAACATGTCCTTGACAACCTGAATCAATCTCTCAGTCTATTCATCAGTTTGAGGATGAAAATTCCTATTGAACTATATGCACATACTATAGTGCTCGTGCATATTTCACCACTTCTTGAACATATACGTAGCATCTCTATTTGACGTGATCATTAATGGAACCTCATGCAGCTTGATAATTTCTCTGCTAAATAGTATACTAAGCTAGTCAAATGTGTAATGCACGGCTACTGGTAGGAAATGAACAGACTTCATTAGTCAACAATTACCTAAATTGAGTCATGTCTCCTAGAGGTCCTCAGTAGTCCTTTGACAAAATCTATAAAGATGTCTTCCCACTTCCATCATGGAATGGGAAAAGGATGTAATAATCCTCAAGGTTTATCATGTTCGGCCTTCACCTGCTAACAAATCCTACTATTCTTAATGAACTCAGATACATCCTCCTTATTCCTAGGACACCAAAAGTGTCTCTGCATGTCATGGTACATCTTGGTCATGCTTGGATTAATAGTAAATTTGGAATGGTGTGATTGTTGAAGAATCTCATCTCTCAGCTCCAATACCTTGGGTATCCACAATCTTTCCATATATCTCAGACACTAATATGTAGTCTCTACCAAGTCAGCAAAATCATCACTCTGTGCTAACTCACTAAACCTTAGGTATAAAATATCGGTCATCTGACCTTCAGACACTCTCTATGTAGACATAGTCTATAATCTAATCTTTGCACATATCATCACTTTAGTGTCAGTAGGAACCTATGACTGACTCGTCATCGATGCCACCTCGAGTAACTCATACTCATGTGTCATATGTCATCTACAATCTCAACATCTCTAGGTATCCTACTCAACACATCCACGACTACGTTAGCTTTTCCTAGGTGATACTATAAAGAAAAGTCGTAGTCTTTCAGAAACTCCAGCCATATGCGATGTCTCATATTCAACTCTTTCTGTGTCAAATGATGCTTATACTTTTGTGATTAGTGAATAGTGTGAATCTCTCTCAATATAGGTGATGTCATCATATCTTCAATGCAAATACCATCGCTGCCAACTCTAAGTCATGTGTAGGATAGTTCTTCTCATGTATCTTTAATTGTCTATAAGCATACGTCATTATAGCTTTTCCCTGCATCAACATGCAGCCTAGACCCATATGAGAAGCATATGTATTGGACCTATCCTCATCCATGATCCTAAATTTAGGGTAGCAGGTATCGCAGTGGATCTGACCAAAATTTAGGCTGTCATAGATTGGCCAGCACTATGTCATTTACTGAGATCAAGAGTTTTCTGGGACTAATAGCATGTTATTGGAACATAATATATCATTTACGACAATAATGGAACCATATAGTGTGGAAATAGAGTAATAAATTAATGCAAGAATATAGATATCATGAATAAAAACTCAACAAGTGAGGAATAACAAAATAGCTCATGATATAAGAATACAAAGCTTCATATAGTCATATAAACTATGGAAGAAACATTTAGATAGAAATGAAATGCAAAATAGGGCCTCGACGGATTTACTTTCAAATCACTTAAAATCTTCTAGCTTAAACCGGCTCCCGACCATTCCAATATCGTTTCCTACACCCCATGTCGACTCTCTAAGTTCCTGTGGTTTATATTAAAGTCTAAGGTTTCTAGAATGGTTGCAAGTTGACCATATGCATATAAAGTGATTTATATCGATTGTTCAACTATTTCGTTTATACTAATAGCACTATTACTTGTGATCAAACTCATTTTCACCATTACACATTACTAACTAGGTTAGTTATATGATGCAGTAGATAGAATTATTAGTATTGTTATTATTTTCAACTTTGATATTTTATATTCTATCACAACTATTTATATTAGCAAATTAATGATCATATTCTCTAGCACATGTTATGTAATCAATCTTATTTCCCTAATAACATCAATACATATTAAGTAACATATGATGAACTCGAAGTTGGTTCTAAAAACAGATCAAGTCTTATTATTTTTTATATATATAAATATGTTGATCATAATTAACTAGGTTTACTCACACCATTACATGTATCATCTTAAGTCATAATTTAGTTTCAGTAACTAAATAATAAAAGATGTGATCAAAACTAGAGTTTTTTTTTTTTTTTTGCTTTCTTTTAATACACATTAGTATACTATATTTTATAAATTATCCTAGCTTATACTATAGTAAATTTTTTAGTCATTCATATTGTTAGGGCTCTCGAACTTCATATAATGAGCTAACACCAAAATCCATTAGCTAAAATTTAACTTCCTTAATTTTCATGAATGAACTAGTGAGAAATACATAGACTACCATTAAAACTTCTAGCTAGATTTGGAACCTAAACAACGCATTAACTAGGAAGATTAAAGGGATCCAACAAGATATAAGTTAGAAAAATTAAAGAAATTCAAAGGATATTAATTTTGGTTTAAAATACAAAGAATATAAAGAAGGTACGCAGTAGAACTAATCTTGCGTGCACACATTTCACACTACAACACCTCAATGGTTCAATTTAGATAACAATAGGAAAGGAAATAATGAATTTGATATCAAAGTATGAATGATTAGGAACAAGAAGGTGCACTTGCCTCTTTAATTGCTCTCCTAAAGCTTATTATTGAGTTTTTATGGTGTGAATGCTTCAAAATCCTAACTTGAAATGATCATTTAATGGGGTTTTGCTCTCTTTGAAGAAGATAAAAGCTAACTCTACTTGGGTTATAAAAATTCTGAGTTTTTTATACTTATAGGGTGCGTTTCTTACTAATTTGATGATGTCTTTAGGGTGTTGCATGTAATTAATTTTTCTAACAAGTGTGTATAATGAATTACATGTATTTTAATTTAAGTAAACCACTTATCCTCCATGTAAGACCACTTGTTCTCCATGTTGGAAACTTGTAAAGTGCTTTATTTGATTGATTTGATTGCCTCAAGATATGTGCTCGCACCTTGTTTTGCGTATTTGTCGAGTGAGAATTAATTTATGCGCCAAGATTTGTCCGACGTCCGATTTAAATGTAGTCAATTGCGTCAGACTATTGTCAGACCAATTATTATTTTGGTGCCAATTTTGTACCTATATTCTTAATATTTAACATTTGGATGTTTTTACTTACCTATCACTATTTACTCGGTCCTACGTCGACACGCATTTTGAGGATTGTCCTTGCTCTCACCTAGACGCCTATACAAAACAAATAGGAATGACTTAATAAGTCGACACAAATATAATACACTTGAAAATCATCAGACAAAAGAAAGTATACCTCGGCCATATGCCTCGGTTAGTGTGTATCTCAATGCGGGTCCTACGCCACGGGTTGGTGATCCTGATTACGGATAAATATAAGATTAGAGATTTGGGCCATGACATCATTATAATCTTTTGAAGATGACGCCTCAAAATCATTTCCTCTCACTTTGCTCACTCGACTTGCTTGCCTCCTTGTTCTCGGCATTTTCCTCAAAATTCATATAACGACACAAGTAACAACACGAGTCTTCAAATCATGTAAAATCAAGATTTTATATCACAAGGTCATTCACATGCCAAATAATACAAAAGACATATACTAGGCCTCCATAAGTCACATTGATGCCTAATATGCACACAAATTGAAATTCCTATCCAACAACCTCATATCCGCAATTCATGCAATTTCATCAAAATTTCTCAAAAATTTCAGAGTATAACTAATGAAATTGTAAATTTACCTCAATACTAGACTACTTTCTGGCGTAGAATACTCCTCCAAGCCTCTATCAATATAAGTCCTCTCACTTTGCTCACTTGTTAAAATCGTAGTGCGCATTTGAATTAAATCCCCAAATCAATGTCCTAACTCTTTTTCTTTGTGCAAATTCATAATGAACTCTTTTTTCACTCTCGATCACTAGGAACTCTCTTTTCTCATTCAAAAAAAAAATTAACCTTGGGTTCTAAAGGGGTGTATTCTTGGTTGGTGGTGTATGAAGTGGGTTGTAAGTGTGCAAGATGTGGTGAAATGAAGATTAAAACCCATCTCTTCTACACTGTTATTGTCCCTTATAGGGCACAACGTCGTGATGGAGCCGTGACGGCGTCAGCTGAGCTGTAAGGTTTTTTCATGCACACCTTTGCGTTTTATTGGCGTTGTGCCTTATACCCCAGGCGCGGCGCGACACACATACGATGTTAACCTATCGGTCCACGTTAATTGCATATTTTTTTCATTAATTCCTATTTGGAGCTCTCTCAAATTTATGTATTACTACTCAAGGTGACGTGACCATGTGAAATCCATGTTTATATGAGAATTTCATAAAACCTTACAAGTGATTTGTCTATCTACCTTACCTTTACTGCTTTAACTCCTCCTCTATTTTTCTTTATACTGAGTTAATCGTGACTTGTCCATTTCAATGAATTGTCACCTAGCAAAAGCCTTTCCTCCACATTTATCTAAAATTTTTAAAAGTAAGAAACTAAAATGTTTGAATTTTCTTTAACTAAACTAAATAACTACTCAACTGAAATTTAAAAACCCTTGGGCTACCTTCGAGTAGCGCTTAGTTTAACATCATTAGTCTGATGCCTTTTCACTTATTTAGTCCGAGTCTAAATTGAGATACTCCATTTGTAGATCACTGATAATTATATCATTACCATTTGGTTGTATTTCTTGCCCATCAACAAAGACGATCTTCTTGGCATCATCATCTTCCTCGATACTCATTATGATATTTTTCTTCCTTGTGTACAATTCAACATTAGCGGTGTTCAAGAATGGTCGCCAAGTATCATAGACACATCATCATCCATATTGTGATCCATGATCTCAAAATCTATGAAGAATTTGAATCTACCTACTTTCACATGCACATTCAAGACTCTCTCGATGGTTGGTACCAAGTTGTCATCAGCTACTTGCAAATTTGTTATATCAGGACAATCGATCTTCAAATTAGCATGTCACATCCATTATTGGCATGACAATGACTGAGGCTCCCATATCCTATAAGACATTTCTAAACCAGTGCCCATTAATGCTTATTGATATGCATGTCTCTGATATCTCTCCATTTGATTGGTTGATGTCTCAGTATGAACATGAACTTTAGTTAGCTTCCTTGAAACCACCTTGATATTATTTCCTTTTGTTGTTTCTTCAAAATGTTCTTCATCTTTTTTCTTAGCTCTCTAATGTTTATTCCCCTTCTTTTGATGTTTTAAGGCATTGATCCATTGTTGCTTGAATCCTTCGAGTTCATATTGTCTCACTTCCGTTCCTTTCTCATGCATCAGTTAATGTTTCCTCATAGCCAAAGTGTTGACTCTTTCTAGCTTGTACATCACTTGCTCTTGTCTTGGCTCATTCGTTGTTGTAGTGCTCATAATATGACTATCACTAACATTCTTCTTGCGATTTGTTACTTGAAAACTGTTTTTCCTTCCTTGGATTCAAGGCAATGGCTGACTGACCAATCTATATCTCTAGGTTCTTTAAGGATTGTGATCTCTCATAATCCATTCTCTTCCTATTCTATTTCACATTTTCCATATATTTCTTATGTATCTCATGGCGTTCTCTATTACTCATCGCTTTACCCTAGCAACCCTCGTTGCACTCGTTGATCGAAGCTAGGAGGTAACTTCTGTGCATTATCATGATTTCCATAGGAAATGTCAGGGTTTTATTGTTGTATCCTTAATAAAACCTTTGAGGAGCTATTTCTCAGGGCCTAATGTTGTTTCCATAGCTTTGGTTGTTCATGAATTTGATGTCCTCACCATTTCTGGCTATACGTCCATTTCATTAACCACCATTAATTGATGATTAATAGGTTGTTATATTAATTGCCATTGTGGACCTTGTTGTCCCATTTGAAGCTTTGCCATTTGATCGCTCAAATAGATAGTTATGCCATGATAATTAATCTCATATACGCCCGTTGGATTCCTCATGAACTTAAGGTGGATCTACAGAAATCCTTTTCACATTCACCGCATGAACTAGATTTTGTGCGTCAAAAACCCAAAACTCTCACTTGCTAAACTTGGCTTACGAGTGATCCTTCGAAATCTGCAATGTCACTTTTAGATGTCTCTCGTGCTCTTCTTGAGTGTTGGAATAGACCATGATGTCGTCAATAAAGAAAATGATGAACTTATCACCATAAGACCTGAAGACTCTGTGCATGAGAACCACGAACACTGCAAGTGCATTAGTAAGTCCAAATGACATCACTATGTCCATGTCTCATCTTGAAAGTAGTCTTTTTAATGTCTTCTTCCCGTATCCTTAGTTGATAATACCTTGACCTTAAGTTTATCTTCAAAAATAACTTTGCTCCCCACAATTGGTTAAATTGGTCATCGATCCTAGGGAGTGGATATTTGTTCCTAATTGTCACCCAATTCAATAGTCAATGCACATCCACAAACTACCATCCTTCATTTTCACAAATAATACAGGTGCTCCCGAAGGCGACATGTTTGGGTAAATAAAACCTTTCTCTAATAATTCCTCCAACTGATTCTTCAACTCAACTAACTCATTGGGTGTCATCCTATATGGTGGTATATAAATAGGTTTCATACCAAGAATAAGGTAAATAATAAAATCAATATCCTAGGGTGGAGGGAGTCTAGGCATGTCAGAGGGAAAGACTTCCGGGAACTCTCTAACCATTGGAATTTGGTCAAGTTTGACTTCATGACCATCGTCATCCCTAGCTGTCAAACTAATGAGATTTTACAAGTCATTAACAGTTTTTACCTTCCTACGAATAGCAACTTGGCTAGGTGCACGACCTGTATATATGAATTGTAGTATACCAAGAATCCGAAAGGTAACGGTCTTAACAAAATAGTAGATATTAGCATGGTAAGCTGCTAACCAATCCAGCTTAATAGGGCATCATACTCTAAGTACTTTAACACTTGAAAATCATGTGATAAAACATGATTCTCAATTTTTATTAAACAACCCTCACATACCATGTTAGGATATACTTTCTCACTAGCAGGTGTACTCAAGTCGAGAGTATACTAGCTCTCACCGCTTTTAGTTTTAACTCATCAGCCATCTTACCAAATAAAAATGAAATAGTAGACTTGGAATCAAGCAAGGTATGCATGCCTCTATCACAAATGTAAACTATATCTACCACCAAATATCGAGTGGCCCCCGCATCTGGTTCTACAATAGCATGCACTCCACCGCTAACTGGCTGAATAATGCTAGTTGTGAACCCTGCTTGCCAGTTATCTTGCTTATTAGGATACTCTACCTTAAAGTGCCCAACCGGCCCGCATCCAAAACATACACCCTTAGGTCATTAAAATGATGTGGATGATGATGTCACTGATTTGGTTGGCCTGATTTGATTGGCATTAAACTAAACAGTCCCTTGCTTAGATATTCTCTGATCATCATTTTGGAAGTGGCGATTTATACCCCAAACAATAGGTAGTTAAGGGGGTAGGGGTAAGAGTAGTTCTCGCTGAATTATGCAAAACCCACAGTGCCGCACCACAATGAGTGAAACTATCAGAATGTTCTTTGTTCTTGCTTTGCTTAGAGTAACCCATATAATAAATTTTTCCGGACCTACTCCTACTAACTCATTGATAGTCATCCCTACTCATCGCCCGTGGTGGTGGCTTAGCATCCCTATCCCTATTAACCTGATATGCCACCTTGCAATGTTGTGCACTAGCAACTGCCCTAGCATAGCTCTCTGACTTAAAGGGTGATACATGTTTCCTGATGTGCTCATTTAGTCCGATAATGAATCTAGTGACCCTTTCCTCCGTGGTAGCCACATAGTCTGGAGAAAAATCTAATAACTCATTATACACTTATTTGTGTTCTTTTACTAGTCTGCCTCCCTACACTAAGATCAAAAACTGGCGCTCCTTAGCATCTTGGACCACCTTTGGGAAATATTTCTAAAAAAGAAGGTCTCGAACCTTGACCTAGTGTCAATTGGACTTTCGACCCTCTTCACTTACTACCACCACTTATAAGCCTTCTCTTCTAGGAGATATGAAGCAAGGAAAATCATAGTGGGACTATTGATCTTCAGAACTTCTTGTCTCTTCTCCATATATATGATTCAATGCACAGCCTTATTTGCCACTCCATCCCCAGGGAAATGTGGTATGTTGTACTTCATAAACTCCTACTGAATCTTAAGCATCTTGAGGGTTTCTACATCTGCTGGTAATTATAGTGGTAACACTTCGGTGCTACGGGATTCTCATCTACCCTAACCACTAACTAACCCATATCATTTTCCTCATTTCCAACCTTTGTACGCATAAACCAGCTCCCACAACTGGTGGTTGCATTTGTGGAACTACTTGTGGTTGTGGCAACGATGGCATCTGCAGTGGTGCCATTTGTGCTCTTTGTTCCCTAATAGCATCTATAATCTCATTCATCCAACACTCTTATGCTGCACACATATCCTCAATTGTCTTGTGAGGATTGTCAGCCATTTCGGCCATTTGGCATTCCATTTGAGCATGGAACTATTCATTAGTAGTCCCTTGTGTACCGCTACACTCCTCAATCCATATGAACTTCCACCTCGAATACTCATTATGCACTATGAGCAGTTCAAGGAAGATAGTTCCAAAGATCTACATTAAAGATAAGATGAATGAACAACATATCTAACGATATAGATATTATATAAATAAGCAAATAGCATCATAACATATACTTGTTCATTTTTAATTCCCATTCTCACCTTAAGTTTGCTCACTTAGGCCTATTAAGTTAATGCAAACCATAAACCTTTGCAAATTATTTCATTGCTTAACAATGACCAACCTTTTCTAAGTGTAAAAACTTACTAATCCCTAAGGTGACTTAAATTAGATATTATTCATGACTTTTCAATTGAGTCCTATACCCGATTTTCAAGATTGCACTACACTTTTGCCTTTACGCACCTTTACCTAAGGTTAGGATATCAACTGTGATCTTTCATAGGTACTAATGCCAAGACTAGATACTAATTGTGGTCATTACCCACTTTGTTTTTAGGTTCGATTAGCCTAGGCTCTGATACCAACTATGATGTTGGTATCACAAATTTCCATAACCTTATAAATTGTCCCTTTATGTTCTAATGCCTAAAGCTTTGATACCAACCGTGACATCCCCAATTCCTATAACCTAGGCCGACCGGCCTAAACCATCACCAAACCCCTAAAGATAACCCAGCGAGTCGGACGATGATCTAGTAAGCCTTAACCTATTGAAATAATATCAGACAATCTACAAATAGACTATTAAGACATATAAATAGTGTGGGATAAAAGTCTCGTAAGTCTATTAGGTGCGAAAATAAAGTAGAAAATTTTACAAAAGCTCAACAACTAACCTATGGGTTCTACTCATGGTAAAATCCCCTGTTTATTACAAAATGTCTCAAAATCAATAAAATATAAATATAACAACCTTATAAACAAGAAAAGAGCTTCTACACTACGATCATGCCATTTTTTTGTCTTAAACAATGGCCGAGGTACCAAGAAGGGGAAAATAGTGGGGTGAGTAATATTTCAACGAGCTCAGTAAAGCAAAAGCATGTTTTACCCTCAATCATCCAAGTAATACCTAATGTGTAACAACTAGCATGAATAAGGTTATTAAACAATTTCTACTATGATTTCGGGCATGAAAGGATTGACAAGTCAAAAATTACACTTGTTTGTAATGTAATTTGGGTTGATTTTATATATAAATGATGATATTACACTACATATTCTCTTGTTTTGTGATTTTGAGATTTAAATAGGAAAAATGAAGAAATGAAAAAAAGGGAAGAAGAGCAAAACACTCAATAGGAAAAGAAGTCCAGTGATTAGCTAAAGACGTGTGTTTACATAAGGAATTGCCACCCAAATCAATAGGAGGAAAGTGCTAGTAAATCCACGAAGAATTGAAGAATGCATTAGAAATTGCCTTCAAAATTGGTGGAGTACTGAGAGCTAAACTCAATGATTAACCCAACGATTTGTATACCACTTAAGAATCACTGACAAAATTATTGAGGTTGATTATAGGTTTTTTAGATTAATATGAAGAATTTGAGTTTATCTAGAATACGTATACATAGGGAGACCATAAAAAATGCTAGAGAGCTTCAAAATAACTGCCTCATTTTCTCTCCTTGACTTATATTATTTTTTCTTAAACCTATTCTATATATTTTAGTAGATGCTTGAAGCTACACTGGAGTTTTTAATTTATTTTAAGGCATTTATTTATTTATTCATTATGTCTTTTGATCACATATTTGCATTGTTTATTTCTAGTATAAGTGAGTAATCTATCAATCTAAATAAATCCTAAACATGTATATACTTTAGATTGCTAGATAGTGATAATTAAGGAATAATGGACTAAATGCTTTAAATCTATTCATACATGCAATCACAGATTTAACAAGTTCTTTTTGTGTATTACAACTAAAGAAGATTAATATTGCATACGTAGTTGCAAATGTGTTATGTCGTATTTTGATTACGAATAAATGTCTATAGTTATCGACAACAATTATAGAAGTAGTAATTAAGATTAATCTATAGGGTTTTTCCCGAGTGTATGTTCTAGGTGTTCTAGGTGATTGTGCTCTAAGTTGTTTATTAAGCAGCTTTGATTAATGTTGGCTTAGATTAGGCACGATCTTCATTAAGTGTAATGCTATTGTATTTCTATGGTATTACGTTTTATTCAATGGATAGATTTACAATGACAAGAATTTGGCTTTTCCGTTGAATTTAAGAAAATCGGTGGCTTGCTTAAGGCCATCGACCTATTATGAATTAGGATTTAATGATTCAAAGATTCTATGTGTTATAATTATAACTATAGTATGAAATGATGTTATGTTCTAGTGTTTCAAAGCAATTTGAGTATATTACATTATTTAGTGGGGGCTTGATTAGATGTTTGTTTATGATATTTATATTTATATTGAATTCGAGTATTTTTTTAATTTAGTTTAAGTTAAATTGTTTGAATTCAGTTAGTTAATTTGGTTAATTAAGTTAGTAGTTATAGTTCTTAGTTATTTATTATTTTAATTCCCATTTGATTAGATTAACTAAATTAATAAGAAAAAGAAAAAAATAATTTCCTTTGAGGTTTGAAAAATCCTTGTAGAGATGATATCCTATTTACCACTACTACAAAATAATAATAAATACAATAAATTATTATGCACGCTCGACATGTGTCAATTTTTGGTTTTCTTGCCATGGATTTTTAAATAATTTCTAAGGATTGTAGACGTTGCATGATCTACACATTTCATCATGTTGATTCTACATGATTTTTACATTCATTTCATCTTGAAATAGATAGAACTTTTAATTGGAGTCTAAGACAACAAAGGGAGAATTTAGCTAGTAGGAATGAGGATAATAACAATGATATTAATGAAAGTATCATTAAAATAATAGCGATAGTAGAATTATCAATAATAATAACAACAATAGAGAACTCATTTTTAGACAAGCAAATCAAAATGTTACAGCATATGAGCCAGTGTGCATAGCAAACCCCGATGGATTTCATGAATTTGAACTTAGATATGGTACCTAACTTCTATGGTAAAGACAATAAGGACCCATAGAAATTTATAAGGGAGTATCAACATACAGTTAATAGGATGAAACCGAAAGAAGGTGGTTTAGAACAAGTCAAACTTAAGGCTTTCCCTTTTGCATTAAAAGATCAAGCACAAGATTCGTTGTTCTATCTCCCACAAGGTTTAATAGTTACATGGACTCAAATGTTATAAGCTTTCCTATATTAATATATGCCCGCTAGAAAAATAAGTTCCTATAGAAAGCAAATCATAGTTGCAAAGATGAAAGATGATGAAAATTTTAATGAATTTTGGGATAGATTCCAAAGATTATTTCTTCTCGTCCACAATATGGATATAATTAAAGAGCTTTATTAGAATATTTTTATGAAGGACTAAATCGCTTTGAACAAAGGTTATTAGACACATGTAGTGGATATCTATTTGAGACAACACCAACTTTGGCTAAAGAAGCATTAATAAAATGGCAAGACAATCCAAATAATATGGTAAAAAGGTTCAATCCTCAAGAAAGAAACTCTATGTGGCTAATGAAAGATATAATGCGTCTAATGATAAAATTGATGAACTATCAAAGATAGTTGAGATGTTAATTAATGATATATCTAATCAAGTTAAGGCATGTGGATTCTGTAATGAGGTTACACATTATATGGATGCTTGTCCTACTCTACATGAAGAAAATACTGAATAGGTTAATGCAATCATGAAAAAAAATTTGGTCCCCTAAGAAATCAATATAATAATACTTATTATCCTAGATCACAAAACCCAAATCTTAGTTATTATCCTCAAAATCAAAATTATAATACTTATAGACTAAGAGTTTAGATGCAATCTATACCTAATCAGCAACCTCAACAAAATATTCGACATTTGAATCCAAATTTGTAGGAAATCATGCATAACTTTATGAGTCAACGTCATTAAAACCTTACACAGATTTCCGAAAATCAAATTAAGACTGATACTACTATTAATGAACTGAAAATTTAGTTAAGTCAAATGAATTTTCAAATAAATAGGTTAAGTACTCAATAGAGTAGTCAAGCCAAAGCACCTACTCAAGCTAATATTGATCCTACTAATCAAGCACAAGTTAATGCTTTTATTAAGTGATAAATAGACACAACTATAACTAGGAAGATACTTAAACAGAATAATAAAAAGAGGTTCATAAAACTATTGAAGAAAAATAAAAAATGATGGCTTATGTCATTCCTACTAGATAATAAATGGCTAAACAATTGAAATACACACCTTTTTCCAAGAAAGGCTATACCCATGGTATTTAGCTATAGTTAAAGCATGTGAGAAATCCATACAAAACTCTGAGTTAATTGATAAGGATAAAAATGATATGATTATTGATAATTTGAATGAAGATATGTATTCATATTCTACAATTCCATAATGATTAGCTAATGCTATGGAGGAAGAAAACAATGAAGACATTCTTAAAATGTTTAGGAAAAGAGAAATCAATAAACCTTTGATGGAATCAATTATGCAATTTTCTAATTATGATGAGATTTTGAAAGAATTCTCTGAGTCAAAGGATAAACTTTTAGAAGAATCTAACAAAAACTTAGGATAAAAGTGTCTGCTTTAGTTAAAAAGAAAATACCTAAGAAATATTCCGACCCAAGAAAGTTTGGAATTCCTATTACAATAGAGACTTCTTTAATAGATTTTTCTATGTGTGATCTTAAAGCATAAATAAATGTTATGTCACTTAAACTATATGAGTCATTGAAAATAGGTTCATTGACTAATACACCTATTAAACTTACTTTAGCATACAACACAGTTATTAAACCTGATGGTTTACTAGAAGATATCCTAATCAAAGTAAATATCTTAATATTTTCCGCTGACTTATATGTCATGGAAATGGGATACTTAATATCATATAAGTTACTTTTAAGAAGACTCTTTCAACTAAAACAAAGTTAGATATATTTGAATGAACAATGTCTATAGAATTTGAAAACAAAATTGTTACTTTCCATTTTAATGATGAAGATATCTATGGAAATTTTGTTGAACTTGATAATGGACAAACTTATGATAATGAATCTTTAGAACTAAATCATCATAAAACTGAAGTATATGCTATTAATGCAATAACAATAGAAGATGAAAATGTTACAACTAAGAATAAGCAAGTTGAAGACATTTCGAATGAAAAGATAATACCCACAAATGGAGGACTAAGCAACCGAACAATGTTGAGAATGGTAATAATATGAAGGACTTTAAATCTACAAAGAATAAGAAGAAGAAAAAGAAGAATCCAATAATTGTCAAGCTTAACGATCCAGGAGATATATATATTTATATAAACATAAAGGTCAAATGGGCTTGGTATTTTAAAGCTATTTGTGATACGGGTTCTAGAGTGAACAACATACTAGTTCATTTTTTTTTCTTCATACTCAAGTAGAATTGGATGTACTTGCTTCTAAAAAAGTCACTCTACCAAATGGTTGTTGAATAAAACCAATAGGTATGGTTACTAATTTGTACTAGTTCTAATTGATAAGTACATTATTCCCATGGACTTTTTGGTCATGCCACACATCATCAATGAAGATCCTCCATTAATCTTAGGACGACCTTTCTTAACCATTTTGCAAGCTATCATGGATACTCTGAACAAGACAATCACTTTCAAGGTACATGGGTGAGTAATCGCTTTATGGAATGGCGCAAGAATGGATAATTCAACAATTAAGTTCATATAACCAGTTTAGAACTGCTTAGTTTAGCCGAGCCAACAATAGTAAATAAAGGCATTTTATGGAGGCAGTCTATACTCTATCTTTAAATTTTAGTTTTAGTATTAGGATTATTTAGTTGTTTTAATATTCTCTCAACTTTAGACTCTTACTATGAGGATGTTTTAGGAATTTAATTTTGGAAGAATTTTATGTAAGGGGGGTTAATCTAGCCAATTTATTTTTGTATTATATTATTTTTATGCATTAAACTCCACCTATGTTTACACTATATGCGCTACATAGCCGGTCCCAAGTCTATAAAAAGGAGGAGGACTCTGACGCTCATTTTTTCATATCAAAAAATGGGTAAGGGACCCAAACTCACTTTTCATACTCGAAAAATGGGGGAGGGAGGCCCCAAGCTCATTTTCCATTCTTGGAAAATGGAAAAGGGTTGCGATAGGTTGACAACCAGCGTAAAACTTTTGTCACTTTTCATGAAATGGGTCAAACACCTCCAAGAGACAAAATGGGTAGGAGAAAAGAGTAGAGAAATATGAAGCACAAGGTTTAAATTGTGGTACACTAGTATAGATAGAAAATGCAATGGCGTAGGAATTGTGGTGGATAATGATTATAAGGATAAGGTCGTAGAGGTTAAAAGAATAAGAAATAGATTGATTCTAGTTAAATTAATTATTGGAGACGAAATAATTAACATACCTAGAGCCTACGTACCATAAGTAGGATTAAGCGAGAGCATCACCACAAGTTTTGGGATGATATGGATGGATTTATGCAAAGTATACCATTAGATGAAAAGGTTTTTATTGGAGGAGATTTAAATGGGCATGTCGGGGCAAGTAACGATGGGTTTGAGAGAGTTCATGGAGGTTTTGGTTATGGTAATAGAAATGAAAAAGGAGAATCAATCTTAGAATTTGCTTCAGCATACGATCTTGTCTTAGTAAATACTAGTTTTAGGAAGAGGGAGTTGCATATAATTACTTTTAGTAGTGGTCATAAAAGAGTCAAATAGATTTTCTTTTAACAAAAAATAGATAGAAAAATATGTAGAAACTGCAAAGTAATACCTGGTGAAGCACTTGCTACCCAACATAAGTTAGTAGTACTTGATATTAAGCTAACACGATGACATAATATGAATAAAAGAGTTACCATATAATAAAGTAGTGAAAACATAGTAAACTAGTAGAGTTTAGAGAAAAACTACTAAAGGAAAATGTTTGGAATCTTGACTTAGATGTTAATACAATGTGGCTAGAAATGAGTGGTTGCATAAGGAGAGTGGGATCAAACGTATTAGGTATATCTAAAGGCTTGGGAGCTCCAAAGAATGAAACATGGTGTTGGAACGAGGATGTTTAACAAGCAATTAAGATTAAAAGAGATATGTATAGGAAAATACCTAAGTGTTAAGATGAAAATGTGTACAATCAATATAGAGAAGATAGAAAACAAGCTAAAAAAGTAGTTAGTCAAGCTAAAACAAATTTCATTAAAGATCTATATACAAGGTTATGTAATAGAGATGGCAAAAAATATATGTATAGGCTAGCCAAATTAAGAGATAAAAAGAAACAAGACCTAAGTCATGTAAGATGTATTAAGGATGAAAAATCAAAATGTTTTAACGCGTGAGGATGATATTAAGGAGAGATAGAGAAGTTACTTCGATAGGTTATTTAATGATGGCCAAGTTGATACTATAATAGATGAAAACCCACACCAAGAAAGAAATGTAAACTATACACGCAATATAAGAATTGTAGAAGTTAAAGAGGCATTGAAAAGAATGAAAATAGGGAAAGCATGTGGCCCAGATGAAATACCCATAGAGGTTTGGAAATGCTTATGAGAAATTGGATTGACTTGGTTAACAAAACTTTTCAATAAAATCTTAAAATCAAAACAGATGCCAATGGATTGGAGAAGAAGCAAGCTTGTGCCAATCTTCAAAAACAAAGGAGAAATTCAAAGTTGCTTAAACTACCGGGAATTAAACTTATGAGTCACACTATGAAACTTTGGAGAGGATAATTGACAATACGCTAAGAAGAGAAACAACAATATCAAGAAACCAATTTGATTTCATGCCTGGGAAGTCAACTATGGAGGCGATTTTCCTTGTAAGGCGATTGTTAGAAAAATATAGAGAAAAGAAACAAGATCTTCATATGGTATTCGTAGATTTAGAAAAAATATATAATAGGGTCCCTATAAATGTTCTTTGATGGGTTCTAGAAAGAAAAAGAGTGCATGCTAGATAGATATACATTATTAAGGATATGTATAATGGATTAGTAACGAGTATAAAGACATTTGGAAGAGCTACAAATGAATTTCTCATTACGATAGGACTACATCAAGGATCGGCTTTAAGCCCACATCTATTTACTTTAGTTATGGATGAACTAACTAGACATATTTAATAGGATATACCATGGTGTATGTTATTTGTAGATGATATTGTCTTAGTGGATGAAACAAAAGATGGAGTGAATAGGAAATTAGAACTTTGGAGGAATACATTAGCATATAAAGGCTTTAAGTCGAGTAGGACGAAAATCGAACACATGCACTGCGAGTTTAAAAACTCTAGACATCGAGATGACGGAGTGATAAAATTAGGGGAAGTAGATGTTCCTAAGGTAAACCACTTTAGATACCTAAGATAAATCATACAAAAATGATGGTAACATTGAAAATGATGTCACTCATAGAATTCAAGCTGGATGGAAGAAATGGCGGAGTGCAACAAGGGTGATTTGTGATCGAAATTTTTCTACTAAGTTAAAAGGAGAATTTTATAGGACCGCAATTAAGCTAGCTATTCTATATGGAAGTGAATGTTGGGCGGTAAAGCAACAACAATTACATAAAATGAACGTAGCAGAAATGAGGATGCTTAGGTGGATATGTGGTAAAACTCGTAAAGGTAGAATAAGAGATATAGAAATTCAAAGACAAGTAGGAGTAGCACCAATTGATACAAAGATTAGGGAAGGGCGGTTTCAGTGGTTTGGTCACCTACAAAGATGGCCTACAAATACCCCAACTAAAAAACTTGACTCAATAGAATCTGTAGAAGATCGACGAGGTAGGGGCAGACCAAAGTTAATATGGGATGCATTAATTAGGAAGGATTTGAATGGTTTGAAAAGCTCATCATCAGTTGCACTTAATCGAGCACAATGGAAAAGTTTGATCCATGTAGCAAAACCCAGTTAATTTGAGACTGAGGCTATGTTGTTGTTGTGGTATTATTTTTATGCATTAGTTTTACGTTATTTAGCTATTTATAGTAATGAAGTTATCATTTAATACATATCGTAGTTAACCTCTTATAATTTTGAATAATTCTACCTTTTTATTGGATATATGTGTGATAAATAAATGGAAAATCAATTTAATTGAAAATTAGTAAAAATTGGCTAGCAATTTCCAAGCGATTCGAGTTTGTATTGGGATTCTCTGAGAAATCAGCAGCAGTATGCAGAGTTTTCACTGTAATTTTGAGTTAGTGATTTCTTAACGATTCGCACCTATAACTATAATTCACTTGACAAATCACTGAGCCACTAAAGCTTATTTTCAGCGATTTTGTCAGCAATTTCTCAACGAATCCACTAAGATCTTGTTTAACAGAGAACAAACTCAAATTTTTAAAAATGAAACCCAAATTTGCCACATTCAAACACTTCACACTCATAAACCATTGCAACCTTTTGATCAATTACCAATCTTGATTTTAGTGTATATAAGGGATTCCCACCTCAATCTTTACATATTGAACTTAAAATTCGGTGAGTTTTGAGAGTGTAGAGTCACCTAGGGCTTAGCAAAGGAGTTCGAATTTGAGCTTGAAGGGGAGTTCTAGAGAAGTGATTTGAATCCTAAGCTTGATCCCTAAGGTAATCAACAGAAACCATAATTTTTTATCGATTAAAACTTTTAGTTTTTCACTGATTTTAGATTGTTATTAGCTTAGAAGCTAAATTTTGAAATTTCTACTCTAAAATGATTTTGATATCAAATGATTTCTATTACAATACTTATATGGGAGTGATGTGATGATTTGTTTATTGCTATCAATTTTTTGAACTATTTTTCATGTATAGCAGTTGAATCGAGTTTTATATGCAAGCTAACTTGAGACTAAGTTTTAAATGAGTTTGGGGGTTTTGCGCATTTCTATCTACTGATTTGAATTACATACAAATGATTGTTTTTCTCAATTATGTTTTATTGATAAATTTCATATAAACTTCAAACTCTTAATTTATAAATGACTTTTTCGATGAATTTCTTCTTTTAATTAGATAAGTTGAATTTTACCGAACACATTTCCGACAAATTTGGTTTTAAATGGTTTTACAGGTTCATTCTTTTACTTATACTTATCCAAATGGTTGGAGGTGGAAAGGGTAGAGGTCTAAGATAGGAGAAAGGAAAGGGATAGTTAGTAGAGAAAAGAAAGACTAAGCCCAAAGTTTTCCAAATCCAACCCACATCAATCTCTTTTAACACACCTAGGATTAAACCAGAAAGAGAACCTACTCGGCCCTCATCATTTAGTTTTAATACTGAGGTTGATTATGTTGATGAAGAAGAGGAAATGGATGAAGTTGAATAAGAGATATCGATGGGGGAGAAAAACTACATACTTAGGAATGAGAACTTTGTTAATGAGAAGGCCTTTGAAAATTCAAGAATGATTTAGTGAAAGATATGAAATTGATTACAGATAGGGGACTTAATATGAAGAACGAGTTGAAATACAAGCTTAATATCTTATATGTGATTGAGGCAAAGAACTGGGGATTGTTGGATAAGGACTATAACCACTTAGACTGATTAGATGTCTCTAGTGAGAAGGGTTGTGATTTCTTGGTGAGAGATTTTTATGCCAATGCATATGGAAGTGAGAGTAAGACCAAGTTACGAGTCGGAGGGAGAACAGTAGATAATTCCATTGCAAGAATAAATCAGTATTTTGGTTTACCGATTTCTAATAAAAAAATAAAACAATGAGTACCCTAAACCTGAATAAGCCATTAAATACCACTACCCCACCAAGACAATCATGGAGATTTAGAGGTAATCTAAGGAGAATGATTTGTTTTTGGTACGGAAGGATACTTGAAACACATAACCGCTAAATGTTTTAGGAAAATCACTGAAGCATGGCGTTATTTCATCATGTAGCTTGCAGCCAAACCTGTAGTATTACAAGATAGAACCCTACTTTACCACATCGTCGTGGGATTAGGATACTTAGATGTTGGAAAAATTATCTATTAGTCGATTACGAGTGTCATCACAAGGAAAAAGAATTATGTACTACCCTTTGTTTTGATTATTACAGCCTTTTGTATAGCGAATCAGGTGAACATGACAGGGGTTTATATGGATGTTTTACCGAATAAGACCTTTACGAATGAAGTTATAAAGAGATATGGAAGAGTTAATGGTTATGCGGAAATAGAGGATGAAAGGGAAAGGCTGAGATAGCTAGAATTGAAACTAAGCAAATAAGGAAAATCATAGATGACATGAGGCAATTTTGGAGGACATGTCGGAAACTAGACACGACCCGAATGTGGAGCAGCCTGCTAGGGATTATGACAAACTATACATGGATAAGTCGGAGTTTGCATTCACGGGTGAAATTATGCGTAATCAGATGACAAATCTGCGTAGTCAAGAACTGGTATTCTAGAACTAGAAGACCTTAGCAAAGAGCATCTACAGGATGGAGTGAACAATGACATCAAATAGGTACAGAGGTTCATGTGCCATCTACATAGATGAGGCTACCACTTAGCGGTAATCTAGATGTTCTAACATTGCCGAGTCATGAATACCACTTATACGACCCAGTTGTGAATTACCAGTCCTAGAGGAATGATCCAGTGGACGACGATGACAACGCGCCTTCTGGTTGACGACATTGATTTCCTTATTCTATCATTCATCTTTGTCTCTGAGTGATAATCGTGCGAGGTTTTCTATGTAAATCTGGTTTTTGTGATATAATTTATGATTAATGGTGACACTTTGTGTAATGTGGTGGTATACTATATGACATAATTTTATTAAGTGCTTTGGTGTGAAATTCGATACACTTGATATATAGTGGTGATGTTTATTCTTTTTTATGCACTCTATTTGATGATAATTATCTATTGAGTTTATCGTTATAATGATTGTCTAATTTATGATTATATCAATTCTTTTTATACTTCGCGTGCTATGTTTGGTTTATTGGAAACCAGACTTCATTTTTAAATCTTAAGGACAAGGTTTTGAATGAGTTTGAATGTGTTTTAGGTGAAGTATGACAATGAGAACAAAGAAAGCAAGGCAAAATAAGAAACGCAGAAGATAAGTTCAGAATTTATTCAAAACATTTAAACTTTTAATATGATATTCAAGTAAGTTGACGAAAGTTTACAAATTTCTTCCGAATTCAAGTATGTATGAATTCCATTTTACTTTATTTTCAGTTAGAATGATAACGAACAAAGAATATAATTTTAAAATGGAAGTGATATTTTTACTACCCAAGTGAGTTTTATGATAGAAGGAATCATTTTCTATACCTTTTTTTTATTAACTTTACTATTTGAAATATACACTAAATTGAATACCTTATGTAAGTCATGATAATGGGTAGAAGATCGAAATAATAGTGTAAGATGAACAAGTAAGATCTCTAAGAATCTTGTGATACAAAAGCTATTGATTAAGCATTTTTAAAGTATAGATATAAAAAGTTATTATGCCACAATTGAAAGAATAAATGAGTTAGAAACCGATGAAATTCTATAAGTTGGAAAGAATACTTTCTTCAACTTTAATGAATAGTGTGAAATGTTAACAAGATTTTACAAATATAGATATTGAGATTCTTAAAGTTGACAAAGGAAATGGAGTAGGGAGTCTATAGCGGGAAAATGCGAGAATGTCAATGGAAATGGAGCAGGGACTCAAAAGCAAAAACAAAAGAAATATATATTAAAAAAATAATTAGAATAGAGTAAAAAAGAAAATGAGAGATGAAAAGATGGATTTTCTTAAACTCGTCGAAGAAACGATTTAACTTCAGTACTTGAAGCTAAAGTTAAGTGAAGTATTTCTTAAACTAATATGTTTTAAATGACATGTTCATTGGTATCTTGGTAAAATGCCTATTGATTTTCATTATAGTACTATTATAAAGTATTTTCTTAAATTAAAATTAATCTAGTAGTTTTTATATCTTGAGATTCTATTCTAGTTATCGCAAGCTTGATGTTCATCATTAGAGATTGAGAAAACATATATTATGTACTGGCCTTGGTAATGAACTTTAAGTTATGAAGAGTGTTACATTGGATGGTTAAGTTATCATTAAAGGATGTTCTATTTTGTCTAAATCATTATATTATATCAAACTTTCATTTACTTGTGGGTAATATACTTTCATTTGTAAATCACTTCTATTTTAAAAATTATATTATTTAAATTTAAGATGAATTAGATTGAAATCATTTTACGAATAATCAAAAGAGAATATTATTGAGAGTATTCCTTTGCTTGAGAAAACAAAGTGCTGAGTTTGGGGGTATTTGACAAGTCAATAAGTAGACACATTTTGCAGTGTGATTTAGGTTGATTTTAAATATAAATGATGATATTACACTTGGTATTCTCTTGTTTTGTGATTTTAGAATTTAAATAAGAAAATGAAGAAATGAAATAAAAAAAGGGAAAATAGCTAAATAGTCCACTGGAAAAGAAGTCCAACGATTAACTAGCAATTTGTGTTTACACTAAAAATTGCCACCTAAATTAGCAGCATGAAAGTGTCAGCAAATCTATAGCGAATTGAAGAATGCACTAGAAATTGCAAGCTAAATCGGTGAAGCACTAAGAGCTAAACTTAGTGATTTACTTAGCGATTTGTGTACAAATTAAGAATCGCTAACAAATCTCTAAAGTCATTTATGGGTTTTTTAGATTAATATGAAAAATTTGAGTTTATCTAGGATATATATAAGTAGGGAGACTATAAAAAAAAGTTAGAGAGCTTCGAAATAACTCTCTCATTTTCTCTTCTTCACTTCTATTATTTTTTCTTAAACTTTTTCTACATATTCCAATTTATGCTTCAAGCTACATTGGAGCTTTAATTTATTTTATGGTATTTATTTATTAATTTATTTATTCATTATGTCTTTTAATTACATATTTGCATTGTTTATTTCCGGGTTAAGTGAGTAGTCTATCAATCTAAACAAACCATATACATGAATATAATTTGATTGCTAGATAGTTATAATTTAGGAATCATGAACTTAACGTTTTAAATCTACTCTTATATGTCAATCATAGATTTAACAAGTTGTTTTTGCATATGACAACTAAAAAAGATTAATATTGCTTACATAGTTGCAAATGTGTTATATGGTATTTTGATTATAAATCTATCTCTATCGTTATTGACAATAATTATAGAAGTAGTAACTATGATTAATCTATAGGGCTTCTTCTGAGTGGATGTTCTAGGTGTCGTGCTTCAAGTTGTTGATTATGCGGCTTCGGTTAATATTGGCTTAGATTAGGCATGATTTTCATTGAGTGTAATGCTATCACATTTCAATGGTATTGCGTTTTGTCCAATAGATAAATTTACAATGATAAGAATGTAGCTTTTCTATTGAATTTGTGAAAATCGGTGGTTGGCTAAATGCTATCAACCTATTATGAATTAGGATTTAATGGTTCCAGGATTCTGTGTCTTATGATTATAACTGTAGTATGAAATGATGTTATGTTCTTGTGTTTGAAAACAATCAAAGTATATTACGTTGTTTAGCTAGGGTTTGTTTAGATGTTTGTTTAAGATATTTATATATATATTGAACTTGAGTATTGTTTAGTTTAGTTTAAGTTAAATTGTTTTAATCAAGTTAGTTAATTTGGTTAATTAAATTAGTAGTTGTAGTTTTTAGTTATTTAATTTTTAATTCCCGTTTAATTAGAGTAATTAAATTAATAAAAAAAAGAAAATACTTTCCTTTGAGATTTGAGAAATCCATGTGGAGACAATATCTTATTTGCTACTACTACAAAATAAAAGTAAAATATGAGAAATTATTGTGCACACTCGACACGTGTCAAGGATAACATAAACAAGCATACTATATAATACGAGACGTAATGAAACAATGCTCGAAAAACATTGTCAACAAGATAACAATGATAACGTGTATGTCATAGAGTCAACGAAGTGAAAACAAAATACAAAGTGTATGATGTGATAACCAACAGGCTTTAACAGTATAATAATTAACCCGACTTTAATAGATTGTTGTCTAAACAACCAACAGGCTTCAACAATATCCATTAGGACCCGGCTGTAATAGATTGATGTTTAAGCATATCATAGGGATATGATCGATGGTTGTCGGCTCTCTAGTTCGAGATACCATTATAATTATTCATTCTAAGCACATTAGTTCCACAAACATTCATAAATAAAGAGCTCAAATGACAAGATGAAATGAAAAGACAAGATATTTTCAACTTGATTCTAATAAGATATCAACCATTCACTATCATGAATTCTAGCATAAATAATAGCATGACATGATTGAAGATAAAGCAAACCCTAATTACCTCAAAGCGTTGCTATCCTATCCAGTCCTAACTTGGAAGTCATATATGATATTCCTCGTGTCTACATTGGTATAGGCTCATGTATGTGTTGTTAACATGTTTGGTTTGAGGTAAGTTTATTCAATTCGTATTATTACCTTAAAAATGATATAAATGCATTTTCGAATCACTTACACAGCTTCGCCACAACAATTTCACGACGATAAAGATTTTTGGGGTTAGTTACCACTGCCTCGACCTTGTCTCGGCATTATATCTCGATAAAACTCGATTAATTTGGAAAAACAGATCATCCGATTTATCTTTGAAAAAGTCTCCAGTGTCGTCCAGGTAGAATGGGTTTACCCATAGGGCGCTGGGGTGAAATTGCTAGCCTCGAATCAAAAATTAAAAATTAGCCCCAGCGACTTGTGTGCGCCATACATTACACATCACGATGCTGGGTAATCGTTAGGTCAACTTCCTCAACTGCCCAGGTAGCACCATACCGCTTGAGAGCAACGCTATAGCGCGGAGCTAGGCACGAATTTGGAATTCTTGATCTGAATCCAATTTCCAAATTCTTCAACAACTCACACTGACCCCTAAGGGCCTAAATCCAATCAAAACAGTAAATAAAACCTCGTTTAAAACCACAAGATCAATCTAATTTCATCAAAGAACGTATTCAAAAAAGAACGTATTCAAAATCAAATACACAATTAAAACATAGATCTTGCAAATCTAATTGAATAAGCCATAGAGGAGGAGATGGAAATATCCCAAATCGAAATCAAAGCCTAGGGTTCATCTTCCATCTAAAAACATTAAGAGAAAACCATGGTTTCCATTCAAAATCAAAAATGCGAATCAAATTGAAAAGTTAAAGACTTTGAGGCAAGTAAATTCTACCTTGCTTTGTAAGATCTTGATGAAATTCCTTCTCCTCCATTAAATCCACCAGATAATGATTATAGGGTTCTCTCCCAAACTCTATTCGTAGTGAAATCAAGAAAATTGGCTTAAATCTCAAATTTTTGTTTAAATATTGCTTAGTGAGATTAGGTTTTGATTGTCCAATCACAACCCAACATCCCATCTTAATGGACTTAAATTCTAGGATAATCCTAAAGCCCTCATTTAATCCATGCATTCTTTGTTTTACAAAAGTATCATCATCTATATTTACAATCTTTGCCATTAGGCTTTATTTAAATCATCTAGCCTATCATTTAAGTTTTTTCTCCTTCACTTAGGCTAAGTCTCACATCTAAGTCAACTAGTATTATGTAATTCACACATTAATCACTCCATTACACAATTATCATGCCTATTTACTAAAATAACCTCGATGTCAAGACAATTTACTATAATATACTTTAGGGGCGTTACACGAACGGTGACCACGAGTTGGAGTGCTAGCTACGGGAGACTTAGAAAGCACTTTTCTTTTCTTCCCAAAGTCCATAAAACTCACAAAAAGCTAAAAAATGATAAACGATTCGTGTTAGGGTTTCAACCTTTTTGTACATATGCTATGCTTTCACTTATACACATAATTAAACAATTATTGTATTTAGGGTTTTTCAAGTGAATGACATATATGTCCCTGCTTAAATAAGCAGTAATATACTAAAACGTAAAAGCTTCTCTTATATGAATTCTATCCTATAATGTTCATTTATTTGGACCACTTGAAAACATGCAAAATCATTCTTTGTGTGCGACCTAATAGTTTCATGCAACGTTGGCAGTGAACCAAAACTTTTTTTTGTACACAAGTCATAAACCAAATTTAGCAAGGCACTATGACTACCCAAGTTGCACAAAGATCAAAATCGATACAACTTAATCAATATAGTATATCGCATCCCTTTGTCCTATGATATCCTTTGATTAAACATAAGGCACAGAAGTATCATCCTAAATGTTCAATCGTACTAGTCTCAATCTTAAGGTAGTCTCAATCTTAAGGTAGACTGAAAACATCCAAGTAACATTGACCTTTCAATTCACTTGAACTTGACCATTTATATGTCTATAATATCAAGGGATCCACTGATATCTCTTTTTATATGAGAGTGACAAATTCTATATTGATTACATACGTTCACCCATTATTCACATAATAGTCAATCACAACTTTTATAATTGTATGATTAAAGACAACATTTGGTTGCATCAAACCACTATGCTTCTAACGTTGAAGTCTATGGTAATCTCAAGTCAAAGGATTAAATGATATACCTATAATGAGTAACACCTATGATTTAACATACATGGTGTTCGCATAGCGGGCCAGTTTAGTATATTGTTCCCAAATAAGTACTCATGATCTTGATTATGATCATCACATGACCATAAATAAAGACTCACACTATTCTTAATTCATTTATAGTTCCCGGTATAATGACCAACTAGAAACATTTAGGATACTTCAGTAAACATAAATGGATCTTATTATATTGTAAACATGCAAACCAATTGTAATAAACAACAAATGAATCTTTTATCTAACTAACCAAAATAATAATATAAACAATGTTTGACCAAAGGCACATGCTCCAACACCCCTAACTTACTGTGTTCACGGTGAAGTCCTCCAAAGAACAAGTCGACCAACAATTAGGATGTGAACTCCACACCAAGCAAAACACATAACTACACCTCATCAAAAGGCAAAAAACATCTTTTCTAATGAATTACCTTATATCCAACAACCAAGAATGCCAAATACTAAGCTAGCCTCTCCCCCAATCCACTTGCTAGCACTTCACTTCTCATTAGTCAATATACACTCCCTCCATACCTTCCCGAACCATACAAAATTATCAACCATAATCATATATTATCAGGGCCTTACCACAGCCTATGCCAATTAGTTGTTAGATCCGACCATCCCCACCTCTTAAATTCTTTTGAGCCAGAAAGTACTGGTGCAGCACTCCTCTTGGTCTTCTCTCATATCTACATCTAACAACACTCTTTTTCCTTAAAAATCATGTTATTTTGCTCCTCCCAAATTGCCCACACTAGCACTAACATTCTCGTACGCTACAAAATCCCTATTTTGACTTTCAAAACATATGATTCCCCTTCATTCAAGCACTCGGTAAAGAGCCCACGATCAGTCCACGTCCTACCTAGGGCACACCACGTCGATTGGAGATAAATAAAGGGGCATCATTTTTGGAGCACATTCGCCACATTACACTTACATTTCCAAGCAAGCCAACAAAAAAATGCGCGTTTTCATTATCGAAGGTTTCTTCCGTAGCGTCTTAAAGCTTTCACAACTCCCGTTCGACCTATCTAGGCACAAATTGAAGAAACATGATTTAACCGTGAACATATTAGAGTCATCCCACTTTCATACACGTTCATCTTCACAATCGAGGTTCAGAGCTTTACCATGTATTAATGGCATAAGGGTTTCCAAGTGGTGCCTATCCTCATTTGCTAAAGTCCTACAAAATTTAAGAGTCCATCTCGGTTGATCATGGATTATTTCCTCGACCGAAGACTACTTTTTCCTTACTGCCGCATAGAGACTCGTGAATTCATCATTATAAAACTTTCTACCTACCTAATGGTCCCGCTTGAAACTAATACAAGAACCCCTTCCGAGAATGTGGGTGATCCATCAAAAATCGCCAAGGGCTCGATATGACAGGTTGAAGCCGACTTCTAGTTCCCAAATGTTTCGCTTCACTTCGTATACACTTTTAATGATCCTCGACCAATTGGATTCCTCTTCTTTGGAGAAGCTTCATAACCATTTGCAAATAAGTGACATGTTCTTTATCTTTAAGTTACCGAAACCAAGGTCCCTGAGTTTCATTGGAAGACACACTTGCTTCCAAGCGACTAAGGCCCAAAACTTTTCCGTATTCATCCTTCTCCGTAAAAACTCTAGCATCATTTTTCCATTTTATGTGTCATCCTAGTGGATAAATGGAATAGAGAAAAGTAATACATTGGTAAAACATCCAAAACTGCACTAATTAAAGTTAGTCGTCCTCCTATGGAGAGAAATCCATTTTTCCCCCATCAAGGCACTTTAAAATTTTCCGCATAACCGGCTCCTAAAAAATTGCTAAAATGCGGTGAGCCGCCAAGGGGGTCCCAAATATTTGAGAAACCAATTTTCGACAATACATCTAATTTGATTCGCCACTCCCGCTATTAGCTCATCTGGAATGATGATGCCCAATATATTGCATTTCTCAAACTTGAGCTTAAGCATGAGATAGAACAAAAGAGGTTAACTATAGACATCATATTATAAATCAATTGATTAGAATTTTTAATAAACATTATAGAGTCACCTGCACATAAAAAGTGAGTAACCTTAATTAATTCCCTTCTAAGTTGGAAACCCTCACCAAGTTGCATTCCTTGGCTTTATCGATCATTTGGCCTATGACATGTACTAGTAAGATGAAGAGTAAAGGGGATAAGGGGTCCCTTTGTCACATGTCCCTTTAACCCGTAAACTTTCTTCTAGGTCTGCCATTCACCATGATGGAATAATTGGCTGAAGAGATGTAGTCCTGTATCCACTTTATCTATAAGATTATAAATCCTTTCTTTACTAACATAAAATCTAGAAACTCGCAATCTCCCCTATCGTATGCTTTCGCAAAATCTAGCTTCAGCACATATCCCAACAACTTCTTTTTTCTAGCACACTCCACCATTTTGCTTGAAATTAGGACTAAATCCAACATTTGTCTATCTGGGATAGAGGCATTTTGTTCTTTTGCTATTGTATGTTTCAGGGATCCCTTAAGTCTTTCTACTAAAACTTTAGCCAATAACTTGTACAAAAATGTAAGGAGACTAATAAGGTGAAAATCATCAACACTACCCGCAAGACTACTCTTAGGAATAAGGCAAATGTACGTTTCATTAACCTTCTGGTTCACCATACCGTTACGATGAGAATCTATGAAGAAGAGCATAATATCCCTTTTAAGAATTCTGCAACAACTCTTAATGAACGCAAATGTATATCCGTCCAGTCTTGGTGCTTTATCACTGTGCTACTGCAAATACTTTTCCAACCTTAGTGTTCAGTAAATGGTCTTTCTAACGCATTTTACATCCCATTGGCTATACTATCCCACTTGATCCCTTTAATTTCCTATATGCTATCCATGTCATTTGCATAAAGAGTTTGAAAGAAGTCAATTATCTCATTGGATATGCAACTCAGATCCTCATTAAAGTTGCCATCTGACATCCTCAATCTTTCTATACAATTTTTATTTTTTCTGGCCTCCAAAATCTTGTGAAAGAACTTCGTATTTGCATTCCTCTCCTTAACCAATTTAACTCTTAATTTCTTCCTCGCCATTCGATTTTCCACCAACGATACTCTTACCAATTCCCCTATTGTTGTAATACGTTGAGCAATCTTATCTGAGCCCCAATCTCCCCTTACCTCCACCTTATCTAAATGTTTTATTTCGATCCTTTTATTTGATTTTAGTATTTGGATCCCACCGAAGACCTCCCTGTTCCAATCAACAAGCTTTTCTTTGATCAAACTATATTTAATATCATGAACCTGAAACTCAGCCTGCCATGTCCTTCACACTGTCCCCACCATGCGCTGAAGATGTACGTGAACCCTCTATGTCCTAACAAAACGTTGTCGAACCGAAACGGTGTACTAATATGCCTCGTATGGATGTGTAGCGACCCGTGTTTTAATTTGTAATTTAATCGCTAATAATGAATTATTGGTAGTCCAATACTCAATCGAAGGTTGCGGTAAGTCGAAGTGTTCAAATATTTATAAAAATAAATAAATTAATTAATTTTAATTTTTGTCTAGCATGCTAGTGCATGTAGTATGTGGTATCGCGAATGGTTCGAATTAATTAAATTAAATTCATGGGACGACGAGACATTAGACTATTAATTAATTGAAAAATAGCTAAGAAATGGATCAAACAAGAGTTGCGTATCTTAATTATGTAACTTTTAGAGTCAGAAACAGACGGGAGATTTAAAGATTCTCATATCTAATTTCAAGTTAACTATATAAATCGTAGATCATGTTATTTCTTAGTTCGAGAAAGAGATCGGTGGATGAGACTTTTTCTCAACAAAAAAATAAAAAGAAAATGAAAACGTTTGAAACGTAATAGGTTTTCCTATTTCGTTCATCCCTGGTAAGAGCTCACGGTCAAGACCGCGAGGACAGGCGACAGAGACTGCGGCTCCAGGGAGGATGCGACGCAGGCGGTGGCGTGTTTCGGAGGAGTCGCTGACGCGGATGGCCAGCCCAGCAGCGAGGGCCAACGGTGCGGCGGAGCTCCGGCTCACGGACAACAGCTCGCGGTGATGGCGGGTGCGGACGTCTCCAGCAGACCAGCTACGGCAGTTGTGGACGACGCGACTCCGTCGATGCTTTGCGTGGCGGTGGTTTCTCATAAGGGAGGAAAAAAAAGCACAAGAAAGATGTACCTAGGGCTTTGATGAGAGATATATCAATTTGGATTTATAGAAAGAGGGTAAGCCTATGCTAGATTGCAACTCTTGAATGAAATTTGGAGTTAAGAAACTCCATTGAAGGCTAAGGTGAGGCTCTAAACCATATTAAAAATTTAAATCCAAATCAAGCCTAAAAATTTATAGTTGTTGATGAATGGGAAGTGGTTTAATTGAAAGAGTTGGTTTTGTTTGCTTTTAGGAATAATTCTATGAGTGATTTTAAGTTGATTTTGCCAACTTAAGAATAAATTGGGTTAAGTTTGGGAAATGCTTATTCTTGCACTCTGGGTATTTGATGAAATTGTCAAAAGAGACATTAACTTGCTCTTTTAAACAAAATGCAAAGAAAAGTATGGATTTTAAGCCTTGCAGACTTTTTTTTTTCAAGTTTGGTTTATATGATTCGATTAATAGAGTGTCATTGGCATGATTTTGGAGTCTTGAAATGATTGTGATTAGTTTGCAATGGCTTTGGTAAAATTATTTTGAAACGTCTTAAAGATAGCTTACTATGTTTTTCTAAGTTTTGTAAATAGTCTTGGAAATGAATGCACTCTCGATGTTTGATAAAATGCTTGTGGGGGAACTTTGTTCTTTTTCTTTAAAGTTTAGAAACTCAAATTGAGCTCGACAAGATTGTAATGGCTTGTTCGGTTTATAGGATAAGGTGGGATAGGTGGTGATACTAAATAATATTGGTGTTCGGTTCGAGTATAAAATTGTCCATAAGATTATTTTAACCCACTGGATTGATATAATTTAAAATTATGAATTCAATGGTATTATTTTCTCTCAATCTTGGTGACTTTCAAATGACCAAAATACCCTCATCATAAACACCCAAGACACATTCATTTACTATTCTCGACTTTCCAACACCAAAAAACTTATGGTGTATAATATTAGTATATCAATGTAGCACTATAGTTACCGTCCGCGTGCGAATCAAATCAACAGATAGTTTCTATGATCATGAATCAACACTATCAATCGATGACATATTTAGTACTACTAAATATTTGTTCAAACTTCAACTGCATTTATTAATTATATCGCGCGATCCTACGAGACCAACCATTAAATTTTCAATTTTCATTTCTACTAATACAAGTAGACATCACACAACAGATCACAATTATTATTACTGACGAGTTCACTTTGAATTTTTTTCAGTATTCATGAATTTTGTTCACTTAAATTGATGAGAAATGTGAAGGTTCGAGTTACATTTGGTTTGTTTAATGAATGGATTTATTAGGCTTCTGCTTCTGAATAACTTTGTTTATGTGTCGTTGAAGTTTCTTTGATATGTATATTTGGCTTCGTAAGCTTGTCAAAGATATGTGAACGAGCTTGTAGATATAAAAAGACACTTTAGTAACTTCACCTATTGAAATCAAGTTTAATCCCACCCTCTATACCCCCATCCAAACAACTCCCTCTATTGGGACTAATACCCAACCCATGTTATAATCCCAATGTAAAATAACCTAATAATCTTGAGATTATTTTACATGTGCCATAAATCTTTTTAAGTCGAGTTTGGTCGAAGCTACTGTTGGGTTTTGGGGTTCATACGCAGCGGAGATTACAAAATAATTTTGACAAAAACCCAACAGGATCCAAATCTAATTCCATTAAAAACGTTTAAACCAATAAAACTTAATTATACCTCGGTTGCAAAATACCTTTCCGAAAGGTTGATCGATCTCTAAGGCGCTGCCAACGACGAACGTCCCTCTACCAACAGTCCACACACGAACGGCGGACGAGATTCGAAGTGCTAGCTTCAAGAGAATACCAAGCCTTTTTGTTTCTCTCCAAAACGATCCAGAGCGTACCAGAAAACCCTAATTCGTTTTAAACGAAAATAGAGTTTCGGCCCTAAGAATTTCATCTGTGTGTTTTCACTTAAAGCGTTTATTTATATAACCTTTGTATATAGACGGTTAAGTAAATTACACATATACCCCTACTTAAAGAAGTATAAGTGTAATACACCACAATGACGTTTCAGTCATGAATTTTATCATATAAAATTCGTTTTTCCGAACCATCTTAAAATCTCGCAAAACCATTCTTAGTGTGCGACCCAATAGGCTCATACAACATTGGCAGTGTTCCAAAACACATTTTGGTATAAAACTCATAAGCGGCCTCTAGCAAGACATTATGACTACCTAAGTTGTACGAATATCAAATCGATACAACCTAATCAATAGTGTATATAGCATCCTTTTGTCACACGATATCCTTTTGATCAAACGTAAGGCATGGAATTGTCATCCAACATGTTCAATCGTACTAGTCTCGATCTCTAGGTAGACTGAAAACATCCAAGTGACATTGATCAATATCAATTCACTTAGACTAGGCCTTTTAACAATCTAACACATCGATGGATCCACTAGATATCTCTCTTTATATGAGAGGGACAATTTCTATCTCGATTACACAACTTCATCACATTGCTCACACAGTAACCAATCACAACCTTTATAATCGTCTGGTTAAAGACAACGTTTGATTGTGTCAAATCATTGTGTTCCTAATGTTGAAGTCTCTGGTATTCTCAAGTCAGAGGATTGAAAAATATACCTATCATGAGAAACAACTATGACTTAATCAATGTGATGTTCTCACAGCATGTCGGTCCAGTACTTTGTTCCTAACACGTACTCGTGATCTTGATTCGTATCCCTATACGTATAATCATCATATGATTATCAATCAAGATTCACACTAGTCTTAATTCATTATAGTTCTCAGTATAATGATCGACTATGGACATTTAATATATTTCTATAAATACCTATGGATTTTATTATAATGTAAACATGCAAATTAATTATAATAAACAACAAATGAAATTCTCTATTTTATTAACTAAAAGTATTCATATAGACAATTAATGGATTGACATAGGACACATGCCCCAATAACTACAAATTATGGATTTCTTTTTATTATTGTCACATTTGACCTATTTGTGATAAAATTTGGGCCTTGATCACTGTGACGGCCCCAATTTTTCACAAATTGGGCCCCGCCCGGCCTAAGCCTACGTGGACCCCGAGCCAGTCTCGCAAGGTCAACGCAGGCCTAGTCAGCCTTCCAATCCATCATATTTAGTCAATTCACAATTTTAAGTTGAGTTATTAATATTTTATTCAAGATTTACTCTCATGTGCTCCCACGCTCTCACTCATCATAACATCAACTGCACTCCAAAGCGTCCACATCGATGCCACTGTGAAACTTTTCTGGGTGATGTCGCTTAAACTCATAAGACTACCTCGCCTGAGTCGTCACTCTAATTCTCGTATCGGTAGGCGCGATCAGCATCTCCTCATGTAAGCACGAGTTCAACACGTTTTCTCAAACGCGTTCACTTTTTGATTTTTTTCAAAGTAAATGTGTCCTTCGAGACACCTCCCAAGTTTCGAACCCTATAACACTGAGCTGGACCTAATCTAAATCTAATGTATTCTCGAGATTCGTGCGGCGCGAAACTCGAGACACATTAAAACATAATTATTTCCATTTAAATCTTTCTCTTCGTTTCTTTGTTTTTAACTTTACGTTCTCGAATGTTCCTTACTCGAATGTTCCTTACATTCGAATGTTCCATCCGTTTTATGGATGTATATGCCTCCCCAATTACTCTGAAAGACATATACATCTTTTATGCTTCCCCCATATATGAAGTTCAGCACAAGCGCCAGGGGTACAAGCCCACCTCGAAACGCAGGGACATACCACATATATGGGCATACATATATGAAGCTCAGCACAATCGCCAGGGGTACCAGCCCACCTCGAAACGCAGGGACATACCACATATATGGGCATAGTTTTGCAGTGATTAACAATAAGCTATCACAAAACAGTAAATAACAACAATCAATGGATAAACATAAAATACTGTATAGGTCCCTAGCTGGTTTACGTACCTCGAGAAACGCGAACCTCAAAATGTCTCGCTCGCGTCTCGATTTGCGCACCAGACACCCGACTCCTAAGTCCTTGGTGTCCATTTAAACATTTGAGGCCTATTTTACTGAACATCATTCACATCAAACTGAAATTAGGTGAATAAACCTCACCTTCATCGCGTCGTCGCGATTACGGAGAAACCCAGCCCTACAGAGTAAGACGGGGGTATGGCCTTGGGCGAGTATGGCCTTGGGTCTTCATTCATAAAACACCATTGTCTTGTGCGACTTGTTTCAATTTCGAGGACGAAATTCTAATTCGTTGGAAAGACTGTAACGGCCCGAAAATTTGACTTGTGTCATGTGTCAAGTTAAGGTCGTACGTGGGACCCACTCGTCGAAATACGTATGTCCGAATCCAATTTGAAATGAAAATGCTAATTATGCGAGGAAATTCGGTGAGTCGAAACACGAACAAGGACGCGCCTCTAGTCGCGTGCCGACGTGAGATCGAAATAGTGGCTCTAGAGACTGTAAAATGTACATTGGATATGTCTCGTTATGCGTGTAGCGCGATTTTTGAGATTTTGAAATGAAGCGGGTTGGTGCCTCGAGATGCACGCTGCTCGGTTGTTGAGTTGTCTCGAGATTTGTGTTGCACGAATCTCGAGGACGCTTTGGTTTGAAATTTAAGGAGAAAAGAAATAATATATATATATATGGATATATATATATTATTTATATATAATGGGCTAAGATAAGGATAAAAAAAAAGATCAGAGAGAAAGAAACAACTGAGAGAGGAAAAAAGGCGGAGAGTGAGAAACAGAGGAGTAATGGCGGACGGCTGGAGCTCCGGCGGCGACGAGCCGGCGGTGTCGAGGCTCGGCGGCACAGACCGCCCCATGTGGAGTGGCAAGGCGCAGGTCGCGACAGATGAGCGCGAATGCGCGGACAGGGATCGGCGGGGAAGCCCTCGTAGCGGATCGACGCGCCGAGGCGAGGAGCGGCGGGCCGGCAAGCGGCGGTCGGGAGCGGCGAACGGCGGCGACCGGCCAGGGTGGCTGCGTGGCTCGGCGACGATCGGACGGCGGCCATGGTGGTTGTGCAGCAGCGCAAAGGTAGGCGAACGGAGCATTGGAGTGGCTTGGCGTGGCCAGCGGAGGACGGTCGGCTGGCGCCACGGCGCGGAGGACGGTGGCGCCGGCGAGGCAGCGGCAGCAACACGGTAGCGGCGACGACGTGGTGAACGGCGCGGTCGCGCGTTATCGACCGGTTGAATGCGCGATTTCGTCGAAATCGCGACGACGCGATGAAGGTGAGGTTTATTCACCTAATTTCAGTTCGAAGTGAATGATGTTCAGTAAAATAGGCCTCAAATGTTTAAATGGACACCAGGGACTTAGGAATCGGGTGTCGGGTGCGCAGATCGAGACGCGAGCGAGACATTTTGAGGTTCGGGTTTCTCGAGGTACGTAAACCAGCTAGGGACCTATACAATATTTTATGTTTATCCATTGATTGTTGTTATTTACTGTTTTGTGATAGCTTATTGTTAATCACTGCAAAACTATGCCCATATATGTGGTATGTCCCTGCGTTTCGAGGTGGGCTGGTACCCCTGGCGCTTGTGCTGAACTTCATATATGTATGCCTATATATGTGGTATGTCCCTGCGTTTCGAGATGGGCTTGTACCCCTAGCACTCGTGCTGAACTTCATATATGGGGGAAGCATAGAAGATGTATATGTCTTTCAGAGTAATTGGGGATGCATATACATCCATATACATAGAAGATGTATATGTCTTTCAGAGTAATTGGGGAGGCATATACATCCATATAAAAGTTTTGGTTAGGACTCCTTGTTATTTGACATCACTCATCGATGAGTTGTTTACAGTCTTTTATATTCATGCGTTTCTTGATTCCTTTCATTCTATTTGCATGAATTCGACTGCTTTGGATATCGTGAACTGTTGTTTTGGATATTGTGAAATGTAGTGTATATGTCCTACTGGATTTACTTACCTGGGCTCGTCATTTTTATTTTGATTGAGTGCAGAGCCACAGACAAGTAGCAGAGGAAATGTTTCATGACTAGGTGAAACTTTTGTATATTTTATAATTACTCTCCTCTGATGATATTTACTGGGTTCCACAATTAGGTTGACTAACTCCCTGATCTTGTTGTTGAGTTATGTATTAGTTGCTTCCGCTAAATTGTAAATCTTGAATAAAATATTAATAACTCAACTTAAAATTGTGACTTGACTAAATATGATGGATTGGAAGGCTGACTAGGCCTGCGTTGATCTCGCGAGACTGGCTCGGGGTCCACGTAGGCTTAGGCCGGGCGGGGCCTAATTTGTGAAAAATTGGGGCCGTCACAGTTGGTATCAGAGCCGGTCGATAACGCGTCACCACGCCGTTCACCGCGTCGCCGCCGCTACCGCGTCGTCGCTGCTGCTGCCATTTTCGCCTCGCGCGCCGGCCGGCTTTCGTCGCCGCGTCACCAAGCCGCCAGTCCTCCGCCGCGCCGCGCTAGCCGACCGTCCTCCGTGCCCACCACGCCAAGACACTCTAGTGCTCGTTCGCCCACCTTCGCGCCGCCGCACCACCACCATGGCCCCGTCCGATCGTCGCCGAGCCTCGCAGCCACCCTGGCCGGTCGCCGCCGTTCGCTTCTCTCGACCGCCGCTTGTGGCTGGCCCGCTGCTCCTCGCCTCAGCGCGTCGATCCGCTGAGAGGGCTTCCCCCGGCCGATCCCCTGTCCGCGCATTCGCGCTCACTGCCGCGACCCTGCTGCCTTGCCACTCCACCGCGGGCCGGTGCCGCCGAGCCTCGACACCGCCGGCTCGTCGCCGTCGGAGCTCCAACCGTCCGCCATTACTCCTCTGTTTCTCACTCTCCGCCTCTTTTTTTCTCTCTCTCAGTTGTTTCTTTCTCTCTGATCTCTTTTTTTTATCCTTATCTTAGCCCATTATATATAAATAATATATATATATATCCATATATATATATATATTATTTCAGTTCTCCTTAAATTTCAAATCAAAGCGTCCTCGAGATTCGTGCAACACAAATCTCTAGACAACTCAACAACCGAGCAGCGCGCATCTCGAGGCACCAACCTGCTTCATTTCAAATTCTCAAAAATCGCGCTACACGCATAACGAGACATATCCAATATACATTTTACACCCTCTAGAGCCACTATTTCGATCTCACGTCGGCACGCGACTCGAGCGCGTCCTTGTTCGTGTTTCGATTCACCGAATTTCCTCGCATAATTAGCATTTTCATCTCAAATTGAATTCGGACATACGTATTTCGACGAGTGGTTACCACGTACGACCTTGACTTGACACATGACACTAGTCAAATTTTCGAGCCGTTACAATCACCATTCAAGTATGATTTGCGTGGATTCTGATTTTCGAAGTGTTTGGGCAAATTCTGAATTAAGTAAAATTCTTTTTCATGCATACAATGTGTTTGACATAAAAAATGGGAGCTTTAATCTATTTTCTTGAAAATGAACCTAACGTTTTGAAACTATATTCAATGTTTTGATGAATCTAAGAAACTCGACACCTTTAAATATGACTTTTGCTATCATTTGAAGTATATTTTAGTCTCAATATCGAACATGGTTGTGATTTATCCTTTTGGATAGGACTTGAGGCTAAGTCGAGACGCGAAAGAGATTTTTGACCTATTTCTTTGAAAACGAACTTATTTCGATTAAGCCATGGATTTTAGACTAAATACTATGATTTTGGAATTCAAAGTCGAACTTGACTTTTTATAGTGATTTAGATCTCTTTGGTAATGATTAGTTGATCACATTTGATTTATGTTGAAAAATCAAGCTTTATGGGATTTTTTGTACTTTGCTTCACCGTATTTCTATCTCATTTGAATCATTGGTTTTGATTTGAAGGAATGGTTTTAAAGTCGGGGATGAGTTAAATAGCTTAATTGGGAATAAGGATGAGTCCTTAATAGTCTAAACTATACTAAACGAGTTATAAATGCTTCTAAACAATGTGTTATACCTAAATGCTTGTAGATACTCGATGATGACTCAACTAGGCTATTCGAATGATTGATTTGATGTGGTGATATATGCGATGATATTGAAAGTAAACCAACAAGAAATTCAATATTAATTATTTTCCTTTCCTTGAATATTTTGATGGAAATGATACATTGTTGGATTCTACTTCCTTACCGAGTGATCAAGAGTCTAAAGTTGTCGAATTGAGTCGTTGTATACTCGAGGGTTGGGCATTTGAGTTGCGCTCGTGTCTCCTAGATGAGTATAAATCCTTTGAGTGAGCATCCGCCATGTGTCGTGGCTCCTCATAGGACATCAAGGATTCCATTACGGCTAACCATCCGATTGTGACTGTGGCTCCCTTTGGAAATTTCCTCGAGCTGAGGCTTAAGTGAGCTGACACTGCCGAACGGCTTAGGTGTTGTTGAAGCGGACTTAGTTCTGTTGTACCAATATTTGACACTTACCTGTAGTCAAGTGGCTTTGAGCTCACGTGTAGAGTGTCAAGACCACTTAGAGGCCTATCCTTTGCTTTCAGGTCACTTGGTCTCTATTGTTGACCATTGTAGTTTGCCTTTCATGCGCTTTATCATTCTTTTCATCTTCGTTTCTTTCCATCATGATTTATAGACTTGTTTATTATTTAATCTAAATTACTGTTGAACTTCTTTTAGATTTACTCACTAGGATTGTCTCCGCTTTTCGTGACAATTGCAGGCATAATTTCTGAGCTCTAGAACATTGATGTGCTACATACGTAGGTCATTTGATGTATCTATATTGTATTTATTTATTTTATAAATGGGTATTTAAGTTGAGAGTTACATGTATTTCCCCTCTGCACTATAATTTGTACATTGTATCTGTTGTACGGGGTTTCCACATTTTAGCTTCCACACCTATAACCCGTTGTGTATTTAATTTATTTGTCATCGTGTTTTTGTTGCATTAAAATCCTGCTGCATGATTTCATATATATACTCTATTGTGTAGACTATCAGGTATTAAGGACTGGTTTGTGAGGCCGACTAGTCATTTATTAACTCCGAACTAGTTTATCGAGGGTTGATGTAGGCCTAGTGTCGGGCAATGCCCAATTTGTAGGGTTGGGGCCGTCACAGTTGGTTTCTGAGCTTAATGTTTTGGCTTTAGCTCTTGATAAGCCTTTAACCAGACTAATTCGTGAACACGAACTTGTAGAGTTAGGAACACCAACAAACTTAGTGTGGAAACTCTATGATCCTAACTTGGAAACTTAGTTGGGAAGTAAGCGAATGTGAGATTGGAAGAAATTTTGAATAAATCTTATTATATGCTATTTGATTGTATCAATTATATGGTATTTATAGATAAACGATATAACTACTTTTATACGCATATTCACTCTTATGTTTCACGTGAGGCACGATGATTAAATTGTATGAGATAAATAATAAAGTTATGAGATTCGAGGAAATTGAAAAAAAAAAAAGGAAAGATTGATGGTGATCAATCTTTGGATAGAAGTAAAACGTGTAGATGCCAAAGTATAAAAAAAGTAAAAGATTCAATATATTAAATTGGAACTTGTTACGAGTTAGAGTCGGAAGTGAAAATTAGTATAGGACACAAAGTTCGAGGATTTTATCTTGTCAAATCATGAAATTCATGACAATACAGAACCTTAAATTAATTGCTATTATTTTCTTAATTCAATGATTATCTCAGGCATGTAAATATGAGATAAAAAAAATTCAAGGATACCTAAACTACGTGTAATTCTTTGTTCTAATGATTTAACTATACCAGTCAAAAAAAAGTTACACTCTAGCGTAGAGAATGAATTCAAGCACTAATGTAACTAATGATTGATGCAAACAAAAAAAAATCTTGTTGAATGAAGGAGTTGTAGCGTATAGTTATGCATACCTTGGTTACTGTGTCAATAGTTCTACTATTATTATTATTATTATTTATCCATGAGATGTAAATTCGGTAAGGTTGGACTATAATTTGATTTAACCTAAACTAGTCAAACGAGATTTAAAAAAAAAAATATTATGTACTTCAAGGACTTAGAGTTTTCTAAAGATTCACGCTATTGGACATTATCAATTTGAGAAATCAATTAAGTATACTTGGTATGCATTGAAGATTTTGAAACTTTTCAAGTTACGAGACACATATTAGTTACATGTGGTAGGAAATGAATGTTCTTACAAGTCCTTAAGTAGATACATGGAGTTAGATTCAAGTTATTCATAAATCATGAGAAGTTTGTGGACGTGTTTCCAGATGATCCACATGAAAAAATTTATGTAAGGAAATTGATGTTGTTTGATAATAGAAAATGAGAAATTTAGTCTACGTATGCGTCCTTATATGATAATCTGAATAGGAGCACTAAGGAAAGTAAAGTTTGAGAAAATTTGGTAAAGTGACAAAATATATTGAGGAATGCGTAAAAAAAAAAGAGAAAGATTTGTGAGACAAGGGGGTTAATACAGACTCTAAGGAAACAAAGTGTTGAGATGATTTGAGAGCTAATGAGTAAAGCATGTACGAACTCCTTTAGCTTTGATGAAAGTTATGGAGTGGAGGTGTTGGATCAGAAATCCATGTAACTCCACTTTAGTGACACTATTCATTTATAGTCCTAATGTTGGTGAAGTCGACCACCACCCAAAAGGCTGATGAATAAATTAAGTGTTGTGACCAAAGATACAGTGTATGGATAATCAGTAGGATTGAGGACAACATGAGGACTAACCCTTAGGACAGTGCGTTGTAAAATTCTTACAAATATTGATGTGGTTTAGAAGCATCTGCGCGCTAATTGAAAAACTTTGATGTGATCGTTGACTTGCAAAATTACGAAGATCATACAATTGTGAATGCTTAGAGGTGATCATACGCTAGTCGCCTAAATATGCATGCTTGTTTTTTACAACTTTTACTGATACACTCGAAGTACAACTAAGCAATTTATACATATGAAGCCGAGATTGTAAGTCATATAATGTGCCAGTCTTCTTTGTTTTAAATTGCGGTCCTTATATTTATTGTCAAGTTGTGGTAGGATTTTCTTTTACTACCGGTTGTGATAGGGTTACTGACATTGATGGACACCAGAATACATCTAAGTACGACTTTCTAGTCTAATGGTTAGACTGAATGGTTGATCTAAATTATAGAGGTCAGACTCATGTTTGTATTATGAATTCGGTAACAAGTGAGGAAGATTGTTTGCCTAAGTGCGTGATGTAAGTATGACTTTAGCAGTTAAGCTTAAGTGGTGTGGCTCCATTTGAGACTCTACGAGAGAGGCCCTGTAATTTTGGTAAGTAATAATATTTGGACATTGAAGTCGTTGATTGTTTAAGAATCACACAGAGGAAAAGCCAAACAAATTAGATAATAGTTGGATTGACACTATATAAACTGATTGGTCATGCGAACAATATATAATAAGAGAGCACCTAGGTTAAGATGTAAGGAAATCATGTAAATAAGGTGAAAAGAAATTGCACTCAAACATTATCCTTACTTAACATAGTCATGTGCGTAACTTCCTTCTAATTTCAAAGACGAAATTTCCTTTTAGTTGATAAGACTGTAACGACCCATGTTTTAATTCGTAATTTAATCACTAATAAAAAATTGTTAGTGGTCTAATACTCAATCGAGGGTCGCAGTAATTCGAAGTGCTCAAATATTTATAAAAGAAAATAAATAAATTGATTTTAATTTTTGTCTTGCATGCTAGTGCGTGTAGTATCTGACATCATGAATAGTTTGAGTTAATTAAATTAAATTCATGCGACGACGAGACATTAGGCTATTGATTAATTGAAAAACAGCTAAGAAACGGATCAAACAAAGATTGCGTGTGTTAATTGTGTAACTTTTAGAGTCACAAAGTGATCGGGAGAAATAAAGACCCTCATATCTAATTTTAAGTTAACTATATCAACCATAGATCCTGTTATTTATTGGACCGAGAAAGAGATTGGTGGATGAGACTTTTTCTCAACAAAAAAATAAAAATAAAAAATAGAAAATAAAAAGGGTAATGAAATAGGGCTTCTTATTTCATTCATGTCTGGCGACGCTGATGGCGGCTCCGGGGAGGACGTGATGTAGGCGGTGTTGCGGCTCGGAGAAGTTGCTGGCACGGACGGCCAGCTGAGCAGCGAGGGCCAGCGGCGCGGCGGAGCTTTGGCTCACAGATAACACTCGCGGCGACGGCACGTACATATGACTCCGACAGACCAGTTGCGGCGGTGGTGGACGATGCGACTCTGTCGATGCTTGGCGTGGCAGTGGTTGGTCATAAGGGAGGAAACAAGAACATGAAAGATCTACTTAGGGCTTTGATGAGAGAAATTTCAATTTGGATTTATAGAAAGAGGTTAAATCTATGCTAGATTGGAACTCTTAAAGGAAATTTGAAGCTGGGAAACTCCATTGAAGGCCAAGGTGAGGCTCTAAGCCGCATTAAAAACTTAAATCCAAATCAAGTCTAGCAATTTCTAGTTGTTGCTGAATTGGAAGTGGTTTAATTGGAAGGGTTGGTTCTTGTTTGCTTTTAGGATTGATTCTATGAGTGATTTTAAGTTGATTTTACCAACTTAAGAATAAATTGGGTTGAGTTTGGGAAACCTTTGTTCTTGCACTCTGTATATTTGATGAAATTGTCAAAAGAGACATTAACTTGCTCTTTTAAATAGAATGCAAAGAAAAGTATGGATTTTAAGCCTTGCGGACTCTTTTTTTTCAAGTTTGGTTTATATAATTCGATTAATCTAGTGTAATTGGCATGGTTTTGGAGTCTTGAAATGATTGTAACTAGTTTGCATTGGATTTGGTAAAATAATTTAAAACGTCTTAACGAAAGCATACTATGTTCTTCCAAGTTTTGTAAATAATCTTGGATATGATTGCACTCTCGATATTTGATAAAATGCTTGTAAAGGAACTTTATTCTTTTTTTCTAAAGTTTGGAAGCTCAAATTGAACTCGATAAGATTTTAAATCTTTTTAAGTCAAGTTTGGTCAAGGCTATGAATTATAGATTTCTTTTTATTATTGTCGCATTTGACCTATTTGGTATATAATTTGGGCCTTCATCACCATTCAAGTGTGATTTGCATGGATTTCAGTTTCGAAGTGATTTGGGCGAATTTTGAATTAGGTTAAGCAAAACTCTTTCTTGCATACAATGTGTTTAACATAAAAAAAGGAGCTTTAAGCTATTTTCTTGAAAATAAACCCAACTTATTGAAACTATATTCGATGTTTTGATGAATCTAAGAAACCCGACACCTTTAAATATGACTTTTTCTATTATTTGAAGTATATTTTATTCTCAATATTGAACATGGTTGTGATTTATCACTTTTTATAGGACTTAAGGCTAAGTCGAGACGCGAAAGAGATTTTTGACCTATTTCTTTGAAAACGAACTTATTTCAATTAAGCCTTGAATTGTCGACTAAATGCTATGATTTGGGAATTCAAAGTCGAACTTGACTATTATACAATGATTTAAATCTCTTTAATTGTGATTAGTCGATCACATTTGATTTATGTTGGAAAATCAAGCTTTATGAAATTTCTCGTATTTTGCTTCATTGCATTTTTATCTCATTCGAATCGTTGGTTTCAATTTGAAGGAATGGTTTTAAAGTCGGGAATGAATTAAATAACTTAATTGGAATAAGGACGAGTCCTCAATAGTCTAAGCTACTTTAAACGAGTTATAAACGTATCTAAACAATGTATGTTATACCTAAATGCTTGTAGATACACGACGCAGACTCAACTAGGCTATTCAAATGATTGATTTGACGTGGCGATTTATGCAATGGTCTTGTAAGTAAACTAGTAAGAAATTCAATACTAATTCTTTTCCTTTCCTTGCATATTTTGATGGAAATGATATCTATTGTTGGACTCTACTTCCTCACCGAGTGATATATAGGATATAAAGTGGTCAAATTGAGTCGTTGAATACTCGTGGGTTGAGCATACGAGTCACGCTCATGGTTCCTAGACAAGATTGAATTCTTTGAGTGAGCATCCGCCATGTGTCGTGGATCCTCATAGGACTTCAAGGATTCCATTGTGGATGAGCATCTGATTGCGACTATGGCTCCTTTTGAAATATTTCTTGGGCTGCGGCTCAAGTGAGCCGGTAGTGCTGAACGGATTAGGTGCAGTTGACGTGGACTTGGTCCTGCCGTACCAGTATTTGACACTTACCTGTAGTCAAGTGGATTTAAGCCCACTTGTAGAGTGTCAAGACCACTTAGACGCCTATCCTTTGCTTCGAAGTCACTTGGTCTTTATTGTTGACCATTGTAGTCTGTCCATCATCTACTTTATTGTTCTTTTAAGGTTTGTTTCTTTCCTGCATGATTTATAGACTTGTTTAATATTTAATCTGAATTGCTATTGAATTTTTGCTGGATTTACTCATTGGGATTGTCTCTGCTTCTAGTGATAATTACAAGCATAATTTATGAGCTCGAGAAGATTGATGTGCGGTATACGTAAGTCATTTAATGTATCTATATTACGTTTATTATATTTTATAAATGGGTATTTAGGTTAAGAGATACATGTAGTTCCCCTCTTCACTATTATTTATACATTGCATCTGTTGTACGGGGTTTCCACCTTCTAGCTTCCACACTTAGAACGCGTTGTGCGTTTAATTTATTTGTTATCGAGTTTTTGTTGCATTTAAATTTTGTTGCATATAATTTCATATATGTATACTCTATTATGTGGACTATCAGGTACTGAATACTAGTTTGTGAGGTTGACTAGGCCTTCATTAACTCCGAACTGATTTACTGGGGGTTAATGGAGGTCTAGTGTCGGGCAGTGTCCAATTTGTAGGGTTGGGGCCATCAGACGAAGATCACTGGAAAATGGTCTGACGTGACATGGTTCCTAAGCCCTTGTCTCCCATCATGGAAAAGCTTCCCCCATCCTTTTGTATATAATAACCTATCCGGGAGAGCACATATCGGATTCATCCAAAAATTGGACCATGTGAACTCCCCATTTCTCACTTGGGGACCAAAAAACTCCATATCCCTAATTAACCAATCAAACTGCGACATATTGCTAGTGAGTCGCTTACTATTATTCTTTTCACATAAGAACCTTGGCACATTAAAATCACCTGCCGTAAGCCAATTTGGACCACATACCCCTATAGCACCGCTAACTTTTCCCAAAATGTTTATCTCCCTCTTGTAGCTGAAAGACCATAAACTCTCAAAAACCACCAATTTGGACCCCATTTTCTTCCAGTTGGATGGCAACCAATAACTCACCAATGGGACTATTGACCACTTTCACATTTCTGACATCCCATACCACTACAATACCTCCCTTAAAGCCTTGTGCCAGTAAAAAATCCATTCCTTAAATCTCCCCTTACATATGTTTGTAATATCCCTCCTATCTATCTCCATTTTCTTAGTTTCTTGAATGACTAAAATATTTGGGTTCATCGGCCTCATTTCCTCCCTAACTTGTCTTCTTTTACTTTCGGCATTCAATCCTCTAATGTTCCAGAAGACTATCCTAATTCGGAACCATTGCTACCCCTTCTGTCTAGTATGTTCTTAACATACCATTCCAGTCTATTCATTTCCTTGGATTTGCTTGACTCCCCTCTAGACATAAGAACTTTTTCCTTTCCTGTAAGTTGGAGCCCACATTGTGTTACAAATTTTGAGGGAGCACGCGAATCATCTGATTGTTGCCTTATTAAGACTTATGAGACTTAATCACTGAGAGAGTAGACTGTGGTGATGTGATCATCTGATTTAGTGTCATATGTTGTTGTTATTATATAACTCAGGATTATTTAAGTTTGTTATAGTGATTTAAGGATCTTGTGACACATGTAATTGATCTAACGGTTGTACACATTTTTGATGTCTATAAATAGCAATCGACTCTCTCTATGATTAATGGAATCAAAGAAGAGAAAGATCATCTCTCTTGTTCACTATTGATCTTTCATGTAGATTTACATAGTATCAGAGATTTCATGCGAAAGCAATGGCGACTCCTGGGAATGTTGCGTCTTCTTCAAGTGTGTCACATGCAAGAACAATGGTAGCATCAACAGTTCCAACTCTTACTCGATTTGGTAACTCGTTGGGTCAAATTGTTTCAATTAAACTTGATGAATTGAGTTTTTTGCTTTGGGAATCTATTGTTGTTCCGGTTATAGAAGGAATTAGATTTGATATGTTTTTTTTTGGGAATAAACATGTTCCTACAAAATTTGTTGATGGTTCTGATGAAGAATGGACACCCGAGTATGAGGAATGGTTTTCTAAAAATAGGATTCTTGTAGCTTGGATTTTGAATTCTTTGAATGGATCTATTGGATCTCAAGTGAATGGATACAGTTCTTCAGGTAGAACATTGTGGAAAGCAATTGAAGATCTTTGTGGTGCACAGAATTTTGCACAAATTCAAGTGAACAAAACAACTTTATAGACAAAAAGAAAAGGAAATCTGAGTATGACTGAATACTTAAAGAAGATGAATTTTTTGATAAGCTGGCTCCAGCTGGTGAAATGATACCAATGAAGGACTTGATTTCGTGTTCTTTGGCTGGTCTTGATAATGAATACTTGCCAATGACTGTTGTATTGTAAGAACGAAGAAATATAGCATGACCATAACTTCAAGCTTCATTATTGAGCTTTGAAGCAAAGTTGTTACAATTTTAAAACATAATGGGCATCAGCTCAATGAGTATTCAAGGTAACTTTTCATTATGTGAATTCAGCAGAGGTGAAATATGGAAATGGTGGTCAGTACAAGAATACTCAGCAAGGGAACAATAATCAAGGTAGAGGAATTAGAAATTCTGGTGGATATAACAACAGAGGAAGAGGAAACACCAAGTACAAAGGTCGAGGTGGTTTCAAATTCAATAATACAAATCGCCCAACATGTCAAATTTGCAGTAGAGTTGGACATTCTGCAGCTGTATGTTACTATAGGGCAGACATGAACTACATGGAAACTATTACTCATACTGATATAACAAATCAACAACCTACATTTCAATCACAACCTCAGAGGAGTGTCTTTCTTGCTCATCAAGCAGTGCCACTTCCACAACAGGTTATTCAACCTCAACAAGCTGCACAGAATTATTTTTCCTCAGCTGATTCAATAGCTGATTCCTTAAGGTATGCTGATAATGGTGCAACTTCTAACAGAGTATTAGGAAACTTCAAAGAAGAGTTATGATATGGAAAATTAGCATGACCGATAGATTGAATAGGTAATTTACAGCCATTACCAACTATAAATGAGCAGTTACCTGAAAAAGAGAGCTATTCATTGAATCTTGTAGTTTCAGAGTCTTGTAGCTCTTCTTCATCTGAGCCAGTGTTTGCTCCACCAACTGTCTCTCCTTCACCACAGGCGTCTACTCAAAATCATCTGGAGTCTATGTCTGAGGTTCCTGTTGTTCCTACTATTAATGTACATCCTATGGTAACAAGGGCAAAAAATGGCATTTCTATGAAGAAGGTGTTTGTAGCTCAAACTTTAGATGAAGGGGTCTTACTAAAAATAGTAAATGAAGCCTTATCTACTCCTCATTGGAAAGATGCAATATTGAAAGAATATCAAGCTTTTATGGATAATCATACTTGAACTCTTGTTCCACACCAGTCCTCACAGCACATTGTAGGTAACAAGTGGATTTTCACCATTATAAGGGGTTGAGGTGGCTCTATAAACAGATACAAGGCTAGACTGGTAGCAAAAAGTTTTAAACAAATTCCTGGTGTAGATTTTACTGAGACATATAGTCCTATTATCAAGTCTTCTACCATACATGTGATTCTTTCTATTGCAGTTACTCATGGATAGACAAATTGATATGGATAATGCTTTCTTGAATGGTCAACTGATGGAGGTAGTGTTCACCAATCAACCAAAAGGTTTTATTGATGCTACTGTTCCTGATCATGTTTGTCATCCCAACAAAGCTCTCTATGGACTTCGTCAAGCTCCTAGGGCATGGTTTGATAAATTGAAAATTGCTTTACTGGACTAGGGATTCAGTAATTCTAAACTGATTCCTCTTTGTTCATCTCTATTGGAAAGGGTTTTGTTCTCTATGTGTTCATTTATGTTGATGATATTGTCAATACAGGATCGAACTTTCAAGTTATTCAATCCTTTATTGATAAGTTGAACAATTACTTTACTTTGAAGGACATTGAAGAACTTAGTATGTTTCTTAGTTTTGAAGTTCGACGATATGCTATTGGTTTGTACTTGAATCAGGCTTGCTACATTAATTCTCTTCTACAAAAGGCTGGTATGATTAATGCTAAAGTTGTTGAATCTCCTACTGTTTCTGGGAAGCAATTATGTCTGGATAGTCACTCCCCTATCACTGATCTTTGTCTTTATAGAAGTCTTATTGGGGGTTTGCAGTGCATTGTCCATACAAGACCTGATGTTGCCTTCATTATTAATAGGTTGAGTTCTTTTCAACAATGTCCTTCTACCTCTCACTGACAAGCATTGAAAAGAGTGTTAAGGTTATTGAAAAGGACGAGTCACTGGGGTTTGTCTTTCAAACCAGGTTCTAAAATGGTGTTAATTGGCTATTATAATGTAGACTGGGCTGTAAATCCAGATGACAGGAAGTCTATTGGTGGCTTTGCAGTGTACCTTAGCTCTAACCTTGTCTCATGGCAGCCTAAGAAACAGAACATTGCAGCACATTCCAGTACTGAGTCCGAGTACAGGGCTCTGGCTCAAGTTGCAGCTGAATTGACTTGGTTGCGATCTTTGTTAAATGAATTGCAAGTTCCTTTATCCCATACTCCTTTCATTTGGTGTGATAATCAATCAAAGTGCAACTTCCTTAGCTAGAAATCATGTGTTTCACTCGAGGACTAAACAAATTGAGATTGATCTTACTTTGTGAGAGATAAGGTACTGAATGGTGAACTAGATGTGCACACGTTCAAATTGGGGATCAAATAGCAGATTGTTTTACCAAGGCCCTATCTACTTCTTGGTTTATCTATCTTTGTAGCAAACTCGGTGTATTACCTATACCCCTTCGTTTGAGTGAGGATGCGAGACTTAATCACTGAGACAGAAAACTATGATGTATGTGATAATCTGGTTCAGTGTCATATGTTCTTGTTGTTATATATCTCAGGATTAGTTAAGTTTGTTAGAGTGATTTAAGGATCTTGTGACACATGTAATTGATCTAACGGTTGTACACATTCTTGATGTCTATAAATAGCAATCAACTCTCTCTGTGATTCATGGAATCAGAGAAGCGAAAAATCATCTCTCTTGTTCACTATTGATCTCTGATGTAGATTTACAAGACTAATTGTCTTGATCAAGTCCACATGGGTCATACCTAATCTGTAGCACAGAAAGTTCCTTTGAAGATTGAGTAATTAGCGTGTCCTCAAGATGTGCCCTCTCAACAATGATTGGGTATGTCCCAAAAGTCGAGAGCCCCATAGATTCCCTTTGGGCAATTCCCTTTGGGCATAGAAATCAGTGATGGAGATCATATCTGCCTCAATTAAAAGCTTTAGACGTTCATCTGCCCCACTTCCCTTTTAGAGTACTGAGTCTCTACTAGAACTGTCTTATCCTTTCATTCCCCTATCTCGTTGTGATCTGGGTGATCACTCTCAAGAACTCGCTCCGACTCATTGCTCTCTTCGCTGTCCGATTTCCCCTCCCTTTTGATAGCTATTTCTCCCCCAATAACCATATCTTTAGCAATAACGGCTATCTTCCCAAGGTTCCTTCCCGACTGTTGTAGCCTTAGTCCTCATCGCAGTGAATTGAAATGTGTTACATTGTTTTGCCACCCAAGTTAGCCAACCTATGTATCTCCTTGTTTCAAATGCAATAAGCAGGTGGTTCTTTGTAGAAATGGAGATGATGGGCTCTGTTGTTGCTTTTATTAGTGTCGCCCCCCAACCACTCCGTGCTCAGGTTTGGCCAATCACTTTGTAAGGCTCGGTTAGATGAATTTGAGCCGGGCTTCATCATAATCACTCTCCACTTATTGTTCCATGAACACATGCCCAATTGTTGCTCACGGCCCATTTGTGTCTCAACCGTCGAGATTGCTGGCTGTCCCGCTCTGGTTATCTCCAACCTATATAGAGATCCTCCCTTGATTCCATTAATGAGACTGAACTACATTGTGCTAGCATTAAATGTCCAGTAGCCGTTGGAGACACTTGTCTCACTCCTAGGGTGTTCCCCTCTATTTCTCCTTGGTTACACGCACAGACCGCCAGTTGTACCTCCCTTTTCCTCATTATAACTACATTAGTGGTTTTTTTTTCTTCACCTAAACTGAGAAGACCTAATAACTTTTGGATTTGTACCGAATCAACCCCTTTCCTCAAATTTGAACTTGTCAATGGATAGCCTGACCATCTTTCCCTCTGGGTACGAAATCGTTATTTCTTTCGGGTAGAAACCTCTCAATCTTCCTTTCACTTTGATTATGGCTCGATCTAAATTTGTTCGTCATAACTTCCATGGGTGTATTCAATTGAGATTTTAATAGACTTTTAGTTACTTTTATTGACTAAAAAAAGTTTAGGGGTATTCAATTAAAACTTTTAAAGAGTCTCTAAAAGTAAGGTGTATTCAATGTGAACTTTTATACACTTTTAAAAAGTCTGTAAAAGTTTTGGGGTATTTAATTTAAACTTTTAGAGAGTTCATAAAAGTAAGGTGTATTTAATTTTTTAGTGACTTTTGTAGATTGGTTACAAATCTTGACTTTTGTAGACTTTTTGTATAAAAATACACATAAAGAAGTCTTCAACTTCTCCTCACTTCAACCCTGAAACTTTTAGAGACTTACTTTTTGTTGGTTACATTTTTTCAATAATGACTTCATTGACTTTTTCTTATCAATGATTTTTATCAACTTCTCCAATCACTCCACAACTCTTGGATTTCATTGCTCACCCATTATACTCTCATATCTATGTTTATGAAAATGGATTGATGTCATTATTAACAAAATCTCATTCTTGCATCACTATACATTTTTTATAGTTTTTTTTTTTTTACAAAGAAATTTCGTTTATTTAGTGTATTATTATAATCTCAAAAAGTGTAGTATATATTATTATTTTTGAAGAAAATAATTGTATAATTTTTTTAAAAATGCAAGAAGTGCATTTTTTTAGAATTTAAACTATCATTATTAAGGAAAAAAATACATTTTTTTGCTTAAGCCAAACAAAAAAAAAGTGCAAAATTTTTACACTAATATTTTCAATTATCTTTTCTCAAAAAAATATTTCCAATGATCCTACCACTAAAGGATGATTTATTTACATGTTTATTATGTTGATATTTATTTACTTATTTGTTATGCTACTACCTTGAAAGTAATTCATTAATAAGTCTATATGTTTTTTTTATTAAAATACAACAATACTTTTTAAAATATTAGTAATAGTTATTAAGAAAAAAAATATAATTGTTTATTTTTTTTATAATAAAGTGCAAAATATTTGTTGCATTTTAAAAATCACAATAATCTATTAGTATCATCAAAATCATGTTTAAGAAGTTCACAAAAGTTACTAAAAATCTTAAATGTTGATAAAAGTCATCATAACGAAATCTACATAAAAGTTTATCAAAGTCTTTCAAAGTTTACCAAAATCTATAAAACTTCATAAAAGTCATTCACTTATAAAAGTAACCAAAATTCTATTAAAATCTCAATTGAATACACCCTTGTTCAGCAAGTTAATTTCTAGAAAACCCCCAAATATTTCAGCTATACTGTGTAAGGCCTCCTTCTTACATATGCTTAATGGCAAACCCATAAGAGCTATCCAATAATTAGCTCCTCCCCAATGTCAATCTTCCCAATGCATCTTTGGTGACCTCGTATAGGCTTTGTCAATGAGATCGCCACCAATAGTCATTGCCAGGAGAACGATCCTATCCCTCTCTGCCTCATTCCTACAAAACAACAATGCTCGATTTCCCCAATTCTTTTGAAACTCATATGATGTAAGAATTCTTAGGAAAATCTGTCCTCGGTCAATTCCTAAGGACAATAACAAGAGGATCTAAAGACCACAACCGCTAGTTCTCATTCCTTCAATGGCCGGCAAGTTCCGTTAAGTTGCTGCAGACCTACAGGCTAAGTGTTAGCCACTTTTTTTGGTCCTCTAAAGAGTGGTCATTGTTAAAGTCGTACGCAGCGAATCAGTGTGAAGTGGCTCTATTCCTTTACCAGACACAGTTGAACCAGCTCTATTCCTATCGTTACTCAACGTTGTTCCCGCACCCGCCTTCACTACCATTTTTTCCAAGGTCTCAATCATCGAGCCCCATGGACAATCCCCTGTAGACTCCTGGATAAGGACCATTTGTCTGCCACGCCCTATAAGGTTCATGATCTTCAGTGCCCGCCCTCGATCGTTGTGCACCTTTTGAATAGAGATTGTAACCATTCCTTCATGCCAATACTTAGTTGAAAACACCATCCTCGAAAGTAGTTCTCCCTCTTTGATTGACTTAATCGCTTAATTCACCGCCCTCGAATCGATCACCATTAAGAATGTTTGTTTGGTTGTATACTCGTTCAAGCGAATTGCCCCTGATCGGAGTTTTCTGCTAGAATTTGCTTCCTTCTCGCCTTAAAATACCAAATCTCCCCACCTCCTATAGATTCCTGCACCGATTTGTATACATTTGATTTTTCCTCTTGTTTGCTATTCTTATATAACTCTCCTCATTCCCATCTGTTAAGATCAAACCTAACAAGACTGATCAATCCACACAACTCAACACATAACAACTACATAAAACAATGAAGAACAATTGTGTTCAAGAAATGCAAAACAGATAGAAATTCTCAGAACTGATCTTCATTAACTTGTAAAACACGCTATTACAACTTATATAGACCACTTAGACAACTGTTTACACAACTGTCTAACTAATTTTGTTAGAGTAGTTAAACTAATTATGATAAGGCTAACCACAATTACATCCTAACCATAATCAGAGTGCATACACACAGCATTGTTCAGCTCAACTGAACTTCCTCTCTCAGATCTATCTTTAACACCATCATTCTCCACCATCATCTCATTCACAAGGCTACCATACTTCGACTAAACCTCCTCGGTTTCCCTAGTACTCCAATACTCAATTCTTATAAAACCAGACGTAGGAGGAAGAGCTAGGCCAGTCTATCAACTTGGCAACGAGTGCTCGTCAAGATTTCACCGACCAACTTGGGGCATGGTCGAGCTAGCAGGAGTGTGTTCTCACCTTCATGAAATAAATGACGTCATGATTTGGGAATTAACTTAAATCCAAGATCGACCTATTTTTTGCCACTACAAATAGAAACTCTGTATTGTTAAGTTGTAGTCTTGTATCAAAGAATCCATTGACATTTCACCTAACTATTGAGTACATGGCTAACTTGTATGCGAGGAGTTCAACTGGGAGGCATTATCGTCGATCAATGCCTCATGATCCAATCATTTGTAGTAGAGGTACGATATTTCTACAAAGTAGGCATCAACTTTGCATATAACACATAATGAGGAAGGTGCCCGAAACGATTTGGAACAATCTACTGTGAAAGGCAATGCTTGCAAAAATAAAGAATGTAGTCTACGAAAGTTTGTCCCCCTAATGACTTCGAGCATGCTTGGAAGAAAATGATAGTGTGGCATGGTCTTAAGGAATAATATTGGCTTTCAACGATATATGGCATGAAGGAAAAATGGATCCTTGCTTATGTTAAAGCATGAATGCATTTTTTTGACTATTTCTTTTGGTCAAAGACACCATTGAAGCAATTCATCAGACAACATGATGTTGCTTAGAGTTAAAGTTTGAGAAAGAAGTATAAGAGGATCTCGTGACTACTAATTGTCAACAAAATATTTTTTTCAACTCGGCCGTATGAGAAATAAATGCTTGACATTTACACAAACGATGTATTCATTAAGTTACAAAAGGAATTGATCCGCTAGTTGAATTGAAGGTGTGAGGTTTTTCGACAAGGCTAACACCTCATTTGCTTTGATGTGAAGGACGTGACTTTACCGAAAGGCATTCAAAGTGATTTCCTATGTTCTTATCTTATGACGTATTGGCCTTACAGATCAATAGTAAATTTTGTGTGTCGTTCTTTCGAATTCACATGCATTCTATGTTTTCGTGCACTTTGCTTGCTTGATGAAGTTGGCGTTACTGTAATTACGGATCATTACATTATTTAAAGGGGCAAAAAGAGTACATAAGATTCCATATACTTGAAAGTGTAGGGAGGGCGGATATGGCATTGTTGGCATCGAGCACGTACGATCATTATAATGCAATTCTTATTAAGTGTAAGAAATTGGTTGACATCAATTTGGGTTCAAACAAAACATTCAAGGATGCCTTTGATGGAATTCTCGGGTTGCATGAAGAGATATTTCGCATAAGGTATAAGAATCACCCATTCAAGCAAGCTGAAGGTGTTGCTCTGTTAAAGGATCCAACTAGATCCACGCAGACGGGAAAGCCTCGATGAGGAAATCGACATAAAAGAGCAATCAAGAACCTCGATCGACAAAAGAATCAACAACATGATGTATTTTGTTGTGACATTCGTTAAAGTGTTAACTACATCATTATACACTCTAACTTGTGAATTCTTTTCGATTACAACCGCCTCGTAAGGGTTGTTACAACTACCTCGTAAGGGTTGTAACACCAATGGTGGATCATCTTTTAGATACGTCTCCCCAGCGCATGCATTCAAGCCAAATGAGGCCCCGTCAGATGAGGCCCTCAAGTTGGGATATAGGGCAAATGATGCCACAATGCCTGGATTTCAAACCTTAGTTAGCAGATTTTGGGCAAAGAAAGCCCCAATTCATGGAATTATGCAAAAAGGAGACCCTAGTGCATAGATTCTAGCCAAATGAAGAAACACCATAATCTATTTTTTATACTTCATCATTTGTAACGACTCAAAAATTCAAAATACCTACATCGGGAACATATTAGTAATTTCATAATTTTTTTGTGTTTTGAGTGATTAATGCGTGTATTATAAATATTAGTAAGGAGTTTTTGAAATTATATGAAGGTTGATTTTCTAAAGTTATTGGAAATTGAATAAAAACTTAAGGTTATTAATTCGTAATAAAAATAATTATGTTGGATGGCTTTCGATGAGCACAAATCTTGAGGCACATCAAAGTGGTGGAAATGTATGCTCCAACGAAACCCTACGTACAAAAGCTTAAGTTATAACCTTAGCCCCGTTTCAAGTCAAAGTACAAAATAAAAGAAGAGAAAGTGTTGGAACGTTCAAGGCGGTGATTTGAGTTGGATTTGGTGATCAACATAAGCTTAGGTGAGCATTTCACTCTTTTCCTTCCTTGCGAGCTCTATTTTACTCTTTAATGGTGAAAAATCTCTATTTGGAGAAAAATCAAAGTCGGCAATTGATTTTTTCAATAAAAGGAAACACCCAAACGGTAAGGGTGCCAGGAGCCCTAGCACCTTCGGTGTTGGGATGCCTTTGGCCGGAGAGCAAGGCGGGGGAGGGGAGGACACCTCCTCCCAATGGTAAGGGTGCCAAGAGCAGCGCTCCTAGGTAGCCCAGGCGATGGGCAGAGGCGCAAGGATGCCTTTGCCTTGTGCCTAATAAAGGGTCGGAATGGTCCTTGAACCTCAAGTAGGAACCGAACTTGCTCTTGGACCGACAGTCAGGGGCCAAACTGCCTCCTTGTCAGTAGGGGCCATTTGGGCCCTGCACATAAGAAAAATAATAAAAATAAAAAATAAAAAATAATATGTAGATATTTATATATAATAATAAAATAAAAATGAGCCTTTGTAGTATGGGCTATTCAATAGGGGTGCACTCTTGGACCCGTGTGGAAAAATAAGTGGGTCCTACTATTGACACTCGCTTCAGTTGACGGGAGACTCACGGGACCCACACTAGTGGGCCCTAAAGGCAATTATTTTGAAAATTAATTAACAAAATCAATTGAACTTGCACATTAATGTAAAGTGTATTGATTATCTAGATTCGCGAAATGGTTCACATCGAACCATGAGCGCACAAAAATCGAAAGTGGATATGGCGGCAAGTTGAGGTAACTGGGGAGCTTGCTCATCTATCAAACATGATATGCTATTAAATAAGTTTTGGTCTCACGATTTTAACTCAAGACTTGAGGAAATGGTTGCGATTTATTATTGACTTGAATATGACTATCTATGGGTTGTGAATGAGTTACCCTTTGCTCTTGTTCTTTTTGCCCCATTCTCTTGATTGTCGCCACTAGATTATTTTGTGGTTGTCGCCACTATTTGATTATTGCATGGTTGTCGCCACCATTTGTATTGACTTTTAACAGAATTGCATGATCATTGCCCCCACTTGAATATTATATGGTCATCGCCATTACTTAAGTCATACCATGAGATTGATATAAGAGATTGGTTCACACATCAGTGATGGCTTTGGATGAACCTATTGTAGACTTGATGGGACTAGTTAGGGGGCTTAATGGCCTTGTATCGACTAATGGTTTGCATTACCTCGAGAATAGGGAAATCGGTAGTTGGGTACTTGACAATAACTAGTACCAATTGAATGGAGGCCAACTTATAATATCATTGTGATGACCCCTTCCTTAATTAAGAGCACCGCCCAGCCTAATCTCATCATTAAGACCAAATCTCTGCCACGTAGGACTTAACAAAATATTAGTAAGCCTTTTCAACCTATTCTCCCCATCACTTACATTTAAAATAATCATTACGCAATTCTCATATTCGTTGACATTTCAAAGTTAATTAAAACTCTTACATTTTATAAATTATTCGACAAAAATCTTAACAAATTAGTGGATGCAATTGATATAAAGCCAAATTATGTGGAAACCAGGAAATAATGATCACATGTGTATAAATAATATATCAACGATAACAATGTAATAAACATATGTCTAACCGAGAAACTATCGCTCAAACCAAAACATACTAACCAAAAAGTTTATGAAAGACTTAAATAAGTCATACAACAAAAGATTAAAACCTACAAAATATAATGTAGCTGCACTCTAATGGCTTAGAGGTAGTCGTCGATCTTCTCCTTACCTAACCTACTACTTGACGGATCTGCACCCATCATCATAAAAAGGACGATGAGTACATTAATGTAGAAAGTAAAACTGAGAGAAAATTATCCACATTTCCAAACATACAAGTATCTGAAAGCATAACAATAGCAAGGTAATGCTAAAAAAGAATCATGTTATAATGAACATCAGTTAAACAACATGAAATAGACACTAGGCTAAGCAGTAATGATATAGGGCCGGTTGGCCTTGAGTTACATCACATCAACCTTGTTCCATTATTTAGAGCATGAGCACTCTTATAAATGCCCATCACAATATAAATATATGTATAATCGTCGACTACCCAGGTCCCATGCCCCATATATAACCTAGAAAAACCACTCTAGTAATTTTTGCTCTATAGAGTAATCTTAGTTACTACTTCTATAATTGTTGTCAATAATCATAAAGATAGATTTAGATACTCTATACTAAGAAACATATTGGCCACTATATACTCAATACGAATAATCATTAGCCGTAATACAGAAATTTTTTTTATTAAAACCATGATTGACATGTGATATAGGTTTAAATCATTAAGCATATAAATTCTACTTCATGACTAAATTAATGAACAGTTTAAAACCATGTCCAAAACATTGTTTAGACATACATATTAATAATAAACATCACAATAAACAAATAATCAATAGACATTAATGTAAAATACTTTTATTAAATAAGTCTTGAATCTCTAAAGAGTCTTCAAAAGGAAATTAAACTATAACCTAATTGAAAAGACTTTAAAACTAATAATGACTAATTGAGAGCTGTATTTCGAATCCCTAGAGTCTTATTTATAGTTTCCCAAAGTGTACAAATTATAGATAAACTTAAATTCCTCGTTCTTATATAAAAAACTCGTCATCGACCTCAATGATTTATCAGTGAATCATATAAAAAAACAACAACAAATAGCCTCAGCCCCGAATTAACAGAGGTCGGCTACATGGATCAAACTTTTCCATTATGCTCGATTAAGTGCAATTGATGGTTAGCTTTTCAAACCATTAAAATCCCTCCTAATTAATGCACCCCATGTTAAAATTGGTTTGCCCCTACTTTGTCGAATTTCTATAGTTTCTATTGAGCCAAGTTTTCTAGTTGGGGCATTTGTAAGTCGTCTTTGTAGGTAACCAAACCACCGCAACCGCCCTTCCCTAATCTTTGTATCAATTGGTGCTACTCCTACTTGTCTTTGAATTTTTATATTTCTTATTCTATCTTTACGAGTTTTACCACACATCCACCTAAGCATCATCATTTCTGCTACATTCATTTTATGTAATTGTTGTTGCTTTACCGCCTAACATTCAATTCCATAGAGTATAGCTGGCCTAATTGCGGTCCCATAAATTTTTCCTTTTAACTTGTAGGAACATTTCGATCACAAATCACACCTGTTGCACTCCGCCATTTCTTCCATCCAATATGAATTCTATGTATGACATCATTCTCAATGTTACCATCATTTTGTATGATTGATCGTAGGTAACTAAAGTGGTTTATCTTAGGAACTTCTACTTCCCCTAATTTCATCACTCTTGTAAGCGAATCATATGTTGTTCACAAATCGCTGAGTTAATGTAACATCATCTACCCCGATTAGGGCGATACTCGGCCTGAAACTCTAATTAAGCCAAGGTAACCCAACCAGACTTAACTAGAGCCAGCAGCCTCTCCGTCTATACCTGATAAACTCGACCTTATATCTAATAAATAATACAAAATATATGCAACAAAAAATTTAAAACTTTTTGATAATTAACAATATACAGAAAGACAGAGTTTATCAAAACCTAAAACCTAGTTTATAATCCTCCTAACCCTGTTTATATACAACAAAATAACTCAACAGTGTATAAGTATATAGGAATGTTTATTACATTATAGAGAAGATAAAAAAACACCTAAATCTTCTCATTTCCCTTTATTGAAATGCTATGTTGCAAACCTGAAATATTAGATTTGAGGCAGGCGCTCCGACTTGCTTAGTAAGCAAGGATTCATAAAACCATTAACATTCCATATAACAATCAAGAACATTATGCAATAACAATATGCACCAATATTAACTAACGAGATTATGGAAAACATACAATTCAATAAATAATGGATGCAAGTCAAACTGTCATTAACTATTACACTGTGATTCTTTTTTTATTTGTAAAACTAGGGTTAATTACCCACTGACCCTATTAATACGACTGCTAGACCAACACATTGGCCAATGTACTGTCTAGCCAATCCATTAATGTCCAATGATTCTATCATAAATCCTCTAGTGAATATGTAACCTACACAACCTATCTAACCGAGTAAGAGTTACATATAGGTCGGGAGATCAACCCTGCAACCTATATAGCATGATCTCAGTCTCAGAGGTTACTCTCGTAGATCACATTAGACATCATTTTTCATTTATTAAAACATTATAATGTAATAGACCCCTATTCAGTCCATAAACTACATGAAATGCATAGACTAAAATAACTAGTCAATTGTTAGGGAATATGCCCTAGGTCAATCTATAAACATTGTTTATCTTATAATTTTAGTTAAAAAATAAAGGTTTTCATTTGATGTTTTATTATAAGTGATTGAATGTTTACCTTATATTAAGATCTATGGGTATTTATTGAAATATTCTACATGTCCCTAGTCGGTCATTATACTGAGAACTATAATGAATTGAAACCGACGTGAATCTTGATTGATGGTCATGTGATGATCATGCATATAGGGATACGAATCGAGATCATTAATACTTATTAGGGAACAAGGTACTGAACTGACTCGATATATGAACACCACATGGATTATGTCATTGGTGTTACTCATGATATGAATATCATTTAGTCATTCGACTTGAGACTACCATAGAATTTAATATTAGGAGTACGATAATTTGATACAATCAAATGATGTCTTTAACCATACGACTATAAAGATTGTGATTGGTTACCATGTGAATAATATATGAAGGTGTGTAATCAAGATATAATTTGTCACACTCGTTTAAAGAGAGATATCAGTTGATCCCTCGATATTAGACTAATAATGGCCAAGTCCATATGAATTGATATGATCAATGTCACTTGGATGTTTTTAGTTTACCTAAAGATCGAGACTAGTACATTTCATGCCTAATGTTTAATCAAAGTATATCACACGATAAAAAGATATGATATATGTTATTCATTAAGTTGTATCAATTTTGATATTCATGCTACTTAGGTAGTCAAAATTGTGACGGCCCCAATTTCCCACAAACTGGGCACCGCCCGGCCTAAGCCCACGTGGACCCCCGAGCCAGTCTCGCAAGGTCAACGCAGGCCTAGTCAGCCTTCCAATCCATCATTACAAGTAAATTCAAAGTTTTAAGTTGAGTTATTAATATTTTTCAAGATTTACAATTTAGCGGAAGCAATTACTACAAATAAATAACTCAACCGAAATGTCAAAAAATTAGGCAACCTAATTGTGGAACCCAACATAAATATATCACCATCGGAGGAGAGCAATACAAGATATACAAAAAATTTCACCTAGTTATGGAGCTTTCCCTCTGCTACTCGTCTGCGGCTCTGCACTCAGTCAAACACGAGATTGACGAGCCTGTAAGTAAATTCCAGAGAATATAAACAAGTAATTCAAGATAAAATGAAACAGATCTAAAAGTCATGCAGATAAAAAGAAAACTGTACGAAATGCATGATAATGAGAATGTGAAACAAAGAAAGTACAACGAGAATGAGTGTCAAAGGAAACAATATAGAGAGGAGCCCAAGTAGTCTAAGACCACCGAATGCGGGTGCCACATGGTCGGGGTCGCAGAGTCGCGCAACGCCAACGCGCGACTCGATCATCGGATGCGGCATCGCCGTACCTAAAATGTGGCGAATGAGGGATATCAACGGCGCCCCGGATAAAACACATCTCATTCCGACCAAATACTGTGACTCGAGGTCATGGCCCCAGTTGCGAGCCGGCAACCACTCCAATCAGAGACACGAGTACGACTCACTTGGCCCTCGGACACTCATAAGAGTGAGAATTCCAAGAAAAGGACATGATTCAACATCAATCAAACATGCAAGCTCAATGAACTACTGTACGTTTTCTAACTGGTTTACTTACCTCGAAATTTGTAATTCGTCCTCAAGACGTCTCGCTCACGCCTCGATTTGCGCACCCGACACCCCGACTGTAGCCTCCTAAGTCCCTGGTGTCCATTTATACCAATTAAGATTTTAGGGTCGCATTACGTGCAATTATAGTATGTGATTATAGATTTGTCATTTTTATTTTCATAAAAATTAAGTTTTTAGCACCCATTTTCGAATTATACCGGGGTGCCAAACGCCCGAAAAGCCTCGAACTCATTTTTTCTAGCTTTCCCTAATTTTTCATATTTTTCGAGGATTTCTCAGAATTTTTCCATATTTCTTTACTATTTTCTAGAATTTATTTATTAAAAATCAGTTATTAAATATATAAATATATATTATTTATTATTATATTATTATTTTTATTGAAATGGGTCTCGGTCAACCCGACCCGGTCCCAGCTGGATGGGTCGACCCAACCCGGTCTAGCCGGATTCGGGTCGACCCGACCCGATCCAGCGGATCCGGTCGGTTGACCCTATCCCACCGGTCGAGGTCCGGCCGCCACCGGGCCGGCCCGACCCGGTCATTCTTCTTCCTCGCGAAGAAACAGAGCCGATGCTCTGTTTCGCACTTTTTTTTTGTTTTTCTACGATGTGTTGGGGTTGGCTCCCAACCCCAACCTCCAACAGGTTTTAATGGCAAGGGAGATCCCCTTGCCATTTCTCCCATTTCACTCGGTCGGCCATGGAGGTTCGGCCACCACACCACCGACAAGAATAACAACAACAACCAACACACAACAATGAAAAACTCACCTTCGATTGTCGATCTCTTTCCCTCTCCCGATCTCTCTCTCTCGCCGCCGGTCTCTTCTTCTTCTTCTTCCTCCTTCCCCGGTTTCTCTCCTCTTGCCACTGTTTCTTTCTCACTTATGTGTTTTTATTTTTTTTTCAACTGACTTGGAAGCAAAGAGGATAAGATATTTAGTGTCCTCGAGATTCGTGCTACACGAATCTCGAAGCACGAATCTCGAGGCAACACAATCCTTATCCTTTATTCCCATAGCCTTTGACCAAATATTCCTCGAGTATCGTGCAATGCGCATCTCGATGCAAATCCAATGCATTTTGATTTATTTTGCAAACTATGGGTCATTGCATATTGATTTAACGTGACCACATTGAAACCACTATAGCCACTTATTAAACAAATCATTAAATTACTTTTAATGTAAATTAATTAATCTTGCCCCACGAGCTGCTACCTCGCGCACACGTCGACATGCGACTTGAGGCGCGTCCCCGTTCATGTTTTGGCTCACCGCATTCCCCGCGTATATTTTTTTCAACAATTAGCATTAAAATCTTAAATTTAACATTCTCGGTGTCTCCACTCAAGATTCGGACATACATATTCGACGGGTGGGTCCCACATACGACTTTGACTTGACACGTGGCACAAGTCAAATTTTCGAGCCGTTACAATCTTCCCAACGAATTAGAATTTTGTCCTCGAAATTTACGCACTTCGTTAGTGTGTTATGACTGAAGACCCAAGGCCATACCCGCCCAAGGCCATACTCGCCCAAGGCCATACTCGCCCAAGGCCATACCCCCATCTTACTCTGTAGGGCTGGGCTCCTCCGCGACGAGCAGGGCTCCTCCGTGACGAGCAGGGCTCCTCCGTGACGAGCAGGGCTCATCCGTGACCTCCAAGCAATGAACACAACATTTGTCTCCTCCCATCAATATATGTCAGGGCAACATCCTCGCAACATATATTGGAATACAACGAAACATAAGTCCCATGATCCACCGTCCATAACATACTCATATCCATAGTATGTCCGCGAGAATATAAACCAATTTCTCTGACTGTCCGTTAGTTTCTGATCGAGTGAGTCTCAACCCAACTCATACCCACTATCAAGGTACGATAGTTAGTAATCGGACCTGACGTGGCAATAGCATGCATATGTTTCTGGCTCTGCTGTACATGACTGTCCATACGCCCATACAGATACGTTGAAATCCCGATCCAAATGGAACATGTCCATATCCTTGATCCTATGCATGACTAGACCTCTGTCCCTGTCTGTGCACTTGACTGAAACTTTGACTCTGTCTCTGGCCACTGCATCTACCATCAGTCCTCTGATGTTACTGATGCTAAGGGCCTGAAAATGTTGGCTACTGTAATGCACTAGCGTAACCCTGCGCTGGACGAACTAACTCTGGCGTAGTATACACAGCATATGGCGGAAACACAACAGATCCTACGCTCTAAGCTCGATCTCTTAGCCGCGACCGTCTCACTCTTTTTTTCCTTCGATCATCGCACTGATTATAATAATGTCGATAATGCGACTGATACTCTGACGCGTGTGCTCCCAAAGCTCTAGCCAGCCATGGCCCTCACTTAAGCCTCATGTATTGTGCTCAGAGCCGTTGTCTCCCAACAAAACCAATAAATTCTAGGAAATTGTGTATGACGTTGTAAACTTGGTCAGTGTCTGTGTCAGCTGCACCCTCAACATACTTAATCACGCGTATATACCAATCCATATACTGCAACTGACTATCCGGTCCTCTACCAAATGGTCTGAAACACAGTCATCTTCAGGTTACGGACGGTTCCCTATTGACACCTCCGTAGTACGCCACCATACATCAACATCACCGACCAATGGAGTTGATGATATACTCGGCAACATTTGCGCTGATACGGCTCGTACATCATGTATCTTCAAGGTTAGTACCCCCGTACAACTTTTCCCAATATTGCCTCTAAAACTCGCAAGCCTGTCTCACTTCAACTGTAGCCTTAACACCCGTATCAATCGGCGTGCTCGGCGTATCCTCAACCGGTGTCTCAAGTATAGGAGATACTATCTCGGCCCGAACATGTGTCACCTCGATCACTGCTGGTCTTGCCTGAATTGGAGATGTTTTTCAGGTGGGTTATGAACTGTAAAACACGCTCGGCCTGAATAACTAGCGCTGTTGACGTAGACGACAACGGTGTAACCTGTGCCCTTAATAATCGAAAAATCTCCTACGGTTGTTTGTAGTGCGATGCATGCAATGCGATGTTTGCAGCTCCTCCGCACTCGTAAACCGCGAACTGCAGCCCCACGATCATTCCTAAACCCAGTCCGAAACGTCGTCGCATTTTCCACATCCACGAATCCTCGATATCGTATATATATTACAACACAACAAATATACCATATCGAATACATTTTTACAACATGCACTACTTGCACAAAAATTTCCTTTCAGTACGTTTACTAACGCATCCGGACAAATTTTAGCATGTGAGAGTTCTTGAGATATACAATCTCGTAGGATTTATACTTAGGTACTCACTAAATGTTAGAATGATCCACGGACTCTACCTCAGCTCGTAACACTTAATTCATTTATAAGTCCCTAAAGGTGGTGGTCGACTTCATTAACCCTGAGACTATAAATGCATAGTGTCACTAAAGTGGAGTTACTTGGGCTTCTGATTCAACACTACTACTCCAAAGCTTTCGTCAAAGCTAAGGAGTCCGTACATGATGTAATCATTAGCTCTCAAGTCATCTCAACACTTTGCTCCCTTAGAGTCGGCGTTAATCACACTTGCCTCACAATTTATTTGTAGGGCACCTATTGATGTATTTCTTTTTCCTAACACCTCACCTTCTACCTCGTCTCAAACTTTGTCAAGAGTGCAAAAACATAATTGTCGAAAAATGATCTCCTAAAATGAAATAAAAAAAATAAAAAAAATTGATGTTCAAACCCATCTTGTTCATTTTTCAGACAAGAAATAATCAAGTATTTAGGGTTAAAGGTTTATCCAGCAAGGCACTATTATTCAAGGCATAATTACATTATGATTGTGATGCTAACCTCATTGTGGCAATATGCTCAATATGGTCAAATGACCAAAACCAAACTCTTCACTCAACAACCATGGTCGCAATGCAAGCTTGCTCTTCAAGAGAGTTTTTAAATCGTAAGAGGCATGTTCATCTCTCTTCTTAGAGACTTTCTGAGTTACCTCGTCAAAGTGCACAAGTGGAGATGGAGATATAACTCCTAAACACTTTCTTTCTTTGTTGTCGGCACAATCTCAAGTCCTAGTAAAAGATTATCAAGCAAAGACGAGATCATCATCGTAGCCTCATTTAAGTGAAACAGGTGTGTCACTTAAAGTATTGTTGTCATTCTAGTATTTTCCATTTTCCACAAATTCAATCGGTGTTCTAGCATTTTAAAACTCCAAACGCTCTCTAAATTTCAAAACATTGATTTCAAGTCCCAAGTAGACTCAAATTATTCAATTGTCTCTATATTACCAATTTAAAATCATTTAGAGACTCAAACTTCCATTTCAAGTCTCAATAAAAAATGGCATAAATGAGTAAAATATAACTGTAAAAATTTCTAGAGAATATAAAACATTCACTCATAATAATCTAAGTTCAAGTTTGTCAACCTCCCTTGTAACTCAAATTTTATGAGAACCATGCTATTTGTCCCTCATTAGCATTAGGCTAAACTTTGAGGAAACAAAAGTTTAGTAAGAAAGCGAAGAGTTGTTAGTACGCACCCAAATTCATTTATAGGGTAGCTAAATGATCGAGCAAGTCTTGAACTCAAGCTTACCTATAATGCCTTTATAATGCACATAACGATCCACTTAAATCGAATTTGAGGGTGTTCACCTTTTTATAACACATGTACTCCCTAAGAATGGACATTTGTCTATACTAGAAGACTTCAATGAAACAAGTTAGAATTTCTTGCGGCCATTTCATCGAATACTTAATGTGCAACCCCAATATGTTGATCCATAAACTAGATTCTCATGTTTAAGCCTCACCAATGCTTGCCACATCAAGAACTATAAATTTGAACATTGCAACATTATCTCAAATTATCATTTTCAGCTCATTAGACTCCATTGAGTACTTTTTAAAATAACTCAAACCCACTAGAACCACTAAACTTCCTTGGCCGCATCATTTCTATTCCTAAAGTAAGGATACGAAAACAACTTTTCTTTTAAACATTTAATCAAATATATAGAGTGTTGTTACCAAGGGAGAAATTATGACTATGTAGTTCACCATCCACTAATAAATATATCAAGTAGACAAATGAAACATCAATCACTAACTGATTCCATTCGAAACATTCGAAATAGAACAAAGTGGTTCAACTGCCCTTACAAAACCTCTCCGAATGAGCCTTTCACCAAAGAATATAAAAAGCTCATTTTTATAAACCTTTGTAAAATACAAAGTCTCGTTCCTATCAAAAGTATATATATACTTATAATTTCTATCCAATTAATCATTACCATCAATCTTTCTTTTTTTTATTACTTATCGCGTCTTACGCGATACACAAGAGTGAATATCGTATATCTATCGATAATAATATAATACAACACATCAAATATCACATATAATTTCTCCAACTCTCCTCACTTCCCAACGAAGAATTCAGTCAGGATCATAGGGTTCCACTCTAAGTTCAGGGTTCCTAACTTCCGCCGATTTACGTCCCCATTACTTGTGATTTAAATCAAGAGTCAAGTATTTAAAACTTCGGCTCTGATACCAACCGTGACGGCCCAATTTCCCACAAACTAGGCACCGCCCGGCCTAAGCCCACGTGGACCCCCGAGCCAGTCTCGCAAGGTCAACGCAGGCCTAGTCAGCCTTCCAATCCATCATTACAAGTAAATTCAAAGTTTTAAGTTGAGTTATTAATATTTTTCAAGATTTACAATTTAGCGGAAGCAATTACTACAAATAAATAACTCAACCGAAATGTCAAAAAATTAGGCAACCTAATTGTGGAACCCAACATAAATATATCACCATCGGAGGAGAGCAATACAAGATATACAAAAAATTTCACCTAGCTATGGAGCTTTCCTCTCGCTACTGTCTGCGCGCTCTTCGCACTCGACAAACACGAGATTGACGAGCCCCGGTAAGTAAATTCCAAAGAGAATATAAACAAGTAATTCAAGATAAAATGAAACGCATCTAAAAGTCATGCGATAAAAAGAAAACGCACGAAATGCATGATAATGAGACTGTGAAACAAAGAAAGTACAACGAGAATGAGTGTCAAAGGAAACAATATAGAGAGGAGCCCAAGTAGTCTAAGACCACCGAATGCGGGTGCCACGGGGTCGGGGTCGCAGAGTCGCGGCAACGCCAAGCGTATTCGATCATCGGATGCGGCATCGCCGTACCTAAAATGTGGCGAATGAGGGATATCAACGCGCCCGGATAAAGCACATCTCATTCGACCAAATACGTGACTCGAGGTCATGGCCCCGATTGCGGCCGGCAACCACTCCAATCGAGACACGAGTACGACTCACTTGGCCCTCGGACACTCATAAGAGTGAGAATTCCAAGAAAAGGACATGATTCAACATCAATCAAACATGCAAGCTCAATGAACTACTGTACATTTTCTAACTGGTTTACTTACCTCGAAATTCGTAATTCGTCCTCAAGACGTCCCGCTCACGCCTCGATTTGCGCACTCGACACCCCGACTGTAGCCTCCTAAGTCCCTGGTGTCCATTTATACCAATTAAGATTTTAGGGTCGCATTACGTGCAATTATAGTATGTGATTATAGATTTGTCATTTTTATTTTCATAAAAATTAAGTTTTTAGCACCCATTTTCGAATTATACCGGGGTGCCAAACGCCCGAAAAGCCTTGAACTCATTTTTTCTAGCTTTCCCTAATTTTTCATATTTTTCGAGGATTTTTCAGAATTTTTCCATATTTCTTTACTATTTTCTAGAATTTATTTATTAAAAATCAGTTATTAAATATATAAATATATATTATTTATTATTATATTATTATTTTTATTGAAATGGGTCTGGGTCAACCCGATCCGGTCCAGCCGGATCTGGTCGACCCAACCCGGTCCTAGCCGGATTCGGGTCGACCCGACCCGATCCAGTCGAGATCGGATCCGGTCGGTTGACCCTATCCCACCGGTCGTGGTCCGGCCGCCCACCGGCGGCCCGCCCGGGTCATTCTTCTTCCTCGCGAAGAAACAGAGCTGATGCTCTGTTTCTACACTTTTTTTTTTTTTTTTTTTTCTACGATGTATTGGGGTTGGCTCCCAACCCCAACCTCCAACGGGTTTTAATGGCAAGGGAGATCCCCTTGCCATTTCTCCCATTTCACTCGGTCGGCCATGGAGGTTCGGCCACCACACCGACAGTAACAACAACAGCCAACACACAACAATGAAAAACTCACCTTCGATTGTCGATCTCTTTCCCTCTCCCGATCTCTCTCTCTCGCCGCCGGTCTCTTCTTCTTCTTCCCTCCTTCCCCGGTTTCTCTCCTCTTGCCACTGTTTCTTTCTCACTTATGTGTTTTTATTTTTTTTTCAACAGACTTGGAAGCAAAGAGGATAAGATATTTAGTGTCCTCGAGATTCGTGCTACACGAATCTCGAGGCAACCCAATCCTTATCCTTTATTCCCATAGCCTTTGACCAAATATTCCTCGAGTATCGTGCAATGCACATCTCGATGCAAATCCAATGCATTTTGATTTATTTTGCAAACTATGGGTCATTGCATATTGATTTAATGTGACCACATTGAAACCACTATAGCCACTTATTAAACAAATCATTAAATTACTTTTAATGTAAATTAATTAATCTTGCCCCACGAGCTGCTACCTCGCGCAAACGTCGACACGCGACTCGAGGCGCGTCCCCGTTCATGTTTTGGCTCACCACATTCCCCGCATATATTTTTTTCAACAATTAGCATTAAAATCTTAAATTTAACATTCTCGGTGTCTCCGCTCAAGATTCGAACATACATATTCGACGGGTGGGTCCCACATACGACTTTGACTTGACACGTGGCACAAGTCAAATTTTCGGGCCGTTACAATAATGTCTTGCTAAAGACCGCTTAAGACTTGTGTACCAAAATGGTTTTGATTCACTGCCAATGTCACATGAACCTATTGGGTCGCACACAAAGAATGACTTTGCGCAATTTCCATTGGTATAAAGTCATAAACTTTTATATGATAAAATTCATGATATAAAAGCTTTTCCAATTTGTTATATGATAACTTATTAATAGGGGCATAGGTGTAATTTGCTTAAACTGCATAAATACAATAGTTGTATTACGAATAAGATTTTAAGTGGGGGCTTATCTATACATATAAATAGAAGTTAAGACTTTAAAATGAAATAAGATTTTCATTTTTGCTATTTTCAAGTTCTCTGGATTTTGGGAGAGAAAGAAAAATGTTTTATATCTTTCTTAGCACTAGCACTCTAAATTGTGGTCACAATTCGTGTGTGGGTTTTCGATAGAGGATGCGCGCTTAAGCATATTGGAGATCGAACAATCAAAGAAGTAAAATACGGATTAAGGTGTGGTTTTAGTTTTGTTGATCTAGTTTAATGGAACTTATTATCGATCCTGTTGGGGTTTTTCAAAATTGTTTTGAGTCTTTCACTGCGTATGAACCCCAAAACCTAACGACAACATCGATAAATAAGTGAATCCATACTTATCTCGGTTTAGGTTTCCGTTAAGAAATTTATTAAATTTCTGCTTTACTAACGCTTTCTCGGTGATCAAACACCTATCATAAACCATTTGTGATTAATATAGGTCTAATACCCTATGTTTATAACCCTTAAGTTAATCCCTATGACCTCAAGAAATTTTAAGCAATTCATAGTAGAGTTGTTGTTTTCTGGGGTAGGAGCGCGCTGAGGGAGTGCGCTCCACCCTGCACTGTCTTGATAGTGAACAAGGCAGCAACTACTGTCAAATCAATAAATCACTATAACAACATCAAACACTCCCAAAATTCATCTAGGAGGACCTCTAATGAGGTAACAATGCACTTCTAGTAATAAATAACAACAATTCACAAAGAAATCATCACCCACCATCGAATTGATCTATGGATTTCTAGTTGTTTAAGCTCATCAATTCACGTTAATTCAACTCCCTGATTGATTCCCTCAAGATCAAATGCTAAATCCTCAGTTGCTCTCTCGCTTTCGATTGATTTATGAGGATAAGTATGAAGTTTTTTTGTTTAAATATATAAATTTTTCTCGAGATACGCATCGTGCTATTTCGAACTGATCAAGTGATTGATGTTTTAAGAGGATACTCCTTAAAATGACATGCATTTTGACACCATCATCACTTATGCTTATCTCGAGGCGATATAACAATCCATATTATTCAAACTAAACTTATAGTTTTAATATATATATATATATATATATATATATATTTATATACCAAATATATATATAAATATCTATATATACTTTGTGTATTTTCTCGCTAATGAATTCACCAGACATGCCTACGAGTGTTCTTGAGCGTGCGCATTCATTTTATGACCCCTTGTCGCACTTGGTGTACATGCTATTAATTTTTTATTTACGTATTTTCTGATTATAGGCTTGTATATAAACTCTCTTTATACTGCAACCTATAAAATTCACAAACATTTCAAACAAACATAAACCATAAGACAAACACACGCACACGTTAATCGAACTACACTGAACTTAACCACGAGCATAACTCGATTTAGTTAGGATTTGAATTAACAATAATCGCCAGCTTAAAGTAATAGGTCATTACTGCCTCTCCAATTTAAAGCAAATTCATCCTTAAAATTAAAGTAAACGTAAAATTACTTATAGTTTCGAAGAAAAATGGAAACTGCTCATTCATGTAGGACTCCCGCTCTTAGCTTAGTTCCTTATCTCCATGAAATTTTCATTTCACCTTGAATAAACGAATTTCTTTGGTTCTCAGCCTCTGAATATTACTATCAAGCATCTGAATTAGCTGCTCATCATAAGAGAAGTCTTCCTGAAGATCAAATTCATTCCAATCAATACTTGTAGTGAACTGAGCCTTCGTCTTGTTAAGTATAGACACATGGAAGACATTATGAACTCTGGCTAGCTTAGGAGGTAACTCTAACCTGTAAGCAATTGGACCATTTCTTGTTGGTACTCTGAACGGCTCAATGCGCCTTAAAGCTAGTTTATCTCGCAACCCAAACCTATAGAATCCTTTCATGGGAGGAACTCTCAACAAGACAAGATCGTCCTTTGAAAACTTTAAAAACGTATGATGTTTATTGTGACGGCTCCAATTTTACACGAATTGGGCCCCGCCCGGCCTAAGTCTACGTAGACCCCCGAGCCAGTCTCGCAAGGTCAACGCAGGCCTAGTGAGCCTTCCAATCCATCATTATCGGTACATTCAACAATTTACAGTTGAGTTATTAATATTTTCAAGACTTAAAATTTTAGCGGAAGCAATTACTACAAATAAAATAACTCAACCATAATTTCAAGGAGTTAGGCAACCTAAATGTGGAACCCAACATAAATATTATCAGAGGAGAGTAAATACAAAATATACAAAAAATCACCTAGCTATGAAGCCTTCCCTTCGCTACTGTCATGCGCAGCTGCACTCAGTCAAACATAAGAATGACGAGCCCAGGTAAGTAAATCTAGTAGGACATATACACAACATTTCACAATATCCAAAACAACAGTTCACGATATCCAAAGCAGTCGAATTCATGCAAATAGAATAAAAGGAATCAAGAAACGCATGAATATAAAAGACCGTAAACAATCCATCGATGAGTGATGCCTCGGTACCTCCAAGGTAGATGTATATGAGCACCAAACAGGACATCTCATATACATCTTCTATGTCCCCCCCCCATATATGCACGTGGCGCCGTACGCCAGGAGGAATGGGCACTCCTCGAAACGCAGGGTACATCTTTTACATATATGGGCATAGTTTTGCAGTGAACAACAATAAGTTATCACATAACAGTAACAACAACAACCAATGGAAAGACAAGTCCCTAGTTGGTTTACTTACCTCGAGAAACGCGAACCTCAAAATGTCTCACCCGCGTCTCAATTTGCGGATCCGACACCCGACTCCTAAGTCCCTGGTGTCAATTTATATCATTTAGGCCTAATTTACATAGATTATTCAAATCACATTGAATTTAGGCGAAGTAAACCTCACCTACATCGCGTCGTCGCGATTTCGTCGAAATTGCGAATCTGACCGGTCGACACCGCTACGCTATCATGCACCGCGTTGTCATCGCGTCGTCGTCGCTACCACGTCCGCTGCTGCCGCTGCCTCGCTGCCGTCTGCCGCCGTCGCTGTTCGCTCGTCTCAGTTCGCTTGCTATCATTGCGGCCGTTCGCCGGCATTGCTGCGCCGCTCGCGTCGCCGCACCATGCCGAGCGTCGCGCGCCGCTCGTCCGACCCTCCGCGCCGCCGCTGAAAGCGACCTGTGCTGGCGTCGCCGAAGCTCTCGCCGCTGCCGCGTCCCGAGCCCTCGCCGGCGTCCACGTTGCCCGCCATCGCTCCGCGCGCATCGCGCTGCGTGGTCCGATCGCGCCGCTGCCAACCTCTGCGTTGGACGTCCGCGGCTTCGACTCCACCGCGCCTGCGACGGCTCGCCTGGCCAGACTTGCTGCTCACGCCGCCGACCTCCTTCTCCGCCAGCCGATCTCCTTCTCCGCCGTCGCCTTCCCTCTCTCTCTCGTCTGTCTCTCTTTCTTTCCCTCCCGATCTATTTTTCTCTCTCCTCTGCGTTTTTCTTCTTTTCTCTTCTTATCCAAATCAATTTTTTTCTTTATATATATATATAATATATATATTTATTCATTTTCTTTTTATCTTTTTGATTATATATACATATATATATATATGCATTATTTTTTTATTTTCCATTTTTTTTGGAATTTTTCTGAATTTTTCCATATTTTTATCTATTTTTCAGGATTTTATTATATATTATATTAAAAATAAAACTGTTTAATTTCATTTAATAATTAAATATTATATTTTATTGGGGTGGGTCCGGGTTGACCCGACCCGGTCCGAGCGGACCCGGGTCGGTTTGACGCAGCCCGACCCACTTGGGTCAGGGTCGGCCAGGCCCAAACCCGACCCACTCGGGCCCGGGTCGGCCCGACCCGACCCGACCCGACCCGTAGGGGTCTTCTTCCCCACCAGAGCACATCGTGCTCTGGTTCGTCAATCAAAATTTATTTTTTTTTATTCGATGGGGTTGGGTTTCCATCCCCAACCCCAGGTGGAGTTCGCACATGCAGGGGAGACTACTCCCCTGCCTTCATCGAGCTCGGACGAACTGCCATGGCAGTTCGTCCAAGATCGCCACCCGAACACAACAACGACTCACACCACAACAACAGCAAACGACCAAAAAACGAAGGGATTTCACTCACCTTGCTCAAGCTTGATCCCTTCTTTGGTTCCTCCTTCTTCTTCGATTCCCTTCTCTCATTTGGTTCCTCTTTTTCCATTGGCTTCACCAAACCAACCAAGCTATTTACCTCAATTTATCAATTGAACTACTAATTCTTAAGCCACTATTCGCGAAGCTAAATTAAATTTAAACAACTCCCGCATTTCCAAGGCACGAGTACTTATCCATGCAGCTCCGATCCGTGCATGAAGGCAATGTCATACGACCGCATATCAGATGGAAATATAACTCCTAAACCTTTTCCTTACTCAAATATTCCTTAATTGTTCCATTCGTTGTATATTATCCAACAACATCAATTTCCTTTATCAATTCAACACCATTTAGAGACTCAAACTTCTAGAAAAGAAAATCATTTGGTCGCTCGTAAGTGATCCCCAACTCGGCTCAAATGAAAATAAGGACTATTGAAACAAACTTAACTCCAAACCATTTAAATATAGTTTAAGCGTCCCTGCAGTACTATACCAAATTTACATGAAATCCTTTACCCTTTATTACGGATTTGATTCCTGTATCACATTCCCATTTTATTAATTATTCCTCTAGAAATACGTGTAGGGTGTTTTCCTCAAGAATTCGGTGAGCCGAAACACGAACAGGGACGCGCCTCGATTCACGTGCCGATGTAGGATATGCCTCGTGACGCGTGTAACACGAGTAGCGAGAGTTTGAAAACGAGGCGGGTTGGTGCCTCGAGATGTGCGCTGCTCGATTGTTGAGTTTGCCTCGAGATTCATGTTGCACGAATGTCGAGGACACTTTTGATTTGAAATCAAAAGGATAAAAAGAAAATGAATAAATATATATATATCTTATATATATAAAGAAAAAAAATTGATTTGGATAAGAAGAAAAAAGAAGAAAAACGCGGAGGAAAGAGAAAAAGAGATCGGGAGGGAAAGAAAGAGAGACAGACGAGAGAGAGACGGACGGCGACGACGGAGAAGGAGATCGGCTGGCGGAGAAGGAGGTCGGCGGCGCGAGCAGCAAGTCCGGCCAGGCGAGCCATCGCGGGCGCAGTGGAGTCGAAGCCGCAGACGTCCAGCGCGGAGGTTGGCAGCGGCGACGATCGGACTAGCGGCTCGGCGGCGGTGAAGCGGGAGCTGATGGCGGGCAACGTGGACGCCGGTGAGGGGCTGGACGGCAGGCAGCGGCGAGGCTTCAGCGACGCCGGCATCAGGGTCACTTGGCAGCGCGAACGACGCGGAGGGTCGAATGAGCGGCGCAGGCGACTCTCGGCATGGTGCGGCGACGCGAGGCGCGGTACCGGCGAACGGCCGGCGGCAGCGCCGGCGAGGCAGCGGCAGCGACGTGGTAGCGGTGACGACGCGGTGAACGACGCGGTAGCGCGGTGTCGATCGGTCAGAGTCGCAATTTCGACGAAATCGCGACGACGCAATGTAGGTGAGGTTTACTTCGCCTAAATTCAATGTGATTTGAATAATCTATGTAAATTAGACCTAAATGATATAAATTGACACCAGGGACTTAGGAGTCGGGTGTCGGGTGCGCAAATCGAGACGCGAGTGAGACATTTTGAGGTTCGCGTTTCTCGAGGTAAGTAAACCAGCTAGGGACTTATACAGTATTTCATGTCTTTCCATTGGTTGTTGTTGTTACTGTTATGTGATAACTTATTGTTGTTCACTGCAAAACTATGCCCATATATGTAAAAGATGTACCCTGCGTTTCGAGGAGTGCCCATTCCTCTTGGCGTACGGCGCCACGTGCATATATGGGGGGGGGGGGACATAGAAGATGTATATGAGATGTCCTGTGTGGTGCTCATATACATCTACCTTGAAGGTACCGAGGCATCACCCATCGATGGATTGTTTACAGTCTTTTATATTCATGCGTTTCTTGATTCCTTTCGTTCTATTTGCAAGAATTCGACTGCTTTGGATATCGTGAACTGTTGTTTTGGATATTGTGAAATGTTGTGTATATGTCCTACTAGATTTACTTACCTGGGCTCGTCATTCTTATGTTTGACTGAGTGCAGCGCCGCGGACGAGTAGCGAAGGGAAGGCTTCATAGCTGGGCGATTTTTTGTATATTTTGTATTTACTCTCCTCTGATAATATTTATGCTGGGTTCCACATTTAGGTTGCCTAACTCCTTGAAATTATGGTTGAGTTATTTTATTTGTAGTAATTGCTTCCGCTAAAATTTTAAGTCTTGAAAATATTAATAACTCAACTGTAAATTGTTGAATGTACCGATAATGATGGATTGGAAGGCTGACTAGGCCTGCGTTGACCTTGCGAGACTGGCTCGGGGGTCCAAGTAGGCTTAGGCCGGGCGGGGCCCAATTCGTGTAAAATTGGGGCCGTCACAGTTGGTATCAGAGCCTAAATTTTGAGAATCTCATGGCTTAAGACATTGTGATACCAACGTCACAGTTGGTATCAGAGCCGATGTTTTAAAGAACTCGACTCTTGATTAGCACAATAAATTAAGACACAAAACAAGCGGAAGGTAGGAATGGTTGAACTTAGAGTGGAACCCTATGATCCTGACTTGAGTCTTCGTTGGGAAGTGAGGAGAGTTGGAAATGGAAAATGGTAGAACACCTGGCGGATATGGAAAATGGCAAATGAGAAATGGCAAATGGAAAATGGAAAATGTTCAGAACATTTTTTCCTTATATGCGTTTCGAGGTGGGCTTGTAACCCTGGCGTATATATATAATATATGGTATGTTATATACTATATACGATGTCGATAATGATTCGAGGAATCGTGACTATGATAATGATTAATTGGATAGACAGTAAATGGAATCGTTGAGTGATTGATGTTTCATTGACATACTTGATTTCATGTTTGGTAAATCAACAGTTTTTTTTCAGTTGTTTACGACATTGTGGCCAAATGGGTGAAATTATTGGGATTGCCTCGAGATTCGTGTTGCACGTATCTCGATAATGGGTCCCACTTACGACTTTGACTTGACACGTGTCACAAGTCAAATCTTCGGGCCGTTACATTTATCAGAGTATCTCTTCTATCTTAGCTATGATGTAGTTAAACGCTTGCGAATCTAATGAGTTTTCTCTATGTAGTACTGAATCAACTCCAACCCAACAAAATTGTATTTCTAATCTCTACCCAACAAGCAAGTGAACAAGAAGGCAGACCATACAAAGGTTTAAAAGTAGCCATTCCAATGCTAGCTTGATAGTTATTATTATAAGAGAACTCGCATAGAGGAATATATTTATCCCAATTACCATGAAAATCCAAGACACGAAGCTCAAAACATACCCTCTAGCACCAATATCAACCATTCAGTCTGTCAGTCAGTCTGCGATGGTATGTCGTATTGAGGTTAAGAGCAGTTCCTAGCTGTCTTTGCAATTCACTCCACGGTCTGGATGTAAATCTCGAATCTCTATCTGAAGTAATCAACACTAGAACCCCATGAAATCTCAGCACCTCATGTACGTATACCTCACATAATTAGTAAATAGGATCTTGCATGGAAACTAGCAAGAAATGCGCAGACTTTGTCAACCTATCAACTATAACTAATACCACATCGTGCTTACACTTACTCAAAGGTAGACCAAAATAAAACCCATCGATATATGTTCCCATTTCCACTCAGGAATAGGTAGATGATGTAGTAACTGATCAAGATGATTTAAATTAGCCGCTAACCTCTGACGCACTATATAATCATGATCAACTTTTTGACAATTAATCACCTACTGAATCATCTCTAGTTCAGCCCGAATATGAGCACAGAAGAATAAATTAATAGCTCTGGAATTTGCTTTCTCAATTGATGATGTGCCAGTTGGATTTTCATGAATCATCATTAATGAAGCTTCCTAAAGAAGTATAACTGGGAAGCTCTGGCAGTAGCTAAATTTTCTCTGCCTTTTCTTCTCCTACTCAAAGCATCAGCAACCACATTTGCGTTGCTTGGATGGTACTCCATAGTGAAATCATAATCTTTAAGGAATTCAAGCCATCTACACTACCTCATATTCACTTCATTCTGATTATATAAGTATTTCAAACTCTTATGATATGAAAATACTATAAATTTTTCACCGTACAAGTAGTGCCTCCAAATCTTCAAGGTAAAAGCAACTGTAGCTAGCTCAAGATCATGAACCGGATAATTTCAAGTTGCCTAGAAAAATAAGCTACAACCCTACCTTCCTGCATTAACACACAACCCAAGCTTGAATGAGAAGCATCTATATAAATCACTAACTCTTTGCGCAATTCAGGTAATCTAAGAATATGCGTCATAATCAAACTATCCTTCAAATATTTGAAGACAGCCTTGCACTCATCCAACCAAACAAAGTCAACATCTTTCTGTATTAGTCGAGTCATTGGCAGAGCTATACAAGAGAAACCCTTAACAAATCATGTATAATAACTCGCTAACCCAAGAAAACTCTGAACTTTTGACACTGTGGTAGGAGTAGGCAATATCTGATTGCCTCAACCTTCACTGGATCATAAGATATACCCTCAACATTAACCACATGTCCATGAAATTTAACCTTTGAAGACTTGAACTCGCACTTAATAAACTTGGGATATAGTTGATTATCCTTTAGAGTCTACAATGTAACTTTAAGGTGGTGCGATTGTTCTTTCTGTGTCTTCGAATAGATCAAAATATGATCGATAAACACTATGATAAACTGGTCAAGATAAGTTTTAAACACCCTATGTGTCAAGTCCAAGAACATAGTAGGAGCATTAATGAGCTTAAATGGCATCGCATTGAACTCGAGATGCTCACAACGAGTACCGAATGCCGTCTTTGAGATAACCTCATCCTTGATCCTCTGTTGGTGATAACCAGACCTCAAATCAATATTCGAGAAATATCTAGCACCCTTCAACTGATCAAATAAATCATCGATCCTAGGTAATAGGTATTTGTTCCTGATAGTCACCCGGTTAAGCTGTCTATTATTAATGCACATACGTAGAGTTCCATCATTTTTCTTCACAAAATAACCGATGCTCCCTACGGTGACATAAAAGTCTAGATAAACCCCTTCAGTAATAACTCCTAAGTTGAGTCTGCAACTCAAGTAATTCTTTCGGTGCTGTAGAGTATGGATGAATAGATTTAGGTTTGGTACCATGAGTAAGATCAATGACGAAGTCAATGACACGTGGTAGTGGAAGTCCGAGCAAGTCAGATAGAAAGAATTCCAGAAATCCACAAACCACGAGTATCTCATTAACCTTAAATTTCTAACCAGGCTTTCTATATGTAACAACTCCTGCCATAACTTCTAAATCTAGAAGAGTAGTTTCCTTTCCACAGGTTGCAAGTCATGAATGATTATAGCATTTTATAGACTATAATTTCAGAAAAGTTAGGGATCTGAAAGAATAACCTTTTATGTAAACATTCAATACTGGTATGGTATGGTGATAACCAATCCATCCCTAATAGTGCATCATACTTTAGGAACTCCATTACCCTCGTATCAATTGAGAGCTCATTCTCTCTAATTTTGATTACACATCCCTCGTAGATCAGGTTAGGATACACCTTCTAACTCGCTGTTTTGCTTAAAATCAATAATGTATTGGCTCTAATAGGTTTCAATTTCAACTCATCTACCATTGCATGAGCAAATCTCAACTAAAAATGTTTAATATACCTTCCGCAAGCCTCCTATTAGCCTCTTGATCTGTCTCAGCCATTGCATGAGTTTGCCCTCATGCTGGCAATGTTGTTCTGCCTACCTATGTGGCTGGTGGCATTTAAGGCTTTATCCAAATATGCCATATCTGTCCACACTGATAGCATATCATGGAACTTCTCTGAGAAAAACCACTAGCTTGAGAAACCTGCATAGATCCACTCAATTATTGTGATGATTGTGTTATACTCTTCTCTTTACCTCCAGAATGAGGTGGTGGTAAATGTGGTTTGGCTACTAAAGCCTGAGAAACTGATGGAACTGGTGCACTAACAAATGTTGTCTCCGCAAACCCTAACTATGTAGCTACTCTAACTACACTCCTCTGCCTCTTCTTTCGACGAAAAGAAGCAAATTCTTGGATTCTCAAACCCCCAAGGAACTATAGTACTGGTGGTGGCATAAGTATTATTCCTAAAGGTCTAGCTAAAATGGTTGCTTCTAACTCCATTTTAGTCTCTAATATAAAAACATAAATAATATGAGGATGTGAAGAAACCATGAATCGAATATCATAATTCGACCTACCAAGAAATAAATATATTTTGTTCTCCTCTAACTCTACAATGTCCAGAGCGAATTCACTCAACTTTATGAACCTCCGCTCATATTCATGTACAGACATGGCTCCCTATTTCAATTGAATAAACTCAGTCTTCTTCCTATTCCTTGCTGATTTTGGGAAATACTGCTTGTAAAATACGGTCCTAAATTGTGGCCAGGTGATTATAGTCTTCCCCTCTCTTTAGGGAATCCCACAACTTTTGTGCAAAGTCAATAAAAAATGTGACTAGTTCAACCTTAAACCGGTCCTCAACATCTACAACAACGAATCATTGCTCCATCTCTAGTATCCAGGTCTTAGCTACGCCTTTCTCCATTGTGCCATTGAATCTCATAATGTTGTATTTCATAAATTCCTTACGCGTTCTGAGAAATGCAACCTTCTCAGTATCCACTACACCACGATAGTTGTATCTGGTACCTCGAGACTGGTTGAGCTGGAGCTGCTACTGTCTCCGCTCCTCTCTCAGCTCTGCTAACCTCGGGACTGGTTGCAGGTTATGCCTTAGGTTGTTGTACTAGTGGTCTCATTTGAGCCATCAACATAGCCATAAGTTTCGCTTAAGTCTCCATAAGTTACCTTATTTGCCGCACTATTTTAGATTTCTATTACTCTTCAATCTCCCTGATACCCTGAGATCCAGGTCCCCGTGAACCCTCTTCCTGATCTGCCATTAGATTATAAAGTCAAAGGAGAGGTAAGATAATTAGGGTAATATTCTGACAAGATAATGAAATCATATCTATACAATAAATAATAACAAGTGCAACAAATAACATAAAAAAATGTTTTCATTTTCATTCCCCCCCCCCCCCAAAAAAAAAAACATGATGAGAATTGTTTATCATACCCTGAGCTTATTCATAACTTGAGCCAACTCTCTGAGTCAATAGACTTAGGTTCTGATACAAATGAATATGCTATCACTCACTTCGAAAACAACTCGAAAGTGAACTCGAGGCCAGAGCTTTTTCTATGATACCAAACTGTATCAGAGTTACCACTTAATTCAAAAGTGAAACCTTGGGCTATAATACTAAGCGGTAGCATCCCCTATCCCGATTAGGGCGATACTCGGCCTGAAACCCTAATTAAGCCCTGATAGCCCATCCAGACTTAACTAGTGCCAGCACCCTCTCTGTCTATACCTGATAAACTTAACCTGTATATCGATATCGAATAAATAATACAAAATATACGTAGTGGAAAATTTAAAACTTTTTCGATAATTAACAATATATGGAAATAAAGAGTTTATCAAAATCCAAAACCTCATTTATAAACTTCCTAACCCTATTTATATACAACAAAATAACTCAACAGTGTATAAGTATATAGGAAGGTTCATTACATTATAGAGAAGATAACAAAACACTTAAATCTTCCCATTTCCTTTCACTGAAGCGTTAAGTTGTGAACTTGAAATATTAGATTTGGGGTGAGCACTCCAACTTGCTCAGTAACTAAGGATTCACAAAGCCATCAATATTTCATATAATAATCAAGAACATTATGCAATAACAATATGCACCAATGTTAACTAACAAGATTATGGAAATCATATAATTCAATAAATAACGGATGCAAGTCGAACTGTCATTGACTACTACACTTTAATTGTAAAACTAGGGTCGATTACCCACTGACCCCATTAATACGATTGCTAGTAAACATATTGGTTAATGTGCTATCAAGCCAATCCATTAATGTCCAATGGTTATATCCTAAACCCTCTAGTGAATATGTAACCTATGCAACCTATCTAACTGAGTAGGAGTTACATGTACACTGATAGATGAACCTCGCAACCTATATAACCTGGTCTCAGTCTCATGAGTTACTCTCATGGATCATATTAGAAACTGTTTTCCATTTATTAAAACATCAAAGTGTATATAGTCCCCTATTCAGTTTGTAAACTACATGAACTACATATACTAAAATAACTAGACAACATTGATAAATAATCAAATCCATACTTAATTCGGTTTAGGTTTCTGTTAAGAAATTTCCCAACTTTTCTTTTCACTTACATTTTCTCGGTGATCCAACATCTATCACAAACAACTTGTAATCAATATAGGTCTAACACCCTATGTGTATAACCCAAAAGTTAATCCCTAAGACCCAGAGAAGATTTAAGCAATTAACTGCAGGGTTGTTTTTTGGGGTGGGAGCGCGCTCCCTCAATTGGTACGGCGTGCTCCACTAACTGGTTTCGTCCCAATTGATGAAGGGACATATTTTCCTGCTAGGTGGAAGCACGCCACACCTTGCACTATCTAGATAGTGAACAGCGCAGCTGCCACTGTCTAATCCCTAAATTACTACTACAACAACAACAAATACTCCCAAAATTCATCAAGGAAGACCTCTAGTGAGGTAACAAACCATTTCCAATATTGAATGACAACAATTCACAAAGAAATCATCACCCACTATCGAATTGAACTTCAAAAATATCAAAACCAGATTTACCACAATGATGATCTCTGGATTTCTATTTGTTTAAGCTTATCAATTCACGTTGAATCACCTCCCTGATTGATTCCCTCAAGATCAAATGCTAAACCCTCAGCTACCTTCCTACTTTCGATCGATTTATGAGGATAAATATGAAGGTTTTTAGTGTAAATATATGGATTTTTCTCGAGACACATATGACGCTATCTCGAGACTAATGAAGTGATTGATGTGTTAAAATGACACTTCTTAAAGTGACATGCATTTTGACACCATCAACACTTATGCTCGCTTTGAGGCGATCCAACGATCCATATTATTCAAACTATACTTATAGTTTTGATATATATTTATGTACCAAAAATATAAATATATATACTTTGTGTATTTTCTCACCAATAAATTCACCGGATATGCCTACGAGTGTTCTCAGGTGTGCATATTCATATCATGAGCCCCTCGTCGCACTTGGTGTACCGACTATTTATTGTTTATTTATGTATTTTATGATTATGGGCTTGTATATAAACTCTCTTTTATACTACAACATATAAAATCCATAAATATTTCAAACAAACACAGACACATGCACATGTTAATCGAGGTACGCTGTACATAACCACGAGCCTAACTCGGGTCAATTAGGATTTTGATTAATATTATGACCAGCTTAAGGTAATAGATCATTACAGTTAATCACTTGAAATATTTCTCTATGCTCTACCGATTTAGATGGCGATTCCTTTGTAAAACCCAATTCGCTGGAAAATTACTGCTTCTGATTTTTGCAACGATTCCTATGTAATCTCATATCGCTAGGAAATTGCTAGAACTTTACTCAGGTTAACCGTTTTTCTCTTCTTTTTTTTTCTTCAATTTCTTAATTTTTCTTAATTAAATCCCGAAATCACAAAAACAAGAGAATACATAGTATAACATCATCATTTATATCTAAAATCGAGCTAAATTACACTATAAAACATGCCTAATTATCGACTTGTCAAAGGCTTTGTTGATCTTTGTATCTGATTCACACCTAACACGCTTTCAACAAAGATCAATCATAATTCAAGCATTTTCATTCATTTTATTAGTACTTTAGCCGACTCATAGAATCATCATACTCAACGTCACGTAAAATTAAGCAACTTGAGTAAGAAACAATAAAAAAATGCACAATACTTATTATCAAAAAACACTTGATTATTTTATACCATGGTTCTATTCCACCTTTCACTTTGTGTTATATTGGAAATGAGACAATACTTGGTTATGCATTTTATTCTCTATGGATACATTATAAGTGGTAATAATAACTCCCCCTACTGTCAAACTTGAATTTCATATGTGGTAAAGCGCATCTAGATTTAATGATATTTAGAAATACATATAGAGAATGTTGAAGTTCATTGCGTCGGTGGTCAGTAAGAGCAGTTCCCAATCGTCGCAACTGGCTAGTTGTAGTCCTTCCCCTTGTTATATGTCGGTTGACGATGAAAGGGAGCTTAAGGATAATGAGATTGCTATCTCACAAAGTGTGGTTCTCCTTCTTTCAATAGGCAGGAAAGCAGGTAGTTAACTCAAAAAGTGAACTAACAACTAAGAAAGACATTGAGATTCTTACAAAGCATTTCCCAAAAAAATGGGGTTATCAGCTCCTAATAGATGCTAAAAGATAAACTAATTCATGACTGTGAGGTAGCAACTACACCATTTAGGTCGTCGGAGGCTGACAACCATCATTTACTCACTAACAATGAAGGGAAGTTTCACTACTTAATGAAAAAAAATAGGGCCATAAAAATTAGTCATAGGAACTTCAACTACCTACGTGCTGGTAAATGAAAACCACCTCGACCAAATCTACTGAATAAATCAGGCCATCCCTTCCCTTGAAAGAACTCATACGCGACCACTAGATTTCCTAAGATCAGAGGGGATATGCTGCTTAATTCTCACGAAAACATTCGACCTATATCATGGTCAATCGCCCGCATATCTTTCTAATCCCATTTCTTCTGTGAATATGATTTTCCCAAAGTATTTTATTTTCATAAAAATAGACTTAAACAACTTTATTTGACCCTAACACAATTCCATTGTGATTCTTCATTCTTCATTCAATTTGTCTTATCAATTTCTATTTTCGAAAACTTCGTTTCCATTTTACTTTTCGTTAAGACTATTTTAGAAGTAAATCTTGATTGGTTATAAATTAAACCAATACTTTATAGAATAGGTTTTCCTTAGTTACTAGTTCAACCGATACTAACTTAATTCTAAAATCAAATATATTCATATCTCATGTTTCTCAAAAATCTCACTTTCATTTTATAGTTACCAAACAATTCTCAATCGTTTGAGAGTTAATTTAAGTCTGTGCTGACATTTTCCCAAGCATTTTGAAATTGTAATAGTTTGATACTTTCAATTTCGAATAAGTCCATGTTTAGTACTTACATTCATGAATCACTAAGACTCATTTCCCAACCAATTTCTCATTGGTTTTATAACTGACAACTTTCCTCAGTTATATTTGTATCGAACTATTTACAATATTTCAATGTGAATTTAGACTTCTAAAGTCTATTTCACTTACCATTTAGGCCCAGTTATCGTTTCACAAGTCCATTATCTCTTTTATTATCTATTCCTAACCTAACTCATTTTATCCCATGAGTTAAGTATCGAATAGATAAGGAGAATAAACTTCCTATCGCATATCCAATGCTAATACATAATACAAACCAAACGTAACACAATAATCAAATTAACCCCAGCTCAGAGTCACTTCCCAACTAATCGCGTTCAATCACTTTGAGGTTCTCAACCAAAGTTATCCTTAAATTAAGTGAAATTTTGGCTCAGATACCAACATGTCAAACCCCCTCGTCATTAGGGCATTTTACTAGCCTAGATTATACCAAACCTTTGATAATCTAGTCAACCTCCAAGATTTCTAAATATTTATATACTTGACATTGATTTTCTAAAATCCTCGAGATGAATGGTCATCCTCAAAATTAAATTTAAAGTCTTTGTTCTATTAACTGCATCAAATTAGAAAATCCTTTAATTCAAGATTTTGATTTCTTAAAGAAATCACAGCAAAGTTTCCCACGTAAATAGGTTATCAAAAATTCAAAAACCTAATAAACAACTCTGGGAGAAGACCTAGAAGGATGCAGATCCTCCCAAATGTACATAACAATTTATATATCCGAATTTATACATCATAACAATCCACTCATTACAATACACTCAAACAAATTTGTTGATTGTTAAACATTTCATGAAACCATATAACCCTAAACTCAAGTTTTTCGTCATTATACTACTTTTTTCATCATATACTTCTGCAAGAATTCATAAAAAAAATCAGCCTAATTTATAGCCCAAAGCACAAAATACAATAATTATTAAATTATTAAACAAAGAGAAAGAATGAACATAAAGAAATCACTAGAATACTAAAAACCACTTTTTCCTTTCTTCAAATCCATTAACTGAACCTCTCAATACCTAATAATAAAAACTCGATAATGTCATATAAGTAAATCTCACACCATCTAGTACATCTGTAATAACCAAATGCATCATAATAAAAGAATTTAAACGAAACCGTAATATTTCAAGGAACTACAAATATACAAGTATGCAATCCATCTCATTTATGTTCTCTAACTACAAATAGACATTTGAAAGCAGTACAATAACAATAATAAGGAATCATGAGTTTGAGGAAGTCCCTCTGGAAGCCACACCCTCGACTGTAAATGGAGTATGATCCTTGCCAGTACATTCCCATGAATCTTCCTAAATAAATGTCTACAATGATCAGTGACTTTAGTCGTAGAGCACCATGGTGTTCACCCTACCAAACACATATCCGGTGAACACAATGGGACCCTCAAAAGCCTCCTTCCTCTCATGTCTGTGTATGCATGATCAACAAATAATGCAACGATAAATCGTGAATGCAATTATACTCGAGAAATATTCATACAATTAAAAGTAACTATAGGATTTACTTACAAACAACCAACTTCAAGCTTAATTTTTGAGGTCCCCAGAGCGTCGGATCACCTCGAAAGTGAATCCAATAGCTTCCGTACATGCCCAATTACAGTAGGGGTCAAGCTTCAAGTGAAACTAAATAATGAAACCCCCACAAAACAACGGCTAAAATATGCTCGATAACGGTTTCCAAAAATAATTATATATAACAACTTCAACTAAGTTTCAACTAGCTAACTCATTGTAGCTTCTTAACCTTTAAAATTTTGATATTTGTCATGATATAATCGAAAAAGAACTTGCAGAGCTTACTTCATACTTTCCATAGACTTTAAAAACACTTAAATCGAATCACAAACGGAGAATTTTTTAATTCTCCAATTTGGCATGTTCGTTAGGCGAACTTTATTTATTTTGAACTAATGAAACCTCTCCAAATAAATAATTTTGTAGTTAAATCCTCAAAATTTGACACCAAAAACCGAGAAATTCACATCAAACCAAATTCAAAATATTTCTACAATCCATAGAGTCAACATGGACAAAAATCGATAATCAATTCATCTAAAATCCCAAATTAATTGTAACTATAAAACATCTTTAAAATAGTTATCAACTAAATTGCATCGATTCAATTCACCAAAACCTTAACCTACATTGGTGGGGTTTATTTCAAATTGGTGCAAATCAATTCAATATACCAATTCACAATAATCCATACTGATTTCTATCGAAACCCTACGAAAGAAATTGAAAAAAAATTATGAGAATCCAAATTGAATCGAGGAAATGGCTTGAATTGAGAATTTACCAAATTGCGGCCTAGATACCTTGTTTCCACTGTGCTAACTTGGTTCAAACTAAATGTCTTGCGACCCTCTACAATTTTGTAGAGATAAATTGGACAAAAATTAGACATAGGGAGATCCGCGTGCAAAAATGTTCGTAGAGAGGTTTAGAAACCAAAACAAAAAAAGGTCCTATTTAGAACGTTTCAATGTTCAATTTTTATTTATTTCTTACTTATATATAAACTTTCAGCTACTTGTCAGCAACTTAATTTCTTTTCATATATTTATTCCTGAACTTGCACGCAAACTGAGCTAAAATCCCCACGTGATACTTGACACTTGATTTACTAGTTCTCGAGCTACTAACTATAATATCTTTCACTCATGCTCTTCAAACACGCACCTCAACATGCTATACATCGTGATGAAATTCCATATAATACACACATTATGCATTCCCTAATGAAAAATAACATTAGTGTAGTAATTCCCTTTTTTACTGATTAGGGTCATAATCTACAACACATGTCGTGATTAAGACCAACTAACCTCATAATTAAATCTAAATAATAGTTAATTGAAATCATCGATTTAACAGTAATATAGTCTTTTACATTCAAAATAACCTTAAAATATACTATAAATCACTGTCTAATTATTGACATGTCAACCTCTGTTTACAAAACTAAGCTCTGGTGTTGAAGTGGAGTCCAGACAAGAATTCGGTGTCGAACTTAGAAAATGCCAGTTCATGATTAGAGAAGGCATAGTCTTAGGGCACCGGGTATTGGCTCTTAGATTGGAGAGTGATAGAGCCAAAATTGCAACAATTGAGACAACTTTCAGTACCATGCAACATCAAGGAAATTTGGAGTTTTCTAGGATATAGGGGATTTCATAGAAGATTCATTTAGAGGATTTCACTAAAATCACAAAGCCACTATTTAACTTGTTGGAGAAAGATGTTCCATTCCAGATGACTAAGGATTGTGTAGATGCATTTGAGAAATCGAAGACCTCATTGGTTTTTTGCACCAATAGTGGTAGTTCCAGATTAAGAAGTAAGTTTTGAGATCATGTGTGATATTAATGATTTGCTGTAGGAGCAGTTTTAGGCTAAAGTCAAGAAAATACATTTAAAGCTATCTATTATGTTAGAAAAAACAACTCAGAAACTAAGGAGTTGCTAGTTATTGTGTTTGCATGCGACAAATTCAGATCATAAATTGTAGTATCCAAAGTCATAGTTACTACGAGCATACTGCTATTCGATATGTATTTGCAAAGAAATATGCGTAAATTAGATAGGTTCTATTGTTTCAAAAGTTTGACTTCGAAATAAAGGACAAGAAAGATAGTGAGAACATGGTAGCTGACAACTTATCCTGCCTATTTCATCAAGAAGGGGACACAAAAAACTAGTTACAAAAGTCTTTCCTGATGAACAATTGTTTAAATTTGCAAAGGTTCACAATTTGAAAAACAACAAGAATAAAGGAAAGAAATAGTTAAAAGCCAAGAACCTACATGAAAAGAAGCCGAATGAGAAACTTAAGGAACACTTCATTAGATAGTCCCAAAGAAGAGCAAACCAATTAAGCTCGATCCCATGTTTTAACCAATCAAAAGAAGTGGTCCCTAGAGACATTTGCATGCCAATCTACATCAATGGAGCCCAATTCAAAGAGGTCTTATGTGATACAGGAGCTTCGGTGAATGTGATGCCCATGAAGTTCATGATAGCACCCTATTTGAGAATGAATGGATTGTCAAACACAATTTCAAGTAGTTGATGGATCTTTAATTAGTTAACATAGTAAGTCATATCTCAAACGTGCAAATTAAAGTGAGAAGTTTCATATTTGTTAAAGACTTTGAGGTCATGCCTTACCACATGGAAGATGACATATATACGCTACTCAAGAGGCCATTCTTGAACACTGCAAATGCCGACTTGAATACAAGAAAAAGGATAATTACAATAAGCATTGATGAAAAAGATGACAATAAGAAGATTATATTCATGGAAGGGCAAATCCACACAAATGGGAGAGATATTATCATCTCTAATTTAAAGATAAAGTTATTCCATTTAGACTCAAACTAAACAAGATAAAAGGCATCAGGCTAGGGACGTTAAACGCAATGTTACTAAGAAGCAACTTAGGGGGTTCTTAATTAAGTTTTGATTCAATCTTTACATTCTAACATTAGTTTTTAGTCAATTACTTCAAATTAGTTCTTTTTATTCTATTTTACTGACATTTTTTTTCGTGCAAATCTTAGATACAAAATCCATTTGCCAAGTGATTTTTTAACTGGTTCAAATATTACGACTTCAGAGTGTTCATGAAAGATATGAAGAGTCGAAGTGGTATCGTAGAGGTACCATGGTGGTAAGAAGTTTAAAATTTTCAAAAAATTCTTAATTCACAGATTTCTCACGACGCTGTGATGAACTCCTGAAAGCGTAAAAAACAACCTGAAATAGCTTTTGAAATTGTTTGACATCAATTGACATTGTCTGTGTTACATTAACCGTGTTGTCAAAGCATCAAATTGAAGTTCATACTATAAGGCCACGCCGTGTAACGCTGTATGTTATAACAAACTACGTCGAACACAGGACATGGTTTTTAAAACTCTTTCGAATGAAAACTGGAACACAAACACGCAACCTAAAATCCTTTAGAAACCTAAACCCTTTTGAAAACCCTTCCAAAACTTATTCTAGAGCAACTCTAAAAGGATGTTTGAATGTTTATTTTGAGCGCAACTATGGGTACCCCACCAAATATTAAAGGCAACCATTTTTCGATTATTCTCTCCTTTAAATCTTCAAGAGATACAAATGAAAAAATTGCCCCTTCATATGAAACCTCCACAATCTAACAACACACTTTTGAACAAAATTTTAGCGCACCCCAACTTCTTTGTCTCTCATCTCTGACCTAAACCCACGTTTTTTGTTACCGAGCGTGTATCGATTCTTGCGCTTTCACACCATCCGATAGCGAGGTAACACTCTTTTACAACCATATAAAGGTTCAAATAAATTAGCTTGGTGTTGGAAATAATGACATTGATGATTTGGTTTGTCATTGTATGATTTGGTAGATTCAGCCATTTCGAAGTTGTTTTCAGCTTAAAATGGATGAATATCAAAGAAAATGTAGATTTTGTGTGGTACGTCAATGTCGTTTGTGGAAGGCACAATCACGACCACGCCCCAAACTTGGACGACCATTCATTTGCAGGAAGATTGGATACGACTGAGGAGGTGGTTGTGGTGCAGATGATTAAAGGGAATGCGAAGCCAATAGATATCCTCAACACGTTGAAGTAAAGGGATATAAATAATGTTTCAACTATACGAACAACATACAATGCACTACAAAAATACTGAATTGAGGATACGAGTGTGAGGACTCAAATGCAACAACTATTGTACATATTAGAGAAGAATAAGTGGATGTCGTGGCATAGGAAGCATCCCGAAACGAATGTCGTCAGTGAGTTATTTTGGTCACATCCTGATTGAATCAAGTTACTGCGGTGTTTCCCGTTGGTTCTTTTAATGGATTGCACAAATAAAACTAATAGGTATCAGATATCCTTATTGGAGATAGTTGGAATCACTTCGACGCATTTGACATTCTCAGTTGGGCTTGCTTTCATATCATCGGAGACTAATGCAAATTATATTTGGGAACTTGAGAACTTGAGATATGTGATGGCCCGTTTTCTGAATAGATCGCCACGGGGGCAAATGCAGGCCCACAACCTAGCCTACCAGCGCTAGCTGTGTCCCGAATGCTATCTCATCCATCATTTAATCATTATTAACATCAAAAAACAACAATTTATCGTTTAAATTGTTACTGAACTCAAGTCATCTGCTAAGATCATTTTAAACCATAATAAACCACAGCATAAGTCTTTTATCATGACAATCAAAATATTGAACATTATAGTCATGGATTTAACTCTGACACCTAGTGTGGAAAACCCATATATAATTAAAATATTAATAGTATAGAGTCCTGAAGATTTCATTATCCAAAATCCCCCAAAATAAAAATGAAGTATATATAATACAAATGTACAAGTCAGGCTCAATGTCTCTGAATCAGTGGTATTCCGGTAACTTTCCCTTACCACAACTTGTACCAGGATCTGCACTCAAGCCATCACAAAAAGGAAAATGACGACTCTAGAATAAGTATTCCCAAGGAAATTAAGTTAGCAATACTGAAAGTAAATACTGGAATTCAAACAAAACTATTAAATAAACATGCGAATATAAATACAGGCAACTGTGATCATCGCATGGATAAATAATAGTGCAAGCTCAAAATGTGTTCCTAGAGCCTAGAGTCAAATTAGTGCCATACTTCGGACTCTCCACAGAATAGTCCCAGCGAGTAGCACTCCAGCAAGGCTAGTATCTAGATCTGCTAGGTGTTCGGCGTAGGACCCACAACGCACCCGCAAGTTGCTCGATGCGACTTTCGAGTCAAACTATTCACCGAGATCCTTGGCTCACATGTTATGGCCTAATGGACATACACATAGGAATGGCACGGAGGGAGAGCCTCAATGTCTGTCTATTTAAACCAAAACCAAGAATAAAGTATTGAAAGACAAAATATGAATTCAAAAGCAAAAATAAGGTACTTCTCAAGAAATTTCAGTTCGGACACTACACACCTCGAACTGCACTCCATGTCCTAGTAAATACCCCCTGGTTCAGCTCCGCCTAATCCCCGATATCTAAATTACCTCTCGAAATGACTTATTTTCATTTATAATTGATTTTTAGTCAATTTGATGTATTTTATGTTACATAAAAAAAATCGTCTAAAATTTACAATACCTAGCGCGCTAGGTCTGGGGATTAGCGCCCTAGATTTCTAGGCAGCTAAACATTTTTCATCAGGAAGAACATTAGTGCACAAATCATCATCTAGCGCACTAGATGACCGCATTAGCGCTCCAATCGTGTTCTGGACAGCTATTTGGCTGAAAGGTTTGGGTTCTAACTCCACCACCACCACCAACAACAACCACAACATAAACCACTGAACTTCATAGCACTTAAAACCTACCGAAACAACTACTTAACCACTTAACAGTCCCTTTATGATTCATACAAACACCTCAAAAATTTGTACCAAACGATAAAGAAAGTTGAGGTAATTATGAATCTCACCTTGCTTTGATGATTCAACCACTCCAAGCTCCTCAAATGATCAAATTTTCTACTCCAAAAGCCTTGTTTCTTGGCCTCTATTTTCGGATTTGTGATAAGGAGAGAGAAAAGGTGGTGGAAAATGAAAGTAAATTTGACTTTTATAGTTCAAATAGCATATATCCTCATTTGTGCATCTCAAAGCAATCCAATGAGCACTATTTGCTCCATTTCCAACCTCTAATTACTTCAAATGTGACACCAATGGCATACTTGCCCTTGTTCTTAACCCAAAAGTCATTTTTTGGGTGTTTCGATGTCCGGTTTCACGTCCCGAACCGTGACATACACGTACTACCATGTCCCTAACCATCATATATACATTACATATTATTATTTAACTCATTTTATTCATTTTATGTGTGTATTATTTCCCTCGGTCTAATATTTAATCTTTTAGCCTACCGGTACCCGCGTCGACATGCATATCGAGGCAAATACTTAACACACAATCTCTCACGTCAAATGTAATACAAATACACACATTACGATGTCATTCAATCTATTTCAACGTAAACATCGCAAATTAGACAATTCAGCACACAAAATAACTATTTACCTAGCTCCATGGGTGCACTAGCCTAGCTGCGAGTCCCACAAGCATCCGAGCTGTAGGCCACGTTTGCAATAACGTCACTAATAACGGTGAATTAAATTTAGGCCATTATAGTTCTTCCAAACTAGGTGAGATTTCCTCCTGAAATTAAAATTACACTTAAATACTTGCCGACAAATAAGTAGGGATACCGCCGTTGCATAGTAGACTCAAGTTCCCAGGTGAGTCCCTCGTTCCCGTGATGCTACCATCAGATCAATACCTTCGGGATCTCCTTATTCCTCAAAATTTGAGTCCTCCTATTCGTGATTTCCACAGGCTGTTCCTTTTATGACACATCATGTCGCACCTCAATTTGACGCATATCAACCATAGGCCTTGGTCCTGATCTAGCCAGCCTCAACATGGAAATATGAAACACTAGATGTGCTAACTATGGTGGCAATTCCTGATGGTATGCCACTCTACCGACACGTTCCTCAACTTTAAACGGTCCAATGAACCTTGGCGTCAGTTTCCCCTTAATCTCAAACCTTTGATGACTTTTCCATGGAAAAACCTTCAAATACATCAGGTCCCCAACCTTTTAGCTCATACCCTTAAGGTACTTGTCCGCATATATCATTTGCCTATCCTGCGTTACCTGAAGCTTCTTCCTGATATGTCCCACCTTCTCAATATGACCAACAACAATCCCAATTCCTATAGCCATTGTATCCTCCGGTGCCGCCCAACATGTTGATGACCTGCAAAGCCTACCATAAAGCACCTCAAACGATGGCTTCCCAAAACTCGCCCGATAGCTGTTGTTGTAAGCAAACTCACATAAAGGTAAGTAATCTTCCCACGATCCACCAAACTATAATATACATGCCTTGAGCATATCTTCGAGAATCTGAATCAATCGCTCTAAATGCCCGTCAGTCTGAGGATAATACGCAGTGTTGAAGTGTAAGCGAGTGTCAAATTGCTCCTGCATACTCTCCCATAACCTCGAAGTAAATCTCGGATCTCTGTCATAAATAATGGAGACCGATACACAGTGCAATCTGACAATCTCTCTCTCGAAGATAGTGTTCGATTGTGTAACTGAATATCTCATGGCGATCGGTATGAAATGTGCCGACTTCATCAACTTGTCGACAGCTACTTAAACTGCGTCGTGTCTCCTCGTAGTCAGGGGTAGACCACTGAAAAAGTCCATGGTCATGTGTTCCCACTTCCATTAAGGAATTGGCAGTGGCTGTAGCAACCTAGCTGGTCTTCTGTGCTCAACCTTCACCTACTGGCAAATATGACAACTTCGGGTGGATCTACCTATGTTAGCCTTCATCCCTGGCCACCAATCTCTGCAGATCGTGATACATCTTGGCTTGACCATGATGAACTATATATCGCGACCGGTATGTTTACTCGAGAGTGTTGTCCCTATGCTATGATACTGGCGGTATCCACAAATGACCCATGTGTCTCAAGCACCCGTCCGAACCGTTAGACCACTCAGTGCACCCCAGATCTTGAGCCAGGCTACAGATCCGCAAATTCCAGAAGTCGGCTCTCTACAACTCAGCAACCCGTTCAAGAGACACCGTGGGAACTCGCATCTGATAGTAAATCTGTAGCTCGACAATAGCTTCTGTTACATACAACACGATGCTACCTCAAGTAAATCGTGCTCATATGTTTTATGCCGCAGTACTATCTGGCTCTCGATGTTGCTCCTGCTCGGGGCATCAACTATGACATTCGTCTTACCTGGATGATACTCAATTGCAAAGTCACAGTCCTTTAGTAACTCGAGCCATCGTCTTTGTCGCATGTCGACTCCCTCTGAGTGAACAGGTACCTCAAACTCTGGTGGTCTGTGAACAATACGAATCTCTCACCATACAAATAGTGCCTCCAGGCCTTCAATGCAAATACGACCGTTGCAAGCTCCAAGTTGTGCACTAGATAGTTTACCTCATAAGTTTGCAATCGTCGAGATAAATAGGCCACTAGATGTCCATCCTGCATCAACACGCAACCTAACCCAGTGTTTAATGCACCGGTATAAACTGAAAAACCTCTACCTGCTACAGGTAATGCCAAAACTGGTGCTGAGGTCAACTTCCTCTTCAACTCCCAAAAAGCATCATCACACTCTCGTAACCATTCAAATATAACATCCATCTTGGTCAGCCTGGTCATCGGCGCTGCAATCATCGAGAAATTATGTACGAAGCGCTTGTAATATCCTGCAAAACCCAGGAAACTCTGGATGTCGGATATAGACTCGGGTGTCTTCTAGTCAATGATCACCCGAATCTCGTCACCATCAATTGATATGCCTTGATTACTGATGACATGCCCTAAGAACTTCACCTCTCTAACCTAAAATGTACACTTGCTAAACTTGGCATGAAGTATGTGCTCTCTCAGCATCGCCAACACATCTCTGAGATGCCTCTCGTACTCCACACGAGTCTTATTGTAAATTAGGATGTCATCGATAAACACGATAATGTATCGATCTAGAAATGGCCTTAATACCTTGTGCATTAAATCCCTGAAGATCGTCGATGCGTTAGTCAGTCCAAAAGACATGATTGTAAACTCAAATAACACGTATCGCATACTAAAAACGGTCTTCTCCACATCCTCTTCATGAATCCTCAACTAATGGTATTCTAATCGTAAGTCGGTCTTCGAGAAGAACTTGGCCCCTAGCCAACTGATTGAATAAGTCGTTAATCCTAGGAAGTGGGTAACGATTTCGAATCATCACCAAATTCAGCTTCAGGTAGTCTACACACATCTGCATCGAACCGTCCTTTTTCTTCAAAAAAGAACTAAAGCTCCTTAAGGTGACATGCTAGGGTGAATGAAACCCTCCTGCAATAAGTCATCTAACTAGGTCTTCAACTCCTCGTGCTTTGATGATGATATCCTATATGGTCTATTACAGATTGGCTGGCTCCAGAATCAGCTCAATGATAAACTCCACAGCTCTAAGTGGTGGCAATCCTGACAAATCATCAAGGAACACGTCTTGAGACTCACAGACAATAGGAACATCCTCAACCTTAATCACCATTTTAAGCTCTAGCTCAACCATAGCCGTGTATGCCTCCATCTCCTAAGACTTTGCTAATCTGCCTTGAGTGATAGGTAATGCAGTCACAACTCTGGCAAATGCAAACTTTGGAATCCCCTCGATGTCAAACGTCACAGTCTTGCTGAAACAATCGATTTGTACGTGATAAGATGATAACCAATCCATACTGGACATCGCATTGAATTTCAAATACTCTAACACTCTCAAATAAGTTGGTAACTGATGTCCCTCAATCTCCATAATACAGTTTCGGCATATCAGGTTAGGGTAAATCTTATCCCCGATTGTCGTACCGAGAACAAGATATGTATCTAAGGTCTCTGTCGGTAACCGTAACTGTTCTACTATCCGACCAGAAATAAAAGACAGCGTGCTACCAGAATCCATCATAATATGCATGGGAATACCGCAAACAAATAATGTACCCTCAACAAGCTATCTGGTCGCCTCCCTGTCCGGTTGCGCGACCCCACAAGCTGTAGTTTGGGCCTTATATTTGGCTTGCTCCATCTGTGGTGGTAGTGGTGCTGGTCTAGTACAATCTGCCACAATATGCCCCACCTGACCGTATCGGTAACTTATACGAGTCTCTGATCTACCAAAACTCATCTGACTCTGTGCCTGACCCAAGCCTCAACTCTGGCCTCTCTTACCTCTATCATGCTTATATTACTATCAGGGTTGATCAACAAGTGTAGAAGCCGTGGAATATGCTGCCTAGGGTTCATCACGTCTATCTTAGTCATCACGACGATCTTTGTCGCCTTTGAGACCCTGATCAGACTGTAAATCACCTCGGGGAAGTCTCTAGCCCTGTCTCTGTCAGTCTGGATCTCTCATCTGTTTCTTCGGTCTATGATCAGACCGAGAACTCAAAGCTGGCTGACTCTGCTAACCCCGCAGCGCATCCTGAATCACTAATCGACTGGCCCTTTGAACCAGGTATGTTTCATGTGCGAAAGGACTTGTCGTAAATCTCTGCCAGTGTTTAAGCTCTACTAGATACAACCATGCTCGCGATCCTTTCATTCAGACCTCAGACAAAATAGTATATCTGTAACCGATCGGTACCTGATACGTCCATGGAATACGACAATAGATATTGATACCTCTCCATGTACACCGTGATAGACATCATCCTGACCAATGGCAAAAACTCATCCATCAAGTGGACCCTGACCTCCATAGGTATATACTCATCCATAAATAGCACTTGGAACTCTGCCCTAGTAGTCGAAGCAGGAAGAGTCATGATATAGGTAGTCCACCATACCGCTGCATCAGCTCTCAAGCAAAAAATTGATAGTTTCGGCCAATCAATGTCCTCAACTCGAAACAATTCATGTAACTACTCATAATATAATAGCCACCTCTCAGCTATCTCTGGGTCCCCGGCTTCATAAAAGTATCATGGCGAGAACTTAATGAAGTTCTTTATCTTCTTAGCCTCAACTGTCATCAAGCTCCCAGAAGTAAACGCCACTGCTGGCTACTCAGTAGTCGCAGGTGTAAGAACCACTACGAGATCTCTTTTTGTATCGCTATTGGCACAGCCCTCTCGGCTAATGTCTCAAATACTGCTGCCTGCACCTTGAGTCTCAACTGTAGTAGGAGCTACAACTGCCTGAGTAGTAGTCATCGGTGCAACCATGATGGTAGTAGGAATAATAGTAGTCTCCCAAGCATCTCGACCTCTCATCATTTCTATCGGTAACGCGAATCTATAATCCATAGTTCGCGCCAATGACTCCAACATCAAAGTCGGCCTAGTCAGATTCCTGATATCACTAACCTCAACCTGAGTAGTATCTGAAGGTTGTTCGTTCATCGGTAAATGCATCGAAGAACGTGTGTCTAATCAGCCTCAGTACATGTACGTGTATCGTATGCAATCTACAACCAAAAACATAACACATATATCCCTGATTTCTACCCATCTCACCTGACTTCCCAACTAGGACTCTAGGCAATTCCTTTGGATTTTCACATCTGAAGTTTATTCATCAGGTTTATCCTCAAATTATTCTACAAATGTAATCATATTAAAGTTAACTTTCACTTCCTCGAGGCTCACCAACTTTGCTCTGATACCAAAATGTGACGGCCCATTTTTTGAATGGACCACCACAAGGCCCAATGCGGGCCCACAACCCGGCCTACCTGCGCTAGTTGTGTTCCACATGCTATCTCATCCATCATTTAATCATTATTATCATCAATAAATAAAAGTTTACTATTTAAATTGTTACTAAACTCAAGTTATCTGTTAAGATCTTTTAAACCATAATAAATCGCAGCAGAAGTCTTTTATCATGACAATCAAAATATTAAACATTATAGTCATGCATTTAACTCTGATACCTAGTGTGGAAAACCCATACACAAACAAAATATCAAAAGTATAGATTCCTGAAGTATCTCACAATCCCAAATCCCAAAAATAAAAACAAAGTATATGTAATACAAACGTACAAGTCTGGCTCAATGTCTCTTAATCATAGGTATTCTAGTAACTTTCCCTTACCAAAACTTATACCAGGATCTACACTTTAGTCATCACAAAAAGGCAAATAACGAGTCCAGAATGAATATTCCCATGAAAATTAAGTGAGCAATATTGAAAGTAAATACATAAATTTAAACAAAACTATTAAATAAACATGTGGAAATAAACACATGCAACTGTGATCATCGCATGGATAAATAATTGCAAGCTAAAACTGTGTTCCTAGAGATTCGGGTCAGACTAGCGCCATACTTCGGACTCTCCACAGAATACTGTCGGCAAGTAGCACTCTAGCAAGGCTAGTATCTTGATCCGCTAGGTGGTTGGCGTAGAAACCTACAACGCACTCATACGTGCCCCGACGCGACTCTTAGGTCGAACTATTCACCGAGATCCCCGACACACGTGCTATGGCACAATGGACAAATACACAAAAATGGCATGGAGGGAGACCTTCAACGTCCGTCCTTTTAAACCAAAACCAAGAATAGAGTATCGAAAGACAGAATATAAATTCAAAAGCAAAAATAAGGTACTGCTCAAGAAATTTCAGTTGGTATAATATACACCTCAAACTGCACTTAGTGTCCTAGTAAATACCCCCAGTTTAGCTCCGTCGAATCCCTGATATCCAAATTACCTCCCGAAATAACCTATTTCCATTTATAATTGATTTTTAGTCAATTGGATGTATTTTAAGTTACATAGCAAAAATAGTCTAAAATTTGCAATATCTAGCGCGCTAGGTCTGGGGATTAGCTCGATATATTTCTAGGCAGCTAAACGTTCTTCGTCATGAAGAACATTAGCGCACTATATTTTTACTTAGCACGCTAATCTTCATCTAGCGCGCTAGATGAACTCATTAGTAAGCTAATCGCGTTCTGGACAATAATTTGGCTAAAATGTTTGGGTTCTAACTCCACCACCACCAACAACAACAACCACAACACAAACGACTGAATTTCAGAGCACTTAAAACCCACCAAAACAACTACTTAACAACCATTTAACAATCCATATAAGATTCACACAAACACCTCAAAAATTTGTACCAAAAGATAAAGAAAACTGAAGTAATTGTGAATCTCACATTGCTTTGATGATTCAACCACTCCAAGCTCCTCAAATGATCAAATTTTCAGCTCTAAAACCCTTGTTTCTTGGTCTCTATTTTTTGAATTTGTGATATGGAGAGAGAAAAGGTGGTGGAAAATGAAAGTCAATTTGACTTTTATAGTTCAAATATCATCTCTCCTCATTTGTGCATCTCAAGGCAATCCAATGAGCATTATTTGCTCCATTTCCAATCTCTAATGACTTCAAATGTGACACCAATGTCACACTTGCCCTTGTTCTTAACCCAAAAAGTCGCCTTTTCAGGTGTTTTGACGCTCGATTTCGCGTCCCGAACCGCGACATATGTGTACTACCATGTCCCTAACCATCATATATACATTACATATTATTATTAAACCCAATTTATTTATTTTATGTGAGTATTTTTTTCCCTCGTCCTAGTATTTAGTCTTTTAGCCTATCTGGTACCTGTGTCGACACGCATATCGAGGCGAATACTTAACACACAGTCTTCAACGTCAAATATAACATAAATACACACATTACGATGCCATTTAATCTTAAATATCGCAAATTAGTCAATTCAGCATACAAAATAACTATTTACCTAGCTCCAAGCGTGCACTAACCTAGCTGCGGGTTCCACGAGCGTTCGAGCTGTCAACCACGTCTGCAACTACGTCATTAATAAAGGTGAATCAAATTCAGAACGTTACAAGATGCATATTGGATGGGTGACCTAAATCTGACGTAATTGTTACGGATATGAAGTTAGGCCTCATTAGTGCTATTGAAGAAGTATTTCCAACATCTTCTCACCTTTTTTGCTCATGACACTTCAACAAAGTAAGCCAAGACTAAGAAGATGTTTGGGGATAACGAAGGCGTTGCTCGTTTCATGCATAGGTGGACGAACGTGTTGTTTGCTAAGTCGGAGGCATCATTTGAACTTAGGATGAATTGCTTACGTTGTGAGTTTGAAATTGTGAAGGGTCTTATTGATTACTTAGATAACACATGGGTGAAGAACTACAAGGAAAAGTTTGTACCGACATGGAAAAATCAAATTATGCACTTTGGGGAAATAACGACGCAGAGGGTTGAGTCTGCGCTACATTTTGGCAACAGTCTGGCAAATTTTGAGGATTTTTGGAATGTGGTAGATGGTCTTCTTAGGATCCAACATAACAACATCAAGGCATCACTTGAGATCGATTTGAATGTGGTGCAACATGAATATGTTGATGGCTTGTATCACCGATTGCGTGGATGTGTCTCTCAAAGGGTGCTTAAGTTAATTAGAGATGAATCAGAACATGGAGAGGATGTTGGACATGACTCTACTCATTGTGGTTGTGAGATACGTACCACGCATGGTCTTCCTTGTGCACACGAGATAAACTTCCATAAATTGGCTAGTTCACCCATCCCACTCGAAGACATTCATGTATACTAGTTAAAGTTGAGTATGGTACCAGAGAATGCTTTGAATTGGACTGGGTACAATGTGAACGATGAGATTCAACGAGTGTTGAAAACTTTTCATGCTTGCACTGACGAGGGCGATCGCATTAGGATTATTCAACAGCTCAGAGAGATTAGTCAACTTTCATCCACACTGAGGGTTGTCCCACCTATAAAAATAAAGACAAAGGGAAAAACACCGGGGTCTATAGTTGGAAGTTTGATGAACAAAAGATATAATAAAGGATCAAAGAGGAAACTCGATGAAGAAGATACTTTGACGACAAGATTGTCAAACGGGTTTGATTATGTTCTATCAAAAGAAGAGGCATCTAGTTCAAAGAAGAAGCAAAATAAAGTGGGGCCTAAAATACGGTGGATACGTCGGGTGACCCAAGGTGAATCTAAGGTTGGTTATTCCCATTGCATACAACCGGATTGGTTGCCATACGTTGAGAGCACCATTGATGTGACCGGTGATGGTAATTGTGGATATTGGCGAATGTTTGACACTTCCGAACATGGGGTGTTAATATCAACGACCCTTCACATCATTCTAGTAAACCTATCGCATGGTAGTTGCTCCACATTTCTTACTCTACGTAATGTCCCACCGTCATCTTTTGATAGTCGACTTATCATTGACATGATTAATGATAGGAACATCCACTGGGTTAGGGTGCGTTCGTAAATTATTTTGTACATTAATTTTTACATGATGTTTTTATCAATTTTGACTTATTCGATAATGTATTCTTTGTGGTACTTTGTAATTTACAGGTGAAGTTGAATGTGAATGCACCACTTCTATTATTATATCCATCGTGGGAAATGTATGCTGAGGAGTGCGCTAAAGATTGGAGTGATGGATTCATAATTCGAGAAATCGTGTCGGTTATGACTTCTCTGCTAGGCATACCTTCCATGGTAGACTTAGCTTCGCTTTAAGAACATTGATTGTAAGAAAAGTGTTTTAGTGTAGTTTACTTTATTGTTTATGTCATTACTTACTACATTGCAATAATATTGTCGAAAACATGTGTTATTTGTTGATCGTTTACGAGCTCTGGAGCACGGTAATTTTATTTTTTATTTGGTTGCATTTTTTCTTTTCGAAATTTTATCAAAACTGAATCATCTCGCCAAGCAGTAACCAAAAATGTTTTCATGATCTCGTTTACTACATACCGAGAGTCTACAAAAAATATGAAATTAGGTTACCTCACAATATGCAGTCACTGAGATAAGATGTACAGTTTCATCCACGATCAACCGAGCTGGGCTCCATATTTTCGTTCACAACCAACCGATACAATACAAAATTACGTAAGGTACATAACTCTCAGTTAGTAGCTACCGAGACTTAACTAAGTATCTCAGAGTTCCATAACCGATACATCTTCTTACATGTCGAACTCATCTAACTGAAAAACAAGGTGAAACAATCCATTGAACTTAAAATTCGGTAGTTGTTTACTGAGAGTAATTGCCCAGTATTGGTCATTTAAAATCGAGAACGGAGCAAACTTCTCGATTGTGTTCATGCGAGAGTAGCCCCTGGATGGATTCAAATGATGTTAAATGTTCTTCTTGGTGACATATTTGCATAAATATGTGAACATTTACGGTCTTAAGGGACCGAGATTGGCCTACCAATCTCGTACCTGAAAGACTGAGGTCGTGTTCTGATCACTAAATGTAATTTATTTTAAATCAGAATTAACATTATCACATGGCCAACATAATAACATTTACATCACCAGACAAACAATAACACCAGAATATACACAACAGTAAAACATCGATGAATTTGGCAAACATTCATGAAGCTCTAACAGTAAAACATTCAAACAACATCATTGCAGCATTCAAGAAGTTCCAAAATCCAAAATAAACTACAACAATACAAGTTCCAAAAACAATCAAGTTCCCTCATTACTTTGGTTTCTTCAAATTCTTCCTAAGTTATTCATTGCCAAGCATTCTCTTTGGGGGGCGAGCATCGATCGTTGGCAATAGACCATTAGTCGAGGTGGATTTTGACTATGTATAAGTGTTGTCATGCTGGGAGTGTTTAGGGGTTTATGTTTTAGTGACGGTGGTGGCGATGTGGTGGTGGTGGCGGTGGTGGTAGGATCAAGACTCCTTCCAGACAAGAAATTCGACGACATCACTCGCCATTTTCTTCACAGACTCTAACACACACAACTCCAGCGGGAAGTCCATCCATTGTAGTGTCGCGTCCAACGCACGCCTATTACGTTGATGAAAACAAAACAAATGAGTTAATGGTAAAAATTACAACAGAATTCATGTTGAACACATCAACATAAAACTTAAAATAGAGGACAATACCTCCAATAGCTCATTTTCATTGATAGTTGTGGCAACGAAGTCTTCATCTTCAAGGCTTAGGTTCTCGATCAACGGGTGTTACACTTTCGGGAACCATGGTAAATAGTTCAGTGTAGCCAAGAACTCGAACTGTGCTTTCTCGCAGCGAGCTTTGGTGGCCAACAAATAGTTACGCAAACACTCCCAATTATCTTGTTGGAAACCATACTTGATAGAGTATTTGAGTGCAGATAGGCCTTAGTGTGCTTTCAATGGGCGGTACGGAGGGATTGGTATAGATTACACGTGGCCAAGCTATCTCAGAATCTTCTCCGGATGGTAGGGCTCCACCACGTCCATGTACTTCAATGTGCCACTGTAGAAGGCCATCGGGTGCACAACTCCATTATCCCTGGTATCAACATATGGGTACCAAGTGACCTAATCAAGCATAAACAACTGTAATTAGTAAACATAAACTAACTTGAATGTTTACGAACACGATTTACTAACTAACTCACCTCGTTTGGCCGCAACATGTTCAATGTCCTACTGATAGTCCCTCGTTTGTCAACGTTCATCACCGTCTCATGTTTCTGAATCCATCTAGAGACACGAGGTTGGACACAATCCATGTACTTTGCATTTGATGTGGCGAGCTTGAGTTTAAAGTGCTCGTACTCCCATCCCTGACAATACATATAAGGTTAGTTATGGAAAAAATGCAAAACCTAATTATTAAAAAAATGTAAAAACCAAACAAGATTTAGTAATATTACCTCAAGTAATGTGAGGTAGCCGACAATTAGAGAAACTTGTACTCTGGTGGCAGACCCTAAGTGACGGTAAAAATGTGCCAAAGCAGCTGCATCTCATGCATACTTGCCCACATCATCCAAATCTTCAATAAGCTTCAACAAGGCAATAGAGACCTGAGATCCACTATTGTCCGCAAAAAGTGTGTAAGAGAGCAGGTACAACAAGTACGCCCGGGCAGTGCATTCCACGGGCGGATAAGTAGTGTCCTTTGAACCAGCTTTGGGCACCATCGAGTCTTCAGCCAACACTTTCGCGCCTTGAGCCCCTTGCTAACGTTCACTTCCTCTTCTGCATCTTCAATGCTAAGTAGTTTGAACACCAGCTTTTCACGTCCGCGCGAGATTCCTCGGTGTACCTCGTAAATTTCTCAACTGCAACCACTTTTCCCGTTATAGGAATCTTCAGGAGAATGCTCACATCCTCCAAGGAGATTGACATTTCATCGAATGGTAAGTGAAATGTGCTTATCTCTGGCTGCCACCGCTCTATAAAGGCATATATGACCTCCTTGTTTGCCTTACAACATCAGCAGTCTATCAGCGGATTCAACTCGGACCATTGGATAATCCTCTGAAGGCCCTCGTTGTTAGGGTGATACGATTGCAAGTCTCATTTTTGGATCTAAGCACTATGATTGATACACTTAAGTAACAAGCGATCCTATAACAATAAAAAAACATTTCATCAGTTATATGAAAAACATAAGTTTTTAAGTACTTTGTTCAATGAAACTTTAAATACCTCATTGCTTCAAATCGATAATGCGACATGATCTTTAAAACTCTTCAACAATGATCCATTTGAAGGACCACCAGAGAAAGGAGCACACATTTGCTCTTGCTCTTGTAACTCCCCTTCATTCTGGCTACCTCCACCACTAGTATTCTCACCCACATTACGATGCCTACTAGTGGTGTCTGCTGGTGCTGATGACTCACTACTACTAGACTCCGATGCTCGAGCCTCATCTTCACCTCGGGCAATTACAAGATCTTTTTGTCAACGCATGTCAACGTTGGAACCCTTATCGTGTAATTCAACATTCCTTACACGATTCCAGTAGTCTTTTTCTTTCCCTTCACATCTACCTTTTGTTTCTTTTTTCAATAAGATGCAGTAGGGGGTCTCCAACCGCCTCGCTCGTGGCTACCCCTCGATGCCTCAACACTAGCATCCTCCCTAGTCACTGGGGTCTTGAAACGAGCCATACTCGATAAAACAATTGAATGTAAGCACCTCGAATAGAAACATAAGTAAAATTCAAAAAAACCAAAGAAAACTCAACCATTTATATAGTCTCGGTCAAGCGGGTCCAAGAAAACATTTACAATCACAGTGGGGCATAACCGAGATAGTAACCCAAGTCTCGATAATTAACAACCGAGACAATGGGTTCAATCTCGGTTGTATATCATCGAAACTAAGGTAATTATACATTCTGAATTAATCTCAAAATGTGGTGACCGAGAGCAATTCGAGTGTCACGTTACCTAGGACAATATAACCTAACCACAATCTTGGTTATGGATAACTGAGACGATCAATGATCGATTACAAATACATTCAAACTTTATGAGATTATGCACCGAGACAACAATGTGATTTTCGGTACTATGTAAACGAGACTACGTGCAACTACACTAAAATCTACGTCTCGACCATGGTAAGCCGAGACTGTGTGCTTCTTCTCTGACCCGTGTGGCCAAGAAAAATAGGTTGGCAAATTTAAAAACTTAGAAGACGAACTACACAAAACAAACAAAAACCGAACCATAAACTATCAAAATTGAGTTTATACATACCTATAAGCTATCTAATAAACGCTTCCTATGATATTGAAACCCTAAGACCAGGCCCTAAAACGTAGCCAACGAAGACAACTCAAGATCTATGAAATTGGAAGAACGCCACCACTTGAAAGAGCGAAAAACAGAGGAAAAAGAAAGAAGAGATTGCCCTTGCCAACGATCGAGAAAGGGATTAGGGTTCGAAAAAAATTTCAATTCTTCCTTCTTCGTTTTATCAAATTGGTAGATTGGTGGTGGGGTGCACTTAGGGACAGTTTCAAGATTTCATTCAAAAAATTTTTGACGCCCTTGGTAAATAACTTGATGCCCTTAACAATAGTGTGCCTTCACTAATAGGTAGGATACCCAGCCCTCTTTATTTTTAAGAAAAGCCATCTCTTGAACGTGATGGGTGTTTCTTCAAGTCGTGATTTCTGACCCACTTGGGGCACAAGGGCACCGAGTTTGTTCATCCCACACGATGAGCCTCATGCCCATCTTGAGGCACGTCGTTCAACGGAAACCCACTGGGTAAGCTTCTCAATGCCAAAAGTGGTCAACGTACCAACGTCTGTTAAATTATTGGAAAATGATGTTATGGCACTAACCTGGTGCTGGATTTGCTAGTCTTGACGAATCAGGATGCTGCTACACCAACTGTCTATTAAATGACAGTCACAAGTCTGTCGTCCAATCACGCATTATATTCACCCAAGACAGTAGACTTAGTTTAGCAGGGAATCGTTACATTAAAAGATTATTAAACAATAATATTTCGACAGCCCACCTTGAGCTTATGCAACAAGAACAAACATGTAAACACAGAAGAAAACGGAAGGGAACCATCAACCATTAATCAGCTCTTTTTCATAAGATGACCGCGTGTAACTCGCACTACACATTTATGATGCAACCCAGCAACAAAAGGGAAGAAAAATAACATGCGACATCGATGATGAACAAAGATAGTAAATGTTCAAAAGGGTGTGGCATTTGCTATGGCTTGAATCTGAATTGACAAGAAACTAAGCATTTAGATGAGTTTGCAAAAATGTTCTCAGAAAATGACCGGGACGACTCTTCAGTAGCAAAATCCAGTTAAAGGAATTGGAAGGCACCGAATGGCTGAACATGGTTTGCCTTCATTTGCTAGTTCAAGCGTAGAAACAACCCGCATATTCAACTGTCTCTGGAAGCAAAAATCTGAAACCGATGCCAACAATTTTTCGAGCAAAACATCTATGCAAATTGCATACAATTGTTTCCTTCAAAAAAGTCACCTCTGCCCAGCTTTTCTTTCCATAATTAACAATCTTGAAGGTATATATATATATGGTACATAATCTATGCAACAGTGTATACCTTCACTACTTTGGAAGTGTCGCAGACTACCAGGTTTTCTGAATCAGTCGGTGTCGTACACAGCCAATTGACCTATCATAAACAGCAAAAGAAATAATCAGGTCTGTCTCCCAGCCAGCAGAACAAAGTAGCTAAATTAAACAAAAATGGCATAGAGAATCAAGAATAAGAGTTGCAACACCTTATAATGCTTCCCAGCATATAAGATATGCTACTATGTTTTCGAAACTATGACTTCCTCCTTTTCATATTAATTCAAATATTTGTTGCACAAGAAAAATAAAAAGACATCTATTCATTTAGTTGTATAGTTTACCAACAAAAAAATTCAAGTCTTTGTGAAATATATACGTCAAGAGAATCACGAGAATTCTACACCATTACCATGCTCTTTATATACTTTAAAATCTGAAAAAAGGTGTAGTTACGTATCAGAAGTTTATCTAAGTAACATTGTTACAATTTGCAAAAGAAGAAATTCCTATGATGGCAAAAATTCATTCTTGGTGACAAATAAGTCAGTTAATTCATGCGTTATTGTGTTTTTGTACTATTTTATGGTCATTTGTCTCGAATATTTTACCAATTTCCCCTTATTTGTGCATTTGAAAGGATTTGTGGCCGTTTGGGAGCGTTTGGAGCTGATTTGGAGAGAGGAATTTTGCCTCCTGATAAGTCGCTATTTGTACTCATTTATATAGTATTTGATATGTATGAAGTTCAAAATCTCCCATTTTGTTGACTTATATTCTTTATTTGGTTATTCTCAGGGTTTTTGAAGGACTGAAAGTGTTAGGCGAATTCGGAGCAAAACTTGAAGAATGGAGTTTTTGCAGTTGTCATGCTTCCCTGTGCTCTCATTACAGAAGGCGCCAATGCCATAACATGTTTAAGCCCAGCAGACTTGCCCACGCCTCGCCCATGCCTTAGAGAACACCAACAAAGAACTCAAGAGAAGTCTCTTGGTCTGCCCACGCCACGCAACGCCTATGGCATTTGCTCAGGCAGCGTTAGGAGGCAACAGACCTACAGCCTCACTACTGATGGCGTTGGACGACGTCAAACTCGACCGAAAGAATATTTTGAAGCTGATTTTTTAAGGATTTTGATTTTTGTTTGATTTGGCGTTGTTATGGCCACCTAGTATAAATATGAAATGACGTTTAAGGTTTAAGATACTTTCTAATTTCGAATTGGAGAGAAGAAAAACCTTGGAGCTTGTTCAACCATGTCCAGCTAAGCATTCCGTCGGAGGTGAAGCAAATTCTGTTCTTGGTCAAAATGCATGTCTCGTGAGATTTTTCAGTCTTAATTTCATCATTTCAGTTCTTATTCTATTCGATGTCGTTTTAATGATTATTGTGCAAGTCTTTGAATATGTATATGGCCATTGCATGTTTTTAGGTGGAAGACCAATAGTCATTGGTTTAATTGTATCTGTGATACTGATTGAACTGATATTTGTGGGCAACGAATAGATCTAGGTTAAACTGGGAGGGGTCGTGACCCGATTATTTAGGATTAGTATTCCCATAGAATTTTATACGGTTGACATGTTAAACCCCATTGGCGGTTGTCTAGGGTTATGTGTTAACTAGAGAAGTAGTTAGAGGAGGTTGTCCTAGCTATAGGGATTAAGGGAACTAGGGGTTTATGGTGGTTGTCGATTTCCTATAGTTAATCTAGGTGGAATTGAACTAATAATCATTTGAAAAGATCAATGACCATGACATGGTAACGACAATTGAATTGAGTTTGTGGAACTGTAGACTTAGGTAATTTCTCACATTGCAATCACTTTCGCATCTTTAAATTTCTAGCTGACCCCAATTAATTTGGGACTAAGGCTATGTTGTTGCTTAATTAATTGTTGCTCAAATCTCTTGAAAACCCTCATTTTCCCTTTTTAGTAGAGTAGGAATTGTAAACTAAGCCCATCAATTTTAAGATTCAATTCTAGAATCTAAATTGACAACTATGCTAGGAAATGATGATATGCATTTTGCATTTTGCATTTTGCTAGAAGTGTATTATTATACACCTATTCTTGGCTTGTAGTCGCATTTGAATGTCACTAAAAAATTATCATAACTTCTTTGAACTAAATAATCTTTTTCCAAACACTGAATTAAAAGTACATGCGAACAAAATGTTACAAAAAATCATTCAACATAACATAATTTGCAAATTTTGCTCTAATTTATAAGAAAAAACAACTTGTGTCCTTCTCTTTAAAAGCTACACTAATAAAATATAAGCATAGATATTGCAAAAATAGAAATCAATGCCAAGTACAAGGAATTGAAACTAACACTAAGAATGATCTGAATCATTAAAACTGTACTTGACTAAATTTAATATCAAGTGTAGGAAAAAAAAAAAAAATATATATATATATATATATACATGGCTCTTTAATGTGCCATGACAAAATATGTATCTTGCTAGCACCGAAAAGAAGTTTTTCATACTTTCTATAATGTCGAACGACAACAACGAACGACAACAACGAACACAACAACAAAGCCTCAGTACCTAATTGGTTGGGTTAGTTTCATGGATCGAACGCCTTCTCTAGAACTTCCAGATTCTAGAAAAGTTTATTACATCAAATTGATCTTCCTAGAATTGCACCTATTTTTCAATATCAATTCATAGGTAAAGTCAAATTTTCAATCTTTGTTTTTCAAAAAAAAAAAAATTATTCCATTAAGTGGAAGAGTTCTAATATACATACTACTGCTATTTCGCAATTGAAGAGTGATATGCAAGTAGTCACATGACCAACAAGAGAAGGGGGACATCAAAATCTTAGTCGTGATGCACTAAAGCTCAAAACTATTTAACAACAGTAATCCTAGTAAATCAATTTATTAAATGAACTCATAGAGAACGAAGAACATAGAGTTGCAAATTCACTTGTTCACAACTAAGGATTAAATATAACTTTTTATATTTTAAAATCGCTTCAAAAGAAAGTGTTGCATCCTATGATATTGATTTGGCTTGAAAGATGTTTGAGGAACATATCCGATTGTGACTCAGAATGGCACATATATGACAGATAGTTGCATCTCGAATTTAATTTATCATTACGAACATTTTTTGCAAATATTTATGTTATAATGTTCTACTAGCACTTTTATGAGGATTTTTTGGTACTTGATTGGTGATGCAGTTTTCACCAAAATTTTCAAGTACTTTCTTCATCAATTTTCCGAAAAGAAATTAAATAATAGTCAAATATGCAATTTTAAGAAGTTAACATTTAAGAAGAAAAATGAGGTGATGCAAAGGTGAGTGGGTGGGAGAGCGCTAGAGAGTGGGACGAGGACAAAAGATAATGAGAGAGACAAATCAGTTGTGTCATGTGTGAGAGATAGGGAGCAGAGAGAGTGGCAATCAAGTGCGGAGCATGTGTACCTATTGATATTGGCTTGAATATGAGTCGGGGTGCTTAACCTAGATGGGTTTGGGTTAGTTTAACCTTATTAGTAAAACCCAGTTATCTAGTAAAGTAGACTCCTAGTACAACATGATTATGTCTCCTAGTACAACTCTGAGACCCCAGACTATATAAGTAGAGTAGACCATTAAATTAGCAAAGTCTTGAATGTCTAAGTTAATGTCTTGATTAGTTGATGAGTGTGAGAGAGTTGGAGGTTTGGCGATGGTGTAACCTTCTAAATTAATAAAATTTGTGTTCTCTGCCGTGGATGTAGGTATATTGCCGAACCACGTAATTCTCTGTGTTGATCGTGTGCATTTGTTGTTTGTTTGCTACGTTTGCTCTAACAAACTAATATCAAGTCGTTAAGATTGTTAGGTTCGAAGACCTTGGTGTGTCACTACATATTAGTATTAATCGGTAGCAGCTAGAAGGTTGGAATTGAAGATCGGTGACATAAGACGTTCTGCTCTAAGGCCGCAATTGAAGTTTGTCATCGAGCAGGAATTGCATTGACATAAAATCAAATTGAATAATCGATTTGTTGAATCCATAAAGTTATTTTTATCAAAAATAATGAAAAGGAAACAAATTTGATGTTTGACTTTTCAAAAGCATTAATTGCTTTGAAAAGGTGAGTTGCAGAACGTGAAAAAGCTCTGTACGCACAACTTCAAATCTAAAGTGTTTGTGCGCAGATCAAGAACGCGCAAAGATTGATCAACGTCGGGAAATTGTTTTCTTGATTTTGAACTCGTTTGGGGTCGGAACTAAGGGTAGTTTTTGCATTGCGATCGTGACCGTATTTTTTTGCGTTGTGATTGTGACAACGAGATCTACGTAGTGGTGAGTGCTGAAAGTTGAGATGGCTCCAAAATACAAGGTCAAAAAATTCGATGGGAAGAATGACTTCAACTTGTAGCGGATAAAAGTGCAAGTCATGTTAGTTGAAGAAGAGTTGCAAAAGGCACTAGAGGGAAAGAATACATTACCGGTATCAATGGCAGAGGAAGAGAAAGATGAGGCCATACAAAAAGCACATAGTACAATCTCGTTGTGCTTGGGCGACGAAGTCTTGAGAGAAGTTTCAGAAGAGACAACCGCTACGGGATTGTGGTTGAAGTTGGAGAACTTGTAAATGACACAATCGAACTCCAACAGATTATATCTCATGAAACAACTACATTACTTGAAGATGATAGAAGGGAAGTCTATGAGAGAACATGCTGATGAATTCAACAAGATAATCATGGAATTGAAGAATGTGGGGTGCAAGCTTGGTTTAGAATAAGAAGTTATGCATCTGATGTGTTCACTACCGGAATCCTTCGAGAACTTTATTGATACGATATTGTTTAGTAAAGATTTCTTGTCTTTGGAAGATGTCAAGACTGCATTGAGTTCAAAGGAGTTGCAGCGGATGATGACAGAGGCAAGATTCTGGGGAAGGATTATCAATCGATAGTATATATGAACAGAGAGCTAGAGGCCAGAGAAGTAAATCCTGGAGCACAAAGTCAGTGTTTTGAATGTCAAAAGGAATGACATTTAAGGAAAGATTGACCAGAGCGAAAAGGAAAGGAAAGACAAGAGGTCAAAGATTATGAGATGCATCACTTGTCGAGGAAGATGGAGTTAATGTTCTTACAGTCAGAATGGGAACCTCAAGAGACGAGTGGATATTAAATTGGGGATGTTCTTATCACATGTGTCCGAAGAAGAATTGGTTTATCATTCATCAGTCTATTAATGGGATAAAGTCTTGATGGGGAAGGACGCAGCCTGTGAAGTTGTAGGAATTGAAATAGTTAAAATCATAATGCATGATGGAATTGTGAGAACGTTGACATATGTCAAATATGTTCCTAATCTGAGAAATTGTGTGCTTAGAAAACAATGTAGAGTCAAGTTTAGTATTGCAGTGCATAAGATGAATGGTACTTTGGATTACATGCATTCAGACCTTCGTGGTCTTTCTCCATTTCCTTCTCTAGGTGATGATAGATATGTGTTGACTTTCATAGATGACTTTTCTAGGAAAGTTTGGATATTCATCTTGAAGAATAAAGATGAAGTGTTTGGGAAATTCAAACAGTGGAAAACTTCGATAGAGAAGCAGACATGTAGGAAAGTCAAGCAGCTGAGAATTGATAATAGCTTTAAGTGTTGCGGAGGAGAATTTAATAAGTTATGCACTAATGAAGAGATTGTGAGACACCGCACGATCTGGTATACTCCTCAACGGAATGGACTTGCAGAACGAATGAACGAAACATTAATGGAGAGAACACGACGCATGCTTTCTAACACTGGATTACTGAAAGATTTTGGGCTGAAGTTGTTAGCACAGCTTGTTATTTGGTGAACCGGCCACCATCCACATCGATTGAGTGTAAGACTCCTGAAGAGGTGTGAACATAATCCCCAACAGATTATCAAAATTTGAAAGTATTTGGTTGTCCCGCATAAGCTCATGTGAATGAAGGTAAACTTGAAGTCTTGAACCAAGATCAAGGAAGTGCATCTTTATGGTTTACGAGCATGGAGTGAAAGGGTACAGGTTATGGTGTCCTAACACGAAAAAGATTTGGATAAGTAGGATGTTATTTTCCATGAGGCAGCATTATTAAGTCTTAAAAGTGTGCAGAGTGCGCCAGAGAAAAGTTAGAGAGCCAAGGACCATGTAAAGTTTAAAGCTGATGATAGGAGAAACATGAAAAATAATGTTCTGAGCAGCTGAATGATGGTGGAGCACAAGACACCAGTCAAATACCAACGACACTTGTTGAGCAACAGTATTGTATAGCCAAGGATCGACCGATGAAGGAGATAAAGCCTCCAGACAGATACGGTCATGTGGATCTTGTTGCATTTCCACTCAATGTGACAGATGAGATTCAGTGTGAATTCCGTTCTAGGGTTAACTGGACTTGAGTGGAGTTCGGAGACACTGAAGGCCCTTAGAGGGGCATTTGCAAAGTAAGATTTTGATGAAGGTTAGAGAATTCAAGCAAAAGTGGAGATTTGTTGATATTGGCTTGAATATGAGTCGAGTGCTTAACCCTGATGGGTTTGGGTTAGTTTAACCATATTAGTAAAACTCAGTTATCTAGTTAAGTAGACTCCTAATACAACATGATTATGTCTCCTAGTACAACTCTTAGACCCTAGACTATATAAGTAGGGTAGACCGTTAAATTGGCAATATCTTGAATGTCTAAGTTAATGTCTTGATTAGTTGTTGACCCTAAGAGAGTTGGAGGCTTGGCGTTGATGTAATCAAGGATCAAAACTTTAGTTTTTCCTTATCATTCGCCCTCTTGATAATTGGAATTAATTCGGAGAAGTTTAATTCGACGTGGAGAATTTTGGTAAAAATTCGCTAACTTAGAGAAGTTTAAGAAATTTTTATTAAATGGTCAATAAACTAAAACTCATTTTATGGAGTGTCAAAACAAACACAATTATGCATTTATACTTGAAAAACTTACAATTTAATGGTTTCAAGTCAATTTTACTGGCACTAGTCATGCATACTGTGTATGGTAGATCACTTTTTAGTGATAATAATTACACTTAATTTGATGTTCTAACCATTTATTAATTGCACATTCTCATAAGTAAAATTAAAATTATGAAACATGCATTTTTATGTGGGTCAGTATTTAAAGCAAAAGAAAATATCTACTTTTTGACATTATGCATCGATTGAAAAAACTACAAAGCGTGGTAGAGATGTGTGTGCAAAAGTGAATCTCGATGCATACATTGAATCCTAATGCAAAGTCAATGATCACATGATTGGTGTAGAGATGTGTGTACAAAAGTGAGCCACTCTCAAATTCTCAATAACCCCTAAATGCCACCATCAATTACAACCCTCGACCCTTTCGTCTCTTACACATTTATTTGATTTTTTTTTTACTGAATGTTTGCAATTTCTCCTTGTTTTTAGCAATTCACATCAATTTATATCAATGTTGTCGATTTTGAACATAAACTTCGGAGAAGTTTGTAATTTTTAACGTACCCGTGAACTTCATTTCGATCCCTTCAACTTTGATAAACTTCGCCTAAACTTCGGCTAATTTTATCGAATTTTCATTCCTTGGATGTAATCTTCTGAATTAATAAAATCTTTGTGTTCTCTGTCATGGACGAAGGCGTTTTGCCGAACCACGTAATTCTCAATATTGATCATGTGCATGTGTTGTTTTTTTGTTGTGTTTGCTCTAACAGTACCAAATATCAGGAAATAGTTCATGACAACATGTATTGAATACAAAATTTAAGAATATAAATGATACTCTCAACAAATATAAAGAAATAGTTAATGAAAACATGTTTTGGACGATGATTGTCGAAGGAGTCGCACCACACGTCACCTGTAAAGGATGGAGAGGGTGGAGTTGTGACATTTGGTTTAGGGATACCTATATTAAGTAACTTGCTTAAATGCCCCTCCAGTTCTTTTCAAATATTTTATAATCCTACCAACAACATAGAGAACCGTTGGGGCCATTTAATTAAAAAGCATTGCCTAGGCAACAGCTTACAATCATTGTTCGCAATAAGCATCAGACCAGCCTATGGACCACATCAATCGATGACGTATGCTAACTTTCCTCGCAACTAAATATCTAATGAGCTGGCATGTGAATTTATGCAGCAATTTCAAACAGTTCCAGTTCTTTCTAAGAAAAATGATTATGAAATGAAATGTTTTAAGAATATCGTTGTTGGCTCTACATGCCAGAAAGGATTCTAGACGAACCTAAATGTATCATTTATGAAATTGAATTGCTTTTGTGTCATTGACTGAAACTGCTTATTTAAGGTTCATAAATCTATTTTTGGACTAAATCAAGCGCAATGGAAGAGTTTGATCCTTGTAACCAAACCAAATTAATTTGGGATTGAGGATTTGTTGGTTTGGTTCATGTTAAAGCGAGTTTTGTACACCAATTGGAGTCCATTGAATTATATATCAAGGTACGTGCATGCTTCTCCTGGGTATCCATTACACTTCAAGAACTGCATAGCAAATGAGTACAAAAGTATGTGAACCAATCACTTTCTAGCAAAAAGCTGTAGCACTTTGTCCTTGTCAAAGTTTGCCTAGGTTTCATGACTCAATTAAGTTGAACTCAGACACATCTCTATCCCATAGTATTTCAAACTTTTTTCCAATTGAAGAACGAAACTGCAATATTTCAGTCTCTAATAACTCTAAGGTAATCTAAAACATAAAAATTTTTGTTTCTCAAAATACAATTAAACTTGGAACCATCTGAGGGGTAACCTACAAACTTTCTTTTCTTCTTGGGTTAAATAAGCTAAACTTGCAATAAGAATTGTCTAAAACTTCTCTATTTGTAAGGATATAATTGTTGTTACCTCCCTGGACGTCATCATTTAATGTACTTGTGATTGCAAAATGAGGCTCCTTCGGAAGTGACTACGGGTGGGGTCTCGTAATGTGTTTAAAGTTTTATCTACTAAAGTTTGATGTTATCCATTCTCCGAAGAGTGCGTGGTATGAGATTCCCGGTTGTAAATTTGTAATATGAAGTTGAGGATTCTTTCAAGTTATAAGATCCTCTTGTGCACAAGGCCTTACTATGTTCGGAGAAAGAAAAAGAGATTTGTGATGACATTGAAAGAAATCACATCTGACAATCAACACAATGATTCAAAATCACAAAGGCGTGACAACAGACGGCCATGCAAGTTTTAGATCTACTCACTAATTATATTTTCAACATTTACGTGATTAATGTGGTGGTCATACTCATCTAAATTCAAAATTGGCTTAGATTTTTTTAAATTGTTTTATTTATTCTTCTGACACTTTCATGAATGTCAAAATGGAACTTCAAACCCAACTCAACTTCATGTTAAGGAAATATTTGAAGTCAATTACCAGTTACGTCTGAGACTTGACTTAAGGAAAAACAAGCTTGATAAAATATATTTGTTTTTCCATTTCTTTGCCTGGCCAAATAAAAAACTGAAAAAATTAAAATGAGAGGAGAATGTTAAGAAAAACTCACTTTTTTTTTCAAGTTAATATTTTGACGAAGAACACTTCTGTCGCTGCTGCTGCTGCTTTCCCCAGGATTTAGATATTTAGAATAATCCCATAGTTTCACAGATGCGTCATTCCCACCAGAGGCTATAAGCTTCCCTCTCTCTCCAAACAATGAAAATGACCTGAACAAATTCCATTGAGCTCTTCCTGCAATTCAGGAAAGCAAAAGTGAAAAAAAGAAATTTACTTACACACATGATACAGCTGCAGTATGACCACCTAAGGAATAATCTAAACGGATTCTCTTTTCTTTGATGTCAGCATGTGGTGCACTCCCTGCATTCAACTTGTTTACAGCAGCTGATTCCAATCTTTTTTGAGGCTTTACAGGACCTTTTGACTTAACAGCGGCGAGCTCCAATTCAACATTAATCACATCAACAATGCCATCACCACGGGCCACTGAACAAACTTTTCCTGAGTTATCCAGCATATCCACCTCAGGAACGGCTAGTGCATGAACAAAAGCAGGATTGAAACACTGCCCGGCATTGCTTTGACTATCAACTTCACTGAGGCCTGCAGTAGGTTTTAGACTAAATGAATGGATGCGGTGGATGATCATAAGGAAAAAAAAAATCTCGACAATGTAACACAGAATTGAATATCAGAATTAACAAAACTTGTGCTATGAAACTTTAAAATGCAATGTGATGGCGATCAATGACCCAAATAATCCTAATGTCGTCCTTCCAGTAGTATTTATGCATATTAGTAGTTCCATAAATCTATGCAGATGTTATTGCTGAAAAATAGTAAATTCATTCACATATTAATCTTCATTGTTTGACAACATTATCTATTTTTATCTAAATAAAACACAAGCCTATTCTTTTTCTTCCAATGCTTTATATTGACAGTGATTATGCACAGAGGCTTCAGAGAGGAAAAATTATAATTAAATTGGCCACCGAGATATCATCATGGACAGGCAGACACATTTGTTCTCCAAAAGTCTTTTTTTGCGTTGCATATATCTTGTCGAGAAATTTATTAATATGCATTGCACATGCCAATGAAACCCCCAACCAATGTTTTCTCCATGAACATATTGTACATTCAACAACTGACATTCATCGGCACACCCTTAACTTAATTTAGATATGCAGTCCAACTGATGAGAAATCACTATTTATTTATCATTGATTGAAGATAAAATCATAACTAATTGAATTAGCTATTGTACAGCACTCCCATGTAATAAATCTGACCTCCTAATCTTCATTTTCCTCTCTTCCCTCTATGTCATTTCTTATCCTTTAGGTGAAAGGGAGGCTCGAGTATCCCAGCAGTGTGAGGGGGGGAACTACTCCAGCGACCATAAGTATTGAGGTGGGGAAATTCAAAAATAGAATTTGGAACAGCTATCTCCTTATAAAAAATGAACAGCTGCGCTAATCTTCCTCTTAGCTAACCATGAGCTAGGCTTGGAACTGAGCTAATACTATACCACTGATAAAAATAATGGCGGTTCGAATAAGTTAAAAGTTACAAGAACATTGAATGTGTTGTAAAGCACGGTTAAAAAGCAGTAAAGAAATTAGACCTAGAAAAAAAAAGATATGAATCGATGCAGTTGACAACAAAAAGAAATATTAGATCCAATGCCTGAACACTATAACAAGCATGAAGCATCCAGAGTTCAAACACTGAGATTGACCATAAATAATAAGACTTAGATTTATACAACTATTTTTCTTACATTAAATTTCCCACCAGAAAAATCAAGCCTTTGATTCTTAAAAGAGACTCTTTTGAGTGATAACGTCCCAAGTTTTTTCATTTGCTAGACAAGTGCTATGCGGACCATATAACATAGCCAAGGAACCATATGCCACCATTCCCAAAATTTAACAATCCAAGTATGGCAGATAGCTTGATTTCCAAACGTAAATAAAAGTTTTTGAGACGTTCAAGAGTGCTTCTTAACCTATTTGCACAAGAAGCTCAACATGAGTAAAGCATGCAATAACAAATAGATCACAAAGTTAAACAGCTAGAAGAAAGTACACACCAAAGTCCATCACTTTGCATGGGCGTCCTCTGGAAAAGTCCCATAATATAAGCTTTGAATCGAGACCTCCGGTAATGACTGCCAAGTATATGAAAACAAACAAATGAAAAAGAACTATCCATCAGTATGAAGTACATGATAGACTCAAGCAACATACTTAAAAGTAGACCAAGAACTCCGAAAAAAAATCGATATGACAGCACCAACAATATACAAATCTATGGAGCGTAAAGTACAAATTAACCTTCCTTGCTGGCATCTCAAAAATGTAGAACGAACCTCATTGACGCACCAACATAAGTTCAAACACATAAATTGATAGGGAAACGGTTTCTACAATCTATGCAAGAGAATTGAGCTCAACAAGTTTCGTTGCGTATGGTATATGCAAAAGTCGACCTTGGACCTAGCCAAAGTTAGTGACTCAAACATCAAACATGATCACTCTTTTACGTGCTGAAACAGACATCCATCATGAGGCAAAACAATAATAACAACCAAGTCCCAGTCCCAAATTATTTGGATAAACTATATAGATTTAACCTTTCCATTCCACATGATTTAATGCAGAACAAGACATGATTTGGTAAGCTTTTAAATACTTAAAAATTAATGCATCCCAAGAGGCAACATCCTAAAATGGTCAAATTTAAAACAATAGTTATATGTGATCTATGAAGGGAGTAAAGGCAACATCCTAAAATGGTCAAATTTAAAACAATAGTTATATGTGATCTATGAAGGGAGTAAACTAACCCAAAGTCGAGCAATGTCAGACCTCATAGAGAAAGATGTACCAATGTTGAATGGTGAATTCACAAGAATCAAACTCGAAGCCTTGCTCAAGGGACTACTAACTCCTTCCATTTGGGCGAACAATCCATTGCTACTAATGAAAATATTACTTCAATAACTCAAAAGTCGCAATTAGGATTGACTGCAAATTAGGAAAGGGGGTTTTCCACACCTATAAGCTGGAAAACTTAACATGGCTTCAAAGCCAACGGTTCGGCTAGGACCTGAATGGATTTCGGTCCAAGGTGGAGTTTTGGAGATGTGCTGGCCGAATTAATAGTCCCACATCGATTAAGTATAACTTCATAAAGTACATAAGTGTGGATGTCTCCCCAAATATCAACGAAGCCTTTTGAGATCAAACCTCACACCTATGAGTTGAAGGTGGTTGGTTAAGTTAGGGACGATATCGGAACTGGCTGAGATCGACGGACTCGTGCAAGTGTGCGGGCCTGGAAAATTTAACAAAAACAATGAGATAGCGGATATATATATATGGACTTTTCTCGATGCTTCAAAAAGAGATAAATAGAAAGGGATGTGTATGAATGGATTGCATCCTTTCTGCTCTCTCACCTTCCTTCTAAGGAGCAACCCCTTTCTCCTTGGTCCACAGATAAGAAATAAACATAAAAAGATAGAGAACAAAAAATGCAGACGTATTAATTGATGTTTGAAATGATACAATTTTACAACTTGGTACCATGTACGTGATGGCATGTGACTAAGTTAGAATTGATGACTTTGTCCAACACAAGGTTGAAAGTAGGGGACAAGAAGAGGAAGGTATTTGATGAACTAAAAAAATATGACAATTTGACTAATGCAGAAAGTGTAACTGTTAGACATCTCATTTGATTAATAAGTTAGAAGGTAGTGAATCCGTTCAATTAAAAGCAAGTCTAGCCATAGGTCACAAATGCAATTAGTATTAGCTTTTGTTCCCATCCTAAAAAAGAGGCTATGGCACTTCAACTTGCACAATAGAATGATATGAATGTTCTTCGACATTCCCAATTAGCATATCGATCATGTTAGTTGTAAAAACTATGGATAAAAACTTTCACTTAGGCCACCAAGACTTGCATTTCTGACAATAAGTACTCGGTCAAGACCGAACTTGATGAAGGGGATTTCGCTAAATCTCCGTTTTTATAATTCTATCCTTAAGCGTCTTCTTACACATCCACTAAAGCATCCGCGTCTTTGTGACACTCATTTTAAGAATGTGTTGCTTCTTCGTCAAACAACATTAACTCCCTGAAAGCATAAAGGGCTTAATTGAGGTTTTATAAAATATTGATTTTACTTTAACAACAATATTTCAATCCTATATCACGACTATTCCAACAAACCTGTTCATCCACCCAATCAGAATTTCTTTGTAACGTAATCTAAAAATGTTTCCATGAAAACCAAGAAATTTCGCCAAAGTTCATCCTAAAATAAAATAATTCAATTTGGTTGCTAATCCTACAATTTGATTTCTAATCAACTGAGTTCAAACATATGCAGTCCCTAACATAAAGTATCAAGGGGAAACTCCTATAAAATCCTTTTCATTTCAGGTAACTGAGGTAGGTAGTAGAGCTATGCCTACCTAATCCCTTGACTTGTTTACTTGAGCAAGAGATGCTCCCAATAGACAACACCAACAAAGTGGAGAAAAAAATCAATGACCATGATTTAGTAGACGAAATCCTGTAAACACTTGAATCGAAAAACAAATTTCAACTTTCATTTCAATTTGAAAATGAATCTACCAAAAGCCCTCAAAGTTTAGCAAAGACTTAAAAAAATATGTCAAAAGTCTCCTTGCAATAATCATAGTGTATAAGAGCATTTGAAGCATAAGCTTCAAGCAAGGAACTGCTCCATAGCCATGAGTCTTAAGCCTCAAGGTATGGCTTGCAAGGTTTGTGCCTCAATGCCTCATAGTTTCAAGCTAAGTGTTAAGCCTGGAGGCATTTTGAGGCTTGCAAGTCTGCATATGAGAAAGAATGCATGGCCATAGTATTGTCCATGCAATAGTGGCTTACTTGTTGGGGAGGCACTTCGTGGTCAACGAAGCTTGAAGTATCTTCTAGGAATAGCACCCAAATAACAGTGTTTACTACTTAAATTGTTAGCTTCTCACTTCGACATTGAGTACAAGCCAGGGGCTGCCAATATGACGAATGTTGCCCTCTCTCGCCGGCTACACATAAATGATTCAAGTGAAAATATTAAATTGAGTTGTGTTCTTCAATTCGATTACTCAATGGTTTAAAAATTCTCCAAGCTTATTCAATTTCATTTGATTTTGTGAACCGCCAACTTAAGAATTAGACGTAAAGAAAATATTACAAAACATTCATCGAAGTTAGAAAAGAAAATGCAAAATATTACAAATTTTAATGCTAACTAGTAAGAAAAATGAAATACAATAAGTGCCAATTCTTTTTAGAAGATACAAGGGCAAAAATCATTCTCACTATTTTAACAATTAGCCTGATGAAGAAAAAAAAAATTTAAAAGATAAATCCCATCAAATTGAAGTTTAAATAAATAAATAAATGATTTCAATTATAGAAACAGAAAAGACATGAAAATATTAGAAAGCACATGCTTTTTAATGTGTTTTAACAAAACTTGGATGTTCTTGACCACTTAAATGGAGCTATTTATATTTTTCTTAAACGAGATTTTACAAAATTCCACATGTCAAACTACACTTCCCCAAATCATTTCCAAATTTCGAGCAGCTGAAGTCATAGGCAAATTGTGTTCTTGGTCCTTGGATTATTACTCTCTTTTCTGAGGTACTGCCAGACTATAATTAAACCAAATTGGTGTTGATTTACAGAGGGACTGAGCTTCCAAACCTAGGTGCACATTAGTTAATAGTCAGCTGGTAGCCTGGTATCCAAGAACCGATTGGTGCTATCTTTGTCGTCATGTCTCAAACAGTTGTTATTTACTGAGTTCCATGCTAGTACTCGTAAGGAATATAACAGTTCTTTGAAGACTTACAACTAAGCTGCCGAATTTTATTGGGAGGGGCTGAAATCAGATGTTCAACTATTTTTGGCATCATGTGTGATTTACAAACATCATAAGTACATAAGTATGAAACTCTAAATCCTGCAGGTCTCTTGCAATCCCTACCAGTTGCAATGGCTACTTGGGAGGCTGTCTCTATGGACTTTGTGGAGGTTATTGCCATGCTCTGATATCAATCATACTACTTTGGAGGTTGTAAACCGCTACGTAAATACAACCAGTTCATTCCCTTGAAACATCCTTTTACTGTTAAACCGGTGGCTTTAGAATTCATTGCTCATTTGGTGTAATTACATAGTTTTCCTCCCTCAATTGTTTCGGACTGGGATATAGTCTTAATGACACGTGTTTGGAATGAGCTTCTTTTCATGGTACATTTCTTCATTGCAGTGCACTAAATTGAGCACAATAGAAGAGTTTGATCCATGTAGCCGACCCCAACTAATTTGGGATTGAGGCTATTATGCTTCATAATTCCGTTGTTGTGTATCTTCATCGCAGTACAGCCCATCATCCACAGAGTGATGGAAAGATGAAAGTGGTGAATTATTACTTGGAGGGCAAGAAGAGAAAACTCATTCCAGATCAACAGTAGAAGCAGCACAGCAAAGGACAGAAGTGGCATAGCATCTTCAGTTAGTTAGAGAGTAAAAATGGATCCTGTGTAAAGCACACTTATGGCATGTCAGTAGAGTATAAATAGTTAAGCGAATTGTGATGTGAAGCATTCTATCAACTCAGTAAGACAGTCTTCTTAGTAAGAATCTTCTTAGTAAGAAAACTAAGTAGAGTAAGCAGCATGTTATACTGTTGTTTGGCTTGTTCTTTGTTTGATTTTGTTTGAAGATCAATAAGAGCTACAATTACAGATTGACATGTTCTCTTTTTGTTCTTGTTGTTCTTGCAACCCTGTGAGATCGCTGTTTGCCACCTCCCTGCCACTTCAATGTTAATATGTCATTTCAAGTAAAACATAAAATAAAAAATTTAAGAAAAGTCCCATGCATTTTTTCACATAACCAGTCTGCGATAAAATATATCAGAATTTTTTTACTTCACAAATATATCCTTAGTTTGACAGATGGCAAAAAGATACTTTTGTAACCATGCAATAATACACTTGATGCAACAACGACTCTAGATATACAGCCCCAAGAGATTTGAAGCAGATGATCAAAATACTACCACCCATTAGGATGTTGGACAAAGCCTCAATCCCAAATTAGTTTTCATTCTTTAAAAAATGGGTCAAACATAATAACAATAACAATAACAATAATAATAAAAGAAGCTTATATTTCATGTACACTAGAACAGCCCCATCACTTGCTTCAACTTTACATTAGCATCACTTTGTTTTTCCTTCCCCTTCATGTGTAAGGAAGATTGTTATCACAGTCTTCATAAATTTAAAGATTAAAGCAGTGAAGGTAATTTATCCAAAACAAAAAAAAAAGTTGCATTAACAAAGTAGCCACAGTCTGTTTTCTTCTCTCCGTACATTTTTCTTCCTTAACAATGGATAAATTTCCTTGCTGTGCAAACTCGTTCGAGCTTCTAAAATACAGGAATAGGAACAAGATAGATCCAAAGAGGAGATTCATGTTTAGTTAATTGTGGAGGCAGCATGAGTGCAAAAAATCTCTAAGAGAAGAAGCCAAGAAAATGAAAAGCAGTCACAACAAAAAACAAAATAGAAAGAAAAAGAATAAGAGAACAGAATAATGGTATAGTTGTCATGTTCCTCTTGTTATGGATCTTCATGCAAAGTTGCAAACTATTAAAGTTAAGTTACTATTTCTTGGATCCTTGAAGAAACTCCTTAAAAGTGATGCAACATGAGCATTCTTCAATACTTTTAGAGCATCACAACATATCTTTATATAACTATAAGAAAAATAACTTCAATCCCGAAATTTGTAGCAAATCTACTCAAATGAATCATTCTCTAAAACAGCTGATCGAAACTAAACCAGAAACATAACTTTTCATAAAGTTGCCTAATTTTGGATATAGAGATGCATTCTTTCATAAACTGTATATGGAAGTAACCAAATGTTATCAGTACCTTCCCAAGGCCTCCAAGGAACGAACTGCACACTGCTGCAAATCTAGGAATGACTTAAGGGAGATCAACTTACGAAATGAAATATGGTAATACTGAAAGATAATCCATCAAGTGAACGTCTTCACTTAGAAAACATCAAAAGCTGCTTATTTTTAATGAAATTTTGCTATATAAATAAAAATAAGAGGGAAAAGATACGCTTGTATGGCCAATTCTTAATGTTTTATAAAGGCACTGCTGCTGAATGTCAATGATCTGTAAAAGAGACAAAATTCAGATCCAAACATTCAATTTTCCAGCAAATAAAATTAAAAGGGACATGGGTAAAAATATTACGAATAAAGATGTAAGGAAAGCATAGGAAAAATTCATGCAAGAGATTAACATCAAACATCATATTCCATGACTGGTCTATTGTAATCAAAGATTCAAAAGAGGGTATCTAACTTTTTCATGTTGTGTATGTATGTCACTAACATAACACATATATAAATGAGTGTAGGCAGAAATGAGGATGTTTAGGTAGTTGTGTGGTAAAACTCATAAAGATAGAATAAGAATTACAAAAATTAAAGAAAAGGAGTAGCATCAGTGGACACAAAAAATTAGGGAGGGGCGGTTATTGTGGTTAAGACAGCCAATGGCAACCTCCAAATGTTTCAGTTAGAAAACTCAACATAATAGAAATTGTCAAAGATGAAAGAATATATAGTCCGGCCAACATTGAATACTTGAGAAGAAAGACAATTACTTAAATGTTTAGGATCGAAACTCCTACTTGCATTGGCATTTTGGAGAACTCACTCTCTCAACTAAAGCCTATGTATACTACTAGTCTCTCTACACTCTCTATCATGAATTGAAGTAGGCCTAACACCTACAAAAACTTTACATGGTATCAGAGCCCACGATGACTTAACAGACCATGAAAGACCAAAGGTCCAAGCATTTAGAGGCCAACAAAAAAAGAATGACAAGCAAAAACAAATGATAAAGCTAGACCCAAGTTGAAAGACTTATGGCATCAAAGTTTCGAAGACTACAAGCCCAAGAAGAAAAGAGACCTCAGAGACTCAATAGAACACAAGTTTGACCTACGAAAAAAAAATCCAAAAGTCCCAACTTGGCTAGAGTAGTTGGACCTGAGGGAAAGTATTGGAGAAGAAAGAATATATCGTCCTAAATTGACTAGTTGAGAACATAGTTTTAAAAATAGACCAAGTTCCCCAAATATTGGCGAATCTTATTGATTTTCAAATGAGGGGAAACAAAATCCATGTGTATGAAAAAAAAATGTCAAAATTCCCCTAACAACAACAACAACATAGCCTCAGTCCCAAATTAACTGGGGTCGACTACATGGATCAAAATTCCCCTAAACATTCAATAATTCAGGGAAGTCCTACCCAAGGATAGAGAATTCGACAAATTTCACCAAACAATCTCAAGAAGCGAAATGAAACTGAACTTTGAGTTTCTAAAGTGCAAAATTTTGTCGAATTTTTCGAAATTCGAGATTTTTATTTATTTATTTTTTCATCAAGAGTTAACAGAACGTTAAAGAAATAACAAGAATTTGAGCAAAAAAATCGAAAAAGTCAGGAAAACCATACTAATAAGGGAATATTTGTACTTAACTTTTGAGTCGACTCCTCGCGGACTCGTCATGCTCCATCGCTTAGTTGCCACAAAAGCTTCAACAATATTCCGGCTTCTAGATTCTATATCACAGGGAAAACAATGGGTTTGGCGTTCTACATATCTTATGGTTTCTCACTTCTGGCTTCAATCACGGTTCTCCTTCTCATCTCTTTCCATTTCCCCACTTTTGACCATGTGCTCTAATTTTGCGTCTCTTTTGTTGAGGCAGATTTGTTGTCGATCCATCTCTTATCTCCGCCTTTTTGCTCTCAATCAACCTACCCCAGTTTTACCACCTTGGGAATCGAAAATTTATAGGGTGAAGATGGAAAAAAAAGCAGCAAGGAAGAGGAGCGACGAGGAGACTCAGATTTGAGAGAGACAGAGAGAGAGAAATGGAGAGCGAGCTCGATTGCTCGAGCAAAAATGGAGGCCCAGCTTCCTCAACACGTTTTGGCAATTAGGTGTCATTTCGCGACACAATTGAGGGACGCATATTCTATTTGTGTTGTAAGCTTTGGTTGTTGCCTTGAGAGTTGTTTTATACAAGTTTTTGTTCTTTCACTTGAGGGACACACATCATTATTTGGTATTGTAACAGTAAGCCTTTGATTTTTGCCTTGAGATTCATCTTATACAAGTTTTTTACTTTTTTTAGGTGGAGTTTGGTTATTCTACTGCTTAAACTTTCAGCACTTATTTAATAAGACCATTTATAAAACAACTTATTAAATAAGGGCTTATATTTTATGAAGTGCTTGGTAAAATAATATCAAACCTCTTCCTTGTTGGGGCATGTGCCCTAGGTCAATCCATTAACTGTCTTTATGAATACTTTTAGTTAATAAAATAGAGGATTTCATTTGTTGTTTATTATAATTAATTTGCATGATTACAATATAATAAAATCCATGGGTATTTACAGAAATATCATAAATGTCCCTAGTCGATCATTATACTGGGAAGTATAATGAATTAAGACTAGTATGAGTCTTGATTAATGATCATATGATGATTATACGTATAGGGATACGAATCAAGATCACGAGTACTTGTTAGGGAACAAAGTACTGGATCGACCCGCTATGAGAACATCACATGGATTAAGTCATAGTTGTTTCTCATGATAGGTATATTATTTCAGTCCTCTGACTTGAGATTACCAGAGACTTCAACATTAGGAGCACAGTGATTTAACACAATCAAACGTTTTCTTTAACCGGACGATTATAAAGGTTGTGATTGGTTACTGTGTGAGCAATGTGATGAAGTTGTGTAATCAAGATAGAATTTGTCCCTCTCATATAAAGAGAGATATCCTGTGGATCCCTCAATGTGTTAGACTGTTAAAAGGCCTAGTCTAAGTGAATTGATATTGATCGATGTCACTTGGATGTTTTCAGTCTACCTAGAGATCGAGACTAGTACGATTGAACATGTTGGATGTCAATTCCATGTCTTATGTTTGATCAAAAGGATATCGTGTGACAAAAGGATGTTATATGCACTATTGATTAGGTTGTATCGATTTGATACTCGTACAACTTGGGTAGTCATAATGTCTTGCTAGAGGCCGCTTATGACTTGTATACCAAAATGTGTTTTGGTACATTGCCAACGTTGTATGAGCCTATTGGGTCGCACACTAAGAATGGTTTTACGAGATTTTAAGATGGTTCGGAAAAACGAATTTTATATGATAAAATTCATGACAGAAACATCCTTGTGGTGTACTACACTTATACTTCTTTATGTAGTGGTATATGTGTAATTTACTTAACCGTCTATATACAAGGGTTGTATAAATAGACGCTTTCAGTTAGAACACACGTACGAAAGATTAAGGGCCGAAACTCTATTTTCGTTTCAGAAACGAATTAGGGTTTTCTGGTACGCTCTGGATCGTTTGGGAGAGATACAAAAATTTTGTATTCTTTCGAAGCTAGCACTTCGAATCTCGGCCGCCGTTCGTGTGTGGACCGCTAGTAGAGGACGTTCGTCGTTGGCAACGCCTTAGAGATCGATCAACCTTAAGAAAGGTATATTGCGACTGAGGTATGATTAAGTTTTCGTGGTTTAAAAGTTTTTAATGGAATTAGATTCGGATCCTGTTGGGGTTTTTGTCAAAATTGTTTTGTAATGTCCGCTGCGTATGAACCCCAAAACCCAACATTCCTTACAAGTAGAAAGTTTGACATAGAAATTAGCACACTTTACCAACCAAGTGGATGACTCACTAGTTTGGTATGAGGTTACTTAAGTAAGAGGTCGGGCGTTCGAGTCTCATAAAATAATGGACAAGTTGTAGTTTCTTTCATATCAAATAATAATAATAATAATAATAATAATAATAATAATAATAATAATATTATTATTATTATTATTATTATTATTATTATTATTATTATTATTATTATTATTATTATTATTATTATTATTATTATTATTATTATGTCCTTACCCAAAATGTGCCAACAACTCTTGCAAAAAGCCATAGGATAATACTTAGGGCCCAGCGCCCTGTCACCACCCAGATCACGAAGAGCCGCCATAGTCTCCTCATCCAAATCTCTCTCAAGCCACTAAGCCTGATCCGTACTAAGCCTCAAGAACTTCAATCCATCCATAGTAGGTCTCCAAGGGACAAGATCCGAGTAAAGCCTCTCATAAAACTCCACCACATGGTTCTCAATGCTACCTTGGTCTTCCGATGCGTCAATCCGCCTATCGGTACCCTTTTCCTCATATAGAGAGCTCTAGTAATTCTTGGTAGGAGGGAATTTCTACTGTCGAAAAGGTTCGTTGCTATTCCCGCTACGCTAACACTTAAGAGACTATCTTAGCCCAGAGTGAGAGATCACAATAAGGAGTACTCAAAGTAGGCTAGGCGAGGGAATTCTATTTTGAATCGCTGTAAATTCCTTTCTTTCTCTTTCAATCGAGCAGCTCCAACAATAGAATAGGTCAGTCGAGCCTTCGACAGGTAGATCCGCTATAGCTTTCCATTTCCTCTCTTTTCGTCGAGTAGCTAAACTACTACGCTACTACTACTACTACTACTACTACTACTACTACTAATAATAACAGTAATAATAATAATAATAATATTTATTATCATTATTACATCACCATCACCATCACCATCACCATCACCATCACCATCACCATCACCATCATTATTATTATTATTATTATTATTATTATTATTATTATTATTATTATTATTATTATTATTATTATTATTATTATTATTATTATAGCAAACTTTGAATCATTGACCAGAGATGACTTTCAACCCACATCAGCACTATCCTTCAACTAGCTTATTTACTTTTCCTTATTTTGTAATTTTGATCCTTCTAATGAGAGAGCTCATAAGAGAAAAGAAATACGTAGAATCAATGCACTAAAGGTTCATCACCATCAAAACATTATCCTTCAATATATTTTATTAATCGCCAGCCCTTTTTTTCTTTTAAACTGGGTTCTCATGGCATCAGCTAGTAGCTTCATTCGCAACTAAGTTAACGACAGACCGAACAAGGTCTTAAATAATGGCAAGATTAGTAGTTTGGTCATCACACTGGTTCCCCTCTCTTAATATTTGTTTTCTCTTTACATGAGTTCTCTGCACTCAAAGACAAGGTTGGGCACAGGGTGAAAGCAATTGACCACATCCTTTGTAACAATTGTAGCGCAATTTCTGAAGGCAATTCCACAATAACATCACGAAAATCCCTTATTCACTTAAATTAACCCTATACGATTGCCTCATAACATTGTTGTGGTAATCGTGCCAAATAGGGCGATGTCGACTTTTCCCATGAAACCAAAGGCCCATTGACCCAAATTTTCAATCCTACAACCAATAACAAAGGTCGTGCCCATCACAATCACCAATTCCACCATCAGCTCTCTCTATTTCGGCTGATTGTAGGTATTGATTATGTCTTTCAAACTTGCCCCATCTATATCCGTCCACCACCGCTCCCTATTCCAAGCTTCCCCCTTTGTGAAGCTTTAAGGTATTTCTGTCAATAAAATGTAATCGCGCAAGTCGTGCGAAAACAACGAAACCTCTACCCGCTTAAGAGGATTTTCACTTATTGAAAATATTAGACAACTTTACATTTTTGTTAAGTGGTTTTTCCTATTTTACTCTAAAATTCTTAGGTTGTGTTTGGTAACACTTATTTTCTCCTCTTATTCCCTTTAAGTCTTATTTAAGAAGAGCTTTGTTAGAATAAGTTTGTTTGGTATTTGAATTTATATCACTGATCGTAGATGTCTTTTACGTAAAAAGAGGAAATCTCTCTCTCTCTCTCTCTCTCTCTCTCTCTCTCACATAAAGCTTCTTTCTCTTTTCCCATTTTCTAATTTCAAACGTGCCTGTAGATATTATTGGCAAGTTCCAAAGAGAACAAACGCAAAATCCCCTCTGAATTGAGTCGGCTCCATTGAATCCCATAATTTCCTTCGATTTCTAACCACTAACTCTTCCACCCCTTTGTCAAATACTTCTCCCCAACGCTCCCTCTCTTCCTCATTCAACACAAGATCAAACCCCGCAATCAACCAAAACAGATTGATGATGGTTGAATTGATAATTGTGATAGTAACGAATAAGTGTGGAATTGAAACAACTGAGATGCGATTTGAAGAATGGTGCTTACCTATAACTAATGGGAATGAATAATGGTGATGTTTAGACAATTGATGAGAGGTGGTGATTGATTAAAAAAAAAATGAAGAGAGGTGTTTATGATGGTGTTGAACCATTTGTGCATAGACTTTTAAAAATTTTCTTTTTTTTATGTGATTTTAAATATTTCTCTTGAAAGTTTGCAAATTTGGAATTCGGATTGTTCTTTCTAATTAGGTTTTGGATTGCAAAAAAATTAAAGTCGGTAAGTTAGTTGGAGATAATTATATTAGAGGGTTGAAGATAGCATCTCAGTCAAGAATTCAAAGTTTGCAAATTTGCATACCAACATTCAACTTGTAAATAAGAGGTTTTGGGTTATTTTTACCAAGCTGGAAAAATATGAGGCCTGCTATGGGCACCCCACCATTTTATGAAGGCACCCATATTTTTTCTCATTTCCCAATCTAAAATGTAAAAGACTATTTTGCCCCTTCATATATACTCACCCAAACCCCACAAACCATTTGCAAAGCAAAACTGGGGCACCCCACCACCTTGAGGAACTAGTGAACCTTAAAGCCACAATTGTGTTTGCCGAGCGTGTATCGATTCTTGCGGCTTGACATCATCCGACAGCGAGGTAACAATGTTTGAGAACCATATGAAGCTTCGATGGAACTGTAAATTTGATTAAAAGCTGTGAAATTGATGATTTGTTTGTCAACGTAGGGTTTGGTAAATTCGACCAATCCGAAGTTGTTTGCACTATAAAATGGAAGACTGTACTGCTATGGTGCAAGAGGAGGTAGAACTTAAGGTAATTTTTGAAATTTAATGTGTTATTTATGCGGTTTATCAAATTTTCAGTCGATGTGCGCGATTGATTCGGCCTCGCAGGACCGAGACGTATAGAAACGTCTCGGTCAGCAAGCACCGTGAAGTCTACATAATTCACATCATGATGTGAACGATACATAGTGGCAGTCTCAGTATGGAACGCCCGAGACTATGAAGTAGTTCTCGGTTGTACATGAAAGAAACCGTCTTTATAGTATCGGACCTGTACAACCGAGAACTTGGGTTTTTGGGTTTTTTTGGTGATTGTGCTGTACATTTTGGTTGATCATAATGTTACAATGTTTGTATTGCAGGTAATGCCGGTTTCTACATTATTTCCAGACTACAAGGATACGTTTACACCTTGTAGGCCATTCTCCTCTAGAGAAGCGGCAATTTCATGGCTTCAAATGATAGGCCGGGAGATCATGTTTGTGTTAGTGACGAAGCACTCTGATGCCGGGGGCATTAAGCGCAGGGGAAGGGTGAAACTTGCATGTGAGAGGTCTGGTACATATAAGGGAATGTCACAAAGAGTTGAGAAGGGTAAAGCGGCAAAAATTGTTTTAACCAATAAATGAAGAAGAAGAGGAAACCTGACGTGTTTGTTGCCTTTATTGGAGATTGTTGGCATCACTTCTACGCATTTGACGTTCTCCGTTGGGTTTGCATTCATATCATCAGAGAGTCATGCAAATTATGTTTGGGCACTTCAGAAGTTGAGATCCATATTGGATGGGTGGCCTAAACCTGACGTGTTTGTTACCAATCGGGAGTTAGGCCTTATTAGTGCCATCGAAGAAGTATTCCCGTCATCGTCTCACCTTCTTTGCTCTTGGCAGATCAACAAAGTAGTATTGGCCAAGACTAAGAAGATGTTTGAGGATAACGACGGCTTTGCTCGTTTCATGGATTGGTGGACGAGTGTGATGTATGCCAAGTCGGAGGCCTTATTCGAAGTTAGGATGAATGAATTGCGTTGTGAGTTCGGGAATGTGAAGGGTCTTACTGATTACTTGGATAACACATGGGTAAAGAACTACAAGGAGAAATTTGTATCCGCATGGACAAATCGAATTATGCACTTTGGGGAAACAACAACACAGAGGGTTGAGTCTGCGCATTCCACTCTGAAGCTACGTCTTGGCAACAGTCAGGAAAATTTGAAACTTTGTGGAATGTGGTTGATGGCATCGTTAGGATCCAACACAACAACATCAAGACATCGTTTGAGCTCAGTTTGAATGTGGTCTAACATGAATACAATGATGAATTATATCTACGATTGCGTGGTTATGTCTCTCAACAGGCGCTTAAGTTAATTAGAGATAAATTGACACGTGGAGAGGATGTTGGTCACGACTCAACTCGTTGTGGTTGCGAGATACGTACGACACATGGCCTTCCTTGTGCACACGAGCTAAACCATCATAAATTTGATGCGTCGCCCATCCCTCTCAAGGACATTCATGTTTACTGGCGAAAGTTGGGTATGACACCTGAGAATCCTGTGGATCGGTCTGAGTACAATGTGCACGATGAGATTGAAATGGTGTTGCAAAAGTTTCATGCTTGCGCTGATGAGGACGATCGCATCAGGATTATTCAGCAGCTCAGAGAGATTAGTCGACCTTCGTCTACACCGGGTGTCGTGCCACCTACGAAAATAAAGACAAAGAGAAGGACTCTGGGGTCTTCAATCGGAGGTAAGGCAGGATCGAAGAGAAAACACGATAAACATGATTGTTCAACAACTAGATTGCCGAGCGGATTTGAGTACGTGCTTTCAACAGAAGAGGCCTCTAGTTCGACGAAGAGGAAAAGTCAAGTGGGTCCTAAAATGCGTCGTACAAGTCGACGCACCCAAAGTGCATCTAACATGGCTTATGTTCATTGCATAGAACCGGATTGGTTGTCATATGTTGAGAGCACTATCGATGTGCTAGCCGATGGAAATTGTGGATATCGGTGTGTTGCCTCCGGGCTAGGACTTGCCGATGTAGATGGTTGGAGGATAGTACGTAGAAGGATGTATGATGAGATAATCGAGTATGAAATCCTTTGGCGGGAAGTGCTTGGAACGAGTTACGAGAATGTCAAGATTGTTGTGCATTGTCCAGATAATCAAGTTGGTGCATCTTTCAAAGAATGGTTGACACTTCCAGACATAGGATTGTTAATATCAACTGCCTTCAATGTCATTCTAGTAAACCACTCGCATGGGAGTGCCTCGACATTTCTACCTCTACGTTCTGCTCCACCGTTGTCGTTACATAGCAGACTTATCATTGCCATGATAAATTAAAGGAATATCCATTGGGTTAGGGTAAGTTCTTAGATTTTTTGTGAATTGTTATGTTTCCCCCTTAATCAGGTATGTGACAATAGCTTCTATGTTCTCCTGTTGACTTTGACAGGTGAAGTTGCGTGTGAATGCACCGTTGCCATCTTTATACCCATCGTGGGACCGGTATGTTGAGGAGTCCGCAAAAGGTTGGCGAGATGACTTCGTAATTCGAGATATCGCGCCCCTAGCAACTGTTGAAGAAGGCACCGTATCCGTGGTAGATTTAGGTACACCGTAGTACAAAACATGTATCTAGCTACGACTTTGTTGTACATTTTGTTAATGTAAACATTGTAAAGGTGTTTTATTGATATATTATGCTTTTAGTCGCGGTGCAAAATTATCCTCTCGGCATAGTAAGTCCGTTACCCACAACATAGTCTCGGTCGTCGTCCACCGAAACCCAACGTAAATCATCGGCACTACATTACCGAAAGTGATGGTTGTCTATGCCGTCCAGTAACGACTCGTCGACCTGTGCGCGACCATACGTGATCATTCTCGGACACGAGCCACCGAGACTTAAATACCGATCTCGAAACCTTCACACCGACACTAAACGCTGTGGTGAAACAGACATGGTCAGTACGAGTTTATGTTACATGTGGTGGTAAATTGTCCGAAATAGCCTTTCGACAAGGGCTTTCCGTCATCTGCTCATAATTATCGGAACACAACGTCCGAAACGTTGGGTTTCTTCGCGGGAAGCACCCACCGAGAGCATTTGGTCGCAATGTTATTGATACTGCACAGAAATGGCTCGTCGACCTGTGCGCGAACCTACTGGAATAATATCAGTTGTTACTAACCGAAACTCTCCCTTTAGTTTCGTCCATAGATGACCGACACATTAGATAATATTGAATAATTGGACGTTCTCGGCGGGACATTGCCGAGAGTGCTACGCATGTTTCGGTTGTTTGAAACCGAGAATTGCAATGAGGTTTCGGCTCTGAATGACCGAGATACTACTTGTTGCAGAAATTGCTATGTTACCTAAACCAGAAATAAGAAAAACATGACCACGTTCATACAACAACAACAACAACTCTTCAGAAATGCATGACCAGGTTCATACAACATCAACAAACTATCCAACATTCTGCATATAAACTATAAAAAATAACAAGTGTCAAGCAACATTCATCAAATTATCCCTGTAATTCACGTATGGGTCCCAAATGACCTAATCAAAGTGCAACAACCATTGTTAGTTACCAAACACTAGATGCAACATTCATCAAAGGATTTGGATAACTATCTCACCTCACTTGGGCGCAACCTGTCCAACGTTCTCCTAATGGACCCGACCTTGTCAATATTCATCACGGTCTCGTGCTTTTGAATCCATCTGCAGACACGAGGTTGCACGTAGTCCATGTATTTTGCATTGAGTGTTGCGAGACCAAGTTTGAAATGGTCGTACACCCATCCCTGCAAATACATACAACGTTAGTTAGTCCGCAAATGCAAAAATTATTAATAATTACACCCTAAACAATGTAAAGGTGTTTTATCGATATACCTCAAGTAATGTGAGGTAGCCAGCAATCTGAGACACTTGTACTCTGGTGGCAGACCCCAAGTGTCGGTACAAGTAGGCCAATGCAGCTGCACCCCAGGCGTACTTTCCCACGCCGTCCAAATCTTCAAGAAGCTTCAACAACGCGATAGACACCCGAGATCCACTCTTATCGGCAAAAAGGGTGCAAGAAAGAAGATACAACAGGTACGCTCGGGCAGTGCATTCCACAGGAGGATAATTTGTGTTCCTCGAACCAGCTTTAGGGCACCATCGACTCTTCAACCAACATTTGCGCACTGTGAGCCCCTTGCTGATATTCACCTCCTCCTCAGCCTCTTCAATGCACACCCCAAGTAGTTTCGACACCATCTTAATAGCATCCGAGCGAGATTCCTCCGTGTACCTCGCAAAGTTCTCAACTGCCACGACTTTGCCAGTCACAGGAATCTTCGGGAGGAAGCTCACATCCTCCAAGGAGATCGACATTTCACCAAATGGTAAGTGAAATGTGTTCGTCTCCGGCTGCCACCGCTCCGCAAATGCAGAGATAACCTCCTTGTTGGCCTTGCGGTATGAACAGTCTATCAGCGTATTCAACCCGGAACGCTAAATAATCCTCTGAAGGCCCTCGGTGTCAAGGTGGCACGACTGTGAATCCCATTCTTGGATCTGAGCTCCGTGATTGATACATTTGAGTACCGGACGCTCCTGCAACAACAAAAACATCTCATCATCTTTGTGAAAACCCTAAGTTTTTAATTACTCCGTTCAATGAAGTTTTAAATATTTCATTGCTCCAAATCGCTAATGCAACATGATCCTTAAAGCTCTTCAACAACGCACCGTCTAAAGGGCCACCGGGGAATGGGGCACGCATTTCCACAGGCCCTTGTGGCTCTCATTCATTATGGCCACCTCCACCACTACTACTCCCGCCCACATTACGATCAGTTTCTGTGGTGTTCGCGCCGCTGATGAGTCACTGCTACTAGACTCCGATGCATGACCCTCCTCTTCCCCTCGGGCAACAACAAGATATTTTCGTCGCCGCGTGTCGATGTTGGAACCCTCATCGTGCAATTGTAAATTCCTTGCACGATTTCCATCAACCTTAATCTTTCCCTTAACATCTACATTCTCCTTCTCTTTCTCTTTCCGGTAAGATGTTGTCGGGGGTCTCCGGCCGCCTCGCCCCCGGTTACCCCTCGACACCTCAACACCAACCTATTCCCTTGTCACCGGTGTTTTCGAACGAGCCATACCTGAAAACACTACAACATTTAAGCGCCTAGAACATAACCAAAAGTACAATTCTAAAAAAAAAGTACAAAATCATCCATTTATGTTGTCTCGGTCAAGCAGGTTAGAGAAATACGAAATACTTTCGTTCACTCCTAACCGAGAATGCAACAAAAGTCTCGGCAATGGACAACCGAGAGAAATGCTACGTTCTCGGTTGTACATCACCGACATAGCATTAACCATTCAATTCGCCTTAATCTCGTGATGTGCAGACCGCGTTGACTCTAAAAGTCTCGGCAATGTACAACCGAGAGAAAGTGTACATTCTCGGTTGTACACCACCGACAGAATTATAAACTAACACTAAAGGTTACTCTCGTGATGTCGTGACCGAGATAACACAATTACGGTCGACCATTCTTCACCGAGACTATATGAACTATTCCGGCCTTCCTGGCCGAGAACGACGAGTTTCCAAATATTTACCCTCTGTCTCGGCCATACTTGGCCGAGACTGTAAATAACATCTCTGGCCTGTGTGGCTGAGAACCACGACTTTCCAATAATTGAACCATTCAATGCACCGCCACACAAACATTACAACTACTCTACCAAATGGAACTTAATTAGACTATCGACGTACCTTCAAACGATCGATTTCACACCTTCAGTGTGTGTACGACGAACTTCAACCGAGCCCTAATGTGGAGACGAATTCGCCCAACACCCCGATCCTTCAAACTCGAAAAACGTCCTACAACAGAGGAGAAACACGGAGATGAACGAAGACAAACGATTTTCAGGATTGCTCGCTGGTACCGGGTTCAGAGCACCATGGTTGCTCCTTCAAGAGGTCGGTGGTGGGGGTGGTGGGGTGCCTCTGTTTTCAACGAGGGGTATTTTGGGGATTTCGGGCCTAAATTCTGGGTGCTCTTGGTAAAATACTTAGTGCCCTCAACAACAGGGTGCCTTCATGAAATGATGGGGTGCTCATAACAGCCCTCAAAAATATTTGTCAAGTATGGAACAAATGGGACATTTTTTTAGGCGGACTTGTGTTAAATCCTAGATCGAAGAGTGGATTGAGATCTACTTTGGAGAGGATGATAGGTAAAAGTAGAAGGAAACATTTATTCGAGTTGCTTCATTGGCCGTTTCTGAACAAGACCCCCTAAGCCCGAACTCGGCCCGGATTTTAAAAGATACCTATTTCATTTTGAAAATATACTTCCATACATTGTATAATTCACAAAAAAAAAAACAATAGAAATAAAGAAACTATATAACTTGTATAGAAATGTACTATTTTAGTTTTGAGACTTAGCTAAATTACTTGAGACAACATTATACATTTTGTCTTTTAACAAAAGAACATTATTATGTCTTGTAATTTAAAATATTAAATACAAGTTGAACCTTACTTTTTAAAATTACGTTAGAGAAGATTATATCACGAGTGATTTACAATGATTTTAATAATTAAAAAGCTTGTAAACATAAAATAATTTTGAAAAAACTTGATAAAATCTGAATATTTGGACAACTAGGATTAAAAGTAAATCGAGTCTGAACAAGACATACTTGTCCGAATTTACAACCAGGTCAAGTCTGGACAATGCAAATGCTCGTTTATATCAAGGTTGGCCCAGACCCTAAAAATTGATACCCCAAACCCCGACCTTCCAAGTCGTTTCAAAGGCGATTGGGTAAGTTTTCGCAGTAAAGCTTACTGGGTTTTGTTCACCATGTCATTGTGCGGGTTTTCGTGGTGTTTTTGTGTGTTATGGCCAGACAGATTAGACTCTAGGTTTCGGTTTGGGGTGTGTTTGAAAGTCACAGTCACACAAGGCCAAAAACTCTTCAAAGGTCTCAGACACATAGGGCCAAGACCTTTGAACGGGTCTCGGCTTACTCCACCCAAAACATTTTCAAAGGTCTCGATGTGCTCCAGCCGAGGCCTCTTTAGAGGTCTTGGTGTAGCTCACCCAAAACTTGCGAAGCCGCCTCGGCTAATGAAATTCGAGATGCAACAAAAGGGTCTCGGTACCCCTTGGCCGAGATTGATGAGATTCCATTTTTTTTCTTCATTTTGTTGCCTTGGTTTAGGTTTTACTATTGTATTGAAACTACTACATGCTTTCTTTCAAGTTTAGATATTTAGGGTAAACACTTAAATCAGTACAGAATATTCACAATCCCATCTTGCCAAATCCGCTACCCTTGTGACTCACGTATATGTCAATCGAACATACTATACTGCTTTCATATATTCCTTCAATGTTCCAAACTCTTATTTACTCCATCTTTGGTTTCTTCTAATAAAATAATAGCATTTGAAAATAGCATACACTATGTTATACCCTCCTGAATATGCCTAAAGAGTTTATCTATAAATAAAGCAAAAAGATAAGGGCTTAAATCGGATCCTCAAATAGTATTGGAAAAAATTATGTGTCAAGCTCAAGAAAGATAGATGGAAAACTTGACAAGTTAAAAAAAACAAAAAAAAAAAAAAAAAAAAAAAAAAACAAAACAAAACAAAACAAAGCAAAATTCATTGTGACCAAATAAATCAAACCTTTATGTCACCACCATCATCTGTTGCAGCGAGAAATGGTTTCTTTGTGTTGCAAGCTATCTGCAAATAAATAGACCAAGTTTCACACATTTAACCATCAAGCTAAAAAAAATTGGTCTCAAGTAAAGTCCAACAATAGGTACCAAGCTAAGTAGCTAACACAATATAATGGCTATAAAGTACGATAACAATAGGTTGTATTATAACAACAAAAAACTGCTAGCAAAGCTTGATAATTGCACTCATATTAAAGCAAATAGACAAAGTTCATGATTAAGTGAATATATCTAACACCATAGAAGAGTCATGTTTAGATAATTGAATGATTATTGTGTGATTGCTTTAGAAACGATAAAATTTTATTATATTTATATTATTAATAAAAATTAAAGTATCTAATAATTGGTATAAAATGAATAATTAGGTTGGATTTTTCTCGAATAACATTTAGTCATCAATAAGAAGTTTTACTAAATTTATATGAATTTACATTGAGTCTTGATTACGTGCGCTACTAAGTACTATTTAGTGTGTCATTGAGGTATCTTGCAAGACTCAGATTTCAATAAGTATATCATTGATCAAGATTATTTGATATATGTGAACAAACTTTTGAATGAAAAATGCAAAAAGTTTTACTAAGATAGTAATTTTGGTAGTCGTATATATAGGATAGCCAAGTAAATAAATAAAAAAGAAGCAAGCTTAAGATTACTTAATTCATGTAAGATGTATTAAGGATGAAACTCGAAACGTTTCAAAGTGAGAAAATAACATTGAGGAAAGCTGAAAAGGTACTTGAATGGTTTATCTAACGATAACCAAGTTGATATCATAGTAAATGAAATCCCACACCAAACCGTTATAGTTCAATTAAGAATTATAACAATTATTTGTCGCCTGCAACCCAAGGCCTGTGCGAGGTTCATGGCGATGCCCAAGATTCCTGCTTGTTGCAACTCAAACTCTATGTGCAAGTGTCTCAAAATCCTTACAGTGAAGAGGTTAACTAGCTATAGTGGTTTGAGATGGATGGCTCTTGCCAACAGGTACTACAATTGACATTAAAACGCTTCCACCATCAAGGTTTGTTTACGATTAGCTAGTTCGTCAAGTGGGCACTTGCTTCGAGGTCCGGAATGAACATTGCAATGGTTCTAGAATGTCTAGTTCATTACCAATAACCCAAACTTGTGCCTCTAAAGTTTGTTGTGCAGGTTCATCTGTTGCATAAAAGATTCTAATTTGTTCATTGTAGCCTCAGTGTTGGACATGATAAACAGCTCTAATACCAAGATGTCACGAGCTTTGGCACGGGATCTCGCCACGAGACTCGAAAAAATGGAATCCGAAGCCTAATTTTCCACGGTGTTTTTGGTTGGGTCTACCCTTGACAAAAATCAAGGTCATATTTCAAGACTAATAATGAGTCGTTATTTATACTCTTATTTCTATATAGTATTTAATATGAATAAACGTCGAAATATCCCATTTTGTCGACTCGTACTCTTTATTTGGTATTTCTCCAGTTGAAGGAGGTTTGGAAGGGGTGAACTTGGAGCAAAAACTTGAAAAACTAATGTTGCTGCCCATGCCACGCCTCCTCACGTTGTTCGTTCAGAACTGATGGTGCCAGACGACACCAAGGTCACAGTAGGCTCGGTCTCCACTGCCTCAGCCACACCTTCCCACGCCTCGCCTCTATACAGACGACATCGAGTCCACTAAATGAAGAAGAATTCCCAATGCCATATTCACACCTTGTGACGTAGTGGCCAATGTATAACCGGAGCAAGCACTCCAACGAGCCAAAAACCTACTTGTTAAATGCCCAAGCCTTGCCACAACTTGCACTTGACTTAACGGCGCCACCCAACATTAGACTCGGAGAGAGCATTATTCTAGAGTAGGTTTTTAGGGATTTTTTATTTGTTTCTGATGTAGGTTTGTTATTTGCACCTACTATAAATACAATCGAATGTTTTAAGGTTAGTTTATCTGGCAATTTCGTTTTTTAGAGAAGAAAAACCTTGGAGATTGTTCTACCATGTCTGGCTAAGCACTCCAATCCTAGGTCGGAGGTGAAGCAAACTTGATTTTTGGTCTAAGAATGTCATGTGAGATCTTCTAATTTATATTTTCGTTTATTCAATTCTATCTATTATGTTTGTTATTGTTTTCTTGATTATGGTGCAAGTCTAGGGTATGTATATGGTCATTGCATTCTTTTAGGTGGAAGACCAATAGTCATCGATTCGATTGAGTCTGTGTAGCCAATTGGACTGAACTTGTGACAATCAGTTTCCTGACTGGCTAATACCCTTTCGGTTCTTAAGTGAATAACAAATAGATCTAGGTTGAACCAAATGCGGTTGAGATCCGGTTATTTAAGATTAATGTTCCTACATAATTTAATGCGGCTAATACATTAAACCCGAATCCTGACATGTGGTTGCCTAGGGTTATGTGTTAGTTAGAGAAATATTTGGTGGTGGTTGCCCTATCTATCGGGATCTATGATACTTGGACTCTTCAATTTGGGTCCAGTACCCGTGTTCGACACAACACGACACGACAAAACACGACATGGACACCGACACTTGATATGCGTCGGACTCTTCTAAACTACTTTGGAGTCACTTTCATACTTTATTCATGAGATATTAACGTAAGAGAGTAGAAACTTAGAATTGTAAATATAGGGTCGTATTAGGTATTTTTCGCTCTCATTGTTAAGAAAATTTACAAGTTATAGTTGATTTCCTTTTATTAATTCAAAGTTGATGCATTTTTATCCTATTGTAGAATTTCATGATGAGTTGATAATGCTATTTGTTGTGTAATTGCGTGTATTTCATCTTATACCTTTTTCTTTTTCTTTTTTCTTTTTTTTCAAGCTGTGCATTTAGAATAGATGTTTGGATTTGTACATGTACATGCACCACAATTCATAAAAGATGACGAGACATTTTCACTTGTATAGTTGTATGCCATGTCCAAGTACCCATGGATGGATTTTCAGACACTTTTAGCTGAGTCCACGAATCTTTAAAATTAGAAAATATCAAAGTCCAATGATATGACCCCAATCAATAAGAGACGTGGGGGACCACCAATGCAACACTAGAAGTGTGAGTGAGTTTGTTGAGTCTTTTAGGTGGGATGATGAATGTTTGTTCGTCTATTTTGGGGGGGAAACTGAGAAGGTATAAATAGAATGTGATGAGAAGAAGTAGGTAGTTAGAAAATTGTAATTGAATTGGGTAACTCTTTTGAGTTTGGGCTGAGAGATAAGTCTCTGGGTTCTTGGTATCAGAGCATGAACATGGGCTGCAGATCTCAGTCGAGCTTCAGAAGATTCCGGCATTGGAGAGTGTCATTGATGAGCTGCGATCGGAGGTTCAAGGCTTAATGCATCAGATCAAGTCCATGTGTCTTCATCCCTATATGCATGAGTCTAGATCTACCTAAATCTTCGAAGCTAGTGGCCAAACACATCAGATCTAAGTCGATCAACCAGATTTAGCAACGTCGGAGTTGTTTCTAATTGTTAGTGATCCATATATGGTGAATAAACAGTAGCAAGACCGTAAATTTGAGGTGAGATCAGAGTTTCGAGGGCTAGTGGTGAAGATCAAAGAGTCTTCTTCAACCATGAACTAACTCGTTGAAGGTCTCGATTATTTATCACATAAGGGAGTCTAATGGAGTTAAACTTCTAAATCCGCCAAATGTGACGTTGTTGGTGGATGATTTGAGCACCTTTTGGACAAATCTAGCCCCTACACCACCACCGCAACCACTAGATCTAGCCATGCTCCGAGAGGATTCGACTAATGTTGTCTTAGCTCCGCCTCCTTGGCCGTCGTTGATATCTTATTGTATGACGCTAGCACTTAGCCAAGCTCCAATTGAAACTTCAATCTCTTCTTGTCGTAAATTTTCTTTCTTGGTTAACTTGGGGAAGACGACTTACAATGATAGACGAGACACTCGATGTGATCAGACGATTTAAGGTTTTGGGCCACTTTCGTTGTACGTCTTGCGAGAATCATATGATGACGTTGGTTTTGTCTTCTATTCTTGACTGTTGGATCGGAAAAATGATACGACCCCAATCAATAAGAGACTTAGGGAACCACCAATGCAACATTAGAAGTGTGAGTGAGTTTGTTAAGTCTTTTAGGCGGGAAGATGAATGTTTGTGTGTCCATTTTGGGGGGGGGGGGGGGAGAAGGTATAAATAGATTGTGAAGAGAAGAGGTAGGTATTCAGAAAATTGTGATTAAATTGGGTTAACTTTTTTGAGTTTGCGCTAAGAGACAAGTCCCTCTGGGTTCGTGTAGTTTGTTCTCGTGGTTTTGTTTACCAATTTAGCAATAGAATTCAAGGATTCTATCATTGAGCACACAAAGCAATCGATGCAGTCCTTGACTCCATCGCTACTGCGGATTCATGCTCCGCTACCTAAACCACCACCAAATCTACCACTTTCTTCCATTCAAATGTTGGATATTCTACAAATTCGACTCCATCACATTGAATCTAATGCCCAAAAAATTTAAACATGGCAAGATCCGGCTTCAACACGACATAGTTTAGCAGATCCGAACTCTCGAGTAAAAGGAATGATGTTAGGGTTGCGAGATCTAAATCTGATGATGTTGGTGATCAATTTGAGTGCATCCCATATGGATCCAACTTCTCTTCCACCGCCACGACCACCAAAATTTGTCTAGTACCAAGTTTTTTCTTCCAAATCCAGTGCCCACATGTGCGGTCTCAACCAGTCTACTACTCGTTAACATTGTGAGCCGCTACTGCTTTGCTGCCCTACCCCCACCTTCATGGTCGTCATCGCGTCCTTCATTGTTGTTGGTATTTTCTAGGGCATCGACGGTTCTAATCGACTTTCCCTCTCTTTCATTCCCTTTTCGCGCAACTCCTGGTCCTTTTGATACAGTAACGGTAGAGAAGAAAGTCGATGGTGCTCAACACATTTTTCGAGGAAATCATATGGTGAAGAGAGTGCCACCACATCGAGGTATCTATAAGAGCACGTGTTTACTCGCACTCATCACATAACGATTTAGGTTATGTTTTCAGCCAATGGATCCCTCTCAATCTGCGTATTCACCACCCCACTTAGAGTGATTCGGCCACTTTGGTGGTGAACTACTCGAGAATCATCCTACTGCATTTATTTTCTCTTCAATGTTTAGGAGACATGTTCAACCATAGTAAAGTACCAATGAGGACAACAAACTTGTGGGCATTGTAGTCTCTCTGGATCACATCATTATGGACGTCGCTCAATTGTTTTGGATACTTCATAAACTAGGGAGCAAGAATTTGTAGAATTGTTTGCCCTTGCTCATCCACCTGCATTGCATGTCACTTCTTTCATAGGGATTGGTACTCGACTCTGCAATAATCACCTGGAGGATACCCCTATCTACACCATTACCTTGTAGGGCTCTTCCCTCCATGCTTACATGGTTTAAGGAGGGACTTTGACCGCCATTGCATCTGCTGGCTCAATTTCCTTGTAAAAGTTTCTCCTAGTAATGCCATTACACTCTTAGATCGATTTTAACGATGATATATCTTTGTTGGGCATTCCGATGGCCATTGCTTCAGTGTTGTTTTCTCATGTGTCGCCACCCATACTTTGGTGGCGTGCATCTTTGTCTGCTAATGAAGCATGGTCATTTACTCGTGTTCATTCACGTACCTCCCATCACGTGGGTTAATGATTCAGACAGCTCCATTTTCTTCGTTGTTCACTTCTCTATTTACCACACCTTGATGACAAGGTGGATTTTAAAGGGGGGAGTAATGATACGACCCCAATCAATAAGAGACTTGGGGGACCGTCAATGCAACACTAGAAGTGTGAGTGAGTTTGTTGAGTCTTTTAGGTGGGAAGATGAATGTTTGTGTGTCCATTTTGGGGGAAACTGAGTAAGTATAAATAGATTGTGAGGTATTCAAAAAATTGTGATTGAATTGGGTTAACTCTTTTGAGTTTGGGCCGAGAGACAAGTCTCTCTGGGTTCTTGTAGTTCGTTCTTGTTGTTTTGTTTACTAATTGAGCATTAAATTTCAAGGATTCTATCTTCCAACCTCTAGACACATACCTGAACTCGACACCCACACCCGAGTCTAGGTAACATAGATTGGGATTAGGGGAACTAGGGATATTTGGAGGTTGTCGATTTCCCATAGCTAATATAGGTGGAATTCTCGTAATAATGATTTAAAATTTAAAAAAATAGATCAACAACCGTGACATGCAAAAGACTATTACATTGAGTTAATTTCTTCCATTGAATTCACATTTGCAAGTTTTAAATCCCTGTCGTTTTAATTTGCTCGTTGCTCAAAAATCTTAAAAACCTAATAATTTTTCCCTTTTTAGTAAACTCTACGTAAACTTAAGTCCTCAAAGTACAACACCCTTACTAATCGCTACTAAAAATAATTGCAGGAATCGGTAACCATTTGGGTTATTTCACTAACGCGTTCGGTGAGCGAAAGCTAACTTAACTGAGATGATAATCGCTTGGCTCTTTTACTCATCTCATCCTGTTTATAGATTTACGATGCAATCCATCCTAATACGTAGTTAAGGAATCATGCTACAATCTTAGAATCCATTGATTGGGGCTAAATTAGTGTACTAACATAAGGAAACACAAAGACATAACTACTAATTTAGAACCAAGTTCTATGAAAATGATCGAAGCTAGTTCACTTTGCTAAACTTCTACCTTGATTCATGTTGACATTTCCAAGTTGAGTGGCTACCGAATTTGCCCCCAACAAATGCGGCCACCTGAATTATCAGGCTTATCCTAATTTGAATCCTCTTCAACTATAGGTTTAATAGTTATCTGAATTTAAATAAATTAAGCGGTTAGGTTGTTATTTTGTATCAGCAATACCTTTAGTAACTAACATACAAAAAGTTATAAGAAATTGACCAAATAAAATACCTACAAAAAGTAATTAGAAATCAACCAAATAAAACAATCTTCAATGAGTTCTTTGCCTCTGATTTCAGCTTACATACCAAATGTGACATCACATATGCACAAATCCACATCACAAAGACCATTGCACGTAAGTACCTGGTTTATCTCCTCTTTATTGTAGTTGTAAGTTTCCAATGGCCTCCACATAGATACCTATAAGCAAAGCAAGTTATGGATAATCACTAAGAATTTTGGAAAACATTAACACAATATTGTAGAAGATAATTTGCATCCCCAAAGAGAAAATGAAAAGAAATTATGAACCTCAAGATCATATCACACTAGGGTGGAGCATGATCTAATCTCTAAAACTAAAGACCTATAGTTCTTTGCTTCCTCATCATGCAACTAAGGCGTTGTTTGGTTCATTTTGCAAAACTTCCTAGGTAGTACACTCTCTTGGAAGAAAACTTCCATGGAGGTTGATTTTTTTTGTTTGGTTCAACTTCAAACTTCTTTGGGAAGTTGCATATTTAAAAAATAATAAAATATACAATTGGCATAGATGCCCATTAGAGAGAGACAACTTTAAACAAGAAAAGTCCCAACCCCAACAACCAAACAAGGCCTTAAAAGCTTAACTTCGTCGAACCAAATTTGTGCCCCCCCCCCGAAAATCTTGCGAAAACCCAAAATGAATGCCAAATTGGCCACCATCCAAGTCTAACAGCAAAAACTTCTCAAAAGAACCAGAGCTGTGAACCGAATTAACTACTAGCCAACAAGGTTCGAAACTTCAACTTCGCCTACTTCGTTCACTTAAAATTCGGAATTAATTTGAGGAAGTTCACTTCAACAATGGAAGTTTGACAAAAATTTGCCGATGTACAGAAGTTTGCAAAATTTCACTTTAAATGCTAGAAAACTCAAGTTTCTTCGTAGAGATGCTAGAAATATACTAAATCATACAACCATAATGCATAAAACTCATGTCACCAGAGGATATTCCGAGTTTTAAGTATCTTTCTAGCATAGGCGAAGTTTTAGTCGAAGTTTGTTCAACTTCCACGAAACATAACAATTTTACTTCATGTTTTATTAACTTCCATCGATATTTTCGAATTTAGCCGAAGTTGAGTCGAGTTTTCGCGATTTTTCTATTGCCTCTGAATTTTGCTTTGCTCACCTCACAATCGACAAACTTCGCCCAAACTTGGCGAAGTTTGTCGATTTTTTAAGCCTTGCTAGCCAATGCTCTCTCAACAGAATCATAGAAAGAACAAAATGGTGAATGAGGTTCTCAAACACTTAACAATCCCACAACAAAAATGAATGAGGAACTCCACCCCAACATCAACAAAGATTATGCAAAACTAAAATGTTGACGGATCTTAAATAAGTTAAATGATATAACTATGAATGATTACCATATGAAGGTCAAAACACATGACTTCTGTCCCAGAGGAAGCAAAAAAAACATCTTCATTCCCTGACAAAAAGAGAATAGTCTAAGAACACAATTGGTTTTTTTTGTATCAGTCAGCATATATGTTTCTTCAACGATTCCATAATTTAATAATGAACTAAGTAACATCAGGAGAGACGTCTAAAATATGAAAAGTGTTCCCTCCACCACATGTGAAGAAATGCATTTAGTGAAAGCAATTTAGTTTGTACAGCTTTTAGTACAAGAATATGATGAAAGCACCCAATTAAGAGAAAAAAGGAAAAAGATAGAAACAAAAATATTGGAGTAAGACATAACAACAACATAGCCTCAGTCCCAAATTAACTGGGGTCGGCTACATGGATCAAACTTTTCCATTGTGCTCGATTAAGTGCAATTGATGGTGAGCTTTACAAACCATTCAAATCCCTCTTAATTAATGCATCCCATGTTAATTTTGGTCTGCCCCTACCTCGTCGAATTTCTACAATTTCTATTGAGTCAAGTTTTCTAGTGGAGACATTTATAGGCCGTTTTTGCAGGTGACCAAACCACCACAACCGCCCTTCTCTAATCTTTGTATCAATTGGTGCTACTCCTACTTGTCTTTGAATTTCTATATTTCTTATTCTATCTTTACGAATTTTACCACACATCCACATAAGCATCCTCATTCTGCTACGTTTATTTTATGTAATTGTTGTTGCTTTACCGCCCAACATTCACTTCCATAGAGCATAGCTGGTCTAATTACGGTCCTATAAATTTTCCTTTTAACTTAGTATGAACATTTCGATCACAAACCACTCCTGTTGCACTCCGTCATTTCTTCCATCCAGCTTGAATTCTATGTGTGACATCATTTTCAATATTACCATCATTTTATATGACTGATCCTAGGTATCTAAAGTGATTCACCTTAGGAACTTCTACTTCCCCTAATTTTACTACTTCATCGTCTCGATGTCTAATGTTTCTAAACTCACGGTGTATGTATTCGGTCAACTTAAAGCCTTCAGATTCTAATGTATTCCTCCAGAGTTCTAATTTCATATTCACTCCATCTTTTCTTTCATCCACTTAAACAATATCATCTGCAAATAGCATACACCATGGTATATCCTCTTGAATATGCCTAGTTAGTTCATTCATAACTAAAGTAAATAGATATGGGCTTAAAGTCGATTCTTGATGTAGTCCTATCGTAATGGGAAATTCTTTTGTAGCTCCTTCAAATGTCTTTATACTCGTTACTACTTCATTATACATATCCTTAATAGTGTATGTGTATCTAGTATGCATAACCCACCAAAGAACATCTCTAGGAACCCTATCATATGTTTTTTCTAAATCTATGAATACCATATGAAGATTTTTTTTTTCTTTTCTCTATATTTTTCTAACAAATCGTCTTACAAGGAAAATCGCCTCCATAGTTGACCTCCCAAGCATGAAGCCAAATTGGTTCTCTGATATTGTTGTTTCTCTCCTTAGCCTATTGTCAATTATCCTCTCCCAAAGTTTCATAGTGTGACTAAAAAGTTTAATTCTCCGGTAGTTTGAGTAACTTTGAATGTCTCCTTTGTTTTTAAAGATTGGCACAAGCGTGCTTCTTCTCCAATCCATTGGCATCCGTTTAGATTTTTAGAATTTTATTGAAAAGTTTTGTTAACCAAGTCAATCTAATTTCTCCAAAGCATTTCCAAACCTCTATGGGTATTTCACCTGGGCCACATGCTTTCCTTATTTTCATTCTTTTCAATGCATCTTTAACTTCTAGAATTCTAATATTGCGTGTATAGTTTACATTACTTTCTTGGTGTGGGTTTTCATCTTTCTTGGAGTACGACATGACAAATAAAAATTACTAACCCCTCCCATTTCAATTCCACATAGAAAGGTATATAAAATTTTCATCGTCAATAACAATGACAAAAAAGCCTCACATGCAAATCTACTCCACTTGTGGATCTAGAGCCTCTAAGGGTAAGCCTAGGCATGTTTGTATAGAACTCTAAGAGTAGATATGCATTTAGCAAGTGACAACTGGTCCAGGCCTAGTTGTACTCGAGGGGGAGTTGGAGTATGTAACCCCACATCGGAAATATAATAAGAGTTGGAGTAGATTGGATCCTGGCACAAGCCAATTGGTTTTATGCAAGATGGGTTCTCCAACCCCATCTATATACCCACATGTGCGTGTGTGGCCCAACACTCACAAGGCCCATGGATTTCTACAGATTGTATATCACATTTGTTGCACTATTCTACATCTTTCATCCAACTATGTGTATCGTCTTCCTCAATATAACCATCTTTATGTAAGGTTGGTCTACAGCATCTAAAATGGTTCGATCTAACATGTACTTCCCATAATTTTACTACATTATTTAGATCTACTACTTGTGAAGTCATGATGCATGTATTATTCTTTAGTCCTTGTCCATTTTAACCTAAGGCAATATACTCAAACATATTACTCCAAAGTTCTAATTTCCAAATATGTATATCAATGAGAAAAATGATAACATTGGTACTATTGAGAAAATAATAACATCCAAAGTTGATCGGCATGTCGAAAAGCATTTTTTTAAAAAAGGTCAAGTAAGAGTATAAACGAGGCAAAGTTAGCAACAAATATATTGAAAAAATATACATATTAACCTGGCTTGAAACATATAGCAGAAATTGGCTTCTTCCCTAGATCCATGGTAAATAATAGATCTTTACTCCTCATGTCAAACCAGCAGATGCAGCCATCCTATTTTTCATTAATGTGTAGAATTAATGCATCGTGATCAAATAAAGAGAATACACTAAAATCAAGTGAATTCGATTACACTGTAGCTTCACAATTAAAATAGTAAAAATATAAAATTCAAAATCATTTGTGATTGGTTACGTTGTACCAATGCCCTAAAAGGGGCGCACACATAAGCTTATCAAAACATGGAATTTAAGACCTTAAATTAAATATTTCACATTGTCACCCACACATTGTAAATGCCTTCTAGTCTCCTGCAGATTTATGCACGTGCTTCTTCATAATAATAATCATTGATAGATAAGCTAATTTCATTTTACTGAGCAACATCACTGTTTTCATTGAAACTCACATTCACAATGGTTGAACAATTATGAGTGAAACAATCCGGAAGATACAAGTTCTTTCTTCAATATGCTCATGGTCAAAATCTGGGTTTGTCGCTTACTAGTCATCTTTCGTGCATTTCAGAATTCACTGCAAATTATTCTCATCTTCCATTTTCCTTGCATATGCCAGACAAGCCTTCATTCAGTAAATCTTCCTTCATGATAATATTGTACAACACCATCCAACCAAAGAGTATTTAGCCTTCCAAGGGAGTCCTGAATGATTCACATGGGTTCAATAGCACCATTTTTTTCAAGTTGGTGAACAAGCTAAGTTTTGACTAGACCCCAACCATCAACAATGCTTAGATTTTTCATTCACCAAACAAGAATCACATACCAGTTAGGACCAGAAGATGTGAACAGAATTTTCTTCAATGCCATGGAACTCCTACTTTTCAATGAGCTATAAATTGGGCTTGATGTGTTCATCATTTCAAACAGAAATAGGCCCTTGACATAAGAATGTGAAGTAAACAAGAAAATAAATGAACATGAGGCATGCATAAGCGACACCTTGCAATCACTGGTTTAGATTTAAATCAAAAACCAGATTGAAAATCATAATTTTTTTTCTAACTATAAAATATACGCTTTCAAAAAAATCTAAAACAGTAGAATACTTCATTATTTATTTAGGTCTAGATTCAAATTATGTTCCTACTAAGTTAAAAGAAAAATTTTATAGGACCACGACTAGGCCAACTATGCTATGTGGAAATGAATGTTGGGCGGTAAAGCAACAACAATTACATAAAATGAAAGTAGCAGAAATGAGGATACTTAGGTGGATGTGTGGTAAAACTCGTAAAGATAGAATAACAAATATAGAAATTCAAAGACAAGTAGGTGTAGCACTAATTGACACAAAAATTACGAAAGAGCGGTTGCGGTGTTTTGGTCATCTGCAAAGACGGCCTACAAATGCCCCCACTAGAAAACTTGGGTCCATAGAGACTAGGGAAATTCGATGAGGTAGGGGTAAACCAACGTTAATATGGGACGCACTAATTAGGAGGGATTTGGATGGTTTGGAACGCTCACCATCAATTGCACTTAATCGAGCACAGTGGAAGAGTTTGATCTATGTAGCTGACTACAATTAACTTGGGACTGAGTCTATGTTGTTTTTGTTGTTGTTGTTGTTGTTGTTGTTGTTGTTGTTGTTGTCGTTGTTTCGAATTCATTTCTTCACCATTCCTTTCCTTGCGATGAATATTATAAGAATGAATTGACATCATTTAAATGTTGGTATAGTCATACATCAGTTATAAATATTATAAGAAAGGAGACAACAATATAAGAGAATCGATTTGGCCTCATGCCAGGAAGGTCCACTATGGAGGCATGTTAGGTACATAGACACTATTAAAAATATGAAAGAATATAGAGAAATGAAAAGTATCTTTATATAATAATTGTAGATGTAGAAAAAGTATCTGATAGAGTTCCTAGAGATGTTCTTTGGTGGATTCTAGAAAGAAAATGAGTGTTTGCTACGTAAATATACATTATGAAGGAGTAGTAGCAAGTATAAAGACGTTTGAATGAATCGCAAAAGAATTTCCCATCACAATAGGACTACATCAAGGATCGGCATTAAACCCATATCTCTTTACTTTAGTATGGACGAACTAACTAGGCATATTCAAGATGATATACTATGGAGAATGTTATTTGCTGAGGATATTGTTGTACTGGATGAAATAAGAGATAGAATGAATAGAAAATTAGAACTTTGGAGAAATTCGTTAAAATTTAAAGACTTTGAATTGAGTCAGACGAAGACCAGATACATGCAATGAGCGTTAAGAAATACTAGTCATCAAGATGATGGAGTGGTAAAATTAGGGGAAGTAGAAGTTCTAAGGTGAACTACTTTAGATATTTAGGATCAATCATACAAAATGATATTAACATTGAGAACGACGTTATACACAGAATTCAAGCTGGATGGAAGAAGTGGAGAGGTGTAACAAGCCTGATATGTAATCGAAATATCTTTACCAAGTTAAAAGGACAATTTTATGGAACATCAATTAGGTATGATATGCTTTATGGAACTAAATTGGACGATTAAGAAACAACAACTACGTGAAATAAATGTAGCAGGATGAGGAAGCATAGGTGGATGTGTGGTAAAACTCGTAAAGATAAAATAAGAAATACAAAAATTCAAAAAAAAAACTGGGAGTAGCACCAATTAATGCAAAGATAAGGAATGATGGTTGCGGTGGTTTGGACACCTCCAATGACGACCCTACAAATACCCCCATCAGAAAACTCGACTCAATAGAAACTGAAGAAATTAGACGATGCCAGGGTAGACCAAAGCTAACTCGAGACACATTAATTAGGAGGGATTTAAAGGACTTGGAAAGCACAGCATTAATTGCGCTAAATAGAGCGCAATGGAAGAGTTTGATCCATGTAGTCAACCCCAACTAATTTGGAATATTTTAACATTTTATGAATGAGTTGGTGATAGCCTAGGTCTTTGCGAATATGGAAATTACAAACTTCCAAACCATTGTCATTTGTCCCTTAGGACAATACCAAACTCACCTTGGAATTTCATTGCAACTCGACACTGGTAGCTTGAGGTTTAGCAATTTAGTGATCACTTCGTGAGATTACACCTCATTATAAGTATAACTCAGAGCAAAAGTTTTATTATTTGGGTACATCATAGAGCCATGTTCCCAATTTCATCTAACAATTCCATGACGCTGGTAGCTTGAGGTTTAGCTTGAGGTTTAGCAATTTACCGTTCCACACGTTTCCGATTCTTAAAAAAAGATAAAAACAAATGTACTAGTATGGGGCCATCTCATCTCTATTTCTTATTCTATTTTTTCACTATTTGATTAGTTTGTAATGAACAGATGCTATTAAACCAAGATTCAAGAACATGCAAGCCATCATTTGAGACAGAGAAATGAAATCAATTTTAAATATCAAAAAAATAAAAAGAGAGAATAATTATATTTACTCTATAAGAATATCTACAAGATGGAAGAAATAGTTAATTATTAGAAAACAATATTCAAATTTCAAAGGATTACAATGATGAAGAAGTTAAGACTGACGAAGCCTATCTTTGAGTAGGTAAAATTAGGTCTTCCCGCATCCTCATTCAACAATGGAGATACCACAATTTCTAACGCAAAGAACAACCATCAAGGAAGCATTAGTTTCTATAATCTCACTAGGGTTTATTGACCTCGCTAGGGTTTAAAGATAAAAGCGTGCTCTTCTACGTCGTAAAGAAAGTGGAGAAGAGAGAGAGAGAGAGAGAGAGAGAGAGAGACCTCGCCAGCCGTGGCCATGACGCCAGGCCTGTCCCGCGACGCCACGCAGGTGGTGACAGTGCGGCTGTGACCTCTCAGTCGTCTGGGTTTCATCATTTGCGCTTGTCCTTTGGTCTCTTCCCTCTCCTTTCCGATTGGCCGCCACGAACTCAGTTGTTGAGCCCTTTATGGCAGGGGAAATTTGTACTTTTTTTCCAACCCAACATGTTGCCAACAAAAAGTGCACCCGCGCAATGACAAGGGCACTCAGCAAAACTATTGTAAAAATTGGAATTATAAAAAAAAAATGTCAAAAATATCATTTCAAACCCAACCATTCACTTATGATCCAAATTACTCATTCCTGCTAGAGTTGGCAAAAAAATGGGTCCGAACGGGTACGAATTTGGACACCTCCCCTTAATAACAACTAAAAATAGCATCTATACCGTACCCATTTTTTAAACGAACACTTTTTTATGTTCAAACTCGTATGTTTTTAAAACAAGCAAAACCCTTTTTTTGTTCGGATTTTTTTTGATATAGTAAATAATTTTTTTCACCAAATTATTAACAAAATTGCATGATTTTTATGTCGACATGCATTCCATCACTACACAAAAGACATGTTATATATTAAAAATTCAAGTGTTACAAGTTTTCATATAAAAATAACATCATCATTAGTGATATAACAATGCAAACATCAAGAAAGTTTCAAAATACCCCTATAAACAAATGAAACATTATTTGAATTAATTGTTAAACAAGTACCCATTTAAAAAAAAAAAAAAATTGGTCCAGACGTTTTTTAAAACGGACAAGAAAACATATTCAGACCCGTATTTATTTTGAAGAAATTATGTCTGGACCCGCGGACAAATGGGTATGAGCACTTTTTGCCACCCCTACTTCTCGCCCACCCCACCTTTGCACAAGCACCAAATTTCTATCAAGTTCAATCGATCCCTTGTCGTCTAGTGTGACCGTTTGTCGATCAAAGAGGCTTCTGGACATTGTAAGTAAGTTGTTTTCGGGTTTTTGGTGGTTGTATGAATTCGTTAAGCCATTTTTGGAAGAGAAAATAAATTGGGTTTTGTATTGTAGGGATTTCTAGATTCAGCATTTTTACATCTCGGTTTATGTGTAATGGGTGAAGAGAAGGAGGGAGAGGCGGACATAGAAGAAGATAAGGTTTGTTTTCTCCATTTTTATGTATTTTTTTGCACTTTTAAAACTATAATGGAGACATAAAATGCTCAACCAAACAGAATTGAGACAAATACATAAGGTCTTGGTTGTATGTAGTTGACAATCAAGAATTAGTTTCGTGCTAATACAACTGAAACCATGTGCTTACTATGTGTCAATAGCTACGGTGGGTAGGTACCGAGACTTGATGCATAGTCTCGGACTTGTGTAACCAATACTTATTGATGTTTCTCGGACCTGAAGGACCGAGATAGTATGTTGTAACTATTTTTTCAGTTTTTTAATTATCAAATCTTATGATGCACATAACTTGTTGTAGGAAAAGCCTTCCACATCATCAACATATTTTTTTGAAAGCTACACAAATGTTTTTAGTTGTGATGAACCATTCGGGTTGAGGAAGTAGGCTGTTGAGTGGGTTTAAAAGTTGGGACAGGAAAAAAATTTATGTTGGTTACGAATAAGTTAAATGCTAGAGGGACTGGTCGTAGGGGCAGGGTGAAGCTTGCTTATGAGAGGTCTGATACATATAGGGGTATTTTTCAAAGAATAGGGATATCAAAAGTGGCAAAACTTGAGAAAGAATCACCAAAGTTGATCATAGGAGAGGAAGGGAAGATAAGACAATGCACGACAATGACAACGAGACTGAGAAGCCAATGGGAGAACGCAAATGCAACAGTTGTTGCACTTATTGGAGCAAAATAATTATTTGTCGTGGCATAGAAAGGATAATGATACGAATATTGTGACCAAGTTATTCTGGGTGCATCCTGACTCTATCAATTTGGTGCGGTGTTTCCCTTTGGTGTTTATCATGGACTGCACATACAAGACCAATAGGTACTGCATGCCACTGTTAGAGATTATTGGGGTGACTTCGACTGAGGTCACTTTCTCAGTTGGGTTTGCTTTCATGTCGTCAGAGACCAATGACAACTACTTATGGCCTTTGGAGATTTTGAAGCAAATATTGGAGGTTTTGTCTTCACCGAACGTTTTTGTCACTGATAAAGATTTGGGACTTATCATTGCAATCCATCGAGTATTTCTTCAATTGTGTCACCTACTTTGAACGTGGCACATAAACTGAAATGTCTTGACCAACACCAAGAAAAATTTTGCAAGAAATGAAGACTTCACTCTTTTTAATGATAAGTGGATGACATTGATGTATTCGAAGTCCGAGGCATCGTTTGACCATAGATATAATGACATATGACATGATTATAGCGATATGAAAGGGTTGGTCTAGTACTTGGAAAAGACTTAGGTTGGGGAGTTCAAGGAAAGATTTGTATCTTTTAGACGGATAAGATTATACACTTGGAGGATACAACGACGCAAAGAGTTGAGTCTGCGCATTCAACTCTCAAGAAACATGTTGGGCATTATCAAGTAAACTTTGAGGCGCTATGAGGTATCATTGATGGTGTAATAGACAACCAACACAATATGATAAAGGCATCGTTTGAGCGGAGTTTGAATGTGGTGCAACACGACTTTATGGGCCATTAGTATCATTATTTATGGGGTTATGTCTCCCAAGTAGCACTCAAGTTGATTCGTGAAGAAGTGGAGCGTGCAGAGGATGTCGGAACTGACCAATTTCTTTGTGGTTGTGACAAACGCTCTACACATGGTATTCCTTATGCACATGAGCTTAATGTACATCTTTCGGCTAGTTCGCATATACTATTTGAAGACATACACAGTCATTGGAAAAAGTTGAGTTTGATGCCTGAGCAATCTGTGGGTCTGCTGATTATAACTTCAATGATGAACTATAGAGAATCATTGATAATTTTGGAACTTGCGTTGATGAGGATGCACATGTGAGGATCATTCAACAATTGAGAGATATTAGTAATCATTCGCCCACGTCGGTGATTCCATGTAAGGATCATTCAACAATTGAGAGATATTAGTAATCTTTCATCCACGTCGGTGATTCCATGTGAGGATCATTCAACAATTGAGAGATATTAGTAATCCTTCATCCATATCGCTGATTCGACTTCCTACAAAGGTGAAGACAAAAAGGAGACCGAACATTAACGAGCCTAGTTCAAGAACTAAAAAAGGGAGAAAAAAATCACCGAAGATGAAACTCGTTGAAGACAATACATCTACGACAAGTTTTCCTATTAGTTTTGAATATGTGTCTGATTACGACGAGTTTGTGTGTTTGTGATAGAAGCAAATGTCATTTGTTGCTAACTTATACCGAACACGTGGAGCTTCAATGGGTATGTCTAAGGCTGGGTTAACCTCTAGCATTCAATCGGATTGGGCTCCATATATTGAGAGTACCTTCTATGTAGCTAGCGATGTTCATTGTAGCTTCTGATGTATTGCCACCGGCCTCGGTCTACCTGATAGAGATGGTTATAGGAGAATTAGAGAAGACCTTCTCCATGAATTAGATGAAAAACAAGTTCTATGGGGCGAAGTTATATGAGACGGCTATGGAACCATAAGCAGTGGTGTGGATTGCAATGATGTTGAGCAGGTTGGATTGGAAAAGTGGATGACTCATCCCAATATGGGTCTTTTAATTGCAACCACTTTTAATATCATGTTAGTGGATGTTTCAAGTGGCAATTGCTTGACCTACTTTCCTTTGCGTAACTTACCGCTGCCAACCTTTAGGGAGAGGATTATCATTGGCGTCACGAACGTCAACAACATTCATTCGGTTAGGGTAAGTTTCCTTTAATCCCACTTAATTGGTATTTTTATTATTTTTTTTCCTTAAACATTTCCAACGATAACAACTTATTCTCTACTTGATTTCGCAATTGATAGGTGAAGTTCAAAGATGATGCGCCCCTTCCTCCCATTTTTCTATTGTGGAACACTTTTGTGGAAAGTGATGGTAAGGGGTGGGGTACAGGATTTTGCGTCCAAGATCGCACTCTGGTTATGCATTCTCAGCAAGGTACGACTGATGTAATAAACTTAGGTGAACCTTAGCTTTTGTAAGCACTTTGATAGAATTTTTTGGAATGACTCGTATACTTGTGCATTTTGGAAAACACTACATAGTATTACATGTTATACTTATTCATTTCGGAACATTTTATTTTGTATACGTGTTCATGTTGTATCTATCCACACTGGTTGTTGAAATCCATAAAACATTATGTTATGTATGACATTACTGGTAATTGTTTTGCACCTTGGATTATGCTATAATTAGAATGAAGTAAAAAAAAAAAAGATGAAAAAGATGGATGTTCATAAACTCCTTGAAGAAAAGATTTAACTCGAGTACTTGAAGCTAGAGTTGAATGAAGTATTTGTTAATCTAACAAGTTTTGATTGATATATTTATTGGTATTTTGGTAAAATCCCTATTGATTTTGATTGTGGTACTATTATAAAGTATTTTCTAAAATTAAGATTGATCAATTGTTTTTTGTGGTTTGAGATCCTATACTAGTTATCGTAAGCTTGGTGCTTGTCAGTGGAGATTAAGAAAACATATTTTGTGTACTAGCCTTGGTATTGAACTTTAAGTCCTAAAGGGTGTTGTATCGGTTGGTTGAGTAATCATTAAAAGATGTTTTATTTTATCTAAATCATTCCATTCTATTTTAAATTTCATTTACTTGCGGGCAATATGTTTTCATTTGGAAATCACTTCTATTTTAAAATTTATATTGCTTAAAGTTAAGATGAATTAGCTTGAAATTAGTTTGTAAAGAAAGAAAAGATAATATGATTGAGAGTATTCATTTGCTTGGGATAGCAAAATGCTGAGTTTGTAAGTATTTAACAAATCAACAATTAGATACATTTTATAGTATAATTTAGGTAGATTATATACATATATATTACACTAGGTATTCTCTTGTTTTGTGATTTCAGGATTTTAAAAGAAAAATGAAGAAATGGAAGAAAAAAAAAGAATAGCAAAATATTCAACTGGAAAAGAAGCCTAACGATTAGCCAACAATTTGTAATTACACTAGGAATCGCCATATAAGTCGACAAAAGGAAATGTCAGCGAATCCATAACGAATTGGAGAATGAACTAGAAATTGTCAGCTAAATCAATGGAGTACTAAGAGCCATTTCCAGTGATTGATTTAACGATTTGTGTACAAAGTAGGAATCTCTAACGAATCATTGAGTTCAATTACGAGTTTTTTAGATTAATATGAAAATTTTGAGTTTATATAGGATATGTATATATAGGTAGACTATAAAAAGTTAGAGAGCTTCGAAATAACTCTATTCCTTTTGCTCTATATTATTTCTATTGTTTATTCTATATTTTTCTCGTTGATGTTTGAAGATACATTGGAGCTTTGATTTATTTTAAGGTATTTATTTATTTATTCATTATGTCTTTTAATTATATATTTGCATTATTTATTTCCAGCATGAGTGAGTAGCCTATCAATCTAAACAAACCTTAGAGATGTATATACTTTAGATGTCTAAATAGTTATAATCGAGGAATCATGAACTTAATGCTTTAAATCTATTCATATACGTCAATAACAGATTTAACAAGTTGTTTGTGCATATTATAACTAAAGAAGATTAATATTACATGCATATTTGCAAATATGTTATGTGGTATTTCGATTGTAATTCTATGTCTATAGTTACTAATAACAATTCTAAAAGTAGTAACTAGGATTAATCTATAGGGCTTTTCATGAGTAGATGTTCTAGGTGATTGTGTTCTAATATGTTTATTATGTGGCTTCAATTAATATTGGCTTAGATTAGGCATGATTTTTATTGAATATAATGCTATCGTATTTTAAGGTGTTGTGTTTTATCCAAAGGGTAGATTTACAATGATAAGAATGGGGCATTTCCATCGAATCTAAGAAAATCGATGGCAGGTTAAAGACTATCAACCTATTATGAAGTAGGATTTAATGATTCCAAGATTATATGTGTTATGATTATAACTATAGTATGAAATGATGTTATGTTCTAGTGTTTGAAAGCAATCTAAGTATATTACATTGTTTAGTGGGGGTTCGTTTATATGTTGGTTTAAGATATTTGAATTATATTAAATTTAACTATTGTTTAATTTAGTTTAAGTTCAATTTTTTAGATTAAGTTAGTTAATTTGGTTAATTAGATTTTAGTTATTCAGTATTTTAATTCTCGTTTAATTAGATTAACTAAGTTAATAAAAACAAAAGAAAAAAAATACTCTCCTTTGAGATTTGAAAAACCCACGTGGAGACGATATCCCATTTACCGTTACTACGAATAATAGGAAAATACGGGAAACTATTATGCACGCTCGACACGTGTCAATTCAATCATGTTCTCGCACACATTAACTCTAAGTTGCATATTGATGTTAACTACACGCATCCCGAGGCATATCAATGCTTGTTATTTTATTTTCTTATCTTAGGCCACATTTATATACATTTAATTATAGGCACATTAAATTAGCTATTTTATTTCACATTGACTAATTTAGGACTTACCACATCGCTATTTACCTTGGTCCCATGTCGATACGCATTTCGAGGTGTGTCTTAGCTCGCGCGCCAAACTTACAAAATACAACACTAAATAAATATTCTCGGGTATAATGTACACACATACATTACACTAGGCATCTATCACTCAAAAGTAATATGTTTTTTTGGTCCTCACGCCGAGTATCGGGATCGTGTACCTGCTTTTAGGTTACGTTACGGATCCATAACCCTAATTAGGGACTAACTTACTATTAGTAAATTTGAGGCCATTACAGATTCACTTTCAAGAAAAAAATTACATTAACTCTAGCTCTTTACTTTAATAAATTCTTGATTCGAGGATTTTTGCAAATTCTTCATTATTTCTTGAAATTGATTTTTTGGAATTTATTCAATCGTATTGCGCAAATGGTTTTATTGATTCTAATAGACTAGGAATAGCGATCACATTGATAACTGGTTTACAAATTCAACAATTTCAAAATTTTTGCTATATTTACATATATTTGCAAATGGTTCACAAAAGTGAGTTTGCAACAAGTTTTGGGATTTGGTTATGATTTTATTTCAATTTAAGTTGCTATATTTTTGAAGAGACTTACAATTTATCACCAATTTTTTCAATATATTTAGAAAATCGATTTTCAAGTTTATATTTTACTTATCACTTTGATGCTAATTTTATTTTAAACATACGATGACTTTTAAACTAGCTTTTCAAATATATTTCTCCTTTCAAAATAAAGTCTTGAATTTTACCGAATTATTTCCGACAACATTGTTTCTATCATTTACATTTAGTTTTTGATCTTGTGAGTTGTAAAATTCAAAATAATGGCCGAAGGAGGAAAAATTAGAAGTTCTTGAGATGAGAAAGGGAAGGCACGGCTTTTAGAAAAACCCAAACAAATATCCAAAGGTCCACCTAAACCAATTAGGCCAACGGAGATTTCAGCGAATAACCCCCAAAATAGAGCACCTAGGGAGCCTTCTCCACCGTTAAGTTTTGAATATGATTTGGAGGGAGAGGAAGAGATTGAGAAGGCACCCATCATTTCTTTCCATGCCCATAACCTTATCAACGCCAAAGCAATTGCTAGGACAGATAGCACCATTAGTAAGAATATGAAGATTATACAATAGAGAGGTTTCAACTTAAAAAAGAAGTAAAGTACGGGCCTAGGATCCTAAACATAATGCAGGAAAAGAAAACTTGGGGTTATTGGCTAGGGATTACAACATTGATAACGACGCTGGGTCCTCAACCAATTTTTAATTTTAGGGTTTTGTCTTATTTTGAAAGAACTAAGCCGATAAATGAGTATTTAATAATTTTTGGATTTTAACATGAATTCTAGTTTTAAGATTTAATAGACATTATAGTAACCTCAAACACACTATATTTGAACTAATAGGACATCGAGAGTCAAGGATATGTAGACAGGTCCTGAGTGCGGATTTTGAAGAGTGTCGAGGACATGTTAGAGTGCAATTTTTGTGTATTTTAGGTAAGTAAACCTACAAGAAACACAATTCGAGTAGTTTTTTTTTTCTTATTGTTCATTTATGTTTCTACTGCTATCTATGTTGATATCGGATCTTCTATCATATGGTGTGGTTGTTAATAGCTAGATCATATTGTTTTGGGGTTCATACGCGGCGGAAATTACAAAATAATTTTGACAAAAACCCCAACAGGATCCGAATCTAATTCCACTAAAAACGTTTAAACTATGAAAACTTAATCATACCTCAGCCGCAATGTACATTTCTGAAGGTTAATCGACTCTAAGGCGCTGCCAACGACGAACGCCCTCTACCAGTAGTCCACACACGAACGGCGGCCGAGATTCGAAGTGCTAGCTTCGAGAGAATACCAAATCTTTTTGTTTCTCTCCAAAACGATCCAGAGCATACCAAAAACTCTAAGTCGTTTCTAAAACGAAAATAGAGTTTCGGCCTTTTGATCTTTCGTACGTGTGTTCTAACTTAAAGCGTCTATTATACAGCCCTTGTATATAGACGGTTAAGTAAATTACACATATACCCCTACTTAAAGAAGTATAAGCGTAATACACCACGAGGACGTTTTCGTCATGAATTTTATCATATAAAATTCATTTTTCTGAACCATCTTAAAATCTCGCAAAACCATTCTTAGTGTGCGACCCAATAGGCTCATACAACGTTGGCAGTGTACCAAAACACATTTTGGTATACAAGTCATAAGCGGCATCTAGCACGACATTATGACTACCCAAGTTGTACGAATATCAAATCGATACAACCTAATCAATAGTGTATATAACATCCTTTTGTCACACGATATCCTTTTGATCAAACATAAGGCATGGAATTGTCATCCAACATGTTCAATCGTACTAGTCTCGATCTCTAGGTAGACTGAAAACATCCAAGTGACATTGATCAATATCAATTCACTTAGACTAGGCCTTTTAACAAACCTCTAACACATCGAGGGATCCACTAGATATCTCTCTTTATATGAGAGGGACAAATTCTATCTCGATTACACAACTTCATCACATTGCTCACACAGTAACCTATCAAAACCTTTATAATCGTCCGGTTAAAGACAACGTTTGATAGTGTCAAATCACTGTGTTCCTAATGTTGAAGTCTCTGGTAATCTCAAGTCAGAGGACCGATAAATATATCTATCATGAGAAACAACTATGACTTAATCCATGTGATGTTCTCATAGCGGGTCGGTCCAGTACTTTGTTCCCTAACAAGTACTCGTGATCTTGATTCGTATCCCTATACGTATAATCATCATATGATCATCAATCGAGACTCACACTAGTCTTAACTCATTATAGTTCCCAGTATAATGATCGACTAGGGACATTTAGGATATTTATATAAATACCCATGGATCTTATTATAATGTAAACATGCAAATTAATTATAATAAACAGCAAATGAAATCATCTATTTTATTAACTAAAAGTATTCATAAAGACAGTTAATGGATTGACCTAGGGCACATGCCCCAACACATATCATGTGCACCCACCCACTCAGTGGATTGAGACTCGATTTGTTTGTCTTGTGTGCACATTTCGGTGGGTCATTGGTTTAGTTCGACCACCACGAGGGCTATTGGGTGATGAATCCACTAGAAGGGGTGGAGATACCCACTAGTGGGATCCTAACGTATTGAAGTGTGATCTAGTTGGGTTCGAGATTGAGTACACACACACTTTTTTGCTTCATATGTAACGAACCAATTTTAATTACGCGATTAAATAACGTATTTTCAAATGTGGCGCTAGCTCAACATCTCATGGACCCCACCGCTAGGACCGGGCACGCTTGAGATAGGTAAATAGTTAGTTTTGTGTGTTGTTTGCCTAATTTGTAATGTTTGTGCTTAATTATGTTGAATTGCATCGCAATGTGTGTATTTATATTGTTATTGTTCATGTGAGATAGCGTGACTAGTATTCGCCTTGATTAACATGTTGACGCGAGTACCGGGTAGGCGAATGACAGTACACTAGGTTATAAAATAATGCACACATGATTGATGAATAAAATGCATTAACTAATTAATATAAAACGTCATTTAGACCTTTAATGGCGTGAGTGTATGCGAATGATACATTTCCCGGCGCGGAGCTAAGTATCTAACGCCAGGGGGTTTAGTGTATGGGATTGAAAGACGATAAGATCAAGTGACAAAGTCACCAATCTAAGTCACTTTAGATGGACTTTTTGACCTTAGTTCAACCATCCAAGTGGTCATTGGGATCTATACGTACATTAGATGACAAAAAGACTATAAAAGTCAAAAAAATATCTCATTTCACCACCTTGTCTCTCTCCTCTCTCATTTTTGACGAGAATTTGGGGATTTTTGTGAATTTCAAGTGAAGATTTGGAGGTTCATACAATGAGCAATCGACAATCCAAGGTGATATTCACGTTCTCCTCGTCGTTCTTTACGTTTCGAGTATGGAATTTTGGATTTTGATGTGGATTTTGGATATGCTATTTAGCTCGCTGGTTTGAGGAGTTTTAGCAATGATTTTTGAGTTGGATAGGAGCAATTATCATGGTATTAGTTGTTGTGGGTGGTGGAATTGAAGTTGTGAAGTTTTTTCGGGGTTTCGCTGTGTTTTATCGGGGTTTCGCCGAGTTTATCGGGGTTTCATCTAGTTTTATTGAGGTTTTGGTTTGAATTTTGGACGATTTGTAATGTGGTTTGAATGTACCTTATAGTAGTTTTAGTGAACCATAAAGGATTGGACTGAGTTTGAGTCGCGAAGTTGGAGTCGGGGTTCCAAGAAAACACTGGGGATCACCCTTTAGGAAGGGCGCCTGCGACGCCGTTTTGCCTGAAATAAAGAAACTTTTTCAAATTAAGGTTTCTATTCGGCCAATTGGGGGCATATCCTAGGGACCGATATCGGGTATAATATGAATCAATATGCTGGATTTGATACTCCAATATGAATTTGGGAAATTCCAAAGTTTGGAAAACTGATAAATTAACTAATGTTAGGTACTTAGATTTGATCATAAAGGTGTTGGGGCATGCATTTGGAGGTGTAGAGATCGATTTTGTATGAGTGGAGTGCAGTTTGAGGTGTGTAATAACCCAATTGAGATTCTCTCGATTACTTATTTATTTATTTCCTTATTTGCCTTCTATTCAGTTATTTCATTATTCCTTTCTGGTATGGTTTATATGGACGGTTTGGTCGAGTACGCTCCCACCGGGCCATTCTGTGTGTATGTCCAGTAGACCATAACACGTGTCACCCGAGGTCTCAGTGAATAGTTTGACCTAAGGATCTTTTCGGTGCACGTGTCAGTGCGCCATGGGACCACGTCGACCATAGAGAGGACTTGGAGGCTGGCCATGCTGGAGTGTGATTCGCTAGCAGTGCTCGCGGGAGAGTTCGGAGTATGGTGCTAGTGTGACTTAGGTTGTAGACACACATTTTGAGCTTGTCTATTATCTATTTATGCGATGAACACAATTGCCTATTTTAATTTTTCGCATGTTTATTTAATAGCTTTATTCAAATTCTGGTATTTTGTTTCTATATATGTTTATTGAATTTCCTTAGGATTACTTACTCCGGACTCGCCATCTGTTTTGTTGTGATGGCTTGAGTGCAGACCCCGGTACTAGTCGAGGCAAGTGAAAGCTTGAGAACTACCTATGACAGACTACAACCTCTCTCATACGTTCTTATATATTTATATTTACTTTTGGGATATGGGATACATTGTGAGCTACCCATGACTTGTATATTGGCTTATTTTGTGGATTTTAACCACTTTTCTGATTATGATGTTTATATTATGGGTTTTCCACATTAGGTTGATGCTCCTAAGACTCGAGTTTATTTGTTTACTACTTGATCAAATCTAATAAGTCTTCCACTATAATTTGATTGTTAAAAACAAACTTAATAGGTGAATTAAGTCTAATGGGCTATCTTTTAACTTTTCATAATATAAGTTGGTCAAGTATTGGGTGCTGAATGAAGTTGTGTAAGTTAATGGCACACGGGACACAGCTAGACCTGATGTGGCAGGGTTGTGTGCTCGTGTTGGCACCCATGGCAGGCCTCGGGATTTGGGGCCGCTACATCATATAAGCTTGATTTTCATGCGATACACCTTTTTAATGCCCGTTCATCTCTATATGATTAATAGGCATTATTTGTTGGCTTCCTTTGAATGCTCAGTGGTTTTTAATGGTATTTACTTAATGGAACTCGTCTTTGTTTTAAATTCGAGTTGTAGATCCTTTTACGAGTAAGGGCAAGAGGATCTTGGGCGACTATCTCCTATTGCTTATTGTTCAGGGCATATTCGTAGATACTCATGTTGTTATTTTACTTTACTTTTAAGTTATTTTAGGACTTGAGTGACACTTGTACCCGTATATAGTCTTTTATCTGTTTACTTGTCGCTTTATATACATAGTACTATATTTCTGGTTTTCCACTATAGGTTGAAGTTAAAATGACATGAAAACTTGTTTATATATGCTATTTTCATGAAATGTTTGACTTTCGCTTATTTTAAAAATTAAATTGCTTGTAAAATCATTTGTATAACTCATATAACTTAGCTAAAGGAATTTAAGGTAAACTTAAGAAAATTACTTTCTTAAACTAATTAACCAGAATAATGTTTAAAATAATCGGTTAAGTTAATGCACTTATGTACAACCGTTTCACGAATAAATGACTTACTTAACTAAATAACATGAATAGTTGATTAACTCTATAACTTAATAGGACAAGTTAACATAAATAGGTTAAGGATGATATTATGTCTCGGGCCATCTTAGATGAGAAGGCGGATGACATGGCATGGGTTAATGACATGTCTGACGATGTAGCCGTGCTCGACTTGCCTCGAGATTTCGAGCCACCACGCTAAGTAGAATGTGAAACCCCGAGTGCTCCACCATTTTCAATAACCTAGTAGCATTAATATCCATGAGAACACCTAACCTAAGCGATAAATAGTGTACGCAACAACTGAACTCATATTTCAAAGATACCTAGGATTTTAGAAAGTGAACAATCCATGATCCTAGAAACTGCCAGTGCAATCTCCCTCACCGTATGGTGATAAGATAACTGGCTGTGGTTTTTACCTAGAGTGAAATGCACGTGCACTCACAACATGATAAATGAAAAACACTAAGACTCCAAATCCTAGCATAGAATCTCATATACTTATTGCGATCAAAATTAAATAAATTTAAAATCGAACGATTAAGAAATTACACATAAAACTTTATAAATCTTAAATCTCACAACTCAAGACACCTTTTCCTAGATAGAAAAGATCTAGCCACTCATGGTCATCCATTCAATAATGATTCTTTAATAGTTAGTAAAGAACAATGATAAATCTATTAAAATAAAAGACTTACAAGTAAAGGAAAACAAAGAGAGTTCTTGATTCTCTCATACACGCTCTCTGAAACAATATGAGTTTTCTAATTCAAAGGGTGATTAGAGAGTGTTTTGAGTTTCCCTCAATTTCTTATTTACACTTGAACTTGGATGTAAACAAATCTTATCCTAAATCTTATGTAGCTACAAAACTAGAAACTTCCAATCTTGAGATTTGCCCAGTGTCATATATGTAATTTTTCAAATCGCTGGGAATCGCTTAGGGGCACGACGACACTCTATTTTTCCTGTCACCTCTATTCTGACTCTGACTAAGCGTTTCCTAGCGTCATCAGTTCATTCCTAAGGCAATGGGAATAATTTTCTCTTTTCTTATAATTCATGATTGAGCTTTCTCCAGAGTCTTGGAAAGGCTTGGTCCGCAACGTTTCTAGTGTCTTTCTTGCAATTCGTTAACTTTTGGTCCAACGATACCTTGGCGATTTGTGTTCAACCCCAATGTGCTATGAAAGTGATAGGCCTTACTTTAGTTTTTTACTAGTTTTTTATATGAATTCATTTCTTTTCTTCAAATTGTCTGTTTCACCCTGAAAATACAAAAACAAAGGATTATTGTCATAAATGAGGATACAAGCCTCATAATTCATAGTAATATCGAGCTAAATTATAATACATTTGGAGTCCTATCAATGACACACCTAAAAACCAATTTGTCGAACAAAACAACATGAAATTATTAAGTTCGAATAAGTAGCGAACAATAAGAATCAATAGTAAACATAAAACGACAGCAAAGTACTTAGGTTTTCAAACAACAATAACCATATTATTACAACAATGTTTATAGAGGACACTCAAATCTTGCTTTTATTCTGCTTCCGACTTTGGTATGTATTGTCGTACAAGGGTTTGGTCATGGACATCATTCCTTGCCAGTCGGTAGAGATGCAGGTGGGGCGGGGAATAAAATTTCCATCCCTATCCCCACTTGTGATGAGGCAGCGATTCTTCGCTTGAAATTTCCCACTAGGAGATTTTAACCCTCATTCGCCAACCTGCGGGGATCTACACTCTACGAGAATTCCCTACCCCATTACTTTTTTCAGATAATATCTAAAAAAAAGAGGTCAAATACATTATAAATCTAAAATTAAAGTCATTAAAAGCTTTTTCTTTGCAATTGTAAGTCGATTTTCAAATTTTACGTGAAGCATTTGTTGGGTTCCGGGGATCAAAAGCAGTGGAAGTTTTCAAAACCTTTTCAAATATCCCTAAACCAGGATCCTATCGATTCCATTAAATTGATGTACCAATAGAGAAAAATCATACCTTAACAAGAACAACTCTATGTCAGCCTTATTTGGTGTTGATCAATTCCTTCAAGACTCTACAAGACTAAAATCCTCTATAAAAAATCCACACATGAATAGATGATCGCGATGTGGAATGTTAGCCCAAAAACTCTAGGCAAAATTCTCACAAAAACTCTCTAGAAAAATCTCTCTACTATAACTGTTCCCTAATGTCTTATTTATAGTGCAATAGGTCGAGTTGTAAAAGAACTTATTCTCGCAGTCATACTCCAAATAGAGTCTTAGATAAATTCCAACTCTAAAAAGGATAGAGTAATTGATTATCTACAATTACTAATCCAACAAGAGTTGTAAGTTATCTAAAAGTCAAATAAGAATTAAAGTTATACTTTAATTTCAATTAGAGTCATATTCAAAATTTGATTTACTAAGAGAAAAATTTCTAGTCACACTAGAAATGTAGGAGAGTTTCGAATCTAAGTCAAATTACGACACTTAATGAGAATCTTCAAAATGAATTTTATCAAATAAAATTCATCAACCTAGACAATATTACATCATGCAAATTCAATCTTTGTGTGCAACCCAATAGGTTCATACAATGTTGGGAGTGAACCAAAAACCTTTTTTTAGCGCAAAAGTCATAAGCGGCCTCTAGCATGATATTATGAATACCCAAGTTGCACGAAAATCAATAAATTGATACATCCTAACCGAAAATGTATATCATATCTCTTTGCTACGCGATATCTTTTGATTGAACATAAGACATGGATTGTCATCCTTATAGTTCAATTTACTAGTCTTGATTTCTAAGTAGACTAAAATTGTGAAGTGACATTGATCCAATCAATTCACTAGACATGACCTTTTATTAGTCTAACATATTTAAGGGCCCAATAGTTATCTCACTTTAAAAGATAAGGACAAATCCCATCTTAATTACATAACATCCACACATTAGTTGGACAATGATTAATCACAACTTTTATAATCATCCAGTTAAAGACAATGTTTGATTGTATCAAATCATTGTGCTCTTAATGTTAGAGTCTCTGGTGTGATCTTAAGTCAAAGGAATAAGTGATATAACTATCATGAGAAGCACTTATTAATTGACCAAGCAACGTTCTCATACCGGGTCGGTCCAGCATGTGTTCCCAACAAATACCTATGATCTTGTTCCATATCTATATACACGTAATCATAGCATGACTATCAATTAAGACACATACTAGTCTTAATTTATTATTATTCCCAAAATAATAACTGACTAGGGACGTTTAGAATAATACAATAATAATTCATGGATACTATTATAAATGAAACATGCATATACTTATAATAATTAAACAATGTTTACACAATTGGCCTAAGACACATACCCCAACATCTCCCGCTTGCACTAGGTCCAATCCTACACGTATCTAATACTGTGTGACTTTAATGCATTTTTAGTGGAAGAAATTTATTTATGTATCCGTTACATCACTTAATATTGATGTTCTGTAAATCTTCACGTTCTTTCTCTAATAAGACAAAAATGTTCAGGTGATTATGTAAGTCGATAGTGTCATTTAGGTTCCATAACCTAAATTTGTCCATTGGCATTACAATAAAAGCCAACGTTGTTTCCAACACTTGGAATCACACCTTATTCAATCATGAACCTTATAATCTAAACATTTTCTTTGGCTGCATCAAATGCCGCTAAAAAAACTTAGTTTATGTTATAGAACTTGTTAAAGTGAGTTTATAACGTTTCCAACTCACTGCAACTTCCTACGAAGTTAATATATATATCCATATTGTTATCATTTATCATTTGTACTAGCTTGAAAGTTTGCATTTCGTAACCATTTACAAGACTCATATCTTTCAAACATTCGCAAATCTAATAACATTCTATGAGATATATATGTTTAGCCCAAAGCATATGATATATCAAGTTGAATGCGAAGTATAACATATGTGATGGTTCTCATAGCTAATGCATATGAAATCGTATTCATATTGTTCCGCTCATCATTTGTCCTAAGAATCTTGAGTCTTACAGAGACTTATATTATAAGGCATAAGTACGAGTTCTTTTAGGAATCTCGTACACTGAAACCTTTTCAGTTATTTGTCTATATAAGCACTCTAATTTAGACCAATTAACCTCTTAGATCTATCTCTATAGATCTATATCATAAGGATATATGCCTAATTATCTTCATTGAGAAACTTTTTCTTAACAAAGACTTGACATTGTGCAAGGTTAGGACATCGTTTCTAATGAACATTATATCATCAACATACAAATTCAGATGATTGCACTCCCACTAACATTTGTGTATATATAAGGTTTATTTTCAATTCAATGAACATAATTCATTTATTATTTCATCAAAACAAAGACCACGACTCTGATAAGCTTACTATAATTCATAAATGGATCCTTTAAGCTAGCATGCCTTTCTAAAATTCTCAAGATAATTAAAACCCTTAAGTATTGTCATACACGTCTTTAAGGGGCATAGAGCAATGCTATTTTGACTCCCATTTGTCATATCTTATAGCTAAACTATGAAGTAATGACAATTAGAATTCTAGAACTTGAGATTCGCTACCAGTAAAAAATCTTATCATAATCAACACCTTGATTTCGATTGAAATTTTTCAATAAGCCATGCTTTTAAGTGTGCACCTTTTGTTTTTCATGTCATTTTAAATTATCTATATCCAATGGCCATACCACTTTCAAGTAAACAAGTCAAGTACCACATGATGACCCCTTATCAAATTAGGGCATCACCTGACCTAATCCCATCATTAAGCCCTTAACCTCCACTACGTACGACTTAACAACATATTGGTTAGCCTTTCTAATACACTTACCACATTAGCTACTTTTCCAATAAACCTTACACCATTCTTAAACATAATAGTATTTTAGAGTAAATTAAAACAAAATTTAAAGATTATTTAGTGGAAGTCTTAACAAATTAGCGTAATCCATTTATATAAAACCTAAGTATGTGAAAAACTAGGTAACAAAGATCACATGCATATATATATATATATATATAACAAACAACGATAACTGTATATCAACATGTGTCTGTTCAGATAACTATCTTTCAACCCATAGTATACATCCCCAAGACTATATAAGGACATATATAAAGGTCATACAATAAAATATAAAATCTACAAAATTAGATGTAACATCACTCGATTGGCTCAAAGGTAGTAGTCGATCTTCTCTTTGCTCGGTCTATTACTCGATGAATCCGCACTCATCATCATAAAAAGGACGGTGAGTACAAGAAATTAGCAAGTAACACTGAGAGACATTTGTTCACATTTCTAAATATACAACAAGTATCTAAAAGCATAACGATAACAACTATTGTGAAGAGAAATCATGCAATAAGATACTTCGGTTAAGTAACATGAAACTGACACTCGGCTAAGTAGTAATGATCTAGGGCCGGTCGGCCATGAGGTACATCACATCAACCTTTTTGACTATTTAGAGCATAATCAATTCTTTTTAGATGCATTCACATCCTTACAAATGCCTTTTCCATATATAAATACTCACAAATGCCCCTCACATGTGGTGTACACTTGCTAACAACCCTAGGTCCTATACCCCGTGTGCTATACAAGCTAATGGTGAATCCCGACATCCTTAAGCATCTAGTGACCCTGTGTGCCGTGGCTATCTCTATATATCATGGTCCTAGACAAAACTTCTTTCATAACCTAAGAAATGACATGGATTAGGAATTCAATAATATAATTACATATCTAATGCACATAGGAAACTAGATTTACAATACCATCAAACACCTACCTAATAGCATGCTATTTCAATTGACTAAATATCTCAACAATAAAAAATGACATAGCACATGATTTAGAGTCAATTAAACCATTTAATCAAAACCAATGCCATGATAGCAAACTCATAAAATGAGACGAGACAACAAGTCATTGTATGTAGAGTATAAAGGATAATTCAGTTCAGGTAACTTAAAATGAATAGCAAAATAGGAATGAAATGTAAATCAATATCTTAATCAGTTTACTTACTATCCATGCAAATTCTTAGCTAATCCGGCCTCTTGACACCTCAAAATGCATATCCGAACCCTCGAAACTTCCCCTTGGTCCCTGGTGTCATTTCATATATTTTAAAGTGTGTTTAAACCTTTAGCGAGGGTATTAAAGTAGTTTTAAATGTTTAGTTTTTCACTTGGAAATTACAAATTTTATATTGCTAGAGCACCATGCGTGCTGGGTGGAATGTCTAGCACTAATTACCTAATTAGCGTGCTAGTCAATCTGATTAGCGGCTTTACCTGTGTAGCATGCTAGCTAGCATGTCTACTGCGCTATTTGTATGGAAACCCAGAACTCTGCACTTTGAATTCTGAGTTTTCTCCACCCATGGCCATTTTCAACACCTTAGGCTCTCTTGTACTAACTACTAGAGACCTAAGACACCTACTATGATCATAAGAACAACCTACTCTCAATTATTTTCTAAATTCATTTAATTACATTAAGTTACTAGTGTAAGTAAAATTACCTAATTGAGGAACACCTAGCTTGATCAACTCCTTCCCAAATCAACAAATCTTCTCTTTATAACTTGCTGGTCTTCTTCTCTGATTTCTTTCTCTAACTTCCTTAACTCCTAAGTTAATAAATGAGAATGTAATGACTTGCATGAGTTGATCAATTCAATCTTATATATTATAGATAAGATTTATTATTAACCATTAATCTTTATGTACACACCTATCCCGAGACTAATATAATGGCCTACATATTGACACAATTTTCACTAACTATCCACTATCTCCATCTAACTAACACCAAATGGAAACTCAATTAGTCTCTTGATGTGCCAACATGTATCTCGAGAAGTATCAATGGCTAATGTCTTAACTTGCTAACTTAGGTTGCTTTTAATTTAAAATCAATTATAGCCACATTAATACTACTATTTAAGCTACACTAAGCTTAAATAAACTTACCCCAATACTCTTTACCTCGGTCCCACGGCAACACGAATCTTGAGGTGCATCTCCACTCACATCTCGATACTTAAATACAAGTAGGAGTGACTTAGTAGCCTATAGATATATAATACACTAGACATATATCACAACAAATCAAATATATACCTCGGCCATATCATCTTCGTCAGTAGACGTATCTCGATATGGGTCCCATGTCACGGGTCTATAATCTTGATTTAAGGAATTAAACTAGTATTAGGAATTCAGGCCATGGCATACCAAACTTGAATAACATAAATGAATTAAAATTCGAAGTTCATTAACACTTAGTATTATAACCCAATCTAAACGAGACATGTCTTTTGATAAGTAGTGATTCATTCTGATCGAGTATTTAAAATATATCACAACTATCAATAATAAGAAATTCCTGATTTCTTTGGCCTATTTCTTGTTATTCTAGATTTTCAAGATATATGTTACTTGTGTATTCTCAACTAGTTCAAAACTTTATAGAGCATCCTAAAGTGGTTTAGTTCTTATTTATGGATTTTGATCATTTCAAGTTTTATTTTATTCCTAATAGTGTCTTTGAAATAAACTCTTTATTTAGGAAGACGTCATTTTGAACAACAAATAACTTGTTCTCAATTGTATAAAATAGTATTATAATGTTCAACCACAATTAGACACGAATGACTTATGCATCAAACTTTATGTGTCTTAGCGTCTTACGCAAATCTTATTGCCTCAAATCTCAAGAAAAGACAAACTAGGTCCTTTATTCCATATCATATATAGAGTTTTATCAACCATTTAAAAAAAAGTTTAGTGTGAAATGTAGTGGTTTCTAAAGTATAGCCTCAATATGACATCATAAGAGGGTTTGCGTGACACATCATAAATCAAATTGTATCCTATATAGTTTGATTTTTCCTTTTAAATCAACATTTCTCAAATGACGTTCCTAGTGGAGTTAATTGCAAGACAATCTCATAATTTCAAACATGGTCATTAAAACTCTTGACTAAAATATTATCCACCTTAATCTCATCAAAGTATGTTAATAGTTTGCCAAGTGATTTATTTTTATTTTTTTTATTTCTTATACTTATTTTTTATACTAATTTGGAACTTAATAAAGAAAGCTAAAATGAACAATTCCATTCTATGAATAACCAAATCCATTCTTTAAGGCTTATTTTTAGAACTAGACAAAGTCTAGCTTACAACTAAGGTTTCTGTGTCCGACACAAACACCTTTAGTAGCTTTTACTTTCCTTTTTATCTTTCTTTATTAAGTTCATTTCTATTACGAACCATCAAATAAATGTCTACGGCATTTTTTTACAATATTTTGTCTTACATTTTTAAGCATCATATGCAACTGTAAACAAATATCTCCATGTCATTCATATTATATGTTTCAAAACTATTTTGATAAATTATAGATCAAATCTATTGCCAACTTTTGGTACGTGAAGATTCAAGCCTTTTGAGATAATTAATATAGTCCTTTCATGTTCCAAATAGAAAGACGTGTTAATGGGCTCTTAACCATTTTACAAGAATCTACAAATTTTGTAATCTTATACCCTTCCCGTGTGACTTACTTTTGAAATATTTCCTTTAGTATCACTCTCATGTCATTAGCTTCCACAGTCTTGATTCTTTCCTAAAGTTTGGTTTTTATATTTGCTAACATGACATATAATTCTTGTACTAATAGATGATAGTTTAAAAGGAACTATTAATCTAAGATATATATCCTTGTTTTTATAGTTGATAACATTTATCAATTTTGCAATCGAAGCGGGGAAATTAGTCTTAGAAATTATTTTATCCTTCTCAAGGATTAATCACAATTGCTCTAGATTAGTGTTACTAGGAGTTTAATATCTATACCTATAAGATTATGTGGAGTAATTTATTAGTGAGTAATTAAACTCCCACTAAATGAATAACCCTCGCAAATATTAATTTAGTGGTCTAATATTCATATATCACTTAATTTCGAGATAGCTAAGTCATGACACTCAAAATTAAGTTATTTAGGTAGGTAATCTTTACCAATTGCATCACATATACTCTTAAGTTCTTTATAAGACTTAGACATCATATATCACAATATGTTATGTCTCATCTATGCTTAAAGCCCAAAACGGCTTTGATAGCTTTATTATGTTAAACAAATTTAAAACATCTAGGTAATCTTTACCCCGCTAGCCTCACCAAGATAACACAATATACCCTACGGAGGTAGACCCATATTGATGTCATCGAGGCCTTGACAAGTGTTTTGAAATTGGGTGGCATTGAATTAAAGTTTTAATCAAGGGATTTCACATGATGTTTTATGATCTTTTGTATTTTACGACCTTAATTCTAGCATCTAATCATGAAGTATCCAATATGTCAAATTATGCATAGAATGAAGACTACAAAATAAAACTAGAAACGATTCCACATACACTTAAAGCATCATAAAATAATAGAAAATTAAATACTATACATTAATAGAAAATTTTCCATTCACTATAATTAGACAAAATGGCGGTCCAATTAATCAGTTAGGGTGCAGGGACAATGAGGTTGGCTTTTCGAGCTTAAGTAATTTTATTATCAAATGATAAAATATACACTTGAAATTTTTTAATTTATTTAATTTCTTTTCATCAATATAATTGATAAAATTTAACCCCATAAATAATATTGATTAGAATTCCTTTAATTAAAACCCATTTTAATTAAATAATTCAATTAATAAATATTTGTGCTAGAGCCTAACTTATTTTATGAGTTGATCAAATTAACTTATGTCATATCACCACCATGCATCTAATTTTTATGATTAGTTGCAGTGGTCTCAGTATGCACCTATTAGACCTACCACAACAAAAAAAACTTGTATGGATCATACATATGTGTTTGGTGTCCATGTTCGAAACGTGGCATAAATTAATCATATTAAGTAATTCAAAAGATATTGCCAATCTCCATTAGTCACATAGATAATATATGATTAATGGTCAGTCTAATTGATACCTATCCCAATAGAGTGTGATGTGGCAAGGCTACTCTCGTAACACTTGGTGAGATTGATAGATATCTATTATAATCCCAATTTACGTAACACCTTATCAGAAAATGTAGGATGATTAAATTAATAGTTTATATGACGTGCAATTCCATCTAACCTTGATTACTTGTCTCTATCCTAATCACTTAAGAATCCCTATAAACTAAGAATTCTTCCTTTTATTTTTATTATTTTAAATATATCAAATATGGAGATAATCATGACTTCTTATAAAATAAATTGACATCATAAATTTTTTATCATCACGCTTCACCCATGATCAACAAACGTTTTCATAGTGATGGAGTGTACCCCATCAACGTGAACTACAAAAGTTCTCAAGTGAACTTTTACTTGATCGACACAAGTATGTTGCCATTGCCAAACAATATTGATTGGCTAAGATAATGTTAATAGGTAACTTCATGACTTCGAGTCACAAGTCCAAATGAGGTTTCTCTTCAAAAAATTATATACAGTAACTAATCATATCATGCACATGCATGTATATAGAATTAAATCAAATCTATCATGATAACAATTATCATGAAGATAATACATATCGCATATACAGTGATTAAGGGAATTATTTGATGTACATTCAAATTTAATGGAATCAAACCTCGCTTTGATACCACTGTTAGGTTTTGGGGATCAAGCGCGGTGGAAGTTTTTAAAACCTTTTCAAATATCCCCAAACCAAGATATTATCGATTCCATTAAATTGATATACCAATAGAGAAAAACCATACCTTAATAAGAACAACTCCATGTCAGCCTTATTTGGTGTTGATTGATTCCTTCAAAACGCTCCAAGAGACTAGTGTCCTCTATCATAAATCCACACATGAACGGATGATCGCGATCCAGAGTGCTAGTCCCAAAAATTTTAGGGCAATAATTCTTACAAAAACTCTCTAGAAAAATCTCTCTACTATAACTGTGACACTAATGTATTATTTATAGTACAATAGGCTAAGTTGTAAAAGAACTATCTCGTAGTCATACTCCAAATAGAATAGTCCAACTCTAAAAAACGATAGAGTCATTTATAATCTACATTTACTAATCCAACAAGAGTTGTAATTTATTTAAAACTTAAACAAGAATTAAAGTCATACTTTAATTCCAATTAGAGTCCTATTCAAAACCAAAAGACAAAATCTCTAGTCATACTAGAAATATAAGAGAGTTTCGAATCCAAGTCAAACTAGGACACTTAATGAGAATATTCAAAATGAATTTTATCAAGTAAAACTCATCGACTTAGATAATGTTAAATTGCACAAATCCATTCTCTTTGTGAGACTAATAGTTGGCAGTGAACTAAAAATCTTTTTTAGCACATATGTCATTGGTGGCCTCTAGAAAGACATTTGACTACTCAAGTTGCACAAAGAACAATAAATTGTACAACCTAATAAATAGTGTATATCATGTTATTTTGTCAAGCTATATCTTTATGATTGAACACAAGACATGGAATGTCACCCCTACAGTTCAATCTACTAGTCTTGATCTCTGAATAGACTGAAATTGTCAAGTGACATTGATCCAATCAATTCACTAGACATGACCTTTTATCAGTATAACATATCGAGAGGCCCAATATATATATCTCTTTAAAAGATAGGGACAAATTCCGTTTTGATCACACGATATCCACACATTTGTCGGATAATAACCAATCACAACTTTTATAATCATCCGGTTAAAGACGACGCTTAATTTTGTCAAATCATTGTGCTCTTAATGTTAGAGTCTCTGGCGATCTCAAGTCAAAGGAATAAATGATATAACTATCATAAGAACCACTTATGACATTGACCATGTAGCATTTTCATAACAGGTTGGTCCAACATCTGTTCCCAACAGATACCCATGATCTTGATCCATATCTGTATACGCATAATCATGATATGACTATCAATTAAGACTCATACTAGTCTTAATATATTATTGTTCCTACAATAATAGTTGACTAGGGATGTTTAGAATAACACAACAGTTATTCTTGGATACTATTATAAAAGAAACATGCATCTACTTATAATAGTTAAACAATGTTTACAAAACTGGCTTAGGACACATACCCCAACATCATTCACCACACAAAAAGGGAAATATAAGATTTAATGATTTTGATGCAATTCCCACAGGGAATATTTCAGATCCTCGTAGGGCATCCCCACTGAATATAGTACTGAATCACCATAAGGATTCCCCATTGTAGGGAGGGGTAATACTGCTCCTGTCCCGTCCCTTATGGTGGGGATGAAACTCCCCCTGTCCTTGGCTCAGAAGGGGCTAGTTGGCAGGGAATCCTCACCCTATCGAAGTGGATCCCCATCGGGAATGGGGACTCCCCGCCCCACCTACATCTTTACAGGTCGGTGTATATGTGTACCCTTATATTGAGCAACCTTTTGATTCTCCTTTCAATAAGATGCAGTATGTGACTTCCTCCTACCATGGTTAGCTAGAGTAGATGCCACTCATTGCGCTCCTGTGGGCACATAATAGATATCATGCCTAGAAATAATAAACTTCCCTTTAGATATATATGATAAGGAAAGACATTGGGAATAATGCAAAAAAACTAGTTTTTTTTTTAAAACAAAAAACTACTTAATAATATGTTTCGGTACTATATAACCCAGACCAAAACATGTCTCTATCCTACACAAACGATTGCTGCCAAAAGGTCTTGGCACCCATTGAGACTAATCCTAACATACCTTATTATACCATTTAGTTGGAATAAACCGAGACATAGCTTGATGTGTTAATAATAGGTCACCAAACCCAAACAAGTAGTCTTGGTTATATACAAGTATAATTTTTTTGGGTCCTTCTCACTTAAGTGATGGTTGGTCGTAACCGACACTTACTCAATGGTCATGGAAATGGACATATAAGACCACAATATAACTCACGGCCCTGTGTTATCAAACATGTACAACTCGAGAATTTCATAAACTTGATTAGGTGTCTAATTAAGTATTTTCAGATTTTATTAAGAATTTAGATATTTGAGGTGGGAGCAAAATGTTATGGACCTGAGATTATAAGGTAAAATATTATTTTTGTTTGTTGTTTGCCTAGTGTATGTACAATACTCTATTCATCGCAAAATAAGGTTTAGTTGAGGTTTAAACAAGGTGTCCACGTTCTTAGAGAGCATTGGTATTTTCTTCAATTTTTAGTGAAATTGGGGTATACCCCTCCCTTAATCTACGGCACAGACTGGCCTAATCTTATTCTTAAGCCATAATCCTAACCACGTAGAACTTAACAATATATTAGTCTGCCTTTCTAATAACCCTTACACCTTTCTCATAACTAAATAGTATTTCAGAGTTAATTAGAATTTTATATAGTTTAAAGATTATTCAACGGAAGTCTTGACAAGTTAGTAGAAGCCATTCTTATAAAACCTAATAATGTGGAAAACCAAGTAATAAAGATCACATGCATATATATAACAAAACAGAGATAACTATATCTTTACATGTGTCTAGTCAATAAACTATATCCTATCCCTAATAAGCGACCCCAAAAGTATATAGAAGACATGTATAAATTGTACATTAAAGTAAAAAACCTACATTAAAGGTAATATCTCTACTGGCTCAGAGGTGGTTGCTGATCTTCTCTTTGCCTAGTCTGCTACTCGACGGATCTGCACCCACCGTCATAAAAAGGATGGTAAGTATAGGAAAGTAGAAAGTTACACCGAGAGACATTTATCCACATTTCCAAACACAACAAGATAACAACTCACAATACATACATTCCTTACATCACAATAATCATTGATACACAAATGCATTACCAAACAATATAACATCAATAGACTATTCAAATGAACCACCTATTTTACATTGTGTACCTAACATATTTAGCCTATATATACCCTATTGATCATATAGACCTTATGTACCAAATATCATTAGGCATTCTCCATATTAGTTGTGAAACATGGCATATCGACCTCATATAATAGGTTCGCACACCTAGTACTTCGGTATTGCCGTTGTGGGTCATTGCTTATCATTAGGCATTCTCCTTATTAATTATGAAACACAGCATATCGACCTCATATAATAGGTTTGCACACATAGTACTTCAGTATTACCTTTGTTGGCTACTGCTTAATCATTTCACATATTGGCCTAGATATTACCCTTCAGGTAATAGCTTATATATCCTATCCTTGTTAGTTGTGAAACACAGTTTATTAACCTCATGTAATAGGTCAGCACACAGAGTACTTCGTATTACCCTAATTGGTCACTGCTTGTACATTTCATCAAACTTATATGGTAGGTTTATGACACTAACTAGTAAGCTATACCGACATCTCCGAATCTCATACCCCTTGTGTTACGTATACCCTAAACCATATCATGAAACCTAAACACACGTATTCTAGTTTAACAACAACTACATAACAAGAATAAATCACACTAATTATAAACACCAAAATTTCATTAAACATAGCAATACAAAGTAATAAAGTCAAGCAGCAACATCAAGACATGAAATGGAGAGAAATATCTCAATTAGTTTACTTACCTCTACTCAGATTTCCTTTCTAATCCGGCCTCTCGATACCTCAAAACACGTACCTAAACTTTTAAGACAGTTCTTTAGGCTCCTGGTACCATTAGAGTTGTTTTATAGTGTGTTTAGACCCTCAGTTAAGGTTTTAAACTTATTTAAGGTGTTTAAGTTTTAATTAGAAAATTGCAAATTTTGTGTTGTCAGAGCACCTAGTGCGCTAAGTAGAATGTCTAGTGTGCTAGTCAACCCGATTAGCGCGCTACACTCAGGTAGCGGGCTAGTTAGTACATCTAGCTCGCTATGTGCAGGAAAACCCAGAATTCTGCACTTTGAATTATGAGTTATCTCCATACATGGCCAATTCCAACACCTTGATATCCCTATTCTAACCTACCAGAGACCCAAGACACCCACCAAAACAACAAGAACAACCAACAACTCAATTATATCATCAATTAAACTAAATTACTAGTATTAGTAGAATTACTTGGTTGATAAACACCACACCTAGCTTGATAACACCTCTAAATAACCAAATCTTCTTCATAATAATTGATCTTCTTCCTCTAGAGCTTTACTTCTGCTCTAAGTTTAGAAATGAAATGGTTTGCATGTTATCTCATCCATTTATATATATATATATATATATATATATATATAGCTAGTATTGATTTATAGCCATTGATCTTAACGTGCATACGCATCTTGAGACTAATCTAATGGCCTACATCTTGATACAATTCCAGTAACTCTCCATTAACTCCATCTAACTAATACCAATTGCAATTCAATTAGTCTCTTGATTTGTCAACACGTATATCGAGGAATATTAATGCCTAATGCTTTATTTTGTTAACTTAGGTTACATTAATGTAAATCAAACTATAAACACATTAATTTAACTATATAAACCACATTGATTTCACTATTTAAGTTACACTAACTTAAATGAACTTACTTACCATATCACTCTTTACCTCGGTCCCACGTTGGCATACATTTTGAGGCACGTCCCCACTCACGTCTCGACATCTACATACCAGTACGAGTGACTTAGTAGTCTACATATATAAATCATACTAAGCAACCACTACTCAAAAATACTATACTACTCAGTCCTTACACTGAGAATTCAGATAATGTACTTGCTCACGGGCCTCCTCACGAGTCAATAGCCCAATTAGGGACTAATTTTGTATTAGTAAATTCTGGGCCATTACATTGCTAGGGTTTAATTTGGGTTTAAATATATGAGATAAAAGAATAATGGAAAATTACCAAAAAAGTTAGTTAGTATTATTAAGGAAGGTTATATGTGTAAAAGGTAAAAAAGTCAATTGCCATCCGCAACCATTTAATCTAAATGTGAATTCTAGATGGGGCTAAAACCCTATACCACATCTCAATCAAACTGTCTTCTCCGTCTCTTGCCAAACCGTCTCGACACCTTCTTCCATTATCATCCTCATCGATTAATATTTTAGGGCATGTGCCATAGGTTAGCCTTATGAAAATTGTTTCTATTACTATTTTATTTGATAAAATAGATGACTTCATTTGATGTTCATTATTATAATATGTTTGCGTGTCTACATTATAATACGATCCATAGATGTTTACCGAAACATCCTTAATGGCCCTTATCAATCATTATACTGGGAACTATAATGAATTAAGACTAGTGTAAGTCTTAATTGATGGTCATGTGATGATCATGCATATAATGATACAAATCAAGATCATGAGTACCTATTAGGGAACAAGTTACTGGACTAACCTAGTATAAGAACACAAGATAGATTAAGTTATAGGTGTTACTCATGATAGGTATATCATTTAGTTTTCTAATCTCAAATTATCAGAGACTTCCACGCGAGGATCATAGTGATTCGACACAATCAAATGTCGTATTTAATCAGATGATTATAATTAAAGGTTTTGATTGGTTACTATGTGAATAATATGTGGAAATGTGTAATCGAGATAGAATTTGCCCCTCTCATTTAAAGAGATATATCAGTGGATCCCTCGATATGTTGGACTAAAAATGACCAAATCTAAGTGAATTGATGCGATCAATGTCACTTGAATGTTTTTAGTCTACATTGAGATTGAGACTAGTATGATTGAACATTAAGGGTGACTTTTCGAGCCTTATAATTAATCAAAGGATATCGTAAGACAAAAGGATATGATATACACTATTGATTAAGTTGTATCGATTTTGATCTTCGTACAACTTGGGTATTCATAATGCTGACACGTGCTGAGCATGTACAATAAAATTCCTACCTTTATTATAATGTTAAATTTTGCAGTAGTGGTACGTGGGATCATCTCCATAGGGATTGAAAACTTTCTTTAGTCAAAAGGTTTTTATTATTTTTATTTTTATCACTAATTACTTATTATTAATTAACTTAATTAACATAAATCAAAGTCAATAAAATTCAAATTAATTCAAATAAATAATAAATAAATATCTAAACAAGTATCTAGAAAAATGGAACATCAATCTGTTTTGTATCGAAACATGTTACTCAAATCATGTAGTTATGAGCATGCTTTATAAAGTATCAAAGATCATTAAAATCTAATCATAGGTAAATAGCCTTTAGCCAGCCATTTGTTCTCCTTATACTGGTAGAAAAGTCACATTCTAATTTTATTGAGCTAACCCCTTTGAATACACAAAAACGTTAACTTCACGCAATAAAATAGCATTAAACATTATGAAAACTTTAAACTAATAAATCTAACATCTTTGGAAAACCACTTCAACATTAGATTTAGATCTCAAATTCACCTACGACATCTAAATGGTAATATACCTTTCAAACAACCCGAGTTACTACTTTAAACTAGATAATGAATCCAAACATTACAATACACATTTGCAACAATGCATGCAATACAAAGATTTATGATTCAAATCAAAAGATAATAATCTATTAAATTAGTAAATCAAATAATACGATTGGTTTGAAGCATAAAACACATAATCAACTCATTATAACTATATAGCAAAACATATATAGTTCATATTCAGACTTTATTTAGATCAACTAACAACTCACTCATAATCATAAATAACATCACAATAACAAAAAGACAATACATTAACAAAAATACCACTTAATTGAATATTTGAATCTTTAAAAGCAATCAAAATCAATAAGCAAAAATAAATCAAAAATTCATAAAACTAGTAAATATTGCTCCAAGAGGAATTAAAGGGCGATTGATTTTGAAGCTTTCTTATTCATAGTGTTATATTTAGTAAATATCCAAAACTAACTCAAACTATTCGTTGTCATCTAAAATGCATGAAATTTGTTCCATCGATTACTCAGTGATTCAGGGTTAAATGGAATCGTTGGGTAAATCCATAGAATTGAAGGCCTTATTTTCATTGATCTATGTGACGATTCTGAGTACATAGGAATCGCGAGAAATCTCTGGCGTTGAAGATCAGTTCTTCTTTAATTCCTTGTTGATGATTCTTTATATACTTTTTCCACTTGATTAATTCTTTCATAATCTTCCCCTTTACTCTATTTCTTCATATACTCCATTCGTTACTTGAAATAACAAAAATAAGAGAAATCCATGTATAATATAGTTTGTTACATCTAAAATCATTCTATAATGTACTATAAAATATGTTTGATAATTGACTTGTCAAATACCCCCTAACTCAATACTTTGCTGTCCCGAGCAAAGGAATATTGTCACGGCCCGAATTCTTAATCTTAGTTTAATTCCTTAATTAAGATTATAGACCCGTGAAATGGGATTAGCATCGAGATATGTGTACTGACCGAGGCGATGTGGTCGAGGTAAATGTTAGATATGTTATGATGTATGCCCTTTGTATTCTATGTGTAGACTACTAAGTCACTCTTACATGTATTTATGTATCGAGACGTGAGTGGTGACGTGCCTCGAGATACTTTCCAGTATGGGACCTGGTTAGAGAGTGATGTGGTAAGTTGATTTAAGCTTAGGGTAGCCTAAATAGTAGTATTAATATGATTATAGTTGATTTTATATTAAATGTGACCTAAGTTAGCAAGTTAAAACATTAGTAATTGATACTTCTCGAGATACATGTTGGCACATCAAGTGACTAATTGAATTTTCAATTGGTGTTACTTAGAAGAAGTTAGTCGAATTATGTCAATATGTAGGTCGTTAGATTAGTCTCAGGATACATATGTACATAAAGATCATGACTAATAAACTAACTTATCTTAATATATAAGATTGGATAGATCAACCCATGCAATTCATTTTATTTCAAAACTTGAGAGTTAAGAAAAATTGCTAGAGAAAAAAAACCATAGAAGAAGATCAGCAACTATGTAGAAATTCTTATGGGTTTAGGAGGTGGTAATCAAACTATAGGTGTTCATCAACTAGGTACTTCTACTTACATTAGTAACTTAGTTTAATTTGAAGAATTTATGATATAATTGAGATGTGGTTGTTATTATTTTGATGATGGGTGTTTTGGGTCTCTAGAAGTGTAATAAAAAGAACCCAAAGCCTTAGAATTGCCATGTAGGGAAAACTCAGAATACAAAGTGCAAAATTTTGAGTCTTTCGGCATGTAACACACTAAATATGCTAGCTAGCGCGCTACTCATCGCTAATCAAGTTGACTAGAACGCTAATGAGGTCACCAACATGCTAGACAAGTCACCCAGAGTGCTCGGTGCTCTGGTAGAAGAAAATTTGCATTTTCAAATTTAAACTTAAACACTTTAAATAAGCCCAATACCTTAAAGGTCTAAACGAACTCAAAAACATGTTAAATGATATCATAAACTTAGGGAAAAGTTTTAGGGGTTTGGGAACGAGTTTTTAGGTGTCGGGGGGCTGGAATAGCTAGGAAATTACGTAGATTGTAAGTAAAATGATTGAGAAATTTATTTACATTTCATTCATGTTTTACAAATTCATTTTTAGTTATTTGATATGAGTTGTCCTTTGCACTCTACATGCTATACCTTATTGTTTCTTCTCATTTTATGAGTTTACTATCGTGACATTCGTTTTCAATTAAATGGTTTCATTGACTCCAAATCATGTGCTATGTCATTCTAGATTGTGGAGATATCTAGTCTAATGAAATAGCATGCTATTAGGTAGGCGTGTTATGGTATTGTAATTTATTTTCTTTTGTGCATTAAATATGTAATTACATTTGTTAGATTCCTAAACCATGTCATTTATTGGGTTGTGAAAGTAGTTCTTCTCTAGGACCATGATAAGTTAGAGATGTGCGCAACAAAATGGGTCAATAGACTTCTGGGGTTGTCGGGTTTTCACCACTAGCTTATGCAGCACACGGGGTATGGGACCTAGGGGTTATCGGCAAGAATACATCACATATGAGGGACATTTGTGTGTATATATATAGGGGTAGGGCATTTGTAATGATGTGAATGCATCTAAAAAGAATTGATTATCCCCTAAATAGTGAAAAAAAGGTTGTTGTGATGTAACTTACGGCCGACCAACCCTAGATCATTGCTACTTAGCCAAGTGTCAGTTTCATTTTACTTAATTGAAGTATCTTATAGCATGATTTATATTAACATAGTTGCTATTATTATGCTTTAAGATACATGTTGTATATTTGGAAATATGAACATATGTCTCTTAATGTTACTTTATCTTTCCTGTACTCACCGTCCTTTTTATGATGGTGGGTGCAAATCCATTGAGTAGCAGAGCGGGCAAGGAGAAGATCGACGACTACCTCTAAGCAAGTGGAGTACTGCTACGTCTGATTTTGTAGGTTTTTAAATTTGTTTATGACTTTAATTTATGCCATTATATACTTTTGAGGATGTATATTATGGATTGAGAGATAGTTAGCCAACCAGACACATGTTGATATATAGTTATCGCAGTTAGTTATATATGCATGTGATCTTTGTTACCTAGGTTTCCACATACTTATGTTTTATATGAATGTCTTCCGCTAATTTGACAAGACTTCCTCTGAATAATCTTTAAATTGTGTAAAATTTTAATTTACCCTTAAATAATATTAAGTTTAAGAAATGGCATAAGGTTTATCAAAAAAGTAGCTATTAAGGTAAGTGTATTAGAAATGGCGACTAATACATTGTTAAGTACTACGAGGTGGAGGTTAGCGACTTAATGCTGGATTAGGCTGGGCGATGCTTTGATTTGAGAAAGGGATAATTGGTATTAGAGCCTAGGTTTATATACCCTAGGCATCGGAGTATAATTTATTTTATAACATGATACCAACACCACAATTGCTATCTGAGACAAACTTTTCTAATAATCAACATATGAATTTCAATAAAACATAAATTTAGATGTGGAAACTAGATGATCTTTGCCTGAAAACCATTAGTTGGGAAGTACGTGAAAATGAGATGGGGATGTCTTATACGTACATGTAGGTTTCTATATGTATATATGCGAGTTATCTACATAGTAGCTGATTTGCGTTCGCTATAAACTTGCAGACACCGATGGCTAATTCACGCGACGGCAGGGATTCAAGTGCTAGTGGAAGCCAACCTACTATTCTGTCTACTGTGGATTATCAGAGGCTATCTGACTGAATAGCTGCTCATGGACATCAGTTAGCTGATATCATTGCCATGATGATAGCACGTTTTGCTCCACCAGCACAAGCACTGACACTACTACTACTTCTATATTACTGGCACTAGAGCTTCCTACTACTGCACTAGCCGCTCCGGTAGTATAGGCTATATAGGTAGTGATAATGCTAACCATAAAGATAGTTTATATGCCATCTTTCACTCCTACGTCTTTTAGCTCGATAATAGAGGTTCAATTGGCAAAGGATGTCATCAGATTAAAGCCATTTTTAATTTGATGGTCGAATATACTTTGAGAAGATTGAGAAGTGGGTATTGTCTCAAGAGAAGCAAGATAAAGTCTTAAGAATTGAGGACAGACTTCGTTCTGAGATATCATTATATACACTATAGAGAGACATCGATGTTTGGTAGCATGCGATGATAGCTTTTAATGGAGATTTTAAGTCATGGGATGCCTTTAAGAGGAAGTCTTATCAACAATACTTCCCACCTGTAGTGATGAAGAGGTTGAAAAAGGAGTTCTTGAACCTGAGACAGGGATATGATGAGTCGGTGATGAGTTACAGAGACAGAAATAGCTATCTGAGGCCGTTTACCAGGGATTTAGTGAGAGATTATTCAGAGGATGTATATCATTATGGAGATGGTTCGAGGCCAGATATATGGTTTAATGTGGTTAATTCAAGTGTTAGTACTTTGGGTGAGATTTATGAGCACGCATTTTCTCACGAGACCTACTATTTGAGTAAAGTTGCCGATGGGACACCATTAGGACCAGCGTTGACACCAGTTAGAGTTGGCGTACATTTGATTTTAAGTACCACAACCGGGGATATAGTGTACCCTAATTATCTTGTTAAGGGATGTCCAGTAGAGATGGGCATGATAGAGTTACCTTTAGACTTTAGGGTGCTTGAGTTCTTAGACTTTGATGCGTTGTTAGGGATGGATTCGCTAGCAGCGTATCATGGTCATATTGACTATTTTAGTAAGATAGTGATATTTGAGATCATAGGGCATCCAATATTTATATAAAGTGGCAATTATCTGAGAGCATAGGGCACTTGAGGTCGACTTGCAACTAGTGAAGAGATGAAGACTCTGGTATTATTATACATAGTTGTAGAGAGTTAGGGACCCAAAATTGAGGAGATTTCAATTATGTGCAAGTTTTCTGATGTGTTTCCAGAGGACTTACCTGGTTTACCACCACCAAGGGAGATAGTTTTCACTATTGCGTCGGTACCAATCACTAGACCTATTTCTATACCACCATACCACATGGCTCTGAGAGAGTTGTAAGAGTCAAGGAGTTAGCTTCAGGATTTGGGACAGAAGGGATTCATTACACCTTTTATATATGTCGCCATGGGGAACACTTGTCCTATTTGTGAAGAAGAGGACGGTACTTTGAGGCTATGTATTGATTACAAACAGTTGAACAAGGTTGCAGTCAGGAGCAAGTATCCACTACCGCGTATTGACGATTTATTAGATCAGCTGAGAGTGTCGCAATTTTTCTCCAAGATAGACTTGAGATCCGGGTATCATCAGCTTAGGATCAAGGATAAGGATAGGTCTAAGACACCTTTCAGCATAAGATATGGACACTATTAGTTTATAGTCACGCCGTTTGGTTTGACTAACGCTCCAGCCATGTTTATGGATTTGATGCATCGGGTGATAAGACCGTTTCTTGATCGTTTCATAATAGTTTTCATTGATGATATATTAACATATTCAAGGACTCGAGAGAATCACAAGCATCACCTTAAAGAGATATTGTAGACTTTGAGGGAGCACAGACTATATGCCAAGTTCAACAAATGTGAATTTTGGCTATCATAGGTTTTTAGGGTATGTTGTTGGAGCAGCGGGTATTACTGTAGATCCAACCAATATTTAGGCTATTATGGATTGGCCAGCAACAATGTCAGTTACAAAGATCATGATTTTTCTGGGGTTAACAGGATATTATCATCGATTCATGAAGGATTTCTCGAAGATTGCTTCCCCAATTACTACATTGACCCAGAAATGCTTCAGATTTAAGTGTTTTGAGGAATGTGAGGATGTATTTGCTCAGCTCAAGATGTTGTTGACCACTGCACCAGTGTTGATGTTGCTAGAGGTTAGACAAAGGATTCTTAGTATATACTGATGCTTCTTATAAGGGCCTAGTCTGCGTGTTGATGTAGGACAAAGGTATTATGGCTTATGCCTCTAGACAGCCGAAGACACATGAGAAGAATCATCCCTCTCATGACTTAGAGTTGGTAGCGGTGGTGTTTGCTCTGAATATATAGAAACATGATATGTATGGAGAGAGATTCACACTCTACACTGATCATAAGAGTTTGAAATATCTCTAAATACATATATAACTAAACATGAGACAATGCAGAAGGTAGAAGTTTATGAAGGACTACGACTTTTATCTAGAGTATCATCTTGGAAAAGCTAACGTAGTTGCTGATGCACTGAGTAGGATACCTATTATAGATGTCGAGTTTGTTAGATGTCATATAATGGATGAGTATGTGTTACTTGAGGTAGCGACGATGGTGAGTGAGTTAGATATATTTATCGACACTCGAGTAATAATTTGTGCACAAATAGGGCTATAAACAGTATCTACATAGAGAGTGTCAAAGGGTCAAAGAACCGACATTCTATACCCAAGGTTCAGTGAGTTAGCCCAGAGTACTGATTTTACTGACTTGAGGGAAAGAATGGATTAGTGTTTGAGATTTAGAGGCAGATTGTAGATATTGTCAGTGGCATAACTGAGAGATGAGATTCTTTAAGATTCACACTATTCTCGATCCACTTTTCATCGAGGAAAGACCAAGATGTACCATGATATGAAGAGACAATTTTTGATGGCTTAGGATGAAGGTGGACATATCAAAGTTTATCAAAAACTATGGGATTTGCCAACGTGTGAAGGCTGAGCATCATAGAATTAGAGGATTATCGCAGCTGCTTCCATGATGGAAGTGAGAAAATATTGCCGTAGACTTTGTCAAGGGATTGCCGAGGACTGCCAGTCAACATAATTTCATCTGGTTAATTGTGGATAGAGTGACAAAATCTGCCTATTTCTTACCAATTTTAGCTCACTACACATTTGACTAGTTCAACATATTATTCGAGAGGGAGATTATCAGACTGTATGGGGTAATCGACTATTATGTCAGACAAAGATGCTATGTATACATCTAGGATATGGTAGAGTATGTAGTAGTAGTATGGTATGCACCTACAATTAAGCACAACCTTTCACCCTCAGAGCGATGGAAATATTGAGAGGTTGATTCAGGTTCTCGAGGATATGCTCAGGGCATATGTACTTTAGTTTGGCGGATCTTGGGAGGAGTACCTACCATTGTCGGAGTTTGCATACAACAACAATTATCAGGCTAGCATTGAGATGGCGCTATTTGAGGCTTTATATGGCAGACCATGTTGCTCGCCATCTTGTTGGGCAGAGCCTAAGGACCAGAAGTTAGTAGGGCTTGAGATTATTGTTGATCATGTAGAGAAAGTATGACAAATGTGCCAAAGGCTTAAAGGGGCCCAAGAGAGATAAAATATGTATGCAAACACGTATTAGAGTGATCTCATATATATCGAGGGAGCCTTTGTATATTTGAAGGTTTCTCCTCGGAAGGCTCTTCATAGATTTGGTTTGAAAAGCAAGTTAGCACCGAGATTGATTTGGCCTTTCAAAATTAAGAGATGAGTCAGAAAGGTTGGTTATGAGCTTGTGTTACCTCCACAGATGTCGGCGATTCATCTAGTTTTCATATTTCTATACTTCGACTGGTTAAGTCGAAGGTAGGTTTGAGACCGATGGTTGACTTGAGTCAGATTGACCTGAGTGTAAATGTATCTTATGAGGAGTAACCAGAACAAATCCTAGACTGCAAGGTACAATAGTTGAGAGGCAAGTCTACCATGAAGGTACTAGTCAAGTGGCTATGGTGACTCAAAACTCATTTGGGAGTGAGAAGACTATATGCGAGATAGGTTTCCATACTTTTTCGGTCAGTTATAACCTTAATTTAAGTTTAAGTCCGAGGACGAAATCTCCATTAGTCGGGAAGATTTGTCACAACCCGAATTTTCAATTTTAGTTTAATTTCTTAATTATGAATATAGACTCGTGATGTGGGACTCGCATCAAGATTCGTGTACTGACTGAGGCAATGTGGCTAAGGTATATATTAGATTTGTTATGATGTATGCCTAGTGTATTATATGTGTAGACTACTAAATCACTTTTACTTGTATTTAGGCATCGAGACATGATTAGGGATACATATCGAGATGCATGTCGGTGTGGGACCGAGGTAGAGAGTGATGTGGTAAGTTGATTTAAGCTTAGTGTAGCTTAAATGTTAGTATTAATGTGGCTATAGTTGATTTTATATTAAATGTAACCTAAGTTAGCAAGTTAAAACATTATTCATAGATACTTTTTGAGATATGTGTTGGCACATAAAGAGACCAATTGAGTTTTCAATCAGTGTAAGTTAGATGAAGTTAGTGAACTGTTAGTGAAATTATGTCAATATGTAGGCCATTAGATTAGTTTCGGGATACATATGTTCATAAAGACAAATGACTAATAAACCATCTTATCTTAATATATAAGATTGGATAGATTAACCTATGCATTTCAATTCATTTCACAAGTTAGGAGTTAAGAAAAATTGCTGGAGAAGAAGAACAAGAGAAGAAGATCAACAACTATGGAGGAATTCTTGTGGGTTTATGAGATGGTAGATCAAGCTATATTTGTTCATCAACTAAGTACTTCTACTTGCATTAGTAACTTAGTTTAATTTGATGAATTAATGATATAATTGAGATATGGCGGTTATTATTTTGATGATGGGTGTCTTGAGTCTTTGAAGAGGTAATAGAGAACCCAAAGCCTTAATAATGGCCATGTGGAGAAAACTCAGAATTCAAAGTACATAATTCTGAGCTTTCCTACACATAGCATTTTAGATGTGCTAGCTAGTGTGCTACGTGTGAGTAGCGTGCTAACAAGTTGAGTAGTGCGCTAATGAGGTCACAAGCGAACTAGATTTGTCACCCAGCACGCTTGGTGCTCTGGTTGAACAAAATCTGCATTTTCAAATCTATACTTAAACACTTGAATAAGTCCAATACCATAGTTAAAGGTCTAAACACACTCAAAACATGTTAAATGACATCATGAACCTAGGGAAACATTTCAGGGGTTCGAGAATGAGTTATTAGGTTTTGGGAGGCTAGAGTAGCTAGGAAATTGCATGGATTGTAAGTAAACTAATTGAGATATTTATTTACATTTCATTCATATTTTACTAATTCATTTTTGGTTATTTGAACTGAGTTCTCCTTTGTTCTTTACATGCCACGACTTGTTGTTTCTTCTCATTTTATGAGTTTACTACATGGCATTTGTTTTTGATTAAATGGTTTTATTGACTCTAAATCATGTGCTATGTCATTCTTGATTATGGAAATGTCTATTCCAATGAAATAACATGCTAATAAGCAGGTGTGTGATGATGTTGTAATCTATTTTCCTTTGTGCATTAGGTATGCAATTACATTTATTGGATTCCTAAACCATGTCATTTATCGGGTTATGAAATTAGATCCTATCTAGGGCCACGATATGTTAGAGATATGCATGACACACGGGGTCATTGGACTTCTGGGGTTGTTGGGATTTCACCACTAGCTTGTGCAGTGCACGGGGTATGGGACTTAGGGTTGTTGGCAAGTATACATCACATGTGAGAGACACTCGTGAGTATTTATATATAGGAAGGGCATTTGTAGCGATGTGAAGGCATCTAAAAAGAGTTAATTATGCCCTAAATAGTTGAAAAAGGTTAATGTGATGTAACTCTCGGCTGACCACCCCTAAATCATTACTACTTAACTAAGTGTCAGTTTAATTTTGCTTAACTAAAGTATGTTATAACATGATTTCTTTTCAGCATAGTTGCTATTATTATGCTCGTTTATACTTGTTGTATATTTGAAAATGTGAACAAATGTCTCTCAATGTTACTTTCTACTTTCCTATACTCACCATCCTTTTTATGATAGTGGGTGTAAATCAATCGAGTAGCAGACAGGGCAAGGAGAAGATCGCCGACTACCTTTGAGCCACTGGAGTGCTGCCACATCTGATTTTGTACATTTTGGATTTTTGTATGACTTTTATTAACGTATTTATATACTCTTGGGGATGTATATTTTAGATTGAGAGATAGTTAGCCAACCAGACACATGTTGATATATAGTTATCACCTTTTGTTATATATATGCATGTGATTTTTGTTACCTAGTTTTCCGCATACTTATGCTTTATATGAATGGTTTCCGCTAACTTGACAAGACTTCTGCTGAAAAATCTTTTAATTATGTAAAATCTTAATTTACGCTTAAATACTATTAAGTTTAAGAAATGATGTAAGGTTTATTAGAAATGTCGCTGTTCAGGTAAATGTATTAGAAAGGCTGACTAATACGTTGTTACTCTCAATCATATTCTCTTATCTTACCTCGTTTTGATTTCATAATCGTATACTCATATTTTTAATAGAAATGATATTAAAAGAAAATCACATTACTCTCGTAAAAAAGAATTAAAGAACACCCCTTTTATTGAAAATTCAACCTCCTAATTGTGTAATACATATCAGAATTCAAAGTTAAACCAATCGTCAAGGTCAAGGCACTACATAGGTTAACTCAATCTCCACTAACAAGCATTAAGCTTACGATAACTAATATAGAATCTTAAGATATGAAAATCAATAAATCATTCTCATTTCTCGAACACTATTTAAAATGTCACCACAATCAAAGTCGATAGGAACTTTTATTCATGAATAATTATCATTTAATATTCGATTGTCGGAATAAAAAGATATACTTCACTTAACTTTGCTATAAACACTCGAGCTAAATCTTTTATTTGAAGAGTTTTTCATAAACTTCATTCCATATTTTTTTTCATATATCTCTTTCTTTCTTCTTCAATTATATATTCATTTTCTTCTTTATATCGTATATTCTATAGTTCCCTACTCCATTTCCTTTAGAATCCATTATTCTTTCCATATAGGAATTCTTCCTTTCATTTTTTCCCACCACTAGACTTTTTGCTCCATTTCCTTTGGAATCTTTGGGTCTTTTCGATTTTTTTTGTAAGAACTCTTGTTAGCTCTTCTTACTTTCACTATAATTAAGGAAGTATTCTTTCTAACTAAGTAAAGTTTATTAGCTATTTCCTATTTTTCCTTCAATTATGGCATAAAATTTTCATTGTATATATATAATACTCGATCAATAATCTTTGTCTAATAAGATTCTTAGAAATTTGACTTGTTCATCTTGCACTATGATTTCGATCTTCTACCCATTATAATGTCTAACACAAAGTAATCAATCCCCTCTAAACTCCTCTTGCGTTTACGCAACTAGGTTAAGTCAAATAGGGTATAACAATTCATTTCCATAATAAAATTCTTATTTTTATAGGTAATAAGAATTTCACTTATATTTAAATCCGAATTATATTCAATTTGTATTCCGAACTAAATAAAGTAAAATGAAGAGATATTACCTGAATATTCAAAAATTTTAAAATTTTAGTTAACTTTGTACATTGAATAAATAGACTCTACCTCTCAAATCTTTCACACATCCAGCTTCATTATAATTCACTTCACCTAAACATCAACAAACTTATTTCAAACCTTGTCCTCAAGGTTTAAAACTTAAGTCGGGTGTTCAACAAAATAAATATACCTCGTGAAACATAAATAATAATTAAAGAAAGCATTATTATATGTATAAACTTTCCATAAACAAAGAAATCACGACAATAATAAGTTGTTAAGCATCACCTTCTCATAACAGGAACCAATCTTACAATAAATCTAAGTCATCTAAAATAAAACATACCCACAATCTCATTTTCAAAACAATACTAATTCATACACAAACTTCATTATCTAATTTAAGTTTACAATCATACTTCGAGTAAAAATTTCAAGTATCTTGTTAAATAATATGAAAATCAAGTAATCAACTTTAATTACTACCTTTTCAATTTAAAATTATATAAACCATAAAGTAATCATGCATAAGCCATAAAAACTGAATAACCATGAGTAATTTGAGATTTACTTAAAAATTAAAAATTCATCAAAAATTCGATATTTATCAAAAATGCTAACTTTGGAATCAACATTAGATAAAATCAATCTTGTTTAGTGATTACCTTCGCGAGAGTTAATTCCTTAAGTATTGAACTCTTGACAACTCCTAGGTTCCTTTTCCAAGCCTATTCACGTATCCCTTTATTCCAAGTTCTAAAGTGTCTCAATATTCTTAATTTACTATTTTCTTTTGGATTGGACAAACCCTAATCGAGGTAGGAATCACGCAAATAATCTACAATAAGGCTTTGGAGGGTTGAATTACTTAAATAATCTATAATAAGGCATTATGAATTATATTCTCAAATTTTACTCTTTTTTGGATTTAAAAACTCTAATTCGTGCCCATTCGCATAAAACTCTCTCACTACTATTTCACAACCCATCTTTACCGAGGACCTCACGTCATTATCGACATAATAGTCCCTAGTTAACAATCCCTAGTTCCGCTCCCTTATTATGTTTAAGATTAGATGCCCATATTTAGCTTCATTTTTAATATTGAAACCCCTCTCCGATATGATTTTCCTATTCTTAAAAATGTCGCTCTTCATCCTATCAAGAGCTTTGGCATTGATTAGGTGTTGGGGTGAGAATTGGATTCTATATGTCTCCTCAATCTCTTCCTCTCCCTTCGACTCATCAACAAAACTTAAAGGTGGAGAATGTTCTCTTAGGACTCTAGTTCGGGTGTTATTTATCAAAATCCTCGTTGGCCTAATTTGTATAGTTGGAAGTTTAGGTTTTTACTTAGGTTTTTCAACTATGGTGCCTTCCCTTTCGCTTCTTATAAGCTTCTACCTCTTCCACTTTCGGTCATTCTGTTAATCTCAAAAACTCATAAGTCCAAAAATTAAATAAACATGTGGATCACAAAACAACATTTATCAAAAATAATTCGGTAAGATTATAGACTTTGTTTTAAAAGGGAGAAATCCATTTGGAAAGCTAGCTTGAAATTCATTGGAAACTTTAAAATAAAATTGGCATCGAAGTGTTAACTCAAATATAAACTTTAAAATCGATTTTTTTAAATATCCTTAAGCAATTGTATGATAAGTCTTTAATCTTTTCAAAAACAAAGCCAATTAAATTGAAACAAAACCATAACCAAACCCCCAAACTCATTTTAAACACAATTTTCAAACCATTTGCAATAGGTGTAAATATATAACAAAATTCTGAAATTGTTGAATTTGTAAATTAACGATCAATGTAATCGTAGCTCTTGAACTTCTCTAAACCATTCTTCCAAGCTCTAAGTCAAATTCTCTAAAATCTAGTTTGGTTCAATGCTTCCAAAAGCAAGGATTTTGATTTGAATGAGACTAGGTTGAGGTGAGAATCACTTGAATACTATGATATTGAGCTTATAGGCAAGGAATTGAGATTTTAGTAAACTGATTCAATGGTTTTGTAGTATGAATAAGTTGGTGTTTGTTGCAATTCAAAGTTTTTGTTTTAAAAACCAAAAATCATGCCCAATGATTCCTGTATAACTGGAATCGCTGAGAAATCGCTAGGTGAATCGGTGGTCTGCAAGGTTCAGTGACCTACGATCTGAGCAATGATTCCTTTATAAGACGAATTTTTGGGATTCGCCAGAGTCCAAATTTTCATTAAATTTGCTATATATTGCTACCGATTTTGCCAGCGATTCTTAGAGTTATTTTGAATTGCTCAGGAATCACTAGGTTAATTATACTTTTTCATATTTATTGCACGATTAACTTATATATCATTCCTAAAAACTTATTTTAAGGTAGAATTAATTAAAATCTTGAAAGTTTGAGTGGGTCGTGTAACTAACTAAACTATTTTATTAAATAAATAAATAAATAAACATATAAATAAGCAAGTAAATAATGCAACTTGCATAAAGCCCATAGAAATAAAAACAACTCGATCACTCCCCTTCATTTAAAATTATCACAGAGTTTGAGTTCCGAAAATATTTCCAATACAATAGTTAAAAGTGAGAGAATGAAAACTTATTATACTAATACTAAACTCCTATTAAAGTCAAAAAGTGAAAGTACAATTTTTTTTTGAACTTTCACTTTAAAAACTTTGAAACCATAATACAATAAAAGTATGAACTGATAAATGAAGGAATTGACTTAAAAATTTAAACCAAATTTTGTGAGCTTGGAATTTCTCAATTAAGGGTAAAAATCAACAAAATGGTGAAAATAGAATCAAGTCTATCAAGTTCTACTTAAAGGCCTACAACTAATGTGTCGACTTAAGTTAGATTTTTGATTTCCAACCAAGTCTCAAAACACATAAATCCTAGCAAGTAATCAACTTCCTAAAAAAGTATTAACTTAATTCATGCTAATTAAAATTTAATTGAAAGTCAAACCTGAAACCAAACACAAGGTGTTCTCTCATTCCTTCATCTCAAAACTTCTTTAACTTGTAAAAATTAATAAATGGAGTTTGGGATTAGCTAAAATTATTGAGTAACTGAAATAAACTAAATTAAACTAGAAATAAATGCATGGAATAACTGAAATAAAGCTTGGTTGCCTCCCAACAAGTGCCTTTATTTTAAGTCATCGGCTAGAATTAGCCTAAAATATCATGTGTCTCCTGCTAATTTGGAGTAGTCATGAACAAATGGATTCACCGTAGCCTAGGGCAATGAAATAGGCATGCCATTCTTAACAGTTTGAAGTTCATCTTGAAATTCTAACACATAAGTATCCATGTAGTCTTGATGGTCTAACAAATAGTTGTCAACACCACAAAAAATCTCCAATTGCCCATTTTGTTTCATCCTCGTTTCAAATTCCATAAGTATGCATGAAACATGAGGTGGATTCATTAACACTAAAGGTTTATCTTTTTTGCTTTGTACATATGGTTCATTTGACTTTTCTCGAATGTGTTTTGCTTTAAATTCCTTATTGGCTTCTTCTTCATTAGTTGTGCAGTCATGGAGATATAACATGTAATTGGGTTCAAGTTCCTCGTCCAGTTCTTATTTTCTTCTCTTAGGTCATCATCCATTAGTGGCGACTCAACCATCTCTTCATATGAAACTTCACTCGAGGTATCTTGATCGAGCAATTCATTAATCTTTCCTTGTATTTGCATTTCTAATAGCCAAACATTAAACCTTCTTTTTCGAGTCTCGTACTATTGCGAAGTCTCCTTAAGTAATTTCAACTCATTTTGTAGTGATAGTAAACGTTCTTGATATAGAGGAACAAGTGGACTAGGCTTATATCTCCAATATTCATCATCATCTGGATAATTAGGACAAACATTAATAAGATGAGAATAATCTCCATAAAAATCGCAAGGTTTATCATGTTGTACATTAAAGCATCGATTAAGAAATTCCATTCATCGTTAGATTTACCTACCCCTTTCACACTCTTAAAGAGTAAGTCTTCTTATTGATCATGATAGTTAGAGTAGAAGGTCGTGAAGTAATCGTGTACAAAGTTAGAGACAAAGATCTCTATAGAAAAAACAAATAAAACAAAATAAACTAAATAAACCAAAGAAAATTAAACCCAATCTACTACAACGACGCCAAAAATTGACACTTGTCGAGCATGTGTAATAAATTTCCCACCTTTATTATGCTATTAAATTTTATAACGGTGATAAGTGGGATCGTCTCCATAGGTATTATATAACTTTCTTCAGTCAAAAGATTTTTATTATTTTTGATTTTGTCACTAATTACTAATTAATAATTATCTTAATTAACACAAATCAAAGTCGCTAGTATTCAAATAAATTCAATTCAATAATAAATAAATATTTGAACAAACATCCAAAAAAATAAAGCATCAATCAGTTTTGCATCCAAACATGTTACTTAAATCATTTAGTTATGAGCATACTTTCTAAAGTATCAAAGATCATTAAACTCTAATCATAAGTAAGTAAACATCCTTTAGCCAGCCATTCAACATCCTTTAGCCAGCCATTCGTTCTCCTTATACCTATGAAAAAGCCACGATTTAATTTAATTGAGCTAACCCATTTAAATACACAAAGACATTAACTTCACGCAATAAAACCACATTACATTTTATGAAAACCTCAAACTACTAAATTTAACAACTTCGGAAAGCCAATTCAACTTTAGATTTAGATCTCAAATTCATCAATGTCATCTAAATAGTAATAGACCTTTCAAACAATCATAGTTACTACTTTAAACTTGATCATGAATCTAAACATTACAATACACATTTGCAACTATGCATACAATACAAAGATTCATGATTAAAAATAGTAGATAATAATATATTAAATCAGTGAATCAAAAAATATTATTGGTTTAAAGCGTTAAGCACATAATCATCTCATCATAACTGCATCGCAAAACTGATCTAATTCATGTTCTGACTTTGTTTAGATGAACGAACTACTCACTCATAATCATGAATAACATTGCAATAATATAAAGACAAGACATTAATAAAAACACCTTTTAATTGAATACTTCAATCTTTAAAAGCACTTAAAAGCACTTAAAAGCAATAAACAATAAAACTAAACTAAAACTTCATACAACTATTAAATATGGCTCAAAGAGTAATAAAAAGGCAATTGATTTTGAAGCCTAGGGTTCTTATTTATAATATTCTATGTAGTAAATATCCCAAACTAACTCACTATTCATTGTTATCTAAAACCCACGAAATCTGTTCCAGTGATTCCTCAGCGATTAAGTGTAATTAGAATCTTTAGGTAGATTAATGGAATTGAAGTCCCTGTTTCCACTGATCCAAGTGACGATTTTTGGTACATAGGAATTGGTGGGAAATCAGTGGCGTTAAAGCCCAATTCTTCCTTGATTCCTTGTTGGTGATTCCTTGCATACTCTTTCCACTTGATTAATTCCTTAATGATTTTCCCATTTACTCCATTTTTTCATATATTCCACTAGATGAAAACATAATTAATTGTTGACTTGTCAAATGCCATGCTAGAGACCACTTATGACTCATGAACCTATTAGGCCACATGTAAAGAATGGTTTTATGAGATTTTAAATGACTCGGAATAATGAATTTTATATAATAACATTTGTAACATGTAAGTCCTTATGATGTATTATATTAATACCATTTTAAGTACGGGTATAATGGTAATTCACTTACCTGACTTTATACAAGGGTTGTATATATATGCATGTTAAATGAATTCACATTATGATAAAAACTCGGTTGGAATTTTCTTTTTAGAAAACGAGTTAGGTTTCTCAGCCATTCTGAAGTTTTAGTAAGAATAGAAAATTGTTTTCATGTTTTCTCCCGAGCTAGCATGCAGAATCTCAGTCGTCATTCACGTGTGGATTTTAGATAGAGTACGTTCGTCTCTAGCAACATCTTAAATATCGATAACACAGAGAAGAAAACTAGCATTTGAGGTATGATTTACTTTTGTTAATAAGTTCAATGGAATTTAGACTTGATCCTATTGGGGTTTTAAAAAAATAATATTTCAAAATCTTTGCTACCGTTCAAACCCTAAAAACCCAACAAAATCTCTATCTCTCTATCTCTTAACTCATTCTTTCAATCTTCTTTGTATCGTTAGCGCAAAAGCTTGTTTTCTCTCTCGTCTCTATCTTTCTCTATCTCGATAATCACGGTAATGGTCGCAGACGAAGAAGAATAGTGAAATTGTCCACTGATTAAGGTAAGCCTTTGGATTCAAAATTTATGTTTGGTTTTGTGAATTGCTGGTTTGTTTAGTAGTCTTTGTGATTTTTGATGAATTTCATTGGGGTTTGATGTAATGATTGTGGAAGGGAGTGGTGAGTAGTTGGAAATGACAATGGGAAGAACTATTATGGTTGTGTTGTTGTTTGTGTAAAGGGAGTTAAAGATAATGATAAAGGCTGTAGATATTGTTGTGATGTTGTGTTGTAGTTGGGGCAGGGTTTCCCTTGGCTGCTATAATGGCAAAATTTCTAATCTCATTCATTATCTGTAATCAGGATCACAGACCCGTGATGTGGGACCCACACCGTGATATATGTGCATTGACTGAGGCGAGATGACCGAGGTATATGTTAGAGTTTTTATGGTGTGTGCCTAGTGTTTTGTATACATGTAGATTACTAAATCACCTTTTCTAGTGCATATGCAATGAGACATGAGTGGAGACATGCTTCGAGTTGCGTGTCGATGTGGGACAGGGGTAGAGATTTATGTGGTGAGCTTATATTAAACTTAGTATGGTTTAAATAGTTGCTTTAATGTGGTTATAATTGATATAGCAATTAAATGTAGCCTAAATTTTGTATTTTAAAACAAAAGCAATGTGATTTACATCGAGACACGTACTAGCACATCTAGAGACAAATGGAGTTACTATTGGTGTTACTTCTGACTAGTTAGTGGAAGTTAATGGGAAAAGTGTTAACATATGGGCCATTAGATAGGTCTCGAGATACGTATTTACAACAAGATGTTTGGCTATAATTCAACCATTTCCATTTATATATAGTTAAAGATTAAGACATGCAAGCCAAGTTTTTTTCGTTCTCATCACTTAGCTATTAAGAAATGCTTGCTGAAGTGATTGAGGAAGAAGAAATGTAGGAGAAATCATAAGCATTGGTGAGGAAGATCAAGTTAGGCGTTGCGCACGTCAACTAGGTAATTTCATACACTAGTTTATTTAGTGTAATTTGATGAATTCATGGATTTAATGTTATAGTGGCTATTTTTGTGTTGTTGATGATGTTTTGGGGTTTTGGGAGTGTGTATGGATATCCCCAATGCATTGTGGAGGCCTATGTGTGGAGTAAACTCAAAACTCTATTTGCAGAATTATAAATTTTCCTGCACATAGAGTGCCAGGTGAAACAGTTAGCCTACTAATCCATTTTATTAGTGCCGTTAATTGCCATGACAACACAAAAATATGCAATTTTTTAAAATTTCTAAAACACTATAATTGAGTCTACAACCTTAAGTAAAGGCTTGAACATATCGAAAAACATGTTATAGGTCATCAGGAACCTAGGAAAAGGTTACAGAAGTGCAAATATGAGATTCGAGGTGTTGAGAGGTCGGTAAAGCTAGGACTTTACATTGCTTGATGTGAGTATACCCGTTGATTGCTTATGTACATCTCATTTTCAGTTTTAACTTGTTTACTATAGTATATATTGACTATGTCTAGCTTTGTACCCTCATATCATGGACTTGTTTATCATTTCTCACTTATTGAGCTTGGTTTCCATGGTATTTTGATTACTGAATTCTTTTGAATCCATTCATGTGCTACATGTATTTTCTTATTATTTTACAGTAAATATGATATAGATAGCATGCTATTAGGAATTGTGAAACTATGAACAAGTTTGTGGACTTGTATTCTTTAGAAATTCTTGTGCTTTGTAGCATAGCCAAAATTCTGGACTCCTTAATGAGTCGATTTCTTGAAATTATAAAATAGTCATAGAATTTAGAGTCCATTACACTTGACTAGATCAACACACGGGGTAAGAGTCCTTAGGGATGTTGGCACTCACCACTAAGATGAAACACATGGGGTCGGAGTCCCTATGGTTGCAATTGATCTGCGGGGTTAGAATTTTTGATGATACCAGGGTTAGAGTCCTTGATGCCATTGGGGTTTGAGTCCCTAGTAAGGTGAAATTGTGCGAAGTTCTGCATATTCCTTAATAGTTAATGGCTTCACTTACGAAGGTCACAGCCGACCAGATCTAGATCATAACTATTTAGCCTTTTGTTAGTTTCACTTGCTTAACTGTGGTATTTCTTAGCATATTGTTGGCATTTGTATTTTTATTTAATTTATGCTTTTAAATACAATTTAGTTTGTTTTGGAAATCTAAATGAATTTGTCAACGGGGATTACTATTACTTTTTGTACTCACTGTCCTTTTTATGTTGGTGAGTGCAGAGCTGTCGATGAGCAGACTGGGCAAGGAAAAGATTGGCCACCATCTCTGAGCTAGTGACGCACCTCTGCATCGTCATTTTGTAGGTCTTAGTATTTATGTATTATATAAGTGTGTTTTTGATAAATTTTGGGGTTGTATATTGGGTTGAGTGTTTAGATCCCTAACTTATGGTGACTATCACACTGTTTATATTTGCCACTTTGTTATATATGCATGTGATCATCATTTCTTGGTTTCCACACACTTAGGATTTATAATAATTGCGTCCGCATAATATGTTAAGTCTTCCGCAATAACTAATAACAATATAAAGTTTTAAAATTACTCTGAAATCTAAGACTATGTTGACATATGTTCTACCTATTCTGAACATAAAAAAATGGAGGAGATTTGGAAAGAAAGGCTGACTAATACGTAGTTAAGTCTTGTGGAATAAGGATTTGGGCTTAATTATGAGATTAGGCCAGGCGGTGCCCTGGATTAGGGAAGAGGCCATCACAGTTGCCGTGCCTAAGGCATGGGCAAGGCATGTTCTACATAACATAAGGAAGGCCTATTCAACTCCTCAAGCCAATCCTTGGGTGCTTGGGGTGAAATACCCGAGTGAATGTTTAACCGATGCTATTACACTCGGGGAAGAAAATTGAATTTAATGAGAAATAAACTAAAATAGGGATTGAACAAAACTAAAGAAATAAAATACATGGTCAAATGTGATGAATTTTGTTGTTGGCTAGTGAAACAAAGACTTGTTTAGGTTCCAAATTGAGGAATTAGTCAAAATCTAATGAGTTGAAATGGTTTGATGATCAAAGGGAGTTGAATGCCTTGTATAGTGATGTAATGAGATGATTGGTACTGTTTGGTGACAAAATGAGTTCAAATAGGACTCATTAAGGTCCCAAATTAAGGTCTGGGAAATGGGATAGCTTAGAGTTATTAATTGAGTTATAAACATTCATTAGGAATGCATAGGCAAATTATAAGTTGTGAACAAGTTATATGAATGTCGGAGACCCGACTTAAAGTTCAAAATGATTTGTCGATTGTTCTTTAAGCTAAATAATGTTTTAGAAACTAATGAGAGTTGAAAAACATGGAAAAGGGGTGTGAAAGGTGTTTGGAAAGTTTTATAAGGAGTTGACGGAGTTTAAAAGTGGTTTGAATTCCATTGTAACTTGAATATGAATTTGAAGTGTTATAACGGACTTGTGACATTAAAATAATGAATTTTATGTGTAATAGGAGTGTGAAAGCACGTGAAAGCCGGGAACTGATATGTCATAAATTATACATATTTTATACTATATTTCATGTATGTTTTATAAAGTAAAGTCTCTAAAATATGGTTTGAATAGCTTGTATTTGTTTATTTCAGGTTTCTAAGGTGTAATTCAAATCAGGGCAAAAAACAGTGTGCAATACATATATTACAGTCGTATATTGGATTTAAACAGAAAAACAAGTTGTATGTATATCGAGGCACTGTAGCGTGTTTAATAGGGCTGATGTGATGTGATGATGATATAGAAAAACTTGATATGACGTGGTAGAATATGGTTGGATGTGTGATGATGTGGCGTTCATTGATTAGTGAAGTGACATGCCACTGCAAAGTTGGCAAGGATAATAATCAAATGTGGCAGTGTGCAAGATAAGCTAAATAGCATACGTAAAGAAGACCATGGATTAGTCATTCGTACGATATAGTTTATGAAGAAATAGAGATTCATGATGATTGTATTACATATTTGTGTACACATTTTATTTTAATATGTGGTGGTTCAAAAGTCGTCCAATCGTCTTCGAGATGTGTGCGTGACAGATTGATGAAGAGCAAAAAATTAAGAATAAAAGGAGATTTTGTAGGAGGCGAGGATCAATCCTTAGTCATCCAATTCGTTCCTTACTAGTAGGGCTACATGTCCATATTGAAATTAAATTGCAAGTTTTAGATATATTTCAATTTAAAACAGTTGAGAAAATATAAGAGAATTAAAAAGGGAGCTAGAGGATTTGAACCAAGACCACTTTACACATGCGCACAAATGCTTACAATCTCACCTGGACGTTCGATTTAGAAGGGAAATGGGAGGTATTTTTCATCAATTAATAAGACCAATTTTCGCAATAAAAGAAGTGATTGATACAAATTTTATATCTATCAAGATAAGGAGTATCTAGCCTATCTAAACAACTCTAAAGCCTAGCACAAAAATTAAAAAATGTTATAAATAGAACCATAGACCTCCTACTTAACTCTCTCTCTCTCTCTCTCCCCTCCTCTCTCTCCCCTATCTTCTTTCCTTTTTTTCCTTTTATAGCTTTAACGGAGTTTTTCATAGTTATTATTAGCTAATTTTTTTAGACCAAAGGATTGTTATTAAGGTTGAAAGTCTTTTATGAGATCTTTATTTTAATAGTTCTTACATTATTCAGTATTCTTTAATTCATTTATTTAATATATTGTTATTTATGGATTACAATCATGAATCTTGGTATTCCATGCATAGTGACCAGTGTGTATTGTTGTATTTTGATTCAATATCTAATATAAAGTAGCAACTAGAATTTTTTAAATAGGTCTTTTACCGTTTATATGCCCTAGGTAGATTAAGATCTATGTTTAATATTGAAGTGGCTTTCCAAAGGTATAACTTAGTAGTTCGAAGTTTTCACACAACTTAATGAAATTTGTTTATTATGCAATATGTCATATTATCTATCGTTATTACATCTTGTATAAAGCAAGATAGATTTTTACTTATCTGACACTATCGATTTTGTGTTCAATGTCAATTTTGGTGTTCTCAAAATAACTTTGTCAGGTTATGCGATGAAGGTGGACTACAAAAGGAAGAGAAGGCTTGAAGATTTTTAATGATTTGCTTCTTTCATAATGTATGTATATTATTTAATAATTATTTGTTTTTTCGGGGTTAATGGGGTGTGTATAGGACATGGTTTGATTGTTAAACTATTTAAAAACGTTATGAAATTATTTTAGAGGACTGCAAGACTGTTTATGAGTCATTTGGATGTAAATTTCATTTTGGAAATCTTAATAGTTGTAATAGGTTTTGAACTATTGGAAACTAGTTGAAATGACGTTACATTAGTTTTTACATTTAGTTGATTTTATATTGTGAATTACAGGGAGTTGTGAGTCCTTTTAGGCATTTCCCCAAATTTTATTGTCTATTAGGTTTTGGCACCGACAATCCACTTTTAGGGGAGGTGTTGCCAAAACTTTTATAAAATATGGAAGATATTTCATATGATTTTTTAATTTTCTCCAATTAAATTAATCGAGAACTAAGGTTTGTTAAGGATCTAAATTTAGTTTAAAAGCATTACAAATGTTTGAGACGAAAAGATATTTTAAGGTTTGAAGTTGATGGAACCTAATCTATTCCTAATTAGGGTGATTAGGTTAAGTTAGGACTTAGTGAGGCAGGTCCTGATAGAACACTACGAGATTGCAGTAAAAATCAGTGATGGGTATTTTTTCATGAAAAGAAAGCAAACAATGAAACAAATGAGCGAAAATTTCAAGAAAAATATAAACTTACCCTTGTTTGGTTTGCAATTCCATAAGAAGCCTTAACCTAAAGTTTTCACAAACCCTCAAATACACACCCAACCCTAAATAACAACAAATCTAGAGTAAATGTGTAAGAAAATAATGAGAATAGGTGGATTTAGGCATTAATTCGTGATGGCAGAGAAAATGAAAAAAGTGGTAAGAATGGCTTAAGCATTTTTTATTTTGGTTTGGTAGTGGGGCGGTTGCTTGAAAAAAAAAGCACAATTTCATCCAGTTCTTGGGTACCCTTGGAGAAACGAAAGGTGCATTTGTAAATGGGGTGCCCATAGTAATTGGCAGTGTGTATATAACGTGACTTAAGAAATTAGGGGACTAGGGATGGCAAAATGGGTCGTGATATCATAACACGACACGACAAACATAAGATATTACTCTGGGCACAATAATGTATTTTCAAAATAAATCTTATGCAACTTAATGTCTTAAATGGGTTGACATGACTAAACACGATAAATCTTATGCAACTTAATATTTTGTTTCTTGATTCAATTTTTTGTTTTGTATGGATAAGAATTGAAATTGATTTTGATCATATATCTCATTATAGTTATCTGTTAGTATAATCCTATTAGATAGGAGATAAACTTTTAATCGAATAAGAATTATAAATTCTATAAGATAGATGAGATATATAACGATTTCGTAATGGATAAGGATTCAAAGTATCTTAAATTCTAATTGGATTAGGATAAGATATTAAGTTAAAAGTGGGCCCGAGTTAATTAAAAATGTTTTAGTTAACATTTTCTAGAATTAAAATAAGGGGCAGTTTTGGTCAATTGGATTGATTAAAATAATGAGAAATTTAGGCGATTCTGAATTTTAGGAATGAAGTTCATTGTCTAAAAAAATGGGGGCGCCGACCCTTGTACCCTACCCAATAAACGATCAACAGGTCTGCCGCTAACTATTTGTAGCGGAGGGAAATTCATATAATAGTCAATATTAGTAAAATCTCATAACTTGTTTAGTGATTGTACATGCATTGTAATATATGATATTTATCTCATTTAAATTATGTTTACTAAAACAAATAAAAAATCCCTTTTCCAAATTTTAAGCCATGTACCATCTATTCTCAAACACTTGTCAATGATTCAATTATATCAGTATGGGTCTACCTTTACCAGGTGTATTGTGTTATCTTGGTGAGGCGAGCTGAGTAACTGTTACTCCATTGATTGAAATAGTTATACTTGATAAAACTATTAAATTGGTTTTGAGCTTTAGGCACAAGATGAGATAAAGCTCAAAACCAATTTGTTTGAGATAAATCACACTAATCCCTTATCATTGCAATCGATCCTTGAGAAGGATAAGTTGTTTGAGACAAAATTTCTTAAATGGTTAAGAAACTTGAGAATTATTTTTAAGCATGAACGCAAGTTGTATGTCTTGGATGATCCTGTTCCTGAGGAACCACCAGCTAATGCTTTAAGAGCCGTAAAGGATGTGCATACTAAGCATGTAAATGACTCAATTGATGTTGCATGCATTATGTTGGCATCCATGGTTCTTGAACTTCAGAAAGACATGGAACAAATGAAAGCTTGTGATATTACTACAATGCTAAGGAAATGTTCTAACAGCAGGCTAAATAAGAAAAGTTTGATACAGTTAATAACCTTCATTCTTGCAGAATGGCAGGGGGTGCGTTTGTTATTCCTCATGTTCGGAAAATGAAGAGCTATATTAACCATCTACAAATTAGAAGATGAGGAATAATTGAACAGAATGTCAAGAAACCCTCTACTAATGTGTTGATGGTTCGTAAACGAAAGGCTCTTAAGAAGAAAGGCAAAGGCAAAGCTAAAGTTGCAAAGGAAGCATTTGGAACTAGCTAAGCCTAAGGCTACTTCTACTTTATAGTCCTAGAAGGAAAATGAAAAGGAAGGAAACTGTCATTTCAGCCATGCACCTGAACATTGGTTCAGAAACCCAAAGCTTTATCTTGAAGATCTAAAGGAAAAGAAGAGTAGTGCTACTACTGCTTCAGGTATTTATGTTATTAAAGTTAACTTTATCCAATAGTGATTCCTAGGTATTGAATACTAGATGTGGATCTATCATTTGTACAAATGTGCAAGGTCTTACCAAAAATAGAAAGCTAAAGAAAAGGGAAGCCATCCTACGATTTGAAAATGAAACAAAGGTTGCTGCGTTAACTATAGGATGCTATGAGTTAATTTTATCTAGTGGACTTGTTTTAGTTTTAAGTAATTGTTATTATGTCTTTGCCTTGAGTATAAACATCATTTTAGTTTCATGTTTGGATTTGGATGGTTTTAATTTCATTATTGTGAATAATAAATGCTCCATTTCTCGTTAAGATGTTTTATATGTGAATGCTAATTTGCGTGATGGTTTTTATATTCTAAACATGAAAAGGTCGACATATGCTCTTATTCTTAATATAAATACAAAGATATTTAAGTCAAATGATTTAAATCAAACTTACCTATGACATTGTCGTTTTAGCTACATAAATGAGAAACATATTTTTAAACTCCATAAAGATTGACTTTTAGATTCTTTTGATTTTGAATCATATGAAACATGTGTATCTTGTTTACTAGGTAAGATGATAAAGATTCCCTTTACTGGATGCAGTGAAAGGGCAAGTGATTTATTGGGTCTAATACATACAGATGTGTGCGGTCATATGAACAAAATGGCTAGAGGGGGTTATCAGTACTTCATTACTTTCATTGATGATTTTAGCATATATGGTTACGTGTATCTCATGAAACATAAAAGTGGATCATTTGGGGTGTTTCGAATATTTCAGAATGAAGTGTAAGATTAACTTGGTAAAACTATTAAAACATTTCGATCAAATTGAGGAGGTGAATATTTTAGCCAAGAGTTCATTATCAACTTAGAAACTATGGGATTCTTTTCACGGTTAACTCCTCCAGCAACTCCACAATGGAATAGTGTTTCCGAAAGGAGAAATCAGACTTTATTCGATATGGTTTGATCTATGATGAGTCATGTAGATCTTCCTATTTCCTTTTGGGATTATGCCTTAGAAACTGCCGCATTTACACTGAATCATGTTCCTTTTAATGTGGTAAATAAAACACCATATAAGATGTGGTTTGAAAAAAGGCCAAGTTTGTATTTCCTTAAGATTTGGGGCTATGAGGTTTTTGTACCAAGACAAATCTCAAAAAAATCATCAATCAAATTTACTAAGTGTGTATTTGTTGGTTATCCTAAAGAAATTAGAGGATATTACTTTTATAATCTCATTGAGAACAAAATGTTGTCGCTTGGAATGGTGTCTTTATTGAAAAAAAGCTTATTTTAAAAGATGATAGTGAGAATAAAGTAAGTCTTAAAGAAGTTCAAGAACCACAAATAAACACTCAACCGCCTGTAGGAGATCGGCAAATTTTTGAACTAGTTGAACCTTTACAGATACAACAAGGCCCACGTAGGTCTAATAGGGTAAAATATCAGCTGATAGATTTGGATTTCTTATAACTAATTGTAGCGAGGCATTGCTTATATATCGAAATGGGCCTACTGCTTATCAAGAGGCACTGTCTAGCCCTAAGGTAGATAAATGGTTTAGTGCCATGAGTTTTGAGATGTAATCCATGTATGATAACCAAGTTTGGAACCTAGTTGATTTATCTTTGAAGGTGGTAAGAACATTAGATGTAAATAGGCTTTCAAGAAGAAAACTGACATGGATGGCAATGTGCATACTTATAAAATACGTCTAGTAGCAAAAGGTTCACGCAGACTTAAGGTGTTGATTCTGATGAGACTTTTTCTCTTGTAGCCATGCTTAAATCCATTAGAATTCTAATCGCCATAGCTGCATATTATGACTATGAGATATGGCAAATGGATGTCAAAAAAATGTTTCTAAATAGAAAGTTACTTGAGGACATGTATATGATATAACATGAAAGGTTTGTTCATTTTGAGAATTCTAGGAAGGTATGCTAGCTGTAAAGATCTATTTACAGATTAAATCAAGCTTCTTGGAGTTAGAATCTTCATTTTGATGAAGCGATTAAGGGGTTTGGTTTTATTAAAAACAAATATAAGATTTGTGTATACAAGAAGGTCAATAGAAGCGTAGTTATTTTCCTGGCACTGTATTATGATAATATATTACTCATTGGAAATGTCATCTAAACCTTGCAGAGTGTTAAGTCTTCATTAATGAAGTGTTTCTCAATGGCGGACTTAGGAGATGCAGCCTACATCCTTGGGATTAAGATCTACAGGGATAGATCTTAAAGGTTTATCGGTCTATGTCAGAGTGTTTATATTGACAAGGTATTGAATAGGTTCAGTATGCAAGACTTTAGAATAGGGTCATTTCCAATGTCTCATGGTATATGTCTCGGCAAGACTCAATGTCCTAAGACTAATGATTACCGAGAATGCATGAATATGATACCATATGCATCAACTATTGGATCTATTATGTATGCCGTTACGCACTCGACCTGATGTATCATATTCTTTGAGCACAATAAGCAGATATCAGTCTGATACCGGTGAGAGTCACTTGATAGTAGTAAATAACATTCTTAAGTACTTGAGAAGGACTAAATAAGTGTTCTTGGTCTATGGAAGTTTGGAAAACGAGCTTGTAATAAATGGTTACCCAAATGCAAGTTCTCAAACTGATATAGATGACTTTAGATCATAGTCTGGATACATGTTTACTTTGAATAGAGACACAGTGAGATGGAAAATTTTGAAGCAAGACACAGTGGCATATTCTATAACAGAAGCTGAGTATATTGCAAAGTCCGATGTACCGAAGGAGGCAGTTTAGAATAAAAAGTTCATCTCTGAACTTGGTGAAGTTTTGAGTATAGCTAACCCCTTTTGCTTGTATTGTGACAGCAATAAGTCGATAACATAGGCCAAGAATAAGATCACACCACTAATCCAAACATATACTTAGCCGTTTTCATATCATTCGAGAAATCATTGAGATGGGAGACGTGAAGATTTGCAGAGTTCCTACAGAAGACAACGTTGCAAATCCTTTGACGAAGGCTCTTCCACAATGGAAACATGATGGTCATGTTAGTTCATTAGGTTTTTGATACATGAATAATTGGCCTTGGTGCAAGTGGGAGATGTTGAGGCTTGCGCCCTATGTCAATCTACAAACATTATTTATCTTATAATTTTAGTTAATAAAATCGAGGTTTTCATTTGCTATTTTATTATAAGTGATTGCATGTTTACCTTATACTAAAAACAATAGGTATTTGTTGAAATATCCTAAATGTCCCTAGTTGATCATTACACTAGAACTATAATGAATTAAGGCTAATGTGAATCTTGATTGATGGTCATGTGATGATCATGCATATAGGGATAAGAATCAAGGTCATGAGTACTTGTTAGGAAAAATTTGGTACTGGACCGACCTGCTATGAGAACACCACATGTATTAAGTCATAGGTGTTACTCATGATAGGTAGATCATTTAGTCATTCGACTTGAGATTACCATATAATTTAATATTAGGAGCATGATAATTTGACATAATCAAACGTAGTAGTTAACCGGATGATTATAAAGGTCGTGATTGGTTACCATGTGAATAATATGTGAAGGTGTGTGATCAAGACAAAACTTGTCCCTCTCGTATAGAGCGAGATATAAATAGATCCCTCGATATGTTCGATTCTGAAATGGCTAAGTCCACGTGAGATATAATCAATGTCACTTGGATGTTTTCACTCTAGCTAAATATCGAGATTAGTATGATTAAACATTAAAGGTGACTTTCCATGCCTTATGTTTAATCGAAGGGCACAACTAACAAGTCAACTTGACATGTTTTATAGTGTGATTTAGGATGGTTATAGTTCAAAATGATGACATTACACTGGGTATTCTTTTGTTTTTTTTTTTTTTTTTTTTTGATTTGAAGATTTAATTAGAAAAAATGAAGAAATTGAAGGAAAAAAGGAAGAAAAGTCAAAGCAGTCAACTAAAGAATAGATCCAACGATCAGCCATCAATATGAGATTACAAAAAAATGGTTGCCTAAATCCGAAGTAGAGAAGCAAGCGATCAACCAACGAATTGGGATTTACAAAGGAATTGCTGGAAGAATCGATGGAGAACAAAGAAATATTTCCAGTGATTAGCTTGGTGATTTGCAACATAGGATTTGTTGACAAATCGCTATGGTCGGTGACGAGTTTTTTAGATTACTACTAGGAATTTGAGTTTATCTATGATTTTTACACTTAGGGAAACTATAAATAAGACTTTAAGGCTTTGAAATTGAGGGCCCTCAATTAACCATTATTAGTTTTAAATTTTTTTCAATTAGGTTTTGGTTTAGTTCATTATTCATAGCTTTTGGAGACTCTTTGGAGATTCAAGACTTATTTAATATTAGTATTTTACATTGATGTATAATTATTTATTTATTGTGATGTTTATTATTAATATGTATGAGTAGCTTATTATTCTAAACAATACTCTAGACATGATTATAAACTGTTCATGAATTTAGTCGTAATGCAAAATTCATGTGCTTAATGCATTAAACCAATCGCACATGTCAATCACAATTTTAATAAGTTGTTTTTGCATATTACAACTAATGATTCTTTGTATTGACTGTATAGTAGCCAATATGTTTCTTAGGATAGGGTATCTAAATCTAGGTCTATAATTATTGACAACAATTATAGAAATAGTAACTATAATTAATCTATAGGACAAAATTACCCGAGTGGATGTTCTAAGTGATTGTGTTCTAGGTTATTTAATAGCTAGCATAATAATGGTTTTTATTTAGTTTGAATTAGGTATGAATTTTATTGAGTGTTAATGCCATCGTATTTCTAGTTTATTGCGCTTTATCCAATAAGTAGAGTTACAAGGGCAAGGATATGACTTATTTCCATTAAATATAGTAAAGTAGATAGTTTGTTAAAGCTATCAACCTATTATGATTAGAGTTTAATGATTTGGGATCATTATATAAAAATGATGATTTGATTATGACTATGTTTTAACGAAAATGTCCAGATATGATGGTTTACTCATCATTCTTTAAGATGTATTGTTTAGATGTTTAATTTATATCGATTTCTCGATTATTTGTTTGAATTGCATTAAAATAGTTTATAGAATTTAAATTTCTTATAGTTTAATTATTTTTATTAATTTATTGTTTCGTTTTTAGATTGATAATGTTTAATTCCCGTTTTAATTAGATTAGTTAAATTAATGTAAATTAAATCCAATAAAACCTTAGGGTAGCCTTATTTCTGAAGAGATTTTTAAAATCCCTGTGGAGATGATACCATTTACCACTACTACAAAAAATAGGAAAATACAGGAAACTATTATGCATATTTGACACGTGTCAACGTAAAAAGGATATGGCATATGTTATTCATTAGGTTGTATCGATTTTGATATTCATGGTACTTGGGTAGTTATAACGCCTTGCTAAAGATTGCTAATGACTTGTGTACCAAAATGAATTTGGTTCACTACCAACGCTGCATGAATTTATTAGGTTGCACATAAAGAATGACTTTACGCAATTTCAATTGGTACCGAGTAATGAATTTTATATGATTCATAACATAAAAACACTTACGATTTGTTATATGATAACTTATTAATAGGGGTGTATGTGTAATTTGCTTAAATTGCCTAATTATAATAGTTGTGTTACGAATAGAATTGAGGGCTTATCTACGAATATAAAAAGAGGACGATGCCTTAAAATGAAATAAGATTTTATTTTTTGCTATTTTCGAGTTCTTCGAATTTTGAAAAAAAAAGAAAAAATATTTTCTATCTTTCTAGGGGCTAGCACTCCAAATTGTGGTAATTGTTTGTGTGTGGATTTCAGATAGAGGACGCGCTTGAACGTCTTGGAAATTGAACAATAAGAGAAGAAAATCACAGATTAAGGTATGATTTAATTTTGTAGATTTAGTTTATTAGAACTTATTTTCGATCGTGTTGAGGTATTTCAAAATCTATTTAGAATTTTCTGGTGCATATGAACCCAAAACCCAACAGACATAGCGAAAAATTGTCTCTCTAGTAAAGGTGGTAAAACCAACTTGCAGTAGGTGATAAGTCTCCAATTGTGTAATATTTTAGTGTGATATTACTATGAATTTCAAGAATTTTATCTCCAATTATAATTTAAACCTATGTTTTTGTATTTTCAAGGTAAATACATGTTATTGGACAAGAATGAGTGACTTCTTACAAAAATTCAGTCAATAAGCTAGAGAAAGGCTCAACGCCTTCATAATGCCTCCAGGTGACCTCAAATCACCATAACATCATTGGCCTTAACTTGACCAGATTAAAGGAAACATATTGGAGATGTATGAAGCCTTATGAAGACTCGGGAGAAAAATGAAGTTTAACTCCAAGGAGAAGGTCGACGCCTTCACAATGCCCTTGGGATGTATAAACGGTGCTAGCAAGGTGCTGAACTTAAGTCAAGATAAAATCGAAGGAAAAAAGAGTATCTTACCTTCTTCTCGGCGATTTCCGGCACCTTGGGATTTAACACATACAATGTTGTACATATCCGAAGATTGGTAGTTTCGTACTTTGTAGGTTTGCAAGATTCGAGATTAGATTACCTTTTAGCACACTTCTATTAGAAATAGGAAACCCTAGAGCGACTTAGGGCTCTCTCTAACTTTTGGAGGGGCTATGTTATGTTTAAGATCAAAAGGTTTACGAGTACTTGGTTCACATTAAAGGTATTATTTAGTTTATTTTCATTGCTTTGATTTATTTACATGAGTAATAATTACTAAGTCTTCTCTGGTTTGACGATTATTCATACTTGCATACTTGATTTATGAGGTTTTGTTTATTGAATTGGTAACTTTATTTATTAGATTCTTATAACTTTGATTGCATCGTTTATAATAGATTAGATTTATCACATTCGTAATATGTAAAGGCCAATATACGTGTTAGTGCAGAAGATTTTTTAGTGATCTTACTGCCGTCCAGTAAGGGGGATTGCGTTAGGTGACAAATAGAGCTTTATTTTTTGACAATCGATGTGCTCTTGTGTTGTTGGAGTATAAGGAAGGTAGCAGTTCACTGTAGTTAGTACTTAAGGCAAATGTTTTCATAGATTTTAATGCTATTTTTATATTGAAAATCTACATCGTATCCAAAGGTTTTGCGGTCTAGTTAGTATATGTTTGTGTCGCACGTTCCTACCACTGACCATGGAAATTTGAGTGATTTTAACTTAACCTTGTTTATAAAAACTCAATCATGAAAAATATATTTTTAGTGATCGATGATTAATTCAAATGTTTGCAAGATATAAAAATATTCTCAATCTAAGCTTTCTTTATATTGTTCAAGTTATTATTTCTATTTCGAATGCATTTTTAATTGTTTTAGGATAATTTGTTAATTAAATTTCTTTTAGGATTAGTTCGTAAGAAACCCCATATTTCAATTTAGTTTATAACGTAGGTATATTTCACACTCTTTACGGGTTTGACCTCATACTTACCTCACTACAAATATATAGTAGGTGAATTCGAGACTATTATTGGTGCCTTTACGCTTGAGGAGAAGATATCAAGTCAACGCCGCCAAACAATTTCCAATACCACCCTAGAAGAGGTATTCAAACCCATTAAATTATTCCATGAATTGTAAGAGAACTTATGAAGACCAGTGCTATGGTTTCCACTATAGTAACCACCAATTAGTCATAATGAAAGAACAACAACCACCTTCATGAGAGAAGGCCGCTACTTTAGAAGAAATTCAGAAGTTGTTTGAGTCTTATACTCAATAGTGTGATATGAGGCTTAATGAGATGGTAAGGCAGATCGAGCAAGTCAGATTCAAGAATCAAGTAAAAAGGGAAGGAAGGCAACTTACTAGCAAGATCACCTTGAGGAGTGGCGCTGAACTTGAAGGACCAAAGCAACTAAAACACTAAAGCAACACGAAGGAGGCAAGAGCAAATGCTAAACATGACATAGAAGTTAATGTTACACCACCTGAGGAGCCAAAGATAGAACTAACCATGAAACCTGTTATTCTTCGTCCGCCATTTCCCTAATGTCTCGTAAAATCAAAGGAAGAGGAGCAAGACAAAGGAAGCATATATACCCTCAAGAAAATAGATATTAATATCGATTTGCTAGATGTTGTAGCCAATATTCCTAGGTATGCTAATGTTTTAAAGGAGTTATGCAGTAACAAATAAAAGTTATATGAATATGAAAAAGTCACTGTAGGTGATATCGTGGCCGCAAGTATGACAACTTGATTGTAGTAATAATGTGATCAAGTTACGTTGATTACGGATATAATCCACATGGAAAGGTGTATTGCACTCAGTATACTTAGTCAGGTTTACTCTATCGCTAAGGAAATCTTTTTTAATCTGTTTTAAAACTATAGTATTCTAATCTGACAAAATAATGTAAATAACTTGTACTCTTATATTAAGAATATCTTAGTTCACAACTTCACCTAGGTAACGAATAGCTATGCTTTTCGACTCACTCCCTTCATCTTCATTATGTGTATGCAATGCTTAATTAGAATTGATAGATTTCCTTCAAATCCATTTCAACCCACTATTGTGATGGAAAATAATTTAATGTACAAAGTAGAACTCCACCTATCATTGTAAATAACGTAATTTCCACATTGCTTTAAGTTTTGAATCTTTAGATTCATAACCAATTAAGTTTACTATCCATGTTTCCCTAATCAATAACTATCTATCGATGTTATATATTTTAGGGGTGGGCAAACCGCGGTTTGGTTTGGAAAACCACCAAACCGCGACGAAACCGAAGGTCTACGATTGTAGACGTTGCGTAAGAACCCTTGTGAAGACCCATGAGAAAAACAAAGCTCAAACTCTAAAGAGAAGGCCAGTACCTTCACAACGCTCTTGGGATGTACACATGGCGCTAGCAAGGCGTTGGACTCAAGTCTGGACATAATTGAAGGAAAAAATGAGTATCATAGTGCCTTCTTAGCGATTTCATGTGCCTTGGAGTTTTTCACGTACAACGTTTGACATAGTCGAAGATTGGTATTTTTGTATTTTGCGAATTTGCAAGATTCAAGATTAGGTTACCTTTTATTGCACTTCTACTATAAATAGGAACCGCAAAATGACTTAAGGGCTCTCTCTAAATTTTGGAGGGGCTACATTTTGTTTTACATCAAAAGGTTTACAGAGTTTTTAGTTTGCATTAAATGTACTATTTTCTTTATTTTCATTGCTTTGATTTATTTGTATGAATAATAATCACGAAGTCCTCTATGGATTGAGAATTCTTCATACTTGCAGACTAGATTTATGTGGCTTTTTTATTGAATTGGTAACCTTATTATTAGATTCTTGTAACTTCGATTGCATCGTTTATAATAGATTAGATTGATCACATTCTTCATATGTAAAGGCCAATACATGTGTGAGTGTAGGAAAATTTGTTAGTGATCTTACAACTGCTTGGTAAAGAGGATTACGTTAGGTGATAAATAGAGCCTTGTTTGTTGGCAATTGATGTGATTTCATGTTTTTCAAGTTTAAGGAATGTAGCAGTTCATGCTAGTTACCACTCAGGGCAAGTTTTTTCATAAAGTTTAATGCAGTTAGTTCATTGAAAATCTACGACATATATGGAGGTTTTGCAGTCTAGTTTGTATGTGGTTTTGTCGCACATTCCTACCACTGAACATGAAAAACTAAGCGATGTTAACTTAAGCTTGTGTATAAGAACTTCAATAGTGAAAAAGACATTTTTAGTGGCCGATGATGAATTCAAATGTTTGCAAGATGTGAAAATATTCTCAATCCAAGCTTTCTTTATATTGTTCAAGTTATTATTTATATTTCTAATGCTTGTTTCATTGTTTTATGATAGTTTATTAATTAAATTTCTTTTAGGATAAGTTCATAAAAAAACTCCCTATTTCACTTCGGTTCATAGCTTGGGTATTCTTCATTATCTTTGTGGGTTCGACCTCATACTTACCTCACTATAAATCTATAGTAGTAGGTGAATTTGAGACTATTATTGATGCCTTTAATGCGGTATCAGTAGGCAACGAGACCCCAATTGTTTGGTCACTTTAAATGGTCCAATATACCTAGGAGCAAGCTTCCCTTTAACCTTGAATTTTTCATCTCCTTTCATGTGCAATAACAGAAAACTTTAGCAACATATGGTCTTTTTCCTTAATGTAAACTTACTGATAACCCTTATCGGCACATTTCTTTTATCTGTCGTGCACAATCTCCAGCCTTATTAACACTATTTCACCAACCTATGTCCAACACATTGGAGACTTATAAGAGGCATACCATAAAGTGCCCCGAATGGTACCATGTTAATGCTTGCCTGAAAATTGTTGTTGTACGCTAATGAGTATTTATTTATGCTTCTATTTATATAGTATTTAATATGAATAATAGTTTGAAACTCCCATGTTATTGTCTTATATTCTCTTTTGTGGTATTTTAGGGTTTGAGAAGGATTATAGGCGAAACAGATGAATTCGAGAATAAATCAAAATGGAAAAAAAATTGGTATAGACTTGGCACCGTGAAGCAGCAGAGGTGACGCTGCCAAGTTCTTTGGATGACCTCACTAATGGTGCAATAGCAGACTCACACAACCTTGACTAATAGATAGGTTGAGAGACAGCTTAGAGGATTTGATTAAACAACATCAATTTGAACGGATGACACTAAATGATAGTACAGATGGCAACAAAGACAACATAAAATAACTAAATCAAGTTTCAAATAGCTCTTCACTGTCGTGACCCACGTCTCCCATTCATTGCCATGACACCACTAACAATATCGCTTATGTTGCGTCGAAGGCACCAATAATAGTCCTGAATCTGCTGACTACTGTAGATTCTTAGTAAGGCATGTATAGGGTCAAACCCATAGAGACTGTGAAGAATAAAAAGCCTATGAACTGAAAGGAAATATAAGGTTTTCTAACAAGCCTATCCTAAAGGAAATTTACTCAACAAACTATCTTAAGATAATTGAAACATGCATTAATAATCAAAATAGAAATAATAACTTGAAAATATAAAGAAAGCCTGGATTGATGATAGTTCCATATCTTGCAAACATTTGAATTAATCGTCAGTTATGAACAACTCATTTTTCCTATCGAATTCTAATAGGCAAGCTTAAGTGAAAAAACTCAGTTTACATGGTCAATGGCAGGAACGTGCGACACTACAACATATTAACTAGACCCATAAAACCCCAAGTGCTGCAGATTTTCAACGGACTAGCAACCTTACACGCTTTGAAAACACTTGCCCTAAGTGGTAACTAGCATGAACTAGTACCCTCCTTATACTCCAAAAGCACAAGTGCACATCGATTTCCAATAGACAAGGCCCTATTTGTCACTTAACGTGATCCCCTTTACTATGCGAAAGTAAGATCACATACAAATATTTCCTATACCTACATATGCATTGGCCACTAATGTGATGAATGTAATAAATCTAATGTAGTGTAAGTAATAGATTTATAATCAATGTTGTCATACAAATAAGGTTTCCAGTTCAATAATCAAAACCTCATAAATCAAGTTTGCAAGTTTTATAAACCCTAATCCAAATAGGAATTAGTAATTATTATACATACAATTAAATTAAAGCAATGAAAGCAAACTAAACTAACTAATAGTTTAAAAGTGAAAAAAACTCCCGTAACTTTTCTCCAAAACACTATAGAGCTCTTTCTAAAAAACTAGAACTAAAATAAAAGGTATTTTGAACGTCTAAACCCTAGTTATTTATAGTAGGACGAAATAAATTGAATTAGATAGTGAAAATCTTGCAAATCCACTAAATTGAGAACTTTAAATCTTTCGATTAGTCCAGCACCCTATGTTCAAAACTCTAAGGCACTGTAAATCACTAAGGAGCGCTACGACACTCTATTTTTTATTTGGTTTTGTTCTGACACGTGCTAGCACCGCCTCAACACCATATGTTGATGCCAATGTGCAGGGATTTTTCTTGGAACTCAAGCTACGACTTCCTTTTGGGTCCTCCCAAGGCTTCATCCACAACATTTCCAATGAGTTTCCTACAATACAGTCAGGTTTCATTAATGATTTTATGGCGATTTCTTCACACCTAAACCGTAGTCAAGGCGTTGGACTTTTTTTTCAACTTTTTGACTAGGTTTTGTGGGAAATCACTCCTTTATGTCCAATAGCCATATTTACTCTGAAAACGTGAAAATGGAGGCTTAATAATATAAAATAAAGATAAAAGTTTCGGGATTCATAACAAAAGTATACCAAAACATAACACAATTAATGACTTATCAAATACCTCCAAACATAGACAATTGCTCGTCTCGAGCAAAGAGTTATAGGACAATCAACTTGCATTCACAAAATTCATTTCAACTTCACTAATGCCCAACTCAAACTTAAATGATTTTTCCCAATTTTTCACAAATTTTCAAATAGAAACAAGAATATTCAAGTAAAGCCGGTTACTTTGAGTCAAGATATTTCGACCATTTTCCCGAGAAATGCTCTACAAACAACTAGGTTTCGTCAAGACTAAAACCATCTATTACTCACGAGTTAGCTCAGAACTTTTAACAAGCCGAAAACTTGCAATCTCTAAATAGAGCATTGAATACAAATATTCTTCAAATAGAACTTATGCAACCATTCTACTAACACATTCAAAACATCATTAGGAGTCAATAGGACTTGTTCACTTAAGTTTTTTTTCACTGGGTAGGGTAATAAGGAAAGGTAATTTATGGATTTAAAATGTTGGGAAACTTAGACTTAAAACTAGACCGTCAAAAGATTTTTAGAGAACATGAAATGGTTTACACTGCATCTAACTTCATCTTTCTTTACACATTGTGTAGTCTTCACCTTTTTCCAACCACCCGGTTCCCTACTCCATTTCATGTGGATACCATTTTAAGTGGGACTCTCTAATCAGAACTTGATTTTTCACATCATGATTAATTTCCCCTTATTTTTGGTATATAAACAATTTCTCACTCAATTTTTCTTCTTTTCATGTCTCTTTTTTATGATCTCAAATCTAAGGCTAGCTAATAACTAGTTTAACTATAATGGGCTAATGGCTAAAGGTTTAATGTATGTTAAGAAGAGAATTAAGGTTGGTTTAGCTCAAATTGGCTAACTGGGGCTAACTTAATAGGTAGGCTAAAGGATATGGGTTTAATCAAACAAGCCTACGTGTTTCCTATGCTTATTCTTAAGTTATTACTATGTTTCAAATGGATTGCAAACCTATTATGGAATTTATAGAAAAAATCTTGACTCCATACTAGCACTCTTTGGTGTCGACTCAGTACAGTATAGCAATCACAAGAATAGGTTTTCACCTAAACTCTACCTAAGATCTTGTCGATTTAAGGCAATATCGATCAACATTTGAATTCTCAAATTGTCCACCATTATCTTAAGCTAGAATCGGGCATTCAGTTAAGCTCAAAAAATGAATGGAAAAATAAAAAGAACGAATTCACAATTATGGAAATGTGTAACAACATACCAAATCATCAATCCTTAAAATACAATGAAACCATATTACCTGTATTTTGCCGAAAATCTTAAAAAAAAAACTCTAAAATTTGCGAAAATCTTATCAAATCCTTCACGGTTCATCCATGCATTCCATCAACCTGCATACTTGCAAACCCCAAAACTTATCTGAACCTCCTCCTCAAGGTTCAAGATAGTAGGACAACCAATATACAATACAAAAAGAATAAGTGAGGCCTAATAATGGAAGATAAGAAAATGGAATGGAGTGGATACATAGAAGTTGAAAATAAACAAATGCTATGAAGTAAAACAAGAGTTTCTCAATCATAAATCCAAGGAAAAATATCATTACCTCAATCCGATAAATGGTCACCCGGCAAGTGAGCATGGGAAAATTTCCAAATTTAATTCAATTGTTTCCAAATATGGCACCCACCACTTATTCAAACATGAAATAAGTAATCATAATCCTAATCATAACCTCGAAAACTAAACAACAATACAATCACAAACTAAAGCTTACCTTCCACGCATATCCATAACAGATTAACATCTTTTTGCGTATTTTCATGTTAAATTGAAAAGGAAAAAAAGAAGAAGCTTGAGCCCTATAAAAATTTAAGTTAATCTCAAATAATAGAAGATAAGTTTGCTTGAATAACAAGGATAATCTATTAATCTTTGAGTCGTATCTTATCAAGAAAAAAAGTTACGATTATCTCTAAATATATAGTTAAAAGATTTATCTATTATTATAAAGAAAAAAATTCTAATTTGACAAACTCAAATGATAATCAATAAGAGTTAATGGTTGAAATTAAATTTGAAAAGAAATCACTTATTCACCCTTATTATTGGCAAATTTTCACGACCTTTATTTAATAAATCATTAGTCAAACTTGTATAGAAAGAAAAGTTTGTATCTTATTCAATCATTCATACTAATTTGATTATTCTAGACACCATGTTGATCATGCACCATGAATTGCGAACTTTATTTATTAAGTTGAAAGGTAAATCCATTAACCCTTTTCTACACCACCTATGTGAGACCGTGCCACCATGCATTTGGATTGAGAATTTAAAAGAATTTTTGTAGGAGATATGAAGTTCACTTTTGATGCATTCTTCTTCCACGAGAGCCTAAGAGGTCAGATTTTCAAAAGAGAACTTATCGCAACGATCTACCTCATCTCATTAAGTGAGTTCAATGTGGACATCATTTACTCTACTTAAATTGAACTTGGGCGACATATTTGGAGAGGAAATTCACATATATACATGAATTCATATTGCAACAAATGTTAATGGATGCTTTAACATTGCGTGTTAAAGTGTACTCTTAATTATAAATTTTCCCTGAAACAACCATGATTAAATATTGAATAATGAAACCCTAATCTAAAATATCAAAAGTAAGAAAATTACGAAAAAGAAAAAATAATAAATTGTAGAATATCAGTACCTAGCTTAGCATGTGAAGAATGCATAAATATTGATGATCGACCCTGCATTTAAAAAAAGATAGAAATTACATCAATGAAGAATACAAAATTAAAAAGTAAAACTTGGAGTCTTGAGTAAAGGCTCGTGTCCAAAGAGAATATTTGGGCATTGTTTTAGGCTCTATTTGTGGTCTAATATTCTTTATTTTCTCTTTTTACTTCAAGGACCCAATTTTCTTTTTTATGAAAATGTTCTCTATGTCACACATGATATATCATGATCAAATGAGTTGGTTTTTTTTTTTTTTTTTTTGCAATTGATGATTTTTTAATGTTGACAATTCATAGAGAGGCGCGATGCATGGTTAAGATTTGAAATGGAAGTATAATGTTTTTTTTGGAGAAAAAGAAGATAAAAAAAGACAAAGGAAACTATATATTGGTTTAATCAATAATTAGTTAACTAAAAACAATATTAATTTTTGGTGGGTATAATATAATATCTTGATGTTTTACCTTCATAATCAATATTATTTTGTTGATAAAAATAAATGAAGAGGAACATGATCAGAAGACAATGGTCTCCTTATTAATCAAAAGTTTTGACTAGTTGTCTATAATGAAGAAGCTTTAACTACTTTTTAGGAAGAGGTTGTCATTTTTGTAGACCAACAGTTCTCTATTCTAGGATTAGTTAGGGTGCAATATTAGACAATCGGTTGTGCATCGTCGATATGATCATACTTTAAGAAAAAAAAACATCTATCATATTAAAAGAAAAGAAAATAACAAAAAAAGATAACCTTGTGTTCTTCCTCAAGCGTCTTTCTCACTCTTAAGGAAATTTGTCCTTGGTATCATTACCTAAGAAGACATTAAAACTAAAAGTAAAAAAATCATTTTAATTGAAAGAAAAGTAGATTAAGTTTAACCCATATTTTTCTTTGACAATTATCATACGCACACAATATTCACTGCCAAATTGTACATAATTTAGTTGGAAAGTCAATAATTAGACTCATTTCATAGTGTAATTTAGGTTAATTTTGTATATAAACGATGATATTACACTATGTATTCTCTTGTTTTTGTGATTTAAATTTTTAAATAAGAAAATGGAGAAATAGAAAACAATAGAAAGAAGAGCAAAATAGTCAACTAGAAAATGAGTCCAGCGATTAGCTAGCGATTTGCAATAAAACTAAGAATCGCCACCTAATTAGTAGCAAGAAAAAGCCAGGAACCATAGTGAATTGGGGAATCAACTAGAAATTGCCAGCTGAATCAATGGAGGATAGATAGCTAAACTCGACGATTTACTCGACGATTTGTGTACAAGTTAGGAATCACCGACAAATTATTGTGGCCGGTAACATATGTTTTTAGATAAGAATGAAGAATGAGTTTATCTAGGATATGCATACATAGGAAGACTATAAATGTGAAACTCAAGAATTTCATAAACTTTATTAGTGGCTAAGTAAGTAGTATTTTTGGATTTAGATTGAGACTTAAGTATCCGAGGTAGGACCCACACATTTTGGACCGGAGATCATAAGTTCGAAATATTTTTTTTGATGCAAAATATGATTAAATTAAGGCTTATACGCGGTGTTCGTGAGTTTCGAAACGCATTGGGAATATTTCTCAATTTTTTACAAAATTGGGGTATTTTTTGAGGTTTAATTTGGACAAAAATTGAAGAGATAATCACAAAATTAAATAGAATAATTAAAAATTTGGTGGGCGCAGAGTGACACGTGGGGTTTAGGGTGACACGCGTGGGATGTATAATAGTGTGCACGCCTGAGGGTAGTCATTGGCGTGTGTGGCAAATTTATAGTTGCGAAAATACATAGGCGTATATATAATTATTTATAATATAGTTTATATATAAATATATATAAATGAATCATATAGCTTAATTGAAATTAAAAAGTATACATTGGATTCGCTTAAAGACACCCATAACATAAGTATCGAGGAATGAAATGGTTGAACATTGGCTATTGGTAAGATGTATCTAATCTTCGAGATGTGTGCCATCTCATTTGAAGAAGGATTATTGATTTAATCTTTTGGCTTTTGTATAGTCCTCGAGATTTATGCATGCGAATCACAAAAAAATTATATTTATCTCACCTAAGTCGGTTAAGTGGTGATAATCTTGTTAATAGCCACAAGATTGACCTTGAAATATGCAACACATATCTCGAGAAAGAAAAAAGATAAAAAAAAAACCATTAGATTTTTCTTAAGGTTCATTTAATACAATGATCGAGGAAATCTAATATATATTTCCCAAACCAAATACAGTATCTGTTGTTTCAAAAATGAGATTAAATGAGATTAATCGAGAGACTGAGAGATGGACTGACAAAGAGATCTGAAACCGAGGTGAGACTGTTGTTATTTATTGTTGCATTGTTGGGTTGAGTTATTGTTGATCGTTGTTGTATGTGGTTGCTGTTGATGTTAGTTTTGTTAATGTTAGAGAAGATGGAGCGGAGGCTCGGTCGAACGTCTGAGGAGGACAAAGGCAAGAAAATGATCTTCCCTACCCAGACTCAACTCGGGGTTAGGGTTAGGAGCCCAACCCCAACTAAAATAAAAAAATAAAAATAAACTGATTGTTGATGAACAAATGAATAAGAGGAGGAAAATGGGGTTTGATCTCTAGACTGGATCGAACCGGTCTAGTTCATGGGTCAAACCTAATTAAAAAGAAAAAAATAAAAAGAAAATGTTGGAAATTGGAAAAAATCCCAAAAAATAGAAAAAAATCTGAAAAATTATATTTTTAGACAAATAAATAAAAATGGGAGATTCCTACAAAAAATGAGGATTACAAAATTTTCTCAACGATTTATATCAATTTTTCCTTGTAATGCGTGCTACAATACTTGAAAATATTCAAAATTTGGACATTTTTTTTTAAACCTAGTTAAAGTTAATTTTTAATTCTTAACCACAATTTGCAGTTAAAATTAAGATTTGGACATTTGAGGAGTTAATTTGGAGTGATTCCGGGCTTTCAAGACCTGAGAATACTAAATAACTTGGAAATTGGTTGAAACTTAAGAAATTCAAATAGGAGACTTATATGAATTTCTCATTGGTTTTAGGTAACATCAAGGATCCATAAATTTCTCGGAATGAAGCTTGGGAATAGTTTCAAAGTACGTGAAAGCCGGGGAACATTGTTTAAGGCTTCGCTATCAATTTCAAGTTGGTTGGTTGTAAGTAAACCCTAGAGTGGTTTTTACTATTTATGAAGTTTTTCTTTGTACCCGCATGTGTGTTTAGTTTGCATTGCATTTCACATTATTATTGGACATGCATTCATTTCATTCCGGATGATGGCTTGTTAGTGCTACGGCTCAAGAGCGGGACTTGGGGTTAGGTTTCCTGGCAAGATAGATTGGAACACGGAAGACCTAAGGCATGCAAGTTTTCTGACGAGCATGCATTAGACTTTTATTAATATTTTTTGTTCATTCTGGGGTCGGTCAACCTATTTATTGTTGCAAAAAAACTCCCACATTGGGGTTGGGTAGTTTCACCATGTGGGTGTTTTGACAGTTTCAATAACTAAAAGACAACTACAAAGTAGTTATTTTAGTGGGATAATATAAGATTATCTCTTATTCCAAGAAAAAGTGTGTGAACCAACATAGGGTCTTTTTCTTCCCTTGGGAATCTTTGCAAAAGAGTACTTAGCCTGTGATATTTGGCAACTTCTCGTTTTGGTGATCTTGCCATGATCAGTGAACAAACAATCGATCCGCTCGATTCTGCATCTGCTTGGCTTCCAGGTATGTGTTTCCTGAGTTATAAGTTTATCTTATATTGGTATCAAATCACAAAATTTGCTTTTTTTCTGGTCTTTGGTTTGTCGAAATCGATTAGATTTTTTTGCTTCCAGATTTGTGTTTCGTAGAGACAATTTTCGTAAAGCATAATTTCAATTTAATTTGTGTGGCTATTTTTTAGTGTGCGCATATAATTTGTATCTATCATTAATGTGTATGTACAACTATGCCGTGATTTAGTTAAATTAGAAGACAAATTTAATTTTTGGAAACATGTTTTGATTGGGTATGTATGTTCCGTAAATTGATGATTTAATACTCTTGATAAGTTCATGATTTGCTATGAGTATATTTGGATACAATAAATATATTTGGACTCATGAGTCCGGACTCATAGGGAATTTTTTAAAATTTTTGTAAATATTTAAGGGGTATTAAAGGAATTTTACAAGTGATTAGGTTGCTTCATTAATTGGTCGAGGATGTATTTGAAATTTAAAAAAGTTTTCGATCCGGACTCACGAGTCCAAATAGCACTACCCATTTGGATATTGGATATCTGTATCCATTTTTTACTGCTTCTTTAATCGGCGGATACTTATAATATAATATACATATATTATATTAAATCTTTAAACGCTTGCTGAATTTATTTACATGAAAAAATGGTATATAGCTTTACATATGATCAATCGAATTCTTTTTTAAACAGTACACATGTATCATGTAACATGAAATCATGATAATTAAGTTTATAATCTCACAATGAGATCATGATAAGTTGATGATTGGAAAAAAGGTTTTTATCAGTTGAATGAAGCTCTTCCATCGCAAGAGTTACAAATTATACGGTGTATTAAAAAACTAAAAATAAAAATAAAAAGTGATCAGTTACATATGCAATGAAATAATGTAAAATATTTTACGTTGATCTGGATACTTATGATATTAAAATCTATTCATGAAACTACATAATAACATGTGTTGTAGATATATATTAATTGTATCTATTTGCCACCATCCATGGATGATTGAATACAATATTTGTGGGTAATTTGGTCTATATATTGGTTACTTTCTTACAAGAAACTTTTTAAAAAATGACTTATGTTTGAATACTCGATCAAAATTGTATTCATGTTTATATATGCTTCAATATGCATGATATGATAGATTTTTTTTGTATATTGTGCATGCGTGTTTTTTATATGTCAATTACATGTACATGTTTGTGGGAAAAGGAGTTTTGTTGATGAAATTTTGTACAATTTAATAGATTAATAATAATTAGACACATAAATATGAATGATGATTGTGACACTTAATTATGCACTTTTGACTCTATACTATGTAAATAATTACGAATTAACTATTTCGAATTTTGAAAAAATAAGTGTGGTATGTAAGATATTAATTGATGTGCATGTTTTTCTATGTAGATTTTTCTGTGTAAAAAATGATAACTGCTAGCAAAAACATTGTTGCTAAGCTCAATAAGAGTGAGAAATTTAATGGGGACAATTATGCAATCTAGAGTTTGAAAATCCAATATGTCGTGGAAGAGCAAGAGGCTCTAGAGGTTCTTATCCTGACTGAAAAAGAAGATGGCAACACGGTCCAGTACTGAAGGAACCGCGAGGCATTCGAGGCCTAGAAGAAGAAAAATCAACTGGTCGCATTACTTTGCTCAGTAGCATGGAAAATGACATTATGCGAAAGCTCAAGAGTTTTGAGGTTGCAAAAGAAATTTGGGATGCCTTGAAGAAGAAGTTTAGTGGAACGTCTGTCATCAAACTTTGTCCGCTCACCATTAAGTTCGACATATACAAGAAGCGACCTAATCATAATATGAGGTAGCATTTAAGGGAGTTATCAAACATGATTACTAAGTTGAGGGATGTTGGAAACATTCTCACTGATGAACAACATGTTCAGACTATTATTCGATTATTACCTCATAACTGGGAGCATATGAGAGTTAATTAAACCTACAATGAGAGCGTCAAGACTCTAAATGATGCAGGGTGTCATTTAGAACTTGAGGAAGACTGAATCGAGGCTTCAAGGCCTAATACTTATGTGTATATTACTTCCTCAAGTCACATAAAAGGTCATGGTGGCTATAAGCGCAAACCATTTGGTGGCTTTAAAGGGGAAGGATCAAAGAGAGCTGAATATGATTATCATAGAAAGGTTAAAGCTCCTATGGTTCATCATCATGCTAAGTATGATCATCATGGAAAGGTTAAAGCTCCTATCGCTCATCAGAAGAAGAACAAAGCAAAACTCAAGGGCTACAATTATGGGAAAAGGGGTCACTTTGAACGTGATTGCTATGAGCCAAAGATGGTATTAAACCTTAATACACTTTCTAAATCTGTTTTAAAAAGCATAATTTAAGTTTCTACTTCTATTTATTTAACTAAATCTCATCCTTTGTGGACTATAGACTCAAGAGCAACAGATTATGTAGCCAATGGATATGATGTATTCATGGAGTTCCATTGAATTCCTGATGGAACGAAATGGATCTACGTATGAAACAACTCTCATGTTGATACAAAAGGGATTGGTACCTGCATGTTAAGCATGCATGATGAATGATCTTTGATCCTCCATGATGTGTTATATGTTCTTGAGATTTGATGGCTTTGTTATTGTTTTTCTAAAATGTGGACTTAGTATGAACTTATGTGGTACTTGTGTCAATTTGTTTCTTGGACAAACCTATTGTGGTTGTGGCTATGTTTTAGATGGTTTTATTGTACTAGATATTGACTATGTTTCAAATAGTAAAATGAATCGTGCTTATTTTTCCCTTGTTACATCTCTATTGATTCAAATATTGATGTCGATGTTTGACATGCTAGACTTGGCCATATTGGTCAACAAAAAAATAGATAGATTAGCAAAAGAGGGCCAATTGGGGCACCTTGAAAAAGGTTAATCTACCAATATGCGAAAGTTGTCTAGCAGGAAAATGGCAAGAAAACCATTTCGTATGGAACATGAGCTGAATTACCATTGCAGTTAATTCACTTGGACATTTGTGGTCCAATGAATAAGATCCTGACATGGAGGTACTTATTTCATCACATTTATTAATGATTACACTCAGTTCAGTTTTATTTATTTGATTTCTCATAAGTTCGAAGCTTTAAAGTGCTTCAAGAAGTACATTACTTTGGTTGAGAATTAATTACACAGAAAAATAAAGATGTTGAGAACATATTGAGGGCGTGAATATTTATCTGATCAGTTCAAACAAATGTGTAATGAAAAAGGAATTGATAGGAAAATAACTATTTCATATACTCCACAATAAAATGGAGTAGATGAAAGAAGAATATAACTCTTTTTGAAATGGTTAGGTCTATGATGGCCCAAGTCAATTTACCAATCACCTTTTGGGGTAATGTTTTGTTAATTGCTACTTATATTCTCAAACAAGTACCCTCCAAATCTCTGGCTTCCACACCTTATGAATTATGGAGCAAAAAAAATCAAATTTATGTTATCTGAAACCTTGGGGTTGTAGTGTCTATGTTCATGATTTGCATCATCAAAATGGTAAATTATGTCTAAGAGGAAAAAATAGTATATTTATAAGATACTCAGAATATTTAAAAGGTTATGTGTTCATTGGTGAATATTCGATTGCAAACATAACTAAATTTGAATCTCGGGATATTACTTTTATGGAAAATGATTTTCCAACAAAGGGTGAGATAAACCGATCTTTATCTTTTTACGAGATATAAGATCGAGATGATTCTACTATGGTGAATTGTTTGGTTTATGTGTCTGAACAAAGACCAATAACATCTCATTCAAATGGGAGCAAGTTGAAGGACGTTGAATATGTTTCAACCGAATCACAAATAAGGCGTAGCAATCGTCGCAATAACCCAAAACGTCACTTTCTTATTGAAAATGATGTATATATGATTGCACCTCAAGATGGTGATGAGCCTAAAAATGTTTAAGAAGCTCTTGCTTGTCCTACTAAAGGGATATAAATTGCAAAACTATTGGGAATAAATGGATTCTCATAGTTAAGCAAAAGACCGATGGCTCTATTGAAATGTACAAGACACGACTTGTAGCCAAGGGGTACACACAACAAGAAGGAATTGATTATGAAGAAACTTTTTCCTCGGTTGTGAGATTTGCCACTATAAGATTGATTCTAGCTATTTTTTAAAATTTAGGTTTAGAGTTACATCAAATGCATGTAAAAATAGCATTTCTAAATGGAGAACTGGAAGAGGAAATCTATATGGATTAACCTATAGGTTTCATAGTTGAAGGTCTAGAGCATAAATTATACAGACTATTAAGATCCAAACAATCTTCCATGCAGTGGTATATATGATTTCATCAAGTAATCATTTTGTATGATTTTGTGATGATTGATGAGGATCACTTTGTGTACGTCTAAAGATCCAAATGTAAATTTGTGATTCTTTCACTTTATGTGGAGGGCATACTATTGGCTCGAAATAATAAGTAATACTTAATAACCATTAAGCAATGGTTGTCCTCCAATTTCGAAATGAAAGACATGGGTGAAGCAACATGTATACTTGGTGTAAAAATAAAAAAGGATTGGTCAAAGAAGATGTTGGCTCATTTATAAGAGCAATGCATCAAGAAATTTCTTAATAGATTCAATATGAAAAATTGCAAACCCAATGATATTACTATTGCAAAAAGACAAGGTCTAAGTGAACGAATGTGTCCAAAGACTTCATATGAAATGGAACAAATGACAAAAGTTCCTTACACTAGTGCCGTTGGAAGCGTTATGTATGCATTAATATGTACAAGACCTGATATTTGCTTTGTTGTTGGAATAGTAAGTAGATATAAGTCAAACCCAAGACAAACCCATTGCAAAGTTGTCAAAAGGATACATAGGTATCTCAAAGGCACTGCAAATTATTTGTTGTGTTATCAAGGCAATGATTTGAATCTAGTTGGTTATACTAATGCTGATCGGGGAGGAGATTTAGATAAAAGAAAATCTACCTTAGGTTATGTGTTCTTATTGAACAAATGAGTGATTTCATGGAGTAGTAAGAAACAAACATGCATAGTCTTATCAATAATGGAAGTAGAGTTTGTAGTATGTTCAACATTGGTGTAAGAAGTGATTTGGCTTAAGCGATTTTTGAGTCACTTGGTTTTTGACAAAAATGCACCGGATCCAGTTTTGGTGAATTGTGACAGTCAAGCTGCAATTGCTTTCATAGGACGTCCCAAGTATCACTTATGAACCAAACACATTGATACCAAGTATAACTTTGTTAGAGATACGGTTGCACAAAGAAGTGAAAGTACAATACATATCTACACACAAGATGATTATTGATCCTCTTACGAAGCCTATAACTAGAGATGTGTTCAATAGCCACGTGAAGTCTTTAGGATGGTGTAGAGTTGAACATGTATGCATTGTACTTGATTGAAAACAATTTGTAGTTTATCTTCCTTTATGTTTGTAAAATATTATTTGTTATATATTAATGTCTTTTAAAGTTTCATACTTTGTTTTATGATGATTAATGCAGACACACATTTATTTTTATATATAACTTAAAAGGTATGTCGGACATCATATTGGCATTCTCACATAGGAAATCGCTTCTATGACTTAGTGGTGCATAGAAATGAGATTGATTTTAAGCTTTGGGGATAAATTTGGAGAGCTTCGGCTTAAAACAAATAATCACCTTGATAGTGAATCAAGATGAGGTCATTTATGATCGAAATATGAAACCACCCACTAGTTCACTTTTGCTATCTTTATATGCCAGGTGGAAGTCCTGTGGTTATAATTTGTGAATTTAAAGTAAAGTTGTGGACTCAAGTTAGATATTGAGTATATCTGAACTATCACCTATACAATATTTTTTTGTGACATACGCTTCATTGTAAAAAAGAGAATAATATTGTAGCATGTGTTTCATACCACATGTTCATTTAGCGACCATTAAAGGTAACATAAGTTTTTGATCTTTACTTCCAAGTTGTGTGAGCTTTTGAGATTATGGAAACTTGTTTAAGTACCCTTAAGACTTTTTGACTAATCTTGAAGTCTTATCTCAATGTTAGTTATCTGGGAGTATTACTGATGATTATGAATCATTCAATCTTACGGGACATCTCTGGATAACAGTTGGTTTGAAATATTAAGAGATAAGGAGAAAAGGAAGACATCGAAGTGTCTCATTTGCTTGATGTATCTACCAGTTGACCAATTATATTTATATGTTAAATATAATTGTGGAAGCATGAGAATTTTAATTAAAGAGTAAAAGGAGATCTTGAGATATTTAAATGTGGCAGATGTATCTAGGGTGCTGCTATATATACCTAACAGTTGTATAGAAATGAGCTCTAATATATATGTTGGTCGCACTGCCTATTTATTCATATAAATACGTTGTAGCAGAGATAAGAGATGTAGTTCTCTAAAGAAGAAATTTATAAAAAGTTAAGTCCATTTGTGCAAGTGGGAGATGTTGTGTTTAACAAGCGTGTGGGCACATAAGTGTTTAATTATGATAAATTAAACTCGTTATGTGTGAGTGAGAGATGTTTGAAAAAACTCCCATATTGGTGTTAGGTGGTTTCACCACGTGGGTATTTTGACAATTTCAATAACTAAAAGATAACTACAAAGTAGTTATTTAAGTGGGATAATATAAGATTATCACTTATTCCAAGAAAATGTGTTTGAACCAACGTAGGGTCTTATTCTTCCACTGGGAATCTTTGCAAAGCAGTACTTAGGCTGTGATAATTGAAAACTTCTCATTTCGGTGATCTTATCGTAACCAGTGAACAAACAATTGATCCACTTGCTTCTTCTTTGCTTTTGGGTATGTGTTTCCCAAGTTATAAGTTTTTCTTAAATTTATGAACCTTGAATAGTAATTGATAAGTCAGTATTTATAGGTTTTTAGTAGTCTATTTAAGTATATTTAATTATTAAAAATATTTAAAATATATATTTAATTATATTTTTGGTCAATTTTAGGTGAAGCAGAGTGCATGGTTGAGTTCGTGGAGGAAAATACTCAAAATTGAGTATTTACTTGCAGTGATCGGATGCCAGATAGTTTGCCTATGTTTCAACCAATCAGAAGATGACACGTCAGCGGTTCACAACACAGTAGGTGCTACGTGTCACGCGCACATTAGTCCATGTAGCGTCAACAGCCACCGCGACCAATCACAAGCAGCCGCGTCAGCACCACAAGGCCGCGTCACACACCGCGTTATTTTCTCATCGCACAGCTTCCGTCGATTTGCCTCGGGATTCGTGGTCACATAAACTCCCTGATTTTCGCACATAGCCGCGATACTTTTCCGTTCCAAGTGGATGCCACGTGGCGAGCTTTTATTTGTCCAGTGCGTAACATCAACGTGGTTCGGCCAATCACGTACAACCACGTGGCGCTGACTCAGTCAGACATAACGAAATCTCTAGATTTTCGACGAATCGCACGACGACAAATCAGCGAGTCGTCAGCGGCGGTATAATCCCGTTGAGACACGTGGCTTGGCAGTTATAACAGCGAATCACACCGTGACACATGCCAGAATCCGATTTTTGATCTAAAAACACTCCTACGATGCTCCTCGACGCACGAATCACGTCCTTAACCCCTAAAATCAGTATCCGAGTCCAATTTGGAGTACTTTTATATATTAGGAACATATGTATTATTAAAAGAAGAATCTATTAGTATTTTTTAGATATCAATTATTAGTTTTTAGTATAGGATTTCTACGATGATGTCCAGGTAGTTAATTTCTCGCCGAAGTTGAAGGGGAAGCAAGTCGGGATCATGGATTCATAGCATATTCCGTGAGATCTTTTATTTTATTATTTAATTAATTTAATTTATGCTATTTCGTTGTTGTTGATTTTAATGATTATGATTTAGATCTATGGTATGTATGAGGCCTATGCATGCTTTTAAGTGGACAATCTACTGTTATTTGGAATATTAGTATCTGTGTAATTGTGCTTTTAAACCAATAAAGTAACAAAAATTCACCTATTTGCCATAAAACCCTTTCGGTTCTTGAATGTGCAACAATTGAATCTAGGTTAAATCGGTAGCGGTTGTGACCCGGTTATCTAGGATTAGTGTTCCAATAGATCTATATTACTGCGGTTAGTGTGTTAAACCTGATGGCGGATGTCTAGGTTTATACATTAATTAGGGAAATAGTTAGTGGCAGACGTCCTGGCTATCGAGATTAGAGAACTAGGAATTTCTGGCGGATGTCGATTTTCTATAGCTAATCTAGGAGAATTTAAATTAATAATTTTTTGGGAAATATTGAGGACCATTGATTGCTATTGAATCTTGATTCTGATTTGTAGAACTGAAGATTTAGGTGTTATTTAGGCATTAATTAGGTGTTAATTGATTATTAATTAAATATTTTACTAATTAGTTAGTTGTTTTATTTTATTTAGTTTAGTTAAATTAGTTAGTTTAATTAATATTTATTTTAAAACCCCAATTTTTCTTTTTGTTGTTTTAACCAAAGAAAGACAACCAGTCTCTGTGTGATCGACCTTTTGCCACTATTCTACAAAATAGTTGGTTTAGGAAACTTTACTTTATTGACGTGTTCGGCGCGCGTCAGTAATAAATGGGTTTCACATTGTTATTTAAATTTCTTGTTCCTTGGAAATCCAATTACATGTCTCCATGTATATGGACTAACATTTTGTGTAGGAATTTACTTACCTGCCATCTTTGAGTTGTTTTTAATGATGTTAGGTTCTCTTGAAAGAAAAGGAAAAACAGACAATAATTGAAGTTTTTGGTGATTGCTTTTAAGTTTAAAGTACAATTTTCTTGTTGTATTCACTTTATATTATTGTTTTGGGCTTTTGTGTGCGTGTAGGACATGAAATACTTTTGAATAGTTTATGAAAGCCTCCTAAATTAGTTTGAATTAAGTTAAGAAGCTTTTATTATTCAATTTTGGTTTATTTTAGGATTATAAAGTTGTAAGTAAGGTTTCAGAAATTTAAATGTTTTAAATTGATATGTATTGTAAATTGTGGGGAGTCATGAGTCCTTTTTGGCTTCTCCCCATTCTGCAGTTTATGAGGTGGATTTTGTGACGAGCCACTTTTAAGAGAGGTGGTGCCAAAATCTTTTAGAAAATATAGATAACGCTCTGTATGATTTCCCAATTTGCTCCAAATAAAATAAATCAAGAATTGATTTTCATTAGGGATCTAAATTTAGTTTTAGGGAATTATCAAGGATGGAAATAAAATTATTTTAAGGTTAAAGTAAAATGAAATGATTAGGTGCCTAATTAGGGATAAGTCGGGGCTTAGTGAGATGGACCCTGAAAAACTTGGTAACAGAGGTATGGTTAAGCTCAGTTAAGAAAATGATAATGACGATAAGTTTAAGATTTAGTTGATCGGGAAGTTTGGGTTAGGGCTCTTAGATTACATTAAGTTACCTGAACTTAAGTGATAGTATTGAAGCAAAGGGTTTAGTAATGAGGTCGTGATTAGTTAGGAAGTAACTATGTGTTAGGGATATTTTGTTATTGTAATATGTTCGTTGTATAGTATGTATTATTGCTAGATATGCGATAAGAAGTTTATTCTCTCTGTTTGTCTAATATTTAACTTGCGAGATATAACGAGTGAGTTTGGGAACAAACAAATAAAAAAATAATAGACTTTTGGAATGTAACTAAGCATGATTATAAGTGAAATAGACTCGAGAAGTCTAAATTCATAAGGATATTGTAAGTAGTTTGGTACTAATATAACTGAGGGAAATAGTCCGTTATATAACCAATGGAAAACTGGTTGAGCAAGAAGTCTAGATGATTCAAACATGTAAGTACTGAACATGGATTTCTTTGAAATCGAAAGTACGAACTATTACAATAATAAAATGTTCAAGAAAATGTCAAAATGGACTCAAATTAAATTTCAAACAATTGAGAATCATTTGGAAAATATGAAAAATAAAGTTAAGACTTGTAGGAAGCATAAGATATATAATATGTTGAGTTTTAAAATGAGGTTAGTACCGTTTAAATTAGTAACTTGGGAAAACCTATTTTAAAAAAGTATTGGTTGAATTCATAACCAATTGAGAGTAGCTTCCGAAATAGTCTCAATGACAATAAAAAAAGACATGTGGTTTTGAAATTAGAAATTGATCAGACAAATTTTATTTTGACTTGGAAATCATAACAAGATTGTGATAAGTCCAATTAAGTTGTCTGAGTCGATTTCTAAGAAGTAAAATAATTTAAAGCAAAGTATTGTCTCATTTCTGAGACAAAACACAAAATGAAATTAGGAATAGAACAATGGTTTAATATAATCAAATGAATTCTAAAAAAGAAGTATTGAATGTCTTTGATTGTTTATTACTCAAGTTATTTGTCAACAAGTGACATTGAATATAGTGGTTCTATGAATCGAACAAAGTACTGATAAAATGAATGTAAATACACAAGTTTGGAATGATTTTAGAATTAGGTGTTGTTACGAAACAAAGATTGACGAAAGTTCTAACTTGAAAATGAAAAGTGCAGTGATGAGATCAATTTGTTAGAAGTTGAGATTAGGTAAAATGGTATGAAAATTGCTAGGATTGGCTATTAAATAAAACACAAGTAATTGTGTTTTAAGATTCAAAGTAACCAATATTCATTTCTGACCAAATAAGAAATTTTGATGTTTATCACTATGACTTAAAGAAAATGAAGAGATAGATGTACCGAATGAGTGTCAGTAAATTATACTTATAAGAAGTTGGTTTGAACTCCTATATCGTAAAAGTTTCCATTATTATAACTTAAGGGATAGAAACAGTATCCTTTAAAACTTTAATTGGTCATTAAGTTAATCAAATATTGGAAATTCTAAATCACCTATTTCTTTAGTTGAATAACAACGAACAAACGAAATCATCAAAAGTGAATTGATGATCTATAAGATATTTTGATATCTTATATAGGTTATAAAAAATTTGGGAAAATCTGAGACAAAGGGAAACAACTTAAGACTATAACAAACAGTTTAACTGTTTGAGTAACAAAAAGTTTCTTCGTTTCAAACAAAGATTAGTTAAGTAAGACTTCAAGTTATAACAGGTTATAAGAAGTCGCATCGTCCTTAACTATGTATTTCAAAAAGAGAAGAGATATAAATCGTCATTGTATGTTAAGACCAAGGAGCTGTAAATAGTTTATGTGTTGATTGAAAGTTGTGATAAGTTTGTAAAAAGACTAAGAACAAGATAAATGAGAGAATAGCTTAGATCGAAAAAAGGGAACCGAGTAGACTGTATATCGTAATCATAATTCATTTACAGTATAGAAGACTGGTGTGAGGGCCCCAATCATCTTTGAATAATCAAATGAATTGTGAGGTTCAATATAAAAGAGTTTATGAGGTTTCGTTGAAGTTAATTGGATACTTAAGTATAGGTAAATAAATAGTTAATAAATTCTCACATATGCATGAAAATTGGAATATCAGATCAACGAGTTCGTATGAGACTTAGAATGTCAAACTATAAGTTCGATACAACTTAATATATCTTCTAAAGGATCCTACAAGGAAACAAACTCCAAAAGATAAAATTTTGGAACAAAATTTATATAAAACTGATATCAGTGAATATGTTGTATATTGGTTCAAATGTAGTGTTATACTATGTCATTAGTCAGTGGTGAAGGCTGAGACACTAGATTATTTTAAATTAGAGCTGATGTAAGATGCATTTATGGATGGTGAAGATACAAATAAAAAATGAAAATATATGCACAACTTACAGTTTAGTTAGTCAGTAAAATCACTTTGGCTTGGAAATATTGAATAGAGTATAGTGTATCTGACTTGATATGTTTGAAGAATTGATATTCTTCCACTACAATTGAGTGGAGCTAAAAACATGTTTGGAGTAGTGGTAAAAAGAGAACATATTTATAACTTTTATGGGATACAAGTTAAAATTTTATTGAGGATAATCACATAATATGTTGATCTCTGTTTAGAAATGTATATCCACTCAAAATTAAGATAACTATCTCTATTAAAGTAATGAAAGAAGTCAGGCGAATAGTAAGGGTCGAGATGATGAGAAATTACAATATGAAAATAATGGAAACCAGAGTGGTAGTGATTAAGTCAATATGGAAGAGATTGCTTGTTAAGTGAAAGAAATGAGGTTCTTGCAAAACTCAAGGATAAAAAATGATTTGATAAAGTTAGAAATTTTTTTAATTTTCTATCTAGTCAAAGAAAAAGTTAAGCGATTTGGCTGACGAGTTGGAAATGGTAATTGCTTTCATGTCGACAACCTAAATGATATTGTGAGTAGACATTTAAAGAATGAGCGAGAGTTGCACAATGTATCCGGTTTCATTTTTCAATCGAATTGAAATTGAGATATCTAGTCATGGGATGAAAAATGTAATTGGAGATCTATAGTCATGGGATGACTTTGGTAATTTTAGGTTTATGTTGAGAAATGTTGGAATGATGATGGATCAAATAGACACGCAACTCTACTTTGCATCTAATATTGTGCTCAAATACTATTTGCTTCACTACATAATTTTGGACTGATGATAATCTAAGAACTAATCAGTGAACAATCTTAATGAAAAAATGATTGATGATTAGAAAGTAAACTTAAATGGTACACTAGATTTTGGTGGATATGGAAATAATTATCAACTGTTTATGTAATAATATTAAGATAAGAATAATAATGGTTTTATTGAAAAATAAGATATGCTATATTTTGCAATGTATCAATGCTTGAATGAGGTTTAAGGCATGACATATGAAGTATAGTAAGGTTTACCAGAGATTCTACAAAGTTGATCATTTAACTCGTTAGAAATTCATAAATTGCCAGGATTGGAAAAGTTACAGAGTTAACTTTTCATTAAGTTAAATGCTTGAAAATGAAAATCGAAATGTTTATGATCCATACCTTTGAGTGTTTATTACAACGAAAGTGATAAGGTCCATTCAATGGTTGCACTTCAAAAAAGTTGGTACAAGTAGAGATTAAAAGAGTTATATATGAAGGTTCAATTTATCATATCTCTTTTGGTTCAATTAACCTGTATGTTTAAATTTCGAGAATGAGATTTTTAATTAGTTAGAAAAAATTGGGAAATTCGAGAATTTCATAAACTTAATTAGTGGCTAATTAACTAGTATTTTGGATTTAAATTGGGACCTAAGTGTCTGAGGTAGGACCCACGCATTCTAGACCAGAGATCATAAGTTCAAAATATTATTTTTGTGTGTAACATGAGTAATTGATGTACTATACACTATTTCGATGCAAAATAGTGTCAAGTTAAGGCTTATATGCGGTGTCCGTGAGTTTTGGAGTGCGTTGAGAATATTTTTCAATTTTTGACAAAATTGAAGTATTTTCAGGGTTTAATTTGGACATTAATTGAATAGATAATAAGAAAATTAAATAGAATAGTTAATAATTCAGTCGAAGCCTAGTGACATGTAGGGTCGAGGGTGACACTCGTGGGATGTACAATACAGTGCATGCCCGAGGGTAGTCGTTGACGTGCGTGGCTAATTTATAGTTCTGAAAATACATAGGTGTATATATAATTATATCATTGAGTTAACGTAGCTTAAATGTTAAATTTGACGTGGCTAAAGTTGATTTACATTAAATGTAACCTAAGTTAGCAAATCGAAACATTAGTGATTGATGTTCCTTGAGATACGTATTGACACAACAAGTGACAAATTGAGTATGAATTGGTGTCATCAAAGAGGAGCTGGTGGAGAGTTAGTGGGATGTGAATCACGATGTAGGCCATTAGATTAGTCTCTTGATATGTGTGTACATAGGATCAATGGCTATTAATCAATCCTATCCTTTATATATAAATGCATGTGACTGGATAAACATCAAATGATTTTCGTTTCATATATTAGAAGTTCAGGAAGCTGAATAGAAGATCAGAGAGAAAAAGATCAGTAAGTTCATGAATAAAATTTGGTGATTTGAAGTTGTTGAATCAAATTCAAGGTGGTGTACAATTCGATAAGTCAAAATTACACCATTATCTTTATGATTAGTTGATAAATTAGATGATAATTATGAAGTTTGAGTTCTGGCTGTTAATGTTGTGGTGTTTTGGGTCTCTAGTAGGGGATAATAGGGATGCCTAAGGCTTTGGGTTGGCCATGTCGAGGAAGAACTTAGAATTCTAAGTGCAGACTTTCAAGTTTTCCTTCATATAGCGCGTTAAGCGTGCTTGCTAAAGCGCTACCAGTGCATAACGCGCTAGAGAATATGGGTAGAATGCTAATGGGTCACTAGCGCTCTAGACATGTTACCCAGCGCGCTAGGTGCTTTGAACAAAATAAAACCTTCATTTCCTAAGTTAAACTTAAACACTTTAAACTATCCTAACACCTTAATTGAAGGTCTAAACACAATCTAAAACATGTGAAACCACATCAAGAACCTAAAGAAGAGTCTCAGGGGTTTGAGTACACGTTTTGAGGTGTCGAAAGGCCGGATTGGCTAGGAAATATGCATGGAGGTAAGTATAATGATTGATATATTTTTTTCATTTCATTTCATATTATTTCTTTGTATTGTTATGTTTGTTGAATTTTTGGTGTTATAACTAGTGTGTTTTATCTTGTTATGTAGTTATTTGGTAAACTAGAATATGCGCGTTTAAGTTAGTTGATGTTGAGAAGTCAATAATTAAACATATTTTACAGTGTAATTTAGGTTGATTTTTTAGTGTAAATGATGATATTACACTAGGTATTCTCTTATTTTTGTGATTTCAGGTTTTAAATAGGAAAATGAAGAAATGTAAGAAAAGAGAAAGAAGAGCAAAATAGTAAACCGAAAACAAGACCAGCGATTAGGCAACAATTTCTATTAACACTTGAACTCACCATATAAATCGGCAGCAGAAGAAAACCACCAATTCCTCAAAGAATTGGAGAATGAACTAGAAATTGCCAGCAAAATCGGTGGAGCACTGAGAACTAAATCCAATGATTTACTATTTAATTTATGAATAATTGAGAAATTGCTAAGAAAATGCTGAGGTCGGTGATAATCTTTTTAGATTAATATAACGAATTTGTATTTATCTAGGAGATATATTCCTAAGGGAACTATATATAAGACCAGGGAGCTTCGAAATAACTCTCTTTACTTTTTTTTATATCTCAATTCTTTCTTTTATTTTCATTACTCTTGAGTTTAGTTTTATACATGCAACAATATTGGAGCACTGATTTAGAGGTAATTATTTATTTATTAAATTAGTATGTCTTTAGTTTATATTTATGTATTGATTAACTCCAGAATGTGTGAGTAGTTTAGTGATCTAAACAAACCTTGAGCATGCAATATACTTTGGATTGTTTTATAGTTATAATTATGGAATCATGTACTTAATGCTTTAGATCGATTCATACACGTCAATCATGGATAAAATAAGTTGTTTTTGCATATTAAAACTAGTAATTCTCTATGTTAAGTGCGTAGTAGCTAATATGTTCCTCAATATAGAGTATTGAATTCTATGTCTATAGTTATTGACAACAATTATATAAGTAGTAACTAGGATTAATCTATAGGGCATTTCATGAGTGGATGTCTTAGGGAATTATATTATAAGTTGTTTATTTTGCGGCTCAATAATATTAGCTTAGATTAGGCATGATTTCCATATGCTATCGTATTTCTAAGTTGTTGTCTTTTATCCAATGGGTAGACTTACAATGATAAGAGTATGACATTTCAATTGAATTAAGGATTAAAGGGTGGCAAAAGGGTATCAACCTATTATGAATTAAGGTTTAATCATTCTAAGATTCCATATAAAATAATTATATATATGTATATTATGAAGTGATGTTATGTTTTGGAGTTTGACAATAATTCGAGTATATTATGATGTTTAGTGGGGGGTTTGTTTAGATGATTGTTAGATATTACATTTAAGTTGATTTATCAATTATTTATTTATTAGTTTGAGTATATTAAGTTAGTTTATTTAGTTTAAGTTGTTTAAAATATAATTATTTTAACAAAGTGTTTAGTTTTGATTTTTATATTGTTTAGTGTTTACTTTCCTGTTTAGTCAAAGTAATTAAATTAAAACAAGTTAAATTCGATAAAACTTTAGGGTAGATTAAATTCTTAAGAGGTTAGAAAAATCCCTGTGGAGACGATATTCCATTTACCATTACTAGAAGTTAGTTTTAAAATACAGGAACTTATTGTGCACGCTCGACATGTGTCCATTTTTGGCAGTGTTGCCAGGGATTTTAAAAATAATATCTTAAAAAACATCTTGTTGAAAGTCATTTAAAATGGCTAAAAATGAGGAAAAATTAACTCCAAGGCAATCTAATAGGAATGTCACGGCTTATAAACCTATGCGCATCACTTTCCCAACATAATTTTTGGAATTCTAATTGAAATCCGGACTCATAAATTATTTATCATGCTTCTATAGTGAAGATAATGACGATGCTTAATAATTTATTAGAGAGTTCATGCACAAAGTAAGCACGTTAAAACCTAAAGATATAGAAATAGATTACGTAAAGTCAAAAAGCTTTTCCTTTTGTGTGGAAATACCAAACTTTAAATTGGTTATTTTACCTTCCTTAAAATTCGATAACCAACTAGTCAGAGATTTTACAAGTCTTTCTTGATAAATATATCCCAGCAAGACAAATTAGCCTATATAGAAAGAAAATCAATAATGCTAAGATGGAAATTGGACAAACTTTTGATGAATTTCAGAATATGTATAAGAAATTAATCTCACTATGTCTTATGCATGTATTTACAGAGAAACTTCAATGCAATATTTTTAAGAGGGATTAAATCATTGGAACGAAGATTCTTAGATGGTATGTGTGGAGGTCTTTACTTGGTAAAACACTAACCTTAGCAAGAGAAGCCATAAATACAATGGCTAAGCAATCAAAACAATATGGTGAGAAGAGTGATCCCACCAAAGATAATCTAAGTGACATAAAAAAGGCATATAAAGCACAAAATGATAAGATAGATGAGTTAAAAGTCATGGTTGAATTATTAATAATAGATAGGATTAAATATAGTAAAATCCTGTAAGGGATTAAGCCATTCTCAAAATGAAAATCCTTTGAAACAACAAACCAAAATAGAAGAAGTTGACGCTATCATGAACCAATATGATGGGTTTGTTGATCCCAGTTACAACTTTAATAGTTATGCAAATTACCCACAACCAAATCAAGGTAACAATAGCAATAATCGTGGTTATCAAAGGTATAAAATATTGAATAACTCCGAAAGAGAACAATATCAAATAACTCAAACATTACAAAATGATAAGACTGAATTATTAAACCGATTGAGTCAAATGGTAACATAAATGAGTGAATTTGTTAATCAAGGGAAATTACCATCTCAACCTTATCCTACTATATATCAAAAAGCACCAACCGTAACATTAAGAAGTGGTTAGCAGATGGATGAATTTAAAATGCAAGACCAATTAGGTCCAAGAAAAGAAATAGAAGCAGAACTATAAAAAGAAATTGAATTAACAAGTAACAAAACTTCCAATGAAAAGAGTAATAAACTTAATGAAGATAAACTAGTTAACATAGAAACACCATTTCCACATCATTTGGAAATTAACAAAAATGCTAAGAAACTTTAGGAAGAAAAATAAATATCTGATACATTAAAGAAAGTAGTAGTTAATATACCGTTGTTTGAAATTATTCAAAATGTACATATGTATCAAAAATTTATAAAAGTCCTATACGCTAATAATATCAAGGCTAATGAAAAGGTGAGTCTAGAAGAGAACGTATAAGCATTAATTCAGAAGAAGTTACCTCCTAAATGTTCTGACTTAGGAATGTTGTTCGTTTCATGTACAATTGAGAACATAAGAATTTCTAAAGCATTCATAAATGTTATGCCTTTATCTATTTATTTACAAGTTATAGACGTAAATTTAGAAGAAGCTAGTATAGTCGTACAACTAGCAGATAGATCTACTGCTAAACCAGTAGAATTGCTTGAAGATGTACTAGTCAAACTTAATGATTTAATATTCGCAGCAGATTTCTAAGTCTTAGATATGAAAGAAGATAATTTCTATAATAGGACTTCTCTTATCTTACGAATACCATTTTTGAAAATAGCTAAAGCAAAAGATCAATGATTCAAATGGAACATTCACAATGCAAGTAGAAGATGATGTAATAAAATTTAATATATATGATGCAACGAAATGCCCAATGGATGTTGCATCCATATGCGCTTTAGATATGATAGACCCATTAATAAACAAATCCTTAAGGACATAAAACAGATAAACTAGATTTAGCAATCAAAGATTTTCCAAGAAGATGAGGATAGAGATGAAGAAACGAAAGAGATAATAAATATTCTAGAATCATATAATAAGCTACCATAACTTATTACCTAGACTTATCTAGATTTCATTCAAAACTTCTACCCTCTACAGTTAAAACCCTTGAATTAGATCTAAAAGCCTTTCCAAACCATTATAAATATGTTAATTTACGGGATTGTGATAAATTACCAGTAATAATTTCTAACAAATTAACTAGTCTAGAAGAAAATAAGCTAATAAAAGTATCAAAAAAACTGAAAGGAGCGATAGGATGGACCATAACAGATATTAAAGGAATAAGTCCACCTACGTATATGCATAAAATAACCTAAGAACTAACACCAAAGCTTCTAGACAGCCTCAACGTAGACTAAAACGGCCCTACGATGGAAGTGGTAAAAGCTGAAATATTAAAACTATTAGATGCATTAATGATATTTCTAATAGCCAATAGCAAATGGTAAGCCTTATCCAAGTAGTCCCTAAAAAGATCGAAATTAGAGTAATAACAAATGAATATGGAGAATTAGTGCCAACTAGAATCCAAAATGGTTGTAAGGTATGTATAGATTATAGAAAACTGAATGCCTCAACTAGAAAAGATCACTAAACACTCATGTTCATAGATTAGATGTTAGAAAGATTAGCTGAAGAACTAAATATTGTTGCCCAGATGGTTATTCAGGATTTAACCAAATACTTGTAGCCCTTAAAGACCAAGAAAAATTACTTTTACTTGTCCCTTTGGTACGTTTGCTTATAGACGTATGCCTTTGCTTTATGTAACGCACCTGCAACATTTCAAAGATGTATGGTTAGTATTTTCTTTGATTATGTAGAAAATCTCATTGAAGTTTTTATGGATGATTTCACAGTTTATGGTTATTCTTTTGATGAATGCTTAGTTAGTTTAACTAAAGTACTTAATAGATGCATAGAAAAGAACTTAGTACTAAACTATGAAAAATAACATTTCATGGTAGACCAAAGATTAATATTATAACATATATTGTCACATAAAGGAATAGAAGTAGAACATGCAAAAATCAAAGTAATCAAAATATTACCTTACCCCACCACGGTAAGAAAAATACGTTCATTTATTGGACATGTAGGATTCTATAGAAGATTTGTAAAAGATTTCTAAAAAATTACACAACGAATATGCAAAATTTTATATAAAGACTTTCCTTTTGAATTTACAAATGAATGCAAGATAGCATTTGAAAAACTAAAAGATTCTTTAATAACTAAACTTGTGATTAAATCATCAGATTTATATCATTATCCTTTGAAATTATATGTGATGCAAGTAACTATGTAGTCGGAGATGTTTTAGGTCGGAAATTAAGGAGAAAATCCCATGTAATATATTATGCCTCTAGGACACTAGATAATTCACGAAAAATTACACCACTATTGAAAAAGAAGTCTTAACGGTAGTATTTTCCTTAGCAAAATTTAGACCATATCTACTAGGAACAAAAGTAAAAGTTTATTCAGATCACGCAACTTTGCGATATTTAATGACAAAACAAGATGCAAAACCTAGACTGAGAAGATTGATATTACTCCTATAAAAGATAAGAAAGGAGCTAAAAACATAGTAGTGGACCAATTAAGTAGGTTAAAAAATGGAGAAACAACTATACTATTAAAAGATGAATTTCCAAATGAATACTTATATAATATGCATACTAATAGTGCTTGGTATGCCGACATAGTCAATTATCTTACTACCAATAAGTTATCACCTTACTTAACGAGAGCCTAAAAAAATAAGATTAAAAAGGATTCTAAACAATATTCATGGGATGAACCCTACTTATAGAAGTTTTTCACCGACCAAATAATTAAGAGATACTTAGCATATTTAGAAATACAATCAATTATAGCTCATTGTCATACTTATGCATTTGGAGGTCATTTTGGTCCACGTAGAACTACCTGTAAAATTCTGGATTCCAGATTCTTTTGGGCTACTCTATTTCACGATAATTTACTCTAAATCTTGTCCAAATTACCAACGAATTGGAAACTTACAATGTAGAAATCGAATGTCTTTTACCCCTATACTATTTTGTGAAGTGTTTGATGAATGGGGCATAGATTTCATGGGACCTTTTCCTCCTTCAAATAGTTATATTTATATCTTACTTGCTGTAGATTATGTGTCTAAGTGGGTAGAAGCAAAAGCTACTAGAAGTAATGATTTAAAAGTAGTGCTAGGTTTCCTTAAATAAAAAGTCTTTACCATTTTTGGAGCACCTAAAGCAATTATTAGTGATGGAGGTTCACGTTTTTGTAATCGATTAGTTACCAATCTACTCGCTAAGTACAACATCACATATATGACATCTAATGCATATCACCCACAGACTAATGGATAAACCAAAATGTCAAATAAAGAAATTAAGCTAATACTAGAAAAAATAGTTAGTACAATACGTAAGGTTTGGAGTTTCAGACTGGAAGACGCATTATAGGCATTTAGAGCAACATTCAAGACACCCATAAACATGATACCTTATAAGTTAATATTTGGAAAAAACTTGTCATTAACCAGTCAAACTAGAACATATAGCCTATTAGGCAGTAAAAACATGCAACAGGAGTAATAAAGAAACATGTAACAAACGTAAGTTATGTCTTCAATAACTAGAAGAAATCAGGAATAACATATATGAAAATGCATCAATTTATAAAGATAAAATTAAAGCATTTAGCATTTCATGATAAGAAACCAATTCCTAAAAATTCTCAAGTAGCAGATAAAGTTATATTATTTTGTTCAAGACTGAAATTATTTCCTGGTAAACTCCATTCAAGATGGACAAGCTCTTACGTGATCCTCCGATTATTACATCATGGTGCAGTAGAAATAGAAAGTTTAGAAACATGAAATTATTTAAAGTAAACTGTCATCGGTTAAAACCTTATTACGAAAATTCTGTTGAACAAGACATGTGAATCATCAACCTTGAGATTGACTAACAGAGTCAACAAAGTAATGAAATGGAGTCTAATGTTTGCATCCACACGAATGAAACTGTTAAGAATGACACCATTACACTATAGATGTATAAGAAACTGTGCAATAATAATAATAATAAGAAGTCAAAGGAGCAATAACCTGAAGTGGATGAACAAAAAGAGAAGCAACCTATGAAAGACGAATTCACTGATGGGCAGCTAAACCTTCAAGATTTAGGACATGTGCTTGAAATTTACAAAAATAATAGAGGGAAACTCCTCCTCCATGTGATGATTAATGACGTCAGTTTCCCTAATATTTTACTTGACATAGGAGCTGACATGAATATCTTACTAGAACAATGGAAAAGAAAAACCAAGTTGAATATTGATTTTATACCACCTCTGGTTGTCAATAAAGCAAATGGTGACAAGATCTTTCCATTAGGAATGTCGATGAATGTGCCAGTGCAAGTTAGACGATTCAATTATCTTACTAATTTCCTGATAATACCTTAGATCGAGAAAAATGATGTGATATTGATAGGAAGGGATTTTCTTAAAATAGCTAGTGCTATTCTTGATGTCGAATAACGTATAATTACAATTAGGATGGGAAATGAGTATATGTATCTATAGGATGATTATGAAATGTACGACTACATCAATAGTGATGATTATAATGATGGCTATGAGTGCGAGACATCCTATCGTGATTAATACACCAAAGAATGTTATGCATATGCTAAGAATGATAAGGAAGACAAATATATCAAGACTAATAAAGAATTAATTGATGGTCACTTTGACTCGCTTAAACTGAATGATGAGGGATCTGATATACTAAGTTAAGCTGATGACTTTAAAAAATAGTGCTCTATGGGAGGCAACCCATAATTTATCTTTATTTTTAGCTTTAGTAGCAAGATTAGTTATTTTTCTATTCTATCTACTTTAGACTCTTATAATAGGAATATTTTAGGATTTCTATCTAAATTAATTTCATGTGAGAGGGGTTGATCGAGCCAATGTCTTTTTGTTTCCTAGAATTAGGATGGTTAATATATTTATCTTTCACTTCAACTTTATTTGTTTTTCACTATTTTAAGTAGTAAAGAATTTATTTAGTTTATTATCCCCTAAATGATATAATACAATACCTCTTAACGACTACAGATGATTCTACTTCAATTATGATTGATATATGGGATACCTATTAAAATATAGAATATACTGGAGTAACAGTAAAAATGATTAAGCGATTTTCTAGTGATACTAATTAACATTGGGAATCGCTCGGTAAATTGCCAGCAATTTGCAGGTTGAGTGAAAATTTGACTTAAAGATTTGTTAGCGATTTTTGTTTTATAATAAGATTCGCTAAACTAGTCACTTAACCACTAAGACCCATTTTCGCTGATTTCATTGGCAATTTGTCGGCGATTCCACTTAAACCCCAAATTACTAAGCACGAATTCATTTTTTAAACAAAACCCCAAATTACCAACACTTACACCTTTCACACCAAAAACCCTTACACCCATTTTTTTGATAAATTGATTCTTACCAAGATTCCACCCTCCTAGGCTTGAATAAAAGTCTCATAAGTGCCTCCCACCTTGGTTTAGAGCACCTCCACCCCTATATATACATATCCAATCCTAGTTCATCTACCATACCTAGGGCTTGGAGAGTGCTTGATCAAATTGAAGCTTAGAGAGGAGAACAAAAGAGCTAGTAATGAGTTTTACTTGAGAGATTCACTCTCAAGAAGGCAATGAATCAATACTCTATAATTTTTTTATTTAAATACCTTGAATAAAAATATATTTTTGATACATTTTCATGCTTATGTAATTTTAGGATTTTAATCACAAATCATCTTTGGAAACGATTTTTAAGCACTCTTTCAATTCGAATATAGGTTTTCAAATGAGTTTGGGGGTTTTTACGAATTTTTCCAATATATACATATTTAAAAGTAGGATATATCAATACAACAAGTTTTATACAATTCGATTTTGACTCTTTCAATTTTTACTCTAAAATCTTTAAATGAATTATTTTCCTTACCTTGTTTTTACAAGAATCTCACTTTACCTTATTCATCATAGTTGAACCATCTTATGGGGGTCGAGGTAGAGGAAGGGGAAGAGGTAGTAAACAAGATAAATGGAAAAGTGTAGTATAACCGAAGCAAAAAAAGAAGTATGCGCACCATCTAAAGAATATAATACCTACCATGATTAGCATTAGAGAACCTAGACTTGGGAAGGTTGAACTTAGAGAACAATCTCCATTATTTTCTGATAAGGAAAAGTATTTTGAGAACCCAGACCCTAGTCATTGGGTACATTTTCAAACTTTTTTATTTGTAAGACCTAGAGCTCAAATGAGGTATTACAATGATAAGAAGAGAGTCATCATAACTTAAAGAGGGTTCAACATTCAAAATTTGAGCAAGTAAGAAGATATAATTATGAGCATCATCAAAGATAGGGGATGGGATCGACTTCTGAGAGATTTTATAGGAAGAGAAGAGAGGGGATGTTCAAAAATTGTACGACAATTTTATGCTAATAGACTTGTTAGTTGGGAATGGGAAAAAGTGGTTGTAAATGGGAAGGCAATTGATATTTCACCAAGGAGGTTGAATAGATTCTTCAATTTTCCATATATCAGACAAGAGAGGAGGAGGACTACTCGAATGTCATGTATGAAGATAATGAATCCTACCCATTCCAAATTATCCAAGATGTGTTAGAGATACATTCAAGGAGGGGGTTTGTGCTTGATAACAAAGGCCATTCAAAATTTATTGAAACCACCTAATTTAGGAAGATTACGAAGAGTTGGAGTTATATCATAGATGCATGCTTTCACCCAACCAAATAACTTTTCAAAGTGAAGATCCACATAGCTATTTTATTGTACCATATAATAATGAAGAAGGTTTAGATCAATGTTGGGAGAATTATAGATGATTTTAAGAAGCTTGCTATGCAGATTATGAAGAATGAAGGATTACCATTCCCAATCTTGATCATTGAGTTGTTTAGGAAAGCCGGGGTGTGTTTTGACATTGAATTCGATGTATTGCTCGATTGGACCATAAATGATGCGGGAGTCCAATGAAGGGAGAACGTGGTAGGATACAATGTCTTGAAGGATGAATGGGAAGAGTTCAATGTAATAAATGCGAGGGTCGCATGGAAAAGAAACACCACCGAGAATAGAAGGAAGACAAGACAAGAAGCATTTAGAGCAACGAGTTTGATAGCTAGAGCGAATATACCAAACATTTCATCGAGTTCGGTACCATCTTCATCGCAGCCTTATAGAAGAGGATTTTCTCGAACTCTATTTTCTTCATTAATGTGCAGCCAGATGATGATCCGTCGCAATAAATATACGATTGCTGAAAACGAGAGGACTATATAATGTCGCCATTCTATATCTAAGAGAAGACATGATTGTCGCTAGCAGGATTAAAGGAGGAGCATTGACATCCCATCTCCACAGTTGTAATTTTCAATTGGGACTCACAACCAAATTGATAACTATGTTTCTCAAACCTATGTTGATATGCTTGACAATAATGAAGCTGATACTGAGCTCATTTCAGGACATCATAGTGTGTAATATTTTTCTCTTGTATGCTTTGAATGATTGGAAATACAATGTATTACCCTTGGTGAAATTTTTGTTAATTGACGATTTGTGTTTCCCTTCTGCATTCCATTAATTTGAAACTATTGTCTTATATATTTTCATATTTATTTACATTTTTATGACATATATCAATTTGTTTATGCTTCACATGATATGTTTGTTATTTTGAAACCAAACTTGATTTTAAACTTTGAGGACAAGGTTTGGAATGAGTTTGGGGTATTTTAGGTGAAGTATGCCATTAATGGCAATGATGGCCAAGAAAGGTAGAAGATTAATTCAGAACTCTTTTTAAATATGATATTCAAGTAAGTTGATGAAAAATTTTAAATTTCTTTTGAAATCAAGTAAGTCTAATTTTCATTTTACTTTATTTTCTAGTTAGGATGATAACGAACATAGAATTGATGTTTACGTGGAAGTGATATTTTGTTACCCTAGTGAATTTTATGATAGAAGGAACCAAATTTAATGTCATTTTTTATTAACTTTACTACTTGATGTGAACATTAAATTGGATACCTTGTGTTACTCAAGATAATAGGTAGAAAATTGACACAATAGTGCAAGATGAACAAGATAGATTCTATGAATCTTATGATACAAAAGCTATTGATTAAGCATTTTTATGGTATGTACATATAAATTTTTTGTACCACAATGGAAAGAAGAAATGGGTTAGAAACTGATAAGTTTTTATAAGTTAGAAAAGAATACTTTCTTCAACTTTAGTGGATAGAGAGAAGTGTTAACAAGAGTTTATAAAAACAAATATATATATAGAGTCCTATAGATTCCAAAGGAAATGGAGTAGGAATCTATAGTAGGAAAAAAATGAGAATCTCTAAAGGAAACGGAGGACATAATCAAAAGCAAAAGTAAAAAGAAATAATTAGAATGTGGTAGAAAGATTATGAGAGATAACAAGAAAATATGGATGTTCTTAAAACTCTTCAAATGAAAAGATTTTACTCGAGTACCTAAAACTAGAATTGAATGAAGTATTTCTTAATCTAACATGTTTTAAAATGACATATTCATTGGTATCTTGATAAAATTCCTTTTGATTTTGATTATGGTACAACTATAAAATAATTTTCAAAATTAAGATTAATCTAGTGGTTTTTGTGTTTTGAAATTATGTATTAGTTATCATAAGCTTGATGCTTGTCAGTGGAGATTAGGAAAACCTTTGTCATGCATTAACCTTGGTAAGGAACTTCAAGTTCTGAAGAGTGTTACATTAAATGGTTGAGTTTTCATTAAAGGATGTTTTTTTTTTTCATTTACTTGTGGATATCTCCATTTGGAAATCGCTTCATTTTAATATCTCAATTATTTGATGTTAAAATGAATTATATTGAAATCAATATATATGAGTAGTTTAAAAATCTTGACACACCTTAAGCACGTAATATACTTTGGAATCTTATGTAGTTATAATTATGGAATCATGTACGTAATGCTTTAGATCGATTCATACACATTAATTATAGATAAAACAAGTTTTGTTCGCGTATTACTACTAGTAATTCTTTATGTTGAGTGCATAGTGACCAATATGTTCCTTAATATAGAGTATTCAATTCTATGTCTATAGTTATTTACAACAATTATAGAAGTAATAACTAGGATTAATCTATAGGGCATTTTTTAAGTGGATGTCGTAGGTGATTAAGTTCAAAGTTGTTTACTATGTGGCGTGGGTAATATTGGCTTAGATTAGGCATGATTTTCATTGAACTTAATGCTATCGTATTTGTACGGTGTTTCATTTTATCCAATGCTGATTTATAACGATAGGAATGTGGCATTTCTATTGAATTAAAGAAAATTGGTGGCCGGCTAAAGGCTATCGACCTATTATGAACTAAGTTTTAGTGATTCTAAGATTCCATATAAAATAGTTATAGCTATATTATAAAGTGATGTTATGTTTTGGAGTTCGACAACAATTCGAGTAAACTATGATGTTAATGTTGGGTTTTGGGGTTTATACGCAATGAAGATTACCAAATAATTTTGACAAAAACCCCATTAGGATCCGGATCTAATTCCATTAAAAACCTTTAAACCAAGAAAATTTAATCATACCTCGGTCGCAAAATACCTTTCTGAAGGTTGATCGATCTCAAAGGCGCTGCCAACTTTGAATGCCCTCTACCAGCAGTCCACACGCGAACGACGGCTGAGATTCGAAGTGCTAGCTTCAAGAGAGTACCAAACCTTTTTGTTTCTCTCCAAAACGATCTAGAGCATACCAGAAAACCATAATTCATTTTTAAATGAAAATAAATTTTCGGCCCTAAAAATTTCATCCGTGTATTCTAACTTATTGGGTCTATTTAAATAACCCTTGTATATAGACGGTTAAGTAAATTACACATATACCCCTACTTAAAGAAGTATAAGTGTAATACACCACAAGGACGTTTTTGTCATTAATTTTATCATATAAAATTCATTTTTCTGAACCATCTTAAAATCTCAGAAAACCATTCTAGTGTACGGCCCAATAGGCTCATATAACGTTGGCAGTGTACCAAAACACATTTTGGTATACAAGTCATAAGCGGTCTCTAGACATTATGAGTACCAAAGTTGTATGAATATCAAATCGATACAACCTAATCAATAGTGTATATAGCGTCCTTTTGTCACACGATATCGTTTTGATCACACATAAGGCATGAAATTGTCATCCAACATGTTCAATCATACTAGTGTCGATCTCTAGGTAGACTGAAAACATCCAAGTGACATTGATCGATATCAATTCACTTAGACTAGGCCTTTTAAAAGTTAAACACATCGAGGGATCCACTGGATATCTCCCTTTATATGAGAGGGACAAATTTTATCTCGATTAGACAACTTCATCACATTGCTCACACAGTAACCAATAACAACCTTTATAATCGTTCGGTTAAAGACAACATTTGATTGTGTCAAATTACTGTGTTCCTAATGTTGAAGTCTCTGGTAATCTCAAGTCAGAGAACTGAAAAATATACTTATCACGATAAAAAACTATGACTTAATCCATGTGATGTTCTCATAGTGGGTCGTTCCAGTACTTTGTTCCGTAATAAGTACTCGTGATCTTGATTCATATCCCTATACATATAATCATCATATGATCATCAATCAAGACTCACACTAGTCTTTATTCATTATAGTTCCCAGTATAATGATCGAATAAGGACATTTATGATATTTCTGCAAATACCCATGGATCTTATTATAATGTAAACCTGCAAATTAATTATAAAAAACATCAAATGAAATCATATATTTTATTAACCAAAAGTATGCATAAAGACAGTTAATGGATTGACCTATGGCACATGCCCCAACATCTCCCATTTGCACTAGGGCCAATCATACATGCATCTAATGCCTTATGATCTAACAGGGTCATCATGTTTTACTTGTGGAAGAGCTTTTGTCAATGGATCCGCAACGTTGTCTTAAGTAGGTGCTCTGCAAATCTTCACTTCTCCCCTCTCAATGATTTTTCTAAAGAGATGAAAACGCCAAAGTATATGTTTTGATCTGTGGTGTGATCTAGGTTTCTCGGCCTGTGCCATTGCCCCATTATTGTCACAAGAAAACAAACAGGGTTAGCGATACTTGGGACCACACCTAGTTCAGAAATGGACTTTTTGATCCAAATGCCTCCTGTGTTGCATCGAATGCTGCAATATACTCGGTTTCTGTTGTAGAATCTGCCACAGTCTCTTGCTTTGAACTTTTCCATCTTACCGCACCTCCATTCAAAGTAAACACATATCCAGACTACGATCTAAAATCATCTATATGAGTTTGAAAACTTGCATCTGTGTGACCATTTACAACTAGTCATTTTCAAAAACTCCATAGACCAAGAACACTTCCTTAGTCCTTCTTAAGTATTTAAAGATGTTCTTTACTGCTATCCAGTGACTCTCACCAGGATCTGACCGATTTTTGCTTGTAGTGCTCAAAGCATGTGATACATCAGGTCGAGTGCAAAGCATGGCATACATGATAGATCCAATAGTTGATGCATATGGGATTTTATTCATACGGTCTCGCTCATCATTTGTTTTAGGACATTGAATCTTACTGAGACTTATGCCATGAGACATTGGCAACAATCCTCTTTTAGAGTCTTGCAAACTGAACCTATTCAACACCTTGTCTATGTAAGAACTCTGACTTAGACCGATTAGCCTCTTAGATATATCCCTATAAATCCTTATCCCTAGGATATAAGCTGCATCTCCTAAGTGTTTCATTGAGAAACACTTCCCTAACCAAGACTTCACATTCTGTAATGTTGGGAAGTCATTTCCAACAAGTAATATATGATAAAAATACAGTACGAGAAAAATAACTACACTACCACTGACCTTCTTGTATACACAAGGCTCATATTCGTTCTTAATAAAACCAAAATCCTTAATTGCTTCATCAAAACGAAGATTCCAAATCTAAGAAGCTTGCTTTAATCCATAAATGGAGCTTTGAAGCTTGGATACCTTCCTAGAATTCTCAGGATGTACAAAACCTTCAGGTTGTGTCATATACACGTCCTCAAGCAACTTTCCATTAAGAAATGCTATTTTTACATCCATTTGCCATATCTCATAGTTATAATATGCAGCAATGGCAATTAAAATCCTCATAGATTTAAGTATGGCTATTGGCGAAAAAGTTTCACCATAATCAACACCTTGAGTCTGCCTGAAACCTTTTGCTACAAGTCTTGCTTTAAAAGTATGCACTTTGCCATCCATGTCAGTTTTCTTCTTGAAAACCCATTTACATCCAATGGTCTTACCACCTTCAGGTAAATCAACCTAGTCCCAAACTTGGTTCTCATATATAGATTGCATCTCAGAGTTCATGGCACTTAGCCATTTATCTGAGCCTGGTCCAGACATAGCCTCCTGATAAGTTGTGGGCTCATTTTGATCCATAAGAAACACATCACGACTATCAGTAATGAGGAATCCGAATCTCTTTGGCTTATGTCTTATCCTACTAGATTTATGTGGGCCTTATGTCACTTGTGGAGGTTCAACTGGTTCAAAACATTGTCGAACTTCCAGTAGCGGTTTAATGTTTATTTGTGATTCTCGAACTTCTTCAAGATTTATTTCTCTCCCGGTAGTGTCTTTTGAAATAAACTATTTTTCCATAAAGGCACCGTACCGAGCAACAAACATTTTGTTCTTAGCGGGATTATAAAAGTAATATCCTTTTATTTCCTTAAGATACCCCACAAATAAACACTTGTCAGATTTAGGTGCTAGTTTTTCTGAGACTTGTCCCTTTACGTAAGCCTCACAACCCTAAATCTTAAGGAAAGACAAACTAGGTCTCTTCCCATACCATATCCGTGTTATTTAACTCCGTTTGCCTTTAAATATATCCGCGACCGCGCAATTTGTATCAAAGCCAGTGACGTACAACCTCCATCTGACCTGACTCTTTTTCAGACCACTGTAAGTGTTTCTCTTTGTTTATGTTCTTATCTCTATCAATCTACTTAACTATAGTTTGCCTGATCTTTGTTTTCACCGACGAATTATTTGATATCTTGCTTTCGATCGGATATTCTCTCTGGACTTTCGTGGTTTTGATTTATCGGTTATCATCTGCTTTCCTAGTCGCGTAGTAAGTCTCGCAGAAGAGCGTAAGTCGAGCAGTCAATCGTTGACCAAGTAAGTGTTCACCATAAGCCTTAACCATGAGTTCACTTAGAATATCTTTGTTAAAAGTATTATCATTTAAGTCTCCTGAACCTGTATCTGGGTCTTCATCTTCTTCACCTCCTGAGTCGTTTCGTCAAGTTTCTAAACATAAACTTAAAAATATTTCTGAAACTACTTATGACAATATTGATCAAGCCCTTCAAAATTGGTCTATCCCTAAAGTTAAACCATCCATGGTATACAAAAATGGTGATTTTTCCCCCACGCACAATTATATTATTAAACTTGTTGAAGATACTATTTTTGTCACTGAAGATGGCCAAGATGTCTCCTCGAAAAACTGAAAGCCATGCTTTAACCCATAAATATTTGCATCTTGGTCTTATACAAGTTGCAATTAAACCCTTAGTGGCATTAGGACTAAATACCGAAGCCATGGTCTCTGTTCGAGACAAACGTCACCTTAATTTTACAGATTCGTTATTAGGAATAGTTGATGGAAGCTTCTCCAACGGCCCTTTATACTTAGACTGTTGTCCTAACTTTACCATTGATCTTCATAATGATTATGATCTTGCTTCCCGAGCTCTTGTTCTTGGGATATCTAACAAAGGTTTTACCTTATCCAAATCAATTTCTAATGTTGCGGTTGTTTACCGTCTCTTTTATAAATTGATGCATACCATTATTCCTGACATTGCCTATACAGAACTTCAAAAGAAAACTCTCTCAACGATTTTTCTTACGAATGTTAAAAATACTATCATTGATAGAAAACAATTAGCAATAAAAGAACTACCCCTTCCTCATCAATGGACCATCTCAGACACAAATAAGGAAGAGCAACAAAAGAGACAAGTGTCTCAACAAATTTCCCAAATCATTGAACATGATGATGGAAAAGTTGATATTATCTTTGCTCCTCGAGCATCGACATCAACTGTTTCTTCATCTTCCTTTGTCTCACACCCATCTATGTCTGTTACTGATCCCTCTCCATCAGAACAGCGCCCTCCGGGAATTGCTTATCCTGCTTATTCTCTCCTACAACAAATAATGATGATAATGTCAGCATCAATGATTTTACTGATTATCATATTAATGTTGTAACCTTAGAAGAACAAGAAGAAGATTTTATAATGGATTATGAATCTCTTAAGCAGCAATTCTTAACTCATCCCTTAAAACCCTCTTTTTGTAAACTTGTTCCATTTCAGCATCAAGCCATTTTCAGAGAAAAATACTTTGCCTATGTCAACGAACACAAGCAGAATATCTCTTTCTTTGGCTGGTTAGCTGTTAAAAGTCCAAAAACTTCCCTTCAGGTAAATACCCTATGAGAAGCCACTGGTGGTCAAAAATATGACCAACGTCATCCCCCTATAGCGCTTTTCAAAATCAGAGATGATATCAAGGCCTCTCCTTTTAAAACAACCATCTCCTATGAGGAATCTAGCCCTATCTCCAAATGAGATATTAACCACCTCATTGAACAAAATAATTTTACAAATATGTATTTATCTACTTTAACGCCACCCGCCGAACCTCCACCCTCAACAGGTAAAACACTTGTACCTTCTCACAAGGTACCTAAACCATTTTTTCCTCCTTCAACTTCCCCAAATATGCCTTCTTTTAAAACTCCCTTTTCTGAAGAATTTCTTAATATTCTTACCACAAAGCTTGGTAAGCTTCAAATTACCCCTAAAAAACCTTTTCCTCCGGTTTCAAAACCACAGCCCTCTTCCTCTACTCCATCACCATCATCCACATCAAAGGACAAAGGTCCTGCCATTATGACTTTGTCTCCAGCCCTTGCTCCGATTTCGGCTTCTGATACATCTCCCAATGAGTCTGAGCCTCATCCTGACTCGCATCCAGACTCTGACACTGACACTCTACCTGAAATCCATCGCATTATGCGACATGCAAAGCCTACAAAACGATTTGATAAAACTAGATATCCTTTACGCAAACAATTTTATTCTAGACCATCCACGTCCGACCTTATTCTCGAAGAAAAGGTTAAACGCAACCAAAAATACGACGGTCATGCCATTTATGACTGGAGTATTGATGGTCTTTCTGAATATCAAATCCTTGACGTTGTCTTTAAAATGCATATTTATTCTAAGGCAAGTATTATACAAAACCATACTGAACCAGATACAGCAAAAGCCATTACTTGTGGCTTCACTGGTCAATTATATGGTTGGTGGCATTATGTCATGACTGAAGAAGAACACCTTGCCATAATTAATCATCTTAAAACAGATGCATTAAAACAACCCCTACTCAATGCAAATGGGGATTGGATTTATGATTCTGTTAACCACCTTATGGCGGCCATTATCTGGTAATTCGTCAGTCATATCGATTCCATTAATGAATAGATTCGTGATCAATTACAAAACCTACGCTGTAGGACACTCGATGATTATAGATGGTATAAAGATACATTTTTCTCAAAATTGTATTCTTTAACTGAGCAACATGATACCTCTTTCTGGAAAGAAATATTTATCGCTGGTTTGCCTCCTTATTTTGCTGCCAAAATTAAGGATTTTATCAAAGAACATTATGATAATACCCTAGCTGAACTCACTTATGGGGATATTATCCAATCTGTGCAAACCTGTGCTCTGTCCATTTGTAATGACTTGCGATTGAATCGCCAACTTAAGAAAGAAAAGTCTACAATGAAACACGATTTAGGCAATTTTTGCCATGATTTTGGTCGAGAAATGGATGTATCCAAATATATGACCCCTAAGCACCATCTTAAAAGACAAAACAAATCTTCTCATTTCTATAAACCACCTTATTATAAACATCCTCCTAAACAGAAGCATCGGCGACGTTCGTCTTATGCCCTTCGACCATTTCAACGCCCTGACAAAAAGGACCATAAAATAAGCTATGTTTGCTACAATTGTGGAAAGCCTGGCCATTATGCCAATAAATGTCGTCAACCGACTGCCTCGAAGAAAATACATCAGGTTGCATTTTCTTCTTCTTCCTCCTCCGATGATGAATGCCACTGTGTGTCTAATATGCCTAATACTTCCTCTTCATCTTCGGAGCCTGAAATAAATGTTTTAATTGCTCGCGAAGAACTCATTCTCTCCATAAGTGAACAAATTTTAGATCCTTCGTTAAAACTTAAATATTTTACTGAAATTATTACACCAACCAATGCTCCCAGTTCATCTAATGAACAAATCCCTTCTAATCTTCAGCGAAAATAGAAACAATTTAAAGAACAATTATTTGTTGATGATTCCATCTATAATTTTGCGAGTCTCATGGAAGTTGTTAATAAAAAACCTAAACATGTCGCCATCCAATCTCTCCAAACCGAAATTAATCAGTTAAAACAAGAGATAAAACAGCTCTCCTCTCGTATTACGAGCCTAGAACAACCAAATCCTGAAGCTAGTTATAGCTTTGAATCCAATAACATCTTTGTTGAAAGCCTTTCTCGATCTCACTCGAATTTCCAACGCTGGTTTACACCAGTTACATTTGCAGTAAACGGATTTTCTGTCAAATGTAATGCGTTGATTGATTCTGGTGCTGATTTAAATTGTATAAGAGAAGGATTCATTCCTTTGCATTATTGTGATCTCATCAAAGACTATCAACACATCTCTGTTGCAAATGGGCAACAAACACGAATTAAGTATGAAGTTTCCCTTGCTCATATCTGTCATCAAGGAATTTGTATTCCATTATCCTTTATTATTGTTAAAGGATTAAAACAAGATATGTTATTAGGAACACCATTTCTGCATAAAAAACAACCTTTTTCGGTTACAGAAACTGTATTTCTACTACAGTGCAAGGAAAAGCTTTACAATTCGCGTTCTTAGATCCTCCCAAGGAATCTTTCCTGAATTACATCATTAATCAAATTGAGTATAAGAATACTCACATCCAATTTCTAAAACATGAAATATTGTTATTAAAAACTGAGCAGATATTACAATCTCCTTTTTTTAAAACCAAATTGACCGCTTTTCAAAATAAACTTCAACAACAATGTTGTTCTGATATTCCTTCTGCTTTTTGGGCAAGAAAACATAATATTGTTAAATTGCCCTATATTCCTGAATTTCTTGAATCCAAAATTCCTACGAAAGCAAATCCTTCTAAGATGAATTCTCGCCTACGCGAAATTTGTCAAACGGAAATTACCGAATTGCTTAAAAAGAAATTAATTACTCTTTTTAAATCTCCTTGGAGTTGTACAACTTTTTATGTTGAAAATTCTCCTGAACTTGAACGAGGTGTTCCTCGCTTAGTTATAAATTATAAATCCCTTAATAGAGTATTGAAAACTATTCGTTATCCTCTTCCTAATAAATCAGATCTCATAAAAGCTACAACATCAGCTGTTGTCTTTTCAAAGTTTGATTTAAAATCCGGGTTTTGGCAAGTACAGGTTCATCCTGCCGATCGTTATAAAACCGCCTTTAACATTCCATTTGGTCAATATCAATGGAATGTTATGCCTTTTGGTCTTAAAAATGCTCCTTCTGAATTTCAGAAAATAATGAATGATATTTTCAACCCATATCATACGTTTATTCTTGTTTACATTGATGATCTTTTGGTTTTCTCTCCCTCCATTGATCAACATTGGAAACATTTGCATGTCTTTCAAACACTAATCCTTAAAAATGGTCGTGTGTTATCTCAAAAGAAAATGAATCTTTTTCAAACTGAGATAACTTTTCTAGGTTTTAAAATTGCTAACCAAACTATAACTCATGTCAATCGAGTAATTAGTTTTGCCAGCAAATTTCCTGATCAATTAATTGATCGCCTTCAGTTACGACGATTTCTTGGATGTCTTAATTATCTTTCTTATTTTTATAAAGACGTCACTCTTGATAGACAGTGTCTTCAAGATTTACTTGCCTCCAAAAAACATTTCCATTGGACTTCTGCTCATACCACAACTATTCAGCTTATTAAACAGAAAGTTCAATCTCTTCCATGCCTTCATTTGGCAAACCCTCAATATTTCAAAATTATTCAAACCGATGCCTCTGCCACTGGGTATGGTGGAATTTTTCTCCAACTTCCTCCCTCTGGTAAGGAACAACTTGTTCGTTTCACTTCAAAAACCTGGACGTTGAAAACAAAGATCAGGCAAACTATAGTTAAGTAGATTGATAGAGATTAGAACATAAACAAAGAGAAACACTTACAGTGGTCCGAGAAAGTGTCAGGTCAGATGGAGGTTGTACGTCACTGGCTCTTATACCAATTGCGTGGTTGCGGATATATTTAAAGGCAAACGGAGTTAATGAAAAGTTAATGAAAAGATTATGAGAGATAACAAGAAAAGATGGATGTTCTTAAAACTCTTCAAATGAAAAGATTTTACTCGAGTACCTAAAACTAGAATTGAATGAAGTATTTCTTAATCTAACATGTTTTAAAATGACATATTCATTGGTATCTCGATAAAATTCCTTTTGATTTTGGTTATGGTACTACTATAAAATATTTTTCAAAATTAATATTAATCTATTGGTTTTTGTGTTTTGAAATTATGTATTAGTTATCATAAGCTTGATGCTTGTCAGTGGAGATTAGGAAAACCTTTGTCATGCATTAACCTTGGTAAGGAACTTCAAGTTATGAAGAGTGTTACATTAAATGGTTGAGTTATCATTAAGGGATGTTTTTTTTTTCATTTACTTGTGGATATCTCCATTTGGAAATCGCTTCATTTTAAAATCTCAATTATTTGATGTTAAGATGAATTATATTGAAATCAATATATATAATGAATGAAAAGAGAATATGATTGAGAGTATTCTTTTGTTGTGGACAACAAAGTACTGGTTTGGAGGTATTTGAAAAAATCAATAATTAACACATCTTATAGTGTAATTTATGTTGATTTTTAGCATAAATGATTATAATACACAAGGTATTCTCTTATTTTTTGTGATTTCAGGTTTTAAATAGGAAAATGAGGAGATGGAATAAAAGAGAAAGAAAAGCGAAATAGTCAACTGAAAAACAACACTAGTGATTAGCCAACGATTTGTATTAACACTAGAATTCACCATATAAATTGGCAACAATAAGAAACCAACGGATTTATACCGAATTGGAGAATGAACTAAAAATTTCTAGTGAAATTGGTGGAGCATTGAGAGCTAAATCCAATGATTTGCTCAGTGATTTATGAATAATTGAGAAATCGCTGAGGTCAATGGCAATTGTTTTTGATCAATATGAGGAATTTGTATTTGTCTAGGAGATGTATTCTTAGGGGAACTATATACAGGACCAGAGAGCTTCAAAATAACTATTTACTCTCTTTACTTATCAATTCTTTCTTTTATTTTCTATTACTTTTGAATTTAGTTTTATATGTGAAGCAATATTAGAGCATAGATTTAAAGATAATTACATATTTATTAGTTTAATATGTATTTTGTTCGTATTTATTTATTGATTAATTCCAACATGTGTGAGTAGTTTAAAAATCTTGACACACCCTAAGCATGTAATATACTTTGGAATCTTATGTAGTTATAATTATGGAATCATGTACGTAATGCTTTAGATCGATTCATACACATTAATTATAGATAAAACAAGTTTTTTTCGCGTATTACTACTAGTAATTCTTTATGTTGAGTGCATAGTGACCAATATGTTCCTTAATATAGAGTATTCAATTCTATGTCTATAGTTATTTACAACAATTATAGAAGTAATAACTAGGATTAATCTATAGGGCATTTTTTAAGTGGATGTCGTAGGTGATTAAGTTCAAAGTTGTTTACTATGTGGCGTGGGTAATATTGGCTTAGATTAGGCATGATTTTTATTGAACTTAATGCTTTCGTATTTGTACGGTGTTTCATTTTATCCAATGCTGATTTATAAAGATAGGAATGTGGCATTTCTATTGAATTAAAGAAAATTGGTGGCTGGCTAAAGGCTATCGACCTATTATGAACTAAGTTTTAGTGATTCTAAGATTCCATATAAAATAGTTATAACTATATTATAAAGTGATGTTGTGTTTTGGAGTTTGACAACAATTCGAGTAAACTATGATGTTAATGTTGGGTTTTGGGGTTTATACGCAACGGAGATTACCAAACAATTTTGATAAAAACCCCATTAGGATCCGGATCTAATTCCATTAAAAACCTTTAAACCAAGAAAATTTTATCATACCTCGATCGCAAAATACCTTTCTGAAGGTTGATCGATCTCAAAGGCGCTGCCAACGATGAATGCCCTCTACCAACAGTCCACACACGAACGACGGCTGAGATTCGAAGTGCTAGCTTCAAAAGAGTACCTAACCTTTTTGTTTCTCTCCAAAACGATCCAGAGCGTACCAAAAAACCCTAATTCGTTTTTAAATGAAAATAAATTTTCGGCCCTTAAAATTTCATCCATGTATTCTAACTTAAAGGGTCTATTTAAATAACCTTTGTATATAGACGGTTAAGTAAATTACACATATACCCCTACTTAAAGAAGTATAAGTGTAATACACCACAAGGACGTTTTTGTCATTAATTTTATCATATAAAATTCATTTTTCTGAACCATCTTAAAATCTCATAAAACCATTCTAGTGTGCGGCCCAATAGGCTCATACAACGTTGGCAGTGTACCAAAACACATTTTGGTATACAAGCCATAAGCGGTCTCTAGACATTATGAGTACCAAAGTTGTATGAATATCAAATCGATACAACCTAATCAATAGTGTATATAGCGTCCTTTTGTCACACGATATCGTTTTGATCACACATAAGGCATGGAATTGTCATCCAACATGTTCAATCATACTAGTGTCGATCTCTAGGTAGACTGAAAACATCCAAGTGTCATTGATCGATATCAATTCACTTAGACTAGGCCTTTTAAAAGTTAAACACATCGAGGGATCCACTGGATATCTCCCTTTATATGAGAGGGACAAATTTTATCTCGATTAGACAACTTCATCACATTGCTCACACAGTAACCAATAACAACCTTTATAATCGTTCAGTTAAAGACAACATTTGAATGTGTCAAATTACTGTGTTCCTAATGTTGAAGTCTCTGGTAATCTCAAGTAAGGGACCTGAAAAATATACTTATCACGAGAAACAACTATGACTTAATCCATGTGATGTTCTCATAGTGGGTCGTTCCAGTACTTTGTTCCATAATAAGTACTCGTGATCTTGATTCATATCCCTATACATATAATCATCATATGATCATCAATCAAGACTCACACTAGTCTTTATTCATTATAGTTCCCAGTATAATGATCGAATAGGGACATTTATGATATTTCTGCAAATACCCATGGATCTTATTATAATGTAAACATGCAAATTAATTATAATAAACATCAAATGAAATCATATATTTTATTAACCAAAAGTATTCATAAAGACAGTTAATGGATTGACCTATGGCACATGCCCCAACATCTCCCATTTGCACTAGGGCCAATCATACATGCATCTAATGCCTTATGATCTAATAGGACCATCATGTTTTACTTATGGAAGAGCTTTTGTCAATGGATCCACAACGTTGTCTTCAGTAGGTGCTCTGCAAATCTTCACTTCTCCCCTCTCAATAAATTTTCTAATGAGATGAAAACGCCAAAGTATATGTTTTGATCTGTGGTGTGATATAGGTTTCTCGGCCTGTGCTATTGCCCCGTTATTGTCACAAGAAAAAAAACAGGGTTAGCAATACTTGGGACCACACCTAGTTCAGAAATGGACTTTTTGATCCAAACTTCCTCCTTTGTTGCATCGAATGCTGCAATATACTCGATTTACATTGTAGAATCTCCTTGCCTCTTGCTTTGAACTTTTCCAGCTTACTGCACCTCCATTCAAAGTAAACACATATCCAGACTATGATCTAAAATCATCTATATGAGTTTGAAAACTTGCATCTGTGTGACCATTTACAACTAGTCATTTTCAAAACCTCCATAGACCAAGAACACTTCCTTAGTCCTTCTTAAGTATTTAAAGATGTTCTTTACTGCTATCCGGTGACTCTCACCAGGATCTGACTGATTTTTGCTTGTAGTGCTCAAAGCATATGATACATCAGGTCGAGTGCAAAGCATGGCATACATGATAGATCCAATAGTTGATGCATATGGGATTTTATTCATACGGTCTCGCTCATCATTTGTTTTAGGACATTGAATCTTACTGAGACTTACGCCATGAGACATTGGCAACAATCCTCTTTCAGAGTCTTGCAAACTGAACCTATTCAACACCTTGTCTATGTAAGCACTTTGACTTAGACCGATTAGCCTCTTAGATATATCCCTATAGATCCTTATCCCTAGGATATAAGCTGCATCTCCTAAGTGTTTCATTGAGAAACACTTCCCTAACCAAGACTTCACATTCTGTAATGTTGGGAAGTCATTTCCAATGAGTAATATATTATAAAAATACAGTACGAGAAAAATAACTACACTACCACTGACCTTCTTGTATACACAAGGCTCATATTCGTTCTTAATAAAACCAAAATCCTTAATTGCTTCATCAAAACGAAGATTCCAAATCTAAGAAGCTTGCTTTAATCCATAAATGGAGCTTTGAAGCTTGGATACCTTCCTAGAATTCTCAGGATGTACAAAACCTTCAGGTTGTATCATATACACGTCCTCAAGCAACTTTCCATTAAGAAATGCTATTTTTACATCCATTTGCCATATCTCATAGTCATAATATGCAGTAATGGAAATTAAAATCCTTAGAGATTTAAGTATGGCTACTGGCGAAAAAGTTTCACCATAATCAACACCTTGAGTTTGCCTGACACCTTTTGCTACAAGTCTTGCTTTAAAAGTATGCACTTTGCCATCCATGTCAGTTTTCTTCTTGAAAACCCATTTACATCCAATGGTCTTACCACCTTCAGGTAAATCAACCTAGTTCCAAACTTGGTTCTCATATATAGATTGCATCTCAGAGTTCACGGCACTTAGCCATTTATCTGAGCCTGGTCCAGACATAGCCTCCTGATAAGTTGTGGGCTCATTTTGATCTATAAGAAACACATCACGACTATCAGTAATGAGGAATCCGAATCTCTTTGGCTTATGTCTTATCCTACTAGATTTATGTGGGCCTTACGTCACTTGTGGAGGTTCAACAGGTTCAAAACGTTGTTGATCTTCCAGTAGCGGTTTAATGTTTATTTGTGATTCTCGAACTTCTTCAAGATTTATTTCTCTCCCGATAGTGTCTTTTGAAATAAACTATTTTTCCATAAAGGCACCGTACCGAGCAACAAACACTTTGTTCTTAGCGGGATTATAAAAGTAATATCCTTTTATTTCCTTAAGATACCCCACAAATAAATACTTGTCAGACTTAGGTGCTAGTTTTTCTGAGACTTGTCGCTTTACGTAAGCCTCACAACCCTAAATCTTAAGGAAAGACAAACTAGGTCTCTTCCCATACCATATCCATGTTATTTAACTCCGTTTGCCTTTAAATATATCCGCGACCGCGCAATTGGTATCAAAGCCAGTGACGTACAACCTCCATCTGACCTGACTCTTTCTCAGACCACTATAAGTGTTTCTCTTTGTTTATGTTCTTATCTCTATCAATCTACTTAACTATAGTTTGGGTGATCTTTGTTTTCATCGACGAATTATTTGATATCTTGCTTTCCATCGGATATTCTCTCTAGACTTTCGTGGTTTTGATTTATCGGTTATCATCCGCTTTCCTAGTCGCGTAGTAAGTCTCGCAGAAGAGCGTAAGTCGAGCAGTCAATCGTTGACCAAGTAAGTGTTCTATAAGCCTTAACCATGAGTTCACTTAGAAGATCTTTGTCAAAAGTATTATCATTTAAGTCTCCTGAACCTGGATCTGGGTCTTCATCTTCTTCACCTCCTGAGTCGTTTCGTCAAGTTTCTAAACATAAACTTAAAAATATTTCTGAAACTACTTATGACAATATTGATCAAGCCCTTCAAAATTGGTCTATTCCTAAAGTTAAACCATCAATGGTATACAAAAATGGTGATTTTTCCCCCACGCACAATTATATTATTAAACTTGTTGAAGATACTATTTCTGTCACTGAAGATGGCAAAGAAATACGTATCTCGTCTCCTCAAAAAATTGAAAGCCATGCTTTAACCCATAAGTATTTGCATCTTGGTCTTATACAAGTTGCAATTAAACCCTTAGTAGCATTAGGACTAAATACTGAAGCCATGGTCTCTGTTCGAGACAAACGTCACCTTAATTTTACAAATTCCTTGTTAAGAATAGTTGAAGGAAGCCTCTCCATCGGCCCTTTATACTTCGACTGTTGTCCTAACTTTACCATTGATCTTCATAATGATTATGATCTTGCCTCCCAAGCTCTTTTTCTTGGGATATCTACCAAAGGTTTTACCTTATCCAAATCAATTTCTAATGTTGCGGTTGTTTACCGTCTCTTTTATAAATTGATGCATACCATTATTCCTGACATTGCCTATACGGAACTTCAAAAGAAAACTCTCTCAACGATTTTTCTTACGAATGTTAAAAATACTATCATTGATAGAAAACAATTAGCAATAAAAGAACTACCCCTTCCTCATCAATGGACCATCAAAGACACAAATAAGGAAGAGCAACAAAAGAGACAAGTGTCTCAACAAATTTCCCAAATCATTGAACATGATGATGGAAAAGTTGATATTATCTTTGCTCCTCGAGCATCGACATCAACTGTTTCTTCATCTTCCTTTGTCTCACACCCATCTACGTCTGTTCCTGATCCCTCTCTATCAGAACAGCGCCCTCCGGGAATTGCTTATCTTGTTTATTCTCCTCCTACAACAAATAATAATTATAATGTCAGTATCGATGATTTTGCTGATTATCATATTAATGTTGTAACCTTAAAATAACAGGAAGAAGATTTTATAATGGATTATGAATCTCTTAAGCAGCAATTCTTAACTCATCCCTTAAAACCTTCTTTTTGTAAACTTGTTCCATTTCAGCATCAAGCTATTTTCAGAGAAAAATACTTTGCCTATGTCAACGAACACTAGCAGAATATCTCTTTCTTTGACTGGTTAGCTGTTAAAAATCCAAAAACTTCCCTTCGGGTAAATACCATATGGGAAGCCACTGGTGGTAAAAAATATGACCAACGTCATCCCCCTATAGCGCTTTTCAAAATCAGAGATGATATCAAGGCCACTCCTTTTAAAACAACCATCTCTTATGAGGAATCTAGCCCCATCTCCAAACGAGATATTAACCACCTCATTGAACGAAATAATTTTAAAAATATGTATTTATCTACTTTAACGCCATCCACCGAACCTCCACCCTCAACAGGTAAAACACTTGTACCTTCTCACAAGGTACCTAAACCATTTTTTCCTCCTTCAGCTTCCCCAAGTATGCCTTCTTTTAAAACTCCCTTTTCCTAAGAATTTCTTAATATTCTTACCACAAAGCTTGGTAAGCTTCAAATTACCCCTGAAAAACCTTCTCCTCCGGTTTCAAAACCACAGCCCTCTTCCTCTACTCCATCACCATCATCCGCATCAAAGGACAAAGGTCCTGCCATTATGACTTTGTCTCCAGCCCTTGCTCCGATTTCGGCTTCTGATACGTCTCCCAATGAGTTTGAGCCTCATCCTGATTCGCATCCAGACTCTGACACTGACACTCTACCTGAAATCCATCGCATTATGCGACATGCAATGCCTACAAAACGATTTGATAAAACTAGATATCCTTTACGCAAACAATTTTATTCTAGACCATCCCCGTCTGACCTTATTCTCGAAGAAAAGGTTAAACGCAACCAAAAATACGACGGTCATGCCATTTATGACTGGAGTATTGATGGTCTTTCTGAATATCAAATCCTTGACGTTGTCCTTAAAATGCATATTTATGCTAAGGCAAGTATTCTACAAAACCATACCGAACCAGATACAACGAGAGCCATTACTTGTGGCTTCAATGGTCAATTATATGGTTGGTGGCATTATGTCATGACTGAAGAAGAACACCTTGCCATAATTAATCATCTTAAAACAGATGCATTAAAACAACCCCTACTCAATGCAAATGGGGATTGGATTTATGATTCTGTTAACCACCTTATGGCCGCCATTATCTGGCAATTCGTCGGTCATATCGATTCCATTAATGAAAAGATTCGCGATCAATTACAAAACCTACGCTGTAGGACACTCGATGATTATAGATGGTATAAAGATACATTTTTCTCAAAATTGTATTCTTTAATTGAGCAACATGATACCTCTTTCTGGAAAGAAAGATTTATCGCTGGTTTGCCTCCTTATTTTGCTGCCAAAATTAAGGATTTTATCAAAGAACATTATGATAATACCCTAGCTGAACTCACTTATGGGGATATTATCCAATCTGTGCAAACCTGTGCTTTGTCCATTTGTAATGACTTGCGATTGAATCGCCAACTTAAGAAAGAAAAATCTACAATGAAACACGATTTAGGCAATTTTTGCTATGATTTTGGTCGAGAAATGGATGTATCCAAATATATGACCCCTAAGCACCATCTTAAAAGACAAAACAAATCTTCTCATTTCTATAAACCACCTTATTATAAACATCCTCCTAAACAGAAGCATCGGCGACGTTCGTCTTATGCCCTTCGACCATTTCAACGACCTGACAAAAAGGACCATAAAGTAAGCCATGTTTGCTACAATTGTGGAAAGCCTGGCCATTATGCCAATAAATGTCGTCAACCGATTGCATCGAAGAAAATACATCAGGTTGCATTTTCTTCTTCTTACTCCTCCGATGATGAATGCCAGTGTGTGTCTAATCTGCCTAATACTTCCTCTTCATCTTCGGAGCCTGAAATAAATGTTTTAACTGCTAACGAAGAACTCATTCTCTCCATAGGTGAACAAATTTCAGGTCCTTCGTTAAAACTTAAATATTTTACTGAAATTATTACACCAACCAATGCTCCCAGTTCATCTAATGAACATATCCCTTATAATCTTCAGCGAAAACAGAAACAATTTAAAGAACAATTATCTGTTGATGATTCCAACTATAATTTTGCGAGTCTCAAGGAAGTTGTTAATAAAAAACCTAAACTTGTCACCATCCAATCTCTCCAAACTGAAATTAATCAGTTAAAACAAGAGATAAAATAGCTCTCCTCTCGTATTTTGAGCCTAGAACAACCAAATCCTGAAGCTAGTTATAGCTTTGACTCCAATAACATCTTTGTTGAAAGCCTTTCTCGATCTCACTCGAATTTCCAACGCTGGTTTAAACCAGTTACATTTGCAGTAAACGGATTTTCTGTCAAATGTAATGCGTTGATTGATTCTGGTGCTGATTTAAATTGTATAAGAGAAGGATTCCTTCCTTTGCATTAACGTGATCTCATCAAAGACTATCAACACATCTCTATTGCAAATGGGCAACAAACACGAATTAAGTATGAAGTTTCCCTCGCTCATATCTGTCATCAAGGAATTTGTATTCCATTATCCTTTATTATTGTTAAAGGATTAAAACAAGATATGTTATTAGGAACACTATTTCTGCGTAAAATACAGCCTTTTTCGGTTACAGAAACTGGTATTTCTACTACAGTGCAAGGAAAAGCTTTACAATTTGCGTTCTTAGATCCTCCCAAGGAATCTTTCTTGAATTACATCATTAATCAAATTGAGTATAAGAATACTCACATCCAATTTCTAAAACATGAAATATTTTATTAAAAACTGAGCAGATATTACAATCTCCTGTTTTTAAAACCAAATTGACCACTTTTCAAAATAAACTTCAAAAATAATGTTGTTCTGATATTCCTTCTGCTTTTTGGGCAAGAAAACAACATATTGTTAAATTGCCCTATATTCCTGAATTTTCTTGAATCCAAAATTCCTACGAAAGCAAATCCTTCTCAGATGAATTCTCTCCTACGCGAAATTTGTCAAACGGAAATTACAGATTTGCTTAAAAAGCAATTAATTACTCCTTCAAAATCTCCTTAGAGTTGTACATCATTTTATGTTGAAAATGCTCCTGAACTTGAACGAGGTGTTCCTCGCTTAGTTATAAATTATAAACCCCTAATAGAGATTGAAAACTATTCGTTATCCTCTTCCTAATAAATCAGATCTCGTAAAAGCTACAACATCAGCTGTTGTCTTTTCAAAGTTTGATTTAAAATCTGGGTTTTGGCAAATACAGGTTCATCCTGCCGATCGTTATAAAACCGCCTTTAACACTCCATTTGGTCAATATTAATGGAATGTTATGCCTTTTGGTCTTAAAAATGCTCCTTCTGAATTTCAGAAAATAATGAATGATATTTTCAACCAATATCATACATTTATCCTTGTTTACATTGATGATCTTTTGGTTTTCTCTCCCTCCATTGATCAACATTGGAAACATTTGCGAGTCTTTCAAACACTAATCCTTAAAAATGGTCTTGTGTTATCTCAAAAGAAAATTAATCTTTTTCAAACTAAGATAACTTTTCTAGGTTTTAAAATTGCTAACCAAACTATTACTCCTGTCAATCGAGTAATTAGTTTTGCCAACAAATTTCCTGATCAATTAATTGATCACCTTCAGTTGCAACAATTTCTTGGATGTCTTAATTATCTTAATGATTTTTTTAAAGACGTCTCTCTTGATAGACAGTGTCTTCAAGATTTACTTGCCTCCAAAAAACCTTTCCATTGGACTTCTGCTCATACCACAACTATTCAGCTTATTAAACAGAAAGTTCAATCTCTTCCATGCCTTCATTTGACAAACCCTCAATATTTCAAAATTATTCAAACCGATGCCTCTGCCACTGGGTATGGTGGAATTCTTCTCCAACTTCCTCCCTCTAGTAAGGAACAACTTGTTTGTTTCACTTCAAAAACATGGACGTTGAAAACAAAGATCAGGCAAACTATAGTTAAGTAGATTGATAGAGATTAGAACATAAACAAAGAGAAACACTTACAGTGGTCTGAGAAAGAGTCAGGTCAGATGGAGGTTGTACGTCACTGGCTCTGATACCAATTGCGCGGTTGCGGATATAGTTAAAGGCAAACGGAGTTACAACGATTTCTTGGATGTCTTAATTATCTTTCCGATTTTTATAAAGACGTCGCTCTTGATAGACAGTGTCTTCAATATTTACTTGCCTCCAAAAAACCTTTCCATTAGACTTCTGCTCATACCACAGCTATTCAGCTTATTAAACAAAAAGTTCAATCTCTTCCATGCCTTCATTTGGCAAACCCTCAATATTTCAAAATTATTCAAACCGATGCCTCTGGCACTGGGTATGGTGGAATTCTTCTCCAACTTCCTCCCTCTGAACATAAGACAATAGAGAAATCGTACTCAAAACTAATTAAGCAAGCTAAGACTCGATGTCCTGAAATATAATGGCATAACATATTTATAGACGCAATGCCTGTGAAAGGGCATTCCTACAAACGACTCTTTGAAAACGTAAAAGATAAAAGCAAGGGTCGAGAGTGAACAGTTCTTGACTCTTCAAAAAAGCAAAAGCAAAAGTAAATAGTACATACATAAAGTAAACAGGGACTTGACCTTTGAAAAAAGGGAAAGTCATGACCTTTCGCAAACCCAAAGGGCACGGATCCAAGGCCGTCACTAATAACCAGTGGAAATTAGGACAGGAAGCCTGTGCTTGAACAGGAGGCTGGCATGGGCCAGAGGGCTGGACACGTCCAGGAACGATAAACACTGTTTATCTTTGAAGAGGCCAGAACAATGGTTCAAGGGGAATGAATGGTCGTTCATAAATGAAGGTACAAGAAAATCTTGCAGGTGACCAATCAAAGAAATGCCAAAGGGGGGAAAAACATATGTAGGAAAATGAAGGAGGGCTTGTGTATCTATAATGACTTGTATTTGAGGTTGGTCAAGTAAATACCATAAGCCAAGGAGGAGATCTGTGTCATCCGAAGTCCAAGTAAAATTAACACAGGCCATAATAATTTGTAACGAACATCGTTCATAAGGAGGGCTCCAAAGGATATCAACTCCATTGGAGTATACTAAAGTTTTCAACCAGAGGTTGTCTGAGTGCCCAAGGTAACTCAATGGGTGTCGTCATCAGATAGATGAACACTTGAGGGAGTAGGGGAGCACCTGGAGGAAACCTGTTCCAAAGCAAGACACATTTGTTTATTATCATCTTCCAATTATTGTATTTTGGCTAGAATTTTGGCCATATCAGGGTCCAACGTCTTGGATGGTTTTGTACAAGGATCTTTAAACGAGGAGGAACGAGATGGGAACTCACGGAGTTTAATTGGTGTTTTTGGGGCAAAAACAGCTTCATAATTAAATTTATTCCACCATTTACAGGAAATATTTTGGGATAAATATTTATACGTAGTCTGGGGATCATAGGCAAAAAGGGAAGAAGCCGCATATTCCCATTTAAGGATCCATGGGATGGAATACTTGACGATGAATTGCAGGAGAGGTAATTTTTCTTTGTCAAATTGCCCTTTGACGCGAGTAGGAAAAATCGATTCATGAGGACCAAATTTTGTCCACCAACTGGTGACCCACCAAAGAGGGAAGGAGGTTTGGCAATTTAGGCGAAATGATATATACCAACAGTGATGATCAGGGTCTTGATAAAATATAATATTACGCCAAGCTTCAATGTAGTCATGGTAGCTGAGAGAGACGGCAGGTGTATTTTTTGATATAACAATATCTTTATATGTGAATGGAGTTTTTGCAATAAATTTATAGTTATCACACCATTCATCCTCGGATAAGACTCGTTGAATCTTAAACTTGGAATAATCAATTTCGATGGATTTCTCTCTTGACATATGTTCAAAATGAACTGATTGTGTTGTAATAAGGATGTTCTCATAGAACTGGATGGTCGATTGAGGGCGAGTGGGTATAAAATGGAGGCCAGGAGGCATGGTACAGGAGATTTGTGTAGTCAGTGGTTTATTACTGACATAAGGTTCAAGGATGCGAATTAGGTTTTGAGTGGTAGCAAGGTATGAACAATTTGGTTCAGGCGTATCCAAAGGCTTGAATCGATTTATAGAGGCGGATGCTGATGCTGGAGCTTTCTTAGACATAATCTGTAGGAGATTTACGAAAGAGGACGTAAGAAATTCACGAGACAAAAAGTCAGGAAGAGAATTCTTTTCTCCTCGGATATATTCAATATCGAAATCAAAAATACTTAATATAGCTTGCCATCTTGCAAAGATTCGTTTAGACGCTAAATTTTTGACATCTTTTAAAAAGATATATTTCGCAGAAAGACAATCAATACGAAAAAGAAATTTTTTGTTTAAAATATCAGTTTGAAATTTTTGGACACAAAGCACTACGGCTAGGACTTCCTGTTGAATGGTAGAGTAATTCATTTGCGCACCCTTCCAGGTTTTTGAAGTGAAACAAACAAGTTGTTCCTTACCAGAGGGAGGAAGTTGGAGAAGAATTCCACCATACCCAGTGGCAGAGGCATCGGTTTGAATAATTTTGAAATATTGAGGGTTTGCCAAATGAAGGCGTGGAAGAGATTGAACTTTCTGTTTAATAAGTTGAATAGCCGTGGTATGAGCAGAAGTCTAATGGAAAGGTTTTTTGGAGGCAAGTAAATCTTGAAGACACTGTCTATCAAGAGCGACGTCTTTATAAAATCAGAAAGATAATTAAGACATCCAAGAAATCGTTGTAACTGAAGGCGATCAATTAATTGATCAGGAAATTTGCTAGTAAAACTAATTACTCGATTGATAGGAGTAATAGTTTGGTTAGCAATTTTAAAACCTAGAAAAGTTATCTCAGTTTGAAAAAGATTCATTTTCTTTTGAGATAACACAAGACCATTTTTAAGGATTAGTTTTTGAAAGACTTGCAAATGTTTCCAATGTTGATCAATGGAGGGAGAGAAAACCAAAAGATCATCAATGTAAACAAGGATAAATGTATGATATGGGTTGAAAATATCATTCATTATTTTTTGAAATTCAGAAGGAGCATTTTTAAGACCAAAAGGCATAACATTCCATTGATATTGACCAAATGAAGTGTTAAAGGCGGTTTTATAACGATCGGCAGGATGAACCTGTATTTTCCAAAACCCAGATTTTAAATCAAACTTTGAAAAGACAACAGCTGATGTTGTAGCTTTTATGAGATCTGATTTATTAGGAAGAGGATAACGAATAGTTTTCAATACTCTATTAAGGGGTTTATAATTTATAACTAAGCGAGGAACACCTCGTTCAAGTTTAGGAGCATTTTCAACATAAAACGCTGTACAACTCCAAAGAGATTTTGAAGGAGTAATTAATTTCTTTTTAAGCAAATCGTTAATTTCTGTTTGACAAATTTCGCGTAGGCGAGAATTCATCTGAGAAGGATTTGCTTTCGTAGGAATTTTGGATTCAAGAAATTCAGGAATATAGGGCAATTTAACAATATGTTGTTTTCTTGCCCAAAAAGCAGAAGGAATATCAGAACAACATTGTCGTTGAAGTTTATTTTGAAAAGTGGTCAATTTGGTTTTAAAAATAGGAGATTGTAATATCTGCTCAGTTTTTAATAACAATATTTCATGTTTTAGAAATTGGATGTGAGTATTCTTATACTCAATTTGACTAATGATGTAATTCAGGAAAGATTCCTTGGGAGGATCTAATAACGCGAATTGTAAAGCTTTTCCTTGCACTGTAGTAGAAATACCAGTTTCGGTAACCGAAAAAGGCTGTATTTTACGCAGAAATGGTGTTCCTAATAACATATCTTGTTTTAATCCTTTAACAATAATAAAGGATAATGGAATACAAATTCCTTGATGACAGATATGAGCGAGGGAAACTTCATACTTAATTCGTGTTTGTTGCCCATTTGCAATAGAGATGTGTTGATAGTCTTTGATGAGATCACAATAATGCAAAGGAAGGAATCCTTCTCTTATACAATTTAAATCAGCACCAGAATCAATCAACGCATTACATTTGACGAGAAAAATCCGTTTACTGCAAATGTAACTGGTTTAAACCAGCGTTGGAAATTCGAGTGAGATCGAGAAAGGCTTTCAACAAAGATGTTATTGGAGTCAAAGCTATAACTAGCTTTAGGATTTGGTTGTTCTAGGCTCGTAATACGAGAGGAGAGCTGTTTTATCTCTTGTTTTAACTGATTAATTTCAGTTTGGAGAGATTGGATGGTGACATGTTTAGGTTTTTTATTAACAACTTCCATGAGACTCGCAAAATTATAGTTGGAATCATCAACAAATAATTGTTCTTTAAATCGTTTCTGTTTTCGCTGAAGATTAGAAGGGATATGTTCGTTAGATGAAGTGGGAGCATTGTTTGGTGTAATAATTTCAGTAAAATATTTAAGTTTTAAAGAAGGATCAGAAATTTGTTCACCTATGGAGAGAATGAGTTCTTCGTGAGCAGTTAAAACATTTATTTCAGGCTTCGAAGATGAAGAGGAAGTATTAGGCAGATTAGACACACGGTGGCATTCATCATCGGAGGAGGAAGAAAAAGAAAATGCAACCTGATGTATTTTCCTCGAGGCAGTCGGTTGACGACATTTATCGGCATAATGGCCAGGCTTTCCACAATTGTAGCAAACATTGCTTACTTTATGGTCCTTTTTGTCAGGGCGTTGAAATGGTCGAAGGGCATAAGACGAACGTCGTCGATGCTTCTGTTTAGGAGGATGTTTATAATAAGGTGGTTTATAGAAATGAGAAGATTTGTTTTGTCTTTTAAGATGGTGCTTAGGGGTCATATATTTGGATACATCCATTTCTTGACCGAAATCATAGCAAAAATTGCCTAAATCGTGTTTCATTGTAGATTTTTCTTTCTTAAGTTGGCGATTCAATCGCAGGTCATTACAAATGGACAAAGCACAGGTTTGCACAGATTGGATAATATCCCATAAGTGAGTTCAGCTAGGGTATTATCATAATGTTCTTGATAAAATCCTTAATTTTGGCAGCAAAATAAGGAGGCAAACCAGAGATAAATCTTTCTTTCCAGAAAGAGGTATCATGTTGCTCAATTAAAGAATACAATTTTGAGAAAAATGTATCTTTATACCATCTATAATCATCGAGTGTCCTACAGCGTAGGTTTTGTAATTGATCACGAATCTTTTCATTAATGGAATCGATATAACCGACGAATTGCTAGATAATGGCGGCCATAAGGTGGTTAACAGAATCATAAATCCAATCCCCATTTGCATTGAGTAGGGGTTGTTTTAATGCATCTGTTTTAAGATGATTAATTATGGCAAGGCGTTCTTTTTCAGTCATGACATAATGCCACCAACCATATTATTGACCAGTGAAGCCACAAGTAATGGCTTTCGCTATATCTGGTTCAGTATGGTTTTGTAGAATACTTGCCTTAGCATAAATATGCATTTTAAGGACAACGTCAAAGATTTGATATTCGGAAAGATCATCAATACTCCAGTCATAAATGGCATGACCGTCGTATTTTTGGTTGCGTTTAACCTTTTCTTCGAGAATAAGGTCAGATGGGGATGGTCTAGAATAAAATTGTTTGCGTAAAGGATATCTAGTTTTATCAAATCGTTTTGTAGGCTTTGCATGTCGTATAATGAGATGGATTTCAGGTAGAATGTCAGTGTCAGAGTCTGGATGCAAGTCAAGATGAGGCTCAGACTCATTGGGAGACGTATCAAAAGCCGAAATCAGAGCAAGGGCCGGAGACAAAGTCATAATGACAGGACCTTTGTCCTTTGATGTGGATGATGGTGATGGAGTAGAGGAAGAGGGTTGTGGTTTGGAAATCGGAGGAGAAGGTTTTTCAGGGGTAATTTGAAGTTTACCAAGCTTTGTGGTAAGAATATTAAGAAATTCTTCAGAAAAGGGAGTTTTAAAAGAAGGCATACTTGTGGAAGCTGAAGGAGGAAAAAATGGTTTAGGTACCTTGTGAGAAAATACAAGTGTTTTACCTGTTGAGGGTGGAGGTTCGGTGGGTGGCGTTAAAGTAGATAAATACATATTTGTAAAATTATTTTGTTCAATGAGGTGATTAATATCTCGATTGGAGATAGGGCTAGATTCCTCATAAGAGATGGTTGTTTAAAAGGAGAGGCCTTGATATCATCTCTGATTTTGAAAGGCGCTAAAGGGGGATGGCGTTGGTCATATTTTTGACCACCAGTGGTTCCCATATGGTATTTACCTGAAGGGAAGTTTTTGGACTTTTAACAGCTAACAAGTCAAAGAAAGAGATATTCTGCTTGTGTTCGTTGACATAGGCGAAGTATTTTTCTCTGAAAATAGCTTGATGCTGAAATGGAACAAGTTTACAAAAAGAGGGTTTTAAGGGATGAGTTAAGAATTGCTGCTTAAGAGATTCATAATCCATTATAAAATCTTCTTCCTGTTCTTCTAAGGTTACAACATTAATATGATAATCAGCAAAATCATTGATGCTGACATTATCATCATTATTTGTTGTAGGATGAGAATAAACAGGATAAGCAATTCCCGGAGGGCGCTGTTCTGATGGAGAGGGATCAGTAACAGATATAGATAGGTGTGAGACAAAGGAAGATGAAGAAACAGTTGATGTCGATGCTCGAGGAGCAAAGATAATATCAACTTTTCCATCATCATGTTCAATGATTTGGGAAATTTGTTGAGACACTTGTCTCTGTTGTTGCTCTTCCTTATTTGTGTCTGTGATGGTCCATCGATGAGGAAGGGGTAGTTCTTTTATTGCTAATTGTTTTCTATCAATGATAGTATTTTTAACATTCGTAAGAAAAATCGTTGAGAGAGTTTTCTTTTGAAGTTCCGTATAGGCAATGTCAGGAATAATGGTATGCATCAATTTATAAAAGAGACGGTAAACAACCGCAACATTAGAAATTGATTTGGATAAGGTAAAACCTTTGGTAGATATCCCAAGAAAAAGAGCTCGGGAGGCAAGATCATAATCATTATAAAGATCAATGGTAAAGTTAGGACAACAGTCGAAGTATAAAGGGCCGTTGGAGAGGCTTCCTTCAACTATTCCTAAAAAGGAATCTGTAAAATTAAGGTGACGTTTGTCTCGAACAGAGACCATGGCTTCAGTATTTAGTCCTAATGCTACTAAGGGTTTAATTGCAACTTGTATAAGACCAAGATGCAAATACTTATGGGTTAAAGCATGGCTTTCAATTTTTTGAGGAGACAAGATACGTATTTCTTGGCCATCTTCAGTGATAGAAATAGTATCTTCAACAAGTTTAATAATATAATTGTGCGTGGGGGAAAAATCGCCATTTTTGTATACCATGGATGGTTTAACTTTAGGGATAGACCAATTTTGAAGGGCTTGATCAATATTGTCATAAGTAGTTTCATAAATATTTTTAAGTTTATGTTTAGATACTTGACGAAACGACTCAGGAGGTGAAGAAGATGAAGACCAGGTTCAGGAGACTTAAATGATAATACTTTTGACAAAGATCTTCTAAGTGAACTCATGGTTAAGGCTTATGGTGAACACTTACTTGGTCAACGATTGACTGCTCGACTTACTCTCTTCTGCGAGACTTACTACGCGACTAGGAAAGCAGATGATAACCGATAAATCAAAACCACGAAAGTCCAGAGAGAATATCCGATCGAAAGCAAGATATCAAATAATTCGTCGGTGAAAACAAAGATCAGGTAAACTATAGTTAAGTAGATTGATAGAGATAAGAACATAAACAAAGAGAAACACTTACAGTGGTCTGAGAAAGAGTCAGGTTAGATGGAGGTTGTACGTAAGCCTCACAACCCTAAATCTTAAGGAAATACCAAATTTAATGTCGTTTTTCATTAACTTTACTACTTGATGTGAACATTAAATTGGATAACTTGTGTTACTCAAGATAATAGGTAGAAAATTGACACAATAGTGCAAGATGAACAAGATAGATTCTATGAATCTTATGATACAAAAGCTATTGATTAAGCATTTTTATAGTATGTACATATAAATTTTTTATACCACAATGGAAAGAAGAAATGGGTTAGAAACTGATAAGTTTTTTTTAAGTTAGAAAAGAATACTTTCTTCAACTTTAGTGGATAGAGAGAAGTGTTAACAAGAGTTTATAAAAACAAATATATAGAGTCCTATAGATTCCAAAGGAAATGGAGTAGGAATCTATAGTAGGAAAAAAATGAGAATCTCTAAAGGAAACGGAGGACATAATCAAAAGCAAAAGTAAAAAGAAATAATTAAAATGTGGTAGAAAGATTATGAGAGATAACAAGAAAATATGGATGTTCTTAAAACTCTTCAAATGAAAAGATTTTACTCGAGTACCTAAAACTAGAATTGAATGAAGTATTTCTTAATCTAACATGTTTTAAAATGACATATTCATTGGTATCTTGATAAAATTCCTTTCGATTTTGATTATGGTACTACTATAAAATATTTTTCAAAATTAAGATTAATGTAGTGGTTTTTGTGTTTTGAAATTATGTATTAGTTATCATAAGCTTGATGCTTGTGAGTGGAGATTAGGAAAACCTTTGTCATGCATTAACCTTGGTAAGGAACTTCAAGTTCTGAAGAGTGTTACATTAAATGGTTGAGTTATCATTAAAGGATGTTTTTTTTTTCATTTACTTGTGGATATCTCCATTTGGAAATCGCTTCATTTTAAAATCTCAATTATTTGATGTTAAGATGAATTATATTGAAATCAATATATATAATGAATGAAAAGAGAATATTATTGAGAGTATTCTTTTGTTGTGGACAACAAAGTACTGGTTTGGAGGTATTTGAAAAATTAATAATTAACACATCTTATAGTGTAATTTATGTTGATTTTTAGCATAAATGATTATAATACACAAGGTATTCTCTTATTTTTTGTGATTTCAGGTTTTAAATAGGAAAACGAGGAGATGGAATAAAAGAGAAAGAAAAGCAAAATAGTCAACTGAAAAACAACACTAGTGATTAGCCAACGATTTGTATTAACACTAGAATTCACCATATAAATTGGCAACAATAAGAAACCAACGAATTTATACGGAATTAGAGAATGAACTAAAAATTGCTAGTGAAATTGGTGGAGCATTGAGAGCTAAATCCAATGATTTGCTCAGTGATTTATGAATAATTGAGAAATCGCTGAGGTCAATGACAATTGTTTTTGATCAATATGAGGAATTTGTATTTGTCTAGGAGATGTATTCTTAGGGGAACTATATACAGGACCAGAGAGCTTCAAAATAACTATTTACTCTCTTTACTTATCAATTCTTTCTTTTATTTTCTATTACTTTTGAATTTAGTTTTATATGTGAACGAATATTAGAGCATTGATTTAAAGATAATTACATATTTATTAGTTTAATATGTATTTTGTTCGTATTTATTTATTGATTAATTCCAACATGTGTGAGTAGTTTAAAAATCTTGACACACCCTAAGCATGTAATATACTTTGGAATCTTATGTAGTTATAATTATGGAATCATGTACGTAATGCACTAGGGCCAATCATACATGCATCTTGTGGGGCATGTGCCTTAGGTCAATCCATTAACTGTCTTTATGAATACTTTTAGTTAATAAAATAGAGGATTTCATTTGCTGTTTATTATAATTAATTTGCATGTTTACATTATAATAAGATCCATGGGTATTTACATAAATATCATAAATGTCCCTAGTCGATCATTATACTGGGAACTATAATGAATTAAGACTAGTGTGAGTCTTGATTGATGATCATATGATGATTATACGTATAGGGATACGAATCAAGATCACGAGTACTTGTTAGGGAACAAAGTACTGGACCGACCCGCTATGAGAACATCACATGGATTAAGTCATAGTTGTTTCTCATGATAGGTATATATTCCAGTCCTCGACTTGAGATTACCAGAGACTTCAACATTAGGAACACAGTGATTTGACACAATCAAACGTTGTCTTTAACCGGACGATTATAAAGGTTGCGATTGGTTACTGTGTGAGCAATGTGATGAAGTTGTGTAATCGAGATAGAATTTGTCCCTCTCATATAAAGAGAGATATCTAGTGGATCCCTCAATGTGTTAGACTGTTAAAAGGCCTAGTCTAAGTGAATTGATATTGATCAATGTCACTTGGATGTTTTCAGTCTACCTAGAGATCGAGACTAGTACGATTGAACATGTTGGATGACAATTCCATGCCTTATGTTTGATCAAAAGGATATCGTGTAACAAAAGGATGTTATATACACTATTGATTAGGTTGTATCGATTTGATATTCGTACGACTTGGGTAGTCATAATGTCTTGCTAGAGACCGCTTATGACTTGTATACCAAAATATGTTTTAGTACACTGCCAACGTTGTATGAGCCTATTGGGTCGCACACTAAGAATGGTTTTGCGAGATTTTAAGATGGTTCAGAAAAATGAATTTTATATGATAAAATTCATGACGGAAACGTCCTTGTGGTTTATTACACTTATACTTCTTTAAGTAGGGGTATATTTGTGATTTACTTAACCATTTATATACAAAGGCTATATAAATAGACGCTTTAAGTTACAATACACGAACGAAAAGATCAAAAGGCCAAAACTCTTTTTTTCGTTTAAGAAACGACTTAGGGTTTTTGGTATGCTCTGGATCGTTTTGGAGAGAAAAACAAAAGGTTTGGTATTCTCTCGAAGCTAGCACTTCGAATATCGGCCGCCGTTCGTGTGTGGACTACTGATAGAGGGCGTTCGTCGTTGGCAGCGCCTTAGAGATCGATCAACCTTCAGAAAGGTATATTGCGACTGAGGTATGATTAAGTTTTTCATGGTATAAACGTTTTTAATGGAATTAGATTCGGATCCTGTTTGGGTTTTTGTCAAAATTGTTTTGTAATTTCCGCTGCGTATGAACCCCAAAACCCAACAGTGGTATCAGAGCCTTCGAGTTTGATACCATTAAACTCATTGCATGTTTTCTTCTGATATATACATGATATATGATTGAAAGCATGTTAATAGTTGATGTATATGTGATATACATAAGTTTTCTATGAGATTTATTATCATGTTTTTGTGTATATGATAAATATATTCGTGATTTAATTGAAATTAGTTTCGTACATGCTAGTAACCATGTTAGGTTAATTCAAATAATTTTAATGAATTGAGTTTCTTGTTCTATGATCCATGACACCATTAGGTTCGATTGTGATAGTAGTTCATGATTCAATTACATGTTCGTGATTGTTTGGATGAAGACCGAAATTGCAAATAATTAATTTTCGAGATTATTTATTTATAAATAATTAATTTTCGAAATTATTTATTTATCTTGTTATATCTATTTTGTTATGAAGTTTATTATTTGATAAAGATAGATAACAAATTAGAATATGAGATAAATATCAAGAATCTTGTTATTCGTGATATACTAGGATTCAAATATCTTAAATCCAAATTAAATAATTAATTTTCGAAATTATTTATTTATTTTGTTATATCTATTTTGTTATGAAGTTTCTATTTGATAAAGATAGATAACAAATTAGAATAAGAGATAAATATCAAGAATCTTGTTATTGGTGATATACTAGGATTCAAATATCTTAAATCCAAAATAAATAATTAATTTTCGAAATTATTTATTTATCTTGTTATATCTATTTTTTTATGAAGTTTCTATTTGATAAAGATAGATAACAAATTAGAATATGAGATAAATATCAAGAATCTTGTTATTGGTGATATACTAGGATTCAAATATCTTAAATCCTAATTGGATTAGGATAAGATGATTAGTTAGATGTGGGCCCGGGTTAATTAAAATGTTTTAATTGACTTAATTTCAGATAAATTAAGGGGTTAATTTATGATAATAAAATCAGCGAAAATTATGATTTTCTATTGCGAATTTTAATTTTCGGATTGAGATTCGTTTTCTAAAAAAAAAAAATTTTCAAATTGTTTAGTGATTGAACAAATCAATAAAATATATGATATTTCACTGTATACATAAAATCACTAAAACTGAATAAAATCCCTCTATTAAATTTTAAGTCTCGTGCCATCCATTTTAAACACTTGTCAAGGCCTCGATCACACTAATATAGTTTCAGCCATAGTTGGGTGTATTGTGTTATCTTGGTGAGACAAGTTGGGTAAGAGTTACCTTAATGTTTAAAATGGTTCGACTTAATAAAGCCATCAAAATAGTTTTGAGCTTTAGGCAAATGATGAGATAAAAACATGCTAAGACATAAGATGTCCCATATCTCATAAAAGGATCTAAAAATTACATAAGATGTAATTGGTAACTCACATTACCTACCTAAATAATCTAGTTCGGTGTTTCATGCCATAGGCTTTGTCATAGAATTAGGTGAAATATGGATTTTAGTCCCCTAAATAAACAGTACGTTTTATGAGGGTTGTTAATTTAGTGGGAGTCTATTCCTCTATACTAAAATAAACTTTGCATAATCTTTATTATAGATCAATGGCCTCTACAAGTAACAATAATCCCCTGTCACTGCGATCCATCCTTGAGAAGGATAAGCTATCTGGGACTAACTTTCTTGACTGGTTCAAAAAATTGAGAATTGTTCTTAAGCATGAATGCAAGTTGTATGTCCTGGATGCTTCAATCCCTGAGGACCCACCAGCCAATGCTACGAAAGCTGTGAAGGATGCGCATAATAAGCATGTCAACGATTCTACTGATATTGCATGTATTATGCTAGCAACTATGGTTCCTGAACTTCAGAAGGACATGGAACTAACGGAAGCCTACGACATGCCCGTAACGCTGAATGGAAATGTTCCAACAGCAAGCTAGGCAATAAAGGTTCGAGATAGTCAAGAACCTACATTCTTGCAAGATGACTGAGGGTGAGTCAGTTAGTCCTCATGTTCTGAAGATGAAGGGCTATGTTGACCAGCTCGATAGACACGGATTTCCCATAAGCCAAGAGTTGGCTACGGATTTGATCCTGAATTCATTACCAGAAAGTTACTCACAATTTGTGATGAACTACAATATGAATAATATGGAGAAATCAATTTCAGAGTTGCATTTGATGCTCAAAACTCTGAACAAAATATCAAGAAACCCTCTAGGAATATGTCGATGGTCTAAATGGGAAAGGGAATGAAGAAGAAAGGCTAAGGCAAAGCTAGAGTTGCCAAGGCTGTTTCTGCACCTGTCGCAAAGCCTGTGGAACAAGTCAAGCCCCAGCCTGTTCCTGCTTCAAAACACCCAAAAGAAAAGGAAGAAAATTGTCATTTTTGTAATCAAACCTATCTTTGGCATTGTCGTCTCGGACACATAAACGAGAAACGCATAACGAAGCTCCATAAAGATGGGATTCTAGATTCATTTGATTTAGAAACATATGAAACATGCGTATCTTGTTAACTAGGCAAGATGACTAAAAGTCCCTTTACTGGACACAGTGAAAGGGCAAGTGATTTATTGGGTCTAATACATACGATGTATGCGGTCCTATAAACACAATGGCTAGAGGAGGTTATCAGTACTTCATTACATTTACATATGATTTCAGCATATATGGTTATGTATATCTTATGAAACATAAAGCTGAATCATTTGAGATGTTTCGAACGTTTCAAAATGAAGTGCAGAATCAACTTGGTAAAACTATCAAAACACTTTGATCAGATCGAGGTGGTGAATATTTAAGCCAAGAATTTGATGATCATCTTAGAAATTATGGGATTGTTTTCCAATTGACTCCACCAGCAACTCCACAATGGAATGGAGTTTCTGAAAGGAGAAATTGAACCTTATTAGATATGGTTCGATCTATGATGAGTCATGCAGATCTTCCATTATCCTTTTGTTGTTACGCATTACAAACTGCAACTTTCACTCTAAATCGAGTTCCTTCTAAAGCGGTTGATAAAACACCATATGAGATATGGTACGAGAAGAGACCTAGTTTGTCTTTCTTTAAGAATTGGGGTTGTGAGGCTTAAGTAAAATGACAAGTCTCAGAAAAATTAGCACCTAAATCTGACAAGTGTTTATTTGTGGGGTATCCTAAGGAAACAAAAGGATATTACTTTTATAATCCCGTTGAGAACAAAGTGTTTTTTGCTCGGTATGGTGACTTTATGAAAAAACAGTTTATTTCAAAAGACACTAGTGGGAGAGAAATAAATCTTGAAGAAGTTCAAGAATCACAGATAAACCCTGAACCGCTACTGGAAGTTCGACAACGTTCTGAACAAGTTGAACATCCGCAAGTGAAACAAGGCCCGCGTAAGTCGGGTAGGGTAAGACATGAGCCAGAGATATTCAGATTTCTCATTACTGATAGTTGTGATGTGTTGCTTATAGATCAAAATGAGCCCACCACTTATCAGGAGGCTATGTCTGGACCAGACTCAGATCAATGGCTAAGTGCCATGAACTCTGAGATGCAATCCATGTATGATAACCAAGTTTGGAACTTGGTTGATTTACCTGTAGGTGGTAAGACCGTTGGATGTAAATGGGTTTTCAAGAAGAAAACAGACATGGATGGCAATGCGCATACTTTTAAAGCAAGACTTGTAGTAAAAGGTTTCAGGCAGACTCAATATGTTGATTATGCTGAAACTTTTTCGCCAGCAGCCACGCTGAAATCCTTAAGAATTTTAATTGCCATTGCTGCATATTATGTCTGTGAGATATGGCAAATGGATGTAAAAATAACATTTCTTAATGGAAAGCTGCTTGAGGACACAACCTGAAGGTTTTGTACATCATGAGAATTCTGGGAAGGTATGCAAGCTTCAAAGATCCATTTATGGATTAAAGCAAGCTTCTCGGAGTTCGAATCTTCGTTTTGATGAAGCAATCAAGGATTTTGGTTTTATTTAGAACGAAGATGAGCCTTGTGTATACAAGAAGGTCAGTGGGAGTGTAGTTGTTTTTCTGGTACTGTATGTTGATGATATATTACTCATTGAAAATGACATCCCAAACATTGCAGAATGTCAAGTCTTTGTTAGGGAAGTGTTTCTCAATGAAAGACTTAGGAGATGCAGCCTATATCCTAGGGATAAAGATCTATAGGGATAGATCTAAGAGGCTAATCGGTCTAAGTCGAGTGCTTACATAGACAAGGTGTCTTGAATAGGTTCAGTTTGCAAGACTCTAAAACAGGATTGTTGCTAATGTCTCATGGCATAAGTCTCAGCAAGAATCAATGTCCTAAGACAAATGATGAGCAAGACCGTATGAATAAGATTCCATATGCATCGGCTATTGGATCTATCATGTATGCCATGTTATGCACTCGACCTGATGTATCATATGCTTTGAGCACTACAAGAAGATATCAGTCAGATCCAGGTGAGAGTCACTGGATCGCAGTGAAGAACATCCTTAAGTACTTAAGAAGGACTAAGGAAGTGTTCTTGGTCTATGGAGGTTTTGAAAATGATCTAATTGTAAATGGTTACACAGATACAAGTTTTCAAACTGATATAGATGATTTTAGATCGCAATCTGGATATGTGTTTATTTTGAATGGGGGGTGCAATAAGCTGGAAATGTTTGAAGCAAGAGACTGCGACATATTCTACAACAGAAGCCGAGTATATTGCAGCGTCCGATGCAAAGAAAGGAGGCGATTTAGATCAAAAAGTTCATTTCTGAACTAGATGTGGTTCCAAGTATTGCTAACCCTGTTTGTTTGTATTGTGACAATAACGGGGCAATAGCACAGGCCAAGGAACCTAGATCACATCACAGATCCAAACATATACTCAGACGTTTTCATCTCATTAGAGAAATTATTGAGAGGGGAGACGTAAAGATTTGCAGAGTACCTACTGAAGACAACGTTGTGGATCCATTGACAAAAGCTCTTCCACAAGCAAAACATGATGGTCATGTTAGATCATTAGGCATTAGATGCATGTATGATAGATGTTGGGGCATGTGCCCTAGGTCAATCCATTAACTGTCTTTATCAATACTTTTAGTTAATAAAATAGAGGATTTCATTTGTTGTTTATTATAATTAATTTGCATGTTTACCTTATAATAAGATCCATGGGTATTTACATAAATATCATAAATGTCCCTAGTCGATCATTATACTGGGAACTATAATGAATAAAGACTAGTGTGAGTCTTGATTGATGATCATATGATGATTATACGTATAGGGATACAAATCAAGATCACGAGTACTTCTTAGGGAACAAAGTACTGGACCGACCCGCTATAAGAACATCACATGGATTAAGTCATAGTTGTTTCTCATGATAGGTATATATTCCGGTCCTCTGACTTGAGATTACCAGAGACTTCAACATTAGGAACATAGTGATTTGACACAATCAAACGTTGTCTTTAACCGGACGATTATAAAGGTTGTGATTGGTTACTGTGTGAGCAATGTGATGAAGTTGTGTAATCGAGATAGAATTTGTCCCTCTCATATAAAGAGAGATATCTAGTGGATCCCTCAATGTGTAAGACTGTTAAAAGGCCTAGTCTAAGTGAATTGATATTGATCAATGTCACTTGGATGTTTTCAGTCTACCTAGAGATCGAGACTAGTATGATTGAACATGTTGGATGACAATTCCATGTCTTATGTTTGATCAAAAGGATATCGTGTGACAAAAGGATGTTATATACACTATTGATTAGGTTGTATCGATTTGATATTCGTACGACTTGGGTAGTCATAATGTCTTGCTAGAGACCGCTTATGACTTGTATACCAAAATATGTTTCGGTACACTGCCAACGTTGTATGAGCCTATTGGGTCGCACACTAAGAATGGTTTTGCGAGATTTTAAGATGGTTCAGAAAAATGAATTTTATATGATAAAATTCATGACAGAAACGTCCTTGTGGTTTATTACACTTATACTTATTTAAGTAGGGGTATATTTGTGATTTACTTAACCGTCTATATACAAAGGTTGTATAAATAGACGCTTTAAGTTACAATACCGGACGAAAAGATCAAAAGGCCAAAACTCTTTTTTTCGTTTAAGAAACGACTTAGGGTTTTTGGTATGCTCTGGATCGTTTTGGAGAGAAAAACAAAAGGTTTGGTATTCTCTCAAAGCTAGCACTTCGAATATCGGCCGCCGTTCGTGTGTGGACTACTGGTAGAGGGCGTTCGTCGTTGGAAGCGCCTTAGAGATCGATCAACCTTCAGAAAGGTATATTGCGACTGAGGTATGATTAAGTTTTTCATGGTTTAAACGTTTTTAATGGAATTAGATTCGGATCCTGTTGGGGTTTTTGTCAAAATTGTTTTGTAATCAAGACTCACACTAGTCTTTATTCATCATAGTTCCCAGTATAATGATCGAATAAGGACATTTATGATATTTCTGCAAATACCCATGGATCTTATTATAATGTAAACATGCAAATTAACTATAATAAACATCAAATGAAATCATATATTTTATTAACCAAAAGTATTCATAAAGACTGTTAATGGATTGACCTATGGCACATGCCCCAACATCTCCCATTTGCACTAGGGCCAATCATACATGCATCTAATGCCTTATGATCTAACAGGACCATCATGTTTTACTTGTGGAAGAGCTTTTGTCAATGGATCCGCAACGTTGTCTTCAGTAGGTGCTCTGCAAATCTTCACTTCTCCCCTCTCAATAATTTTTCTAATGAGATGAAAACGTCGAAGTATATGTTTTGATATGTGGTGTGATCTAGGTTTCTCGGCCTGTGCTATTGCCCCGTTATTGTCACAAGAAAACAAACAGGGTTAGCAATACTTGGGACCACACCTAGTTCAGAAATGGACTTTTTTATCCAAACTGCCTCCTTTGTTGCATCGAATGCTGCAATATACTCAGTTTCTGTTGTAGAATCTGCCACAGTCTCTTGCTTTGAACTTTTCCAGCTTGCTGCACCTCCATTCAAAGTAAACACATATCCAGACTACGATCTAAAATCATCTATATCAGTTAGAAAACTTGCATCTGTGTGACCATTTACAACTAGTCATTTTCAAAACCTCCATAGACCAAGAACACTTCCTTAGTCCTTCTTAAGTATTTAAAGATGTTCTTTACTGCTATCCAGTGACTCTCACCAGGATCTGACTGATTTTTGCTTGTAGTGCTCAAAGCATATGATACATCAGGTCGTGTGCAAAGCATGGCATACATGATAGATCCAATAGTTGATGCATATGGGATTTTATACATACGGTCTCGCTCATCATTTGTTTTAGGACATTGAATCTTCCTGAGACTTATGCCATGAGACATTGGCAACAATCCTCTTTTAGAGTCTTGCAAACTGAACCTATTCAACACCTTGTCTATGTAAGCACTCTGACTTAGGCCGATTAGCCTCTTAGATATATCCCTATAGATCCTTATCCCTAGGATATAAGCTGCATCTCCTAAGTGTTTCATTGAGAAACACTTCCCTAACCAAGACTTCACATTCTATAATGTTGGGAAGTCATTTCCAATGAGTAATATATCATAAAAATATAGTACGAGAAAAATAACTACACTACCACTGACCTTCTTGTATACACAAGGCTCATATTCGTTCTTAATAAAACCAAAATCCTTAATTGATTCATCAAAACGAAGATTCCAAATCTAAGAAGCTTTCTTTAATCTATAAATGGAGCTTTGAAGCTTGGATACCTTCCTAGAATTCTCAGGATGTACAAAACCTTCAGGTTGTGTCATATACACATCCTCAAGCAACTTTCCATTAAGAAATGCTATTTTTATATCCATTTGCCATATCTCATAGTCATAATATGCATCAATGGAAATTAAAATCCTTATAGATTTAAGTATGGCTACTGGCGAAAAAGTTTCACCATAATCAACACCTTGAGTCTGCCTGAAACCTTTTGCTACAAGTCTTGCTTTAAAAGTATGCACTTTGCCATCCATGTCAGTTTTCTTCTTGAAAACCCATTTATATCCAATGGTCTTACCACCTTCAGGTAAATCAACCTAGTTCCAAACTTGGTTCTCATATATAGATCGCATCTCAGAGTTCACGGCGCTTAGCCATTTATCTGAGCCTGGTCCAGACATAGCCTCCTGATAAGTTGTGGGCTCATTTTGATCCATAAGCAACACATCACGACTATCAGTAATGGGGAATCCGAATCTCTTTGGCTTATGTCTTATCCTACTAGATTTATGTGGGCCTTATGTCAGTTGTGGAGGTTCAACTGGTTCAAAACGTTGTTGAACTTCCAGTAGCGGTTTAATGTTTATTTGTGATTCTCGAACTTCTTCAAGATTTATTTCTCTCCCAGTAGTGTCTTTTGAAATAAACTATTTTTCCATAAAGGCACCGTACGAGCAACAAACACTTTGTTCTTAGCGGGATTATAAAAGTAATATCCTTTTATTTCCTTAAGATACCCCACAAATAAACACTTGTCAGATTTAGGTGCTAGTTTTTCTGAGACTTGTCGCTTTACGTAAGCCTCACAACCCTAAATCTTAAGGAAAGACAAACTAGGTCTCTTCCCATACCATATCTCATATGTTGTTTTATCAACCGCTTTAGAAGGAACTCGATTTAGAGTGAAAGCTGTAGTTTGTAATGCATAACCCCAAAAGGATAATGGAAGATCTGCATGACTCATCATAGATCGAATCATATCTAATAAGGCTTTATTTCTCATTTCAGAAACTCCATTCCATTGTGGAGTTGCTGGTGGAGTCAATTGGGAGACAATCCCACAATTTCTAAGATGATCATTAAATTTTTGGCTTAAATATTCACCACCTCGATCTGATCGAAGTGTTTTGATAGTTTTACCCAGTTGATTCTACACTTCATTTTGAAATGTTCGAAACATCTCAAATGATTCAGCTTTATGTTTCATTAGATATACATATTCATATCTCCTGAAATCATCAGTAAATGTAATGAAGTATTGATAACCTCCTCTAGCCATTGTGTTTATAGGACCGCATACATCAGTATGTATTAGACCCAATAAATTACTTGCCCTTTCACTATGTCCAGTAAAGGGACTTTTAGTCATCTTTCCTAGTAAACAAGATACGCACGTTTCATATGTTTCTAAATCAAATGAATCTAGAAGTCCATCTTTATGGTGCTTCGTTATGCGTTTCTCATTTATGTGCCCAAGAAGACAATGTCAAATATAAGTTTAATTCAAATCATTTGACTTGAATCTCTTTGTATTTACGTTAAAGACAGAAGTATCAGTGGACCTTTTCATACTTAGAATATAAAGACCATCACACAAATCAACATTTGTATAAAATATACCTTTATGAGAAATGAAACATCTATTATTCGCAATAATAAAATCCAAACCATCCATATCCAAGCATGAAACATAAATGATGTTTCTGCTCGAAGCAGGCACAAAATAACAATTATTTAAAGTTAAAATAAGTCCACTAGGTAAGACTAAGTCATATGATCCAACAGTCAGGGCAACAACTCTTGCTCCAATCCTTAAGCGGAGGATGACTTCTCCTTTATTCAACTTTCTACTTCTGGCGAGTCCCTGCACATTTATACAAATGTGAGATCCACATCCGGTATCTAATACCTAGGAATCACTAGTAGATAAATTAATTTCAATAACATAAATACCCGTAGTGGTAGTTGCACTACCCTTTTTCTTCTTCAGATCTTCTAGATAGAGTTTGCAATTTCTGAACCAATGTCCAAGTGCATGGCAGAAATGAGAATTTCCTTCCTTTTCTTTAGGGTGTTTTGAAGCGGGAACAGGCTGGGGCTTGACTTGTTCCACAGGTGCAGCAGCAGCAGCAGCCTTGGCAACCCTAGCCTTGCCTTTGCTTTTCTTCTTCATTCCCTTTCCTTTTTGGACCATCAACACATTACTAGAGGGTTTCTTGATATTTTGTTCAGCAATTTTGAGCATCAAATGTAAATCTAAAATTGATTTCTCCATATTATTCATATTGTAGTTCATCACGAATTGTGAGTAACTCTCTGGTAATGAATTCAGGATGAAATACATAGCCGAATCTTGGCTTTTGGGAAATCTGAGTCTATCAAGTTGGTCAACATAGCCCCTAATCTTCAGAACATGAGGACTAATTGACGCATCCTCAGTCATCTTACAAGAAGGTAGGTTGTTGACTGTCTAAAACCTAGCTTATTGTTGGAACATTTCCTTCAGTGTTATAGCCATGTCGTAGGCTTCCATTAGTTCCATGTCCTTATGAAGTTCGGGAACCATAGTTGCCAGCATAATACATGCAACATCAGTAGAATCGTTGACATGCTTATTATGCGCATCATTCATAGCTTTCGTAGCATTGATTGTTGGGTCCTCAAGGATTGGAGCATCCAGGACATACAACTTGCGTTCATGCTTAAGAACAATTCTCAAGTTTTTGAACCAGTCAAGAAAGTTAGTCCCGAATAGCTTATCCTTCTCAAGGATGGATCACAGTGACACGGGATTATTGTTACTTGAAGAGGCCATTGATCAACAATAAAGATTATGCAAATTTTATTTTAGTATAAAGGAATAGACTCCCACTAAATTAACAACCCTCCTAAAAGATACTATTTATTTAGGGGACTAAAATCCATTTTTCACCTAATTCTATGATAGCCATTACATGAAACACAAAACTAGATTATTTAGGAAGGTAACAGTTACCAATTACATCTTATGTAATTTTAGATACTTTTATGAGATACGGTACATCTTATGTATTATCATGTTTTTTTTTATCTCATCATGTACGTAAAGCTCAAAACTATTTTGATAGCTTTATTAAGTCGGACCATTTTAAACATTTAAGTAAGTCTTACCCAACTTATCTCACCAAGATTACACAATACACCCAGCTATGGCTGAAACTATATTAGTGTGATCGAGGCCTTTGATAAGTGTTTAAAATGGATGGCATGAGACCTAAAATTTAATAGAGGGATTTTATTCAGTTTTAGTGATTTTTATGTAAACAATGAAATATCATATATTCTATTGATTTATTCAATCACTAAACGATTTGGAAATTTTTATACTGTTCACTAATAAAAAGAATTATCGTGCGTTAGGATTAGTCAGACGGCGGTTCCGCTGGCTGGTCAGCGGGCGGTGGTTCCGTTGTAGAAAATTATATTTTTCTTTGATTTTATTATCTAAAATTAACACCCCTTAATTTATCTGAAATTAAGTGATTACATATTTTAATTAACCCGGGTCCACATCTAACTAATCATCTTATCCAAATCCTATTAGGACTTAAGATATTTGAATCCTTGCATATCACCTATAACAAAATTCTCGATATTTATCTCCCATCCAATAGGGATAACGAAACCGATTTTGCTAATATCTCCCAATCTAACTTGTTATCTATCTCTTATCAAATAGAAACTTCATAACAAAATAGATATAATGAGATAAATAAATAATTTTAAAAAATAATTATTTGCAATTTCGGTCCTCATCCAAATAATCACAAACACGTAATTGAATCATGAACTATTATCCTAATTGAACCTAATCATATTAGTTTCGAATTAATATTAAGACGTATATAATTTAAGAAACTTAAAACAATGTAACCTAAATATGCATACTAAATTACAAAAATTTCATCTATGCATCAATACACGAAAAATAAAGATTATACCTAATGGTGTCATGGATCACAGAACACGAAACTCAATTCATTAAAATTATTCGAATTAACCTAACATGGTTACTTGCATGTATGAAACTGATTTCAATTAAATCACGAATATATGTATCATATACAAAAACATGATAATAAATCTCTCAGGAAACTTATGTATATTACATATACATCAACTATTAACATGATTTCAATCATATATCATGTATATATCCGAAGAAAACACACAATGAATTTAATGGAATCAAACTCGATGGCTCTTAGACTACTATTGGGTTTTGGGGTTCATACGCAGAGGAGATTACAAAACAATTTTGACAAAAAACCCCAACAGGATCCGAATCTAGTTCCATTAAAAACGTTTAAACCAAGAAAACTTAATCATACCTCGGTCGCAACATACCTTTGTAAAGGTTGATCGATCTTAAAGGCGTTGCCAACGACTAACGCTCTCTACCAGCATTCTACACACGAACGGCGGCCGAGATTCGAAGTGCCAGCTTCGAGAGAGTACCAAACCTTTTTGATTCTCTCTAAAATGATCCAGATCATACCAGAAAACCCTAATTCATTTTTAAACGAAAATAGAGTTTCAACCCTAAAAGTTTCATCAGTGGGTTCTAACTTAAAGCGTCTATTTATACAACCATTATATATAGAAAGTTAAGTAAATTACACATATACCCCAACTTAAAGAAGTATAAGTGTAATACACCATAAAGACGTTTCAGTCATGAATTTTATCATATAAAATCCATTTTTCCAAACCATCTTAAAATCTCGCAAAACCATTCTTAGTGTGCAACCCAATAGGCTCATATAACGTTGGCAGTGTACCAAAACACATTTTGGTATACAAGTCATAAGCGGTCTCTAGCAAGTCATTATGACTACCCAAGTTATACGAATTTCAAACCGATACAACCTAATTGAAAGTGTATATAGCATCTTTTTGTCACACGATATCCTTTCGATCAAACATAAGGCATAGAATTGTCATCCAACATGTTCAATCGTACCAGTCTCGATCTTTAGGTAGACTGAAAACATCCAAGTGACCTTGATCGATATCAATTCACTTAGACTAGGCCTTTTAATAGTCTAACACATCAAGGGATCCACTGGATATCTCTCTTTATATGAGAGGGACAAATTCTATCTCGATTACACAACTTCATCACATTGCTCACACAGTAACCAATCACAACTTTTATAATCTTCTGGTTAAAAACAAAATTTGATTGTGTCAAGTCATTGTGTTCCTAATATTGAAGTCTCTGGTAATCTCAAGTCGGAGGACTGAAAAATATACCTATCATGAGAAACAACTATGACTTAATCCGCGTGATGTTCTCGTAGCGGGGTGTTTCAGTACTTTGTTCCTTAACAAGTACTCGGGATCTTGATTCGTATCCCTATACATATAATCATCATATGATCATCAATCAACACTCACACTAGTCTTAATTCATTATAGGTCCCAGTATAATGATCGACTAGGGACATTTAGGATATTTAAGCAAATCATGGATCTTATTATAATGTAAACATGCAAATTAATTATAATAACCAACAAATAAAATCCTCTATTTTATTAACTAAAAGTATTCATAAAGATAGTTAATGGATTGACCTGGGACACATGCTCCAACAGTTAAGTGGGGTTTGTTTAGATGATTGTTAGATATTTTTATTTAAGTCGATTTATCAATTATTTATTTATTAGTTTGAGTATAATAAGTTAGTTTATTTAGTTTAAGTTGGTTAAAGTTTAGTAATTTTAATTAAGTGTTAAGTTTGATTTTTATATTGTTTAGTGTTTACTTTCCCATTTTATTAAAGTAATTAAATTAAAACAAGTTCAATCTGATAAAACTTTAAGGTTGATTAAATTCTTGAGAGGTTTGAAAAATCTTTGTGGAGATGATTTCACATTTAACACTACTATAATTAATAATAAAATATGAGAATTTAATGTTGAAGCTTAACACGTATCAGATGTGGTTTATGGTATATGCGGCATACGAGGAATGGGACTCAGGGCTGTAAGTGTACCGATTAGTTAGTATCACGTACCTACCATATGAGGTTGATGAAATGAACAAGCGGTGGCCAATTAAGGTAATACGAAGTAGTATGTGCGCTAACCTATTACATGAGGTCAATAAGCCGTGTTTCACAACTAATAAGTATAAGATATAAAAGCTATTACCTGAAGGGTAATTTCAAGCCCAATGTGTGAAATGATTAAGTGGGAACCAATTAGGGTAATACTGAAGTACTATGTGTGCTAACCTATTACATGAGGTTGATATACCGTGTTTCACAACTAATAAAGAGTGTAAGCCTTTGTGTACTGCTAAATAAGTGACTACCTAAGGTTTATGTGATCGATAGGGTAATAACTAAGCAAATGTGTTAGATACACAATTTAATATATGTGATGCTACATAGTTTAGTAATGTGTTTGTGTATCAATGATTATTGTTGTGTAGTGAAAGTATTTAATGTGAGATGTTTTCGTGTTGTGTTTGGAAATGTGGATAAATGTCTCTCAGTGTTACTTTCTACATTGCTATACTCACCGTTCTTTTATGACGGTGGGTGCGGATCCTTCAAGTAGCAAACTAGGCAAGCATAAGATTGATGACTACCTCTTAGCCATTGGAGTATTGCTTCGTCAGACTTTTGTATGTTATGGATATTGTATTATAGGACTTAATTTATTTCATTCACATACTTTTGGGTTGTATATATTGGCTTAAGTGATATTTTCCCAACTAGACCGATGTAAGTACATCGTTTATCATTGTTATATTGGTTATATACATGTGATCGTTGTTCCCTGGCTTCCATAGTAAGTGTTTTCGTTAAGTCTTCTGCTGATTAGTTTAAAATTATAACAACTTATTAATAAAATCTGAAATGACATGAATTGTAAAACTATTATTTACAGTATGAATAACATGGTAAATAGGGTTAAAAGGCTGACTAATACATTGTTAAGTTTAACATAAATATGACTTGGGCTTAACGATGGGATTAGGCCGAGCAGTGCCCTAAATTAAATAAGAGGCTACCTCATATACATTAGATTCACGTCGAGATACGTGTAGCATCAGCATTGAGGAAGGAAATAGTTGAACATTGGATGTTGGTAAGGTGTAGCACGCCTCGAGATGCATTTCATCTCATCTCGAGAAAGATTTTGATTTAATATTTTGTCTCTTGAATCATCTTCGAGATTCGTGCACGCGAATCTTGAGAAAATTATATTTATTTAACCTAAGTAGATTAAGTGATGATAATCTTGTTAATAACAACATCATTAATCATGAGATATGCCATACATATCTCGAGAAAGAAAAAAGATACAAAAACCATTAGATCCGCCTTAAGACTCGTGCGATACTAATATTTAGGAAGTCTAACATATATCGCCTAAACCACACACCATTTATGTTGTTTCGAAAGCGAGATTGAACGAGACTGATAGAAAGAGACAAAGAGAGGGACAGGGAGAGAAGTCTCAAACCGAGGTGAGATTATTGTTTTTTATTGTTGCGTTGTTGCATTAAGTTGTTGTTGATCATTATTGAATGTGTTTGCTATTGATGTTTCTTTTTTAATGTTGGAGAAGATGGATGGGAGGCTCAGTCGAACGTCCAAGAAGCACGAAGGTAAGGGAATGACCTTCCCTATCCAAACCCAACCAGAGGTTGGGGTTGGGAGCCCAACATCAACAAAAATTAGAAAAAAAAAGAAATTGCTTGTTGATGAATGTAAGAACAAGAGGAAGAAGATGGGGTTTGATCCCCGGACTAGACCGAACTGGTTTGGTTCAGGGTTCAAACCCCAATTCAAAAGAAAAAATAAAAAGAAAAAATGTTGGAAATTGAAATGAAATTCCCAAAAAATAGGAAAAAGTGAGTTAAATTATAATTTTGGATAAATAAATAGAATTTGGAGATCTCTTTGAAAAAGGAGGATTTTCAATTTTTTTTTAAAGATTTATACCGAGGTTTTTTCTCATAATGCATGTTATGATACCTAAAAATATCTAAAACATAGAAAATTGTTTAAAAACCTAGTCAAGGTTAATTTTTGATTTCGAACTACAATTTGCAGTTAAAATTGGGATCCGAACATCCCAAAAGTAGAATCGGAGTAATTTCGAGGTTTTAGAATTTGAGAATACTGAAATAACTCAAAAATTGGTCAAAACTTAAAAAATCTTAATAGGTGACTTATCCTAATTTCTCAATAGTTTTAGGTTATCTCGAGGATCTTGAAATTACTCGGAGCGAAGCTATGGGATCATGTTCAAAGTACGTGTGATGACCCATTCTCAAATTATAGCACCACCCGGTCTAATCCTGTTATTAAGCCCTAATCTCACCATATAGTATCTAACAAGGAATTAGTCAGCCTTTCCAAAACATTATTACATACCAATTTTTTTTTAAATGAATACAAACATATACCTATCTTATGTCAATTCATAAATCAGAGTTAATTAAAATTTATAAATCTAACTTAAAGTTTATTCAGCGGAAACCTTAACTAATTAGCAGAAGCTTATAACATGATGCCTAATAATTGTGTAAAAACAAGGAAATAAAGATCACATGCATATATATACATAACAAACAATGATAATATATATATCATCATATGTCTAGCCAAGGTACTAGCCACTCAGCCCATAAAATACGACCCCAAAAGTATATCAAATAAATATAAAAGTAATACATCAAAATAAAGACCTACAAAGTCCGATGTAGCAGCACTACACTGGCTTAGAGGTAGTCGCCGATCCTTTCCTTGCCCGGCCTGCTAATCGATGGATCTGCACCCACCGTCATAAAAATGATACTAAGTACAGGAAAGTAGAAAGTAACACTGAGAGACGTTTGTTGACATTCCTAAATATGCAACATGTATCTAATAGCATGATAATAGCAACTATGCTACAAGGAGAACATGCAAATAGATACTTTAGTTAAACAAAATGAATTTGACACAAGGCCAAGTAGTAATGATATAGGGACGCTCAACCGTGATCTTCATCACATCAACCTTTTCCACTATATGAGGAAAAAGTTAAGCTCTACATCAATGTGAAGGTCTAAGTAGTGCTCTTGCTTTTATAACCTTTCGTTAGTGCCAGTCACTTGCAATATATACTTTCCGACAACCCTAAGTCCCATACTCCATGTGTTGCACAAGTTATGCATGACAACAACCCCGAGACTCATTTCCCCTATGCTACACAAGATAGTGGAGAGATCTCGATCACCATGGAAATTCTAGTGACCCCTGTATGTCTGACAGAACTCAAATGTAATGACCCTAGATACAAAAACCACTTTTATATTTCAAGAAATAACATGGTTTGATAATCCAATGAAACAATCTATACCATGAAAGCAACCTTATGAAATGAGAAAGGACAACAAGTAATTGCATATGGCGTAGAAAGGAAAATAAGTCCAAATGACTTGAAAAGAATAAATAAATAGGAATGAAATGTAAAAAAATATCTCAATTAGTTTACTTACAATCCACGCAATTAACTATGCTAATCGGGCCTCCTAATACCTCGTTTCACATATCCGAACTCTCGAGAGTCTTCTTTAGGTAAGGTCAAATGGGTTTAGGAATCTTAACCCAAAATAAACCCTTAATACTAAACAATGTTGAAATGTTAGCGATGTATTGCAACACACTTTTAGGCATGAAATTGTCCAAATCTAAACACTTTCCCTTGTACGAAGTTTTTAGTCTCTAATTTACATTTTCAAAAAGGATTGGTTTGCGTAATTCCGATTTACAATGAAAGCGATATCTTAATTTTACTAAGCACAACTCAAATTGGAACCTAATCTAACCAAAACACTTAGAAACTACATTTCTCCCAATTTGAAGTTTTAAAATCCACGATTTTTTGTCACAAGGTAGCTAACATAGCAAACAACCACATACTTAAAGATCAGTTCATTTGGATAAATAATTAGGGCGTTATTCTATATATAATTTAGTTTTAAAAACCTCGTAATCTATTTATTAACCTGTTTATAAAGCACTTTTGGGCATGAAAACATTTGAACTACAAAATTCCAGTAGGAAAAAGTTGCTTTTCTTTGAGCTAGCTTTCAAATGCCATAATTTTGGGTTCATTTCAATTTAAAATAAGCAAGTTATGACCAAATTACATAGGTTAGTTCATAATACAACATGCAGAATATCTATTTTGGACTTTCAACTTCAAAAATTCATATCTTTTTGACTTCAAAACCAAATCAAGATCTTCTTAATAGCTAGATTATCAGCTTGAAATAAGGAATCGAAATATCTCAACCAATTTCAAAGACCTAATCATCTAGCCTATGAAAGTGGCGAAAAACCAAAATTGGTTTTAAACTTAAATAGAGAGATGTGTACCTAGTTTGATGAACACCTAGCTTAGCTTCATCTCTCTTTCACTAGGCCCACTTTGGTTGCTGGTTGTCTTCTTCTTCTAGCCAATTCTCTACTCTAGTAAACCCGCTTTGGATTGTTTGTAATTATAATTATTGAATCACGTACTTAATACTTTAAATCAATAAATCAATTCATGTATGTCAATCACATATAAAACAAGCTATTTTTGCGTATTACAACTAGTAATTCTTGATGTTGATTGCATAGTAACCAATATGTTTCTTAATATAAAGTGTTTAATTCTATGTCTAAAGTTATTGACAACAATTATTGAAGTAGTAACTAGGATTAATCTATAGGACTTTTTCAGAGTGGAAGTTCCACGTGATTGGGTTTTAAGTAGTTTATTATGCAGCTTCGATTAATATTGGCTTAGATTAGGTATGATTTTAATTGTGTGTAATGCTATCATATTTCTATGGTGTTGCGTTTTATCCATTAGGTAGATTTACAATGATAAAAATATGACATTTCCATTGAATTTAGGAAAATTGGTGGCTAGCTAAAGGCTATCAACCTATTATGAATAAGGATTTAATGATTCCAAGATTCCATATGATAAAAGTATAACTATGATGTTAAGTGAAGTTTATGTTCTAGTGTTTGAAAACAATTCGAGTATATTATAATATTTAGTGGGGGTGTGTTTAGATGTTCGTTAGATGTTTTATTTACATTGATTTATTGATTATTCGAATTATTAGTTTGAGTTATATTAGGTTAGTTTATTAAATTCAAATTGTTTATAATTTAGTTATTTTAATTAATTTTATATTTTATTAGCATATTGTTAAAGTGTTTAATGCCCATCAAATAAATTAATTAAATTAAAACAAGTTAAATATGGTAGAACTTTAGGGTAGCCTTAATTCTTAAGAGATTTGAAAAATTCCTATGGAGACGATATCCCATTTACCACTACTACAAATCAATAGTAAATTTTCAAATCCCAAAATTCTTAATTCAATAATTACGACTAATAACGATAAATGGAGATTAATTATAGTTTAGGCCGCGAGTCGGGATATGAGGACTTGTGAAATTAGAACTATAGGTAATTTTATTTTCGGGTGATGTGTGCCTAGTGTTGTGTAGTATATATTATGTTATTTTGTGAAATTAGAATTTAATCGAATAAGTTCGAAGGTAATGAAGTTTTGTCTCGAGATAAGTACCGAAATGAATGCCGAGAAAACTAAAATGTGGACCCGAACCTTTGTTTCGAATTTCGCAAAAAAAATTGTATTTAAGTTTTAAAATCCGAATTTGTATATTTAATTGGATTCAACGATCCGATATGGGTCCTACACCTCGATTTGCTTTCAAGACAAGTTGTTTGAGAGTTTTAGATCGATTCGGTAAATTCTTCAATTTTTAGTCAAATAGGGATATTTTTTAACGTATAATTTAGACAAAAATTAAAGAGATAACTATGAAAAAATAGAAAAAAAATGACAAATTACCAAAAGGGCAGTGTGAATGTACATGAAAGGATAAGTATTGAGGGGCATAATAGTCATTTGCTCATTTTTAATCAAAATCAAAATTAAGAATAAGGGCTTCTTCTTTGTTTATACATCATTCATTGTGTTCCATCTTCATCCTTACTCCCTCACTGTGAATCACTCCCTCATTCCTCTCTCTCACTCTCACTCTCTTTTGTCACAATTTTAATTGAATTGAGAAAGTGAAAGGTTGTTGTTGTGTTTTTGGTGGTTGCTAAAAGTGAGTTTAAATTTTGATTTTCAATTTGAAAGACTGATGTTTTGATTATGCATTAAAAGGATTGATTTTCAAATCTTTTAAATCGAAAAGAGGTTTATTGTCTTTGTTGATTTTAGGACAGATGAGAAGCATTGATTAAGAAGGAATAAGACACAAATACACAACACATTGATGAAATAGTGGAAATCATTAGCGGAGGGAGATGACCAAATAGTAAGATGACCAGGGGGTTTGAAGACGACGATGAGGGTGAGCTCCCAAACCAAGTGAGTGAGAAACCCAGAAAAAATGTTAGGGAATGAAACAGAGGTTGCCTCTTTTCCATCCAAAAGAGGAAGAAGATGGGGCTTGATCCCCATATTGGACTGAACCGGGTCCGACTCAAGGGTTAAACCCCTTATTTAAAATATATGTAAATTAAAAATAAAAATATTAAATTAAAATCCCTAAAAAATTGGTGAACTAAAAAAAAAAAGAAATTTTTGGACAAATTAAATGAAATGGGGAATTTGTTTTTGAAAAATTAGGATTTTGAGTTTTTGTTGAGTATTTATATCGGATTTTTACCTCGTAATGCATGTTACGACACCAAAAATGCTCAAAACTTGAAAAATTATTTTTAAAGCCTAGTTTAGATTAATTTTTTTTATGTTGTATCACAATTTGGAGTTGCAACTGGGATTCGAACATCCGAGGGTTTGATTTGGAGTGTTTTTGAGGTTTTCAAATCGCAATAGGACCAATTTAAATATAATAAATTGGAAAAAAATTGTGGAGTGGTTTTGGAATCTTACTAGACTTGTAAATGAATTGTAGGACTGCAATTGGAACCTTGTGTTTACTATTTCACTGACCTGGAGTGCAAGGAGTTATGGTATCACATTTGTAAAGTTAAGTAAATCTCGTAGTAACCTTTACATTATATGATAATAATTTCGTATAAATTGCATTTATCCTTAAGGTTGCATTATTTGTTGTACATGCATTTATGGGAGGGGAGGATAAGGTCAATTCAAGTCTCCTTACGATGTTTTTTATACCATGGTTATAAGGGAGAACACTATACTATGCTTCAGAAGCTGGAGTCACTGATACTTTGCATCACGTGGTTTGCATGAGATCATGTTGAGCCATATCATACTCCCATATTCTAGAGGAACGAGACTCATTTCATTACCCTCTATGTGCAGAGTCATTATTGTTTACTTACCACTGTTGGATGACATCATCTAATTGTTATCAGATAACAGATACGAGATAGATTCAAGATTGTATTTAAATTCTTTGGATTATATTATTTGTTTAATCTCTTAGGTTATTATGCATTTTATTATTACAGGTGTACTAAATAGTGTGGGATTTACTTATCTATCATTATCAAATTTTTATAATTAGGTAATGACAGACATGAACGACGATAAAAGAAAAAGAAGCTGTAATGTTTTTGGTGACTTGCTCAATTTTATTCTCACTTTGTATGTAATGTGTTTGATATAATATATTTTATAAATGGGTTTTCTAGTTCGTGTGTGCATACGATCTCTAGTAAATTGTTGTATTAATTTTGGGATAGATTGGAATACTGTGGAGCTAAGGTAACGATGGTTCGAGTATTTGATCTTTTAAATCTGGCTAGAATGAATAAATAGTTTTATGATACAATATATATTGTTATGGGTGGATTGTGAGTCATTTGACATTTCCACAAAGCTGAACAAGGTTTGTTGAATAATTTTGAAGGCCGAGTTTTGCGGTGTAGGCTTAGAAATACGAGGAGGTGTTATAAAAAACCCTTACAAAATTTTGGGGAATTGCATGTATAATTTAATTAATCTAAACTATTTTCAGATTTGAGGTTTACTTTATAATCCGTTCTGGTTGATAAAATTTTATATTCGATGATTATGACTATTAATTTTGTTATATATTGGTGGTGAGATTAAGACTGCTAGATTATCAGGGGATTAAGGTAATCTAGGCCTGTCAGGTGCCCTAATTAGATGGGGTCTAACATAAATTACGAGGAATAATTGTGCACGCTTGATACGTGTTAATTTTTGGCCCCATTGTCGGGGATTTTAGAAATAATCTCTTTGAAACCTTCTTGTTGAAAGTCATATTATATGGCTGAATATGAGGACGAATTAACTTTTAGGCAATCTGATAGGAATGTCACGGCTTATAAACCTATATGTAAAACATTCACAACACAATTTTAGAAAATTCAAATTGAAATTCGAGCTCATAAGTTCTTTACCGTGTTTCTATGGTGAAGATAATGAAGATGCTCAAAAGTCTATTAGAGAGTTCATACACAAAGTAAGCATGTTAAAACCTAAAGATATAGAAATAGATTATGCCAAATTAAAAGCTTTTCCTTCCGTATTGTAAGGCCAAACTTTCGATTAGTTATTATACCTTCCTCAAAATTCCATAACCAATTGGTTAGAGATGCTACAAGTCTTTCTTGATTAATATATCCTAGCCAAAAAAATTAGTTTCTACATAAAGAAAATTAGTAATGCTAGGATGGAAATTAGAGAAACTTCTTATGAATTTTTGGATAGGTATCAAAGTTTGATTTCATTATGTCGAATGCATGGATTTACTGAAAAAATTTTAATCCAATATTTTTATGAAGGATTAAATCACTTAGAACGAAGATTCTTAGATACCTTATGTGGAGCCTTTTTGCTTGATAAAACATCAACTTTAGTAAGAGATGATGGGGCATGTGCCCTAGGTCAATCCATTAACTGTCTTTATGAATACTTTTAGTTAATAAAATAGAGGATTTCCTTTGCTGTTTATAATAATTAATTTGCATGTTTACATTATAATAAGATCCATGGGTATTTATAGAAATATCCTAAATGTCCCTAGTCGATCATTATACTGGGAACTATAATGAATTAAGACTAGTATGAGTCTTGATTGATGATCATATGATGATTATACGTATAGGGATACGAATCAAGATCACGAGTACTTGTTAGGGAACAAAGTACTGGATCGACCCGCTATGAGAACATCACATGGATTAAGTCATAGTTGTTTCTCATGATAGGTATATATTCCAGTCCTCTGACTTGAGATTACCAGAGACTTCAACATTAGGAACACAGTGATTTGACACAATCAAACGTCGTCTTTAACCGGACGATTATAAAGGTTGTGATTGGTTACTGTGTGAGCAATGTGATGAAGTTGTGTAATCAAGATAGAATTTGTCCCTCTCATATAAAGAGAGATATCCAGTGGATCCCTCGATGTGTTAGACCGTTAAAAGGCCTAGTCTAAGTGAATTGATATTGATCAATGTCACTTGGATGTTTTCGGTCTACCTAGAGATCGAGACTAGTACGATTGAACATGTTGGATGACAATTCCATGCCTTATGTTTGATCAAAAGGATATCGTGTGACAAAAGGATGTTATATACACTATTGATTAGGTTGTATCGATTTGATATTCGTACGACTTGGGTAGTCATAATGTCTTGCTAGAGGCCGCTTATGACTTGTATACCAAAATATGTTTTGGTACACTGCCAACGTTGTATGAGCCTATTGGGTCGCACACTAAGAATGGTTTTGCGAGATTTTAAGACGATTCAGAAAAACGAATTTTATGTGATAAAATTCATGACAGAAACGTCCTTGTGGTGTATTACACTTATACTTCTTTAAGTAAGGGTATATGTGTAATTTACTTAAACGTCTATATACAAGAGTTGTATAAATAGACGCTTTAAGTTAGAATACACTAACGAAAGATCAAAAGGCCAAAACTCATTTTTCGTTTAAGAAACGACTTAGGGTTTTTGGTATGCTCTGGATCGTTTTGGAGAGAAACAAAAAGATTTGGTATTCTTTCGAAGCTAGCACTTTGAATCTCGGTCGCCGTTCGTGTGTGGACTACTAGTAGAGGGCGTTCGTCGTTGCTATGCGCCTTAGAGATCGATCAACCTTCGAAAGGTATATTGCGATTGAGGTATGATTAAGTTTTTCATGGTTTAAACGTTTTTAATGGAATTAGATTCGGATCTGTTGGGGTTTTTGTCAAAATTGTTTTGTAATCTCCGTGCGTATGAACCCCAAAACCCAACAAGGTATCGAGCCATCGAGTTCGATTCCATTAAATTCATTGCATGTTTTCTTCTGATATATACATGATATATGATTGAAAGCATGTTAATAGTTGATGTACATGTGATATACATAAGTTTTCTGTGAGATTTATTATCATGTTTTGTGTATATGATACATATATTCGTGATTTAATCGAAATTTGTTTCGTACATGCTAGTAACCATGTTAGGTTAATTTGAATAATTATAAAGAATTGAGTTTCGTGTTCTATGATCCATGACACCATTAGGTTCGATTGGGATAGTAGTTCATGATTCAATTACATGTTTGTGATTATTTGGATGAAGACCGAAATTGCAAATAATTAATTTTCGAAATTATTTATTTATAAATAATTAATTTTCGAAATTATTTATTTATAAATAATTAATTTTCGAAATTATTTATTTATAATTAATTAATTTTCGAAATTATTTATTTATCTTTATATCTATTTTGTTATGAAGTTTCTATTAGATAAAGATTGATAACAAATTAGAATATGAGATAAATATCAAGAATCTTGTTATTGGTGATATACTAGGATTCAAATATCTTAAATCCAAAATAATTAATTAATTTTCGAAATTAATTATTTATCTTGTTATATCTATTTTGTTATGAAGTTTCTATTTGATAAAGATAGATAACAAATTAGAATATGAGATAAATATCAAGAATCTTGTTATTGGTGATATGCTAGGATTCAAATATCTCAAGTCCTAATTGGATTAGGATAAGATTAGTCCTAATTGGATTAGGATAAGATAAGTCCTAATTAAATTTGGATAAGATTAGTCCTAATTGGATTAGGATATGATAAGTCCTAATTGGATTAGGATAAGATAAGTCCTAATTGGATTAGGATAAGATTAGTCCTAATTGGATTAGGATAAGATGATTAGTTAGATGTGGGCCCGGGTTAATTAAAAATGTTTTAATTGACTTAATTTGGATAAATTAAGGGGTAAATTTAGTATAGTAAAATCAGCGAAAAATATGATTTTCTATAGCGAATTTCAATTTTCGGAATTGAGATTCGTCTTCTAAAATAATATAAAAAAAAAAAAAAAGCGGGCGTGCCCACCTTTACCTACCATTGACGGGCGTGGATCGCTGTCTAACTAATCCTAGCGCACGGAAATTCTTTTATTAGTGAATAGTATAAAAATTTCCAAATTGTTTAGTGATTGAACAAATCAATAAAATATATGATATTTCATTGTTTACATAAAAATCACTAAAACTGAGTAAAATCCCTCTATTAAATTTTAAGTCTCGTGCCATCCATTTTAAACACTTGTCAAGGCCTCGATCACATTAATATAGTTTCAGCCATAGTTGGGTGTATTGTGTTATCTTGGTGAGACAAGTTGGGGTAAGAGTTACCTAAATGTTTAAAATGGTCCGACTTAATAAAGCCATCAAAATAGTTTTGAGCTTTAGGCAAATGATGAGATAAAACATGCTAAGACATAAGATGTCCCGTATCTCATAAAATGATCTAAAAATTACATAAGATGTAATTGGTAACTGTTACCTACCTAAATAATCTAGTTCTGTGTTTCATGCCATAGCCGTCATAGAATTAGGTGAAATATGGATTTTAGTCCCCTAAATAAACAGTACGTTTTAGGAGGGTTGTTAATTTAGTGGGAGTCTATTCCTCTATACTAAAATAAACTTTGCATAATCTTTATTGTAGATCAATGGCCTCTTCAAATAACAATAATCCCCTGTCACTACGATCCATCCTTGAGAAGGATAAGCTATCTCGGGACTAACTTTCTTGATCGGTTCGAAACTTAAGAATTGTTCTTAAGCATGAACGCAAGTTGTATGTCCTGGATGCTCCAATCCCCGAGGACCACCAATGCTACGAAAGTTTGTGAATGATGCGCATAATAAGCATGTCAATGATTCTACGATGTTGCATGTATTATGCTTTGGCAACTATGGTTCCCGAACTTGAGAAGGACATGGAACTAATGGAAGCCTACGACATGGCTATAACGCCGAAGGAAATGTTCCAACAAAGAAGCTAGGCAAGAAAGGTTCGAGACAGTCAAAAGCTTACATTCTTGCGAGATGACTGAGGGTGCGTCAGTTAGTCCTCATGTTTTGAAGATGAAGGGCTATGTTGACCAGCTTGATAGACTAGGATTTTCCATAAGCCAAGAGTTGGCAATGGATTTGATTCTGAATTCATTACCAGATAGTTACTCACAATTTGTGATAAACTACAATATGAATAATATGGAGAAATCAATTTCAGAGTTGCATTTGATGTTCAAAACTGCTGAACAAAATATCAAGAAACCCACTAATAATATATTGATGGTCATAAAGGGAAAGGGAATGAAAAAGAAAGGCAAAGGTAAGGCTAGAGTTGCCAAGGTCACAGTTGATGCACTGTCATGAAAGCCTATGGAACAAGTCAAACCCCAGCCTGTTCCCGCTTCAAAACACCCAAAAGAAAAGGAAGAAGATTGTCATTTCTGTAATCAAACCTATCTTTGGCATTGTCGTCTCGGGCACAGAAACGAGAAACGCATAACGAAGCTCCATAATGATGGGCTTCTTGATTCATTTGATTTAGAAACATATGAAACGTGCGTATCTTGTTTACTGTGGAAGATGACTAAAAGTCCATTTACTGGACACAGTGAAAAGGCAAGTGATTTATTGGGTCAAATACATACTGATGTATGCAGTCCTATAAACACAATTGCTAGAGGAGGTTATCGATACTTCATTACATTTACGATGATTTCAAAGAGATATGGTTATGTATATCTTATGAAACATAAAGCGAGAATCATTTGAGATGTTTCGAACGTTTCAAAATGAAGTGCGAATCAACTTGGTAAAACTATCAAAACACTTCGATCGATCGAGGTGGTGAGTATTTAAGCCAAGAATTTGATGATCATCTTAGAAATTGTGGGATTGTCTCCCAATTGACTCCACCAAAGAACTCCACAATGGAATGGAGTTTCTGAAAGGAGAAATCGAACCTTATTAGATATGGTTCTATCTATGATGAGTCATGCAAATCTTCCATTATCCTTTTGGGGTTATGCATTACAAACTGCAGCTTTCACTCTAAATCGAGTTCCTTCTAAAGCGGTTGATAAAACACCATATGAGATATGGTACGGGAAGAGACCTAGTTTGTCTTTTCTTAAGATTTAGGGTTGTGAGGCTTAAGTAAAGCGACAAGTCTCGGAAAAACTAGCACCTAAATCTGACAAGTGTTTATTTGTGGGGTATCCTAAGGAAACAAAAGGATATTACTTTTATAATCCCGCTGAGAACAAAGTGTTTGTTGCTCGGTATGGTGCCTTTATGGAAAAACAGTTTATTTCAAAAGACACTAATGGGAGAAAAATAAATCTTGAAGAAGTTCAAGAATCACAAGTAAACACTGAACCGCTTCTGGAAGTTCAACAACGTTGCGAACCAGTTGAACCTCCACAAGTGACACAAGGCCCACGTAAATCTAGTAGGGTAAGACATGAGCCGAGAGAGATTCGGATTTCTCATTACTGATAGTCGTGATGTGTTGCTTATAGACCAAAATGAGCCCACCACTTATCAGGAGGCTATGTCTGGACCAGACTCAGATAAATGGCTAAGTGCCATGAACTTTGAAATGCAATCCATGTATGATAACCATGTTTGGAACCTGGTTGATTTACCTGAAGGTGGTAAGACCATTGGATGTAAATGGGTTTTCAAGAAGAAAACTGACATGGATGGCAAAGTGCATACTTTTAAAGCAAGACTAGTAGCAAAAGGTTTCGAGCGGACTCAAGGTGTTGATTATGATGAAACTTTTTCGCCATCGCCATGCTTAAATCCATAAGAATTTTAATTGCCATTGCTTTGCATATTATGACTATGAAATATGGCAAATGGATTAAAAACAACATTTCTTAATGGAAAGTTTGCTTGAGGATGTGTATATGACACAACCTCAAGGTTTTGAACATCCCGAGAATTCTAGGAAGGTATGCAAGCTTCAAAGATCCATTTATGGATTAAAGCAAGCTTCTCGGAGTTGGAATCTTCGTTTTGATTAAGCAATCAAGGATTTTGGTTTTATTAAGAACGAAGATGAGCCTTGTGTATACAAGAAGGTCGATGGGAGTGTAGTTTTTCCGTGTACTTGTATGTTGATGATATATTACTCATTGGAAATGACATCCCAACATTGCGTAATGTCAAGTCTTGGTTAGGGAAGTGTTTCTCAATGAAAGACTTAGGAGATGCAGCCTATATCCTAGGGATAAGGATCTATAGGGATAGATCTAAGAGGCTAATCGGTCTAAGTCAGAGTGTTTACATAGACAAGGTGCTGAATAGGTTCAGTTTGCTCGCAAGACTCTAAAAGAGGATTGTTGCCAATGTCTCATGGCATAAGTCTCAACAAGAATCAATGTCCTAGGACAAATGATGAGCGAGACCGTATGAATAAGATTCCATATGCATCGGTTATTGGATCTATCATGTATGCCATGCTATGCACTCGACCTGATGTATCATATGCTTTGAGCACTACAAGCGGATATCGATCGATCCTGGTGAGAGTCACTTTGGATAGCGAGAAAGAACATCCTTAAGTACTTAAGAAGGACTAAGGAAGTGTTCTTGGTCTATGGAGGTTTTGAAAATGATCTAGTTGTAAATGGTTACACGAGATGCAAGTTTTCAAACGATATAGATGATTTTAGATCGCGATCGAAATATGTGTTTACTTTGAATGAGGGTGCGATGGTGGAAAAGTTCGAAGCAAGAGATCGTGGCGATTCTACAACGAAGTGAGTAGTATATTGCGGCGTCCGATGCAAAGAAAGGAGGCGATTTGGATCAAAAAGTTCATTTCGAACTAGGTGTGGTTCCAAGTATTGCTAACCTGTTTGTTTGTTTTGCGACAATAACGGGGCAATAGCACAGCCAAGGAACCTAGATCACACCACAGATCCAAACATATACTCGAGCGTTTTCATCTCATTAGAGAAATTATTGAGAGGGAGACGTAAAAATTTGCGAGTACCTATCGAAGACAACGTTGTGGATCCATTGACAAAAGCTCTTCCACAAGCAAAACATGATGGTCATGTTAGATCATTAGGCATTAGATGCATATATGATTGGCCCTAGTGCAAGTGGGAGATGATGGGGCATGTGCCCTAGGTCAATCCATTAACTGTCTTTATGAATACTTTTAGTTAATAAAATAGAGGATTTCCTTTGCTGTTTATAATAATTAATTTGCATGTTTACATTATAATAAGATCCATGGGTATTTATAGAAATATCCTAAATGTCCCTAGTCGATCATTATACTGGGAACTATAATGAATTAAGACTAGTATGAGTCTTGATTGATGATCATATGATGATTATACGTATAGGGATACGAATCAAGATCACGAGTACTTGTTAGGGAACAAAGTACTGGATCGACCTGCTATGAGAACATCACATGAATTAAGTCATAGTTGTTTCTCATGATAGGTATATATTCCAGTCCTCTGACTTGAGATTACCAGAGACTTCAACATTAGGAACACAGTGATTTGACACAATCAAACGTCGTCTTTAACCGGACGATTATAAAGGTTGTGATTGGTTACTGTGTGAGCAATGTGATAAAGTTGTGTAATCAAGATAGAATTTGTCCCTCTCATACAAAGAGAGATATCCAGTGGATCCCTCGATGTGTTAGACCGTTAAAAGGCCTAGTCTAAGTGAATTGATATTGATCAATGTCACTTGGATGTTTTCGGTCTACCTAGAGATCGAGACTAGTACGATTGAACATGTTGGATGACAATTCCATGCCTTATGTTTGATCAAAAGGATATCGTGTGACAAAAGGATGTTATATACACTATTGATTAGGTTGTATCGATTTGATATTCGTACGACTTGGGTAGTCATAATGTCTTGCTAGAGGCCGCTTATGACTTGTATACCAAAATATGTTTTGGTACACTGCCAACGTTGTATGAGCCTATTGGGTCGCACACTAAGAATGGTTTTGCGAGATTTTAAGACGATTCGAAAAAATGAATTTTATGTGATAAAATTCATGACAGAAACGTCCTTGTGGTGTATTACACTTATACTTCTTTAAGTAAGGGTATATGTGTAATTTACTTAAACGTCTATATACAAGAGTTGTATAAATAGACGCTTTAAGTTAGAATACACTAACGAAAGATCAAAAGGCCAAAACTCCTTTTCGTTTAAGAAACGACTTAGGGTTTTTGGTATGCTCTGGATCGTTTTGGAGAGAAACAAAAAGATTTGGTATTCTCTCGAAGCTAGCACTTTGAATCTCGGTCGCCTTTTCGTGTGTGGACTACTAGTAGAGGGCGTTCGTCGTTGGCGCGCGCCTTAGAGATCGATCAACCTTCGAAAAGGTATATTGCGATTGAGGTATGATTAAGTTTTTCATGGTTTAAACGTTTTTAATGGAATTAGATTCGGATCCTGTTGGGGTTTTTGTCAAAATTGTTTTGTAATCTCCACTGCGTATGAACCCCAAAACCCAACAAGAGAAGCTACAAATAAATTGGTAAACAATCCAAGCACTATGGTAAGAAGAATGAACTGACCAAAAATAATCTAAGTGGTGTGAATTGAACATATAAAACACCACACGATAAGATAGACAAGCTAAAATCTATGGTTGACTTATTACTAAAAGATAGATCAAGCAAAGTCAAATCTTTTAATGAATAAAGCCATTTTAATGATGAATATCCTTTGAAAAAATAAAATAAAATAGAAGAAGCTAATGCTATAATGAACCAATATGAAGGGTTTGTTTATCCTAATTATAATTTATAGTTATGCAAATTACCTATAGCCGAATGTAGGTAATCATATTAACAATCAAGCTTATCAAAGATATAAAACATCAAATAACTCCAAAAGAGAAAAAGATAAAATAGTTCAAATATTACAAAATGATATGACCAAATTAAAAAACCAATTGAGTCAAATGGCAACACAAATCAGTGAATTTGTAAATCAAGAGAAATTATCATCTCAACCTTATCCTATTACATATGAAAAAAAACTAGCCATAACATTAAAGAGTGGTAAACAAATGGATGAATCTAAAATGCCAGACGAATTAGTTTCTAGAAAAAAATAGAAGCAGGACTAGAAAAAGAAAGTAAAGTAAGTATGGATAAGATTACCAACGAAAAGGGTAATGAACTTGGTAAAGATAGACGAATTAACGTAAAGCCACCATTGCCTCATTAATGCTAAGAAACTACAGGAAGAAAAACAAATATCTGATACATTGAAGAAACTGATAGTTAATATACATTTGTTTGAAGTCATTCAAAATGTACCTAAGTATCAAAAATTTATAAAAAAATTATGCGCTAACAAGATTAAGGCTAATGAAAAAGCGAGTTTAGGAGAACACACATCTGCAGTAATATAAAAGAAGTTACCTCCTAAATGTTCTGATCCTGGAATATTTTTCATTCCATGTACAATTGAGAACATTGGAATTTCTAAAGCATTGTGTGATCTGGGAACCTTCATAAATGTTATGCCTTTGTCTATTTATTTACAAATGATAGATGAGCAATTAAAAGAAATTGGTATAGTCGTACAATTGTAGATAGACCCACTGTTAAACCAGTAGAGTTACTAAAAAATGTACTAGTTGTTTGGGCATATGCCTTTGGAAAATCTATAAATATTATTTACCTTATAATTTTAGTTAATAAAATAGAGGTTTTCATTCGTTGTTTTCTTATAAATAATTGCATGTTTACATTATAATAAGATCTATGGCTATTTTGTTCAAATGTCCCAAATGTCCCTAGTCGGTCATTATACATGGAACTATAATGTGTTTAAGCTAGTGAGAAGCTTGATTGATGGTGATGTTATGATAATGCATATGGGGATATCAATGGAGATCATGATTAAGGAATAAAGTACTAGATCGACCCGCTATTAGAATACCACAAGGATTAAGTCATAGGTGTTACTCATGATACGTATATCATTTAGTCCTTTGACTTGAGATTACCATAGAATTCAATATTAGGAACATGGCAATTTGACACAATCAAACATTGCCTTTAACCGGATGATTATAAAAGTTTTGATTGGTTACCATATGAATATTATGTATAAGTGTATAATCAAGATAAAATTTTTCCATCTCGTATAGAGATTGATATCAGTGGGTCCTTATGTTAGACTATTAAATGGCCAAGTCCAAGTGAATTGATATGATCAATGTCACTTGGATGTCTTTAGTCTACCTAAAGATCGAGACAAGTACGATTGAACTTTAAAGGTTACTTTCCATGCCTTGTATTTAATTAAAGGATATCGCATGACAAAATGATATGATATATGTTATTCATTAGGTTGTATCAATTTTGATATTTATAGTATTTGGGTTGTCATAATTTCTTGCTAGAGACTGCTTATGACTTGTATACCAAAATGACTTTTGGTTCACTGCCAACGTCGCATGAACCTATTAGGTCGCACACAAAGAATGACTTTGCACAATTTCAATTAGTCTATGTAATGAATTTTATATAATACAATTTATGACATAAAAGCCTTTACTGTTTGTTACGCGATAACTTGTTAATAGGGGCGTATGTTTAATTTGCTTGAACTGCCTAAATAAAATAGTTGTATTTCAAATAGGATTTTAAGCGAGGCCTTATCCACATATATAAATATTGGTTGAAACTCTAAAACAAAAAAAGATTTTCATTTTTACTATTTTCGAGTTCTCTGAACTTTTGGAGAGAGAAAAAATGTTTTCTAGCTCTCTTGGGGTCACACTCCAAATTGTGGTCATCGTTCGGGTGTGGATTTCTGACAGAGGATACGTGCTTAAAAATCTTGAAGATCGTAAAATTAGTGAGGGAAATCACGAATTAAAGTATGATTTACTTTTGTACATCTAGTTAAATAGAACTTATTTTCAATCTTGTTGGGGCTTTTCAAAAATTGTTTTGAGTTTTTTATTGCATAAGAACCCCAAAACCCAACTATAGTATTAGAGCATTAAGCTTAGTTCTATTAAAAATGTGCATGTTTTCTCTGATTTATATATGATATAGGTGGAAAAACATAATATTGATTAATGTATATACGATGTACATATAGGTTATGTGATAATTATTAATAAGAATTGGTTTTAAATTGTGTTGTTAATTCATGTATTTGATACATACGCATGATTTGTTTCAAAGATGAATTCATGTTTAGAATATTTCGATTAACATATGATTTAATATTGAACGATACAAATTTTGTATGTTCATGATAGAAGTCATATTTAATTTAATGTGATTCTGATGTTGAATACATAGTTCAGTTATGTTTAATAATTATGTACGTCTCCACTGTAGAAATCATGATAAGGTTAATATGACTAATTGAATATGATTCTGGTGTTGAATGCATGATTGATATTTTATTTCTTGATTCAATTGCTTATTTTTTAAGGATAAGAATCAAAATTTGTTTTTTATCATATATCTCGATGTGGTTATCTGTTAGTATATTCCTATTAGATTGAGATAAACTTCTAATCGGATAAGAATTACAAATCCTATAATGTAGTCATATATATAACAAATTTGTAATGAATAAGGATTTGAAGTATCTTAAATTCTAATTGGATTAGGATAAAATATTAAGTAGATGTGGACCATAGTTAATTAAAAACATTTTAATTAGCATATTTTAGAATTAAAATAAGGGGAAGTTTTGGTCATCGGATTTGCTAAAATAATGAGAAATCATACGTAATTTTCAATTCTCGAAAACAGAATTCGTTGTCTTAAAAATAGTACGTGTATTGCAATATATGATATTTATCTTGGTTAAATTATGATTACTAAAATAAATAAAATCCCCTTTCCGAATTTTAAGTCAAGTGTCATTTACTCTCAAACACTTGTTAAGGCTTCGATTACATCAATATAGGTCTGCCTCCATAGAGTGTATTATGTTATCTTGTTGAGGCAAGTAGAGTAATGGTTACTCTATTGTTTGAAATGATTAGACTTGATAAAGCTATCAAAATTTGTTTTGGGCTTTAAACATAAGTTGAGATAAAACATGCTAAGACATTAGATGTCATAATCTCATAAAAAACTAAAAGTTACATATGATGTAATTGGTAATTGGTACCTACCAAAATAACCTAACTCAAAGTGTCATGCCTTATCTGTCTTGGAATTAGGTGAAACATGGATTTTAGCCCCTTAAATTAACAAAGAGGTTTTAGGAGGGTTGTTATTTGAGTGGGAGTCTATTCCTTTATACGAAAATGAACTTTTGCATAATCTTTTTTGTAGATCTATGGCCTCTTTAAATCACACTAATCCTTGTCACTGCGATCCATCCTCGAGTAGGATAAGTTGTGTGAGACAATCTTTATTGGCTGGTTAAAAAATTTGAGAATTATTCTTAAGCATGAACGCAAGTTGTATGTTATGGATGATCTTATTCCTGAGGAACCACCAACCAATGCTTTAAGATTCGTGTAGGATGCACATACTAAGCATGTCAATGACTCAACTAATATTGCATGCATTATGTTGGCAACCATGGTTCCTAAATTTCAGAAGCATATGGAACACATGGAAGCTCACGACATGGCTATGATGCTGCTGAAAATGTTCTAATAGCAGGTTAGGTAAGAAAGGTTCGAGATAGTCAAGAACCTTCATTCTTTTAAAATGGATGAGGGTGGGTCAGTTAGGCCTCATGTTCTGAAAATGAAGGCTATATTGACCATCTTGACAGACTTCGATTTCTCTTAAGACAAGAGTTGGCTATGGATTTGATCCTAAATCCATCGCCTGATAGTTATTCATAATTTGTGATAGTTTATTCATGAATAATATGGATAATTCTATCTCAGAGTTGCATTTTATGCTTAAAAGTGCTGAACAAAATGTCAAGAAATCCATTGCTAATGTGTTGATGGTTCAGAAAGGAAAGGTTATTTAAGATTCATAGAAAAAAAAGAGTAGTGCGACTACTACTTCAGATATTTATGCTATAGAAGTTAACTTATAACTTATAAACTAGTGATTTCTAGGTATTGGATATCGAATTTGGGTCTCACATTTGTATTAATATGTAGGGTCTCATCAAAAGTAGAAATCCAAAGAAATGAGAAGTCATCATACAAATTGAAAATGGAGCAAAGGTTGCTAAATTGGATGTAGGATGCTATGTGTTAATTTTACCTAATGGACTTCTTTTAGTTTTAAATAATTGTTATTATGTCTCTGCCTTGAGCAGAAACATCATTTAAGCTTCTTGGTTGGATTTTGATGGTTTTAATTTAATTATTGCGAATACTAATTTCTCCATTTCTCATACATATGTTTTCTATGTGAATGTAAATTTTTATGATGGTCTTTATATTGTAAATACGAAAAGGTCCATAGGTACTCCTATTCTTCACATAAATACAAAGATATTCGAGTCAAATGATTTGAGTTAAACGATTTGAGTCAAACCTACCATTAACATTTTCGTCTTGGCCACATAAATAAGAATAGTTAAACGATTTGAGTCAAACCTATCTTTAAATTCCATAAAGATGGACTTTTAGATTCATTTGATTGCGAATCATATGAAACTTGTGTATCTTGTTTGCTAAGCAAAATGACGAAGAGTCTATTTACTTGACACAGTGAAAGGACTAGTGATTTATTAGGTCTAATACATACTGATGTATGAGATCCTATAAATATATTGGCTAGATGTGATTATTAGTACTTCATAACTTTCATCAATGATTTAAGCAGATATGGTTACTTGTATGTCATGAAACATAAAAATGAGTCTTTTGAGACATTTCGAACATTTCTAGATGAAGTGCAAAATCAACTTGGTAAAACTATTAAAGCACTTTGATCAGATCGAGGTGGTAAATATTTAAGCCAAGAATTTAACGGTCATCTTAGAAACTATATGATTGTTTCATAGTTAACTTCTCTATCAACTCCGTAATGGAATGGTGTTTTGAGTGGAGAAATTAGACTTTATTAGAAATGGTTTGATCTATGATGAGTTATTTAGATTTTTCTATTTCCTTTGAGTGCTATGCCTTAGAAACTGTTGCATTTAAACTAAATCATGTTCCTTTTAAAGTGGTTGATAAAACATCATATGAGATGTGGTTGGGGAAAATTACATGTTAGTCTTTTCATAAGATTTATGGCTGTGAGCTTCACATACAACGACAAATCTTAGAAAAATCATCAGCCAAATCTACCAAATGTGTATTTGTTGGTAATCTTAAAGAAATTAGAGTATACCGCTTTCGTAATCCAATTGAGAATAAGGTGTTTGTTGCTCAGAATGGTGTCCTTATGGAAAAAGAGTTTATTTCAAAAGACAATAATGGGAATAAAGTAAGTCATGAAGAAGTTTAAGAACTACAAATAAATACTCGACCACTAGTGGGAGATTAACAAAGTCTTGAACTAGTTGAACCTCCACAAGTATCATAAGCTCTGCGTAGGTCTAATACGGTAAGACATGAGCCTGAGAGATTTGGATTCCTTATTAATGATGATAATGAGGTGTTGCTTATAGTTCAAAATGAGCCCACTACTTATCAAGAGGCTATATTTAGTCTTGAGGCAAATAAATGGCTTAGTGCAATGAATTCTGAGATGCAATCCATGTATCATAACCAAGTTTGGAACCTTGTTGATTTTTTTGAAGGTTGTAAGACCATTGAATGTAAATGTGTTTTTAAGAAAACAAAATATGGATGGCAATGAGCATAGTTATAAAACATGGTTAGTAGCAACAGGTTTTAGAAATACTCAAGGTGTTGATTATGATGAGACTTTTTCTCTTGTACCATGCTTAAATCCATTAGAATTCTAATTTCCATAGCTGCATATTATTACTATGAGACATGGAAAATTAATGTCGAAATAACTTTTCTAAATAGAAAGTTACTTGAGGACGTGTATATGATACAACCTAAAGGGGTATTAATTCGGAGAATTCTAGAAAGGTATGCAAGGTTCAAAGATTAATTTATGGATGGAAGCAAGCTTATTGGAGTTGGAATCTTCATTTAGATAAAGTAATGAAGGAATTCAGTTTCATTAAAAATGAAGATGAGCCTTATGTATACATGAAGGTCAGTGGGAGCGTGGTTGTTTCATGGTACTGTATGTTGATGATATATTGCTCATTGGAAAATGACATACCAACCATCTAGAGTGTAAAGTTTTGGTTAGGGAAGTGTTTCTCAATGAAGGACTTAGGAGATGCAGCCAACATCTTTTGGATTAAGATTTAAATGAATATATATAAAAGGTTGATCGTCTAAGTCAGAATGCTTATATTGACAAGGTACTAAATTAGTTAAGTATCCAAGAAGTTGAAAGAGGGTCGTTATCAATGTCTCATGGTATAAGTCTCAACAAGACTCAATGTCGAAAGTATAATGATGAGCCAAAGTGCATGAATATGATTCCGTATGCATTAGCTATTGGATCTATAATGTATGTCGTGTTATGCACCCGGCTAGATGTATCATATGCTTTGAGCGCAACAAGCAAATATCAATCTAGTCCGGTGATAGTCATTGGATAGCAGTAAAAAACATTCTTAAGTACTACAAAAGGACTAAAGAAGTGTTCTATGGATGTTTGGAAGATGAGCTTATTGTAAATGGTTACATAAATGCAAGTTTTCAAACTGATATAGATGAATTCAAATCACAGTCTAGATATGTGTTTACTTTGAATTGGGGCACGGTGATCTAGAAAAATTCAAAGCAAAACATTTTGGAAAATTGTACAATAGAAGCTGAGTATATTGCAGCATCCGATTTAGCTAAGGAGGCAGTTTAGATAAAAAAACTTAGATCAAAAATTACATTTTTGAACTTGGAGTGGTTCCGAGTATAGATAACCCCATTTGCTTGTATTGTGACAACAACCGGGTAATAACGTAGGCCAGGGAACCAAGATCACACAACCGTCCAAACATATACTTAGACATTTTCATGTCATTCGAGAAATCATTGAGAGGGGAGATGTGAAGATTTGAAGAGTTCCAATAGAAGATAATGTTGCAGATTATTTAACGAAACATTGTTCATCTTATAATTTTAGTTACCAAAATAGAGGTTTTCATTTGCTATTTTATTATAAGTGATTGCATGTTTACATTATTATAAAATACATGGGTATCTTTTTGAAATATTCTAAATGTCCCTAATCATTCATTTATTGAGAAGTATAACGAGTTAAGACTAGTGTGAGTCTCGATTGACGACTATGTGATGATCATGCATATGGGGATACAAATGAGATCACAAGTACTTGTTAGGGAATAAGGTACTGGGCTGACCAACAATTAAAATACCACATGAATTAAGTCATTGGTCTTACTCATGATAGGTATATCATTAAGCCCTTAGAGTTAAGATTACGATAGACTTTAATATTAGGAGAATGGTAATTTGACACACTCAAACATTTTCTTTAACTTGACGATTATAAAGATTGTGATTGGTTACCATGTGAATAATATGTAAATGTGTGTAATTAAGATGGAATTTGTCTCTCTCGTATAGAGAAAGAAATGAGTGGATCCCTCGTTATGTTAAACAGTTAAATGGACAAGTTAAAGTGAATTGATATCATCAATGTCACTTGGTTGTTTTTAGTCCACCTAAAAATTGAGACTAGTACGATTGAACATTAAGGGTAACTTTCCATGCCTTGTGTTTAATCAAAGGATATCACATGACAAAAGTATATGGTATATGTTATTCGTTAGATAGTATTGATTTTGATATTCAAGCTACTTGGGTAGTCATAATGCCTTGCTAGAGACCACTTATGACTTATGAACCAAAATGGTTTTGGTACACCACTAACATTGCATGAACCTATTAGGTCGCACACAAAGAATGGCTTTGTGTAATCTCAATTGTTCTAAAGTAATGAATTTTATATGATAAAATTTATGACACAAAACCACTTATGATTTATTATATGATACTTATTAATAGGGGCATATGTGTAATTTGCTTAAACTGCCTAAATACAAGGGTTGTATTTGGAATAGGATTTTAAGTGAGGGCTTATCTACACATATAAATAAAGGTTAAAAACCTAAAAAGAAATAAGATTTTCATTTTTACTATGTTCGAGTTCTCTAGATTTAGGGAGAGAAAGATAAAACTTTTTCTATCTCTCTTAGGCTAGAAAGAAAAAACTTTTTCTATCTGTTTTAGGCTAGAACTCCAAATTTTGGTCATCGTTCGTGTGTGAATTTTTTATAGAAGACGCATGCTTGAACATTTTGGAGATCGAACAATCGGAGAACGAAATGACGAATTAAGGTATGGTTTACTTTTTCAGATCTAGTTTAATAGAACTTATTTTCGATTATGTTGGAGTTTTTAGAAAATTTTTTAGAATATTCCTCTGCGTATGAACCCCAAAACCAACACTAGTCAGGGTTAATGATTTAGTGTTCCTACCAGATTTTTGTCTTTGATATGAAATAAGATTAATTCTTTAATCTTTGGAATGCCATTTTTGAAAAAATTAAAATAAAAAATTAATGTTTCAAATGGAACATTAACAATGCAAGTAGATGATGATACAATGAATATTAATATATATGATGAAATGAAATACTTCTTCTATGTGCATAGTAGATATAATAGATCTGTTAATAGACAAATCTTAAAAAAATAGATAAATTGGAACTAGCATTTGAAAATTTAGAAGAATTTGATGATAGATATGAGGAAGAAAAAGAGATAATAAGTATTTTAAAATCATATAATGAACTACCAGAACTTACTTATTACCTAGAATTATCTAGATCTCATTTAAAATTTTACCTTTTATAGTCAAAGCCCCATTAATAGATCTAAAATCCTTACCAGATCATTTGAAATATATTTATCTAGGGGACTATGATAAATTACCAGAAGAAAATAAGTCAATAAATGTATTGAAATAATTTAAAGGAGTAATATAATGGACCATAGTTGATATCAAAGGAATAAGTCCAACTACATGCATGCATAGGATAAACCTACCTATGATAGATGTAGTAAAAGCTAAAATATTAAAACTATTAGATCCAAGAATGATATTTTGAATAGCCGATAGCAATTGGGTAAGCCCAGTCTAAGTAGTCCTTAAGAAGACATGAATTACAATAATAACAAATGAACATGGAGAATCTGTAACAACTGAAGTCCATAATGGACTTAGGGTATGTATAGATTATAGGAAGCTGAATGCCTTAACTAGGAAAGACCACTACTATCCACTCCTATTTATAGTTCAGTTGTTAGAAATATTAGCTAGAAAAACCCATTACTGCGGCCTAGATGGTTAATTAGTGTTTCACCAAATAACAGTAGACCTAGAAGATCAGGAAAAAAAACTTCTACTTGAATCTTATTTGTGTTTAATTATTTTAAGTAATAAAGAATTTATTTAATATATTATTCCCTAATTAAAAGTCCAACTTTAAGTTGAGTACTGATCAATTCTACCTTAATTATGATTACTATGTCTAATAATTAATTAAATACATAATATAATGAAAAATAACAAGAAATGACTTAGCAATTTCCCAGTGATACCGATTAACAATGGGAGTCTTTTGGTAAATCACCTACGATTTTCAGGTTTTCAAGTGAAAATTGACTCACTAATTTGTCAGGGATTTTGGTTTTATAGTAGGATTTGCTGAACTATTCACTAGACCACTGAAACCAATTTTTAGCGATTTGACTGGTGATTTTTTAAGAGCGATTTCACTTAAACCATGTTCCGTTGAGCATGAATCGTGTTTTAAAAAATAGAACCCCAAATCGCCAACAATAAACCCTTTCACACCTAAGACCTTTACACCCATTCATTTGATTTATCTATTTTTAGCTAGATTCAACCCTTCAATGCTTGAAGTAAAGCTTTCTAAGTGCACCCCACTTTTCTTAGGAGTGTTTTAACCCTATAAATTTCGTATCCAAGTTCATACAACCTATTTAGGACTTGGTGAGTGTTTTATTCGAAATTGATGCTTGGAGAGGGGATCTAAGGAGCTAATAAAGCATTTTACTTGAGAGATTCACTTTCGAAAAGGTAATGAGTCGATACTTTAAAATCCTTTTCATCTCGATGTCTTGAACAAAAAATTTATTTTTGATGATTTTTCAATAATATGTACTTTTTGGATTTTTTTTGCAAATTGTTTTTGGAAATGGTTTTCATGAACATTTTAAATTTAAGTATAGGTTTTCAAATGAGTTTGGAGGTTTCTAAAAAATTTTCCATTATAAACATACCAATTAAAGGGATATATTGATGCAATTGTTTTATGCAAATCACTTTCAACTCTTTCTAAATTTGACGTCAAAACATTTACATAAACTTATTTTCCTTACTTTATTATTATGGATTCTCAACAATAAGATTTCATTTTACTTATTCCATCATTAGTTAAGTTCCTCTATGGCGGGAGGAGGTGCGGGAGGAGGTAGAGGACGAGGTAGAGGTCAATAAGAGAGAAGTCTAACTTAAATATCAAACATTTAAGTATTACCTATAAAGCAAAACAATCATACATATGAAGTAGTAAACCAAATTGGAAGGCATTTAATGAAAAGTAATAGAGACATGGTTCTTATTCGTAAATGGGTGTAAACAAGTTCCAAGTCCAGTAAAATATAAAGGTAAGATTCATAATTCAATAAGCAAGAAAGTGAGCATTCTTTTGAAATTATATCATGAAAGAGAATTCACATTTCGTAAATAAATTCCCTTAATTCATGCAACGAGGTCCAAAAATAGATTTACCATAAGAAATAGTAATAAATATTATTCCTTGTTCCATTCAATGCATTCTAGCTAATAGTATGAATTAAATGACCGAAACACTAACCATCGTGGTGATATGAATAATTGGTGGTCATAATGGTTATTGTGACCTCCATCTAGTTTTACCAAACCAATAGTAAGTGTTTCCAAGCCATCACCAATTATGACCACTTGTGAACTTGATATTTTGTGACGCAAACCATTCTTTATTTGGTGAGATCATAGCCACACATCTGCAATTCGTGGCGTATACCACTATCTTTTAGTGAGAATATTGCCACATCACCGATTTTCATTGAATAATACAAATGTTCATATCATATACATTCCATAGATAAGCATATTCATACCATTGACTAAATGTAACCAATTCTCAAGTCTTTCGATATGAGCATGAAATTTTTATTTATGTAACATTCAAGCCATATTTAATGCATGAGCGAAGTTATTCACTTACTTTGACTCGCAACGATATCTACTCTCGATCTTTGTGTGCTCAGGGCTTTATGTGAACCGTCTCGTGAATCTAAACAACTCATACACATTTCACATCAATACGATTATTAATTTAAAGCCACTAATTTTCCAATTAAACCGCAAGTCCTCCGTCACTCGATACTAGGGCTGAGGCGTAGGGCCTGGCCTATTCTTCCCTAGAGGGCACGAAAGCGCGCCCTGAGGTCCACTAGTTACTCTTTTTTTTCAAATGGAATTCAGTGCTTCAGTAGTACTAGTTCATGTCAACTTTTCGGGTAGCAGTGGGGACGCCACCACACCCACCACTCATACTTCGGCTGGCGGTGATGGTCCATTTCCCTCCTTCAATGATGGTTGTGAACCGGTGCCCTCCCTCTAACAATGGCAACAAGTCATCGTTCCCTTTTTTCGGTGGAGCTGCGATGGTGTGGCACCCTAATTTTTAAGGTTTATTTAACCAAAATGAGTTTTCAAAACATCAAACAACCATTAGTTTGGTATGATGCTCTAAAACCACCTCATTACACAATTAGAGAGTATCAAATTAAGCTTTCCTCGATTAAAGTGAAACCAAAGTCCCGCAACTTCATTTTAAAAATGAATGAGAGCAGGGATGGTGGAGAAAAATATATTTTACCACTTATAGGTCCTTATTGGCTCTTGGCTTCCTACTAGATCACATATGTTCACATTAGCATAAGCTTGAACATTCCATCACTTCTTTCCATTTTTATCTCTCTAAATTTTTTATTTGAACAAATGTGGCTACAACCTCATAAAAGGTTTATACGATTGTGTAAGAAGTGGAGGGGTTTAGGAATTTAACTATTATACCCCTAAGCTCAATTTGGTTATTACCTTTTGTAATGTTCGAGTAAATTTAATCTCAATAGGTCTAGGCTTGGTATTTTAATTTAACAGTAATTCAATACACACAATTACCGTATCATGCAGAAAAATCAAGTTAAATTCCAAAAATGCCCTCGAGTTGGGTTATCTGAATTTTTGGGTTATTACAATTTTCCAAATTTTAAAGATTTTTTACCTATAAATTAATAGTAAGGTACTCTCGTAGTCTGATTTGTATATTTGTAGCAATTTTTTTAAGACCTATTATTTTACTGATGATCTCGCCTATGTATTCTACTCACACCCCACGTTTTGTAAGAGTCTTAATCTTGACTCTAAGAACTCGTCATTTTCATTTGTATCTCGCATTCCAGGATTCGTAAGGCCTATCTTGTACAAGTAATCAATAGAATCATCATACTTAGTTACCTACCAATTTCTCCTATCACTACATGCTTTCTAGGTATTCCTTTATAATCTCCACCAAAGTCACAATGTGCACCTAAATTGTCTAAATAACAAGTAAAGAGAGCCATACTGAGATATGATATGGTGCCTATCTTTGTCAAAAAATATCTCTGCCTATCTAGTAACGAAACCATACTGCCAACTGGCAGTAGGAATAAGGATAGCAATCTGCTATTGTACTAACATTAGCACACAATCTCTATTATCATCTCAGTTACACATATCAATGAATGACTCATCATGTTTGTGACTTATTTGTGGAGGGTACAATTGAGCGGATATAGTATACCATTCTTGAATTATATTTTAAGATCATTGTTATTACACATTTATTGACATTAATTTTTTTGTAAGTTCATAATTCAAGTAAACTCTTCACTAACGGTCCAACTCATAAGAACTCTACTACATATAACCGTTAACTTATGCAGTAAGCCTCCACATTTGTAATTATGTGGAATGTTTGTTATCACAACCATTCCTAAGTGGTTTTCAACATTCATCTGAATGCAGTTCACTGTGTCGTCAACTTCATTTTATGCCAAGGTTTCCTATCATAACCATTTGGTATTCAAGAGACTTCTCGCATCATGACCTCATATCGGTCAACGCTCACGATCTTAAGCGATTGTTTTTAATTCTTTTGGCATAGTCAAGGTTCACATTTATTGTATAAGAGTTTCTTATTATGTTCAAGAGCTAACTCTTATCTCTTACAGTATTTTTATGACTTCTCTCACTGAGAAATCAAAGGTATTTTAACTTTGATCTCATTTTTTGAGAATATATCACATATACCTCGTGTTTTGTCATTAAGAACTTGTAACTCACTATGATTCGATTACCTTAAATTCATAATTCACCTTAAACTTTTTAATTTGTTACTCATATGTATTACTATTGTCGCAATCTTTATTTGTTCTTTAGGTTCTCCAAACGTAATGTACATGATAGTGTGCTTAGTACATAGACTACCATTACTTGTATGTCATGCTTTTTAAAATTTGATTCAAGGGTACCCCGATCTCAAAATTATATATACATTCACAAATTTTGATTTTATCTGAAGAAATGCCTGAGTATACTTCACCAAAAAATCGGTTATGCTTCTAAACTTTTATATTGTCACAAATATTTATCCAATAATCTATTCTTGATGTAGGTTAGTTTCACGTCCCTTGATTCTTTAACTATCCTACATCGTACATGTGTCTGTTTCACAATTTAATTCCTTTACACTTCCTATATGTACTTCATACCTATACAAGTCTTTCATGCCATATAAAATACCATTCATTTGTCGCTTATTATGGTTTCAACCTTTAATATTTCATGCATCTCACCACTTTTCATTATCTTCAACACTTGGTCATCTTTGTATACCTATTGCTTTCCCATTTAGGTTGCATTTCAAATTCTCTTACACCATTTGGTAAGGATTTCCACCTTTGAACTTACACTAAGCTCTCCAGCCCCTAATATCCTCTTTCATTTTATCCCATGAGCTGATCCTATTTTAGGATCCCGAATTTGAAAGATTCAATCAACATTGGCTTCGGTTTGGTGGCGTTAGTTACATAACTTATTCCTCGGCATAATAATATTTTTTTCAATCAACTATCCCCTACCAATCTAATTAGATTTCATTTTGACTTAATGGTAGTTAGTTTACACCTCCATCACTGGATAATCAAACCAAAACAATTTTATTAGCTGGGCATCCCCAAATTTTATGATTAATATATCATTAGGTTTATTATGATATTATTAATAGTGATGTACACCTTTTAAATTGTAGATATTTTGACTCATATAAAGCATTCAATTTTGAGGTATTCTTTAATTTTTCAATCATGTTACCAACATCGCGTACACCTCATTCATTTCGAATACAATTTGAAAAGTTTTGGTATCCCCAATTTTATGAGTCAACACACCTTTCGTTAAACTAGAACAATTTTTTATTGGGTTGCGTTTGATTTGTATTATTTTGAAATTATTTCCTTGGTTACTTCAACACTTGTCACTTTTAATTCGATGATGCGATCCTTACACGCGATGGTAATGTCGAAGGATGTCTTTTGACTTGGGATCCCCGATTTTAGTAACTCGACTACCCTCGAGTTTACTGATGCGACAATTACTGAAACATGCACTATTTGAGTTGTAATTATTTTATTTGCACGTTCAAATTAATTTGTAACTTTTAATCATTACATCGCACTTTTTGAACTTAGCAGTGAATTCAAGGTAACTCTAGTTTGGGATCCTTAATTTCAATATTCAACCCATCGATAACTGGTTTAGATTTATCTTTCTTATAAATAAAGTCGATCAAAGCTTGAGAGATATGATTTCAATCATCAAAAAGATAATTCTCAATCAAGTATATTCCAAAGTCATGAGTTTTTAAGCCGAGTTAAGCTTATTTTAATGGAAACATCTGAAATCTTTCTAATCAATTTGGTCAATATAATTTTAAAATATAATATAAATACATGAAAGTTTGTATCTTAACCACAAAAGGGTAACATATGTTTAAACCAACATTTTACACTTTTTCATATTGTAAAAAAATCCTAGAATTTAGTAAAGGTTAGGTTTCATGCAAGACGAACTAGTCTAAATTATCCTAAGGTCAGTCATTCAAAGAATCTCAACCATGTTAGTTGAATATGAGTAAAGCTGATTTTTTTTTTCAAAGACCAAATGAAATTATGATGACAAATCTATGAAATACAGATAAGTCTATTAATTTATTTGGAAAAAATTATAAAAACGTGATATGTAACAACTCGAAATTCCACCTAAATAATGATCCAGTATAGACGAAAGAATTTTTTTTAAATAAAATATATTATATGTAACAATATGAGTTCAACCAGAGTAATGACCATCTAGTCGAGTTATATACAAATAACTTGCATATCTAATCGAGAGTTATACGTCTAATAATACATACGTCCTTCCTATCTTGAATTAAGTTTTCAAGTTGAGCTTTATAGCCGAACTAACTTAATTTTGTTGTTTGAGATCAAAATTTATTTGTATACGTACTAAGATCGATGATCTTCCTTTATAAACAAGTCATTATGAATTTTAACCATTAAAATAGAGTCTCAAGTGTCAAAGTTGCTTCTTTGAAGTGTGACCACATCACTACTCCCTTTCGCTTATGTAGCGTGGCATCTCATTGCTCTTTTAAGTCTCATAATTCTTGTTTGAGCATTTTATTTGCTACGCTACTATTAATTATGGGTACATCGCCCATTGTAATTCTCAATCAAAGCCTATTCTTTCACACTGTAGTCGTTGCAAATATCACTTGAAGCGTGTGTGGGCTCTTTCCCATGGAGTTCTCTTCGATTTCCATACGTCGTTCATTGTCATTCCCTCCATTGTCTCGTAGAACTTAAGTTCCTTGTCCACTCATGGAAACAATTAGAGACAATTATCTATGTATCTAACGATACATTCCTATATACAAGGCAACAAATAATCAGCATAATAAATCTTTTGTCAGATTTCTTTTATCCCATCCCATATAAAGATTTATCATTTATGTATGTTAAGTCAACTTTGAACCAATGTCCCATACCATTGATTCGTTCAACTTAAACTAAGTCTTAAAGGCTTTAAATACTTAGGTTCCACTAACCTAACGTTTCTCTAGTTTCTAATCCCCATGCTCAGATACCAATTAGAACGACCCTCCCCTAACTTAGGGTCGAGTCTCCTAGCCCAAACTTCCTCCCAAGCCTAACAATCATACTAGGCCCAAGTAAATTGTCTGGCTCACCTAAACATCTTGTGGAGAATTATAAAGACAACATGGACATTAAAATATGAAATAAATTATAGAATAAATCCAAATGTCTACTAAAAAATTATAAATAGGTTTAATTATGTACATCCATGTAATGTGATCCAAAGGCTCCCATAAAACTCAAGTACAAGGGAGACAATATTCAAACTACCCAAAAGACCAATTTAAAATATAACCCAAGTTTAATATTTTCAAAAAAGAATATATAGATAATATAATACAAGACTCACATTAAGAGAGAAGTCTTCAAGCTATCATCTCTTCATTTTCTCAATCTAGCGCTGATGTGGATACTTGAGATATATGTAGGGTGAGCTACAAAACAATAAAGCTCAATAAGAGAGACGTGTTGCTCAAACAATAAACATGCAAATATTACCTATAAAACAAAAAAATTCTACATATGAAGTAGTAAACCGAATTGTATAGCATTGAATTAAAAGTAATGGAGATATAATTTTTCTTCGTAAGGAAGTGTAAAAAAGTCCCAAGTCTAGTAAAACATAACGATAAGATTCATAATTCAATAATGCAATTACGTCATGAATGAGAATTTGTATTTTGTAAATAAATTCCATTTATTCATGCAATGGGGTGCAACAAGAGATTTACCGTAATAGTAATAAATATAAGTCGTTGTTCCATTCAATGTATTCTAGCTAATGGTATGAATCCGATGATTGAAACACTCACCCTCAAGATTATGTGAACCATTGGTAGGCACAATGGTCGTTACAACCTCCATCTAGTTCCATTAAAATTAATAGTAAGTGTTTTCAAGCAATCACTGATTATGACCAGTTGTGAACTTGATATTTTGTGGTGTCGACCACTATCTTTTTGGTGAGATCATAACCAAACCTCTAAAATTCATGGCGCTGGCCACTATCTTTTGGTGCGCACACTGCCATACCGTTGCTACTCATGGCGCGAACCACTCTCTTTTGATGAGCACACTGCCAGATCACTACTTTTGGTCAAATAACACAATGTTCCTATCGCATATAGATAAGCAAATTCATACCATTGAACAAATGCAACCCAATGAAAATTCTTTCGATATGAAAATGAAATTTCTATTTATCTAATATTCAAGCCATATTTAATGCATGAGCGAAGTTTCCTACTTACTTAGACTTGCCAAGATATCCACTATCGATCTTCATGCGCTCGAGCCTTGATGTGAATCCATTCATGAATCTAAACAATTCATATAAATTTCATATCAATACGATTATTAATTTTAAGCCGCTAATTTTCCAACTCAACTGTCTTTGTGGTCCACTAATGTGGCCCCGCTTGTCCTCCATCGCTCGGTATAAGGGCTGATAGGTGGGACCCGATTTTTTCTTCCCTCGAGCGAGCGAAAGTGTGCCTTGAGGTCCAATAGTATTACTCCTTTTCTCTTTTCGATTGTTTTAGCATGGCTCCCGTTGATCGGTCCAGGGGCTAAAATGGCCCCTGTTAAAGAAGGAATCTAGTGCTACGGTGGCACTGGTTCACGCCCTCTTTTTTGCAGTGCTAGGAACGCGACCACACCCCACCACCTACACTCCAGTGGTGGCGAGGAACTGTCACCCTCCCTCTGGGGACGGTGGCGAGCCATCGCCACCACTTTTTGTCAGCAGCGCTATGGCACCTTACCCATTTATTTTTAGGTTTCTCTAACTAAAACGAGTTTTCGAAGCATCAAACCACCATTACTTTGGTGAAATGCTCCAAACTGCCTCACTAAACTATTAGAGACTTCCAAACTAAGCTTCCACCTAGGAAACAAGAGCCAAGGTCCCACAACTTCATTTTCAAAATGGATGAGATTAGGGATGGTGGAGAAGAAAATATTTTACCTCTTATATGTCCTTCTTGGCTATTGGCTTCCTCCTAGATATCTTATGTTCACCCTAGCATGAGCTTGATCACTCAATCACTTTTTTCTCTTTCATTCTCTCTCAATTTTAGATTTTGTACAAATGTTGCTACAACCTCAAAAAGGATTTATTAAGTGGTGTAATAAGTGTATGGTTTAGAAATTTTACTAGTATACCACTAGGGTCAATTTGGTTTTTACCTTTTACAACGTTCAAGTAAATTTACTCTCACTAGGTCTAGGCTTTCAAATTAAATTTAATAGTAATTCAATACACACAATTACCATATCAGCCACAAAAAACAAGTTAAATTACCGAAATGCCCTTGAGTCAAGTCATTTAGTTTTTGGGTCATTACAAGAACAATCTCCATTGCCATTTGAAGAGGAAGAATATTTTGAGAATCCGAACCCCAATGACTAAGTGCCTTATGAGCGTTCTTTGTTTGTGAGAGCAAAGGCTCAGAGAAGGTATTATAGTGATAAAAAAGAGTCATAATTCCAGAGAGAGGGTTCAATATTTAAAATGTGAGCAAGTATGTGGACCGAATTATGAGTGTCATCAGAGATAATGAACGGGAACATCTTCAACGATACTATATAGGAAGAAAAGAAAAAGGATGTTTAGAAACTGTACGACAATTTTATGCTAATGGAAATGTTAGTAGGGAATGGGACTGAGTGGTGGTTAAAGGGAAGAAAATTGATATTTTACTTGTGAGGTTTAATAGATTTTTTGATCTATCACAAAATAGACAAAAAATAGAGAAGGATTACTCAATTGCCAATTATGAAGATAAGGAATCCTACCCCTTTCAAATAATCAAAATGCATTAGAGATACTTTAGGGGAAGGGATTTGTGCTTGATAGGGAAGGCCACACGAAATTTATTAAAACCGCTTATTTTAAGAAAATTACGAATAGTTAGAGTTATATTATAGACGCGTGTTTTTATCCAACCAAGCAACACTTTAATGTGAAGAACCACATAACTGCTTTATTATATCATAAAGTGATAAAGAAAGGTTATATTAATGTTGAAAAAATTATACATGATTCTATGAAATTTGCTATATAGACTATGAAGAATGATGGATTACTATTCCTAATTTTGATCATTGAATTGTGTAGGAAATACGGGGTAGGATTGGATACCAAATTTGATATATTGCCTGAGATGACCATAAATGAAGCTGAAGCACAACAAATGAAGAAGATGGTAGGATGTAATGACTTGGAGGATGTACACGAATTATTCAATGCAATAAATCTAAGAGAAATAAGGAAATAAAGCACCATTGAAAACAAAATGAAGATAAGAGAAGATGCACAGAGAGCGACAAGTTTAATGGCCGGAGTGAACGTACCAATTATTCCTACAAGTTTGACATTATTTTTATCACAACAAAGGAAGAGATGATTTTTTCGAATCAGATTTTCTTCATTAATGTCCAGCCACACAAATATTCTTTGCAATAAAGAAATGATAGCAGCAAACGAGATGACTTTACAATGCTACCATTCTATGTTTGAGAGAAGACATGATATCCATTTGAAGTACTCAAGGATAAGCGTCAACATCCCATCTTTACAGTTGTAATTTTGAACTGGGACTTATAACCCAACTAATAGTTATGTTTTCCAACCTTTCAGCTGAAATGGATGAAGATGATTAAGCTAACAATGAACTTACTTTTGGACACCGTCATGTGCAATATTTTTCTCTCGTATGCAATGAATGGCTGAATGATACAATGTGTTACTCTTGGTAAAATTTTCGAAAATGAAAGTATGTGTTCCCTTTTGCATTTCATTCATTAGAAAATTATTGAATTCTATATTTGCATATTTATTTACATTTTTATAATGTATATAAAATTGTTTGTGCTTCACATGGTATGTTTTTTATATTGGTAAGCCAACTTATTTTTAAAACCTTGAGGACCAAGACTAGGTTTGGAATGAGTTTAGTGGTATTTTAGGTGGAGTTTGACATTGGTGGAAATGAAAATAAAGAAATGAAAGAAAGGTAGAAGATGAGTTCAGAATTGATCCACAAATTTTAATCCGAATCCAAGTAAATATAAATTTCATTTTACTTTATTTTTAATAAGAATGATAATGAACGTAGAATAGATTCTTGAATGGAAGTGATATTTTTATTACCCTAGTGAATTTTATGATAGAAGGGATCAATTTTTATACAATTTTTTATTAACTTTACTAGTTGACGTGTACACTAAATTGAATACATTGTGTTAGTCATGATAATGGGTGGAAGATCGAAACAATAGTGCAAAATGAACAGATAAATATCTAAAAATCTTATGATACAAAAATTATTGATTAAGTATTTTATAGTATATATATAGAAAGCTATTATGACACAATTGAAAAAACAAATATGTTAGCTACTGATGAATTTCTATATGTTAGAAAGAATATTTTCTTCAACTTTAGTGGACAGTCTGATGTGTTAACAAGATTTTATAAAAATATAGAAAGTCCTCTAGATTTCAAAGGAAATGGATCAAGGAATCTAAAATGAAAAAAATGGGAGAATGTCTAAAGAAAATGGAGTAGGGTCTCAAAAGCAAAAGTAAAAGAAATTCGTTAAAAAAAATAATTAGAATGAAGTAGAAAGAAAATGAGAGATGAAAAAGATTGGTTGTTCATAAACTCTTAGAAGAAAAGATTTAACTTGAATACTTGAAGCTTCAGTTGAATGAAATATCTTAGCAAAATTCCTATTGATTTTAATTGTGGTGCTATTATAAAGTATTTTTTAAAATTAAAATTAGTCTAACAGTTTTTGTATTTTAAGATTCTATACTAATTATTGTAAGCTTGATGTTTGTCAGCAGAGATTTAGTAAACCTTTATTGTGTACCGGCCTAGGTAATGAACTTTTAGTTCTGAAGAGTGTTACATTAGGTGGTAGAGTTATCATTAAAGGATGTCTCAATTTGACTAAATTATTCTATTCTATCATAACTTTTATTTACTCGTGGGTAACATGTTTTCATTTGAAGATCACTTCTATTTTAAAATTTCTATTATTTAAACATGAATTAGATTGAAGTTTTTTTATAATGAATGAAAATAGAATATTATTGAGAGTATTCCTTTGCTTGGGACAACAAAGTGCTAAGTTTGAGGTTATTTGACAAGTCAATAACTAGACACATTTTATAGTGTAATTTAGGTTGGTTTTATATATGAATAATGATAATGTACTAGGTATTCTCTTGTTTTTGCGATTTTAGGTTCTAAATACGAAAATGAAGAAATAGAATAAAGTAGAAAGAAGAGCAAAATAGCCAACTGGAAAAGAAGTCCAACGATTTGCAATAACACTAAGAATTGCCACTTAAATTAGCAGCGGGAAAAAACCAATGAATCTACATCAAATTGGATAATGAACTAAAAATCGCTAGCTAAATCGGTGGAGCACTGGGAGCTAAACTCAATGATTTACTTAGCAAATTGTGTACAAGTTAGGAATCGCTGACAAATCACTGAGATCGGGTATATAAGAATGAAGAATTTAAGTTTATTTAGGATATTTATACGTAGGGAAAGTATAAAAAGACCAAGGGGCTTTGAAATAACTCTTTTTTTCTCTCCTATTCTTTATAAAATTTTCCATTACTCTTGTCTCTTAAGTTTAATTTCATATGTGAAGCAACATTGGAGCTTTGATTAAGAGGTATTTATTTATTTATTTATGCCTTTTAATTACATATTTGCAGTGTTTGTTTCCACCATGTGTAAGTAGTTAGTAGATCTAAACAAGCCCTCGACACGTAATATATTTTGGATTGTTATTCAGTTATAATAGTGGAATCACATGCTTAATGCTTTAAATTGATTTATACACGTCAATCACGGATAAAACAAATTATTTTTGCGTATTACAACTTGTAATTCTTTATGTTGATTGCATAGTGACCAATATGTTTCTTAATATAGGGTGTTCAATTTTTTGTCTATAGTTATTGACAACAATTATAAAAGTAGTAACTAGGATTAATCTAGAGGGATTTTCCCCAGTGGATGTTCTAGGTGATTGTGTTCTAAGTTGTTTATTATGCGGCTTTGGTTAATATTGGCTTAGATTAGGCATGATTTTCATTGAGTGTAATGCTAAAGTATTTTTACGGTGTTACGTTTTATTTAATAGGTAGATTTATAATGATAAGAATGTGGCATTTCCATCGAATTTAGAAAAATCAGTGGCTGGCTAAAGGCTATCAACCTATTATGAATTAGGATTTAATCATTTCAAGATTCCATGTGATATAATTATAACAATGATGTTAAGTGTTGTCATATTCTATTGTTTGAAAACAATCTGTGTATACTATAATTTTTAGTGGGGGTTTGTTTAGATGTTGGTTAAATAATTTATTTACATTGATTTATCAATTATTTAAATTATTAGTTTGAGATATATTAGGTAGTTTATGAAATTCAAATTTTTCATAGTTTAGTTATTTTAATTAATTAATTATTTTATTTGCATAATCTTAAGTGTTTAATTCTTATTTAATTAAATTAATTAAATTAAAACAAGTTAAATCTGGTAAAACTTTAGGCTAACCTTAATTTTTAAGAGATTTGAAAAATCCATGTAGATACGATATCTCATTTACGACTACTACAAATCAATAATAAAATACGAGAAATTATTGTGGACGCTCAATACGTGTCATTGGTACCTTGTTACTTTGTCACAATCAACAAGGGATTTATAAGAAAACACTCAGTATAATTTAATCAAATTATATAAGAACCATACCGTTGAATGCCTTTGAAACTTCGAAAGTGTCTAAGCCCTAATTTAGACAGTCATCTTAAAAAGAAAATAAATTAAAAAATGCTAGTGTATTTAAATGAAATTTTGACATTATCGCAAAAGATGCACAAACCTTTTTCTTGATGGACAAATGCTTTAACATTGTTTCAATATATCATTACCCAGACTTTTCCCTCCTTTTTTGCGCTTGAACCCACAAAAGATGTCTTCTATTAGCATAGTTAAGAAAATGGTAGCAAAAATAAATTAACATTTACACTGTTTACAAATATATCCATCCTTACCTTTAACACTAAAAGTTGTCAATTTGGTATCTAGTATAAAGGTTTAGGTGGCGTAAATATTAATTATAATCATGCTGTATTTGTAAAAAAAAATGGAAATGTTACTATATTTTTTCTTGTATTTGATAACCTCACATGCAATAAGTTGAAAAAAATAATAAGGAATTAAATGAAGCAAGATAATTAATATGAAAAAAACAACTAAATTGCATGGTAAATATTAGAAATACATATGTACATATACAAAAAGAAAGAGATAAAACAATATACAATTATGTTGCTTATGATATCAAATAAAAAATATGTGTTATGATAATCTTGAATTACAATAGAAAAGGACATCACCATAGACAACATTCTTTGTGAAGGTACATACTTTTCTATCTAATTTTCCATTTTCAATTAATATTTTTATTTGATTTGAACAAACGCCTTGTAATAAAGTTACGTATAGTTGACCATGACTGAACACATGTTTCAGAAGATAAATTCGAACATTTGATATAGTTTGACCTTGTAATTTATTAATTGTTAACGCAAATGCTAATTTAATAGGAAATATTTTCCTAATAAAGCTAAAAGGTAAATTAATATTTTCTGATGGTTTAAGAGGTATTCTTGGTGTGAAGACTCTCATTACGTGATACTCTCCTTTTGCAATTTCTACATCTATGACATTTCAAATGAATACTCGACAAATTAAGCATGTACGATTACACAAACTAAGTTTTAGGTCAAGATTTCCAATTATCATTATTGGAGCTCCTAGTCTTAGTGTTAATTTATATGGAAGTAATCTACTAGGAAAAATATAGTATAAAAACTCTTGCTAACATAAATGCAATTTGTCATCTTCTACGCTATCGAATGAGTATTAAGTTATTTCACTCTCTGGGAAAATTCGTTCAACTTCTTATTTATTTGATATACTACGTCATTAGTTGGACTTAGAATTGCACTATTGGTTATATATTTGTTGTTGTTGTTGTTGTTGTTGTTGTTGTTGTTGTTGTTCTTGTTCTTGTTGTTGATATTATTGGATGCGGTCTCAAATGAAGGAAATATATGTTTAGTTAGATCTTTAACTGGGTGTTCTCCATGCAAAGGTATAACCATTTCATTCGGTAACTTAACAATGTCATCCACGATAAAATGTTCCTATCCATTTCCAATTTGTAATAAAAATTCTACAAAAAAATCTATCATTTATTACACAAATATTTTGTTCAAAATGGAATATCTTCACATTAAGCTAAAATATGATCACACTATAATGGCTTTAATTATTTGAGCTATAGTTCCATTAAGGACCATAGGTAATACTTGTCGAAATTCCCCACCTAATAATTCTATTTTCCTCCAAAATAAATATTTATATAAGTAATATCTAGCATGGTTCTTTCTAATGCTTTAAAAGAATGACGGTGATATATAGTAGTTTTGTCCCAAATAATTATAGTAGCTAATTATAACAAAGGTACTAGGTGTGATTGTTTAGTTATAAAACATGTAGATGTTGAATTAAACGATATATGTACTTTAAAACATGAATGGACAGTGCAACCCCTGATAATGATGTAGTTGCTATTTCAGATGATGTTGTTGCAATTGCTATAATGTTTATATTTCTTTAATAGACTAAAACTGAATGATATAGGAATGTTTTCCCTCTACCACCAGGTCCATAAATAAAAAATAGAACTCTTCTCAATAGTTACACACTCAATACGACTATCAAATACAATTTTTCGTGTCGAGTTTAATTTCTCTATGGATTTCATGTCTTCTAGTGGAGTTTTTATAGATTGTTCCTCAAGAACTAATTTTGCAACATTTGACATATCTAAATTTAGAGAACACTATGGAATGTCATGGTTTGTTTTTCTTTTGCTTAATTGTATAAAAATATTTTCAATGTCTTCAATACATTATTACATGTAATAAAACACTATTTGGTTCTAACAATAAGCTACATGCATTTAGATAGTTTTCTATCATGGAACGATAAAACTCATTCCATAAATCACATACTCCAATTAGCTCACAAAATACTAAGACAACAACAAACAATCTCTTCAATAAAGAAGGTTTATATGTGGCTGAGGCTTCTCGTAAGCTTTCATTAATGCTATTATCATCATCAAGAATCCCTCACTTTTCTTTTGATTCTTTAAATCTGCAATAAATAGTTCAATCAACTATAACATATCAAATGAGAGTCCCCTAACATGGTTCAACAATAATCTCAAGTAATAACGTTCTCCTTCTAGAGGTAAGGATATGTAAATCTTACCTGCTACTTTTCTTTTATTTTTTATTTCTATCCATTCCTTGTCACTATTATTCCAAGTATTTTTTTTTCAGGAATTCACAATATAGTTGTCGTCGAGCATTTATATCTAACTCATTTATTTTGAAATACTTTATAATCATTATTTTTGACCTATTCAAATCATTTACTAAATCAATTAAATTTTCATCTCTAAAATATTGTAATTGTTGTTTATCAGGATGATGCAACCATAAACCTCAAACAGAAGGGGTCATGACACTCATTTGAAAATTTAATTTCCTCCATAAAGATTCATGCCACAAATTCATCTAGCATTTTGGTATTTTGATATTTCATCATTTTCTATTGAAATAGAAGAAAATCCAAAAGATACATTGTTAGAGCCTTTGTAAACATATTTATACAAATAATTTATAGATTTGATGCTAGAACATATCTCCACATTTATATGAAAAACATATTTCAAAAGCAAATAGGGATTATAAGGAACTACCGAAAGATTATCAATTTTATGGTTTCCTAAATTTATTTGCATTCAATTATCTCGCCACGTGTAAATTAAGTATGAGTCATTTTCTTATAAAGTAGTAAGTGCAAATGATTGTGGGTATTTTTTATAATTCCCATTGTTCAAACAAACTACATTTGGATTTAGATGACCACAAGGATTTTGAATCACATGTTTTTTAAGCGTTGTATAAATTTGCCTCTATTTGATGACATGGTATTTCTTATCTAACTATTGAATTATATTCATCTGGAGTGGTGATCTTATCATTTTCGTATAAAATAATCAAAATATGAGAGTGGGGTGGACCTTTTTTTTGATAATTCTATAACATGTACTCGTGCAATTACTCTTCCTGAAGATACATTTATAAAATAAATCTTATTTTAGTTCCTCGCGTTTGGCTATAAATATTCTAATAGTCAAATCAAGACTATCCTGTTGTTTTTGTACATGAAGTAATTCACGTGTAATTTCATCACAAGATGTGTTACATGTAATAGTAATAAATAGGTCAGGTTTTTCTTACTTGCTGACTATAGCCATTACATCTTGGTAACAATGGTGCATGTGTCGTGAGTTTCCTATATATGACATCGAAAGAATAGTTTGATGACGAATACTTTCCATAAATTTGGTGAAAAGAAATTAAGGATCATTTGGTCAAAGAAAATGCATATTAAATTAAATAAAAAAATGATTTAAAAAAAGTAATATACTTGCATTAGTTTCTCTACCTAATACCGCATCTTGTAATCCATGATAAAGTTCTACTCCAATTATAGATTGATGATCTCGAATATATCAAAATCTCATCATTTCGATTTTAATAAACATGTCCATAACATATTGTTGAAGCAGTCTACTCCCAAGAATAAACAAAAAAATTTCTAAAGGATGAATCTATAGATGTAAATTATAACTGGAGTAAAATATTTTTTATCTAGAAATGAGTGTTTATACATATATGTTGTAAGAAACAAAGAAAATGTGATTTATTGTGAAAAAAATATGAGTAATAATCAGGACAACTGATTCTCCTTCCACCGTTGTTATGTAAACTTAATTCTCATCCATGTTGACCGTAAGGCATTAATATAGGATATTGGAGTAGATCTTAACATCCAGCCATATATGGAATTTTTTGAAGCTCTCCTAATGTTTTTCGAATAATAATATCCTTTTTATTACAAGTGAAATTTGGATCATCGTTGTTTGAAATGATAGCTGCAACATGTGGTGCAGTTGGCAACTCATATCTATGTCTACTCGATATAAGTTGTTTAATTATGATTTTGCAACTTTGTAATGTATGTGTAGTACTATATGCCTAAATGCTTGAACATATGGATGGTACGCATCTATTGTTTGCTTCAACAAAGCTACTAATTCATGATGAGTTTGCTACTCTCCTAACAATGATTAGGAACTTTATGTTTAGTATCATACATATTCATTTGTAAAAACCTCGGTCTTTCACCTTCAAAGGAGTGAGACTATTAATTCTATGATATATAGTTCTTTGTGCAAGATAAGTGTAAATACCATGTCTTTCGCTAAATAGATTTTCATCTATATTGGCCCCCATTGAAGTGAAAGAAAATACATGATTATAAGAATGAATATTTTATCTGAAATGATTCCAAACTTTGTTTTGATCCTAAAATAAATTTATTAGTTCTTGAGGAGCACTCGAACGTTGCACATTTATTTTTCCTCTTCAACAATATATTTCTAAACTTTCATGAATGAAGATTCTTGCAGTACAAAATTGACAAATGGTAGATATGTCGATAAATTTTTTTGAAAATCTTCATCTGCAGTAAAGTTTCTCCCACAATTGTGTTGGACTATATGTCTTTTTAAAAGCGGGTTGGATTGTCAAATTATTTGGGCATTTTAAGTTCCTAATCTAGCGCTCGACGAAGGTTAGTTAATCTAGCACTATTTTATTCTTGGTGCGTGTGTCTATCTCATAAACCAGCTTGTCAATGAAGGTTTTTCAATCTAATTCTATGATGTTGTTGGTTGATTTGTCTCTCTTGTTGGTAATAGGCTACGTCTCTTTAATAAAGTTGATGTCTTTGATCGTCAATTTAAGTTAGTCTGTATTGTCTATGATGTTTTAGTAAATGATATTGTCTATCATTTGTAGATCCATTTCTTCTATGTTATTGAGACTTTATACATTGATGTCCTTAATGTTCAATATTTTGTATATTCAGATTTTTATTTGCGTCCATTTTCCTATAATTAATAATATGAATGTAATAGTAAAAAGTTGAACGCATCAATTTTGAACCAAAACTTGTTGATATTCGAAGCCATTGATCTGAGACATGTTTTAGATTATCCTTAAAATAAGAAGGAAAAAAAAAGAAATAATAAATAAGAGAAGCAATATCATTAATACATGAATAATGCCTTTTTAGATTTTCCACTGTAGAAGAAAAGAAAATGGGAGCAAGAATCAAGGAAATATGTATCCTTCAAATCTGAATTTGAAACAGTCGAGCAATGATTGTTAAGCGCAAGAAAACGTTTTTGATTTTTATTTTATTTGATCTTTTTTGAGTTTTGAAAGTGATGCCATTATGCATATTTTTGTTGTGTGCTTTTAGGGAGGGGAAGAGAGTGAGAGAGAGAGAGAGAGAGAGTGAGTGAGAGAGAGAAAGAGTTTGTTGCCCCCTTATTAACGCTGGCGATACACCGCTAATAAGAGAAACACTTCAAATCCCTTAGTATAAATTAATATATACGTCAATGAATATATTTCAATGACCTACAATCCTACTACATTGGATCAATATGTGATGAGGACCAAAGTTTCCCATACTTCCACAGTAAAGCCGATTTATGGTATAATTTGTTGGTCAATGCTACTCTTAAAAGTCATACTTTCTCATATTAATGACTTCGATGAAAGCAATTTGTTTCATAATTTGTTGGCTATATAATTTAGTCTCTACTTCCAATTTAAGCAGCCAATTGGAAATCATCAATGAATTCGATCTATAACGATCATATGCATTATACAGTTAAAAACTATACATATATTATTTTTATACAATCCAAGCAGCCAATTGCGAATCATCAATGATAATTTCAATGAGGTGAATGCTTAAATTACATCGTATTATAGCATATATAGAACAAAATTTAGTGCCCACTTCCAATTTGTTACTCTCTCATTACTTTTTAATCCTTTTGCTATATTATGGGTAACTTCATTCATTTTCTTGTATTTACGATGCCTCGAATTGTTTGAAATAAGTCGGATTAAAAAATCTTCCATTGAATATCTATTTCCTGTACCCATTGCATTGCTTCCTTCATTACTGGTGCTTCTGCCTCAATAGGGTCACATCTACTCTTAATAAACATTGCTCTACCATTGATAAAATTACCCGTAAACTCTTGAACTATATGAATCTTAAGCCCACCATTGTTCTATCTTCAAACAAAGCAGCGTGGGTATTACATTTCATCCGACCTTGTTCTGGAAGCTAGCATGAAGTCAGCAACATCTCAATATGCATGTACGTCTTAGGTATTGTTCTTCCTTAATTTTGGTTTCAATCTGTGACTCCAATCACTCCATACTCTTCCTTGTAAATGAGATAATAGCAAATCATTCCGTTTCCAATCTCCACAACATGCAATTAATAAAAAAGAAAAAGAAATAGATACCATTGCAAGTGAATACATATATAAAATAATATTTAAATGCCATGCATAGACATTACAATAGATATGGAAATGGAAATCTCAAATGAATATTTGAAGTACTATTATGTTAAAAAATCAAACCAAGGTGATTTAAGAAAGTGAATTTGAAAAATAAGGAAACCAACTTTGTAGGTTTCAAATTGAGAGAGTGTAGGAAATCAAATTAGTAGAAAGATTTTCTCTCGCTTCGTAATAATAATGTTGATGATTACACATTAACATCTAAACCCCTTTAAGATTTCCCCCTTCAACCACCTAAAAAAGTAACGACTGTGCATTTAGGTTGGACATTGGACCCATAAAAGAACGATTGAGAAATATAAAAGAAACCCAAAGAGTGATTAATTTTTGAATGTAAAAATTTCGATGCTTTTATTGAATGGCCTAAACTTAAAATCCTTCCAAGGATACGAAGGAAAATGGAATAAAATTAGTACCCAAGTTTGCTTAATATATAAACTCTCTGTATTTCACCAATAAATCCTTCTCTTGCACAATTGAACTCACATTTACGTGCTTCATTGTTCTCTAACTAAATTGTCATTTTTTTCAAAAATCCTCTACATTAACTCATCGCGAACCCCTACACCTCGATTCCACAGAAATGAGCTTCAATTAGCCCCAAAACCTCAAAAAAAAAAATTGATTGGAGAAACCAAATTTGCACATTACGAAACTTGAAAGCAAATGATAATTGTGATATCGATAGTGTGATCAAAGCAAAATAGAGATTGAAAAAGATTTTGAGATATTTGTTAGACCCTAGCTTACTACATTTGGGTTGTTCTATCCTTGTTGGCAGTATATTATTAAAATAAGAATTATGTTAGTTAGGTAGATGTTACAATCAAGATGGTAAATTTGACTAAGCAGATGTTTGTGAGTAAATACAACCTCAGTGAAAGGCAACAATATAAATTCTAGCGAATATTATAGTATCAAAGACAAAGTTATAGACAAAGATAAATCTGAAGTCAAATCGGGAATTGAATATGAGTTGGATACTGAAACAAAGCAACTGTAAGTATTAGTATATAATTGTGAAGAAGTTCAATACAACAAGTAGAGAATTTTCAAATGGATTATAAATGCAAAATTTGAGAGAAAGGTGCATAAAGGACTGAAGAACATTATGGAAACGATGAGTCAAGATTTTTGAATGAATAGAAGACTTAGTTATTGAACATTAGATGATTCTGATAGGAATTACAATTGGAGACCGATGAGGTTTTCCAAGTTATATTGTATTTAGGACTGAATTCCTAAATAAGGTAAATAAACAGAGTCTATAAATACTCAAGATCGCCATTGAGTGGGTCATCCTTTTTTACTTAAGTTTTGTAATAACGAATGATCTTGATAATGGATGTACAAATTATCAATTTGATTGATTGATTATTTAGGCCTATGCAAAGGAAGACATTCAAATGTTACTACGATATCAATTATGCGTTTAGTTTTGATGTATGTTTATTAGTTCATCACTGATTCGTTAATCTCTTTAGTTCCTCTGGTTTCCAAACCTTTAACATTGCTATCAGAGCTTTGTCACTTTGTTATTTCTACAAGCTTAGAATATTGAGATTCTAGAAAGTTTTATTGCTATGGGATCAATTGATGAGTTGTTATGACAATGAATTAGCATAGGACATGAAGGTAGATCGATAAGTCGACCGCCATTGCAGGAAATAACCAACTATGACTATTGGAAGGTTTGGATGGTTCACTTAGTCTCTGCTATTGATGACATTGTTGGAGAATTTTTTGAGAGAGAATACATTGATCTAACACAACCAGATATAGATGGAAAAGCTGTTTGAAAACCTTTATCTCTATGGATGTCGAGAAGAAGGAAATAATTGTCGATCATAAGCCAATCAATTATATCTTCAATGCTAGTGATGTTGAACGCTTCAAAATGATTGCAAATTGCACTACAGTATAGCAAGCTTGGGATGTTTTGAACATGATCTTTGAAGGTACGAATTCTATCAAAATTTCCAAGTTACAACAATTGAGTTGTATGCTCGATCATTTTGAGATGACAGAGGATGAAAATATTGCCTCTTTGAATGGTCATTTGCGAGACATTGCTAATCAATCCTTTCAACTTAGAGAAAAGTATACCGATGAACAATTAGAACGACGTGCTCTTTGTTTTCTCCCTTCATGATTTGACTCCAAGATTAATAAAATCAAAGAGTGATGTGCTATTACTATGATATCTCTTAACAAATGAATGAGGTATCTGCAAACATATGAGATGAATATGTTTACAAAACCCGTTTTTCTAAAGAATGCTTATTGTGTTGAGCCAACTATTTCTGATGATTCTATAGGAGATAAGTTTGCTACGATGGCAAAGAAGTTCTCTAAATTTCTCAAAAAATTATAAGAGAAATTGTGTTGGAACAAATTAAAAGAAGAGTAATGACAAAAATAATCATTTTACTGATTATAAGAAGACATATGCTAAGAATAAACTTAAGGGCATCAAGTTTCATGAATGTGGAGAAGTTGGACACATTCAGATTGAATGTCCTACTTAGAAGAAGAAGAATTCCCTAAATGTTTTTTGGAGTGATGATGATGTTGATGATAGTTGTAAAGAGTCAAATGAATTTACTACTGCATTTACTACTTTATTGACAGAGTCAGATGCTATTGTTGCTTCTCCATCTACGATTGGCCTTTCTGAACTCAATTCCATAAAATTTGACATGGAAAAGGCATAAGAAATATGTGCTCATGTTAACGACGAGTATTTTGCAAAGGATCTTCAGGTTTCTCACGATCTATTGTTTGATGAATGGACGTATCTTTATGATTAGAATTTTGATTTGAATTTGAAGTTTTTCTTAGTTGAATCAGAGTATAAGACTCTTGAAAGAGAACACAAGACATGTCATGCATTGTTGAAAGAATGTGATATTGAAATCTCTATAATGAATAAATCTCTTTCTAATTCTAAGACCTTTACTACAATGTTCCATTTTGCCTCTCACAAATTAATCAAAATGTTGCAAACTTGTGAATCTTCACAAGTTAACCATGGACTTGGCTACGCAAAAGGATTTGAAAATGCTTGTATCATATTTGTGAAAGGCATTGTAATCAAGGAGGTCAATCAAGTACGACTCAAGTTGATACAACAAAGGCAAAGAAGATTTTTCCACGAAGGGTTGCTGCAAGTGCAACAAAAAAAACACTGTTGTTTCTAACAACAAACCTCCTCTTACATGTCATTATTGTGGGATTGTTGGTCATGTTAGACCATGATGCTATAGGACATTTAGAGATTTGAGTACAGTTCTGAAGAAGAAAACATCTATAAGGATTTATTGAATCAAATCTCATATGGTAATGCAGTGCATCTATAAGTCCAAGTAACTACGACTGAGTTATGGTATTTGGATAGTGTTTGTTCCAGACACATGACTAATAATAAAAGCTTTCTTAAAAACTATGAATCTTTCGAGGAAAGTGTTGTTACGTTTGGAGATAAAAGGAAATGCAAGGTAATTGGTAAAGGAACTCTTAATGTTGTGGGATTGCCTTATATTAAAGGAGTTCTACATTTTGATGGGTTGAAATCCAATCTGATATGCACAAGTAAGCTTTGTCATCATGAAGAAAGACAATGCATCATGTATAGGCTCTGGACATCAGACAATTTCTATGTAGTGCTTCAACACTCCGTATCACCTCACAATCTGCAAGTTATGTGCAACTCTATTTCTTTGTCTATTATAGAGCTTTGGCATAGGAGGCTAGGTCATCTTAATTTTAAGAAACTTCAGAAATTTCTCTCTCACGATGTTGTAAAAGGTATTCGTATACTATCCTATAACTAAGATTATATTTATTAGTCATGTCAAATGGTAAACAATGCTCTTCTTAACACGCTAGCCTTAATGACATACTGACATCACTTGTATTAGAATTATTGCATATGGACTTGTTTGGTCCAATGCCAGTTGAAAGTCTTAGTTGAAAGAAGTATTTTTTTGTTATTGTTGATAACTATCGAAGGTTACTTCGATTCATTTGCTGCATGTTACAGCATAAATGTAAGATGAGTTTAGGAAGTTATCTATTCGACTTCTAAATGAGAAGAAGGAATGAGGATGTATCCATTGATCGACTATGCAGTGATCATGAAATAGAGTTTGAGAATCGACAATTTGCTGATTACTGTGTTGAATTTGGGATTAAGCTTGAATTTATGGCTCTTATGACACCACAACAGAATGGTGTTGTTGAAAGGAAAAATTGCACAAATTAGAAAATGACTTGAGTCATGGTATCTGAGAAAAATCTACCTAGGAGTCTTTAGGGAGAAACAATAAATACCGCTACGTATTGGGTTTTAGGGTTCATACGCAGTGAAAAATTCAAGACATTTTTCAAAAACCCCCAACAAGATTGAAAATAAGTTTTATTAAACTAGATCTACAAAAGTAAACCATACCTCAGTCCGTGATTTCCTTCTCTGATTGTCCGATCGCAAAGATGCTCAAGCGCTCATCTTCTATCGAAAATTCACACAGGAACGGTGACCACAGTTTGGAGTGCTAGTCCCATGAGAGATAGAAAATATTTTTCTTTCCCTCACAAAAAATAGAGAATTAAAAAATAATAAAAACAAAAATCTAATTTCATTTTAAGGTTTCATCCTTTATTTATAGGTGGATAAGCTCTCTTAAAAACCTATTCATAATACAACTATTGTATTTAAGCAATTCAAGCAAAGTACACATATGCCCCTATTAATAAGTTATCATGTAACAAATTATACGAGCTTTTATGTCGTGAATTTTATGATATAAATTCATTACTTTGGACTAATTAAAATTGAGAAAAGCAATTCTTTGTGTTCAACTTAATAGGTTCATGCAACATCGGCAGTTAACCAAAACTATTTTGGCACACGAGTCATAAGCGGTATCCAGCAGGGCATTATGACTACCTAAGTAGCATGAATATCAAAATTGATACAACCTATTGAATAACATTTATGATATCATTTTGTCGTGCGATATCATTTTATTAAATATAACACATGGAAAATCACCCTTAATGTTCAAATTGTGCTAGTTTCGATCTTTGGTAGACTTAAAACATCCAAGTGACATTGATCATATCAATTGACTGGGACTTGGCTATTTAAAAGTCTAACACATCGAGGGATCCGCTTATATCTCTCTCTATACGAGAGGGACAAATTATGTCTTGATTACACACCTTCGTGTAGTATTCATATGGTAACCAATCATAATCTTTATAATCGTCCTGTTAAAGATAACATTTTATTATGTCAAATTACCATGCTCCTAATATTGAAGTCTTTGGTAATCTCAAGTTGACGGACTAAATAATATAGCTATCATGAGTACCACTTATGACTTAATCCATGCGGTTTTCTCATAGTGAGTCGGTCTGTACCTTGTTCCCCAAGAAGTACTCATGATCTCGATTCGTATCCCTATGCGCATGATTATCATATGACCATCAATTAAGATTCACACTAGTCATAATTAATTATAGTTCCCAGTATAATGATCGATTAGGGACATTCAGGGTATTTCAACAAATACACATGGATCTTATTATAAGGTAAACATGCAGTCAATTATAATAAAACAATAATGAAAAACATTATTTTACTAACTCAAACTATTAGATAAAAAATGTTTGTAGACTGACTTAGGGCACATTCACCAACACTACCAACACTACCAACATTATCAACAAAGTTTATTTAAGGCCACTGACAATAAAAACTCTATATAAGATTTGGAAAGGCAAAAATCCTTTTCTCAAACATATTCATGTTTTTCTAAGTACCTGCTTTTTTGAATGATAGACATCAAGTGGGAAAGTTTGATTCCAAAAGTGATGTTGAAATTTTTTTAGATATTCTCAAAATAGTAAAGCATATAGAAGCTACAATAAGAGAACTATGACTGTCATGGAATCTATCAAAGTTATGGTTGATGACTATGCTAGAACATAACAATTGCCCTATCAAAAGAATGATGATGATGATGAAATGCCAACACCAATAAGATCAGTACCTATTTCCTAGCCTACCGTGAAATATCTGATTCATACATCACTACTCCATTTGATGTTGAAAATGATAATGATGATGATGGTCAAAAATCTTCTACCACAAAACTTGGTTTTACGTCTACATCTACTGTTCAACAGTCAAAGATGCAGAAAGATCATCCAATTTAGTAAATTATTGGTTCAGTTGATGATCTAGTGCAAACTAAAGATATTCCTCCTATTGACTACAAGAACATGGCACGTTTTGCTTTTTTTACTTCTCCGATTAAGCCTAAAAATCTCAAGGAGACTCTAATAGATGAATATATGGTGAATGATATGTAACGACCTTAAACTCTAAGGCCACCGTGGGACCCACCACGTCACATAACACATCAGCAAGCCTCCCCACGTAGTGACATGCCTATCCAAGATGCCCCACGACCTAACTGGTTGCTTACAAGTTTTACATGAAACTCTAATCTAGCTAATTAAACTTTTTATAAATATTTGCAATTTAAATTAGTTGGTTAATCAATATATTAAGTATTAATACAACTTTATTGCGGAAGTCTTTAATTGAATAAAATATTCCAATATTTAAGAATCCTAAGTAGCGGAAAACCCAGCAAAAAGATACCATGTATATATCAAAGGCAAAATAAGTACAAAAAAAGATCCATATACATTTACTTAGTGTTATATAGTCTTAAAAATCCAACGAAAAGTAAATACATACACGTCACTAACTCAGATTTAATCGCCCAGTACCTCCTTGCCCTTGCCCTTGCTCATCGAAGGATCTACAGTTCGTGACAATGACGAGTCCAGTGAGTAAAATCCCAAGATAAGTCCTTACAATATTCATGAAATAAAAATGGTAAACTATGAGACATGCGAATATAACATCTAACAACAATAAATCATATTCCCATGAATGTACGCAGCATACAACAAGAAAAAACAACAACAAATAAATACAAAAACACATACAAATAAAGCAGGTTCGAAAATAAAACAACAATGAATAAATAAATAAGCGAATAATCTAAGAAACCCCCATCTTAAACCAGTTGGTAATCGATAAAACAAGATAGGAACCACATATATACTCGCAGGCTTACCGTGACTAAAGCCCAACTACGGTTAATGAATGAACCCCTCCATACGTTTTTTCAAGTCATGGGAACATCTTATATCCCTCCCCGAAGATCGCAAATACATTCTACTATTGTCAACACGAGTGCTAAAAACAAAAAAACCTGTGCAAATGATTTAGCCACAACCTATATATACGCAACTGAATTAGAGTGAAAACTGATGTGTGCCCACTAGCAGACACACATATAATGTGATATTGATAAAGCAAAACCTTGAATTTTGTAAGTCGTTCCAATGGGTTTACGTACCTCAAATACGCCAAATCCTCGCATGTGAAGACCAAGAAAATGTACTTATTACCCATCTACAATTCTTTGGGTCCCTAGTATCAAGTTAATCTAATGAAATTGGGTTTAAGTTAGGTCAAATGGGTTTAGGAACCTTAACTTAGAACAACCCTTTAAGATTAAATAATAAAGAGATTTTAGTGCTATATTAAAACACAGTTTTAGGCATTAAATTGTCCAAATCTCAAAATATTCTCTTGGTATATCTATCTTAGCTTTCTGAAGAGGTTTTGTTTGCGAAATTCCGATTTAAAACAAATGAGATATCACAACTTTACAAAAAATAACTCTTATTGGAACCTGATCCGACCAGAAGAATTATAAAATTATTTCTCCCAATCTATTGTTTCAAAATTTGTGATTTTTGGTCAAAAGGCAGCTAACAACATACTAAAAGATTAGATCATTTGAATAAGTAATTAGGGAGTTATGCCTTTTACAAATTTAGTTTCAAAAATCCCGTAATGCATTCAATCACCTATTTGCAGTGCACTTTTGGACATGAGGACATTCGAATAACAAAATTTTTCGTAAGAGAAAGTTGTTTCCCTATGAGTTACGTTGCAAGTACCACCTGATTGAGTTCATTTTAATTTAAAATGAAGAAGTTATAACTAAATTAGAGAGGCTGGTTCATAATACAAAATGAAGAATTTCAAGTTTGATCTTGCAACTTCGAAAACTCATATCTTTTTTATTTCGCGAAAAAATTAAGAACTTCATAACAGCTGGATGATCATCTTGAGATAAAGAATCCAAATATTAAACTAGTTTCAAAGATTCAAACATCTACCCTCCGAAAATGAATAAAACCCATAACTAATTTCAAACTTTGTATAAAGAGATGTGTACCTAGGTTTGATGACACTTTAATTTAAGCTCCAACTCTTCTTGATATCCTAGAATTTTTCAACTTGGAACCTCATCAATTCTTTTTATTTTTCAGCTCAAATGTATATGTTGTGCTCCTCCTATAAGTATAGGCCTTATATACTCATATTAGTAAGAGGACTAAGTAGCCAAAAATCATTCATTTACTATTAGTTAATTACTAGGACATGTGTCCTCCCTCAATGCCACTTGTCCCCTAAGAAATTCACTTGTCCTACATGAAAGCCACTCATCTTGCCTTGTCATACTCTAGGTTCATCACTAAGTTGATCATGGATTCAATTAATTCCCAGCCAACTACAAAACTTAATTTATTTTAAATCAAATTGATTCACCTAGCTACATAATTACATATTTTTATTGTTTTAAGTCGTATATTTAACATATTTGCTGTCAAACTTATGTTTAATTACCAAGCACCGGGTGCCACGTACCCTGACACACATCTCGATGTACCTACCCTTCACACCAATTCTCCTGTTAGCAACATACACACATGTGATGCAATATAATAATATAATGACTTTAAACACTGCATTATAAGAAACCATCATTCATAATTACATTTACCCCAATTCTCAAGTCTTAGTCAAACGAGTTGTCCACGTAACGCATAATTGCAATCGCTAATCCTTAAGAGTAACACTAATGCTAATTTAATTAATTTGGGTTGTTTTATGCTATGCAAGAGGAACTCAATGAGTTTGTTAGACAGGATGTATGGGAGCTTGTTTCCCATCCTACTAATGTTAATATCATCAGTACTAAGTGAATATTCTACAATAAGACAAATGAGAATGGTATTCTTGTTCGCAACAAAGCCTGATTGGTTGCACAAGGATATACACAGGTTGAAGGTATTGAATTTGATGAGACATTTGCTCTAGTTGCAAGATGGGAATCTATTCATCTACTATTAACCATTGCATGTAATAGGGACTCGAGTTACATCAAATGGATGCTGAAAGTGCTTTCCTAAATGGGAATTTGCGAAAAGAAGTTCATGTTGCACAACCTGAAGCATTTGAAGTTAATGATAAACTTAATGATGTCTATCATCTGAAAAAGGCAATTTAGGGCATAAAGCAAGCTCCACGAGCTTGGTATGAAATGTAGACTACCTATTTACTATAGAAAGGTTATAATAGAGGTTCTACTGATAAGACTATATTTCTACAAAAATAAAATAATCAGTTTGTGGTTACACAGATTTACGTCGCAGATATTGTTTCGACGCTACATCAGACATTGTTGATTTGATAATGAAAAAACTTGAGATATGCATGGTAAGATATCTTACTTACTTCTTGGTTGTGCAGATTACACACTCATGAGATAATATATTTATATTTTAAAATAAATATGCTAAATCTATTATTAAGCTTTTCAATTTGGATACTGCTAAGTTTATCCGAACACTAATAAGCTCCAGTGAGAAGATTTATAAGGATGACAAAGGTGTTAATGTCAATCCTACATTATATAGAGGCATGATTGGTAGCTTATTATATCTTATTGCAAGCATACCATATATTGCTTTTAGTGTTGGTGTTTACTATCAATCATATCTAAAAAGTCTCATTTCGTTGCTATAGAAAAGATTATGCGTTTTATGCTTGAAACAACTAACTTTGGCATACTATTTACTAAGGGTGGTACTAGTGACTTAATCTGGTAAAGTAATGCCAATTGGGCTAGAAATATTGATGATCAAAAAATACTACTGGTGGATGTTACTGTATTGGTATTAATCTTATTTCTTAGAAAAATAAGAAATAAAACTACATTTCGCTAGATATTGTTGAAGCTGAATATATTGCAGCAGGCAGTTGTTGTACGTAGTTAATAAAAATGCAATAAATGCTCAAAGATTATGGTATTATGCTATCTCAGTTAACAGTCTATTGTTATAATAAAAGTGCCATTGATATTTTCAAGAATCGAGTTCAACACTCTATGAGGAAGCATATTGATATTTTTTATCATAATATAAGGGATCTAGTGGAAAAAGGTTTAATTAATATTCAACATGTTCCTATTGAAAGGCAGTACCTAGCTGATATATTTATAATGACTATCGACACATTAACTTTTGAGAGATCGCCCCATGATATTGGTGTTAGCTCTTACTAGCACGGGTTCTTTCTAAAACTATAACTTGGAAGTATTATGTGTACATGCATATACTTATGTGTTTGACATTTTATTATGAGCTACTTTCATGTTTGATCAAGGAGCTGCCACTTATATTTCACTACAACACATGGCGCACCTGATAAGTAAAGCTCATATACTGATCAATTATGTACTAACAATTGATGAATTAAATAAATGACAATATGAACCACCAATAGCTATTTAGTGTAAGAGGAATGACATAAACAATACATAATCAAATGCAAATCATTCGGTACATTACACTAGTACCGTGACTCTTTTATTTGAATTTTAGTTAAAACCAGAGTTTTTCTCTCCTTAATATATAAATACAAGTTTTGGAATTCGCACATTGGCCGATGTGAGATCCCATAATTTGTTTTTAAATATAATTGAGATTCCAACTATAATATTATAGGGAATGAATAGCATTGAAATTATTTCTTTTCATCTTATGTTGGTACTCATCCGCCTTCCTCTATATTCTCATAAGAGGTTAGTACCTATCCACCTTCCTCTTTGCATTTATTAGAGGTTGGTACTTATCCAACTTCTTCATTGTATTAGACATAGATATGTACTTATCCACCTATCTAGTATTATGTTCATTATTGGACTGTTTCCATTACACTTACAAAATTTAATTTGAAATACTATAAAAATCGTAAAACACAAATTCATGCCTAAAACTTAGTCCATAAACTAGATGAGCTATTAATACTAAATTACATAGCATAATTGATAAATATAGAAATCTCACTCCTTTGGCTTACGTTACCTTAGAGTTTATCTAATTAAAATCATCGTTCGAAACACCTCAAATCCTTCATCGTTAATCAAGAACCTAAATTAGACCAACTGTCATCAATTTGGGACCATTACAGGAGATTTAAAACTCCTAAATTAGTCCCTAAAGCCTCATAAAGACTTAAAAAAGTTCAATAGCATTACAATTTTCTAGGGTGGGAGCGTGCTCCCTCAATTGGTAGGGCTCGTTGTAAAAACTGGGCTCCTAACAGTTCTTGATGGGGGCATACCCCATCATTGAGCGTCCCTACAATAAAATAGGGCAGTTGCCTCCGTTCGATCTCAATCCTTATAAATCTCATATAAAAGCTCCCCATATTATTAGGACGGCCTCAAACGAGGTCTTTCATCAATAATAACTTAAAACAAAAATAGATAACTTGAATTAAGACTATTTCCATCTTAAATTCAACTAAGAACTTCAAAAATTTAATAAACTTACCCAAATCAATCCTTCTTCATGGTTTCATTGATTTGATCTCCTTCCTGTTTCTTAATCACTACAAAACACCTTTGATCTCTCCCTCTATGAACTTTAACCAAGACTCTCAACTTCTTCCTTTTCATTTGATCAAATAGTGATGAATAGTTAAGGTTTTTGGTTTGTTCTTTGATTTTCTTAGAGATTCGAAGCACATGGATCTTAAGACTAATCTGTAAGCCTATCAAGAAATAGGCAACGTAAAGTCCTAGTTGCATCTAGGCAAGTCAAATTCGTACTTGGGACTAGCTGGTTGTAAAAGTCCTTATTGCGGTAAAGCAAGTGTAAAAGACCTAGTGGTGACTAGTCACACTAAGCTTGTGAGCTTAGGGTCGTTTACTTATTGGAATATAAGTATTGGTTCTAAATTCTAACCCTGGAGGTTAGGTAGTAGTTGTAGATCCGAGGGATCGAACCACTATAAATCGATTGTGCACTCCCATCTCTTCAACTTCATTCTCTTAGTGTAGCATTTCACTTACTTGAACCATTCCGCTACATCACTATTACAATCACTAATATACGTGCTCATTTAAATAAACTTTTGAAGCAAACTTAGGAGATTCGCAAAGAAATTTGTAAAAAGTTTTATTTGGCCATCACACCCAATTCACCCCACCTCTCGAGTGACCTTTAATTGGTATCAGAACAGGTGCTCTTAATATTCGGATTTATATCCTAGAGCTAAAGATCAATGGCCATGACTTTCGGTGTTGATGCTACCATTCCACCTATGCTTAGGGATTTTATTTTTAGGAGTTGGAGGATTAGGTTTATAACATACCTTATAGCGCAATCACATAAAATGTAGGGCATTTTAGAAAACGGTCCATAAATTCTGGTTAAAGTAATGAATGACGTTGAATTGCCTAAGCCAAAGAAGAAATGGAATAGGGAAGAAAATAGGCTAGTGAGACTCGATGATGAAATTAGACATATTGTCATTTCTAGCATTCTCGGTGACATTAAGACTAGAGTGTCTTCATGCACTTCATCTATGGAGATATGGAGAAGATTAGAAGAAATTTATAGTCATAGTCATGATTCTCACGTCACATTATATTGAAGCAAGTGTGATGATTTATTACCATCTAGTGACTTTCTTGCTCCTTTATCTCTTTATGATGAATAAATTCACATTATTACACATGATGATAAATGTGCTTACATGCTTGAAGATCTTAGACCAATGGATTCTCATGTGCCAAATAATGATGATAGGTATATGCACTCTCACGCTCACGAAGAGGACTTTATTGTTGATTCATTTACTAACATTGATTGCCTTCATGATTCCTTTTTTGATGAATTGTCCACTTTAAGAAAGAATCTTGAAGTAGACTTGGACAATCTCATGAAAGAGAATGATAACCTTAAGAACATGATTCAACTAACATTAGATGAGTTGATGACTCTTTAATGCACATTTAACAAGAGTTTTGAAAAGAATGAGAGCATTTTTGAAGAGAACATGGCCTTAAAGTGTAAAGATCAAGTTCTTCAAAAGAGATTAGATGAATGGACAACTTTGGAAACAAATGTTACTAATGAGAATGAGAATGTGAAATTAAATCTTAGCCTAAAGAAATACAAATTAGAGCTCAACTAGGGAAGTCTAGGAGGTTTTATAAGTTTAAATCATTCCATAGGCCAAATAGGACTTATTCTAGAGTGAAGCCTCACATTAAGGTATGGGTACGAAAAAAAAACACTCCTAGAAGATAAGTCTACCAAATCTAAAGAAATTTGGGTACCAAAGTCTATAATACATAGAGTGAATTATATTCACTTTAGAACATGAGTGAAGCTAGGTGTTAGATTGGTATGTGAGAATTAAGTCTAACCTAAGTGTTTCAAGTGAATTCGAGTTTAGGACACATTGTAAGGAACAAGGTGTGGATCCTAGTTCTTAGACCTAAGTACCAAACAATCATAGGAACCAAAATAGGTCTTTATAAACTAAAATAATGAAAAGGGAGAGAGTATGAAACACGGCTAGGTAGTTTGCACAAAACTACAATCAAGAGAAAGGAATTGATTATGAAGAAGCCTTGGCACTAAAAGCAAGAATAGAAGTAATTCGAATGTTACTTACTTATGCTTGCTACAATGGACGTCAAACGTGCATTTTTAAATGGATTCATTAATAAAAAGGTATATGTAGACATATCACTGGATTTTGAAGACCATGCTAACCAGAGTCATGTTTATCGTCTCTAAAAGGCATTGTATGTATTAAGACAAGCTCCTAGAGCTTGGTATGATAGGCTTTGTTCACTCATTCTTTACAAAGGGTTTATTAGATCCTACATTGTTCATTTTGACCAAAAATGACAATATTCTCCTATTTTAAATCTATGTAGATGATATCATTTTGAGTCATCAAATAAGCATTTATGTGAAAAATTTCCATCTTTGATGACATGTGAGTTTGAAATGAGCTTGATGAGTGATTAGGCACCACTTCCTTCATGACCATATCCAAAAGGGCAATGTTAAACTAATCCATGTGTCCACTGAGGATCAACTAGTTCATATATTTACCAAGTCATTGCCTAGAGAACAATTTTCTTGGATTCAGAGAAATTGAGGCATGATTCTTGAATGAGACCTTCTACACATATTTTAGCTCAAACAACCTTTTTTATATGTCATTAGTGAAGTGTCCGTAAAATATGAGGTGAATTGGAGTTGTCCTCCAATAACTCAATATTTTAATTTCGACAATTTCAGAGAGTAATTAGTGCGCTAGGGCTGATTATTAGCGCGCTAATGGTCTCAGGTTAGCGCGATAACTTTTGGACCTAGTGCGCTAATCCTATTATCCCTAGAACCATTCTTTTTGCCTTAGGGAACTTAGTTTCATATGTTTAGGGGGAGCTTTAGTTCGATCGTGGTAGGGAGAGTACCTTGGTCATTGCATGAGTAAAAGTTCATTCTTGAACATCACAAATAAAATTTTAACTCGTGTCCATGTTGATTTATATTTGCGCTACATCATCTTATCTTTCATATTTTTTAGGATGTAATGCCATGAATGTTGTAAGTCTTTGACTCATTATCTATGAATGAATGGAATTTCATTTGACTCCCACTCCATGTGTTTTCCAAATTTGCATGAATGGATGAATTGTCTATGCTATCTTGTATTCATCTTGATGCCTATTTATAGGGGAGAGTTTGTACCCGCTTTTTGATGTTATCAAAAGGGGGAGAAATATACACGCTAAACTTGACCATTGTGATCTTGATATGCTTTTAATGACTACGTTTGTTTGTCAAGATCACGGTTGTTTGTTATCATCAGAAGGGGGAGATTGTAGGACTAAGTGTTTAATTATTTAGACTCTGTTCCGAGATTTCGATAACAACAAACAACGTGAAATGGTACTAACATTTTTGTCAAGTATTTTAGTGCAATCCATCGTTGTTAGAACTTACAAGTTCAAAGGCTACCAACGAATTTGAGTTATCAACGAATTCAAGTTCAAATGGAATAGTAGAATGGAAGAAATAAGAGTTGAAGAGCTCGTAATTTGATCAAGGCAAGGAAAGGCACCTAAAAGCATATATGGAGCTATGTACATCAATTGTAAGGTAAAATAAGTTCAACTACATGAGCCAAATGCATTAAATTCATGCATTTCATAAATTTCATGTCTTTAAGAACTTAAATTCATGCATTTCATGATTTTGAAATCCGTGAGTTATAAACATTTTAAATCATGCGAATGAGTTGTATGGGATGAACTTGATGTGTGCATATTATTGGTGTTAATTTTGGATGCATCGGTATCAATTTAGACAGGTTTTCAGTTTACATTATAACTATTTGTAGAAAAGGCCTTGTGCACATCATGAAATTTGGATTTTCCATTTTCGGGGTTTGTGAAAACATCCGGACCACCCAAATGGATTCTATGACCCAAAATAAACATGTCTAACATGTTTTAAGAGATTTGGTAGGCTCAAGGATGCGATAGGGGGTCGCTAACTCAAGGGCTGAAAATATTTATTTTCAGGCCCCTGCTGGTTAGCGCGCTAATGGCATCATTAGCATGCTACTTGCAGAATTAGCATGCTAATGAGATTCGTTAGCATGCTAACTGAGAGATTAGCACACTACCTCTGAAATCTAGCGTGCTAATAGCTTTTCTGACATATTTTTTAAAACGAAACATATACACCTTTAATTTGAATTGGTTGACCCTTTTGGACCTTTTGGTTCACAACAACGGGTACGAACGGTAAAAATGGTATAGAAAGAACCCTATAAACACTTTGAAGATGCTTTTGATCTAGAAAACTCACGAATACACAAAAGAGCAATAAAAATGGAGTTCTAGCACAAAAGGGTGAAGGTTAAACACACACACTCACTTGAGGGCTTTGAGGGCTGATCTTATGCAAAGCAAGTGAGGTGAAAATAGGTGTTCTAGAGTCCTCAACATGCTGTCCAAATCGATCTAAATCATCTTCACATCATGAGTTGTAAGATTACATCTTTCCCTACACTATTTGTGCTTAATCTAAATCTTATTATTAATAATTTGTGTGGGAACCATATGTGACTTATTTGAACATGATTATATAGTGTGTTAAGACTAATTATGTATAATTGATATATAGTGTGTTAATCGTGATCTTTCATGTTTGCATGGAATCGACTTGAAACCTAATTGTGCTTAATTAATATTCATTTGTTTGGTTTATGTTTATGTTGTTTTGACAACATACTCACAAGGGTTTTGTTTTTAATATTAATATATTTGTGTCCCTAGATACGTGTTGTGTATCTCAAGGATGATCTTTGTGGCTATGAAAAAACTATGAAATGCTAGCTGCCTTACATCAAATTAAATACATTGATATCCTTAAGATATGTATTGAGTATCTTGAAGTAGATATTGTTGTTTTCTAACCATATAATCACATCATACTCACTCCATGCACCCTTTGATCTATCTAGAGATCATAAATCGTACCTCGATGCAATCTAATGGTTTAAACAATTCCAATCAACCTTGTGGTTTTATATATATCAATTATACATAAATATATAAATATCTATGTATTTTCTCACCTATAAATTCATCCAACATACCAACAACCACCCTCCACCATGCTCACTATGGCATATCTCACGCTTTGTCACCATTTATCCTATGCGTAACTAGATACCCACATACAATATTAGGTGTCCCGTAATTTTCCCATTAATTACATACTTTCATAATTAATACTACTATCCATAAAAACACTAAACAACATGCAAACCCATGCACAAACTTATCGAAATACATTAAGCTTTACCACGAGCCTAATTTGGGTTAATTAGTGTTTTGATTACAGTAAATCATCTTAGTAGAACACGGGCCATTATAGTGACATCAGGTTTGCGAATCATCATCATCATCATCATCAACAACATCATCAGATCCATTATAAGATGGTGTTAAAGGACGCTTCTTTACAGTACATTTGGATCAAACACATAGTTCGGCGTTGTTGGAAAGCAAAAAGAACTATTTATCAGTGTCATCCATCTACTCCTCTCATATCTAGCTACGTCCCTTTGAAGATCAGTAAACAATATGAAGTTTCATTATCTGTTCAGTCACTCTTGCTCATATCTCATTAAGGCTTCATGAGACTGACCCATGTTCTCTTTGTAGCATTGCATAACCTCTACTACCGTAGAGTCAAGTCCTCAAGTGCTGGTCATGGTGGCTTTTGTGGAAAAACCTCAGGACCATCCAAGTCTTGCTCTCCTATAATCGAGTCTACAAACTCATAGCCCTCAGCAAATCCCTGTTGTTGCTCATTCTCTTCTCCATATCCTTCGTTTTCCAATTTTTAGGCTAACTCTAGTCCAGCTTCTGTGTGATCTTCTTGTTCTTTGGAACTTGGCCTCAACTCTATTTCCTTCGGCTATCTCTATTTCATGCTTGGAGTCTGGATGAACAGTTGGAGATTTAAATGTGGCATAAACTCTTCATCCACGGTTAGTTAGGCTTCAATATGAAATTCTTCATCTTGAATCAGTTTTATATTGGCCTTTAATCACATCTGAGTAATCAAAATTGGAAACAACATTTTTTTATCTCTTTCAGTCATAATAGATTTCATCAACTTCTTATAGATGATATCGTCGATGTTGATCTCCCCATTCTTTGTAATCTCAAATAAATAAGACATTTTTGGCCTATTGATCTCGCCCTGCTGAGAGGTCGAGTATAATAAATCAACTAGAAAGTATTGCCGCATTCTAAAGACTTTGCTTACGCTCCCGTTTTTAGTGTGCTTTAGCATGCTCCCATTACTGATCCTTGTTGCCCTCAAACAACTAATGCTCACTCTATGACTCCAAAAGGGTATAGGTTATATGGTTTTTCATATAGATTATTAGAGAAACTTAGGTCGGATCCAACCATACTCAAGTGCTCTAATTGATAGATCTTATTAATTTCACCCACATTAAAGAGAACAAACACCCCCTCTCACTTTCATTGGATCACATTTCTTCTAGTAAACTTTCATTTGGTGTAAAATCCGTACACAATTTCACTTACTCCTTTAACTTTGTTCTCTCCATAGTCTTGAGTGAATTTCTCCCCGCCTTGGTGCGTAATGAAGTTGTTTACTCATTTATCATACTTGTCCAGCAAATTAATTCCTCTTATGCAAATGCACTTCGTATGCTTAATAACCTCATTTATTCTTGGCCTCTCTACTAATGAAATACTTGGACTTGAAAGTTCTAGGTTCCTCGTCATTAGGATTTCTTGAGGATGATGCCTCAAAATCATTTGCTCTCACTTCGCTCACTTGGCATGCTCGCCTCATTCTTTTTGGCATTTTTCTAAAAACTCACACAACAACACAAAACAACTAACAACACCGGTCATCAAATCACCTAAAATCAAGATTTTATAATACAAAGAAAATTCACATGCCAAATAATGCAAATGACATATACTAGTTCTCCATAACTCACATTGATACTCAATATTCACACAAATTTAAATTCCTATTCCATAACCTTATATCCACAATTCTTGGAATTTCGTCAAAATTTCTCAAAGATTTTAAAGTACGACTAATGAAATTATAAATTTAAATCAATGCTGGATTATTTTTCAGCGTAAAATAATCCTCCAAGCCTCTATCAATCCGAGCCCTCTCACTTTGCTCACTTGCTAAAACCCTAGTGCTTTTTTAATCAAAACCCCAATTCAAAGCTATAGTTCTCCACTTTGTGCAAATCTATAATGCACTATCTCTTCCCACGTAAAATCAATAGAAAATTTCTTTCCTCACTTAGAAACGTTCAATCTCGAATTTTAGAGGGATGAATGCTTGGTTGGTGGTGATAGGAATAGGCTTCAAGTGTGCAAGACATAGTGAAATCGTTTAAAACCCCTTGCAATGACACTGGTGTTGTCCCTGATAGAGCACAGTGTCGTGATAGTGTTGTGATGGTTTCTTGATAGCGTAGTGACAACCTTGACTATCTTGTAAGGGATTTTGGTGCACTGCTTGGCACCCTGTTAGCGATGTGCCTAGTACCCTATAACGTTGTATGTTAACACACATGGCGTGAACCTGAATGACCACATTTTTTTGCGTATATTTTATTTAATTCCTATTTGGCGCTTTCCTGACTTTCTCTATAACAACACCAAGATGTCATGACTGCGTGAAATCTATGTATATATAAAATATTTATAAAAACATACCCATAATTTGGTCATGTACCTGACCTTTAACATATAAACTCCATCCCGCTTTAACGATATTTACCGATTTTATCGAGACTTTTCAATTCGATGAATCGTCACCCGATAAACGGGTTTTCCTGCTCAATTTAAAAAATTTCAAAAGTTGTGAACTAAAAGTTTGAATTGTCTTCAGCTAAACTAAATAACTATCTGCTTGACTGAAATTTAAAAACCTTTAGGCTGCCTCCCAGTAGCACTTAGTTTAAGGATATTAGCCCGACTCATTTAGGCTCATTTAGTCTGAGTGTAAATCAAGATATTTCATTTGTAGATCGAAGATAATAATATCATTCACCTTTCGATATACTTCTTGCCCGCCAACATAAACAATATTCTTGGCATCATCATCCTCCTCAATATTATCCTGATGTATTTCTTCCTTGTATACAATGCAGCATTGGTAGTGTTCAAGAATTGTAGCCAAAGTATCATAGACATCCCATTATCCATATTGTGATTTATAACTTTAAAATTCGCGATGCATGTGAATCGACCCACTTTAAAATGCACGTTCAAGACTTTCCTGATGGTTGTTACCAAGTTGTGTAAACTACTTGAAAATTTATTGTATCACGACAATTGATCTTCAAATCAGTGTATAACATGTCCCTTATTAGCATCACATTAACTAAGGCTCCTGTATCACATAAGAAATTTCTAAATCGGTACCCAATAATGCTTAGTTGTTTGAATATGAGTCCGAGAATCTCCTTTTACTTGGTTGAAGTCTCAGTATAAATTTGAACTTTAATTCCAGGTTCCTTGGAACTACTTTAATATTTCCTTTCTGTGCTTTTTTATAAGGTCCTTCATCTTGTTGTTTAACTTTCCATTATTTCTTTACGTTCTTGTGATTTTTTAAACCATTGATTCTTTGTTGCTTGAATCCTTCAAGTTCAATGCCTTACTTTCGTTCCATTCTTATGCATCACTTCACGCTTCCTCATAGTTAAAGTGTTGATCATTTCTGGCTTGTATATTATGTGCTCTTTTCTTGGCTTTTTTATTGTCGTAGTCCTCATCATGTGAATTACACTAACATTCTCCTTGGGATTTGTGATATTTTTACTTTAAAAATGTTCTTCCTTCCTTAAATTCAAGGCAATGGCTAACTGATCGATCTGTCGTTCCAAGTTTTTGATGGATTGTGATATTTCATCGTCCATTATCTTCATAGTTTTCTTCACATTTTCCATCTCTTTTTTGTTCTTTTCATGGCATTCTCTATTGCTCATGTCCATGGACTACAATAATTTTTCAATTGACTTTAATGAAGCCATATCTTCACTTTGCCCTAGCTTCCCTTGTTGGACATGTCATTGAAGCCTAGAGGTAACTTTAGTGCTTTATCAGGATTTTCATATGAAAAATAAGGATTATTGTTGTTTCCGTAATAAAACCATGAACGAGCCCTTCCTCTTGACCTGAAGTTGTTTCAATAGCCTTGGTTGTTCATGAAGTTGATGTCTTTGTACTCCATTCCTTATTTCATGCCCATTTGATTGACCACCATGGCTTGGTGATTACTGGGTTGCTGTATTACCTGCACTAGTGGACCATGTAGTCTCATTTGAAGCTTCGCCATTAGACTGCTCAGGTTGGATAATTATGCCACAATCGCAGCTTACAAATCAATCACATATAGGCATGTTGGTTTCCTCACTGTGGAAAGATTACCTACTGTAGAGTTTTGAGAAATAAGATCTAGGAGATCTAATTCTCCATCATCAACCTTGGTAAGGAATGAAACACTTGCAACGACATCTGCTACTATTTTTGTGCTATGGTTCATCCCATAGTAGAAAATCTAGAGTTGTGGCCATATCACGTATCCATGTCCTGGACATCTCATCTGTATCTCATTGAATCTTTCCTAATCCTCGCCAAAAGACATGACATCTTTCAGCTTGAATTGATTGATTTCGAGTTTCCTTTCGCCGACCTTTATCAGCGAAAAAACTTGTCTTAAGTTTTTTCAATAAATTCCGCCCATGAAGTCATACTCCCTGTGTTTAATCCTTGGAACCAGAATCTGGCTTTTTCACCCAATGAGAATAGGAAAATTCTAATCCTAATCACTTCTTTTATACATCAGGTGAAATGCACAATGTCGTACTTCTCTAAGAAATTCTCTACATGTGCAACTAGATCTTCATTTGCTAGCCCGTTGAACGAGCTAGTTTGCACCATGTAGATTAGAGATGGTCTCGGTTTGAACCTAGTGGTGTTGGTTGGAAGCCTCATCACTCCGTTGTAAGTCTCTTAAGCATTTGGCTTGAGTAGTCATGAAAGCATCTTTATCCTCGCAATCTGTCATGCATTACTGATCAACTTTGGGTTGGTTATTCCCTCGATCTTGTTGTTGGTTTTGTGCTTGATCCTCAGCTATCTTGACTCCTTTATTTTTCTTTCCTTTGTTGGTTATGTCAATATTAGGTTCGTAAGACATTAAGTCCTTCTCTCTTTTGCTACGCATGCACTAATTGTCCCTGAAAAGAAAACACAAAAAATCGGTGCAGATGTAAGACTCGAAACTCGAAACTTTTATTTTTTTTATTTTTTTGTTTTCATAAACTTGAAAGTAAATTATATAAAATAAAACTTAGCACCTTTTCAAAGTAACTAACTTTAAATTGCTACCAATCTCGGCAATGCACCAAAAACTTTATCATGGCCGCAGTAGTATAATGGATCGATTGTAGTAATAGTGTGACAAACTTCTGTAGATTATATATATCATTCTCTGGGAAAGATGTATGCACTCAATATTAGCTAGTCAAAATTACTCTATCGCTAACGAAATACTTTTTAATTGGTTTTTATAACTAAACTATTCTAATCTAATAAATCATTGTAAATTACTTTTAAACGCCTATATTTAAAATATCTTAGTTCACAATTTCATCAAAGTAATGAAGTGCAATGCTTTTCAACTCATTTTTTCATCTTTATTATGTGTGTTCAATGTGCAATTAGAATATATAGATTTCCTTGAAATGCACTTCAACCCACTACCGTAAAAGAAAACATTTTAATGTGCAAACTAGAACTCCACATATCAGTGTGAATAATGTAAGCTCCACATTGCTTTAATGTTCCAAATCTTTTGATTCAACTGGTTCTTATGCTCGCACGCATCTTAAGGCATTAAAAAATCAAATTAAATAAAACAATTATGATAAGTATACACACATGCATTAATTTAGGCATCCATCACTCAAAAATATCATGCATCTCGACTTTCCTATCAAATGTTGGACCATGTACCCTCTTTCGGGCCACGTCAAGGGTCACCGACAACAATTAGGGACTAGTTTTCTATTAGTAAATCTTTGGGCCATTACAAACTTTGTAACTAATAGAAATTTTGTTCTCAAAATTAAATTTAACTTAATCATATGCTTGATCTCATAATATTGAAGATATCCCAAAAAATAGAGTCACTAATCAATCAACTCTTAGTTCCTCATCATTTAAAGATTATGGGATAATTTATTTAAATTCCATTCTCATGATAATTACCTTGGCCAAAATCTCAAATGATACAAGCCCTAAGAAGTCATATTTCTCAAATAACACAGGTGGATCCACTGACCCCTTCAACCAGGGTATACATATCACGATGGGCGATTCCACGCCCAACGAACACATACACATTATCACAAAATACATCACTATAGTTATAGCATTCAAGAGAAATCTTGCTAGCGATAATTTTATTTTGAAAGTTTTAACCGTGCTTATTAGGCAACAGTACTTCCATTATCTCACTAACTCATGTGATACGGACTTATTCAAGTCATTCTTGTCAGTCTAGTTATTAACTTTCACTTTTAAATAACTAGTGTGACTACTATTATAACCAAGTCAAACTGTGCTTGAATAACATAATATTAAATAAATGCGTAACCTCACTATCTCGAGCGACTTCTTAGTCTGGCTCAGCCTCCACATGAGCTCTATCTCTAGCCTGTAGCTGCATTATAGGATGTTGATAGTTCGGAGGCATGGACATCGTTTGACTATTTGTCCAGTCTGTCTACATCTTTAATGAGTTAACGGTTGTCTACGGAGGTGTTGACACTGCTGTGAAATGTGTCCAACCTAATGACATCTGTAACACATTAGCGCTCTTATTTAGAGTGTAAATGCATTTTGGCTATGTGTTTGCCATTTCTTTTGTCTTGGCGCATCTCGGTCTCTATTTTTTTCTATTTTTCTCTTTCGGATTTGGTGAAGCCAAGTGTGGTCGCATCATCGTGAGGAGCTCCGTCAGCAGCTATCCTTGGGCGATGATCGTGTTAGTCCAACGTCGCATTTCATTAATAGGAGTCTAAGCGTAAATAATATAGCAGTCAAATTAGTAGCGGTAGTGGTGGCCTATGTAAGCAAGGTAATGCATGCCATCATAAATTCCATAGAGTCAACAAACTGCTTACCCTGTGCCCCAACTCTATCAAATAGCCTCTGAAAATCCTTAGTCAATACTACGTTTTGGCTACTACTAGCGCTACCATCTCCGCGCTCGCACTTATCTGCCATCATACACTGCAAGTTGGTAGCATATGTATCATCAGCTACTATGTAAATATCGTATGTATTTACATATATAATATAACGTGTATATATAGTAATCCCCAACTCACTTTCACTCACTTCCGAACTAATAGTTTCTATGTTAGGATTGTCTGGTTTCCACTTATAAAGTTTATGTTTTATTCAAGTTTCTTTTTGTACTTATCAAGAACTTATGCTCTAATACAAATTATGACGGCTAGTTGCCCAAATGGGATACCGCCTGAACTTATCCCATCATTAAGCCCTAATCTACACCATGTAGGATTTAAAAACATTTTAGTTAGCCTTTTATCTCATACACCTCGTTATACATGTTCGGGATAAGTATTATTCATTACTCATTGGTTGTGATTGTCAAAGTTAATTAAAGATTTTTATCATTTTAATTATATTAGTGGAAGTCTTAATAAAAATTATAAAAGCATTAAAAAACACCTACTATAGAAACTAGGTAAATAGACGATCACACACAGTCAAATCGAGTAACACATCCATCAATTAGGGAGTCTAGTCTCTTAACCCAATAAAAAACCCAAGATGTATGTAAAGACATCAATAATAAATACGCAAAAACACGCCGAGGGCTTAGAGGTAGTTATCGATCTTTTTCTTTCTAGATCTCCTACTCGAAGTATCTGCACCCTCTATCACAACTAGATAGTAAGTACCGTAACTAAAAGTAAATCCTAAAGCCACTTGTCTAAATTTCCAAAATATATAAAGAACGATAACTTAAGATACAATATCTATGAATAAAGAAAAGCTGAAAAGAAAAAATACAAGTAGTCTCCAAGCTACTATAAAGGACAACAAATTGAGATGTCCTGCAAATTTAGGTTTAGACAGCCGACATCCTTAAGGAATCTAACCCTGTGTGTTGTGATGATAACATCACCTATGTGAAGTGTTGATAACCCCAAGGAAACTAAGCCCATGAGTCACGCTACTCATGATTTAAGTAAGATATCAAGTATATGGAGTGTTCACATCTCTAGGGAATCTAACCCCGGGTATAGTGCAACTCATTTAGTCAGGCTACCTAAAAAATTATATTACCCTAGTCATGCCTATCAAGGAGTTCAAGTTGTAGATTATACAAACAAGTATCATACAACAAACATATTGACACAGGTGTGTAGAAACACTAATAAAAGAGTAAAACAAATCATAGCATGCTATTAAGAAGAAAATTCAATAGGTTAGAGATCAACAACATTAACGAAATCCAATCATAAAACAAATTCAAGACAAGGAATGTCATGCAACAATTCATTACACGAAGATTATAGGCAAAGAAATCATACACCAAAAAGTATATACAAGGCATGGCATTAAATTAGTTGTTAAATAGTCCAAATGACTAAATATCAAATTAATAATGGAAATGAAATAGAGAGAAGTGCCTTAGCAGGTTTACTTACCTTAAATGGACATAATTTGTAGCCAATACTAGCTCTCGACCACTCTAAACTTGAGTTCCACACCCCGTAAATTATCTCTAAGCTCATGAAGTGTCCTAGAAAATTTCACTTGTTTTAGGTTTGTTTAGTGGTTTAAAATTTTTATTTTACAATAAGCCCCCTTAATACATTGTTTATGTTCAAATCTATTTTATTAAAATAAAATAGTTTTAGTGCAACAACTTGTGAGTTAATTTCAGTTACCAAAACATTAAAATTATGTATTATAGTCCATATAGAAGTTCTTATAGTTATATCCTAGCTTTCCATAACTATAAGGTTTGCGTCATATATATAAGAAACAAGAAAGATATGGAAATCTACAATAATGACTTTAAAAAGTGTATTTTCCAACCAACATCTTTGTTCGATTCATTTCTCCTAAATCATAGCTTCAAATATCTTGTTTTTTAATAAAGCCTACAAAAATATCCTTGAACATTGTACTAATAGATGAGCTCGATCCAACAAGGAATGAGAAAGTTATGACCAAATTACTGAGATTGGTGAGATATGATGACGTGCAGGATTTTTTCTTTTGTTTCAAAAACACATGCAAATTTTGAAAAATCATAAATTACTTAAAATTGAACTAAATTAAGAACTTCTTAATATCTAGATTATCAACTTCAAATGAGAGATTTAAAAATTACATTGGTTTTTGAAATAAAAAACCTCTATATATCTGACTTCTAGAAAATCAATTTTATTTGCAAAATTCCCAATTTGAGGAAAACGTTTTATATCTGAATTTCAGACTTCAAATCACTAATTCAATGTTCAACATACTCAAAATTAGTAAAATTAAACATATCGACTCATTCGTAAAAATAATCCCTTTGATCCCATCCTTGAATTTATTAATTTCAACATAAAACATGAAACATAAGTTACCTAGGGTTTACGATGATCCTTTGCACTTGATTTCTCTCCTAGGTGGTGAACTTGGTTTTCTCCTCTTTTATATCATTAATGGACAACAATCTCTTCTCAAGAATTTCTTGTTTCATTTGTCCTAGAGTCATGTGTTTGCATAGAGAGAAAATAAGACTTTATATAGTCTATTTTTTTATCTCAATCCTAGCAATACATCTAATGGATTTTGGTTCATCTACATGATTTATCAATGAATCTTTTTAGCTCCTACCTCTACTAATTTAATTATGTTGAAACTAATTCCTAACTCATATCTCCTAGAATTCCATTATAGTGTAAATCTCGAGGCAAATCTATAATTTAGGATTTATTTCCTTAAATTTGGCTTGTCATTTGATTCACATTAGACCATAGGATTAACATATATGTATATATTCATTGATCCCATTCTAATAAGTTAAATCTCATCATGTTACTCTCTACTCCATTCTCTCAAGCATCTTAAGGCATGTCCCCACTCATGCGCCAAAATTATGAAGCAATCTAACTAATTCAGTGAAAATAATCGAATAAAATTTTGGGTATAGTATACACACATACATTACACTAGGCATCCATCACTCAAACGTATCAAACATCTCAGTTTTTGTGTTGAGTGTTGGACGACTTACCTACTTGTGGGCCACGTTACAAGTCAGTAACCCTGATTAGGGACTACTTTCCTATTTGTAAATATTTGGGCCATTACACTCAGAATAACTAGCTAAATAAGCGAAAACAGAGACTATCATTTAATGGATTATCGATTCCGCTTACTCATAAATTGGCGAGGAATCACATGGGTAGATTTCGTAAATTTAAGATAACTACAAGGTGTTGGACTTGGTTTGGGATGTTTACTACCTAGAATTCTATAAATACAAACCTAAGATTATGAAATAAGTTGTCATTAAGTACTTAAATCAATATTCTATTTATCTAGGAGCCATTCTTTAGTTTTTTTAGTTATTGCTTCATGTTTTTTTGCTTTAGGAAAAGATTTGAAGATTAAAAGTATTTTATTCCAAACGTATTTCTCTATGTATTTTATTTATATTATTGCAATCTTATTTATGATTAAGAGTGAGTAGTTAGTTAATCTAAAAAAGATTTCGAACGTGAACTAGATCTATTTTACTACATAGTTACGATGAGATGATTATGTGCTTAATAATTTAAACCAATCATTTTCTTTGATTCAATGATTTAATAGGTTATTATCTATTGATTTTAATCATGATATTTGTATTGCATACATAGTATAGAATGTGTATTACGAGATTTAGATTCATTATTTATTTGAAGTAGTACCTAGGATCGTTTGATAGGCAAACACTGTCTAAATGTCCTAGTTGGATTTTAAATCTAAATTTGATGTTGAATTGGCTTTCTAGAGATGTTAGATTTAGTAGTTCAAAGTTTTCATAAAGCGTAAAGTGATTTTATTTCATGAAGTTAATGTCTTTGTGTATGCAAAAATGATAGTCTAATAAAACTAGAACGTGGCTATTCCTCCAGTATAAGAAGATTAAATGGCTAGTAAAAGGATGTTTACTTACTTATAATTGAGGTTTAATGATCTATGATACTTTATAAAGAATGTTCATAACTATATTGATTGAAGTTACATGTTTGGAATACACAATGGGTTTATGTTTCATTGTTCTGGATGTTTGTTTATTTCATTGTTCTGGATGTTTGTTTAGATATTTATTTATTATTGAATTGAATATATTTGATTTAACGTGAATTTGGATCATTTTACTCAAGTTACTGTAATTAGATAGCTATTATTTTATTATAGTTAATTATTAGTTAGTTTAATTATTGTTTTAATTAATTAATTAAGTTATTGTTCCTTTAAAAGCTTTTTTTCTTAGAGAATTTTGATAAATCCCTGTGGAGACGACTCACACTTACCTTTACTACAAAATATTTTAAGTATAATATAGCGGGAAAATTATTGTAAATGTTAGACACGTGTCATTGACCAACTTCGTAGACTAGGATTTCCTATTAGCCAAGAGTTGGCTACGTATATGATCATGAATTCATTGCCAAATAGTCATTTACAGTTAGTAATGAACTAAAATACGAATGACTTGGAGAAATTCTTTTCGGAGTGACATTTGAAGCTCAAGACTGTTAAACAAAATATAAATAAACCCTCTACTAATGTGATAATGGTCGAAAAAAGAAAGCCCGTGAAGAAGAAGGCTTATCATAACTGCAATTATTATGGTTCAATTGTAGTAATAATGTTATCAACAAAAGTTAATTATGGATATCGTCCTTTGGGAAGGGTTTATCTGGACACGGTTCACTTATTTAAGCTAACTTTATTGTTAAGATGATCTTTTTTAATTGGTTTTCAAACTAAACTATTCTATTCTATAAAACAATGTAAATTAACTTTTGTACTTATATTGAGAAAACTCTTATTGACAAGTTCATCCAGGTAATGAATTACTACGTTTTCAATATCTCATTTCCTTCAACTTCATTACGTGTATGCAATACTTAATTAAAATATACATATTTCCTTCATATTCACTTCAACCCACTGTTGTGGTGGAAAAGATCCTATTGTGCAAACTAGAACTCGACCTATCGTTTTGAATAATGAATCTCACATAACACTAAGTTCCAATTCTTTTGACTCACAACGACTTATGTTTACTATCCGTGCCTCCCTAATCAATAACTTTATATCGACAATATATATTTTATCGTTATATTGTTCATATCCGGCTTAAAAGGTCCAACGGCCATGGTAACTCCTAAAACTTCTAATCACCAAACACTTGATCAAGATGTTCATAGCATTACTTGTAGAATCAATACGAATTCTGATCATTGCACTTTTTAACATTATAATACATTCATACCTCCTCTAGCATAATATTGATACCATAGCACCCATTGATAAATAAACTACTCACTCATCATTGAAATTAACAAACAAATCATGCTATTCATTGCAATCAAAGTTTAAAACAAATAACTTCAATTAAATCAAATAAACAATAATGAATAACCACAAGTGGTGTCTTCGATGTCTTTTCTTTCAAAATTCTTCTTAATACTCAAAAACAATGTAAAACTATAGTAGTGGCTCATGAACTATTATAATGTATGACTATAGGTGAGTTTACTGCTTTTTATACCCATTTATACTCCTAAGACTCATAAGAATACAATTAGAAATCCTAATTAATAATCCCAAACAAACTAGAACTCTAAAACTTTCTATTTTTATTTCCCCTCACTGCCTATATGTGATCCTCACAGTGTGTGTTAATACACAGGGCCACCACTGATTCGACCTTTATACGTGTAAGTTCTACTCAAAGTAGGCTCGGTTCCCTTTGTGTATTGACCCAACGCCATGTCTATAACTCCATAGTGCTGCCACTTTGTCACCTCAACTTCATCACTTCTTTAATTTGCAAGCCTTATCCACGCCATGCCTACAACTTGTACTCACTACTCATGACGTCACTGGTGTACGCCATAATGTAAAGTTTACTTTTGCATTTTTTCTTCTCATTTCCTCATGAAATCACTCCTTTGTATCTTTTATACCTTGTAAATATGAAAATACATAAATACCATCAATTAGAGTACATTTTGAGATATTTAGTCCAATTATATACCTAAACTAGTCCTATATGTAAGTCTAAAAAACATTTATCAAATACCCCCAAATTTTCTATTTTACACGTCATAAGCAAATTGTATTCTACTAAGTACTCTTACTAATACTAATTATATTCCTTACTCATTTTTCATATTTCATGGAGTATCTTTTAACTCAAAGAAGTTCAAGTTAATAATCCAATCAAAAGTTTTTCTCTTCATTAAAACTAATATTTTCATAACATGTAGCTTTAACAAGTATAATTCACTTTCGAAACCCAAAAGTAGTTCACAACTAAAACCATCACTACTAACATGTATATTTCACCTCGACACTAAAGTAGAAATTGTCCAGTCTCATGATTGCTCATTAGCCTCAAGAATACACAAGTAAGCATATATTATACTATTTTCGTATACTTGTCCATAGGACTAAATATACTTCGAAAGAAAACATAACTCAATCACGCTACTTTTACTTGCGCTAAATCTTTTCATTTGAAGTGTTTTAATATAACTTTCGCCTTTCTTTCATTATTTGTATTTCTACTTTCTCCTTTTTTTCATTTTTTTGTTGTATGGTCTATGCTTCTTTTCTTTTGGATTCCATTCTTTCTCTCATTTTTCCAACCATCAAGCTCTCTACTCCTTTTCCTATTAAACATGTTGGACTCTCTCTTTTTTATTATAAAACTCTTCTTAGCATTTTTCACTTTCACTCTATTAAGAAAGTTTTAACTCCAACTTTTCATTAAATACTATGCCTATTTCTTCAACTTCTAGTTAAAGTCTTTATTTACTTTGTACTTATGCAAGATTCATATTTATTATAGAAGTCCTAAGAAATCAAACATTTTTCACAACAAGTGTTTTGGTATTTTCTTTTTTTTTTCGCTTCAAGTTCATGGTCTTTCCTAAATCTACCTTTCAAATCACTAAATTATATCGTTGTTTGGTACATTTAATATTTTCTTCAAGAATTTGATAACACTCTCTTGAGTTTCATATTAGCAAGATACTTATATTCTTATTCATCCTCAATTAATGGCAAAAACTTTGCTAATGAATTAATCATTTCATTACTATATTACTATATATAGCCTAATCTATACTACAATACGCATTTAAATAATATGTAAATGAAAAAGATACACTACTATTTTTTCTTCTTCAACTGCTTCAAAAATAAAATTTTACGATCATATATAGTGTTTATCTTTATTTCATCCTTTGTTACCATTTCCTATAGTGTTGATGCCCTCATACATAAACCAAACATTGACCGCAACGTTTAACAATAATCCTGAAACATAAAAACTCTAAAGACACAAACATATTAATATAATTTAAGAAGTAAACATAAAAATGTATAAACATAAAATTTAAAAACCTACTAAAGAGATAAAAGATATTCGGTTTAAAAAAATCAGTATTTAATGTATCTCCCATCTCCTCAAGGTCTAGAGAAATCCTAAGACTCAGACTCTAGGATCATGCTTCATCAACAATATCATCATCATCATCAGCTCCAACATAGGATTGTTTCAAAGAATGCTCTACTTTTGTGCTTTGCAACACATCAAGATCAAACATGTAATTCGGTGCTGCGGGAAATGTGATAGACCTATTAGTATGTCTTGACCTTATGTTCCTCTCATATCTAGCTACGTCTCTTTGATGCTCTTGAAATAACATGAAATTTCATTGTTCATTCAGTCGGTCTTGAATCATTATGTCCATGTCTTGGTTATAACTTAACAAGGCTTCATGATACTGTGCCCTATCCTCTATGTACTATCTCCTCATCTCAACAATCCATAACTTCCGCCGTCATGAAGTCAAGTCCTCTGGTGGTGGTACTGTTTCTGCGGTGGTTGAGGTGCTGGAAAAACTTTAAGACCGTTCAATTGCGGCTCCCCTATTAATAGGTCAACAAACTAGTAGCCCACGACAAATCCTTGTTGGTTATCCTCCTCCTATCTATATCCTTCATTGCTAACTACTCGCCCTCAAGTATGTCCCACTTGACTCTCTCCCTCTCTCTCATGCTCGAAGTCCTTATATCTAATTGGTGATTTCAAAGTTAGCATAAAATTTTCATGGGCCTCAATATCAAATTCATCATCTTGTATCAATCTCACTCACCCTTCAAGAACATTTGGGTTTTAAGGATAAAAAATAATAGCTTGTTGTCTCTATCAGTCATGATGTACTCCCTCTAATTCTTGTAAGTTTTTTCCCTAAAATTAATCCTCCTATTCTTTATAAAATCATACAAACATGTCATTGTGGGTTTGTTGATCTCGTTTTGCCGAGTAGTTGGGTATAACGGACCCACCAGAAAATGTTGACACATTCTATAAAATTTCCTTGCACTCCCCTTTTTAATGTGCTTCGTCATATTCTCTGTTCCTATTATCCATCCTTGTTTTCCTGGTACAACTTATGCTCTCGATATGGCTCTTTAAGGGTAAAGGTTGTAGGGTATTTAACACGAATCATCTGGGAAGGTATGTGGTTCTCCATTCATGCTCAAGTATTCTAACACATATATGACATTAATTGAATGCTCATTAAATAGGAACATCACTCCTCTCACCTTAATAGGATCACATTTCTTTGTAAACTTCACATTGGCAAAGAACTCATAAATTATGTCATGCACTCCATAAACCTTATTCTCCCCATAAGCTTATGTAAAATGCTCCCAACCCATTGCCTAATGAAATTATTAACTCTCTTATCATACTTGGATTATAGGTTTATTCTTCTCTCACATATGAACTCCTTGTTTTATATGGCCTCATACATTTAGCCTCCTTACTAATGTAGAACTTTCACTTGAAAAGTCTCGGGGCATCCTCATTTAAATCTCTCGAGAATGAGGCCTCATTCTCATTCGCCCTTGATTCACTAACTTGACTTGTTTGCCTCATTTCTCTTGCCATCATCACAATAAAATTCACACAACACAACAATTCCACACTGGTCTTAAAATTACCTATAATCACAATTTTCATTCACATGCTAAATAATTCAAAAGGACACATACTAATCCACCATAAGCCACATTGATACTTTAAATCGACACACCTTCTAGTTCCTATCCAAAAACCTAATTTAACAATTCATGCAATTTCATCTATAATATCGAAAATTCCAAATCATAACTAATGAAATTGTAAATTCACTTTAATGGAGGACTACTTTCCATTGTAGATTGATTCTCTAAGCCTCTATCAATCAAAGCCCTCTTACTTTGCTTACTAACTATAACCATATTGCTTTGTTGACTCACTTCTCAAAATCAATGCCATAGTTCTCCTCATTGTGTGAATCTGTAATGCGACTACTATTTTTACTCTTGATCACTAAGAGCATTTTGTTCTCACTTAAAATTTTTTAAACTAGGGTTCTAGCGGGATGTATGCTTGGTTGGTGGTGTTTAAATAAGGTTCAATTTTGTAAGTTTTCACTCGAAAGGGTTTTACAAACCTTCCTCGATATAGCGTTGTCCCTTAGAAGGCCCAGTGTTGCCATAGCATAGGCACAATGTCAAGCTCACTGTGAGTAATTTTAGCTCATAGGTTGGAGCTGTCCAGGCGCCATATACGTTGGCTTACAGCGCTGTGTGTGTGTACATGTGGCGTCAACCAGATTATCTCCATAATTTTCCAATTTTCATTAACTCCCTAATGCTACCTCTCGGCTCTATTTATTACTACACAAGTCATCTTTTTAGCTTTAAATACCCTATATATGTAAAAATCTCATAAAAACTTACCCGTGATATGTCCATTTACCAGACCTTTACCACTTTAACTCTTTTGCTTGTCTACATGCTTTGCCGAATATGTTAAGACTCCTCCATTCCGACGAACATTCACCTGGCAAATGGTCTTTCCAACATATTTAGTACAAAATTTTTAAAATTAGAAAAATACTTAATAAAACGTTTGGATTTTTTAAACTAAACAATGTAAATAATTGAAATTTAAAAACTAAAATTAAAAACATTTAGGTTGCCTCCTCGTAGTGCTACGTTTAACGTGATTAGCTCAACCCTTTTCACTCATTTACTCCACACATGCGCATTCAAGACTCTCCCTATCATTGGTATTAAGTTAACATCAACTACTTGCAAATCTGTTGTATTGGGACAATTTATCTTCATAATTTCTTGTAATATGTCATTCATAGGCATTACATTAACTGAGGTTCCCGCATCACACAAAATGTTTCTAAACCGATGCCCATCAATACTTAACAGTATGTATATATCTCTATTATCTCTCATCTCGATTGGTTGAAGTCTCGGTGTGAAATCAACTATTGGTTCTGATTTCTTTAGAACAACCTTGATGATATTTCCATTCAGTGTTTCAACATAAGGTCCTTCATCTTATTGTTTTACTCTCCATTACTTCATCCCTTTATTCAAGGCATTGATACTTTTTTGATTGAATCTTTCAAGTTCATCTTGTCTTACTTTCATTCTATTTTAATGCATTACTTCAAATTTTCTCAACTTTATCATAGCTAAAGTGCTGACTTTTTTTTCTTATACATCACCTCCTCTTGCATCGTCTCGTTCATTGTCGTAGTGCTCATTATCTGAATGGCACTAACATTTTCCTTGGGGTTTGTCATTGTGTTAATTTCAAATTGCCTTTCCATCCTTAAATTCAAAAGAATAGCTAGCCGACCAATATGTCTCTTAAGGTTCTTAATGGATTATGTTCTTTAATCATCATTCCACTTAAGAGTTTGTTTCATATATTCCATCTCTTTCATATGCCTCTCATTACGGTCTCTATTGTTCATGTCAATGGCTTGCAAGAATCTTTCAATTTATTTCAATGAAGCCATTTATTCACTTAGTCCTAGCTTCCCTTGTTCGACTTGTTGATCAAAACTTAGAGGTTGCTTTAATGCATTATTTTGATTTTCATATGAGAAATTCTTGTCGTTGTATCCTTGATAAAATCTTTGAGGAGCCATTCCTCTTGGCGTGAAGTTATTTCCATAGTTTTGGTTGTTCATGATGTTGACATGTTCAAACTCCATTACTTGTTTCATGTCCAATGGATTAACCACTTTTGCTTGCTAATTAATGGGTTGATGTATTGCTTGCCCTTGTTGACTTGACCGTCCCATTTGTCGCTTCACCATCTGACTGCTCAAGTTAGATATTTTACCATTATTGTTGCTAAACAATCTCATTTACTCTTGCTGGCTTTCTCACTGTTGAACAAGTTCCTATTGTAGAATTCTTAGACATAATATTAATAAGATCTAATGCTCCATTTTCATACATGGTTAAACCACATACAATGGCATCCACTAATGTCCTCGTGTTATGACTCATTCCATAATAGAATATTTATAGTTATGCCCAATTCACATATACATGTCGTGAACATCTCCTCAACATTTCCTTGAATCTTCTTTAAGCCTCGTCAACGAACTCGATATTCCTTGGCTTGAGTTGATTGATTTCCAATTCACTTTCACATACTTTCATTATGGAAAGAACTTGTCTAGGAATCTTTCATTGATATCACCCATAAAGTCATAATATCTGCATTCTTTCCTATGAACCAGGATTTGGTTTTTCCATCCAATGAGAATAGATAAATTCTCTTCCTGATTGTTCTTTTATAACTCCAGTAATGTGAACAGTGTAACATTTTTCCAAAAAATTCTCCACATATAGAACTGGATCTTCATTTGCTAGCCAATTTAATTAGTTATTCTGCACCACGTTGATGAGAGAAGGTATCAACTGAAACTCAGTGGTGCAGGCTGAAAGCTTCATCACTCCATTCTATGTCTCTTGAACTTCCAGTTTAAAGTACTCTCGAACACATTTTTGTCCTCACACTCTCTTTCGCACTAGTAGATCACCTTCGGGTTGATTATTCCATCAACCTTGATTTTGGTTTCAGTTTCTCGCTTGATCTTCCGCCATCTTGGTTTTTTTTTTCTTTTCCTTGTTGGTTGTATCGATTTTTGGATCATAAGAACCTAAGTCCCTATCACCTAGACTAAACAATCACTAACTATTCCTTGAGAAGTGAACACAAAAAATCAAGATTAGATTATCAAACTTGAAACTAAAACACATTTTTTATAAACTTAAAAGTAAATTACTGAAAATAAAATCTTAACAATTGTGTAAACTAACTAAACTAGTGTCTAGTTACCTATCCCAAGCAACAACGCCAAAAATTTGATCGCAACTGCAAGTATTATAGTTCAACTATAGTAATAATGTGATCAACAAAGTTGATTACAAATATCATCCTCTATGAAAGGTTTATCCAGACACGGTTCACTTAGTTAAGTTCAATGTATTATTAAGAAAATATTTTTTTAATTGGTTTTAAACTAAACTACTATATTCTATAAAACAATGTAAATCAACTTGTGTTCTTATATTGAGAAAACTCTTAGTTTACAACTTCACCTAGGTAATGAATTACAATGCTTTCGTCATCTTTATGTGTATGAGATGCTTAGTTAGAATAAATAGATTTCTTTCATATTCATTTCAAACCACTGTCATAATTGAAAAGATCTTAATGTGCAAACTAGAACTCCACCTATCGGTTTAAATAACGTAAGTCTCATACAACATTAAGTTCCAAATCTCTAGACTCATAACCACTTATATTTACTATTTGTGCATCCCTTATCAATAACTATCTATTGATGTTATATATTTTACGATTGTGTTTTTCCAATCCAGCTTAAAAGGTCTAGCGGCCATGGTAACTCCTAAAAACTTTAATCAACAAACACATGAACAAGGTGTTCATAACATTACATATAGAATCAAGACAAATTCTAACCATTGCACTTTTTAACATTCTTATCTATTCACACTTCCTTTAGTATAAGATTCATACCATAGGATCCATTGATTCTTATGATGAATAAACTTATCACTCATAATTGAAATAAACACAAAAATTATTGTATTCATTGCAATGAAAAATTAATTCAAATAACTTCAATTAGATCAAAGAAAAAATACTGGAAAACCACAAGTGGAGATTTTAACGTATTATCCTTTAAAACTATATAGGTGACTAATAATGTATTGTAATGTATGATTATTTGTGAGTTTACCACGTTCTAATACATATTTTGTTGGATTTTGGGGTTCATGCGCAGCGGAGATTACCTGAGTCTACACACGAACAGCGACCGAGATTCGAAGTGCTAGCTTCGAGAGAATACCAAACCTTTTGTTTCTCTCCAAAACGATCTAGAGCATACCAAAAACCCTAAGTCGTTTCTAAAACGAAAATAAAGTTTCGGCCTTTTTCTTTCGTACGTGTATTCTAACTTAAAGCGTCTATTTATACAACCCTTGTATATAGACGGTTAAGTAAATTACACATATACCCCTACTTAAAGAAGTATAAGGGTAATACACCACAAGGACGTTTTTCTCATTAATTTTATCATATAAAATTCATTTTTCTAAACCATCTTAAAATCTCGCAAAACCATTCTTAGTGTGCGACCCAATAAGCTCGTACAACGTTGGCAGTGTACCAAAACATATTTTGGTATACAAGTCATAAGCGGCCTCTAGCATGACAATATGACTACCCGAGTTGTACGAATATCAAATCGATACAACCTAATCAATAGTGTATATAACATCCTTTTGTCACACAATATCCTTTTGATCAAACATAAGGCATGGAATTATCATCCAACATGTTCAATCGTACTAGTCTCGATCTCAAGGTAGACTGAAAACATCCAAGTGACATTGATCAATATCAATTCACTTAGACTAGGCCTTTTAACAGTCTAACACATCGAGGGATCCACTAGATATTTCTCTTTATAGGAGAGGGACAAATTCTATCTCGATTACACAACTTCATCACATTGCTCACGAAGTAAACAATCACAACCTTTATAATCGTCTGGTTAAAGACAACGTTTGACAGTGTCAAATCACTATGTTCCTAATGTCGAAGTATCTGGTAATCTCAAGTCAGAAGACTGAAAAATATACCTATCATGAGAAACAACTATGACTTAATCCATGTGATGTTCTCATAGCGGGTCGGTCCAGTACTTTGTTCCCTAACAAGTACTCGTGATCTTGATTCGTATCCTTATACGTATAATGATCCTATGATCATCAATCAAGACTCACACTAGTCTTAATTCATTATAGTTCCCAGTATAATGATCGACTAGGGACATTTAGGATATTTTCGTAAATACCCATGGATCTTATTATAATGTAAACATGCAAATTAATTATAATAAACAGCAAATGAAATCCTCTATTTTATTAACTAAAAGTATACATAAAGACAGTTAATGGATTGACCTAGGGCACATGCCCCAACATCTCTCACTTGCACTAGGGCCAATCATACATGCATCTAATGCCTAAAGATCTAACATGACCATCATGTTTTGCTTGTGGAAGAGCTTTTGTCAATGGATCCGCAAGGTTGTCTTCATTAGGTACTCTGCAAATCTTTACGTCTCCCCTCTCAATAATTTCTCTTATGAGATGAAAATGCCTGAGTATATGTTTGGATCTGTGGTGTGATCTAGGTTCCTTGGCCTGTGCTATTGCCCCGTTATTGTCACAATACAAACAAACAGGGTTAGCAATACTTGGAACCATACCTAGTTTAGAAATGAACTTTTTGATCCAAACTGCCTCCTTCGTCGCATCTGACGCTGCTATATACTCGAACTTCATTGTAGAATGCTACGATCTCTTGCTTCGAACTTTTCCACTTTACTCGCACCCCTATTTAAAGTAAACACATATCCAGATTGCGATCTAAAATCATCTATATTAGTTTGAAAACTTGCATCTGTATAACCATTTACAACTAGATCATTTTCAAAACCTCCATAGACCAAGAACATTTCCTTAGTCCTTCTTAAGTATTTAAGGATGTTCTTTACTGCTATCCAGTGACTCTCTCCAGGATCTGACTTATATCTGCTTGTAGTGCTCAAAGCATATGATACATCAGGTTGAGTGCATAGCATGGCATACATAATAGATCCAATAGCCGATGCATATAGAATCTTATTCATACGGTCTCGCTCATCATTTGTTTTAGGACATTGATTCTTGTTGAGACTTATGCCATGAGACATTGGCAACAATCCTCTATTAAAGTCTTGCAAACTGAACCTATTTACCACCTTGTCTATGAAAGCACTCTGACTTAGACCGATTAGCCTCTTAGATCTATCCCTATAGATTCTTATCCCTAGGATATAGGCCGCATCTCCTAAGTCTTTTATTGAGAAACACTTCCCTAACCAAGACTTGACATTCTGCAATGTTGGGATGTCATTTCCAATGAGTAATATATCATCAACATACAGTACCAGAAAAACAACTACACTCCCACTGACCTTCTTGTATACACAAGGCTCATCTTCGTTCTTAATAAAACCAAAATCCTTCACCGCTTCATCAAAACGAAGATTCCAACTCCGAGAAGCTTGCATTAATCCATAAATGGATCATTGAAGCTTGCATACCTTCCTAGAATTCTCAAGAAGTACAAAACCTTCAGGTTGTGTCATATACATGTCCTCAAGCATCTTTCCATTAAGAAATGTTGTTTTTACATCCATTTGCCATATCTCATAGTCATAATATGCAAAAATGGCAATTAAAATCTTATGGATTTGAGCATGCCTACTGGCGAAAAAGTTTCATCATAATCAACACCTTGAGTCTGCCTGAAACCTTTTGCTACGAGTCTTGCTTTAAAAGTATGCACATTGCCATCCATGTAAGTTTCTTCTTGAAAACCCATTTACATCCAATGGTCTTACCACCTTCACGTAAATCAACCAAGTTCCAAACTTGGTTATCATACATGGATTGCATCTCAGAGTTCATGGCACTTAGCCATTTATCTGAGTCTGGTCCAGATATAGCCTCCTGATAAGTGGTGGGCTCATTTTGATCCATAAGCAACACATCAAGACTATCAGTAATGAGAAATCTGAAGCTCTCTGGCTCATGTCTTACCCTACCAGATTTACGTGGGCCTTGTGTCACTTGCGGAGGTTCAACTGGTTAAGAACGTTGTTGAACTTCTAGTAGCGGTTCAGGGTTTATCTGTGATTCTTGAACTTTTTCAAGATTTATTTCTCTCCCACTAGTGTCTTTTGAAATAAACTATTTTTCCATAGAGGCACCATACCGAGCAAGAAACAATTTGTTCTCAGCGGGATTATAAAAGTAGTATCCTTTTCTTTCCTTAGGATACCCCACAAATAAACACTTGTCAGATTTAGGTGCTAGTTTTTTGAGACTTTTCGTTTTACGTAAGCCTCACAACCCCAAATCTTAAGGAAAGACAAACTAGGTCTCTTCCCGTACCATATCTCATATGGTCAACCACTTTAGAAGGAACTAGATTTAGAGTGAAAACTGCAGTTTGTAATGCATAACCTCAAAAGGATAATGGAAGATCTGCATAACTCATCATAGATCGAACCATATCTAATAAGGTTCAATTTCTCCTTTCAGATACTCCATTCCACTGCGGAGTTGCCGGTGGAGTCAATTGGGAGACAATCCTACAATTTCTAATATGATCATCAAATTCTTGGCTCAAATATTCACCACCTCAATCTTATCGAAGTGTTTTGATAGTTTTACCAAGTTGATTATGCACTTCATTTTGAAACGTTCGAAACATCTCAAATGATTCAGATTTATGTTTCATTAGATATACATAACCATATCTCTTTGAAATCATCAAAGAAATGTAATGAAGTACTGATAACCTCCTCTAGCCATTGTGTTTGTAGGACCGCATACATCAGTATGTATTAGACCCAATAAATCGCTTGCCCTTTCGTTGTGTCCTGTAAATGGACTTTTAGTCATCTTGCGTCGTACACAAGATACGCACGTTTCATATGTTTCTAAATCAAATGAATTTAAAAGTCCATCTTTATGGAGCTTCGATATGCGTTTCTCATTTATGTGCCCTAGAGGACAATGCCAAATATATGTTTGATTCAAATCATTTGACTTAAATCTCTTTGTATTTATGTTAAAGACTTGAGTATCATTGAACCTTTTCATGCTTAGAATATAAAGACCATCACACAAATCAGCATTTGCATAAAATATTCCTTTACGAGATATGGAACATCTATTATGCGCAATAATAAAATCAAAACCATCCATATCCAAGCATGAAATAGAAATCATGTTTCTGCTCAAGGCAGGTAAAAAATAACAATCATTTAAAGTCAAGATAAGTCCACTAGGTAAGACTAAGTCATATGATCCAACAGCTAGAGCAACAACTCTTGCTCCATTCCCTACGCGGAGGATGACTTCTCCCTTCTTCAACTTTCTACTTCTGGTGAGTCCCTGCACATTTATACAAATGTGAGATCCACATCCGGTATCTAATACCTAGGAATCACTTGTAGATAAATTAATTTTAATAACATAAATACTTGCAGTTGTAGTCGCACTACCTTTTATCTTCTTTAGATCTTCCAGATAGAGTTTGCAATTTCTAAACCAATGTTCAGGTGCATGACAGAAATGACAATTTCCTTCCTTTTCTTTTGGGTGTTTTGAAGCAAGAACAAGCTGGGGCATGACTTGTTCCATAGGCTTTGTGAAAGGTGCAGCGCAGCCTTGACAACTTTAGCCTTGCCTTTGTCTTTCTTCTTCATTCCCTTTCCCTTTTGGACCATCAACACATTACTAGAGGGTTTCTTGATATTTTGTTCAGCGATTTTGAGCATCAAATGCAACTCTGAAATTGATTTCTCCATATTATTCATATTGTAGTTCATCGCAAATTATGAGTAACTTTCTGGTAATGAATTCAGGATCAAATCCGTAGCCAACTCTTGGCTTATAGGAAATCGAGTCTATCAAGCTGGTCAACATAGCCATTCATCTTCAGAACATGAAGACTAACTGACGCACCCTCAGTCATCTTGCAAGAATGTATGTTTTTGACTGTCTCAAACCTTTCTTGCCTAGTTTGCTATTTGAACATTTCCTTCAGCGTGATAGCCATGTCGTAGGCTTCCATTAGTCTTATGTCCTTCTGAAGTTCAGGAACCATAGTTGCCAGCATAATACATGCAACATCAGTAGAATCGTTGACATGCTTATTATGCGCATTCTTCACAGCTTTCGTACCATTGGCTGGTGGGTCCTCAGGAATTGGAGCATCTAAGACATAAAAATTGCGTTCATGCTTAAGAACAATTCTCAAGTTTCTGAACCAGTCAAGAAAGTTAGTCCCATATAGCTTATCCTTCTCAAGGATGGATCGCAGTGACAGGGGATTATTGTTACTTGAAGAGGCCATCGATCTATAATAAAGATTATGCGAAGTTTATTTTAGTATAGAGGAATAGACTCCCACTAAATTAACAACCCTCCTAAAACACACTGTTTATTTAGGGGACTAAAATCCATATTTCACCTAATTCTATGACAGCTATGGCATGAAACACGGAACTAGATTATTTAGGTAGGTAACAGTTACCACTTACATCTTATGTAATTTTTAGATACTTTTATGAGCTACGGGACATCTTATGTCTTATCGTGTTTTTATCTAATCATGTGCCTAAATCTCAAAACTATTTTGATAGCTTTATTAAGTCATACCATTTTAGACATTTAGGTAACTCTTATCCAACTTATCTCACCAAGATAACACAATACACCCAACTATGGCTGAAACTGTATTAGTGTGATCGAGGCCTTGACAAGTGTTTAAAATGGATGGCATGAGACTTAAAATTTAATAGAGGGATTTTATTCAGTTTTAGTGATTTTATGTAAACAATGAAATATCATATATTTTTATTGATTTGTTAAATCACTAAACAATTTGGAGATTTTAATATTGTTCACTAATTAAAGAATTTAGGTGCTCTAGGATTAGTTAGACGGCAGTCCGGCTGGCCCCCAATTTTTTTTTTTTTTTTAGAGAAGACGAATCTCAATTCCGAAAATTGAAATTCGCTATATAAAATCATATTTTTCGCTGATTTTATTATCCTAAATTTACCCCTTAATTTATCCAAAACTAAGTCAATTAAAACATTTTTAATTAACCCAGACCCACATCTAACTAATCATCTTATCCTAATCCAATTAGGACTTAAGATATTTGAATCCTAACATATCACCAATAACAAACTTCTCCATATTTATCTCGTATCCAATAGGGATAACGAAACCGATTTTGCTTATATCTTTTAATATAATTTGTTATCTATCTTTATCAAATAGAAACTTCACAACAGAATAGATATAACAAGATAAATAAATAATTTCAAAAATTAATTATTTGCAATTTCGGTCCTCATCCAAATAATAACAAACATGTAATTGAATCATGAACTACTATCCCAATCGAACCTAATGGTGTCATGGATCACAGAACATGAAACTCAATTCATTAAAATTATCTGAATTAACCTAACATGGTTAGTAGAATGTACGAAAATAATTTCAATTAAATCACGAATATATGTATCATATACACAAAAATGATAATAAATCTCACAGAAAACTTATGTATATCACATATACATCAACTATTAACATGCTTTCAATCATATATCATGTATATATCAAAAGAAAACATGCAATGAGTTTAATGGAATCGAACTCGAAGGCTCTGATACCACTGTTGGGTTTTGGGGTTCGTGCGAAGTGGAGATTACAAAACAATTTTGACAAAAACCCCAACTGGATCCGAATCTAATTCCATTAAAAATGTTTAATCCTGAAAAACTTAATCATACCTCAGTCGCAATATACCTTTCTGAAGGTTGATCGATCTCTAAGGCGCTGCCAACGACGAACGCCCTCTACCAGTAGTCCACACACAAACGGCGGACGAGATTCATAGTGCTAGCTTCAAGAGAATACCAAACCTTTTGTTTCTCTCCAAAACGATCTAGAACATACCAAAAACCCTAAGTCGTTTCTAAAACGAAAATAGAGTTTCGGCCTTTTTTCTTTCGTACGTGTATTCTAACTTAAAGCGTCAATTTATACAACCCTTGTATATAGACGGTTAAGTAAATTACACATATACCCTACTTAAAGAAGTATAAGTGTAATACACCACAAGGACATTTCTGTCATGAATTTTATCATATAAAATTCATTTTTCTGAACCATCTTAAAATCTCGCAAAACCATTCTTAGTGTGCGACCCAATAGGCTCATACAATGTTGGCGGTGTACCAAAATACATTTTGGTATCCAACTCATAACCGGCCTTTAGCAAGACATTATGACTACCCAAGTTGCACGAATATCAAATCGATACAACCTAATCAATAGCGTATATAACATCCTTTTGTCACACGATATCCTTTTGATCAAACATAAGGCATGGAAATGTCATCAAACATGTTCAATCGTACTAGTCTCGATCTCTAGGTAGACTGAAAACATCCAAGTGACATTGATCAATATCAATTCACTTAGACTAGGCCTTTTAACAGTCTAACGCATCGAGGGATCCACTAGATTCTCTCTTTATATGAGAGGAACAAATTCTATCTTGATTACACAACTTCATCACATTGCTCACACAGTAACCAATCACAACCTTTATAATCGTCCGGTTAAAGACAACGTTTGATAGTGTCAAATCACTATGTTCCTAATGTTGAAGTCTCTTGTAATCTCAAGTCAGAGGACTGAAAAATATACCTATCAGGAGAAACAACTATGAATTAATCCATGTGATTTTCTCATAGCGGGTCGGTCCAGTACTTTGTTCCCTAACAAATACTCATGATCTTGATTCATATCCCTATACGTATAATCATCATATGATCATCAATCAAGACTCACACTAGTCTTAATTCATTATAGTTCCCAGTATAATGATCGACTAGGGACATTTAGGATATTTATGTAAATACCCATGGATCTTATTATAAAGTAAACATGCAAATTAATTATAACAAACAGCAAATGAAATCCTCTATTTTATTAACTTAAAGTATTCATAAACACAGTTAATGGATTGACCTAGGGCACATGCCCCAACATATTTATACTCTTAAGACTCTTAAAAACACAATTAGAAACCCTAATTAACAATTCCAAATGAACTAGAACTCCAAAAAATTCTTATGATTTTTTCTCGAGCATTGGCTGTAAATAATCCAAGCCATGTGTTCAAATGCATAGTGCCACTACAGCTTCTATCTTTGTGGTGTAAGTTCTCCTCACAGTAGGCTCGACGCCCCTGTGTGTACTGACCTAACGATATGTGTGTAACTCCATAATGTCGCCACTATGTTACCTTAACTTTATCACTTCTTTGATTTCCAAGCCTTCTATGCCTTGCCCATGCCTTGTACTCACTACCTACAGCTTTACTAGCGTAAGCCAGGTCATCAAGTGTACTTTTCTGCTTTTTCTCCTCATTTCATCATGAAATCACTCCTCTATCTCTTTCATATCTTGTAAACTTGAAAATACATAAATACCATCAATAAGAGCTCATTTTAGGATATTTAGTCCAATTATACAATTGAACTAGTCCTATAAGTAAGTTTAATTAAACACTTATCAAAGGCCTAACGCAAAACTATAGTTGTCAAAGCCGTTATGCATGACACAAAGCCTGTGGAACAAGTCAAGCTCAAGGCTACTTCTATTTCTCAACTCCAGAAAGAGAAAGAAAATGAAGGTAACTATTGCCATGACCCCAAATTCCCAATCCTAGTTTATTTCCTTAATTAGTATCTTAGACCTGTGAAGTGCTTAATCAGGATTGTAGACCTGTGACACCTAAAATATTTATAGTAAATTAATCAATAATTAGGTTTACTCACCCATGACGGGGCTTCAAAGTTGGTGCACGATCCGAATACTCAGCGAAAGGACCGAGTAGTATAATATTTTTGAGTGGTGGATGGCTAGTTTGATGTATATTTGTAGACTACTAAGTGATTCTTAATGGTATATAGATGTCAAGACGTGAGTAGGGACGTGCTCAATATGTGTGCCGACATGGGACCGGGCCAGAGAGTAATGTGGTAGGTAAGTTAATTTAAGTTAGTGTAACCTAAATAGTGAAATTAATGTATAGCTTATTTAGTTACATTAATGTAAATCAAACTATACCGTCATTAGTCTAACTAAATACGCTATATTGATTTCACTATTTAACTTACACTAACTAAAATTAACTTTCCTGCCACATCACTCTTTACCATGGTCCTATATTGGTAGTCTACACATATATATCACAATCGGCACCCAAAAATCAAAAATATTATACTACTCAGTCCTCACATCGAGTATTTGGACCATGCACCCGCTTTTAGTCAACATTACGGGTCAGTAACTGTGATTATGTTATAATTTACTATAAGTAAACTCTGAGTCATTAAAAGCTTCCCAAATAATAGAAATTTCATCCTTGAAATTGAACTTAATCACAAGTTTAGCCGCATAACTGTTTTATCCTTGACATAAAACTTTAGAGTCACTCGCTAGTTGACTCTTAGTTATCCATCATTTAAAACATATAAGATAACTTTTTCCCATTTTATTCTCTCAATAATTACTCTAGCCAATATTTCAATTGACGCTAACCCCAAAGCCCATGTTTCTCAACTACTGTAGGTGGATCCCCTGTCTAATTGTCCAGAGTTCAAATATTATTATAAGGGTTCTATGCTTAGTAACAAAATGTTCACTATTACCATATACAACACTCTGGTCATAATACTCAAGAGAAATCTCACAAAGCATAATTTTCCATATGAATGTTTTTAGTCTGCTTATCAGGCATCACCACTTCCATTTTCTCATTAATTAATGTTATATGAAATTATTCGAGTCATTCTCGTCAGTCTAGTGATCATTTTTAACTCCTAAATCATGAATGAAACTACTTTTATACATAAGTCAAATAGTGCATGACTAATGTAATAACAAACAAATGCATACCTCACGGAGGTCGTGTGCCATATCTAATGCAGGCAGCTGATAGTCGTTGTCAGACCATATAGAATTAGGGCATCTGACCAACCTATCTTACCTTGGTCCCTTGATAATCTAGCAGCCTTAAACATTCCATCAACAAACAATTAAGAATAAGGTCATATAATCTTTAATTATAAAAATAATTAATCACTAATGACCGTAAAACTGAATCTTAAACCTTAATGTACGTTTAAATGAATTCAATAATCTTCAAAGTTCGTTTAGATTAATTACATTATCCTCAAAACTCCATAAAAAAATTTCGACAGCATCTCCTCTATTTTAAAGCCTATACCAAAAATCGCAGCCTTCAAAAATCTTAAACAAAACCTGCTCAGCTTTGGTAAAAATGCTTAAGGACTTACAATCCACCAATAACAATGTATATTGCATAAACTAAATTATTTATTAATTCTAACCTATCTCAGGTTTTCAAAATCCTCAAACCCTTTACCTTAGTTCCATAGCATTTCATTCCATCCCTACACAGTTCTAATCGTTCCAAGAAGGTCCTAATCACACTCAAACCCAAAAACCTATTTGTATAGTATATTACATTCAAAAACAATACACACACAAAGAAAAAAATTAAACAAGTCACAAATAGTCAGAAACCTTTTCTTTTCTCTTGTCATCGCTAGAACCTGTCATTATCCAACTATAAAAATTCGATAATGTCAGATAAGTAAATCCCACTCTAGCCCCTCAAGCATAACATAGTTCAAACCTATACACAGTTAGGTAGACACTATAAGTTTTACCTTGCAATGCACAGTTAGGTAGCTTAATATACCCAGTGCACACAGTATGGCAAACACTAATGAGTTCTACCCTGTAATACAGTCTGGCAGACACTACAAGGAGACTCGAATTGTCTTATCCTCTCAACTCGTGTATGCATGTACAAAAAAATGCAATTTTAAGGATCAATGCAATTTTATACAAAATTATATTCAAAAAGTAAAGGTTACTATAGGATTTACTTAATTTAAAAACGCGATAACGCAACTCTCTTGCGCTGTGACTCAGTAAACTAGTCCACACAGCCCTCCAATCGCAATCCTACAATTCATTAATACTTCCAGTAAGCATTCACAACAACTTCATTATTTTTCCAATTATTTGCAATTTAAGCCCAATCGCGTCTCGAAACCCTTTAAATCTTTCCAAAATAAATTCTCCGATACCCAGACTTCATTTTCAACTCAAAATTATTGTTTGGCATTGAAAATTTTGTTGTGTAGGCTTAAATATAAATTTTCCAATTCTTTATATATTTATATATATATCTTAGTCTTTCGACAACTCGAAAACCTCAAAATCTTTCCAAATCAACTCCTTGGATGTCCCGATCCCAATTTTGACTCCAAATTATAATTCAAAATCAAAAATTACCTTTGATTAGGCTTTAAAATATTTTACCAAATTTCGCACTTATTCGGGCATTGTAGCATGCATTACGAGAAAAATATCTGGAATAAATTCTCGAAAAAATCCCAAATTCCTTAATTTTCATTGAAATTTACAATTTCAATTTGTTTGGCTCAAATACATTTTTTTTCTAAGTTTTTCTCATTTTTTCTCATTTTTATGAATTTATAGCATTTTTCCCTTTTTCTTAATTAAGGTTTGGCCCCTAAATCGGACCTAGTTCTATCTGGTCTAGGTCAAACCCCACCTTTTACTTCCTCACATAACAGCCCATGTTTCTACTACGAAGACTTTTTTATTAATTGGGGTTATGTATAACCCAAACCCAAGATGAGTTCAGGCACGGGAGATGACCCGCTGCCATCTCCCTTTATGATCCCGTTCCATCTCATTTCCATTAACCACAATCCTTGCTACCTAATAACCATGGCAATAATAATCAATGACAACCAGTCCAATACTCACCTTTTATAGAGACCTCTCTCTAAATCTCTCTCGGCCTCCATTCGTTCTCTCTCTCTTTCTCGATCCCTCAATCTCTCTTGTGCGTGAAATGAAAATGGGGAAGGAGCTACCTTTGTGTTTGCAAAATATAGAATAAGTTTTCTTGAGATTCACATCATCGAAATCATGAGAAAAATCTAATGATTTTCATTATATAATATAATTTTTTTATCTTTCTCGAGATACGTACTATGTATCTCTAGGACAATCTAAAGATTTAAGTATTTGTTATACTACATGTTCATCTTCCATGAGATTAGCTAGCACGCATCTCAAGGCACATACAAATCATATCACTAACATCACGTTCAATCATTTTCTTCCTCGCTATGCGTAGACACATCCAATTTATATTTTTTATTTAATTCAAACTACTAGATCGATTCCTATATTTATCTATATATAAACAATATTATATATAAATGCATATGCACCTATAAATTCGCGGCTATAAATTTGCCTCGCGTGTTAATGACCATCTAACGTGTCATTAGGCACCCACTAATTTATTTATTATTTTATTTAATTTCATGATTATCTTTTCAATTTATGTCGAAATAAATCCCCGAAAAATACCCCTAATTTGCCAAAAGTAAGATAATTCGCCAAAGTGCTCCAAAACTTTTTAACAATTGGTCTCACACGTAAATTGAGCTATGGGGTCCACAGTGGCTTGTTCAGTCTATTTAAACGTACAAATTCGAATTTGTAACTTAAATTTAATTTTTTTCGTGAATTTCGAAAGCATAGTTTAGGTCAACATTTTAATTATCTCCGCACCTAACTTGACATGTATCTCGAGATAATACCTGAAACTAGTAAATTTAGAGAAAATTCTCCAATGTGCTCTGAAACTTAAGAACATCGTGTATATACGTCACTTGACCTTATTTTTCCTCGAAATAGTATATAATACATGAAATAAGCACACGACACAAAACAAATAATATTAAATTTATGAACTCTGATCAATAACGTGTTGGTCCCACCTTGGATACTTAAATCCCTAATTGAATATGAAAATACTTAATTAGTCATCTAATTAAGTTTACAAAATTCTCAGATGTTACAATCTTCCTTATTAATTAAAGATTTCGTCCTCAAAATTTAAATTTATAGGTTACCGAACCAAAAAAGATATGAGAAAATGATTCTTCATATATAACTATTTTAATCCAAACTGTTAAACTATTTCCAAAATGGATCATTAAGTGGACCCAATAACTTTTATTGTATTCAAGAACTCGGTGGTAGAGATCATAACAATTTTATCTTTTATTTTCTAACATCTTTAGTTTAATGAAAATTTATCTCAGTTGCTTTGCCAATCCAGGCATTTGTGAATTTCTGACAAGTTAAATAGTCGACTTTGCGGAATATCTAATAACCTTACTTCATTTCTCATCTCATACCCTGAATCTCATTCAAATATTAATACTTTGCAAGACCCAACCTATCTTGCTTTTCATAACACAATTCTCATTCTAATTTAAATACCATTCCACAAATCGTTGATAATTCTTTCAATATCCACCTAAACTTTGGTACACATCCCAATTTACTTTCTCATCACTAACCATCCCTTTTTATTTCAATTATCGACCGATTTATTCTTAGACTATCATCACTCCAAAGTTACATATTGATGCCAATAATATTAGAGCATAAAATTATATACTAAGTAAGTTACGTGTCTATCAGATTCATCACCATTCCAACGTTTTCCACTAGAAAGCTGGAATTAGACAAGCATCCCATGATTATAGATCTCGTAAACATCTGTTATCCCATGACAAAAGATCATGAATTCCTAATCCGATCAGAAGTAGAAACCTGACACATCGTGCAACTCTCACTTATTCTTTAAATGTCTACTAACAGTATTATTCATATTGTGGACTAGAAAACAATTATCAATTCCAACTTGTCAGCTAAATCAATTAACTCATTTTTTATTGGTTAAAAAATTGTCAACTTTTCTAATTTTTTCAAATCATTCTCTAATGATGATTTCATCAAGAATCTTATCCCTTTCACTCAACTAAGACCTCTCACAAACCCATGTCTTAATCACTTACTATTCACCAGCTTCTCTCATTGTCTGAATAGAGATAGTTATCCTCAACTTGACTAGAAATACATTTCTAAACAGAGATATCAACTGATTCGATGATTGAGCCCTCATAGTAGAACTGTTAAACTCATATTTTATACAAGTTTATAAATATGTTATTTCTTTTGCATATCTACTTAATCACAATAGAAGAATATTCAATATTCTTTAAACATATCAAGTCAAATAAACTGTACTAGATTCAATATTTCGAACCTAACATATAATAAAACTAATTCACTTAGCTATAAGTCACGTATTTCTCTTCATTTCATTTACATCTTCACCAAAATACAAGTATCTTACATCATCTCCAATTTATAATAACTTGTGCTATAAACTTCACCACTGACTAATCAGGAGTAGTAGCACTACAAATGAACCTATATACAACAGATGGACTGATATTAGTTGTATTTACTTTGGTTAAAAATTCAATCATTTAGATTTTGACTCCTCATAAGATCTTTATAAAGATATATTAGTTTTTATCAAACTCATAGTTTGATACTCAGAGTCTTATCGAGACTTGTTCATCCGAAACTTCATTTTCCATACTCATGTGAGAATTTGTTAACTATTTGTTAACCTATACTTAAGCTTCCAATTGACTTCAACAAAATTTTATAAACTCTTTTATTTCAACCATCATCAATTCATTTGATTATTCAAATACGAGTGTCATCACACCAGTCTTCTACGCTATGAATGAATTGAGATTCTGAAACAGAGTTACTTAGAATTTTGGTTATGCACAACTACTCTAGTGCTTTACCTCAACTAAAGGAGTCTGTTATGCCAATTCCATCATTTACAAGTCATCTTTACCTCTCCTTTTATTTTATACACGGAGTCTATTCCGTTCGATTTTTGTCAATCATAGCTATTCTCACATTGATCTTATTATTTGTCCCTTCACAAACTTACAACAATTTTTTATCGATAACCAGGCTGCTCAAAGCTCCTTAATCTTAACCTGAAAAGATAATTTATATCTTTTCTCTTTTCAAAAATATAACTAATGGCAATGTGACTTCTTATTATCATTTAATGACTCAAAGTATTCCTTAGCTAATAATGTTCTTAAAACGAAATTTGGTACTTTTCAAAAAACTGTGCAAGATAACTTTGTATCTTATTATTCATCAAATTACGTTAGATGAATTTACCTTTCCAGTATTATTCCATTGATGAAAAAGAAGAATTTTAATTTCCAAACTTTGATTAACATAATGAATAATCAAATTCTTTAAGGATATTATTTCAATCCTTTAAGTTTAATCAATAAAAACTTCCACAATATAGGATATCATACTAATGTCCTATATAACTTACTTACTAATACTCAAATAATACATCTACCTGTTCATTGGTTATATTTTAAGTATTGGTGATAGACATCATTACTTTATTTGATTAGAAGTGACTATTAGGTACTTTGAATCTCAGAACACAATCATTTGTATTAATGCTTAATAACTAACCCAAGCTATTATTAGACCATTTTCCCCAATAACTTAACTTCTAATAAGTTGGTCTTATCATTACATTTTTTTTCATTTTCAAGTTAAAAGTATCACTTATCTTTGGTTCATAACAACACATAATCTGGTGTTAATAAATATTACTTCTAACTCGTGTATTTTCATTCATTTTATCAGTATTTTATTCGATTCATAGAACCAATATACTCAATGTCACTTATAGATAAGTAACTTGAGTAATAAACAATCAAAGTTTTCATTATTTCTACATAGAAGTCGTTTGATTGTTTTACAATATGGTTATGTTCCATTTGTCACTTGACGCTTTGTTTTCGAAATGAGACTATACTTTATTTCAAAGTATTTTATTTTCATAGAAACCGACGAAGACAACTTGACTTATCATATCACAATCTTATTGTGATTTTCAAGTCAATAATACAGTTGTCAAATCAATTTCAATTTTATGTTTTCAACAACTACATGTCTCCTTTTTCCTTTCATTTGAGACTTGTTCGAAAATAATTCTCAATTGGTTACAACTTAAACCAATATTTTATATAATAGGTCATCCTGAGTTAACCATGCAATCGATGCCAACCTTACTCTAAAACTCAAAAGAATACATATCTTGTGCTTCCCATAAATCCCAACTTCATATTACCTTTTCCAAACGATTATCCTATATTTGAGACTTAATTTAAGCCTATTTTAATATTTTTTTGAGCGTTTAAAGATTACAATAGTTGAACACCAATTTCCAAGAAATCCATGTTAAGTACTTACGTACGTGGATCATTTGGACTTTACTTTCAACAAATTTCATATAGGTTTTATAACTGATACTTTCATTAGTTATATCAGTACCGAATAACTTACAACATCTTTGTGAATTCATACTTCACAAGTCTAATTCACATCAATTTACTCTCAATTTCATTTCACAAGCTTATTCTCTTTTTTAACTATCCGTTTCTGAACTTACTCTTCATATCTTATGAGTTAAGTCTTGAACGAACAAGGAGAATAAACATCCAATCGCATATTTAGCGATTTTACATACATACAACACAAATATAACACAATAGTAAGTTTCTAAACTTTTTAACCCCGTTCCATCGTGTTAATTCCCAATTAATCACGCTTGATCATCCTTTGCTCGTCAACCAAAGTTTTATCCACAATTAAGGCAAACCTAGGCTTTAATACCATCTTTGTCAGACCCTACCTAATTAAGTCATTTGACTGGCTTAGAATACCTTAATCTCTTGATAATCTAGGAGTCTTAACCTCTCCATCAATAAATAATTAAGAATAAGGTCTTATAATCTTCAATAATAAAAAAACAATTAATCATTAAGGATTGTGAACTTAATCTTAAACCTTTAAGTACGTTTAAATGAACTTAATAATCCTTAAAGTTCATTTAGATTGGTTTCATTATCCTCAAGATTTCATAAAACAATTTTGACAACATCTCCTCTATTTTTAAGCCTATACCAGAAATCCTGGCCTTCGAAAATCCTTAACAAAACCTACTCTGCGTTGCTTGAAATGTTGAATGACACATAATCCACCCATAAAAATATATATTGCATCAACTAAATTATTTATTCATTCTAACCTATCTTTGGTTTTCAAAATCCTTAAACCCTTTACTTTAATTCAGCAACATTTCATTCCCTCCCAACACAGTTCCAACCTTTCCAAAATAGATTCTAATCACACTCGAACCCAAAAACTCATTTATATAATGTATTATATTCAAATAACATTCCATTCCCTCCCAACATAGTTCCAGCCTCTCCAAAATAGATCCTAATCACACTCGAACCTAAGAACTCATTTATATAATATATTATATTAAAAAATAATACTTACATAGAGAAAAGAATTAAACAAATTTTAGACAGTCGAATAGTTCTCTTTCCCTTATCATCGCTAGAACTTTTCATTACCTAATTATAAAAATTTGATAATATTAGATAAACACATCCTACACTATCAAGTACGCTTGTAATAATCAAATGCATAATAATCTAACAGATTAAATGAAGAATATAATAAAAGAAATATAAATACAATCGTGAATCCATCCAGTTTTTGTTATCCAACGACAGTAAGATAATTTTCTCCGAAAGTGTTAAGTAAACAATAATAAAGACTCATGTTCAGGGAAAATAATCAAATGAGTGTCATTCCTCAAGTCTATTAAAGTATGATATGGTTCAACGTGACCTCATTATAATCACGTGAGTATAAGTGACTCAGCCCCTCAAACATAATGCACTTCTACCCTATACATAGTCAAGTAGACACTATAAGTTCTACCCTGTAATACATAGTAAGGTAGCTTAATATACCCTATGCAAATAGTCAGAAACACAATAAATAGTTCTACCCCATAATAAAGTCAAGCAGACACTATAAGGAAACTCGAATTAACTTATCCTCTCAACCTGTGTATGCATGTACAACAAAAATGCAATTCCAATTATCAATGCGATTTATATGAAATCATAATCGTAACTCCCATGCGCTCCGATTCGGTAAACTAGTCCACACGAGGCTTTAATCACGGTCTTATAATTCATTAATACTTCATGTAAGCCTTCACAACAACTTCACCATTTTTTTTAATTATTTGCAATTTAAATCCAACCGTGTCCTAAAACCCTTCAAATCCTTCAAAAATAAATTCTTTAATGCTTAGACTTCTTTTTAACTCAAAATTATTGTTTAGCGTAAAAGAAATATGTTGTCTAGGCCTAAATATAATTTTTTGAGTTTTATACATATATATATATATATCAGTCTTTTAACAACTCGAAAATCCCAAAATTCTTTCAAACCAACTCCTCGAATGTTCGAATCCTAATTTTGACCAAAATTTGTGATTCACAATCAAATATTACTCTTGACTAGGCCTTAAAATAATTTTTAAAATTTTTGACATTTTCGGGCATCGTGGCACGCATTACGAGAAAAAATACCCAAAATAAATCCATGATAAAATTTCAAATTCCTTATTTTTCATAGAAATATAAAATTTCAATTTATTTGGCTCAAATATATATCCGTTTGATTTTTTCTCACTTTTTCTGAATTTTTATGAATTTCTAGCATTTTTCTCCTATTTTCTTTTTAATTAGGACTTAACCATTAAACCGGACCTGATTCGATCCGGTCTGTTTTGAACGCCTTCTTCTTTTTCCTCACAAAATAGCCCCTATTTCAATAGCGAATGATTTTTTCTTTTAATCACGGTTTGGTGTAATGAGTTCGGGCAGGGGAGATGACCCCCTGCCATCTCCCTCTTTGTTCTGTCCCATCTCATCTTCATTAACTACATCCCTATCCGCCTGACAACTATGGCAACAACAATCAATGACAACCTGACCAAAACTCACCTTCTATGGAGACCTCTCTCTCGGTCTCCTCTTGTACTTTCTCCATCCCTTTCGATCCCTTGATTCCCTCATTGTCAATCTCTCTTTTGAATGAAATGGAAATGGGGAAGAAAATATTGTTGTGTTTGCAAATTATATAATAGATTTCCTTGAAATTCACGTCATCAAAATCTCGAGAAAAATCTAATGATTTACATTTTATAATATAAATTCTTTATCTTTCTTTAGATACGTACTACGTATCTTGAGGTCAATCCTTGTTTTAAAACAAAGTTGAAGAGACAGTGTATCTTGTTTGGGTAAATATAAGATATTTTTGAGATTCAAATCGCACGAATCTTGAGGACAATTTAAAGATTTAAGTATTTGTTATACTACATGTTAACCTTCATCGAGATTGGCCAACACACATCTTGAGGCAAGTACAAATCATTTCACCAACATCACGAGCTGTCATTTCTCTTCCTCAGCACTCATGGTATTCGTGTATCGCGAGACGCATCCAATATATATTACTTTTTTCATTAAAACTATAGAATTGATTTATATATTTATATATAAACTGTATTATATATATAAATACATATACACCTATATAATCGCAGCTATAAGTTCACCACATGCGCCAACAAACATCCTCTGGCGTGCACACTATTTTATATCCCACTCAAATCATCGTTGACCCCGTGTGTTACTAGGCGCGCTCAAATTTATTTATTATTTTATTTATTTTCATGATGATCTTTTCAATTTATGTCCAAATGAATCCTCAAAAAAATACCCTAATTTTTCCAAAAGTAAGAGAAATTACCAAAGCGCTCTAAAACTTCCAAACTACTACTCTCAATCACAAATCGAGGTATTGGGCCCACATCAACTCATTAAGATATGTTTAAACGTACAAATTCAAATTTGTAACTTACATTTAATATTTTTTCTTGACTTTTAATATTATGGTTTATGTCAACATTTTAATAATCTGGGCACCCAAGTCGACACATCTCAAGATAATACTCCAAATTACCAAAATTGAAGAAAATTCTCTAACGCGATTGGAAACTCACGGACACAGCGTATATACACTTGACCATATTTCGTGTCGCAATAGTATATAATACATGAAATAAGCATACAGTACATAAAAATAATATTAAATTTATGATCTCTTATCCGTTACGCGTGGGTCCCATTTCGGATACCTAAATCCCAAATTAAATATGAAAATACTTAATTAGTTGCTTAATTAAGTTTATAAGATTCTAGGATGTTAATTTCATAATGCTTGGACATCATTTAAGCATGTGTTTGATCTGTTTGCATTCATAGCACGCCGACTATTTTCTCGATGTTGTCAAGATTGCTTAACTGTGCACCAATCGATTTCTTTATGGACATATACCCCTATGTCTAACCCCACTTTATATCTCTAGCTGAAGGACCTCTACGGGTTCAAGACACTATTGTGCTATATGTCCAATCTAACGACACCTATAACATGTCGGTAATCTTCTCAGCTCTATAACTACGGCCAGAGTCTGTTTCTGCCTCGATGCATCTCGATCACTATTGCATGATGTCTGTAGAATTTGCAAATGTGATTGTACTAATCTTTCCAGTGCTAAAACGAGAATTCTACTTACTGACAGTAGACCGTAACTCATTATGTGTCCCTGCTAAACACATCTGCAACATGTCGTATATCTAATCTTCTCCATCAGTTCAGTTGATCTAAAATTAAGACTCTGCTCCAGCATCGATACATATTAATCTCTATTACCCTGAGCTTACTGAAACTATTGCCTCGATTGCACTATCTTACTTGTTCAGCTGGCAAAGTCAGAAATGAAGATAGGTTGAACCATAACAATTGGAGACATGTATGGAAGTTTACTCACCATCGTAGGTGCTTATAGAGAATTGGGTATGTCAGGTATTATCGTAATGATTGGTATCTGAAATCCAGATGAACTGGATCCATCAGACATTTTATGCAACCTCTTGCCTCTCTTCCTCTTCCTACTGTCCTCGATTAATGCAGGCACAACATCAACCGGAATCTATTCTAGTACTACCACGAATAAAATCTTAGATGGAATAGGTAATGTCAAATCTAGGTAGCTCGGGTGCTCGCAGTACATTGATGGTAGTAGCCAATACAATCAAAATCTCGTATGTTGAAAACACTATCATAGTAGGCTTTGTGGAAACAATCAATGAAACCGAATAAGCTCATACAATCTTGAGGGGCTCAGTCAACTATTGTCCCTGAGCAGTTAATGTATCAGTTCGATCCTGCATATCATAAGTCGTAACAAAGTGTGCCTCAGGTGTCAATAGTACAACAATCGAAATGGTAGTGATGGTAACTAATCGTACAATTGTGCGCATATGAATCGTCATATCCGTAATGAAGTCGGCTAACTGCTAACCCTGTTCTGCAAGTCTATCTGATAGCCTCTGAAAATCCTCAGCGAATATGATACTCTGGCAACTGCTGACATTACCATCTCTATCCTCACGCTAATATACCATCGCAATCTTCATGTTGATAGCGATCGCGACATCAACTACTACGTAAATATCGCGTATATATATGTACAAAACATAACATATACACATAGAAATCCCCGTCTCACTTCCACTTACTTACCAACTAATAGTTTCTAGGCAAGGACCGTCTAGTTTCCACATCTAAGATTTGTATTTTATTCAAGTTTCATTATGAACTTATCTAGAACTTAAATTCCCATACCAACTATAACTGACACACTAGTATTACAATTTTGGACAACTATATAGTATATCCTTAAGGTTCTAAAAACCTTATCTATCATATCAATTGTGATGTTGGTATCGCATTATAAAATAAACCATACTCCATTACCTTGGCTCTAAAATCCTAGGCTCTACCAACTTAGGCTCTAATACCACCTATCGAGGCCCGAATTCCCAAAGCGGGCATCGCCCTTCTTAATCTCGTCATTAAGCCCTAAAACATGCCATGTAGGACATAAAAATGTATTAGTCAGCCTTTACAATTTATTCACCTCATTTGATGCACTCAACATAGTTACTATTCATTTCATTATCATGAGAGTTAATTAAGATATCGTTATCATTACCTTAATTATCAGCGGAACATTTAATAAAAGTAGCATAAGCATTTATAAAACACCTATTGTGGAAACTAGGTAAACAAACGATCATATAATGCCATCCAAAAGTAATACATGAAACAGTTGGGAAGTCTATTAGTAAATTAGTCCATAATCAGGGTTACTGACCCCATGTCGTGGCCCAAAAGTGGGTGCATGGTCCGAATACTCAGTTTGAGAAGTGAGTAGTATAATATTTTTTAATACTGGATGCCAAGTGTGATGTATATGTGTATACTAATAAGTCATTTCAATTTCATCAAAATCCCTTTAACACGTATTGATATTCTTCTTCTAGATCTCCTCCCCAGCTTTTCTTTTTCTTTTCTAAGCTACGAATTTGCAAATGATTTGCATGCTTAATTCAAGTAATTTCGAGACAAGTATAACTTTAATATAAGTTTAGTTTCAAGGACGAGATTTTTATTAGTTGGCAAGATATGTCAAGGCCCATATTCTTAATCCTATTTTATTTCCCTACTCAGGATCATAGACCCGTAACGTGGAACTCGCATTAAGATACATGCATTGATGGAGACAATGTGGTCAACGTATATGTTAGATTTGTTATGATGTGTGCATAACGTATTGTATGTGTGTACGTATTGTATGTGTGTAGGCTATTAAGTCACTCCTACTTGAGCTTAGGTATAAAGAAATAAGTGGGGACGCGCCTTGAGATGCATGTCAAAGTAGGACTAGGTAGAGAGTGATATCGTAAGTTAATTTAAGTTAGCGTAGCTTTAATAGTAGTATTAATGAGGCTATAGTTGATTTTATATTAAATGTAACCTAAGTTAGCAATTTAAAACATTAATCATCGAGACTTCTCGAGATATGTGTTGACACGCCAAGAGATCAATTCAGTGTCCATTTGGTGTTAGTTTGAGAGAGTTAGTGGAGAGTTAATGAAATTTTTGCAAGGTGTAAGCCATTAGATTAGCCTTGAGATATATGTGTATATAAAGATCAATAGCTAATAATTAACCTTGTATTAATATATAAGATTAAGTAGATTAATCAATGTAATCCATTTCTTTTCATTTCAAGACTTAGGAGTTAACCGAGGTTGCTGAAGAAGAAGAACTAGAAAAGATCGGCAAGAGTTTGTTTTCCAAATTTAGTGTAGGAGTAGATCACGTTATTGGTGTTTGTTAACTAGGTAATTCAATGTAGATAAGTAATTAGAATTTTAAAGTACAAAATTATGGGTTTTCCTGCACATAGAGCGCTAGATGAGCTAGCTAGCACTTTACCTATGTGTAGCGTGCTAATAAATTTGACTAACGCGTTAATGAGGTCACTAGCGTGTTAGACCACTAACCCAGCTTGCTTGGTGCTTTGACAGCCAAAAAACAACAGTAATCGGATTTCAACTTAAACATTCTAAACAACTCTAACGCCCTAACTAAAGGTCTAAACACACTCTAAAACATAAAAAATGATACCAGGAGCCTAGCGATGAGTCTCGAGGGTTCGGATACATGTTTTGAGGTATCGGGAGGCCAGATTAGCTTGGAATTTTCATGGATTGTAAGTAAATTGATTGAGATATTTATCTACATTTCATTCCTATTTTGCTAATATATTTTTAGTTATTTGAAATGAGTTGTCCTATATACTATACATCTCCGACTTGTTGTTTCTTCTCATTTTGGGAGTTTACTATCGTGGCATTGGTTTTTGATTAAATGGATTCATTGACTCTAAATCATGTGCTATGTCATTATTGATTGTAGAGATATCTAGTTCAATGAAATAGAATTCTATTAGGTAGGTGTATGATGGTATTATAATCTGATTTCCTTTGTGTATTAGATATGCAATTACATTTGATGGATTCCAAAACCATGTCATTTATTGGCTAATGAAAGTAGTTTTAATCTAGAACCATGATATGATAGAGATGTGCGCATCACATAGGCACTGGACTTCCAAGGTTGTTGAGATCTCACCAATAGCTTGTGCAACAAATAGGGTATGGGACCCGGAGTTGTTGGCAAGTATACATCACATTTGAGGGGCACTAGTGTGTATTTGTATATAGAGAAGGCATATATAATGATGTGAAGGCATCATAAAATAATCGATTACGTCCTAAATAGTGGAGAAAAGGTTAATGTGATATAACTCACGGCCGACCAGCCCGAGATCATTACAACTTAGCCTAATGTCAGTTTCATTTTACTTAACTAAAGTCTCTTATAGCATGATTTCTTTTCATCATTGGTGTTATTATTATGCTTTCATATACTTGTTGTATATTTGTAAATGTTAATAAACATTTCTCACAATTACTCTCTACTTACAGTACTCACCCCCCCTTTTCGTAACAATAGGTGTAAATCTATCTAATAGCATACCGGGCAAAGAGAAGATCGACGACTACCACCGAGTCAATGGAGTGTTGCTATGTTTGATTTAGTAGGTTTTTGATTGTATTGTATGATTTTTATATATGTCTTTATATACTCTTGGGGATGTACACTTTGAATTAAGAGATAGTTAACTGACCAGACACGTGTTCATATATATGCTTGTGATCTTTGTGTCCTGCTTTTCCATATACTAGGGTTTTATATGAATGGTTTCCTCTAATTTGTTAAGACTTCCACTGAATAACCTTTAAATTGCATTAAAATTTAATCTACTTTAAAAATTCTATTAAGTTTCAAAATGGTGCAAGATTTATTAGAAATGTAGCTTTTTTGGTAAGCGTATTAGGAAGGCTAACTAATACATTGTTAAGTCCTATATGGTGCAGGTTAAGGGCTTAATTATGGGATTAGGTTAGGCCGTACCCTAATTTGAGAAGGGGTCATCACAATGTCATTTTTTCCATACTCCTAGTCCTTGTCTTAGAAATTGTAACTTTTACTTGGAAGATTTATTGAAAAAGAAGAAAGGTAGTGGACTACCGCGTCTGGTATTTTTATTATTCATATTCACTTATCTACTACTAATTCCTGGGTATAGGATATCAGATATGGGTTTCACATTTGTATTAATGTAGAGAGGCTCACAAGAAGTGAAAAATTGTAGAAAAGGGATATCGTCCCACACGTGGGAAATGGAGCTAGAATTAGTGCCCTAGCCGTAGGATGTTATGATTTAGTTATTTCAAGTGGACTTGATTTATCTTGAAGTAATTGTTATTATGTCACTTTCTTGAGCAAAATCAACATTTCAGTTTCTTGTTTGGACTTGGATAGTTTTAATTACATTATTACGAATAATAAATTCTACATTTCTCTTAAAGGTGTATTTTATGCAAATGTTGATATGTGTGATGCTCTTTATATTCTTAACATGAAAAGGTCCACATATACTCCCATTTTGAACATAAATACAAAGAAATTCAAGTCGAATGATTAAAATCATACCTACATTTGACATTGCCATCTTGGCCACAAAAATGAGAAACGCATTAATAAGATCTATAAGGATGGATTCTTGGATTCATTTAATTTTGAATCATATAAATCATGCAAGCATTGTTCGTTAGGCAAGATGATTAAGACTCCATTTATAGGATAATGTGTAAGGCCCAGTGATTTAATGGGACTAATACTTACAGATGTATGCGGTCCTATAAATACTATGGCTAGAGGAGGTTATCAATACTTCATTACTTTTATTAATGATTTCGACATATATGATTATGTTTATCTCATGAAGCATAAAATTGAATCATTTGAAATGTTTCATACATTTCTAAATGAAGTATAAAATCAACTTGGTAAAACTATTAAAAAAAATTTATTAGATTGAGTGGTGAATATTTGAGCAAGAATTTGATGATCATATATGAGAAACTATGTTATTGTCTCACAGTTGACCCCACGCGCAACTCTACAATGGGATATCATTTTTGAAAGGAGAAATCGAACTTTATTAGATATGGTTCGATCTATGATGATTCATGCAGACCTTCCTATATCTTTTTAGGGCCGTGCCTTAGAAATTGTTGCGTTTAAATTAAATCGAGTGCCTTTTAAAGTGGTAGGAGAAGAGACTTAGCTTGTCTTTCCTAAACATCTAGTGTTTTGAGGCTTACGTTAAATGTCAAATTTCAGAAAAATTAGGCCCTAAGTTTGATAAGTGCAATTTTATAGGTTATCTTAATAGAACTACAAGATACTACTTGTATCATCTCTTAAGAGCAAAGTATTTATTGCTCGGTATGATACTTTTATGGAAAAAAAATTATTTCAAAAGATACCAATGGGAATAAAGTAAGTCTTGAAGAAGTTCGAGAACTGCAAATGAACACTGAACCATTAATGGGAAATCAAAAAAGTTTTGAGCTAGCTGAGCCTCCTAAAATATCACACAAACCTCTAAGGCTTGGTAAAAAAGACATGGGCCAGAGAGATAAGGATTTCTTGTTACTAATAGTAGTAAGTTATTGCTTATGGATCAAAATGAGCCTATTAGTTATCAGGAGGTTATGTCTAGCTCCTTTTGAGATAAATTACTCAGTGTCAAGAACTTTAAAATGCAATCCACGCTTGATAACAAAGTTGGGAGCCTGGTTGATTTACCAAAAGGTGGTAAGACCATTTGATGTAAATAGGTTTTCAAGAAGAAAACTTACACAGATGGAAAAATGTACACTTATAAAGCATGACTAGTTCAAAAAGTTTTGAAACATACTCAAGGTCTTGACTGCAATTAAACTATTTGTCTTATAGCCCTGAATAAGTCCATTAGAATTCTAATTTTCATAGCTACATATTATGACTATGAGACATGGTAAATGGATGTCAAAATAGCTTTTCTTAATTGAAAACTACTTGAAGAGGTGTATATGATATAGCTTTAAGGGTTTGTTCAACTTGAGAATCTAGAAAAGTGTGTAAGCTTCAAAGATCCACTTTTAGATTAAAATAAGCTTTTCGGAGTTGAAATCTCTATTTCGTTGAAGCAATTAAGGAACTTAGTTCTATTAAGAATGAAGATGAGCCTCGTTTATACAAGAAGGTCAGTGCGAGCATAGTTATTTTTCTGGTATTGTATGTTGATGATAAATTGCTCATTGGTAAGGACATCCCAGCTTTGCAGAATGTAAAGTCTTAGTTAGGGTAGTGTTTCACAATGAAGGACTTAGTAGAGGTAACCTATACCCTAAGGATACAAATCTATAGGGGTAGCTCTAAAAGGCTAATTGGTATAAGTTAGCACTTACATAGACAAGCTACTGAATAGGTTTAGTTTGCAAGACTCTAAAAGAGGATTGATACGTATTTCTCATGGCATAAGTCTTAGCAAGACTCAATGAGCTATGAAAAACTATGAGCGGGAGCGCATGAATAAAAATCCATATGCATTAGCCATTGGATCTATCATGTATGCCATGTTATGTATTCAACCAGATGTATCATATGCTTTAAGCGCAACAAGCATATATTAGTCAGATCACGGTGAGAGTCACTAGACCGCAGTAAAGAACATTCGTAAGCACTTGAAAAGTACTAAAGAAGTGTTTTTAGTATATGAAGGCTTGGGAAATGAGCTTATTGTAAATGGTAACCCAAAAGCAAGTTTCCCAACTGATATAGATGACTTTAGATCACAGTCAAGATATGTGTTTATCTTGAATGGGGGCACAGTGAGCTAGAAAAGTTCCAAACAAGAAATTATGGTAGAGTCTACAACAGAAGTTGAGTACATTGCAACTTTTGATGCAGCTAAGGTGGTAATTTGGATCAAGAAGTTTAGTTATGAACTAGGCGCGGTTCCAAGTATTGCTAACCATGTTTACTAGTATTACTACAAGAACGAGGTGATAGCACAGGCCAAAGAACTTAGATCACTCCACCTATCCAAACATATACTAAGACATTTTCATCTCATTAGAGAAATCATTAAGATAGAAGACATGAAGATTTGTAGAGTTCCTACAGAATATAATCTTGTAGATCCATTGACGAAGGCTCTTCCACAATCGAAACATAATGATCATGTTAGGTCAATAGGTATTAGATACATGAGTGATTTGTTTGGCAGATGTAATGGCATGTGCCCTAGGTCATACGTTCTTTCTATTTTTATTTTAATAAATGAGATACATGATTCATTTGTTTTTTATTATAATTGGTTTACGTGTTTACATTATAATAAAATCAATGGATGTTTACTAAACTATCATAAATGTCCCTAGTCAGTTATTGTTAGGGCATGGGCCCTAGGTTAAACTACAAATATTTTTTAACTTATAATTTTATTTAATAAAATAGAGGTTTTTGTTTTTTTTATTATAAGTGATTACATGTTTACGTTAAAATAAGATCCATGGGTATCTGTTGAAATATCCTAAATGTCCTTAATCGGTCATTATACTTGGAACTATAATAAATTAAGACTAGTAGGAATCCTGATTTATGGTCATATGAAGATCATGTGTATAGGGATACAAATCAAGATCATACGTACATGTTAGGAAACAATGTACTGGACTAACTCGCTTTGAGAACATCATATGAATTAAGTCATAGGTGTTACTCATGGAAGGTATATCATTTAGTCCTTTGACTTGAGATTACCACAGACTTCAATAATACGAGCATAGCAATTTGACATAATCGAACATTATGTTTAACCTGACGATTATAAAATTGTGATTGGTTACCATGTGAATAATATGTGATGGCGTGTAATCAAGATATAATTTTTCCCTCTTGTATAGAGAGATATTAGTAGATACCTCGATATTATGGAGTGATAATGGTCAAGTCCATGTTAATTGCTATGATCAATGTCACTTGGATGTTTTTAGTCCTGTTAAAGATCGAAACTAGTACAATTGAACATTTAGGGTGACTTTCCATACCTTATGTTTAATCAAATGATATCGCATGACAAAAAACAAGATATATGTTATTCATTAGGTTGCATCAATTTTGATATTCATACTACTTGGTTAGTCATAATGACTTGCTAGAGATCGCTAATGACTTGTGTACTAAAATGCTTTCATTTTACCACCAACATCGCATGAACCTATTGGGCTGCACACATACAATGGCATCGCACAATTTAAAATAGTACAGAGTAATAAATTTTATATGATAAAATCTATAACATAAAAGCCCTTATGATTTATTACATGATAACTTATTAATAGCGTCGTATGTGTAGCTTGCTTGAATTGCTTAAATATAATAGTTTTATTACAAATAGGTTTTTTAAGTGAGCTTGTCTACACATATTAATAGAGATTAAAACCATAAACGAAATTAGATTTCGTTTTTTGGCCAATATTGAGTTCCCTTTATTTTGGGAGCAAAAGAAAAATATTTTCTACCTTTCTAATGCTATCACTCCAAGTTGTGGTCATCGTTCGTGTATAGATTTCTAATTGACGTACACTTGAACTTCTTAGAAATCGAACAATCATAAAAGGAAATCATAGATTAAGGTATGGTTTACTTTTGTAGTTTTTGTCTAATGGAACTTATTTTTAATCTTGTTAGGGTTTTTCTAAACTATTTTTGAATTTTTTTCCTTGTATCAACCCCGAAACCTAACTGTGGTATTAGAGCATTAGGCTCGGTTCTCTTAAACATTTCCATGTTTTCTGGGATGTATATATGATATATGTTTGCAAACATGATCTTCATTATTGTATATACGATGTACATATAGGTTCCATGATAAATCTTATCATGAATTGGTTTTAAAAAATTTCATTAATTCATTTATTTGATACATAAACATGATTTGACTCAATGATAGAATTCATGTTTAGATTATTTTGATTAACCTATGTTTTTAATATTGAACAATACATAGTTCGTATTTGTTCAATAAATATTTATGTCTCCATGATAGAAATCATGATTAGGTTGATATAATTAATTTAATATGATTCTGGTATTGAATGCATGATTAATATTTCTTTTCTAGATTCGATTGTTGTTTTGTCCGAATAAGAATCAAAATTAGTTTTGATCATATATCTCTTGTGGTTATCTGTTATGATATTCCTATTAGATAGTTGATAAATTTTTAATCAGATAAAAATTTCAATTTTTATAAGATAGGAGAGATACATAAAAAAAATTTGTAATTGATAAGGAGTTAAAGTATCTTAAATTCTAATTGTATTAGGATAAGATATTAAGTTAGAGGTGGGCACGTGTTAATTAAAAAATTTGAATTAAAATTTTTTGAATAAAATAATAGGCAGTTTTGGTCAATTGGTTTGCTAAAATAATGAGAAAACTTAGGTGATTTTCAATTTTTGGAACTGGAATTTGTTTTAAGAAAAATGGTGCCACGGCCCCTATGCCTGTGTCTACTGACCAGTCATCGGGACTGATGCCAACTAATCGTAGTGCAAGGAAATTTGTAAAATTGTCAATATTAGTAAAATTTCATAACTTGATCAATGATTTTTCATGCATTTTAATTTATGATATTTATCTCATTTAATTTATGATCACTAAACCAAATAAAAAATCCAGTTTCCAAATTTTAACTCAATTGACATCCATTCTAAAATAGATGTCAAGGTGTTGATGACATCGATATGAGTACGCCTCCACAGAGTGTATTATGCTATCTTGGTGAGGCAAGTTGAGTAAAGATTACTCTATTGTTTGTAATTGTTAGACTTGGTAAAGCTAGCAAAATAATTTTTGGCTTTAGGCACAAGATGAGACAAAACATGTTAAAATATAAGATGACTTAATCTAAAAAAAACCAATTAAAAGTTACGTATGATGTATTTGGTAATAGGTACCTAAAGAAATAACCTAAAGCAAAGTGTCATGCCTTAGTTTCCTTGGAATTAGGTGATACATGGATTTTAGTCATTTAAATTAACATACCATTTTGAGGAGGGTTGTTAATTTAGTGGAAGCCTATTCCACTATAAAAAAAATGAACTATTGCGTAATCTTTTTGATAGATCTATGGCCTATTCAAATCACAATAATTCCTTGTCACTGTAATACATCCTTGTGAAGGATAAGTTGTCTACGACAATTTTTCTTGACCAGCTTAGAAACTTAAGAATTGTTCTTAAGCATGAACACAAGTTATATGTCCTGGATGATCCAATTCCTAAAGAACCACCAGCCAATGCTTTATGAGCCGTGGAGGATGCACATACTAAGCATGTTATCGACTTAACTGATGTTGCATGCATTATGTTGAAAACCATGTTCCTAAACTTTAGAATGACATAGAACATATGGAAGCTTACGACATGGCTAATATACTGAAGGAAATGACCCAACAGCAGGTTACGCAAAAAAGGTTCGAGATAGTAAAAAACCTTCATTCTTATAAAATTGTTGAGGGTACGTAAGTTAGTCCTTATGTTCTGAAAATGAAAGGCTATATTGACCTTTTTGATAGACTTGGATTTTCTATAAGCCAAAAATTGACTATGGATTTAATCTTAAATTCATTGTTTTATAGTTATTCATAATTCGTGATGAACTATAATATGAATAGTATTGAGAAGCCTATCTTAAAGTTGCATTTGATGCTTAAATTTGCTGAACAGAATGTCAAGAAACCTATTGCTAATATGTTAATGGTTAAGAAATGAAAGGCTCTGAAGAAGAAGGCCAAAGGCAAGGCTAAAGTTTTCAACGTTATTGTAATTGTCACAAAACTTGTGGAACATGTCAAGGCTAGGGTTGCTTCTACTTCACAGTCCCAAAAGGAAAAAGACAAAGAAGGAAATCGTTGTTTCTTCCACGCACCCGGGTGTTGGTTTAGATATTTCAAGCTCTATCTTGAAGATTTAAAGAAAAAGAAGAGTAATGCCACTACTGCTTCAGGTATTTACGTTATTGAAGTTAATTTGTGTACTAGTGATTCCTGGCTATAGAATATCCAATGCAGATATCACATTTGTATTAATGTGTAGGGTTTCACCAAAAGCAGAAAGCTTAAAAAAGGGAAGTCATCCTACGAATTGAAAATGGAGCAAATGTTGTTATGTTGGTTGTAGTATGCTATAAGTTAATTTTACTAAGTAGACTTATCTATGTTTTAAATAATTTTTATTATGTCCCTGCCGTGAGCATAAACATCATTTCTGTTTTATGATTGGATTCAGAAAATTTAATCTCATTATTACAAATAATAAATGCTCCACTTCTCGTAAAGATGTTTTCCACGCGAATGGTGATTTGTGTGACAGTATTTATATTCTAAACATGAAAAGGTCCATATATACTCATATTCTTAAAATAAATACAAAGAGATTCAAGTCAAATGATTTAAATTAAACCAACCTTTAGCATTACCGTCTTGGCCACATAAGTTAGAAACATATTTCTAAACTCCATAAAGATGGAATTTTCAATTCATTTGATTTTGAATCTAATGGAACATGTTTATCTTGTTTACTAGGCAAGATGACCAAGAGTCCTTTTACTGGACATAGTGAAAGGGCGAGCGATTTATTGGGTCTAATACATACCGACGTATGCAGTCCTATAAACATATGGCTATAGGTGGTTAGCAATACTTCATTACTTTCACTGATGATTTCAGCAGACATGGTTTCATGTATCTAATGAAACATAAAAGTAAATCCTTTGAGATATTTCAAATATTTCAGAATGAAGTGCAAAATCAACATAGTAAAACTATTAAAGCACTTCGATCAGATCGAGGTGGGGAATATTTGAGCCTAGAGTTTGATAATCATCTTAAAAACTATGTGATTTTCTCAAAGTTAACTCCTCTAGAAAATCTATAATGGAATGTTGTTTTTGATAAGAGAAATTTGGTTTTATTGTATATGGTTCAATTTATGAGGAGTCATGCAGGTCTTCCTATTTGCTGTAGGGGTTATGCCTTAGAAAATGTTGCGTTTACACTAAATTTTTTGTTCCTTCTAAAGTGATTAGTAAAAAACCATATGAGATATGGTTTGAGAAAATATCAAGTTTGTTTTCCCTTAAGATTTGGGGCTATTAGGTTTTCGTATGATGACAAATCTAGGAAGAATTATCAACCAAATATACCAAGTGTGTATTTGTGGGCTATCCTAAAAAAACTAGAGGAAACTACTTTTATAATACCATTGAGAACAAAATGTTTCTAACTCGGAATGGTGTCTTTATGAAAAAATGTTTATGTGAAAAGACAAAAATGGGAATAAAGTAAGTATTGAAGAAGTTCAAGAACTAAAAATAAACACTTAAATGCCAATGGGAGATCACTAAATTCTTGGACTAATTAAACCTCCAAAGGTATCATAAGGCCCGCGTAGGTCTAATAGGGTAAGACATCAGCCTGAGAGGATTCGGTTGTCTTATTACTGATGGTAGTGAGGTGTTGCTTATGGACTAAAATGAGCCTACTTCTTATTAGGAGGTTGTGTCTAACTCTTAGACAAATAAATGGCTTAGTGCCATTAATTCTGAGATGCAATCCATGTATGATAACCAAGTTAGGAGCTTCGTTGATTTATTTTAAGATAGCAAGACCATTGGGTATAAATGGTTTTTCAAGAAGAAAACTAACATGGATGATAATGTGCATACGTATAAAGCATGGATAGTAGCAAAGGGTTTCAAACAGACTCAAGGTGTTGATTATGAGGAAATTTTTTCTCCTGTGGCCATGCATAAATCCGTTAGAATTCTAATTGTTATAGCAGCATATTATGACTATGAGATATGGTAAATAGATGTCAAAATAGCTTTTCTAAATGGAAAGCTACTTGAGGACGTCTATAAGATATAACCTTAAGAGTTTGTTCATCGTGAGAATTTTAAGAAGGTGCACAAGTATTAATCTATTTATGGATTAAAGCAAACTTCTCAGAGTTGGAATCTTCATTTTGATGAAGAAATTAAGGAATTTGGTTTCATTAAAAATGAAGAAGAGCCTTGTGTATACAAGAAGGTCAATGGGAGTGTGGTTGTTTTCCTGGTACTATATGTTAAGTATATATTACTCACTAGAAATTACATCCCAACCTTGTAGAGTGTCAAGTCTTAGTTAGAGATGTGTTTTTCAATGAAGGACTTAGGAGACGCAGCCTGCATCCTAGGGGTTAAAATCTATATGGATAGATTTAAAGGGTTGATTGGTCTAAGTCAAAGTGCTTACATAGATAAGATACTGAATTTGTTCACTATGAAATACTCTAAAAGGAGGTCGTTGCCAATATGTCAAAATATAAGTCTTAGCAAGATTCAATGTCCGAAGACTAATGATGAAGGAGAACGCATGAATTTGATTCCACATGCATCAACTATTGGTTCTGTTATGTATGCCATGTTATGCACTCGACCTGATGTATCATATGCTTTGAGCGCAACAAGCAGATATCATTCTGATCCTGGTGAGACTAATTGGATAATAGTAAGGAATATTCTTAAGTACTTAATAAGGACTAAAATATGTTCTTGGTCTATGGAAATTTAGAAGTTGAGTTTGTTGTAAATGCTTACACGGATGCAATTCTTCAAACTAATATAAATTACTTTATATCGCAATCTGGATATGTGTTTACTTCGAAAGGCGCAATGAGCTGAAAAAGTTAGAAGAAAGAAACTCTGGCTGATTCTATAATAGAAGTTGAGGATATTACAACGTCCGATGCAGCTAATGATGCATCTTAAAAAAAAGTTCATCTACGAGCTTGGTGTGGTTCCTAGTATAGCCAACCCCATTTGTTTTTATTGTTATGGCAAAGGGGTGATAGCACAAGCTAAGGAACTAAGATCACGCAACTAATCCAAACATATACTTAAACATTTTCATCTCATTCGAGAAATCATTGAGAGGGGATACGTCAAGATTTGTAGAGTTCCGATAGAAGACAATATTGCAGATCCTTTGACGAAGGCTTTTCGACAAGCAAAACTTGATGGTCATGTTATGTCATTGGGTGTAAGATACATGAATGATTAGCCCTAGTGCAAGTTGCAAATTTTAGGGAATGTGCTCTACGTCAATCTACAAATATTGTTTATTTTATAATTTTAGTAAACAAAAATGAGGTTTTTTGTTTGTTTTTATCATAAATGATTGCATGTTTACCTTACAATAAGTTCCATGGGTATTTATCAAAATCCCTTAATGTCCATTGTCGTTCATTATACTGGGAACTAGGACGAATTAATACTAGTTTAAATCATGATTGATGGTCATGTGATGATTATGCGCATAGGAATACTAATTAAGATTAATTCTTATTAGAGAACAAGGTATTGGACCGACATGTAATAATGACACCACATGGATTAAGTCATAGTTGTTACTCATGATAGGTAAATCATTTATTCATTTGACTCGAGATTACTATATACTTAAATATTAGGAGTATGGTAATTTCACACAATCAAATGTTGACTTTAACCGTTTGATTATAAAGATTGTGATTATTTACTATCTGAATTATATGTGAAGGTGTATAATCAAGATAAAATTTGCCCCTCTCATATAGAGGGAGATTTTAGTGGTTCCCTTGATATGTTAGACTATTGAATGGCTAATTAAGTCCATGTTAATTGATATGATCAATGTCACTTGAATGTTTTCAATCAACCTAAAGATTGAGACTAGTACAATTGAAAATTAAGGGTGACTTTTCATGCCTTATATTTAATCAAATGATATCGCATGACAAAAAGATATGATATATCTTATTCATTCGGTTGTATTGATTTTGATATTCATGCTACTTGGATAGTCGTAATGCCTTACTAGAAACCACTTTAACTTATGTACCAAATAGGCTTTGGTTTATTGCCAAGGTTGTATGAACCAATTGGGTCGCACAAAAAGAATGACTTTACGCAATTTCAATTGGTCCAAAGTAATAATTTTATATTACGAAACTCAAGACATAAAAGCCCTTATGATTCGTTATGCAATAACTTCTTAATAGGGATGTTTTTGTAATTTGCTTAAATTGCCTAAATACAATAGTGTATTACAAATCGGTTTTTTAAAAGATGTTATCTACACACATAAATAGAGGTTGAATCCCTAAAACAAAATAAGATATGCATTTTTAATATTTTCGAGTTCTCAAGAATTTGGGAGAGAAAGAAAAATGTTTTATATCTCTCCTAGGGCTAACACTCCAAATTGTGGTCACTAGTATTACGTGGATGTTCGATAGAGGACTCACGCTTGAACGTCTTAGAGATCAAATAATCAGTGAAGGACCTCACGGATTAAGTTATTTTTTACTTTTATATATCTAATGTAATATAACTTATTTTCCATCATAATGGGGTTTTTTAAAAGAAATTTAATATTTTTCGCTGCGCATAAACCCCAAAACCTAACTAGAATGACTTTACATAATTTCAAGTTGTCTAGATTAATGAATTTTATGGTAGAAAATTCATGGCAGAGAAGCTTTTATGCTTTACGATATTACTACTTATTTAATAAGGGGCATATTGATAAACGATTATATATACGTACATATAGGGTTAATTTAGTTGTATATTTAGTATAAATATCCCTAAATGAGCTCTAAATCTTAGTATTATTTAAATTTGAAGGAATTAAGGTGTAAAGGAACTAATTGAGGAAAAATAGGAAGAAATGGAGTAAACACCCACAAAAACATGATTGCCTCAGTGGCAACACAATGGAGTATAGGACACAGTGTCGGAGGAGTATGCCACAACACTGGGACACTAGGGAGTGAAAAATGCATATGCAGTGTTGGCGTAGTGGCAGTGCAGTGGCTTATAAGGCATGCAGCTAGGGCAGTAAGTGACATCGCCAACTATGCAAGAAATAGAAAGTTAGTTTTAATTCTAGTTAAATTGTAATTTAGGGTTTCTAATTGTAATTAATGAGTATAAATAGGTATTGGGAAGTGGTAAAATATGAAAATACCACCACATAGAAAATGATTAGCCACCATAAGAGTAATTTAGTATTGAGTTTAAGCATTAAGGAGTTTGTTTGAAAAAACATTGAAGATTTCACATTAGCAATCAATATTTGGTTTCGTTAATATATTAAAGGTAATATTTATATTCATTTCTCATTTACAATGATTTTCATATTGAATTGCGGTATGTGTGTTTCAATGATGTATGAGTAGTCTATTTATCTTAGGGATCAGTGGATCTTATAGTATGAACGCTATGCTACAATAGGAATGAAAAGTGATAATAAAAAGTGTTGTGGTAGGAATTTGGATTGATTTTGAGTGTAATGCTTTAGGCATCTTGATCACGTGCTTAATGAACTTGAACTTTAGAAATTATCATGACCATTTGAAGCTGTTAATCTGGATATGAATGGTACAACTGTAAAATACACACATTGAGAGATAGTTGTTGATTAGGGAGACGCGGTTAGTAAACTTAGCTGGTTATGAATTGAATGATTTGAGACATAGGGCAATGTGCTTACATTATTCAGACTGATGGCTCGATAAGTGGAATTCTAGTTTGCGAATTAAAATCTTCTCCGTCACGACAGTGGGTTGAGGTGGATTTGAAGGAAATCTATCTATTCTAATTAAGCATTGCACATAACATATTGAGATATAAACATGAATACAAAACATAATATTAAATGACCAATGGGAAGTTGTAAACTAAGATTTTTTAATATAAGATTCCAAGTAAGGTTAATTTGAATTGTTAGAGTAGTTTACTTTTGTATAAAATCAATTAAAAAGTTAACTCCTTAGAAATAGTTCAAGTAAAATAGGTAATTAACAAGTATTGCAGAAGCCTTTCCCTGAGGACAATATCCATGATCAACGTAACTTAATTACACTATTACTACAAGCGAGCAAGAACACCTAATTTTAGACATCGTTGTCAAGGATAGGTAGCCATTAAATTTACTTAGTTTGAAAAGTTGCTAAGTTTTATTTTCAATACCTTAGTTTTCAGTTCATAAAAACAAAAATAATAAAAAAATAATAGGCTTAAGTTCTAGTTTGACTTTCTGCACTTGATCTTTTTTGTTTTCTTTTTAGGGACACTTAGTGCATAAATAGTAGAAGAGAGAAGGACTTAGTGCCTTATGATCTGGAGATTGAAAGAACGAACAAATGAAAAGATAAAAAAGAATCAAGATGGACGAAGAGCAAGCTAGAAACAAAAAATGGGGTCGCGGGAAAAAAACCTGCACGTGATCTAGTAGTGCAAGAGAAAACATGAGGACAGAGATGCCTTCACGACTACTTTAAGCTATAAGTTTAAGAGAAGTACAATGGAGTGATGAGGCTTCCAGACAACACCACCAAGTTCAAACTATTACTGTCTTTGATAAATATGGTGCAAAATGGCCCGTTAAACTGGCTATCAAATAAAGATCCTATTGCGCAAGTTGAGAATTTCTTAGAGAAGTGTGACACCATGCGCACTACCTGAGATACTAAAAAGATGATCAAGATGCTAATTTTCCATTTTCATTTGGTGGAATAGCCAAACCCTAGTTCCAAGGTGTAACGACCCGAAAATTTGACTTGTGCCACGTGTCAAGTCAAGGTCGTATGTGGGACCCACTCGTCGAAATACGTATGTCCGAATCCTCTTTGCGATGAAAATGCTAATTTTGCGAGGAAATTCGGTGAGCCAAAACATAAACGAGGACGTGCCTCGAGTAGCATGCCGACGAAGGATACGCATCGTAATGCGTGTAGCACGATTTTTGGAGATTTTGAAATGAGGCGGGTTGGTGCCTCGAGATGCGCGCTGCTCGGTTGTTAAGTTTGCCTCGAGATGATCGTTGCACGAGTTTCGAGGACACTTTTTGATTTGAAACGAAAAGAAAAAGAGAAATATATATATATATATATTTATATAAAGTGGAAAAAAACGAAAAAAAAAAAAAGAAGAAAGAGATAAGATTGAAAGATCAGAAGGATCGAGAAGAGAGGGAAAAAGAGATCGGGAGGGAAAGAAAGAGAGCCGGCGAGCAGTGAGCGGGCCGGAGCTCGCGGAGGAGCCGGCCGGCAGAGGCGGACAGCAGTGGCGCAGGCGCAGGTGGCGCATGCGCAGGCAGCGCTCGACGGCGATTTCGGGCTCGGAGGTTGCGCGAGGCAGAGCTCCCGAGCGTGGACAGCGAGCAGCAAACAAGCGCGCAAGGCAGCTCGCAGCGCGGCGGTGGCAGTTGCGGCGGGGCCAGCGGCGGCGGACCTGCCCGGGTATGAACGGCAGCATCGCACGGCAGCGCGAAGGTGGCGGCAGTGGCGGATCGGCAGCGAGAACGGCGGCCAACGGAGATCTGCAGCGATGACGCGACTCAAAGAGACGCGACGCGATTCCAGCGAGGGACGGCGGCAAGCGGATGGCGGCGCCGGCGAGCGAAAAGCGGCGGCGCCGGTGAGCGGTCGGCGGCGGCGCCGGCGAGACAGCTGCAGCGGCGAGGTTTCAGCGGCGACGCGGTGGACGGCGCGGTTGCACGTTGTCGATCGGTCGGATTCGCGATTTCGACGAAATTGCGACGACGCGATATATGGGAAGTTTATTCACCTAATTCGAATTGTGAATTGAATAATTTGAAAGAAAATATGCTTAAACTGTCGAAATGGACACCTGGGATTAGGAGTCGGGTGTCGGGTGCGCAAATCGAGACGCGAGCGAGACATTTCGTGGTTCGCGTTTTTCGAGGTAAGTAAACCAGTTAGGAATTTATACGGTATTTCATGTTTCTCCAGTGACTATTGTTTATTGTTGTGATAGCTTTATTGTTTAACTGTTGTCGATTGAGGGGGTCCATTAGCAAGCGAGTCATGGTTACTGTTTATCTGCGAATATGAGCTCTTATCCGTACGCCGTCGATATCTCCCAATTGAGTGTACGTTGGGGGCACTTATCCGGGTCCGTAGATATCTCATAGTCGGCAGGGGTTAGGGTTGTGAGGCAAGGGGGCTCGCCCTAACCCGAGTCTGTTGGCTTTTGCCGCGACTCAACGACTTTTTGATCGGGACTCCTTGTCATTTGGCATCACTCATCGATGGATTATATATGGGGGAAACATAGAAGATGTATATGTCTTTCAGAGTAATTGGGGAGGCATATACATCTACATTTGGCGTGAAAGTACTATGCCCATATGTGTAGTTCGCAGAGCGTGCTCGCACACACATATGGAGGAAACATAAAAGATGTATATGTCTTTCAGAGTAATTGGGGAGACATATACATCTACCTTGGGAGTATCACTGATTGATGGATTGTTTACAGTCTTGTATATTCATGCGTTCTTTATTCTTTTCGTATATTTGCATGAATTTGACTTTGATTTGAATATCGTGAATCGTTGCTTTGGATATTGTGAAATGTTGTGTATATGTCCTACTCGGATTTACTTACCCGGGCTCGTCATTTTTATATTTGATCGAGTGCGGCGCCATGACGAGTAGCGAAGGGAAGGCTTCCTAGCTAGGTGATTTTTGTATATGTTGTATTTTTACTCTCCTTGGATGATATTTACCGGGTTCCACAATTAGGTTGCCTAACTCCCTTATCTTTTTGTTGAGTTATTTAATACATTAGTTGCTTCCGCTATTAAATTGTAAACTCGAAAAATACTAATAACTCAACTTTATAATGATGGATTGGAAGGCTGACTAGGTCTGCGTTGACCTTGCGAGACTGGCTCGGGGGTCCACGTAGGCTTAGGCCGGGCGGGGCCCAATTCGTGTAAAATTGGGGCCGTCACAGTTGGTATCGAAGCCTGGGTTCAGGCGAACCTAGGAGAAAGGTTAATGGGCGAAATAAGACACAAAACAAGCGGAAGTTAGGAATGGTTGAACTTAGAGTGGAACCCTATGATCCTTACTTGAGTTTTCGTTGGGAAGTGAGGAGAGTTGGTAATGATAATTGGTAAATGGAATCAGTTAGTAATTGATGTTTCATTGGCCAACTTGAGTTCATGTTTGGTCAATCAACAACTTTTTCCAGTTGTTTGGAACATTTTGGAAAAAGTGGAAAATGGTAAAATGATAAAATGTTTTAATTAAACGAGGTTGCGATGATGATCTTGTCTTTGCTTGATAATCCTTTACTAAGCCATTGAGATGGTGGAGTTATATTTTTCTGGCTATGAGGTGGTATTGCATTGCCTTCATGCACGGATCGCATGTGACAATGTTGATGATTGTGGCGTATTTGGGAATGGTGGAGCTACAGGATTGTTTTTAGATAAGTTTTGTGCTTTGGACATGCGGGAGTTGTTCAGCCTCGCGAATAGTGGTTTAAGAATTGAGATAAATAGCATAGTAGTTTGGTGAAGCCAAGGGAACATGAGACAATTCATTTTGAGAAAAAATGAGGACTTTGGTATGACAAATGGTATGGTTTCAAATTGAAACTTAACATGCCACGTATGACTCAAACAAATTTATGAATTGGTTTTCGAGCCATTTAGATGAATTTTGATCTTATTTAGGACTCAAAAGAGTTCATTCAATTAATTTCAAGTTGTTTGGTTATTACTGAAATTGAGGATATATAGTAGTAAGATTTGAAATGAAAGCTTGAGTCTCTCAAGGTAATGATTAATGAGGTCATCATCACAATCATAATGATATCATTTTTTCGACAATTATTAATTAAGGTAAGAAACGTGAATTGAATGAACATGAGAAAGTAAGGAACATTCGAATGTAAGGAACATTCGAGAACGTCAAGTTACAAAAAAAAAAACGAAGAGCGGACTCAAAATGAGCAAAGTGTTGAGATGACTTGAGAGCTAACGATTACATCATGTACGGACTCCTTTAACTTTGACTAAAGCTTTGGAGTAGTACTGTTGGATCAGAAGCCCAAGTAACTCCACTTTAGTGACACTATACATTTATAGTCTCAGGGTTGGTGACGTCGACCACCACCTTTAGGGACTTATAAATGAATTAAATGGTACGAGCTGAGGTAGAGTCCGCGAATCGTTTTAAAAGTTAGAGGCCACCTAAAGATAAATCCTACGAGATGGTATATCTTAAGAATTCTCACATTCTAAAATTTGCTCAGAGGCGTTAGTAAACGTACTAACAGGAATTTTCGTGCAAGTAAATAAGTGCTTTTAAAGTTACTAAAAAAAGAGTAACTCACTTGAAAAAAATAAAATAAAAATAAAAAAAAGAAAGATTTAAATGGAAATAATTATGTTTTATTGTGTCTCGAGTTTCGCGCCGCACGAATCTCGAGGACACATTAGATTTGGATTAGGTAATGCGAGTTCGAAACTTGGGACGTGTCTCGAAATACGTGATTTGCGAGATTCGATAAAGTTTTTGTCACATAAAGGTGGTGCATCGAGATTCGTGTCGCACGAATCTCGATGACACATTTACTTTGAAAGTCAAAAAGTGAACGCGGTGAAGTAAACGTGTTGAACTCGTGCTTACATGAGGAGATGCTGAGCGCGCCTACTGATACGGGAAGTAGAGTGACGATTCAGGCGAAGCAGTCTCGCGAGTGTTAGCGGTATCACTTGGAAAAGTTTCACGGTGGTACGAATCTCGGAGCAACAAATATTCATAACGTATTGGTCATACCAGATCATATGAAGTCGAGCATCGTATCAGTGTTGTTGTTCAACGAGGTCGATGTCTTGTCGTGCACTAGGGTGGCATCGATGTGGACGTTTTGGAGTGCAGTTGATGTTATGGTAAGTGAGAGCGTGGGAGCACTCGGGAGCAACCTCATAATGTATTGCGTTTCCGCTATATGAGGCGTATACGGCGCCAAAGTTAGTTGGTTCAGCGTAAAGTTACACTAGTGTAGTACATCAGCTAGCACCGTCAGAATCCTTAGCATAAGGAGACAGTGGCCAGAGATAGGGTCAGAGATCCAGTCGAGTGCACAGACAGGGACATCAATCTAGTCATGCACAGGGGAAAGGAAATGGACATGTTCCAATTGGAACGAGATTTCAACGTATCTGCATGGGCGTATGGACAGCCAGGTATAGCAGAGTAAGGCATGCTATTGTCACGTCAGGTCCGACTACTATCCATCGTAACCTGATAGAGGGTACGAGTTGGGTTGAAACTCACTCGAGTAGTGAGACCGAGTTACATTTCTCGTGGGCATACAACAGATATACGTATGTTAGTGACGGTGGATCGTTAAATTAAAATGTTCGTTGGTATTCCCATATATGTTGCAAGGGTTGCCCTGACATATATTGATTGGAGGAGACAGATGTGTGTTCTTTGCTTGGAAGTCTCGGAGGAGTCCGACTCGCTACGGAGGAGCCCTGCCCTACAGAGTAAGATGGGGGTATGGCCTTGGGCGGGTATAGCCTTGTGTAATTTATTTGTAAAACACCATTGTCTTGTGAGATTTGTTTCAATTTCAAGGACGAAGTTGGGAAGACTGCAACGATCAGAAAATTTGACTTGTGCCACGTGTCAAGTCAAGGTCGTATGTAGGACCCACTCGTCGAAATACGTATGTCCGAATCCACTTTGCCATGAAAATGCTAATTTTCCGAAGAAATTCGGTGAGCCAAAACATAAATGAGGACGCGCCTCGAGTCGCGTGCCGACGAAGGATACGCATCGTAATGCGTGTAGCACGATTTTTGGAGGTTTTGAAATGAGGCGGGTTGGTGCCTCGAGATGCACGTTGCTCGGTTGTTAAGTTTGCCTCGAGATGCGCGTTGCACGAGTTTCGAGGACACTTTTTGATTTGAAATGAAAAGAAAAAGAAATATATATATATATATATATATATATATATATATATATATAAAGTGGAAAAAAACGAAAAAATAAAAGAAGAAAGAGATAAGATTGAAAGATCAGAAGGATCGAGAAGAGAGAGAAAAAGAGATCGGGAGGGAAAGAAAGAGAGCCGGCGAGCGATGAGCGCCGGAGCTCGCGAGGAGCCGCCGCAGAGGCGACAAAGACGACGCGGAGGATCGGCCAGCCAGGCCGCAGCGCAGTGGCGCATGCGCAGCGCGCTCGACAGCGCGATTTCGGGCTCGGAGGTGGCGCGAGGCGAGCTCCCGAGTGTGGACAACGAGCAAGAATTGGCGTGCGAGCGGCAGCTTCGCAGCAATACGGCGGTGGCGATGCGCGGGGCAGCCAGCAATGGACGTGGCGGCTATGAACAGCGAAGATCGCACGGAAGCGCGAAGATGGCGGCGATGATGGCGGATCGCAATGAGAAGCGGCGGCAATGGAGATCTAAGCAATGACGACGCGCGAAGAGACGCGACGCGATTCTCGCGAGGACGCGGCCAATGCGGTGGCGCGCCGAGCGCGAAAAGCAGCAGCGTCGTCAGTGAGCGGTCAGCAATGCGGCGTTAAGAAGCAGACAATGCGCAGCGAGGGTTTCAGCGGCGATGCGGTGGACGGCGCGGTTGCACGTTGTCGATCGGTCGGATTCGCCATTTCGACGAAATTGCGACGACGCGATATATGGGAGGTTTATTCACCTAATTCGAATTGTGAATTGAATAATTTGAAAGAAAATATGCTTAAATTGTCGAAATGGACACCTGGGACTAGGAGTCGGGTGTCGGGTGCGCAAATCGAGACGCGAGCGAGACATTTCGTGGTTTGCGTTTTTCGAGGTAAGTAAACCAGTTAGGAATTTATACAGTATTTCATGTTTCTCCATTGACTATTGTTTATTGTTGTGATAGCTTTATTGTTTAACTGTTGTCGATTGAGGGGGTCCATTAGCAAGCGAGTCATGGTTACTGTTTATCTGCGAATATGAGCTCTTATCCGTACGCCGTCGATATCTCCCAATTGAGTGTACGTTGGGGGCACTTATCCGGGTCCGTAGATATCTCATAGTCGGCGGGGGTTAGGGTTGTGAGGCAAGGGGGCTCGCCCTAACCCGAGTCTGCTGGCTTTTGCCGCGACTCAACGACTTTTTGGTCGGGACTCCTTGTTATTTGGCATCACTCATCGATGGATTGTATATAGGGGAAACATAGAAGATGTATATGTCTTTCAGAGTAATTGGGGAGGCATATACATCTACATTGGGCGTGAAAGTACTATGCCCATATGTGTAGTTCGCAGAGCGTGCTCGCACACACATATGGAGGAAACATAAAAGATGTATATGTCTTTCAGAGTAATTGGGGAGACATATACATCTACCTTGGGAGTATCACTCATTGATGGATTGTTTACAATCTTGTATATTCATGCGTTCTTTATTCTTTTCGTATATTTGCATGAATTTGACTGCTTTGAATATCGTGAACTGTTGCTTTGGATATTGTGAAATGTTGTGTATATGTCCTACTGGATTTACTTACCTGGGCTCGTCATTTTTTTATATTTGACTGAGTGCAACGCCGCGGACGAGTAGCGAAGGGAAGGCTTCCTAGCTAGGTGATTTTTGTATATGTTGTATTTTTACTCTCCTTGGATGATATTTACTGGGTTCCACAATTAGGTTGCCTAACTCCCTTATCTTTTTGTTGAGTTATTTAATACATTAGTTGCTTCCGCTATTAAATTGTAAACTCGAAAAATATTAATAACTCAACTTTATAATGATGGATTGGAAGGCTGACTAGGTCTGCGTTGACCTTGCGAGATTGGCTCGGGGGTCCACGTAGGCTTAAGCCGGGCGGGGCCCAATTCGTATAAAATTGGGGCCGTCACACAAGGGCTGAATGGAGGGAGTATGACCTCATGGGTGGAAATCAATAAATGATTTCTTGATAAGTTCTTTCCCCCAGTGAGAGTCAAAGAAAAGAAACTTGAGGTTAATTACTTCAAGCAAGAAGACACCGAGTCTCTTGTAAGCCTTGGGAAAGATTTAAAGAGAAGCTGAGGAAATGTCCCGGATGCAGATTCATGAAATAGGCACAATTCTAGATTTTATACTATGGGATAAACCACAGCACAATAACGCTAGTAGATGCTGCATCATGTGGCTCTCTACTTACCAAATATGACGATGGAGCATTGGAACTCCTTGATCTTAGGTTTCAAAATTCTACTGTTAATAATCATTCCATAGTAAGGAAACTATGAAGCATCTATGAGATTAACTCAGAAGCAACAATTATTGCACAACTATCCAATTTGAGCAATCAGATAGTGAAGCTTCAAATGGGACACCAAGGTCGATAAGTAGTATAACAACCCCTGAATCACTAAGCCATGGTGATAATTTAAATGGACATATAGTAGGGAACGAAGCTTGAATTCATCAACTTCATGAACAACCAAGGTTATGGGAACAACTTCCGGCTGAGAAGAGTAGCTCCTCAATAGTTTTTGTTGAGGAATGTTCACTAGGTAAATCTACAAACATTGTTTATCTTATAATTATACTTAATAAAATAGATGTTTTCATTTGATATTTTATTATAAGTGAATGCTTGTTTACATTATAATAAGACCCATATACATTTGTTGAAATATCATAAATGTCCCTAATCGGTCATTAACAGGGAACTGTAATACATAAAAACTAGCGTAAATCTTGATTGATGGTTATTTGATGATCATGCGTATAGTGTCACAAATTGAGATCATTAGTACTTGTTAGGGAATAAGTTATTGGACCGACACGCTATGAAAACACCACATGGATTAAGTCATAGGTGTTACTTATGATAAGTATTTTATTTTGTCATTCGACTTGAGATTACCAAAGACTTCAATATTAAGAGCATGGTAATTTGACACAGTCAAACGTTGTCTTTAACTGGATGATTATAAAGATTGTGATTCTTTACCATGTGAATAATATGCGAAGGGTTGTATTCAAGATAAAACTTTTCCCACTCGTATAGACGAAGATATCGATAGATCCCTTAATATGTTAGACTATTGAATGGCCATGTCTAAGTGAATTGATATGATCAATGTCATTTAGATGTTTTCAATCTACCTAAAGATCGAGACTAGTACAATTAAACATTAAGAGTTACTTTTCTAGGAATTAAGTTTAATTAAAGAATATCGCATAATAAAAGCATATGATATATGTTATTCATTAGGTCGTATCGATTTTGATATTCATGTTAATTCGGTAGTCATAATGCCTTACTGGAGACTGATTATGACTTATGTACAAGAATTATTTTGGTTTAGTACTAATGTCGCATGAACCTATTAGGTCGCACACAAAGAATGGCTTTGCGCAATTTCGATTAGTCCAGATTAATAAATTTTATATGATAAAATTCATGACATAAAAGCCCTAACAATTTGTTATCGGATAACTTATCAATAAGGGCATATGTGTAATTTGCTTAAACTGCCTAAATACAATAATTCATTATGAATAGGATTTTAAGTGAGGGCTTATCTACACATATAAAAAAGGTCGAAACCTTAAAACATAATAAGAATTTCTTTTTTTCTATTTTGGAGTTCTTGGATTTTGGTAGAGAAAAAAAATGTTTTCAATCTCTATTGGGGCTAGCACTCCAAATTGAGATTACTTTTCGTGTGTGGATTTTTTATAGAGGATGTGCAATTGAACGTCTTGAAAATCGAACAATTAGAAAAGGAAATCATGGATTATGGTATATTTAGTTTTTTAGATGTAGTTTAATGGAACTTTTATTCAATCTAGTTGGATTTTTTCAAAAATCGTTTTGAATTTTCCGCTGCATATGAATTCCAAAACCCAACAGTGGTATATGAGCAATAGGCTCGAGTTTATTAATCTATTGCATGTTTTCTTTTATTTATATATAATATTATGTGAAAAAATGATCTTGATTAATGTATAAGATGTACGTATATGTTTTGGGGTAATTGTAGTCAAGAATTGATTTTAAAGCATGTTAATTCATATATTTGATACACACACATAATTTGATTCAATGAAAGAATTCATATTTAGAATATCTTGATCAACGTATGTTTTAATATTAAATGATGTGAAATTTTTATGTTCAAGTAGTAGAAGTTGTTGGGTTTTGGGGTTTATATGCAGCAGAAAATTCAAAACAAATTTTGAAAAACACCAACAGGATCGAAAATAAGTTCCATTAAACTTAATCTACAAAAGTAAAACGTACCTTAATTCGTGATTTTCTTCTCTGATTGTTTTATTTCTAAGATGTTCAAATGTGCATCCTCTATTAGAAATCCACATACCAACGGATATCACGATTTAGAGTGCTAGCCCCAAGTGAGATTGAAAACATTTTTTTTTCTCCCAAAACCCAGAGAACTCAAAATTCGCAAAAATGAAAAACTTATTTCATTTTATGGTTTGAACCTCTATTTATATATGTAGATAAGCCCACAATTAAAATTCTATTCATAATACAACTATTGTATTATGGAAGTTTAAGTAAATTACACATACGCTCTTATTAATAAGTTATCATATAACAAATTGTAAGGGCTTTTATGTCATGAATTCATTACTCCAGACCAATTGAAAACGTGCAAAGCCATTTTTTATATGTGACCTAATAGATTCATGCAACTTTAGCAATGAACTAAAACTATATGGGTACACAAGTCATAAGCAGTTTCTAGCAAGGCATTATGACTACCCAAATAGCATTAATCTCAAAATCGCTACTACCTAATGAAGAACATATATTATATCTTTTTGTCGTGTAATATCTTTTGTTAAAACATAAGGCATGAAAAGTCACCCTTAATGTTCAATCGTACTAGCCACGATCTTCAAGTACAAAGAAAACATCCAAATTACATTCATCGTATCAATTCACTTAGACTTGGTTATTTTAACAGTCTAACATATTGAGGGATCCACTGATATCTCTCTTTATACGAAAGGGACAAATTCTATCTTGATTACACACCTTCACATATTGTTCATATGGTAACCAATCATAATCTTTATAGTCTTTCGGTTAAAGTCAATGATTGATTGTTTCAAATTACCATGCTTTTAATATTGAAGTCTATAGTAATCTCAAGTCAAATGACTAACGATATACCTATAATGAGTAACACCTATGACTTAATCTATGTGGTATTCTTGAAGCGGGTCAGTCCAGTACCTTATTCTCAAAACATGTTCTTATTTTTCTTTTGATTCGTATCCCTTTACGCATCATCATAACATGGCCATTAATCAAAATTCATACTTGACAAAATTCATTATAGTTCCCAGTATAATGACCGACTACGGACACTTATAATATCTAAACAAATACCCATAGATCTTACTATAAGATAAACATTCAATCACTTATAATAAAATAACAAAATGAAAACCTCAATCTTATTAACTAAAATTATAAGATAAATAATGTATGTAGATTGACAAAAGGCATATGTCCCAACATCTCCACTAGACCAATCATTAATGTATGTTACACCAAATGACCAAACAAAACCATTATATTTCGCTTGTGGAAGGGCATTTGCCGAAGAATCGCATCATTGCCTTTTGTAGGAACTCTGTAAATCTTCATGTCTCCCTTTTCAATGATTTCTCAAAAGAGATGAAACTACCTAAGTGTATGTTTGGATCGATGGTGTGATCTTGGTTCCTTGGCCTGTGCTATCGTCCCGTTGTTGTCACAATACAAGAAAGAAAGTGAGGTTAGCTATACACAGGACTACACCAAGTTTAATTAGTGATGAACTTTTTGATCCAAACTGCCTCCTTAGCTGCATTAGACACTGCAATATACTCAGCTTCTATTGTAGAATCTGCCATAATTTCATGCTTCGTATTTTTCCAGCTCCCTACGCCTCCATTCAAAGTAAATACATATCTAGACTGTGATTTTAAGTCATCTATATTAGTTTGAAAACTTACATTTGTCTAACCATTTACAACAAGCTCGTCTTTCAAACTTCCATCGACCTAGAATACTTTGTTAATCATTTTCAAGTACTTATGAATGTTCTTTACTGCTATCCAATAACTCTCACTAGATTAGACTGACATCTTAAAATTGCACTCAAAGCATATGGTATATTATGTCGAATGCATAACATGAAATGCATAATAGACCTAATAGCTGATACATATGGAAATGTATTCACCCGTTCTCGATCATCATTAGACTTAGGACATTGAGTCTTGCTAAGACTTATACCATGAGACATTGGCAACAACCCAATTTTAGAGTATTGCATACTGAACCAACTCAATACCTTTTCTATATAAGGACTATAACTTAGACCGATTAGCCTTTTAGATTTATCTCTATAGACTTTAATCTTAAGGATGTAGGCTGCATCTCCTAATTCCTGCATTAAGAAACACTTCCTTAACTAAGACTTGAATCTTTGCAAGGTTGGGATGTCATCTCCAATGAGTAATATTTCATCAACATACAGTACCAGGAAAAAAACCACGCTCCCACTGACCTACTTGTACATAAAAGGCTCATTTTCATTTTTAATGAAACCAAATTCCCTAATTGCTTCATCAAAACAAAGATTCCAACTCCAAGAAGCTTGCTTTAATCCATAAATGGATTTTCGGATCTTCCACATTTTCCTAGAATTAATAGGATGAACAAACCCTTCAGGATCTATCATATACATGTCCTCAAGTAACATTCCATTTAGGAAAGTTGTTTTGACATCCATAGCCCATCTCCCATAGCCATAATATGCGGCTATGGAAATTAAAAATTTAATGGATTTAGGCATGGCTATAGCTAAAAAAGTCTCATCATAATACACCTTGAGTATGTCTGAGACCTTTTACTGCTAGCCATGCTTTATAAGTATACATATTGCCATCCATGTCAGTTCTCTTCTTGAGAACCCATTTACATCCAATTGTCTTACCACCTTCAGGTTAATCAACTAGGTTCTAAACTTGGTTATCATGGATTACAGCTCAGAATTTATGACACTAAGCCATTTATATGCATTGAGGCTAGACACAGACTCCTCGTAAGTAGTAGGCTCATTTTGTCTAAAAAGTAGTCAATATTAATAAAATTTACTAACTTTTTTAGTGATTGTACATGCATTGTAATATATGATATTTACCTTTTTTAAATTATGATTACTAAAACAAATAAAAAATCCATCTTCCAAATTTTAAGTCAAGTGTCATCCATTCTAAAGCTTTGTTAAGGCTTCGAGCACATTAATATGGTTATGCCTCCATAGAGTGTATTATCTTTTCTTGGTTAGGCAAGCTAAGTAAAGGTTACTCTATTGTTTAATATGTTTAGACTTGATAATGGTATCAAAATAGTTTTGGGCTTTAGGCACTAGATGAGATAAAACTTGATTAGACATAAGATGTCGTAATCTCATAAAAATAATTAAAAGTTACATATGATGTAATTAGTAATTGGTACCTACCTAAATAACCTATTTTAAAGTGTCATGCCTTGGTTTTCTTGGGATTTGGTGAAATATGGATTTTAGTTCTTAAATTACTATGGTGTTTTTAGGAAAGTTGATAATTTAGTAGGAGTTTATGTCTCTACACTAAAATGAAGTTCGATATAATCTTTGTTAAAGATCTATGGCATCTTCAAATCATACTAATCCCTTATCACTGTGATCCATCCTTAAGAAGGATATGGTGTTCGAGACAAGATTTCTTGACTGGTTAAGAAACTTGAGTATTGTACTTAAGCATGAACGCAAGGATGTCCTAGATGATCCAATTCCTAAGAAACCACTAGCCAATGTTTTAAGAGCCATGAAGGATGCATAGCCTAAGCATGTTAATGTCGCAACCGATATTTCATGCATTATGCAGGTAACCATGGTTCCTAAGCTTCAGAAGGACATTGAGAACTAGGAAGTTTACGACAGGGCTACAATTTTAAAGGAAATTTTCTAACAGCAAGCTAAGTAAGAAAGGTTTGAGACAGTCAAGAACCTTCATTCTTACAAAATGGCTGAGGGTGCATCAATTAGCCCTCATGTTCTAAAAATGAAAAGTTATATTAACAATCTCGACATACTTGTATTTCCTATAAACCAAGAGTTGGCTATAGATTTGATTATAGATTTGATCCTGAATTTATTGCCTAATAACTATTCATAATTTTTGATAAACTATAACATGAATAATATGGAGAAGTCTATTTTAGAGTTGCATTTGATGCTTGAAACTGCTAAGCAGAATGTCAAGAAACCCATTTCTAATGTGTTAATGGTTCAGAAAGGAAAGGCTCTGAAGAAGAATGCTAAAGTCAAGGTTAAAATTTTCAAGGCTATTTTAATTGTCACAAAGCCTATGGAACTTGTAAAGCCTAATACTGCTTCTACTTCACAATCCCATAAAGAAAAGGAAAAGAAGGAAATTTTGATTTCTTCATCCACATTGGTATTGGTTCAAATATTGCAAGCTTTATCTTTACAATTTAAAGAAAAAGAAGAGTAGTGATTCCTAAGTATTGGATACCAGATGCGGATCTTACATTTGTATTAATGTGTAGAGTGTCACTAAAATTAAAAAGCTAATTAAAGGAGAAGTCATCCTACAAGTTGGAAATGGACCAAAGGTTATTGTGTAGGTTGTAGGATGCTTTGAGTTAATTTTACCTAGTGGACTTGTTTTATTTCTAAATAATTGTTATTATATACACGCCTTGAGTATAAACATCATTTCAGTTTCGTGATTGGATTTGTATGGTTTCAATTTCATTATTATGAATAATAAATGTTCCATTTCTAGTAAAGACGTGTTTAATGCGAATGCTGATTTGTGATGGTCTTTATAATCTAAACATGAAAACATCCACATATACTCATATTCTTAATGTAAATACTAAGCGACTTAAGTAAAATGATTTAAGTCAAACCTACATTTTGCATTGTCGTCGTGGCCACATAAATGAGAAACGTATTTCTAAACTCCATAAAGATTGACTGTAAGATTCATTTGATTTTGAATCATATGAAACATGTATATCTTGTTTATTAGGCAAGATGCTAAAGAGTCCCTTTACTGGACGTAATGAAAGGGCAAGTGATTTATTATGTCTAATTCATACTGATGTATGTTGTCCTATAAACACAATGGCTAGAGATGGTTATCAGTATTTCATTACTTTCACTGATTATTTCAATAGATATGGTTGCATGTATCTAATGAAACCAAAAGGTGAGTATTTTACGATGTTTCGCATATTTCAAAACGAAGTGCGAAATCAACTTGGAAAACTATTAAAGCACTTTGATCAAATTGAGGTGGTAAATATTCGAGCCAAGAGTTTGATGATCATCTTCGGAACTGGGGTATTGTCTCACGGTTAACTCCTCCTGCAACTCCATAATGGAATGGTGTTACTAAGAGATGAAATCAGACTATATTAGATGTGGTTTGATCTATAGTAAGTCATGCAAATCTTACTATTTCCTTTTGGGGCTATACCTAAGAAACTGCTAAGTTTACACTGATTCATGTTCTTTTTAATGCGATTGATAAAACACCATATGAGATGTTGTTTCGGAAGAGACCAAGTTTGTCTTTCCTTAAGATTAGGTGTTGTACGATTTTATATGATGAAAAATCTCAAAAAAAATATTATCAGCCAAATCTACTAAGTGTGTATTTGTTGGTTATCCTTAACAAACTAGAGGATACTACTTTTAGAATCGTAATGAGAATAAAATGTTTGTTGCTCGGAATGGTGTCATCATGGAAAAATGTTTATTTGAAAAGACAACAATGGGAACAAAGTAAGTCTTGAAAAAGCTCAAGAACCATAAATAAACACTCACTCGCAAGTGGGATATCATCAAAGTCATGAACTTATTGAACCTCCATTGGTATCATAAGGCCCTCGTAGGTCTGATAGGGTTACACATCAGCCTGAGAGATTTGGTTTTCTTATTTCTGATAGTAGTGAAGTGTTGCTTATAGGTCGAAATGAGCCTACTACTTATTAGGAGGATGTGGCTAGCCCTAAGGAAAATAAATGGCTTAGTTCCATGAATTTTGAGATGCATTTCATGTATGATAACCAAGTTTGGAACCTGGTAGATTTACTTAAAGGTGGTAGGAGATTAAGATGTAAATGAGTATTCAAGAAGAAAACTGACATGGATGGCAATATGCTTACTTATCAAGCACGGAAAGTAGCAAATGGTTTCAAACATACTTAAGGTGTTGATTATGATAAGACTTTTTCTCATGTAGCCATGCTTAAATCCATTAGAATTCTAATTGCCATAACCGCATATTATGTTTGTGAGATATGACATATTGTTGTCTGAACAACGTTTCTAAATGGAAAGTTACTTGAAGACGTGTATATGATGTAGCCCGAAGGTTTTGTTCATCTTGATAATTCTAAGAAGGTGTGCAAGCTTCAAAGATCGAGTTATGGATTAAAGCAAGCTTCCTAGAGTTAAAGCAAGCTTCTCAGAGTTAGAATCATCATTTTGATGAAGCAATTAAGGAATTTGGCTTCATTAAAAATGAAGATGAGCCTTGTGTGTACGAGAAGGTCAGTAGGAGCATGGTTGTTTTCCTAGTACCGTATGATAATGATATATTACTCATAGGAAATCACATCTCAACCTTGCAAAGTGTCATGTCTTGGTTAGGCAAGTGTTTCTCAATAAAGGAGTTAAGAGATGCAACCTACATCTTTAGGATTAAGATCTATAGGGATAGATATAAAAGAACAACCGGTCTAAGTCAAAGTGCTTATGTTGACAAGGTACCGAATAGGTTCAATATGCAAAACTCCAATAAAGGGTCATTGCTAATGTCTCATGGTATAAGTCTTAGCAAGACTCAATGTCGGAGAACTAAAGATGGGCAAAAGCGAATGAATACGATTCTATAAGCCTCAACTATTGGACCAATCATCTTTGCCATGTTATGCACCGGACCTGATGTATCATATGCTTTGAGCGCAATAAGCAGATCTCACTTTAATCCCAGTGAGAGTCAATGGGTAGAAGTAAATAACATTTTTAAGTACTTGCGAATGACTAAAGAAGTGTTATTGGTCTATGAAAGTTTAAAAGACGAGTTTATTGTAAACGGTTACACAAAAGCAATTTTTCAAACTGATATAGATGATTTTAAATTATAGTTCGGATATGTGTTTACTTTAAATGGAGGAGCAATGAGCTAAAAATTTCGAACCAAGAAACTACGGCAGATTTTATAATAGAAGCTGAGTATATTTGCTGCGTTTGATGCGGCTAAGGAGGCAGTTTGGATTAAAAAGTTTATCTCTAAAATTGGTGTGGTTCTTAGTATAGCTAACCCCATTTTCTTGTATTCTAACAACAATGGGGCGATAGCACATGCAATGGAACCAAGATTATGCCACCGATCCTAACATACATTTAGATGTTTTCATCTCATTCTAGAAATCATTGAAAGGGGAGATGTGAAGATTTTTTGAGTTCTTAAAGAAGATAATTTCGCAAATACTTTGACAAATGCACTTCCACAAGTGAAACATGATTGTCATATTAGGACATTAGGTATTAGATACATGAATGATTAGCCCTAGTGCAAGTGGGAGATGTTGGGGAATATGTACTAGGTCAATCAAAAAACATTTGTTATTTTATAATTATAGTAAATAAAATAGAGATTTTCGTTTGCTATTTTATTATAAGTGATTGTATGTTTACCTTATAATAAGATCATGCGTATTTGTTGAAATTCCTAAATGTCCCTAGTCGGTCATTATAATTGGAAATATAATGAATTAAGACAAGTGTAAGTCTTAATTAATGGTCATTTGATGATCATGCATATAGGGATACAAACCAAGATCATGAGTACTTGTTAGGGAACAAGGTAATGGACCGACTCGCTATAAGAACACCATATGGATTAATTCATAGGTCTTACTCATGATAGGTGTATCATTTAGTCCTTCGACTTGAGATTAAAATAGACTTCAATATTAGGAGCGTGGTGATTTTACATAATCAAATGTTGTCTTTAACTAGACGATTATAAAAACTATGATTGGTTACTACGTGAATAATATGTTAAGGTGTGTAATCAAGATAAAATTTGTCCTTCTCGTATAGAGAAAGATATTAGTTAATCACTTGATATGTTAGATTATTAAATGGTCAAGTCCTATTGAATGTATATGATCAGTGTCCTTTGGATTATTTTTAGTCTACCTAAAGATCGAGATTAGTATGATCGAACATTAAGGGTGACTTTTCATGCCTTATGTTTAATCAAAGGATATCACATAACAAAAGGATATGGTATATGTTGTTCATTTAGTTGTATCGATTATGATATTCATGCTACTTGGGTAGCCATAAAGCCTTGCTAGAGACCACTAATGACTTGTGTACCAAAATTATTTTGGTTCACTACCAATGTTGTATGAACCTATTGGGCCACAGACAAAGAATGGCTTTGCACGATTTCAATTAGTCTAGAGTAATAAATTTTATATGATAAAAGTTTTGACAAAAAATCTCTTACAATTTATTATATGATAACTTATTAATATGAGCATATATGTAATTTCCTTCAACTACCTAAATACAATAGTTATATTACAAATAGGATTTTAAGTAAGAGCTTATCTACATATATAAATAAAGGTTGAAACCCTAAAAAATAATAAGGTTTTCATTTTTTTTTCTACTTTCAAGTTCATTAGATTTTGGGAGAGAAAGAAAAATGTTTCAATCTCTCTTAGGGCAAGCACTTGAAATTGTGGTCACTATTCGTGAGTGGATTTTTATAGACGACGCACACTTCAACATCTTGAAAATTAAACAATCAGAGAAAGATATCATGTAATAAGGTATGGTTTACATTTATATATCTAGCTAAATGGAACTTATTTTCGATCTTGTTGGGGTTTTTTGAAAATTGTTTTGAATTTTTTACTCCGTATGATTCCTAATACCTTACAATTTTATCTAGGATACAACAACAACAACTCAAACTTTTCTTTTATAAATCCTAATAATACACTAATTTGACTTAAGTCTTCGAACAACATGTCCAATACGAGAAGCTGGGGCAGAGCGACGAAATGACTTTACTGAAGCCAATTAAGAAGAACTTACAAGCCATAGAAGTGAGAGATACAAAACGCCATGAGAAGCACGAGCAATAGTTGGAAGGAATAAAGCAAGCCAAGAAGAGGATCGATAATGGGTAGTCACAATCAATAAAGAACTCAGAGAGGCAAATCGGCTACCTTGCTATGGCCTTGAACTTGAGGAAAGAACGACAGTTTCCTAGCAACACCATCACCAACCCAAAGGAGAATATGAGTGCTATTCGAATGATTAGAACTACGGCAACAAAGGAGCCAAGGCAAAACCAAGTATTGTACAAACATGAAGAGATGCATGAGCATAACACAGAAATGAGGCAAGATGAGCTGATGGTTTCAAGAAATAAAGAATCAATGCATTGAAGAAAAAGAAAGGGAAGAAACAATTAATGGCCAAGAAAAAAATGAAGGACCTCCCGAATAAGACCTATAAGGCAATGACATCATGTTGGTTTCAAAGAAATTGGAACGCAAGCCCAAGTTCATCCCGCGACTTCAGCCTATCGAAAGAAAAGATCCTAGAGAGATAAACATACAGATAAACATTGACGGGCACCATTTTAGAAACTTCCTATGTGATACAGGAGCCTCGGTCAATGTCATGTCACTAATGGATAAAATACATGCTGACTTAAAGATCAAATATTTGGATACGATGAATTTACAAGTAGCAGATGATAATTGATACCTATTATCGTAAGAGTTTTGAATGTTCATGTAAAAGTGGGTAAATTCACATTCATCGTAGATCTCGAGTTTATGAACCACAACATTAACAATGTTGTATTTATCATACTTGGGCTACCATTCTTAAACACGGCTAAAGAAAATTTGTAGATATGAGAGAGGAAGATCACAATGAGCATCTATGAAGGCTATGATGCTGAGAAGATTGTCATTGTGAATAGCTAGGAAGTACATCCGAATAGGAATGACATCACAATCTTTGCAGATAGTGCTACTAAGAGGCAGCTGTTCAAATTTTGATTAGAATTTAAGATACTTTAAATCCTTATCAATTACAAAATTTGTTATGTATCTCTCCTATCTTATAAAAATTGAAATTTTTACCTGATTAAAAGTTTATCACCTATCTAATAGGAATATCCTAACAGATGACGATGTTCGATTATGTCAAATTGCTATGCTCCTATTATATAAGTATGTGGTAATCTCAAGTCGAATGACTAAATGATATACCTACCATGAGTAACACCTATGACTTAATCCATATGATGTTCTCAAAGCGGGTTGGTCCAGTACTTTGTTTCCTAACGTGTACTTATGATCTTGATTTGTATCCCTACACATGATCTTCATATGACCATAAGTCAGGATTCGTACTAGTCTTAAATTATGATAGTTCCAAGTATAATGACCAATTAAGGGCATTTCAGATATTTCAACAGATACCCATGGATCTAATTTTAATGTAAACATACAATCACTTATAATAAAAAAAAACAAACAAAAACCTCTATTTTATTAACTAAAATTATAAGTTAAAAAATGTTTGTAGATTGACCTAGGACCCATGCCCTAACAATGACTGACTAGGGACATTTATGATTGTTTAGTAAACATCCATTGATCTTATTATAATGTAAACACACAAACCAATTATAATAAAAAACAAATGAATCGTGTATCTCATTAATTAAAATAATAATAGAAACAATGTATGACCTAGGGCAAATGCCATTACATTTCCCAGACCAATCATTCATGTATCTAATACCTACTTACCTAACATGATCATTTTGTTTCGATTGCGGAAGAGCCTTCATCAATGGATCTACAATATTATATTTTGTAGGAACTTTGCAAATCTTCATGTCTTTTATCTTAATTATTTCTCTAATGAGATGAAAATGTCGTAGTATATATTAGGATATGTGGATTGATCTAAGTTCTTTGGCCTGTGCTATCACCTCGTTCTTGTCGTAATACCAGCAAACATGGTTACCAATACTTGGAACTACGCCTAGTTCATAACCAAACTTCATGATCCAAATTACCTCCTTATCTGCATCAAAAGTTGAAATGTACTCAACTTCAATTGTAAAATCTACCATAATTTCTTGTTTGGAACTTTTCCAGCTCAATGTGCCCCCATTCAAAGTAAACACATATCTTGACTGTGATCTAAAGTCATATATATCAGTTGGGAGACTTGCTTTTGGGTTACCATTTACAATAAGCTCATTTTCCAAGCCTTCATATACTAAAAACGCTTCTTTAGTCCTTTTCAAGTGCTTCTGAATGTTCTTTACTACGGTCCAGTGACTCTCACCGCGATCTGACTAATATATGCTTGTTGTGCGTAAAGCATATGATACATCTGGTTGAATACATAACATGGCATACATGATAGATCCAATGGCTAATGCATATGGATTTTTATTCATACGCTCTCGCTCATAATTTTTCATAGGTCATTGAGTCTTGCTAAGACTTATGCCATGAGAAATACGTATCAATCCTCTTTTAGAGTCTTGCAAACTAAACCTATTCAGTAGCTTGTCTATGTAAGTGCTAACTTATACCAATTAGCCTTTTAGAGCTACCCCTATAGATTTGTATCCTTAGGATATAGGTTACCTCTACTAAGTCCTTCATTGTGAAACACTACCCTAACTAAGACTTTACATTCTGCAAAGCTGGGATGTCCTTACCAATGAGCAATTTATCATCGACATACAATACCAGAAAAATAACTATGCTCCCACTGACCTTCTTGTATAAATGAGGCTCATCTTCATTCTTAATAGAACTAAGTTCCTTAATTGCTTCAACAAAACAGAGATTTCAACTCCGAAAAGCTTATTTTAATCTAAAAGTGGATCTTTGAAGCTTACACACTTTTTTAGATTCTCAAGTTGAACAAACCCTTCAGGCTATATCATATTTACGTCCTCAAGTAGTTTTCAATTAAGAAAAGCTATTTTGACATCCATTTACCATGTCCCATAGTCACAATATGTTGCTATGGAAATTAGAATTCTAATGGAGTTATTCAGGGCTATAAGACAAATAGTTTCATTGCAGTCAAGACCTTGAGTATGTTTCAACACTTTTGCATCTAGTCATGCTTTATAAGTGTACATTTTTCCATCTATGTAAGTTTTCTTCTTGAAAACCTATTTACATCAAATGGTCTTACCACTTTTTGGTAAATCAACCAGGTTACCAACTTTGTTATCAAGCATGGATTGCGTTTTAAAGTTCTTGGCACTGAGCAATTTATCTCACATGGAGTCGGACATAACCTCCTGATAACTAATAGGCTCGTTTTGATCCATAAGCAATAACTTACTACTATTAGTAACAAGAAATCCTAATCTCTCTGGCCCATGTCTTTTTAACCAAGCCTTGGAGGTTTGTGTGATATTTTAGGAGGCTTAACTAGCTCAATTTTTTTTGATTTCCTATTAACGGTTCAGTGTTCATTTGCAGCTCTCGAACTTCTTCAAGACTTACTTTATTCCCATTGGTATCTTTTGAAATAATTTTTTTCCATAAAAGTATCATACCGAGCAACAAATACTTTGCTCTTAACTGATGATACAAGTAGTATCTTGTAGTTTCATTAGGATAACCTATAAAATTGCACTTATCAAACTTAGGACCCAATTTTTCTGAAATTTGACATTTAACGCAAGCCTCACGACACTAAATGTTTAAGAAAGACAAGCTAGGTCTCTTCCCATACCATGTCTCATATGGTGTTCTATCAACCACTTTAAAATGCACGTGATTTAACTTAAACGCAGCAGTTTCTAAGGCACAACCCTAAAAATATATAGGAAGATATGCATGAATCATCATAGATCGAACCATATCTAATAAAGTTCAATTTCTCATTTCAAAAATGATATCCCATTGTAGAGTTATTGGTGAGGTGAAATGCCACTCGAACCCAGAGCTAGTTGGTTCTCCCTGAAATGCGTTGTGAGACAATTCCACAGTTTCTCATATATGATCATCAAATTCTTGCTCAAATATTCACCACTCGATCTAATCAAGAATTTTTAATAGTTTTACCAAGTTTGTTTTATACTTCATTTAGAAATGTACGAAACATTTCAAATGATTCAGTTTTATGCTTCATGAGATAAACATAATCATATATGTTGAAATTATCAATCAAAGTAATGGAGTATTGATAACCTCCTTTAGCCATAGTATTTATAGGATCGCATACATCGGTAAGTATTAGTCTCAATAAATCACTGGGCCTTACACATTATCCTGTAAAGAGAGTCTTAGTCATCTTACCTAACAAACAATGCTTGCATGATTTATATGATTCAAAATCAAATGAATCTAAGAATCCATCCTTATAGAGCTTATTAATACGTTTCTCATTTTTGTAGCCAAGATGGCAATGTCAAATATAGTTATGATTTTAATCATTCAACATGAATTTCTTTGTATTTATGTTCAAAATGGGAGTATATGTGGACCTTTTCATGTTAAGAATATAAATGGGAGTATATACGGACCTTTTCATGTTAAGAATATAAAGAGCATCACACATATCAACATTTGCATAAAACACACCTTTAAGAGAAATGTAGAATTTATTATTTGTAATAATGTAATTAAAACCATCCAAGTCCAAACAAGAAATTGAAATGTTGATTTTGCTCAAGAAAGTCACATAATAACAATTACTTCGAGATAAATCAAGTCCACTTGAAAGAACTAAATCATAACATCCTATAGCTAGGGCACTAATTCTTGCTCCTTTTCTCACGTGTAGGACGATATCCCTTTTCTACAATTTTCCACTTCTTGTGAGATCCTCTACATTAATACAAATGTGAGACCCATATCCAATATCCTATACCTAGGAATTAGTATTAGATAAGTGAATATGAATAATAAAAATACCATACGCGGTAGTCTCACTACCTTTCTTCTTTTTCAATAGATCTTCCAAGTAAAAATCACAATTTCTAAGCCAAGGACCAGGAGTATGGTAGAAATGACAGTGCGATGACCCCTTCTCAAATTAGGGCATCGCTTAGCGTAATCCCGTAATTAAGCCCGAAACCTACACCACGTAGGATTTAACAATGTATTAGTTAGCCTTCCTAATACACTACCAAAAAAGCTACTTTTCTAATAAATCTTGCACCATTTTGAAACTTAATAGAACTTTTTAGAGTAGATTAAAATTTTATACAATTTAAAGGTTATTCAGTGGAAATCTTATCAAATTAGCGGAAACCATTCATATAAAACCCTAATATGTGGAAAAGCAGGACACAAAGATCGCAAGCATATATATGAACACGTGTGTGGTCAGATAACTATCTCTTAATTCATACTGTACATCCCCAAGAGTTTATAAATAAATATATAAAAGTCATACAATAGAATGAAAAACCTACTAAATCAAACATAACAGCACTCCATTGGCTCGAAGGTAGTCGTCGATCTCCTTTTTGCCCGGTCTGCTATTAGATGGATTTGCACCTACTATTACAAAAAGGACGGTGAGTAAAGTAAGTAGAGAGTAATAGAGAGACATTTATTAATATTTCCAAATGTACAACAAGTATATGAAAGTATAATAATAACAACTATGTTGAAAAGAAATCATGCTATAAGATACTTCAGTTAAGTAAAATGAAAGTGACACTGGGCTAAGTAGTAATGATCTCGAGTCGGTCGGCCGTGAGTTATATCACATCAACCTTTTCTCCACTATTTAGGGCGTAATCGATTATTTAAGATGCCTTCACATCATTATATATGCCTTTTCTATTTATAAATACGCACTAGTTCCCCTCAAATATGATGTATACTTGCCAACAACTCCGGTTCCCATACTCTGTGTGTTGCACAAGCTAGTGGTGAGATCTCAACAACCTTGGAAGTCCGGTGCCTGTGTGTTGCACACATCTCTATCATATCGTGGTCCTCGATTAAAACTACTTTCATTACCTAATAAATGACATGGTTTTGGAATCCATCAGATGTAACTGCATATCTAATACAAAACGGAAATCAGATTATAACACCATCATACACCTACCTAATTGCATTCTATTTCATTGAACTAGATATCTCTACAATCAATAATGACATAGCACATGATTTAGAGTCAACGAAACCATTTAATCAAAAACCAATGCCACAATAGTAAACTCATAAAATGAGAAGAAACAACAGGTCAGAGACGTATAGTATATAGGACAACTCAGTTCAAATAACTGTAAATATATTAGCAAAATAGGAATGAAATGTAAATGAATATCTCAATCATTTTACTTACAATCCATGAAAATTCCTAGCTAATCTGGTCTCCCGATACCTCAAAACATGTATCCGAACCATCGAGACTCATCTCTAGGCTCCTGGTATCATTTTTGATGTTTTAGAGTGTGTTTAGACCTTTAGTTAGGGTGTTAGAGTTGTTTAGAATGTTTAAGTTGAAATCAGATTACAGTTGTTTTTGGGCTGTCAAAGCACCAAGCAAGCTGGGTGAGTGGTCTAGCGCGCTAATGACCTCATTAGCGCATTAGTCAGATTTATTTGCACGCTACACACAGGTAGCATGTGCGTGGGTTTGTGTGATAATTTTTGTTTGTATGGCATGTTTAAATGAGTTTATAGCTTGTAGTATAAAAGAGAAATTTATATACAAGCCTATAATTAGCAAATAAATAATTAATGAATAAATTGTTAGTACTCTAAGTCCGACGAGGGAGTTGTGAAATGAATGTGCACACATAAGAATACTCGTAAGTGTATCCGGTAAATTTATTAGCAATAAAATACAAGATATATATAAATATTTATATGTAATTGATATAAATATATATATATATAATTAAGACTATAGGTTTGAATTGATTTATGTGGATCATTGGATTGCCTCAAAATGAGCGTCAATGGAGATTTATGTTAACATATGTGTGACAATTGGTTGTTTCACTTTAATAAGATAATTACTTGATCAGCCATAATATTGAGCGATGCATATCTCGAGGAAAACTCATATATATATTAATCAAAAGCTTCAAACTTATCACTACGTCACTGTTTGATCGAAAGACAGAGGGGGAGAGAGAAAAAGAGGGGGAGAGAGAATAAGCAGCTAAACGTTTAATCGAACGAAGGAGTTGATCAGAAGAGGTTTAATAGTCAATTGGAAGTGATCAAACCACTGTAGATTAAATCATTATGGGTGAATTTGAACTTGTTTTGAGCTAAATTTAATAGTGGGTGATGAATTCTCTATTAATTGTTGTTATTATTGATTGGAAATGAGTTTATACCTCGATAAAGGTCCCCCTTAATGTTGTGGGGATGGATTTGAGGGTTGTTGTTGATGTTGTTATATGAACAGGGGTTATTGCCTTGTTCACTGTTGAGGCAGCGAAGGTGGAGTGCGCTCCTTGTAGCAAGGAAACGCTCTCTTCATAAAGTGTCGGGAGCCCAATTGGTGGAGTGTGCCCCACTAAATGGGAGACCATGATCCTGCCTCAGTAAATAGCAACGGTGTTTGTTTTTTACTTCGATTTTCCTAAGGTCTTATGGACTAACTTAGGGGTTCTAAATATAGGGTATTAGGCATATATTTACCTCAAATGGTTTGTGATAGGGTTTAGAACACTAGGAAAGATCAAGTGACCTGAAAAAGTAAAGGAATTGTAATGAGACCTAATCGAGGTAAGTGGAACTCGTACCCTTCTCAATTATGCTTCATAAACTAGTATATTTTGTTCATATATCATTATGGACTGGGATTGGGGCAACAAACTGTGATTTAACTATTTATATGTGGTGAATCTCGAAAATGGTCGATAAGGCGAACATGGACTGAGGATTGAAAAAGTATGCCAGGAAATGAATTATGCTATTTGTCCTAATGAATGAAAGGATTCCCAAGAAATGGGTTCCAATCTTTTATCCTCATTCTGCTAGAGGTTTACTATAGTCGTCACTGTTTAGTTGAAGTTAGTAGCTCATTCAAGCAAGAATACACCAGAAGAGTCCCTTGTCGGCCATCATGTGGATTTTGTGGTTGCATTCTTGAGTGGTTGTAGTGTACAACTCCGAAATTAAATTGAATTATGAATCACTTGTACAGTTTTATGTTACCTATTGGAATTGCATTCAGTTATTTATTGCTTATATCAATTTGATTGCTAGAATATATATGTTTTGGATTCATATTGCTATTCATTGACTTATTGATATTAGTTAATAATCATTGTGTCTACGAGTATAACTTAATGAGCAAGTTCGAGCACTCATTCCTATTAACATTTCAGGTACACACACAAACGCATCAGCTAAAAGTAAGGAAAAGATTTAGAATTTTCACTATCATAATATAGCCTTGTTACTTGGAAACTAGTAATAACTCGGATACAGTTTGGTATCGAAGTTTAGGTTAATAGTTTTAATATACTTTAATAAGAGAACCTAATAAGTTTACTAATTATAACTGTAGGAGTTGTCTCGAGTTATAATTAAGCCTAAGATATTATTTTTGGGGGGAAATTGAAATTGAAAGTATTGTTATACGTTATTTGCTGCACTTATTGTTATCTATTGTATAGATATGATTTCCTTATATATAGTTTGAATGGACAAGGGTAGTCGTTGTTTAGCATGCCAAATTTGTAGTTGCAAAAATACATAGGTGTATATATATTTATATCTATAGTTTATATATACTAGTTGACGGGCACATGCTCTGCACGTAAGGCAAAGACATTTTTTTCTCATACTGTAATGACATAAAATTAAAACTTTTTCACTCTTCCTTTATTGCCCTTGGGAACGGCAATGGATGTTGTATTCTATTGGTGGAGTTAAAGAAGGCAGTTAGTACTGCTAGGCAAAAAAATATTAACACATACACTTTTTTCGTAAATGTATCTCTATAATAAAGTTAAACGATCCAGTATGAAGGTATACCATATGGAATTAAAAAAATTTCTAAAGATTGAGATATATTTGCTTAAAAAGGAAAACGTTAAGATACTTCTGCCGATCACACATACAATATATACAAGAATAATAATGACATAAGGCAACAAAATAAATGCACCAATGTTAAATTCACAATCACGAAAGTAAAGCAAGTCAAAATAAAACATCTAATACTGATTTAACTAAAAATTGGATCTACTCATTTGAAGAATGTCTTTATAAACTACAATTCTAGCGTGTGTACCTATGGTTCTATTTAGCTATCCATTTTTAAATAAAATCTTAGTTGACATCGTCGAAACTCCTCAAGATAATGTCACATAAAATTGATCGTTACTAAAAACGTGTTCTGGTAAGTCTATGCCGACATTAGGAATCGTTTGGCCTTGTGATTTATTAATGGTTCAAGCATAGACAATTTAACAGGGAATTGTTTTCGTATTATAGTGAAAGATAGTTTTATATTCTCCGATGGTTTGAGTGGTATCAGTGATTTAAATACTCGAGTACCATAATATTGGCCAATTGCAATTTTAGCTTCAATAACAATTTTATGGAATATTTTGCATATTAAACCCTTTCCATTAGATAATCCTACGTTCGGATCTAAATTCCTAAGAAACATTATTGGAGATCCTACTTTTAGAATTAACTTACGAGGTTGTAAACTGCCATGGGATATCGAATTCAAAATATCTTGTTGATAGAGATTCAATGTATCTTCTTCCGTACTATCAAATCAATAGTAATTGGTTGATTTTCTTCGAAACATATTTATTATTTCTTTATTTATTTCATCTACAACTTCATTCATTGGCATCAAGATTGCACTTCTAATAATTCTATTCTTCATGTCATTTATATCAATTTTAAAGGAGGGATATGTGGAAATTATTAAATCACTTATCAATTGTTAACCTTGCCATGGTATCACTAATTCATTTGGTAATTTCATCAAGTCGTCAATAATAAGAGTTTTGTCTCCATTATCTATACCTAAGAGGAAGTTTGCAAATGTAGGATCAATTTTGGAATGCATATTTTCTCTTAAATGGGTTTTTTCTATTAAAGGCCAAATGAAGACCAAACTATTAAAGCATCTACATTTTCAGCTCTAGTACCATTGATAACTACCGATACTACCTTGCGAAAATATCTTCCAAATACCATAATTTTACAAATAAACCGTTATTCTCCATAATGTCACATAATATCCTATCTAAAGCCTAAAAAGCATGTCTATGCCCTATCGTAGCTTCATCCCAAATAGTAATAGTAGACCGACGTAATAACTCTACTAGATCAGATTGCTTACTAATATTACAAGTCGATGTTGAATTTAATGTAATTGGGATTTAGAATTTGGAATGAGCAATAGACCTCCAGGTAAGCCCATAGCAGCTATCTCTAATGTGGTCGTGGCGATTCCTATATGTCTATTATTACGTAAATAAGCTAAAATCGCTTAATATAAAAATGTTTTGTCAGTACCACCACGCTTGTCAATAAAAAAACATCATTTTTTCTCTATTGTCTACATATTCAAAAATTCTTTGGAAGGCTATGTTTTGATCCACATTTAGTTGTGTACTAGAGTTCAAATCACTAGTTGGAATTGAAATTGACATTTCATTAATAATTACACTTGCAAAACTTCTGATCGATGATGAGACAGTTGGAAGGGGCACGTCATATTCACTAAGTTTTTATTGTATTGCGACAAAATCATTCTCAAATCTATCAAGCAATGATCTAATTGAATAGAAATATCTACTACCAAATTCATATAACTATCAATTGTATAATTTTCTATTAGATAAGGATATAACTCTTCCCATAATTCACGTAACCTAATTGGCTCGTAAAAAATTAATATCGCGGCAAATAGTCTTTGTGATGATAAAGGCGTATGTGAGTTTAATGCTTCTCTTAAACAATCTCGTATATTATTTTCATCCTCAAGTAGACCTCATTGTTCAACGGATCCCATAAATATGTTGTATAAAACTCCTTTAATAGTTTTTAAATCATCGAACGATAGTGAACCTTTAATGTGATTTAACAACAACCTCAAGTAGTATCGTTCAATTTTAGTAGGGGATACCGTATAAATTCTTACAATTATCTTTCTAGGATTTGTCTTTAATAACTATTTCATACCACTCTTACTCCACCAATATCGTTCAGGAAACTCACTATACAAATATTGTCATGCTTCAAGATCTACTACATTTTTCGCGAAGTATTCTGTAAGCATTGTATTGGATCTATGCTCATCTTCCACTATACTATTAAGATTCTCATTTTTGCTAAATTGTATATATTATTTATTTGGTAAATGAGTTCTTCAACCTACAACAGATGGAAAATCCCACTTGATGAAAATTTAAATATTTTCATAATGACTCAAGGGCATATACCCACCTTGCACTTATGAATTCATCAATTTCGTTTTCTCCATCTGGTCTATTTGTTACTCCGAATGAAATACAATACATATTTATATAAGTATTTAAATGACTTAATAGTTGAGAAAGTCTTGACATTAATATGAAAATCAAAACCTATGAGAAAATAAGAATTATATGGAACAACCCAGCTATTATATAAAATATGCCTACCTATAGTTTCTTGTGCACTATTATCTCTTTTTCGATAAAAAGAGTATGAATAATCTCCCTGTAAGGTAAATAAAGAAAATGATTGTGGATATCCTTTTTTGCATTTATTACTTTTCATACATACTGTAGTCGGATATAGAGTACCACAAGGGGTTATGCATCATGTGTGTTACAACAACATTGTATAAATTGGGTCCCGTCTCTAAACATGAGATTTATGCTCTTACTAAACTGTCATACTCATCGAGGTTATTTATCGTATCATTATCATTTAGAATAATTAAAATATGAGAATGTGGTAACCCTCTCTTTTGAAATTCAATAACATGGACGTGTGCAATAACTTTGCATAATACACATTGAACGAATAGTTCAATTTTCAATTCTTCTAATTTAGAATGGAGTATCCTAGTTGTTAAATTAGACCTATCTTGTACTTTGTGTCCAAGAAGCAACTCATTAGTAATTTCAGTCCAACGTGCATTGCGTGCCATAGTTATAAATAAATTGAGCTCATACCTTCATACTAAAACCATGGGATCTTGATACCGATGGTGCATATCCCTTGGACTCCTGACGTATGATGATGGTAGAACTATTCTCGTTTCAACATTTTCTATAATGCTAAATACTACATGAACAAACTAATTATTTTATGTATAGAAGAATTTGTATTTCTAAAGTACGGTAAAAATTAAATATTATATTATGATCATATGTAAGATATATGCCTGCATTTGTTTCTCCAACACTTCTAGCATCCCGAAGACCTCCATATAACTCTGACGTTATAGAGATTTGATTGTTTTTTAAAAATCGGAGTCACATATTTCCAATCTTCATGTACATGTCAATAACATGTTATTGAAGTAATTGTTCTCCAAGTAAGAATAGTGATATTTTAGTTGTGCGGACTTAAAAAATAAATGAGAGAAGCTAATTATATGTATTTTTGTATATAAAGTAATTTAAGAATATAAAGACGAATAAATACATGCTGGATGTATGAGTAATATGATAGACAGCTAATCCTTCTTTGACTATTGTCATAGATATTTAAATCCCATCCATATTATCCAAAGGACAAGAATTATGGGTATTGTAATGGGTCATAAAATCCTACAGTGTCACGAACGTTTTGAAGCACTCTAGTTTTTTTTAACGACAATGTTCCTCTCTTATGATGTCTTTTAATTATCATTTATTCATATTAACATTGTTGCTACTTAGGTTGCAGTAGGCAATTCGTGTACACATCGATTTGTAGTTAGTTCCTTCATAACTAACCTACAATCCTAAAGGTCACTTCATTGACCTAATTGACAAAGTGCATGGACAAAAGAGCTAAAAGTATTTAACATCTTCCTAATCATTTCTAACACTTCAATTCTTAGTATTTCATTTTGTAGAATACGATTAGACATTTCATTTTTCGTGTCATACAACTACATTTGTGTTGTGAATTGAATTGGAACTTGCTAAGAACTATAGAAGGAAAATAGAAGACTAAGATCTTCTATTACTACAAACTACTACTACAAAGGAGAATAAAAGAAATGAGATAGTTGGAATGAGAAGTTTTCATTCAACTTGGTGTGTTTTTACGATGAGGTTGGCACCCTTTATATAGGTCATTTGGTGATGATGATAAATGTACTTTATACAATGTGTACAAGTAACACATACACCCCATGTCATACAACACATTACAATTAATTTGACAATACATGAAAGAGTTGGTGTACATTGGAAATGGTTACAAGTAACATGATAATACATAGACAAGTGGAGGTACTATTAAGTGAGAAATACAAGTTACATGACTACACAATATGTTGGTGTACATGTATGGTCATCCATATTCCACAACACTCTCCCTTGGATGACACTTGGTTAGAGATTGTGCCTCATTAAAACTTCTACTAAGAAAAACCCTGTGGGAAAAAATATAGTAAAAGAAAAATAGTACACTATTCTCATAAATATTAAGATGGGTATAATATTGTTAAGATTGCCTCATTAAAAACCTTGCTAGGAAAACCCAATGGGATAAAACCATAGCTAAGGGAAAAAGAGTGCAATACACTAATCAATAACTCCCCCTCATGTGAACTTGGGTGAAACTTGTTCAGTTTCTTTACTTGCAATGTCTTTAAGTTTACGCAAGCCAATACCATATGTAAGCCTTTTAAATGTCGTAGTTGGTAAAGCTTTTGTGAATAAATCAGCAAGATTATCACTCGATCGGATTTGCTTGACATCAATTTCACCATTCTTCTGAAGCTCATGCGCATAAATGAATTTTGGTGAAATATGTTTTGTTCTGTCTCCTTTTATGAATCCTTCACTTAATTGTGAAATACATGCTGCATTATCTTCGTATAATATGGTTGGAGAACCTTTTATTGAAGGCAATCCACATGATTCTTGAATATGTTCAATCATGTTTCTTAACCAAATGCATTCATGACTTGCTTCATGAATTGCAAGTACTTCAGAATGATTGGAAGAAGTAGCAACCATAGTTTTTTTTACTGACTTCCATGTTACAACAGTATTACCACAGGTGAATACATATCCCGTTTGAGAACGGGCCTTGTGGGGATCAGATAAAAATCCAGCATTAGCATAACCTTGGAGATTCAATTTTACCCCTCTCGAGTAAAATAAACCCATGTCACTTGTTCCTCCAATATCTTGCAAGTAGGTTGACAGCAAAAGCAATGTCAGGTCTTGTACAATTTGCAAGATACATAAGTGCACCAATTGCACTTAAATATGGTACCTCTTGACCAATTAGCTCTTCATCACTTTCATGAGGTCGAAATGGATCCTTATCCACTTCAAGTGATTTGATAACCATTGCAGAGCTCAATGAATGTGCCATGCCCATATAAAATCTTTTTAATATTTTTTTTAATATAATTTGATTGATGGACAAGTACTCCACTTGAAAAATGTTCAATTTGCAAACCAAAACAAAGTCTTGTTTTTCCAAGTTCTTTCATCTTGAATTCCTTTTTCAAGTATTCGGATGTTCTAACGATGTCGTCGTGGTTTCCCACTATATTTAAATCATCAACATATACAACAATAATCACAAATCCCGTTGATGATCTTTTAATGAAGACACATGGGCAAAACGGATTATTTACGTATCCTTCTTTCGGTAAATAGTCACTGAGACATTTGTACCACATTCGTCCGGATTGTTTCAATCCGTACAAAGACCTTTGTAATTTTATAGAACGCATGTTATGAGGTTTTGATTTTATTTCATCGGATATTACAAATCCATCCGGGATTTTCATATATATCTCACTGTCTAGGGATCCGTACAGATATGCTGTAACGACATTCATTAAATGCATATCAAGCCCTTCAGAAATTGCAAGGCTTATCAAGAACCGAAATGTGATTGCATCTATAACAGGAGAATATATTTCCTCATAATCGATGCCGGGTCTTTATGAGAAACCTTGAGCTACAAGTCTTGCTTTGTACCTCGTAACTTCATTTTTTTTGTTTCTCTTTCGTAGAAATACCCATTTATATCCAACAGGTTTTATGCCATCTAGCGTTTGGACAATCGGTCCAAAAACCTCTCGTTTCCTTAACGAGTTTAGCTCAGCTTGGATAGCCTCTTGCCATTTTTGCCAATCAGGTATTTTTCGACATTCGTCCACTGATCGTGGTTCTGGATCATCATCATTTTCACGTATTTCCAATGACACATTGAAAGCAAATATATCATCAAGAACAATTTCATTTCGATCCCAAATCTTACCAGAGTTTAAATAATTTATTGAGATCTCATTATTTTCATCTTTTTCCTCTTTTTCTAGAGGAAGTTGTTCCTCATCAGAATCAACTTGTTCTGACAAACCCTTATCAAAGGATTCTTGTGCTTTCTCAGGAGTATTTTGATTTGTATTTATTTTTACTCCCGTTTTCCTCTTTCGAGGAATCGTATCCTTTGAACCAACCGGTCTTCCACGCTTTAAGCGTTTCGTTGGTTCTTGTGCCTTTTGCTGCACAGAGACATCAATTCTTGCATGAGCATTTACAGCTGAAATATGTGATTTTGTCGCTTGTTTTGCATCATTAAATACATCTGGTAATTGATTTGCAATTTGTTGCAAATGAATGATCTTTTGAACTTCGATTTCATACTGATTTGTGCGTGGATCATAATGTGATAAAGTTGATGCATTCCAAACAATTTAGCGCCATTTCTTTTGAATTAGCTTCTTATCTCCCCCTAATGGTGGGAAAATTGATTCGTCAAAGTGACAATCAACAAAACGTGCAGTAAATAAATCCCCTGTTAAGGGCTCAAGGTATCTTATAATGGGCGATGAGTTAAATCCAACATAAATCCCAAGTTTTCATTATGGACCCATCTTAATTCTATTGGGAGGTGGTATAGGAACATACACTGCACAACCAAAAATTCTCAAGTGTGAAATATTTGGTTGTTGACCTAAAATGAGTTGCATGGGGGAATGGTCATGGTATGCAGTAGGCCTATAACGAATGACAAATGCTGCATGAAGGACTGCATGTCCCCAAATTGAATTTGATAACTTAGTTCTCATGATTAAAGGTATGGCAATTAATTGAATGCGTTTGATCAGAGATTCTGCCAAACCATTCTGGGTATGCAGGGGTGGAACAGAATGTTCAATGGTAATTCCTATAGACATGCAATAATTTTTAAATGCTTGAGATTGAAATTCTCGGGCATTATCAAGACGGATGGCCTTGATTGGGTTGTCAGGGAATTGTGCTCTTAACTTAATGATTTGTGCTAAAAGTCGAGCAAATGCAACATTGCGAGTTGAAAGAAAACAAACATGTGACCATCTAGTTGATGCATCTATCAAAACCGTGAAATATCTAAATTGTCCACAGTGAGGATGAATAGGTCCACATATGTCTGCCTGAATGCGTTCTAAGAAAATTGGGGATTCCACGACAATTTTACTTTGAGATGGTTTAACTATCAATTTACCTTGAGAACAACTAGCACAATTATAATCACCAACTGAAAATATTTTTGTGACTCCTTAAAGGATGCCCATGTGAATTATTAATTATTCTTCGCATCATTGATGATCCTGGATGACCAAGCCTGTTATGCCATAAAATGAATGTCTTTGGATCATTAATTTTCTTATTTAAGACGACATTCGTTTCGACATGCCTTATATGAGTGAAATATAATCCAGAGGATAAAGCTGAGAATTTTTCTAACGCTTCTTTTTTCCCATTTGAAACCAATGTGACATAGAGAAATTCTCTATTATTTTCATTCACGGTTTCAATGTGATATCCATTTTGTCGAATATCTTTAAACAACAACAACAACAACAACATAGCCTCAATCCCAAATCGTCGATTATCTTTAAAGCTCAGTAAATTTCTTCTGAGTTTTTCAGAGTATAAGGCATTGTCAACATGAATTGTTGTTCCCCCAGGCAACATAATATTTGCTCTTCCAGAGCCATTAATCAAATTGGAGATGCCAAATATTGTTTGAACATTAGCCTCGGCTAAGTTCAAACTAGAGAAATATTCTCTATTTTTAAGGATTGTGTGCGTTGTAGCACAATCAGCAAGACATATATCGCTCTTATTTGATTCGTGATTTGAATACATGATTTGTTGATCCATCTGGACAAATAATGTTTGGCAAATTAGAAAAGAGTCATATTTCATTGATAAAAATTCATAAAATTTTTCCTTTGATTTTGAATGCATGGTAAAGGTCACGAATTTTTTTGGGTATATATGACAATATTTAGGCAAAATAGCCTTTAATATATGACCAAGAAAATGTCACAATTATGAGCGCTCATTGTCAATAATTATTTACCCTTTGTAGTGGTGCACCACTTTTGTTCCACCTTTTGTCGGAATTGTCAATACGACCTTTACCTGATATTTTCACCTTTTTCCACGTCCATAAACGTATTATTGCAATCATGATCATTATATGCAACATATGCTTCTTAATTTGAAGCCGAACTAATTGGACGGGATCTCATTATATATATATAATATCTCATTATTTTACTCAGCTACCATGAGACAAGAAACCAATTATTAATATTTATTGGATTGAGGTGCACACTCGATATTTCTTGCAGCAATAAATCGAGGCGGGCCACGTGACCTTCTTTTTATTGTCTCATCAGTCATATTTCCACATGGCCTCAACATAGATGTAATTAAAATTGCGGAATTATAATTAATATTTGACTGATTAAATTTTGTAGCTTGAGACTCAACCGCTCATTTTGAGCTTTTGGAGCATTACCTTTTTTGGTATTTATATATTTATAACTCCATAGGGTGAAAATATATATGAAATATTCACTTTTCAAATCTCTAAAGAGATATTGGCAAATGATTGTGTACAACATACAGCCTTGCATAGATGCAAGCTTTATTCATAATTTGTAATATCTAATTATCATGACAAGAATTATAATAAGGTAACAAATTCAACTATGGTTGATTAATATTTCGAAAGTAAATATAATATAAAATAATTTTCTCTTTTGTTTTATGTTAAAAAAAAACATAACATATGATTAAGTATATGTTCACAACTTGATTCATTAATAATCGAATGTACTATTCGTATGAGTTGGTGGGACAACCTCTAGGTTGGGTGGCGAGACAAAGTCTGCTTAATGACATGCCTCCTCGAACGGGATAACCCGTCTCCCTTTCAATGTTTAGCTTTACCGGGGACAAGGCTTACCCACTATCAACTCAAACTTATAGCATTATTTGTATTATAAAATCAAAAATAGAACGATAATTAATCGTTTGTAGTTTTAAAAGAAAACTAATTATCACATATTGACTTTTGATTTCTTATGTAGAAAATCGTACAACACGCAACTACAGAGCATACTTTCGCAATCGGTGACGTTATAATGCATATAGAAGTAATGCATGTAATAAAAGGAAGCAACCATGATAATATATAAATAAATTGAACTTATTTAAATAACAAAAGCTATACCTTCCTAGCTTTGTCTCCTTAACAAACCTTCTTGAATTTTAAGATCTCCTTAATGCTAGAGCAAGCACGTGCTGATAACGTGTTGTGAATTGAATTGGAACTTGTTAAGAACTAGAGAAGGAAAATAAAAGACTAAGATCTTCTATTACTACAAACTACTACTACATAGGAGAAGAGAAGAAACGAGATAGTTGGAATGAGAAGTTTTCATTCAACTTGGTGTGTTTTTACAATGAGGTTGGCACCCTTTATATAGGCCATTTGGCGATGATGATAAATGTACTTTATACAATGTGTACAAGTAACACATACACCCCAAGTCATACAACACATTACAAGTAATTTGACAATACATGGAAGAGTTGGTGTACATTGGAAATTGTTACAAGTAACATGACAATACATAGACAAGTGGAGGTACTATTAAGTGAGAAATACAAGTTACATGACTACACAATATGTTGGTGTACATGTATGGTCTTCCATATTCCACAACAATTTGAAGATTTCTTGGTCTTGACTCATTTGTAGGTAATAAACTACGAATTCTATGATATATTGTCCCTTGTACACGATAAAAGAATACACCATCTCTTTCATTTGGTAGGTTTGCATCGAACTTAACAGCCGTTGACGTAAAATAAAATGCACGATTATAAGATAAGATATTTTGCCTAAAGCGTTTGCCTATTTCACTTTGATCTAAATATAAATCTATTAATTCTTGAGAAGTAATAGGGCGAGGCAAGTCTAACTAATTCTACTTTTCATAGAGGTTTTTGATCTCTATGAAAAGTGTTATCTTTTAAGGTGTTATCGTATCTTCAAAGCTTACTTAGGGGTTTCAAACCTCTATCAAATCTTGACTATTTCATAGGGGTTCAAACCTCTATCAAATCTTGGCTATTTCATAGGGGTTTCAAACCTCTATAATATCTTCAAAGGCTTACATAGAATTCAAACCCCTATAAATTATAGTGATTTCATACGGGTTTGAAACCTCTATATTATAGGCTTACATAGGGGTTTGAAACCCTATGTAAGCCTTTAAAGATATTATACAATCCTCGAGGAGGTGCCCTTAACACAACGCACCAGTTTGATGAATCATTTTCACTAGAATAAAACACTTGTTTGGCCTGAGTTGCCAAAATATATGGATCATTATGATTGTGACATTGGTTAAAGTTTACTAGGGTAAACCACTACAAAAAAACAGCAAATCAGAAACGAATTTTCCGTCTCTGATTTGCAAAAATTCCGTCTCTAATTGCAATCAGAAATAGAACAGAGACGGAATGAGTTCCGTCTCTGAAAACGTAGTCGCTGATTCGATCAGAAACGGGAAATGGATTCCGTTTCCGATTAGAGACGGAATAGGGACAGAAATTAGAAACGGAACAGAGACGGAACAGAAATGGAATTTATTTCGAAATGGTACATTTGTAATTGCATTCCGTCTCTGATTCCGTAGCCGATTAGCAACGGAATCAGAAATGGAATTAATAAATTTATGAATTCCGTCTCTGATTCCGTTGCTAATCAGCAACAGAATCAGAGACGGAATCAGAGACGGAATGCAAATGGTCCGTCTCTGATTCCGTCTCTGATTAGAAACGGAATCAGAGACGGATTATTCCGTTTATGATTCCGTCTCTGTATCCGTTTCTGATTAGCACGGAATCAGAGACGGAATTCTTATTTCCGTCTCTGATCCGTTTGTGATTCATACATATATTTCTGGAAAATTAGAGACGGAATAGCAACGGAATATTTGAATTCCGTTGCTAATCCGTCTCTAATTTTCTGTTTTGTTTAATTATGACATAGAAACATAATCCAATTGGTTCTCCAACCTAAAAATTCAAATTACAACCCGATATGACCTACTCCATCGCCTGCACCCCTCCAACAACTCCTTGGGGGTGCTAACATCCCACAAAAAAGTCAAATTGCACATCCATACATCGACAATATATATCAACAAATATTCAAAAGAGAAAGAAAAAATGTGAAACTCAAAATTAGCCAAAAAATTTATATATCCACGAAAAATTGTCATGTATTACAAAAGCTCCAAAATTTGGAAGTATACACAAAAACTACCAATCCTATTGTTCAACAACCAAAAAAAAAGAACACTTACAATCCTATAAATATGCACATAAAGAATTAAGTTTAATAACCAAGAACAAAATGCATCTAATGTTCAACACATCCAATCACCAACACTCCAACATGACTGGTCAGAATAAGAATAGCAAAAATGACTTCATATAATAACTATAACGCAGCTTTGAAGCATTTCTGATTCTCCATCTGAGGACAACAACCAGTGATTATGCACTTGAAAGAAGTAGGCAAAGGAGAGATTATTGAACTAAGGATGTACATTGGAAGCGAATGAGAAAAATGGTGGATTTGAAGAAACATAGAAAGTAATAATAATCATACATAAAAAGTAGGCTTCGAATCTATTTTTTAATTTCTTTACGATTAAGTTTGCTTTGGTCTTTTGTCAATTCAACACATATGTAGGTAGAGAGGAATACTAGAGCTAATAAGGAACATGAAAGAAAATTAACTCATATTAAACATTAAATACAACACCATAGTCAATACATGAAGTTCCTTATGGAGACCCAATTTTCATTCAATTCAAAAGAAGACAACAACGACAACAAGTCGTAATAAAACATTGAAACAAAGTAGAAACAACACACACATTGTTGACTTTGATTTAGTTCTTTGAAAATTAGGATGAAAGCATTAACAACATTATGGGGATTGTAATAGGTGCAATGAGAACAACATAGAGCTTTTAGCATTAAAATAAGAAGAATTGACCATCATGTAAGTTGAGTTGGATTATTTATCAAGCTTTGTAAGGCATGCATTTCAACATGTATATGATAATGGTGAAGTGCAAGAATGCTAAAAGGAAAAAACTGAAAGTTAAGCACAAACTTTATCAAAGCAACATTCACATCCATCAAATTTGATCCTAAACTCATCATCTCATCCACCAACACTGCTGTGTGCTCCATTAGACTGAACCATCGAGGTGTTCCTACTCAAAAAAAAAAAGAATAAACCAGCTGAGATTCAAGAAATGCAGTGAAGAAAAAAAAACCATACACTGCTGAATAAGAAAGCTTCAAAAAAAAAGTAGGAGCAGCAAGCAAATGCAGTCAAGGAATGAAGTTTTGTTGTTGTTGTGAGTTTGGGGTGTCACTGTAGCTATTTTTCTACGCATAGGAGATGGCGAACAATGTATGTATAAGATGGACCTATCATGTAAGTTGAGTTGGATTATTTATCAAGCTTTGTAAGACATGCATTTCAACATGTATATGATAATGGTGAAGTGCAAGAATGCTAAAAGGAAAAAACTGAAAGTTAAGCACAAACCTTTATCAAAGCAACATTCACATCCATCAAATTTGATCCTAAACTCATCATCTCATCCACCAACACTGCTGTGTGCTCCATTAGACTGAACCATCGAGGTGTTCCTACTCAAAAAAAAAAAGAAAAAACCAGCTGAGATTCAAGAAATGCAGTGAAGAAAGAAAAAACCATACACTGCTGAATAAGAAAGCTTCCAAAAAAAAGTAGGAGCAGCAAGCAAATGCAGTCAAGGACTGAAGTTTTGTTGTTGTTGTGAGTTTGGGATGTCACTGTAGCTATTTTTCTATGCATTGGAGATGGCGAACAATGTATGTATAAGATGGACCTATCATGTAAGTTGAGTTGGATTATTTATCAAGCTTTGTAAGGCATGCATTTCAACATGTATATGATAATGGTGAAGTGCAAGAATGCTAAAAGGAAAAAACTGAAAGTTAAGCACAAACCTTTATCAAAGCAACATTCACATCCATCAAATTTGATCCTAAACTCATCAATCTCATCCGCCAACACTATTGTGTGCTCCATTACACTGAACCATCGAGGCGTTCCTACTCAAAAAAAAAAAAAAACCAGCTGAGATTCAAGAAATGCAGTGAAGAATAAAAAAACCATACACTGCTGAATAAGAAAACTTCCAAAAAAAAGTAAGCGAAGAAGCAAATGCGATCAAGGGTTTGAAGTTTTGTTGTTGTTGTGAGTTTGGGGTGTCACTGTAGCTATTTTTCTACGCATAGGAGATGGCGAACAATGTATGTATAAGATGGACCTATCATGTAAGTTGAGTTGGATTATTTATCAAGCTTTGTAAGCCATGCATTTCAACATGTATATGATAATGGTGCAGTGCAAGAATGCTAAAAGGAAAAAACTGAAAGTTAAGCACAAACCTTTATCAAAGCAACATTCACATCCATCAAATTTGATCCTAAACTCATCATCTCATCCACCAACACTGTTGTGTGCTCCATTAGACTGAACCATCTAGGTGTTCCTACTCAAAAAAAAAAGAAAAAACCAGCTGAGATTCAAGAAATGCAATGAAGAAAAAAAAAACCATACACTGCTTAATAAGAAAGCTTCCAAAAAAAAGTAGGAGCAGCAAGCAAATGCAGTCAAGGACTGAAGTTTTATTCTTGTTGTAAGTTTGGGGTGTCACTGTAGCTATTTTTCTACGCATAGGAGATGGCGAACAATGTATGTATAAGATGGACCTATCATGTAAGTTGAGTTGGATTATTATCAAGCTTTGTTAGGCATGCATTTCAACATGTATATGATAATGGTGAAGTGCAAAAATGCTAAAAGGAAAAAACTGAAAGTTAAGCACAAACCTTTATCAAAGCAACATTCACATCCATCAAATTTGATCCTAAACTCATCATCTCATCCACCAACACTGTTGTGTGCTCCATTAGACAGAACCATCGAGGTGTTCCTACTCAAAAAAAAAAAAAAACCAGCTGAGGTCCTCTCCTGCAGTGAAGAAAAAAAAAACCATACAAATAGATAGTATACGTACATTGAAATGTTGGGTCACTTCCTTGATCTGCTGCAATTAAATAAAAAACATAGCAGAACCTACCTGATAAACAGCCCTCACAGTGCCCTCTATTTTCCCAGTCTCTCTATTTTCCCATCAATCTTGATAGGAAGTCATCATCTCATCCACCAACACTGCTGTGTGCTCCAAAACAAACCAGCCATGTGTTCCTACTCTCCAAAAAAAAAAAAAACTAGCCGAGGTCCTCTCCTGCAGTGAAGAAAAAGAAAAAAAAATCACAAATAGAATAAAAAGCTTAAAAAAAAAAGATCACCAGCAATAAGTAGAACTGAGATAGGAATGAAGTTTTGTTGTTGTTGTGACTTTGTGGTGTTACTGTAGCTATTTTTCTACGCATTGTATCCATAATCCTAGCTAATGCAGTTGAAATTGAAAATAGTTACTCATTGATTCCATTTGAAACAGAAGAGAGAGGATCAACTGCCCTTCATGCCGAATCCAAAGAAACAATTCACCAAAGAACACCAAAAGCTCACCATGTCACTTCCACCATCCTACCATTTCACCAAAGAACACCGAAAGCAAATAAGAGTGTTAAAATTAGTGCTTTAGCCTACATAGTTTCTATTTACGTTATTTATTTAATTATGATGTGTGCAGTTCAAGATTTAGAAACTTCCTATTTCTTTTTTAAATTGGGGAAGCTCATACTTCTTAGGTGTTTAGTTTAGTTCAGATGAACTTATTTAAGGTTTAATAAGTTTCTATTCTTAAAGTGTTTTGTCTAGGAAAGTTATAAGATTTATGAGTTTATGTAATTTAGGAGTTACTATTTTGGTTTAGTTTTCTAAACTATTTATTACGTGCAACTATTTTTCATGAAATAAAGAGACCAAAATTACTTTTCAAGTTGTGTGTGCAACAGTGTTTAAGGAGAACGAAAACATTGTATTTTGGACTCCTTTGTTCATTCTCTCCTATGTGTAGAATACAAGTCAATTGTAACTTCTATCTTTCATTGGCTTTAAAACCAAGAATATTTACCAACTTAAAGTTTGACTTTGAGTTTCAAATTATATTTTTGAACATATCCATGAGATTTTATCACTCAACAACCTCAGTTTAAAGTTAATAGACTTGAATGAAAAAAAGTCGAGAATTTTGAAAACTTCTATGATTGTTTTGACGCAATTCAAGTTTCACAAAAACCTCTATATTTAAGAAATTAATTTCCATAAGGGATTGTCTTACAAACCCTTTCCTTAAACTAACTTGAAATGACTTCCAATGGACTTTGATTATTCAATAATACTTACAAACAATAGGGAAAGTTTGTAACACCAAGTTTGGACATTTGTGCTAAGTTAAGTATCAATAGGGTATTTAAAATGAGTAAAAGACGCCTCTCGGGTTTATTCCTTCGCATCAAGCCTTCGTATATAGTAACAATGAGCAATTTGGGACTATGTGGACTTAGTATAAACTTGTTTAGGACACATTAAAGTTGAGATTGGATCTATGCTATATAGAAAAGACATAGTTTGGTCTTCGCATCACACGGGCCAGCTTCCTCAATCAAGTCACAATCACTATATTTTGGGATCAGGAAGGGCATTTCTTTTAGTTGAAAGATTTGCATACACAAAACCCAATGAAATTCAAAGTAAAAGCAGCATAAATGAAGGTCCTTGCCTCGGCATAAAAGCCACCACTGCTAATCATTGAACTGGTTTGTTTGACACAACTGAGATTCAAGAAATCCCCTATATCCACTTGGCTAGAAAAAAAAAAGCATTTAAGACTAAATGGAAATGTCCTAATTAGTACGCGAGTTCGAATCTCCCATGGCATTGCAATCATATTATATCATAACACATATTCTTAAACATAGAACCCCAAAGACTCTACTTACAATAATCTGAGTTTTAAAATAGGCGTCTTTGTCAATGAGTTGGGTTTTTGAATTAGATTTTCTTGAATGGGATTTAGCCCAATAACAAAACAATTAGCACAAAAACCAAACAAATTAAAACACAGCCAGATGATTGAAAAAATTAACTTTCTAGAAACCTAATATACTTTAGCCGAGTAAGATCAAGTGCAGAAAAGGCCATTCAACTATCACTAATGAAAAACGAAATGAAGAAGAAGGCAGGATAAAGAAAAAATGTAATACCTAATGTTGGTTTGAGTCAAAGATGAAAGGTCCATCTTAGCTTTCTCATCGGTCCCAGTGAGGCGCTGAAGTGCTTGATTGTCTTTCAAAAGATCAATGCCATCGTCTCTCTTGCTTGTCTCAGTGAGGTCCCAACAAGGCAATCTCCAAACTCTCTGTTACAACAAGTGTATAAGTAGGTCAACAACTAACAAATAGCAACATGTTGAAAACTGCAAAAAAACGAAATAAGGAACTTCATCATCAGTACCCTCCACTACATCAGGCTTCAACAAACCACCATGAATTGCAGGTACATTCATTGTTCATTTATCCTCTGTATATCTTAGTTGCCTTGGAAGCCCAGTTCATGCATAAGTTATCATGGATTTTATTTTTTATACCTTTTCCTCCCCAAAAAAATTTTTTTAACCTCAGTTTAAGTAAAATATACTATAAGTAAATAATGTTTGCAGAATTAATCCATGAGAGAAGAAAACATGCTGGCTGTTGTGTGCAAATCTTATGCCGTTGCAGGTTCTCTCCAGTGCTATGATGAAGAAAGTGGTAGAATTGACAGGGAGCAACATCTTCATGCCATAGCAAATGAATTTGGGAAATCGATAAAGGGTCGTTTTCCGGTCATCTGTGTTGAGAACATGTAGGCTATTCTTCTTCTAGGGACATGCGATAATAGAAAAACGAGAGCCTACATGTTCTCAACACAGATGAACGAAAAACGAGCCTTTATCGACTTCCCAAATTCATTTGCTATTGATGAAGATGTTGCTCCCTGTCAATTCTACCACTTTCTTCATCATAGCACTCGAGATAACCTGCACCGCCATAAGACTTACACACAACAGCCAGCATGTTTTCTTCTCCCATAGATTATGCAAACATTCTGTACTTATAGTATATTTTACTTAAAAACAAAAAAAAATTTGGGGGAGCAAAAGCTCAAAAAATTAAAATCCACTATAAAATATGGAATATCAATCTAAATATGCACAAAAAGAAGTGTCAATCATAAAGTAATTCGAAGAATTGTTGAAGTTGTCTACACTATAAAACGTTTAATCTAAGAATTTACACAAACAACAAGTGAAATACCTATGTATCACCAACCTGCTCATCTCTCGGCCGAGCCCTGGTCATTATCGTCTTCGCTAGTTTCCTCGTCAGCGAATTTTGGCTAACAGCAACAAACTGCTAGCCATTCTTGTCGGTCGTTCCTCATAGAAGGGTACGAAAGGTAGTAGACTTGAGTGGCTTGCATTGCTAGTACAAATGGCTCGTAGTTGTTATATCATCGACTTCGATGAACCTCTACCAATTGAAGTGTTGGGTGAGTCCTCACACCATGATTCGGTGTAGGGTCATACCATTCACACTTAAACAAGACCACATGTTTGAGGCCGGTATACTCAATCTCCACAACCTCTTGCGGTACTCCATAATAGTTATGGGAAACATCGGCGTAGTTTGAACCCTTCACCAAAACACCGCTGCTCTGCGTCGATCTATTAACGTCATATGTTGCGGAGTGGAACTTATACCCATTAACAAGGTAACCAGGGTAGACAGTACATGATCGACTAGGACCAACGAGAAAGATCAACGAGCGTCTCGTCAACTATAGAATTCCGAGCCTATTCAAAAAAATTAGAGATGCAATATGACACATTACTTATGGAAGAAACATTTGAATCTATAACGTACAAAAGTAATGACCTTACATATGTTTGAAACCAAATGGGGAAGTTGTGCTCTAGACTACTATCAACTTCCGACTCCCCCATTGCTTGAGTGATTTCATCGACGAATATCCTAGAAGAAACGAACATGTAAGTCGGTTGTTTTACTAAAATATGAACAATGAATGTACTGCATTATTGAATGAAAGTGACGGACATACTGAACGTAAGGAGCGATCTCAGGACAATTGAGCAGTATGTACGAATGAGCGGCATTATACTCCTGCTCTGTTAAGTACCGCTCATTCGACTTGCCCATGGGTCGACCAGGATAAGTGAAAATTGAGAAATTGCCGACGAAGTTCGGTGTGGGACCGAGACCGCCATCGTCGTTACGTGGCACTTTGTCATGCAACATAAAGACGTGATCTTCGAAGTAGTAAGAACAAAAGGATGTGACCTCTTCGACCAAATAAGCATTACACATAGAGCCCTCAACCTTCGCTTTGTTTCGCACATTGTTCTTCAAATGTTTAAGGTACCTGTATGAATGTTATAGGAAATGTTGATATAAAACCTATTGAATGGGAAAATAATTTCAAGGGCTCAAGATAGTACCTCTCAAATGGATACATCCATCGAAATTGAACGGACCGGCCAGACGGACGGGCCTTGTAGGCCAAGTGGATTGGTAGGTGTTCCATAGAGTCAAATAAGCTTGGAGGGAATATTTTTTCCAACTTGCAAATGATTTTTGGTATTTCAGACTCTAAGACTCCCATATCTTGGATACTGACACGTTTCGCAGTTAGGGATCGGAAAAAAAGGCTTAATTCGCTAATTGCAACCCAAACCGAGTTTGGGAGGAGTTCTCTGAATGCAATTGGTATCAACCGTTGCATGAATATATGACAATCATGGCTCTTCATGCCGAACATTCGCAGTTTCTTTGGATCTACACATCGATCAAGATTCGATGCGTAACCATCAGGAAAAAGCAACTTTTCAACCCACTCGCGCAATTTTTGTTTTTTTGATGTATCAAGAGCATAGCACCCAAGGACGTAAGTATTTATCGCCGAATCAATGTGTAGAGAAGGTCGGTGACAATATTCACGAATATCTTGCCTCGATTTTGCATTGTCCTTACTCTTGCCCGGTACACACATAATAGTGTTGAATATGTTGTCAAAAACATTTTTTTCAATGTGCATGACATCTAAGTTGTGGCGGATCAAGTTTGTCTTCCAATACGGCAAGTCCCAGAATATGCTTTTCTTCCTCCATCCCGAATTCTTAGCTATCCGCCCATTCACAGATTCAGCTCCGATTTCTGTCACCTTCATCAAGCCAAACGATTCAATTTCTGCCAAAATTTCTTCACCAGAACGCAAAGCGGGCGGATCATTATTTATGACCATTTTGCCTCTAATGAAATTTTTTTTGTCTTTCCTTAATGGTGATGACTTCGCCAAGAAACGACGATGACAGTCGAACCACGATGTCTTACCACCATTTCGCAATTGAAATGCATTTGTATCCTCCATACAATATGGACAAGCGTACTTACTGTGTGTGCTCCAACCGGACAACATGCTATATGTAGGGAAATCACTAACAGTCCATAAAAGGGCAACTCGCATGAGAAAATTTGTCTTGGTGGAGACGTCGTATGTAATCACCCCATTGTTCAATAAATCTTGCAACTCTTTCACAAGCGGCAGAAGGAACACGTCGATTTTCTGCTTTGGGCTGGTCGGTCCAGGAACGATAACCGTTAAGAACATAAACTCAGATTCCATGCACATCGACGGTGGAAGGTTGTAAGGAGTCAAAATCACGGGCCACGAAGAGTACGATTTCCCGGAAAGCCCAAATACTTGAAAACCATCAGTGCACAATCTTAAACGAACATTCCGAACCTCGGCGGCGAAGTCTCTATTGATGTCATTAAAATGTCTCCAAGCCATCTAATCAGAACAGTGTTGCATAACATCTTCTGGCGATGAATGATCTCCATGCCATCGCATATGTTTTGCGGTTGACTCAGACGCATACAATCGTTGCAACCGAGGGCCCAAAGGGAAGTAGTACATTCTTTTGCAAGGGCGGTTTTTTGTGTTCCAACCACGACCTCGTCGATGTGCAACGTATCGTGATTTCCCACAAAATTTACATGACGTCAACTCAGAGTCCACTCCCCAATAAATCATACATTGGTCCTCACAACAATCTATTTTCTCAACAGGTAGACCTAGACCTCGCATTAGTCTTTTAGTGGCATAAAAATTTTCAACCAATGAGTTGTCATTTGGCAAACAATCCTTCATGAGTTTAATGATTTCATTATACCCTCGTTCAGATATATGATGTTCAGACTTGATCGCAAGTAATCTTGCCATTGCGGACAATGTTGTCATGGTTTCGCAACCAGGCCATAATTGTTCCCTACTTGCATCAATCATGTCATATAGTTGGCGTGCTTGGGGGTTTGGTGATTCTTCCACGTCATTCCAATTGAAACTTGGACCTGCCACGTTGTGTAGCATCTCGCGGTAAGGTGTCGGATCGTATCCTCCCACATCAGCATCATCAATATGGCTATCCATTTCGTGAAAATTTTGCGGGCCTTCATCTCCGTTCTCACCATGTTCGTACCAACTGTGATATCCCGTGACAAATCCATACCTACATATGTGGTACTCAACCGTTTCGACGTCCAGGTACGGTACAAGTCGACATTTCTTAAAATTGCACGGACATCTAATCTTCCTTTCACTTTGGTATGTAGGACAATGTTGTTTTGCAAATGATATGAATTCTTTAACCTTCGCCGCGAATTCAATTCGAACGTAACCGTTGTCGAGCCGGTTGTACATCCAGTCTCTACTTGTAGACGACATTCCTATTCGAACGTAACCGTTGTCGAGCCGGTTGTCTATTCAAGTAATGAAATAATAATGATTAAGATGATAGGAAATCTCACTAATTGGAGAATATTGTAAATCGGAATAGCGATCAAGACCATCTAGAAGAAATTGATAGCTAAGTGAAAGAACGAGGTTCTTGTTGAACTAACGAATAGAGAATAAATTGACAAAGATAGGAAGTAATTAATTTTCTAACTAGTCAGCGTTACACGATGTCTCAGGTTTCATTTATGATCGTATTGTAATGTAATGTCTCTTTTCATATGATGATAGATGTAATTAGATCACTCTAGTCATGGAATGACTTATATAATTATAGGCTTTATTAAGAAATGCTAGAATGGCGATAGATCAAATTTACTTTAATATCTAATGTTGTCCTTAATTATTATCTTGCTAAGTATTAATGTTTGAATGCAATTCAAGGCACCAAATGCAAAGTACAACAACATTTCAAAGTAAGATGCTATCTTGTTCAGAACTTACCATTTTTCAATGAATTCATTTGTTGACTAGAGCATTTTATTCCATTTTTCAACTTAGCGTAGTGAATTTTATTTCCATTTACTACTTAGGAAGTTATTAGTCAAATTAGCTCCTAAGTTATTAACTAGTCTAAATTTCTCCAAAGTACAACTATTCCATATATAAGTCAAGTGACCTAAAATTGGATTACTAAGCTAATGTTCCATTAAGTGTTTTTTATTAAGAAATGCTAGAATGGATTATTTACCTCATCATAAATATGTAAGATGCCTGGATTAGAAAGTAATTGTTTTAACTTTTCATTGAACTAAGGATAGGGAGTTGAAAATTCAAAGTGTTTTTTATCTATACCAACTATGCTCATTGGAAAGTAAGGATGAAGTTCTACATTAGGGTGAAAATTAGACTTTTGTGGGAGTCAATTGAGAATAGGTACAGTCCACCGAATAGGGCCATGAGAGAATACATCATTGAGGAGACCAAGATTGAGCTCTCCAATGATCAAGCCATGAATAATTTTTATTCCTCGCTTTATGAGAACAAATTTAACAGAGTTAGGCCTTGTCAAACAACTAAGGAAGTGAAGGAGAAGCTTAGGGTACATTATAAAGGTCAACATCAAGTGAAGAAAAATGTTGATAATCGAGGGGCACTATGAGACTTTCAGAGTTGGCTCCGATGAAGACATAGCCACAACCATCACTTCGTTCACCAAGCTCTTGAATGAGATCAAGAATCATGCAAAGAACTATGATCAAAGTAATACCTAGTATATTCAGAATTAGATTTTCATATTTCAGATCATTGCACCTATTATCAATTTTTTGGCATTTCAGAATAGCATAACCAAACATAATAAAATAGCAAGGAATAAAAAACACCCCATTCATGATAAATTTGAACAAAAAGACCGAACGAAAATTCTTGATTTCATTAGACTGAAAGGAAGTGGAAACTTGTTCTTTTTATAAATGTTAGTTGAACACCTACATAACACATCAAGAGAGACACCGAACATATAACAAAGACATCAATATATCACTTATGATAGCTGAATATTTATACACATCAAGATATGATACAATAGCAAGGGAGACATACTGGTAAAGTTACAACCAAATCAAATTTATTTAAATTATACATTTAAATAGGTAAACCAACATTAAGATATGATAAAATAGCAAGGAACACCTACATAACATGTCACTACCAATTCACCATAAACAATGGTTCGAGAGGAAAGAGGGAGAACTCACCAATCAAGCACGGCGAGGCGCGGAATGAATGAGAGCACAATACCACCGAACAGAGATCGAAGAGGGGACTGAATGAGAGCACGAAGTGAGACCCGAGAGGAGCAGAGGCACGGACTGAAATGGTTCAAGACAACCGAACACGACCGAGCAGGGCAGCGCTACCAGGGAGCAATGTAGTGCGAGGACGACTTGTTGGGGGTTGGGGATTTGGGGGCGGTGGATCGGAGACAGACGGAGAGACCAAAGAGAGAGAGTTGAGAGCAACGGAACAGAGACGCATTTGTTGGGGGTTGGAGATTTGGGGGCCGGTCACCGGAGAGACGGCGCGACCAGGGAGGAGAGACTAGAGTATAGAGGAGAGACGACGAAGACGATGAGATCGAATCGCGCGATTTCGTTTCTTGGTTAGGGCTTTCGGTGGTGGGGAGGACGAGACGAGGGGGGGTTTTGGAGGGGGTAAAGAGAAATCTCGAGATTTTTTGTCACAAATCTCGAGATTTGATGAACGGTATAACAAAATAAAGTTTTGGCGGGAATGGTGGCGCCATTTTTCAGAGACGGAATTTAATTCCGTCTCTAATTCCGTCTCTGATCCGTCTCAAATCCGTCTCTGAATGTTTCCGTCTCAATTCCGTCGCTAACTTTTTAATTTAGAAACGGAAATTATTCCGTTTCTAATTCCGTTTCTGATTTGTTGTTTTTTTGTAGTGAACCCATCTTCAACTTTCATACCGTTTCCCTCATTAACCCAGTCACACAAGAATAATGGAAATCGATATATAAAATAATCCAATATAATTATCTCTCTTATAACCCCATAATAATCAACTTCACTTCTTCTTTTTGCATTGTCACGTGAACTTGATCTACAAAGGCTATCGACACCTTCAACAAACACGTTAGAATTCTGAGTAACTCTTTCAACATCTCTTGTATGAAACTTTAATCCACTAATTGCGTAACCTGAACAAGAAAGTGCATTTTTTCTTGATTTTCTAGAAATCCAATGCAACATGTTTGACTCATCAACATTCTGAGACTTAACCTGTAAAGATATACACGGTAAGTTGTAAGCAAAAAATGCACGAGTTTTAAAATAATTGTTGGAATTAAACTTAAAAATATAGTTGAAGACCTTACAATCTTTTCTTCAAACCATTCACTAAATGTCCTTGTATGTTTCATCCATAATTGGTTGCACTCCTTCCAAGGCGTTTGTCTCTACGCTTCAACTCATTGATATGCATTCTAAACATATAAATTAAGAAATCGGATCAGGAATTCAAATCAATAAAATGATCTAATTAACTATCATACTTACTCCAAATAAGGTTCAACAATCTTCAAATTGAACAATATACATCGATGTGCTTTTTCCAACATATCGTCTGACAACATTTTTGTATATACTGCTGAGATTGGTTCTCCTTCCAGCATTGTCTCATTGTGAATATTAGTGTCCCGAAGTTCTTGATCTCCCATATCAGTTGATTGTTCTAACTTTCTACTGCAAAATCGCACGCACTCATCGGCAATGTAACATTCTGACATGCATCCCTCTGGCCTTGCTCGATTTTTACAATAACTTTTGAGCTTTTTCATATATTTTTCAAATGGATACATCCACCGGTATTGGACCGGTCCACCTAAGCGAGCTTCCTTTGCCAAGTGGATTGGTAAACGAACCATAATATCGAAAAATGAAGGAGAGAAATATCTCTCTAACATGCATAAAGTTTCCCCAATTCCATTCTCAAGATCCAAGAGTTTATTTTTATCTACGACTCTTTGGCATAGTTCATTAAAACAAATTACAATATCAAAATATTGCAATCCGAGGTCCTTTGGGTAGAAGTCCCCTCAAAGCAACATATAGCAATTGTTGCATTAGAACATGACAGTAATGATATGTGAGACCTACAATGGCGAAATCCTTTTGTGATACATGATTTGCAAAATTGGATCCATAACCATCTGGAAGTTTCATATTTGACAATCTTCGGCAAAATATATGCTTCTCAGCTTTAGAAAGTCTAAATGATGCTGTCGGGAGATATATTCGACTCCCACGAACTTGAGGATGCAATCTTCGCCGAATTCCCATATTTTCCAAATCCTTTCGTGAACTAAGTCCATCTTTTGATTTACCTTTTATATCAAGAATCATGCCAATAATGCTTTCACAAACATTCTTCTCGATGTGCATAACGTCCGAATTGTGGCGTAAAACCAAGTGCTGAAAAGAACGATGAATAGTTTAATGCAATTGCAAATAATTAAAGAAATTTTTACACATCAACTTAGTATCATACCTCCCAATATGGCAAACTAATAAAAATGGACATCTTCTTCCAGATTCCATGGTTTCAATGGCCTCCGATGTATTCTTCTTCCTTGATTTTTTCCTCTTTCTTTTCGTACCTCTTTCCCCTGATTCACATCTCTCTTTCTTTTTTCCTTTTTTCCCCCAATCATTTTTTATATTCTTTAATGCATTTCCATCAAACCAAGTACTTTTATTTCGAAAAATGTGATCACGTTCAAGGAATCTTCTGTGGCCCATGTATATAGTTTTCTTGCTTGAAGTCAACCATGTTGAACATGTGTTAACCCCACAAATTGGGCAAGCAAAATTTCCTTTTGTAAAACATCCAACTAAATTCCCATAAGCTGGAAAATTGTTGATCATCCACAATAAAATTGCTCTCAAATTAAAAATGCTTTGAATTGTTGCGTCAAATACAACTACTCCATCCTTCCACAACTTCATCAAATCTTCAATCAAAGGTTGTAGATAGATATCTATGTCATTTCCTGGTTGCTTTGGGCCTGGAATTAATAATGTTAACATCATACTATCTTCCTTAAAGCAAAGCCAAGGAGGAAAATTGTAAGTGACTAACATTACTGGCCAACAACTATATGGAGAGCTAAAATCACGAAAAGGATTGAATCCATCCGCAGAAAGGCTAAGCCTTAGATTTCGAGGCTCTAATGCAAACTCAGGCCACTTGTGATTAACTAAATCCCATGCTATTGAATCTACTGGGTGTCGCATCTTACCATCTTGGCTTAAATAGGAAAAGTGCCACAATAAATTTTTAGCTATTTCCAATGACCCATACATTCTTTTGAATCTCGGTATGATAGGAAAATATCTCAAGATCTTAGCAGGAATTCTTTTTTTGGTCTCTTTGTTAGATTTACTAACTTTCCATCTAGATGACTTGCATTTAGGACATGCATCTAAAGCTTCATTTTCCTTCCTAAATAAGCAACAATCATTTACACAAGCATGAGTCTTTTCACAATGAAGCTCATACTCCTTTAGCAACTTCTTCACCTCTTGTAATGACTTAGGGAGAATATTTTCTTGTGGAAACATGTCTACCACAATCTTTAATAGTTCATTAAAACCATTATTAGATAGACTATAAATAGATTTATGCTTGTACAAAATCACGGCGGCATAAAATCTGGTGTACTTTGTGCAACCTGAATAGAGAGGTGGAGTTTTGTCCTCTTCAAATAACCTTTCGTCGTCAACTTGGATATTGACATCTTCTAGATCGTCATCCCCACCATCTCTTTCATCCCTAACAACTCCATCCCCTTCATCCCTAACAACTCCATCCCTATCATCCCTAGCAACTCCATCTCTTTGATCCCTATCAACTTCATCCCCATCATCCATTTCATCATCTTCATCCGTGGCAACTCCATCCCCATCATCCCTAACAACTCCATCTCATTCATCCCTAGCAACTCCATCTCTTTGATCCCTATCAACTCCATCCCCATTATCCATATCATCCTCTTGATCCGTAGCAACTCCATCCCCATAATCCCTAACAACTCCATCTCCTTCATCCCCTTCATCCCTAGCAACTCCATCCCCATCATCCCCTTCATCCGTAGTAATTTCATTACTTTCATCCGTAGCAACTCTATCCCCTTCATCATTTGCGACTTCAGTCCTTACAATGGGGCTACTCTCTCCATGACGGAACCAAATTGTATACATGGGATCCAATCCATATATGATTAGATGGTTGTATGCAATATCACACTTCACACGAGACATGTTTCGACAGTTTTGACATGGACACCTAATTCCTTCTGGATGTCCTTCTCTAGCTTGAGCTTGAAGAACGAATGCATTTGCTCCTTTACAATATTCTTTTGAAACTCTAATACAAAAACAAAAAAAAAACTTTAAATAGTAAGTTTCAACCTTACAAAAAATATGAACGCTTCTATTACTGTAAAAAGATAATATTAACCTCGAATGTCTGGCCCAACCTTTATGCATCATGAGATTGTAATCTTTGCTTGGTTAAATTTGAAGAACGTTAATATCTATTACCTCCTTTTTGTTTAAAATTCTTTGTACATATTTTAAATTTCTTGCATTTAAAATTAATAAGAAGTAATTCGATTATTGCAACTGATGGAAAATTAATGTTAATCATATATGTACATCTAGCAAAACTCATATTTCATCTTAGTTACTTCAACTGATCGAGCTAGGGAGTACATATTAATACTCATATAAGTGTAAAATGAAATTATATGTACATTTGAATGGAGAAGAGCTCAAATTAATTAATAAGTACATTTTCTTATATAAATAGATAAGATTATACAACCTAATAATTTGGTGAAAGGTCTTGTTACCATCAATAACTTTTTTAGATCAATAATTAATGATTTCATTTCATAAAACATAAGATATATCATTTTTATACATTAGGCTCAAAGTATCTTATGGAGACTTAATTACATCACACTTTGCTATAACACATATGTTTAGTCTTGTCGCCCTGACTTTGACGTTCACAAGTTGGAAGGATCTGAATTTACTTAGATAAAAAGGTGGTACACTCGTTAGAATAGGGTCTTACATATGTTTAGTCCTTGTTGAGAGAGGAACTAACCAAGTATTATTTTACATCTTTAATTGAATAGGATACAAAACCTCACATTAGTTCATAAACCAAGCAAAGAAGACATTAATAAAAAGAGTAAAATTTAAAGAATTATTGACCTTGATTTCTAAAAATAAAAAAGAATGAATTGAAAAACAAAATATAATGTAAACAGAAATTTTTTGGTAAAGAAAGAGCAACTGGAAACAAGTATACCTCTTGAATCAATTTACCAGTAGAAATTTGCCTCAAACCCGATGACTAAAAGTCTTTCATTTCTTCTTTTTCTGCTCCGACTCAAACTCAACCTTATGTTTACACAGTCTCACATGACCTCCAAACCTATGAATCAATCTCTACAAGTCACTAACACTACAGATTCTTCTATAACAAAATCTCATCATAATCAAAACTGTAGATAACACACAAGAATGACTAAATTAACAACTAGAGACTCTTCACTTGTCAATAATCAATCAAAGTTCAATCTATAGAGCAAAAAACTGGCTTGGACTTCCGACCTAGAGCAAATCAATCATCAAAGCTAATTCAACACAGAAACTATAAACGTCAAATACATTCATCGCTAATTCAAGTCACGAACCATAAAAAACAAAATTCATCAACCTAATGAACATAGAGACTTAAAGAGACCGTAAATCAAGTAACCAATCGCCACGCCCAATCCAACACACAACCTAAGAACATCAACTACATGAATAGCTCATTCTAGTCATAGAACCATAGAAAACAATATCACCAATCTAATCAACACAAATAAATCGGTCCCGATTATCAAATCTACAACAACAACCAACAATCAAAGAAGACTCACGGATTCATCGAATCGACTCGTTAGGGTTTGAGATCGATCGAGTCTCACCTTGCAGATCAGATAACTGGTCTTGAAATCGAAGAAGGTCCGAGAGCGGTGAAGAAGAGGCAAGGTGGAGGCGGACCAAACCCTAGATGAAGAGGCAAGGTCCGATTGCGAGTGCGAAATTATCTGATTCGGAGTTGACGGACGCGAGTGTGAGAATGTTGGGCGAGAGTGAGCGAGCGAGAGTGTTGGGCGAGAGTAAGCGAGTGAGCGAGCGAGGCGAGAGTGAGCAGTGCGGGCAGTTGGGCGAGAGTGAGCGACGAGAGAGTGAGCGACGCGAGAGTGAGCGAGTGAGCGAGAGTGAGCGACGCGAGAGTGAGCGAGAGTGAGTGAGTGAGGGCTGTTGGGCGAGAGTGAGCGATGCGAGCGAGCGAGTGAGAGTGTTGAGTGAGAGTGTTGAGGCATTTGTTGTTCTTGGCCAAGAGTTTCCATAGGGGTTTTTTAACCTCTATGAATTAGTGCTATTAAAAGCCTAATTGTCTAATTCATAGGGGTTAATTAAAACCTCTATCTATTAAGTGTTATTAAATCTAATTTATAGGGGTTAATTAAAACCTCTATCTATTAAGTGCTATTAAAAGTTATATTTGTTCTAGTGTCTACTTTACCACAACAACAACAAATTGTCGAATTTTCATGGAAAAATAATTTTGCGCCACAAAATAGACATGTTATAGAACTTGGCAATGTTAACTTACTAAAGTTTTCTATTTCTATAAAGTTTCTTCCATAGTTGTGGTACCTAAAAATTCTCCTACACGTAGGTCTCAAAATAGTGGAGTAACTAGTTTGATTTGGTAGTCGTGCTTGTCTTTGCAGCTCGGTTAATCACAATCTTCCTAAACTTATGTAATAAAGAAAAAAAAATCATGCAAATATTAGAGAATTCTTGCTCTCTTAGATCTAATATATAATAGTTAAAAACATAATTGATTTTTTTTAAGTAAGATTTACAAATGTTACCATGAAGATGTTAGGGTACTTCTTCTTGAACATTGTTATTTAGGAGATTGTGCACTTCGTGATATTGTGTTTGATTAGATGTCAAAGGTCCTCATTATCGGTGTCGTTCAGAAAGTTGTTTTCTCTCACTTCATTTTATTACATATGACGTCTTATACGTTGAGACGTCCTACATCTAACAACTTGCATTTCATTTAAAGTATACCTCCGTGTGTTAGTCTCCTCTATATTACAAACGTGAATTTAAATATAAAATTCATTTATTAGTATATATTTTGACATATGTGAAGATATCATGGGAAAAATATTGAAAGAAATTAACTTTATAGCAAAATGACAAAATTGTTTTTTTATAAAAATTATTATAATTACAACAAACAGTTTGCTTTTCAAAATAGGAAAATGAGTTTATGCATTCTTTTATTACATAGATATGCTACACAATGATATAGATTCTCTTAAAATTTGTGGAGTCCACACATCTCAATCAAATCCTCACCATTATCTAGCAAATGTATGTCTCCTAGAATGTTGGATTATCATCTTTCTTCTAAATAATTATACAATTTTTTAAACTACAATAACTAACTTTTATTCTTATAAGATCCTAGAAAGACATTTATTTTTATTGAATATCAATAAAACTAAAAAGTTTCATAACTTCAATTCTAAAATTAAGGTGATGGATAAGAATTTTTTTTTCTAAAAAGTTATGGGTTAGAAATTTAGTGAAATTTAAATTGTATAAGTTCTAATAATGTTGTTTTTGTGTGTGAGAAGTTAAGATTTCCAATTTCTTTATTTAATGATGATGATCAGTGACATGTACAATTTATCGATATTGAGGAGAATTGTGAATACGAAATAAAAAATATTGCAGAAAATTGAATAGTTACGTTGTTTTACATTTTTTTTTCATGAACCCATTTATCTCGGGTTGATAACTATAATGTTTAATGTACTAATTTTCTAATTAAAGCGTATGGAATATCGAAGGTGAACTACATTAATATTATGGCAACACTTGAAGTTCAATTTTTTTAATAAAAGATTTTAATGAAAGAAAACTAATACTATGAAATAATAGCTAAATATCACTAAAATCAAACTTCGAAAAAAATATTACCCAAATCATGAAAAGAAATGAGAATTATAAACTGAAATTTAATTTGCTTTATAAGATAAGGGGTAAAATTTAAACGAGGTTTGACTTATTTGACCACCAAAAAAGGGCCTAGCTTATATATAACATTAATCAAACAACTATATATCACTTGAACATACTAAAAAATAAAATACATACAGTTCCTATGATAACCAAAGTCCTAATTTTTCGAGAGTTAAATGAGATGTTCACAAATTTAATAGACAAATAACTGAATATGATATACATACATTGTAATGATATTGATATTTCACTGCTAGTGTTGAGAATAATCGATTTGCCGCTAAAAGCAGTAGTTGATGTGTTGTAGATATATTTAAAAAAAAAAAAAAAAACTTATGGGAGTTTGGATGGTTGGTATGATCACGATCAGATAATCGTAATAATAATAGTAGAAAAGGAACAAGAAGATAAAGGTGTACAACTTATTACTTCTTGATTTTTCATAGAAGGTTCGAAGGGCAGGCAGTTTAGATATTACGACATCTTATTTGTGTAAAATACTTTCTACGTCCGCCACGTAGTACCCAATTTTTTTTTTAATAAACCAGAATAAAAGATGTTTTTTTAGCCGTTTGTTTAAACGAGAATCTCCCTCCAACGTTTATCTTTTTAGTTTTTTTCTTTTTTTTTGTCAAACTTATCTTTTTCGTTAACAAAAAAGAGACGTTTTTACTGCGACGAATGTATTGAATTCCTCAAATCTCTCCATATGTAAGATATCTATTAGGGGTGGCAATTCGTATCGGCGATTCATAAACGTGTCGTGTCGTAAACGTGTCGTGTCCCATATAATGCAAACCCATTACATGACATGTTTATTAATCATGTTAATCGTTTTCGTGTCTAAGTGGGTCGTGTGTTAAACATGTCGTGTAATCGTGTCACCCACTTATTAAATATTGTATTTAAAAATTTTATTTTATTAAACTTTTTTAATTAAGTTACTATTTTTTAAAAATATATCTAAATGATTAAATTCGAAAAAACATACTAAACAACCAATAAAATATAATGTGGTTGTATATAGTCGTTAGTTTTACTTTACTTTTTCATTCAAGTCTTTATTACTCTTAAAAATAAAGCAAAAATGACTCGTAATAATAACATAAACAAAATTATAAGAGTCATCTAAAAAAATATCTAAATTTTAATTCGGTGAAAAGTTTTATTTTTTCTTAATAAATAATTATTAATAAAATCTAAAACATAAATAATATATTAAAAGTAAAATGAATATTTCCTCTCAAATATAAAATAAAATATGATAAAAGATGTCTATAAATAAAATAAATAAATCATGCTATTAACATGTATTCAAATAGGTGAATTTTGTATCAATCTATTTATTATACCATATTTATTATTTATACATTATTCTTTAGCCGTGTTAAGCGAGTCATAAACGAGTTGAGCAGGTTGACATGTTAATGACTCGTTTATTAACCGTGTATAAACGTGTTAACATGTTTATGACCCAGACCCACTTAAGCCAAACCCACGACATGTTTATTCAGTGTCGTGTCATGTCGTGTTAATCGTTTCATGACCCAAATTGCTATCCCTAATATCTATATACGTATATGGTACGCCTACCTCAAATCTCTCTCTCTCTCTCTCTCTCTCTCTCTCTTTCTCTCTCACTCTCTCTCTCTATATATATATATATATATATATATATATATATAAAAGCACGAATCACAAATTTTTGAGTGGTAATGAAATTTACCTATTTGTCCATACTTTTTTTTCATCTCCAAATCAACCTTTTCTTTTGTATCCAAATCAAACTCTAACTCCTTACCAATCCACTACACGTTTTTTTTTCTTTATCTCCAAATCAATCATGAACTCATTCTCATTAATCTAATACATTTTTTTTAGAAGAAGTAATGTCTTATCGTGACTAGCTTGTTTTTTCATTCACATCTTATCTCAATCACATTAGAAAATATTGATAAGTTAAAAAATGTACTTGTATTTCTAATTTTTAGATTTTAATTACAATTTTAAATTTTTTTAATAAATTCTTCGAAATTAATTCCCGCGAGCGAAGCTCGCGGGAGAATCGTGCGTAGCACGTCTTGAAACTAATATATATATATATATATATATATATACTAAAAAAAAAACTCTCTCTTGACATCTACATCCACCCAATTAAACCATATTTATTTTAACATGAGTGTATTCAATTTATATTTTAATAGACTTTTAGTTAGTTTTATAAGTGGATGACTTTTAGAAACTTGTAGATTTTTGTAGACTTTTTTAAAACTTTGGTAGACATTGATAGAATTTATTTTAATGACTTTTATTAACTTTGATGGACTTTTTTAAGGACTTTGCTAGACTTTGATAAATATGACTTTTGATAAACATCAATGAATATTAACTTTTGGGACTTCTTAAACATTACCCTTTTTAATTTTTTTTTAAATATACTTCTCCTCAAAAATTATAGTTACTTTTTACAAGTATGCTTCTTGCACATTTTTCTTTAAAAAGCATCCCTTACTTTTTAATTGAAAAATAAACTACTAGGTTATTAAAAATATCTATTGTAAAAATAACAAATAAAGTACAAAGAAATAACATAGATCTATTGCATATAATTATTCACTACATCATAAGAATATATATATATATATATATAAATTGTCATAACCTAATAAAACCTTCATAATGGTCTTTTGCTAATCATTAAAAGAAAAGCTCACTAAAAAAAAAAAAGAAAAAGGAAAACCAACTAAGTTAATTGTAAATCTACTTCTCACATTGTTACATGCAGGATGTAGGCATTAAATTAGATGCAGAGAGGATTTGTAGTACATATTGTACATGTGCATACATGCATGACAAGTAAAGCTTAATAACATAACTATACATAACATTCAAATATGTATTAAATCAGCATATACTAGTTAAATAAATTCGAAATTAGATTGGACTAGTTAATGTCAATGATGAACAAAACAACTATGGGTTTATCATCGATGTGTGTGTGTGGTGTTGTTGTTATCGTTGCCTGTGTAGGGTTGTGGGGATAAAGTGAAGGGTGGTAGTGTCTTTATGGAATATTGTGATTTGGCTTATTAGAAAAGTAAAACTACTTAGTGCCTTTCCTTTTTATCTCCTACCCTTGAAGGGAAAGAAAAATGTAAAACTACAGAGCACATTGCGATCTTGTGTTACGATTTCAGTTTTCAGCACTTTTAGTTTTTCTTTGTTTCTCACTTTTAAGAACATTTTAAACTAATGTAAAGACATAATGTTTGTGCTGAAGTTGTAGATCTGTGGTTGTTTTCATTGATGCCTTTGATGTAAATTGGGCCTATGTTGGACCACAAGCTAAACTTGATTTTTAATGTCATATGTAAACAACAAGGCAAGGATTTTTTTTAATTTAAATGCTACTGTAAACTATATTTAGATTAAATAGGATACATAAATAATGAGGGCAAAAATACATTGGCTAGCTCCTCCATGTCTCTCAGATATTGGCTAGCAATTAATGAGCAAAGAGAATATAGACCCAAAATGTTATGCAAATTTCAATTTATTTTTAGCCAAATCTTTGAAACAAACTGTAAACTATCTTTAGATCAAATATGACACAACACATTTGCTAGCAATTAATAGATGAAACAAACTGTCAACTATCTTTAAATCAAATAGATGAAGCAAATATATATACAATGGAATAGACTCATACCCAAATACATAAACCAAAGTCGTTTTTAGCCAAATTGGACCAGTTTGTTTCATCACTTTGCAACGGAGAGAGTGGACCAGTTTGTTTCCAGTTTGTTTCATTTATTTGCAACGGAGAGAGTGGACCAGTTTGTTTCATCTATTTGCAAATCGAGAGAGAGAGAGAGAGAGAGAGAGAGAGAGAGAGAGAGAGAGAGAGAGAGAGAGAGAGAGAGAGAGTTGGTCAAGGATGTTAACTCAGATAGCATAGAAGCAAGCGAGGGGGAAGTGAAAATCTATTTGCAATGGGAAAGTGAAAAGGAGGGAGCTCTGCGAGGTAGGTCGACGAGAACGTATTTTTGGGAAATCCACAAAAGTTTTTGGTGGAGACTAAAGAGATAAGAAGGATTTCAATATATATAGCGTTAGGTGGAAAGTCTTGAAAAGTCATCCAATCCCACAAATCCACAAAATTTCTTAAGAAATTGAATACTCCTTACAATTAGAGAGTTTATAAAAGTTTAAATTGAATACCCCAAAACTTTTAGAGACTTTTTAAAAGTCTATAAAATACACCTTACTTTTATGAACTATCTAAAAGTTTTAATTCAATACCCCAAAACTTTTTTAGTTAATAAAAGGAATCAAAAGTCTATTAAAATCTCAATCGAACACACCCCTCTAAACCTAAAAAAAGCACATCTCTCTCTATATAGATATATATTTCCATTTATATATTAGAAAAATAATCTAGATATACAAGAAATTTTCAAAATAACACCCCAAATGATGTCCTAAGTGACACCCTTGTAACACGACGCCCGATGCAGCGTGTGGGCCCAACATAAAAATGAGTGTGTAAAAAATATGTTATGTATCTCGCGACGCGCACAACAGCTTCCTTGAATGCGGGCCCGAGGACGTATCACAAGGGTGTATAAGATTTTCCAAATTTAAAATCAATCTTATGCGTTTGAACTTCGAACCCTACAGTCAATTAGATACACTCTCCTCAAATATCTCTATCTTGAATCTTGATATGTACATTCACTCAAATACTCAATTAAAGCATTTCTATATATAGCTTAAAAAAGCATATCTTCTTATATAGATATATTTCCATATATAAATTAGGAAAGTAATCTTGATATATACGAAATTTTTTAAAAATAATTTTTATATTTCTATGTATAGCTTAAAAAAAGCATATCTTGTGAGGCCGCGCGCGACTCCCACATAAAAATAAGTGTGCGCGAAATATTTTTTGTATCTCGTGACGCACACAACAGCTGTCATAAATACAGTCTCGCGCGACATGTCACAAAGGTGTCACTTGGGGTAAGTTGTCAAAACTAAAGATGACTCAAACAACCTAAATGTGAATCCAAAGGTTTATTACAATTGTACTCTATAAATCTCTCGCAATATACACTTAACTCATGCGATGAAACAATTTAATGTGAAAAACTTGTTGGTTTTTGTGTGGGCCCCACACACAAAAAATAGAAAGTCCAACACATGAAACGAATTGGAGTTGGAATAGGAATCTTGGAGAGAGAAAATAGGAAAGAGAATTGGAGTTGGAATAGGATTTTGGTAGAGAGATATACAAGCATTGGAAAGTCGACTTTGAGAGTTGGACTTGGTGACCGATTGGTGTGCGCACTCGAGTTGAAGTGTGCAATCTCTCTAGTTTTCTTCTCTCTACATTGAAGGTACATCAAGATCTTGAATCTGAAGACTCGCGGTGAAGTCTTTGGTGGTTTCTTGGTGATCAAGAAAGGGTACATCAAGATCTTGAATCTAAAGACTCGCGGTGAAGTCTTTGGTGATTTCTTGGTGTTCAAGAAAAGAGGTGCAAGGGTTTGATACAATTGGGGTAGTCTTTCTTCGTTCTTAGTGTGATCATCTAAGTTCTTGAAAAGAGATATTTTTGTATTACTCCATTGTTAGTGAATCTCAAGCGATTGAGATATCTTGTACTCTTTATTCATATAGTGGATTTATTCGGAGTTTGGCCCGTGGTTTTTTCCTTCTGATTTATAGGGTTTTCCACGTTAAATCTTGTGTTCTTTGTGGTGTAATTGATTTGGTGCATTGTTCGTGGCTTGGTGGATTTTATTCATCTGTCTCTCGAGTTAAAGGGGTTACTTTCTTGTTGATTAACCCCAACAAGTGGTATCAGAGCCGCGGTTGGTTCGTGTTCCGAGAATCTTTGTGGGAATCAAGATGGTGGATGATGATGATAAATCAAGCAATATGGTCAAGTTGACGGCTACGAATTTTCAATTTGGCAACCGATGATGGAAGATCATCTTTATTGCAAGGATTTATTTGATCCAATTGAATTTGGACAAAACAAGCCAGAGAAAATATCCGATGTTAAATGGAGGAAGTTGCACCGAAAAAGCTATTGGGACTATTCGAAAGTGGATCGATCTCGGTATTTATCACCATGTCGAAAGAGGTTGATGCACGGGAGTTGTGGAGAAAATTGCGAGAATATGTGTGAGAGGAAGGGGGCTCAACAAGGCTTCTCTAATTAGAAGGCTTGTTAATATGAAGTACAAAGATGGGCGGTCGATGATAGAGCACTTGAATGATTTCGAAGCATTGATCAATCAATTAAGTGCTATGAAGATTGTGCTTGAGGATGAGTTACAAGCACTTTTACTCTTGAGCTTGTTGCCAGAAAGCTGGGACACCTTGGTGGTGTCTCTAAGTAATTCTGCTCCAGGCGGTGTCTTATCTTCATCCATAGTGCGGGATAGTCTCTTTGACGAGGAGACTAGGAGAAAGGATAAAGGCATTGAAACTTCACAAGCTCTTGTTACTCTTTGCGAAACATAGAGGCGAAGTCGATCTAGAGGTCGAGGGGGCGGAGTAAATCTAGAGGCAAGTCTCAAGGAAAAGGAAAATTCTCTTGTTATCATTGTGGCAAGGAAGGACACATAAAGAAAAATTGTAGAGTGTGGAAAAGAGAACAGAATGATGAGAAAAATCAAAATAAAGCGAATGATCGGAATACTACGGCTGCTATATCAGATGCAATTGAAGACTTGGTTGTGCTTTCTTTAGTTGAGGATCAAGGTCATGTCACTAATACAGATAGTGAATGGGTAGTTGATTTCGCAGCATCCTTCCATGCTACTCCGAGGAAGGATTTCTTCTCTGTTTATCGAGCGGGAATTTTGGCAAGGCAAAGATGGGGAACAACGGTTTTGCGAGATATAGTTGGCATTGGAGATGTCTCAATGCGAGACAAACATGGGTTGCACGGTAATTCGAAAGATGTGCGACATGTTCGGATCTGCGTGCGAATTTGTTTTCTACTCATGCTTTGGACCTAGATGGTTACTACAACATCTTTGGGGGCAAGGAGTGGAAACTCACCAAAGGCTCAATTGTTGTTGCTAGAGGAAAATTGAGCTATACACTTTACAAGACTCAATTGAAGACCGTCAGAGGTGACTCGAACGCAATTGAAGATGATTCTTCACCAGATTTGTGGCATAGGCGGCTAGGTCACTTGAGTGAGAAAGGGTTGCGGTGTTGGCAAAGAAGTCTCACATTCCCTTTGCCAAAGGTAAATATTTGAACCCTTGTGATGATTGCTTATTCGGTAAGCAACATAGAGTTTCTTTTTCTTCATCATCCGAAAGAAAAAGAAATTTACTGAGTTAGTATACTCGATGTTTGTGGTCCCATTGATGTGGAGACTATGGGAGGTGGCAGATACTTTGTTACTTTTATTGATGATGCTTCACGGAAGGTTTGGGTATTTGTGTTGAGAACAAAATGTCAGGTTCTTGAGTACCTCAAGAAGTTTCATATGATGGTGGAACGAGAAAAAGGCGTATCTTTGAAGTGCCTTCGTAGTGATAACGGGGGAGAATGCACTTCAAAGGAGTTCGAGAATTATTGCTCAGAACATGGAATCAGACATGAGAAGACTGTTCCGGGTACTCCTCAACATAATGGTGTTGCTGAAAGAACAAACAGAACCATCCTTGATAAAGTTAGATGCATGTTAAAAATGGCTAAGTTGCCCAAGTCGTTTTGGGGTGAGGCTCTCAGTACTGCTTGCTACTTGATGAATCGCTCTCCTTCAGCACCATTAGAGTTTGATGTTCCAGAGAGAGTTTGGTCTGGGAAAGATGTTACTTACTCTCACTTGAAGGTGTTTGGATGCAAGGCATTTATGCATGTGCCTAAGGAGCAGAGACAGAAACTTGATGATAGAACTGTTCCGTGTATCCTCTTGGGATTTGGAGATGCAGAGTTTGGTTATAGGTTATGGGATCCAGAGAAGAAAAAGATTGTCAGGTCCAGGGATGTGGTCTTTCATGAATATGAGACCATAGCAGATTTGAAGACATCAAAGAAAATCATAGATGATGATGATGTTTCTGGATTTGAGTCTTCTTCCATTACTGATGCCACACATGAGGGAGACTCATTTGAAGAACATGGGGTTGATGTGCCAGAACCAGTTGATGATGCTGAGCAGGGGGAGCAAACTCCTCCACCAACAGCTTTAGTTGAACCTTCACTTAGAAGGTGCGAGAGAGGGTTGCTTCCTTCTACTAGGTACTCCAGCTTCTAATTATGTTACGATTACCAAGAGGGGAGCGGAGAGCTTCCGAAAGTTCGATTCTCGGACAAGAATCTAACCGATATGTTGAAGAAGGTGGTGACTCGTGAGAAGCATCAGTCCTGCACCAAGTTGGTGGGGCTGAGTTGTTATTGAGCATCACATATGATTGAGATCTCCCCATGTGTTGGAGGGGGAGATTGTTGGTTTTTGTGTGGGCCCCACACACAAAAAATAGAAAGTCCAACACATGAAACGAATTGGAGTTGGAATAGGAATCTTGGAGAGAGAAAATAGGAAAGAGAATTGGAGTTGGAATAGGATTTTGGTAGAGAGATATACAAGCATTGGAAAGTCGACTTTGAGAGTTAGACTTGGTGACCGATTGGTGTGCGCACTCGAGTTGAAGTGTGCAATCTCTCTAGTTTTCTTCTCTCTACATTGAAGGTACATCAAGATCTTGAATCTGAAGACTCGCGGTGAAGTCTTTGGTGGTTTCTTGGTGATCAAGAAAGGGTACATCAAGATCTTGAATCTAAAGACTCGCGGTGAAGTCTTTGGTGATTTCTTGGTGTTCAAGAAAAGAGGTGCAAGGGTTTGATACAATTGGGGTAGTCTTTCTTCGTTCTTAGTGTGATCATCTAAGTTCTTGAAAAGAGATATTTTTGTATTACTCCATTGTTAGTGAATCTCAAGCGATTGAGATATCTTGTACTCTTTATTCATATAGTGGATTTATTCGGAGTTTGGCCCGTGGTTTTTTCCCTCTGATTTATAGGGTTTTCCACGTTAAATCTTGTGTTCTTTGTGGTGTAATTGATTTGGTGCATTGTTCGTGGCTTGGTGGATTTTATTCATCTGTCTCTCGAGTTAAAGGGGTTACTTTCTTGTTGATTAACCCCAACAAAACTATGATAAAAGGAAGAAATATTCTTTTGATTTGTTAAAGTTTAACCAATCAAAAGCTTAGACAACTATATAAAATCACCAATCTTTACGTTCCACCAGCATTTTTGTTTGTAATTCTTATGGACCACCAATCTGCACCATATCAAAATATTAATATCAAAGTGCCTAAACCGAGCACAATGAATCATGAGATGGGGGAAAATATGTTGTGCATGGAAAGTGTCCTACTAAAGCAACAAAGCAAGCAAAGACAATGCCATTCGTATCGGAAAAAGCGAATTAGATTGGAGGATTTGCCTGCGCTCGGTATTGTTGTGGTGTTGGCTTGGTTCGATCAAGTTACTTGTTTCCGCTTCTTTAGTTGAGAGTCAACACAGAGCACGAATGAAAAATAAAGAGAAAGTAGTGTCATAGTGATATGGGTGTGAGAAAGAATCATGTGAGAGATTGAGTCTGTAAGAGAAGGAGATAAAGTAGCATGATGGAAAAAAGGAATTAGTATCCTAGTTTTTGAAAACTTAGTTTTGATAAATTGAAAAAAGAAATTGTTCCCTTGTATATTTGATTACAGATGTTTTGTTTTTGTTTAGTATTTCAGTTATAGAAACTTAACAAAAAAGGAAAAAGTTATGGGGGGTTCTTTTCTTTTTTGTCAAATGCATACGTCATTTTTACATTTTTATACTTATAGGACAACGGATGGAAAAGAAAAAGTGCGAAGAACATTTTAGAGGGCAGTTTTGAGAATAAGACTATTTTGGGTTGAAGAAGATCGATGGGGTTATTGCCATTATATATAAGAAGATATATATTTATATATATATATATATATATATGTATATATACTATATATATATAATGCCAATCCTCCCTTACAATCAATAAAAGAAAAAATAGCTTTATTGACAAAAGCGTCTTCAAATGCTTATATCTCATTGATTCAAATAATCTTCAAAAATAAAAATTAGGGGTATTTTGGTAAAGTCGGGATCAACTAACTAAAACCTTTTTAATTGATATGACTAGTTTCTAAAACTGTCCCCACCATTTTATCTTCACCTCAATTACTGTCCCCACATCTCATTTATCTATCTATTTTTCCACCTATATTTCCAAAATTGCCCCTACAATCTTTATTTTCATTGATTGAAATAAAATACATTATGGCTTTTGAACCATATATTTTACGATTCAAAAACAATTTTAAAAAGTGAAACACAGACTAAAAGGAATTAGTTACCTAAAAAAATGGGAATTAAATATTGGTTAGCCGTTGCAAACATGCAGTTTCATTTTTTGACAAGCAAAGAAAACAATTTCTACATCTATGGCTTTGGGAGACTAGGCAAGGCAGTTGCAGATGTCTTCATGGCTTAATCCCTTCTTGCTATCGACATGTGCCACCGATCTATCCCGCTATCAACATGTGCCTCCAATCTATAAAAGGGCTATGAAGATTGGGAGAGCTTTGGAAGATGGATTTAACCATCGAACTCAAAAGATAAAGGTGAGGCAATGTTCGAGACTTCTATACGGGGTTTGATTGTCATCATATTTCACTCTCTATTTTTTTAAATGGTCGATCGATTAATAAGCCCCATTACAACATCCACCTTCATTTCTCATTAATAAGGTTTATTTTTGTTGCCAAATCTAATCGATATGACACTGCATTCAAGTATTTCCCAATTCTTTTTTTTTATTCATCTCTTCATCAGGGAAAGAACATGCATGGATTTAGTACTTTGTTTTTGCAATAACGTCGCTTATGTGAAATAGAGGAAAAAATACATTGTATACTCATTATGAGTACCATAATTTGCGAGTGTTGAAGCCCACAATCACAACAGAACCTCAAGAGAGGAAACCAGAGAGAGAGACGAAGAAGAAGAACACAAAGAGAAATTAGAACCTCGTAAACTCACGAGTGCTCTGTTATTTCATTTATATATGAAATAAAAATGTACATCTCAGCCGTCCATCTCATCACATCAGAACCGTTGGATTACAAACACACACGTACACACTAACATCACTTACAACTCATTACACCAGAGGATACTTCTCGAGATCAACATTACACTCAACTCAATGATTTACTCTAACATCCCCCCTCAAACTAAAGGGAAGTGAAGTGAGTCTTAGTTTGTCCCGCAAATAAAGAAAACGAGAAACAGTAAAAGATTTGGTAAAAATATCAGCCACCTTATCAACTGAAGGAACATGATGCACATTAAGAAAACCTCCTAACACTTTATCTCTAACATAATGAATGTCTAATTCAATATGTTTAGTGCGAGAGTGATATACCAGATTCTTGGCTAAGGCAGCAGCACTCATGTTATCACACCAGACTGTGGGAAGAGCACCAAGAGAGACCTGCGGTTCTGAAAATAAAGACTGAAGCCAACTTAATTCAGTAGTTACCTGAGCAAGAGCTCTATATTCCGATTTTGTACTTGATCTAGAAACAACCCGTTGTTTCTTAGACTACCAAGAAATCAAGTTAGAACCCAAAAAGACAGCATAACCAGCCACATATTTCCTATCATCCACAGAAAGCGTGATCAATCGATCGGGATACCCAGCGAGAAATAGGGCAGAACTTGGCTTGAACCATAAACCCAAATCAACAGTACCTTTGAGATATCACAAGACCCTCTTAAGAGCTTGCCAATGTAACACTGTAGGAGACTGCTGAAATTGACTCAAAGTGTTCACTATATACGCAATGTCAGGCCGAGTGTTAAAAAGATGTTAGAGACCACCAAGTAAACTCCTATAGAGAGTTTTATCATGAAATGAAGCATTTCCATCCTTGTACAGCAGCTTCCCAACAGCAAAGGGAGTAGCAATAGGCTTTGCATGAGACATGCCTCCCTTTTGTAAGAGCTGATGAATATAAGCTGTTTGAGTAAGGTACAGTCTCTTGGCAGTCCTATGAGCTTCCATTCCTAAAAACAAATTCAAAGCTCCAATATCCTTTAACGCAAACTTCCCATTCAACTTATTAATAAAAGATTCAATGGAAGTTTGATTTGAGCCAGTAATTATAATGTCATCCACATAAACCAGCACATACAACACAACTTGTTCATGATGAAAAATGAACAAAGTGTTGTCAGCTTTAGAATTGTGGAATCCCCAAGACAACAAAGTGGATTTCAACTGATCAAACCATGCACGAGGAGCTTGACGAAGACCATACAAAGCTTTATGCAACTGACACACATCAGTGGGTTGAGAAGTATCCACAAATCCCGTAGGTTTATTCGCGTATACCTCCTCAACTAGCTGACCATTTAAAAATGCATTATTGATATCAATCTGTCTCAAAGACCAACCAAAATGAACAGCCAAAGACAAAATGACTCTAATAGTGGAAGCCTTAACCACATGACTGTATGTCTCATCAAAATCAATACCGGGTACTTGTTTAAACCCTTTGGCCACTAATCTAGCCTTGTATCGATTAATAGACCCATCAGAATTCCTTTTAACAGAGAAAATCCACTTGTTGCCAACAACATTCTGACTAGGAGAAGAAGGAACAAGAGACCAAGTACCATTCTTCATGAGAGCATGATATTCCTGATCCATTGCTACCTTCCAATGAGAAATTCGAAGAGCAGCAGCAATAGAATTAGGAATATCATCTTCATGAATGGATGTAGTAGACAAAAACACCTTCCTTAAACTGATTCCATCCTTAGCTCTAGTAATCATGGGATGTATGTTTTGAGGATCCACACCTGTCCTTGAGTCCACTGCAATAGGAGGTGTAACCTCAACTGGAGCAGGGACATCAGATAAAACAGATGAAGAAGAAGAAAATCCTGATGGAACCAAGGGCTTATGTGGAACCAACAAAGGAAAACCGGTAGTCGACTAAAGGGAAGAAGTTGTTGTTTTATGAGACCCATCAGCAAATAAAGAATTGTAAGGAAACTCATTTTCATGAAAAACAACATTTCTGGTGATATAAACCTTTCCAGATGGACTCAAACATTTGTAGCCCTTATGTTGACTGCTATACCCCAGAAGAATGCATTGCTCAAATCGAAATCGATACTTATGATCATTATATGGTCGCAAATATGGAAAACATGCACATCCAAAAACTCGGAGTAGATTGTAATCTGGTGATTCATGAAACAACTTCTCAAAAGGAGACATACCATTCAGTACATTAGTGGGAAGACGATTAATAATAAATGCAACAGTAGAACATGCATCCCACCAGTATTTCAGAGGTACTTTACTATGAGCAAGCAATGTAAGACTCATTTCAACTATGTGTCTATGCTTACGTTCAGCTCTACCATTTTGTGCATGTGTATGAGGACAAGGATGCTGAAAAATGATTCCGCATTCATCAAGTACAGACTGAAAAGATTTGTACTCACCACCCCCGTCAGATTGAACTCGCTTGATAGTAGAACTAAACTGATTCTCCACCATTGACTTAAAATGCATAAAAGCTTTCAATGCATCAGATTTCAATTTCAAAGGATATAACTATGTAAATCGAGTAGAACATCGATAAAATGAATGTAATAGTCGAAACCACTCGGAGAAGTAATCCGTGCCGGACCCCACAAATCAGTATGGATCAAATCCAAAACATTATTCGACATTCGACTAGATGAATGAAATGTTAATGCATGACTCTTGCCCAGTGGACAAGACTGACAGAGATCAGTAATTGAACTGAATGGAAGGTGAAGTTTTTGATGCATAACCTGTTGGAGTGTCTTTTGTGCAGGATGACCAAGTCTGGAATGCCACAGTGTAGACAGACCTTTATTGGACACAAACAAAGCAGCATGTGAAGAAGATAAGCGTGCGGAGTGGACTAGAGATGCGATATAGACCATTTTGTACTGTTCCGTGAAGAAGAATCTCATTTGTTCGAAGGTCCTTCACGAAACATACATGAGGATGAAACTCAATCAACACATTATTGTCTTTGGTTAACTGAGAGACACTCACCAAATTCTTTTTGATGCTAGGTATACACAAAGTATTATGAAATGACAGTTTAGAGCCAACAGATGGAATTATGGGTGGGCAAACCGCGGTTTGGTGGTGAAAACCACCAAACCGCAACCAAACCGAGGGTCTACGATTTGGTGATTTTCCAAACCACCACCAAACCGTGAACCGCCAAAACCGCAACCAAACCGAACCGCGGTTTGCGCGGTTTGCGGTTTGGTTTTGCGGTTTTGGTGCGAGGCGGCTGTGGACGTTCGCGCGGTGGAAGGCGACGACGACGATGGCGATGGATTCGGCGGCGGCGGTGAGACGAAGAGTGAGGAGGATGAAGGAGACGGCTGGGGCGAGAGGAGCGCCGGCGGGAGTGAGAGAAGAGAGAAGCGCCGCGGGAGTGAGCACGAGAGATGAGCGGGAGAGAAAGCGCGAGAGAGAGAGTGAGAGCGCGAGAGAGAGAGGTAGAGAGGAGAGTGAGAGCGCGAGGAGGCGAGAGAGAGTGAGAGCGGGAGGAGGCGAGAGAGGAGAGAGTGAGCGCGAGGAGGCAAAGAGGAGAGAGTGAGCGCGAGAAGGCAGAGGAGAGTGAGAGCGCCGCGAGGAGGAGAGAGGAGTGATGATTTTTTTGTTTTTTTTAGTTATGTTTTAGGGTTTTTGATATATGGTGGTTATTTACCAAAATGCCCTCGATTTGGTTAAACTGCGGTTTTTCCAAAACGAAAACCGCGACCAAACAGCGATTCAGCGGTTTGGTCGTTTTCCAAACCGCGACCAAACCTCGAACTTTAAAAACCAGACCAAACCGCGCGGTTTGGTCGGTTTGGGCGGTTTGGGCGGTTTTTCCAAAACCGCTGCCCACCCCTAGATGGAATGCAAGCAGACCAAGTACCAATAATTTTCAGCAACTGACCATTACCAACCATTAAAGACTTAGTACCTGAATATGCTGAGTTGTTCAGCATCTGAGAAGAATCACCAGTAACATGAGAGGTTGCACCACTGTCCATGTACCACGATCCATCATGACCAACTTCTGATGCAGTGAAGAAAGATGAAGGTGTATGAGATTGAGGAGTGAATGACCTCACTGTGGCTGTTAAGAACTCCCAGTTTGAGTACCCATGTACTTCATATCTGCTCTATAGTAACATACTGCTGCTGAACGACCGAACTTCCCACAGATTTGACATGTGGGTTTATTGTTGCTGTTGGAGGATTTAAAACCTCCTCGGCCTCGAAACCTTCCAAATCCACGACCTCTGGAACCACCATTTGTTCTATTCCCATCGGAATTCCAATTCTGTACATTCATTTTGGAAAAACTATTTTTGACTTCAGCCGCATTTGCAGAAGGAGACTCCTGTATCACTAATGCATTTACATCCTGAACCACATTATACTGATCCAGAGTTTCTTCAACCAATATCAGTGTAGAGTAGAGTTCTTGCCACTACAAATCACACCTTCCTTGCAAGAAGGTAGTTATTGGCAGATATTCCCTGTCTAAACCAATTAGTACACTTGAAATCAAATCATCTGTGCTCATCACCGATCCTACAAAAGCCAGATTATCAGAAATACATTTCATCTTAGACAAATACTCTCTCATTTTCATAGCACCCTTACGAGTTGTATGGAGTGATTTCTTGAGAGACCGAACATGAACTCTATTATTAGAGCCATAATATGTTTCTATTTCTCGCTACAACTCATTTGCTGTTTGTTTTGGTGTATTCCCTATAATCTGCATTGCAGTATCAGGCATCATAGCATTTATCAACCATCCTAACAAAAACCGATCTCTACTGAACCATATCTTGTACTCTGGATTTGGTAATCCATCCGTCAAGATTTTGTCTGGGATTTCCAGGGTTCCAAAAAGATGACCATCTAGATCAAATCCTTGGATAGCCGGAACAACAATAGATTTCCATAAAAAAAAATTTGTTCCAACAAGCTTTACAGTAACAAACTGACTCTATGAATTACCAAATGGAGTTCCAGAACTCAAACCCGTGTTACCTCCTGAGACATACCCTGATGATGTAGAACCTTGTTCCAAGACACCAGATCTGTTTGCCATCTCTTCAAGATTGTCGAGATCTGTTGGTGTACCTCACTGATTATACCAAAACTTCTACAGATCTTGTGTTTTTCGCTCTAGATCTGATGATTCATCAAGATCTAGTAGTTTCAACACTAGATCTCTTTATTTTCTCTTCAGATCTAGTGTTTTCTTCACCGATCTTTCAACTTTTCTTCCAGATCTGGTAATTTCAACACTAGATCTCTCATTTTTCTCTTCAGATCTGGTGATCTCTTCACCAGATCTATACACCAGAAGCACAACGAACATATTTCTCCTCTTGATCTGGCTCTTTCTCACTAGATCTGTACTCCAGAAGCAAGATCTCACGATCTTCTTTCACAACGAATAGATTTCTCTTCTTGATCTGACTCTTTCTCACCAGATCTACACTCCAGAAGCAAGATCGCGTGATCTTCTTCATAGTTTTCAAGAACCTCACTAATCTCTCACAAGAAGTGAGTCCGATACCCTCATTTCTAACCTTCACTAGCATCACCAGACTCCATGAATCTGGTTTGCATTACCTACAGCGTTTGCTGTCATAGCTCTGATACCATGTTGAAGCCCACAATCACAACATAACCTCAAGAGAGGAAACCAGAGAGAGAGAGACGAAGAAGAAGAACACAAAGAGAAATCAGAACCTCGTAAACTCACGAGTGCTCTATTATTTCATTTATATATGAAACATAAATGTACATCTTAGCCGTCCATCTCATCACATCAGAACCATTGGATTACAAACACACACGTACACACTGACCTCATTTACAACTCATTACACCAGAGGATACACCTCGAGATCAACATTACACTCAACTCAATGATTTACTCTAACAACGAGTTTCATACCTACAATTCAGCTTACAATTTGATGGTCATCTCACGACAAAAGATGGTGCATGTCGTGGTTCTTAAACATATAGGATGATCGATAGATTAATAAGGCCTGAGTTCACCCGTAGGGTGGGTCTTAGGGTTTACATTCTCCGTGGTTTGTAAACTTCTGTCTGTTTAATAATAAAGCTTTCGAAACATTGCCTCCCTTCAAAAACTTATCATGATACTAATTGATTGTCTGTTTTTGATTTTATGGGGCGCCAAAAAAAATATTTAAGAAGAGAATCCAAATAATGGAGATCACAACCAATTGTGGTATTTGTTCGAGGCGCAAATGCCCAAGATGTGGTGATGGTCGTTCCGGCAAATAAATCTCTGTTAACCATGAAAATACTTCATGATAAATATAGAGGCGTTATTTTTTCTTGGTTGAGACTAGATTTTGTAAAATTGTTATTTAAGATGTAAATAAATAGTTATACATGACATTTTTTTAGATGCACATGTAGTGTAGGGATTAGGGTTCTCTATACTATTTACCAATCCTGTGTTATGTTCATTTCAAAAATATATATTCGCACCAAATAAGTTAATAATCCTCCTACTAAGGCCGTTTAAGCTTCATTAATAGGACATTTGTATGTAAAATTTGCTAAGTTACTTTGAAAAATTCACCAAGTTTAACTACACACTCTTAACACTAAGAATAATTTAAAAAATGATCTAACCTAACGTTGCACTGCACAACTTTATACATTTTTAACTGCAAACTTTTTAAAAAAAATTTTAACTAAAGAGACCATGAGTATGTTTCAACTCATTTTTAGTTTTAATGTGTTCTCAGGATAATGATACCATTTATCTAATAGAAGAAGTTGTACATTTTTTGTAAGTGCAAGAAGGACGTTTGATGAAGAACACGAGCTTATCTTTTTTTCTCTTCTTTTAGTATGATAGAATTTTTTATTTCTTTTACTATGATCATATAGACGAGGCACAATTGAGTGCCTTCACCGCGATTAATCCTAAACTTGAGGATGATACTTATTGGTCCACAAAAAATAGAAGCCTCTCTTAAAAAAATAATTAGAACTTCTTTATATATTTATAGATCGACTTCAAGACAAGACTTCTAATTAAAAAGGAGATAAGTGTTGTCTCATTTAAGAAATGTATATGTCTTACAATCACTTAAAAAAAGATATAATATATTAGATGGATTTTGAAAATTAACTTTACAATTCATAGGCGGTTCCTCAGATTTTATTATTTTTTCTCCCCTAGAGGTTAAAGAAGTATGCAAAGGAAGGAAGATCAACAATTTTTATTCAGTGGTATCAATATTCTTTGGGATCTACTGCCAAGGGGGTTATGAAAGTTCCTTGCTTTTTTTGAAGCAGTAAGCATCACTATAATCCGATGAGACTATGAAATGCCTAAAAAGAATTTTAATGTAGTCTATATAATGTAATAGCATTTTATTTTAGGATGTTATTTTTATTTTTATTTTTTTTGTCAAGGGTACTTTAATGTATAACATTCACGACTACGTATTTCTCTCTTTTTACTCCGTGCACGCTTCAAGTTTGAATTGTGAATTGTAACCTAAATACATAAAGTTAAATTCACATACTGATATTATTTCATTTTTCTTCTTAGATTTGAGGATTTACATGACTAAATTTTATCAAACAAAAAATCAATTGCAAAAAGGCTAGGCAATAACCACTACAAGTAAGAATTAAAACACTCAATCCATTACAACCTAACTATCCTTTTCTAGATCAATGGAATGACTAACTATCTTTCTTTTAATAAAATAAAATAAAATAAAATAAAAATTTAAACTACCAATCCATTACAACTTAAGACTTTGTCACATTTTTAATTCAATGTCAACAAATTTGTTTAGGTAAGAACTGTGTAAGGGCACCCACAAATTGAATTTTTTCTAATTAGGGTCGATTTGTAATTCAATCTAATTATTACGGATTGAGAAATCACAATCTAGTCCAGTCCAAATAATTCATCAATCCAACTCAATCCAATTTGCGAAATGCGGACCGGACTAGATCAAGTTCCGTGTATTGACGTTTTTCTATCGAAAGGTTGATAAAAAAGGTATAGTTGAACATACCACCAAATAAACGTTTAAAGCCAATACAAGAGTTGAGAACAAGCATAGTCTTTTTAGTTCTTATGAAAACTTAGACACAATATAATAATAAAGTGATAACAAGGAAGAAGAAATTTTTGTCACTATTAATCTCTATTTTCTTCAAGATTTCTCATATCTTAGTCATTTATTCCACTTGAGTGTTTCATATTAAAAAAATCCTAAAAACACACATACAAACAAAGAAAAGAAGATCATGAATCATGATCAAGTTAAGTAATTTCATATTACTTAGATATAAAAAATACAATGCATAGTAAAAAAAAACATAATCAAAGATAGAGAATTCCCTACAATTGAAAAAAATAGAAAACTACCTACTACAACACTTCAACTATTTTATATGATCAACTAAAAAGAAGCAAAAAAATGGGGAGATTATCCAACAAACATCAAAACAAAAACCAATTTTAAGTTCTAAATAAAAATCAAAACCCAACAAATCAAACCAAATTATAAAACTAAAAAAGAGAATAACAATAGTGATCAAAGAACATTGAGAGAAGAAATTAAACATAAGAATCAATGCATATATGAAAGATTGATTTATAACTACCAAAAATCTCAGTTTTTCTTATGCGATTATGTTCACTAATTATGACTGTTGAGTTGATTTAGAGAAAAACTAGAGCCCTAGAAAGTGTACAAAGATGGGAGAGAATGATCGTCAATGAAAATAGGGTGAAGGTTCACATAATCTAATATATGATGAGATCGGGGGAGTGTTGCACAAACGAGGGTAGGGGAGGGGAACTGTCCGCTATTATGGTTAAGTGAGTTAAGGTTTTAATTCAGAGATGGAAGGAGGGGAACTGTTGGCTGTTATGGTTACCTAAGTTTAGGATCCGTAATCCAATCCAATCCATGTGGATGAGTGATTTTCCAACCCAATCTAGTCATAGGGATTACAAAATTGATCCAATTAGCGATAATTGATTAAAGTTAGACTGCATCCGTAGATCGTTAGACTGCATCCGTAGATCATTGCAATCCGTGTACACCCCTAAAGCTGTGCATCACGTGTGGAGCAAGTGCTAGCCCACTAGTATATATATAAGAAATGGATCCTATGGTTTAAATATAATTAAATTATACATTGGATTCATCTCGAGATACGTGTAATGCCACCATATCTCAAAGACAATCAATGTTAAATATGCTAAGAGTGTGTTAAGTTCGTTTCACTTAAGGTATCTCACCTTAAACTCATGTCATTTGAATCATTCTAGAGATTTATATGTGCGAATTTTGAGAAAAGTTTATAATTGATCTTAAGTAAGGTGTTTTGGAGGTAATGAAATTGTTAATACCTACAAGATCAACCACGAGATATGCAACACATATCTTGAGAAACATCAAAATATATAATGAAGTTAATCCATCAGATAAGCCTCGTGATTCGTGGAGGGGAATCTCGAGAAAATTCGCATTTATACTTCACCTAAAAATAGCCGCCTCATCAAGTTATGAATTCTCATAGTGAGGTAAAAAAAAGGGGAGACAGAGAAAGACCGAAAGAGAGATCTCGAAATAAGGAAGAGGCGATGATGGGTAAGGTGAGTCGAGTTGTTGTTGTCTCTTTTGTGTTGTTGCTATTGTTATTTAGATGGAATAGAGGAGATGGGAGACTAGGACTAACTACTATGCCGTTTTCCAAGGAAGGATATAGTAAGGGAGCCGTTTCCTTTAATTAGAAAAGCCTAGGGATTGGGTTAAACCCAACTGTAATTGAAAAAGAAAAAATAAAACAAATTCGATTCAACTGCTGAACAAAGCAAGGCAAGGAAGAAGATGCATTGCAAGAAAAATGATATTTAGAAATGGAATTAGCAACGAAATTAAGGTCCGTTGCTAAGAAAAATTGGTTAGAGACGGAATTGAGACGGACTAATTCAGAGACGGAATAGAGAGAGATCAGAGACGAAAATAGAGACGAAAATAGAGACGGAATCAAATTCCGTCTCTAAATAATGGTGCCAACATTCCCACCAAAACTTTCTTTTTTTATAACCGTTCATCAAATCTTGAGATTCGTGTGTGCTTCGATCTAGGCCCCCCAAAAATCGATCGTCCAAAAAAAAAAAAAAAAACCATCTCTCTCAACTCTCTTTCTCTCTTCTCTGCTTGCGCTATGGTCTCTCTCTCTCAACATCGACCTCTCCATCCCCTGCGTCGCCTCTCCGATGGACACCGTCTCGGAGTCCTCCTTGGCCGTGTCCATGGCTGCCCTCAGAGGCATCACCATCGTCCACTACAATAACACCCCGTTAGACCAGTACTCCATCATCCACTCCGCCAAGTCCCACCGCATCCCCTTTGCATCTGACCTCATCTTCAAATCCCCATCGATTTCATCGATTTCGGCGACAATTTCCCTCCTCCCCCTGCGTTTTCGTCAACCGAAACGGGGACTCCAAGTCCGAGCTTCTAGGGCTTGTTTCGAGATCGAATTGGGGTTAGGGTTGGGGATTGTATGGAGGCGGCGGCGGGGTCTTCGCGGTACGATTTTGATCAAGCGGCAAGCTTTCTTGCGCAAAATGCGGTGGATTGGGCGCCGTTGGTGAGCGAAGAGGATAGGGAGGTGATGGATGTGTTCAGTGTGGAGGATGTGGAGAGGATTCGGGGGTTTCCGAAGCTGGGGCTGCCGTCGTTGGGGGCCGATCGAGATTTCTAGCTATTATGATTTTTCTATCATCTGATAGTCATTGGCAGTGTTTATAAGACCATATATGTTGTGCAGGGCTGAAGCCGTACACTCAACCATGGAAGGTTTTCCAAGCCACATTACCGGCACTAGTGTCCTTCCCGATGCTCAAGATGGATATGGTCTTATGATATCAGAATTGCTTGGAACTAATATCTCAAATTGTTCAACTGTACTTGCTGAAATTGCTGGTTTGCATACTAATATCAGTCTTCATAACGAAACGGTAACTACGAAACTCATAAACTTAGTTATCCATTGTAGTCTACATTTGTAAACTATTGAGGGATAGACAGGGATGATATTTCTTCATTGATTACATTTTTTCCCTCTATTAATCTTGATTGATTGTTGATTATTTTGTTATTGGTAACCTTATTCAGGGAATTCTTGGTGATGATGATCCAATCTATCTATCTCTGGGAGAAATACCAATAAGTAAGTTTTTTTTGTTAAATTATTTGCTTCTGTTATTTGTTTATTGTGTCGATGGTGAAAGCTTCCTTTAGAGCATTATTTCTAATCAGTTAGGCTATTGACTTATGTATCTTGCTAATAGATTGATGGTAGAACTTTTCTGTTAATGTGTTATTTCTAATCAATATATTGTATTCTCGATGCTTTAAAAACAAGTTAATGTATCAAGGAAGATTAGTGCCAATTATAGCAGGGGATATAAGCTAATGAATTATAATGAAGCCTATTTTGTTGAATGTCATATGAGAGGGTTTTTCATTTAGCATTGTTATAGTTCACCTTGGTATTGTTTTTTAATTTAAATTGCTTTTGTGGTTCTCTAGAGTTTGGACAGTTTCTTTTTTGTGTAATATTTGAATTAGGCATTTCAAAGGAGATTGTGGAATGTTGTAAAGATGTATGACATTGTTGTCTCAACATTTTTTTGTATCTTTATCTTTATCTTTAAAGATGTTTTGTATATATAATGTTTGATTATGATACTTGTGTATACTAAGATTAATATATTTTGGCCTTGATAAAATATTACGATCGACTTGCATAACAAGAAAGCATATTTGAAATCGGTATTTTAAGCTAAAGGCGCTTAGTGAAGTTTGAAGAATAGTGTCGCAAATGGTTTGAGTGAAATATCATTTGTTTGCTTGTTTTCTACAGAATTGAACGTATCAATGCCTATGAATGTCGTGCTCACCAGTGCTCACCAGAGCTCACCAGTACTATGTGCAGGTAAAATTCTTTGATCTGAAAGCATTTGATCTTGCTGAGTGAAAATAATTGATTCCCATTTTTAGTGTTTCTTCATCTATTCTGCTATTTTATCTGCTGAAATTGTGCTGACACTTCATGACTGTTCCTTTTTTTTTCTTTTTCTCGCTTTCCCACAGATGCCTTGTTCTTTTTTTAATGAAAGAAAAAATTCTTTGCTTCAGAAAACATCAAAGTATATATAATTAACTGAGCTAAGTTAATATATTTTTTCTTTTTCTTAACAGAAATTCTTTGCTTTAGAAAAAATTCTTTACTTCAGAAAAAAAACTCTCCTAGAAAACTCTCTATCCCTTACAACTTTCATTAATAACTGAGGCTGAATGATTCCCTTGGACCCACTTATATATTTTTTCTTTTTCTTATGCTCAAAATCAATATTGCTTTTGTTTTCGTTCTTTGTTCTAAACTCAAAAGTGGAAGTTCATGCTCTTGTTCATGCATGTGATTTCAAAAGATCTTTGAGTAGGCTCTCTATTATTCCCTTAATCAATCGACAACAACAACAACAACAACATAGCCTGAGTCCCAAATTAATTGAGGCCGACTATTCTCTTAATCAATCATTATTCTTAATTTCTTAGATGCCTTTTTGATCACACCGGAGAATAAATGAGACCAATCAGTGAAGAGATAGAGGTATAGACAGGCTAATGACTCTCGGCTTTGTGCATAATTCTTCCTCATGTCCTTGCATTGTTTACTAGTTGAGCTCACTCTTTTTCGTTTCTTTCTTTTGTTTTTCATTTTACTTTCTTGCAAATGGTGAATGCCGTAATACAATGACTAATCTATGACAAAAAGCACTTCATGGAGAAAGCCACTTCTTGTTTCTAGTTTTACTTCCAATATTGCCTACTTTTTCATACATGTGGGTTTAGGATTTCAGTGGCTTTGATGTTTCCGAATATGAGATTCATTACAGTTGGTTTATGATTGCTTCTTCCAAATCTGAACAAAAACATGTGTCTCAGATGATTTTTCCCTACTTGAAATAGATTATCATGTATGTTTAAAATTGATTTATGCAAACAGTTAGCTTAAATAATTCCTGAATCTCTTCTATACATGGTTGGTTCATGCTTATACTTCTTTTTCCCTTTTTTTGTTTGGTAAGTGGTGGGGTACAAGCCCGTGATTTGTGTAGAACTTTGAATACCCTGATTGGCCATTTTTCCCTACTTGAGCATCTCTCTGGTTTATCTAGTGGTTTTATTGCTTTTGAGCTCTTATGTTATTTTGTAGTTTTGTTTACTTCGCTTTGTTAGTTCACACTTTTATGAAATAAAAATGCAGGAATGAGCAGGCTGCAGGAACTGGCACTTTCTCTTGCGCTTAAGTGCTTGTCATTTGACTTTGTGGGAACATCGTTAGATGAGAGTTCGGAAGAGTTTGGTACTGTACATGTATTTTTATTAAATGATAGTGCATTTCTATCTATCGCATATTCACATTGATTTATTTATTGTTAATAAATTTATGATAACATCTTAACGCAATATTTTTTACTTGATTTCTCTTGGAAATGTTCACGCTTTTCAGTCATGTGTAGGTACCGTCTGCTTGGAGGCCAGTTCTGGAGGATACTTCAAACCTGTAAATCTTTTTCGACTACTATGCAATTGCAAAACCGCCCTTTATTTACTGGATATCATGTATCAACAGATGTCCCAGCAACTCGCAAAACGCTTGTACAATGAAAAGGTGCAACCAACGACTTTGCTGCCAAAGCAAGTAGGAAATATGTACACAACATCATTATATGCAACATTTGCATCACTTATTCACAAAAAACATAGCGCATTGGTAATGTACTCGTGTACCTCTAGAGTTTAGTGTATGGCCTGCTTTTCACCAACTCTTGTTTAATTTTCGGTGACCATCTGTTTGTTGTGCCATAGAGTTCCAGGATACAATAAATTTTGATGTTTGTAAATTGCTGGAATATAGAATTTAGTAAATGTATTATTGTGTTGGGGTCGGTCGCTGCTCTGATATTTGGGGAGGAGTTGCGGTTACATTAGTAAATGTCTTTTTCGGGCTTTTTGTATCGTTTCGTTTATCTTTAGTTTTATGATTTGCTGATACCGATGTTGTTGTTGTTTGGTTCTTCTATTGGATTTTGTTTTGATTTTGTTGTACGATTTGGTCTTTGCAAGTGCTATCCATGTTTCTAGTTTCGTGTCACTAGTGTTATGATTTGCTGATACCGATGATGTTGTTGTTTGGTCCTATTTTCCATAAAATTGATTTTTATCTACTGTATGTTGTTTAAAAAAGTGTCAAAGGTACATGGCACTCTCTTACATTTGATTAAATGGTTTTCAGGTTGCTGAATTGATTGGTTTCCAGAGATGCATGCATTCATGCTTAGAGTACTTAGAGGCTGTCCCTTGGGTTGGAGATGAGGTGGAAGAGAAAGTGCTTTTATGGTTGTTGTAAAATAATGAGAATTGTAGTTTTTTTTATGGATACTTAGGTATATTAAACATTTATTATACTTGACTACGTTTCGTGAATATATAAATCTTTTTTAATGTCGAATTTTATTTTTTTTCTCATTTGAATAATTGTTGTTGATATATATTGTTGATTTGTGTATGTATGTCAAATTCTACTTTTTTGGGGGATGTTAGCACCCCAAAGGAGTTGTTGGAGGGGGCGCAGGCGATAGAGCAGGTCCTATGGTTGTATTTTCAGGTTTAGATGTTACGGAGAACCAATTGGATTAAGCTTAGGTTGAAAAACTAAACAAAGCGGAATGGAGATGGATTAGCAACGGAATTCAAATATTCTATTGCTATTCCGTCTCTAATTTTCGAGGCAAAGCTACATAAATCAGCAACGGATCAGAGACGAAATTATTGTATTCCGTCTCTGATCCGCTGCTAATCAGAGACGGAACAGAGACGAATCTAATAATTTCTTGTCTGATCCGTTGCTAATCAGAGACGAAATTATTGAATTCTGTCTCTGATCCGTTGCTAATCAGAGACGGAACAGAAACAGATTTAATGCATTTCGTCTCTGTTCCGTCTCTGATTAGCAACGGATCAAAGACGGAATGCAATTACAATTGTACCATTTAGAAGAATTTCCATTTTTGTTCCGTCTCTGTTCCGTTTCTAAATTCCGTCTCTAATCCGTCTATAATCAGAAACGGAAACACATTTACGTCGCTGATTGAATTAGCGACGACAATTTTAGAGACGGAATAGATTCCGTCTTTGTTCCGTTGCAGACTCGAATTAGAGACAAAATTTATGCAAATCAGAGACATAAATTTTCGTTTCTGATCTGCTGTTTTTTTTTTTAGTGATGGGGTTCGATCCCTAGACTGGATCGAACTGGGTCTGGTTTAGTGGTCAAACTCCATTTCATAAAAAATAAAATAAAAAAAATTGAAAATTAGGGAAAATTCCAAAAATATAGAAAAAATCAGAAAAAATATATTATGAGTCAAATAAATTGAAATTATGAATTTTTATGAAAAATAAAGATTTTGAAATCTTCGTGATGATTTATGCCGGGTTTTCCTCATAATAAGTGCTACGATATACGAAAAATGTCTGAAGATTTTAAAATCATTTTAAAGAGTAGTTAATGTTAATTTTTACTGTGCCACAATTTGTAGCGTCAATTAGGATTTGAAAATCTATAGAGTTGATTTAGAGTGATTTTGTTTTTTGGACTTGAGAATACCAAAATAACTCAGAAATTGATCGAAAACTTATGAAATCTGAATACAAAGCTTATCTTGATTTCTTTATATTTTTAGGTAGCTTCAAAGATCCTGAAAGCACTCAGAACGAACCTCGGTGAGTAGGTTCAAAGTACGTGAAAGTCGAGGACTGTTGTGTAAGGCTTCAAAACTAACTTTGAGTTGATTTTATAGTAAGTAAATCCTACTGTGATATTTACCATTGGTTGATTATCTTTCTACCAATAAAAGCATCATAGTCTACATTGCATTTCATCATTGTTGGGAATGAATGCAAAAACATAGTGAGGGTGATAATCTTAGTTCAGAGTCTAGTTTGCTTAAAAAAAGATTTTAATCATACCTCAAACACCGGCTAGTGAGACTAGCTCCGAAGTTAAACGACAATAAGTTATCATTGCATTTCATGACCTCTTAATATTATATCTATACTATTTTTGGAAGTAGACATCTGATTATAGTTAGGAGACAAAAACATAGTGGATTGCATTTCATATTGATGCATATATATTATTGATTATTTGAAAATGCAATTAAATGTCTCTATGTATTCGACTAACAATTGCGGGAATACGAATCAATATAGATAATTACTTACCACTCATCTTTGAGTTATTTTCATGATGTCAGATTCTATATGAAGAAAAGGGACGAATGTATAAGACTCATATATTGCGTTGATTCTTTTCAAAATTTAAAGTGCATTCTTATTTAAAATTGTTCATATATATAAATATATTGTTTTGGGATTCTTGTGACGAGTAAAGGACATAGAGTTTCGTTGAATTGTTATGAGAATCTCATAAGTTAGTTTCAAATAAATTGAGAAGTTTATGTTTCAGTTTTTCTTTCTATTTTGGATGGTAAAGTTGTAATTTAGCTATCAGAGACTCGAAGTTATGTTATAAATTTGACTTTAATATATATTATGAATTGCGAGGAGTAGATAGTCCTTCTAGGACTCTGCCTAATTATGTTGTCTACTAGGTGGAATTTTTCTGGCAGGCCTCTTTTAGACAAGGTGTTGTCTAAATTTATACAAAATATTGATATGATTTCCTAATTTGCTCTAATAAAATAAGTTAAGAACTGATTCAGTTGAGGATGTAAATTAGTTTTGAAGCATTATTAAGGATTTAAATAAAGATTATTTGTAGATCAAAGTTAAATGAACGAATTAGGCTGACTAGATTGTTTGAGAATTAAGGTAATCTTGGTGGTCAGTCATCTTAATGAAGAGGGGCTGACAAATTTGGTATTAAAGCCTAAGTTTAGCTCTATTGATGATAAACTTTAGTTGAGAATTAAAAAGCGATTAAGCGCGGTTAGTTGAGAAGAAACCGTGAGCTAGGGTATTTGAATTATTTACTTATGCTTGTGTTGTATGTATGTGTTATCATTAGATATGTGATAATAAGTTTATTTTAATTATTTGTTCGATAATTAACTGGTATGAAATGACGAACAAAGTAGGAACATATAATATAAAAAAAAGAATAGACTTGCGAAACAAAATTGAGCGTAGATGGATGAGAAACAGACTTGTGAATTCCTAATTTACAAAGATGTTGTAAGTAGTTTGATACTAGTATAACTAATGATAATATCAGTTATGAAGCTAATAAGAAATTGGTTGAACATGTAGTCCTTTAAAATTGAAAGTATCAAACTATTACAAATACGAAAAACTCGTGAAAATATTTGAAAATACTTAAATTAAGTCTTAACAAATTTAGAACCGTTTGGGTGACTACGAAAATGAAATTAAGACTTATGGGAAGCATGCAATAAGCATATCTTTAATTTTAGAATATGGTTAATACCAATTGAACTAGTAACTCGGTAAGACCTACTTTATGAAATATTGGTTCTAGTTATAACTAATTGAGAGTTGCTTTTGAAAAAGTTTCTAATGAAAAAAAGGAGACGCGTGATTTTTAAAATGAAAAATTGATTAGATAAATATAGAGTGATTTTGTCCTCTGGACTCGAGAATATCAAATTAACTCAAAAATTGGTCGAAAACTTATGAAATCTTAATATGAAGCTTATCTTGATTTCTTTATGTTTTTATGTAGCTTAAAAGATCCTGAAACCACTCTGAACAAACCTCAAGGAATAGGTTCAAAGTACGTGAAAGCCGAGGAATGTTGTGTAAGGCTTCACAACTAACTTTGAGTTGATTTTGTAGTAAGAAAACCCTACTGTGATATTTACTATAGGTTGATTATCTTTGTACCAATTATTGCATAATAGTCTACATTGCATTTCATCATTCTTGGTCATGAATGCACAAAGATAGTGAGGGGTGATAATCTTAGTTCAGAGTTTAGTTTGCTTAAAATTAGATTTTAATCATACCTCAAACGCCGACAAGTTAGACTAGCTCCGAAGTTAAACGAAAATAAGTTATGACTACATTTCATGACCTCTTAATATTGTATCTCTACTATTTATGGAAGTTGACAACTGATTATAGTTAGGAGACAAAAACATAATGGATTGCATATCATATTGACGCATATATATTATTTATTATTTAAGAATTCAATTAAATATCTCCGTATATTCGACTAATAATTGCAGGAATATGGATCAGTGTAGATAATTACTTACCAGACATCTTTGAGTTATTTTCATGATGTCAGATTCTATATGAAGAAAAGGGACGAATGTATAAGACTTATATATTGCTGTGATTCTTTTCGAAATTTAAAGTGCATTCTTATTTTAAATTGTTAATATATATATATATATATTATTTTGGGATTCTTAGGATGAGTAAAGGACGTAAAGTTTCGTTCAATGGTTGTGAGAATCTCATAAGTTAGTTTCAAATAAATTGAGAAGTTTATGTTTTAGTTGTTTTTTTTTATTTGGGATGGTAGAGTTGTAATTAACCTGTCGGAGACTCAAAGTTACGTTATAAATTTGGATTTGACAGATACTATGAAATGCGAGGAGTAGATAGTCCTTCTAGGACTCAGCCTAATTCTGTTGTCTACTAGGTGGGATTTTTCTGGCAGGCCTCTTTTAGACAAGGTGTTGTCTAAATTTATACAAAATATTGATATGATTTCCTAATTTGCTATAATAAAATATGTTAAGAACCGATTCGGTTGAGAATCAAAATTAGTTTTGAAGCATTATTTAGGATTTAAATAAAGATTATTCGTAGATCAAAGTTAAAAGAATGCATTAGGCTGACTAGATTATTTGAGAATTAAGGTAATCTAGGTGGTCAGTCATCTTAATGAAGGGGGTTGACAAATTTGGTATCAAACCTTAAGTTTAGCTCTATTCTATTGATGATAAACTTTGGTTGAGAATTAAGAGTGATTGAGAGCGGTTTGTTGAGAAGTGACCGTGAGCTAAGGTATTTGAATTATTTTGTTATGCTTGTGTTGTATGTATGTATTATCATTAAATATGTGAGAAGTTTATTCTCATTCTTTGTTCGTTAATTAATTAGTATGAAATGACGACCTAAGTAGGAACATATAATAAAAATGAGAATAGACTTGTTAAGCAAAATTAAGCGTAGATGGATGAGAAACGGACATGTGAAGTCCTAGTTTACAAAGATGTTTTAAGTAGTTTGATACTTGTATAACTAATGAAAGTATCAGTTATAAAGCTAATAAGAAATGGGTTGATCATGAAGTCCTTTAAAATTGAAATTATCAAACTATTACAATTATGAAAAACTCGTGAAAATATTGGAAAAGACTTAAATTAAGTCTTAACAATTGAGAACCGTTAAGGTAACTACGAAAATTATATTGATACTAATGGGAAGCATGTAATAAGCATATCTTTAATTTTAGAATAAGGTTAATACTACTTGAACTAGTAACTCGGTAAGACCTATTTTATGAAAAATTGGTTTTAGTTATAACTAATTGAGAGTTGCTTTTGAAAAAGTCTCTAATGAAAAAAAGGAGACGCGTGATTTTTAAAATGAAAAATCGATTAGATAAATTTAGAGTGCTTTCGTTTTTTGGACTTGAGAAAATCAAAATAACTCAGAAATTAGTCGAAAACTTATGAAATATAAATACGAAGCTTATCTTGATTTCTTTATGTCTTTAGGTATCTTAAAAGATCCTGAAAGCACTCAGAACGAACTTCGGGGAATAGGTTCAAAGTACGTGAAAGTCGAGGAATATCGTGTAAGGCTTCACAACTGACTTTGAGTTGATTTTGTAGGAAGTAAACCCTACTGTGATATTTACTATCGGTTGATTATCTGTGTACCAATTATTGCATCATAGTCTACATTGCATTTCATCATTCTTGGTCATGAATGCACAAAGATAGTGAGGGGTGATAATCTTAGTTTAGAGTCTAGTTTGCTTAAAATTAGATTTTAGCCGTACCTCAAACACCGGCTTGTGAGACTAGCTCCGAAGTTGAACGACAATAAGTAATCACTACATTTCATGACCTCTTAATTTTGTATATGTACTATTTTTGGAAGTTGACATCTGATTATAGTTAGGAGGCAAAAACAGTGGATTGCATGTCCTATTGACGCATATATATTATTAATTATTTAAAAATGCAATTAAACGTCTCTATGTATTCGACCAACAATTGGTGGAATACGGATCAGTGTAGATAATTACTTACTAGACATCTTTGTGTTATTTTTATGATGTCAGATTCTATTTGAAGAAAAGGGACAAATGTATAAGACTCATATATTGTGGTTATTCTTTTCAAAATTTAAAACGCGTTCTTATTATAAATTGTTCATACATATATATAAATTGTTTTGGGATTCTTGGGATGAGTAAAGGACGTAAAGTTTCGTTGAATGGTTATGAGAATCTCATAAGTTAGTTTCAAATAAATTGAGAAGTTTATTTTTCAGTTTCGTTTTTCTATTTAGGATGGTAAAGTTGTAATTAAGCTATCGGAGACTCAAAGTTATGTTATAAATTTGAATTTGATATATACTATGAATTGCGAGGAGTAGATAGTCGTTCTAGGACTCTGCCTAATTTTGTTGTCTACTAGGTGGAATTTTTCTAGCAAGCCTCTTTTAGACAAGGTGTTGTCTAAATTTATACAAAATATTGATATGATTTCCTAATTTGCTATAATAAAATAAGTTAAGAACCGATTCAGTTGAGGATCAAAATTAGTTTTGAAGCATTATTAAGGATTTAAATAAAGATAATTTGTAGATCAAAGTTCAAAGAATGAATGAGACTAACTAGACTATTTGAGAATTAAGGTAATCTAGGTGGTCAGTCATCTTAATGAAGAGGGGCTGAAAAACTTGGTATCAAAGCCTAAGTTTAGCTCAATTGATGATAAACTTTGGTTGAAAATTAGAGAGTGATTGAGCCCGGTTAGTTGAGAAGTGACCCTGAGCTAGGGTATTTGAATTATTTTGTTATGCTTGTGGTGTATGTAAGTATTATCGTTAGATATGTGATAAGAAGTTTATTATCATTCTTTTTTCGACAATTAGCTGGTATGAAATGACGAGTTAAGTAGGAACATATAATAAAAATAGAATAGACTTGTGAAGCGAAACTGAGCGTAGATGGATGAGTAACGGACTTGTGAAGTCCTAATTCACAAAGATGTTGTAAGTAGTTTGATACTAGTATAACTAATGAAAGTATCGGTTATGAAGCTAATAAGAAATTAGCTGAACATGAAGTTTTTTAAAATTGAAAGTATCAAACTATTACAATTATGAAAAACTCGTGAAAATATTGGAAAAGACTTAAATTAAGTCTCAACGATTGAGAATCGTTTGGGTAACTACGAAAATGAAATTGAGACTTATGGGAAGTATGCAATGAGCATATCTTTCATTTTAGAATTAGGTTAATACCAATTGAATTAGTAACTCGGTAAGACCTATTTTATGAAATATTGGTTTTTGTTATAACCAATTGAGAATTGCCTTTGAAAGAGTCTCTAATGAAAAAAAGGAGACGCGTGATTTCTAAAAAATAAATTGATTAGATAAACTGAATTTGAATAGAAAATTATAATTAAATTGTGATAGAACTAGTCAAGTTTTTTAAGTCGATTTCTACAAAAATAAAATAATTTGAAGCAATGTATTGTCTCATTTGCAAAACAAAACACAAAGTGAAAAGTTGAATAGAACCATATTTTTTAAAAAATCAAATGACATCTAAATAGAAGTAATTAAAATTTATATTATTTATTACTCAAGTAACTTATTCATAAGCGATATTTAGTATAGTGGTTCTATGAGTCGAATAAAGAAATAATAAAACAAATGAAAATACATTAGGTAGAAGTAATATTTCTTAACACCATATTATGTGTTGTTATGAAACAAAGATAAATGAAATTTCTAACTTGAAAATGAAGGTGAAGTGATAAGTTCAACGAGTTAGAATTCAAGGTATTGGGGAAATTGTCTAATAATAGCTTGAATTAGATATTCAACATTAAACAAAGTGATTATGTTTTGAAATTCAAAATGCTCAATAATCTCTTCTAAGATATTATGTTTTGACGCATATCACTACAACTTAAAATATAACTAAGGAATGGATAGACTTAGCGATTGAGAGTTTGTAAGTGTTTTATATAGGACGTCAACATAAGTTCCTGTATTTCAAGAATTTCCATTTATAGGAATTAAAGGATTGAAATACCATCCTTTAAGAGTTTGATTAATCATTAATTTTATTAATAATTTAGAAATTCAAACTCTTCTATCTCTGCAGTTAAACAATAATTGATAAGTGAAATCATCAAAAGTAAATTGATGAAAAATAAGATACTTTGATATCTTACATAGTCTCTTGAAAAGTACCAAATTTCTTTTTGAGAAAAAGAAAATTTAAGAAATTTGAGACTGATGTAAACAACTTAAGGCAACAAAAATTTAGTCTTTTGTGTCAGGAATTTTCTTATTTTGAACAAAGAATAGCTAAAGAAGACTTCAATTGAATGAATTATCATATGAAATTGCACCGACCTTACTGATATTTTCAAAAAGTAAAAAGATATGAATTAACTTTGTAAGTGATCCAGGTATTGAGAGAAAGTTGTGGAAGGTTTGTAAAGGGACTAAGAACGAAATAAATGTGAGAATAGCTAAGATTGACAAAAATGGAATCGAGTAGACTCTATATTATAATCACAATTTATTCACAGTGTAGAAGACTGGTGTGAGGGGCCCACCTATCTTTAAATAAACGAATGAATTGTAAGGTTCGGTATAAAAGACTCAATGATTTTCGTCGGAGTCAAATGGAAGCAAGAAAATTAAATATTTTAGGTTAACAAGTTCTTGCCAAATTAGGATGTCAAATTATAAGTTTGATAAAACTTAATCTATCTTCATAAGGATCTTATAAGGAATCAAACTCCAAAAGTTGAAACATTTGAACCAATGTAGTATACAACTATTATCAATGAATATGTTATACATTGGTTCAAATATAGTGCTACATTACATGATTAGTCAGTGGTGAAATTTAAAAGCACGAGGTTATTTTAAGTTGGAGTTGATGTAAGATACCTATATGATGAGGAAGATATGAGCCAAATGAATAGAAACGTACAACTTACAGCTCAATCAGTAAGTATTACCTATATTGGTTGAAAATAGTGAATAAAAGACAATATATCTGACTTGATATGTTGGAAAAATTGAGTAATCTTCTATCATAACTAAGGGAAGTAAGAAATTTATTGAGTAGATGCAAAAAGAGATTATATTTCTAAATTGTTTGAGATACAAGTTAAAAGTAATACTATTAGAGTATAATTATGAAATATGTCGATATCTCTATTTAAAAGTTTATATCGACTCAAGAGAAGGATAATGGTCTCTATTCAAGTAATGAAATAAGTTGGTGAACAAAAAGTGATTAAGACATGAGATCATGGGAGATCTAAGTAAATAATTAGAATGAGGTTCTTCGTGAACTCATTGATAGAAAATGATTTGACGAAGTTTGAAAAAGTGTTAATTTTCTAACCAGACAAAGAGAAAGTTAAGTGAATTGGCTGACGAGTTGGAATTGGTAATTGTTTTCTAGTCCACAATCTAAATAATATTGTGAGTATACATTTGGAGAATGAGTTAAAGTTGCACGATGTGTCAGGTTAAATTTTTTTATCAGATTGAATTTTGAGATCTCTCGTCATGAAATGACAGATGTAATTAAAGATAGTCATTGGATGACTTGTGTAATTCAAGATTTCTTTTCAGAAACACAAGAATGGCGAGGGATTATATAGACATGCAAATCTACTTTATATCTAATTTCATGCTCAAATATTTTTTGCATCACTTTATATACATATTTAGACTGATGACAGTCCAAGAATTGATTGGCCAACAATTCTAATAAGTGATGATCAATGATGAGAAAGTAAACTGGGATGTATATTTTAGTTGGGTGGATGGGGAAAGAATCATCAACAGTTTGTGGAATAACATTCAATTACGTAAGAAAATTATTTTATGAAAATCAAGATAGGCTAGATCTTGCTAAGTATTAATAGTTGAATGGGACACAAAGCATAAAATGTGGAGTAAACTAAGGTAATTGGATATTTTACAATGTTGATTGTTTAACTCATCAGAAATCTACAAATTTGCCGGGATTGGCAATGTAACCGAGATAACTTCTCATTGAACAAAAGATTTTAAAATGAAAAGTTGAAGTGTTTATGATCTCTACCACCGAGCTGTTGTATACGATAAAATTGATTGGGTTCAATTAACAGTTTCACTTAGGAAATAGTTTTACAAGTTTAGATTAAAAGAGTTGTATATAAAGGAATATTTACTCATATCACTTTCGGGTAAATTACCTGTAAGTTTAAATTTTGAGTACGAGATTTTTAATTGATTGGGAAGATTGTGACATCTAAGAATTTCATAAACTTGATTAGGATGCTAATTAAGTATTTTTGGATTTAAATTGGGATTTCAATATCCACGGTTGGATTTACGTATTACAGGATCATAAGTCTAAATATTACTTTTATGTGTCGCATGACTAATTGGTATGTTGTACTCTATTAGACACAAATTGGGTCAAGTTGAAGTGTGTACGTAGTGTTTACGAGTTTCAGAGTGCTTTGGGATGTACAATAGTGTGCACAACCAAGGGTGTTCGTTGACACACATGGCAAATTTATAGCTGTAACAATACGTAGATATATATATTTATATATGTAGTTCACATATAAATATATAAAAAATGAATCATATAGTTCAAATCAAATTAAATTATACATTGGATTAATCTCGAGATGTGTAGCGTAGATCTGAAAGAAGTGAATGAGTTAAATGTTTGATGTTGGTTGGTATTGTTATGCCTTAAGACGTATGCCACCATATATCAAAGATAATCAATGTAAAAAGTGTTATGGGTGTGTTAAGTTAGTGTCACTTAAAGAATCACACCTAGAACTCATGTCGTTAGGGTAATTCTCGAGATTCGTACGCACGAATTTCAAGATAAGTTTAAAATTGATCCTAAGTAAGGCAGTTAGGAGGTAATGGATCTGTTAATAGCTTCAAGATCGACTTTGAGATAAGCAAAATGTATTTCGAGAAAGCTCAAAATATATAATGAAAATAAACCATTAGATAAGACTTGAGATTCATGCAGTGCAATTCTTGAGGAAATTTAGTATTATTTGTAACCCAAACAGAACCGCCTCATCAAGTTTTCGATTCCTATAGTGAATTCGAAACAGACGGAGAGAGAGAAGGGGAGATGTCGAAACAAGGAATATGCAATGATTGGTAAGGTCAGTTGAGGTGTTTCCATCAATGTTGTGTTGTTGTTTTCGTTGTGTTGTGTTGTTGCTATTGTTGTGAGGAAGGAAAAGAAGAGATGAGAGGCTAGAATGAACGGCTTAGGAGTTCGTACAAGGAAAAAGACGGCAAGGAGCTGTCTCACCTGCCTAGACAAGCCTAGGGGTAGGGTTAAACCTAACCCAAAAAAAGAATTCAATTCATCTAGTGAACAGAGCAAGGTGAGGATCATCCCCCGATCAAACTGAACCAGGTCCGGTTCGAGGGTCAAACCCCAATTCATAAAAAAATGAAAACTAAAAGAAAGGCTGGAAAGTTAGGAAAATTGCAAAAAAATGAGAAAAAATTTGAAAATTTTTATTTTGAGTCAAAAAATTAAAATTGTGGATATTTATGAAAAATGAGGATTTTAAAATTTTCTCGAGGATTTATACTGGGGTTTTTTAGGTAATACATGTTACGATACTTGAAAATGTATGAAAATTTGGAAAATTGTTGTAAAGCCTAATCAAAATTAATTTTCGATGTTGAACCACAATTATGAGTCAAAATTGGGATTTGAATATTCAAAGAGTTGATTTTGGAGCGATTTTGTGTTTTTAGGACTTGAAAATGCCAAAATAACAAGGAAATTGGTAATAAAAACATAAGCAATTTGAATAGGATACTTATCCAGATTTCGCAATGGTTTTTAGGTAATGTCATGGATCTAGAAACTACTTAAAATGAACCTCGAGGAATAGTTTCAAAGTACGTGAAAGCCAAGGAACGTGGTGTGAGGCTTCGCAACTAACATTGAGTTGGTTTCCTCGTGAGTAAACCCTATAATGATCTTTATATTGATTGATTATCTTTATACCTATAATTCATTATAGTCTACATTACATTTCATCATTCTTGGTCATGCATGCACGAAGATATTGAGGGGAATAAGCTTATTACAGAGTCTAGTTTTTTCGAAATTAGATTTCAATCCTACCTCAAAGGGCATTTAGTAAGACAAGTTCCATAGTAAAACTCTAACAAGTTACCCCTGCATTTCATGATTTCTTAATATTGTCTCTATATTATTTTTGAAAATCGACATCTAATTATAATTAGGAGACAAAAACATAGTGGGTTGTATGTCATGTTGACGCATATATATTATTGATTATTTGGAAATGCAATTACATATCTCCATGTATTAGAATAACAAGCGCAGGAGAACAGATCAGTGTAGATGTTTACTTACCTGACATCTTCGAGTTGTTTTTGATGGTGTCAAATTATATATGAAGATAAGGGACGAATGGACAAGACTCAAAGATTGTGGTGATTGTTTTCAAAAGTTAAAGTAAATTCTTGTTTTAAATTGTTTATATATATTGTTTTGCTATTCTTGGGATGAGTGTAGGAGGTGATGTTTCGTTTAATGCTTATGAGAGTCTCTTATGTTAGTTTATAATAAATTGAGATGTTTCTGTTTCAGTTTTTTTTATTTGGGATGTTAAAGTTGTAATTAAGCTATCAGAGACTCTAAGTAAGGTTATAAATATGAATTTGGTATAAATATATATTATGAACTGTGGGGAGTTATGAGTCCTTTTAGGGCTCTCCTCAATTCTTCTGTCTGTTGGGTGGACGTTTTCTGGTATACCACTTTTAGCGGAGGTGTTGTTAAAATTCTTACAAAATATAGAAATAATTTCCCAATTTGCTCTAATAAAATAAATTAATAATCGAATTAGTTGAGGATTTAAATAAGTTTTGGAGCATTATTAAGGATTAAAATAAGTATTATTTGTCGGTCAAAGTTAAAAGAATAGATTAGGCTCACTTAATTATGGGAAAATTAAGGTAATCTAGGACGGTTAGAAATCCTAATGATGAGGGGTCTGACACTAATGGTCTTATTTCTACTTTGATTCAAGAATATAATGGCGGATCAGGGAGAGGATTTGCAGACGCCTAAACATCATTATAATCAGGAGAATGAAGCCTAGTTGAAATATAGAATGGAGCAGTGTGTGAGGGAACTTATGGAATCTCAGCCAAAGCTAATGGAAATAATGATGGCTTGGATGGTTCCACCAGTTTGGCAAACCGAGATTCAACCTACAGCCAATCCTGAGATTAACATGATAAATGGAGGAGCTGAGTCAGTAGTAGCTCTAGCCCAGCCAATTGTAGCATACGTTCAGGTGCCAGAGACAACTATCATAGTGCCGATAGATTTTGAGAAGGTTGCATTTCTTAAAACTTGGAAGGCGTTTATGAAATACGATATCGTGAGATTTAATGGCACTATAGAGGATGGGGTAGTTGGGACCTGAATACTAGAGATAAAGTAACAATTTGTTGCTATAGAAGTTTAGGAAATTTTAAAGTTGAACTTGTCAGATTTTTATCGATATAATCTGCTTGTAAGTGGTGGAATTCCCTATAGAGAGAAGGGAAGACCGTCACTGCCTAGCCTTAAATTAGGACCATATTCTATAAGCATTACTTTTCAAAGTCAGTTAGGAACAGGAAGAAGGTTGAGTTCATACAACTGAAACAAGGAGAGATGTCTATACAGGAATAGGAGTGGAGGTTCACCGAGTTGAGTGACTTAGCAATGGAATGGTGAAATTAGAGGATTTCAAAATCGACATGTTTCTCAGTTGTGCTAACTATATGATACGTGTAGTAGTTTCCTCTCATCCTCGCACTAGCTATGCATTTATCTTTCAGAGTGTGATGGAGGTAGAGGCAGCTGTGTTATGTCATCCACTTGGGACATGGCTGATTCTATCACAATTACCTTATGATTCAGGCAGTTAGAGTGTGACATCCCATATCCTGAATAGGGAAAATGCTGGGCCTGAAACAATGATTAAGCCCACTAATCTCGTGGACTTAACTAGAGCCAGCAACCTCTCCATCCATACTTAATAAACTCAACCTGTATATTCATATTGAATTAAAATATCAAACTATTACACAGCGAAAATAAAAATTATTTTTCAATATAACTAAATATGAGGAAATACGGAGTTTACCAAAACTTCCAAACCATTTATAAAATCACCCCAACCATGTTTATATACATTAAAATAATTTAAACAGAGTTATAAATATTCAATTAAGTCATTACATCGTAGAGAAAACTTAAGTCTCCTACATCTTCTTTTTTCCTTTAGTTGAAGCGCCGGGTTGCAAACCTGAAATGTTTAAGTACAGTGAGCACTCCAACTTGCTCAGTAAATACAAATTTATAGTATGCATCAATATTCCATATAATAATCAAAGGAGACATGCCATAACAACATGATCCTACAATAACTAACAAGGATATGGAAAACATATAAACCAATAGATAAACAAATGTAAAGCAAAGATTCTGGACTAGTATACTATGATACCCATTTATTTTGTAAAACTAGAGCCGATTACCCACCGACGCCATTAACGCCATTGCTAGACAAACATATTGGCCAATATGCTGTCTAGCCAATCTATTAATGCCCAATGGTTCTATCCAAAGCCCCATATTGAAGATGTAACCTACGCAAGCTCTAAACTGAGTAGGAACTTACATATAGGCCGGGAAAACCAACCCTTTTCCTATAAAACCGTTTCTTAGTTTCAGGAACTTACGAGAGTGAATTACCATAAACACTATTTTCCTCTTATTAAAAACCATCACAACATACCTGATCCCCCAGTTCATTTTCTAACAAATATATGAGCTAAATATACTAAATAGACACGCAACATCGATAAATAAGTGAATTCGTACTTACCTAGATCAAGTGACGTCAAATTCCTAACTTCCTAGGTCTCTAACTTTTCCCCGGTTAATCAACACCTATCATAGACCATAGTAAATATAAGTCTAATATATTCTATTATAAACTATTAGGAGCTCCTAAGTCAGTCCCTAATCCCCTCATTCAAATTCCTAAGAAAAACAACACTGTTGTTGTTCTGGGCATGGATTAGTGCGCTAATAGGCTGGATTAGCGTGCTAATCCTTGCCTGTATTGCCCATTCTTTAAATTTCGCACACCTAGCACGCTAATCTTCTGATCTAGCGCTAATCATGCTAGACCAGCAACAACTGCATAGTGCCGCAACTCCAATCCCACCAAAACACCTCCAAATCGATACCGACTAGGGCTGGCAATTCGTGTCAGCGAGTCGTAAATGTGTCATGTCGTAAACGAGTCACGACCCCATTATTCTAAACACAGACACAACACGTTTATTAAACGAGTCACTATTCGGAAACACGACACACGACACGTTTAATAAACAGGTAACCTGTATATGACACGTTTATTAAATAGGTCATGCTTAAACTGTTTAACTCGACTCGTTCACGTACCTGTTTATCAGCCTGTTAAACATGCTACTAGATTAATGATATCTCACAACAAAATCAATACAAACAACATAAAATATAAACCCCACCTACCAAGTTATGTTAATGTTATCATATAGAAATGGACAAAATCAAAGTTTAACAAGGAAAAATACAATTTCTCAAATTGTCAAGTTCAAGTTTAATAACCTAACTACAAGGTTATATGAAGTTAACATAGAAATAAGAGATATATTCAAGTTTAAGGAGCAAAAAAGTTGTATTTAGATGAGTGATTAATTATATGTAAATTATAAGTTATATATGTATATAATTAAGCGAGTCATAAACGAGTCACACAGGTTAACATGTTAATGACTCGTTTATTGACCGTGTATAAAGAGGTTAACCTGTTTATGACCCAGACCACTTATGCCAAACCCACGACACGTTTATGACGTGTCGTGTCATGTCGTATTAAACGTTTCATGACCCAAATTGCCAGCCCTAATACTAACATCCACAAATTCATTCCTAATAACTTATAAACATCAAATATGAAGTGAGGGACTAAATTAGATCAATAACAGCTCAATGAACAATGATTTCCTACAATCACCGCAATTTCAAACTTTGATAAACACTAAAACGAATTATACCTTTGTGTTCCTCTTGAGTCATTCTATCTTTTAAGCACCTCAACTGGCTTCGATTCGGTACATCGGACAGCTTGTCGCGATCGAAATCGAAACCCTCAACTTTCGTTTTCATTTGCTCGATCGTTTGTTAAGTTGATATATATCAACTTTGATATATATATATATATATATATATATAGATTCCTCGAGATACATTTTGTGTCATTTCGATATTAATCAAATAATTGATGTCTTAAAGTGACACGTGCTATCGTGACACTAAGTTTGACACATCTTGACTTACGCTCCGTTCGAGATGATCAAATGATATATATTTGCTATTTTCTTAAATGCCATTATATATATTTATATATGTCATTATATATAAATATATATACATTTCGTGTTTATCGCTTCTGATAACTCCACTGGTTACATCCATGTGTAGCCACGAGTGTGCACATCCTTGCCACGTCTACCTCGTCATTTACAGTGTACCGGTATTTCATAATTTATAGTGTATTTATCTCGTATAGGATTTTTATACCATATCAATATACACAACCTATTTATATTTCAGTTTTGCAAACCAAACAAACACCATACGTCATACAAATGCACACACGCACACACACACACTAATTGGGATATGCCAATCTTAACCATGAGCTTAACTTGGGTTAATTAATAACTGATTTAACACTAATCACCAGCTTAAGGTTATAGGTCGTTATACAGAGGGCTCGAGAGTTTGTCCATTTTTAGCTGACTCAATCAATTGGGAGTAAGAGGAGCTCGAATTTTATGAAGCAATATAGGAAGATGAGTACGTCAGATGGTTCTTCTTCTTCCATAGCTTTAGTTAATTCAGCTTAGCAGGGAACTATTTATGTTAGCGCATCGATTACTGCACTATTTGTTTTCCAACCTTATATAGCAATATTACCTTTACTATGTACTCACTCAAGAGGTAGAGGAGAAAGTCATGCTTGTCCCAAATTGAGCAACTACTAGCATGTTTCTTATTCCTGACACCAAACATACTTATATTCCTTCATGCCGTATTGCACCGAAGGAATTGTGCGAGTTGCAGACTCAACTTTTGGAGTTGTTACAGTTTATCTATCCTAGCAAGTCAATGAAGGGAGCACTAGTTCTTTTTAAAAAAAAATGATGGAACCATATGTTTGTGCATTGATTATAGAAAATATAATCGGGTGACTATCGGGTATAAATATCTATTGCCCAGGATTAATGATTTGTTTGAACAGTTGAAGGTGCCAAATATTTCTTAAAGATTTATTAGGGCAATGGTTATCATAAGTTGAGGATCATGGATAAGGATATCTCGAAAACAGCATTCGGTACACAGTACGAGAACTTCATGTGTACAGTAATGTCATTTGGGCTTACTAATGCTCCTGCTATATTCATGGACTTGATGATCATGCTGTTCGAACCTTATCTTTACCAATTCACCATCTTTTTTATTGTTGATATTTTGAACTATTCGAAGACTCTAGAGGAGCATTCACCTTATAATTACAGTGCAGACACTAAAAGATAATTAAATATATGCCAAGTTTAGTAAGTATGAGTTTGGATTTTCGGATGTCGAATTTCTCAGATATGTGGTTAATGCTGAGGTTATATCTGTTAACCCGACGACGGTTGAGGCAATTAAAGATTGGCTTATTCCTACCACAGTATCAAAGGTTTGAAGTGTTTTTGGTTTAGCAAGTTATTACAAACAATTTGTCAATGGTTTTTCTAGTATCGCTCTGCCATTGACTTTGCTAATATAGAAAGATGTTGACTTTGTTTGGTCTGATGACTACAAGACAACCTTCAATGATTTGAAAAGTAATTTGACTACAATGCATGTTCTTGCATTACCTAAATCGAGGAAAGAGTTGGTGATTTATACTTATTATTCTCATTTAGGCTTGGGTTGTGGGTCGATGTAGGAAAATATGTTTATAGCTTATGCATCAAGGCATCTTAAGATTAATGAAAGTGATTATCCAGTTGATGATCTTGAACTAGCAGCAATTGTGTTTACCTTAAAGATTTAGAGGCACTACTTGTACGGTGATAGATTTATAGTTTTTTCATATCATAAGAGTCGAAAATACTTGTTTACTAAGAGTGAACCGAATATGAGGTGATGTAAATTGCTTGAGTTCCTCAAGAATTATGATTTAACTTTAGAGTACCACTTAAGCAAAGCAAATGTAGTTGCTAGAAGAGAGAATGTAGATACTGCTAGAGCTTTTCAATTTAGACTTCTTGAGGAAGCTTTAGTGATGACGATTTGTGAAAGTCCACCGGGCACATCATTAAGTAAGAGTGGTAGTTCCAAAGTTACCACATCCGTTAATCCGCGCTTAGATTCAAGCTAAATTGGAGATTATTCAGGAGGTGGTTATTTATGAAAAAATTGATCAGATTATTTAACATGTTAGAGGTTAGTGGCTAGTGTGGATCATCCTTATTGGTTAGTTTCTACGGAAGTTACATTATGGTTCAAGGATAGATTGTGGATTCTAGCTCAGCGTTAGTTGAAGCCGGAATCGCTATAGGAATCCCGTAGATCATTTCACTCTATTCATCTAGGTAACACTAAGTTGTATCACAATATGAGGCGTATTTATTGGTGACCTAGGATGAAGAATAATATTGTTGAGTTTGTAAAAAGATGTGAGATATGTCAGCAAGTTAAGGTCGAGCATAGATTTCAAGAGTTTTATTACATTCTCTGTTTATTCCCGACTGTAAATGGGAGCATATATAGATGGATTTTGTTTACAATCAACATTTAAATCAATGTAAACAAGATGCATTTTATGTTATAGTTGACATGTTGATGAAATTTGTGCATTTCTTACCAGTTTCCATACGAGATCATCTTGACAAATTATGCGAGATATATGTACATGAGGTGTTGAGATTTCACGGAGTTTCAGTGTGGATTATATCGGATAGACATACGAGATTCAAGTCTAGGTTGTAGGGTAAATTGCAGAGATATTTGGGAATAATTCTTAACCTCAATATGACATATCACAAATCCTTAGAATGTTGGCTAGACTTAATGTCTAATCTTGGTTGTAGAGGATATGTTTCAAGCTAATGTCTTAGAGTTTAGTGGTAATTAGGAGAAATAAATTCCTCTTTGAGAGTTCTCTTATAGTAATATCTATTAGGTCAGAATTCGAATGGCTCCTTTTGAGATTTTGTATGGTCAGCCTTGTCGTTCACCTGCGTGTTGGGCAGTGGTTGGAGATACAATTTTGTTGGTGTCGAAGATAATTAAGGACTATAAATGGATATTTCAGCCGATTTGCTGGCGTTTTACTACGGCACAACTAACACTGAAGAGATAAACTGATAAACATCACCGGTTTTGTAATTTTCAAAGAACAATTAAATTATGTTGAAAGTCTCACCTGTAAAAGGATTATATATAGATTAGGATTGCGGGGCATGCTAACTCCTAGGTATATTGGGCCGTTTAAAGTGAAAGAAACAGTTAGTCCTGTTGCTTACAGGTTGGAGTTACCTCCTCGGCTAGCTATAGTTCATATTGTCTTCCATTTGTCAATGTATCAGAAAATAGAGACTTAGTTCAGTCTAATGATTGATTGGAATAAATTTGATCTTCGTGAAGACTTATCTTAAGATGAGCAGCCAATTCAAATTCTTGATTGTAACATTCAGAGGTTGAGAACTAAAAAGATACTTTTTGTTAAGTTGAGATGGAAATTTCATTGAGATAAGGAGCTAACCTAGGAGTGAAAATCTTATATGAATGAGCAGTTTCCCTTTTTCATCGAAACTATAAGTAATTTTATATTAACTTTAATTTCGAGGATGATATTTCTTTAAATAGGGCTTTTCCTTAAGATGGTGATTAACATTAACCCAAATCCTAATTAACCTGAGTTAGGCTCATAGTTAAGTAGGGCGTACCTTAGTTAGCGTGTTTATGGGTTTGTATTATACTTTATGTTTAAATGAATTTATCGGTTGTAGTATATAAAGGAATTTATATACAAGCCTACAATTGGAATAAGATTATTTGCAAATAAACTGCAGGCACACTAATTGCGACGAGGGGTCGTGAAATGAAAGTTCACACCTGAGAATACTCATAAGCATATTCGATGAATTTATTGGCGATAAAATAAACGAGATATTTATATTTATGTATAATTGATATATATATATATATAAACTATATGTTTAAATTGATTTTTATGGATCATTGGATCGCCTCGAGATGAGCATAAATAGATATTTCCATTATGATATGTGTCACAATAGGCTGTATCACTTTTACATAATAATCAATTAATCAACCTCGAGAAAGCACAACGTGTATCTCAAGAATAACCCATATATATAATTTAAAGCTTAAAACTTATCACTAACTAATTATATGATCGAGTGAGAGAGATATGGTAAGCAACTCTGGGTTTGGCCCTATGAAGGAATTGACCAGGAAAGATTTCTTAGTGAATTAGAGGTGATCAAACCATTATAGATAAAAGATCATCACTTTAGGTGAGTCCAGGTTTTTGTTTTTGAGTTGAATTCAATGATGGGTGATGAATTCTATATTAATTGTTGTTATTGATTGGAAATGAGTTTATACATCATTAGATGTCCTCCACGATGAATTCGGGAGGGATTTAAGGGTTGTTGTTAATGTTGATCAAACATGGGTTGTTGTTATGTTCACTATTGAGATAGTGAAGGTTGGAGGGTCCCTATAGTTGGGAAGCGCACTCCCTTTATAAAGTGCCAATAGCCCAGTTAGTGGAGCAAAAGCCATTAAATGAGGGACCGTGTTCCTACCTTAGTGAAAAATAATAGTGCCAGATTTCACTTCGACTTTTCAAAGGTCTTATGGACATACTTTGATGTTCCAAATATAGGTTATTAGACCTATATTATGCTCATATGGTTTGAAATAGGTTTTGGAACACCGAAACAAATCTAGTGACCTGAAAAAGTAAGGGAATTGTAATCAAACCTAATTGAGTTAAGTGGGAGTCATCCTTTTATCTATTATGCTTCATGAATTAATATATTTACTTCATATAGCATTATGGACTAGGATTGGGCCAACGTACTATGATTTAACTATTTTATTTGTGGTGAATCCCGAAAATGGTCGATAAGGTGGATCGAGAGTGAGGATTGAAAGGTTTGACATGAAATGAATTTCATCTTTCTCCTAATTAATGGAAAGGCTTGCTTGGAATTGGGTTTTGTCCTTTTATCCTCAGTCATCCAAAGTCCCTTTGTCATCATTGTCCAGTTAGAGTTGGTCAATCGGTCAAGCTAGAATAAACCAGTAGAATCCCTTGTCGCCTAATGTGTGGATTTTGTGGTTGTATTCTCAAGTGATTAGAGACTATGATTCCGACATCAAATTCAAATTATGAGTCACGAGTACGGTAGCATGTTAACTATCAAAATCACATTCAGTTATTTATTTTTTATATCAATTTCTTTGATTGAATAGATATGTGTTGGATTCATATTGCGATTCATTGGCTTATTGACATTAGTTGATAATTGATGTGTTTCCGAGCATCACTTACTGAGCAAGTTGGAGCACTCATTCCCCTTCCATGTATATATTTATGTTTACTATTTGAATCATGATGCGGTAATATAATAGGTTAGGAGGTTTCATAAATATGTTTTGGTTTTGATCAACTCTAAAGTTATGAATATCATCATTATTACCGAAAAAATCTTAAACTTTTTACTCCATATAATCTGATTTATATTCCAATATCGATATACAGGTTATGTTTACTAGGTATGGAAAGAAAGGCTGCTAGCTTTAGTTAACTTTGGCTAATGTATCGGGGCTTAATTTGGGTTTCATGCTTGAGATATATTATGAACTACGGGGAGTTTTGAGTCTTTTAAGGCATTTCCTCATTTTTTTGTCTGCTAAGTAATTTTTTTTGCAGGACATTTTTAGGGGATGTGCTGCCAATATGCAATTGTGGTCTTATCTATTAGCAGTTGATGTGTCTTTGTGTTGTTAAGAAATGAGAAGGTGGAACATTTTGAAGCTAGTTACTACTCATGATAAGTATTTCATATGGCTCAATTCTGCTAGTCCGTTGAAAATTTTGCGGAGCATTCAGAACTTTGTAGGTCTAGTAAGTATGTTGTTGTGTCGTACATTCCCTCCACTAACATGAGGAGAACGAGGTTACAAGAGTCAATATAAGCCTATGTGTCAAAACCGGTAACAAAGTAATCTTGTAATTCAAGGATATAATCCGATCTGTTGAATTTCAATTCACATTCTTGTATAGAGTTTCCCATTTATTGGTTTCCATTTTCTAAGTAATTGAGTTTTATTTTCTTTGCATTTTTTTCTTTAGTGTAATTGAGTTTTCGTTTTTAAAAAACCACGTTTTCCCAAAGCCTACAAATAAACATCCCAATCCATATGGATTCGACCCTGCTTACCGCTACTGCAAATCAATAGTTGCTTGATATTTAGGACTATTATTGGTATTGTTTGGTGTAACACCAATTTTTGGCACCATTGCTAGGGATTGTTGCTAATTTTTTTAAGACTTTTATTCTATTTTATGGTTACAGGTCATCAATGTTAACTTTCTATAGATTCTTTGGCTCCATTCAATCCAAAAATTTACCGGACATATAGAAAAAAAGAACAGGGATAACAAAAGGGGAGAAAGGTTGTAGGAAACTATGGAGGAAAGTGAAAGAGATCCAAATTATCCTATTGCAAAAGATAATGGGCATAAAAACTAATAAAATGCAAGGCAAGGACTGAGGCACGAGAGAGAGCTCACATTTAGGGAGGCCAACCAACACTGTGGAGGGTTGTTACGTTTATGTATTGAGTTAGCTTCCACCGATTATTGTGAGCTTAAATGAGGGTTAATACACAGATCGCCTAATTTTCATGGGAAATATAATGATGATCCTCATAAGTTCCTTACAGAACTTTAGATGGTGGTAGAAGGCATAAAATTTGCTACAATTGATGTTGACATTGTGAGACAGAATGCATTTCTATTTTGTCTCAAAGATGCGGCATTGGATTGGTTGTTTCACTTACCAACCATAAAAATTAGGAATTGGAATGAGCTACATCCAAAATTTAAGGATGATTACATGCCAAGCAGAGGATTATCTAACCTAGATTATATGGGGCGTGCCCTCAACATGGTCACAGTAGGAAGTCCTTCGTGGAACGTTTCTGTAAGGGGTTGCACTGTAATGAAAAGAGACTACTCGATATAATGTGTAATGAGATTTTTTCTGATATCACACCTATAGAGGCTAGGGGTACATTGAGAAGTGGCTGATTAAGCCAAACATTATGGTTTGACTTATAAGTGAAGAGGAGTAATAATAGCTTCAGTGAAAAATAGAAATAAGAGTGAGTTATTAGAACTTAAGTCTATTGTAAAACAAATTATGGTTAAGAAAGATAAAGCGAAAGTTAGTGGTATTTGTTCAGATCCGTGCCATTTCGTAAATGAGTGTCAATTTTTTTTAAGATACTAAGGAATTTAAAGGTAGCAAGAAAATCTCCAGGGCCACTTATTGGGTAGTAATAACAACATAGTAACTATTATGGAGGGAAGGATATGAATCCTAACTTCAACTTGCAACTAGGAACTCTAATTATTAGAACTTTATGCTTAGAGGACAGCCAATCGGAAAGAATGATGAAACAATTAATTTTATCGTAACAATAATATGAAATAAGGACAAAGGCTTTAATTAAAGAATTGCAAGCCAGGTAGTCATATATGTTAGCTTAGATGGGACAAACAAAAAATCAAGGGAAGCTACCATTACAGCCTATTATGAATCCAAATGCACATGTGAATGTGATTCCGTATATCAAAGTGATTTAGTGGCTAATACTACGACAAAGGTTAAGATAGAAACTGTCAGAACAGAGGAACATTAATAGTTAGAAATGGAGAAAGATGAAAGGATCAGCTCGTATATGGGATATATGAATAACATCAAGTACATGGTGCAATCTTCTTTTATGTTGTATCCAAAAAATGTTTACGAGCATGTTCAAGGATTGCAAACAACTTAGGGACATGTTACATGAACTTATGAGGGCAAAGGAAGTAATTTAGAAAGTTGAGAAAGTGAAGCCGAAAGTTGGAGTTTCTTGCAACACTTTGAAATAGTAATATTCTTTGAGGATCCAAGTATTTTTAGTGTTTCTTGCATGCTAGGTGATATGCATATAGAGAAATCAATGTATGATCTAGGAGTTTTTGTTAACATCATTTCATCATCAATTTTCTAGTCTATCTACGACCTTATTTCGAAACATTCTGAAATTATCATTCATTTAGCAGAATTATCTGCAATCCGTCCACTCGCAATGTTGGAAGACATGAATGTCATGTCAAAAACGTGCATTTTCCCAATGCTTTCCATTTCATTGACATGGAGTACATACATTTGTCCAATATTATTTTTGTCATGCTAGGCCGGCTATTAGTGAAAATAGCTAATACCAAATAGACGTATTAGGAGGTTGCAATTCACTAGTGCATGATGGTAGGGTCATTTATTTTTCCATTCCTAACTATTTGGACTTAACTACTAATGTTTCCATCATGTATGCAATTTTATGTCCTTCTGATGATGACTTGTAAAACTCTATGAAATTTATTTTAGATACCTTGAAAAAGATGGATGAAAGGAACGAAAAAAAAAAGAGGAAAAAGTAGGTAAGGAAAGAAAGAATACGTTACATTTAGGTGTTAACGAAGGACAAAAAGCCTAAGAAGATATATACAATGAAGCAAAAGTCAGAACCGCCATAGCATATCCTTGTATCATACAGGTTTGGGAAAATACATATGAAAATGAAGTTTGCAATTGTTGATATATGGGCTTTTGAGAATGTTATCTCCCAGAAGCTCATGAATATGGCTAACTAAGATGTCTACATAGGTACTATGACTTTTAGGATTGATGACAAAGAGGTTCTTTACAGTCATGGCAGGTTATGTGTGAAAGAGGAATCGAAAGTCATTAAGACACAAAAGATAATTAAGCCACCAAGCAAGCATGAGAAGAAGTTGCCAATTGAAATAATTGACTGGACTCTGATTAGTCCTAGAATGTTGTAACACCGGGCAATCAACGTTAAATACCGACGTTATGTGTAAGGCAACCTACATTATTTTTCATGAATTTGATTTTTTTTTAAGTTTTAATAAAGTTTTGGTTTGTATTAAATGTTCTAGGTAGGATTAGTATGTTGAATAAAGTGTGATGAAAATTAATGAGTTTCTCTATTCTCTCTTATTTTTAAGTGACTTTATGATGAAAATGGATAATGTTGATTGATTTACATGCAACAATGTTAAAAAAGACTTTTAGTGATGTAATTCAGGGCAAGTATAATTTAAATTGATGCATCTACATTAGATCATATGCATACACATGGAAGTGGACACACTAAAAAAAGAATTGGGAATCAGTTCTATTTTTTAGGCCAACAATTCCCAACATTGCGTGGTAACATATAGGGCGATGGGATGGTGCTGATAGAATATTATGGAAGTAGAATATTCTAATTTTATAGCTAGCAATGTTTCAATCATATTTAAGTGAGTGTAAGGTGCTTATAAGGTGCGGAAGTGTAATATAAGAATTTCTTGGAAATTTTGGTGATTTTGGCTAGCAATTCTTAGCTCCGTGAAGTTGAACGTACGATGTTGGGTTCGATTTCTTGTTTTGAAGAAGGAGCAAAATCCCATTCTTATTCTCTAAACTACAACATTAACGCCTCCCCACCATTTTCAAGACCAACACTCCCAACCACCAAATTCATTGCTTTTGAGCTCTAATCTCACCTACTTTCGATTCTCCATCGAGTGAAGAAGAAGCCTTGCCTTAATGGTTACATTATGCACGTGTGGTTTCTTAGCAACCTCAAAGTCATTAAGATCGATCAAAATACATCATGCAGCTAGACTATCAAACCCTTAAACATTTAGCCACCAATTTATTTCATAACGAAAGATTTTGCTTTGTGTAGACCAAATGCCTTCCTAATAAAACAAGTTTTGAGTTTAATGGCCCTATCCAACAACTAAACTTTTAATATCCACAGTTTTCGTGTATGGCTTGTAATGCAAGTTAGCATAAAACAAACGGACATACCTTTCACATACAAACTCCTTTGTCGAGATGAGATTTTTCCAATGAAGGCACCGAAACAAGGGACGAACGCTGATGTTGATGCTCTTTAAGTAGTCGAAATTGAGATTCCTTGTTTGGAGCCACTTTCGATTCATGAAGCCTGCATGAAGGTTTGCTAAGGCTTCCCTACAGTTTGCAAGATCTAGGCCATCCATCCCAATATGAGGTCGTCCTCATCTGCAACATCAAATTCGTTTGCATCATTTTCAATGTATACAGGAGTTGATGGAGTTTTAGACGATGGGACCCTCCTACCAGTGAGCCCTAAAGAGTGCAATTATAAGCTGCTTTGAAAAAGGAACATTGAAGGTTTTTCGACCATTGGCTTCTATAACAACAATGGACTGTGACTAATTGAATGCGTAGCCTTCACTGTAGTCTTAGTCATGTTAGGAGAGGTTAGGGTATTGAGTTTGCAAGGTTGCTTGGAAGAAAAATGGAGAAGATGAAAAAGTTGTATTGTGCGCGAGATGCAATGGAAGATGATGCATGTCGAATGTGCATAATAATGAATTTCCCGTATATTGATAATTTGTTGTAGTGATAAGTGGGATATCGTCTCCATAGGGATTTCGTAAACTTCAAAAGAAGTATTTTTTTATTTTTTATTTATTTAGTTAATCTAATTAAACATGAATTTAAATATTAAATAACTAAAAACTGAATGACTAAAATAAATAACCAATCTAACCAAATTAATTTAAACAATTCAAATGCAAACTAAATTAAAAAATATCCAAATTCAATTCAATATAACTAAAAAACATCTAAACAAAACCCCACAAGACATTTTGATATACTTGGATTGCATTTCAAACACTAGAACATGCCATCACATCATAATATACTTATATTCATAACACATATGGAATCTTCGAATAAAAAAATCCTACATCATAAAAGATTGATAATCTTTATCCAACCATTGATTTTCCTAAATTCAATAGAAATGCCACATTCTTATCATTGTAAATTTACCCAACGGATAAAACGCAACATCGTAGAAACATAATTGCATTATGCTCAAATGAAAATGATGTCTAATCTAAGTCAATAGTAACTAAAGCCACATGATAAACTACTTAGAACACAATCACCTAAAACATCCACTTAGGAAATTCCCTATAGATTAATCATACTTGCAACTTCTATAATTGTCGTCAACAACTATAGACGTAAAATCAGAATCAGAATACACAATACATATTCATGACTAAGCATGTAATACTAATCTTCATTAGTTGTAATACGCAAAAACAACTTATTTAATTTGTGATTGACGTGTATGAATAGATCTAAAGCATTAAGTTCATGATTCCTTAATTAGAACTATATAACAATCCAAAGTATACTACATTGCTGCAATTTTTTTGAATAAAAAACTACTCATTCATGCAGGAAATATAAAATGCAATAATATAATTGAAAGACATAATTAATAAATAATTTCCACTTAAATAAATCTAATAAATAATTTCCACTTAAATAAATCAAAGCTTCAAACATAAACTCACAAAACTAAACTCCATTACAAATAATAAAATAAAAGAGAAATTGTTTGGTCGGGAGAGGAAAAGATACTTGTGATGACCCCTTCTCAAATTCGGCACCGCCCGGCCTATTCCCGTGATCAAGCACTAACCACCACTACGTAGGAATTAATAATGTATTAGTCAGCCTTTTAATACACTTACAAAATTAATTCTTTTTTTAATAAACCTTAATCCATTCTTAAAATTTATAGTATTTCAGAGTAAATTAAAAATTTACACAATTTAAAGTTTATTCGACATAAATCTTGACAAATTAGTGGAAGCTCTTCATATAAAACTCTAGTATATCGAAAACTAGGAAACAAAGATCACATACATATATATAACAAACGGCGATAGTTATATATCAACATATGTACGGTCAGTTAACTATCTCCGAACCCTATATACAACCCAAAAGTATATAAAGAAATATATAAATATATAAAACAATAAAAAAACTAAAAAAATCAGATGTAGCAGCACTCCACTGGCACAGAGGTAGTCGTCGATCTTCTCATTGCTCGGTCTGCTACTCGATAGATATAAAAAGGACGGTGAGTACAGGAAAGTAGAAAGTAACACTAAGAAATATTTGTTCACATTTTCAATATAACAAGTATTTGAAAGCATAATAATAGCCACTATGCTAAAAAGAAATCATGTTATAAGATACTTCAATCGACTAAAATTAAACCGACGTTCGGCTACGTAGTAATGATCTATGGCTAGTCTAGTCGACCGTGAGTTTCATCACATCAACCTTTATCCACTATTTAGGGCATAAAAATCTTTTAATATGCCTTCACATCATTAAAAATTACTCAAAGTTAGCAACTTGAAATTATTATAAATTATTTTTTTGAGAAATAATTATCGAGCAAACATTGCACGTAATATTCATTGGGTTTCATGATTGGTTTCAATTGAACCTTGGCCCTATTATAATTTGATACATAAAAATCTAGTGTTGTAACTTTCAAGGTCATCTAATAGTCCGGGAATTCCAAAAATTTAGCTAAAAGATTGATGGTTGTAAGTAAAACTTACTGTGAGTTTTTCTATTATTGAATTATATTTGTACCTACATATCTACTTTAGTCTGCATTGCATTTCACATTTTCATCGGTCATGCATTCATGTCATAGAAGACGATGGCTTGTTAATGCTTTAGTTCATTTATTGGACTTAGGACTAGGCAACTTAACCAGTCGAACATGAACAAAAGAGACCAAAGGAACTCAAATTTTTGAGGAGCATGCATTGAACTCTTATTGTTGTTTTAGATTCATCATTGGAAGGCTTGCTCAATATGAACATAGAAGAAAAATGGATGTATACGCATTGTTATACATATGTATACATACACGAGTACTACTACCTTAAGAATCAAATATATACCCATGTCATGGTTACACTATTTGGAACTATTTGATTCTAATCCAACACATAAATCGGGAGGTTATAAATGCACTAGAAATTTAATGCATAACATATTTTGTGGGGTTCCCATGGCATAGGTATATATTTGATCTCCATTGAAAACTTTCCCTATATATTTAATGATCTATTTGCAAATACAATTACATATCTCCATGTATCAAACTAACTTTTCTAGGAGTACAGGTCGATATAAGAATTTATTTGCCAAACAACCTCAAGTTATTTTTTATGATGTCAGACATATGATGCAGAAGTAAGGAAAGGACAAGCATATAAATTTGTTCGTAATTTTTTTTACTTCTTTTTCTTATTGTACATTGTTTTTGTTAACTGTGGTTTGGTTATGAAATTTTCCTTAAGACTTTATATGACAGTTTGAGAGAATTTCGAGATGGTTTTTGTTCATTTTTATGTGCAATTGATAGTGGAGCTTATATGACAGTAAATAAGTTTTAAGGTTGAAATTTATGGACTTGGTACAAATTTGATAGTTTAATTTATTTTGATATTATATTATGAACTATTATGAAGATACGAGTCATTTTAAGCCTTCTCCCAAAATTGATCTTAGCAAGTTTTTAGCGTCGGCATCTCATTTTTAGGGGAGTAATACATGCAGCACGTTTAAAATAATTTCTCCTTTATAATTGCTTTAAATATTTTGTAGTAGTGATAAGTTGGAATCATCTGTTGGTGAGTCATTATTTGTGCACCTTTTCATAGCTGTCCTGCTATATAAATCAAGTCCAAAGTCATGTTTTATGGTTTTATATGTTTACTTTAAAGATTTATAGGGTATTTGAGTATTTCTGGGGGAAATAGAAATTTCTATTATGCCACGCCGTAATTGGGCGCCGTTCCCAAATAATGACTATGCCACTTATAGTGCCAGATTTGTAGAATAGAAGTTCGTTATTTTTAGAAGGTTCTTAGTTCTCGGTCTTTTCAATTCTAGTACCTAGGCTCACCAATATAAAGGAGGGGCCATTGTAGACGAAAATACATTGTAATTCAGTGTTACTTGGGAGTAGAAGAAGGTAGAGTAGCCAAGTCTGGCTAGGTTATTTAATTCCTAGGTCGAGGATGAAGCTCTCTGGCCGGTACTAGATTTTTTTTCATGTCTTATTGAGGTTTTCATTAATAATAGTGTTTTCACGTCTTGCCGTACACTCTTTTATAGGTGTTTTGTTAGGTAAATAAAGTCTAAAGTCATGTTTTACAGCTCCATATATTTACTTTGGAGTATTAAAAGTTATTTGTGTATTTTTGCATGAATTAGACAAATCTGAGAAAGAAGTCAAAGTTCGGTCAAAAGACAACAGGCTTGACGCCCTAGAATAAACCAATAGCACAATGGAGAAGCCACTACGCGAAGCAAGGCGTCAAAGCAAAACAAGTAAGGATGTAAAAAACGAAAGATTGCTTTAGATTTACTACAAACTGCGTCACCCACTGTGCTAGGATCAGAAATAAATACTCTTGACTTAATAGAAGTTTAAGACTTATTATATTAAGCCACACCATTCCATAGCACTGTTCCCACATAGTTGTGGTGCCAGATTTACATAATAGAAGTTTCGCAATTTCTAGAAGGTTCTTATTTCCTAAGCTTTCCAATTCTTAAACCTATGCTTACCTATATAGAGGTGGGACCTCTATGGATGAAAAAAAATTGTAATTCATAGTGATTTAAGAATAAAGGAAGGTAGAGTATCCATGTCTGGTTATGCTCTTTAATACCTAGGTCGGGGATGAAGCTCTTTTGCCGGTAGTAGATTCGTTTTCATGTCTTATTGACGTTTTCTTTAATAATAATATTTTGTTTCAATTCTTTATTTTTAACTAGGTTAAATCTTAACAGTGATTGCCTAATGTTATCTATGGGTAAGTGTTCCTACAGAGCTGGTAATGTTGCCTAATGTTATTTATGGGTAAGTGTTCCTACAGAGCTGGTAATGTAGCTCATGTCTTAAATCTCGAGAGCGGTTGCCCAGATTATAAGCTAAAGTAGGAGAAGTATTTAGAGAGCGGATGCCATATCTATCAAAAATAGTAAGGCTAGGATATTTGTGATCTTAGTGGCCATATCCTATCTTAGGAAACTATTTTAAAACCCATCTCTCAAAATTGACGATGCAAGACATGGAAGCAAAATATGGCTAGATTGTGGATTCTTAGACTTAGATATGCTTTACTATTTTTGAGCTTTAATTATTTACTTTATTGTTTCATAGACCTTTAGGATGAAACTCTTTCAAAAACCCCCAGATTTACTTTTCTATTTGTTGAACTTTGTTTGAATAAATCCTATGGATTCGACCCCGTGCCTGCCTCTACTACATTACAGTAGGATTGATAACCTTAATCAGGTTATATTAGACATGTGCAACATTTAATCATCTACAAAGGGATTTATCAAGCTTCTCTAAGAAAAAAGGCTTTTAAAGATTTTTATTATTTTTTACTTTACTTAATTTATTTAAAAAATTAATTAAATTAACTAGTAATTAACTATAATATAATAATACTTAACTAACTATATTATCTTAACTAATACAATTCAAATTCACAATCGATCAAATAGATTCAATTCAATAATAAATAAATATCTAACAAACAACCATAAGATTGAAACATAAACCCATTTTACATTTCAAACATGTAACTCCAATCCATAGAGTTATGAGCATACTCTTTAAAGTAAGATAGATCATTAAACTCTAATCATAAGTAAGTAAACAACCTTTAGGCTGCCATTTGTTATCCTTATACCGGTGGAAAAGCCACGTTCTAATTGAATGGAGCTAACCCCTTTGAATACACAAAGACATCAATTTTACGCAATAAAACTGCAATAAACTTTATGAGAACTACAAACTAATAAATCTAACGTCTTTGAAAAGTCAATTCAACATCAGATTTGGATCTCAAATTCACTTAGGCTATCTTGACGGTGTTTGCTTTCAAACAATCTTAGTTAGTATGCCAAATAGATAATGAAACCAAATATCGTAATACACATTCTAGACTATGCATGCAATACGAAGATCATGAATAAAATTAATAGATAATAACCTTTTAAATCAATGAATCAAAGAATACAATTGTTTTGAAGCATTAAGCACATAATATTCTCATCAAAACTACATTGAAAAACATATCTAGTTCATGTTCAGACTTTGTTTAGATCAAATGGCTAACTCATAATCATAAATAACATTTCAATAATATAAATATAAGACATAGATAAATACCTCCAGAATAAATACTTTAAATCTTCAAATCTTCTTAAAATTTAAAAAACTATAAAACAAATAACTAAAACAATAAAGAATGGCTCATAGTGCAATGAATATTGATGTAAGTACTTAAAGGCAACTAATCTCGAAACCCTAGGCTTGTATTTATAGTATTCTAAGTAATTAGCATCCCAAACCAAGTCTAACAACTCGTAGCTATCTTAAATTCACAAAATTTTATCTAGTGATTCTCAGCGAATTGTGGAAAAGAAGAATCATTGGGAAAATTTGTATTTCGATGGTCTCTGTTTTCACTTATTTGGCCAGGGATTGTGGTGTCCTAGGAATAATTGGGAATCACTAATTCAATTTTTCAGTTCTTCCATTTTCTCATTGGTGATGATTCTTTGTATACTCGATCCTCTTGATAAATACCTTCGTAATCTTTCTTTTTTCTTTCATTTTTTTATATTCTTCATTTATTACCTTAAATAAAATAAATCAATAGAAAACCTCATGTAATTTAGTTTTGGACATATAAAATCGTACTCAAATGAACTATAAGACTTGTCTAATTATTGACTAGTCAAATACCCCCAAACTTAGCACTTTGCCATCCCAAGCAAATGAATACTCTCAATCATATTCTCTTTCTTCCTTAGTTTTAATTCCAAAAATATATACTCGTATTCTTAAATATAAATTATATTCAAATAAAAACATATTATTTTATAAAAATAAGAATCATGTTAGAATAGAAAGAACTGAAGAACAACTCATTTGATTGACATTTCTACCTCCGAATTGTGCAAGATATCTCAGAATTCAAAGTTAAACCAATCAACAAGGTTTAGGCATTACGTAGTTTTTCTCAATCTCCACTGATAAGCATCAAGTTTATTTCACTTAACATAGCTATAAGAACTTATGCTAAATATTTTATTTGAATAGTTTTTCATAAAGTTCCTTCATTTTCTTATATCTATATTTCTTTCTTCTTCAATTATATAAATTCATTTTCTTTTTTACGTTGTATTCATACGATTCCCTGCTTCATTTTTGGTGTAATCCATTATTCTTTTGATAGGAATTATTCCTCTCAATTTTCCCACCACTATATTCCCTACTATATTTCCTTTGGTTTCTATAGGTCTCTTTATTTTTCTCTTTAAAAACTCATGTTTGCTATTCTCACTTTCTCTATAGTTAAGGAAGTACTAGTTTCAACCAAGTAAAGTTTATTGGCTATTTCATATTTTTTTACTCAATTGTGGCATAAAATCTTTTCAACATACACACGCACACGCACACGCACGAACGCACACACACACACACACACACACACACACACACACACACACACACACACACACACACACACACACACACACACACACACATGCATGCATGCACGCACGCACACACGCACACTTGCACATGCACGCACACACACACACTCATATAAATATTTACTTGATCAAAAATCTTTTAGTAATAAGATTCTTAGAAATATGTCTTGTTTATCTTGTGATATCGTTTTGATCTTCTACCCATTATAATATCTAACACAAAGTAATCAATTTCCTTTGAACTCATTTAGTGTATACATAATTTAGGGGAAGTCAAATGGGGTATAACAATTCGTTTCTATAATAAAATTTCTATTTTCATGGGCAATGATAATATGTTGTCTCCATTTCTATTCAAATCCAAATTATATTAATATTCATATTTTGAATAAAATAAAGTACAATGAAATGAGAAAATATTACCTGTATTGTGAAGATTTTTAGAAATTCACAATGTTTAACTAGTTTTTACCTCTTGTTTCTTCCATACTTTACATGTTCATACTTCACTTCACTTAGTACTCGAACTCATTCCAAACCTTTTCCTTAGGATTTAAAAATTAAGTCGGGTTTTTCAACAAAAACATAAATACCTTATGATGCATAAACAAATAAATTAAATAATTAACATAAAAATGAATTGAATAAGTAAAGACAATTTAAATATTTCAATGCATCATTAAATTGAATGATACTGAAACTTTAGACCATTTCATTGTATCAAATTGGTAAAATACCAAAGCAAATGTATCAAATTATGAACATATACCACATCAATCAAAGTATTTCAAATATAGACCTCACATGAATAACAATCAGGAAAAGATTCGGAGAGAAGAAAAAAATCTTATAACTGTCTTGAAGACATCGCATCATCACTATCATCCCATGATCAGCTGTTGGGACTAGTAGCTTGCCTCAGGATCATATAGGGTGTAGTCTATTATCTCTACTGGGTTATCTTTATTAAAGACTCCTTGGTTAGGCATCCTCGACCAAAGTGCTAGAATGTGAATGTTGGCTCCCACGTCATGAGTCTTTTTATCGTGCATTACACTAATCCATAGATTTTTTAGGCAATCTCATGTTGGTTTTTGAACATGAATTCTTGACGTTTGAGAGTTCTCATCCAATTATGCAAGATTGATAAAATCATGGTCATTTTTTGGTCCTGTACATCTGTGCCAATGAATTCCTCTATAGGTGGCTCTTTGCACTGGTTTGCTACTCATTGTACGCGAAATTTTATGTTTTTTCTAAATTTATTAGGTTGTATGCTCGTACTCTTCTTCTCTCCTTGTTTTCTATCCTTTGTTTGTTGCTTCTCTTTTATCTTCCTCCAACTCAACATATTCTGGTACCTTTTTGCTTTCTTAATGATATCATCAGTAATTGTCTTATTCGAGAAAACATCGAACTTAATTCCTCTTGTAAAACTCATTAACCATGAAAGGAAAAGGGCATCCTTCATTTTTCTTAGTGGTCATTGCATACCTAATAGATTCATAGATTATTCGACCAAAATCAATACTCCTAATCCTTTGTATTATGTGGTATAGTAGAGCATCCCTATAGTTCACTATGTCGTAATGTTGTAAACTAGGCAGTAAATTTGCGTTGAAGAAATAGCTCCGAACTTTAGTTGTTTTCCTCAAATATTTTGTTTGTATGTGTTTTGGGTTCTTGTTTGAATCAAAATGGAAACCATCCTCCAGAATAGCTTTTAAATCGTTCATACTATTCTTTTGGAAAAATCCCTGTCTATACATGTATTACGGTTTAGGGTACTAATTATTTTGCCTCAAATTAATGAACTTCCTGCAAAGCATATGATCGATTTATTCTCTTGGAGGAGTAGTCCATTGGTCTTCCACGAACTATGGCTACTTTTTTATTCTCATCTTCATGCCCATTAGCATAGAATTCTCTCGCTAGTATGGCTCACCCTTTTCAACCAAGGACCTCACATCATTATCGGCGTAGTAATCCCTAAACAACAATCCCCAGTTCCTTTTCCTTATTATTTTCAAGATCCTAGACATGTACTAAACTTCATTTTAGATGTTGAAACCCCTATCCGATATAATTTTTCTATTCTTCTTAGTGTCCTTATTAATCCCTGCAATGACTTTGTCATCGATGAGGTCATGGCCATGGTAAGAAATGGTAGGCGTATCCTCTACATCCTCCTTTCCCTCCGAATCATTGTCAAAACTTAAAGTTGGAGAAAGGTTTCTAAGTGCTTTAGTTCGGTAGTTAATCACTGAAATCCCTGTTGACCCTATTGGTATGGTCGAAACTTTATATTTTTGTTTGGGTTTATCTTCTAGTTGTGCCATTCCTTTTTCCTTTCGAGTGGTTGTACCTTTTACCTCTTATGACGATTGTTTCAACTTTCAAAAATCACAAGTTTAAAAACTAAATAAAATTGTAAATGACAGAAACAACAGTGTCAAAAATAGTTCGGTAAGATTCAAGACTTTATTTTGAAAATGAGAAATCTATTTGGAAAGCTAATTTGAAATTCATCATAAATGTAAAATAGAATTGGCATCAAAATGATAAGTAAAAATGTAAACTTGAAAATCAGTTATCTAAACATTGTAAATCAATTAGGTGTCTAATTATTGTCTTTTCAAAATATAGCAAATTAAATTGAAAAAAAACTTTAACCAAACCCTTAAACTTATTTCAAACTTGATTTTGTTAACAATTTGCAAATATACTTAAATATAGCGAAAATTCTGAAATTGTGGAATTTGTAAGCCAATGATCAATGTGATCAATATTCATAGTCCATTGGAATCAACATAACCATTTATGTAAGCTAATAGAATAAGTTCTAACAAAACAATATGGTAAATTATTGAGAAGTTTGTGAGTTAATGTAACTACCTTCTTTAGAGTGAAGCTGTCATGATTGAAGCTTTTGAACTCCACTGGATTGTCCCTCCAAGCTCTAGGTTGAAAAATCTTAAAACCCTAATTTGGCTCAACACCCTTAAAATTGAAATTCGTTGTTTGAATGAGATGAGGTCGAGGTGGGAATCACTTAAATACTATGGGATTGGGCTTAGAATGGTTGAATCTATGCAACAAATTGAGATTTGGTGAAGTTTAAGCTCAAAAACTAAAAATCATGCACAACGATTCCCATATAAATGGATCCACTAGGAATTGTAGTGTAAATCAATGGAACGTTATATTCTATTTTCACCAATTTTTCCAGCGATTTCCCTTTGTATTTGAATTGTTGGGAATCGCTAAACCCCTAATTTTGTACTATTTTTTTTTTGTTATGCAATTGATTTTACTTGCAATTCCTAGTGTTAACCCAAATCATTGGCGATCGTTAGGCCTTTTTTACTATTTTTTAAATTTATCTTGTAATCAACTTATTCTTTATTTATAAGAACTCATATTAAAATACAATTGATTAAAATCTGAAAGTTTGAGTTGGACATGTAACTAAATAAATACTTTTATTAAATAAATAAGAAAGTAAATAACACGATTTGCATAAAAGTCATATAAACAAAAACAACTCAATCACTTCCCCCAAATTAAAATCACCTGCGAGTTTAAATTCCAAATGTATTTTCAATACGAAAGTCAAAAAGTAAGTGAATAAAAACATACTAAACTAAACTAAACTAAATTCTTGATAAAATTAAATAATCATAAAAATAAACATAGAAAATGGGCTGCCTCCCCTAGAATACTTTTGCTTATCCTCGCTGGCTCAACTTAACTTTTCCAGAATTAGTTTGTATCTCTAAACTTGAATTTAAGATTTTCCACTGTAGTTCAATTTCGAAAAGTGAGTGCCAGACCATTAATTGTCATAGTAATTGTTTTGTTCGAAATAACCACAATAGAATGAGTAGTGGATAAGAAAGTCCGTCCAAATATTTTAAAAAATGATCTTCATTAGATAGCGTGGTATTATCAAAAAGTTTGTACGTACGGTGTTGTTTTCCACTTGAACTGGCACATCCATGACTGCTCTTATTAGTTAAATTGAAGGTCCATCCAATGAAGAGAACGTTCAAAAGCAAGTGAATTAAACTCCAATTGAGTATATAGAAAGAAATATATGTGCACGAGATTTGTATTAGAGTTCGTATCACATTGAGCTCTAAAGTACCAAGCCCATTTGATTTTATTGTGCAAGTGTATGCCTCAAGAATCATTAAGCTTTATAGGACTCAAAACTTACTTTTTTTTCTTATTGTATTTGGATTTAGAAACTTTTGTCTTGTTAATGATTTTTCGATTATCCGGTTGCTTAAATCTCCATTCTTTTGTTACTATCTTTACTTTTACAGTGTCTTCAATTTTCTTTTTCTTTTTAATCCCTTTATCGGTTTCCATTGTTACTACATCAATTGTTCAAATTTCAGCATTAAAATTATCGTAATAGTTTAATTCTAAAAATTCATTATCATTTATTGCATTGTCAAATAATTCATCATATTTTTCATAAGTTTCATATATAGGTTCATTATTAATCTTGAAGTTGAAAATATTATCTTCAAATTCCAAATCGTTTAGAAAGATCTAACTTAGATTTAGTTGTTTTTAGAAAATGTCTACCAAATAGTATAGGCAAAGGATTAGGTGATGTTGAATCATCTATTTTCTTGACACAAGAATCAACTGGAAATACTAAATCATGTACTTGTATTATGATGTCTTTTAATAATCCATACAATTTAATAATGGAATTGTTTGATAAAGTAAGGTTAATGGGCATAGTAGTTAACGATCTTATTTTCAATGATTGAAAAAATTAAAGTGACATAACATTAAATGATGCCTCAAGATCGCACATGGCAAATTTATTAATTTCCAATTTCTTAAGTGGATTAGATATGTCTTCCTTAGAACTCCACCTATGTTGAACACTATGTACGCTACACAGCCGGTCCCAAGTTTTGATAAAGGAGGACTCTGACGACTATATTTCATATCAAAAATAGGTAAGGGAGCACCTAAACTCAATTTTCATACCCAAAAAGTGGGGAAAGGAGGCCCCAAGCCCATTTTCCATTCTTGGAAAATGGAGGAGGTTTGCAATAGGTTGATAAGCAGTGTAAAATTTTAGTCACTTTTCATGAAATGGATCAAATATATGGTCTAGAAATCTCACCGTCTATTATACTTAATCGAGCAAAATAGAAAATTTTGATCAATGTAGACGGAATTTATGCAAATCAGAGACGGCAAATTCAGTTTCTGATCTGCTATTTTTTTCTAGTGAGTAATTCATTTGCAATGTTCATGACTTTAATTTAGGATGAGTAAGAAACAATGTCTTGTTGAAATGAAACTCAAAAGAGTGTTTTTTTATTTTTGAAGAAAATAGAAATATAACAAACAAAGGTATGATTTCATGAATAGAAACCTAGAGTTATGGAAGATCATGAACTTGAAACAAACGTAAGAAGAATAGTATAACACTTCTTGTGGAACAATTAGATCTCTAAGGAATTCAATAATAAGTGTAAATCTTACTTGATAATAGAAAGAAAACGAAGACTTAGTGCTAAGAAGGGAAGAAATTGGTATTTTTAATGAAAAATTTGGACTTAAATTGTTTGATGGAGTAAAAACGAAAAGTGCTAACTGGAGTTCTAAAAATAAAGGAAAAATAATGAGTCCCACAAGTTCCACAGGAAATGGAATAGAGAACTTGATGGTTGGAAAAGTGAGAAAAAATAAAATACTTAGGAAAAAGAGCGGGGACCGTGCGATTAGAAAGTAGAAGAAGCAGAAGAAGAAGAAGAAGAAGAAGAAAAGAAAGATGAAAATAAATAAATAATGGCGGAAGTTAGAATAAAACTCTTCAAATAAGAGATTTACCTCGAGTACTAGTAGCTTGATTAAGTTAAGTTGTCTTTCCAACTATGTTAAGTCCTATAGACTCTTGAAGTGGTAAAGTCTACTGAAATTAGTTTGATCTATATTTATTTTTGAATTCCTGAGCTTAATAAAAAATCGTGAGATTGTAGACTTGCTACTTAAGTTTCGAGGTGAAACAAACTTGTGAGTTGTGATGGTGTTGGTTGTGATCTACTCTTGAGTTTTGGAAATGAATTGCATTTGTTGTTAATGATACTTGTTTTGAAAAAATGAGTTTTTGAAAAGAAAAGCTCCTGAGTGAATTATTAACTTGAACTTATTTAGATTAAAGGATATTCTGTGAACGATGTGAAATGAATATGAATTTATATAGTAAGAGCAGTTAGAATGCTTAATAAAATATACTTTAGCTCTAGACATGCAAATATTTAAGTTTGGGAGTATTTGAAATGTGATTATTTAAACATATATATAGTATTAGTTTAGTATGATATGTAGTATAAATATTTAGAAATGAGCTCCAATTGATGGTATTTATGTATTTTCAAATATATAAGCATAAAAGAGATAAACGAATGAATTCGTGAAGAAACATAGCTAAAATACATAAAATAGAGTTTGTCGTCATGGCAAGGATATGTGACGTTGTGGGGAGATGAAGGCACAACGTGAAAGAGCAAAGTAAATAGGAAAAAGTGGCTAGCGTGTCCAGCACAATGGTGATGTCGTGGAGTAAAAGGGGATAGAACCGGTGATAGGAATGCATGGATCCAAGCATACTAAAGGAAAAAGAATGTACAAAGTTGCTAAAGTTGTAATGGTGCTGCAGCTTTGTACACACATTGTTGAACCACTTACAGACAACGCCAAGACTGAAGAAATTACAAAGTTAGAGTTTTATTTCATGTTACATTATTTAGAAAGGTTTCTAATTTTTTCCAAACATGTCTTAGGAGTATAAATAGATATTTGAATGTGGTAAAATCATCAATTACCGCCCATTAGCAACCAATATCGTAGAGTAGCAGATGTTTACTTTATGTTTAAGTATTAAGAAGATTTGTGGAAGACTAGACATTGAAGACTCACGCGTAGTAATTCAAGTGTTGTTTTTATTGATTTAATTGAAGTTATTTGATTATATTTATGATTTCAATGAATACATTTATGTGCATGTTTGTTTCAATGAAGTTCGAATAGTTCATTAATCTTATGAATCATTCGATCTTATGGTATGAATGCTATACTATAAACATGAATAAATTGTAAAGGTAAAAAGCGCAATGGTTAGAATTTGTATAAATTTTGAGCTTAATGCTACAAACATCTTGATTATGTGTTTGTTGATATTAGGTTTTTAAAGTTATCGTGACCGTTGAAACTTTTAAGTAAGATATTGGCGGTACAACCATTAAATACAAAACATCGAGAGATAGTTGCTGATTAGAGAGACATGGATAGTAAACTTAATTGGTTATGAATCTAAAGATTTTGAATAATAAAACAAAAGGGAGCTTATGTTATTCAAACTGATAGGTAGAATTATAGTTTACATATTAGATACTTTTTCGTCACTATAGTGAGTTAAAGTTGATTTGAAAGAAATTTGTCTATTCTAATTAGGCATTCCGCAAACATAATAAAGATGAGGAAGTGAGTTGAAAAACATAGTATTTCATTTCCTAGGTGAAATTGTGAATAAAGATATTCTTAATATAAGAGTTTTAAAGTTATTTAAATTGATTTGTTAGATTAGAATAGATTTGTTATAAAAATCAATTAAAAAAGATTTCCTTAGCAGCAAAGTGATTTTAACAAGGTAATATTGAGTCCATATACCTTTCCCTAAGGACAATATCCGTAAAGAACGTATGTTGGTTACACTATTACTATTATCGAGCTGTTATTCTTGCAGCCAAGATCAGTTATCTCCTAAATGTTCTAATTTTGTAATATTTCTTGTTCCACATATAATAGAAATTATAGGGATTTATAGCATTGTGTGATCTAGGCGCAACAATTAATGTCATACCTTTGTTAATTTATTTACAAATGACAACCGTACCTTTAGAAGAAACTAGTGTAGTAGTACAGTTAAAAGATATATCTATTATACTAAGCCATATAAACAAGCTCAACATTGATAAAATCCATCGATGATGGAAGTAGTAAAGTGTGAAATAACAAAATCATCATACGCGGGAATGATATTTCCAATAACATGTAGTAATTGGTTTAATCAAGTACAAGTAGTTCCTAAAAAGATAGGGATTACAGTAATAACAAATGAATATGAAGAAGAAGTACTAACTACAATTCAAAATGGTTGAAGGGTGTGCATAGATTACAGTAATCGTCATTAAGTACTAGAAAATATCATTTCCACTCCCGTTTCTATATCAAATGTTAGAAAGATTAGTTGGAAGAGAATATTATTCTTGCATAGATGAATACTCAAGATTTCATCAAATTCCTTTAAATTCAGGAGATCAGGAAAAAAAATACCTTTACTTATCACTTTGGTACATTTGCCTATAAACGTATGTGTTTTGGTTTATGTGACGCACCTAATACATTTCAAAGGTGTATAGTTCCATTTTCTCTAATTACGTAGAGCATTTTGTTGATGTTTTCATGTATGATTTACTGTATATTGTAATTCAGTCGGTGAATGCTTACTTCATTTAAATTAAGTACTTAAAAATGCATAGAAAAGACTAAATTATGATAAATGCAATTTTATAGTCAATCAAGGACTTTTACTAGAACATATAGTGCCGAAAAAATGAAATAGAAGTGGATCTTACTAAAATACAATTGATAAACACATTACTTTACCCTACTGCTTTCTGACGGTCCATTTCCCTAAACTGGATATCGCCTGAACTAATCCTTTTAGTAAGCCCTAATCTACGCACAGAGGACATAACAATATATTAATAAGCCTTTTTATCTCATTCACCTCGTTATATGTGTTTAAAATAAGTATTATTCATTTAATCCTTATTCTTGATTTCAGAGTTGATTAAACCTTTAATCATTTTAATATTATCAGTAGAGGACTTAATAAAACTAGTAGAAGCATTATCAAAATATCTATTATGTAAACCATGTAAAATAGATGATCACCTAAAATCAAACCAAGTAATACATGCATTAGTCAGGAAGTCAAGTTTTATGCCCCAATATAAAACCTAACAATAAGTTAGTTTTTACAAACTTTTATTAGTCTATTTTAGCATATTTAATGTGGAAAGTTTTCAAAATATATATTTAATTATATTTATTCGTTGTTTTCAAGTGAAACGGAGTGCGCGATTGAATTTATGGTGAAAAAATACTTACAATGGAGTATTTAAATATAGTGATCGGACATCAGACAGTTTGACTCGAGGTACACGTTGTTTAGTGGGTAGAATAAGAGACAACAGACCAAATGACGCAGGGAGTGGCACATGTCAGTCACTTAAGTTGAGTTGCCATTGGATTACCTCGAGATCTGCATTACACTTTCTCCCACACATTCGCATAATGTGTGTGATTTTCAGCTCGCTGCCACGTGGCAGTCTTTGTTTCATCCAACATACCAGTAGTTTTCTTACACTTCAGCTGCTTTAGGATGTGACTCGGTATGCGCGTCAGCAAATTCTCGCACTTTTTCGCCGAGTTTTCAAGCGACAAACCATTCTCGAGTTGTGCCACATTTTGCTTCCCGATTCGTCCAGCTTGCTGCCACGTCAACTTGAACACCAAACTCAGCCAATCGCCTGCTGCCATATGTTACGTCTTGCATGCCCATAACTTCACTCCAGCTGCCACCAACCAATCAAAATGCACCACGTCAGTGCATGCAGGAAAACAGACCAATCGCGCATTACCATATGTATGAAACCCATTCTTACCCAAAAAATAGTCCCTAGATGCTCCTCGACGCACGTGTTACAAGACCAACCCCTAAATTTGTTTCTCTCACCTCCAAAAAAAAATTTTAAAGGGTTTTTCATATTAGGAACTAGGGTATTCATACAAGGAGTCCACATTGGAGTAGCCACACACAACGTTTCGTAATTGGAGATTGTAAAGATGATGTGCGGCTAGAGCAATCTTTGCTTAGGTCGAAGGGAAACAAGTGTGACTCATGATTCATGGCATATACTATGTGAGATCTATAATTTTATTTTTAATTTGATTTAATTTGTCTTGTTTCATTGTTGTTGATTTTAAAGAATATGGTTTAGATCTAGGGTATGTATGTGGCCAGTGCATGATTTTAGGGGGATAACCTATAGTTATTTGGCCCATTAGTATCCGTGTAGTTGTGCTTTTGAACTAATAAAGTGACGGACACTCACCCGTTTCCCATAAAACCCTTTTGGTTCTTGAGTGTGCAATAATTGAATTTAAACCTGAAGCGGATGTGTTTCAATTATTTAGGATTAGTATTTGCACGGATCCAAATTATTGTGGTTAGTGTGTTAAACCTGATTGGCGGATGTCTAGGGTTATGCATTAGTTAGGGAAGTAGTTAATGGCTGACGTCCTAGCTATCGAGATTCAGGAAATTATGAATTTATGGTGGACGTCGATTTTCCATAGCTAATCTATGAGAAATTAAATTAATAACTTTTTGGAATGATTAAGGACCATTAAATGCCATTGAGACCATTAAATGCCATTGAATCCTGATTCGTGCTTGTGGAACCGTAGAATTAGGTGATTTATTCTCATTGATATTTTTAGCGAATTTTTTATTTGTGCTAGTTTAGTTAATTATTTTCTTGAACTTTCTGAAAACCCCCCATTTTTAGTTAACTTGGGATAAAACTCAAGTCCTGTGGATTCGACCACATATTTACCACTACTACACCATTGTGTTAGGTAACTCGATCGCGGGTTATATTTGGTACATACAACACGTGACTAAAATTTGGTGTCGTTGCTAGGGACTTAGTCCATACTCTGACTTTAGTTTTCTTTTTTCTTTTCTTAGTTTTATGCTACCACACTTCACTCGGTCAAAATCGATTAGTTCATTGTTTCCTTTCGATCTTGAACTGGAGAGAACATTTCATAGGTGGATTAGAGAGACCCAACTAAGGCAACAATAAGGCTAAAATCCTTTGAACATGGCTGCAAATTGCCAAATCACCATGGGTTACACAAATCATGAGCTTCAAGCCCTTTTGGCGCAACAACTCCTTTGTATCAACTATCCAAATAATGCTGGAGACTTTGAGTTGAGGTTTGAGTTCATTCACGTCCTACTATCCTTTCATGGTGGTTTGAATGACGACCCTGTTACTTTCCTGAAGGAGTTTAAAACTAACAGCCGGTCAATGAAACCCTCAAATGCGGACGAGGACACGATTAAGCTTCGATGTTTTTTATTTTCCCTTAAATATAAAGCTAAGGAATGGCTATTCTACCTTCTGCCTGGCTGCATTAACTCCTGGAATGAGATGAAAATTGTGTTTTTGAATTAACACTTCCCTGAGGATAAAGTTGTTTAGCTCATCAAGGATATATGCAACATCGAAATGAGGTTGGGCGAATCATTTGTTGCATATTAGGATTGCTATAAGCTATTGATTTCTAGTTGCGCGTAGCATGGCTAGTCCGAGAAGGCCATAACTTGATTCTTCTATGTTGGCATGATGCCAATAGAATGACGCATAATTGATAATGCGTTTGGGGGTCACATTCGAGACAAAACTCCAACCCAAATAAAGCAACTGTATGAGGACATCACACAACAGTCATGTCTTTATGGTGATCTTGATGTTACAGCTTATCAAAGTCTGATTGCAGGGAGTGTCTCCAGTTCCACTAAACAGAAAATTGACCAACTAACCTCCATGATAGAGTGTCTCCTCTCCTCTTGCAAAGTGCAAGTCAAAGCTTGTGGTTTTTGTACTGCTACAAATCAGGCAACTAATGAATGTCCTACTTTCTTTAGGGACAACAACAAGCCAATGCCATGTGTAACCAGTTCTAGGGACCATCTAGACTCCCATTTTGGAATATATACAATTACACGATAGTGAAGAATAACCCAAACTTTAGTTATTGGCATCAAAATCAGAAGTATCAGACCTTCGTCCTGGTAGGTCAATTGTTGCCACACCCTCCAATAATTCCGCTTCACTCGAGGATATCTTGGATGCCTTTATGGGTTAACAAAGCCAATTTATGAGTAAAATGACCCAATTCATAGCTACCACTGAAAAAACCATCAACGGTCCAAACTCTTCAGGTTCAAATGGAACAAGTGACACAACATAATGAATGTCTTGAGGATAAGGGAAAGTTGCCTTCGCAACCTTACCCGAATCTTAATGCGAGTGCTAACGTAGTTACAATTCGAAATGGTAAAAAGCTGGAAGGATCTAAAAGGAATAATGGGTCATCTAATGCTAAAGACTAGGTGAATGAGGAAGAAAACGAGTTAGTAGTTACTCCGTTTGTCCCTAAATAGATGGTAACTAATCAAAAGGAAGCACCGCCAACATTCAAGGTCAAACCTATTTTCCCACAACGACTTATCTTAGATAAGAAAAAAGATGAAGAGAAAGAAATTCTCAAAACCATTCGGCGAGTCGAAATCAATATTCTAGTCCATGATGTTTTGAATCAAGTCCCTAGGTACGCAAAGTTTCTTAAGGCACTATGAACTAAAAAAGGGAAACTCAAAGGCAACAAAAAAGTCCAAATGGGAGAAGCCATTACAACTATCCTATAGATGAAGTTGAATCCTAAATGCAAGGATCCTGGGATGTTCTCAGTACCTTGTGTTATATCTGATGTCAGCATTAAGAGGGCTATGTACGATCTCGGCGCTTCCATTAATGTCATGCTATTGTCTATTTATAAGACACTGCATGCAGACCCATTAGAGGAGACTGGTATTGTCATTCAGTTGGTAGACCATTCATTTGTCAGATCTGTAGATGTTCTCGAAGACGTTCTAGTTCGAGTGAACGAGTTTGTATTTATTTTTGACTTATATATGGTAGATACGAAGGAGGTGCCATTCCCCAATGCTTCGTCAGTACTCCTTGGATGTCTATTTTTGAAAATGGCAAAGAAGAAAACAGATGTTGATGACGGATCTCTTACCATGGACTTTGATAGTGAATTCATCAAGTTTAACTATTATGACGCGATGTACCATGGACTGTATGGATCCATTCATTGAAGAGACCTTGCTCACGAGTAGTGATGATGAAGTTAAAGTAGTGTAAGAGAATCATCTCAACACTACTCATATCCACGAGAGTGTTCTGACCCTCTATATTAATGTCGAGGTCGTTGTTTTAGAGTTAGATTCATTCAAACCCTTGCTCCCAAGTGTTTATTATTTGAAGTTGCCTATTTCAGACTCCTAACTTTCTCCCTCTTTGGTTAAAGCTCCCGCACTCGAGCTGAAGCCATTACCTAAACACCTAAAGTATATGTTTTTAGGTGAGAATGAAATATACCCTGTGATCGTCTCGACCAAACTAACACATTTGGAAGAAGAGAGGCTCATTCGATTACTCTAGGAGTTTAAATAAGCTATTGGGTGGATCATAGTGGATATCAAAGGTTTGAGCCCTTCCGCTTATGATGGATGTCATGAAGAAGGAGATACTGAAGCTCCTCGATGCTGACATGACTTACCCGATCTGTGATAGTGAATAGGTATGCCCTATCTTGTGATCCATTAGGAAATTGGAGTCACGGTAGTCACCAATTAACATGGTGAGTTGGTTTCAACCTGCATTCGAAATGGATGGCTGGTATGCATTGACTACATGAAGTTAAATGCTTCCACCAGGAAGGATCATTTCCCCTTCCATTCATTGATCAAATGTTGGAGTGACTAGCAAGTCATTCTCATTACTATTGTCTTGAAGGTTATTCCAATTTTCATCAGATACTAGTAACTCCCGAAGACCAGGATAAGACGACCATCACTTGTCTGTTTGGCACTTTTGCTTATCGGCGCATGCCCTTTGGGTTATGCAATGCACTTGCCATGTTTAAAGGTGTATGGTAGGTATCTTCTCTGATTTTGTTGAGCATTTCATTGAGGTCTTTATGGATGAGTCTACTGTTTATGGTGATTCATACGATAATTGTCTCATCAATCTGATAAAGGTACTAGCAGGTGTATCGAGAATAACCTAGTTCTAAACTATAAAAAATGTTATTTTATAGTGGATCAAGGTCTTATTTTGGGAAACATTATCTCAGCCAGGGACGCGGAGGTAGACTAAGCTAAAATTGATGTGATCAAGAAACTTCCTTACCCTACGAACGTGTAGGATATTAGATCTTTCCTTGGACATGCCGATTTTTACCGTCATTTTATCACGGAATTTTTAAAGATCGCAGAACCCTTATGCCATCTACTCCAAAAGGAAGTATCTTTTGAGTTTGATACGATATGTAAGAGTGCATTTAATGCACTGAAAGACACACTTACTAGCACACCAGTGATTCAGGCCCTTTATTATGAGCTTCCATTTGAGATTATGTGTGATGCTGGTAATTATGCACTGATGCAGACTTCGGACAGAGAGTCGAAAAGCTTCACATGTCATTTACTATGCTTCTCGTACTCTAGATGCGGCTCAGATGATTTACACCACTACTAAGAATGAGCTCCTTGCCGTTATCATCGCACTTGAGAAGTTTTGGCCTTATCTCTTAGGAACCAAAGTTATCATTTACTCTAATCATGGTGCCTTGAAGTACCTGATGAGTAAAAAGGATGCCAAGCCCAGACTCTTTAGATGGATACTCCTACTACAGGAGTTTGACATCACAATCAAAGATAAAAATGGTGCAGAGAATCTAGTCGCATACCATCTCAGGAGAATTGAGAATGGTAAGAGTCCTACCCCTCCTATGGATGATTTCCCTGACGAGTACATCTATTTGGTGAATTATATCACCTCTGGCTTGCTATCTCCTCATCTGTCGAAGGCTTAAAAGTATAAAGTAAGGAGCGACGCTATGTACTATATATGGAATGACTCGTACTTATGCAAATTCTCCTCCGACCAGGTTATCAAGTGTTATGTTCGTCAGACCGAGAGTCACTCCATCTTGGCTTTTTGTCATACTTACACCTACGGTGGCCACTTCAGTCCCCGTCAGACAGCTAGGAAGGTTATTGAGAGTGGGTTTTATTGGCCCACTATTTTCCATGATTCATACATGCTTACCAAGACTTGTCCGAACTGTTAGAAAACTGGTAACCATGGTCATCGGGACAAAATGCCAGTTACCCCGATTCATATTTGTTATATATTTGACGTATGGGTATAGACTTCATGGGACTATTTTCAGTGTCATTCGGTAATGTTTACATACTATTGGCAGTGGACTACATGTCTTAGTGGGTGGAAGTTAAGGATACACAGACTAACGACTCTAAAGTGGTATAAGAATTCCTCAAATCAACGATTTTCACAACATTTGGTACCCCACGTACCCTGATCAGTGATTGAGGCACTTACTTCTCCAACCGTATGGTTGAAAGTCTTCTTAGGAGGTACAATGTAACTCGTCACACGCCTACATCATATCATCCCCAAATGAGTGGCCAGGCAGAGGTCTATAAATGGGAGATCAAATCCATCTTGTAAACGAAATTGAATCCTACTCATAAAGATTGGAGTACACGTCTTGATGATACAGTTTGGGCTTACCGAAAGGAATTTAAAATGCCAATTGGGATGTCCCCATATCGCCTTATGTTTGGTAAAAATTGCAACCTACTAGTCGAGCTCGAGCATAAATCCGACTTGGCCGTGAAACATCTTAATATGAAGATCGATGAAGTAGAAAAATAAAGAAAGCTCACTCTCCAAGAATTATAGGGAATGAGGAATGACGCGTATGAAAATGCGCGAATTTATAAAGAAAAACAAAAGCATTCCATGATAGCAATCTCTCTTGGAAATCTTTTCGAGTTGGTTAGAAAGTGCTTTTATTTCAGTCACGTCTTAAGATTTTTGCAGGTAAGCTGAGATCGAGGTGGACAGGACCATATGTTGTGACTGCGGTGTATGATCACAGAGCAGTGGAGATTCAGAGTTTGGAGACTGGTAATGCATTTAAGGTGAACGACCATAGATTTCAGATCTTCTATGAAGACTTCCCGAGACATAATGTAGAGGTCGTCTCACTTGCAACGCTAGTCTATATTAATTGACAGACTCAGAGCAAGTCGAGCTAATGACTTTAACCCAAAGCACTACTGGGAGGCTGCCCAAAGTTTGATAAGTATCATTTGGTTTATTTATTTTCGTATTTTTTTATCATTTTGCATGAATTTGTATCATTTCCTTCATCTTATATCTATCATATTCTTTCATCATTTTATTTGCTTTCTATGTGTGGACCTCTGGACTTGTTTTGAACCTTGCAGATAAGGTTTGGAATAAGTTTGGGGGTATTTGAGGGATTATAGATTGATTTAGATGGAATCTTTATGATCGTTAAATTTTTGAAATTATGTGGTTATCAGATGGTAATGGTGGTGTTTATATAATTTCTTCCATTTCTTGTCCATTCACATTTCTTTCTCATTTCATTAGGATTTCATACACTTTCTTGCATATATGTATTTAGTATAGTTTTTATTTTTTATTAGTTATTTAGAGTCACCTGAAACTTTGTTCATGCCTTTTGGTTGTGGATAAGTAAATTGCAGTTGCCTTTTTAACTTGAAAGTTAGAGAAAACTAGGAAAAACACTCAATCGAGTCCGTAGCTTAGCATTTTTATGATTTCATGATTAGGGACTTAGTTGATGGTTGGACTTTGTGCAAGTATTGCTATTTTGACCCACATTGGGGGATCTTGTGGTGGAGAAAGTGAGAAAGTGAGAGGGCTAATAGGCGTTTTTCTAAAAAAATAGTGAGTCCCACATGTTTCAACAGGAAATGGAGTAGGGAATCTTGTGGTGGAGAAAGTGAGAAACGTTTTCCACAGGAAATGTAGCGGGGATCGTACTACTTGAAAGAAAAAGTTGAGGAAATATAAAGAAATAAGATGAATAAAGGAGGAAGTTGTGAAAACTCCTCAAATAAAAGATTTAGCTCGAGTGTTTTCACTTGATTAAGTGAAATTTTAAACTTGCGTGCTTTAGTGTGTAGACCAAGAAAACTCATGAGTAGTTAATGGCCTTTAGTCTTGATCGGATTTAATTCTTTAAAGTTTCTCTTAATTGTGTTTGAGTTGCAAGTCTTGACATATCATAACTCCGAGATTTTCTTAGTTGCTTGTTAATTTGGTGGCTATGTAAATAATAGGGAATCCATGAATTTTGAATCGGGTATAGGTCTATTTTATGTTTTCATTAACACCTTTGCTCGAGATGTGCAAAGTTTTAAGTTCGGGGGTATTTAATAAGTTGGTTTTTACATGCTTTTATTAGTCTATTTTGGAATATTAAATGTGGAAAGTTTCCAAAATATAAATTTAATTTTATTTATTGGTTTTTTTAGTTGAAACGGAGTGCGCATTTGAATTCTTGGCAAAAACAATAATCAAAATGGAGTATGACATGTAGTGATTGGACATCGAATAGTTTGCTACGAATTACGGGTTGTACGTTGGGTAAAATAAAAGACAGTAAACTAAATGACGCAGGTGGTGAAATTGTTCGATCACTTAGGTTGAGCTGCTGTTGGATTGCCTCGAGATCTACATTAACTCTCTCCCATACATTGGCACAAATGTGTGCTATTTCTAGCTCCCTTCCACGTGGTAGTCTTTGATTCATCCAACTCACCAGTAGTTTTCTTACGCTTCAGCTGCCTTAGAATGTGCCTCGGGCTACGCTTCAACACATTCTCCCATTTTTTTCTCCGAGATTTCGAGCGACAGACCATTCTCGAGCTTTGCCACATTTCACCTCCCTATTTGTACAGCTTGCTGCCACGTTACCTCGAACAACAAACTCGACTAATCGCCCGCTGCAACGCGTCACGTCTTCCATGCCAAGCAAGTCACTCCAGCTGCCACCAACTAATCAAAACGCACCACGCTAGTACACGCAGGAAAACGAACCAATCGCGCGCTGCCACATTTACGAAACCCATTCTTACCCAAAAATAGTCCCTAAATGCCACTTGGTGCACATGTTACTAGACCAAGCGCTAAAATTAGTTTCTCTCACCTCTAGAGAGCAATATTTAGTGGCCTTTCATATTAGGAACTAGGGTATTCATATGAGGAGTCGACATTGGAGCCACCACACACAACTTTTCATACTTGGAAATTATAAAAATGATGTACGGCTAAACTAATCTTCGCCTAGGTTTAAGGGGAAATAAGTGGGATTCATGATTCATGGCTTATACTATGGGAGATCTATGATTTTTATTTAATTTCTCTTATGTCATTGTCGATGATTTTAAAGAATATGGTTTAGATCTAAGGTCTGTATATGGCAAGTGCATGCTATTTAGGGGGCAACCTATAGTTATTTGGACCATTAATATCCATATAATTGTGCTTTTGGACCAATAAAGTGATGAACACTCACTCATTTGCCGTTAAACCCTTTCGGTTCTTGAGTGTGTAATAATTGAATCTAGGTTAAACTGGAAGCGGATGCGATTCTGTTATTTAGGACTAGTATTCCCACGGATCCAAATTACTATGGTTAGTGTGTTAAACCCGATTCGCAAATGTCTAGCGTTATGCATTAATTAGGGAAGTAATTAGTAGCGAACATCCTAGCTATCTAGATTAAGGGAAATAGGAATTTCTGGCGGACGTCGATTTTCCATAGCTAATCTAGGAGAAATTGAATTAAAACTTTTTGGAATGATTGAAGACCATTAAATGCCATTGAATCATATTTGTGCTTTTGGAACCGTAGACTTAGGTGATTTCTTCTCATTGATAGTATTTTTGCAAAATTTTTATTTGTGCTAGTTTAGTTAATTATTTCGTTAAACTTTCTGAAAACCCCCATTTTTTAGTTAACTTTGTATAAAACTTATGTTATGCGGATTCGACTCCATATTTACCACTACTACACCCTTGTGGTTGGTAACTCGATTGCAGGTTATATTTGGCACGCACGACACGCGATCACCTAAAATCATAGAAAAAAGTCATATGTAATAATTATTCTAAATGACCACGTACAAAAGTATCATAAACCGCTCGTCGAGGGCTCTTAAGTAGTCGTTGATCTTATCTTTCCTTGGTTTGCCAGTCGATGTATCTGCACCCACCGTCATAAAAAAAACGATGAGTAAATTTATGTAGAAAGTAAAACCTGAAGGCTATTTATCAATATTTCCATGATATACAAAGAGTTGTAACTGAAAGAACACAATAGTTATGAATAAATAAAGCATAAAAGAAAAGTGTGCAAACCATTGTTAAGCTTTTACAAAAAATGATAGACATAATGATTATGCAAATCTAGGTTTGGTCAGCCGACTTCACCATGGACACTTATCACATGTATCGCGTTAACATCAGTGATGTGGAGTGCTAACGTCCATGGGGCACTAACCCTACGAGATGTGCTGCCCATGAATTTAGTAAAAAATCATCTCTGTGGGGTGTTGACATCTCAGGGGACTCTAAACCCAACTATTGTGCAACTTATAAAATCATGGCACCTACAAAGGTGGGCTCCTCAAGTCATGCCTAACATAAACTTCATGTTGTAGATTGTACAAACAAAATCCACAAAACAAAAATAATGACATAAATGTGTATATACATCAATAAGAGAGTAAAAAAAATCATAGCATGCTATTTAGAAGGTAATTCGATAGCTCAAGGATCAACAACATTAAATGACTTCAAGAATAGAATAGATTCAAGACAAGGAATGTCATATGACAAATCATTACATGATGATTAGATCCAAAGAAATCATAGACACGAAAGTGTATCAAAAGGCATGGCATTCTGAATAAAAGATTAGCATTAAAACATTCCAAATGAATTAAACTTAATAAGGGAATGAAATGGAGAGAATCATCTCCATTGGTTTACTTACCTCTAACGCAATTAATTCTTATCCCATACCGGCACTTGACCACTCTAAACTTGCGTTCCACACCACTTAAATCCTCTCTAAGCTCCTGAGTTGTCCAAAAAAATTTAAATTAACTTGTTTTATGTTGGTTAAGTGCTTTTAAACTCTAATGTTTCACTGTCAGCCCCTTTAATACTTAGTTTATGTTTAAATCTACTTTTTTGAAATAGAAAAGATTTTGGTGCAACTATTTGTGAGTTGATTTCAATTACCAAAACGTTAAAATTATGTATTGTATTCCCAAAAGAAGTTTCTACAACTATGTAATAACTTTCTAGAAATGTAAGGCTTGTGCACTTTTGATTAGAATTGAAGGACATTTGGAGATTTTACCACAATTACTCAAAGCACTTTTAAATTTTGACCAACAAATTTGTAAATCTTATTTTTCTTAAACTCTAGCGTCAAAACTCATGGTTTTTTTACCGAAGCCTAGAAACAAACCATAAAACATTATACTAAACGATGAGTTTAATCTAATAAGAAATGAAGGAGTTATGCTTAAAACAGTACGACATTAGCAAAACTGTGAACCTAAAAATTCTCAATTCCTTGCGGAGGATATTTAGACATGAAACATTCAAATTTGAAAATATTTCAGTAGGCAAACATCATTCCCCTTAAAGATAACTTTCCAATGCCATTAAAATGGATCCATTTTGATTTAAAATGTTAAAGTTAAGACTAAATTATAGAGGCGGGTTCATAATAATAACATGCACAATTTCTAGTTTTGTTTTTACAACTTCATGAGTTTCAAAAATTTATAACTTAATGAAAGAAAATACAAATCAAGAACTTCTTTATTGTAGAACTTGTGGAATTTCACAAGGAATAAAAATATGGAATTGGATTTTCAAAATAAAGTCATTTGTTCATTGAAATTACTAAAAAATCAAAATTGAACCAAAACTTACAAATCTTGTTTGAATTTTACAAGTAATGGCACAGTATGGATAACCTAGATGTGGGACTCTCCAATTTAATCAATCGAGCTTCAATTCTTTGCAATTCCTCAATACAATGTTGCATCATCTTCCCCTTAGCTCTCTTTCTCTATGTTCTAAATGAAAGTGGGTTGATTTGTACTTTAATCCCACCACAACTATATATATACAATGGTGTGATCAAATGGTGGCCCTTGATCTTGTTTATATCCTCATGTTTAGGATAATCTAAGAGTCTAAAACTTGGTCCTTCACTTCAATAAAACATCTTGGCTAACACACTTTATTAGCTCCAAATTACATAGAGATGGTGATAGTAAACATCTGAAAGCAAATCTACGGATGTCGACTTATTTTTATAATTTATTCCACATTCAAGTAAAATCAACTGTAGAAACATTTAAATTATTTATATTAATTATATTAAACTAAATTAGGACTTGTCACATCACTCTCTACTTTGGATCCACTCTAGCATACATAATGAGGAGTGTTTCTGCTACCGCATCAAACTTATAAAATACAACACTAAATAAATATTCCTTGGTATAGTGTACACACATACATCACACTACGCATCCATCACTAAAAATTAATTTATTTCTTGGTCCTCATGCCGAGTATTGAGAGCGGGTACTCGCTCTCGAGCCACGTTATGGGTCGGTATCCCATAATTACGAATAAATTTGTTATAAGAAATTTGGGTCATTACAATATTCCTAACTAATATGAAATTCTTCCTCGAAATTAAACGACACTTAATCATATGTTTAATCTCATAATTCCATCCTATCCTTAAAAGTGGAGTCAGTTACTAGTCGACTCTTAGTTCCTCATCATTTAAAGAATATGATATAATTTATTTCAATTTCATGAGTATGCTTATCACAATATATAACACTCTAGTAATAGTACTCAAGAGAAATCTTACTAGGCATAATTTTATTTTGAAATTCTTGAGTATGCTTATCAAGTAACACTACTTCCTATCCTAATAATCTAACTATTAAAACATGGATTATGCTAGGCTTCTCTCGACCATTGAATCATAAACTCTCACACAAATCATCATGTGCATGTTACTGTAGTGTTTAGGCATGATAGTACATGCATAATGTAGAAACAAATAGAAGCTTACCCTCGATACGATTGCCTGCCACCTCTATGTCTTATTATGACACTACGTCACCTATCTCTAGCTTATGGTTGATCGTAAGTTGTTCGAAGCTCAAGAGCCGCGGACACTTTCTAACTTTATGTCGTTGTCCAAACCTCTAACAACATGGTGGTCTACTTTGTGTCGTCGAGATCACCCAACTATGTGTCCACCTTTGTCTATGTGGTGAAACATATAGTTCTATGCTTTCCCTTCGTCCTTATAGACAGATGTTGCTACCTCGAGCTTTACTCTTAGTTCTTAGCAAAAAGAAATTTACGGGTTGTAGACACTGTCGACTAATATGTCTAATCAGAGAGCATCAAAAACAAGTTGGTTGTCGCCTCCACATTATAATGATAGTCAAGCTTTGTATTGGGCTATTCTCTGATTTAGTGCATCTCAGCTTCTTTCCCTTGGTGTCTACCAAATCTGCAGCAACGACATTGCATGTCTTGCTAGAGTTAGCAAGGAAGACCTATTTACATACTTTGAGCAGCTGTGTATGTTGCTTCTCTTTTGATCACCTCTAAAATATGTTGCACGCCTTATCTGCATTGTCATGGTGGTTGATATTGGCAATCTTGATCCCTTGGATCCTTAATTCATTCTATTCATTCCCTCTATCATTCTCTTCCTATTATTCTATATCCGAGCTAGTGAAGCCAGGTGTGCTTGTATCATCGCGAAGTGCTCTATCAACTATTTTCCCTAAGCAGTGATTGTATCAGTTCAACGCCACATTTTGTTAGTATAAATAATATGAGTCTCTAGCACTAGAAGTACTGTAGCTGAAATAGTAGCGGCTCTAGCAGCCTGTGTGAGTATAGTAATGTGTGCCATCTTTAAAGCCCTGAAGTCAGCCAACTGATGACCCTGTGTCACAACTTAATCAAATTGCCTTTAAAAATCCTCAACCGATATCATTTGCTGACTACTACTGGCGCTACCATCTCCATCCTCGCGGTGATATGACATTATAATCTCTTTGTTGATAGCGACCGAGGCATCAACTACTATATGAACATCACATATATATACGTATAAAACATAACATATACACATAGCAATCCCAACTCATATTTGCTCACTTCCCAACTAATAGTTTTTTAGTAAGGACCAGCTAGTTTCCATTTCTAAGATTTGTATTTTACTTAATTTTTGTTTAATATTGTTTGAGAACATAGGTCTTAATGTCAATTGCGATATTAGTATCATGTTATAGAATAAGCTATACTTCATTGCCAGATCTAAAAACCTAGGCTCCGATACCAACGGTGACGGCTCATTTCCCCAAATGGGATACTACCTGGTATAATCCCCGTCATTAAGCCCTATTCCTCGCCATATAGGACTTAACAATGTATTAGTAAGAATTTTGTCTCTTTTCACCTCGTTGCACGTGTTTAGAATAAGTATTGTTTAATTTATCCTTATTTGTGATTTCAGATTTATATATTACTTTAATCATTTTAATATTATGATCGGAAGACTTAATAAAATTAACAGAATCATTATCAAAATGCTTACTATGGAAATAGCTAAAATAGATGATCACATGAAATCAAACAAAGTAATACATTCATCATTCAGGAAGTCTAGTCTAATATACAACCTAAAATCATACAAAAAGACATAGGTAATAAATATAATAAACGATCACCTACAAAAGAAGCATAAACCGCTCACCGAGAAATACCTATAAATAACAAAAAACTGAAAGAAAAGTATGCAAATAGTTTCCAAGCCTCTACTAGAATAATAGATGGAATGATCATGCAAAGCTATGTTTGGTTAGCCGACATCCTTAAGGATACTATCCCCGTTCTTTGCGCTAATAACATCCTATATATGGAGTGTCGACGTCACTACGGACCCCTAACCTTATGAGCCATACTACTCGTGAATTAAATATAACATTAGTTGTATGGAGTGCTGAGATACCTAGGGACTATAACCCAAGGTATTGTGCTACTTATAAAGTCAAGGCACCTAGAAATGTGGGCTTCTCTGGCCATGCCTATGAAAGAGTTCATGTTGTTGATTATACAAACAAGTGTCACAGAACAAACATATTGACATAGGTGTGTATATACACCAGTAAGAGAGTAAACCAAATAATAGCATGCTATTTTGAAGACAATTAATAGCATAGAGATCAATAACATTAAATGAGTTCAATAATAGAATGAATTCAAGACAAGCAATGCCATGCGATAAACCATTACACGATGATTATATCCAAATTAGTTATAGACACAAAAGTATATCAAAGGCATGGCATTAGAAATATAAGATTAATATTAAAATCGTAAAAATGATTGTATATTAACTCAATAATGGAATGAAATGGAGAGAACTTCCTTAATACGTTTACTTACCTCAAATGCATCAAATTCCTAGCCTATACCGACTCTCGACCACTCAAAACTCATGTTCTACAGCCCATACGTCTTCTCTAAGCTCCTGAGGTGTCATAAAAAATTTAAAATAACTTGTTTTAGGTTGTTTTAGTGGCTTTAAATTTTAGTATTTCACGATAAGCTCTCGTAACACTTTATTTTTGTTTAAATCTACTTTATTAAAATAGAGTTTTGGTGCAACAATTTTTGAGTTGATGTCAAGTACCAAAACGTTAATATTATGAATAGTAGTTCAAAGAGAAGTTTCTAGAACTACGTATTAGCTTTCAAAGAAATTTAAGGATTGCCTAGTTTCGATAAGAATCAAAGGAGATATGGAAGTTTTACAACAATGACTCAAAACACTTTAATATTCTAACCAAGAACTTTGTTAATTTCGTTTCTCTTAAACAATAGCTTCAAAAGTCGTGATTTTGTTTCTTGAAGCCTAAAAATATATCGTAAAACATAATACTAATCGATGAGCCCAATCATATAAGAAATGAGGGAGTAATGATCAAAACAGCTGGATATTAGCAAAGCTGTAAACCCAAAAATTTCAAATCCCTTATCGAAATTGCAAAGGATTTTTAGATATGAAAACATTCAAATTTCAAAAAATTTAGTTGATAAACGTTATTCTCCTTTAAGTTCACTTCTCAATGCCACTAGAATGGCTCTATTTGAATTAAAATAGAGGAAGTAATGAGTAAATTAAAATTCAGGTTAATGATAACATGCATAATTTCTAGTTTTGTTTTTGTAACTTAATGAACTTTAAAATTTCATAACTTATTAAAAACAAATATAAATCCCAAACTTCTTTATAGTAGAATTAGCGTAATTTTAGAAGGAATCCTAATAGGGAATTAAATTTTGAAAACACTCATTCGCCAACTGAAATGGCTGAAAAAGTAGAACCGAACCAAAACTTCCAATTATTGTTTGAATTTCACAAAGTGATGGTGTGGTGTGGATTACCCTCCAACTTGATCAATCACCCTTCAATTCTTAACAAATATTTGACACAATATTGAATCGGCCTCCCTAGATCTATGTTTCTCTTTATAATAAATGAAAATGGGATGATTTGTATGTAAATCCCACTACAACTATATGTATAGTGGTGTGGCCTAATTATAGCCCTTGATCTTGTTTATATCCTCAAATCTAGGACAATCTAAGAGTCCATAACTTCGTCCTTCACTCCACTAAAACATCCATGCTAACACACCTTATTAACTCCAAGTTACATAGAGATGGTGATAGTACACATCCCGAGGTATATCTATGGATGTTTTATTTTTCTAACTTATGTTACATTCACGTAAATTATACTATAAACAAATTTAAATTAGTTATATTAATAGTATTAAACTAATTTAAGACTTATCACACCACTCTCGACCTCGGACCCAAGACATCACCCATCTCGAGACATGTCCCGCCTGCGTGCTAAACTTCAAAAATACAACATTAAATTAATATTCTTGAGTATATCACACTAGGCATCTATCACTAAAACTCATAAAAATTTTGTCCTTGAAATAAACTTGACTTAATTTCATGTTTAATGTCATAATTAGTCTTAACCCTGAAAGTGGAGTTACTTACCACTCAAGTCTTGGTTCTTCATAATTTAAAGAATATGGGATAATTCATTTCAATTTCATTCTCATTATTAGTACCCTAGCCAAAATTTCAAATCATATTATCAATAAAACCCGTACATCTCCATTACTACAGGCAAATCCATTTACCATTTAACCTGGTATCAAATATTAAGGTCGGTGAGTCCATGCTCAATGATATTTGATTACTTAGACTTATACATGAGGTTAGTTTAGTAATATATTTATTATAAATATCCCTAAATGAGCTCAAGGATGACTGGTGAAGTAGGAGAGCAAGCAAGTGAAGAAAAGTGACAAAGGATGACAGATGCACTAGCGTCGCCACATAGGTCAAGAGACGGTGCAAGAGAGACATAAGGATAGTGACAACACCACTGAAGGAAGAAAGTAACACACAAAGTGCTTGACGCAGTGGTGGCGTCATGGGATTGTACACAAAGGGTCAAGACTTAAGTGACAGCACCGAGAAAAGAAGAAAATATAAGGCAAAGTTCTATTTCGTGTTAAATTGTTAAGTTGGGTTTCAAATTCTTTTAAAACATTCTTAAGAAATATTAATAAAGAGGAGAAATTGGTAAACACACCAATAACCATAGATTAGCCACCATTAACATAGTTTTCCTTAATTTTACATTATTCTGGAGTATTAAGGAGATTTATGGATAGACGAAATTGAAGACTTATGTATGGTGATTTGGGTATTTTGTATTGATTTAATACAAAGTGATTCAATGAAGAAAATTGATGAGCAATATCAAAAGGATGCAGAACACTTAATGTATGAAAGAGGTACCCAATATAACCAAAACATACAACAACCGATGTAAAGAAACAAATTGATGTGCAAAACCAAAGGGATGCATAACACTTAAAGAGCGACAAAAGTACCAAAAAAGAAGTTGCACTATTAGAAGAATCAGAATTGACTGAAAACAAAGTCGGGGGAGATAAGGAGAAAAATATGGTACCATTGAGAGTTACATTTCCTGACAATGCACCACTAATAAATCAATGTCTACCATATCCTCGACGAATCAAGAAACTAAAAGATCAAGGATAATTCAAGAAGTTTATGGATATTTTTAGAAGTTCCACATAAACATCCCATTCGCAGATGCAATGGAACATATTCCAAATTATACAAAGTTTCTAAAAGACATAATGGCAAGAAAATTGAGATTAAAAGACAAGGAAACTATAAAATTTGATAGAAGAATGCAGTGCTATTTTATAAAGAAAGTTACCAACAAAGTTGAAGGACCCGAGAAGTTTTTCAACTCCATACACCTTAAGAGTACACTTGTTTCGTAAGGTATTATGTGATTTGGGAGCAAGAATAAACTTGATGCCCTTATTAGTATTCAAGAAAATTGGACATGAAGAATGGTATTCGAGCTATATGACCTTCCAATTAGTAGATTGATCAGTGACCAATCTAAAAGGAGTAATTGAAGATGTTTTGGTAAAAATCGATAAATTCATTTCCTAGTTGACTTTTTAGTGCTAGATATGGAAGAAGATTCAAAAGTACCACTAATCATAGGGAGATATTTCCTAGCAATTGCATAAGCATTGATAGATGTTCTAGAAGGAGAATTAAAGTTATAGGTAAATAATGAAGAAGTCCGCTTTAATATCTATAAGACCTTAAAATTTCCAAGTAAGGCAGAGCACTGTAAAGTATCGAAGTTAGAGATTTAGTTTCTGACTGTGTTTCTAAGATAGCCAAGGAGAATATGCCAGATGGCCCGCTGGAGCAGTGCCTAGTTCAATGCACAACAACAAGTTCTACCGTTAACGGTGAACTTCAAGAGGCAGTAATTACTTTACATTAATAGGACACCTAAGGTTCCATAAAGGTATAAAGAAACAAGAAACAAAAAGTGGAACGTGCATTTATTGAACCAAAAATGGAATTAAAGCCTTTGCTAGAGCATCTGAGATACGCATATTTAGAAGAAAATTCATCATATCCTATGATCAACTCAGTAGAATTGACAAATTTGGAAGTAGAAAAATTGCTTCGAGTTTTGATACATAGTGTCTACTCATAGATTAGTGGCAAACAAAGCAAAAATAGAGCTAATTCAGAAACTTCCTATACCAAGAAGCGCTAGAGATATAAGGAGTTTTTTTGGACATGTGGGTTGCTCAAGAAGCTTTATTAAATGAGTGTTGCATGTATCCAAGCATTTGAGACCAAGAAAGTTTCTTTAATTTTGAAAGTAATAGTTGTAGTTCCTGATTAGGAGTGTAAAATTGAAATAATGTGCAATTCAAGTGACTATGTGGTAGGAGCAGTGTTAGGCCAACAGAGAAATGGAATGTTAAAAGTTATATATTATACAAGTAAAACCTTGTATCTATCACATCAAAATTATATTACCACAGAAAATGAGCTTTTTGGTAGTGGTGTTCGCATGTGACAAGTTTAGAGCTTACATAGTGGGATCTAAAATCACCGTATCTATTGACCAGGTAGTAGTTTGTTACTTGTTTGCAAAGAAGGATGCCAAACTAAGGTTAATTAGAAGGGTGTTATCATTGCAGGAGTGTCAATTGGAAATCAAAGATAAGAATGGAAGTGAAAATTTGGTTATAGATCATCTTCTTAGGTTACCTCATAAAGAAGGTGATACATGGAAGCCAGTAATGGAAGTATTCATGGACGAGCTATTATTTTAAACATCCCAAGTATTGGAGTATCTCGATGTAGAATAGGACTAAGCGAGTGAAAGGGCATTTAGCTAATGATGTTGAACTAAATGCCACTAGGAGGCAACCCAAGGATTTTTAAATTTCAATTTTCAATTTTAGTTAGCTAGTTAGCTATTTAGCCTAGTTAAAGGCATTTCAAATGATATAGTTTCTAACTTTCAAAATTTTTTGTAAAATGTGCAAGAGAAGTCTCCACATATGCAAAAAACTCATAAAATATCAATGAATTATAATGATATTATTATGTTTGTGTGTTTTAATGTTTTCATGATTTCAAGCTTATTTTTAAACTTTGAGGACAAGGTTTGATTTAAGTTTGAGGGCATCAACAATACACCACACTATGGAATGTGGTATGGATTAAATAAAGATAAACACTCCAAGTTTGAATATTTGAATCTTATTTTTAATCAGAGAAAGACGACATCATGGTAGTGTATTAATTTTTATTATTTCACTTAATTACTATTTGAATATGTTTAGGTACTATATATTAGAATATATATAGTAATATGTAATGGATAAGTATTTCATTTACATGTTCTTGCCTTTAATTAAGAATGAGTAAACACAAGTGTCTTGTTGATATGAAACTTAAGAGAGTGTTTTACTGTTTTGAAGACAAAATGAAATGTAGCAAACATCAGTCTTATTTAATAATCGGAAACCTCGAGTTAAAGAAGACCTTGAACTTGAAACAATAGCAAGAAGAAGACAAGAACATTTGTGAAAAAAGTTAGATCTCTAAGGAATTCTATAGTAAGTATGAATCTTACTTAGATAAAAGTAAATAAAGACTTTGTGCAAAGAGGGGAAGAAATAGGCATGTTTAATGAAAGTTTTGGGTTAATTTTTTTGATAAAGTGAAAGTGAAATATGCTAAGAAGAATTTTAGAAATAAAAAATAGAGTGTCCCAAAAGTTCTACGGGAAATGGAGCAGAGAACTTGATGGTTGGAAAAAGAGAGGAAAAATGGAGTCTATAGGAAAAGTAGCAAGGGCCGTGAAATAAAAAAAAAAAGAAAAAGAAAAAAAAAAGATAAGAATAAAGAAAATAAGGCGGATGTTAAAATAAAACTCTTCAAATAAAAGATTTAGGTCGAGTGCTAGTATCTTAACTGAGTTAGGTTTTCGATCCAACTATGTTAAGTCTCATAGACTCATGAAGTGCTAAAGTCTACCAAAATTAGTTTGATTTATGCTTATTTGTGAATCTTTAAGCTTAATGGGAAATGATGAGATTGTACACTTGCTACTTGAGTGTCGAAGTGAAACAAACTCGTTAGCAGTGATGGTTTTGGTTGTGATTTACTTTGGTTTTTTGAAAATGAGTTATATTTTTAAAGCTACTTATCTTGAAAGTTTTAAGTTTTTGAAAAGAAATACACTTGAGTTGATTATTAACTTGAAGCTTAGTGAATTAATGGATATTAAATTAACAATGCAAAATGAATGTTAAATAATTAATAGAAGTAGTTAGGAGACTTAGTAAACACTATTGCTCGGGACATGCAAAATCTTAAGTTTGGGGGTACTTAATATGTGATTAGTTAGACTTATATAAGGTTAGTTTAGTAGTATATTTATTATAAATATCCCTAAATGATCTCAAATTGATGGTATATATGCATTTTTAGGTACATAAGGCATGAAGTAAGAAAAATACTGAATTTAAGAAAAAAATGAGCTAAAACACACCAAAGCAAGTTTCGCGCCATAGCAAAGTAGTGTGCCTCTGTGGGATAAGAAGGCACAATGTCGAAAGGAAAGGGACAACGTGGGAGAACAATGTCGAAAGGAAAGGGACAACGTGGGAGAGCAAGTAAGTGAAGAAAAGAGACCAAGGATGACTGGTGTAGTGGCAATGTCGTGGAGGTCAAGGAATGGCACCGGGGAGACATAGGGATACTGTTAGGACCAGTAAAAGGATAAATTGTCACATAAAGTGCTCAACGCATTAGCGATGCCATAGGATTGTAGACACAATGTCAGGACTTTAGTGACACCGCGGATAAGAGAAGAGAATAGAAAGTAGAGTTTTATTTCATGTTAAATTGTTAAGTAGGGTTTCTAATTGTTTTAAAAAATTATTTGGGAGTATAAATAGAGAGGAGAATGTGGTAAACACATCGATTACAATAAATTAGTCTCCATTAACATAGTTTAGCAAATTTTTACTTTATTCTTGAGTATTAAGGAGATTTGTGGAGAAAAGACATTGAACACTCACATGTCGTGATTAGATATTGTTTTATTGATTGAATAGAAAATTATTTCATTATAACTCTGATTTCAATGAAGACCACTATGTGCATTTTTTTCAAGGAAGTGTGTGTAGTTTATTAATTTTAGGGATTAATGAATCCCATGGTTTGAATGATTCTAAAGATTTAAGACATTAAAGCAATGTGAAGCTTATATTATTTACACCGATAGGTAAAGTTCTAGTTTGCACATTAGAATTTTTTCCGCGACAATGGTTGAAGTTGATTTGAAAGAAACATGTCTAATCTAATTAGGGATTGCACAAGCATAATAAAGATGATAAAGTGAGTCGAAATGCATAGTATTTCATTACCTAGGTGAACTTGTGAATTAAGATATTCTTAATATAAGAGTTAAAGTAATTTACTTTGATTTGTTTGTATAGATTAGTTTGGTTTAGTTATTAAACCAACTAAAAGGATTTCCTTAGCAATAGAGTAATTTTAGTTAAGTATGTATCGAGTGCATACACCTTTCCCTGAGGACGACATCTATAATCAGCGTAAGTTGGTAACACTATTACTACAATCGAGTTGTTATAGTTGCAGCCATGATCACTCAACTACCACATATGCACTGACACAATATACGACACTCTAGTCATAATACTCGAGAGAAATCATATTAGGCATAATTCTCTATTGAAATTTTCGAGTATGTTTATCAAGCAACACTACTTTCGTTTTCCTCATAGTCCAACTAATGAAACATGGATTATATTTGGTTTCTCTTGACCGCTTAATCATCAACACTTCGGTAAATCATCATGTGCAAGCTACTGTTGTGTTTAGCCATGACAGTACATGAAAAGTGTAGCAATAAATAGAATCCTACGCTTGATACATTCGCGCGCAGTCATTGTGTCTTACTATGCCATTATGTCGGCTCTATCTTTAGCATGCGGCTGTATCTTAGGTTGTTACAAGCTTGGCAGTTGTAGACATTTTTTGAGTTGATAACCCATCTGTTCACACACGTAATAAGATGATGGTCTACTCTGTGCTGTCGAGATCGCCCAACCGCGTCAACCTCTATCTTTATGGTGACACGTATAGTTCTCCGTTTTCCATCTGTCCTTGTGGACCAATGTTGCTACCTCCATCCTTGCTCTCAGTCCATTGCTGAAAGTAATCCATGGGGTATGGACACTATTACCTTTTATGTCCAAGTAGAGAGCATCTAAAAAAATTTGGTTACCTCATCCATACTTTAATAATGCTTTGGCTCTATATTAACCTCTTCCCTTGTTTTGGTGCATCTCGACCTTGTTCTCTAATGTCTACTGAATCTGGAAAGAAAATAGTGCACGTCTAGCTAGAGTTGGCAAGGAAGACCTATTAACTAACAGTTGGCGGTTGTATATGTTGCATCCCTTTGATCACTTCTAAAATATGTTGCATACCGCATCTGCTCTGTCATGGTGGCCATGATTAACAATCGTGATTCCCTGGTTCCCTGGTTCCCTCGTTCATTCTATTTTGTGTATTGCCTCTTTTTCTCTACCTATTGTTCTCTATTGGAGCAGGTGAAGCTTGGTGTGCTCGCATCATTACGAGGAGCTCTATCAACTACTATCACGAAGCAGTGACCGTGTTAGTTCAAGTTGCATGTCGTCAATAGTAATAATATGAGTCTTGGGCATCGGAAGTACTGTAGTCGAAGTAGTAGCAATGGTGGTGGCATGTGTAAGTGTGGTAATGCATCTTGTTATAAATGCGATGAATTGAGCCAACTGCAGGCCTTGTGCTACAACTCTATCAGATAGCCTTTGAGAATCCACTATTGATATCGTGTCCTGACTATTGTTGGCGGTACCATCTCCACCGTCGCGATGATCTGCCATCTTATTTTGTATGTTGATAGCAATCACGGCACCAACTACTACATAAATATCACTTATATACATAAAAACATAACATTTACACGTAGCAATCCCCAACTCACATTCACTCACTTGCTAAGTAATATTTCTAGATAAGGATCGTTTTATTTCCACTTCTAAGATTTGTGTTTTACTCAATTATCTTTTTGTACTTATCGAGAACATAGATCCTAATATCAATTGTAATGTTAATATCATGTTATAAAATAAAGTGTACTTCATTACCTAAGCTCTACAAACCTAGGCTCTGATACCAACTGTGATGAACCATTCTCAAAATGTGATAACACCTAGCCTAATCTTATAATTAAGCTTTAATCCTTGCCAGATATGACTTAACAACATATTAGTTATCCTTTTGTCTCATTCACCTTGTTATACGTGTTTAAAATGAGTATTAATCAATTTATCCTTATTCGTGATTTCAGAGTTATGTAAAACTTTTTACCATTTTAATTTATCAATAGAAGACTTAATAAAATTAGTGGAAGCATTATCAACACACCTACTTTGGAAACCAGGTAAAATGGAAAATCACATCAAATCAAACCAAGTAATACATGCATGAGTCGAGAAGTCTAGTCTCTCGCCCCAATATATTATCCAAAATAATACAAAAATAATTAGGTAGTAAATAAAAGAAATGATCACCTATAAAAGAAGCATAAACCACTCATAAAGGGTTAAGAAGTAGTTGTCGATCTTCTCCTTCCCTGGTCTGCTACTTGAAGTATCTACACCTACTGTCATAAAAAGGATGGCGAGTACAGTAAAGTAGAAAGTAAAACATGATAGTTTTCATTCGTATTTCCTAGATATATAAAGAATGGTAATTAAAACCATACAATAGCTGTGAATAAGAAAAAGCTAAAAGAAAAGTATGCAAATACTTGCCAAGCTTCTACATGAAATAATAGACATAATGATATTGCAAATCTCAGGTGACATCCCTAAGAACTCTAACCCCGTGTGTGGGGCTAGTAACCTCAATTGTGTAGAGTGTCGACATCCTTATGGACTTTAACCTCGTGGGCCGAACTACTCATGAATTAAGTAAAACATCAGCTACATTGAGTGCCAACATCTCTTGGGACTCTACACCAATGCATGGTGCAACTCATAAGTCAAGGCACCTAGAAATGAGGGCTCCTAAGGTCGTGCCAATCGAAGAATTCACGTTGTACATTATAGAAACAAGTGTGACATAACTAATATATTTACATAGGTGTGTATTTACACCAATAAGAGAGTAAAACAAATCATAACATGATATTTAGAAGAAAATTCAATATCTTAGAGATTAACAACATTAAGGGAGACCAATCATGGAATAAAGTCGGACAAGGAATTCCATTCGATAAATTATTACATGATGATTACAGACAATGAAATTATTGACACGAAAGTATATCAAAGGCATGGAATTAATAATATAATATCGACATTAAGACTTTCCAAGTGATTGTATATTAACTCAATAATGGAATGAAGTAGAGGGAGTTTCCTCAACAGGTTTACTTATCTCAAAAGCTCACAATTCCTAGCCTATACCATCTCTTGACCACTCAAAAGTCAAGTTCCACTACCCGTAAATTCTCTCTAAGCTCCTGAGGTATCAATACAAACTTAGATTAATTTGTTTTAAGTTGGTTAAGTGGTTTTGAATTCTAATGTTTCATAATTAGCCTCTTAATACTTTGTTTATGTTCATATCTAGTTTATTAAAATAGAGAGAGTTTTGGTGCAATAAGTTGTGTATTGATTCCAATGACTAAAACGTTAAAATTATATATCATAGTCCTAAGAGAAGTATGTAGAGTTATGTATAAGCTTTTTAGAACTACAAGATTTGCCCAATTTTGATAAGAATAGAAAGAGATATCGTTGTTTTAACACAGTGAGAAAACACTTTTAGATTCCAACCAGCAACTTTATAAATTTCATTTCTCTTAAATCATAGCTTCAAAACTCATGATTTTTTAATAAAGCCTACAAACATATCGTAGAACACCAGACTAAACGATGAACTCAATCAAATAAGAAATGAGAAAGTTGTGCCAAAATAGCAGGACATTAGAAAAACTATGAAACAAGATTTTTTAGATTCTCCCTCAAAGTTGTAGAGCATTTTTAGAGTTGAAAACATTTGAATCTCAAAATATTCCGGTAGGCTAAAGTTGTCCCCTTTGAGTTAGCTTTCCAATTCTATCGAAATGGGCTTATTTCAATTTAAAATGAGGAAGTTATGACTAAATTTTAGAGGTAGGTTTATAATAACATGTAGAATTTCTAGTTTTGTTTTAACAACTTCACTAACTTCAATATTTAATTAGTTAGTGGAAAAAAATCCAAATCCAAAAATGAATCCAAATATGGAATTTGATTTTGAAAACTAAGTCATTTATTTACTGAAATTATTTAAAAATCAAAACTAATCTAAAAGTTACAATTGTTGTTTGAGTTTCACAAAGTAATGGTGTAGTATGGATTACCTAATTGTGGGAATTTTCAATTTGATCAATCACCCTTCAATTTTCTACAATTTTTCAATACAATGTTGAATAACCTTTCCTAGATCTCCCTTTCTCTCTGTACTAAATGAAAATGGATTATTTGCATGTAAATCTCACTACTAGTGGCCCTTGATCTTGTTTACATCCTCATCTTTAAGACAATCTAAGATTTCTCAACTTGGTTCTTCACTCCACTAAAACATCCATGCCAATACACTTTATTAACTCCAAGTTACATAAAGATAGTCATATTACACATCTCGAGGCATATTTATGGATGTTTTACATTTCAAAGTTAGGTCACATTCATGTAAATCCTGCTATACACATTTAAATTAGTTATATTAATCATATTAAACTAAATTAGGACTTATTACATCACTTTCTATGCCAACCCCACGCTGGCACGTAGCGCAAGGCGTATCTCTACTCGCGCGCCAAACTAATCAAATATAACACTAAATAAATATTCTAGGGTATAGTGTACACACATACATTACACTAGGTATCCAACATTCAAAATTAATATATTTCTAAGTCCTCAAGGTAGTATAGGGATCGCATGACTATTTTTTAGGCCACGTCATGGGTCGGTGTCCCTTAATTACGAAAAAAATTTCTATTAAAAGTTTGTGCCATTACATACTTTCAGGGAAGTAAGATCTTTTCTTGGTCATTTATGATTTCCTAAATGTTTTGTGAAAGATTTTCCCAAAACCTTACAACCTTCATGTAAACTTTTGCGAAGCGATAACCTTTTTTAATTCACATATGGATGCAAGATAGGTTTTAATAGATTCAAAAAGGTCTTAATTACCCACACATGTGACAAAATCACCTGGTTGGTCAGAACCTTTCAAAATAACGTGTGATGCAAGTAATTATGTTGTAGGAGCTATTTCAGGAGAAAATATAGGAAATAATTTTTATGTTATATATTATGCCTCTATATATGTTTGATCCAATCAATTTGGGACTAACGCTATGGTGGTGTTGTTGTTGTTGTATATTATTCCACTAGAACTTTGGATCTTGCCCAACTAAATTATACCACTACAGAAAAAGAACTATTAATAGTTGTATTTGGATTAGAAAAGTTGAGAACATATTTATTAGGAACAAAAGTAATAGTTTACTAAGATCATGCAGCATTAAGATACTTGATGGCAAAGAAAGATGTTAAACCATGGTTAATGAAATAGATTTTATTGTTACAAGAACTCGATCTTACTATAAAAGATAAGAAATGTGCCTAAAACTTAGTAGTAGACCATTTAAATAGACTAAAAAAAGGAGAACCTGCAATACCATTAAGATACAACATAATTGTCAATAGTCCATGGTACGTTCATATAGTTAATTATCCTACTACTAATAGGTCATCACCATATTTGACAATAGCCCAAAAGAATAGGATAAAAAAATGATTCTAAGCATTATTTATGGGATGAACCTTTTTTATGGAAATTATTTTTTGACCAAACCATTTGAATATGTGTTCCACAATCAGAGATACAATCAATTAAGAGCTCCTTGCCATACTTATGCTAGTGGAGAACATTTTGGTCTACGTCGAACTGCCCATAAGATATAAGATTCAAGATTATTTTGGTCTACCTTATTCCATGTTGTTATGTCTATGCAAAAACTTGTCCAAAAGGTCAAAGAGCCACAAATTTAGGGCGTTAGAATCAAATGCCTATATTTCCTATACTTTTTTGTGAAGTATTTAATGTATGAAGAATAGATTTTATAAGACTTTTTTCACCGTCAAATAGAGATATTTATATTTTACTAGCCGTAGATTATGTGTCCAAGAGGGTAGAAATTAAGCTACTAAATCAAATGACTCTAAAATAGTAGTCAATTTCCTTAAATCAAGGTTTTTTACTATTTATTAAGCCCTTAAAACACTAATTAGTGATATAGGTTCACACTTTTATAATAGATAGTTACTACTACAATTTACAAATACAACGTCACACCTAGAACATATATTGCATATCATCCTCAAACTAGAGGGAAAGCTGAAACTTTAGACAGAGAAATGTAATCAATATTCGAAAAGAAAGCAAGTCCAACACATAAAGATCGTAGTTTTCTTTTAGAAGATATACTATGAGCATATAAAACTGCATTAATGACACCTGTAGATACGACACCTTATAGGTTAGTTTTCGAAAAAGCATGTCATTTGCCAGTAGAATTAAAATATAAAGCATATTGTGCAATTAACACATGTAGTGTGAATTATGAGGATGTAGGACAACAACGTAAGTTAAATATTCGGTAATTAAATGAAATATGAATTGATTCTTATGAGAATGCTTCTATTTATAAAGATAAAACTAAAGAATTCCATGATAATAAATAATACAAAAAAATCTTGAAGTAGAGCAAAAATGTTACTCTTTTGTTCACGTTTTAAATTATTTATTAAAAAACATCATTCATGGTAGATGGGAATTACATATGTATTCCCTCATTATGTTGTTGAAATAAAACTTATAGGAATAGGAAGAGTATTAAAAGTTATTGGTCATAGATTAAAAACTTACAATGAAGATTTCATTACATAGGACATGGACATTGTTACTTTAGATCCAGTCAACAATCTATTAAAAGATTTGAACACCGTGGAGGATCGCATTGTGACTATGTAATCTAATGAAATATTAAAACTTTGGTTGGTTAAGACCCCAAGACATATGAGAATAAAAAATCACTGAAGGAACAATAAACTATCAGAGACCCATACATGTGTGATGAAGATGACCTTAATTATAAAGAATATGATGAAAATAGTAAACTTTCATAAATTTTAAAATATGATCTTGGACATATATTCCATAACATAAATATTAATGAAATATCTTTATATGGAGCTCAACTTGATACAGGTGTTGATTCAAAAATTAATAATTAGACATGTTTTACCGTACATTTTAGGATGATTTTAGATGTAAAGGAATATATTACCTGCGGGTTCTCTTGTTTTTTTTTATTTCACCTTATCAATAGAATATGTGAAGAAATGGAGTAAAATAGAAAGATTATGAAGGAATTAATGAAGTGGAAAGAGCATACAAAGAATCATCAACAAGTGAAGGAAAAAAATAGGATTTTAACACCAATGATTCCTAAAAGATCCATATGTACCAAGAATCGCCACTCAGATTGGTTGAAACAAAGACAAAAATTTCAAGAATTATTCTAGTGATTCCATTTAAACTCAAATCTTTAAGGAATCACTAAGATAGATTTCGAGAATTTTAGAAAACTATGAATAGTTCGATTTAGTTTAGGATGTCTACTATGACGAGATCTGAGAGTTTTATTTACTTGATTAGATGGCCAATTAAGTATTTTTGAATTTAATTTAGAATTTAGGTATTCGAGGTGATATCCACATGTTACGGATCAGAGATCATAAATTTAGTATTATTTTTATTTCTTACATGCCTATTTGATGTATTATACACTATCTTGACATGAAATTGGGCAAGTTGAAGTGTATACGCAGTGTGTGTGAGGTGTGAAACGCGTTGGAGAATTTTTTCCAATTTTCAGTAATTTTTGGTTATTATAAGGAATTTAATTTTAATATAAGCTGAATAGATAATCATAAATAAAATAAAATAATTAATAAATTGGCGGGAGTCTGGTGATACGCGGGGGTGAGGGTAACACACGTACGATATACAATGCTGTGCAGCCCGAGGTTGGTCGTTGACACGTGTGGCGAGTTTATAGCCACAAATATATAGGTGTATATGTATGGTTTATATATATATATCAATCAATCTAATAGTTTCGATTAAATAAAAGTATACATCGGATGCGCCTCGAGATACGTTTAGCGTGAGTGTCAAGGAAGAGAAATGGTCGAGCGTTGGTGTTGGCGAGATGATTTGTCCATGCTTCGAGATGTGTGACATCCAATCTCAATAAGGATAATTGGTGTTTGTTATATATATATAACCCTTTAGCTTACCTCGAGATACGTGATATGTTTCTCAAGGAAATAAAAAATAATTGATTTCATATTGAATCGATCAATAGGTGGTGCTTATCTAATTGATAACCAATTTATTAACCTCGAGATACGCAATATGTATCTTAAGCAAGATCAATATACATAATAAGTGAATTATTAGATTTGCCTCAAGATTCGCATGAATCTCGAGGAAATCCTAATATACATCCTATGATCAACAAATGCTCCATCAATTTGTTTAGAGGCAAAGATCGACCTCGAGATACTTAATTAGTATCTTGAGGAAAATCAAGTTATATTACAAAATTATAATCATCTGAATTGTCTCGAGAATCGCATGATTAAAATCTAAAAGAAATCCTAATCTATATCTTCAACAACAGAATGTATTAATTACTATTATAGATCCAGAGAAAAAAATAAAAGAAAATCGATTAAGGAGATGAAGAAGAGGAGACCAAGAGGAGAGAGTTGGAGTTCAAGAGGGAGAGATCAAGACCAAGGTGAGTTGTGTAGGATTGTTGTTGTGTTAGATATCGTTGTACTATGTTGTGAAGTTGGGGTGTCAAGCTCGAACAAACTGCCATGGCAGTTCGTCCGAGGAAAATGATGGCAGGGGAAGTCCCTTGCTAAACCCAACCTGGGTTCTGTTTGGGAGCCCAACCCTAACAAAAAAAAAAGAAAATTCAAAAATAAATAAAAACAACAGGGGTTGTTTTCATGAGGAAGAAGAAGTTCGGGTTTGACCCAGACCAAACCAGTCCAGTTTAACGGACAAACCCCGATTAAAAAAAGGAGAAAAATACTAGAAATTTATAAAAAAAATATTAAAAAAGTTTAAAAAATTATGAAAAAATTACGAAAAAAATATTTGAGTCAAATAAATTAAAATTGTTGATATTTATGAAAAATAAAGAATTTGGAATTTTCTTGAGGATTTATACTAAATTTTTCCTCGTAAAGTGTGCTACGATACCCGAAAATGTTTGAAATTTAAAAATTGTTTGAAAGCCTAGTGATAGGTAATTTTTGATTCCATACTACAATTTGGAGTAAAAATTGGGATTCTGACAACCGAGGATAATATTTAGAGGTATTCTGGGGTTTTCGAGTCGAGTAGGATTGATAAATATATAAAAAAATTGGAAAAAATATTATTTTAGATATTTTGATGCGGAACAATAATATTGAGTCAAAAATGAAATTTTGGCATTGGAGAATTTATTTTCAAAGTATTTAAGAGATTTTGGGACGCGATTTGATCAATTAGATTGCAAATAAATGTAAAAAGGTGAAGTTGTTGTGGATGCTTATTAGAGTTATAAATGAAATGTAGGACTGTGAATGGAACCCCGTGTGGACTAGTTTACCGACTCGTAGTACAAGGGAGTTCAGATATCATATTTGTAAGGTTAAGTAAATCTCATAGTAACTTTTACATTGTATAATTATAATTTTGTATAAATTGCATTGATATATTGCATTTTTTGTTGTACACGCATACACTAGTTGGGAGGATAAGGCGATTCGAGTCTCCTTTTATGCTTGAGGGGCTAGAGTCACTGATACTTTGCATCACGTGATTATCATGATATGAAATTGAGCCAAATCACATTTGGATAGACTCAAGGAATGAGACTCGTTCGATTATTCTCCCAATGCATGAGTTGTTATTATTGTTTACTTACGACTTCAGAGAACGTCATCTAATTGTAGTCGGATAACAAAAAAGGAATAGTTTCACGGTTATATTTAAATTCCTTGCATTATATTCTTTGTTTAAATTATGATAAGTCGGTATTTATATATATTTAGTAGTTTATTTTAGTATATTTAATTATGTAAAGTATCTAAAATATATATTTAATTATATTTTTTTTGTCCTTTTTAAGTGAAACGGAGTGCGCGGTTGAAATTGTGACGGAAAGTACTCAACATTGAGTATTTACTTGCAGTGATCGGATGCTGGACAATTTGCCTCGAGTTACGTACTGCGCAGTCGGTAAAATGGAGATAACATATTTAAACCAATTAGGAGCTGCCGCGTAAGTGCATATCTTCTCGAAACTAATTACACGCAGCCAAGTGTCATGCGACCCACTAGTCCAAGCACCTCACTTATTGGTTCTCCTAAATAGCCAGTCGCCACGTCAGCGGTCTCAATTCTTGCCACTAATGAGACGTAGCCACATCAGCTTAAGCAGTCACGTCACAAACCAACATAATTCTCCTCGCTTCAGCTGCTATTCAATTTGCCTCAGGATGCACGTTTGCATAAATTCCCAAAATTTCAAACGAACTCGCGCGCGATTCTTCACCGCCTTTTGGATGCCACGTGTCTCCTATTCACCACGCCACCACGTCACAGGCTCTGGTTCGGCCAATCAAAAGCCTCCACGTGGCGCTCACCCATTCCCCAGCACATCATGCAAGCTCTCTCCTCCAATCAGAAGCGGACAAGTCAGCGACAACATCACTCTCGAGCCAATCGCATTGCGACACGTGGTGTATACCTTATTTTGAGCCAAAAACCGCCCTACGATGCTCCTCGGTGCACGAGTCACCTCCTGAACCCCCAAAATTAGTTTCTCTCACCTCCCGAGACTAATTTTTAGTAGTTTTATATATTAGGAACTTAGGTACTATTATTTTGATCACCAACTATTATTATTTTAGTATCGACTTTCTTTGACGACGATGTTCGGCTAATCAACTCCTTGCCTAGGTCGAAGAGGAAACAAGTCGGGATCATGGATTCATGGCGTATTATGTGAGATATTTTATTTTATTATTTAATTTAGTTTAATTTTACATATTTAATTGTTGTTGAATTTATTGATTATGAATTAAATATATGGTATGTACGTGGGCAGTGCATGCTTTTAGGTGGAAAATCTGCAATTATTTGGAATATTAGTATCCGTGTAATTGTGCTTTTGGACCAATAAAGTAACAAACACTCACCCGTTTGCCATGAAAACCTTTCGGTTCTTGAGTGTGCGATCCGGTTATTTAGGATCAATAAAACAACAATTGTTTGGACTATTTGTATCCATGTAATTTTGTTTTTGGACCAATAAAACAACAATTGAATCTAGGTTAAATCGGAAGTGGATGCGATCCGGTTATTTAGGATCAATGTTCCCACATACCTATATTACTGCGGTTAGTGTGTTAAACATGATTGGTGAATGTCTAGGGTTATACAGTAATTAAGGAAGTAGTTAATGGCGGACGTCATGGCTATCGAGGTTAGGGGAACGATGAATTTTGGATGGATGTCGATTTTCGATAGCTAATCTAGGAGAATATAAATTAATGACTTTTTGGGAAAGATTGAAGACCATGAATGCCATTGAATCTTTATCCTGATTTGTGGAACTGTAGACTTAGGCGTTACTTAGGTATCAATTTATTGTTTTCAAAATTAGTTTAGTTGTTCTATTTATTTAGTTTAGTTAGATTAGTTAGTTAAATTAATATTTATTTGAAACCCCCGATTTACCTTTTTTGTTGTTTTTAACCTAATAAAGAATATCAATCTATAGGGGATCCGCCCTTTGCCATTATTCTACAAAATAGTTGGTTTAGAAACTTTACTTTATTGAAGCATTCGGCGCGCGTCAATTTTTCGCGCCGTTGCCATGGATCGGTATTTTTCTTTGTTTGTTTTTTCAATTTTATTTTTATTTTTTATTTTTTTTTATTTTTATTTTGCCTATCTAGTCTCTTGCTCTTAAGTTTTATGCAGGTAAACCTGCGATGGACTCCTCCTACCCCTATAATTATGGTCGATTCGAAGACTCACATTATTATAATGTGAATGGGGTAGGTATGTCACATAATGGATATCAATTTTTTAACATGCATTCTTTTGTGCAACAGGTCGAGATTTGTGAAAATTGTGGAGACTATTCTCATTCTGCACATAATTGTCCCTATTATCTACAGTATGAGAATTACCCCTATTCTAGCTATGCATCGCCACAACCCGACTTCTTTGGGCTAATGTCACATCCACAGGTTCCTCAACATGAAGGAAATCAACAATTACATCAAAGCACCTCCTTGGAAGATATGCTGAAGCAATTTATAGATAGTCAGCAACAGTTTCGACAACTTTTTGATGAGATTTGACAAATTTATTTTAGGATTTCAGGCTTGAAGGACTTGTAAACTAAATTAACTCAACATAGTGCCATGCTTCGGAGTATGATTGGTGAGGAAGAGTTGTGTTGTACACAATCAATTTTTAACCCAAAGGTGGATTCGAGTGTTGATACGTTAAAAAAACTTGAGGTGAATAAGGTTACGCAGATGGAAGACTATTGGAGAGAAACATCGGAAGAACGTGAAGTTTTTCAAATTGAGCAGAAGAACTACAGAACCACGCCGACTAGAGCTAAAGGAGACCTAAGGGAGTTGCAGAAGGAACCCGAAAGATAGGCACTAACTGAGGGGGAAAATGAGATGAAAATTGTTGTCATATCGAACAAGCTGGAGAAGCCGCAGATAGAGAGCGAGGAAGACCAATCGCTGGTTTTGTTTGCAACCACCAGCCCTCCTATGCACATTTGCTACACCTTATAAGGGGGTGAAAGTAAGGGAGCATTTGTAGAACTTCTACACTACCGACACCTTTGTGTTGGACGATCCTGATGCGACAAATTCTTTAATGTTGGAAGTCCCGAATGACCTGCTAAATCTGAAAGAAGGCGTGCATGCTTTATTGCCCAAATACATAGATGCGCCATTTGTTGTTGACATCTCTAAATGAGAGGGCATCGCGTGATCAATCATGCCGAGTCTAGCTAAAGACTTAAAAGAAAGGCAGCTCGTTGGGAGGCAGCTCAACTTCATTTTATTTTATTTTATTTATTTCATGCATTTATTTTAATTTTAGTTCAGTTTTTTTTTATTATTACTTTTAATAACACTATAATTTGGTCTCTTTATTTTTACAGGTGATATATTACGTTTGACGTTCACTGGAGGATAGGAGCACCGAGTTTTGTAGGTTTGACTTTGGATTACATTTTTAGCATTATTTGAGCATTTTTTTAAGGAATTAACATGTTTATAGGATTTTAGGTGTCTTGAGACTTGGCTGGGACATACCCAACATAAGTCGCAGCATCAGTGTCAGGTTTTTTTAGTAGAGCCAAAACCCTAAACTTCTTTCCATCAACTTGTTGATTTCACCCTTAGTTGACAGACTTCGGGCTCGCAAGATTTGATTAAAATCTTTTCGGTTAACTCCTATGTTTACTAGTTCTTGCTCTTGTTATGATTCTTCTTTTATAGTTTCTTTAGTCACCCACACATGAGAGATTTTGTGCGTTCGCTAGTTTTTAGAGACTTTTGTTACGCATGCATTTATATCATCTTATTATCCATTTTTTTTACCAATGTCATTTTCTTTTTTTGTTGGATGGATGTCTTGACTTGTTTTAAACATTGAGGACAAGGTTCAGAATAAGTTTGGGGGTGTTTTAGGGATTGTGGGTTATTTTGGATAAATTCTTTGTGAAAGACCTCAGGTGAGATCGTTTAATTTTATTTATTTATTTTATCTATGCGGTTATATACAAATATCATATGGTAATGGTGGTGTTTTATATCATTTCTTCCATTTATTTCATATCTTGTCCATTCATATTCCTTTCTCATTTCATTAGGATTTGATACACATTTATTCATATATGTATTTAGTATATATATGTATTTAGTATGTTTAATTTTTATTTTTATTAGTTATTTAGAGTCACTGAAAACTTTGTTCATGCCTTTGGTTGTGGATTAGTACATTACAGTTTCCTTTTTGACTTCAAACTAAGGGAAAATTAGAAGAAATACTCAATCGAGTTTGTAGCTCTGCATTTTTATGATTTCATGATTAGGGACTTAGATGATGGTTCAATTTTTTGCTACATAACGAAAATGAGTAGAAGGTCAAATTTGTGCTAGTGGTATTATTTCAACATACATTGAGGGATTTGCTTGATTATAATGAAAACGAGAAGTACAAACGGGAGTTTCCTTAGTGTAGAGTGTCCCATAGGTTTCCACAGGAAATGGACAAGGGAAACTTGTGGGAAAAAGTGAGAAAATTGGTTCACAGGAAATCGAGAAAGGACCGTAGTAATTTAAAAAAGATTTGGAGAATAACTATTTGTGAAAAAAATAACAAAAATAATAAATAAAGGCGGAAGTTGTGAAACTCCTCAAATAACAGATTTAGATCGAGTGCTTTCACTATATTAAGCGAAATTTGAACATGTATGTTGTAATGTATAGTCCAAAAAAACTCGTGAGTAGTTGATGGCCTTTGTCTTGATCGAATTTATGTTTTCAAAGTGTGATCTTAATTGTGTTTTAGTTACGAATCTTGACATATCATAACTCTGAAATTTTCTGAGTTATTTCTTAATTTGGTGACTATGTAAACCAAAGGAACTCGATGAATTTGGGTCGGGTATAGATTTGGGAGTCTAGTTTACTTTGTGTTGTCATTTACACCTTCGCTCGGGATGTGCTAAGTCTTAAGTTTGGGGGTATTTGATAAGTCAATATTTATATATATTTAGTAGTTTATTTTAGTATATTTAATTATACAAAGTATCTAAAATATATATTTAATTACATTTTTGGTCATTTTTAGGTGAAACGGAGTGCGCGTTTAAATTCATGGCGGAAAAAATACTCAAAATGGAGTATTTACTTATAGTGCTCGGATGTCGAACACTTTGCCTCGAGTTACGTATTACGCGGTGGGTACAAAAGGAGACAACATATTTCAACCAACTGAGAGATGCCTCATCAGCGCATTTCTTCTCCGAACCAATTACAAGCTGTCAAGTTGCACGCGGCCCACTAGTCCAAGCACGTCACTTATTGGATCTCCACCAATAGCCAATCACCACGTCAGCGGTCTCCATTATTGCCACCAATCAAACGACGCAACATCAGCTTAAGCAGCTATGTCACAAACCAACACAATTCTCCTTGATTCAGCTGCTATTCGAACTTCCTCGGGATGCCTGTCCACACAAACTCCCAGAATTTCGCACAAACTCGCGCGCGATTCTTCACCACTTTCTGGACGCCATCTGTCGCCCGTTTACCACTCCACTACATCTCAAACTTTGGTTCAGCCAATCAGAAGCATCCACGTGGCGCTCACCCACTCCCCCAACACGTCATGCAAGCGCTCTCCTCCAATCAAAAGCAGATATGTCAGCGACAGCAGCACTCTCGAGCCAATCGAACTACGACACATGGCAGACACCCATTTTTGAGCCAAACATAGCCCTACGATGCTCCTCGGCGCACGACTCAACTCCCCAACCCCTAAATTAGCTTCTCTCACCTCTCGAGACTAATTTTTACTAGTTTTATATATTGGGAACTTAGGTATTATTATTTTGATCACCAACTATTATTATTTTAGCATCGACTTTCTTCTACGAGGATGTTTGGCTAATCAACTCCTTGCCCAGGTCGAAGGGGAAACTAGTCGGGATCATGGATTCATGGCATATTATGTTAGATTTTTTATTTTATTATTTAACTTAGTTCAATTTCTCCTATTTCATTTTTTGTTGATTTTAATGATTATGATTTAGATATATGGTATGTATAGCCCAGTGCATGCTTTTAGGTGAACAATCTACAGTTATTTTGACTATTAGTATCCATGTAATTGTACTTTTGGACTAATAAAGTAACAAACACTCGCCTATTTGCCGTCAAACCCTTTCGTTTCTTGAGTGTGCAACAATTGAATCTAGATTAAATCGGAAGTGGATGCGATCCGATTATTTAGGATTAGTGTTCCCACATACCTATATTATTGCGGTTAGTGTGTTAAACCCGATTAGCAGATGTGTAGGGTTATACATTAATTAGGGAAGTAGTTAGTGGCGGATGTCCTGGCTATTGAGATTAGGAGAACAAGGAATTTCGGACGGATGTCGATTTTCTATTGCTAATCTAGGTGAATATAAATTAATGACTTTTTTGGAAAGATTGAAGACCATGAATGCCATTTAGTCTTGGTCCTGATTTGTGGAATTGTAGACTTAGGTGTTACTTAGGTATTAATTAATTGTTTTTAAAATTAGTTTAGTTGTTTTATTTATTTAGTTTAGTTAGATTAGTTAGATTAGTTAGTTAAATTAATATTTATTTTAAAACCCCCGATTTTCCTTTTTTGTTGTTTTTAACCTAAGAAAGACTATCAATCTCTATGGGATCGACCCTTTGCCATTATTCTACAGAATAGTTGGTTTAGGAACTTTACTTTATTGACGCGTTCGGCGCCCGTCAATTCCTTGGATTACTATACATTTGATTATTATAGGTGTACTGCATAGTGTGGGATTTACTTAACAAATTTTTATTATTGGATAATGACAGGTTCTAGCGGCGACAAGGGAACGAGAAAACTTTCCAACTGTACGTGACTTGCTTAGTTTTTTTCCATATATATGTACTATTTTTTAATATATTATATTGTATAAATGGGTTTATGGGTTCGAGTGTGATCAGGATCTCATTTGGAATAATGGGAACGATTTTAGGCAAAATTGTGATAATTTTTGGAGTTAAGGTAAAGCTAGTTTAAGAATTAGATATTTTAAATCAAGTTAAAATGAGTATATGATTTAGTTGAAGCAATATATATTGTTATAGGTGGATTGTGAGTCCTTCGAAATTTCTAACAAAGCTAAGCAGGTTTTGTTGAATATTTTTGAAGGCCAGAATTTTCGGTGTAGGCTTAGAAATGAAGGAAATGCTGTCAAAAAACTTTTACGAAGTCTCGAGGATAGTGTAATCATTCAAAATGAACTTTGAAGATTATATAATTAATTTTTGCATAACTTTAAGGTTTAAGATTCAGTTTAGAATCCTTTGTGGTTAATAAAGTTTTATAATTAACGATTATAAGATCTTACTCTTAATTGTTTATTGGTAGAGGGCTTAAGGCTGCTAGATTATCAAGGGATTAAGGTAATCTTGGTTGGTTAGATACCCTAATTAGGTGGGGTCTTACAGTGTTGGTATCAGAGCCTAGGATTCTAAAGGAATCTTGCTGATTAAGGATAAGTGAGTAATTAGATGGGAAATAACGCGATGGAATGGGATTTAAAAGTTTAAAAATTTCATTATTGTGTAATATTTGTGTTGTATGTATGTATTATCGCTAGGTATCTAATAGGAAGTTTATTTTCCTTATATGTTTGATACTTTAGAGAGAGAATAGACTTATGAAATGAAACTGAGGGTGATTGGATGTGGAATAGACTTGTGAAGACTAAATTCATAGAGGTCTTTTAAGTGGTTCAATGCTAATATAACTGATGAAAGTATTAGGTATGAAACAATAGGAAACTTGTTAAAAATGGAAGTCCAAATGATTCATGTATCTAAACACTAAACATGGAATTCTTGGAAATCGAAAGTATTGAGCTATTAAAATTCTTAAATGATTAGGAAAACATTAAAATAGACTTAAATTAGGTCTCCAGCAATTAAGAGTTGTTGGAAAACATAATATGAAATTGGGAATTATAGGAAACACAAGATATGGATTGTCTCGAGTTTTAGAATAAGGTTTGTACCGGTTGCACAGTTAACTCAAAAAGACTTATTCTATAAAATGTTGGCTTAATTCATAAACAATGGATGGTTGCTTTCGAAAAAAAAGTCTCAACCAGGAAAAAGGAGACACGTCGTTAACGTAAATGTAAGAAATGGAAATTGATTAGATAAATTGAATCTTGATATGAAAATCGCAATGAAATTGTGATTGCATCATCAAGTTGTATAAGTTAGTTTCTAAGAAAATAAAATACTTTGAAGTAAAGTATTGTCTCATTTTCAAAACAAAACGTCAAGTGAAAAATAAAATAGAACCAAATTTTAAACAATTAAAAGACTTCTACATTGAAGTAATCAAAACTTTGATTGTTTATTTCTCAAGTTACTTATCTATATGTCACGTTGAGTATTGAGGTTCTATGAGTTAAATAAAGTACTGGTAAAATGAATTGAAATACATGAGTTAGAAGTAATCATTTTTAACACAAAATTAGGTGTTGTTATGAAACAACAATCAGTGAAATTTCTAACTTTAAAATGAAAAAAAAATGTAGAGATAAGATCAACGTGTTAGAAGATAAGTTGTTGGGGAAAATGGTCTAATAAAAGCATGGATTAGCTATTACATATTAACATAAGGGATTAAGTTTTGAGATTCTAAGTACCCAATAGTCACTTCTAATCAAATTAAGTAATGATGTTTATCATTTTGACTTAAAATAAAATCAATGAAGAGATAGACGTATTGTTTGAGTATTTGTGAGTGATTTGTATAAGACATCAATATGAGCTCCTATATTGAGAGAATTTCCATTTGTAGGACTTAAAGGATTGAAATAACATCCATTAAGAATTTGATTATTTATTGAGTTAATCAAAGTTTGAAAACTCAAATTCGTCTATCTCTTATGTTGAACAATAATGGACAAATGAATTAATCAAAAGTAATTTAATGAATAATAAGTCACAAAGTTATCTCACAAATTATCTTGAAATGTACGAAATTTCTTTTTGAGAAAAAGAAAATTCGAGATATTTGAGACTAATGGAAATAACGTAAAGCAATAAAAAAAATAGTTTAACTATTTTAGTTGTGAAGTTTCTCTATTTTCAATTAAGATTAGCTAAGGAAGACTTTGATTCATTAAGGATAATAAGAATCGCAATTCCTTAGTTATATTTTTGAAAAGAGAAGAGATATAAATTATTTTTAAATTAAGATTAAAGAGCTGTAAGTGGTCTGGTTATTGAGCGAAATAGTAACAAGTTTGTAAGGGGACTAACAACAAGATCTATATGAGAATAGCTAAATTGACAAAAAATGAACGAAATAGACTCAATTTATAAAATAAAATGAGACGTTGTGATGACTTTTTATAGTTGGAAGTGACACAAACGAACTTCTTTAGTCGAGGTAAGGCACTGGAGTAGTTGTTCATGACCAAAAGTCTAAGTAACTCCATTTTATAATCATGATTCATTCACAGCATAGAAGATCGATGTGACGCCTCCACCCATATTTGAATAATCAAATGAATTAGTGATAGTCGGTATAAAATAACCTAGAAAGTTTCATTGAAGTCATTTGGAGGCTGATGTATAGGCAATTAAATGGTAAATATATTCTCACATTAGTATAAAATTGAAAATTTCAGGTTAACGAGTCCCGATCATATTAGAATATCAAACTATAAGTTAGATGAAAATTAATATATCTTCACAATGATCTTATAAGGAGTTAGACTTTGAATGTTGATGTTTTGAACCAAAGTAGTGTACAACTTATATCAGTGAATATATCGTACATTGGTTTAATTGTTGTGCTACACCACTTGATTAGTAAGTGGTGAAGTTTAAAGCACTAGTTGTTGTAAATCGGAGATAATGTAAGATGTTTGTACGTTGGTGAAGATATAAATTAAATGAAGAGAAATGAATGAGTTACAGCTCAATTAGCAAGCCGTATCTCGGTTAGGTTGGAAATATTGAATAGAGTACATTATATTAGACTTGATATATTTGAAGAATATCAAATTGTAATTGAGTAGAAATGAAAAAGAGATAACATATTAGTAAACTTGTATGGAAAACAAGTTCAGAGTGATACTGAGAGTATAATCATCGAATATGTTTATATCTCTGTTTAAAAACGTATGTCTACTCAAGTTAAGGATAATTGTCTTTATTCAGGCAATGAGGGAAGTTGGTAAACGGTAAGTGATTACACTTGAGTTTGAGGGAGATTTTAGTAAAATGAAAGGAATGAAGTTCATGAGGAACTCATCGTTAGAGAATGATTTGACGAAGTTAGAAATGTTGATAATTTTTTAACTAATCAAAGAAGTTAAGCGAATTGTCTGATGAGTTAGATTTGGTAATTGCTTTGTATTTCACAATCTAAATAATATTTTGAGTGGAAAATCTGAGAATGAGCGTGAGTTGCATGATGCGTTTGGTTTCGATTTCTGATCGGATTGGGAATTCAAGATCTTTTGTCATAGGATGACAAATGTTTATGAGATCTACAGCCATGGGATGACTTGTGTAATTTCAGGTTTCTGATAGCAAACATTGAAACGGTGAGAGATTAGATAGATACGCAACTCTACTTAGTATCTAATATTGTGCTCAAATATTATTTGCATCAATATGTAATTTTGGACTGATGATAGTCTAAAAATTAATCAGCTGATAATTGTAAAAAATGATTAGTGATGAGAAAGCATATTGGGATGTGTACCAAAGTTTGGTTAGATATGGAAAGAATTATCAAAGGTTTGTGGAATAGTATTCAGATTAGAATGAGAATTGTGTTATGAAAAGCAAGATAGACTAGGTCTTGTTTTGTATTGAGACTTGAATAGGACTCAAGGTATGAGATGATAAATGAAGTAACGATATAGGATCTTCCACAAATTTTTTTGTTCAAGTCATCAAAAATTTACAAATTGTTAGGATAAGCAACCTAAAAGGTATAAATTTTCATTAAACCAAAATATTGGAAAATAAAAAGTTAAAATGGTTATGATCTCTACTACAGAGTTGTTGAATACAATGAAAGTGATTGGGTCCACTTGACGGTTCGGTTTGAAAATTATTTTACATGTTTGGATTAAAAGAGTTGTATATGAAGGATCATTTTCTCATATCTTTTCTAATTCAGTAACCTTTAAGTTTAAATCTCGAGGATGAGAGTTTTAATTAGTTGGGAAAATTGAGACATCCGAAAATTTTATTAACTTGATTAGGTGGCTAGTTAAGTATATTAGATTTAATTTAGAATTTAGGTATCCAAGGTGGGACCCACGTGTTACAGAATAGAGATCATAAATTTAATATTAGTTTTGTGTATTGTGCGCCAATATGTTGTTTTATACACTATTTCAACACGAAATAGGGTCAAGTTGAAGAGTATACATGGTGTCCGTTAGTTAAGGAGTGCTTAGAAGATTTTTCTAAGTTTTGGCAATTTTAGGGTATGTTTTGGAATTTAATTTGGATATAAACTGAATAGATAATTTCGAGATTAAATAAAATAATTAATAAATTGGTGGGTGCCTGGTGACACGTGGGGTTGAGAGTGACATGCGTGGGATGTATAGTTATATGCACGCCGAGAGACCGGTCGTTAGTGCACATAGCGAATTTATGGCCGCCAATATGTAGGTGTATATATATATAAATTAATCCTATGTTTGAATTAAATAAAATTATAAATTGGACACCCATCGAGGTACGCATAGCTGAGTGTCGAGGAAGAGAAATGTTTGAATGTTGTTTTTGGTCAAATGATTTTTCCACGCCTCCATATGTGTGACGTCCAATCTTAATAAAAATTAAGGGTGCTTGTTTAATATATTTAAAACCATTATATTTACCAAAGTGATTTGGTCAAGAGGTGGTAATTATCTAAATAAAAGCCAATCGATTGACCTTAAGATACGAAACACGTATCTCGATGAACATCAATATACATAAAAATAAGTGAATCATTAGATTTGCCTCATAATTTATGCGATGCAAATCTTGAGGAAATCCTAATATATATCCTCAGATCAACAAACCACCTCATCAATTTGTTTAAAGCCAAAAATTGACCTCGAGATACGTACTACGTATTTAAAGGAATATCAAGTTATATTATAAAATTGGAATCATTTGATTTGTCTCGAGATTCACATGATGCAAATCTTGAGGAAATCGTAATTTATATCATCAATAATAGAACGTATTCACTATTATGTTCGAACCAGAGAAAAAACTTATTGAACGGAGTAGGAAGGGGAGACCAAAAGGAGAGAGATGGAGATCGCAAGAGAGAGATCGAGACTAAGGTGAGTTGTGCAAGATGGTCGTTGTGTTGGTTTTCATTATGGTATGTTGTGAAGTTAGGGTGTCAAGCTCGGACGAACTTCCATGGCAGTTCGTCCGAGGAAGATGATTGCAGGGGAAGGTCTCCCCTTCCTAAAACCAACCCGGGGTTTGGTTTAGGAGCCCAACCTTAAAAAAACATAGAAAAGTTAAAAAAATTACTAGGGTTGTTTTCATGAGGAAGAAGAAGATGGGGTTTGACCCAGACTGGACTGAACTGGTTCCGAACTAGTCCGGTTTTGGGTTCAAACCCCAATAAAACGAAAATAGGAGAAAAATGCTAGAAATTCCTAAAAAATAAAAAAATGAGAAAAATTTGGAAAAATTATGTTTGAGCCAAATAAATTGAAATTGTGGGTTTTGATAAAAATATGGAATTCGAGATGTCTCGAGGATTTATATCGAGTTTTCTTCGTAATGCGTGCTACAATACCCAAAAATGTCTGAAGGTTGAACATTATTTTAAAACCTAATCAAGGGTAACTTTCGATTTTGAAGCACAACTTGAGTGAAAATTAGGATTAACACATTCGAGGATAATATTTGGAGGTATTTTGTGGTTTTCAGGTCGACTAGGACTGATAAATATATAAAAAATTGAAAAAATAATATTTAAGCCTAGACATCATAATTTTTGATATCGAACAATATTTTTGAGTCAAAAATGTAAATCGGGCATCGGAGCAGTTATTTAAGAAGTATTTAAGGGGTTTCGGGACGCGATTTGGTTAATAAAATTAAAAGTAATTGAAAAAAATGGTCATGTTGTTTGGAGGCTTATTGGACTTATAAATGAATTGTAAGACTGTGATTGGAGCTCGTGTGGACTACTTTCCTTACTTGAGTTGCTATATCGTGTTTGTAAGGTTAAGTATATCCCATAGTAATCTTTACATTGTATGATTATGATTTTGTGTAAATTGCATTGATCCTTGATATTGCATTTTTGTTGTACATGCATACATGGGTTGGGAGTATAATGCGATTTAAGTCTCCTTATAGTGTAGACTATACAGTGGTTATAGGACGTTGTATTATGCTTGAGGAGTAAGAGTTACCAAAACTTTGCATCACGTGATTATAACGACATCTCGTCGAACTAGATCATAATTGGATGGACTCGAGGAACGAGACTCATTCGGTTATTCCCTCCGCACATGAGTCATTAATATTAATTACTTACCACTTTCGGAGAAAGCTATCTAATTGTGGTCGGATAACAAAAAAAAGATGGATTCACGGATGCATGCTCATGGTTGTATGATTGAATTAACAAGTTTGGATGCAAAATGGATTGATGTTTCATTGTTCTTTATGTTTATTTAGATATTTAGTTATTATTGAATTGAATTTATTTGATTGATAGTGAATTTGGATTGTGTTAGTTAAGTCAGTATAATTAGTTACTTATTATTATATTATAGATTGAATTAGCGAGTTTAATTACTATTTTGATAAAATAAAATAAATTAAATTAAAGTAAAAATGATAAAACTATTAAAGTCCTTTTTCCTAGAGAAGTTAGATAAATCATTGTGGAGACGATTCCCACTTACCACTACAACAAAATATTAAAAGTATAATGTAGAAAGTAAATTTAGGCTAGATAATTAAACTGTCATTGCTTACGAACTAATGTGTGCTGCCTATCCTTAGGGATTTCCCGAACTTGAACTTAAATTTAGATTCATTAGTGCTCTACCTAACTTATATGGCAAGGAAAATAAAGACCCACAAGAATTTATAAGGGAATGTAAACATAATGTCGATGGGATGAAACTTAAAGACTGCTTGTTGGAACAAGTAAAACTTAAAGTTTTTCATTTTGTATTGAAAGATCAAGCATAAGATTGGTTGATCTAACTTCCTCAAGATTCGATAACCACATGGGCTCAAATGTTAGATGTTTTCCTAGATTAATATATGCCTGCAAGAAAAATTATTACTTATACAAGACAAATCACAGTCATGAAAACGAAAAATTATGAAGATTTTAAAGAATTTTGAGATAGATTTCAAAAACTAATTTCATCTTGTCCATAACATAAATCCACCCAAAAAGCTTTATTAGAATACTTCAATGAAGGACTTAATAATTTTGAACAAAGTCTATTAAATACCTTATGTGGTGGATCATTATTCGATGTTACACTAACTCTAGAAAAAAAAAGCTATTAATAAGATGGCCAAACAATCTGAACAATATAGTGATACGACCGATACATCGAGAAAGAAAGTTTATGAAGTTAATAATAAAACAAGTTATAAATTTGATGAATACGTTGAGGAATTATCTAATACGGTAAAACTAATACTAAAAGATAGATCAAATCAAGTTATAACATGTGAATTTTATAATGAAGTTACACATCCTACAGATGCATGTCCTACTTTAGAAGAAGATAAGAATGAAGAAGTCAATGCAGTTATGAACCAATATACTGTTCCTCAAAGAAATCGATATAATAAAAAAATTATTACACTAGAAAAACGAATTCAAATCTTAGCTACGGTCCACAAAATAAGAACTGTACCAAATGTAGGTCGAGAGCACCAACACAACCTACGCCAATGCAACAACCTATTCGCCCTACACAATCAGATTTAGAATAAATATTACATAACTTTATGATCCAAAGTAATCAAAAATTTACCCAAGTTTTTCAAAATGAAACTAAAATCGATATGTATAATAACAAGTTGAAAAACTAATTAAGTCAAATAACTTTACAAATTAATAAGTTAAGCAATCAAACTGAACTAACTACTCAAACTATGAACACTACTAATTAAGTATAACTTAACGCTTTATTTTGTAATAATGAAAAACAAATGCATAGGCAAAAAATGACACCAAAATTTGTTAAAAAAATGAAAATACATAAAAAAAAATATAACTAGAAGAAGAAAAGATGATGACGAATGTCATTTCAACTAGGGAATTGATGGCTAAACATCTAAAATACAAACATTTTCGCTAAATTCCATATTCATGTTATTAAAGTTGAAGCTTATTAAAAATATTTTTAAAATTCTAAATTAGTTATCCAAGACAAAGTAAATAATATTTGTGAATCAAATGAAGATATTTTTTCTTATTCTACAGTTCAACAATGATATGCAAATGCTAGAGAAGTAAAAACTAAAGCAGGCATATCTAAGTCATTTAGGAAATAAGAAATTAATGAAATTTTAACGCAATCAAATCATGATGAAGTTACTCAAGAATTCTCTTACTATAATGACAAATATTTAGAAGAATCTAATGAAAGTTTAGGACAAAAGGTTTCATTTTTAAAGAAGAGAATGCTTGAGAAATGTTCCAACGCATGAATAATTGTCTTACATATCATAATACAAAATTGTTCTATTGAATTTTCTATGTGTGATCTCGAAGTGTCAATTAATGCTTTGTCACATAAAATTTATGAATCGTTAAAAATAAAAGTATTAACAAATACACCTATTAATCTTACTTTAGCAAACAATACCATTATTAAAGTGTATGGGTTATTCGAAGACATCTTAGTATAAGTACATGACTTAGTATTTCCAGCTGATTTTTATGTCTTGGAAATAGGAGATTAAATGTCACCCAATCCTTTGGTTGTACTATTCGTTCGACCTTTTCTAAAAACGGCTAGAACTAAGTCAGATATTTGTGAAGCAACAATGTCTATAGTGTTTGAAGATAAGATTGTTAAATTAAAGATTCATAACGAACGTAACTATGATACCATGAAGAATATGATGAATTACTCAATAATGAAATTGATTAAGATGAATTTAAAATTAAACTATTATGATAACTTTAAAGCTGAAATATATGCAATTAATGCAATAACAATGGAAACCGATAAAGTGATCCTAAAGAGAGAATAAGTTGTAGATATTTCAAAAGAAAAGAAAGTAATTCAATAATGGAGGGTTAAGCAACCTAAGAATGGTAAAAGCATTAACAAGACAGATGTTTCTAACTCCAAGTATAAGAAGGAAAAGAAAAAAGGCGGATTAAAGCCTCGTAAAGCTTAATGATCCCGGAGGTGTAGAGTTTCACATTAAAATCAATACTTCAGAGCTCTGTGTGATAGAAACTCTAATGTTAATCACATTCCCATAAATTTCTTTCTACTCACTCAATTTGAGTTGAGTTCACTTACTCCAGAACGATTCTTTTTATTTGATGGAATTTCGGTTCAACTAATAGGAGTGTTCATAGATGTGCCAGTTCATGTCAACTACTACTTCGTACCCAAAGACTTCTTGGCAATGTCATACTTTATCAATGATGATCCTCCTTTAATTTTAGGACTACATTTCTTATGCACTACCAAAGTTGTTATAAATATTCTGAACAAAACAATTACTTTAACGAATAATGACTAAGCACTCACTTTTTCGAATGGTGCAAGAGTAATTAATCTTAAATTCATGTTTGTAGATCCAACCTAATTCTAAAAGGGTTTAGTGGAGTCAACGAGGATAAGCAAAAGCGCTCTATGGCAAGCAGCCAACATTCTATGATTATTTAATTTTATTAGGAATTTAGCTTAGTTTAATTTTAGATGTTTTGATTCTCTCACTTTTTGACTCTTGTATTGGAAATATTATTATACTTTAAATTCCAACGTAATTTCAATTAAAGGGGAGTGATCGAGTTTTTTTGCCTATATGGCCTTTAAGGAAGTTGCTTTATTTACTTGTTTATTTATATGTTTGTATATTAATTTCATTAATAAAAGTAATTAGTTATTTATATGTCCCACTCAAACTTTTTAAATTCTCATCAAGTCTACCTTAACAAAAGTTTTAATGAATGATATATAAGTTAATTAAGGAAGAAATTGCAAAACCAGTGAAATAGGCGTAATGTCCTCGAATTTACTAATAGTAAATTAGTCCCTTATCAGGGTTACTGGCCCTTGATATGGCCTGAGAACAGGTACACGGTCCGAATATTTAGTATGAAAACTGAGTAATGGAGTATTTTTGAGTGATGGATGCCTAGTTTGATGTATATGTGTATACTACTAAGTCACTCCTACTAGTATATAATTGTCGAGACGTTAGCAGGGATACGCCTCGAGATGCATACCAAAATGGAACTGGGTAAAAATGATGTGGAAAGTTAATTTAAAGTTAATGTGGCTTATATAGTTAATTAGATGTGGCTAAAGTTGATTTACATTAAATGTAACATAACTTAGCAACTTAAAACATTTTTCATTTATATTCCTCAAGGTACGCGTTGACGTATCAAGAGACCAATTAAGTTTCAATTTATGTTAGTTAAATGGAGTTAGTGAAGAGTTAATGAAATTGTGTCAAGATATGAGCCATTAGATTAGTCCCGAGATACCCGTACATTTTAAGATTAATGGCTAGGAATTAACCTTATCATATATATAAGATTGAATAAGAGATCACAAAGCAAACCTTTTCATTTCTAAAAATATAGAAGAATTAAAGCTCTGGAGAGAAAGATCAGTAAGCTATGGAGAAATTATGGTGATTTGAAGAGTTAATCAAGTTGGGAGGATCATCAACTAGGTAAGCTAATTTACACATGGTTTTTGTAAAATTAAAGGTATAGTTCACTTTCTATTTTTTTTTATCTCAAAGAGTAAATGAGATGATTTTTAATATTGGTTTACATATTTTAATTCGTTACTAAAAAAAACATTAAATTTTCTTTAAATAAGTTTGGAGTTCAAAGTTAAATTAACATAGTTACAATTAATCAAAGTGTTAGTTGTATTTTTGAGTTTTATAAAAAACGCAAGCATATTTTGATGGTTTATTCAACATATATCTAGTGTATGCTGAGATTGATGATATAATGGTGGGTGTCTCGGGTTTATGGTAAGTCAGAACATGGATCCCAAGTTGTTGGAATTGGCCATGTATGGAGAAAACTTAAAATTCAAAGTGTAGAATTCTGGGTTTTCTTGCACATAGCTCATTAGAAGTGCAAGCTAGCGCTCTACCTACGTATAACATGCTAGTAAGGTAGAGTACCACACTAATTAGGTCATTAACGCACTAGTCATGCTATCCAACACGCTAGGTGCTCTAACGGCACAAACTCTAAAGTTTCCTAATTGGAACTTAAACACCATAAACAAGTTTAACAACCTAACTGATGGACTAAACACGTTATAAAACATGTATAATGGTACAGGAGCCTAGGGAAGAATCTCGAAGGTTCAGGTACACGTTATGAGGTGTCAAGAAATCTGATTATCATAGGAGCTTGGTGTGGTCTGTAAGTGTACTGATTTATATATCTATATATTGTTTTCCATTATGCGTCTTGTTTACAGTCATTTGGACCGCTATGCTATTCTACTTTACATGCCATGACTTTGTTGTCCTCTCTCATTTCACGAGTTTGTTATCATGGTTTTGGTTGCTGTTTAATTTGTAGTCATTGAATCTTAATTAGGTGCTATGACATTCTAAGTTGTTTAGGGTTTTAATAGAAAAACAGGCTATTAGGTGAACGAGTTGTGGTATTTTAAATTATGTTCTTTTGTGTTCATTTGAGCTGTTCCATTATGAATTCCTTATTGTGCCACTTCTTGATTTTTGAAAGTAGTTCTTGTATTTAGGACCATTATAGAGATAGGCCGCGACACACGAGATAACTAGATTTGCACGGGTGTATGGATCTTACCATTAGCTCGTGCGACACACGAATGACTTTGTGATGTAATTGTTGGGTTTGTAATAATGTGAAGTCATTTAAAAAGTATTTACTATATCTAAAAGGGCTATGTAATAATATGAAGCCATTTAAAAATTGATTATAGTCCACATAGTGGAATAAAGGTTATGTGATGTAATTGTTGGGTTTTGTGGTTCATATGCAGCGAAAAATTTAAAATCAATTTCGAAAAACCCTAACATGATCAAAAATAAGTTCCATTAAACTTGATATACAAAAGTAAAACATACCTTAATCCATGATTTTCTTATATGATTGTTTGATTTACAAGACATTCAAGTGCATGTCCTGTATCAGAAATCCACGCACGAATGGTGACCACAATTTGGAGTGCTAGCCCCAATAGAGATCGAAAACATTTTTTTTCTCTACCAAAATCCAGAGAACTTGGAATTTGCAAAAAACGTAAAACTTATATCATTTTAGTGTTTCAACCTCTTTTTTATATGTAAATAAGCCCTCACTTAAAATCTTATTTGTAATACAACTATTGTATTTTGGCACTTTAAACAAATTACACATACGACCTTATTAACAATTTATAATATATTAAATTGTGAGGGTTTTTATGTCATGACTTTTATCATATAAAATTCATTACTCTGGATAAATTGAAATTGCGCAATGCAATTCTTTCTGTGTCACTCAATAAGTTCTTTCGATGTTAGCAGTGAACCAATACCATTTTGGTACATAAGTCATAAGCACTCTCTAGCAAAGCATCATGACTACCTAAGTAGCATGAGTATTAAAATCGATGAAACCTAATGAATTACATATATCACGCCCTTTCGTCGTGCGAAATCCTTTGATTAAACATAAGGCATGGAAAGTCATTCTTAATGTTCAATTGAACTAGTCTCGATCTTTAGGTAAAGCGAAAACATCAATCTGACTTTTATCAAATCAATTCATACGGACTTGGCCATTATCAATCTATTATATCGAGGGATCCACTAATATCTCTCTATAAGAGAGTCACAATTCTATCTTGATTACACATCTTCACATATTATTTACATGGTAACCAATCACAATCTTTATAATGGTCAGGTTAAAGACAATGTTTGATTGTGTCAAATTACCATGCTCATAATATTGAAGTCTATGGTAATCTTAAGTGGAAGGACTAAATGATATACCTATCACGAGTAACACCTATGACTTAATCCATTTGGTGCTCTCATAGCGAGTCAATCCCATATCTTGTTCCCTAACAAGTACTCATGATCTCGATTTTTATCCCTATACGCATGATCATCACGTGGCCATCAATTAAGATTCATACTAGTCTTAATTCATTATAATTCCTAGAATAATGACCGATTAGGGACATTTAAGATATTTCAACAAATACCTATGGATCTTGCTATAAGGTAAACATGAAATCATTTATAATAAAACAACAAATAAAAACCTTAATTTTATTAACAAAAATTGTAAGATGAACAATGTTTGTAGATTGACGTAGAGCATGTGCCCCAACATCTCCTACTTGCATAAGGGCGAATCATCCATGTATCTAATACCTAATGACCTAACAAGAACATCATGTTTCACTTATGGAAGAGACTTCGTCAAATGATTTGTAACATTTTTTTCTTTAGGAACTCTACAAGTCTTCGCATCTTCCCTATTAATGATTTCTCGAATGACATGAAAACATCTAAGTATATATTTGGATTGGTGGTGTGGACTTGGTTCCTTGGCCTATGTTATCGCCCCGTTATGGGCATAATACATGCAAACGAGGTTATCCATACTCCGAACCAGACCAAGTTCAAAGATGAACTTTTTGATCCAAACAGGTTCCTTAGTTGCATTGGACACTGCAATATACTCAGTTTCTATTGTAGAATCAACCATATTGTCTTTGTTCAAACTTTGCCAGCCCACAGCGCCTCCATTCAAAGTAAACGCATATCTAGACTATGATTATAAGTCATATATATCAGTTTGAAAACTTGCATCTATGTAAAAATTTACAACAAGCTCATCTTCTGAACTTCCATAGACCAAGAATACTTCTTTAGTCCTTCTCAAGTACTTAAGAATGTTCTTTACTGCTATCCAATGACTCTCCCCGAGATCAGACTAATATATGCTTGTTGCGCTCAAAGCATATGATACATTAGGTCGAGTGCATAACATGGCATATACAATAAATCCAAATGCCGATGCATATGAAATGGTTTTCATGCGTTCATCCTCATCATTAGTTTTAGGACATTGAGTCTTGCTGAGACTTATACGATGAGACATTGGGAATGACCCTCTTTTAGAGTCTTGCATACTAAACTTATTCAGTACCTTGTCAATATAAGCACTCTCACTGAAATCGATTAGCTTTTTAGATCAATCGCTATAGTTCTTAATCCCTAATTAGTAGGTGCATCTCCTAAGTCCTTCATTAAGAAACACTTCTCTAACCAAGACTTGACACTCTGCAAGGTTGGGATTTTATTTCCAATGAGTAATATATCATCCACATATAGTAACAAGAAAACAACCATGCTTCCACTTACCTTCTTGTATACACAAAGCTCATCTTCATTTTTTATTAAACCAAATTCCTTAATCGCTTCATCAAAATGAAGATTTCAACTCCTAGAAGCATGCTTTAATCCATAAATGGATCTTTGAAGCTTGCATACATTCTTAGAATTTTCAAAATGAAAAAAATCTTTAGGCTTTATCATAAACACATCCTCAAGTAACTTTCCATTTTAGAAAGTTGTTTTGACATCTATTTTTCATATTTCATAGTCATAATATGCGGCCATGGAAATTAGAATTCTAATGGATTTAAGCATCGCTATATGAGAAAAAGTCTCATTATAATCGACACATTAAGTATGTTTGAAACCTTTTGCTACTGCCCACGCTTTATAAGTATGCATATTGCCATTTATGTTTGTTTTCTTCTTGAAAACCAATTTACATCTAATGGTCTTACCATCTTCAGGTAAATCAACCAATTTCCAAACTTGGTTATTATAAATGGATTGCATCTTAGAATCATGGCAGTAAGCTATTTATCAACATCTAGGCTAAACACAGTCTCTTGATAAGTAGTAGGCTCATTTTGATCCATATTCAACACCTCATTACTATCGGTAATAAAAAACTCAAATCTTTTAGGCTAATGTCTTACTCTATCAGACCTACGTGGGCCTTGTGATACTTGTGGAGGTTCATCTACTTCAAGACTCTGTTGATCTCCCACTAGCCACGGAGTGTTTATTTGTGGTTCTTGCACTTCTTCTAGACTTACTTTATTCCTATTGTTATCTTTTAAAATAAATTCTTTCTCCATAAAGATACCATTCCGAGTAACAAACACGTTGTTTTTAGAAGAATTATAATAGTAGCATCCTCTAATTGGTTTGATAACCAATAAATACACACTTGATAGATTTGGCCGATGATTTTTCTGAGACTTGTCGCCGTACGAAAACCTTACAGCCCCAAATCTTAAGGAAATATTAAATTGGTATTTTACAAAACCACACCTCATATGGTGTTTTATTAAGCGTTTTAGAAGAAACACGATTTAGTGTAAACGTAATAGTTTCTAAGGCATAGCCCTAAAAAGAAATAGAAAGATCTGCATGACTCATAGTATATCGAGTCATATCAATAAATTTTGATTTACCCTCTAAAAAATATCATTCCATTATGGAATTGCTGGAGGAGTTAACTATGAGACAATCCCACGGTTTCTTAGATGAACATTGATTTCTTAGCTCAAATATTCACCACCTCGATCTGATTGAAGTGCACTGATAATTTTACTATGTTGATTTTGCACTTCATTCTGAAATGTTCGAAACATTTCAAAAGATTCACTTTTACGTTTCATGATATACACATGACCATATCTACTGCGATCATTAGTGAAAGTAATAAAGTATTGATAACCACCACTAGCCATTGTGTTTATAGGACCGCATACATCAGTATGTATTAAACATAATAAATTACTTACTTTTTCATTGTGTCTAGAAAATAGGATACACATGTTTCATATGGTTCAAAATCAAATGAATCTAAAAGTTCATCTTTGTGGAGTTTAAAAATGTATTTCTGATATATATGGCCAAGATGGTAATGCCAAAGGTAGGTATGACTCAAATCATTTGACCTGAGTCTTTTTGTAATTGCATTAAGAATAGGAGTATATGTGGACCTTTGCATGTTTATAATATAAAGACCATCACACAAATCAACATTCACATACAAATGTCTTTAATAGAAATAGAACATTTATTACTCGCGATAATGAAATTAAAACCATCCAACTCCAAACATGAAACTGAAATGATGATTATGCTCAACGTAGGGACATAATAACAATTATTGAAAACTAAAACAAGTTTACTTCTAGTTTTTTAGATTACTTCTCCTTTCTTTAGATTTCTACCTTTGGTGAGACCTTGCACAATAGTACAAATGTGAGATCCGCATTTGGTATCCCATAACCAAGAATCACTAGTAGATAGGTTAACTTCAATAAAGTAAATACCTAAATCAGTAGTTGCTCTACTATTCTTTTTCTGTAGACCTTTAAGATTGAATGAGAGATTATTATGCAAACCATTTCATTGCTAAAATTGGAGAAGTAATGCTCTGGAGAGAAAAATCCACAAGCTATGAAGAAATTATGGTGATTTGAGGAGTTGATCAAGTTAGGAGAATCATTAACTAGGTAAGCTAATCAACACACAATTTTTGCCAAATTATATATGTACGTCAGTTTTAATTTTTATGTGATCTCAGAGAGTAAATAAATGATTTTTTATTTGGTTTACATATTTAGATTTCTTGCAAAGAACGCTTAAATTTGCTATAAAAAGTTTGGAATTCGGGGTTAAATTGACCAAGTTACTATCAATTAAACTGTTAGGTGTATTTTTAAGTTTTATAAAAAAAATCATATTTTAATGGTTTAATCAATATATATGAAGTGTATGCTCAAGTTGTTGCTATGGTGGGTTTCTTGGGTGTCTAGTAGGTTACAACAAGGATCCCAAGGTGTTGGAACTGACCATGTCTAGAGAAAGCTGAAAAATTCAAAGTGTGAAATTCTGGATTTTCCTACACAATGCTACATGTGTATAATGTGCTAGTAAGGTTGAGTAGTGCGCTAATGAGGTTATTAGCACGCTAGTATGCTATCCAATGCTTGGTGCTCTGGTAGCACAAAATATTAAATTTCCTAATTACAACTTAAGCAAACTTAACGCCCTTACTAAGGGTCGAAACACATTATAAAAACATGTCTAATGGTATCAGGAGCCTAGGAAAGAGTCTCAAAGGTTAAAGTACATATTCTGTGGTGTCGAGAGATCAGATTATTTTAGGAGCTTGGCATGGTTTGTAAGTAAATTGATTGAGTCATATATTTACATTTCCTTTCATTAAGCTTCTTATTTATAGTCATTTCGACTGATGTGCTATTGTCCTCTGGATGCCATGACTTTGTTTGTCCCCTCTCATTTCATGAGTTTATTATCAATGCATTAATAGGTGTTTAATTGGTATTCATTGACTTTTAAACATGTTTTATGTCATTCTTTGTTGTTCGGGGTCTTAATAAAAAACATGCTATTAGGTGAGCGATTTTTGTGATGTTGTAAATCACATTCCTTTGTTTTTGTTTGAGTTGTTCCATTATGGATTCCTTATTATGTCACTTTTTGAGTTGTAAAAGTAGTTCTTGTATCTTAGACCATTAAAATGTTATGTAGCGGCACACGTGATCTTTATATTTCTGGAGATGTTGGGATCTTACCATTAACTTATCAATATACAGGTTATTGGACCCGGGGTTGTCGACAAGCATTTGTTATACCTAAAAAAGCATAGTAATGATGTGAAGGCATCTAAAAATTGATTACACCCTACATAGTAAAACAAAGTTGATATGATGTAATTTCATAGTCAACCAGCTTTGTCGAGTGTTAATTTCATATTGTTTAACAAAAGTATCTTATAGCATGGTTCTTGTTTCAGTTTCCTTTGCTATTGTTTTGCTTTCAGATACTTGTTGTATATTTGGATATGTGAATAAATGTCTCTCAGTATTACTTTCTACATTACTTTACTAATTGTCCTTTAATGACGGTGTGTGAAGATATTTCGAGTACTAGACAAGGGAAGGAGCACAAGATTGGTTGCTCGATCTCCCACAAGATTCAATAACTACATGGACACAAATGTTAGAAGCTTTCCTAGATGAATATCTACCTGTAGAAAAATTAGTTCCTATATAAAGCAAATCACAATAGTACTGATGAAAGATGATGAAAACTTTTATGATTTTGGGATAGATTTCAAAAACTAATTTTTTCTTGTCCATAACATGGATATACTCAAAGACCTTTACTACAATATTTTTATGAAGGACTCATCCACTTTGAACAAAGATTATTAAACATAGTATGTGGTGTATCATTATTTAAGATAAGACCTACTTTGGCGAAAGAAGCAATTAAGAAAGTTGCAAAACAATTCAAGTAATATGGTGAAAATGTTAAATCCTCAAGAAAGAAACTTTATGAAGTGGAGAATAAAAGAAATAATGCATTTGATTATAACATTGATGAATTATTTAATATGGTTAAGTTGTTAGTTAATGATAGATTTAATCAAGTTAAGGCTTGTGGATTCTGCAATGCAGTTACATATCTTACGGATGCGTGTCCTACTTTACGTGAAAATAATATTAAAGAGGTTAATGCATTTATGAATCCTGGTCTGAAAGAAATCAATATAATAATAACACTTACAATCTAGAAAAACCAAAACTAAATCTTAGTTATAGACCTCGAAATAAGAATTGTAACACTTATAGACTAAGAGCTCACATACAACCTGCACCTAATCAATAGCTTCAACAAAATACTCAACCTATTAATCCAAGTTTAGAGCAAATCCTGTATAACTTTATATGTCAAAGTCATTAATACTTTATACAGATTTCTCAAAACTAGATTAAGACTGATATTGTGATTAATTCATTAAAAAATCAGTAAAGTCAAATGAATTTACAAATAAATACATTAAGTATTCAACATAGTATTCAAGCTAAAGCACCTACTCAAACCAATGGTCCTCCTATTAATCAAGCATAAATGAATGCTTTATTTAGTGATAAGAAAGACAAATAATTAGGAAGATACTTAAACGGAGTAATAAAAAGAAGGCTCATAAGACTATTGAAGAACAAGAAGAAGAAACGATGGTTCATGTCATTCCTACTAGAGAATGGATGAATGAAAAACTAAAATACACACCATTACCTGGAAAGCTATACCTATGGTATTTAGCCATAGTTAAAGCCTTTGAAAAATCTGAACAAAAGTCTGAGTTAATTGATAAAAATAAAAATGAGAAGATTTCTTATAACTCGAATGAAGATAAATGTTCATATTCTACTGTTCCCAGATGTGTGCCGCACGCGTTGATAAAATATATTACCTAAACTAACTATTTTGTAGAATAATGGCAAAAGGTCGATCCCATAGAGATTGGTAATCTTTCTAAGGTCAAAAACAACAAAAAGGTAAATTGGTGGTTTAAGAAAGTGATTTAACTAACTAATTTAAATGCTAGGAAAAATAAAAAAACAATGAAAATAGCTTTGAAAATAATTAATGACAAACACCTAGGTCAAGCAAGATATACAAGTTTGATTTGACGAAAGATTGGATTTGGTCTTCGATTTTTGTAAAATATGGAACTCAAAAGTATCATATTGTAGCTATAGACCCAGTAACATATGCGGTTCCTTGCACTTCCTAATCTCGATAGCCAAGGTACGATAATGACTATTTCTCTATCTAATCATAAAACCCTATACTCAAGCGGATTGGATTTATCACGATGACCTTAATGAGTTTCTTGAAGGCACTACACCTGGATAACCGGATCACTAGTGTGTCCACTTTAGCCTAGATTCCTAAGGTATTCAATCAGTCCCAAAATAGGCCAATCAATTTGTTGGGTCAATTGCCACTAGTGTGGTCTTGTTGCATAAAGACAGATGCTTACGACTCACTGGCAAAGAAACAGAGTTTAAATATGAATTTAACTCCAATTATACAATTAATACCAAAATAAATAAAACACCAATGTAAGGCAATGTAATTAATACAAATAAATCTCACAAGTCCATTAATGAGCATAATCGAACCTCTGTCGTAGTCTTTACTAGGCCATGAGTTTAGTCTCTCATGGTTAAAGAACAAAAACAAAAGAAAAGTAAAAAATAGAAGTGAGGGAGAGAGAAGAATTGAATAGAGGAAAATCGACAGCCATGAAGAGGGAGAATATTAATAGCCGAGAGTGACTTTTTCCAAAAAGTCAATACGGTCCTCTTTCCTTTTTTTACCTCTCCGTGTTCATTTCTATGCGTATCTCCTCTCTCTATGAATATCTCCTATGTATATATATATGTTATGTGTATACAATCTCGTAACAAAACCAAAAAAAGAGACTTCCAAATCTCTCCGTTGAACTTTGCGATGCATGAACGTTTGTAACATGTGTTCCGCTATTGGACCTTAATCAATCACCATGACACGCTTCTCACATGTGGGCCCCAACAAACTTGCATCGGGATACGCATTGGCATGATTCTTGATGTAGAATGGATCCCAACATATTAATATTGAATTTTATGTAATTTTTTGCCCTGGATTCAACCGCACACTCGAATAAACTTGAAAATAATAAATAAGCGCAATTAGACTAATATTTTGGAGACTTAACTATAAAAAAATATATAAATAACCTATATATAATTACCTAATTAGCAACTTATCATTCCCTAACGATTAGTTGATGCTAAGGATGAAGAAAATAATGAAGACATACTAGAAACAATTAGGGAAATACAAATCAATAAACTATTGATGGAATCAATTATGAAGTTTTCTAACTACGATGAAGTTTTGAAAGAATTCTCTGAATGAAATGATAAATTTTTAGAAGAATCTAAAGAAAACTTAGGACAAAAATATATACTTTAATTAAAAAAAATACATGAGAAATGTTCCAACCCAAGAATGTTTGAAATTCTAATCAAAATGGGGACTTCCTTAATAGGTTTGGCTATGTATGTTCTTGGAGCAACAACAAACGTTATGTCACTTAAACTATATGAGTCATTGAAAATAGGTTATTGGGTAACACACTTATTAATCTTACCTTAGTTGACAACAACGCTATTAAACCTTATAGTTTACTAGAAGACGTCTTAGTCAAAGTAAATGACTTAGTATTTTTTGTTGACTTTAATGTCATGAAAATGAGAGACTTACTTTCATCAAAGTCCCCACCTATACTTTTAGGAAGACCATTACTTAAAATAACTAAAATAAATTTAAATATCTTTAAAGGAATAATGTCTATTGAATTCAAAAACAAAATTTTCACTTTTCGTTTCAATGATGAAGATATCTATGGCAACCATGATGAATTTGAAAATGAACAAAGTAATGATAATAAAGTTTTAAAATTAAATCATCATGAAGCTGAAGTGTATGCTATTAACACAATAATAATGGAAGATAAAAAAAGTTATGACCAAAAATATGCAAGTTGAAGATGCTTCAAATCCAAAGACAGTAACCTAAGCATGAAAGGTTAAGCAACCAAATAATGTTGAGATTAGTAACACAGAGGAATCTAAATCTATGAAAAATAAGAATCAAAAAAAAAAGAAGAATCCTACAATTATCAATCTCAATGATCAATGAGATATATACATAAACATAATGGTAAAATAGGCTTCATACTTTAAAGCTATTTGTGATATGGGTTCTAGAGCAAATTACACATCAATTCATTTTTTCTTCATCGTTAACTAGTTTTGGATGTACTTGCTTTCGAAAAACTTACTTGACCAAATAGTTATTCAGTAAAACCAATAGGTGTGGTTACTAATGTACCAGTTCGAACTGACAAGTAGATTATTCCCATAGACTTTTTTGTTACGCCACGCTTTATAAAGGAAGATCTTCTAATAATCTTAGGGCAACCTTTTTTAGCCACTTCGCAAGCTGTTATGGATACTTTAAATAAAGACATTCACCTTACGAGTGCGTAGCCGAGCAATCACTTTCTAAAAATGGCACAAGAGTGGAAAATTCTACACTAAAGTTCATAGAACCAATTTCGAACTGCATTGTTCAGTCGAGCCAACGACAGTAAACAGATGCGTTTTATGGGAGACAACTCATACTCTATCTTTATTTTCAATTTTGGTAATACGATTAGTCTATTTTTTACATATTATCTCAACTTTTGACTCTTATAATGTGGTTATTTTAGGAATTTAATTTTGGAATAGTTTCATGTAAAAGGTGATTGAGCCAATTTATTTATGTATTGCATATTTTTATGCACTACTTTTATGTTAATTAGCTGCTTATGGAAATGAAATATATTATTCAGTACATATTATAGTTCAATTATTAAAATTATGAATAATTCAACCTTTATTTAATATTTATGTGATAATTAAATGGGGAAATCTATTTAATTGGAAGAATAGTAAAAATAGGCTGGCTATTTCTCAGCGATTCAAGTTTGTACTGGAAATCGATGAGAAAATCGAAAGCAGTGTGTAGAGTTTTCAGTGTAATTTTGAGTCTATGATTTCACACTGATTGGAGCTTATAACTAAAACTTGTTGGACAAATCGTTGAGCCATTGAGGCTCATTTTTAGCGATTTTGCCAGCAAATCCGCTAAAACTCCTATTCGTTGAGAATGAATTCGAGTTTCTAAAAATTGCCACATTTAAACCTTTCATAATCACAAACCATTGTAGCCTTTTGATCAAGAAAGCAAATATCGACAAGTTTCAACCTTCCAAATCTAAATTTTAGTGTATTTAAGTGATTCTTACATTAATTCTCATAGACTCAACCCAAAACTTAGTGAGTTTTGAGAGTGTAAAGCCACATAGGGCTTCAGCAAGGGAGTTCGACTTGGAGTTTAGGGGAGAGTTTTAGAGAAATGATTTTGAATCCCAATCTTGAAAGAATCACTTTCAAGAATGTAATTAATGAAAACCCTAATTGCTTATTGATTATTTTTTTATATTTCATCGATTTTAGATTGAGTTTTAGGTTAGGAGCTCAATTTTGAAATTTTTACTCCGAATTGATTTTGATATAGAATGATTTCTATTACAATACAAGTATGGATGTGATGGGATGATTTAGTCTGAATCTTCAAACTATTTTCATATATGGTGAACGAATCGAATTTAATACGCAAGCTAATTTGAGACAAAGTTTCTAATTCGTTAAAGGGATTGTATGTGTATATATCGACTGATTTGAACTACATACAAATAATTGTTTTTCCAAATTATGTTTTATCTATAACTTTCATATAAGTTTTAAAATTTCAATTTATAAATGTTTTTTCCGATGAATTTCTCTTTTCAGATTGAAAAGTTGAAATTTTACCAAAAACGTTTTCAGTAAATTTGGTTTTGAATGGTTATATTGGTTCATTCTATTAGTTATACTTATCCAAATGTCCAGAGGAGGAAAGGATCTATTCAAATGATGAGTAAATTCGAGGAAGTTAGTAGAGGAATCAAAGTCAAAATCCAACATTTTCCAAATCCAACCCACATCAATCTCTTTCAACACACTTAGAATTGGGTCATAAAGAGAGCCTACTCCACCTTCTTCATCTGGTCTCTATACTGAGGATGACATTGTAGAAGAAGAGATAAAATAGAGGAAGATGAACAAGAGATACCGACGGAGGATAGAAATGAAGTTCTCAGGAAATAAAATCTTATTAATGAGAAACACAATGAAAAGTTTAGGACTGATATAAATGAAAGATAGGAAGTTGATCCTGGAGAGGGGATTTAATGTAAGGAAAGAATTGAAGCATAGGCCGAGGATACTAGATATCATTAGGGCCAAGAACTGGGGATTATTTACTTGGAAGTATAACCACCGACTTAGAAGATGTTCTTAATAGGAGAGGTCGTTGTATCTTTGTGAGAGAGTTTTACACCAATGCATATGGAAGTGAGACCAAGACTAAGTCCTAAGTTAGAGGGAGGATAGTGGCTTATTTCGATGAAAGAATAAATTGGTATTTTGGATTACCGAATTTCAATACAAAATAAAACGACGAGTACACCAAACCCGAATATGGCATTAAGTACCATTATTCCACCAAAACAATAAGGGCAGGTTTAGAGGAAATCCATAAAAATGGATTTATTATTCATATTGGGGGTACCCCAAGCATATTACCACAAAGCCGTTTTAGGAAGATCATTAAATCTTGGTGTTATTTCATCAACGCCAGCTTACAACCAAGCCTACAGCATTATGAGACAGTAAACTACAAGGCGGCTCTACTTTACCATATTGTCATAGGAATAGGGTGCTTGGATGTTGGAAAAATTATTTATGAATCGATTAGGAGTGCCATCACCACTATGAAGAACGATGGACTTCCTTTCCCTTAATGATTGTGACCTTTTGTAGGGCGGACCAAGTGAACGTGGCAGGGCTTGACACAGATGTTTTATTGAGAAGACCGTCACTAATGAGTTTATAGAAAGATATGAAAGAGTGAATCGTTAAAAAGACATAGAGGGTGAGAAAGAAAAGACCAAGATAGCTAGAAGAGAAACAAAGCATAGACTAAAATTCGGAGATGACACGAGGAACATTTTGTTGGAGGAGATGTCGAAAGCTAGAAATAATTCGAACGTAGAGTACCTTGCTAGGGATTATGACAGTGCAAATATTGAAGGCTTGGAGTTATCTTTCGTAGGCTCGATTTTGTATAGTCAAATGACCAGGCTCGGTTGTGAAGAACAGGTGTTTGAGAACTAGAGAGACTCAGCAAGGAGCATCCATAGGATGGAGCATATGATATCTTGGAGAAAGAAATGTCAAGGAGGTGCATAGGTCCTTCTACCATCTACATAAATGAGATTACTACATAGTAGTAATCTTGATGTTCCCACACTCCCAAGTCAGGACTCGAGTGGTACTGTGTGAGCTCCTCTATGTAATTCTGGTAGTAAAGATATACTTTATGATTAATGATGATGATTTGTGCTTTTCATGGGGTACTATGTGATACATTTTAGTCAGTGCATTGGTGTGGTCTTTAATATATTTGATATATAATGGTTATGTTCATTCGCTAAATTTTTATGCACTCTGTCATATCATAAGCCTGAATTGCCTTTATTTATTTTTTGACTATCAAGATTTAGATGCTAATATAATGTGTTTAGAAATGAGTAGTTGCATAAGGAGAGTGGGATCAAACGTATTAGGTACATATAAAGGCTTGGGGTCACCAAAGAAGGAAACATGATGCTGGAATGAGGATGTCCAATAAGAAATTAAGATTAAAAGAAAACTGTATAGGAAAGTACTTAAATGTTAAGATGATGATGCACACAATCAATATAGAGAAGCTATAAAACAAGCTAAAAAAGTAGTCAGTCAAGCTAAAACAAATTTCATGGAAGATTAATATACAAGGTCAGGTAATAGAGATGAAAAATATATATATAGGCTTAGCCAAATTAAGAGATAAAAAGAAACAATACCTAAGTCATGTAAAATGTATTAAAAATGACAAAAAAAATGTTTTAACATGCGACAATAATAATAAGGAGAGATTGAGATGTTTCTTTGATAGTTTATTTAATGGTGGTCAAGTTGATAATATAGTAGATGAAAACCAACACCAATTTGGCTTCATCCTTAGGAGGTCAACTATTGAAGTGATTTTCCTTGTAAGAATATTGTTGGAATTATATAGAGAAAAGAAAAAAGATCTTCATATGGTATTTGTAGATTTTGAAAAAGCATATGATAGGGTCACTAGAGATATTCTTCAGTGGGTTCTAGAAAGAAAATGAGTGCAGGCAAGATACATGACACTATTAAGGATATGTATGATGGAGTAGCAGCGATTATAAAGAAATTTGGTAGAGCTACAAAAATATTTCTCATTACAATAGGACTACATCAAGGATCAGCTTTAAACTCATTTCAATTTACTTTAGCTATGGATGAACTAACTAGGAATGTTCGAGATGAAATACCATGGTATATGTTATTTGCGGTTGATGTTGTCTTAATGGATGAAACAAAAGATGATATGAATAGGAAATTAGAACTCCAAAAGAATACATTACAATCTAAAGACTTTAAGTTGAGTAAGATGAATACCGAATATGTGCACTGTGAATTTAGAAATACTCGACATCGAGATGAAGTGGTAAAATTAAGGGAAGTAGAAGTTCTTAAGGAGAACCACTTTTGATACCTAGAAACAATCAGACAAAATGATGTTAATAATGAGAATGATGTCAAACATAAAATTCAAGTTGGATGGAAGAAATGGTGGTGTGCAACAGGGATGATTTGTGATCGAAATGGTGGTGTGCAACAGGGATGATTTGTGATCGAAATGTTCCTACAAATCTAAAAGGGAAATTTTATAGGACAACAATTAAGCTAGCTTTACTCTATAGAAGTGAATGTTGGGTGGTAAAACAACAAAAATTACATAAAACAAACATAGAAAAAATGAGGATGCTTAGGTGAATGTATGGTAAAACCCGTAAAGATAGAATAAAAATGTGGAAAATCAAAGACAAGTAGAAGTAGCACCAATTGATTTAAAGATTAGGGAAGGTTAGTTGCGGTGGTTTGATCACCTGCAAAAATAGTCTACAAATGCCCCCTCAAAAATACTTGACGCAATTGAAACCGCAGAAATTTAACGAGGTAGGGGTTGACAAAAATTAACATTGGATGCAATAATTAAGAAGGATTCGAATGGTTTGGAAAGCTCAACATCAACTGCATTTAATTAAGCCTAATGGAAGATTTTGGTCCATATAGCTGACCCCAATTAATTTTGGATTGAGGCCATGTTGTTGTTGTCGTTTTAACTAGGATTGATATATAGGGCATTTCTTGAGTGGATGTTCTAGGTGATTGCATTCTAAGTTGTTAGGTGGCTTCGATTTATATTCGATTATATTAGACATAATTTTAGTAAGTGCAATTCTATTGTATTTTTACTATGTTGTGTTTTATCCAATAGGTAGATTTACATTAATAAGAATATGGCATTTCCATCGAATTAAAAAAAATTGGTAGCTAACTAAAGGTTATCAAACTATTATTGAATTATTTGAACTCATTTTTTATGATCGATGACTAATTGACTACAACTTAGTTTGTAATTAAATTTTGTCTAGGTTTTCATTATTCACATTGATTCCTTAATTATTATCCATTTGTTTATTTAATTATTTATTGATTTCTAACTAATATAGTTAATTAGTAATTATTAAAACTTGAGAAAAAATCTTTTTAAGATAAAAAAAATTACACAATCCTTGTGGAAAGATCCCACTCAGCGCTACTACAAATTTAAAGTATAATAAATAGGTAGGTATTATTATTTCTGGCTCGACATGTGTCCAATTTTAGCACTATTGCCAAGGATTGAGTTTGAATTTTCTTTGGTTTTTTTTATTTTTTTAGTATATCTAGATCTTTGTCTCTAACATTTTACATGATTATTTAATGGCCTCCTACTCTAGTAATAATGATCAATATGAAGACCACACTATAAAAGTATGAAAGTGTGGGTATGTCATTTTATGAAAAAAAAAATTTCTAACCGACATTTTTATGTACAACAGGAACGTTTAATTTCACTTCAAATTATGTCAAACTCTTTCAAGGAGATGTTATAAAAATGTGAAAGTAGACAAGAAAGTTTTTACATCCCACTATTAATGATGCAGATCCGAGAATAGATTATTGAACTGCTATGAGAATGGTTCATTCCATTCTTGGAAACCTTGAGGGAAGCTTCATGTGAAAAGATTATTGAGCCTACATTAGTAGCTTATGACCTAAGTGTATAAGAAGAATCGGATAAGAAACTTGAGCCAAATTGCATACTAGATCTCCATGATTGCACAATTATAAAAGAGTAAGTCAAACAGGAAGTAGACCACATTCAAGAAAGATCATATGAAAAAAACGAAGAGATGAAGATCAATCTCTAGTGTTGGTGAATCCACCTCATGTTTCAAAAATTCTTGTGGAATTGAAAACAAGGACTAAACTAGAAGGGTACTTGAAAATTTTATGTGGTGTTGACAACTGTGAATAAGATAGTCAAGATTATATAGAGACTTATGTGTTCAAATTCTAAGATGAACTCAAGACTCTGAAGGAGGGCATGCCCACTTCATTGCCCATGGCTATGGTCAATCTGATTATTCTTAACTACTCCCAAATAATGGGTGTTACGTGATCTTTCAAGCTTATTCTAGCAGATGACTTAAAATAAAGGTGCATGCTGGGAAGCAACCGGACCTTATTTTATTTATTTTTATGTATTTATGTCTTTCTACTTTAGTTCAGTTTATTTTAGTCTAGGATAGTTTAGTTTTAGTTTACTTTATTTCAGTTATGCAACCATTTTCCCTATAAACTCCATTTATTGATCTTTACAGGTTAAAAAAATCTTGAGAAGGAATGAGAAAGTACAATATGTTGGTATCAGGTTTGACTTTCAATTAAATTATAATTATCATGATTTGAGTTACTTTTTTAGGAAGTTGACTACATATTAAAATTTTGTGAGTTATAAAATGATTTTTCATTATTTTATTGATTTTACACTTATTTCAAAAACATCGTGCAAAACAAATTTGGTTTAAAATTTTTAAATTCAAGTACCTTGATTTATCAGCTTATACATTAATTTTGTTATGGTTTCAATAGTTTTTAAAGTGAAAGTCCTAAATTTTTTTAAAATTTTTCTAAAATCTTTTAATAAATTCACCTACGAACTGGCGGCAAATTCAAATTGAATGTAATTCACTAGCTGAATCTATGTCAGACTTAGAAAAAACTGAAAATTAAGGCTAGCAAATTATCCGTGATCTGGGTTTACAAAAAAATCGTTAGATAAATCGATACACTAAAGAGACCAAGTTTTTGTTATAATTTTCCAATGATTTGTCAGCGATTTGCACTTTGAACTTGGATTTGCCATGTGAATCGATAGAGTGCAAAGACACATTTTCACATATTTAACTAGTGATTTATGACTTATTTCCTACAAAATCAACATTCTCTAGAGACAAAATCCTGAATCAATATTTAAAAAAAAATCAAACCCAAATCAGTAAATTTCACACTCGAAACCATTGCACTACTTTGAGAGAAAATCATATTTTTGCTTAGATTAAACCATTTAAAGCTTGATTTTAATGTATTTAAGTGATTCTCAACACATTCTTGATTATTTTAACCCAAAATATATCAAGTTTGAATGTTTATAGCCAAGCTAAAGCTTGTACAAGGAAGATCGAATTGATGCTTTGAAGATGAAATTAGGAGTGTCAAGGGTCGATGTCTTGAAGGATTCACTCTCAAGGAGGTAATCCGTGATGACCCCTCCTTAAATTAGGGCATTACCCTGCCTAATTTCGTCACTAAGCCCTAACCTCACCATGTAGGACTTAACAAGAAATTGGTCAACTTTTGCAAAATCTTTATTCTTACGAGTTAATATTTCAAATAATTATTTTCTTATCTTATGTCGATTAATGAATCAAAGTTAACTAAAAAGTTAAAAAGATTTAAAGTTTATTCAGCAGAAGTCTTGAAAATTTAGCGGAAGCTTTTAACATAATATCTAGATTTATAGAAAAACTAGGAAATAAAGATCACATGCATATATATAACGAAATGGTGATAATATATCATCATGTATCTAGTCTTTGCACTATCTATCAAACCATATATATACAACCACAAAAGTATATGAAAGACATAAAAGTCATACAATAACACAGTAAACCTACAAAATCTTGTGTAGCAACACCCCACTGGCTCAAAGGTAGTCGCCAATCTTCTCTTTGAGTGGTCTGCTACTCAATGGATCTGCACCCACCGTCATAAAAAGGATGGAGAGTACCAAAAACTAGAAAGTAACACCGAGAGACATTTGTTCACATTTCGAAATATACAACAACTATATGAAAGTATAAGAAATCAACTATGTTAAAAAGAAATCATGCTATAATATATTTTAGTTAAACAAACTGAGGCTGACACTCGGCTAAGTAGTAATGGTCTAGGGCCTGCCAGAATTCCTATCCCAATGCCTTTTCAATTATGTAAGGATGGAGCTGAGCTTTACATCTCTGTGAAGGTCGGAGCTATGCTCTATGCCTTCATAATATCTCAAGTGCCAGTCACCTACGATGTATACTTGCCAACAACCCTGAGTCTCATACCCCATGTTGTCACACAAGTTATACTTGTCAACAACATCGGGTCACATACCTCGTAATGTCACCCAAATTAGTGGAGAGATCCCAATCATCCCGATTGTCTAGTGGCCCCTATGTGTCGCAACACCTTTATCATATCATGGTCCTAGATACAAGAACTACTTTCATATTTTAAGAGATAACATGGTTTGAAAATCCAACAAATTAATTGCATATCTAGTGTACAATGGAAAATAAATTTACAATACTATGTGACACCTTCTAATAGCCGCTATTACATTTGACCACATATATTACGTAAGAAAAATGATATAACACATGATTTGGAGTCAATGAAATAATTTAACCAACAATCTATATCATGATAGCAAACTCATGAAATGAGGGAGGAAATAAGTCATGGTATATAGAGTAAAATAGGCAACTAAATTCAAATGATTGGAAATGATAACAAAATAGGGATGAAATTTAAATAAATATCTCAATTAGTTTACTTACAATCCGCACTAAGTTCCTAGCTAATTTGGCCCCCCGACACCTCAAAACTCATATCCGAACCCCTGATATTCTTCTCTAGGTTCCTAATATCATTTAAAATGTTTTCGAATGTGTTTTGACCTTCACTTACGATATTCGACTTGTTTGTACTATTTATGTGTATTTATGAAATTGGATATTCTTATGTTATTATAGCACCGAGAACGGTGGGTAACTTAATTAGTACTCTAGTGACCTCATTAACGCATTACCAAGTTTTTTTAGTACGTTATATAAAGTTAGCACACTAGCTAACCAACCTAGCGTGCTATGTGCAGGAAAACCCAGAATTCAACACTTAGAATTTTGAGTTCTCTCCACATAAAGGCTTTACTAACACCTTGAAAACTCTTATGTCTAACCTTTAGAGCCACAAGACATAAAAAACAGCATAAAAATAGCCATAAATAGCATTTAATTCACCAAATTAACTAAGTTGTTAGTGCAAGTGAATTACCAAGTCTATGAACTCCAAGCTTGATCCACTCCTACACCAATCCAACTTATTTTCTTTCAAAAAAACTTCATGATCTCTTATTCTTCAACAAGTTTTCTAAGTTTTTAAGCTATAGAAAAAAACTGTGACGCACGCCGAACGCTTCAATAAGATAAATCCTAAACCAACTATTATATAAAATAGTAGCAAAGGGTCGATCCCAAAAAGATTGGTAGTCTAACTTAGGTTAAAAATAACAAAAAAGGAAAATCGGGGGATTTAAAATAAATATTGATTTAACTAACTAATCTAACTAAACTAATTTTGAAAATAATTAATTATTACCTAAGTAACACCTAGGTCTACATTTCCAAAAATCTGGATCAAGAATCAATGGCAATCATGGTCTTCAACCTTTCCCAAAAAGTCATTAATTTATATTCCCTTAGATTAGCAATAGAAAATTGACATCCGCCAGAAATTCCTCGTTCCCCAAACCTCAATAGTCAGGACTTCTGCCACTAACTACTTCCCTAATTAATGTATAACCCTAGATATCCGCCAATAAGGGTTAACACACTAACCGCAATAATATAGGTCTGTGGGAACACTAATCCTGAATAATCGAGTCGCATCCGCTCCCGATTTAACCTAGATTCCATTATTGCACACTCAAGAACTAAAAGGAATTGACAGCAAATGGTTGAGTGTTTGACACTTTATTGATCCAAAAGCACAATTACACGGATACTAATGGTCAAAATAACTTTAGATTGTCCACCTAAAATCATGAATCGGTCGTATACATACCCTAGATCTAAACCTTAATCCTTAAAATCAACAACAATGAAATATAAGAATTTAAACTAAATTAAATAACAAAATAAAAGATCTTACATAATATGTCATGAGTCCATGATCCCGACTTGTTTTCCCTTCGACCTAGGCAAGGAGTTGATTAGTCAAACATGGTCGTCGAAAAAAGTCGATAAGAAAACAATAATAGTACGTGATAAAAAGTAATAAAACGTAAGTTTTTAATATATAAAACTACTAAAAACTGGTATCGGGAGGTGAGTGAAACTAATTTTGGGTGTTGGGGAAGTGACTCGTGTGATCGTAGGGCCGTTTTGGGCTCAAAAACTGGTGTCTACCACTTATCTGGACCGTATTAGCGCATTTTTTTCTGGAGCACTGATGTGGCGTTATTTGATTGGCTGAGACCGATTGCTTTGACGTGGTGGTTGGGTAAGAATGTGACACGTGGCGTAAGATTGTAGTGAAGAAAGGTCGCGCAGAATCGAAAAAGATGTGGGAGACGGTGCCGACGAGCATCACGACGCAAATCAAAGAGCTGATGAATGAATGAAATGCTGTTGGTTTGTGACGTGGCTGCAAATGCTGATGTGGTGGCATGGGATTGGTGGAGCTGGATGTGTTGATGCTGAGGGTTAGGTGAGCTGGCGCCACGTGGCAGGCAAAAGAGAAGAATTGGTGTTTGTCGTTGTCAAGATGCTGACCGCCGATGGAGGGCTGCCAAGTGTCCCATGAAAGCCAATGGCACGCTGCCACGTGTCAATCAGTATGTTGATCCTCTATTCTACCCATAAGGCGAGGCAATCTGTCAGGCATCCGATCAGTACAAGTAAATACTCCATTTTGAGTATTTTTTCGCCACTAATTCAATCGCGCACTCAATTTCACCTAAATATGACCAATAAATATAATTAAAATAGATTTTAGAGACTTTTCGTATTTAAATATACTAAGATAAACTAGTAAATATATATAAATACTTACTTATCAAATGCCCCCAAACTTAAGACTTTGCACGTCCCTAGCAAAAGTGTAGATGACAACACAAGCTAAACTAGACTCCTAGTATAATAATGCACTGACTCAACTAATCCTATACCCGACTCAAAATTCAAGGAGTTCCTTTGGTTTACATAGCCACCAAGTTAACAAACAACTCAAGAAATTTCAGAGTTAAGATTGGTCAAGACTCGCAACCCAAACACAATTAAGATCCCACTTTCAAGACATAGACTCGGTCAAAACAAAGGCCATCAACTACTCACGAGTTTTAATGGTCTATACATGAAAGCACGCAAGTTCAAATTTCACTTAATATAGTGAAAGCACTCGAACTAAATCTTTTATTTGTCGAGTTTCACAACTTTCGCCTTTATTCATTATTTTTACTATTTTTTTCACATTTTTTTCTTCTCCAAATCTTTTTTCAATTAATACGGTCCTTGCACCATTTCTCGTGGACCACTTTCTCACTTTTTCCAACCAAAAGTTTCCCTGCTCCATTTTCTGTGGAAATTTGTGGGGCACTCTACACCAAGAAAAAACTCTTGTTAGTATTTCTGACTTTCACTATAAGCAAGCAAATCCCCCAATGTGGTTAAAATAATATCACTTACACAAATTTGACCATCTACTCATTTTTGTTATCTATCACAATGTTTAACCATCATCTGAGTCTCTAATCATGAAATCATAAAAATGCTAGGTATGGGCTTCATTGAGTGTTTCTCTTAATTTTCCCTAAGTTTCAAGTGAAAAAGGCAACTGTAATGTACTCATCTACAACCAAAGGCAAGAATAAAGTCTCGGGTGACTCTATATGCAATAAAAAAAAAAACTATACTAAATACATGAATGAAAGTGTATCATATCCTAATGAAATGAGAAAGAAGTTTGAAAAGACAAGAAATGAAAGAAATCGAAGAAATGATTTAAAACAACACCATTACCATCCATATAACCGCATATAAAAATAAACGATCTCACCCGCGGTCTTTCGCAAATAGTCCATCCAAATCAATCCATAATCCCTAAAATACCCCCAACAAGGTTCAAAACAAGTCAAGGTATCCATCCAACAAAAAAGAAAATGACAGTGGTAAACAAAAACATGGATAAGAAGATGATACAAATGCATACGTAACAAAAATTCTCTAAAAACCAATGAACGTATAAAATCTCTCATGTGTAGGTGACTAAGGAAACAATAAAAGAACAATCATAACAAGAGCAAGAACTAGTAAACATAGGAGTTAACTGAAAAGATTCTAATCAAATCGTGCGAGCCCGAAGTCTTTCAACTAAGGGTGAATTCAACAAAATGAAGGAATGAAGTCTAGGGCTTTGGGTCTACTCAAAAACTCGCCACTAATGCGGCGATTTAAGTTAGGTATGTCCCAACCTAGTCTCAAAACACCTAAAATCCTAAGAACAAGTTAATGCCAAAATAATAATAATAATAATAATAATAATAATAATAATAATAATAATAATAATAATAATAATAATAATAATAATAATAATAATAATAATAATAATAATAATAATAATAACAATGCTCAAATTATCCTAAAAATGTAATCCAAAGTCAAACCTACAAAACTCACCGCTCTAATCCTCTAATGAACGTCAAACATTATATATCACCTGTAAAAATAAAGTGACCAAATTAGAGTGTTATTGAAAATAAAAAAAAATAAAACTGAACTAAAACTAAAATAAATTCAAGAAGTAAATAAAATAAAATAGAAATGAAGTCAGGCTGCCTCCTAACGAGCCACCATTCTTTTAAGTATTTGGCTAGACTTGTCGTGATTGATCACGTGATGCCCTCTCCTTTAGAGATGTCAACAACGAACGACGCATCTAAGTATTTGGGCAATGAAGCACGCACGCCCTCTTTCAGATTTAGGAGCTCATTCGGGACTTCCAACACGAAAGAATCTGTCTCATCAAGATCGTCCAACACAAAAGTGTCGAAAGTGTAAAAGATCGGCGAACGCTCCTTTACTTCCACCCCCTTATAAGGTGTACCAAATATGCTTAGCATGGTGGGTGGTTGCACCATGACTAGAGGTTGGTCTTCCTGACTCTCTATCTGCGGCTTCTCCGACTTAATGGCATCAATTTTCATATCATTTTCCCCTTCATTTAGTGCAATGACAATCTCTGGCTCAATTTGAAATACTTCACGTTATTACGATTTTCTCTCAAATAGTCTTCCATTTGTGTAACCTCATTCACCTAAAAAATTCTCATTGTATCAACACTCACATCCTCCTCTGGGTTAAAAATTAGTTGTGTACTACACAACCCTTCCTCATAAGTCATATTCAGAAGCCTGACATTATATTGAATAAATTGAGTTTCCAAGTCCTTCAAGCCTGGAATCTCAAAATCTATTTGTATAATCTCTTCGAGAATCCGATTAACCTTTTGTTGTTTATCTATCAATTGCTTGATCATATCTTCCATGGAGATGTTGTGATGAATCTGTTATTTTCCTTCATGATGAGGAATTTGTGGATTTGATATAAGCCAAAAGAAGTTGGGTTATGGCGATGCATAGCCAGAATAGTGGTAGTTCTCATACTATGGATAATAGGGAGAACTATGTGCGGAATGAGAATAATCTCCACCAATTTCGCAAACCTTAACCAGTTGCACAAATGAATGCATGTTAGAAAATTGATATCCATTATATGAAATACATACCCATTCATATTATAATAATGAGAGTTTTCGAATCGACCATAATTATAGGGGTAGGAGGAGTCCATCACGGGGTTGCCTGCGTACATGTTAAAAGCTAAAGACTAGATAGGCAAAATAAAAATAAAAATAAAAATAAAAAGATAGAAAAATACTAATCCCTGGCAACGGCGAACGTTTCAATAAAATAAAGTTCCTAAACTAATTATTTTGTAGAATAGTGGAAGATGGTCGATCTCAAAGAGATTGGTAGTTTTTCTTAGGTTAAAACAACAAAAAAGGAAAATCGAAGGTTTTAAAATAAATATTAATTAACTAGCTAATCTAACTAAACTAAATAAATTAAATAACTAAACTAATTTCGAAAACAATTAATTAATACCTGAGTAATACCTAGGTCTACAGTTCCACAAATCAGGATCAAGATTCAATGGCAATCATAGTCTTCAATCTTTCCCAAAAATTCTTTAATTTATATTCTTCGAGATTAGCTATAGAAAATCGACATCTGCCAGAAATTCCTAGTTCTCCTAATCTCTATAGTCAGGACGTTCGCTACTAACTACTTCCCTAATTAATGTATAACCCTAGACATCCGCCAATCAGGTTTAACACACTAAGTGCAGTAATATGGGTCTCTGGGCACACTAATCCTGAATAACCACGTCGCATCCACTCCCGATCTAACTTAGATTCAATTGTTGCACACTCAAGAATCAAAAGTGTATGTCAGCAAAAGGGTGAGTGTAATTTTATTGGTCTAAAAGCACAATTACATGAATACTAATGGTCCAAATAACGGTAGATTGTCCACCTAAAAGCATGCATCGGCCGTATACAGACCCAAGATCCAAACAATAATCCTTAAAATCAACAACAATAAAATAGGAGAATTTAATCTAAATTAAATAATAAAATAAAAAATCTCACATAATATGTCATGAGTCTATGATCCCGACTTGTTTCCCCTCCGACCTAGGCAAGGAGTTGATTAGTCAAACATCGCAGTCGAAGAAAGTCGATAAGAAAACAATAATAGTCGGCGATAAAAAATATCAAAACCACGTGCTAGGAGGTGGGAGAAACTACTAAAAATTTGTCTCGGGAGGTGAGATAAACTAATTTTGGATGTTAGGGAAGTGACTCGCGCACTGAGGAGCATCGTAGGGTTACTTTGGGCACTAAATCTGGTGTTCGCCAATTGTGTAAACGACATTGGCGAATTTTGTGCTGGAGTGCTGAAGTGGCGTCGTCTGATTGGCTGAGACCGGTTCCTTTAACCTGGTGGTTGGTTGAGAAAGCGACACGTGGCGTAAGATGGCAGTAAAGAAAGCTCGTGCAGAATCGGCGAAGATATGGGAGACGGTGCTTATGCGCATCCTGAGGCAAATCGAAGAGCTGCTGAATGAATGAAATGTCGTTGGTTTGTGACATGGCTGCAAACGCTGATGTGATAGCATGGGATTGGTGGAGCTGGTAGTGATGGTACTATGGGTTGGGTGAGCGGGCGCCATATGGTGGGCAAGGGAAAAAAATTGGTATGTATCGTTATCAAGATGTTGACCGCTAGTGGAGGGCTGCCACGTGTCCCATGAAAGCCAATGGCATGCTGCCACTTGTCAATTGGTCTACTAATCCTCTATTCTACCCATCGCGCAATGCGTAACTCAAGACAAACTGTCCAACATCCAATCACTGCAAGTAATTACTCTATTTTAAGTATTTTTCGCCATAAATTCAAGTGCGTACTCCATTTCACATGAAAATGACCAATAAATACAATCAATATATATGTGAGAATTTTCAAATTAAAATATACTAAAATAAACTACTAAATATATATAAATACAAACTTATCAAAATGTTTGATTTGCATGTGTTGATCAATCAATCTTTTGTATTAAGATAAGGTTGATTGTTAGCCATTGATCTTCAAACACATACGTATCTCGAGACTAGTTTAATGGCCTACACATTAACACATTTCCCACTAACACTCCACTATCTTAATCTAATTAACAATCTAACACTCAATTAGTTTCTAGATGTATCAATGCGTATCTCGAGAATCATCACACGACTATTGTTTTAAAACACTAAATTTGGTTACATTTAATTTAAAATAAACTAAAGCTTCATTAAAACCACTATTTAAGCTATAATAAACTTAAAATGAACTTACCACATCACTTTCTACCTTGGCCCTACGCCGACGCACATCTCGGAGCGCGTATCTACCCACGTCCCGTCACCTATACACAAGTAGGAGTGATTGAATAGTCTACACATACAATACATTAGGCATACATCACAACAAAAATAACATATACCTCGACCCTCTAACCTCGTTCAATGCGCGTACCTCAATGCGAGTCCTACATCACTGGTCACTGATTCTGATTAAAGGATTAAATTAGAATATACAAAATTTGGGTCGTCACATAATCATTTGTTTTCTTATCTAGTTTACTTCAAATTTTTCGATGTTCAACTAGGAGATTGATGAATTCTAGAAACATTTGACTAGTTCTTGATTTCAAAATATATTGTTGGAATTGAATTAATTTTTAGAAGTATATGCTTTTATCAATTTTAAAGAAATGGAATAAGGTGTTTACAATGATTCTTTGCTTACGTAGCAAAAACTTCAAATTCAGAGTTTAAAGTATTATTTTAGGTGTAATTACACAAATTGGTTCAAGTAAATGTTTCTAATATGTTTCAATGTGGTTTTGAAAGCTTAAATTGATATTAATCAGTTATGAGCAATCATGTGCAAAAATTAGATTCTTAGTAGAAATATGAGTTTCTTTCCAAGTTTCTCACTTATTTTTAATGTTTTATAGATTGGTTTGTAACGAGAATATCTTGGAAGTGGTAGTTCTAGGCTTCGAAACACTATATTTTTCATATGTCGTGAAAGTGGAAATGAGATTAATAATGATACATTTATTGATATGTTTTAGAGCCTAAATTAGGAATTGAGTGCGTTCTTCATTTGATTGGAGCGTGAATATTGAAATTGAAACACAAAAATGAGGCATATCATTAGGAGTGGTATTGAATAATACATATAAATAAGTCTTGTTAATAATAATAACAATCTAGTCAATATGGTAAAAAGAATATAGCCATATAGGGTTATCAATAGAAGAAAAGAAAATTAAACACATTAGATGATCAAATTGATGAAGTAAAAAGAATGGTTATGTTATTATTGAAAGATAGATTAATCCAAGTAAAATCATGTGCTTTTTGTAATAATAATAATCATTTTGATGATGAATGCCTTTTAATGTCAGAAGGCGAAATTGAAAAAACTAATGTGATAATGAACAATTATAGTGCATTCAAAAAATCTAACTATAACTCTAACGACTATACAAATTAACCACAATTAAACATAGGAAATGGTTTAAATAACCTGAGCTATATAGGGTTTAGGTCACCTACACAAATTGAAAGAATCATTCCATTCAAAAATTTCATAGAAGGAGCAAGATCAAATAATTCGAGTACTACAAGGTGATATTAATGAACTGGTATTTAATTATGTAAAATGAACCAACAACTTAATACATTCATTAATCAAACTAAAGCACTCATTCAAATTGTTCCTACTAGCCAAGCACGATTTAATGCTTTGTTTAGTAATAATGAGAAAGATATACATATGCTTGAAAAGATACCAAAAAGGGGTATAAAGAAAAAGAAAATACATAAAAATATTGAATAAGATGAAGAAATAATGGTTGATGTCATTCCTATTAGAGGATGGGTGGCAGAACAATTGAAATATGCACATTTTCCTTAAAGGCTATACCCAAGGTATTTAGCTAGAGTTGAAGCATGTGAAAAATGTTTACAAAAATCTAAAATAGTTATTGAAAATGATAAAAATGATAAGATGCTAGGTAGTTTGAATGAAGATATGTATTCAAAATCTACTATTTCACAACAATTAACTAATACTAAGGTGGAAGAGAATAATGACAACATACTTGAAGTATTTAGGAAAATAGAAATCAATAAACTATTGAAGGAATAAATTATACAATTTTCTAAGTAAGAGGACGTTTTAGAAGAATTCTTTGAATCTAAGGATATATTTTTAGAAAAATCGAAAGGAAACTTAGGACAAAAGTTGTCTACATTAATTACAAAGGAAATACATGAGAACTATTCTGATCCAGGAATGTTTGGAATACCCAATACAATAGGAACTTCTTTTATAAATCTTTCTATGGGAGATCTTGGAGCATCAATTAATGTTGTGTCACTGAAAATATACGAGTCATTGAAGATAGGTTCATTAACTAATACACCTATTAGTCTTACATTTGTTGATAACACGGAAGATAAACCTCATAGTTTATTAGAATAAGTTTTAGTAAAAGTAAAAAGCTTAGTATTTCCCATTGACTTTTATGTCATGGAAATGGATATTCAATATCAACTAACTTTCAACCTTTATTGTTAGGTAGATATTTTGTTGAAACTACTATGGCTAAACTAGATATCTTTCAATGAACAATGTCTATTGAATTTGAAGATAAAATTGACATTTTCAAATTCAATAATGTGAATAACTATAATGATTCTAATAAATTGTTTACCAAAGAAATTGAAGTTAATGATTTTTTAGTATTATAAACTTATAATAGTCTAAATACTGAAGTATATGCAATTAATGAAGTAAAGATGGAAATAAAAAATGATATTTCAAAGAAGGAATAAGTTGAAGAAACTTTAAATGATAAGAACATAACTACATAATGGACAGTTAAACAATTGAAAAATAAAGAAAATACCATTAAGCCATAAGATTCAAAAGTTGAAAATGATAATAAGATAGAAATGCTGAGTTTAGTTCATGTGACGTTGCATGACCCCTCCAAGTCTATTTAAGCATTAAGATGGTAAAAAGATTGAATTCTATCAAATCATTCTTTACGAAGGAACAAGAATAAATAATTAATAAGAATAAGAATGATAAATCAAGAAACATAGCAATTTATATTCTTATCAATAGTAAGAAATTTGAGAATGTCTAATATGACTCAAACTCATCAAATAACACCATACCTTTCTGTTATCTTTGAGAAAATAATTTTCATAGTAGGAAATATGGTTAAGACATAATATTATTGTCTATTTTGCTAACAGGTCTAAAAAAGAGAATAAGGTATACTTAGAGACATGAAAGTTAAAATTGAAAAATTTAGTGTCTTATTAGATCTTATTATTTTGGATCACAAACTTAAGGATGATGTTCGAACTAAATTAGGAAAAACTTTCATAACAATTACTAATGCAACCCATGAAATCAATCAAGGAACTATTAAAATAGATGTTGGGAATGAAAAAACTATTTTTAAACATGGTATAAAAGGATAACTTCTTAATTTAGAACCAGATTAGGACTACGTGGTATTAGATTATACTATCTATATTAATTTTATATTAATTGCTTATTCCATTTATATATAAATGGAATTATGGTTTGGTCCATATCATACTCAAATTATGATAATTTTAGAAATTCTACTTTATTATTGATGTTTATATGTGAGATGTGTGAAAGAAAATCAATTAAATTCGAAAACCGTAAAACATGTCCGGTGAATTCTCAAAAATATTAATTATCACTGGGAATTGCTAGGAAAATCAGTAATAAATTGCAGAATTTATAGTGAAAAGTTCATGTTAGCAATTCAATAATGAATCCACCTTATAACTTAAAATTGCTAAACACATCAGTTGGTTATGAAAGCTTGTTTTCATTTATTTAGGTAGCAAATAGTTAGTGATTCCACTCAACCTCTAGATTCGTTGGGCCAAAATTTGAATTTTAATAGTAAAACCCCAAATTGCAAAATACATAACCCATTTTATATATACAAAACTTGCACCATATTCGACTAGAAAAGTAGATTTTTTTTCTAGATTTAACCTTCCTAATCTAGATTATAGTATGATCAAGTGATTCACTCCACAATTTTGAATCAAATGCAAAACAAATAGATTTTGAGGATGGATATTTATGTTTTAAACTATTAGAGCTTGAATAAAGAATTTTAAATGCAATAATAGTAAGTAAATACAAAGATTCTTAATATGCATGGAAAAGTTGTCAAATTTTTTGTTTTAAGTTAACAATTCAATGATTTAATATGTAATTGGTTTGATTATGAGTTTAAAATGAGTTTGATGGTGTTTTAGGAAAAATTGAATATAGTTAATTTGTGATATTTAGTAACTTCAAATTGTGATATGTTATATGATACCTTGTCAATTGTTTTTGTTTCGGGATGATGATGCTTGAATATTATATTTATCATTCAGCTTTTCTTCTCAAGAAGTTTATTCATATATTCAAGTGTTATTTACATCAGTTTTACACATATAAATGCGTTTATTCTTTACAAGGTATATTTATTTTGTTGGAAACCTAACTGATTTTTAAACCTTGAGAAGAAGGTTTCCAATGAGTTTGGGGGTATTATAGGTGAAGCATAATAAAGAAAGCATAGAGAGAAAGAAAGGTAGAAGATAAGTTCATAATTGATGGAAATGAATTTTTTCAAAATTTCTTCTGAGTTCAAGTAAGTATGAATTTCATTTTTCTTTATTTTTAGTTTAGACTATAATATAATGAAATGATTACATTATAAATTTTCGAATGGAAGTGGTATTCTAATAACCCTAGTGAATTCTATGATGGAAGGTATCAAAATGTTTATAAACCCTTTATGATTGGCTTTACTAGTTTATGTATGCTATAGACGAGTTTAGAAGAATTGATTTTCTTGTGTTAGTCATGAGAATAGGTAGAAAATTGAAATAATAGGGCAAGATGAACAAAACAAATTTATTAGAATCTAGATATACAAAGGCTATTTATTTAGTATTTTTATAGTATATATGTATATAGAAAATTATTATTCAACAATAGAAAGAATAAATGGGTTAGAAACCAATGAATTTTATAATTTAGAAAGAATACTTTGTTCAACTTTAGTAAACAATAAGAAGTGCTAGCAAGAGTTTTTAAATGAAAAAAAAAATAGTGTGTTCCACTGATTCCAAAGGAAATGTATCAGAGAATCTAGTGATGGGAAAAAAGGTGCGGAAATGATTCCTATTAAAAGAAATTACGGTATCCACGGGAAATGGAGCACAGAACCGTAAAGGAATGAAAAAATAATATATAGGATGATGTAGAAAAAAATGAAAAATTACTATGGAGAGAATTCTATGAAAACTCTTTCAATGAAAATATGTTGCTTTAATGCTTAAATCAAGGGTTGAGTGCAGTATTTTCTTTATCTAACATGTTTTAAACGATGTATTTATTAGTATCTTGACAAAATTCCTATTGAGTTTGATTGTGGTGCTATTATGAAGTATAGTCTAAAATTAAGATTAATATGTTAGTTTTTGTGTTTAAAGATTCTATACTTGTCAATGGAGATTTAGAAAACCTATATTTTATGGTGGCTTTGGTATTGATTGAACCTTATGTTCTAAGAGGTATTTCATTGGGTGGTTGAGTTCTCATTAGGGGATGGATTGTTCGTTTTACTAAATTATTTTATTCTATCATACCTTCCATTTACTTGAGGGCAATACGATTTTATTTGAATATCACTTCTATTTAAAACTTTAATGCATAAAGTTAAGTTGAAATGGCTTGATATCAGTATATAAAGAACGAAAATAAAATACAAGTTAGAGTATTCCTTTGCTCGGAACGATAATGTGCTAAGTTTGGGATATTTGACAAGTTTAAAATCAGACACTATTTATAGTGTAATTTAGGTCTATTTTAGAGGAAAATAGAGATATTACACTTGGTACTCTCTTGTTTTTGTGATTTCAAGTTTTTATGTAGAATATTTGAAAACGGGTAGAAAAATAGTGAAGAATAAATAGAAAATAGTCCTATGTTGGATTTACGTTGAAAAAAGAGCTTGTACATACTTTGAGACAGCTTGATGAGACCCACATTAGTCCATGTTGATGATACGATGGTTTACATAAAGTTTGGTGGTGCATTAGTTGAAAAAGTCTTCACAAAAATAGCCATGTACATTTCCTTGATATTCGTGCCAGTACAAGCTCCCGGTATTTCGCATTACTCCCTCTCGAGGGCTTAACCCTTCCGTAGCCAGTCAACATGGCACCCTCTCATTGGTCCGCACCTTTTGGCCTATGGGCTTCTCCAACCGCTGCCCACAACATGCACGGTCCCTATATCCTACGGGCACAGAAACAACTCGTTCTCCCTCTCTCTCGTGCACACGCTCCACGTCCTCTCCACCATTCAACAAACTCCACGTCAGCGCCTCCACCACACTCAACCAATCAGCCAGCGACCCATGTCCAATTCAGCAGCAAAACACACAAAAACGCATAACCCTTTCATCAAAATTAAGTTCTCTCTCTTGTATAAAGCGATCGGGAAAAAGTATAAACTAACCTTATAGCATTATTTTGTACGGGTAATGCTATTTGGACTAATGAGTCCAGACTCAAAACTATTTTTAATTTTAAATATATCATCGAGCAATTAATGAAACAACATAATCACTTGTAAAATTTCTATTGTACCCCTTAAATATTTACAAAAATTTTAAAAACCTCCCTATGAGTCCGGATTCGTGAGTCTAAGTAGACTTATTGATTTGTACGTCTCTCTCTATCTCTCCTTTTCACGTATAATTTTCTCTACTTTTATTATTCATTATTGAAGTTTTTCATAGTTATTGTTAGCTAGTTCTTTTTCAAGACCATTGAATTCCTACACTATGGTTAAATGTCTTTTATGAGATCCTTATTTTTAGGGTAATGCTATTTGGACTCGTGACTCCAGACTCAAAACTTTTTTTAATTTTCAATGCATCCTCAAACAATTAATGAAGCAACCACAATCACTTGTAAAATTCTTTCAATACCCCTTAAATATTTACACAAATTTTAAAAACTTCCTTATGAGTCCGGACTCATGAGTCCAAGTAGATTTATTGTTATTTTTATAGTTATTTCATTATTATTCAATACACGTCAATCGCGGATTCAACAAGTTGTTTTTGCGCACTACAACTAATGAGGATTGTATTGCATGCATAGTGCATAATATGTATTGTGATATTTTGATTCGTAATCTATCTGTATAATTATTGACAACAATTATAGAAGTAGTAACAAAAAATTAATCTATAGTGTATTTTCGGAGTGGATATTCTAGGTGATTGTGTTTTAAGTTGTTTACTATGCGGCTTCAGTTAATATTGAATTAAATTAGACATGATTTTCACTTAGTGTAGTTCTATCATATTTCTACAATGTTGCATTTTATCCAATGCGTAGATTTACAATGATAAGAATGTTGCATTTCCATTGAATTTAAGAAAATCGGTGGCTGGCTAAAGGCTATAAACCTATTATTGAACCTATTATTGAATTATTTGTACTTATCTCTCATGATTGACGACTAATTGACTACAACTTAGTTAGTAATTACCTTTGGTCTAGGTTTTCATTATTCACATTAATTGATTCCTTAATTATTATCTTTTTTTTATTTAATTATTTATCGCTTTCTAAATAATATAATTAACTAGTAATTATTAAAAAATGAAAAAAACTCATTTTAAACTTTGAAGCATAGGGTACAAACATGTCTTCCTGCATTAGCACACAGCCCAAACCTAAATGAGAAGCATTAGTATAAATCATGAATTCCTTCACCGATTCAGGTAATCTAAGAACAAGCGTCGTAGTCAACTTATTCTTTAAACCATAAAAGGCAGCCTTACACTAATTTAACTACACGATGTCAATGTCTTTCTGTCCTAGCTAAATTATTAGCAGAGGAATGTGAGAGAATCCAATAACAAACTATCAGTAATAACTCGCTCACCCCAAAAAACTCTGAACCTTTGACACTGTGGTAGGAGTAGACCAATCTCTGATTGCCTTAACCTTCACTAGATCAATAGATATACCCTCAACATTAACCACATGTCCAAGAAATCTGACCTCGATAGACCAGAATTCGCACTAACTAAACTTGGCATACAGCCGATTATCTTTTAAAGTCTGCAATATAACTCTAAGGTGGTGCAAATGCTCTTCTTTAATCTTTGAATAAATCAAGATATCATCGATAACCACGATGATAAAATGGTCAATATATTAAACACCCTACGCATCAAATCCATGAACATAAGAGGATCATTAGTGAGCCCGAATGGCATCATCATAAACTCGAAGTGCACATAGCAAGTGCTGAAAGCCGTCTTCGAGATATCTTCATCCCTGATCCTCAATTGATGATAACCAGATCTTAAATCAGTCTTTCAGAAATGTCTGGAACCCTTCAACTTATCAAACAAATTAATAATCCTAGGCAATGGATATTTGTTCTTGATGTTCACTCCATTAAGTTATCTATAATCAATGCACATGCATAAGGTTCCATCATTCTTCTTCGCAAAAAGAACCAGTGCTCCCCACGGTGACATACACGGATGGATAAACCCTTTATGTAGCATCTCTTCAAACTGAGTTTAAAACTCACATAATTCCTTCAGTGTCGTAGGGTATAAAGGAATATATATAAGTTTAGTGCCAGGACTAAGATCAATGATAAAGTCAATGACACGTGGTGGTGGAAGTCCAGGAAAGCTAAATGGAAAGATTTCCAAAAATCATAAACCATGGGGATCTCATTAACCTTAAGTTCACGTCCAAGCTCTCTGAATGTATTAACTCCTACCATAACTTCATAAATCTCGAGGAATAGCTTCCTTTCAATGAATTGCAAGTTGTGAAGGATTATAACTTTTATAGACTATTCAGAAAGGTTATAAATTTGAAAGATTACCATCTTATGAAAATAGTAAATACTGGCATGGTATGCTGACAACCAATATTTCCCTAGTAAGGCATCAAATTCCAGGAACTCCATTACTCTCATATCAATTGGGAGTAAATTTTGACTACACATCCTTTATAGATCAGGTTAGGATAAACATTCTCACTTATAGCTGTGCTCAAAATCAATACTATACTAGCTCTATAAGGTTTCAATTTAAACTCATCAACCATTCCACCCGCAATAAAAGAAACTGAACCAACATCAATCAAAACATGTATATCTCAACCACAAATGTTCAATATACCTTCCATAAGCCTCCATTTGCCTCTAGATCTGCATAAGATACTACAAGAGTTTGTCCTCTTGTAGGCAACGTTGTACTACCTACCGATGTGGCTTGCGACATAGAACATTCTCTCTAAATATGCCCCATTTTCCTACACTGATAGTATATCATTGGAGCTCTTTGAGGATAAACATTAGCCTGAGAAACCTGCCTCTATCAACTCGATTTTTGTAACGAATGTGCTCTGCTTTTGCCCTAACCTCAAAACCGAGATGGCGGTAAAGGTGGCATAGCTACTGAACCCTGAGAAACTGGTGGAACTAGTGCTCTAATAAAAGTCTTCCCTGTAGACTCGAAGTGTATAGTTTTGCCAAGTACACTCATCTTCCTCTTACTTCTACGATACTATGGAATTGGTGGAGGCGCAAGTACTATATTAGATGGTCTCACTAGCAAAGTTACTTCCACTTTCATCGCATTCTCAAATATAAAAGCTTAGCTAGTGTAAGGATGAGAAGAAACCACAACTCTGATCTCGTAGTTCAACCCACTGAGAAACAAATCAATTTTGTTCTCCTTTTGCTCTACCATTTTAAGAGCAAATTCACTCAACTTAGTGAACCTCCTCTTACATTCATGTAGAGACATAGCTCCGTGTTTTGGCTGAATTAACTCAGACTTCTTCTTGTTCCTGATTGACTTTGGAAAATACTTTATGTAGAATACAATCCTAAATTTTTGCCAAGTTGTGATAGTCTTGCCTTCTCTCTTTAGGTAATTCCACCATTTTCGCGTACAATCTATTAGCAAAAATACGTTTAGTTTAGCCTTAAATAGGTCCTCAACATCTACAGTAACGAAGTGTTGTTCCATCTCCAATATCCAGGTCTTAGCTACCCCTTCCTCCGTTATTCCATTGAATCTCTTAACGTCGTATTTCATGAACTCCTTGTAGGTTTTGAGAAATGCAACCTTCTCAGAATCCCTAAGCACACGAGTAGCTATCTTTAGTTCTTGAATATGCGGTAAAACTATAGCTGCTATGGTCTCATCTCCCCCCTCGGCTCTGCTATCCTCGGCACTGGTCGTAGGCAATGCCTCATGTCACTATACTGGTTGTCCTATCTGAACCATCAGCATAGCCATCAATTTTGCCTGAGACTTCATCAGCTCCTTCATTTGCTACTTCATTCTAGATTTTCATTGATCCTAAGTCTCTTTGTTACCCTAAGGTCCATGGCTTTCTAAGCCCCTTCCTTGATCTGCCATTAGATTCTGAAGTCAAATAAGAGATAATATCATTAGGTAACATTCAGATAATACAAGGAAATCATATCTACAATGCAAATAACAATATGTGCAACAAATAAAGTATAAATATGTTTTCATTTTCATTTTCCCCTAAAACATGATGAAAACTATTTATCAAGCTCTAGGCTTATTCATAACTCGAGAAAACTCTCAAAGTCAATAAACTTAGGTTCTGATATAAAGGAATGTGTTATCATTTACTTCGAAAAGCATTCAAAAGTAAAATCATGGTCATAGCCTTATCCATGATACCAAACTGTATTAATGTTTCTATTTAAATAAAAAGTGATAAACTTTAGGCTCTAATACTAAGATGTAGCATCCCCTATTTCGATTAGGGCGACCCTAATTAAGCACCTGTAATCCAGCCAAACTTAACTACAGCTAGCAACCTCATCTTTTGTACCTAATAAACTCAACCAGTATATTAATATCGAATAATCAAAACAAAGTATACGTATCAAAAAATTAAAACTTTTTGTTATATATGCAATATGCATAAATACAAAGTTTATCAAAACTCGAAATCATAATTATAAACCTCCCAACCCTGTTTATATACATCAAAATATATCAAACAGTGTATAAAAGTACAAGAAGGTTCATTACATCATAGAGAAAATAACAAGACATCTAAATCTTCTCCTTTCCCTTAGCTGAAGCATTGGGTATCAAACCTAAAATATTAAATTTGGGTGAGCACTCCAACTTGCTCAATAAGTAAGGATTCACAAAGCCATCGACATTCCATATAATAATCAAGAACATTGTGCAATAACAATTTCCACCAATGTTAACTTACAAGAATTTAGAAAACATATAATTTAATACTTAACAGATGAAAATAAAATTATCATTGACTAGTACACGGTGATTCGCCTTTAATTTATAAAATTAGGGTCGATTACCTACCAATACAATTAATGCGATAGCTACAAAAACATATTAGCCGATATGCTATCTAGCCGATCCATTAATGCCTAATGGTTCTATCTGAAACCCTCTAGTGAGTATGTAATCCATACAACCTATAAAACACCATCTCCTTTATAACCAGGTCTTGGTTCTAGGAACTTACTCTCGTGAATCACATTAAACACCATTTTGGTTTATTGAAAATCATCACAATGATCATAATCCCCAATTTCAGTGCATAAACTACATGAACTACTTATATTAAGACATCGAGGCAACATCGATAAATAAGTGAATCTGTACTTACCTTGGTTTAGGTTTTCGTTCTAAATTCCTAGTTTTTTGGGTAGTCAATCTTTCCTGAGAATCCAACACCTGTCACAGACCATTTGTTATAATTTAAGTCCAATACCCTATAATTAGATCCCCTAATTCAATCCCTAAGTCCTTAGAAAATCCAAAATAAGACTCACCAATTTCGCTATTTTCTGGGATAGGAGTGTGCTCCCTTAGTGGGTTGAATACGCTCCAGCAGCTATGTTCATCACAACTGATGAAAGGAGCGCGCTCCTCATTGTTACATAGGGCAGCAGCTACTGTTCTATCAACTAATCCTCCAAACAACAACATACACTCCAAAAACTCATCATCGAGGACCTCTACTGAGGTAACATTCCATTTCCAGACATCAAACAACATAATTCACAGAGATTTAGTCATAATCATCTCATTGAACTTCAACTAACATAAAAGCAAAACATACTAAAGTGATGATCTATGGCTTTTAAGTTGTATAAGCTCCTCAATTTGCTCTGAATCTATTGCCTCATCCATTTCCAATTATCAAAAATCAAGTATAAACCCTCACTCTCAGTGTTTATCGATTGATCAAATGAGATAATTACTAGGTTTTTGTTTAAAGATATAGATTTTTCTTGATATACACATTGTGTTTTCTTGAAACCAATCGAAGAGTAATGTGCTATCATGAAAGTCCTTAAAGTGACACACATGTTGACACCATCACACCCTTACACTCCTCTCGAGGCGATCTGACGATCCATATAATTCAAACCAGTCTTTTAATTTATATTATATATTTATATATCCAATATATTTAAATATATATCTCATGTATTTTCTTGCCAATAAATTCACCGGCCATGCCTACGAGTATTCTCAGGTATGCACATTCATTCCATGATCCACTCGTCTCACTTAGTGCATCGATAATTCATTACTTATTATTTATTTTCCATTTATAGGCTTGTATATAATTCCTTTATTATATTACAACATATATGAATTTGTTAAACAATTCAAATAAACACGAATCGTAATGCAAACACGCGCACACAGTAATCAAGGTACGCTAGACTTAACCACGAGCCTAACTCAAGTTTATTAAGATTTGAATTAGTACTAATTACGAGCTTAAAGTAATAGGTCATTACGATAACAATCGTGCCAAAATCTTCATAGAGGACCTAGGGCAAACCTACTCAACATACAAATCAATGAGCTATTCATTTGTGGAGTTAAACTTGGTATGGGAGCAGATATGAATATTATGCATAAACATTGGTTTCTTCTATCGAAATTAAGGATTCATTGCAAATCTCTTGTAACAATGTCAAAGAAAAATGGTACATGTACAATAGCCTTATGAATATAAAAGATTGTGCATGTAAGAGGGGGTAGGCTCACCATCGTCACATATTTTACAATCATGCCATCAACTGAATTAGATGGTCAGATATTATTAGGTAGACTATTTTTATTTAATGTCGGAGGTATAATCGACATACGCGAGTGCATTGTTACACTAAGGACGGGTGATGAAGTAGTATCATTCCATATAGGGATTGAGCATGATGAAAACATGTAAAAAGAGGAATTTAATGAAGATTACGAGATCAATGACGATGGACATTTCTCTCATCCTAGTGAAGACATTCTAGAAGAGGAACCACTTGAAGCGAAGATTGATTCCTCTATTATTCAAGCATACGACTATAAACAACAATGCTCTATGGGATGCAACGCATATTTGTTATTTCTCTAAGTTATTTCAAATTCTAGTAGGATACGTAGCTTTGGTATAGTTTGCTTTTATTCTCTCTCATTTTGGCTCTCTTTTGGATTTACTTTTAGAAGTCACGCTCCAAAGTAGCTTCTTTTAGAGGGGGAAGATTGAGTTGTTTTTATTTCGATGGCCTTTATGCAAGTTCGCATTATAAACATGCATATTTGTTTATTCATCTATTTCATTCATTAAAAAATTATTAGTTAGGTACATATCCCGATCAAGATTATGAAGTTTTTTAGTCTTTTTTAGTCTTCATTTATAGGAGGATGATTAAGTTACTCATTAAATAAACTGCAAAACATCAATATTAAGGCTAAACAATTCCTAGAGATTCCACATAACACTGGAAATTGCTAGAAATGTCAATAGTTAAACACAAGAGAATTTGTGTAAAAATTGGAGTTAGGTGATTCCCTGTTATTCCAATTACATAAGAATCACTGGTAAAATCAGTATGTCATCAAACTATCCAATGACTAGACTATTTTCATTTCAAGCTGCGATTCCTAGTGATTTAACTTACATAGGGATTTTTGGGCATGATCTTTGATTTTTCTAAAACTAAAACTCTAAATGGCAACGCATAACACCTATTCGTACCACGAAACTGTTACACCCCTTCACGAAAACTCCAGATTTTTCCTTGATTCAACCATCATAAGTTAAATCTTAGTCCATATAAGTGATTTTCATCCCCACTTGGCTTCCTCCAACACCAAAAATATCGAATATTTTGATAGTAGAGCCAAGTGAAGGTTTGCGTAGTTCAAATCACTGGGAAAAACATATATCTTCAGAGATTTACACTCAAGAAGGTAAATATCATAAATCTAGAACTTTATTTTGATGGAATTTTGATTTTTGTTGGATTTGTGAAAATGGTTCTATTAATTTCGAAAACTCATAGTAGAAACCCATTTCGATACCTCGAACTAATTGTCTTGGATTAGGTATATCGATAGTATGAGTGTTGGTTTACAAATTTCATGATTTCAAAAAATAAGTAAAATGAAATTTTGGAGGAGTATTTGAAAAAAATATATATTTGTGATTGAATTTTGCACGAAATAAGGTGTAATTCATGAGTTTTTTTGAAAGAGCATTAGATAAATTTTTTCTTATTTTTTGAATTCCGAAATTTTTAAATAAATTTTTGTTATAAATCAACTCTTCATTCATAATATTTTTGAACTTCTTGATAGAAATTTGATTTCCAAATAACTTTTCCACCACAAGTCCATTTTTGTATCAAATACAAGATTTTACTTTATCGATTCGCAATAGTAATTTGATCACTATGGTGAGACAAGGTATTCGAAGGGGTACGAGTAGTGCATAAGAGAAATGAAACGGGTTTATGGTATAAAAATCAAAAGAAGACCATCCGAGTCAATAAATGTCCATTCAACCTACGAGTGTCATTATTAGAAACTCGAGAAATGAAAAGGCTAATTTGAGAACACCCACTCCTCCTAGCTCATATGAGGATTCTTACTACCTAAACCCAGCCACAAAAGTTCTCTTTAACCCCATGAGATTTGTTAGTCCTAAAGCACATAATAAATACATTTAATTTATGAAAAGAGTAATCATATTTGAAAAAGGACTTCAAGTCCAAAATGTGAACAAATATGAAGATAAAATCGTGAGCATAATATGGGAAAGAGAGTAGGAACCCCTTTTTAGGGATTACAAAGGAAGTTTAGAGAGAGGATGTTTAGAATTAGTTTACCGATTTTATGCTAATGGATATGTAAGTGGAAATCATAACGAAGTCATAGTTCAAGGAAAGAAGATTGATATTTCATTAATGGCTCTAAATAGACATTATGAACTTATGGAGCTTAAAATAAACCTGAGTATATCGACTTTGACATCACCAACTGAAGAAGGGTTTCCTAGATATATAATTCAAAAAGCCTTAGAGGTAGTTCCATACAAGGATTTGCTATTGATATAAAAAATAAACCAAGGTTCTTTGAAACCACAAATTTTATAGGGACCACTAAGTGTTTGAGCTACATCCTAGTAACCTGCCTATACCCTACCAAGCATCATTCCAAAATGAGTAACCATAGAGTTGCTCTGCTCTACCACATTACTGCAAAGACTAGGTATGTCGACGTTGGACACGTAATTCACGATGCAATGAGACAAGCAATGATGTCTAGGAAGCATGATTGCCTACCATTCCTAATTTTAATCATTCAACTATGTATGAGGGCCGGGTTTGGTTTCCATGAGATGTGATTTGATATGCTACCTCAAAGGACAATCACAAATGCTGCAATTAAGGGCATGAGAGTTGTAAATGGATATAATGATTCAGATAAATAAAGGGAGACTAATGAGATAAAGTGGTACAGACTTGAAATTGAACTAATAGCCAGAAACTCCATGTAAACACACAAGAAGAAGCGAGAATAGCAACGATGCTGACGATTCAAGTATATGTTCTAATAGCAATGGGTGGTTCTTCAACTTAAGCAAAGTATATAAGGAAAAGATTTTTCAAATCCTTATTTTTAGCATTTCAGAGTAATGAGAAGATAATGTTGAGGATTAGCAAAATGTTAGTAGAGAATGAAAGAACACTAGCGCACCACTATTCCATATCGAAGAGGATGGTGGAATGTTTACAAGATCATTGGAATAGCATAAATGTTCCTTTGATGCAGTCAAGTTTACCATCAGGAGTTCAAAACCCTATTGTTAACTATACTTGCTAATCTACTTCACTAAATAATGAATATGAAGCTGAGGAGAGCGACGATTAATTTACTTCTACACAGAGCACTTAATTGTTTTAAAAGTATTTGTTTATATGTCTGGAATGTGAACTCAATTTGAACCTTAATGAGAAATGAATGCTTTACTCTATTGTGTATTCTTTTATATGATGCCTATTGTTTAAGTTTTGAAAAGTAATTTACATTTAATATTCAGTTCTTGTATGCATCATGAGGTATTTGTTTTGTTGAAACCCTGACTTAATTTTTAAACCTTAAGGACGAGGTTTGGAATTTGTTTTGGGGTATTGTACGTGAAGTGAACTATAAAGAAACCAAGTAGAATTCATTTGGCTGATAGATTTTTCAATTTTTTTCATAAATTCAGGTAACATATCTTCATTTTCATTTATTTTAGTTAAAATTATGTATTGAATATAATTTAGATGTTAAATGGAAGTGATATATCATTTTTACCCATGAAAATATAAATTTAATGATAGAAAGGAATCGTTATACAATATTTGACTTCACCTAGGTTATGAATACACTAGAGAAGCTTGGAGGGGATTGATTACTTTGTATTATGCATTGCAATGGGTAGAAGATCGAAACGAAAGAGCAAGATAAACAAGACATATTTCAAAGAATCTTGTTACGTAAAGATTATTGATCAAGTTTTTATATTTATGTATTGAATGTTTATGCCATAATTAAAGAGAAATATGGGAAATAGCTAATAAAATTTACTTCGTTAAAAAGAGTACTTTTTCACTATAGTGAAAATGAGAATAACTAATAATAGTTTTTAATTAAAACATAGAGAAACTCACATATTACAAAGGAAATGGACAAGGGAATCTGGTTGTGGAAAAAATGAGAGGAGTAATTCATATAAAAAGAATAACAAATTCTAAAGGAAAAGGAGCAGGGAACTATAGGATTACAAAAAATGGAATATATTCATGTGAAGAAAGAAAGTGCGATATAAAGAAAAATGGAAGGATGTTTATGAAAAATCTCTAAATATAAGATTTAGCTCGAGTGCTTATATCTAACTTAAGTGAGGTATTTCTTGTTCTAACAAACAAATGAATACAAAATGATGATTATTGGTGAATAAGAGTTCCTATCGTCTTTAATTGTGGTAATATTTTAAGTATTATTTGGAAAATAAGATTGATTTAGTGATTTATGTATGTTGAGATTCTATATTAGTTATCTTAAGGGTGATGCTTATTAGTGGAGATTGAGAAAACCTATGTAGTGTCTTGACCTTAGTGATTGATTTAACTTTCAATTCTGATGCGTGTTGCATAATTGGGAGATTCAGTTGTCAAATAAGTGGGGTTATTATTTAGTTATTTCTATTCTATCATGATTTTTGTTTCTATGAAGGTAATACGTTTTTTATCTCAAGACCATTTTTGTCTAAGGATATATGTACATAATTATAAGATCTAAACGAGGGAAGAAGTAGGATTGGATTGAGAGTATCCTTTACTCGGGATGGAAAATTGTTGAGTTTTAGGTATTTGACATGTCACTAATTAGACGTATTTTATAGTTCATGTTCGGATCACTAAGGAATCAAGGAGAAAAACTAATATATTTCTTTTCAAATTGTTTATAAATTATTTCCTAAAGACATTTTCAGTACAAACTAATCTCTTTCTTTTCGAATTTCTTAATGCTTTATCAATTGGTAATAACATCTTCACATCAATTTAAACTTTCAAAACCACCCCCAAACTTATTTGAAACTCTTACTCAAACCAATTTACGTAATAGCATCTTGAGTTGATACTTTGAACTAAAAACTTTTAGATTTTGGTTATGTAAGCTAAGAATCATTGTAAGAACCTCATTTAAGTTCATTGAAATTGATAAGATCATATAATTTTAGAAATCACATCAATTTCAACAAAAGTTTTTGTAATCAAGAACTCGTCAAATATTTCCAAAATTAATTAATAATCCATGTAAAAAATTGAAAAATTTCAAGTAAACTAGTTAAGAAAATGAAGAATTACCTTTTTGAGAGTGAATCCCTCAATAAATTGACTCTTTAACACTCCTAATTTCACTTCAAAGCTCCAATTTGAATTTCCTTGTTCAAATCCTAATTTGGCTATAAACTCTCAAACTTGATATATTTTATATTTGGAATGATAAAGATTGTGATGGTAATCACTTTAATACAATAAAATCATGCTTTTGATGGTTGAATCTTGACAAATATTTTCTCTCAAAGTTGTTCAATGGTTGTGAGTATGAAATGGTTTATAAGTTCACTATTTTGGGTTTGGTTTTCAAAAAACATTTTCAGTTTTTTTTAGAATCTCTACGATTCCTAAGTTTTTTGAAATCGTTGGGAAATCGATGATAAAATCGTTGAAAATGTGCCTTTGTGCTTCACTGATTTTAGTAGCGAATCATGTGTATTTTCAAAATCACTTGGGATTCGCTTAAAAACTTCAAAATTTTTTTTTCATTGTTTTACTGATTCGTATAATAATTCGTGGGTAAACCAACATCATTAATGATTCGATGGCATTCATTTTTATTTTTTATGTAGTCTATCAACAATTTAGCTAGCCAATTACATTCGATTCGGCATCACTTATTAATCGCTGGTGTAAATTTTTTTTTGAAAGATTTTGAAAGATTTTTGAAGTTTCACTTTAAAATTTTGAAGACAATAACACAATAAGAGTAAAAAGTAATAAATCAAAGAGTTAAGTAAAAAAAGCTTTTCAACCAAATTTTGCGAGCTCGAGATTTTACAATTAAGGGTAAAATCAACAAAATAGTAAAAATAGAATTTAATGTTTCAGCCTTACTTAAAAACCTACCACAAATGCAATGACTTGAATTAGTATTTGAAATTCAAACCAAGTCTCAAAATACAAAAATCCGAATAAGTAGTCAAATTCCTAAAAAAAAAACTCAAATTATGCTAATTGAGAGTCTTCATGAACAAATGAATTTACCATAGCCTTAGGCAATAAAATAGGCATGCCCACTTTAGAATTTAGAGTTCTTCTTGGACTTTTAACGCATAAGTATCCATATATTATTGACAATCTAACACATAGTTGTCAATACCACATAAGATTTTCAAGGGCCTTTTTTGTTCCATCTCTCCATTTTAACTTCCTTTTCAGCTTCTTTTCATTAGTTATGTAACGACCCATTACTTTAAGTAGGTGATTAGTATTAATCTGAATTCTAATAAACTCGAATTAGACTCGTGGTGATGCTCAATTTATCTTAATTCACTTGTATGTGGATTTGTGGGTCGTTTAATGTTTGTATGGATTGTATTTAGAATTATAGAAATAATTGTATTATTAGGCCTATAATTGAATAATTGAAAAATTATAGGATGCCTAATACCATGTGTGGGCCAATGATGACACACATAGGTCGTTAGGTAGCATGCACGCTCGATTGAACTCTTTGGTGCACAAGACAAAATTATAAACGTGTGAATTTAGGTGTATTAATATACATATGTATGCATATTTTATGTATAAATATATATATTGAGAATTATTAATAAATTGGTATGCGCCTAGTGACTCGCGAGGTCGAAGGTGATATACAATAATGTATACGACCGGTGATGGTCGTTACAGAGCGCGACAAATTTATAGGCACGAAAACACATAGTTATCTATATATTTATATTTATAGATTATATATATAAATATATAAAATTGAATCCTAAAGTTTAAATCAAATTAAAGTATATATTGGATTCACTTTAATATACGTGTTACGCTTAAGTCGAGGAGGTAAATGGGTTGTACATTGGTGAGTTTTGATGGATTATTCATTGCTCGAGATACGTGAAACCAAGTCTCAAGGAAAATCAATATATATGTATATATATATGTGTGTGTGTGTATACACGTGTCTCATTGGATGTCACTTTTGCATCATCTCCCTTAGATCATCCTTAATATTAGTGTGTGCAAATCTTAAGAAATGTTATGCTTAATCTCATGTGAGTTGGTCAAGTGATGATGGGTTGGTTAGCAACCACAAATATTGATCTTGAGATATGCAACACGTATTTCAAGAAAGTTCGAAATATAAATCTGAAGAATTGAACCATCGGATCTGCCTCGAGATTCATGCGATGCAAATCTCGAAGAGATCTTAATATTTATCTGAAAACCACAAAATTGATTCATCCCAATTCATTTTAAAAGTATGATCAAACCAAAGAGTGAAGGAGAAAATGAGAGAAAGGGGTAAGCAATGAAGATGATGGCGAAAGTGAGACTGTTGTGAGTCGTTGTTGTCTCGTTGGGTTATTGTTGTTGTTGATGGCGTCGATGTTGTTGTTCATTAGGCAGTCATTTTGTGTTGATGGATTGGGAGGCTCGGACAAAATCCAGAGCGGAAATGGAAGGGGAGCCGTCTCCCCCGCTCAGAGAACCTTGGGGTAAGGCCAAACCCAACTCAAATGAAAAAAAGAAGAGAGAAAACACTGGAAATTCATGAGAAAAACTATAAAATTTAGGAAAAATCTCGAAAAAATATTTGACCAAATAAATAGAAATTTATAAATTTCTATGAAAAATGAAGATTTAAGGATTAGTGCAGACTTTATATCAAGGTTTTTACCTCGAAAAATGTGAAATGATCGTATTGACCTAAAATTGGTTTCGATTTCGATTGGTAACATTTTAAGGTCTCTAATTGATGAGTATTAGACTTAAATTGATGAAAATTGGTTTAATTTAAGTTCTTGGTCGATGGGGAAAAGTTTACAGATTTCGAGAGTTGAGTAAATCGGTAAGGAAAAAGTTAGGAAAGCTCAGCATAAGTAAGTAGGACTCGCATTTTTATCAATTATGTATCATAAATTAGTATATTTAGTTCATATAGCATTATTGACTTGGATTAGGGCAACTATCACGGCTTAAATTCCTAATCCAAGTTTTATTTCTTTAATTAGGATTAGTGATCCGTGATATAGGGTCTGCATCGAGATTCGTGCATTGATCGAGGCGAGGCGGCCGATGTATATGTTAGATTTATTGTGATGTATACCTAGTGTATTATATATATGCAGACTATTAAGTCACTCCTACTTGTGTTTAGTTGTCGAGACGTCTATGGGGACGTGCTTCGAGATGCATGGTAACATGGGACCGAGGTAGAGAGTGATGTGGTGAGTTCATTTTATGCTTAGTGTAGCTTACATAGTTGAAATAATGTCGCTATAGTTGATTTTATAATAAATGTACTGAAGTTAGTAATCTAAAATAGCAGTCATTCGATATTTTCTTGAGATATGTTTTGGCACATCATGAGACCAATTGAGTATATAGTTGGTGTCGAGGAGATGGAGTTCCTTAAGAGATAGTGGGAAATATGTCAATATGTAGGCCATTAGATAAAATTTCAGGATACGTATGTACGTAAAGATCAATGGCTAATAATCTATCTTAACTTTATATATAAGATTGAAGAAATCATCATGCATAAAGCCATTTCATTTAATTAGAAGCTAGGGAAAGCTGGAGAAGAAAGATCACAGGAGATCAGCAATTATTGTGAAGGAGATTTTAGTGTTTAGGAGGTGTTGTCAAGATAGGTGATGGTGTACAAAAACTAGGTAATTCTATTTACACTTCTAATTTAGTTATTTTAAATTTATGAAAAATATGATATATAGCTATTTTTTATGATGTCTTGGGGTCCCTATTAAGTGAGGAAAGAAAATCCAAGGTGTTGGGATAGCCTATGTGTGGAGAAAACCTAGAATTCTAAGTGTAGAATTTTGGTTTTTCCCGCACATAGCGCGCTAACTATGAGTAGCGCACTAGTAAGAAGAGGTAGCGCGCTAATGAGATCACTAACATTCTAATCAAGTCACTCAGCGCGGTCGGTGCTATGAAAGCCCAAAAATTTCGAATTTTCTATATTAAACTCGAACACTATAAACAAGTACAATACCTTACCTAAAGGTCTAAACACACTCAAAAACACGTTAAATGATATCGCGAACCTAGATAAGAGTCTCAAGGATTTGGATATGAGTTTTGAGGTGTTGAGATGCCGGGTTAGCTAGGAAGTTTAGGTAGATTGTAAGTATACTTATTGAGATATTTATTTACATTGCATTCCTATTTTGTCATTCAACTCTAGTCTTTTGGACTGATTTGCTTTTTGTACTCTAGATACCATGATTTGCTTCCTTTCTCATTTCATAAGGCTGCAATCATGGTATTGATTAATAATTAAATATTCTCATTGACTTTAAATCATGTGATATATCATTTTTTATTATTATTACACTAGGTCAAATGAAATGGCGTGCTACTAGGTAGATATTTAATTGTATTGTACATTTAAAGTCCTTTGTGCATTAGATATGCAATTACTTTGTTTGATTCCTAAATCGTGTCATTTCTCGGGTAACGAAAGTAGTTCTTGTATCTAGGACCATGACATGATAGATGGCAAAGCACATGGGGGTCACTACACTTATAGGGTGATCAGGATCTCACCAATATCTTGCACAACACACAAGGTATGAGACTCAAGGTTATTGGTAACCACATATATTACAGGTGACTAGCACCTGTGAATGATTATAGAGGCATAGAGCATAGCTCAAAACTCTAACAAAGAAGTAGAACACAACTATCCTTATATAATGGAAAAGGCATTATGATAGGACTTACTGCCGACCGGCCCTAGATCATTACTATTTGGCCAAGTGTCAGTTTCATTTTGTTCAACTGAAGTATCTCATAGCATGATTCCTTTCCAGCATAGTTGTTATTCTATGCTTTTATATACTTGTTTTATATTTGGGAATGTGAACATATTTCTCTCAGTGTTACTTTCTACTTTCCTATACTAATTATCATTTTAATGACGGTAGGTGTAGATCCATCGAGTAGTAGACCAAGCAAAGAGATGATCGACGACTACCTTGGGGCCAATGGAGTGCTGTTACACCGAATTTTTAAGGTTTTTGGTTTTGTTGTATGACTTTTATATGTCTTCCACATAGTTTTGGGATAGCATACCTTGTGGGTTGAGAGATAGTACCTGACCAGATACATATTATTATCATTTCATATATATACGCATGTGACATTTACTTCCTAGTTTTCCACAATTCTTAGGTATCATGTTCAAAGCTTTCCCTAAATTGTTAAGACTTCTGCTGAATATACCATAGTTTGTAAAAGTTTTATTAACTCTGATTTATAAATTGACATAAGATAAGAAAATACTTATTTGAAATATTGACTTGTAAGTAGAATGGTTTTGGGAAAAGCTCGAGTAATCCGTTGTTAAGTCCTGCATGGAAAGATTAGGGCTTAATGATGGGATTAGGCCTGACGATGCCCTAATTCGAGAAAGGGTCGTCACAGGTGTTATCACAGACTCGGATTGTAAAGCCTAGATTCATAGAGCCTAAGTTTATAGAACTTAGATAGTGGAATGTACTTATTCTACAATGTGATACCAAAGTCAGAGTTTGTATCAAAGGCTTACTTTTCTAATAAGTAACAAATAAAATTTAAACATGAAACACAAGTTTTGTTGTAGAAACCAGATGATTCTTACTTAGAAACCATTAGTTGGGAATTGAGTGAAAGTTAGATGAGAATTTCCTTTATGTACGTGTTAGTTTCTATATGTATATATATGTGTTATTTACGTAGTAGCTGATTCGCATTCGCTATTAACATGCAGACGTTGGTGGCTGATTTACGCGATATCAAGGATATAGGTGCTAGTGGCAGCTAACCTCCTATTCCATCTACTTATAATTTTCAGAGGCTATCTAACCAAATAGCTGCTTAAGGATAATAGTTAATTGATTTCATTACCATGACGACTTCATGTTTTTCTTTACCAGCATAGACACCGGCCACTACTTCTACTACTACTACAACTACTACTACTACTACTACTACTACTACTACTACTACTACTACTACTACTACTACTACTACTACTACTACTACTACCACATTACCGACTGTAGATGCTCTAGTAGTACAGACTATACCGGTAGTGACAGCACCGGCCACAGATACTGTTTATACATTGTCTTTCATACATACATCTTCTAGCTCAACAACAAAGGTTCAATTAGTGAAGGAATTCATCGAACTGAAGCTCGTTTACTTTGATGGTCACCAAGATTTTAATGAGATTCAAAAATGAGTATTGTGATAGGAGAAGTTGCATAGAATGTTAAGGATCGAGGACAGACTTGAAGCTATATGAACTTGAGACAGGGAGCTGATGAGTCGGTGATGTGTTACAGAGACAAAATACAATGATCGGAGACAATTTTTCGGGGATCTACTTTGAGATGATTCAGAGGATGTATATCATTTTAGAAATAGATTAAGACTAGATATATGGTTTTATGTTATTAGTTCAGGTGCTAGGACTTTGGGCGAGATTTATGAGTGTGTACTTTCTCATGCGACCTACTATTAGAGTAGAGTTGCTGATGGGGCACCGTTAGAACCAACATTGTTAGCGGATCAGACTGTAGATTTTTAGAGGAGGAGATAGAAGGGCAGAGGACAAAGGGGAAGGGATAAAGGCCCTCAGGGATTAGGGACATCTACTAAGTTTTACCTTATATATCGCCCTACTCAGTTACTAATTATAAATAGTAGACCTTTCTTGTTGCGACCAATCAGACTTGCATTGCCAGCTCCGACTACTTTGTCAGCTCTTCTAGCACCACTAGCGTCTCGTCAGATGCATCCAAGTGTTAAAGGTCGAGGCAGAGGTTGAGGTAAAGGTTGAAATGGTTCCCGACAGGGAAAAAGGCAAGCATAGCCCTAGGATCAGACACATAGTAAGTGTACATCGATTGCATGCTTTAGGTGTGGTTAGGTTGGACATGTAATTATAGGTTTTCCATAGCTAGTAGCCACGATTCCACCATAAAGTCAAGATGGTATACATATGGTAGCACAGCCTGATGCCGATGCCACACGAGGACTCATTAAGGGTACATTTTTTATATGTGGTAGAGATTTATGTGTTTTCTTTGATTCGAGTTGTATAGCATTTTTAATTTCAGGTCGCATAATAGGCATTTTAGGGTTGACCCCGGTTAGAGTTAGCACACATTTGATTTAGAGTACCGCAGCTAGGGATATGGTTTACCAGACGAGTAAGACCTAGTGATAGATATTTTGGTTTTCTAGCAACACCAACTTATGTGTTTGATCTTGATGTGGTGTAGAGCAGGAGGGTGGAGCATCCTTTAACCTCATCCTATGATGGAGCTGATGAGGCATATGATGATTATGATGATAGGTTGTCTTTATATCAGTGTCATAGGACCCGGGGAGTTAAGAGATACATTGATACCAATTTATTTTAACTTGAAATTTTGTTAATTATTTATTTATTTTTAAATCAAAGTTTAGTTTCGTTTATTCTTATATATCTTGTGTTATTATATATGTTTGTGTGTGTTTAATGTTTTAATGATTCAAGGCTTACTTTCAAACTTTTAGGACAAGGTCTAGTTTAAGTTTAGGGGCATTAACATTACACTACACTACACTTTGGGAAATGATAAGAAGGTTGGAATAAGGACAACCATTGCAGGTATGATCTTTTAAATTTTATTTTTAATGTAATTAAAGAAGTGAGCATGGTAGTATATTATTTGTTTCATTTACTTACTATTTGAATGTTTAGCTAATATAAATTAGGTTATATATAGTAATATGTAATGAATAAGTAGTTAATTTGCATTTTCATGCCTTTAATTGAGGATGAGTAAAATACAAGTGTCTTGTTGATATAAAACATAAGAGAGAGGTTTTAGATTTTTGAAGAAAATAAGGAAATGTAGCAAACGACATTATGATTTCATAATTAGAAACCTAAAGTTTAGGAAGACCATGAACTTGAAACAAAAGCAAGAAGAATACTAGAACATTTCTTGTGGAGAAAGTTGATTGTCTATGGGATTTTATAATAAGTGTGAATCATACTTGAATGTATAAAGTAAATAAAGACTTAGTGCAAAAAAAGGATCAAATAGTAATTATTAAAAGTTGGAGTTAACTTGCTTAATTCACAAATTAACTCCAGCCGGTGCTTTAAATCACATAGGCATTTTAAATGAAATAATATTTGATTTGTGTCACAAGAGTGATTTAGCAGTGCATCATGTTGCCTCTTCAATCTATTCTTCACTCCTGCTACTGCTTTATAGGTCCCCACCAGTCCGCTCATAGCTATATTATGAATTTTTCAAGCTGTCTTCACCTTTTAATTCGTGGGTTTGCCAATCAAGCCATTTACTGGATCACGTTCTTTTCTCCCTTAGACTCTTCAGCTTGCCCTCCTTGTTCGTCTATGCACTCTGTGTTTAAGATGATTCTTCATCAAATCCACCACAACAAATGCCATCAGCCAATTATAATGTCTCGCCCAATGGAGGAGAAAGGTGAGGTATCTCGACCAGTCTAAATGATTCTCGATGGTTCTAACTATTCATTATGGTCACAAAAAATCAAAAGTTTTTTATTGGTTGTAAGATTTAGTGTATTTTCACCGAGGACATTGTTAGAAAAGAAACCCGATAATAAATATTTTGATCGTGTTGGAGAATAGGCGACTAAAAATCACAAGGTAATCATTTGGTTAAGTAACACCATTACTCTCTTTATTTACATTCAATTTGTTTAGTATAATACCGCTAAAGAAGTTTTTGGGTTTTTTGTCTGTTAGATATAAAGTTTTTTGTTTGGCAGAATATTACCAATTATTTACTAATCTTAACAATTTGAAGCAAGAGCTTGGTTAATCAATTAAGGATTTCTTAGCCCTCATTCAGTCTATTTGGAATCAGTTACATCAAGTTACAATCACTCGGGATCATCTTCATCGTAAACAAATTCTTGTGGCTCTTCATCCCAAGTACGAATAAGTGCATGCAACTTTGTTTCATCGCGATCCCTTGCTTTCTATCGATGCAAGTGTCAAGGAAATCCTATTTAAAGAAACTAGGTTGAAATTGGATAAACCTCTTTCCACCTCCTCAAAAGTTGCTCTTGCACTTACTTCATCATGCTCGAAGTCTACATCCTTATTTTATAGGAATTTGAGAAATTAACAATCATGAATTTTCTAATTGTCCTCCAATTGAGTGTAGGTAGCGACGTGAGAATTATCACATAGTGCCGAACTATCCAACTCGTCCCCTTGCCCCAAGGGGGCAGCAAAGTATGCATCTAAGACTTATTCCTATATTGTCGCTACTATCACTAATCACCTTCCTCTCATACTATTTCTTTAAGTAAAATAGAAGCACTTTTTAAACATGTAATATCCCTTGAAGCCGCAGCCTTATATGTTACCCTAGGTAAATCTAGATTTCTTGATTCTAGATGTTGTTATCATATGACTTCTCAATTGTCCGTCTTCTCAAATAGATAACATAGTCAAACTCTTTCATATGTTTATGTGGTAAATGAAAGTTGTATGTCTATTACTCATATAGGAATTGCCTCTACCCTAACCCTTACTTTTCTCAACACTTATTATGTCTTTAATCTTACATTGCATCTAGTTTCAGTTTGTCAATTATGTGATATTGGCTTATAAGTTTCTTTTTCTCCTATTGGTTGTCAAGTTCAAGATTTTCAGACTGGTCAGATTCTTGGAACGGGGAGCAAAGCGAGATCATTATTTGACCTTTCATCGCTTCATTTTTTGACTTCTCAAAAACTCTTTGTCGTTGTTTCATCTCTTTCGGTATATCAGTGGAATCTTCGTCTTTATCATGCCTCTGCTAATAAACTTTGTAGTCTTGTTTCTAGTAGATTATTAGGTGTTTTGAGGTTTTGGTCATTTGATTATGTGCATTATTAATTAGCAAAATAGCACGCTTCATCATTTAGCCTTAGTGATTCTATTGTTGATTCTCCTTTTAGTTTAATTCATTCAGATATTTGGGGTTCTGCACCTTCTTCCACTGTAAATGGTTATCACTATTTTGTGTTATTTATTTATGATTATTCACAATTCACTTGGATTTATTTTCTAATGTATACGTTTATCTTATCATGAATATATATTGAATTTGCTAACATGGTTAAAACACAATTATCATGTTCAAACCAAATATTTCATACCAATAAGGCTTCAGAATATCAAGATTCTATTCTTCTAGAGTTTCTTACGCTATAAGGTACTATTGATCAATGTTCTCGTCCTTATACTTCTTAACAAATGGTAGAACTAAAAGAAAACATCGTCATATACTAGATTCTATTCAACTTCTTTTAGCATCATGTCCTTAAAGGTTTTGGGGTAATGGGTACCCTAACTTGTCTTTACACCATAAGTTGATTTCCTACTCCAATCATCCAAAACACCTTTCCATTTTAATGATTATATGGTAAAGCACCTGATTATCCTAATCTTAGAGTTTTTGGTAGTGCATGTTTTGTTCTTCTCAATCCTCCTAAGCATACTAAGCTTTAACCACGTTCTCGTCTTTGTTGTTTACTTGTATATGGACTTGAACACAAAGGCTATAGTTGTTGGGTTCCTATTTCTAGGAGATTGTGAATCTCCATGCATGTCAATTTCTTGGAACACACTATGTTATGCACATTGTCCAAGTTTGATACTCCATTATCCTGTCTTTGATTTTTCTTCACTAACCCATCTATCGAGTTATCTTCCTCTTCTGTTGTAGTTACCTCAGCTAAGCTCAATAATTGATACTCTAGTCCATCTCCCATTTGTAAAGCATATGCTCCTACTTATAATCATGTTCCTCTTCCTCCTTGTCGATCTGATAGGGTAGTAGAACCCCTTCGTTACCATAAAGATTTTCATTATTTCTCTACTATTTCTTCGTTACATGAGCCGTCCTCTTATCGAGAGGCTATGACTAACCCTAATTAGTAGCAAGTAATGAAAGAAAAATTGTACGCCTTAGAGAAGACGCGCACTGAGGACATGGTAGATCGTCCTAACCGTAAATGGGTTTATAAAAAAAGACTCATTCTCATTGTTATATTGAAATGTATAAAGCTTGTCTTATTGCAAAAGGTTACACATAAGAGTATGGTATTGAGTATGAAGAGACATTTGCTCATGTGGCTTGGTTAACCTATGTTCATAGTTTACTAACTGTTGCTACTATTAAACAATGGTATCTCTTTCAAATGGATGTTAAGAATGTTTTTCTTGATGGAGATCTTAAGGAAGAAATCTATATGCGCCTTTCTCCTGGATAAGCACACTCTCCTAATCAAGTTTGTCTTTTATGATAAGCCTTGTATGTCATAGACAAACTCTTTATGTTTGGTTTGCAATGTTCAATACCAACATTATGAAATTTGACTACAAATTCAATCCTCATGACTCCACCTCGTTTACTTGCTACACTAATCGAGACATTGTTTTTCTTGTGCTCTATGTTAGTGATATGATTATCACTAAGATGATTCCACTAGGATTTCTGAGCTATAGGACTATCTCAAACGATACTTTGAGATGAAAGATCTGGGACTCTTAAGTTATTGTCTAGGACTTGAAGTCACAATGTTTTAAATGGATATTATTTATCACATGCCAAATATGCATTTGATTTGATCTCTCAGTCTGTGATTACTAACGTCGCTATTGTGTTCACTCTTTTATATGTGAATGTCAAGTAAACTCCCTTTGATGACACCCTTCTTGCTGATCCAACTCCCTAATGACAACTTGTTGGAAGTTTGGGTTATCTTACAATTAGTCAACTAGATATGGCATATGCTATTCATATCTTTAGCAAATTCATGGTTTCTCTCCATACTCCATCCTTCACTGACGTTTTTTGAATTCTTTTATATGTGAAGACATATTATTTAATGGTTTACACTTCTCTGATGCCTCTTCATTTGTTTTATCTACTTATCCTAATGTCGATTAGGCCGGTGATTCGACAGACCATCGATCCACTATTGGTTACTATTTTTCTTTGGTACTTCACCCATATAATGGCGTAGCAAAAAACAAATAATCACTTCCAGCTATCTCGTAAGGAATCTAAATATCGGGCATTGGCTAATGCCACTTCTGAACTGCTTTGGCTTCATTGGTTACTTGAGGATATGTGAGTCACTTATTCATCTACTACTTTTCTACATTATGATAATCTTAGTGCAATTTAGATTTCTCATAATGATGTGTTTCATGAGTGCACCAAACATATAGAAAATGATTGTCACTTTCTTCGTCAACATCTCCTTCGAGGCACACTTCAGCATATCGCAGTTTCTTCCATTGATCAGACGACATACATCTTCAGAAAAGATCATCTTCCAAGATGATATCAAGAATTGATTGATAAACTCAAGTTTGTATCCACAAATCCATCTTCAGTTTGAGAGAGGGTGTTATGATTAGGTTTCGATTGGTTAGATTTTGTTATTATCACGATCACCAAGATTGGTGTCTATACTCAGTGTGGTTATGATTTGATCTTATATTTTTATGTATCTATGTACTCATAAATGGATGTAAAGTTGTACTCAAATAATCTATTGAATAAAGACTCTCGTTCTTTATAAAATTATAATGGCATATGCACTCTGCCAAGAGAGAGATGGCCAGATTTAGCAAGTCTCGACCGGATCTAGCTCTTATAGATCTTGCCAGATTTGATATGAAGTGAGAGGGGTAAAGAGGTCGATGATGATGATGGTGGCTTTTGATGGCAGTGGTGGAGGCGTCTCTGGCAGCGGTGGAGGATGCGGTGGCCAATGATTTGCAATGAGGTGAGAGATGGTGGAATTGTTGATGGGTTCTAGAATCTTATTGGAAAAAAGTGAAGAAGTTTTTTGTTTCAATTTGAAGAACCAACAGTCATACATTATTTTTCTATGTTTTGTTTTCTTTTAAGAGAACTTGTTTTTAGATTTTATTATGCTTTGGAAGTTTGAGATTGTGGCTAAGGAGGAAGACCAACACTAGAGATTACAACATTAATGTTTATGCCAATTGTGATAACCTAAAACCCAATAAATATGACCTAGGGAAAATTAGTAAACACTCATACCCTAAACAAATGTAGCCCTAATATAAATTGGGTTTAGAACCATAACCTCCTTTTCGTGTTCAAAACTCCAAATTTGAAGAGAAGGAGGAGGAGGAGACAACAACTATACATATCTTGAAAATAGCAATCTCTAATCTACTCAAGTTCTTGTTATTTTAAATTTTGGAGAGGAGGGTACAAAAAGAGGATGGGAAAGAGGGGTAGTGTCGCCATCGCCGAAGAGGACGGTGGCAAGTCGCTACCATCACCTGAGAAAGGCGACAGTGACATCGCCGACATCGCCGCCCCTACCCATAGTGGGGTGACTCATTGTCGCCGCTATCGTGCTCCACCACGGGGTTGGCCACTGGCCAACCCCAACGGGGGCGTTTTAGCGCCGCCCCACCAATGTCTCGAGGGGGGAAGACTCTAGGCAAAGCATTAGACCGGGCTGAATTGGCCCCTGGACTGAGCTAGGGGTTGGTTCAGCCCTAGAACAATCAATAGGGACCAGACCAGACCAATCAATAGGGACATACCCCAATAAAAAAATAATAAAATATGAATAAAAAAAATATAATAAAATAAAATAGTATAAACATATATATATATTTGCTTTCGAACAGAGCGCTATCACGTCTTCGAGGGAGACCGATCGAGTCCCACCACTCGACCATCACATCGAGCGACGAAGGAGTCGCGGGACTCACACTAGTGGATTCCAACGATCAATTAATGAAAAATTTAATTAACCTAAATTAAAGTATTTATTGATGAGATATATTATGGTTGTATAGTGTCGCGTGAAGGTTCGCATCGGATCCCGAGCGTACCAAAAGTTGTTATAAGTATCGCTGGGAGTCGGGGTAACTGGAGAGCTCTGCTCATCTATTAAATGTAGCTTGCTACTAGTATATCTAGAATTCATGGTTTTAATAAATGACTTGGGATAGGGTCATTACCTATCATGGTTGACTTCATGTAAGGCCTCTTGGGGAGCCATACTCATATGGTGGAACCAAGTTACCTTACATGCTTAAGGGCCTCTTGGGGAGTCCGAGTAATACGGGGGAACCAAGTCACCCATTTCTGCAAAGGCCACTTGGGGAGTCGTGGATGCACGATGGAACCAAGTCACCTGGGCCTCTTGAGGAGCCATGGACACACGGTGGAATCAAGTCACCCTTGCATATTTATTATATTATGATGATTTGTCAACAAGGGGAGGTAACGACAAATGAGACAACGAACTTGCAATTATTTCTATTACAATTTACGTATCTCTCTCGGAACCCCTTTGCATGCATAAATGGATTTTCTTATGTTTTCCTACATTCGAAACTCCATATATCTACTTAAAATGTTTTATGATTATGATATGCTTATTATATACGAAATTGATGTCATGCTACATATTTCAATGTTATCCTAATTTTAAATGCATACTAGCTTTATTTAGCTTTATAGGTATTACTTGCATGTTTAATATTTGAGCGTAGTTCTTCTCTTATTAGGCTCTTTTGGTTCTTTAGGTCACCCCACTTACATGTTAGGTATCCACGTCGGCGCTAGATTCGAGAAAAGAGATAGGTGATAACTCTTTATAGCGTGATCGTTGTATGCTATTTAATATTAGTTTTGAAAAACTAATAATAATGGTTGCAAGCTATACAAATCTATTGGGTAGTTGAAATTTCTTTAGTTAGTTGGATACATTTATAAACATTTGAAGGTTATGGGAATTTTATACGGTCTTTATTTACTTAGCTGAATTTAGGACCCTCCATGATTTAGAATATGATGACATATTGTATTTGTTTTAATTCAAATTCCGCATTTTTTGTAATATTGTCTATATGTTATTCCATAGGTTGTTTAGGCATGCTAAACTATAATTTGGGCCTGATTCAAGTATCGAGCCTAAGTGGTGGTCTGGGCCGGACGACCCGACCCTAAGTCGAGGAAAGGTCATTTCGGTTGGTATCAGAGAATAGGGATTAGAACATAGAGAAATGCTAGGTTAGTGGAACCTAAGTCTTTACAGCGTTTAAGGTTTAAAGGTCAAGTTTGAGTTAGACGAATCAATGGTATGGACATTAGTTCAAAGTCAACTTAACGTACATAAACGATGAGTTTTAGGATGGGATGGGATAAAAAAGATCTGACAAAGATTTATTATATTAATTATTTCTTTCCTTGTATATATGAATATATCGTTAGATGTATAAGGAATACCGTGTTCAATAACTTAAAATTTCAAATTGAAATGGCGACATCACGAGAAATTATAATAATTGTTTATGCAAAGTATCCCAAAATTTCTTGGTAAGAGTAAATGTTATTGTAAGAACTTGGGCTACCAAACTAGACAGTTTAAGAAGAATAAAGGATCCAACCAATGATAGATTAACAATTTAAAATTGGAGATCCTAAGATAGGATCGACACCCAACAAAGTTCATATTATGTAACACGAACAATACGATAATTAGGAAAGATGAGAAGATGTCTTAAGCTAGTTACGAAACCTGTATCTCTATGTAGAGATAAAATCTTCTAAATTCGACATAAATACGAATTGTTAGACAAAGTGTTGCTAACACTTTGGAGCCTGAGAGATTAGTGTAAGTTTCAAAGTAAAAAGCCAAATCGAATGGTGTAAGAAAACATGAAAAGCAACCTAGATGAGTAAGTGATAAGTTTGCTTGAATAAAAAATTTCGAATGAATAGATGTATGTCGTAGGATATTTGTGAATCAAAAGGCACGAACGTTATCTACATTGGAAGTTAAACCATCATTGATTTCTCAGTGAGAGAAGTTCTAAATGAACTATAAGAGCTAAGAGTTAGCTCGAGAGGATGATAAGAGACGTTTGTGCACTAAACGTGAACTTTGACTATGCCAAAATAACATAAAACGACCACCTAGGACCTTGAGTGTTGATTAGTATGAGGATACGATATGACAAGTCTCCATAAACTCGAGTAATTACAATAAGCGATTTTGAGTATGAAACAAAGATTACGATGTAATAAAATACGTACAAATGAGTATCAAAAGCTGCTTAGCGATAGCTATAACAATAATGACTCTGCGGTTTACCGAAGGTGGAAGCTTGATGCATAAGTAAATGGTTAAATGCGACGAAGGAGTTATAAGGTGGACTCTTAGTCAAGATTTGACTTGAATGATGAACCCACTAAAATTAATGTCGATAAATGTGTAATGACAATGATGTTAAGGTATAATTATAGAAAGGAATATCAAGTATGCAAATTTATAGCCTTGAAAGAGAAGTCGCAATCACATGATAAGTCGTTCATGGATGTATAATCGAGATGGTGACAGAGATGGGGTGCTAGTGTTCATATCATAGCAGATAACTATACTTGTTCCTACTACCCGTTAGTGGTGTGTATTTCTTGCCGGGTGGCAGAGATGTTTTACAACATAGATAGAGACCAGATCACATCTCAGTATGGTTCTTTCTAAATGTTAGTTAGATAACTAGGGTGCATGTTATGACTACAGTGAGGATTACAAAGGAATGCCCATAAATGCGTGATGATACAATGAATGGACATGTAGCTAAGATATAATGATTATATTGGGACTCATGTGACGCCGACTTTTTGAGCATCGAATTGTAGAACAAAAATATTACTATCGAAAAGTTCAATGCAAGAGTAAGATCTTATTTCACGAGGGTACAATCAAGTTTCACATGAGCGGATTAACATCAATTAAAAAATGGGTCATAAAAGAAATCATTGCGGATAAATGCATCGATTTACGAGTGTACCTTACTTTTACTTTCGAAGACAAAAGTTCTTTAAAAATCGTGGATGTTGTGATGTCCTAAAACACAATAAATATGCCCTAGGGGCAATTAGTAAATTCTCAAGCCCTAATATAAATTGGATTTACAACCCTAACGCCCTTATTGTGTTCAAAACCCCAGATTTGTAGAGAAAGTAGAGGAGGAGACAACAACTACGCAAATCTAAAAAATAGGTAATCTCTGATCTTCTCAAGTTCTTGTTATTTGACATTATGGAGGGGAGGGTACACAAAGAGGATAGGAAATAGGGGGAAGTGTCGCCGCTACCGAAGAGGATGGCAATGAGTCGCTACCATCACTGGAGAAAGGCGGCAGCAACATCGCCGTCACCGTTGCCGCCTCTACCTATAGTAGGGCCTCCACTAGGAGGCCCCTGATAAAAATTAAAGAAATTGAAAGAGGAGGCGGCAGTGGGCCGCCACTGCCGCCCCCAATCTCGCTCCGCCACGGGGTTGGCAGGAGTGGCTAACCCCGGCGGGGGCACTTGGCAGGAGTGGCTAACCCCGGCGGGGGCGCTCCAACGTCGGCGGCGCCGGTGCGCCCTCGATTAGAGGCGAAGGGGAAAAAGTTGCTCCCCTCACCATCGTTCGAGGGGGGAGGAAGCAGGCCAGAGTATCATAACCAGGGGTTAGTTTGACCGGCGGTCCACCTTAAACTGGGTCAAATCGGCCCCTGTACTGAGCTAGGGGCTAGTTTCGGCCCTAGATCGGTCAACAGGGGCCGAATTGGCCCTTGGACCAGTCAATAGGGGCTAAAATGGCCCTTTACTCCAATAAAAAAATAATATAATAAGTATAATAAAATATAATAAAATAAAATAATATATAACTATATATATATATTCGTATATACCAAAAAAAAGCAAGTAATTGCTTTCGAACGAAGTGTCATCACATCTTCAAGGGAGATCGATCGGGTCCTACCCCTCGACCTTCACATCGGGTGACGAGGGACCCGCGGGACCCACACTAGTGGATCCTAACGACCAATTAATGAAAGATTTAATTAATTAAAGTATTTATTGATGACATGTATTATGGTTGTATAGTGTCGCGTGAAGGTTCGCATCGGATCCCTTGAATACTAAGAGTTGTTATAGGCATCGTTGCGAGTCAAGGTAAGTGGAGAGCTATGCTCATCTATTAAACGTGCCTTGCTACTGGTATATATATAATTCATGATTTTAACAAATGACTTGGGATGAGGTCATTACCTACCTTGGTTGACTTAATGTAAGGCCTCTTAGGGAGCCATACTCATATGGTGGAACCAAGTCACTTTACATGCTTAAGGGCCTCTTAGGGAGCCGGAGTAATACGGTGGAACCAAGTCACCCATTTCTACAAGAGCCTCTTGAGGAGTCGTGGATGCACGATGGAACCAAGTCACCCGTGCCTCTTTCGGAGTGTTGGACACACGGTGGAATCAAGTCACCCGTGCCTCTTAGGTAGTTGACATTTCTTTAGTTAGTTGGATACATTTATAAGCATTTGAAAGTTAAGAGAATTTTGTATGGTCTTGATTTATTAGCTGAATTTGGGATACTCCCTAATTTGGTATATCATGACATATGGTATTTATTGAAACTCAAATTCCGCATTCTTTTGCCATATTGTCCATATGTTATTCTACACGATGTTTAGGCGTGCCAGACCGTAATTTGGGTCTGATTCAAGTATCGGGCCTAAGTGGTGATCTGGGCCGGACGACCCGACCCTAAGTTGGGGAAGGGTCGTTTCACTAGCATTGCTTCATTACTAGTCTTTTAATTTATTTATTTTTTCTTATGGGGTTTATTGGTGTGCAAGGCGATTGACTCGTACTTTTTTTTTAGTTTTAGAAGTTAGATTAGCTTCAAACTAAAAAAAGGTAGATTAACTTGAATTAGAGTCTGCAATGAAGCTTCTAATGTTGAGTCTCAATGGAGTTGTTATATTGGATATGCAGTTTAATTTATTATGATGAGGTCCTAAATTCCTAATATAGCTCACTGTAACTTCGTTGTTCAAAGTAGAGGAGCAGGTAAGAACATTTGGCAAGAAACCCTTTATTGCTCCCTTGGTCGGTTTTCCTTTACAATGTGATTTTGAGTTTGACAACATCCTTTAATGTTGACACAATTCAACAATTTCTTACATTCAGATCCAACAAAACAGGTTTCCATGGTATGGTTTGCGATTTAGATCAATAATTTTAATTGGTTTTTTTTCTCACAATAGAATCAAAATTATATGAAAGTAGCATAACAAAATTTTGCAAATACAAAATATAAACTCTAGCAAGTAAATCATCAATTGATTTTCACTCTAAAGTATCGAAGATGAAAGCCTCCAGCGGTGGTCGAAGCAAAGAAGAGTTAGTGTTGGTGGAGGCAGAGACGGTGGAAGAGTAGCAATGCGACGTAAAAGGTGTGACGATCAGGCGGAGGTCGACGAGATTCGTGATGGGCGCCGCCGTGGCGGAGAGGTTCGCCTCCTTCGGCGTCTCCGCCAATCTGATAACCTTCCTCACCGGACATCTCACCATATTAGGCGCCACTTCGTCCGAGAAAGAAAGAGAGGGCGGCGACTACCCCTTTTCAACCGACATCCGGCGAGGTCTAGCTAGCCGTTGAGGGCAGTCGTCTGCTTCACATTTGGTTAACTTCTTTTTTTTTTTCGGGGGGGCCACTGGACTTGAAACGTCGGATCAACGTCATCTCTGTGCCTAATGTGGTTTCCTAACTATGTTACTCCAACATTTCTCGAAAAACTAATATGAAAAATGAGTTTGGAGTTTATTAATGGAAATCCAATCCAACTATGCTTTATAAACTAAGATGTTTTTTTTATTACTTAGCCATTTGAGAAATGATTTTGGAATGGCTATATGATTTTGATTCCACTACTCTTTTTGGATTAAATAGAGTCTCTCTTCTCACTTCCTAAATATGATTGTCAATAATTTATTATTTTTTTTGTAAATCTTCAAACAAAGTTAGAAATCACCCCTTTGATGTCAATTCAAATGTTTTGAGACACCTAGCTTGTGAGAAAGTGGTTGAGTGATGAAAATTCCCAAAGGAGGAGAGCCCAAGGTAGAAATAGTAGGAATGATAAGTGTACAGGGATATTGATCGAAGAGCCAAAATTCAGATCCAATTCTAAAGCCCCAACTATAATTTCCAACTTATAGTGGTTAGCATGGTGACTATGAGAACTTGAAAAGCCATACGTAGAACTCCATCCCCAACCTATTCGGATGAGATGTGAACCAGTTAAGCTCGCATCCAAGTAAAAAAATTATATTTGATCGCTTTTGACTTATTAATCTTAAAGCCTAAAAGGGATAGTTTGATGATTTCAATATAACAAAGGCAGATTATCTCGGAAAGAGGCATGAATATCAAGAATGTATTCAAGAACGAGCCAATGATTTTGAATATAGTGCGCAAAAGACATTTCAGATAATGAGCCAAAGATTATGAAAACTTTAATAAGGAAAATGTGGATCCTTATAGAGGTTGGTCTAAGCTAGTAAGAGAATTTTATGCGAATGACCATAGTATTGATAGTTCGACTAAGGTCATTGGAAGAGGAATGATGAATGACCATGGTATCTGTTTCGTTACATTCCATTCCATTTCAATTCATCTAATTTTGCTAGTACTTGTTCTTTTGGATTGTATATATTTTGTCCTACTTTCTTGAACCTTGAATGGTAGGTTTCAAATAAATTTGAAGGTACTGCATGTAAATATTGATTGTTTTCCATGAATGAACCGTGTATGGAAGATATGGATAATTTTTCTATAAATTATTGAATTTTACAGAATATTCTATCTAAAAATACTTGTAATACAATTTCATTTTATGATTATGGGATTGATGGTTTGATGGTGTTGTACATTCCCTATCTTATTCATTTTACCATTTCATTCCTTTCACTTGTTATTTGTTAAGAACTTAAAATGAATGCGGAATTTTAGATTAGAATAATAATAGATGATTGACAATTGAAATGTGCATCAATGTTTCCATTAAAAGACAATACCCTAGGTAGAGTTCAAGTGAAAACCTTGTTCTCATGATTGATTTATCGATTCGACTACGCTAAAGAGCAATAATGTGAAGTTGTGGTTGTATGCTATATATAAGAACATGCACATGATTACATTAGAGCTAGTGTTAATGTAATCCATATAAACTCCAAAACGGGTTTGCATACTACTTAAAAATGAATTTAAGTTTCATAATATGTATAGGAGAAGACATTGGTGTGTTTGACTTAGCCATTAGCCTTGGACCACCTGTTAATTTTTTGTACTTAGTGAAGTTGAGCCAACCCAACTTGATTATTTAATCACCTATCATTAAACCTATAACCCATTAGCCTTTTTATTCTTTAAAAACCACATTAGAAAACTTGCATGATCATATTGAAAGTGAGAAGGTCTAAATCGAGTAAAAAAATTTAAAAAGTGATAAATAAAAAATCCCACTACAAACGATTCCAAGGAAATGAAAATTTTCTTTCAAATGAGAATAAGGAATTGGAAAAGAACTATGAAATGAAAATATAATAATAATAAACTCTTCAAATAAAAGATGTAGTCTGAGTGTTGGTAACTATATTGAGTTATGTTTTTACAATGCTTTGCATCTATGAACACCTTTTCTTAATACCCCCACACCCAACTAAAATGACCTGAGATATTGAATCGTATTTTATCCAAATGATACCTTGACTATGTCGATGGAAAATGGTTCTATAAGTTCTATATGTGAAATCTTAGTATTCAACTCTCTATTTAGAGACATGTTTTAGGCTTGAGTATACTTTTCAAGGTAACTTTTAAGTAATTAAAGGCTTTAGTTTTAACGAATTAGCGCAGTATTTAACGAAGAATTCCTCATGAAAATGGGCCAAATATCTTGACTTCAAACCACTCTACTTAAGTTTTCTTGTTTCAATTTGGCAAATCATAAGATTGAAGAAACCATTAAGTTAAAGTCAGGTACTAAAAAGAAGCTGATTTGTATTCTTTGTAATGCAAATTGCTTATCTTATACTCTTTTACTGGAGACGAGCAAATATCTATGTTTCAAGGATTTCATAAGTATGTAAATGTGGTATGTTTTAGTGTTAGTTTGATATGTTTCACGGGACTTTATTCCCCATTTACAATATGTATCCTTTGTTTTTGTATTTTTAACATCAAATAGGAAATTTGGAGAAAATAAGAAAAACTTGTCAAATATCTAGTTAAACAGATAAAATAAGGCCCTACCACTACAGAAAATAGGTAGAAATAGCAATAGAAAATAGCGACGAGCTATTTCCGTCGCCATTTCCCCTTAGTAAATTGCGAGGGATTGGCGATGGGGGCAGTTATTGACCTGCTGACTAGATTAGCGACAGGGTTCGCGACGACCCCCCGTCGCTAATCATTAAGCATGAAAATTCCTACCTAAAATGAAATTTTCTCGCCACGTAGCAATAGGGCCAACACACTCTCTCTTACACCACCAAACCCTAATCTCTATTACTTATAAACTCCAAAAAACCTTTTATGTCCCAAAACAAATCTCTCCGCCTCCTCCCCCCACTTTTTCCAGTGTTGCCCCATCGCTGTTGCTCGCCTTTGCTCTCCTTGCCACTTTGTTGCTCGCCCTCTCGCTCTCGCTCGTCGTCGCTACCCTCTCTCGCTGTTGCCGCCCCTCTATCGCTTCTCTCGATTAAGCTCACTGCTCCACCCTCCCCTTCCGCCTCCGCTTCCGCCTATGCTTTTGCCTCTGCCTTTGCCTCTGCCTCCACCTCCACCTCTGCCACCGCCTCTAACTCTGCCTCTGCCGCCACCATGCCAATCACACCTTCCTATCGTCAAAGTTATGAATATAAGACTGTTCTTTTGATTTTTTCAAGTTAATTACTTTTCATTATTTTTGTTGTTGTATTCATTATATTTCACGGTGTATTCAAGTGATAACCCTTCCTTCTAAATAGGGTACCGCGTGGCCTAATCCCGCAATCAAGCCTTAACGCTAACCACAAACGACTTAATTACATAAAGTTAGCCTTTTGTCCCTATATTCTCCAATACACGTGTTTAGATATTATTAGATTTCAGAGTTAATTAAAACTTTTATCATTTTAATATTATCACATATTTTAAAGATTATGCGGAAGCTCTTAACATGCAAAATTCCTAAGTGTGGAAAACTAGGAAACACGTCATCACATACATGTATATATCATAAAGGTAAGAACACAGTATGATATATGAGTCTCAAAAATGGGAAGATATGCACTCAACCCATTATACAACCCAAAACTGTACAATAAAGATATAAACAGTAATTACATAGCAAAATTCGATTCATACAAAAAATGAGAAAGGAGAATCGCCAAAATGTTCAAAGAAAGTCACTGATATTCTCCTTCCCTGGTCTGCTGCTGCTCGATGGACCTCCACCCACCATCACAAACTACACGGTGAGTATATTGATATTTAAGTAATAACTTGAGAATTCTATGCCACATTTCCAAAATATAAGAAAGGTATTTAAAAGCATAAAGTGGTGAAAGAGTTGTTGAATCAAGTAATGCAAGTAAATACCATAGTTAAAAATGTATAAACTGACAAAAGGTAAGCCGAGATGATCTACGTTCAGTTGGTGCTTAGAACTATCACCTAACCTTTTTCACTACTATATGGAGCCACGCTCAACATACTCCATGCAAATAGTTGAGCTGCACTCTATGCGTATAAATCATCTATCTCACTCTTGCCGACCACCCCGAGTCTCATACCTCGTGTGTCGCACAAGTTTAGTGGTAAGTGTCTGAACCCCGGTAGACCCATGTCCCTATGAACTGCGCATCTCTTGTTCAATGGACACTAGATAATCCCTATTTTAGTTTTCAAAAACCAATAATTCTAACTCTCCAGGATTTCAAAACTAGTTAAGCTACAAAGCCAAAGGAAATAGATTATGAATCTAATCCATTCCATCTTATCCTTATAGAATGCTTTTCATCAACTATCTATCAAGAATAGCATCAAGAGTAGAAATTGGAATCTATAAAACATTTCGCAAGGCATCATGTCAACAATATTCAAATATGAATAGACACAAGAATAACATGATGTGAGATTACGAGTAGCAATGTCTACAAATAGAATATAAAATAATAAGAGTCAATGAAATGAAATATAGAATTCTTACAGCTTTACTTACAATTCACGATGCTTATCCAAGCCTATTCGGCCTCTCGACACTCCAAAACGCGTTCCCGAACTCCCGATATCTCCCTTTAGTTCCCCGGAGTTGTTTGATAGGTTTTAGAGTGAGTTTAGACTGCCACTTAGAGTTTTAAACTCATTTATAATGTTTAAACCATTTTTAGAAAGCGCTGATTTTTGTACTGTCTGGGCAATCAGCGCGCTTATTCTTTTAATAACGTGTTAATTCCAACTTTAGCGTGCTAAATTAAATATGTGGCGCGCTAATTAAGATTAGCACACTATTTTTTGACATTAGCGCACTAATTTAAACATTAGCGCACTACGTCTATATCTATCGTGCTAGATTATCTACCTAGCATGCTATGTGCAGCAGAACCCAGAATTTTGCATTTTGAATTCTAGGTTTTTGCTACACTAGGCCATGTTCACGCCTTAGGGACCTTCATTCACGCTACTGAGGTCCCTAACTTCAAACCTAACATAAAACAACTAACAACATCAAATTCCATGAATTCATAAACTTGAGCTTTGTTAATGGAGAGGAGAAATTACCTGCTCGAAGAACTTCTTCTTCTTCACCTAACCTTAAATGAATACACACTTTTCTCCTCCTCAAGAGCACTTCAGAAACTCTTCTTCTTTCCCTCCTTCCTACCAACGATTTGAGATGAGGATAAAAAACCAAAACATTGACTTAAATGTTTCACTTGACTACTTGGATATATTTTAACCTTAGCTCTTGATCATTTAAGGACACTTATCTAGATGTTCAACTAGTGGACCACCTTAACACACTTGCCCCTCAAGTCATGCTTAAGTGACTCCAATAATTTACTCACTTGACCTCTTGATTTGTCAATACGTATCTGGATACACATCATGTGGTTGTTGAATTTACTTTCACTAACTTAGGCATTTTGAAATTACATTGGTCATGACTACATCAAAGCTACTTATAAAATCATATTTAATTAAGCTTACCTCATAAGGCGCTAACTCGGTCTCACGTCGTCACGTAATTCAAGGTACGTCTCTACTCGTCTTGATACCAATATACCCATATAAATTGACTTAATAGTCTACACAAATACAATACGGTAGGCATACATCATAAAAAATATAAAATATACTTCGACCTTTGCCTCGGTCAATTAACATATCGAAGTGTGGCTCCTACATTACGGATCATTGATCTTGTTTAAGGAATTATTCACAATTAGAGATTTTGGGCCGTTACGGTTTTTCCCAACTAATGAAGATTTCTTTCTCCAAATTAGAATTTGAACTAGAATTTATACCTGACTCGAATAGGTTCGGAAACCTATCTCTCATATAGTCCTCCCGTTCCCAAGTGAATTCTATATCATAGTGAAACTGCCACTTGATAAGAAATTTTTGGATAGACGTTCCTCTCAAGTTTTGTACCAATCGATCTACAATCTGCATAGCCTACTATTCATATGAAATATCCTCACTCAAGTCTATCTGACTTAAATCTACAATCGTACAATCACCTGCTCTCCACTTAGCTAATCGAAGCATGGAGATATGAAAGACTAGAAGTAACTCAAGCTCATACGCAACTTTTCCAACTCGTTTCTTAATCCTAAAAGGTTTGATAAACCTCGATGCAAGTTTACCTTTCACTACAAACCTCTGATGACCCTTTTGAGGGGAAACCTTTAAATATACAAAGGATCCATTAATGTACATGAGATCACCACGATATTTATCTACATATTTCCGCTGTCTATCCTGGGCTCCCTTAAGTTTCTAACGAATCAGTTGTACCTTCTTCGTGTGATCAACAAAAATCTCAGGCCCTACGGTCTCCCGTTCCTCTAACTCAGCCCAACACAATGGGAAACAACATGGTCTACTATTTAAAGCCTCAAAATGCGCCATCTCAATACTAGCCTGATAACTGTTGTTATATGAAAACTCACACAATGGTCGGTACTCCTCCCATGATCCACCAAACTCCAAAGCACAAGCCCGCAACATATCCTCGACAACTTCAATCAATCTCTCAGTCTGCCTGTCAGTTTGAGGATGAAAAGCCGTAATAAACTATAGGCGTGTACCATACTGCTCCTCATACTTCGCCATATACTAGATGTATACATAACATCTTTGGCTGACGTAATGGTCACTGGTACCCCATGCAACCTAGTAATGAAAGAGTTGTTGAATCAAGTAATGCAAGTAAATACCACAGTTAAAATGTATATACTGACACGAGCTAAGTCAAGATGATATACGTCCGGTTGGCGGTGAGAACTATCACCTAATCCTTTCCACTACTATATGGAGCCACGCTCAACATGTTCCATACAAATAGCAGAGCTGCGCTCTACGCGTATACATCATCCATCTCATTCTTGCTGACCACCCTGAGTCTAATACCTCATGTGCTGCACAAGTGTAGTGGTGAGCCGGAACCCCTATAGACCCATTTCCCAGTGAACCACACATCTCTTATGCAATGGACACTAGATAATCTCTACTTCGGTTTTTCAAGACCAATAATTCCAAGTCTATAGGATTTCAAAACTAGTTAAGCTTCAAAGCCAAAGGAAAAAGATTATAAGTCTAATCCATTTCATCATATCCCAATAGCATGTTTTTCATCTACTATCTATCAAGAATAGCATCAAGAGTATAAATTGGAATCTATGAAATATCTCGCAAGCCATCATGTCAACAATATTCAAATATTAATAGACACAAAAAGAACATGATGCGAGATTACAAGTAGCAATGTCTACAAAAAAACTATAAAACAATAAGACTCAATGAAATAAAATATAGAATTCTCATCGCTTTACTTACAATTCACAATGCTTATCCTCGATTATCCGGCCTCCCGACACTCCAAAACGCATTGCCGAACTCCCGAGATCTCACCTTAGTTCCTTGAAGTTGTTTGATAGGTTTTATAGTGAGTTTGGACCGTTACTTAGAGTTTTAAACCTATTTATAGTGTTTAAGCCATTTTTGAAAATTTCTTATTTTTGTATTGTCTGGGCAATTAGCACGCTAACTTTTATATTAGCGTGCCAATTCCAACTTTAGAGTGGTACCTTAAATCTCTAGTACGCTATCAAGATTAGCGCGCTAGTTTTAGACATTGGCGCACTAAATTAAACATTAGTGTGCTACCGCTAATATCTAGCGCTAATAAATATTGGTGCGCTAGATTATCTACCTAGCGCGCTATGTGTAGCAGAACCCATAATTCTGCATTTCAAATTATAGGTTTTACTACATAAAGGCCATGTTGATGCCTTAGAGGTCCCTAACATCAAACCCAACGTAAAACAAAGACTAAAAACCTCAAATTCCATGAATTCATCCACTTGAGCTTTATTAATGGAGTGGAGAAATTACCTAGCTTGAGGAACTTCTTCTTCTTTGCCCAACCTTCAATGAATACACATTTACCTCCTCCCCAATAGTAGTCCAACAACTCTTATTCTTTCTCTCCGTCCTTCCAAAGATTTGTGATGAGGATAAGAAACCAAAATATTGACATATATATTTCATTTGACTATTTGGATATATTTGAACCTTGGCCCTTGATAATTTACGCACATGTATCTCGAGGCTTAACTAGTGACGCACCTTAACACACTTGTTCCTCAAGTCATGCTTAAGTGAGTCCAATAATTTACTCACTTGACCTCTTGATTTGTCAATATGTTTCTCAATGCACATCATGTGATTATTGAATTTCTTTTCACTAACTTACGCCATTTGATGTTACATTGAACATGACAATATTAAAGCTACTTATAAAATCATATTTAGCTCAAATTAATTAACCTTACCCCATAAGCCCCTACCTCGGTCTCACGTTGTCACGTAACTCGAGGTACATCTCCGCTTTTCTCGATGCCTATATACCCGTATAAATTGACATAATAGTCTAAACATATAAAATACACTAGGCATACATCACAAAAAATATAGAATATACATCAGCCCTTGCCTCGGTTAATGGACATATCATGGTGTGGGTCCCACTGTACGGGTCCTTGATTATGTTTAAGGAATTATACGCAATTAGAGATTTTGGGCCGTTACAATTCATTTGTTGATTTGTTTGTTTTACAGTATATTCATTGTTTGTTGTTGTATTTGATTTACTTTTTTTAAGTTTTTTTTTCGTTTTAAAATTAATGTTGTTTTCTTAAATATAGTTTTTCGCCAATGCGTCAAAAAATAGTGATGGGATTTAGTGATGGGACCCCGTCGCTAATCCATCGAAATAGCAACGAAGGAATTAGCGATTGGCCTTCCTATCGCTAGATTGAAATAGCGACTAATCGTAAAGGATAGCGACGTTTTTTTGTAGTGCTTGATTCCAACACCCTGATGTTATACTAAAATTGTTAGAGCATCTCCAATGGGATCATGGATTGGGGTGGAAATTGATCCACCTAGGATACAATCCATATCCATCCCAAAAAATGCTCTCTAATGGGACCAGAAATTCATGATGTTCATCCTATGTTGCATGGAATCAAAGTTGAGGGTGTTTAATACAATGTCTACTTCTAGACATTTTGGTAGAATGTCACGTCAGCATTGTTAATTCTTTTAAAGTTTTTTTTTCTAGCCTTTATTAATTTTATGAAAATTAAAAATAAAAGTGTCTACTCATCAATCCATGGTCTACATCCACATTATCATTGGAGATCATTTTAAAAGGTGAATGTCTTTCTAGTGTCACAAAAGACAGACATCTTTTTCACATAGATGATGTGATACCAATCCATGGTCTAAATCCATGTTACCATTAGAGATGCTCTTAGGTGTCCTAAGATCTTGACTCCAAGAATTGTAGGAAAGATATATACATAGTGGATATGGTGCGGACCAAAAATTTCAATTTCCTCACGATTCCCGACGACACAGAACAATTTACGAGATTTTATGTTAGGATTTTTTTTGTGGAAGCTTTTGGACGATGGTTTCATGGTCAACTAGATATGAATGGAGCGATTGAAGATATGGGTAAATATAACTTGTGTCCATAAAACATGGAAAGCAAAATCTCTCCTGATATCAATATTATTTCCTCTCTTTCCTTTAAATCGAACCTATCACCCTCTCTTTTCCATTGATTCTCATTTTATCCCTCTATTTTTACTTCAATGGTTCTAAGTTTCTATATTGTTTCAATGGCGATTACAACAACTATGCTTGGCTAAATTCTTGTCAAGATAAATAGACTATTATTAGTATTTATTTATTATATTACTATATTAATTTCCATGTATTTTATGAATCTTGTAACTTCAATTGCACTTTTTATTAGGTCCTTCGTTTGCATTAGGGTGTAGATTTCTACTTCTCTATTGTCTAAATACATGTGCATATCATTTCAGTTAAGGATTATAGTTAGTAATTTTATCGCCACACTGTAAGGAAAATAACATTTGTGATAGCCTGGATCATGGACTATTTGCTTTCTAGAATTCCTAGGTGTTATTGAAATATAGATTTTATAATAGAACAAGCTAGTTAAAGCCTTAGGTACATGTTCTCACAAAGCTTAATAATGCAAGGTTATTGAATCTACTAAGCACTCAGGGTTTTGCTACCTAGTTAGTATGATGTTGTGTCGTACGTTCATTCCATTGACATGAAAAAAATGAGATGACGGGCGGTGGGTAAGTCACTTTAGCATTCCTATAAGACTTAATGAAAAATAATCTTTTCAATCGATGATTAAATCTGTACCCACACAAGTCCATACTTCCTTTAATCTAGATTTTTGATTAAATTAATTTCTAGCAAAGTATCTACAGTTTCTATGTCCTATAATTTCTTTCCTAGTGTTTATTTAGTTATTTGTATAGACTAGTTTCCTTCTAAAACCCCACTTTTCTAAACCTAATGTTATCCACTACTACAAATTTATAGTAGTCTTCTATTAGGATTATTTTGGGTGCATTCCGCGGCGCATCATTCATTAAATTTAATTAAAGTTTAAAATAAGATAATATCAAAAAATAAGAAAAAAGATCAAAATTGTGGAAATGTGCTAAAATTTAGAAAAAAATATAGGAAAACGGAAAAGGGGTAAAAATTCTACCAAAAAAAAGAGTGCCGCTATAAGCACCCCACCAATTAATGAAGGCACACCATTGTTGAAGGCACCAAGTTGTTTACCGAAGGCACCCTAAAATTTTAAATGAAATCTCGAAATTGCCCCCTAGTGCACCCTACCACCAAATTCAAGAAGGGTTTGAGCATCTCCTCTTTCAATTTGAGCAACTCCTCTGTCAATTTGAGCAACTCCTTTATTTGTCGTTGGGGTTTTCTTCCATATTCGGAGAGCTCGAGTTGTTTGAATTGGGTACGTTGTAGGGCTCGGTCTTAGGGTTCCAATCTCATAAGAGACATTTTTTCGACAGCTTCTAGGTATGTTTGAACTCGATTTTGATAGATTATAGTACAATATTTGTTTGTTTTGTGTGGTTCGTATGCTAGGTGAGGCAAAGTTGCGAACCCATTTTTCTCGGCCACACAGAGCATAGAAGATGCTAACAATCTCATCTAACCATGGCTGAGATTTAAGTTTAAGGTTAGTTGCACTTAAAGTATCAATTACATAGTAACGAGAGACACATAGTTGTCTCAGTTAACCATAACCGAGATTATGCTTGACAAATTCGCAAACCTATTTTTTCGAGCCACATAGGTTAGAAGATGCTGAGTATCTCGACCATTGTTAGTTGAGATTTAAGTTTAAGGTTAGTCATGCTTAAACTCTCGATTACATAGTAACAAAGATATATTGTTGCCTCAGTTATCCATAACCGAGATAATGCTTATGTATTATTGTTTTACGTAGCATAACGCTGCAATTGCTCTAGGTCACCACATCTCGATAGTAATTTAGAGTGTATAGTTGATTTCCTTTCAGTGATGTACAACCGAGAATGAAGAAATTTTCTAGGTTGTCCATTGCCGAGACTAATTGTTTTATCTCGGGCACGCCTCACTGAAATTCTAATTGTTTTCTCAAACCTGCTTGACCGAGACTATAGAAATGGAAGATTTTATTCTTATTTTTTTTTGAATTTTACTTCTATTTCTGCTCCAGGCGCTTACATGTTGTAGTCTTATCAGGTATGGCTCATTCAAAAACCTTAATGACTAGGGAGGAGGTTGGTGTTGAGGTGTCAAGAGGTAACCGTAGGCGAGGTGGTCGGAGACCACTGACTACATCTTATCGGAAAGATTGCTGGGAATCGTGTAAAGAATGTTCAATTGCACGATGAGGGTTCCAACATTGACACACGTCGACAAAAAGATCATGTAGTTACCTGGGGTGAAGATGAGGCTCATGCTTCAGAGTCTAGTAGTAGTAACTCATCAGAACCGGAAGACACCACTAGTACCGATCGTAATGTGGGTGGGAGTACAGTGTTGGAGGTGGCTATAATGAAAGAGAGTCATAAGGGCATTTGAAAATGTGTGATCCTTTCCCTGGTGGTCCTTCGGATGGATCATTGCTGAAAAGCTTTAAAGATCATGTCGTATTAGCGATTTGGTGCAATGAGGTATATAAAGTTTCATTGAATGGAGTACTTAAAAACTTGTGGTTTTCATATAGCTGATAAAATTTTTTTTGCTGTTGTAGGGTCGCCCAATACTTAAATGTATCAATCACGGTGCTCAGATCCAATAATGGGACTTACAGTCACGCCACCCTAACACGGAGGGCTTTTAGAGGATCATCCAACGATCTGGGTTGAATACGCTGATAGACTGCTCATACCGTAAAGGTAACAAGGAGGTCATATATGCCTTTGCGGAGCGGTGGAAGCCAGAGACGAACACATTTAACTTACCATTCGGTGAAATGGTAATCTTTTTGGAGGATGTGAGTGTTCTCTTGAAGATTCCTGTGATGGGAAAAGTGGTTGCAGTTGAGAACTTTGCAAGGTACACCGAGGAATCTCGCTCAGATGCGATTAAACTAGTGTTCAAACTACTTGTGGTTAGCATTGAGGATGCTGAGGATGAAGTGAACATCAGCAAGGGGCTCACAGTGCAAAAATGTTGGTTAAAGAGTCGATGGTGCCCCAAAGCTGGTTCAATAAACACAACTTATCCCCTTTAGAATGCCCAGCCCAGGCGTACTTGTTGTACCTACTTTCTTGCACCTTTTTTTGCGGATAAGAGTGGATCTCGAGTATCTATTGCATTGTTGAAGCTTCTAGAAAATTTGGACGACGTGGGAAAGTATGCATGGGATTACTTGTACTGACACTTGGGGTCTGCCACCAAAGTATGAGTATCTCAGATTATTTGCTACCTCACATTACTTGAGGTATATTTTTATTCAAACTTACATTGTTTTTTGAATAATTAGAATTACGTTTTGTATTTCCCTACTAACTAACGTTATATGTATTTGTAGGGATGGGTGTACGACCATTTCAAACTTGGGCTCGTCATACCCAATGTAAAATACATGGACTACGTGCAACCTCGTGTCGGTAGATGGATTCAAAAGCACAAGACCATAATGAATATTGAAAAGGTTTGGTCCATTAGGATAACGCCGGACATGTTGCGGCCAAGCGAGGTTTTACTGTTTTAGTTTTTGTTTGAATGTTGTTTGAATGTTGAATGGCGAATTATGGAGCTCGTACTGTTTTACATTAAATATTTGAGTGTTGTCTATGTTTTGGTGCTATTGTTAGTATCGAGATTTGTTTTTAATGATTATGGTTTACAAACATGTTAATTTTACGATAAATTAAAGAGTCTTGGTTCTTCAGGGACGAGACGAGAATGAAATTATCGGTGGCATACAACCAAAAGTTCCAAAAACTCCTAGGTATGTACCCCGACAGATTCGTATGAGCCTCATTGACTACTAACCGAGAGTTATGTAGACAACAAAATTTGGTAATGTCTAGGTTAGATGCGAAAGAAAACATCTATCACATATCTGTTAGTTGGTGACGAAAATAATGCCATAATATCGGTTCCAGCAAACCGTGAGGTGACCTAATTACAAGAATTATTATATTCTTGGTATGTAGTAACCGAGACCACGGTGAAATTCTCGGTCGTATCATGCCGTAATCTAGTAGTCTCGGTAAGCTATCAACCATAACCCACCGTAACTACGCTTATAAACTCGATAGTGTCTTGGTTATGCATGAATGAAACTAAACATTTAGTTTCACCTTGGAGGAACCTAGAATTGTCTAGTTGGGTCATGCATGGGTCAACGAGTCATATCTGTAAACTAACAGATTACATAGCGAAACATTTCTCTCGGGAGTGTCATACCAAGAATGTTGGATAATTTTCAGTTATTGAATGTCGAAACGTATGCATGAGTCACGGACCGACTTGGCCGAGAGTTAACTTTTGCACAATTACAAACCATAACATAACAATATTAGCAAACCAAGAAGCATACACTTAAAAACTTTTATAACAATTAACTTTGATACATATTTATTGAACACGAAGACTATAGGCACATTGAAGTATACACATCAAAACTTAAAACATTAAACACGACTATTGATAACTGAGGCGAAGCTAAATCTACTACGGAAAGTGTGCCTTCTTGAGAAGTTACAACTGGCACAATTTCTCGAATTACAAATCCATCACGCCAACCTTTAGCGCACTCCTCAGCATACCTTTCCCACGATGGATATAATGATGACGGTGGTGCATTCACAATCAACTTCACCTGTCAAATACGAAGTAGAACGTTAATCTATTATCATATGATTAGAAGATGCAAAAACACAATTCACAAAAATTGTACAAACTTACCCTAACCCAATATATATTCCTATCATTAATCATGGCAATGATAATTCGACTATTGACGGTGGGACATTACGAAGCAGAAGAAATTTTTAGCAACTACCATGTTAGAGGTTTACTAGAATGACATTGAAGGTCGTTGATTTTAACAGCCCCATGTCTGGAAGTGTCGACCATTCGTCAAAAAAGGCACCAACATGATTATCCGGACAATGCACAACAGTCTTAACCTTCTCGTAACTCATTCCAAGCACTTCCCGCCAAAGGTTTTCATACAAGATTATCTCATCAAACATCCTTCTACATACTATCTTCCAACCATCGACATCGGGAAGTCCAAGCCCTGAAGCAACACACCGATATCCATAATTACCATATCCTATCACATCAATAGTGCTCTCAACATATGGCAACTAATTCGGTTCTTTTCAATAAGAATAACCAATCTTAGATACACTTTGGGTCTGCCGACATGTACGACGTATTTTAGGCCCTACTTTATTTTTCTTCTTTCTCAAAATAGAAGCCTCTTCTGTCGATAGTACATACTCAAGCCTGCTAGGCAATCTTGTCATCGAAGTATCGTCTTCATCGTGTTTCCTCTTTGGTCCTATCTTCTTTCCTCTATTCAATGATCTTTCAATTGAAAACCCCGGTGTCCTTCCCTTTGTCTTTATTTTTGTAAGTGGGATAACTCCCAGTGTAGATGAAGGACAACTAATCTCCCTAAGCTGCTGAATAATCCTGATGCGATCGCCCTCGTCACTGCAAGCATTGCACTTTTCAACACTTTTTCAATCTAATCGTTCACATCGTACCCTGACTGACCCACCGGATTCTCTGGTATGATACTCAACTTTCGCCAGTACACATGAATGTCCTCGATAAGGATGGGTGAACAAGCAAATTTATGAAAGTTTAGCTCGTGTGCACAAGAAAGACCATGCGTGGTACGTATGTCATAACCACAATAAGTAGAGTCACGTCCAACATCCTCTCTACGTTCCAATTCATCTCTCATTAACTTAAGCGCCTTTTGAGAGACATAACCACGCAATCGCCGATAAAACCTATCAAAATATTAATGCTGCACCACATTCAAACTAAGCTCAAATGATGCTTTGATGTTGTTATGTTGGATCCTAAGAAGACCATCAACCACTATCCACAAAGTCTCGAAATTTGTCTGACTGTTGCCAAGATGTAGCTTCAAAGTGGAATGCGCAGACTCAACCCTCTGTGTCGTTTCCCCAAAGAGCATAATTCGATCTGTCTATGCCGGTACAAATTTCTCCTCGTACATCTTCACCATGTGTTATCCAAGTAATCGGTAAATCCTTTCACATGATCGAACTCAAAACGCAAGTCATTCATCCTAAGTTCTACTAAGGCCTCCTATTTACCATACAACACACTTGTCCACCTATCCATGGAATGAGCGAAGCTTTCGTTATCCCCAAACATCTTCTTAGTCTTGGCGAATACAACTTTGTTGATGTTCGATGAGAAAAGAAGGTGAGACGATGAAGGAAATACTACTTCGATGGCACTAATAAGGCCTAACTCCTGATCCGTAATAAACACGTCAGGTTTAGGCCACCCATCCAATATGGATCTCAAGTTCTCAAGTGCCCAAACATAATTTGCATGGGTCTCCGATGATATGAAAACAAACCCAACTAAGAACGTCAAATGCGTTGAAGTGATGCCAACAATCTCCAATAACGGCATTTGATGCCTATTTATTTTGTAAGTGCAATCCATCAAAAGAACTGAAGAGAAACACCATAGCAACTTGATCGAATCAGGATGTAACCAAAACATATCAGTGACGATATTCGTATCGGGATGCTTCCTATGCCACGACATCCACTTATTCTTCTCCAATATGTGCAATAGTTGTTGCATTTGAGTCCTCCCACCCGCATCCTCAATTCCAAATTTTTGTCATGCATTATATATTGTCCGCATTGTCGATACGTTTTTAACATCTCTTTGCTTCAACGTGTTGAGGATATCTCTTGGCTTCACATTACCCTTAGTCATCTGCACCACAACCACTGGCTCACCCTTATCCAATCTTCCTACAAATGATTGGCCGTCCAACTTTTTGGTACGTGATTGTGCCTCCCATAGATGACAATGACATAGCACAAAGAATCAACATTTTCCTCGATGTTAATAAGAAATAGGCATCCACATTTCTTTGTACCAGTTTGAGTCCTCCCCATTTCCTCTTATTCTTCAGTTCTTGGTGTCAAAGCAAGTTTTGCCACTTTAGCTTTCCCTGCTCTTTGTGACATTGCCCTATATGTACCGAACCTTTAACACGCAAGTTTGACCCTTCCCCTGTGCTTAATCCCTCTGGCATCAGAGTGCTTCATTACTAACACAAACTTCTTCTCACGACCAATCATTTGAAGCCATGAAATAGTCGATTCTCTAAATGGGAATCACCTGCAAGAAGTAAATGCATCCTTGTTGTCTGGAAATAAAATCGAAACCAGCATTACCTATAATACATATATTGTAACATTACGACTCAACCAAAATGCACAGTGAATTCACCAAAAAAACCCAAAAACAAAATTTTCGGTAGTACAAGTCCACGACTCGAAACTAATTTTCGTTCCTTGGGAACCGAGAGTTACGAAATAGTCTCCGTCATTTTATACTGAGACTATACAATTTTTCTGCCAAAGCATGACAGTGACTTACGGATAACTCTCGGTGGCTTTTGACTGAGACTTATTTATAAGTCTCGATACTGCGAGGCCGAATCAATCGAGCCCATGGAACTTCAACGGAGAACATGAAAACCCCAAAAAAAAAAACACAATAAATTTCAACAAATACCTCTTTTTGTACCTCCTCTTGCACCATTGTAGTACATTCATCCATTTTAAGCTGGAAACAAGTTCGGAATAGTCGAATTTAGCAAACCCTATATTGACAAACCATATCATCAATTTCATTGTTTTGAACAAAAAACCAGTTCATTCAAATCATCACATGGTTGTAAAATAGTGTTGCCTCTCTATCGAATGATGTGAAAATGCATGAATCGATACACGCTCGGCAAACAAATATGTGGCTTTAGGTTAGAGATGAGAGACCAACGTAGTGGGGTGCCCCAAAATTTGTTCGAAAATGGGTTGTGAGATTGGAGAGTTTTTATATGAAGGGTCAATAGAGTCATTTACATCAAAGTGTAATTTAGAGGAGAGAATGTCTAAAAAATTGGGTGCCTTCATTAATTGGTGGGGTGCCCATAGCGGTGCTAAAAGAGGGTAAAAAAATTGTGTTTTCAAACTTTTCTGTTATTTTGCACTAGGGTGTAACATGAAAAATGTGCCACCGTTAGATATTTTGGATAAAAATCTTGATTTTTGATCTCATACTATAAATGACTTAATGTGACTCTAAAATATTGAAAATAGTTTAGTTGGACATCAGGGACTTAGGAGACTACTTGAGCATCTGGTGCATATTTCATTGCACGAACAAGATATTCGAAATGTTATTTATGATTGCTTGAGGTATATAAACTATGTAGAAACTATGCTATAATTCCATTAATTGGACATGTTCGTTCATCGCATAAACTAGCATACTAGGGCCAACTATCGTGGGCGTGGTATGAGCAGCATTCGCATGTCGATCGTCGTAGTGAGAATACTGCTAGGTTAGGTAGGTTTCGAGAAAGACTGGCGGTGAGTTTACTCGCGTCATTAGTCGATTCTCAAGAGGGAGGGCCAGAAGTCCAACTTATATCCGTTGGATAACTTTCAGTTGACCGTGGGTTGTTGGTGTATGTGACTGGCCGGTAAGGCCCATTATTTTCAACAAAGCCGACCTCTGATTCGACGAGTTTATGACAACGCACTCGTGTCCTTTCGATTATTACGACTTATTTTCATGCAATTTTATTTCCAATCTTTTTTATTTAAATTGAGTGCTTATTAAAACCTTATTGATTACCTATGAATGCTAATCAAATTTTTCTTGGATTTACTCACATGAACTTGTCTTTTGCCATGTTGCACATCTTATGATGAGTCTATGCTAGAATGTCACCCTTAATCTTGCAGAGCCCCATAACTAGATGTCGTAGTTGTATATATATTTATTTCACTATTTCTTGGATTTTCGGAGGACTTGTGTACTTGATACATGTATTCAACCACTATTTTGTATTTTTGTCGCTTTTTGAGGATATACAAAGTATCTTGTGTTGGGTTTCTATACAGCTGGATTGCTAATTTTGTGAACTATTTTTATTTATTCTATTTGCATGCTTTAAAGATTTTCATTTTACTTACTTAAGATATATTGTAATACTAAGTTGCCAAATCAATTTACTTGGATGTTTTCATGATAAATACTAAATATTGACTCAAGATTTATATAAGTTAATTAGTCCAAAATGGAAAAGATAAGGGTTCAGGTCACGATCCGTGATCTATAAGCATGCAGTGATATGACATCTTGGTGATGTGTATGGCGACGTAGCAATTCTCAAATGGCATCAAGATTTGTGGTTGCCACACAGAGGGGTGGTTTTCAGCTGAGGGAGTCTTCAAGCTAGTCTCAAGGTTGAAGGAGTTTCTTATGTAAGCCCTAGGTGAGAACTTTAACAAAATCTTTAATTTTTTCTTCTAGTTGATGTTTCTCCTTTGTTTTGGTGTATGGAAGGTCAATAGGTATAGATTGATCCGCATAGAACAAAGATCCCTTGCACAAGATCGATTTTGAAGTATTTGTGGTTCTTATTGGTTAACTTATATCTTATATGTGTCTTAATGTTGGGTATATTAGTCTCCATTGTTATTGTTAAATTTTGATTAGGAAATAAAAAGGTTTCTCTTATAGTTGAAGTTATGACTATTGTTGGGTATGGATTACGTGAAGAGAATAGGAAGTAATGTCATTGATGAATGGTTTTTTGGTATTTGTTGCTTGGGATTAGGCTTATTCTAGAGGTCATTGTGTTTAATGATGATAATAAGTGGTGTACGAGCGTGTTTCTCTTGTGTCGTGGGAGTCTAAGGGTCGAGAAGGTCAAAATTTTATGACATACCACTTGATTTTTAGATTCTAGACTTTAAAGCACTTCGCAATGATGGAGCATGCTCTTTAAGGGAGACATGATGCTTTTACGTGGAGAACACTCTATCCATAAACACATGCTAAAAATGTCTAGCATGCTATAATCCATGAGCATGCTCTACAATGAAGAATATTTGATCAAGGAGTCTAACTTGACTTTAAACACTCTAAAGACTCTCTAAACATGGACAAAGGACAAGTGTCAAGTAGTTAAGGGTATTGACTTCCATTTATGTCTATGTAAGAGTATAATAACGTAGATAGGGATTTGGAATATGATTGCATCAAATCAAGGTAGATGGGGTTTGCTCTATTATCAAACATATCATACTATTTAGTATAACATAAGTCTCACGTAAGTTCGAGTCTTAGGATGAAATGTCATGTATTTTTGAATAAGTTATCAAGGAGTCTAACTTATGTTTCGAATGGGGAGTCATAATCCCTATAAATCGAGTTGTTGAATTTTCAGAAAGAATGAAGAGATTTGAAGAAATTCATCAACATCAAGAAATAACTCTAAAGATGGGACAAGTTTTTCAATTCCTGATTTCTTTGAACTTTAAATCAGGCTCGTGCCAACATTAAAACTTCAGGCCTATATCATTATCAATCAATCTGGCCGATGGAAAAATCAACCATTCAAGCCTTTGTCACAAGGTTCATGCCTACCTTCAGGCCCATGCCATAAATTATATTCAGGCCCATGCCTCTTGGCCCATCGCCTGTTTTTTGCTTATTATCTATCCATACATGACTATGTCACTCATTCAGCTCAATCACTCATTCAACTCAATAATTTATACAGGACCACCAATAATTCAGCTCACAAGACCACCAATAATTCAGCTTACATCTCAACAATTTCTTTACAAGCATAAAACATGGCAATCACATCACTATACAACTAAACATCATTCAACCAGTTCAAATCATACATCTGTCCTACAATTCATACATAAAGTATTTGCTATCTGAATTTACTTTTCTTAAAGTAGATGCGTCATATTATCTATTCTTTATTTTGGTAAAGCAGTATGTCAATAATTTACTTTATTAAAGTAGATGTGTAGTGTTATGTGTTGAAGATTCGTCACGCCAAGGGCTAGTTGGACTTCACTCCTTGTTAATAGTCAGAATAAAATCATCTTTTCATGATAATGCATCTTATTCTTTCTTTTTCCTTTATTAAAGCATGAGTGAGTCGGTTGGACTATCTTTCCATGATAGTGCGTCATTTGTTATTTTCTTTTGTAAGTGTATGCCAGCATATTAAGTGGTGTATCTTTAATTGTGAGGCATACGTTTAGCGTGGCCACAATTTTCTTATCTATTCGTTTATAAATACCAACTTTATTTGAGGAACTCCTCATTCGAAAGTTTAAGCTTCGTATTTCTTTTTTACTAGTCTTTCTCTCGAAATCATATATCCCTTTAGTTTTAATCATCGAAACCTTTGTTCAAAACATTCTCGACATTATCGTCGTCACCTCATCAGCAACCGCTAATTTGGTATCAGAGCCAAATTCCTCCATCATTATTAAGTAATTAATCAGTTCCTCGATCACTCCCAATTTTGAGTATATATTTCGAATTTGTCAAAAGGATTTCAAAAAGATTTTGAATTAACACTTTAAGTTTGTGATTTTGATTTCAAAGTTTTTCTTTCATTTTTAAATTAATTCTTCTCTTGTTCACTCTTAGAAATTAAGCTTAGACTTTCCTAGCCGCGTTGTAAGTCTAGCATAATGATAAGAGTAAGCCTACCAGTAAAACGTTGACCAAGTTTGAATCATCATCCTCTTCTACAACCCTACATGACCATAAATTGAAGTCTGAGATAATGCAATCAAAAATAGATTTAAGAAATATTAGTGAAATTTCTTATAATGACATAGAGCAATCTCTTCAAAATTGAGATATGCCTAAAATAGATCAAAAACAAAATTATACTCAAGGTTCTTTTTCAAAAAATCAGGAGTTTATAGTTAAACTTGAAGAATATACCAAATCAATAGATGAAGAAGGTTAAGCAATATTAATAATCTCTCTTGAAAAAATTAGATTATATAAATAAAAATATAAATATTTGCATATAGAATTAATTCAAGTAGCAATAAAACCATTAACTACATTAGGACTTAACATATCAGTTTTAGCGTCGGTAAGGGATAAAAGACATATAGAATTTAAAGATTCACTTTTAGGAATAACTGAAGGAAGCTTCACCGAAGGTCCAATTTTCTTCAATTGTTTTCCTATCTTCACATTAAGTTTTGACTATCAATTTTCCTATGAAGCATTAACATTAAGTCTATATACTCAAGGATTCAAAATGAAAAGAGTATGTTCAAATGTTGTTGTTGTTTATCGGATTTACTATAAATTAATGCACATAAAAATTCCTGCTATTTCATAGACTAATTTGCAAAAAAGGACATCTACATTATTTTTAACAAATATACAAAATAAATTTATCACTAGAAAATAATTAAATTGAAATGATAGTAATATACCAAAAATATGGGTAATAAGAGATAAAATAAAGAAGAAAACCCCTAGATAATACAAATGATCAAATCATTCCATAACAACTCATGATGATGGGTTAGTAGAAATACATTTTGTATCTCAAAAATCTTGTTCAACAATACCAACTATAAATAATAATTATATATATGAAGCACAACCAGTAAGAGCATCAACCTCCAGGATTCCAACTCATGTGGCATATCCAGTTACACCTATAGAAGAAAATGTTACCATAAATGATTTTTGTGATTATCAAATAAAAACGGTTCAAATAAAAAAAGGAACCTTTGAAATAGATTAAAATATTAAAAAGAACAATTTCTTAAACATCCTATAACCCTAATATTTTGTAAATTATGTTGTAAATATCAACAAGTATCCATCAGAGAAAAATATTTTGCTTATATATAATCAACAAAACGGAATACTCGAATTTTTTTATTATTTAGCCCAATCCTGTCCTAAAATAATAAATAAAATTAAAACTATATGGGAAGGATCTAAAGGAGAAAAATATATTCAGACTCATCCCTCGTTAGCTCCTATTAAAATAACAGAAAATATCAAAGCAACTCCATTAAAAGAAAGTTTTGACGAAGAAAAACTCATATCATGAAAAGATATTAATCATATTATCGAATAAAATAACTTTACTAATGTTTATCTATCTACATTGTCCTTATCAAAACATTCTAAGAATGAAGCATCGGCAAGTAAACAAACAAGCAATGAGCTTATTTTGAAAAAAACTATGATAAAGGATACATTATGGACTCTCCCTAGTACAAAATCATAATATTCAGATGAGTTAATACAAACAATAGCATATAAGTTAGATACATTACAATTAGATTCCATACAAATGGAGAAAAAGGATAAATCTCCAATAAGAGCTAATTTAGAAAATCAATCTATTATCTCAGAACCTCAGTCAAAATAATCATATGATTTTTTAGAGCTAAATCATATTGACGAAAAAATAAACGAATATGATCGATCATCTGATTTAGAAATTCATCGTATTCTTAGACCTCCAAGACATCCAACATATAATGTAGAAAAGGCCCAACACTATTATTCTCGACCACATCCAGTTGATTTGTTATTAGAAGAAAATCCATCCAAAAGAATTAAATTTAAAGGAAATGTTGTTTATGAATAGAATATAGATGGATTATCTTAATATCGAATAATAGAAGTTGTTCAGCATATGTTAGTTTATGCTAAGGTATGTAGGATACAAAACCATCCAGAAATTAATATAACCGATGCAATAGCAATTGGTTTCAATGGTCAATTACATGTTTGGTGGAACTACTCATTATCTGCCAAATAAAGATTACATATTTTAAGTTCAGTACAATGTGTTGATAATAACAATTTAATCTTAAATGCTTAAGGACGAGAACAAGCAAATGGTGTTTTATGTCTAAGTGCTAACATAATATGGCATTTTTAGGAATGTTATCCACTGTAGTTGAAAAAACTATAGAACAATTACAGAGTTTAAGATGTAGAACATTAACTAATTTTCAATGGTATAAAGAGACCTCCTATATAAAGTATATACATTAACCACAATAGATGCATTAATTTAGAAAGAACAATTTATAGTAGGATTACCATATTTTGCAGAAAATGTTAAAATATTGTTAGTCAAAGAGGTGGCAAAATTATTAGTTATAACAATTTCACTCATGGAGACTTGATTCGAACAACTAGATTAACCATATGTAATGATATAAAGCTTAAGAAGCAATTAAATAAAGAAAATAAATAGAAAAATAGAGATTTTGTCAATTTTGTTATCAATTTGGACATGATGCCAAAATAAGAACATCCTCTATAAATTCTAGAAATCAAAGATGACATCACTGATTTTCTAATAATGAAAACCAAGAAGCTTACTATAAGACTAATAAATTATAGAAATACAAAAAGAAATATAATAAGAGTAATGTAAATAAAAATAAAATAAATGTTACAAATGCGGAAACCAGACCATTATGCAAATAAATGTCATTTAAAAAATTATAAGAAAAAATTAATGAAATTCAAGAAACTAGTTCTTCAGAAATCTATTAATGTTTAAATAATATACAAAATACTTTTACTTCTACCTCTGAAATAGACAATGAAATAAATATATTAACTGCACATGAAAATTTGATTCTAGAAATAGGGGAACAAATAGCAGGGGAACAAATAGCATATCCTACTTTAAAATATAAATATTATATAGAAATATTGAATAAAGCAAACAATGACGAGACAATATCTCAAGGGTTAAAGTTGAAAATCGATTTTTAGAAACAAATATATTTACATAGTAATTATTACACTATAGAAGATATTTTTAATGAAGTCAACAAAAAATGAGTTTTATCAACGAAATCTACAATTTACTCTTAAAAAAAAGAAATAAATCAATTAAAAACTGAAATAAAGACTCTAAAAGATAGAATGACTAAATTAGAAGAAGATAATGTCAATTCCGAGAATTTCTCAGTCTATGAAATGAATGTTTTGATAGAAACACTTACACATTATACTCATCAACGATGGTTTACCCCAATCACTTTAAAAATAAAATATTTTAAAGTTCTCTTTGGACTATAATACATAATTTAAATGTGTAGTAATTGAAATCAACACACTATTGTTCCACCAAAACTGTCTCTGATTTCCAAATTTGAAACTATGTACTTCATTATTTTAATAATGCCCTAGTGTTCTAAGAATAATTCATACATTTTTCTTAATAGATTGAATACAAGACATGCATTAATTGACTCTGAAGCAGACTTAAACGACATAAGAGAAGGTTTAATCCCACTACAATACTATGAAAAAACTAATAGTCGAGTTTCTACAGTAGATGGAAATAAATCCATCATTAAACTAAAAATTCTTATGATACATATTTGTAGAAATAATGTTTGTTACCCACTTCATTCATTATTGCAAAAGATCTCCAACATAATATGCTATTAGGTACTCCATTTTTACAAAGAATTCAACCATTTTCTAACACTATGGAAGGAATAAAACTTTGTTAGAAAATAAAGAAATTGAATTTCCTTTCATTTCACCACCCAAGAATAGATATCTAAATCAAATAATTAACCAAATAGAATATAAACAAAATTATTTAGGGTTCTTAAAATTTGAGATTAAAAATCTAAAGACAGACCAAATAATTAACACCCCATATTTTCCATTAATAATAAAGGTTGTGGTTGTGTCTGAGAAGAACTAGTGGAGGAGTTGTTATCAAGTGAGAAAACGTATCATGAAGCATATGAAGAAGTAGACAAGCCCAATCAGGAGGATTGCAACATTGTTAGTGTTTCAGGGCCAAATGATTTACTTGACCATGTTAGAGATAAGATACATATCGAAGATATTATGCAACATGACAGTGGTGTTGATCTAGAGAAGTTAAATACAATAATGAAAGATAAAAGTAATGAATACTAAGGATCACACAATACAGAGTTTGTGCAAGGGGCAATCAATTTTATTGTATCAATGAAACCATTTCAATAAGAAGTGCAAGTTCAATGGAATAGTGAGAAATTCGAGAATTTTGCAAAGACTTATGAGAAAATTACAAAAATGATCCTTTTTGAAAAGACATTCAAGGTGTGCCAGATTATATACAAATTATGAAGGATATGGTAGCATTCTTGAAAGGATTAGAGGATATAAGGAACTACACAAAGGATACATAATTAAAGTAAACTTGGTGCATCATAGTGATCATTTGAGAGCCGTAGTGCAGGCATCGAGATAAGAATGTTAAACGTAGCTCTATTGGGAGGCACTCTAGGTGTTTTTAAATTCTATTTTCGTTTAATATTACTTTTAAATAATCAGTATAGCTATCTAAACATTCTACTAGTATTTTTTTGAACTTTGATGAAGTTTTTATGCAAATTCTGTAGGAAGAACCATTTGTTGAGTGTTTTTCATCAGAATGGAGAATTCTAAATGTATTCATCGTATTCACACAATAATCAAGGAGTTAGAGTGGTATTAGATAGGGAAAATCGATGAAACATGAGTAAAAATTTTGGAGATTTTATTTAACAAGGTTGTCATGTAGTTACGACATTAAGTGTATTAACATACAACACTAAGATAGCGCCAACATGAAGGTAAGTGAAAAGTGTGAATTTTTATATAAGGATAGCAGACAGAGTTTCGTCGCTATGAATATACACAAACAACATCGAGACGGTGTCGAAATGGAAGTGCAATATGCTCACAGAGCTATTGAGATCGTTATCATGTAGTCACAGCGCCATCCTTATAAACGACTGACATCGACCTTGGGATAGGATTTTAAACCCTAGTTCAATCGATTCCTACACACTTGCGATTGATTCCAAACCTTACCAACTGAGCATAAACCCCTTCTAGAGCCCTAGTTTGAGTTATTTTAAGTGAGAAAAAGTGTTCCTAGTGATTAACAATAATGAAAAAGTCACATTACGATTTTGGACAGTTTTGAGAGCTAGGGCATCAATTTTGAAAAGTGAGCCAAGAAAGCACTAGTGTTGAAATTAGTGAGCAAAGTTAGAGGTGTAGAAGTATTCTATACCAGAAAGTAGTCCAGCATTGAGGTAAAATTTTAATTTCATTAGTTATTTTTTGAATTTTAATATTAGAGATGAAATTGAATTGATTATAAAAATTTGGGTTTTTGGATAGAAATTTGAAGCTGTGTGTGTTTAGAGCATAATGTGGATTATTACGGATTAGTGTGTTTTTATGAATATCATGGCATGTGAATGACCTTTGTGAAAGAAACCTTATTTTGTAGTTGTGTTGTTGCGAAGCTTTTGAAATAGAAAGAACATGAAACAAGCTAATTAAGATTGTGAAGCTAGAGCACCTAATATTGAGGCATTTACTTCTGGGTTGGGGATAATAATGTTTTTTGTCATTTAAATCGAAGATGTTTATTATTAAGGAAGCTAAGGAGAGGTATGAGGCTATAAAGAATAAGGAGTTTATTTGTGAAAGAGGAATCAAACTCTCGGCTAAGTATGATGAGAGAGTCAGCAATTTCATTAGGCAATGTGAGTTGGAGCAATACACGAAAGACTATAAGGAGAATAAGGTTTATGAAGTGTGTGAACTAATGTATGAATTCTATGCCAATGCAAAGTTTACAAAGAAAGGAGATCCAATAAGGGTGAGAGGACTAAAGGACCCACTTAATGAGCATTAAATAACAATTTGTATAGGTTAGACTACTTTAATATGATTGGAGACCCATAGACTTTTGTTTTTGACGTATATGAGAGACCCTATAACTTATATCCTTTTAGAACCATTGTGAGAATATTAGTTGTCCTAGGACAAAGGGGATGGATAATGGGAGCTGAGAATGTGCCAAAACATATTAGGAGGGGAGTGTACGAAAAGTTTATAGATGTGGCAATATTTCTTGATTGCTTCATTGTACTAGACTACTAAGCAGGGTGAGATATACAAACCGACGGGGTCCTGTTTATATGAGATTATAAAGAATTGGATAATCAACGTAGGGGAAATCATTTACAGGAATTTGAAGGAATCAATCTTGATTGAGAGAGACAAAAAATTATTGTTTCCAATCCTCATAACCCAAATGTACTCAAAGGATATAGTGAAATTTATCCAAGATGATGAATTTGATGTAGAAGCCCAAGCAGTAATTGATGAGGTACTTATGTTGACCTTGAAATCACTAAATAGATACAATGACTTTGAAGATAAGAGAGAGATAACAGAAAGGGAGAGACTTGATGCCAAAATGTTAGCTAAAGAAGCCAAGGATCAAGCAAAAATATAAGTAACAACAGTAGAGTGTTCCCGAGGTTTAGCTACGGGCTATTACTTTGTAGACCATATGATTAGAGAGTAGGACTTGGATGTGCCCTAGGTCGATACACAAACATTCTTTGTCTTATAATTTTAGTTAATAAAATAGAGGTTTTCTTTATTGTTTTATTATAAGTGATTGCATGTTTACCTAATAATAATATCTATTGGTATTTGTTGAAATGTCCTAAATGTCCCTAGTCGGTAATTATATGGGGAACTATAATGAATTAAGAGTAGTGCGAATCTAGATTGATGGTCAAGTTATGATCATGTGTATAGGGATACGAATCGAGATCATAAGTACTTCTTAGGGAACAAGGTATTGGACCGACCTCTATGAGAATAGCACATAGATTAAGTCCTAAGTGTTACTCACAATCGTTATATCATTTAGTCCTTTGACATGAGATCACAATAGACTTCAATATTACGAGCATGGTAATTTGACAAAATCAAACGTTTTATTTAACCGAACGATTATAAAGATTGCGATTGGTTACCATGTGAATAATATGTGAATTTATGTAATCAAGATAGAATGTCACTTTCGTATAGAGAGAAATATCAATGGATCCATCGATATGACAGACTGATAATTGCTAAGGTCATGCAAATTGATATGATCAATGTTACTTAGATGCTTTCAGTTTACCTATTGATCAAGGCGAGTAGGATTGAACCTTAATTGAGACTTTCCACGCTTTATATTGAATAGAAGGATATCGCACCACAAAAGGCTATGATATACGTTAATCATTAGGTTGTACTGATTTTGATATTCATGCTACTTAGGTAGTCATAATGGCTTGCCGAGACCGCTTATGACTTGTGCACCAAAATGGTTTGGTTCACTCCCTACGCCGTATGAACCATTAGGTTGCACAAAAGAGTTGCTTTCCGCAATTTCAATTGGTCCAAAGTAATGAGTTTTATATGATAAAATTCATGACATAAAAGCCCTTATGATTTGCTATATGATAACTATTTAATATGGAAGTTCGTGTAATTTTGCTTAACTTTCTTAAATACAATAGTTATATTATGAATATGTTTGTTAAGTGAGCTTATCTACACATATAAATAGAGGTAGAATCCTAAAATGAACAAGATTATTATTTTTTCTATTTTTGAATTTTTAAGGTTTTGGGAGAGGAAGGAAAACGTCTTCTTTCTCTCTTGGGGCTAGCACTCCAAATTATGGTCACCATTTGTTTATGGATTTTTGATTAATGGCGGGCACTTGAACGTTTTCGTGATCGAACAATCAGTGGATTACTTTTGTATATCTAGTTTAATGGAACTTATTTTCTATCCTATTGAGGTTTTTCTAAAAAAATTTAAAATTTTTCGCTGCATATGAACCCTAATGTAGCATCCCCTAACTCGATTAGGGTGATACCTAACTTGAAACTCTAATTAAGCCAAATTAATCTCACTAGACTTAACTAGAGCCAGCAGCCTCTCTTCTTACACCAAATAAACACCATTGTATATCCAATATCGATGTAAAACAAATATTCAACGCAGCAGAAATCAAAAACTTTTTCGATAATTAAAACACGATATACAGTACCAAATCAAACCGAAATAAACCTCGGTTGTATAAAATCTTCTATCTCCTATGGTATTAAGAAACTTTAATTCAATACAAATATATAAAATAAGGGAGGATTCATTACATTGAAAAGAATATCAAGACTCCTAAATCTTCTATATCGAGTAGTCGTAGCACTCATTATTTTTTGTGAAATATTAATTTGGAGTGAGCGCTCCAACTTGCTCAGTAAGTAGGGATTCACATAGCCATCAACATTCCATATAATAATCAAGAACATTATGCACACACAATATGCACTAATCTTAATTAGCAAGAATATGGAAAGATATTACATTGTGATTCTCATTTTATTTGTAAAACTAAGGTTGATTACCCACTGACGCTATTAATGCAATCGCTAGAACAACACATTGGCCGATGTGCTATCTAGCCAATCCATTAATGCCCAATGGTTCTATCCACAACCCTCTATTGAATATATAATCCACACAACCTATCTAACTAAGTAGGAAGTTGCATATAGTCTGGGAGATCAATCCCTGTATCCTATATAACCTGGTCTTAGTCTTAGGAACTTACTTTCGTGAATAACATTAAACACCGTTTTCCACTTATCAAAACCATCATAGTGTACATAGTCCCCCATTCAGTCCAAAAACTACATGAAGTACATATACTAATTTAGCCATGCAACATTGAAAAATAAGCGAATCCATACTTACCTCTGTTTTGGTCTCCATTACCAAAATCCTAACTTTTTGGTTATCACACGCTTTCCAAGTGTTCCACAACCTATCACAACTTATTTTTGATCAATATAGGTCTAATACCTTATGTTTAGAACCCCTAATTGAGTACCTAATTCCTTAGAGAATTCTAAGTAAAACATCGCACCGTTGTTGTTTTCATGGGTGGGAGCACGCTCGTTCACTTGATCGAGCGCGTTCCTCCTACTTGGTTCATCCCAATCGATAAAGGGAGCGTGTTCCTCTGCTAGATGGAGAGCACTCCACCCTACACTATCTTAACAGTAAGTAGGGAAGCAACCACTATTTCATTAACAATTCATCACTAAAACCTCAAATACTCTCCCAATTCATCAGGGAAGACCTCTAATAAGGTAACAACCCATTTCTGGTAACTAATAATAACAATTCACACATAGTTCATCGCCCACCATCAAATTGAACTTAAAAAACTCAAAAATCGAACTTACCAATAGTGATGATCTCTGATTACTAGTTGTTTAAACTCCACCATTCAGTAAGAAACTCATCTCCTAATCGACTTCTCTTGATCAAACCTCCGGCTGGTCTCTCTTTCTTTTTTCCAATGATCAAATGCAATAGTAAGGATAAACTTGATGATTAATTATTTATTTATATATATATATGAATTTTTCTCGAGATACGCATTGTATCATCTCAAGGTCGATTAAGCGATGGATGTGTTAAAATGACACTTCTTAAAGTAACACGCATGTTGACACCATCAACACTTACGCTCGTCTCTAGGCTGATCAAACAATCTATATAATTTAAGCTAAACTTATAGTTTTAATATATGTTTATATATTAATTATATATAAATATGTATACTTTGTATATTTTCTCGCCAATAAATTCACCAAACAAGCTTATAAGTGTTATCGGGTGTGCACATTCATTTCACGACCCTTCGACGCACTTGGTCTACCAACTATTTATTGTTCAGTTACCAATTATAGGTCTGTATTAATTTCTTATTAATCCCACAACTTATAAAATTCATTAAGATTCCAAACAAACACTAATAATCATACAAACCTATGCACATGCTATTCGAGGTACGTCGAACTTAATAGTGAGCCTAACTCGGGTTAATTATAATTTTGATTAACATTAATCACCAACTTAAGGTAACAGGTTGTTATAGTCTCCCCAATTCAAAGCAATTTCATTCTGGAAATTAAAGTAAACATATAATTACCTGTTGTTTCGAAGAGAAATAAAAATTGCTCCTTCATATAATATTCATGCTCCCAGGTTAATTCTTCATTTTTGTGAAATTACTATTTCACTTTAACCAAAGGAATCTCTTTGGTTCTCGGCCTCTGAATCTTAAAATCAAATATCTAAATCAGTTGCTCATCATAAGATAAGTTTTCCCGAAGATCAAATTCTTTCCAATTAATCCTTGGAGTGAATTAAGTCTCCATTTTGTGAAGCATAGACAAGTGGAAGACATTATGAACTTTAGCTAGCTAGGGAGGCAACTCTAACCTGTAAGCAACAGGACCTGTCCTTTACTATGAACTGCCCAATGTACCTTGGAGCTAGCTTACCTTGCATTCAAAATCTTTACGACCCTTTCATATGTAAGACTTTCAATAGAACAAGATCATCATTTGGAAACTCTAACAACCTATAATGTTTATCGGCGTATCGCTTCTGTCTTAGCTACGTAATATTCAAACGCTGGCGAATCTATTAAATTCTCTGTGGGTAGTTCTGAATAAACTCTAGCTCAACTGAAATTGTATCTTAACTTCAACCTAAAAAATCTAGTGAACGATAACGCTGACGATATAGAGCCTTAAAAGGAGCATCACAATACTAGTCTTAAAACTTTTATTACAATCAAACTCACTAAAAGGAATGTATTTTTTCTAGTTACCGCCAAACTTCAAGACACAAGCTCGAAGCTTATCCTCTAGCACCAAAATTGATTGCACAAGCCTCTCACTAGTCTACAAATGGTATACCATACTAAGGTTAAAAAAAATTATAACAAAGGATAAGAATAGTTCCCAACAGTCTCTTTAATTCACTTCGCGGTTTAGACATGAATCTAAGATCTCTATCCAAAATAATTGACACTAGAACTCCATGAAATCTCAACACCTCACATACGTACACCTTACATAATTGGTGAAGAGGATCTCACATAAAAACTAGCAAGAAATGCAAAGATTTTGTCAACCTATTAACTACAACCCATATAACATCATGCTTACGTTGACTCAGAGGTATACCAGAAATAAAATTCATCAATATATATTCTCATTTCCACTCACGAATAGGTAAAGAATGTTATAACCTTCCAGGTTTCTTATGCTCAGCCTTAAGTTACTAACATATCTCACATCTCTGTACAAACTCAACAACATCAGTCTTTATCCTAAGCCACTAATAGATATGTCTCATATCTGATATATCTTAGTGTCATTAGATAAATAAAGTAAAGAGATCCATTAGATTCTTGTAGCTGCTCTTGCCTCAATTAGTCCGGATCTGGAATCCCTAATATATCTCTGAACCATAAAGCACCATTGTAAGAAATTAACCAATCAGGATGATTAACACTAGTTGCTAATCTCCAATGCATAATATAATCCTATTCGACTTTCTGACAATCAACCACCTACTGAATCATTTTAAGTTCAACGCAAATTTGAGTACAAAATAACATATTAGTAGCTGTTGAACTAGCTCTCTCAGTTGATGATGTGTCTGATAAACTTACATGAATCTTCATCATAAATACTTCCTTAAGAACCGGCAATAGCTACATCTTTTATCCATGTTTTTCTCCTACTTAAGCTATCCGTAACCCATTTTCCCTGCATGGGTGACACTCTAGAGTGAAGTCATAGTTCTCGAGAAACTCTAGCCATCTACACTTCCTCATATATCCTTTTATTTATTTGAGTTGTAATTTCATACTGACAGTCTATTAATACCCTTTTGTGTAGTTCTAAATTACTTAACCTCAAATAAACTTAAATAATTAGTTCTTATCCCACAATATTTGACAACGAAGTTAAATATACAAATTTTTGAGGAAAACACCTTAACATCATATTTAGCCTGATTATATTAATACCAAAGAACTCACATAGGAAAATATTTCTTACTGTAGCTAACATCTTCCAAGTCACAAGCTTAGAAATTATAGTCTCTATAACTAAGATTAGATGTAGATATATTATGATAAGATTGAGAAAGGGCTCTCCCATCTATTATACATTTCTTCCCCCACTAGGAAGCAAACTTTCAGTTCCTTAGCAAAAAATAATTTTGGTACTCCATATTTTTCAACACTTTTTATACACATATATCTCACTTACTCTTCCACAAGAATTAAACCACAATACTAGCAAGAAATTTATAGACTCTATCAATCCTACAATTACAATATCAATAACCATCAGTTTTCATTACAAATTAGGTTAATTCATCATAAATTTATGAGCATGAAATATCATTCATATAGGGCAAGCATAAAATAACCCTCCAGGTTAATATCACTCAGTTTCCACTTGCTACTATATCTCATATTTCTTTATAAAATTGATATCGTCAATTATCATTCCAGGTCACTAACAACTTATTCTTGTCACAATGATTTTTTATTTCACCTGAATGAATCTTTTTAAAGAAGTCGATGAGATTCTCACAACTTTTGTACCACACTTTTTGATTCAATTTCTATGAACTCTCTCTACATGCTCAATTTTTTTTATCTAAGATTGCCCATACCAATATAGAATACTAATAACTAGTAGTCAACCCTTGATCTACAAGATAATCTCAATTAATTTCTCTAATAATTCATCAGTCATTCAATCATTATTAGCTCAATTAATTTTCCCATCAGAGCTCCAAAGAACAGACTTATATTTACCAATCTAGACACCTCAAGTGATTATGTACCTACATAGGACTTCAATTGTTCATCTTTACATATCTCATTCAAAAGATATTACTGAGCAGATTTTATTGTAAATATGTCCAGTATCCATTTACTTTTTTGTTTATTAGTGATGCCTTCCATATTCGGTACAATTACCAAGTAGTTATCTTGAGATTATCAATCCCAATAAATCTTCTCATAATTCTAGAACTAAATTTAGAATAAAAGATACAATTTTGCTTTATTGTGTCAACACACATTCTTACCTAAATAAGAAGTCTTAAGTTGAACCTCTAACTTCTTTCATAATTCAAGTACCATCAACTAAACATTGTAGTCAAACTATACTTCGACTATCCGCAAAGGCATCGTTGTATTTAATTTTAGCTTACAAAAATCTCATACTTGAGTTAACTGAATAAATCACATAATGATTCTAGAGATCCCTGGATTAATCATTTGTAATATTCAATTATTTCAATATTACTTTTTTTACCTTTAAGTTGAGTATATGACAATCACATGTTGGGTATATGACAATCTCATGTTGTCTTAATTTGGGACTGAGGCTATGTTATTTTTGTTGTTGTTGTATTCAACACTCATACAAGTAATTTACCTTGAAACTTAGTACTCACACTTTCAAAATCTGGTCTGAACAAATTTATTGTCACAATTTATAATTCTGTATGGTAAAGCTCTTGCAGCTTATAAGTCTTTAAAGATTACAGGTTATTATTGATAACACAATAACAACTTGATTATAATAGGGTTTTAAAACTCAACACCTTTTATTCATGAATATAGCATGAGTTCTAGTAAGTTATAATTGTTTTCACAATTTACTTAAAGTGATCTAGCAGTTGCCTAAAATCATCTTTGAATACATCCTTAACTCTTATTATACCACTAAAACAACCATATCTCGACTAACTCTTGAGAACAACTAATTTCACCTTATTGTCAAAACGAGTCGTCAATCCTGGGCAGTGAATATTCATTCCCGCTACCATATTATTCTTTGGATTCCTTTAATCTTTGGATTCATCGACCACTCATTCTACTTATTTTAGACTATACCAATCTAAAATATCAAATTAGGATATCTTACGAACTCACTGCTACGTTCTCGATTAAACTGTCTTCGAACTTTTCTATTTTAATATTCTCGATTTCACCTTTCATTACCCGATAAATTGTTGTTCATTCCAATATGGATTCACCCCATAACTGGAATTTGTACTTCATAACAACTTTTGACGTATAAATACTCTAGTGGTTTCCTAACCCTAAATGGGCTTTTATCATTAACCACTAATTTATTTAATGGGTAAATTTCATTGCTTCATTACTAGTCGCAATACTAGTATTAATCATACCTCAAAGTGGTCTACCATCTTTGAGTTCCACATAAAGTCATTTAGTATGCCATTGCTTCATAAATTCCATTCTCCTTACACATGTCTCCAGGTCTTGATCCAATAAATAATTCATCTCTGACTATTATTTATCTAATAATATCTACGAGAACAAAGACCTTTGAAAATAGTTAATAGGAAAAGAGTTTAATTTTATCTATGTAAGTTTTCTTTATGTCTTTCTTTTTTAAACTTCTTAAGGTTAAGATTCTCTTGAACTCTTACCTTAATGCTTTCACATATCATGAGAAATCGATGGACTTCAACCATCTTATCATCATTTCGGAAAGACATAACTGTTATATCTTCCACGTAAATATAACAAAGCATAACAAATAACATATATAAGTTTTTTATCTATTAGTTACACCTTAAAATCGTGAGAAAACCATATATTACATCCTAAGCTTTTTCGTAACAAATGACAACTCTCAAAGATGATAAACTTAGAGTATGGTACCAAGATATATCAGAAGGTATAACCTTAAACTTTGATACTTAACTGTATCCAAGTTATCACTTGTTTCCAAGTTATAAGGTTATTTTGTGTAGTAAATTCTAATACCACATCGAAGTTGATTACCTTAAGATTTGGAGTATGCTTTGACCAATCTCCGATACTAAACTATATCAAATTTAATAAATGGAATAAAGCCCTTAAACTCAATCTCTGAATCGAAACTATGTAAGATTTACCACTTAATTCAAAAGTCATTAATCTTAGGAATGATAAACCTTAGGCTCTGAAGTAGGCTCTGATACAAAGCTGTAGCATCCCCTAACTTAATTAAGGCGATACACGGTCTGAAACCCTAATTAAGCCCTGTTAATCATGCTACATTAAACTAGAGCTAGCAGCCTCTCCTTTATCATCTAATAAACACTATTGTATATCAAATATCGATATAAAACAAATATTGAACATAGTCAAAATTAAAAACTTTTTATAATTAAAATACGATATACAATATCAAATTAAATTAGGATAAACCATAGTTAAATATAATCTCTCATCCCTTGTGATATTACAAATTTGCAATTCAATAAAAAATATAAGACAAGGGAGGATTCATTAAATCGAAGAGAATATCAATACTCTTAAATCTTCTCTATTCACTAGTCATAGCGCTCGTCAGTTTTTCCTGAAATATTAATTTGGGATGAGCTCCAAGCTCAATAAATAAGGATTCACATAGCCATCAACATTTAATATAATAATCAAAAACATTATGCACTTACAATATGCATCAATGTTAACTAACAAGAATATGGAAAAAATATAATTCAATAAATAATGGATGCAAATCAAACTGTCAATGACTATTACACTGTGACTCCCATTTTATTTATTAAACTAGGGTCGATTGCCCACTAACGCTATTAATGCGATTGCTAGACCAACACATTGGCGGATGTGCTATAGCCAGTCCTTTAATGCCCAATGGTTCTATATAAAACCTTTAAATGAGTATGTAATCCATACAACCTATCTAACTAAATAAGAAGTTACATGTAGTCTAAGAGATCATCCCCCCATCATATATAACCAGATCTCAGTTTTAGGTATTTATTCTCGTGAATCACATTAAACATCGTTTTCCATTTACTAAAACTATAACAGTGTATATAGTCCCCCCATTCTATCTATAAACTAATGGGGCATGTGCTCTAGGTCAATATACAAATATTGTGTATCCTACGATTTTAGTTAATAAAATTGCTATTTTGATTGTCGTTTTATTATAAGTAACTGCATGTTTACCTTATAGTAAGATCCTTGGGGGTTTGTTAAAATATCCTAAATGTCTCTAGTTGATCATTATATTAGGAACTATAATGAGTTAAGATTTGTCTAAATCTTGATTGATGGTCATGTGATGATCATGCGTAGAGGGATACAAATCGAGATCATGAGTACTTGTTATGGGAATAAGGTATCGGACTGACCCGCTATGAGAAAACCACATGGATTAAGTCATAAGTGTTACACATGATAGTTATATTATTAGTCCTTCAACTTGAGATTACCATAGACTTCAATATCAAGAGCACGGTAATTTGACACAATCAAACATTATCTCTAACCGAATGATTATAAAGATTGTTATTGATTATCATATGAATAATATGTGAAGGTTTGTAATCAAGATAGAACTTGTCACTCTTAAATAAAGAGAGATATCAGTGGGTCCTTTTATATGATATACTAATAATAGCCAAGTCCATGTGAATTTATATGATCAAAATCATTTGGATGTTTTCAATTTACCTAAAGATTGAGACTAGTACGATTGAACATTAAGGGTGACTTTCCATGACTTATGTCTAATCAAAAGATATGGCATAATTAAAGGTTATGATATATGTTACTCATTAGGTTTCATCGATTTCATATTCATGCTACTTGGGTATTCAAAATGCTTTGCTAGAGACGTCTTATGACTTGTATACCGAAATGGTTTTGGTTCACTACTAACGTTGCATTAACTTATTAGGTCGCACATAAAGAATGGCTTTGTACAATTTCAACATCGCATGAACCTATTTTTTAAAGACGACCTAAGATAAGATTCATGACTTAAAAGCTCTTATGATTTGTTATATGATAACTTATTAATAAGGTATATGTGTAATTTGCTTAAATTGCCTAAATACGATAGTTGTATTACGAATAGGATTTTAAATGAGGGTTTATCTACACAAATAAATAGAGGTTGAAACCCTAAAACAAAATAAGATTTTCGTTTTGCAAGTTTCGAGTTCTCTGGATTTTGGGAGAGAAAAAAAATGTATTCAATCTCTCATGGGGCTACAACTCTAAATTGGGATCACTGTTCATGTGTGGATTTCCGATAGAGCACTAGCACTTCAACAACTTGCATATTGAACAATCAAATAAGGAAATCACGGATTAAGGTATGGTTTACTTTTGTAAATCTACTTTAATGGAATTCATTTTCAGTCGTGTTAGGGTTTTTCAAAAATTATTATTAAATTCTCTCTGAGCATCCCCAAAACCCAACTGTGGTATCACAGCCAAAGGCTCGGTTCTATTAAATGTTTGCATATTTTATATTATGTATATGTGACATATTTTTAAAAATATGATCTTGATTAATGTATATATATGATATAATTATAAGTTATGTGATGATTGTTATCAAGAATTGGTTTTAAAACATGTTGTTAATTCATGTATTTGATACATATGCATGATTTGATTCAATGATAGAATTCATGTTTTGAATATTTCGATTAACATATTTTTTAATATTGAAACATGCTAGTTTTGTATGTTTACACTGTAGAAGTCATGTTTAGGTTAATGTGATTCATGTGTTCGATACATAGTTCATTTTGCTCAATAATTATGTATGTCTCCACGATAGGTATTTTGATAAGGTTAATATGATTAATTTTATATGATTCTATTGTTGAATTTATGATTAGTATTTTGTTTCTTCAATCAATTGCTTGTTTCGTATGAATAAGAATCGAAATTGATTTTGATCAAATATATCATTGTGGTTATCTATTAGTATATTTCTATTAGATAGGAGATAAACTTATAATCGGATAAGAGTGACAAATCCTATAAGATAGTTCAGATATATAACAAATTCTAATTGAATAAGGATTCGAGGTATCTTAAATTTTAACTGGATTAGGATAAGATATTTAGTTAGAGGAGGACTTGAGTTAATTAAAAATGTTTTATTTAATATTTTTGGAATTAAAACAAAGGACAATTTTAGTCAATTGGATTGACTAAAAAATAAAAAATTATAATCAATTTTCAATTTTCAGAAATGGAATTCATTGTTTAAAAAAAAAGAAAAAAATTGTTGGCGTTGCCCCATGTACTATCGTCCTCTGACAAGTCAAAAGAACAACCGGCCACTGGCCAGTCAGTGGGATCGTCGATAACTGTTCGTAGCGCAAGGAAACTAATATGATAGTTAATATTAGTAAAATCTCATATCTTGTTTAGTGATTGAACATCCATTGTAATATATGATTCTTATTTTTTTATTTACTATCACTAAAAAAAATAAAAAAATCCTTCTTCCAAATTTTAAGTCAAGTGTCATCCATTCTCAAACACTTGTCAAGGTTCGTTTATATCGATGTGGGTCTGCCTTCTCAGATTGTATTGTGCTATCTTGGTAAGGCAAGTTGAGTAATTGTTACTCTACTGTTTGAAATTGTTAGATTTCGTAAAGCTATCGAAATAGTTTTAGGCTTTAAGCACTAGAGGAGATAAAAAAATTCAAAGACATAAGATGTCATCATCTCAAAAAAATAACTAAAAGTTCTAAATATGATGTAAGGTGTAATTGGTACCTACATAAATGACCTAATTCAAAGTGTTATGCCTTAGCTATCTTGGAATTACGCGAAACATAGATTTTAGTCCCTTAAATTAATATAATTTTTTAAGGAGGGTTGTTAATTTATTGGGATTTATTCCTCTATATTAAAATGAAATCTTGCGTAATCTTTGTTGTAGATCTATAGCATCTTCAAATCACACTAATCCCTTGTTATTGCAATCCAAACTTGGTAAGGATAAGTTGTGTTGGATAAACATTGTTGACTGGTTCAGAAACTTAAAAAATTGTTCTAACGAATAAACGTAAGTTGTATGTCCTGGATAATCCTATTCAAGAGAAACCACCAGCTAATGCTTTTAGAGCTATGAAATATGCACATACTATGCTTGTTAACGATTCAACTGATGTTGCATGCATTATGTTGGCACCCATAGTTCTTGAACTTCCTATAGATATGGAACACGTGGAAGGTTACGACTTGGTTACGATATTGAAGGAAATGTTCCAACAACATGCTAAGCAAAAAAGTTTCAAGATAGTCAAGAACCTTCATTGTTACAAAATGGCTGAGCGTGCATCAGTTAGTCCTCATAATCTGGAAATGAAGGGCTATATTGAACTTATTGACAGATTTGGATTTCCAATAAGAAATGAGTTAGCTACAGTTTTGATCCCGAATTCATTGCCCGATAGTTATTCACAATTTGTGCTGAATAGATTGTCAAGAAACCCATTATTAATGTGTTGATGGTCTACAAAGGAAAGGCTATGAAAAAAAGGCCAAAGGTGAGGCCAAAGTTGTCAAGGCTGCTGTAATTATGATAAAGGCTATGGAACGAGTCAAGCCTGAAATGACTTCTACTTCACTGTCCCAATAGAAAAAGGGAAAAGACTGAAATTGTCATTTATGTCATGCACGTAGGCATCGGTTAAGAAATTGCATGCTCTATCTTGAAGATCTAAAGAAAAAGATGAGTAGTGCGACTACTACTTCAGGTATTTACATTATTGAAGTTAACTTATCTACTAGTGTTTCCTGGTATTAGATACCAGATAAGGATCTCACATTTATATTAGTATGTAGGGTCTCACCAAAAGTAGAAAGTCAAAGAAAGGAGAAGCCATCTTACAAGTTGGAAATGGAGCAAAGGTTACTACGTTAGCTGTAGGATGCTATGAGTTAATTTAACCAAGTGGGTTTTTTTTACTTTTAAATAATTATTATTATGTCTTTGGCTTGAGTAGAAACAACATTTCGGTTTGATGTTTGGATTTGGATGGTTTTAATTTCATTATTACTAATAATAAACGCTCAATTTCTCGTAAATATGTTTTCTTTGTGAATGTTAACTTGTGTGATGGTCTTTATATTTTAAACATGAAAAGGTTCATAGATACGTTGATTCTTAATGTGAATAAAATAGATTCAAGTCAAATGATTATAGTCGAACCTACCTTTAGCATTGTCATCTTCGTCACATAAATGAGAAATGCATTTCTAAACTACAAAAACATGGACTGTTAGATTCATTTGATTTTGAATCATATGAAACATGTATATCTGTTTACTAGACGATATGAAAAAAAAAATCCCTTTAATCGACACGGTGCGAAGCTAAAAGATTTTTTGGTTCTAATGCATATTAATGTATTCGGTCCTATAACCACAATGGCTAGAGGTGATTATTTACCTTCACTAAAGACTTTAATAGATATGGTTATGTGTATCTCATGAAACATAAAGGTGAGTCCCTTGAGATGTTTTGAACATCTCAGAATGAAGTGCAAAATCGACATGCTAAAACTAATAAAGCACTTTGATTAAATTGAGGTGGTGAATATCTGAGCCAAGAGTTGATGATCATCTTAGAAACTGTGGGATTGTTTCACAATTAACTCATTTAACAACTCCACAATGGATTGGTGTTTCTAAAAGGAGAAATCAGACTTTATTGGATATGGTTTTATCTATGATGAGTCATGCAGATCTTCCGATTTCCTTTTGGGGTTATGCCCTAGAAATTGCCGCGTTTACACTGGATTATATTCCTTCTAAAGCGATTGATGAAACACCATATGAGATGTGGTTTGGAAAAAGGCCATGTTTGTCTTTCTTTAAGATTTATGGTTATGAGGTTTTTGTACGATGAAAAATCTTACAAAAATTATTGGCCGAATCTAGCAAATGTGTATTTGTTAATTATCCTGAAGAAATTAGAGGGTACTACTTTTATAATCCCATTGAAAGCAAAGTGTTTATTGCTCAGAGTGGTGTATTTGTGGAAAATGAATTTATTTCAAAAGACAACAATAGGAATAAAGTAAGTCTTAAGAAGTTCAAGAACCACAAATAAACGCTCAACTGATAGTAAGATATCAACAAAGTCTTGAACTAGTTGAACCCCACGGGTATCACAAGGCCTACATAGGTCTGATAGGGTAAGACATCAGCCTAAAAGATTTGGATTTCTTATTATTGATAGTAGTGAGGTGTTGCATATGGATTAAAATGAGTTTACTACTTATCTGGAAGTTGTGTCTAGCCCTTTTGTTGATAAATGGCTTAGTGCCATGAATTCTGAAATGCAATCTGTATATAATAACCAAGTTTAGACTCACGTTGATTTACTTGAAGGTGGTAAGACCATTGGATGTAAATGGGTTTTCAAGAAGAAAACTTACATGGATGGCAATGTGCAGCACGACAATAGCAAAAGGTTTCACAAAGAGTCAAGGTGTTGATTACGATAAAAAATTTTCTCCCGTAGACATGCTTAAATACATTAAAGTTTTAGTTGCCATAACCACATATTAAGACAATGAGATATGGCAAATTAATGTCAAAACGCCTTTCCTAAATGGTAAGTTACTTGAAGACGTGAATATGATACAGCCTAAAGGGTTTGTTCATCTTGAGAATTCTTGGAAGGTGTACAAGCTTCAAAGATCCATTTATGGATTAAAGCAAGCTTTTCGAAATTGGAATCTTCATTTTGATGAAGTAATTAAGGAATTTGGTTTATTTAAAAATGAAGATGAGCCTTGTATATACAAGAAGGTCAGTAGAAGCGTGGTTATTTTCTTGGTACTACATATTGATGATATACTACTCACTGAAAATGACATCCCGACCTTGCAGAGTGTCAAGTTTTGGTTAAATAAGTGTTTTTCAATTAACGACTTAGGAGATGCAGCGTACACCTTTGGATTAAGATCTATAGAGATAGATCTAAAAGGCTTATTGATCAAAGTTAGAGTGCTTACACTGACACGGTACTAAATAGGTTCAATATGCAAGAATCTGAAAGAGGTTCATTGCCAATGTCTCATAGTATAAGTCTCAGTAAGACTCAATGTCCAAAGACTAATGATGAGCAAGAACGCATGAATACGATTCCATATGCATTAGCTATTAAATATATCATGTATGCCATGTTAAGCAACTGACTTAATGCATCAAATGTTTTGAGCGCAACAAGCTAATATCAGTTTGATCCCAGTGAAAGTCAGTGGATAGTAGTAACAAACATTCTTAAGTACTTGAAAAGGACTAAAGAAGTATTCTTAGTCTATAGAAGTTTGGAAGACAAGCTTGTTGTAAATGGTTTCACAGATGCAAGTTTTCAAACTAACATAGATGATTTCAGATCAAAGTCTAGATATGTGTTTACTTTGAATTGAGGTGTAATGAGCTGGAAATGTTTGAAGTATGAAATTCTAACATATTCTACAATAGAAGCACATATATTGCAGTATTTGATGCAACTAAGGAGGCAATTTGGATAAAAAAAAGTTCATCTCAGAACTTGGTGTGGTTCCGAGTATAGCTAACCCTATTTTCTTGTATTGCGACACGAACAGAGCGATTGCATAGTCGGAGAAACCAAGACCACAACACCGATCTAAACATATACTTAGACATTTTCATCTCATTTGAGAAATCATCGAGAGGGAAGATGTGAAGATTTGCAGAGTTCCTACCAAAGATAATGTTGTAGATCATTTGACGAAGGCTATTCCACAAGCGAAACATGATGGTCATGTTAGGTCATTAGGTATTAGATACATGAATGATTGACCCTAGTGCAAGTGAGAGATGTTGGGTCATATGCCTTAGGTCAATAAACAAACATTATTTATCTTATAATTTTAGTTAATAAAATAGAGATTTTCGTTTGTTATTTTATTATAAGTGATTGAATGTTTACCTTATAATAAGATCCATGGGTATTTGTTGAAATATCCTAAATTTCTTTAGTCATTCATTACACTCAAAACTACAATGAATTAAGACTAGTGTGAATCTTGATTGATTGTCATGTGATGATCATGTGTATAAGGATATGAATTAAGATAATGAGTACTTGTTAGGGAACAAGGTAATAGACCAACCCACTCTTAGAACACCTCATGGATTAAGTAATAAGTATTACTCATAATCATTATATCATTAGTCCTTGGACTTGAGATTACGATACACTTCAATATTAGGAGGACAGTAATTTGGCACAATCAAACATAATCTTTAACCTGAAGATTATAAAGATTGTGATTAGTTACCATGTGAATAATATGTGAAGGTCTTTAATAAATATAAAATTTGTCAACCTTGTATAAAGAGAGATATCAGTGGATCCTATGATATGATAGACTGATAATGACTAAGTCCATGTGAATTGATATGATCAATGTCACTTGGATGTGTTCAATTTACCTAAAGATCGAGACTAGTACGATTGAACATTAAGTGTGACTTTGCATGCCCTATGTTTAATCAAAGGATATCGCACGAGAAAAGGTTATGGTACACATTATTCATTAGGTTGTATCGATTTCGTATTCATGCTATTTGGGTATTCATAATGCCTTGGTAGAGACGGCTTATGACTTGTGTGCCAAAATAGTTTTGGTTCACTACCAACGTCATATGAACTTATTAAGTTGCACATAAAGAATGGCTTTGCACAATTTCAACATTGAATGAACCTATATGTTAGAGAAGGGTTATGATAAAATACATGACTTGAAAGTCCTTACGATTTGTTATATGATAACTTATTAATAGGGGCGTATGTGTAATTTGCTTAAACTGCCTAAATACGATAATTATGTTACTAATATAATTTTAAGCGAAGGCTTATCTACACATATAAATAGAGGTTGAAACCCTAAAATTAAATATGATTTTCATATTTGCAAATTTTGTTGGGTCTCGGGGTTCATACGCAACAGAGAATACAAAACAATTTTGACAAAAACCTCAACAGGATCTGAATCTAATTCCATTAAAAACGTTTAAACCAATAAAACTTAATCATACCTCGGTTGCAAAATAACTTTCTGAAGGTTGATCGATCTCTAAGGCGCTGCCAATGACGAACGCCCTCTACCAGTAGTCCGCACACGAACGGGGACCGAGATTCGAAGTGCTAGATTCAAGAGAATACCAAACCTTTTTGTTTCTCTCCAAAACGATCCAAAGAGTACCAGAAAACCCTAATTCATTTTTAAACGTAAATAGAGTTTCGACCCTAAAATTTTCATCTGTGTGTTCTAACTTAAAGCGTCTATTTCTACAACCCTTATATATAGACGGTTAAGTAAATTACACATATACCCCTACATAAAGAAGTATAAGTGTAATACACCACAAGGAAGTTTCTATCACGAATTTTATCGTATAAAATTATTTTTTCTGAACCATCTTAAAATCTCGCATAACCATTCTTAGTGTGCGACCCAATAGGCTCATACAATGTTGGTAGTGTAGCAAAACACATTTTGGTATACAAGTCGTAAGCGACCTCTAGCAAGAAATTATGACTTCCCAAGTTGTACGAATATCAAATCGATACAACCTAATTAATAATGTGTACAACATCCTTTTGTCACAAAAAATCCTTTTGATCAAATATAAGGCATTGAATTGTCTTCCAACCTGTTCAATTGTACTAGTCTCGATCTATAGGTAGACTAAAAATATCCAAGTGACATTAATCAATATCTATTCACTTAGGCTAGGCCTTTTAATATTCTAACACATCGAGGGATCCACTGGATATCTCTTTTTATATGAGAGGGACGAATTCTATCTCGATTACACAACTTCATCACATTGCTCACACAATAACCAATCACAACCTTTATAATCGTCCGGTTAAAGACAACGTGATTGTGTCAAATCACTATGTTCCTAATGTTGAAGTCTCTGCTAATCTCGAGTCAGAGGATTGAAAAATATACCCATCATGAGAAACAACTATGACTTAATCCATGTGATGTTCTCAAGGTGGGTCATTCTTGTTCTTTGTTCCCTAACAAGTACTCGTGATCTTGATTCGTATCCCTATACGTATAATCATCATATGATCATCAATCAAGACTCACACTAGTCTTAAATCATTATAGCTCCCAGTATATTGATCGACTAGGGACATTTAGGATATTTCTGCGAATACCCATGGATCTTATTATTATGTAAATATGTAATTGAATTATAATAAATAGCAAATGAAATCCTCTATTTTATTAACTAAAAGTATTCATAAAGATAGTAAATAGATTGACCTAGGGCACATGCCCCAACAAATTTCGAGTTCTCTGGATTTTGAGAGAGAAAGAAAAATGTTTACCATCTCTACTAGGGCTAGCACTCAAAATTGTGATCACCGTTTGTGTGTGGATTTCCAATAAAGGACAAGCGCTTGAACGACTTGGAGATCGAACAATTAGAGAAGAAAATCTTCGATTAAGGTATGGTTTACTTTTGCATATCTAGTTTAATGGAACTTATTTTCCGTCCTATTAGGGTTTTTCAAAGATTATTTTGAATTTTTCACCGCATATGAACCACAAAACCCAACAGTGGTATCAGAGCCATAGGCTCGGTTCTATTAAATGTTTGCATATTTTATATTACGTATATGTGACATATGTGTAAAAACATGATCTTGATTAATGTATATATATGATATAATTATAAGTTATGTGATGATTGTTATCAAGAATTGGTTTTACAGCATGTCGTTAATTCATGTATTTGATACATTCGCATGATTTGATTCAATGATAGAATTCATGTTACGAATATTTCGATTAACATATGTTTTAATATTGAATGATGCGAGTTTTGTATGTTCACATGTAGATGTCATGTTTAGTTTGATGTGATTCATATGATGGATACATAATTCATTTTGTTCAATATTTAATTATGTCTCATTTTGTTCAATATTTAATTATGTCTCCATGATAGAAATCATGATTAGGTTAATATGATTAATTTATATAATTGTGGTGTTGAGTTCATGATTAATATTTCATTTCTTGATTCAATTGCTTGTTTCATATGAATATGAATCAAAATTAATTTTGGTCATATATCTCATTATGGTTATCTGTTAGTATATTTCTATTATATAACAGATAAAATTGTAATCGAATAAGATTTACAAATCCTGTAAGATAGTTGAGATATATAACAAATTTCAATTGAATAAGGATTAGATGAATAGGATAAGAAAATAAATTATAGGAGAGCTCGAGTTAATTAAAATCATTTCAATTAATATTTTCATAATTAAAATAAGGGATGATTTTGGTCAATTGGATTGACTAAAAAAATGAGAAATTTTAGGGGATTTTCAATTTCCAGTACTAGGATTCATTATCAAAAAAAGAAAAATGGGGTGCTGTCCCCTATACCACCATCCTTTGACTGGTCAACATAACCACTCCATGCTGATCGGCGAGTGGAACTGCCTATAACTATTTGTAGCATAAGGAAATTCATATGATACTTTATATTAGTAAAATTTTCTATCTTGTTTAGTGATTGAACATGCATTGTAATATATGATATTTATCTTGTTTGATTTGTTATCACTAAAAAAAAAAAAATTCTTCTAAATTTTAAGTCGAGTGTTATCCGTTCTTAAACACTTATCAAGGCTTTGATCAAATCAATGTTGGTCTGACTTTGCAGAGTGTATTGTGCTATCTTAGTTTGGCAGGTTGAGTAATGGTTGCTATATAATTTGAAATTGTTAGACTTTCTAAGGCTAACAAAATAGTTTCGGGCTTTAGGCACTAGATGAGATAAAATATGCAAAGACATAAGTTGTCATTATCTCATAAAAAACAACTAAAAATTACATATGACGTAATTGGTAATCGATACCTACCTAAATAACCTAATTCAAAGAGTCTTGCTTTAGTTGTCTTGGAATTTCATGAAACATAGATTTTAGTCCCTTAAATTAACATAGTGTTTTAAGGAGGGTTGTGGAGTTATTAGGAGTTTATTCTTCGATACTAAAATGAAATCTTACATAATCTTTATTGCGGATCTATGGCCTTTTCAAATCACAATAATCCCTTGTCATTGCAATCCATCCATCAAATGGATAAGTTGTCTAGGATAAACTATCTTGACTAGTTCAGAAACTTAAGAATTGTTCTTAAGCATGAACAAAAGTTGTTTATGGGGCATGTGCCCTAGGTCAATCCATTAACTGTCTTTATTAATACTTTTAGTTAATAAAATAGAGGATTTCATTTGCTGTTTATTATAATTAATTTGCATGTTTACATTATAATAAGATCCATGGGTATTTACATAAATATCCTAATCGTCCCTAGTCAATCATTATACTGGGAACTATAATGAATTAAGACTACTGTGAGTCTTGATTGATGATCATTTGATGATTATACGTATAGGGATACGAATCAAGATCACGAGTACTTGTTAGGGAACAAAGTACTGGGACCGACCCGCTATGAGAACATCACATGGATTAAGTCATAGTTGTTTCTCATGATAGGTATATTTTTCAGTCCTCTGACTTGAGATTATCAAAGACTTCAACATTAGGAACATAGTGATTTGACACTATCAAACGTTGTCTTTAACCGGACGATTATAAAGGTTGTGATTGGTTACTGTGTGAGAAACGTGATGAAGTTATGTAATCGAGATAGAATTTGTCCCTCTCATATAAAGAGATATATCTAGTGGATCCCTCGATGTGGTAGACTGTTAAAAGGCCTAGTCTAAGTGAATTGATATTGATCAATGTCACTTGGATGTTTTCGGTCTACCTAGAGATTGAGACTAGTACGATTGAACATGTAGGATGACAATTCCATGCCTTATGTTTGATCAAAAGGATATCGTGTGACAAAAGGATGTTATCTACACTATTGATTAGGTTGTATCGATTTGATATTCGTACAACTTAGGTAGTCATAATGTCTTGCTAGAGACTGCTTATGACTTGTATACCAAAATGCGTTTTGGTACACTGCCAACGTTGTATGAGCCTATTGGGTCGCACACTAAGAATGGTTTTGCGAGATTTTAAGATGATTCAGAAAAATGAATTTTATGTGATAAAATTCATGACCGAAACATCCTCGTGGTGTATTACACTTATACTTCTTTAAGTAAGGGTATATGCGTAATTTACTTAACCGTCTATATACAAGGGTTGTATAAATAGACGCTTTAAGTTAGAACACACGGACGAAAAAAAATAGGCCGAAACTCTATTTTCGTTTTAGAAACGACTTAGGGTTTTGGTATGCTCTGGATCGTTTTGGAGAGAAACAAAAAGTTTTGGTATTCTCTCGAAGCTAGCACTTCAAATCACGGCCGCCGTTCGTGTGTAGACTGCTGATAGAGGGCGTTCGTCGTTGGCAGCGCCTTAGAGATTGATCAACCTTTAGAAAGGTACATTGCGACTGAGGTATGATTAAGTTTTCATGGTTTAAACGTTTTTAATGGAATTAGATTCGGATCCTGTTGGGGTTTTTGTCAAAATTGTTTTGTAATCTCCGCTGCGTATGAACCCCAAAACCCAACAGTGGTATCAGAGCCTTCTAGTTTGATTCCATTAAATTCATTGCATGTTTTCTTCTGATATATACATGATATATGATTGAAAGCATGTTAATAGTTGATGTATATGTGATATACATAAGTTTCCTGTGAGATTTGTTATCATGTTTTGTGTATATGATACATATATTCGTGATTTAATTAAAATCAAATTCTTACATGCTAGTAACAATGTTAGGTTAATTCAAATAATTTCAATGAATTGAATTTCGTGTTTTGTGATCCATGATACCATTAGGTATAATCTTTATTTTTCGTGTATTGATGCATGGATGAAATCTCTGTAATTCGGTATGCATATTTAGGTTACATTGTCTTACGTTTCTTGAATTGTATAATGCTGAATATTAATTCGAAACTAATATGATTAGGTTTGATTGGGATAGTAGTTCATGATTCAATGACATATTTGTGATTATCTGGATGAGGACCGAAATTGCAAATAATTAATTTTCGAAATTATTTATTTATAAATAATTAATTTTCCAAATTATTTATTTGTCTTGTTATATCTATTTTCTTATGAAGTTTCTATTTGACAAAAATAGATAACAAATTAGAATATGAAATAAATATCAAGAATCTTGTTATCGGTGATATACTAGGATTCATATATCTTAAATCCAAAATAAATAATTAATTTTCGAAATTATTTATTTATCTTGTTATATCTATTTTGTTATGAAGTTTCTATTTGATAAAGATAGATAACAAATTAGAATATGAGATAAAAATCAAGAATCTTGTTATTGGTGATATACTAGGATTCAAATATCTTAAATCCAAAATAAATAATTAATTTTTGAAATTATTTATTTATCTTGTTATATCTATTTTGTTATGAAGTTTCTATTTGATAAAGATAGATAACAAATTAGAATAAGAGATAAATATCAAGAATCTTGTTATTGGTGATATACTAGGATTCAAATATCTTAAATCCAAAATAAATAATTAATTTTCGAAATTAATTATTTATCTTGTTATATGTATTTTGTTATGAAGTTTCTATTTGATAAAGATAGATAACAAATTAGAATAGGAGATAAATATCAAGAATCTTGTTATTGGTGATATACTAGGATTCAAATATCTTAAATCCTAATTGGATTAGGATAAGATGATTAGTTAGATGTGGGCCCGGGTTAATTAAAATGTTTTAATTGACTTAATTTCGGATAAATTAAGGGATTAATTTATGATAATAAAATAAGTGAAAATTATGATTTTCTATAGTGAATTTTAATTTTCGAAATTAAGATTCGTCTTCTATAAAATTTTTTTCCAAATTGTTTAGTGATTGAACAAATCAATAAAATATATGATATTTCATTGTTTACATAAAATCACTAAAACTGAATAAAATCCCTCTATTAAATTTTAAGTCTCGTGCCATCCATATTAAACACTTGTCAAGGCCTCGATCATACTAATATAGTTTCAGCCATAGTTGGGTGTATTGTGTTATCTTGGTGAGACAAGTTGGGTAAGAGTTACCTAAATGTTTAAAATGGTCCGACTTAATAAAGCCATCAAAATAGTTTTGAGCTTTAGGCAAATGATGAGATAAAAAAATGCTAAGACATAAGATGTCTCATATCTCATAAAAGGATCTAAAAATTACATAAGATGTAATTGGTAACTGTTACCTACCTAAATAATCTAGTTCTGTGTTTCATACCATAGCTGTCATAGAATTAGGTGAAATATGGATTTTAGTCCCCTAAATAAACAGTACGTTTTAGGAGGGTTGTTAATTTAGTGGGAGTCTATTCCTCTATACTAAAATAAACTTTGCATAATCTTTATTGTAGATCAATGGCTTCTTCAAGTAACAATAATCCTCTGTCACCGCAATCCATCCTTGAGAAAGATAAGCTATCTGGGACTAACTTTCTTGACTGGTTCGAAAACTTGAGAATTGTTCTTAAGCATGAACACAAGTTGTGTGTCATGGATGCTTCAATCCCTGAGGACCCACCGGCCAATGCTACGAAAGCTGTGAAGGATGCGTATAATAAGTATGTCAACGATTCTACTGATGTTGCATGTATTATGCCAGCAATTATGGTTCCCGAACTTTAGAAGGACATGGAACTAATGGAAGCCTACGACATGGACGTAACGCCGAAGGAAATGTTCCAACAGCAAGCTAGGCAATAAAGGTTCGAGACAGTCAAGAACCTACATTCTTGCAAGATGACTGAGGGTGCGTCAGTTAGTCCTCATGTTCTGAAGATGAAGGGCTATGTTGACCAACTTGATAGACTCGGATTTCCCATAAGCCGAGAGTTGGCTACGGATTTGATCTTGAATTCATTACAAGAAAGTTACTCACAATTTGTGATGAACTACAATATGAATAATATGGACAAATTAATTTCGGAGTTGCATTTGATGCTCAAAACTGCTGAACAAAATATCAAGAAACCCTCTAGTAATATGTTGATGGTCTAAAAGGGAAAGGGAATGAAGAAGAAAGGCAAAGGCAAGGCTAGAGTTGCTAAGGCTGTTGTTGCACCTGTCACAAAGCCTATGGAACAAGTCAAGACCCGACCTGTTCCTGCTTCAAAACACCCAAAAGAAAAGGAAGAAAATTGTCATTTCTGTAATCAAACCTATCTTTGGCATTGTCGTCTCGGACACAAAAACGAGAAACGCATAACGAAGCTCCATAAAGATGGGCTTCTAGATTCATTTGATTTAGAAACATATGAAACATGCGTATCTTGTTTACTATGCAAGATGACTAAAAGTCCCTTTACTGGACACAGTGAAAGGGCAAGTGATTTATTGGGTCTAATACATACCGATGTATGCGGTCCTATAAACACAATGGCTAGAGGAGGTTATCGGTACTTCATTACATTTACCGATGATTTCAACAGATATGGTTATGTATATCTTATGAAACATAAAGTCAATCATTTGAGATGTTTCGAACGTTTCAAAATGAAGTGCAGAATCAACTTGGTAAAACTATCAAAACACTTTGATCATATCGAGGTGGTGAATATTTAAGCCAAGAATTTGATGATCATCTTAAAAATTGTAGGATTGTCTCCCAATTGACTCCACCAGCAACTCCACAATAGAATGAAGTTTCTGAAAGGAGAAATCGAACCTTATTAGATATGGTTCGATCTATGATGAGTCATGCAGATCTTCCATTATCCTTTTAAGGTTATGCATTACAAACTGTAGCTTTCGCTCTAAATCGAGTTCCTTCTACAACGGTTGATAAAACACCATATGAGATATGGTACGGGAAGATACCTAGTTTGTCTTTCCTTAAGATTTGGGGTTGTGAGGCTTACGTAAAACGACAAGTCTCAGAAAAACTAGCACCTAAATCTGACAAGTGTTTATTTGTGGGGTATCCTAAGGAAACAAAAGGATATTACTTTTATAATCCCGTTGAGAACAAAGTGTTTGTTGCTCGGTATGGGGCCTTTATGGAAAAACAGTTTATTTCAAAAGACACTAGTGGGAGAGAAATAAATCTTGAAGAAGTTCAAGAATCACAGATAAACCTTGAACCGCTACTGGAAGTTCAACAACGTTCTGAACCAGTTGAACCTCTGCAAGTGACACAAGGCCCACGTAAATGTGGTAGGGTAAGACATGAGGCAGAGAGATTCGGATTTCTCATTACTGATAGTCGTGATGTGTTGCTTATGGATCAAAATGAGCCCACCACTTATCAGGAGGCTATGTCTGGACCAGACTTAGATAAATGGCTAAGTGCCATGAACTCTGAGATGCAATCCATGTATGATAACCAAGTTTGGAACTTGGTTGATTTACCTGAAGGTGGTAAGACCATTGGATGTAAATGGGTTTTCAAGAAGAAAACTAACATGGATGGCAAAGTGCATACTTTTAAAGCAAGACTTGTAGCAAAAGGTTTCAGAGCGGACTCAAGGTGTTGATTATGATGAAACTTTTCGCGGTAGCCATGCTTAAATCCATAAGAATTTTAATTGCCATTGCTGCATATTATGACTATGAAATATGGCAAATGGATGTGAAAACATCATTTCTTAATGGAAAGCTGCTTGAGGACGTGTATATGAGACAACCAGAAGATTTTGTACATCCTGAGAATTCTAGGAAGGTATGCAAGCTTCAAAGATCCATTTATAGATTAAAGCAAGCTTCTCGGAGTTGGAATATTCATTTTGATGAAGCAATCAAGGATTTTGGTTTTATTAAGAGCGAAGATGAGACTTATGTATACAAGAAGGTCAGTGGGAGTATAATTGTTTTTCTGGTACCGTATGTTGATGATATATTACTCATTGGAAATGACATCCCAACATTGCAGAGTGTCAAGTCTTGGTTAGGGAAGTGTTTCTCAATGAAAGACTTAGGAGATGCGACCTATATCCTAGGGATAAGGATCTATAGGGATTGATCTAAGAGGCTAATCGGTCTAAGTCAGAGTGCTTACATAGACGAGGTGCTGAATAGGTTCAGTTTGCAAGACTCTAAAAGAGGATTGTTGCCAATGTCTCATGGCATAAGTCTCAGCAAGACTCAATGTCCTAAGACAAATGATAAGCGAGACCGTATGAATAAGATTCCATATGCATCAGCTATTGGATCTATCATGTATGCCATGCTATGCACTCGACCTGATATATCATATGCTTTAAGCTCTTCAAGCAGATATCAGTCAAATCCTGGTGAGAGTCACTGGATAGTAGTAAAGAACATTCTTAAATACTTAAGAAGGACTAAGGAAATGTTCTTGGCCTATGGAGGTTTTGAAAACGATCTAGTTGTAAATGGTTACACAGATGCAAGTTTTCAGACTAATATAGATGATTTTAGATCGCAATCTGGATATATGTTTACTTTGAATGGGGGTGCAGTAAGCTGGAAAAGTTCGAAGCAAGAAACGTGGCGATTCTACAACAGAAGTGAGTATATTGCGGCGTCCGATGCAAAGAAAGGAGGCGGTTTGGATCAAAAAGTTCATTTCGAACTAGGTGTGGTTCCAAGTATTGATAACCATGTTTGTTTGTATTGTGACAATAACGGGGCAATAGCACGAGCCAAGGAACCTAGATCACACCACGAGATCCAAACATATACTCAGCGTTTTCATCTCATCAGAGAAATTATTGAGAGGGGAGACGTAAAGATTTGCAGAGTACCTACTGAAGACAACGTTTCGGATCCATTGACGAAAGCTCTTCCACAAGCAAAACATGATAGTCATGTTAGATAATTAGGCTTTAGATGCATGTATGATTGGCCCTAGTGCAAGTGGGAGATGATGGGGCATGTGCCTTAGGTCAATCCATTAACTGTCTTTATGAATACTTTTAGTTAATAAAATAGAGGATTTCATTTGCTGTTTATTATAATTAATTTGCATGTTTACATTATAATAAGATCCATGGGTATTTACAGAAATATCATAATCGTCCCTAGTCGATCATTATACTGGGAACTATAATGAATTAAGACTACTGTGAGTCTTGATTGATGATCATATGATGATTATACGTATAGGGATACGAATCAAGATCATGAGTACTTGTTAGGGAACAAAGTACTGGACCGACCCGCTATGAGAACATCACATGGATTAAGTCATAGTTGTTTCTCATGATAGGTATATTTTTCAGTCCTCCGACTTGAGATTATTAGAGACTTCAACATTAGGAACATAGTGATTTGACACTATCAAACGTTGTCTTTAACCGGACGATTATAAAGGTTGTGATTGGTTACCGTGTGAGCAATGTGATGAAGTTGTGTAATCGAGATAGAATTTGTCCCTCTCATATAAGGAGAGATATCTAGTGGATCCCTCGATGTGTTAGACTGTTAAAAGGCCTAGTCTAAGTGAATTGATATTGATCAATGTCACTTGGATGTTTTCGGTCTACCTAGAGATTGAGACAAGTACGATTGAACATGTTGGATGACAATTACATGCCTTATGTTTGATAAAAAGGATATCGTATGACAAAAGGATGTTATATACACTATTGATTAGGTTGTATCGATTTGATATTTTTACAACTTGGGTAGTCATAATGTCTTGCTAGAGATCGCTTACGACTTGTATACCAAAATGTGTTTTGGTACACTGCCAACGTTGTATGAGCCTATTGGGTCGCACACTAAGAATGGTTTTGCGAGAGTTTAAGATGATTCAGAAAAATGAATTTTATGTGATAAGATTCATGACAGAAACATCCTTGCTGTGTATTACACTTATACTTCTTTAAGTAAGGGTATATGCGTAATTTACTTAACCGTCTATATACAAGGGTTGTATAAATAAACGCTTTAAGTTAGAACACACGGACGAAAGAAAATAGGCCGAAACTCTATTTTCGTTTTAGAAACGACTTAGGGTTTTTGGTATTCTCTGGATCGTTTTGGAGAGAAACAAAAAGGTTTGGTATTCTCTCGAAGCTAGCACTTCAAATCACGGCTGCCGTTCGTGTGTGGACTGCTGATAGAGGGCGTTCATCGTTGGCAGCGCCTTAAAGATCGATCAACCTTCAGAAAGGTACATTGCGACTGAGGTATGATTAAGTTTTCATGGTTTAAACGTTTTTAATGGAATTAGATTCGGATCCTGTTGGGGTTTTTGTCAAAATTGTTTTGTAATCTCCGCCGCGTATGAATCCCAAAACCCAACAGTTGTATGTCCTGGATAATCCTACTCTCGAGAAACCACCAGCTAATGTTTCATGAGACGTAAAGGATGCACATACTAAGCATGTTAGCAACTCAACTGATGTTGCATGCATTATGTTGGCAACCATGTTTTGTGAAGTTTAAAAGGAAATTGAACACATGGAAGCTTAAGACTTGACTACGATACTGAAGGATAGGTTCCAACAATACGCTAAGCAAGAAAGTTTTGAGATAGTTAAGAACCTTTATTGTTGCAAAATGGCAGAGGGCGTATCAGTTAGTCCTCATGTTTTGAAAATGAAGGGCGATATTGACTATATTGACAAACTTGGATTTCCCATAAGCCAAGTGTTGGCTACAACATGAATAACATGGAGAAGTCTATCTCAGAGTTGCGTTGGATTCTTAAAATTGTTGAGCAGAATGTCAAGAAAATCATTGTTAATGTGTTAATGGTTCAGAAAGAAAATGCTATGAAAAAGAAGGCCAAAGGCAACGCTAAAGTTGCCAAGGTTGTTGTGACTGTCACAAAGCCTGTGGAACAAGTCAGCCTAATGCTTCTTCTACTTTACAATCGTAGAAGAAAAAGAGAAAGATTGAAATTATCATTTCTTCCATGCATCTAGTCATTGGTTTAGAAATTGCAAACTCTATATTGAAGATCTAAAGAAAGATAAAAGTAATACGACTACTGCTTCAGGTATTTACATTATTGAAATTAACTTATATACTAGTAATTCGTGGTATTGAATATCAGATACGGATCTCACATTTGTATTAATGTACAGGGTCTCACCAAAAGTAGAAAGCTAAAGAAATGAGTAGTTATCTTACAAGTTGGAAATAGAGCAAAGGTTACCCCGTTGGTTGTAGGATGCTTTGAGTTAATTTTGCCTAGTTAACTTGTTTTAGTTTTAAATAATTTAATTATGTCCTTGCCTTTAGCAGAAACAACATTTCAGTTTCATGTTTGGATTTGGATGGTTTTAATTTCATAATTACAAATAATAAATGCTCCATTTCTCATAAAGACATTTTCTATGCGAATGTTAATTTGTGTGATGGTCTTTATATTCTAAACATGAAAAGGTCCATAGATACTCCTATTCTTAACGTAAATAAAAGAGATACAAGTGAAATGACTTTAGTCAAACCTACCTTTAGTATTGTCGTCTAGGTCACATAAATGAGAAATGCATTTATAAACTACATAAAGATGGACTTTTAGATTCATTTGATTTTGAATCATTTATAAAATGTTTATCTTGATTACTAAGAAAGATAACAAAAAGTCCATTTATCGGATATAGTGAATGGGCAAGTGATTTATTGGGTCAAGTACATAGTGATATATGTGGTCCTATAAACATAACGCTAGATGTTGTTATCATTACTTCATTACTTTCACAGATGATTTCGGTAGATATGGTTTTGTATATCCTTTGAAACGTAAAAGTGAATCTTTTGAGATGTTTCAAATATTTTAGAATGAAGTGCAAAATCAACTTGGTAAATTAAAGAACTTTGATTAGATCGAAGTGGTGAATATTTATGACAAAAGTTTGATGATCATCTTAGAAGTAGTGGGATTGTTTCATAGTTAACTTTTCAAGCAACTCTACGATGGAATGGCATTTTTAAGAGGAGAAATTAAACTTTATTGGATATGGTGCTATCTTTTTTGAGTCATGTAGTTCTTCCTATTTCCTATTGAGGTTATGCTTTAGAAGTTGTTGCGATTACATTGAATTGTGTTCCTTTTAAAGCAGTAGATAAAACACAATATAATATGTGGTTTGGAAAAAGACCAAGTTTATTTTTCCTTAAGATTTAGGGTTGTGAGGTTTTTCGTACGATTACAAATCTTAAAAGAATTATTAGCAAAATCTCCAAGTGCGTATTTATTGGTTATCCTAAAGAAATTAAAGGATACTAATTTTATAATCCCACTAAGAACAAAGTGTTTGTTGCTCAGAATTGTGTCTTCATGGAAAAAGATTTTATTTCAAAAGACAACAATTGGAATAAAGTAAGTCTTGAAGAAGTTCGAGAACCATATATAAATACTCAACCACCGGTGGGAGATCAAAAAACTCTTGAACTAGTTGAACCTCCACAGGTATCACAAGGCCCACGTTGGTCTTATAGGGTTAGACAACAACATGAGAGATTTTGATTTCTTATTACTGATAATTGTGAGGTGTCGAACATGGATCAAAATGAGCCTACTACTTATCAGGTGTTGTGTCTAGGCTCTGATGTGATAAATGACTTAGTACCATGAATTTCTAGATACAATCTATGTATGATAACCAAGTTGAAGACTTGGTTTATTTACCTAAAGGTGGCAAGACCATTAGATGTAAATGGTTTTTAAGAAGAAAACGAACATGGATGGCAATGTGCATACTTATAAAGCATGGCTAGAAGCAAAAGGTTTTTGGCATACTCAAGGTATTGATTATGATGAGACTTTTTCCACTGTAGCCATGCTTACGCCCATTAGAATTCTAATTTTCATAGGTGCATATTGTAACCACGTGATATGGCAGATGGATGTCAAAATAGCTTTTCTAAATGATAAGTTAATTGAGGACGTATATATAATACAGCCTGAAGGGTTTATTCATCATTAAAATTCTAGGAAAGTGCGCAAGATTCAAAGATCTATATATGGATTAAAGCAAGTTTCTCAAAGTTGAAATCTTCATTTTGATGAAGCAATTAAGGAATTTGATTTGATTAAAAATGAAGATGAGCCGTGTGTATATAACAAGGTCAGTGGGAGAATGGTTGTTTTCTTGGTACTATATGTTGATGATATATTACTCATTGGAAATGACATCCCAGCCTTGAAAAGAGCCAAGTCTTAGTTAAAGAATTGTTTCTCAATGAAGGACTTGGGAGGTGTAGCCTACATCCTTAGGATATAAATCTATAGGGATAGATCTAAAAGGCCGATCGATGTAAGTCAGGTTGCTTACATTAACAAGGGTTTGAATAGGTTCAGTATGCAAGACTCCAAAAGAGGGTCAATCCTAATGTCTCATGGTATAAGTCTCAGCAAGACTCAATGTCCAAAGACTAATGATGAGTGATAGTGCATGAGTATGTTTCCATATGCATCATCTATTGTATCTATCATATATGTCATGTTATGCACCCGACCTGATATATCATATGGCTTAATTGCAACAAGTAGATATCAGTACGATCCTCGTGAGAGTCACTGGATAGAAGTAAAAAATATTCTTAAGTACTTGAAAAGGACTAAAGAAATGTTTGGTCTATAGAAATTTGGAAGATGAGGTTGTTGTAAATGGTAACTTAAATGCAAGTTCTCAAACTAATATAGATGACTTCGTGTCATAGTCTGGATATGTGTTTACTTTGAATTGAGACGTAGTGTGCTGGAAAAGTTTGAATCAAGAGACTATCCTAGTCTACAATAGAAGCTAAGTAAAATTGCACCATCTAATGCATCTGAAGAGGCAGTTTGGATCAAAAAGTTCATCTTTGAACTTGGTGTGGTTCCGAGGATTGCTAACCTCGTTTACTTGTATATTTTGTCAACAACGAGGTGATAGCACAGGCCAAGGAACCAAGATGACACCACCAATCCAATCATATACTTAGAAGTTTTCATATCATTCGAGATATCATTGAGAGGGGATACATGATAATTTATAGAGTTCCTATAGAAGACAATGTTACAGATCTTTTGACAAAGGCTCTTCCACCAGTGAAACATGAGGTCATGTCAGGTCATTAGGTATTAGATACATGAATGATTAGCCCTATTTCTAGTGGGAGGTGTTGGGGCATGCGCCCTAAGTTAATATACAAACATTGTTTATCTTATAATTTTAGTTAATAAAATAGAGATTTTCATTTATTGTTTATTATAAGTGATTGCATGTTTTATTATTCGTTGAAATATCCAAAATATCTCTAGTCGCTCAGTATACTCGGATTTATAATGAATTAAGAATAGTGTGAATCTTAATTGATGGTCATATGATGATCATATATATAGGGATAGAAATCGAGGTCATGAGTACTTGTTAGGGAACAAGTTACTGGATCGACCCACTTTGAGAACACCAAATGGATTAAGTAATAGGTGTTACTCATAATAGGTATATCATTAGTCCTTTGATTTCAGATTACCATAGACATCAATATTCAGTGCAGTATAATTTAACACAATCAAACATTGTCTTTCACCGGATGATTATAAAAATTGTGATTGGCTACCATGTGAATAATATGTGAAGATGTGTAATTAAGATATAATTTTTCACTCTCATATATAGAGAGATATTAGTGGATCCCTTAATATAATAGCTTGATAAAGGCCAAGTCCATGTGAATTGATATGATCAATGTCACTTGAAGTTGTAGTTTACCTAAAGATCAAGACTAGTATGGTTGAACATTAAGGGTGACTTTCCAAGCCTTGTTTGCAATCAAAGAATATCACACGACAAAAGGATATGATATATGTTATTCATTAGGTTGTATCGATTTTTATATGATGCTACTTTAGTAGTCATAATGCCTTGCTAAAGACTGCTTATCACTTGTATATAAAAATGGTTTTAGTTCACAACCAACGTCCCATAAACATATTGAGTCGTACACAAAGAATGGCTTTACACATTTCAAATGGTTTTTGTGATGTTGGCCCGGATCATACTCCTCGGAGAGTCGAGGGCGTGGCTTCCCAAGGGACTTCCTCTCAAACTCATGAATTTTTATTATTGTTTACGTACCACTTTTAGAAAGACGTCTTCTTATTGTGGTCGATCAATAAAAATGTGATGGATTGCATATTTGTATATTTATGATTCCTTATGATATTATTATTCGTTTAAATTCTTGGAATACAATGCATTTGATTATTACATGTGTAGTAGATGGTGTAGGATTTACTTATTTGACATTATCGAATTTTTATAATTGGGTAATGATAGGTGCGAAGGACGACAAAAGAAAGGGAAAGTTGTCGAATTATCAATGACTTGATTAGTTCCTTTTTCTTTATGTATGTATTGTTTTTAGTATACTATATTGTACAAATGGGTTTTTGGGTTCGTGTATGGTTATGATCTCCTTTGGAATGGTTGGAACAATCTTGAGATGAATTGAGATCATTATGAAGTGAAAGTATTATTAGTTTGAGGTTTTTGATTCTATAGATTAGGTTACAATTAATATACATTCGATTGAAGCAATATATATTGTTATAGTTGGATTGTGAGTCCTTCTACATTTCCACCAAAGCTGAGCAGGTTTTGTAGAAGATTTTTGAAGGTCGAAATTTTCGATGTAGGCTTAGAAATAGAGGAGGTGCTGTCGAAAAATTTTTACGAGTTTTTGAGGATAATGTAGTAAATCTAAATGAACTTTGAGGATTATATAATTAATCTTTACGGAACTTTGAGGTTAAAGATTCACTTTAGAATCCTTTGTGGATAATAAATTTTATAATTGATGATTACTATATCTTAATCTTAATTATTTATTGAGTTCGAGGTTAAGGCTGCTAGATTATTGAGGGATTAAGGTAATCTAGGTCGGTCAGATGCCCTAATTTAGGTGGTCTGACAATCACATTGCCTTCAATAGTCACCTTTGAATGTTCTCTCTTTCTATTGTTATGTTCCTTCTCTGCTAAGTTCGATCTTTTTTGGATCATATGGAACCTATGAATCTGTGGAAAGTGAGCGTTGCTAACCTGAAACCATATAACAAAAACAAAAAAATAAAAAGCAAACAAGTAGCATCAATATCTGATAATCGCACCAAAAGCTGATGTCCCGTCAAATAACACCAAAAATAGTACCGATTTCACTGACTACAATTGATTTACAATGAGGCAAGTACGAGGTTGAACCCACATGGATTAGAATGTTTTTTTTAGGATCTGGGAAAAAGGTGGTTTTCAAAAACAAAAAAAATAAATTATGCTAAGAAGTCAAATCTAAGAAGAATAAAGCACTTAAGAACTAAAATTAATAAAGAAAAAACTCCACACCAAGGAGTGAATTGACATTATGGGGAATAGATTCAATTATCGGTTTATCAAATGTTTGTCCTAGTATTAATTCGCATGGATAGGCTTATAGTGACTCTCATTACCTTGTTCTCCTCATATCAATGTGGAGAACGTACAACACACCAACATACTAACTAGACTTGCAATGCTATCAAATATTCCATATTCTTCCAACAAACTACCAGCATTAACGAACCACGAAAACACTTATCATGAGTGATAACTAATATCGAATTGTTCACCCATCTGGTGTGGAAATTACAAACCATTGCCATCCATCTCATATCCTAACAACATGGAGGCACTTTGATTGCCAACAAACAAGGCCTTACTTGCCACCTAACGTGATCCCCCTTACCGAGCAACGGTAAGACCACTAGCGATAGTTTCTAACCATAATCGTCATGCCCATGCACTTACACAACAAAAATAGGAAATCTACGGCTTAAAACCATAATTAAAAACCACAGAACAATGATGAAATTAAGAAAACAAAAACTAGCAACAAACAAATTAATAATTGAAGTACATACACCTATCGAATCCTATAAATCTCTAGAACTCCAACTTGAGATTAGATAGTGCAACTTAGCCACTCATTATTGTAAATACAACTCTTGAACTTATTCTATCAATAAATCCAAATTTAAAATGTAAAAACAAAATAAAAACATACAAAGACCGAAGAGTTGAATCCCAACAAGACGTCTTCATACAAGAATTCAAAAGTAAAACCTAATACAAAAGTATTCCTCTCTAAAATTCGATATATTTTTCATCGTTCTAGGGTCTTTATTTATAGTAGGAATACGATAAGATAAGATCTAAACGAAAATCTGGAGAAACGACTAAATTAGAAACTAAAATTATCTTGATCTTTCTAATGTCATACATTCACATGGCGACATCGTTGCAACGTTGCTATGGCACTCTACTTTTGCTTAAGTCTATTCCGAGTTAAAGCCAATGATTAGCCATCGTCGTATATACAAATGAAATTGTTTTGAAGGTGCTGAGGTTTGCCTCGAGATACGAGCTTTGTGTTTCTCTTAGGTTTTACAAGGCTGTTCGTATAACATTTGTAATGAGCTTCCTACAATCTAGCCAAGTTTGATCCAATGATTTCTTGGAAATTTGGCTTTGTACTGAGATTTTTGTCGAGGCGCTAGGCCTATCTTCTACTTTTTAACTGAATTTATGTGGAAATCAATCATTTTTTAATAAAAGCATATTTTTGACGTGAAAATAGAAAAATGAATATTTAACAGCATAAATGATGATAAAGTCATTAAATTAGCTGTAAAATCACCCTAAAATCACATCCACAAATAAGGTTTAATGCATTAACTATATAAAAATTCATAGGAATACTAATCCTAAATAATTGTATTGCATCTAATTCTAATTTATCTTAGATTTATTTGTCGCACAATTAAGCATCAAAAGGTTTTAAAGCCAAATGGGTGAGAGATTGTCACTTGTATCAGCCCAATTGTGAAATTACTGATACGAATGTCCAGTTAATTATTGGTTTTCCACCTAAAAGCATGCAATGGCCATAATACATACCTTAAACTTGCACCATAATCATGAAAACGAAAACAAATAAAATAGAAATAATTGAAATAACATAAATTTTACATAATCATGCTATCACCAAGATTCAAGACTTGCTTCGCGTCCGACCTAGGAAAAGAGTTCTTAGCCAGACATTATCTTAATAAACATCAATAAGTTTTAAAGAAAAAATTGTCCTTCCATTCTATAGTTTTCTTTGTGTGTTCACTACATCCTAATGAATATTTATACTCCTCGAACCCGCAAGAATACAATTGGAAACCCTAATTAGCAATCTCAAATGAAATAGACCTCCAAAACTTTCTATTTTCATGTCTTTTGTTGTTCGTAAGGGATACGCGCAGTGTGTGTAAATTCCACCACACCGCCACAATGCAAGCTTTGTTTATGTATTCTCTCATCTTAACGGTCTTGTTGTCATCTGTGTTAAGTCCCAGCGTCATTTGTGTGAACCTATAACGTTGCCACTGCTTGGAGCTCATTTAGTTTAAATAGTTGCCAGGTTAACAACCCACTTAAGAAATATTGGAGTTATGATATGTCTAGAATCGTAATCTAAACAAAATTAAGATCATACTTTCAAGACCTAGACTCGGTCAAGACAAAGACTATCAACTAGTCACGAGTGTTCTATGCCTATACACTCAACCACATAAGGTTACCATTTACATAAGATAGTGCATCAACACTTATAGGGTACGATAAGTAAGAAATGAAACCGCACTCTCCACTATTGTAGACATATTACCAATAGGGATCAATAGGAATTTAAGTAGGTTGTACAATGACTAGGGTAAGGTACCATGGAAATGATATAAAGGTGCGAAAGATTTCAAAACTAAAACTTGGACTGTCAAGATATTTTTTGGAGAGTATGAAAGTAGCTTATATTGCACTTAACTTTAATTTTCTTTTAATATGTGAATCATCAAATTTTTTCAACAACCTGGCTCCCAGCTCCATTTCCTGCACATACCGTTTTAAGTTGGACTCTCTAATCGTGACTTGATTTTTTTCACCATGATTAATTTCCCCTTATTTTGGGTATATAAACAATTTTTTACTTTAATTTTGTTCTTCTTTTCATGTCTCTTTCTTAAGATTGCAAGTCTAAGACCAGTTTCCAACTAGCTAAAGGATAATATTAGGCCATTATTGTGTGTTTCACATTAGGTAAGATAGAATTAAAGGTTGGGTTTGCTCAAATTGGGTTAACAAGGGAAATTACTTTATGTGGGTATAAGACTAAAGGTTTTTATTCAAAAATGGCTTAAATCATTCCCTCATAAGTGGTTTATTCATAGGAATTTCGCCTCGAAGTGGTTACACCTATTGGGTTTTGGGGTTCATATGCAGTAAAAATTTCTAAACAATTTTTTAGAAACCCCAACAGGACCGAAAATAAGTTCCATTAAACTAGATGTACAAAAAGTAAATTATAACTTAATTTGTGATTTCCTTCTTTGATTGTTTGAATTCTAAGATGTTCAAGTGCGCGTCCTCCATTTGAAATCCACACATAAACGGAGGCCACAATTTGGAGTGCAAGCCCTAAGAGAGATTTAAAGCATTTTTCTTTCTCTCCCAAAATTGAAAAAACTCACAATTCGCAAAAATGAAAATCATATTTCGTTTAAGGGTCTCAACCTCTATTTACATGTGTAGATAAGCCATCACTTAAAATTCTATTCGAAATAGAACTATTGTATTAAAGCAGTTTAAGCAAATTACTCATATTCCTCTATTAATAAGTTAACATATAACAAATTGTAAGAGCTTTCGTGTCATGAATTTTATCATATGAAATTCATTACTTTAGACCTATAGAAATTGTGCAAAGCCATTCATTATGTTCGACCTGATAGGTTCATCCGACGTTAGTAGTGAACCAAAACCATTTTGGTATATAAGTCATAAGCGGCCTCTAGAAGGGATTATCACTACCCAAGTAGCATGAATATCAAAATCGATAGAACCTAATGAATAACATATATCATGTCCTTTTATTGTGTGATATCCTTTGATTAAACATAAGGCATGGAAAGTCGCCCTTAATGTGAAATCGTATTGGTCTTGATCTTCAGGTAGACTGAAAACATGCAAATTACATTGATCATATCAATTCACTTGGATTTAGCCATTTAACAGTCTAACATATCGAGGGATCCACCAATATCTCTCTCTATACGAGAGGGACGGATTATATCTTGATTACATTCCTTCACATATTATTTACATGGTAACCAATCACAATCTTTATAATCGTCCAGTGAAAGACAACATTTGATTGTACTCTCAAGTAGATGGACTAATGATATACCTATCATGAGTAACGCGTATGACTTAATCCATGTGGTGTTCACATAGTAGGTCAATCCAGTACCTTATTCCCATAACAAGTACTCACGATCTTGTTTAATATCCCTATACGCATGATCATCACATGACCATCAATCAAGAATTACACTAGCCTTAATTCATTAGACTTCCTAGTATAATGATCGACTAAGGACATTTAGGATATTTCAACAACTACTCATGGATCTTACAATAAGATAAACATACAATTACTTAAAATAAAACTACAAATGGAAATCTCAATTTTATTAACTAAGATTATAAGATAAATAATGTTTATAGATTGATCTATGGCATATGCCCCAACATACCATCATTCTAGCACCTTAGAAATCTGACTTATTTTCGCTTGCACAATTATGACCATCTGCCTCCATTGATATCTAGCACAAGTCGTATCCCTCATATTAAGTCCGTAATATGAAATCATAAAAATGTCAAGTACAGGCCAGAGCGAGTGTTTCTCCTAATTTTTCCTAAGTTTCTAGACAAAAAGGCAACCATAGTTTACTCATCCACAACCAAAGGCATCAAGCAAAGTTTTAGGTGACTCTAAATAATAATAATACACACTACATGAAAATGTATCGTATCCTAATGAAACAGAAAATAGAAGATTGAATGGAGAATAATGAGAAATGGAAAGATAAGTAGAATAAAAAGAATACACCACCATTTTTATCCTTTAACCTCATAATTAAAAAAAATAACGATCATATTTGTAGTCTTTAATAAAAAGATCCATCCAACATAATCCGCAATCCGTAAAGTGCCCTCAAACCTATTATGAACCATGTCCCAAAGGTTCAAAACAAGCATAAACACACATAAAAATAAACGAAAGGGTAAAAGAACATTATATAGATATAGAAATAAGAAAATGATTCGAGTTCATGCTTAGTAATAATAGCAAAACAAGAAAACAAATCAAGATAAACATATATTTGGGCTGCCTCCTTATAGCGCCTTTGTTTACTGTCTTTAGCTTGACTTAGTTGGAGTTTGTCAATCAATATAAATTAGTTTTCTAAGTGACACTCCCTCTACATTATGACTCGAGAAGTCTTCATAAAAAATCTTTAATTTAAGGCCATTTACTCTGAATGCATTACAAGTCTCCAAACTCTTAGTCTCCACCTCAATGAGATCGTACACGACAATTACCACATACGATCCTATTCACCTCGATCTCAGCTTCCCTTAAAATATCTTAAGATGAGATTGAAGTTAAAGAACTTTCTAACCAATAAGAAATGACTTCCTTGGTAGTTTGCGATCATCATACAATTTGGTATTTTCCTTATAGATTCGAGCATTTTCATAGTCGTTGTTCCCGATTTCTTCCAATTCTTAAAGAGTAAGATTTCTTTCTTTTTCTACATTATTGAGCTTCATATTAAGTTGTTTCAAATCCCAGTCGGACTTATGCTTAATCTCAACTGGCAAGTGACACATTTTTAAAAAGAGAAGGAGATTAGGTGACAATCCAATCTGTGTTTTAAAAGTTGTATAGTGAGCTTACACAGCATCATCTAGATGTGTACTATAATCTTTCCAAATGAGATTCATCATCTTTTCCAAGATAGATTTGTTCTCCCTATTGAAGACCTCTGTGTGGCCGCTCGTTCGAGGATGATATGTCGTAGACATTTTATGAGTGACATTTTACTTTCTCTAAAGACTTTCGACTATACAGTTGCAGAAGTGAGTGCATGTATCACTGATTAGGGCACGTGGGGTACAAAATACTAAAAAACAAATCCTCAATTTTAGGAATTCTCATACCAGTTTCAAGTCATTAGTGCGGTTGCTTTAACTTCTACCCATTTAGACACGTGCTCCACTGCCAAAACTATGTAAACATGACCATATGACACTATAAACGGTCCCATGAAATCAATATCCCGTATATTGAATATCTCTAAAATATAGATTTAGGTAACTCTCATTTGGTCCTAATAATAAAGGTTACCAATTTTCTGATAGTTAGACAAGTCTTGCTCAATATGTATGAATCATGAAAAATAGCGAGCCGGTAAAACCTACTCTTAAGAACTTTCCTAGCTGTCTTACGAGGACCTAAATGTCCATTACAGGCGTAACTATGGAAAAATGCCAAGATGGAGTGACTCTCAATTTGAGAAACAAAAAACTTGATAAAGTGGTCGGAGTAGAATTTCTATAAGTATGTATCGTCCCTACATAATATTTACCATCACTCCTATCTTTATTCTTTTGGACTTTGAAAAGGTGAGAAAAAAGTTCGCCATAAGTGATGTAGTTCACCAAATCTACGTAGTAGGACAGATCCATAACAAGATAGTTGTACTCATCAAGGAAGTCATCCTTAAGACGGGGTAGGAGATTCACTATTCTCAATCCTACTGAGATGGTCCATGACTAGATTCTTTACACAAGTTTTATCTTTAATTTGATGTCAAACTTATAGTAGGATTATCCATCTAATGAGCCTAGGTTTATCATCCCTTTTTTTCATTTCAAGCTTAGGTGATTAGAGTAAATAATCACCTTGGTTCCAAAAGATAAGGCCGAAACTTCTCTAGTGCAATGATAATGGCTAGAAGATCTTTCTAAATAGTGGTGTAGTTCTTCTGAGCAGCATCTAGAGTGCGAGAAGTATAGTCAATCGGATGTGAAACTCTCCTGACTTTCTATCTTAAACTACACCTATTACATAATTGGTAGCATCAAACATCATTTCAAATAATAGTTCCCAATTAAAGTCTTGAGTTATAGGTGCGTTAATAAGTGAGTCTTTGAGTGAATCAACTGCAATCGTCCATGCCTTGTCAAACATAAAAGGCACGTCTTTTTAGAGTTGATGGCGCAGGGGTTGTGCGATAATTGAAAAATTCCTAAATGAAATGTCGATAAAATTGGTGTGTCCAAGGAAAGATCTAATCTCCCACACATTAGTAGGGTAATGTGTTTTATAGATAACATAAATTTTAGCTTGATCTACCTCTACACCCCTGGCTGAGACAATGTGTCCCAAAATAAGACCTTGGTCCGTCACGAAATGACATTTTTCGTGAGTTAGAATCAATTTCGTCTCGATACACCTACTAAACACCATAGTTAGATTTATGAGACAACTATCGAATAAATCATTGTAAATAATAAAGTAATGCAAGAAGACCTCTGTGAAATGCTCGACAAATTTGGAAAAGATACTCATTTTGCACTTTTTAAAGGTGGCTGGTGTATTGCATAACCCAAAGGGCATGTGCCAATAGGCAAAAGTGACAAACGGACCAGTAAAAGTCATTTTTTCCTGGTTTTTAGGTGCGACTAATATCTGGTAAAAATCGGAGTAATCATCAAGAAAATAATAATGAGACCAATCGGCTAGTCTCTCCAACATCTAATCGATGAATGGAAAAAGGAAGTGGTATTTTCTATAAGAAGCATTTAGCTTTACGTAGTCGATGCATACCTGCCATCTATTTTAAGTACGAGTTAGAACCAACTCGCTATGTCAATTGGTGGCTATTGCGACTCTTGTTTTCTTAAGAACCACTTGGACATGACTTACCTATTTACTATTAGAGATTGGGTAAAACATGCAAGTATCAAAGTGCTTAAGTATATCTCTTTCTTTACGACATCCATCATAGGTAGATTGAGCTTTCTCTGGGCTTCCCTCCTAGGTTTTGACCCTTATTCCATATGTATATGATGCATGCAAATGGAAAGGCTCAAAGATTTGATATTTGCCATGGTCCAACCAATAGCCTGTTTAAACTCTCGAAGTACTCACAGGAGTCTCTCTTATACCAATTTTTTAAGTTTAGTTTAGATGATCAAAAGGAGTGTGTCATTCATTCCTAAAAACATGTACTTTAGGTGCTCAGGTAGTGACTTCAGCTCAAGTGTAGGGGCTTTAAGAATGGGGGAAGTTTGGAGTCAGTGGAAGGCAACTCCAAATAGGAAACATTTTGATTAAGGGTTCAAAGAATCTAACTCTGAAACAACATCCTCGACATAAATATTGAGGGTTAGAGCCTTCTGGTGGATATGACTAGTGTCAAGATGATTCTCTCGTACTACTTAAACTACATCATCGCCAATCGTGAGTAACGCCTACTCAATGACTGCATCCACACATAACTAGGGTAACATATTGCATCATTGATATTGAAATTGATGACTTCACCATTGAACTCCATGGCAAGGGATTCATCATCCATATCTATCTTTATTTTCGCCGTCTTCAAGAATGGGCATCCAAATAGCAGAGACGAAGTATTATAAAATGGTTCTTTCTTTATATCCACCATGTAGGAATTAGGAGGAAACTCAAAATCATTTACTCGAACTAGAACATCTTCAAGAACACCAACGAGTCTGACAACTAAATACTCTCCTAACAAAATGACAGTACCAGTCATATTTAATGGGCCTGCATTCAATGTCTTATAAATAGACAATGGCATGACATTAATGGAAGTGCCAAGATCGCTCATAGCCATCAAAATACTTACATTACTTATAACACAAGGCACCAAGAACATCCTTGAATCCTTCCATTTAGTTGGAAACTTATTTTCAAGGATAGTTGTGACGATTGTTCCATTTGGACTTTTTTGTTGCCTTTTAGTTTCCTTTTTTTGTGGATAGTTCCTTAAGAAACTTTTGATACCTAGGGATATGCTTCAAAGCATCGAGGAGTGGAATATTTATTTCCACTTGCCAAAAGGTCTCGAGAATTTCTTTCTCTTCCTCCTTTTTCTTATCTAGAATAAGTCGTCGTGGAAAAAGAGGTTTAACCTTAAAGGTAGGTTATGTTTCCTTTGAGTGGTTGCCTTCTATTTAGGAACAAATGGGATTACTACTAACTCATGCTCTTCTTCATTTGCTTGGTCCATGGGATTAGATGGCCCATTGTTCATTTTCGATCCCTCTATCTCTTTGCCACTTTCGAGTGTAACTGCGTTAGCACTCGCGTTAAGATTTAGGTAAGGTTACAAAGGCAACTTTCCCTTATTCTTGAGACTTCCTAATTGATGTCCTATTTTGGCGCATTTGAATCTCAAGGTTGCGGATTGTCGCACTGGTATCACCGATGAATTTCTTAGTGTTAGCCTCGAATTGGGCAACGTCTCTTAAAAATTGGCTCTATTAAGCTATAAGAGCTTTCATCACATCCTCAATTGAAAATGAATTATTGGGATGCAAGCAGCGGTTGACCTATAAAGGCAAAGTTATGGTAGTTTTGATTTTGAGGCTCGTAACTAAAGTTCGGGTTATTCATCATCATAGCATGATTATAGGTGTTCCCGAATGGGGCCTTAGGTGGTCCTTGGAATTGATTACCCATGGCATTGGCCTGTTGATTGTCCTCAAATAGATTAGGACATTCATCAATTGCATGATTTGTGGCTACATATAAGCTATAGGCCTAGACTTGCACTTTACCTGAGGTGAGAAGATATTCCATCATGGAGGTCAGTTAGTCAATTTTTCGGTTAGTATAATTTGAAATTGCTCTTGCAGTAAGAATTTGGTATGCAGTATCATCAAGATCTTATAAAGGCGTGATTGTTGTTATATCCTCGTATAACTGCCTCATTCGGGTTAGTGTCTTATCTTGATTGTAACCCCCACACACCTTATCAATCATGTGCCTCTCTATGGGTGTGAAGCCAACTTATAAGAAACAAATTATGGCCTTCTAAGTCTTGCCATGCTGCTGGCAACTAGCAATCAATCACTTATAAAAATTTAAATATGCACTAACTGATTCTCCCACTTTACTTTTGATGATGCATATGTCCTTGATGAGCTGAGCAGCTCTATACTTGGGAAGATAATCTTTTAAAAACTCAGTTTTCATCACATTCTAAGAGTTAATGAAACCATGCAGAAAATAGAAAAGCCATTCCTTGGCTTTCTCTTTAAGAAAAAATACAAAATGCTTAAGCTTTATCGTGTCCTCAACAATTGTAGAGGGTTTCATGGACTTCTAGTTACTTAGAAACTCCTTAAGAAAAGTAAGTGGGTCATCATTCTCGGTACCATAAATGGAAGGGTGGAGATGGATAAATCCTGGCCTCAACTAAAAACCGGCATTCTCTGAATAATTAATGCGGAGGGGCTATTTTGCCAAAAGAGCATGAAGGTCTTAATCAGCATGCCGCAGAATGACTTAGAGGTTACCAGCTGATGCCAAGTCTATAGGAGTTTTGGCTTGTTGTTGCCCGGGCCGGGTCTCCTTACTTTGGAATGTTCTCTTAGTTTCAGGAGTGAAAGACAATAATGAACCAGTCGATTTTGACCGAGTGAGTATTAAGAGCGTAGAACTAAGAAATAAACTAAAATCAAAATAAAGGACTAAGTCCACGACAACAGCACTAATACTTGTTCACGTGTCGTTCGTGCCAAATATAACTCATACTCGAGTTACCAATCCAACTTAGGTGCGGTAGTGGTAAATACAGGCCATAGGACTTAGGTTTTACACTATGTTAACTAAAAATGGAGATTTTGAGGTTTTTTAAAAGATTTTAAGAAAATAATTAATTAAAACTACTAGGAATCGAAGCTCTCAAATGTGAATTTGATGAGAGATTAGAGGCGTTATAGTACCAAATGGACGTTAAAAGTGCATTCTTAAATGGCTTTATGAATGAGGAGTTGTATTAAGAACAACTACGGGGATTTGAAGACCATGATTCTTCAAATCATGTTTATCATCTTGAAAAGCCTTGTATAGGCTGAGATAAGCTCTTAGAGCACGGTATGATAGGCTAAGTGGATTTTTTCTTGATAAAGGGCTTAAGAAATGAACAGCAGATCCTACTTTGTTCATTTTGATAAAAAGAAATGATGTTATGCTTCTTGTTTGAATTTATTTAGATCATATCATTTTTGGATCATCTAACACATGTTTATACAATCAATTCTTATCTATAATAAAAACGAGTTTGAATTGAGTATGATGGGTTAACCAACATACTTCTTGGGTTTGCAAATTGAGCAATCTAAGTACGGGATTTTCAATAATCAAGTGAAGTATATGAGGGACGTGCTCAAGAAATTCAAATTTTAAAACTTGAAAGCAAGTGACATTCATAGTAGTTCTACCTTCAAAATGGATAAAGGCAAACTAGCAAACTTATAGATCATAAGCAATATCGTGGCATGATAAGAAGTCTCCTATACTTAACCGCTAGTAGAACTAACATTATATTTGGTGCATGCCTATATGCTAGGTTCCAATCAGAGCCAAAAGAGTCACATTTAAAATATGCCAAGATTATATTTTGATAATTAAATGGGACATAATAAAATTGAGTTTATGGTTTAACAAAGCACAAAGTTTTGAAATTCATTGCTTTGTGGACTTTGACTACGCCAGTAGCCTAGTAGATAGGAAAAGTACATCGAGATCTTTTTCATTTGTTAAAAAATTCATTGATCTCATGGTTTTACGAAAAGTAAGATTTTATTGCATTGTCCAATATGTAGCATCAAAAAGTTTTTGTACTAAGGTATTATACATGAATTAACAACTTAAGGATTATCATATCAAAGTAGGCTATGCTAAAATTTTCTATGATAATACTAGAGCAATCAATATTTCAATAAACCTGGCATTACACTAACTTAGCAAGCATGTCGAGATTATGGACCACTTCCTTCGTGACCATGCGCAAAAAGGGGAGGTCAAATAGATCTATGTGTCACTTATGACCATATATTTTCACTAAACATTTTGCTACAGGACAAGTTTTCAAAGATTTGGCATGAATTAGGCATGATTTGTAAATCCGACCTTATGAGTATGATTTAGAGAGTGAAAACCATGTTTCACAGTGATCTTGAGGTGTCCATGATGTTTATTTAGTATTCTAGGTGTTTCTCTAAAACCAAAATTTTTTAAAAAACTATTTTGGAGAGTAGTTAATGCGGTTTCCTAGTGCACTAGGTCATGTCATTAGCTTGTTAGCCTAATTCCTTAGCACCCATTATTATGCTAATTCGTCTCGAGCAAGGTTTTAAAACCACTCGAAACTAAGGATGATACTTAAATTTTCTCACTTGTCCTCTCTGTCGCCTCTACACCTCCTCTTAACCCGACCTGTTTAGTTTTTTTTTGTGATTCTAGAGTCAATTCACTCTATTACGACCTCCTAATCTATCTCTTCACTTCCTTTCATTCGTCTATCTACCCATTTTCTCTAAAATCACTATCCTTCGAGGGCCCACCAATTGTTCAACAAAATGTCACCATTTCGCAAACACACCCGTGTCGCATATGAATCCACTTTCCATCATCTAACACTTGTCAATCGACCCCCATCCTCTGGTAGTTATTTTGAGTCATCTTCCTTGTGTCCGATAGCCACTCACTCCACCCCTCATCATATGACTAAGTCGACTAGTCATCATCCATGCAACACTTCAACCACCATTCTGGTCGATACCATGTAGTATAAAGGACGATCCAAATCCAAACATAATGGAGCCACTTCTACCAAGTCCATTTTCGAGTTGCTTAACAAAAATGGACCATCGTGAAGTTCACGTTTTTCAACAAGGCGCACCTTCTGCTTCACAAGGTGCTCTCCAAGCTCAGTTAGGTGTCTTTCTGTCAATATAAGGACACCTATAATGCTCCACTAGTTCGGGTGTTCTACTCAAATCTTGCTGCCACCATTAAGTTTATCATTTGGCCCGTCATCGGTAGCTACATTATCGACATCACACCTCGGCACCCGGCTAAACTCCTCGATTTTCTGCTCCACTCTCCTACTAGTACTCTCACAAGCAAGATCTTTAAATAGTCATTCAACGACCTTGAGGTCCTGAATTCCAGCACCAGGTTTGACAAGAAAATCATTTTCTACCCCTCCAAATTCACTAATACAGACTTCAGGCTATGTCACGTCTTCTTCATAAGATTCTACACAAGGTTATTCTTCTTAGAGGTGGGAGCGATAACTACATGACTCTTCTAGACATGTGCAATCACGAGGCCTTCATGAAGGGTATCCCGATTGGCTTACTAGAATTTTCATCACGTACATGATGTCTATTTCGGCCTCTAGTTGCCACCTACTATATGCTCACATTGTGACCTTTTTCCAAATAGCGCAGCTCTCTATCGCTAAAAACCGTGGACATAGTCGCCCTTAAAGGCCATAAAGTATTGATACTTTCACCTAGATAAGGGATGGATTCATGATAAGCACATTCCGAAAAAGGAGCATTGGGTTTCTTTTGTTAACGAGAGTTTGTTTTGTCGAGTCTATGTATACTCTCATTTCTTTCATTTTCGTATGTACTACACCATGTTATTACTTATTTTTGTGATCTTAATAAAATTAAATAATTTTTTGTGTATCTCTGAGTTATGTCCTATGAATGAATGGCATTTCTTTGTTGTTCCCTCTTTTGTTTTTCACTTGATGATGTTAATAAGGGGAGCTATTTAACCACTTTTTGAAGTTATCAAAAAGGGGAGAAATCTTGTAGCTGTACTTGGGCTTTATAAAAATTGATATGCACGTATTATATATATTTGTCTGTCAATTTCACTTGTTTCATGTCATCAAAAGGGGGAGATTGTTGGAAATCTTCTATCACTATGATTTCACCCGAGAATTTGATGCCAAAAAACATTGTGAGTCGATACTAACTAGAGGTGTCAATGGGGCGAGCGAAAATGGGGAGGTGGTCCCCTTCCCCATCGTCATCCCCATCCCCATCCCCATCCCCATCCCCATCCCCATCCCCATCCTCATCCCATTCCATATCTAATCCCCATAGGGATGGGGAATACCCTTAGAAATTTTTTATTCCCCATTTAGTACCTCGTGAGGAATCTCCATTCAAATTCCCATGGGAATCCTTATGGGAAAAAATCGTCGTATCACCTAAAAACAACATTGTACTTAAAAATAAACTAACGAAAAAAGTACAGTCTGAAATACGTACATCACAATTCATCCAAACCCCAACCAAAACAAAATACTAACATTTCATCCAATGAAAGTTTTAAGTTCTAACACTTGTAATTAAGTCTTAACACAATCATTACCAATGAAATTTCGTAGTTTTAAATAATAACACTTGTAACTAAGATTTTTTTTGGATTCAACAATTAGATTTTGGATCTTCAACTCCTTTACCCTGCTACTATGAATAAAATAAAATAAAATCTTATATGTAAGGATTTAAGGTTTATGTATTAGGATTCAACTAATAATATAGTGAAAAACAATTCAAAATATATAATTAATCAATTTTGTAATAAAAATACTTCATATATATTTAGCAAATTCTAGATAGCACAAGTAAATATGTTTGATATTTGACATATATTACTAAGTTTAATTTCATTTTAAGCATACATTGGTGGTGGAATATTATGTATATTCCCCCCCCTCTCTCTCTCAAAATAATAGCGAAGTAATAATTTTTTAAAAAATCTTGGTCCTCCTATTCTTATAAGTTCTAATATAATAATATTAAAAAAGATTATTAGCATAATGTTTTCATTGTGTATCATTAAATATTTTCTAATACTACATATACATATAGTATCAAAATTGATGTGCAAACACTGCCATGCGCACACCAAGATTAACCAGTGGCTACTATAGTATATTCATCACTTGGGCACTTATAAAATTATAGTATATATCTTTTTTAGGGAACATATATACTATATATTTTGGATTAATTATCATATGTTTATATTATTATATAATATACTTCATTATGTTTCCTGGTGTGCATTTAATTATAAATTTATACTTTTATGGTAATATGTAAACCTTTATATAATGTATATACACTTACCTATTACGGGATATTTTATGTTCATATATAAAAAACACAAGATATATTTATTCATGATAAACGGGAATTCTCTACACGTACCAATTGAGGATTCCCATAGGAATACCAAATGGGGATACCTATAAGGGATACCCCACGGGGATATCCACGAAGATTTCCCCGGGTGATACCCAATGTGGATTCCCATGGGAATCCACATTGGGTATCACCGTGGGGAATCCCATGGGAATCCCCATTGGGTATCCCCGTGGGGAATCCCCGCAGGGATACCTAATAGGGAATCCCCACGGGGATTCCTGTAGGGATATTTTCCTCCGCATCGCCATCCCCATGCGGGGAACCAATTTATTCCTCATCCCCGTCCTTATACCCATTTAAATCCCCCATCCCCGTCACGGGGAATCCCCATTACCCTAGGAGATTCCCTGCCCCAGTGACAAATGTGCGTGATTAAAGGAAGCACAATTTTACAAATTCAAATGGAATTGGAAGAAATAAGATAAAAAATCTCAAGGTTTTATCAGAACAAGGAAAGACATCAGAAAGCCATGCCCACTACTTGTACAACATACGTAACGACCTGTTACTTTAAGCTGCTGATTAGTGTTAATTCAAATCTTAACTAACCCAAGTTAGGCTTGTATGTGCATGGGTTTGTGCTTGTTTTGAGTGGTTAGTAATTTTTATAGGTTGAAGTATAAAAGATAGTTTATATACAAGTCTATAATCGAAAACTATAATCGAAAAATAAGTATTCATACAAAAAATAGCCGATAGGCAAGTATGACGAGGGGATCATGAAATGAATATGCACAATCGAGAATAATTGTAGGCATGTTAGGTGAATTTATTGGAGAGAATACACGAAATTATATATTTATATATTTGATATATAAATATATATATTGAAAATTATAAGAATAATTTGAATTATATAAATCATAGGATTGGCTAAAAATGAGCGAGAGTGTGGATGATGTCAACATGTGTGTCACCTTAAAGAGTATCGCGTTAGCACATTAATCATTCAATCATCTCAAGATAGTGCGATGCGTATCTTGAGGAAAACCTATATATTTAAATTAAAACCTTTCATACTTATCTTCGTAATTCAATCGAATGAGAGTAAGAGAGCATAAGGTTTGATTTTCGATCTTAGGAGATCACTTAATGAGTTGATTTGCTATGAGTTGAGGAGCTTAATCAACTGGAAATTTAGGAATCATCACTTTGGTAGGTTTAATTTTTATGTTTTTAAAGTTCAATTTGACGGTAGTGATGATATTTTTGTGAATTGTTATTGTTGTTGACTGGAAATGATTTTTTACCTCACTAAAGGTCCTCCATGATGAATTATGGGAGTGTTAGCGGTTCTTTTGATGATTTATGGATGGAACAGCGGCTACTGCCCTATGTACTATCAAGACAGTACGGGGTAGAGGGCATTTCCTTCATAAATTACGATAAACCTAAATGATTGAGCGCGCCCCACCCAGTGAGGGAGCGTGCTCCCTCTCTAGAAAATAGAAATTCTGCTGTAATTTGATTACAAATGGTTTGTGATAGGTGTTGGAAAATAGGGAAAGGGTGAGTGACATAGAAACCTAAGATATTTAGAAACAAAATCCTGAACCGAGGTAAGTATTGATTTGCTTATTTATCAATGTTGCCTGGCAATCCTAGTATAAATAATTCATGTAGTTCGTGGATTGAAGAGGGGACTATGTACAATATGATGGTTTTAATAAATCTAAAACGTTTTTTAATGTGATTCATCATATTAAGTTCCTAATACTGAGACAAGGTTATATAGGAGATGGGTTACCTTACTGGCCTATATGTAACTTCCTACTCAATTAAAAAGGTTTCATGAATTACATACTCTCTAAAGGATTTTGAATAGAACCATTGGGCATTAATAAATTGGCCGGACAACACATCAGCCAATGTGTTGGTCTAGCAATAGTGTTAATGACATCAGTGGCTAATCAACCGTAGTTTATAAGAAAAATCGGAATCACAGTGTAATAGTCAGTGACAGTTTGATTTGCATCCTTTATCTATTGAATTATATGTTTTTCAAATTCTTGTTAGTTAACATTGGTGCATATTGTTATTGCATAAAGTTCTTGATTATTATATGGAATGTTGATGGCTTTGTGAATATGTACTTACACAGCAAGTTGGAATGCTCATCTTAAATTTTATATTTTAGGTTCGCAACCTAGAGCTTCAGTAAAGGGCAAGGAGAAAATGTAGGAGTCTTATAATCCTCTCAATGAATCAATGAACCATCTTATACATATATATACAACGTTTAATATATTTCGTTGTACATAAGTAGGGTTGGGAGGTTTATAAATGAGGTTTTGGGTTTTGATAAACTGTGTATTTCTGTATATTATTTAAATATCAAAGATTTTTAATTTTCTATTGCTTATACTTTGTATTGTTTATTCAGTATCGATATACAGGTTGAGTTTATCTGGTACTTATGGAGAGGCTGCTGGCTCTAGTAAAGTCTCGCTGGGTTACCGAGGTTTAGTTAGGGTGTCAAGCCGAGTATCACCCTAAATGAGATAGGGGATACTACGAATTATTTAAGGTATATAAGTTCAATACATAAGACGAATTCATTAGATTTATGCATAACATGAACTTGAAGTTTTCAAGTAACTTCAACTTTCGATTTTCAATGATTTGAATCTCATAACTTGAAAATGATTTTAAATCATACAAACATTTTTTCATCATGCATTTGATTTGCAAAAGCCATTGAAATTTCTTTTGAATGCACCACTATTATTTTGGATGGTTTTTGAATCATTATTAAAATATTTCTAGATAAGCCACTAAATGTTTCATGAAAACTGACTTTTCAGATTTTTAGGTTTGCGAAATCATTCGAAATGTCCAAACGAGTCAAATGACACATTTTAAATAAATTTGATGTGTCAAGAGGTTATATAGAGTCGTGGGTGAACTAGATAGTTGTTAAGCCAAACCAAAAAGTATTTTCTCTCTGGTCCTTGCTAGTTAATACTCTAATGATTCTACTTAGCGCGCTAACAATTCTCAGAGAACATTTTTAAAAGCTACCACGTTTTTCTTTCCTTGACTATATGGATTATTTTAACCCCATGATCAAGATAATAGCTACAAATAGTCAAGGGTTGAACACCATTTACAAACCACTTTGAACACACAATTATCCGCTAAAGCTCTAAAAGTCTTGATCGTCCAAGTTTTCATATCAATTTGACTAATTTCGCATGCTTAATCATTTGGAGTCTTGTGAGGCTACCGACTTGATCTCAATGTTGGTGCCTGGTTTAAGGTTAAAATCCCTCACTCCAGAATTGATTTTAATTGTTCTCACTTTGGGTTTTAAAAAACATTGATTTCCTATATTAATTGTTGTTGCATCATCTATCAGTATGATTGGTGTGTTCAAGAAATCATCTGGTGTCTTCTCAAACATGTTTGTTTTGGGTTTTGTGCTTAAAGTTTATCTTCCAAACCATATGATTGATTTGAAAAAGTTTTTATCTGAACCTTGATTTTCTTCAAAACCACTCGCTTATTAGATTTGAAACCGTACTTATTTTAATCAAATTTATTTGATCAGTTTTTTGAGTGAGATTGGTGCAAAATCAGAGGCGTATATATATTTATACTTGCATGCACAATAGATGTTAGGCTTTAGGAGGCTTGTGAGTAATATGACTTATTAACATTTCACATTGTGAAACCAATTTTCATTGTATTAATCAATTACTATTGTAAGTTGGTAATCGTAAGACTTAGTAGGATATAAGTTAAGGGTAGATGCTAGGCAAAAAACCTAGTTGTGACTAGGCAAGAAGTCCTAATTTGTAATTAAGCATTCTAGGCTTGTAAACTTAGGTTTTAACACTTGTTGGTTATATAAGTGGGTTTGAAAATTCTAATCGGGGAGATTCAGTTGTGGATATAGATCAGTTGAATGAAACTACTATAAATCACGTGTCTCATTTCCATCCCCTTTACCTCATTCGCCATTATATTGCATTGATACTTATTGCTAATTTGTGTATTCAGAGTCGTCGTTTATTGAAAGATTTTAAAAAGGTGGCAACCTTTCTTTACACCTAATTCACCACCCCCTAGGCCCTTAGGTGTGCTTTCAATTATTATCAAAGCGAGTTATTGCTCAAAGTGTTGCTAACCTATCTTTGAGTGTTTTCTAGCAAAGATACAAATGTTAGATCGTGCTCACCTTAAGGTAGCAACTCATCTAGTTGGCCTTCATATTTTGATGGGACAAACTATACCCATTTGAAGTAGGGATGAAGTTCTATATAAGAGCATATGGTGGACACTTATGGGATTCAATTAGTAATGGTTATATTACATTGAACAAGCTTGGAAAGGATTACACCACCGAAGAGACAAGGACCGATCTATATAATGATCAATCCATGAATGACTTGTTTGCGCACTATGTAAAAATGAACTCACCAAAAGAGTGCATGTCGAACGATTAAGGAAGTATGGAATAAATTTGAAGTGCAACGTGAGGGTACAATTCATGTGAATGAAGACATTGCCATCATAATTACTCTCTCGATGCTCTATTGGGATAGTTGACGGTTCATGAGTTTGGACTAACGGACTAAAAAAGATTTGATGCACTTAGCATGAAATAGTTGTAAAAGGCATGAAGCCCGTTACAAATTATGCTGATTTATTGAGACTGAAGGGGTTCCCTTTTTGTCTCAAGGACGCTACACAAGACTGGTTATTCCACTTACCAGTCGATTCCATAAGAAACTAGAATGCGCAACATTATAAGTTCTAGGATGACTATATTCTAGTTAGGAGAATCACTCAGCTTAAAAGGGTGATATCCCACATTTTTATAAAGGATGATGAATCATGGTCATGGTGCTGGGAAAGATTCAAAAGATTATGTAGGGCATGTCCTCAGCACGGCCTCAGCGAGAAGTTTCTAATGGAGAGCTTCTACGAACTGCTTGTAAAATATAAGAAGAGGCTTTTCAATATAGTGTGCAACAGTAGTCTATCTGATATCGTACTGACTATGGTTAAGGGATACATATAAATGGTAGCCAACCAAGCTAAGCACTGTGGACCGACTAGTGAGAGATGAGGAGCTACGCCATCTTCAGGGCAAAATAGACTTGAGGATGAGTTGTCAAAACTTAAGTCTATGGTTTAACAGATGATGGTAGAAAATGGTAAAGCGAGAGTTTCCAGGATTTTCTTCGAGCCGAGTCACTTTATAGATGAGTGTCATCAACTCCACGAGGACACTATGAAGGTGAAGGCAGTAGGCCAGTTCTTTGGGACCACCTGCAGGGCAGTTTGGACAGCAAAATAACTTCTATAAAGGGAGGGACGAAAATCCCAACTTCAACTATGCTGCCAAGAATCAGAACTACCAGAAATTTGTTCCTAAAGGACAGCCATTGTCGATAGTAATACATAGTCAACCACCTCATCCACAGGTACCCACCCTAGAGGGGATTTTGAAGCAGTTGATCCTATCATAACAGTAGTATGAGGCCAGGACTAATGATTCGATTAAAAAGTTGCAGGCTAGGCTATCTGACATATTAGCTCAGATTAGCCAAGCTAGTAACCAGGGGAAGTTTCCATCCCATCTAGTCGTGTAAATATCATTTCACATGTCAACATATCAACTGTGACAAAGGAAGCTAAAAGGAGTACGAAGCAAAGATGATTGATCAATACCATCCAGCATATGGCGTCATTTCCTCATAGATTTTATCTTGAGAGGTATCCATTAATTTTCGAATATCAACCCGAGGAACATGTAGTAGCCAAGACAGATAAGGAAAAGAAAGAAATCCACCCAGAAGTAGAAGAATCTTTTGAACCATTCTACATCGCATGAATTTTTCGAAAAGAATGGGAGAGTATCCTAGTAGTAAACACATACACACCACAGAAATGTGGTGATCCGGGTATAGTTAATATTACTTACGCATTAAGAGATTTGCATGTAGAGAAGTTAATTTTTTACTTAGGGTGCATTCATTAACATCATGTTATCATCCGTTTTCTTATCCATGCGTAACCATGTTTTAAGTCGTTACAACGTTACCATCCATTTAGTGAACGGATCTTCAATCCGACTGATATGTATGTTGGAAGACGTGACTATTCGACTCAAAGGCCTAGACTTTCCTGCTGATTTCAATGTCATTAACATGGAAGACACTTCAATGTCCTCACTGACTTCGGTTATTTTGGGAAAGCCTTTTTTTTAATGGCAAAAGCTAAAATAGATGTATTTAGTGGTAACATTAACTTGAACATAATGATAGGGTAGTTCATTTTGATATTCTAGACTGTTTGGCCTTACTCACTATTGTTTCCTCTATATATGCAGTTTAGTCCCTTACTTACAATGATGCAAAGTATAACATAGAGTTTTTGATAGATCATTTTAAGAAGATAAGCAAAAAAGAGAAGGAGAAGAAAAGAAAGAGGTAAGAAAAAAGGAACAGAGTATATGAAGGTTGGGTGTTAGCATAGAACTACCAACCTAAGGAGATCTACAGCACGAGACAGAAGTCAGAACCACCAGCATCCATTTATATCGCATGTATTTTCTAAGTAATGGGCCTGATGATTCACTTAGTTATCATTGAAAAGGGAGCATTCAAGAAAATCATTTCTGTGAAACCCTTATAGATGGCTGAGTTGGAAATCACTTGAGTGCACCACAGACAAGGTTATTTTTCGGGTGAATGGAACACCAATCAAGATCTACAGAGTTACGAAAAAGGTTCCCGTGAGAATTAGAGACCCAAAGGTCCTAGGGGACTTCTCAGTTATAGATGAAGGACTTCGTAAGATCAACACCGTGCTGCTAGGATGTCATTCATCTACACTACTTAGGTCAACATTATTGTCTATAACAAGAATGTTACATTCAGAATTGGTGATAGAATAGTGCTCTACTATAATGGCGGGTTGTGCATGAATTAGGAGTAGGGAATCATCAAGCATCTAAAGGTGTCTGCACTGCAAGCCTAAGAGAAAAAAACACTTATTGATGTGATCGCTTTGAGTCCGACTAGTCCACGAATATGGTAACATTGGGCCATCAACTTTAAGCATCAGCGCTCCGTAAGAGGCAACCCACGTTAATTATTTCAACTTGGTTTAATAAGTTTAAGTTGGAATAAACTGTAGATTTTAGTAAGTTAATTTGGGTTACTAGATCAGGAAACTATAGATGATTTTGATTTGAATAAGTTAATGTTTATCAAATACCTTTAAATTTTGTAACGACTTGTTAATTGTTTGAAGATTTATAGAATGTTGTCCGAACGACATTTGTTGAAGTAATTCAACGTAAGTACATTTAAATTTAATGCATCATTTGCATAAATAGAGATGAGGACACACTGGAAATTTTTATGAGATTTAATTCATTTTTGAGACCAGTGATTTCATAGAGTTGTGATGGTTATACATAAATCGTTGTTGTGGCCCTGAAGAATATCCCAATTTTGGTTTGTTTGATTCTCACTGCCAGCGATTAGCTAGCGACTTTAATGTAAACAAATGGTGCTAGCAAGGCCCTACGAATTATTTTAGGATGACATTGAAATTGTCAGTGATTTTTCAGCAATTTGGCATCGTCGTGATGTATGAACGTATTGTGCTGTGTTTGAATTTGAGTTTTTTTTTCAAATAGGCAGAACTCCATTGTCATATTCTTCACTAAAACCCTAGTGATTTACCTCTGCCTCCAACCCTTGAAAACCCACTTCTCACCGCCAAATCCACCAAATTCGAACCTCAATCTCACTTATTTTCTAGTATCCATCGAGTGGAGACATTTTTAGTCGTGAAGCGATGCATTTAGTGAGTGCAACGATTAAGCACCAAGCCAGGAGTTCGACTTTTTGACTTCTTAAGGTGTCTATGTTAGGTTTTGGGGTTCATATGCAGTGAAAAAATAAAAAAAATTGAAAAAACCAAACATGACTGAAATTAACTTTCATTAAACTAGATCTACAAGAAAGTAAACCATATCTTAGTTTATGATTTCCTTCTTTGATTGTTCGATTTCCAAGATGTTCAAGTGTGTATCCTTTATCTGTAATCCATACACAAACGGTGCCCACAATTAGGAGTGTTAGCTACAAAAAAGATTGAAAATATTTTTTCTCCCCCAAAATCTAGAGAACTCAAAATTCAAGAAAATTATACATACGCCCTATTAATAAGTTATTACATAACAAATCATAAGGGAGTTTATGTCATAAATTTTATCATATAGAATTTCTTACTCATGACCAATTGAAATTGTGGAAAGCCATTATTTGTGTGCAAACAAATAGGTTCTTGCAACATTGGTAGTCATAAGCAGTCTCTAACAAACCATTAGGACTACCCAAATAGCTTGAATATAAAGATCGATACAACTTAATGAATAACATATATCATATCCTTTTGTCATGCGATATCCTTTGATTAAACATAAGCCAGAGAAGTCTCCTTAATGTTGAATCGTACTAGTTTTAATCTTTGGGTAAACTGAAAACATCTAAGTCAAATTGATTGTATCAGTTCATACGAACTTAGCCATTATTAGTTTATCGTATTAAGGGATCCACTGATATCTCTCTCTATACGAGAGTGACAAATTCCATCTTGATTACACACCTTCACATATTATTCACATGGTAACCAATCATAATCATTATAATCGTCCAGTTATAAACAACATTTGATAGTGTCAAATTACCATGCTCGTAATATCGAAGTCTATGGTAATCGTAAGTTGAAGGAATAAATGAAATACCTATCATGAATAACACCTATGACTTAATCCATGTGTTGTTCTGATATAGAGTTGGTCTTGTACCTTATTCCCTAACAAGTACTTATGATCTCGATTCGTATCCCTATAACGCAAGATCATCACGTGACCATCAATCAAAATTCACACAAGTCTTAATTCATTATAGTTCCTAGTATAATGACTGACTAGGGACATTTATGATATTTTAATAAATACCCATGGAGTTTATTATAAGATAAACATGCAATCACTTCAAATAAAATAGCAAATTAAAACCTCAATGTTATTAACTAAAATTATAAGATAAATAATGTTTATAGATCGACCTAGAGCACATGCCCCAACATCTCCTACTTGTACTGGGGCCAATCATTCAAGTCTCTAATACCTAATGACCTAACATGACCATCATGTTGCCCTTGTGGAAGAGCCTTCGTCAATGGATCTGCAACATTGTTTTCTGTATGAACTTCGCAAATCTTCTGTGTAACTATTTACAACAAGCTCGTCTTCAAAACTACCATAGACCAAAAACATTTCTTTATTCTGAAGTACTTAAAAATGTTCTTTATTGCTATCATGTGACTCTCACTAGGATTAGACTGATATCTACTTGTTGCGCTCAAAGTATAAGATACATCAGGTCGAGTGCATAACATGGAATACAGGATAAATCCAATAGCTGATGCTCATGCAATCATATTCATACGCTCTCGCTCATTATTAGTCTTCGAAATTAAGTCTTGCTAAAACTTATACCATGAGACATTGGCAACGACCTTCTTTTATAATCTTGCATACTAACCTATTTAGTACCTTCTCAATATAAACACTCTAATTTATAACGATCAGCCTTTTAGATCTATCCCTATAAATCTTAATCCAAAGGATGTAAGCCTCGTCTCCTAAGTCCTTCATTGAGAAATGTTTCCTTAACCAAGACTTGACACTCTGCAAGGTTGGGAAGTCATTTGCAATGAGTAATATATCGACCACATATAGTACTAGGAAAACAACTATGCTCCTACTGACCTTCTTGAATATACAAGGCTCGTTTTCTTTTTTAATGAAACCAAATTACTTAATTGCTTCATCAAAATGAAGATTCCAACTTTGAGAAGCTTGCTTTAATCCATAAATGGGTCTTTGAAGCTTGCACACCTTCTTAGAATTCTCAAGATGAACAAATTGTTCAAGCTGTATCATATACACGTCTTCAACTAACATTCTACTTAGGAAAGCTCTTTTGACATCCATTTTCCATTTCTCATAGTCATAATATGCGGCTATGGCAATTAGAATTCTAATGGATTTAAGCATGGCTACTGGACAAAACGTTTAAGCATAATCAACACATTGAGTCTATCTGATTTATTTGCAGCTAGTCGAGTTTTACAAGTATGCGCATTACCATCCATGACAGTTTTCTTCTTGAAAGCCCATTTATATCCAATGGTCTTACCACCTTCACGTAAATCAACCAAGTTCCAAACTTAGTTATCATACATGGATTGCATCTCAGAATTCATAGCACTAAGCCATTTATCTACACAAGGGCTAAACACAACATCTTGATAAGTAGCAGGCTCATTTTGATTCATAAGCAAAACCTCACTACTATCAGTAATAAGAAATATGAATCTATCAGGCTGATTTCTTACCATATAAGACCGACGTGAGCATTGTGATACCAGTAGAGGTTCAACTTGTTCAAGACTTTGTTTATGTCCCACTGGTGGTAGAATGTTTATTTGTGGTTCTTAAGCTTCTTCAAGACTTACATTATCCCCATTGTCTTCTTTTGAAATAAATTGTTTTTCCATAAAGATACCATTCCGAGGAACAAACACTTTATTCCCAGTGGAATTATAAAAATAGTATCCTCTATTTTCTTTAGCATAACTAACAAATACGCACTTAGAAGATTTGGTTGATAATTTTTTTAAGATTTGTCATTGTACGAAAACCTCATAGCCACAAATCTTAAGGAAAGACAAACTTGGTCTTTTCTAAATCACATCTCATATAGTGTTTTATCAACTGCTTTAAAAGGAACACGATTCGGTGTAAACGTAATAGTTTCTAAGGCATAGCCCCAAAAGAAAATAGGAAGATCTACATGACTCCTCATATATTGAACCATATCAAATAAAATCTAATTTATCCTCTCAGAAACGCCATTCCGTTCTAGAGTTGCTGGAGGAGTTAACTATGTGACAATCCTATAGTTTCTAAGATGATCATAAAACTCTTGGCTCTAATTTCACCACCTTGATCTAATCGAAGTGTTTTAATAGTTTTACCAAGTTGATTTTGCACTTCATTCTGAAATGTTCAAAACATCTCAAAAGATTGACCTTTATGTTTCATAAGATACACGTAACCATATCTATTGCTATCATTGGTGAAATTAAAGAAGTACTTATAACCACCTCTAGCCATTGTGTTTATAGGACCGCATACATCAGCATAACCAATAGATCACTTGCTCTTTCACTTTGTTTAGTAAAAGGATTTTTGTTTTCTTGCCTACTAAATAAGATATTCATGTTTCATATAATTCAAATTTAATTATATCTAAAAGTCCATCTTTATGGAGTTTAGGATTGTTTTTCTCATTTAAGTGGTTAAGACAACAATGTCAAAGGTAGGTTTGACTCAAATCATTTGACATAAATCTCATTGTATCAATGTGAAGAATTAGAGTATTTGTGGACCTTTTATGTTTAGAATATAAAGACCATGATACAGAGAAGATTAGCATGGCCCCTGCATTAGGATGATACGCAAGGTAACCTTCACATTGTATGAGTATTTCTCGAATATATTGCATGCACAATTTATTGCTGCATATTTTTTCATCATGCTATCACGGACACGAGTGGGAGGAGGCCTTTGAGGGTCCCATTGTGTTCATTAGCTATATATGTGGTAGGACGAACACCGCGGTGCTCCGTGACTATGGTCACTGATCGTTGTAGACACTTGTTTTGAATGGATTGTGGTTGTGATACTGGCCAGGAACATACTGAAGGTCACCCAAGAGGGGGGGTGAATTGGGTTACCGAGTAGTTTTTGCCCTTTTAAAAACTTTGTGCGCAATTTACAACTATGATGTATATATAAGCTATGCAAGTAAAAGAAATGCTGGAAATATAAAGTGACACAAGATTTATAGTGGTTCGATCCAACGATCTACGTCCACTACCTAACCTCCTCAGTTAGGATTTCAACCCACTTATATTACCAATAAGTGTTACAACCTAAGCATCACCTAGGATTTTCCCACCTAGCCGCAACTAGGATTTTCCCACCTAGACTCCTCTAGGATTTTCCTCACCTAGCCTCAACTAGGATTTTTCCCACCTAGCCGCAACTAGATTTTCCCACCTAGACTCCTCTAGGATTTTCCTCACCTAGCCTCAACTAGGATTTTTCCCACCTAGCCGCAACTAGGATTTTTCCCACCTAGACTCCTCTAGGATTTTCCTCACCTAGCCTCAACTAGGATTTTTCCCACCTAGCCGCAACTAGGATTTTTCCCACCTAGCCGCAACTAGGATTTTTCCCACCTAGCCTCAACTAGGATTTTGCCCACCTAGACTCAACTAGGATTTTACCCACCTAGCCGCAACTAGGATTTTTCCCACCTAGCCTCAACTAGGATTTTACCCACCTAGACTCAACTAGGATTTTTCTCACCTAGCCGCAACTAGGATTTTCCCTTTCGACTTAGATCCCACTAAGTCTTACAATCTTTCAATTACAACAATTTTTTGGAAAAACAGAGATACACTTTACAACAAAAGTGGTATCAAATTCAAACACAAGCAAGCCACCTAGAGCCTAACTCTTATGCATGCAAGTGTGAGCATAAATGGAATATGCAAAATATGTTACTGATGTTGATGCAAATTCCAAATCTGAAATCGTTTCAAAAACTTAATATATATGTGTGAAACCGATTTCGAGTATAAGAACAAAAGTTTAGCAAGAATCAAGTTTAAGTGCAATACTTTTGTTCAAATCAATCTCAGAGTTTGATAAGATAAATTTAAGTACAAAAACTCGAGAGAAGATGTTGTTACAAATTCCAAATTTGAAATCGTTTCAAAAACTTAATACATTTGTATGAAAACCGATTTCAAGGCTAAGAACAAAAGTTTGACAAGAATCAAGTTTAGGTGCAACACTTTTGTTCTAATTAATCTCGAGTTTGAGAGTATAAATTTTAAGTACAAAAACTCAGAGAATATGTTCAAACACACATACCAAAATGATTTTCAAATCAACTACTCAAAATATATAGATTAAGCACAAGTAAGATTTGTAGATCTAGAAATTTCTTACAACCAGAAGAATGACAGAAGAGATCAGCTCTGGAGTGATTCTTGAACTCCTTTTGAAAACCTCAAATGTGCTGGATATATGAGATAATGAACAGCAACTATGATCTCTCTTATTTCTTCACAAAAATCTGATTTCTACCTTGTAGATCTATTGATTTTGAGTGTGTTTGTTCTTGATGTTTAAAACCAAGTTTGAGGTGGTTTTATAGTGGTAGGAATTCCAATATAGCCGTTTATGGCCGTTCTAGGAATCCAGGAAATCAAAAATTCAAATTCAAAGCTTGATTTCCAAAAGTCAAAAATTGCAGGCAGAGTGCAATTAGCGCGCTAATACTGTGAGTTAGCGCGCTAACACTGTCTTAGCGCGCTAATGACATTATTAGCGCGCTAACTGCAGGGACTTCAGAATAATTAATTTATCCCTTTGTGTTAGCGACCCTTAAACTTGTCCGGGACCTAACCAACCCTTATATAACATGTTATACATGTTTATTATGAGTCATTAAGCCTATTTGGGTGGTCCGGATAATTTTATAAACCCGAAAACGGAAATTCAAAGTTTCACAACTTATTAGGGGCTTTCCTGCAAATTTTCAGCTTTCTTTTTAAATACATTTCAAAAACAAGTTTTCCTTTTTCAAAAACATTTATAATGATCTTTTAATATGTAAATGACCGTTCACACAAGGTTTCACATTGTTTAACCTCATTTACCTAGTTAAGTGTTTTAAAATCCACTTTTAAACTTTGAAATCAACTTATGACTTTGAGAAATGATTTCGAAAACTTGATGTATGCATGAACTAATGCATTTGGCTTGCGTGAAAGAATTTGTATACCTTACATTGATATTACAAATTGCGGCTTGAACTTTTCTTCTTCATTTCTTTATTTTTGCCGAGTCTTGAACTTTGTATTTCTTGAATGCTCTTGAAGTCTTGTATTGCATCATTTATTCCAACAATCTCTTCATATTTCTTGAATACATTTTCACCTTGTTTGTTTGTCTCCATATTCCCTGATGTGTTGTATTCCATCCTTTAACACAAACTGAAATACTTGATTAGTACATTTTCACCTTGTTTGTTTCCATCAAAATCTCGGTCGGAATGTGAGTGACTAACCACTTAGTCCAACAATCTCCCCCTTTTTGATGATAACAAACAATGTGAACTTTAAAGGTGTGAAAACACAATCTAAATGTATATCACATTCAACACATCAATCTTTTCAAGTTTAACCACATTTAATTTCAAATATGCAAGTTCAAAACCAACAACCGTTTCAAATGTACCAAGATAAAAACCTTTCAAGTTCAACACCACATTTTTCAAACTTCAAACCTTTCAAGTTCACCACATTTTTCTCCCCCTTTTGATATTATCAAAAAGCGGGGTCAAGCATCCACAATATTTCTCCCCTTTCATGTATACCAAAAAAAAACCAACAACTTTTTCAAGTATACCAATATATGCAGGTTAAAATTATTAACTTGATACCGAGTTACAAAAATCAATAATATTAACTTATCAACTTGATACCAGTAAAAATGAGAATTATGAACCCGATACCAATATATACCAATGAAAATAACACCCTTTCATATCGTCCTTTCAAAAATTATAACAATAGCAATGATATCACAATATCTCCCTTTCAAGTTCTACCTTTTCTCCCCGTTTGATATTATTAAGACAATGGGGTCAAGTATCTGCAAAGATAGACACGATTCAAACAATACGAGAGAAATAAACTCTCCCCTCACTTTATGCTTATCAATAAGCAATATACCAAGATAAAAGCATTCTCCCCCTTACTTTAGCAATAAATTTCTCCCCCTTACTTTATGCATATCGATAAATAACACGGTATACCATGATAAAAACATTCTCCCCCTCACTTTATGCAAATTAATAAAGAACATACGGAAGCGATACACATGCATAGACTAGAAAACATAGTGAAGCACAAAATAGCCATAAAGAAAACTCGAGATACGCAAAAAATCATGATATAAATAGCAAAAGTAATGAGATTGCATAATTGTGGCTTAACATGAGTTTGACCAATTAGAACACCTAAGACTAACATATTAGAGCCTAATGCTTATCTAGGTGTATCTAAACGCTTCTTCTAGACGATGGTGGTGGATAGTCAGAACTAGAAGCGTTGTCATCTCGCACTGGCCGAGCCGGAAGCCGTTGACTCTCAATACGACGAAGCCGATCACCATGATTCCTAAGAGTCGTCTCGACGGCATTGAATGATTGAGTCATATACTCTTGCAAATTTCGCAGCTGAGCCGATACATATGCCAATGAAGGTGACATGTTAGGAGGAGGTGTTAAGCCGCTAAATGTAGAAGGAGGCGGTGCGGATTCCTCGTGCTGTTGCTCCGGAACCGTAGAATCTTGAGCTCTTCCATGATCACCATCATCATCATTGTGACTTGCTGCTCCCTCATCATCAGCTTGGTCATCATCGCCAAGGTGATAGCTATACTCCAAATAATCGGCGCATCAAAAGGATAGTCCGTAGAGATAGGAGACTCATAACCGCCGTGATGCTTGATTATTAGGAATGGCATCATCCCTAGTCCACTGCTTCCTCTCACGAATATATCGATATTTCATGGCTTTCAAGGTAGCCATGTCAATGGAATCGAATACACTAAGAGGACGACCGCCTAACGCAAGATCTACTTGGGCAGACTCCAAGTAGGATGTAATAAGATGGGCGTAAGGAAGGTGACGACCGCGCTGCATGTGCTAGTCATATATCCGATGAGAATGTGAGGAAGGCCGAGGGGTAGCATGAGGAATAAATGACCAGAGTATGAACATGTCAAGTAGAGTGACATAGTTCTTGCTACCTCCTCTTGGAAGAATAACCTTATGAAGTACCTTATGAAGGAGGTGAGGTACTAACTTAAAATCGGTATCCGTGATACCGGTCGGATAGACAGTTAAGTTACTTTTGGACCGTAGAAAGGAATTAAGAACTTCTAAACGGTCAAATGGCCAACTCAAGAATTTGCACACAACCGTGGTCGATGGGGGTGCAATGGGAGGTGAAGCCGTTGAGCGAGATTTTCGGTGTAATCTCGATGGCTCGGCTACCAACGGATGAACAGAGTATAAATTGATTTGAGGTTTCAAGGTTTGAATAGAAGACTCTAACTAGAGGAGAGTTGTAGTTAGACCTATACGTACAAAAAGTAGTCCACCCCGCCGCATCAAGAATTTCCCGAATTGGGAGATGAGCCTTATCAAAGAAGGCGACATCGACAACGGCGGTCGTCGAATGATTTTGGCGTCCGTTAGCCGTGGAGCCACTTGATTCTAGTACGGATGAGGACTCATGGACGGCTTTTGTACGACCCTCTCGTAGTGGAGCATTAGCCGAAGGTGAGACAATGTGAGTAGATTCGGATTCATCACTAGATGAGGAGGAATGAACAATCCGTCGGCTAGAAGGACGTCGTGAGGACGTTGCTTGGGTAGGTCGAGATGGATTGGGAGCGGTAGGTGCACCCGATCGAGAAGAAGGGCGGTTTGAGGGGCGACGTGTTGACATGTTGAAACGAAAATGGAAGGAATCAACAAAGAAAGGAGAAGATTTGTACCTTAGAAGAGTGGAGATCGCGGTGGAGAGGGCACACGGAGAGTTGATTTGGAAGAGGAGAAGAAGAAAATTACATGTGAGGTGAGTTTTTGAAAGAAAATTTTATGTTATAAAACCCCGACCGATCGACATTAGCGCGCTAATAAGGTTTGTTAGTGCGCTAATTCCTCTCTCGAAATTTTTCGGTCGCGGGGCTATTAGCGCGCTAATTGGCGCTATTAGCGCTAATTCCTCTCTGGAATTATTTTGACAAAAATTTTGAATTTTTGCAATTTAGCTCCGATTCTTCTCAAACTTCATGGACACTTCATTAACATCATATAAAAAGGTTTTGAGTATCTAGAACATATGTAGAAGGTCCAATTTTCGAGACATGCCTAACTCACGCCGAATTTGAAAAACTTGTTTTCTAGGCAAAGGCTTAGTGAGTATATCGGCTAGTTGATCCTATATGGGCACATGAATAAGTTTTAACATTACCCCTTTTTGGATGTGATCACACAAAGAATGGTGTCTAATCTATTTTGCCACAATCATGCATCACAATTACTTTATACATTCAAACATGAAACATTTTGCATATTTATCTCATCAACGTTAATGGCATAAAAGTTTTTATCTATATATGCAAATAAACAAGGTTTCATGCTTCTCATTTCTAACAATGCATTTTGATGATTCAAACATAACATGAAATCGTTTGTCACACAATTGACTAACACTTAGCAAATTAAGTTTCAAACCATCAACAAGATAAATATTAGAAATAGAAAATAAATTGTTACCGACAGATCTGAGACCAATAACTCTTCCTTTGTTGTTGTCTCCAACGTAACCTTTTCACGATCATGCCGCTTTAGTTTAATAACTTGATGTGCATCTTCGGTCATGTGACTTGAGCACCCACTTTCCAAGTACCATGGGGTGCTTCTCCTCGCATCCTATACTATGGGAAACACACTAGTTTTTGGTACCCAAACACCTTTGGGTCCGAGAGTGTTAGTATCATAAACATTTTTAGCTACCCATGCTAGTTTACCCATTTTTACCTTTTGTAATGAACATTTCCCAACCATGTGAGTCTTGTTACATTTAGAGCATCTACGATCATCATTTAGCAATTTCTTATAGCTTAACAAATTTGCTCCGTAACCTATGCCTCTTTTATTAAGTGCACGTCTTTGTGCTCCTAACATCATGTCAAACATTTGTTTACCATTTGTAAACTTATGCACTTTGTGCTAGTCAAGTCCTCTACTTCCTTGACTAAAGCATCTCTTTCTTTTATGACTTCATTTAAGTCATTTTGGAGATCATCAATAAACTCATTTTGTGACTCTAATTCACTAATTGCAATGGTCAAACTCTTTTTAAGTTGTTTAGTGTTTTTGACCTCCTTTTTCAATTCTTTTCTAAGCTCATCAATATTTGGAAAATCATTAACATTATCAAAATTGAAAGCATTAGGGTTTACCTCGCCTTGTCTTTGTGAGACAAAATATTGCTTTCTCACTTTCGATTCGAGTCCGAACTTGATGATGATGAGTCATCCCAAGTTGCTTTGAAGCTCTTCTTTCCTTTGTCAAATACCTTCTTGGTTTTGCACTCAGTCTTGACATGACCCGGTTTGCCGCAACCGTAGCATATTATTTCGTTTCCTTCCTTGCTTCCATTTCGCAGCTTCTTTTTGTACTTATCTCGTTTGTATACGGCCTTATTCAGCTTTCTTGAGATCATAGCTACTTCCTTTTCAAGATCATTTTCATCACATGATTCTTCATTGATGACTTCAACCGATGCACTAGAGTTTTGTTTGCCTTTAACGCGATTTCTTTTCTTGAACTTTTAGCACCTCCATTTAGTGCTTCCAATCTTGCTCGATCTTTTAGTTCAAATTCATGAACTGTTAGCTCTCCGCATAATGCATCGAAAGTATAATCTCCAAGATTTTGAGTTGATTGGATAGCGTATTTCTTGGCATCCCATTCCTTAGGCAAGCCTCTAAGGAATTTATATACTGAAGTTTCTTGATCATAATTCTTGCCTAGATTCTTGATCTCGTTTAGTAGCTTTGTGAATCTAGTGATGGCGGTAGCTATGTCTTCATCAGCCCCAACTCGGAAAGTTTCATAATGTTCCTCAAGTATTCTCAACTTGGTCTTCTTTACTTGCATGGTACCTTCATAATGTACCTCAAGCTTCTCCCATACTTCCCTTGCCGTTTGACACGCACTTACTCTGTTAAATTCATTTTCACTAAGTGCACAAAATAAGTGATTTACGGCTTGATCATTTGAAAGCTCAAGCTTTATCTCCTCCGTGGTGTACTCTTTCAATGGCTTATCCGGTGGAGTGTAGCCATTTTCAATTGCGTCCCATAAAAATCTATTTTGTGCTCGAATGTAAAATTTCATTCTTACTTTCCAATGAGCATAATTGGTTCCATCAAAATATGGAGGCCTAACCGAAGAATTACCTTCCCGAAGGCGAGCTGGATCTAAAGTTTGCATCCTTGCACAAAAACACTCAAAGATACGTTAGTAACACTTTGAGCAATAACCCGCTCTGATACCAATTGAAGGTCACCCAAGAGGGGGGGTGAATTGGGTTACCGAGTAGTTTTTGCCCTTTTAAAAACTTTGTGCGCAATTTACAACTATGATGTATATATAAGCTATGCAAGTAAAAGAAATGCTGGAAATATAAAGTGACACAAGATTTATAGTGGTTCGATCCAACGATCTACGTCCACTACCTAACCTCCTCGATTAGGATTTCAACCCACTTATATTACCAATAAGTGTTACAACCTAAGCATCACCTAGGATTTTCCCACCTAGCCGCAACTAGGATTTTCCCACCTAGACTCCTCTAGGATTTTCCTCACCTAGCCTCAACTAGGATTTTTCCCACCTAGCCGCAACTAGGATTTTCCCACCTAGACTCCTCTAGGATTTTCCTCACCTAGCCTCAACTAGGATTTTTCCCACCTAGCCGCAACTAGGATTTTTCCCACCTAGACTCCTCTAGGATTTTCCTCACCTAGCCTCAACTAGGATTTTTCCCACCTAGCCGCAACTAGGATTTTTCCCACCTAGCCGCAACTAGGATTTTTCCCACCTAGCCTCAACTAGGATTTTGCCCACCTAGACTCAACTAGGATTTTACCCACCTAGCCGCAACTAGGATTTTTCCCACCTAGCCTCAACTAGGATTTTACCCACCTAGACTCAACTAGGATTTTTCTCACCTAGCCGCAACTAGGATTTTCCCTTTCGACTTAGATCCCACTAAGTCTTACAATCTTTCAATTACAACAATTTTGCTTTGGAAAAACAGAGATACACTTTACAACAAAAGTGGTATCAAATTCAAACACAAGCAAGCCACCTAGAGCCTAACTCTTATGCATGCATGCAAGTGTGAGCATAAATGGAATATGCAAAATATGTTACTTGATGTTGATGCAAATTCCAAATCTGAAATCGTTTCAAAAACTTAATATATATGTGTGAAACCGATTTCGAGTATAAGAACAAAAGTTTAGCAAGAATCAAGTTTAAGTGCAATACTTTTGTTCAAATCAATCTCGAGTTTGATAAGATAAATTTAAGTACAAAAACTCCAGAGAAGATGTTGTTACAAATTCCAAATTTGAAATCGTTTCAAAAACTTAATACATTTGTATGAAAACCGATTTCAAGGCTAAGAACAAAAGTTTGACAAGAATCAAGTTTAGGTGCAACACTTTTGTTCTAATTAATCTCAGAGTTTGAGAGTATAAATTTTAAGTACAAAAACTCAAAGAATATGTTCAAACACACATACCAAAATGATTTTCAAATCAACTACTCAAAATATATAGATTAAGCACAAGTAAGATTTGTAGATCTAGAAATTTCTTACAACCAGAAGAATGACAGAAGAGATCAGCTCTGGAGTGATTCTTGAACTCCTTTTGAAAACCTCAAATGTGCTGGATATATGAGATAATGAACAGCAACTATGATCTCTCTTATTTCTTCACAAAAATCTGATTTCTACCTTGTAGATCTATTGATTTTGAGTGTGTTTGTTCTTGATGTTTAAAACCAAGTTTGAGGTGGTTTTATAGTGGTAGGAATTCCAATATAGCCGTTTATGGCCGTTCTAGGAATCCAGGAAATCAAAAATTCAAATTCAAAGCTTGATTTCCAAAAGTCAAAAATTGCGAGCGAGTGCAATTAGCGCGCTAATCTCGAGTTAGCGCGCTAACACTGTCTTAGCGCGCTAATGACATTATTAGCGCGCTAACCTGCGGGGACTTGAGAATAATTAATTTATCCCTTTGTGTTAGCGACCCTTAAACTTGTCCGGGACCTAACCAACCCTTATATAACATGTTATACATGTTTATTATGAGTCATTAAGCCTATTTGGGTGGTCCGGATAATTTTATAAACCCGAAAACGGAAATTCAAAGTTTCACAACTTATTAGGGGCTTTCTGCAAATTTTCACTTTCTTTTTAAATACATTTCAAAAACAAGTTTTCCTTTTTCAAAAACATTTATAATGATCTTTTAATATGTAAATGACCGTTCACACAAGGTTTCACATTGTTTAACCTCATTTACCTAGTTAAGTGTTTTAAAATCCACTTTTAAACTTTGAAATCAACTTATGACTTTGAGAAATGATTTCGAAAACTTGATGTATGCATGAACTAATGCATTTGGCTTGCGTGAAAGAATTTGTATACCTTACATTGATATTACAAATTGCGGCTTGAACTTTTCTTCTTCATTTCTTTATTTTTGCCGAGTCTTGAACTTTGTATTTCTTGAATGCTCTTGAAGTCTTGTATTGCATCATTTATTCCAACAATCTCTTCATATTTCTTGAATACATTTTCACCTTGTTTGTTTGTCTCCATATTCCCTGATGTGTTGTATTCCATCCTTTAACACAAACTGAAATACTTGATTAGTACATTTTCACCTTGTTTGTTTCCATCAAAATCTCGGTCGGAATGTGAGTGACTAACCACTTAGTCCAACACATACTCCACAGAGAGTCAATGACGTGGCTTCCTAAGGGATTTCCTCTCTAACTCATCTATATTTATTATTGTTTACCCACCACTTTTGGAAGTCGACATCCGATTAGACATACGATAAATCAAGAAACGATCCCATGGTAACCTTTACATTATATGAGTATTTCTCGAATATATTGCATGCACGGTTTATCGCTGCACATTTGTTCATCATGCATTCACGGACGCGAGAGGAAGGAGGCCTTTGGGGGTCCCTTTGTGTTCATTAGCTATATATGTATGGTAGGATGAACACCGTAGTGCTCTGCGACTGGGGTCACTAATCGTTGTAAACACTTGTTTAGGATGGATTATGGTTTTGATGTCGGCCAGGATCATACTCCACGGAGAGTCGAGGATGTAGCTTCCTGAGGGACTTCTGTCAAACTCATGAATCTTTATTACTGTCACAAATTAGCATTTGCATAGAAAATGACTTTACACGAAATGGAGCATTCATTATTCGCAATAATGAAATTAAATCCGTCCAAATCCAAAATGAAACTGAAATGATGTTTATGCTCAAGGCGTGGACATAATAACAATTATTTAAAACTAAAACAAGCCCATTAGGTAAAAATAACTCACGACATCCTATAGCCAACGCAGCAAACTTTGCTTCATTTTCAACTAATATGATGACTTCTCCTTTCATTAGCTTTCTACTTTTGGCGAGACGAAGAATATTAATACAAATGTGAGATCCATATCCAGTATCCAATACCCAAGAATCACTAGTAGAAATGTTAACTTCAATAACGTGAATACACGAAGCATTACTCACACTACTCTTCTTTTTCCTTAGATCTTCAAGATAAGCTTGCAATTTCTGAACCAATGCCCAAGTGCTGGCACAAATGACAATTTCCTTCATTTTCATTTTTCTTCTAGGACTGTGAAGTAGAAGCAGCCTTATGCTTGACTAGTTCCACAGGCTTTGTGATGGTCACAATAACCTTGGCAACTTTAGCCTTGCCTTTGGCCTTTTTTATGACATTTCTTTTCTAACCATCAATATATTAGCAATACGTTTCTTGACATTCTACTCAAAGACTTTAAGCATCAAATGCAACTCTAAGATAGACTTCTCCATCTTATTCATGTTATAGCTTATTACAAATTGTGAATAACTTTTAGGCAATGAATTCATGATGAAATCCGTTGCCAACTCATGGCTTATGGGAAATCCAAGTCTATCAAGCAACATAGCCATTTATTTGTATAACATGAAGACTAACTGATGCACCCTCAGCCATTTTACAAGAATGAAGGTCTTGATTGTCTCAAACCTATCTTGCCTAGCGTGGTGGTGGAACATTTCCATCAGCATCATAGCGATGTAGTAAGTTTCCATTTATTCCATGTCCATCTGAAGTTTAGGAATCATAATTGCCAACATAATGCATGCAACATCAGCTAAGTCGTTGACATGCTTAGCATGTGCGTCCTTCATGGCTCTTAAAGCATTGGTTGCTGGTTCCTCAGAAATAGAATCATCCAGGATAGATAATTTGCGTTCATGCTTAAGAACAATTCTCGAGTTTATGAACCAATTAAGAAAGTTTGTCCTAAACAACTTATACTTTCTCGATGATGGATCGCAGTGAAAAAGGATTAATGGATTTGAAAAGACTATCTACTACAAAAATTAGGCGAATTTTCATTTTATTGTAGAGAAATAGACTCCCCTAAATTAACAAACTTGCTAAAAATGCTAAGTTAATTTACGGGACTAAAATCCATGTTTCAACTAATTCCAAGACAGCTTAGGTATGACACTTTCGATTAGGTGATTTAGGTAAGTAACAATTACCAATTACATCATATATAACTTTTAGTTATTTTAATGAGATTATGACTTCTTATGTCTTAGCATGTTTTATCTTATCTAGTGCCTAAAGACCAAATCCATTTTGTTAGCTTTATCAAGTCTAACCATTTCAAATAATAAAGTAAAAATTACTCAACTTGCCTCACCAAGAAAATGCAATACACTCTGTGGAGGCAGACCTCTATTGACGTGATTGAAGACTTAACAAGTGTTTGAGAATGAATGACACTTTACTTAAAAAAATGGAAGAAGGATTTTTTTTATTTGTTTTAATGATCATAATTTAAATGAGGTAAATATCATATATTATAATGCATGTACAATCACTAAATTAGTTAGAAAATTTTACTAATATGACTATTGTATGAATTTCTTTGCACTAAGAATAGTTAACGGTGGTCTCACTGGCTGATCAGCGGGCGATGGTTTTCGATATTTTATCCTAAGCCAATTAGGATTTACAATAGTTTGAATTCTTGTCCAATACGAATTTGTTATATATCTCACACATCTTATAGGATTTATAATTTTTATTCGATTACAAGTTTATCTCCTATCTAATAGGGATTTACTAACGAATAACCATAAAGAGATTGATCAAAACAAATTTCAATTCTTATTCATACAAAACAAGCAATTAAATCAAGAAACGAAATATAAATCATGTATTCAACACCAGAATCCCATTAAATTAATAATATTAACCTAATCATGATTTCTATGATGGAGACATACATAATTATTGAACGAAAAGAAAAATATATATTCAACACCAGAATCACATAAACATAAACATGACTTATACCGTGAACATACAAAATTTACATCGTTCAATATTAAAAAACATATGTCAATCAAAATATTCTAAACATGAATACTATCATTGAATCAAATCTTATATATGTATCAATATACATGAATTAACAACATGCTTTAAAACCAATTGTTGATAACAAGTATCATAAAACCTATATTTACATCATATATACATTAATCAAAATCATGTTTTTCAAACATATATAATATATACATCAAAGAAAATGTGGAAATGTTTAATAAAACTGATCCTATGGCTCTGATACCACATTTTGGTTTTAGGGTTCACACGCAGTAAAAAATCCAAAACGATTTTTGAAAAACTCCTATAAGATCGAAAATAGGTTCCAATAAACTAGATCTAGAAAAAGTAAACCATACCTTAATCCATGATTTCCTTCTCTAATTGTTTGATTTCCAAGATGTTCAAGTATGCGTCCTCTATCAGAAATCCACACACGAACTGTGACCACAATTTAGAGGGCTGGCCCAAATAGAGATCGAAAATATTTTTCTTTCTCTCCAACAATTTAGAGAACTCAAAATTTGCCGAAATAATTCGGATTAGGGTTTAAACCCTTATTTATATGTGTAGATATGCTCTTTTAAAAAACATATTCGTAATACAATTATTGTATTTAGGTGATTCAAGCAAATTACACATACGCCCCTAATAATAAGTTATCATATAATAAATCATAATGGCTTTTTATGTCATGAATTTTATCATATAAAATTCAATATTCTAGACCAACTAAAATTGCATAAAGTCATGTTTTTGTGTGCAAACCAATAGGTTCATGCGACGTTGGCAGTAAACCAAAACCATTTCAGTACATAAGTCATAAACGATCTCTAGCAAGCCATTATGACGACCCAAGTATCATGAATATAAAAATCGATACAACCTAATGAATAAAATATATCATGCCCTTTTATCGTGCTATATCCTTTGATCAAACATAAGACTTGGAAAGTCACCCTTAATGTTTAATCATACTAGTCTCGATCTTTGGGTAAACTAAAAACATCTAAGTCACATTGATCATATCAATTCATACAAACTTGGCCATTATCAGTTTTTCATATCGAGGGATCCACTGATATCTCTCTCTATACAAGAGTGACAAATTTTATCTTGATTACATATCTTCACTTATTATTCACATGGTAACTAATCACAATCTTTATAATCATCTGATTAAAGACAACATTTGATTATGTCAAATTACAATGCTACTAATATTGAAGTCTATCGTAATCTCAAGTTGAAGGACTAAATGAAATACCTATCATGTGTAACACATGACTTAATCCATGTGTTATTCTTATAGAAGGTCGGTCCAGTAGGTAATGACCCAATTTCACCCTAATTTTTCTATTCCTTATCAAGTGTTCTTCAGCCAAATTAGGGAAAAATATGTATTCTAGGAGTTAAATTAGCCCATAGAATCATAGGGCTTTTGTTTACGAGGTTATTTGGAGTTTGGTTTGATCATTGTGATTATTGATCGATTTTGAAAATTTCAATTTTTTTGAAGGAAAGCCTATGTTAGTTTGGAATAATTTGAATTTCGGATCCAATTTTCGGTTTTGAGTATTTTAATGGCTTTGAATTGATCAATATCGCATGGATTAAGTTAGGGGGAAAGTGTGGGGTGGTTTACCAAAAATTGAATTTTCTAAGTTTGTTTCTTTTGAAAATTCGTCAACACTTTGGGGTAATTCAATTTTAAGGTTTTTGATATTCCGTATACATTGCAATGATGGACTGATGTTAGTCCCACCTGTTTCTATTGATTTGAGCTTTTACATGATTTCGAGACTTCAAAAATTGTTGTTTACAAAAAATTCTCAAAATCTTATTCGCCAAAGATATCGAATGTTCGAAGAAATTTTGAGCGAACTTTTGCATTTTGAACTCCATGTTCTTTGGTTTACTGAGTGTTATGGATTGGTTTACTCGTAATTTCATGATTGGATTTTTACAAGGGTTGTTTGTTTATGGTGTTTTTTATTTCTGTGCTATGCAGAAAGAGAGGTGTGCAATGGTTCTACGGGACCTAGGACAAGGAGAAATGGTCTTTTACCATATCTCATACCTATCGCCCACCCACTTAGAGCTCCCAGCCTTTTTATCAGTTTAGGTTTGCGAGCGAGGTAGCTACAAAGAGTCAAGGGGTGACCTCAACATCAAGAATAGAAAACCATTATCTTAGACGGGATATAGGATAACGACTCCTAAATATGAGAGAAGAGTTCATCCATCATTAGATAGAGGGGATGGGAGTTATTTAATAGGGATTATCAGGCACATACAAGACCACCCCAGACCCAGGTATGATATATGGATATGAGGAGTTAGTTCGCGAGTTCTACGCAAACAGACACGTTACCCATGGTATCCTGAGTGTCGAAGTCCAATGAGTTCATATTGACTATAGTTCTCAAGCTGTTAATGCCTATTACAGCCTACCTACATTTGAGGTCTTAAGGATTTTTTATGTCTATCCCCTACGATATACCTATGACTCCCACTACCCTTTCGCGACCGTTACGGAAGCTCTCACTTGTTTCCTACACCATGACTAGACTCATGCCACTTCTTCAGAGTAGCCTAAAATTTTGGTTAAGGCCTACTTTTGGAAAACTTTTAAGGCGTGGTCTTATTTCATTGATGCATCTCTCTACCCCACCACACAGCACAGTGATTTTTCATAGCCCCAATTTGCGATGTTCTACCATATATGGGCACCTATTAGTCGTATCGATATTGGGAGGTTCATATTCGATGTTTTTTAAGAGAGGATGGAGATGAAGAAAAACATGAGCTTTGCATTTCCTTTACTCATCACTGATCTATGTCGACGGGCTGGAGTTTCTCTCGATGATCTTCAGTTTGACAACTCTCCCCAACCGACCATTTATGATGAGGATGTCTTTGGGTATGATAGTATTGAAAAGATAAATCTTAAGGACGAGTATGAGTATGAATGGGCACAAGAAAGAGAAAGAGAGTAGCAGCACAACTACAACAGCACCATTAAGAAACCTAGACATGAAGAGCCGTGGGAAGATGGAGAGGAGCATGAAACCCAACTGTGGGAGCTTCCTCATCTGCACTTCGACCAAGAGGAGTACTGAGACAAATGTCCTAAGAGTATATCATTATCCATAAACAGAAAGAGATCAATCATTTCCTCATTCATGATCATATGTACCATCAACATGTGCATCATCACCCTTTGCAGCCAACTCCACCGACATCGGATAGTCCATTCATTATCAAGCTGGACTAGCAATTTTATCGAGCATTGCGGAGTTTGGAGCACCCTCGCCCTCCAGTTCTTCACAGAGTATGCAAACACCCTTCCAAACCCCACAGCATAATGCGCAACAACAGGATAATTCCAACGAGTTTGAGAGTTGAGTTTTTATTTTTATATAGAAGGAAACTGAGAAGCTTTGTATTTCTTGCAATATATTTGAATGCTATATTATGATGATGTTGTATTTTGTATTATCACCACAAAGCACATCGTTTGCAAGCATTTTCTGCTTATACATGTACTTTATTTCATTCCATTCCTTTTTTTATCTTCCATTATTCGATTTCCTTTATCTTTTGGAATGTGTATTAGTTGTCAAACTTTCTTGGACCTTGAGGACAAGGTATACAGGTATGAAATTGGATGGAATGAGTGGATGAACCGTAATGATTTTTGATAAATTTTCATGATTTTTCATATTTTTCTTAGGATTTCTGGAAAAATACATATAATAAGATTTCATTTATTTCATGGATTGATGGATTGGTAGGTTGATCACATTTCCATAACTTATGAGTTCTTTTTCTTTTTGTTTTTCCATTTGTTTTGAAAAATGAACGCGCAATTCTAGCTTAGAATAATGGTGGACAATTTTTGAGTTCATATGAGTGGAATGATGTTGCCAATGATGAACATGACCTAAGGTAGAGCATAGGTGCAACATAATGTTCTTGTGATTGGTCTATTGTGAAAACAGGCGGAAGGTTATAATAGGACAAGAATAAACTTAATCTCTACATATTCTAGAATAGGTTTGCATCAATTTAAAACTTAGTATAACTTTAAGATTAAGTTTAGGGAAGACATAGGCATTGTTTGATTAGCCTATAGCCTTAGCCTACCTAAAATTTGTCCCTAGTTAGCCCAGTTAAGCCAACCCAACCTAATTCTTGCATCACCTATCGTGAAACGCATAACCTAAAAGCTTTATAATCCTTGTAGCTACATTGGAAGATGAACTTAATCACAACGAAAGTGGTAAGTGCTAATAGGAGTTTTTAAATAAAAAAAATATAGTGTTCCACAGGTTCCATAGGAAAAGTAATAGGGAATTTAGTGGACTCTTAATATTCAATGCCCTATTTTGAGATTGTGTGTTTTCAGCTTGTTAAAAGTCTAAAGTAACTCATGACTAATATATGGCTTTAGTCTTGACGAAACCTAGTGTTTGGCAAAGTATTCTTTAAGAAAGTAGTTGAAATATCTTGAATCAAAGTAATTGGTTTTACTTGAGCGTTCTTGTTTCCATTTGGCAATTTCTATGAAAAATTGGATGGAACCATTAAGTTAGAGTTGGGCATTGGAAAAGCTAAAATGTGTGTTGTTTATACAAGTTGATTATCTTATGCTCTTTTGCTCGGGATGAGCAATTATCCAATTTTGGGGTATTTGACAAGTCAACATTTATGTTATATTTTAGGGTTGTTTTACCATTAATTTCATTATTTCTATCATCATTTATACTATTAAATCATTGTTTTCTTATTTTTAGGTAAAAAATAGTCTTTTGTACAAAAAGAAGCGATCACTACTTAAAATCAATCAAAAAGCTAAAAATAGGCTTAGCGCCTTGGCAAGAATATCAGTATAAAGCTAAATCCCTGAGGAATCGCTACACTAAATGTGACTAAACCGAAGTAAGCTCATTGGAAATACTGTAGGAAAAGCCTCATGAAGACCCAAGAGAAAGACGAAGCTCGTATCTCTAGAAAAACTTTAATACCTCCTTAGAGATTTAGGTATGTATGTAGGGCGCTGGCACATCGTTGGGCTTGATTTAGAATGAAATAAGATGAAAACAGAGCTACGTAGCGATGTCGTAGAGATTTCTCTGATATTCAATACTTTGCACATACTACGCTTAGAAGACCCGAATATAGTTGGTGTTAATTACGTTGTTTCTCAAAGATTTTAGTTTCGATATGATTATATCCCACTCCTATTATATATATCCAGAGTTCTAGATTTGGAATTCCATATAAAGTTCTAGATAGGAAGCTTTGGTTCTAGTTTTCTTTTGATGTTTTGTGCTTAGTCTCTTTGTGAGTTTTATATACTTAATATATTTCAAATTTTTATTTACAATTTTGAGTGGCTAAGTTCCAACATCTTGATCAAGGTATTAAGTTCTAGGGATTCATAGATTCATGAGGTTTATGTGCTTTAATTCTTAACTTGTTCACAATGATTTTTGTATTCTTATTTACATTGTTATTCTGAGGTTTTTTATTACAATTTTTAACCTTAAGTTACTTCCTTTTTGTTGTGTAAGTGCACATGCATGACAATCATGGTTAGGAACTATTGCAAGTGATCCTACCGCCACTCGGTAAGGGAGATTATATTAGGTGGCAAGTGGGGGCCATGTCTGTTGACAACCGGTGTGTCCCTTTGAATTCAGGATATAAGATGGGTAGCAGTGTATTGTGATTTTCACTCATAACAAGTGGACGATACGACTCTCATTTCAACTCATGATAGGTGTTCTTATAGAGCGATAATGCTACTAGTTTGTTGAAAACCTACGACATATCTAGTTGCTTTGCAAATCTAGTTAGTATGTGGTATTGTCGCATGTTCCCTCCACTGACTTGAGGAGAACATGGTGATAAAATTCACTATAAGTAAGTATATCTATAATAATCAATAATATGAAAAACATTTGATAAACCAACGATCGAATTAATTCTTTAGAATGTTAGATCCTGCCTTGGTCTAGAGTCTTTATTTATTCATTTCAGTTTTAAGTGTTTTAATTCGTATGCATTTCATTTATTAGTTTACTTTTATTTTAAAAACCCCCTATTTTCCCTAAACCTATAAAGATCACTCTAATTCCTGTAGGATTGACCTAGTACTTGCCTCTCTACTAATCAATTTTAGTCGTTGAAAAATGAGACTATTTGTAGTGCTGAATGATGCTACATCACTCATCTTCATCTAGCTTCGACTCTACGTCAGCAAATGAGAGAGTTATACTTTGTGTTATGGCACAAAGTGAGGTAAATGATTCTGGTGCTTTAAATTTTATTGATGTCAATGACTTAAATGACTTTCCTGGCATTGATGAGCTCTAGAAAGAGTTGAAAAAAGAGGTAAAAAGACCAAACTACTAAAGAAGAGTTAGACTGTAGCAATTTGTGTGATTGAGTCTCAAAAAGAGACTATCAATAACCTCCAATATGATTTGGAGGAGTTCATTAACAAAATAGGTGGCTTAGCGAAAGAAGTAGAAGACTTAACCACTGCGGTGACTAAGTTCACTAAATGTAGGGATATGTTCGATATGATATTGGGAGCAAACCGACGTGCACTAAACAAGAGAGGCGTAGGCTATGGATCTAATCTATTAAGCTTTAACAAGTTGTTGAATATTCTTATAAATGCTCTAAGTGTAATAGATCCCATGGTGCGGGAAAATGTGTACTAATAGAGCCAATGTTGGCAAACTAGCATGGGTAGTCAAAGATGTTTTTGATACTAACTTTAAAGGAACCAAGGGATTTTGAGTACCAAAATCTAATGTTTTTCATGCCATGTAGGATAGGAAGAGGAGCACCCTATAGTACTTGGATAGTGGATGCTCAAGGCACATGACTGGGGATGCTAGTAAATTGATAGAGCTGAAATAGCATGTGGTTGAAAGGTTACATTTGGAGATGAAAACAAAGGAATAGTCATTAGCCTCGGCACCATAGGTAACGATTCTTTAACTATTTCAAATATTTACCTTGTTGATGGGGTGAAAAATAACTTGCTTGGCATTAGTAAATTATCTTATAAAGGATTTCATGTCTTATTTGAATAATCCAAGTTTATAGTTATGAATGAAAAGCATGAAATCTTGTTCATAGCTTATAGAGATAAGAATGCTAATGTCAGTGACTTTGATGAGATGCATATGCAAAATGTTTCATACTTAAGTGCTCAAAATGTGATAAGTGATTGTGGCACGGTCGACTAGGACATTCTAGCATGGAGAATTCATCAAAATTAAGCAAGCATGATTTAGTTTATGGTCTTTCTAAGCGCACATACAAGAAAGACAAGGAATGTGAACCTTGCATTTTAGGCAAACAAATGAAATCTTCATTCAAGATGAAAGTAACTAGTGATGTATTTAGAGCCTTACAACTAATCCACATGGATTTGTTAGGACCTATTAAAACATAGAGTCTAAGAGCTGAATCATATTGTTTTGTGATTATCGATGACTTTACTAGATATACATGGGTGTACTTTTTAGCATAAAAACATGAAGTGTTGGAAATTTTTGTCAAATTTTGTGCTTTGGTTGAGAATAAAAAAGGCTACAAAATCACTATTATTAAAAGCGATAAAGGTGGTGAGTTTTTCAACAAAAGTCTAAAGGAATTTTGTGCAAGACAAGGATATTCACACCAACTTTCCTCTCTAAGTACACCACAACAAAAAGGAGTAGTTGATAGGAAAAATATGACCCTTCAAGAAACATGTCGAACTATGTTGAATGAGTACGATATAGCAAAGTATTTTTGGGTCGAAACCATTAACATGGTGTGCAATGTCTTAAATTTGTAAAATGTTTGAAAACAAGTGAACAAGACTCCTTATGAGCTGTAAAATGGCTGAAAGTCCAACATTGATTATTTTAAGGTATTTACTTGCACTTACTATGTCTTAAAAGATAAGGATCATTTGGACAAATTTGACCAAAAGTTAAATGTATGCACTTTCTTAGAACGTTCCATCATAGTAAGGAATATAGATTGTTAAATAGAACATTTAAGACCATAAAAGAGTCCATTCATGTTAAGTTTAATGAGAGTTTTCTCAAATAAGAGTAAATGATGATGGCGATATCGTTAAAGCTCAAGAATCCAATGATAAAGAAGTAGAAGTGAGAGAGGAAACTGAACTTAGTGTAACAGTACTACTAGACTTCGAGGACATCCATCTCAACAAATCCTAAGTAATCCAAGTAAGGTCATAACCATTTGGTCTTCACTAAACCATGATGAGGGGTGGATTGCATTTGTGTCACAAACTGAGTGCACTAAGATAAATGAAGCCTCAAGTGATGAATTTAGGATCAAGGCCATGCAAGATGAGTTAGGAAATTTTATAAAGAACAAGTTGTGGACCTTAGTCCTTAGGCCTAAAAACTATACAATTATAGGCACCTAATGGGTTTTCAGGAGCAAAAAGAATGAGAAGGGTGATATAGTGCAACAACCAAAAATTTACTAATAGTAAATTAGTCCTTAATCTGGGTTACTGACCCGTAATATGGCCCGAGAGCGAGTACATGGTCTGAATACTCAATGTGAGGATTGATTAATATTATATTTTTGAGTGATGGATGCCTAATGTGATGTATATGTGTATACTACTAAGTCATTCCTATTGATATATAGATATCGAGACATAAGTGGGGACATGCCTCGATATGCATGGTGGCATGGAACCAGGGCAGAAAGTGATGTGGTAGGTAAGTTGATTTAATTTAGTCTAACTTAAATAGTAAAACCAATGTAGCTTATTTAGTATATTAATGTGGCTATAGTTTGATTTATATTAATGTAACCTAAGTAAAGAAAATTAAAACAATAGCCATTTGATAATCCTTGAGATACATGTTGACACATTAAGAGACCAATTGAGTATATAATTGGTGTTACTTAGAAAGAGTTAATGGAGAGTTAGTGTTATTGTGGCAAGTCAAAGCCCATTAGATTAGTCTCGAGACACGCATGTACATAATGATCAAAGACTATAAATAAATCTTATCTTAATATATAAGATTATAAAGATCAAATCATGCAATTTATTTCATTAACAAGCTAAACTTACTGAAGAAGGAAAGTTGGAGATAAGAATGATTAAATGAGAAATTAGTGAGTTTGTGAAGAAGGTCGTGGAAAATTGAAAGTTTAGATCAAGTTATTGGTGTTCATCAACTAAATTCTATTTACACTATTAACTTAGTGAATTTGATGAATTTATGAAATAAATTACATATAGTTCAACTTATGGTTGTGATAAGTTTCTCGTGGTTTCTAGTAACTTAGACAAGGGATCCCAAGGTGTTGGAGTGGTCTATATGTGGAGAGAACACGTAATTTTAAGTGCAGAATTTTGGGTTTTCCTGCACAAAGCGCACTACTTGTGAGTAATGCGCTAATCAAGTTGACAAGTATGTTAATGAGGTCATCAGCCCGCTAGACAAGTCACCCAGCAAGCTCGGTACTTTGACCACACAAAAATCTGCAATTTCTAATCTTAAACTTATTATAAAACATGTGAAATGATACCAGGAGCTTAGGGAGGAGCCTTACAGGTTCAGGTACATGTTTAATATGTCGGGAGGCGAAATTAGCGTAGGAGCTTGGCGTGGTTTGTAAGTAAATTGAATGAAATATTTATTTATATTTCTTTCTATTATGCTTCTTGTTTAAATTCATTTGGATTGATAAGCCTGTTGTACTATATATGCTATGACTTTGTTGTCTGTTATCGTTGCATTAGTTATTGTTTAAGTGGTGTTCATTGACTCTAAATCATGTGCTATGTCAATTCTTGATTATTCAGAGTGTTAATAGAAAAACATGCTATTAGGCGAATGAATTATGGTATTGTAAACCATATTCCTTTGTGATCGTTTAAGCTATTCTGTTTTGGATTCCTTATTATGTCACTTCTTGAGGTGTGATAGTAGTTCTTGTATCTATAAAACCATTATAGAGATGGGTGTGGCACATAGGGGTCACTAGATTTCTGGTGATGTCGAGATCTCACCACTAGCTTGTGCGACAAATAGGGTAAGGGTCCTAAGGTTGTCAATGAGTACACATCATAAGTAACTGGCATTTATGAATAATTATGGAGGCGTATAGCTCAACTACGACCTTCGACAAAGTGTAGAGCACAACTTCATCGTGAAATAGTGGAATAGAGTTGATGTGATTTAATTCCATAGTCAACCGACCCTAGATCATTACTGCTTAGTCGAGTGTCAGTTTCATATTGTTTAATCGAAGTATCTTATAGCATGACTTTTGTTTCAGCTTTCTTTGCTATTATTATGTTTTCAGATACTTGTTGTTTGTTTAGAAATATGGATAAATGTCTCTCACTATTTCTTTCTACAATATTGTACTCATTGTCCTTTTTATGATGGTGGTTGTAGATACTTCTAGTAGCAAACCAGGGAAGCAGAGAATCAACGAGTAGTTATAAGCCATTGATGAATAGTTCTTGCTACTTTTGTAGGTGATTATTTTGTGTATCTATTACTTAAATTTTTCGTATAACATTCAGTTGTATATCGGGTTGAGAAACTAAACTTCCCTACTATTTCATATATTACTTTTGGATATTATTATATGATCATCTGTTTACTTGGTTTCCACAGTAGGTGTTTTATTAATGTTTTTGCTAATTTTATGAATTCTTCCATTGATAATTAAGGTAATGATAATGATATCTTAATTAGCTTTGACGATAATGAAATAATTAGTAACTATATTGAGTGCGTAAAACAAGTGAATATAGTGTAAAGGCTGACTAATATATTGCTAAGTCCTATGTGGCATGGTTAGGGCTTAATGACGGGATTAGGCCGAGCGATACCTACTTTAGGGAACCAGGCTATCATAGGTGGTATCAAAGCCTAGGTTTGTAATGCCTAGGGAAAGAAGTATGGTTTTATTCTATAATGTGATACTAACAATTAGTATTATATATATTGTTCGTAGAACCTTAGGGACAGACTATATAGTTGTCTGAAATTGTGATAACAATGTCTCAGTTACAGTTGGCATGAGAATTTATGTTCTCGATAAGTACACAATGAAACTTGAATAAAACACAAATCTTAGATATGGAAACCAGACGATCCTAGCCTAGGAACTATTAGTTGGGAAGTGAATGGATGCGAGATAGGGATTTTATGTGTATATGTTATGTTTTGTACATGTATATATGCGATATTTACGTAGTAGCTGATGTCGCTATCGTGATCAACGTGCAGACTACGATGGCAGATCAGTGCGAAGATAGAGATAGTAGTGCAAGCGGTAGGTAGAATACGATATATGTTAAGGATTTTAAGAGGATATCAGATAGAGCTGAGGCATAGGGTTAACAGTTGGCCATCTTCATGACATTATGACGATGCGTATCTCCGCGCTCGCATGATCAGCTATTACCGCTACTATCTCGACTGCAGTACTACTGACACCTAAGGCACATGTTGTTATAACTAACGATATGTAGGGTTGGACTGACATAGTTACTGACTAAAGACATCAGTTGATCGAGCTACTCATGATTGTATGAGCACACTTGGTTTTACCAGTTATTCGCACCGAACATACTACAACAGTGCTTTCGGCACATAAGATTTCGATTGTATCAGCTACTTCTACTGCCATTCTACAAACACCCGAGCTACCTATAGTACTGATTGTACCTATTCCACCGGAGATGTTATCCGTCATAGTACCATTAGAGATTTTGTTTGACATTATGACTACATTAACTGAGGACAATTAAAAGAGGAAGAGTGCTAAGGGGTTGCAGAATATACTTGACGGATCCGGTTCATCTATATTATAAATACCAATCACCAAGATAATACCTTGTGAACACGATTCTTTATTGGTACCTATAATGGCGAGCAGCCTTCCATCTATATATTCAATTGTCATGTTTCAACCTACTTTTTTTCCTGACTTTGCCAGCCGAACACCTTCGATAGTGTAACCACATCAATAATTTATGTAAGCTTAGGGCAGTAGAGACCAATATGTATTGAGGCAAGAGCAAAGAATCACTCCGAGGTCGACTAAGCTAACGGAGCATTTGAGACATATGATGTGTTGCAAATGTGGTAATGAAGGACACATCATGAGTTACGGTCAACACTTATTGTGTAGATTTTTCATGCCACCACAAGCGGGATTGATATTATCACCATTGAAGATTCAACAAACATTAGGAAAAAGTTAGCAAGATGTAGCGAGACGAGGATAGGCTCTGAATGCAGTTATAGAGCGGAGGAGATATTCGACATGTTATAGGTGTCGTCAAGTGGTACACATAGTTCGATAATGTCCATAATTCGCAAATTTGTTTGGCCAAAGATAATGAATGGGATTGGAGAATGTGGCATTAGTCCACGAAGATAGAGATTGGTACACAATCAAGCGATCTCGATAGCATTAAAAAGACAGTCGGAGTGCTACGAATGCGAACAAAATGGACATATGCTAAGACGATGTCAGCAGTTTCACGACTATCAGCAACCATCCATGCAGCCACATGTTGAACATGGATCTCACGTAGAAATAGAGCCGGACCTAGAGATGGCACACGACTCTGGTAAGGGTACACTTTTGATTGTTATTACATTTATCATGCACTATTTGACTATGGTATAATAGTAGCCGCATTAGTGATTTTAGAGTTAAAAGTGATCACTAGACTAAAGAGAATGACTCGAATAAGTTCATATCATATAAATTAATGAGATAATGAAAGTAGTGATGCCTGATAACCATAGTAAAAACACTTATAATGGAAAGTACACCTAGTGAGATTTATCTTGTGTATTATGACTAGAGTGTCATGTATTGTAATAACATACATGTGGTAACTACGCATACACTCACCCATAGTAATATTGAACCCAAGATAATCAAACAAGGACTCCATCTGCAGTAGTTGAGAAACATGGGCTTTGGGACTAGTGTCATTTGAAATTTTGGCTAGATAAATTATTGAAAGAATAAATTGAGAAACTTTACTCTATATGTTTCAAATGACAGGGAAATGAGATTCAACTAGAGAATGACTCCAATTTCTTTGTAAGGATAAGTGTGAGATATGAGATTAGCCTTGATTAAGTTAAATTTTGAGGATGAAATTTTATTATTTTCGAAGATTGTAATGCCCCACAATTTACTAATAGTAAATTAGTCCATAATCATGATTTCTGACCCGTAATGTGGCCCGAGAGGGACTACGCGGTACAAATACTCACTATGAGAATGGATTAATATAAAATTCTCGAATGATGGATGCTTAGTGGAAGTATATGTGTAGATTACTTAGTCATTCCTATTGATATATAGATATTAAGATTTGAGTAGAGACACGCCTCGAGATGCGTACTGGCATGAGACTTGGCTAGAAAGTGATGTGGTAGGTAAGTTAATTTAACTTAGTCTAATTTAAATAGTAAAACCAATGTAGTTTATTTAGTACATTAATGTGGTTATAGTTTGATTTATATTAATGTAACCTAAGTAAACAATTAAAACAATAGCCATTTGATAATCCTCGAGAAATGTGTTGACACATTAAGAGGCCAATTGAGTATATAATTGGTGTTACTTAGAAAGAGTTGGTGGAATCGTGGCAAGTTGAAACCCATTAGATTTGTTTCAAGATACACGTGTACATAAAGATCAAGTACTATTAATTAACCTTATCATAATATATAAGATTAGAAAGTTCTAATCATGCGATTCATTTCATTTATAAACTAAAGTTGCTAAAGAAGGAAAGTTGGAGAGAAGAAAGTTCAGAGGAGAAATCATCAAGTTTATGAAGAAGATCTTGGAGAATGGAAGGTGTAGATCAAGTTATTGGTGTTCATCAACTAGGTAATTTTATTTACACTAGTAACTTAGTTAATTTGATGAATTTATGAAATAAATGATGCATGGGTGATCTTATGGTTTTGATAAGTTTCTTGGGGTCTCTATTAGGTTGGCAAGGGATCCCAAGGAGTTGGAGTGGTCTATGTGTGGAGAGAACTCATAATTCTAAGTGCAAAATTTTAGATTTTCCTGCACATAGTGCACTATATGCGAGTAGAGTGATAATCAAGTTGAGTAGCGCATTAATAACCTCATTAGTCCGCTAGACAAGTCACCCAGCGCGCTTGGTGCTCTAACAACAAAAAAATGTGCAATTTCTAAATTTAAACCTAAATACCTTAAATAAGCTTAACACCCTAACTTAAGGTCTAAACAAAATATAAAACGTGTCAAATGATAGTAGGAGCCTACATAGGAGTCTTAAAGATTAGGGTACGAGTTTTAGGTGTCAAGAGGATGAATTAGCATATGATCTTGGCATGGTTTGTAAGTAAACTGATAAAGATACTTATTAATATTTCTTTCCATTATGCTTCTTGTTTACAGTCATTTAGACTGATGAGCCTATTGTACTATAGATATAATGACTTTGTTGTCCTCTCTCATTATATGAGTTTGTTATCATGGCATTAGTTGTTGTTTAAATGGTGTACATTGAATCTAAATAAGGTGATATCTAAATTTTTGATTGTTCATAGTGTTAATAGAAAAACAAGTTATTATGTAAATAAATTTTGGTGTTGTAAACCATATTCCTTTATGATCGTTTGACCTATTCTATTTTGGGTTCCTTATCGTGTTACTTCTTGAGCTGTGAAATTAGTTCTTGTATCTAGGACCATTATAGAGATGGGCGCTACACAGGGGTCACTAGATCTTTTGTGATGTCGAGACCTTACCACAAGTTTGTGCTACATACGGGGTATGAGACCTAAGGTTGTCAGCAAGTATAAATCATAGGTAACTGGCATTTGTGAGTAATTATGGAGGCGTAGAACTCAACTCTTACCTTCAATAGAGATATAGAGTACTTCTTCATCTCGAAATAATGGAATAGAGTTATGTGATTTAATTTCATAATCGATTGGCCCTACATCATTATTGCTTAGCCGAATGTCAGTTTCATATTGTTTAACCGAAGTATATTATAATATGACTTTTGTTTCAGCTCTCCTTGCTACTATTATGCGTCAGATACTTGTTGTATATTTGGAAATGTGGATAAATGAGTCTCAGTGTTACTTTCTACATTACTATACTCACTGTCCTTTTTGTGACCGTGGGTGTAGAAACTTCGAACAGTAGACCAAGCAAAGTGATAATCGACGAGGAGTTCCGAGCCATCGATGGATAGTTCTTGCTACTTTTGTAGGTAATCATTTTGTGTATCTATTACTTATGTCTTTTTGTATAACTTTGGGTTGTATATCGGGTCGAGAGACTAGACTTCCCTACTATTTCATGAATTACTTTTGGATGGTATTATAAGATCGTATGTTTACCTGGTTTCCACAATAGGTGTTTTATTAATACTCCTGCTATTTTTATTAATTCTTTCATCGATAATTAAGGTAATGGTAAATGTATCTTAATTAACTCTTATGATAATAAAGTGAATAGTAACTATGTTGAGTGTGTGAAACGAGGTGAATAAAGTGTAAAGGCTAACGAATACGTTGATAAGTCTTATGTGGCATGGGTTAGGGCTTTATGACGGGATTTGGCCAAGCGATACCCGATTAGGAGAATCGGGCCATCACACATAGTGAGAAACAATCTAGATTGGTTGCAAAACACTACAATTAAGAGGAAGTTATTGATTATGTAGAAGACTTTACTTTGGTAACAAGACTAGAAGCAATTTGAATGTTGCTTATTACTTATGTTTGCTACAATGATTTTCTTCTATATGAAATGGACATTAAAAGTGCATTCTTAAATGGCTTTATTAATGAGGAGGTATATGTAGAACAACCACCGGATTTAAAGACCGTGATTCTTTAAATCATGTTTATTTTCTTCAAAAAGCCTTATATAGGGTGAGACAACCTCTTAGAGCATTGTACTATAGGTTAAGTGCATTACTTCTTGACAAAGGGTTTAAGAAAAGAACACTAGAGTCTACATTGTTCCTTTTGTCGGGTTTTGGAGTTCATGCGCAGCGGAGATTACAAAATAATTTTGACAAAAACCCCAACAGGATCTGAATCTAATTCCATTAAAAATGTATAAACCATGAAAAACTTAATCATACCAACGACGAACGCCCTCTACCAGTAGTCCACACACGAACGACGGCCCAGATTCGAAGTGCTAGCTTCGAGAGAATACCAAACCTTTTGTTTCTCTCCAAAACGATCTAGAGCATACCAAAAAACCCTAAGTCGTTTCTAAAACGAAAATAGAGTTTCGGCCTTTTAATCTTTCGTCCGTGTGTTCTAACTTAAAGCGTTTATTTATACAACCCTTGTATATAGACGGTTAAGTAAATTACGCATATACCCTTACTTAAAGAAGTATAAGTGTAATACACCGCAAGGATGTTTCTGTCATGAATCTTATCACATAAAATTCATTTTTCTGAATCATCTTAAACTCTCGCAAAACCATTCTTAGTGTGCGACCCAATAGGCTCATACAACGTTGGCAGTGTACCAAAACACATTTTGGTATACAAGTCATAAGCAATCTCTAGCAAGACATTATGACTACCCAAGTTGTAAAAATATCAAATCGATACAACCTAATCAATAGTGTATATAACATCCTTTTTTCACACGATATCCTTTTGATCAAACATAAGGCATGTAATTGTCATCCAACTTGTTCAATCGTACTAGTCTCGATCTCTAGGTAGACCGAAAACATCCAAGTGACATTGATCAATATCAATTCACTTAGACTAGGCCTTTTAACAGTCTAACACATCGAGGGATCCACTAGATATCTTTCCTTATATGAGAGGGACAAATTCTATCTCGATTACACAACTTCATCACATTGCTCACACAGTAACCAATCACAACCTTTATAATCGTCCGGTTAAAGACAACGTTTGATAGTGTCAAATCACTATGTTTCTAATGTTGAAGTCTCTAATAATCTCAAGTCAGAGGACTGAAAAATATACCTATCATGAGAAACAACTATGACTTAATCCATGTGATGTTCTCATAGCGGGTCGGTCCAGTACTTTGTTCCCTAACAAGTACTCGTGATCTTGATACGTATCCATATACGTATAATCATCATATGATCATCAATCAAGACTCACACTAGTCTTAATTCATTATAGTTCCCAGTATAATGATCCACTAGGGACATTTAGGATATTTCTGTAAATACCCAAGGATCTTATTATAATGTAAACATGCAAATTAATTATAATAAACAACAAATGAAATCCTCTATTTTATTAACTAAAAGTATTCATAAAGACACTTAATGGATCGACCTAGGGCACATGCCCCAACACATTTTGATAAGAAAATGATGATATTTTTCTTGTTTAAATTTATGTAGATCGTATCAATTTTGCATCATCAAACACATGTATGTATGTTGAATTATCATCTTTAATGACAAATAAGTTTGAAATGAGTATGATGGGTGAATTAACATACTTTTTAGGTTTGCAAATTAAGCAATCTAAACACCAAACTTTCACTAATCAAATTAAGCATGTGAGGGACATGCTTAAGAAATTCAAATTTGAAAACATAAAGTCATGTAACACTCCTAGTAGTTCCTCCATCAAAATGGATAAGGACAAACTAGAAATGCTTATAGATCTTAAGCTATATCATTGTGACAAGTCAATAATTAGACATGTTATATAGTTCATTTTAGGATGATTTCCGACGTAAAATACTATATTACACGAGCTTTTATTTTGTTTTTGTTATTTCGAGTAATACATAAAGAATATGAAGAAATTAACTAAAGGGAAGATTATAAAGGATTTAATCAAATAAAAAGAGTATGTGAAGAATCATCACTAAGGAACCAAGGAAAACCAGATTTTATATGTAGCAATTCTCCAGCGATTCCTAAGGACACCAAATCGCTATAAAGATCTGTCAACATAAGAGAAAAATGGAAAGTTCAGTTTTACGAATTGACCCAACGATTCCACTTACACATGAATCGATGAGGAATCCCTGCCAGTTGTTTGAGTTGGTTTGGGATATTTACTACCTAAAATACTATAAATACAACCTTAGGGTTTCGAAATTAGTTGTCTTTGAGTACTTAGATTAATATTCTATTACTCTAGGAGCCATTGCTTATTTTCATTCTTTATTGTTTTAGTTATTGCTTTATTGTCTTTGCTTTTGAAGAAGATTTGAAGAATTAAAGTATTTTATCCCAGAGGTATTTATCTATGTTTTTATTTATATTATTGCAATGTTATTTAAGATTATGAGTGAGTAGTTAGTTGATCTAAATAAAATCCGAAGGCGAACTAGATCCATTTCGCTATGTAGTTATGATGAAAATATTATGTGTTTAATGATTTAAACCAATCATATTCTTCAATTTACTGATTTAATATGTTATTTATTTATTTTAATCATGATCTTTGTATTGTATGCATAGTCTAGTATGTGTATTATGATTTTTGGATTCATTATTAATTAGAAGTTGTAACTAGCATTGTTTGAATAGAAAACACCGTTTAGATGTCCTAGGTAAATTTGAGATTTGAATCTAATTTTAAAGTAGCTTTCTAAAAATGTTAGATATAGTAGTAGTTCAAAATTTTAATAATGTGTAATTTAATTTTATCGCGAGAAGTTAATGTCTTTGTATATTCAAAGGGTTTAGCTCAATAAAACTAGAATGCGACTTTTCCACCTTATAAGGAGAACAAATGGCTGGCTAAAGACTATTTACTTACTTATGATTAGAATTTAATGATATATGTACTTTATAAGTTATGCTTAAAACTAAAATTTGCAAGTAACATGTTTGGAATGCAAAACGGATTTATGTTTTATTGTTCTGGATGTTTGTTTAGATATTTATTTATTATTGAATTAAATTTATTTGATTGATAGTGAATTTGAATTGTGTTAGTTAGATTACTATAATTAATTATTATTATTATATTATAGTTAGTTATTAGTTAGTTTAATTATTGTTTTAATTAATTAAATAAATTAAAGTAAAAATATTAATAACCTTTAAAAGTCTTATTCCCAAGAGAAGTTTGATAAATCCATATGTAGAAGATTCCTATTTGCCATTACTGCAAAATACTTAAAGTATAATATAATGGAAAAATTAATGTAAACGTCCGACACTTGTCAATTTTAGGCGTCATTACCAAGGATTTTAACATAATTTCTTAGGAGTTCTAGTCGTTGTAAAGTCTATCCACTTTGTCGTTCTAATTCCACTGGATTCTCACATCGGTTTTATCCTGAGGTAGATAGAACATTTAATCGTAATTTAAGACGACAACAACAACAACAACAACGTAGAGAACACCAAACTACCACAATGGAAGCTAATAATAACTTTAATATTAATCTATATCTATATCTATATCTATACTATATATAATGCCAATCCACCCTTCGTTCCTATTAAAGACAAATTAGCAATATTGACAAAAGTAACCTTAAATACTAATGTTTTATCGGATGAAGTTTCTTTGAGAAAATAAAATTAGGGGTATTTGTGTAAATATTGTTTAACTAAACCTTTTTTCTAAACGGGCATATAGAATTGAATTTTGAATTGATAACCGCTCCCACTATCTATTTTTCTTGATAAGAATCCCACGATTTATTATAGAAAAGATTTTTACAAAGAGAATCAAGGGGAGAAAAAGAAAATAACGGGAGACATGCGTGCATCTCTTTTTCACATATATTTGGAAACTTTCACTACCCTTTCCATGCTACTTCCTCTCGATTCGTCTCTCTTACAGGCATTTATACTTCAATAATCAATCGGTCCAATCTTTCCTCCCCTCCACTTATCTTTCTTACACAGTAAGGATATAGGCATGTATTGATCCATAATCTACTAGCGGTGGCATTGCGTTGCGCGACCTCAAACAATAGGGCTGTTGTCATGAGTCAATGGCTAATTACGTGAAAGTAAGTTTTGGTAAGGTTGTTAGCCATTGTGGTTAATAAGTCCGTTGTTGGAAATAAGAATTCTCAAGTCTCCAAGCAAGGTCTCATACATGGCCTATCAGTTCATGGGCACTGAAAGGCATAACGCAGATTAGAATACATGCACATCAAAACCGTTCTGATGTACGTGCAATGTACCCTGGGGTGTGATTCAAGCGCATCACGAAAAGCATCGCACACACATCAGAATGCAAATGGCGTTTGGTAATGTATGCCTATCATGTATGTAGAGTTTTTATTTTGTACAACCATTATGTATACATGTAGTTGATTAATAAACTTTTGTGGCCTCAAAAAAAGTTGTCCTTTTGTGTTGATTATTTTATCATTATTTTTTTCGAAGAATAATACAACATGCATGGGAGGCATATAGCAGCGATCAACAAGTTCAAGTTAGTATATACTAATATGAGATGTCGATTGGTCAACAAATAAAAAATGAAGAAGTAGTGAAAGGTATTATTATTTTCTAAAAATCTGTTACACTAATAATGAATTTAAATTAAGGGTCTTTATGTCTTTTTTATTGTTTGAGTCCGGACTTTTTGAGTCCATCTAGCACTACCCTATTATTTTTTCCATAAATACATATTGTTGTATGCTATTTCATTAATTAATATTCAAGATATCGATGCAACCATGCAATTTTTATTTGTCGAATTAATGAAGCCTAATTAATTTTGTAATCGATTCCTTTGATCTTTTGTAGGATGAATTGTTGTTGTTAACAACGAGATCACTTGATCGAAAAGTCATCCTAAGAATGAATGGACAGTTCGAACAATAATTTAAAAGATTTTCTTAAAAGTATCTTCATGTATGTACAAGTGTATATATATTTAAGTTAGTTTTAAGATTAGTTCCAACACATTAGTAATATATTGCACTCCTTTGTCATGTACGACGTTAAGATTATCACTTTCTTTAAAACCTTAATATCTTTTATTTTGAAGCAAAGACCATTGTGTTTTCATTGCTCATATTACAAAATAAACAATTTCATTATAAATTATTATTTTTAAATAATTGCGTTTGATCTTAGAGAATTAGGATCCATAAAGATCTATAAACAAAAAAATATCCATGAAGGGGGTTGGTATGAGGGTTAGATGCATATGGTATTTATTTTTTTCTTTATAACACCGTGTATAGTGTTTCTCCAAATTTAACTATAATCGATAGAGTGAAGATTAATTGTACTCTTTTTGCGGTTTATTTTTTTTTTCACATTTTCTTTAGGGTGTGTTTGATAGCAAAAAAAATCTTCAATGAGAAAAAACTTTTTTTTAGCAAATCTTCTTGAGAGAATTTTATATAGAAAATTTTTTCGTAGTTGTTTGATTGCACGAGAAAGAATTTTCTTTTATGGCTCAATCCGTGTGCGCATCTAAATCATCGTCGATGTCGGGCGGCATGACGATGATGTTGGTGACAAAGCAGGAGACGAAGAGAGAAAGAAAAAGTATACATTCGCGAAATAGTAGCAGAGGCCAAGGTTGTTTGGGTGGAAGAAATGATCAGTTCGTGAGAGAGATGGAGAGATTTTCAAATTTTCACGCTAAAAGATGAGAAAATAATGAGAAAAATAAGGGAATGTGGTTTTTTTTTCTTTGTGCAGTTACAAAGCTATCAAACAATGGAAAAAACGGTTACACAAAAAAAGTAGACAATTTTCTATGACTTTTTTCATTTTCTTTGCTATCAAACGCACCCTTAGTTTGGTTAATACTCTCTCACAACCTACGTGCAACACAAGTGCTCATCGACTAGTAATAATAATGACAATAAAGAACTTACTTTTAAGTAAGCTAATCAAAATGTCACTACTTATGAACTAATGTGTATTACCTATCCTGAGAGATTTCCAAAATGTGAACTTAGATATATGGATATATTAGTTGACTCGTGTCGGGTGTGTACAATAATTTTTTATTTTATATTATACCATAATTATTTTGTAATAATAGCAAGTGGGAATCGTCTCCACAAGGGTTTATCAAAATGCTCTAAAAAGGATTTTTAAAGGTTTTATTATTTTTATTTTTATTAATAACGGTAACTATACTAACTAATAATTAAATATCTATGTAATTATACTTAACTAACTAGCACCATTCAAATTCACAATCAATCAAATTCAATAATAAATGAATATCTAAGCAAACATCCAGAACAATGAAACATAAACCCATTTTGCATTCAAAACATGTAACTCCAATCCATATAGTCATGAGCATACTTTATAAAGTAAGATAAATCATTTAACTCTAATCATTAGTAAGTAAACAACCTTTAGCCAACCATTTATTCTATTAATACTGGTGGAAAAGTCATGTTCTAATTCTATTCAGCTAACCCTTTATTTACATAAAGACTTTAACTTCACGCAATAGAACGGTATTAAACTTTATGAGAACTTCAAATTACTAAGTCTAACTTCTTCTGAATGCCACTTCAACATCAGATTAGATTTCAAATTCACTTAGGATATTTAAACAATGTTTACCTTTCAAACAATCTTAGTTACTACTTCAAATAGATAATGAAACAAAATATCATATACACATTCTAGACAATGTATATAATACTCAAATCCATGATTAAAATCAATAGATACCTATTAAATCAGTGAATCGAAAAATATAATTGGTTTAAAGCATTAAACACATAATCTTCTCATCATAACTACATAACAAAACAGATCTAGTTCACGTTCGGGGTTTGTTTGGATCAAACAACTACTCACTCATAATCATAAATAACATTGCAATAAAACAAATAAGAGACATAATTAAAAATACCTCTGAATTAAAATGCTTGAATCTTTAAATCTTCTCCAAAAGCAATAAAATATGGAAATAATAGACAATAGCTTCAAGAGCAATGGAAATTTGATCTACGTACCAAATGACATCTAATGTTGTAACCTCAAGCTAGTATTTATAGTATTCTAAGTAGTAAACATTACAAATCAACTCAAACAGCTCAAAGTTATCAAAATTCATGAAATCGTATCTAACGATTTACATCAATTTGTATGTGATATGAATTGTCAAAAAAATCCAGAATTCGAAGCTTAATGGTCTTTTCTTGTATACACTATTTGACTAGCAATGTCCTCCATGAATCACTGAGAATCTCTCGTACAATGGTCAAGTTCTTTATTGCTTCTTTCGAGATAATTCATTATATACTTCTTTCACTTGATTATTTCCTTTGTAATCTTCCATTTTTTTGTTCATTTCTTAATCTCCAGTTATTTCCTAAAATATAAAAAATAAGAAGAAACCCCATGTAATATAGTCTCTTATATCTAAAATCATCATAAAACGAACTATAAAACATGTCTAATTATTAATATGATAAATACTCTCAAACTCAGCACTTTGCCGTCCTAAGTAAAGGAATACTCTTAATCATATTTTTTCCCTCGTTCTAATTTCATAGATATATACTCTTAAAAATGATCTTAAAAATAAAAACATATTATCTTCATAAAAAAATGTCATGATAGAATAGAATGAACTAAAGAACAACCCTTTATTTCATTTCAATCTCCTAATTGTGCAATACACCTCAGAACTCAAAGTTACACCAATCATCAAGGTCAATTCACTACATAGGTTTTCTTATTTTCCATTGATAACTATTAAACTTATGATAACTAATATTGAATCTCAAGATACAAAAATCATCAAATCAATCTCACTTTTCAAACAATATTTGAAATATCACCATAAATTAAAGTCAATAAGAACTTTTATTCACCAATAATCATCATTTTCATATTCATTTGTTGAAATAAAAAGATATAAATCACTTAAATTAGCTATAAGCACTCGAGCAAAATCTTTTATTAATTTGAAGAGTTTTCTCAACTTCTTTCTATATTTTTGTATATCTCTTTTTTTCTTCAATTTTATAAATTCATTTTCTTCTTTATATGGTATACCTACTGTTGTCAGCTCCATTTCCTTTGGAATTCATTATTCTTTTTATATGAATTACTCATCTCATTTTTTCCACCACAAGATTCTCTGCTCCATTTTCATTCGGAATATGTAGTAGGCCTCCCTATTTTTTTCTTTTAAAAACTCTTGTTAGCTTTTCTTACTTTCGTTGTAGTCAAAGAAGTACTCTTTCTGACTAAGTAAATTTAATTGGCTATTTTCTATTTTGCTCAATTGTGGCATAAACTTTTAGTACATATATATATATATATAAACATGATCAATAATCTTTGTATAACAAGACTCTTAGAAATCTATCTTGTTTATCTTGCACTATCGTTTCAATCTTCTACCAATTATAATGTCTAACACAAAGTAATTTATCTCTTCTAAACTCCTTTAGCGTATTCATAATCTTGGTGATGTCAAATAGGGTATGACAATTTCTTTCCATCAAAAAGTTTCTATTTTTATTTATAAATATTTTATTTTCATGGATAATAAAAATATAGTTTTTATTCAAATTATAATCATATTCATATTCCTAACGAAATAAAGTGAAATGAAATGGAAAAATATTACCTGTGCTGTGGAAAAGTTTTGAAAGATTCGCGATGTTCAAATAGAGTCTACTCTTTGTTTCTTCCATACTTCACATCTTTATACTTCGCTTCACCTAATACCTCCAAACTCATTCCAAACTATGTCCTTAAGGTTTAAAAATTTAGTCATGTTTTTCAAGCAAAATAAAAATACCTCGTGAAGCATAAACAAATAAAAATAATTAACATAAGAATGAATTGAATAAGTAAAGACAATTCAAACAAAACCAATCATAGTTGCATAGAATAGAATATATCGAACCATTTCATTATATCAAATTTCTAATATACCAAAGCAAATGTATCAAGTATGAATATATACCACATCAATCAAAGCATAAGATTACAAACAAAGACTTCACATGAATAACATGCATGAAAAAAGATTTCACAGAGAAGGAAAAAATAAGAACCGCCTTCCAAATGTCACATCATCACCATGATCAGGTTGTTGGGATTGGTACCTCACCTTAGGATGATATACGGTGTAGTGTAACGACCCAAAATTTTAAATTTATAATTTACAAAAATTTCGAACCAATAGTGATCATAAGTCGCGAAAAAGATTTGTGGACTGGCAACGTGCTCAAAAAGTAAGTACAATAATTTATTTTGTGTTTTGTGTGCTATTGCGTGTAATATATATTATCGTGAATAGTTTCACTTAATTACATCGAGTTCGCGCAACGACGGAGGTCTTCGGCTCTTAATGATTAAAAATAGCTAAATAAAAGTCGAAACAAAGGTGGTGTGTGCTATGCGTGTTTGTTTTATAGTCATAAAGAGATAGGAGAGAAATTGACCCTCGGATCTAATTGTATGTTACCAGTATGATCTTTAGTGTTGCTTCAATCGAGGAATGGATAGAGAGGTGAGGTAATTTCTCACCAAAAAGAAAAGAATTTAACAGACCAAATTAAATGGTTTGCATTCCTATTTTCCCTCCAACAAAAAAACGCATGGAAGCGGGAGAGAGAGGCGGGGCGGCAGCCATGAAGGAGATCACGGCTAGTAGAGCAGCGCTGCTGGGCCCCGATAAGGGATGGCGCGGACGGCAGCATCTCATGGACGAAGAAAGTCACGGACGAACAGCCGGGGAGGACGACCAGCAGCGGTGGAGGACGGAGCAGCACTTGGAGACTCCACCAGCAGGCGTCGGCGCGACATGGAGGAGCTGCGGCGTGGACCAACTGCAACGGTGCATACCAGCAGCTGCACGGACCAGCAGCAGCGCGGACCAGCAGCACGGCGTGGCTCCGACCTTGACGCGACTCCGGCGACGCTTGGCGTAGCGGTGGTTGCTCGTAAGGGAGAAAGATAGGATAAGAGGGATTGTTTAAGAGCCTCGAAAGAGATGCATTTTACTTGGATTTGTAGGAGTTTATGCTAGATTGGAACTCTTGAAGGAAATTGGAGTGGGAAATTCCGTTAAAGGCATGGTGAGAATCTAACCCTTAAAATTCTTAATTTAAACATGGTATTGTAAAGGTGTTGGAGATGTTGGGATAATAGTCCCACATCGACTACTTGAAAATAAAAATAAGGCTTATAAGTGTGGAGTGGACGCTCCATCTTGCCTTGGCATTTTGGAGTGAAACCCCCTTCACACTTGTAGCCTATACATAATATTAGTCACCATACTCTCCTCACCTTGGATTGGGACCCTATATTTCAAAATTGATCATGGTATCAGAGCCGATGGTTGGCTTAATTTCCCATTGTCCAAGGGCCTTGTAGACATCCAACGAAAAGAGGTTGATTGATGTTCTGCGGTCAAGTCCTAGTTGGACTTGAGGGGGGAGTGTTGGAGATGTTGGGATAATAGTCCCACATCGATTACTTGAAAATAAAAATAAGGCTTATAAGTGTGGAGTGGACGCTCCATCTTGCCTTGGCATTTTGGAGTGAAACCCCCTTCACACTTGTAGCCTATACATAATATTAGTCACCACACTCTCCTCACCTTGGATTGGGACCCTATATTTCAAAATTGATCAAAAGGAAAGCTTGTCGGTTCATAAAGTCATGTTCAATGTTCATTATCTAACTTTTGAAAGGGGTTTCCATTTGTCATTTCACAAAATAAGGAATCATCACTGAGTGGATCTAGTTGCCGCACTAAAAGAAAAATGTGGAATAGCATCAAAAAATTGCAACATATTGAATCTGTTGCTAAACAACAACAAATCAGCAACAATTTTGCATCAAATAGAGAGTTTGACTCCGTTGACCAAAAAGCAACAAATCAGTGTCAGATTTGTGACAACAATTGTGACAAATTTTTTTTTTTCATTGATTTGTTGCTGATTTCTCCCGCCAATATTTTCCCGCCCATTTTGTGACAGATCTGCGACAGATCAGCTACAAAACCTAGTTTGTCGGTGATCCGTAGCTAAATACATGTGACAGATCTCTCTGCAGATCAAGAATAACATTATCGGCAACAAAAAAAATCTGTTCGATCTGTCGCCGATTAGCGACAAATTAGCAACAAACAAATCGAGAATGCACTCATTCTGCGATATGTCACTAAATTTTAAATGGTTTTTTCAAACCAGGGGCTCTCCTTTTTGGATAAAAAAATCCAATATATTATTTAATTTTAAGGTAATATAGTAATTTAACAAAAATCCCTTTTATATTGGTGTTTTATGTTGCAAATTGCACTTAGAAAAAAAATTTACGAATTGATTAATTAACTGTTTCCATTAAGTGCAGAACCATTGATAATTAAATAGGCGGTTTCCTAAAATCATGGATTCTATTTTTATTTGAAAACAATATGCAACACCTTTACATAAATAAAATAAAAACCACGTTTTAAAAATTTTGGAACCCAAAAATTATTTTTTTCAAGATCTATATCTATATGTATAATATATCTATCTATTTATCTATCTATTCAATATTAATGGCAAAATTGTTTAATTTTCTAATGTGCCCCTACTTTCAATTTTGTCAAAGGCTAGAGCAACAAAAAAAAAATCGCTTTGAAGCTACTTTAGGAAAACCCCAATTTTAATTAAAACATATATCTCGATTGTACATGAAAACTTAAATTAATTAGTCAATCGATTAATCTTATTAAGATAAGTTTTGTATATAGTTAGCCAGATTAAGCCCAAACAGACTTAATTAAGGGCATTGTCAAAATTTGTGCCCCCAAACATATATAATGAAATTAATTGAATTGTCTAACTATACATTTCGAAAGATCAACATCATCAAAACAGTCCACAAGTGTTTATTTATATTTAATCTTCACGGTCCTTAAGGGGTATAGCATGCATAGTAGGAAAAAAATGAGCATCCATATATATATATACTCTAATCGAGGCGGAGACATCAAGTTAATTTAATTCTTACAACTATATTTTCTTGGTTTCTTTCGAACCATGGAGTTGGGACAGCCGATCGACTTCCATTAGATTGGATGAGCCAAATTAAAAAAAATGGCTAAAAACAAATTCGGAAGCCCTTAATTAATTATATATATAGTTACATCAAAATATATCTATGCTTTGTCTTTTCTTTCTTGGACTCTGGAATGATCGTAAACGCAAGGTCGCCTTAGCTAGGCGATGTAGTTGAAATTAAAATTTTTAGTTGAAATTAAATTTTTTTTCATGAGATGTTGAAATTAAATTGAAAACATATATACATATAGATTTAATTTAAATTTTCATTAATATTAGAAGTTTGGATAGATAAAGTTTTTTTTTTTTTTCGATTTCGATAAAGCGCCAAAGTGGAGCTACAGTGATGTTTTGCCAGAATGTCAAGGAGTTGAATGAATAGTGTCACATCATTTCGGTGTGGCACTATTCACATATCATATTACTATTAATTATTTTTATTCTTTTTTGTTTTGGTATTTTTTTAAATTATCTTTGTAATTGTATTATTTTGAGATTGCAAATCGAATTAAATAAAAAAATGATAAAAAGTTAATAGTGTAAACTACAGTGTTGATGGTTGGAGATGTGAATAATGTAGTTAATGTTTATATCAAAATTGATATATATTTAGTTTGTTGCTTGATTTGTTGCTTTGAACAAAGAACAAATCGAGAATGATCTGTCGTGTCCACGTAGGTGATCAACAACAGATCAAATATGTTGCTTTGAACATCAACAAAACAACAACAAATGCCACCTAGGCTGTCCACGTAGGCTAATCAACAACAGATTTTGATCTGTTGTTGATCACCAACAAACTAGCAACAAACCATTTAAAACTCAATATCTAAATGGTTTTACTTTTTACAAACCATTTTCAATATTTTCACCTCCCTCCAAACCCATTTTCACCTCCCTCCAAAACCATTTTCACCTCTCCAAACCCATTTCACCTCTAAACCCATTTTCATCGCCAACCTTCCACCACCGCCGGAGACTCTGCGACCACCGCCGGAGACCCTCCGCGACCACCGCCGGACAGTCCCGCGCCGCCGCATTCGGTCATGCGCGAGCGCGCCCGGCGCGCGCCCGAGTTCCGGCCCTCGCTCGCCTAGCCCGCCGCTGCGCGGGCGGCGACGCGCATGCGCGCTCGCCCCGCCTGCTCGCCCGCTGCGCGCCTGCCTGCGGCTGCCGGTGTGAGCCCGCTTCGCCCTGCGCACCCCGCCGCTGCCGCTGCTCGGCCACGGCGCGCGATCGCGGCGACCGACGCCGCTGCGCCCCCGCCCCGCACGCCCGCCCTTGCCGTGCTCTGCCCCTGCGCGCCCGCCCGCCTTTCGCTTCGGCCGGCGACACCGGCTGCGCGCCATCGCTCGGCTAGAGCCCTCATTGCGGCGAACGACCCCCGCCACTCCTCGGCCACCGCGCGGCCGTTCATCGGACACCTTGTCGCCGCTGCTGAGTCGGATCCGCGCCGTCTCCTTCGCATGCATTGTCGCCTTTGGCTTCTCCTTGACCGAGTTTCCGGTATCATTTGTGGTTTGCATTTTCTTGAAAATCTATTTTGGTATTTTTGTTGATTTATGATTTTATATGACTTCCGAAATTTATATATCTAGCGACAACAACAAATTAGCAACTCAATTTCCTTGTAACGTGCATATTTAAGTTATCTTATATAGTTTATATAATTCACATTAATCACGCACATCACCAAACTAATCGAGTTAAAATTTAGCAACTTGAATGTAAAATGTATCCTAATGAGGTAGCAACACATTTAAATATATTTAGTTTGTATTTAAGCTTTTATAATTGGGAGTGAGGCTATGTTGTTAACTTGTTCATTTTGTGGATTTGTATGTTTTTAACTTGTTCATTTTGTGCCTTTGTATCTTTTTATGTTTTGCTCTAACAAATTTTTATTTCCTTGTAACGTGCATATTTAAGTTATCTTATATGTTGTGGTATTTAAAATTTTATAAGTATATACGCATGAATTAGAATATGCAAATTGAATCTTGAATGTAAGTATGAAATTTACATGATTCTCGAAGGTAGTTAGAGGTTATAAAAGAGACTAAGTTATCATAGTTGAAGAAAAGAGATCGCAGAGGTATCACTTGTGAACTATGACTCGTGTAAATAAAATAGTTTAATATAAATTGAATAAATTAAGAACTTCCAATTCTTATTCAGTTTATAGAATTTATAGGTATGTATCTATATTAAAATCTCAAGGTCATTTATATTTCAATTTATAGATTGCGGAGGTATGTATCTTCAATGTGATGTTATTGTAGATAGTATTTGGTATTGTATGCATATCATAATTATCATTAGTCTTTGGGCTGAATCTAGTGCAACGAAAGAGTTTGATTTGTGTAGCAGAGCAGCCCGAGCCCAACTAATTTGGGATTGAGGCTATGTTGTTGTTGTAATGAAACTTATCGCCGATGGTTTTTTAATTATGTGCAAATTTATTAGATAATTGAGATTATGGGATCATTTAGAAAATGATGATGATTCATCTAGTGTTGTTAGAGTTTATCATCGTTAGCTCCCAATAAATTTTTTTCTAACTTAATTTGTTAACAAAATGCAGGATTCCTTTACACGCGCTAAGAAGTGGGTTCAAGAGCTACAAAAGCAAGGCGGGTTTCGGATTTTGCTTGTTTAGTTGACAACAAAGGTCGAGCTTAAGAAGTGGGGCGAGGGGGAGGGGGGCTTGAATTGACTTTATCAGAAATTTTCTTGTTGACTTATGCTTTTTTAACATTGATCCAGGTAATCCTAATATGGTAATGGCGCTGGCTGGGAACAAAGAGGACTTGGAAGACAAAAGAAAGGTGACAACAGAGGTGAGATTATTTAACCTATCCTTGAATTTGTTGAAATTTGTCCTGGCGAGGAAGAGGCTTTCTAGTTATTTTTTATTATCTCATAATTCTGTTTTGATGGTGGGCAAGATCGAGTTAATCTTTTCTTGAGGATATCGTGAATTCTTGAATTAATTAATGGGTTTGTGTTATGGCAGCTATTTTGTTTTCCCAGAGATCAACTAATGAAGTTTCATTAATGGGAAAATATAGGCAGAAGAATAAGAAGTTAATTAATGAAGTTCCAAATACTATCTGGGCACCTGCATGATTACAGATCTGGGCATTTGATCTCTCCACATAAGAGTTAATTAATGAAGTTTCATTAATGGGAAAAATAACTTGGCTTGATTTTTCTGTTGTTGTTGTTGTCTATGTTCAAACTTTGATCTAATTTCTTCCTACTCATTTGCTTTAATAGGAGGTAAAATGTTTTTATTTAACCATTACGTGTCTAAATGCATGTTAGTTGATGGATGAAAATATTGAATTCTAAATGTTTTTAGAATGGTTCATTTGTGGGCTGCATGATGTCTTCTTCTACGTTTTTAACTTCTTATATATATATGAATGAATTTACAAAATGAAAGAAATTGAAAAAAATGCATGGAATGTCATGTATGGAAGTTCTTTCATTCCCTTTTGAGTTGGAAATTTTTTGTGCGTGTCACTGTGGACGATCTTTTATGTACGAGGTCGATGGGCAAGGCTTAATTTTTTGATTTTTTCATTTATGTTTGAATATTTTTATTGCAATTCGAATATTGTTCAAATTATTCTTTTTCATTTTCAGGATTTGGATAGGACACGCACTCAAATTGTATAGTGTCTATCTTGTATCGGTGACACGGTTAGGTTAGGGTGTGAGATTTACATTGTAGATATATATGTAAATTAATTTGTGTTGCCATCTTAATTTGTGTAGTATTTTGTTGGATAATGTTCATCTTTCATTATAAAATGTTAATCTCAACATTTTGTAGATATTTTTTTGTCAAATTTTAATAATATACAAACAATTATTCGATTTTAATTTTAATTGCAGCAGGAATAAATATAATTTTTTTCAGATTTTACTGCTGCAGGAATTTACTACAGTGAACCGTAATTTTATAAAAAAAATTACCATTCCAAATCAGCAACAGACTTGGTCTGTTGCTGATCTGTCGCTGATTTGCAACAGATCTGCAACAGCCGCCACTTGTGCTGACTGTGCATATCAGCAACAGACTTGGTATGTTGCTGATTTGCATCAGATTTGCAACAGAACCACCTTTTCCAATCTGCAACAGATTTTTTTCTTTGTTTCAAGAACAGATTTCTCACACAAATTGTTGTTCTTTGAACAAAGAACAAAACCAAAATCTGTTGCTAACTTCAATCTGCGACAAAGAGTTTATCAACACCTCTAATCTGTTGCTGATCTATTGCTGAGTCCCTTAGCAACAAATCCGTACCAAATTAATAACAGATTAGTTTGTTGTTGTTTCTTTTTTTTTCTTGTAGTGCCGTGGTTTGATGCAATTCATGAAAATGGCTTCTTCATCCATCGACGATTTGAGATTTGCTTTCAACGGTTTTGCACACTTGCTTGATGGCATTGATAACTAATGTACTCTATGGTTTAGATGAATATGAGTTTCATTGCATTATTTTCAAGACTATATTGTTACGAGTTTGCAATGGCGTTGATAAAACCATTCCAAATTGTTTACTAAGTGGTGAAGGGTTCTTTAAATATGACTTTTAATCTCATTGAAGTATATTTTGGTCTCATTATCGAATATGGTTGCGATTTATCATTTTAGATAGGATTTGAGGCTAGCTAGAGACGCGAAAGAGATTTTTCACCTATTTCCTTTAAAATGAATTTATTTCAATTAAGTCATGGATTTTCGACGAAATGCTATGATTTGGTAATTCAAAATTGAACTTAAATCTTGTATGGTGATTTGTCTATTTGGTTTTGATTAGTCGATCGCATTTGATTTATGTTGGAAAATCAAGCTCTATAGAATTTTTCATATTTTGCTTCATCGCATTTCTATCTCATTCCAATTGTCGGTCTTTTTGATTTGAAAGAATGTTTTTGAAGTCGAGAATGACTAAATTAACTCGATTAGGAATAGGGATGAATTCCTAATAGTCTAAGCTATGCTAAACGAATTATAAATTATTCTAAACAATATATGATATACTTGTACGCTTGTAGATACACGATGAGGACTTAGCTAGGCAATTCAGAGTAAATCGACTTAGCTAAACGCGACAAGCGAGGTAAGTGAGGTTTGCTCTATTATCGATCATGTCATGTCGGTAGATATGCTTAGATTTTACCTCAGTAAATTTTCATGAATTAATTGGAATCTACCTTGATATCATTTACTCGAGATGCTTCTTATCACGTCCTTTTGTTACTCTATCTCTTGAATGCAAGTGGAACTGATATAACATTCAATAATTCAATTGGTACCTAAGAGTGGAAGGTCGATGGCCTTCGGTGACCTCCCACCGCTATGGCTTCGCGAAGTCTTCGACTTAAACTTATGAACTCGAAGTTGTCTGATCCACAATGTTGGGGGAAGGATAAGCCAATGCCTAAAGCCCAATTGGATAAATCAGTTCTACTCCACTTGACTCTAACACATTCACTATCATCGTTTATCCTTTTTTGAAATATCATGTTGGGCATTGTTTTGTTCTTTTCTCTTGCTATATATTATTACACATGGTTAATCTATTCTATAATGCTTTAAAATGATATTGTATTTCATAACCTAAAATTTTTAAAGCTTTTCTAAACATAATAGGTATTATTTGGATGATAGATGGTAGAACGGACTACCGCTTAATTGAGCTCGTTGGTATTTTTTCTCACCGCACTTCTCTTCCAAGGTACCTTGGCTGTCACGATAGGATTGCGAAAGGGAAGGTGTAGGAAAAGGCATGAAGCCTTCTCATTTGATTGTGAAAAGGATTGTATTTATATTATCTATTTTTGTATTAAAACATGTATAACATAGAGGTTGGAAAACTATTTCTAGTGTTTTTTTGAGATTTTTTGGATAGCTCAAAATATAAAGTAAACTTTGCTAAAATCTCGGAAGAAATGTAGAGTTAGAATAATTGAAATATTAAGTTGACTTAATAGGCTTTGAACTTTTTTCGCAAAATTTTTATTTGGCCTAGAAAATAGTGGTCAATGTTTATAAGTTATTTCGCAGGTTAAGTATATAGCATCCCCTATCCAAGGTTTAAGAAATCGATAAACTTCGGCAAAGTTTGGGCGAAGTTTGTCGATTTCAAGGTGAGTGAAGCGAAGTTCATAAGCAGTAGAAAATTGCAAAATTTCTACTCAACTTCCTCTAATTTTAACTGAACTTCGAAAATATTGATGGAAGTTAATAAAACATGAAGTAAAATCTTTATGCTTCGTAGCAATTGAGTAAACTTCGTCTGAAACTTCGATTGAAACTTCGATTATACTAGAAATATACTTAAACTTCGGCTGAATTTGAATAAAACATATGTCTAGCATCTCTATAAAGAAACTTTAGTTTTCTAACATTTAAAATGAAATTCCATAAACTTGTGTACTGGTGAATTTTTGTCAAACTTCAATCGTTGAAGTTAACTTTTTTGAATTAATTCTGAATTTTAAGTGAGCAAAGTAATAGGTGAAGTTAAAGTTTCAAATCTTGCCCTATCTCGATTAGGGCGATACTCAGCTTGAAATCTTAATTAAGCTCCGGTAACTCGGCTATACTTAAATAGTGTCAGTAGCTTCTTCGTCAATACTTAATAAACTCAACCTGTATATTAATATCAAATAATCAAAACGACGTATATGTAGCAGAAAATTTAAAATTTTTTCAATATATAAAAAATATGCAATAATAAAGAGTTTATCAAACTCAAAACCTTAATTACAAACCTCTCGACCCCGTTTATATATAATAAAATATATCAAACATTGTATATAATTACTTGAAGGCTCATTACATCGTAGAAAAGATACGAGACACCTAAATATTCTCCCTTCCCTTAGCCGAAACGCTGGGTTGCGAAGTTGAAATATTAAAATAGAGTGAGCGCTCCAACTTGTTAAGTAAGGATTCACAAAGCCATTAACATTCTATATAATAATCAAGAACATTATGCAATAACAATATGCACTAATGCCAACTAATATGAATATGGAAAAGATAGCTAGACATCATTGATAAATAAGCGAATTCGTACTTACCTCAGTCTAGATTTTTATTCCCAAATTTTTTACTTTTCAGGGCAGTAACGCTTTTCCTAGGAATCCAACACCTACCATAGATCATTTGTAATTAATATAGGTCAATTGCACTAGAATTATAACCCCTAGTACAGTTTTTAAGTCATTCAGAAATCCTCATTAAAACTTAGTTTTATTGCTATTTTTTAGGGTGGGAGCGCGCTCCCTCAGTGGGTGGGGCGCACTCCAAAAATTGGCGTCTTCTCAATTAATGAAGGGAGCGTGCTCCTCTACTAGATGAAGCGTGCTCCACCCTGTGTTGTTTTGACAGGACGCAGGGCATCAACCATTTTTCCACTTACAAATCCACAAAACAACAATATAAACTCCTAAAATTTATCGGGGATGATTTCTAGTGAGGTAATAAACTATTTCTCAATCATCAAATAGCGTAATTCATATAGATTACATCATCACCAACAAATTGAACTTCAATTAATACAAATACAATTCATACCAAGGTGATGATCTCTAGCTTTTGTTTCGTTTAAGCTCCTCAATTCACGTTGATTCGACTCCCTAAGTGAACTTCAACGATCTGAGCACTAAACCCTCAAACCTCTCCACTGTTTCTCGTTTGATCAAATGAAGGATATAAAATATGAGTTTTAGTTTAAATATATGGATTTTCCTCGAGATACACGTCGCTCTATATTGATATCGATCGAGTGATTAATGAGTTAAAGTGACACTTCTTAAAGTAACACTAACATTAACACCATCAAGCACTTACACTTCTCTCGAGGCGATCAAATGATCCATATAATTAAAAAAAACTTTTAATTTTTAATATATATATTTATACACCCAATATATATAAATATATATATATATATATCTTAAGTATTTTCTTCTCAATAAATTCACCCGAAATGCCTACGAGTATTTTCTCAATTATGTTCATTCATTCTACGACCCCTTCATCGCATATAGTGTACCAATAATTCATTGTTTATTGTGTATTTTCCGCTTATAAGTATGTATATAATTCCTTTATTATACTACAACTTAAATAAATTTGTTAAACAATCCCAAACGAACACCGATCATCATGTAAGTGCACTAACACACTAATCGAGGTGCATGAAATAATTTTAGGTTGTGCGATTGATCCTAAAGTTAGGGATAATCTCAACTTTGTATTATGACTTTTGCGGCAAGCTTGAAGCATTATCAATTATGGTGCGTGATTGCATATAACACTAGTTGTTAAGCAAAAACGATATGATTCATGTTGGAACTCTCGGGGAAAGGCTTGAAAACTTTTATCTGCAGGACAAAGGTAACGACATTCAATCGATGGGATGGACAAAATACTTATGAATCACGCAAGAGAGGACAAGCAAATTAGACAACGGGCTAAGAAACTTCAAACGAACTGAAGGGTCTTGTAGATCGCAACAAGAGAGTACTAATAACCAAGATGGAGGACACTATAGGTTTGAGATGGAAATAAGTTATATCTAGAAATATTCATCGACTAAAAATGTACTTCCTTTTAATTTCGAGGATAAAATCTTTTAAAATTGGGGATATTGTAATAGTCCAAAATTCTAAATTAATAATTTACTTGAATTCCGAACCATTTGTAATCTTAAGTCATGATAAAAAGTCGTGGATTAGCGCCGTGCTAAAAAAGTAGTTGAAATAATTTTATTTAAATTTGTTGTGCTACTGTGTGTAATATATATTATCATGAATAGTTTGACTTAATTATATCGAGTTGGCTTAGTGATGAAGGTCTTTAGCTCTTAATGATTAAAAATAGCTAAGTAAAGGTCTCGATAAAGGTGGTGTGCATTTTTATGTGTTTATTTTAGAGTATAAAGTGTTCGGGAGAGATATTGACCCTCTCATCTAACTATAAGCTAGTAGTATCTACCCTTGATCTTTAGCGTTGCTTCAATCAAGGAAGTAATGGAGAAGTGAGATTATTTCTCACTTAAAAAGAAAAGAATTAAAGAGACGAAATATAAGGGTTTCGAACCTTGTTTTCCATCAAAACAAAATAATATATGAGAGAGGAGAGAGAGATTGGGAGACCAGTAGAGCAGCTTTCGATAAGGAACAGCACGGGTGGCAGCAAATCATGGACGATGAGAGTTTTGGATGAATGTTTGAGGAGGACGACCATTAGCAGCAGATGACGGTGCAGCACCCGGGGACTCAATTAGTAGGCAGCAGCGCGACATGGAAGAGCGGCGGCGTGGACCATAAGCAACAACGCGGACCAACAACATAGCGTTGCTCCAACCTCAACGCTACTCCGGTGATGCTTGGCATAGCAGTAGTTGATCATAAGGAAGGAGGATATGTCAAGCGGGATTGTTTAAGAGCCTTGAAAGAGATGTGTTTTACTTGGATTTGTAGGAAAAGTGTAGATCTATGCTAGATTCAAAATCTTGATGGAAATTGGAATGGGGAACTCCATTGAAGGCATGGTGAGAATCTAACCCTATAAATTCTTAATTTAAACATGGTATTGTTAACAAAAGCTAGTTGATTCGTAAAGTCTTATTCATTGTTCTTTATCTAGCTTTTGAAGGGGTTTATATTTGTCTATTTGCCTCCTATGGAATAATCTATGAGTCGATCTAGTTGTCGTGGTTTGTTGCAATTTATGAAAAGTCTTGTTCATCCATCGAAAATTTGAGATTTGCTTTCAAAGGTTTTTAACACTTGGTTAATGATATTTATAAGTGATGCACTATATGAGCTAAATGAATAGAGTTTCATTGACATTATTTTCAAGACTTGAAATGTTGTTACAAGTTTGCAATGACATTTATAAAACTATTCTAAATTGTTTACTAAGTGGTGAAGGGTTCTTTAAATATGACTTTTGATTTCATTGAAATATATTTTAGTCTTATTATCGAATATGGTTGTGATTTATCATTTTGGATAGGATTTGACGCTAAGTCAAGATGTGAAAGATATTTTTGACCTATGTCCTTGAAAATAAACTTATATCAATTAATTCATGGATTTTTGACTAGAAGCATGATTTGAGAATTCAAGGTCAAACTTGACTATTGTACGGTGATTTAGGTCTCTTTGGTTGTGATTAGTTATTCATATTTGATTTATGTTGAAAAATCAAGCTCTATGGAATTTTTCATATTTTGCTTCACCGTATTTATAACTCATTCGAATCGTCGATTTTCGTTTGAAAGAATGGTTTAAAAGTCGAGAATGCCTAAATTAACATGATTGGAATAAGGATGAATTTCTAATAATCTAAGCTATCCTAAATGAATTATAAATGAGTTTAAAGAATATGTGTTATAATTATACGCTTATAGATAGGCGACGGGGACTTAGCTAAGCAAGTCAGCGTAAATCTGCTTAGGTAAACGAATCAAGCGAAGTAAGTGGGGTTTGCTCTATTATCAATCTTGACATGCTAGTAGATATACTAGGATTTTGCTTTAGTAATTGTTCATGAATTACTTGGAATCTATCTTGATATTTCTTCATTGAGATGGTTCTTTTCGTTAATCTATCTTTTGAATTTGTGTGGAATTGATATAATGTTAAATGATTGAATTGGTACATCAAATTTGATGGCCTAAAGGCTTCCGGTTAAATCCCTCTGATATGGCTCTGCGGAGTCTTCGGCTTAGACTTGTGAACTCCACATTGTCTGATTCGTAGTGTCGGGGGAAAGATAAGCTTAATTAGGACAATAGGTGCTTAGAATTGCGAACCTCATGTTGATTCTGCCATTAATGAAACTGCTGAGAATTGGTGAGATTCTAGAGAAATTTATCGCTTTAGGATCGATTGAAGAGTTCTTCATACAACGAACTAGTGAAGGATCTGAAGGTGGATCGATATCTTGACCTCCATTGTTGAAAGGAACCAATTATGCCTATTGGAAGGTTCGAATGGTTTATTTTATCTCTGCCATTAATGAAATTGCATAGAATTGCTTGAGAGAGAATACTCTGCTCGAATGCAACCTGATAAAGATGGGAAAGCTTTTCCAAAACTTGCATCTCTTTGACGGATGTCGAGAAGAAGGAGAAAGTTGCCAATCATAAGGTAATCAATGTTATCTTTAGTGCGATTGATGCATAAAGCTTCAAACTGATTGCGAATCGCACTATTCAAAGGAAGCATGAAATGTTTTAAAGACAATCTTCGAAGGTACGGATTTTTTCAAATTTATAAGTTACTTCAATTGATTTCTATGCTAGATCGTCTTGAGATGAAAGAGGATTAAAATATTGCATGTTTCAATGGTTATCTGCGAGACATTGCAAATCAACCCTTTCAACTTGGAAAAAGGTATACTGACGATCAATTAGTTCGATGAGCTCTTCATGCTCTCCCTTCACGATTTGACTCCAAGATTATTACAATTGAAGAGTGTCGTGACATAACTAAAATGTCCTCTGATGAACTAATGGGGTCTCTGCAAACATATGAAATGAATATGTTTGAAAAACCTTGTTCTTCAAAAATTCTTATCGTGTTGAGACATATGTTGTTGAAGATTCTATGAGAGATGAGTTTGCTATGATGGCAAAGAACTCTCAAAATCTTTCGAAAATTATAAGAGAAATTATGTTGGACCAAGCTATAAGAAGGGTAATGATAGCGACAAGCCTTCTACGTACTAATGATAAGAAGACGGATGCTAAAAATAAACTGAAAGGCATCAAGTGTCACACGAGTGTAGAGGAGTTGGTCATATTCAAATCGAATGTTCTACGTACAAGAAGAAGAAGTCATTGAATGTTTCTTGGAGTGATGATGACTCTAAAGACAGTGATCAAGAGTCAAACGAGTCTACTACTACACTCACGGTTGTATTCACATATTCAACTGTTGTTACTGCTTCCTCTTCCGCTATGTTTCTGAACATGATTTCATAAAATCAGATATGGAAAAAAGTAATGAAAAAAGCAAGGAGATATTGTCTGAAGTCAAAAATGAGGATTCTGCAAAGGATCTTTAGGCTTTTTATGATCTATTATTCGTTGAATGGACATCTTTCTATGATCAAAATCGTGATTTAAATATGAAGTTCTTCTCTATAAAATTGGCATTTAAGACTCTTAAAAGAGAACAAGGACTTGTCATGCAATGTTGAAAAAACGTGACTCTGACATTGCTATATTGATGAAAGCTATTGCTAATTATGAGGCTGTTACAACAATGTTTTATTTGAATTCTCTGGATTGAACAAAATGTTTAAAATTGGTCAATCTTCGCGAGTTAAGCATGATTTTGGCAATATATAAGGAATCTATAATTGCTCCTATAGTCTTTAATCAAGGCGTTGCGATCAACAAGGGTTAATAGAGCATGACTCAAGTTGATACAACAAAGGCAAAGAAAAATATGCCATAGAAGGTTTTTATAAATGCTAAGAAATAGGTGATTGCAATTGCTAACAATAGGCCACCTCCTACAAGCCATTATTGTAGGACTAATGGTCATACTCGACCACGATGCTATAGGATGTTTAAAGATCTGAGTACCATTATGAAGTAGAAAACATCTAAGAAGGTTTGGTGAGGTAAACCTCATAAAGCTATGACAACGCATCTACAACTTTCAACAACTACCACTAAGTTATGGTATTTTGATTGTAGATATTCCAAACATATGTCAGGTCATAAAAGCTTTCTTAAGGATCATGAATCTTTAATGGAAAATATTGTTACGTTTGGTGACGGAAAGAAATGCAAGGTTGTTGGCGAATGAACTCTTAATGTTGTGGGACTGCATAATCTCGAAAGAGTTTTGCATGTTGATGGCTTAAAATCTAATCAAATCAGCATTTGTCAGCTGTGTGATCAGGACTTGTTTGTCAACTTCACTAAAGATCATTTTCAGACAATCAATGATGAAAGACAATGTATTATGTATGGAATTCGAACATCAAACAATTGTTATACACTGCTTCAACATTCTATATCGCCTCACAAGCTGCGAATTATTCACAACTCTGTTTCCCTATTAAATACAGAGCTTTAACATTTAAGACTTGGACATCTGACTTTCAAGCAACTTCATATAGTAATTTCTCATAATGTTGTGATAGGTATTCCTAACCTAACCCTTAATTCTAATTCCATTTGTGAACCATATCAAAGGGGTAAACGACGTTTTTTATTACGTGCTGACATAAATGACATATTGACATCACGTGTGTTGGAATTATTGCATATGGGCTTATTTGTTCCAATGCAAGTTCAATGTCTTGGGGAGAAAGAGTATGTTTTTGTTATTATTGAGGATTACTCTAGGTTTACACAAATTCGTTTACTGCATAATAAAGCAAAAACGCTTGATGAATTTAAGAAATTTTTTGTTCGACTTTTTAATGAGAAAAGGAATTAGGATGTACCCATTGATCGACTACGCAATGATCATGGACAAGAGCTTGAGAATTAGCAATTTGGTGATTATTGTGTTGAATTCGGAATTAAGCATGAATTTGTTGTTCCTAAGACACGATAATAGAATAGTGTGGTTAAAAGAAAAAAAATCGCACAATTCGGGGGATAACTAGAGTCATGCTAGCTGAGAAGAAACTGCCTAAGAATCTTTGAGGGAAGCAATAAATACTGCTACCTACATTATGAACAAAGTTTATTTCAGGCTACTGACTACAAAGAATCTTTATGAAATTCGGAAAGGTAAAAAGCTTTCTCTCAAACATCTTCATGTTTTCGGCAACTCTTGTTTCATTTTAAATGTTAGAGATCAACTAGGAAAATTTGATTCAAAAGGTGATGTTGGAATTTTTCTTGGGTATTCTCAGAATAGTAAAACTTACAGAATTTATTATAAGCGAATTATGTTTGTGATGGAATCTATCAAGGTAATGGTTGATGACTATGCAACTGTTGGGTTTTGAGGTTCATACGCAGTGAAAATTACAAAACAATTATGACAAAAACCCCAACAGGATCCGAATCTAATTCCATTAAAAGCGTTTAAACCATGAAAAACTTAATCGTACCTCAGTCGCAATATACCTTTCTGAAGGTTGATCGATCTCTAAGGCGCTGCCAACGACGAACGCCCTCTACTAGTAGTCCACACACGAACGGTGGCCGAGATTCGAAGTGCTAGCTTCGAGAGAATACCAAATCTTTTTGTTTCTCTCCAAAACGATCCAGAACATACCAAAAACCCTAAGTCGTTTCTAAAACGAAAATAGAGTTTCGGCCTTTTGATATTTTGTCAGTGTATTCTAACTTAAAGCGTCTATTTATACAACCCTTGTATATAGACGGTTAAGTAAATTACACATATACCCCTACTTAAAGAAGTATAAGTGTAATACACCACAAGGACGTTTCTGTCATGAATTTTATCATATAAAATTCATTTTTCTGAATCATCTTAAAATCTCGTAAAACCATTCTTAGTATGCGACCCAATAGGCTCACACAACGTTGGCAGTGTACCAAAACATATTTTGGTATACAAGTCATAAGCGGCCTCTAGCAAGACATTATGACTACCCAAGTCGTACGAATATAAAATCGATACAACCTAATCAATAGTGTATATAACATCCTTTTGTCACACGATATCTTTTTGATCAAACATAAGGCATGGAATTGTCATCCAACATGTTCAATCGTACTAGTCTCGATCTCAAGGTAGACTAAAAACATCCAAGTGACATTGATCAATATCAATTCACTCAAACTAGGCCTTTTAACAGTCTAACACATCGAGGGATCCACTGGATATCTCTCTTTATATGAGAGGGACAAATTCTATCTCGATTACACAACTTCATCACATTGCCCACACAGTAACCAATCACAACCTTTATAATCTTCCGGTAAAAGACAACGTTTGATTGTGTCAAATCAATGTGTTCCTAATGTTGAAGTCTCTGGTAATCTCAAGTCAGAGGACTGGAATATAGACCTATCAAGAGAAACAACTATGACTTAATCCATGTGATGTTCTCCTAGCGGGTCGGTCCAATACTTTGTTCCCTAACAAGTACTCGTGATCTTGATTCGTATCCCTATACGTATAATCATCATATGATCATCAATCAAGACTCACACTAGTCTTAATTCATTATAGTTCCCACTACAATGATCAACTAGGGACATTTAGGATATTTCTGTAAATACCCATGGATCTTATTATAATGTAAACATGCAAATTAATTATAATAAACAGCAAATGAAATCCTCTATTTTATTAACTAAAAGTATTCATAAAGACAATTAATGGATTGACCTAAGGCACATGCCCCATCATCTCCCACTTGCACTAGGGCCAATCATACATGCATCTAATGCCTAATGATCTAACATGACCATCATGTTTTGCTTGTGGAAGAGCTTTTCTCAATGGATCCGCAACGTTGTCTTGATGGTACTCTGCAAATCTTTACGTCTCCCCTCTCAATAATTTCTCTCGATGAGATGAAAACGCTGAGTATATGTTTGGATCTGTGGTGTGATCTAGGTTCCTTGGCCTGTGCTATTGCCCCGTTATTGTCACAATACAAACAAACAGGGTTAGCAATACTTGAAACCACACCTAGTTCGAAATGAACTTTTTGATCCAAACTACCTCCTTTCTTTGCATCGGACGCCGCAATATACTCGAACTCATTGTAGAATCTGTCACGATCTCTTGCTTCGAACTTTTCCAGCTTCTTGCACCCCCATTCAAAGTAAACACATATCCAGTTGCGATCTAAAATCATCTATATCAGTTTGAAAACTTGCATCTGTGTAACCATTTACAACTAGATCATTTTCAAAACCTCCATAGACCAAGAACACTTCCTTAGTCCTTCTTAAGTACTTAAGGATGTTCTTTACTTGCTATCCGGTGACTTTCACCTGGATCCGACGATATCTGCTTGTAGTGCTCAAAGCATATGATACATCGGGTCGAGTGCATAACATGGCATACATGATAGATCCAATAGCTGATGCATATGGAATCTTATTCATACGGTCTCGCTCATCATTTGTCTTAGGACATTGATTCTTGCTGAGACTTATGCCATGAGAAATTAGCAACAATCCTCTTTTAAAGTCTTGCAAACTGAACCTATTCAGCACCTTGTCTATGTAAACACTCTGACTTAGACCGATTAGCCTCTTAGATCTATCCCTATAGATCCTTATCCCTAGGATATAGGCCGCATCTCCTAAGTCTTTCATTGAGAAACACTTCCCTAACCAAGACTTGACATTCTGCAATGTTGGGATGTCATTTCCAATGAGTAATATATCATCAACATACGGTACTTCGAAAAACAACTACACTCCCACTAACCTTCTTGTATACACAAGGCTCATCTTCGTTCTTAATAAAATCAAAATCCTTGATTGCTTCATCAAAACGAAGACTCCAACTCCGAGAAGCTTGCTTTAATCCATAAATGGATCTTTGAAGCTTGCATACCTTCCTAGAATTCTCAGGATGTACAAAACCTTCAGTTGTGTCATATACACGTCCTCAAGCGACTTTCCATTAAGAAATGTTGTTTTTACATCCATTTGCCATATTTCATAGTCATAATATGCAAAGCAATGGCAATTAAAATTCTTATGGATTTAAGCATGGCGATCGGCGAAAAAGTTTCATCATAATCAACACCTTGAGTCCGCTGAAACCTTTTGCTACTAGTCTTGCTTTAAAAGTGTGCACTTTGCCATCCATGTCGGTTTTCTTCTTGAAAACCCATTTACATCCAATGGTCTTACCACCTTCAGTAAATCAACCAAGTTCCAAACTTGGTTATCATACATGGATTGCATCTCGAGTTCATGACACTTAGCCATTTATCTCGAGTCTGGTCCGGACATAGCCTCCCGATAAGTGGTGGGCTCATTTTGGTCTATAAGCAACACATCACGACTATCAGTAATGAGAAATCCGAATCTCTCTGGCTCATATCTTACCCTACTAGATTTACGTGGGCCTTGTGTCACTTGTGGAGGTTCAACTGGTTCGGAACGTTGTTGAACTTCCAAAAATGGTCGGTGTTTACCTGTGATTCTTGAACTTCTTCAAGATTTATTTCTTTCCCACTAGTGTCTTTTGAAATAAACTATTTTTCCATAAAGGCACCATACCGAGCAACAAACACTTTGTTCATCGGGATTATAAAAGTAATATCCTTTTGTTTCCTTAGGATACCCCACAAATAAACACTTGTCAGATTTAGGTGCTAGTTTTTCTGAGACTTGTCGTTTTACGTAAGCCTCACAACCCCAAATCTTAAGAAAAGACAAACTAGGTCTATTCCCGTACCATATCTCATATGGTGTTTTATCAACCGCTTTAGAAGGAACTCGATTTAGAGTGAAAGTCGGTTTGTAATGCATAACCCCAAAAGGATAATGGAAGATCTGCATGACTCATCATAGATCGAACCATATCTAATAAGGTTCGACTTCTCCTTTCAGAAACTCCATTCCATTGTGGAGTTGCTGGTTGAGTCAATTGGGAGACAATCCCACAATTTCTAAAATGATCATCAAATTCTTGGCTTAAATATTCACCACCTCGATCTGATCAAAGTGTTTTGATAGTTTTACCAAGTTGATTCTGCACTTCATTTTGAAACGTTCGAAACATCTCAAATGATTCAGCTTTATGTTTCATAAGATATATATAACCATATCTGCCGAAATCATCGGTAAATGTAATGAAGTACGATAACCTCCTCTAGCCATTGTGTTTATAGGACCGCATACATCGGTATGTATTAGACCTAATAAATCACTTGCCCTTTCACTGTGTACAGTAAAGGGACTTTTAGTCATCTTGCCTAGTAAACAAGATACGCATGTTTCATATGTTTCTAAATCAAATGAATCTAGAAGCCCATCTTTATGGAGCTTCGTTATGCATTTCTCGTTTATGTGTCCGAGACGACAATGCCAAAGATAGGTTTGATTACAGAAATGACAATCTTCTTCCTTTTCTTTTTAATGTTTTGAAGCAGGAACAGGCTGGGGCTTGACTTGTTCCATAGGCTTTGCGACAGGTGCGACAACAGCCTTGGCAACTCTAGCCTTGCCTTTGCCTTTCTTCTTCATTCCCTTTCCCTTTTAGACCATCAACATATTACTAGAGGGTTTCTTGATATTTTTTTCAGCAGTTTTGAGCATCAAATGCAACTCCGAAATTGATTTCTCCATATTATTCATATTGTAGTTCATCACAAATTGTGAGTAACTTTCTGGTAATGAATTCAGGATCAAATCCGTAGCCAACTCTTGGCTTATGGGAAATCCAAGTCTATCAAGCTGGTCAACATAGCCCTTCATATTCAGAACATGAGGACTAACTGACGCACCCTCAGTCATCTTGCAAGAATGTAGGTTTTTGACTATCTCGAACCTTTCTTGCCTAGCTTGCTATTGGAACATTTGCGTCAGCGTTATAGCCATGTCGTAGGCTTCCATTAGTTCCATGTCCTTCTGAAGTTCAGGAACCATAGTTGCTAGCATAATACATGCAACATCAGTAGAATTGTTGACATGCTTATTATGCGCATCCTTCACAGCTTTCGTAGCATTGGCTGGTGGGTCCTCAGGGATTGGAGCATCCAGGACATACAACTTGCGTTCATGCTTAAGAACAATTCTCAAGTTTCGAACCAATCAAGAAAGTTAGTCCCGATAGCTTATCCTTCTCAAGGATAGATCGCAGTGACAAGGGATTATTGTTACTTGAAGAGGTCATTGATCTACAATAAAGATTATGCAAAGTTTATTTTAGTATAGAGGAATAGACTCCCACTAAATTAACAACCCTCCTAAAACATATTGTTTATTTAGGGGACTAAAATCCATATTTCACCTAATTCTGTGACAGCTATGGCATGAAACACTGAACTAAATTTTTTAGGTAGGTAACAGTTACCAATTACATCTTATGTAATTTTTAGATCCTTTTATGAGATATGGGACATCTTATGTCTTAGCATGTTTTTATCTCATCATTTGCCTAAAGCTCAAAACTATTTTTATGGCTTTATTAAGTCGGACCATTTTAAACATTAATGTCTCACCAAGATAACACAATACACTCAACTATGGCTGAAACTATATTAATGTGATCGAGGCCTTGACAAGTGTTTAAAATGGATGGCACGAGACTTAAAATTTAATAGAGGGATTTTATTCAGTTTTAGTGATTTTATGTAAACAATGAAATATCATATATTTTATTGATTTGTTCAATCACTAAACAAATTGGAGATTTTTTTTTTTTTACAAGACGAATCTCAATTCCGAAAATTAAAATTCGCTATAGAAAATCATAATTTTCACTGATTTTATTATCATAAATTAACCCCTTAATTTATCCGAAATTAAGTCAATTAAAACATTTTAATTAACCCGGACCCACATCTAACTAATCATCTTATCCTAATCCAATTAGGATTTAAGATATTTGAATCCTAGTATATCACCAATAACAAGATTCTTGATATTTATCTCCTATTCTAATTTGTTATCTATCTTTATCAAATAGAGACTTCATAACAAAATAGATATAACAAGATAAATAATTAATTTCAAAAATTAATTATTTATAAATAAACAATTTCGAAAATTAATTATTTGCAATTTCGGTCCTCATCCAAATAATCACAAACATGTAATTGAATCATGAACTACTATCACAATCGAACCTAATGGTGTCATGGATCATAGAACACGAAACTCAATTCATTAAAATTATTCAACTTAACTTAAGATGGTTACTAGCATGTACGAAACAAATTTCAATTAAATCATGAATATATGTATCATATACACAAAACATGATAATAAATCTCACAGAAAACTTATGTATATCACATATACATCAACTATTAACATGTTTTCAATCATATATCATGTATATATCGAAGAAAACATGCAATGAATTTAATGGAATCAAACTCGAAGGCTCGATATACCATTGTTGGGTTTTGGGTTCATACGCAATGAAATTACAAAACAATTTTGACAAAAACCCCAACAGATCCGAATCTAATTCCATTAAAAACGTTTAAACCATGAAAAACTTAATCATACCTCAGTCGCAATATACCTTTCTGAAGGTTGATCGATCTCTAAGGCGCTGCCAACGACGAACGCCCTCTACTAGTAGTCCACACGCGAACGGTGGCCGAGATTCGAAGTGCTAGCTTCGAGAGAATACCAAATCTTTTTGTTTCTCTCCAAAACGATCCAGAGCATACCAAAAACCCTAAGTCGTTTCTAAAACGAAAATAGAGTTTCGGCCTTTTGATATTTTGTCAGTGTATTCTAACTTAAAGCGTCTATTTATACAACCCTTGTATATAGACGGTTAAGTAAATTACACATATACCCTTACTTAAAGAAGTATAAGTGTAATACACCACAAGGACGTTTCTGTCATGAATTTTATCATATAAAATTCATTTTTCTGAATCATCTTAAAATCTCGCAAAACCATTCTTAGTGTGCGACCCAATAGGCTCATACAACGTTGGCAGTGTACCAAAACATATTTTGGTATACAAGTCATAAGCGGCCTCTAGCAAGACATTATGACTACCCAAGTCGTACGAATATAAAATCGATACAACCTAATCAATAGTGTATATAACATCCTTTTGTCACACGATATCCTTTTGATCAAACATAAGGCATGGAATTGTCATCCAACATGTTCAATCGTACTAGTCTCGATCTCTAGGTAGACTGAAAACATCCAAGTGACATTGATCAATATCAATTCACTCAAACTAGGCCTTTTAACAGTCTAACACATCGAGGGATCCACTTGATATCTCTCTTTATATGAGAGGGACAAATTCTATCTTGATTACACAACTTCATCACATTGCTCACACAGTAACCAATCACAACCTTTATAATCGTCCGGTTAAAGACAACGTTTGATTGTGTCGAATCAACGTGTTCCTAATGTTGAAGTCCTTGGTAATCTCAAGTCAGAGGACCTGGAATATTGACCTATCATGAGAAACAACTATGACTTAATCCATGTGATGTTCTCATAGCGGGTCGGTCCACTACTTTGTTCCCTAACAAGTACTCGTGATCTTGATTCGTATCCCTATACGTATAATCATCATACGATCATCAATCAAGACTCACACTAGTCTTAATTCATTATAGCTCCCACTACAATGATCGACTAAGGACATTTAGGATATTTCTGTAAATACCCATCGATCTTATTATAATGTAAACATGCAAATTAATTATAATAAACAGCAAACGAAATCCTCTATTTTATTAACTAAAAGTATTCATAAAGACAGTTAAATGATTGACCTAGGGCACATGCCCCATCAGCAAGAATAGAACAATTTTCCTCTCAAAAGGATGATGAAGATGAGCTATCAATACCTTTGAGCTCAGCGCCTACTACATAGCCTGCTACAAAATTATATGATTCATCTAATACTACTCGATCTGATGATGAAGATAATGTTGTTGATGATGATTTAAAATCATCTATTACAATATCTGGTTCTTCTTCTACATTTGCTGCTCCACAGTGGGGAATGTTGAAAGATCATCTAATTAAGCAAATTATAGGCTCAGTGAATGATCCAATGCAAATGAAAGAGACTCCTCAATTTGACTATAGGAATATGGCATGCTTTGCTTGTTATACATCTCAAATAGAGATTAAAAACTTAATGGAGGCTTTTATGGATTAACATTATGTGAATGCTATCCAAGAGGAACTCAATGAGTTTGTCAGACAAGATGTGTGGGGGCTTGTTCCATGACCTACTAGTGTTAATATCATTGGTAATGAGTGGATATTCCGCAATTAGACGTATGAGAATAATGTTATTTTTCACAACAAAGCCAAATTAGTTTCACAAGTATACGACACAGGTTGAAGGTATTAATTTTAATGAGACGTTTGCTCTAGTTGACTGATCGGAATCTATTCGTCTATTGCTAGTCATTGCTTGTAATAGACGCTTCAACTTACGGCAAATGGATGTCAATGTGCTTCCCTAAAGAGGTATATGCAAGAAGTTTATTCTAGACGACCTAAAGAATTTGAGGTTCATGATAAACTTAATGATGTCTATCATCTAAAATAGCCATTTTATGATCCGAAGCAAACACCACGAGCTTGGTATGAATGGTTGACTACCTATTTACTATAGAAAGGTTATACTAGAGGGTCTAATAAGAAGAAAAACAATATATGTTTGTTAAAAAGCATAATAAAGAGTTTTTTGTAGCACAAATCTACCTCGATTGATATTGTATTCGAAGCTACCTCTGAAAAGTTCGCTTCAGAATTTGTTGATTTGATGAAGAAAGAATTTGAGATAAGCATGGCCGGAGATCTTACTTTCTTACTGGGTCTAAAGATTTCACAGTCTAATGACAGTATATTCACATATCAGACAAAATATGCGAAATCTCTTGTTAAGCGCTTTGGTTTGGACATTGTTAAGTCCATTCGAACTCCTACGAGCTTTAAATGAAAAGATTCATAAAGATGACAATGGTATTGATTTCAATCCTACACTATATAAAGGCATGATTGGGAGCCTTTTATATCTTATAGCAAGTAGACTAGATATAGCTTTCAATGTTGGTATTTGTGCTTGATATCTGGCATATCCAAAAGAGTCACATTTGGTTATTGCAAAAAGGATTCTACGCTATGTACATGAAACCACTGACTTTGGTATTCTATTTAATAAAGGCAATCCCTGTGACTTAACCGTGTACAATGTTGTTGATTTGGCTGGAAATATCAATGATTGAAAGAGTACTATTGGTGGATACTACTAAATGGGTTCTAATCTTGTTGCGTAGACTAACAAGAAACAAAGCTACATTTCGCTATCTACTACTGAAGCCGAATACATTGCTGCTGACAGATATTGTATGCAGTTAATATGGTTGAAACAAATGCTCATAGATAATGGTATAGCTTTATCTCAATTGACAGTGTAATGTGATAGTAAAAATGCTATTTATATTTCGAAGAATCCAATTCAACATTCTTGGACAAAGCACATTGATATTCATCATCACTATAATATGGATTTAGTGGAAATATGTTTAATTACTATTAAGCATGTTCCATCAAAATGACAGCAAGCTGATATCTTTACAAAGGCTTTTGACACAAACTTTTGAGCAACGACGCCATGAGATTTGCGTTTGCCCTCACGGTATGCGTTTCTATTGTAACATGGTAGTTATGAGCTTAAATGTAAACACATTTGTGTTTGATATTTTAATGTGAGTTGCTTTCATATTGGACCAAGAAACTGCCACTTGGAATTTCACTGCAACACGTGTTTCTCCAAATTAGTTGGCTATAAAATACTAGCTATTACACCTAGTTTACACCTAGTAAGGGAAAGTAATTACAGTTTTGTTAGACACAACGAATTCTATTTTAGGGGATTTAAGGGGGTGTTGATTCTAAATTGGGATTATCTTTGCTGGATTTTCTACAATAATCTTGTGCGCGCAAATCAATCTTTCTAATTTACACTTATCTGTAACTGTGATTCCTTCTCTCTCTGCCATTTTCATTACTTTCTTGCTTTGTGTTATTGCATAAATGTCTCAATCATCTTCTTCAACTTCTCACGGTGACTCTACTGCTATGACCAATCTTCTGATGATAGAGAAGAAGGGCATCTACTATCTTCCTTCGAACAAAATCTACATTGGTATGCAAACTAATCCTCGTATTGTTGTAGAGAGCACAAGGGTAAAATTTGGAGTTATCTATCAAAGACATTTTGTAGGACAAACTGGCTCTTCTAAGAAAGCTAGAATTGTTGCAAAGGGAGAGAAGAAGACTGGTGTTGAAGATAAAGTTTCGTTTGATTCATTAGAGAGGATTCTAGATGAAGCCGAGGCTATCAGCAAGGCCTCGGATCAGATGCATATCACTTTCATCTCACAATACTTTGCTATTCATGTTCCAACTACCTTTGGTCATTACTGATCAATGGAAAGTGTTGAGAAATAAAAAGAAAAGAGAAAGAGGAAATATTGGTTTGATCAACCAATCAATGTCTCTCATTTTCGTGACACTAACCTAGAGAAATTGTTAGTGTAGACTGCATTTACGATTTGGTGACTCATGATGGCTTTTACAATGACTTTTTTGTTAAGGTGTTTTACAATAATCTTCCTGACAATTTCAGGGAAGCTAATGCGGACAACATCATTGGTCGTGGCTTCGACACTCCATCTATTATAGCTTCAATCAACTACCTACTCTGACTTTTTGAATCGAAGACTATTGCTCACAAGCTAAGTTCAACGTTGAAGCTTGATAATGTGGTATCTATGCTTACTAGAGGGGTTCTTATAACGTGGCCCTCTGACAACACCTTAGGGTTCCTACCACAAAGTTAACTCCCAAGGCTTACATGCTATGGAAGATGGTGGTCACTTCTCATCGGCCACATGTGTTCATGGAGAGGGTACTACTGATGTATGCTCTAGCACGGGAAGAACTTCAATGTTTGCAAAGAGATCTATTACTCCATGGTTCGCTCGGGGAAGAAACATAACAAAGTGCATCTGTCATGTTTCCTTACTTAATTGTTTGGAAGATATTCTATCATTGATAGGTATTAAGAGAAGTTGAAAAAGGTTTTAGAGGAGGCTAGATTGACTTACCAAATGAAGTCTAACAATATAACTCTTGAAATTGACTTCTCATACATAAGAATTCGTCAGCTGCTCCAACTCCTACTGTGAAGCCAATTGTCGATGCACCTATTCAGACCATAGTCACGAAGCTTATCTAGAAGTCAGAAAGGATTTTTAAACAAAAGATTACTGCATTTCAATGAAATATGGACAAAGTCCTATTGAAGTGCAATATTCAGGAGAGGACATCGCAAAAGAAGAAGATTTTCATCTTACTACTGTAGGACCGACAAAACCGCGACTTGATGCAGATTCATCTAGTCTACTTCCTAATAGACCAGAGGAAGTCACCTCGCCTACAGAGTTTAACGAGACTAGATTTAATCAAACTACCTTTACTAAGTTACACTTTGATTTGAGTGCTATTACTCATGTTGTTACTGATGGGAAGACTATAATTGAGTCCTTATGTTGAATTACAGAATTAATGTTGAAGATATTGAAACACCATGCGGCGTTCCTAGTGACAATGTTAATTCACAAGGAGAGTATCTAGCAACATCGAAGATTCCCTCCGTTTAAGACATGCTTCTTGTTAACCTTGAGGGTAATATGCTACCTTCGGTTAGTGCAACCATGGGACATACCGTTGAAGCTTCAATGAATTAAGCTTTGCAATTTGAGCCAAGTATGTCGGTCCATCCTCTTACTCACTTTGAGCAAGAGGATATTGAAGTCATTCAAGACATTCCAACCACTTTAACCGACTGACAAACTACGATTGTTGTTACAACTGAACCTGCATCTTCTACTCCAACTGTTGCTGCTACGACACATACAGAGTTTGTTGAAGATGAATGCTCTAACTCAAGATGAACTGTTGGAAGCTCAAAGTTCTGTGGCGGTGATGAGACCACACCCACCGCTGTTTGACTATTTCTTAGATCTTATTACCTATCTTACTATTTATAAGGAAGATGTAGCTGCACATATGCGACCAATACAAGAAAAGGAGGACATTGTTGTTGTCGAACTTCACCGATTGAGATGGTTGGTCAAAACATGGATGCGATTTTTTTTACATTGTTCAGCCAAAAAGTGGGAGTAAGCAAGAGAAAAGTTTAATAAGTTTTTTTAGTATTGTAAGTACGTGAACCTATTAATTGCATTTCATGATTGTATTTATTGGCTGTGACTATATTCTTTTAGAGAATATGGATTTTATGTGTTGTTACATCAATCCATCGGTAATAGTATATTTTATGAAGCTACTCAAAAATATGGTTATCTTGCTAATTTACTATTTTTGACCAATTTATGCCAAATGGGGAGATTATTAGACCCTTGTTTACTGTGTTTGAGTCGATTTATCCTTGTTGGCAATATATCTTCAAAAACAAATTAGGTACGTACTACAATTAAGATGGGAAACCTGACTAAGGTAGATGGTTTGAGAGTAGACACAACTCAAAAATACTATAATGCAAATTCCAGTGAGGATTACAATATCAAAGTCAAGGTAAAAAATGAAGACTGATATAAAGCTGAACCATGAATTGAATACGAGTTAGATACTGAAACAAGGTAATTGTCAATATGAGTCTAGAACAATGAAGAAGTTCGACATCACAAAAATAGAACTTTGAGATGTATTACAAATATAAAATCCAAAAGAAAGGTGCATAAAGGACTAAAGAACTTTACGAAAATTAAGAGTTAAGATTCTTGAAGGATTAAAAGATTTAGTTGTTGTGGGCAAGAGTACGACAGATAGTTGACTTAAGTTAGATCAACCTAAGTAACGATATTACTTATGAGGAGCAGTTTATTTAGATCTTGGATCAAAGGGCACAACAGTTGAGGACTAATGATGAACATATTCTTGTAACTTTTCGAGTCATGTATAAATACTAACTTGAATTATAATTTCGAGGCCGAGATTTCCATTAAGATTTATCATGGCCCGAATTTCTAGTTGCATTTTAATCCTTAATTAAGATCACCAAACCGTGACGTGGGACTCGCATCGTGATACACACACTGAATGAGCATATTTTATATTTATGAGATCATTTCCTATTATATTGTATATATATCGACTGCTTAATCACCTCTACTTGTTTTATAGGTGTCGTTATGTGGGTGGAGACACGCATTGAGATGCGTGCAATCGTGGGATCGAGAAGAGAGTGATATGGTAAGCTAACATTATGTTAATGTAGCATAATTGGTTAAACTTGATGTGGCTATAGTTGATTTATTAAATGTAGCCAAAGTTAGCTAAATAAAACATTAGCCATTTGATGTTCATCGAGATACGTTTAGACACCTCAAGAGATTAATTGAGTTACAAATGGTGTTATTAAGGATGAGTTAGTGGAATATGAACCAAAATGAAAGCCATTAGATTAGTTTGGAGATGCATATGTACAATAAGATAAATGGCTATAAATCAATCTTATCAAATACATATATATGTTAATGCATGAGATAAACAGGCAAATACTTTGAATTTAAGCAAGTGAAGGAGAGAAAGCTTTGGAGTAAGCTAATCTACATAAAGAGCCTAGGGAAGAGTTTTGGGAGTCCGGATACGCGTTTTGGGGTGTTGGTTGGCTGGTTAAACTAAGGAATAGATTGCGTGACTTGTAAGTAAACATGTCGATGTTCTTGTTTACATTTATTCTGATTATGATATGTTTTACAATCTATTTGACTATGAAATGCCTTAAAATCTAATATCATGAACTTGTTTCATATTCTACTCATTTTATAGGTGTTTTATCATGATATCATCTGTTTATACATTCATTAACTCTATTTTTTGTTTTATGCCTCTCTTACGGTTTTGATGAAAGTGTAATCGAGAATAGCATGCTATTAAGATTAAAATATTGAAATTGGTATTGATATTGGAGTGTATATGAATTTGTATTATATGATTGTTGGCTTTGAAGTGTATTGCATTTTCTTGATATCCTTGATGCGAGTTTTTCTTAATATTATAAAGTAGTGATAGAATCTAGGATTCATTGCACGATATGGGAAACGCGGCACATGGGGTCACTAGACTACTGGGGTTGTCGGCACTCACCATTACAATTGTGGGTTACACTGGTCAAAGAGACCTAGGTTAGTCGACAAGAATATATAAACGAGTGACTAGATCATTACTATTTAGCCTGTGTCAGTTTTATTTTGCTTCACTACCGTATTTCTAGGATATCTTCATTTCAACACTTCTTCGCTATATTTATGCTTTTAAATAACAATCGAATATGTTTAGAAAAGTATATAAGAATCTCTATGAATTATTTTATCGCATATTGTACTCACCATTTTTTTATGTTGGTGGGTGCAGATCGTTCGAATAGCAGGCTGGGCAAGGAAAAGATCGATGACCATCTCTGAGCATTTGGCGATTTGTACTTCCTATCTTGTAGGTCTCGATTTTTGATGTATTATCTATTTTCTTCATTTAGTGTACTTTTCGGGATGTCTGTATTGGGTCGAGCATATAATTCCTCCTTTTCAAACTTACTATCACAATGTTCCTCATATTTTGATGTTTATATGCATGTGATGTTATTTCCTGGTTTCCATAATTTAAGATTCATTTAAATTGCTTTCACAAAACTGTTAAGACTTCTGCTAATCATTTGAAAACAATAAAAAGTTTTAATAAATTGAAATTTAGAATAACGACGAATAGAGAAATAATTATCTTGAACAAGAATAACGAGGTTAATAAGACAAAAGGTTGACTAATAAATCGTTAGGCCCTATTGATAAGTGATTATTTATATGTATATATGGGGTTAGTTTACTAGTATCTTTAGTATAAATATCTTAAAATGAGTGCTAATTTATGATATTATTGCATTTTCAGGGAATAAAGGTGTAATGAAAGCAATCAAGGAAAAACGAGAAGAAATATAGCAAAAATCCATAAAATCAGAGTTGGCGCCATGAGAGCATGAGTTGATGATGTGGGAATACAAGGCAAGACGTGGAGATGAAATGCACGGATGGGAAAGATTAAAATGAAGAAAATCAACTCTCGAGGTTCGGCGTTGTGGCGACACCGTGGCGTACAAGGGATAGCACCGGGACACTCAAGGGACGGCGTCGAGACTCTAGGAGCTCAAATACACACAATGAAGCAGTGGCGGAGAGGCACCGCCGTGGGTTAAAAAAACGGCACAAAGGCAGTAAGTGACAGCGCCAACCTCGCAGGAAATAGAAAATGAAGCTTTAATTCGGGCTTAATTGTAATTTAGGGTTTCTAATTGTTATTAATCAGTATAAATATGTATTAGGACATGGAAAATTAAGAGAACACCACCACATAGAAGGAGTCTAGCCTCCATTAGAGCAATTTAGCATTGAGTTTAAGTATTAAGGTGTTTTTGTAAGAGAAACATTCAAGACTCCATGCTTGCAATCAATATTTGTTTTTGTTGATTAATTCAAGGTAATACTTATACGCATATCTGATTTGCAATGAATTCCGTATTGAATTGTGATATATGTGTTTCAAAGATGCGAGTAGTCTATTTATCTTATGGATCAATGAATCCTATGGTATGAATGCTAAGCTTTGAATATGAACAAAAAGTGATAATAAAAGTGCAATGATTGGAGCTTGTATTGATTCTGAGCGTAATGCTTTAGATATCTTAATCACGCGTCTAATGAACTTAGGGGGTGATAAGGCTACCATCTAACACCACCGAGTTCGAGCTGAGATCGTCTATGATAAACATGGTGCAAAATAGTTTGTTCAGCAGGCTATCCAATGAAAATTCAATTGCGCATGTTTGAACTTTTTAGAGAAGTACGACACCGTGGACATGACGAGTTACAAAAGAGGTGATCATGATGCGACTTTTCCCATTCTTACAGGGAGGAAAAGATAAATCCTGGTTCCAAGGCCTGATTGCGGGGAGTATGACCTCATAGGCGAAAATCAATGAGAGATTTCTAAACAAGTTTTTCCTCGAGTGAAGGTCAACAAAAGGAAGCTTTCGATTAATCAGTTCAACCAATAAAAAATTGAGTCTCTTGGTCGGGCTTGAGAAAGATTTAAAGAGATGCTAAGGAGATGTCCGAGACATGGATATATGAAACGGGCACAACTCTAGATTTTCTACTATATGATGAACCACATCACGAGAATGCTTGTAGATGTTGCGTCAGGTGGCTCTCTACTTACCAAGGATGAGGATGGAGCATTGGATCTCCTTGATCTTATGTCTCAAAATTCAGCAACCGTTAATCATTCTACAGTAAGGAAACCACCAGACGGCAACAAGATTGGCTCGCAAGAAGCAACATGGCACAACTATAAAATGTAACTAGTTAGATGGTAAAACTTCATATGGGACACTAAGGTCCATAAGTAACACATCAACCCATGAATAACTAAGGTATGGTTATTAACAAAATGGACGTACAGCAAGGAATAGAACATGAATACATCAACTTTATGACCATCCAAAGCTTCGGGAACAACTTCAGACGGAGGGGAGTGGCTCCTTAATGGTTTTATCAAGGATACAACAACAACAACCCAAGTTTTTTGTATAGAAATCCTGATAATGCACTGAACTTACCTTAAGGCTTCGAACAACAAGTCTAACACGGGAAGTTAGGGCGGAGTGAAAAGATGACTTTATTGAAGTCAATTGAAAAGTATTTGCAATCCATGAATGTGAGAGATAGAAAACGCCATGAGAAGCACGAGAAAGAGTTGAAGGAACAAAATAAGCCATGAAAAGGATGAATAATGAGTAATCACAATCCATCAAGAACCTCGAAAGGAAAATTGGTCAACTTGGTATAGACTTAAACTCGAAAAAGGGCATTTTCCTAGCAACATCGTCACCAATCCCTAGGAGAAGGAGAGTGTCTTTCGCATGATGAGCACTATAGCAACAAAGGATCCAAGACAAGACTAAGTAATGTATAAGCATGAAGAGATGTATGATAACAGAATGAAAGTAAAGCGATATGAGCTTGATGATTTCAAGAAGCAAATGATCAATGCCTTGAAGAAAAAGAAGGGTAAGCAACAATGGAAGGCCGAGAAAAAGATGAAGGACCTCCTGAAGAAGTCCCATAAGGCAATGAAATCAAGTTGATTCCAAAGAAATCATAACCAAAGCTAAAGCTCGTCTTGCAACTTCAACCGATCAAAAAGAGAGATCCTTGAGAGATAAGCAAACCGATAAACATTGACGAGCACCAGTTTTGAAATGTCATATGTGATACGCGAGCCTCATTCAATGTCATGTCATTAATGGACATGATTCAAGTATACTTGAAGATCAATTATTTGGATACTAAGAATTTTTTAGTAGTAGACGACAATTTGATACCTACTATAGGAAATGTTTTGAATATGCGGGCGAAACTAGGTTGATTCACATTCATAACTGATTTTATGTTCATGAACCACAATATGGACGATGACGTATATGTGATACTTAGGCGTCCATTCTTCAACATAACTAAAGCAACTTTGGACGTAAGAGAAAGAAAGATCACGATGAGTATCAGTAAGGGCAATGATGTCGAGAAGGTTATCTTTGTCGATGGTGAAGAAGTACATCCGAACGGGAGAGACATCATAATATCCAATTTGCAAATAGAGTTTCTTGATTTAGACTCGGACTAAATAAGCAAAAGGTGTTAGACTAACGGCGTTAAATTAAGCGCTACTAAGAGGCAGCCCAGTGTATTAAATTCTAAGTTTTTGAATTTCAGTTTGTAGTTAGTTATTTATTTTAATAATTACAATTCATGAATTTTAGTCCAAGCTTTCGAAATCTTGTGTTGAATGTGAATGAAATACTATTCACCGAATGATGATTCATTGGAATGGAAATGTCTTGAGAACTCTTTAAAGAGCGAAAAAAATGATGAAGTTCAAAGTGGTGAAGGTAAGGTGTATGGGCGAATCGAAAGGTAAAATTTATTAACTTTTATATTTTCATGGATTTTATGCAGTCACGACACCTCGTATAAGTTGTACATAAAGTCGGAGGAGCATCGGCAGATGTGCCGACGTTGTGGATATTACCCACGCCACCATAGGTACAAGCCAAGATGTCGAGGTGGAAGAAAGAAAAAAAATAAAAATGCATTTTTATTTTTTACGCCACTCTCCATACTTGCATTTAAACCCTACCAAAACCCAAGCATACACCCCTGCAAGCCCAAGTTTAATCATTTTTAAGAGAGATTAATGAGTTTCTAGTGATTTAAAGTAAAGAAACGAATACATTATGGATTTGCACAAGTAGAAGAGCTAGAGCATATATTTTTGGAATTTGATTCCAAATAGAGCTAGGGCTTATATTTTTTTGGAATTTGATTCCAAAGAGAGCTAGGGTTCTAGTTGGAGAGAAACGTTAGAGGGATTGGATTGATAATGACTTGGGGGAGTGAGCTACACCGAAAATCAATTCGGCATTGAGGTACATCTACAATTTTATCTAGTTATGCTTTGAATTTTGAGAATTTTGATGATATTGTATGAAATTGTGGATTTGAAGTTATATGATAGGTTTTTTAAGATTGTGTGAATGTGAGCATAAATATACCCATAGAGACTTAGATGATATCTTTGCAGTTATTTGGTGTACGCATGATCCATGATATATGAATTTTTATATTTTAATGTGATTTGAAGATTAAGTTGCGTTGCATTTTTGTTAGTTACTTGAATTTGAAGAAAATGACGAGAACAAAAAAACAAGTTAGCCAAACGAGAGGAAATGAGCTTGAGACATGTACCTTTCTGAATCCCACATGAATAGCCTAGGCCTTTTAAATCCAATTATTTCATTAGTAAAGAGGCTAAGGACCAATATGAGAAAATCCTACGTAAGGAGTTCATTTGCAAAATAGGAATTAAATTTTTCGGCTAAATATGATAAAAGTGAACAACTTTATTACGCACTGAAATAAGGAGCAACTTATTCAAGACTATAGGGAGAATAAAATAAAAGGAGGGAGTGAGATTGTTTTTGAGTTCTACGCTAATGCAAAGTTTACAGCTAAGGATGAGCCAATGAAAGATAGATGGATCTAGTTCCCATTACGATATGTGTGATCAATAATTTAAATGGGTTGGAGCACGTAGGTTGGTATGGATCCGAAAACACTTTCTCGAAGAAGTTATATGTGAAGCCTTATAACCTATACCTATTTAGAGCAATATAATATGCACTGGTTGTCTAAGGACAACAAGGATGGGTAATAAGAGTTGAGAATGTGCCAAAGCACATTTAGAAGGGGAATGTTAGAAAGGTTTACAGGATGTGGCAACATTTTCTTGTTGCATAGCTATACCCCGCCTCTCAACAGGGTGAGATCAACAAGTCAAAATCGGCTTATCTTTACGAGATTATAAAATTTGCAGAAATCAACATCGGTGAGATCATATACACTAGTCTTAGGGAGTCCGTCATGTTGGAAAGGGATAAAAAATTGTTGTTTCCTATTTTGATTACTCAGATGTGCTTGAGGGTTAGAATGAGAATGAGAGGTAATGAAGAATTTGATATATATGACCAACCAACCATGGCTGAATCTTTCATGCTCAAATTAAAATCACCACCTAGTTACTAAGACTCCTAGGAGGAAAGAAAGAGGGCCGATGGAGCTAGATGTGAGGCCGAGTTGTTGGCCAAGAGCCAGGAAGATCATGTAGCAGTAGCAGAAGCAACAATAGTAGAGCTAGCCTAGGTGCTAGATAATGAAGAGAACAAAGAAGAGGAAGCGCAATAACAACAAAGATTTGTTAAGGGCTATGAGTTTGTAGACTAAAAGATAGGAAAATGGGATTTAGACGGTCTTGATGTCTTTCCACCGCCTCCTTCACCACAGGCCGCTATATCGCCACTCAAGGATTTGACTCCACGAAACTAGAGGCTATAGATAGTAGAGATGAGGAAACAAAACCAAGAGGATATGGCGCAATACCAAGCAACCACGTATTGGGGAATGTGCACTAGGTCAATCTACAAACATTATTTATCTTATAATTTTAGTTAATAAAATAGAGGTTTTGTTTGTTGTTTTTATTATAAGTTGTTGTATGTTTACCTTATAATAAGGTCAATGGGTATTTGTTGAAATAGCCTAAATGTTTTAAGTCGATCATTATATACTAGGAATTATAATGAATTAAGACTAGTGTGAATCGTGATTGATGATCCTGTGATGATCGTGCGTATAGGGATGCAAATCAAAATCATGAGTACTTGTTAACGAATAAGGTACTAGACCGAACTGCCATGAGAATAAGACATAGATTGAGTCACAGGTGTTAGTCATGATAGTTATATCATTTAGTCCATCAACTTAAGTTTACCATAGACTCAATATTAGGAGCATGGTGATTTGACACAATTAAATGTTGTCTTTAACCAGATGATTATAAAGATTGTAATTGGTTACCATGTGAATGACATGTGAAGGTGTGTAATCAGGAGAGAATTTGTCCCTCTCGTATAGAGAGTGATATCAGTGGATCCCTCGATATGTTAGACTATTAAATGGCCAAGTCCAAATGAATTGATAGGAATAATGTCATTTGGATGTTTTCAGTCTACCTAAAGATCAAGACTATTATGGTTGAACGTTAAGGGTAACTTTTCATACCTTTTGTTTAATCTAAGGATATCACATGACAAACGGATATGATATATGTTATTCAATAGGTTGTATCGATTTTGAAATTCATGCTACTTGGGTAGTCATAATGCGTTGCTAGAGACCGCTTATGACTTATATACTAAAATGGTTTTGGTTCATTGCCGACGTTGTTGAACTATTGAGTCACACACAAAGATTGGCTTTGCACAATTTCAATTGGTCTAGAGTAATGAATTTTATTTGATAAAAACTCATGACTTAAAAGCCCTTAGGATTTTTTACATGATAACTTATTAATAGTGGTGTATGTGTAATTTGTTTGAATTTCCTAAATATAATAGTTGTATTATGAATAAGTTTTTTTAAGTAAGCTCATCTACATATATAAATAGAGGTTGAAACCCTAAAATGAAATAAGATTTTTGTTTTTCCTATTTTTGAGTTCTTTGGATTTTGGAATAGAAAGAATAATATTTTCAATCTCTTTTGGGGCTAGCACTCCAAATTGTGGTCACCATTCGTGTGTGGATTTTTGATATAAGACGTGCACTTCAACATCTTAGATATCGATCAATCGGAGAATGAAATTACAGATTAAGGTATGGTTTACTTTTGTAGGTCAAGTTTAATGGAGCTTATTTTCGATCCTATTGGGATTTTTCAAAAATTATTTTGAATTTTTTGCTGCGTATAAACCCCAAAACTAACACCATGTTAAGATATGAGAAGGATATGGATAGGAAAGAGCAGAGTCAAAGGAACTGGCAGAGCAATTTTATGTTGTTTGTCTATTATCACAGAGCCATAACTTGATATGAGAGGAGCATACGTTTGATACCTATTGATAGGTCATTAGGCTTTCCAGCAGCACCAACATGCATGTTTGATCTGTACTTAATGTAGAACAGGACGGAGGAGCATCCATTCACACCATCACACGCTGGAGCTAATAATGCAGATAATGATGATGATGATGCAAAGCCCCGAAGTCAGTGTTCTAAGATTCCTTTAGACCTGGGGAGTTGAGAGTGTTTTTAATACCAATATTTTTTAACATTTGGGATATTTTATAAACTATTTTGTTATTTCAATTTCAATCTTTCATTTAGTTTACTATAACTTGTGTTATTATATATGTTTTTGTGTTTTAATGTCTTCATTTTTTAGGATTGTTTTTAAAGCATGAGGATAAAGTTTGATTTAAGTTTACGGGCATCGACACGACACCACACTATGAAAAATGGTAAGTTAGGCTAAGAAATAAGGATAAATATTGCATGTATGATCATTTTAATTTTAACTTGAAGCAGTTAAGGAGGAAAGCATGGTCGTGTGAAATTTTTTCATTTTATTCACTATATGATTGCTTAAGTAGTATAGATTAGGTTATTTATAGTAATATGTAATGAATAAATAGTTCATTTGCATGTTCATGTCTTTAATTGTGGATGAGTAGATTACAAGTATTTTGTTGATATGAAACTCAAAAGATTATATTAAATTTTGAAGAAAAAATAATAAAATGTAGGAAACAATGATGTGATTTCATTATTAGAAACCTATAGTTAAGGAAGACCCTGAACTTGAAACAAAAGCAAGAAATTAGAACACTTCTTATTAAAAAAGGAAGAAATAGGCATTGTATAGTAAAAGTTGAAGTTAACTTACATGATTTAGTGAATTTGAGAAGTGCTAACAAGACTTTTAGAAATAAAAAGAAAAAAATTGAGAGAATCCTTCAAGTTCTACAGAAAATGGAGCAGAGAATTTGATGGTTGAAAAAGTGAGGAAGAATAACGTCCATAGGAAAAACAGTAGGGACGGTTATCTGAAAATAAAAAAGAAGAAAAAAAGAAAAGAAATGAGAGAAAAAAATTAAAGAGAAAAAAGGAGGAAGAAAACTAAAACTCTTCAAATAAAAGATTTAGCATGAGTACTAGTAGCTTATTGAGTTAAATTTGATTCCAACTATGTAACAGTCTTGTAGACTCTTGACGTACTAAAGTGTACCAAAATGAGTTTGATCTATGCTTATTGTGAATTTTTTAGCTTAATGAGAAATCATGGGATTATATACTTGCTACTTGAGTGCTCAAACGAAACAAACTTGTGAGTAGTGATGATTTTTGGTTGAGATCTATTATAGTGTTTTTAAAGTGAAGGATACCCCATGAACAATGTAAATTGAATGAGAACTAGTTATTAAAAGGTTTAATAGAATCCACCTTTGCTCAGGACGCATAAGAATTTAAGTTTGGGGGTATTCGATAAGTGATTATTTATACACATATACAGGGTTAGTTTAGTAGTATATTTAGTACAAATAACCTTAAACGAGTGCTAATTTATGGTATTATTGCATTTTCAGAGAATTAAGGTGTAATGGAAGGAATCAAGGAAAAACAAGAAGAAACGGAGTAAAAATCCATAAAATTAGAGTTGGCTCCGTGACAACATCAGTTGACGCAGTAGGAGTACAAGGTATGGCATGAGGGTGAAAAACACAGCATGAGAAAGAAGAAAAATGAAGAAAATCAACTATAGAGGTCCGGTGTAGTGGCGGTGGCATGGCATACAAAGGACAACATCGGGACACACAAGGGACGGTGCCGAGACTCTAGGAGCTAAAAACACACAATCAAGCAGTGGCGCAGTAGCGCCGCTGTGGCTAAACACACATTGTGTCCGGGCAGTAAGTGACAATGCCAACTTTACAGGCAATAGAAAGTGAAGCTTTAATTTGGGTTTAATTGAAAATTCAGGTTTCTAATTGTTATTAAGGAGTATAAATAAGTATTAGGACGTAGAAGTCTAAGAGGTCACCACCAAATAGAAGGAGATTAGCCTCCATTAGAGTAATTTTGCATTGAGTTTGAGATTAAGGAGTTTATGTGGGAGAAACATTGAAGACTCCACGTTTGCAATTAATATTTGATTTCGTTGATTAATTAAAGGTACTACTTATATTCATCTCTGATTTGCAATGAATTCCATATTGAATTGTGATATGTATGTTTCAATGATGTGTGAGTAGTTTATTTATTTTAGGGACTAATGGATCCTGTGGTATAAATGCAAATAAGAACAAAAAGTGATAATAAAATTTCCTTAGTTAGAATTTGTATTGATTCTGAGCATATTGCTTTAGACATATTGATCACATGTCTAATGAACTTAGGCTTTAGGAGTTTTCATGGGCATTGAAGCTTCAAATCCAAACAAGAACAATACAACCATAAAATACACAACATCGATATATAGTTGTTAATTAGGGAGGTACGGATAGTAAACTTAGTCAGTTATGAATCCAATAATTTGAGACTTAAAGCAATGTCAAGCTTACGTTATTCACACCGATAGGTGGAGTTTTAGTTTGCGCATTAGAATCTTCTCCGTCACGATAGTGGGTTGAAGAAGATTCGAAGAAAATTTATGTTTCTAATTAGGCATTGCATAAAATATATTGAGATTTAAACGTGAATACAAAGCATAGTATTAAATTACCTTGGTGAAGTTGTGAACTGATATATCCTTAATATAAGACGTCAACTAAAGTTTAAAGTAATTTGTTAGAATATTTTAGATTAATATAAAATCAATTAAAAGTGAGTCCCTTTGCAATAATTCAAGTTAAGTACGTAATATACGACTAATGCAAAAACATTTCCTCAAGGATGATATCCATGATCAATGTAAGTTGATTGCACTATTACTACAAGCGAGCTGTTATACTTGTGGCACGCACACCACTTACGTGGTTGAGATTAAGGCTTCATGACTAGATTAGGCTGGGTAGTGCCCTGTTTTAAAGAAGGTGTCGTAAAAGAAGTTATGAACTAAGATATCCATAATATAAAAGTTAAAGTAAAGTTTACATTGTTTTGGTAGATAAAATAATTTAGCATAAAACCGTAAAAATGTGGTTTCCTTAGCAATAGTTAAAAGTTAAATAGGTAATTAACTATTGTAGAAACCGTTTTCTGAGGATGATACCCGTAGTCAACATAAGTTGATTACACTATTACGACAAGTGGCCGTTATATTTGTGGCACCTGTCAGTATGCCATGTTTTTTGTAAGCTATAAGTAGTAAGTGCCCTATGTTTTTTTTTTATACCATACATTTTATAATTTCTTTTTGAGAAAAATTGTGTAGGGAGGAATATTTCCGTGCAATGATAAATTCTTCGCGAGAATCCCTGCCAAAATCCCTAATGGGGAATTAAATAGGGAAAAGATTTTCCCCTCGAAGACTCCTCATCCCTGCCGGGATTATACGGGGATTGGGGTGGGGATTAAAACTCATCCCTGCATAAGGATGGATACACGGATGGGGGGATGAATTCTTAAGTAGGTAGGGGGATGGAAATGAGGTCCCCATCCCCTACCGTACCCATTTGCAACCCTAAGAAGGACTACACCAACATGAACATCAAATTAAGGTATAATCCTCTATCTTCTCATTTTTTTTCTTCTAATTTAAATTATGATATTATTATTTGTTATAATGAAATCAAAGGTTTGTTCAAAGAAAATACGGTTATAAAAGTGGTTTTGATGTTAGAGGTGATTTCCTTGTGTTTCAGGCTGCTTTATAGTCTCTCCAACTCATGAACATGATGATTTTCAAACAAGATTTGTGATTCCAAAGCTTAGTTGCATGGATTTGAGTTCATTCATAAAGAATTTGAGCTTTTTTAATGAAAATGTGGATTTGTATTTGATTTATATTAAATAGAATAAAATTAATGGATTTACATTGATTTTCATGATTAATGATGCTTTGAAAACGACGGGGACGACCCTTGTGGATTTGAAACATTTTTGGTGAATTTCAGAATTTCTTATTTTGTACAAGAATCGCTAACAAAACTGTAGGAAGTGATTTATCGGTTTCTTTGCAAGCCATTCATCGTACAAGCGATTTTGTATGACCTCGTGATGTTGGCCACAATGTCAGAAACTCTCTGCTGCTATTTCGTCGCTGTTGTCCTTTTTGAACTAGCGACGTTGTGCAAAATTAATATACACTAAAAAAGAGTTTTTTCGAGCTTGGTTTAGTAATTCTTGTGGTGTTATGGCTCCATAATTGGCGACACTTACCAAATTGCTAACCAAGGAAAAAACTGAGTTTGGTGTCTGAGTTTTCTGAGATTTCACTATGGTTTTCAGACATCGATTATCATGTCCTAAAACAAATTTGTACAAAGATTTATGCACTTGAAATGGAAATAATAACTTACATTAAATGAATAAGTCAAATGATAATGTACGAACCTATACTAATGTAGACACTCGGAAGAACGACACATCAGATTTCTCAAAGTAATGTAATTAGATTAGGATAGCAGCACTTCTAAATAAGTGAAGTATGTTTTACTTTCAGTCATGTTTTGATATTAATTATATTAGGATTGTTAAGTCTAGTTTGCACCCTATGTTTCTTTCAGTTTATTTTATTATAGTGCACCAAAGTCTCCACTTTTGGTTTGTAAATGGTTATTTTTTATTATATTATATTATTTTGCTTTATTGATGAAAGAGAATAAAAGTGGGGTCTTTTTGAAGTGTTTTTGATGATTTACCTCATATAGCATGCTTGCACACAGCTTAGGCATCCATATAGGTCCCACATTAAGTTACGATGGTGATTGGTTAATGTGCATAAGGATTTAAGTGCCTAAAATTGAAGAAAACACAAGAAAACTAGCTAAGTAAATGTAGTAAAGCTTGGGTAGGACAGAAGCCCTTGATTAGAATTTAGACTCATATTTGTGGTTAGATAAGAGAAGAAAGGTGTAGAAAGTAACACGTAAGCTTCTAGAATCATCCATATTTGCCTCGCAATACTAGAAAAGGCATCAAACGATGAAGTTGAAACACTTAGTTCTCTCTATTGTGTCACATAACTAAGTGTAACATTATGTGTAGTGTTGATCACCTAGTTTGCCTGAGTTGCCAAACTATCTTTGGATATGCCTCGTATGCTCTACCAGCTTTGATTTCCAATACATTCGAGTGTCAATGTTCCTCGAAGTGGTAGTGCGACACTTTTCCTCATATAGATCAATAAATAACGGATAGCAAAGTAAAAAACACACCAAAACTAGTGTTTTTGACCCATGCGACATTTGATGAACACTTACAACACACTTGGTCATCCCCATCCAGGGTTTGGATACGAACTCAATTCTCTCTTTTGTAGAAGTAAAAATCCAAAATAAAACCCCCTCTTAATTTTTTTTATCTATATCCACAATATCCCCCTCTCCTTTTTCTTCATTACTATTCACACACTAGCTTTTATCTCTCATCCCTCCACAAACACTTATTTTCCTTCTTTTTCTCTCCATAAACTCCCAATTTCTTAATTTTTAAGCTTTGCAATGTAATTTCAGGGCCATGAGGCACTAAGCCTCATGGCCAAGGATTGTGAATTTTCAAAGGAAGCTCATCATCACCATGGGATTTTTAAGGTTCTACCTATTTTAATTTCAGATTTGGTTTATGTTTTGGTATCACTTTTATTATTGTTTGATTACCATGATTTGGATAATTGAATGCGTAGTTTGCAAATGCATTTTATTTTATTTGAATATATTGCTAGTTTGATTGCTTTGCATCCTTAATTGTATGGAGCATTGAGCACCAAGTAACGAGAAGATGAACCAATTGGTACGCTCCTTTTGGTCTATCTCGTATAATAAAAGGTTTTAGGCAAAATAGAGTGCACATCATGAATTATGTTTCTACGGCTAATGGTTTCGTGAATCTTAATGCGACAAGTGTGCTAAATTCGTTGCTTACTCTACCTAAGATTGTACACTTGTTAGAGAGTCTTTTACTAAAAATAGAAAATCGAAGAATGTTAGGAGCTCTCCGAAGCTCTATAGCTAGTCTGTTGGAGGTAAGCCAAACACTTCATTGTTGAGTAGACGACCAAATCCTTGATGTTGAGTTGAGCTTGGTTTTCCCAACCTAAGAATTTACATAACTTTTCTTACATTATTTACTTTCTTAATTAGCTAGTTAGATTTGTTCTCCTCTTTCTCTATTGTTGTTGTAGTTAGTTAATTTTTTTGGTTCGTTTTCTCTCGCGTTAGCTAGTGTAATTATTTTAGTTTCACTATATCTCTCTCTCTCTCTCTCTCTCTCTCTCTCTCTCTCTCTCTCTCTCTCCCTCCAAAACTCTCAATCTTGACCAAAGTTAGATTTCAAATCCTTTTTGATCAACACTTATGCTTACCACTACTACAAACAAATTAGATTTAACATTTAGTAAGGATTAGAGTTTGAATATATTATTGACTTGTTCGACGCGTATAAAGTATTCATGTTAGATGTGAATGCTTTAGTTGGAATCCACCTCAATATGCTTTATTGAATTGCTTGTCATAATGTATTTTTATTACTCTACTTGTATACAAAATGGAACTGATATATATTTATACAAAAGGCTTATGGTAGACTGGGATGGAATGGCCGCCACCAATACCACTTTTCACAATTTAAATACTTCAATGGCTTTGTTATTGATGGGAAATAAATAGGTAGGATACGTACATACTTCAATCGGTCCAATGGACGTGTTAGGTACTTATTAACATATAGTTGTCATTCTATTGATTATACGATATTCATACTTCATTGCTTATCCTAGTTGAATTAGTATGCTTGGGCTATGTTGTTCTATCTTGCATTATATATTATGCATTGATTATTATATCTTGAGTTGTCTGAGATGACGATAGATTTCCATGAAATAAATTGTTGCATGGAAGTTATAAATGGACTAGTTATTACCAAGGTTTAAAAAATTGACAAACTTCGCTAAAGTTCGAGGAAAGTTTATCGATTTTGAAATGAGCGAATTACAAAAATTATACTAAACTTCGGCTAACTTCAACTGAAATTCGAAAATATCGATGAAAGGTAATAAAACATGAAATAAAATTGTTATATTTCATGGAAGTCGAGCAAGCTTTGAGTAAAACTTTGAGTAAAACTTCACCTATGCTAGAAATATACTTAAAATCCAGAATATCCTTTGATGAAATTAGTTTTATGCTTTGTTGTATGATTAAGTATATTTCTAACATTTCTATGAACAAACTTGAGTTTCTAGCATTTAATGTAAAATTACGTAAGCTTTCGTACAACAGTGAATTTTCGTCACACTGACTACTTTTCGTCAAACTTCCATGGTCGAAGTCAACTTCTTTGTATTAATTCTGAGTTTTAAATGAGCAAAGTCATAGGCTAAATCGAACTTTCACACCTTGCTTATTACTTGGACAATTGACTGTAAATCAAATCTCAGTTCACTGAGCCTATTGTTTATTGCTAACCTAACTTCTCCACCTTCAAAGACCACGACATCGGCTTTAGAAAAAATAAGGGAAGGTGGTCGCTTATAAGATTTCCTTTTCTGTTTGTGAGTTTGAGACACTATTATCTAGTTCATATTTCAACTCGATGTATTAAAACATGGGTTTCATATGGGTAGTTGTATTTAATAACTCATCATTTTTAGTTGTTGGTTGTAAGATCTACCTTATTAGGCACTTGATTAGACACATTGAAAGATTTTTTTTATTCCGCACTTTAATGCGTTAGTTGTCTATTTCTAGGATTTTCTTGTTGTCTTATTCAGATTATGGCTGATCGAGTCTTATCTCGAGGGGTTAGGCGATGGTTCAGGCCTAAAGAACTGGGTTCGTGGGGTCTCATGTCGTGACAATAGTACTTTCTTTCTGCTTTTATGTAACTATTTGTATTCATTACAATTACTTATTTTGAGAATATTGGGGACTTATGAGAGACAATAATACACATATTTCCCATTTTAGTATTAGCGTGGCCTCTTTTGATTGTCCAAGGTATCTATTTTGACGAGTTTTACCCTATAAGGCTCTATGAAAAATGAAATCTATTTGCATGATTTTCATTTATTATTCAACAATCTTCCTATAATGCCCTAAATCTCGATTAGGATTAGTTATCTCTTTATCAAGGCTAATTAGGCAAATATACGTGGTATGCGTGTAATGGTGTGAATAATGTATGTACTATATATTATTTCATTGACTACGGTGGGAACATAAGCCAAAGTAAATGAGAATAGGTCTAAAGGACTAGAAAAATAAATTAATTAAAGAAAAAGGGTAATTTTCTTTATTGAACACACATAAGCGTATTCATGTAAAATATAAGAATGGATGGACTTAATGTGGAAACATGGATCATCCTATACTTAAGTGTATCTAGATGAGATGTAGGCTTTTAGTTTGTCAACATAATTGATGTCGTGTCATACATCACTAATAATAGTCCCGATTTAACTACTTGGATATGAGTGAGGCAAGTATGGGGTCGAACCCACAGAGACTGAATAGGATTCCTAGTCTACAACTAAAAGGAGTTGCGGTGATGCCATGTCATTCAACATAAAAAATAGTCTCATTTTTCAATGACTACAACTTATTTGTAGTGATGCAAGTATGAGGTCAATCCCATAGGGATTGGGTGTTTTTTTAGGTTTAAGGAAAACTGGGGGTTAGAAAACAAATGTAAACTAATAAATTAAATGCATAAGAATTAAAAAACTTAAAATTGAGTTCAATAAATAAAGACTCTAGACCAAGGTAGAATTTGACATTCCAAGGAATTGATTCGATCATTGTTTTATAAAATGTTTATCATATTACTGATTCTCGTTTATAGGCTTATAGTGACTTTCATCAACTCCTTCTCCTCATGTCAGTGGAAGGAACGCGCGACACAACCACATACTAAAAATATTTGCAAAGACACCGGATATGTCGTAGGCTTTCAACAAACTAGCAGCATTAGCACTCCATGAGTGCCTATCATGAGTGGTAACTACCATCGTATTGTTCACCTTACACTAGTGGAAATCACAATACACTACTATTCATCTCATTTTTTAAATACACAAGGACACAACGGGTTCCAACAGACAAGGCCCCACTCGCCACGTAACGTAATCTTCATTATCGATCTAGAGTAGGATCACTAGCGATAGTTTCTAACCATGATTTCCATGCACGTGCACTTACACAGTAAAAAGGAAGTAACTTAAGGTTTTAAACTGTAATAAAAAAAACCTTAGAACAATGATGCAAATAAGAATAAGAAAATTGGTATAAATAAGTTAGAATTTAAGTACATAAACCTAACGAATCTGTGAATCCCCAGAACTCAATACATTGGCCTAGATGGTGGAACTTAGCTACTCATAATTATAAATACAAATATGAAATATATTAAATATATAAAACTTACAAAGATTCTCCGCACAAAACATCAAAAGAAAATTAGAACCAATGCTTCCTTTAGAGAACTCTCAATCTTTGTATGTCCTTTCTTTTTGTTTTGAGGTCTCATATATATAGTAGGAGTAAGATAGCATCATATTTAAAACGAAATCTTTTAGAAATAACCTAATTAAAACCAACAATATTTAGATCTTCCCATCGCCGTATGTACAAAATACTGAATAGTTGGGAAATCTCTACAACATCTTTGCGTTGCTTCGTTTTTGTCTCGTTTCATTTCGAAACAAGCCCAGCGATGTGCTAGCGCCTTACGTACGTACCCAAATTACTATGAAGGCACTGGTATTTTCCTTGAGATACAAGCTTCATCTTTCTCTTGGGTCTTCACGAGGCTTTTCTGGCAATATTTCCAGTGAACTTCCTTCAATTTAATAAGATTTGATCTAGGGATTCCTTAGTTATTTAGCTTTATACTGACATCTCTGCCAAGGCGTTAAGCCCATTTTCATTTTTTGACTGAATTTAAGTGGAAATTGCTCTTTTATGTACAAAGCCTTTTTTTGACTTGAAAAAAATAAAACAATGATTTAATAGTATAAATGATGATAAAAGTCATGAAATCAGTGGTAAATCACCCTAAAATATAACACAATTGACAATTTATCAAATACCTGTAACTTAGATAATTGCTCATCCCGAGCAAAGAAGCATAACATAATCAACTTTCATACACAACACACATTTCAACTTTTTTAATGCCCAACTCTAACTTTAATGGTTTCGTCCAATATTTCATAAAATCTACCAAATAGAAATAAGAACACTCAAGTAAAACTGGTTAATTTGAATCAAGTTATTTTGGTCACTTTCCCGAGGTATACTCCGCAAAATACTAGGATTCGTCAAGACTAAGGCCAAATATTAATCTCGAGTTACCTCGGAATTTTAAACAAGTTGAAAACATATAATATTTAAATAGGGCATTGAATACCAAGATTCACAAATAGAAACTTATACAACCATTCCTCTGACACATTCAAAACATCATTTACGGTTAATCAAACTTTCTTTTAGGTTATTAAGGCTGGCAAGGGTAACAAGGAAAGGGATATTAAAGGATTCAAAGCGTCGGAAATACTTACTTAATCTAGCTATAAGCGCTTGAGCTAAATCTTTTCATTTGAGGAGTTTTTGTAGACTTTAGCCTTTATTCACTTTACCTATATATATTCTATATTATTTTCTCCAAATACAAATTGGTTTTTGGTACGGTCCCTGCTCCATTTCTAGTGGATTCCATTTTTCTTACTTTTTCACTACTACATTCCCTTCTACATTTCTTATGGAACTTGTGGGACACTATTTTTTATTTAAAACTCCTATAAGCACTTCAAGCATATGTTATGATTAAGTTAATCTTTCAATGTGGGTAAAAGGATTATAAGGCTTTTAAGTTATGGATTTCACGATAGGTGATGAAAGAATCAAGTTGGTTTGGCTCAATTGGGCTAACTAGGGATAAATTACGGGTGGGCTAAGGCTAAGGGCTAATCAAACAATGCCTATATTTTCCCCCATACTTATTCTTAAAGTTATGCTTAGTTTCAAATGGATGCGAAACTATCATGGAGTCTATAGAGATTAAGTTAACTTTTATCCTATTGTGACTCTCTACCCACTTTCATATCTAGCATAGAGCCTCGACTCCGTACTAGCACTCGTTGGTGTGCACTCAGTCAGTAGACCAATCACAAGAACATTATGTTTCACCTATGCTCTACCTAAGGTCTTTTCCGTAATTGGCAACATTATTCCAAGTATGAATCAAAAAATTGTTGACCATTATTTTAAGCTAGAATCAGACATTCATCTAGGCTTAAAACCAATGAAAAACTAAAAAAAAGAATCCACAAGTTACAAAAATGTGTTTAACCTACCAATCCATCAATCTTGAACTAAATGAACCCTTATTACCTATATTACGCTTAAATTCTGAAAAATCTTGAAAACTTATCAAAAATCACTATGGTTCATCCAAGTATTCCATCTAACTGCATACCTGCATACCCCCAATCTTTTCCTGAACCTTGACCTCAATTTCTAAGAAATTCAAACAACCAATACGCATTCCAAAAGACAAGCAAAATCGAATAATAAAAGATAAAAATGGAATAGAATGAAATAAAGTACATGTATAAGCAGAAAATGAATGCAAATGATGTATTGTATGGTCATAATTCAAAATGCAACATCATCATAATGTAGCATCCAAATATATTAGAAAAAATACAAAGTTTCTTAGTTTCCTATTATACAAGATAAAAACTCAACTCTCAGACTCGCTGAAGCTTTCTTGCTACTGCACACTAAGCTATGGGGTCTAGAAGGGTGTTTGCATACTTTGTGATGAGCAGAAGGGTGAAGGTGCTCTATAATCCTCATGCGCTCGATAAACCTGGTTATAGATTATGATCTCCTTTTGGGACATCTGTCCCGATACTCATTTCTGTGGTGGTGGTGTAGATAAGGAAGCTCTCGCTGCTAGGGCTCATGCTCCTCTCCTCCTCCCCGCGGCTCTCCTAGCCAAGGCCTCCTGCTACTGTTGTTGTAGTTGTGCTGTTGATATCTCTCTCTCATGCCCATTCCCATTCATCCTCAGAGTCAATCTCCTCTAAGTTATCGTAACTAAATATATCCTCATCTTAAATGGTTAGCTAGGGAGGGATGTCAAACTAGAGACCGCCAAGAGGAACTCTAGCTCATCAGCATAAATCAGTGATAAGTAGAGGAAATGTAAAACTCTCATTCTTCTTTGTCTCCATCCTCTCTTTCGGATAACCTCGAACATGAATCTCCCCACATCTATGAGACCAATGTGCCTATATATGATAAAGCATTGCGCATCGGGCCATGTCACATCACTATGTTATGTGGTGGGGTAGAGGGATGCATCAATGAAATAGGAACATGCCTTAAGAGCTTTCCCAAATTAGGCCTTAACCAAATGCTTATGCTGTTGTGAAGAAGTGGCATAGGTCCAGTCATGGTGTGGAAAACAAGTGAGAGCTTCCCCAAAGTCCATGAAAGGGTAGTAAGAGTTATGGGTATAGCGTAGGTGAGGGATATTAGAAATCCCTAAGTTTACAAAAGTAGGTAGGCCATAATAGGCCTTAATGGCCTAATACTATAATCAATCAGGACTCCTTGAACTCGGACATTTAGGCTACAATGGGTAGCGTGTCCATTTGCATATGACTCGCGAACTAACTCCTCATATCCATGTATCAAGTATATGTTATGTGGTCGTCCGATTAGTGCCTAAAAACCTCTAGTAAATAACCCCCATCCCCTCTCTCTAATGATGGATGTAACTACCTCTCATATTTGAGAGTTGTTATCCCAAATACCCTATCAGCTAAGGGTTTCATATTCTTGCTGTTGAGGTCACTCTCGTATCTCTTTGCAGCAACCTCCTTAAAAAACCTAAATTGATTAAAAAGCTAGGGAGCTCTAGGTGGGCAGGCTGGGGGTATAAGAAGTGGTAATCAACTACATCTCCTTTTCCTAGGTCCTGCACATCCACGACATTCCTATCTCTCTCCATAGCACAGAAAATAAAAAACACAACAAACAAATAACCCCAACAAAAATTCAAATCATGAAATTACAAGAAAATCAGTCCATAATACTCGACAAACCAAAGAACATAGAGTTTAAAATGCAAGAGTTTGCTCAAGATGTCTTCGGGCAATCAAAATCTAAGGCGAATAAAATTTTGATAAATGTTTGTAAGAAACCATTTTCGAAGTGTCAAAATCACATAAACGCTCAAATTAATAGAGAGAGGTACATTTATCATTTCAATCAGTCCATCTTTGCAATGTACATGCAATATTAAATGTACCCAAACTGTCGACGATGTTGACGAGTTTTCAAGAAAACTAAACTTTGGAAACTGAATTTTTCGTTAAACATCCCCGCACATTCCTCCAAATTTAACCCATGCAATATTGATTGATTCAAAGCCTTTAAAACGCTCAAAATCAAAAATCTTAATCAAAATCCAAAATTTTCTAATAAACATAGGCTTTCCCTCGAAAAATCAAAATTTTCAAAATCAATCAAAACAATTGATCTGACCAAATCACTCCAAATCACCCCCATAAATGAAAGCCATATGGTTCTAAGGGCCAATTCAACTATTAGAACATGCATATTTGCCTAAATTGGCCAAAGAACACCTAATTTGAAATTGAGAAACTAAGGTGAAATATGTTGGGTTTTACGGTTCATATGCAGCGGAAAATTCAAAACAATTTTTCAAAAATCCATAACAAGATTGAAAATAGGTTCCATTAAAATAGATTAACAAAATCGAGCTGTTGCCTACTTGGGATGAAGTACCCGAGAGTTCACGGGAGTTATCACAACCTAATAAATGCCTTACGTGGTCGAAAAGTTGAACTCTTAGCTTGCAGCTTCGTCGCAGCGCTCACCAAACTTGTGGTTTTGTTGCTAAAAAAGGTATCCACTCTATTGAGAATTGAAAATGAGTGAGTTGGGGGCTTGGAATCATTGGACTTGTTTGCGAGAAGTAGGTTTTTAAGGGTTGGGAGTAGTGATAAATTGTTAGGGTTTAAGTGAGAAAGATGACAATGGGGTTATGGCCATTTAAAAACTCGATTTTGAACTAAGCGCTATAAGTTCAAACATGACTGTGCTGCAAAATTGTTGTTAAATTACTTGCGATTTTGAATTCTTCCCAAAATAATTTGTAGCGTCTCGCCAGTGTGTTATATGTACATTCAAATCGCTAGCAGTAAAAATCAAATAAATTGAAATTGTAATATTCTCTAGGGCCACCATAGCAATTTATGTATAGCAATCACGACTCTGTGAAATCGCTGGTCTCAAAAATAGAATTAAAGCACACAAAAATTGCCAGTGTGTCCACTTCTCTGTATGCAAATGAAACATTGAATTAAAATGTGCCTGCCTTGAATTACTTCATCAAGAGTCGTTCGGACTTCCGTGCATGCAAAACATTATGCAAATCTTCAAATAATCAACAAGTCTCTATAATATTTAAAGGAACTAGACACACATTAACTTATTCAAATCAAAATAAACTTTAATTTCCTAATTAGGTAACCCAAATTAACTTATTAAAATCAAAGTTTATTCCAATTCAAACATTAAAATGAAATGATGTTTCTACTCAAGGCAAGGACATAATAACCATTATTTAAAACTAAAACATTTCAACTAGGTAAAACTAACTCATAGCATCCTACAACCAACACAATAACCTTTGCTCCATTTTCAGCTCATACGATAACTTCTCCGTTCTTTAGCTTTCTACTTTTGAGGAGACCCTGCACACTAATACAAATGTGAGATCCACATCTGATATCCAATACCCAGGAGTCACTAGGAGACAAGTTAACTTCAATAACATAAATACCTGAAGCATTAGTTGCACTACTCTTATTTTTCTTTAGATCTTCGAGATAGAGCGTGCAATTTCTGAACCAATGCCCAAGTGCATGACAGAAATGAGAATTTCTTTCTTTTTAATTTTCTTTAATGGACTATGAAGTAGAAGCAACCTTAGGGTTAACTTGTTGAACATGCATTGTGACAGTCACAATAGACTTGGCACTTTTAGCCTTGCCTTTTATCTTCTTTTTCAAAGCCCTTCATTTCAACAGATTAGCAATGAGTTTCTTGAAATTATGCTCAGTAGTTTTAAGCATCAAATGCAACTATGAGATAGACTTCTCCATATTGTTCATGTTATAGTTCATCATAAATTATGAATAACTATTAGGTAATGAATTCACGATCAAATCCGTAGCCAACTCTTGGCTTATGGGAAATCCATATCTGTCGAGATGGTCAATATAGCCCTTCATTTGGTAAACATGAAAACAAAGTTACACACCCTTAGCTATTTTGCAAGAATGAACGTTTTTGGGTGTCTCAAACCTTTCTTGCATAGCCAACTGTTAGAACATTTCCTTCTGCATTGTAGCAATGTCATAAGATTCCATGTGTTATATGTCCTTCTGACATTCGGGAACCATGGTTGCCAATATAATGCATGCAACATCACTTGAGTCATTGACATGCTTACTATGTGCATCCTTCATGGCTCTTAAAGCATTGGCTGGTGGTTCCTCATGAATAGGATCATAAAGGAGATTCAAATTACGTTCATGCTTAAGAACAATTCTCAAGTTTCTGAACCTGTCAAGAAAGTCTGTCCCAAACAACTTATCTTTCTTAAGGATGGATCGTAGTGACATGGGATTTGTGTGATTTGAAGAGGCCATAAATCTACAATAAAGATTATGTAAAATTTTATTTTATTATAAGGGAATAGACTCCCACTAAATTAATAACCCTCTTAAGAGCACTATGTTAATTTAAGGGACGAAAATCCGTGTTTCACCTAATTCCAAGATAGCTAAGGCATGACACTTTGAATTTGGTTATTTAGGTATGTAGTTTTTTTTACTAATTACATCATATAAAATTTTAATTTTTTATGAGATTATAACATCTTATGTCAGCATGTTTTATCTCATATAGTGCGTGAAGCCCAAAACCATTTTGATAGCTTTATCAAATCTAACAATTTCGAATAATAGAGTAATTGTTACTCAACTTGCCTCACCAAGATATAACAATACACTACGTAGAGGCAAACCCCATATTAATGTGATCAAAGCCTTGACAAGTGTTTGAGAATAGATGACACTCGACTTAAAAAATTTGAAAAAAGAATTTTTTATTTGTTTTAGTGACCATAACTTAAACAAGATAAATATCATATATTACAAAGCATTTACAATCACTAAAAAAGTTAGGATATTTTACTAATATTGACTATTATATGAATTTTCTTGCACTATAAACAGTTAGCGGCGATCCCGCAGGTTGGTCAGTGGCCAATCTGGTGGGGAATGTGCCTTAGGGCAATCGATAAACATTATTTATCTTATAATTTTAGTTAATAAAAATAGGTTTGAATTTTCCATTTTATTATAAGTGATTGCATGTTTACCTTTTAGTGAGATCCAAATGTATTTGTTGAAATATTCTCAATGTTCATAGTCGGACATTATACTGGGAACTGTAATGAATTAAGATTGATATGAATCTTGATTGATGGTCATGTGATGATCATGAGTATAGGTGTTACTCATCATAATATGGATTAATTCATAGGTGTTGCTCATGATAGCTATACCATTTAGTGTTTCGACTAGAGATTGCCATAGACTTTAATATTAAAAGCATGGTAATCTGACACAATCAAACATTTTCATTAACCGAAGATTATAAAGATTGTGATTTGTTACCATGTGAATAATATTTAAAGTTTTATAATTAAGATATAATATGTCACTCTCGTAGAGATATTAGTGGATCCCTTGATATGATAGACTGATGATAGCCAAGTCCATCTGAATTGTTATGATCAATGTCACTTGGATGATTTTAGTTACTTAATGATCGAGACTAGTACGACTGAACATTAATGGTGACTTTCATTCCCTATCTTTAATTAAAGGATATCGCACAATAAAAGGATATGATATATGTTATTCATTAGGTTCTATTAATTTTGATATTCTTACTACTTGGATAGTCATAATGTCGTGTTAGAGATCGCTTATGACTTATGTACCAAAATGTTCACTGCAACATCGCATGAACATATAGAGTCACAGACAAAGAATGCTTTTACGCAATTTCAATTAGTCTAGAGTAATGATTTTTTTAAAATAAATTTTATGAAAAAAAAAACCTTTACAATTTTGTATATGATAAATTATTAATAGGGGTATAGGTGTAATTTGCTTAAACTACATAAATATAATAGTTGTATTATTAATATGATTTTTAAGTGAGGGCTTATCTACACATATAAATAGAGGTTGAAACTCTAAAATAAAATAAGATTTTTGTTTTTGCGATTTTTAAGTTCTCTGGATTTGGGGAGAGAAAGAAAAATATTTTCTATCTCTTTTACGTTTAGCACTCCAAATCGTGGTCACCATTCGTGTGTGGAATTTTGATAGAGGACACACACTTGAACGTCTTGGAAATTGAACAATTATAGAAAGAAATCACGGATTAAGGTATGATTTACTTTTTGTAGATTTAGTTTAATGGAACATATTTTCGGCCGTGTTAGGGTTCTTCAAAAACTATTTTGAATTTTTCGCTATGTATGTACCTCAAAACCCGATAGTGGTATCGGAACCTTAGGCTCGATTCTATTAAACGTTTGCATGTTTTCTTTGATGTATATATGATATATGTTTGACAACATGATCTCGATTAATGCAAATACATGATGTGCATATAGGTTCTGCAATAATTGTTGTCAAGAATTAGTTTTAAAGCATGTTGTTAATTCATGTATATTAATACGTACACAACATTTAACTCAATGATAGAATTCATGTTTAGAATATTTCAATTAACATATGATTTAATATTGAATGCGAATTTTGTATGTTCACATAGTAGAAGTCATATTTAGGTTAATGTGATTATGGCGTTAAATGATACATATTTCGTTTTTGTTCAATAATTATATATGTCTCCATGATAGAAATCATGATTAGGTTCATATGATTACTTTAATATGATTCTGGTGATGAATCCATGATTAATATTTTGTTTATTGATTCAATTGATTGCTTTGTATGAATAAGAATTGAAATTGGTTTTGATCGTACATTTCATTGTCCTTATCTGTTAGTATGTTCCTATTAAATAGGAGATACACTTGTAATCGGATAAGAGTTATAAATCATATAAGATAGGTGAGATATATAACAAATTCTAATGGGATAAGGATTCAAAGTAACTTAAATTCTAATTAGATTAGGATAAGATATTAAGTTAGAGGAGTGCACGTGTTAATTAAAATAAGGGGCAATTTTGGCCAATTCGACTGACTAAAATATGATTTTGTTGTTGAATGCATGTACTCCAGTCCGTTGAGTTGTCCCTGCTAACCAACCAGCAGGACCGTCGATAAAATCTTGTTTAATTTTTTATCACTAAAGCAAAATATCAAAAAATATCTCTTTCAAATTTTAAGTCAAGTGTCTTCTATTCTCAAACACTCGTTAAGGCTTCGATCACACCAATGTCGATCAACCTTCACACAGTTTATTGTGTTATCTTGGTGAGACAAGTTGAGTAACGGTTACTTTATTGTTTGAAGTGGTTAAACTTGATGAAGCTATCAAAAAAGTTTAGGGCTTTAAGCACAAAATGAGATAAAATATGGTAAGACATAAAATGTCGTAATCTCATAAAAAAAACTAAAAGTTACAGATAAAGTAATTGGTACCTACCTAAATAACCTAATTTGAAGTTTCATGCCATAGCTATCTTAAAACTAGGTGAAACATGGATTATTGTCTCTTAAATTAACGTAGTGTTTTAAAGAGGGTTGTTAATTTAGTGAGAGTTTATTCCTCTAGATTCAAATGAACTTTTGCATAATCTTTATTTTAGTTCTTTGGCATCTTCAAATTGCCTCGCCAATTTATTCTTATCATTCCAATTCATCCTTGAGAAAAATAAATTGTCTAGGCCAAACTTTCTTGACTAGTTTAGAAACTTGAGAGTTTTTCTTAAGCATGAATGCAAGTTGTATGTCCTGGATAATCCTATTCACGAGGAACCACTTGCTAATACTTTAAGATCCGTGAAGGATGCGCATACTAAGCATGACAACGACTCAACTAATGTTGCATGCATTATGTTAGCAACCATGGTTCCCGAACTTCGGAAGGACATGAAACTTATGGATGCTTACAATTTGGCTAGGATGCTAAAGGAAATGTTCCGACAACACGCTAGGCAAGAAAGATTCCAGATAATCAAGAACTTTCATTCTTGCAAAATGGCTAAGGGTGCGTCAGTTACTCCTCATGTTCTGATAATGAAAGGCTATACTGACCATTTTGACAAACTTAGATTTCCAATAAGCCAAGAGTTGGCTACGGATTTGATCCTGAATTAATTGTCTAATAGTTATTCACAATTTGCGTTGAACTATAACATGAATAACATGGAAAAGCTTATCTCAAAGTCGCATTTAATGCTTAAAACTTCTGAGTAGAATGTCAAGAAGATTAAAATTGCTAGGGCTATTGTGACTGTCAGAAAGTATGTGGAAGAAGTCAAGCCTGAGGGTGCTTCTATTTCACAGTCCCGGAAAGAAAAAGAAAAAGAAATAAATTGTCATTTTTGCTATGCACCTCAGCATTGGTTAAAACTTGCAAGCTATGTCTTGAAGATCTAGAGAAAAATAAGAGTAGCGCGACTACTGCTTCAGGTATTTATGTTATTTAAGTTAATTTGTCTACTAGTGATTCCCATATATTATATATTAGATGTGGATTTCACATTTGTATTAATGTGCAGGGTCTCACCAAAAGTAGAAAGCTAAAGAAAGGAGAAGTCATCCTATAAGTTTGAAATGGAGCAAAAGTTGTTTCGTTGGCTATAAGATGCTATGAGTTAGTTTTACCTAGTAGACTTATTTTAGTTTTAAATAATTATTATTATGTCATTTCCTTGAGGAAAAACATAATTTCAGTTTCACGTTTGAATTGGGATAATTTTAATTTCATTATTCTGAATAATAAATGCTCCTTTTTTTGTAAAGACGTTTTCTTTGCTAATGCTGATTTATGTGAATGTCTTTATATTCTAAACATGAAAATGTCCACGGATACACCTATTCTTCACGTTAATACAAAGATATTCTAGTCAAGTGATTTGAGTCAAACCTACCTTTGGTATTGTCATCTTCGCCACATGAATGACAAACGCATTTCTAAACTCCATAAAGATGGACTTTTAAATTCACTTGATTTTGAATAATATGAAACATGTGTATCTTGTTTACGAGGCAAGACAACAAAAAGTCCCTTTACTGGATACAATGAAATGACAAGTGATTTATTAGGTCTAATACGTACTGATGTTTACAGTCCTATAAATACAATGGGTAGAGGTGTTTATCAGTACTTCATTACTTTCATTGATAAGTTTTAGCAGATATGGTTACGTGTATCTCATGAAACATAAAAGTTAATCTTTTGAGAAGTTTTGAACATTTCAGAATGAAGTGCAAAATCAACTTGGTAAAACTGTTAAAGTAGTTCGATCAGATTGAGATGGTGAATATTTAAGCCAAAAGTTTGATGATCATATTAAAAATTATGGGATTGTCTCACAGTTAACTCCTTCAGTAACTCCACAATGGAATGGTGTTGCTAAGAGGAAAATCAAACTTTATTGGATATGGTTCGATCTGTGATGAGTCACGCAGACCTTCCTATTTCTTTTTGGGGTTATGCCTTAAAAACTACTACGTTTACACTGAATCATATTCCTTCTAAAGCGGTTGATAAAATACCATGTGAGATGTATTTTGGAAAAAGACCAAGTTTGTCTTTACTTAATATTTGGGGCTGTGAGGTTTTCGTTTGACAAATTTTTTTAAAAAAAATTACCAACCAAATCTACCAAGTGTCTATTTGTTGGTTATCCTAAAGAAACTAGAGGATACTACTTTTATAATCCCAATGATAAAAAAGTGTTTGTTGCTCGGAATGGTCTCTATATGGAAAAGAGTTTATTTTAAAAGACAATAATGAGAATAAAGTAAGTCTTGAAGAAAATTAAGAACCATAAATAAACACTCAATCGCCAGTTGGAGATCAACAAAGTCTTGAACTAGTAGTTACTCCATAAGTGTCATATGTCCTGCGTAGGTCCGATAGAGTAAGACATTAGCCTGAGAGATTTCGGTTTCTTATTACTAACAGTAGTGAGGTGTTTCTTATGGATCAAAATGAGCCTACTACTTATAGGAGGATGTGTCTAGCCCTAATGCAGATAAATGGCTTAGTGCCTTGAATTCTGAGATGCAATCCTAGTATGATAACTAAGTTTGGAACCTGATTGATTTACCTGAAGGCGGTAATAACATTGGATATTGTCAAGACTCGCGACCCAAACACAATTAAGATCCCACTTTAAAGACATAGATCCAGTCAACATAAAGGCCATTAACTTCTCACGAGTTTTCCTGGTCTATATATTCAAGCACGCAAGTTTAAAATTCTCAATTAATCTAGTGAAAGCACTCAAACTAAATCTCTTATTTAAGGACTTTAACAACTTCTACCTTTATATATTTTTTTATTCTCTTTTTTCACATTTTTTTCTTTTTTTTTCAATTAATATGGTCCCTACTCCATTTCCTATGGACCGATTTTCTCACTTTTTCCCGCCACAATTTTCCCTGCTCCTTTTCCTGTGGAAACATGTGGACTCTTTATATTAACAAAAAAAACTCCTATTAGCCTTTCTCACTACCACTATAATTAAGCGAATCCCGCAATATGGGTTAAAATAATATAACTCGCGCAAATTTGACCGTCTACTCATTTCATTATCTAGCACAAAGCTTAACCATCAACTAAGTCCCTAATCATGAAATCATAAAAATGCAGGGTACAGACTCGATTTAGTGTTTCTTCTAATTTTCCCTATGTTTCAAATCAAAAAGGCAACTGTAATTCACATATCCACAACGAAAGGCATGAACAAAGTTTTGGGTGACTCTACATGCAATAAAAAAAATAAAAAAGCTATACTAAATACATGAATGAAAGTGTATCATATCCTAATGAAATGAAAGAGAAAAATGAAGGGACAAGAAATGAAAGAAATTGAAAAAAGATATGAAACACCACCATTACCATTTGACAACCGCATGTAACCGCATAAAAAAAAAATTATCTCACCTATGGTCTTTCGAAAAGAACCCATCCAAATCAATCCACAATCTTTAAAATAACCACAAACTTATTCCGAATCTTGTCCTCAAGGTTCAAAACAAGTCAAGAAATTCATATAACAAAAAGAAACATACAATGGTGAAGAAGAACATGGATAAGAAGATGATACAAATGCATGCATGACAAAAAGTCTCTAAAAACCAATGAACGCACAAAATCTCTCATGTATAGGTGACTAAGGAAACTATAAAAGAACAATCATAATAAGGGTGAAATCAACAAGATGATGGAATGAAGTCTAGGGTATTGGGTGTACTCAAAAACCCGCCACTAATGCGGCGACTTAAGTTGGATATGTTCCAACCAAGTCTTAAAACACCTAAAATCCTATAAACATGTTAATTCCTAAAAAAATGCTCATGTTATGCTAAAAAAATATAATCTATAGTCAAACCTAACAAAACTATCGGAGTGCTCCAATTTATTAAAAATAATAATAATAATAATAATAATAATAATAATAATAATAATAATAATAATAATAATAATAATAATAATAATAATAATAAATAAAAACACTAAAGAAAGAAAACCAATCCCATAAACCAACATATTTGTAGAATAGCATCAAATGGTCGATCCGACAAAGATTGGTGGTCATTGTAAGGTTAAAAACAACGAAAAAGAAAAATATGAGGTTTTAAATAAATAATTTAACTAACTAATCTAAAATAAACTAAATAAAAAAACAAAAAAAACTTTGAAAACAATTAACGAACACCTAAGTAACACCTAAATCTATAGTTCCGCAAATCAGGATCAAGATTCAATGGCAATCATGGTCTTTAATCTTTCCCAAAAAGTTATTAATTTAAATTCTCCTAGATTAGTTATATAAAATCAACATTCGCCAGAAATTTCTCATTCCCCTAATCTCGATAGCCAGGACGTTCGCCACTAATTATTTCCCTAATTAATGCATAAACCTATACATCTACCAATCAGGTTTAACACGCAGTAATATGATTTGTGGGAACACTAATCCTAAATAACTGGATTGCATCCACTTCTGATTTAACCTAGATTCAATTGTTGCACACTCAAGAACCGAAATGGTTTTATGGCGAATGGGTGAGTGTTTGTCACTTTATTGTTCCAACAACACACTTAAACGGATACTAATGGTCAAAATAACTATAGGTTGTCCCCCTTAAAGCATGCACTGGCCATATACTTACCCTAGATCTAAACTATATTCCTTAAAAGCAATAATAATGAAATAGGAGAATTAAGCTAAACTAAATAATCAAATAAAAGATCTAACATAATATGCCATGAATCAATAATCCCTAAAATAACACCGAAATTTCTTGAGGGGCTTGTTAATTTGGTGGCTATGTAAATCAAAGCAACTCCATAAATTTTGAGTCAGGTATAGGATTAGTTGAGTCAGTGCATTATTATATTAAGAGTATAGTTTAGTTTGTGTTGTAATTCACACCTTTCCTCGGGACGCGCAAAGTCTTAAGTTTGGGGGTATTACAAAAATTGACGCGCGAACGCGTCAATAAAATAAAAATTCCTAAACCAACTATTTTATAGAATACTAGCAAAGGGTCAATCCCATAGAGATTGGTTGTCTTTCTAAGGTTAAAAACAACGAAAAGGAAGAATCGGGGGTTTTAAATAAATAATTTAACTAACTAATCCAAAATAAACTAAATAAAAAAATAACTAAAATAACTTTGAAAACAATTAACGATCACCTAAGTAACACCTAGGTCTACAGTTCAACAAATCAAGGTCAAGATTCAATGGCAATCATGGTCTTCAATCTTTCCCAAAAAATTATTAATTTAAATTCTCTTAGATTAGCTATAGAAGATCGACATCTGCTAGAAATTCCTCGTTCCCCTAATCTCAATAGCAAGGACGTCCGCCACTAACTACTTCCCTAATTAATGCATAACCCTAGACATCTGCTAATCAGGTTTAACACACTAACCGCAATATATGGATTTGTGGGAATAGTAATCCTAAATAAGAGGATCACATCCACTTTTGATTTGACCTAGATTCAAATTTTTGCACACTCAAGAACCAAAAGGGTTTGACGGTAAACGGGTGAGTGTTTGTCACTTTATTATTTCAAAAGCACAATTACACGGATACTAATGGTCCAAATAACTATAGGTTGTCCCCTAAAAGTACACACTGGTAACATACATACCCTAGATCGAAACTATATTCCTTAAAAACAGCAACAATGAAATAAGGGAATTAAACTAAATTAAATAATAAAATAAAATATCTCACATAATATGCCATAAATCCATTATCCCGACTTATTTCCCCGCCTACCTAGGCAATCGTCGAAAGAAGTTGATGCTAAAAATATAATAGTCGGTATTCTCTAATAATACCTTGGCAGCTGGAAGAGATAAGAATTGGTGTATGCGTAGCGTTGTCAAGATGCTGACCACTAATGGAGAGCTGCCACATGTCCCATGAAAGCTAATGGCAAGTTGCCACGTGTCAATTGGTTTATTGATCCTTTATTCTACCCACCGCACAATGCATAACTCGAGACAAATTGTCCAGAGTCCGATCACTACAAGTAAATACAACATTTTGAGTATTTTTTGCAATGAATTCAACTACGCACTCCGCTTCACCTGAAAAGAACCAATAAATATAATTAAATATATATTTTGGAGAGCTTACATAATTAAATAGACTAAATTAAACTATTAATAACATATAAATAGCGACTTATCTGATATAAATTGGTTTTCAAAAAGAAAACTGACATGGATGACATTGTGCATGCTTATAAAGCACGACTAGTAGCAAAAGGTTTCAGACAAACTCAAAGTGTTAATTATGATGAGATTTTTTCTCAAATAGCCATGTTTCAATCCATTAGAGTTTTAATTGCTATAGCCGCATATTATGACTATGAGATAACGAAAATGGATGTCAAAACAGCTTTCCTAAATAGAAAGTTACTCGAGGACGTATATATGATACAACCTGAAGGGTTTGCTCATCTTAAGAATTCTAGGAAGGTGTGCAAACTTCAAATATCCATTTATGGATTAAAGAAAGCTTCTGGAAGTTGGAATATTTGTTTTGACGAAGCAATTATGGAATTTTGTTTCATTAAAAATGAAGATAGGCCTTATGTATACAAGAAGGTTAGTGCAAGTGTGGTTGTTTTCTTGGTATTTGCTGATGATATATTACTCATTGGAAATGACATCCTAACCTTACAGAGTGTCAAGTATTTGTTAAGGAAATGTTTGTCAATGAAGCACTTAGGAGATGCAGCCTGTATCCTTAGGATTAAGATCTATAGGGATAGATCTAAAAGGCTGATCGGTCAAAGTCAGAGTGCTTATATTGACAAGGTATTAAATAGTGTCGGTATGCAATTGTGACGGCCCAAATCTCTAACCTCCATTTTAATTCCTTAATCAGGATCACCGACCCTTAATGTGGTACCTACACCGTGATATGTGCACCAACCGAGGTACGTGGCCGAGATATATTGTATTTTTGTATTGATGTATGCATAGTGTTATGTATTATGTAGACTTACTAAGTCGGTTTGTATAGTTATAGGCGTCGAGACGAGAGCAGGGACGCGCCTCAAGTAGCATGCGAGCCGAGGAACCGGTTAGTTAGCATTTTGGTAAGTCTTATTTAATACTAATATGAAATAAGAAATTACTTATAAGCCTATGGTTGTGTTTGTTAGTGTAAACAAATTAAAGGCCTATAGTTGAGTAAATCAAATGGAAAGGATAGGATTGGTCTAGAGATACACATTGGCACATCTAGGAACTAGGTGAGTAATGAAATGGTGTCACAATAGGTTGAGTTGGTGGGATATATGGAAAGAGGTGGACCATTAGATATTCCTCGGGATACATAAATCCATGGAGATCAAGGGCTAGGAAGATCGCCTTATTATATAACATTAGTGATCTAACAACATGCAAACCAAATCACTCATTCGTTTTTGTTGGAGAAGAACAAGGAATTACTGGAGTAGAGTACATCATCAAGGTGTTGAAGGAATCCATGGGAGTTGGTGAGAAATTCTCAAGCAAGTCTGCTACATCAACTAGGTAAACATCTTTTTAATGGAAATTAGAACAAGTTTTGGTTTTAGGCTAATTTCAGATGGTAGATGGTGGAGGATTTCCAAATGAATTACATATTTGGATTCCTCATTTCAAGATGATAATCCAACTATATTGAAGTTCTTAATTTGGTCTTGAAATCATAAAGATATGAATTTTTGAAGTTGGAACACCAAAACTAGAATTCTTCATGTTGTATAAGGAATCAACCTGGGTGATTTGGTCATAATCAGCTCATTTTAGATCGAAATTGATCCAAATTAGCGGCATTTGAAAGCTTTTTTAAAAGGAAATATCTTTTCTAAAACGAAGGTATTTTTTTATGTCCAAACATGCTCTACAAAAAGTGCTAAAATTATAAAGGAAAGTTTTGAAACTAAATTTGTTAAGGGCATAACTCCCTAACTACTTATTTAAATGTGTTGATCTTTTAGTATGTTCTATTTGGATATATTTTTTGCCTTGTGACCAAAGGTAATATTTTTAGGAACTATAGATTGGGAGAAATAGATTTTCTCAATCCACTGGTCGGATTAAATTTCAATTATACCTATGTTTAGTAAAATCATGATATGTCATTCATTTGAAATCATAATTTTGCAAACTAAACATTTTCGGAAAGCTAAGAGAGAGACCAAAAATAATTGTAGTGATGGAGGATATTGATATTTAGACCATTTCATGCTTAAACGTGCTTTAAAATGTAGGACCGAAATTGAAACTTAATTTACTCTTTAGGGGCTGATTTAGGAAGATTGATTTAAAGTCTATTGAACCAATTTGAATACACACTAAACACACTAAATTGAGCTTAAACCCATTATATTTGAACTAATTATATGGCAAACTTAGGAACTAAGGAAAAGGGTACGGGAGAGCGAATACAAGAGTTAGCGTATCGAGATGCCGGTAAAGCTAAGATTTTTACTTTGCTGTTGTGAGTAAACCCAATGGAAACTTTACTTGACATTTCATTTCTATTAATTGTTGTCTTTGCATAGTCATTTTGACTATTTTGCCTTTGTATTCTTATATCATGTGTTCTTTGTGTCTATGCTCACTTGATGAGTCTAGTTTGCATGGTATCCATTTATTTGATTTGATTCATTGATTCTATCCCATGCTATGTTTATTCTTGTTGTTTTAAATGTGGATTGAATGATAAATAGCATGCTATTCGGCTAGTGAATATCTTATAAATGTTGAAGAGGACTTGTATTCCTTATTTCTTGTGGTGTGTAGATGTGCCTATGCCTTGACAATCCATACTTGGTATTTCTTGAAATTTAAAAAATGTTTTTCTCATTTAGGTCCTATACTCGATCGAGGTGTGCGCAACTCACGGGGTTAGAGTCCCTGGAGATGTCGGGACATGTTACCTAACACTATATGACACTTAGGGTTAGAGTCCCTAAGGTAGTCTAGACACCGGGGTTAGAGTCTCTTGTGATATATGATTATTGAGTCAGATTGACATGTTTCACTGCCGACCGGACCTAAATCATTGCTACTTAGCCTAGTGTCAGTATCATTTGTTTAACTCTGGTATTTACTCGAATATGGTTTATTTTCCAGTTTTCCCATTTATATGCTTTTAAATACCATTTAGTATTTGGAAATGAAAATTAAACTTGTCATCGGAGATTACTATTTTATTCTTATATTCATCGTCCTTTTTATGATGGTGTGTGCATAGCCGTCTACCAGTAGGTCACGTAAGAAGAAGATTGGTGATCATCCTTGAGCCCGTGGCGCGTCACTACATCGATTAAAGGTCTTCTTTTGGTATTTTGATTGTATATGTTATATATGTCTTTCAGATACTATTTGGGGTTATATATATTGGGTTGAGCGTTAGTTTCCACGACTTGACTTAGACTATCTTACTGTTTCACTGTATTTTGAGGACTTTATATATGTGATGTCATTTCCTGATTTTCCACAATTAGGATTTTATAAATGATTTCAGCATTAGTCACTAATTGCTTCTGCATAATCAATAAGAGTTCCGCTAATTAATTAATTTAATAAAAAGTTTTAATTAACTCTAAATTTTATAAACTGATAGGACTAGTGTATTACTTATCCCGAACACGAGAAAAGAGGCGTGTAAGTTGTAAAGCTGACTAATACATAGTTAAGTCCTGCTTGGATATGATTAGGGCTTAATTCTGGGATTAGGTCGGGCGGTGCCCTAGATTAGGAGAGGGGTCGTCACGGTTAGTATCAGACCCTAGGTATTAGAATCTTATGGATAAATAAGAAAAACACAAACTCGTATAAAACACAAACCTTAGAAGTGGAAACCAGATGATCCTTGCCTAGGAACTATTTTTTTGGGAATTGAGTGAAGGTAAGATGGGGATTTCTTATATGTACGTGTTACTTTCTATATGTATATATATATATATGTTATGCCACGTAGTAGTTGATTCGTGTTCGCTATCAACTTGAATACACCGATAGGGGATTCGTGCGAGGCTGGAGACAGTGTGTTGATGCAGGGTAGCGATGTTGTGGCATCTGCATCGAGATAGTTAATGATACATGAGAAGAACTACCCCACGCACGACCTAGAGTTGGTAGCGGTTATATTGGCGCTGAAGACTTGGAAACACATTATGTATGGAGATTGATTCACACTCTTCACTGATTATAAGAGTCTAAAATATCTCTTCACACAAAAAGAGTTGAACATGAGACAATGCAGATGGTTGGAGTTCTTGAAGGACTACAACTTTTCCTTTAAGTACCACCTAGGAAAAGTGAACGTAGTCGCAAATGCGCTGAGTAGGAGACCGACTAGAGGTGTCGAGGTGGTCAGATGTCACATGATGCACTAGTACGGATTACTCAAGGTACCGACGACGACGTGTCAGACAGAGGTTCCTACTGATACTCAGGTGATGATTCGTGCAGAGATAAGACTACAGATCGTGTCTACACAGTGAGTGTCAGAGGACCGATCAGTCGTACTCGAGATTCAGCGAGTAGCGGAGAGTGGAGTGTATACAGATTGGGTAGAGACGACGGATCGGTGTTCGAGATACCGGGGTAGGTTGTGGATACTAGAGGTGTCAGAGCTAAGAGATGAGATCCTTTAGGAGTCGAACCGTTCCAGATTTACCGTACATCCAAGCAAGACTAAGATGTACAACGACATGAGGAGACATTTATCGTGGCCTGGGATGAAGGCAAATGTGTCTGAATTCATCAGGAACTATGGTATTTGTCAGCAAGTGAAGTCCGAGCATTGCAGACCCGGGGGATTACTATAACCACTTCCCATTCCGCGATGGAAGTGGGAAAACTTCTCTATGGATCTTTTCTGAAGACTGCCGAGGACCGTGAGGAGACAAGACTCGATCTGCATGATATTTGATAGACTGACGAAGTCTGCTCATTTCCTACCAGTTGCATCGGATTACACGTTTGATCAGCTGAGCGTACTGCTCGAGAGAGAGATTATCAGGCCGCATGGGGTACCATTGACAATCACGTCAGACCGAGATGCTAAGTATATGTTCAGGATGTGGCTGAGTATGCAAGAATAGTAAGGTACGTGCCTACAGTTCAGTACGGCTTTCCACCCTCTGACAGACGAGCAGACTAAGAGATTAATTGAAGTCCTCGAGGACATGTTGCGGGCATGCGTGTTGGAGTTTGGAAAGTCTTGGGCGGAGTACCTACCATTATGTTTGTTCGCTTACAACAACAGTTATCAAGCTAGCATTGAGATGGCACCATTTGAGGCTTTGTATGGAAAACCGTGTCGTTCGCCATCATTTTGGGCTGAGAATAGGATCGAGGGATAGTGGGGCCTAAGATTGTTGTTGACCACACAAAAAAGGTCAAACTGATCCGTGAAAGACTCAGAGGAGCACGGGAGAGACATAAGAGATATGCGGATAAGTATCGAGGTGATCTCGCGCATTCCGATGGAGCCTTTTTCTTTTTAAAGGTTTCACTTCATAAGGGTATTCAGAGATTTGGGGTAAAAGTGAAAGGCAAACATACACCAATGTAAATCAGGCCTTTCATGATTAAGAAATGGGTCGAGAAAGTGGCATACGAGCTTGAACAGCCTCAACAGATGTCAGGGGTCCACCCAGTGTTCCACATTTCGATGCTTCGACTAGCTGAGTCGAAGGCAGGCGTGCTACTGATAATCGACTTGAGTCAGATTGACCTGAGTGAGGACATCTCTTAGGAGGAGTAGCCCATTCATATCCTAAATCAGAAGGTACAACATTTGAGGAGCAAGTCCATCCTGGAGGTACTCGTCAAGTAGCAGTTCCACGATGACACGAAACTCGCTTAGAAGCAGGAGGACTACATGCAAGATAGATTCTTATACTTGTTTGTGTCAGGAAGAACCATAACTTAAACTTTATTTCGAGGATGAATTTTTCATTTTGTTGGGAATACTTGTCACGGCCCAAATCTCTAACGCCCTTTTTAATTCCTTAATCAGGATCACCGACCCTTGACGTAGGACCCAAAATGTGATACATGCATCGACTGAAGGACATGGCTGAGGTATATTGTATTTTTGTATTGATGTATGCCTAGTTTTATGTATTGTATTGACTTACTAAGTCGGTTTATACAGTTGTAGGCATGGAGACGAGAGCGGAAACGCGCCTCTAGTAGCCTGCGAACTGGAGAACCGGTTAGTTAGCATTTTGGTAAGTCTTATTTAATACTAATATGAAATAAGGAATTACTTATAAGCCTATAGTTGTGTTTGTTAATGTAAACCAAATTAAAGGCCTATAGTAGAGTAAATTAAATGGAAAGCATGGATTGGTCTAAAGATACACATTGACATTTCTAGGAACTAGGCGAGTAATGAAATGGTGTCACTTGAGGTTGAGTTAGTGGGAGTTAATGGGATATATGGCAAGAGGTGGACCATTAGATATTCCTCAGGATACATAAATCCATGGAGATCAAGGGTTAGGAAGGAACATCACCTTAATAAATAAAAAACGCAATGCAGAGCAATTGGCAGGTAAGCATGTGAAGCCTTACTAAAGATTGACTATTTGTTTCGCGATGGTTGCTAGACCCTGCATTAGTCTTCCAATCTCAACTGTATCACCTCAAACATGTCCTCATTAGACCTGTCATCTCCAATGCAAAGAATAAAATCAAGTAACTATCCCTTCTCGTACATTGTCGAAAGCATTCGTTCCGCCACAAGACCTTTGCTCACACCCTGAAAGAATCCAACCACAAAAATTACGATGCAACTCGGACACTTTGCGATAATGTGACAAGCTTGTATGGTAAAATTAATACAGTTTTATACCTATGGCTTGACCTCCACTATACTTTGCCCACTTTTGACAGATACCGGTTCATTCGCGAGAACACTTTCGAGATGATCTAGGAGCTCCTTTGCTTGGCAATACCCAGAAAACGGGATCAGCGTCTTCATAACACCATACTAATGAAGTTTCCTTGTCTTCTATAGTGGATCCATCAGTTGCCTCAGTGTATAACTTCATCACTGGCTCTGCGATTTGTTTCCAACCACAATCCGCAACCGGTACACATGTTTTCCACTCGACGCCTTGCTTCAGCCTGCAATCATGCATGAAATTGAACTTATAGTACTAATCAGCATCCAAACATTCATTAAGAGGAATCAATAAACATATAACATCATCTACTTCATAGATTAGAAGTCTTATGTCCCATAGTTTCTAATTTAGGGATATGTTTTCCTATTTATGCGATATACCGGAAAGTCATAAATACATGATAGTCGTAAGTCCCATTACCAACTTTTTCAAAGTTTTTATACCAAGTTCACTTTAAAAGGTTTTATAAGAGAACAGCATTCATTTAGCTCAAAGGAAAACCCGCTCTATATGGCAAAGCAATGGACAAGGACTATTAACCAACAGAAACAAATAGCTATGTGTTGCGGGGTAAACAACAATTGTAAGATAAGAATAACCAAGAGCCTCATAAGTAGATATATCAGGAGCAAAAATAACTAAAAAATGGTTCAAATAAATATTGTAATTTTCGAGAGTAACCAATGAAAACCAAGTTAAGAAATTAACCTTCTGCAGCAACTCCAGCCCTTCAACATGCTTCTTGAATAAAGCCTGAGATTGGACACCTTGTTTGAGTCTTTGATATTGAATAAAGCCTGAGATTGGACAACAAGATCATGAACAGATGTAATAGGCTCTGTCATAGATCCCCTTATGGGAAGAGCTCTCTGCTCAAACAAAATAGCCAATAAGCAAGAGACCAAAAAAATGTTCAAGAAAGAGAATCAATTCTTAAAAAGCCCAAAGCATATATAACAGACCAAAGAAGCAACTTTATTGCCATGCTTTTGCAAGTGATCACCATGTCCATTTCTGCTACCAAACATAACATTTGATTGTGAATGGGAAACTTGCAGTTCGCCATACAACCATATAAAACTATCAACAATTGCAGAGCGCAAAGCATTTACTCGATCATCCTTTTTCTTAATTAATGGCAAAGAAGCAATAACAAGACTGTTGAGATTTCGCGCGAGGAGTTTTTTATGTAAAAGCTTGAGTGCTCCTTGCGTCAATACGTTTAACTAACTTACTAATAATCATGCTAAATGCTTGACTTAACAAACAGTTTTTAATAACTTTAGAGGTTTAAGATCACCTTTTATACATGTTTATCATAGGTTTTCTTATTTGGAATGTTAAGATTAGCCAACCATCATCTATTGTATATGATAAGATCAATGCGCTACAAGTAATAGAAAAATCAAAAATGAAATAAAAAAAAATCATAACACCGAGATCTTGTTTACAACGTTCAAGTTAGAGTTCTCATTAACAAGCCTGGGCATTTGCCCTTTAGTTAATTCGGGAGCAAGACTACTAGGAACCAGATTCTCAATAGGAGGCTTGACAATTTTTTTTTTTTTCTTGATTCAATTTTAAGCAAGGTTACTTAAATCATGTTCCTACATTAGCATCGAAGAGAGCAGCAAGGCAGGAGTAGAAATTATAGCAAAAGGCCTTAGTCATAAGATATAATGTTGAGTCATAGGATCGAATCAGTAGCATCAAGTTCCTGACAAACTTGCTTACATACGCCACTTTCCCGGCCTTCTTGACATTACATAGATGGTTCGAAGAGAACATGATTGTAGGATTAAGAATGATTATAAAAGAGTAGGCATCACAAGTAAAAGTTATCGTGAAATTTTCTCAAATAGAATTGACTTACAATGTTATATGCAAATGTCCACCAAAGATTTTGCTTTACAGTCTTCATTGTCAATCGCTCAGCTCCAAAGCATCCACCAACTACATTCAAGTGATCAGATTCAGGCTCCAACGTATATTTCATCGTTTTCAAGAAAAAAAATGAAGTACTTTCCTCAGATTGTAGTCTCTAATACTCAATTATAACTTGGAAGTACATGAGCAAAATAAGAACATTGTCGCTCATGTGCTTTCACTCATTGCATTGGTTTCTATATTTGCAATGCCATGTAGGTGTTTCCTTATTTTAGATTCAATAAAGTGAAAACTAAGAATTATATATGCGGCCAGAGATTGATTCAAAACAACAGTAGCGAAAAACAGTAAACATAAAAGGAGGCCAGAACATGATAAGCTTAATATTAAGAGAGGAGGCAACATTTCCTAAATAAAAGTTGAAGTAGAATAAATTATATTGCACACGTAATATACCTGTGAAAGCCCTCTCTGTCCTTCCTTCTTCAAACCCAATGCCTCATCTGTCATTCCTGCTTAGCGTCCGGCGAGGCAGACGGCGAGGGCTTCGGAGATGGCGAGGTACAGCAACGAACGACGGCAAACAGCGGCGACGGCTTAGGGTGTGGTGAGGGCACACGGGGAGGGCTTCAGAGGCTCCAATCTCCGGCAGACGGCAGACGGCGACGGCAGACCCGACGGCCTCGCCGTAGCCTCAATCGCAGCGACAGCAAATTTCGGTGAGAGAGAGAGAGTTGACGGTGAGTGAGATTCTGGTGATAGAGAGAACAGTAGACGATGAGTGAGATTTCCGTGAGAGAGAGCGGTGATAGAGAGAGCGGTGAGAGAGAGAGCGGTGAGAGAGAGAGAGATATCTGTCGTCGAGAGAGGTTAGGCTGTTTTGGGGAGACAGCATTTTCGGAGAGACGGAGAGGGTTGATGGTGAGAATCGGGAGAGAGAGAGGGAGCGTTGTAGGGTTGATGGTGAGAATCGCGAGAGAGAGAGGGAGCGTTATAGGTTTGATGGTGAGAGAGAGGGAGCGTTGTAGGGTTGATGGTGAGAATCGGGAGAGAGAGAGGGAGAGTTGTGTGGTTGGTATTTTATTTTTGAATCATCGAGATCGAAGGATGCACGAATCTCGAGATTTGATGAATGGTTATAAAAAAAAAGTTTTGGTGGGAATGTTGGCGCCATCGTTTAGAGACGGAATTTAATTCCGTCTCTATTTCCGTCTCTTATCTCTCTCTATTCCGTCTTTGAATTACTCCATCTCAATTCCGTCTCTAACCATTTTTTCTTAGCGACGAAACTTAATTCCATTGCTAATTATGTTTCTAAATATCATTTTTCTTGTAGTGAATCCAACTATATTGAAGTTGTTAATTTTGTTTTGAAATCATAAAGATATGATTTTTTTAAGTTGCAACACCAATACTAGAATTCTTCATGTTGTATAAGGAATCAACCTGGGTGATTTGGTCATAATCAGCTCATTTTAGATCCAAATTGATCCAAACTAGTGGCATTTAAAAGCTTTTTTAAAAGGAAATAACTTTTCAAAAATGAAGGTATTTTTTTATGTCCAAGCATGCTCTACAAATAAGTGCTGGAATTATAAAGGAAAGTTTTGAAACTAAATTTGTTAAGGGCATGACTCCCTAACTACTTATCCAAATGAGCTAATCTTTTAGTATGTAGTATTTGGACATATTCTATGCCTTGTGACCAAAAATCACATTTTTAAGAACTATAGATTGGGAGAAATAGATTTTCTAAATCTGAATGTCTGATTAATTTCCAAATAGACCTATGTTTAGTAAAATCATGATATCTCTTTCATTTTAAATCTTAATTTTGCAAATTAAACCTTTTCGAAAAGCTAAGGAAGAGACCAACAATAATTGTAGGGATGGAGGATTTCGACATTTAGACCATTTCATGCTTAAAAGAGCGTGAAAATATAGGACTGAAATTGAAACTTAATTTAGTCTTTAGGGGCTGATTTAGGAAGATTGATTTAAAATCTATTGAAACAATTTGAATACACAATAAACACACTAAATTGAGCTTAAACCCACTATATTTGAAATAATGAGAAACCAAACTTAGGAACTTAGGAAAAGGGTACGGGAGAGCGAATACAATAGCTGGAGTATCGAGAGGCTAGTAAAGCTAGGAATTTACTTTGTTGTTGTGAGTATACCCAATAACAAATTTACTTGGCATTTTATTTCTATTAATTGTTTTCCTTGCATAGTCCTTTTGACTATTTTGCCTTTGTATTCTTATATCATGTGTTCTTTATGTCTATGCTCACTCGATGAGTCTAGTTTGCATGGTATCCATTCATTTGATTTTATTAATTGATTATATCCCATGCTATGCCCATTCTTATTGTTTTAAATATGAAGTGAACGATAAATAGTATGTTATTAGGCTAGTGAATATCTTATAAATGTTTAAGAGGACTTGTATTCCTTATTTGTTTAGGTGTGTAGATGTGTCTATGCCTTGACAATCCATACTTGGTATTTCTTGAAATTTAAAAAGTAGCTTTCGCATTTAGGTCCCTTACTCGATTGAGGTGTGTGCGACTCACGGGGTTAGAGTCCCTGGAGATGTCGGCACATGTTACCTGACACTATATGACACTCAGGGTTAGAGTCCATGGTAACACTTGGGTTAGAGTCCCTTGTGCTATATGATTATTGAGTCGGAGTGACATGTTTCACTGCCGATCGGACCTAAATCACCACTACGTCGCCTAGTGTCAGTATCACTTGTTTAACTCTGGTATTTACTCGCATATGGTTTATTTTCCAGTTTTCCCATTTATATGCTTTTAAATACCATTTGAATATTTGGAAATGAAAATTAAACTTGTAATCGGGGATTACTATTTTATTCTTATACTCACCGTCCTTTTTATGACGGTGGGCGCAAAGTCGTCTACCAGCAGGCTGGGCAAGGAGAATATCGGCAATTATCCTTGAGCCCGGGATGCGTCACTGCATCAATTGTAGGTCTTCTTTTGGTATTTTGATTGTATATGTTATATATGTCTTTCAGATACTATTTGGGGTTATATATATTGGGTTGAGCATTAGTTTCCACGACTTGACTTAGACTATTTTACTGTTTCACTGCATTTTGAGGACTATATATATGTGATGTCATTTTCTTGTTTTCCACACTTAAGATTTTATAGATGGCTTCCGCATAAGTTACTAATTGCTTCTGCATAATCAATAAGACTTTCACTAAATAATTAATTTAATAAAAAGTTTTAATTAACTCTAAATATTATAAACTAGTAGGACTACTGTATTACTTATCCTGAACACGAGAAAAGAGACGTCTAGGTTGTAAAAGTAGACTAATACGTAGTTAAGTGCTGCGTGGATATGATTTCGGCTTAATTACGGGATTAGGCTAGGCGATGCCCTATATTAGGAGAGGGGTAGTCACAGCAAGACTTTAAAATACGGTTGTTGCTAGTGTATTATAATATAAGTCTCAACAAGACTCAATGTCCAAAGAACAATGATGTGTGAGAGCATATGAATACGATTCCACATGCATCAACTATTGGATTTATCATGTATGCCATGTTATGCACCTGACCTGATGTATCACATGCTTTGAGTTTAATAAGCATATATCATTCTGATCATAGTGAGAGTTACTTGATAGCAGTAAATAAAATTTTGAAGTACTTAAGATGGACTAAATGAGTGTTTTTGGTCTATGGAAATTTGAAAAATGAGCTTATTGTAAATGATTGCACAGATGCAAGTTTTCAAACTGATATAGTTAACTTCAGATCGTAGTCTGGATATGCGTTTACTTTAAATGTAGGCATAGAGAGCTGGAAAAGTTTAAAGCAAGAAACTATGGCAAATTCTACAATAGAAACTGAGTATTTTGCAGCCTCCGTTTGCTTGTATTGTTCCTTGTATAGCTAACCCCGTTTGGATAACCACGTTTGCTTGTATTGTGAGAACAATGGGGCAATAACACATGCCAATGAACCAAGATCACAACACCGATCCAAACGTGTACTTAGACGTTTTCATCTCATTCGAGAAATCATTGAGAGAGGAAACATGAAGATTTGCAAAGTTCCAACAAATGACAATGTTGCAGATCAATTGACGAAGGCTCTTCTACAAGCGAAAGATGATGGTCATGTTAGGTCATTAGGTATTAGATACATGAATGACTGGCCCTATTGCAAGTTGGAGATGTTGGGGAATATGCCCTAAGTCATTTTATAAACATTTTTTATCATACAATCTCAGTTGAAAAATAGAGGTTTTCATTTGCAGTTTTATTATAACCAATTGTATTTTTACCTTACAGTAAGATCTATGTCTGTTTATTGAAATATCTAAATGTCTTTAGTCAATCATTATACTCAGAACCATAATGAGTTAAGACGAGTGTGAATCTTGATTGATGGTCAAGTGATGATCATGCATATAGGGATACAAATCGAGATCATGAATACTTGTTAGGGAACAAGGTACTGGATCAACCTGCTATGAGAACACCACTTGGATTAATTCGTAGGCGTGACTCATGATAGGTATATCATTTAGTCCTTCCACTTGAGATAGACTTCAATATTAGGAGCATGGTAATTTGAGACAATCAAACATTCTCTTTAATGGAATGATTATAAAGATTGTGACTGGTTACAATGTGAATAATAAGTGAAGGTGTGTAATCAAGATAAGATTTGTCACTTTCGTATAGAGAGAGATATTAATGGATCCTTCGATATGATATACTAATAATGGCCAAGTCCATGTGAATTGATGTGATCAATGTTACTTGGATGTTTTCGGTTTACCTAAAGATCGAGACTAGTAAGATTGATCACTAAGGGTGACTTTCCATGTCTTATATTTGATTAAAGGATATCGCATGATAAAAGGATATGATATATATTGTTCATTAAATTGTATCGATTTTCATATTCATGCTACTTAGGTAGTCGTATTGCCTTGCTAGAGACCACTTATATGTCAAAATTCATGACATAAAAGACCTTACAATTTGTCATATGATAACTTATTAATAGGGCATGGAAAGATACCCTTAATGTTCAATTGTACTAGTCTCGATCATTAGGCGGACTGAAAACATCTAAATGACATTGATCATATCAATTTACTTGGACTAGGCCATTTAACAATCTAAAATATTGAACGATCTACTGATATCTCTCTTTATACAAAATGGAAAAACTTTATCTTGATCACATACCTTCACATATTATTCATATGGTAACCAATAATAATCTTTATAATTGTCCAGTTAAAGACAATGTTTGATGATATCAAATTACCATGCTCCTAATATAGAAGTCTATGGTAATCTCAAGTTGAATTACTAAATGATATAGCTATCATGAGTAAGAACTATGACTTAATCCATATAGCGTTCTCATAGCGGGTTGGTCTAATACCGTGTTCCCTAAAAAGTACTTATGATCTCGATTTGTATCCTTATACACCCCAATTACCCATAAATTGGGCCTCGCCCGACCTAAACCCCTGTGGACCTTTCGGAGCCTGCCTCACAAGGGCAACGAAAGCCTGTCAGCCTTTAGATCCATTTATATAAGTAAATTTATAATTTTAAGTTGCGTTATTAGTATTTTTCAAGTTTTACAAGTTAGTAGAATTAATACATTAAATAACTCAACAACTATTTAGTAGTCGGACAACCTAGATGTGGAACCCTGTAAACATATCTATATCAAACCTATATATCAAGTGTAAAGTGTATATGAAAGTGATATTCAAGTCATAATCATCTCTTAAAACCCATAAAGTACTCTAAGAGTGATAAAACAACATATATATGATATACAAATAGTCAAAAACCTACAAAAATGAGTAAGGGAGGGCCGCTCCGATGTCGTCAGAGTACATCACCTAATATCGGCGCCTTTCCCTACTCGACCGTAGATTTTCACTCATTCACATACAAGAATGAAGAGTCTAGTAAGTAAAAGCCAGTAGGATCTAAATAGTACTTGAAGATAAATAAAGCAGTCTAAAACACATGCGAATAGAAAGAAAGATAAAAGGAATGCATAACAATAAGACTGAACAATGAAAGTACAACGTTAAATGAATGTCAAAAGAAGCAACTAGAGAGGCACCAAAGTAGTCCAAGACAATCGAGTGCAGGTGCCACAGGGTCGAGGTCATAGAGTAGCGCTAACGCCAACTGGACTCGAGTCTTAAGATGCGACAATGCCTACCGTACCTAGACCGTCATGAATGAGGAATAACAACTGTGCCCCAGATAGTACACATCTCATCCCGACCAAACAATCCAATGAATCGAGGTCATGGCTCCGGTAGCTAGCTGACTACCACTCCAATCAGAGACACCCTCTCTCACTTTGCCCTCGTACACTCATATTGGAGTAGGAACTCCAAGAAAGGTAAGATAATGCAATAACAATAAAATATAAAGCTCATTGAACTACTATACATTTCCTAGCTGGTTTTATGTAAATCTGATCCATGCTAATATGCTCTCTTGTGGCTCCAACAAGACCTTGAACTAGCCCCCGATTCACAACTCTATCTCCCTAAGTCCCTCACATCATTTTAGTTGGTTTTGGTGCATTAGAGTTTGTTTCCCTTACTAATCCTCTATTAAGTATAATTCAATCCATAGTATGATTTGCTTTTTATTATTGTCCTTATATTATATAAAGATGTAGAGGTTATACAAATACACCTAACGTCTTATACATTATATACATGTATGTATGCTATATAAATATATATAACCACTTAATGCATCAATAAATCTCTACCAACTTTTTTAGGAGTCTTATCATTTATTACTATTATTATTTTAACACTAGATTAATCTTTGGTTACATAAAAACTCACTTTTACCTATATACAATAGTAAATTATCTGATTAGCTTACTTAGGCACATCAAACTTGCTTATATACCCATTTTTGTCGTACAATCAACTTTAGCTTTTTTTCTATTAAATTCAAGCCTTCTAATTTATTTAAATGATTCAAGTGTAATTACTCCATTAACTTATTAAAAGTCATTAATTTATACAAGAAAGTTTAATCATTTGTCTTTAGGCCTAATTTTCTTTATATCACAACTTAGACATATTAGATAAATAGAATTAGCTTACTTTAGGCCTAGTTGTCTTTATTTCACAACTTAGGCGTATTAGATAAATAGAATTAGATTACTTTATTATTTGACTTAGGTACTTAAGTATTTCAAATTAATACCTAAGTTATTAGCTAAATCAATGTTGTACTCAAATTTCCAATTCTCAAATAATTTAATCTTAACTATATTGAATATGTCGTCAATCTATGCATCATTTATTTTATTAATACACATTAATTTGGATTAACCTTAAACACTCAAGAAAGACATGCGTGAATTTAGTTGATCAATATACATATGTGTGTGTTGTTGATTAATTAAAGGGGATGCAAGCAACATTAGGAAGATGAGAGTATGAAGAAGTAGCTTGCATGAATAAGATCGTCATTAAAAAGAAACAAATCAATAAGAATCAAAAGCATGGTTAAGAATTTAAATATGATAAATTATTGTGGAGAATGTGTAGAACATGCCTTGAGACCATATGAATTTTTAAATTCCTTGTTGTCTTTAAGCTTTATCCAACTCCATTAATAGTAGGATTCCTTCAAATTTTCTTTCTAGAACTCTTCGAAATGAATTTTAGTTAAGTCCCTAATGACTTTTATCCTTTTATACATTTATTTTAAAATTCATTAGTCATTGATTAATTAAGCCAACCTAGCTTAATTAAGTCTAAATCCAAACTCTCCATATCATTTCTACATATGCCAAATGTCTGACAAAGTGTAAACCATGTATTTTCCATGCAACCTATACATTTACATAGATTAAGTGACCTTTTATCAACATATTTACCAAGCATGCCATATGCCTTCGAATTTAAATTGGTTCCTTAATATGAATGAAGGAGAATTGTACATTAATTTCAATCTTCCATAGAACGCCTCTCCAGGTGCATCATATGTCTTATTTCATTTCTACAATATAATCATAAGTTATTTTAGATGTGCATTGTCAAATATAGTAATGTGGTAATTTAAATGAAAATCCCAACTTAGGATAATCTCTTAATTAAATGGCATGATAGTCATGTAACTATTTTTGTCATATCTTATCGCCTACTCGTACACGGGTACCAATAATATACACACATACTAACTATTAAACCTTACTCATATTTTGATGCAATCAGACCAATAATTAACTTAAATTTGACATTTTAGAGTATAAAATAATTGCTACACACACTAAACAAACATAATATACCTTGGTATTGAATCCCAAGGGTTGACCAAGCACGCCACATCACATAAAGTCCTCGTCATAGTCCTGCTGTGACATGTGGCACAAGTTAAAATATTGGTGTCATTACAACCTTCCCAACTAATAAGAATTTCATCCTCAAAATTGAAATAACTTCAAGTAGAACTTAATGGAATTAAAATAGGTCAGGGAAGTGCTTGCGCATATAGGACTCCCCAACTCCCAGGTCAGTTCCTCTTCCCCGTAATGCTGCCACTCGACAAGTACTGAAAGGATTTTCCTATTCCTCATTACCTTCACCTTATCTAAATCTGCTATTCCTCATAGGTGATGTCCTCTCTGAGGCCTATCTTGCTCAAATCTACCATTAGACGTCTGCCTTCTCTCGACCATCCAATCTAAACATCGAGATATGAAATACAGGGTGAATCCCAGCTAATTGTGGTAGTAGCTCTAACTCATGTGCAACCTTGCCACTCTCCTCTTGATCCTGAATGGACCGATAAACCTAGGCGCGAGCTTTCCTTTGATTCCAAATCTCTCTTGACCATTTACAAATGATACCTTTAAATACACTTAGGATCCCTCGTCATACTTTAACTCGTCGTAGTACTTTTTGTAGTATTTTTTCGGTCTCTCATGTCGTAACGACCCTCAAGTTTAAACATGCCACGTGTCACATTTCAGGACCGTTTATTGGACCGTCATGACTTGACGTACTTTTCGAAGCCTCTGGAGTTGACACCGAGGTACGTTTTATTTTTCTATGGTGAATGTATTATTTATTTATACTCAAATGTGAATTTCTAATGTGTAATTGTATGTTTATTTGTTGTGCCGAATTTGCGAGTAAGGTATACTCGGGGCATTCGTTGAGTTAAGTCATGAATGGGACGTACCTCGAGTTGCGTATCGATGTGGGACCGAGGTAGCAGCTTATGGGGTAAGTTTAGTTTGAACTAACTATAGTTGTATGGTCCTTTAATGTGGTCATGTTAAATATTCAAATAGGAAGCCCAAGTTAGTGAACTATCATTGGCCAAACGATGTGCATCGAGACACGTGATGACCTATCTAGAGACTAAATGAGTCTATATTTGGATTCACTTATGCATGACTTATGGGACAAGTGTGTAAAGGTGGTCCGCAATATAAGCCTTAAGATACGTAAGTGCAAATAGATGTGAGGCTATTGTGTAATCACTCCTATCACATATATATACATTAGTCAACTAAACTTGTCACTTAAGATTTCGATCTCAATGATTTGGAGAAGAAGAGAGTCTGCTAGAATGATCAAAGGAAGGGAAGACTTAATAATTCAATGAAGTTGGTGAAGAAGATCAAGTTATCAAGCTAGGTAATTCCTTTAACATAGCTTGGTCAATTCAACGAACTCATCTATTTGATGTTGTGGGGTGTTGTTTTATGTTGTGGTTAATGTTAAGGACCTCTAGTAATGTGTATGAGGGCCCCCAAGATATCACCATGGCCTATGTGTGGATGAAACCGAGAATTCGATATGCAGAATCCTAGGTTCTACGACACATGGTGCTAGGTATTAGAGTTAGTGCACTAATGTTTAAATTAGTGCGCTAATGTCAAAAAATTAGCACGCTAATATTAATTAGCACGTTAGATGTATGAGGTAGCGCGCTAATATTGAAATTAGCACACTAACATCAGAATTAGAGCGTTAATTTCCCTGGCAGCACATAAAGTTAAAATTTGCAAAAATCTCCAAAACATTATAATTCTGTCTAAAACATGTTTTAGGTCCTCACAAACCTAAAGGGAGGTCTCGGGAGTGCGGGTGATCATTTTTGGGAACGTGTCCGATCCACGAGGGCGGGATAATGCGAGTCTAATGTAAATGAGTAACAAGTTAAAGAAATGCATAGTAATTCATATTCATTATTTTTGTTTTTATCAATACAAGCGTTTTCTTGGAATTCTATTCTTATTTCCTTGGTTGAGTGTATATGGCCTAAGTATGTTAGAAAGATACTCCTGGGATTATAGCTAGCTGGGCAAACGTGAACACATGCAGCTACCCAACCAAACATGCGTTTTCCCTGAGTACTGGATTGTTGTGGATTGTTATGGACTTAAGACCAATTAGTATGCCTCTTTTGATCCTTAGGCACTCATTTTCGTCTTGAATATCTGTCGGTCTGTTTATCATGCACTTTCATTGTTTTTATTTGTCTTTAAATACCCGCATGATGTTTGGACTATTTTGAATGATTCATGAATTACTATTTATACCCTTCTGGTTACTCTTTTCTACTTTACTGTACTCACTATCTAGTTTCTGACGGTGGGCGCGGATCGAACAAAGACGAGCAAGGGCAAAGGACCGGTGATCGATGATTTCCTTTGAGGACTTTTTTGAGCGATTTCTTCCTTACACTATAGTATGTTTTGTCATTTTTGTTGTAATTATTATATATTATTGTTTTTTATTACACTGGGACATATTGGGATCGTGTGATATAGAATATTAATGTTTACCTATTGATTTTAGGTTCCACATCGTAGGTGGTTTCACCTTTATTTAAATCTAGGTTATTTAACCTTATCATAGTTTTAATTCCGTTACAAACTATTCTGTAAAAGACAACTTAATAACTCAATGTTAAAAATAAGAATTTAATGAGAATGCAACTATTTGAGGCTGACTAGGTTTGCGTCGACTTTGCAAGGAATGACTCGGAGGTCCACGTGGGATTATGTCGAACGGGGCCTAGTTTTATAGGGAATTGGGTTTTTCAAACATGCGTACCCTTCAGACGTAGTTTGATTTGTCATATCTTCTCTTTGTGATCCACTACAATCTCTGGCCCAATAGTTCCCATATCCTCGTTCTATGCCCAACATTATGGATATCTGCATGGCTTGCCGTAAAGTGCCTCAAACGGTGCCATTCCAATACTGGCTCGATAACTATTATTGTAAGCAAACTCGCACGGATGAAGATATTCCTCCCCATGAACCACCGTACTCTAGTACATACATCCTCTACATGTCCTCAAACACCAAGACTAGTCACTCTGACTGTCCATCAGTTCGCGGATGGTAAACTGTACTCATATCCAATTACGTGCCAAACTATGCCTGCATGCCCTACCAAATCTGTGATGTAAACTGTGGACCTTTTTCAGACACAATTGACAATGGGACCCCGTGAAGTTGGACTATCTCTTGCTCATACAAACTGGCCAACCTATGCACTTGATGTGCAATAGAGATCAGTAAGAAGTGCATGGACTAAGTCAACCTTTCCACAATCACCCATATACTGTCGTGTCTGCACTAAGACCGAGGTAATCTATTGATGAAGTCTATTACAATATGCTCCCACTTCCACCGAGGAATGGGAAGTGGTCGGAGTAGTCCAGTAGGCCTTCGATGCTTAGCTTGAACTCGTTGGCATATCTCGTACGCTCTAACGTAATAAGAAACGTAGGTCTTAATCCTAGGCCACCAAAAGAAATGTGGCATGTCAGAATACTTCTTAGTCTGATCTGGATGAACCATAAAACTTGAGTAGTGAGCCTCCATAAGTATGTCCTCTCAAATCTCAGGTATGAGTTTCTTGACTAACTCCACTTTGGGTGATCTAGACTCTGACCCATTTCAATGAACCTCTAATGGAGCTTTTTAGCCTATTGACCCTAAAGTACACTCTCGACTGACACTGTCTAAGTCCTCAACAGCTTCTGGAATCTTTGCTGAATAAAGTGTGTCTGCTACCTCAAGCAACGCATACTCGCGTGTTGTATGACATCTCACAATTTCTACATCTAACCCCCTCCTACTCAAAGCATCCGCCACTACATTGGCCTTCCCTGGATGGTACTCCAATGAAAAATCAGAATCCTTCAGGAACTCCAACCATCTCCTCTGTCTCATGTTTAGTTCCTTCGAGATGAAGAGATATTTTAGACTCTTGTGATCAATGTACAGAGTGAACATCTCACCGTACAAGTAATGATGCCATATCTTTAGTGCAAATACTACATGAACTAGCTTTTAGTCATATGCTGGGTAGTTCTTCTCATGAATCTTGAGTTGTCGGATGCGTAGGCTATCACACTATTGTCCTGCATCAAAACACAACCCAAACTGACCTTAGAAGCATGGTGTTCACATCAAAGCCCTTCCCCATATCTGGTAACACTAACACCGCCTCTGTAGTCAATCATTCCTTTAAAGTCTTGAATGCCTCCTTACAGCTGTCATTCCACTGGAAAATGACTTCCTTATTTGTCAACAGTGTCATCAGCGCTGCAATCTTAGAGAAATCCTACACGAAACGCCGATAATATCCTACAATCCTAAAAATCTGAGGATGTTTGTCACTAATATCGGTGTAGGCCAATCAATCACTGCTCTAATCTTAGCGGGGTCTACTGAAACTCCACTAGTTTTGATAATATATCCCAGAAATCCAATCTCTGTAAACAAAAACTTGCACTAGCTAAATTTGGCATACAGTCGATGCAACCTCTGAGTCTGCAATATTGTCCTAAGGTGCTCCTCATGATCCTCACAACTCCTAGAATAGATGAGAATATCATTAATGAACATTATCATGAATCTATCCAAATACTCTCATAATACTCATTGCATGAGATCCATGAACATAGTCGGGGCATTCATCGGCCCAAAGGGCATGACAGTGAACAAGAAGTGCCCATATCTTATGCGGAAAATAGTCTTCTCCCTATCCTCGTCTCTAATCATGAGCTGGTGGTAGCCGGATCGCTAGTAAATCTTGGAGAACCACATGCTCCTCTCAACTGATTAAACAAGTCAACTATGCGAGGAAGTGGGTACTTGTTCCTCACGGTGGGTCTGTTTAGTTTTCTATATTTTATGCAAAGTCGTAAACTGTCGTTCTTTTTCTTGATGAATAGTATTGGTGTGCCCCATGGAGATATACCCAAGTGAATGAATCCCAGTCGTAACAACTCATCAAGTTGGTTGCTCAACTGCTTGAGCTCTCTCGGTGCCATCTTGTACAGCGAAATCGATATCGATTTCATCCCTAGCACTAAGTCGATATTGAAGTCGATCTCTCTCATCGAGGGTAATCTGGGTAGATCATCGAGAAAAATGTCTAGAAACTCAGATGCAACAAGTACCTCCTCAATCTAGTCTCTACTCTCTTCGTCATACTCATGACGCTGGATAAAGTCTCAACATCGATACTCGTAGCCACTTGGCCCCTGGTAATAAGTAAAGTAGTCGAAGTCCCTTGGAAGCTGAACTCGGCGTGATCTGGAAATCAAAATGTAACGACCTTACTGAAACACTTTAGCTGTGTGGTATGCAGCTAGCCAATCCATGTTTAGTAAGGCATTAAACTCTAGGAACTCTAATACCATTAAGTCTTCAAGCATCTTCTGGTCCTCTATCTCTATTAAGCAGTCAACACATAGTAAGTTCGGGTATATCTTTTCCCCAATAGCCATGCTAAGGATCAAAGGTCTCTCTAGCCTAATGGGCCTCAGTCCCAACTCTTCAATTATATGACCAGAAATGAAAGACACCGTAGATCCCGAATCAATCAAAGTATGCATAAATCGACGACAAATGTAAATCATACCATCAATCAAGTTATGCGTGACAACTAAATCTAGTGCAATGACGACATGAACATGTTCTCGTCCCTTCCACGATCGTCCTCTACCCAATTGCGGATAAGTACTCACAAAGTGTCATGTATGTTTGCACTAAAGACAAGCTATCCGTGGCCCTGGCTCTGGTGGAAGTCTTTATCCTTGTGACTAAGTGGACCTCTATCTATGTACTTGACCTGACTCTGCCCCTATCCATGTCCTAATCTCCGCCCCTGACCACTGCATCAGCCTCGGCCTCCGATATCTATCCGTTAATACTACTATTGAGGTACTAGTTGTGCTTAAAACTACGATAGGCTAGTGTAGCTATTTGTTGGCGCAGAAGGTACTGGCATTCTGTGTGCTGGGTGTGATGGTAGTGCCACAGACCCTTCACTCTGAGCCCTGACATCTCTCGGCATGAACGGTCGGTGCCTTTTCCTCCTCATATCATCCCTGATACATCTAGGGTCAGTGTTGCTCATCGGGACGTGTGCTCAAGTATGTCTATCTGGCTAGGCTCCTCTTATATGCAACTTGTAAGCTCCTTAGTTCAATAGTCACTACGGTGCCCCTGATGACTCTCAATAGCCCCTCCATGAAGTAGTGTGCCTAGTCAGCGTCTATGTTGGGGCATACCCCAACAACTGCAAATACTTGCCCATATACTACATCACCAACTTCCCACTGTATTGTCGGATGCTTAGAAACTCAGCCCTCTTCAACTTCAGAACAGAGGGCGGAAAGTAATTCGGATTAAACCGCCTCTTGAACTCTACCCAATCCTCGGGCTTACCCTAGGTACCCACCATACTATGCCACCATGCATTGGCCTATCTAAACATCAGCCCTAATGATATAGTAGATCTCGTGTGTTCTAGTGTGGCCAATATGTCATGTATTTTCTTGTGGCTCTTCACAAATCTCTCTGTCGCCTCGAGAGTCGAGTTCCATAAAACCCAGCTGGTATATGTCTCTGGAACTCTAGCGATTGTCTCACCTCAGCTGTCGCCCCAGTGCTCGTCACGCTAGGCATAGTCAACATAGTCTTTAATAGAGTATGGGGTGTTGCTAGTATTGTATGTGTCTATGCCAGCTCTACCTCATCTATTACGAGTCTTGTCGGTATGACAAGAGCCACTAGAGTGGCCTGTACAATGGGCGCACTCCCCTCAGAAGCAAGGGATGCTCTTGTCATAATTGGAGACGATAATGGTGCAAACTGTACCCTCAATAGCTTAAGGATCTCCTTAAGCTTATGGATGTGAGATATGACTAACTAGGACATCTCATCTAGCCTCCCCTATACATTTGCGCCTACCACCGCTACCGCTAGCCTTAGGATGATTAGTCATCGCGATCTGCAAAGAAAGCGAATTCTTAATTAGCTTATAGCTATCAGTAATAATATAATACAATACGATAAATAACATAAATAAATTCAAGTTTTAATTTCCCCAACTCACCTCACTAACCAACTAAAACTTTAAATCACGATTATAGGATTCCACTCTAAGTTCCAACCTTATCCAAACACTATTATTGATTTGTGTCTTATGTTGGTTGTAGATTGTTCTTGAGTTTACACCTAGCTTTTATCTAACCTAACTCCTTGATACCAATTTTGATGGCCCCAGTTACCCACAAATTAGGCCTCGCTTGGCCTAAGCCCACGTAAACCCTCGAGCCAGCCTCATAAGGTCAATGCAGGCCTAGTCGGCCTTTAGAATCATCCACATAAGTAAATTTATAATTTTAAGTCAAGTTATTAGAATTTTTCAAGTTTTACAAGTAAGCGAAATTAATACATTAAATAACTCAACAATATTGTAAAGGAGTCGCAAAACCTAAATGTGGAACCAGTAAACATATATATATCCAATACGCATATCAAGTGTAAAGTTTATACGAAAGTGATATATAAGTCATAATCATCTCATAAAACCCATAAAGTACCCCAAGAGTGATAAAACAACATATATATGACACAAATAGTCAAAAACCTACAAAAATGAGTAAAGGAAAGCCGTTCCAATGTCGTCATAGTATATCACCTAATATCGACGCCATTCCCTTACTCGCCGCAGATCTGCACTCATTCAAACACAAGAATGAAGAGTCCAGTAAGTAAAAGCCAGTAGGATCTAAACAATACTTTAAGATAAATAAAGCAGTCTAAAACTCATGCAGATAGAAAGAAAGATATAAGGAATGCATGACAATGAGACTGAATAATGAAAGTATAATGATAAATGAGTTTCAAAAAAGCAACTAAAGAGGAGCCCAAGTAGTCCAAGAGCACCAAGTGCGGGTGCCACAGGGTCGGGGTCATAGAGTCGTGGCAATGCCAAGTGGACTGGGTCCTAGGATGCGGCAGCCCTTGCCATAACTAGATTGTCGCGAATGAGGGATATCAACGGTGCCCTAGATAAATTATTTCTCATCTCGACCAAACAATCTAGTGAATCGAGGTTATGGCTCCGGTAGCAAGCTGACAACCACTCCAATAAAATATAAAGCTCATTGAATTACTGTACATTTCATATCTAGTTTTACATTCCTTGGATCCATGTTTAATACGCTCTCTCGCTGCTTCAACTTGACCCCAAACTAACCCCCGATTCCCAACTCTATTGCACTAAGTCCCTCACATCAACTTAGTTAGTTTTGGTGTGTTAGAGCTTGTTTCTCTTACTAATCCGCTATTAAGTATAATTAAGTCCATAGCATGATTTGCTTTTTATTATTGTCCTTATATTATATAAAGGTGTAGAGGTTATACAAATACACCTAATGTCTTATACATATATATATATATATATATATATATATATATATATGTATGTATATATGTATGCTATATAAATATATATAACCACTTAAAGCATCAAAAGATATCTACACACTTATTTTAGGAATCTTATCATTTACTAGTATTATTACTTTAACACTAGATTAATCTTTGGTCACAAAAAATTCACTTTTACCTGTATAAAATAGTAAATTATTTGATTAGCTTACTTAGGCACATCAAACTAGCTTATATACCCATTTTTATCTTACAATCAACTTAAGATTTTTCTTTCAATTAAATTCAAGCCCTCTAATTTATTTAAATGATTCAAGTGTAATTATTCCATTAACTTATTAAAAGTCATTAATTTATACAAGTAAGTTAATTCATTTTTCTTTAGGTCTAATTGTCTTTATTTCACAACTTACACATATTAGATAAATCAAATTAGCTTACTTTAAGCCTAATTGTCTTTATTTCACAACTTAGGCATTTAGATAAATAGAATTAACTTACTTTATATATTTGACTTAGGTACTTAAGTATTTCTAATTAATACCCAAGTTTTTAGCTAAATCAATGTTGTACTCAAATTTCCAATTCTCAAAAAATTTAATCTTAGCTATTGAACATGCTATCCATCTATGCATCATTTCTTTTATTAATACACATTAATTTGGATCAATCTTAAACACTCAAGAAAGCCATGCATGAATTTAGTTGATCAATATACATAAGTGTATCTTGTTGATTAATTAAAGGGGATGCAAACAAGATTAGGAAGATGAAAGTATGAAGAAGTAGGTTGCATGAATAAGATCATCATTAAAAAGAAACAAATGGATAAGAATCAAAAGCATGGATAAGAATTTACATATGAGAAATTATTATGGAGAAGGTGTAGAACATGCCTTGAGACGATATGAGTTGTCTTCAAGCTTTCTCCAACTCCATTAATGGTGGGATTCCTTCCAATCTTCTTTTTAGAGCTCTTAGAAATGAATGAGTTAAGCCCTAATGACTTCTACCCCTTTATACATTTATTTGAAAATTCTTTAGTGATGGATTAATTATGTTAACCGAGCTTTATTTAGTCTAAATCCAAGCTCTCCATCTCATTTCTACATATGCCAAGTGTACTACAAAGTGCACAATGACAATTCTGCCCTTGTTCATCCATGTATTTTTCATGCAAACAAGACATTTACATATATTAAGTGAACTTATTTTTCAACATATTTACCAAGTATATCATCATAGGCCTTTGAATTTAAATTGGTTCCATAATATGAATGAAATAGAATTTCGCATTAACTTCATTCTTCCATCGTACGCCTCTCGAGGTACATCATATGCCTTATTTCATTTTTATACTATAATCATAAGTTATTTAGATGTGCATTGTAATAATATTGTAATGTGGTAATATAAATAAAAATTCCAAATTAGGTCATTCTCTTAATGAAATAGCATTATAGTCCTATAACTATTTTTGTCCTATCTTATCACCTACTCGTACCAGGGTACCCATAATATAAATACATACCATCCATCGAACCTTACTCGTATTTTGACATAATCGGACCAATAATTAACAAATATTTGACATTTTTTAGTATAAAATAAACACTACACATACGAAACAAACATAATATACCTTGGTGTTGACTCCCAAGGGTTTACTAAGTACGCCGTGTCAGATAAAGTCCCTGCCGGACTCGTGCTGTGACTCGTGGCACGAGTTAAAATATTCTGTTCATTAGACGCTTGATCATCACGCGGTCGTCAATCAAGGTTCACACTAGTCTTAATTCATTATAGTTCCCAGTATAATATCGATTAAGAAAATTTATGATATTTGAATAAACACCCATGGATCTTACTATAAGGTAGAAATGCAATAACTTACAATAAAACGTCAAATGAAAACCTCAATTTTATTAACTAAAATTATAAGATAAATAATGTTTGTAAATTGATATATGGCACATGCCCCAACACTAAATGACCGCCACATGCGTATGAATGACAATGACATAAGATAGAATGTGTTTCCAGCTGAGGAATACACTTGTAAATCATTTGATCTGTGCCGAACTTCCATAAATATGGATCGTCCCATAAATAATGCTTCGAATCGTAGTGAGTAATTTTATGGTAACTACTTAGTAGCTAGATAGTTAACATGTTTAGCATACCATTGAACTTCAAAGGACGCTGAATAAATGTGTTCGTCAGGGAACTCATCATTGAGAGCAGTAGGTGGTTCTCCGTTTTTTAGGTGACCGAGATGGTCCGTCACTAGATTACCGACACATTTCTTGTCTTTAATTGTAAGACCAGACTCTTTGAGTAAGAGTATCCATCTTATGAGTATAAGCTTAGACTCATTTTTAGAAAACTATGTAACCCAAAGCTGCATGGTCTTAATAGACATTGACTTTGGTAGCTAGTAGATAAGGCCTAAACTTTTCAAGTGCAAAGACAACTGCAAGAAGTTCTTTCTCTGTAGTGGTGTAAATCATTTGAGCAGCATCTAAAGTTCTAAATGAATATTTAATCACATGATATTCTCTCCCTACTTTTGTCTAAACATGGCTCTCGCAGTATAATTTCTCGCATCACACATAATCTTAAAAGGAAGCGACCAATTAGGAGCTCTGATGATCGGGGCGGAGGTGCATGCAATCTTTAATATGGAAAAAGACTTGTTACATTCATCGTTATAGAAAAATGGTAACTCTTTTAAAAGTAAGTGACACATAGGTTGAGCTATCTTGGAAAAATTCTTGATAAACCACCTATAAAAGCCTATATGACGTAGAAATGCATGTATCTCTCCTATAGTGGAAGGATGGGGCAAAGTACGAATGATATCCATTTTTACTCGGTCAACTTCTAGAACTCTTGATGAAACAATATGACACAAAATCATCACTTGGCCAACCATAAAATGGCATTTGTCATAGTTGAGAACAAGGTTTTTTTCAATGCATGAAGATAACACCTAGGTCAAATTGTCAAGACAATTGTCGAAAGAATCTCATTAAATGGTGAAATCATCCATAAAGAATTCAATGTAGTTCTCCAAAAATTCAAAGGAAACGTTTACCATGCACCACTTGAATGTTGCGGGTGTATTACATAGCCCAAACGACATACACTTGCAAGCAAATGTTCCAAAAGAACAGGTGAAGGTGGTACTCTTCTGATCATCAAGTGTAATAGGAATCTGATGAAACCCTAAATATTCATCTAAACAATGGTAGTTGGATTTTCCAACCAGACGCTTAAGCATATGATCTATGAATGGCAAGGGAAAATGATCTTTCTGATGATTGCATTGAGTTTTCTATAGGCAATACAAACTCGACATCCGTTTTGGACATGGGTAGTTACCAACTATCCTTAGGCATTTGATACGATAGTTACTCAGTTTTTTTGGGTACGAATTGCATTAGACTAGACCACTTGCTGTTAAAAATGAGATAAATCATCTCTATATCAAGAAATTTCAGAATGTTTTTCATGACTATTTCCATCATAGGCAGTCTTAATCTCCTTTGAACTTGCCTCAAAGGTTTGTAGTCATCGTCTAGATGTATTCTATGTGTGCATATGGAAGGATGCAATCCCTTAATGTAAGCTAGCGTCCATCCTATCACTTTCTTGGAGTGTCGTAGGATGCGCACTAATATTTCCTCCTCAAGTTTCAAGAATTTGCTCGAGATGATTACTGTAAGTGATTCATTCTCACCAAAGTAGGCATACTTCAAGTGATCGGGAAACTCTTTCAAATCGAGCTTTGGGAATTTGTTAAGTGAAGGCTCAAGCTTGGGACCAGAGGAGAACAAATCCATGGGGACAAGGGTTCATAATGGAGTTCATAAGACACTCACTCCTTAACGACATCATCGACATTGTTGTCGAGTGAACGAATGTGCTCAAAATAATTTGAAGCGAGTCCTTGATCGATGACTGAGTTCAATGTACCTCCGGTAGGATAATCAATACTCACTTGTACAAGTGGATTAATTGCATCCAATGTACACATGGATGATACATCAGCAGGATATTTCATGGCATCGTAAATTTTAAATATCACAACATCACCATCAAATCCCATAGTTAATGATCCGTCTATGACATCAATCTTAGCATATGCCTTTTTAATGAAAAGACATCCAAATAGAATCAATGAGGAATTGGAGAATGGGTCCTCTTTAATGTCTAAGATGAAAAAGTATGCAGGAAAGTATAATGATCCTACAACAATAATGATATCTTCTAAGACTCATATAGGGTGTATAATATATCTATCTGCTTACTAGATCACTATCATGGTTTCCCTGAGTTGTTTGTAATTAAGATACTCAAAGACAGACAAAGTCATGACATTTATTGATGCTCTTAAGTCTAACAATGCCTTAGAAAAGTGTTTAACACCAATGGTAATAGGCACTAAGAACATTCCTAGGTCCTTGCACTTAGGAGGAACTTTCTTTTGATGTATGGTTGAGACACTTTAACCAATGATGACTCTCTTAGGTTCCTGTCGCTTTGACTTGTTTCTACACAACTCCTTCAAGACCTTGGCGATCCTAAGCTTGTTGGTAACAATATCTTGCAAAAGCATATCAATCACTACTTTCATTAGGGTGTCTATGATTCCTTTGTCTTGTTCCTCTTTCTTTGATATTACAAGACGTTGGGGAAATGGAGGATGAATTAAAGTATGTTTGGTGATTGGTTCTACCTTATGTTCCATAGGTGGTGCAATAATAACTTCTATTTCATGTTCAGCCTCTGTCCTTACCTCCTTTAATTTACTTGGTAGATTTGGTTACTTGGGTCCTTCGAGTTAATCTCCACTCCTCAAAGTAATCTTACTAACATTAAAAGAATGTAGTGTGCGTAGTATTTCTTACCTATTTTCTTTGAGCTTCAGACTTGACTTGCTCGATCTGCTTTGCCATCTAACCTAATCTTGTGTCACTCATTTGGCCGTAAGACTCAAACAGATTCAAAAGTTCTTCCATAATGACTGCTTTTAGCTATGTATGATTGTTATGCTTTTAGAACATATAAATGATGATCATGCCATGAAGGTTATAGCTTTGATCATCCTTACCACTCTCCCGCCTAATGGGTCAGCTCGTGGAACTTGGACATCTCTCCTGAAATGATCCTAGAAATTGCTTAACCACATTAACTTGAAATCTATCTTTAAATGTAAAAAATTAGTTATTTATGGTGTGTGTATATACTCAAAACTAGTATTGCAAGCTTGGACTCTCCTAATCCTAACATTAAATGCTTCATCATGGACTTTAATTCTAACATTTCACTTTCAAGCCTATTTTCTTACGAATTGACTCCAACTTGACTCATGTATGTCTTATCTGCTACACCATAAGGTTTAGATTGATTTGCCTTTTTTGAATGATTTTCTTGGTTTCAGAGGGTGTGACTTTTGAAATACTTCCATTACATAATTTTTCCAACCACCATTTCTCACTATTAGTTAGCCTTTCACAGAGGTTTTCTAACAATGATTTCTCAGTGAAATCATTTTGTGGGCAAGGGTGATAAAGTATTTTTAAATCTCTCCCAATACTTAAAGAAAGATTCTCCTTCCTTTATGTAAATGATGAAGATTTGTCTCCTAATGGAGATAATCTTACTCATTAGAATATAATGTTTCTAAAATTAAAGATGTAGATCCTTCTAAGAATGGATAGATCTTAAGGGTAAGTGGAACAACCAATCTAGAGCATTACCTCTTAGAAAGAATGGAAAAAGCCTTCAACTTAACCATATCAGGCTCAGTTGTAGTAGGTTTCATACCTACAACCCATTCAAATTCTGCTAGAGATTTCTAAGAATCACCATCATCTCTTCCAAGAAATGTTGAAAGTTTCCAGATAACTCTTTGGCTTAGTTAGGAAACTATACCTAGAGGTTGAGAACCTCCTTGAAGTTAGTTCACTTCCCCGAAAGTGAGTTCCTTTTTTTCATAGCTCAATTTTTATGTTAACCTAGAAAATCGTTTAACATAGTACCCGACAACGGCACTAAAAATTAATATTACATCATACAACACCAATAGTAGTCATGATTTACCGACTACTTCAATATGTAGAAGGATTCTTGGCTACAATTAAAAAGAAATGGGGGTGGATTTCTAATCAACCTAATCTAGAACTAATAAACTTAACAACTTACTCTAAACACTGGACCATTTATAGACAACAAAAAAAATGATTTAAACAATATACTAAAATCTTAGATTAAGAGCATTTTCACAATTGAAAAGTAATTGGCTTAATCATTGTTTACAAAAGGTATCCATCCTATTAGATTCTCATAGACAAGTTCAAGTGCGGACACTTTGTTTTCTACGGACGATGGTAGGAACGAACAACAGCCACCTATTCATTGGCTACTACACAAGCATAGCATATTCAATCTAATCTAATGAAAAACCAATATATTTATATTTAATACAATCAAAGTTACAAGATTCCAATGAAAGTAAAATTCGCTTTCAAGAACAAAACCAAATATCATCAACACTTGCAATTGTAGAAAACTCTCAATCTAGTGAGAACTTAGTTACTAGTACACATATAAACTAATTACAATAAAAAAAAAGAATTAAAGTACCTTAAAAGTAAAGAACAAACACCTGAAAATAGGATAACCAAAACTCACATAAGCTCATCTCTTCAAAACTTAAAAACTAGAGAAAAGACAAGATGAGATATTTTTCGCATGTCTAATCCAAGATATTTATATGGGTTGGAAGTCCAATGGAATAGATTCACCAAATCTAACAAATCCACCGAATTCGGGATTTAAAATCCATATATTTATTCAACATCATATGTTGAACGAAAACATCGCTGAAGAATCATTACCAAACTGTTGTGATGCTCTATTTTATGTGCAATTTGTCCCAAATCAAGCCCAGCGTCGTCATACTGTCGTACGTACTCTTTATGGAGCTAGGTGTGTCTTTCCTATTTGACTCTCAATTTTCTCTTGAGTCTCCATAAGTCTTTTCCTAATCTAAGTTTGGTGTCAAAACTTCAATATCATTATGTTAAGCCCGACAATTCCATGGCAATGTTTGACCAACTAGAGGCGCTGTGAAGACGTTGAACTTTCTTTTGGCTTTTTTTCTTTGATTCTTCTTGAAAATCTCTCCTTTTTTGTTCAATAATTTGTTTTAACATTGAAAACACAAAAACAAATATCTACTAGTATAATCGATGATAAAATTATTGGAGTTGAAAGCAAAAATGTACAAAAACATAGCATATCTGATGATTTATTTATAACCCTAATCTCATTGACTATGTATTTAAACAAAAATTTGGGCTTCAATCCCCTTTTGGTTTGAAATAACTACGGAGAGAAATTTAAGAGGAACACAAGAACACTTGCTTGGTGGATTTGGTGGAGGAGAGATAATTCTCATCAAGATCTCGCAACTCAAGGTAAATACTCGTCTCATATTCTCTAATTTCATTTATTTGATTCACATATTCGATGATGGGATTTGGTATCTATTTGAGTTATAAGATGGAAAATGAACCCATATGCTTTCATTTGTGATTTGGGTCATCTCTATTTCATATTCTTTGGTTTATTCAAAAGGATTTTCAATATATATGTGTTAATGGTCAATTTGTGGTTTGGATGCATTATTTGATGGTATCGGAATATCTTTTGGTTACAAATGAGGTGTTCTTTACTCTTTAGATCGAATCTCGGCCCATGAGGGTCAGCGTGGTTGTTGGAGAATTTGGGAAATCGATTTCAAATTTGAGATTTTGAGTTAGTGCCCAGCGGCTTGCCAATACTTGTGATTTTGGGATTCAGTCCAGCAATCCTCAGCTTCATGGTGTAGAACATATGGCGCGTGCAGATTGCTGAACCTACTTTTTGGTTGTCAATTCAAAGCCAACATTTTTGCCCCAGCGCCTTGTGAGTAAACTGACAGTGTTGGGATGACACTGGACATTTTTGGAAAATAAATCGAATCTTGTTGTTTACTAGAATTACCTAATTTTTGTTGGGACATATACCCTAGCACAATCTACAAACATTATTTATCTTATAATTTTAGTTAATAAATTGAGGTTTTCATTTGCTATTTTATTATAAGTGATTGCATGTTTACCTTATAGTAAGATCTATGGGTATTTGTTCAAATATCCTAAATGTGATAGATTGATAATGGCCAAGTCCATGTGAATTGATATGATCAATGTCACTTGGATGTTTTTAGTTTACCTAAAGATCGAGACTAGAATAATTGAACATTAAGGGTGATTTTTTAGGCCTTATGCTTAGTCAAAAGATATCGCACAACAAAAGGATATGATATATGTTATTCATTAGGTTGTATCGATTTTGATATTCATGCTACTTGGGTAGTCATAATTTCTTGCTAGAGACCTCTTATGACTTGTGTGCCAAAATGGTTTTGATTCATTGCCAACATCGCGTGAACTTGTTGGGTCGCACACAATGAATGGCTTTGGCACAATGAATTTTATATGATAAAATTCATGACATAAAAGCCCTTATAATTTCTTATATTATAAATTATTAATAGAGGCATATGTGTAATTTTTTTAAACTACCAAAATACAATTGTTGTATTACGAATAGGATTTTAATAAGGGCTTATCTACACATATAAATAAAACCCTAAAACGAAATATGATTTTCATTTTTGCAAATTTTGAGTTCTAATGTTTTAGGAGAGAAAAAAAAATGTTTTTAATCTTTCTTAGGGCTAGCACTCCAAATTATGGTCACCATTCGTATGCGAATTTTTGATAGAGGATGCGCGCTTAAACGTCTTGGAGATCAACAATCACATAAGAAAATCACGGATTAAGGCATAGGTTACTTTTAGATCCGGTTTTATGGAACCTATTTTGGATCCTCTTAGGGTTTTTAAAAAATCATTTTGAATTTTGCAGCGTATGAACGACAAAAATCCAACAATTTTATCGAGATATAATGTCGAAAAAGGGTCAGGGCAGTGGTAAGTAACCTCTAAAACCTTTTTCGTTACGGCGAAGGCGTGACATTGTAGATTGTCTATTTGTAGATTTAGTTTTTGTAAAACTTTCTATTTTGTTTTTGCACCTAATACACTTGGAAGACTTTTATTTAGCACTTAATATATGTCTTACTAGTCTATTTGTATATTGTCTTCTAGTATTAACGCAGGTTAAGGCTTACTAGATCATCGTCTGACTCGTTGGTTCATCTTGAAAGGTTTGTCGATGGTTTAGGCTATGCAGCCCTGGTCGTAGGAATTACGGTTGTCTCAATTGGTATCAAAGACTAAGCGTCAAATCCTAAGAAGTGTTGGTTAATGGTAACCTTGAATTATATCCAAATTCCTGATACCAACAGAACAGTTGGTATCAGAGCCTTAGGTAGCAAAACCTAAAGGGACAGTATGTAGGGAATATCACATTTGGTATCTAGTTACTAGGAAAGATCATCGGTTATGTGATGAACTTTGGTAGTAAAACCTATAATGAAAAGTTTAGTACAATCCATAAATTGGGAATATGACTCAGTTAAAAATCACATATAGTATCCAAATAGTATATAACTTCAGCAACTTTAAGGATTAGTAAGTTGTTGAACTTAGGATAGGTTGGTCATCATTAAGTAATGGAAGCATCCGCGTAGGCTTATAGTCTACATTGACTTATTATGCAAAAGAGACCAAACTTTAAGTGGGAATGAGAATTGAAATGAACAAGTATATGTATGATGCTATTTGCTTGTGTATATGATGTTTATATCATTAGATATGTTGTTCAATCATCTAGTCTCCTATGTAAATTTTTGAAACTAACTTCCTTGAACTGCTCATAGTGCATAATTAGTACTTGAGGTAAAAGTTCATATGGCATTAGAAGCACTAAGGGTGCATAGGGGACTGATGATGGACATTGGCGTGCTCAAATGGAGCACTAGATGGCTGAGAGTCATCATAGGATACTTAGGACATGTTCGCAACACAAGACCACCAGATGAATGTGAGTAATTGTGGGACGTTGGATGAGTTATCTATAGCATATGACCGACATATAACGGAGTTAATGGATTCTATTAGTAGGCCAGAGGTTTTAGTAGCTAGACAGGGAGGAAAGCATGTTATTACTGAACCAATTATGGGGAGTAAAGTTTTTTTTGAAGATAAATTTGAGTTCAGGATATCACCAGTTGATAACACGGGAGGAAGACAGAGAAGACTGCTTTCAAAATGAGATATAGACATTATGAGTTTACACTGATGACAATTGGACTTACTAATGCACCGACATTGTTCATGGATCTCAAGAACAGATTTAGGCCTTATCTGGATAAGTTTATCATTTTCTTTATCGATGCTATCATGATTTATTCCAATACTCTAAAATAACACGAGAGACATCTCTATATGACATTATAGATTTTGAAGGATCATCGGCATTACATTAAGTTTAGCAAGTTCGAGTTTACAGTTTCAAAGGTCGGATTTTTAGGTCACTTGGTGAATGCAGTAGGGTTTCTTTAGATTCGGCTAAAGTTGATGTCATCATGAAATGGCTGCAACCTACCACAATGATGCAGATTTGAAGTTTTTTAGGATTAGCAGGTTATTATCAAAGGTTCATGAAGGACTTCTAAAAAATCGGATTACCAATGACAAGGCTAACTAAGAATTAAACAAGTAAGATTTAAGTGGATAGAAGAATGCAAGAGTGCATTCAAACAATTAGAAGACAGGCTGACTTCGACACCTATTTCGGCATTTCAAGAAGAAGGGAAAGAATTGTCAAACCCCACCAAATTAGGGCATCTGACCGACCTAGACTACCTTGATTCCCTTGATAATCTAGTAGCTTTAATCTCACCATTAACAAATAAATAAAATTAAAATTTCGTAATCATCAAAATTAATATTTTATCAACCACAATGGATTATGAATTGAATCTCAAACTTCAAAATTAATTTAGATTAACTGCATAATCTTAAAATTCTGAGAAAATTTCTCAACAGAACCTCCTCTTTTTTTAAACCTACGCTAAAAGATTTGGCATTCGAAAGTCTTCAACTAAACCTGTTCAGCTTGGTAGAAATTTCAAAGGACTCACAATTTACTCATAACATTATATATTGCAATAATGAAATTATTTATTCATTCAAACCAATTTTAGTTTTTCAAAATTCTTAAACCATTATTACCTTATCTCTATAGCATTTCAATTGTCCCTAAACCATTACAACAATTCCAAAAGAGATCCTAATCGCACACGAACCCAAAAACACATTTATACAATATATTATATTAAAAAATAATACAAACTTACTAAGTCACAGAAAATCTGATAGCTTACCCTTTCCTTTGTCGCTTCTCGAACCCGTCATTACTTAATTATAAAAATTTGATGATGTCGGATAAGTAAATCCCACACTATCCAATACGCATGTAATAATCAAATGCATAATAATCTAAGATATTAAACGAACAATATAATCCGAAAAATTTAAATACAATTGTGAATCAATCCCATTTATGTTATGTTCCTTTAGTCTATCAGAGTATGATATGGTTCAATGTGATCTTATAATAACTACATGATGCAAAGTATCAGTGACTCTAGCTTCTAAACACAATATATTGTTCTACCTTGTACCCAAAGTATCAGAGTATGATATGGTTCAATAATTTGATCTTATAAGGAGACTCGAATTGACCTTATCCACCTTACTCGTGTATTGATGAACAAAAAAGAATGCAATATCAAAAATCAATGCAATTTATACAAAATTATAACTATACAATATAAAGGTTACTATAGGATTTACTTAACCTTACAAACGCGATATCGTCAATTTTTGTGCCCCGTGTCAGTAAAATAGTCAACATTGGGTTCCAATTGCAATCCTACAATTTATTTACAAGTTCGTTAAGATTACACGACAATTCCTCAATTTTTCCATTTTATTATGTTCCAATTATTCCCGCCTCGACTAAAGAACCTCGAAATCATTCCAAATCAAACTCTTGGACATTTGGATCCTAATTTTGACTACAAATTATGGTTTGGAATCGAAAATTAACCTAGACTAGGCTTTGAAATAATTTTCGCAATTTTGAGCATTTTTAATGTCGTAACACGCATTACAAGGAAACCCCTAATATAAATCCTAAAAAAATCCCAAAATTTCTCATAAAAATTCTCAATTTTCATCAATTTGTCATAAAAATCTCATTGTTCTAAATTTCTCTAATTTTTCAGGGATTTTATTGTTTTCAATTTTAGTTTTTTTTTTTTTTTTTAATTAGGAGGAAGGGTTTGATCCCTGAACAGGGTTCGGTTTAGCTCAACTGAGTAGAAATCGGTTCGGGGGTCATCCCCTACTTCCCTTCGTGGAGATCGAAACAGAGAGTACTATCTATTTTATTTTATTTTTTTTCTCGATTGGGTGCCCAACCCTATTGGGTTTGGGCAGAGGAGCTCACGACCCGCACCATCTTCCCCCTCATCTTTCTTCTTTTTTCCCCCAAGTTCATATTCTTCCTCTCGGTTTCGCAGTTTCTCACTGTAATGTTTTTCTTTTCCAATCAAAACTTTCCTCTCTCTTTTCTCTCATCCTCACGGCTAACAACCACTTAACCTAATCCCCTCTCTCAAACTCGAAATCACAAAAAACCAGTCCATAAATAATTAAAATTTGAATTTCCATTAACTTACTTTCCAACATCATAGTCCACCATAATAGTCTAACGGTTCTTCTCAATCCAAATGGAATAAAATCATCAGAAAGAGGGAGATTCAGATGAGAGATAAGATTGAGAAATACATAGACAAAGAGAAGAGAGAAATTAGTGAAGGGACAAAATGGGAATAAAAGATGATCAATTGAGGATGATAATGAAGAACCCATTGTTTTGATTTCGAGATTTATAAAAGTGTAGGTGAAATTACCACTTTGCTCTTCAGTTTTAATCCTCTCATTTACAATAGTAATGCCCTTATAGAGAATTTGGCATTTTTCAATTATTTTCATGTTTATTTCCTTAATGTTTTGTCCAAATTAAAGCTTGAAAACACCCTAATTCAATCAACAATTGGAAAATTCGCCAATGTGTTCCAGAACTCTCATCGCCTCTTTCAATTTGTTTAAAGTCACGACTCAAATTAATTAATTTAAATGCCATTATTTTTTGCAAGACTCGAAATGATAGTTCAAGTTCCCATTTTAACTCCTACAAAACTCATTTTGATACGTATCTCGAGATAAAACCTCGCCAATTCTGAATTCACTTGATTAAATTGAATTTCGCAAAACTAATGTAATAAATACTATAGTATAATAGGCACACATCGCATAGTAATAGAATTACCTGTAAATCTCATTTCACTGGCCCTCAGCTCCCGACTCGTGGCCTAGACCATAATTAGGACTCGTTAATCCCGAATTAGCCATAATTATTAATTTAAAAATTTAGGGATTTGTCAATCTTCCTAACTAATAAAAATTTCATCCTTGAAATCAAGATTTAAACTGAATTTACTTGAACTAAAAGAGATGCAGAAAATGGTATCTCATATACGCTTCTCGTTCCAATGTTAGCTTCGAATCACCATGAAACTGCCAGTCTGCCGCTTAACCAAAATAAGTGGAATTTATTTAGTTTAAAGCTTTTGGATCTTCCTATCCCCAATTAATATAGGTTGCTCTTCATAAGATACATCCCCTATAAATCGAATTAATTCCATTCTACTATGTGATGTGAATCACGTTCCTTCCGCTTGAGCGTAGACACGTGACGAACATCATGAACTTTTACTAACTGAGGCGGTAATGCGAGTTTATAAGTAAACTTCCCGATTTGTTTCATGATCTCGAAATGTCCAATAAATCTAGGAGAGAGCTTTCATTTCAATCCAAATCCGTAATGGCCTTTGCGAGGGGAGACTTTCAAATAAACCTAATATCCTTTACTATATTCTACAACCCTGTAATAGAGATCATAATAAATTTTATGCCTTTCCAGAGCCGCTTTCGATCTTAGACGAATCTATTGCATAACCTTAAGGTGATCTTAAACCATCTTTGGTCCTAACTTTGCCAAATCCTCCAGTTCACTCTAAAAGGCTAGAGAACAACAAGGTCTCTTATATAAAGCCTCAAATGGAGCCATTTGATACTCAATTGATAACTATTATTGTAAAAGAATTTAGGCAAATGTATGCATTCTTCCCATGAACTATTAATGCATGCTCTACTACAACCCCAATGTGTATCGAGCATCATGATCACTAACTATCGTCAACGGTACCCTATGCAAGCAAACCACCTCTTGCTCGTGCAACAAGCTCAGTTTTGTAAAGGTATGAAAAACAGTTTCCATTTCTTTTCGAAACTGCAAGTAATTTCAGATTACTTTAATTTTAAGGACGAAATTGCTATAAATTGGGGAAACTTTAATGACATGTTACCTTAAGCTAGTGATTAGTACTAATCCAAATCCTAATTAACTCGAGTTAGGCTTGTGGTTAAGTTCGACGTATCTCGATAAGCATATGCGTGCGTTTGCATGATATTTTGTGTTTGTATGAATTGTTAAATAAATTTATATATAGGTTGTCATATAATATGAAAATTATACATAAGCCTATAAAATGAGAAATACCAATAAACTATGGTTTATCGGAGCACCAAGTGTGACGAGGGAGTCGTGGCACGAGTGTGCACGCTCAAATACACTTGTAGGCATGTCCAGTGAGTTTATTGGTGAATAATAAGCGATATATATATATATATATATATATATATTTATATGTTTTTAAATATATAAATATATATTGGAAAATAAAAAAATAATCGAAAATATATGGATTATCAGATTGTCTCGGATGAAGCGTAAGTGCTTGATGTGTCAAATTTTGTGTCAGTTTAATGAGTGTCACTTTAACACATCAACCATGCGATTGGTCTCAAGATAGCGCGATGCGTATCTCAATAAAAATCCTTATATATAAACAAAAGTTGGTTGTTATCAATTCATTTCAAACATTCGAGAGAAAGGCCGAGGATTTGGGTTTGATTCCGGATCAAAGGGGATGATCTAGGGAGCTGAATTAAAGTGAATTGAGGAGCTTAATCGAGTCAACAACGCAATATCAACGTTTATGTATGATTTTGTTCTTGTGTTTGTTGAAGTTCAATTCGATGGTGATGCTAGGAATTTAGTTAATTATGCGGTTTGACGAATAGAATTGGTTTATAACCTCATTATAGATCCTCTCGGATTGATTGAGAGTGTAATTGTTGAATTTGGAGTAGTTTTGGATCGAATTGAATCAGCAGAAGTATGCTACTATTGCAAGTATGGTGTGCATAGCGCGCTAGGCACTGGCCATAGCACGCTATGTGTTTTGGGGAGGATGAACTGATATGGGTAGTGTGTAATCCATGTCAGTTAGTGTGCTACCGAACCCCTGAAACCAGCAATGGTGTTGTGTTTTATGAATTATCTCTAGGGGACTTAGGGAGTAGTCTAAGGGTTTTAAAAGTAGTATAATGAACCTATATTGATCCCAAATGATTGATGATAAGTTGAGAAACACCAAGGAAACGTGAAATGACTGGAAAGTTAGGAAATTTGGATGGTGTCTTAACCCGTGGTAAGTACGGATTCACTTATTTATCAATATGGCCTGGCTATTTAGTATATATACCTCGTGTAGTTGTTGGAAGGAATGGGGGATTATGTACACTTTGGTGGTTTTCAATGAACGGGAAACTGTGTGTAATGTGACCATGGTATAACTCATGGTTTTGAGAATAGGTTTATAGAATATAGGTTCCCTTCCCGGCCTATATATAACTCCTGCTCACTTCGATAGGTTATATGGATTATATACACACTAGAGGCTTAGGATAGAACCATTAGGTATTAATGGATGGGCTAGAGAGCACGGGAGCGCGATGTGTTGGTCTAGCAATCACATTAATTGCGCCTGTGGATAGTTGGCCCTATTTTTATAAATAACAAATGGAGATCACAATGTACTAATCCAAGACCTTTGTTTTGCATCCGTTTTTGTATTGATTTATATGATTTCCATATTCTTGTTACATATCATTGGTGCTTGTTGTTATTGCATGATATTCTTGATTATTATACTGAATGTTGATGCTTAGTGTAAATCCTTACTTACTTAGCAAGTTGGAGCGCTCACCCCAATTAAGATTATAGGTAGATCCGACGAGTGCAACAACTACGGAATAGAGAAGTTACAGGAGTCTTGAACTTTTCTTTGATGTAATGATTTCCTCAGATTTTATATATTTTTATTGAATTACAATTTTGTATTTTCATATGGGATGGGTGATTTATATAACTGAGGTTTATTCCGGTTTTGTTTTAATATTGTATATCATATTTTGATTATCGAAATGATTTTAAATTTCTGATGCATATAATAATTGTATTATTTAGATAGTCGATATACGGTAGTGCTTATCAGGTGAAGAGGTAAGGGTGCTGGCTCTAGTTAAGTCTGGTAAAGGTAATCTGGGTATTGCCGTAATCGGGTTAGGGGATGCTACATCATCAATGAAGACTATCACAAAGTGATCCTTATATAGCCTCAACACACTCTTCATTAAATCCATAAATATCGTCAAAGCATTAGTCAACCCAAATGGCATAACAACAAACCCCAAATGACCATATCTAGTATTGAATACAGTCTTTTACACATCACCTTCATAAACTTTCAACTGATGATAACCGGAATGAAGATCAATTTTGGAAAAGAATTTGACATTGTTCAGTTGATCAAATAAATTATCTACTTAAGGCAATGGTAATCTATTCTTGATATTGACCCTATTCAACCGCCTATAATAAATGCAAAGCCTCAAACTACAGGCTTTCTTTTTCAAAAAAGGACTGGTGCGCCCTACGATGACATACTTCAGTGAATAAACCTTTTATCCAACTACTCCTCCAACTGTTTATGCAACTCATTCAAAGTCATTCTATAGGGAGGAATATACATTTGTTTAGTTTCAAGAACTAAATCAACCACAAAATTAATCTCTCTCGGAGGTGGAACTCTAGGTAAATCATAAGGAAACAAATCAGGGAATTCATAAACCACATGAATCTCCTCTAGTTTAATTTCAGTTCTTGCCTCTATACCAATAGTTCAAGCAAGAGTTTCCATTTCTTATCCTATTGCTAACCTACATCTGGTCAAAGGCAACCTAGAAGAAATTCCCCTTTATGTAAAAATTGAACAACTCAAAATATAAAAGAACATAGTCTTATGGAAATAATCCAACTGTGCGTGATAAGCCGTTGGCCAACCCATTCCCAACAACACCTCAAACGCCAGAAACTCTTCCACACAATGATCAATACCCATCTCGTATCTTGAGATTTCAACAATATATTTGTCAGTCATAAAGTAAGGATACACCTTATCTCTAATCATTGTGTTGAGGAGAAGATTAATAGGGACTCACATTAGAGTCAACCCTAACTCGGTCACTGCACAACCAGATATAAAAGATATCATAGAACCAGAATCAATTAACACATGGATAGTATGACTATAAATGGAAATAGTACCTTTGATAAGATTACGGTTTGCCTCTAAATCTGTTTTTACTATCACCTGTATACGTTCCTTGGTCTACTGTTGAGGTTGTGACATGTTAAATGACCCTATAAGTATTGGAAAAAATTCTGCATATGTCCCTTCTTCCCACAATTATAACAAACGATCAAACCTGAATACTCTGTACATTTTCAACTATAATGACCTTATCGCCTACATTTAATTCAAGTAACCATAGGTTTACTACCCATTGACGATGGTTTACTAGGTGTCGATTTCCGACTCGTACCCTGTCTCTGAGATCCTCGGCCTTTACCCCTACACCTTTGTGACTGAGGTGTACCTCTATAACCTAAAGGTTGAAAAGACTGTGATCAAGTATGTCCTGAGTCGTTCAATGCCATCTCTTATGGTCTACTAGCTATGCTAAAAAAAAGACTATGATTTAGATAAAATGGAACAACAGGTGTCGTAGGTGTAAACGGTAGTCCTCTACTATTCCCTTCCTTTTGAAACCTCAGGTAATACTTGAACGAAAATATTTTCTTACCTTTAAAACCCGATCCTTGTCCTAACTCCACAAAACCTTAATATCTCCCTTTTTATGTTGAAAAGTCGGTGTAGTCACATAAGCTCTGGCCTTATTTAGGTACTCCTGCTATGTGTCCAATTTAGTCATCGATATCGTCATGCTAAGTTCCTCCTATAACCCGTACATGTACTTATGCATCTTCTCTTTCTCTATCATTCTCGACTCCCTAACAAACCTTAAAAGATAATTAAATTGAGCATTGTACTTAGCCAATGACATATCTCCCCGAACTAGATGATCGAAATCTAGTTTCTTCTACAAAATCATGCACTCATCAAAATACTGATGTGTAAACTCCTCAAGAAGATCAGCCTAAGTCTCAAACACGAGATGCCCATTATGCAGAGATCTCCCCTAAATCTTAACATGGCCTACAAATAGTATGAAAATATCAAAGCTCTCAAACGTTCATTAGTACCTAACATATTATAAAGTTTCTCGTGATTAAGAACCCAAGTCTCTACGTCTTTAAATCTAATTCACCATATAAGCACATAGGAGCATACTTCCCAAACTCTCACCTCTGCATTTCCTCTTAAGACATTCAACTAATAACGACTGGATCATCCTGAACTGGAACTGCAACAACCGATTCACCTTCGAGACGAACTACGGAGGTAGCCTCCTCCTTTTGAGTAGTTGGAGTAGCAATAGGAATTTTCTGAGCAACATGAACAACAAGTGCTTAGGCTGCCACCTATGCTCGTAAGATATTCAACAACTTTAACATCTACCCTACCTAATTCTAAAACATATTTTAATCCACACATTGTGGATCCCTATTACCCTCATGAGATCCCTGAACTGGCTCTTGTTGTCAACTTATTATGTTCTGCAACTAAAAATTGCAAGAAAATTGGTTCAGCACAACTATATCCATCAATATCTCGATAATATAAAACACACATAACATAATCATAAAATTTTTAATTTTTTTAACCCCATTCCATCGCATTGCTTCCCAACTAATCACTCATTTAGCCTCGGATAATAAGATTCATTTAGAATCCCACCAAATTAAGGCATCTGACCAGCCTAGATTAACTTAATCAACAACAAAGGATTCTAAATTAAATCTCAAACCTCAAAATTCATTTAGATTGATTACATAATCTAAAGATTTAGTAAAAATTCCTCGATAGCACCTCCTTTACTTTTAAGCTTATATAAGAAAATCCAGCATTCAAAAGTCTTCAACAAAATCTGCTCGGCTTGGTGGAAATGCCAAAGGACTCACAATCTACCCATAATATATATTGTAAAAAAAATATTTGTTCATTCTAAACTATTTTCAAGTTTTCAAAATTCTTAAGCCATTATTACATTAGCTCGACAACATTCCAATCCATTCCAAAACCATTACAACAATTTCAAAAGAGATGTTGATCGCACACAAACCCAAAAACCCATATATATAATATTATATTTAAAAAAAAATACATACACAGAGAAAAAAAATTGATGAAGTCAGAGAAAATCTGATAGCTTCCCATTTTCTTTTTCACCGTTCGAACCTGTCATTACCCAATTACAAAGATTCAATAATGTCAGATTAGTAAATCCCACACTGTCAATACACCTGTAATAATCAAATGCATAATAATCTAAGAGATTAAACGAAAGTTTTATCCAAGGAATTTAAATACAATCATGAATTCATCACATTTCTATTTTTTGACCACAATCAGATAACGTTCTCCGAAAATGGTAAGTAAACAGTAGAAAGGACTTGTGCACAGAGAGGATAACCAAAAAAGTCTTGTTTCTTTAGTCTATCAAAGTATGATCTAGTTCAGCATGATCTCATAATAACCACATGATGCAAAGTATCAATGACTCTAGCCCCTAAAGCACAATATAGTATTCTACCATGTACCCAAAGTCTAGAAACACTATAAGGAGACTCGAATCGACCTTATCTTCCCTACTCGTGTATGCATGAACAAAACATAATGCAATATCAAGAATCAATATAATTTATACGAAATTATAATTGTACAATGTAAAGGCTACTATGGGATTTATTTAACCTAACAAACGCAATATCGTCACTTTTTGCGCTCTATATCAGTGAAATAGTCCACACAGGTTTTTTATTGCGGTCCTACAATTTAGTTACAAGTCCAGTAAGATTCCACAACAATTCCACAATTTTTCCATTTTATTATATTTTAATTAGTCCCACCGTGACTCAAAAACTCTGAAATCAATCAAAGTCAAATCATCGGCCTTCGGATCCCAATTTTGACTATAAATTGTGGTTCAGAATAAAAAATTAACCTAGACTGGGCTTTAAAATAATTTTTACAATTTTAAATATTTTAGCATCATAACACGCATTATGAGGAAACCTCTAGTATAAATCCTCGAGAATATCCTAAAATCCTCATCTCTCATAGAAATTATCAATTTTCATCACACCATTTTTCTAAATTTCTCTAAATTTTCAAGGAATTTATTTATTTTATTTTATTTTCAAAACAATTATTTTTATTTAATTAGAGGGAATTGATCACTAAAACGGGTCTGACTTGGCCCAATTTAGTTAGACCCACTTTTGGGGTCATCCTCTACCTCTCTCCATGGAGATCGAAATATAGAGTACTCTCTGTTTCGATCTTTTTTTATTTTTCCCGATGGGGTCCCCAACCTTATTGGGTTTGGGCAGCACGGCTCCCCCACCGTCTTCCCCCTCCTTTTTTTTCTTGTTTCTCCTCCACTTTTTTCTTCTTCCCTCTCAATTTGATAGTTTCTCATTGTATTGTTCCAATTAAAAATCTCCTCTTTCTGGTCTCTCATCCTTACAGACAACCACCTCTCAACCGAATCCTCTCTCTCAAACTCAAAATCACAGAAAACTAGTCCACAAATAATCAAAATTTGAATTTCCATTAATGATTAATGAAATTTGCAACACCACAGTCCACCATAACAGTCCCACCGCTCTTCTTAATTTAAATCAAATAAAACCATCAATGAGATGGATACTCAGATGAGAGAGAAAAGATTGAGAGAGACAGAGATAGGATAAGAAAGAAATCGATGAAGGGACGAAGTGGGAATATATGATGATCGGTTAAGGATGATGATGAAAATCGCCTGTTTCAAATTCAAGATTTATAAAATGGTAGGTCGAATGACCACTTTGCTCTTCATTTTTAATCCTCTCATTTACAACAGTAATGCCTTTATAGGTAATTTGACATTTTTCTATTATTTTCATGCTTATCTCCTCTATTTTTTGTCCTATTCAAATTTTGAGAAATACCACAATTTGACGAACAATTGGAGAATTTACCAATATGTTCTGAAACTCTTAAACAACCCATTTTCCCACACAAATCGAGGTGTAAACCTAAATTGGCACGTTTAATTCGTTTAAAGTCATGATTCGAATTTTTAAATTTAAATACCATTGTTTTTTGCAAAACTCAAAATTTAACTCTCACGGAACTCATTTCGACATATATCTTGAGATAAAACCCTGTAAAATTTTGAATTAACTCAATTAACTTGAATTTCACAAAATAACATAATATAAACTATATAACACTAGGCACACATTATACAATAATAAAATTACCTATAAATCTCAGTTTACTAGTCCTCAGCTCCCGCTCATGGCCCTAAACCATAATTAGGACTCGTTAATGCCAAATCATCCATAATTATTAAACTAAGAAATTTTAGATTTAACAGGAATTGATTCTTTATATTGATGCTTCAAAGATCAATTTGGGATGTGTTTTGTGCAATAAAGAAAAGTAATTGTCTAAGCTTCGAGATAGTTGAAAATAAATGAAAAGAACTACCTCATTCATGATTTGGAGTTAAAAGTAGTTGTGTTTGGTTTGAAGTTATGGAGGTATTGCCTGTTGGGTAAAAAGTTCACAATGTTCTCAAATCAGAAGAGTTTGAAGTACTTGTATAGACAGAGCGAATTGATCATGCAGTAAAGAAGTTGGCTCGAGTTCTTGAAAGACTTTGACTTTACATTTCAATATCATCCTAGAAAAGCCAATATTGTAGAATGCCTTAAATCGTGTGAGGAAAGAACAGAGGTTATGGGTACGATGATGAACAAGGAGTATAGATTGCTTGAATAAGTCTCAGTGATGTGTATACATGAGTTACCTACGAAAGAGTATGATGTTCCAAGTTCCACATTACGAGTTGAGATTAAAGCAAAGAACAAGAGGCTATTTCTAGAGTAATACTCATAAAGAGCTTATACAGGATATGACAAGTACATATCATAGCCTAACAATGAGGAATCTTTACATTGGAAACTTTTGGAAAACATAGCATCGAGATTTAGAGATAGGCTAAGGATACCACCACATGCACAGTTATGAGAGGATCTACTTCGGGAAGTTCATCGATCCCGCTATATTACTCATCCAAATAGCACCAAGATATACCATATGAAATGAATGTATTGATGGTCAGGGATGAAGGCTAATATTGTTGTTGTATATCCAAGAATATGTGAATTGTAAGCAAGTGAAAGCGAATCATCAGAAGCCCAAAGGAAGGTTGCAACCCTTACCTATTATAGAGTGGAAGTGGAAACATATAGCCATGGATTTCATGGTCGGGTTGCTGATGACACAAAAGAAGCTCGATGCGGTTTAGGTGATTATAGATCGTTTTACTATCTACGCACTTTATTCCTATTTCCAAGGGAGATCCAATGGACAAGCTGAGCGGGAAATATATTGATGGGATCTTAAAAGTACATGGTGTCTCGGTGTCTATTGTTATGAATCAAGATCCACGGTTTACTTCCAAGTTTTAGAAATGTTTACTAACCCAGAAAAGAAATAGGCTCAATCTCAAATTTGCATTTCATCCTTAGTCAGAGGACCAAACTGAGAGACTTATTCAGATTCTAGTGGATATGGTTAGATAAGGATGAGTTGTCCTTTTATCAAGGCTCAATTGGTATATGTACATGTTATACGTGTAATGGTGTGAGTAATGTGTGTACTATTGGCATGTTCGCTTCACATTTTAGTGAATCCTCACACATGGAATTAATTAGCGATGGGACTAAAACATGGGTTTAGATAGTTTAGTCCCATTTGTGTATCTTGTTTGGTTGGGAGTTTTAAGGTTGGGATTAAATGAGGTTGTACATGTACATTTACCAAAATACCCTTACATAAATAACACATCCTCCCCCCAATTCACACATTTCTCATATCCTCCACTTCTTGAACGTCTCTTGCCCTGCTGTGCTTGAACGAATCCACGCCTCCGAGCTTGCACCTCACCTGCGTCAATGAATCGGCTCCCCTGGTGAAGAAGACGGCCAGGGTTCCTCCTCTGCGGTGGTGACGAGTTAGGGTTCCTCCTCTGCAGTTGCTCCTCTCCTTCTCGCACATGCCTACGCCTTGCGGTTCGCGACGGCGCTGGCTTCCTCCTCCTCACTTCCTCTTCTCCTTGTCCAGCGACGAATCGATCGAGACCTTTGGATTTCATCAGGCGTCGCTGCAACGCGCGTGGGTGGAAACGCAGTGAAGCTGGTGATTCGACGAAGAGAACGAAGAGAAAAGCATGTTTGGTCGAAATGGAGATTTGCGATTCGGTGAAGCTGCTGTGTTAATGTGAGGGGTAAAGTGGTAATCTCCACTAACCCCCACATATGGATTAGCTAATCCCACCAAAAATGGTGGTATTATTTAATCCACTCCCATGCCCATTAACTAATCATGTGGCCTAGTTAATCCTCCAAGCGAACACCGGATTAACTAGACCAGTGTGGCTAATCCGACCTAAGACGGTGAAGCGAACATGCCATATATACTATTTAGTTGGCTTAATTAGAAATATATGCCTAAGTCAATAAGAATAGGCCTACATGACTTGAAAAATAAATTAAACAAAGAAAAAGGGCAATTTTGGTAATCAAACACATAAGGGTATTTATGTAAAATATAAGAAAAGATGGACATAATATAGACTTTAGGATCATCCTAGTACTTAAGTGCATTAAGATGAGATGTGGGGTTTTGATTGGTCAACAAAACCCTTTTCTGATTAACTAAATATTTAAACCATAATTAGGGCTTCAAGCCACTTTTGGTTTGTAATCACTACAGAGAGAAATTCAGGAGGAACCTTATAACACTTGAATGGTGGATTTGGTGGAGGAGAGAGAACTCTCCTCAAGATCTCACAAAGTAAGGTATATTTGTCTCATCTTCTCTAATTTCATATATTTGATTCACGTATTCTCTTTTAGAATGAAATCATAGTTTTTCTTAGAGTTTTAGGATGTAAGATGAACCCCTATGTTTTGGTTCATGATTTGGGTCATCTCTATCTCATCTTCTTTAGTTTATTCAAATACATTTACGAAATCTACATGTTAATGGTGGATTTGTAGTTTGGATGCATTATTTAAGGGTATGATAATGATTTTTTGGTTTCAAACAAGGTTTTCTTTGATGTTTTGATCAAATTCGTACCCTTGGGGGTCGACGTGAGTTGTTGAAGAATTTAGGAAATTAATTTCGGATTTAGAATTCAGAGTTCGTGCTTAGCACCTCGCTCACAAGTGGTATGATGCTGGCCATATCGCTATTAGGAATTCAAGGATTTGGTCTAGTGATCCCTAACACTATGGTGTATAACAAATGGGGCTGGCAGATCGTTGATCCTACATTTGAATTGTCGATTTGAAGCCAATGATTTCGCCCTAGTGCCTTGTTGGTAATCCCACGACGCTAGGAGGGCGCTGGACGTTTTTCGAAATTAAATCAAACCTTTTTATTTTCTAAGATAATTGAGTTTTATCGAAATATATCGTCGGGACAAGGGTCAAGGCAGTAGTAATTAACCCCAAAAAACTTTATCGTTGCAGCGAAGGCTTGACATTGATTCGAAAAGGGTTTTATGTCCTTTTCAAGATATTAATACGAATTGGGTAAATTTACCTCAAACAAAACATGTTAATAATACATACATGAACCTATACCAATGTAGACATGAGGAGAACCGGATAGGATGTTCCATGTTATGATTGGATAGATAGCAACGCTTCGAGGTAAGTGTGGTTTGCTCTATCTTCAATCCTGTCATGCTATTAGTTATGCTAAGATTTATAGTAGTGAATGGTTAATATGACGACCCAAAACTAAGAAAACATGCCCTAAGGGCAAATTTGTAAATTAACAAACCTTAGCCCTAATATAAATTGATTTCAAAGCCCTAACCCCCTTTTTGTGTTCAAAACCCCAGAGTTGAGGAGAAGGTGGATGAGACGACAACAATTGCACAAATCTCAAAAAGATGTAATCTCTATCCTAAGTTCTCTTTATTTGAAATTTTGGCGAAGAATGTACACAAAATAAAGGGAAGGTGGAGTAGAGTCGCCGTCGCTGAAGAGGACGGCGACGAGTCATGGCCACCGCTGGAGAAAGGAGGGAGCGGCATCACCTCCGCCACCGCCGCCACCCATGGTGGGGTCTCCACTAGGAGGCCCCTGGATAGGAAGCCCGAGATAGGGGGCGACCTACTCCCCCCCGTCGCACCCCACGACGGGGTTGGCCAGAACGGCCAACCCCGATGGCGCTGGTGCGCCCATGATTTATGGGCAGTGGGGGGATCGTTGCTCCCCCCATTGTAGCACTGGCCAGAGCAACGCTCTTCCCATCGCGTACCAGGGGTCGTTCAGCACCTGGACCAGGACCAGGAATTGAACTGGCCCCTGAACCAAAAAATAAATAAATAAAAAAAAATAAAATAAGAAATAAAAAAATATATGTATATATAAACAAAATAAAAGCAAAGTAATTGCTTTTCATTGGAGCGTAATCACGTCTTCGAGGGAGATCGATCGGGTCCCACCCCTCGATCGTCACATCAGGCGATGGGGGACCCCACGGGGCCCACACCAGTGGATCCCAATGACCAATTAATGAAAGATTTAATTAAATTCAATTAAAGTATTTATTGATGTGATGTATTATAATTTTATAGTGTCGCGTGAAGGTTCGCATCGGACCCCGAGCGCACCAGGAGTTGTTATAGGCGTCTCTGCGAATCGAGGTAAATTGGGAGCTCTGATCATCTATTAAATGTGGCTTGCTACTATTATAATTAGGTTTCATGATTTCGACGAAATGACTTGGGATGGGGTCATTACCTACCTTGGTTGACTTCATGTAAGGCCTCTTGGGGAGCCACACTTGTATCGTGGAACCAAGTCACCTTACATGCTAAAGGGCCTCTTGGGTTGTCGTAGTAATACGGTTGTACTAAGTCACCCTGGCCTTTTGAGGAGCCATGGACACACAATGGAATCAAGTCACCTACGTATATTTATTGTAGTATGATGTTAGTTCCACAAGGGAATGTAATGACAAATGGGACCACGAACTTGCATTTATATCTATTACATTATATATATATATATATATATATATATATATCTTGGAACCCCTTTGCATGCAAAAAGTTAAATTTCTTATATTTTCACAATCCTTGATACTGCATATAACTGTTCAAGTTGCTCTATGATTATGATATGCTTACTCTATATGAAAATGATGCCATGCTACACATTTTAATGTATCCTAATTTTAAATGCATGCTAGTTTTGTTTTGATTTATAAGTATTACTTGCATGTTCAATATTTGAGCGTAGCTCTTCTCTAATTGGCTATGTTGCTTCTTTAGCTCGCCCCGTTTACAATACAGGTCATTCTACGAGTGCGGACGATCTTGGAAAGGGGAAGGCTATTGCTTGAAGTCTCCTTGCTTTGTGAGAATTTTGCATGATTATTTTATATATGTATATATATTTGTTTGACTTTCAGAACAATAAATTAGGTTGTAACTCTATAAGGTTTTACTTGGGGTAGAGTTGAACCTTCCTTATCTATTTTTGGATTGTTATGGAAGTTTTGATATTGATTTGGAAACTTATCGTGATGATCAGACTGTTGGATACCTATCACGCTGATTTGGCGATTTCATGAATTTTAGTGGTTGATTTTCGATTTCGCATTTATTGTCCTATATGGTAGTATGTTGTTCTACAAGTTGAATTAGGCGTGCCAGACAGTTATTCGGGCCTGGTTCAGGTATCGCGCTTGAGTAATTGTCTAGGCCGAGTGACCCGACCCTATTTCAGGTGAGGGTTATCTCAGTTGGTATAAGAGCATAGGGATTACAACCTAGGGAAACAATAGGTTAGAAAAGAACTTAAGTTTGTAGAGCCTTTGTATTTTGAGGTCAAAGATAAGTTGAACAAACAAATGGTATGGGACATTGGTTTAAGTTGAATTAATGAGAATAAATAATCAATCTTAGGATGGGAAGGGATTAATAAACTTGAATAAAATACTTGAATAATGTTATTAACTTTTTATTATAATATCTATCGCGTTTAGATATTTTACATACTTTATTGGTATGTAGGATAAATTCGTTCTTATTTGCTTCACAGCTGTATCATGAGCAATCTAGGTGGAAGATCCTACAACTTAAGGGAAACAATGGATAGGGATGAGAGAAATTGGCATGCTCAAATGGAGCAACGCATGACTATTATGGTCAAAACATATCAGACGGCCATTCACGACATGAGATCTGCTCAAGACCAAAGGTTGGCGGACATAGTGCAATCACAGGAAAGGAATATGGCACGTATACTAGAGTTGATGCAGCAAGGAAAAACTGGGGTGGCAGAGCGAGCACTTGAGAGGCATAGGCCTAATCCTTCCTTTGTGCCTATACACGAAGATCATCCTGTCGAAGAAGGGGCGGTTCTGCTACAGCTGCAGATGCAGCTGCAGTGGCCGTACCTGTAATGAACAAAGATCTAGAGGCATGTCGGAGGGGAAAGATGATGGGGCATGTGCCCTAGGTCAATCCATTAACTGTCTTTATGAATATTTTTAGTTAATAAAATAGAGGATTTCATTTTCTGTTTATTATAATTAATTTGCATGTTTACATTATAATAAGATCCATGGGTATTTACAGAAATATCCTAAATGTCCCTAGTCGATCATTATACTTGGGAACTATAATGAATTAAGACTAGTGTGAGTCTTGATTGATGATCATATGATGATTATACGTATATGGATACAAATCAAGATCACGAGTACTTATTAGGGAACAAAGTACTGGACCGACCCGCTATGAGAACATCACATGGATTAAGTCATTGTTGTTTCTCATGATAGGTATATATTCCAGTCCTCTGACTTGAGATTACCAGAGACTTCAACATTAGGAACATAGTGATTTGACACGATCAAACGTTGTCTTTAACCAGACGATTATAAAGGTTGCGATTGGTTACTATGTGAGCAATGTGATGAAGTTGTGTAATCAAGATAGAATTTGTCCCTCTCATATGAAGAGAGATATCCAGTGGATCCCTCGATGTGTTAGACTGTTAAAATGCCTAGTTTAAGTGAATTGATATTGATCAATGTCACTTGGATGTTTTCGGTCTACCTAGAGATCGAGACTAGTACGATTGAACATGTTGGATGACGATTCCATGCCTTATGTTTGATCAAAAGGATATCGTGTGACAAAAGGAAGTTATATACACTATTGATTAGGTTGTATCGATTTGATATTAGTACAACTTGGGTAGTTATAATGTCTTGCTAGAGACTGCTTATGACTTGTATACCAAAATGTGTTTTGGTACACTGCCAACGTTGTATGAGCCTATTGGGTCGCACACTAAGAACGGTTTTGCAAGATTTTAAGATGATTCAGAAAAACGAATTTTATGTGATAAAATTCATAACAGAAACGTCCTTGTGGTGTATTACACTTATACTTCTTTAAGTAAGGGTATATGTGTAATTTACTTAACCGTCTATATACAAGGGTTGTATAAATAGACGCTTTAAGTTAGAACACGAGCACGAAAGATTAATAGGCCGAAACTCTATTTTTGTTTTAGAAACGACTTAGGGTTTTTGGTATGCTCTGGATCATTTTGGAGAGAAACAAAAGGATTTGGTATTCTCTCGAAGCTAGCACTTCGAATCTCGGTCGTCGTTCGTGTGTGGACTACTGGTAGAGGGCATTCGTCGTTGGCAGCGCCTTAGAGATCAATCAACCTTCAGAAAGGTATATTGCGACTGAGGTATGATTAAGTTTTTCATGGTTTAAACGTTTTTAATGGAATTAGATTCGGATCCTGTTGGGGTTTTTGTCAAAATTGTTTTGTAATTTCCGCTGCGTATGAACCCCACAACCTAACAAAAGATTCAGAAAGAGTTTACGAAATATGATGTGTCACACTTTTATGGAGAGCATGATAATATTGAAGCAGAGGCATGGATATTAAATATGGAGAAAAAGATGAGAACTCTAAATATTGATGAATGGATAATAGTACCGCTGGTGACGTTTCTGTTAAAACACAAGGCAGAAAAGTGGTGGATGACTATAGAGAGGACACAGGGAACTAATATGAATTAGCTCCAGTTCAAGCGTCTATTCTACGAATAATGGTTTCTAGAGCCAGTGAAGGATGCAAAAATTCGAGAGTTCCTTGCCTTGGTACAGGGCGATACGTCAGTGGCTGAGTATGCATCGAAGTTCAACGAGTTGCTAGAGTTTGCACATGTGTATTTCTCAACATACAAAATTCGTAGGAGAAGATTTATTGATGGACTGAGGCCGGATATTAGTGTTATGGTAGCGGCGTCTGGATATAAGACTTATCACTAGGCACACCAACTAGCATTTGAGTGTAAGGCATCACTTCGTTGGGGTTTCATGCAGTTTCAGGCAGGATCTAATCAGTATGGTCGTAGTAAACGTAGCTTTGGGGGGTTACCGGAATAGTCAGGATGGCATTTTCAAGAAACCAAAGTTTGGAGGGTTTTCTAGTGGACATGCACATTCAGGTACAGCTTTAATGGGGACACGCACTCCTTTTGTAACTACTACACAGGAACAGGTCCCTACTCATAGGGCTTCGCAAAGCGTGGCATTCAGGCCGTCGCGTCCACATTGACTGTCTCAGTAGAACGTGAGTAAGGGTCGGGGACCCATCGGACCAAAGTCGAGCACATCAAGGAGTGTTGTTCAGCAACCCCCGACATACCAGTGGCCACAATTAATTTGTTATCGGTGTGGGACTCCAGGACACATCCAGAGCAAATGCCATAACCCGCCACCATCTAAGGGGAGCACGACCCCAATTTTTTGAGGAAGAGTTAATGCAATTGTTAAGCAAGATAGAAAGGCCTCACGTCAGCTGGTCGCAGTCACGATTTCCATTAATGGCTGAGATATGCATACATTGTTTGATTCTATTTTCATCGTTTCACTTATATCGGGGAATGTGGTTCAGGCTTTGGGGTTGACACCGATTAGAGCACATACTTACTTGATTCTAAGCACAGTTTCTACTGAACGAGTTTATCCTAATATGGTATGTGAGGGGTGCAAAATCAAAATTGGGGATCGCAAGATGAGGATTGATTTACAAGTGTCAGAGTGTCTTGAGTTCGATGTATTACTGGGCATAGACTGGTTAGCGGCGTATCCCTCCAAGATAGATTGTTTTCATAAAAATGTTGTCTTCCAAATTCCTTGGATTCCCCCTTTGAGTTTAACGGTTGTACACCGACCAACGCCACCCCACGTAACATGGTCGCAAGTTTGGCTGAGATAGAGACCATTGTGAGCTTGACTTCTTTGGAGGAGGAATGACAAGAAGTTTTAATTGAGAAGATCCCAATGGTTAGAGATTTTTTGGATGTTTTTCCTTCTGGTCTTCAGGGAGTCCCTCCTCATCGGGAGATTGACTTTATGATTGACCTCATACACGGCACGAGATCAATTTCCAAGACACCTTACCATATGACAGCTACCGTGTTTAAGGAGTTGAAGACTCAGTTAGATGATTTAACTCGGAAAGGCTTCATTACACCGAGTGTATCGCCATGAGGAGGACCAGTGTAATTTGTAAATAAAAAGGACGGCAGTTTGAGAATGTGTATTGACTACCGGTTATTGAATAGGGTGACTATCCAAAACAAGTACCCGCTTCCCAGGATTGAAGACTTGTTTGACTAGTAAAGGGGATCAAAATTCTTCTCTAAGTAGATCTGAGATCGGGATATAATCAATTGAGAATACGGGAGGAGGACATACCGAAGACAACTTTTAGTACCCGTTATGGGCACTTCCAGTTCACAGTGATGCCATTTGGGCTCACCAATGCCTCGACAATGTTCATGGACTTGATGCACCTTGTCTTCAAGTCATTCCTTGAACAATTCGTAAGTGTTTTCATCGATGACATCACGATATATTATAAGACTGAGTCGAATCACAGGAAGCACCTCAGGAAAGTGTTGAGGACATTGAGGGAATACAAACTCTATGCTAAGTTGAGCAAATACGAGTTTTGGATTTCAAAGGTGAAGTTTTTAAGGCACGTGGTGAATACGGAAGGGATATCAGTTGATCTTGCGAAGATCGAGGCGATCCTTAAGTGGCCACAACCCACTAATGCATTCGCGATTCAGAGTTTTCTAGGCTTAGCAGGGTACTATTGACGATTTATGCAAGGTTTATCATCGATCGCTTCACCGCTCACCGACTTGACTATGAAAGGCGTGGCTTATGAATGGGATGATTCATGTGAGGAGGCTTTTCAGTTGTTGAAGAACCGTCTGACTACTGCACTGATTCTGAATCTACCAAGGCCAACAGGGAATCGTTAGTGTATACCGATGCATTAGGGACTAGTTCGGGAGGTGTATTAATGCAAGACAATAAAGTAATTGCTTACGCATCCAGGCAGTTGGAATTACATGAAAAGAACAACCCAGTGCACGAGTTAGAGTTGGCGGCAGTTATGTTTGCTTTGAAATTGTGGAGGCACTACTTGTATAGGGAGAAATTCACTGTCTACTCGGACCACAAAAGTTTAATGTACTTATTCACATAGAGTGAGTTGAATATGCAGAAAATGAGATGGTTAGAACTTTTGAAAGATTACGAATTCACACTCGAGTACCACCCGGGGAAGGCTAATGTAGTAGCAGATGCTCTGAGTAGTGTACGACTAGCGACAAAGTCTAAGACCGTAATGAACATTCAGGGAGTACCCAAAGAAGGCATAGAGATCAGCTCAGATGTTTCATGAGGTCAGACGAGAGTTTAGATGAAAGCCGAGCCAGTAGCTGTGTATAAAGTGGTTGATTGTCAAAAAGCCAATTCAGAGTACAGGAAATACAAGTCTCTTGCAGATAGTAGTGAGGATTTGGATTGGAGACTTTCAGTTGATGGAGCGTAGAGGTTTCGGGATAGATTGTGGATACCATCTCAAATACAGTTGAGGAATGACTTACTCCGAGTGGCACACAAATCTCGATTCATCGTTCATCCCGGGGTAATAAGATGTATCTGGACATGAGGAAGATGTATTGGTGATTGGGGATGAAGGTGGACATCGCTACCTACATCTAGAATTGTGAAGTTTGTCAGCAAATGAAGGCAGACCACTAGAAGTCGGGGAGATTGTTGCAACCATTACCTATTCCGTAGTGGAAGTGGGAACACATAGCTATGGATTTTTTCTCGGGGCTATCGGTGACTCAGATGTTGTTTGGGTGGTCGTGGATCGTTTGACTAAGTCAGCCCATTTCGTCCCTATTTCCATGGAGTATTCAGCATAGAGGTTGGGGGAGCATATATGTAAAAGAGATCGTCAGATTACGTGGAGTCTTTGTGTCTATTGTGTCGGATCGTGATATGAGGTTTACCTCTCAGTTTTGGAGTAGGTTTCAGCACCGGATGGGGACTCAGCTCAATCTCACTACTGCCTTTCAGCCACAGATAAATGAGTAGACCGAGAGATTGATTCAGATACTCGAGGATATGCTCAGAGCTTATATGCTGGATTTTTGTGGGAGTTGGGATAAGTATATTTCGTTTCGCGAGTTTTCGTACAACAAAAGTTTTCAGGCGAGTATTGGCATGGCATCATTCGAGGCACTTTATGAGAGACCATGTAGATCTCCAATTTATTGGACCGAGGTCGGAGATGCCATTTTAATCAGCTTGGAACTTGTACATGACCAAACCGAGAGGATAAAGCCGATTAGGAAACGATTGGAGACGGCCCAGAGCAACTAAAAAAAGTATAGTGAGAAGGACAATCGAGAGGTTGTGTTTAATGAAGGAGAATTTGTGCTATTAAAAGCGTCACCAATGAAAGGGCATTACTGATTCGGATTGAAGGAAAGATTATCTCCCAAGTTCATCGGGCCATTCGATATCCAGAAATCAATAGGCTTGGTAGCATATCGCCTCGAGTTACTACCACACCTAGCTGGAGTCCATGATGTCCTCCACGTTTCTATGTTGCGGAAGGCACATAATAAACATGCACCAATGATTGATTGGGGGCAAGTTTATTTGAGGGAAGACGTGTCCTACGGCGAGCAGCCTATTCAAATTATGGATAGGATGGTGCATAAGCTACGAAAGAAATAAATCTCGTTGGTGCAAGTTCAATGGCAATTCCATAGAGAACAGAAGTTCACTTGGGAGCATGAGGACTATATGATGGAGAACTTTCCCTTTCTCTTCAAACAATAAGGTATAACTCTATTTCTATTTTTGAGGACGAAAGTTCTTTAAAATTGTGGATGTTGAAATGACCCAAAACTAAATAAACATGCCCTAAGGGAAAAATAGTAAATTAACAAACCTTAAACCAATGTAGCCCTAATATAAATTGATTTTAAAACCCTAACCCCTTTTTGTGTTCAAAACCCCAGAGTTGAGGAAAAGGTGGAGGAAAAGTCAACAATTGCATAGATCTCAAAAAGAGGTAATATATATCCTAAGTTCTCTTTGTTTGAAGTTTTGGTGAAGAATGTACATAAAAAATAGGGGAGGTAGAGTAGCGTCGTCGCCACTGAAGAGGACAGCGACGAGTCGCGGCCATAGCTGGAGAAAAGCGGCAGCGGCAACAGCATCACCGCCGCCGCCGCTACCACCCATGGTGGGGCTCCCACCACACCGCAAGGTTAGCCAGAATAGCCAATCCAGACGGGGAATTTATGGGTAGTGGAGGGAGCGTTGCTCCCCCATTGCAGCGCTCTGCCCACCCTTGGTGGTCAACCAGGGGCCGGTTCAACCCCTTGGACGTTGGATCGGGACCGGGACCGGGGGTTGAATTCCCCTGAACAAAAAATAATAATCAAAATAAAATGAATAAATAAATAAATAAAATATATATATATAACAAATAAAAGCAAGTAATTACTTTCGGACGGAACGCTATCACGTCTTCGAGGGAGACCGATCGGGTCCCATCCCTCGACCATCACATCGGGCATTGCAGAACCCCACGGGATCCACTACGGGACCCACACTAGTGGATCCCAACGACCAATTAATGAAAGATTTAATTAACATAAATTGAAGTTTTCGTTGTTGTGATGTATTATGATTTTGTTGCGTCGCGTAAAGGTTCGCATCGGACCCCGAGCGTACCAATAATTGTTATAGGTGTCGCTGCAAGTCGAGGTAAGTGGGGAGCTCCGCTCATCTATTAAATGTGGCTTGCTACTAGTATAATTAAGTTTCATGATTTTGACAAAATGACTTGGGATGGGGTCATTACCTACCTTGGTTGACTTCATGTAAGGCCTCTTGGGGAGCCATACTTGTATAGTGAAACCAAGTCACCTTATATGCTTAAGGGCCTCTTGGGGAGCCATAGTAACACGGTGGAACCAAGTCACCCATTTCTGCAAGGGCCTCTTTGGGAGTCGTGGATGCACGATGGAACCAAGTCACCAAGCCTCTTGAGGAGCCGTGGACACACGGTGGAATCAAGTCGCCCACCCATATTTATTATGATATGATGTTTGGTCAACAAGGGAAGGTAATGACAAATGGGACTACGAACTTGCATTTATATCTATTATATTCTACGTATATCTCTTGGAACCCGTTACATGCAAAGATTTGAATTTCTTATATTTTTACAATCCTTGATACTGCATATAACTGTTCAAGTTACTTTTTTTTTACGATATGCTTACTCTATATGAAAATGATGTCATGCTACATATTTCAATGTATCATGATTTTAAATGCATGCTAGTTTTATTTTGATTTATAAGTATTACTTGCATATTCAATATTTGAGCGTAGTTCTTCTCTTATTAGGCTACGTTGCTTCTTTAGCTCACCCTTCTTACAATACAGGTCCTTATACGAGTGCGAACGATCTTGGCAAAAGGAAGGCCATTGCTAGAACTCTCCTTTCTATGTGAGAGTTTTTTATGATTATTATATATATATATTTGTTTGATTTTCAGAACAATAAATTGGGTTGTAACTCTAACTAGTTTTACTTGGGGTAGAGTTGAACCCTCCTTATCTATTTTCGGATTATTATAGAAGTTTTGAAGTTGATTTGGAAACTTATTGAGATGATCAGACCATTGGATACCTATCACGCTGATTTGGTGATTTCATGAATTTTAGTGGTTGATTTTCAATTTTGCATTTATTGTCATATATGGTAGTATGTTGTTCCGCAGGTTGAATTAGGCATGCCAGACCGTTATTCGGGTCTTGTTCAGGTATTGGGCTTGAGTAATGGTCTTGGCTGGGTGACCCAACCTTATTTCAAGTGAGGGTCGTCTCAGTTTGTCTCTTGCTTGGAATCAAATTGAATATATCTTGTTATTCCATTTTATCTTGTCCTTTAGAGCACTCTATTAATGAATGTTTGTGGAACCGATATGCTTGGAGTGTATATTTGTAAATTATACCTTGGATTGGAGAGACAATGATCATCGGTCATCTCCTTCATCTTTTAAATGATACCTTTGAGGGCCAGTATTTGCAAGCATGATCATTATGGTGCCTAGACTTTAATCTATGAAGCAGGATCATCTTTGACACCTTTGAGGCTAGTTGGTTGTCACATCACTCACTTTATATATGGTTTCCACTTTGTTGATTCTATGAGATTCATGTTATTATTGTTATCTTGTTGACTATCATGTTTGAGCTTTGTTTTGCTATATTTTTCTTTATATATTATGCTTGTTATGTTATCCTTTCTTACTCGGAATGATAGTAGGATTGGTTAATAACCTTGTTGATGCTAGTTATTATGGATTAGGTATTAATTACTTGGATAATGGAGGATAAATAAGACTTTTGCTTTACTGAGCTCGTTGAAATATTTTTCACCCTACTACTTTTCCGTCTTCAAGTACCTTAACTTATGCTTGTGATAGAGAAAAGAGCAAGGTCATAGCATAGAAGCTCTTTTCTCATTTGCAATTTTATTTATTTATATTGATTTGGTTTGAGACTTTTATGCAATAAACGATGGATTTATCATGGGTAGACTTTGTGGAACCCATAGCCTAGGTGTTTAACTTGTGTAAGACTTTCTATTTTATTTCTGTACCTAATAGACTTAGAAGACTTTTATTTCGCACCTATTATATGTCTCAGTAATCTATTTGTAAATTGTCTTATTGTATTTCCGCAGGTTAAGGCTTACTAGATCATCGCCCAACTCAGTGGGTCATCTTAAGGGGTTTGGCGATGGTTTAGGTCGGGAAGCCCTATTTGTAGGAATTGGGGTTGTCACACTTCCCCTTTATATATAAGTTTAAGATACATTAATCATTAATTCTCGACACTTAAGTCAATAATTCTTTTAATTAACTCTTATGAACTTGAATAATTTACAAATTTATTGGAAAACTGTATCAAGTTAGAATAAGCGAGCCATGACGAGCCATCTTCGATAAGCGAGCCATGACGTGGCGGGTGCTTTGTGACGCGTTCAGAAAGTAGCGGTGTGCCTAGTTTGCCTTGAGATTCGGCGCCGCCACATTAAACAAAAAATATTTTAGGACCATTGGATTTTGATCCAAATGGTTTTAAGTCATTTAAATATTTGATAACACAAAAACAAAGTCTCTACGACATTATATATTTAGGTTCCATTCTATAACTACCCTAAATATATGTGACATCCATGAGAGTGACCTCACTACATCCTAATTTTGAAAATAAGCGAGTGTCCTACGTTCCGAATGGTGCGCTAAATAATTTGTTGATATTTCAAAGTGAAAATAACAGTGTGTATAGATAAGCATCTTTTACATGGAGACTATGGCCCAGTTTTTCATAGTGGCATCCATGTCATTGCTGATGTAGGATTCTTTGAATTTCCTGTATACATTAGTCCTTTACAGCCCCAACAACGAATGTATTGTTTAAACTTTGAATAAGAATGTTATTACGCAAGAGAATTTTTGTCAACTTATTTTGTCGGCCCATACTGGTCTAAGTATTTAAGATTTTGCCCTCTACCGGTAATTCTGAGTACTTGGACGAACGGCAAGTCCACAAAATCGACAATATCTTTTCAAGAGTCTTAAAATTGTTCAAATTTCGAACTTAAGACTTTTGATTAATGGAGGAGAGAAAGTGAGACTCATGAGTCATGACATTTCGATCTTCATTTTTATTTAATTAAAATAATCTCTTAATTAGTAATTTCTAATCCTTCTTAGCTCCAGCATCTAAGTCAAATATTAATTAACACTAATCCTTTTATTAGCTGAATTAATAATCGATAGCAACTTAGCAAGTGAGATAGCGCGTCTCGCGTCTACGTTCCTAAATATCTAATAAAGAAATAGCAGAAAAAATTTATTAACAAAATTATGGAAGCTCATGAAGTTGGTAATTTTGTCACATATGTTCAATGAAGAAAACGGCTTATCCTTCCACTTCATTTCCTCGTTGTTTCAAGTTGCTATAGCCTATGTGAAGGTTGATACACATGTGAGTTCCCAAGATGCCTAAATTTAGACTATAGACTTCTCGAGTGCATTGCCACCAAACTGATCACCCTTATACCTCCTATCAACTATGACGAGACTATTTTCAATTGTCCTTCAAAGTCTCTAATCTGTGGTGGTGCTGTCTCTAATTTTCCCATTATTTAATAGATAAAGTAAGGTCAAATCTGACGGTGCTCTGAGGACAACATCTATTACTTGGTAATTATGATCGAGGGCTGTATCTTGATAATTAGTGTGAAAAATGTAATTAAGTTATACTACAGTTAAACATAGACATTTAGCTTTATAATTGACAATAATGTAAGAGATTCGAAGTGTGTGTGTATATATATATATATATATAGACACACACGTTTGAAATTATCAAATGAAGCATGGAATTCATTTGAGAAAAATCATAAAAAATTAAAGACGAAGATCAGCTGATTTTATTTTAAATGTAAGTTAATTGTCAACATGGAAATGAATGTGAACCATAAAATACGTCCAACAATTCGAAGCCCAACAAAGGTTGAATATTTTTTTTGCGGACCTAACAAAGGTTGAATTAGCTACAAATATTAGATTATTAAACCTATCTAAAAAACACAGAATGATGTCAAAGTCCAAGTTTTGCCAAGCAAGGAAGGCTAATCGAATTCACTATAAATACTAGTTAGAACACTTCATTGCTCCTCATCATCACTGCTATCTTGTATTCGTTAGCTTCATTGCATCTCTCATATTCTCCTCAAATTTTTTGGTAGATCATATTCTAGCGTTTCAAACCTTTCTCCAATGGCTCTTTCCCTCCTATCACCAATTGTCCGCCTCCTTATTTGCTTATTTCTTAGGCAAATACTTGTAGAGGGTGCGACATGTAAAGAATGCTTCACTCATTCTCGGGCTGCATACTACCCAAACTCCGATGAACATGGAACTGATCGTAAGATAAAATGGACAAAATGATTTTCTTGTTTCTCTCCTATGCACTTTAGGTACATTTATTAATTAGTATTATATATATATATAAACATTAATTTCTCCATGTTAACAGAAGGGGCTTGTGGCTTTGGTTCGTTTGGAGCAACAATAAATGAAGGAGATGTATCAGCAGCATCCCTACTCTATAGAGATGGAGTTGGATGTGGTGCATGCTACCAGGTACATAAACAAGTATAGTTACAAGAATTTAATGCTAGCTTAGTATTAACATTTTATTGCAGTATTGCATTAAGGATTATAGAAACATTTTTAACAATTCCTCTTTTTATTGTTTGTCCATCAGGTGAGATGCAGCAACACCAAGTACTGCTCAGAAAATGGAGTGAATGTAGTCATCACAGATCAAGGTTCAAGTGACAACACTGATTTCATTCTAAGCCAACGAGCCTTTGGAAGGATGGCGCAAACCAAAGATTTAGGAGTGTCTTTACTACAACTTGGTGTAGTTGATGTAGAATATCGTCGGTAAGGATTGTAAGACAATCACAATATATAAAACGTAACTAATTAACATCTAAAACATTATTGTTGGTGTAATATATCTTCATTAGCAGCCTCTATATATATATATATATATATATATATATATATATATCTTCACTTTAACTAATTAACATATGTTAAGGGTTTATAAATTTTCAGGGTTTCATGCAACTACCCAAGCAAGAACATCACCATCAAGATTGATGAGAGCAGCAACTACCCTCACTTCTTTGCTTTCGTTATAAGGTATCAAGGAGGGAAGAAGGATATCACTGCTGTTCAGCTCTGTGAGGTACATTAATTAACATATGTTCTCCTGTACTCTCCTAGCTTTTAATTTGCCAAATAAATGTCAGTTTCTTATGAACCATGAAGAGCAAGCTGAATCAAGGACACTTTTATTACTTGCAGACTCAGAATTTTTCGTGCAAGCTGTTGGATAGGAGTCATGGCGCAGTCTGGGCAGTAGTGTCACCCCCAAGCGGGCCTCTTTCTGTAAGAATGCTGTTGAGCGACATAGACAACGGAGATGAGTCATGGGTGGTGCCCATTAACACCATTCCTAAGGACTGGAAAGCAGGGGAAGTGTATGACACGGGAGTGCAAGTGGATTCCTAAATTAATAAATCATGCATATAACCCGATATACTTCGATATATTGACATTCCTTTGATTGCTTAATTTGTAATGTCTAGCTTATCCAATTTGAATGTGTCGTTGCCTAAAAAGTTTGTTCTATTTATTATTTTATATGGTCTTTGACTAAACCAATATGGTAGCTAGAAAGTCCTTTTGTTAAATTTGTACTGTCAGGAAGTACGACGTTCCCAAGCTGTAATATGAATTTCTGTTGTTCATTATATCCACATACTTGATTTGTGAAATTTGAGTCACTTGGTCTCTCATTACCAATATATCATGCTCTCTATGTTGAAACACAACTACTTCGAATGGAAACAAGAACAAAAAAGGAAATCCAAATAGAATTCAAGGCCGATAACCACTCTCTTTTAAACAAGATTTATTCCTTCCAATGCAAAATCGTGAATATACAATGTGGGATACTTACTGAAATCTCATCTCAAGTTACAATACAACATTTAATCAAGACGACCTCATTTCCACACAAGAGTCTCCCAGCCTATACCATCACCAAACCCCTTAAAATAATCCAATTAATGAGTTAAGTGATAGCCTAGTAAGAGTTAACCAGCCGAAAACACCATAATAAGCAAATCCAGGTGACCCAAAGTGTGCATGCACTTGTGGATGTCTTTTTGATACATATCGTTTTTGTGCATAAATCAATGAACACCCGCAAATGTGTATGCATTTCGTGTCCCCAATTAGAATCAATATAGTTATTTCCTTAATAATATACGTGCTACATTAGTAACTATTTTAAAAATGCATATATAAGAAAATATCTTGCACACATATTCAAATAATCATCATATAATATTCAGAAAACTTTCTTTATACGTTTTAATATTTATATGTAAAATTAATTAGAGTTAAACTTTAAATTAAAAGCTTATACACTAGAAAAATAAAATAAATCTACAAAACTCATAACTTGTTTCTGTTAGGCCTAAAAAAATTTATTTTTGTTTTCTCCCCTTTATTTCCTTCACTTCTTACGCTCGCACACTACATTACTAATTTAATTAGCTTAACAATTTCCTTTATCCAACGTTGTATTTAATAATTTGGTGACCTCGACTATATGGTGTATGTTGCTTTCAATCCAAAATTATTTTAAAATCATCAATAATTTATTTTTTATTCAAAATTATTAATATCAGATATTTCATTGGAAGAAGCTACAATGTATTCAAAAAATTATAATAAATAACCAAAAAAATATTTTACCATCTACAATAAATAACTTTTGTTGCTGCATAGTTTATGAAAGCCAAAGGTAATGGGGCTCCAGTTTATAACTTGGCCTCTACTTCGAACCGGCCCTTATCACAAACCATAATGGAGTTGGGTTTCCAGAATCCTACCCTATAAAATCTAGTATTTAAATACAAGTTTTGAAAATAAGATAAATAATTAGTCTCAAAACAACAAGTGAAGTCTTGAGATATTAGCGCCTCCCTTTTCCTTTAGTTACCACGAAAAAAAAAGGCACATAAAAATATTATTAGAGGGTGAGCATAATCAACAGGCTTAGTAAATCAGTGGTAAGCCAAACCATTAGTCATCCAACTATCCAAGGGAATATCGAATGCAATAAATAACTGGCACGCAACATTAATAAAGAGATATGATGACACGTATCGAGTGTGTATAGTAAGTTACCTATATTTTATTATATTTATAGATTTGTAGTAGTAGTAGTAAGTCATATCGTCTCCGCAATGATTTTGTAAACTCTTAGGGTATTTTAAGGGGTTTTGTCACTAACTAATTAACTATTAAGTAATATATTCTAAATACTATAATAAAAAACAAGCAATTAACTAAACTAAATCAAAATACATCAATTAAATAAATTTACTATCAACTCAAATTAATCAAATCTAAACAAACCTAAACCAAAGATAGTGAAACTTAAAATAAATTACATCCAAACCAAAAAATAACAATAAAATAGTCATAGTCTAGTAACGGGTCTTAATTTTTTAATTAAAACTTTATTATAAGCAAGTTATAGTAATTCTTTCAACAACAACAACAACATAGCCTCAGTCCCAAATTAACTGGGGTCGGCTACATGGATCAAACTTTTCCATTGTGCTCGATTAAGTGCAATTGATGGTGAGCTTTGCAAACCATTCAAATCCCTTTTAATTAATGCATCCCATGCTAACTTTGGTCTGCCCCTACCTCGTCAAATTTCTAAAGTTTATATTGAGTCAAGTTTTCTAGTTGGGGCATTTGTAGGCCGTCTTTGCAGGTGACCAAACCATCGCAACCGCCCTTCCCTAATCTTTGTATCAATTGGTGCTACTCCTACTTGTCTCTGAATTTCTATATTTCTTATTCTATCTTTACGAGTTTTACCACACATCCACCTAAGCATCCTCATTTCTGCTATGTTCACTTTATGTAATTGTTGTTGCTTTACCGCCCAACATTCACTTCCATAGAGCATAGCTGGCCTAATTGCGGTCCTATAAAATTTTCTTTTTAACTTAGTAGGAACACGTCGATCACAAATCACCCCTATTGCACTCCGCCATTTCTTCCATCCAGCTTGAATTCTATGTGTGACATCATTTTCAATGTTACCATCATTTTGTATGATTGATCCTAGGTATCTAAAGTGGTTTACCTTAGGAACTTCTACTTCCCCTAATTTTACCACTCCGTCATCTCGATGTCTAGTGTTTCCAAACTCACAGTGCATGTATTCAGTTTTCGTCCTAATCAACTTAAAGCCTTTAGATTCTAATGTATTCCTCCAGAGTTCTAATTTCCTATTCACTCCATCTCTATAGTAATTCTTTCAAACCACCTAATTTTCCTTTTATCAATGGTAGTTCACACGACTCATATTCATATTCTAATATTATTATCATTAGCCCATCAAATGCTTAAAGTGACTAACATTAAATAAAATCACATTAAGTTGAATGAAAACACATACCAATAAGCAATAACTAACATAAATATGTCATAGCTACTCGACCTATATTTTAAATTCATCTAAGACTTCCTAGAGAGGAAATAGCCCCCAATAGTTAACTACATTATTTAAATTAGATATAGTAGTTAATCCCTAACATATTCGTGACTATGCAAGAAATATCTACTCTCATAAAATATAATTCGAGAAAATAGTCTTATTCAAACTATGAATTCAAGAATATAATATCAATTTAAAGCATTAAAATCATAACCTCATAAACTACGAATTTGCCACTATGTTTAGTCCATACCTTGGTTTAAATTTATAAACTACTCGCATATATTAAAAAAAATCATAAAGTAAATAAAAAGACATTAATGAAAAATGCCTCTTATTAATATGGAATTTTGAACTTGAGTTATCCAAAACAATAGGAATATACTTAATGAAAATGATAAGCTTCAAGTGTTTATTTCGAAACCTCAACCTCCTATATATAATATTGTACTAATACATATCCTAATCAAACTTAAATTCCTAATCCTAAACCAAAATCTTAGTGGTCGAACTTAACAATTCCTCAACGATTTGAATTCCATGTAAGACATTGGAAAAATTGTAGAGTTCCTCTATAAATTCTTTCTCAGTTTCTTAGTCATTTACGTAGAGATTCATGTGTATGTTTCACATCGTTGACAAATCACCAAGTTTTCTTTCTACTGATTTAGCTAGCGATTTATGTTCATTTTCACATCACTTGCAAATCGCCAGGACTTTTTCAGTGCTTAATCAAATTCTAGTCTTTTATCTCCATTTTCTTTCATTTCTTCACTATTCCTTCTATTTACTTGAAATCACATACACAAGAGAAAATCATGTGTAATATAGTCATTTACATCCAAAATAACCTTAACATATACTATAAAGCACTATCTAATTATTGATTTATCAAATACTCCCAAACATAACACTTTTTTGTATTGAGCAAAGGAATACTCTAAATATATTCTACTATCGTGTTATTAAGATTGCAAAATTACATTACTTAAATAGAAGTAACTATCAAATTAAAAAAATACCCACATGAAAATAAACACTTAGGTAGATTTAAGATAAATTAAAGAACACCCTTAATAATGGTTCAACCTTCGTTATGCAATACACCTCAAAATATAAAGTTCAATATGTACCAAGATGAGTCAATATAAGAGAATTATGAATATTTAATCCTCTATCCGAGATAATTACTCTATTCATTTTATTCTAATCATTAAAATATCTATTATGCCACTTAAGAATTGCAAAACAATAAGGATCATAGGGTATTATCTTAATAAGGTTAAGATACCTCTCCTCGTCTTAATTAGGAGAGGATGGAGATTATGGTGGAACCCTCCATGGTCTATCCTCTCAAATACTTACTCATATAGGTGAGGAGATTTTAGACTTATTGTTAGAGTCTTATACTAAAACTCCTTTCCCTTTTTTCCTCTTTGTTACTCCAACCTTGACCTCTACCTCTTCCAATCATTTCAAATCACTTTACTTCAACAATTGCTATCTAGAGTTTACAACCTTGTAATTGATATTGAGAAAACGAGTTCAAAAGAAATGTCGTTAAGGTATTTAAAAATCTTTTTGTTAGAATACTTTGTGCAAATGAGTTCTTTGTCAAAACACGATTGCGAGACTTAATAATTTTGAATTTTTAGTTATTTGATAAATATTGAAAACCATTCGATCCAATTTTTTTAACCCCCCCGCCCCACCCCACCCGCCCCACCCCACATCCCCCCCCCACCCCACCCCACCCCACCCCACCCCACCCCACCCCAAACTCATTTTTCACAATCACCTAACTAATTGCAAACCCCAAAATGGGATCTTGATTTGAAACCAAATAAACTAATTTGATTGAGAAAATTAAATCTGTGTAGTAATAATGTGCAATTCAAATTGATAGGTCATTATTTATACATATTATATATAGTTTATTTATGTGTTTTATTGTTGAATATTTGACATATGGGTCTAATTATCTTTATTGTTCATTTTTAGGATTTTTGGAGTGTGCGGTTGAGTTCATGGCGAAAAACTGCGCGAAATGGACTACTCATACACAGTGATCAGACACCAAAAGATACGTATCGAGATATGCGATTTTTTAGCGATTTTCCACTGTTGCAGTCCACGTGTCACTCCATTGTTCGGTGGTTTCCTGTGGCAGTCCACGTGTCCTGTCCTAATTGGTCAGCAGACTACAGCAAAAGCTGTCTCACCTGCTAGCTCCACGCCACGTGTCATATCCTCATTCGACCCCTCGAGTCAGCAGCTGACGCGTGCCTGCAAGCTGCATCTTGTCCACCAATACGCATGCAACACGTGGTGGCATTTGTCTCACCAGTGTCATCACAGCAGGTTCTCCTCCAATCCAGCAGCGACACGTGGCAGCCTTCTTTCACAGCAGTGTCGTCACAATAGCTCTCGTCCAAACACAACGCGCCACGTCATCCGGTCCATCTCCCTCGCTTAATCAAACGCTGACACGTGGCAGAGAAGGGAAAAAATTCTTAGCAACCGCTTGATCGTCCTCGGCACACGTGTCACAAACAAAACCCGATTTTGGGCAGTTTTAAAAAGGGTTTTCGCTGGGAATCGGGACAGAGGGGTTTTATAATATTCTTCTTGATGGCGGCTTGTTTTTCTTCTCCTTTTCTCTTCCACGAACCATTTTTTACACTTTGGTTTTTTATTTTTAATGGAGTTTTTAACGACGATGGCCGGCTAAACTCATAAATCTGAACCAGAGGTGGATCAGATCACCTATTTTGGCATAAAAACATATGTGAGATCTATTTATTTATTTATTTATTTTATTTTTCATAATATCTTATTCCCTTTGATATTGGTTGAATTATTGAGATTAAGCCCTTGTTTAAATCTTGATTTACATGTTAGTAGTTTGTACGTACCCATATTTGTGCAATAAGACCACATTAGTGGCATCTGACCATGCCAATTGATTAGACCCTTTTGAGACTGGTTGAATACCATAGGGATCTAGGCTAAACTGGACACACTAGTGATCTAGTTGACTAGGCGTAGTGCCTTCACAAAGCCCATTGCCGTCAACACATTAAACCCAGTTCGTTTGAATATATGGTTATGTGTTTGATTAGGGAAGTGGTCATTGTCGTACCTTGACTATCGAGATAGGGAAGTGCGAGGACCCGCTTAGGTTACCGGGTCTATAGCTACACTAATTCACTATGAATTGCATTTTTTGATTAGATTGAGGATCGTATGTAAAATTATGCCAAATTGAGAAGATTCGTGATACCGATGGTTTGGATTGTTTCCCCCTTGATTGATTTATTAACTTGCTATTTTTAGTCTAGTTTTAATTAATTTAGAAATTATTCCTGTAAACTCCCCGAGTTATTTTTAGTTTCTTAGCATAAGTCAGAAATTTGGTTTTCGTGGTTCGACCCCGTGCTTTCCACTACTGCAGTTCTTGTGGTCAATGGTAATCTCGTTCGGATTATATATTTTGACACATTCGACACGTGTCAAATTTTGGCGTCGTTGCTGGGGAACAAGTTATTTTTGACTTAGTTTGTGTTCACCTTTATGTCCCACAGTCTTCATCGATCGTTGTCCATCGAATTTTTACTCCCTTTTGATCTGGAGATCGAAAAGACTTGCCGTCGAAACTCGAAAATAACTCGACAGAGGAACCAATCCTCCAGAGTTCAACCGAACGACGAGCAACCCCTTCTGATGGCTGACCACATTGGGAACCCACTTTCACCACATGCACCATTTGAGAGATGGAGGAACCCCTAGTTATTCCTCCCCAACAGTTTGTCGCACGAGCTGGACCACATGCACTAGTGGAACGGCAGAGGCATGTAGTACACCAGCATCAACCATTCAATCAACGAGTGGTTGATCCCCCTCTACAAAGGACGCAAGCTAACCCTTTGGCACAACCTCAGGTCAACCGTCGCATTACCATTGGGATGGCGAATGATGGGATACAGGACCTCCTGGCTCATCAGCCACACTGCATCGCATTCCTAGCCTATAAGGGCAATTTTAAGCTCGGATCAGGTTTCATTAACCTGTTCCCCGTCTTCCATGGATTGAATCGTGATGATCCAGTCACCTTCATTAAGAACTTTCATTCTAAGTGTAGGACCATGATTCCCCCTCGAGTTGATGAAGACGAAGTCAAACTCTCAGCCTTCCCTTTCTACCTTAAGGATAAAGCTCAAGACTGGCTCTTCTATCTTCCTCCTGGTTCCATCACAAATTGGAATGACATGATTTCTGCATTCCTCAAAGAGTTCTTCCCTGAATCTAGAGCTTCCAAACTTACTAGAGAGATATGTAGTATCAACATGAAACGGGGCGAATCTTTTGGTGATTATTGGGGTCATTATAAGTGCTTACTTGTGTAATGTACCCAACATGGCCAAAACAACCTTTCAATTGTTCGTTTCTTTTATATGGGACTTACACCCCTCGAGAAATGGATGATTGATAATGCTTGTGGAGGCGACTACAGATGTAAGACCACTGAGGAGATGTTTGAACTGTATGAATCTATAGCAAGTCAATCGCGTCATTACATTGATGACAAGGAAGAGGGACCTTCGCGAAGTCTTTTTGACGGAGTAGGGTCAAATTCTACCAATAGCAAGCTTGATAAACTCATCGATCTCATGAAGTGATTCCTCACCTCAGGAAAAGCTCAAGTTAAAGCTTGCGGCTTCTGCACAGCCAATGACCATTCCACTAACTCTTGTCCTACCTTATTCGAGAACGAGTAGGTGATCGCTATAGGTGGCGGGTTCCAAGGACCACCAAGGAATCAATACGGCAACAACTTCAGTAACACTTATAGTCATGCCGTAAAATGCCCCTATTATAGTTATGGTCCCCAGAACCAGAACTTCCTTCAGTATGTTCCAATGGGACAACCTCTTCCTCAACAATCCCAACCCGCTCAGAATTCGGGATCTTTAGAAGAAATGATGAGGACACTCATTGCTAATCAAGACAGATTCTCTAAAGACTTGGCCCAACTCAAAAATGAAACAATCGCGAGCCATGCTTCTAGCATTAAAAGTCTCGAAGTTCAATTAGTGAAACTGACCCTTCATGTTGGGGGCACGGATGAAAAAGGCAAGTTGCCATCTTAACCGCATCCGAATCCTAATGCGAATGTTAATGTTGTCACACTTTGTAGCGGCAGAGAGAGCAAATAGGCCCTTAAAGAACCTAAACTAAAGAGGCCGCCCTTAAATCCAAGGAAGTCAAGCAGGAGCTCGAAGTTCAAGCGTCTCACACTGAAACAGTAAACTTGGATTAGGAAGCACAACCTTCTCTCAAAATTCTAACCCTGTTCCCTCAACGCCTCATCAAGAATAAAAAGGCGGGAGAAGAGAAGGAAATTCTGGAAATCTTGAGGAAAGTGGCAATAAACATCCCACTTCTTGGTGCCTTAGCACACATGCCCTGTTATGCTAAGTTGCTCAAAGACCTATGCACCAACAAAGGTCGGCTCAAAGGCAACGAGAAAATCACCGTAGGTGAGAATGTATCAGCTATCCTACGCAAAAGGTTGCCCGCCAAGTGTGCGGACCCGGGCATATTCATTGTCCCTTGCACGATTGGTGAAGTTGAGATCCGGAAAGCTATGTGTGACCTCGGAGCCTCTATCAATGTCATGGCATTATCCATATATGAGACATTGAAGGCTGGCCCTCTAAAGGATACTGGAATTGTCATACATTTAGCAGACCGGTCTGTCGTTCGTCCTGTGGGTGTCTTGGACGACATCCTGGTGAAGATTAGTGAGCTCATATTTCATGCTGACTTCTATATCATTGATATGAAGACTCAGCCATGCCCCCATTTTTCCTCAGTTATGCTCGGCAAGCCTTTCTTAAAGATGGCCAAGACCAAAATTGATGTTCACAGTGGTTCTCTGACCATGGAGTTTGATGGTGAACTCATTAAGTTCAATATCTATAATGCGATGCGCCATCCCTGTGATGCCTCTTCTATGGTGCTTGCCTTGGATAGTATGGACTCACTTGTCCAGGACGCCTTTCTCGTGAAAGGTGATGATATGAAAGTGGTGTTAGAGAATCATCTCGATGCCGATTATTTGTGACAGCAATGCCTCGCCCTCGATACTGAGATCGAGGAGTTGATCTCTTAGTTGGACTCTGCTCCACTTTATTTTTCCACCCTAGCATATCTTGACTTACCAGCTTTGAACTCTACACTTCTCCCCTCTATGGAGCGAGCCCCCACACTCGAGCTCAAACCACTGCCCAACCACCTCAAATATGTGTTTTTAGTTGAGAATGATACTTTACCAGTTATCATCTCCACTAAACTCACATTACCGGATGAAGAGAAGCTGATTCATGTGCTTCAAGAGTTCAAAAAAGCCCTAGGGTGGACGATCGCTGACATCAAAGGTATTAGCCCTTCCACATGCATGCATCAGATACAAATGGAAAAAGGGTCAAAACCTTCACGAGAAGCATAGCGGAGACTGAACCCACCGATGATGGATGTGGTTAAAAAGGAGATTCTGAAGCTCCTTGACGCTGGGATGATCGACCCGATCTCTGACAGCAAGTGGGTCAGTCCCATTCAGGTGGTTCCCAAAAAAATGGGGATCACAGTGGTCACGTACTCACAAGGTGAGTTAGTCCCGACTCGCGTCCAAAATGAATGGCGGGTTTGTATCAATTACATGAAGCTTAATGCTTATACTAGGAAAGACCACTTCCCGTTGCCTTTCATTAATAAGATGTTAGAGAGTTTAGTAGGTAGGTCTCACTACTGCTACATGGATGGCTATTCTGGTTTTCACCAGATTCCTGTAGCGCCTGAGGATCAAGAGAAGACCACCTTCACTTGTCCTTTCGGTACTTTTGCTTATCGGCACATGCCCTTTGGGTTGTGCAATGCACCTGCTACTTTTCAGAGGTGTTTGACGAGCATCTTCTCTGAATTCGTTGAGCACTTCATCGATGTATTCATGGATGATTTCACCGTTTACAACTATTCATTCGATCTTTGCCTTAGTCACCTGGCTAAGGTCCTTCACCGATGTATCCAGAAGAACTTGATCCTCAATTATGAGAAATGTCACTTCATGGTGGATTAAGGTCTTATTTTGGGTCACGTCGTTTCTGCTAGGGGTGTGGAGATAGACCTGACAAAGATTAAAGTAATTCAAAAATTGCCTTGCCCTACGACTGTGCGAGAAATCCGATCATTCCTTGGCCATGCCGATTTTTATCGACTATTTATCAAGGATTTCTCCAAAATTGCACAACCCCTATGTCGCCTTCTTCAGAAGGACGTGCCTTTCCATTTCGATAAGGCATGTAGGAATGTATTTGATGCACTCAAACACTCTCTCATATCTACTCCAGTGATTCGAGCCCCTAATTGGGAGCTACCTTTCGAGATCATGTGCGATGCCAGCATGTTAGGTTTTGGGGTTCATATGCAGCGGAGATTACAAAACAATTTCGACAAAAACCCCAAAAGGATCCGAATCTAATTCTATTAGAAACGTTTAAATCAACAAAACTTAATCATACCTCAGTCGCAAAATACCTTTCTGAAGGTTGATCGATCTCTAAGGCGCTGCCAACGACGACGCCATCTACCAGTAGTCCACACATGAACGACAGCCGAGATTAGAAGTACTAGCTTCAAGAGAATACCAAACCTTTTTGTTTCTTTTCAAAACGATCCAGAGCGTACCAGAAAACCCTAAGTCGTTTCTAAAACGAAAATAGAGTTTCGGCCCTTAATCTTTCATATGTGTGTTCTAACTTAAAGCGTATATTTACACAACCTTTGTATATAGACGATTAAGTAAATTACACATATACCCCTACTTAAAGAAGTATAAGTGTAATACACCACAAAGACGCTTCTGTCATGAATTTTATCATATAAAATTTATTTTTCTGAACCATCTTAAAATCTCGCAAAACCATTCTTAGTGTGCGACCCAATAGGCTCATATAACGTTTGCAGTGTACCAAAACACATTTTGGTATACAAGTCATAAACGGCCTCTAGCAAGACATTATGACTACCTAAGTTGTACGAATATCAAATCGATACAACCTAATCAATAGTGTATATAACATCCTTTTTTCACACGATGTCCTTTTGATCAAACTTAAGGCATGAAATTGTCATCCAACATATTCAATCGTACTAGTCTCGATCTCTAGGTAGACTGAAAACATCTAAGTGACATTGATCAATATCAATTCACTTAGACTAGGCCTTTTAACAATCTAACACATCGAGGGATCCATTGGATATCTCTTTTTATATGAGAGGGACAAATTCTATCTTGATTACACAACTTCATTACATTGCTCACACAATAACCAATCACAACCTTTATAATCTTCCGATTAAAGACAATGTTTGATTGTGTCAAATCACTGTGTTCCTAATGTTGAAGTCTCTGGTAATATCAAGTCATAGGACTGAAAAAACATACCTATCATGAGAAACAACTATGACTTAATCCATATGATGTTCTCATAGCGGGTCGATCCAGTACTTTGTTCCCTAACAAGTACTCGTGATCTTGATTCATATCCCTATACGTATAATCATCATATGATCATCAATCAAGACTCACACTAGTCTTAATTCATTATAGTTCCTAGTATAATGATCGACTAGGGACATTTAGGATATTTCTGTAAATACCCATAGATCTTATTATAATGTAAACATGCAAATTAATTATAATAAACAGCAAATGAATTCCTCTATTTTATTAACTAAAAATATTCATAAAGACAGTTAATGGATTGACCTAGGGCACATGCCCCAACACAGCAACCACGTCGTGGGTGCCGTACTTGGGCAACGAGTCGGGCGGGCTTCTCATGTCATATACTATGCTTCCTGAACTCTTGATCCTGCCTAACTGAATTACATCGCTATAGAGAAAGAGCTTCTAGCTATCGTCTTCGCTTTGGAGAAATTTCGGCCTTACCTCTTGGGAACTAAGGTGGTCGTCTACTCTGACCATGCTGCCTTAAAGTATCTTATGGCCAAAAAGGAAGCTAAACCTCGTCTCATTCGATGGATACTCTTGTTACAAGAGTTTGACATCAAGATTAAAGATAAAATTGGTGTAGAAAATCTTGTTGCTGACCATCTCAGTCGTATCGAGAATGGTGAAGCACCTGTCCTGCTTCGAGATGATTTTCCTGATGAACATCTCCTAGAAATTTCTGAGGAACTCCCTTGGTGTGCAGATCCTGTAAACTACCTCGTTACACGTGAGTTTTCACCTCATCTTACGTGAGCCCCGAAGGATAAAATTCGGAGCGATTCCAAACACAATGTATGGGATGACCCATACTTGTGGAATTTTTGCTCAGACCAGGTTATTCGTCGATGTGTCTCCCAGAGTGAGACGCAATCTATACTGGCATTCTAAAATTCATATGCCTGCGGTGGTCATTTTGGTCCACGTAGGACAGCTATGAAGGTTTTGGATAATGGGTTTTATTGGCCCACCATTTTTTGCGATTCATATCTATACGCCAAGACCTGTACCAAATGTTAGTCGACCGCTACCCTGAGTCACAAGGATCAAATGCCACTGACCTCCATCCTGTTTTGCGAGATTTTTTATGTTCGGGGGATCGATTTCATCAGGTCATTTCCACCATTACATTGGTTTTCTTTATATCTCACTAGTGGTGGATTACGTGTCCAAATTGGTGGAAGTTAAAGCCACTCGCACCAATGATTCGTCGGTGATATGCGATTTCCTGAAATCACAAGTTTTTTTGACTTTTGGCGCTTCACGAGCTTTGATTAGTGATCGAGGTACCCATTTCTGCAACCGCGTGGTTGAAAATCTCTTGCGCAAGTATAATGTTACACACCGTACGTCTACGGCCTATCACCCTCAGACTAGTGGCCAAGCAGAGGTGTCAAATAGGGAGATTAAATCCATTTTGGAGAAGACTGTAAATCTGTCACGAAAGGACTAGAGCACACGCCTTGATGATGCGGTATGGTCTTATCGAACGGCGTATAAAACGCCAATTGGAATGTCTCCGTATCGCTTAGTCTTTGGCAAATCATGCCACTTGCCGGTCGAGTTAGAGCATAAGTCTCTATGGGCTTTAAACAGCTCAACATGGAACTCGACACAACCGGCAAAGAGAGAAAATTGGGCATTCAAGAATAAGAGGAAATTCGAAACGATGCCTACGAGTCCGCTTGAATCTATAAGGATAAAACCAAGGCGTTCCACGATCGCAACTTATCTCGTAAGACTTTCATAATAGGCCAAAAGGTCCTACTTTATAATTCCACACTAACTCTCCATCTAGGGAAATTGAGGTCACGATGGCTCGGACTTTTTGTTGTTACTGATGTGTTTAGACATGGTGCAGTTGAGATTAGGAGCACAGATACAGGGAAAGTTTTCAAAGTGAATGGGCACCGATTGAAGTCGTTCTATGAGAACTTCCCACAGCACGAGATCGAGAGCAAGACTCTAGCGGTTATAGATTAATTTGACTGAGAAAGAGTCAGGCTGAGTGGAGCCAACGATGTTAAAAAAAGGCGCTCTTGGGAGGCACCCCAAGCTTCTATCCCTTTTCTTTTTGATTTTTATTTTAGTTTTTCTTTTTTGGTATTCTTACTATTATCTCCTTGTGACTTTTTCTAGGTTTGTGACCTCTGCATAGCATACTGGATTTTAAGAGCCTGATATTGCTCATGCGGCTCCTCACATGATCTTGTCTCATTTCCTTGCCTCTATATCTATCATGTTCTTTCACCTTTTTGTATGTGTTCATATGCACTCCTAACATGTTTTGAATCTTGAGGACAAGATTCGAAATAAGTTTGTGGGTACTTTAGGATTTGTGGACTGAGCCGGATGGGTCTCTATGCGAAAAACCGCAGGTGATATCGTTTAAAAAATTTTCAATTATATGCGATTGTCGGATGGTATTAGTGGTGTTTTGTATCTCTTATTCACTCATTTCTTCCATTTCTTTGCCCTCCATATTTCGCTTTCTCATTTTATTAGGAGTTGATGCATTTTCATGCATATTTTTAATGCAGTTTTCATTTTTATTTCTTTTTGAGTTGCCTGATATTTTGTTTCATGCCTTTGGTTGTGGATGAGTACTCTATGGTTGCCTCCTGACTTGAGACGCAGGAGAAATTAGGTGAAACACTCACTCGAGCCCGTAGTCCAACATTCTTAAGATTTTATGATTAAAGACTTAGTATGTTGGTTGAACCGGTGCTAGATACCAAAGGGGGCAGATGGTCAGAATTGTGTAAGTCTGATTTCTAGGGGTACTAGAACGAGGATGTAACTCACTCGAGGCTAAATTCTTATGACTGTAACACTTTTGGGGAAATGATTTAGGCCATTTTTGAATTTAAACCCTTAACCTTAGACCTACTTTTCATCTTACCACTAGTTAGCCCATTTGAGCCGAATTAAACCTGATTTCTTTGATTACCTATCATTAAACCCTCAACCATCAGCCTTATATCTTATACCTAGTTGGAAGTAGACTTGGATTTGATATCCTTAGAAAGAGACGTGAAAAATAAATAAATAAGTAAATTCATAGGAGAAATTGTTTACTTGCCCGAATTAAAGGAAAATTCATGATTAGAGAGTCCCACCTAAAACGACATCCACAGGAAACGGAGCAGGGAGCCGGGTGGTTGAAAAAAGGTGAGGACTGCACATCTTGAATGAAAAAAAATAATAATTTTGGTGTAGTTTAGTCACATTCATGTTCTTGGGTAATCATTTTATAATCTAAGTTCTAGTTTTTCAACAGTTCGCATACCCTTTACACCATTTCCTTGGTACCCTTCTCCAGCCTTGTTACAGCCTATTAAAGTCGTATTGATTCCCATTGGTGTTAAGTCTACAGTAGTGGAGAATGTGGTTGTGCATGGTACTTTTGTTGCGTTGATGCGCTATTTTCATGGAAATTGTGGACTTGCGTGCTTGAATGTATAGACCAAGAAAACCCTCAAGTAGTTGATGGCGTTGTCTTGACCATATCTTTGTCTTGAAAATGTGATCTTAATTATGTTTGGGTTGCAGTTCTTGACATATCATAAATCTAAAATTTCTTGAGTGATTTGTTATCTTGGCGACTATGTAAACAAAAGAAACTCCATGAGTTTTAAATCGGGTATAGAGTAGTTGATTCAGTGCATAGTCATATTAGAGGTCTAGTTTATCTTTATGTGTCATTTACACATTTGCTCGAGATGTGCAAAGTCTTAAGTTTGGGGTTTTTATAGGTCATTAATTATGCATATTATATATAGTTTATTTATGTATTTTTATTGTTGAATCTTCGACATATGGGTCTAATTATCTTTACTGTTCATTTTTAGATTTTTGGAGTGTGTGGTTGAGTTCGTGGCGAAAAACTGCGCGAAATAGACTACTCATACACAGTAATCAGACACCGAAGGATACGCATCGAGATATGCAGTTTTTGGGCGATTTTCCACTGTTGTAGTCTACGTATCACTCCATTGTTCGCTGGTTTCCTGTGGCAGTCCACGTGTCCTGCCCCAATTGGTCAGCAGACTACAACGAAAGTTGTCTCACCTGCTAGCTCCACGCCACGTGTCATATTCCCATTCGCCCGCTCGCGTCAGCAGCTAACGCATGCCTGCAAAGCTGCATCTTGCCCAAAAATACGCATGCGACACGTGGCGGCATCTGTCTCACCAGTGTCATCATCGCAGGTTCTCCTCCAATCCAGAAGTGACACGTGGCAGCCTTCTTTCACAGCAACGTCATCACAACAGCCCTCGTCCAAACACAACGCACCACATCATCCGGTCCATCTCCCTCGCCTAATCAAACGCTGACACGTGGTAGAGAAGGGAAAAATTCTTAACAACTGTTTGATCGTCCTCGGCGCACGTGTCACAAACAAAATCCAATTTTGGGCAATTTTAAAAAGGGTTTTGACTAGGAATCGGGAGAGAGGGGTTTTATAATATTCTTCTTGATGGCGGCTTGTTTTTCTTCTCATTTTCTCTTCCACAATCCATTGTTTTACACTTTATTTTTTGAATTTTTAATGGAGTTTTTTATGACGATGGCGAGCTAAACTCATCAATCTGAACCAGAGGTGGATCAAATCACCCATTTTGGCATAAAAACATATGTGAGATCTATTTATTTATTTATTTATTTCATTTATTTTTCATAATATTTTATTCCCTTTGATATTGGTTGAATTATTGAGATTAAACACTTATTTAAATCTCGATTTACATGCTAGTAGGTTGTACGCACCCGTACTTGCGCAATAAGACCACATTAATGGCATCTGACCATACCAATTGATTAAACCCTTTTGAGACCGGTTGAATACCATAGGGATCTAGGCTAAATTAGACACACAAGTGATCTAGTTGTCTAGGTGTAGTGACTTCACAAAGCTCATTGCCGTCAACACATTAAACCCAGTTCGTTTGAATATATGGTTATGTGTTTGATTAGGGAAGTGGTCATTATCGTACCTTGAACATCGAGATAGGGAACTGCGAAGACCCGCGTAGGTTACCGGGTCGATAGCTACACTAATTTACTACGAATTGCATGTTTTGATTAGATTGAGGACCATATGTAAAATTATGCCAAATTGAGGAGATTTGTGATACCGATGGTTTAGATTGTTTCACCTTTGATTGATTTATTTACTTGCTATTTTTAGTCTAGTTTTAATTAATTTAGAAATTATTCATGCGAACGCCCCAAGTTATTTTTATTTTAGTAGCATAAGTCAGAAATTTGGTCTTCGTGGTTCGACCCCGTACTTGCCACTACTGCAGTTCTTGTGGTCAATGGTAATCTCATCGGGATTATATATTTTAACGCATTCGACACGCGTCACAAATTCAATTGAAAGATATTTAAATTTTAAAATTCACTCAAAAGCTCAAAAACATTCATTATACCTTAGTTTCGAAATAAAAAAATAGTCAAATTTTGTAAGAGTATTGAACGATTACCTCCTTAAGAGTGAATCTCCCTATTATGTAGACTTTATTTGTGATTCAAGTCTCCACCTTTAATCTTTAAATTGGAGTTCCTATCAAATACAAACAAAACTCTCAAAACTACAAAATCTTCACTCTCTTTAGTATAAATATGGTTAGATTTAGGTGAACTACTCTAAAATAAAATAAAATCAAGCTTATAGGAGTTGTATGTAGCCTGGAATTTGAACTTTCCTTCAAAGGGGTCCAATGGTTTGAAAGAGGTTTAGTTCAATATTTAGAGTTTTAAGGCTTACGTTTAAATACCAAGATGCAAGGCCAGCAATTTGAGTTTTTAGTTAGATCGTTGATGAATCGCTGGCTAAATTGTCACTAGGGTGTAAGAAAATGTCTCTATACATCAGTGATTTGAGTAGCGATTTGTAAGTTAAGCCATATTGATGAAAATTTATCGTAAATATGTTCAGCGATTCAAGTAACAATTTTAGTTACAAAACCAAATCGATGGCGGTTGGCTAGGTTTTAAAATGTATATTTTTGCAAACTGTTACCGATTTTAGAATCAATTTGCTACAAGAAATGGTGATGAATAGCGACAAGAATGGCGACGGGCTACTCCCTGTCGCTATTTAGCTACGGGCCAGGGATCGTCGTTGACTCGTTGACTCGTTGACTGTCTTAGCGACAGAGTCAGCGACAGCCGTTCGTCCCGCCTAATAAATAAGAAAATAAATAAATATAAATAACTTGTCTAGTCATGATATGTAACTACTAAAACTAAATAAATAAATACAAATAACTAAAAAAAACATATATTGCATAAATTAAATGAATTGTCTAGTCGTCAGACACTCTCTATTTGAAGCTACTCCAAATTTTATAAGTCCGAAACATGCTTTCAAAAAAGTGTCAAAATGAGAGAAAATAAAATATTATATTAGCCTTATTTTAATCATATAACATAAATAAATAAAGATATATTATGATCTGCCTCCCACATAGCACATTTGTTTACTTTTGTTCGCCCGACTAGTGCAAAGGGTCACTCTTCTTAATTTGTGGTTGAGTGACTCAACCGTTAAATCAAGTGAAACATCGTTGATATTTATTTTGCTTCCTTGTAATCACTCTCCTTGTCATAATCTATGATCATTTATATTCCATCTTTAAGCACCATTTGGTCTCCATTCACTCGTTACATGATAATATGTTCATGGACATCAACTATGGTATTGGCACTCGATGCAAAAAGTCGTCTCAACAAGAGCATAGTTTTCGTAAGTGTCGAAAGTGTAATCACGAAATCTACGATGATTGTAAATCTTCCCACTTTACTCTAGAATCATTTACACAACTTAATGGTTATAAAAGAGCAATTTGGTTTGTGAATCTTTATAGGTGATACAACGTGGAGTTGTAGTTTTGCTAGGATAAAGAAGTGTGTCAGCATTAGATTTCTGTCTGCGCATCTATCACATTGAGCATTATAGAAGGGTGCCTTCTTGATGTACACATTAAGGAAAATGTGTCCTGGTTCATCCTTATTAATTTCAGAAATATGAGGTATTCCATCAAAATTTACTTTATCATAATCAGTTTTGTTCACTATACAGATTTCTTTATTGGCCTTCATGGCATTTTTCTCTTCTTTCCTCTATCTACGTTTCTCCTTATCTAACTAGTTGTGACCAAATGATAAACCACCAGTTTGTTTGCATTGAAAAGGACTGCTTTCTTTAGAGTATTATGTCTCATTGGTTTGCTAGCTGGATATAAAGGAACAACTTCCATGTCATGTGGAACAAAATTCTTATAAATGGGTATCAACCGGGGACCATTGAATTTAAAAATCTTACCAGTATCAAGACTTATAATTTCTGTACAACCATGGGGAAATATATTATGTAAAATTTATGATCATTGTATGTTTTAAACTAGTCTTTATAAATTCTAGCATTTTCATAAGCATCATTACATATTTCTTCAAGCTATTAAAGATCTAACTTATGTTCTTGGCATGCATTGATGTAATTCATATAACATTTCTTTATTGCCAAGAAAGATTTATATTCCAACTCTATCGGGAGATGACATGCTTTTCTAAAAACTAACTTATAAGGGGTCATACCGAACATTGTCTTATATACAATTCTATAGGCCTATAATGTTTCTTCTAAAAGTAAACTCCAATTTCGCTGTGATGGGCATACTATTTTTTCTACAATAGACTTAACATGTTTATTTGAGGCTTGCGTTTGTCCACTTGTTTGAGGATGATAAGCAGTAGATGTTCTATGTGTGAAGTTGTAGTTGTTAAGGAGTGTAGAAATCACTCCATTACAAAAATGTGTACATCTATCACTTATATAGGCAATAGATGCACCAAAGGTAAGTAAAGATTCTAATTTTTATGAAATAGACTACTACTTCTAAGTCATTTGTCGTGGTAGCTTTTGTTTCCACCCACTTAGATATTTGATATATTGACAATAAGATATAACTACTACCATTGGATGGCAGAAATGGTCCCATAAAATTTATAACTTATACATCAAATATTTTACATATAAGAATAGGATATAAAGTCATCTAGCTCATTGGTCATGGATTTCCAATTCTTTTACAATTCGGACAAGATTTAGTAAAGACTTAACAATTATAAAATAGAGTAGACCAAAAGAATTGATATTCTAAAATTTAACGTGTTGTGCGGCGTGGTCCGGAATATCATCCTAAAGCATATGTATAACAATGAATCATTGTAGACTCTGCTTCGGATTGTTGGATGCACACTTAAGTATCATTTGGTCAGACCAATACTTTTATGAGTAAAGTTCAATCCATAAGTAGTATTTAGAATCGTTCATAATCTTTTTCTTTTGGGATCTAGTTAAATAGGGTGATAGTTTATTTATATTAAGATAGTGGACCACATATCGAAAAACGTAGGCTTTAAGCCAATATTTTATGTAAGTATTCATCAGAGATCTAATCTTTCTATGGAACTAAAATTTATACATTATCTAGTCTACTTAAATGGTCAGCGATTAAATTTTTAGGTCTTTTCTTATCTTTAATGGTTATATACAATTAATGCAATAGTAAGATCCATTCTATTAAGCGACTCTTCAAGTCATTTTTTTTTATTAAACAAAAAATCTGTTTGGACTCTTTGAGTCCGGACTCAAAAAATTTTTTGTTAATAAGTTAAGATATCTATCCAAGTAAAAGACCTAATTACTCTCTACCCCAAACACTAATAATAATTTTAAATTAAGGGTCTTTATGTCTTTTTGGTTGTTTGAGTCCGAACTTTTTGAGTCCATCTAGCACTACCCTTTATTAAATATCTCAATGTAGCGTGGTCAAAATAAACTATCATTTTATTTCCTAACAACTATGGTTTGAGTTTTTCCAAAGCAAAAACAACTGCTAGGAGTTATTTTTCTACAGTACTATAGTTTAATTGAGTAAGCTCAAAATTGCATGAAGTGTAATAAATGTAGATTCCTTCCCTATTTTTGTCCTAAAACGACTCTTACTAGATAATTACTTGCACCGTACATCATTTCAAAATGCTTTGACCGATTTGGAGATTCAATCACAGGTGTGGCAACCAATGCATCTTTAATTTATTAAAAAGTTGTTTTGCATTCGTATGTAATTTCAGAAGGCACGTTTTTCTTTAAAAGTTTGCAGAGAGGTTGGGTAATTTTTGAGAAGTAGCTGACATGTGTCAAGCGTGTACTGTAAATTTTTTGTATATCCTTACTATTTGTAATAGTGATAGGTGAGATCGTCTACATCGAGCTTTAGCAAACTTCTTTAAGAAAAAGATTTCCAAAGTTTTATTATTAATTTCTTACTTTAATCTAATTAATTTACTTAAAACATGAATTAAAAATCACTTAATAAAACTATAATAATCAATTAAACTAATTAATTTTACTTAATTAACACAATTAAAATTCACTAAATTCAAATCAATTCAATAATAAACAATATAAGTTAAACATCTAAGCAAACATAAAGAACGATGAAATATCAATCCATTTTGCATCCAAACATATTACTTAAATCGTAATTATAACCATACTTTAATCTCTTTAGAAATATCAATCCATTTTGTATCAATTCAATAATAGTCCTTAGCAAACCATCAGTTCTCGTTATATCAATGGAAAAACCACATTCTTATTTCATTGAATTAATCATTTAAAAGCACAAAGAAATTAACTTTAAGCAATAAAATAAAATAAGTTATGTGAAAACTTTGAACTACTAGGCCAAATAACTTTAGAAAGCCACTTCAACATTAAAATTAGATCTCAATCCACCTAGGACATCAAAATGTTAAAAGACATCTTTAAACAATCATACTTATTTAAACTAGATATTCAATCTAAATATCACAATACACATTCTAGATTATGCATGCAATACAAAGATTCATGATTATAATCCGCAAATAACAAATCTACCAAATAAATGAATTGAGAAATACAACTGGTGATGTCGCTTCAAATGACACAAAAAATAGTCCTGATTTCATCGACTACAATTGATTTGTATTGAGGCAAGTACGAGGTACAACCTACATGGATTAGGATGTTCTTTTTTAGGTTCTGGAAAAAAAATGGGTTTTTTGAAAATAAAAACTAAATTATGCGAGGAAATCAAATAATGCAAAATAAAGCACTTAAAAACTGAAATCAATAAAAAAAGACATACAAAGCCACTTGACATTCTAGGGAATGGGTTTGATCGTTAATTTATCAAATGTTTATCCTACTACTGTTTCTCATAGACAAGTTTATAGTGACTCTTGTCATCTCGTTGTCCTCATGTCAATGGAGGGAATGTGTGACACAACCACATACCAACTAGACTTTCAAAGCCACTGGATATGTCGTAGGCTTTCAAAAAACTAGCAAATTAATGAACCATGAGAAGACCAATCATGAGTGACAACTAGTATCGAATTATCCCCTTGCCACGTGTAAAAGTTACGCACCAATGCTACCAATCTCATATCTTAAAAACATAGAGGCACATGGATTGCCAAAAGACAAGGCCACACTCACCTCCTATTGTGATCCCCTTACTGAGCAGTGGTAGGATCACTAACGACAGTTTCTAACTGTAGTCGCTGTGCACATGCTCTTACACACACAAAAAGGAAGACTTAAGGCTTAAAACAGTAATAAGAAACCTCGGTACAATGATGCAACTAAGAATACAAAAACCAGCAACAAACAAATTAGTAAATGAAGTGTATAAACCTCCCGAATCCTATAAATTCCTATAACTCAAAACTTTGACTTAGATAGTGGAACCTAGCCACTCATTATCATAAAAACAACTTTGGAATTTATTCAATCAATAAATCAGAATATAAAATATAAAAATGGAATAAAAACTTACAAATATCAAATTGTTAAATCCTAACAAGACGTCTCCGAACAAGAATTCAAAAATAAAACCTAACACAAAAGTCTTCCTCTATGGAATTCTATATATTTTTCATCGTTTCGGGTTCTCCAATTTATAGTTGGAATACAATAGAATAAGATCTAAATGGATATCTTGAGAAACAATCAAATTTGATATTAACATAATCCGGATCTTTCTAGCACCATCATGGCCACATCACTGAGAGATCGCTACAATATTGCTATGAAAATCTGTGTCTTCCCATTTTTGCTCCGAGTCGAAGTCATCGATTAGCCAATGCCCGTATGTACAAATGAAATCGTTATGAAAGTGTTGAGATTTTTCTCGAGATACATGCTACATCTTTCTCTTGGGTCTTCACAAAGCTTTTCCTGCAATGTTTATAATGAGCTTCCTATAATCCAGCCAAGTTTGGTTCGACGATTCCTTAGCGATTTAGCTTTATACTGAGATCATTCCCAAGGTGCTAGGCCTATTTTTAGTTTTTTAGTTAATTTTTTTGGAAATCACTCCTTTGTGTATAAAAGCTTGTTTTTTACTTGAAAATAGAAAAACAATGATTTAACACATAAATGATGATAAAAGCCATGAAATTAATAGTAAATCAACTTTCAAATGACGACTTATCAAATACCTCCAAACCTAGATAATTGCTCTTCCCGAGCAAAGGAGCATAAGATAATCAACTTTCATATTCAACATACATTTCAACTTTTCTAATGTTGAACTCTAATTTGAATGGTTTTGTCCAATTTTTTTTATAAAATCTGCCAAATAGGAAACAACAACTATAACGATCTGTTACCTTAAGTTGGTGATTAGTGTTAATTCAAATTTTAATTAATCAGACTTAGGCTCGTGGTTAAATCTGGTGTACTTGATTAGCATATGCGTGGATTTGTGTGATGGTTCGTGGTTGTTTGGAATGCTTAATGAATTTAATGGGTTATAGTGTAAAAATGGATTTATATACAAGCCTACGATTGGATAATTAAATAATAAATTACCTGTACACTAAATGCAACGAATGGGTCGTGAAATGAATGTGCACACCCGAGACCACTTGTAGGCATGTCTGGTGAATTTATTGGTGAGAAAATACATGATTATATATATATATTTATATATTTGATACATATATATATCAAGACTATAAGTTTGGTTTAAATTATATGGATCGTTGGATCAACCTCAAGATGAGCATAAGTGTTGATGGTTTCAAAATGTGTGTCACTTTAAGGAATGTTATTTTAACACATCAATGATCAACGTCGAGATGGCATGATACGTATTACGAGGAAATCCATATATAAAAACCCAAAACCATCTATTTTATCCTTACTATTTTATTTCGATCTTTTGAGAAGTGAGAGAGGAGTGCATCTGAGGGTTTGAGGTGATTGAAGAGTGGATCGGGAGTGATTCTCCAGGAAAAATGAGGAGCTTAAACAATTTAGGGATCAAAGATCATCATCTTGGTGAGTTGAGTTTTGCGTTTCAAGTTCAATTCGAAAGTTAGTGATGATTTCTCCGTGAATTATTGTTGTTTTTATTGGAAATGGTTTTTTTACCTTACTAGGTCATCCCTGATGTTTTGGGAGAGTGTTTGAGGTTTTAGTGATGAATCGACAATGAAATAGTGGTTGTTGCCTTCTTACTATCGAGACAGTGCAGGGTGGAGCACATTCCACGTAGTAGAGGAGCAGGCTCCCTTCATTAGTTGGGATGAACCCAATTGGTGGAGCGTGTTCCATCAAGTGAGGGGGCACGCTCCCACCCCTGAAAACAACTATAGTGCTGAGTTTTGATTATAATTATTGGAGGGCTTAGGGAATGAACGAGGGGTTCTAAATATAGGATATTAGACCTATATTGATCATAAATGGTTTGTGATAGGTGTTCGATCTCCAAGAAAGCCGTTGGGTTTTGGGGTTCATACGCAGCGGAAATTACAAAACAATTTTGACAAAAACCCTAACAGGATCCGAATCTAATTCCATTAAAAACGTTTAAACCACGAAAACTTAATCATACCTCAGTCGCAACATACCATTCTTAAGGATGATCGATATCTAAGGTGCTACCAACGAAGAACGCTCTCTACCAGCAGTCCACACATGAATGACGGCCGAGATTCGAAGTGCTAGCTTCGAGAGAATACCAAACTTTTGTTTCTCTCCAAAATGATCCAGAGCGTACTAGAAAACCCCAATTCATTTCTGAAACGAAAATAAAGTTTCGACCTTAATCTTTTGTATGTGTGTTCTAACTTAAAGCGTCTATTTATATAACACTTGTATATAGACGATTAAGTAAATTACACATATACCCCAACTTAAAAAGTATAAGTGTAATACACCACAAGGACGTTTCTATCATGGATTTTATCATATAAATTTTTTTTTTCTGAACCATATTAAAATCTCACAAAACCATTCTTAGTGTGCGACCCAATTGGCTCATACAACATTGGTAGAGTACCAAAACACATTTTGGTATACAAGTCATAAGCGGCCTCTAGCGAGACATTATGACTACCTAAAAGTTATACGAATATCAAATCAATACAACCTAATCAATTGTGTATATAACATCCTTTTGTCACACGATATCCTTTTGATCAAACATAAGGCATGGAATTGTCATCCAACATGTTCAATCGTACTAGTCTTGATCTCTAGGTAGACTGAAAACATCAAAGTGACGTTGAGCAATATCAATTCACTTAGACTAGGCCTTTTAACAGTCTAACACATCGAGGGATCCACTGGATATCTCTCTTTATATGAGAGGGACAAATTCTATCTTGATTACTCAACTTCATCACATTACTCACATAGTAACCAATCACAACAATTATAATCGTCCGGTTAAAGACAACGTTTGATTGTGTTAAATCACTGTGTTCCTAATGTTGAAGTCTCTGGTAATCTCAAATCAGAGGACTAAAAAAATATACCTATCATGAGAAACAACTATGACTTAATCCATGTTATGTTCTCATAGCTGGTCGATCCAGTACTTTGTTCCCTAACAAGTACTCATGATCTTGATTCGTATCCCTATACGTATAATCATCATATGATCATCAACCAAGACTTATACTTGTCTTAATTCATTATAGTTCTCAGTATAATGATCGACTAGGGACATTTTGGATATTTCTGTAAATACCCATGGATCTTATTATATTGTAAACATGCAAATTAATTATAATAAACAACAAATGAAATCCTCTATTTTATTAACTAAAAGTATTCATAAATACAGTTAATGGATTGACCTATGGCACATGCCCCAACAAAAGCTTGGGTGCCCAAAAAGTTAGGGAATTTGGAATGGAAACCTAAACTGAGGTAAGTATGAATTCTCTTATTTATCAATATTGCTTGGCTATCTTAGTATATGTAGTTCACGTAGTTTATGGAATGGGGGGACTATGTACACTATGATGGTTTTAATAAATGGAAAACGATGTTTAATGTGATTCACGAGAGTAAGTTCCTAAGACTAAGATCAAGTTATATAGGATGCAGGGTTGATCTCCTGGACTATTTGTAAATTCCTACTCAGTTAGATAGGTTGTGTGGATTACATACTCACTAGAGGGTTTCAGATGAAACCATTGGGCATTAATGGATTGGCTAGGCAGCACATCGATCAATGTATTAATTTAGCAATCGCATTAATAGCATAAGGGGATAATCGACCCTAGTTTTTTAAATAAAATGGGAATCATAGTGTAATAGTCATTGATAGTTTGATTTGCATCCATTATTTATTAAATTTTATGCTTTCCATATTCTTGAAAGTTAACATTGGTGCATATTGTTGGTTCATAATGTTCTTGATTAATGTATGGAATGTTGGTGGTTATGTGAATCCCTACTTACTGAGCAAGTTGGAGCGCTCACCCCAAATAATATTTCAGGAATACCGACGCTGCGACTATGGGATAGAGAAGGTTTAGGAGTCTTGATCTTCTCTTCAACGTAATGAATATCCCCTTGTCTTATATATATTTATATTGAATTACAGTTTTATAATATCACAAGGGATGGAAGATTTTATATAATCCAGATTTATTTCGGTTTGATTTGATACTGTATATTATGTTTTAATATCAAAAAAGTTTTAATTTTCGCTCCATTTAATATTTATATTACATTGATATTTGATATATAGTTGTGTTTATCAGGAGATAGAAGGAAATGCTTCCATCTCTAGTTAAGTCTAGCGGGATTATCAGGGCTTAACTAGGGTTTCAGGCTGAGTACTACCCTAATAGGGTTAGGGGATGCCACAACAACAATTAAGGAAAGCCAGTTACTTTAATTCGAGGTGTTTTGCCAACTTTCCCTAGGAATACTCAACAAAATATTAGGCCTTATCAAGACTAAAGCCATCAATTACTCACAAGTTACCTCGTAACTTTTAACAAGCCAAAAACTTAATCTCAAAATGGGAAACTGAATACCAAATTTCCACAAATAAAAAACTATGCAACCACTCCACTGATTTCCGTTAAAATATCACTTGGGTTGATAAGACTTTCTTTTCGGTTGTAAAGGATAGGTTAAGCTAACGAGGATGGATATTTAAAGTACTCAAAGCATTGGAAAGAATTACTTAATCTAACTACACTAACTCGAGCTAAATTTCTTTAAGGAGTTTTTATAGACTTCGAACTTTTACTTCATTTATATTTATATATATATATATTCAATTTTTGTTAAATTCTCGGTCCCTGCTCTATTTCTTGTAGAACCTGTGGGACACTCTAGTTTTACAAACTCCTATTAGCACTTCTCAGTTTTGCTATAATTAAGTGAGCTTCCCAATGTAGTTAAAAGGATAATAAGGCCAATGGTTATAGTTTTATGATGTCCCCTCTCCTAATCTAGGGCATTGCCCGACCTAATCCCGTAATTAAGCCCTAATCATATCCACGCAGGACTTAACTACGTATTAGTCAGTCTTTACAACTTAGATGTCTCTTTTCTCGTGTTTAGGATAAGTAATACACTAGTCCTACCAGTTTAGAAAATTTAGAGTTAATTAAAACTTTTTATTAAATTAATTAATTAGCTCAAGTCTTAATGATTATGCAGAAGCAATTAGTAACTTATGCGGAAGCCATTTATAAAATCCTAAGTGTGGAAAATCAGGAAATGACATCACATATATAAAGTTCAAAAAATGTAGTGAAACAGCAAAATAGTGTAAGTCAAGTCGGGGAAACTAACGCTCAATCCAATATACAACCCCAAATAGTATTTGAAAGACATATATAACATATAAAATTAAAATACCAAAAGAAGACCTACAATCGATGCAGTGACGCGCTGTGAGCTCAGGGATAATCGCCGATCTTCTCTTTGCTCGGCCTGTTGGTAGACGACTTTACACCCACCGTCATAAAAAGGACGGTGAGTACAAGAATAAAACAGTAATCCCCGATGACAAGCTTAATTTGCATTTCTAAATATTCAAATGGTATTCAAAAGCATATAAATGGAAAAATCAGAAAATAAACCATATGTGAGTAAATACCAGAGTTAAATAAGTGATAATGACAATAGGTTAAGTAGTGGTAATTTAGGTCCGGTCGGAAGTGAAACATGTAACTTCGACTCAATAATCATATATATCATAAGGGACTCTAACCCAAGTGTTACCAGGGACTCTAACCCTGGTGTATATACCACCTCAGGGACTACAACCCCAAGTGTCATATAGTGTCAAGTAACATGTGCCGACATCCCCAGGGACTCTAACCCCATAAGTCACGCACACCTCGATCGAATATGGGACCTAAATGCAAAAATTACTTTTCAAATTTCAAGAAATACCAAGTATGGTTTGTCAGGGCATATGCACATCTACACACGTAAACAAATAAGGAATTCAAGTCCTCTTAAGCATTTATAAGATATTCACCAGCCTAATAGCATACTACTTATCATTCACTTCATATTTAAAACAATAAGAATGGGCATAGCATGGGATAGAATCAATTAATCAAATCAAATGAATGGATATGATCATGCAAACTAGACTAATTAAGTGAGCATAGACACAAAAAACACATGATATAAGAATACAAAGGCAAAATAGTCAAAAGGACTATGTAAGGACAACAATTAATAGAAATGAAATGTCAAATAAAGTTGCCATTGTGTATACTCACAACAACAAAGTAAAGTCATAGCTTTACTGGCCTCCCGATACTCCAAATCTTGTATTTGCTCTCCCGTACCCTTTTTCTAGGTGCATGAGTTTGGTGTCTCATTAGTTCAAATATAGTGGGTTTAAGCTCAATTTAGTTGTGTTTATTATGTATTCAAATTGGTTCAATACACTTTGAATCAATCTTTCATAAATCAGCCCCTAAAGACTAAATTAAGTTTCAATTTCAGTCCTACATTTTAATGCACTTTTAGGCATGAAATGTTCCAAATATCAAAATCCTCCATCAGTGCAATTATTGTTGGTCTCTCTCTTAGCTTTACGGAAAGGTTTAGTTTGCAAAATTCTGATTTAAAATGAAAGAGAAGTCATGATTTTACTAAACATAGGTCTAATTGGAATTTAATCCGATCAGCGGATTTAGAAAATCTATTTCTCCTAATCTATAGTTTTTAAAAATGTGATTTTGGGTCATAAGGCAGAAAATATACTAAAATACAACATACTAAAAGATCATCTCAATGGATTAAGTAGTTAGGGAGTTATGCCTTTAACAAATTTAGTTTCAAAACTTTCCTTTTTAATTCCAGTATCTATTTGTATAGCATGTTTGGACATAAAAACATTTGAATCAAAATACCTTCATTTTAGCAAAGTTATTCCCCTTTAAATAAGTTTCAAATGTCACTAGTTTGGATCAATTTGGATCTAAAATGGGCATATTATGACCAAATTACCCAGGTTGATTTCTAATACAACATGCAGAATTCTAGTTTTGGTGTTGCAACTTCAAAAATTCATATCATGATTTCAAAACCAAATTAAAAACTTCAATATAGCTGGATTATCAGCTTGAAATGATGAATTCTAAATCAATTGCAAATACTCAATCATCTACCATCTGAAATTAGCTTAAAACCAGAACTTGTTCTAATTTAAACTAAAAAGATGTGTACTTAGTTGATGTAGCACCCTACCTTGAGAATTTCTCACCAACGCCCATGGATTCCTTCAACACCTTGATGATTCACTCCTCTCCAGCAATTCCTTCTTCTTCTTCAACAAAAATGAATGAGTGATTTGGTTTGCATGTTCTTTGATCACTAATGTTATATATTAAGGTGATGTTCCTTCCTAGCCCCCGATCTCCATGGATTATGTATCCCGAGGAATATCTAATGGTCCCCCTCTTGCCATATATCCCACTAATTCTCACTAACTCAACCTTAAGTGACACCATTTCATTACTCACCTAGTTCCTAGGCGTGCCAATGTGTATCTTTAGACCAATCATATGCTTTCCATTTAATTTACTTAACTATAGGTCTTTAATTTGATTTACATTAACAAACACAACCATGGGCTTATAAGTAATTCCTTATTTCATATTAGGTCTCACGTCAAGGGTTGGTGATCCTGATTAATGAATTAAAATGGGGGTTAGAGATTTGGGCCGTAACAAGGTTTCACAATGGGTGATGAATAAATCATGTTCGTTTGGCTCAACTAGGCTAACTAGGGATAAATTATAGGTTGGCTAAGGGCTAAAGGCTAAAAAAATAATGCCTATGTCTTCCCCCAAACTTATTCTTAAGTTAATACTCAATTTCAAATGGATGCAAACCTATTTTGGAATCTCTAGAGATTTAGTTGACTATTGTCCTAATGTGACCTTTTACCCACTTCTATATCTAGCATAGAGCCTCGACTCCATACTAGCACTTTTTAATGTAGACTTAATCAGTAAACCAATCATACGAACATGATTTTTCACCTATGCTCTACCTAAGGTCTTGTCTATTTTGGCAAAATCAATCCTCATATGAATTCTCAAATCGTCAACCATTGTTCGAGCTAGAACTGGGCATTCACATTAAGCTAAAATACTTGGATAAAAAACAAAAAAGAAGGAATTCACAAGTATGGAAAATGTACAACCTACCCATCCATCAATCAATGAATAAAATGAAACCATATTGCCTTAATTTCATCAACAAATTCAAAATTAAATCTAAAAATCATGAAGATTTTACCAAAATCCTTAGAGTTCATCCATGTATTCCATCAAACCTGAATACCTCGAAACTTATCCTGAACCGGTTAGTAGGACATCCAATACCTGAAGAGATTGGAAAAAAGATATAAAGTTTTTCTAAGGTTTCCTATTTTATAGTAAAAGTGTAATAAGAAGTAACCTAGTCCCAAATCTTGCAAATGCGCAAAATACGAAATTGCCAATTTTTTTTATCTCTCAAGCGCCTTATATGTAAAACTCCAAGGTACTACAAATCATTAAGACAGTGATACAATACTCTATTTTTTGTTCGATTCTGTCAAGAACTAAGTCTAATGCCTTATCAACACCATGTGTACATTCCAAAGGCATTGTGAAGGCATTGGCCTTCTCCTTGGAATTTGAGTTTCGCTTTTTCTCTTGGGTCTTCACTAGGCTTTATACATAACGTCCCGTAAGAGTTTTCTTTGATCCGACCTACCTAAGTCCAACAATTCCTTGGCAATCTAAAGCCATCTAGGGGCGCTATGAAGTCGATGAGTCTATCTTTTGTGTTTTGACCGGATTTTTCTAAGAAATCACTTTTTTTTGTCCAATTGCCTGTATGTACCCTAAAAATACAAAAATAAAGGTTTTAAAGTATAAATGGAGATGAAATTCTTGGGATTCATAATAATATCACCCAAAATTATAGCACAATTGGTGACTTATCAAATACCCTCAAACTTAGAAAATTGCTCGTCCCGAGCAATGGAGTATGAAACATTTAAGTTGCATCATACATTTCAGCTTCATTAATACCCAACTTTAACTAAAATGTTTTCGTCCGATTTTTTGCAAATCTTGCCAAATAGAAACAAGAACACTTAAGTAAAGAGAATTACTTTAAATTAAGTTATTTTGGTTACTTTCTCGAAGAATACTCTAAAAACCTTAGGTTTCGTCAAAACTAAAGTCCTCAATTAATCATGAGTTACCTCCAAACTTTTAACGAGTCAAAAAACATGCAATATCTAAACAGAGAATTGAATACTAAGATTCCACGAATAGGACTTATACAACTATTCCACTATCACATTCAAAACATTGTTTGGAGTCAATACGACTTTCTTTTGGGATTATAATGGTCGGGTTGGTCGACAAAGAAAAGTGATTCATAGATTCGAAACGATGGAAAACTTAAGACTTAGATTTCTCTAAGGATTTTCAAATAACACGAATTTGATTTACACTGCACCTTACTTAATTTTCACCTTGTGCAATCCGCACCTTTTTTGAACCACCTCGCTCCCTCCTTTATTTCATGTGGATACAATTTTAGATAAGGTACTCATTTTTCTCACCACAAGGCTCCCTGCTCCATTTCCTGTGGATATCATTTTAATGTGGAACTCTCAATTTTCTAACAACACGCCTCCTTACTTCATTTCTTGTGGATACCCTTTTTACGTGGAACTCTCTAATCATGACTTCATTGATTGGATTTTCGTTAAGATTAATTTCCCCTTTGTTTTGGGTATAAAAATAATATTTCACATTTATGATTTTTCTTTTTTTCTTTTCTTCTCCTTATTCTTCTTTTTTTTGCCTCTTTTTAATGATTTCAAGTCTAAAACTAGCTTCTAACTTGGTAAAAGATTATAGGCCAATTGTTTATAGGTTTTATGATAAGTGATGAAAGAGTTCGGGTTGTGTTGGCTTAACTAGATTATCTAGTGATAACATATTAGGTGGGTTAAAAGGTAAGAGCTTTAGATAAACAAGGCATATATCTTCCCCCAAACTTATTCCTTAGTTATTACTCAGTTGTAAGTGGATTGCAACCTATCATGGAATCTGCAGAGATTTAGTTAACTATTTTTCTTTACTCCACACTAGAACTCTTTGGTGTAGATTCGATACGGTAGACAAATCATAAGAATAAATTTTTCGCTTAAACTCTAAATAAGGTCTTGTCCATTCATGGCAACATCAATCCACATTTGACTTCAAATTGTCCACTATTATCCTAAGATAGAATTGGGCCTCATTTAATCTCAAACAACATATTGAAAAATAAAAAGAACGAATTCACAAGTATGGAAATGTGTAACCAACCTACTAAAACATCTATATTTAAAATGAAATGGAACTATATTAATTGTATTTTTCAAGAAATTTTGATAAAATTTTAAAAATGGCAAAAATTTTACCATAACTCCGTTACATAAGGTTCATTCATGCATTCCATCAACCCGTATACTTACATACTCCCCAACTTATCTTGAACCTTGCCCTCAAAGTTCAAGAAAGTAGGACAACCAATACACATTCCAAAAGATCAGGTGAAATATAATAATGTAAGATAAGAAAATGGAATAAAGTGGAATAAATATATGAAAAGCTAAAAGATGTATGCGAATGATGTGTTGTATGCTGATATATTAAAATTACATCATTATCATATTGTATCTCCTCCAAATATATTACAATTATGAATTAGTGTTAAGTTTCTCAATTCCTTTCACAAATACATTTAGAAATAAGAAAATCAACTCTCGAAATCACTGAAGTGGTCCAGATGTTGCTCACTATTCGACGGAGTCTTCTATGGAGCTTAGAAATGAGTCCACACTCTCTATGAAGAATTTGAAGAAGAAGCAGCTCCATACTCCTCATGAGCTGGGTAAACTTGATAGCCTAGAAGAATGATGAATAGACTGTCTAAAATAAGAGGAGCTGGCTTGTTAGGGTGATTTATAGACTTGTTGGTGCCACATCTGCCCATTGTACAAGAAATGACTAATCTTCCTCTAATTATAGAGAATCATCCCCTCGTTAAACATCTATCCTGGTACTCCCTCTGGTGGCGGTGGTGCAGAGGAATATCATTCTCTCATCCTTCCCTCGACTCTCGTCGTCTGAGTCTCGTGTTGCTGATGGTGTAGAAGAAGATACTCGTGCTCTCTTCTTCGCTCTATCCTCATCATCCTCTAAATCATCCTCCTATAATTTACTAAATCCAAAAATATCTTCATCATGTATGGTCAAACGGGGTGGGATATCAATATCTAAACTAGAAAAGAGGACTCCTACTCGATGACATAAATTAGTGATAAAGGTGGGAAAGGTTAGGCTCTCGTTCTTCATCATGTTCATCCTCTCTCTAATGAGCTCGTGTACATTACGCCCTACATTAATGTGACCGACACGAGCCCAAATTTTATATAGCAGTACACATTGAGGTCGTGTCACCTTGCCATGTTGAGTGGGGATAGAGAGAAACATTGACAAAGTAAGACCAAGCCTAGAGAGTCTTTCTAAAATAGGCCTTAATAAGATGTTTGGGGTACGAGGAAGTGGAATAGACCCAATTGTAATGGGGGAACAAGTCTGAGTTGCTCGCATAGTCTAATAGGGGAAATGAAAGTCAATAAAAAACCTTGGGTGTTGGAAGTCAAACCCTCCCAAGATATTCGAAGTACGTAAGTCATAATAGGTGTTAATCGCCTCGGGAGTGTAGCTAACCTTCACTTCTCTCACCCTCACACTCTCTCCTAGTCTGGTCACATGTCCATTCGCATAGAACTCGCGAACCAGATGCTCACATCCCTAAATAAGGTCTATGTAACAACCCATTTTATTAAATTTGCAGACGTGGATGCCAGCTCAGATCTACGTGGACGCCGCGATAGGCTAGGATACATGGGGACTTAGGTATTCTAGGTATTTTGTGTTGGATGCTTATTTGCGGTGAAATTTATTGAAATACATCGCATGTGTGTATGTTGCATAAAAATACGTGCGAGATTGTGTGAACTGTATTTGCCTCGATATGTGTGTCGACGCGGGTACAGGGTAGTTGACGAGACCAAATATTAGGTCGAGGAGACTAAAACATACAAATTAAATAAAAATGGCCAAGTAACTAATATGGAATGGGTATTAGGCGGCTAGTGAGCGGCGGTACGCGTGTATCGCGGTTCGGACATCAAATCGGACGTCGAAATGCCCGAAAAACTGGCGAGTTTCCCAGCTGTGTCACATTGTAGTGTCAAGATAAAAAGTCAACAATCCATATCTACACACTCCATCACCTTTTCTCTCACCTCACACACACACACCCCACACACACCATAGGGAGGCCGAGAGGAAGAATAAGAAAGGGAGAGGAGGAGGAGAAGCAGCCGAGAGGGAGAGGAGAACGTGGAGACGCCACGATCTAGGTGAGTCCTCATTGTTATTGTGGGTTTTCGTGTGTCGGCCATGGTGGCCGAAAATGGGGTTCGACCATGGGGATCGAACCGGGCCGAGGTGGAGATGGCAGGGGTGTCTCACCTGCCATCGATTCCACCGGGGTTGGGGTGGAGAGCAACCCCAACCCCAAATCCCAGAATAAAAAAAAAATAAAAATTCTCCCGATCGAACCAGTGGTTCGATCAGGGAAGAAGACCCTTGCGGGCCGGGTCCAGAAAAGGCCATGCTCGGCCCATGGGCCGAGCTTGGACCTATTCTGGTCTAGGGCCGGGTCAGGTTCGACTTGACCCAAACAAAAAAAAAGAAAAAAATAGAGAGAGAAAAAGAAATAAAAATTGGAAAAACTTGGAAAAATCTCGAAAAAATTGGGAAAACTCCGAAAAAAAATATATTTCCATAAAATCAATAGAAAATTATGAATTTCTATGAAAAATAAAATATTTGGATATTTCGGACGTGACTTTTTGCGAGGTTTTGCCTCGAAAAGCGCGAAATAGACAATTTGGCCTAAAATTCTTAGAAATTGTTGTAAATTGCCATGCTAAATCAAATTATTCATAAATGGACATAGGTTGACATGGGTGATCAATTGGCGACCAAGGACCCATTGGACTTAGACTCGGGGATTGATTACGAGGTAGTAGAGCGCGTTGTGAGGTTTGTAAAACCCAATGGAAATACTCTTGAGTATTTATTTTGCTTTGTAATTCCATTCAATTTTAGTATTTCCTTATGATTTTTCCTATATCTTATCTTGTCGTTGTTTGCACGGTTGGTTAGTTACTCCCACCGGATTTTCCGTCGTGTGTTTATGCATTCTAGACCATAGCATGTGTATCATGAGTTCTCGGTGGATAACTACCCGAGCTAAGGAACTACTACATGTGTCGGTGCGTCGTAGGCCTACGCCGACCACCGAGAGGGATCGGGTGATAGCTAGTTGGGTGCGCCCACTAGTGGGATCCCTGAAGGAAATCCCGAAGTATGGTTTAGTCTGACTGGAACAGACACACACATTTGCACTTTATTGTTATTTATGCATGTGATGCCCTACTTACAGCTGCATGTTTACATTCCACATGTTTATTTAACAGTATTTATTTACTTCCATTTATTTATTTGAATGCTCGGGGGAGTTCTTTGGGATTTTACTGACTGGACTCGTCATCCATTTTCTTCCGTGATGATTGAGTGCAAATCCGAGTACAAGTAATAGAATACTTTTGGGAACTGGGGAGTAATAGAATACTTCTTAGGGTTTTTCCACAGTAGATTTTGTTTAAATTAATTAATATTTTTCTGCATTTACGTACAACTTCCGCCGCATATGTCATATATACACCGTACACACATGTGGATATGAAATTTGAGACAGAGGAAGGACGGGCAGGTGTCGTACACATGTAGTTGGGCCAGCTGGCAAGGAGTACACGGAGACACGTCACCTCGGGGCAGCGAGGGCCGTCGCAGTCTAGGCTATAGGGGTGCTCAGCTAAGTCCTGAAAGTCTCCAGTGAAAAACTATTACCCTCACTGTTTGATGATCAATGTTACTCGCTTATCATATTTGGGGTTTCTTATACTAAATCCCCTTTCAGCTAAGGGTTTCCTCTGCTTCTTGTTCAAATCAATATAAACCCTAATCTGGGCCTCATCACCGAAAATTAAAAACTCGTTAAAAGGCTTGGGTGCGCTTGGTGGGTGGGTTCTAGCCCTATATAGCGATAATCGACCACTCGTCCTCTTGCTAGGACCTACAAAATAGCGCACTCTACTCTATCTATAGCACACAAAAAGTTAGCAACAAATACACAATAACCTGCATAAAATTCATAGCATAAAAATAATTGGCATATCAATCCAAAACACTTGGCAATCACATGAATATTAACTTAAACACAAAATTTTGTGCAAACCTACTTGCGACATATGAAATCCAAGTCAATCTGCTTGACGAGAAAATTAAGTGAAAAATCATTTTCCAAGTCTCGAGATCATATAAAATTTTCAATCAATCCAAGTTGATGTAAACAAGGTTTTAATTAATTCACCACACATACATTTCCATTATCAACGCCTAAATCGAATTTATACTAAAGTGTCAACAACATTAACGAATTTTCAACAAAAATCATATTATGGAAATCCAAATTTCTCACACATTCCCCCAAACTTGATTCACATTACATGGATCAATTTAAAGTCATTGAATCATTCAAAATCAAAAACTTCTTGAAAATCTAAATTTCCAAAAACATGGGCATTTTGTCAAAAAAATTGGGATTTTTCAAATTTGATGAAAAATCAAAAGTAAACCAACCAAACTACTCTAAATAATCACACAATCAAAGGCCCAATGGTTCTATGGACTAATTTGACTCCTAGAACACATATTTTGCCCGAATTGGCTAAAGAATATATCAATAAAATTAAAAAGAACAAGAAGTTTTAGGATATTACCGACTCGGGAATGAGTTCTTAAGAGCTCGAGAGAGAATTCTTTATGGAAGCTTTGGGAGATTAGATTTTTGCAAATCCTAACTCGCGGCTTTGTCGATGCGCTCACTAATAACTCGGTTTCACGGCTCAAAGTGGTAACCACCGGATGAAGGATAAAAAATGAGTGAGATTGGAGCTTAAAAATGAAGGATTTATTGGTTGGAAGTGGATTTTAGGGTGTAGATGGAAATGTTGTGGCATAAGATTTTGGTTTTGTAGAAAAAGAAGGGGTTTTGCCGCATTTTTAAAAACTAGAATTTGTGTTTAACACCGCATGCTCAAATGTCACGGCGCTGTCGAGGCGCCGGGAAATCGCTAGAGAATTTCTTTTCGAATTCCTAAGTTACTCTTCAACATCGAGGAAGCGCCTTACGTGTTCTCTTACATCACTGACACATCGCTAGGACGATTTTACAATTTTCTTGTATTTAGCTTCGCATCATCTCAACGCCCTACGTGTTAACTCACAGTGCCAGAAAATCACTAGCCTTAAAAATGGAATTTGTCCCTGGATTTTTTTATTCATGTTATTCATTGTGTGTACTTCCTTATGTATGTGTATGACCTAATACAAATGCATCAATTTAAATCATATGAGCCTTGAATTACATCACTTAAAGTTTTTTGGATTTTGATACATGCAAAACAATCCATGTTCTCTGATTTCATCATAAATAGCCAGGAATAGAAAAATAAATGACTTTACTATCATGCTCTAATGTAATTGAAACACTAAACACATCTATCTTAGCTTTGGCCGTTTTCATAAATGACCCTCCTAACACAACAGAGGTATGATTAGACATGTGTGTGCCCTTCATGTCAATTAAATGGAAATCAATGGGGAAATCTAATTTTTCAACGTGAACATTCAAGTCTTCCAACATCTTAATTAGTCGGATTGAAGATCCATCGCTAAATGAATTATGATATTACAATGTTTCCAAACATGGTCATGCATTGATGAGAAAACTGATGATGAAATGATGTCAAGAGATGCTCCTAAGTCAAATATAGATTTCTCTATATGAGTATCTCCTAGCATGTAAGAAATATTAAAAATACATGGATCCTCACATTTTTTTGGTAAGTATATGTTGCTTAGATAGAAGTTCTCCTCCTCTTCCTCAAATAGTCCTATTATTTCTAAAGGTTCGCAAGAAACTTTAATTTCTGGCTTCACTTGAACAACTTTTTTGACTACTTCCTTAGTTTTCACAGCTTTTTCTTTTTGGTCATCGAATTGATTGTGATCCATGAACATGTTCGCAAACCTTTCAGGATTCAACTTCTAAGTAAATGGTACTCTATGCTTGATGGTGTTCATTCATCATTTGCTCAAGTTGTTCTTTTCATTTTGCTTGGTTTTTTTATTCACTCATTCCTTTGCTCTAGCAATTCCTATCTCAAGCTTTGTCGCAATTTCAGCTATTGAAATGGCAGTGACATGTGAAGTTTCATTCACATGTGTATTTGGGTTTGAAACATGCTATGACGGTAACTTCCTTTGGTTGTTGGCTTCGCCTATCGAAGTAGACATACCTGACATCCTGACCTATAATTCTTTATCTAAGACCTTAGACCTAGCTTCCTATTGCTATTGAGACAAAATCAACTATTTCATCCTTCCTTCCAAAGTATCACCATGTTAGCCCCCTCGTCATTATGATGACTAACCAGCCTAAATTATCCTAATCCCCTAATAATCAAGTCAGCCTAAACCATTTTTTAAGTTTGACCTCAAAATAATTTTTTTTTCAATCCTTAATAAGGCTCTAAAAATAAATTTACATCCTCAATGAAACTCGATTCATGATTTAACCAATTGGAGCAAATTAAGAAATTATATCGATTATTTTCTATATTTTGTAAAAATCTCGACAGTACCTCCCCTAATAGTGGCTAGACAAAAAACTTTCACCTAATAGACAACAAAATTGGGGAGAGGTTTATAAGGACTCGCAACTTCCCGCGGTTAATAATATATATCTAATTCAAATTTAAAAACTAATTTAGAGTATTAGATAGCTTAATTACAACTTTGCAATCCCAAACAGACCAAAATTGAATTATAACCTCTCAACTTATTTTAAGCTAACTTAAGAGACACTCATAACCTAAACCCAAAAATATAGATTATATTCACAAATTGAATTGACATACAAAGAAAATAAGCTCCAAAGGGAACTACAAAAAGTTTCTGAGCTTCTCTTCTTCCCATATTAATGTGAGATGAACCGAAATTGCCAACAGAAAGTAAAACAATTTTAGATAAGTAAATCCTACACTATCCATATTACATGTCTAGCCAAATGCAAGATAATAAGAGATATAAATGCATTTCAATGAGAAACAAGAAGTAAATAACAATATGTGACCACATCCTTCCTATTAACATTTCTTTGACAAGTGTATACAAACCAATGAAAACATAGCAATATTAGAAGTTAGTTCCAATAAACTACATGAAGATAATCAGCCAAATCGAGTTAACTCAACCCACAAGAATTATTTCGATTTATGGAAATTCCTTCATCATTCCACATGTAACATACTTAGCAAAAAGTTAGCTATCAGTGTTTTAAGACTCGAATGCCTAACCCACACTATCCTTGATGCGTAATTCCAATCTAAGAAATTATGCGATGCGAGATATAATGAAATATGCATAATTGTAATACAATAAATATGATAAAATGATTACTATAAGATTTCCTTACAGTTAAACCAACTTAATGTTGTTAGCAAAGACTCACTTAATGTTCCCTGGTTTTCACGTATTTCCACAAGTCCTAATAAACCACAAAATTCATAATTAAGAGTCGTAAATCGATTTGAATACTTAAAATTCATATTTCAACTTATAACATGACTCAAATCCCCTAACAAACTCTAATGATTTTTTAAAAGTCTCTTAAAGAACCTTTACACCTCTTTTTAATTTTTTTGAACCTTTCAATGCATTATAGACCATTTATTGTCACGTCGCCATGATGTCGCAAACACTGCCAAATCACCACAAATCAACAAAGTTAAGATATTTCCAGGAGTAATTTATCCTAGTCAACTTGTCTAGTTTGTGTTTCTTTTATAACACCTTTACACGACCATTTAAGCATAACCTCCATATTTATATCAACTAGGATATACAAGGGTTCAGTCAAGTCAAATCCCAAAGCCATTCAGATAGCTACAACCCATTCGAAATGCACCACAAAGTTACTTGCTTGCCAAAGTCTTACTGTCAAAATTCGGAGGGCTTGTTTTAGCTATGCGCATGATTAATTTTCACCATGTTGTCTTTAGTTCCAGGCTGTTAGGGCATGTGCCCTAAGTCAATCCATTAACTGTCTTTATGAATACTTTTAATTAATAAAATAGAGGATTTCATTTGTTGTTTATTATAATTAATTTTCATGTTTACATTATAATAAGATCCATGGGTATTTACAGAAATATCATAAATGTCCCTAGTCGATCATTATACTAGGAACTATAATGAATTAAGACTAGTGTGAGTCTTGATTGATGATCATATGATGATTATACGTATAGGGATACGAATCAAGATCACGAGTACTTGTTAGGGAACAAAGTATTGGACCGACCCGCTATAAGAACATCACATGGATTAAGTCATAATTGTTTCTCATGATAGGTATATTTTTCAGTCCTCTGACTTGAGATTACCAGAGACTTCAACATTAGGAACACACTGATTTGATACTATCAAACGTTTTCTTTGACCGACGATTATAAAGGTTGTGATTGGTTACTGTGTGAGCAATGTGATGAAGTTGTGTAATCGAGATAGAATTTGTCCCTCTCATATAAAGAGAGATATCTAGTGGATCCCTCGATGTGTTAGACTATTAAAAGGCCTAGTCTAAGCGAATTGATATTGATCAATGTCACTTAGATGTTTTCAGTCTACCTAGAGATCGAGACTAGTATGATTGAACATGTTGGATGACAATTCCATGCCTTATGTTTGATCAAAAGGATATCGTGTGACAAAAGGATGTTATATACACTATTGATTAGGTTGTATCGATTTGATATTCGTACAACTTGGGTAGTCATAATGTCTTGCTAGAGGCTGCTAATGACTTCCATACCAAAATGTATTTTGGTACACTGCCAACGTTGTATGAGCCTATTGGGTCGCACACTAAGAATGGTTTTGAGAGATTTTAAGATGGTTCAGAAAAATGAATTTTATATGATAAAATTAATGACAGAAACGTCCTTGTGGTGTATTACACTTATACTTCTTTAAGTAGGGGTATATGTGTAATTTACTTAACTATTTATATACAAGGGTTGTATAAATAGACGTTTTAAATTAGAATACACGTATGAAAGAAAAAGGCCGAAACTCTATTTTCGTTTAAGAAACGAGTTAGGGTTTTTGGTATGCTCTAGATCGTTTTGGAGAGAAACAAAAGGTTTGGTATTCTCTCGAAGCTAGCACTTCGAATCTCGACCGCCGTTCGTGTGTGGACTACTTGTAGAGGGCGTTCGTCGTTGGCAGCACCTTAGAGATCGATCAACCTTCAGAAATGTATATTGCGACTGAGGTATAATTAAGTTTTTCTTGGTTTAAACGTTTTTAATGGAATTAGATTTGGATCCTATTGGGGTTTTTGTCAAATTTGTTTTGTAATCTCCGCTGCGCATGAACCCCAAAACCCAACAGTGGTATCAGAGCCTTCGAATTCGATTCCATTAAATTCATTGCATGTTTTCTTTTGATATATTCATGATATATGATTGAAAGCATGTTAATAGTTGATGTATATGTGATATACATAAGTTTTCTGTGAGATTTATTATCATGTTTTGTGTATATGATACATATATTCGTGATTTAATTGAAATTAGTTTCGTACATGCTAGTAACCATGTTAGGTTAATTCGGATAATTTTAATGAATTGAGTTTCGTGTTCTGCGATCCATGACACCATTAGGTTCGATTGGGATAGTAGTTCGTGATTCAATTACATGTTTGTGATTATTTGGATGAGGACCGAAATTGCAAATAATTAATTTTCGAAATTATTTATTTATCTTGTTATATCTATTCTGTTATGAAGTTTCTATTTGATAAAGATAGATAACAAATTAGATTAAGAGATATATGCAAAATCGGTTTCGTTATCCCTATTGGATATGAGATAAATATGGAGAAGTTTGTTATTGGTGATATACTAGGATTCAAATATCTTAAGTCCTAACTGGATTAGGATAAGATGATTAGTTAGATGTGGGCCCGGGTTAATTAAAAATGTTTTAATTGACTTAATTTTGGATAAATTAAAGGGTAATTTAGGATAATAAAATCATCGAAAAAAATGATTTTCTATAGCGAATTTCAATTTTCGGAATTGAGATTCGTCTTCTAAAAAAAAAAAAAGGGCGCGCTCTTACTATACCTAACTCGACTGGCCATGGATCGGCTAATAGTTAACTAATCCTAGCGCACGGAAATTCTTTTATTAGTGAACAATATAAAAATCTCCAAATTGTTTAGTGATTTAACAAATCAATAAAAATATATGATATTTCATTGTTTACATAAAATCACTAAAACAGAATAAAATCCCTCTATTAAATTTTAAGTCTCACGCCATCCATTTTAAACACTTGTCAAGACCTCGGTCACACTAACACAGTTTCAGCCATAGCTGGGTGTATTGTGTTATCTTGGTGAGACAAGTTGGATAAGAGTTACCTAAATGTTTAAAATTGTCCGACTTAATAAAGCTATCAAAATGGTTTTGAGCTTTAGGCACATGATGAGATAAAAACATTATAAAACATAAAATGTCTCGTATCTCATAAAAGTATCTAAAAATTACATAAGATGTAATTGGTAACTGTTACCTACCTAAATAATATAGTTCTGTGTTTCATGTCATAACTGTTATAGAATTAGGTGAAATATGAATTTTAGTCCCCTAAATAAACAGTGTGTTTTAGGAGGGTTGTTAATTTAGAGGGAGTTTATTCCTCTATACTAGAATAAACTTTGCATAATCTTTATTGTAGATCAATGGCCTCTTCAAGTAACAATAATCCCCTGTCACTGCGATCCATCCTTGAGAAGGATAAGCTATCTGGGACTAACTTTCTTGACTGGTTCAGAAACTTGAAAATTGTTTTTAAGCATTAACGCAAGTTGTATGTCCCGGATGCTCCAATTCCTGAGGACCCACCAGCCAATGCTACGAAAGCTGTGAAGGATGCGCCTAATAAGCATGTCAACGATTCTACTGATGTTGCATGTAGTATGCTGGCAACTATGGTTCATGAACTTTAAAAGGACATGGAACTAATGGAAGCCTACGACATGGTTATAACGCTGAAGGAAATGTTCCAACAGCAAGCTAGGCAAGAAAGGTTCGAGATAGTCAAAAACCTACATTCTTGCAAGATGACTGAGGGTGCGTCAGTTAGTCCTCATGTTCTGAAGATGAAGGGCTATGTTGACTAGCTTGATAGACTCGAATTTCCCATAAGCCAAGAGTTGGCTACGGATTTGATCCTGAATTCATTACCGGAAAGTTACTCACAATTTGTGATGAACTACAATATGAATAATATGGAGAAATCAATTTCAGAGTTGCATTTGATGCTTAAAACTACTGAACAAAATATCAAGAAACCCTCTACTAATGTGTTGATGGTCTAAAAGGGAAAGGGAATGAAGAAAAAAGGTAAAGGAAAGGCTAAAGTTGTCAAGGCTGTTGATGCGCATGTTACAAAGCCTGTGGAACAAGTCAAGCCCTAACCTGTTCCTACTTCAAAACACCCAAAAGAAAAGAAAGGAAATTGTCATTTCTGTCATGCACTGGACATTGGTTCAGAAATTGCAAACTCTATCTGGAAGATCTAAAGAAGAAAAAGGATATTGCGATTACCACTACAAGTATTTATGTTATTAAAATTAATTTATCTACTAGTGATTCCTGGGTATTAGATACCGGATATGGATCTCACATTTATATAAATGTGCAGGGACTCACCAGAAGTAGAAAGTTGAAGAAAGGAGAAGTCATCATCCGCGTAGGGAATGGAGCAAGAGCTCCTGCCCTAGCTGTTGGATCATATGACTTAGTCTTACCCAGTGGACTTATCTTAACTTTAAATAATTGTTATTTTGTGTCTGCCTTGAGCAGAAACATCATTTCTGTTTCATGCTTGGATATGAATGGTTTTGATTTTATTATTGCGAATAATAGATGTTTCATATCTCGTAAAGGAATATTTTATGCAAATGCTGATTTGTGTGATGGTCTTTATATTCTAAGCATGAAACAGTACATTGATACTCTAGTCTTTAACATAAATACAAAGAGATTTAAGTCAAATAATTTGAATCAAACCTATCTTTGGCATTGTCGTCTCGAGCACATAAATGAGAAACGCATAACGAAGCTCCATAAAGATGGACTTCTAGATTCATTTGATTTAGAAACATATGAAACGTGCATATCTTGTTTATGAGGCAAGATGACTAAAAGTCTCTTTACTGGACATAGTAAAAGGGCAAGTGATTTATTGGGTCTAATAAATACTGATGTATGCGGTCCTATAAACACAATGGCTAGAGAAGGTTACCAGTACTTCATTACATTTACTGATGATTTCAGCAGATATGGTTATGTCTATCTAACGAAACATAAAGCTGAATCATTTGAGATGTTTCGAACGTTTCAAAATGAAGTGCAGAATCAACTTGGTAAAACTATTAAAACACTTCGGTCAGATCGAGGTGGTGATGAATATTTGAGCCAAGAATTTGATGATCATCTTAGAAATTGTGGGAATGTCTCCCAATTGACTCCACCAGCAACTCCACGGTGGAATGGAGTTTCCGAAAGGAGAAATCGAACCTTATTAGATATGGTTCGATCTACGATGAGTCGTGCAAATCTTCCATTATCCTTTTGTGGTTATACATTACAAACTGCAGCTTTCACTTTAAATCGAGTTCCTTCTAAAGCAGTTGATAAAACACCATATGAGATATGGTACGGGAAGAGACCTAGTTTGTCTTTCCTTAAGATTTGGGGTTGCGAGACTTACGTAAAACGACAAGTCTCTAAAAAGTAGCACCTAAATCTGACAAGTGTCTATTTGTGGGGTATCCTAAGGAAACAAAAGGATATTACTTTTATAATCCCGCTGAGAACAAAGTGTTTGTTGCTCGGTATGGTGCCTTTATGAAAAAACAGTTTATTTCAAAAGACACTAGTGGGAGAGAAATAAATCTTGAAGAAGTTCAAGAATAAAGATAAACCCTGAACAGCTACTGGAAGTTCAACAACGTTCTGAACCAGTTGAACCTCCGCAAGTGATACAAGGCCCACGTAAATCTGGTAGGGTAAGACATGAGCCAGAGAGATTCGGATTTCTCATTATTGATAGTCGTGATGTGTTGCTTATGGATCAAAATGAGCCCACCACTTATCAGGAGGCTATGTCTGGACCAAACTCAGATAAATGGCTAAGTGCCATGAACTATGAGATGCAATCCATGTACGATAACCAAGTTTGGAACTTGGTTGATTTACCTGAAGGCGGTAAGAGCATTGGATGTAAATGGGTTTTCAAAAAGAAAACTGACATGGATGGTAATGTCCATACTTTTAAAGCAAAACTTGTAGCAAAAGGTTTCAGGCAGACTCAAGGTGTTGATTATGATGAAACTTTTTCGCTAGTAGTCATGCTTAAATCCATAAGAATTTTAATTGTCATTGCTGCATATTATGACTATCAGATATGGCAAATGGATGTAAAAACAACATTTCTTAATCGAAAGCTGCTTGAGGACGTGTATATGATACAACCTGAAGGTTTTGTACATCCTGAGAATTCTAGGAAGGTATGCAAGCTTCAAAGATCCATTTATGGATTAAAGCAAGCTTCTCGGAGTTGGAATCTTGTTTTGATGAAGCAATCAAGGATTTTAGTTTTACTAAGAACGAATATGAGCCTTGTGTATACAAGAAGGTCAGTGGGAGTGTAGTTGTTTTTCTGGTACTGTATGTTGATGATATATTACTCATTGGAAATGACTTGCCAACATTGCAGAATGTCAAGTCTTGGTTAGGGAAGTGTTTCTCAATGAAAGACTCAGGAGATGCAGCCTATATCCTAGGGATAAGAATCTATAGGGATAGATCTAAGAGGCTAATCGGTCTAAGTCAGGGTGCTTACATAGACAAGGTGCTGAATAGGTTCAGTTTGCAAGACTCTAAAAGAGGATTGTTGTCAATGTCTCATGGCATAAGTCTCAGCAAGAATCAATGTCCTAGGACAAATGATGAGTGAGATCATATGAATAAGATTTCATATGCATCGGCTATTGGATCTATCATGTATGCCATGTTATGCACTCGACCTGATGTATCATATGCTTTGAGCACTACAAGCAGATATCAGTCAAATCCTGGTGAGAGTCACTGGATAGCAAGAAAGAACATCCTTAAATACTTAAGAAGGACTAAGGAAATGTTCTTGGTCTATGGAGGTTTTGAAAATGATCTAGTTGTAAATGGTTACACGGATGCCGCTTTTCAAACCGATATAGATGATTTTAGATCGCAACTGGATATGTGTTTACTTTGAATGGGGGTGCGATGAAGTGGAAAAGTTCGAAGCAAGAGATCATGTGCAGATTATACAACTGAAGCTAAGTATATTGCAGTGTCCGATGCAGCAAAGGAGGCAGTTTGGATCAAAAAGTTCATTTTAGAACTAGGTGTGGTTCCAAGTATTGCTAACCCCGTTTGTTTGTATTGTGACAATAACGGGGCAATAGCACAGGCCAAGGAACCTAGACCACACCACAAATCCAAACATATACTCAGGCGTTTTCATCTCATCAGAGAAATTATTGAGAGGGGAGACGTAAAGATTTGCAGAGTACCTATTGAAGACAACGTTGCGGATCCATTGACAAAAGCTCTTCCACAAGCAAAACATGATGGTCATGTTAGATCATTAGGCATTAGATGCATGTATGATTGGCCCTAGTGCAAGTGGGAGATGTTGGGGCATGTGCCTTAGGTCAATCCATTAACTGTCTTTATGAATATTTTTAGTTAATAAAATAGAGGATTTCATTTGCTGTTTATTATAATTAATTTTCATGTTTACATTATAATAAGATCCATTGGTATTTACAGAAATATCATAAATGTCCCTAGTCGATCATTATACTGGGAACTATAATGAATTAAGACTAGTGTGAGTCTTGATTAATGATCATATGATGATTATACGTATAGGGATACGAATCAAGATCACGAGCACTTGTTAGGGAACAAAGTACTGGACCGACCCGCTATAAGAACATCACATGGATTAAGTCATAGTTGTTTCTCATGATAGGTATATTTTTCAGTCCTCTGACTTGAGATTACCAGAGACTTCAACATTAAGAACATAGTGATTTGACACTATCAAACGTTATCTTTAACCGGACGATTATAAAGGTTGTGATTCGTTACTGTGTGAGCAATGTGATGAAGTTGTGTAATCGAGATAGAATTTGTCCTTCTCATATAAAGAGAGACATCTAGTGGATCCCTCGATGTGTTAGACTGTTAAAAGGCCTAGTCTAAGTGAATTGTTATTGATCGATGTCACTTGGATGTTTTCAGTCTACCTAGAGATCGAGACTAGTACGATTGAACATGTTGGATGACAATTCCATGTCTTATGTTTGATCAAAAGGATATCGTGTGACAAAAGGATGTTATATACACTATTGATTAGGATGTATCGATTTGATATTCGTATAACTTTGGTAGTCATAATGTCTTGCTAGAGGCCGCTTATGAATTGTATAACAAAATGTGTTTTTGTACACTACCAACGTTGTATGAGCCTATTGGGTCGCACACTAAGAATGGTTTTGCGAGATTTTAAGATGATTCAGAAAAATGAATTTTATATGATAAAATTAATGACAGAAACGTCCTTGTGGTGTATTACACTTATACTTCTTTAAGTAGGGATATATGTGTAATTTACTTAACCGTCTATATACAAGGGTTGTATAAATAGACGCTTTAAGTTATAATACACGTACGAAAGAAAAAGGCTGAAACTCTATTTTCGTTTTAGAAACGACTTAGGATTTTTTGTATGCTCTATATCGTTTTGGAGAGAAACACAAGGTTTGCTATTCTCTCGAAGCTAGCACTTCGAATCACGGCCGCCGTTCGTGTGTGGACTACTAGTAGAGGGCGTTCGTCGTTGGCAGCGCCTTAGAGATCGATCAACCTTCAGAAATGTATATTGCGACTGAGGTATGATTAAGTTTTTCATGGTTTAAACGTTTTTAATGGAATTAGATTCGGATCCTGTTGGGGTTTTTGTCAAAATTGTTTTGTAATCACCGCTGCGCATGAACCCCAAAACCTAACACAGGCTTAGGTGCTATTCATAGTAGGATATATAGGGATTCCAAGAAGTCTATACTTAGTTAATTTGGATAACAAACGCCAATTCAAATGATCACCTAAAGTTGCTAAGCCACAACTGTCACAGTAAGACAATTTCGAATCATACCAATAGGCTACGATATACCATTTTTTTATTAACCTAGTATACTCCATGAGCCAAAAACTTTATTGATCATCAAAGTAGGTTATACTAGGATTCAAATGAACCTATTTACAAGTGTTTGGACCTTATTTGATGTTTCAAATTGATGCCCAACTAGCCTAGTCAAAGCAATTTGTTTGGAACTTAGGGCCGTCCCAAGTTTTGAGCCTTCTTTTCAGCCACCAAAACACTACCAAACCTGAACTAAATCTTCAATTTGTCTCACTTAGCCCTTTCTATTAATCTTATAATAATTTTCAAATCAACACGCAAGAAAAATATAACTTATTTTAATTCGGTCAGATTCATTCAAAAATAACACTAAATCCACAAAATCGTCAATTTTTTATTATGAATACACATCTTCGGGATTTCCAAGGCTTTAGATTATCAAAACTCATTTTTTAAAGAATTCTTAAGCCACATCTGAACTGCTGCAAATGTGGGAAGCGCGTTGAACAAAGTTCAACTCGGTTCCGCCCTTGTTTTGGAGATCCAAAACACCACCAAAACTTTGAAATCAATCGAGATCATTGTAAACTATTCCCAAATCATCAAAACCGATCATAACACATCAAAATATATCCACAACAATTGAATTATGTAAACCCCTTTAATTCTATTGATTCCTGTCAAGAACAATCATCAAACCCATCATCAGTTGCCTAAATCCTTCATTTATAGGCTTAAATCTCAATCGAAATCCCTCAATTTCACCCTTAAATCGTTGAAAACATGAAGACTTACCTCTCTCAAACAAGAAGAATGCCCACAACCCTTCGACCTAGCTTTTTCTTTCAACATAAAGAGACGAGAGTGGAGAGACGAGAAGGAAAAAAGACAGCGGGAGACGAATCGACGAGAGAGAAGAGAGTGGAAACAAACAGCGAGGTGCAAAGAGGGATGAGGAAAAATGAAATGAAGAAGGTTTTGATCGAAACCCATGTTGGACTTCGCATTATACATGAGTTTGGTTACCAAATGACAAAAATGCCCATGTACTAATCTTTTCATATGTACCCATCAATACCTTTATGGGTTACTTTGCATTTTTATTTTTCTTTTGTATTTTCCTTAAATCTGTCATTTAACCCATAATTCAAACCTTAAAATACCCTAATCTTGATTAAACTTTTAGGAACTATCTCAACATGCTCCGAAACACGTGGACACAATGTATGCACCTTAACTTGACCGTATTTCATGTCCAACAGTGTATAATACATTTACACAAAAATAATATTTAATTTTTGATTTTTGATCCATTATTCGTGGGTCCCACCTCAAATACCTAAATTCCATTTTAAATCTGAAAATACTTAACTATTCGTCCAATCAAGTTTATGAAATTCTCAGATGTCACAAACCATGCGGATGAGATTGCTTACTGTGAGGAGCTACTGGTATTGACTATCCTCTAGGCTATAAGTTCTCGTAGTTGGGACTCCAAGCTGGATAGTTCAAGTTTGGATTTCTATCCGTTCCTTCATAATAGTTATTATGCTATGCTTACTGTCCTACAAGTGGCCCTAAAAATTGGCCTATTCCTTAATTTCCCCGATATCCTTAAAGATTTGAGGGCAGTGGTATGTGAAGTGATTCAACTCAGAACATATACCGTAGGCTTTCGATGCCCTATTACGACCATCATTTGTTTCACCATAGATTTGAGTTTTGACAGAACACTCTCAAATCGACATTCCCCTGAACAGGTTGTTGATCTTCTTTCATTAGTTGGACCATACAGTTTGGCTCGATTAGCTACTTTCTTAATGAACATCCTAGCCTCTATAGGTTTGATATCTACAAGACTCTCATTGCACACTGTATCGAGCGGTCTGTTTTCATTATAACTCAACCCTTTATAGAGACTTTCCATCAAGGACTTAACACTAAGAGCGTGTTGAGGATATGCTTTACATAATCTCTTTAACCTTTCCTAATACTATGACAATGATTCATCACCTTTCATAACAGAGTAAGATATTTGCCTCCTAAGTTAAGTAATCATCTTGCCCGACATATAATCATCTTGAAGTTTCTGATGTAGCTCATTTCAGTTCCTGATCGAACTTGACGGAAAGTGAAATAACCAATCTTATGCATCATCTTTGAGACAAAAAAGAAATGCCTTTAGTCTCACTACGTTAGCATCAACTGTGGCAGGCTTCATGCCTTCTACCTACCACCATCTCAAGTTCTTTGAGGAACTTCTGAGGATCGTCACTCTCTTTCCTATGAAAATCAGGCAATTTGTGTATCAACACTGATTTAAGCTCAAACTGACCAATGTCAGCTAGATACTCAATACATAAGGGTATTGACAATCTACGGTGTTGATTAGCCTCTCTAAATCTGAGCATTATTTCCTAACTTGGTTATGCCTCACGTTCTGCTGGTTGTTTTGCCTAACATCCTGCACAACTGGTTGATTATGATCTCCTCCGTTGAAATCTATAGTAACTTATGATTTTTTTCTTTCTTTTGCTATTCCTGTTCCTCTTTTTATATGTCTGGTCAAATTCTAGATCAAATGGAGCAAAATTTACTAAGGAAAGTAAACATCGTTAATCTACAACCACAAAAAAAACAAAAAAAAAAAAAAAAAAAAAAAAACAAATAGCACCAATCCCCAATAACTGTGCCAAAAATTGGTATACCCCTTCGAAGGCACCAATAATAGTCTAGAAATTGCCAACTACCTTATATTTTTAGTGAGGTAAGTACAAAGTCGAACCCACAGGGATTGGGATGTTCTTTTTAAATCAAACAAAAATGAGGGTATTCCATAACACAAACCTTAGCTATATTAGAAATTAAATGAGTATTAAATAAACTTAATAACTTAGAAAATGGAAATCAATAACTATAAAACTCTAAAACATAATGTGAATTGAAATTCAAAGTATTGGATTTGTTCGTCGATTTTAAAAGGTTATTTTACTACTAGTTTCCTTAGATAGGCTTATAGTGACTTTCGCCACCTTGTTCTCCTCATGTCAATGGAAGGAACTTGCAACACATTTACATACTAAGTAGACCGTGATACTTGCCAAATATGCCATACATTTTCAACAAACTAGCAGCATTGAACTCTATGAGAACACCTACCTTGAGTAGCAATTAATGTCCAACTTTCTACCTGCCACATGGAGATTACATACAACGTTACCATTCTCATATCTCAATGACACAAATGCACATTGATTGCCAACAGATAAGATCTCAATTGCCACCTAACGTTACCCCCCTTACCAAGCGGTGATAAGATCACTAGTGATAACTTTTACTTAAACCGGAGTGCATATGCACTTACACCTTGAAAAGTGAAAAATATTATTAACTTTATAAATCAATATAATCAAGAATATGAAAACAAGAATTAAACAATATTATAACTAAAAGCACAAAAACTCTCGAATTCTTAAATCATTTAAACTCAATCACATTGGTATAGAATTGGAACTTAGCCACTCATCGACATAGAAAGCAATAGAAAAATAAATGAAAACTTACTAATAAAACCTAACAGAAGTCTTCTCCCCTCCTCTGAGATATCATTCAAAAGTGAAATTGAAAAGATTCGAAGAGAGATCTAAAGTCGTTTTAGGGTTTCCCATTTATAGTAGGAATATGATAAAAGAAAATCTAAGCCCGAATCATTCAAATCCATGAAATATAAAACTATCAATCTTCGGATCTGCCCAATAATGTATGTGTAAAACAACAAGGCTCTACAAATCAATGAGACAACATTATGATACTCTATTTTTTGTTTGATTCAGTCACGAACTAAGTCTAGCGCATTGCCAATGCCATACATACATTTAAGGGTGTTGTGAAGACGCTGACTTTTTCCTTAGAATTTGAGTTTCACTTTTCTCTTGGGTCTTCATAAGGCTTCATTCCAACTTCCCTAATGAGTTTTCTTTGATCTGGTCAAGCGAAGGCTAGCAATTCCCTGGCGATTTAAAGCTACTTAGAGGTGTTGTGAAGGCGTTGAGCCTATCTCTTGCGTTTTGATTGGAATTTTATGTGAAATCATTTTTTTATCCAATAGCATGTATTTACCCTGAAAATACAAAAACAAAGGTTTTATAGTTTAAATGGAGATAAAAGTCTTAGGATTCATAGTAGTATCATATTAAATTATAGCACAATTGGGGACTTATCACCAATATCAGCGAATTCTAACCAAACCTTCCTTCTCAACTAAATTTCTGGGAAAATCAATGGAATATTAACTTTAGTTCACTATTTATATGAATCCTAGTTCATTTTTAAAACGCGAATGAATCACTTGACTACTCTGCTTGTGATTTTTGTAGCGAATCCCAGTGTATATTCTGAATTAATGTGGAATCACTAGCTATTTTCATCAATTGAGTTAACTCTTTACTTTTCTTTCATTTCTTCATATAACCTTAATATAACCTAAAATCACAAAATAAGAGGAAACCCAATGTAATATAGCCTTTTATACAAAAAATAACCCCAAAATATACTATAAAATAATATTTAATTATTGACTTATCAATGCACCCCCTTAAGAGCAAGGGACACCCCTATCTTAACTGGCTGTGATGTCCCATTTTCAAATTAGGGTACCGCCTTGACTAATATTATCATTAAGCTCTAACCTCCACTGCCTAGGACTTAAAAACGTATTAGTCGACCTTTTTAATACTCTTACCTCATTAGCTATTCATATAAAATCGAAGTATCTGGAAAACTAGGTAGCAAAGATCACATGCATATATACAATAAATTGTCGATAGCTATACATCAACATGTATATGGTCAGTAAAAATCACTGAACCCATGTATACAATAAATATAATTAAATATATGGTTTAGATCTAGGGTCTCTATATGACCATTGCATGCTTTTAGGTGGACAATTTATAGTTATTTGGACCGATTGTATCCGTAATTGTACTTTTGGACCAATAAAGTGACGAAAACTCACCCGTTTGTTGTAAAAACCTTTCAGTTCTTGAGTGTGCAACAATTGAATCAAGGTTAAACCAATAGCGGATGCGATCTGAAAGTGGATACGATTCGATAATTTAGGATTAGTGTTCCCACCGATCCGTATTATTGCAATTAGTGTGTTAAACCCGATGGCAGATGTCTAGGGTTATGCATTAATTAGGGAAGTAGTTAGCGACGGATATCCTGGCTATCTAGATTAAGGGAATGAGGAATTTTTGGCGGATGTAGATTTTCTATAGCTAATATAGGAAAACTTAAATTAATAACATTTTAGGAGGGATTGAAGACCATGATATGCCATTGAATCTTGATCCTAATTTGTGAAATCATAGACCTAGGTGTTACTTAGGTGTTCATTAATTGTTTTGAAAGTTATTTTCATTATTTTATTTATTTAGTTTATTTTAGTTTAGTTAGTTAAATTAATTAATATAAAAACCCCCGATTTCCTTTTGTTGTTGTTAACCATATAAAGACTACTAATTTATGTGGGATCGACCATTTGCCACTATTCTACAAAATAGTTGGTATAAGAACTTTATTTTATTGACGCGTTCGACGTGCGTCAAATTTTTGGCGCTGTTGTTGGGGATTGATTTTTTCTTTGGTTTTTTTATTTAACCATTTATTATTATTATTATTATTATTATTATTATTATTATTATTATTATTATTATTATTATTATTATTATATTTTAATTTTAATAAATTGGAGCACCCCATGAGTTTTATTAAGTTTAACTATGGATTATATTTTTTTAGCATAACGTGAGCATTTTTTTTTTGAATTAACATATTATTAGGATTTTAAGTGTTTTGAGACTTAGTTGGGACATACCCAACATAAGTCGCTGCATTAGTGGTGGGTCTTTGAGTAGATCTAAAACCCTAGACTCTATTCCATGATCTTGTTGAGTTCACCCTTAGTTGAAAGACTTTGGGCTCGCAAGATTTGATAGAAGTCTTTTCAGTTAAGTCCTATGTTTACAAGTTCTCGCTCTTGTTATGATTGTTCTTTTATAGTTTTCTTAGTCACCTATATAGAAGAGATTTGGTGCGTTCACTAGTTTTTAGAGACTTTTTATCATGCATGCATTTTTATCATCTTCTTATCCATGTTCTTCTTTACCTCTATTTTTGTCTTTTTGTTATATGGATTTATTGACTCGTTTTGAACCTTGAGAACAAGGTTCGGAATAAGTTTGGGGGTATTTAGGGATTCTGGTTAGACTTTGGATGAAGTTTTTTGCAAAAGACTGCATGTGAGATTATTTATTTTTTTATGTGGTTAATGGGGTTATCGAATGGTAATGGTTGTATTTTATATCTCTTCTTTCATTTCTTTCAATTCTTGACCTTTCATATTTCTTTCTCATTTCATTAGGACATACCACACTTTCATGCATCTATTTAGTATTTTTTATTATTTATTTATTTTGAATTATATAGAGTCACCTGAGACTTTATTTATGCCTTTGGTTGTGGATGCGTATATTATAGTTGTCTTTTTAACTTTAAACTAAGGGAAAATTAGTTGAAACACTCAATCGAGCCCATAGCTCTGCATTTTTATGATTTCATGATTAGGGATATAGTTGATGGTTAGACTTTGTGTTAGATAACGAAAGCGAGTAGACGATCAAATTTATGCAAGTGGTATTATTTTAACCCATACTGGGGAATTTGCCTGATTATAGTGAAACCGAGAAGTACTAACAAGAGTTTTTTTGTTAATATAGAGAGTCCTATAGGTTTCCACCGTAAATAGAGCAGGGAAACTTGTGGTGGAAAAAGTGAGAAAATCGGTCTATAGGAAATGGAGCAGCGACTGTATTAATTGAAAAAAACTTGGAGAAAAAGTATAAAAAGAAAATATATAATAAATAAAGGTGAAAGTTGGGAAACTCCTCAAATAAAAGATTTAGTTCGAGTACTTTCACTAAATTAAGTGAGATTTAAACTTGTGTGCTTGAATATATAGACCAAGAAAACTTGTGAGTAGTTGATGACCTTTGTCTTAACCAGGTCTATGTCTTCAAAGTGGTATATTAATTGTGTTTGGGTTGCGAGTCTTGACATATCATAACTCCAAAACTTCTTGAGTGGCTTGTTAACTTGGTGACTATGTAAACCAAAGGAACTCCATGAATTTTGAGTCGGGTATAGAATTATTGAATCAGTGTATATTTATGTTAAGAGTCTAGTTTAGTTTGTGTTGTCATTTACACCTTTACTCGGGACATGCAAAGTTTTAAGTTTGGGGGTATTTGATAAGTCGATATTTATAGGTTTTTAGTACTTTATTTTAGTATATTTAAATATAGAAAATTTCTAAAATATAAATTTAATTATATTTATTGTCATTTTCAGGTAAAACGGAGTACGCGGTTGGATTCATGACGAAAAATACTCAAATGGAGTATTTACATGCAGTGATCAGACACCGGACAATTTACCTCGAGTTACATGTTGCGCGGCGCGTAGAATAGAGGTTTAGCAAACTAATTAAACCGTGGCAGTATATTATTGGTCTAGCTCGCCTCAACGTGCCACTTGTCAGCCGTCTATTGGCCTAGCTCGCCAAACATTCCAAGCATTTCCAGCAATGTGCCCTGTGTCGCTTCTCTATTAGCCAGACTCATTTGCACCTGCTATGTAGCTCCAATCAGGTTATGCCATTTCATTAATCAGCGCCATGCCTCATAGTCAAACTAGTCCATAACGTCAAAAACCAACAGTAGTCGTGAGTTCTTCCTCGAGACACGCAGATGCACCGTCTCCCATATCTTCGTCGATTCTATGCGAATTCATCTCCGCCTACGCATGCCACGTGTCTTGGTTTTCCCCCAAGACAACCACGTCATGGCAGTAACTCTGCACCAATCAGACATTGCCACGTCAGACCACATCAAGAAATGAACCGATTGCGATGCGCCATGTGGACATAACCTATTTTCAAGCCAAAAACAGCCCTACGATGCTCCTCGGCACACGAGTCACCTCCCCAACACCCAAAATTAGTTTCTCTCACCTCATGGGACCAATTTTAGTAGTTTTATATATTAGAGACTTAGGGTATTACTAAAGAACACAAACTATTCTATTTTTCGCATCGACTTCTCTCGACGACAATGTAGGTCGACGGAGAAACAAGTCGGGATTATGGATTCATGGCATATTATGTGAGATCTTTTAATTTATTATTTTAATTTAGTTTAATTCTCCTATTTCATTGTTAATTTTAAAGAATACGGTTTAGATCTAGGGTATGTAACAACTTTTAGGTGGACAACTTATAGTTATTTGAACCATTAGTATTTGTGTAATTGTACTTTTGGATCAATAAAGTGACGAACACTCACCGTTTGCCGTAAAACCATTTCGGTTCTTGAGTGTGCAACAATTGAATCTAGGTTAAATCAGAAGCAGATACGATGTAGAAGCATACGTGATCCGGTTATTAGGGATTAGTGTTCCCATAGATCCATATTACTGCGGTTAGTGAGTTAAACCCGATTGGCGGATGTCTAAGGTTATACATTAATTAAAGAAGTAGTTAGTGGCGGATGTCCTGGCTATCGAGATTAGGGGAATGAGGAATTTCTGGCGGATGTTGATTTTCTATAGCTAATCTAGGAAAATTTAAATTAATAACTTTTTGGGAATGATTGAAGACCATGATTGCCATTGAATCTTGATCATGAGTTGTGGAACTATAGACTTTGGTGTTACTTAGGTGTTCATTAATTGTTTTAGAAATTACTTTAGTTATTTTATTTCCTTAGTTTAGTTAGATTAGTTAGTTAAGTTATTTATTTTAAAACTCCTAATTTTTCTTTTTCGTTGTTCTTAACCTTAGAAATACCACCAATCTCCGCGGGACTGACCATTTTCCACTATTCTACAAAATAGTTGGTTTATGAAACATTATTTTATTGACGCGTTCGGCGCGAGTCAATTTTTAGCGCCGTTGTTGGGGATTGGTTTCTTTCTTTGGTGTTTTTATTTATTTATTTATTTATTTATTACTATTTATTATTTTTATTATTTATTTTAATAAATTGGTGCACCTCGTGAGTTTTGTTAGGATTGACTATGGATTATATTTTTTTAGCATAAGTTAAGCATCTTTTTGGAATTAACATGTTTTTAGGATTTTAGGTGTTTTGAGACTTGGTTGGGACATATCCAACTTAAGTCGTCGCATTAGTTGTGGGTCTTTGAGTAGATCTAAAAGCCTAGACTTTATTCCATCATTTTTTTGATTTCACCCTTAGTTGAAAGACTTCGGGCTCGCAAGATTTAATAGGAATCTTTTCAGTTAAATCCTATGTTTACTAGTTGTTGTTCTTGTTATGATTGTTCTTTTATAGTTTCCTTAGTCACTTACACATAAGAGATTTTGTGCGTTCACTGATTTTTAGAGACTTTTTGTCATGCATGCATTTGTATCATCTTTTTATCCATGTTCTTCTTCGCCGCTGTCTTTTTCTTTTTGTTATATGAATTTCTTGACTTGTTTTGAACCTTGAGGACAAGGTTCGAAATAAGTTTAGGGGTATTTTAGGGATTATGGTTGGACTTTGGATGGATTCTTTGCGAAAGATTGCAAATAAGATCGTTTATTTTTTATGCGGTTATCGGATGGTAATGGTGATGTTTTGTATCATTTCTTTCATTTCTTTCATTTCTTGTCCTTTCATATTTCTCTCTCATTTCATTAGGATATGATACATTTTCATGCTTGTATTTAGTATCATTTTTATTTTTTATTATTTCTTTATTTTTAGTTATATAGAGTCATCCGAGACTTTATTCATGCCTTTGGTTGTGGATGAGTACATTATAGTTGCCTTTTTAACTTGAAACTTAGGAAAAATTAGAAGAAACACTCGATCGAGCCCGTAGCTCTACATTTTTATGATTTCATGATTAGGGACATATATAGTTGATGGTTGGACTTTGTGCCAGATAACGAAAGCGAGTAGACGATCAAATTTATGCAAGTGGTATTATTTTAACCCATACTGGGGAATTTGCTTGATTATAGTGAAACTGAGAAGTACTAACAAGAGTTTTTTTTGTTAATATAGAGAGTCCTATAGGTTTCCACAGTAAATAGAGCAGGGAAACTTGAGGTGGGAAAAAGTAAGAAAATCGGTTCATAGGAAATGGAGCAGGGACCGTATTAATAGAAAAAAGATTTGGAGAAAAAATATAAAAAAGAAAATATATAATAAATAAAGGCGGAAGTCGGGAAACTCCTCAAATAAAATATTTAGTTCGAGTGCTTTCACTAAATTAAGTAAGATTTAAACTTGCGTGCTTGAATGTATAGAACAAGAAAACTTGTGAGTAGTTTATGGCCTTTGTCTTGATCGGATCTATGTCTTCAAAATGGGATCTTAATTGTGTTTGGGTTGCGAGTATTGATATCTCATAACTCCAAAATTTCTTGAGCGACTTGTTAACTAGGTGACTATGTAAACCAAATGAACTCCATGAATTTTGAGTCAGGTATAGGTTATTTAGTCAATGTATATTTATGTTAAGAGTCTAGTTTAGTTTGTGTTGTCATCTACACTTTTGCTCGGGACGTGCAAAGTCTTAAGTTTGGGGGTATTTGACAAGTTGGTATTTATAGGTTTTTAGGAGTTTATTTTTGTATATTTAAATATAGAAAGTCTCTAAAATATAGATTCAATTATATTTATTGGTCATTTTTAGGTAAAATGGAGTGCGTGGTGGAATTTGTAGTGAAAATACTAAATACTCAAAATGGAGTATTTACATGCAGTAATCGGACACCAGACAGTTCGCATCGAGTTACGTGCTACACGGTAGTTTGGATAAAGGTTCAGCATACCAATTAACACGTGGCAGCATATTATTGGTCTAGTGGGCCTCAACATGCCACATGTCAGCCGTCTATTGGCCCAGCTCGCCAAGCATTCATGTATTTACAACAACTTGCCACGTGTCGCTTCTCTATTGGCCCAGCTCATTTGCACGTACCACGTGGCTCTAATCAGGTTTTGCCATTTCATCAATCAGCACCACGCGTCACAATCCAACTGGTCCACAGCGTCACAAACCAACAGCAGCCGTGCGTTCTTCCTCGAGACACACATCAGCACGGTTTCCCTGATCTTCGCCGATTCTATACAAATTCTCTCCGCGTATGCATGCCATGTGTCATGCTCTCACCCACGTCAACCACGTCACGACATCATATCTCCACCAATCAGACGTTGCCATGTCAAAACACTATAGGAAATGAACTGATTACGATGCGGCACCTAGAAAGAACTTATTTTCAAGCGAAAAACAGCCATACGATGCTCCTCGGTGCACGTGTCACCTCCCTAACACCTAAAATTAGTTTCTCTCACCTTTCGAAACTAATTTTTAGTAATATTATATATTAGGAACTTAGGGTATTACAAAAGAACACCGACTATTATATTTTTAGCATCTACTTCTCTCGACGATTGTCTAGGTCGGCGGGGAAACAAGTTAAGATTATGGATTCATGACATATCATGTGAGACCTTTTAATTTATTATTTTAATTTAGTTTAATGCTCCTACTTCATTATTGTTTATTTTAGGAATATAATTTAGATCTAAGGTATGTATGTGGCCAATGTTTGCTTTTAGGTGGACAACCGATAGTTATTTTGACCATTAGTATCCGTGTAATTGTACTTTTGGACCAATAACGTGCAAACACTCACCTGTTTGTCGTAAAACCCTTTCAGTTCTTTAGTGTGAACAATTGAATCTAAGTTAAATTGGAAGCGGATGCGATACGGAAGTGGATGCGATCCGGTTATTTAGGATTAGTGTTCCCACAGATCTATATTACTGCTGTCAGTATGTTAAACCTGATTGGCGGATGTCTAGAGTTATACATTGATTAGGGAAGTAGATAGTGGTGAACATCCTAGCTATCGAGATTAGGGGAATGAGGAGTTTCTGGCGGGTGTCGATTTTCCATATCTAATCTAGGAGATTTTAAATTAATAATTTTTTTGGAAAAATTGAAGACCATGATTGTCATTGAATTTTGATCTGAATTTGTGGAACCGTAGACCTAGGTGTTACTCAAGTGTTCATTAATTGTTTTCGAAATTAGTTTAGTTATTTTTTTATTTAATTTAGTTAGATTCGTTAGTCAAGTTATTTATTTAAAAACCCCAAATTTTTTCTTTTCATTGTTCTTAACCTTAGAAAGACCACCAATCTCTGTGGAACCGACCCTTTACCACTATTCTACAAGATAGTTGGTTTAAAAAAAAATTATTTCATTGACACATTCAAAGCGCATCATAAAACCACGAAAAATTGATCTCGAGAAATGAGAGAAAGTAATTTGTGGCTTGGTCTCATGACTCGTGCGCCGAGGAGCATCCAGGGGCTACTAGGCATTTAAATTTAAAAGTCAGGACACGTGTCAGCGCTTGATTGGATGAAAGAGCTAGTTGAAATGATGTTGCACGTTCTGGTTGGTTGGTGGAGCTGCAAGTGACGCTGTCTATGTGTGAGGGCTCGACTCGTGGATGAGTAAGGAAGGCACTGGTTGAAACGCATGACTCTTGTGCGAAGGTATGGGATGAACGTGCCGAGCGGATCCCGAGGTTGAACTCATGTCAGTTGAACGAGAAGAGAAATGTAGTTTGTGTTGTGATGACGTGTTGGTGGTGATGTGGCATTGGTGATTAGTGGAGGAAATGTTGCACGCCACTTGTCACGCTGTAATAAGAGGAGAGAACTTAAGTGACGTGCTGTGTTGTTGCTGAATAATGGGAAGCTTCCACGTGTTAGCTATCTCCTATTATACCCACCGCGCAACACGTTACTCGAGGCAAATTGTTCGGCGTCTAATCACTGCGAGTAAATACTCCATTTTGAATATTTTTCCACCACGAATTCAATCGCACACTCCATTTCACATGAAAATGATCAATAAATATAATTAAATATATATTTTAGAGACTTTCTACATTAAATACAATAAAATAAACTACTAAAAACCTATAAATACTAACTTATCAAATACCCTCATACTTAAGACTTTGCACATCCCGAGCAAAGGTGTAGATGGCAACACAAGCTAAACTATACTCTAAACATAAATATTCAATGACCTAATTAAACTTATACCCGATTCAAAATTCATGGAGTTCCTCTGGTTTACATAATCGCCAAGTTAACAAGCCACCAAGAAATCTCAGAGTTATGACATGTCAAGACTCGCAACTCAAACACAATTAAGATAACACTTTAAAGACATAGATCCGGTCAAGACAAAGGCCATCAACTACTCACAAGTTTTCTTAGTCTATACATTCAAGCACGCGAGTTTAAAATCTCACTTAATCAAGTGAAAACAATCGAGCTAAATCTTTTATTTGAGGAGTTTTCACAACTTTAGCCTTTATTCAAAAAAATTTTATTCTCTATTTTTTTTTTCTTTTCTTTTTCAAAAAATATTGTCCCTGCTCCATTTCCTATGGACCAATTTTCTCATTTTTTCCGACCATAAGTTTCCCTACTCCATTTCCTGTGAAAACCAGTGGGGCTCCTATATTAAGAAAACTCGTGTTAGCCCTTCTCACTTTCACTATAATCATGCAAATTCCCCAATATGGGTCAAAATATCAATACTTGCACAAGTTTGCCCGTCTACCCCCTTTCATTATCTAGCACAAAGTCCAACCATCAACTAAGTCCCTAAGCATGAAATCATAAAAATGTAGTGCTACGGACTCGATTGCGTGTTTCTCCTAATTTTCCTCAAGTCTCAAGTCAAAAAGGCAACTACAATGTACTCATCCACAACCAAATGCATGAACAAAGTTTTGGGTAACTCTAAATAACAAAACAAATAAAAACTATACTAAGTACATGCATGGAAGTGTATCAACTACTAATGAAATGAGAAATGAATATGAAGGGACAAGAAATGAAAGAAATGGAAGAAATGATATAAAATAACACAATTACTATCCGACAATCGCATATAACCGCATAAAAAATTAAACGATCTCTCCTGCGGTTTTTCGTAAAGAATCCATCCAAACTCAATCAACAAATCTTAAAGTACCCTCGAACTTATTCTGAACCTTTTCCTTAAGGTTAAAAACAAGTCAAGGCATCCATGAAAAAAAGAAAGAAAAAGAATAGTAGTGAAGATGAACATTGATAAATAAATAAGAAGATGATACAAATGCATGCATAACAAAAGTCTCTAAAAACTAGTGAACGCACGAAATCTCTCATGTCTAGGTGACTAAGGAAACTATGAAAGAACAATCATAACATGAGCAAGAACTAGTAAACATAAAAGTTAACTGAAATGATTCCTATCAAATCTTGCGAGCCCGAAGTCTTTCACTAAGGGTGAAATCAACAAGATGATGGAATGAAGTATAGGGTTTTGGGTCTACTCAAAGACCCACCACTAATGCAGCCACTTATGTTGGGTATGTCCCAACCAAGTCTTAAAACACTTAAAATCCTAATAATATGTTAATTCCAAAAAAATGCTCACATTATGCTAAAAAAATATAATCCATAGTTAAACCTAATAAAAATCACGGGGTGTTCCGATTTATTAAAATAACAATAATAATAATAATAATAATAATAATAAATAAAAACACCAAAGAAAAAACCAATCCCCAGCAACGGCGCTAAAAACTTGTCGCGCGTCGAACGCGTAAATAAAATAATGTTCCTACACCAACTATTTTGAAGAATAGTGGCAATGGGCCAACAAAGATTGGTAGTCTTTCCATGGTTAAAAACAACAAAAGGAAATTGGGGGTTTTAAAGTAAATTAATTCAACTAACTAATCTAAAATAAACTAAATAAATAAAATAATGAAAATAACTTTCAAAACAATTAATGAACACCTAAGTAACACCTAGGTGTACGGTTCCACAAATTAGGATTAAGATTCAATGGCATATCATGGTCTTCAATCCTTCCCAAAAAGTTATTAATTTAAGTTTTCCTACATTTGCTATAGAAAATTGACATCCGCTAGAAATTCCTCATTCCCCTAATCTCGATGGCCAGGACATCTGCAACTAACTACTTTCCTAATCAATATATAACCCTAGACATCCGCCAATCGGGTTTAACACACTAACCGCAATAATATGGATATGTGGGAACACTAATCCTAAATAACCGAATCGCATTTGCTTTCGGATCGCATCCGCTTCTGATTTAACCTAGATTCAATTGTTGCTCACTCAAGAACCGAAAGGGTTTTACAGTAAACGGGTGAATGTTCGTTACTTTATTGGTCCAAAAGTACAATTACTCGGATAATAATGGTCCAATTAACTATAAGTTGTCCACCTAAAAGCATGCATTGGCCAATATATACCTTATATCTAAACCATATTCTTTAAAATCAACACCAATGAAATATGAGACTTAAACTAAATTAAAATAATAAATTAAAAGATCTCACATAATATGTCATGAATCCATAATCACGACTTGTGTCACGTTGCTGGAAACTCATGGAAAGCTTGGCGAGCTAGGCCAATAGATGGCTAACAAGTGGCACATTGAGGCGAGCTAGACCTATAATATGCTGCCACGTGTTAATTGGTCTGCTGAACCTCTATTCGACCCACTGCACAGCACGTAACTCGAGACAAACTGTTCGGTGTCTAATCAATGCATGTAAATACTACATTTTGAGTATTTCTCGCCATTAATTCAACCGCGCACTCTATTTTACCTTAAAATGACTAATAAATATAATCGAATATATATTTTAGAGACTTCCTATATTTAAATATACTAAAATAAACTACTAAAAACGTATAAATACTGACTTATCAAATCCCCTAAACTTAAGACTTTGCATGTCCCGAGCAAAGGTGTAAATGACAACACAAGCTAAACTAGAATCTTAACATAAATTGACCTAATAACCCTATACTCGACTCAAAATTTATGGAGTTCCTTTTGTTTACATAGTCACCAAGTTAACAAGTAACTCAAGAAATCTTGGAGTTATGATATGTCAAGACTCGCAACCCAAACATAATTAAGATCCTATTTTGAAGACATAGACCCGGTCAAGACAAAGGCCATCAACTACTCACAAGCTTTCTTGATCTATACATTCAAGCACGCAAGTTTAAATCTCACTTAATTTAATGAAAGCAATCAAACTAAATCTTTTATTTGAGGAGTTTCCCAACTTTCGCCTTTATTTAATAAATATTTTCTCTAAATTTTTCAATTAATACAACCCCTGCTCCATTTCCTAAGAACCAATTTTCTTACTTTTTCCCACCACAAGGTTCCCTACTCCATTTCCTGTGGAAACTTGTGGGACTCTCTCTATTAACAAAAAAATTCATGTTAGTACTTCTCACTTTCACTATAATCAAGCAAATTCCCCAGTATAGGTTAAAACAATACCACTTGCATAAATTTGATTGTTTACTCACTTTCGTTATCTAGCACAAAGTCTAACCATCAACTATGTCCCTAATCATGAAATCATAAAAATTCAGAGCTATGGGCTCGATTGAGTGTTTCTCCTAAGCTTCCCTAAGTTTCAAGTTAAAAAGGCAACTATAATGTACTCATCCACAACCAAAGGCATGAATAAAGTCTCGGGTGACTCTATATAACTAAAAATAAAGAAATAGTAAAAAATAAAAACTATACTAAATACATGCATGAAATTGTATCATATCCTAATGAAATGAGAGAAAAATATGAAAGGACAAGAAATGAAATAAATGATACAAAACACCACCATTACCATCCGATAACTGCATAAAAAATAAACGATCACACCTGCGGTCTTTCGCAAAGAATCCATCTAAAGTCCAACCACAATCCTTAAAATACCCCTAAACTTATTCCTAACCTTGTCCTCAAGGTTCAAAACAAGTCAAGAAATCCATATAATAAAAGGAAAAAGACAGCGGTGAAGAAGAACATGAATAAGAAGATGATACAAATGCATGCATGACAAAAATCTCTAAAAACCAATGAACGCACAAAATATCTTTTGTGTATGTGAATAAAGAAACTATAAAAGAATAATCATAACAAGAGCAAGAACTAATAAATATAGAATTTAACTGAAAAGATTCCTATCAAATCTTGTAAGCCCGAAGTCTTTCAACTAAGGGTGAAATCAACATGATGATGGAATGAAGTCTAGGGTTTTAGATCTACTCAAAGACCCGCAACTAATGGACGACTTAAGTTGGATGTGTCCTAACCAAGTCTCAAAACACCTAAAATCCTTAAAATATGTTAATTTAAAAAAGATACTCAAATTATGCTAAAAAATATAATCTAGAGTCAAACCAAAAAGAACTCATAGGGTGCACCAATTTATTAAAATAAATAATAATAATAATAAATAAAATATAAAAACACCAAAGAAAGAAAACCTATCCTTGGCAACGACGCTAAAAATTGACACGCTCCGAATGCGTCAATAAAATAATATTTTCTAAACCCACTATTTTGTAGAATAGTGGCAAATGATCGATCCCACATAGATTGGTGGTCTTTCTAAGGTTAAGAACAACGAAAAGGAAAAATCAGGAGTTTTAAAATAAATAACTTAACTAACTAATCTAACTAAACTAAAGAAATAAAATAACTAAACTAATTTCGAAAACAATTAATGAACACTTAAGTAACACCTAGGTCTATAGTTCCATAAATGAGGATCAAGATTTAATGGCAATTGTGGTATTCAATCATTCCCAAAAATTATTAATTTAAATTCTCCTAGATTAGCTATATAAAATTGACAATTGCCAAAAATTTCTCATTCCCTAATCTCGATAGCGAGGACGTCTGCCACTAACTATTTCCCTAATCAATGTATTACCTTAGACATCCGCTAATAGGGTTTAACATACTAACCGCAGTAATGTGGATTTGTGGAAACACTAATCCTAAATAACCGGATCACATATGCTTTCGGATCACATTTGATTTTGATTTAACCTAGATTCAATTGTTGCACACTCAAGAGCTGAAAGGGTTTTGCGACAAACGGGTGAGTGTTCCTCACTTTATTGGTCCAAAAATACAATTACATGGATACTAATGGCTCAAAAAACTATAAGTTGTCCACCTAAAAGCTTGCATTGGCCACATATATACCCTATATCTAAACTATATTCTTTAAATTCAACAATAATTAAATAAGAGAATTAAACTTAATTAAAATACAACAAAAACAACAACAACAACAACAACAACAACAACAACAACAACAACAACAACAACAACAACAACAACATAGTCTCAGTCCCAAATTAACTGGGGTCGGCTACATGGATCAAACTTTTTCATTGTGCTCGATTAAGTGCTATTGATGGTAAGCTTTGCAAACCATTCAAATCCCTCTTAATTAATGTATCCCATGTTAACTTTGGTCTGCCTCTACCTCGTCGAATTTCTACAGTTTCTATTGAGTCAAGTTTTCTAGTTGGGGCATTTGTAGGCCGTCTTTGTAGGTGACCAAACCATCGCAACCGCTCTTCCCTAATCTTTGTATCAATTGAAGCTACTCCTACTTGTCTTTGAATTTCTATATTTCTTATTCTATCTTTACGAGTTTTACCACACATCCACCTAAGCATCCTCATTTCCGCTATGTTCACTTTATGTAATTGTTGTTGCTTTACCGCCCAACATTCACTTCCATAGAGCATAGCTGGCATAATTGCGGTCCTATAAAATTTTTTTTTAACTTAGTAGGAACATGTCGATCACAAATCACCCCTGTTGCACTCCGCCATTTCTTCCATCCAGCTTGAATTCTATGTGTGACATCATTTTCAATGTTACCATCATTTTGTATTATTGATCCTAGGTGTCTAAATTGATTTACCTTAGGAACTTCTACTTCTCCTAATTTTACCACACCATCATCTCGATGTCTAGTGTTTGCAAACTCACAGTGCATGTATTTGGTTTTCGTCCTACTTAACTTAAAGCCTTTAGATTATAATGTATTAAAATAATAATTTAATTAAACTAAATTAAAATAATAAATTAAAAGATCTCACATAATATGCCATGAATCTAGAATCCCGACTTGTTTCCCCGCTGACCTAGGCAATCGTCAAGAGAAGTCGATGCTAAAAATATAATCTAACTAGGTTATTTAGTAATACCCTAAAGGTGTGTTTGATAGAAAAAAAACTCTTCAATGAGAATTTTTTTTTTTAGCAAATCCTCTTGAGAGAGTTTTATAAAGAAAATTTTCTCATAGTTGTTTGATTGCATGAGAAAGAATTTATTTTTATGGTTCAATCCGTATGCGCATCTAAATCATTGTCGATGTCGGGCGGCTCGACGATGACGTTGGTGACGAAGTCGGAGACAAAGAGATAAATAAAAAGTATTTATCCGTGAAAGAGTAGCCGAGGCCAAGTTTGTTTGGGTGGAAGAAATGATCAGTTCGTGAGAGAGATGGAGAAATTGTGATTTATGTTGCAAGTTGGGGTCCGACGACCGATATGTACATGTAATTTTATGTGTTCATGGTGTTTTCCTAGTGTTGTGTCGTAAAATATGTTATTTGCAAAAACTCAAGCTCATTCATAACAACCCTAAGACTCAACTTGACATGTGTCTCGAGGTCAATTCTAATTTGGCAAAGTTTGTAGAAACATGTCAAATTGAGTCTTGGGGTGGTTATAAGGTCGACTCGAAGCTTGATCTCGAGTTTTGTAAAAACAATAGAGGTGCTTATAGTTGAATATGAGAAGTTTGGTCTTATTGGACCAATACGGGACTTTGCCTTGATTTGTGTGTAGGTTAATGTTCTGAGTATTGGAAAGCATTGCAACACCAATGTGACGGCCCCAAACTCCAAAGCAAATTGGGTTCCGCCACGTCGCCAAATACGTCACCAAGCATGCCACGTCACCGCGCGCTTATCCTTAACAGCCCACGACCTAAACCTTCATTTGTATCTTATTTGCATTAACTTAGTATTTATCATGTATTTATGACTATTTACAATATGCTAAATAAGTTAAGTTTTTTACGATTTATGAAATCATTAGAAATTGAATATTTAAGCGGAAGTCTTTAAAGCATGCAAGTATTTTAAGAATCAAAAGCTTGCATTAGTAAACAACCCTATAGTGTGGAAACCCAGCGTTCTCTCGGTGCAGTTACAAAGCTATCAAACAATGAAAAAAATGGTTACACATAAAAAGTAGACAACCTTGTATGATTTTTTTCATTTTCTTTGCTATCAAACACACCCTAAGTTCCTAATATATAAAACTACTAAAAATTGGTTTCAGGAGGTGAGAGAAACTAATTTTGGGTATTAGAGAGATGACTCGTGCATCGAGGAGCATAGTATGGTTGTTTTTGACTTGAAAATAGGTTCTATCCACGTGGCACATTGCAATCTGTTTATTTTCTACAGTGCTCTGACGTGGGAACGTCTGATTCGTGAAAAGCTGTTGTCGTGACGTGGTTGACGTGGGGTGAGAGCACTACATTTGGCACAAGGAGACGAAGAAGAATTCGCGTAGAATGAGCAAAAATCTTGGAGACCGTGCTGATGTGTGTCTCGAGGAAGTCTCAAGAGCTGTTGTTGGTTTGTGACGCTGTAGACTAGTTGGTGACATGTGGCGCTGATTGATGAAATGGCAAAACCTGATTGGAGCCACGTGGCAGGTGGAAATGATCTTGGCTAATAGAGAAGCGACACGTGGCACGTTACTAGAAACTCATGGAATGTTTGACGAGCTGGGCCAATAGATGGATGGCATGTTGCACATTGAGGTGAGCTGGACTAATAATATGCTGCCACGTGTTAATTGGTCTACTGAACCTCTATTCTACCCACTGCACAGCACGTAATTCAAAGAAAATTGTCTGGGTTTCAATTACTGTATGTAAATACTCCATTTTGAGTATTTTTTCGCCATGAACTGGGCACCGCGTTTTACATGAAAAATGACCAATAAATATAATTAAATATATATTTTAGAGACTTTCTATATTTAAATATACTAAAATAAACTACTAAAAACCTATAAGTACTAACTTATCATTTTATATATAAGGAACTTAAGTTTTATTATAAAACATTGACTTTTATATTAATGGGAGATCGACTTTTATATTTTTAGACGCCGTAGTCGCAACTAATTACATCCTTTTCTAGGTTTGAGGGGAAACAAGTTGGGATTCTTGATTCATGGCATAACTTATGAGATCTTTTATTTTGTTATTTAATTCGATTTAATTTCTCCTATTTCGTTGTTGTTGTTTTAAGGATTATAGTTTAGATCTAGGGTATGTATATAGCCATTGCATACTTTATAGTGGACAATCTATAGTTATTTGAACTAATTGTATCCGTTATTGTACTTTAGGACCAATAAAGTGACGAACACTTACCCGTTTTCTGTAAAAGTCTTTCAATTATTAAGTGTGCAACAATTGAATATAAGTTAAACCTGAAGCGGATGCGATACGAAAATGGATGTGATCTAGTTATTTAGGATTAGTATTCCCACGGATCCTTATTTTTGCAGTTAGTGGGTAAAACCCGATTGGCAGATGTTTATGGTTATGCATTAGTTAGAGAAGTTGTTAGTGGCAGATGTCCTGACTATCGAGATTAGGGGAATGAAGAATTTTTTGCGGATGTCGATTTTCCATAGCTAATCTAGGAGAACTTAAACTAATAACTTTTTGGGAAGGATTAAAGACCATGATATGCCATTGAATCTTGATCCTGATTTGTGGAACTATAAACCTAGGTGTTACTTAAGTGTTCATTAATTTTTTTGAAAGTTATGTCATTATTTTATTTATTTAGTTTATTTTAGTTTAGTTAGTTAAATTAATTTATTTTAAAACCCCCGATTTTCTATTGTAGTTTTTAACCATAGAAAGACTACCAATCTTTGTGGCCTCAACCCTTTGCCATTATTCGATAAAATAGTTGGTTTAAGAACTTTATTTTATTGATGCGTTCAGCGCACGATAGGTAACAACATTTCAATGGCTTAGAGGTAGTCACCGATCTTCTCCTTGCCCGGTTTGCTACTCGATGAATCTGCACCTACTATCGTAAAAATGTTGGCGAAAACATGAAAGTAGAAAGTAAGACTGCAACATATTTCTCCACATTTTCAAATATGCAACTAGTGTCTGAAAGCATAACAATAGCAATTATGTTGTAAAGGAGTAGTGCTATAAGATACTTCAGTTAAACATGTTGAGGCGTGTGTCCTAAGTCAATCTACAAACATTAATTATCTTATAATTTTAATTAATAAAATAGACGATTTCGTTTCCTCTATTATTATAAGTGATTGCGTGTTTACCTTATAATACGATCAATGGGTATTTATTGAAATATCCTAAATGTACGTCTCTAGTTGGTCTTTATATTGGGATCTATAAGGCATAAAGATTAGCGTGAATCTTGATTGATGGTCATGTGATGATCATACGTATAAGGATACAAATCAAGATCATGAGTACATGTAATGGGAACAAGGTACTAGACTGACTCGCCATGATAACACCATATAGTCTTAGGTGTTACTCATGATAGGTATATCATTGGGCATTCGACTTGAGATAACCATAACATTCAATATTAGGAGCATGGTCATTTGACACAATCAAACATTGTCTTTGACTGGATGATTAAAAATATCGTGATTGGTTACATTATAAATAATATGATAAGGTATGTAATCAAGATAGAATTTGTCACTCTCGTATAGAGTAAAATATCAGTGGATCCCTCGATACGATAGACAGATAATGGCCAAGTCCATATGAATTTGTATGATTAATACGACTTTGATGTTTTCAATTTACCTAAAGATCGAGACTAGTATGATTTAGCATTAAGGGTGATTTTCCATGCCTTATGTTCAATCAAAGGATATCGCATGACAAAATGATTTAATAAATGTTATTCATTAGGTTGTATTGATTTTGATATTCATGGTACTTCTGAAGTCTGCCATGCTAGAGACCATTTAAGACTTGTGTACCAAAACATTTTTGGTTCACTAGCAATGTCGTATGAACCTATTGGGTCGCACACAAAAATGGGTATGCATTTTCAATTGATCAAGAGTAATTAATTTTATATGATTAAATTCATGACATAAAAGCCTTTATGATTTGTTATTTGATAACTTACTAATGGGGGCATATGTGGAATTTACTTGAATTGCCGAAATACAATAGTTGTATTATGAATATGATTTTAAGCGAGGACTTATCTACACATATAAATAGAGGTTGAAACCCTAAAACGAAATAAGATTTAATTTCTTGCTATTTTCAAGTTCTTTGGGCTTTAGGAGAGAAAGAAAAATGTTTTCTATCTCTCTAAGGGCTAACACTCCAAGTTGTGGTCATTGTTCGTGTGTGGAGTTTCAATAGAGGATAGACAGTTGAACGTCTTAGAAATCGAACAATCAAATAAGGAAATCACAGAATAAGGTATATTTTACTTTTGTAGTTAATGTTTAATGGAACTTTTTTTCAATCCTATTGAGTTTTTTCAAAAATTATTTTGGATTTTCTACTATGTATGAACCACAAAACCTAACAATGGTATTAGAGCCATAGGCTCAGTTCTATTAAATATTTGCACGTTATCTCCGATGTATATATGATATATGTATGAAAACATGAACTTAATTAATGTATATATGATATAGATATAGGTTATGTGTTAATTGTTGTCGAGAATTGGTTTATCATGTTGTTAATTCATGTATATTGATACATACGCATGATTTGATTCAATGATAGAATTCACGTTTACAATATTTTGATTAATATATGTTTTAATATTTGAATGATGTGAATTTTGTATGTTCACATGGTAGAAGTCATGTTTAGATTAATATGATTATGGTGTTAAATATATGTTCATTTTTGTTTAATAATTATGTATGTCTTCATGATAAAAATCATGATTAAGTTGTTTAGCGTATGAAATGAAGTCATAGATGTAATAAGCTGGTGCAAAAAAGTCTCTACAACACAGCGTATGCACTTAAAACAAAACAAAACAACAACATAGCCTCGGTCATAAATTAATTAGGGTCGGCTACATGGATCAAACTTTTCCATTGTGCTCGATTAACTGCAATTGATGGTGAGCTTTCCAAACCATTCAAATCCCTCTGAATTAATTCATCACATATTAACTTTGTTCTACCCCTTCCTCATCTAATTTCTACGATTTTTATTACTAGTGCGAGCATTTGTAGGCCGTCTTTGCAGGTGACCAAACAACTCCAACCGCCCTTCCCTAATCTTTGTATTAATTGGTGCTACTCCTACTTGTCTTTGAGTTTGTACATTTCTTATTCTATCTTTATGAGTTTTCCACGTATCCACCTAAGCATCTTCATTTCTACAAGGTTCATTTTATGTAATAGTTATTGATTTACCGCCTAATGTTCACTTCCATATAACATAATTGATTTAATTACAATCCTATAAATTTTTTTTACTTAGTAGGAACATTTTGTCACAAATCACCCCTGTTGCATTCTGTCATTTCTTCCATCTAGCTTGAATTCTATGTGTGACATCATTCTAAATGATTAGGTTAGTATTTCAAACGCATATAAATCAAGATTAGGTTAATATAATTATGGTGTTGAATGCATGATTAATATTTCATTTCTTAATTCAATTGCTTGTTTTGTATGAAAAAGAATTGAGATTGCTTTTCATCATATTCTCATCGTGCTTTCTATTAGTATATTCATATTAAATAGGAGATAAACTTTTAATTAGATGAGAGTTACAAATCCTATAAGATATGAGAGAGATATATGACTAATTCGTAATGGATAAGGATTTAAAGTATCTTAAATTCTAATTTGATTAGGATAAGATATTAAGTTAGACGTGGGTCGAGTTAAATAAAAATATGTTAATTAACATTTTCAAAATTAAAATAAAGGACAATTTTGGTCATTTGGATTGGCAAAAATAATGAGAAATTTTATGCGATTTTCAATTTTTGGAATTATAATTTGTTGTCTAAAAAAATGGGGCATTACCCTTTACTGGTTAGATGGACCATCGCTAACGCAAGGAAATTCGAATAATAGTCAATATTAGTAAAATAACCTAACATGTTTAGTTATTGTACATCCATTTTAAATGTATGATATTTTCCTCGTTTATATTATGATCACTAAAATAAATAAAAAATCGTTCTTCTAAATTTTAAGTCAAGTGTCATTTATTCTCAAACACTTGTCAAGGATTCAATTACATCAATATGGTTCTGCCTCCGCAGAGTGTATTGTGTTATCTTGGTGAGACAAGTTGAGTAACGGTTACTCTTTTGTTTAAAATGGTTAGACTTGATAAAGCTATCAAAACAATTTTGTGCTTTAGACACAAGATAAGATAAAAAAGTTAAGACATAAGATGTCATAATCTCATTAAAATAACTAAGATTTACATATAGTGTAATTAGTAATTAGTACTTACCTGAATAACCTAATTCAAAGTGTCATGCCTTAGCTATCTTGGAATTAGGTGAAATATGGATTTTAGTCACTTAAATTAACATACTGTTTTAGGAAGGTTGTTAATTTAGTGAGAGTCTATTCCTCTATACTAAAATGAACTTTTGCATAATCTTTGTTATAGATCTATGGCCCCTTCAAATAACAATAATCCCTTGTCACTACGATCCATCTTTGAGAATGATAAGTTGTCTGGAACAAACTTTCTTAATTAGTTCAGAAACTTGAGAATTGTTTTTGAGCATGAAAGCAAGTTGTATGTTTTAGAGGATCCTATTCCTAAGGAAACATAAGCTAAAGCTTTAAGAGCTGTAAATGATGCAAATACTACACATGTCCATCACTCAACTGATGTTGCATTATTATGTTGGTAACCAGGGTTTCAGAACTTTAGAAAGACATGGAACATATGGAAGCTTATGACATGGCTACGATGTTGAAGGAAAGTTTTAAGATAGTTAATAACCTTCATTCTTGCAAAATGGCCAAGGGTGCGTTAGTTAGTCCTCATGTTAAAAAAATGAAGGGCTACATTGACCATCTTGAGAGACTTGGATTTCCCTTAAGCCAAGAGTTAGCTACAAATTTGATTACGAATTCATCACCTGATAGTTATTCATAATTTGTAATGAGCTATAACATGAATAATACATAGAAGTCTATCTCATAGTTGCATTTGATGCTTAAGAATGCTGAGCATAATGTCAAGAAACCAACCGTCAATGTGTTGATGGTTCAAAAATGAAAGGCTACGAAGAAAAAAAAAAGGAAAATGCATGGCTAATGTTGCTAAGGCTGTTGTGACAATTACAAAACCTATGGAACTAGTCAAGCCTAAGGTTGCATCTATTTCACAATCGTAAAAGGAGAAGGAAAAAAAAGGAAATTTTCATTTCTGGCATGCATCTGGGCATTGGTTCAAAAATTGCATGCTTTATCATAAAGATCTAAAGAAAAAGAAGAGTAGTGCGACTCTACTTTAGGTATTTACAATATTGAAATTAAATTTTCTACTAGTAATTCTCGGGTATCAGATATCAATTGTGGATCTCACATTTGTAATAATGTGCAATGTCTCACTAAAACTAGAAAGCTAAAGAAAGGAGAAGTGTTCCTATAAGTTGGAAATATAGCAAAGGTTGTTGCGTTGGCTGTATGATGTTATGAGTTAATTTTAGCTAGTGGTGGGCTTTTTTTAGTTTTAAATAATTGTACTTATATCCTGACTTTGAGTAAAAACATCATTTTAGTTTCTTATCTGAATTTGGATGGTTTTAATTTCATTATTGCGAATTATAAATGTTCCATTTCTCGTAAAGACATTTTCTTTGCAAATAATGATTTGTGTGATGGTCTTTATATTCTAAACATGAAAAAGTCCACGGACACATCTATTCATAACATAAATACAAAAAAAATTAAGTCAAATGATTTGAATCAAACATACCTTTAACATTGTCTTCTTGGTCACATAAATGAGAAACGCATTTCTAAACTCTATAAAGATGGAATTATAGATTCTTTTGATTTTGAATTATACGAAACATGTGCATTTGTTTACCAGGCAAGATGACAAAGAGTCCCTTTACTGGGCACAGCGAAAAGGCAAATGGTTTGTTAAGTCTAATACATACTGATGTATGTGGTCCTATAAAAATAATGGCTAGAGGTGGTTATTAATACTTCATTAATTTCACAGATGATTTCAACAGATATGGTTACGTGTATCTCATGAAACATAAAGGTGAATTTTTTAAAATGATTCAAACCTTTTAGAATGAAGTGCAAAATCGACTTAGGGAAACTATTAAAGCACTTTGGTTAGATCGAGATGGTGAATATTTGCGCCAAGAGTTTGATAATCATCTTAGAAATTATGGGATCATTTCATGGTTAACTCCTCCAGCGACTCCATGATGAAATAGGGTTTCTGATAGGAAAAATTAGACTTTATTTGATATTGTTCGATCTATGACGAGTCATGTAGACCTTCCTATTTCCTTTTGGGGTTATGCATTAGAAACTGCTGCATTTACACTAAATCGTATTCCTTCTAAAGTGATTAATAAAACATCATATGAGATGTAGTTTGGTAAAAGACAAATTTCATATTTCTTTAAGATTCATTGTTGTGAGGTTTTCATATGATGAAAAATCTTTGAAAAACTATTAGCCAAATCTACCAAGTTAATATGTGTTAGTAATCCTAAAGAAACCAGATGATACTACTTTTATAATCCAACTAAGAACAAAGTGCTTGTTGTTCGGAATGGCGTCTTTATGTAAAATAAGTTTATTTCAAAAGACAACAATATGAATAAAAGTAAGTGTTTAAGAAGTTCAAGAACCACAAATAAACACTCAACCTTTAGTGGGAGATCAAAAAGTCTTTAACTAGTTGAACCTACACAGGTATCACAAGGCCCACGTAGGTTTGATCATGTAAGAAATCAGCCTGAAAGATTTGCATTTCTTATTATTGATAATAGTAAGGTGTTGCTTATAGATCAAAATGAGCCTACTACTTATCAGAAGGCTATGTCTAGCCCTAAGACAAATAAACGAATAAATGCCATGAATTATGATATGAAATCCATGTATGGTAACCAATTTTGGAACGTGGTTAATTTACTTAAAAGTGGTGGTAAAACCACTGGATGTAAATAGGTTTTCAAAAAGAAAACCTTCATGGATGGCAATGTGCATACTTATAAAACATGGCTAGTAGCAAAAGGTTTCAGAAAACTCAAGGTATTGATTATGATGAGATTTTTTTCTCCTGTAGCCATGCTTAAATCCACTAGTATTCTAATTACCATAGCCGCATATTATGACTATAAGATATGGAAAATGGATGTCAAAATAGCTTTTGTAAATGGCAAGTTACTTGAGGAGGTGTGTATGATACAACCTGAATGGTTTGTTCATCCTGAGAATTCAAGGAAGGTGTGCAAGCTTCAAAGATCTATTTATGGATTAAATCAAACTTCTTAGAGTTAGAATCTTCATTTTGATGAAGCAATTAAGGAATTTGGTTTCATTAAAAAGTGAAGATAAGCCTTGTTTATACAAGAAGGTCAGTGGGACCGTGTTTGTTTTCCTAATACTGTATGTTGATGATATATTACTCATTGGGAATGACGCCCAACCTTGGAGAGTGTCAAGTCTTGGTTAGGGAAATGTTTTTCAATGAAGGGCATAGGAGATCTAGCCTACATCGTTGGGATTATGATCTATAGGGATAGATCTAAAAGGCTTATCAGTCTATGTCAGAGTTCTTATATTGACAATGTACTGAATAGGTTTAGTATGCAAGACTCTAAAAAAAGGTCATTGCCAATGTCTCATGGCATAAATCTTATCAAGACTGAATATCCGAAGACTAATGACGAGCAAGAACACATTAATACGATTCCATATACATAAACTATTGCATCTATCATGTATGCCATGTTATGCACCCGATATGATAATATCATATTCTTTAAGCGGAACAAGTAGATATTAGTTTGATCCCAATGAGAGAACTTGATAGCCGGAAAGAACATTTTTAAGTACTTGAGATGGACTAAATTAGTGTTCTTGTTCTATGGAAGTTTAGAATACTAGCTTATTGTCACTGGTTACTGAGATGCAAGTTTTCAAACTAAAATAAATGACTTCAGATCATGGTCTGGATATGTGTTAGATTCGAATAAGGTGTAATGAGCTCGAAATATTCGAAGCAAGAAACTGCGGAATATTCCAAAGCAAATGTGAAGTATAATGCATCATTTTATGGAGGCAGTTTGGATCAAAAAGTTCATTTCTGAACTTGGTGTGGTTCCGAGTATAGATAACCTTGTTTGCTTGTATTTTAACAACAATAGGGTGATAACACAGACCAAGGAACCAAAATCACACTACCAATACAAACGTATACTTAAATGTTTTCATTTCATTTGATAAATCTTGAGAGGGGAGACACGAAGATTTGCAGAGTTCCTACAGAAGACAATGTTATAGATCATTTGACGAAGGCTCTTCTACAAGCGAAACATGATGGTCATGTTAGGTCATTAGGTATTAGATACATGAATCATTGGCCCTAGTGCAAGTGGGAGATGTGTGCCCAAGTTCAATCTATGAACATTATTTATCTTATAATTTTAATTAATAAAATAGAGGTTTTTGTTTGATATTTTATTATAAGCGATTGCAAGTTTACTTTATAATAAGATCCATGGGTATTTCTTAAAATATCCTAAATGTCCTTAGTTGGTCAATATATTTGGGACTATAATGAATTAAGAATAATGTGAATCTTGATTGATGGTCATGTGATGATCATGCGTATAGGGATACAAATCAAGATCTCGAGTACTTTTTAGGGAACAAGTTATTGGACCAACCCGATATGAGAACACCACAAGGATTAAACTGTAGGTGTTACTCATGATAGGTATATTATTTATTCATTCGACTTGAGATCACCATAGACTTCCATATTAGGAACATGGTAATTTGACACAATCAAACAATATCTTTAATTGTACGATTATAAAGATTATGATTGGTTACCATGTCAATAATATGTGAAGGTGTGTAATCAAGATAAAATTTGTCACTCTTGTATAAAAGAGGTATCATTTGATCCCTCGACATGATAGACTACTAATGGCCAAGTCCATATGAATTGATATGATCAATGTCTCTTGGATGTGTTCAGTTTACCTAATGATCGAGACTAGTACGATTGAACATTACGGGTGACTTTTCATGCCTTATGTTCAATCAAAGGATATTGCATGACAAAAGGATATAATATATGTTATTTATTTGGTTGTATCAATTTTGATATTCGTGCTACTTAGGTAGTCATAATGTTTTGCTAGAGACTGCTTATGACTTATGTACCAAAATGGCTTTGGTTCACTGCCAACATCGCATGAACCTATTAGGTTGCACACAAAGAATGACTTTGTGTAATTTCAATTGGTCTAGAGTAATAAATTTTATAAATAAGATAACTTATTAATAGGGTCATATGTATAATTTGCTTGAATTGCTTAAAACAATAGTTCTATTATAAATAGGATTTTAATGGAAGACTTATCTACACATATAAATAGAGGTTGAATGTAAAATCCAAAAATTCTTAAATCGGCAATTATAGTTAATTCGGGATTAAGGAAGCTTAATTATAGTTTTGGTCGCGAGTTGAGAATTAAACACTAGTGAATTTGAGATTTATAATTACTTTTATTAATCTGTGATGTTTGCCTGGTGTCGTGCATTATACATTATTTTATTTTGCAAAACTCAAGTCGGTTAAGTGAATTCGGTGTTTCACGAGCTTTTGTCTCTAGATACGTGTCGAGACGGATGTTAAGAGAGTGAAAATATCAACTCAAACATTAATTATTAATTTCATGATGAATAATTGAATTTAAATTAAAAATTCAAGTTTTGGGTTTACAATGGACTTAACGAGCTGATGTGAGGATTCGCTTCGGTTTGCGTCTAAGTCGAGATTGGAGGTAGTGTTAAATGAGACGAAGTTGTGTGAGATCTTGTTTCGAGTTAGGTGTTAGTTAATAGTAGTCAAAGTTGAGATTTGGTTCAAAGTGGTGCAAGTTTGGATAATTATAGCAACAAGATTGGTCCATAAGGGCTCCGTATGTCATGGACAAAGTTAAGATTTTTGGAGTTTTAGTGTGCCCAAAACCTGTGTTATGAGGATTTTAAGATGGACTATTTTGTTGAGAGTTTGGCTCAATTTGGTGAAAAATTGGATCCAAAATGACCATCGGATGTCAACGAACATCAAAATAGGGCTTTGAGGAATTAATTATTAAAAAGAGATTTGGTCCAAAGTGGTGCAAGTTTGGATAAGCATAGCAACAAGATTGGTCCATAAGGGCTCCGTATGTCATGGACAACGTTAAGATTTTTGGAGTTTTTGTGTGCCCAAAACCTGTGTTATGAGGATTTTAAGATGGACTATTTCGTTGAGAGTTTGGCTCAATTTGGTGAAAAATTGGATCCAAAATGACCACCGGATGTCAACGAACATCAAAATAGGGCTTTGAGGAATTAATTATTAAAAAGAGATTAAGCTGCTGACATCCAGCTAAGGGTTTATATATATATATATAAATCAAACGGTTCATGTTTTCATTTCAACAGAAGCGAATGTTCCCTAACCCTTACAACTTGGACTTTCGATCAGCGAGCTCCCGATGTCCGATTTTCACTCGGTTTCTTTCCACAAAACCATAGAGCATCGCAAGACGGTCAGTTCGAGCGAAGTTTCTGTGGTAGAAATGAGGTATTTTAAAATTAAGTGTGAAATTGGCTATTTGTAAGGTTAAGTAGATCCGATGGTAACCTTTACATTGTATGATTATATTTCGTATAAATTGCATTGATCCTTGAATTGCGTTTTTGTTGGACATGCATAAACTGTTTGGTAGAGTAAGGCGTTATGATTCTCCTTATAGTGTCTATATCGGGTTTATTGAACACTATATTATACTTGAGGGACTGGAGTCGCTGATAATTTGCATCACATGGTTATCATGAGATCATGTTGAATCAGATCATACTCCCATAGTATACAGGAATGAGACTCATTTAGTTACTCTCCCCACGCGTGAGTCCTTATTACTGTTTACTTACCACTTTCGGAGACCGGTCGTTGGATTGTGGTCGGATAACAAAAAACTGATGGATTCAGGGTTGTATTTAAATTCCTTAGATTATATTGTTCATTTAAATTCCTTGGATTATTATGCATTTGATTATTACAGGTGTACTAGATATTGTAGGATTTACTTATCTGACATTATCGAAATTTTATAATTGGATAATGAAAAGTTTTAGCACTACGAATGAAAGGAAAAGCTTTTCGATTATTGATGACTTGCTCAGTTTCTTTCTCTCTATGTTTGTATTACTATTGAATATAAAATATTGTATAAATGGGTTTTTCGATTCGTGTGAGGTTAGGATAATGATTGGAATTGCTTTAATGGTTTTAGGATGGATCGGAATGTCGAGAAGTTAAGGTATTAATGATTTAATGATGTTGAAAGTTTGAGATTGGTTAGAATGAATAAATAATCATTATTAATGTGATATATTTTGTTATGGGGATGATTGTGAGTCTTTCGGCATTTCCACTAATCTGAGCAGGTTTATTGAAGATTTATGAAGGTCAGGATTTCTGATATAGGCTTAGAACTATATGAGATGCTTGCACAAATTCTTTTCGAATATTTCATGATTATACAATTAATCTTTATTGATTTTGAAGTACAAGATTCCTTTTAGAATCCCTTTATTGTTGATTTAAAATCAAATTTGATAATTACGTCGATAGATTTTTAATTATTTATTGAAAGTGAGGCTGAGGCTGCTAGGTTATCAGTGGATTGAGGTAATCTAGGCCGGTCAAATATCCTAATTAGGAGGGGTTTGGCAATTTTGGTATCAGAGCCTAGGATTCTAAAATAATCTTACTGATTGAGGCTTAGTAAGTGATTAGTTGGGAAGTAACACGATGGAACATGATTAAAAAGTTTTAAAACTTTATGGTTGTGTTATATGTGTTTTATATTATCGAGATATCAATGGATATGGGCTTTTTGAACCACTTTTATTGCAATTCTTTTGTGTAAAATTATTAATGGAAAGTAAGAATTGGATTAGGGATTTGGCGAGGATAGTAGGGATCCATAATGTGTGGATTCAAATATGTTTGAGAACTTGGCTGTAAAGATGTCAGAGTCGATAAATACCTGAGCTACCGACCCTGGTATTTGTGGTTGTGTGGCCCAAGAAGTTCCTAATGCCATTTCAGTCGCTCAGGAAGAACATAATACCATTGCAGTTCATCCGAGAGTTAAACACGTTGTTGTAGTTTTTAGTTCAGACTGATACATTTGTTGATAGTGGAATGTCACGGAAGGAAAAATAGGAAAAGTTCGGTACTATTATATTAAGGATTAAACTGAACATTCTGTGAGAGGTTCGAGATAAGGCCAATACCTATGTGATTATACAAGTTTTAAGCACAAATCACGATGATATTAGGGCTTCGTGGAGTCAGGACAAGAATCAAGTTTTGTGGGTAAGAAAAATCTTCCTTTCAAGTTTGACCCTATGCTCTAAGAGAAAATGAAAGATTTGAGGATTAGTTGAGATGACACAAGCATACTTTTCAGTCTTCAGGTCGAAAAGGTATACTTTAGTTGCAGAGGAATGAAGGCAATGATCGAGGATCTCAGGGGGTTAGGCCTCAAATCAGAGATCGACACCTATTCAATAATCTTTTATAAGTAATAAACCTATAGTGTATGTTTTAGGTATGAAAAAGAGGGTCACATCAGCCGAGACTGTTCGTGGAATTTAAGTGTGATTACTTGTTTTGGGTGTGGAAATAAAAGACATTGCAAGAGACGTGTCCATAACTTTTAAGAGCATCATTTTGTGTATCACAGACTTAACAACATATCGAGGAGTATGTTCAGGTGGTGACTGAACGAGATTCAAGTACAAATTGTAATCTTAATGAAGGTTTGATTTTAGTTTATGGTCGTGTAGTTATTGAGTTAGGGTTAAATTCGGTGTGAGTCCCTATTCATTTTGTACTTAACATAATAATTTGGGATAAGGTGAATCCTCACTTAATGTATGAGAAATATATTGTTGAAATCTTTGGACATGAGATGGTTGCTGATTTTGCATGTTATAGTTATTGGAGTTTGAGGTGTTGTTGATAACGGATGAGCTAGTCATTAGGAAGAAATTGAAATTCTTACTAGAACTATAGTATAAAGGCAAGATTTAAAATTAAATTGGAGGAGGTTCTTGTAGTTGGGGATTCATGGACATGTATTTTAATGAATTAGCTAGAGTTCCATCTCTAATAGAGATTAATTATGTGATTGATTTGGTTTTGGAACTAGACCAATAACTTTGTTATCCTATAGGACATATTCGAAGGAATTGCAGGAGTTGATGGATGAAGGAGTTTGTTCATCGAGGTAAGTCATCGTGGGGTGCAATAGTCCTTTTTATGAAAAAGAAAAATGGTAATTCGAGTCTTTACATTGATTATAAACAATGAAACATAGTAATTGTTCAGAATAAATATCTATTGCCTCAACTTAATGATTTGTTTGATCAATTGAATAGATCAAAACTCTTTTCAAAGATTTATTTTTGATGAGGTTAGTATCAGTCGAGAGTTTGGAAAGATGATGTACAAAAAAAAATTTCGTTTAATATCAAATATGGTTACTTTGAGTTTATTGTTATGTCATTTGGGTTGACTGATGTTTTGGAAATAGTTGTAGATTTGATGCAGAGAGTGTTGAGGTTGTGTTTGGGTCACTTTGTGATAGTGTTCATTGATGATATCGAGATATACTTTAAGACTCTCGAGGATCATGAATAATATCTTAGAGTTAATCTCTAAAATTTGAGAAATCATATTCTGCATGCTAAGTTTAGCCAATACGTGTTTTAGATATCTAAGGTGAAGTTTTTGGGTGATGCGGTTTATACGAAATGAATTTTGGTGGATACAACCAAGAATGAGGCTATCATTGGTTAGTCAGAACCTATCAAAGTGATAGAGATACAAAGTTTTCTAGTTTTGGCTGGCGATTATTGTTTATTTGTGAAAAATTTTCAAAGATAGTTGCGCCAGTTACCAAATTTACTCAGACAAATATTCCAATTGTTTGGTCAAACGAATGTAAAGCTATATTTTGAGAAATTGAAGAAGCATTTTACTTCAGCACCAGTTCTTGTATTGCCTAAAGCGAGGAAAAGGCTTACATTTTAGACTGATGCATTGAAAGAAGGGTTTCAATTGTGTATTAATGTAAAATGGAAGGGTAATTGTTTAGGCTTCTTATCAATTAAATATTCACGAGAAGAATTATTTTGTTTATAATTCGAAATTAGCGGTGATTGTGTTTGTTTTGAAGCCGTTGAGATATGGGGGAAGTTTTATGCTATTTTCAAATCATAAGAGTTTGAATTATTTGTTCTCTAAAACAAAATTGAATGTGAGACAATAATAATAGTTGAACATTAGAAAGATTTTAATTTTAGTCTTAAGTATCATTTGGGTGAAGTTAATGTTGTTGATGACACATTGAGCATGAGGAGTGCTGAAACATTACGTGCTGCTAGTCGATTGACTTTGAGTATGAGTTGCTCGAAAAAGTCATTGTTATGATTTTGTCGGAGGTTCTCGAGGCTGATGATGAACTGACTTGTGCTCAGTTTAGAGTACAACTTGTCTCTAATTAGGAAGTTATAGAGTGTCAACAATGTGATGTGGATTATTAAAAGTTTAAGGAGTTTGCTGATAATATTTATAATCAAGATTAGGTTGAGTTTGTGGATTAAAGTTTGAGGTTTAAAAGCAGACTGTGGATTCCATCGGTGGCTGAGATTCAGGATGAGATATTGAGAGAATCTTATCGGTTTAGATTTAGCATTCATTCTGCCATAACCAGAATATGTTATGGTATGGAGCGATTATATTGGTGGTCAGGGATGAAAGTTGACATAGGTGGTTATCTGAGGAAATATGAGATTTGTCAATAGGTTAAGGACGATAGACGGAAACCTGGAGATATGTTATAGCTACTCTTATATTGTAATGAAAATGGGAGTAAATCGTGATAGAATTTGTTATTCTTCTGCCTATTTCTTAGGGGAAACATGATGCGATCTGGATTATGGTTTATGGACTGACGAAGTCTGCTCATGTTCTTTCTATGTACATTTCAGATGCATTTTCACAGCTAAGCTTATTGTGTAGGCGAGAGGTGGCTCGTTTGTTTGGAGTGTCGGTGATGATATTTTTCTTATCTTGATGCTCGGTACACATCGGGGTTGTGGCAGGGCGTACAAGAATTATTTTGACATTTAGTTTTATTTCAATTCTGTATTTCATCCTTGGATGGATGATCAGACTGAAAGGTGGATTTATGTGTTGGAAGACATGATCAGGGCTTGTGTACTGGTATTTGGAGGTTCATGGGAAGAATATATACCTTTGTGTGAGTTCTTTTATAATAACCGTTGTTAATTGTGTATTGAAATGACTCCATTTTAGGCATGGTATGGTATACCTTGTTGATCTCCTGTCGGTGGGATTAAACCAGAGGATTGGGTAGAGTTGGAGTCATAGATGGTTGGAGATAACACTAAGGTTGTGCAGCAGATTCGTCTAAAATCGAAAATGGTTTAAAAAAGATACAAAAGTTATTATGATCTCTATCACCAGTTTGTGATATATAGTGAAGGCAATTGGGTGTATCTAAAAGTCTCCCCTTACAAAAGACCATTATAGGTTTGGACTGAAAGGAAAACTCTCTTTTTGATTTATATGGTCATTTGAGATTGTGAAATGGGTTGGGAAGTTTTTGTATGGAATGGTAGTACCATCTTAGTAAGCTAAGATTGATGACACATTTCACGCATTTATGCTTAGGCGGAAAGAATCTGATTCGCGTCATATAGTCGAATGGAATCAATTTGATTTGTAGAGTAACATGTTGTATGAAGTGCTAATATGAAAGTGATAGGTGTATATGAGAGAGCATTTTCTGAATCTCTTTGAGTTCAGGTAGATTTGGTTAAATTTTAATTTCGAGGGCAAAATTCTTATTAGTTGGGAAGATTGTCCAATTTCAAAATTTTTAAATAGGTAATTACGGTTAATCGGGGATTAATGAAGCTTAATTATGGTTTTGGTTGTGAGTCGAGAATTAAACACCGATGAATTTGAGATTTATAATTAATTTTATTAATCTGTTATTTTTTCCTAGTGTTATGTATTATATATTATTTTATTTTGCAATCAAGTCAATTGAGTGAATTCGGTGTTTTGCGAGGTTTGTCTCGAGATACGTGTGGAGACGGATGTAGAGAGAGTTAAAATATCAGCTCGAACGTTAGTTCGAATTTCATGGCGAATGATTGAATTTAAATTAAAAATTCAAGTTTTGGGTTTAAAATGGACTTAACGAGCTGACATGGGGATTTACTTCAGTTTGTGTGTAAGTCGGGATTTGAGGTAGTGTGAAATGAGATGAAGTTGTGTAAGATCTTGTTTTGAGTTTTGTGTCGGTTGACAGTAGTCGAGGTTGAGATTCGGTCCAAACTGGTGCAAGTTTGGATAAGTATGGCAACAAGATTGGTCCATAAGGGTTCCCTATGTCATGGACAAAATTAAGATTTTAGGGGTTTTGGTGTGACCAAAATAAGTGTTATGACCATTTCGTGAAGATGGACTATTTTGTAGAGAATTTAGCTTAATTTGGTGAAAACTTGGATCCAAAACGAGCACCGGATGTTAAGGCGCATCGAAATAAGGTTTTTAGAAATTAATAATTAAAAAGAAATTAAGTTGCTGATAAGTAGCTGAGGGTTTATATATATATATAAATCAAACTATTCATGTTTTCATTTCAACAGAACCGATTGTTCCATAACCCTCACAACCTAGACTTTCGTTACGCTAGCTCCTGACGTTTGATTTTCACTCGATTTCTTTCCACAAATTCGTAGAGTATCGCGAGATGGTCATTTCGAGCTATGTTTTTGTAGTAGAAATGAGGTATTTGGCCTGCGATTTGGTAAATTCTTAATGCCATGCATTTTTCCTAAGTTCAATTTGAATTCTTGCAATTTTTCCATTTCTTTCGCGGGGTTTTAATAGAAATTGGTCGGAATTGTCATTAATCGATATATTGGATTGATTTGCGTTCATTTGGGATAAATCCCACTAACATGGGTTAGGCTTTTAATGAGATGAACTAATGCAATTAAGATATTGATTATTGGTTTTAATCCAATTTGACTCCACAGGCTGTAAAAATATTTTGGTGTTGGTATATGGTGGTTTTGTGGCATTTATTGTCGTGTTTAGAGGATTTAATCACGAAAATATTAATTTGGATAAGTTTTTCGTAGTTCAAAATATATAAAGTTACCAAGTCGATAGGCCATTTGGGAAAATCCATAACTTCTCGGTCGATGCTCCGATTTGGGCGTTCTTAGAGTCTATGAAAAGTAGGATATGAGTACTACAAGTTCTTTTAAGGTCATCATGACAAATATTGAGGTTTTCAAGGTTAAAAATTACCCCACCCAAATTTGGCTATTTGAAATAAGCTATTTGAAGTGGTAATATAAATTAATATTTTTGAAATTGTTCTCGAGCGTACTTTAGTCGCAGTTTTCATTAGGCTTCGTGATACCATTTCACTTGAAGCTTGACCCGTAATATAATTGGTTATGCGTGGAAGTTATTGGAATAATTTTCAACGTGATTCGACGCTCTAGGGCCTCGAAAATTAAGCTTGGAGTTGGCTATTTGTAAAGTTATGTAAATCTCGTGGTAACTTTTACAATGTACGATTATATTTCGCATAAATTGCGTTGATCCTTGAATTTCAATTTTTTTTTGTACATGCATACACGGTTTGGGAGGGTAAGGCATTACGAGTCTCTTTATAGTGTCTATATCGAGTTTATTGAACATTATATTATGCTTGAGGGGTTGGAGTCGCTAATACTTTGCATCATGTGGTTATCATGAGATCACATTAGATCAGATCATACTCTCAGAGTATATAGGAACGAGACTCATTTGGTTACTCTCCCTGCGCATAAGTCCTTCTTACTATTTACATACCACTTTCGGAGATCAGTCGTCTGATTGTGGTCGAATAACATAAATAGGATAGATTCACGATTGTATTTAAATTCCTTGGATTATATTGTTCGTTTAAATTCCTTGGAATATTAAGCATTTGATTACTACATGTATACTAGATAGTGTGAGAATTACTTATCTAACATTGTCGAAATTTTATCATTAGATAATGACAGGTTTTAGCAGTGACAAAGGAAAGGAAAAGCTTTTTGATTATTGGTGACTAGCTCAATTTCTTTCTCTCTATGTTTGTATTACTTTTGAATATAAAATAATGCATATATGGATTCTTGGGTTCATGTGAGGTTAGGATATCTTTTGAAAGTGTTGAAATGGTTTTAAGAAGGATTGAAATTATTTTTATGGTTTTAGGATGGATTGGAATGCCGAGAAGTTAAGGTATTAATGATTTAATAATGTTGAAAGTCTGAGATAGATATTTAGAATGAATAAATAATCATTATTAATGTGATATATTTTTTATGGGCTGAATTGTGAGTCCTTAGGTATTTTTACCAATCTGAGCATGTTTGTTGAATATTTATGAAGGGCGGGATTTCTTGTGTAGGCTTTTAGAAATGAAGGAGATGCTGGCGAAATTTTTTTACGAATATTTAAGGATTATATAATTTATCTTTACTGATTTTGAAGTACGAGATTCGTTTTAGAATCTCTTTGTGGTTGATTTAGAATCATATTTTGATAATTACTCTGAGAGATTTTAAATTATTTATTGAAGGTGAGGTTGAGGCTGTTAGGTTATCAGTGGATCAAGGTAATCTAGGCCGGTCAGATGCCCTAATTAGGTGGGGTCTGACATTCAAATCCTAAAACGAATTAATATTTAATTTTTTGTTATTTTTGAGTCATTAGATTTTGGGAAATTAAGAAAAACATTTTCTATCTCTCTTGGGGCTAGCGCTTTAAATTGTGGTCACCGTTTGTGCGTGGATTTCCAATAGAGGACGTGTACTTGAACATCTTCGAAATCAAACTATCAGAGAAGGAAATAACGAATTAAGATAGAGTTTACTTTTGTAGTTCTTGTTTAATTTAACTTATTTTCGATCATGTTGAGGTTTTTCAAAAATTACTTGAATTTTCCATCGTGTTTGAACCCCAAAACCCTACAAAACAATATGAAACTGACAATCAGCTAAGCGGTAATGATCTAGGGCCGATCGATTATAAGTCACATCACATAAGCCTATTCCCATTATATAGGGCGTAAATAATTTCATAAATGTCTTCACATCCTTACAAATGCCCATCAAATAAATAAATACTCACAAGTGCCCCTCACATGTGATGAATACTTACCAATAACCTTTGTCTCATACCCTGTGTGCTGCACAAGCTGGTGGTGAGATCCCGAAAACCACAAAAATTTAGTGACCATATGTGTCGCGCACATCTCTATCATATAATGGTCCTTGTTACAAGAACTATTTTCATATATTCAAGAAATGACATAATTTAGTAAACTAACAATGTGATTGCATAACATAATAGTCATTTCATATATTCAAGAAATGACCATAAACCCTAAACCCTAACAATGTGATTGCATAACTAATGCACAAACCAAATTGGGTTCACAATAACATAAGTCATATACCTAATAGCATGCCATTTCATTTGACTAATTACTTCGACAATAAAAAATGACATAGCACATGAGTTAGAGTCAATGAAACCATTTAACTAACAACCACTGCCATGATCAATAAACTCATAAAATGAGATGAAACAACAAGTTATGACATATAAAGTATAAAAGATAATTTAATCCAATTGACTGAGAACGAATAGCAAAACTGGAACGAAAAAAAAAAAAACATCTCTATCAGTTTACTTACAATCCACACAATTTTCCAAGCTATTTTGGCATCTCGGCACATAAAAACATGTACCTCAACCCTCGAAACTTTTCTTTAGGTTCCTGATATTATTACACATGTTTTAGAATATGTTTAAACCTTTAATTAAGGTGTTAAGCAATTTTAAGGTATTTAGGTTTAATTTAGGAATTGTAGAATTTGTACTATCAGAGCACCTAGTGTTCGAATGACCTCATTAGCGCGCTACCCAAATTCCTCAGTGCGCTACACTCAGGTAGCGCACTAAATGCTTGAAATCACAAAAATTTTGCACTTTGAATTTTTGGGTTTTCCTCTTCAAATGGCCAACATCATAGCCTTGGACCTCTGTTACCCTCCACCAAAGATCTTACACATCTTCCAGAACAACCACAACAACTCACTTTTTGAAATTTAATCACCAAATTCATCAATTTATACCAAGTTTTCCAAAACTAATAATGAAACTAAGTTACCTAGTTGATGATCTTCCAAATATTGATCAATCCTTCTCCAATTCACCAATCTCTCCTTATAATCTCTAGTTTATCTTCTCCAGCTTTCCTTACTTCAACTTGATGAAATCAAATGTTTTTGCATTTTCATCACATGCATTTATATACATATTTTGATAAGGTTAATTAATAGTCATTTATCTTGATGTGCACACGCATCTCAAGACTAATCTAATGGCTCTCATCTTGTTTTCAATCTCATTAACTCTCTACTAACTCAATCTTAATAACACCATTTGTTAGTCAATTAGTCTTGTAATGTGTCCACACATATCTCGAGGAACATCAAATGGCTAATGTTTTCATTTTCCAACTTAGGTTATATTTATGTAATCAAACTGTAGCCACATCTAATTTAGTTTACTAAGCCATATTAACTTTTAGATAACTTACCAAATAACTTTCTTTACCCTGGTCTCATATTGGCATGCATCTCGAGGTGCGTCCTTGCTTTCATCTTGAAATCTATATACAAGTAGGAGTAACTTAGTAGTCTACACATACAATACACTAGGCATACCTCACAAAAAATCTAACATTTATGTCGGCCATATTGTCATTTTCAATGCACGTATCTCAATGCGAGTCCCACGTCATAGGTCAATGATCCTGATTAAGGAATTTAAACTAGGATTAGGAATTTGGGTTATGAAGAATCTTCCCAACTAATGAAAATTTCGTCTTTGAAATTAAAATATATGTTAAAGTTATACCTAGCTCGAAATGGTATGAAAGCCTATCTGTCATATAGTCTTCCTTCTCCCAAGTGAGTTCTTAGTTACCATGGAACTGCCACTTGGCTATTACCTTTTAAATAGACTTACCTTACAGTAGCTATACCCTTCGGTCTAGGATATGTACTGGCTGCTCCTCATAAGATACATCCTCGTTCAAGTCAATCTGGCTCAAGTCCACTGTCGGTCTCACACCTGCCTTCGACACAGCAAGTCGAAGCATAGAAATATGGAAAACTGAATGAGTTCCTGACATCCGTGGAGGTAACTCAAGCTCATACACAACCTTCTTGATAAGTCAGTATTTATAGGTACTTAATAGTTTATTTTGGAATATTTAATGTGGAAAGTCTCTAAAATGTATATTTAATTAAATTTATTGGTCATTTTATGATGAAACGGAGCACGTGGATGAATCTGAGGCGGAAAAATACTCAAAATAGAGTATTTACATGTAGTGATCGGATGCCAGAAGACTTGCATCGAGTTACGTGCTACCATAGTGCCCCTTAATGTTTGCGTTTTCACAACCAAACCAGTCTGCGTTCTCCACGTGTCGAGTTCCCATTTGTCAGTAGCACAAACCATTTCAACCAACTCATTACAACATGTTTTGGATCATCCTCGATATTCGTTCCCCATAGTGGTCCCACACCTTCGCTCGATCACTTGACCGAACCAACCCATTCCATGCTCGTGATACGTGTCAACATGTAACCTCTCCACCACATCATTGCACATGTTCCAGCCAATCCCTCGCTACCACATCAGCGCCTTAACACCAACAGACAAATCTGAGTTCGACACGTGTCCCATGTATTGCAGAAAATGCCCATCAGCCCCTGGATGTACCTTGGCGCACGTGTTATGAGACCAACCTGCAAAATTAGTTTCTCTCACCTCTCGAGACCAATTTTTAGTAGTTTTATATATTAGGAACCATAGGTATTATAGAAAAAATATCAGCTATTATATTTTTAACATCGACTTCTCTCGACGATTACCTAGGTTGGCGGGAAAACAAGCCGGGATTATGGATTTATGGCATATTATGTGAGTTCTTTATTTTATTATTTAATTTGATTTAATTCTCCTATTTCATTGTTATTGATTTTAATGAATATTGTTTCAATCTAGGGTGTGTATGTGGCTAGTGCATGCTTTTAGGTTGACAATCCATAGTTATTTGGACTAATAGTATCCGTGTAATTATACTTTTGGACCAATAAAGTGATGAACACTCACCCATTTGCCATAAAAACCTTTCAGTTCTTGAGTGTGTAACAATTGAACGTAGGTTAAACCGGAAGCGGATACGATCCGACTATTTAGGATTAATATTCCCACGGATCCTTATTACTATGGTTAATGTGTTAAACTCGATTGACGGATGTCTAGGGTTACGCCTTAATTAGGGAACTAGTTAGTTGCGGGCATCCTAGTTATCGATATTAGGGGAATGAGGAATGTCTCGCAGATGTCGATTTTCTAGCTAATCTAGGAGAACCTAAATTAATAACTTTTTGGGAATGATTGAAGACCATGATATGTCATTGAATCTTGATCCTGATTTGTAGAATCGTACACCTAGGTGTTACTTAGGTACCCATTAATTATTTTGAAAGTTATTTTAATTATTTTATTTATTTAGTTTAGTTAGATTAGTTAGTTAAGTTATTTATTTAAAACCTTTTATTTTCCTTTTCGTTGTTTTTTACCTTAGAAAGACCACCAATCTCTGTAGGATCGATCATTTACCACTATTCTACAAAATAGTTGATTTTAGAATTTTATTTTATTTACGCGTTTGGCGCGTCAATTTATGGCTTCGTTGTCGGGGATTGGTTTTCTTTCTTTGGTATTTTTATTTTTATTTATTATTATTATTATTATTATTATGTTTTTTATTCATTTATAAATTGGAGCACCCCGTGAGTTTTGTTAGGTTTGACTATGGATTGTTTTTTAGCATAATTTGAGCATATTTTTGGAATTAACATGTTTATAGGATTTTGGGTGTTTTGAGAGTTAGTTGGGACACATCCAACTTAAGTCGACGCATTAGTGACGGGTCTTTGAGTAGATCCAAAACCCTAAAATTCATTCCATCATCTTGTTAATTTCACCCTTAGTTGATAGACTTCGGGCTCGCAAGACTTGATAAGAATTATTTGAGTTAACTCCTATGTTTACTAATTCTTGCTCATGTTATGATTGTTCTTTCATAGTTTCCTTAGTCACCTAGATATGAGAGATTTTGTGCGTTCATTACTTTTTAGAGACTTTTTGTTATGCATGCATTAGTATCATCTTCTTATTCTTTCTCCATGTTCTTTTCTTTTTTTGTTGGATGTATTCATTTACTTGTTTTGAACCTTGAGGACAAGGTTTAGAATAAGTTTTGGGGTATTTTAGGGATTGTGGTTAGACTTTGGATGGATTCTTTGCGAAAGACTGCGGGTGAAATCATTTATTTTTTATTCATGCGGTTATATGCGATTATCAGATGGTAATGGTGGTGTTTTATATCATTTCATTTGTTTCTCGTCCCTCCATATTTTGTTCTCATTTCATTAGTATTTGATATACTTTCATGCATATGTGTTTAATATATTTTTCATTATTTTTTATTGTTTAGAGTCACTCAAAATTTTGTTTCATGCCTTAGGTTATTGATGAGTAAATTATAGTTGCCTTTTTTGACTTTGAATTTAGGGAAAACTAGGAGAAACCTCAATCGAGTCTGTAACCTAGTATTTTTATGATTTCATTATTAGGTACTTAGTTGATGGTTAAATTTTGTGCTAGATAACGAAAATGGGTAGACGGTCAAACTTGTAGAAGTGGTAATATTTTAAATCATATTTGGGAATTTGCTTGATTATAGTGGAAGTGAGAAAGGCTAACATGAGTTTTTTGATAATATAGAGAGTCCCATAGGTATTCATAGGAAATGGAGGAGGGAAACTTGTGGTGAGAAAAAGTGAGAAAATCGGTCCATAGGAAATAGAGCAGGGACCGTATTTGTTGAACAAAAAAGAATAAAATAGAGAATAAATTTTTTTTAAAAAATAAAGGCAGAAGTTGTGAAACTCCTCAAATAAAAGATTTAGTTCGAGTGCTTTCACTAAATTAAGTGAGATTTTAAACTTGCATGCTTGAATGTATATGCCAAGAAAACTTGTGAGTAGTTGATGGCCTTTGTTTTGACCGAATCTATATCTTCAAAGTGTGATCTTAATTGTGTCGGAGTTGCGAGACTTGACAAATCATAACTCCAAATTTTCTTGAGTGGCTTGTTAACTTGGCGGCTATGTAAATCAAAGGAATTCCACGAATTTAAGTCGGGTATAGGATTAATGAGTCCATGCATATTTATATTAGGAGTCTAGTTTAGTTTGTGATGTCATTTACATATTTGTTCGGGACGTGCAAAGTCTTAAGTTTTGGGGTATTTGATAAGTCAATATTTATAGGTATTTAATAGTTTAATTTATTATATTTAATGTGAAAAGTCTCTAAAATATATATTTAATTATATTTATTGGTCATTTTCGAGTGAAACGGAGTGCGCGGTTGAATCAGAGGTGGAGAAATACTCAAAATATAGTATTTACATGCAGTGATCGGATGTCGGAATATTTGCCTCGAGTTACGTGCTACTACGGTGCCCCACAATGTGTGCGTTTTCTCAACCAAACTAGTCTGTGTTCTCCACTTGTCGAGTTCCCATTGGTCAGAGGGCCGCTAAGGGCACCCCACCATTTAATGAAGGCACCCAAAGTTTTTGTAAAAATTTCAAAAAAAGTGGAAAAGACTATTTTGCCCTTGTATATATAGTGATTCAAACCTCACAAATCATTTTGACAAAGAAAAAAGGCACCCCACCACAAGGTTGAACCACAAATCCACACCGCGTTTGCTTTTTTGCGGCGTTGATCGATTATTGCGGATTGTCATCATTCGACAATGAGGTAACAATGTTTGACAACCATATTCGTGTTTTTTAGAAATGTTGAGTTGTGTATAACTGTGAAAATGATGATTTGTTTGTCAACGTAGGGTTTGGTAATTTATTCAAATCCGAACTTGACTCCACCATATAATGGAGGATTGTACTGCTTCGGTGGCAGAGGAGGTCGTCCTTGAGGTAATTTTGAAAATGTTTTGTGTATTCGTTGCGGTTAACCGAAGTTTCTGTCTGGGTGGTGCGCGATTGTTTCGGCCTCGCAGGACCGAGATGTAATGTAATGTCTCGGTCGTAGAGGACCGATTGGTATGCGTCTCTGACGGAACGGTTAAATCGAGAGTATTCATTAACTCTCGGTCGTACGTGAGCGAGACCACTAAGCTAGTTGCGGACCTGTACTATCGATAACATGTTTTTTTGGATGTTATTGTGATCGTGTTGTACATTTCGGTTGATTATAATGTTACACTGTTTGTATTGCAGGTAATGCCGATTTCTGCCTTATTTCCAAACTACACGGACACGTTTACACCTTGTAGGCCATTTCCAAATAGAGAAGCGGCAGTTTCATGGCTTCAAATGATAGGCCGTGAGAACATGTTCGTGCTAGTGACAAAGCACTCTGACGCCGGGGCATTAAGCGCAGGGGGTAGGGTGAAAATTGCCTCGTGAGAGGTCGTGGGACTTATAGGGGAATGTCACAAAGAGTTGGTAAGGGTAAAGCGGAAAAAAATGCTTCGAAACCAAGAAATGAAGAAGAAGACGAAACGGGGAGGACTCAAACTGGTACGAAGAAATGCGGATGCCATTTCCTTATAAACGTAAAGGAAAATGCTGACTCGTTGTGGTATATCACTGTTATATGTGGGAGGCACAATCACGAGCCCGCAAAAAACTTGGATGGCCATTCTTTTGCCGGGAGATTGGATAAGGCGGAGCAGGAAGTTGTGGTGCAAATGACAAAGGGGAATGTGAAGCCAAGAGACATCCTAAATACGTTGAAGCAAAGAGACGTTAGTAACGTATCGACAATGAGGACTATATATAATGCAAGACAAAAAGCCCGAAAGGAGGATGCGGGTGGGAGGACTCAAATGCAACAACTCTTGCACATTTTGGAGAAGAATAAGTGGTCATCATGGCATAGGAAGGATCCCGATACGAATGTTGTCACGGAGTTATTTTGGTCACATCCCGACTCAATAAAGTTGGTCGTGTGTTTTCCATCGGTTATTTTGATGGATTGCACGTACAAGACAAATAGGTACCGAATGCCTTTGTTGGAGATTGTTGGCATCACTTCTACGCACTTGACGTTCTCCGTTGGGTTCGCATTCTTATCATCGAGAGTCATGGGCATTATGTTTGGACACTTGAGAAGTTGAGATCCATATTGGATGGGTGGCCTAAGCCGACGTGCTTGTTACCGATAGGGACTTAGCCCTTATTAGTGCAATAGAAGAAGTTTTTCCCTCTGTCTCACCTCCTTTGCTCTTGGCACATCAACAAAGTAGTATTGTCTAAGACTAAGAAGATGTTTGGGGAGAACGATGGTTTTGCGCGTTTATGGGTAGTTGGAAGAGCGTGATGTATGCCAACTCGGAGGCGTTATTCGGTTAGGGTGAATGACCTCCGTTGTGAGTTTGGGCATGTAAAGGGTCTTACTGAGTACTTGGACAACACATGGTTAAAGAACTACAAGGAGAAATTTGTCTCGGCTTGACAAATAGACTTATGCACTTTGGGGAAACGACAACGCAGAGGGTGGAGTCTCGCGCATTCTACTCAAGGTACACCTCGGGGAACAAAAAAGCCAATTTTGAGACTCTATGGCATGTGGTTGATGGACTCCTTAGAATCCAACACAACAATATCAAGGCATCGTTTGAGCTAAGTTTGAATGTCGTCCAACATGAGTACGTTGATGAGTTGTATCGACGATTGCGCGGTTATGTCTCTCAACGGGCGCTTAGGCTAATTAGAGATGAATTGGCACGGGGAGAGGATGTTGGTCACGATTCCACTCGTTGTGGTTGCGCGATACGCACCACACATGGCCTTCCTTGTGCACATGAGCTGAACCATCATATATTTGCTGGGACGCCCATCCATCTCCAGGACATTCATGTTTACTGGCGAAAGTTGAGTATGATACCTGAGAGTCCGGTGGACTCGTCTGGGTACAACGTGCACGATGAGATCGAAAGGGTGTTGGAAAAGTTTATTGCTTGCGGTAATGAGGACGATCGACTCAAGATTATTCAAAGCTCAGGGAGATTAGTCGACCGTCGTCTACCCAGTGTCAGCCGCCGGCAAAAATTAAGACAAAAGGGAGGACACCGGGGTCTTTGAAGAGAAAACACAACTCGTCACGATTCTTCTACCGACGGTTGCCGAGTGAGTTTGAGTACGTGCTATCGACTAAGGAGGCCTCAAGTTCTAGGCGTAAGAAAAGTAAAGTTGTTCCTAAATTGCGTCGTGGTAGTCGACGCAAGCAAAGTGCAACTAACATGGCTTACGGTCATTGCGTAGAACCGGATTGGTTGCTACATGTTGAGGGCATCATCGATGTGCTAGCCGATGGGAATTGTGGATATAGGTGTGTTGCGCATGGGCTTGGGCTAGCAGATGACGACGGGTGGAGGATCGTCCGTAGAGGATGTACGATGAGCTTATCGGGCATGAAAACCATTGGCGCGAAGTGCTAGGCTCGGTTACGAGAGTGTGAAGATTGCGGTGCATTGCCTAGAGAATCAAGTTGGTGCAACTTTCCAAGAATGGTTCACACTTCCAGACATGGGATTGTTGGTAGCCACCGCAGTCAATGTGGTTCTCGTCAACCTATCGCGTGGGAGTGCCTCCACATTTCTACCTCTACGCAATGCTCCACCATCCACCGGGCACAACAGATCTGTCATTGCCATGATTAATGACAGGAATATACATTGGCTTAGGGTATGTGATGCCAATTTGGTTGAATTGTTATGTTGTTTCCCGACAATATGGTAATGGTGTAATGTTGAAATTGACAGGTGTTGCTGAGCACGAATGCACCATTGCCATCCTTATACCCGTCGTGGGTACGGTATGTTCAGGATAGTGCGAAAGGTTGGTGAGATAGATTCGTATTCCGAGACATCGCGCCCATTGCAACTCTACTTGATGCCACCATATCCGTTGTAGATTTGGGTACACCGTAGTGTTACAACTGGTACCTCTAAATTTGTTTGGTTGTACATTTTGTAATTTTCAAAGTTAGAATATAGAATGATTGAAAGTTAGTTGCATTTGTAGTTGCAAATGGTTACTGGAACAATCGTTTCGGTCATGCATGACCGAAACGAATGTTCCAGTCACGGTCGTTCGCCACCGTAACTTAACGCATAAGCTCCGCCATGTAAGACCGAAACCGCCCTTATCGTCTCTACTGATCTCAGACCGAAAGTTGCACTGGCATTCTAAGTGTTGGGTGACCGACACAACAGAACGAAGCCAACACAAATTCCAACCAGAAAAATGGACAATGAAACATTATAAACTGTCATGATAATGTACTCAACAGGCAAAGGAAACACATAAACCATTTAACAATGTAATAAAAATGTAGTACAAATGTCTATCCCTCCATGATCGGCTGATCATTGCTTGGGTTTTTTCACGTTCTTCCTTCGATACTCCTTCCCATGCATTCTCTTCTGGGGGCCACCATCGGCCGCGGCAGGCTGAGATGTGGCCTGGGTTGAGGGTGTGGAAGTGCTACCATGCTGGGAGTGCCTCGGCCCGGTTCTGGTAGGGCCGGTTGTCGCGGCTGTGCCGGTTGGGTCCGCGGAAATGTACTCGTGGGGGGGGGACTTAAACTCCTTCCCGAAAGGAGGTTGACCATGTCGCCGAGTGGTCCTCGCCGAGTCAAAAGTAGACATCTCTCGGGGAGGTCCATCCATCGCAACGCCGCGTCCAACGCTCGCCTATTACGCCGGTGAAAAATATCGGTTATCAAATACTCAACATTGCGGAAATAATTATAAATGCCATAATACGTATAACCATTCCAATACCTCAAGTATCTCGTTGTCTGCTATGGTTGAGGCGACCATTACACGGTCCTCAAAGACCGGATTCGTGATAACAGGATGAGACACTTTGACGAACCAAGGGAGGTAGTCCGGTGTAGCCGTAAACTCAAATACGCTTTCTCGCCCGAACTTCAGTGAGCCAACACATGGTTCCTCCATCGCTCCCAATTGTCATGTTCGAACCCATACTTGACGGAGTACTTGTTCGCAAATGGGCCTCTCGTGTGCTTCCAATGGACGGACGGAGGATCTGGTATCGACCGCACATGGCCAAACCGTCTTAGAATCCTCTCCGGTGGTAGGGCTCCACCACATCCATGTACTTGATCTTCCCACCGTAAAGGCCATCGCTTGCACAACGCCATTTTCCCTTAAATTCACATATGGGTCCCAAGTGACCTACAAATAATTCAACAAGAAGAGGGTGTAAACTAAATTACCAAATTTGAAATCATTCATCGAGGACATCGAGGTCATGGATAGGCAAATCACCTCACTTGGTCGCAACCTATCCAAGGTTCTCCTAATGGCCCCGAGCTTGTCAACATTCGCAACCGTCTCGTGCTTTTGAATCCATCTCGAGACACGAGGGTGCACGTAGTCCACGTACTTCGCATCGGGCGTGGCTGCACCAAGTTTGAAATGGTCATACACCCATCCCCGCATATAATGTTACAATGTTAGTTAGTCCACAATTGCAATTTGGGCCAATCGAAAAACAAAATGCCTATTCAAATCTATTTTAAAACAAACCTCAAGCAATGCGAGGTAGCCAAAGAATCTGGGACACTAGGACTCTCGTGGCGGACCCCAAGTGTCGATACAAGTAGGCCAACGCAGCCGCTCCCCATGCGTAGTTCCCTACGTCGTCCAAGTCCTCAAGTAGCTTCAAAGCCGCGATCGACACCCGAGACCCACTCTTATCGGCAAAAAGAGTGCACGACAACAAGTACAAAGCAGTACGCTCGGGCGGTGCATTCCACAGAGGATAATTTATGGGTATCGAACCAGCCTTGGGGCACCATCGACTCTTCAACCAATGTTTGCGCACTCGTGAGCCCCTTGGTGATATTCACCTCCTCCTCCGCCTCCTCGGCGCTAACCCCAAGAAGGTTGGAAACCATCTTGATAGCGTCCGAGCGAGATTCCTCCGTGTACCTAGCAAAGTTGTCCACTTCAACAACTTTGCCCGTCACAGGGATCTTCAGGAGGAAGCTGACATCCTCTAATGAGATAGACATTTTACCAAAAGGTAGGTGAAATGTGTTCGTCTCCGCCGCCACCGCTCCACAAATGCAGAGATCAACTCCTTGTTGGCCTTGCGGTATGAGCAGTCTATCAGCGCATTCAACCCCGAACGCCGAATAATCCTCTGAAGTCCCGCCGTGTTCGAGTGACACGACTGTAAATCCCATTCCGCTATTTGATCTCCGTGATTGATACACTTAAGAACGGGCCGCTCCTGCAAATGTAAAAACATTTCGTCATTATGTGAAGACCATGAGTGTTAAGTTAATAATTTCAATGAAATTGAAATTACCTCATTCCTCCATATCGATAAAGCCACATGATCCTTGAAGCTCTTCAGCAACGCCCCGTCTATAGGACCACCGGGGAATGGAGCACGCGCTTCAACAACCACTTCGCTCTCCTTCATCATGGCCACCTCCACCTCTTCCGCTCCCCCCACATTACGATCTCGCTTCTATCATGGTAGCCACGCATCCGAAGAGTCACCGCTACTTGACTCCGATGCATGCCCCTCCTCTTCTCCTCCCAAGAACAACAAGATCCTCAAAGTCGCCCGCATCGGGGTCGAACCCTCATCGTGCAAATGTAACCTTCCACGATTGCCATCTACCTTCGCCTTGCCCTTACCATCCTCATTCTCCTTCTCTTTCTCTTTCCTACGACGATGTCGTTCTTGGGTCTCCGCCACCTCGCCCCCGGTTCGCCTCGGACATCGGCCCCAGCCTCTTCCCTAGTCACCGTAGCTTCGACGAGCCATACCCGAATAAATTACAACATATAAGCGCATGGAACAGATCCCAAATTAAATTTACAAAAAAAAATGTCCAAATCATCCATTTCTTATGTCTCGGTCAAGCAGTGCTTGTGAAACGACACATATTGTCTGGCCACCCATGACCGACAATTCCTCCAATATATCGACATTGAACAACCGAGTCTAATGAAACGGTCTCGCTTGCGCCACCGAGATGTATTGACCATTCCAATTCGACTAGCTCTCGCCACTCACGACCGAGCCTACTTTTACACTCACGCATGGTACAACCAAGAGTATGACCAAATTCTCGGTTGTACACCACCGCCACCACATTACCTAGCAAGAATTCCATCTCTCGTCACATCTCGACCGAGAGACCTAGAGTCATCTCGCCTTGAGTAGTCGAGACTCGTGATCTTTGTCGGCCTTTGTAGCCGAGAGTTCGATTTCCCCAAAATTTGGCTACTCTCTCGGTCATCCTTGTCCGAGAGCATAAGCACATTCTCTTGCTGTGTGGTGGCCGAGAACCGCGAATTCCCGCTTCTTACACTAATGAACAAACCACCACCGTAAATCACAACTACTCTACCAAATGTAACTTAATTACACTAAAAACGTACCTTCAATCGACCGATTTCGCGCAAATACGTGTGTTCGAAGATGTTCACGAACCCTAACTTCGAGACGAAATCGGCTCACACCACGACCCTACGAATCGCAAAAAACCGTCAAACGGAGGAGAAACACAAGGCGAGACACGGAGACACGTTTTCGAGATTCCCCCATCGCACGGCTCACACAAAACGTGTTCTTGGAGTCCAAAGCGTGAAGATGGTGCTCAAAGGGTGGTGGGGTGCGTATGGATTTCCACGAGGGGTAGTTTAGGTATTTCGGGTCTAATTTTTGGGTGCCCAAGGTAAATCGGTTTGTGCCCACATTAACTGGGTGCCTTCATTAACTGGTGGGGTGCCCTTAGCGGCCCTCTTCTTCGCTAGCACATCAGCGCCTTAGCACCAAACGAATGAATCCGAGTTCGACACATGTCCCGCACATTCCAGAAAATGCCCATCAGCCCCTGGATGTGCCTAGGCGCACGTGTTACGAGACCAACCCACAAAATTAATTTCTCTCACCTTTTGGGACCAATTTTTAGTAGTTTTATATAGTAGGAATCGTAGGTATTATAGAAAACACTATCTATTATATTTTTAGCATCGACTTCTATCGACGATTGCTTAGGTCAGCGGGGAAATAAGTCGGGATTATGAGTTCATGGCATATTATGTAGATCTTTTATTTTATTATTTAATTTAATTCTTTTATTTTATTATGTAATTTAATTTAATTCTTTTATTTAATTTTTGTTGATTTTAATGAATATGGTTTACATCTAAGGTGTGTATGTGGTTAGTGCATGCTTTTAAGTGGACAATTTATAGTTATTTGGACCGATATTATCCGTGTAATTGTACTTTCGGACCAACAAAGTGATGAACACTCACCCATTTGTTGTAAAAGCTTTTCGGTTCTTGAGTGTGCAACGATTGAATGTAGGTTAAACTGGAAGCGGATGCGATCCGGAATCAGATGCTATCCAGTTATTTAGGATTAGTGTTCCTATGGATCCTTATTACAGCAGTTAGTGTGTTAAACCCGATTGACGGATGTTTAAGATTATGCATTAATTAGGGAAATAGATAGTAGCGGACGTCCTGGTTATCAAGATTAGGGGAATGAGAAATTTCTCGCAAATGTCGATTTTCTATAACTAAGCTAGGAGAACATAAATTAATAACTTTTTGGAAATGATTGAAGAACATGATATGTCATTTAATCTTGATCTTGATTTGTCGAACCGTACACCTAGATGTTACTTAGGTATCCATTAATTGTTTTGAAAGTTATTTTAATTATTTTATTTATTTAGTTTAGTTATATTAGTTAATTAAATTATTTATTTAAATAAATCGATTTTTCCTTTTCGTTGTTTTTAACCTTAGAAAGACCACCAATCTCTGTGAGATCGAACCTTTGCCGCTATTCTATAAAATAGTTGGTTTATGAATATTATTTTATTGAAGTGCTCGGCGCGTGTCACTTCTCAATTTGCCTCTTGATCTTGAAAGGCCTGATGAATCTCGATGCTAGCTTTCCTTTCAAACCTAATCACTTAAGACCCTACCTAAAAGAAACCTTCAAACGTACAAAGGCTCTTTCGATGTATGTGAGATCATTGTGATAGGTGTCTTCATACTTCTTCTGCCTCTCTTGGTCCCTTTTAAGCTTCTAAATTTTTTTTCGTACCTTCTCTTTGTGCTCAACAACAATCTTAGGCCCACTAAGTATCGGCCTTCCGCCTCAGCGCAATACGATGGGGAGCGATTTTTAAGAAATTCGTCAAGAATTTACGATAATACCTTGCTAACCCCAGAAAACCCTTGATCTCTGTGACTGACATCGGTGTCGGCCAATCCATAATAGTCTGAATCTTGGCTAGATCCATAGCACTACCTATTGCTCCAACAACATGACCTAAAAACTTGACCTTTGATAGCCAAAATTTACATTTGCTAAACTTGGCGTAGAGTCTATGTTGGGTTTTGGGGTTCAAACGCATCGGAAATTACAAAACAATTTTGACAAAAACCCCAACAGGATCGGAATCTAATTCCATTAAAAACGTTTAAACCCTGAAAACTTAATTATACCTCAGTCGCAATATATCTTTCTGAAGATTGATCGATCTCTAAGGCGCTGCCAATGACGAAGGCCCTCTACCAGTAATCCATACATGAACGGCGACCGGGATTTGAATGCTAGCATCAAGAGAATACAAAACCTTTTCGTTTCTCTCCAAAACGATCCAGAACGTACCAGAAAACCCTAATTCATTTCTAAACGAAAATAAAGTTTCGGCCCTTAATCTTTCGTACTTGTGTTCTAACTTGAAACGTCTATTTGTACAACCCTTGTATATAGACAGTTAAGTAAATCACACATATACCCTTACTTAAAGAAGTATAAGTGTAATACACCACAATGACGTTTCTGTCATTAATTTTATCATATAAAATTCATTTTTCTGAACCATCTTAAAATCTCGCAAAACCATTATTAGTGTGCGACCCAATAGACTCATATAACGTTGGTAGTGTACCAAACACATTTTGGTATACAAGTCATAAGCGCCCTCTAGCAAGACATTATGACTACCCAAGTTGTACGAATATCAAATCGATACAACCTAATCAATAGTGTATATAACATCCTTTTGTCATGCGATATCCTTTTGATCAAACATAAGGCATGGAATTGTCATCCGGCATGTTCAATCGTACTAGTCTCGATCTCTAGGTAGACTGAAAACATCCAAGTGACATTGATTAATATCAATTCACTTAGACTAGGCCTTTTAACAGTTTAACACATTGAGGGATCCACCGGATATCTCTCTTTATATGAGATGGACAAATTCTATCTTGATTACACAATTTCATCACATTGCTCACACAGTAACCATTCACAACCTTTATAATCGTCCGGTTAAAGACAATATTTGATTGTGTAAAATCACTGTGTTCCTAATGTTGAAGTCTCTGGTAATTTCAAGTCAGAGGACTGAAAAAATATACCTATCATGAGAAACAACTATGACTTAATCCATGTGATGTTCTCATAGCGGGTCGATCCAGTACTTTGTTCCCTAACAAATACTCGTGATCTTGATTCGTATCCCTATACGTATAATCATCATATGATCATCAATCAAGACTCACACTAGTCTTTATTCATTATAGTTCCCAGTATAATGATCGACTAGGGACATTTATGATATTTCTGTAAATACCCATGAATCTTAATATAATGTAAACATGCAAATTAATTATAATAAACAACAAATGAAATCATCTATTTTATTAACTAAAAGTATTCACAAAGACAGTTAATGAATTGACCTAGGGCACATGCCCCAATATCTCCCACTTGCACTAGGGCCAATCATACGTGCTTCTAATGCTTAATGATCTAACATGACTATCATGTTTTGCTTGTGGAAGAGCTTTTGTTAGTGGATCTACAACGTTGTCTTCAGTAGGTACTCTGCAAATCTTCACGTCTCCCCTCTCAATAATTTCTCTGATGAGATGAAAACGCCTTAGTATATGTTTGGATCTGTGGTGTGATCTAGGTTCCTTGGCCTGTGTTATTGCCCTATTATTGTCACAATACAAACAAATAGGGTTAGCAATACTTGGAACCACACCTAGTTCGGAAATGAACTTTTTGATTCAAACTACCTCCTTTGCTGTATCGGACGCCGCAATATACTCAGCTTCTTTTAGAATCTACCACAATCTCTTGCTTCAAACTTTTCCAGCTTACTACACCCCCGTTCAAAGTAAACACATATCCAGACTGCAATATAAAATCATCTATATCAATTTGAAAACTTGCATCTGTGTAACCATTTACAACTAGATCATTCTCAAAACCTCCACAGACCAAGAACACTTCCTTAGTTCTTCTTAAGTATTTAAGAATGTTCTTTACTGCTATCCAGTGGCTCTCACCAGGATCTGACTGATATCTGCTTGTAGTGCTCAAAGCGTATAATACATTAAGTCGAGTGCATAACATGACATATATGATAGATCCAATAGCTGATGCATATGGAATCTTATTCATACGGTCTCGTTCATCATTAGTTTTAGGACATTGAATTTTGCTGAGACTTATGTCACGACACATTGGCAACAATCCTCTTTTAGAGTCTTGCAAACTAAACCTATTCAGCACCTTGTCTATGTAAGCACTCTGACTTAGACCGATTAGCCTCTTAGATCTATCCCTATATACCTTTATCCATAGGATATAGGCTGCATCTCTTAAGTCTTTCATTGAGAAACACTTCCCTAACCAAGACTTGACATTCTGCAATATTGGGATGCCATTTCCAATGAGTAATATATCATCAACATAGAGTACCAGAAAAACAACTACACTCCCACTGACCTTCTTGTATACACAAGGCTCATATTCATTTTTAATAAAACCAAAGTCCTTGATTGATTCACGAAAATGAAGATTCCAACTCCGAGAAACTTGCTTTAACCCATAAATGGATCTTTGAAGCTTGCATACCTTCCTAGAATTCTCAGGATGCACAAAACCTTCAGGTTGTGTCATATACACGTCCTTAAGCAGCTTTCCGTTAAGAAATGATGTTTTTACATCCATTTGCCATATCTCATAGTCAAAATATCCAGAAATGGCAATTAAAATTCTTATGAATTTAAGCATGGCTACTGACGAAAAAGTTTCATCATAATCAACACCTTGAGTCTGCCTGAAACCTTTTGCTACAAGTCTTGTTTTAAAAGTATGCACTTTGCCATCCATGTCAGTTTTTCTTCTTGAAAACTCATTTACATCCAATGGTCTTACCACCTTCAGGTAAATCAACCAAGTTCCAAACTTGGTTATCATACATGGATTGCATCTTAGAGTTCATGGCACTTAGCCATTTATTTGAGTCTAGTCCAGACGTAGCCTCCTGATAAGTGGTGGACTCATTTTGATCTATAAGCAACACTTCACGACTATCAGATATAAGAAATTCGAATATCTATGGCTCATGTCTTACCCTATCAGATTTGTGTGGGTCTTGTGTCACTTGTGGAGGTTCAACTGGTTCAGAACGTTGTTGAACTTCAAGTAACGGTTCAGTGTTTATTTGTGATTCTTGAACTTCTTCAAGATTTATTTCTCTCCCACTAGTGTATTTTGAAATAAATTATTTTTCCATAAAGGCACCATACCGAGCAACAAACACTTTGTTCTCAGCGGGATTATAAAAGTAATATCTTTTTTTTCCTTAGGATACCCCACAAATAAACACCTGTCAGATTTATGTGCTAGTTTTTCTGAGATTTGTCATTTTACGTAAGCCTCACAACCACAAATCTTAAGGAAAGACAAACTAGGTCTCTTCCCGTACCATATCTCATATGGTATTTTATCAACCACTTTAGAAGGAACCTGGTTTAGAGTGAAAGCTGCAGTTTGTAATGCATAACCCCAAAAGATAATGGAAGATCTGCATGACTCATCATAGATCGAACCATATCTAATAAGGTTCGATTTCTCCTTTCAGAAACTCCATTCCACTGTGGAGTTGTTGGTGGAGGCAATTGTGAGACAATCCCACAATTTTTAAGATGATCATCAAATTCTTGGCTCAAATATTCACCACCTCGATCTGACCGAAGTGTTTTGATAGTTTTACCAAGTTGATTATGCACTTCATTTTGAAACGTTTGAAACATCTCAAATGATTCAGCTTTATGTTTCATTAGATATACATAACCATATCTGCCGAAATCATCAATAAATGTAATGAAGTACTGATAACCTCCTCTAGTCATTGTGTTTATAGGACCGTATACATCAATATGTATTAGACCCAATAAATCACTTGCCATTTCACTGTGTCTAGTAAATATACTTTTAGTCATCTCGCTTAGTAAACAAGATATGCACTTTTCATATGTTTCTAAATCAAATGAATCTAGAAGTCCATCTTTATGAAGTTTCGTTATGCGTTTCTCGTTTATGTTCCCAAGACGACAATGCCAAAGATAGGTTTGATTCAAATCATTTGACTTGAATCTCTTTGTATTTATGTTAAAGACTGGAGTATCAGTGGACCTTTTCATGCTTAGAATATAAAGACCATCACACAAATCAACATTTGCATAAAATATACCTTTACGAGAAATAGAACATCTATTATTCGCAATAATAAATCAAAACCATCGATATCCAAGCATGAAACAGAAATGATGTTTCTGCTCAAGGCAGGCACAAAATAACAATTATTTAAAGTTAAAATAAATCCACTAGGTAAGACTAAGTCATATTATCCAAAAGCTAGGGCAGCAACTCTTGCTCCATTCCCTGCGCGGAGGACGACTTCTCCTTTCTTCAACTTTCTACTTCTAGTGAGTCCCTGCACATTTATACAAATGTGAGAACCACATCCGGTATCTAATACCCAGGAATCACTAGTAGATAAATTAATTTCAATAACATAAATACCTGTAGTAGTAGTCGCACTACCCTTTTTCTTCTTTAGATCTTCTAGATAGAGTTTACAATTTCTGAACCAATGTTCAGGTGCATGACAGAAATGAAAATTTCCTTCCTTTTCTTTTGGGTGTTTTGAAGCAGGAACAGGACGGGGCTTGACTTGTTCCTCTATCTTTGCGACAGGTGCAGTAGCAGCCTTGGCAACTTTAGCCTTGCTTTTTCCCTTCTTCTTCATTCCTTTTCTCTTTTGGACCATCAACATATTACTAAAGGGTTTCTTGATATTTTGTTCAGCAGTTTTTAACATCAAATACAACTCTGAAATTGATTTCTCCATATTGTTCATATTGTAGTTCATCATAAATTGTGAGTAACTCTTCGATAATGAATTCAGGATCAAATCCGTAGCCAAGTCTTGGCTTAGGGGAAATCTAAGTCTATCAAGCTGGTCAACATAACCCTTCATCTTTAGAACATGAGGACTAATTGATGCACCCTCAATCATCTTGCTAGAATGTGGGTTTTCTACTGTCTCGAACCTTTCTTGCCTAGCTTGCTGTTGGAACGTTTCCTTCAGCGTTATAGCCATGTCGTAGGCTTCCATTAGTTCCATGTCCTTCTGAAGTTCAGGAACCATAGTTGTCAGCATAATACATGCAACATCAGTAGAATCGTTAGCATGCTTATTATGCGCATCCTTCACAACTTTCATAGCATTGGCTGGTGGGTCCTTAGGGATTAGAACATCCAGGACATACAACTTGCGTTCATGCTTAATAACAATTCTCAAGTTTATGAACCAGTCAAGAACATTTCTCCCACATAGCTTATCCTTCTCAAGAATGGATCATCATGATAGGGGATTATTGTTACTTGAAGAGCCCATTGATTTACAATAAAGATTATGCAAAGTTTATTTTAGTATAAAAGAATAGACTCCCACTAAATTAACAACCATCCTAAAACATATTGTTTATTTAAGGGACTAAAACCTATATTTCACCTAATTCTATGACAGCAATGCATGAAACACATAACTATATTATTTAGGTAGGTAACAGTTACAATTACATCTTACGTACTTTTAGATACTTTTATGATATACGGGACATCTTATACCTTATCATATTTTTATCTCATCATGTGCCTAAAGCTCAAAACTATTTTGATAGCTTTATTAAGTTGGACTATTTTAAACATTTAGGTAACTCTTATCCAACTTGTCTCACCAAGGTAGCACAATACACTTAGCTATGGTTGAAACTGTATTAGTATGATCGAGGTCATGACAAGTGTTTAAAATGGATGACATGAGACTTAAAATTTAATAGACGGATTTTATTCGGTTTTAGTGATTTTATGTAAACAACGAAATATCCTATATTTTATTGATTTGTTAACTCACTAAACAATTTGGAAATTTTTTATACTGTTCACTAATTAAAGAATTTTCGTGCGCTAGGATTAGTTAGACGGTGGTCCCGCTGGCCGGTCAACGGGCGGTGGTTCCAAAAATTAAAATTCGCTATAGAAAATCATGTTTTTTGTTGATTTTATTATCCTAAATTTACCCCTTAATTTATTAGAAATTAAGTCAATTAAAACATTTTTATTTAACCCGGGCCCACAACTAACTAATCATCTTATCCTAATCCAATTAGGATTTAAAATATTTGAATCATAGTATATCACCTATAACAGAATTTTCGATATTTATCTCCTATCCAATAGGGATAACGAAACCGATTTTGCTAATATCTCCTAATCTAATTTGTTATCTATCTCTTATCAAATAGAAATTTCATAACAGAATAGATAGAACGAGATAAATAAATAATTTCGAAAAATAATTATTTGCAATTTCGATCCTCATCCAAATAATCACAAACATGTAATTGAATCATGAACTACTATCCCAATCGAACCTAATCATATTGGTTTCGAATTAATATTCAGACTTATACCATTTAAGAAACTTAAATCAATGTAACCTAAATATGCATACTGAATTACAAAGATTTCATCCATGCATCAATACACAAAAAATAAAGATTATACTTAATGGTGTCATGGATCACAGAACACGAAATTCAATTCATTAAAATTACTCGAATTAACCTAACATGGCTATTAGCATGTACGAAATTGATTTCAATTAAATCACGAATATATGTATCATATACACAAAACATGATAATAAATCTCACAGATAACTTAAGTATATCACATATACATCAACTATTAACATGCTTTCAATCATAATCATGTATATATAAGAAGAAAACATGCAATGAATTTAATGGAATCGAACTCGATGGCTCTAATACCACTGTTGGATTTTGGGGTTCATACGCAGTGGAAATTACAAAACAATATTGACAAAAACCCCAACAGGATCGAAGATTCGAAGTGCTAGCTTCAAGAGAATACCAAACCTTTTTGTTTCTCTCCAAAACGATCCAGAGCGTACCAAAAAACCCTAATTCGTTTCTAAACGAAAATAGAGTTTCGGCCCTTAATCTTTCGTACGTGTGTTCTAACTTAAAGCGTCTATTTGTACAACCCTTGTATATAGACGATTAAGTAAATTACACATATACCCTTACTTAAAGAAGTATAAGTGTAATACACCACAAGGACATTTTTGTCATGAGTTTTATCATATAAAATTCATTTTTCTGAACCATCTTAAAATCTCGCAAAACCATTCTTAATGTGCGACCCAATAGGCTCATACAACATTGGCAGTGTACCAAAAGACATTTTGGTATACAAGTCATAAGCGACCTCTAGCAAGACATTACGACTACCCAAGTTGTACGAATATCAAATCGATACAACCTAATCAATAGTGTATATAACATCCTTTTGTTACACAATATCATTTTGATTAAACATAAGGCATGGAATTGTCATCCATGTTCAATCGTACTAGTCTCGATCTCTAAGTAGACCGAAAACATCCAAGTGACATTGATCAATATCAATTCACTTAAACTAGGCCTTTTAACAGTCTAATACATCGAGGGATCCACTGGATATCTCTCTTTATATGAGAGAGACAAATTTTATCTTGATTACACAACTTCAACATATTGTTCACATAATAACCAATCACAACCTTTATAATCGTCCGGTTAAAGACAATGTTTGATTGTGTTAAATCACTGTGTTCCTAATGTTGAAGTCTCTGGTAATCTCAAGTCAGATGACTGAAAAAATATACCTATCATGAGAAACAATTATGACTTAATCCATGTGATGTTTTCATAGCGGGTCGATCCAGTAGTCTATGCTCCCTAAAAGTCTGCAACGTCTCCTAGAGGTGCTACTCGTAATCCTCTTGAGTCCTCGAGTATATTAATGTATCATTGATGAAAATTATTACAAAGCGGTAAAAAAGGCCTCATCACCTGATGCATCAGATCTATAAACATAGTGGGGGCCTTAGTTAACCCAAACGGGATGACCGTAAATTGATAGTATCCATATATCGTAATAAAAACTATTTTGGACCAATCCTCATCTGTGATCCTTAGATGATGATAGCTGGATCGCAAGACTATCTTAGAGAAAAGCTATGCTTCTCTCAATTAATCAAATAAATCGTCAATTCATTGTAGTTGATACTTTTTCCTGACAATAACCTTATTTAACTGTCTATAAGTAATACACATTCTTAATGTGCCGTCTTTATTTTTCACAAATAAGATAGGTGCTCCCCATGGCGTCATAAAATATGTGATGAATCTCATACATATGTATCATGTCTTGAAGCTAACTCCTCAACTCCTCCTGCTCTCTTGGAGCCATATGGTACGGCGATATAGAAATCGGCCTGGTACCAGGTACCAACTTAATAATGAAGTCTATCTTTCTCGGCTATGGTAACCCAGGTAAGTCTTGTTGAAACTTGTCCGAATGTCCTCAATTCTAGGTCTTTTACTCTCTACTACAATATATAATGATACCAAAGTCTCCATCTCTCCAATAGCTACAAGTCGACCTCCAGTACCCTCAGCTTGGTGTACTACTACTGTATGTGAACATCAAAATGCCCTAGGATCTCAAATATCACTGTCTTGCTAAAATAGTTTATATGAGCATGATACGTTGCTAACCAATCCACCCCTAACAATGCATCGAAATCTAAAACCTATAGCACTCTGAAGTCTGCAGGTACCTCTACCTCGCGTATCTCTTTTGGACATCCCTCAACACGACATTAAGGGTAAATATTATCTCCGGCTATAGTACTTAAAAACAAAGGTATACTAACCCTAATTGGTGTCAAACCTAGGATGCCTATTAGGAAACTAGAAATGAAATATATTGTAGAAGCCGAATTAAACAAAACATATAAATCTCTACCACAAATAGAAACCATACACTCAATAAGACCACAAATGGCATTGACATCTAGCTGAGCTACTATATATACTCCCTCTCGACTCTTCCATGGGTACATTATTGTCGGTAGTGGAAAATATCTCAACATGTTTGCAATCTGACCACATTTATAGCAAGTAATCGGTCTGAGCTAACCCTGTGCCTGATTTTGGGCATGTGCCTGTCTTTGCCTTTATCAGGAACCATCTCGGCCTCTACCTCTACCTCTGCATAGGCCTCTACTACCCTATTGCTAGTAACGTGGCGCTGGTAGTGCTGGAAGAGACAGTAAAATAGTAGGACCTAGAAACACGAGTCTGACTAGTGGTGGCAACAGAGGTCTACCAACTATACTCTATGGTAAGGTAATGTGTTGTACATAGGGCACAACTGATGTAGATGCCTCTAATCCCTGAGAACCACTCTTCCATCTGCTCTGATCCATGAGAACCCCCTCTTCCATCTCCTCTGTCCCTTTCCATTCTATATCCTCCTCTCATACTCCGTAATGTGATCAGGTGGCAATGCTTGTCCCAACTATGTGCCATCGACAACTCTACTTAAATAGTAGGTCATATGAGAAAGTGCACGCTTATATATCTCACCCAAAGTCCTAGCACTTGAACTGACCATATAAAACTCTATGTCTAATATCCATCCATCACCAAAATGATACACATCCTCGGAGTCATCTCTAACTAAATCCCCAGAAAACTGCCTCAAGTAGCCATATTATTTTTGTAGCTCAACATAAAATCATAAGCTCACTATCTCAGGTTCATAAACTTGTTCCTCAACCTCTTCATCACTGCTGGTGGGAAATAATGCTGATAAAATTTCCTCTTAAATGCATACAATGACTCAAAACCTTTATTGATATAAATCATCACATGCCACTAAACATCAGCTTCTCCCCGCAACGTATGCGACGAAATCTCATCCCGATGTCTATCCTGTATCCACAACCTAACTTCTTCTTAGACAATACCCACTTCTCAATCTTCTCAAACTCTACCTGACCATTAAAATATATTGGCTTTAGTCTAATGAAATCCTTCACCGGCTGAACCTCTACAAACGAGCTAGAAAATGTGGGAGTAGGAAATGATGTATCAACTGTCTCTACCGCCTGTAATGTTAACACTAGAATAGAGTACACCAGTGGAATTGCTGGTGTCATCGTAAGAAGCTCTAGTGCCGATATTATGGAAGTAGTAGTAGTAGTAGTAGTAGTAGTAGTAGTAGTAGTAGTAGTAGTAGTAGTAGTAGTAGTAGTAGTAGTAGTAGTAGTAGTAGTAGTAGTAGTAGTAGTAGTAGTAGTAGTAGTTGGGCTGGTGCCTATGTTGATGGTGCAAAACATGTTGTCATCATGGCAATGGAATCAGCTAACTATTATCCCTTAGCAGCTATTCGTTTAAATAGCCTCTGATAATCCTCAACAGATTGAATAGCATGCTGACAGCCACTAGCACCTACATCTTCGCTATCGTGTGAATCATCCATCGGTTTCTACAAGTTGATAGAGAACACAAATCAGTTACTACATAAATAATGCATATATATATATATATATATTGAGAAAATAACCTATACATATAAGAAATTTCCATCTCACTTTCACTCACTTTCCCAAATAATGGTTTCTAGGTAAGGATCATCTGGTTTCCATAACTAAATTTGTTTTTTATTCAAATTTGTTTGTTGTTTATCATAAAAGTCAGCTTTGATACCAACTGTGATGTCCCCTTCTCAAATTAGGGCACTACTAGACCTAATCTCGTCATTAAGCTATGACCTTCTCCACATAGGACTTAACAACATATCAGTTAGCCTTTCCAATACTCCACCTCATTAGCTACTCTTCCAATAAGCATTACACCATTCTCATACTTAATAGTATTTCAAACATAATAAAATTTTTATACGATTTAAAGGTTATTCATTGAAAGTTTTGACAAATTTGCGGAAGCCATTCATATAAATCCTAGGTATATGAAAAATCAAATAACAAAGATCACATACATATATGCAATAAAATAGCGATAACAATAAATCAACATGTGTCTGGTCGATATACTATCTCTCACCCATATATACAACCCCACAAATATACACAAGACATAAATATAGTCATACGACAAAATCAAAAACCTATAAAATCAGTGGTAGCAGCACTCCAATGGCTCAAAGGTAGTCACCGATCTTCTTCTTGCTCGGCTTTCGACTTGATGGATCTGCACTGTGACGGCCCCAACTACAAATAAGGGCATCGCCCGGCCTAATCCCTTGAATAAGCCCTAATATCCCCTATAGGACTTAACAAGGAATTAGTCAGCCATATTTAAACACCTACCATTTATGATACCACTTACAGTTAACTTAATTGTTCTAATAACTAACCTATGATTGTCTATAAATCAAAGTTACTTAAAATTTTTTTTGTCTAACCAATTATTTAGCGGAAGTCTTAATAAGTTACTAGAGGAAATGAGATCCTAAGGCCTAACTATTATGGAAAAATTAGGAAATAGTGATCACATGCATATGAAACAAAAGTGATGATATATATAACATGTGTCTTGTCAGATGTTCCTATCACTCAACCCAAGAATAAACATATCTTGTATATAAAAAATGTAATACAAAAGAATGCAAAACGTACAAAATATGTCGTAGCAGTCCTTCGCTGGCTCAGATGTAGTCACCAATCTTCTCTTTGCCTGGTCTGCTACTCGACTAATCTGCACCCACCGTCACAAACTAGACGATGAGTACATGAAATTATTGAAGTAACACTGAGAGACATTGATCCACATTCCCAAATAGTCAACAAGTATCAAATGTCATAATTTAAAGTGCAACTATGCTGAAAGAAACATCATGCAAAGAGATACTTGAGTTAACCAAATATGAAACTGACTCAAGGCTAAGTAGTAATGGATTAGGGTCGGTCGGACGTGATCTTCGCCACATCAGCCTTTCCACTACAATTCGAGCTATGCTCTATAGCATTTCAATACAAATTGAGCTCTATGTCATAATGTCAAAAGGTCGTACTTACGATTACGCCTTTTTCTATTCCAAGTGAATTAGTCGTCACCGGAATGTATACTTGCCAACATACCCGAATTTTAAAACTCGTCATGTTCACCCAAGTTATTCTTATACGAACAAACCCCGAGGTTCAGTTACCCCGTTTGAGCACGTTACCTCGTGTGTCATGCAAGGAAGTGGAGAAATTCTCTAACCTCCAGAAAAGTCTAGTAACCCCCGTATGAAAGCTGAATTTCTACCATCAAATGACCCCAACCACAAGAACCACTTTCATATTCAAAAATGACACAACATTGGAATCCAAGAGATGTAACAACATACTAATGCACAAAGGATTTGAGTCAAAATAAACAAACTATCCTAATAGCATGTTATATCAATGAACAATGACAAACACAACAATCAACATGACAAAGTATAGGAATTGGAATCAATGATATACACAACAGAGTATGCTATGAACAACATTACAAATGAGAACTGAACAAGTCATAATATATGGATTTCAAAAGTAATTCAGTTCGAATAACTGAGAATAAATAAATAAATGGAATGAAATGTAAATAAATGTCTCAATCAGTTTACTTACATACACAACAAGTCCTAAGCTATCCGACTTCTCATCGCGTCGATGTACACACCCAAAACCCCGTAATAGCTCATTTATGGTCCTAACATTTGACAAGTGATCAATTTAGATTCACAATTTATTATTTAAAATTCCTAGATTGGTCGAAATCGAATTCGAGACCAATTTGCCAATTTCGCGATTTTCGAGGTAAAAACCCCTTAAAAGTCACGTCTGGAATTTCAAATCTTATATTTTTCATAGAAATTTATCAATTTCTATTTATTTTGTCGAAATATAATTTTTCTGAATTTTTCCTAATTTTTCTAGAATTTTCTTGAATTTTTCCATATTTTTATCCATTTTCTGAATTTTATTTTATTAATATATATTATTTATTATTCTATTTATTTTTTTACGGTGGGTCCGGATCAACCAGACCCGATCCCCAACGGGTCAGGGTCGGCCCGACCCGACCCAACCCGCCTGGGGTAGCCCAACCCGGCTACCCCCCATCTTCTTCTTCCTCGCGGAGCTGCTGCTCTATTTTTTTTCTTGAGGAGTTGGGGTTGGCTCCCATCTCCAACCCCAATTGGAGTCGATGGCAGAGGAGACACCCCTGCCATCTTTTTCCTCACGCCTCTCGGCCGTGGAGGTCGAGCCTTCCATGGCCAAACATGGCAGCCAACAACGACAACCACACCAACGACTGCATCATCAACAACAAAAATCGACAAGAACACTCACCTCAATTTAAGCTCGGTCTCTCTCTCTCTCTCTCTTTCTCTCATCTCTTCTTCTTCTTTCCGGTTCTTCTTTCTTCTTCTTTGTTTCTCTGCGTCGTTTTTTTTTTCTCAATTTTTTCCTCACCGACTTGAAACACTAAAATAGGATAAGATCTTTAGTGTCCTCGAGATTCGTGCAACATGAATCTCGAGTCAAACCCAGTCATTCTCCATTTTATGTCCACTGCCTTAATGTTCGACCACATTTTTCTTGAGTCTCGTAAAATGCGTATCTTGAGGCAAATCCAACGCCTATGATTTTATTTACAAACTATAGACCCATTAATAAATAGATAGATGTGGCCACATTATAGCCACTAACTTATATCATTTTTCATTTTTTTTAATGCAATATAATTTAACTAGTTACGCTCCCACGAGCTGCTACCTCGAGCCCATGTCTGCACGGGAGTCGAGGTGCATCCCCGCTCATCTCGATATATGCATACCCGTTAATGACTTAGTAGTCTACGCATATATAGTACACTAGGCATACAACACAAAAAATATTACACTTACCTCGGCCACCGTGCCACGACACGTATCTCGCTGCAAGTCCCACGTCACGAGTAATTTTGTTCTAATTAACGAATTAAACGTGTATTAATTATTGGGCCATGACGTGCATCATCAAAAGGATGGTGAGTACAGGAACATAGAAAGTAACAATAAGAGACATTCATCCACATTTCCAAATATACAACGGGTGTTTGAAAGCATAACAATAGCAACTATGCTGGAAAAGAGTCATGCTATAAGATGTTTCAGTTAAAAAATATGAAACTGACACTCGGCTAAGAAGTAATGATCTAGGACTGGTCGGCCGTGAGTTACATCACGTCACTCTATTCCTACTATATAGGGCATAAAAAATTTCATAGATGCCTTTACATCCTTACAAATGCCCATCACATCAATAAATACTCACAAGTGCCCCTCGCTTGTGATGAATACTTGCCAACAACCCTAGGTCCCATACACCGTGTACTGCACAAGCTAGTAATGGTAAAATCTCGACAACCTCAAAAATCTGGTGACCCTATGTGTTGTGCACATCTCTATTATATAATGGTTCTAGATACAAGAACCACTTTCATATATTCAAGAAATGAAAATATTTAGGAATCCAACAATGTAATTGAATAACTAATGCATAAAGAAAAATTGATTTACAATACCATAAGTTATTTACCTAATAGCGTGCTATTTCATTTGACTAATTACTTCAACAATCAAGAATGACATAACATATGAGTTAGAGTCAATGAAATCATTTAACTAAAAACCAATGTCATGATCAACAAACTCAGGAAATGAGATGAAACAAGTCATGACATATAGAGTACAAAAGATAATTCAATCCAAATAAATGAGAATGAATAGAAAAACTAGAATGAAACGAAAGTAAATATCTTAATCAATTTACTTACAATCCACGCAATTTTCCTAGCTAATCTGGCCTTCCAACACCACTAAATGCGTACTCGAACCTCGAGACTCTTCCTTAGGTTCATAATATTATTACACATATTTTAGAATGTGTTTAAACCATTCAATAAGGTGTTAAGATTATTTAATGTATTTAAGTTTAATTTAAGAATTGCAAAATTTGTACTATCATATCACCCAAAGCGCTGGGTAATATGTCTAGCGTGCTAGTGGTCCCATTAGCACGCTGCATACAGGTAGCACACTAAATGAAGGAAATCGCAAAAAAATTGCACTTTGAATTTCTGGGTTTTCGTCCTTTAAATGGCCAACACAATAGCTTAAGACCTGTGTTACCCTCCACTAAAGATCCAATACATCTTCCTTAAAAACCACAACAGCTCACACTTCAAGATTTAATCACCAAATTCATTAATTTATACCAAGTTTTTCAAAACTAAAAATGAAAATAAATTACCTAGTTATAGTCTTTCAACTCTTATACAATCCTTCTCCAATTCACCAAAATCTCCTTATGATCTTTGATTTCCCTTTTCCAGCTCTCATTTTTCTTCAACATGATGAAATCAAATGTGTTTGCATGTTCATCATATGCATTTATATTCATATGTTGATAAGGTTGATAAGAGCCATTGATTTGATGTGTACACGCACTCAAGACTAATCTATGGCTTTCATCTTGTTTTCAAACCTATTAACTCTACACTAACTCACTCTTGATAACACCATTTGTATCTTAATTAGTCTTGTTATGTGTCCACAACATATCAAGGAACATCAAAACCTTAAGGATATCCTCAAGCTAATGAATTTAAGATGAGACTTGCGGGGACAACTCATCTAGCCTCCCCTATACATCTCTCGAACCGCTATAGTAGACTTTGTGTTGATCGGCCATCGTGATCGGCAAAGAAAGCGAATTCTCGATAATTTTAAAGCTACCGGTATTAAAATAGTAATATGCAACAAATAACATATATAATTCAAGCTTTTAAGTTCCCAAACTCTATTTACTTTCCAACTAAGACTCTAACTCAACTTCATAGGGTTCCACTCTAAGTTCCATTCATCCCTAAACTCTATTATTAATTTGTGTGTCATATAGTTTATGGGTTATTCATGAGCTAGATGTTATACCATAGTTTTTGATACCAACAATGACGACCCTAGTTCCCTAAAAAATGGGCTCTACTCGGCGTAGGCCTACATATACTCCTGAGTCAGCGTCCACGAGGTTAACGTAAGCTTACTCATCATTTTAATCCTTCATTCTAAGTTAATTATTAATTTTCTATTGATTTATTAATATTTAGCAACATTTCAAGATTTAGCATAAGCAATTTATCAATTTTAATAGCCGACAAGTGAAAAAAAAGAGTCGGGCAACCTATATGTGGAACCTTGTATATATTTACACCTATATATCTAGTGAACAAGTGTAAAAAGTAAACAAAGTGATATACAAGTTATTGATTATGCAGAAGCAATCAGTAACTTATACGAATGCCATTTATAGAATCCTAAGTGCGGAAAATCAGGAAATGACATCACATATATAAAGTCCTTAAAATGCAGTGAAACAGGAAAATAGTCTAAGTCAAGTTGTGGAAACTAACGATCAACCCAATATTTAACCCCAAATAGTATCCGAAAGACATAAATAACATATAAATCAAAATGCCAAAAAAGACCTACGATCGATGCAGTGACGCGTCGCGGGCTCAGGGATAATCACCGATCTTCTCCTAGCCCGGCCTGCTGGTAAACGGCTCTGCACCAACCGTCATAAAAAGGACGGTGAGTACAAGAATAAAATAGTAATCCCCAATGACAAGTTTAATTTGCATTTCCAAATATTCAAATGGTATTTAAAAGCATATAAATTGGAAAACTAGAAAATAAACCATATGCGAGTAAATACCAGAGTTAAACAAGTGATACTGACACTAGGCTAAGTAGTTGTGATTTAGGTCTGGTCGGCAGCGAAACATGTCACTTCGACTCAATAATCATATAGCACAAGGGACTCTAACCCAAGTGTTACCAGGGACTCTAACCCCAGTGTATAAACCACCTCAGGGACTCTAACCCCGAGTGTCATACAGTGTCAGGTAACATGTGCCGACATCCCCAGGGTCTCTAACCCCGTGATTCGCGTACACCTCGATTGAGTATGAGACCTAAATGCAAAAACTACTTTTTAAATTTTAAGAAATACCAAGTATGGATTGTCAAGGCATAGACACATCTACACACCTAAACAAATAAGGAATATAAGTCCTCTTAAACATTTATAAGATATTCACTTGCCTAATAGCATGCTATTTATCATTCAATTCACATTTAAAACAACAAGAATAGACATAGCATATGATAGAAACAATGAATCAAATCGAATGAATGGATATCATGCAAACTAGACTCATCAAATGGGCATAGACACAAAGAACACATGATATTAGAATACAAAGGCAAAATAGTCAAAAGACTATGCAAGGGGAACAATTCATAGAAATGAAATGCCAAGTAAAGTTGCCATTGGGTATACTCATAACAACAAAATAAAGTCCTAGCTTTACTGGCCTCCCGATACTCCAAATCTTGTATTCGCTCTCCCGTACCCTTTTCCTAGGTTCCTGAGTTTGGTGTCTCATTAGTTCAAATATAGTGGGTTTAAGCTCAATTTATTGGTGTTTATTGTGTATTCAAATTAGCTCAATCAACTTTAAATCAATCTTCCTAAATCAGCCCCTGAACACTAAATTAAGTTTCAATTTTAGTCCTACATCTTAATGCACTTTTAAGCATGAAATGATCTAAATATCGAAATCCTCCATCACTAAAGTTATTTTTGTTCTCTCTCTTAGCTTTCCAGAAAGTTTTAGTTTGCCAAATTATGATTTAAAATGAAAGAGATATCATGATTTTACTAAACATAGGTTTAATTGGAATTTAATCCGACCAGCGGGCTTAGAAAATCTATTTCTCCCAATCTATAGTTCCTAAAAATGTGATATTTGGTCAAAATTCAGAAACTATATCCCAATAAAACATACTAAAATATCAGCTCATTTGAATAATTATTTAGGGAGTTATGCACTTAACAAATTTAGTTTCAAAACTTTCCTTTATAATTCCAGCACCTACTTGTAGAGCATGTTTGGACATAAAAACATTTGAATCAAAATACCTTTATCTAAGAAACGTTATTAAAATTTGAATAATCTTTCAAATGCCACTAGTTTGGATCAATTTGGATCTAAAATGAGCGTATTATGACCAATACAACATGCAAAATTTTAGTTTTTGTGTTGCGACTTCAAAAATTCATATCTGTATGATTTCAAAACCAAATTAAGAACTTCTATATAGTTGGATTATCAGCTTGAAATGAGGAGTCCAAATATATAAATCAATTACAAATACTCAATCATCTACAATGTGAAATTAGCCTAAAACCAGAACTTGTTCCAATTTCAATTAAAAAGATGTTTACCTAGTTGATGTAGCACCCTAGCTTGAGAATTTCTCACCAACTCCCATGGATTCCTTCAACACCTTGATGATTCACTCCACTCCAGCAATTCCTTCTTCTTCTCCAGCAAAAATGAATGAGTGATTTGGTTTGCATGTTGTTTGATTATTAATGTTATATATTAAGTTGATGTTCTTTCCTAGCCCTTGATCTCCATGGATTTATGTATCCCGAGGAATATCTAATGATACACCTCTTGCCATATATCCCACTAACTCCCACTAACTCAACCTCAAGTGACATCATTTCATTACTCACCTAGTTCCTAGATGTGCCAATGTGTATCTCAAGACCAATCATATGCTTTCCATTTAATTTACTTAACTATAGGCCTTTAATTTGGTTTATATTAACAAACACAACAATAGGCTTATAAGTAATTTCTTATTTCATATTAGTATTAAATAAGACTTACCAAAATGCTAACTAACTGGTTCCCCAGCTCGCACGCTACTCGAGGCATGTCCCCTCTCTTGTCTCGACTCCTACGAATGTGCGAACCGACTTAGTAAATCTACACAATACATAACACCAGACATACATCAATACCAAAATACAATGTCCCTCAGCCACGTGCTTCGGTTGGTGCACGTATCACGGCGTAGGTCCCACGTCAAGAGTCGGTGATCCTGATTAAGGAATTAAAATGGGGTTAGAGATTGGGGCCGTGATAATGTGGCAACGCCTGCCAAACTTAGACCATTGCAAATGAGGGATATCAATGATTCCCTAGTTAAAACACATCTCGTTCCAACTAAATTCAATGAATTTGGGTCATGGACCCTGTTTACTTACCTTAAAATATGCATAAAATATGTCTTCGCAGCTCCCAACATGCGTCCCAATCCTCGATGCTCGACTCTAACCACTTATGTACTTAGTGTTCCCTTATGATCAATCTTATTTGTTTTAGAGACATTAAGTAGCATTTACCATTATTGTTTCTAATGTAGTTCAATTGTAGTCTAACTTAACTATTTATAACTTAGCACCTATTATGTTCTTGGTATTAGGCTACTAAGTGTCATTATTTTCTAGGCAATATAACTTGACAAATTTGTGCTTAAAATGATCATGAAGAGTCTTACAAATCTTTCTAAGTCAATTTGGTGTGAAATCATTCCTTTTATTCATTTCAAGTCCTCATTGGGCACTTAGCTTGACCAAAAGTGTCTGAACTTGTTTAATATTGTTCAACACACTTTATCTATTGTCTTTTAGTGTTATTGTGCTAATTAGGATTAGTAGAAATCATTTTAAATGAGTGTACAACACTAGTTTGTAAAACAGTCTCCTACGGACTTCAAAATAAATATTTGAAAGTTAGTTTTCCTCAACTTGAAAATTGACTTAAAATAGATAGAAATCTCTATAATTCTTAAGGTTGGTTATGTAAAGTCCAAATAATTGAAACCAAGGTTTTTGAGTGGTAAAATCTCATTTAAAATCATGAATACACAATTTGCAACTCTAAGTGAAATTCCAAGTCTATATTTGTAAATATTGAATTCTTAGTTGAAAAGCGATTAAAAATTGAGTTAGACACACCAGAAAATCACAAAACATGGCGGGTATCTTCACTATGAGTCAATAACACATTCTGGAGATTTCGGTTCAATTCTGACATCGTTTGTTGCTCGGAACACCTTAAGATGAAAATCAACTTATTAAGTATGCAAATTTCGCCTATTTGGAAACCAATTTGGAAAACTATTCAAAATACCTCAGAAAATTACAAAATTTATTGGACCACTTTCATATGATATAAATTTATGATGTAGGAATTTTGTTCCAATTCCAATGTCTTTTGATGCTTAGAATGTGTCTAAACTCACTTAACCTCAATTGGAAACTCACATTTTTTCCTATTACAAAACTATTTTCGAAAACCATTCAAAAATGTCAGAATAACTTGAAGATTTTGGGGAATAAGATTTTCAGTATGTTGATATTCTATATAAACTTTGGTAATATTTGGACTAGTGGAGACCCTCGGTAAATTTCCAAAAGTTTTAGCAAAAAAGTAGAGATTTTAGGCAAGAGTTTGATTCACGCCATGGGTGACACCGTGAGCATCGATCCCACTATGCCCCTCACAACATCATTTTGGCATCAATCCACACTGTGGATGGTGTCATAGGATCATGCCTATGGCGCTACTATTGGCGTCGTTCGAGAAAAAAAGGTGAATAATGTGATTTTCAATCCCCCGTCTTCCTCGCCGACTGCCGAGACTAAATCCACCCATATATGGCTACAAAACCTACCAAATAGTTCCTTCAAATGGGGTTTTACCTTAATTATAACATCAAACATCGTAATTTACATCATGTATCAACAATTCAACAACTACAAGCATTCATTTAAACTATAAACATTCAAGAAATTCAAGATTGGAAACCCTTAGTTGATCATCATTCATTATGAAACAAAAATACATTTGCATTATAAATCCATTTTAACACTCTAGGATTTCTCGACACACCAAAGCTCCCAATTTCATCATTAAATTATGTGTTTATATATGAGTTGTTACATTAAATTAGGACTCGAAAGGTCTCTTGCCTTCCTAGTTGGATAGATTTCTAAGTTAACCTTCACACCACATCTTTATCTTTGAATTTTCTGCACTCTTGGTGTTCTCTCCTCCGAAGCTCTTGCTATTTAGGGATGTTTCATGCGTAAAACCCTTGTAAGTTGTGACCTTTATATCTTTCTTGTATCTATATCTTTCTTGTATATTCACTCACCACTCATCTCTATGGAAATCTATGATATCTGAACTTCCCATCATCTCAACCATAAACTCCCATTAATGCTTACTATAGTCTCTTCTTTATGGATTTTTTAAATGGTTCAATTGCTTGGGCAAATTCGAGGACCTTTTAGCACGAGCTTTGGTTCTCATGAATTTTAGGTTCTACGATGTCAATTTTTCACTTCATAATAAGTATCAAAATTTATCTAAGTCTTGTCTACACATCGACCCATTAATTCCCCCAATTCATCGTACGCACTCTTATGTAACCTTCTTGCGATTTCAATGAGAATTAACATGATCCATCAAAAATGAATTAAAGTCTTTAGGATAATCCAATAATACAACCATAAAGCAAATATAATACACCTCGGTGGTGACTCTCAAGGGTCGACTAAGTTCACCACGTCACTCCAAGTCCAAGTAAAGGTCCTGAAAATGACATATGGCATGAGTTAGAGTTTCGGGGTCGTTACATATATTATTTTGTTTAATCTCTTTAATTATGATGCATTTTATTATTACAGGTGTACAAGATATTATAGAATTTACTTATTTGAAATCGTTTTAGTTTATGGTCGGTGATTATAGGTTTGACCGACGACATGAGAAAAGGATAGCTTTTCAATTTTCTGTGACTTGCTTAGTCTTTTTTCTCTATGTATGTACTCGTTTATATATAATATATCGTATTAATGAGTTTTTTTGTTTAAGTGTGGATATGATCTCTTTTAAACTATTGTAATAGTTTTGGATTGGATTGGGATAATTATGGAAACAAAGTTGCATTGGTTTATGGATGAAAATGATTTGATTTCCTATGATAGGCTAGAATTAATATATTTCTTGTTAATGAAATATATTGTTATGCGGTGGGTTATGACTCTTTCGGCATTTCCACCAAGCTGAGCCAGTCTTGTTTCAAAATTTTTGAAGGCCGATTTTATGGTTTAGGCTTACAAAAAGAGGAGGTGGTGTGAAAAGGTTTTAAGGAATTTCGAGTATCATTTAACCAATTTGAACAAACTTTGAGTTTAAAATTAAACTTTCGGATCCTATATGCTTGAAAAAGTTTATATTGGATTATTACAAGGCCGAGGTTTTTTTATTTATTGATGGAAAGGTTAATGGTGACTAGATTATCATGGGATTAAGGTAATCTAGGCCACTCAAATGCCCTAATTAGGTGGGGTCTGTAGAGTGCATATGCATTGCCCAAGTGCTCCCTGTACACGATGAGCAACAACTCAATTTCTTTTTTTATAATTGATCGACAACGTCACAATAATACAAACAACAACATAGCAGTCCTTCATCTTCATCTCCCTAACTAATTAACACCTCACAATACCAACAATAGATGCACACATCCCTCTAACATCGTCATCAACATCTCCTCGTCACACTTACTCATAATCTTATGCTCAACACAAATAACCACAAACATAACAATTTCAAGAACTATAAATAGCAACAATCACCCCCATCTTTAACGACTCCAGTAATCTAATCTTATATGCTTTATAGGAGTTTGACCTAACAGATCGTCTTAAATGGCACATTAGGTCAACACTCAGTCGTCCATGCTTAGGTAATAATTAAAATTATTTTATTTGTGTTTGATGTCATGTAGTACATTATGCCTTCCTATCTATCAATAGTGCATATAATTTTAATGATTTTGACCTTCGACGTCAATGGACAAGAGTTTACTTCGAGTAGTGTACGCGCGAAGGTATTAGGTAGGATTGTTGTAAACTCCAATATATGGCTAGTTTTACTTAAGACATAAATGAAATGAAATGGTTACCTAAGTTATTCTAATAAAACTTATCTAACTAGTCTAACTTTAAAGAAAAAGAAATACCGAAGTTTTATTATGGATCCAAACTAATAGCTTTAATGAGACTAAGTTGAGGGCTTATTAATCAAAGTTTTCTTATGGTCAAATTAACGTAAGTAAGAAAAAATATTAAATTTGGCCTAAGTTTGAGAAAAACACCATTATGGTTATTTATGATCCTAACTTACCAAGTTAATGTCATGAAACATTTATGTGGATTTAAATAAAGAACATTCTGTTGGCGTATTAAATGGACCTAGGGATCTCTTTGTTGACAAACTATAGATTATTAGTGTGCATCTATGGAGTGCATGTCCCATTAAATAAGGAGTTATAGATCTCCCTAGAGATTTATGAGATTGAGAGATAAAAAGTTCATCTAGACGCTAGATTTTAATGACTAAGACTATAAAAGGGCTTTTCTTCTTTAAATGCATTAAGAGAAGAAGGAAATTCCAGCAAGCTTTATTGTGAGATTTTTTATTTGGAGCTAGAAGTATTTGTGAATCAAGAGAAGTAATTGAAGTGTTACGCGATTCAAATCCTAGGTAACAACATTTCTTTCATTTCATACTCAAATATGGGTGTTTTTGGTTCATACATGTGCTGAAGTTTTAGAGCTTTTGTTTCTCACTATTTAGGAAAATTTTGATCTTAATTATAATGATTACAAAGCTCTTGAAGAACCCAATCGATGGTGTCCAAAATTGGTCAAGATACATAATGCTTATACGTCTCAATTTAGCTTTCTACTGTTCAACCATTGGGATTTTTTAAAATCTTAAACTATAATGGACTGAATTTGTGTGTCATTAATTGTTCAAAGCATGAAGATTTACTCTGGCACCGAATTTCTTAAATGGTTTCAAAAGTTGCACAAATGATTAAGTTTGAGCAAGCTTTGATGTTTATGTTGTTTATGAATAGTACATGTTTGATAAATGCCAACTTATTAGCTGAAATACAAGATAGCATAAGTCCATATATTTCTTCTCTAAATTGGTTGATTTTTTATGTTATTTTTGGATGTTTAGACAAGCTTCTCACAAAAAATACCACCTTTTTTGGATGAGTGGTTTGAGAGTTATGGATTTTCTAACATTACCAGACCGAAACTCTCTCAAGTTGAGTTATTTTGGCACTTTGAGCATAACTCTCAATTTTAATCGCATTTGAGTGTAATTTACCATTTCGAAAGCTAATACATAGAAAAGACTTGAGATTAGCATTTCTTAATGCTTAAGTCATCTTCTTTGTCGAAATCGGGCTAAAAATTAGTTCTAATCCGTCGAGATATTCTTTTTGCATGTGTTTGGATGTCGAGATCTTTTCTGTAGGTCTCCACAAGTCCAAAACTAATCAAAATCACCAAAATAGCTTGAAATACTACATTTTAGGTTTCCTAAAAGTTTCAAGTGATTTTGAGGTGTTTTGAATGATTTTTTAAATGGGTTTTGAAATAGGCAAAATTTACTTACTTAATGAGCTAATTTTTTACTTAAGGTGTTCCGGGCATCAAATGATATTAGAATTGAACCAAAGTCTTCATAACATGTTAGTAGATCATAGTAAACGTGTTAACATAGTCTCATGATTTTGCGTTGTGTCTAACTTATTTTCAAGTCATGCTTCGAATAAGAGATCGATATTTACAAATAAGGACTTAAAGCTTTACTTAGAGTCTCAAATTTGATTTTTGATCATATTAATTAAATCTTATCACTCAACAACCTTAGTTTAAATTTAATAGACTTCGATGAATCGACATCGAAAATTTTGGAAATTTCTATGAATGTTTTAGTCGCATTTCAAGTCGCATAAAAACTAAGTTTTTCGGAAATTATTTTAAGGTCCTTGAGGGACTATTTTGCAAACCAATGCATTAAACCAACTTAAAATGATTTTCAATGGACTTTGATGATTCAATAAAACTTAAAAACAACGGGGAAAATGTCTACAACCTCGTAACATCTTGTTTGGGCATTTTAACCGAGTTAAGTGTCAAATAGGTACTTAAAACGAATAAAAGAGGCCTCTCAAGATTATTTCTTTGCATCAAGCCTTCGTATAAGATAAGAATAAGCAACTAGGGACGTTAGGGATTTAGTATAAACATTCCTAGGACACATTGAAGTTGAGATTTGGTCTAAGTTAAATAGAAAAGACATTGAGGCAAATAGTGGACTATTTTACAATGAACAAAAATAATAAAACTTAAATAAGCTCTAACATATACAAAATGAACTCTAATAGCTACCAGGGGCCTAGAGCAGTAGTGTTGGGTATCAAGACTATAGTACAAGCGGGTGGGAGCCACATTTAACATGGATATTATTGCATTTTGAAGTAAGTAAACCTGTAAGAGCATCGACATGATTTATTTTCAACTTCCTTTTGTTAAGCTCTTGAAAAGCATTTCATAATTGTATTTCATACTTATTTAAAATGGCATAGGGTCTAGGTAGTCCACCAGTTGTGTCATCTCGCAAGTTAAGCATTTGGTGTCACAGTTGCTTCTTGATGAGGACTATTCAAGGGATAAAGCATCTGGGTCACTGTGGCTTACCTTGATAGTGAATGAGTTATTGGAAGTGACTTGATGAGTCAGAAGTGTTTGGAAAGTCATGACGAGGAAGTTGAAAGTGGCTTTAGGCTCTCCGTGTCAACTTTAAACTACGTTATACTCTAATGACTTGCAACTTCGACCAGATTACCTATTCGTCTATTTGTTTTGCTTCCTTGCCTCTTTATTTTCACTATTTACTTGATTAGTCTATTTATCACGCACCTTTTTATTTTATTTACAACTTTCTTTACATATCTTCATGATTTAGAGAATATTGTAATTTATTATTCAAGAATATTGTTAAATTTTTTTGGATTTACTGAGTCGAATTTTCTCCATCGTTTGTGAGAATTGCGGTTCCCTCGAGAACTAAAGGGAAATAGCATTTACTTGGTGATTACCTGTGAGCTACCTTCAGAACAAACTTCATTAATCTTACTTCATAGGTTTTTTGTCATTTCGTTATATATATGGCTATGTATTCATGATTTTTATGCTTTTGGGTACTTAGGGACGTGAGATACACTTCATGATACATGTATATGCATATTGTACTATTTAGCACCAGTTATATGCTTGATATCACATTGTTTGTGGGATTTTCATGCATAGGTTAACCCGACTTTATTTCTAATTATCAACAATGTTGTTTAAATTATTTTAAATTGCTTCCGTTATCGTAATCGACATTAAAGTTATTATCATGAACTTTATAAACTTTAATAAAAACAATAAGGAAAATTAAGTTTAAATAAGAGACTGACTAAGTGTGCGTTGACTGGACGGTAGTTGACCAGGGGTCCACATAGGTCTAGTTCTAGGTGAGGCCCAGTTTTTGGCAATAGGGGTCGTCACAATTGGTATCGGATAGAAATGTTTTTACCTTAACTCTTAATAAGCCACAACTTAACTAAAAAATGAACATAGAGTTAGGATAACTGGAACTTAGTGTGGAAATCCTTTAAATCTAACTTAGAGTCTTAGTAGGGAAATGAAATGAGTTGGTGTCAAGACCCGGCTCACTAAGCCCTATCTTAAACTAATTACCCTAATTAGTCACCTTAACCAAACTTTAAACTTTAAACTTTAAACTATAAAATGATTTTAATTCAATCCCAAAACTTCTCCAAATCAAAATTAAAATCGTTACTTAAACCTTAGTTCTCAACTTTTTTTAACTAGAGCAAATTAGGAAATAATATGAAATGTTTTCCGTATTTTTATAATAATTTTGGCAGTACCTCCTCTAAATATGGACTGCCGACATCCAAAACTTAATAGACAACATAATAGGGAGATGTAACGGCCCTAGTTTCACAACCCAAATTGGGCCCCGCCGGCCTAGACTTACGTGGACTCCGAGTCAATACTTGCGACGTCAACGCAAGCCTAGTTAGCCTTCCTAACCATTTTTCATTACAAGGCAACAAACTTTAACATTTATAGAGAGTTATTCAAATTTGTAAATTATCAAAGTTTATGCAGAAGCGATCTCAACTTAAACAATCTAAACAACTCTACACAAATAAGTCAGGACAACCTAGAGTGTGGAAACCCCTCATAACTCAATCAATATGTACAATAATCCAAAATTAGCTCGCTATAAACTTACCCCATGGACTGCTACCTCGGTCCCACGTCGACATCCAACTCGAGGTACGTCTCCGCTCATCTCGACACCGATATGCCCTGTATGTACCTTACTCGCACATTTCAGAAATTAATTAGTTTAAATTGTTCAATCTTTAATATACTACATAATACAAGCTTCAAACAAAAATAGCATACCTTGGTGTCGCTTCCTGAGGTTTGGACATACGTATCAGTCCCACATACGAGCTTGAAATGACACGTGGAACGAATTAGATTTTAGGGTCATTACAGGAGAGGCCTAAAAGGACTCACGACTCCCCATAGTTCATAATATGATATCAATATGAAATTATAAACTGAACTGCAACTTATAAACCTTAATTACAAATCTCAACCTCAAACAAAATCTAAAACCTATCTAAAAACTTTAACTATACAAAAGTAAATTATTTAAGTTCCAAACCTAGTTCAACTCAATTCATGAAATTCTCAAGTTGTTTATTAAAAGATTAATGTCTTATGCTCACCCTAAAACCCAAAACAAAATAATATATATCGTAAATTAAGTTGGAACTTTCTAAGAACTAGAGAATGAAATAGAAGACTAAGAACTTCTACTACTACAAACTACTACTACAAAGGAGAAGAGAAGAAATGAGATAGTTGGAATGAGAAGTTTTCATTCAACTTGGTATGTTCTTACAATGAGGTTAGCATCCTTTATATAGGCCATTTGGTATGATGACAAATGTGTCTTAGCAATGTGGGACAATTAACATATACACCCCATGTCATACAACACTTTACAAGTAATCAATGTGGGACAATTAACACATACACCCCATGTCATACAACACATTACAAGTAATTTGACAATACATGGAAGAGTTGGTGTACATCGAAAATGACAATACAAGTTACATGACTACACAATATGTTGGTGTGCATGCATGGTCATCCACACTTCACAACACTCCCCCTTGGATGACACTTGCTTAGAGGTTGTGCCTCGTTAAAACTTTTACTAAGAAAACCCTGTAGGAAAAAATATAGTAAAAGAAAAAGAGTACACTATTCTCATAAATATTAAGACGGGCATAATATTGTTAAGATTGCCTCATTAAAAACCTTGCTAGAAAAACCCAATGGGATAAAATCATAGCTAAGGGAAAAAGAGTGCAATACACTAATCAATAACTCCCCCTCATGTGCATGGGTGAAACTTGTTCAGTTTCTTTACTTGCAACGTCTTTAAGTTTACGCATGCCAATACCATATGTAAGCCTTTTAAATGTCGTAGTTGGTAAGGCTTGTGTGAATAAATCAGCAAGATTATCACTCGATCGGATTTGCTTGAAATCAATTTCACCATTCTTCTGAAGCTCATGCGCATAAAATAATTTTGGTGAAATATGTTTTGTTCTGTCCCCTTTTATGAATCCTTCACTTAATTGTGCAATAGATGCTGCGTTATCTTCATATAATATGGTTGGAAAGTTTTTTATTGAAGACAATCCACATGATTCTTGAATATGTTCAATCATGTTTCTCAACCATACACATTCACGACTTGCTTCATGAATTGCAAGTACTTCAGAATGGTTGGAAGAAGTAGCAACCATAGTTTGCTTTACTGACTTCCATGATATAGCAGTATTACCACATGTGAATACATATCCCGTTTGACAATGGGCCTTGTGGGGATCAAATAAAAATCCAGCATCAGCATAACCTTGGAGATTCAATTTTACCTCTCTCGAGTAGAATAAACCCATGTCACTTGTTCCTCGAAGATATTGAAAAACATGTTTAACCCCATTCCAATGTCTTCGAGTTGGTGAAGAGCTATATCTTGCTAGTAGGTTGACAACAAAAGCAATGTCAGGTCTTGTACAGTTTGCAAGATATATAAGTGCACCAATTGCACTTAAATATGGTACCTCCGGACCAAGTAGCTCTTCATCACTTTCATGAGGTCGAAATGGATCCCTATCCACTTCAAGTGATCTGACAATCATTGGAGAGCTCAATGGATGCGCCTTGTCCATATAAAATCTTTTTAATATTTTTTCAATATAATTTGATTGATGGACAAATACTCCACTTGAAAAATGTTCAATTTGCAAACCAAGACAAAGTCTTATTTTTCCAAGTTCTTTCATCTCAAATTCCTTTTTCAAGTATTCAGATGTTCTAACGATGTCGTCGTGTTTTCCCACTATATTTAAATCATCAACATATACATCAAAAATCACAAATCATGTTGATGATCTTTTAATGAAGACACATGGGCAAAGCGGATTATTTACATATCCTTCTTTCAGTAAATAATCACTAAGGCATTTGTACCACATTCGCCCCGATTGTTTCAATCCGTACAAAGACCTTTGTAATTTTATAGAATGCATGTTATGAGGTTTTAATTTTATTTCATCGGATATTACAAATCTATCAGGGATTTTCATATATATCTCACTGTCTAGGGATCCGTACATATATGTTGTAATGACTCCATTAAATGCATATCAAGCCCTTCAGAGACTGCAAGGCTTATCAAGAATCGAAATGTGATTGCATCTATAACAGGAGAATATGTTTCCTCATAATCGATGCCAGGTCTTTGTGAGAAACCTTAAGCTACAAGTCTTGCTTTGTACCTTGTAAGTTCATTTTTTTCATTTCTCTTTCGTACAAATACCCATTTATATCCAACAGGTTTTACGCCATCTGGCGTTTGGACAATCGGTCCAAAAACCTCTCGTTTTCTTAACGAGTTTAGCTCTGCTTGTATAACATCTTGCCATTTTTGCCAATCAGGTCTTTTTTGACATTCGTCCACTGATCGTGGTTCTGGATCATCATCAATTTCACATATTTCAAAGGACACATTGAAAGCAAATATATCATCAGGAACAATTTCATTTGGATAACAAATCTTACCAGAGTTTAAATAATTTATTGAGATCTCAATATTTTCATCTTTTTCCTCTTTTTCTAGAGGAAGTTGTTACTCATCAGAATCAACTTGTTCTGACAAACCCTTATCAAATGATTCTTGTGCTTTCTCATGAGTATTTTGATTTGTATTTATTTTTACTCCCGTTTTCCTCTTTCGAGGAATTGTATCCTTTGAACCAACTGGTCTTCCACGCTTTAAGCATTTCGTTGGTTCTTATGCATTTTGTTGCATGGAGACATCAATTCTTGCAGGAGCATTTACAGCTGGAATATGTGATTTTGTCACTTGTTTTGCATCATTAAATGCATCTAGTAATTGATTTGCGATTCGTTGCAAATGAATGATCTTTTGAACTTCAAGTTCACACTGATTTGTGCGTGGATCATAATGTGATAAAGTTGATGCATTCCAAACAATTTCGCGCCATTCCTTTTGAATTGATTTCTTATCTCCCCCTAATGGTGGGAAAATCGCTTCATCAAAGTGACAATCAACAAAACGTGCAGTAAATAAATCCCCTGTTAAAGGCTCAAGGTATCTTATAATGGACGATGAGTTAAATCCAACATAAATCCCAAATTTTCGTTGTGGACCCATCTTAGTTCTATTGGGAGGTGGTATAGGAACATACACTGCAAAACCAAAAATCCTCAAGTGTGAAATATTTGGTTGTTGACCTAAAATGAGTTGCATGGGGGAATGTTCATGGTATGCGGTAGGCCTATAACGAATGATAGATGCTGCATGAAGGACTACATGTCCCCAAATTGAAGTTGATAACTTAGTTCTCATGATTAAAGGTCTGGCAATTAATCGAATGCGTTTGATCAGAGATTCTGCCAAACCATTCTGGGTATGCACATGTGGAACAGAATGTTCAATGGTAATTCCTACAGACATGCAATAATTTTTAAATGCTTGAGATTGAAATTCTTCGACATTATCAAGACAGATGGTCTTGATTGGGTTGTCAGTGAATTGTGCTCTTAACTTAATGATTTGTGTTAAATGTCTAGCAAATGCAACATTGCGGGTTGAAAGCAAACAAACATGTGACCACCTAGTTGATGCATCTATCAAAACCATGAAATATCTAAATGGTCCACAGCGAGGAAAAATATGACCACATATGTCTCTTTGAATGTGTTCTAAGAAAACTGGGAATTCCACAACAATTTTACTTGGGGATTGTTTAACTATCAATTTACCTTGAGACCAACTAGCACAATTATAATCACCAGTTGAAAATATTTTGTGACTCCTTAAAGGATGTCCATGCGAATTATTAATTATTCTTCGCATCATTGATGATCCTGGATGACCAAGCCGGTCATGCCATAAAATGAATGTCTTTGGATCATTAATTTTCTTATTCAAGACGACATTCGTTTCGACATGCCTTATATGAGTAAAATATAATCCAGAGGATAAAGCTGAGAATCTTTCTAACACTTTTTTTCTCCCATTTAAAACCAATGTGACATAGAGAAATTCTCTATTATTTTCGTTCATGGTTTCAATGTGATATCCATTTTGTCGAATATCTTTAAAGCTTAGTAAATTTCTTCTGGATTTTTCAGAGTATAAGGCATTGTCAACATGAATTGTTGTTCCCCCAGGCAACATAATATTTGCTCTTCCAGAGCCATTAATCAAATAGGAGATGCCATATATTGTTTGAATATTAGCCTCAGCTAAGTTTAAACTAGAGAAATATTCTCTATTTTTAAGGATTGTGTGCATTGTAGCACAATCAACAAGACATATATCGCTCTTATTTGATTCATGATTTGAACACATGATTTGTCGATTCATCTGGAAAAATAATATTTGGCAAACTAGAAAAGAGTCGTATTTCATTGATAAAAATTCATAATATTTTGCCTTTGATTTTGAAGGCATGGTAAAGGTCACAAAATTTTTTGGGTATATGTATGACAATATTTAGGCAAAATAGCCTTTCATATATGACAAAAAAAATATCACAATTATGAGCGCTCATTGTCAATAATTATTTACCCTTGGTAGTAGTGCACCACTTTTGTTCCACCTTTTGTCGGAATTGTCAATCGACATTTACCTGATATTTTCACCTTTTCCACGTCCATAAACTTATTATTGCGATCATGATCATTATATGCAACATATGCTTCTTAATTTGAAGCTAAACTAATTGGACGGGATCGATATTATATTTATAATATCTCATTATTTTACTCAGCTACCATGAGACAAGAAATCAATCCTTAATATTTATTGGATTGACGTGTGCACTCGATATTTGTTGCAACAATAAATCGAGGCGGGCCACGTGACCTTCTTTTTATTGTCTCATCAGTCATATTTCCACATAGCCTCAACATAGAGGTAATTAAAATTATGAAATTATAATTAATATTTGACTGATTAAATTTTGTAGCTTGAGACTCAACCGCTCATATTGAGCTTTTGGAGCATTACATTTTTTTGGTATTTATATATTTTTAACTTCATAGGGTGAAAATATATATGAAATATTCACTTTTCAAATCTCTAAAGAGATATTGGCAAATGATTGTGTACAACATACAACATTGCATAGATGCAAGCTTTATTCATAATTTGTAATATCTAATTATCATGACAAGAATTATAATAAGGTAACAAATTCAACTATGATTGATTAATATTTTGAAAGTAAATATAATATAAAATAATTTTCTCTTTTCTTTTATGTAAAAAAAACATAATATATGATTAAGTATATGTTCACAACTTGATTCATTAATAATCAAATGTACTATTCGTATGAGTTGGTGGGACAACCTCCAGGTTGGGTGGCGAGACAAAGTCTGCTTAATGCCATGCCTCCTCGAACGGGATAACCCGTCTCCCTTTCAATGTTTAGCTTTACCGGGGAAAAGGCTTACCCACTATCAACTCAAACTTATAGCATTATTTGTATTATAAAATCAAGAATAGAACGATAATTAATCGTTTGTAGTTTTAAGAGAAAACTAGTTATGTCACACATTGACTTTTGATTTCTGATGTAGAAGATCATACAAGACACAACTACAGAGCATACTTTCGCAATCGGTGACGTTATAATGTATAACATATGAATAAAGTTTGCATATAGAAGTGATGCAGGAAGCAACCATAATAATATATAAATAAATTGAACTTACTTAAATAACAAAAGTTATACCTTCCTAGCTTTGTCTCCTTAACAAGCCTTCTTGAACTTCAAGATCTCCTTAATGCTAGAGCAAGCTCGTGCTAATAACGTGTTGTAAATTAAGTTGGAACTTGCTAAGAACTAGAGAAGGAAATAGAAGACTAAGAACTTCTACTACTACAAACTACTACTACAAAGGAGAAGAGAAGAAATGAGATAGTTGGAATGAGAAGTTTTAATTCAACTTGGTATGTTCTTACAACGAGGTTAGCATCCTTTATATAGGCCATTTGGTATGATGACAAATTTTCTTAGCAATGTGGGACAATTAACATATACACCCCATGTCATACAACACTTTACAAGTAATCAATGTGGGACAATTAACACATACACCCCATGTCATACAACACATTACAAGTAATTTGATAATACATGGAAGAGTTGGTGTACATTGGAAATGACAATACAAGTTACATGACTACACAATATGTTGGTGTGCATGCATGGTCATCCACACTTCACAACATATAAACAATACTTACATATAAAGGGAAAAACCTCCTCAGTAGAAATCCTCTAGCTTCCTATTTCTTTTCGGTCCTTCTTAGCCTTAGAACTCGATAAAGCCATTTCGAGAGCACCAAACAACAACATGCACAAATAAACAATGTCAGATAAGTAAACATCTACCTTGTTTCGTACGACATGTAATAACAAGAGATAATATGAGTATTCCTCAATAAACAAAATACTGAAATATATATATGACATGAATCGCCATTCCCTGTTATAAGCTCATAAACAGCATGCCCTATCACGATAAACCTAGAACAGTACTATGAGTAAATGCGTACTACCCCTGGGTCGACATTACTTGCCTTAGACACCTGCTATATGTGTAGTATGGAGTTGAGCACCTCACACTCTTACGACCGAAGCAGGGGAAACTCGATTCGGATGCGATAAATACATGATCAAGAGTTTCACTCCCTTACTATAAACCATATTATAGTAAAAAGTAAGAATAATGTTTACTTACAATCAAACCAACGTAAGTTGGTTAAGCGATTCCTCGCTCGCACGTTTCCCAAATTCCCTTATTCCAAAATCCTATTAAATCACAAGAATTCATAATTTATGAGTCTTGACTCAATTATACCATTTTTCAGCAATTTCTCATAATTTTCAAGTTAGGTCCATGTTTAAATCCATTAAAAAATCCCGACAACTCTTTTAAATACTCCAAAAATCTCTCGAGCCCTCAATTCCACAATTTGATTCCTAATTACTTTATTTTATAACTAATTTTCCTCAAAAACCAGTTTAAATGATTTTTGATATTCAATTTGTTGTTTGAAGCTCGATCGGCCATAATTACGCTTTACGAGGCAAAACCCTGGTAAAAGTTTTGTGAAAATTCTGACTTTTCATGATTTCCTCAGGAATCCAGAGTTTCTATTTATTTGGCCCAAAATCCCATTTTTTCAGAATTTTTAACTATTTTTTCAGGGTTTTTCTTTTAATTTCTCGAAATAAAACTATTTTTATTTTTGTTTTATTTCTTTAAATGGATGAAAGGGGTTTGATCCCTTGAACCGGGTCTGGTTCGACCGGTTCAAGGGATCATCCCCTTCCTCTCACTGTTTCATTAAAAACAAAACAGGGGGTTACCTCTGTTTCGTTTCAATGAAACGACCCTCTTCTTCAATTCTCTTAGGGCAGGGATTCCTCTCCTCATCATCTTCTCCCTCCCAACGTCTTCTTCTTCACCTCGTCCCCCGCCGCCCCCACCCCCCACCCCCACTGCTTTCGTTTTAATGTGTGTGTTCTTGCTGTTATATCGTTTGTTGTTTGTTGTTTGTTGTTTTCGTTTGATCAATCAATGAAACTTTCATTTCCCTTTTTTCGAATTTACAGCAGTCCAAAACCATCACGCAGTTCTTATTTCGATTCACAACCAAATCCAACGCACAAATTCGATGCTCACCTTGATTGATGCACACACATTGTCTCAGCTTCTCTCTATCTCGAAAGAGATAAATGAACTAGCGATGAAGAAGACAGATATCTACACAGTGAGAACGGCAGAGGATCAACCCAGAGGGGGAGAGATGAAAACGAAGAAGATGAGAGGAAATTGTGAACAATCGTACAGTGAAGCCGATGACCCTGTTTCGAATTTTTATTTGCAAACCAAAAGGGTAGCCTAATTACTCTTTTACCCTTTACTTATTATACTCAAGTATATAAACCAGTTGCCCCTTCATGTAATTTGCCACTTTTTTTTTTATTTAATTTCATGTTTATCTCTTATTTTTATGTTTAAGTTAAACCCCGGAAAAATACCCCGATTACGCCAAAATTGGAGAAAATACCTGCACACTCTGAAACACTCGGACGACACGTTTAAACACTAATTTGAAGCATATTCCACAACAAATAAAGTATAATAAATACAATAGGCACATAACAAACAAAAATATAATTTACTTCATGATCTCTGGTTTGTCACACGTGGGTCCCGCCTCGAATTCCTAAAAATTAAATCAAATATGAAAATCGTTAATTAGTTTGGTAATCCAGTTAAGGAAATTCTTGGATTTCAAAATTTTTCCCAACTAATTAAAAATTTCGTCATTGAAATTTAAACGTAAAAGTTACCTGGATCAAAAGATATGCGGAAAATGATCTTTCATATAAGACTTTCACTACATGTTAACTGTAAATCTCCATGAAATAGCCACATAACAAGTACAAGTGAAATTTCTTTGGTCATCAGCTTCTAAATCTTTCGATCCATGATCTCAATAGGTTGCTCTTCATAAGTAATATATTGCCTCAAATCAAACTGATTCCACTCGTCTATATGATGTAAATCCGGCTCCTTACGAAGCATAGAAATGTGGAATACGTCATGAGCTCCGGCAAGATGAGACGGTAAAGCAATCTTGTAAGCAACCTTATCAACTTTCTGCATAATCTCAAATGGACCAATAAACCTAGAGAGTTTTCCTTTCAATCCAAATATGTATAATCCTTTCCGAGGTGACACATTCAGATATACCCAATCACTAACATTGTATTCAACAACTCGGTTGTAGAAATCATAATAACTCTATTGCCTGTCCTAAGTAGCTTTCAGCCTCTGATGAATTTGTTCAACTACTTTTGTGTGATCTTGTATAATTTGTGGCCCTAACTCAGCTAAAACTTCTGGTTCAGCCCAACATGATGGGGCTCTACATGGTCGACCATATAAGGCTTTGAAAGGTGTCATTCTAATACTTGCTTGATAGTTATTATTGTACGAAAACTCACACAATGGAATGTATTCCTCCCAAGAGCCTCCGTATTCAAGAAAGCATGATCTCAACATATCCTCCAAGACCTGAATCGACCACTCCGATTGACCATCAGTCTACGGATGAAACGCAATACTGAATCTTTATTGAGTACCAAAGCGTTCCTGCATACTTTGCCATAACCTAGAGGTGAACTGAGTACCTTTCTCAGAGACAATAGAAAGCAGTACTCCATGTAAATGAAGAATCTCACGCTCATAGATGTTACTCAACTCTGGAAAACCATAATTAAGATCTACTGGGAAAAAATGCGTAGATTTCATCAACCTATCAATCATAACCCATATACTATAGTGTTTCTTCTGAGATCTAGGTAGATGAGTCACAAAATCCATAGCAATATGCTCCCACTTCCATTTATGAATGGGCAGTGGCAGAAATGTTCCTCTTAGTCTCCACCTTTCGGCTTTAACCTATTGGCAAATATCACATCCTCTAACATAATCAACATCGTCCGACTTCATCCCTAACCACTAATATAAACGACACATGTCGTGGTACATATTAGTCCTGACAGATGAATACGATACCTATATTAGTAGGGCTTTCTGAGTATCTCATCTTGGATCTCAGCCACTAATAGAATCCACAACCTACTCCTGAATCTCTGACTCTGATCATTTGATTTTGTCCATTCTAAATTATCGGTGCTCCTTGCCAATTCCCTAAACTTTTCTTTATCAACATCATTGAATTGGCTCTCAAAAATTCGCTGAATAGAGACAGTCTGCGCCCTGAGCTGAACGAAAACAGGTAAATCATAGGATTCTGGAAGCTCCGACAAAGACATAGATGTAATTTCCTTGAGTAACTCATACTGATAGGCCATATGACAAGCCACCTCCAATGCCTCTTCCCATTTCCTACTTAATGCGTTAGCTAAAACATTAGCTTTCCTAGGATGGTATTCAAGACTGAAATCAAAATCTTTCAAATGCTCAAACCATCACCTCTATCTCATATTCAATTCCTTCTGCAAGAACAAATACTTCAAACTCTTATGATCCGAAAAAAAAGTAAATCTTTCCCCATATAGATAATGTCTCAAGAGCTTTACAACAAATACAATCACCGCTAGCTCGAGATCATGAATAAGATAATTTTTATCGTGAGTTCTCAAATGACGAGAAACATAAGCTATAACTCGGTTATCCTGTATCAACACACAACCAAATCCCATTTGAGATGCATCGTTAAAAACTACGAATTCTTTATCTGGATTAGCTAACACAAACATTGGAGCTGTAGTTAATTAGCTCTTAAGCTTAGCAAAAAAATTTTCACAAGCATTTGACCATACAAACTCTACATTCTTGTGGTTCACCTAGTGATAGGAGAAGCTATTTTGGAGAAATCTTGCACAAATTTGCGATAATAATTGGATAAAATGAGAAAACTCCTTATTTTAGTCACAGTGGTCAATTCCAACCAATTCATAATTGCCACAATCTTCGCAAGATCTACTGCAATTCCATCAGCTCCAACTACATGTCCTAAAAACTTAACTTCTGAAATCCAAAACTCACATTTACTAAACTTGACATATAACTGATAACTTCTCAAAATTTGAAGAATAACTCTAAGATGTTCTTCATGCACTTCACAAGTTTTAGAATATAACATAATATCATCAACAAACACAATCACAAAGTGGTTTCAATATGGCTTTAATATCTGCTGCATCAGATCCATAAACATAGCCAGTGCATTGGTCAAACTAAAAGGCATTACAATAAACTCATAGTGATAATAACTCGTATTGAAAGCAGTCTTATCAACATCCTCTACCGTAAACCTCAACTAATGATAGCCGGATCAGAGACCAATCTTTTAAAAGAACTTAGCTCTAGTCAGTTGATCAAACGAGTCATCAATATGCGGTAAAGGATGGTTATTTCTAATCGTCACTTAGTTCATTTGTCTGTAATCTATACACATTCTGAGTGTCCCATCTTATTTCTTCATAAAAGAACTGGTGGATCCCAAGGGGATTTACTAGGACGTATGAATCCTTTATCGATCAACTCTTACAATTGATTCTGCAACTTTGCAAGCTCAGGCTTAGCCATCCTATACGTCGGAATAGAAATGGTTTTAGTTCCAAGAACTAAATCAATAATAAAACCAATCTCTCATGGTGGTGGCTCATAGTGGTGGTAAGCTAGGTAGATCATCAGGGAAAACATCTGCAAATTCACACATCACATGAATATTTTCCAACTTCGGCTGATTTCTTTGCCTTTATGCTAACCATTACGACAAGAATTTCCATTTCACGTCTAGTGGCAACCCTACTTCTAATCACTGGCAAATTAGTAATAGCTTTCGTATAGGTAAAAATTGGACAACCTGAAATGTAGAAATCTATCGTCTTATGGATCCAAGCCAGGTGTGCATGATATGCAACAAGCCAATCTATTCTTACGAGTGCATCAAACTCTAAGAACTCTAAAATATGAAGATCTGTAGGCATCTCATGACCTGCAATCTCCATGATACACCTCTCGCATATAAAATGTGGATATACTTTGTCCCAGCTGCAATACTGAGAACTAAATATATGTTGACTCTTACCGGAGTCAAATCCAACTAATCAACCATTCGACCAGAAATAAAGGAAATAATAGAACTAGAATAGCATAAAACTTTCATAAGATGACCATGAATAGAAATAATAATACCTTATATTAGATTTTTCTTGGCGTCCACGTCTAGCTCAACAATAGCCTGAACATGTTCCCTAGCCTAAGGTCCATAATGAATTGAGGATGAAGAAGTCTGTCCCTGATTCAACTTCGAACAATCCTTCTTAAGATGCCCCATCAATCCACATTCAAAACATGGTCCAACTGATCTACTGCCTACTGACGAAGCCTGTGTACTAGTAGACCTCGGTGTATAACCCTGACTAACTCAACTGTCTCTGCTACTTTGTCTTCGTGACTCTGACTGTGCCTGAGAAGGTGTTTGTATACGTTGAAAGGTTGATGGAACTATTTGATATCGTGATGTAGATTGTGACTAAGACTACGATTGTATATGCGGAGTACAACTCGTGGCTGAAGGATGAGAAAATTTCTTAGCAAACCTCAGAACAAGTGGAGGGAAAATACTAGTTTGCATAGGACATGGTGTAAATGATATTAACGCTGAATCCCCATTCTTAACCCAACTTTCATTCCTTCTAACCTTCCTACTACGCCACCCCTAACCACTATCAGAACCCTGACCTGTTTCCACAACACCTCTCCGTCGACTTTCCCTATCTATATGAAAGAATTCGACCATTTCAAAACCATAAACTACCTTAAAAGCTTCAGGAATGTCCCTGGCCTCGTCGTTGACAAATATTTTCTTTCAAACCTAGTTTGAATTTTAGAATTTTATTGACCTCTGGCATGTCTATTTGCCCATTTACTATCAACAAGTAATTGTTGCATATTCAATTACTGACATATTTCTTTGATCAAGGTTATCAAACTCAATTTTCTTCTCTAAAACCATAGTCTCAGTAAAATACTATTATCTGAACGCCTCAATAAACTCGGACCACGTCTCGTACGCTGGTTGTGTCTCGAGTATAGTTCTCCACTACATCGAGGCATCTGATTTGAGATAGTGAGTTGATAAAATGACCTTTAGGTTCTCTGGAGTATTAAGCAGCCCGTGGATCTTCTCTTGATTTAAAACCCATTCATCAATCTTTTTCAAGTCAAAACCACCGTAAAACCTCTATAGGCTGTTCTTTGTGAATTCACTACGCAATTTGTCTTCCCTCATCGGTTCGATAACTGCTGGCCTATCCACTAGAATAACTGGTGGTATAACCCTCGCCTTCACCCTTGGCTGAGCTATCGAGGTAGCCTACTCCTCTTAGACTACAGGATCAGTCCGAACTACTAGTGCTGCTAACATGGCACCCTGAGCCTTCATCTATGAAAGTGTATTGGCGATTTGTTGATGTTGTGCGGTGATCGTCTTTGTCCCCTTACAAAATGACCCATAATCCACATACCGAGGATCCATAGGGTCTCCACCGTGTCCACTTATGATTCTGCAAGACAATTTGCAATTAATCATGAATAAGGAGTCGTATATCAATCGATATAATGGTATAAAAACAACAAACATAACATCAATATAATATATCCCTAACTCATAATTACTTCCCAACTAATCGCGCTAAATCATGCTTTGGTTTTTAACCAAATTTTATCCTCAAGTTGAGCAAAACATTGACTTTGTCGCCCTTTGATTCTCAATCAAAAGTTTATCCTTAATTGAGCCAAACTATGGCTCTGATACCAACTCAGTCACGACCCATCTCACTAAGCTCCGACTTAAACAAATTACCCTAATTGGTTACCTTAACCATATATTTAACTTTAAACCTCGAAGTGATTTTTAATTCAATCCTTAAACTTCTCCAAATCTAAATTGAAATTGTTATTTAAACATTAGTTCTCGAACTTTTTAAATTGGAGCAAATTAGTAAATAATATGCAATTTATTTTCATAATTTTACAATAATTTTGGCAGCTCCTCCTCTAGATATGGACTGTCGGCATCCAAAACTTGATAGACAACAGAATGGGGAGATGCCTAAAAGGACCATAACACCCCATAGTTTATAATATGATATCAATATTAAATTATAAACTGAACTGCAACTTATAAACCTTAATTACAAATCTCAACCTCAAACAGAATCTAAAACTTGTCTCGAAAATTTAACTATACAAAAGTAAATTATTTAAGTTCCAAACTTAGTTCTACTCGATTCATGAAATTCTCAAGTTGTTTATCAAAAGATTAATGTTTTATGCTCACCCTAAAACCCAAAACAAAATAATATAAACGATAATTATATATAAAGGGAAAATAGCTCCTCAACAAAAATCCTCTAGCTTCTTTTTTCCCTTTCGGTCATCCTTAGCCTTAGAACCTGATAAAACCATTTTGAGAACACCAAACAATAGTGTGAACAAAATGAATAGTGTCAGATAAGTAAACATCTACTTTGCTTCGTACGACAGGTAATAACAAGAGATAATATAAGTATTGCACGATAAACAAAATATTGAAATAAATATACAACATGAATCCCCATTTCCTGTTCTAAGCTCATAACAAGCAGGCCATCTCACGATGAACCTAGAACAGGAGTATGAGTTAATGCATGCAACCCCGGAGTTGACATTACTCGCCTTAGACACCTGTCGTACGTCTAGTTTGGAGTGGAGCACCTCACACTTTTACGACAGAAGCAGGGGTAACTCTATCCGGATACCATGAATGCACGATCAAGAGTTTCACTCCCTCACTATGCAAAATATTAACCATATTACTTTAAAAAGCAAGAAATAATGTTTACTAACAATCAAACCAACGTAAGTTGGTTAATTGATTCTTCGCTCGCACGTTCCCCGAATTCCCTTGTTCCAAAATCCTATTAAATAAAGAAAATCCATAATATATGAGTCTCGGCTCAATTGTATCATTTTTTTTAACAATTTCTCATAATTTCCAAGTTATGTCGATATTTAAATCCATTAAAAAATTCGGACAACTCTTTTAAATACTCCAAATATTTTCCAAGACCTCAATTCCACAATTTGATTCCTAATTACTATATTGTATTGCTAATTTACCAAAAAAACCAATTTATATGGTTTTTGGAATTCAATTTGCTGTTTTAGGATTGGGTAAAAGTTTTGTGAAAATCCCGACTTTTCATATTTTCTATAGAAATCCAAAATTTCTATTTATTTGGCCTAAAATCCCATTTTATTCTGAATTCTTAACTATTTTCAGGGATTTTCTTTTAATTTCTCGAAATAAAACTATTTTTATTTTATTTTTGATTTTTTTTTAATGGATGAAAGGGGTTTAATCCCTTGAACCGGGTCTGGTTCGACCGGTTCAGGGGATCATTCCCTTCCTCTTACTGTTTCATTGAAATAAAATTGGGGGTTACCTCTGTTTCGTTTCAATGAAACGACCATCTTCTTCAATTCTCTTAGGGCAGGGATTCCTCTCCTCATCATCTTCCTCCCAACGTCTTCTTCTTCACCTCGTTCCCCCCCACTGTTTTCGTTTTCATGTGTGTTTTCTTACTGTTAGATCGTTTGTTGTTTTCATTTGATCAATCAATGAAACCTTCACTTCATCTCCCTTTTTTCGAATTTACAGTAGTCCAAAACCATAACACAGCTCCTATTTTGATTCACAACCAAATCCAACGCACAAATTCGATGCTCACCTTGATTGATGCACACACACCACTGTGTCAGCTTCTCTCTATGTTGAAAGAGATAAACGACCTAGCAATAATGAAGACAGAGAGAACGACAGAGGATCAACCCAAAGAGGGAGAGATGAAAACGAGGAAGATGGGAGGAGATTATGAACAATCGTACAGTTAAGAAGATGGATGCCCCTGTTTCGAATTTTTATTTGTAAACCAAGAGGGGCTAATTACCCTTTTACCCTTCACTTATTATCCTCAAGTATATAAACCAGGTGCCCCTTCATGTAATTTACCACTTTTTATTTAATTTCATGTTTATTTCTTATTTTTATGTCCAAATTAAAGCAGGAAAAAATTCCCCAATTTCACCAAAATTGGAGAAAATACGTATGGACAACGAAACACTTGGAGAACGCGTCAAAACACTAATTTGAACCCTATTTCGTGACGACTAGAGTGTAGTACATACAATAGGTACACATTAAACAAAAATATATTTTACCTTATGATCTCTGGTCCGTCACGCATTGGTCCCACCTTGAGTTTCTATGAATTAAATCAAATCCGAAAATTGTTAAGTAGTTTAGCAATCAAGTTTAGGAAATTCTCGAATTTCACAATTGGGAAAAGCATATACATGTTTTATACATGTTAATTTTGATATGTGTATGATATATCGTTAACTATGACTGATCGAAACTCTCCAATACCTTTTGCAGATCGAGATGGCTAATCAACTAGATGCCAGTGACAAGGGTTGAGCCCTAGATCTGGGCTAAGTTTTGTCAAGAAACTTTCAGACTTGGGCGTGAGATTTTCAGGCATGGACTCGAAGGTTAGAATCTTAAGGATGATGAGTATATGAGATCTTGTATATTCGTAGAGGACATGCACATTAGCTGCCATTACCATCCACGTCACATTCGGCTCGAGTTTAGGTTGCGAGTGCAACCACGCTAAGACCACTCTATCAGCTCCCACCATAAGTACCATGCCCGCATCTCCAAGCACTGCATTGGTTCCATTGCAGACCGCAGTAGTGGCTCCAGTTCATAATGATAGTGATATGCACCTGACTGTAGAGGCTAGACGGACTAGAGAGGATGAGCAGTATATGCCTACGAAATTCAGTGGTGGTCCACATTTGGATGAGGTACAGGCCTATATTCACTGCCATGAGAATACGTACCCAAAAACTGGTGAGGATTGAAGACAATACGATTCCTACCTTGGCAGAGTTTTCATTGATGGGAGACACTTACACGTGGTGGAATAATCTAACTGCCACACATGGAGATCCCACTTCATGGATGGACTTCAAGAAACAATTCCACTAGAAGTATTACCTGCCATCACTCATGATAGCTAAGAGAGAGGAGTTCATGCATATCAGGCAAGGACTAGGAAAGTCAGTCATGGCTTACATGGGGAGATACCAACATCTGCTACATTTTGCTTACGACGTAGCCAACCGAGACAAGGATTAATTCCACTATTTCACTAAGGGTTTGACACCAACTATTGGAGGGACTATGGTCACCACTCTAACACGAACATTGCAAGATTCCTATGAACATGACTTTACGAGGGAGGTATATCTCCGGATGCACCCCGAGGAGGGTTAAGTTCAGCCAAGTAAGGCACGGTTCGATCAAAGCAAATAAGGGCAGAAGAAAAAAAGGAATCACCAGTAACGCCGATGATCAAATAGATCACAGAGTGTGGCCTCGGTTGTGTTACACGTGCCGAGCGTCGATAAGTACTTAATTAGACTTATATATAAGGTTAGTTTAGTTACATAATTGGTCTAAATATCTCAGAACAAGTTCTAATTGATGGTATTTATGTGTTTTAGGTCTACAAGGCATAAAACAAACTAATGAGTGATTTCATGATGAAATGAGGAGAAAAAGCACAAAAAATACACATTGGAGAATGAGCGCAAGGCGTGGAGATCAAAGGAAGAGATGCATGAGAGTTGACATTGCGCAATCAGTAATGATGTTGTGGGGTTAACACAGACGACGCAGGGTGTTCACACAGACAGCGCCGAGTCCTCTAAGAGGACAAAATACACTTGAAGAAATGACATTGTGGTGGAACTGTCACTTTACACATGAAAACACTTAGTTCACAAATTCACCTAGGTATTGAATTATTAGGTTGAGTCCTAGTTTGCACATTAGGATCTTTTTTACCACGACAGTAGGTTGAAATGAATATTAAGGAAATTGATTTAATTTAATTATGGATTGCACACACATAAGAATGAAAAAAGAAATATGATATGGGAAGCATAATAATTCAATACCTAGGTGAATTTGTGAACTAAATGTTTTCTCAATATAACAATACAACTTATTATATTGTTTTATAGAATGGTGACGCGTGTCGAATGCGTCAAAATATATAATCCCAATGAGATTACCAATGACCACGAGAAATGCAGTAGTGGCAAGCACGACGTCGAACCACGAAGACCAAGTTTCTTACCTATGCTACGAAATTAAAAATAACACGGGGTGTTCACAGGAATATTATCTAAATTAACTAAAACTAGACTAAAAATAGCGAGTAAATATACCAATAAAGTGGGAAACAATCCAAACCATCGATATCACAAATCTCCTCAATTTGGCATAATTTTACATAAGGTCCTCAATCTAATCAAAGCATGCAATCCATAATAAATTAGTGTAGCTATAGACCCGGTAATGTACGCGGGTCCTTGCACTTCCCTATCTTGATGGTCAAGGTACGACAATGACCACTTCCCTAGTCAAACACATAACCATATATTCAAGTGAATTAGGTTTAATGTGTTGACCGCAAATGGCTTTGTGAAGGCGCTACATCTAGAAAACTGGATCACTAGTATGTCCTGTTTAGCCTAGATCCCTATGGTATTCAACCGGTCCCAAAAGGGTCTAATCAACTGGTATGGTCGGATGCCACTAATGTGGTCTTATTGCACAAGTACGGGTGCGTACAACCTACTGGCATGTGAATCAAGATTTAAACAAGTGTTTAATCTCAATAATTCAACCAAGATAAAAGGGAATAAAATATTATGAAGAACAAATTAAATAAATAAATAAATAGATCTCACATATGTTTTTATGCCAAAATGGGTGATTTGATCCACCTCTGGTTCAGATTGATGAGTTTGGTCGGCCATCGTCGTCAAGAACTCCATCAAAATCCAAAAACAAAGTGTAAAACAATAGTTTATGGAAGAGAAAAAAGAAGAAAAAATAAAGCCGCTGCCTAAAAGTGCCCCCAAAATTGTTCTGTTGATCCCCCCTAAAACCCATAAATAAAACTGCTTTCCAAGTCTCTGCCACGTGTCAGCGTTCGATTGGATGAAGGAGGTGGATCGGGTGACTTGGCGCAGTGTGATTGGAGGAAGACAGTTGTGATGATGATGTTGTAGCTGTAATACCGCCACGTGTCAGAGTGTGATTGGTTTGGCTTGCTGGCATGTGTGACGTGGCGAGCAACGATTGGAGGAGACAACTGTTGTGATGCAGCTGGTGAGAAAGAAGGCTGCCACGTGTCGCTTTTGGATTGGTGGACAGATGCCTTCTGCAGTTTTTTGCATAGACATGCGTCAGCTGCTGACGGGAGCGAGAGGGTCTGACGAATGGAAACCTGCCACGTGGCGTGAAGTGGCAGGTGCGACCGCTTTTTGCTGGAGTCTACTGACCAATTGGGGCGTGACACGTGGACTGCAACAGGAAACCAGCGAATGACGGAGTGACACGTGGACTGCAATAGTGGAAAATCGTCCTAAACGCGCATATCCCTAGGCATATCTTTTGGTGTCTGATCACTGTGTATGAGTAGTCCATTTTGCGCAGGTTTTCGCCACGAACTCAACTGCACACTCCAAAAACCTTGAAAATAATAAATAAAGATAATTAGGCATATATTTCAGTGATTCAACAATAAAAATATATAAATAAACTATATATAATATGCGTAAATAATGACCTATCAAATAACCCCAAACTTAGGACTTAGCACGTCTCGAGCATAGGTGTAAATGACACATACAAATAAACTAGACCTCTAATATGACTATGCACTGACTTAACTACTCTATACCCGATTTAAAATTCATGGAGTTCCTTTGGTTTACATAGTCGCCAAGATAACAAATTACTCAAGAAATTTCGGAGTTATGATATGTCAAGAACTGCAACCCAAACACAATTAAAATCACATTTTCAAGACAAAGATATGGTCAAGACAAATGCTATCAACTATTTGCGGGTTTTCTTGGTCTATACATTCAAGCACGCAAGTCCACAATTTCCATGAAAATAGCACATCAATGCATCAAAAGTGCCATGCATAAGAAGTGCAACCACATTATCCACTACTATAGACTTAGCACCAATGGGAATCAATAGGACTTTAATAGGTTGCAACAAGGCCGGGGAAGGGTACCAAGGAGGTGGTGTAAAGGGTACGCGAAATGTTGAAAAACTAGAGCTTATATTATAGAATGATTATCCGAGAACATGAATGTGACTAAACTGCACTAAAATTCATTTTTTTCATTCAAAATGTGCAGTCCTCACCTTTTTCCAACCACCCGGCTCCCTGCTCCATTTCCTGTGGATGCCGTTTTAGGTGGGACTCTCTAATCATGAATTTCCCCTTAATTTGAGCAAGTAAACAATTTTTCCTCTGATTTTTTTCTCCTCATGTCTATTTCTAAGAATATCAAATATAACTATAGTTTCCAACTAGGTATGAGATATAAGGCTAATGGCTGAGGGTTTAATGATAGGTAATCAAAGAAATCAGGTTTAATTCGGCTCAAATGGGCTAACTAGTGGTAAGATGAAAGGTAGGCCTAAAGTTAAGGATTTAAATTCAAAAATGGCGTAAATCATTTCCCCAAAAGTGTTCTAGTCATAAGAATTTAGCCTCGAGTGATTTACATCCTCGTTCTAGAACTCTAGAAATCAGACTTGCACAATTCTGACCGTCCGCCCCCTTTGGTTTCTAGCACAGGCTAAACCAACATACTAAGTCTCTAATCATGAAATCATAAGAATGTTAGGCTACAGGCTCGAGTGAGTATTTCGCCTAATTTCTCCCGAGTCTCAAGTCAGCAGGGAAACCATAGAGTACTCATCCACAACCAAAGGCATGAAACAGAATATCGGGCGACTCTAAACGAAAAAAAAAAATGACAAATACATTAAAAATATGCATGAAAATGTATCAACTCCTAATAAAATTAGAAAGTGAAATATGGAGGGCAAAGAAATGGAAGAAATGAGTTAATAAGAGATACAAAACACCACCAATACCGTCCGACAACCGCATATAATTGAACAAATTTAAACAATCTCACCTGTGCTCTTTCGCATAGAAACCCATCCAGCTCAGTCCGCAAATCCTAAATTACCCCCAAACTTATTCCGAACCTAGTCCTCAAGGTTCAAAACAGTTTAGGAGCACATATGAACACATACACCAAGGTGAAAGAAGATGATAGATATAGAGGCAAGGAAATGAGACACGATCATGTAGAAGACCGACACTAACCCTAAATCTACGGATGAAAAGAAGATGGGTAACCTTACCATATCTCATATGTGACTAACTGTAGTTAGAGAACATGTGAGGAGCCGCAGGAGCAATATCGGGCTCTCAAAATCCAGTGCGCTATGCAGAGGCCACACACCTATAAAAAGTCACAAAGAGATAATAGTAAGAATACCCCAAAAATACCAAAATAAAAACAAAAAAGGGATAAAAGCTTGAGGTGCCTCTTTAGAGCGCCTTTTTTTAATGTTGTTGACTCGACTCGGTCTGACTCTTTCTCAGTCAAAGTACTCTACAACTGCTAGAGTCTCACTTCCGATCTCGTGCTATGGGAAGTTCTCGTAGGACGGCTTCAATTGGTGCCCATTCACTTTGAAGACTTTCCCGGTATCTATGCTCTTAATCTCAACTACACCATGTCTAAACACATCAGTAACAACAAAAGGTCCGAGCCATCGTGACCTCAATTTCCCAGGATGGAGAGTTAATCTGGAATTATAAAGTAGGACCTTTCGGCTGACTATGAAAGTCTTACGAGATAAGTTGCGATCGTGGAACACCTTGGTTTTATCCTTATAGATTCAAGCGGACTCGTAGGCATCGTTTCGAATTTTCTCTAATTCTTGAAGGTCCAACTTTTTCTCGTTGTCGGCTGTGTTGAGTTCCATATTGAGCCGTTTGACAGCCCATAGAGATTTATGCTCTAACTCTACCAGCAAGTGGCACGATTTGCCGAAGACTAAGTGATACGGAGACATTCCGATTGGCGTTTTATACGCGGTCCGATAAGCCCATACCGCATCATCGAGGCGTGTGCTCCAGTCCTTTCGTGACGGATTAATAGTCTTCTCCAAAATGGATTTAATCTCCCTATTTGACAACTTCGCTTGGCCACTAGTCTGAGGGTGATAGGTCGTAGACGTACAATGTGTAACATTATACTTGCGCAGGAGATTTTCAACCATGCGGTTGCAGAAATGGGTACCTCGATCACTAATCCAAGCCTGTGGAGTGCAAAAGTTAAAAAATTCATGATTTCAGGAAACTGCATACCACCGACGAATCATTGGTGGTAGTGGCTTTAACGTCCACCCATTTAGACACGTAATCCACCGCCAGTAAGATATAAAGAAAACCATGTGATGGTGGAAATGACCCAATGAAGTCGATCCCCCAAATGTCAAAAATCTCACAAAATAGGATCGAGGACAATGGCATTTGATCCCTGTGACTCAAGGTACCGGTCGATTGACATTTGGCACAGGTTTTGGCGTATAGATATGAATCGCGAAAAATGGTGGGCCAATAAAACCCACTCTCCAAAACCTTCATAGCCGTCGTACGTGGACCGAAATGACCACCGTAGGCATATGAATGACAGAATGCCAGTATAGATTGTGTTTCACTCTTGGAGACACATCGACGAATGACCTGGTCTAAGCAAAACTTCCACAAGTATTGGTCATCCCATACATAGTATTTGGAATCGCCCCAGATCTTATCCTTCTGGGCTCGCGTAAGGTGAGGTGAAAACTCTCGTGTAACGAGGTAGTTTACCAGATCCACAAACCAAGGGAGTTCCTCAGAAATTGCTAAGAGATGTTCATCTGGAAAATCATCTCGAAGCGGGACAGGTGCTTCACCATTCTCGATACGACTGAGATGGTCAGCAACAAGATTTTCTGCACCACTTTTATCTTTAATCTCGATGTCAAACTCTTGTAACAAGAGTACCCATCGAATGAGACGAGGTCTAGCTTCCTTTTTGGCCATAAGATACTTTAAGGCAGCATGGTCAGAGTAGACGACCACCTTAGTTCCCGAGAGATAAGGCCGAAACTTCTCCAAAGCGAAGAGGACAACTAGAAGCTCCTTCTCTATAGTGGTGTAATTCAGTTGGGCAGGATCAAAAGCTTTTGTCAATGGATCCGCAACGTTGTCTTCACTAGGTACTCTTCAAATCTTTACGTCTCCCCTCTCAATAATTTCTCTGATGAGATGAAAACGCCTAAGTATATGTTTGGATCTGTGGCGTGATCTAGGTTCCTTGGCCTGTGCTATTGCCCCGTTATTGTCACAATACAAACAAACAGGGTTAGCAATACTTGGAACCACACCTAGTTCGTAAATGAACTTTTTGATCCAAACCGCCTCCTTTCTTTGTATCGGACGCCGCAATATACTCAACTTCATTGTAGAATCGCCACGATCTCTTGTTTCGAACTTTTCCAAACTTCTTCGCACCCCCATTCAAAGTAAACACATATTCAGATTGCAATCTAAAATCATCTATATCAGTTTGAAAACTTGCATCTATGTAACCATTTACAACTAGATCATTTTCAAAACCTCCATAGACCAAGAACATTTCTTTAGTCATTCTTAAGTATTTAAGGATGTTCTTTACTGCTATCCAGTGACTCTTACCAGGATCTGACTGATATCTATTTATAGTTCTCAAAGCATATGATACATCAGGTCGAGTGCATAGCATGTCATACATGATAGATCCAATAGCCGATGCCTATGGAATCTTATTCATACGGTCTCGCTCATCATTTGTCCTAGGACATTGATTCTTGCTAAGACTTATGCCATGAGACATTGGCAACAATCCACTTTTAGAGTCTTGCAAACTGAACCTATTCAGCGCCTTGTCTATGTAAGCACTCTGACTTAGACCGATTAGCCTCTTAGATCTATCCCTATAGATTCTTATCCCTAGGATATAGGCTGCATCTCATAAGTCTTTCATTGAGAAACATTTTCATAACCAAGACTTGACATTCTGCAATGTTGGGATGTCATTTCCAATGAGTAATATATCATCAACATACAATGCACTTCAAAAAAACAACTACACTCCCACTCGACCTTCTTGTATACACAAGGCTCATCTTCGTTCTTAATAAAACCAAAATCCTTGATTGCTTCATCAAAATGAAGATTCCAACTCCGAGAAGCTTGCTTTAATCCATAAATGGATCTTTGAAGCTTGCATACCTTCCTAGAATTCTCAGGATGTATAAACCCTTCAGGTTGTGCCATATACACATCCTCAAGCAGGTTTCCATTAAGAAATGTTATTTTTACATCCATTTGCCATATCTCATAGTCATAATATGCGGTAATGGCAATTAAAATTCTTATGGATTTAAGCATGCCTCTTCGGCGAAAAAGTTTCATCATAATCAACACCTTGAGTCTGCCTGAAACCTTTTGCTACAAGTCTTGCTTTAAATGTATGCACATTGCCATCCATGTCAGTTTTCTTCTTGAAAACCCATTTACATCCAATGGTCTTACCACCTTTAAGTAAATCAACCAAGTTCCAAACTTGGTTATCATACATGGATTGCATCTCAGAGTTCATGACACTTAGCCATTTATCTGAGTTTGGTCCAAACATAGCCTCCTGATAAGTGGCGGGCTCATTTTGATCCATAAGCAACACATCACGTCTATCAGTAATGAGAAATTTGAATCTCTCTAGCTCATGTCTTACCCTACCAGATTTACATGGGCCTTGTGTCACTTGCGGAAGTTCAACTGGTTCACAACGTAGTTGAACTTCCAGTAGCGGTTCGGGGTTTATCTGTGATTCTTGAACTTCTTCAAGATTTATTTCTCTCCCACTAGTGTCGTTTCAAATAAACTGTTTTTCCATAAAGGCACCATACCGAGCAACAAACACTTTGTTCACAGCTGGATTACAAAAGTAATATCCTTTTCTTTCCTTAGGATACCCCACAAATAAACACTTGTCAGATTTAGGTGCTAGTCTTTCTGAGACTTGTCCTTTTACGTAAGCCTCACAACCCCAAATCTTGAGGAAAGACGAACTAGGTCTCTTCCCGTACCATATCTCATATGGTGTTTTATCAACCGCTTTAGAAGGAACTCGATTTAGAGTGAAAGCTGCAATCTGTAATGCATAACCCCAAAAGGATAATGGAAGATCTACATGACTCATCATAGATCGAACCATATCTAATAAGGTTTGATTTCTCCTTTCAGAAACTCTATTCCACTGTGGAGTTGCTGGTGGAGTCAATTGGGAGACAATCCCATAATTTCTAAGATGATCATCAAATTCTTGGCTCAAATATTGACCACCTCGATCTGACCGAAGTGTTTTGAAAGTTTTACTAAGTTGATTCTGCACTTCATTTTGAAACGTTCGAAACGACTCAAATGATTCAGCTTTATGTTTTATTAGATATACATAACCATATCTGCTGAAATCATCAGTAAATGTAATGAAGTACTGATAACCTCCTCTAGCCATTGTGTTTATAGGACCGCATACATCAGTATGTATTAGACCCAATAAATCACTTGCCCTTTCAATGTGTCCAGTAGAGGGACTTTTAGTCATCTTGCCTCATAAACGAGATACGTACGTTTCATATGTTTCTAAATCAAATGAATCTAGAAGTCCATCTTTATGGAGCTTCATTATGCGTTTCTCATTTATGTGCTCGCGACGACAATGCCAAAGATAGGTTTGATTCAAATTATTTGACTTAAATCTCTTTGTATTTATGTTAAAGACTGAAGTATCAGTGGACCTTTTCATGCTTATAATATAAAGACCATCACACAAATCAGCTTTTGCATAAAATATTCCTTTACGAGAAATGGAACATCTATTATTCGCAATAATAAAATCAAAACCATTCATATCCAAGCATGAATAGAAATGATGTTTCTGCTCAAGGCAGACACAAAATAACAATTATTTAAAATTAAAATAAGTCCACTAGGTAAGACTAAGTCATATGGTCCATCAACCAGGGCAGCAACTCTTGCTCCATTCCCTACGCGAGAGGATGACTTCTCTTTTTTCAACTTTCTACTTCTGGTGAGTCCTTGCACATTTATATAAATGTGAGATCCACATTCGGTATCTAATACCCAGGAATCAATAGTAGATAAATTAATTTTAATAACATAAACGCATGTAGTGGTAGTCGTACTACCCTTTTTCTTCTTTAGATCTTCCAGATAGAGTTTGCAATTTCTGAACCAATGTCCAGGTGCATGACTGAAATGACAATTTCCTTCCTTTTCTTTTGGGTGTTTTGAAGCAGGAACAGGTTGGGGCTTGACTTGTTCCACAGGCTTTGAGACAGGTGTAGTACCAGCCTTGCCAACTTTAGCCTTACCTTTGCCTTTCTTCTTCATTCCATTTCCCTTTTGGACCATCAACACATTACTAGAGGGTTTCTCGATATTTTGTTCAGTAGTTTTGAGCATCAAATGCAACTCTGAAATTGATTTCTCCATATTATTCATATTGTAGTTCATCATTAAATTGTGAGTAACTTTCTAGTAATGAATTCATGATCAAATCCGTAGCCAACTCTTGGCTTATGGGAAATCCGAGTCTATCGAGCTGGTCAACATAGCCCTTCATCTTCAGAACATGAGGACTAACTTACGCACCCTCAGTCATCTTGCGAGAATGTAGGTTTTTGACTGACTCGAACCTTTCTTGCCTTGCTCGCTATTGGAACATTTCTTTCGGCGTTATAGCCATGTCGTAGGCTTCCATTAGTTCCATGTCCTTTTGAAGTTCATGAACCATAGTTGCCAACATAATACATGCAACATCAGTAGAATCGTTGACATGCTTATTATGCGCATCCTTCACAGCTTTCGAAGCATTGGCTGGTGGGTCCTCAGGAATTGGAGCATCCAGGACATACAACTTGCATTCATGCTTAAGAACAATTCTTAAGTTTCTGAACCAGTCAAGAAAGTTAGTCCCAAATAGCTTATCCTTCCCAAGGATGGATCGCAGTGACATGGGATTATTGTTACTTGAAGTGGCCATTGATCTACAATAAAGATTATGCAAAGTTTATTTTAGTATAGAGGATTAGACTCCCACTAAATTGACAACCCTCCTAAAACACACTGTTTATTTAGGGGACCAAGATCCATATTTCACCGAATTCTATGACAGCTATGACATGAAACACAAAACTAGATTATTTAGGGAGGTAACAGTTACCTATTACATCTTATGTAATTTTTAGATACTTTTATGAGATACGGGACATCTTATGTCTTATCATGTTTTTATCTCATCATGTGCCTAAAGCTCAAAACTATTTTGATAGCTTTATTAAGTCGAACAATTTTAAACATTTAGGTAACTCTTATCCAACTTATCTCACCAAGATAACACAATACACCCAGCTATGGCTGAAACTGTATTAGTGTGATCGACGCCTTGACAAGTGTTTAAAATGGATGGCGTGAGACTTAAAATTTAATAGAGGGATTTTATTCAGTTTTAGTGATTTTATGTAAACAATGAAATATCATATATTTTTATTGATTTGTTAAATCACTAAACAATTTGGAGATTTTTATACTGTTCACTAATAAAAGAATTTTCGTGCGCTAGGATTAGTTAGACACTACCGTGCCCCGCCGGCCTGGTCAATGAGTGGGGAAATACAGTAGCGCGCCCCCATTTTTTTTTAAGAAGACGAATCTCAATTTTGAAAATTGAAATTCGCTATAGAAAATCATATTTTTCGCTGATTTTATTATCCTAAATTTATCCCTTAATTTATCCAAAATTAAGTCAATTAAAACATTTTTAATTAACCCGGTCCCACATCTAACTAATCATTTCATCCTAATCCAATTAGGACTTAAGATATTTGAATCCTAGCATATCACCAATAACAAACTTCTCCATATTTATCTCCTATCCAATAGGGATAACGAAACCGATTTTGCTTATATCTCTTAATCTAATTTGTTATCTATCTTTATCAAATAGAAACTTCATAACATAATAGATATAACAAGATAAATAAATAATTTTAAAAATTAATTATTTGCAACTTCGGTCCTCATCTAAATAATCACAAACATGTAATTGAATCATGAACTACTATCTCAATCGAACCTAATGGTGTCATCGATCATAGAACACGAAACTCAATTCACTAAAATTATTCGAATTAACCTAACATGGTTACTAGCATGTACGAAACTAATTTCAATTAAATCACGGATATATGTATCATATACACAAAACATGATAATAAATCTCATAGAAAACTTATGTATATCAAATATACATCAACTATTAACATGCTTTCAATTATATATCATGTATATATCAGAAGAAAACATGCAATGAATTTAATGGAATCTAACTCGAAGGCTCTGATACCACTGTTGGGTTTTGGGGTTCATGCGCAGCGGAGATTACAAAATAATTTTGACAAAAACCCCAACAGGATCCGAATCTAATTCCATTAAAAACGTTTAAACCATGAAAAACTTAATCAAACCTCAGTCGCAATATACCTTTCTGAAGGTTGATCGATCTCTAAGGCGCTGCCAACGACGAACGCCCTCTACCAGTAGTCCACACACGAACGACGGTCGAGATTCGAAGTGCTAGCTTCGAGAGAATACCAAACCGTTTGTTTCTCTCCAAAATGATCCGGAGCATACCAAAAAACCCTAAGTCATTTTTTAAAACGAAAATAGAGTTTTGGCCTTTTAATCTTTCTTACGTGTATTCTAACTTAAAGTGTCTATTTATACAACCCTTTTATATAGACGATTAAGTAAATTACACATATACCCTTACTTAAAGAAGTATAAGTGTAATACACCACAAGAACGTTTCTGTTATGAATTTTATCATATAAAATTCATTTTTCTGAACCATCTTAAAATCTCGTAAAACCATTCTTAGTGTGCGACCCAATAGGCTCATACAACGTTGGCAGTGTACCAAAACACATTTTGGTATACAAGTCATAAGCGGCATCTAGCAAGACATTATGACTACCCTAGTTGTACGAATATCAAATCGATACAACCTAATCAATAGTGTATATAACATCCTTTTGTCACACGATAGTCTTTTGATCAAACATAAGGCATGGAATTGTCATCCAACATGTTCAATTGTACTAGTCTCGATCTCTAGGTAGTCTGAAAACATCAAAGTGACATTGATTAATATCAATTCACTTAGACTAGGCCTTTTAACAGTCTAACACATCGAGGGATCCACTAGATATATCTCTTTATATGAGAGGGACAAATTCTATCTCGATTACACAACTTCATCACATTGCTCACACAGTACCCAATCACAACCTTTATAATTGCCCGGTTAAAGACAACATTTGATTGTGTCAAATCACTGTGTTCCTAATGTTGAGGTCTCTGGTAATCTCAAGTCAGAGGACTGAAAAATATACCTATCATGAGAAACAACTATGACTTAAATCCATGTGGTGTTCTCATAGCTGGTCGGTCCAGTACTTTGTTCCCTAACAAGTACTCGTGATCTTGATTCGTATCCCTATACGTATAATCATCATATGATCATTAATCAAGACTCACACTAGTCTTAATTCATTATAGTTCCCAGTATAATGATCGAATAGGGACATTTATGATATTTCTGTAAATACCCATGAATCTTATTATAATGTAAACATGCAAATTAATTAGAATAAACAGCAAATGAAATCCTTTATTTTATTAACTAAAAGTATTCATAAACATAGTTAATGGATTGACTTAGGGCACATGCCCCAACAGTTTTTGAGTGCATCGAATGCACTTCGACATGCCTTATCAAGATGGAAAGGCATGTCCTTCTGAAGAAGGCGACATAGGGGTTGAGCAATTTTGGAGAAATCCTTAATAAATCGTCGATAGAAATCGGCATGGCCAAGGAATGATCGGATTTCTTGCACAGTCGTGGGGTAAGTCAATTTTTGAATTACTTCAATCTTTGCCGGGTCTACCTCCACACCCCTAGCAGACACGATGTGACCTAAGATAAGACCTTGATCCACCATGAAGTGACATTTCTCGTAATTGAGGATCAAGTTCTTCTGGATACATTGGTGAAGTACCGTAGTCAGGTGACTAAGGAAAAGATCGAATGATCGCCGTAAATAGTGAAATCATCCATGAATACTTTGATGAAGTGCTCAACGAAGTCAGAGAATATGCTCATTACACACCTCTTAAAAGTAGCAGATGCATTGCACAGCCCAAAAGGCATGCGCCGTTAAGCGAAGTACCGAAAGGACAAGTGAAGATGGTCTTCTCTTGATCCTCAGGTGCTATAGGAATCTGGTGAAAACCATAATAGCCATCCAAGCAGCAGTAGTGCGACTTACCTGCTAAACGCTCTAACATCTGATCAATCAAAGGCAATGGGAAGTGGTATTTCCTAGTAAAAACATTAAGCTTCCTGTAATCGATACATACCCGCCATCCGTTTTGGACGCGAGTTGGGACTAACTCACCTCGTGAGTTCGTGACCACTGTGATCCCCATTTTCTTGGGAACCACATGAATGGGACTAGCCCACTTGTTGTCAGAGATCGGGTACATCATCCCAACGTCAAAGAGCTTCAGAATCTCCTTTTTAACCACATCCATCATCGGTGGGTTCAGTCTCCGTTGTGCTTCTCGTGAAGGTTTTGACCCTTCTTCCATATGTATTTGATGCGTGCATGAGGAAAGGGTTAATACCTTTGATGTCAGCGATCGTCCACCCTAGGGCTTCTTTGAACTCCTGAAGCACATGAATCAGCTTATGTTCCTCTGGTAATGTGAGTTTAGTGGAGATGATCACTAGTAAAGTATCATTCTCACCTAAAAATACATATTTGAGGTTGCTGGGCAGTGGTTTGAGCTCCAATCTCGCTCCATAGAGGGGAGAAGTGTAAAGTTTGAAGCTGGTAAGTCAAGACATGCTAGGGTGGGAAAATAATGTGGAGCAGAGTCCAACTCAGAGATCAACTCCTCGATCTCGGTATCGAGGGCGAAGCATTGCTGTCGCAAATAATCGGTGTCGAGATGATTCTGTAACACCACTTTCATATCATCACCTTTCACAAGAAAGGTGTCCTGGACAAGTGAGTCCACACTGTCCAAGGCAAGCACCATAGAAGAGGCATCGCAGGGATGGCACATCGCATCATAGATGTTGAACTTAATGAGTTCACCATCAAACTCCATGGTTAGAGAACCATTGTGAACATCAATCTTGGTCTTGGCAGTCTCTAGAAAAGGCCTGCCGAGCAAGATTGAAAAGAGATGGGAGCATGGTCGAGTCTTCATATCGATGATATAGAAGTTAGCAGGAAATATGAGCTCGCTAACTTTCACCAGGATGTCTCCCAAGACACCCACAGGACGAACGACGAACCAGTCTGCCAAATGTATGATAATTCCAATATCCTTTAGAGGGCCAGCATTCAATGTCTCATATATGGATAGTGGCATGACATTGATAGAGGCTCCGAGTTCATACATAACTTTCTGGATCTCAACTTCACCAATTGTGCAAGGGACAGTGAACATGCCCGGGTCCTCACACTTGGTGGGTAATGTTTTGCGTAGGATAGCTAAGACATTCCCACCTACGGTGATTTTCTCGTTGGTGCATAGCTCTTTGAGCAACTTAGCATAGCTGGGCATGTGTGCTAAGGCATGAAAAAGTGGGATGTTTATCGCCACTTTCCTCGAGATTTCCAGAATTTCCTTCTCTTCTCCCGCCTTTTTTATTCTTAAAGAGGCGTTGAGGGAACAGGGGTAGAATTTTAAGAGAAGGTTGTGCTTCCTTATCCACGTGTACCATTTTAGTGTGAGACGATTGAACTTCGAGCTCTTGCTCGACTTCCTTGGATTAAGAGGTGGACTCTTTAGGATTGGGTTTTTTAAGGACTTCTTCCAGCTCTCTGCCGCTACGAAGTGTGACAGCATTAACATTCGCATTAGGACTCAGATGCGGTTGAGATGGCAACTTGCCTTTCTCATCCGTGCGCCCAACATGAAGGGCTAGTTGCCCTAATTAAACCTCGAGACTTTTAATGCTAGAAGCATGGCTCGTGATTGTTTCATTTTTGAGTTGGGCCAAGTCTTTAGAGAATCTGTCTTGATTAGCATTGTGTGTCCTCATCACGTGTTCTAAAGATCCTGAAATTTGAACGGGTTGGGGCTGTTGAGGAAGAGGTTGTCCCTTTGGAACATACTTGAGGAAGTTCTGGTTCTGGGGACCATAACTAAAGTAGGGGCTTTTTACGGTATGATTATAAGTGTTACTGAAGTTGTTGCCGTATTGATTCCTTGGCGGTCCTTGGAATCCGCCACCTAAAGCGTTCGCCTGCTCGTTCTCGAATAAGGTAGGACAAGAGTCAGTGGAATGGTCATTGGCTGTGTAGAAGCCGCAAGCTTTAACTTGAGCTTTTCCTGATGCGAGGAATCGCTCCATGAGATCGGTGAGTGTATCAAGCTTGTTGTTGGCAGAATTTGACCCTACTCCGTCATAAAGACTTTGTAAGGGTCCCTCTTCATCGTCATCAATGTAATGACGTGATTAACTTGCTATAGAGTCATATAGTTCAAACATCTCATCAGTGGTCTTACATCTGTAGTCGCCTCCACAAGCATTGTCAATCATCTGTTTCTCGAGGGGTGTAAGTCCCATATAGAAGAAACGAACAATGGAGAGGTTGCTTTTACCATGTTGGGGGCATTGCGCAAGTAAGCGCTTATAACGACCCCAATAATCACCAAAAGATTCACCCCGTTTCATTTCGATATTGCGTATCTCTCTAGTAAGTTGGGAAGCTCTAGATTCAGGGAAGAACTCTTTGAGGAATGCAAAAATCATGTCATTCCGATTTGTGATGGAAGAAGGAGGAAGATAGAAGAGTCAGTCTTAAGCTTTATCCTTAAGGCGGAAAGGGAAAGCTGAGAGTTTGACTTCGTCTTCATCAACTCAAGGGGGAATCATGGTCTTACACTTAGAATGGAAGTCCTTGATGAAGGTGACTGGATCCTCACGATTCAATCCATGGAAAATGGGGAGCAGGTTAATGAAACCTGATCTGAGCTCAAAATTGCCCTTGTGGGCTTGGAATACGATGCAGTGTGGCTGATGAGCCAAGAGATCCTGTATCCCATCATTCGCCATCCCGATGGTAATGCGACTGTCGACGCGAGGTTGTGCCCAGGTTAGCTTGTGGCCTTTGTGGAAGAGGATCAACCACTCGTTGATCGAATGGTTGATGCTGGTGTACTACAGGCCTCTGCTGTTCCACTGGTGCATGTGGTCCAGCTGGTGCGACAAACTGTCGAGGAGGAATAACTAGGGGTTCCTCCCATCTCGCATGTGTTTCATGTGGGTTCCCAATGTGGTCAACCATCGAAAGGGGTTGCTCGTCGTTCAGTTCAACTCTGGAGGATTGGTTCCTCTGTCGAGTTACTTTGGAGTTTCGACGACAAGTCTTTTCGATCTCCGGATCAAAAGGGAGTAAAGATCCGGCAGACATCGATCGACGAAGACTGTGGGACATAAAGGTGAACACAAACTAAGTAAAAGAAAGAATAACTTGGTCCTCGGCAACGGCGCCAAAATTTGACGTGTGTCGAATGCGTTAAAATATATAATCCCGATGAGATTACCAATGACCACAAGAACTGCAGTAGTGGCAAGCACGGGGTCGAACCACGAAGACCAAGTTTCTTACCTATGCTACGAAATTAAAAATAACTCGGGGTGTTCACAGGAATAATATCTAAATTAACTAAAACTAGACTAAAAATAGCAAGCAAATATATCAATCAAGTGGGAAACAATCCAAACCATCGATAACACAAATCTCCTTAATTTGGCATAATTTTACATAAGGTCCTCAATCTAATCAAAGCATGCAATCCATAATAAATTAGTGTAGCTATAGACCCGGTAATGTACGCGAGTCCTCACACTTCCCTATCTTGATGGTCAAGGTACGACAATGACCACTTCTCTAGTCAAACACATAAACATATATTCAAGTGAATTTGGTTTAATGTGTTGACCGCAAATGGCTTTGTGAAGGCACTACATCTAAAAAACTGGATCACTAGTGTGTCCTGTTTAGCCTAGATCCCTATGATATTCAACCGGTCCCAAAAGGGTCTAATCAATTGGTATGGTCGGACGACACTAATGTGGTCTTATTGCATAAGTACCGGTGCGTACAATCTACTGGACATGTAAATCAAGATTTAAACAAGTGTTTAATCTTAATAATTCAACAAATATCAAAGGGAATAAGATATTATGAAGAGCAAAATAAATAAATAAATAAATAAATAGATCTCACATATGTTTTTATGCCAAAATGAGTGATTTGATCTACCTCTGGTTCAGATTGATGAGTTTAGCCGGCCATCGTCGTCAAGAACTCCATCGAAATCCAAAAACAAAGTGTAAAACAATAGTTTGTGGAAGAGAAAAAAGAAGAAAAAATAAAGTCGCTACCTAAAAGTGCCCTCCCTAAAAAACGTTCTGTCGATCCCCTAAAAACCCCTAAATAAAACTGCTTTCCAAGTCTCTACCACGTGTCGGTGTTCGATTGGCTGAAGGAGGTGGACTGGGTTACGTGGCGCAGTGTGATTGTAGGAAGATAGTTGTGATGACGCTGTTGTAGCAGTAATACCGCCACGTGTCAGAGTGTGATTGGTTGGGCTTGCTGGCATGTATGACGTGGCGAGCAACGATTGGAGGAGACAACTATTGTGATGCAACTGGTGAGAAAGAAGGCTGTCGCGTGTCGCTTTTGGATTGGTGGACAAATGCCTTTTGCAGCTTTTTGCAGAGACATGGGTCAGCAGCTGATGCGAGCTAGAGGGTCTGGAGAATGGACAACTGCCATGTGGCGTGAAGTGGCAGGTGCCACAGCTTTTTGCTGGAGTGTGCTGACCAATTGGGGCGTAACACGTGGACTGCAACAGGAAACCAACGAATGATGGAGTGACACGTGGACTGCAACAGTGGAAAATCGCCCAAAACGCGCATATCTCGAGGCATATCTTTTGGTGTTTGATCACCGTGTATGAGTAGTCCATTTCGCATAGTTTTTCACCGCGAACTGAACCGCGCACTCCAAAAACCCTGAAAATAATAAATAAAGATAATTAGGCATATATTTCAGTGATTCAACAATAAAAATACATAAATAGACTATATATAATATGCATAAATAATGACCTATCAAATGGATTAGTTTAGTTTAAATCAAAATAAAAGAGACCTTCTTAACAATATAGTGAATTTGACTAAGTATTGTGTCCATATACACCTTTCTCATATGAACAATATCCATAATCAAATTTTGTTGATCATATTTAAACTTTTATACTTGCGATTACGATCAAGTTTTTGGTGCCGTTGCCAAGGATAGGCAGCCACAATTAGCTTAGTTTACTAAATCGTTAAGAGTTTTTAATTTTCTGTAATTTTTAATTTTAGTTTTAATTTAATTGACCGTACTACACTTGATCTACTTTCTTTTGTCTTTAGTGTTTGAAGGGTGTAAATAATGTATAGCTATCAAGTTAAGGAATCAAACAATGAAATCATTAATAAAATCTTTAGGTTTATTTATCAAAGTGAAACTGTTCGAAACAATGTCATATACCAAGCATAACCAATCACTAGTGGTTTGGCATGGACGGGATATAAACAACAATATTATAATCCATATAGATTTACAAGACTTGTGGGAAATTAAGGGCATTCCAACTACACAAATGAGAACGTTTCATGACATAATTATCAAAACGTTTACAACCCTCACTTTTAAAATTTCTATCAATCATCACGGAGTTCTCAGGACAACTAGCAATTACAACAAGATCAAGAGATGGTTGAACTATTGTCTCTTACATATTTATAGCAAATGATAAGAAAAATGGTTGAGCAAAGCAAACGTGATCTCAAGAAGCATGAGGAAAGATAGGAGGTTTATATACAATCATTTAATATAAAGGAGGAAGAATATGATTAAGCGTTCTTGAATTTGGAAAAATAATTCAAAAGAAACTGCAACATTCATAAACTCAAGACATAAGGTTGTGGTTAAGTCTATAGAGAATCAAGTTGAAGAGATGTCACTAAGCGAAGTAACACGTCAAGAAACATATGAAGAAACAGAGAAGCCAAATCAAAAAGATTACAACATTATTGATACTTCGGAACAAGATGATTCACTTGACCATGTTATAGAGGAGATTCATATCGAGGATATTATGCAACATGATAGTGGTGTTGACCTAGAGAAGTTTGAAATAATAATGAAGGACAAAAGCAGTGAAAACTTAAGATCACATAGTACAAAGTTTATGCAAGGGACAATCAACTTTATTGCATCAATGAAACCATTTCAACAAGAATTACAAAATTAATGGAATGGTGAGAAAATCAAATCTTTGTGAAAACATATGAGAAGATTAAAAAAATCTTTTTTATTGAAGCATGGCAAGGCGTGCTAAATTACATGAAAGTATATGAAGGATAAGGTAGCAAGCCAGAAATAGATTAGAGGATATGTAGAAATTTGAGAGTATAAATCATGAAATTAAACTTTGTGCATCACGATGTTCATTAGATAGTCGTGATGCATATGTCAGACTAAGTACATTAAATGTAGCGCTATTAGGAGGTAGCCTAGGGGTTTTTAATTTAAGTTATTTATTTATTAGATAGAACAATCCAAACATTTTAGTAAGTATTTTTCTAATTTTAAAATTTTTTGTGCTAAATGTGTAGGAAAAAACATTTGCCATGTGAGTTTTTTTTAGAATGGAGGAGTCTCAAAATGTTGGGGCATGTTGTTGGGTTTTGGGGTTCATACGCACCAAAAAACTCAAAACAATTTTGAAAAACCCCAACAGGATCGAAAATAAGTTTCATTAACTAGATCTACAAAAGTAAAACGAAACCTTAATCCATTTTTCCTTCTCTGATTGTTTGATCTGCAAGATGTTCAAGCGTTCGTCCTCTATTAGAAATCTACACACGAATCGTGACGACAATTTGGAGTCCTAGAATTAGGAGAGATAGAAAATATTTTTCTTACTCCCCCTAAATCCTTAAAACTCAAAAATGGCAAAAACAAAAATCTTTTTCGTTTTAGGGTTTCGACTTTTATTTATATGTATAGATAAGCCCTTACTTAAAACCCTATCCTTAATACAACTATTGTATTTAGGCAGTTTAAGCAAATTACACGTACACCCTTATTAATAAGTTATCATATAACGAATTGTAAGGGCTTTTATATCATGAATTTTATCATATAAAAATTTATTACTCTGAACCAATTGAAATTGCGCGAAGACATTTTTTGTGTGCTACCCAATAGGTTCATGTGACGTTGTCAATGAACCCCAAACCATTTTGGTACACAAGCCATAAGCGCTATCTAGTAAGATATTATGACTACCCAAGTAGCATGAATATAAAAATTGATACAACTTAATGAATAACATATATTATTTCCTTTTGTCGTGCGATATCCTTTGTCTAAATATAAGGCATGGAAAGTCACCCTAATGTTCAATCGTACTAGTCTTGATCTTTAGGTAAACTAAAAACATCCAACTCACATTGATCATATCAATTCACATGGGCTTGTCCATTATTAGTCTATCATATCGAGGGGTCCACTGATATCTTTCTATAGGAGACTAACAAATTCTATCTTGATTACGGACCTTCACATATCATTCACATGGTAACCAATCACAATTTTTATAATCGTCTAGTTAAAGACAACATTTGATTATGTCAAATTACCTTGCTCCTAATATTGAAGTCTATGGTAATCTTCAGTTGAAGGACTAAATGATGTACCTATCATGAGAAACACATATGACTTAATCCATATGGCGTTCTCATAGCGAGTCAGTCCAGTACTTTGTTCCCTAACAAGTACTCCTGATCTTGATTTGTATATCTATACGCATAATCATCACATGACCATTAATCAAGATTCACACTAGTTTTAATTCATTATAGTTCCGGTATAATGACCGACTAGGGACATTTAGGATATTTCAACAAATACACATGGATCTTACGATAAGGTAAACATGCAATCGCTTATAATAACACAACAAATGAAAACCTCTACTTTATTAACTAAAATTATAAGATAGATAATGTTTATAGATTGACTTAGTGCACTTCCCCCAACACATGTGCCCTAGGTCAAACATTTTTTCCATTATTATTTTGGTTAATAAAATGGAGAAATACATTTGTTGTTTATTATTGTATTTTGTTTGCATGGTTATAATATAATAAGATCCATGGATGTTTACTGAAATATCATAAATGTTCCTAGTTATTAGTATACTGGGAACTATAATAAATTAAGACTAATGTGAGTATTGATTGACGGTTATATGATGATCATACGTATAAGGATACGAATCAAGATCGTGAGTGCATGTTATGGAACATGGAAGTAGACTGACCCGTTATAAGAACACAACATGGATTAAGTCATAGGTGCTATTCATGATATGTATATCATTTAGTCCTTTGACTTGAGATTACCAGAGACTTCAACACTACGATCTTAGTGATTTGATACAATTAAACATTGTCTTTAATCAAATGATTATAAAGATTGTGATTGGTTACTGTGGAAATAATATGTGAAGGTGTGTAATCGAGATAGAATTTGTTCCTCTCGTATAGAGAGAGATGTCAGTGGATCCCTCGACATGATAAGGTGATAATGGCCAAGTCAATGTGAATGATATGATCAATGAAACTTGAATGTTTTTAGTCTACCAAGAGATCGAGACTAGTACGATTAAACATCAAGGGTGACTTTTCTGTGCCTTATATTTGATCAAATGATATCATATGACAAAAGTATATGGTATACACTATTAATTAGGTTGTGTCAATTTTGATCTTCGTGCAACTTGGGTAGTCATAATGCCTTGCTAGAGATCACTTATAACTTGTGTACCATAATGGTTTTTGGTTCACTGTCAAAGTCGCATGAACCTATTAGATCGCACACAAAGAATTTTTTTGTGGGATTTTAAATGATTCATAAAAATGAATTTAATATGACAAAATTTGTAAAATAAAATTCCATATGATGTGACATATTAATACCTCTTTAAGTAGGAGTATATTGGTAATTCACTAAGCCGACTTTATACAAGGGTTATATAAATAAGCGTGTTAAGTAAATTCACATTACATGAAATATAAGGGTTGGAATCTAATTTTCATTTTAAGAAAACTAGTTCTTGAGATTTAGGGAGAAAAAAAATATATTTTCGCGTTCTCTCTCGATTAGCACTTGGAATCTCGACTTCTATTTGTATGTGGATTTCTAATAGAGGACTTTGGTCTCTGGCAGCATCTTACAGATCGATCAACACAGAGAAGGAAACTTGCAATTAAGGTACAATTAGTTTCAGTCAATCAGTTTAATGGAACTAGGATGTGGTTATGTTGGGGCTTTCGAAAAATTTAAAATGTTTGTTGTGTTTTAAACATTCAAACCCAACAGTGGTATTCGAGCCTTTGAGTTTGGTTCCATTATATCTGATGCATGTTTTCTTCAGTTATATATGTGATATATTGATGAAAGCATGTTGTTAGATGTATATTCGATTTACATATAGGTTCTGTAATAATTGTTGTCTTGAATTGTTTTTAAAGAATGAGGATAATTCGATTAACATATGCTTTGATATTTATTGATATGAATTTTGTATCTATGTAAGGTAGAAATTATGTGTAGGTTAATATGTTTAATTTGATGTGATTCTGGTGTTGAATACATAGTTTGTATTTTTCTTAAAAAACTATGTATATCTTCATGGTAGAAATCATATTTAGGTTAATATGATTAATTTAATTTGATTTTGATGTTGAATACATAATTCATATTTCATTTCTTGATTCAATTGCATGAGTCGTATAGATAAGAATCGAAATTAGTTTAAATCATATATCTCATTGTATTTATCTATTAGTATTTATTCTGGTTTTATATTTCTATAGGATAGGAGATAAACATCTAATCAGATAATACTTGTAATTCCAATACGATGGGGGAGATATATAATAATTTGAAATTGATAAGAATCCTATTAGATAGGACTTAAATTGTAATTGAGATAAGTTAGGATTAAAAATATCTAGCATTCTAATTGGATTGGGATAAGATATTTTTGTTAGATGTGGGCATGGGTTAACTAAAACGGTTAATTAGCTATATTTAGGACTAAAAATAAAGGGTTATTTTTTCCCGGTCAGCAGGACCGCCATCTAACTAATCCCATCTAACTAATCCTAGTGCAAGGAAATTTGTCTATTGGTGAATAGTGTTTAAATTTCCTAACTTGTTTAATGATTCTATAAAAATGAAAATATAAGATATTTAACTATTTCAATTCAAATTACAAGGATCATAAAACTATACTAAATCCCTCTTTAAAATATCAAGTCACGTGTCACCTAATTCTAAACATTTATCAAGGCCTTGATCACATGAATATGGTTTTAGCCATAGCTGGGTGTATTGTGTTATCTTAGTGAGGCAAGCTAGGTAAGAGTTATCTAGATGTTTAAATGGTTGGACTTAAAAAAGTTATGAAAAGAGTTTTGGGTTTTAAACACAAGATGAGATGAGACATGCTGAGATATGAGATATCATAATCTCATAACATAATTAAAAGTTACATAAGATGTAGTTGGCAAATGCCACCTACCTAAATAATCTAGTTCTATGTTTCATGACATAATTGTTTTAGAACCAGATGAAATATGGATTTTAGTCCCCTAAATTTATATAGTATTTTAAGAGGGTTGTTAATTTAGTTAGTTTATTCCTTTATACTAAAATAAAATTTTCATAATCTTTATTGTAGATAAATGGCCTTTTCAAGTCATACCAATCCTTTATCACTGCCATCCATCCTTGAGAAGGATTAGTTGTCAGAGACAAACTTTCTTGACTAGTTCAGAAACTTAAGAATTGTTCTCAAGCATGAACGAAGGTTGTATGTCTTGGATGATCCTATCTTTGAGGAACCACCAGCCAACATCACTAAAGTTGTGAAGGATGCATATTCTAAGCATGTGAACGATGCAATGGATGTTGCATGCATTATGTTGGCTACTATGATTCTTGAACTTTAGAAAGACATGAACTCATGGAAGCCTACGACTTGGCTTTTACACTGAAGGAAATGTTCTAATAATAGGTTAGTGTTCTAATAATAGGTTAGGTAAGAAAGGTTAGAGACAGTCAAAACCTTTAATCTTGCAAGATGGCCGAGGGTGGTTCAGTTAGTCCTCATGTTCTAAAGATGAAGGGCTATGTTGACCGACTTGATAGACTTGGATTTCCCATTCGCCAAGTGTAGGCTATCGATCTAATCCCGAATTCATTGCCAGATAGTTATTCATAATTTGTGATGAAGTACAATGTGAATAACATGGAGAAATCCCTTTCAGAGTTGTATTTGATGCTTAAAACTGCTGAATAGAATATCGAGAAACCCGTTACTAATGTCAAGATGGTCCAAAATGGAAAGGTCATGAAGAAGAAGAAGACGGCTAAGGGCAAAGCTATAGTTGTCAAGGCCGTTATGCCTATCATAAAGCTTGTGGAACAAGTCAAGCCCAAGGCTCCTTCTACTTCTCAAACCCAGAAAGAGAAAGAAAATGAAGGTAACTATCATTTTTGCCATACTCTTTGTCATTGGCTTAGAATCCATGACCTTTATTTGGAAGATTTAAAGAAAAAGAAAAAGGGTAGTGTGACAGACGCTTCATGTGTTTTTGCTTTTGATATTCACTTATCTACTAGTGACTCATGGGTATTGGATACTGGATATGGATCTCACATTTATATTAATGTGCAGGGGCTTATAAAAAGTAAAAGTTGGAGAAATGGGAGATTGTCAAGCGCATGGGAAATGGAGCAAAGGTTGCTGCCCTACCTGTAGGATGTTATAAATTAGTTCTTTCAAGTGGACTTGTTTTATTTTTAAATAATTATTATTATGTCCTTACCTTGAGCAAAAACATCTATTCTGTTTCATGTTTGGATTTGGATTATTTTACTTTCATTATTGTGAATAATAAATGCTCTATCTCTCGTAAAGGCGTATTTTATTCGAATGTTGATTTGTGTGATGTTATTTATATTTTTAACATGAATAAGTCCATAAATACTATTTTTAACATGAATAGGTCAACAAATACTTATAAGTTTAACACAAATACAAAGAAATTCATGTTAAATGACTTGAATCATACCTACCTTTGTCATTGTCATCTGGGCCACATAAATGACAAACACATTAATAAGCTTAATTAGAATGGATTTTAGATTCATTTGATTTTGAATCATATGAAGCATGCGAGCCTTATTTGTTAGGCAAAATGACTAAGAGTCTCTTTACTGGACACAGCGAAAAGGCCAGTGATTTATTTAGTGTAATACTTAATGATATATGGTCCAATAAATACTATTGCTAGAGTTGGTTATCAATACTTCATTACTTTTACTGATGATTTTAGCATATATGATTATGCATATCTCATGAAGCATAAAGCTGAATCATTTGAAAATTTTCATACATTTTAGAATGAAGTACAAAATCAACTTGGTAAAACTATTAAGGTACTTCAATTAGATTGAAGTGGTGAATAATTGAGCAAAGAATTTTTACGATCATCTTAGAAACTATGGGATTGTCTCATAGTTGACTTCATTAGCAACTTCACAAGGGAATGGTATTTCAGAGAGGAGAAATCAGACTTTATTAGATATGGTTCGATCTATGATTAGTCATGCAGATCTTCCTATATCTTTTTGGGGCTATGCCTTAGAATTTAATGCGTTCATATTAAATCGAGTTCCTTCTAAAATGGTTGATAGAACACCATATGAGATATGGTATGGGAAGAGACGTAGCTTATCTTTCCTAAAGACTTAGGGTTGCGTGGCTTACGTTAAATAACAAGTTTTAGAAAATGAGGCCCCAAATCTAATAAGTGTAAATTTTATAGGTTATCCTTAAGAAACTAAAATATATTCATTTTATCATCCCATCGAGAACATAGTCTTTATTGCTTGGTATAGTCCTTTATGAAGAAAAATCATTTCAAAAGATACCAGTGGGAAAAAAGTAAGTCTTGAAGAAGTTCAAGAACCATAAATGAACACTGAACTGCTAGTAGGAGATCAACAAAGTTCTAAACTGGTTGAGGCTCCACAAGTATCACAAGGACCACTAAGGTTTGTTTGGACAAGACATAAGCCCGAGGATATGGATTTCTCATTACAAATAGTAGCGAGGTATTGCTTATAGATCAAAACGAGCCTACTAATTATTATAAGGTTGTGTCTGGCCCCGAGTTAGATAAATGGCTTAGCGTCATGAACTTAAAGATGCAATCCATGTATGATAACCAAGTTTGAAACTTGTTTGATTTACCTAAAGGCAGTAAGACCATTGGACGTAAATGAGTTTTCAAGAAGAAAACGGATAGGGATGGCAAAGTGCATACTTATAAAGCACGGTTAGTAGCAAAATGTTTCAAACAGATTGAACGTATTGATTATGATGAGACTTTTTCTCCTGTACCCATGATTAAATTATTTATAATTCTAATTGCCATAACTGCATATTATGATTATGAGATAAGGCAAATGAATGTCAAAATAACTTTTTTTTAATCGAAAGCTACTTAAGGATATGTATATGATACAGCTTGAAAGGTTTGTTCATCCAAAGAGCTCTAAAAAGGTGGGCAAGCTTTATAGATCCATTTATGGATTAAAAGAAGTTTTCGAAGTTGAAATCTTTATTTCAAAGAAGTAATAAAAGAATTTGGTTTCATTAAGAATGAAAATGAGCCTTGTGCATACAAGAAGGTCAGTGGGAGTGTAGTTATTTTTTGGTATTGTATGTTGATGATATATTACTCAATGGAAATGACATCTCAACCTTGCAGGATGATAAATCTTGGTTTGGAAAACTTTTCTCAATGAATGATTTAGGAGATGCAACCTATATCTTTAAGATTAAGATCTATAAGGATATATTTAAGAGGTTGATTAGTCTAAGTTAGAATGCTTGTATAGATAAGGTATTTAATAGGTTTAGTATGTAAGACTCTAAAAAAGGGTCGTTGCTAATGTCTTATTGCATAAGTCTTAGCAAGACTTGATGTCCTAAAACTAATGATGAACAAGAATGGATGAACATGATTCCATTTACATCAACTATTGGATCTATTATGTATGTCATGTTATGCACTCAACCTAATGTATCTTATGCTTTAAACGCAACAAGCAGATATCAGTTCGATCCCAGTAGGAGTCACTAGATAGCAGTAAAGAACATTCTTAGGTACTTGATAAGGACTAAAGAAGTGTTCTTGGTCTATGGAAGCTTGGAAAATGAGATTTTTGTAAATGGTTACAAATATGCAAGTTTTCAAACTAATATAGATGACTTTAGATCACAGTCTCGATATCCGTTTACTTTGAATGGGGCGCAGTAAGCTGAAAAAGTTGGAAGCAAGAAACTATAGCAGATTCTACAATAGAAGTCGAGTACATTACAACTTTCGATGCAGCAAAGGAGGTAGTTTAGATCAAAAATCTCATATCTGAACTGGGTGTGGTTCCAAGTATTGCTAGCCCCATTTGCTTGTATTGCGACAACAATATGGAAATATCACAAGCCAATGAACCAAGATCACACCATTCATCCAAACATATACTCAGGCATCTTCATCTCATCAGAGAAATCATTGAGATGGGAGACGTAAAGATTTACATAGTTCCTATGGAAGATAATGTTGCAGATCCATTGACGTAAGCACTTCCACAAGCGAAATATGATGTTAATGTTCGATCAATAGGTATTACATACATGAATGATTAGTCTTAGTGCAAGTGGAAGATGTTGGGGCATGTGCCCTAGGTCAAATATTGTTTCTATTATCGTTTTAGTTAATAATATAGATGATTACATTTGACATTCACTATTGTAATTGGTTTGCAGGTTTACATTATAATAAGATCCATTGATTTTTACTGAAATATTCTAAATGTTTCTAGTCGATTATTATATTAGGAACTACAATGAATTAAGACTTGTGTAATTCTTAATTGATGGTCCTATGAGGATCATAAGAATAAGAATAGGAATCAAGATCATTAGTGCATGTTATGGAACATGGTACTAGGCCGACCCGCAATGGGAACATCACATGGATTCAATCATAGGTGTTACTCAAGATAGGTATACCATTTAGTCCTCTGACTTGAGATTACCAAAGACTTCCACATTACGATCATAGTGATTTAACACAATCAAACATTGTCTTTAACCGGATGATTATAAAGATTATGATTGGTTACTATGTGAATAATGTGTGAAAGTATGTAAATGAGATATAATTTGTCCCTCGGCATAAAAAAAGATATCAGCGGATCCCTCGATATGATAGACCAATAATGGCTAAGTCTATATGAATTGATATGATCACTGTCACTTATATGATTTTAGTCCACTAAGAGATCAAAACTAGTATGATTAAACATCAAGGGTGACATTTCCGTGCCTTATGTTTGATCAATAGATATCGTACAAAAAAAGGATATGATATACACTATTGATTAGGTTGTATCGATTTTAATTTTTATGCAACTTGGGTAGTCATAATGCCCTGCTAGAGATTGCTTGTGACTTGTGTACCAAAATGGTTTTTGGTTCACTACCAAAGTTGCATGAACCTATTAGGTCACACACAAAGAATGGTTTTATGAGATTTTAAATGACTCAGAACAATGAATTTGATATGATAAAACTCGTAACATAAAATTCCATATAATGTGATAAATTAGTACCTCTTTACGTATGGGGTATAATGATAATTCACTTAGCCTACTTTATACAAGGGTTGTATAAATAGGTGTGTTAAGCGAATTCAGATTTTGTGAAAAATTAGGGTTAAAATCTCATTTTCGTTAGACAAAACGATTTAGGATTTTAGTCGTTCTTGAGTTTTAGGGAGAACAAAAAATTATTTTCGTGTTCTCTCTTAGGCTAGCACTTGAAATCTTGGCCACCATTCGTGTGTAGATTCCTAATAAAGGACATTCGTTTGTAGCAACGTCTCACTGATCGATTAACTCATGGAAGGAAACTTGCGATTAAAGTATGGTTTTTGTTTCAATCAATCAGTTTAATGGACCTAGGATTTGATCTTATTAGGGTTTTTAAAATAAAAACTTAAAATTTTCACTGACTTTTAAATCGAAAACCCAGCAAAACATACTCAGAAAGTAGCTTAAATGAGCAAAAGATTTAGAGTGTTAAAGGTTAGATAAATTGACAAACCACGGGTAAGTTTTTATAAAACTCTTATATACAGGGTATTTCACGTTGTCTTGATGCCTTGAGTAGTTATATGCAGTGCCGAGATAATGCCAATAGGAAGTTAAAGGAAAATTTTGAGAATTATTGAGAGGACAAGTTGACGGGGTGTGTATTAACACACGACTTCGTGAGCCAACATAGGGGACGCTAGGAAAACACAGATTTGAGAGCATTTCATGCTCATAATGGACTCGACATCGTGCCCACGCTGTGGTGGTGCTACATCCTATAAAGGGTGGCGTCGAAGTGGAAGAGCTTTTTTAAAACCCTTCCAAACCAAATCTTACACTCTTGCAACCTATTCCAAACACCACCAACTAAGCACCCATCCCTTTAGAACCATAGTTTAAGTGATTTTAAGTGAGATAAGAGTGCTCTAAGTAATCAAGAGTGAAAAAAGAAGTCGCATTGTGGATTTTCACAAAAGAGGAAAGCTAGGGCATCAATTTTGATATGTGAGTCAAGAGATCAATAGGGTTGTAGTTAGTGAGCAAAGTGAGAAGGCTTTGCTTAATGGAAGCTTTGTGAAGTAATCTGCACCGGAAAGTAGTCTGACGTTAAGGTAAACTTTCAATTTTATTGGTTAAGCTTTAAAATTTTGATATTATAGAAGAAATTCAATGGATTGTGGAAATTAGATTTTTGGATAGGAATTTCAAGTTGTGTGGATTTTGAGCATTAATGTGGCTTATGGTGGATTAGTATATGCCATTTGATTTAATTGGCATGTGAATGATCCTCGTGAATGAAAAGTTTTATTATAAGTGATTTGATGAAATGTCGTTAATTTGTTATGATGTTGTGAGTGTTTAAGAAATTGACAAGAACAAGGAGGCAAGCATGTCAAGTTAGTGAAGTTAAGACTAATGACAATGAGGCATCAACCTCGGGTGCTCAAAATAAGGATGCCTCGAGGCCATTCAAATCAAAGTTCTACATTAGTAAGGAGGTTAATGAGAGGTATGAGGCTATAGAAAATAAGGAGTTTATTTTTGAAAGAGGAATCAACCTCCCGACCAAGTATGGTGCGAGAGTCAACAATTTCATTAGGCAATGGGGTTGGGAGCAATTCATGCAAGAATAATGGGAGAATAAGGTTGATGGAATGCGTGAGATTGTTTATGAATTCTATGCCAATACCAAGTTCATAAAGAAAGGAGATCCTATAAGGGCGAGAGAAGTAAATATCTCATTTAATAAGCACTACATAAACGATATTTATGGGTTAGACTACTTGAGCATGAATGGATACCCACAAACCTTCCTAAATGATTTATATGAGAGACCATATAATCTGTATCCGTTAAGAAATATAGAGAGCATTAGTTATCCTAGGACAAAGGGGATGAATAATGAAAGCTGAGAATGTGCTAAAACAAATTAAGAAAGGGAATGTAAGGAAAGTATATAAAATGTGGCAACATTATATGGTTGCTTCTTTAAAACTGACTACTCAACGGGGTGAGAAAAACAAACCCAATACGACTTATTTAAATGAGATTATAAAGAATGGGAGGATCAATGTAGGGAAAATCATTTATAAGAATTCGAGGGAGTTAATCTTAACTGAGAGGAAGAACAAGTTGTTGTTTCCAATCCTTATAACCCAGATTGCTTAAAGGCTGAAGTGAAATTTACTCAAAATGAAGAATTTGATGTACAACCCAAACAATAATAGATGAGGAGTTTATATTGACCTTGAAATCACCCACTAGATACAAGGACTCTGAAGATGAGAGATGTTAGGGCATGTGCCCTAGGTCGATCTACAAACATTGTTTATCTTTCAATTTTAGTTAATAAAATTGAGGTTTTCATTTGTTGTCTTATAATAAGTGATTACATGTTTACCTTATAGCGAGATTCATAGGTATTTGTTGAAATATCATAAATGTCCCTAGTCGATCATTATTCTGGGAACTATAATGAATTAAGACTAGTATGAATCTTGATTGATAGTCATGTGATGATCATACGTATAGGTATACGAGTCAAAATCATGAGTACTTATTAGGGAACAAGGTACCGGACCAACCCGCTATTAGAACACCACATGGATTAAGTCATAGGTGTTACTCATGATAGGTATATCATTTATTCCTTTGACTTGAGATTACCATAGACTTCAATATTGTGAGCATAGTAATTTGAAACAATCAAACGTTGTCTTGAACAAGATGATTATAAAGATTGTGATTGATTGCCATGTGAATAATATATAAAGGTGCGTAATTAAGATATGATTTGTCGCTCTCGTATAGAGAGAGATATGAGTGGATCCCTCGATATGATAGACAAAAATGGCTAAGTCCATGTGAATTGATATGATCAATGTCACTTAGATTCTTTTAGTTTACATAAAGATCGAGACTATTACAATTAAACATTAAGGGTGATTTTCTATGTCTTATATTTAGTCAAAGGATATCGCACGACAAAAGGATATGCTATATGTTATTCATTAGGGTGTATCAATTTTGATATTCATGCTACTTGAGTAGTCATAATGCTTTGCTAAAGACCGCTTATGACTTGTGTAACAAAATGGTTTTAGGTTCATTGCCAACGTTACATGAACCTATTGGGTCACACACACAAAGAATGTCTTTGCGCAATTTCAATTGGTCCAGAGTAGGGCTGGCAAAAATACGGGAACGGACAAAAACGGGACTGGACACCTATTTTGAAAATGATTAAAGTTGGTGCCCAGTCCCGGTCCCGTTTTCAAAACGGGCGTTATTTTTTGTCCAGTCTCGTATGTTTGTAAAACATACGGGACCCGTTTTTGCCCATTTTTTTTTTAAAATATGATTAAATATTTTATTTATCAATTATCTTAAAAAAAACCCTCAACTACAAGTATACAAGTTTACAACTACAAGTCACCAATTACCAAAAAATAAATACATAATATCACAATTTTTTAATTTTCAATATAAACATCACAAAATTTTTTTTTAAAAAAAGATATCACCTCAAATTCTCAATAATCCAAATTACCAATTCGACCTATTCTAATCCCAGACCGAGGAGGAGAGTGAGAGGCGGAGCCGGAGCCGGAACCGGAGCCGGAGCCGTGCGTGAGGCATAGAGAGTGAGAGGCGGGCGAGCGCGAGGTCGCGCGCGAGAGTGCGAGAGACAGTCGCGGAGAGAGTGAGAGGCGACGAAGCGAGAGAGTGCGACTCGGGTGTGCGAGACGACGTCGCGAAGAGTGAGACTCGGGAGTGCGAGACGATGGTCGCAGAGAGAGTGAGAGGCGGACGGAGACAAAGAGAAGTGAGACGGGGAAGAAGCGAGAGACGACAGTCGCGAGCAGAGAGTGAGAGGCGACGGAGGCGAGAGAGTGAGAGCGGACGCGCTCGAGAGTGCGAGAACGACGAGGCGAGACGACGGTCGACGAGAGCCGTGCGTGAGGAAGAGAGAGTGAGAGGCGGACGGAGGCGTGCCGTGCGTGGCCGTGAGAGGCGGTGAGAGCGTTAGGGTTTCGCCTTTCTTGGTTTGTTTCAGAGACAGAGAGACAGGTGACGATGAGAATGAGATAAGAGAAAATGAAATGATAAATCATAAAGTTAAAAACTTTAAATAGTGAAATTACTTATATGCCCTTCAAATTAATCACAAACGGGTACCCATTTTTTGAAATTTCTCGCGCTGAAACCCGGTCTGTATTTTTAAACGGACACAAAAATTTGTCCATCCGTATGTTTGTCAAAAAAATATTGTTCGGTCCGTTTTAAACGGGACCGGACAAAACGGGCAAACCGGGACCGGGCATATTTTGCCAGCCCTAGTCCAGAGTAATGAATTTTATACGATAAAATTCATGATATAAAACCCTTACTATTTGTTATATGATAACTTATTAATAGGTCCGTATGTGTAATTTGCTTGAACTGCCTAAATATAATAGTTGTATTATGAATAGAATTTTAAGTGAGGGCTTATCTACACATATAAATAAAGGGTGAAACCGTAAAATGAATGAAGATTTTCATTTTTTGCAAATTTCGAGTTCTTTTGATTTTGGGATAGAAAAAAAATGTTTTCAATCTCTCTTGGGATTTTCAAATTGTGGTAACTATTTGTGTGTGGATTTCTGATAGAGGACGCGCGCTTGAACGTCTAGGAGATAAGAAAATCATGAAAGAAAATTATGGATTAAGGTATGGTTTAATTTGTAGATCTACTTTAATGGAACCTATTTTCGATCCTGCTGGGGTCTTTCAAAAATTGTATTAAATTTTTTGTTTCGTAAGAACCTTAAAGCCAAACAGTGGTATCAGAGCCTTAGGCTCAGTTCTATTAACGTTTACATGTTTTCTTTAATGTATATATGACATATGTGTGAAAACATGATCTTGATTCATGTATATACAATGTACATATATGTTTTATGATAATTGTTATCAAGAATTGGTTTTAAAGCATGTTGTTAATTCATGTATATTAATACATACGCATGATTTGATTCAATAATAGTATTCATAATTTGAATAATTCGATTAACATGTATTTTTAATATTGAACGATACAAATTTTGCATCTTCATGGTAAAAGTCATATTTAGGTTAATGTGATTCTAGTGTCAAATACTTCTTTTGTGTTTGTTCGATAATTATGTACGTCTCCATGATAGAAATCATGATTATGTTAATATGATTAATTTAATATGATTTTGGTGTTGAATGCATGATTAATATTTTGAAATTGATTTCGATCATATATCACATTGTGGTTATCCCTAGTGTATTCCTGTTGAATAGGAGATAAACTTATAATCGATGAGAATTACAAATCCTATAAGATAGATGAGATATATAACAAATTCTAATTGAATAAGGATTTAAAGTATCTTAAATTTTAATTGGATTAGGATAAAATACTACGTTAAAAGTGGGCCCGAGTTAATAAAAATATTTTAATTAATATTTTCAATATTAAAATAAGGGGCAATTTTAGTTAATTGGATTTACTAAAATAATGAGAAATTTTAGGCGATTTTCGATTTTCAGATTTGAAATTTGTTGTCTAAAAAAATGGGGGTGCTGAACCCTGTACCCCCTCTGCTGACCAGTTAGCAAAACCACCGCCCACTGAGCGACCGGCGTGACCATCGTTAAATGTTCGTAACGCAAGAAAATTTGTATGATAGTCAATATTAGTATAATTTCCTAACTTGTTTAGTGATTTCTTATGCATTGTAACATATGATATTTATCTTGTTTAAATTATGATCACAAAAACAAATAAAAATCCTTATTCCAAATTTTAAGTCAAGTGCCATTCGTTCTCAAACACTTATCAAGGCTTCAATCCCATCAATATGGGTTTTCATCCGTATAGTGTATTGTGTTATCTTTGTGAGGCAAGTTACGTAAAGATTAATCTATTGTTTGAAATGGTTACATTTGATAAAGCAATTAAAATAGTTTTTGGCTTTAGGCACTAGATGATATAATACATGCTAAGACATAAGATGTCATAATCTCATAAAAATAGCTAAAAGTTACATATGATGTAATTGATAATCGATACCTACCTAAATAAACTAATTCAATGTGTCATGCCTTAACTGTCTTGGAATTAGGTGAAACATTGATTTTAGTCCCTTAAATTAACAAAGCATTTTGAGAAGGGTTGTTAATTTACTGGGAGTCTATTCACCTATACTAAAATGAACCTTTGCATAATCTTTGTTATAGATATATGGCCTATTCAAATCACACTAATCCCTTGTCACTGCAATCCGTCCTTGAGAATGATAAGTTGTCCAGGACAATGTTTCTTGACTAGTTTAGAAACATAAGAATCGTTCTTAAACATGAACGCAAGTTGTATGTCCTGGATAATTCTATACCTCAGGAACCACCAGCAAATGCTTTAAGGGTCGTGAAGGATGCACATACTAAGCAAGTCAATGACTCAACTGATATTGAATGCATTATGCTGGCAACCGTGGTTCCTGAACTTCAGAAGGACATGGAACACTTGGAAGCTTACGATATGAATATGATGCTGAAGGAAATGTTCCAACAGCAGGCTAGCAAGAAAGGTTTATGACAGTCAAAAACCTTCATTCTTGTAAAATGGCCGAGGGTGCATCAGTTAGTCCTCATGTTCTGAAAATAAAGGGCTATATTGACCATCTTGACAGACTTAGATATCCCATAAGCTAAGAGTTGGCTATGAATTTGATCTTGAACTCATTGCCTGATAGTTATTCACAATTTGTAATGAACTATAACTTGAATAAAATGCAGATGTCTATCTCAGAGTTGCATTTGATGCATAAAACTATTGAGCATAATGTCAAGACACATATTGCTAATATGTTGATGGTTCAGAAAGGAAAGGCTTTGAAGAAAAAGGGCAAAGGCAAAGTTAAAGTTGCCAAGGCTGTTGTAACTATCACAAAGCCTATGGAACAAGTCAAGCCTCACATCACTTCTACTTCCTAGTCCCAAAAGGAAAAAGAAAAGAAGGAAATTTTCATTTCTCCCATGCACGTGAGTATTGGTTCAGAAATTACAAGCTCTATCTTGAAGGTCTAAAGAAAAAGAAGAGTAGTGCAACTACTGTTTCAGGTATTTACATTATTGGACTTAACTTATATACTTGTAATTCCTTGGTATTGGATACCGGATGTAGATCTCACATTTGTATTAATGTGCCGGGTCTCACCAAAAGTAGAAAGCTAAAGAAAGGAGAAGTCATCCTACAAGTTGGAAATGGAGCAAAGGTTGCTGAATTGGTTGTAGGATTCTATGATTTAATTTTACCTAGTAGACTTGTTTTAGTTTTAAATAATTGTTATTGCGTCCCTACCTTGAGCAGAAACATTATTTCGATTTCATGTTTGGATTTGAATAATTTTATTTTCATTATTATGAATAATAATTGCTCAATTTCTCATAAAGAAGTGTTCTATGCGAATGCTTATTTGTGTGATGGTCTTTATATTATAAACATGAAAATGTTACCAGATAATCCTATTCTTAACGTAAATCCAAAGAGATTTAAGTCAAATGATTTGACTCAAACCTATCTTTGGCATTGTCGTCTTGGCCACATAAATGAGAAATACATTTCTAGACTACATAAAGATGAACTTTTAGATTAATTTAATTTTGAATCATATGAAACATGTGTATCTTGTTTACTAGGCAAAATGAGAAAAGTTCCTTTACTGGACACAAGTGAAAAAGGTAACTAATTTATTAGGTCTGATTCGTCCTGATGTATGCAGTCCTATAAATACAATAACTAGAGATGGTTATCACTACTTCATTACATTCACTAATGATTTCAACAGATATGGTTATGTGTATCTCATGAAACATAAAGGTGATTTGAGATGTTTCGAATATTTTAGAATGAAGTGCAAAATCAACTTAGTAAAACTATTAAAGCACTTTGATCAGATCGAGTTTGCGAATATTTGAGCCAAGAAATTTGATGATTATCTTAGAAATTATGGGATTGTCTTACAGTTAACTTCCTCAGCAACTCCACAATGGAATGGTGTTTTGGAAAGGAGAAATCGAACTTTATTTGACATGGTTTGATCTATGATGAGTCATATAGACCTTCCTATTTTCTTTTAGGGTTATATTTTAGAAACTTATGCACTTACACTAAATTATGTTCCTTCTAAACTGGTTGATAAAACACCACATGGGATGTGGTTTGGGAGAAGATCAAGTTTGTCTTTCCTTATGATTTGGGGCAATGAGGTTTTCGTACGATGACAAGTCTTAGAAAAAATTAACTAGCTAAATCTACCAAGTGTGTATTTGTTGGTTATCCTAAAAAACTAGAAGATACTACTTTTATAATCCCACTGAGAACAAAATGTTTGCGACTTTGAATGATGTCTTTATGAAAAAAGAGTTTATTTCAAAAGAAAACAATAGGAATAAAGTAAGTCTTAAAGAAGTTCACGAACTACAAATAAACACTCAACCGCTAGTGGAAGATCAACAAAGACTTGAACTAGTTGAACATCCACAAGTATCATAAGGTCCACGTAGGTCTGACGGGGGTAAAAACTCAGCCTGAAAGATATAGGTTTTTTATTACTGATAATAGTAAGGTGTTGTTTATGGATTGAAATGAATCTTCTACTTATCAGGAGGTTGTGTCTAGCCCTGAGGCAGATTAATGACTTAGTTCCATTAATTCTGAGATACAACCCATGTATGATGACCAACTTTGGAACCTAGTTGATTTACCTGAAGTTGGTAAGACGTTGGATGTAAATGGATTTTAAGAAGACAACTAACATGGATGGCAATATGCATACTTATAAAGCACGACTAGTAGCAAAAGGTTTCAGACAGACTTAAAGTGTCGATTATGATGAGACTTTTTATCCTATAGTCGTGCTTAAGTCCATTAGAATTCTAATTTTAATGGCCTTATATTATGACTATGAAATATGGTAAATAGATGCCAAAATAGCTTTCCTAAATGGAAAGTTACTAGAGGACGTGTATATGACACAGCTTGAAGGGTTTGTTAATCATGAGAATTTTATGAAGGTGAGCAAGCTTCAAATATTTATTTATGGATTAAAGTGAGCTCCTCGGAGTTGGAATCTTCATTTTGATGAAGCAATTAAGGAATTTGGTTTCATTAAAAATGAAGATGAGCCTTGTGTAAGCAAGAAAGTCAGTGGCAATATGGTTATTTTCCTAGTACTGTATGTTGATGACATATCTCTCATTGGAAATGACATCCCAACCTTGCTGAGTGTCAAATCTTGGTTAGGGAAATGATTCTCAATAAAGGACTTAGGAGATGTAGCCTAGATCATTGGGACTGAGATCTATTGGGATAGATCTAAAAGGCTAATCGGTCTAAGTCATAATACTTACATAGATAAAGTACTCAATATGTTCAGTATGCAAGAATCTAAAAAAGGATCGTTGCCAATGTCTCATGATATATGTCTCAGCAAGACTCAATGTCTAAAGACTAAAGATGAGCAAGAGTGCATGAATATGATTTCATATGCTTCAGCTATTGGATCTATCATATATGACATGTTACACACTCGACCTAATGTATAATATGCTTAAGGCACAACAAACAGATATTAGTTTGATCCCGGTGAGAGTCACTAGGTAGCTGTAAAGAACATTCTTAAGTGCTTGAGAAGGACTAAAAAATGTTCGTGCTCTGTGGAAGTCTGGAAGAAGAGCTTATCATAAATGGTTACGTAGATGCAACTTTTCAAACTGATATAAATGACTTCAGATCACAATCTGGATATCTGTTTACTTTGAACGGAGGTGTAGTGAGCTAAACAAGTTTGAAACAAGAAACTGTGGAAAATTCTACAATAGAAGCTGGGTATATTGCAGCGCGCGATGCAACTAATGAGGTAGTTTGGATAAAAAAGTTCATCTTTGAACTTGGTGTGGTTCCTATTCAGCTAACCCCACTTGCTTGTATTATGTCAACAACGGCCGATAGCACAGGCCAAGGAACCAAGATCACACCATCAACCCAAACATATACTTAGACGTTTTCATCTCATTTAAGAAATTATTGAGAGAGGATACGTGAAGATTTGTAGAGTTCCTAAAGAAAACAATGTTGCCGATCATTTGACTAAGGCTCTTTCACAAACGAAAAATGATGGTCATATTTGGTCATTAGGTATTAGATACATGAATAATTAGTGCAAGTGGGAGATGTTGGGACTCACGCCCTAGGTCAATATACAAACATTGTTTATCTTATAATTTTAGTTACTAAAAGTGAGGTTTTCATTTGCTTTTTTATTATAAGTGATTGCATGTTTACCTTATAACAAGATCCATGGGTATTTTTTGAAATATCTTAAATGTCCCAAGTCGATCATTATATTAGGAACTATAATTAATTAAGATTAATGGGAATCTTGATTGATGGTTGTATGATGATTATGCGTATAGGGATATGAATCGAGATTCTTTATACTTGTTAGGTAACAAGGTACTGGATCGACCCGCTATGAGAACACCACATAGATTAAGTCATAGTTGTTACTCATGATAGGTATATCATTTAGTCCTTTAACTTGATATTACTATAGACTTCAATATTAGGAGCATGGTAATTTGACACAATCAAACGTTGTCTTTCACTGGACGATTATAATGATTGTGATTGGTTACCATGTGAATAATATGTGCAGGTGTGTAATTAAGATTGGATTTGTCACTCTCATATAGAGAAAGATATTAATGGATCCCTCGATATGATTGACTGCTAATGGCCAAGTCCATGTGAATTGATATGATCAATATCACTTGGATGTTTTCAGTTTACCTAAAGATCGAGACTAGTATGATTGAATATTAAGGATGACTTTCCACGCCTTTTGTTTAGTCAATGGATATCGCACGACAAAAATATATGATATATATTCATTAGGTTGTATTGATTTTGATATTCATGCTACTTGGGTAGTCATAATGCCTTGCTAGAGGCCGCTTATGACTTGTGTACCAAAATATTTTTTTGGTTCATTGCCAATGTCGCATGAACCTATTGGGTTGCACACAAAGAATGACTTTGCACAATTTCAATTGGTTTGGAATAATGAATTTTATATGATAAAATTCATGACATAAAAGCCCTTACGATTTGTTATATGATAACTTATTGATAGGGGATTATGTGTAATTTGCTTAAATTGCCTAAATACAATAGTTGTATTATGAATAGGATTTTAATTGAGGGCTTATATCTACACATATAAATAAAAGGTGAAATGCAAATTTTGAGTTTTCTAGATTTTGGGAGAGAAAGAAAAATGTTTTCAATTTCTTTTAGGGCTAGCACTACAAATTGTGGTCACCATTCGTGTGTGGATTTCTGATAGGGGAAACGCGCTTAAACGTCTTGGAGATAAAAAAATCACAAATGAAAATCTCGGATTAACGTATGGTTTACTTTCTAGATCTAGTTTAATGGAACCTATTTTCGATTCTGTTGTGGTTTTTCAAAATTTTCTTTGATTTTTTCGTTGCGTATGAACCCCAAAACCCAACAACAAAGAGAGATCATAGAGAGGGATAGACTTGATGTCGTACTTTAGTTAAGGAAGCCGAGGATCAAGCAGCAATTGAAGTAGCAGCAACGGTGTTTGCCCAAATGATGGGGAATGAAGGATATATAGAGGAGGAAGATAACTAGCAAGGATTTGCTGAGGGCTACGAGTTTGTATACTATTTGGTAGGAGAGGAGGACTTGGATGGTCCCAAAATTTATCCACCACCTCCACCACAGGCACCGATACCACTACCTAAGGATTTGACTCCACGACAGTAGAGGTTATGGATTGTTGAGATGCAGAGACAATATAGAATGGATAGGGCACAATATCATGAAGCCTTGAAAATGATTCATGACTAATTGAATAGACAAGGAACTTCATGCTTTTGTAGATCATCAAATGGATATAGCAAAATATGAGAGGAGCAAAATATTGCGACCTAGTGATAGGTCTATCAGATTTAAAGCAACAAAAAACTATATGTTTGATCTAGAAGTAGTACAGGACAGAAGAGTGGAGCATCCTTTAACACCATCTTTTGCCGAATCTGATAACGATGATGCTAATGATGATGCGCAATCTTAGAGTCTAGGTCTTAGGATATCTCTAGATCTCGGGGAGATGAACGATACTGCAATACTAATTATTTTTAGTTTGGGATATTTTAACACTTTAGTAGTTATTTAAGCATTATTTTATGCATTTTTATGTTTAGTCTTATGCAGTTATCAAATTATATTATATGTGTTTATGTATTTGATGTTTTTATGTTTAGGCTTATTTTTAAACCTTGAGGATAAGGTTTGTTTTAAGTTTAGGGGCATTAAGACTATGGGAATTAGTAAGAAATGATGAATTAAGGACAAGCACTGCAGGTGTGATCATAATATTTTATTTTTGAAGCAGTTAAAGAAGAATGAATGGCCGTGTATTTTGTTTAATTCTTTTTCATTTACTTATTATCTAACTATGTATAATTAGTATAAATTAGGTTATATATAGTAGTAAAGTAATAAAAGAATAAATAAAATCATTTGTAAAGTTCATGCCTTCAATTAAAGATGAATGAGAATACAAGTATCTAGTTGATATGAAACTCAAGAGAATGCTATCATTTTCAAAGAAATTAAGAATTGTAGCAAAGAATGGTATAATTTCATGCGCAGGAACTTAAAGTTAGAGAATACCGTGAACTTGAAACAAAAGCAAGAGGAATACCAGAACACTTCTTGTGAAAAAAGTTAGATCTTTAAAGAATTCTATAATAAGCATGAATCTTACTTGAGTATAACATAAATTTTAGACTTAGTACTAAAAGGGGAAGAGATAGGCATGATATTTAATGAAAGTTGGAATTAAAAATTGCTTAATAAAAGTGAATGTGAGAAGTGTTCACTAGAGTTTAAATAAAAATTAGAGAGTCCCACAAGTTCTAAAGGAAAAGGAGTAGGGAACTTGATGGTTGGAAAAAGTGAGAAAATGCGGAAGCCGAAAGAAAAAGTGCATGGATTGTACAACTAAAAAACATAACGAGAAAAGAAAAGAAAAGATATATATATATATATATATATAAAGAAAGAAAATAGGAAGTCAAATCAAAACTCTTCAAATAAAAAGATTTAGCTCGAGTACAAAAAACTTAGTTGAGTTAAATTTTCCTTCCAACTAAATGAAGTCCTATGGACTTTCGAATTATTAAAGTCTACAAAAATAGTATGGTCTATGCTTATTTGTGAATTATTGAGCTTAATGAGAAATCATGAGACTACACACTTGTTGTTTGAGTGTCGAGGAGCAATAAACTTGTAAGTAGTGATGGTCTTGGTTGTGAATTAATTTTCAGTTGTAAAATTGAATTATATGTGTTGTTAAAGCTACGTGTTTTAAACGAATTAATTTTTATAAGAAAAAATCTTCTGTAGATTATTAATTTGACACTTATTTGAATTAAAAAATACTCCATGAACTATGTAAAATGAGTAAGGACTATAAATAGTATTAGTATGCCTACTTAGGAGAATATACATTTGCTCTGGACGTACAAAATTTTAAGTTTGGGGGTACTTGATAAGTACTTAATTAGACTTATGTAGGGTTAGTTTTGTTACATAATTGGTCTAAGTGTCATGGAATGAGCTCTAATTGATGATATTTATGAGTTTTCAGATCTACAAGGCATAAAAGAGACAAATAGTGATTTCATTATGAAATGAGGTTAAAAAGCACAAAAACACAAGTGGCGTTGTGGAGGACGCAATTGACGCTGTGGAGAATCAACACAAGGCATGAAGAAGGCGTGGAGATCGAAGGAAGAGATGCACGAGAGTTGACATTGTCAATGTAGTGGTGGCACTGAATGGTTTACACAGATGACGCATGGCATTTACACAAGCAGAGCTGAGTCCACTGAGAGGAGAAAATACATATGATGAGCTGATGCTGAGGTGGTGCTGCCAGTTTACATAGGGAGACATGGATAGTAAACTTAATTATTTATGAGTCTAAAGATTTAATACTTAATGCTATTTGATAATTACATTATTCATATCGATTGGTTGTGTTCTAGTTTGCACATTAGGTCTTTTTCACTACGATAGTGGGTTGAAGTGAATATTAAGGAACTATGTTTATTCTAATTATGCATTGCTCACACATAAGAAAGAAAAAAAGAAATATGATATAGAAAGCATAGTAATTCATTACCTATGTGAAATCGTGAACTAAGAGTTTTCTTACTGTAAGAATACAACTTAATTTACACTATTTTATAGAATAGAGTAGTTTAGTTAAAATCAATACAAAAATTACCTTCTTAATAATATAGTGAATTGGACTAAGTATTGTGTCCATATACACCTTTCCAAGAGGAACGATATCCATATTCAACCTATGTTTATCACACTATCACTACAATTGAACTGTTATACTTCCAGTTATGATCAAGCATTTACAATAAATTTCTCTCTTTTATTGTACTATTAATATTTTGTAGTATTGGTAAGTGAGAATCATCTCCATAGGGATTTATCAAACTTCTGTAAGAAAAAGGACTATTTATGATTTTTATTATTTTTTACTTTAATTTAATTACAATAGTAATTAAACTCATTAGTTCAATCTATAATATAATAATAATTAACTAAACTAATTATACTAACTTAACTAACACAATTCTAAACTTAATATCAATCGAATAAATTCAACTCAATAATAACTAAATATCCAGACTATGAAACATCAATCCATTTTGCATTTCAAACATGTTACTTCAGTCAATATAGTTATGAGCATACTTTATAAAGCATTATAGATCATTAAACTTTAATCATAAGTAAACAACCTTTGGCCAACCATTTGTTCTCCTTATACCGGTGGAAATGTCATATTCTAATTTTATTGAGCTAACCCCTTTAAATACATAAAGATATTAACTTTACGCAATAAATGACATTACGATTTATGAATACTTCAAATTACTAAATCTAACATATTTGGAAAGCCACTTCAACAACAAATTTAGATCTCAAATTCAGGTATGACATGTAAAAAGTAATAAAAAATCTTAGTAACTACTTTAAACTAGATAATTAATCCAAATATCATAATACACATTTTAGACTATGCATGAAATACAAAGTTCATGATTAAAATCAGTAGATAATAACATATTAAATTAGAAAATGAAAGAATACAATTGGTTTAAAGCATTAAACACGTATTCATCTCATCATAACTACATTGAGAAACGGATCTAGTTCATGTTTAGACTTTGTTTAGATCAACTAACTACTCACTCATAATCATAAATAACATTTCAATAATATAAATAAAAGACATAAATAAATACATTTGAAATAAATAGTTTTTTTAATTTTTCTCTAAAACCAATGAACAATAAAGCAATAAAATATGAAAATAAATAATGGCTCCTATTGCAATGAAATATTGATCTAAGTACTTAAGTACAGCTGATTTTGTAGCCTTAGTGTCGTATTTATAGTATTTTAAGTAGTAAACATTCCAAACTAACTCAAACTAATCTTTGTTGTCTAAAATCCTTAAAATCAGTTCCACTGATTCCTCATCGATTTAAGTTTAAATAGAATCGCTGGGTAAATCCTTAGAATGGAAGCCTCTATTTCCACCAATCTAAGTGGCGATTTTAGGAACATAGGAATCACTGGGAAATCGATGGTATTGTAATCAAGTTCTTCCTTGAGTATTTGTAGATGATTTTTGTCATACTCTTTCCACTTGGTTAATTCCTTCATAATTTTCCCGATTTACTCCATTTCTTCATATACTCATTTTATTACATAAAATATAAAAAAAACAAGAGAAACCCCCATGTAATATAGTCTTTTACATCTAAAACCATCCTAAAAATGCAACGCTTTATTGTCCTTGTGATGGCCACAACCCTACAAATTGGATATCGCCCGACACTAGACCTCCACTAACCCCCGGTAAACCAGTTCAGAGTTAATAAAGGCCTAGTCAGCCTCACAAACAAGTCTTCAATATCTAATAGTCCACACGATAGAGTACATATATAGATGAAATCATATGAAGTGGAATTTAAATATAGTGAAAAATTGATAACAAATAAACTAAACACACAACAAGTTTTAGGTATGGAAGCTAAGATGTGGAAACTCAGTACAACGAATATAATGTACAAAATAGAATCATGAGGAGACACACATGTATCTCTTAACCCGAATACCCAAATTTTTTGAAATTAATAAATATAGTATATACATAAATCAAAATACCAAAATCGACCTACGTAAGAGGCGAGCCTCTAAGGGAAACTCAAATGAAGTCCCTAAGTCTCGACTCCTTGCCCTTCCTCGATTGTTTATTTACATTCAGTCAAATAGAAGAATGATGCGTCTAGTAAGTAAAAGCCAGTAGGATATAAACTATACATCAAAATAAATAAAGTAGTCTGAAAGTCATGTAGATAGAAAAAAAGTTATAAGGAAAAACAAGATAATATGACTGTAAAATAAAATTACAACAAGAGATGAGTGTCAAATACACAATTTGAGAGGTGCCCAAGTAGTCCAAGATCACCGAATATCGATGCCACATAGTTAAGGTAATTGAGTCGCGGTAACGTTAATTACACTCGGGTCCAAGGATGCGACAACACCTACTGTACCTAGACAGTCGGGACTGATGGATATCAATGATTTCTTAGATAAAACACATCTCGTTGCGACAAAAAAATCTAGTAACTTGAGGTCATGGCCTCGGCTGCAAGCCGACAGCCACTCCGCAAGAGACACTCTAATAACTCGCTTATCCCTCGGACACTCATACAAAGGTGGGAATTCCAAGAAAGGGACATATTACAATATTAATAAAATATAAGCTCAAATGAACTACAACGCATTTCCTAGTTGGTTTTACTTAGCATACAATAGCATACATCACCAAGCTCGATTTATCATCTGAATAGCTTAGTTAAATCCTTCTTGTGTGTCTACAATCATACATTGTATAACACAGTTACTTAGATTCATTTATAATTAATTATCCGTAACTTAAACCTCTATGAACTTGTTTCGTTACAAAACCTGACAGTTTAAATGGTTGTTCTTATATTTTAAGGATTTCCAATAGAATTCAATAAGTAAAAGAATTTGATAACGATCTAGTCTTTAGACTTCACAAAACTTTCCACAATATTTTTATTTCACTTCCTATATTTTCTTTGTTCTCATTAAGAGCTTCATTATAATATGGCATAAATGAGTAACATATAACTGTAAAACGTTCTGGAGAATAAATGAGTACATTCACTCATAATAATCTAAATTCAAGTTTTTCAACCTCCCTTGTAACTCAAATTCTATGAGAATCATATTATTTGTCTCTCGTTAGCATTCGACTAAGATTTGAGGGAATGAAGTTTTAGTGAGAAAGCGAAGATTTGTTAGTACGTACTAAAATTAATTTATAAGGTAGTTAAATGTTTGAACAAGTCTTTAACTCAAACTTGCTCACAATGCCTTTAGAATGCATAATAACGGTCCACTTAAATCGAATTTGAGGGTGTTCACCTTTTTGAAATGCATGTCTCCCTAAAAAAGACATTTGTCTCTACTAGAACGCTTCAATGAAACAACTTAGGACTTCTTGTGGGCATTTCATCGAATACTTAATGTGCAACCCCAATATGTTGATCCCTACACTAAATTCTCGTGTTTAAGCTTCACAATGCTTGCCACATCAAGAAATATAAATTTGAACATTGAGACAATATCTCAAATTATCATTTTTAGTTCATTAGACTCCATTGAGTATTTTAAAATAATTAAAACCCACTAGAACCACTAAACTTCCTTGGCATATCATTTCTATTCCTAAAGTTAGGTTATTAAAACAACCCTTCTTTTAAACATTTAATCAAACATATAGGGTGTTTTATCAAAGGAGAAATTATGTCGATGTAGTTCACCATCCACCAATAAAGAGATCAATTAGAGATCCCTAATTTCTACACTATCCTCCAAGATCAAATCATCAACATAGATATTCAAAATGTTTTGAGAAAGTGTAACTTATGCATCAATAACTTCAATTTAAAGATTTCTAACCATGGTAGTAGAAACCACTAATTATCTATAATTGGTTTAAAACCTAGGACAACCAAAAAGAAAACTTAAATCTAAAATGGGTAGAACCTCACTTTCACCACTACCGGCCACCAACATCTCGCTCTTCACTGGAAAAGTGCTCGTCAGTTATTGTTGGTCCATTATCGTCTGCTATTGATGCTTTCCTCCTCGTTCCCCTTAGCCTCTCCATAGGACCTCATAGTCTCTTTGTGTTGAGCGAACGAAATGGAACTTTGCCCTATTTCATTCGTTCAACTTATGTTTGGTTGTCTTTTTTTTTGCAAGTGACCACTATGCCCTTGTAACTTCCTTTACTCCTCATACAGCTGTAGGATCCTCTAATCAATTTAAAATTTCAATTAGGGACATAGGATTTTTAATTATGTTACCAACTTAAATTAGTTTATTTAAATTAATTAGTCTCATTAATTAACATAGGCATCCAACTATTTTAAATTAAAACCTAAGTCATACCCCAACTCAAGTTTCAATATTATCTTACCCTACCCAAAAGCCTATGCGCGCACATATTTCACGGTGATCTACTCTCGTGCAATCGACAAAATATTTAATTAATTTGTGCACATGGATATACGTAGATAATAAAAGTCATTGCGCTCAAATAAAACTTGTCGGGTCATTACAGTCCCGACCAAGGGAATACTCTTAATCATATTCTCTTTTCTTCCCTCATTTTGATTTCATAATTATATATATTCTATTTCTTAAATAGAAACAATCTTTAAATCGAAATATATTACCCTCATAAAAATAAGAATCATGAGAGAATATAATTAATTAAAGAATAACCTATTTATTTGACAATTCAAACTCCTAATTATGCAATACACCTTAGAATTCAAAGTTAAGTCAATCATCAAGGTCAAGGCACTACATAGGTTTTCTCAATCTCCACTAACAAGCATCAAGCTTATGATAACTAATATAGAATCTCAAGATATAGAAATCACTAAATCAATCTCATTTTCAAACAATATTTAAAATATCACCACAAGCAAACTCAATAGGAGTTTTTCATGAACTTCCTTCATTTTCTTATATCTCTTTTTCTTTCTTCTTCGATTCTATATATTCTTTTTTTCTTTAAATTGTATTCCTATTATTCCTTGCTCCATTTCTTTTGGAATCCATTATTCTTTTTATATAGGAATTATTCCTCTCATTTTTCTTACCACTAGATTTCTTGCTCCATTTCCTTTGAAATTTGTGGTTCTTTTTTTTTTCTTTTAAAAAAATCTTGTTACCTCTTTTCATTTTCACTATAGTTAAGAAAGCATTCATTCCTACTATCTAAAGTTTATTGGCTAATTCGTATTTTTCTCCTCAATTGAAGCATAAGATTTTTTCAATATATATATAATCAAGAATCTTTGTATAACGAGATTTTTAGAAATCTATCTTGTTTATTTTGCACTAAGGTTTCAATCTTCTACCATTGTAATGTCTAACACAAAGTAATCAATCCCCTCTAGACTCCTCTAGTGTAAACAATCCATGTTAAGTCAAATATGGTATAGCAATTCTATTCCATCATAAAGTTTCTATTTTCATGGGTAATAATAATATATCATTTTCGTTTACATCCAAATTATATTCAATTCCATATTCCTAACTAAATAAAGTAAAATGAAATAAAAAATATTACTTGTATTGTGGAAAATTTGAAAACTTTACAATGTCAAACTATATTCTACTTGACGTTTCTTCCATACTTTGCATTTTCCTATTTCACTTCACCTAATACCCACAAACTCATTCTGAACCTTGTCCTCAAGGTTTAGAAATTAAGTCAAGTTTTCAACAAAAATAACATTCGTTCATGAAGCATTAACGAATAAATTAAATAAATAAATAACGAACTTTAGAATGAATTGCATAAGTTATTTAAAACATATTAAATTTAAAATTTCAAGAATCATAGAATATAAATTAAGCAAATCGAAATATTGTATATAATTTTAACACATCAAGGCAATAGTATCATAATACCACATACCACATCATTCCGAGTATATCATAGTATTACAAACAAAGACCTATCACAATAAAACTCAAAAAATGATGACACATAGAAGAATAAAATATCAAAACCACCATTCAGGCATTGCATCATCATCACCATCCTCATGATCTAGTTGTTGAAATTGGAAGCTCATTACAGGAAGGGTAGATGGAGTGATTTGTTGGGTTAGAAGTCAAAATCAAGGAAATACCCACTTTTTAAGGTAAACTCATCACCTCCACACTCTATTCTTATTGTTTAAATGTTGGTTCATGTGTCTTGTTGGATCCATAATGTTGAAATCATGATTTGAACTTTTGTTGCTGGGATTTCAACAAACGGGGTGACTTTTAGGAAGAATTCAAGAGTGTTGACCAAATTTAGGCGATGGAAAAACCATACGACGGGTAGTGACACCATGGCATTGCTAATTAGGGTGGCAACAGTTGTGCTACTATTGTAGCCAGTAAGGGGTGGTGGGACAACGCCGCCATCGAAGGGGTTTCATTCTGAAGGCCTTATAAAGGCAAGGACACCAGCTAGTCCTAATTATCAGGCTTTTGCTCTGAACAAGGGCCACATTTTCCCTTATCTACAAAAGGGTCCATTTCGCTCCCTAGAATATTATGACCCCAATAATCTAATCCTAGTAGTATGCTTTGTAAGATCGTGACCTAGCACCAGTCCTACTGGCATACTCGATCAACTCTCGAGTGTCAACACCAAAGTAAAATTAAGAAATAATTTTTTTTGTTTAATGCCATGTAGTACATTATACCTATCTATTTATAGTCTACACAATTTTTATGGTTTTAGCATTTGACTTCAATGGACGAGCCTTTAGTCCGAGTTGTGTACACACGAGGGTATTGGGTAGGATAATTGTAAACTTCAATATATGGCTTGTTGTTACTGATGACCTAAATGAAATCAAATGGGTACCTAAGTTATTTAACAAAACCTTTCTAACTAGTCTAATTTTGAAGAAAAAGAAATACTTATGTTTTATTTTGGATCCAAACTAATTGGTTTAATGACACTAAGTTAGAAGAGCTTATTAACTAAAGTTTGGTTATGGTAAAATTAAATTCAGTAAGAGAAAATGCTAAATTAGCATAAGGTTGAGAAAAATACTCATATGGTTATTTATGTACCTAACTTACAAACTAAATACCATGAATTATTTATGGGGATTCAAATGGAGACCATTCTTTTGGTGTATTAGATGGATCTAGGGATCTCTTTATTAAGAAATTCTTGGAGATTTGTGTGTATCATGGGTGCATGTCCCATCAAATAAGGAGTCATAGATCTTCAAAGAAATTTTTGAGATTGATAGATACAAAGTTCATCTAGTGGCTAGATTTTAATGACTAATTCTATTAAAATTGTTTTCTTCTCTAAATGCATTAAGAGAAGAAAGAAATTCCAGTGATAAGTGACTCTATAAACTTATATATATCACTAGTTTAGTAGTATATTTAGTATAAATATCCTGAAATGAGCTCTTATTGATGGTATTCGTGTATTTTTCAGGTATACAAGTTGTAAATGGGACAAATGGGTGATTTCGTGAAGAAACAAGTACAAAACCACACTTAACATTGTGGGACATAGGCTTGATGTCGTAGGAGAAGGTTGGATAGCGTGGGCAAGGTGTGGATGACCAAGAAGAGGAGAGAAATTGGATAGTGGAGGCGGCATAGTGGCGACACCATGGGTCAAAGGGGACGATGCTGCGGATGTCTACACAGGGCGACGAGTTTGATGAGTGAGGAAAACTTCACAAAAAGTGTTCAAAGCTGTCATGGAATCGTGGCTTTACATACACAGTGCCAAATCACTTATCGACAGCGACGAGACGAGATAAAAGAAAAAGTTAAAGTTCTATTTCCTATAGAATTGTGTATTAAGGTTTCTAATTGTTTTCTAAAGTGTCTTATGAATATTAATAGGTATTAGAACGTGATAAACTCACCAATGGTGATTAAGAGCAACCAATTATTAGGTTTCGAGGTTCATACGCAACGAGAAACTCAAAACAATTTTGAAAAACACCAACTAGATAAAAAATAAGTTCCATTAAACTAGATCAACCAAAGTAAAACAATACCTTGATCCATATTTTCCTTCTCTGATTGTTTGTTCTCCAAGATGTTCAAGCGTTCGTCCTCTATCAAAAATCTACACACGAATGGTGACCACAATTTGGAGTGTTAGCCCCAAGAGAGATAGAAAATACTTTCTTTCTCTCCCAAAATCCAGAGAACACGAATATCGCAAAAATGAAATCTTATTTCATTTTAGGATTTCAACCTCTATTTATATGTGTAGATAAGTCCTCACTTAACATCCTGTTTATAATGCAACTATTGTATTTAGGCAGTTTAAACAAATTACACATACACCCCAATTAATAAGTTATCATATAACAAATTGTAAGGGCTTTTATGTCATGAATTTTATCATATAAAAATTCATTACTCTGGACCAATTGAAATTGCATAAAGTCATTCTTTGCCTACGACCCAATAGGTTCATGCAAGTATGCAGTAAACCCAAACCATTTTGGTACACAAGTCATAAGTATTTTATAGCAAAGCATTATGACTACCCAAGTAGCATGAATATCAAAATCAATAGAACCTAATGAATAAAATATATAACATCATTTTTTCGTACGATATCCTTTGATTAAATATAAGGCATGGAATATCACCCTTAATGTTCAATCGCACTAGTATTGATCTTTAGGTAAACTGAAAACAGCCAAATGAGATTGATCATATCAATTCACATGGACTATGGCCATTATCATTGTATCATATCAAGGGATCCACTGATATCTCTCTTTATAAGAAAGTGACAAATTCTATCTTGATTACACATCATCACATATTATTCACATGGTAACCAATCACAATCTTTAAAATCGTCCGGTTAAGGAAAATATTTGATTATGTCAAATTACCATGCTCTTACTACTGAAGTCAGTAGTAGTCTCAAGTTGAAGGACTAAATGATATACCTATCATGACTAACACCAATGATTTAATCCTTGTGGTGTTCTTATAGCTGGTCGGTCCAATACCTTATTCTCTAACAAATACTCATGATCTTGATTCGTATCTGTATACACATAATCATCACATGACCATCAATCTAGAATCACACTAGTCTTAATTCATTATAGTTCCCTATATAATGACCAACTAAGGAAATATAGGATATTTCAACTAATACCCATGTATCTTATTATAATGTAAACATATAATCACTTATAATAAAACAACAAATGAAAGCCTATATTTTATTAACTAAAATTATAAGATAAACAATATTTATAGATTGACCTAGGGGACATTCCCCAACATGTCCCACTTGCACTAGGGCCAATCATTCTTATATCTAATACCTGATGACCTAACACGACTATCATGTTTCACTTGTGGAAGAGCCTTCGTCAAAGGATCTGCAACATTATCTTCTGTAAGAACTCTGCAAATCTTCATGTCTCCCCTCTTAATAATTTCTCGAATGAGATGAAGATGTCTAAGTATATGTTTGGATTGGTGGTGTGATCTTGGTTCCCTGGCATGTGCTATCACCTTGTTGTTATCATAATACAAGCAAACGGGTTTAGGTATACTAGGAACCACACCAAGTTCATAGATGAAATTTCTTATCCAAACTGCCTCCTTAGCTACATCGAATGCACCAATATACTTAGATTCTTTTATAGAACCTACCATAGTGTCTTGCTTCGAAATTTTCCATCTCGATGCGCCTCCATTCGAAGTAAACATATATTCGGACTACAATCTGAAGTTTTCTATATCAGTTTGAAAACTTGAATCTGTGTAACCATTTAGAACAAGTACGTCTTCCAAACTTCCTTATACCAAGAATACTTCTTTAGTCCTTCTCAAGTACTTAATAATGTTCTTTATTGCTATCTTGTTACACTCATCGGGATTAAACTAATATCTGCTTGTTGTGCTCAAAATATATGATAAATTAGGTCGGGTGTATAACATGGCATACATGATAGATCAAATAGTTGACGCATATGTAATCATACTCATATGCTCTCGTTCATCATTAGTCTTCGAACATTGAGTCTTGCTGAGATTTATAGCATGAGACATTTGAAACAACCCTTTTTTAGAGTTTTCCATACTTCCCTAGCCTAGACTTGACACTCCGCAAGGTTGGGATGTCATTTCCAATAAGTAATATATCATCAACATATAAGACCAAGAAAACAACCACGCTCCCACTAACCTTACATATTCAATTTTAATGAAACCGAATTCCTTAATTGCTTCATCAAAATGAATATTCCAACTTTGAGAAGCTTTCTTCAATCTATAAATGGATCTTTGAAACTTGCATGCCATCCTAGAACTCTAAGGATGAGCAAACCCTTCAGGCCGTACTATATACACGTCTTCAAGTAACTTTCCTTTTAGAAAAGCTATTTTGACATTCATTTGTCATATCACATAGTCATAATATGTAGCTATGGCAATTGATAAGTCGATATTTATAGGGTTTTAGTAGTCTATTTTAATATATTTAATATGTAAATTCTTTAAAATATATATTTAATTATATTTATTTATCGTTTTTAGGTGAAACAGAGTGCGCGGTTGAATCTGAGGCAAAAAATAGGTGAAATAGTGTATTTACATTCACTGTTTCAACCACCAAAGGATCTGCCTCGAGTTACACATTGCACAGGTTATAAGTAGATGACTAGCAGACCAAGTAATGTAGGGGAGTGACACAGTTAAGCCACTCACGCATCAGCAATTGTTGGTGAATCCTCGAGATGTGTGTGGTTGTATCCCATGAATTCAGTCACACCGTACGTCTCCTCATCACACAAGCTGATTCTACATGTCAGCTCTCGATTCGTCCAGCCTGTCCACCTGTGTCCAGCTCGGCTAATTCATCAATGTTTTTCTCCTCGCCTCAACATCCATCAAATTTTCCTCGAGATGTAGATTCGCACCACCTCCCAGATCTTTGCATGATGTGTGCGATTCTTCTCCGCCTCTAACACCTACCATGTAGCTAACCCTCAACGCAACAGCACGTCACTCTAACTGCCACCAACCAATCTGAATGCGCCACTTCAGCGACTAACAACAAGTGAACCAATATGGTATGGACACCTGTACATAACACATTTTTGAGCAAAAACAACACTTTGATGCTCCACTGCATACATGTTAATAAAGATACCACCAATTTGGTTTCCTCTCACTTCCAAGGACCGATTTTGGGTAGTTTATTATATTAAGAACTTCGGTATTATTTTAGGACTATTTTTTATATTATTTGGGGATTGACTTTTATTATTTTGGTATGCTGGAGGCTCTCGACACCATGTCCAGCTAATCAAACCAAGCCTAGGTCGGAGGGGAAACAAGTTGGGATTATAGATTCATGGCATAACTTGTGAGATCTATGATTTTTATTATTTAATTTGATTTAATTTCTCCTATTTCATTGTTGTTGATTTTAATGAATATGGTTTAGATCTAGGGTATGTATATGGCCAGTGCATGCTTTTAGGTGGATAATCTATAGTTATTTGGAACGATTATTTTCGTAATTGAGCTTTTGGACAAATAAAGTGACGAGCACTCACCTGTTTGCCGTAAAAACCTTTTGGATCTTGAGTGTGCAACAATTGAATCTAGGTTAAATCGGAAATGGACGCGATTCAATTTTCTAGGATTAGTATTCCCACGGATCCTTATTATTGTGGTTAGTGTGTTAAACCCAATTGGTGGATGTATAAGGTTATGCATTAATTAGAGAAGTAGTTAGTGGTAGACGTCTTGGCTATCGAGATTAGGGGAATGAGGAATTTCTGGTGGATGTCGATTTTCTATAGCTAATCTAGGAGAAATTAAATTAATAACTTCGGGAAGGATTGAAGACTATGATGTGCCATTGAATCTTGATCCTGATTTGTGGAACCGTAGACCTAGGTGTTACTTAGGTGTTCATTAATTATTTTTAAAATTAGTTTCGTTACTTTATTTATTTATTTCATTTAGTTTAGTTAATTAAATTATTTTTCTATTTCATTTAGTTTAGTTAATTAAATTATTTTTCCTTAAAACCCCTAATTTCCTTTTGTTGTTTTTAACCATAGAAAGACTACCAATCTCTGTGGGATCAACCATTTCCCATTATTCTACAAAATAGTTGGTTTATGAACTTTATTTTATTGACGCGTTCGACCGCATCAATTTTTGGCGTCGTTGTCAGGGATTGGTTTTCTTTCTTTGGTGTTTTATTTATTTATTTATTATATTTATTTATTTATTTTAGTAAATTAGAGAACCCTTGGGTTTTGCTTGGTTTGACTATATATTATATTGTTTTAGCATAATTTGAGTATCTTTTTGGAATTAACATGTTTTTAGGATTTTAGGTGTTTTGAGACTCGGTTAGGAAACATCCAACATAAGTCGTCGCACTAGTGGCTGATCTTTGAGTAGATCCAAACCCTTAAACTTCATTCCATTATCTTGGTGATTTCACCCTTAGTTAACAAACTTCTAGCTTGCAAGATTTGATAGGAATCTTTTTAGTTAACTCCTACGTTTACTAGTTCTTTCTCATGTTATGATTGTTCTATCATAATTTCCTTGGTCACCTAGACATTAGATATTTCGTGTGTCCACTAGTTTTGTAGAGACTTTTGTTATGCATGCATTTGTATCATCTTCTTATTCTTTATCCATGTTCTTCTTCACTACTATTCTTTTTCTTTTTGTTGGATGGACTCCTTGACTTGTTTCGAACCTTGAGGACAAGGTTCAGAATAAGTTTGGGGGTGTTTTATGGATTGTGGATTGAGTAGGATAGATTCTTTGCAAAAGACCAAAGATGAGATCGTTTAATTTTTTTATGCGGTTATATGCAGTTATCGGATGGTAATGGTGGTGTTTTATATCATTTCTTCAATTTCTTTCATTTCTTGTCCCTTCATATTTCTTTCTTATTTCATTAGTAACTGATACACTTTCATGCATGTATTTAGTATTGTTTTTTATTTTTTTATTATTTAAAGCCACCCGAAACTTTGTTACATACCTTTGGTCGTGGATAGGTACATTATGGTTGCATTTTTGACTTGAGACTTAGGAAGAATTAGGAGAAACACTCAATCGAGTCTGTAGCACAACATATTTATGATTTCATGATTAGGGACTTAGTTGATGGTTAAGCTTTGTACTAGATAACGAAAATGAGTAAACAACCAAAATTGCGCATGTAATAATATTTTAACCCACGTTTGGGGATTTTTTCGATCACACAAAAAGTAAGAAGGGCTAACATGAGTTTTCCTAATAAAGAGAGTCCCACATGTTTCCACAGGAAAAGAAGTAGGGAAACTTGTAAAGGAAAAAAATGAGAAAATAGGTCAATAGGAAATGGAGCAGGGACCGTATTTGTTGAAAAAGAAAAGAAGAAACAAAATAGAGAATAAAAAAATTGAATAAAGGCGGAAGGGCGGAAGTTGTGAAAACTTCTCTAATAAAAGATTTAGCATTGGTACTTTCGCTAAATTAATTGAGATTCTAAACTTGCGTGCTTGAATGTATAGACCAAGAAAACTCATGAGTAGTTGATGGCCTTTGTTTTGACCAATTCTGTGTCTTTAAAGTGTTATCTTAATTGCGTTTGGGTTGCGAATCTTGACATATCATAACTCCAAAACTTCTTAAGTTGCTTGTTAATTCGGTGACTATGTAAACTAAAGGAACTCCATGAATTTTGAGTTGGGTATGGGGTTGATTAGGTCAGTGCATATTTATATTATGATTCTAGTTTAGTTTGTGTTGTCATTTACACATTTGCTCGAGATGTGTAATGTCTTAAGTTTGAGGGTATTTGATAAATCTATACTTATAGGGTTTTAGTAGTCTATTTTAATGTATTTAATATGTAAAGTCTCTAAAATATATATTTAATTATATTTATTTATCATTTTTAGGTTAAACGGAGTGCGCGGTTGAATCCGAGACAAGAAATAGGTGAAATAGTGTATTTATATTCACTGTTTCAACTACCAGAGGATCTGCCTAGAGTTACGCATTACGCAGGTTATTAGTAGGTGACTAGCAGACTAAGTAATGCAGGGGAGTGACCCAGTTAAGCCACTCACGCATCAGCAACTGTTGGTGAATCCTCAAGATATTTTTGGTTTGCTTCCATGAATTCAGTCTCACTCGTGTGTCTCTTCATCACACCAGCCGATTCCGTCCAGCCTGTCCACGTGCGTCCAGCTCGGCCAATTCATCAATGTTTTTCTTTTCGCTTCAACGTCAATCAAATTTTCCTCGAGATGCAGTTTTGCACCACATCCCAGATCTTCGCACGATGTGTGTGATTCTTCTCCGCCTCCAACGCCTACCATGTTGCGGACCCTCAATACAACAACATGTCACTCCAACTGACACCAGCCAATCTTAATGTGCCACGTCAGTGATTAACAACAAGTGGACTAATCAGGCGTGGACAGGTGTACGAAACCCATTTTTGAGCCAAAAATAGCACTTGGATGCTCCTCGGTGCACATGTCAATAAAGATACCACCAATTTGGTTTTCTTACTTACAAATATTGATTTTTGGTAGTTTATTATATTAGGAACTTAGGTATTATTTTAGGACTGACTTTTATATTATTTTGGGATTGACTTACATTATTTTGGTATGCCAAAGGCTCTAACACCATGACCGGCTAATCAAACCATGCCTAGGTAGGAGGGGAAACAAGTTGGGATTATGGATTCATAGCATAACTTGTTGATTTTAATGAATATGGTTTAGATCTAGGGTATATATATGGCCAGTGCATGCTTTTAGGTGGACAATCTATAGTTATTTGGACCGATTATTTCTGTAATTGAACTTTTGGACAAAAAAAGAGACGAACACTCACCTGTTTGCTGTAAAAACCTTTCGGTTCTTGAGTGTGCAAAAGTTGAATCTAGGTTAAATCGGAAATGGACGCGATTCGATTTTCTAGGATTAGTATTCCCACGGATCGTTATTATTGTTGTTAGTGTGTTAAACCAAATTGGTGGATGTCTAAGGTTATGCATTAATTAGAGAAGTAGTTAGTGGTAGACGTCTTGGCTATTGAGATTAGGGGAATGAGGAGTTTCTGGCTGATGTCGATTTTCTATAGCTAATCCAGGAGAACTTAAATTAATAACTTTTTGGGAAGGATTGAAGACCATGATGTGCCATTGAATCTCGATCTTGATTTGTGGAACTGTAAACCTAGGTGTTACTTAGGTGTTCATTAATTGTTTTTAAAATTAGCTTCATTAATTTATTTTATTTGGTTTAGTTAATTAAATTATTTTCCCTTAAAACCTTTGATTTCCTTTTGTTGTTTTTAACCATAGAAAGACTACCAATCTCTGTGGGATCGACCCTTTGCCACTATTCTACAAAATTGTTGGTTTAGGAACTTTATTTTATTACACGTTCGGCATGCATCAGCAATTAAAAATCTAATGGATTTAAGCATGGCTACATGAGAAAAAGTCTCATGATAATCAACACCTTGAGTCTATCTGAAACATTTTGCTACTTGTCGTGTTTTACAAGTATGCACATTGACATCCATGTCAGTTTTCTTCTTGAAAACCATTTTCATCTAATGGTCTTACAAACTTCAGGTAAATTAACAAGGTTCCTAACTTAGATATCATACATGGATTACATCTCAAAATTTATGACATTAAGCCATTTATCTGCATCAGGGCTAGACACAACCTCTTGATAAGTATTAAGCTCAATTTGATTCATAAGCAACACTGCACTACTATCAAAAACAAGAAATCCTAACCTCTCAGGCTAATATCTTACCCTATCAGACCTATGCCGGACTTGTGATACCTTTGGAGGTTCAACTAATTTAAGAGTTTGTTGATCTCGTACTAGTGGTTGAGTGTTTATTTGTGGTTCTTGAAATTCTTCAAGACTTACTTAATTCTCATTGTCGTCTTTAGAAATAAACTCATTTTCTCTAAAGACATTATTCCAAGCAACAAACACTTTGTTCTTAGTGGGATTATAAAAGTAGTATCCTCTAATTTCTTTAAGATAATTAACAAATACACACTTGGTAGATTTAGCCGATAATCTTTCTAAGATTCTTCATCGTACGAATATCTCACAGCCCCAAATCTTAAGAAAAGATAAACGAGGTCTTTTCCCAAACTACATCTCATATGGTGTTTTATCAACCACTTTAGAAGGAACACGATTCAGTGTAAACGCAACAATTTTTAACGCATAGCCCCAAAAGGAAATAAGAAGATCGGCATGACTCGTCATAGATCGAACCATATCCAATAAAGTCTGATTTCTCCTCTCAAGAGCACCATTCTATTATGGAGTTGCTAAAGGAGATGATTGTGAGATAATCCTACAGTTTCAAAGATGATAATCAAACTCTTCGCTCAAATATTCACCACCTCGATCTAATCAAAGTGCTTTAATAGTTTTACTAAGTTGATTTTGCATTTCATTCCTAAATGTTTGAAGCATCTCAAAAGATTTACCTTTATGTTTCATGAGATGCACGTAACCATATCTACTGAAATCATTAGTGAAAGAAATGACATAATGATAACTAACTTTAGCCATTGTGTTCATAGGATCATATATATCAGAATGTATTAAACCCAATAAATCACTTGCCCTTTCACTGTATCTGGTAAAAGGACTTTTTGTCATTTTGCCTTGTAAACAAGATACACATGTTTCATATGATTCAAAATCAAATGAATCTAAAAGTTCATCTTTATAGAGTTTAGTAATGTGTTTCTCATTTACGTGGCCAAGACGACAATGCCAAAGGTAGGTTTGATTCAAATAATTTGAATTGAATCTCTTTGTGTTTATGTTAAGAATAGGAGTATCTATGGACCTTTTCATGTTTAAAATATAAAGACTATCACACAAATCAATATTCACATAGAAAACGTCTTTACGAGAAATGGAGCATTTATTATTCACAATAATGAAATTAAAACCATCTAAATCCAAACATGAAACTGAAATGATGTTTCTACTTAAGGCAAGTACATAATAACAATTATTTAAAACTTACACAAGTCCACTAGGTAAAAATTAACTCATAGCATTCTACAACCAATGCAACAACCTTTGCTCCATTTCCAACTTGAAGGATGATTTCTCCTTTATTTAGCTTTCTACTTTAAGTGAGACCCTGCACATTAATACAAATCTAAGATCCAAATTTAGTATCCAATACCCAGGAATCACTAGTAGACAAGTCAACTTCAATAACGTAAATACCTGAAGTAATAGTTGCACTACTCTTCTTTATTTTTAGATCTTCAAGATAGAGCTTGCAATTTTTGAACCAATGCCAAGGTGCATGGAAAAAATGGAAATTTCCTTCTTTTTCCTTTTCCTTTTGAAACTTGGAAGTAGAAGCAACCTTAGGCTTGACTTGTTCCACAGGCTTTATGACAGTCAACAACCTTGACAACTTTAGCCTTGCCTTTGCCATTTTTTTTTCAAAACCTTTCCTTTCTAAACTATCGACACATTGCAATGGGTTTCTTAACATTTTCATCAACAGTTTTAAGTATCAAATGCAACTCTGAGATAGGCTTCTCCATGTTATTCATGTTATAGTTCATTTCAAATTATGAATAACTATCAAGCAATGAATTCAAGATCAAATCCGCAGCCAACTCTTAGCAAATGGGAAATCCAAGTCTGTCAAGATGGTCAATATAGCCCTTCATTTTCAGAATATGAGAACTAAGTGACACACCATCAATCATTTTGCAAGAATGAAGGTTCTTGACTATCTTGAACCTTTTTTGCCTAGCCTGCTGTTGGAACATTTCCTTCAGCATTGTAGCCATGTCGTAAGCTTCCATGTGTTCTATTTCCTTTTGAAGTTCATGAACCATGGTTGCCAACATAATGCATTCAACATCAGTTGAGTTGTTGACATGCTTTATATGTGCATCCTTTACGGCTCTTAAAGCATTGGCTATTTGTTGCTTAGGAATAGGATAATCCTGGACATACAGCTTATGTACATGCTTAAGAAAAATTCTCAAGTTTCTGAACCAGTCAAGAAAATTTGTACGAGACCACTTATCTATCTCAAGGATAGATCGCAGTGACAAAGGATTAGTATGATTTGAAGAGGCCATAGATTTACAACAAAGATTATGCAAAAGCTCATTTTAGTATAGATGAATAGACTCACATTAAATGAACAGCCCTCCTTAAAACATTATGTTAATTTAAGGGACTAAAATCAATATTTCACCTAATTCCAAGATATCTAAGGCATGATACTTTAAATTAGGTAATTTAGGTAGGTACGAATTACCAATTACATCATATGTAACTTTTAGTTATTTTTTATGAGATTATGAAATCTTATGTCTTAGCATGTTTTATCTCATCTTGTGCCTAAAGCCCGAAACTATTTTAATAGTTTTATCAATTTTAACCATTTCAAACAATAGAGTAACCATTACTCATCTCGCCTCACCAAGATAACATAATAGACTATTTGGAGGCAGACCCATTTTGATGGGATCAAAACTTTGACAAGTGTTTGAGAATGGATGAAACTTGACTTAAAACTTGAAAAATAGATTTTTATAATTGAGTAATGATAGGTTTTAGTAGCGACAAGGGAAAAGGAAAGCTTTTTGACTATTTGTGACTTGATCAGTTTCATTTTCTCTATGTACGTATTGTTTTTGAATATAATATATCGTATAAATAGGTTATTAGGTTTGTGTGTGGTTAGGATCTTCTTTGAAATGGTCATAAAAGTCTAAGTATGGATTACATTATTGTGGAGCTTATGTAATGATAGTTTATGGATTTTGAAAACCTAAGATAGGTTAGAATGAATAAATATTTTTTTTGATGCAATATATATGTTGTTATGGATGGATTGTAAGTCCTTTGGCATTTCCACCAAGTTAAGCATGTTTTGTTGATGATTTTCGAAGGCCAGGTTTTCTCGTGTAGGCTTAGAAATAGGTGATGTGATATTCAAAGATTTTTACGAAACTTTACAGATTATTTAATCAATCTTATAGAATTTTACGTTATGAGATTTACTTTTAGAATCTTTTAGAGTTGATAAAGTATTATAATTGATGATTATATCGAACATAATATTAATTATTTATTGACGTTAAGATTAAGGCTGCTAGATTATCAAGAGATTAAGGTAATCTAGGCCACTCAGATGCCCTAATTAGATATAGTATAGGTTATAGGGTCTCTCATATAAATTATTCGAGAAACTCTGTTCGGCTGCGACCAAGCTCATATGCTATAACCCATTGATTTCATTAATGTTATGCTCATTAAAGCGGACAAATACCCCTCTCACCTTCATTGGCTCACCTTTCTTGGTAAACTTTGCATTTGTGTAAAATTCATATACAATTCCACCCACTCCTCTAACCTTGTTCTCCCTATAGTCTTAAGTGAATTCCTCCCAACCTTGTTGCTTAATGAAGTTGTTTACTCATTTGTCATACTTATCTGGCAAATTAATTCTTCTTTCCTAAGCCTCACCTAGAGACTCGACATCTTCCTGCTTTAATTGATTGCTTTCCAGTTTTCTTTCACTAACCTTCACTAGGGGAAAGAACTTGTCTAGAAATCTTTCATTAATTTCTGCCCATGAGGTCATACTCCCTGTGTTCAATCCTTGAAACTAGGATTTGTCTTTTCCACCCAATGAGAATGGGAAAAGTTTCATCCTAATCACCTATTTTATAACTTCGGTAATGTGCGCGGTGTCGTACTTCTCAAAGAAATTATCTACATGCTCGACTGGATTTTCATTCGCTACCCTTTAAACAAGCTATTTTGCACCATATTAATTGGAGACGGTCTCAATTGGACCTCAATGGTGTTGGCTGGAATCCTCTTTACTCCGTTGTAAGTCTCCTAAAATTTTGTCTTAAAGTAGTTGTGAAGACATCTCTGTCCCCGCACTCTATCCTGCACTACCGGATTACCTTCGGGTTGGTGATTCCCTTAGGCATGTTATTTTTTTCGCGCTTGATCCTCAGCCATCTTGATTCTTTTCTTTTTCTTTCCTTTGTTGGTTTTATCAATCTCAGGGTTGCAAGGCACTCGGTCTTTCTCTCCTTTGCTATGCATGCCCTAATTCTCCCATAAAAGAAAACATAAAAGATCAAGTGTAGATGTCAAACTTGAAACTTAAAAAATTTTTAATTTTTTTTCTTTTTATGTTTTTATGAATTTGAAAGTAAATTACTTAAAATAAAACTTGCTAATTTTGCAAACTAAGTAAGTTAAAGTGGATATCTATCCCCATAAATGACGCCAAAAACTTAATCGTGTTGCTAGTGTAACATCTCAATTATAGTAATAGTGTGATCAACTTACGTTTATTATAGATATCGTCGTTAGGGAAAGTTGTATTGAACTTAGTATTACTTAGGTAGAATTACTTTATTGCTAAGGAAACCCTTTTTTAATTTGGTTTTAAATGACAAGTCATTAATTAGACATATTTTGTAATGTAGTTTAGGTTGATTTTAGATATAAATGATGGTATTACACTAGGTATTCTTTTGTTTTATGATTCCATATTTAATTAAGAAAATGAATAAATGTAAGAAAAGAGAAGAAGAGCAAAATAGTCAACTAGAAAAAAAGTCCAATGAATGGCCAGCTACATGAAAATACACAGGAGTCGAGAAGAATCAGTAAATCATCGGCGAATTAGGAAAAATAGTAGAAATTGCTAGCTGAATCGGTGGAGCACGGAGACCAATTTCTAGTGATTAACTCAGCGATTTGTGAACATAATGGAATTGCTGACAAATCTCTAAGGTTAGTTAAGAGTTTTTTAGATTACTACTAAGGATTTGAGTTAATCTTTGATATGTATAACTTAGGAGACTATAAATAGGACCTTAGGGCTTCAAAGTCAAGCTCTCTCCTACCGCTCCCACATATTCTTTTAGTCTTTTATTAGTAGTAAGTTAGTTTATGTTAGAAGCTACATTAGAGCTTTGTTTATTTCATTAAGAGGTATTTATTTAATTATGTCTTTCAATTATATTATTATGTTATTTATTTCTAGCATGAGTGAGTAGTTCATTAATCTAAACTAACCCTAGACTTGTATATACTTATAATTAAGGAATCATGAACTAGATGCTTTGAATCTAATAATACACAACAATAACGATTTTAATAAGTTGTTTTTGCATATTACAACTAATGAGGATTGATGTTGCCTGCATAGTTGCAAATATGTATTGTGATATTTGATTTTCTAAATCTATATCTGTAATTATTGACAACATTATAGGAGTAGTAACTAGGATTAATCTATAGGGCAATATTATCCATGTGGATGTTTTCGGTGATTGTGTTCTAAGTTATTTATTGATTAGCATATTCTAATTAATATTTGATTTAGATTAGGCATGATTTTCATTGAGTGTTAATTATATTGTAATTTCTATTTTATTGCACTCTATCCAATAGATAGATTTACAATGATAAGAATATGACTTATTTTCCACTGAATATAGGAAGATCGATGGTTTGTTAAAAGCTATCAACCTATTATGAATTACGATTTAATGATTCCAAAATTCCATGTGATATGATTATAACTAAGTTATGAAGTGATGTTATTTTCTAGTGTTTGAATGCAATCCAAGTATATTACATTGTTTAGTGGGTGTTTGTTTAGATATTTATATAATATTGAATTTGAGTTTTGTTTAGTTAAGTTTGCATTGAATTGCTTGAATTAGTTTAGTTAATTTGGTTAATTAATTTAGTAGTTATAGTTTTTAGTTATTTCTTATTTTAATTCCTATTTAATTAGATTAACATAATTAAGAAAAACAAGACGAAAATATTTTCCTTAGAAGTTTGCAAAATACTTGTGGAGACGATATCTTATTTACTACTACTACAAATAATTGGAAGGTGCGGGAAACTATTGTGCACGGTCAACATGTGTGAATGATTGGCACCATTAACGAGGATTTTAACTAATTTTTTAATATTTTACACGTTGTATGTTCTACATATTTCGTCATGTTAATTTTACAGAATCTTTACATCCGTTTGATATTGAAATAGATAGAACCTTTAATCAAAGTTTAAGACAACAACTTTGGAAAATTTAGCAAATATGATGGAAGATAACAACAATAATAATGACAATGTCATTAGTAATAATAATGATAACAGAGTTATCAATAATAATAACAATAATAATAGAGAACTCACTTTTAGACAACCAAATCAAAATGTTACCGCATATGAGCCTCTGTGTGTAGCATACCCTGATGGATTTTCTGAATTTGGACATAGATCTAGATTTATTAATGCCTTACCTAACTTCTATGGTAAGGATAATGAAGACCAACAGAAATTCATAAGGGAGTATCAACATAAAGTTAACGAGATGAAACTGAAAGAAGGTACCCTAGAACAAGTCAAACTTAAAGCTTTTCCTTATGCATTGTAAGATCAAGCACAAGATTGTTTGTTCTATTTCCTTTAAGATTCAATAACTAAATGGACTCGAATGTTAGAAGATTTCCTGGATGAATATATGCATGCTATAAAAATTAGTTCCTATTGAAAGCAAATAACAGTTGCAAAGACGAAAGATGATAAAAAATTTAATGAATTATGGGATAGATTCCAAAGATTAATTTATTCTTGTCCATAACATGGATATACTCAAAGAGCTTTATAAGAGTTTTTTTATGAATCACTCAATCACTTTGAACGAAGGTTATTAAACACAATATGTAGTAGATCTTTATTTGAAACAACACCTACTTAACAAAAGAAGCAATCAATAAAATGGCTGCACAATCTAAGGAATATGGTGAAAGAATTAAATACTCAAGAAATAAGCTTTATGAAGTTGATAATAGAAGAAACAATATGTCTAATGATAAAATTGATGAATTAGCAAATATGGTTAAGATATTAATTAATGATAGATCTAATCAAGTTAAAGCTTATGGATTTTGTAATGAGGATACACATCCTACGGTTGCGTGTCATGCTTTACTTGAAGAGAATACTGGAGAGGTTAATACAATAATGAACTAGTTTTTTGGTCTTCCAAAAAATTAATATAATAATACTTATTATCCCGAAAGACCACCCGAATCTTAATTATGGCCCTCAAAATCCAATTATAATATTATAGACCAAGAACTCTAATGAAATCTGCATCGAATCAGCAGCCTTAAAAAATGCTCAATCTACAAATCCAAAATTATGCAAGATTTTCTATAAGGCTATACCCATGGTATTTAGCCAGAGTAGAAGAATATGAAGAATCTTTACAAATATCTAAAATAATATTTAAGGATAAAAATTATAAAATTTTGACAATTTGAATGAAGATATGTATTAATATTCATATTCTAATTTTGACAATTAGCTGATGGAAGGAAAGAATAAAACAATGAAGACATTCTTGAAACATTTAAGAAAATAAAAATCAATAAACCATTGATTGAAACAATTATGCAATTTTCTATTTATGATGAAGTTTTGAAAGAATTCTCTGAATATAAGGACAAATTCTTAGAAGAATCTAAAGAAAATATTGTTCAAAATTCGTCTGCTTTAATTAAAAAGAAAATACCGAGGAAATGTTTCGATCCAAGAATGTATGGAATTCCTATTACATTAGGAACTTCTTCTTTTATAGGTTTTGCTATGTGTGATTTTGGTCCATCAATTAATGTTATGTCACTTAAATTATATGAGTCATTGAAAATAGGTTCATTGACTAATACACCTATTAATCTTACCCTTGATAACAATACAATTACTAAACCTCATGGTTTACTAGAAAATATCTTAGTAAAAGTAAATGAGTTAGTATTTCAGCTGACTTCTATGTCATGGAAATGAGAGACTCGGTATCATCTAAATATTTGCCTATAGTTTTTAAGAAGACCATTTCTTAAAATAGCTAAAACAAAGTTATATATCTTTAAAGGAACAACGTCTATAGAATTTGCAAACAAAATTGTCATTTTTTATTTTAATGATGAATATGTCTAAAATAATTGTGATGAACCTAATAATGAACAAACTAATGATAATGAATCTTTAGAATTAAATCATCATAATTTAAAAGCTGAAGTTTATGTTATTAATGCAATAACAACGGAAGAAGAAAATATTATGAAAAAGAATAAGCGAGTTGAAGATACTTCAAATGAAAAGACAATAACCTAACAATAGTGGGTTAAACAATCGAATAATGTTGAGAATGATCTTAAAGTGGAGGAATTCAAAGCTATGAAGAATAAGAAGAAGAAAAAGAAGAATATACCAATTGTCAAGCTCAATGATTTAGGAGATATATACATAAACAAAAAAATCAAATGGGCTTAGTATTTTAAAGCTTTTTATGATACAGGTTATTCAACAAACTACATGCCAATTCACTTCTTTCTTCATACTCCATTAAAGTTGGATGTACTTGCTTTTGATAAATTTATTTTACCAAACAGTTATTTAGTGAAACTAATAGAAGTGGTTACTAATGTATCAGTTCAAATTGACAAGTGCATTATTCCCTCATACTTTTTAGTTATGCCACACTTCATAAATTAAGATCATCATTTAATCATAGCATGACCTCTCTTAGCCATTTAACAAGCTGTCACACTCTAAACAAGACAATCATTTTTCGGGTGCATAGTCAAGCAATCACTTTTTGTAATGACAGCGAAGTTGACAATCCTACACTTAAGTTTATAGAACTAGTTTAGAAATGCATGGTTCAGTTGAGCCAATGATAGTAAACAAAAGCGCTCTATAGGAGGCAGCTTATACTCTATCTTTACTTTTATTTTTAGTATTAAGATTAGTTAGTTGTTTTTATATTCTCTAAACTTTTGACTCTTATAATGGCGATATTTTAGGTGTTTAATTCCGAATAATTTCATGTATGGGGAGTTGATCGAGCCAACTTTCTCCATATAATATTATATTTATGCATTAATTTTTATGTTCGTCGATTATTTATAGTAATAAAATTATCGTTTAATACAAATCATAGTCAAACTTCAATAATTTTGAATAATTCTACATTTTTATTGGACATATATGTGATAAATTTATGGGAAAATAAATTAAATTGATAAAACAATTAAAATAGGCTGGCGAATTCCCAACAATTCCATTTTGTACTAGAACTCACTTAAAATCGGCAACAATATGCAGATCTTCAATGTAATTTCAAGTCAGTGATTTGCATTTATAACTAGGATTCATTGACTTAATCGTTGAGCCACCGATGCTCATTTTATGCGATTTAGGTAGTGATTTCCTAGTGAATCCACTTGAATCCTGATTTATTGAGAGGAAATACATGTTTTTAAAAAAAGACACCAAAATCTCCATATTTATACATTTCACACTCACAAACCATTGCTATGTTTTGATCAAAAGACCAATTTTTTGACTATATTCAACCTTCTAATACCAAACTTTAGAGTGTTCAAGTGATTCCCACCTCAATCTTCACAGATTCAACTCAAGATTTAGTGATTTTGAGAGTGTAGAACTAACCAACATTTGAGCAAATGGAATTTGAAGTCGGAGTTTGGTGGAGTTTTTTAGAGGAGTTTAGAGTTCCAATCTTGATAGATTTACTTTCAAGTAGGTAATCAATGAAAACCCTAACCTTTTATCGAGTATATTTTTGGTTTTTCATCGATTTTTAGATTTTTACATAGGTTAGAAGCTAAATTTCGAAATTTTTACTCTAAATTTATTTCGATGTCGAATGCTTTCAATTATAATACTGGTATGAGAGTGGTGTCGTAATTTGTTTGTTGATAACAATTTTTCAAACTATTTTAGTATATGGCAAATGGATTGAATTTTATACACAAACTAATTTGAGACTAAGTTTCAAATGAGTTTGGGGGTTTTTCGTGTTTGTCTATCACATGATTTGTATTACTTACGGTCGATTATTTTTATCAATGATGTTTTATCTATAAATTCTAAACTCTTGATTTGTAAAAGACTTTTTGGATGACCAAAAGTGTAAAGAGTAGAAATTAAAGGGATGAGAAAGAAAAGCAAAACATAATATAGAAACCTAAGAATGAATCAAGAATTACCCTAATTAAACCCACCTCAGTTTCTTTCAACACGCCTAAGACTAGACCACAAAGAGAACCTAGTGCACCTTTATCATTTAGCTATAATTCTAAGGGAGAATATGAAGATGAGGAGGAAGTAGAACATTAGATACAGACAGGGGCAAAAAAACTATGTTCTTAGGAAGGGACATTTTATTAATAAGAAGTTCTTTACTAAATTTAAGAATGATTTAGTGAAAAAAAGGAAATTGATTTCGGAGGGGATTCACTATGAAGAATAATTTGAAATATAGGCCTAGGATCCTAGATATCATTGAGGCAAGAAACTGAGGATTCTTAACTAAGAACTATAACCATTTAAGACCTTAGTGATGTTTGTAGTGAGAAAAGATGTAATATTTTGGTGCAAGAGTTCTATGTGAATGCTTTTGGAAGTGACAGTAAAATGGAGTCACGAGTTAGCGGAAGAACTAGAACAATGTATTACAGTGTATTATTCCACTACAAGTATAAATTGGTATTTTTGTTTAACAAAATTTCACCAACGAGAAAATGACGAGTACCTAAAGCCTGAATACGCAATGAAGTATCACTACCCCACTGAGACGATTAGGAAGGGATTAGATGCAACCCATACTGATGGATTCATTTTAGATATGGAGAAGTACCTGAAGCACATTACTACAAAATTTTTACGAGGATCACAAAAACTTGGTGTTGTTTCATCAACGCCAACTTATAGGTAAGCATGAAATATTATGAGATCGTGAACCACAAAATAGCCTTACTTTACCACGTTGTCATGGGATTGGGATATATAGACGTTAGAAAGATTATTTATGAGTCAATATGGAATGCCATCATGATAATGAAAATGAAGGACTACATTTTCCTTTGATGATCACAAATCTTTATACAGTAGACCAAGTTAACACGTGTGACTGCTCAGCTACCCAAACCGGGTATCACCCGGCCTAATCCCATCATTAAACCCTAACACATGCCACGTAGCACTTAATAACGTATTAGTCACCCTTTTCATTTCATTCACCTTGTTACACACGACCAACAACAACAACAACAACATAGCCTCAGTCCCAAATTAACTGGGGTCGGCTACATGGATCAAACTTTTTCATTGTGCTCGATTAAGTGCAATTGATGGTGAGCTTTGCAAACCATTCAAATCCCTTTTAATTAATGCATCCCATGTTAACTTTAGTCGGCCCCTACCTCGTCGAATTTCTACAGTTTCTATTGATGCAAGTTTTCTAAATGGGGCATTTATGGGCCGTCTTTGCAGGTGACCAAACCATCGCAACCGCCCTTCCCTAATCTTTGTATCAATTGGTGCTACTCCTACTTGTCTATGAATTTCTATATTTCTTATTCTATCTTTATGAGTTTTACCACACATCCACCTAAGCATCCTCATTTCTGCTACGTTCACTTTATGTAATTGTTGTCGCTTTACCGCCCAACATTCACTTCCATAGAGCATAGCTGGCCTAATTGCGGTCCTATAAAATTTTCCTTTTAACTTAGTAGGAACATGTCGATCACAAATCACCCCTGTTGCACTCCGCCATTTCTTCCATCCAGCTTGAATTCTATGTGTGACATCATTTTCAATGTTACCATCATTTTGTATGATTGATCCTAGGTATCTAAAGTGGTTTACCTTAGAACTTCTACTTCCCCTAATTTTACCACTCCGTCATCTCGATGTCTATTATTTCCAAACTCACAGTGCATGTATTCAGTTTTCGTCCTACTCAACTTAAAGCCTTTAGATTCTAATGTATTCCTCCAGAGTTCTAATTTCCTGTTCACTCCATCTTTAGTTTCATCCACTAAGACAATATCATCTGCAAATAGCATACACCATGGTATATCCTCTTGAATATGTCTAGTTAGTTCATCCATAACTAAAGTAAATAGATATGGGCTTAAAGCCGATCCTTGATGTAGTCCTATCGTAATGAAAAATTCTTTTGTAGCTCCTCCAAAAGTCTTTATACTCGTTACTACTCCATCATACATATCCTTAATAGTGTCTATGTATCTAGCATGCACTCTTTTTTCTTTCTAGAACCCACAAAAGAACCTCTCTAGGGACCCTATCATATTATTTTTCTAAATCTACGAATACCATATGAAGATCTTTTTTCTTTTCTCTATATTTTTCTAACAATTGTCTTACAAGGAAAATCGCCTCCATAGTTGACCTCCCAGGCATGAAACCAAATTGGTTCTTTGATATTGTTGTTTCTCTCCTTAGCCTATTCTCAATTATTCTCTCCCACAGTTTCATAGTGTGACTCATAAGTTTACTTCCCGGTAGTTTGAGCAACTTTGAATGTCTCCTTTGTTTTTGAAGATTGGCACAAGCGTGCTTCTTCTCCAATCCATTGGCATCCGTTTTGATTTTAAAATTTTATTGAAAAGTTTTGTTAACCAAGTCAATCCGATTTCTTCTAAGCACTTCCAAACCTCTGTGGGTATTTCATCTGGGCTACATGCTTTCCCTATTTTCATTCTCTTCAATGTCTCTTTAACTTCTACAATTCTAATATTGTGTGTATAGTTTAGATTTCTTTCTTGGTGTGGGTTTTCATCTATTATAGTATCAACTTGGCCATCATTAAATACACTATCGAAGTAACTTCTCCATCTCTCCTTAATATCCTCCTCGTGCGTTAAAACATTTTGATTTTCGTCCTTAATACATCTTACATGACTTAGGTCTTGTTTCTTGTTATCTCTTAATTTGGCTAACCTATATATATATTTTTCGCCATCTCTATTATCTAACCTTGTATATAGATCTTCCATGAAATTTTTTTAGCTTGACTAACTACTTTTTTAGCTTGTTTTCTAGCTTCTCTATATTGATTGTACGCATCTTCATCTTGACACTTAGGTATTTTCCTATACATCTCTCTTTTAGTCTTAATTGCTCGTTGGACATCCTCGTTCCACCACCATGTTTCCTTCTTCGGAGGTCCCAAGCCCTTAGATATACCTAATGTGTTTGATCCCACCCTCCTTATGCAACTACTCATTTCTAGCCACATTGTATTAGCATCTAAGTCAAGATTCCAAACATTTTCCTTTAGTAGTTGTTCTCTAAACTCTACTTGTTTATTATGTTTTAGGTTCCACCACTTTATTCTAGGGTCACTAACTCGTTTATTCATATTATTCCGTCGTGTTAGCTTAATATCAAGTACTACTAACTTATGTTGGGTAGTAAGTGCTTCACCAGGTATTACTTTGCGGTCTCTACATAGTTTTCTATCTATTTTTCTTATTAAAAGAAAATCAATTTGACTCTTGTTATGACCTCTACTAAAAGTAATTACATGCGACTCCCTCTTCCTAAAACTAGTATTTGCTAAGACAAGATCATATGCTGAAGCAAATTACACATGACCAATATAGGTATTATTTATTAGTTGTTAATTATAATTTTCAAAGTTAATGAAGAGATCGTTATCATTACCTAAATTTTCAACAAAGAACTTAATAAAAATAGCAGAAGCATTTATAAAAATACTTACAGTGGAAACCAAGTAAATAGATGATCATACAAAATCAGCCAAAATAATATATGAAACAACATGGAAGTCTAGTCTTTCAACCTAATATAAAACCCAAAGTTATACAAAAAGATATAAGTAAATAGATACATGAAATGATCAACTACAAAAGTAGCAGAAGCTATCCACCGACGGCTTTAAACTAATCATTGATATTTTCTTTCCCTGGTCTGCTACTCGAAGTATCCGCACCCATTATCATAAAAAGGCCGGTGAGTATAGTAATGTAGAAAGTAACACTCAAAGACATTTATCCACATTTCCAAATATACAACAAGCAGTTGACAGCATATTAATAGCAAAGAAAGTTGAACAAGAATCATGCTATAAGATACTTCAATTAAACATCGTGTAACTGACACTCAGCTAACCAGTAATGATGTACGGTCGGTTGACTATGAAATTGCATTGCATCAACTCTATTCCATTATTTAGGGCACACATATACTCCTAATGCCCGTTTCGCATATATATAAAATTACTTGTCGATAACCACAGGTCTCATACCCTGTGTGCCACAAAGCTAGTGGAGAGATGCTGACAACCCCGAAATCTAGTGACCCCGTGTGCCACCAATCAATATAATATAATGGTCCCAAATACAAGAACTACTTTAACATTTCAAGAAACGACGCGATTTAGGAATCCAACAAAGTGATTGCATATCTAATGCACAAAGGAAATGAATTTACAACACCAAAAACCACCTATCTAATAGCATGTTATTTCATTCTTACTAAGTACCTCAACATTCAAGAATGACATATCACATGATTCAGAGTCAATGATACACACTAAACAACAAACAATGCCATGATCAACAAACTCATGAAATGAGATAGAACCAATAAAGTCATGACATTTAAAATACAAGGTAAATAAGTCCAAATGAGAGATATTATAAAGAATATTAGGAAAGAAATGTAAATAAATATCTCAATCAGTTTACTTACAAACCACACTAAGCTACTATGCTAATTCGATCTCTCGACACCTTAAAACTCGTACCCGAACCTTCGAGACTCTTTCCTAGGCTCCTAGAATCATTTGATAGGTTTTAGAATGTATTTAGATCCTAAGTTAATATGTTAAGCTTGTATTTGGTGTTTGAGTTTAAGTTAAGAAATTGCAATCAGTGTGTTGTCCAAAGCATCTAGCATGCTAAGTAGTTTATATAGCACGCTAGTGACTCCCTCAGCGCGCTACCCGTACTCATTAGCGCGATACATACAGTTAGCACATTAAACGCAAGGAATCCCAAAAAAATTGCACTTTGAATTTTTGGGTTTCCTTCAAGAAATGACCACCACTATACCTTGGACCTCTGTCACCCTCCACCAGAGACCCAAAACATCCACCATAACAACAACATCAGCATACACTTCATACATATTCATAAAACCATCAAAATATGCATGCCTTTTTAATAAAAATCAAGAACACACTTGACACTTTGATTTATTATAACTTAGTCAATTTATCTCCGAATCACAAACTTCTTTATAGCAAATTTAATGGTTTTTTGCAAGGAATCGAAATATTTAAACCAATTTTGAGAATAATCTCATTTAGCTTCTGATGTCATCCAGAAACCAGAACTAATTACACCTCTAATTTTTTAAAAACTTTGTGTAGATTAGCTTACCTAGTTGTAGAACACACCCAACTTGATCAACTCCTCAAACACATCAGAATTTTCTTTACAAATCTTAATCTCTCTTTCCTGAACTCTTTCACCTTCTTTTGTTCAAGTTTATATTTATTTGTATGTTTATCACTTCATTCCCATATATATGTAGATCAGGTTAAGTTATAGCCATTGATTTTAATGTGCGCATGCATCTCGAGGTTAATCTAATGGCTCGTATCTTGACTTTAAATTTGCCAACTCTCCATTATCTCATCTTTGATAACACAATTTCTTAATTTAATTGGTCTAGTAATAAGTTTACACATATCTCGAGGTACATCAATGAGTAATGTTTAATCTTTATAACTTTAGGTTTCATTAATATATATATATATATATATATATCAAACTATAGGCACATTGATCAAACTATTTAAGTTACATTGACTTAAATTAATACCTACCACATCACTCTCTACCCTAGTCTCACATTGGCATGCATCTTGAGGTGCATTCCCGCTCACTTCTCAACATCTATATACAAGTAAGAGTGACTTATTATTCTACACATATACATCACACTAGGCATCCATCACATCAATCTAACATATTTCTCCGTCTCCACATCGAGTACTAAGACTGTGTAACCGCTATCGAACGTGTCACGGGTCTCTAACCCCAATTAAGGACTAATTTACTATTAGTAAATTACGGGTCATTACAGTCTTCCCAGTTAATAAACATTTTGTCCTTGATATTAAATGTAATCACAAGCTTAATCTCATAATGCGGTCTTATCCTTAAAATGATGGAGTCACTCGCTAGTCGACTATTAATTTCTCATTATTTAAAACGTATGGAAAATCTCATTCTTAACTATCGCAAGTGGATCCACTGACCATTTAACCTGGGTTCAATTATTTTGGCACTCTAGTCACAGTACTGAAAAGAAATATCATTAAATATAATATTTCTGATGAAAGTTTTAAGTATGCTTATCAGGCCTCACTATTCTCATTATCCTATTAACTCATGTGATATGAACTTATTTGAGTTATTCTCGTCGGTCCAATGATAAGCTTTAACTCATAAATCACTATTACAGCTACTGGTATACCTAAATCAAGTAGTGCATGAATAACGCAATAAATAAATGCATACCCTCACCAAGGTCGTGTGCTATCTCTAGGACCAGCTCTATCTCCACGTGAGCTCCATATTACTACAAAAAAACAGGTGATCGGAAATGAAATTAGCAACAGAATTTAGTTCCGTTGCTACGGATAAATGGTTAGAGACGGAATTGAGACGGAACCATTTGGAGATGAAATAGAGAGAGATCAGAGACGGAATTAAATTTTGTAACCGTCTGTTACGTCTCGAGATTTGTGCATGCGTCGATGCAAAGAATTGGAAAATGAGATGGATGTTCAACCCCCTTTCTCTCTCAACCCACCACGTTCTCTCTCTCTCAACTAGCCCTCTCTCCCTCCTCAAATCTCTCTCTCAAAACCTCGCTTATTTCTCTCTTACGCGATCGATTTCTCTCTCTCTCTCTCTCCTTGTATCTCTCTCTAGAACCCCCGATCGGCAACTCTATTCGACCTCTGCCGTCGCTGCCGAGATCTTTCTCCGAGCTGCACCATTTGTCTTCGTTGCGAGTCGTCACCGCGTCCGCCGGAGGTGGTGTTGTCAGCCCTCGCCACCTCCGAAGCCGTCACCGACTATCGCCGCTGCCTCTGAAGACATCGCCGTCTACATCGCCCTCTTCGACCGCTGCATGCGTAGCCGCCGCCGCTGGTCGCGGATGTTCGTCACCGCGTCGGAAACCCTCGCCGCCCATCTGCAGCCGCTACCTGTGTAGTCCCTGCTGGTGGTCGCCGATCCTCGTAGCTGGCTCGGCAACCTTCGCCGCGCGCAGGCTGGTCGCCGTCTTCGTCCCTGATCCCCTTGGTCGCCGCCGCTCCCTGTGCAGCCATCGCCGATCGCCGCTGGCCGGGCCCTCTACCTCCGCTCTCTGTTCAGCCACCTCCGCTGGTCGCGGCTGTTCGTCGCCGCGTCAGAAATCCTCACCGCTAGCTGGCCCAATCTATCGCCGCAGCCTACGTAGTCCCTGCCGCTGGTCATCGCTCTTCGTCGCTGGCTCGGTAACTATCGCCGCGCGCCGGCTGGTCTCCGTGTTTTTCCCCGATCGCTGTGTTCACTGCTCTTCATCTGTGTTCGTCGCTGCCGGGTGAGGTAATCTCTCCATTGTTATATCCTATTCGATCTGTTTCTAGCATTTGTATCATATTTTCATATATTTTTTAACTTTTATGGGTGCTCTCGCTCATGTATGCGTGCAATATGTTAAACTTCCTGTAAAGTAGTGGAGGGCTTCTCCAATGGTGTAAAGGACTAATAGTTTTCTTTTCAGGCACTGCAAAGATGGCAAATGAGATACATCTGGGACCTGACGAATTGGCCAGCATTCCTTGCTCTTCGCTCATGAATGATGCAATAGAATAAATTGTTTTACAGAGAGGGTATGTTGGTTATAATTATTTTGTACTTTAAGCATTTATCAAACTGTGAATTTAGTAAATTGGGTCGTCTCCTATGAATTGATAGATTGTCTGCTAAAATCCATTTGTGATATAAACTGGAATATGTATTGCTGGTGGATGTTGCTCAACATGTTCTTAAGAAACAAAAATTCAAGTTCATATTCAACTAATTACATCTCAACTTCAAACTCAAATGTCAATCTTTATTATGCTAGTGATGGTATGTTATCTAAGATAGAAGATATGATGAGTTGTGCTATACATAAGCTTCCACCAAAGTTTCATTTATAGTAGTTGTTCAGACGCCATTTTCAGACAGGTACCAGACTTTGCTTCCTTTTCAATTCATTTCTTTCTTTCTTTCTTTCTTTCTTTCTTTCTTTCTTTCTTTCTTTCTTTCTTTCTTGATTTCTTGGTTTGATTGGTGTATGTGAATTGGATATCAACAGACGGATTGTATGAATTTCGATGAATTGTTCAGTCTAATTGAGTAGAAATTGCATTTGTTCTTCATCAAGTTTTAATTACATTAATTAACGAATCAATTTGCCAAGGTGATTGATTCGATGTCTCCTCCTGTTACATTAAATGTGTTGAGAATTTGAGATTCATTGATGATTAATGAAAGTTCTGCATATCATGTTGTGTAGTTATTGCATTCGAAGGACATACTATTGAATCGTGCCTTTGTAGCTTTTTATGGTTCGTTTTGATGAGGCCTCATATTGCCTCCATTGTTCTGACCAAGCTTCTATGTTGTATTAAAAGTGTAAAGGATCTTATAAAATTATCAATAACCTTCATTGTGCCTTCAAAAAATAAAAATAAAAACACAAAAAATAAAAACTTGGCCTTAGAAAGCGAGCGCATTGTATTTGATTTTCTTATGAAAGTAAACATTGACATTCGATTCGAAAACACTAGTGTTAGCTTTCTCAATTAATTCTCATCATCTCAGATTCTAATTTCGATTTTGATGATGATGATGATGATGAGTTGAGGCATAATTGGAAAAATGAGGCATTTGGTAGACTTGATTAGGTTGGGCGCAATTCATCGAATGGGGGATAGTAGTTCAGTTCTTCGCGGTTCCTCTTCGCCGGATCAATCATTATATGATGAGCTTCAACGAAATGGTAATTGAGTTCACTGACTTGTTCATTGTTACTAATTAACATGCCTAAGTTTTCCCTATTGATGTCATTTTCAAAACCTTAATTAATATAAAACCTTTTCAAGAGGAAGGAGTCTTTTAAGTTTAATTTAGTTTGGCTATGGAAGTAAACGTTGACATTAGATTAAAAAAACCATATAGAAGTTTCCATTACAAATTACTGATTACAAATTTACAATGCCTAGCAAATTTTTTTGAAGATGCTACTCCTTTACATGCTTGAAGATATGTTCCTTCCAAATATGTAACCTTCATTCTACTATCCATTAGCTATGAAACTAACCTGAGTTTTTTTTATACTTCAATTCCATTCTTCTACCTTCTTTCTAGGTTTCTAACACAGCAGTAGAACATGGGGGAATCGTTGCGCTCTCTGCAACTTTTTTAGTTGGTGCTACTGGTAATTTTTATATTGATCATTTCGCGTTTCTAATTAAGTGTTGACCATCATTTCAGAGTTTAAAACAAGAGAAACAAAATTTGTACTTAGAGGTTAGGATTGATATATGACAATTAAATGGTGCAGGTCCTGTTTTGATTTATATATGCTGATCATCAAAATCATGAATCTATTCAATTTAACATTGGTGCCAAGTCCTCGATATGGTGAAAGAGTTAAGGTTTCAGTATCCAACATTGTCGTGGGTGATACCGTGCTATCTGAAGTTAAGGACAAGGTTAGTAAGTATTAATTTGCATTGTTTATCTCTGCAAGTTTATAATCTGTCTTATAATTGTTCAACGGTATTGGATTTAAATTTAAAATATCAAATAAAAACATATTTTCCTATGTATTTGGCTACTTGGTAGTTGGTAATGCACTCCTAAGTTGTTTATATCATTGTATGATCTGATTTCTGTTGATTTCATGCTCTTGTTCATGCATTTAATTTTATACTAGTTTATTGTTCATGCATTTTCAAACAACCATATGATTCTTGAGTTGGTTCTCTAAATATGAGCTGATGTACATGATTCTTGAATGTTTGCTGATACATATATAATTATTGCAAAGCAAGAATAAGTACTAATTCTCCATAGTGAACTGATGTGTTAGTCTTACATGTTTATTGATTATTAATATTGCTCTTAGTCAGGACGCCATTGTTGGTTTAAGATGGTTGGAAACTTTTATTATGTTTGATGGGTTTTTTTTCCTTAATTTCAGGCTATTAGGCATTGAATAAACAGTTCATTACTTTTATTGGTATGCATTTGGTCTCTAAACTTTTATTGGTATTTTGTTAGGTTTCATGGCGCGCAGTGATCACCCCCACTTCGAGGGTGCACATTACCTCATTGTAAAGCTGCACCTGACTTGATATATGGTTGTGTTCCCCCTCTTTTGCTATCTCTTTTGAGTTAACCGAGTAGCTATGTACATGATCTATTGACTTATTTACGATGTTGAATTTCATGTAAATGTGATGTCCCGACACTGTTGCTATATATTGTATAAGGCCTTTTTGTGCATATTTAGAGGATTGGAAGTTTTTTTTGTGGTTGTTAAACAATAGGATTGGTGGTTTTTGTGCATACTTAGAAATTTGAAACATTTATTAAACTTGACAAGCTTTCGTGGATATATAAATCATTTTCAATGTCGAATTGTACATTTTTTTCTCTCTTTTGAATATTTGTTGTTGATATATATTGTCAATGTATGTATGTCAAATTCTGCTTTTTTGGGGGATGTTAGCACCCCCAAGGAGTTTTTGGAGGGGGTGCAGGCACTGGAGTAGGTCCAATGGTTCTATTTTCAGGTTTAGAGGTTATGGAGAACCGATTAGATTAAGCTTAGGTTTGAAAGCTAAACAAAGCAGAATTGAGACGGATTAGCAACGGAATTCAGAGATTCCGTTGCTATTTCATCTCTAGTTTTCGAGGAATAGATGCATGAATCAGCAATGGATTAGAGGCGAAATTATTGCATTCTGTCTCTGATCCGTTGCAAATCAGAGACGGATCAGAGACGGAATATAATAATTCCGTCTCTAATCCGCTGCTAATCAGAGACGGATCAGAGACGAAATCCAATAATTCCATCTCTGATCCGTTGCTAATCATATACCGATCAGAGACGGAATGCAATAATTACGTCTCTGATTCGTCTCTGATTAGCAACGGATCTGAGACGGAATGTAATTACAATCCATTTATGTTCCATCTCTGTTCCGTTTCTAAATTTCGTCTCTAATTCGTCTCTAATCAGCAACGGAAACACATTTTCGTTGCTGATTGAATCAGCGACGACGATTTTAGAGATGTAATAGATTCCGTCTCTGTTCCGTTGTAGAATTGAATTAGAGACGGAATTTATGCAAATCAAAGACGGAAATTTCCTTTTCTGATCTGCTGTTTTTTGTAGTGTGTCTGGCCCAGGTTCAATGGATAGTCGTGAGGCTACGGACATCATCTAATCAGGTATCTTGTCTATCCACATCTATAGCATGCCAGCTATCTTCTGAATGTTGTCGAAATTTTCTAACTGTGCATCCATCCCTGAATCTGTGGACTAATGCCACCATCTCTAAATCTACTCTCTATCTCTAACTAAAGAAAATCTATGAGTTGTGGACACTAACGAACTATGTGTCAAAATTGATGACACCTATAACATGTCAATGGTCTCTCCAATGTGTAAATGTAGTCTGTATCTGCCCTTATCTCGATACATCTTGACCTCGGTCGCCCAACGTTTGCTAAATCTGTAAGGGTGATAGCATAAATCTTACTTAAGGTAACATGGGATTCCTACTCACTAACTGTGAATCGCAGCTCATGAAGTATCCCTCCTGACCACATCTGTAACAAGTCATATGTCTTATCTCCTTTTTCAACTCAATAGATCTCAGAGTGATTCTATGTCCTTACCCCAATGCATATCGGTCTCTACTTTCCTTGTTGAAACTGTTGTCGTGGTTGCATTATCGGAGGTGGTCGGCTGGCAAAGTCATGAATAAAGGTGGGTGGAACAATAACAACTGAAGATATGGATTGAAGTTTACTCGTCATCGCATGTGCCAATAGAGAAGCGTATACGCACGGTACTACCATGGTGATTGGTATCTCCAATCCAGATGAAATGAATCCTTTAAACTTTTTCTTCAATCCCTTGCCTCACTTCCTCCTCTATTGTTCTCGGTCAATGTGGGAGTAGCTTCAACCAAAATCCATGCTGGTACTTCCACCGAAAACATCTCCAATGAAATAGGTATTGTCGGCGCTATAGGTAGCTTGGGTGCTCGCAGTATTGTGGATGTAGTAGCCGATACAATCGAAATCTTAAGTGCTAAAGCAATGTCGTAGTAGGCTCGGCAGGAACGATAGGAGAAACCAAATGTGTTTGTACAATCTGGAGGAGCTCGGTCAACTGTCATCTCTTGGCAATGACTATGTCAGTCCAACATTGCATATCATCAGTTGTAATAACATGTGTTTCAGATTTCGGAAGTATTATAGTCGAAATAGTAGCGGTAGTAAGAAGAGAGTTATTTTGAAGCTCTTCGGCCTTTTTTATAGTTTCCCTACACACACATATCCTAGTTAAACTCAAGTTCTTCATATTAATCTAAAAAACTCGTAACCAACCTCAGCGATTTGTCAGCAATTTCTAAATTGTACAAAAATCGCTAAGAAATCACTAGAATTGGCTCTTAGCGCTCCACCAATTTAGCCGGCGATTTCTAGTACATTCTTCAGTTCACTATGGATTCGTTATCATTTTCCTACTGCCGATTTAGGAGGCAACTCTTAGTGTAAATACAAATCACTAGCTAATCGTCGGACATCTTTTCCAGTTGACTATTTCGTTATTCTTCCTATTTTCTTACATTTCTTCATTTTCCTATTAAAATGCTTAAGTCACAAAAAGAAGAAAATACCTAGTGTAATATCATCATTCAAATGTAAAATTAACCTAAATTACACTATAAAATGTGTCTAATTATTGACTTTTCAAATACCTCCAAACCGAGCAATTCGTTATCCCAAACAAAGGAACACTCTAAATGATAACTTAACCACACAATGTAACAGTCTTCAGAACTTAAAGTCCATTACCAAGGCCAGTACACAATATAAGTTTTCTTAATCTCCACTGATCAGCATCAAGCTTACGATAGCTAGAATAGAATTTTTAGACATAAAAATCACTAGATTAATTTTAGTTTTAGGAAATACTTTATAATAGTACCATAATCAAAATCATCAAGATTTTTTTCAAGATACCAATGAATATATCATTTTAAACACGTTAGATTAAGAAACATTTCATTCAACTCTAGCTTCAAGTACTTGAGTTAAATATTTTCTTCAAAGAGTTTAAGAACGTCCATCTTTTTCATCTCTCATTTTTTTTACTCCATTCCAATTATTTTTTTAACATATATTTATTTTGCTTTTACTTTTGAGTACCTGCTCCATTTCCTTTAGACATTGTCACATTTTTCCCAACATAAATTGCATGCTCCATTTCTTTTGAAATCTTGGGATTCTCTATATATTTATAAACTCTAGTTAATACTTCACTTTCCACTACAATTGAAAATTTTATTCTTTCTAACTTATAGATTTTCGTTGGTTTCTAATCCATTTCTTATTTCAATTATGGCATAGTAACTTTCTAAATATATTATAAAAATACTTAATCAATAGCTCTTGTATCACAAGATTTGTAGAAGAATGTCTTGTTCATCTTGCACTATTGTTTCGATATTTTACTCATTATCATGATTAACACACAGTAAACAATTTAGTTTATACATAAAAGGTAGTAAGTTAATCAAAAAAGGCATAAAAATTGATTCCTTGTATCATAAAATTTACTTAGGTAATAAAAATATCACTACCATTCAAAAATTTATTCTATATTCATCATCATTCTAACTAAAAAATAAGGTAAAATGAAATTCATACTTATTTGAATTCGAGAGATGAAATCCTTCAGAAGTCACATCGTTTCAGATTCATCGTACACCTAAGCAAGACTAAGATGTACCATGACATGAGGAAACATTATTGGTGGCCTGGAATGAAGGCGGACATGTGTAGGTTCATCAGGAATTGTGGTATCTGTAAGGAAGTGAAGTTTGAGCATCGCAGGCCCTGGGGATTACTACAACCGCTTCCCATTCCTTGATGGAAATAGGAAGACTTCTCTATGGATTTTGTCAGAGGACTGCCGAGGACCGCAAGGAGACTTGACTCAATCTGGGTGATAGTTCATAGACTGACGAAGTCTGCTCATTTCCTGCCTGTTCCATCGCATTGCACGTTCGATCAGTTGAGCGTATTATTCGAGAGAGAGAGATTATCAAGCTGCACGGGGTACCATTGACGATCACGTCAGACCGAGATGCTATGTATACATCCAAGATGTGGCGGAGTATCCAAGAGCAGTACGGTACGTGCCTATAGTTCAGTACGGCTTTCCACCCTCAGACCGACGGGCAGACTAAAAGATTGATTCAGGTCCTCGAGGACATGTTGTGGGCATGCGTGCTGGAGTTTGCCAGATCTTGGGCGGAGTACCTACCATTGTGTGAGTTCACTTACAACAACATTTATCAGGCTGGCATTGAGATGGAGCCATTTGAGGCGTTGTATGGCGGCTCATGTCGCTCGCCATCGTGTTGGGCTAAGCTAGAGGACTGAAAGATAGTGGGGCCTGAGATTGTTGTTGACCACACGAAAAAGGTCAAACTGATCCGTCAGAGACTCAAAGGAGCACAAGAGAGAAAGAAGAGATATGTAGATAAGTATCACGGTGATCTCGCGTATTCCGATGGAGCCTTTATCTATTTAAAGGTTTTCCATTAGAAAGATCTTTAGAGATTTGGGGTGAAAGGCAAGTTTGCACCAAGGTACATCGAGCCTTTCATGAATAAGAAACGGGTCGGGAAAGTGGCATACGAGCTTGAACTACCTTCACAGATGTCAGGGGTCCATCCAGTGTTATACATTTTGATGCTTCGACTAGCTGAGTCGAAAGCAGGTGTGTAAAGAGCAGTTAACTTTAGTCAGATCGACTTGAGCGAGGACATCTCTTACGATGAGCAGCCCATTCAGATCCTGGATCGGAAGGTACAGCAGTTGAGAAGCAAATCCATCTCGAAGGTACTTGTCAAAAAACAGTTCCACGATGACACGGAAGTCACTTGGGAGTGGGAGGACTACATGTGAGATAGATTCATGTACCTGTTCCAGACAAGTAGAATCGTAACTTAGACTTAATTTCGAGAGCAAAATTTCGATTTTGTTGGCAATATTTGTCACGGCCCAAATCTCTAACCCCCGTTTTAATTCCTTAATCAGGATCACCGACCCTTGACGTGGGACCTACTCCATGATACGTGCACCGAACGAGGCACGTGGTCGAGGTATATTATATTTTTGTATTTATGTATGCCTAGTGTTATGTATTGTGTAGAGTTACTAAGTCGGTTTGTACAATTGTAGACGTCGAGACGAGAGCGGGGAGACGCCTCGAATAGGTGCGAGCTAGGGAACTGGGTAGTTAGCATTATGTTAAGTCTTATTTAATACTAATATAAAACAAGGAATTACTTATAAGCCTATAGTTGTGTTTATTAATGTAAATTAAATTAAAGGCCTATAGTCGAGTAAATTAAATGGAAAGCATAAGATTGGTCTAGAGATACACATTGGCACATCCAGGAACTAGGTGAGTAATGAAATGGTGTCACTTAAGGTAGGGTTAGGGGGATTTAGTGGGATATATGGCAAAATGTGGACCATTAGATATTTCTCGGGATACATAAATCCATGGAGATCAAGGGCTATGAAGGAACATCACCTTAACATATAATATTAGTGATCAAACAACATTCAAACAAAATCACTCATTCATTTTTACTGGAGAAGAAGAAGGAATTGCTTGAGAGGAGTGAATCATCAAGGTTTTGAAGGAATCCATGGGAGTTGGTGAGAAATTCTCAAGCTAGGGTGTTACATCAACTAAGTACACATCTTTTTAATTAAAATTAAAACAAGTTCTTGTTTTAGGCTAATTTCAGATGGTAGATGGTTTGGTATTTGCAATTGATTTATATATTTAGATTCCTCATTTCAAGCTGATGATCTAGCTATATTGAAGTTCTTAATTTGGTTTTGAAATCATAAAGATATGAATTTTTGAAGTTGCAACACCAAAACTAGAATTCTGCTTGTTGTATTAGGAATCAACCTGGGTAATTCGGTCATAATCTGCTTATTTTAGATCCAAATTGATCTAAACTAGTAGCATTTGAAAGATTATTTAAAGAGGAATAACTTTGCTTAACTGAAGGTATTTTGATTCAAAGGTTTTTATGTCCAAATATGTTCTACAAATAGGTGCTGGAATTTAAAAATAAAGTTTTGAAACTAAATTGTTAAGGACATAACTCCCTAACTACTTATACAAATGAGCTGATCTTTTAGTATGTTGTATATGGGTATATGTTATGCCTTTATGAACAAAACTTACTATTTTAGAAACTATAGATTGGGAGAAATAAATTTTCTAAGTCCGCTGGTCGGATGAAATTCCGATTAGACCTATGTTTAGTAAAATCATGACATCTCTTTCATTTTAAATCAGAGTTTTGCAAACAAAACCTTTCCGAAAAGATAAGAGAGAGACCAAAAATAATTGTACTAATGGCGGATTTTGATATTTGGACCATTTCATAACTAAAAGTGCATTAAAATGTGGGACTGAAATTGACAATTAATATTAGTCTTTTGGGGTTGATTTAGGAAGATTGATTTAAAGTCTATTAAACCAATTTAAATACACAATAAAAATCACTAAATTAAGCTTAAACCCACTATATTTGAACTAATTAGACAACAAACTTAGGAACCTAGGAAAATGGTACGGGAGAGCGAATACAAGATTTGGAGTATCGGGAGGCCAGTAAAGCTAGGACTTTACTTTGTTGTTCTGAGTATACCCAATGACAACTTTACTTGGCATTCATTTCTATCAATTGTTTTCCTTGCATAGTCCTTTTGACTGTTTTTCCTTTGTATTCTTATATCATGTGTTCTTTGTGTCTATGCTAACTTGATGAGTCTAGTTTTCATGATATCTATTCATTTGATTTGATTCATTGATTCTATCCCATGCTATGTCTATTCTTGTTGTTTTAAATGTGAGTTGAATGATAAATAGCGTGCTATTAGGCTAGTGAATATCTTATAAATGTTTAAGAGGACTTGTATTCCTTATTTGTTTAGGTGTGTAGATAAGCATATGCCTTGATAATCCATACTTGGTATTTTTTGAAATTTAAAAAGTAGTTTTCGCATTTAGGTCTCATTCTCGATTGAGGTATGTGTGACTCACGGGGTTAGAGTCCCTGGGGATGTCGGCACATGTTACCTAACATAGTATGACACTCGGGGTTAGAGTCCCTCAAGTGGTCTACACATCGGGGTTAGAGTCCCTGGTAACACTTGGGTTAGAGTCCCTTGTGCTATATGATTATTGAGTCGGAGTTACATGTTTCACAGCTGACCAGACCTAAAGCACCACTACTTAGCCTAGTGTTTGTATCACTTGTTTAACTCTGGTATTTACTCGCATATGGTTTATTTTCCAGTTTTCCCATTTATATGGTTGCAAATATCATTTGAATATTTGGAAATGTAAATTAAACTTGTCATCGGGGATTACTAATTTATTCTTGAACTCATCATCCTTTTTATGACGGTGGGTGCAGAGCTGTCTACCAGCAGGCCGGGCATGGAGAAGATCAGCGATTATGCTTGAGCCCGCGGCGCGACACAACATCGATTGTAGGTCTTCTTTCGTTACTTTGATTGTATATGTTATATATGTCTTTCAGATACTATTTGGGTTTATATATTAGGTTGAGCATTAGTTTCCACGACTTGACTTAGACTATTTTATTGTTTCACTGCATTTTGGGGACTTTATATATGTGATGTCATTTCCTGGTTTTCCACTATTAGGGTTTTATAAATGACTTATGCATAAGTTACTAATTGCTTATGCATAATCAATAAGACTTCCACTAATTAATTAATTTAATAAAAAAAATTAATTAACTATAAATTTTATAAGCTGATAGGACTAGTGTATTACTTATCCTGAACACAGGAAAAGAGGCTTCTAGGTTGTAAAGGCCTACTAATACAAAGTTAAGTCCTGCGTAGATATGATTAGGGCTTAATTACGGGATTAGGCCGGTCGATGCCCTAGATTAGGAGAGGGGTCGTCACAGTTGGTATCAGAGCATAGGTATTTGAACCTTAGGGATAAATAAGAAAAATAAGAACTCGTATAAAACACAAACATTAGAAATGGAAGCCAGATGATATTTGCCTAAGAGTTATTTTGTTGGAAATTGAGTAAATATGAGATGGGGATTTCTTATATGTACGTGTTAGTTTCTATATGTATATATATGCGTTATGCCACGTAGTAGCTGATTCACGTTCGCTATCCACTTGAAGACACCGACGGCAGATTCGCACGAGCAGTAGTCAGCCTACCACCGTATCAGTCGACAGTTTTAGAGGATGTCTGACCAGACGACTACTCAGGAATGACATATCGTCGATTTCATCACTTACATGTCGGCACAGATGACTGCAATAGTTTCGACTGCCCCCATCACCACAGTTACTACTACAGCATCCCCGACCACGAGACTCAGCACTAAAAGAGTTCGGCTTGCATCTAGTTGAGAGATGGAGACTCTAGGTAGCGTTGTATGTAGTAGCGGAGAGTCAGGGACCTAGAGTAGAGGAGATACATGTTGTTCAAGACTTCCCAGATGTTTTCCCTGAGGATTTACCTGGATTACTGCCTCTGCGAGAGCTAGACTTCATCATCGACCTAGTATCGGGTACCAGACTGATCGCGATACCGTCATACCACATGGCTTCGAGGGAGTTAGAGGAGTTAAGAACTCAGCTTAAGGATTTGGGGGAGAATGTGTTCAGTACACCTTTAATGTCACCATAAGGGACCGCCAATTCTATTTGTGAAGAAGAAGGATGGTAGTTTGAGAATACGCATCGACTACGGACAGTTGAACAGAGTGACAGTTAGAAAAAAGTACCTACTTTCGTGGATAGACAATTTATTTGATCAGTTGAGAGGATCACGGTTTTTCTCTAAGATAGACCTGAGATTGGGGTATCATCAGCTTAGGATCAAGGATGAGGATAGGTCCAAGACAATATTCAGCACCAGATACGGATACTACCACTTCATGGTCATGCCATTTGGGTTGACCAACGCCCCGCCATATTCATAGATTTGATGCACTGGGTACTTAGACCATATCTCGACCACTCAGTGATAGTCTTCATCGATGACATCTTGATATATTTTAGGACACTTGAGGATCACGAGCAGCACCTCAGAGAGACATTGCAGACATTGAGGGAACACCGAATTTTCGCTAAGTCTAGCAAGTATGATTTCTAGCTTGCAGAGGTCAAGTTCTTGGGTAACATTGTTGGAGCAGCAGGGATTGCGGTAGATCCGGCCAAGATTTAGATGATCATGGATTAGCTGGCACCGACATTAGTACCGAAGATCAGGAGCTTTCTAGGGTTAGCAGGATACTACCATAAATTCATGAAGGATTTCTCGAAGATTGTTTCACCGATGACGAGGCTGACAAAGAAGGATGTTGCTTATGAGTGGACTGAGAAGTGCGAGGCTACAGTTACTGAGTTGAAGGAGTCATTAACTACCACGCCAGTGTTAGTACTGCCAAAGGCTGGATAAGGATTTCTAGTGTACATAAATGTTTCTCATACGGGTCTAGGTTGTATGTTGATGTAGGGCAACGGTGTTGTGGCACACTCATCGAGACAATTAGAAATACATGGGAAGAACTACCCCACACACGATCTAGAGTTAACACTGATTGTATTTGTGTTGAACACTTAGAGACACATTATGTATGGAGAGAGATTCACACTTTTCACTAATTACAAGAGTCTGTAATATATCCACACATAAAGAGTTGAACATGAGACAGCGCAGATGGTTGGAGTTCTTGAAGGACTACGACTTTTCCTTGGAGTATCACCAAGGAAAAATGAACGTAGTCGCAGATGCGCTGAGTAGGAGACCGACTAGTGATGTCGAGGTGTCAGATGTCACATGATGCATAAGTACGGATTACTAGAGGCAGCGGCGATGGCATGCCAGATAGAGGTTCCTACCGATACTTGAGTGATGATTCATGCACAGATGAGACTACGGACCGTGTCTACACAGCGAGTTTCAGAGGGTCAGAGGACCAACCAATTGTAGTCGAGATTCAGTGAGTTAGCGTAGAGTGCAAAGTGTACAGATTTGGCAGAGACAACATAATAGTGTCTAAGATACCGGGGCAGGTTGTGGATACTAGAGGTACCTGAGTTGAGAGATGAGATCCTTCAGAAGTCACACCATTTCAGATCCACCGTACATCCAGGCAGTACTAAGATGTACCATGACACGAGGAGACATTTCTGGTGGCCTCGGATGAAGCAGACATGTCTAGATTCATCAAGAACTGTGGTATCTATCAGCAAGTGAACTCCGAGCATCGCAGACCCGGGGGATTACTACAGCCACTTCTCATTTCTCGATGGAAGTTGGAAGACATCTCTATAGATTTGGTCAGAGGAATGCCAAGGACCTCTAGGAGACATGACTCAATCTGGGTGATAGTTGACAGAATGACGAAGTCTGCTCATTTCCTGCGAGTGGCATCGCATTACACGTTCGATCAGTTGAGTGTACTGTTCGAGAGAGAGATTATCAAGCTTCACGGGGTTCCATTGACAATCACGTCAGACCGAGATGCTAGGTATATGTCCAGGATGTGGCAGAGTATGGAATAGCAGTATGGTACGCGCCTACAGTTCAATACGACTTTCCACCCTCAGCCCGAAGGCCAGACTAAGAGATTGATTCAGGTATTCGAGGACATGTTGCGGGCATGCATGTTAGAGTTTGGTGGATCTTGGGTGAAGTACCTACCGTTGTATGAGTTCGCTTACAACAACAGTTACTAGGCTAGCATTGAAATGGCGCCATTTGAGATTTTGTATGGCAGCCCATGTCGTTCGCCATCATGTTGGGCTAAGCCTGAGGTCTGAGAGATGGTGGGGCGCGAGATTTTTGTTGACCATACAAAAAAGGTCAAACTGATCCGTCAGAGACTCAGAGGAGCACTAGAGAGACAAAAGAGATATGCAGATAAATATTATGGTTATCTTGCATATTCCGAGGGAGTCTTTATCTATTTAAAGGTTTCCCTTTGGAAGGGTCTTCAGGGATTTGGGGTGAAAGGAAAGTTTGCAGTGAGGTACATCGGGCCTTTCATGATTAAGAAACGGGTTGGGAAAGTGGCATATGAGCTTGAACTGCCTCCACAAATGTCAAGGGTCCATCATGTGTTCAACATTACGATGTTTCGACTAGCCGAGTAGAAGGCAAACGTGCAAACGACTCTTAACTTGAGTAAGATCAACCTGAGCAAGGACATCTCTTACAAGAAGTAGCCCATTCAGATCCTAGATTGGAAGGTACAGTAGTTGAGGATCCAGTCCATCCCGAAGGTACTTGTCAAGTGGCAATTCCACGATGACACGGGACTTACTTGGGAGAGGGAGGACTACATGTAAGATATATTCCCGTACATATTCGAGTCAGGTAGAACCGTAACTTAAATTTAAATTCGAGAACGAAATTTTCATTTTGTTGGGAATATTTGTCACGGCCCAAATCTCTAACCCCCGTTTTAATTCCTTAATCAGGATCACCAACCCTTGACATGGGACCTACACCGTGATACATGCTTCAACCGAGGTACGTGGCCGAGGTATATTGTATTTTTTTATTGATGTATGCCTAGTGTTATGTATTGTGTAGACTTACTAAGTCGATTTGTACAGTTGTAAGCGTCGAGACGAGAGCGAGACACGCCATGAGTAGCATGCGAGTTGGGGAACCGAGTAGTTAGCATTTTGGTAAGTCTTATTTAATACTAATATGAAACAAGGAATTACTTATAAGCCTATGGTTGTGTTTGTTAATGTAAATCAAATTGAAGGCCTATAGTTGAGTAAATTAAATGGAAAGCATAAGATTGGTCTAGAGATACACATTGGCACATCTAGGAACTAGGTAAGTAATGAAATGGTGTCACTTAAGGTTGAGTTAGTGGGAGTTAGTAGGATATATGGCAAGAGGTGGACCATTAGATATTCTTCGGGATACATAAACCCATGGAGATCAAGGGCTAGGAAGGAACATCACCTTAATATATAATATTAGTGATCAAACAACATGAAAACCAAATCACTCATTCATTTTTGCTGGAGAAGAAGAAGGAATTGCTGGAGAGGAGTGAATCGTCAAGGTGTTGAAGGAATCCATGGGAGTTGGTGAGAAATTCTCAAGCTAGGGTGCTACATTAACTAAGTACACATCTTTTTAGTTGAAATTAGAACAAGTTCTAGATTTAGGCTAATTTCATATGGTAGATAATTTGGTATTTGCAATTGATTTATATAAATTCAGATTCCTCATTTCAAGTTGATGATCTAGCTATATTGAAGTTCTTAATTTGGTTTTGAAATCATAAGGATATGAATTTTTGAAGTTGCAACACCAAAACTAGAATTATGCTTGTTGTATTAGGAATCAACCTGGGTAATTTGGTCATAATCTGCTCATTTTATATCCAAATTGATCCAAACTAGTAGCATTTGAAAGCTTATTTAAAAAGGAATAACTTTACTTAACTGAAGGTATTTTGATTCGAAGGTTTTTATGTCCAAATATGCTCTATAAATAGGTGCTGGAATTAAAAAATAAAGTTTTGAAACTAAATTTGTTAAGGACATAACTCCCTAACTACTTATACAAATGAGCTGATCTTTTAGTATGTTGTATATGTGTATATTTTCTGCCTTTATGAACAAAAATTACTATTTCAGGAACTATAGATTGGGATAAATAAATTATCTAAGTCCGCTGGCCGAATTAAATTCCAATTAGACCTATGTTTAGTAAAATCATGACATCTCTTTCATTTTAAATCGTAATTTTGCAAACTAAACCTTTCCAGAAAGTTAAGAGAGAGACCAAAAATAATTATATTCATGGAGGATATCGATATTTGGACCATTTCATGATTAAAAGTGCATCAAAATGTAGGAATGAAATTGAAACTTAATTTAGTCTTTTGGGGCCGATTTAGGAAGATTGATTTAAAGTCTATCGAACCAATTTGAATACACAATAAGCGCCACTAAATTGAGCTTAAACCCAATATATTTAAACTAATTAGATACCAAACTCAAGAACCTAGGAAAAGGGTACAGGATAGCGAATACAAGATTTAGAGTATCGAGAGGCCAGTAAAGCTAGGACTTTACTTTGTTGTTGTGAGTATACCCAATGACAACTTTACTTGGCATTTCATTTCTTTAAATTTTTGTCCTTGCATAGTTCTTTTGATTATTTTTCCTTTGTATTCTTATATCATGTGTTCTTTGTGTCTATGCTCACTTGATGAGTCTAGTTTGCATGATATCCGTTCATTTGATTTGATTCACTGATTCTATCTATTGCTATGTATATTCTTGTTGTTTTAAATATGAATTGAATGATAAATAGTGACATTAGGCTAGTGAATATCTTATAAATGTTTAAGAGAACTTGTATTCCTTTAAAATTTAAAAAGTAGTTTTCGCATTTAGGTCCCGTACTCGATCGAGGTGTGCGTGACTCATGGGGTTAGATTCCCTGGGGATGTTGTTACATGTTACCTTACACTGTATGACACTTAGGGTTAGAGTCCCTGAGGTGGTCTACACACTGGGGTTAGAGTCCCTTGTGCTATATGATTATTGAGTCGGAGTGACATGTTTCATTGCCGACCAGACCTAAATCACCACTACTTAGCCTAGTATCAGTATCACTTGTTTGACTATGGTATTTACTCGCATATGGTTTATTTTCCAGTTTTCCCATTTATATGCTTTTAAAAAACATTTGAATATTTGGAAATGCAAATTAAATTTGTCATCAGGGATTACTAATTTATTTTTGTACTCACCATCCTTTTTATGACGATGGGTGCAGAGCCATCGTCTACCAGCAGGCTGGGCAAGGAGAAGATCAACGATTATCCCTAAGCCCGCGGCGTGTCACAGCATCAATTGTAGGTCTTCTTTTGGTATTTTGATTGTATATGTTATATATGTCTTTCAGATACTATTTAGGGTTATATATTGGGTTGAGCATTAGTTTCCACAACTTAACTTAGACTATTTTATTGTTTCACTGCATTTTGAGGACTTTATATATGTGATGTCATTTCCTAGTTTTCCACACTTGGGATTTTATAAATGAGTTCCGCATAAGTTACTAATTGCTTCTGCATAATCAATAATATTTTCGGTAATTAATTAATTTCATAAAAAATTTTAATTAACTATAAATTTCATAAACTGGTAGGACTAGTGTATTACTTATCATGTACATAAGAAAAGAGGCGTCTAGGTTGTAAAGGCTAACTAATACGTAGTTAAGTCCTGCGTGGATATGATTAGGGCTTAATTAGGGGATTAGGCTGGGTGGTGCCCTAGATTAGGAGAGGGCCGTCACAGTGCATAAAAATTATATGAATAAACATCACCATTATGTATTAAAAGTACCAAATCTCACACCAAAACACTGAATAAAATATATTGTGTCGTATATCACCACCATAAGAATAAAGTATCACCATTAATCACAATGTATATGACCTAGACCGCAGTTACATAGAAGAACTCGCATAATATCACTTAGAGATAGAGAAAATAAATACAATAAGGTAATTGATGTTATCATTCAGAAGTCGCGTTGTCATTTTCCTCCACTGTATCAATCTTTGAGACTAGTAAATCATAACATGGTCGTAAAGGTGGTATACTTGACCTAGAAGTGTAAGAACATCAAGATTACTACTTTGTGGTAATCTCATATATGTAGAAGATACAGTAACCTCTGCGCCTCCTCAACGTATGTTTCTCTTGGGCATTGTTCGTTCCACCCTATGGATGCTCCTTACTAAGGCTCTTTAGTTCTCGAACACCAGTTCTTAATTACGCAGAGTTGTTATTTGATTGCGCAGAATTGCACCCAAAAAGGCCAACTCTGACTCTTTCATGTGTAGTCCGTCATAATCCCTAGCAGGTTGTTCCATGTTCGGGTCATGTCTAGCTTCAGACATCTCCTCAAGAATTATCCTCGTGTCATCTCTGATTTTCCTTCTCTAATCAGTTTCTATTCTGCCTATCTCAAGCATTTCTCTTTCATCTTATGTATCTTCATAACCATTTACTCTTCTATATCCCTCTAAACATCATCTGTAATGGTCTTCTCAGGTAAAACATCCACGCTAAACCCTTCCAAGCTCATTTGACGTGCTCTACAAAAGGCCATAATCATAAAAAAGAAGGGTATTCTATCGTTCTTCTTAGTGGTGACGGCACTTCTAACCGATTCATTTATTTTCTTGCCAACATCCAAGTAAACTAATCACATGACAATGTGGTAAAGTAGCGCAAACTTATTGATCACTATCTCATAATACTACAGGCTCTACTGTAAGCTGGTGTTGATGAAATAACACTAAGCTTTAGTAATTTTCCTAAAGAATTTGGTGGTTATGTACTTGGGGTACCCCTCCATGTCAAAAACAAACCCATATTCAAGGATTGCCTTTAAACCTCCCCTAACTATCTCGATGGGGTGGTGGTACTTAATGGCATATTCGGGTTTGGAGTATTCATCGTTTTGTTTTTGGTGAAAATTCGGTAAACCAAAATACAAATTTATTCTTGCAACAGAGTATCCATTGTCCTCCCTCGAACTCGTGACTCGATCTTGCTCTCATTTCCATATGCATTGGCTTAAAACTCTCTCACAATGATTTCACAACCTCTCTCACTAGGAACATCCTATAAGTCTATGTGGTTATAGTCCTTAGTCAAAATCCCTAGTTCTTTGCCTAGATGACATCTAGATTCCTAGGCTTGTATTTCAATTTGTTCTTCACATCGAACCTCCTCTCTGCGATCAACTTCCTATCCTTCACTGAATCATTCCTAAATCTTTCATAGGCCTTCTTATTGATGATGTACATAATTTTCTCCACTGCCGGTCTCTCTTATTCAAATTCCTATATGTCCTCCTTCTAATCTACATAATCGTCCTCGGTATTGAGACTAAATGATGATGGTAGAGTAGGTTCTCTTTGTGGTCTAAACCTAGGTGTGTTAAAAAAAAATTGAAGTTGGTTGCATTTGGGAAACTTTGGATTTAGTCTTTGATTTCTTTACTAACTTCCCCTTCCCTTTCTCGTCTTTTGAACCTCTGACCTTTCTCCCTCCGAGCATTTGGATTAGTATAAATAAAAGAATGAACCTGTAAAACCATTTAAAACCAAATTTGTTAGAAAAGTTGACATGTCAATAATCAGACACATTTTATAATACAATTTAGGCATAAATTATGATATTGCACTAAGTATTATCTTGTTTTTGTGATTTCAGGTTTTAAATAGGAAAATGAAGAAATGGAAGAAAAGAGAAAGAAAACAAAACAATCAACTAAAACAATACACCAGTGATTAGCCAATGATTCAAAATAACATTAGGAATCACTATCTAAATCAACAATAAAAGAAGGCCAGCAAATCCACAACGAATTGGAAAATGAACTATAAATCATAAGTTGAATCATTAGAGCACTTAGAGCTAAACTCATTAATTTTTTCAGTGATTTTTGTATAAGTTAGGAATCGCCGAGAAATTGCTGAGGTCAGTTATGAGTTTTTTATATTAGCATAAAGAATTTGAGTTACATAAGATATGTATACATAGGGAGAATATAAAAAGTCCTGAGAATTTTGAAATAATTCTCCTAATCTTTTCTTTTTTGCTTTCCTTTTGATCTATATTAGTTTTATTTTTTATGTTTGAAGATACTTTGGAGCTTCGATTTATATTAAGGTATTTATTTATTCATTATATCTTTTAATTATATTTATGCATTGTTTATTTCCAGCATGCATGTGTAACCTATCAATCTAAACAAACCTTAGACAATGTAATATATTTTGGATTGCTACAAAGTTATAATTAAGGAATCATGTGCTTAATGTTAGGTTTTGGGGTTCACAACAGAAATTTCAAAATAATTTTTGAAAACAACAAGATCAAAAATAAGTTCCATTAAACTTGATCTCCAAAAGAAAACCATTCCTTAATTCGTGATTTCCTTCTCTGATTGTTCGATTTCCAAGACGTTCAGGCTTGTGTCCTCTATGAGAAATCCATACACAAACGGCGGCCACAATTCGGAGTGCATGCCCCAAAAAAGATAGAAAATGTTTACTTTCTCTCCCAAAATCCAAGAACTTGAAAATAGCAAAAATCAAAATCTTATTTCGTTTTAAGATTTCAACCTTTATTTATAAGTGTAGATAAGCCCTCACTTAAAATGCTATTCATAATACAACTATTGTATTTAGGCAGTTTAAGCAAATTACACATACACTCCTATCAATAAGTTATCATATAACAAATTGTAAAAGGCTTTTATGTCATGAATTTTATCATATAAAAATTCATTACTCTGGACTATTTGAAAATGCACGAAGCTATTTTTGTGTACAACCCAATAGGTTCATTTGACGTTGGTAGTGAATCCAAACCATTTTGGTACATAAGTAATAATTATTCTCTAGCAAGGCATTATGACTACCCAAGTAGCATGAATTAAAATTGATACAACCTAATGAATAATATATATCATATATTTTTCGTGCGATATCCTTTGATTAAACATAAGGCATGAAAAGTCACCCTAAATTTTTAATCGTACTAGTCTTGATCTTTATGTGTGCAGAAAATATCCAAGTGACATTGATCATATTAATTCACTTGGACTTGACCATTTAATAGTCTAACATATCGAGAGATCTACTGATATTAATTCACTTGGACTTGACCATTTAATAGTCTAACATATCGAGAGATCTACTGATATCTCTCTCTATACGAGAAGGATAAATTACATCTTGATTACGCACCTTCACATATTATTCACATGTTATCTAATCACAATCTATATAATCACTCGGTTAAATACAACGTTTGATTATGTCAAATTACTATGGTAACCTCAATTCGAAGGACTAAATGATATACCTATCATGAGTAACAAAAATAATTTAATCCATGTGGTGTTTTCATAGCGAGTTGGTTTAGTACCTTGTTCCCTAACAAGTACTCATGATCTCGATTCATATCCTTATATGCATGATCATCACATGACCATCAATCAAGATTCACCCTAGTCTTAATTAATTATAGTTCCATGTATAATGATTGACTAGGGATATTTAAGATATTTCAACAAATACCCATTGATCTTATTATAAGATAAAAAAAGCAATTACTTATAATAAAATAGCAAACGAAAACCATCCATTTTATTAACTAAAATTATAAGATTACAATGTTTGTAGATTGACCTAGGTCACATTCCCCAACATTTCCCATTTGCACTAGGGCAAATCATTCATATATCTAATACTTGATGCCTACCATGACCATCATGTTTCGCTTGTGGAAGAGCCTTCGTCAAAGGATCTACAACATTGTCTTCAGTAGGAACTCTGCAAATCTTCACGTCTCTCCTCTTAATGATTTCTCGAATGAGATGAAAACATCTAAGTATATATTTAGATCAGTGATGTGATCTTGGTTCTTTGGCCTGTACCATTGCCCCATTGTTGTCACAATACAAGCAAATGAGGTTAGTTATACTAGGGGCCAAACAAAGTTTAGAAATGAACTTTTTGATCCAAATTGCCTTTTTAGCTGCATCGGACATTGCAATATACTAAACTTCTATTGTAGATACTGCTAAAGTTTCTTGCTTTGAACATTTTCTGCTCACTGGGCCTCTATTCAAAGTAAACACATATCCAAACTGCGATCTAAAGTCATCTATATCAGTTCAAAAACTTGAAATTGTGTAACTATTTACAACAAGTTCATCTTCCAAACTTTCATAGACCAAGAACACTTCTTTAGTGCTTCTCAAGTACTTAAGAATGTTCTTAACTACTATCCAGTGACTCTCATCAAGATCAGATTGATATCTACTTGTTGCGCTTAAAGCATATGATACATCAATTCAAGTGCATAAGATGGCATATACGATAAATCCAATAGCTGATGCATATGGAATCGTATTCATGAGCTCTCACTCATCATTAGTCTTTGGACATTGAGTCTTGTTAAGACTTATAGCATGAGACATTGGCAACGACACTCTTTCAGAGTATTGCATACATAACTTATTTAGTACCTTGTCAATATAAGAACTCTGACTTAAACGTATCATCCTTTCAGATCTATCCCTATGGATTTTAATCCCAATGATGTATGTTGCATTTTCTAATTCTTTCATTGAGAAATACTTCCATAACCAAGAATTGGCACTCTACTAGGTTAAGATGTCATTTCCAATAAGTAATATATCATTAACATACAGTACCAGGAAAAAAATCATGCTCCCACTGACCTTCTTGTATACACAAGATTCATATTCATTTTTAATTAAACCAAATTCATTAAAGGCTTCTTCTAAACAATGATTCCAACTCCAAAAAGCTTGTTTTAATCCAAAAATGAATCTTCGAAGCTTCCACGCGTTCCTAGATTTTTCACGAACAAACCCTTCTGCCTATATCATATACACGTTTTCAAGTAATTTTCCATTAAGAAAAGCTAATTTGACAGCTATTTGTCATATCTCATAGTTATAATATGAGGCTAATTTGACGTCCAACAAATAACAAAAAAAATCGATCGTCCAACAAATAACAAAAAAAAACACTCGTCTCTCTCAACCCTCTTTCGTCTCTCTCCTTGCGCTCTGGTCTCTCCGTCTCTCTCACCGCCTCTAATCGGCTCTCCGCTCTCTCTCCGGTCACCACTCACCGCTCTTTGCTCTCACCGGTCACCGCTCTCTCACCGCTCTCTCTCACCGAAATCTCTCTCCCAAACCCTAAATCTCTGCCGTCGCTACGATTGCGGCTGCGACGAGGCCGTCGGCTCTGCCATCGCCGGCTACCGGAGATTGGAGCCTCCGAAGCCCTAAGCTGTCGTCGACCTATGCCCCACCCTAAGCCGTCGCCGAACTAGTCAAGGTAACACCATCAAACCCCTTCTCAATTATTCTACCTAGCTGTCGCAGTGAAGGGCCGCCTTGGTCTTCTACACAGTACAGGAGATGAGGTTGTTGATCCATCTCCGGAGATTGTTGTTCATCTTTTTTTCTGTTTTTTATTTTTGAATGTGAACTTTTCGAACTAATACTTGATAATACAAGATTATTTGATGTGGTTCACACTACAATACTATGTTAGGCAGTTTTTCCTTTTTGGGCATTGGGAGCCATTTGCGGTGAATTTAATCTTATACTAGTTTTCTAGGTACTTATGTGAAACCTTTCCCAGCTTGCGTTATTTGCTGATGTGAACATTGTTGTGGTTCATTTATCTTACCATAGACAAATTTGAGAAGGCAATACATATTGCTTATTTATTTCTTCATTTTCTTGTTGATGGAGTTCTCACTGTTTTGACTACAGGTGGGTTTTGTTTTTCTTTGAAGGAATTATGTTTGGAAAGATTGTATAACTCTAGTGGTAAGATAGAAATTCCATGTACCAAATGAAAAGCTAACTATATTTGGGAATTGGGAGTTGGGGTTAGTTTTCCTTTGGTCTCTTATCACTAAGAAACATAATATATCTTGTTTGAAGGGTTTGAGCTTGATTCATATTGTTTTTTTCTATGACAGAAACTGCAAAACTTGAAAGAGTGTCTATAAGTCTTTTGTTGTTCAATAAGACTGATGAAAGCACATCATCAACTGCATTAAATCGATTGAGCAGTGTGATCCATGTGGCCGATTTAACTAATTTTGAATTAGGCTTTGTTGTTGTCCAATGCTAGTAACTAGTGATTGCGCATGCCCATTATCAATCAACCTTTAATGCAAGTTTATTATCTTATTCACTCTGAAATAAAAATAGATGATGCCCACCCTGGCCTCCCCTTCTAATATATTCCCGTACTACTGCCTTCACTAGTCTAAACACACCATCTGAAACAATGAAATAGAATAAGAAAAAATCCAACTTAAGAACTTCTATATAAGGATCCAAACCTAAAAAGGGAGTCTAGATCAATAGTAGCGTATAGTACATAGTTGCATAAGCATCTTTCGATGCTTGCTTGATACCGTTGTTCGTATACTTTGTCATTTCTATCAACGAAATACGGTGAACAGAAGCTCTTCCTAAGATCTCACAAATCTTGAGTTGGGGGACCCTTCTTAAAGAAATAACTAAAGTTACAACACTCAATCATTTGAGCCCAAATAACTCTAGTTTACAATTTTTCTTAGGCGACATCACAGCACAATCTTGCACAAAAAGAAAGAACAATGCCTAACAATTCAAGACTTTTAGTTTAAGACTTAGATTCTTTTTCTTCTTTTAAAATTATATGTTTGTTTAATCAATGTGATTACAGTAGAGAACTGGTCTTTAAGAAATTAAAAATGTGATGAAAAGCGATAGTCTGGCATACCAAACACTGGCTATAACTTGGTTTCCTTAAAAAAGTAAGACAGCTTGAAGTTTCTCCTTAATTAGTCCTCACCAACTTATGCACTATTATACACAACAACTCAAAAAAATGATTCCCTATAAGATTTATTTTCGCCTTTTTTCCTTATATGCACAACTAGAAGGGTTTTTATATTCTATAGTGCAAACCAATTAAAATTAACAAGGGCTAATGGCTCCCAATTGGAAACTGGTTCTAGTTTTAGTTAATATTGTTAAAGGCTTCTATGTGACTGCGAATATATTCATCCATTGACATCAAACTACCCTGACAAGAAATAAAAAGTTACCAAGTCTAATATGCGTCTTGACCTTATATTACCAAAAGTACGTATCAGATACACTTGTTAGTGTTGCAAGTCACCATTATAGGCTAAAATTGATCTAGAGCAATATATGTTGCTTCAAATGACACGGTGATTCTTTTCGTTGTTTTTCTTGACGTTACTCTGGTATCTTAAAAGAATTGTACTGTGTATATGGATGAAATATATATGCTGGTCATTTGTAGAGTTACAGTCTAAGCAAATGATTTTTTTCGTTGGTTCCACACTCCTTTATCTGTTAATTAAAAGAGATAAATTATTCCAAGTAATTGTTGCTTAAATGAAAAGTCGTTGCATAGAAAAGCTCCACTTATCCTAGCAATGAAATAGTTCTCTAGTACTCTTAGTTTGTGTTTGATTAAAACTTTGATTACTACTTCTGCCTAACTTCATTAAATTAAACTGAATGAGTTTTCAATGATGGAGTTAGTATAGAAGTCTCGAGAAGTTCTTTAATTAGCATCCGTACATTTTGACTGGTAGCTAGGACTTTTAAATCATATTTGAGTATTTTAATTACCATATCTGAACTTAGCTTTTTATTAATGCAAGTTACATATCTTTCTAGTTTGCATTGCATTTAGTGTTTTTTCATCTATATATATATATGCAATGTTGTTATTTTGTTAATCGATTCCCTTGTGCCAAACGTAGCTTAATATTTTTCCACACTTTCATTTCTATGATTGGTCATTTTCTTAAAACTTAGGAATTTGTAGTATGGTAAAACCTTCATGTCACTGATTTGCATTTGCACACTTATGTCTCTCAATCATATGCATGACCTCTGTTAACATGTATCAGTCATGTGTATGCTCCATAAATTTATTGATCTTCCATTGTTTTTGTTCTTATTTTTTTGTCCTTGTCCATTGCTTTGCCATATAGGTCTAGCTGCTCCAGCAATTGCTGCAGGTCTAGCTGCTCCAGCAATTGCTGCAGGTTCTGTTGCAGTTGTAAATCTACTTAATTTTTTCACTATGCTTACTGTAGATTTTCAAATAGTTTGTATTGTAACTTTATTCATATTGCAGGAATAATTTGCTCTAGCAGATAATTTGCTTAATGTAAAGTCAAGGAAATGTAAAGTCAAGGAAATGTTGCTCCAGCAATTGCTGCAGGTTTGTTTTGCAGATAATTTGCTTAATGTAAAGTCGAGGAAATGTTGTTCTTTCTGCACTTTTCGGTGAAAGTAGAATGATGTCTTTTATTTTAATTCTTTTTGCTTGCAGGATTCCTGAGAGGCTGTGATGCTTTTGGGTGGTGTTATGATAGCTAGTGAAAGCTACCAAAATAAGGTATGATTAAGCAAGTCTTTAATTATGTGTAAAGTATGCTAAAGTAACAATTAACAAGATGACTTTGAATAAAGTATAATGTGAAAATAAGCATTAAATATGCTCAACAATCGGTCTTTGCATACTAAGTCATGTTTAATCAAGTATTAAATCTGATAATTGAGCTCTCATAGGATCTCCCCCTCTTTGAAAAAACTGCTTGTATTTTTTCTAACATGTCAACCGATCCATGGTTGGGACTTGGGATCTATGTATCATCATTAAGATTTCGACTGACGGTAATAACCATCTGAATTAGATTCATTGAAATTTGAAACAAACTTGTTTTTGTTTTTGTTTTTGTTTTGGGAAGCAATCTGATGTTGCCTTTTTGTCTATTATGATATTCAAATTATGAGATCGTTTGACTGATAAGAAAGATAGAGAAAAGAATAGAAATAGACAAAGATGTATTTCACAAGAAAAATAGATTTTGACTCACTAGAGCAGGCAAGGAAAGCTGGTTTCCACAATTATGGAGTACAGGAGACATGTGAGCCCACCCCTCCTTAACTGTATATATTTAGCAGAAGAGAAGATGAATACTATAATGCATATTACATTATATTAGATTGATATCCACTACTTTGATGATGAAGATGGTGATGATGATGATCCAACAAGTTGATAGGGATAAATACTCTTAGAAATAGTTATTAATATTGAAGCGCTTATGAAAATTGGTACATGTCTTGTATCATTTATTTATCATACTTCCATTACACGTTGTTTATCTTATTGAGTCTTTTATTTTAGTTTTCTTTACTTTTAATTTGTGTTCTATCTTTTGTTTCAGTTTACTTTAATTTTATTTTGTATAGTGTCTTCTTAATTTTTTGGAGTATCGAGGACTATTGACTCTTGTTTGTGTTAATCTAGAACTAAATTTCATGTCATTGTTTGGAGTGAGAGATAATTTGCTAATTAACACCATGTTCCTTCTGGATAATGATGAATTTCTTTTTCTTTATTACTTTATTTATGTCGTGTTTGGCTCATACACTTGTGCTTGCGATGATACGTAGTTCTCCCATAATATTATTTATATTCCTATTATTGTTTGTATAATTTAGTGATTTTTTTTGTTTTTGATCTTTTTTCAGGTGTTTTGTATGAAGTCAAGTATTTTTTGAAGCACAATCAACTTTATATAATCTCGGAACACTTCTTCATTTTTATTTTTTTTCATTTAGAACAATTTTTGCTTTTACTTTTGTAGAAAGATACGAAATAGAAACTTTTTAGATTGTTTTTGTTGTTTCGTGTACAGTACATTAAGAAAAGATAATTTTAAGGATATGTTAAGTTTATATAAACTGTGCAATATCAATATATTATTTAGCTATGATTTATATTATATATTGGCAGGTTAAATGTGCTTGGATTGCGACCTATATATATATATATATTGAGATGGATTGAGACCTAAACAAAGCAGAATTGAGACGAATTAGCAACGAAATTCAGAGATTATGTTGCTATTCCGTCTCTAATTTTCGAGGAATAGATGCATGAATCAGCAACGAATCAGAGACGGAATTATTGTACTCCGTCTCTGATCCGTTGCTAATCAGAGACGGATCAGAGACGGAATAAAATAATTTCGTCTCTGATCTGTTGCTAATCAGAGACGGATCAGAGACGGAATACAATAATTTCGTCTATGATCCGTTGCTAATCAGAGACGGATCAGATACGGAATCCACTAATTCCGTCTCTGATCTGTTACTAATCGGAGACGGATCAGAGACGGAATTCAATTACAACTGTACCTTTTAGAAGAATTTTCATTTATGTTCCGTCTCTGTTCCGTTTCTAAATTTCGTCTCTAATCCGTCTCTAATCAGCTACGGAAACATATTTCCATTGCTGATTGAATCAGCGACGACTATTTTAGAGACGGAATAGATTCCGTCTCTATTTCGTTGCAGAATTGAATTAGAGACAGAATTTATGCAAATCAGAGACGGAAATTTCCGTTTCTGATCTGTTGTTTTTTTGTAGTTGATGCAGACTCTGATGACTTTGAGTAGTCTGTGCCGGTGGAGTAACATCATCATGAGAACGATGGTGTGATCCATCCGATCATCGATCTCTAGTAACGTTGGATCGCTCGTTGGATCAATTACCAAATTGTCCACCGAATTGTCCACCGAATCGTCCACCGGAGCCCTCACTAGAAGATGAGGCGTAACTTCTACCTGACGACATAACTTTATAAAAGAATAAAGACTAAATTAAAATTTTGAGTTGAACCTCCAACATTTGAAATATAACGTAACAAGTAAAAAAATATAATTGCATTATTTACCAACTAAACATGATAGTATCATGATTCATCATCACCGTCTTCATCATTCGATGAAAATTCAGAGTTATCGCTTTCATCGTCTTCTTCGTCGACGTATGAGATGTGTGCCCCACTAGGATCAGCTAGCGAAATTGGAATATATATAGTTATATATATATATATATGAATATTAATCCTCCCTACCTATACTATATATATTTATATATATATATATTATGTAAGTGTTGTTATATAATATATATATTATACTTACTTTTTTTATTTTTGGCCCTAATCGAGATTTTATTTGTTCAATAAATTTGTATCATTTAATTAACTTTATACTTAAATTTGTTTCAACTTAACATAATTTCTTTATTATAGTTAAATAGATTTCAATTCAGTTTTTTAAATTAGTGTAAAAAACAATTAAATAATAGTTTAATGGACATATTTGAAATTCAAGTAATTTAATACTAAAATATTACAAAAGAAGTACATATATATCAATACTAAAAAAACGTACAATAAACATCACAAATAATCGAAAAATAATAAATAAATTCAAACCACAAGCATGCATTTTATTTGTCACAAAAATAAATAAATAATAAATATCAACATACATAATTTATTGCAACATCTTGATCAATTTAACAAATTTTATTCACTTTAAATACATGAAATACAAATTTTATTTTCTAAAATTTGATTTCAACATAAAATACAAAATTACAAGTTTTTAATCAAACCATTACATTTTTAATTTAACATGCATATATTTACAAAATTTATTCCAAATTTTCATTATAACATAAAATACAAAAAAACCCTATTTTTTCATAAAAAAATACAAATTATATATCACATAAATAATAAAATTTCAAAAGAAATTATTATAAATCAGCTTAAATAACAAAAAACATAAATAAATAAACTACAAAAAATAGAATATATAAAATAAAATAAAAAATTATACCTAAATCCCAAATCAAGAAGGAGATGTGAGTAGGGGCGACTGTGACGAGGCAGAGGCGGGGTAGCCGGCCGAGGCGGAGGTGGAGGCGGCGGCGGAGGCGGATTGACGGGGTGGCCGAGGCGGAGGAAGAAGGAAAGGAGAGGAGAGGGTCACGATGAGGGAGATGGTCATGGTGAGGGAGAGGATCACGGTGAAGGAGAGGATAGGATCGAGAGGAGATGGATCGAGAGGAGCGGAGCGACGGAGATAAAAAACCAGAGAGGAAGAAAGAGGGTTTTGGTTTGGATCTTATTTTTAATATTAGCAACGGGATTAGCGACGGGGTATTGCCATCGTTATTTTTACATGTGGCCCACTCATTTCTTGCCACGTGGCATTCTCTTCGTTATGCGGCCGAGAAAATCTGGTCTTGGGTAGGAGTTTTCCCACCCGAAAATAGCGATGGGGGTCGTCGCTACCCCTGTCGCTATTTTCGTTAACGGGTCAACGACGGGGAATAGCCCGTCGCTATTCCCCGTCGCTATTTGCATCCATTTTTTGTAGTGCTTCTTAAATGTGATTTTTTCAAGTATATAACTCAAAACTCTTCTTTAGAACACTCCTCCAAGCTCCAATTCGAACTGCCTTGATTAAGTCATAGGTAGCTCTACACTTTTAAAACTCAACAAATTTTGAGTTAAATGTGTGAAGATTGAGGTGGGAATCAATTAAATACACTAAAATCAATCTTTGGAAGATAGAATCTAGTCGAAATCTTGAATCTTGATCAAAAGGTTGCAATGGTTTGTGAGTGTGAATTATTTAAATGTAGCGATTTGGGGTTCTATCTTTAAAAAAACTCTAATTCGTTCTTAGTGAATCAGGGTTTAAGTTGATTCACTGAGAAATCACTGACTAAATCATTGAGAATGAGCCTCAGTGGCTTAGTGATTTGTCCTGCAAATTCTAGTTATAAGTGCGAATCTGTGAGAAATCGCCGACTCAAAATGTTGGGGCATTTGCCCTGGACATCTACAAACATTGTTTATCTTATAATTTTAGATAATAAATTGAGGTTTTCATTTACTGTTTTATTATAAGTGATTTCACGTTTAACTAATAGTAAGATCTATGGGCATTTGTTGAAATATCATAAATGTCCCTAGTCGGTCATTATACTAGGAACTATAATGAATTAAGACTAGTGTTAATTTTGATTGATGGTCATGTAATGATCAAGCGTATTGGGATAGAAATCGAGATCATCAGTACTTTTTAGTGAACAAGGTATTAGACCGACCTACTATGAGAACACCACATGAATTGAGTCACAGGTGTTACTCATGATAGGTATATCATTTAGTCATTCGACTTGAGATTATCAAAGACTTCAATATTATGAGCATGGTAATTTGACACAATCAAACGTTGTCTTTAATCGGATAATTATAAAGATTATGATTGGTTACCATATGAATAATATGTGAAGATGTGTAATCGAGATAATATTTTTCACTCTCGTATAGAGAGATATCAGTGGATCCTTCGATATAATAGACCGATAATGGCCAAGTCCATGTAAATTGATATGATCAATGTCACTTAAATATTTTTAGTTTACCTAAAGATCAAGACTAGTACGATTGAACATTAAGGGTGACTTTCCATGCTTTATGTTTAGTCAAAGGATTCTCACTACAAAAGGATATGATATATGTTATTCATTATGTTGTACTAATTTCAATATTCATGCTACTTGGGTAGTCATAATGCCTTGCTAGAGACCGCTTATGACTTGTGTACCAAGATGAATTTGGTTCATTGCCGACATCTCATGAACCTATTGGGTAGCATACAAAGAATGGCTTTACGCAATTTTAATAGGTCAAGAGTAATGATATGATAAAATTCATGACATAAAAGCCCTTACGATTTGCTATATGATAACTTATTAATAGAAATGTATATGTACTTAAATTTCTTAAATACAATAGTTGTATTACGAATAGGATTTTAAGTGAGGGCTTATCTACACATATAAATAAAGGGTGAAACCCTAAAATGAAATATGATTTTTATTGTTTGCAAATTTCGAATTCTCTAGATTTTTGGAGAGAAAGAAAAACTTTTTCAATCACTTTTTGGGTTAGCACTCCAAATTGCGGTCACCATTCATGTATGGATTCTCGATAGAGGATGCGCGCTTGAACGACTTATAGATCGAACAATCATAAAAGAAAATCATGGATTAATGTATGGTTTACTTTTAGGTCTAGTTTAATGGAACCTATTTTTGATCCTATTGGGATTTTTCAAAAATTGTTTTGAGTTTTTCACTACGTATGAACCCCAAAAACCCTATAGTGGTATCAGAGCATTAGGCATGGTTCTATTAAACGTTTACATATTTTCTCTGATGTATATATGATATAGTGTGAAAATATGATTTTGATTTATGTATATTTATGATGTACATATAAGTTATGTGATAATTGTTATCAAGAATTGGTTTTAAAGCATTTTGTTAATTCATGTACATATATATATATATATATATATATGTGTGTGTGTGTGATTTGTTTCATGATAGTATTCATGTTTTTAATATTGAATTATGCGAATTTTGTATGTTCATGGTAGAAGTCATGTTTAGGTTAATATGATTCTAGTGTTGAATACATATTTAGTTTTTGTTCAACAATTATGTATGTCTCCATGATAGAAATCATGATTAGGTTAATGTGATTAATTTAATATTATTCTGGTGTTGAATGCATGGTTAATATTCTGAAATTGGTTTTGATCATATATTTCATTGTGTTTATCCTTAGTGTATTCCTATTAGATAGGAGATAAATTTGTAATCGGATAAGAATTACAAATCCTATAAGATAAGTGAGATATATAACAAATTCTAATTGGATAAGGATTCAAAGTATCGTATTTTCTAATTGGATTAGGATAAGATACTAAGTTAAAGGTAGGTCCGAGTTAATTAAAAATGTTTTAATTAATATTTTTCAAAATTAAAATAAATGGCAATTTTGGTTAATTGGTTTGACTAAAATAATGAGAAATTTTTTGCGATTTTTCGATTTTCGGAATTGAAATTCGCTGTCTAAAAAAAAGGGGCGCTACCCCTTGTATGCGGCGCAAGGGAATTCATATGTAGTATAATTTCCTAACTTGTTTAGTGATTGTTTATGCATTATAATATATGATATTTATCTTGCTTAAATTATGATCACTAAAACAAACAAAAGTTTTTCTTCCAAATTTTAAGTCAAGTCTCATTCATTCTCAAATACTTGTCAAGGCTTCCATCGCATTAATATGGGCCTGCCTCCGCATAGTGTATTGTGTTTTCTTGGTGAGGCAAGTTGAGTAACGGTGCTCTATTGTTTGAAATGGTTATATTTTCTATCGAAAGGGGTTTTGGGCTTTAGGCACTAGATGAGATAAAACAAGCTAAGACATAAGATGTCATAATCTCATAGAAATAACTAAAAGTTACATATGATGTAATTGGTAATTGGTACCTACCTAAATAACCTAATTCAAAGTGTCATGCCTTAGTTGTCTTGGAATTAAGTGAAACATGGATTTTAGTCCCTTAAATTAATATAGCGTTTTCAGGAGGGTTGTTAAAACGCTATGTTAATTTAATGTGAGTCTATTCCTTTATACTAAAATGAACTTTTATATAATCTTTGTTGTAGACCTATGGTCTCTTCAAATTACACTAATCTCTTATCACTGTGATCCATCCTTTGTCTAATACAAACATTTTTGACTGGTTCAAGAACTTGAGAATTGTTCTTAAGCATGAATACAAGTTGCATGTCCTGGATAATCATATTCCTGAGGAACCACCAGCCAATGCTTTAAAAGCCATGAGGAATGCACATACTAAGCATGTCAACGCTCAATTTTTATTGCATGCATTATGTTGGCAACCATGGTTCCTAAACTTCAAAATGACATGGAACACATGGAAGCTTACGACATGGCTACAATGCTAAAGGAAATGTTCCAATAGGAAACTAAGCAAGAAAGTTTTGAGACAGTCAAGAACCCTCATTCCTGCAAAATGGTTGAGGATGCATCATTTAGTCCTCATGTTCTAATAATGATGGCTATATTGACCATCTTGACGGACTTGGATTTCCCATAAGCCAAGAGTTGGCTACGGATTTGATCATGAATTAGTTGTCTGATAGTTATTCATAATTTGTGATGAACTATAACATGAATAATATGGAGAATTCTATCTTAGAGTTACATTTTATGCTTAAAACTGCTAAGCAGATGTCAAGAAACACAATGCTAATGTGTTGATGGTTCAGAGAGGAAAGGCTTTAAAGAAAAAGAGCAAAGGCAAGTCTAAAATTGTCAAGCCTGTTGTGACTATCACAAAGCCTATGGAACAAGTCAAGCCTCATTATGCTTCTACTTCAGAGTCTTAAAAGGAAAAGGAAAAAGAAAAAAAATTTCACTCCTACCATGCACCTGGGCATTGGTTTAGAAATTGCATGCACTATCCTGAAGATCTAAAGAAAAAAAAAATAGTGGTGCGATTACTATTTCAGGTATTTACGTTATTGAAGTTGACTTGTCTACTAGTGATTCTTGGATATTGGATACTAGATATGGATCTCACATTTGTATTAATATTCAGGGTCTAAGCAAAAGTAGAAAGCTAAAGAAATTAGAAGTCATCTTACGAGTTAAAAATAGAGCAAAGGTTGTTGCGTTGGCTGTAGGATGTTATGAGTTAATTTTACCTAGTGGACTTATTTTAGTTTCGAATAATTGTTATGTCCCTGCCTTGATCAGAAACATAATTTTAGTTTCATATTTAGATTTGAATGGTTTTAATTTTATTATTGCGAATAATAAATGCTCCACTTCTCATAAAAGCGTTTTATATACGAATGATAATTTGTGTGATGGTCTTTATATTTTAAACATGGAAAGGTCCAATGATACTCGTATTCTTAATGTAAATACAAAGAAATTCAAGTCAAATGATTCGAGTCAAACCTACCTTCGCCTTTGACGTATTGGCCAAATAAATGAGAAATGCATTTTTAAACTCCATAAAGATGGACTTTTAGATTCACTTGATTTTGAATCATATGAAACATGTATATCTTGTTTACTAGGTAAGATGAGAAATAGTCCCTTTACTGGACACAGTGAAAGGGAAAGTGATTTATTGGTTCTAATACATAGTGATGTATGTGGTCCTATAAACACAATGGCTAGAGGTGGTTAGCAGTACTTCATTACATTCACTTATGATTTCAGCAGATATGGTTATGTGTATCTCATGAAACATAAAGGTGAGACTTTTTACATGTTTCGAACATTTCAGAATGAAGTGCAAATCAACTTGGTAAAACTATTAAAGCACTTCGATCAAATCAAGGTGGTGAAAACTTGAGCCAAGAGTTTGATAATCATCTTTGAAACTGTGGGATTGTCTCGTAGTTAACTCCCCCAGCAACTCCATAATGGAATGATGTTTTGAGAGGAGAAATTGAACTTTATCGAATATATTTCGATCTATGATGAGTCATGTAGATCTTCGTATTTTCTTTTGGGGTTATGTCTTAAAAACTGATGCATTTACACTTAATCATGTTCCATCTAAAGCGATTGATAAAACATTATATGAGATGTGGTTTAGGAAAAGACCAAGTTTGTCTTTCCTAAAGATTTAGGGTTGTAAGGTCTTCGTACGATGAAAAATCTTAGAAAAGTTATCAACTAAATCTACTAAGTGTGTATTTGTTGGTTATCCTAAAGAAACTAGAGGATACTACTTTTATAATCCTAAAGAAACTAGAGGATACGATTAAGGTATGGTTTACTTTTAGATCTAGTTTAATGAAACCTATTTTCGATCCTATTGGGGTTTTTGAAATTCGTTTTGAGTTTTCCACTGCGAATGAACCCTAAAAACCTAACTCAAAATTACACTTACAACTTTACACACTACTTCTGATTGTCTCAACGAATCCATGTACAAACTAGAATCACTGGGAATCGCCAGCCAATATTTACTGTTTTTGCTATTAAATTGGTTTTTCATTTATTTATCATATATATCCAATAAAAAGTAAAATTTTTCAAAATTTTAAGAATTTAACTATGATATGTATTAAAAGATAATTTCGTTACTATAAATAGCTAATTAACATAAAACTAATGTATAATATAATATGAAAATAAATTGGTTCGATCAACCCAACTTACATGAAACCATTACGCAATTAAGCTCCTAAAATATCCCCATTATAAGAGTCAATAGTTGAGAGAATAAAAAAGTAACTAATCCTAATACTAAAACTAAAAATAAAGATAGAGTATGGGAGGCCTCCAATAAAGCGTCTTTGTTTACTGTCGTTGGCTCGATAGAACCACGCAGTTCTAAAATATTTCTATAAATTTAAGTGTAGGATTATCCACTCTTGTGCCATTCCAGAAAGTAATTGCTCAGCCATGAACTCGAAAAGTGATTGTCTTGTTCATAGTATCCATTACAGCTTGCGAAATGGCTATGAAAGGTCGTCAGAAGATAAATAGATGATCTTCATTAATGAAGTGTGGCATAACCAAAAAGTCTGTGGGGATAACGTACTTGTCAATTTGAACTAGTACATTAGTAACCATACATATTGGTTTTACTAATTAACCGTTTGTATAGTAACTTTTTTTGAAGCATGTACATCCAAATCGAGTTGAGTGTGAAGAAGAAATGAATTGCCATGTAGTTTGCTCTAGAACCCGTGTCGCGAATAGCATTAAAATACCAAGCCCATTTGACCTTTATGTTGATGTATATATCTCATGATCGAGTTTGACAATTGCTTAATTCTTCTTTTTCTTCTTCTTTTTCTTCTTCTTATTCTTTATAGATTTAAGTTCCTCCATATTATTATTCTCAACATTTTTAATTGCTTAACCCTCCATTCTCGGGTTATTTCTTTTGATTTAAAGTGTTTTCAACTTGCTTGTTCTTGGTCATAGCATTTTCATCTTCCATTGTTACTACATTAATAGCATATATTGTAGCTTCTTTATGATTTAATTCTAAAGATTCATTATCATTAGTTTATTCATTATCAAATTTATCAAAATTTCCAAAGACATCTTCATCATTAAAATAGAAAGTGACATTCTTGGTTTCAAATTCCATAGACATTGTTCCTTGAAAGATATCTCTTTGTTTTTGCTCTTTTAAGGAATTGTCTTCCTAAAAGTATAGGTGGGGACTTTGATGATATTGAGTCTCTCATTTTCATGATGTATAAGTCAGCTAGAAATACTAAGTCATTTACTTTGACTAATGCATCTTCTAGTAAACCATAAGGTTTAATAAATGGTGTTGTTAGCTTAGATAAGATTGATAGGTGTATTAGTTGACGAACCTATATTCAATGACTCATATAATTTAGGCGACATAATGTTTATTGATGCTCCAAGATCACACATAGCAAAATCTATTAAATTAGTCCCTATTGTGATAGGAATTTCAAACATTATTGGATCGGAACATTTTTAAGGTATTTTCTTTTTAATTAAAGCAAACATGTTTTGTCCTAAGTTTTCTTTAGATTCTTCTAAAAATTTATCCTTTGATTCTGAGAATTCTTTCAAAACTTCATCATAATTAGAAAATACATTATTGATTCCATCAATGGTTTATTGATTTCTATTTTTCTAAATGCTTCAAGAATGTCTTCATTATTTTATTCCTCCCTAGCGCCAGCTAATCGTTGTGGAACGGTAGAATATGAATACATATCTTCATTCGAATTATCAGTAATCTTATCATTTTTATCTTTATCAATCAACTCAGACTTTTGTAAAGACTTTTCATATGCTTCAACTCTTCCTAAATACCATGGGTATATAGGTTTTCAGCAAAAGGTGTATATTTTCATTGTTCAACCATCCATTCTCTAGTAGAAATGTCATTAGCCTTCATTTATTTTTCTTATTATTCAATAGTCATATGAGCCTTCTATCTATTACTCTGTTTAAGTATTTTCCCAGTTATAGGTATGCCTTTCTTATCATTGAATAAAGCATTAACTCGTGCTTAATTAGTAGGAGCAACATTGGCTTGAGTAGATGCTTTAGTTTCATTACTCTGCTTAGTACTTAACCTATTTATTTGTAAATTCATTTAACTTAACTAGTTTTTCAGTTCATTACTAGTAATATCAGCCTTAATCTGATTTTGAGAAATCTATGTAAAGTTTTGATGACTTAGAGTCATAAAATTATGTAAAATTTGCTTTAAATTTAGATTCATAAGTTACGCATTTTGTTGAAGTTCCTTATTATGTGCAGATTGTATCTGACCCCTTGGTATATAAGTATTATAATTCTGATTTTTAGGACTATAATAGAGATTTGGATTCGATCTTCAAAGATAATAATTGTTATTATTATATTGATTTCTTGTGGATCCAAAAAATTGATTCATCGTTACATTAACCTCTTCGATATTTTCTCCATGTAGAGTAGGACATGCATCCGTATGATATGTAGCCTTATTACAGAATCCACAAGCCTTAACTTGATTAGATCTATCATTAACTAACAACTTAACCATCGTAGATAATTCATCAATTTTATCATCAGACACATTATTTCTTTTATTATCCACTTCATAAAGTTTTTTTCTTAAGGATTCAACGTTTTCACTATATTGCTTAGATTGTTTTGTCATTTTATTAACCGCTTCTTTCATTAAAGTAGGTGTTGTCTCAAATAAAGATCCACTGCATACTATGTCTAATAACCATTGTTCAATGTGATTAAGTCCTTCATGAAAATATTCTAGTAAAGCTCTTTCAGTATATCCATGTTTTATAGTGTAATTTAGGTTGATTTTAGATATAAATAATGATATTACACTAGGTACTCTCTTGTTCTTGTTATTTCAAGAGCAAAACAGTCAACTGGAGAAGAGATCCGGCGATTAGCTAGAGATACGAAAAATATATATGAAATCGCCATCTAAGTCGGTAAGAGAGAAGAGCCAACAAATTGAAAAATATACTAAAAACCACCAGCTTAATCGGTGGAGGATAAAGACTAATTTTCAGTGATTAACTTAGCGATTTGTGAACAAAATTGAATTTCTGACAAATTGCCCAGGTCGGTTATGAGTTTTGTAGATTACTACAAAGAATTTGAGTTTATCCATGATATGTATAACTTAAGAGACTATAAATAAGACCTTGGAGCTTTAATATCAAGCTCTCTCCTACCTCTCCCAGATATTCTTTTAGTCTTTTATTAGTAGTAAGTTAGTTTATGTTTAAAGCTACATTGGAGCTTCGTTTATTTCATTAAAAGGCATTTACTTTATTATGCCTTTAAATTATATTATTGTATTTTTTTATTTCCAGCATGAGTGAGTAGTTTATTAATCTAAACAAACCCTAGACATTTATATACTTTAGATTTCTATATAGTTGTAATTACGAAATCATGAACTTAATGCTTTGAATCTAATAATACACAACAACCACGGTTTTAATAAATTATTTTTGTATATTACCACTACTGAGGATTGATGTTGTATGTATAGTTGCAAATATGTGTTGTGATATTTGGTTTTCTAGATCTATGGCTTTGATAATGGACAACAATTATAGTAGTAATTGTGATTAATCTATAGGGCAATATTATTCGAGTGGATGTTCTAGGTGATTGTGTTCTAAGTTATTTATTGATTAGCATATTCTAATTAATATTTGATTTAGATTAGGCATGATTTTTATTGAGTGTTAATGCTATCGTAATTTTAATGCTATCGTAATTTCTATTTTATTACGTTTTATCAAATAGATAGATTTACAATGATAAGAATATGGTTTATTTTCCATTAAATACAGGAAGATTGATGGTTTGCTAAAGGCTATCGGCCTATTATAAATTAAGATTTAATGATTCTGATATTCCATGTGATATGATTATAACTAAGTTTTGAAGTGATATTATGTTCTAGCGTTTAAATGTGGTCCAAATATATTAAATTGTTTAGTGGGGGTTTGTTTAGATATTTATATTAATTTGAATTTGAGTTTTGTTTAATTAAATTTGCATTAAATTGTCTGAATTAGTTTAGTTAGTTCAGTTAATTAAGTTAGTAGTTATAGTTTTAGTTATTTGGTATTTTAATTCTCATTTAATTAGATTAACTTAATTAAGAAAAACAAGACAAAAATACATTCCTTAGAAGTTTGCAAAATCCCTATGGAGACAATATCCGATTTACCACTACCACAAATAATAGGAAAATCTGAAAAACTATTGTGCATGCGCAACACGTGTCATCATTAAACTAAACTACTTTATTCTAATAAACCAATGTAAATTACTTTTAAAATCGTAATAAATAACTATGCTTTTCAACTCGGTTTTCATCTTTATTACGTGCGTACAATGCCTTTTAGAATAGACATATTTCCTTCTAATACACTTCAATCCACTGTCGTGACGTAAAAGATTCTAATGTGTGAATAACGTAAGCTCCAAATTGCTTTTAAGTTCCAGATCTTTATATTCATAACCAATTAAGTTTACTATATGTGTCTCCTTAATCAATAATCTATATCGATGTTATGTATTTTACGGTTATACCGTTCATATCCAGCTTAAAAGCTTCAATGGCCTTGATAACTTCTAAAACCTAATATCAACAAACACTTGATCGAGATGTTTGTAGCATTACGCTCCAAATCAATACAAATTCTAACCATTGCTCTTGTTATCTATAGGATCCATGGATCCCTAATATTAATGAACTAATCACACTTCATTGAAATAAACATGCGCATAATGGTATTCATTGAAATTAGAGATTGAACGAAATAAATATAATTAAATCAAATAAAACAATAATGAACATCCATACATGAGTTTATAATGTATTCTCTTCTACAAATCTTCTTAATACTCAAGAATAAAGTAAAACTATGCTAATTAGTTTCTCTATATGGTAATTGATGATAATATATATGTTTACCACTTTCTAATACATATTTATACTCTTAATATACTTTAGAAAACAATTAGAAACCTTAAATAACAATTCTACGTGAAATATGACTCTAACTTTCGATTCTTTTCTTCTCCTCGTTGTCACTTAATGGTCCAACATTGTGTGTAATGCCATGGCGCCGTGACAGCTGCGGCCATTTTCTATTCTTTTTCTCCCATTTAGTAAACTCGACGCCCTGCATTAAACTCGGTAGTGTCATCCTTTGTAACCCACGGCTCCACCACTATGCCAGCTGTGTTGTCTTCTTTTTCTCCTCTTCTTAGTGCTCCACGATGTTCAGCCTTCTTACCAATGCGTCAAGCATGTTAGCCACAGCATTAACATTACTTTTGTGCCTTTTAGCCTCGTTTCTTCACAAATTCACTCGTTTGTCTCCTTTATATCTTATATACTTGAAAATATATAAATACCATCAATTTAAGCTCATTTCGAGGTATTTATACTAAATATACTACTAAACTAATACTATATATAAGTCTATATAATCAGTTGTCACCAATGCACTCTGAAACTCTCGAATAACTTGTCTCGCATGTAAATCAAGGTGTGGGACCAATGTCGGCTTGTTAAATCTAATCAACCTTCAAAACTTGGATTTTTAAACTTAATTACAATTATTTTTTGAGAAACTCGAAATGATAATTCGAGTCATCCTTTAATTTTCTCGGCACTCATTTCCGCATGTATCTCAAGACAAAACCCAGTAAAATATTAAATTTACTCATTTAACTTGAATTTAGCAAAATTAAATAATATATAATACACAACACTAGGCACACATCATACAAAAATAAAATTACCTATAAATCTTTATTTCACCTGTCCTTAGCTCCCGACGCACAGCTTAAACCATAATTAAGATATGTTAATCCCGGATTAGACGTAATTATTGAACTAAAAATTTTGGGATTTGACAATCTTCCCAAGTAATAAAAATTACGTTCTCAAAATTAAAATTGAAATCAAATTTACCTAGATTAAAAGAGATATGGAAAATGCTCTCTCATTCATGCCTCTCGTTCCCATATCAGTTATGAGTCACCGTGAGATTTTTACTTAACCAAGATAAGTGGAATTTTTTATTTCGAAGCTTTTAGACCTTCATATCCACAATCAATATAGGTTTTCCTTCATAAGAAACATCACCCTGTAAATCGAACTGATTCCATTCTAGTATATAATGTGAATCAGGTTCCTTCCGCATAAGCATAGACACGTGAAATACATTATGAGATCCAGCTAACTGAGGTGTAATGCAAGTCTATAAGCAACTTTTCCAATCTGTTTCATAATCTCAAACAGTCCAATAAACTTGGGAAAGAGCTTTCCTTTCAGTCCAAACTTATAATGGCCTTTGCAATGGTAAACTTTCGAATAAGTATTATTTCCTTCATTATATTCCATAACCAGGTGATAGAGATCATTATAACTTTTGTGCCTTTCCTGAGCCGCTTTTAATCTTAGACAAATCTGATAAACAACTTTAATCTGCTAAATCCTTCGCTACAGCCAAACCACCAAGAGAACGACAAGGTCTCCTATACCATGATTTAATAGAGCCATTTGGATACTCGATTAACAACTGTTATTGTAAGAAAATTCACACAAAGATATATATTCTTCCCATGAACCTCCGAATTCCAGTACACAAGCCCTGAGCATGTCATCCAACACCAAGATAAACCTTTCAGTTAGACCATCCATCTGTGGATGAAATGCAGCACTGAAATGAAATTGAGTGTTGACTTATTCATGTATGCTCTGGCATAACCCAGATGTGTACCGAGCATCACGATAAAAAACAATCACCTATGGAACCCCATGTAAGCGAACCACCTCTTGCTCATAAAACAAGCTCAGCTGTGTAAAGGTATTCGAGATTGACATAGGAAGAAAATGAACAAACGTCATCAGTTTATCAATAATAACTTATACTGCATCATGTTTCCTCTAAGAAGTAGGCATATGAGTAAAAAGATCAATCGTAATATGTTCTCATCTTCATTGAGGTATGGGAAGTGGTTATAATGCACCTACCAGTTTTCGACGATCACCCTTAACTTATTGGTAAATCTCACATCTCCTCACATAGTCACCCACATCACTTTTCTTTTCTGGCCATTAATACGATTACTTCATATCATGATACATTTTGGTCCTGCCAAGAAGAATGATATATTTGGACCGATAAGATTCTCTCAATATCTCATGCCGCATCTCAGCCACTGATGGAATCCAAAGTCTATCTTTAAGCCTCAAACTCTAATCCGCAGACTCAACTCAAAATGCATCGTCGCATTCTTTTGACCAAATAAATAGAACATTTTTCTAAGTTAATTTAGTAATTGGCGCAGCTATCTTTAAAAAAAATCCGTCATAAATATACGATAATAGTCAGTCAAACCCAGAAAACTCGTATCAACGACACTGTGGTAGGTTCCAGCCAACCAACGGTAGCTTTAATCTTGGGTGGATCCACTTAAAATTTTTTCCGTACTAACCATATAACCCAAAAACTTCACCTCAGACAACCAAAACTCACATTTACTAAATTCGGCATATAGCCAACGATTTCTTAAAGTTTGAAGGATAACTCTGAGATATTGTTCATGATCCTCACGAGTCTAAGAGTATATCAAGATATCTTTAATGAAGACTGTCACAAAATGATCCAGATACGACTTCAACACTTTCTGCATCAAATCCATAACTATCATTGGAGCATTAGTCAACTGAAATGGCATAACAACCAACTCAAAATGACCATCTCTGGTACTGAATGCAATCTTCTACACATTATATTCCTAAACTCTTAACCGATGATAACCAAAATGAAGATAAATCTTGAAAAAAGAATTTAGCACTATTCAATTGATCAAACAAATCATCAATTTAAGGCAATGGATATTTATTTCGAACACTGACCATGTTCGACTTTCTATAATCAATACAAAGTCTCAAACTAACATCCTTTTTCATAAAAAGGACTAGTGCATCCCACGACGACATGCTCAAATGAATAAAACCTTTTATCAAGCAACTCCAACTATTTATGTACCTCTTGCGATTCCTTCGGAGCCATTATATAGGAAGGAATATATATTGGTTTACTTCCAGTAAGAGTTTCCATTTCTTCCCTAGTGGCTAGCTTATTTCTAGTTAAAGGTAACTTAGACGATGTTCCGATGTAAGTAAACGCTGTACAACCTAGAATGTAAAAGAACTTAGTTTTAAAAACACAATCCAAATAGGCACATATGATGGGAGGATAGGTGTGGTAGGTGAGAACGATGGTCCTCCACTCTTCCCTTTTTTCTGAGACTTTGGGTAAAACATGGATGTCAACCTTTTTTTTTTTAACCTCAGAACCTGAGCTATGTCCTGACTCTACGTTGCCCAAATATTGTTATGATTAGCCCTGAAAAGTTTGTATAATCGCGTAAGTCTTGGCCCTACCTTGAACCTCTTGCAGAGTGTTCAGTTTAATCGTCGATATAATGGTACCAAGCTTTTCCTACCTTTCCTCCCGTAACATTCCACTAGCCACAGCTGGATCAGTCTAAACTAGAATTACAACAACCGATTCAACTCTCAGACAAACTGTAGAGGTTAGCCCTCTCATCTTAAGTGGCTAAAGTAACAGTACAAACTCCCTAAGCAACATGAACCATAGATGCCAAAGCAGCCACATATACTCGTAAAATACTCAGCAACTTTGACATCTTCCCAGCTAAGTTTTCAAATGTATTTGAATCCACATGTTGTGGATCCCTATTTCCTATGCCAAACCCCCAAGCTCTTGTTGTCCACTCATAGTTTTTCGCAACAAAAATTGCAAGAAAAGTAGTTCGATGCAACTTTATCTATCGATATCTTGATAATATAAAACAAACGCATAACACAATCATAAAGTTTCAAACTATTTAATCTCGTTCCACGCATTACTTCACAACTAATCACTTACTAAACCTCAATCAATAAGATTCCTTTAGAACCCTAGGCTATGATACCAACATTGTAGACCCCATCTAATTAGGGCATCTAGCCGGCCTAGATTACCTTAATCCTCAGATAATCTAGTAGCCTTAATATTACCATCAATAAATAATTAAAATCAATTTAAAATAATCGTCAATTATAATATTTTATCAACCATAAAGGATCTTAAAATAAATCTCAAACTTCAAAATTCATTTAGATTGATTACATTATCCTTACAATTTCATAAAAGTTTTTCAACAACGCCTCCTTTGTTTCTAAGCCAACACCAAAAAACTTGACCTTTAAAAGTCTTTAAACAAAACATGCTCAGCTCGGTGTAAATGCCGAAGGACTCACAATCCACACATAACAATATATATTGCATCAACATATTATATATTCATTCTAATTTAATTTAATATATCAAAATTCTTAAACTAACATTACCTTTGCTACACAATTATCTCAGTTCATCCAAAAAATGTTACAACCATTCCAATAGAAATCCTAACCACACATAAACCTAAAAACCCATTTATATAATATATTATATCAAAACAATACATACATAGAGATAATGAAACCAAGCAAGTCACAGAAAGTCGAAAAAACTTTCTCTTTCCTCTGTCGCCTCTCAAACCAGTCATTGCCCAATTATAAAAACTCGATAATGTCAGATAAGTAAATCCCACACTATTCAGTACACCTAAAATAATCAAATGCATAAAAATTCAAGATATTAAATGAAAAATATAATCCAGGTAATTTAAATGCAATAATGGATCCATCTTATTTCTGTTATCCGACCACAATCAGTTAACGTCCTCAGAAAGTTGTAAGTAATTAGTAATAAGGACTCATGCACAAAGAAGATATCCAAACAAGTCACGTTCCTCTAGACTATCAAAGTATGATATAGTTCAACATGATCTCATGATAACCACGTGATGCAAAATATCAGTGACTCTAGCCCCTTAAGCATAATATAGTTGGTATATGTGCCGCAAGTATAACAGCTCGCTTGTAGTAATAGTGCAATCAACTTACGCCGATAACGAATATCTTCTTCATGAAAAGGTTTTAGCACTTGTTGTATATTATCTACTTAACTTGAATTATTGCTAAGGGATTCACTTTTAATTAATGTAAAATATTCTAATAAATCACTTTAAACTTCAGTTGACTTCTTATATTAAGGATATCTTAGCTCACAACTTAACCTAGGAAATTTAATGCTATGCTTTGTATTCATATTTGCATATTACTACATTATAGATTTCCTTTAAATCCACTTCAAACCACTCTCGTGATGGAGAATATCCTAATGTGCAAACTAGAACTCCACCTATCGGTGTGAATAACATAAGCTCCACATTGCTTTAGGTCTCAAATCATTGGATTCATAACCAACTAAGTTTACTATTCATTCCTCCCTAATCAACAACTATCAATCGATGTTTTCTATTTTATGATTGTATCGCTCATGTCCGGATTAGAAGCTTAAATGGCAATGATAACTCCTAAAGCCTAAGTTCATTAAACACATGATCAAGATGTCTAAAGCATTACGCTCAGAATTAATACAAATTCTAACCATTGCACTTTTTATTATCACTTTTGTTCCTATTCAAATCATAACATTCATATCATAGGATCCATTGATCCCTGAGATAAATAGACTACTTACATATTATTGAAACACATATATCACAATTTAATATAGAATTCATTGCAAATCAGAGATGAATATAAATATTACCTTGAATTAATCTACGAAACCAAATATTGATTGCAAACGTGGAGTCTTTAATGATTCTCCCACAAAAACTCTTTAATACTCAAGCTCAATGTTAAACTACTCTAATGGAGGCTAATCTCTTTCTATGTGGTGGTCTCCTTTTAGTTTACCACAACCTAATGTCTATTTATACTCCTTAATAACAATTAGAAACCCCGAATTACAATTTAACCCGAATTAAAGCTTCACTTTCTATTTCCTGCGAAGTTGGCGATGTCACTTAATGCCTTGGCGTCGTGTGTGTTAAGCCATGGCACCGCCACTATGCCACTCTTCATATTGTGTTTTTTAACTCCTAGAGTCTCGGTGTCATTCTTTATGTTTCCCGGCGATGTCCCTTACGTGTCACGGCTCCGCCACTATGTAGGACCTCTAGAGTTGATTTTCTTCATTTTTCTTCTTTCCCACGCCTTGCCTTTCATCCCCACATTGCGATTTATATTCCCACAATGTCAACTTATGCTCCCACAGTGCCAACTCTGATTTTAATTTTTTATCTGTTTCTTCTCCTTTTTCTTTAATTCCTTCCATTACACCTTAATTCCCTGAAAATGAAATAATATCATGAATTAACACTATTTGAGGATATTTATACTATATATACTACTAAACTAACCCTGTATATACATATAAATAATCACTTATCAAATGCCCCCAAACTTAAGGTCCCAAGCAAAGTTATATTCTACTGAGCCTTTTAATAACTAGTTTTCATTCAATTTACATTGTTCATGGAGTATCCTTTAATTTACTAAGTTTCAAGTCCGGAATCCACTCAAGAGTTCTTTTCTTTGCAAAAACTCATATTTGCAAGATATGCAACTTTAACAACTCATATAACTTCACTTTCAAAATACTAAAGTGGATCTCGACCAAAAACCATCACTACTCATAAGTTAGTTTCATTTCAACACTCAAGTAGCAAGTACACAATCTCATGATTTCTCATTAAGCTCAGGAATTCACAAATAAGCATAAATCAAACTCATATTTGGCAGACTTTAGTACTTCAAGAGTTTATAAGACTTCTACATAGTTGGAATGAAACTTAACTCAATTAACTACTCGTACTCGAGCTAAGTCTTTTATTTGAAGAGTTTTAGTTTACTTCCATCTTCTTTTCTTTTTAGTTTTTTCTCTCATTTCTTTTCTTTTCTTTTCTTCTTTTCATTTTTAGATAACAGTCCCTGCTCTTTTCCTATGGACTTTATTTTTCCTCACTTTTTCCAACCATCAAGTTCTCTACTCCATTTCCTATAAAACATGTGGGACTCTCTCATTTCTTTTATTTTTATTCTAAAATTCTTGTTAGCATTTCTCACTTTCACTAAATCATGTAAGTTAACTCCAACTTTTACTATATAATGCATATTTCTTCCCCTTTTTGTACTAAGGGTGTGTTTGATAACAAAAAAAATGAAAAAGATTGTGGAAAATTATATATTTTTTAAGAAACCATTTTTATAAGGTGTTTGATAAACTTTGTAACCGCCTAGAAAAAAATCCACCCTCCTATTTTTCCTCGTTTCTTTTATCTTGTTTCGGCGTGGAAATTCGAGATTTTCGGTGCGTAACGAATCCTTTTTTGACCGAAACTCAGACTTCTTCTTCTACAAGAACTCTTCCACCTTAAAAATACCAATGATACTCCTCTCAATTCTCGCTTTTTCCTTCGCGGATCTCCTCCTCTCCAAACCATTCCTCTCTCAGTCTCATCTCCCAATCTCCGGCTCCCATTTGTTTTGGCGCTTCTACTCTTCAAAGTCTCAACCTTCGCTGCACACTGTCAATCTGGCTATTCCTCAAGCCATAAAAATTAAGAATCAAGTACGAATCTCTCTTTCCTCATTCATGTTGTTTGAAAATCCTTTTCTGGGTCCATGGAGTTCTTCATTGAATTCTGTATCTGTTGCTGAAATTTGGGGTTTTGGGGTTTTGGGGTTTTGGGGGATTATTCGTTTCTTTGATTGTGTCTGCGTGATTTTTTTTTTTTGATGATTTTGTTGTTCAATTCCTTCTCAACAATCTCCTCCCAACTAAAGAACTTGAGATTCTCAACACTTTCGGTCTTGCCGTTGCTGTTATTGTAATTGCTAAACCAACTTAGAAGACTTTGAAAGTGTGTGGAGGTAACATTCTTCTATTTATTGTGATTTTGCAAACAATGTATGTTTCTTCATTTTAGTTTATGAGATGCTACTGCTGAGGTTTTTCTTATGAGTTTTTTTTTATGTTGTAAAGTCTTGTACATGATGTGTTTGTTTAAATACTTCTTTAACAATGTTGTCTATAAAAAAATATGCTTACAAAGGTAATGCCAGGGTGTGATCATCTTCTTTCTCTAGTAATTAAAAGACATGAGAATTACATACTAGTAACTAAAGGGTATATAGTAAGTACTCTTTCAAAGAGAAGCTGCATTGTAGATTAGGAAACATTAATTGTTGTTCAATCATTTAAAAATTCCAATTAGCTTCCTTGTTTTGTAGATGAAGATTCATAATGAATAAGCATGCGCCACTTTTATATGTCTCACCAAGCATCACTGATGAGAGAATCAAATAGGACATTAGCCAGTAAAGTGTGGAGATGCATAAATGGATAACAAACAACATAACATAAAACCATGGAGAAGTTAAGGACATATTTCCATGGAGAACGTCTCAAGCTGCTCATAACAAAAATAAAATTAATTGGTGTTATATTAGAATTAAAAGATCAGCATACCCTAGCCTATTTTCATTATTCTATCTATTTTCGCTATTCTGTGTTACGAGAAAAAAATCACTCTTCCAATCGTGTGCCCGGTATGAGTTGATAGGTCGGAGCCACTAGGGGAGAAACGACTACGACTGCAAAACAGTACAAGTATATGATCCATCGAGGCGTTTCATTGCAATCCAATACAGTGATGAGATAAGCTTGAAGCCCCCTACACCAAAGTTTAATATGGTCCTCAGACACATTTCCTGACATACCAAACTACAAAAAGAAAAGAATAAAAACTCATCCGTTAGTCTCTTAAGACTACAAAAACCTCTATTCAAATTCTAATTATCAAATTAGAGATGGGTTAACAAATCAAATTGTACTTGGCACCACAAAAAGAAAAAGTCAGAATTCAGTATGCAGTATGCAGTGTGAACCATTCACTCTCAATTTCCAATTCAGTATGCAGTTTGATTCATTCACTCTCAATTTCCAATTCAAGCCAAAATTAGACTACAAAAGTTCACCAGCTGCTGAAAGTAAACGTAATAAGAGTTTTTCCTCAAAAAATCTAACAAAAATTGCACAACAACATTAAAAATAGTAATGATAATAATAACTAAACAAAACTGCAGAATGGATTTTGACCCTAAAAAATAATCCTCGAGGACCAAGACATCTTTAACAAGAATAAAAAATAACACATCAAGCAAAAGTTTCCAAGAGGCCGTGGAACTAGTGAGACGAAATGCATGGCATAATTTGGTCCGATGATCTGGAGCATAGTTTCTTAAATGAATGTAGACCCTGGATTGCCATAGATGTGCATTCCAGATACCTACATTCATTATTTTCTTGTTGTTTAAGTTTTACAGTTTTTATCAACTTTTTAGTATGTATTTGTTTTATAAAAATTGATTTACTATCATTCACTCATTCATTAAGTTTACATGCATTTACTTAGATGCCTACTGAAGAAGATAGAAAAAAATAGCAGCTATAATGATGATGATGTTATTGCTCGATTACGTACAACGTCGTAACTCGTTGAACATACAACCTTGAGTTAATAGAAATGAAGAAAGGAAAATAATATTAAAGCATTTTTACAAAGAATCTAACAAAAACTATAAGGAACAGTTACGATTGAAATGAGGTCTATTCAAAGAGCTTTGTAGAATTCTTCATACGCATAGGCTAGTTGACGGGCGCAATGTAAAAGTAAAAGAACAAGTAGCTGTGTTTTTGCTGATAGTTGGACACGATAATCGAAATAGACGAACAAATTTTGAATTTAGTCGTTCCGGTGAGACAGTTAGCCTACTACTTCCACGTTGTTACAAGAGCTCTAATCAGTATGTACATAGGCGTAGTCAAGCCTGCAAATATAAATAATTCTCCACAAGACAAAGAATCGAACCCAAGTGTTTCGTATCACTATTTTGAGGTAATGGATTTATTTAAGATATTTTCAAAGTTTGTCTATAAATAGCATAATAACACATTATAATAATTTTTGGATATAAACTAAATAAATATTAAATATTAGGATGCGGTCGGAGCATTAGATGGAACTTATTTCTCATGTACGGTACCGATTGAAGAGCAACAAAAGTACCGCAATAGAAAAGGTTTTACTTCCCAAAATGTCTTAGTGGCATGTACATTTGATATGAGATTTACATACGTACTTGCCGGTTGGGAGGGCTCGGCTCACGATGGTCGTATATTAAGAGATGTTGTTAGGCCAAATCGAGTGGATAGACTAATACTACCAGGTTAGATACATTTTGTGTAACATTTGTATAAGTACTATTGTTATTTTTTTGTTTTGATTATTTCAACTAATTACAACTACCATGATATCATTTTAATGTAGGAAAGTATTATTTGGTTGATGTTGGGTTCCCTAATGTTCATGGATTTTTAGCACCTTATTGCGGTACAAAGTATCACTTAAAAGATCAAGTTGGTCGTACACCTAGAAATGGAAGAGTGTTGTTCAACTTTCGACATTCGTCCTTGCGTAATGTAGTAGAAAGAACAATAGGGCTTCTAAAGAAACGATTTGCATTTTCGCGGCACGAACCATTTTATGACGTTAAAACTCGATCAAATGTCATTTTAGCATGTTGTGCGATGCACAATTTTTTGAGAGAAGAAGATCCCGAAGATCTATGTGAAGATGATGAAGATATTTATGTAGATGAAGATGATGATGATAGCCCACAAGAAGATAATTTTTCCATACATCAATCTCCAATTTGTATAGCTAAACGAGATGCATTGGCCGAGTTAATGTGGAATGAGTACAACTAGCCTAGACAAGCTTACTGACTAGTTTTAGATGAAATGTTCCATAACGTTGAGCATATGAATTGGTACCTAGTTTGTATGAATTTTTTATCATTTTAAATTTGATTTCTTTGAAGTTTTTCTTAATTAGTGCATTGTCATACGTAGTCTTATGTTATATCATAATATATAGTTTTTCATTTTTTCGTTAAAAATATATACAACTTTTGTATCATGTAAAAACAGAGATGGAAGAATCAATTGGGAGCGTGAAAGTAGTGTCAAAGGGGCAATTGAGATGGAATGACCACATGGATAAGATCATGTTTGAAATTATTTTGGAAGAGTACAAATTTGGCAATGCTTCAGGTAATTCATGGAAACCTGAGGTGTATACTCAAGTTTGCCTAGAGTTGTTAAAGCGATTAAAACAACAAGTACACCCAGCTAATGTGAAGGCTAGAATCAAAACACTGAAAGCCAATTACTTCTCTGCAAGGGATGTAATATCTCAAAGTGGGTTCGGATGGGATCCAGATACACAGCTTGCCACGGCAGATGTTTTGACATGGAAAGAATATCTTCAGGTACATTTTAGGTTTTGTTGGAATATACAGTTGTATTAGTGATGTATGTTAACTAACTATATCTTTTTGTGTATTGGTGTGTATGTTTATACGTAAAAGAAACATATAGAAAAGGAATCATATCGCAGGAAGAATGTGCCGTACTACGATGAGTTATGCGACATATTTGGAGATGATCAAGCTACTGGAGGGAATGCAATTACTGGTAACGATAAGTTATGTGACATTTCTTTGGAAGAAATGTGTGAGTAAATTTTGTAGAATAAGTAATTGATTATTTAATTTTACACATTTGTTTTGTACATTCTTTTTCATTGACTTTAAATGATCAATTCTTTTATAGAGTTTGATGTAAACAATTAGGTCCAATTTGAAAGAAATGCAATATAAGAAACTCAACTATTCTGCTCTTGAATTCTGGTTGCTATCATGCCCAATTTGTGAAATTCTAGTAGAAATAATCCATGTATTATAAGTAATGTTATTATTTTTTGTAGGCAATGCAGAGAAGTCACTCCCAAGTAAAGAAGAAAAAGATGAGGTCAATCACTCGTCATCTAGTGCAACTCGTTCGGGATCAAATGGCCAGAGAACTAAAAGGAAAAAGAGTAGTAACGTTGATGCTACCGAGCAAAGACTAACTACAGCTGCCAATAGACTAGCGGATGCATTTGCACATACAGACCGTGCACGTCTTCAGAAAAAGCTTCATAATATTCCTGAACTAAGTCGAGAAGACGTAATGTGTGCCATGCTTTTATTAGGAGGTGAAGTTAAGGATGCGAATATATTTTTTCACTTAGATGAAGACTTGAAGAAAGATTGGGTGATTTTATATTTGCAGAGGAAGTTTTAGATTACTTTTAGAAGTTAAACCATAAGTTTTTTTTTAAGAATTTTTAGTACATTGTTTATTTTCTTTCATTTATGTTACTTATCAATTAATTATTGAATGATTTTTTTAAGTTCAATAATGGTTGTGAATATAGTTGTTGTCGATTTAATTTCGGTGCGTAACCTTGATTAATTGTTCACTTGATTTAATTTTAGTATGAATTCGTGGTACTGCAGAAAAATGAAAAAAAAAATAGATTAGTTATCAAACAACAGAAAATTGAAAAAAACAATTTCTCACGTGCAATCAAAGAGCAATGAGAAAATTCTTTTAAAAAAATTCTCTACAGAAAATTTGCCAAAGTAAATACTTTTTTCTCATTGAAAATTCTCCTTGGTATCAAACACACCCTAAGTCTTTATTTACTTTTTATTTTCAAGTAAGATTCACACTTATTATAGAATCCTTAGAGATCTAACTTTTTCCACAAGAAGTGTTCTAGTTTCATGCTTTTGTTTCAAGTTCATGGTCTTCCCTCAACTCTACGTTTCTAATCATAAAATCATATTGTTGTTTGCTATATTTCATTATTTCTTCTTCAAAATTTAAAAGACTTTCTCGAGTTTCATATCAACAAGATATTTGTAATCCACTAATCCAAAATTAAAGGTATGAAAAAACAAATGAATTTCTTATTCATTACATATTACTATATATAATCTAATTTATACTACTTAAACATTCATATAATGAATAAAACGAGAAATTTATACAGTACCATGCTTTCCTCCTTAACTGCTTCAAATTAAAATTAAAATGATCATACCTACAGTGTTTACCCTTATTTCTCAGACTTTCTTACCACTTTCCCATAGTGTGGTGCAGTGTTGATGCCCCCAAACTTAAACCAAACCTGGTCCTCAAGGATTAAAATTAAGCCCGAAAATTAAAGACACTAAAACACACAAACATATATAAAAATATAAGTTATAATAAAACCAAACAAAACATTAAAATCCCAATAACTAAATAGTTAACAAAATATCTCAATTGTTAAGAAATATTGGTATCAAAAGCACTCTCAACTCTCCAGGTCTAAAGGAATCCTAGAACACTTACTTGAGATCCGCACATCATCATCTTCATCTGCATCATCAGCTCCAACATATGATGGTGTCAATGGATGCTCAATCATCTTGATTTATACCAAATCCAAATCAAACACTTATGCTGGTGCTACTAGAAAACCTAATGACCTATTAGTATGTCTCAAACAACTGCTCATCTCATATCTAGTTATGGCTTTATGATGATCGATAAGCAACGGTGCCAAAAACTTGGTATGCGTGCCGCAAGTATAACAGCTCACTTGTAGTAATAGTGCAATCAACTTACGATGATCACAAATATCTTCCTCATGAAAACGTTTTTGCACTAGTGGTATAGTACCTACTTAACTTAAATTATTGCTAAAGGACTCACTTTTAATTTATTTTATATTAATATAAACTATTCTAACATTTCACTTTAAACTTTAGTTGACTTCTTACATTAAGGAAATCTTAGTTCACAACTTCGCCTAAGTAATTTAATGTTATGCTTTATATTCATTTTTACATTTCACTATGTCGTGTGCAATGTCTAATTATAATAGACAAATTTCCTACAAATCCACTTCAACCCACTGTTGTAACAGAGAAGATTCTAATGTGCAAACTAGAACTCCACCTATCAGTGTGAATAACGTAAACTCTAGATTGATTTAAGTCTCAAATCATTGGATTCATAACCAACTAAGTTTATTATCCATGCCTTTCTAATCAACAACTATCTATCGATGTTTTATATTTTACGGTTGTGCTTTTAATGTCAAGATTAGAAGCTTCAATAGCCATGATAACTCATAAAACCTAAGTTCATTAGACACGTGATCAAGATATCTAAAGCATTACGCTCAGAATCAATACAAAGTCTAATAATTACATTTTTTTTATTATCACTATTTGTTCCACTTCAACCCACTGTTAGGGGCCTGTTCTTTGCTTACCTACTTTTTTGCAAATTATTCAGTGCTTTCCTCATGTGTCGATTATGGACTACACCTATAAGACTAACAGGTTTAAGTACCCTTTGCTTGAGATTGTCAGCGTCACTTCCACTAGCATGAATTTCATTACGGCGCATGCAGATAATGTCTGGTTGTGCATTGACGTTGAAGCAGTTGAGGGATTTATTTGACGGTCGGACACTGCTCAATGTCATTTTGACTGATAGAGATCAAGCTTATAAGGCCGTATAGGATATATTCCTAACTTATTCGCACTTACGATATGGTTGGCACGTAAATAGGAATCTCCATTCCAAGACAAGACAATTATTCTCCAAGGAGGAGGATTACGACTGATGGTATGGGAAGTGGATGGATGTGGTAGATGCTCAGACAGAGTTAGCATATAGGGGTAGGGTAAAGGAGCTTGAAGATGAATATGAAGGAGTGCTTGATTTGGTAGATTACATTCAGGACAAGTAGTTGTGTCATAAGGAGAGATTTGTTGCGACGCAGACGGATAAGGTAATGCATTTTGGGAATGCCACTACTAATTAGGTGGTGGGTGCGCATTCTCTATTGAAGAAAAAGTTGGGGACCTTACAGGGACACGTTGGGTATAGGTGGAGGTCCATATACCTAATTCTTGACCACCACCAAAGAGCCATAGAGGCTTCATTCAAATAGTCGATGCATCTCATTGTACATCAGTATGAACACCACATTTATAACTCAATCATTAGGTTTGTTTCTTGGTATGCATTGGATGATATCAACAAGGAATTGAAGAAGGTTAAAGATGATATTGGGCTCGATCGATTAATTTATTTTAATGTATTACGGGTCATAATGGGTTGTTATATGCCCACGAGATTGCATCACATGTGTTGGACGGTAGCCCAATTACTCTTAAAGATGTATCACCTCATTGGAGGAAATTAAACTTGTACCTTATCAAAGTTGGTGAAGAACAAGAAGATGAATTTGAGTATCATGTTGAAATGGAAGCTGTTGAGTCTAAGTTATGAAGTGGCGGTCCCAATTTGAGAGTAAAATTTTTCAAAAAGTTTAAGGAAAGCACATGCCCAGCTTTCAACTGTAATTTTCATACCCAAAAAAAAGTGAAGAGTAGGGGTCGGCTGCTTAGTGGGTCCTTGGGTCCAAAAAAGAAGAAGTCCAGAAAAGAGAGAAAAAATGAGAAACTAAAGAAATATACCACGAGGAATCCAACTGGGTTTAAGTTTGCCGAGGCTCGAGCTAGGTCTGCCGAGGAAGCTCGGTCTGTTACTGAAGAGGCTTCGTTTGTTGTCAATGAGGTTCATCCTGTTGCTGAGGAGGTTCGACTCGTTATTGAGGAGGTTCGACCTATGGCCAAGGAGGTTCGACTTGTTATCGAGGCTTGAACCATCCAAAAGTCTGTTATTGGTGATTCCAATTCTATCGAGCCAACCAATCTTCAAATAGTGGAATCTTCAAATAGTGGTGGTAGAGGAAGGGGAAGGGGAAAGGGACGCATTCGAGCTACTATTTCAATCCCATTTATGCCACCTAGGCGATTAATGACTCGATCTTAAGTTTTAGATTAGCTTGTTGATGAGGTATCGGATATGTAGATATCGTACAGACTAGAGACAAAAAATGTCTAGTCTGATGCTAACTGTGGGTATTGAGCCATATGCGAGAAACCTATTTCTGGCTGAATGAGGGTGATAAGGGAACTAGTGCAGGAGCTCGATAGTTACAGGGATTTGTACATCCTTTTGTTCTAGTTGCCAGCCCACTTTGAGACAATTAGAAATGTCATTAACACTTTTGAGACCGAGTTTACATCAGGTTTTTCTTGTCTTACAATACCGTACATGGGATTAATTGTTGCCAATTGTTACATGAAGGTTTTTGTTTCTTATCTCATGGCGGGTCCATGACTTGGTCTCCTGCCATTGGTTCACCCCTTCCATATCTGAGAGATGAATTATCTAGTTGCGCTTGATTAACACTTCTCATTTTTATGGTGAGTCTTTTGTATATTTTTTAATGTTTTTATAATGTTAGTTGTTTGTTTGTAACTGATACTATTTTTGAATTATAGTTTCGAATGATGGGCAACGCACCTTTACCACGTGTCTTGAGGCAATGACATGTATATGCCTTAGAAGAAATTATGCTATGGCCTGTAGGATTGAACATTCTACCTTGACCACAAACAACTAGACTTCCCGAATGTGTTTTCCTAGATTGATACTTTGTCTTACCTTTTATTTTTTTTGAACTTGATTGAATGATTGGAAAATGGTACATGTACCCTTTTTTGCGTGTATGTGTCATGTATTTTTGGTACATACGGGTGTAAATGGGTATAAATGGATAGGTATAGCAATGATGGACAATTTTTGTTGCACTTTAGATTTACATGATGTGTAGTTGCTATCTATTTTGGTTGAAACTTAAAACATGTCTTCTCATTATGTCGTTAGTTTCTAATATTGAAAGTAATGTATCTTTTTAAGGAAATTAAGTTCTTAATTTTCTTTATTTGTGTTTGGAATTATGTACAAATGGTGTGTAGTTGATGTCCATAAAATGTTATGATGGTTGTTGTTGGCTTTATTGAGAAATGAAATCATTTTTGTTGGTTCTACGTGCTCTCGGTTTGAGGGGACCAATATCTCTTTTTAGGTCACAGTACTGCATGTCCGAGAGTGCAAGTCCTCCTTCAACCACATACCATTGTTTTACTACGCATACCCCATCAAATAGCTAAACCTACCGCAAATACACTTGTAACTTGATCTTACGAGGTTTTAGTTGCGCAAGGTCGTGATGCCCTGTTTAATACAGCCATGTGTAACCGTAACAAATACCAAGAGAATGGTCACTTGTAATAGTTTTCTTATTCATACCCCATTATTGTTCTATCTATAACCCACCATGCTTTAACAACATGATTTACAGAGATTGAAGACCGAAATGCTATAATTGACTTCGAAACATACAACCATACTGCTACGCATACCCCATCAAATTTTAAAACATACCTTATATTTGAGAACGTAATATGAACGTTCGAAAATGGTTGTCCGAATTATGTACCATTGAGCATACCTCGTTATATTACTTCGCATACCCCATATTTGATAACTAAACTAACGTATACGAAGCTTCGAAGAGCATAGTCCGAGAGGCTTTACATACTATTAGTTATACATGGCCATACCTTATTGGTAACCCCTTAAATTTTTAGGCATACCCCCACAAACTTACTATGCATACACCACATAAAAAGACTTCAACTAAATTTTTAGTAAGGCTCGGAGTTCTAAAGCCGAGAAACATGACCAACTATCGGCTGATTCCTACTGAAACTGTAGAATAACTTTTGGATGTATTTGATCGTCCTGGTCTATTACTCTTCGACACCTATTGGTCCTGCAAGTCCGCAGTCAATATTTTTTTCAAAAACAAAGATACACACAATAAGGAACAACATTCCAAATATTTATAAAACAAGTTTCAGGAGGTTCCCAAAGGGAAATTAATTGCAAATTCAAAGATAGCGAACAATTCAAAGTTATGTGAACAACAACACTTAAGCACAAAAAATCCAAATTTATCCATAAGTTTAAAAAGAAGAGAACATAATTCAATAGAAAATGCCCAACAAATAAAGAAGTTCTCCAAATTCTGAGCCATGTCCAAGGCAGTGGATGTTGTAGCTCCATCGCTATGGGTGGTCGTAGCAGTCACCATCGCTTCTTATTCATCTTGAACACCAGATAACAAGGCGATTACAGCATCTACCGTTGCGATTGCATTTTCGGGTGTAATGTAAACCCTCGGCATGGATCTGAATCGCAATGCAACTTCAAGCACCCAACAGTTATGCAGTCAATAAAATAAAGTAAGTAACTGATAACATATAGCCAATCGGCATAAAAGAAAATGAATATAACATAAGTAAAATCCCGACCAAAGTCGACTCATCTTCCTCATCCACCTCGAATACATGTTCAGGATTTTCAACAAATGGGTGACTCATGGACTGAAACCATTCAAAATATCCTTATGTAGCTTGTCACGGATGGTTTGCCATTTCACCGCGCCATTCTTTAGCAATGAGATGGTCCTCCCAATCCTCCTAAAATAGGGGGTCGTAACTATACTTCACTGAGTTCGTATGGGCTAGGCTACTCCTATAAGCAAAAATGGATCGATATGGTTCTTTTGGAATGCCTTGAACATATCCCATTTGCTTCAAAACCCTTACAAGATTGTATGGTTCAATACCAACCGAAAACCTCATCGAACCTAAAAGAATGCCATTTTGTGGACGAAGGTGCACTCTTCTTTGTGGTATACTAAAGTATTTAGGAGAAAATTATTTATAAACATTTCGTATATTAAATAAAGTTATTTTTATGGTTATAGTGTACTGTATGGTCATCACCTCATGGGGTCGCATCCATCAAGTTGCCTTTTAAATTCTATGAGAAGACCCAACGTAGGCCTCAAATCTTTCTTATAGTGCCACTTCATCACTCGGGGCATTCCCACCTTGTAGTCATTATGTAGATGCAGCTTGATGAATGGGAAACTATAGTACATCCAGCCCTACACAAAACAAATGTTACGAACAAAGTAATAAACAATCTAAATAAAATAATTCAATAGTTTACCTTTAACAATGTCATGTATATGCAAATTTGAGTTACCCCGGTGCGACTTGCAATGCCAAACTGAATATAAATGTAAGTAAGTGTCGCACCACCCCACGCGTACTCACCAATCTTATCCACGTCTTCCAAGAGGTGAATGAGAGTAAGGGGGACTCCTATACCATAATTATTCACAAAAAAGTGGCCCCAAGTAGGTATAGGATGTAGGCTCTGACCAAGCACTCAATGAGAATGTATATAGCCTTTTCTCCCATCAAACCCTTCCTCTTCCTCTTCCTCTTCATTTTCCTAGTCCTTTAAAAGTCTTTTAGTTGGGACTGCAAATTGTTCCTTCAACCATGCCAACCTCACGGTGAGGCCAAGCATAGTCATAATCTCATCATCAACTTCACTGATTGAAATCCCCAACAAATGACTTACCATCGAAATGACCTCAATATGCTCCTTTGAATTGACAACAACTGTCTTTTTGGTGACATAAATCCTAAGAAAAGCCCGAACGTCATCTAATGTGATATTTATCTTGCCAAATGGCATGTGGAACGTGTTGGTCTCGGGCTACCATCTTTAAAAAATGCTAGAGATTAACACTCGGTTACTTCCATCATATGAGATATAACCTAAAGGTTCCAAGTCAGAGTCCTCAATCAACTTTTTCACCCTTTCCTTCTCCGGATGTCCCTAAATAGTCTCCCAAACTAAAAACTTGAGAATCATGGTTGATGCATTTTAGGAGTCCTCGACTCTACAAAACAAATTGTGCCAGAGTTAAGATAATTATGAACCAAAACATTTCACAAATTAACTAAGGCATAGAAATATGTACCTTGTTCCTCCAAATGTCTAGCAAGACATGGTGTAGAAATGAGGGTAAGAGCGATAAATTAGCTGAGCCACCAGGAAATGAAGTTGTCGTTTCATATTTTGCATGTGTAGATGAACTAGAGGAGTCATCTGCACTCTCTACATCTGCAGCATTAGGCTCAGTAGTTGTAGCATCACCCGATAGTTTACGACTAAGCTCAATATCTTCCCTACTCCCAGCCCTAGTTCTATCCCTAACAAAAGAAGTTTCACCCCGATCATCGACACCACTCTCCATCAGGTGCATCTCACTCTCATTGGCTTGCTTTACCCATTTGTGTTTTAGGATAGGAATCTTCTTATCCATTTTCTTCTTCTAGTTCAATGAAGTCGGGCATTTCCTTTTAGGAAGAGCATTCTCCACTTGGGAGGCTGCAATACTGCTATCACCAGCCTTGCCACCCCTCCCACCCAACCCAATAGTCGAAGACCTCTCTATTTAGCTTTTTATTCTCCCTATACCTAAAAGAAAAAAAAATGGTACTCAATATAGTCCCACTACAAAAGCACTATAAGCAGGCCTAAAAAATGTAAAAAACATTGTAAACTTTATGAGGTTGGAGTTGTAGGGCTGATATCATTAGCATAGATTTCGATTAAATGAGATCGAAACCCACATACCAGTTACAGGTATGGATGCTTGAAACCATGCATTGATTTCGAACAAAGAGTATCGAAAGTAAGTGAACACATTCGGTCATACAATTCTGAAAGTACAAAATCCAACTTGGTTGGACAGGGCCATGGCAGATTCACAATTCTCTGCCCTGTGAGCCCTGGTTACAAATCACACTACTTAAAACCAAGAAAGTTCACACCTAAATCGGACCATCTAAAATCGACCAAAATACAACAAAAAACCCTGAAATCTCATTACGATCATAACCCATAACATTTTAATGGTAAATACTTACTTAATCGATCATGACGAGCCTTCCTCGTGCACTTTTGACCTCGATACAGTACTCATATTCACCCAACTAGTGAGGAAAATGAGTATTTGTGGATTCAAGTTTTTGGGTTCGAATAGAATAGCTGGGAGAGGTAAGAAGGGTTTGTTTGGTTGAAGGCATGGGTAATTTGGAAATAAAGTCGAAAAAGTGGGGTCCGTTTAGAAAAAAATTCAAACTTGGGATATAATGTAGTAATGGGGTCCGTTTAGTAAAAACTAGGGTCGCTACCTATAAATATTACCTTGAATTAATCAACGAAACCAAATATTGATTTCAGACATGGAGTCTTCAATGTTTCTCCCACAAAAACTCATTAATACTCAAACTCAATGCTAAATTACTTTAATAGAGGCTAATCACATTCTATGTGGTGGTTTCCTCTTAGTTTACCACGTTCTAATACCTATTTATACTCCTTAATAACAATTAGAAACCCTAAATTACAATTTAACCCGAATTAAAGCTTCACTTTCTATTTCCTGTTAAGTTAGCATTATCACTAACATCCCCGCACTGTGTGTGTTAACCCACAGTGCTGCCACTGTGCCACTGCTTCATTGTGTGTTTTTGCGCTCCTAAAGTCTCAACGTCGTCCCTTGTGTATCTCGACGCTGTCCTTTGTGTGCCACGTCGCCGCCACGACGCCAGACCTCTAGAGTTAATTTCCTTCATTTTTCTTCTTTCCTACGTTGTCCTTTTCATCCCCACACTATGCCTTGTATTCATAAAGCGTCAACTCATGCTCCCATAACGCCAACTCTGATTTTATGGGTGTTTTGCCTTGTATTCCTACACTTTAATTCCCTGAAAATGCAATAATACCATGAATTAGCACTTATTTGAGGATATTTATACTAAATATACTACTAAACTAACCTTATATATACATATAAATAATCACTTATCGATAGTGTCCTACCTTATACCCACAGTATAGTAAACACTATAAAGAAACTAGAATCGAACTCATCTTCCCCACCTGTGTATGCATATACAAAAAATAATGCAATATTAACGATCAAGCGATTTATACAAAATTATAATCATATAATGTAAAAGTTACTATGGGATTTACTTAACCTTACAACGTGATACCGTAACTGTTTGCGCTCCGTGTCAATAAAATAGTCCACATGAAGTTTCAATTGTGGTTCTACAATTCATTTTTAAGTTCGATAAGATTCCACAACCACACCACAATTTTTTCAATTTAACATATATTTATTGGTCATGCCTCGACCTGAAATCACTCCAAAATCTTATCCTTCGATTTCTGAATCCCAATTTCAACTCTAAATTGTGACTCGGCATTGAGAATAACGCAAACTAGGCTTTAAAAATAATTTTAGGCATTTTCAGTGTCATGACACGCATTACAAGGAAAATCTTATATATAAATCCTCGAGAAAATCCTTAAATTCTCATTTTTCATACAAATCCTCAATTTCCATTATTTTTTCAAAATTCCCATTTTTTGAATTTTCCCGAATCTCTTGGGATTTTATTTTATTTTTTTCAAATTAAAAAAAATTATGTAAAGGATGGGTTTAATCTGCTTCGATTTTAATGGCAGAAAATTTTTTTCCTAGTCATCTCCCTCCCTTGGTCCTCTCCCACCCCTGGTTATCTCCCTCTTACAATGCCCCTGTTCTTTTTCTTTTTTTTTCTTGACTGTTTTCTTAATTAATCAATCCTCTCCTCCTCTCTGTCCTTACAGCCAACAACAACAGAAACACAACTTCTTTCTTCAATTCGAAACCATAAACCAGTCCCACAGTCTACCAAAATCAAAATTTTAATTTGAACTAAAACCATTATTTACTTCCTAACCGCCACCACTGACGATTATCACGACGCTTCAATCTTTCTCAACAAAAATCGATTTCACAGTGACAAAGGGAGAGAGAAGAGAGAAGATAGAAACAGTAGGGAACAAAAAAAATGGGGCGATGAAGATGATGAATCAATTGAAAGAGGTGATAAATGATGAACACACCAAGTTGATACTCTCTGTGATTTCGATTTTGATTAAAGAGGGACACGCCAAATGACCACTTTGCCCTTCAATTTTTATCCTTAATAGCTACCCCCAATACTTTTTTTAGTAGTTTGGCCTCTTTCCTATTTTATATCATATTTATCTCCTCAATTTTTTTTCCAAATTAAACCTTGAAAAATACCCCAATTTCACAAAAAAATTGAAGAATTTTCCAATGCCCATTGATACTCTCGAACAACTTGCCTTACATGCAAATCGAGATGTGGGACCCACGCCGGCTCGTTTAATCCAATTAACGTTTAAAACTTGGATTTTTAAATTTAGTTACAATTATTTTTTGCGAAACTCGAAACGATAATTTGGGTCAACCTTTTAATTTTCTCAGCACTCATTTCAACATGTATCTCGAGACAAAATGTCATAATATTTTGCATTTACTCATTTAACTTGAATTTTGTAAAATAAAGTAATATATAATACCAAACACTAGGCACACATCGCACAAAAATTAAACTACCTATAAATCTCTATTTCGTCGGTCCTTAGCTCCAAAATCGCTGCCTATATTATAATTAAGATCAGCTAATCCCAAATTAGCCGTGATTATTAAAGTAAAAATTTTGAGATTTGACACTTTGTTACTTTTATAGGTATTTCGATTGCATCTAAGACTTGTCTCGAATTCAGTTTTTTTTTTGTTGCTTTAAATTACTTTCTACTGCGTAAGGAATATGAAGACTTATTAAACTAATTAATGAACTTAATAAGTAAGCAATTGATGAATAATTCAGATAAGAGGCTAACTAGGTGTGCGTTGACTCGACGATGGTTGATCGAGAGTCGACATAAGCCTAAGTCGGGAGAGGCCCAGTTTGTGAGGACTAGGGCCGTCACATGGACAAAAAAATAAAAAATGATTAATAAATATGTGTATATATAATAAAGTAAAATAAAATAGAATAAAAACAAACAAACAAACAAATGGGAAAATGTCTCCTACCTTTTAAAGGGTGCAATACCACATTCCTGAGGAAAGATCAAGCAAGTCCCACCTCTCGCGACCCACTAGGCAACGAGGGACCCACGGGACCTAAGTTAATGGACCCTAAAGTGAATTTAAAATGGGAAATTAAACTTAAAACGTGACCTGTCTATTTATGTGATGTGCCTTGAATTATCTAGATTGGCGAGACGGTTCACATCAAGCCTTGAGTGTGCAAGGATCGGGAACGGATATTGTAGCTAATCGAGGTAAGTGGGGACCTTGATCAATCATCAAATATGACATGATATTTACTATGTTAGGTCCCACAATTTAAATTAAAGACTTAGGGTTATAGGTTGCCTCATGCTATTAATTTGAATCTACGTATCTACTGAATGTGAATGCACTTGTTTTCCCTTCTTATGATATTCATTGCCTCAGAATGTTTGTGGAGTCCTCGTCGAGAGTCTTATTCGCTAGTAATCATATTTAATGCCTCGGGATGTCTGTGGTGTCACCGAGGGCTTTACTATTTTAATGCCCAGGATGTATAAGAAACATTTGACACGCCACTAATTTGATAACATAACTTTGGGCTATTAGAAAGGAATTGCAATTAGCAAAAGGTAACCCAAGCCAGGCCTCGTTTAAGAGAGAGAACCATAGGGGCTTGTGGGAGCTGGGATATATGGGAAACATTTGGCATGCCACTAATCTGATAGAAACTTTGGGCTATTAGAGAGTGATTGCAATTATTTTGGCAGTTTGGGTATCGAAAGATTGATTGTGGAATAAGACTCTGTGATTGTTCTACAATTGATCACTTCTTGTGCGGGGGATTGTCATCCAGCAGGGACATTAGTTTGGGAGTGCAAAAAGTTGATCAACAATGAGTGGGAGGTTAGGCTTCAACATACATATCGGTAGAGCAGCCAATTGCCAGATTCTCTAACCAATTTGGCATCTTCTCGTGACGACTATTTGTATGTTTTGAATGTTCCATCTCATGAGATCCAACCAATTCTATTAGCGGATTTTTAGGGCATTATGTCTGAGAGTTTATAATTAGAGAACAACTTCTATACAATTGCAAATTATAGGATTTGTACGATTACCAATCCCAATGTGTCATGTGTCATTTGAAAGAGAGAGAATAAAACAAGGAGAATATATTACTTTTTCTATTACAAATTTATCCCCACTTTAATTGATGTATTCTCTTAAGTTGAAGGAGAATAATTATACACATTTACCTTTTAACGCTTTGAGATGTGTGCATACACTGTTTTTGGTGCATAACACGCGAGGTGTGTATTCCGAGACGCACACGAGTGGCTCCCGAAGTCTACGTATATTTGGGATGTATGTTTGATGACGTCAAAAAATCATTTCCTTTATTAGAGAGGAGCAAATTAGTCACAGAAAAGTTAAAAGCTAAATTCCCTCTATTTTATACACTCCATCAAATGAATACATAACACGTTATAATTGGTAATTATGCAAATCTTACATAATTGTATACAAGCCCCTTCCTTATAATTATCGTATAATATCCTTTATTTCATAAAACAAAAACACCATTTCCCTACATAACATCTACGGGTGGCAAAAATTTGAGTCCGGACGAGTTCGGGTCTGGACAACCTCTGCCATAAAGAAGTAAATTCACTGTCCAGACCCGACCCAATTTTAAATTCCAACATGTTTGCAATCTTGAAAACTAACTTCTTATATTAAAAGCCTCTTCAAATATTAAAATACCCACATATTATAGTCTCGTGTGATATAATTTTAAAAAGTATTGTTAAATTCATGTAATTAAACATTTAGGGTGTGTTTGATAGCAAAGAAAAAGAAAAAAATCATGGAAATTTGTTTTGTTTTTTAGCATAACCATTTTTTGGGTGTTTGATACACTTGTAACCGCATAGAGAAAAAAAATCCACCCTCCTAATTTTCCTCATTTATTTTCTCTTATTTTGGGATGGAAATTTGAGATTTTTTGGGTCTAACGAATCTATTTTTGATCGAAACTTGGACTCCTTCTTCTACAAGAACTCTTCCACCAACATACCCCTCTCAATTCATTAGTTCCGGCTCTTCTCTCTGCGATCTCTGGTTGTTTGATCTCCCATACGATTTCTCTCTGCGATCTCTGGTTGTTTGATCTCCGTTCTCTGCGATCTCTGGTTGTTCTCTCTGCGATCTCTCCGTTCTCTTTCGTCTCTACGATCTCTCCGTTCTCTCCTCTTTCGTCTGCGATCTCTGGTTGTTCTCTTTGTGATCTCTGGTTCTTCTCTCTACGATCTCTGGTTCTTCTCTCCGCGATCTCTGGTTCTTCTCCCTTTGTCTCTCTATTCCTCTTTTCATCTTCACAGTTCTGAATTGATTAAGGAGGAGCCTTGGGTATTGGTTCGGCTGTGGGGTGTTGGAAGGTGAGTGTTTCCAATTTGATTTTCAATTTAGGGACTGTTGGGGTGTGTATATGTGACTCGAATATGAGGTTCTTGTTGTTGTTTGTTGTTGATTGTGTGACAAAGGAGATAAGGGACCGATTAATGTTCTGCTCACATCCGAGCATGCACGCTTGATTTTGGGATCGATTTCACTGAATTCATAGAACTCCAAATACGGCTCTAGATCCACCACGAACAGCTCCATCGTGAGCTAGCTGATATATCGATCGATCAATCCAAGTAAGCAAAGCCTAGATCCGAAATCACTCAATCTGGTTTCGGATCGCAGAGATCTCTCATGGCGGGAGCGAAGAAGATTCTTTTAAGTGAAACTATTGGGGTGTGTGATATGTGACTCGAATATGAGGTTGTTATTGTTGTTTGTTGTTGATTGTGTGACAAAGGAGATAAGGGACCGATTAATGAAGAAAAAAAATAGTTAAAGATGAAAAAAATGAAACTGTTAGTTCTGGTTAGTTGTATCGTTTCATTAGTTTGGATCCCGTATACTTTGTTTCTTCACCAATTTGAAAGAAATGCAATATAAGAAACAAACTGTTATGCTATTGGATTCTGGTTACTATCATGCCCAATTTGTGAAATTGTAGTAGAAATAATCCATGTCTTATAAGTAATGTTATTATTTTTTGTAGGCAATGCAGATAAGTCACTCCCAACTAAAGAAGAAAAAGATGAGGTCAATCACTCGTCATCTAGTGCAATTCGTACGGGATCAAATGGTCAGAGAACTAAAAGGAAAAAGAGTAGTAACATTGATGCTATTGAGCAAGGACTAACAGCAGCTGCCAATAGACTAGCGGATGCATTCGCGCATACAGACTGTGCACGTCTTCAGAAAGAGCTTCATAACATTTCTGAACTAAGTCGAGAAGACGTAATGCGTGCCATGCTTTTATCGGGAGGTGAAGTTAAGGATGCGAATATATATTTTTCACTTAGATGAAGACTTGAAGAAAGATTGGGTGATTTTATATTTGCAGAGGAAATTTTAGATTACTTTTAGAAGTTAAACCATAAGTTTTTTTTTTAATAAATTTTAATACATTGTTTATTTTCTTTCATTTATGTTACTTATCAATTAATTATTGAATGATTTTTTTTAGTTCATTAATGGTTGTGAAAATAGTTGTTGCCGATTCAATTTCGGTGCGTAACCTTGATTAATTGTCCACTTGATTTAATTTTAGTATGAATTCGTGATACTGCAAAAAAAAATGAAAAAAAAATTACATTAGTTATCAAACAGCAGAAAATTGAAAAAAAAAATTCTCACGTGCAATCAAACAGCAATGAGAAAATTCTTTTAAAAAAAAATTCTACAGGAAATTTGCCTTAGGGTGTGTTTGATAGCAAAGAAAAATTTCAATGAGAAAAAAATATTTACTTTGGCAAATTTTCTGTAGAAAATTCTTTTAAAAGAATTTTCTCATTGCTGTTTGATTGTACGTGAGAATTTTTTTTTTCAATTTTCTGCTGTTTGATAACTAATGTAATTTTTTTTTTCATTTTTTTGCAGTACCACGAATTGACTACTATATTCGACTATATTCGACCTAGTTTCGATAATCAAAATAATAACCCCATTCAAACACACCCTAAAAGTTGAAATAAGAGAACATAAATGAAGAAATAAGAGAAAATACGAAACAAACCTCATTACTTACAAGAATGATGCCTTAACTTTTCCAAGCTATGACTAATTGATTAAGAATCAACGCGACTTACCATTAAACAAAGACTACCGAATGATTACAAATAGTGCATAGATTCTCTAAAACTGTCTAGAGCTCCTTTTTTAAGTTTAGGAATGACTCAACACAACATACCAATTAATATTCTGAAAAAACGAAACATACCAATTAACGATCCTCCAGTGATAATTATCAGCTGTTTATACTCACGCAGATTGAAGCGAGAGACATCTCCACATTAAAAACTTTTTGCACTTTCAGAAGAGGGAAAACAAAGAGAAGGAACAAATAAAAAAATCGCAAAAAAGAGCAACTAGCCAAAACGTTTCTAGTTCCGAAGGAATGCAACGGTTGCTACTCGTAATCCTTCTGATCCTCCAAACATGAATGTCGGATAAGTGCGTACATGACTGAGATATCTAAATGGAGGGACATTGGTTTGCACTTCTTGATCTTTCGCTGCCTCTACTTCTGAGGAAGTATTGATGCTTCTTTGGTTGAAGCTCTCCACCTCTTGCACCAATTCATCTTTAGTATTGTTGCATGAAATGATAACCTACAACCAAGACAGAAAGATGAAAAAAGAAACTGCCAGAAATAGAAAGACCAAAATCATACAATCGCCGACGAAATACGGTCCATCCGAGACAGGATTAGAGGAACTTGGAGTCCGAGTTTGGGTATTGCGTGAGAGAAAATCTCCAATTTTCATGTTGAAATAAGAGAAAATAAATGAGGAAAATTAGGAGGGTGGATTTTTTTTCTCCGTGCGGTTACAAATGTATCAAACACCAAAAAAAACAGTTATACTAAAAAAATAAAACAAATTTCCATGATTTTTTTCATTTTCCCTGCTATCAAACACACCCTAAGTAAATATTTTTTTCTCATTGAAAATTCTCTTTGCTATCAAACACACCCTTAATGTCTAGAAACAATTATTCAAATATAAAATTCTACAATCAAAAGATATCTTTAATGAATTAAATTTTATATGTATTAGAGTATATTAGTGTTTTTTAATATGTTTAATAAGTAGTAAGTGTTTAATATACTCTTTTATCAAAAATATTTTTGACTCTATTTAAAATTTGAATCGCATTCAACCTCAGTGTAGTGCCTTGTCCACACCCGACGATTTTAAATTTGGACAATTGGTTTTTATGCCCAAATTTTTTAAAACATTGTTCCAACCAATTTCATTCCATGCACGACATTAAATTGCCAGCCCAAACATTTCTGGATCTTGATTGAACATACCTAAAGTGACAAAAAGTCGACAGACAAAACGAGAGGAGATGAATCAAAGAACTGCCTATCCAGCGCTGGAGCGCATATGGGCAGAGGAGGTTCGCTACTTGCATTCTCTATGGCACAACAACGGCCTCTCCCCAAACCCTAACCCTGCAATCCAACCCACAAACACCGCTCATCATATCCTCCGCGCTTGCAATCAAATATCCTTCAAAAAGCCCAAAAACAAAAAGAAGATCAAGAAGAAAATCCGAGACCCACAAACCTCGGAGATAGAATGGCCGTGCGAGCCCTCCCCGCGGAAGGAGACCGAATGGCCTCAAATTATCTCTCAATCTGCCACCGCGGCTCAGTCGATCTCCGCCGAGGAGCAATCGAGGCGGGAAGCTATGCAATTGCAGCAAAGGAGCATCAAGTTAACTCAGGATTTTTTTGGAAGGAATCAGAGTTCGGATTGTGAAGATGATTCAGAGGAGGAAGGTGAGGGAGAGGGAGAGGGAGAGGGAGGGGGAGAGGATGAGTTCTTTCGGGGGGTTTTTGAGAAGGATTGCGAGCTGAGGAGGTATTATGAGAAGAAGTGGGAGAGTGGGGAGTTTTGGTGCTTGGTTTGCTGTGGGAGTGGGAGGAAGCGTTGGAAGAAGTTTAAGAATTGTGTTGCGCTTGTTCAGCATTCCATGGGGATTTCGAGGACCGATCGGAAGAGGGCGCACCGGGCGTTTGCGGTGGCGGTGTGTAGAGTTCTTGGGTGGGATATTAAGAGACTGCCCAGTATTGTTCTCTCGGTGGAGCCACTTGGGAAATCGTTGGCACAACCAGAGGCCCAAACTCAGGTAATTTTTTTTCTTAGTTTTTCTCTGTAATGCTTTGATGGGCAATGCGTCTTCTTGGTTGTACATTTTTGTGATAATTTTCTGATATAATCTAATGCATCTTCTTGGTTGCTTATATTTTTGATAGTTTTTTTTTTTTTTTTTTTTTTTTTTTTCTATGGTATTTTCTTTATGATCTAATGGGCAACGCATCTTCTTATTTGTTTATTGGCGAAACCGGTTAAATTGCCCATGAACTATGATTGAGTGATTTGATCCCTTCAAATTTTATTTAGAATCACTTAGTTCCTCACAACGTTTGTACAAACGTCCACTAATGGGAGTCCACTTCAATGCCCCTTTCTATCAAGGAACTCAATCAAAAAAAAAAAGTGACGTTTATTTTCTCCAATGTTCATACAAATTATGAGAACAGAGTTGTTATTTGAAACTCAATGTTGACACTATACAATAGAAATTTGAAATTTGGTTGAAATCTTGCTTCAAGTGCTTCTTTTTCTTTCTGAACATCCTCTTCGATCAGCATCCCCAAAGTATGTCTTTGGGAATCACTCCATTGTGTACCGCAAAAGTAGTGATTTATGAGTTAATGAGTTCTAGAATTACAAGCCAAAAAGAGAAAATAATAGAAAAGCAAAGTTTCTCTTTTTTTGTTTTATGTTGATGTTACTAGTATGACATGATTAACAACCAATTGACATACATAGATATACACAACGGAAGAATTAAATATAAATGTTACCTTGGATCACGATGAATTACGTGTTTCCCCTACCTTTGTTGAAGTTCCTACGGGAGTGATCGTACTACCACTATGGAGCGCGATCTGTATCCACAGCCTAGAAGCGGAGGACGAAGAGAGAACACACACCACTATTATCTAGAAACTCAATTAATCAATGTTGTACATCTTTTATCTCCCTATAGATATTTATAGAAATTCGAAAGGTATGAATCTAAGGTTGTGACCTTTGGTAGGACATGTCCCTACACGTACAAAAGGAAGAGTGCAACTATTCACAATCTAAGGTTGCGACCTTTAGGAGGAAGTGTCCCTACACGTGCTAAAGGAAATAGTGCAACTCTTCACATGAAGTGACTCTTCATACACTTGACTCCATAATGTTACCAAAAACTCTAACAATCTCCCACTCGCACATGATGTAGATAATTATCACACATTCATGGGCATTATTTTTTAAATTTTTGTGTATGTTGAATTTCTTTCACTCGCACATAAAGTGTGATGGTTCTCAATCTTCCTTGATAACTTCCATACTAGCTAATAGGCCGTGCGACTGTAAGACAACCTGCAAGTGGGAGCTCTACACTAACAATAAGCAGCATAGAGACATCAACCCCCCAAAAAAATGTCTTACATGTCCTAGATCCATTTTAGTTTCATCAATTCAAGTATCTCTAATCCCTCAAAAGAATAAAGAATCTTACTTGAACCAGTGCAAGCATTATACAAAATATCCACAATTATATTCAGCATTTAGATACTTGCGAAATATAAATGATTCGGATTCAGGATATAATGCATATCATGATGAAAACTTAATGATCTTCCTTTTCACCCTCCCACTATTCACTAGAATAATAATTGCTTTGCCAGTGAAGTCCTATCAGGCCGAATCAATCATGACCATTGACAACTTACCAAAGTAGCAGACATCATTTTTCCACCTTATAGTGTAGTCAAAAGTGATAAGGACAGTTAAAAATATGTCATATAAAAATGACATCTTAGAACTCACATGATGATGAAGCAGAGATCCATTCATCTCCTTCTGATGCATTCTATAGATTCATGCTACATCGAAGTCACTCTTAAAGAGCGTATGTTCAACTCTAAAACACAGTACAAATCTTAGTCTAGTTGCTATTGCAAGCGCCTAAACCGAGTTCTATATAGCTTGCTATCGTTCAAGCGTCAAATACTAGATCTCGCATTTGGTATCAACTTCACGACGGATAACATGGATGGTGGGAAATCCAAGTCGATCATAATAGTGATCTCATCTTGACCTCTATCAAGGCGACGTATAAAAATGAGCGAAATGAATCTAACTCCCTGATAGATTCAATCTTAACAATTAGCTCAAATGTCTCATCTTTTTTGCTCGTTAATTCCAAAACGCCAAAGGCGATCGCTCATGTGAGAAAGTCGATCTTCAAGTCTGGAACATACTAATCAACATAATAGAGTATTGTGTGCCAAAGGCGATCGCTCATGTGAGAAAGTCGATCTTCAAGTCTGGAACATACTAATCAACATAATAGAGTATTGTGTGTGCCACAAATAATCAAATAAGCTTTCGTAAAAGCTATACTTCATTCATTAAACAACAAAGGTCTCATGCGTAAATATCTTATCAGAAATTAATAGAATATATTAGTCACAACCTACGCAATCCCAAAGCTCTAACATGTGTGATAAAAGCATCACGAGCTATAGGCTTTGTTAATGGATCCGCTACCATTGGCATTGTAGGTATATATTTTAAAGACTCTTCTCTCTTAGCGACGATATCTCTAATGAAATGATAACGCAAATCTATGTGTTTGGTTTTCCCATGGTATTTGGGATCTTTAACATAGGCTAATGCAGCTGTGCTATCACAATTAAATTATTGCAGGATCACTAGTGTTTGTGACAATTCCCAAATTGTGAAAAAATCTCCTTAACCAAACAACCTCTTGCACAACAGCAGAACATGCAAGGAATTTTGCTTCCATCGCTGATAGGGCAATGCATGATTGTTTCTTGTTGCGTCATGATATTGCACCTCCATCAAGCAAAAAGGCGTATCCTGATGTGGATTTACGTTCATCAAGATCTCCACTCCAATCTGCGTCGCTATAGCCTACTAAGTGCAAACTAGAATGTTGGAAACATAGTTTACAATCAATAGTTCCTTTGAGGTATCATTATACTCTTAATTGCTTTCCATTGAGCAAGACCTGGGCTGGATTGAAGTGACTTACTAATCCTACCGCATAGCAAATGTCGGGGCGTGTACACATCATAGCATACATTAGACTCCTTACAACATTTGAATATGGTACATGAACCATCTTTTCCTTTTCTTCTAATGATTGAGGACACAAATTAAAGCTTAAGAATTCACCTTTTGCGATAGGAGTGTCAATGGGTTTGCAATTATGCATTTGAAATCGTTCTAAAATTTTGTTAATATAAGTTTCTTGAGACAAAGCTAGAAGTCTTTTAGAACGATCCCGCATAACCTTTAGACCTAAGATGTAATTCGCATCACCCATATCTTTCATCTCAAAAGTTGAAGACAACCATAACTTGGTTTCAACAATCATCTCCTTATGATTACTCGCCATTAAAATGTCATCAACATATAAGGACAAAATTATGAAAATTGCCTTTGATTTCTACACAATGGTCTTCATTTATCATCGTAAATCCATTAGAAGTAATGGCTTTATGAAATCTCAGATTCCATTTTCTAGATGATTGTTTTAGTTCGTAGATGGATCTATTAAGTTTGCAAACTTTATGTTCGTTTCCATTTACGACAAACCTTACGGTCAATCCATATAGATCTCTCCATCTTGTTCTCCGTTAAGAAAGGCAGTTTTTACGTCCATTTGACATAATTCTAGATCCATATATGCTACAATGGTTAAAATAGGACGTATTGAAGTGAATCGGACAATTGGAGAAAACGTTTCCTCATAGTCAATTCCTTCTTGTTGAGTGTATCTTTCGCGACTAATCGCGCCTTAAACCGCTGTATATAACCATCAGCGTTGTGTTTAAGTTCGAGAACCCATGTGTTCCAGACAGTCTTACGCCCTAGTGGTAAATCAACCAAGTCCCCATACATGGTTAGCTTTCATAGAGTCTAATTCCTCATTCATTGTAGCAATCCATTCTTTGCTATTAGAGTAAGATAATGTTTCTTTAACAATTTTAGGATCAATGTCGTCAAGTGGAGCAATCATTAAAGCCTCCCCCTCAATCGCAAATCGACGACGTGGGATTTGTTCTCTCGCACTGCTCCTAAACTGTTCTTCATGAGTATTTTCATCAAGATTTGATGACTCAACTTTTGACATTACACTCTCGTTTTCCCTCATATTTCGAGGTACTACATCCTCTATAATTATTGGATTTTGATTGCTGTCAATTTGATACTTATTTTCATATAATCCGATGTCTTTTGTCACTTGACCTTGACTCGGAAAATCTTCCTCTAAAAAAGTTGCATCTCGAGATTCTATTTATGTGATACCCCCATTGGCATGATCACCTAGATATACATATCCTTTAGAAGTAGAAGAATTTCTTATGAAGATACACTTCTTGACTCGAGGTCCTAACTTCCCATATTTATGTGAAGCATCATGTATGTAAGTGGCACATCCCCATGGACGCAAATAACTTAAATTTGGTTTGTTTCCCGTCCATAACTTGTATAGGGTAGTTGGTACAGATTTTGACGGAACACGATTCAAGATGTAGGCAACAGTTAATAATGCATCTTCCCAAAAGGAAATTGGAAGATTCGCTTGTGCCATCATTGATCGTACCATTTCTAGCAATGTCCTATTCTTTCGTTCTGTAACACCATTTTGTTGTGAAGTACGAGGAGTAGTCAATTGCCTAATAATGCCTTTTTCATCACATAGCTCTTTAAATTGTTCAGATAAGTATTCGCGTGAGATCAGACATACGTGACCATAACGCTTACAATCATTTATAAATGTGATGAAATAAGGCGCTCCATGTCTAGCCCTTACATTCATTGGACCACATATATCAGAATGGATTAACTTTAAAGGCTTTGATGTTCGTTTGGTTTTACCAAATGGTTTTCTTGTTAGCTTTCCAGCAAGACAACTTTCACAAGTAGACAAGGTTACTTTAGCGAGTGAGCCTAAAAGGCCCTCTCTAGCTAGTCGTGCTAACCTTTCTTGTCCAATATGACCTAATCTAGCATGCCATTTGATAGAATCAGTATCAAAATTCGATGAAAGATAACAAAGAATCATTATCATCATTTATGCTAGAATAGTCAATATCCATTATTAATAAACCATTTTGTAGATACCCAAAACCATAATAAGTATTTTCTAAATATAACTTCACACCATTGTTTGCAAACATAAATGTAAACCTAAGTCCATTAAGCTGAGCACTAAAATCAAGTTATGTCGAATCCTTGGAACGTATAATACGTCATGGAGGTATAAAATCCGTCCTGATCACAAATCTAGACGATATGTGCCTATGCCAAAAACATCTGCACTCGATTGAGCTCCCATGAAAACTTTGCGACTCCCAATAGGAATTCGATGAAACTCAACATGTCCTGCTCAACTTTTCGCTATATGGTCGGTTGCTCTTGAATCTACAACCCACAATTGAGGAGAATGAGCAACTAAAACTTAACTTGTAACTAAACAGTTAGAGGTTAAAAGTTGAGATGCATATACCCTCTTTGACTCGGTGCATTCACGAGCGAAGTGTCCCAATTTTTTGTAATTACAGCAAGTGACTTTGGATTTGTTGCGTATTCCACCTCTTTTGCCTCTTTTGAATTTCTTAAATTTGACCTTTTTTATATGAGCAAAATTAGAATAATTGGTTTTCCTTTTGCGATTCTTAAATCGACCATGAGAATTTGACTCTGCAACATAAGCCGAACCATCTATCTTTTGAGACTCAAGACGTTCAGCTTCCAGTTCTAAATGACGTGAAATGTCCGGACATTTTCATTGTGAGTCATATTTTGCTTCACTTGATCCCATGAGGAAGGTAGCGATCTCAAAACCGCCTGAACCTGTTGGCCATCGGTTAAATGATGTCCGGGCTCCAAGCTCTCGGATCATCGCTGACATCACTCTTATATGTTGCTTCAAAGAGTGATTAGTCTTCTTCTGATATGATTGTCAATCATCACAATTTGGCAAAAGAAGTAATACCAAAGCGACTTTTTGTTGCTTCCCACAAATCTTTGGCAGAGGAATATTGGTCAAACTCATCGATTAAGTTATTGTGCATGCTACTGAGCATTGTGAAACGAGCACAACGATCTTTATCAAGCCACTTCTTATAGACTTCTTGATCCCGTCTATGTTGAGCAGTATTTCCCTCCTTGGGAGCAACCATTGTTTGGTCAATGGTAGTGAGAACATCTTGCTCATTCGATCTAACGATGCCAAATATCGTAATTTTCACCATCCAATTTTTCTCCCTTATTCAAGTCTGCTACAATATTCTTAGCAGCCATTCTTGAAAAAAATAAAATTTCGATTTAGTATGAGAATTAATGAATGGCACCACACAATTTATACATGCTGCAAAAATCTGAATAATAGGTAAAAAATAAAACAAGGCGCATGATCGAAAATTCGTTAAACTCTTAATCATCACATGCACACAAGATTAAAATTCTAACTATTATTTAACTAATGCGCTATACATTTCAATATTGGTTGCACCACATTTTGGGCAACACCCAGTCGAAATAGGACGCATAAAATGTCATGCAAATAATATTATATTAGGATAAATAAACACGAATTATTAAGCTTAAGTATGCATCAATGCATGATAGTGGATACATATGAATATCATAGAGGAATGCATGCATACTTCAATAGTTACCAAATAAATTAAAGTTAGATAATTTATTGCACTGCTATGCAAATACCTTCGCTAAAAAGAACTTAACTTTTACACTAATATATATAGTGCCCTAAATTGTTAAATGCATAATCAATTTTCGTTTGACTTTGGTCACTAATTTCAAAAAAGAAATATTAGTATAACTAGACTTAGCCATCAATATGATCTCTAAAGAGCCGAGTTAGTAATAAAATGGTTAACCTCATATGACATTGCATCTCTTTGGCTAACCATTTTATTTTTACATACTGCACCGATACACAAGAATCGGGCACTCCATATATCCACTCACTTGAAATCCAAATGAGATGCCGCATAATTTTTATTTTTATTTTTATTTTTTTAAATTATTTGAAGACACGAAAACATCATTTGAGAGCTCTGATTCCAATTATTACTAGTATGACATGATTAACAACCAATTAATAGACATACATATACACAACAAAATAATTAAATATAAATGTTACCTCGGATCATGATGAATTATGTGTTTCGCCTAGCGTCATTGGAGTTCATATGGGATTGATCGTACTACCACTATGGAGCACGATCTGTATCGACAACCTAGAAGCGGAAGACGAAGAGAGAACACACACCACTATTCTCTAAAAACTCAATTAATCAATGTTGTACATCTTTTATCTCCCTATAGATATTTGTAGAAATCCAAAAGGTATGGATCTAAGGTTGCGACCTTTGGTAGGACGTGTCCCTACATGTACTAAAGGAAAGAGTGCAACTTTCCACAATCTAGGGTTGCGATCTTTAGTAGGACGTGTCCCTACAAGTATTAAAGGAAAGAGTGAAACTTTTCACATGAAGTGACTCTTCACACACTTGACTCCATGCATGTTACCAAAAACTCAACAGTTGATATGTTACTTTGTGCTGGAGATTTCGAGTTTGATATCCTATTGCATCTCAATTGATTGAGCAAAGACATGCAATGGTTTCCCACTCAACCAATCAATCAAAACCCTATTACAAAAAATCAAATTAAATTACAAAGACAAGAACATGTATTCAGTTGATTGGATCACTCAACATTGGCAACTTCAACACCAGGAATGTTGCGAAAATCCTTCACAATCCTATATTCCTCAGTCCTGTACATGATTTGAGGTCCTTTGTGATACCTTATGTTTTTCATCTTACCCTTCACAGGCCTGATTGAGAGGCTATCCTTCGCCTTCTCCTTATCGAGATACATGCTGACCTGCTATGGTGGACTCCTCGTTAGTGGACCGTTTTTATTAGCTTTGGGAGGACCCAATGTAAATCAATATAGAAGTTGAAGGGCTAAAATCACCAAAATAATAGTCAGGCGCCAAATCTAAAAAACCTCAAAGTTTCATGGTTAATCGGTCTTGCCTTGTTTTTTTTTTATTGGAATTTTCTTCAATGCTTTGATGCGTATCTATTTCGGTTTTGTCTTGTTTTTTTTTTTTATTGGAATTTACTTCAATGCTTTGTTGTGTAATATATCTATCTTCTTATTGGTTTTCTTCTTCTTCTTTTTATTAACTTCGTTCTATACTTTGATGGGCAGTTCTTTTTGTTTGCTTTTTTTTTTTTTTTTTTTTAATCTGGATTTCCTTGAATGCTTTGATGGCCAATGCATTGATTACGGAGGATTTAAAAGGATTTTGAAAGCTTTCCATGAAGGGCATTGAATGGATTGGAATGGAAGAGTTTGATCCATGTAGCCAACCGTTGGGGTTGAGTCGTTGTTGTCGAAATTGTTGTTACATCTTTTTTTTTTTCCTTAATCTCGTTCATGAAGGATTTCTTTAGATGAGATTGGTGTAATGCAGGTTGGTTCTCCTAAAGAGAATGACAAAGTTGTAGTCATAAATAATGATGATGATGATGACGACGATGATGATGATAAGAATAAAAATGCGTGTGATGAAGTTGTAGACAATGTTGGCTCAAATGAGAATAAATTGAAGGATTGTCATGAGGTATGTACGGATGAAAATCATTAAATTTATTATTTCTTTTTATAACAATGGATGGAATGTATGTTGATTTTGTTTTACAAAATTGGGGAAGTCTCAGGGTGTCTTGAAGGACAATGACAGGAATGATCAGAGTAAAGATATTAAGAAGGATGGATGTCGTTCGAATGAGTAAAATTGAAGAGACGGGTCTTCCATTTTATGATGGGTAATTGATTGATACACAAATCGTTAAAATTCACACAATTAAGGAATACTGGTGGGTCTGAGGAAAGATTTATCCAGGATCAAATTGTAGAACTAGATTCTTTTTTTTTTTTTTCTTTTTTTTTTGAAGTTGTAAATTATTGGTTCTTTGCAGAATTCTTCTAGTAGCGGTAGGGATGAACTCAATTTATTGTTGAAGTGTACAATTTGTCTTTCTTCTTAGGCATGGTAACATCAATTGGAATTAAAATGACTATCCATGCGCTTATATTTTCTTTATGTCTTAATTGGTAATTCTTGTGCTCTTGACATCTCAGAGTCATTTCTTCTTTCCTTTTTCTGTAGCTTTGTAGCTTAGGGTTTTTTGCACGGTATTTTGTAAAGGAGAACTGCAGTTTCTGGATTGTATGTTGTGAACTGCATGGTGGCAACTCTGGTAGATGTAAGGCGGTTTTTATGATTTGCACAACGTGATCACGGTCTTGATGTTAAAACAATATAGCTTCTTAACTTTTCATCATGAGGTCGTTATATTTTGAAATCTTTTTCTCTCTGTATGCTTAATCGAAACAATGCAGATGAATAATCAGACTGATGAGTTGATGATTCATCTGCATAGCTCAACCAATGCAATTGATGACATCGAAGCAAAAATGAAGCTGTGGTCAGAGAGATTAATACAAGCTTATGCATCCACAATTATATCTAAGTTGTATACTATTTTTTGAAGTAAAATATTGTTGTTGAATTGCCAAAGCATGTCATGCTTTGCTTGCTACTTAATTGTTAATGCATTCGCATACTTTCTTTGTGAGCTAAATATTACGCAGGAATCCTAATGTTCGCACTGTTTTGCTCGCCACAAGGAAGTTGTATTTCACAGTACATGCTGAATTTTGTTAGCGCACGTGGTGATACCAAATCGACATGCTGGTGTCTGATAGTTTAAAACTAAAAATTGAGTATTACTATTTGCACCGGCTATTCGTACCTCACTTTTTGCTTCTTGCATCTCATTACTTTGTTGTACTCTATTTTTGAATTTTTTTGTGTTTATCCCACTTGTTTGTAAATTATTCCGAAATTACCTCCACCCTCAAAGAATGTTACTACATCTCCTACTCTCACTCCATCACCCATCAATTCGCTCAATTTCTCTGTTTTAGTAATTGTAGCGCATTTGTATTAGGTCACCAAGTGTGGAAAGATTTTCTTTCGTTGAACAAGGTTGTATGTGGTCGCATCGTGTCCTAGAAGTGAAGAAGTTTTTCCCGTGGGGTTCGGACGCACAAGGTCGAGACTTCTAAAGAGGTATCGATCCACTCTGACTGAAACCTCTAAAGAGGTAACGATTGATTCCGACTGAGAAATCTTTAGAAGTCTCAGTCGTGCACAAGGTCGAGACTTCTAAAGAGGTATCGATCGACTCTGACTGAGACCTCTAAAGAAGTAACGACCGACTCTGATCGAGACCTCTACAGAAGTAAAGGCCGACTCCAACTGAAACATCTTTAAAGGTTTCGATCAACTTCGACCGAGATTATGAAGGGAACTCAGTTTCAGTGAGTGATGAAGGGATCTAGCGAAGACCTCATTAGTGTTGTCGACCCCTGTATGTCTAAGGACTTATCAACCCTGTGTGTCCAACACCCGTAGGCAATAAGAACGAACAAAAAACTTCATAAGTCCTAAAAACATATATGAAAATGACAAAAAAAATAGTAGGTTTTGCTCAGAATCGTTGATATTTTCGAATCGATTCAAACTTTGCACTTAAAATGCAAGATTCAACCATCGAATTGAAGCTCTAAACTCAACAACAAAACCATAACACAATTTTGGCTCAAAAAGTATGAAAACCTCAAAAACAAACTTTGAAATTGACACTAAAAGAGATGATGAATGCACCCACGACGTCGAATTGATATGATTTTGCTCGAATTTCATCGGATTTAGGTTGGTGGTTAGAATGCAATTTGAGAGAAGGGTGAGTAGAGTATGGATGACTAAAAACCCTTTAGATGGAGGGGTAGTCGAGTCATTTTACTAGGGGCTGAAAAAAATTCAAAATGGGGTACGAAAGCAAAAGTGGGAATAGCATATGCCTTACTATTTACAAAAAAAAAAGAAGTATTACTTTGGCAAATGATTAAGCCTTCTCTTATTCTCGCTCTCAAAGAAAAGCCCTTTTCTTAGTCCTCGAGTTCTGGATACCAATTACATCATATTATTAATACAAATTTATACTAGATTGAAATGAGATTTATAGAAATAAACCAAGTGCAATTAAGAGAGAAAAAATGTCAATTTTGTTGTGAAGTATGGATGACCATGTTATGTAACTTGTATTTCTCATTAATGGTACCCTCACTTGTCCATGTATTGTCATGTTACTTGGAAACTTCTTAATGTATACCAACTCTTCTATGTATTGTCAATGTTGCTTGTGATGTGTTGTATAAATTGTGGTGTATGTATAACTTGTCGTCATGACCCAAATTTCTAATCTCATTTATTATCTATCATTACGATTACCGACCCGTATGTGCACTGATCAAGGCAAGATGGCCGAGGTATATTGTCACGGCCCAAATCTCTAAACCCGTTTTAATTTCTTAATCAGGATCACCGACCTTTGACGTGGGACCCACACTGTGATACGTACACCGACCGAGGCACGTGGTCGAGGTATATGGTATTTTTTAATTTTTGTATGCCTAGTGTTATGTATTGTGTAGACTTACTAAGTCAGTTTGTACGGTTGTAGGCGTCGAGACGAGAGCTGGGACACGCCTCGATATGCGTGTCGACTCGGGTACCGGGTAGTTGACAGGACCGAATATTAGGTAGGGGAAACGAAAACACACAAATTGAATAAAAATTTGTCAAGTAAACTCATATGGAATAGATATTGGTGACTAACGACACGATGGTATGCGAATATCACGGTTCGGACGCGAAACCGGGCGTCGAAACGCCTGAAAAACCGGGCGAGTGTCTTAGCGGTGTCACGAACAGGTGTCACACTTGTCCCAACTCAAGTCACACTTTTCCCAACCCAAGCAACACTTGAAAAAATTCAGGCCATGTGTCAACCCCACTTACATGCACACAAAAACCCACCAAACACTCCCACCTACACCTACACCCCCCAACAACATGCAAACCAAACCACTCATTCATTCTTGCTGGAGAATAAGAAGAGATTGCTGGAGGGGAATGAATCATCAAGGTCTTGAAGGAATCCATGGGAGTTTGTGAGAAATCCTCAAGCTACATCAACTAGGTACACATATTGAGTTGACACTTGAACAAGTTCTGGTTTTAGGCAAATTTCAGATAGTAGATCATTGAATATATGCAGTTGATTTATATATTTAGATTCCTCATTTCAAGCTGATAATCCAGCTATATTGAAGATCTTAATTTGGTGTTGAAATCATAAAGATATGAATTTTTGAATTTGCAACATCAAAACTGGAATTCTGCATGTTGTATTAGGAATCAACTTGGGTGATTTAGTCATAATCTGAACATGTTAGATCCAAATTCAACCACACCAGTGGCATTTGAAATTTCATATAGAAAGGAACAACGTTTCTTAACTGAAGGTATTCTGATTTGAATGTTTTCATTTCCAAACATGCTCTACAAATAGGTGCTGGAATTATAAAGGACAGTTTTGAAACTAAATTTGTTAAGGGTATATCTCCCTAACTACTTATCCAAAAGAGCTAATCTTTTAGTATGTTGTATTTGGATATATGTTCTGTCTTGTGACCAAAACGCGCATTTGTAGGAACTATAGATTGGGAGAAATAGATTTTCTAAATCCGCTGGTCGGATTAAATTTCAATCAGACCTATGTTTAGTAAAAGTATGATATCTCTTTCAGTTTAAATCGTAATTCTGAAAACTAAACCTTTCTAGAAAGCTAAGAGAGAGATCAACAATAATGGTAATGATGGAGGAATTCAATATTTGCACCATTTCATGCCTAAAAGTGCATTAAGATGTAGGACTGAAATTGAAACTTAATTTAGTCTTTAGGGGCTGATTTAGGATGATTGATTTGAAGTCTATTGAACCAATTTGAATACACAATAAACACACTAAATTGAGCTTAAATTCACTATTTGAACTAATGAGACACCAAACTCAGGAACCTAGGAAAAAGGGTACGAGAGAGCGAATACAAGACTTGGTGTATCTGGAGGCCAGTAAAGCTAGGACTTTACTTTGTTGTTGTGAGTATACCCATTGACGATTTTACTTGGCATTTCATTCCTATAAATTGTTGTCCTTGCATTTTCGATTTGACTATTTACCTTTGTACTCTTATATCATGTGATTCTTTGTGTTTATGCTCATTCGATGAGTCTAGTTTGCATGATATCCATTTATTTGATTTAATTCATTGATTCCATTCCATGCTATGTCTATTCTTGTTGTTTTAAATGTGATTTAAATGATAGATAGCATGCTATTAGGCTAGTGAATATCTTATAAATGTTTAAGAGGACTTGTATTCATTATTTGTTTAGGTGTGTAGATGTGCCTATGCCTTGACAATCCATACTTGGTATTTCTTGAAAATTTAAAAAGTAGTTGTTGCATTTAGGTCCCGTACTTGATCGAGGTGTGCGTGAATCACGGGGTTAGAGTCCCTGGGGATGTCGGCACACGTTACCTGACATTGTATGACACTCGTGGTTAGAGTCCCTGAGGTGGTCAACACACCGGGGTTAAAGTCCCCGGTAACACTTAGGTTAGAGTCCCTTGTGCTATATGATTTTTGGGTCGGGGTGACACGTTTCACTGCCGACCGGACCTAAATCACTACTACTTAGCCCAGTGTCAGTATCACTTGTTTAACTCTGGTATTTACTCGCATATGGTTTATTTTTCAGTTTTCCAATTTATATGCTTTTAAATACCATTTGAATATTTGGAAATGCAAATTAAACTTGTCATCAGGGATTACTGTTTTATTTTTGTACTCACCGTCCTTTTTATGACGGCGGGTGCAGAGGCGTCTTCTAGCAGGCCGGGCAAAGAGAAGATCGGTGATTATCCCTGAGCCCGCGGTGCGTCACTACATCGATTGTAGGTATTCTTTTGATATTTTGATTGTATAGTTTATATATGTCTTTAAGATATTTTTTGGGGTTGTATATTGGGTTGAGCGTTAGTTCCCCGACTTGACTTAGACCATTTTATCGTTTCAATGAATTTTGAAGGCTACATATATTTATGCGATGACATTTCCTAGTTTTCCACACTCGGATATTATAAATGGCTTCCGCATAATCAATAAGACTTCCGCTAATAAATTCATTTAATAAAAGGTTTAATTAGAAAAGGCTGACTAATATGTAGTTAAGTCCTGCGTGGATATGATTAGGGCTTAATTACGGGATTAGGCCGGGCGGTGCTCTAGATTAGGAGAGGGGCCGTCACATATATGTTAGATTTGTTATTGTGTATGCCTAGTGTATTGTATATGTGTAGACTACTAAGTCTCTCCTACTTGTGTATAGGTGTCGAGACGTAAGTGGGGAAATGCCTCAAGATGCATGCTGACGTGGGACTAGGGTAGAGAGTGATGCGGTTTGGTTTAAGCTTAGTGTAGCTTAAATAGTAGAATTAATGTGGCTATAAATGATTTTATATTAAATGTAAACTAATTTAGCAAGTTAAACAATAGCCATTTGATCATCCTCAAGATGCGTGTTGACACATCAAGAGATCAATTGAGTATATAATTGGTGTTAGTGATATGGAGTTAGTGGAGATTAGTGGAGAGTTAGTGGAATTATGCCAAGTTTTAGGTCATTAGATAAGTCTCGAGATAAGTATGTACATAAAGATCAATGGCTAATAATCAATCTTATCTATATATATAAGATTGAATTATCAACTCATGCAACCATTTCATTTCATTTCAAGACTTAGGAGTTAAGCAAGGTTATTGGAGAAGAATAATCAAAGAAGATCAGCAAGATTGAGGGATATTTTGATGGTTTTAGAGGTGGTAGATCAAGTTGTTTGTGTTCATCAAACTAGGTAATTTTACATACACTAGTAATTTACTTAAGTTTGATAAATTTATGAAGTAAATGATGTGTGGCTTGTCGTGAATTGACGTATATGATTAAGTTTAAAGCAATAAACACAAATTTTTCTTCATTATGACTACACTGCAAAACAGTTTCAGTTTATGTTCGGACATTGTTTAGATTAATAAACTACTAACACATATTCAAAATGAACATTGCAATAAAATAAATAAAATACATTAATAAAAAATATCTCTTATTAAATTCTTGATTCCCCAAAAAAATCTTCAAAAGCAAGAACAATAAAAATAAATCTGGAACTAATTAAGGTCTTCGAGAGTAATCAAGGATCAGTTAAACTAATCAAGAGCAATTAATCTTAAAGCCTAGGGTTCATATATATATAGCATTCTAAGCAGTACAAATCCCAATCTAAATGAAATTCCTTATTGTTATCCAATATTTTTGTATTCGACTTCAGCGATTCCAGACCGAATCCTCTATCTTTGCTGATTCACTATCTAAATCAATGGAAATATGCCCATATAGTTCATCGATTTATGTAGCGATTCCTAGTATATTACTGATTCGTCATTGATTCACTGGTAGTGAATCTTAGTTCATTTTCCGATTCACTACTTATTCGTTGTGTCTTTTCTCCATATGATTGAATTCTTACTTTTCTTTCATTTTTCTTCAATTTCTTTACATAACCTTAATATTACCTTAAATCACAAAAAACAAGAGAAAACCCAGTGTAATATAGCCTCTTACATCTAAAACCACCCTAAAAGATAGCGTAAAACATTGTCTAATTATTCACTTATTAAAAACTCAACCAGTATATCGATATCGAAATATAAATAATAATACACGAAACAAAAAATTTAAAACTTTTCCGATAATATAAATGATATATGGAAATTCAAAGTTTATCATGTTATATCCCACCTGATTAGGGCATCTGACCGACCTAGATTACATTAATCCCCTGATATCTAGTCAGCCTTAACCTCACCATCAATAAACAAACAATATCAAGGCTTCATAATCATTAAATATAAACTTTATTATCCTAATAGAATCCTAAAAGTTAATTTGAAACCTTAAAGTCCGTTTACATTGATTAAAATAATCCTCAAAACTCACTAAAAAACTTCAACCTCACCTATTTTGTTTCTAAACTTACACTAAAAAACCCGACCTTCAAAAATCTTCAATAAAACCTGCTCATCTTTGTGGAAATTTTGAAGGACTCACAATCACCCCGTAACAATATAGTTCATCAAAACACACACACACACACATACACACACACACGCACACGCATATATATATTCATTCTAACCTAATTTAAAAGATAAAAATCCTTAAACCAATATTACCTTAACTCCATAATCATCCCAATCCATCTCCAAACTGTTACAACCATTCTAAAAGAGATCCTAACCACCCATGAACAAAAAAACTCATTTATATAATATATTATATAAAAAACAATACATTCATGAATCTTCAATAATTATTTACACAAAACTACAACTAGCTTTTAACTAGCTAACATGGGGTAACTTTTTAACCTTGAAAACCACAATATTTGTCATGATAACAAAAAAGAACTTGTACAGCTTACTTCATATTTTTAATAGACTCCAAAAACACTCAAATCGGATCACAAATGGTAAAGTTATTAATTTTCCAATATACACTATTGATTAGGCGACCTTTCCTTATTTTGAACTAACGAAACCTATCCAAATCAATGCTTATGCAGTAAATCCTCAAAAATCAACATTACACACCGAGAAACCATACACTACCAAATTCAATATATTTCTTAGCCCTTGGAGTCAATTTGAAAAAAAGCCTAATTATTCGATTCGTCTAGAAATATAATGTAAATCAATTTTAACTATAAAGCATATTCAAAAACAGTTATCAAGTGAATTGCATCAATTCAATTTACCTAAACCATAATCCACATAGGTGGAATTTATTCCAAATTAACACAAATCAATTCAATATACCAATTAACAACAATTCTAGCCAATTTATATCAAAACCCAACGAAGGAAATTGATAAATTGCGAGAATCCAAATGGAATTGTGGAAAAATGCCATGAATTAAGAATTTATCAAATTGCGAGCCGAATACCTCATCTCTACCATAGGAACTCGACTTAAACAAATTGTCTCGCGGCACATTACAATTTTGCAAGAAGAAATCAGACAAAAAATCGAACGTTTGGAAATCAAGGACCAAAAGTATCCGTAGAGAGGTGTAGGATTCAAAGAAGCGTTTTCTCCTTTATTTAAATCGATTTTGTTGAAATCAATCGATTGTGATTTCTAAGTTTATATATATATACATAAGCCCTCAGCTGCTTGTCAACAACTTAATTTCTTTATTATTAATTCTTGAAATCCTTATTTTGATGTATTTTGGCTTTCAATGCTTGTTTTCGATTCGCTTTTTCACCAAATTGAGTCAACTTCTTGATAAAATGATGAAATTTCATAAAATGTACATATAATGGTTTTAGTCACACCAAAACCCAAAAAATCTTAAACTTGTGCATGGCATACTAAAATCTTAATCTTCTTGTCATACTTAACCGAACTTGAACCAATTTAGACCCAATCTCAACCTCAATCACCGTCAATCAACATGAAACTCGAAATGAGATCTTGCACTAACTTCGCTCTTATTTCACACTGCCTATAATCCCGACTTGCACATAAACCGAGGCAAAATCCCTAAGTCGGCTCGTTAAGCCCATTTAAACTCACTTTTCAATTTTTAAACTTTTACCACCTTTAAGTTTTCACAAAATTTGAAATTAAAGTTTAGAACCGCATTTTAATTATCTCGGAACTCATTTTGCAATGTGTCTCGAGATTAAACCCTGTGAGTCTCAGATTTACTCAATTAAATTTAAATTTTCGAAATAACATAATATATATTACAAAACACTAGGCACACATCACACGATAAAAAATTTCATGTAAATCTCCATTTCACTAGTCCATAGCTCTCGATTCGTGGCCTAAACCATAATTAGGCTTTGTTAATCCATGATTAGCTGATTATCGGCTTAAAAATTCAAGGATTTGACAATTTTTGCAACTAATAAAAATTGTCCTCAAAATTAAAATCGAAAGCAAATTTTCCTTGACTAAAAGAGATCTGGAAAATGCTCTCTCATATACGCCACTTGTTCCCATGTTAACTCCAAATCATCATGAAATTGCCACTTAACTAATACGAGTGGATCTTTTTAATTTCTGAAGCCTTTGAATCTTACCATCCTATCAGTCCAAATCAGTGATGGTCTTTGCAAGGGGAGACTTTCAAATAAACTCAATCTCCTTCATTATATTGCACGACCCGATGATATAGATCATAACAAATTTTGTGCCTTTCCCGAGCCGATTTCAATCTTAGACGAATTTGCTGGACAACATTATTGTGATCTTGTAACATCTATGGCCCAAACTCCACCAAATCCTCCAGTTCAGCCCAACCAACAGAAGAATGATGACTTTCTATGCAATGCCTTAAACGGAGCCATCTTGATACTCAATTGATAATTTTTATTTTAAGTGAACTTGCACAAAGGTATGTATTCTTCTCATAAACCTCCAAATTCTAGTATACATGCCCCGAGTATGTATTCCAACACTTGGATCAATCTTTTAGTCTAACCATTCACCTGTGGATAAAATGCAGTAGTAAAATGAAATAAAGTGTTGAACAATTTTTGTATGCTCTGTAACAACCGCGATGTGTACCGAGCACTTCGACTAGAAACTATCATCAATTGCACTCCATGCAAGCGAACAACCTCTCACTCATACAACAAGCTCAATAGTGTAAGCGTATCAGAACGTGATATAAGAAGAAATTAACGAGCCTTTATCAGTCTATCTACAATAACCCAAACTGAATCATGTTTTTTCCGTGAAGTAGGTAGATGAGTAATAAAATTTATTACAATATGTTCCTATTTCCATTGAGGTATGAGAAGTGGTTGCAACATACCTCCATATTTTTGTCGATCAGCCTTAACCTGTTAGCAAAACTCACATCTCCTTAATTCTATAGTCACTCACATCGGGTTTCATCCTTAGCCACTAATACAATCACCACATGTTATGATATATTTTGGTCCTGCCAAGATGAATGTTATAGTGAGATCAATGAGGTACTCTCAATATCTCATCTCAAACCTTACCTACCGATAGAATCCAAAGTCCACCTTTAAACCTTAAATTCTAATTCGCAGACTTAGCCTAATCTGGATTATTGCAGTAAATAGCAAACTCCTTGAAATTCGTGTACTTCATATCAGCTTGTTGAAGCCTTTGATAAACTCATCTCAATGACCTTTTCAAACATACCATACTCATAAGGTGATCGCCTTTTCCACTCCCAAAATGCATTATCTCATCCTTTTGATCATATCAATTCAACATTTTTCTTAGTTAATTTAGTGATTGGCACTGTTATCTTAGAAAAATCTTTCATAAATCTACAATAATAGCCAGTAAAACCTAAAAACATTCCTCTCATTGTCACTGTGGTAGGATCAGACTAGCCAATAATAGTCTCAATCTTGGCAGATCTACAAAAATTCTTTCATACCAACCACATGATCTAAACGCTTCACCTCAAACAACTGAAACTAGCATTTGATAAGATTGGCGTATAACATATGATTTCTTAAGGTTTAATGAATTACTCTGGGATGTTGTTCATGTTCCAAATAATAAATTTATTTAGTTTTCTGTAATCAATACAAGATCTCAGACTACCGTCATTCTTTTTCACAAAAAGGATTGGTGCACCCTCACGGTGACATACTAAGGTGAATAAACCTTTTTTCTACCAACTTCTGTAGCTATTTTTTTAACTCTTACAACTCTTTTGGAGCCATTTCATAAGGAGGTGGAACTCCAGGTAAGTTATAGGGAGAATTATCAAAAATTCATAAAAAATAGAATATCCTCCAGTTTAATATTAGGTCTATCCTCGGTACTAATGGTTCTGGCAAAAGATTCCATTTCATGAAAAATGGCTATCCTAGCCCTAATGAGAGGCAACTTACATGATGTTCTAATGTAAGTGAATATTATACAACCCAGAATATAAAAGAACACTATCTTATGAAAACAATTTAAATGTACACGATAATCAACTAACCAATCTACTCCTAATAACACGTTAAACTCTATAAACTCAACACATGTAGAAAATCTGCCATCTCGTGTCCGGAGATCTCAATAATACATTTCTCACATACAAAGTAAGGACACACCTTATCTCATTGGGTTGAGGACAAGATGAATAGGGACTTGCAACATAGTTAACCCTAGTTCAAGTATCATAAGAGTAGATAGAAATGAAATCGCCAGTCCCAGAATTAATTAAAGCATGCATAGGTCGACCATAAACTAAAATTGTACCTTTGCTAAGAGTATGATTTGCATCTAAATCTGGTTCAGTCACCACCTGAACACATTTCTTAATATGTTATTGAGGCTATGACACACTAAAGGACGCTTCCTAAAGTTATGGACATGCAATCTTGTAATGTCATTTCTTTCCACACCCAAAACACATAATTACACTTGGATTCTAGGGACAATCTCAGCTTATGTGACCCCGTTTCCTACACCCAAAATGTGTAACTCTAGGTCTACTACCTATAGAAGGTGCTTGACTAGTTGCTGATCGTGGCCATAAGTATAACGGCTTGATTGTAGTAATAATGTGACCAACTAATGTTTATTACACATATCATCCTCAGGGAAAGGGTATTGCACACAATGCACTTAGTCAGGTTCACTTCGTTGCTAAGAAAATCTCTTTTGAATTAGTTTTTATCTAAACTACTTTATTCTAGAAAACAATGTAAATAACTTGTACTCTTATATTAAGAAGATCTTAGTTCACAACTTCACCTAGGTAATGAATTACTATCTTTTTAATATCTCACTTCCTTAATCTTCAGTATGTGTGTTCAATGCTCAATTAGAATTGATAGATTTCCTTAAGATTCAGTTCAACCCACTGTCGTGGTTGAAAATATCCTAATGTCTTTAAGTTCCAAATCTTTAGATTCATAATCACTTAGTATACTATCCGTGCTCCCTTATCAATAACTATATGTTGATGTTATATATTTTATGGTTGTATCGTCCATATCTAGCTTAAAAGTCCCAATGGTCCTGATAACTCAAAAAACCTCTAATCAATAAACATGTGAATAAAATGTTCATAGCATTACGCATAAAATCAATAAAACCTCGAGACATTGCACTATTTATCATTATAATCTATTCATACTTCCTTTAGCATATATTTTATAACATATGATCCATTGATCCCTAAGATAAAAGAACTACTCAATCATCATTTAAATCAACATACACATCATGGTATTCACTGCAATCAAAGATTAAATTAAATAACTTCAATTAAATCAAGGAAAGAATATCGAATAACCACAAGTGGAGTCTTCAATGTCTTCTCCTCCAAAATTCTTTTAATACTCAAACACAATGTAAAATTATGCTAATTTGTGGTATACGATTGCTTTTGGTGATAATGTATGGGTTTACTACTTTTTAATACGATTTATACCCCTAAGACTCTTTAGAATACAATTACACACCTTATTTAACAATTCCAAACAAATTAGAATTCTAAACTTTTTATTTTTATGTACGTCATTGTCTTTAAATGACACCACTCTATGTGTGTTACGCCATGACACCGCCACAACTTCGACCTTTTGTGTGTATTTTCCTTTCACATTAATTTCAGCGCTCTGCATTTTCCATCCCGACGTCGTGTGTACAATATCACGGCACCGCCACTGCGCCACCTTTATTGCACCATTTTTCTTGCATTCCTTCCTTCTCCATGTCGTGCCCACGCCTTGTGCACTCTTCTCACGGCGTCAAGCCTTCATGCCCTGGCGTCAAGTATGATTTTGTGCATTTTCTCCTCATTTCGTCATGAAATCACTCCTTTGTCTATTTTATACCTTGTTTGCCTGCATATACATAAATACCATCAATTAGAGCTCATTCCAAAATGTTTATACCAAATATATTACCGAACTACTCATATATATATATATATTAGTTTAATTAATTACTTATGAAATACCTCCAGACTTAGGCTTTTGCACATCTCGAGCTACTACTACTACTACTACTACTACTACTACTACTACTACTACTACTACTACTACTACTACTACTACTACTACTACTACTACTACTACTACTCTGCTGCTGCTGCTATCACTATCAATCGCTATCAAGTATTTAGCTTCGCTTTCTTTCAAGCTCTTCATTATTGCTCAAGCTATCTATCGCTATTGCTACTACAATACTTAAGTCTTCAAATAATTTCAAGTTAATAATCCACTCAAGAGTTTTTCTTCGCAAAAACTAATATTTTTGAAAACATGTAGCTTTAACAACACATATAATTCACTTTCGAAACTTAAAAGTTGTTTAAAACTAAAACAATCACTACTCACAAATTTATCTCACCTCAACACTCAAGTGGAAAGTGTATAATCTCATGGTTTCTCATTAAGCTCAAGAATTCACAAAGAAGCACAGATCATACTAGTTATGTAGACTTTAGTACTTCAAGAGTCTATATGACTTAATATTGTTAGAAAGAAAACTTAACTAAGCTACTTATATTCAAGCTAAGTCTTTTCAATTGAAGAGTTTTAATCTAACTTTCGCCTTTCTTTCATTATATATATATACATCTCTTTTTCTTTTCTTTTCTCCTAATGTTTTTTTTTGTTGTACGATCGCCGCTCCTTTTCCTGTAGATTTAATTTTTTTTTCAATTTTTCCAACCATCAAGTTCTTTGCTCCTTTTCATGTAGAACTTATGTGACTCTCTATCTTTTATTTAAAACTATTATCAATACTTCTCACTTTCATTTTATCAATTATGTTTTAAATCCAAGTTTTCATTTAAACATCATGTCTATCTCTTCCTTTATTAGCACTAAGTTTTTATTTACCTTTATACTTAAGTAAGAATCATACTTATTATAGAATTCCTTAGAGATCTAACGTTTTCCACAAGAAGTGTTCTAGTATTACTTTTTATTTTGCTTCAAGTTCATGGTCTTCTATAACTCTAGGTTTCTAATCATGAAATCATACCATTATTTACAACATTTCTTATTTTCTTTAAATATTTGATAATACTCTATTGAGTTTCATGTCAACAAGATAATTGTATTCTTACTCATCCTCAAATAAGACATGAGCTTTACAAATGAATTACTCATTACATACTACCATATACAACCTAATCTATACTTCCTAAACACATTCAAATAATAAGTAAATGAAAAAGAATACACTACCATGTTTTCCTTTTTAACTACTTCTAAAATGAATACTTCCGATCATATCTACAGTGTTTATCATTCTTTCCACTTCCTATAATTTAGTGTTGATGCCCCCAAACTTAAACTAAACCTTGTTCCAAAGGTTTAAAAATAAGACTGAAACATAAAAATAGTAAACATACCAACAAAATAATAACAAAACTTAAAAATACATATACATAAAACTTAAACAACTAATAAATTGACAAAATATCCCAAATGTAAAAATAATTAGTTAAATGTATATGTCATCTCCCCAAGGTTTAGAGAAATCCTAAGACTCGGACTCTAGGACTGTGCATCATTATCAACATCATATTCATCATCAGCTTCAGCATAGGATGGTGTCAAAAAGTGCTTCACCTTTCTGCTCTATATCATGTCAGGATCAAACATGTAGTTTGGTGCTACTGGAAAGATAATAAACTTATTAGTAGGTCACAACCTTCTTCTCCTCTTAAATCAAGCTATGTCCATCTCATGATCTTCAAATACCATGAAGTTTCGCTATCCATTCAGTCGGTCTTGAATCCTCCTTTGCCTATCATACTCATATCTAAATAAGGCTTCATGATACCGAACCATGTCCTCTATGTACTGTCTCCTCATCTCAACAATCCATAGCCTCTACTATCATGGATTCAAGTCCTCATGGGGTGGTACTAGTGCTTGTGGTGGTGGAGGTAGTGGAAAAACTTCAGGACCATCCAAATTTTACTCTTTGATCAGTGGGTCTACAAATTTGTAGCCCTCAACAAATCCTTGCTGGTGATATTCCTCCTCTCCATATCCTTCATTTTGCGATTCTTGGGTCAACTCCACTACTACAGCTGCTATTGCGTGATCCTCTTGCTCCTTGGTCAACAACTTAGCCTCTAGCCTTTCCCTTCAGGCTCTCTTTCTCATCCTCAGAGTCTTGGTATCAAGTTGATGATCTCAAGGTTAGCATAAACTCCTCATCTATTGTTGCTTTTGCCTCAATATAAAATTCCTAATACCGAATCAATCACACTCCAGCCTTCAAGCACATTTCGATTATTAAGATTGGAAACAACATTTTGTTGTCTCTCTTAGTCATTATAGACTCCCTTAAGTTCTTGTAGATGATCCCCCCCATGTTGATCCTCTCATTCTTTATAATCTCATATAAGCAAGCCACCTTTAGCTTGTTGATCTCGCCCTACTGAGTGGTTGGGGATAATGAAGCAACTAGAAATTGTTGCCACATTCTTTAAACTCTATTCGCACTCACCTTCTTAATGTGTTATGGCACATTCTCAGCTCCCATTATCCTTCCTTATTGTCCTCAACAACCAATGCTCTCTCTATGGCTCTAAAAGGATATAGGTTATAGGGTTTCTTTTACATATCATCCGAGAAGGTCTGTGATTCTCCAACCATACTCAAGTGATCTAACCATAGATGCCATTATATAATGCTCTTTAAAAGGGACTATTACTCCTCTCACCTTCACTGTGTCACTTTTCTTTGTAAACTTCGCATTGACATAAAATTCATAAACAAGTTCACTCACTTTATTAACCTTTTTCTCTCTATAGTCTTAAGTGAATTTCTCCTAACCTTGTCGCCTAATGAGATTGTTAACCCTCTTGTCATACTTAGTCAGTAGGTTTATTCCTCTTTTGCAAATGGATTCCCTATTCTCAATGGCCTCATATATCTCCTTAACCTTTTTACTAATGTAATAATTAAACTTAAAGGCCTCGGGGCATCCTCATTTGAATCTCTTGAGGATGATGACTCATTATCATTTGCCCTAACTTTACTAACATGACTTGTTTTCCTTCTTATTCTTGGGATGTTCTCAAAAACCCAAACAACACAACAATGCAACACGAGTCTTCAAATCACCTAAAATATCAAGTTTCATTCATAAGTGTTATTCACATGCCAAATAATGCAAAAGACGTAGACTGGTTCACCATAAGCTGCATTGATGCTCTAAATCCACACAACTAAAAACTCCTATCTAGCAAACCTCGTTTCCACAATGCATGCAATTTCATCAATAATATCCAAAAATTTCAAATCATAACTAATGAAATTGTAAATTTACCCTAATGTCAGACTATTTTTTTATGTAGATTACTCTTTCAAGCCTATCAATCAAAGCCCTCTCGCCTTGCTCATAAACTAAAACCAATTTGTTCTCTTGAATCAAATCTCCAAATCAATGACCTAGCTCTCCTCCTTGTGCAAATCCAAAATGCACTCTCTTATTTCACTCTCAATCACTAGGAACACTCTTTTTCTCACTTAGAATATCTTAAACTTGAGTTCTAGAGGGATGTATGCTTGGTTGGTTGTGTATGGGATATGGTTTCAATGTGAAAAATATAGATTTAAATCGGTTTAAAACCACCATCCTTGATGCTGACACCGTCCCTTATAAGGCACAGTGCCGCTATAGTGTGACCACGACGTTGAGACCACTATGAGCATTTTTTTCCTCACGACTTAGTGTTGTGCTAGTGCCGTCCTTGTTCACTTATGGCGCCATGTGTAAATTTCTCATTCTCCCGGCTCTGTGTATTACAATACAAGGTGCCTTTACAACGTGAACTACCCTACATATAAAAAAATTCATAAAACTTCCCTGTAATTCTTCCATTTACCTGACCTTAACTACTTTAACTCCGTTGCTCTTTTACACTATTTACTAAATTAGTTGAGAATTCTCCATTTTGATGAAAGGTCACTCGACAAATGGTCTTTCCTGCACATTTAGCACAAACTTTCAAAAGTTAAAAATTACTTAAACGTTTGGGTTGTTCTAACTAAACTAAATGAATATCTTAAATTTAAAAACTCAAATTAAAAACCCATGGGCTGCCTCCCAATAGCGTTTCGTTTAACGTTATTAGCTCAACGACTTTTCGCTCGTTTAGTCTAAGTCTGAATCGAGATACTTTTTTTTATAGGTCAGAGATAACGATATCTCTCCAATTTGGATGTACTTCTTGCCTTTCAATAAAGACAATCTTCTTGCTATCATCATCCTCCTCGATACTCATTGTGATCATTTTCTTCCTTGTATGCAAGCTGCATTGACAGTATTCAAGAATGGCCACCTAAGTATCATAGACACATCATCATCTACATTAGGATCCATAATCTCAAAAATAGTGATAAATGTGAATCTACATACTTTCACATGCACATTCAAGACTCTCCATATTGTTGGTACCAATTTACCATCAACTATTTGCAATTCCATTTTATCGACACAATTGATCTTCAAATCCGCTTGTAACATGTCCTTTACATGCATTACACTGACCGAGGCTTTTGTATCACTCAAAATGTTTATAAACCGTGCCCATCAATGCTTAATGGCATGTGGATATCTCCATTATCTGTCCTCTTAATTGGTTGAAGTTTTGGTGTGAACTTGAATTTTGGTTCCGACCTCTTTGGAACAACCTTGATGCTATTTCCTTTCAGTGCTTCTTAAGAAGGTCCTTCATCATGTTGCTTAACTTCCCATTATTTCTTCCCCTTCTAGTTATTCTTCAAGCATTAATATTTTGATACTTGAATCCTTCTAGCTCATCTTGCCTCACTTCCTTTCCTTTCTCATGCATCACTTCATATTTTCTCATAACCAAAGTGTTGAATCTTTATGGCTTGTACATCACTTGCTCTTGAATTGGCTCATCCATTACCATAATGCTCATCATATGAATAACAATAACATTCTCTTTGGGATTTATAATAGTGTTACTCAGAAACTGGCCTTTTTTCCTTGAATTTAAAGCAATGGCTAGCTGACCAAACTGTCTCTCCAGGTTCTTGACAGATTGTGGTCTCTCATCATCCATCCTCTTTAGAGTTTGCTTCACATTTTCCATATCTTTCTCATGCTTCTCATGGAGTTCCTTATTGTTGATGTCGATAGTGTGTAAGAATTTCTCAATTGACTTCAATGAAGTTATTTCTTTGCTTTGGCCTAGTTTCCCTTATTGGAATTTTTGATCAAAACCTATAGGTAACTTCAGTGCACTATTAGGACTTGCATATGAGAAGTTTGGGTTGTTGTATCCTTGATAAAACCTTTGAGGAGCCATTCCTCTCAACCTAACGCTATTTCCATAGCTTTGGTTGTTCATGAAGTTGAAAATTCCAAACTCCTTTCCTTGCTGCATGTCCATTACACTAACCACCATTGCTTAGTGATTAACGGGTTGTTGTATCGCTTGCACTTGTGGAATTTATTGTCCTATTTGAAGCTTCGCCATATGAATACTCAGGTTAAATAGTTGTGCCACGATTGAGGCTTGCGAAACAATATCATACATGTGTGCTGGCTTTCTTTTTATGGAATGGTACTTGTTATAGAGTTCTAAGACATAAAACCCAAAAGATCTAATGCGCCATTTTCATCCATGGTTAGTAGAGAACCACTTGATGTGATATCCACTAATGTTATGGTGCTGTGATTCATTCCATAGTAAAAGATCTGTAGTTGTGCTCATTTCACATATCCATGTCCTGGGCATCTACTCAGTACATCTTTGAATCTTTCCCAAGCCTCACCAAGAGACTCGGTATCCTCTTACTTGAATTGATTGATTTCCAATTTTCTTTCACTGACCTTCATTAGGGAAAAAACTTGTCTAGAAATATTTCTTTGATTTCCGCCTAGGAAGTCATACTCCTGTGTTTAGTCTTTAGAAATAGGAGTTGGTTTTTCCACCTAATCAGAATGGGAAATTTCTCATCCCGATCACCTCCTTTGTAACTTCGATAATGTGCACAATATTACACTTCTCTAAAAAACTCTCTACACGTGCAACTGGATCATCACTTGCTAGCCTATTAAATAGGATATTATGCATCATGTTGATTAAATATGGTCTCAGTTCGAACTTGGTAGTGTTAGATGGAAGCCTCATGACTCCATTATATGTCTCTTGAACTTCTTGCTTGAAGTAGTCACAAAGACATCTTTGTCCTTGCACTTTGTCTTTCACAGCCAGGTCACCTTCGGGTTGGTTATTCCATGGGCCCTGTTGTTAGTTTCAGTTCCCCATTTGATCCTCCGCCTTATTGATTCTTTTCTATTTCTTTCCCTTGTTAGTGCTGCCAATCTTAAGATTGTTAGGCACCAAGCCTTTCTCTCTTTTACTACATGTACTAATTCTCCCTGAAAAGAAAACACAAAAAATCAAGTGCAAATTGTCAAACTTGAAAATCAAACTCTTTTTTTCATAAACTTGAAAGTAAATTACTTAAAGTAAAAGCTTAACAATTTTGCGAACTAAACTAAACTAATGTGTGTCTACCTATCCCCAACAATGGCGCCAAAAACTTGATCGTAGTCACAAGTATAATGGCTTGATTATAGTAATAATGCGATTGACTAATGGTGATTACGGTTGTTGGAAATTTTTTGTACCTTTGAAACCTGAGCTTTGTTTTGCTCCACGACACTCTGATATCATCGTAATTCGCGTTGAAAATCTGGTATAGTTATATAAGCTCTGGCTATGTCTCAAACCTCTCGTAGAATGTTCTGCTTAGCCATTGATGTTGTGGTACTAAGTCTTTCCTTTAACCTATATTGTATTTGCGCATTTTCTCATTCTTTATCATACTTGACTTTCCTACAAATCTCTACAAATAATTAAATTGTGCATCGTACTGAGCCTGTGACATATCTCCTTGAACTAGAAAATCAAACTTTAGTTTCTTTTGCAGAATCATACTCTTATCATAATACTGCTTACTGAACTCTTCAAAAAGATCAGCCCAAGTATTAAATACAGGGTGCCCGTCATGGAGATACCTCAACTAAATCTTAGCATCATCCTAAAGATAGTATGAAGATATCGAAGCTCTCAAGTGTTCATTAGTACCCAAAATATTATGAAGCTTTTAATGATTCAGAACCCAAGTCTCCATAGTTTTGTCCTATGATTGGCAACTTTCTTATTCTTTTCAACGTCTGACTACATAGATGTAGGTTTTGGAACAATTGCAAAATGGATTTAGGTTTCATTGTTCTAGATATTTGTCTAGATATTTATTTACTATTGAATATAACCTATTCGATTGATTGCGATTCTAGATTCTATTAGTGTCATGGCCCAAATTTCTAATCCTAGTTTAATCTCTTAATCGGGATCAAACGACCCATGATGTGGGACCGGTAGTGAGATACGAGTCGTAACCGAGGCTAGGTGGATGAGGTAAATATTATATTTTTTATGGTGTATGCCTAGTGTGTTATATATTTGTAGACTACTAAGTCATTTCTACTTACGTATAGGTGTCAAGGCATGAGCGGAGATGCGCCTTGATATGCATATCGGCATGGGACCGAGATAGAGAGCAATGCAGTAAGTTGGTATAAGCTTTATAGTGCTTTCATAAGTGATATAAATGGGGCTATGATTGATCATGTATTAAAACACTTAAGTTAGTAAGTTAAACAAATAGCCTCTTGATATTTCTCGAGACATGTGTTGGCACATCTCAACACAAATCGAGTCACTCATTAGTGTCACTTGGCATGAGTTAGTGAGACATGTGTTAATAGGTGAACCATTAGATAAGTCTTGAGATACATGCGCACATTAGGATCAAGGGCTATCAATCAACCATATCCAATTCATGACTATAAAGCTTTTGGTTAACATAAGCAACATAACTCTTTTATTTTGAATTCTTAAGTGAAAAGCAAAGCTTGCTGGAATGAAGAGAGTAGCAGGAGGAAGAAGAACAACAAATTTAGCGATTTGGTGAAGAAGAACTCAAGCTAAGCTAGTGTACATCAAGTTAGGTAACTTTTCTACACCATAAACATAACTCAATTCAATGAATTCATGTATTTGATGATATGTGCTACTGTTTTATGTTTGTAATGATGTATTGGAACTTGGGAAGTGTGTATGGATGTGTTCAAGGCATTAGCATAGCCTATGTGTGGAAAAACTCATAATTCTGTTTGTAGAATTCAGGATTCTACAACACATAGCACGCTACGTAGGATAGGTAGCGCGCTACGTAGATCATTAACGTGCTTCATGGGGTCATTAGCACGCTACATGCTATGACAACATAAAAAAATCAGCAAGTCTCAAGAGGTCCTTAAAATTTTATAAATGAGTCTGATATGCTATGTAAAGGCCCAAACATACTAAAAAACATATGATATGATGTCAAGAACCTAGGGAAGTATTCTGGGGATTCAAATATGAGTTTCGAGGTGTTAGGAGGATGGAGTAGCATAGGAAATTGCGTGGATTGTAAGTAAACTGATCGAGATATTTATTTACATTTCATTCCTATTCATATGCTCATTTCTAGTCATTTGGACTGATTTATCTTGGTATTCAATATGCCATGGACTGTTGTTCTTTCTCATTACATGTGGTTGCTTTCATGGTATAATTTGTTGATCAAATGATTTCATTGACTTCAAATCATGTGCAATGTCATTGTTGATTGTTAATACATGTGGTCAGTGAAATAGCAAGCTATTAGGTAGGTGTTACATAGTATTGTAATCTATTTCCTTTGTGTATTAGAAATGCAATTGCTTCATTGGATTCTCAAACCATGTCATTTTTGTAATATGAAAGTGGCTCTTGTATCTAGGGTCATTTTGTTATAGATGTCCATCAGATATAAGGGGGTCACTAGACTTCCAAGATGGTCATGATCTCTCCACTATCTTGCGTAGCATATAGGAAATGAGTCTTGGGGTTGTTGGCAAGCATAACTTGCGTAGCACTCGGGGTATAGAACCTGCAGTTGTTGGCAACTATATATCGTAGGTGACTAACAACAACAAAAGTTTATTAATGTAAGAGCAATGTTGAGGCCTTCACATTGATGCAGTGCTCAGGTCCATCCTCATATAGTGGAAAGACTGATGTGATTAAGATTACGACCAACTAGCCCTAGATCATTACTACTTAGCCTAGTGTCAGTTTCATATTGTTTAGCTAAAGTATCTCTTTGCATGTTCTCTTTACTGCATAGTTGCTATTATCATGCTTTTAGATACTTGTTGCATAATTGGGAATGTGAACAAATGTCTATCAATATTGCTTTCTACTTTCCAGTACTCACCGTCTAGTTTGTGAAGGTGGGTGCAGATCCATCAAGTAGCAGATTAGGCAAAGAGAAGATCAACAATTACCTCTGAGCCAATGCAACACTGCTACACCAGATTTTGTAGTTTTGATTTTTGATGTATTATTTTTATACGTATATGGTATACTTTTGGGGTTATGTATTATGGGTTGAGTGAGTAGTACCTTGACTAGACACATGATGTTATATATAGTCGTTTCATCATATATATGCATGTGACCTTTATTCCCTGAATTTCTCATAATTGTTAGGCATTATGTTGTAAGCTTCCGCTAGTTAGTTTAGACTTTCACGAAACAAAATTTTAAATAAGTAAAATTTTTAATTAACTCTGATTTATGAAGTAGCATAGAATATGTATAGGTTGATAATCATTTTAAAAAAATATATATAATAATAATTGGTAAGTAATATGGTTTTAGAAAGGCTGATTAATTCCTTCTTAGGTCCTGTATGGTGAGATTATGGCTTAATAACAAGATTAGGCCGAGCGGTGCCCTAATTTGAGAAGGGGTCATCACAGTTGGTATCAGAGCCTAAGTTCTAAGGACAATTTATGGAATTGTCCAAAGTTGGGATATCATAGTTACATGTGTTATCATATTCTACTTTTATAAAGCTTAGGAGAGCCTAAGTTTATAGAGCTTAGGATTATGAAAAATAGTCATTCCACAGTGTGATACCAAAACTACAATTTGTAGTAAAAGGCCTAACCTTTCCATTAAATAACAATTTTTTATTAAAAAAATAATAAAACATAAATCTTAGCTGTGGAAACCAGATGATCATTGCCTAGAAACTATTAGTTGGTAAGTGAGTGAATGCGAGATGGGGATGTCTTATATGTATATATATGTTAGTTTCACATATGTTACGCGCGCCGAACGCGTCAATAAAGTGAAGTCCCTAAACAAACTATTTTGTAGAATAGTGGCAAATGGTCGATCCCACTGACATTTATAGTCTTTCTGAGGTTAAAAAAGAACAAGAGGAAATCGTGGTTTTAAAATAAATTAATTTAACTAACTAAACTAAAATAAAGTAAATAAATAAATAAAGTAATAAAACTAATTTTGAAAACAATTAATGAACACCTAAGTAACAGGTCTACGGTTCTACAAATTTGGATCAAGATTCAATGACATATCATGGTATTTAATCCTTCCCAAAAAGTTATTAATTTAAATTCTCTTAGATTAGCTATAGAAAATCGACATCCGCTAGAAATTCCTCATTCCCCTAATCTCGATAGCTAGGACGTCCGCCACTAACTACTTCCCTAATTAATGCATAACCCTAGACATCCCGCTAATCGGGTTTAACACACTAACCTCAGTAATATGGGTATGTGGGAATACTAATCCTAAATAACGGAATTGCATTCACTTCCAGATCGCATTAGCTTCCGGTTTAACCTAGATTCAATTGTTGCACACTCAAAAATTGAAAGGTTTTTACGGCAAACGGGTGAGCGTTTGTCACTTTATTGGTCCAAAAGTACAATGATACGGATACTATCGGTCCAAATAACTATAGATTGTCCCTCTAAAAACATGCACTGTCCACATGCATACCTAGATCTAAACCATATTCCTTAAAATCAACAACAATGAAATAAAAAAAAATTAAATCAAATTAAATAATAAAATAAAAGATCTCACAAGTTACGCCGTGAATCAAGAATCCTGACTTGTTTCCACTTTGACGTAGGCAAGGTTTGATTAGCCAAACATAGTGTCGAGAGTCTTTGACATACCACAATGACGAAATCGACCCCTAATTAATAAAAGTCGGTTCTCTAATAATACTTAAGTTTCTAATATATAAAACTACTAAAAATTGATATCGTGATGTGAGAGAAAACCAAATTGGTGTGGTATCTTTATTGACACGTGCGCCGAGGACCATCCAAGGCTGTTTTTGGCTTTAAAATGGGGGTTTGGGACACGTGTCAGCTGCCCATAAGTCAAGCTGCTATCACTGGCTGATGTGGCGCGTTCTCATTGGCAAAAAGAGCAAGTAATGATGTGTTGTACTGCTGGAAGATGTGGTGGAGAGGCTGAGCAGTTGACAAGCATGCATGGAGGCGAGTGGAAGAATTCGTAAGACTAGTGCGAACTTGGGAGGCAGCATGCTGCATATCCCGTGGAAGATCCGACTACTGCTGAGACGAGGGAAATTGTTTATCTGTGATGGGGTGATGTGACGTGCTGTGCTCCGATTAGCGGAGGAAGCTGAAAAGATGTGTTGGGCGAATTGGCCTCTACTACGTGGCGCTGGAGTGAAGGAAGGCACGAGTTTGATCGAAAGTATGGGAGCCTGCACAGTGCGCATCTCAAGGCAATCCAACAGCAACTTGTTTCACGTGACTTAACTGTGTCACTCGCCTGCATTATTTGGTCTGCTGGTCACCTACTATTAACCTCTGCAATGCGTAACTCGAGGCAAATCGTATGACATCTGATCACTGCAAGTAAATACTCCATTCCACGCAATTTTTCACCACGGGTTCAATTGTGCATTCCATTTCACATGAAAACAACCAATAAATATAATTAAACACATATTTTAGAGAACTTACATATTAAATATATTAAATTAACTACTAAAATTCTATAAATATCGACTTATCAAATACCCCCAAACTTAGGACACGTCCGGAGCAAATGTGTAATTGACAACACAAACCAAACTAGACTCCTAATATAATAATGCACTGACCTAACTAAGTCTATACTTGACTCTAAATTCATAGAGCTCCTTTGGTTTACATAGTTACCAAGTTAACAAGCCACTCAATAAATTTCAGAGTTATGATATGTCAAGACTCGCAACCCAAACACAATTAAGATCATACTTTGAAAAATAGATTCAGTCAAAAGAAAGGCCGTAAACTACTCGTAAGTTTTCTTCGTCTATACATTCAAGCTCACAAGTTTAAAATTTAACTTAATCTAGTGAAAGCACTCGAGCTAATTCTTTTATTTAAGGAGTTTCCATAACTTCCGCCTTTATTCAATTTTTTTTTTTTCTATTTCTTCACATTTTTTTCTTTTTTTCAACAAATATGGTCCTTGCTCCATTTCCTATGTAACGACCCGAAAATTTGACTTGTGCCACATGTCAAGTCAAGGTCGTTTGTGGGACCCACTCGTCGAAATACGTATATTCGAATTCAATTTGAGATGATAATGCTAACTATGCGAGGAATTCGAGAAACCGAAACACGAACGTGAACGCGCCTCGAGTCGCGTGTTGACGTGGGATATGCATCGTGATGCGTGTAGCGCGAGTATCGAGATTTTGAAATGAGGCGGGTAGGTGCCTCGAGGTGCGCGCTGCTTGGTTATGGAGTTGCCTCGAGATTCGGGTTGCACGAATCTCGAGGACACTTATGATTTGGAATAAAGAAAAGAAAAAGAAAATGTATATATATATATATAAAGAGAGGAGATAAGGATTGAAAAAAAGAGAACAGAAATAGAGAGAGCGAGATGGCGAGAGAGAAGGGATGAAGGAGAGTGTGATCGTGAGGGGAGGAAAGGAGATCGGAGAGAGGGACGCCGGCCGGAGCTCCGGCGTGGTCGGCGATGACGCTGCGCACGAACGGCCACCGGGGATGAGCAAGATGGCTCGCGGGAGGAGCGGCTCGTGAGAGCTGCGGCTAGCAGCGCGGAGAGCGGACGGCAGCGCGCGGCGCGAGACAGACCAAGCAACACCGGCGAAACGACAACGACTCCGGCATGGCGCCGGTCGGATCGAGCTGCGATGGCGCGCGAGCGCGCGCGACGCGACGCGACGCAACGCAGATGAGAGCGGCTTGAAGGTCGCAGCGGCGTGGCGCGGAGGACGCGGTTTTGGCGACGTCGGTGAGCGGCTAATGGCGGCGGAGGCGGCGAGTGGGCGGCGGCGACGTGGTAACGGCGGCGACGCGGTGAACGGTGCGGTGGTGCGTTATCGACCAGTCGGTTGCGCGATTTCGTCGAAATCGCGACGACGCGATGAAGGTGAGGTTTATTCACCTAATTTGAGTTATGATCTGAATGATTTTCAGTAAAATATGCTTAAAAAGTCTAAATGGACAATAGGGACTAGGAGTCGGGTGTCGGGTGCGTAAATCGAGACGCGAGCGAGACATTTTGAGATTCGCGATTTTTCGAGGTAAGTAAACCAGTTAGGGACTTATACAATATTTCAATTCTCTCCATTGACTGTTGTTGTTTACTCTTATGTGATAACTTTATTGTTGTTCACTGCTTTGTGATGATAGCTATCGTTGAATTTGTTGTCGATTGAGAGGGTCCATAGGCAAGTGAGTCATGGTTACTGTGTATCTGTGATATGAGAGGGTTAGGACTGGAGGCAGGGGTCTCGTCCTAATTATGGTCGTTCGTTGATTTATCCGGGTCCATGTGTGTTTTATAGTCGTACGGGCTAGGGCTGGGAGGCAGGGGTCTCGTCCTAGAGCCGGGTCTATGGATGTCTCATAGTCGCAAGGGTTAGGGCTGGGAGGCTGGGGTCTCGTTTTAAACCCGAGTCTGCTGGGCTTTTGCCGCAACTCAACGACCTTTTGGTTGGGACTCCTTGTTATTTGGCATCACTCATCGATGGATTGTTTACAGTCTTTTATATTCATGCGGTTATTGATTCCTTTCATTCTATTTGCATGAATTCGACTGCTTTGGATATCGTGAACTGTTGTTTTGGATATTGTGAAATGTTGTGTATATGTCCTACCGGATTTACTAACCTGCGCTCGTCATTCTTATATGTGACTGACTGCAGAGCCGCGGACGAGTAGCAGAGGGAAAGCTTCATAGCTAGGTGAATTTTTGTATATTTTGTATTTACTCCCCTCTGATAATATTTACTGGGTTTCACAATTAGGTTGCCTAACTCCCTGATCTTTTTGTTGAGTTATTTAATGTATTAGTCGCTTCCGCTAAATTGTTAAATCTTGCAAAATATTAATAACTCAACTGTAAAATGTTGAATTTGTGAAAAATGATGGATTGGAAGGCTGACTAGGTCCGCGTTGACCTTGCGATACGGGATCGGGGGTCCACTTGGGCTTAGGCCGGGCGGGGCCCAATTTGTGGAAAATTGGGGCCGTCACATCCTATGGATCGATTTTCTCACTTTTTCCCACCACAAGTTTCCCTACTCCATTTCCTGTGGAAACCTGAGGGACTCTCTATACTTAGAAAACTCTTGTTAGCCCTTCTCGCTTTAACTATAATCTAGCAAATTTCCCAGTATGGGTTAAAATAATGTCACTTGCACAATTTTGATCATCTGCTCATTTTGTTATCTAGCACAAAGCTTAACCATCAACTAAGTCCCTAATCATGAAATCATAAAAATGCTAGGTACGAACTCGATTAAGTGTTTCTCCTAGTTTTCCTTAAGTTTCAAGTCAAAAATGTAACCATAATATACTCATCAACAACAGAAGGCTTGAAACAAAGTTTCAGGTGACTCTAAACAATAAAAAAATGAAAGCTATAATAAAAACATGCATGAAGGTGTATCAACTACTAATGAATTGAAAGAGAAGTATGAATGGACAAGAAATGAAAGAAATGATATGTAACACGAAATACCACCATAACCAGCCGTCAACCGCATATAACTGTATATAATAAATAAATAAACGATCTCACCTGCGGTCTTTAACAAAGAAATCCATCCAACTTGATCCACAAATCCTAAAGTACCTCCAAACTTATTTCGAACCTTGTCTTTAAGGTTCAAAACAAGTCAAGGAATCCATGCAACTAAAAGAAAATAACAGTGGTGAAGAAGAACATGGATAAAGAATAGGAAGATGATACAAATACATGCATAATGAAAGTCTTTAAAAACTAGTGAACGTACAAAATCTCTCATGTCTAAGCGACTAAAGAAACTATGAAAGAACAATCAACATAATAAGAGCAAGAACTAGCTAGTAAACATAGGAGTTAACTTAAATAGTTCCTACCAAATCTTGTGAGCCCGAAGTCTTTCAACTAAAGGTGAAATCAACAAGCTGATGGAATGAGTTTTAGGGTTTTGGATCTACTCAAAAACCCCCCACTAATGCGGTGACTTAAGTTGGATATGTCCCAACCAAGTCTCAAAACACCGAAAGTCCTGAAATATGTTAATTCCAAAAAAAATATTCAAATTATGCTAACAAATGTAACCATTAGTCAAAGCTAACAAAACTCACGGGGTGCTCCAATTGATGAAAATAAATAAATAAATAAATAAAATAAATAATAATAATAAAATAAATAAAAATAAATATTAAAGAAAGAAAACTAATCGCTGGCAACGGCGCCAAAAATTGACACGCTCTGAACACGTCAATAAAGTAAAGTTCTTAAACCAACTATTTTGTAGAATAGTGGTAAATGGTCGACCCCACAGAGATTGGTGGTATTTCTAAGGTTAAAACAACAACAAAAGGAAATCAGAGGGTTTAAAATAAATTAATTTAACTAACTAAACTAAAATAAACTAAATAAACAAATAAAGTAACGAAACTAATTTTGAAAACAATTAATGAACATTTAAGTAACACCTAGGTCTACGGTTCCACAAATGAGGATTAAGATTCAAAGGCATATCTTGGTTGTCAATCCTTCCCAAAAAGTTGTTAATTTAAATTCTCCTAGATTAGCTACAGAAAAACAATATCCGCCAGAAATTCTTCTTTCCCTTAATCTCGATAGTCAGGACGTCCGCCACTAGCTACTTCCATAATTAATGCATAACCCTAGATATTTGCAATCATGTTTAACACACTAACCGCAACAATAAGGGTGTGTAGGAATACTAATCCTAAATAACCAAATCGCATTCGCTTCCGGATCGCATCCGCTTTCGGTTTAACCTAGATTCAATTGTTGCACACTCAAGAACCGAAAGGTTTTTATGGAAAACGGGTGAGTGTTTGTCACTTTATTAGTCCAAAAGTACAATTACACGGATATGATCAGTCCAAATAACTATAGATTGTCCCCTTAAAAGCATGTACTGGCTACAAACATACCCTAGATCTAAACCATATTCCTTAAAATCAACAAAAATGAAATAAGAGAAATTATATCAAATTAAATAATAAAATAAAATATCTCAAAAGTTATGCCATGAATCAAGAATCTCGACTTGTTTCCCCTCCGACCTAGGCAAGGTTTGATTAGCCGAACATAGTGTCGAGAGCCTCTGGCATCCCCAAACAATAAAATCGATCCCTAATTAATAAAACTTCATTCCCTAATAATACATAAGTTCCTAATATATAAAATTACTAAAATATAATCTCGAAAAGTGAGAGAAAATCAAATTGGTGGTATCTTTATTGACATGTGCACGGAGGAGCATCCAAGGCAGTTTTTGGCTTGAAAACGGGGTTCAGGGCACGTGTTAGCTACCCATTTGTTAAGCTACTATCACTGGCTGATGTGGCACGTTCTCATTGGTAGAAAGAATATGTAATAACGTGATGTGCTGCAGAAATAAATGGCGGAGAGGTAAAGGAGCTGACGCGTGGTACGCATGGAGGCAGATGGAAGAATTCACACAACTTGAGTAAATTTTGAGGGCCGCTAAGGGCACCCCACCTATTAATGAAGGCACCCAGTTAATGTGGGCACAAATTGATTTACCTGGGGCACCCAAAAATTAAACCCAAAATACCAAAAATACCCCTCGTGCAAAAAACACCACCACACCCCACCACCACCACCACCACCACCACCACCACCACCACCACCACCGAACCCCGAGCACCCAACTACCCCCACCACCACCTTCACCGAACCCTGAGCACCCCACCACCTTCACCGAACTGTTGTGCAAGAACCCATTTGGTTTGAATCGACCATCGAGAGGAATCTCCAAAATCGTGTTTCCCATGTCTCGCCTTGTGTTTCTCCTTCGGTTTACGACTTTTTTGCAGTTCGTAGGGTCGTGGTTTGAGCCGATTTCGTCTCCAAGTTAGGGTTCGGTTGAATAGTTAAAGAAATGGAAATTCGCGGTTCTCGGCCACACAGGCCAGAGACTGTGCTAACTGTCTCGGCCTCGCATGGCCGAGACAGAAGCTACATTTTTGGGAACTCGAAGTCTCGACTGCAAAGGCCGGAAGAGTTCACAGTGTCTCGGTTACGCATGGCCGAGAGTACTTTAGTTCTCTCGGCCGAGACATGACGAGAGCTACAATTAGCGGTAGGTAATGTGGTGTCGGTGGTGTACAATCGAGAATGTGCTCATACTCTCGGTTGTACACTGGCGTACCATACCATGACCTAAGTACACCTCTCGGTCCTTTAGGACCGAGACATCACCATACATCTCGGTCCTGCGAAGCCGATACAATCGCGCACATCGACAGAAACTTCGGATAACTGCAAAAAAAAAAAAACACAATAAATTTGCAAAATTACCTCAACTTCGACCTCCTCTTGCACTGTAGCAGTACAATCCACCATTATATGTGGAAACAAGTTTGGATTTGAACAAATTACCAAACCCTATGTTGACAAACAAATCATCATTTTCACTGTTTTTCACAACTAAACAGTTCTAATAAACTATCATATGGTTGTCAAACATTGTTAACTCGCTGTCGGATGATGTCAATCCGCAAGAATCGATAAAAAGTCGACAAACGCAGCGTGGATTTGTGGTTCAACCTTGTGGTGGGGTGCCTTTTTTTCTTTGTCAAAATGATTTGTGAGGTTTGAATCACTATATATACAAGGGCAAAATAGTCTTTTCCACTTTTGCTGAAATTTTTACAAAAACTTTGGGTGCCTTCATTAAATGGTGGGGTGCCCTTAGCGGCCCTCTAAATTTTTGGGAGGCAGCATGTTTTGTATCCCGTGGAAGATCCGACTGCTGCTGAGACGAGGGAAATTGTTTGTCTGTGATGTGGTGATGGTGACGTGGTGTGCTCCGATTGGTGGAGGAAGTTGAAGTGATGTGCTGGGCGAATTGCCCTCTGCCACGTGGCACTGGAGTGAAGGAAGGCACGATTTTGATTGAAACTATGGGAGCCTGCTTAATGCGCATCTCGAGGTGATCCAACAGCAACTTATTTCACGTGACTTAACTGTGTCACTTACCTACGTTAAATGGTCTACTAGTCACCTACTAATAACCTATGCAATGCGTAACTCGAGGCAAATCATCTGACATCTGATCACTACAAGTAAATACTCTATTCCACATATTTTTCGCTCCAAATTCAATTGTGCAGTCTCTTTTACCTAAAAATGACCAATAAATATAATTAAATACATATTTTAGAGAATTTACATATTGAATATATTGAAATAAACTACTAAAATCCTATAAATTCCTACTTATCAATATGTATATATGCGTTATCTACGTAGTAGTTGATTCGTGTTTGCTATTAACTTGCAGATATTAATGGCGCATTCACGCGATTGCAAGGATGCAGGTGTGAGTGGCAACTACCCTTCTATACCATCAGCTGATGATTTCCAGAGGCTATCTGATCGAGTAGATGTTCAGGGACAACAATTAGTAGAGTTCATCGCTATGATGACTGCACGTTTCGTTCCACCAATAGAGACACCAGCCCCTACTACTATGACTACTCCCACGGGACCGACAACAGTGCCGATAGTACAGACTATAACGGTAGTGACACGTCCAGTCATAGAGACAGTTTTTACACCATGTTTGGTACCTCTATCCTCTAGGTCTATAACATAGCTTCAGCTGGTGAAAGACTTCATAAGACTGAAACCAGTCTACTTTGATGGTCAGTGAGACTTTGAGAAGACTGAGAAGTGGGTATTGTCTTAGGAGAAGTTATAAGAGTCTTGAGAATCGATGATAGACTTCGAGTTGAGATTTTTTCGTACACTGTACAGAAATTCGCTGATGCATGGTGACATGTAACGATAGCTTTTGAGGGAAAGTTTGAGTCATGGGATGCCTTCAAGATGAAGTTTTACCAGCAGTGCTTCCCACCTGCAGTGACGAAAAGGTTGAGAAACAAATTCATGAACCTGAGATAGGGAGCCGATGAGTCGGTGATGAACTATAAAGATATAGATGGCTATACAAGGCTGTTTGCTGGGGATCTAGTGAGAGAGGATTTAGATGATGTGTACCATTTTGGAGATGGACTAATACCAGATATTAGGTTTTATGTGGTTAGTTCAGGTGCCAAGACTTTGGGTGAGATTTACGAGCCTGCACTCTCTCACGAGACCTATTATTTGGGTAGAGTTGCCGATGGGACACCGCTAGTACCAGCGTTGACACCTGACCAGGTTGCGGAGTATGGGAGGAGGAGACAAAAGGGCAAAGGACTGAGGAGAAGGGATAGAGGTTCCTTGGGGTCAAGGACATCTACAATAGTTGTACCCTTTGTATCATCCCCTACACCATTGTAGAATATAGTTGGTAGACCTCCCTTACCACCACTAGTTAGACCTGCAGTATCAACTCCTACTACTACTACTACTACTACTACTACTACTACTACTACTACTACTACTACTACTACTACTACTACTACTACTACTACTACTACTACTACTCTATGTCAGCAACAACAAGGTGGTATAGGCCGAGGCAGAGGTAGAGGTAGAGGTTGATATAGTTCCCGATAGGGGCAAAGGCAAGCATAAACCCAGAATTAGGTTTAGGGTCATCATAAACCTATCACTTGTTGTAGGTGTGGTTAGGTTGGGCACATGATTAGAGATTGTCCACAGCCAGCAGCCATGTTTCCACTGCAAAGTCGAAAAGGGTGTACACATGGTAGAACAACCCGATGCTGATGCCATACGGAGACTCATTGAGGGTATGATTTCCATTTGTAGTAGAAAATTATATATTTTGTTTGATTTGGGTTCTACAATATCTTTCATTTCTGATCGTATGATAGGCACTTTAGATTGACACCAGTTAGATTTAACGTACATTTAATTTTGAGGGCTGCAGTCGGGGATAGAGTCTACCATAATTGTCTTGTTGAGAGATGTCTAGTAGAGATGGGTGGGGTAGAGTTACCTGTAGACTTCAAGGTTCTCGAGGTTTTAAAGTTTGACGCATTGTTAAGTGATTGGTTAGCAGCAAATCACGCTCATATCGACTGTATCAGTAAGACAATGATATTTAAGATCCTAGGGCGTCCTATGTTTACGTATAGTTGTAGTACACCGAGAGCCGGGGGCATTAGAGGTCGACTTACGACTAGTGGAAAGATAGAGACTCTAGTGTCATTATACACTATAGTAGAGAGTCAAGGACCCAGACTTGATGAGATTCCAATTGTGTGTGAGTTTCCGGACGTGTTTTCGAAAGACTTTCTTAGTTTACCACCATCGAGAGAGATATATTTTATCATCGAGTTGGTACCAGGCACTAGACATATATATATATATATATATATATATATACCACCATACAACATGGCTCCAAGAGAGAGAGAGATGGAGGAGTTGAGGAATCGGTTGCAAGATTTATGAGAGAATGGATTCATTACACCTTCTATGTCACCATGGGGAGCACCAGTCCTATTTGTGAAGAAGAAGGATGATACTTTGAGACTATGTATTGATTATAGACAATTGAGTTAGAAAAAATTATCCCTTACCACGAGTTGATGACTCATTTGATCAACTGAGAGGAGCACAATATTTCTCCAAGATAGACTTTCGATTAGGGTATCATTAGCTTAGGATCAGGAATAAGGATAGGTCCAAGGCGGCATTCAGTACGAGATATGGAATTATTAATTTATAGTTATGCCATTTGGTTTGACTAATGCTCCTGCCATGTTTACGGATTTGATGCATTGAGTGATGAGGCCATTTCTTGACCGTTTTGTGATAATTTTTATTGATGATATATATATATATATATATATATATATTTATATATATATATTCGAGGACTCGAGAAGATCGCAAGTAGCACCTCAGAGAGACGTTGTAGACCTTAAGGGAGCACAAACTATACGCCAAGTTTAGTAAGCATGAATTTTGGCTGTCAATGGTTAATTTTTTGGGACATGTTGGAGCAGTAGGCATTACTATAGATCCAGCAAGGATTCAGGCTATTATGGATTGGCGAGCGCCAACGTCAGTTACGGAGGTCAGAAGTTCTTTGGGTTTAGCTGGATATTACCGTAGGTTCATAAAGGATTTTTTGAAGATCGCTTCACTAAGGACCAGATTGACCTAGAAAAACATTAATTTTGATTGTTCTGAGGAATGCAAAGTGACATTTGATCAGTTAAAAAGATTATTGACTACCGCACCAGTGTTGATATTGCCAGAGGCTGGACATGGACTCTTAGTATATACAAATGCTTCTCATACAGGTCTAGGTTGTGTGTTAATGCGGGATAGAGGCACGTTAGCTTATGCATCTAGACATCTAAAGATACATGAGAAAAACTATCCCACTCACGACTTAGAGTAAGCGGTGGTACTGTTTTCTTTGAAGATATGGTGACATCATCTATATGGAGAGAGGTTCACACTCTATATTGATCGTGAGAGTTTGAATACCTCTTCACACAGAAAGAGCTTAACATGAGACAATGCCAGTGGTTGGAGTTTCTAAAGGACTATGACTTTTCTCTGGAGTATCACCCAGGAAAAGCTAATATAGTTGCTGATGCACTAAATAGGATGCTGGTTGGAGATGCCAAAGTTGTTAGATGACATATGACACATGAGTACGGATTACTCGAGGTAGCAGTAATGATGATGTAGTCAGATATTCCTATCGATACTCGGTGATGATTTATGCACAAATGAGGCTTCAGACAGTGTCTACTCAGAGAGTATTAGAGGGACAGAGTGCCGACATCTTGTACCGAGATTTAGTGAGTTGGCCCAAAGTACTGAGTGTACTGACTTGACAGAGACGACGGACCATTATTTGAGATTAAGAGGCAAATTGTGGATACCGACAGTGGCAAAGCTGAGATATAAGATTCTTCGGGATTCACACCATTCCCGATTCACTATTCATCTAGGCAGGACCAAAATGTACCGTGACATGAAGAGACATTTTTGGTGGCTTGGGACGAAAGCAGATGTATTTATCAGGAACTTTGGGATTTGCCAACAGGTGAAAACAAAGCATCATAGACTTGGAGGATTGTTACAACCGCTTCTCATTCCATGATGAAAGTGGGAAGACATAGCCATGGATTTTGTTAGAGGATTACCGAGGACTATCCACCGACACAATTCCATCTGGATGATTGTGGAAAGATTGATGAAATATGTCCATTTCATACCAGTTGCAGCTCATTACACTTTTGACTAGTTCAATGTATTGTTTGTAAGAGAGATTATTAGGTTGCATGGGGTACCATTGACTATTATGTCACACAAAGATGTTATGTATACATCCAGGATGTAGCGGATTATGTAAGAGCAATATGGTACGTGCCTAGAAATTTAGCACAGCTTTTCACCCTTAAACTGATGGGCAGACAGAGAGGTTGATTCAGACTCTCGAGGATATGCTCAGGGCTTGTATACCTGAGTTTGGCGGATTATAAGAGGAGTACTTACTGATAAGTTGGTATTTATATATTTTTAGTAGTTTATTTTAATGTATTTTATAGAAAAAGTCTCTAAAATATATATTTAATTATATTTATTGGTTGTTTTCTGGTGAAATGAAGTGTGTGGTTGAATTCTCGGTGAAAAAAAAATACTCAAATGGAGTATTTACATGCAGTGATCAAATGCCAAACGATTTGCCTCGAGTTACATGTTGCGCGGTGGGTAGAATAGGAGACAACAAACTAAATAATGCAGGGGAGTGACATAATTAAGCCACTCGCGCACTAGTTTTTGTTGGTTTGCCTTGAGATGCGTGCTGCACTTTCTCCCGTGAATTGGAGGAGTTTTTACTTGATTAATACGTTTGGGAGAAAAAATTAGCAAACCAACACACCCACCAAACTATTTCCCAATCTAACACACCTGTTGCCACGTAAGCGCCTAATCACCGGCCACGTAAATTTTTTTTTTTTTAGTCATCGGAAAACGTGACTCTAAGTCACGTTTTCCATTGTATAAAAAACGTGACCCGAGGTCACGTTTTCCACTGAGTGGAAATCGTGACCTCGGGTCACGATTTCTCAAGCACCCCAAGACCTCGGTTTCCATGTTTTACTTTTATGACTACTCAAAAGCAAAAACCACAAATAAACTATTGGATACAAAAAAAAATCCCCAAACATGTTGATCCGACGAGAGTTGTATAAATCACATCAACTAATTGGCAAAAAAACAAAAAATTCAAATGGATTAAAAAAAAAATAAAGCTGTCGGCTAGAAAAAAACAACCGGGATACAAAAAAAAAAAAAAAAAAAACATAACAATCAACATTACATGAACACAAGAAGCTTAAACAAACGAAATCCCCAAACATGTTGATCTTACGAGTTGTATAAATCACATCAACTAATTGGCAAAAAAAAAAAAAAAAAAATTCAATCGGATAAAAAAAAAAAAAAAACATAACGACCAACATTACATGAACACAAGAAGCATAAACAAACGAAAATCCCCAAACATGTTGATCCGACGAGTTGTATAAATCACATCAACTAATTGGCAAAAAACAAAAAATTCAAATGGATTAAAAAAAAAAAAAAAAATCGTCGGCTAGAAAAAAACAACCGGATACAAAAAAAAAGAAAAAAAAACATAACAATCAACATTACATGAACACAAGAAGCCTAAACAAACGAAATCCCCAAACATGTTGATCTTACGAGTTGTATAAATCACATCAACTAATTGGCAAAAAAAAAAAAAAAATTCAAATGGATAAAAAAAAAAAAAAAAAAAAAAAAAACATAACAACCAACATTACATGAACAAGAAGCATAAACAAACGAAAATCCCCAAACATGTTGATCGATAAATCACATCAACTAATTGGCAAAAAACAAAAAATTCAGCCGATTAAAAAAAAATAAAACTGTCGGCTAGAAAAAAAACAACCGAGATACAAAAAAAAAAAAAAAAAAAAAAACAACATAACAATCAACATTACATGAACACAAGAAGCCTAAACAAACGAAATCCCCAAACATGTTGATCTTACGAGTTGTATAAATCACATCAACTAATTGGCAAAAAAAAATAAAATTCAAATTTTGATAAAAAAAAAAAAAAAAAAACATAACAACAACATTACATGAACACTAGAAGGATAAACAAACGAAAATCCCCAAACATGTTGATCTTACGAGTTGTATACACAGATTGAGTTGGGGGTGGGTTGCGAAAGTGCGGATCTGGAGTTGAAGATGGAGAGAAGATCTGCACCAATGGAGCCAATCTGGGGTCGTGACCTCGGGTTCGGTGGACGGATAGGAAGAGTGGAGTTTGTTCAGTCCGGGAGTTGAAGGAAGGAAGAGTTGAGCTGCTCTTCGTTGGGGGAGTTGAAGGAAGAGTGAGTTGATTTGGATCTGGTGTAATGTTTAGTAGAAATCGTGATCTCGGGTCACGATTTCTTTTCAAGTGAAATAAAACGTGACCTTAAATCACGTTTTCCTTACACCCCACCACCTCCTACGTGATGTGGCAGTGACGTGGCTAAAAGTGTGTTAGTTATGGAAATATTTTGGTGGGTGTGTTTAGTTGATAAATTTTACACCTAATTGTACTAATCAAGGAAAAAATCCGTGAATTGGATCTCACGCTCGTGTTCTCCTCATCACACCTACCCTGACACGTGTCGCACAACGTCATACTTCAGCTCTCCACCAATCACCATCAGCCATGTGGTGCATCACCAACATAACGTCGCAACAAACCGGCACCAACTCGTCTCAGCAGCCTTAGGACTTACCTCGAGATGTGGTTAGCACAGAAGCCAAGCATTTCGCACAAAGTCGTGCGTTTAACCGAACCAGCGCCTCAGCATGACACATGTCAGCTTCTCCTTACAATAGCACGTCAACACAAGCTATTCACACCAATCAGAAGCCGCCACGTCAGCTGGTTCAAACAGCTCCTCCAATCCGAGTTTGAAACATGGCGGACAACAGTTTTTGACCCAAAACAACCCCTAGATGCTCCTCGGCACACATGTCACTCCATCACCCCCAAAATTAGTTTCTCTCACCTCACGAGACCAATTTTTAGTAGTTTTATATATTAGGAACCTTAAGTATTATATTGGAAACACCAACTATTATATTTTTAGCATCGACTTCTCTCGATGATTGTCAGGTCAGTGAGGAAATAAGTCTGGATTATGTATTTATGGCATATATTATGTGAGATCTTTGATTTTATTATTTAGTTTAATTTGATTCTCCTATTTTATTGTTGTTGATTTCAAGGAATATGATTTAGATCTAGGGTATGTATGTGACCATTGCATGCTTTTAGGTGGACAATCTATAATTATTTAGACCGATAGTATCCGTGTAATTGTACTATTAGACCAATAAAGTGACGAACACTCACCCGTTTTTCGTAAAACCCTTTCGGTTCTTGAGTGTGCAAAAATTGAATCTAGATTAAACCGGAAGTGGATGCAATCTTGTTATTTATGATTAGTGTTCCCACATATCCAAATTACTGCGGTTAGTGTGTTAAATCCGATTGGTGGATGTCTAGGGTTATGAATTAATTAGGGAAGTGGTTAGTGGCGGACGTCCTGACTATTGAGATTAGGGGAATGAAGAATTTTTGGTGGATGTTGATTTTCTATAGCTAATTTAGGAGAATCTAAATTAATAACTTTTTGGGAATGATTGAAGACCATGATGTGCTATTGAATCTTGATATTGATTTGTGGAACCAGAGACCTATATGTTATTTAGGTGTTCATTAATTGTTTTCAAAATTATTTTCGTTATTTTATTTATTTAGTTTATTTTAGTTAGTTAGTTAAATTAACTTATTTCAAAACCACCGATCTCCTTTTGTTGTTTTTAGCCATAGAAAACCACCAATCTCTATGGGATCGACCATTTGCCACTATTCTATAAAATAATTCGTTTAGGAGTTTTATTTTATTAACGCGTTCAATGTGCGTCACCTACCGTTGTGTGAGTTTGCATATAACAACAGTTATCAGGCTAGCATTGAAATGGTGCAATTTGAGGCATTATATGGCAGATCATGTCGCTCACCATCTTGTTGAGCCGACCCAGAGGACCGGGACATTGTAGGACCTAAAATTGTTGTTGATCACACTGAGAAGGTATGACAGATTCGCTAAAAGCTTAAAAGATCCCAGAAGAGGAAAAAAAAGTATCCATACACATATCGTTGCATTTTTACGTATGTCAAGGGAACCTTGGTATCTCTAAAGGCTTTTCATCGGAAGGGTTTTCACAGATTTGGTCTAAAAGGAAAGTTAGCACTGAGATTCATTGGGCTTTTCAAGATCAAGAAACGAGTCAAAAAGGTTGCTTATGACTTTGATTTACCTCCACAGATGTCGATGATTCATCCAGTTTTCATATTGCTATGCTTCGACTAGCCAAGTTGAAAGCAGGTGAGAGATAGACAGTTTACTTAAGTCTGATTGATCTGAGCGAGACATATCTTATGAGGAGCAGCCCGTACAGATCCTAGATCAGAGGGTACAACAGTTGAGAGGCAAGTCGATGCCGAAAGTATTAGTCAAGTGGCAATTTCATGAAGACTCGGAACTCACTTGGGAAAGGGAAGACTATATGTGATATAGGTTTTCGTACCTCTTCGAGTCAGGTATAACTATAGGTTAAGTTTAATTTTGGAGGACGAAATTTCCATTAGTCAGGAAAAATCGTCACAGCCTAAATTTCTAATCCTAGTTTAATCTCTTAATTAGGATCGATTGACTAGTGATGTGGGACCCGCAATGAGATTCATGTCATAACCAAGGCTAGGTGGCCAAGGTAAATGTTATATTTGTTATGGTATATGCCTAGTGTATTGTATATGTGTAGACTACTAAGTCATTTATACTTACGTATAGGTGTCGAGGCATGAGCAGCGATGCGCCTTGATATGCATACCAGCGTGGGACCGAGTTAGAGAGCAATGTGGTGAGTTGGTATAAGCTTTATAGTGCTTTCATAAGTGATATAAATGGGGCTATGGTTGGTTATGTATTAATACACTTAAGTTAGTAAGTTAAAACAATTGCCACTTGACATTTCTCGAGCACGTGATGGTGTATCTAAACACAAATTAAGTCACTCATAGGTGTCACTTGGCATCAGTTAATGGGACATGTGTTAGTAAATGAACCATTAGATAAGTCTCGAGATACGTGTGCACATTAGGATCAAGGGCTATTAATCAACCATATCCAATTCATGACTATAAAACTTTTGGTCAACACAAGCAACTCAACTCTTTCATTTTGAATTCTTAAGTGAGAAACAAAGCTTGCTGGAATGAAGAGAGTATCTAGCAGAGGAAGAAGAACAACAAATTTAGTGATTTGGTGAAGAACTCAAGCTAAGCTAGTGTACATCAAGTTAGATAACGTTTCTACACCATAAACATAGCTCAATTCAATAAATTCATGTATTCGAGGATATGTGTTGTTGTTTTATGTTGGTAATGATGTCTTGGTACTTAGGAAGTATGTATGGAGGTGTTCAAGGCACTAAAATAGCCTTTGTGTAGAGAAGACTTGGAATTATGTTTGCAGAATTCTTAGTTCTGCAACACATAGCGCGCTATGTAGGATAGGTAGCGCGCTACGTCGGTCATTAGCTCGCTACATGCTATGACAACATAAAAAAACTAGCAAGTCTTAAGAGGTCCTTAGACACTATAAATGAGTCTAATATGCTAAGTAAAGGTCTAAACACACTAAAAAACATATGATATGATGTCAGGAACCTAAGGAAGTATTCCGGGGATTCAAATACAAGTTTCGAGGTGTTGGGAGGCTGGAGTAGCATAGGAAATTGCATGGATTGTAAGTAAACTGATCGAGATATTTATTTACATTTTATTCTTACTCATATGTTCATTTCCGGTCATTTGGATTGATTTACCTTTGTATTCAATATGCAATGACTTATTGTTCTTTCTCATTACAAGGTTGCTTTCATGGTATAATTCGTCGATTAAATGATTTCATTGACTCCAAATTATGTGCAATGTCATTGTTGATTGTTAATACATCTGGTCAGTGAAATAGCATGCTATTAAGTAGGTGTTACATAGTATTGTAACCTATTTCCTTTAGCATTAGATATGCAATTACTTCATTAGATTTTTAAACCATGTCATTTTTGAAATATAAAAGTGGTTCTTGTATCTAGGGTCATTATCATATAGAGGTCCGTCGGACATACAGGGGGTCACTAGATTTCTAGGGTGATCGGGATCTCTCCTCTATCTTGCGCAACACACGAGAAATGAGTCTCGGGGTTGTTAGCAAGCATAACTTGCATAGCACACGGAGTATGGGACCCATGGTTATTGGCAAGTATATATCGCAGGTGACTGGTACCAGCAAAAGTTTATTAAGGTAAGAGCAATGCTCAGGCCTTCGCATTGATGTAGAGCTCAAATCCATCCTCATATAGTGGAAAGGCTGAGGCGATGAAGATCATGGCCGACTGGCCCTAGACCATTACTACTTAGCTGTGACAGCCCTCAACTCCAAGGCAAACTGGGTACCGCCACGTCCCCAGACACGTCACCAAGCATGCCACGTCACCGCACACTTAATTTTGACTGCCTGCGACCTACACCTTTATACGTACCCTATTCGCCTTAACTTAGTATTTATGAAAACTTTTACGGATAGTCACATTAAATAGACCAAGTTAAGTTGTTCACGATTTATCAGATTATTATAAATTAATATTTAAGCGGAAGTCTTCGAAGCATGCAAACACGGTAGAAATAAAAAGTTTGCATGGTATGATTAACCCTATAGTATGAAAACCCGGTAATAGATACGATGTATATCAAGAGCAACAAAAGTACAAAATGTGAACATATACATCTATCAAGTGTACAAGTCTTTCCCAAAAATCTCATAAAACAGTAAATAGATACATACAACCACTTACGCAAAAAGTGACGGCTCTCCTAACTTAGACGTAGTCGCCTAAGACGCCCTTGCCTCGGCTCGTCGCATGATCTGCGATTTGTCACCAAAGACAATAACAAATCCCAGGTGAGTAAATCCCAGAGAACGTTAGCTAATATTCATGAATTCCAATGAAATGGCTACAACCCATGCAATTTAAATAAATGACAAAAATAAAATAATCGCATGAAAATAAGTCGTTGAGAAGTCAAATTTGGATACGAGTGTGGCGTGACAGAGAACCCTGGTCGACATTTAAGAATTGTCGTAGCCAAACCGAGAGGAGCCATTGACGACCACCTCGCCAAACATCTCACGGTTGAATGAGACGAACCATTGAATGGAAGAAACCCCATCCAAACATTTCTCAAGAGGAACCATTGACGTAGACTTAGGTCTTCATCAAACATCTCTCAACCTACGAGTTTCGCGGAGAATAATCACCACGTAGCCCTAAAATGGCCAATTACTCGAACAGTGTGTGAGTCCGTGTCATGCCCGACCCTTCGACAAACACAAATACACACGTGGGAGTGGATGAACAGTAAATGAACTGCAACGGAAAGCACAATGGAATAATTTAGAACGCAAAACAAAGTAAGTGTCAAAAAAGAATTTTAACTAATTTTCTCGTGGGATTACTTACCTCAAACAAATTGTACAACATCTTCAAAACGTCCTGCACATGCCTCGAGGTACGTACCAGACACCGACTATGGTAGCCTAAGTCTCTGGTGTCCAATTATAAATTTTTTATCATTTAGGGCTATGTTACTTAAATCATTCAAATCAAAACTAAATTAGGTGAAGTAAACCTCACCTCCATCTTGATGTCGAATCGTACTCCTCGTCAAGGATTTGATGAAGTCCGACAACGCGCCACCGCGCAGTTCACCGTTGCCGCTGCCGCGCTGACACCGACGCCGCTTCCATCGTCGCGCCACTGTTGCCACTGCCGATCGTCTCCGTTGCCGACCGGCGCCGCCCTGCCGACCGCCGCCGACCATCTCTCCGTCCACGCACGCCACGCATTGCAGCGCGCTATCCGCGCCCGCTGCGATCTTGTTCGCCTCTGCTTGTCCCTATCGGTCGCTGCTTTCAGTGCTATCGCCATCTCGTGCTGCCGTTTGAGTCGTCGTTGTCATCGAAGTCGCCGCTGCCGATCTCTCGCTGGCATTGCCTCGCTAGTCTTTGCGGCGCGCCGTTGCAGATTAATCCGCGTCCTACTCTTAAAAATCGCCCTTCGCTGTTCTGCGTCGCTGCCGGCCGTCACCGCTGCAGCTTCCCTCTGCTGCCGTCACCATCATCCGCGTGGCGCCGCCGTTGCTGGTTGCCGCCATTGGACCGTCCGCGCCTCTGCTCCTCGCGGCTGCTGACGTCAGCTCTCCACGCAGTTGCTGCACGGAGAGCCACCGTCATCGTCGCCGTCTTCCTCATCGCGCCGTTGCTGCTCCCCTCTATGCCGTTTCTCTCTCTCTCTCTCTCTCTCTCTCTCTCTCTCTCTCTCTCTCTCTCTCTCTCCTTTCTCTCTCTTCTTCTATCTGTTTCTTTCTTTTCATCTCTCTCTCTCTCTCTTGATTTTAAAGAGAATTTTTTTTAGAGAAAAAGAAAGAAATGATGAGGGATAGGCTTGATGTGACGTGTGATGTTATGGGATGAGTGATATGACCATTCAATCCCATACAACCCCGTACACCCACGTTACGCACACTCCGCGACTTTGCAAACTCTCGTCATTACACGCGCACCACGCGACCAAGCGAAATTCTCGATTAATGCGGCGCGAACTATTAAATAATAGTGAAATAATAAACATTCGTCACACAAAAATAACATATTTCACCCATTAGACGTGCCCTAAACGTTTTCTGCAACATCCACGTGGGTCAGAGCTTATGATTTTAACTTGTGATTTGTCAGTTAATCAGGATCGATTAAAACGTGCCGTTACAATCTTCCCAACTAAAGGGAATTTCATCCCGAAATTCAAATTTAACTCGATCTTTACCTTGGAACAAGTGGGGGTATAAGCCTCCAAGAGAGAAACCTTCAAGTAGACTCAAATCATCCACTTCATAACTCAGTCCGTCGCGGTATTTGTTCCCGTACTTCTTTTGTCTGTCCTGAGCAGCTTGTAACCTCTGATGAATCAACCTAACTTTCTCCGTGTGATTTACAACAATCTCAGACCTAATAGCAGCTACGTCCCCGGGCTCTACCCAGTAAGCTGGTGATCTGTATAGTCTCCCGTATAGTGCCTGGAATGGTGGCATCCTAATACTAGCCTGATATCTATTGTTGCATGCAAAGTCACAAAGTGGAAAAAACTCATCCTATGATCCTCCAAACTGTAGTACATAGGCTCTGACCATGTCCTCGAGGATTCGAATAAGTCTTTCAGACCGCCCGTCAGTCTGCGGATGAAAAGCAGCGCCGAATCGCAATTCGGTACCATACTGCTCATGCATGGCCTGCCTAAGTTGCGAAGTAAGTCGACTGTCTCTGTCTGACACTATAGATACTAGCGCTCCGTGCAGTCTGATGATTGCTCACTCGAAGAGCATGCTCAGCTATGGAAAACTACATTTAATGGAGATTGGGATAAAATGCACTAATTTCGTCAGTCGATCCACGAATACCCAAATAGCATCGTGCTTGCGCAAAGTCATCGCCAACCCACTGACGAAGTCTGTAGTGATGTGTTCCCATTTCAACTGTGGGATAGGCAGTGGCTGCAATAGTCCTCCAGGCTTCCTGTGTTCAGCCTTAACCTGCTGACACACTTCACAACTCCTCACATACTGGCTGACATCTGCCTCTATCCCTGACCACCAAAATAACTATCATATATCACAGTACATTTTGGTCCTGCTGGGATGCACTGTGTACCTAGAGCTCTGAGCCTCCTTAATAATACCATCGCGTAACTCTGCCACTACCGGAATCCACAATCTACTGGGGTGTATCAGACACTCACCAATGGACTCGCGCACTCTGGTGTAGGCCAGTCGATGACAACGTGAATTTTACTCGGGTCCACCGAAGTACCTCGGTCGCTGATCACGTGTCCCAAGGGCTTCACCTCCGAATGCCAAAACTCGCACTTACTGGACTTGGCTTACAATCTGCGCTCCCACAATCTCTAGTTAGAGTCCTCGAATAAAATAATGGACCAGAAGTCACTCGGTTCCAGCTACGTCCATCGCAATGTACGCAGGTGTGTGAATCTCTCCACGTTTTGCGCCACCGTCCGACCACCAAGCCTCAGCGTCAAGAACTCATCTCTTAGTCTCCGTTGAATATCGATCGAGATATACAGATCATACAAGAATTTCTTGAACTTTTCCCAAGTACTCAGCTCTCCGTAGGTGGCTGTGTGGGCGATTTACCGTACTGCAGCATCTCCCTGAGCATGAATCCAAAAATCCTATCTCGCATGCTGTTGTGAATCTTCAAAAGTCTGTGACGTTTCTTGTGTGAACGGATCCACTTCCCAGCTACCTCAGGGTCTCTGCCTCTATGATAGTAGTCTGACTGAATACAAACGAACTCCTTGATCAACTTCATCTCAACTGATAAGAAGGTCTCGAATATGATCTTCAAGGGTGGAATCAATGTCGGTGCCACAGTCGGCGTAGTCAATTATGTAGTGACTGCTAGCAGTATCTCGGTAGTAGTGGTCGTGAGTGAGGTTGTCGGAATAGTCAGATGCGACAACTATCTGCTCTACATTAGTGGTGGTGGCGAGTGTGGCAGGGGCCGGTATTATCGCTGCCTGCGCTCGAAGCAACCGAAGAATCTCCTCGAGCTGCATACTCTAGAGTACTACCGTGTCGCACAATATCTGATCCAAGTTGACAAGTGTCGAGCCGCTTGGCTGGTCTCCATCGTCCGTATGAAGATCTGGCCGTCCATCCATGTTGAATTTGCAAGTCGCGAACGTCTGTATCGGCATCGTATACGCATATATACGCATATATACTATTACACATCAAAATATATAACGTATAAGCAATGGTACTTCCCATCCCATGTTCGCTTCCCAACTAAAGTTTTAAGTTAGGATTTTCGGGTTTCCACATCTAATGTTTGTTATTAAGTTTTATTCGGTTGAATTAAAGTTTCCCCTAGGTTCGCCTGAACCTAAGCTCTGATACCAATTGTGACGTTGGTATCATAATGTCTTAAGCCAAGAGATTCTCAAAACTGGCTCTGATACCAACTGTGATGTTGGTATCACAATGTCTTAAGCCATGAGATTTTCAAAACTTTCCAAAACCGGCTCTGATACCAACTGTGACGACCCCAAACTCCAAGGAAAATTGGGTACCGCCACGTTGCCAGATACGTCGCCAAGCATGGCACATCACCGCACACTTAATTTTGACTGCCTACGACCTACACCTTTATATGTACCATATTCGCCTTAACTTAGTATTTATGAAAAACCTTACGGATATTCAGATTAAATTGACTAAGTTATGTTGTTCACGATTTATCAGATTATTACAAATTAATATTTAAGCGGAAGTCTTTGAAGCATGCAAACACGGTAGAAATAAAAAGTTTACATGGTATGATTAACCCTATAGTATGGAAACCCGGCAATAGAGACCATGTATATCAAGAGCAACAAAAGTACAAAAGGTGAGCATATACATGTATCAGGTGTACAAGTCTTTCCCAAAAGTTTCGTAAAACAATAAACAAATACATACAACCACTTACGCAAAAAAGTGACGGCTCTCCTAACTTAGACGTAGTCGCCTAAGACGCCCTTGCCTCGGCTCGTCGCATGATCTGAGATTTGGCACGAAAAACAATGACAAATTCCGGGTGAGTAAATCTCAGAGAACGTTAGCTCATTTTCATGAATTCCAATGAAACGACTACAATCCATGCAATTTAAATAAAGGACAAGAATAAAATAATCGCATGAAAATAAGTCGCCGAGAAGTCAAATTTGGACACGTGTGTAGCGTGACAGAGAACCCTGGTCGACATCCGGGAATCGTCGTAGCTAAACCGAGAGGAACCATTGACGACCACCTCGCCAAACATCTCACAGTCGAATGAGAGGAACCATTGAATGGAAGAAACCCCATCCGAACATCTCTCGAGAAGAACCATTGATGTAGACTTTGGTCTTAGTCAAACATCTCTCAATCTACGGGTTTCGCGAGGAATAATCACCGCGTAGCCCTAACATGGCCAATTACTCGAACAATGTGTGAGTCCGTGCCATGCCCGACCCCGTCGACAAACACACATACGCACGTGGGAGTGGATGAACAGTAAATGAACATCAATGGAAAACAAAATGGAATAATTTAAAACGCAAAATAAAGTAAGTGTCAAAAAAGAATTTTAACTAATTTTCTCGAGGGATTACTTACCTCAAACAAATTGCACAACGTCTTCGAAACGTCCCGCACATGCCTCGAGATACGTACCCGACACCGACTATGGTAGCCTAAGTCTCTGGTGTCCAATTATAATTTTTTTTTTTTATCATTTAGGGCTATGTTACTTAAATCATTCAAATCACGACTAAATTAGGTGAAGTGAACCTTACCTCCATCTCGTCGTCGAATCGCACTCCTCGTCAAGGATTTGACGAAGTTCGACAACGCGCCATCGCGCTGTTCACCATGCCGCTGCTGCTGACGCCGCTTCCAAGCTCGTGCGTCGTCGCGCCATCAGTAGTGTTGTCCGCCATTGCCGTCCCTGTTGGCTCGCTCTTTGCAGTGCCGCCGTCATCATGTCGCGTATTCTGCCCAGTCGCCGCCACCACTCGGAGTCACCGCCCGACCTCTGCTGCCGCCTCGTCGGTCAAAGAAGCGCGCTCGGTTCGCGTCCAGCTCCTGAAACGGCGCCACTGTCGTTTTGCATCGTTGTCGGCCGTCACAGCTGTAGCTTCCCCTCCTGCCGCCGCCATCGTCGCGCGGTCGCCGCTTCACTGTTACCGCCACTGGACCGTCCGCGTGCCGCCGCTGGACCGTCCGCGCCTCTGCTCCTCGCAGCTGCTAACGTCGGCTCTCTGCGCTGCTGCTACACCCGGAGCCACCGTCATCGTCGCCGTCTTCCCCAGTGCCGCTGGCCATTGCCGCTCCCCTATTTGCCATCTCTCTTTATCTCTCTCTCCTATCCTTTCTTTCTATTCTTTTATGTCTTTCTTTCTTTTCCTCACTCTCTCTTGATTTTAAAGAGAATCTTTTTTGGAGAAAAAAAAAGAAATGATGAGGGACGGGCTTGATGTGACATGTGATGTGATGGGACGGGTGATGTGACCACTCAATCCCGTACAGTCCCGTACACCCGCGTTATGCGCACTTCGCGACATCGCACACTCTCATCACTACACGCGCACCATACGACCAAGCGAAATTCTCAATTAACGCGACGCGAACTATTAAATAATAGTAAAATAATAAACATTCGCCACACAAAAATAACATATTTCGCCCATTAAACATGCCCTAAACTTTTTCTACGACATCCATGTAAGTTAGAGCTTATGATTTTAACTTGTAATTTGTTAGTTAATCGGGATCGATTAAAACGGGCTGTTACATTAGCTTAGTGTCAGTTTCATGTTTTTTAGCTGAAATATCTCTTTGCATGTTCTCTTTACTATATTGTTGCTATTATCATGTTTTTAGACACTTGTAGCATAATTGGGAATGTGAGGAAATGTCTCTTAGTGTTACTTTCTACTTTCCTATACTCACTGTCTAGTTTGTAACGGTGGGTGTAGACCATCGAGTAGTAGACAAGGAAAAGGGGAAATTGACGATTACCTCTGAGCCAATGAATCACTCTACACTAGATTTTGTAGGTTTGAGTTTTGATGTATTATTTTTATATGTATATGGTATAATTTTGGGGTTATATATTATGGGTTGAGTAAGTAGTACCTTGACCAGACACTTTTGAGTTTTGATGTATTATTTTTATATGTATATGGTATACTTTTGGGGTTATATATTATGGGTTGAGTAAGTAGTACCTTGACCAGACACTTTTGGTTTTGATGTATTATTTTTATATGTATATGGTATACTTTTGGGGTAATGAGCAGCTGAGGGTTTATATATAAATATAAATATAAATATATTTATATAACTCAAAAATCAAAATATATTGATTTCAACAGAATCGATTTCAAAAGATGAGAGAAGGTTTCGTAGAAATCTGTCCGTGGATACTTTCGCTCTGTGATTTTTGTATGTCTGATTTTCATTCGATTTCTCTCTGAAAAATTAGTGTACTAGATAGTGTGGGATTTATTTAATTGAATTTATCAAATTTTTATAATTGGGAAATGACAAGTTGGAAGGTGACAAAAGAAAGGAAAAGCTAACAAATTTTTTGTGACTTGCTTAGCTTCATTCTCTCTATGTATGTATTTTTTTTATATAATATAATGCTTAAATAGGTCTTTGGGTTCATGAGCATTGTAAGGATTTCCTATGGAATGCTTGTAATAGTTTCGAGACGGATTGGGATAATTATGGAGTAAATATAATGTTGGTTTAAGGATTTTGATCTTTTAAATTAGGTTAGAAGGAATATATATGTTTTGATGAACTATATAGTTATGGGGTAGATTGGGAATCCTTTGGCATTTCCAACAAGTTGAGCAAGTTTTGTTGACAATATTTTTATAGGCCGGGTTTTCCGTTATAAGCTTAGAAATAGATGAGGTGCTGCCAAAATGTTTTTATGAAGTTTGAGGATTATTTAATCAATCTAAACAGGTTTTGAGGTTTCAAATTAACTTTTAGGATTCTATCATGTTAACAAAGTTTATATTTCATGATTATGAGTCCTTGAAATTGTTTATTTAGTGATGGTGAGGTTAAGGTTGACTAGAATATCTGGAAATTAAGGTAAACTAGGCCGATCGGATACCCTAGTCAAGTATGGTATGACAATATTGGTATTAAAGCGATGACACGGGGATAATAAATTTAGAAACTTAATAATTGTGTTATATATGTTTTATATTATCGAGATGTCGATGGATATAGTTATATTGAACTACTTTCTCATGATTTTTGTCGCAGAAAACTATGATAGATAGCAAAAGCCTGGTCAGGGATTTGGCGAGGGCAATAAGGATCCACAAGGTGTGGATTCAAATATGTTTCAGGACTCGACTAGGTAGATGTTAGAGTTGCTGACTATTTTACGAGCACAGGTAGCAGCCTAGTAAATTATGGTTGTGTTGCTTTAGAAGTTCCTATTATTACTCCAACCGCCTTGGAGGAGCATGCTACCTCTGTGATTCGTCCCATAATTGAATCAATTATTGCAGTTTGGATTCAGGCTGATCAAGCCACTGCTAGTGGAATGTCACATGAGGAAAGGCAAAGGTGAGAGTTCAGGAAGTATGATTTTTTGTACTTCTATAGTGAGTTGGATGATAATTCTATTTTCAGTGTTGTTGATGCATAACACTTCAAACTAATTGTGAATTGCAATACTACAAAGAAAACGTTGGATGTTTTAAAGACAATCTTCGAAGGTACAAATTCTGTCAAAATCTCCAAGCTACAACAAAGAAGTTCTATGTATAATTGTCTTGATATGAAATAGTATGAAAATATTGCCCCTTTCAATGGCCTACGAGACATTGCTTATCAAGCCTTTTATCTTGGATAAAAGTATACTGACGAGCAGTTAGTATGACATACTCTTCACGCTCTCCCTTTTACGATTTGACTATAAGATTATTGCAATAAAAAAGTGTCGTAATATAACTAAGATGTCTCTTGACAAATGAATGGGTCTCTGCAAACAATTGAGATGAATAAGTTTAAAAAACCCAGTTCTTCAAAGAATGCTAATCGTGTTGAGTCATTTTTTTGATGATTCTACAGGAGATGAGTTTGCTATGAAAGTAAAGAAGTTCTTAAAATCTCTCAAAAATCATAAGAGAAATTCTGCTGGAACAAATTCTAAGAAGAGTAATGACAATAAGAAGCCTTCTACCGATGATAAGAAGACATATGCTAAGAATAAACTTAAGGGCATTAAGTTTCGTGAGTGTAGAGGAGTTGGGCATATTCAAATTGAATGTCCTATATATGAGAAGAATAAGTCCTTGAATGATTATTAGAGTGATGATGACATTGAAGATAATGATAAAGAGTCAAACGAGTCTATTACTGCACTCTCGGCTGTATTGACAAAGTGAATTATTGTTGCTTCTCCATCTACCGTTGATGTTTCTTATCTTGATTCCATAAAATATAATATGGAAAAGGGTAAAGAAAAGGGCAAGGAAATATATACTGATGTCAATGATGAGGATTTTGCAAAGGTTCTTCAAGCTTCTTATGATCTATTATTCGCTAAATGGACATCTTTTCATGATCAAGATTGTGATTTAAAAATGAAGTTCTTCTCTATGAAATTGGAGTTTAAGACTTTTAAAATAGAACACATGACTTGTCATGCATTATTGAAATAGCGTAAGGTTGAAACCTCTATACAAAAGAAAACTATTTCTGATTATGAGGTTGTTATTGCAAAGTGCTATTTTAGTTCTCATAAATTAAACGGAATGCTATAAACTGGTCAATCTTTACAAGTTGACCATAGTCTTAGCTATACTGAGCAATCTATTAAAGCTCATACTATCTTTGTCAAAGGCACAATAATCAATGATGCTCAATCAGGTAAGACTCAAGTTGATACAATAAAGGCAAAAAAGATTGTTCCAAAAAGGGTTGCTGCAAGTGTAAAGAAAAAAATGGATGTTGTTACCAATTACAAACCTTCTCCTACATGTCGTTACTGTGAGATTGTTAGTCGTATTTGACCAAGATGTTATCGGATGTTTAAAGATATCAATACAATTTTGAAGAATAAATTATCCAAGAAAGTTAGGAGAATTAAGACTTGTAAGGCAATGATAGTGCATCTACAACTCTTAACAACTACTACCGAGTTTTAGTATTTGGATAGTGATTATTCCAGACCTATGACTGGTATCAAAAACTTTCTTAAGAACTATCAATCATTTAAGGAAGGTGCTATTACATTTGGTGACGAAAAGAAAGGGAAGGTTATAGGAAAATGAACTCTTAATGTTGTGGGACTGCCTAATCTCAAAAGAGTTCTACATGTCGATAGGTTAAAAACTAATCTGATTAACATTAGTCAGTTGTGTGATCGAGAACTATTTGTCATCTTCGCTAAAGATCATTATCAAATAATCAGTGGAGAAAGACAAAACATTATAAATGGGATCCGGACATTGGACAATTGCTATATGCTACATCAACATTCTATATCACCTCACATGCTACATGTTATGTGCAACTCCGTTTCACTATCTAATATAGAGCTTTAACACAAAAGACTAAATCATCTTAATTTCGAGCAACTTCAAAAATTACTATCTCATAATTCTGTAAGAGATATTCCTAAACTAACCTCAAAGTCTGATTCCATTTGTGAACCAATGTGAAATAGGCAAATACCATTTTCTTCACACGCTGGCCTTAATGGCATAATAGCATCACGAATGTTGGAAATATTGCATATGGACTTGTTTGACCCAATGCAAGTTGAGAGTCTTAGGATAAAAAGTATATTTTTGTTATTGTTGATGACTACTCAAGGTTTACTCGGATTCTCTTGCTGCATGATAAAACAGAAATGTTTGTTGAGTTTAAGAAGTTATCTGTTTGACTGCAGAATAAGAAATGGAATGAGGATGTAACCAATGATCAACTATGTAGTTATCATAGATAGGAGTTTGTGAATCAACAATTTGCTGACTTTTTTTCTAAATTAGGGACTAAGCATGAATTCGTTGCTCTTAAGACACTACAATAGAATTGTGTTGTTGAAATGAAAAATCGCACGACTTAGGAGATGACGAGGGTCATTCTTGTTAAGAAGAATCTACCTACGAATCCTTAGGGGAAGTAGTAAACACTGCTACCTACATTATAAACAAAGTTTATTTATGACAACTAACTACAAAGACTCCGTATGAAATATGGAAAAGTAAAAAACCTTCTTTCAAACATCTTCATGTTTTTAGAAGTACCTACTTCATTTTGAATTGTAGAGATCACCTGGGAAAGTTTGATTCGAAAAGCAATTTTAGAATTTTTCTTGGATATTCTAAGAAAAGTAAAGCTTATAGAATCCATAATAAGCGAACTATGTCTATGATGGAATCTATCAAGGTAATGGTTGATGATTGTGCAAGAACAAAACAATTGTCCTCTTAAAAGAATGATGATGATGAGCAATTAACACCACCTAGCTTAACACTAATTACTTAACCTACTGCAAAAATATCTAATTCAGATATCAATACTCACATCTGAAGATGAAGATGATAATGATGATGATGATCTAAAATCAACTACTACAGAACCTGGTTCTACTTCTACATCTGTTACTCTATAGTCAAAGATGCTGAAAGATCATCCAATTGAGCAAATTATTAGCTCAGTTAATGATCCAGTGCAAACTAGAGATATTCCTTTAGTTGACTAAAGGAACATGGCTTGCTTTTCTTGTTTTACATATCAGATCGAGCCTAAAGTTTCAAGGACGCTCTTATGGATGATTATTGGGTAAATGCTATGTAAGAGGAACTATACGAATTTGTCAAACAGGATGAGTGAAAACTTGTTCCATGATTTACGAATGTTAATTTCATTGGTACTAAGTGGATGTTACGTAATTAGATAGATGAGAATGGTATTATTGTTCGCAACAAAGCCAAACTGGTTGTACATATGTTGAAGGTATTGATTTTGATGAGGCGTTTGCTCTAGTTGCATGATTGGAATCTATTCATCTACTGTTAGCCATCTCTTGTAACAAAGGTTTCTAGTTCAGTAAATGTATGTCAAAAGTGGTTTCTTAGATAGGTATTTGTGAGAAGAAGTCTATGTTGAACAACCTAAAGGATTTGATGTTCATGATAAACTTAATGATGTCTCTTATCATTAAAGGCAATTTATGGTCTGAAGTAAGCACCACAAACTTGGAATGAAAGGTTGACTACCTATTTGCTACTGAAGGGGTATAATAGATGGTCTATTGATAAAACTCCATTTATGGTCTGAAGTAAGCACCACAAACTTGGAAGTAAGCACCACAAATTTATGTTGATGATATTATCTTCAGGGCTACATCAGCAAAGCTAGCTTCTGAATTTGTTGAATTGATGAAATAAGAATTTGAGATGAGCATTTTTTGGAAATCTTACTTATTTCTTGGGTCTGTATATTGCATAGTCTCAAGATAATACATTTATATCTCAAAATAAATATTCTTAATATCTTGTTAATTGTTTCGGATTGGACACTACCAAGTCTATCCGAACACCAGTAAACTAAAGTGAGAAGATTTATAAAGATGACAAAAGAGTTGATGTCAATCCTACATTATATAGAGGCATGATTGGTAGCTTATTATATCTTATTACAAGTAGACGAGATATTGCTCTTAGTATTGGTATTTGTGCTTGTTATCATACATGTTCAAAAGAGTCTCATTTGGTTGTTGTAAAAAAGGTTCTGCGCTATATGCACAGAACACCAGACTTTGGTACTCTATTCACTGAGGGTGATGCCAATGACTTAATCATATATAGTGATGCGGATTGGGCTGAAAATATCGATGATTGTAAGAGTACTGCTGGTGGATGTACATGGTTTCCAATCTTGTTGATTGGAATAATAAGAAACAAAATTGTGTTTTGCAATCTAACGCTGAAGTTGAATATATTATTACTAGCAGATGTTGTACGCAATTAATATAGATGCAACAAATGCTCACGGATTTTGGTATTGCGTTATCTTAGTTGATAATCTACTTTGATAATAAAAGTTCAATTGATATTTCGAAGAATCTAGTTCAACAATCTAGTTAAAAGCACGTTGATCTTCGTCAACACTATCTTATGGATCTAGTAGAAAGAGGTTTCATTAGTATCCAACATGTTCCAATGAAACGTCGATTAGCCGATATCTTTGCAAAGGATCTTGACACAAAGAAATTTGAGAGAATGCGCCATGATATTCACTTTTGCTCTCACTAGTATGAGTTCTTACTGTAACTTAGCGATTATGTGCATACTTGTAGATACTTATGTGTTTTACATTTTACAATGACCTACTTACATATTTGACCAAGTTACCGCCACTTGAATTTCACTGCAACATGTGTCGCTCCTAATAAGTGGGCTATAAAAACTAGCCATTACACCTGCTGAGTGGGAGTAAATATTGTTCTGTTAAACAAAACATATTAAATCTTTGGGGATTTAAGGGAATGTTGATTTTAAATTTGGTTTATCGTTGCCGATTTTGTATAATCATCTTGTTCCCACAAAATCAGTTTTCCTAATTTAAACTCCTCACTAGCTGTAACCTCTTTTCCTTCCTTCCCATTTTCATATCTTTCTTTCTTCGAACTGTTGCAAGATTGTCTCAATCATCTTGTTCAACCTTTTACGGTAACTCTACTGCAATGGCTGATCTTCAGACACTAGTGATGAAGGGCATATACTATCATCCTCCTTCAAATAAAATCTACATTAGTATGCAGTTCGATCCTCATATCACTGTAAAGAACACAAGGGTTAAAACATAGGTAGCTTACTAAAGACCATCTGCTGGACAATCTGGCTCTTCTATGAAAGCCAGAACTGCTGCCAAGAGAAAGAAAAATATTGATGAGGAAGAGAAATTCTCCTTTGATTCATTAGAGAGGATTCTTGATGAAGCCGGGGTTATCAACAAAGCCACTAATCAGAAAAATATCGTTTTCATCTCACTGTACTTTGATGTACCTACTCCATCTGCCTTTGGTCATTTTTGATCACGGGCGCGAATAAATTTAAAGAAACGACGAAGAGGAAATATTGGTTCAATCAATCGATCATTGTCCGACACTTTTATGACACATGCTTGGAGTGATTGCTAGTGTAGACAATAATTTATGGCTTGGTGAATCATGATGGCTTGTACAACGACTCCATTGTCAAGGAGTTTTACAGTAATCTTCCTGACAACTTAGGAAATGGTGTTGCGGACAGAGTCTTTGTTCCTAAATTTACAATTCCATTTAGTCCAACTTCAATAAACTGCTTGCTTAGACTTTCTGGAACGGAGACTACTGTGAATAAGCTAACTGAAGCTTAATGATGCAATATCTTTGATGATTAAAGGGACACTTAAAACTTGGCCCTCTGACAATGCCTTTAGGCTTCTTGCTACAAAGCTCACTTGCAAGGCCTACTTGTTATGAATGGTCTTAACGATAAGCGTAGTGGTTACTTCTCATCAGACACATGTGTTCAAGGATAGTGTCCCACTACAATATGCTCTAGCTTAGGGGAAGAAGTTCTATGTTGGAAATGAGATCTCCAAGTTGTAATCAAGGAAGAAACAAAACAAGTTGTATTTGTCGTGCTTTCTAACTTCATTGTTTGGAAGATATTTAGTCATTGAGCAAAATAATGAATGGTTGGGAAAACGTAGTGGAGATAGTTAGACTGACTCATCAAATAAAGTCTGAAAATAGAATTTTTGATCTTGACTTTTCACGCCTTCACAAAAACTCGTTAGCTGCTCCAACTCCCACTGTTGTCAAGCAAACTACTAATGCTCCTATTCAAACCCCTCTTACATAGCTCATTTAGAAGTGAAAATGGATATTGAAATGAAAGATTTCTAAAGTCACTAGAAATGAGGACATAAGTCCTATCGAAGTGCAATCTTCAAGAGAAGAAATTGCAAGAGGGGAAAACTCTCTTTCTGCTACTACAAGATAGACTGGACTATGACCTGATACTAGTTCATATGCTCTACTTCATAATCAACTAAAGGAAATCACCTTGCCTGTTGAGTTTCGTGAGAGTAGAGACAATCAAGGTAACTTTAATAAGTTACAATTTGATTTAAGTGCTATTACTCCTATTGCTACTACAGGGACGAGTACATTTGAGTCCTTTATGATGAATTATCAAACTGACGATGAAAAAGTTGAAACACCAAGTGAAGTTACTTGTGAGAATGTTACTGCACAGGTAGAGTGTATAGCAACATTAGAGAATCCTTTTATTGAGGACTTGACTACTCTAAACCTTGAGGGCATTCTCCAGTGTTCGATTAGTGCAACCACGAGACATACTGTTGAGGCTCTAGTGAATAAAACATTGGAATCAGAGACAAGTATGTCAATCCATCCTCTTTCTCGCCTTAAGCATGAGCATAATGAAGTCGATCAAGGCATTCCTACCAATTCAACCGAGCTAGAACCTACGGTTGATGTTACAACCGCACTTGCAACTCCCACTCCTACCGCTGCTGCTACGACACAGACAGAGGCTGTTGATGACAACTCTACTCCAAATCAGGATGAACCTCTACAAGCTCCAAGTTCTCCAATGGTGATGAGACCACACCCAACGTTATTCAACTACTTCTTGGATCATATTGCCTATCTCATTATTTGCAGGGAAGATGTAGTTGCACATATGTGACCAATGCAAGAAGAACTGGACATTGCTAATGCCAAACTTTGAAAATTGAGGTGGAAGGTTAGAACACAACTGTAATCTCTTTGACGTTGTTTAGCCTAAAAGGGGGAGTGAGCAAGAGAGACATTATAAGGTTAAGTTATTTTTCATTTTCTAAGTACATGAACTTGATGTTTTATAACTGCATTACAAATTTGTAATTATTGGCAGTTGAATATAATCGTTTTGGGGTTATGACTTTTAAATGTTGTTACTTTAAGCCATAAGTTACAATACATTCTATGAAGTTCCTCAAAAATCTTTTTATCTTGCTAAGTAACTACTTTTGACCAATCGACGCAAAAAGAAGAGATTATTAGACCCTAGTTTACTACATTTAGGTTGGTCTATCCTTGTTGGCGGTATATTATCAAAACAAAAGTAAAGTTAGTTAGGTAGATGCTGCAATGTAGATTGAAGCCTGACTAAGCAAGATGTTCGAGAGTAGATACAACTCAAAGAAAGACTACAATGCAAATCTCAGTAAAGATTACAATATCAAAGTCAAAGTTGAAGACAAAGACATATTTGAAGTCAAAACATGAATTGAATATGAGTTGGATACTAAAACTAAGCAACTATCAGTATTAGTCTACACAAGTGAAGAAGTTCGATAGTGCAAGCAATGAACTTTGAGATGGATTACAAAAACAAAATTCGAGAGAAATATGCATAAGGTACTGATGAACTTAATGGAAACAACGAATCAAGATTCTTGAAGGAATAGAAGACTTAGTTGTTGAACAATGGATAATTACAATAGGATTTACAATTAGAGACCGATGAGGTTTTTCGAGTTGTGTTTTTTTAGACCAAATTCCTAGATAAAGTATATAGATTGAGTTTATAAATACTCAAGATCTCCACCGTGAGGATAATCGTTCATTACTTTTTTTTGGTGAGAACAAGATATCATTATAATGGTTGTACACATTAAAGATATCATTATGATGGTTGTATAAATTAACAATTTGATTAATTGATTGTTTAGGCTAAGCCTACATATAGGAAGACATTTAAGTCCTACTGCGATATCAATTCTTTGTTTAGTTTTGATGTGTGTTTATTAGTTCATCACTGATTTGTTAATCACCTCAGTTCCTCTGGTTTCTAAAACTTTAACACCCCCAAACTTAAAGAAAACCTTATCCTCAAAATTTAAAAATAAACGTGAAATATAATTACACTAAACAACAAAAACATATGTAATATAATACGATAAATGCACGATAATAAATATAAAATGCATAACAAATAAAGCTTAACTAACCACAAAAGTGTCAAATATCTTAAATTAAAATATTAGTCTTAATGTATCTCTCATTAACCCAAGATTTAGGGAAATCCTAAGACTTAGACTCTAGGACTGCACATGATTAGCATCATTATCATCATCGGCTCCAACAAAAGTTGGTGCCAAAGGATTCTCCACTCTTCCGTTCTGCACCACTTCAAGATCAAACAAGTAGTTTGGTGCCTTTGGAAATCGGTAAGACTTGTCAATAGGTCTCCTGCCTCTGCTCCTCTGATATCTCGCTACATCCCTTTTAGAATTTGCAAATAGTGCAAAATTCCTTTATACATTCGATTTTTCTTGCATCATTCTCTGCCTATCTTGTTTATATCTTAACATAGCTTCCCTATATTGTGTTATATCCTCTCTATGTTGCCTTTTAATTTGAGCTATCCACAACTTTTCTATTATGGAGTCAAATCCTTAGGTGGTGGTATAGGTGCCTGTGGTGGTGGAAAAACTTTAGAACCATCCAAGTACTAGTATCAAATCATAGGGTCTAAAAACTCATAATCCGTAATAAAACCTTCAGGAGCATCCAAGTCCTCCTTAACTCCATATCCTTTTTCTTCTAACTCACGGGCAACCTTTGCTACTGCTCTTTGTGTTTCAGCAACTTCTTCATCTTCTCGGTGTTACTCATCCTATGCCAGGCTAGCCAATTTTGCTAAACTCCGCATTCAACATTGCTTGAGCCTCTATATCATAGCTTTTTTCTTTAAACATCCTCACTCCATCTCTTAAGCACATTTTGGTTATTATGATAGAAAATATCTAGAGATGTCACTTTCAGTCATAATCGACTCCCTTAAACTCTTATAGATGATTTTCCATACATTGATCTTCCTATTCTTAGTTATTTCATATAAACAAGCCACCTTAGGTTTGTTTATTTCACCTTGCTGAGTAGTGGGGGTATAATGATGCAATCACAAAATGTTACCACATTCTATATAATTTTTGCACGCTCCCCCTCAAAATCTAACTAGGCACATTCTTAGCCCCCATAATCCATCCTATCTGACTTGGGACTACTAATGCTTTCTCTATAACTCTTGTAGGATATAGGTTGTTGGGTGTTTCATGTAAAGGTAATTTGTAAGTCCTTGGGTCACCTATCCTATTCATGTAATCCAACCCATAAAACATTTTATTACCTTCACATTAAATGGCACTAATACTCCTTTTACCAAAACTTGATCCTTTTTTTGTAAACTTGGGATTGGCATAAAATTCATACACAATCACACGTGCCCCATAAAATTTATTCTTCATATAGTTTTGGTGAGTTGCTTCCATCCCTAATTTTTAATGGAGTTGTTCACTCTATCATCATACTTGGGTGGGAGATTTAGTCATCTCTCACAAATAAATCACTTATTCTCAATGGCCTCATATGCCTTCTTAGCCTTATCATGAATGTAGAACTTAGACTTAAATGCCCTAGTTGAAAACTAACACATGCCGCAAGTATAATGGCTCGCTTATAGTAATATTCTAATCAACTTACGTTGATTACGGATATCATCCTCAGGGAAAAGTTTTTGCACTAGTTGAATACCTACTTTACTTTGAACTATTGCTTAGGAAATTCCTTTTTTAAATGGTTCTATACTAAATAATTTATTTAACAAAATAATATAAACTTACTTTAACTCTTATGTTAAAAATATCTTAGTTCACAACTTTACCTAGGTAATGAAATACTATGCTTTTCAACTACTTGTACAACATAATATGTTGTGTGCAAGGCCTAATTAGAATATAAGATTTTTCTTCAAATCCACTTTAACCCATTATCGTGACAAAAAAAATCAAATGTTGAAACTAGAACTCCACCCATCATTTTGAATAATGTAAGCTCCACATTGCTGGAATGCTCCAAATCTTTAGATTCATTACCAAATAGGCTTACTATCTGTGCCTCTCTAATCAACAACTATCTCTTGATGTTTTGTATTTTACGATTTTACCATTCATGTCTAGATTAAAAGCTTTAATGGCCATGGTAACTTATAAAACCTTATCTAAATAAACATGTGATCAAGATGTCTAAACATTACATTCTGAATCAATAAAAACTCTAACCATTGCATTTTTATATTCGTTTTCTACTCAAGTTCAGAGCATAACATTCATACCAAAGAATCCATTGATCCCTATGATTAAAAGCCTAATCATACTTCATACTTCATTGAAACAAATATATTACTATTCATAATTGAAATCATTGACAATCAGAGTTGAATATAAATATATTACCTTCAATTAGACTAATCAAACCAAACTTGAATTGCAAAAGTGGAGCCTTCAATGTTTTCTCCACACAAATCTTCTTAATACTTAAAATCAAAGTAAAAATATGCTAAAATACTTTAATGATGGCTAATTGTTGAAATGTGGTAAGTTTACCATGTCCTAACATCTATTTATACTTCCTACTAACAATTAGAAACCCTACTTTATAATTTAACTTGAAATAAAAACTTAACTTTCTAATTTTTTCCAATCCAGCCCTGTCACTTTACCACCGATGTTGTGTGCACATTCCAATGGCGCTACCACTACGCCACCACTCTTGTGTGTAATATCTTTTTCTTCTGATACATTGGCGTTGTCCCTTTAATGTCCAAACATCGTGCCTTGACCTCTATAGCGCCGCCACTTTGCTAAGCATCCAGCCTTGACTAATTGTTCATTTTGCCATTTCTCCCACGCCATGCCTAAGTCTGCCACTCTATTCCTTATGCACCCATAGTGCCACCATGGGTAGCCTCGCCAATAGATGCTCCATTCTCTTGCTCTACACCAAATCCTGATCAAACACATAGTTCGGTGTTGTTGGAAAGCTAAATGACCTCTCGGTTGTTCTTATTTTTCTACTCCTGTAATGGCCCGCTTTTATTAATCCCGATTAACCGACTAATTACGAATTAATATCATAAGCTCAGATCCACGTGGACGTCGTGGGAGAAGTCTATGGCACGCCTAATCAGGAAATATGTTGTTTTTGTGTGGAGAATATTTAATTATTTTACTATTGTTAAGAGTTCGCGCCGCGTGAATTAAGAATTTCGCTTAGTCGCGTTGTGCGCTTATAGTGACGAGAGCGTGCGGCGTCGCGGTGTGCACGTAACGCGGGTGTACGGGGTAGTATGAGATTGAGTTGTCGCATCACATCACACATCACATCAAAAGTCACATCAACTATTCATCATCATTGCTTTTTGTCCATTCTCACCAAATAACAAAAAAAAAATGTGTTTTTGTTTAAAAACATGAGAGAGAGATGGAAGAGAAGAAACGGTGAAGGGAGAGAAGAGAGAAAGAGAGAGCAGAGAGGGAGAGGGCACTGGCAGAGAAGAAGGAAGGTGAGTGAATTTCAGAGAGAGGAGCTTGGCGGTGCGGGTTGGCGAGCTCGGCGGTGGCGAGCTCAAGTGAGTTTTCGCTCATTCTCTCTTCGAATTTCGCTTCTTTGAATCGATTGTGTGGTGTTGATGTTCGGATTATTGTTGTTGCGTTGTGTTGAAAAAAAAAAAAAAAAAAAAGAGTTCGGTTCTCAAACCGAAAGAAGAAGAAGAAGAAGAAGTGCACACGCGCACGTCGTGCGCACGTGTGCACCTATATCGGCCGGCCGCTGACGCGGGCCGGCCCGACCCGTTTGGGTCGGCCCGACCCAATCCAACCCCGGACCGGGCCGAACGGTCGGGTCTGACCCGTTGGGTCGACCCGACCCAGTGCTACATAAAAAACAAAGAAAATGGGAAAAAAAAGTGGAAAAATTGGGAAAAATCACGGAAAATTCCAGAAAAATGAGAAAATTATGGAAAAATCATATTGCGACCAAATATATAGAATATATGAAAAATAAAATATTTGTATATTTTGGACGCGACATTTTGCGGGGGTTTGCCTCGAAAAGCGCAAAATAAACAATTTGTCTTAAAAAGTTTTAGGAAATTGTTGTAAATTTTCATGATAAATTAAGTTTATATAAATGGACACCAGGGACTTAGGAGGCTATAGTCGGGTGTCGGGTACGTATCTCGAGGCGAGTGCGGGACATTTTAAAGGCGTTGGAGGTAAGTAAACCCACGAGAAAGTCAGCTTAGAATTTACTTATTTTCCGTGCGAATTATTTATTTCATATTACTTTTCGCCAGTTCAGTTTTGTGTATGGTCGACGGGACGGTGATCTCGAGAGATGTGTTGGACGGGGTCTATCGTTCAACAGATTCCTCTCATTCGAGGCGTTGGGCGGAAGTCTAACTTCCGATCTACATGTTTCCTCTTTCGACCGTGAAGAGGGGGTGTTGATTTCTTCACCTTCAGGGCCTTCTCGGTTTAGTTTTTGTCCCATGTTCGACAAATATATACACCACACTCGCGTTCCGTATTGTTGATTATCTCACGACTTATATTCATGCTTTATATTTCGCTTCATTTACTTATATGCATGAATTGTAGCCGTTTTCTTGGAATTCTTGTGAATACTAACCGAATTTCTCTAGAATTTACTTACCTGGGATTTGTCATTGTTTTTGGTGACAAATCTCGGATTCTACGACGAGGGAAAAGGCGAAAGTGATCGGCGACTACCTTTGATTTGGAACGCTTCCACTAGCTTACTCGTAGGTGTTTGAATTTATATATATATATATATATATATATATATTTTGGGAACATTTTTGGGAGACTTTTTCACCCGATACATGTATATTAAGGCATATTATACATCTTGTCGCCTTAAATAATATACGTGGTATCATGTACTGAGTTTTCACCCCATAGGTTGTTAAATAATGCATAACATATCTACATTAATTATATGCATATTATGAAGGCTTTTGCTATTCAAAATAACATGAAGAGAATCAGAATAAATAAATTAGTTTATAACTTGGTATATTTTGTTAAATAATCGTTTAAGTATCAAAATTTACTAAGTTGGAGAATTAGGTGGTAAGTTTGTCGGCCGTCAAGTTAAGTGTGCAGGCGACGTGGCATGCTTGGTGACGTGTCCGGCGACGTGGCGGTGCCCAGTTTGTCTCGCAGTTCGTGGTCGTCACAGTTGGTATCAAAGCCAGGTTTCGAGGAACCTCGGGAAATTAACTGAAAGAGAATAAAACTTAACAACAAAAATTTTAGATGTGGAAACCCGATGTACTTGCTTTAGAACTTTAGTTGGGAAGCGAACATGGGACGGGAAGTGCCAAGGCTTATACGTTATATATTTCGATGTGTAATAGTATATATGAGTATACGAGGCTGATACGGACGTTCGCGATTTGCTAATTCAACATGGATGGACGACCAGTTCTTCATACGGATGATAGAGGCCAGCCGAGCGGCTCGACACCTGTCAACTCGGATCAGATATTGTGCGACACGATCGCACTCCGTAATTTACTGCTCGGAAAGATTCTTCGATTATTTCGAGCGTGTGCAGCGGCAATAGGGGCCCCTGCCACACTCGTCGTCACCGATACCGTAAAGCAGATAGTTGTCGCACCGACTATTCCAACGACCTCGCTTATGACTACGACTACCGAGATACTGTCAGCAGTCACTACACCATTGACTACGTCGATCGTGGCACCGACACTGATTACATCCTAGGAGATCACATCCGAGATGTTTTTATTAGCTGAGGCGAAATTGATTAAGGAATTCGTTCGTTTTCAGCTAAGCTACTATCATGGAGGCGAAGACCCAGATGTAGCTGGAAAGTAAATAATTTCCCACAAGAAACTTCACGGACTTTCGAGGATTCACGACGGCATACGGGCTAGGATTTTCAAATTTATGCCTAGGGGAGATGCCGCAGTATGGTGGATCGCCCACACAGCCGCTCACGGAGAGCCGAGTACTTGGGTAGAGTTCAAGAAATTCTTTTATGATCAGTATATCCCAATCGAGATTCAGCTGAGACTGAGGGAGGAGTTCTTGACGCTGAGGCAGGGTGACCGGACGGTGTCGCAATACATGGAGAGATTCACATACCCGCTTACTTTTGCGATAGATGTAGCTGAGACCGAGCGACTTCATGTCCACTATTTTATTCCAGGACTCCGACCAGAGATTGGGGGCGAAAAACCACGCTCGTGGGGAGTGTGGATGGAATGGGTGGTCTTGACCCACTCTACTTGGGGTCCCACCGACCTGCGAGGTCGAACTGAGACCTGCGAGGTAGGATTAGACCCACGAGGTAGGAGACCGGCGAGGTAGGACTAGGCCTTCACAAAATTAATCTACCTGAGATTCCAGCAACCTGCGAGGTGGGATTAGACCCACGAGGTAGGAGACCGACGAGGTATGACTGGGCCTTTACTAAATTACTCTACCTGGGGTTCCAGCGACCTGCGAGGTCGGAGTGAGACCTGCGAGGTGGGATTAGACCCACGAGGTAGGAGACCGGCGAGGTGGGACTGGGCCTTCACAAAATTTCTCTACCTGGGGTTCCAGCGACCTGCGAGGTCGGAGTGAGACCTGCAAGGTGGGATTAGACCCACGAGGTAGGCGACCGACGAGGTGGGACTGGACCTTTACAAAATTTAATTATTAGTTCAAATAATAAATGTTTGGAGAGGGTGACGTTGTATCATTTTATACCTAGCCACCTGATAGGTGAGTTAGGGCTCGACCATATAATGAGCCAACACATGTCATTATCGGCATGACAGCCGAATGTAAGATGTTACCATAACCAAATTGGCATAGGATGCATTTTTTTTTTGTAAGCAAACGAAAATTGCCGAGAATATTTAAGTAAGCCATGACTTTCTAGGTCAGTGCACCACCAGTTTGAATGTTGCAACAAGTAAGGAAGGGCAGAGCCCGAGGATGTAGCTGTCGTTAGGTCTGAGATTGTTGTAGATCATACGAAGAAAATTTGGATGACTCATCATAGGTTACAAGCTGCTCATGACAGACAAAAGGAGTACGCGAACAAAGACCGTGACGGGCTGAGTTATGAAGTGGATGATTTGTTCCACTTGAAGGTTTATCCCTTGAAGGGTCCCATTAGGGAAATAGTCTCTACCGTGCGAATACGATACTCCACTTGTTTCAAGGTAAAGATCGAATAAAATCTGAATTTCGGGACGAAATTTCCCTTAGTTGGGAAGATTGTAACGGCCCGCTTTTATCAATCCCGATTAACTGACTAATTACGAATTAATATCATAAGCTCAGATCCACGTGGACGTCGTGGGAGAAGTCTATGACACGCCTAATCAGGAAATATGTTATTTTTGTGTGGCGAATATTTAATTATTTTACTATTGTTAATAGTTCGCGCCGCGTGAATTAAGAATTTCGCTTAGTCGCGTTGTGCGCTTATAGTGACGGGAGCGTGCGGCGTCGCGGCGTGCGCGTAACGCGGGTGTACGGGGTAGTATGAGATTGAGTTGTCACATCACATCACACATCACATCAAAAGTCACATCAACTATTCATCATCATTGCTTTTTGTCCTTTCTCACCAAATAACAAAAAAAATGTGTTTTTGTTTAAAAACATGAGAGAGAGATGGAAGAGAAGAAACGGTGAAGGGAGAGAAGAGAGAAAGAGAGAGCAGAGAGGGAGAGGGCACTGGCAGAGAAGAAGGAAGGTGAGTGAATTTCAGAGAGAGGAGCTTGGCGGTGCGGGTTGGCGAGCTCGGCGGTGGCGAGCTCAAGTGAGTTTTCGCTCATTCTCTCTTCGAATTTCAGTTCTTTGAATCGATTGTGTGGTGTTGATGTTCGGATTATTGTTGTTGCGTTGTGTTGAAAAAAAAAAAAAAAAAAAAAGAGTTCTGGTTCTCAAACCAGAAAGAAGAAGAAGAAGAAGGTGCACACGCGCTGTGCGCGCGTGTGCACCCTATCGGGCCGGGCCGCTGGACGCGGGCCGGGCCCGACCCGTTTGGGTCGGCCCGACCCAATCCAACCCCGGACCGGGCCGAACGGGTCGACCCCCGACCCAAGCTACAAAAAAACGAGAGAAAAGGGGAAAAAAAAGTGGAAAAATTGGGAAAAATCACGGAAAATTCCAGAAAAATGAGAAAAATTATGGAAAAATCATATTGCGACCAAATATATAGAATATATGAAAAATAAAATATTTGTATATTTTGGACGCGACATTTTGTGGGGGTTTGCCTCGAAAAGCGCAAAATAAACAATTTGTCTTAAAAAGTTTTAGGAAATTGTTGTAAATTTTCATGATAAATTAAGTTTATATAAATGGACACCAGGGACTTAGGAGGCTATAGTCGGGTGTCGGGTACGTATCTCGAGGCGAGTGCGGGACATTTTAAAGGCGTTGGAGGTAAGTAAACCCACGAGAAAGTCAGCTTAGAATTTACTTATTTTCCGTGCGAATTATTTATTTCATATTACTTTTCGCCAGTTCAGTTTTCATGTTTACTCTATTCCCGTGTGTGTTTGTGTATGGTCGACGGGACGGTGATCTCGAGAGATGTGTTGGACGGGGTCTACCGTTCAACAGATTCCTCTCATTCGAGGCGTTGGGCGGAAGTCTAACTTCCGATCTACATGTTTCCTCTTTCGACCGTGAAGAGGGGGTGTTGATTTCTTCACCTTCAGGGCCTTCTCGGTTTAGTTTTTGTCCCATGTTCGACAGCTATACACCACACTCGCGTTCCGTATTGTTGATTATCTCACGACTTATATTCATGCTTTATATTTCAGTTCATTTACTTATATGCATGAATTGTAGCCGTTTTCTTGGAATTCTTGTGAATACTAACTGAATTTCTCTAGAATTTACTTACCTGGGATTTGTCATTGTTTTTGGTGACAAATCGCAGATTCTACGACGAGCCGGGAAAAGGCAGTGATCGGCGACTACCTTTGATTTGGAACGCTTCCACTAGCTTACTCGTAGGTGTTTGAATTTATATATATATATATATATATATATATATATATATATTTTGGGAACATTTTTGGGAGACTTTTTCACCCGATACATGTATATTAAGGCATATTATACATCTTGTCGCCTTAAATAATATACGTGGTATCATGTACTGGGTTTTCACCCCATAGGTTGTTAAATAATGCATAACATATCTACATTAATTATATGCATATTATGAAGGCTTCCGCTATTCAAAATAACATGAAGAGAATCGGAATAAATAAATTAGTTTATAACTTGGTATATTTTGTTAAATAATCGTTTAAGTATCAAAATTTACTAAGTTGGAGAATTAGGTGGTAAGTTCGTCGGCCGTCAAGTTAAGTGTGCAGGCGACGTGGCATGCTTGGTGACGTGTCCGATGATGTGGCGGTGCCCAGTTTGTCTCGGAGTTCGGGGCCGTCACAACTCCTTTCTTATCTAGCTATGTCCCTCTGATGGTCAACAAACAACATGAAATTATGCAGCCCGTTCCGTCGCTATTGCTCTCTCCTCTCTCTATATCCTACTCATATCATACGACAGCCACCCTACACTGTACCCTGTCCTCTCTATATTGTCTCATCATCTTAGCTATCAATAGCCTCTACTGCCATGGAGTCAATTCCTCTAGAGGTGGTACTAGTGGCTAAAGTGGAGGAGGTGGTGGAAAGACCTCAAGACCATCCAAGTCTTGCTCTCCAATATGTGGGTCTATAAACTCGAAGACCCCAGCGAATCCCTCATGCTATTGCTCCTTCACTTCTCTATATCATTTTTCTTCTAACTTATAGGTTAGTTCCATTGCAGCTGTTGCTGCCTGATTTTTTTTCGTTTGGCAAACTAAGCATGAAAGTTTCATCTATGGTTGTTTGGGCCTCAATATCGAATTCTTGTTTATTTCGTAATTGCACTCCGGCCTTTAAGCACATATGAGTGATCAAGATAGGAAACAACAATCTGTTGTCTCTTTTTGACATGATCAACTCCCTTAGATTGTGGTATATAATCTCGCTGATGCTGATCTCCCCATTCTTCGTAATCTCATAAAGACAAGCCGTTTTTGGCTTGTTAATCTCACCCTGCCGAGAAGTTGGGTATTATGAAGCAACAAAGAAATGTTGCCACAATCTGTAAACTTTCATAACATACCCCTAATTTATGTGCTTTGGCACATTCTTAGCTCCCATGACCCATCCTTCTTGTCCTTAGACAACAAATGCTCTTTTTATGGCTCTAAACGGGTATAGGTTAAAGGATCTCAGATATAAATTCTTTGGAAAACTCGGTTCTGCTCAATAACAACTTAAGTGCTCCAATCCATATATATTATTAATTTCAAGTCTATTAAAAGGAATAACGATCCCTCTCACCTTCACTGGCTCATCCTTGTAAGTGAACTTCACATTAGCATAAAAAGCTTACATAATCTCACTCTCTCCTTTAATTTCATTCTTTCTATAACTTGAGTGAGTTGCACCCAATTTTGTTGCCTAATGAAGTTATTAACTCTATTGTCATACTTGGCCTGCAAATTAATTCCTCACCTACAAAAGAACTTCCTACGTTGAATATTGTCATATCGGTACTTGCCCTCTCTTCTAATAAAAATTTTGGAATTAAATGGCCAAGGATCATTTGTGGGATCTCTTGAGGTAGATGCCTCAAAATCATTTGCTCTACTTTGGCTAACTTATTTTCTTGTTCTTGTCATTTCTTCAAATTCAAACAGTACAACAACAATGCAAGTAGCAATTCGAATCTTTAAATCACCTAAAAAATCAAAACTTATGTCACACGAGTTATTCATATGCAAAATCATGCAAAAACATAGACAATGCCTATATGAGTAACATTCTTGCAAATCCTCCCGAACAACTTCAAATCAACTTTTCGTACAATGTCATTGAAATTTTCAAAAGTTCAATGCATAACTAGATAAAAATGCAACTTTACCTCAATATCAGATTAATTTTTGATGTAGAACACTCCTCCAAGTCTTTATCAATTTAAGCCCCCACACTTTTCTCGAAAACTAAAACCCTAGCTCTTTTTAAAATCAGAATCCTTAAATCAAGCCCTAGCTATCCAACATGTGCAAATAAACAATTCACTTGTCTCTTTCATTCTCAATCACTAGGAACTATCTTATCTCACTTAGAAATGATCAAACTTTGGCTCTAGAGGGATGTACGCTTGGTGTTTGTGGTGGGGTCTTAGTTGAAAGGGTAAAAAATGGGGTGAACAAGGGTGTAACACCTTAATAACGACACTGGCGCCGTGCATCATAGGCACGACGCTGTAATAGCGCCACCACTCCGTCGAGGACATAGTGAAGTGTTTTGTTTGTTTTGCCTTCCTACCCTCTTGGCGCAGTGGGTAATACATATAGCGTTGAGCTATCTAGCAACATGCTTCGCATGTATTTTTCATTAATTCCTCTTCGGTGCTCCTCTAACTTTATGTAAAACTCATACAAGATGTCGTAATTGCATGAAATCCATGTAAATATAAAATTAATAAATTTTTTTTTTGATTTTCCCATGCACCTTACCTTCACCACTTTGAGCTGCTTTGCTCTTTTACACTCTTTAATGAGTTAGCGAGACTTTTCATTCGATGAATCATCACTCGACAAATGGTCTTTCTTGCACAGTTAATACAATTTTTCGAAAGTTAGAACAAAAAAATCTTAATTGTACTTATTGAACTAAATAACTGACTACTAATTAAAATTTTAAAAAACTTGAAATTTATAAAACCCTAGGCTGCCTCCAAGTAGCGCGTAATTTAAAGTCATTAGCCTGACGCCTTTTCACTCGTTTAGTCCGAGTCTAAATCGAGAAGCTCCATCTCTAAATCAAAGGTTATGATGTCATTCTTGTTCGAATGCACTTCTTCACCATTAACAAAGACAACCTTCTCAGCATCTTCGCCCTCATAGATAATCATGGTGATCTTCCTATCTCTTATATACAAATTTGCACAGATAGTGTTCAAGAATGGCCGCCCAAGAATCATAGGCACATCATCGTCCATATTGTGATTCATAACCTCAAAACCCACGATGAATGTGAATCTACCCACTTTCACAAGCACATTCAACATGCTTCTTAGATTTGGTATCAAGTTGCGATTTACTACTTGCATATTTGTGGTATCTAGACGATTAAGCTTCAAATCAGCATACAACATGTCCATTAGTGGCATTACATTGATTGAGGCTCCCGTATCATAAAAAAATTTCTAAAATGGTGCCCATCGATGTTTATGGGTATGCATATCTCTTTAGGATCTCTCCTTTTCAAAGCTTGAAGTCTCGGGATGAACTTGAACTTTGGTTCTGGCTTCTTCAGAACCATCTTGGTGACATTGCCTTATGGGGGCTCTTCAAAAGGTTCTTCATTTTTTTACTTGGCCTTCCATTGTTGCTTCCCCTTCTTTTTCTTTAATGCATTGATTCTTTATTTCTTGAAACCATTAAGTTCATCTTGCCTTACTTCCGTGTTGTGCTCATGCATCTCTTCATGCTTCCAAATAGACAAAGTGTTGACTTTTTTGGCATGTACATCACTTGCTCTTGTCTTTGCTCCTTTATTATTGCATTGCTCATCATGTGAATGGCACTCACGTTCTCCTTGGGATTGGTGATGGTGTGGCTAGGAAACTACATTCTTTCCTCGAGTTCAAAGCTATAGCAAGTTAACCAAGTTGTCTTTCTAAGTTGTTAATGGATTGTGGTTGCTCATCATCCATCATTTTCATAGCTTGCTTCACTACTTCCATATCTTTTTCATGCTTCTCAAGGCGCTCACTATTGCTCATGTGTATGACTTGCAAGTACTTTTCATTTGACTTCAATAAAGTTATCTCTTTGTTTTGCCCCAACTTCCCCAATTGGACTTGTTGAACGGATCCTTGAGGTAACTTCAGTGCATTATCATAATTTCTGTAAGGGAAGTTTAGGTTGTTGTTGTTGTTGTATCCTTGATGAAATAATTGAGGAGCCATTCCTCTAGGCTTGAAGTTGCTCATGTAGCATTGATTATTCATGAAGTTAATGTCCTCATATAACTTTCCCTATTGTATTTCCATTTGGTTAACCATCATGACATGGTGATTATTGGGTTATTGTGCTGCTTGTGGACCTATGTGTCCCATATGAAGTTTTTTATTGTTTAAATTTTATAGTTGCACCATAATTGCAGCTTGCGAATCAATCTCATTTACCCTAACTAGTTTCCTTACAGTGGAACGAATACCGACTGTAAAATTTTGAGACATAAGATCAAGGAGTTCCAATGTTCCATCGAAATATTTGGTAAAGAGAACCACCTACTGTGACATCTACTAGTATTCTCGTGCCGTTGTTCATCTCATAGTAGAAAGTCTAGAATTGTGCCCATTTCACGTATCCGTATCCCAAACATCTTCTCAGCATCTCTTTGAATCTTTCCCTACCCTTGCCAATAGACTCTTTGTTTTCCTGCATGAACTAATTAATCTCTATTTCCTTTCACTGACCTTCACTGGGGGAAAGAACTTATCGAGAAATCTTTGATTGATTTTTGCCTATGACGTCATATACCCTGCATTCATTCCTTGGAACTTGGATTTTGATTTTGTGCCTAATGAAAATAGGAAAAGTCTCATTATGACCACCTCCTTTACAACTTTGGTAATGTGCACGACATCACATTTCTTCAACAAATTCTCAACATGGGCAACTAGATCTTCATTTGATAGCCTATTGAACAGGCTATTTTGCACCATGTTTGTCAAAGACGGTCTCATTTCGAACTCAATGGTGTTGGCTGGAAACCTCATCACTTCGTTTTAAGTCTCTTGAAATTCTACCTTGAAGTAGTCACAAAGGCATCTTTATCCTTGCACTTGATCCTGCACTACCAGATCACTTGCGGGTTAGTTATTCCCGCGACCCTATTATTGGTTTCTTGCTTGCTCCTCAGCCATCTTGATGCCTTTCATTTTCTTTCTTTTATTGGTTATGTCAATCTCAGGGTCGAAAGGCACTTGGTCATTCTCTCCCTTGCTACTCATGCACTAGTTATCCCTAAAAAGAAAACATAAAAGATAAAGTGCAGAAAGTCAAACTGGAAACTTAAGCCTTTAATCTTTTTTTATTTTTTTACAAACTTGAAAGTAAAGTACTTCAAATAAAATTTATCAACTTTCCAAATAAGTAATACTAAGTGGCTGCCTATCCTCGGCAACGGTGCCAAAAACTTAACACGTGCCGCAATTATAATTACTCGCTTAATAGTGTAATCATCATACATTGACTATGGATATCGTCCTTAGGAAAATGCTTTTGCACTAGTTGAATACTTATTGAACTTTGAACTATTGCTAAGAAAATCCCCTTTTAAATGGTTTTATACTAAATTAAACTATCTAACAAAACAAAATAAACTTTACTTTAACTATTATATTAAGAATATCTTAGTTCATAACTTTACCTAGGTAATGAAATACTATCATTTTCAACCACTTTTACATCTTAATATGTTGCGTGCAATGCCCAATTAGAATAGACAGATTTTCTTCAAATCCACTTTAACCCACTTTCGTGACGAAAAAGATTCTAAAGTGCAAACTAGAACCCCACCTATTGGTGTAAAGAACTTAAGCCCCACATTTATTTAATGCTTTAAATCTTTAGATTCATAACCAATTAATTTTACTATCTATGCTTCCCTAATGAACAACTATCGCTCGATGTTGTGTATTTTACAGTTGTACCGTTTATGTCCGACTTAAAGCTTTAATGGCCATGATAACTTCTAAAACTCAATATCAATAAACAAGTGATTAAGATATCTGAACATTACATTCAGAATTAATATAAATTCTAACCATTGCACTTTTTATATTCACTTTTTACTCATGTTCATAGAATAACATTCATACTATAGTTCCATTGATTCCTAAGATTAATAGAAAACTCACACTTTATTATAACACATATATTACAATTTATAATTGAAAATCAAAGATGAATATAAATATATTACCTTCAATTGAACCAATGAATCCAAACTTGAATTGTAAAAGTGGAGTCTTGAATGTTTTCTCCACATAAATCTTCTTAGTACTCAAAATCAAAACAAACCTATTCTAAAATACTCTAATAGTGGCTAATGGTTTATATGTGGAGAGTTTACCACATTCTAACATCTATTTGTACTTCCTACTAACAACTAGAAACTCTATTTTACAATTTAACTCGAAATAAAACTTAGACTTTCTAATTTTTTTCAAATCCGGTGCTGTCACTTATCCCCTAGTGCTGTGTGTACATTCCCATGTCATCGCTACAGTGCCACCACTCTTAAGTGCAATGTTTTATCTTTTGCGACCTTGGCTTTGTCTTTTTAATGTCCTAGCGTCGTCCTTTCACCTTCACAGCTCTACCATTACGCTAAGCATCGAGCCTTAATTTCTTCACTTTGCCTTCTCTCCCACGTCACACCTAAGTCCTCCATGTTGTGCCTTAGGCAACCATAGTGGCACCATGTGTAGCCATGGTGCTGACCATAAGTTCGTGTGTTTTCGCTCTATTTCTTCTCGTTTGTGCTCATTTCCTTCCATTGCACATTAATTACCTGAAAATGCATAAATACCATTAATTAGTGCTCATTTAGAGATATCTATACTACATATACTACTAAACTAAACCTATATATAAGTTTATATAATCACTAATCATACACAAGAAACTATGTCCTCGAATAAATGCTTCATGATTTTTTGCCCTAGCTTAACTAGCTTATTTCCTTGTTTTTGCCATTTTTTTATCTTCGCAACAATGCAATAATAACAAAGGGCTTCAAATACCTCAACGTTGGACTAATTTGTTATGTAGAATACTTCTATAAGATTAACTCAATCTAAGCCTTACTTTACTCACAAAATTCTACCTTATTGCTTTCTTTTTCACTAATCCAAAATTTGATGCCCTAGCTCTCCAAACTTGTGCAAAACCACTATGTAGCTTTACTTTTCACTCTCAATCACTAGAAACACTTAAATCTAACTTAAAATCACTTAAATAAGGGGTTCTAGAGGGGCTTAAGCTCTGTTAGTAGGGTTTAAAACTAGTTTAAATAGTGTGGAAATCAGTTGAACAATGGTTTTAAATTCCTTCAACGAGGTCGATGTCGTCCATTTATTGGGACAGCACCGTGACTGCGTATTCAAAACGTTAACTGTGCTAAGAGCATGTTTTGCTTCTTTCTCGGGGCCGACACAATGCCGTTTGTGCATATGCACATTGTTGTGATTGTTTTGAGCGGCCTTCAAAAAATTTAAAATTTATAAACTTACTTCCTTGGTGGTGCTATGTATTGACATACACTATGTCTTAACTGTGTGACTGCCCTATTTAATAAAATTTTCAAAAAATTTACCCGTGTTTCATGGCTTTGGCTATCCAACGCCACTCAAACTCCTTAATAATTATGTGAATATGTTGAAACTTCTCCATTTCAATGAAAAATCACTCGACAAATTATTCTTGCTACAAAATTTGCACAAAAATTCATCAAATTTAGAAAAACACTGCTAGAATGTTTGGATCACTATACTTATTGCTTAAAAGTAAAAACTAAACTAAAATTAAATTTAAAACCCTTGAGCTGCCTCCCAGTAGCGTTGTGTTTAATGTCCTTAGCTCGATGCCTTTTTGCTCATTCTAGTAAGAGTGTAGTTCAACTCCTTCAAGTGCGAGATGATGATGTCTCACTCGTTAGGATGGACTACTTTTCTTTCCATAAAAATAATCTTCTCACTCTCCTCATTGGTGTCAATACTCTTAGTGATCTTTCTCTTTTCAATTTCCATGATAGCATTTGGCATAGTAAAGATTGGTCATCTAAGTACTATAGATACATCATCCATTAATTTATGGTACATGAATTTAAAATCAACGATGAATGTGAACCTCCCCACTTTGATCCGGACATTCGAGATATGCCCAATGGTTAGTACCAAATTAAGATCTACCACCTCCAACTATGTTCTCTCTGGACAATTAATCTTCAAATCCGCTTCTAAAATGAAAAAAAGTGGCATCACATTCATTGAAGCTCCCAAATCACATAACACATCATTGAATATTTTTCCTTTAACGTTGATGGGAATGCCTATATCTCACGCATATTTCTTTTTGAATGGTTGAAGTCTTAGTATGAACTTGAACTTGGGTTCCACCTTTTTTGGTGCCACCTTAAGCAAATTCTCATCGAATGATTAAATAAAGGTTCCTCCATATAGTTCCTCAGCCATCCATTTTTTATTTTCCTTGTGTTCACGCATATAGTTCCTCCATATAGTTCCACCTTTTTTGGTGCCACCATTTTTTGTTTTTACTTCTCAAATTCTCATCGAATGATTAAATTCTCACACTTTCAAACTCCTTAACTCTTTTGACTGCTATCTTATTTACTTTTTCTTGCACCGTCACCACTTTATAGAACTTACATTCTCCTTAGGATTCATGAATGTGTTATTTGAAAATTATCCTTCCTTCCTCAAACTCAATGCAATTTGCTAGTTGACTGATTTGTCTCTCTAAATTTTTAATGGACTGGTTTCTATCATCATCCATTCGCTTAAAAGTTTGCTTCACATTCTCCATTTCTTTCTTGTTCCACTCGTGATGTTCTCTATTATTGATTGCTATGGCTTGCTAGAATCTCTAAATTGACTTCAATGAAGTTATTTCTTCACTTTGGCTTAACTTTCCCTTGTTGGACTTGTTGCTCAAGACATGGAGTTAGCACCAATGCATTATGAGGGTTTCCATATAAAAATTTTATGTTGTTGTATCCTTTATAGTATCTATAAGAAGTCAGTCATCTCCGCCTAAAGTTATTTTTGTAATTCTAATTATTCAAGAAATTGACATCTTCAAACTCCATCTCTTAATGTATATTCAATGGATTAAACACCATTGCTAGGAAATTAACAAGTTATTGAATTGCTTGCACTTGTGGAACGAATTGTCCTATTTGAAGCTCAACCATCTAGCTACTCGAGTTAGATAATTGTTCCATGATTGCTGCTTGTGAATCGGTCTCAAAAGCTCTTGTTAACTTTCTAACTGTGGAAGGAGTTCCTACTGTGGAATTATGGGACGTAAGATCTAGAAGATCTAGTGCTCCATTTTCATTCTTAGTTAGTAGAGAACCACATTTTGAGGCATCCATTAATGTCCTTGTGTCATGATTCATTCCATAGAAGAATATTTGCAATTATTCCCACTTAACATATCCATGTCATGGACGTCTTCTCGACATTTCTTTAAATCTCTCTGAAGTCTGATTGAGATACTCGATTTCATCTTGCTTGAATTTGTTTATCTTCAATTTCTTTTCACTGACTAACAATGGGGAAAAAATTTGTCCAAGAATGTATCATTAATATCCCCAGCAACATTGCCGAAAAATCAATCATGGCCGCAATTATAACGGTTCAATTGTATTAATAATATGATTAACAAAGGGTGATTAAAGATATCATTCCTCTGGGAAATGTGTCTATTCGAGAAAACTCTTAGTTCAAAACTTCACCTAGGTAATGAATATTATACTTCCCATATCAAACTTCCTTCATCTTTCTTATGTGTGTACTTCTTATATCAAACTTACTTCATCATTCTTATGTGTGTACCGTGCATAAATATAGTAGGCAGATTTCCTTAATATTCAATTCAACCTACTATCGTGGTGAAACAGATTTTAATATGCAAACTAGAAATCCACCTATTGATGCGAATAATGTAAGTTTCACAAAGCATGAAGTACCAAATCTTTAGACTCATAAACAAATAAGTTTACTATCCATGTCTTCTTAATCAACAACTGTCTATCAATGTTATATATTTTACGGTTGTGTTGTGCATATTCGGTTTAAAAGCTCAAAGGCCATGGTAACTTCTAAAACCTCTAATCAATAAACATGTGCCCAAGATGTTCATAACATTAAGCATAGAATGGAATATAAATCCTAATCGTTGCACATCTAAAACATTATAATCAATTTATATCTTTGCATAGTATTCATCCATTGGATCCATTGATCTCTACGATAAATAGACTACTCACTCATCATTGAAATCAACATAAAAAAACTCATAAACATCATTCAAATTTAGGATTAAAGCAATTAATACATCTAATTAAATAAATGAGACAAATATTGAATTGCAAATAAGAGTATTCAATGTCTTCTCCTTCAAAAGCTCTTCTCAATACTCAAATAGAACTCTGTAAAACTTAAAACTAATATAAACTTTGATGGTCTCTTGCAAAAGTATAATGGTATATATGAGTTTACCACATCCTAACCCTTATTTATATACTCGTAAACAAAATTAAAAATATAATTACAAACCCTAAATAACAATCCTAATCGAAATCGAAGTCCAAAACTTTCTATGTTTTAGCCTTGGCGCTGTTTGTATGTGATCTATACCATTTGTGTTCTATCACAGCCATCACCAAAACGTTGTGTCTTCTTTGCATTTTTCTTTCTTAACGACCTGATGTCGCCTGTCTTATACTAGGGCGCCATCTATTGTAGTCCACAATGTCGTGATAATGTCACTCTCATTGCATTATTTTCTCTAAGTCCCATGCTATACGTTCATCCTTCTTGGCGTTGTCTATGTACTCTACGAAGTCAGCTGTTGCTCCCACGGTGTCAACTCTATTTTTACGACTTTTCTTCTTTTTTCTTTATGGAATCCTTGCATTGTGTCTTTTATGCCTTGTAGACATGAATATACATAATACCATCATTTAGAGCTCATTTCAGGATATTTAGACCCATTATGCAACTAAACTAACTCTATATATAAGTCTGATTAAATATTTATAAACAAGCATACTTTAACTATTTTAACTTAACTGACACAACTCAAATTCAATATTAATCGAATAGATTCAACTCAATAATAAACAAATATCCTAAACAATAAAATATAAACCTATTTTGCATTCCAAACATGTAGCTTCTCCCAAATAGTTATGAGCATACTTTATAAAGTATCATAGATCATTGAACTTAAATCAAAAGTAAGTAAACAACCTTTAGCAAGCCATTTGTTCTCCTTATACTGGTGGAAAAGCCACGTTCTAATTTTATTGAGCGAACCATATTAAAAACACAAAGACATTGACTTCACGCAATAAAACCGCATTACACTTTATGAGAACTTCGAACTACCAAATCTAACATCTTCGAAAAACCACTTCAACATTAGATTTAGATATCAAATTCACCTAGGACATTTAAATGGTGATTGCCTTTCAAACAATCCTAGTAACTACTTCAAATAGATAAGGAAACCAAATATAACAATATGGATTCTAGACTATGCATGCAATACAGAGTTCATGATTAAAATCAATAGAGAATATATTATTAAATTAGTGAATCAAAGAATATGATTGGTTTAAAGCATTAAGCACATAATCTTCTCATCATAACTACATAGCAAAACAGATTTAGTTCATTTTCAGACTTTGCTTAGATGAAATAAATACTCACTAATAATAAAAAATAACATTGCAATAGTATAAATAAAAAACATAGATAAATACCTCTAGAATAAAATACTTTAAATCTTCAGATTTTCTCCAAAAGCAAATAGTAATAAAACAATAATTAAAATAATACATAATTGCTCCTAGAGCAATGAAATATTGATCTAAGTACTCAATTGCAATTAATTTTGTAACCCTAATTTTTTTTTTATAGAATTCTATGTAGTAAACATCCCAAACCAACTCAAACAACTCGAAATTATCTTAAATTCTCGAAATCCACGACAACGATTCCTAGCAATTTGTATGTAAATGGAATCACTAGAAAAATTTGTAATTTTGAGGTCCCTGGTTTCACTGATTTGTCCAGGGATTTTGAGTTCCTTGGAACCGCATGGAATCCCTGGTACAAAAACCCAATTCTCCCTTGCTTCCTTGGTGATGATTCATTACATACTTTTTTCACTTGATTAATTCCTCATATTCCCTTTTGTGTTCATTTCTTCATATTCTCCATTTATACTTGAAATAACAAAAACAAAAGAAAACTCCATGTAAAATAGTTTTTACATCCAAAATCATCCTAAAATTAACCATAAAACATGTCAAATTATTAATTTATCAATTAACATTACAAGATCAGCGATACATCATTTTTATCACAATTCATCAAACTAAACTAATATAGTAGTGTATGTAGAATTACCTAGTTTATAAACATTTATAGCTTGATCTACCTCCTCCTAAACTTACAAGGACTCCTTCATAGTTGTTGATCTTCTTCTCTCGTTATTATTTTCCAGCAAATTTACTTAGTTTTTAAGTTTTGAAATGAGAATGAAATGGTTGCATGAGTTAATCAATTTTAACTTTATGTATAGATAAGAGCGATTATTAGCAATTGATCTTTATGGTTGTACGTATCTCGAGACTGATCTAATAGCCTACATCTTGACACATTTTCACTAACTCTCCACTAACTTCCTCTAACTAAGACCAATTAAAAACTCAATTGGTCTCTTGATGTGTCAATACGTATCTCGAGAATTATCAATGACTAATATTTTAACTTGCTAACTTAAGTCACGTTATAAAATCAACTATAGCCACATTAATACTACTATTCAAGCCACATTAAATTCAAACTAACTTACTTCATCACTTTCTACTCTGATCCCACGCCGACGCATATCTTGAGACATGTCCTTACTCACGTCATGACACATAAATACAAATAGGAGTGACTTAATAGCCTACAATATACAATACACTAGGCATAGATCACTATAAATCTAACATATACCTCAGCCACATTACCTCTGTTAGTGCACGTATCTCAATGCGGATCCCATGTCATAGTTCATTGATCCTAATTAAGAAATTAACTACGATTAAAAAATTTTAGCCATGACAAATCTTCCTAACTAATAGAAATTTCATAATTGACATTAAACTTAAATCGAGGTTATACCTATCTCGAAAAGGTACGAAAACCTATCTCGCATATAGTCTTCCCGCTCCCAAGTGAGTTCTAAGTCACCATGGTATTGCCTCTTAACTAACACCTCCGAGATGGACTTGCCTACTGTTCTACCTTTTGTTCTAGGATCTCTACTGGCTATTCCTCATAAAACACATCCTCGCTCAAATCAATCTGACACAAATCCACAATTAATCGTACCCCCACCTTTGACTTAGCTAATCGAAGCATATAAATATGAAGGACTAGATGAATCCCTAACATCTATGGAGGTATCTCAAGTTCATATGCAACTTTTTAGGCAAATCTCTTGATCTTGAAAGGCCTGATGAATCTCAGTGCTAACTTGTTTTTCAAACCCAATCTATGAAGACCCTTTCGAGGAGAAACCTTTAAATACACAAAGGCTCCCTCCGTATACGTGAGATCATTGTGATATGTGTCAACATAACTTTCTGCCTCTCTTGGGCTCCTTTAAGCCTTTGATAAATTCGTCCTACCTTCTTCGTGTGATCAACAAAAATCTCGGGCCCCACTATCTCCTAGTCTTCTGGCTCAGCCTAACAAAATGGTGACTGACACAATCTACCATATAAAGCCTCAAATGGTGCCATCTCAATGCTAGCCTAATAAACATTATTGTATGCAAACCCACATAATGGTAGGTACTCCTCCCAAGATCCGCTAAACTCAAGTACACGAGCCTTGAGCATTTCCTCGGGAACCTAAATCAACTCCTCAGTCTATCCATCAGTCTGAGGGTTAAAGGTTATGATAAACTGTATGCAAATATAATATTGCTTCTGCATACTTTACCACATTCTAGACGTATAAATAACATCTCCGTTCGACATAGTAGTCAGTGGTACCCCATGCAGTATGATAATCTCCCACTCGAATATATGCTCAACTCGTCAAATGTGCGGTGAGGTGCAACTGGTAAGAAATGGGCAGATTTCGTCAATCTGTCCACAATTACTTAAATTGAATCATGTCAACGGGTAGTCCTTGGCAATCCCTTGATAAAGTCCATGACAATGTCTTCCCAGCTCCATCATAGAAAAGGAAGCGGCTGTAACAATCCTTAAGATCTGCGATGCTCAGGTTTCATCTGCTGGCAAATCCCAAAGTTCTTGATTAACTATGATATGTCTTCTTTCACCCCAAGCCACCAAAAATGTCTCCTCATGTCATGGTTCATCTTGGTCCTTTTCTGATGAACAGTGAATTCGGAATGGTGTGAATCTTGAAGAATTTCATCTCTCATCTCTGCTAATGACAGTATCCACAATCTGCCACTGAATCTCAAACATTGATCTGTCATCTTCGTCTAGTCAACATAATCATCATTTTGAGCTAACTCATTAAACCTTAGGTATAGAATGGCAACCCTTTGACCATCTAACACTCTTCGTGTAGACACTATCTAAAGTCTCATATGTGCACAAATCATCACCCAAGTGTTTGTGGAAATATGTGATTGACTCATCATCACTGCTACCTTGAGTAATCCTTACTCATGTATCGTATGGCATGTGACAAGCTCGGCATCTCCAATAGGTATGCTACACAACGTAGCTGCAACTACGTTAGCTTTTCCTAGATGATACTCCAGAGAATATTCGTAGTCCTTCGAAAACTCTTACCATATGTGATGTCTCATGTTAAACTCTTTCTGTGTGAAGAGGTACCTCATAATCTTATAAACAATGTAGAGTATGATATAGATGATGTTTCCATAACTTTAAAGCAAATACCACCGCTACAAACTCTAATTCATAAGTGGGATAATCTTTTTCATGTATCTTTAGTTATCTTGATGAATAAGCCACTGTGCCTCTATACGGCATCAATACATAGCCCAAACTCGTATGAGAAGCATCAATATATATATTGGTGCGATGGTCAACAACCTTTTTAGCTGAGTAAATGCCTCCTCACATTCCTCAAACCACTCAAATTTGATGTCTTTATGGGTCAATATGGTAATCGGTGAAGCAATCTTCAAGAAATCTTTCATAACTCTACGACAATACCCCTGAAAACTCATGATCTCTATGATTGACATCGGTGCTAGCTAAGCTATAATAACATGAACCTTGGCGACATCTACAATAATACCCATTGCTCTAATAAGATGCCCTAAAAACTTAACCGCTGATAGCCAAAATTCATACTTACTGAACTTGGCGTGGAGTTTATACTCCCTTAATGTCTGCAACGTCTCCTTGAGGTGTTGCTCATTATCCTTTTGAGTCCTTAAGTGCATAATATATCATCGATGAGAACTATCACGAAACAGTCAAGAAACGGTCTCATCAGTCGATGTATCAAATTCATAAATGTGGCAGGAATATTAGTCAAACCAAATAACATGATTATAAACTGATAGTGTCCATATCTTGTGCTGAAAGCTATCTTGGACCTATCATCATCCCTAATCCTAAGCTGATGATAACTTGATCTGAAGTCCATCTTGGAGAAAAATTACATTCCTCTTAGGTGATCAAATAATTCATCAATCCTCATCAGTGGATATTTGTCCTGATTTTGACCTTGTTCTACTGTCTGTAGTCGATACCCAGTCTCAAAGTACCATCTTTCTTCATTAATAGGACAGGTGCTCCCCATGGCAACATAGAAGGTGTGATAAATCCCTTATATTCCAAATTGTGGAGCTGATTCCTCAACTCCTCTAACTCTCACAGAGCCATACAGTACGGTGGTATAGAAATAAGTTTGGTGCCTAGTACCAACTCAATAATGAAATCTATCTCCCTCGGTAATAGTAAACCTGGTAAGTCCTCCGGAAACACATCAGAAAACTCGCACACAACCAAAATCTCCTTAAGTGTAGGTTCATAACTCTCTATAACTGTGTATTATGATACCAGAGTCTCCATCTATTCACTAGTGGTAAGTCAACCTCTAGTTCCCTCAACTCTCGGTACACTACCACTATATGTAAATATCAGACGCTTTGGAATCTCAAATATCACTATTTTTCTGGAACAGTCGATATGAGTGTAATGCGCTACTAGCCAATCCATCCTTAAAAATGCGTTTAAGTCTAAGAACTCGAGAACACTGAAGTCAGCAGGTGATTCTACCCTGCCTATCTCTACTGGACATCCCTCAACAAGATAATTAGGGTAAACCCTATCCGCGGATGCAGTACTCAAAATCAAATGTACGCTAACTCTAACTGGTGACAACCCTAACATGCCTATCATGCGACCAGAAATAAAATATAATGTAGAACCCAAATCAAACAAAGCATATAAATATATAACATAAATCGAAAACATACCTTCAATGAGTCCTCGCATGGAGTCGGCATCTGGTTATTTTACCTTGTGTACCCCCTCGCAACTCTATAATCGTAACCCAGCTACCGGATATGGACATTCTTTAATCATATGCCTGACCTAGCCACACTTATAGCAAGAAATCGGCTTATGCCGACTCTGTGCTTGATCTTGGGCCTGTCCCTCTCTGCCTTTACTCTACCTCTGACTCGACCTCTACCGTCCTACTACTGCTAATGTGGCACTGGTGGTGCTAGAAGAGTGGGTAAAGTATTAGGAGTTGGTAATGCAGGTATGATTTGTAGAGGCAAAGGACATCTACCTACTATACTCTACAATGGCGTTGGAGATGATATATAAGGAATAACTAAGGTAGTTGTCCCTGATCCCTGAGAACCTTTCTCCTATCTCCTTTTTCCCTTGCCTCTCTATCTCATCTTCTCAAACTTTGCACTATAATCAGGTGTCAACGTTGGTCCTTACGGTGTCGCATCGGCAACTCTACTCAAATAGTAGGTCTCGTGAGAAAATGCATGCTCATAAATCTTACCTAAGTTTCTGGCACCTGAACTAGCCACATAAAACCTTATATCTGGCCTCCATCCATCTCCAAAATGATATACATCCTCCAAATCATCTCTCACTAAATCCCCAGCAAACTACCTCAGATAGCTATATCTGTCTGTAAAACTCATCACCTACTCATCAGCTCTCGATTTCAAGTTCATGAACTCCTTCCTCAACCTTTTCATCAACGCAGGTGGAAAGTACCATTGATAGAACTTCCTCTAAAAGGCATCCCATGACCTAAAATCTATTGGGGAATGTGCCCTAGCTCAATCCATTAATTGTCTTTATGAATACTTTTAGTTAATAAAATAGAGGATTTCATTTATTATCTATTATAATTAATTTACATGTTTACATTATAATAAGATCCATGGGTATTTGCAGAAATATCCTAAATGTCCCTAGTCGATCGTTATACTGGGAACTATAATGAATTAAGACTAGTGTGAGTCTTAATTGATGATCATATGACGATTATACAAATAGGGATACGAATCAAGATCACGAGTACTTGTTAAGGAACAAAGTACTGGAATGACCTGCTATGAGAACATCACATGGATTAAGTCATAGTTGTTTCTCATGACAGGTATATTTTTCAGTCCTCAAACTTGAGATTACCAGAGACTTCAACATTAAGAACACGGTGATTTGACACAATCAAACGTTGTCTTTAACCAGACGATTATGAAGGTTGTGATTGGTTATTGTGCGAGCAATGTGATGAAGTTGTGTAATCGGGATAGAATTTGTCCCTCTCATATAAAGAGAGATATCCAGTGGATCCCTCAATGTGTCAAACTGTTAAAAGGCCTAGTTTAAGTGAATTGATATTGATCAATGTCACTTGGATGTTTTCAATCTACCTAGAGATCAAGACTAGTACAATTGAACATGTTGGATGACAATTCCATGCCTTATGTTTGATCAAAAAGGATATCGTGTGACAAAAAGATGTTGTATACACTATTGATTAGGTTGTATCGATTCGATATTCGTATAACTTGGGTAGTCATAATGTCTTGCTAGAGGCCGCTTATGACTTGTATACCAAAATATGTTTTGGTACACTGCCAACTTTTTATGAGCCTATTGGGTCGCACATTAAGAATGGTTTTGTGAGATTTTAAGATGGTTTAGAAAAATGAATTTTATAGGATAAAATTCATGATAGAAACATCCTTGTGGTGTATTACACTTATACTTCTTTAAGTAGGGGTATATGTGTAATTTACTTCACCGTTTATATACAAGGGTTGTATAGATAGACGTTTTAAGTCAGAACACACGGATGAAGTTTGAGGGCCGAAACTCTATTTTCGTTTAGAAACGAGTTAGGGTTTTCTGGTACACTCTGGATCATTTTGGAGGGAAACAAAAAGGTTTGGTATTCTCTTGAAGCTACCACTTCGAATCTCGGCCGCTGTTCGTGTGTGGACTGTTGGTAGAGAGCGTTCGTCGTTGGCAGTGCCTTAGAGATCGATCAACCTTCAGAAAGGTATTTTGCAACAGAGGTATGATTAAGTTTTCTTGGTTTAAACGTTTTAATGGAATTAGATTCGGATCTTGTTGGGGTTTTTTTCAAAATTGTTTTGTAATCTTTGCTGCGTATGAACCCCAAAACCAAACAGTGGTATCAGAGCCTTCGAGTTCGATTCCATTAAAAACATTGCATGTTTTCTTATGATATATACATAATATATGATTGAAAGCATGTTAATAGTTGATGTATATGTGATATACATAAGTTTTCTATGAGATTTATTATCATGTTTTATGTATATGATACATATATTCGTGATTTAATTGAAATCAGTTTCGTACATCCTAGTAACCATGTTAGGTTAATTCGAATAATTTTAATGAATTGAATTTCGTGTTTTGCGATCCATTGCACCATTATATATAATCTTTATTTTTCGTGTATTGATGCATGGATGAAATCTCTGTAATTCAGTTTGCATATTTAGGTTACATTGTTTTACATTTCTTAAATTGTATAAGTCTGAATATTAATCCGAAACTAATATGATTAGGTTCGATTAGGATAGTAGTTCATGATTCAATGACATGTTCGTGATTATTTGGATGATGACCAAAATTGCAAATAATTAATCTTTGAAATTGTTTATTTATCTCTTTATATCTATTTTGTATGAGATTTATATTTGATAAGAGATAGATAACATATTAGATTAATATATATTAGCAAAATCGATTTCGTTATCCCTATTGGATAAGAGATAAATATGGAGAATCTTGTTATTGGTGATATGCTAGGATTCAAATATCTTAAGTCCTAATTGGATTAGGATAAGATGATTAGTTAGATGTGGGTTAATTAAAAATATTTTAATTGACTTAATTTTGGATAAATTAAGGGGAAAATTTAGGATAATAAAATCAGCGAAAAATATGATTTTCTATAGCGAATTTTAATTTTTGCAATTGAAATTCGTCTTCTAAAAAAAACGGGGGTGCTGCCCCCTGTACCTCCATCCGCTGACCGGTCAGCGGAACCACCGCCCGCTGACCGACCAGTAGGGACCGCCGTCTAACTAATCCTAGCGCACGAAAATTCTTTTATTAGTGAACAGTATAAAAATCTCCAAATGGTTTAGTGATTTAACAAATCAATAAAATATATGATATTTCATTGTTTACATAAAATCACGAAAACTGAATAAAATCCCTCTATTAAATCTTAAGTCTCATGCCATCCATTTTAAACACTTGTCAAGGCCTCGATCACACTAATACAGTTTCAACCATAGATGGGTGTATTGTGTTATCTTGGTGAGACAAGTTGGATAAGAGTTACCTAAATGTTTAAAATGGTACGAGTTAATAAAGCTATCAAAATAGTTTTGAGCTTTAGGCACATGATGAGATAAAAAAATGATAATACATAAGATGTCCCGTATCTCATTAAAGTATCTAAAATTACATAAGATGTAATTGGTAATTGTTACCTCCCTAAATAATCTAGTTCTATGTTTCATGCCATAGCTGTCATAGAATTAGGTGAAATATGGATTTTAGTCCCCTAAATAAACAGTGTGTTTTAAGAGGGTTATCAATTTAGTGCGAGTCTATTCCTCTATACTAAAATAAACTTTGCATAATCTTTATTGTAGATCAATGGCCTCTTCAAGTAACAATAATCCCCTATCACTGCGATCCATCCTTGAGAAGGATAAGCTATCTGAGGCTAACTTTTTTGACTGGTTCAGAAACTTGAGAATCTTTCTTAAGCATGAACACAAGTTGTATCTCCTGGATGCTTCAATCCCTGAGGACCCACCAGCCAATGCTACGAAAGCTATGAAGGATGCGCATAATAAGCGTGTCAACGATTCTACTGATGTTGCATGTATTATGCAGGCAACTATGGTTCCTGAACTTCGAAGGACATGGAACTAATGGAAGCCTACGACATGGCTATAACGCTGAAGGAAATGTTCCAACAAAGAAGCTAGGCAAGAAAGGTTCGAGACAGTAAAAAACCTACATTCTCGCAAGATGACTGAGGGTGCGTCAGTTAGTCCTCATGTTCTGAAAATGAAGGGCTATGTTGACCAGCTTGATAGACTCGGATTTCCTATAAGCCAAGAGTTGGCTACGGATTTGATGATGAATTCATTACCAGAAAGCTACTCACAATTTGTGATGAACTATGATATGAATAATATGGAGAAATCAATTTTAGATTTGCATTTGATGTTCAAAACTGCTGAACAAAATATCAAGAAATGCTCTAGTAATGTGTCGATGGTCCAAAAGGGAAAGGGAATGAAATAGAAAGGCAAAGGCAAGGCTAAAGTTGTCAAGGCTGATGTTGCACCTGTCACAAAGCTTGTGGAATAAGTCAAGCCCCAACCTGTTCCTGCTTCAAAACATCCAAAAGAAAAGGAAGGAAATTGTCATTTCTGTCATGCACCTTGACATTGGTTCAGAAATTGCAAACTCTATCTAGAAGATCTAAAGAAAAAAAAGGGTAGTGCGACTACTACTACTATAGGTATTTATGTTATTGAAATTAATTTATCTACTAGTGATTCATGGGTATTAGATACTGGATGTGGATCTCACATTTGTATAAATGTGTAGGGACTCACCAGAAGTAGAAAGTTGAAGAAAAGAGAAGTCATCCTCCGCGTAGGGAATGGAGCAAGAGTTGCTGCCCTGTCTGTTGGATCATATGACTTAGTCTTACCTAGTGGACTTATTTGAACTTTAAATAATTGTTATTTTGTGCCTGCCTTGAGCTGAAACATCATTTCTAATTCATGCTTGGATATGGATGATTTTGATTCTATTATTGCGAATAATAGATGTTCCATTTCTCGTAAGGGTATATTTTATGCAAATGCTAATTTGTGTGATGGTCTTTATATTCTAAGCATGAAAAGGTCCACTGATACTCCAGTCTTTAACATAAATACAAAGAGATTCAAGTCAAATGATTTGAATCAAACCTATCTTTGGCATTGTCGTCTCGGGCATATAAACGAGAAACGCATAACGAAGCTCCATAAAGATGGACTTCTAGATTCATTTGATTTAGAAACATATGAAACGTGCGTATCTTGTTTACTATGCAAGATGACTAAAAGTCCTTTTACTGGACACAGTGAAAGGGCAAGTGTTTATTGGGTCTAATACATATTGATGTATGCGATCCTATAAACACAATGGCTAGAGGAGGTTATCAGTACTTCATTACATTTACTGATGATTTCAGCAGATATGGTTATGTATATCTAATTAGACATAAAGCTGAATCATTTGAAATGTTTCGAACGTTTCAAAATGAAGTGCATAATCAACTTGGTAAAACTATTAAAACACTTTGGTCAGATCGAGGTGGTGAATATTTAAGCCAAGAATTTGATGATCATTTTAGAAATTGTGGGATTGTCTCCCAATTGACTCCACTAGCAACTCCACAGTGGAATAGAGTTTCAGAAATGAGAAATCGAACCTTATTAGATATGGTTCGATTTATGATGAGTCATGCAAATCTTCCATTATACTTTTGGGGTTATTCATTACAAACTACAGCTTTCACTCTAAATTTGAGTTCCTTCTAAAGTGGTTGATAAAACACCATATGAGATATGGTACAGGAAGATACCTAGTATATCATTCCTTAAGATTTGGGGTTGTGAGGCTTACGTAAAGCGACAAGTCTAAAAAAAACTAGCACCTAAATTTGACAAGTGTTTATTTGTGGGGTATCTTAAGGAAACAAAAAGATATTACTTTTATAATCCCGCTGTGAACAAAGTGTTTGTTGCTCGGTATGGTGCCTTTATGGAAAAATAGTTTATTTCAAAAGACACTAGTGGGAGAGAAATAAATCTTAAAGAAGTTCAAGAATCACAGATAAACCCTGAACTGCTACTGGAAGTTCAACAACGTTCTGAACCAGTTGAACCTCCTCCACAAGTGACACAAGGCCCACGTAAATCTTGTAGGGTAAGACATGAGCCAAAGAGATTCTGATTTCTCATTACCGATAGTCGTGATGTGTTGCTTATGGATCAAAATGAGCCCACCACTTATTAGGAGGCTATGTCTGGACCAGACTCAGATAAATGGCTAAGTGTCATGAACTCTGAGATGCAATCCATGTATGATAACCAAGTTTGGAACTTGGTTGATTTACCTGAAGGTGGTAAGACCATTGGATGTAAATGGGTTTTCAAGAAGAAAACTGACATAGATGGCAAAGTGCATACTTTTAAAGCAAGACTTGTAGCAAAAGGTTTCAGGCAGACTCAAGGTGTTGATTATGATGAAACTTTTTCGCTAGTAGCCATGCTTAAATCCATAAGAATCTTCATTGCCATTGCTGCATATTATGACTATGAGATATGGAAATGGATGTAAAAACAACATTTCTTAACTGAAAGCTACTTGAGGACGTGTATATGACACAACCTAAATGTTTTGTACATCCTGAGAATTCTAGGAAGGTATGCAAGCTTCAAAGATCCATTTATGGATTAAAGCAAGCTTCTTGGAGTTGGAATCTTCATTTTGATGAAGCAATCAAGGATTTTGGTTTTATTAAGAACGAAGATGAGCCTTGTGTATACAAGAAGGTCAGTGGGAGTGTAGTTGATTTTCAGGTACTGTATGTTGATGATATATTACTCGTTGGAAATGACATCCCAACATTGCAGAATGTAAAGTCTTAGTTAGGGAAGTGTTTCTCAATGAAATACTTGGGAGATGCAGCCTATATCCTAAGGATAAGGATCTATAGGGATAGATCTAAGAGGCTAATCAGTCTAAGTCAGAGTGCTTACATAGACAAGGTACTGAATAGGTTTAGTTTGCGAGACTCTAAAAGAGGATTGTTGCCAATGTCTCATGGCATAAGACTCAACAAGATTCAATGTCCTAAGACAAATGATGAACGAGACCGTATGAATAAGATTCCATATGCATCAGTTATTGGATCTATCATGTATGTCATGTTATGAACTCGACCTGATGTATCATATGGTTTGAGCTCTACAAGCAGATATCAGTCAGATCCTGGTGAGAGTCACTGGATAGTAGTAAAGAACATTCTTAAATACTTAACAAGGACTAAGGAAGTGTTCTTGGTCTATGAAGGTTTTGAAAGTGACATAGTTGTAAATGGTTACACGGATGCAAGTTTTCAAACTGATATAGATGATTTTAGATCGCAGTTTGGATATGTGTTTAATTTGAATGGGGGTGCAGTAAGCTGGAAAAGTTTGAAGCAAGAGACGTGGCGCATTCTACAACAAGTGAGTATATTGCGGATCCCATTCAAAGAAAGGGCGCTTTAGATCAAAAAGTTCATTTCTGAACTAGATGTGATTCCAAGTATTGCTAACCATGTTTGTTTGTATTGTGATAAGAACGGGGCAATAACACAGGTCAAAGAACCTAGACCACACCACGGATCCGAACATATACTCAAGCGTTTTCATCTCATCAGAGAAATTATTGAGAGGGGAGACGTGAAGATTTGTAGAGTACCTACTGAAGACAACGTTGCGGATCCATTGACAAAAGCTCTTCCACAAGCAAAAAAAGAAGGTCATGTTAGATCATTAGGCATTAGATACATGTATGATTGGCCCTAGTGCAAGTAGGAGACGTTGGGGCATGTGCCCTAGGTCAATCCATTAACTGTATTTATGAATAATTTTAGTTAATAAAATAGAAGATTTCGTTTGCTGTTTATTATAATTAATTTACATGTTTACATTATAATAAGATCCATGGGTATTTGCAGAAATATCATAAATGTCCCTAGTCGATCGTTATACTGGGAACTATAATGAATTAAGACTAGTGTGAGTCTTAATTGATGATCATATGATGATTATACGCATAGGGATATGAATCAAGATCACGAGTACATGTTAGGGAAAAAAGTACTGGAATGCCCCGCTATGAGAACATCACATGGATTAAGTCATAGTTGTTTCTCATGATAGCTGTATTTTTCAGTCCTCTGACTTGAGATTACTAGAGACTTCAACATTAGGAGCACAGTGATTTGACACAATCAAAAGTTGTCTTTAACCAGACGATTATAAAGGTTATGATTGGTTATTGTGCGAGCAATGTGATGAAGTTTTGTAATCAAAATAGAATTTTCCCTCTCATATAAAGAGAGATATCCAGTTGATCCCTCGATGTGTTAGACTGTTAAAAGGCCTAGTTTAAGTGAATTGATATTGATCAATGTCACTTGGATGTTTTCGGTCTATCTAGAGATCGAGACTAGTACGATTGAACATGTTGGATGACAATTCCATGCCTTATGTTTGATCAAAAAGGATATCGTGTGACAAAAGGATGTTGTATACACTATTGATTAGGTTGTATCAATTTGATATTCGTACAACTTGGGTAGTCATAATGTCTTGTTAGAGGCCGCTTATGACTTGTATACCAAAATGTGTTTTGGTACACTACCAATGTTTTATGAGCCTATTGGGTCGCAGACTAAGAATGGTTTGTGAGATTTTAAGATGGTTCCAAAAAACAAATTTTATATGATTAATTTCATGACAGAAACATCATTATGGTGTATTACACTTATACTTCTTTAAGTAAGGGTATAAGTGTAATTTACTTAACCGTCTATATACAAAGGTTGTATAAATAGACGCTTTAAGTTAGAACACACGGATGAGACTTGAGGGTCGAAACTCTATTTTTTTTAGAAACAAATTAGGGTTTTCAAGTATGCTCTATATCATTTTGGAGAGAAACAAAAAGGTTTGGTATTCTCTTAAAGCTAGCACTTCGAATCTCGATCGTCGTTCGTGTGTGAACTGCTGGTAGAGTGTGTTCGTCGTTGGCAGGACCTTAGAGATCGATCAACCTTCAGAAAGGTATTTTGTGGTCGAGGTATGATTAAGTTTTCTTGGTTTAAACGTTTTAATGGAATTAGATTCGGATCCTGTTAGGGTTTTTGTTAAAATTGTTTTGTAATCTCCACTGCGTATGAACCCCAAAACCCAACAAAATCTGCATTAGAAGCTATCATCACATATCACCAAACATCAGCGTCTCTACAGTGTATACGAAAAAATCTCTGCCCAAAGTCTATCCTCAATCCTCAATACTCTATGCAGATTCTCTTGAGACAATACTCGCTTTTCAATCTTCTCAAAATCTCGCCGACCATCAAATTAAACTTTAGTCTAATGGAATCCTTCACCAACTGAACCTCCGTTGTTGAGCTAGAAAATGTAGGATTGAAAGACGGTGTATAAATTATCTCTATGGTTGATTATGTCACTACAGGTGCAGTTCGTGCTAACGAATTGGCTAGTGTAGTAGTAGGAAGCTCTAGTGCTGGTAATGTGGAAGTGGTAGCAGTAATAGTAGGGGCTGGTGCCTGTGCTAGTGGAACAAAATGTGTTGTAATCTTGACTATGAAATTAGCTAACTGATGTCCTTGAGCAGCTACTCAGTTAGATAGCCTTTAATAGTCATCAGTAGATGGAATATTAGGCTAGCTGCCACTAACACCTACATCCCCCCATCACGTGAATCAGATATCGATTTCTCCATGTTGATAGCAAATGTGAATCAGCTACTATATAAATAATACATATATATACATATAGAAACTAACATTTACATATAAGAAATCCCTATCTAACTTCCACTTACTTCCCAACTAATGGTTTCTAGGCAAGGATAATCTGGTTTCCACGGCTAAATTTGTTTTTATTTTGCAAATTCATTGGTTGATTATTTTGAAAAGTTGGTCTCTGATACTAACTATGTTGTTGGTATCACTTTATAGTATAAATTGTACTCTAATGCATAGGCTATATACACTTAGGATTTGATACCGACTGTAACGATCCCTTCTCAAATTAGGGCACCGCCCGACCTGATCCCATCATTAAGCCCTTATGTAGGACTTCATAACGTATTAGTTAGCCTTTCACCGCCCGACCCGACCTGATCACATATATAAAAGTCATACAACAAAATAAAAAACCTACAAAATCAGATGTAGTAGCACTCCACTGGTAATCACTGATCTTCTCCTTTCCTGGTATGGTACTCGATGGATCAGCACCCACAATCATAAAATGGACGGTGACTACTAAAAATTAGAAAGCAACATTGAGAGATATTTGTTCACATTTTCAAAATATACAATGAGTATTTAAAAGCATAATAATAGCAACTATACTGAAAAGAAATCATGCTATAAGTTACTTCAATTAAGTAATATGAAACTGATACTCGGCTAAGTAATAATGATCTAGGGCAGATCGACCATGAGTTACGTTACATCAACCTTTTTCCACTAGTTAATGCATATTCAATTCTTTTAAGATGCCTTCACATCATTATAAATGTCCTTCCCATATATAAATACTCACAAGTGCCCCTCACATGTGATGTATACTTGCCAACAACCCCGGGTCCCATACCCTGTGTGATGTACAAGCTAATGGTGAAATTCTGATAACCCCAACCATGTGTCGCTCACATCTCTATCATGTCATGGTCCTAGATAAAAACTACTTTCATAACCCAATAATTGACAAGGTTTATGAATCCAACAAATCTAATTGCATATCTAATACTTAAAGGAAAATATATTACAACACCATCACACACCTACCTAATAGCATGTTATTTCATCGAACTAGATATTTCCACAATCAAGAATGACATAGCACATGATTTAGAGTCAATGAAATCATTTAATCAAAAACCAATGCCATGATAGTAAACTCATAAAATTAGAAGAAACAAGTCATGGCATATAAAATGCAAAGAACAATTCAGTTCAAATAATTGAAAATGAATGACAAAACAGGAATGAAATGTAAATAAATATCTCAATCAATTTAATTTCAATCCACGCAAATTCCTATCTAATCTGGCCTCCCGACACCTTAAAACAAGTATTTGAGCCCTCGAGCCTCTTCCCCAGGCTCCTGGTATGATTTTATTTGTTATAGAGTGTGTTTAGACCTTAAGTTATGGTATTAGAGTTGTTTAGAATATTAAAATTGAAATTAGGAAATCATTGTGTTTATGTTTTTAGAGAACCTAGCATGCTAGTTGACTTGTCTAGAGCGCTAGTGACCTCATTAGTGCACTAGTCAGGTTTATTAGCACGCTACACATAGGTGACACACTAGCTAGCTCATCTAGCACGTTATGTGCAGGAAAACCTAGAGTTTTGCACTTACAATTCTGATTCTCACCACACATAACCACTCCTTAACCTTGGGCTCATTTTTCTCATCTACTAGAGACCCTAAGACACCTATTAACACCATAAGATCAATCATACATAATTTTTATCACAATTCATCAAATGAAACTAATTTACTAGTGTATGTTGAATTACCTATTTGATGAACATCTATAGCTCGATCTACCACCTCATAAACCCTCAACTATTCCTCCATAGTTGCTAATCTTCTTCTCTGGCTCTTATTCTCTAGCAACTTCACTTAGTTTCTATGTTTTGAGATGAGAATGAAATGTTTGCATGAGTTGATCAATTTAATCTTATATGTATAGATAAGAGCGATTATTAGCTATTGATATTTATGTACATACATATCTTGAGACTAATTTTATAGCCTACATCTTGACACATTTCCAATAACTCTCCACGAACTTCCTTTAAGTAACACAAATTGAAAACTCAATTGGTCTCTTAATGTGTCAACAGGTATCTCATGAATTATCAATGACTAATGTTTTAACTAGCTAACTTAGGTCACATCTAATATAAAATCAATTATAGCCACATTAATACTACTGTTTAAGTCATATTAAATTCGTACTTACTTCATCACTCTCTACCTTGGTCCCACTTCGGCACACATCTCGAGGTGCGTCCTCGCTCACATCTCGACACCTAAATATAAATAGGAGTGACTTAATAGCCTACACATATATAATACTCTAAGCATACATTACAACAAATCTAACATATACCTCGGCCACATCACCTTGGTTAGTGTACGTATCTCGATGAAGCTCCCACATCACAGGTCAATGATCCTGATTAAGCTCCTACACCACAGGTCTCTTAATGTGTCAATAGGTATCTCATGAATTATCAATGACTAATGTTTTAACTAGCTAACTTAGGTCACATCTAATATAAAATCAACTATAGCCACATTAATACTACTGTTTAAGTCATATTAAATTCGTACTTACTTAATCACTCTCTACCTTGGTCCCACTTTGGCACGCATCTCGAGGTGCGTCCTCGCTCACATCTCGACTCCTAAATATAAATAGGAGTGACTTAATAGCCTACAAATATATAATACTCTAAGAATACATTACAACAAATCTAACATATACCTCAGCCACATCACCTTGGTCAGTCTACGTATCTTGATGAAGCTCCTACATCACAGGTCAATGGTCCTGATTAAGCTCCCACATCACAGGTCTCTTAATGTGTCAACAAGTATCTCATGAATTATCAAGGACTAATGTTTTAAATAGCTAACTTAGGTCATATCTAATACAAAATCAACTATAGCCACATTAATACTACTGTTTAAGTCATATTAAATTTGTACTTACTTCATCACTCTCTACCTTGGTCCCACTATGACACGCATCTCGAGGTGTGTCCTTGCTCGCATCTCGACACCTAAATATAAATAGGAGTGACTTAATATCCTACACATATAATACTCTAAGCATACATTACAATAAATCTAACATATACCTCAGCCACATCACCTTGTTCAATGTACGTATCTCGATGAAGCTCCCACATCAAAGGTCTCTTAATGTGTCAACATGATTCTCATGAATTATCAATGACTAATGTTCTAACTAGCTATTAGGTCACATCTAATATAAAATCAACTATAGCCACATTAATACTACTGTTTAAGTCATATTAAATTCGTACTTACTTCATCACTCTCTACCTTGGTCCCACTTCAGCACGCATATTGAGGTGCGTCCTCGCTGACATCTCAACACCTAAATATAAATAGGAGTGACTTAGTAGTCTACACATATATAATACTCTAAGCATACATTACAACAAATCTAACATATACCTCAGCCACATCACATCGGTCAGTGTACGTATCTCAATGAAACTCCCACATCATAGGTCAATAATCCTGATTAAGAAATTAACTAAGATTTAGAAATTTGGGTCATGAAACTGTGCCTCCTTGAAAGTGTGACCCAAAAACTCATTCCTATATATTATCCTCGACTCTCATCAGCTTGTGCAGCCGCTAGTATGAAAGTAACCATCTCTCGGCTGATTTTGAGTCACCACCTCCATAGAAATAACCAAGCTAAAAGTGAATAAAGACCTTGATCAACTTTGCCTCAAGCTTTAATGTGGACTCGGAAGTAGTGGATGTGGTAGCCATCTCTATAGTCATCGATGTAGGAGTAGGAGTCGGTGTCTCTACTGGTGCGATAATCAGTATCAAAACTAGAGGAACCCTGTAACGGCCCAATTAATTAAACCATGATTAACGTTAATCTCGGGGATTAACGGTTGTAGTTCAGGCGTTATGTGGACAACTCAGTTGCCTTGGACACGAGAACCGAGAAAAGATGTTATTTATAGATGGTGGTTGTGTATATGTGCTATTCAAAATTATTATTATTATATTTGCACTGCATGTGTTTATGTTTCTACTGAACGAGTTTGTGTGACGGGTGTTCGCCCCAAAAGGCGTGTCAACGCGGGTAGTGAGTAGACGAACTACGGGTACAATGGGAAACTAGACTAATCCATGTCAGGATGACTAGTTAATCAATTAAAATAGAAAATGTGACCATAGACCAAGTAAATTCAAAAAACAAAATAATAGGCTATGGTGTGCCTCGAAATGCGTGTCGAGAAGCAGGGCACCAGGTACCAAGTAGTCGAAGGTTAGTGGAACCATAAGTTGGTTAAGTTTTATAAACAAAATACTAACCATATGTATTAAAATGAGCTTAAGTTAGAGTAATCAAATTAAAATAAATCAAGGCCTATAGTTAGTTAAATGAATTGAGAAATATAGGATTTGTCTAGAGATGTGCATGGACACATCAAGGAACCAGATGAGAAAAAAATTAGTGCCACACGGACTGAGTGAGTGGAGTGAGTAGGCTGAGTGGCTAGAGGTGGCCATTAGATAATCCTTGGGGTACGTATATGCATGAGGATCAAGGGCTAGAAATAAATTCCACCTTAATATATAACATAAGTTGATCAAAAGCATGCAATTGAAACCACTTTTCATTTCAACTTGCTGGAGAGGAGAGAAAGAGATTTGGAGCTGGAATTCAACTATTTTAGAGTTCAATTGGAGGATTTAAACTAAGGTAATCATCATCTTCATCATCTACACTTTCTTTTAAACCTAATTTTATGAGATTTTGATCAATTTGATGCAAAATGGTTGTTCTAAGGTTGTTTTACATGTTGTTTGGTGTTAATTGGATATGAAGAGTGTGTTAGATAGGTTTAAGTAGTATACTTTAAAGGGAAAACAAAATTCTCGACTTGAGAATTCTGTCTCAGAGGCTAGGTAGCGCGCTACTTGGAGCGATTAGCGTGCTAATCATTCTGGGTTTCCAATTGTTCTTCAGGATGAAGAACAATAGCGCACTACATCCTGTCCATATCGTGCTACCAACACATTGTGCACTACGTTATTTACATAGTGCGCTAACAACAGATAGAAACTGAACATAAAGGGCTATTTTGGGACTTTTAACTTAATACATATCCCAAACACCTACAAACATACTAAATATGTAAAATTGGACTTCAGGGACTTAGGAGACCGTAACTTGGGTATCGGGGAGCTAGTCGGGTTGGATACGGGAGTCTGGGGAAGTCGGAGTGCGGATTGAGGTACGCAAACCCTTTGAGAATGCTTAATAGAATTCATGGTAAGCCTATGAAGTTGGGGTTTCTCTCCTATTTCGGTTTGCGTATATATTGGTTGTGGCTAAATCGCTTGCACAAGTTACTTGTGTTTAGTGCTCGTTACCGAAGTTGGGGTTTAGTCACTGTAAGCCTGTAAGTATATACGTGGTTCCTATTCAATTTATCAATTACTGGCTGGTGTAGGTCAAGGTTCTCTCGTGATTATACAGATGTTTAATGATTTATACTTTATTTATGAGCTGATTGAGTTAGTATATATTGTTTATTCATTTCACGCTACTGCTTTTGCTTGTCATATGTTGCCTACATTCATGGGAATATGATGTACTATTACCAGGTGTTAAATTCGCATGTCTCATAGTTTATCAGTTTTATTTCATGAATATTATGTAGACTTCTCACGAGGTTTTACTCACTTGACTCTTCACTATATTTGTTGGGAGACCGAGTGCAGACCCTTCGACGAGCAAGGGCAAGGGCAAGGGCAAGGAGGTACTGGGCGACTACCTCTGAGATTGTAAAGCTAGCTCGTGTGTGATATCAGTATGTGTTTATTTTACTTTTATTGGTTTTTTAGGAACATAGAACAGTGATTACACGTATATGGAACTTTTGTTATACTTATCTCGCCTTGATATATATTTGGTATCTTTTACCGGGTTTTTCACTACATAGGATTGTTAAATATTACATAAGTTACTCATTAAAAGACTTCCGCTATAAAATTATAATACAACCTGATAAATTGAGTAACTGGCTAACCGAATTATTAATACTTATGTAAATGTTAGTTAGCATAACTAGGGTTAGCTGGAAAAGTGTAAGCAACTCGGTAGGTCGCGATGCGTCAAGGAGAAGCGAGCCATGACATGGCAAGGCTAGTTGACGTGGCATGCGATGTGGCGGGGAGCAAGGTGGTCTAGAATTTGGGGCCGTCATAAACCCTCTCAACAAGTGTCTTAGGAACCGTAGGAGTATTAGCTTGAATAGGAGTCTATTAGATAACTGGGGTGATGCCTGTTTGTGTGGCAGCAATTGTAACCACGGCATGAGCAATGACTAGTACTAGATTAGTCGTAAGTAGGCGTAAGATCTCTGCTAACTGAGCGACATGTACCGTGAGTCAGTTTTCAACACTCTATGTCATAGTAGTGGAAGTGGCCCTAGTCAGATCGCTAGTCTAACCAATCTCTATGGGAGTAGTATATTGTCCGTCCATCGTGATCTGCATCGAGAAACGTGCACCAAATCAGCCTCAATATATATACAAATATAGTGTATAATATACGATAAAAACATAACACGTATATAACCATTAACTCTATCCGCTTTACAATTTCTTCCCAACAAGGGTTCTAATGTAAGTAAATCAAGTTTCCACATCTAAGGATTATTTATTAAGTGTTATGCTATTTAATTATTTCCCTAAGTTCTTCGAATGATTTCTCTGATACCAACAATGGTGGCCTCGTGGCCGCAAGGTGGGTGCTGCTCCTAGCCTTATAGGCCTCTCTGCATTGACAACGTCACTGACTCGCAGAGTCCTACGCTCCGCTGTTGTCGCTTGCCATGTATGTATCCTCGGTGTGCATGCTAACTTGTCATGTTCTCGCTATATTGTAAACATATTAAGCACATTTCCTTTTTCAATCATATATTTATGGTTTTCTATCTTTTAGTTTCGAAGTTTATAGTTATAAATATGGCTTGTAATTTACAAATTTCAGTTAATAAGCAATAAATTAAATGTACAACTCTTAAACTGACATAAAAGCATAAAATATTTATAAATATGTAAATATGTCACGTGTCATAGAGCATCATCCCTAATGTGGAAAACTCAGAAACAGAGTACTATGTATATAAGGTGATGTGATAATAAAAAGATAAGCATATATATACATGTACAATGCCTTTCTAGTCTCCTTGATACCCAAAATAAGGCAAATATCAAAAAATAGCACGTACAAGAGTGTCCTGGACAATAGGCAATCAGAGATAGGCGCCTAGGATCCTGTTAATTTTAGGGGTTTTGGACGTGACTCGTACGTTCAGGAAATGTCGTAGGGATCGTACTACTTGAAAAAAAAAAGTTGATGAAAAATAATGAAAAAAAGAAGAAAAAGGTGGAAGTTTTTAAAACTCCTCTAATAAAAGATTTAGTTCGAGTGCTTTCACTATATTAAGTGAGATTTTGAACTTACGTGCTTGAATGTAAAGACCAAGAAAACTCGTGAGTAGTTGATGGCCTTTGTTTTGACCGAGTCTATGTTTTGAAAATTAGATCTTAATTGTGTTTGATTTCACATATCATAACTCTGAAATTTTCTGAGTTACTTGTTAATTTGGTGACTATACAAACCAAAGAAACTCCATGAATTTGAGTCGGGTATAGGATTAGTTGAGTCAGTGCATTATTATATTAGGAGTGTAGTTTAGTTTGTGTTGTCATTTACACCTTTGCTCGGGACGTGCAAAGTCTTAAGTTTGGGGGTATTTGATAAGTCAGTATTTATAAGTTTTTAGTAGTCTATTTTAGTATATTTAATTATTAAAAGTATTTAAAATATATATTTAATTATATTTTTGGTCAATTTTAGGTGAAAAAGAGTGCACGGTTGAATTCGTAGTGGAAAAAAACTCAAAATAGATTATTTACTTGCAGTGATCGGATGCCCGACAGTTTGCCTCGAAGTACGCGTGGTGCGATGTGCGGAATAGCCGACGGTATATTTCGGTCAATCACAGCATGCCACGTCACCTAGCGCAGAACACGTCACACACCACCATTTCATCTCGCTTCAGTTGCTCCTCGATCGGCCTCGAGATGCGTTCCCACACAGACTCCCGGTAATTCGCACGAGTTGCGCGATTTTCTTCCGTGCCATCAGATACCACGTGTCGTACTCTTATTCGTCCAGACGCGTCACAACAAGCGATTTCTCCAATCACGAGACGACATGTGGCGCTGACTCTGCCAAACACACATCAAGCACTACATATTTCGACAAATCAGGCGGCGACAACTCAGAGGCGGTGACAGGGCGGTCCAATCCCGTTGAGACACGTGGATCGGTGGTTATAAATCAGCGAATCATGTGCAGACATGTGCCAGAGTCCGAATTTTGAGCTAAAAACACCCGTACGATGCTCCTCGGCGCACGAGTCATGTCCAGAACCCCTAAAATTAGTATCCGAGTCCAATTTGAAGTGTTTTTATATATTAGGAACCTAGTTATTATTGAAACAAGAATTAATTAGTATAATTTTAGATTAACTACTATTATTTTTTTAGTATAGATTTTTGAAGATAATGTCCGACTAATCAATTTCTTGCCTAAGTCGAAGGGGAAGCAAGTCGGGATTATGGGTTCATAGCATATTATATGAGATCTCTTATTTTATTATTTAATTAATTTAATTTCTCCTATTTCATTGTTGTTGATTTTAATTATTATGATTTAGATCTATGGTATGTATGTGGCCAGTGCATGCTTTTAGGTGGACAATCTACAGTTATTTGGACTATTAGTATCCATGTAATTGTGCTTTTAGACCAATAGAGTAACAAACATTCACCCGTTTGCCCTAAAACCCTTTCGGTTCTTGAATGTATAACAATTGAATCTAGGTTAAATCGGTAGGGGACGCAACTCGGTTATTTAGGATTAGTTTTCCTACAGATCTATATTACTGCAGTTAATGTGTTAAACCTGATTGGCGGATGTCTAGGGTTATACATTAATTAGGAAAGTAGTTAGTGGCGGACGTCCTGACTATCGAAATTATGGGAATTAGAATTTCTGGCGGATGTCGATTTTCTATAGCTAATCTAGGAGAATTTAAATTAATAACTTTTTAGGAAAGATTGAAGACCATGATTGTTATTGAATCTTGATTCTGATTTGTGGAACTGGAGATTTAGGTGTTACTTAATTATTAATTAATTGTTTTAGAAATTTGTTTAGTTATTTTATTTATTTAGTTTAGATAGATTAATTAGTAAATTAATATTTATTTTAAAACCCCCGATTTTTCTTTTTGTTGTTTTAACCTAATAAAGACAACCAGTCTCTGTAGGATCGGCCATTTGCCACTATTCTACAAAATAGTTGGTTTAGGAAACTTTACTTTATTGACGTGTTCGGCGCGCATCAATCCATCACAACAAAATAGATAACTAGTCTAGTGAGTAAGATCCTAAGGAAATTCACTGAGCATTTAAGTAAATAGTGAAGCCAAAGATAATGTTCAATAAACATGCGAAAAATAAATAGTCAACTGTAAAAGGACCATCGCACGCATACTTAACAAGTGGATAAACAAAGTATGTGCTCATCCAGATCAGACTAGACTGTACTTCGAATCCTCAGGATCCCTTTGGTGGGTGCCCCTACTACTTTTTGACCTCGTTCCTCGAAATGATTTTTCTATACCTACGCTTCACCAACATATGAACTAGAGAAGAGCTTAGGTTTCCATTCATCGAGGGCTTGGTCACATGTGCTACAGTCTAGTGTGCCAGAAATACATAGTGGAAGTGCCAATGGCAGTAACCTCAACCAATCGTCCTAATAATAACAATAGAATGGAATTGTAAGCCAAGAATGGATAGAAACATTGAAAATAGTAATTAAATACTCGAGTGACGCTCCTTTGAGTTTCATAAATCTTACACACGCGTTCCGACTTCTTCAGACTACCGAATCCGACCCCACCTAGCTCCCGATACCTGAGTTATGGTTCTCCTTAGTCCTATGAATTCCAAATGTATCATTTTGATTGATTTAGAGCCACATTAAGTTAAATTATTAATATTAAACTAAAAATTAGAATTTTATTCTAATTTTTAGTTGTTGCACATTTTTCAAGTTACACTGGGGTGCCAAACGCTTGAAAAATGTCAAAATCTAATGTTCTACCTTTCCCCAATTTCTTATATTTTCTCTTATTTTTATGGATTTTTTTCGTAATTTTTATCTATTTTTCCTATACTTTTTCTACAATTTATTTTATTTATTATGTATTTAACTTAATTTTTAATAATAATTTTTTCTTCCTCTTCTCTTCTAAATCATCATCCATAAGAACCCCACAATAACCTAATAACAATAATAACAACAACAACAATCACCATCAAAATCCTAAATCTTCAAGCTCATTTTCATCGACACAAAAGTTTAAGAAAATGAAATTGATGGAGAAAGAGTGAGTTACCTTGATTTTGTGTACTTTGATCTCCCACACCAATTCTAGTGGAGATTCAGCCCTCTAAACCCCTAGTTTTTGCTCTTAAGTTCAAGAAGTAGAAGATGATGGTGCATGTTGATTTTTCCCACTAACTTATGTTATTTATATGTTGTGTTTAAATCAATTATGTACACGTATCTCAAGGATTATCTAAAAGCTACTTATTAGGCTGTCAAACACCGATTAATGACTTCATTGAGACATTAAATAGCATAATATCACACACACACACATATACACGCACACACATACACACATGAATACACAAACTCTAGGATCATCTAATGTTCATCAACAACTTAGATAATTTTTATCTAACTATATGAAAATCAATTTAATTCTTTTTAAATAGCCAACTTAGGTACAAGAATAATATAGTTAGTGTATTTGAGCACATAATTAGCCCAATTATGGTCCCACTAACCTCAACTACTCAGCCCCCAATGCCTCGCGTCTTGACACGTATCTTAAGGTGCGTCAATCCTTGAAGTACTCGATTATTATGACTTAGCCTAAAGTTATATTATCCATTTTATGCCATAATCACCTTGGTTCTAGTCATTTACTTCAAGTTAGTATTATAAGACTTAGCATACTACTGCTAAGTCTGCTTGATACATGCGTTGACACGTTTTACGAGGTAAATCCTCGTCACATAGTCTCGCACGAAATAGCATAATATTTACAAACATGTGATGAACTACGCATTATTAAATAAAATACACCGCAATTATGCAATCAATCATACAATTATACAACTAGTACTTAGTCAGGCGTACCCCTAGCCTATCTACAACTTTCAAGTGGATACGAGCTGGCATCTTAATCTATTGATCAAATGTTAGACAGATTAGCCGGATACAATTACTATTTCTTTTTTAATGGATATTCATGATATAATCAAATTTCCATAGTACCAGAAGACCAAGAGAAAACGACATTTATTTGCCCTTATGGAACATTAGCATTCAGACGCATGCCATTTGGATTTGTAATGAGCCAACAACATTTTGAAGATGTATGAAGGCTATTTTCTCTAATATGGTCGAGGACATTATGGAGGGATTTATAAATATTTTTTTTGTATTTGGGGTTTCTTTTGATTTATGCTTGCAAAATTTAGCTTTGGTATAAAAAAGTTGTCAAGACGCAAACTTGGTAAGTAACTGGGAAAAGTGTCATTTCATGTTTCGAAAAGGAATTGTTTTGAGACATATAGTGTTTGGTCATGAATTGGAGGTAAATAAAGCAAAAATAGTGTCAGCCACTCTTCATTAAGACAACTGACCAGCCTAGATTATCCAAATCCTCTAATAATATCGTCAGCCTAATCTACATTTCCAACTTTGACTTCAAAATTATAATTTTATTAACCCTTATTAAAGCTTCAAAACTAAATTTATATCCTTAATGAAACTCAATTCATGATTTTTTTAATTGGAGCAAATTAAAATATCATATCCATATTTAATAAAATTTCGGCAGCACCTCCCCTAAAAGTGGCCTACCAGAAAATTCACCTAATAGCAACATAATTAGGGAGAGGCCTAGAATGACTCATAACTCCCCCACAGTTTACAGTATGTAACAAATGAAAATTAATAAACTAACTTAGAGATTACAATAGCTTAACCATAACTTCACAATCCCAAATAGATTAAAATAGAACATAAACCTTTCAATACATATTAAACTAACTTAGGAGACTCTCTTAACCATTCAACAAGATTTCACATCATACACTCGCCCCAAGAATCCAAAATAATATATATAATTTGAAACAAGAATGTACTTTAAATTGAAAATAATCATTACAATCTTCAATTCATGTACATTCTTCCCTTGTCTTCATATAGAATCTTACACCAACAATTTGAAACAAGAGATCATAAAATACAAATATCTTATAAGCGTTAAACTCTGCTAGTCTCATTAAACGGTGCAAAGGCAAGACTGAAACCTAGTTTCAATTAAAGTAGACTCTAAAACAAGCTTATCTCACTCACTCACTCTATGTATGCATGATCAAGAATGATAAAATGCAATGCTGACTATTATATAAGTACAGGGACAAAGATATTAAATCAATAGTAATGATCACTGTAGGGTTTACTTTAAACCACAAACAACTTTGAAAGTGATTTTCAGGGTTCCCGGTGTGTCGGATCACCTTGAAGATAGATCCAATAGCTTCCTTGCATACCCAATTATATTATGGGTTAAACTTTTAATGAAACCAAATCACAAAACCCAATAAGAACTTTGGCCAAAATAAGCTTGAGAATATTTTCTGAGAACATTAATTTATATAACTGTTTCAACAGGCTTTCAACTAGCTAACTTGGGTTGACTTTTTAACCTTTAAAACCTCAATATTTGTCATGATGACCTAAAAAGAACTTGTAATAGTTATGACATACTTTCTATAGACTCTAAGAACACTCGAATCAGATCATTGGTGAAGAAGTTATGAGTTTTCCAATATGACATGCCAACTAGGCAAACCTTATTTTATTTTGAATTGAAAAACCTCTCCAAATCAATATTTTTGCAATTAAAACTTCAAAACTCGACAACAAATACGACGACCACTCAATTCCAACATCAAAATATTTCCATAGCCTATGGAGACAAATTGGATCAAAACTAATAATCCATTTATCCTTAAACCCAATTTAAATTAATATCAACTATAAAAACATCTCCAAAATACTAATGAACTGAATCACATTAGTTCAATTCATCAAAACCTTAACCAACACCAGTGGAATTTATTCCAAATTGGCGCAAATCAATCCAAAACATCAATTTTCAGCAATTCCTACTAATTTCTATCAAAATTCTATAAAAGAAATGGAGAAATTGCATGAATTCAAATTGAATTGAGGAAAATGCCCAATATTGAGTATTTACCAAACTGTGGTCAAATACCTCGTTTATGTCATGGAAACTTAGCTCGAACTGGCCGTCTCATGATGTTCTATAATTTTACAAAAAGAAACTGGACAAAAATTAGATGTTGGGAGCTCCGCAAGCGAAACTCTAGATTGTGAGGGTCAAGGAACGTTCGGTTCGAACATTTTGTTTGAATGAAATCAAATTGATTTTGATTTCAATCTTTGTTATATATATTTAAATATAAACATCACTTGCTTATCAGCAGCTTTATTTCTTTTTATTTATTAATTCTCTAAATCTCTATTTTTGACTTGCTTTAAATTCCATTGATCCTTTCCAATCTGATTTTTCACCAAATTGAACAAAACTCTTGACAAAATAGTCCATCTTCATGAGACGTCCATAACACTGGTTTTGGTCACACTAAAACCTCGAAAATCTTAACTTTGTTCATGACACACTAAAGTCTCTAGGACCAATTCTCTTGTCATATTTAACTAAACTTGCACCAATTTGGACTCAATCTCAACCTCGACTACCGCCAATTGGTAAGAAACTCAAGGCAAAGTCTTGTACCAACTTCGTTCTTACATTACATTACTATTGATGCCAACTTGCACGTAAATTGAGATGAAATCTTCACGCGAGGATTAACATTTAGTTAATTAGTTTTTGAACTACTAATAATTTATTTTCACTCGTGCCCTTTAGACACACACTTGTAACCTCGATCATGACAAATTGAGGATACACCTCAACACAACCCCACTTCGCAACAAAATACTATATAGTACACACAATAAGCATACATCATACAAAAATAAAATATATCTCATGACCTCTAGTTCATAATACGTGGGTTTCACCTTGGATACTAAAATCTCAAATTGAATTAGAAAATACCAAATTAGCCGCCCAATCAAGTTTATAAAATTCTCGGATGTCACAATTTTCCCAACTAATAAAAGATTTTGTCATTAAACTTACAGTTTACTGAACCAAAAGAGATATGAGAAAATGAATCTTCACATATAACTCTTTTAATTCAAAACTGTAAAAATCATTTATAAGGTGAACCGTTAAGTAGACCCTATCACTTTTATTGTGATTAACTACTCGGTGATAGAAATCATAACCATTTCAACTTTTCATTTCCAAATTCTTGGTTTAATGAAAAGTTTTCTCCATAGATTTGCAATTCTGGCTATATGTAAAACTCTGACAAGTTAAACACTCAACTTTGTAGAATATTCGATAACCTTACTTCATTTCTCATTTCATACCTTGAATCTCATTCAAACATCAATACTTAGCAAGATCTAACCCATCTTTCTTTTCATATGACACTCCTCATTCATAACTAATAACAATTCCATAAATCGTTGATAATTCTTTCCATATCAACCAAACCCTGGCACACGTCTCAGTTTATATTCTCATCACTAATCATCCCTTATTAGAATTGTCGATCGAACATCTTAGACAATCATTAGTCTAAAATTACATAGTGATGTAAATAACATATGGGCATGACATTATATGCAAATTAGAGTTGTGTGTCTATATTATCCATCATCATTCCAACATTTCTCAATAGAAACCTGAAATTACACAAGTCATCCCATGACAAGAGATTTCAACTTACAATCTAATCAAAAAATGAAACCTGAGGCATCATGCAACTCTCATTCATTCTCTAAATGTCCACTCATAATATCATTTATATTGTGGACTAGAAAGCAACTACCAATTTTAACTCATCAACCAATTCAATTAACTTTTCTTTTGACTGGTTAGAAAATCAATGACTTTTCTAACTTCGTCAAATCATTTTTTATTCACAAGTTCACCAAGAACCTCATTCTATTCAATTACTAAGATTTCTCATAATCTCATGTTTTAATCATTTAGTATTCACCAACTTCTCTCATGACCTGAATATAGACGGTTATCCTTAACTTGATTAGACATATGTTTTTAAACAGAGATATCAACATATTCGATGATTATACTCTTATAGTATGACTTTTAACTTGTATTTCATACAAGTTATAAATATGATCTCTATTTGCCTCTACTCGTTACAATTAAAGAATACTAAATTCTTTTAACATATCAAGTCAGATATACTATCCTCTGTTCAATATTCTACACACCACTAGGAATAATATTGACTAACTGAGCTATAAGTTGTCCGTTTCCTTTCATTTCATTTGTATCTTCACTGCTATTTCAAGTATCTTACATCAACTCTATCTTAAGATAACATAGTGCTTAAAACTTCACCACTGCTTAATAGGGTGGTGTAGCACTAAACTTGAACCAATGTACAACATATTCACTAATATTAGTTGAAAATTGCTTTGGTTCAAAACTTTCAACTTTTGGGTTTTGAATCCTTGTAAGATCCTTATGAAGATGCATCGCGTTCCATCAAACTTATAGTTTGACACCCTAATTGGATCGGAACTCATTGACCTAAAATCTCATTTTTTCATGCGTATGTGAGAATTTCTTGACAATTTATTTTCCTATATTTAAGCTTCTAATTAACTCCAATGAAACTTCATAGACTCTTTTATTCTAACTATCATCAATTCATTCGATTATTCAAAGACAAGCGGATGCATCACACCAGTTTTCTATGCTGTGAATGAATCGTGATTATGAAACGGAGTTACTCAAACTTTTGGTCATGCAAAACTACTCCGGTGTTTGGCCTTGACAAAAGGAATTTGTTCGTGTCACTTCAAGCTGATACAATTTACCTCTACATCACATTTTATTTTATACATAGAGTCTATTCTGTTCAATTTTGTTAATCTTAGTTATTCTCACATTGACCTCAATCTTAATCCCTTTATAAATAAATCACGACGTTCGCTCAACAACCAAGCCACTTACAGCTCCTTAGTCTCGACTTAGAAAAGCAATTTATATCTTTTCTTTTTTCAAAACCTTAGCTAAGGATAATATGGCTTCTTATGATCATTTAATCAATTGAAGTCTTCCTTGGCTAACCTTTATTCGAAACAGAGAAATTCCTTACTTAAACAGTTCTAATGTTTGTTATTACCTTATTTTGTTTCCAATAATCTCAAGTTTCCTAACTTTTCTTTTTCTCCAAAAGAGATTCTATATTTTTCAAGAGATTATGTAAGATAATTTTATATCTTACTAATCATCAAATTACTTTTGATGAATTCACTTGTCCATTGATGTTTAACTAAAAAGATAAAAGAATTTAAATTTTTGAACTCTGAAGAACTTAATGACTAATCAAATTCTTAAAGGATGTTGTTTCAATCATTTAATCCACATCAATAAAAATTCTCATAATATAAGAGCTCAATTAACACCCTATACCAATCACTTACTGATATTCAATCAGTACATCTATCTCTTCATTTATTATGTTTTATGTTGTAGTGATAGGCATCATAATTTAATGTTGTTAGAAGTTATTATTGGGTACTTTGAATCTCAAAACACAATCACTTGTGCTGATGTTTAATAGCTACTTAATGTTATTATTAAACAACTTCTCTAATATCTAGACTTCTAATAGGTTGATCTTATCACTACAATTTTCATTATAAGTTAGAAGTTTTTTATCCTTGTTTTGTAACAACACCTAATCTAGTGTTAACAAAGATTGCTTCTAACTCGTATATTTTCATTTGTTTTATCATTTTTTTATTTGACTCAGAGAACCACCATACTCAACGTCACTTACGGATAAGTAACTTGAGTAATAAACAATCAAAATTTTCAGTACTTCTTTTTAGAAGTCGTTTGATTGTTTTAAACTACGGTTCTATTCCGATTTCACTTGATGTTTTGTTTCGAAAAGGAGAAAATACTTTACTTCAAAGCATTTTATTTTCATAGAAACTTACTTAGACAACTTGACTTATCCAATCACATTCCAATTGTGATTTTTTAGTCAAATTTAGTTTATGTAATCAATTTCTACTTTCAAAACCATACGTATCTATTTTTCTTGTTAATATTACTTTAACATTTTCTTGAGCGTTTTACAATTGTAATGGTTTGATAATTTCGATTTCCAAGAAATCTATGTTTAGTACTTACGTACCTGAATCATTTGGACTTTCTTTCCTACCAATTTTCCATTGGTTTTATAATTGATACTTTCATTAGTTATATTAGCACCGAACTACTTACAACACCTTTATGAATTAGGACTTCACAAGTACATTTCACATTCGATCAAGCTCAGTTTCATTTAATAAGTATATTTTCTCTTTTAATTATCCATTTCTAATCTTACTCGTCATATCTCGCGAGTTAAGTATCAGATGAACAATGAGAACAAACTTCATATCGCATGTCCGGCGAAAATATATAAATATAACACAAACATAACATAATAATTCAAATACCCTAGCTCATAGTCATATACCAACTAATCTCACTCAACCCTTTGGTTCTCAACCAAGTTTTATCCTCAATTGAGCCAACCTTAGGCTTTGATGCCAAGTTTTTTAGCCCCCTCGTCATTAAGACAACTGACCGGCCTAAATTATATAAATCCTCTTATAATCTAGTCAGCCTAATCTATCCTTTCAACTTTGACCTCAAAATAATAATCGTTCCAACCCTTCTTAAAGCTACAAAACTAAATTTATATTTTCAATGAAACTCAATTTATGATTTATTTAATTGGAGCAAATTAAAAGATCATATCCATATTTAATAAAAATTTTGGTCGCACCTCCTCTAAAAGTGGCATATCGAAAAACTCACCTAATAGATAGCAGAATTAGGGAGAGGCCTAGAAGGACTCATAACTTCCCACAGTTCATAATATGTATCAAATTCAAATTAATAAACTAACTTAGAGTCTTCGACAGCTAAACCGCAACTTCAAAACCCAAATAGACCAAAATATAACATAAATTTTTCAACGTATATTAAACTAACTTAGGAGACTCTCTTAACCATTCAACAAGATTTCACGTCCTACAATAAACCCAAGAATCCAAAACAATATATATAATATTTGAAACAAGAATGTACTTTAAATTAAAAATAATCACTACAATCTTCAAGTCTTATACATTCTTCCCTTGTCTTCATATAAAGTTTGACATCATAAAAAACAACTTGAAGATGTCAGGTAAGTAAATTCCTACATTAATATGTACTCCGGCAACTGTTAGTCAGATACATGGAGACATGTAATTGCATTTCCAAATAAACAATAAGTTATATGTGTCAACATGACATGCAATCCATTTTGTCACTGTCTCCCAACTACAATCAGACGTCGACTTTCAAATATAGTATGGAGATAGTATTAAGAGATCATGAAATGCATAGATAACTTGTCGGCGTTAGACTCCGCTAGTCTCACTAGACGGCATACAGGTAGGACTGAAACCTAGTTTCAATCAAACCAGACTTCGAAACAAGCTTATCCCCCTCATTCACTCTATGTAAGCATGACTAAGAATAATAAAATGTAATGCAAACTATTATACAATTACAGGTAAAAAGATACTAAATCAATAGTAAAGATCACTGTAGGGTTTACTTACAACCAAACAAATTTCAAGAGTAATTTTTAGGGTTCCCGAAGCATTGAATCACCTTCAAGATAGATCCTATAGCTTCCCTGCATACCCAATTATATTATGGGTCAAGTTTCAAGTGAAACCAAATCACGAAACCCAATGAGAACTTCAGCGAAAGTACGCTTGAGAATATTTTCCAAAAACATTAATTTATATAACTGTTTCAACTAGCTTTCAACTAGCCAACTTGGGGTTACTTTTTAACCTTGAAAAACTCAATATTTATCATAATGAACTAAAAGGAACTTGTTGTAATCATGTAATACTTTCCATAGACTTCAAGAACACTCTAATCGGATCATTGGTGAAGAAGTTACGAGTTTTCCAATATGACATGCCAACTATGCAAACTTTATTTTATTTTGAACTGAAAAACCTCTCCAAATCAATATTTTCGCAATTAAAACTTCAAAACTCGACAACAAATACCACAAAACCACTCAATTCCAACATTAAAATATTATCATAGCTCGTGGAGCCAAATCGGATCAAAATCAATAATCCATTCATCATGTAACCCAGTTTTAATCAATATCAACTATTAAAACATCTCTAAAATAGTTATCAAATGAATCACATCAGTTCAATTCATCAAAACCTAACCTACGCTAGTAGAATTTATTTAAAATTGGTATTAATCAACCAAAAATATCTATTTTTAATAATTCTTACTAATTTCTATCAAAATCTAGCAAAGGAAATCAAGAAATCGCGAGAATTCAAATTGAATTAAGGAAAATGCCTAGCATTGATTATTTAGCAAATCGCAACCTGAATATATCCTTTTCATCGTGGAAACTCAACTCAAATTGACCGTCTCGCGATGCTCTACAATTTTGCAGAAAGAGACCTGGCAAAAATTGGACATCAAGAGTTATGCGAGTGAGACTCTGGATTGTGAGGGTTAGGGAACGTTCAGTTCGAATGAAATCAAATTGATTTTGATTTCAATCTTTATATATAACCCTCAACTGCTTCTCAGCAGCTTAATTTCTTTTTATTTATCTATTCCCAAAATCTCTATTTTGGCTTGCTTTAACTTTTGGCGCTCATTTTCAATTTAGTTTTTCACCAAATTGAACCAAACTCTCGATAAAATAGTCCATCTTCATGAAACGTCAATAATTCTTGGTTTTAGTCACACCAAAACCTTAAAAATCTTGACTTTGTCCATGATACACCAAAGTTTCCCGGACCAATTCTCTTTCATACTTAACCAAACTTGCACTAATTTAGAGTCAATCTTAACCTCGAACACCGCCAATTGATATGAAACTCAAGGCAAAGTTTGTACCAACTTCGTTCTCACATTACATTACCACCAATGCCGACGTGCACCTAAATCGAGATGAAATCTTTACATGAGGATTAACACTTGGTTAATTAGTGTTCGAACAACTAATAATTTATTTTCACTTGTGCCCTTTAGACACACACTTGTAACCCCAATTATGACAAATTGAGGATACACCTCAACGCAACTCCACTTCGCAACAAAATACCATATAATACATGCAATAAGCATGCATTATACAAAAATAAATATATCTCATGATCTCTGGTCCATAATGTGTAGGTTCCTCCTCGTATACTAATTCCCAAATTAAATTCGAAAATACTTAATTAGTCGCCCAATCAAGTTTGTAGAATTCTCAAATTTCACAAATAATGCCAATTGAGAAACTTCCTATACTAAGAAACATTAGAGACATAAGGACCTTTCTAAGGCATGTTGGTTTCTACATAAGGTTTATTAAGAATTTTTCAAAAATCAATAAACCATTGTGCACATTGTTGAAAAAAGATGTTCCATTAGAAATGAGCTCGACATGCCTACAAGCATTTGAGTCCGTGATAGTAGTGTTGATTTTGACACTAATAAAGGTAGTAACAGATTGAGAATCTAAGTTTGAAATAATGTATGATGCAAGTGATCATGCAATAGGAGCAGTGTTAGGCCAAAGGAAGGATGGAATGTTTAAAGCTATATATTACGCAAGTAGAACATTGGATCAAGCACAACAAAATTATACTACCACAGAAAATGAGCTATTAGTAGTGATGTTTTCATGTGACAAGTTTAGAACACTTCTTATGGAAAAACTAGTACTGCAACCCATGAATCATTAAGGAACGGTGATTAACCAGATGGATGTACAGTGGGGATCGGAGCATGAGGACCTTAACTTCATGAACCACCAAGGCTATGGGAACAACTTTTAGCCGAGAGGAATAGCTCCTTAATGATTTTATCAGGATACAACAACAACAACCCAAACTTCTTTTATGGAAGTTATGATAATGCACTGAAGTTACCTCAAGTGTTTGAACAACAAGTCCAACAAGGGAAACTAGGGTAGAGTGAAAAGACGACTTCATTGAAGTTAATTGTGAAGTATTTGCAAGCCAGGGACATGAGAAATAGGGAGTGACATGAGAAGCATGAGAAAGAGATAGAAAAAGTGAAGCAAGCTATGAGAGGATGGATAATGACCAATGACAATCCATCAAAAACTTAGAGATACAACTTAGTCAGCTTACCAATGCTTGGAACTTACAAAATTAAAAACTATTTTTGAGTAACAATATTAGCAATCAAATGGCAAATGCACATGCAGACCATTTAATGAGTGGCGAAAAAACCAATGATCCAGTACAGCCAATAGATATAATAAATGACACAAGGAAGCAAATCGATGAGCAACAACCAAGATATATATAACACTTGGATAAAGAGACAAGCACCCAAAATGAAGTAACACAAGTAGAAGTATCAGAATCGACTCAAAGGAAAATATGGGAGATATACAGAAAAATGATGTGGTACTAGGGAAAGTAATATTTCTCGATAATTCACCACTAATAAAATCCACCTTTACCATATCCTCAACGGTTCAAGAAACTGAAAGATCAGGGACAGTTCAAGAAATTTGTAGAAGTTTTTAAGAAGCTGCACATAAACATCCCAGTCACAAATGGGTTGGAACAAATGTCGAAATATACAAGATTCTTGAAGGGCATAATAACAAAAAAGGTGCGACTAGAAAATTACAAAACAGTGAATTTAATTGACGAGTGAAGTGCAATCATACAAAAGAAGTTACCACCGAAGTTGAAGGATCCAAGAAGTTTCTTTAATTCATGCACGATAGGAGTACACTAGTTTAATAAAGTTTTATGTTCTTTGGGAGCAAGTATAAATTTGATGCCCTAATCAATTTTCAAGAAATTAGGAATATGAGAAGTAAAGTCAACCAATATGACTTTGCAATAGGCAGATCGAACAATAACATATCCAAAAAGAATGATTGAAGATGCGTTAGTGAAAGTGGACAAGTTTATTTTTTCAGTGGATTTCATAGTATTGGAAATGGAATTGAATTCGGAGGTACCATTAATTTTAGGAAGACCCTTCCTAGCAACTGCATGAGCATTAATAGATATTCAATAAAGAGAGTTAAGGTTACGAGTAAATGATGAGGAAGTCCAATTCAATATCTACAAAATCTTGAGATTTTTGAATGATGGCAAACAGTATAAGAGCATCGAAGTCAGAGATGTAATTTCTGATTATTTTACAAAGATAGCTTAAGAGTATACGCCAAAAGATCGATTGGAGAAATGTCTATTCAGAGCATAACATCAAGTTAAAACCCCTTCAAGAACTGCTCAAAAAAAATGTCAACTTGGTCAACGACTTATGGCTAGACTTATTTCCCTACTAGACTTATGATGTGACTAGGAAAGTTTACTTTTGAAAACCCGGTGAAAAGTAAATAAAAGAGAAGATGAAAGAAAACATAAAAGTTGTGCTTTCAATAAAAACCGAAAACTGTAAAACTTATTTCAAAATCATTTTCTGATATCGAATATATAGAAGTGGAGATAAAGAGAAACATTACTTACAGTGGGGCGTCGAAGAGCTGGACTTGATATGAACTTGGCTCCGATACCAAATTGACGCAACTCAATATATGAATGTATAAAGTTCGATGGAAGGAGATAGAGATGGAAAGAGAAGAAATTAAAAGGATCAATACTGAACAAAAGAGATATTTGATGAACAGAACAATCTATAGACTAAAACACAATAACAACAAGAGACAAGGAACTTACACAAAGACAAAGAAGGGTAACAAACTCAAAGCTCACACTGAAAACTTCAAACTCTTAGACTTAAGCTGGTTACTCTTTGAATCACTTATACTTCGAATGCTTTACATATTGGCAATCTTCTTATTTATAAACGCACTATCTTGGAAAGATGACCCTACATTTATAAAAGATGAGACGCATTTACTAAAGTAAATGTTTAAAATGACATAAAGCAAAAGTAATCTTGATAAGATAAAAAAACAAAAGTGATTGACAAGAAAAAGCAATCGTCCAACTACCCTTAAGGGTGATGGATCGTACGCTTTAACCTGTATCACTGTTTAGCTTTTGACTAACCTTTTGACAAAACATGATCTTAATACTATTCTAGATAGATTCTTGATGTAGTCAAATCTTAAAAAGATTCGGGATAAGATGCTTGCATGATGGACAACTAACAACTACTTAAAGGGGACTGCATTATTGAAGGCAGGAAAAATAGGCCTGGAGGCATGGGCCTGAAAGGATAAATGGCATGGGCTAGAGGGCGGGCAAGAGATGCCTGGAAGCATGGGCTTGATAAGATGAGTGGCATGGGCCTGACGAAATTTGGTTATATTATTTATTTATTTATTTTTAACCAACAACGGTGAAATTACAAAAATAACGAATTGGTAATTTCATGAGAGTTATCCATAAGCCAGAATGCACATAAGGTGGAAACCGATAAAAAGCTTGATAGTCAATATTGATGTGGATTTGAGGAGTGCCAAGTAAACGTCATAGACAGAGCATAAGACTTTCTTTAGTATCGTTCTAGTGAATCACTTGATCGGTAACGATAATGATTTGCTTATTGGCTAATGAAGCATCTGGCTGAAGGCCAAATGGATATAATTCATAAACGAGACGTTTTACTACTAGATGTTGAATTGCTGGATCCACTAATGCTTCGTTGAATTCATTGCATAAGTCAATGAAGTCAAGAGCTGCTGAAGTAGCTTCGCCTTTGGAACTAGTCCTGGATGTTGCATAATACATATCTTCAATTTGTTTGAATTGAACTTCCATTTTATGTTCCATTTTTTGAAGATGTTGAAGAATGGAAGTAGCAATATTAGGATTGAGTGATGTGGATGAAGATTCTGGTTTTTCTGGTGAGGGAGTTGGTGTAGGAATACTTGCTTCTTTATATGTTTTGGGTAATGATGGAAAAGTAGAAAGTAATTCGGTTGGTGTGATAGACTTTGGATTGATAGGTGTTACTAATGGAGTAATGGTGGTATCTTGAATGGATTCAATATCAAATTTATCCCACCATTTAGTATGGATATCTTGAGAGAGATAGGTATAGGTGCAGTTATTGGCTTGGGTTACTATATGAGTTCCAAAATTCCATTTGAGAATCCATGGAATATAGTGTTTATGAATGAATTGGAAGAGAGATAGTTTTTCCTTTTCATACTTGATTTTAGCAGGAAGAGGGAAAATATTTTTATTAGGACAAAATTTTGCCCACCAGTCGCACATGAACCATGAGGGCAGATTAATGCGTAATGATTTTTTGAAGGTGATGTGGCATGAATGTCCTGAAAATGGATCTTTGTGAAACAGAATAACTCGCCATGCTCCAATATAATCTTTATAACTGACATTCATAGGTTGATGAGCCGGTAGTAAATTCATTGATTGATATGCATATGGACTTTGACGACATGTTCTTGAGTCCATTTAGTGATAGAGATAACCTTTTGAGTTTTGAATTTGGAATAAGCAATTCCATCAGAATTAGGTTTTTTGAAATGTTCGATGATTACATACTGGGTCTGAGTCAACAGAGTTTCATAGAATTTTAGAGAGACATGAGGACGTGATGGTATAAAATGATATGAAAGTAACATTAAAAGTTTGACTTGAGTTTAAAAAGAATGATCTAATAAGTCATGCTCAATAAGGGTAACTAGATGCCTATTACTAAATTTATATATTGCTTTATCATCGACGACTCAATTGTATGTATTGAAGAGATGAGAGAATTTGTCTGTATAGGAGGAATAAAAAAACTAATGGTTTGCCCTTTTCTGCCATGATCTGTAGCAAATGAGTTTGTGGAGTTACAAGGAATTATCGTGATAAGAAATCATGAAGGGAATTATGTTTGCTTTTTATTTATTTGATATCAAAATCAAAAATACTTAAAATAGCTTGCCAACGTGCAAATATTTGTTTGGAAACTAGATTTTTGACATCTTTTAAAAGTATTTCTTTTGCTGCTTTACAATCAAAACGAATCAAAAACTCTTGATTTAAAACATCAGATTGAAGTTTTTGAACACATAAAACAATCGCCAAAACTTCCTTTTTGACAGTAGCATAAAACATACTAACTTTTCATTACCGGATGGATGTTTTTGTAAAACGATTCCTCCATATCCTAAATCAGAGGCATCGGTTTGAATAATTTTATGATACGTTGGATTGGCTAAATGTAGACAAGGAATGGTTTTAACTTTTGTTTTAATTGTTTGAACCGATTTTGTATGAACTGTATTCCATTGAGATTTAACATCTTTTTTAGCAGTTCTTGAAGGGGTTTTCTATCAAGTGTTGCTTGTTTATAAAAGTCGGTAAGATAATTTAAACAGTCAAGAAACCTTCGTAATTGACGTTTATCAGTAAGTTGATCAGGAGATTTATCTGCAAAATCAATAACACGATTGACAGGAGTGATTATTTGATTGAAAATTTTAAAACTTAAGAAGGTTGTAGAGGTTTGGAAAAGTTTCATTTTCTTTTGTGCTAATACCAAACCATTAGTGATTATAATATGTTGAAATGTATATATGTTTCCAGTGTTGATCAACAGTTTTAGAGAAAACAAGGATATTATCTATATAAACAATAATGTAGTCACAATAAGGGTTGAAAATATCTCTCATTATTTTTTGAAATTCAGATGAAGCATTTTTTAAACCAAAAGGCATTACATTCCATTGGTATTGACCAAATGGTGTATTAAAATATGTTTTATAATGATCGTTAGGCGCAATTTGTATTTGCCCGAAGCCTAACTTAAGGTCAGATTTAGAAAAGACTAAAGACGTATTTATTCTTTTAATTAAATCATTTTTATTCGGTAAAGGATATCATATTGTTTTTAAAATTTTATTCAGTGGTTTATAATTTATTACTAATCTTGGTTCTCCTCATTCTAATTCAGGGCATTTTCAACATAAAAGGCAGTACAAACTCCAAGCCGATTTAGAGGGAGAGATTAAGTTTTTGGCGATAAGATCTTTGATATCTTGTTCACACAAATTTAATAGTTGGGTGTTCATTTGAGAGAGATTTGCTTTTGTTGGAATTTGATTTTCATTGAAATCCTCAATGTATGGTAAAGTAACTTGATATTTTTTCCTATCCCACAAAGCATATGGAAGTTCAGAACATCATTGTTTCTGTAATTTTTCTTGAAAGATAGGTAATTTACTTTGATAAGAATGAGTATTAATAACCTGATCAGCTTTTAAAAAGTTTATTTCTGCTCGTAAAAAATCAATATGTGTTTGTTTATGGTCAATTTGATTAATAATTTCATTCAAATATTTGGATTTAGGTAATTAAGTAAATGGAAAGAAATTTTTTTTTTTTCAGAGTTGTTGATATACCTTTGGTAGAAATAGTGAATGGCCGAATGTGTTGAAGAAATGGAGTACCTCATAAGATATCATGTTGAAGACCTTTAACTATGATGAAAGAGGTGGGTATGCAGATTGATTGATGACATATATGAGCAAGAGGAATTTTATATTTAATAGACGATTTATTTCATTCGGCGGTACAAATACGACTATTTGTATGGTCACAATATCGGAGAGGAATTAAACCATCGCGAATACAATTAAGGTCTGCACCGGAATTGATTAGAGCAAAGCATTGATATTTAAAATCTTTGATAATTAGTGTAATAGGTGTAAACCATCATTGATGTATAAAATGAGTAAGAGATTCAATGAATATATTATTATTATAAACATTAAAAGTTTCAGAAGTTTCATTTTTAAGGTTTGTTAAGCGATCTTTTAATTACGGTATCTCTTGCTTTAAGAGATTAATTTCTTTCTAAAGGGACTACATAGTAGTTTGTGTAAACACGGGATTGCGTTTATTAACTTCTGCAAGTAAAGTTGCCATAGAGTAACGAGACGGATCTAGTTCAATTTGTTTTTTAAACTTAGCTCGTTGTTTGATTTGTTTTTCGTTACCATAATCTTTGTCGTTACTATAATCTTGGTCTGTATCATTTGTAGTGGTATGATTTAGTATTTCTGAAATGTATTTGTATTTTAATGTAGGATCAGTGATTTGTTCTCCTATTTCAAGCATAAGTTCTTCGTGTGTAGTTAATACATTGATTTCAGAATCAGATGAGGTTGTGGTAGTTGGAAAATTTTCTGTGCAATGACAATGCTCAAAAGAAAAGGAAGAATCATCTTGGAGATTATGAATTTTTTATGTTGTGATTTAAAATAACATTTATTGGCATAATGACCACGTTTACCACAATTATAACAAGTATTTCGATTACTTGATTTAGAAGGTTTGGATGTGTGTTTCTTCGATCGTACTGGAAAAGATTTAGATCGAGATGTGGAAGATTCATAAAATGAAATCCTTTTGTGAGAATATTTATTGGGTTGGTTTCTTCTTCGAATGGAGAATGAGAGTTTGGTTATATCTAAGTCATGTCCAAAGTCATAGCAAAAATTCCCTAATACTGGATTTTTCTTTTCAGTAGCTAGTTGTCATTTCATTCGCATGCCATTTACATATTGCTAACCCAATTTGCTGAATAGCTTGAATTAAATCACCAAAGGTATGTTGATGATAATTTAGAGCTCCATTGTTTTATCACAAATAAATGTTTTGAACTTTTCAGTAAAATAAGGAGGCAAACCAGTTATAAACTGTTTGCGCCAAAATGGAGATTCAATAGACGTAAGAGTATAGACTTTAGATAAAAAGGTATCTTTATACCAACGAAAATCATTAAGGGTTTTACATCGTAGACTCTGTAATTGATCTCTAATTTTTTCATCCATTTTAGTTAGGGTTCCGAGAAAATGTCAAATAATGTTTGTGAGTAAAGTAATGACACCGTTACGTTGTTGTCGTCCATGGGCATCAAGTAATGGATTAATGTTCTCATCTTTTACTACAGAATTGGTAATATCAAATCGTTGTTGTGGTTATAAGGCATATTGCCAACAACTGTATAATTGACCGGTGAAGCCACTGGCTATGGCTCCTGTAATATTTCCTTCTGCATGATCGACTAATGCACAGGCTTTCGCATAAATTTGCATATGATGTAAAACTTCTAATTGTCTATATTCGTATAAACCATCAATATTCCATTCATAGATTGCATTGCCATCAAATTTGAGACGGCGACTAGGACCTTCTTCAAGGATTAGATCAGCAGGAGAGGGTCGAGAATAAAACTGTTTCATTTTTTGATATCTTGATAGTATCATTAGAAATCTTGATTTGGTTATTCTTTAAATATCAATAGTTCTCTCGGTATCTAGATCAGTGTCGGGATTAGAATCAGAATTATAACTAAGATGTGCTGACTACTCATCATCATATATATTAGGACTGGAAGGTAAAGATTTCGGTAGTGGTAGGTCATTATCTAATGTTGCAATGATAGGTGCTTTATCCTTCTTACATTTAGAGGATGATTCAATAGATTTTAATTGTGTTGAGATATGTGCTAATAATTCAGATGAATATAGAGTTTTTTGTTTAAATGATGGAAGTGTAATCACAGATTACAGGGATAAAAGATTTAGTTATAATAGGTTCATTTGGAAAAGTAGGCAATGTAGAAGTAGAAGATTATATAATATGTGACGGACGATTGGCTGAACCAGTATGTTTAGAGGATGAATTTAAAGTAGATAAATAAATATTCGTGAAATTATTTTGTTCAATTGTGTGATTCAAATCTTTCTTTGTCAGAGGTAGTTCATCATCAAAATTAGTTTTAAGAGGAATGGCTTTAATATGCTCTTTAATCTTAAGGGGAGCTAATGGTGGATGAGTTTGAACATATTTTTCTCCATTCGAGCCTTCCCAAATGGTATTAATTTTATTGATTATTTTGGGACATGATTGAGCTAAAAACTTAAAGAGCGGAATATTGGTTTTGTTCTGTTTGATATAGGTAAAATATCATTCTCTTATAATAGCTTGTTGAGTTTTAGAACATATTTTGCAAAATATAGGAGTTAATGGATATTTCAGGAATTGATTTTTAAGGTTAAATAATCAATAGTAAACTTATCATCATCTTCTTCTACAATGTTTATCATATGAATTTGATAGTCAGCACATTGATACTTATTGTGTCATCTACTTTAGCTGGATATGCTACTCTTGTAGGTGGATGAGATACATGGGGAACTGATACTCGCGGAGGATCTATTTGTGGATGTACTAGAAGATAGGATAAAAGAACAGGATTTTCTAGAGGCGAAATTTATTTCAACTAGACCATCATCATGAGTAATAATATTATGAACTTGGTCTAATGTAGTATTTTTGCGACGTTCTTCGTTATTTTTATCTTGAATTATCTAAGTCTTTGGAACATCTATATCTTTTCAATTTAATTGTTTTCTATTTATTACTTTATGTTGTATATTTGTAAGAAATAGAGTAGATGTACCCTTTTGTAGGATTGTATATGCAACAGTTGGAACTATTGTACGCATTAATTTATAATAAATGTGATGAACAACAGCGACATTAGAACATATTCCTTTTAATTTGAAACCTTGGTATATATATATGCTTAATGTTGTTGCTTCCTGAGAAAACTGATCGTGTAAACTTAATGTAAAATTAGGAAAACAATTGAAGAAAATTAGTCCTTCGGCCAGACTTCCTTCAATGATGCCTAATATGGAGTCATTAAAATCAAGATGGCATTTATCTCTGACAGAAGCTAAAACATATGTATTAAGGTCTAATGTTGTTAAGGGCTTAATAGCTGCTTGAATAAGACCAATATGCAAATATTTATAAAGTTCCGTATAGCGACTAATTTTGTCAAGTGGTATTAACAAAATTTCTTGACCTTCATCATCGATGGATTTTATATCTTCTTCAAGTTTAATAATAAAATCTTGATTTTTCGAAAACGATCCTTGAGTATATATTTATTTTGGATTTATGGTAGGCATATCCGAATTTTGAAGATATTGTTTTATATTAGTATACGAAATTTCCTATATATTTCTTAAGTCTAATGTTGAGGAAGTTTTTGCTAAGGATTTAGGATTTGATTTCAGATCAGAAAATGAATATGACTCAAATTTTACAGAAGAGTTTTTTGATGAAAAGTGCGACTAGAAAATTACAAAATAGTGAATTCGAATGAAGAGTGAAGTGCAATCATACAAATGAAGTTACCACCGAAGTTGAAGGATCCAAGAAGTTTTTTATTTCATGCACGATAGGAGTACACTAGTTTAATAAAGTCCTATATTATTTGGGAGCAAGTATAAATTCGATGCCCTTATCGGTTTTCAAGAAATTAGGATTATGAGAAGTAAAGTCAACCAATATGACTTTACAATAGGCAGTTCGATCAATAATATATCCAAAATGAGTGATTGAAGATGCTTTAATGAAAGTGGTCAAGTTTATTTTTTCAGTGGATTTCGTAGGATTGGAAATGGAATTGGATTCGGAGGTACCATTAGTTTTAGGAAGACCCTTCCTAGCAACTGCATGAGCATTAATAGATATTCAATAAAGAAAGTTAAGGTTACGAGCAAATGACGAGGAAGTCCAATACAATATCTACAAAATCTTGAGATTTTTGAATGATGGCAAACACTGCAAGAGCATCGAAGTCAGAGATGTAATTTCTGATTTTTTTACAAAGATAGCTCAAGAGTATACGCCAGAAGATCCATTGGAGAAATGTCTATTCAGAGCATAACAGCAAGTTCTACAGTTAAGGGTGAACTTCAAGAAGCGGTAATTGTTTTAGCACTAATAAGACCTCCTAAGTTTCATAAAGGCTTCGGAAAATTAGAAATTGAGGTGGAAAGTTTAGTTATTGAACCAACAATGGAATTAAAGCCTTTACCAGAGCATATGAGAAATGCATATTTAGGAGAATATTCAACATAACCCATGATTGTTTCAGCAACATTGATGTAGTTAGAAAAGAAAAATCATGTCAAGTTTTAAGATACCATAAGTCAGCCTTGGGATGGACAATCAAGGACTTAAAATGAATAAGCCCAACGGTTTGCATGCATAAGATCTTAATGGAAGAAAATCATAAACAATCAATTGAAGCTCAGAGGCAGTTAAATCCAGTAATGAAATAAGTAGTAAAGAAAGAGATATTGAAATGGTTGAATGTCTGAATCATCTGCGTTATTTCGGATAGTACGTGTGGTATCAAAGAAATGGGGGATGTCCATTATTCAAATCGAAAATGGGGAAACCTTGTCCACGAGAACAGTAACTGGGCAGAGAGTTTGCATTGATTACAGAAAGTTCAATAAAGCTACGAGGAAAGATCGCTTCTTGCATTAATCAGATGTTGGATAGATTAGCAAGATACGAATAGTATTGCTTTTTGGATGAGTATTCAGGATACAATCAAATTTTTATAGGACTAAAAGGCCAAAAAAAACAACATTTACTTGTCCTTATGGAACATTTGCATTCACACGGATCTCATTTGGATTATACAATAAGCTGGCAACATTTCAAAGATGTATGATGGCTATTTTCTCTAATATGGTCAAGGACATTATGAAGGTATTTATGGATGACATTTTTGCGTTTGAGGCTTCTTCTGATTTATTCTTGCAAAATTCAGCTTTGGTATTGAAAAGATGTCGAGACAAGAGCTTGGTACTCAACAAGGAGAAGTGTCATTTCATGATTCAAGAAGGAATTGTTTTCGGACATAGAGTGTGTGCTCATGGATTAGAGGTAGATAGAGAAAAAATAGCGACAATTGAGAAACATCCTATACCAAGAAACATAAGATACACAAGGAGTTTTCTAGGGTATGCTAGTTTCTACATAAGGTTTATTAAGGATTTTTCAAAATTCATTAAACCATTATGCACATTGGTAGAAAATGATGTTCCATTTGAAATGAGCCCGGCATGCATACAAGCATTTGAGACCTTGAAAATAGCTTTGATTTCAGCACCAATAGTGGTAGCACCAGGTTGGGATTCTAAGTTTGAAATAATGTGCGATGCAAGTGATCTTGTAGTAGAAGCAGTGTTAGGCCAAAAGAGAGATGGAATGTTTAGAGCTATATACTACGCAAGTAGAACACTTGATCAAGTACAAAAATATTATACTACTACAGAAAAGAAGCTATTAGCAGCGATGTTTGCATGTGACAAGTTTAAAGCCTTTATAGTGGGATCCAAAGTCACTGTATATAGTGATCATACAATATTCTGCTACCTTTTTGCAAAAAAAATAAATGTCAAACCAAGGTTGATTAAATGGATGTTATTATTACAAGAATTTGACTTAGAAATCAAGGATAAGAAAGGAAGTGAAGATTTGGTTACAGACCAATTATCTAGGTTACCGCATAAAGAAGGTAATATATAGAAGCCCGTAATCGAAATATTCATGGATGAGCAATTATTTCAACTATCTGAGTTGCTGATGGAGTTTCTCGATTTAGACTCGGACTAAACGAGCTAACAAGGTGTTAGGCTAAAGACGTTAAACTAAGCACTACTAGGAGGCAGCCCAGGGTTTTTTCAAAAAACAATTAGCAAGTAGTTATTTATTTAGTTTAATTCATTACAATTTAAACATATTAGTTCGAACTATCAAAAAAAATTGGCAAATGTGTAAAAAGGACCATTTTTCAAGTGATAATTCATCGAAATGGATAAGCCTTAAGAATTGTGTGAATAGCCATGCAACATCAAAAAGTTGCATTTGAGATATTTTGTTAACTATTTAATTGTTTTAATTATATGTTTAATTTATTATAACTTGTGTTGTTATAAATGTTCGTGTGTTTTAGTGTCTTCACGCTTCACGCCTACGTTTAAACCTTGAAGGCAAGGTTTGGTTTATGTTTGGGGGCATCAACACTACACCACTTTATAGGAAGTGGTAAGATAGGTCGAGATATAAGGATAAACACCGCAAGTATGATTCTTTAAATTTTAATTTGAAGCAAATAAGGATGAAAGAATGGTAGTGTATAATTTTATTTCAAATATTTATGATATGAATGTTCAAGTAGTATACATTAAGTTATATATAGTAATATGTAATGAATAAGTAGTTCATTTGCATGTTCATGCCTTTAATTGTGAATGAGTAGATTATAAGCATCTTGTTAATATGAAACTCAATAGAGTATTTTAGATTTTAAAGAAAAAGAAACAATGAAATGTAGCATACAACAGTTTGATTTCATGATTAGAAATTTAGAGTTAGAGATGACCTTGAACTTGAAACAAAAGCAAGAAATTAGAACACTTCTTATGGAAAAAGTCAGATCTCTAAGGATTCTTTAATAAGTGTAAATCTTACTTGATAATGCAAAACAAATAAGGACTTAGTGCTAAGAGGGGAAAAATAGGCATTGTATATTAAAAGTTGGGGTAACTTACTTGATTTAGTAAAAGTGAGAAGTACTAACAAGAGTTTTAAAATAAAAAGAAAAAATGAAAGAATCTCACAAGTTCTACAAGAAAGGGAACAAAGAACTTGAATGTTGGAAAAAGTGAGGAAGAATAAATTCCATAGGAAAAGAAGCAGGGACTGTTAAACAAAATGAAATGAAAAGAAGAAGAAAAGAAATGAGAGAGAAAATTAAAGAGAAGAAACGCAAAAGTAAACTAAAACTCTTCAAATAAAAAATTTAGCTCGAGTATGAGTAACTAATTGAGTCAAGTTTTCATTCCAACTATGTAAAGAACTATAAACTCTTGAAGTGCTAAAGTCTACTAAAAATGAGTTTGATCTATGTTTATTTGTGAGTTCCTAAGCTTAATGAGAAATCATGAGATTGTATACTTGTTACTTGAGTGTTGAAACAAAACAAACTTGTGAATAGTGATGGTTTTTGGTTGAAATCTACTTTAGCATTTTGAAAGTGAAGTTATATATGTTGTTAAAGCTACATGTCTTAAAAATATAAGTTTTTGCAACAAGAAAAATTCTTGAGTGGATTGTTAACTTGAAACTTCATAAACTAAAGGAAACTTCATGAACAATTTGAATTGAAAGAGAACTAGTTATTACGAGACTTAATAGAATGCACATTTCCTCAGGATACGCAAAATCCGAAGTTTGAGGGTTTTTGATAAGTGATTATTTATACATATATAGGGTTAGTTTAGTTGTATATTTAGTCTAAATATCCCTAAATGAGTTCTAATTCACCGTATTATTGCATTTTCGGGGAATTAAGGTGTAATGTCAGGAATTGATAAAAAAAACAAACCAAAAAACCTCAAAATTAGAGTCGGTTTCGTGGGTATGTATGTTGACATTGTGGAAATGCAAGGCATAGTGTGGGAATGAAAGGCACGACATTGGAAAGAAGAAAATCAACTCTAGAGGTCTGGTGCAGTAGCAACGTTGTAGCACTCAAGGGATAACGTCGGGACAAGCTAAGGATTGCGTCGAGACTCCCGGAGCTTAAAGTACATAATGAAGCAGTGGCGCAGTTGCACAATGGAGGTGTTGTGGCTTAACACACATGGCATCAGTGCATTAAGTGATAGTGCTGACCAAGTAGGAAATAGAAAGTGGAGCTTTAATTCTAGTTAAATTGTAATTTAGGGTTTCTAATTATTATTAAGGAGTCTAAATAGGTATTAGAACTTGGTAAACTCATAAAATATCACCACATAGAAGGAGAATAGCCACCATTAGAGTAATTTAGCATTGGGATTGAGTATTAAAGAGTTTTTGTTGGAGAAAACATTGAAGACTCGACGTTTGCAATCAATAGCTGGTTTCATTAATTAATTTAAGGCAATATTTATATTCATCTCTGATTTGCAATGAATTCCATATTGAATTGTGATATGTGTGTTTCAATGATGTAGGAGTAGTCTATTTATCTTAGGGATTAATGGATCTTATGGTATGATTGTTATGCTTTAGTTATGAGTAAAAAGTGATACTAAAAAAGCTCAATGGTTAGAATGTGTATTGATTTCAAGTGTAATGCTTTAGACATACTAGCCACATGTTTAACGAATTTAGGCTTTAATAGTTATCATGGCAATTGAAGCTTTTCATCCAAAAATGAACGTTACAACCATAAAATACATAAAATCGATAGATAGTTGTTGACTAGGGAGGTGAGGATAGTAAACATAGTTGGTTATGAATCCAATGATTTGAGACTTAAAGCAATGTGGAGCTTATGTTATTCTCATCAACAGGTGGAGTTCTAGTTTGCACATTAGAATCTTCTCCATCACGATAATGGGTTGAAGTGGAATTGAAGGAAATATATTTATTTTGATTAGGCATTGCGGACAACATATTAAGGTGTAAAAGTGAATACAAATCATAATATTAAATTACCTAGGTGAAGTTGTGAACTAAGATATCCTTAATATAAAATTTCAAGTAAAGTTAAATTGATTTGCTAGATAATTTAGTTAGTATAAAACCAAATAAAAATTGAATCCCTAAGCAATATTTCAAGTTAAATAGATAATTAACAACTAGTGCAAAAACCTTTCCTTGAGGATGATATATGTGATCAACTTAAGTTGATTGCACTATTAATACAAGCTAGCCGTTATACTTGCAGCATGCATCTGCAGTTCACGCTAGTTACCACTTATGTCAAGTGCTATAATAGTCTAGGTTTTCTTCACAATCAAGCTAGCTGTAGAAAATTCCATATTTTTCCTTAATTCATAGCCTAGGTTTTCTTCACAGTCTCTATAGGTTCGACCTCATACTTACCTTACTACAAATCTATAATAGTCAGTGAATTCGAGACTATTATTGGTGCCTTCAACGCGGTATCAAAGATTATGAAGTAATTAATTAAGTAGAAAGAGTATGCAAAGAATCATCACAAAGGAATCAAGGAAAAACTAGATTTTATATCTAGGGATTTGCAAGCGATTCTGAGACTCATAATCGCTACTCATACCGATGGAAATAGAGACCTCATTTATACAAATTTTCTAAGCGATTCCATTTATACAAGAATCGATGAGGAATCATTTTTAGATAAGACCGATGGAAACAAAGACTTCATTTATACAAATTTAAGCAAATTCTGAGGATTTTAGATAACACTGATTAGTTTGAGTTAGTTTGGGATGTTTACTACCTAAAGCACTATAAATATTACCCTATGGTTACGAAATTAGTTACCCTTGAGTATTTAGATCAATATTTCTTTATTATAGGAGTCATTTTTTATTATTTTAGTTTATTAGTTTATCGTTCATTGCTTTTAGAGAAGATTTCAAGATTTGAAGTATTTATTCCAGATGTATTTATCTATGTCTTTTATTTATATTATTACAATGTTATTTATGATTATGAGTGAGTAGTTAGTTGATCTAAACAAAGTCTAAACATGAAATAGATATGTTTTGCAATGTAGTTATGATGAGATGAATATGTGCTTATCACGGCCTGAATTTTTAATTCTAGTTTATTTCCTTAATTAGGATCATAGACTCGTAACGTGGGACCCATATCAAGATAGCTGTACAGACCAAGGCGATGTGGCCGAGGTATATGTTAGATTTGTTGTGATGTATGCTTAGTGTATTGTATATGTGTAGACTATTAAGTCACTCCTATTTGTATTTAGGTGTCGAGACGTGACGGTAGACGCACCTCGATATGCTTGCCGGCATAGGATCGACTAGAGAGTGACGTAGTAAGTTTATATAGGCTTAGTGTAACTTAAATAGTAGTATTAATGTGGCTAAGGTTTTTTTATATTAAATTTACCTAAGTTAGCAATTTAAAACAATTTGTGGCGGCCCTACCGCCCCGGGGTGACATGTCTCAGTATACTCCTTGCCAGGTGGGCCTAACTATACGTGTCCACCACCTGCCCGTCCACCTCTTATGTGACGACCCAAAAGAAAATTAAAAGACCTGCCCTAGGGGAAATTAAGAAATTTCATAACCCCACATAAAATAACCTGATTATATAAATTAAAGTTGAAACCCTAGCGTCATTTTGTTTGAAACTTTAACTACAAGAGGAAAAAGGGAGATCAAGGTCTAACTCCGGGAGAACGCAAATCAAAGATACACGCATCTACCTCATCATTTTAATCATGTTTTAAATTAAAATCAAACTTGAGATTTGACAAATATGGTGGTTTGTAGTGTCGACGAGGCTGCTGAAGGCCCTAGCGGCCGGCGGCGACTTTGTCATCTCCATCACCGATGGCCTCACCGCCACTGCCGAGACTGTGGGGGAGCCACCAGGCTGCCCCCATTTTTTATGCAATGGAAGAGGGGAAGGGAACACCCCCCCTCGACGGGCGCGCCAATAGTGGCTCGCAGGGTCGCAGTTGCGCCCGTGGCCAACCATGGTCGGCCAGTAGCCAATGAGGGGGATCCTCCCCTTCCCTGGCATAGAAGAAAACCAAGGGCATTTGGCCCCTGGTTTCCAAACCAGGGACAAACACCACTGGTTGATCGGTTAACTATGGTTGATAGGTCAACAGTTGACCGGTCAACAGTTGACTGGTCAACCACAATTGATAGGTCAACTTTAAAATAATAAATATAAAAATAAATAAATATATATAACAAAATAAAAGCAAAGTAATTGCTTTCGAACGGGGCGCCAACACGTCCCTGAGAGAGATCTATCGGGTCCCGCCCCTCAACCCTCCCACGGGGCGACGGGGGACCCACGCCACCCACACTAGTGGATCCCAAAAACCAATAAATGGAAGATTTAGTAAATTTAAATTAAAGCATGTATTGATAAGATGTATTATGGTTGTATAGTGTCGCGCGAAGGTTCGCATAGGGCCCTTAGTGTACCATGAGTTGTTATAGGCGTCGCTGTGAGTCGAGGTAAGTGGGGAGCTTCACTCACACGTTAAGTATGACTTGCTATTAGATATTTAAGTATCATGCTTTGAATGAAATACTTGGATTAAGGGTTGCATCAGGCTATTGGTTTGAATCTCCAAATCTATGAAATGTGAATGCATTTGGTTCCCCATTTATGTCATTTATTGCCCCGGGATGTTTGTGGAGTTCCCACCGAGGGCCCAATTAGCAAGTTATCATATTTAAATGCCCCAAGATGTTTGAGGTGCCACCGAGGGCTTACTAGTTAATGCCCCAAGATGTTTGTGGAATTCTCCATCAAGAGTTTTTACTTGCCTAATTGAATGCATAAATGTGTCACATAAGTGTAAGAGTTGGAGTTCGTACTCGTGTAACTTGCTGATAAAGGGACATGTATCGGTGGCGGCTTAAGATGAACTCATTTTGCTATGATGCTACTAGTCAGAGGACGTAATGGCCATTGCATCCAATAATAGTTTACATCAAATCAAACTTGAGGGATTCGGTCACCGGATTTCTATCAATACCTAGCATGCATTGAATGGACCAATGACTTATACTTATTATTATATCTTGTGGTATATCTATTGTGGCCCTTGTATGATTGATCTGAGTTCTATTATGCTTTAATCGATCTTTGAAACTCATTTTAGAAGTTATGAATGCATGACGTTTTCCTTGCTTGTGAAGATGAACAATGCTCTGATGTTTCTATAGGCGTTTATATCTTATCTACATGCTTGAACTTGAATTTGATCAAGACCTATGTGTTGTTTACTTAATATCTGAGATTTAGTTTTTCAACTTCATGTTAGATTTTGCATAATTAGTAGGTAATACTTACGTATTTAATTTTTAAGTGAGTCTTCTCTATTATTAAGCTCTGTTGGTTCTTCAGCTCACCCCCACTTATTCTCCAAGTGTGTCCACATCCGTGTTAACTCATGACAAGGGAAAGGCACCCACTTGAAGTCTTTCCTTACTTTATGAGAAGTTGCACGTTCGTCTTATTTATTAATTTAATTTTGAGAATAATAAACTTGGGTTGTAACTCAAAGTAGATAATTTAGGTAGTTTGAAACCCTCCTTATTTATTTTACACTATTAGAAGCTTATTGGGAGTATTAGAAGTTATTTGAGATGATTTAACCAACTTAGATAGTTGAACTCTTACCATGTTGATCATATGATATAAGGAATTCTAATTTTGATTTTTACTTCCACATTTATTATTTCATATGGTTAGTATGTTATTCCGTAGTTTGAATTAGACGTGTGAGACTGTTATTTAGGCCTAGTTCAGGTATCGAGCTTGAGTAATGGTTTGGGTCAGGTGACCCGACCATAGTTCGGGTGAGGGTCATTTCAGTCGGTATCAGAGCTTTAGGTATTAGAACCTAGGGAAAAATCTATAGGTTAGTGAAACCTAAGTATATATAGCCTTTAAGTTTAAAGGTCGAATTTAAGTCGAACAACTCAATGGTATGAGCCAATGGTTCAATTCGACTAAAAGTGCACAAAAGACAAATCCTAGGATGGGAGGGATTGAAAACATGAAATAAAACATTAATATAATGTTATTTGTCTTTTAATATACTATCTACAACATTTAAGTATTTTTACCTACTCTCTTAATTTATGGGACTAATTTCCTTTTTTCGTTACTCTAGTGTACAATGAGTAACCATAGAGGAACATCCTACAACTTGAGGGAAACTCAAAAAAGAGAGGAAAGGCAATGACACAACCAGATAGAACAGCACATGTCTGCTATAACCGAGGCACATCAGAAGTCCATACATGACATGACCATCGCGCAGGAAAGGAGCATGGCACGAATCTTAGAACTACTGCAAAATCAAAGGAATTACGGTGTAGTTGGACATGCACCAGTGAAGCTAGGTCTTGATCCTCCGTTAGCACAGATACACGAGCATCACCCCGCAAAGGAGGTGTTGATTCTATCATGGCTACAGCTGCAGTGGCTATGAACACAGCCGATGGAAAGGACAAGGCATGCCGGAGAGGCAGGATCCAGAAAGAATTTATAAAGTACGATGTGTCACACTTTTACGAGGACCCTGACCCTATAGAGGGGGAAACTTTGATACCGAACATGGAAACAAGGAATGACACTCTGGCATTGATGAGATGACCATGGTACCATTGGTAACTTTCTTGCTAGACACAAGGTGCACAAATGGTGGTTAGCTGTCTCAAGAACTAGGGGACCAAATATGAGTTAGTCGTAGTTCAAACGTTTGTTCTATGATGAGTGGTTTTTAGAGACCGTGAAGGGATATAAGATTCGAGAGTTCCTTGCCTTTGTACAAGGCAATACGATTGTGACTGAGTACATGTCGAGATTTAATGAGTTAGCTGAGTTTTCATATGATCATGTTCCATCTGAGGCGACTCGTAGGAGATGATTTATCGAGGTTTTGAGGAGAGACATACGTGTTATGGTGGTAGAATCAAGATCGGAGACATACCAGCAAGCTTACAACTAGGCACTCAAGTGTGAGTCAGCACTTCGTGATGAGGATGGGGTGCAATTTCGGGTGGGATTCGATCGGTATAGTTAGGGTAAGGGTAGTTTCGACAGTTACCAAAAAGGTTAGGGTGGAAGTTTTAAGAAGCATAGATTCGGGGGATCAGCTAGTACCGTGCATCATCTGTGGGACTTCGAGAGTACCATACGCTCCGACGGGGACCACCACACATTCCCATATCTCTGCCCCTTCAGTTTCATAGAGTGTAACATTTAGACCATCACATCCACCACAGCAGCCGCAATAGAGCGGGGCAGAGTCAACAGGGCTGAGGCCGAGTGCATCAGCTAGTATAGTACAGCCACCACCGACCTACCAGAAGCCGCATATCATATGCTACGGGTGTAGGACTGTTGGGCATTATAAGAGCCAGTGCCCTAACCTAACACTATCTGAGGGAATTGCCACTCTAATTGCTCAAGGGAGAGTCCACGCCATAGCTGAGCAAGATCGAGAAGCCACGCAATAGTTGGTCGTGGTACGGTTTTGATTAATGGTCGAGATATGCATACATTATTTGATTATGGTTCTACCGTTTCACTTATATCAGGCGTTGTAGTTCATACTTTGGGATTGACACCGGTAAGAGCACACTTACTTGATCTTGAACACAATTTCTATTGAACGGATTTATCCTAACCTGGTACATGAGACCAAAATTAAAATTGGGGATCACAAGATGATATTTGATTTACAAGTCTTAGAGTGTCTTTAGTTTGATTTATTACTGGGCATGAAATGGTTAGCGCCGTATCACGCCAAAATAGATTATTTTCACAAAATTGTAGCTTTCCAAATCTCGAGCATTCCCCAATTTGAGTTCAAAGGTTGTACGCCGACCAACGCCACCACCTGTAGTAGAGTTGCAAGTTTGGCTTAAATAGAGACCATTGCGAGCTTAGCTTCTCTCGGAGAGGAAGGACAATAAGTTTTGATTGAGAAGATCCTGGTGGTTAGAGACTTCCCGGATGTTTTTCCCTCAGATCTTCCGGGACTCCCTCCTCATCGGGAGATTGACTTTATGATTGACCTCATACCCGACACAAGACCAGTTTCCAAGACACCTTACCGTATTGCGACTACTGAGTTGAAGGAGTTAAATACGTAGTTATAGGAGTTGACTCATAAAGGTTTCATTACACCGACTGTATCGCCGTGGGGGAGCACCAGTGTTATTTGTAAAGAAAAAAATGGCACTTTCAGGATGTGTATTGATTACCGGCAATTGAACAGGGTAACTATCCGAAACAAGTATCCACTTCCCAAGATCAAAGACTTTTTTGACTAGTTGAGGGGATCAAGGTTCTTCTTTAAGATAGATCTAAGATCATTTTATCATCAGTTGCGGATATGGAGGAGGAACACCGAAGACAACTTTTAGTACCCGTTATGGGCACTTTCAGTTCATTGTGATGCCATTTGGGCTCACCAATGCCCCGGTAATGTTTATGGACTTAATGCACTGTGTTTTCAAGACATTCCTTGACCAATTCGTGATTGTTTTCATTGATGACATCATGATATACTCCAAGACCGAGTCAGGTCATAGGAAGCACCTCAGGAAAGTGTTGTAGACTTTGAGGGAATACAAACTCTATGTTAAGTTGATCAAATATGATTTTTGGGTTTCAGAAGTGAAGTTTTTAGAACATGTGGTGAATACATATGGGATATCAATCGATCCTACAAAGATCGAGGCGACCCTTAGGTGGCCTCAACCCATCAATGCATCAGAGATTCAGAGATTTCCAAGCTTGGCAGGATACTATAGAAGATTCGTGCAAGGTTTCCCATCGCTTCATCGCTCACCAACTTGACTAAAAAAGATGTTGCCTATGAATGGAATGATTCATGTGAGGAGGCCTTTCAGTTGTTGAAGAACCTTATAACTACTGCACCGATTCTGATACTACTAGAGGCCAGCAGGGAGTAGTTAGCGTATACCAATGCGTCGGGGACTTATTTGGGAGGTGTTTTAATGCAAGATAAGAAATTAATTTCTTACGCATCAAGGTAGCTAAAAGTACATAAGAAGAACTACCCAGTGCATGACTTGGAATTGGCGGCAGTTGTGTTCGCCTTGAAGTTATGGAGGCACTACTTGTATGGGGAGAGATTCGATGTTTACTTAAATCATAAAAGTTTGAAGTACCTATTCACTCAGAGTGAGTTGAACATGCGACAGAGGAGATGGTTGAAACTTTTGAAAGACTACGATTTCACGTTTGAGTACCACCCAGAGAAGGCTAATGTAGTGGCAGATGCTTTGAGTCGTGTACGACTAGAGACAGAGTCCGAGATCGTAATGAATGTACATGAAGTACCCACAAATGGCTTAATTATTGGCTCAGAAGTCTCAGAGTGTCAGTCACGGGTTCAGATGAGAGTAGAGCCATTGGCACTGTTAAGAGTGGTTGACTGTCAGAGAATCGATTCAGAGCACGGGAGGTACACGTCACTTGTGGATAGCGATGATGACGTGGATTGGAGACTTTCAGCTGAAGGAGCGTTCAGATTTCGAGATAGGTTGTGAATACCCTCTCATAGATAGCTAAGAGGTACTTACTCAGGGAGACGTACAGATCTCGATTCACCATTCACCCCAGGGGTAACAAGATGTATCAGGACATGCAGAGGAAATATTAATGGCTAGGGATGAAGGTGGACATCGTTACTCATATTCAACATTGTGAGATATGTCAGCAAGTGAAAGCAGACCACCCAAAGCCAGGGGGATTACTACAACTGTTACCCATTCCGCAATGGAAGTGGGAACATATATCTATGGACTTTCTTTCAAGGCTACCGACAACTCAAAAAAGGGCATGATGCGGTGTAGGTGGTCATGGATCGGTTGACTAAATCAACGCACTTCGTCCCTGTTTCCATTGAGTATTCATCATACAGATTGGGCGCATATACATAGACTAGATTGTCAAATTACATGGAGTCTCGGTGTCTATTATGTTGGATCGTGATCCGAGGGGACTCAGCTCAATCTCGGTACGACCTTTCACCCTCAAATAGATGGGCAGACTGAGAGATTGATTCAGATACTTAAGGATATGCTCAGAGTTTGTGTGTTGGATTTCTGAGGGAGTTGGGAGAAGTACATTTCGTTGTGCGAGTTTGCATACAACAATAGTTTTCAAGCGAGTATTGGCATGGCACCGTTCGAGGCATTTTATAGGAGACCGTGTAGATCTCCAGTTTGTTAGACCAAAGTAGAAGACATCGTATCAATTGGTCCATAACTTGTGCATGACCAAACCAAAAGGATAAAGCTGGTTAGGTAAGGATTGGAGACCGCCCAGAGCTGCCAAAAAAAGTACTGACAAAGACCATCGAGAGGTTCTGTTCAAGGAAATATAATTTGTACTATTGAAAGCGTCACCAACGAAAGGGCATTACCGATTCGGATTGAAGGGAAAGTTATCTCTCAGGTTCATCGGGCCATTCGAGATCAACAAACGAATATGCCCAGTAGCATATCACCTCGAGTTACCAACAAAACTATCAGGAGTTCAAAACGTCTTCCATGTTACTATGTTAAGGAAGACACATAACAAACATACACTAATGACTGATTGGGGCAAGTTGATTTGAATGAGGATGTGTCCTACGACGAGCAGTCGATTCAGATCGTGGATAAGAAAGTGCATAAGCTTCGAAAGAAAAAGAAATCTCATTGGTACAAGTTCGGTGGCAATTCCATGGAGAACAAGAGTTGACTTGGGAGCAGGAGGACTATAAGATTGAGATTTTTCCATTTCTTTTCGAACCCTAAGGTATAACTTCATTTTACTTTAGATGACAAAAGTTCTTTAAAATTGGGGTTGTTGTGATTACCCAAAAAACACTTAAAAGACCTGCCCTAGAGGCAATTAAGGAATTTCATAACCCCACACAAAATAACCCAATTATATAAATTAAAGTAGAAACCTAGTCTTATTTTGTTTGAGACTTTAACTATGGGAGGAAAAAGGGAGATCAAGGTCTAACTCCGGGAGAACACAAATCAAAGGTACATGCATCTCCCTTATCATTTTAATCACGTTTTAAATTAAAATCAAACTTGAAATTTGACAAAAATGGTGGTTTATAGCATCGACGAGGCGACCGAAGTCCCTAGCGGCTGGCGGTGGCTTTGTCGTTTCCATCGGCGGCGGTTGATAAGTCAATATTTATATATATTTAGTACTTTATATTAATATATTTAAATATAGAAAGTCTCTAAAATATATATTTAATTATATTTATTGGTCATTTTTAGGTAAAACGGAGTGCGCGGTTGAATTCATGCTGAGAAAATACTCAAAATGGAGTATTTACATGCAGTTATCAAATAACAGATAATTTACCTCAAGTTACATGCTACACAGTGGATAGAATAGGAGACAGCAGCAGTAGGCTGCCACATGTCATTTTTCCATTGGATAAGCACGTCATTTCCAACATTTTCTACCAACCACCGCTCGCCATATGAGGGGCTTTCCATGCACCACAATGTCATCCACCAGTTCTCCACCAATATGAAGCCACCACGTGGCATCTCACAACACACATCACACCAGCATTTCTTCTCCTCGTTCAACAGCTCTTCAATTTCCTCGAGATGCACGTCAGCACCATCTCCCAGAATTTCGCACTATTTCGTATGAATTCACCACCACCTTCAACTCCCACCATGTGTCGCTCGCTCACCACACAACATGTCATCAGCGCTTCTCTCAGCCAATCAGACAATGCCATATCAGCGCATGGTAACAGACGAACCAATCAGATTGCTACACATGTCCAAAATGTGATTTTAAGCCCAAAATAGCTAACGATGCTCCTCGGCTCACGAGTCACCTCCCCAACCACCATAATTAGTTTCTTTCACCTCCCAGGACCCACTTTTAGTAGTTTTATGTATTAGGAAATTAGTGTATTATTAGGGAACACCGACTATTATTGTTTTGTTATGGACTTTCTTCGACGACAATGTTTGGCTAATCAACTCATTGCCTACGCGGGGGGGAAACAAGTCGGGATTATGGATTCATGGCATATTATATGAGATCTTTTATTTTATTATTTTAATTAAATTCTCTTATTTCATTGTTGTTGCTTTTAATGAATATGGTTTAGATCTAGGGTATTTATACGGCCAATGCATGCTTTTAAGTGGACAATTTAAAATTATTTGGACCATTAGTATCCGTGTAATTGTGCTTTTGGACCAACAAAGTGATGAACATTCACCCGTTTGCCGTCAAACCCTTTCGGTTCTTGAGTGTGCAACAATTGAATCTTGGTTAAATCAGAAGCGGATGCGATCCGGTTATTTTGGATTAGTGTTCCCATAAATCCATATTATTGTTGTTAGTGTGTTAAACCTGATTGGCGGATGTCTAGGTTATGCATTAATTAGGGAAGTACTTAGTGGCGGACCTTCCGGCTATCAAGATTAGGGGAACGAGGAATTTTTGGCGGATGTCGATTTTCTATAGCTAATCTGGGAGAATATACATTAATGACTTTCTTGGAAAAATTGAATACCATGATTGCTATTGAATCCTGATTCTGATTTGTGGAACTGTAGACCTAGGTGTTTTCTTGAAACTATTTGAAAGTTATTTTTATTATTTTATTTATTTAGTTTAGTTAGTTTAGTTAGTTAAATTATTAAATTATTTAGTTTAAAACCCCCGATTTTTCCTTTTCATTATTATTAACCTTAGAAAGACCACCAATCTTTGTGGGATCGACCCTTTGCTATTATTCTACAAAATAGTTGGTTTATGAATTTTTATTTTATTGACGCGTTCGGGGCGCGTCAATTTTTGGTGCCATTGTCGGGGATTGGTTTTTTTTTTTAGTGTTTTTTATTTTATTATTATTATTATTATTATTATTATTATTATTATTATTATTATTATTATTATTTTAATAAATTAGAGCACCCCGAGAGTTTTTTTGGCTTGACTATGGATTATATTTTTTTAGCATAACGTGAGCATTTTTTTAGGAATTAACATGTTTATAGGATTTTAGGTGTTTTGAGACTTGGTTGGGACATATCCAACTTAAGTCGTCGCATTAGTGACAGGTTTTTAATTAGACCTAAAACTCTAGAATTCATTCTATCATCTTGTTGATTTCACCCTTAGTTGAAAGACTTCGGGCTTGCAAGACTTGATTGAAATTTTTTTTAGTTAACTCCTATGTTTACTAGTTCTTGCTCTTATTATGATTGTTATTTCATAGTTTCCTTAGTCACCTAGATATGAGAGATTTTACGCGTTCACTGGCTTTTAGAGACTTTTTGTCATGCATGCATTTGTATCATCTTCTTATCCATGTTCATCTTCCCCACTATCTTTTTCTTCTTTATTATATGGATGCCTTGACTTGTTTTGAACCTTGAAGACAAGGTTCGGAATAAGTTCGAGGGTTTTTTAGGGATTGTGGTTGGACTTTGGATGGTATTTTTGCAAAAGACCGCGGGTGAGATCGTTCAGTTATATATATATATATATATATATATATATATATATATATATATATATATATATATATATATATATGCAGTTATATGCGATTGATGGATGGTAATGGTGGTGTTTGATATCATTTCTTTCATTTCTTATCCTTTCATATTTCTCTCTAATTTCATTAAGATATGATACACTTGCATGCATGTATTTAGTATATTTTTTATTTTTTATTTTTTTTAGTTATTTATAGTCACCTGAAACTTTCTTCATGCCTTTGGTTATGGATGAATAATTTACAATTGCCTTTTTAACTTGAAACTTATGAAAAATTAGGAGAAATGCTCAATCAAGCCCGTACCCTGCATTTTTATGGTTTCATAATTAGGGACTTAGTATAAAGGTTAAATTTTGTGCTGGATAACAAAAATGAGTAGACGATCAAATTTGTGCAAGTTATATTATTTTAACCCATATTAGGGGGATTTGCTTGATTGTAGTGAAAGTGAGAAGTACTAACAGGTGTTTTCTTAGTATAGAGCGTCATATAGGTTTCCATAGGAAAAGTAGCAGGGAAACTTGTGGTGGGAAAAATGAGAAAATCGGTCCATAGGAAATGGAGCAGGGACCGTATTTGTTGAAAAAAAAAAAGAAAAAATGAGAAAAAAAATAGATAATATAAATTGAATAAAGGTGGAAGTTATGAACTCCTCAAATAAAAGATTTAGTTCGAGTGCTTTCATTAGATTAAGTGAGAGTTTTAAACTTGGGTGCTTGAATGTATAGACCAAGAAAACTTAAGAGTAGTTGGTGTCCTTTGTTTTGACCGAGTCTTTGTCTTGAAAGAAGGATCTTAATTGTGACCGGGTTGCGAGTCTTGACATATCATAACTCTGAGATTTCTTGAGTGGCTTGTTAATTTAGTGGCTATGTAAATCAGATGAACTCCATGAATTTCGAGTCGGGTGTAGGATTAATGAGTCAATGCATTATTATATTAAGAGTCTAGTTTAGTTTGTGTTGTCATCTACACCTTTGCTCGGGACTTGCGAAGTCTTAAGTTTGGGGGTATTTGATAAGTCAGTATTTATATATATTTCGTACTTTATATAAATATATTTAAATATAAAAAGTCTCTAAAATGTATATTTAATTATATTTATTGGTCATTTTCAGGTGAAACAGAGTGCGCGGTTGAATTCGTGGTGAAAAATACTCAAAATGGAGTATTTACTTGCAGTGATCGAACACCGAACAATTTGCCTCGAGATATGTGCTATGCAGTAGGTAGAATAGGAGACATCAATAGCAGGCCGCCACATGTAACTTTGCCATTGGATAAGCATGTCATTTTCAGCATTTTCCACCAACCACCACTCGCCACGTGGTGGGCTTTCCAAGCACCACAGCGTCATCCACCGGTTCTCCTCCTATAAGAAGCCGCCACATGGCGTCTCACAACACACGTCACACCAGCATTTCTTCTCCTCGTTCAGCGACTCTTCGATTTCCTCAAGATGCGCGTCAGCACTGTCTCCCAGAGTTTTGCACGATTTTGTGCGAATTCAACACCACCTCAAAGCCCACCACATGTCGCTCGCTCACTACACAACATTACGTCATCAGCACTTCTGTCAGCCAATCAGTTGACGCCACATTAGCGCACTGTAGCAGTGAACCAATCAGCCATATGAAGCTCCTCGGCGCACAAGTCACCTCTCCAACCCCCAAAATTAGTTTCTTTCGCCTCCCGAGACCAATTTTTAGTAGTTTTATATATTAAGAACTTAGGGTATTATTAGGGAACACTGACTATTATTATTTTGTTGTGGACTTTCTTCGACGACAATGATCGATTAATTAACTCCTTGCCTAGGTCAGAGGGGAAACAAGTCGGGATTATGGATTCATGGCATATTATGTGAGATCTTTTATTTTATTATTTTAATTAAATTAAATTCTCATATTTCATTGTTGTTGCTTTTGATAAACATGGCTTAGATCTATATGGTATGTATACGGTTGATGCATGCTTTTAAGTGGACAATCTACTATTATTTCGACCATTAGTATCCGTGTAATTGTGCTTTTGGACCAATAAAGTGACAAACATTCACCTGTTTACCGTAAAATCCTTTCGGTTCTTAGTTATGCAACAATTGAATCTAGGTTAAATCGGAGGTGGATGCGATCCGGTTATTTAGGATTAGTGTTCCCACATATTCATATTACTACGATTAGTGTGTTAAACCTGATTGGCGGATGTTTAGGATTATACATTAATTAGGGAAGTAGTTAGTGGCAAACGTCCTGGCTATCGAGATTAGGGGAACATGGAGTTTCTTGCGGATGTCGATTTTCTATACACTACAAAAAAATCGCAAATCAGAAACGGAATTTTCCGTTTCTGATTTGCGAAAATTCCGTCTCTGAATGAAATCAGAAACGAAACAGCGTCTCTGAAAACGTCGTCGCTGATACGATCAGAAACGGAAAATGGATTCCGTTTCTGATTAGAGACGGAATAGAGACGGAAATTATCCGTTTCTGATTAGAGACGGATTTAGAGACGGAAATTAGAAACGGAACAGAGACGGAACAGAAATGGATTTTATTTCGAAATGGTACATTTGTAATTGCATTCCGTCTCTGATTCCGTTGCTGATTAGCAACGGAATCAGAGACGGAATTAATAAATTTATGAATTCCGTCTCTGATTCCGTTTCTAATCAAACGGAATCGAGACGGAATCGAGACGGAATCAAAGAGTCCGTCTCTGATTCCGTCTCTAATTAGAAACGGAATCAGAGACGGATTATTCCGTTTCTGATTCCGTCTCTGATTCCGTTGCTAATTAGAGACGGAATCAGAGACGGAATTAATATTTCCGTCTCTGATCCGTTTGTGATTGATAGAAATATTTCTGGAAAATTAGAGACGGAATAGCAACGGAAAATTTGAATTCGTTGCTAATCCGTCTCTAATTTTCTCTTTTGTTTAAATATGGCACGGATACATAAGCCAATCGATTCTCCAACCTAAAAAATCAAAATACAACCCGATATGACATACTCCATCGCCTTTGCACCCCCTCCAACAACTCCTTGAGGGTGCTAACATCCCCAAAAGAAGCCAAATTGCGCATCCATACATCAAAAATATATATCAACAAAAATTCAAAAGAGAAAGAAAAAATGTGAAACTCAAAATTAGCCCAAAAAAATTTATATATCCACGGAAAGTTGTCATGTATTACAAAAGCTCCAAAATTTGGAAGTATACACAAAAACCAACCAATCCTATCGTTCAACAAGCAAAAAAAAAAAAAGAACACTCACAAAAGGTCCAAAATTTGGAAGTATACACAAAAAGGACTTCATCTAATAAGTAAAACGCAGCTTTGAAGCATTTCTGAATCTCCATCTGAGGGCAACAACCAGTGAGTATGCACCTGAAAGAAGTAGGCAAAGGAGAGATTAATTAGTTTGAGGTCCCTGCAGTTAGCGCGCTAATTCCAGTATTAGCCGCTAATTAGCCACTTGCCAGATATTTTTGACTTTTGGAAATCAAGCTTTAAATTTGAATTTTTGATTTCCTGGATTCCTAGAACGGCTATAAACGGTCATATTGGAATTCCTATCACTATAAAACCACCACAAACTTGGTTTTAACATAAGGAAGACGAAACACATTCAAAAATGCAAGATCTACAAATAGAAGAATGGCATAAGTGCAAGAATGCTAAAAGGGAAAAACTAAAAGTTAAGCACAAACCTATCATGTAAGTATGATTCTAGAACTCATCCTCTCACCCCATCTAAACTGTTGTGTGCTCCAAAGGCGACAAGCCATGTGTTCCTACTCAAAAAATAAAAAAAAAACAACCAGCTGGGATTCAAGAAAAGCAGTGAAGAACAGAAAAAAACCATACAATGTTGAATAAGAATGCTTCCAAAAAAAAACATGATCATCAAGCAAATGCAGTCACAGGCCCGAAGTTGGTGTCAATGTTGCTATTTTCCTACGCATAGGAGATGGCGAACAATGTTTCTATAAGATGGACCTATCATGTAAGTTGAGTTGTAAAACATGTATAACATGTTTTATAAGGGATGGTTAGGTCCTGGACGAGTTTAAGGGTCGCTAACACAAAGGGATAAATTAATTAGTTTGAGGTCCCTGCAGTTAGCGCGCTAATTCCAGTATTAGCGCGCTAATTAGCCACTGCCAGGGATTTTTGACTTTTGGAAATCAAGCTTTAAATTTGAATTTTTGATTTCTGGATTCCTAGAACGGCTATAACCGGTCATATTGGAATTCCTATCACTATAAAACCACCAATAACTTGGTTTTAACATAAGGAAGAAGAAACACATTCCAAAATTCAAGATCTACAAAAAGAAGAAATTTGATTTTTTAGAAGGAGCAATAGGAGATCACTATAAAACCACCAAAAACTTGGTTTTAACTATAATATACTAGTGTTTGAAACAAAGTAAACCACCAACAATATGTAAATCAAGTAACTTAAAAAGTCTACACGACAAACTATTGAAAGGAAGTGATTCGATCGCTAATTAAAATAGAATAGCCAAGAGAAGATTCACCTCGATAAGCACCTAAGCCACTTGCCCCCAAAGCCTCCATAACCCCCACCAAGCTCACTTGCCTCCACTATACCCACCACGCCTACCTCAGAGACACCGGAGTCCTATAAGGACCAAAATCACCACCACCAAAAAAAGAATGAGTTTAACATGCAAATGAAACAAATCGTCTACAACATGCTCATCGTCAAAAGCAATGAACCCATTCCCTCGAGAACGATAGGAAAAACTAAAACCCGCCTTTCCGAAAACAGGGAAAAATAAAAATAAAGGAACTTCATCATCGAACCTTCTACTACATCGAAGCTTCAACAAACCACCATCGTCCGCAGTAAATTCATTGTCCATTTATCCTCTCGTATATCTTAGTTGGCTTGGACGCCCGATTGATGCATAAGTTATCATGGATTTTATTTTTAATACATTATCCTCCCCAAAATAAATTTTTTAACCTCAGTTTAAGTAAAATATACTATAAGTACCGAATGTTTGCAGAATTAATCCATGGGAGAAGAAAACATGTTGGCTGTTGTGTGCAAATCTTATGCCGTTGCAGGTTCTCTCGAGTGCTATGATGAAGAAAGTGGTAGAATCGACAGGGAGCAACATCTTCATGCCATAGCAAATGAATTTGGGAAATCGATAAAGGGTCATTTTCCGGTCATCTGTGTTGAGAACATGTAGGCTATTCTTCTTCTACGGACATGCCATAATAGAAGAAGAAGAGCCTACATGTGCGAAATACGTATGACCGAAAAACGACCCTTTATCGACTTCCCAAATTCATTTGCTATTGCATGAAGATGTCGCTCCCCTGTCGATTCTACCACTTTCTTCATCATAGCACTCGAGAGAACTCCGTAACGGCATAAGATTTGCACACAACAAACCGATGTTTTCTTCTCCCATGGATTAATTCTGCAAACATTCGACTTATAGTATATTTTACTTAAAAACAAAAAAAAAGAATTGGGGGAGCAAAAGGGAAAAAAAATAAAATCCACGATAAAATATGGAACATCGACCTAAAAATGCACAAAAAGAAGTGTGAATCATAAAGTAATTCGATGAATTTCTAAAGTTGTCTACACTATAAAACGTTTAATTTAAGCATTTGAAACAAACAACAAGTGAAGTACCTATGTATCACCAACCTGCTCATCTCTCGAGAGCCACGCTTACGTCTCACGCCCAACATTGTCCCCTTGTTGGGGTGGATCGACCGGATCTATTTGCGGCGGCTAGGCATTGCTTTGGTCATGAGGTGGCGGTGGTGGTGGCGGTGGTGGTGGTTGGTGCTGAGCTAGGTCTATTTCGTCCATGTCCATCCCAAGACGCTGTTGCATGAAGTTCATAACCTTTCGTAGTTGCTCCGCAACGACATCGAACTCTGCCCGCGGCACCACATCCGGCGTCTGCGACGTGCTAGCACCAGGAGTTCCGTATCTCCTCTTCTTTCTCCCTACGGACCCGAGTCCGTAGACACGTCCTTTGGAAGACTCACCCGCCACATTGAGGTACACCGCCTCATCATCCACCGATTGCTCCGGTGTAGCCTGGGTCAGCTCCTGACGTCTGCTCTGGAGCCTATCCTGCATATATGCACAACAAACAAAGTACATGATATGGGGTAAGTGAAAGACTTAATAATATTTTACATTTCATTTCTATACTTACATAGAACCGCTCTGATCTAGTATCGATGAATGTCGTCCTGTCGTGATTAACGGTGTGGAGATGCAAGTACAAATCATTCACCGATGGTGGCGTCTCGGATGAATCACTGCGTGCGGGACCAAGCATAGTGAACAAGAGTATAAATGTACAAAATATCCTAGATGTTAAAAAAACTAACCAATCTTTCTTGGGTAGTCGCAAATGACACGGAACCACCACCGTGCTTCGAGGGTCCGGTCCCCAGGGCCTTCGACCTCGGTGTTCCTATTCTCCGTCGCTTGCCTAGACCTAGCCCGGAAGTCCTCGCTCTCCCGATCTTGCAAGTATCTCCTCCATGCCTCATCTCAGTAACATAAACCGCCGCACCCGATTCTTCTTCAACTTGTGCATCAACGCGGTGTACCTTGTGCTGCTGCAAGCTTGTCGTACGCCGCTCGCACGAGATCCTCGGGAAGCGCATCATCCCATCTAAAAAATATCTACAAATTGGCGATTGCTATTGTTAGCACTTATTTGAGAAAATAGTATAAATCATAAGGCACATGGTAGTCTTGTTTACCTTCCATTGTCGCGATATTGGTCTTTATGATGAGGCGGTGCCGACTTCTAACAATACCCTTCAGGAATCATCCATCGTTTAAAAACTTTTGTCATCCTCCGTGCACAAAAGTGCGAAGGATGCAACTCCCTGTGTTTCATGAACATGCATATCACCTTAACTACTTCTTCAATATTTGACATCCATATTGAAATTGACATATAAAAGTCAAACGCAAACTTACGTATCATTGGCAATCAGCGTGATAGGGATCCCCTGCACGCGAGGGGCCTCCATCCCTGGCCTCTGAGGTGGCCGCGGAGGGCCTTCACCTCCAACCCTGCTCTTACGTCTTCCTCTCGGGATGCTGCCGGTGATGCTGTGGCTGGGGGTGCAGGCCTCGTGGGTAAAGGAGTCATTGATGTCGGAGAAGGTGTGGGGAAGTGTGTAGTAGGCATAGTCCTTGATGACGACGAAGATGGTACAGACGACCCCGACGGTATGGAAGGGGAAGGTGACGCTGCGGCTGTATCATGCTCGAGAGACCGAGAAGTCGGAATCGATAATGGAGGTATCGAACCACGACCTCGACCGCCACGACCTCTATGGACCCCTCCTGTGGCCTGACCACGAGGGCCAGTTGGTATTTCGCCGCCAGATGTCGGTGCCGCACCTATTCCGCCTGGACGATGGCCTCCTAATGACAAACCTCGACATCCCCTACGACCACGTCCGGCCATGATACCTAACAATATTCACGAGTAAAACATCATAAAAGAAGGGCATACAAAAAGTAGAAATTCAGTCTATATTATTGGACTTAATAAGAACAAAATCCATGCAAATAAAAGTAACTACATTATTGGTCGTTGACATATCATATACAAACTTTATTCGCTATCATCATCGTTTCAAATTCACTCTCATGAGTAGAAGGTGATGATTCTTCTTCTGATTCATCTCCACTATAAACTTCATCGCTTGGACCCGCTTCAACAATGAATCGAGTCCCAGTCGGAACATCCAGATTGTTGATATCGGCGTCTGCATCATCGACTACGCACGTGGTGGGCATCCCATCTTGGAAAGCAATCTCTGCCGAGCCCTGGTCATTATCGTCTTTGCTAGTTTCCTCGTCGGCCGAATTTTGGTGACAAAGAACAAACTGCTAGCCATTCTTGTCGATCGTTCCGCATAGAAGGGTACGAAAGGTAGTAGACTTGAGTGGCTTGCATTGCCGTACAAATGGCTCGTAGTTGTTATATCGTCGACTTCGTTGAACCTCTACCAATTGAAGTGTTGGGTGAGTCCTCACACCATGATTCGGTGTAGGGTCATACCATTCGCACTTAAACAAGACCACACGTTTGAGGCCGGTATACTCAATCTCCACAACCTCTTGCGGTACTCATAATAGTTATGGGAAACATCAGCGTAGTTTGAACCCTTCACCAAAACACCGCCGCTTTTCTGCGTCGATCTATTAACGTCATATGTTGCGGAGTGGAACTTATACCCATTAACAAGGTAACCGGGGTAGACAGTACATGATCGACTAGGACCAACAGAAAGATCAACGAGCGTCTCGTCAACTATAGAATTCGAGCCTATTCGTCAAAATTAGAGATGCAATATGACACATTAGTTATGGGAGAAACATTTGAATCTATAACGTACAAAAGTAATGCCCTTACATATGTTTGAAACCAAATGGGGAAGTTGCGCTCTAGACTACTATCAACTTGCGACTCCCCCATTGCTTGAGTGATTTCATCGACGAATATCCTAGAAGAAACGAACGTGTAAGTCGGATGTATTTATAATGTATGAACAATGAATGTACTGCATTAATGAAAGAAAGTGATGGACATATCGAACGTAAGGAGCGATCTCTGGACAATTGAGCAATATGTACGAATGAGCGGCATTATACTCCTGCTCTGTTAAGTACCGCTCCTTCGACTTGCCCATGGGTCGACCAGGATAAGTGAAAATTGAGAAATTGCCAACGAAGTTCGGTGTGGGCCCGAGACGCCATCGTCGTTACGTGGCACTTTGTCATGCAACGTAAAGACGTGATCTTCGAAGTAGTAAGAACAAAAGGATGTGACCTCTTCGACCAAATAAGCATTACACATGGAGCCCTCAACCTTCGCTTTGTTTCGCACATTGTTCTTCAAATGTTTAAGGTACCTATATGAATGTTATAGGAAATGTTGATATAAAACCTATTGAATGGGAAAATAATATCAAGGGCTCAAGATAGTACCTCTCAAATGGATACATCCATCGAAATTGAACGGACCGACCGCCAGACGGGCCTCGTAGGCCAAGTGGATTGGTAGGTGTTCCATAGAGTCAAATAAGCTTGGAGGGAAAATTTTTCCAACTTGCAAATGATTTTTGGTATTTCGACTCTAAGACCTCCATATCTTGGATACTTGACACATTTCGCATAAGGAGGGACCGGAAAAATAGGCTTAATTCGCTAATTGCAACCCAAACCGGGTTTGGGAGAAGTTCTCTGAATGCAATTGGTATCAACCGTTGCATGAATATATGACAATCATGGCTCTTCATGCCGAACATTCGCAGCTTTCTTTGGATCTACACATCGACCAAGATTCGATGCGTAACCATCGAGAAAACGCAACTTTTCAACCCACTCGCACAATTTTTGTCTTCTTGATGTATCAAGAGCATAGCACCCAAGGACGTAAGTATTTGTCGCCGAATCAATGTGTAGAGAAGGTCGGTGACAATATTCACGAATATCTTGCCTCGATTTTGCATTGTCCTTACTCTTGCCCTACACACACATAATAGTGTTGAAAATGTTGTCAAAAACATTTTTTTCGATGTGCATGACATCTAAGTTGTGGCGGATCAAGTTTGTCTTCCAATACGGCAAGTCCCGAATATGCTTTTCTTCCTCCATCCCGAATTCTTAGCTATCCGCCCATTCACGATTCGCGCCGATTTCTGTCACCTTCATCAAGCCAAACGATTCAATTTCGCCAAAATTTCTTCACCAGACCGCAAAGCGGGCGGATCATCGATTATGACCATTTTGCCTCTAATGAAATTTTTTTGTCTTTCCTTAATGGTGATGACTTCTCCAAGAAACGATGATGACAATCAAACCACGATGTCTTACCTCCATTTCGCAATTGAAATGCATTTGTATCCTCCATACAATATGGACAAGCGTACTTACCGTGTGTGCTCCAACCGGCAACATGCTATATGCGGGGAAATCACTAACGAGTCCATAAAAGGGCAACTCGCATGACAAAATTTGTCTTGGTGGAAACGTCGTATGTAACCACCCCATTGTTCCATAAATCTTGCAACTCTTTCACAAGCGGTGAAGGAACACGTCGATTTTCTCGCTTTGGGCTGGTCGGTCCAGGAACGATAACCGTTAAGAACATAAACTCGAGATTTCATGCACATCGACGGTGGAAGGTTGTAAGGAGTCAAAATCACGGGCCACGAAGAGTACGATTTCCGGAAATCCCAAATACTTGAAAACCATCGGTGCACAATCCTAAACGAACATTCCGAACCTCGGCGGCAAAAAGTCTTTATTGACGTCATTAAAATGTCTCCAAGCAATCGAATCGAACAGTGTTGCATAACATCTTCAGGCGATGAATGATCTCCATGCCATCGCATATGTTTTGCGGTTGACTCGACGCATACAATCGTTGCAACCGAGGGCCCAAAGGGAAGTAGTACATTCTTTTGCAAGGGCGGTTTTTGTGTTCCGACCACGACCTCGTCGATGTGCAACGTATCGTGATTTCCCACAAAATTTACATGACGTCAACTCGAGTCCACTCCCCAATAAATCATACATTGGTCCTCACAACAATCTATTTTCTCAACAGGTAGACCTAGACCTCGCATTAGTCTTTTAGTGGCATAAAAATTCTCAACCATTGAGTTGTCATTTGGCAAACAATCCTTCATGAGTTTAATGATTTCATTATACCCTCGTTCGTATATATGATGTTCGGACTTGATCGCAAGTAATCTTGCCATTGCGGACAACGTTGTCATGGTTTCGCAACCAGGCCACAATTGTTCCCTACTTGCATCAATCATGTCATATAGTTGGCGTGCTTGGGGTTTGGTGATTCTTCCACGACATTCCAATTGAAACTTGGACCCGCCACGTTGTGTAGCATCTCGCGGTAAGGTGTCGGATCGTAGCCTCGAACATCGGCATCATCAATATGGCAATCCATTGCGTGAAAATTTTGCGGCCCTTCATCTCCGTTATCACCATGTTCGTACCAACTGTGATATCCCCGGACAAATCCATACCTACATAGGTGGTGCTCAACCGTTTCGACGTCCAGTGCGGAACAAGTCGACATTTCTTAAAATTGCACGGACATCTAATCTTCCGTTCACTTTGGTATGTAGGACAATGTTGTTTTGCAAATGATATGAATTCTTTAACCTTCGCCGCGAATTCAATTCGAACATAACCGTTGTCGAGCCGGTTGTACATCCGATCTCTGTTTGTAGACGACATTCCTAGTCGAACGTGACCCTTGTCGAGCCGGTTGTCTATTCAAGTAATGAAATAATAATGATTAAGATGATAAGAAGCCTCCAAAATGGAGAATATTGTAAATCGGAAATGCGATCTACACCATCTAAAGAGAAGAAATTGATAGCTAAGTGAAAGAACGAGGTTCGCACATTAAACTCATGAATAGAGAATAAATTGACAAAGTTAGGAAGTCATTAATGAGTCATCACAATCTAAAAGAGAAGGAATTGATTGAGTTATGTTGTTTATGTAAGAAGCTTGGGCATTATCAAAAGGATTGTTGTAAATGACTCATAATAAACATGTATAACATGTATTATAAGGGTTGGTTAGGTCCTGGACGAGTTTAAGGGTCGCTAACACAAAGGGATAAAATAATTTTTTTGAGTTCCTCTGCGGTTAGCGCGCTAATTCCGATATTAGTGCGCTAATTAGCCACCGCCATATATTTTTGACTTTTGGAAATCAAGCTTTACATTTGAATTTTTGATTTCCTGGATTCCTAACACGGCTATAAACGGTCATATTGGAATTCCTATCATGATAAAACCACCACAAACTTGGTTGTAACATAAGGGAGAAGAAACACATTTCAAAATTCAAGATCTACAAAGAGAAGAAATTTGATTTTTTAGAAGGAGCAATAGGAGATCTTTGTGGGTCATTCTTAAGTCCTCAAATCCAAGACCTTTGAGGCTTTCAAAGGAAATGCGATCTACACCATCTAAAGAGAAGAAATTGATAGCTAAGTGAAAGAACGAGGTTCGCACATTAAACTCATGAATAGAGAATAAATTGACAAAGTTAGGAAGTCATTAATGAGTCATCACAATCTAAAGAGAAGGAATTGATTGAGTTATGTTGTTTATGTAAGAAGCTTGGGCATTATCAAAAGGATTGTTGTAAATGACTCATAATAAACATGTATAACATGTATTATAAGGGTTGGTTAGGTCCTGGACGAGTTTAAGGGTCGCTAACACAAAGGGATAAAATAATTTTTTTGAGTTCCCTGCAGCTTAGCGCGCTAATTCCAGATTAGCGCGCTAATTAGCCACATATATATTTTTGACTTTTGGAAATCAAGCTTTACATTTGAATTTTTGATTTCCTGGATTCCTAACACGGCTATAAACGGTCATATTGGAATTCCTATCATGATAAAACCACCACAAACTTGGTTGTAACATAAGGGAGAAGAAACACATTTCAAAATTTAAGATCTACAAAGAGAAGAAATTTGATTTTTTAGAAGGAGCAATAGGAGATCTTTGTGGCTGTTCTTAAGTCCTCAAATCCAAAGCACCTTTGAGGCTTTCAAAGGAATATAAGAGTCTCTCGCAAAGCTGATCTCTTTTGTCATCCTCTTGGTTGTAAGGAAATCCTTGATATAAACTCTTTCTTGTGCTTAATCGACATAGTTTTGTGTATTTGATTTGAAAATCAGTTTGATGTGTGTTTGAACAGTTTCATCCTGCCTCTTGCACTTAAATTAAAATTTTTAAGACCCTAAGATTGCAAAAAGAGACCACCAAGTAGCCCGACATTTAGTTGTGTGGGGAATCGAAGTTGAGGCCGTGCGCCTAACCTATATCGATATCGAGGCATACAAATACCACATAGTATCAACGCGTCTACTACTTGTTCACTCATACGTCCTTAAGGTTATAGGTTTATTCCATTCTCTAGAAATGTAATGTGAAACAAAGAACATTCACTAAAAGAGTAATCCTAGTGTTTCTAACCCTAACTAGTAGTAGAAATTAAGTAATTATAGGTATTATTCAATCGTAACCAACAACACCTAACTAATCAATCATCCATAGCAAGTGCATGAATATGAAATTACTAACAACTATAACATCAAACGACAAAGTAATTACCTCACATGATTCTAATGTATTATAATGACTCTCATGACATGCTTTACCGATAAAATAAACATGGAATAACAACCAAATACGGATGACATGCTTTACCGATAAAATAAACATGGAATAACAACCAAATACGGAATCAATATAAATCTTGAATTGCTCAATTAAAAGGTTGAAATGAAATAGTACATATTAATAAACCTAAAAATAGAACAAGCATAACCTCAAAAACTATGCATGTAAGAGAAGAAAGCGAACAAAAACTTCTAAACCAAACAAAAGACACAACATTAACTTAATAGATCAAGTGAAGAACACCAACTAATGCACAATCAACCAAGGAACAAATCAAATCACTCAAGAACAGTTAAAATAAAACCTCATAAAGTAATAACAATTATAAGAACTGAACTCTTAAAATATGTCACCTGATCAAGAGTTTGTTCCTTCACAAGTTCATAAACAATAAGGTAGTACTATAACACGGCCAATTGCCAAGACGAATTTACAAAAATAAAATGGATTCCATGACCATAATAGCTAAGACCTTTCAAGAAAATAAATTTTTTATTTAAATCCATTTATTCGACTAGTATAGCTGAGCCGCTAAGAAAACCTAGTATACACAATGGTCAGCCACATTATGTTCATTTCCTATATTTGAACATCAAGGCATATATATGACTGCCTTCCCTAGCAGATATAGCTTCAGTTCAAGTGAAAATCTATAACATATTTCATTCATGAGCATAATATTTGCAATGCTAACAAGTATTACGACTTTAATATTCCTGGATGCCGCATATAATGTACGTAGGAACACCGGACACCCCAAATATTTATTGATAGATGGAAATTTATGAAGTCTGCATGCTTAATTTAAATTGGAAAATCTTTCTAGATAAAATAGCTTCTTGCCTTCAACTCCGATGTTTACTAGAAGATCGAACTATCAAATGAACCATAGCGGAAACTTAAATAATTCTCATGTCACCCGACGGATTATTCCATAAATTTTTTAAATTAGATAAACAAGGGGACTAGAACGCCAACCTGACAGACGCAAATTTTTAGCGAAAACAGCCAAGCAGTTCAGTACTTCCTCAAAACCGTCACAAGGTGAATGATCTCTATGAAAGCTAAAGAGCTCTTGATCATGAGTGTTGCCTGCATTATAAAGAACAATAAAAAACAAATAAGAAATGAAGATTGTAGTAAGACTCCAAAACTACAAATTCCTTGCTAACCGGATCCGAATCAGAGACCAGAGAGAGCGAGAGATATCGGCGATGACGGAGACCGGCGCGACGAGACGGAGAGACCGAGAGACGGCGAGACCAGAGACAGCAGAGAGACCAGGTAGCACGACCAGACGGAGAAACGGAGACCACCGCGACCGACGGCCGAGAGCGAGCACCGAGAGACCAGCTCGCACGACCAGACGGAGAGACGAGACGATCGAACGGGATGGACGTCCTGGGACGAGACGATCGACCGGCGCGACGAGACGGAGAGACGGATTTAGGTTTTTGGGGTTTTTTCGTGGGAATGATTTGGGGATTTGTTGTTTTGTTGCGGGGGGGTGGGGTGCGGGAAGGAGAAGAGGCGCCAGATCGGACAAAATACAAATCTCGAGGAATGATGAACGGCCATAAGAAATGAAGAATTTGGCGGGAATGGTGGCGCCAAATTTCAGAGACGGAATTTAATTCCGTCTCTAATTCCGTCTCTGATCCGTCTCAAATCCGTCTCTGAATATTTCCCTGTCAGTTCCGTCGCTAACTGTTACATTTAGAAACGGAACTTATTCCGTTTCTAATTCCGTTTCTGATTTAGAAACGGAAATAAGTTCCGTTTCTAATTCCGTTGCTGATTTGCTGTTTTTTTGTAGTGATAGCTTATCTAAGAGAATATAAACTAATAACTTTTTGGGTAATATTGAAGACCATGATTGCTATTAAATCCTGATTCTAATTCGTAGAACTATAGACCTAGGTGTTTTCTTGAAACTATTTGAAAGTTTTTTTTATTATTTTATTATTTTTTGAACCTTAGAAATACCACCAATCTCTTTGGGTTTGACCATTTGCCACTATTCTACAAAATAGTTGGTTTAAGAATTTTTATTTTATTGACGCGTTCGGTGCGAGTCAGCGGCCTTACCGCCGTTGCTGGGACAATGGGGCGCCGCCACCAGGCTACCCCACCTTTGATGTGATGGAGGAGGGGAAGGGGTGGTATCGCGACCACCCCCCCCCCCCCCTCTACGAGCGCGCCAGCCGTGGCTGGCAAAAGTGTGATTGCATCCCTGGCCAACCATGGCCTAGGAGGGTGCCCAATGCCAGTCGGCGCTGGGGCCCCCTCCCGCCGATGGCCACGAAGGGGGATTCTCCCCTCTTTGGTATGGAAGAAAACTAGGGGCATTTGGCCCCTAGTTTGAAAACCAATGACCAAACACCCCTGGTTGATCGATCAACTCTAAAAAAAAGATAATATATATAACAAAATAAAAGTAAAGAATTGTTTCAAACGAGGCGCCAACACATCCCTGAGGGTGATCTATCGGGTCCCACCCCTTGCATCGGGCGACGGAGGACCTACGGTTCCCACTCTAGTGGATCTCAAAGACCAATAAATGGAATGCTTAGTTAATTTAAATTAAAGCATGTATTGATAAGATGTATTATAGACTTTATAGTTGTATAATATCGCGCGAAGGTTCGCATCGGGCCCTGAGCGTACCACAAGTTATTATAGGCGTCGCTACGAGTCGAGGTAAGTGGGGAGCTTCGTTTACGCATTCAGTATGACTTGCTATTAGATATTTAAGTATCATGATTTGAATGAAATACTTAGGGTTAAGGGTTGCATCGAGGTATTTATTTGAATCTCCAAATCTATGGAATGTGAATGCATTTGGTTCCCAATTTATGTCATTTATTGCCCCAGAATGTTTACGGAGTTCCCACCGAGGGCCCAATTAGCAAGTTATCATATTTAAATGCCCCAGGATGTTTGTTGTGCCACCGGGGGCTTTCTAGTTAATGCCATAGGATGTTTGTGGAATTTTCCACCAAAGGTTTTTACTTGCCTAATTGAATGCATAAATGTGTCGCATAAGTGTAAGAGTTGGAGTTCCTACTCGTGTAACTTGGTGATTAAGGGACATGTATCGGTGATGGCTTTAGATGAACTCATTTTGTTTTTATGCTACTAGTTGGAGGAGGTAACGACCATTGCGTCCGATAATAGTTTGCATTAAATCAAACATGAGGGATTCGGTCGCCGAGTTTCTACCAATACCTAACATGCATTGAATGGACCAATTACCTATACTTATTATTATCTCTTATGGTACATCTCTTATGGTACATCTCTTATGGACCCTTGTATAAATGATCTGAGTTCTATTATGCTTTAATTAATCTTTGAAACTCGTTTTAAAAGTTATAACTGCATGACTTTTTCCTTGTTTGTGAAGATGAACAATGCTCTAATGTTTCTACAGGCGTTTATATCTAATCTACGTGCTTGAACTTGATTTGATCAATACCTATGTGCTTTCTACTTAATATCGGAGATTTAGTTTTTCAACTTCATGTTAGATTTTGCATAATTACTATGTAGTACTTGCGTATTTAATGTTTGAGTGACTCTTCTCTCTTATTGAGCTTTGTTGGTTCTTTAGCTCACCCCACTTATTCTCCAGGTGTGTCCACATCAGCTTTAGCTCTTGACAAGGGAAAGGCAACCTCTTGAAGTCTTTCCTTACTTTGTGAGAAGTTACACATTCTTATTATTTATTTATTTGATTTTAAGAACAATAAACTTGGGTTGTAACTCAAAGTAGATAATTTGGGTAGTTTGAAACCCTCTTTATTCATTTTGCACTATTTAGAAGCTTATTGGGAGTATTAGAAGCTATTGGAGATGATAGAACCTACTTAGATAGTTGAACTCTTACCATGTTGATCTTATAATATAAAGAATTCTAGTTTTGATTTTTACTTCCACATTTATTATTTCATATGGTTAGTATGTTATTCCGTAATTTGAATTAGGCGTGCCGGACTGTTATTTTGGCCTAGTTCAGGTATCGGGCTTGAGTAATGGTTTGGGCCGGGTGACTCGAACCTAGTTTAGGTGAAGGTCATTTCATCTATCTCATAATTCATGTCCACGTGTGATTTATCTATTTAGTTAGTGAATTATCAATATTTGCTTAACTTATTCTCCTTAAGTATTTAAATATTTATTCTAATGCCTAAACATACTAGTGAGTTGTATCGTACAAGTTGACACATATATCAGCGGAAGCCTTAATTGATACATTATGTAAGTAATTTAGTATAGTAAACATTATTAATAAGAGCAAATCCTACCATGGAAAACCCGAAAAGTACTCTGTATATAAGCGACATTACCATAAACAGGGTATACACACATGTACTTTATCATCACAAGTCTTCCAACACCCAAAATATACAAAATATCAAAATAAAACATGTACTAGTAGGTCCTTGATGGCGGGCAATTAGATATAGTCGCCTAAGATCCCCTTGCCCTTACTAGTACTAAGATCTGCACTCAATCATCACAACAACATAAATGATGAGTACAGTAAGTAAAATCCCAAGGAACCACTTTGAGCATTCACATAATAAAGTAAATGAGATGCAATAAGTAATATCTAGTAAACATGTCGAATATAAACAAGCAACATGTGACGGCCCCTCTCCAAATCTAGGGCACCGCCCGGCCTAATCCCGTAATTAAGCCCTAATCATATCCACGCAGGACTTAACTACGTATTAGTCAGCCTTTACTAATTAAACCTTTTTATTAAATGAATTTATTAGCGGAAGTCTTATTGATTATGCGGAAGCCATTTATAATATCATAAGTGTGGAAAATCAGGAAATGCCATCGCATATATATAGTCTTAAAAATTCATTGAAACGATAAAATGGTCTAAGTCAAGTCGGGGAACTAACGCTCAACCCAATACACAACCCCAAAAAAATATCTGAAAGAAATAAATAAACTATACAATCAAAATATCAAAAGAAGATCTACAATCGATGCAATGACGCGCTACGGCTCAGGGATAATCGCCGATCTTCTCTTTTGCCCGGCCTGCTAGTAGACGGCTCTGCACCCACCGTCATAAAAAGAACGGTGAGTACAAGAATAAAACAGTAATCCCCGATGACAAATTTAATTTGCATTTCCAAATATTCAAATGGTATTTAAAAGCATATAAATTGAAAAACTAAAAAATAAACCATATGCGAGTAAGTACCAGAGTTAAACAAGTGATACTGACACTAGGCTAAGTAGTAGTGATTTAGGTTCGATCGGCAGTGAAATGTGTCACCCCGACCCAATAATCATATAGCACAAAGGACTCTAACCCCAGTGTTACAAGGGACTTTAACCCCGGTGTGTAGACCACCTCAGAGACTCTAACCCCGAGTGTCATACAATGTCAGGTAACGTGTGTCGACATCCCCAGGGACTCTAACCCCATGATTCGCGCACACCTCGATCAAGTACGGGACCTAAATGCAACAACTACTTTTTTCAGTTTTCAAGAAATACCAAGTATGGATTGTCAAGGCATAGGCACATCTACACACCTAAACAAATAATGAATACAAGTCCTCTTAAACATTTATAAGATATTCACTAGCCTAATAGCATGCTATTTATCATTCAATTCACATTTGAAACAACAAGAATAGACATAGCATGGGATAGAATCAATGAATCAAATCAAATGAATGGATATCATGCAAACTAGACTTATCAATTGAGCATAGACGCAAAGAACACATGATATAAGAGTACAAAGGCAAAATAGTCAAAAGGACTATGCAAGGATAATAATTAATGGGAATGAAATGTCAAGTAAAATTGTCAATGGGTATACTCACTACAACAAAGTAAAGTCCTAGCTTTACTGGCCTCCTGATGCTCCAAATCTTGTATTCGCTCTCTCGTACCCTTTTTCCTAGGTTCCTGAGTTTGGTGTCTCATTAGTTCAAATAGTGAATTTAAGCTCAATTTAGTGTGTTTATTGTGTATTCAAATTGGTTCAATAGACTTTAAATCAATCATCCTAAATCAGCCCCTAAAGACTAAATTAAGTTTCAATTTCAGTCCTACATCTTAATGCACTTTTAGGCATGAAATGGTCCAAATATTGAATTCCTCCATCATTACAATTATTTTTGGTCTCTCTTTTAGCTTTCTAGAAAGGTTTAGTTTTCAGAATTATGATTTAAACTGAAAGAGATATCATGATTTTACTAAACATAGGTCTGATTGAAATTTAATCCGGCCAGCAGATTTAGAAAATCTATTTCTCCCAATGTATAGCTCCAAAAAATGTAATATTTGGTCATAAGGCATAAAATACATCCAAATACAACATACGAGAATATTAGCTCATTTGGATAAGTGGTTATGGAGTTATACTCTTAACAAATTTAGTTTCAAAATTGTCCTTTATAATTCCAGCACCTATTTGTAGAGCATGTTTGGAAATGAAAACATTCAAATCAGAATATCTTCAGTTAAGCGAAGTTGTTCCCCTCTATATGAACTTTCAAATTCCACTGGTTTGGTTGAATTTGGACCTAACATGTTCAGATTATGACTAAATTACTCAGGTTGATTCCTAATACAACATGCAGAATTCCAGTTTTGATGTTGCAACTTCAAAAAATTCATATCTTTATGATTTCAACACCAAATTAAGAACTTCAATATAGCTTTATTATCAGCTTGAAATGAGAAATCTAAATATATAAATCAACTGCAGATATTCAATGATCTACTATCCGAAATTTTCCTAAAACCAGAACTTGGTCAAATTTCAACTCAAAATATGTGTACCTAGTTGATGTAGCTTGAGGATTTCTCACAAACTCCCATGGATTCCTTCAAAACCTTGGTGATTCATTCCTCTCCAGCAATCCCTTCTTCTTCTTCCTCTCTCTTTATGTCCATGTGTGTGTGTGTGTGTGTGTGTTGGAGGGGGGGTGTAGGTGTAGGTGGGTGGATGGCCACATGGTATGCAATTTATACAAGTGTGGTATAATTTTGGACAAGTGTGGTGTGTTTTTGGACAAGTGTTGCTGTTGAGTTTGGCTTATATAGACAAGTGTTGTTGGGTTTGTGTCTTGACACCAAATGTGACACCGCTAAGACACTCGCCCGTGTTTTCGGGCGTTTCGACGCCCGATTTCGCATCCGAACTGTAACATCCGCGTACCGCCGCTTCGCTAGTCACCCAATATCTATTCCATATTATTTACTTGACAAATTTTTATTCAATTTGTGTGTTTTTATTTCCCCAACCTAATATTCGGTCCCGTTACTACCCGGTACCCGCGTCGACATGCATATCGAGGCGTGTCCTCGCTCTTGTTTCGACGCCTACAACTGTACAAACCGACTTAGTAAGTCTACATAATACATAACACTAGGCACACATTAATACAAAAATATGATATACCTCGGCCACGTGCCTCGGTCGGTGCACGTATCACGGTGTAGGTCCCAAGTCAAGGGTCGGTGATCCTGATTAAGGAAATTAAAACGGGGTAAGAGATTTAGGCCGTGACACAACTGTAAATGGCTCATCGCATGAATTGATAATAGATAAGCTAACAAATATGTGTGCTCGTTCCAGATGGACTAGACTGAACTTCGGGTCACCAAGTTCCCACCAGTAGTCGCGCCCAAGTGGTTCGATACTTGGTCCTAGCAGTGTTGGCCAAATCCACTGAGTCACCGACACGTACACCAAGGGCAAGCTCTGGTTGCAGTTTACTGAGGGTCGGGTCACACGTGCTACACTTCAGTGGATCATGAGCATACAACCAGGAAAACTCGAGGGGGGGGTAATCTCAACCTACGTCCACGCAATAGAATAGAGTAGTAGAAACAACAAGAAAATGATGGAAATGAAATAGAAACAAAATTAAATACTCAAAGTTTTTAAATTGGGTTTTACAAACCTTTAACCGCTCTCCGACCTCTTCGAATTCCTGTATCCAACCCGACAAGCTCCCAACACCAAGCTACGGTCCCCCTAGTCCTTGAAGTCCAAGTTTTATAGGTTTAGGTTATTTCCTAGTGTTTACACATGTATTATGTGGAAAATTACCAAAATAACCTTTTAAATCCATATTTAATATGTTGTTAGCATGCTAAAGGGTACACATAGCGCACTAGGTAATGGTAGCATGCTAGGGACTTATGTAGCATGCTAGTATTCTTTAGGACGAAAAACAGTTGCAAACCCAGAACGATTAGCGCGCTAACCATTTCAGGTAGCGAGCTATTTGTCCTTTGGGATAGAATTCTCAAGTCAAGAATTTTGTCTTTCACTCTCAATTGGCCACCTCACTTGTTTAATCATGCTCTCCATCCATATTTAACTTCAAAACAACAACTGGAACACTCTAGAACATCAAATTAACCCAAATTTCTCCAAATCTCATTCATTCACCAAACTTTCCAATTCATCAAAAACACCAATTCTAGTTAAACCATTTGTAAATTCTTTATGAAAATGAACTAATAACATGTAAATCATCAAGTTTTCACTAAAAACCAGAGGTTTGACCATCAAACCCGAATTCATTAAATTCAATCAAAAATGGGTTCATTGGAAAGTAGAGGAGATGAATATGATGATTACCTTGGTTTGATCTCTTGATTTGGTCCTTAATGTGTTGAAGTTTCAGCTTGTAATCCCTCTCTTTCTTAGGTTTTTTTTTATTTGCATGGATTTTGTGAGCGGTTTGAATCAACAATCCACTAATATCATATATATATATATATATATATATGTTTGATTTAGATCAAGTGTGAGTAATTATCTCGAGGATAACTTTTGGTTCATAGACAAGTTATCCCATACCACCAGATGACTCCATTGTTAACTCTAATAGCATGCTCCCTTCCTTGTTTCTCCCATTATGATCATTTAGATGCCCATTTTGTGGTCCACTTTATTGGTTACAAGCTATAGGATTTCTTAATTTAATTAAGTCACATTATTGTTAGCCTTCTCAAGCCATATGGTTAGTGTTTTATTTATCGAAATAAACTAACTCATGGTCCCACTAATCGTCGACTACCCGATATTTGGTGCCCCGCGTCTCGACACCCATTTCGGGGCGCGCCATAGTCTATTATTTAAATTTCAATATAGTTAGCCTATAGTTACATTACCTATTTTAACTTAATAACTTTGTCATATTTATGTGGGTTTGTTGAGTTTTCCTAATGTACCAGTACTTTGCCTCTCGATAACCGCGTTAACACACATTTCGAGGCGATTACCCATCACACACCTTCGCATGATATCGCTATTCAACATACACACATGCGATGTATTAACAAATAAATTTATGAAATGCATAGCAAATAAGCAATCCAACATAAAATTAACTAGTGTACCTAGGTCGACATGTGCCCTGACCCAGCAACGGCGTCCACGTGGATCTCAGTTGGCGTCCATGTCTGAAGATATGAGATGAATAACGGCGTTAATAAAATGGGCCATTACATTTCTTCCCAACTAAATAAAATTTCGTCCTAAAATTTAATTATAACTTAAAAGTCATACCAGGAAATAGCCGAGTGTATCGCTCTCTCATTGTCGACTCGAGCTCCCAGGTGAGTCCATCTGTCCTATGATGCTACCAACGAACTAGGACCTTAGAGAGCTCCCTGTTCCTGAGAATCTAAACTTTGTTGTCAATGATCTCTATCGACCTCTCCTCGTAAGTCACGTCAGGCTGAACCTCAATTTGCCCCAAGTCAATCGTCGGTCTTAGCCCTAACCTAGATAGTCTCAACATGGAAATATAAAATGTCGGATGAACCCAACAAACTCACCAAGTGACTCTAGGCGATATGCAACGCTGCCTACTCGCTGCGCAATCCTGTATGGCCCAATGAGTCTCGGCGCGAGTTTCCCCTTAATACCAAACCTCTGCTGACCCTTCCAAGGGGAAAACCTCAGGTATACCATGTTGCCCTCCTCATAGCTCAGACCTTCATGGTACTGATCCACATGTTTTTTTTTCTATCATGTGCGGCTCGTAACCTTTGACGAATCTTTTTGATCTTCTCTGTGCGATCAACAACTATCTCAGGCCCAGTAGTCACTGTATCTTCTAGCTCTACCCAACATGCAGGTGATCTACAGGGCCTCTTATACAGCGCCTCAAATAGTGGCATGCCAATACTCGCCTGATAGTTGTTATTATATGCAAACTCACACATAGGTAGATAATCCTCCCATGGACCCCCAACTACAGTGTACAAGCCCTGAGCATATCCTTTAAAACATGTATCAGTCGCTTTAACTATTTGTTGATCTGAGGATGATAACCCGTACTAAACTGCAATAAGTTCACTCTAAATCTCGAGCCATACCACTAAATCGGTCGTAAAGCCCATCAGCCTCTAATACTCGGCAATCCTCTCAATCGATACAGTTGGAACTCTCATCTAACCACAAATGTGATGCTTAACCATAGTGGATACCTCTGTCATGCACATAAATGATGTCGCATGTAATAAGCCATGCTCGTGTGTCATAGGTCGCAGAACAGTCTGACTATCAATCCCGCTCATGTTCAATGCGTCTACTACGAAGTTCGCTTTCCCTGGGTGATACTCAATAATGAAGTCATAGTCCTTCAGCAGCTCAAGCCATCTCCTTTTTGCGCATATTCATATCCCTCTGAGCGAATATGTAGCGTAAAATCTAGTGATCTGTATACAATATGAATCTCTCTCCGTAGAGATAGTGCCTCTAAGCCTTCAATTCAAAAATAACAACTATAAGCTTCAAGTCGTGCACTGGATAATTCCCCTCATGGGGTCTCCATTGTTTGAAAAGATATGCAACTGGTCTACCCTCATGTATCAACATGCATATAAGACCAATGTTTGACGCATCCATATAAACTGTCAAAGTTTTGCCCTGCTACAGCAATGTCAATACTAGTGTGGAAGTCAACCTCCTTTTCACCTCACAAAAGGCCTACTCACATTCCTCTAACCAATCAAACATAACATCCTTCTTGGTCAGTCTCGTCATCGGCACTGCACTCAAAGAAAAATCATGCACAAATCGACGGTAGTATCCTGCTAGTCCGAGAAAACTCTGTATATCAGCAACAGACTCAAACGTCCTTCAGTTAATGATAGCCCGAATCTTCTTTGAATCCACAGAGATACCCTGGTCGGTGACGTGTCCTAAATATCTCACCACACTCAACAAGAAGTCATACAATTACTGAACTTCACGTACAATCTGTGCTCTCTTAGTGTTGTTAAAACTGCTCTGAGATGTTTCTCACGATCCTCACGAGTCCTACTATATATCAAAATATCGTCGATGAAGACTATGACGAATTTTTCCAAATGCGTTCTCAAGACTCTATACATCAAATCCATGAAAATCGTTAGGGTGTTAGTCAGCCCAAACGACATGACCGTGAACTCAAATAACCCGTATCTAGTGCTGATAGCAGTCTTCTGGATATCATCTTCTCGAATCCTCAACTGATGATATCCCGAGCAAATTTCAATCTTTGAGAAGAATCCGGCACCTACCAACTGACCGAACAGATCATCTATCAGGAAGTGGGTAACAGTTCCTAACTATTACCTGATTCAGCTTCCTAAAATCATGTACATCCTCATCGAACCATCATTTTTCTTCACGAACAACACTAGATCTCCCTAAGGTGACATACTAGGGTGAATAAAACCCTTCTTTAATAACTCATCTAGCATCATCTAACCTCCTCCTGCTCTGATGGTGACATCCTATAAGGTCTACTTGCAATCGGTTGCATCCCTAGTATCGACTCAATGATAAACTCAACAGCTCGTGGTGGTGGCAATCCTGGTAAGTCATCTGAAAATACGTCAACAAAATATCTAACTATTGGTACCCACCTAATCCAAACCTCTATCCTAACCTCGAGCTCAAGTATCGCTTGAAATGTCTCCATCTCTTGCACCATAGCTAGTCGACCTCTAGTGATAGGTAAGTTAGTCATGGATCCAACTAGTGAGAACTCTGGTATCCTAAGAATATGAAACTTTATCCTCTTACCATAACAATCTACCCGTACATAATAGGTGATAACCAATCCATCTTGAGAAGCGCGTCAAACTCCAAGTACTCTAATACTCGAAGATTAGTTAGTAACTGATGTCCCTCAACCTCTATCATCATATCTCTACATATTCGGCTAGGGTATATCTTGTCCCTAGCAACTGTACTAAGAATAAGGTGTGTATCTAGTGTTTACGTATCTAACCCTAACTCTCCAATAATACACCCAGCAATAAACAATAAAGTAATACAAGAATTAAACATAGCATGCATAAGTTTACTAAAAATATGTAACGTACCCTCGACGAGTTGTCTAGTCGCCCCACCATCCGATTGTGCTACCGCATAAGCTCTCTCGGGCTTACTCTGGCTCTCGACGTGGTGACGGTGGTGTCCTACAGTCTATCCTCAAATGTCCCCTCTTACCACACCTGTGGCATCTATGTCTATCCTACCTATTAGCCCGTCCGTCTCCAGATCTCAGGCCCTGACCCTGGTCTCTCTGACCCCTGTCAAGTCCACCCTGATCTCGACCTTGACGGTCTATCTGTGGTTGTGACCTACACTGATCCACTGGTCCCGGTGTGATGGTGTGCACTGGTCGTCTCTCCTCATATTGAAACTGAGTGGCCTGGTGATCATCCCTGCGGCCTATTTCCCATCTGTCATCCCTTCGACCTCTATTGCAATGATCCTTCTATTTCTTTGGCCTTTGGTCTGGCTGAGAACTCTGCCCTTTCTGCACCACTGCCCTAGTCACACGTCTGTCATCTCTCCACATCAGGTAGGTCTCATGTGTCAATGCTCTATCAAAGATGTCCCGTAGAGCGGGTGCCTCAAATGATACCACTGCCGAAGCAATCCTATCCTTAACTCATTTAGTAAAGTAATAGATTTGCAGATGCACCATCCCGACAAAATCCATCGAGAACTGAAGTAGGTACTGAAATCTCTATGTATTGTATCAAAGTCCGATTACCATATCTCGGGGTTAAGAAATCATCCCTCAGTCTCAGTCTCACCTCCATAAGTATGTATTGATCATAGAACAGCTCCCTGAACTCACCCAATGTCGTCGCCTCTAGATGGGTATCCTGATATGTGGTCCACCATACTACGACGTGGTCTCTCAAGCATGCTCCCGACAGTCGTGCCTGAACACTCTCATCATTCCTCATCAGCTTTATGAAAATGCTGATGAGACACAATCTATTTCCCCGCAGCCTCGGGGTCACCACCTCCATAAAAGAAACCTGAATGAACTTTAAAAACTCTCTCAACATCTTCTCCTCTAGAGCCAAGACGAATCATGATGTAGTAGCGGTAGTAATGGTAGTAGTAATCTGATCCGTAGTCGTGGGTGGTGGCGTAGAAGTCGACGTCTCCAGTTGAACAACAACTGTGGTGACTCTATCTTTATCTTTCTTTGATTTTACCCTCTTAATGGGTGTCTGGGGATTAACTGGGGCGACGGCTGTCCCCGTAGGTACACTAATTGTTAATGGCGCTCTATGTGCTGCTACCATTGCAAGTGGTGACAATGCGACGGTCTGATCCCGTAGCAACCGTAGCACCTAGGCCATCTGAGTCTCCTGATACGAGAGTCGATCCTCCAAACTAGGTGTAACCGGGGAATCCCTAGTTGCATCGCTAGTCCAACCAGTCTCTCGAGGCATAGTCGATTGTCCGTCCATGATCTGCATCGAGAAGCGTGCTCCAGATCAACCTCATATATATATTTTCGTATATCATATATATAATAAAATATAACACGTATATAAATCCTATTCTACCCATCTCACATCACTTCCCAACTAAATTTATAATTTAATAACATCAGCTTTCCACATCTAAAGTTTATTTATTTAAATTTTATGTTCTTTCATTTTACATTTCCAAGTTCCTAAAACTCTTTGCTCTGATACCAACTGTGGCGGCCCTACCGCCTCGAGGTGATGTGTCTTCGTGTAATCCTCATCAAGTGGGCCCAACTACACGTGTCCGCCACCTACCCGTTCACCTCTTGTCTCATAATTCGTGTCCACGTGTGCTTTATCAATTTATTTAGTGGAATATTAGTATTTGCTTAACTTATTATTCTTAAGTATTTAAGTGTTTATTCTAATGCCTAACCATACTAGTGGGTTGTATCTTACAAGTTAACACATATATCAGCGGAAGCTTTAATTGTTACATTTGGTAAGTAATTTAGTATGGTAAACATTATTAATAAGAGTAAATCCTACTGTGAAAAACTCAGAAAGTACTTTGTATATAAGCGACAGTACCATAAACAAGGTATATATATACATGTACTATATCATCATAAGTCTCCCAATACCTAAAATATACAAAATATCAAAATAAAACACGTACTAGTAGGTCCTCGTCAGCGAGCAATCAGATGTAGTCGCCTAGGATCCCCTTGCCCCTACTAGTACTAGGATCTGCACTCAATCATCATAACAAGACAGATGACGAGTACAGTAAGTAAAATCCCAAGGAGCCCCTCTGAGCATTCACATAATAAAGTAAATGAAATGCAAGAAATACTATCAAATAAACATGCAGAATATAAACAGACAATTGTAAATGACTCATCGCATGAATAGATAATAGATAAGCTAACAAATATGTGTGTGCTCGCTTTAGATAGACTAGACTGTACTTCGGGTCACCAAGTTCCCAACGGTGGTCATGCCCAATTGGCCCGACACTTGGTCCCTCGCGGTGCTGGCCAAATCCGTGAGTCACCGACACGTGCACCAAGGGCAAGCTTAAGTTTCCATTTACCGAGGGTTGGGTCATACGTGCTACACTCAAGTGCATCATGAGCACACAACTAGGAAAATATGGGGGAGTAACCTCAAGCCACGTCCAAGTAACGAAATAGAGTAGTAGAAACAACAAGAAAATGATGAAAATGAAGTAGAAACATAATCAAATACTCAGAGTTTTTCAGTTGGATTTTACAAACCTCAAACCGCTCTCCGACCTTCCCTGACTCCTATATCCAACCCGATAGCTCCCAACACTGAGCTACGGTCCCCCAAGTCCCTGAAGTCCAAGTTTTATAGGTTTAAGTTATTTCCTAGTGTTTATAAATGTATTAAATGGAAAATTACCAAAAACAACCTTTTAAATCCATATTTAATCTGTCGTTACGCGTTAAAGGGTACACACGACGTGCTAGGTAATGGTAACGCGCTAGGAATTTATGTAGCGCGCTACTGTTCTTAAGGATGAATAATAGTTGTAGACCTAGAACGACTAGCATTGTAACCGTTCCAGGTAGCGCACTATCTGCCCTCTAGGACAGAATTCTCAAATCAAGAATTTGTCTTTCCCTCTCAATTGGCTACCTCACCTGTTTAATCATGCTCTCCGTACAAATTTAACTTCAAAACAACAACTAGAACACACCAGAACATCAAATTAACCGAGATTTCTCCAAATCTCATGCATTCATCAAACTTTCCAATTCATCAAAAACACCAATTCTAGTTAAACCATTTGTAAATTCTTTATGAAAATGACATAATAATATGTAACTCATCAATTTTTCACAAAAATATATAAATGGGAATCGCCCTACCATTAAAGTGGAGGAGATGAAGATAATGATTACCTTAGTTTGATCTCTTAACTTGGTCCCTTATGTGTTGGATTTCTAGCTAGTAATCCATCTCTTCCTTAGATTTTCTCTAGATTTGCATCGATTTGTGAGTGGTTTGAATCAACAATCCATTAATGTCATATATACGTTTGATTAAGATCAAGTGCAAGTACGTATCTCAAGGATATCTTGTGTTTCATAGATAAGTTGTCACATACCACCAGATGACTCCATTGTTAACTCCTATAGCACATTCCTTTCCTTGTTTCTCCATTATGATCATCTAGATGCCCATCTTATGGTCCACTTTATTAGTTACAAACTATAGGCTTTCTTAATTTAATTAAGTCACATTATAATTAGCCTTCTCAAACCATATGGCTAGTGTTTTATCTTTCAAATAAACTAACTCATGGTCCCACTAATCGATGACTACCTGATATCCGGTGCCCCGCGTCTCGACACTCATTTTGAGGTGCGCCATAATCTATTATTTAAATTTTAATATAGTTAGCCTCTAGTTACATTGCCCATTTCAACTTAATAACTTTGTCAAATTTATATAAGTTTGTGAGTTTTCCTAGTGTACTCGTACTTCACCTCTTGATACTCGCATTAACACGCACTTTGAGGTGACTACCCGTCGCACACCCTCGCATGATATCGCTATTCAACATACACACATGCGAAGTATTAAAAAATAAATTTATCAAATGCATTGCAAACAAGCAATCCAACACAAATTAACTAGTTCATTTAGGTCGACGTGTGTCTTAGCCTACCCACGACGTCCACGTGGATCTGAGCTGGCATCTATGTCTGAAATTACAAGATGAACAACGACGTTAATAAAATGGGTCGTTAGACAATAGCCATATGATGATTCTCAAGATACGTGTTGACACATCAAGAGACATTTAGTTTTCATTTGGTGTTAGCTAGAGAGAATTAATGGAAAATGTGTCAAAATGTAGGCTATTAGATGAGTTTTGAGATACGTGTGTACATTAAGATTAATGGCCATTAATCAATCTTATCCTTTACATATATAAAGCTTAAGATCAACCCTTGTATTTCATTTTACAAACTTAGCAGCTAAGCAAAGTAGAGAAGAAGAATCAGAGACAAAAAGATCAACAAGAATTGTTGTTGAATTACTGAGTTTGGAGAAGGAGTTGATCAAGTTGTTGGTGTTCATCAAATTGGTTAAGTTACACACACTAGAAACTTAGCTTAATTTGATGAATTTGTGAAGTAAATGATGTATGGCTGATCTTGTAGTGTTAATGGGTATTTTGGGGTCTCTGGTAGGTGATGAAAGAGATACCAAGGTGTTGGAGTGTCTATGTCTGGAGAGAACTCAAAATTCTAAATGCAAAATTCTAGTTTTTCCTGCACATAGCGCGCTAGATAAGCTAGCTAGTGTGCTACCTATGAGTAGCGCACTTATAAATCTGACTAGCACGCTAATGAGATCACTAGCGCACTAGACAGAACACCCAGCGCGATAGGTACTCTGAAAGCACAAAATCTGTGATTTTTCAATTATAACTTAAATATTATAGACAAGTATAATACCCTAATTAAAGGTTTAAACACACTCAAAAACATGTTAAATGATATCGGGAACCTAGGGAAAAGTCTCGAGGGCTCGAAAACTAGTTTTAAGGTGTCAAGAGGCCATATTATCATAAGACATTGCACGGATTGTAAGTAAATTGATTGAAATCTTTACTTACTTTTCATTCTTATTTTATTATTTATTTACAGTCATTTGGACTAATTTGCCTTTAATACTATATATGCCATGACTTGTTGATTCATTTCATTCCGTTAGTTTGCTATCATGGCATCAGTTGTTAGTTATTGCTTTCATTGACTTTATATCATGTGCTATGTCATTCTTAATTGTTGAGACATTTAGTCCAATGAAATAGCATGCTATAGGTAATGGTGTACTGTATTGTAAATTCCATTTTCTTTGTACATTAGATATGCAATCCTATTGTTGGATTTTGAAACCGTGTCATTCCTTGAAATATGAAAGTAGTTCTTATATCTAAGATTGTGAGATGATAGAGATGGGCGCGACACTCAGGGGTCAATAGATTTTCAAGGATGTCGGGATCTCACCACTAACTTGTGCAGCACACAGGGTATGGGACCCTGGGTTATTGGTAAGAATATATCATAGGTGACTAGCATTTATGATTGATTATGAAGGCGTAGAGCTTAGCTTCGACCTTCAACAGAGATGTTGAGCTTAGGTCCATCCTGAGATAGTGAAATAAATGTATTTGTGCTTAGGTCCATCCGACCGAATCCGACCGACCGAATGAACCGACCGATAGTCATTACTAAATAAATGTATTTGTGATAGGACTCTCTTAGCATTATTTTTTTCAGCGTAATTGCTATTATTATGCTTTCAGATCTTGTTATATGATTGGAAATATCAACGAATGTCTCTCAGTGTCACTTTCTATTTTTTTGTACTCCCCGTCCTTTTTACGATGGTGGGTGCAGATCCATCGAGTAGTAGACCGACCCTCTCGAGCTAGTAGAGTGCTACTAGATCATTACTATTTTTGGTTTGATGTATGACTTTTATATCTATGTCACTATATGTTTTCGCGATGTATACATTCGGTTGTGAGATAGTTACTTGACCAAACACATGTGTATATGGTTATCGTCATTTCTTTCTATATATGCATTTGATCATTGATTTCCTGGTTTTCCACATTCTTAGGATTTAAACTAATTGCTATCTCTTCCAGCATTATTTTTAAAAGGTGAAACACTTATTGGGAAAGTAGCTAAATGAGAGAAAAGATTTTTAAAAAGCTAATTTGCTATTATTATAAAGCTTTGGCTTAATGATTAGATTAGGTCGAGAGAAGGGGTCTTGTTATATGATTGGAAATATCAACAAATGTCTCTCAGTGTCACTTTCTATTTAATTAAAGCAGTAACTAGAATTGTTTGAAAGGTATAACCATTTAGATTTCCTAGGTGAATTTGAGATTTAAAAATAATATTGAAGTGGCTTTCTGAAGGTATTAGATTTAGTAATTCAAAGTTTTCATAAAGTGTAATGTGATTTTATTGGGTGGGGTTAATGTCTTTATGTATTCAAAGGGGTTAGCTCAATAAAATTAGAATGTGGATTTTTCACTAGTATAAGGAGAACAAATGTCTGGCTAAAAGATGTTTACTTACTTATGATTAGAGTTTATTGATCTAATATACTAATATATGCTCATAACTATATTGATTGGAGTAACATGTTTGGAATGCAAAACGGGTTTATGTTTCATAATTTTGGATGTTTGTTTAGATATTTATTTATTTTTGTTTGATTTATATTGAATTTAGAATTGTGTTAGTTAAGTTAGTATAATTAGTAAATTATTATCATACTATACATTGAATTAGTAAGTTTAATTATTTTTTTAATTAATTAATTAAAGTAAAGTAAAGATTAAAAAAATTAAAAATCCTTTTTCTTAGAGAAGTTTGATAAATTCATGTGGAGACGATTCTCACTTAACATTGCTACAAAATATTAAAAGTATAACATATTAGAGAAATTTATTGTACACGCCCCACGTGTTAGTAGTCATAACGAGATGATTTTGTACTTAATGTTTTAAACCAATCATATTCTTTAATTCTCAGATTTAATAAATTGTTATTTGCAGATTACTATCATGAATCTAAGTATTGCATGCATAGTTACCAATGTGTATTATGGTATTTTGATTTTATGTCTAGTTTAAAGTAGTAATTAGGATTGTTTAAAAGGTATATTACTGTTTAGATGTTTTAGGTGTATTGAGATCTAAATTTAATAATGGAATGGCTTTTCAAAGTTATTAGATTTAGTAGTTCGAAGTTTTCACAAAGTATATTGTAGTTCAATTGCCTAAAGTTAATTTCTTTGAGTATTTAAAAAGTTAATTCAATAAATTTAGAATGTGGCTTTTCCACCAGTATAAGGAGAACTAATGGCTTGAAAATGACTGTTTACTTACTTATAATTAATGTTTAATGATCTCAAATACTTTATGAAGTATTATTATGACTATGATTTAAGTAACATGTTTGGATGCAAAATGGATTGATGTTTTATTGTTTTGTATGTTTGTTTAGATATTTATTTTATATTGCTTTCCATTGAATTGATTTGAATTTGATTTGTGTTTATTAAGATAGTTTAGTTTGTTTAGTTGATTATTATATTTGAAATTAGTAATTTAGATTCTTGTTTAAATTAAGTTAATTAAATTTAACTAAAATTAATAAAACATCTCTTCTTAAAAAATTTGCAAAATCTTTGTGGAGACGATCCCACTTACCTCTACTACAAAATTTAATAGTATAATAAAGGTGGAAATTTATTGTACACGCTTGACACGTATCAATAATAAAGTAACCGAAAAGCACAAAACAAGAACTCGATCAAAACTAAACTGGGAGAAAGCTATGAACAAAACTTGCTCATATTTCAAAAGCTCTAAAGCAAATATAACAACATAACAAGAAGCACAAAACAAGAACGTGCCTGGCACGTTGACAGTTTCCCATTTGAACCCTGGTGACAATATGATTTCAAGTATTGGACATTTACAGTAAGTCTTCAATCAGTTTATATGCTCCAAAGACGGTCACCATAGATGTGTATGTAGAAGCATATGCATTACGTTATCTCCAATCACAAAAAGGAAAAATAAAAGAAAAGAAAATGCATCTATGTAACAAAGAGCCCTTTCTAGACTTAGATTAAACACTAACTTTTTCTTGAATTTTAGTATGGGAATAGGGAACAAGAAAAAAATCATGGGGTTAGTCATATTCTAATGATAGTAGCCTCTCTTTGAGATCTAACACAGTTTACAACCACACAAATGATCTTTCAAGGCAAACAATTGGTCTCCCTTGGACAAAATTTCCACCTTGATCACACCCACCATGGCAATTTGTGTAGAGTTATATCATGTAGGAACAGAGCTGTTTATGTAGCTGTTTATGTTAACTGATGTCTATGTATTGAATCTTATACTCTGGTGTAATGTACTACAGGTTTATCTTAGTTTGTTCTAGGCAGTTGTAACTAGGGGGTACAATGTACACTATATGAGTTTGTATATAAACAATGTACAATGTAATTTTGAGATATATCGAATAAGAAAGATTGACAGTTCTTCTGTATTTCATTGTTTCATCGTGTACAATGTGTACTGTTACATTGATCGGTTTGATCTTTATTTATCATTGATCCACTGTTGGTGTTTGAGTTTGTTCATGATATCAGAGCAGGTTCTATAGTTCTTGATTTGCGTTGTTTTTTGGTTGAATTGATTGTCTGAACATGGCATCTGTTCATGGTTCTGTAAGTTCTTCAATTCGAAATGGAGCAGGGAGAGCTCCTGAAACAGGTGATCTTGGAGTTGAGAGTCCTTATCTTCTTCAAGGATCTGATAATCATGGTATGGTACTTGTCTCCAATTCTCTTACTGGTTCAAGTTACTTGTCTTGGAGTCGAGCTATGATGATTGCGTTAGGTGCGAAAACAAAGATTGGTTTCATCGAAGGTAGATGTTTAAAACCAGAATCTACTGATCCTAATCTTGATCGATGGATCAAGGTGGATTATATGGTCACTTCTTGGATCTTGAATTCTATTTCAAAGGATATTGTTGAAGCCTTCCTTTATACAACCTCTTCTTTTGATCTATGGAATGAATTAAAAGAAAGGTTTGGAGAATGTAATGGTCCTCTCTTGTACCAATTGAAATGAGATATTGCTTCTATAAGTCAAGGAGATCTATCACTTTCACAGTACTATACAAAACTTAAGAAACTTTGGGATGAACTGAGTTGTTTAGTTCCTTTACCTGTGTGTGAATGTGGAACATCAGTAGCAATGGCTGTTCTGGAGTCTAATGCTAGGCTGATGCAGTTTTTGATGGGCTTGAATGATATGTATGAATATTCGTAATCAAATATTGGTGATGGATCCATTGCCAAGTATAAACAAAGCTTACTCTATGGTTCTTAGAGTTGAAAAACAAAAAGGAGGTACATGTTAGCTATTCACCTATGATAGATACAACCATGATGATGAAAACTACCAAGATAAATTCGAGTTCATCTGGTTCAGCAATTGTTCATAGGTTTGCTGGAAAAGGAAATCAAAGGAAATTTGTCAATAAAGATGATCCGTTTTGTGATCATTGTAAGGCAAAAAGGCACACAAAAGAAACTTGTTTCAAACTTCATGGATTTCCATATTGGTATAAAAAAGACCTCGACAAGAAGCAGATGTCAAATAATTCAAAGTCTTTTGTGAATTTGATGGAATCACCTCTGGATATACAAGATGCAGGATCACCTCAATTTGAAGATTTTCAGTCTAATATAGCAGCAATGATACAGCAGGGGATTGAGAGTTTCATGAAAGGAAAGTCTGTTTCAGATGCAGGAGCTTCTACACATGTGAATTCGGCTATATCTGATTTTACAGGTAGCTCATATAAAAGACTTTCCAGTTCTTGGTCCTCTTTTAATTCAGATGCTTGGATTGTGGATAGTGGAGCAACAAATCATATGTGTACTAGCTATGATTTACTTGCTAATGTCACTGTCTTAACTAAACTTGTTATGGTTTGTTTACTTGAAGGACATACTAAAGAGGTTAATTGCATTGGAGATGTGAAGCTGAGTTCAGACTTAGTTCTTTCTTCATGTTTACATATAAACTCATTCAAGTATAATCTTTTGTCAGTTAGTAAGTTACTCTCATCTACTAAACTGACAATTGAGTTTTATCCATCGTTTTGTGCTATACAGAACATTGAGAGCTCTCAAGTTCAACTTTGGGAAGGACGATTGGAGGGCTATACATACTGGATTCCAGTTCTTTTCATAAAGATGTCATCGCTTCATTTGTGTCTCCTTCAGAATTATCATTAGCCTACTGTAATAATGTTACTGATAATTTTTCATGGCACTGTCGATTGGGGCACCCTTCTGTTCATGTAACAAGACAACTTGATATGTTACTTAACAGTCATTCAAGTGTAAAACATACTGAAACTTGTGATGTTTGTCAGATGTCCAAACAATGCAGAATGGTTTTTCCAGTGAGCTCTATTCAAACTTCTTGTCTTTTTCAGTTGTTACATATGGATATCTGGGGACCATATAAGCAGTCTTCCATTCAAGGAGCTCATTATTTTTTTACTATTGTGGATGATTTTAGTCGATTCACATGGACATTTTTTATGAAACATAAATCATTGACAGGCAACATCATCAAACAGTTTATAGTTTACATTCAAACTCATTTCAAGGTCTTAGTTCAAACCATTAGGACTGATAATGGTACTGAGTTTTGTAATAAATATTGTCATGCTTTGTTCTCTGGTTTGGGAATTGTTCATCAACGATCAACACCATATACACCTCAGCAAAATGGTGTAGCTGAAAGAAAGCATAGACATTTACTACAAGTTACAAGAGCCTTGATTTTTCAGTCTAATTTGTCCACAAAATTCTGGGGAGATGTTGTTCTTACTGCCACATACATCATTAACAGATTACCTTCTCAGTTACTGAAATGGAAGTCTCCTTATTGTCTTTTATTTGGAAGAATACCAAATTATTATTCTTTGAAGACTTTTGGTTGTTTGTGTTTTGCTACAAATGTTTCACCAAGCAAATCTAAGTTGGATTCACGAGCTATTAAGTGTATCTTCATTGGTTATTCTCCTGGACAAAAGGCTTATAGACTGTATAACATGGCCACACATACATGTTTTGTTTCAAGAGATGTGATTTTCTTTGAAAAACAGTTTCCTTTTCATAAAGATACTGCAAGTTCAAGGTGTCCTGTGCCTATTCCTTATGGAGATAATTCTGATTCCTTGAGAGACATTCCAGCTCCTATTGCTCCTACATCAGCTACTGTACCTCCTTCTCAAGATTTACCTATCAACGAAACATGTTTTGATGTCCCTGAAGCTGTCTCTTCTGTACCTACTAATGATGCATTAGTACCTCATACTAATGATGATTTACATGAAGATGTTCTGCCTCCTACTGCTGTTATTACTAGGAAAAGTACTCGTGCAGTTCATAAGCCTCTTTGGATGAATGATTTTGTTCTAAACAATGTAGAGGCATATGTTTTCCCTTATACAACAATTCCTCTATCTACTGGTACCCCTCCTACATTTCCTTTTCTTCATTCTCCAAACATCACTGCTAGTTACAAGTGCTTCTTGGCTGCTGTTTCAAATATAAAGGAGCCTACTAGTCATATTCAAGCTCAGCATGATCCTGTTTGGGTTGAAGCAATGAATAAGGAGTTACAGGCTTTGGAAACTAATGGTACTTGGAGTCTTACTACTCTACCACCTGGTAAAAAAGCCATTGGTTCTAAGTGGGTTTACAAGGTTAAACTTCATCCTGATGGTTCCTTGGATAGATGTAAGGCTCGTTTGGTTGCAAGAGGTTTTAACCAAATTGAAGGTGTTGATTATACTGATTCCTTCTCTCCAGTTGCCAAGAATGTCACTATTAGAATTGTTTTATCCTTAGCAGCTTCTCGAGATTGGCCCTTACATCAATTGGATGTTAACAATGCCTTCTTACATGGCTATATAGATGAAGATGTTTACATGAAGCCACCTGATGGTTATAATTCGGCTTCACCTAATCAAGTCTGCAAGCTTCAAAGATCCCTGTATAGTTTAAAGCAGGCCTCTCGATAATGGAATCATGAGCTTACAACTAAACTTCAATCTTTTGGTTTTAATCAATCTGCTCATGATCCCTGCTTGTTTAATTACAACACTGGTGGTCAATTTTTGGTGTTGTTGGTTTATGTTGATGATGTTCTTCTTACTGGTACTTCACTTGAGTTAATTGATCAAGTTAAGACATTCTTACATACATTGTTCACCATTAAGGATCTTGGTCAAGCTCGTTATTTCTTGGGTTTGGAATTGGTTCAATCTTCTTCAGGTCTTTATGTTCATCAACGCAAGTATGTTCTTGATCTACTTAATGATGCTGGTCTTCTCATGGCTAAACCAGCTGCTACTCCGCTCTCTCGTGACTGCAAATTTACTGATCCTGATTCACCTTTGTTAATTGAAGTTGATAGATATAGAAGACTCATTGGTCGTCTTCTTTACCTGGGATTCACTCGTCCTGACATTACTTATGCCACACAACAATTAAGTCAGTATGTTCAAGCCCCTACAGAGCAACTTTGGTCTGGTGCACTTCATGTTTTACGATTCCTTAAGGATACTCCTTCCTAGGGTCTGTTCTTCCCTGTTCAGCAGGATCTCTTTGTTGTTGCTTATTGTGATTCAGATTGGGCTGCTTGTCCTCTTTCTCGGAAATCTATCACTGGCTATTGTGTGTTCATGGGATCCTCTTTGGTTTCTTGGAAAACTGAGAAACAAGCTATTGTGTCCAAGTCCTCTGCTGAAGCTGAATATCGCAGTTTGTCTTCCACCGTTTGTGAGTTATTGTGGATTTCATATATCCTTAAGGACTTACATATTCCTACTTCCCTTCCAATACCTCTTTGGTGTGATAATCAAGCTGCAATACATCTATCTGCTAATCCTGTTTTTCATGAACATACTAAGCATTTGGAAATTGAGTGTCACTTGGTTAGACATCAGTTCAAGTCTGGATTTGTTCTTCCTCAGTATATTTCTACTCGGTTACAGTTGGCTGACCCGTTTACCAAATCTTTACCAGCTCCTTTGTTTTCTGATTTATTGTCCAAGATGGGTCTATGTGATCGGCATAGACTTCCATCTTGAGGGGGGGATGTAGAGTTATATCATGTAGGAACAGAGCTGTTTATGTAGCTGTTTATGTTAGCTGATGTCTATGTATTGAATCTTATACTCTGGTGTAATGTACTACAGGTTTATCTTAGTTTGTTCTAGGCAGTTGTAATTAGGGGGTACAATGTACACCATATGAGTTTGTATATAAACAATGTACAATGTAATTTTGAGATATATTGAATAAGAAATATTGACAGTTCTTCTGTATTTCATTATTTCATCGTGTACAATGTGTACTGTTACATTGATCAGTTTGATCTTTATTGATCATTGATCCACTGTTGGTGTTCGAGTTTGTTCAATTTCCAATGACAACAATGCAAGTGCTTATCTACTACAGACCCCTCCATAAATAAGCAAGATTCGCATGGGCTTCGAAGACCCTTGAACACCTAACAATTCAAATTAATGAGGATTTTGAGAAGCAACAAAAGGATGTACTTGAAAGGTAAGTTAGAGAAGGAATACACCAATTTGCAATTTGAGGAAAAAAATGAGGTGAAAAGACACTGCTATTTTAAAAAATTATAATAAATATTGTAATAATCCTGAAAAATTGGCAACCATGAATTGGTTGTAGACCTTGTGGTGCATTAAATTGATGTGAAGACCTATGTGAAAGTGGAAGAATATGGTTTTACTTTTTCTTGTTTCCCCAACTATCGTTTTCTCGAAGGACTCGACCATTCAAAAAGGTAACTCAAGTAAAGAAGTTCCATACATCCTTATATCATTCTTAATATACAGTAGTGCTCCATATGCCCTTTTACTGAAATATCTACATTAGAAAGCCAGCAAAAGTCACCTTTTAACTTTACTAAAATGTCAAACATATGCCATGTTAATTGGAGACCTCGAATGCTTCTATATATGAAACAACTCAACAAGTATTAAAAATCACCAAAAAAATAAAGATAATAATTTGACATCAACAATCACACCAAACAATGTTGAAACTCACAAAACAAAAGAGAAACCTTCTAACTTTACTAAAATGTCAAACATATGCCTTGTTAATTGGAGACCTCGAATGTTTCTACTTACAAAACAACTCAACGAGTACTAAACATCACCAAAAAATAAAGATCGATCATAATTAATTTGACATCAATAATCACACCCGACAATGTTGAAACTCACAAACCAAAATAGACTTTGAATTTTTGATAGCAATGATTAAGCACTCGGAGACAGAAAAATACATGATTACAATGTGGTCGAAGATGATAGAACAAATCAAATGAAGAGAGTGAGGCAAAGCAGAGATAGCAGATAGAGTACCGACAGTTGGTTACGACAACTGGAAGCTGGTCGTTGTTCTACAACTAGTGACTCGGGTTTGAATCTTAGGAATGAAAACATCAACGTTGGTGCTCCCCCCACCTATATGTTGCGCGACATTCGACAAACTCGGAGTAGTAGGATAGTTAAAACTTAAAAGTCCTAAATTATGTTTGTCAACACGTACACTAGTACCAGTTAAAACACTACTAGTATACGATGTAGTTTACATAGTAAATACCAATGTTGACCGTAAAAGAAATACCAAATTTACCATGTTCGAGTTGTCTCGTGAAGAAGCTTTTTTGAAGTTTTCTTACTTGCATCTTGTGTTATGTCCTCTTTGCCCTTTCGTTTTCGATTTTGCTTTACCTTGTTTCTTTGGGGTGGAGTTGGGGGTGCGAGATACCTTGAAGGAGAGTTATAACTAATCTTGTTTGGTTGGTTTTATAAACTCAACTCCCCTCCAAGTTATCTCTCAACTCACACTTGAGAGTGTGATATATCTCCTCCACCTCCTAGCAGAGTTATCTCTAAAGGACTTGTGGACACAATTACCCTTCATTAATTACCTCTTTATTACCTACATTCATCTTTTTGTTTGAAGGGTGTTTATGTCAATTCATATGTTTTATTGTTTAAAAACTTGCAACTCCCATGTAAGTTCAAAGTTGAACCAAACATGAAAATATGATCGTTACTGTGAGTTAACTCCACGCCTATAAGAAAACTCAGCACCTGTTAGAAAACTTCCCTATCAATGCAAGAAGTGCATTTTTATAAAATTTAAGTATAACTTTTAAGGACAAAAAGTATAAAAATCTTTAGTTAAGTAAAAAAAAAAAAAGTGCAAAACTTTTTTGTTTCCTTATAAAAAGTTTATGAAAACATATCAATATCTATTAAATTCATGTTTACAAAATCCATGTAAGTTAAATGAAAATCTTAAGTCTATCAATGTTAATAGAAGTCATCAAAATGAAACTCTCTATAAAAGTCTATCAAAGTTTTCATAATTGGTTCATTATCAAAGTTCATGAAAACCTGTTTTTTAATTTGTTATTTTTACACTAACATTTGCAATGATCTTACTTGGTTCTTTTATATCTCTAAAAAACATTTATTTTCCCAATTTATATTGTTGTTATTTATTTACTTATTTGTAATTATATTTTCTTGATAGAAATTTATTAATATGTTTGTATACTTTTTTATTAAAATACAAGAAGTGCATTTTTAAAAATTAGCTATAATTCTTAAGAAAAAAATATTTTTTTATTTATATATTTTTCAATAAAGTGCAAAATATTTATTTTATTAATAAAATAACAAAAATCTACTAGTATCAATCAAAATCATGTTTAAGAAGTTCACAGAAGTCACTAAAAATCTTAAATGTTAAGAAAAATCATCAAAATGAAATCTACAAAAAAATTTATTTAAATCTTTAAAGGTTTACGAAAATCTACAAACTTCACAAAAGTCATCCACTTATAAAAGTAATCAAAAGTTCATTAAAATCTCAATTAAATATACTCCTATAAATCTTAAAGACCAAAAATTCTCTCGGAGATTACTCGTACTTACTAACTGATGCAAATCAGAATTTGTGTTAGATTATAATTTTTTATTTATTACATAAAATTGTTAGTGTTTGTGTGACGGCCCCAAATCCCGAGGTCGCCACGTGGGGAGGCGTTGCCCCAGCGGTCCTATCGGATCCTTGACCCAATGGGTCCTACGCGCCACTAACGCCATTTCCTACAACACGACTCCTCGATATGCGTGTTAACTCCCTTCGTTAAGCAATTTAGTTCGACAGTTTAAGCATTAAAAACAAAACAGCGGAAGTCTTAAATTTAAAACAAGTAAAACAATTAAATTTATTATCATATAAAACACCATTTATAAGAGCAACTCCTATTGTGGAAAACCCGGGGAAGTACTATGTATATATGTGACAATATTAAACATGAATATATACAAGTACAGTGTCTATCCAGTCACCCGATTCCCAAAAGTAAGCAAAATATCAAAATCGCACGTACTAGTAAGTCCTCAACTGCGGGCGGTCAGATAAAGTCGCCACAAAATCCCCTTACCCCTACTAGCAGGGTCTGCACTCGACCATCACAAAAAGTAAGATGGAGAGTACAGTTAGTAAGATTCCAACAAAGTATACCGAGCATTTATAGGAGCATAAACAGATATCAATAACCATGTCAATTAATCATGTGGAAATTAAACAGGCAACTGTACTAAGATCATCACATGAATAAATAACACGATAGAAACAAACCGTGTACTCCTCCCGGTCACACTAAACTGTACGTCTACGCCCATGATCCTTTCGGTGGGTGCCCCACTTCCTTTTACCTGGTTTCCATACCCCCAGGATCCTTTCAGTGGAAGCCACTACTTCCTTTAACCTGATAACCCGCGTACAGCCTAGTGTGCCAAAAGTACAACACGAATATGAAAAGTCTCAACCTCCAACCCAAATGCGTCACGGAAATCAATAACAAGGAATAGGGGGAATAACATCCAATAATCACGAACATGAAATCAATGATAGAAAAGTAAACCCTCAGTGACTTTTAGATGGAATCTTACGTACCTCAAAAACGCACTCGCACGCATCTCGATATGTGCACCCGACACCTGACTATAGCATCTAATGTCCCTAGTGTCCATTTGTACCATTTAGCTAGTAAATCATGCAAATCACAATTTAAAATTAGGTGAAATACACATCACCTCCATCGCGTCGTCGACATTCGTCTATTCGCCTCCGATCAGTCCAACAACGCTATCGCGTCGTTCACCGCACCGTTGCCGCTGCCGACCCGATGTTGTTGTCGCGCCGACGCCGTCGTCGTCACCGTCGCGCCACATGCCGCCGCCGCTCGCCGCTTCGCTCAGCGCCGCCGCCTTTTTCTTTCTGCCAAGCTCCGCCGCTCTCCTGAGCGTCGCCGCCACCGCTGCTTCCCAGTAGCCGCCAGCTGCTGCCGATCCGCCAGCGCGCCACCGCCGCACGCTTTGCATTGTCGTCATAGACGTCGCAGGCCACGCCGCTCCATGCGTCGCCACTGCTGGGCTGCTCTGATCTCGTCGTTGTCGCCGGTCCGCTAACCGATCGTCCACGCCACTGCGCCGCGCCGATATGTCCGCCACCGCTGGTCCGCATCTCCTCGTCGGTCCACCACGAGAACGTCACCCACCACCGCACAGTCGCGTCACTGCGTGGCCGTCCATGCCGCCGTGAGCCAGTGCTCCGTCACGCGTCGATCTCCCCCGATCTGGCGTCGCCGTCCTCTCTCCTCCGATCTCTTCCTCACCTCACGATCTATTTTTCTCTCTTCTTTCACTATCTTGTTCTTCTCTCTCTCTCTTACTTTTTCTTTTTTTTTCTCTCTTCTTTTCTTATATATATATATATATATATATATATATATATTTACATATATATATACTAGTCGATGGGCACGTGCTCTGCACGTGAGGCAAAGATATTATTTTTCTCGTACTATATATATTGATATGAAATGAAACCTTTTTCCCTACTCCTTTTTCGGGTCCGGGACCGGCAATAAATTTTGATTTCTATTGCCGGAGTTAAAAAAAGGGTTGGTATGCAAAATATGGACAACTTGTACATGTGGCACAATAAAATTTGGAATAAGTCAAAGTAAAAGCAACTATTTTTGTTGCTTTCTTGTTAACAAGATGAATATCGATATCTCAATTATTTCTCTTGAAATTAAACCACTGTAAGACAAAGTCTTATGCATTTTTTACGAAATTTTTATTTATAAAAAGTGTGATTTGAATTGAAAATATATTTTTTTGTGGGTTTTTAATATATGAAAAATGATTATATCACTAATTTTTTACTTATATGTTTGCCGCTTAAGTTGTTATTGTCTTTTTTATATTGAGATGTATTTGGAAGTGTTCAATAGTTAAGTATCAATTGCAGATTATGTGTCAAAAGTGGTTGCTTAACCAATGCTGGTACGTTGGAGTGATTTGACACTCAAGCGGATTAAGAAGATATACCGAGTTCGAGACTCCACGAATGCAGAGGGAGAGTTTTTACCCTTAATGTGACAACCCAACTATATTTGTGTTGATTATATTTATATTCAATAAGAACGATTATAGACCACTCTCTCAAGCTATATATTCAATAAGAACAATTAAAGAACAATTGATCTAAAAGTTTGTATAGTAAATAGCAATTGATGTAAAAGTTTATCTAGTTAGCGAAAAATAAAAATTACAAAATTTATACAAAAAATAAAAATAGAGAAAAAAATCCCCCTGTATAATCGTGAGAACTTTTAACTCCTTCACAATCATAATCTATCTTTTCTTAAAAGAACTGCAGAGCATTGGCTTCGAGAAATGAAGTTACGTTTTGGAAGCAAACCCTCCAGAATTGAATTTCAAAGGTTAATAGCATCCTAAACATCTACTATTTCAGAATTATTGACATATTGATCGGCGGGACTTTTAGCACCAAATAATTCCTCGCCGGAAGCCTCACCGACTTCCCCCACCGAAATCCAAGTCCAATGTCGGCACGCTTACGTTCTCCCGCCGACTCAGATCGTAACGCGTGTCGAACAGCGCCACCCCTCCCGCCTCCGGCAACCCCTCGCACCACCCGAAACATGTCCCTCACCGCCTCGTAAACCGCCGTCTCCAGCCTGGTCACCGCTATCCCCAAATCCACAATCACTCCTCCTCCGCCGCCGCCCCCCGCGCTCTCCGCTCTTTGGAATCACCTCTCCCCCGACCCCGACCCCCGCCAACTCCACATAATAAAACGTGCGTGTTCTTGTGAAAATTTGAGACTACAACTCTCGCCGCCAACTACAACACCAAAAATTCAAAACCCCAATTAAAATTCCCGGAACCCCATCTACCCAAAACCCAAACTAACACCAAAACATTAACCGAAGCGTAATTCGGGTGGCTGGCGGTCATCGCGGCGGCGGTCTCGCCAGCGAGTTCATCAAGCTGGCTGGTTGTGACCCCCTTGTAAAACCCGGCGGCACCGACGAAAAGGCCTTCGATGTTGTGGTCGCAGCCGTGGGCGATGTTATCGACTGAAGCGGCGTCGTTGAAAGTTAGGGTTTCATAGATGCAGTCGCCCACGGTGTAGGAGTCGTCGCCGACGGTGTAGGAGCCGTCGCCGTAGGAGACCTGGTAGAGGCAGGAGTTGTTGCGGCAGGCGAAGTTGTCGAGGGAGCAGCACTAGGGGGTGTCACAGAAGATGGAGGAGAAGGAAGAGGAGAGGGAAACGTGGAAGGGAAAGAGAGAGCGAAAAAACAAATGGGGAGGAGAGAGAAAAAAATCATCCAAATCCCACTTTGTTAGGAAACTGACTACCAATTTCAAAAATTTTGAAAATTCAATTTTCATCCGCACATCTAAAATCAAAACCGCTTATTAATTTGTAGTTATCAATTAAATTACCATTTTATCCAGAATTTAATTATGTGTATTAAAACACTTAGGGGCATTATTGGGATTGCTATTATAATAGTATAGATATATATATATTTACATATATATACATTTTCTTTTTGATTTCAAAATCAAAAGTGTCCTCGAAAACCGAGCAGCGCGCAACTCGAGGCACCAACCCGCCTCACTTTCAAAATTTCAACACTCGCGCTACACGCATCACGAGGCGTATCCACTGTATATGATTTTAACGTGACCACATTAAAACACATAAATCCACTATAGACACATATCTCAGTCCCACGTTGGCACTCGATTCGAGGCACGTCCCTGTTCGTGTTTCGGCTCCCCGAATTCTCGGCGTATACGCATACGTATTTCGGCAAGTGGGTCTCACATACGACCCTAAAAATGGCACGTGGCACGAGTCGAATTTTTGGGCCGTTATAGTTTGTGTGTTAGATTAAAATTTCTTATCTATTAGAAATAGATTACATAGAGTTTTAGTTAAAGTTAGAAGTCATGATTAGAATATGAATTCTACTTGAAGTCAAATATTGTGTCAACTTAATTACGCCTAATATATATAAACTAGTCGACATCCCGTGCTTCACACGTTGGCAAAACTAAGTATCATAATATTATATAAAAAACGTTGAGAAAATTTAAAAATAATTATTATTTAATCTCTAATATGAACTTAAGTCGCTCCTTTTATGTCTCGCAAAACATGTCACGTTTTGCATATTTTTAATTCTACACAAAATACTTGTAAACACTATGCATATTTTTAATTATACTCAAAACATTAAATATTTAAAATATTACATAGAAATAGCTGAGTTTGAACCCGTGACTACTTACTCCTAAATCTAATACCATACCATTGGGCTAACCAACCAATTATGATATCATCATGCCACACGTCACGTTGTGAGAGCTTTTCACACGTCACATGTCGCGTTGTGAGAGCTTTTCACAGAACCAATTCTGAAAAAAAAATCAAAAAATTTATTTGTATAACAATTAAAAACATAATCTAAAAAAATATGTATAGCTTATTTTCTTTTTAAGTAATCTAATATATTTTTTACGTTGTATGTAGTATCTAATAAATAGAAAATTTCGAAAAAAAATTTAAAAATCAAAAATCTTATTTGTATAACAATTAAAGACATAGAAAAAAAATAAAAAAAAAAATAAAATTTCAAAATAAAAAACCCTATTTGTATAGCAATTAAAAACAAAGCCTACAAAATAGCAAAAAAAGAAAAATTTAAAATTAAAATTTAAAAACCAAAAATCTTATTTGTATAGCAATTAAAAACATAACCTAAAAAAATAGCAAAAAAAAAAAACAAAAATTAGAAATTTAAATTTTAAAAGCAAAAACCTTATTTGTATAACAATTAAAAACATAACCTAAAAATAGCAAAAAAACGAAATTTAGAAAATTAAAATTTTAAAATCAAAAATTCTATTTGTATAACAATTAACCTAAAAATAGAATGAAAACTAAAAGTTACTAAAAAAACTTAAAACCCAACAAATCCTATTTATATAACAATTTAAAACATAGCCTAAAAATAGCAAAAAAAAAATAGAAATTATACTTTAATTAATTACGTCACCACATCACAGTCAAAATCTTATTTTATGTTTTATTACTTTACTCCTCACCTATGTGCGAGAAAGATCAATGGCTTGTGTTTTTTATTTTTTTTCATAAATTTTAATTATGATATCATCATGTCACGTGTCATGTTAGGAGAGTTTCTTAAAAGCCACGTGTCACGTTGTGATACTTTCTCGCAAAACAATTCCTTTATCTATACTATTATAATATTCTACTATAATAAAAGAGTCATATGGACAGTGTGGAAAGGTCTATATTACTCTTTAGTTCCATTCATCCGTAAAATAATTAAGAAAACCCACGTTAACATGAAATCTTATGAATAAAGCATAACAACTGCATATAAATACTAGAAGTATTCGCTTAAAATAAACGCTATTCAGAATTTCTTTTTGTTAATTTAAAATAGTTGTGTATATATATATAACCAAGTATATAATAAAAATAATATAAAAAAGTAATTGCAATAAATCTTATATAAAGATACCTAAGATATATATAAAGTTTATTTTATTTACATTAATTCTAAATAATGATTTATTTTATTTTTGATAAATTTTATATAAAGATACCCACGATATATATAAATTTTATTTTATTTACATTAATTTCTATTTTATGTAGACGGTCGCGATGGTTTGGTCACCTGCAAAGACGACCTACAAATGCCCCAACTAGAAAACTTGACTCAATAGAAACTGTAAAAATTCGACGAGGTAGGGGCAGACCAAAGTTAACATTGGATGCATTAATTAAAAAGGATTTGAATGGTTTGCAAAGCTCACCATCAATTGCAGTTAATCGAGCACAATGGAAAAGTTTGATCCATGTAGCCCCAGTTAATTTGGGACTGAGGCTATGTTGTTGTTACATTAATTTCTAATAATGCTTTATTTTATTTTTGTTAATTTAAAATTTATATATATCTATGATTATTTTATTTATATTAATTTCATGTTCTACGCATATATATAAACAAGAATAATATAATATATCGATAAAATGCATATAAGACTTCTTTTTGTTAATTAATTTTAGTTGCGATTTCTACAATTTGATCCATAAAATAATTGATTGACATATTTTTATTCCCATGTGTTTATTCAATCACGATTTTTTTATTGTCTTATTGTGCTAAAAGATATCAGTGGGGCTCACATAGCAATTTTAAATTGCAAATTTAGTTGGAGAGATTTGCAACTTAATTGCTAGGATTGTGTGAAATTCGTGAGCTGAGAATGTAAAGAAAACTTTTCCTTTATTCCTATTCACAAAAAAATATTATGAACTGTTCTTTTAATTTACATCTATTCACTTAATTAATCATGTAGTTACTTTAATTTATAAAAAACATTAAATTTTATAAATATTCCTTAATTTTATTTTAAATTTGATAATTATAATATAGTGTGTGCTGCACCACACGTGTGGAGCACGTTACAAAACTAATATATATATATATATACTAGTCGATGAGCATGTGTGTTGCACGTGAGGGAGATATTAGATGTTTTTCTTAAAGTATTGTGTTGGAATAGTAGATAATCTTAGTTGGTGATCACGTACTCTACACGTGAACTGTAAATAATTACTTGAAAAAATAGATGTGTAACTGGTTTACAGGTATAGAAACTAAAATTCACCACTTTTGTAGGAAAAGGAAATTGTCTACTTTTAGTTCATGGGAAATAGAGAACGGTGAGGAGAGAGAGAAGGTGTAATGAGTGGAAGAGAGAAACGTGGAGGAGTGAGAGAAAAAAATCCTCTAAATCCCATTTTATTAGGAAAACTCGCATTGGACTTATCAATTAAATTACAAATTTATCCTTAATTTTAATTATTTCTATCAATTCAAAGGGTCATTGTTGGGACTTTTAGCCAAAAAGGCTTCACGGTTAATCGTTTGAGGATTACTATTATAATAGTACCCACTTTATTAGGAAAACTCGCATATTAATTTGGACTTATCAATTAAATTACAAATTTATCCTTAATTTTAATTATTTATATCAATTCACAAGGTCATTGTTGGGACTTTTAGCCAAAAAGGCTTCACGGTTAACCGTTTTAGGATTGCTATTATAATAGTATATATGTATATAGGGCTGGCAAAAATCCGGGACCGGATACCCATTTCTAAAATGATTAAATTTGGTACCCGGACTCGGTCCCGTTTTTGAAACGGGCAATTTTTTTTTGTCCAGTCCTGTATATTTGGAAAACATACGACTCCCGTTTTGTCCGCTTTTTATTTTTAAATATGATTAAATATTTTATTTATCAATTATTTTTTTAAAAAAACCCCTAAACTACAACTTACAAGTCTACAAGTCACCAATTACCGAAAAATAAATATTAAATATATTATAAACAATCATCACAAATAATCACAACAAAAACTAAATTACAATCATACATGCATTTTATTTTTCAAAAATATAAAAAATAATACGTATCAACATAAAAAATTATTATAAAATTTTATTCAAACAATTTAATGTTTCACCAAAAAAATTATACAATTGCACATTTTTCATATAAAACATCATAATTACACATTAATTTTAATTAAAATAAATAAATTAAAATCAATTCACAAATTAAAAATCACATTAAAATCAAATTAATCAATAAATGGGTACTCATTTTTTAAGAATTTTTGTCGAGTCCCGGTCCTGTATTTTTAAACGGACAAAAAATTGTCCAGACCCGTATGTTTTTCACAAAAATATTGTCAGGTCCCGTTTAAAACGGGTCGGGACAAAACCGGACAAACGAGATCGGACACATTTTGTCAGCCCTAGATGTATAGATGCTTATATCATGAATAAAATTGAGTTTTGAGAAAAAATATATCTTTGTTTGTTTTGATCAACAAGTTGGAAATTTGTTTCTATCCGAATTGCTAGAAAAATTTATGACGAATAAAAGAATTGCTAGAAAATTTTATTTTTTCCTTTGTAAGAATCAAGTGGTCAATTTCTTCCTACAATAACAAAGGCTACATCAATAACAAAGGCCGAGATCTTAAGAAGAGAGCCAAAATTAGGGATGGCGGAGGAGGAGGAGCGTAAACTCCAATTCGCGCCGTTCCACAGCCTTGCCGACGAGGGTTTCTGGCGACGATTTTGCTCGCTCAAACTCGACACTCTAGGAATCGATCAATCTCCAATACCCATCACAGGTCTGCTTCTTGATTTCAATTTTGTTTTAATTGCTACGGTTTGCTTATCTTTGGTTCGAATATTTGCTTAAATCAATTGCTGGTATTTTCTTAGTGCCATTTTCTAGGCAGCCGCAGCGCTTCTCGAGAGTTTGAAAACATGCATGAGAACGGAATGAAGAGGATTTTTGAATTTTTTTTTTCAATTATTTGTTTTTATTGTATTGATGGATGAACATAAACTCAAATCACTTGTTTTAGATCCAAAATATTGGGGCAGCTAATATCATATGTGAATTATCATTCGCATACGGTCCATTGCATGTTAGCAGGCTGTGGAGGAATTCCATGTAAAGAAAGTGTTGAAAAAAATTTGTAATTATGATTATTATCACTCGGAAGAGATTCTCCGTATGCTTTATTGCAAGATATCATCAAATCTGAACTAGGAAGATGAAGATCCAAATAATTGTTAATGCGCAAAGGCATTGGAAGTCATGAAAAATTCTTAGGTATTTCTCTATTATTGAAGCTGGATTTACATGCAGGTTTTTATGCACCTTGCTCACATACTCAAGTGTCGAATCACTTGACACTTCTTTCTGAATCATTGCCGCCTGAATGCCATGAACAGTCATCACTTGCATCGACGGTAATTAGAGGTAACAGAAACAGATGTCCTGTCCCAGGCATCCTTTACAATACAAACACATCGGAAAGCTTCCACACTCTCGACAAACAGAGTCTGCTGAAGGCTGAAGCAAAGAAGGTATAATTTAGCTTCCTCACGTTAATAATATTTGTGCATGATTTTCTGCGGCTTAAAGTGCTGTAGGTAATAATTAGAATTCTCATGTTCAGAGTTAAGAAGTTCTCTTTGGCTGCTAGATCTGGGATGATATTCAATCTGGGAAAGCTGAGGAAGAGAGTGCAGTACTTTCAAGGTTTCTGCTAATCTCTTTTGCTGATCTGAAAAAGTGGACTTTTCATTATTGGTTTGCCTTTCCAGCTCTGGTGCTTGATCCTCCGGCAACATTGACTGATTTAAGACCAGCATCACAGTGTTTCTCTCTTGAAGAGGTGCTAGAAGTTAAATATTGTTTGAAATATGACTCTGCTAATCTTTTTTTATTTGTCATTTTAAACTCAGTATTTTCTTCGTGTTGACCAATAGGCTGAATCACTTAAAGCAGCTTGTAATGAGTGGCGTAGCTCTACGCCAAGTTCAGGTCTGTTAAGCACTTGGGCTGCTTCTGTATTGCTTTAGTGCATTTTATCATTTTGGTGACATTTTCCTTCTTGGAGTGGTTTTTTTTTTTTTTTTTAGATATTTTATTTATTGCACTTCATTCTTTTTTCCCTCTTAAATCCACCGCAGATGTGCCATTCTTTCTGGTCTGTATAGCCTCGAATTCACATGCCACAATTAGGTTTTTGAGGGATTGGGAAGACAGCCAATCTGCCTATCAAAAGGTTTGTCTTGTTACTAGTCATTGTTCCTGAAGATATTAGCTAGCAGTTGTCTATTTAAATAGGCAGTTTTTTTCCATTTTCTGCATTTGCTTGCTAATTGTGAACAAACGTTTCTCAGTACTTCCTGATACATGTAGCGTGGCTATATTACATGTTTGTGTTTAGCTTTAATTCAACTGTACATACTGCTGGTAGGTCTTGTTTGGATTCTATGATCCGTGCCATCTTCCAAACCATCCTGGTTGGCCTCTTCGCAACTTTTTAGCTCTTATTTCTTCAAGATGGAAAGTTGAGAAGATCAGCTTCCTATGCTATCGAGAAGAACGTGGCTTCCCCAATCTGGATATATCCCTTGTTGGTGAAGCTTTAGTTTCAGTTTCACAAGGTAGAGCGACAGAAGATGGGTCAATGCTCTATTCTGTTTGTTTTGTAATTCTGTTCTCCAATGTTTATTGGATCACCTCCTTTTGTTTTCTAAAATTTTGATGTTTTTTGATAGAACTCTCGTTCTCTCAAGGTGAACAAACCAGACACACACACAAAGAACAATGAATCGAGAGATAAACAGATCAAATGCGATAGAGACTAGAGATTTTATTGATAATACTGATGAGGAACAAGAAAACCACAGCTATTCAAGAGGCTGGACTCTACCCAACTACTCAACAAAGTAGAATCTTTATTCGAAACTTTTTCATATCCCCTCATAAAACCCTAAACTTCTTATTTATACATTTTGACAATAGGAAAATGACTGTTGGGCGGTAAAGCAACAACAACTACATAAAATGAATGTAGTAGAAATAAGGATGCTTAGGTGGATATGTGGTAAAACTCATAAAGATAAAATAAGAAATACATAAATTTAAAGAACAAGTAGGAGTAGCGCCAATTGGCACAAAGATTAGGGAAGGACGATTGCGGTGGTTTGGTCACCAGCAAAGACAGACTACAAATACCCCCACCAGAAAACTTGACTCAATAGAAACTGAAGAAATTCGACGAGGTAGGGGTAGACCGAAGTTAACTTGCAACACATTAATTAGGATAGATTTGAATGGTTTGGAAAGCTCACAATCAATTGCACTAAATCGAGCACAATGGAAGAGTTTGCTCCATGTAGCCGACCTCAATTAATTTGGGATTTAGGATATGTTGTCAATAGGAAAATGACTAATATATCCACCGCCCACTTTAAAATCTTTGATTGCTTACTTGAGATTCTATCATTTTTCTAGCCTGGGATGATCCTCAGTTTATTCCAAAAGCTGTGGGATGGGAACTAAACAAAGGGAAGAAAGTGTCCAGATGCATCACGCTAGCTAACTCCATGGACCCAACCAGGTCTGTAATTTGTGCATTGACTTTGTAAAGGCTTATCTTTTTGTATCAATTTTAAAGCTTTAACAATTTGTTTACAGGTTAGCTATATCTGCAGCAGATTTGAATTTAAAGCTAATGAGATGGCGTGCTTTGCCATCACTAAATCTAAATGTGTTGTTCAACACGAAGTGCCTTCTCTTAGGTGCTGGTACACTTGGCTGCCAGGTTGCTCGTGTGCTTATGGTGAGAGCTGTAAATTTGGAGAAAAACGTTTACTATTCAGTTTTTCTTGTACTGAAGACATGTATATACTTGCAGGCCTGGGGTGTCAGGAAAATCACACTAATTGACAGTGGTCGAGTGGCTATGTCGAACCCGTTGAGACAGTCTCTATATACATTTAGTGACTGTCTCAATGGTGGTGATTTTAAAGCCGTGGCAGCAGTAAAGAGTCTCAAGCAAATATTCCCTGTTGTGGTATGACTTCATTTTCCAGTGTCCTTTTTGGGTCGGTTTCTTGTGATTAGAATCTGGTATTCTCACAGTTATGCTTCCAATGTTGCAGGAAGCTGAAGGAATTGTGATGGCTATTCCAATGCCTGGGCATCCCATTCCAAGCCAAATAGAAGATAGTGTGGTGAAGGACTGCAGACGTCTTCAAGAATTAATTTCTTCTCACGATGTAGTTTTCTTATTGACTGACACAAGAGAAAGTAGATGGCTCCCAACGTTACTTAGTGCTAATTCTAACAAGGTCAATATCATTAATGTTTTCTTGGCTTGGTCTGGTAGTGCTCATCTTCATGCATGCAAGCTTATATGTTAATGGTCATATTATGCAGATTACAATTACGGCAGCTTTAGGGTTCGATAGTTATGTAGTTATGCGTCATGGAGCTGGGCCTCTTTGCTCTTCTCTGGACAGTACGACTGAAGCTGGGGATGCTTTGTCTACTAGGATCCACGATGGTGGGAACCGGTTAGGATGTTACTTCTGCAATGACGTCGTTGCGCCCGTTGATGTAATTTTCTTGTTGCACTTATTATGCATTTGGGCATTTGTTGGCATAGGATGTACTAACTATTGGGATAATCTCTTCTTTTTGAGCAGTCCACTGCTAACCGTACACTTGACCAGCAATGCACCGTTACACGCCCAGGGCTTGCTCCTATTGCGTCCGCTCTTGCTGTTGAACTATTGGTGGGAGTTTTGCATCACTCTGCTGGGTAAGCCTCTTTGTGACCTGTACTGTTACAGTTTTACTATTATTTGTTTCCTTTTCTATTATGAGAGAAAAAGGCAGGGTATTTTTGAGGTTCAAAGAAAGATTTTAGAAACCATGACTAATGACTTGGTAAGTTGTTCTCGTTGCAATTTACAGGATAGATGCTCCTGGCGAGATTGCTTCATCTTGTTATAGTGGAAATAATGAGCAGCCTTTCGGTGTTTTGCCCCATCAGATCCGAGGCTCTCTATCTCAATTCTCTCAGATGACACTTCTAGGACATGCTTCTAACAGTTGTACAGCATGTTGTGCCACTGTAAGTGTCTCATTTCTTGCATATATATTCTTTTTGGAGCAATGGAGTTAAATGAAAACATGCCCTTAATGCTTATGATCCCAAATCAAAGGATTTCTACAAATCTGAGTCTGATCTGTTCATGACTTAGGCTTTTTTCAATTGTAATTTCGTTTGTTCAGAAATGCATGTACCTTCCACAAAAATAAATAGAAACTCTGAACTAGGTTTTTTTTTTTTTTTTTTTTTTTTTTTTTTTTTTTTTCTGAAACTTTTGGTTTTTTCTTTTGTTGCTAGTTTCTAGTCCACTAGAGTAATCATTCATTTCAGTTAGGTGTAGAGATTTGACTCACCAAACCTTCAATTCCAGTTTATGACTTCCTTCAGTGAACCTCGTAGATAAACTTTTTGTGGGCACCTCAGTTACATAGAAGTGAAATTCTTATATTCCTTGTGGACTTATGTGAGCCTCTCAGTTAAATAGAAGCGTAACTCTTTATATTCCTGGTGGAGCAATGTGTAAAACAGTGATTTATATTTTGCTTTATGATATTCTTTATTTTTTTTTTTTTTTTTTTTTTTTTTTTTTTTTTAATCTCAGGTTGTATCAGAGTATAGGAAAAGAGGTGTGGATTTTATCCTCCAAGCTATTAACCACCCAACCTACTTGGAGGATCTTACAGGATTAACTGAGTTGATGAAGTCTGCCAACTCCTTTGAGCTGGATTGGGACAACGAGACTAACGACGAAGATGAAACATTTGTTGATATTTGAATATAGACCTGCGCAACTTACTATCCGTATCGTGCGTTGAAAGTTATGAGAATTGAGTTCATTATTTCTTCTGTTTAAATTAAGTTAAGGCCTATTTAATCACTGTCAGTCTTACAATTGGTAATAAAAACTTTTTCCAAGATGTTTAGCCAATGTTCGCGTCAAATCATTTTGGTTCTGGACGGTGGATTCCATTTCCAAACTAAAAAAAAGGAGTCCCGCTAAGGGCACCCCACCATTTAATGAGGGCACCCAATTAATTTGGGCACAAATCGATTTACTTGGGCACCCAAAAATTAAACCCAAAATACCGAAAATGCCCCTCGTGCAAAAAACCCTCTCACCCACCCTCGTGCAAACCCCTGGGCACCCCACCACCACCACCACCACCACCACCCTCGTTCACCGAATTCCTGGTGGAAGAATTCATTTGTTTTGAACCGAGCAGTGAGAGGAATCCCCGAAATCGTGTTCTCCGTCCCTTGCCGTGTGTTTCTCCTTCGTTGTTCTAGGTTTCTGCATTTTGTAGGGTCCGTTGTGTGGGCCGATTTCGTCTCCAAATTAGGGCTCGATTGAAGATCGACGAATTAAGTTACATTTGGTAGAGTAGATGTAATGTGTGGTAGAGTAGATGTAATGTGTGTGTGGCGGTTTGTTAAAATGTAAAAAAATTGGGAAATCCTGGTTCTCGGCCACACAGGCCAGAGACTGTGTCAACCGTCTCGGCCTTAGCCGAGACATAAGCTAATATTTTTGGGAACTCGCGAGTCTCGGCCACGTGAGACCTAAGAGTTAACCACGTATCGGTTGTCCACTTCCGAGAGGGTCTCCGTAGGCTCGGTCGTCATAGGACGAGTCGGTCGCGAATTGAAATGGTCAATTCATCTCGGTGGTGTACAACCGAGAAATTTAAATGGGACTCGGTTATACAAGACCGATATATTGGAATACTTGTCGGTCATGGGTGACCGAAAATATGGTTTGTTTCACGAACCTCGCTTGACCGAGACATCGAAATGGATGAATTTGAACATTACGCTTTCAAAAAATCTCCGTAGTAGTCAAACTAACAATACAAGATTGAAAATCCAAAGACGACAATTTGCACCGAACCTTAATTAATTATAAATCTCCGTAACATTCAAACCGACTCTAAAAAAGGGTCCATCCATAAGTAAACAACAATTAAAACACAACACAACATTTGCATATACATAGAACATTCGGACGAATTGGCGAAATTTCTAAATGTTTAGCCGTCTAGGTACAAGCTTTAACCTACGGTGTATCTAAATCTACAATGTGTATGGTGGCTTCATGATCAGCGAGCTTGCAATGGGCGCGATGTCTCGAAAAACGAATCCATCTCGCCAACCTTTGGCGCAAATCCTCAACGTACCGATCCCACGATGGATATAAGGATGGCGGCGGTGCATTCACAAGCAACGCACTGTCAAAAAGTGAACAGTAGAACATAGAAGATATTGTCACAAACCCGATTAAGGGGGAAACAAACCAATTCACAAAAAAATCATAGAACTTACCCTAACCCAATGGATATTCCTTTCATTCGCCATTGCAATGATAAGTCTGTTGTGCAATGACGACGTTGGAGTACTACGCAGAGGTAGGAATGTGGAGGCACTCCCATGCGAGAGGTTGACGAGAATGACATTGAATGCGGTGGATACTAACAATCCCATGTCTGGAAGTGTCAACCATTATTTGAAAGATGCCCCTCTTGCTTCTCTCGGGCAATGCACCGCATTTTGACAGAGCTCGAAACTCGAGCCAAGCACTTCCCGCCATAGGTATTCATACCCGATAATCTCATCGTACATCCGTCTACGCACAATCCTCCACCCGTCCACGTCCGCGAGTCCAAGCCCAGAGGCTATACACCTATATCCACAATTCACATCGGAAACCACATCGATAATGGCATCAACATGTGACAACCAATCCGGTTCTAAGTAATGACTATAAGCCATGTTAGAACCACTTTGCGTGCGTCGACTGGCACGACGCATTTGTGGAACCTTGCATTTCTTCTGCCTAGAAGCTTTTGTGGAGTGGGAGGACTCAAATCCGATTGGAGATTGGGGTGCCTCCGACACTGGGGTGCCTCCGGTTGGAGACCCCGGTGTCCTCACACCCGCATCCTCAACTTCCCGCTCGCACTCCACAAAAGACGACGGTGGACTAATCTCCCTGAGCTGCTCACTTTCACTCCTCCCCCTCGCATCCTTAACTTCCTCCTCCCCTTATCCAATCTTCCCGCGGTGTCGTGATTGTGCCTCCCACAAATCACAGTGACATACCATAAGGAGTCGGCATTCTCCTTGACGTTAATTTGGAAAGGGCATCCACATTTCTTCGTACTAGTGTGAGTCCTCGCCTTTTCATCATTCCTTGATTTCTTTAAAAACTTTGCCGCTTTCCCCTTCCCAACTCTCTGAGCCAGTCCCCTATATGTCCCAGACCTGTCACAGGCAATTTTCACCCTTCCCCTTCGCTTAATGCCCCCGGCATCCGAGCGCTTCGTTACTAACACAAATTTGTTCTCGCCACCAATCAGTTGAAGCCATGAAATTGCCGCTTCTCAAGAGGGGAATGACTTAAAAGGTGTAAAAGTGTCCTTGTAGTCTGGAAAATTACAAGATAACGGCATTACCTGCAATACAAACAGTGTAACATTATAATCAACCAAAATGTACAGCACAATCACAAAAAAACCCAAAAAATCGATTCTCGGTTGTACGGTTAAAACTTTCTTCATAGTCTCGTTTATGTGAGACCGAGAGTTACCAGTACCCTCGGTCGTTCCCGGGCATCGTGACCTACCCTAAACCTCTCGGTCATCGAGGCCGAGACGATACCATACATCTCGGTCTGCGAGGCCGAAACAATCGCGCACCCGACGGATACTTCGGATAACCGCAAAAAAAACACAAAAACATTTGCAACATTACCTCAAGGACGACCTCCTCTCACACCGAAGCATTACGATCCTCCATTATACAAAGTGGAAACAACTTCGGATTTGAAGAAATTACCAAACCCTACGTTGACAAACAAATCATCATTTTTACTTGTTATACGCAACTAAACAGTTCAAAAAACCCGAAAATGGTTGTCAAACATTGTTACCTCATTGTCGGACGAGCAAGAATCGATCGCCTCTTCGCCAAACGCAATGTGGTGTGGCTTTGTGGTTGTCGCTTCTTTGGTGGGGTGCCCTAACTCCTTGTCGAAATGGTTTGTGGGGTTTGAACCATTATATATATACAGGGGCAAAATGGTCTTTTCCATTTTTGCTGGAATTTTTACAAATAAGTTGGGTGCCCTCATTAAATGGTGGGGTGCCCTTAGCGGCCCTAAAAAAAGATAGGAAGAGGCTAAACGGACATGAAACTTGCTCAATGGACAATTCGAATGTTCGTTTTACCCTTATGCGAAGTGACATTATTGCCCCAATGGGTCAGGGGAGGGTGGTTATAGGGGCAGGTGGTGTGTGAGGGTAGTTTGGTTAAAAAGATGGAGTGTGTAAGGCCAAATGGTGCGTATAACTCAATCTTAAATAGAACTGAGGGGCCTACCCAAAAAATGGAATAAATTACATAAGCCGGGAATCGAACACGGTCTGTACCATGGACAACTGGTGCGCTTGTTGATTGCATTTTATTATTATTTTATTAATAAATAAAACAAATTAGGATCCCAAATCTCTTCCATATTTTTATATGCTTATAAGGATTCTGCATGGACACTACTAAGTAACTTAGGGGTCTTATTTGATTCAGCTTTTCCTTTTAGTTTATCCTTTGATGATGGGGATATATATAAGTTCTTACGAAAGCATGGTGGGGATGGATGCCGGTGGTTATGATAGTTTTATATAGTTTTGATTACCAAATCAGCACCACATCGACCAATCGTAAAGAAAACATAGAATGAATTTGAACGATATGAAACTTGCTTATTGAGTGTCATGTGAGCGATAAGCAAGAGCATATAAGCTGAACGAAACAGGGCTATTATATCATACATATGGAAATGCATGTATAAAAAGTAAACTACAAGTTTACAACTAGCTAGTTAGGCACAAATTAGTCCGACCAAATAATTAACTAAAGAGTCCGGTAAAACAAAACCCTATTTATGTTATAACCCTTATTAATAAGTTCATTTACCTATCCTTAAAAGAAGTTGATATACTCATCTTAAAAAATAACATGATCTTCTTAAATTACCATAATGCTTGGTGATACCCCGCAACGTCATATATTGTGGTGGTAACAACGGACTTGATGTGAAGGCAGCAAAAGTGAAGTGAAGAGAGATGGAAATAAATTATTAGAGCTTGAAGGCGGTGCGCGTGAGGAAAACGTGTGAGTAATTTAAAAAGATTGCACAGTCAAGTTTTTTTAGATTGATGTAAATGAACTTATAATATGAGTTGTTATAACATAATTAGGGTTTTGTTTAGCCGTACTCTTAACGAAAACTCAACTAGTATATATAGGAGATTTTGAACCTTCGGCACCGGAACACTTTGCAAGTCGGACGTTTGGACTTGATGGTTTCCGTTGATCAATCAATTAAACTAGTGTTTTAAAGATCCTTGAATAGATTTTGAAGGTTTCAAAGTTTACATACGCATGTTTCATTTGTGGGATGTGTGGATCAATTATAATCGTTAAAATCAACTTCTAAATTCTAAGGGTGAATTTCTCCCCAATGAGAATTAATTAAAACCTTTTAAAGTAACCCACTGCCTGTCACCTTGTTCTCCTAATGTCAATGAAAGGAACGCGTGCGACATAAATACTAACTAGGTTGGTTGTAATCTCGAGTGGTCCGTAGATTCAACCATCCAACAACATTAAGCTATGTGAGAACACCTACCTTAGGCAACAGCTAGCGTGCCGCGCTACTCGACCTATATTTCCAAAGTACCCAAGACTTCTTTAAAGCGAACAAATCACGATCCTAGTTATAAGCAAGGCGATTTCCCCCATCATGCGGCGGTAAGATTATTAGAAATGATTCCTATCAAAATCGAAGTGCACGTGCACTTCCACCACCATAATGCAAGCGAAGGATCTCATAAAACTGTGCAGTCAAAATTATTGATTTAAACATTAAGCACAAAAATCTCATGAACTTTAAATCTTACGTATCAAGCCTCCTTTGATATATATATATAAATATAATATGAACTTAGCCACTCATCATAATAGAAACACTAACGATTCTTTATTGGAGAATAAAGAGTACTAATGAATCTATCAAAGAGTTGAAACTTACAAGCCAAGGAAAACCAAAAGAAAACTCTCTGATCTCTCTGTGTTCTCTTGAACGTAAGTAACGAACAACATAATTTTTTTTTTTAATATCAACATGTGTCTCTACTGAAGGGTTTCCATGGAGTCTTATTTATAGTAATAGCAAGATAGAAGAGAACCTCTTCCAAAATCTTCCGCAACTATAAAATCAGTAATTTCCAATCTTGAAGTTGAGCCAACACCGTACGTTCCACTTGCAAAGGCCCTGAGAATCATTAGATGAGGCGCATCGATGTTATGTTTTTCCATCTCTCTGGCCCAAATCCGTTCCAGCACGGTGCAGTCGAGGCTAAGGCGCTTGAAATCGCGGTTTCTTTTCCTAGTGTTTTTGCCTGATTTTCACTAAGGGGCACTGGGAATTGTTGGTCCACATCCTTTCCACTGTCCTTTTAGCAATATCACAAGTTTCAATCTTAGCGATCTTCAGCGATTTTTAGTTCAGTGCAAGGCACTAGAGGGCGCTGGACCTTAATTCAACTTTTAACTTTTTTGATAGGATTTTGCTCATTTTCTCTAATTTGCCTCTTTCGACCATAAAAATACAAAATAAGAGATAATTGATGTAAATAGGGGATAAAGTCTCATAAAACACATCAAATACACACCAAAATATAGGACATTTATAGACTTAGCAAATACCCCTAAACTTAGACATTTGCTTGTCTTGAGCAAATGAGTATAAGATAACTAACTTGCATACGAAGAATTCACATCACATTCTTTCAAGTGCCTAACTCTAACTTAATAGTTTCATCCAATTCTTGATATTTTTTTGATGAAAACAACAACACTCATGCAGAGCCAATTACTTCAAGTCAAGATATTTCTCACCTACTTTCCTCAGGAATACTCCGCTAAATACTAGACTTCGTTAAGACTAAAGCCTTCTATTACTCGCAAGTAACCTCAAAATGTATATTCAAGCCAAAAATTTAAAATCTTTAAATAGAGCATTAAATACTAAGATTCCATAAATATAACTTATACGACCATTCTCCACTGACATGGTAAAGGCATCATTCAAAGTCAATAAGACTTGGTCTCTGAGGTCATTTTGGTTAGGGTGGGGTATCAAGGAAGAATTATTAAGGAATTCAAAATATTGGAGAAACTTAACTTAATCTAGTTATAAGCACTCAGACTTAATCTTTTATTTGAGGATTTTATTACTATATTATTTTTCATTTCATGATCCTCACCGAATTCCTTTTTCTTTTTTAGGAAGGAATCTTGCATTTCTTTGGATGTTTTTTAGGTTGGAATTTTGTGCTCATTAATCTCTTATTTGAAGTTTTATACTCCTGTTAGTCCTTCTCACTTTCACTATGATCAAACAAATTTTGCAAGGGGGTTTAAAGGTTAATAAGGCTAATGGTTTATGTGTAATGATAGGTGATGAAAGATTCAAGTTGGTTTGGCTCAAAATGTCTAACTAGGGAATGATGATAGGTGGGTTAAGGTTATTAGCTAAAGCAAAGAAGGACTATATCTTCTCCCACACTTAGTCTGAAACTAAAATTCGGTATTGAATGGTATGTAAACCTATATTGGAATCTATAAAGATTAAATTAACGCTTGCTATATTTTGATGCTCTGCTCGCTTTCATATCCAACATAGAGTCTCAACTCCACACTAGCACTATTTGGTGTAGCCTCGGTATGGTAAATCAATCACATGAAAAGGTTGTCACCTGAACTCTATTTAAGGTTTTCTCTCTCAATGACAATCATTAACACAAAGTTTTCCTCAATTGACCACCATTATTCTAAGCTAAAAATAGGTATTCGTTTAAGCACGTTATAATGGATAACAAGTGAATAAATGAAGATAGAGAAGAGAACAAGATAAGAAATGCATACCTCCATCAAACCATCAATCCCTTAAACAAAAGTGAAACCATATTATATGTATTTCTCGCTTAGAATATTAGGAAAAACCCAAAATGTTCGCGAAAAATTTTCTACCCATATGGTTCATCCATTCCAAACAATCCAATTCTGAATACATGCAACACCCCCAAACTTATCTCGAACCTTATCCTCAGGTTTCAAAAAAGTAATAGAGATCTTATACCATTCCAAAAGAGCAAGTGAAATCAAATATGGAAGATAAGAAATAAAGTGGAATGAAACGATATATATAAGAAATTGTAAAAACAATGTACTAAAATCACAATACAAAGTTAAACTGTGACGACCCTAGTTCCACAACCCAAATTAGGCTCGGCCCGGCCTAGACTTACGTGGACCCCAAGTCAATCCTCGCGACGTCAACGCAAGCCTAGTCAGCCTTCCTAACCATTTATCATTATATTTTTAGTGATTTATTCAAATTTTTAAGTTATCAAAGTTTATGCGGAAGCGATTTCAACTTAAGAAAATCTAAACAACTTTACATAAATCAGTTAGGATAGCCTAGAATGTGGAAACCCCGTATATACTCCATATAAATATCTCACAAAACCCATGTGTCCCATGTGTCAAAAACATTGTACATAAGTAATACAAAACCTACAAAAGTATAAGGGAGAAGGCCGCTTCAATGTCCTCATAGTAGATTTCCTAACACTAGCCCATTTCCCTTACTCGATTGCGGATCTGCACTCAGTTAAACACAAAAATAACGAGCCCAAGTAAGTAACGCCAGTAGGATACTAAACAACATTTCGAAATAAATAAAGCAGTTCATATTCATGCAGATAACAAGAAAGATATAAGGATGCATGAATAAATAAAAGACTGGAAATAAACTTAAAAGCAATCGATACATGAGTGTCCAAAGATGCAAACAGAGAGGCACAAGTAGTCCCGACTAATAAGTCGTTGAGTCTTAGCAAAACATCAAGACTCAGGTTCTAAGACTCGGTACACTCACAAGTCCTAAACCCATGAGATAGAGAGACTTCTTGGAATAGCCATGCTAAGTCCTCACACCTTGTCAAAATCAGGAACCAGTGCAGTGCATCCCGAGGTCATGACGCTGTATGTTATCTCAGCCCGCCACTCCTTCCAAGGACCACCGTTGACTCACTTGCCCTCGGACAACTCAATTATATTAGAATTTCAAAGATGGATAAAAAAGCAAGGAACAAAAATATTCAAATAGCTTAAAATGAAATAACTATGCATTTCCTAGCTGGTTTACTTACCTCGATCCATATGCTTATTCCTAACCTATCTGGCCTCTCGACATTCCAAAATGCATTCTCGAACCTCCGTATCTCTTCCTTAGATTTCTTGATATCATTTAGTATCAACTCAAGTCCAATATCCTTGGTTTAGAACTCTTAAACCATACAAATACTACGACCAAAGTACGCTTGAGAGCTATTTCTTAAAATAATACTTTATAATAATTTCAAAGTATTATCAACTAGCCCATTAGAGTTATAGTTTTAGCTATGAAAACCTCATAATTTGTCATGACAACCAAGAAGGATCTTGTAGTACTCATGACGTACTTTCCATAAACTCCAAGAATACTCAAATCGGGTCACAAATAAAGAAGTTATGAATTTTCTAATATAGCATGTCCACTTGACAAACTTTATTTATTTTCAACTAGAAAATGTCTCCAAATCAACATTTAAATGCCACGAAACCACTCGATACCAACACCAAAATATTTTCACGGCTCGTGGAGTCAAATTCTATCAAAACTAATAATTAATTCATCCGGAAACCCAATATAAATCAATATCAACTATAAAACATCTCCAAAACAGGTATCAACTGAATTGCATTAACTCAAATCATTAAAACCCTAGCCCACGTCGGTGGAATTTATCCTAAATTGATGCAGATTAATCCAATACACCAATTAATGAAAACTCATACCAATTTCTATCGCAACACCACGAATAAAATTGAAAAATCGCGATAATTCAAATTGAATTGAGGAAAAATGCCCAGCATTGAGAATTTATAAAATCGCGGGTCGAATACCTCGTTTCCACAGTGGAAATTTAGCTTGAATTAATCGTCTCGTTATGCTCTATAAGTTTGCAGAAAGAAACCGAGCAAAAATTAGATGTCGAGAACTCCACAAGAGAAAACCCAAATCGAGGGGTTTAAGGAACGTTCAAAATGAACGTTATGTTGAAACAAATCAATCAATTGATTTTTTTTTCTCTTGTTTATATTTATATATAAACCCTTAATTTCTTTTTATTTATTAATTTCTAAAATTTTTATTTTGACGTGTTTTGACTTTTGATGCTCGTTTTCAATCCCGTTTTCCACTAAATTGAACCAAACTCTCGAAAAAATAGTCCATCTTCATTAAATGTCCAAAATACTGATTTTGATTATGTCAAAACCCCAAAAATTTTAACTTCGTCCATGACATACCCAACTCTCACAAACCAATTCTCTTGCCATATTTAACCAAGCTTACACCAAATTAAACCCAATCTCAACCTCGACTACTGCAACCTGACACGAAACTCGAGGTAAGATCTTTCCTACAAATTTTTGAAATTAATTATTTTAAATTGTTCAATTTTTTATATAATAAATAATACAAGCATCACGTAAAAATAACATACATCGGTGTCTACACCCGAGATTTAGACATACGAATCACGACGAGTGGATCCCACATACGATCCTGACATGGCACGTAGCACGAGTTAGATTTTTAGGGTCATTACGGTCTTCCCAACTAATTAAAATTTCGCCCTCGAAATTGAAGCAATTCGCAAAGGAAGAAATCTTTTTTTTGTGAAGGCCCAAGGCCATATCTTACTCTGGGCTGGGCTTCTCCGAGACGAGCTGGGCTCCTTCGAGACCTCCAGGTAGTGTCGGACTCAACTACTCACACCATCGATGTCCTCCCCCCAATATATGCCCGGGCAACATCCTCGAAAAATATATTGGGAATAGTCTTTGGCCTTTCTAGACTAGAACACGTGCCCTGAGGTTTAAGTACACATGTTTAGCGAGTCTGGTACCATTGACATGGCCCACTTCTCTAACACACACATCCTCAGTATATCCGCGAGAATGTGAATCAGTCTCTTAGACTATTCGTGAGTCTCTATAGTTTCGTGGGTTTCAAACCCTACTCATCGACCAAACGACCAAAAATAAAAGACACCGTAGCACCAAAATCAAACGTAGTGTAAATAAAATGATTGCAAATATAAAGCATACCCTCTATCAGGTTATGGGTAGCAGTAGAATCTGGCGCGACAACATCATGAACCTTACCCTGGCTTTGCTGTGGCTGCCCTCTACCCAATCGTGGACATGTATTGGCGAAGTGACCGGGCTGTCCACACTCCCAACCTGTACGCTGAGATATCGGTCTAAATGGATCACTCTATCCCCGTTCATACCTCTGCCCCTGACCACTGCCTCTGCCCCTTCCACTGTCATTGCCACTACCTTCAGTCCTTTGATGCTGCTTTCGTTGAGAACCTGACGGTGCCGACAGCTGTGGTGTGTTGATATAACTCTATAATGGAGCAGATGGTATTGGCATAATACGCGTTGTATATGATGGAGATGCAACAAATCCTACACTCTGAACTCGATCTCTTCACTATCTAGGTCTCTTCCTTTTCTCGCCATCTCCAGGTTTGCCTTCTCACTGTGATGCTGGTGGAACCACAACTACTGCACCGGCGTCAATGCTAAAAAAGGTCTCACCGGCCATACTCCTCTCGTAGGCCTCCTATAAAGTCCCTGGAGCTGTGGTCACCACCATAAACCTGATCTCACCCAAAAAGCCATTCATGAAGTAATAGGCCTGATCAACGTCTGTATCAGCTATGCCTCCAGGATAGTTCATCAACTGCAAATATCGACCCATATACTGCATCACTGTTTCGTTAGTCACTTGTCAGATGTTCTGACACTCGGTCCTCTTCATATTCCTGACCGAATGGGGGAAATACTTCTGATTGAACCTCTCCTTGAATTCAACCCAGTTCTTAGGCTTCCCTTCGTAGCCACCATGCTACACCACCACACATCAGCCTCTTCGAACAATGAAGTTGATGAGATACTTAGCCTCATATACTCTGGTGTAGCCGAGACATCATGGATCTGGTACCAACTGTGTTGCATCATATTGCCTTAAACCATCTAGGTCTCTAAACCTAGGCTCTGATACCAATTGTGATGACCCCAGTTCCACAACCTAAACTGGGCCCCGCCTGGCCTAGACTTACGTGGTCCCCGAGTCAATTCTCGTGAAGTCAACGCAAGCCCAGTAAGCCTTCCTAACCATTTATCATTAAATTTTTAGTGAGTTATAAAAGCTTATGTGGAAGCGACTTCAACTCAAACAAATCTAAACAACTCTACATAAATAAGTTAGGACAACCAAGAGTATGGAAACCCCGTATATATATAAATATCTCACAAAACCCATGTGTCAAAAAAAATTTACATAAGTAATACAAAACCTACAAAAGTATGAGGGAGGCCGCACCAATGTCCTCACAGTAGATTTCCTAACACTGGCCCCTTTCCCTTAATCGATTGCAGATTTGTACTCAAGTTAAACCAAAGAATAACGAGCCCATGTAAGTAACACCAGTAGGATACTAAACAGCATTTCGAAATAAATAAAACAATCCATATTCTTGCAGATAACAAGAAAGATATAAGGACGCATGAATAAATAAAAGACTTGAAATAAATTTGAAAGCAATCCATAAATGAGTGTCTAAATATGCAGACAGAGAGACGCAAGTAGTCCTGACTAATAAGTCATTGAGTCTTGGAAAAACATCAAGACTCGGGTTCTAGGATTCGGTACACTTACGAGTCCTAAACCCACTAGATAGTGAGACTTCTTGGAATAGCCACGCTAAAACCTCATACCCTGTCAAAATTAGTAACTAGTGCAGTACATCCCGAGGTCATGACGCTGGTATACTACCTCGGCCCACCACTCTTTCCAAGGACCACCGTTGACTCACTTGCCCTCGAACAAATCAATTCACTACAAAAAAAAGCAAATCAGAAACGGAATTTTCCGTTTCTGATTTGCAAAAATTCCGTCTCTGATTGGATTCAGAAACGGAACAGAGACGGAATGCGTTCCGTCTCTGAAAACGTCGTCGCTGATTGGATCGAAACGGAAAATGGATTCCGTTTCGATTTAGAGACGATCGAAACGGAATAAATTCCGTTTTCGATTAGAAACGGAATTTATTCCGTCTCTAATTCCGTTTACGATTAGAGACGGAATAAATTCCGTTTACGATTATTTCCGTCTCGATCCGTTGCTAATCGAGAGACGGATCGAGACGAATTTGATCCGTTTCGATTCATATCTAAAAAAAAAAAATTAGAGACGGAAATAGCAACGGAATCCAAAGATTCCGTTGCTATTTCCGTCTCTAATTTTCATTTTTGTTTAGTTTTTAAAGTCTTACATATATAGGTCTCAATCCAAGCACATTTAACTCGCCAATATATAATAAATTGACATTCATACATCGACAATATATATCAACAAATATTCAATTGAGAGAACAAAAATGTAAAAATCAAAAATTGAAAAAGATATATATCCAAAAAAATTGTATAGTATTACAAATGCTCCAAATTTCTAAGTATTCACAAAACCACCAATCCAATTGTTCAACAACCACAAAAAAAAAAAAAAAAAAAACTTACAATCCTATAAATATGCACAAAAAGAATTATCAATCGAAAAGTCTTGAGATGTTCTTCAACACCACCTTTGACCAAGGGACATTTGAAACAACTTAATAATTGAATAGTTGAACTTAAATTTTTCAGGGGACATAAGCATCATAGGAGATAGAGCTAAGGTAGAAGAGCAATGACTCACATCGAACTTATAGTGACGATCCCCGCACTCGACCATCAAAGTCTACAAACAAGCAAAAAGATTAACATTAATTCATTTGAGATTTAAGAATCCACAAACGATGATAAACACTTGCATATACTTGATTTAAGTAAATTAAATTCTTACCAATCCAAAGAGGAGGAAGATAGCAATGTTTGTCATTTTCACTTTTATCTTCATTTTCTAAAAACATATAAGAAAACAAAAATATGCTACCTCATAGATAGACCAAAAAACTCATAAGACTATTTTCAATCAATCCACTTTCACAAGCTACAAAATTTATCATAAGCTCACTCATCTCATTTCAAACTGATCTTTTTTAACTTTCAAGAACCAAACAATAAACCTGTTTAATCCATTTCATAAAGATCGATTTACATTGGCTTTCAGCCTATTGCTACCTCATAGATAGACCAAAAAACTCATAAGACTATTTACTGAATTTATTTAGACTAACTTAAATCATTTAAGGACTCAAACCTCATTCCTAGTTATCTGACTTAAGTCATTCCTGACTTTTAAACCATTCTTTCAAATCAAAATCGACGATTCGAGTAAAACAAGTATGCGGTGAAGCAAAACAAGAAAAATCTCATAAACTTAGTTATCCAATATAAATTGAATGCGATCGACTAATCACAACTAAAAAGATTCAAATCAACTCATTAGAGTCAAGTTCGACTTAAAATTCTCAAATCATAGCATTTAGTCGAAAATCCATGATTTAATCGAAGTCTTTTTTCAATGGATAAAACAAAGTCTCTTCCGCATCTCAACTTAGCTTCAAGTCTCACCCAAAATGATGATTACTAACTACATTCAATAAAGTTGGATTGAACATATTTCAAGACTTGGGAAAAAAATGAATGAGCTCTCCTTGAACCGTTTTAAAAGGATTTTACCCAAATCAATGCAAATTAGCTACAATCCTTTCGAGACATGAAAAATCATACTAATGATTGCTCGATTAAATCATATCATAGAAACAAAGCTCAATAAAGAATCCATGAGACTTTAGAATCATGCTTTTCCATGCACTTCGTTAAAAGAACAAGTTAAGGTCTCTTTTGACAATTTCATCAAACAAAAGAGCACATTATCCACCAATACCTTTTACAAGGCATGATCACTTTTGAATACTAGCCCAAATCATCAATATCATATAATTTTTTTTTCATGGAATGCAACTAACCATAACAAAATCCCAAACTTGCCCTAGACATTCAAATTTCCAAGACAAATAGAATCACAAAAAAACAGAAAAAAAAGAGCTAAAAAGGTAGAGATTGAAATTCAATAGACAACCAAAAATCGAAATACCTCGGCGGCCAAGTATTCAAGCACGGGCCGCAAGTAAACAGAGCGCCAAAGCATCGCCCTCGCGACGAAGAAACCCGTCGTCGTCGGACTTGGTGAAGCGATGGTGGAATTTGTTTGCGGTGGTGGCGGTGGCGGCGGCGACGGGCTTGTTTGATTGACGAACGCCCTTAGTTTTAGGGTTTTGGAGTGAGGTTTGAAGAGGGGGAGGGTTTGAGAGGGAGAGAGCGGTCGACGGTCCGTGAGAGAGAGCGGTGACGAGAGAGAGAGCGGTGAGAGAGAGAGAGAGAGATCTCGCCGTCGAGAGAGAGGGATTTTTGGGGAGATGGGGTTTTCCTGAGAGATAGAGAATCGGGAGAGAGAGCGGTGAGAGACGAGAGAGAGAGAGAGATCTGCCGTCGAGAGAGAGAGAGAGAGATCTCGCCGTCGAGAGAGAGAGAGAGATCTGCCGTCGAGAGAGAGGGGTTTTTGGGGAGAGAGACAGAGAATCGGGAGAGAGAGCGGTGAGAGACAGAGAGAGAGAGATCTCGCGTCGAGAGAGAGAGAGAGAGATCTGCGTCGAGAGAGAGAGCGTCGAGAGAGAGAGAGAGAGATCTGCCGTCGAGAGAGAGGGGTTTTTGGGGAGAGAGACAGAGAATCGGGAGAGAGAGGTCGAAGGGTTTTGGGAGAGAGAGAATCGGAAGAGAGAGAGGGAGTTTTATTTTTGAATCATCGAGATCGAAAGATGCACAAATCTCGAGATTTGATGAACGGGTATAACAAAATAAAGTTTTGGCGGGAATGGTGGCGCCATTTTTCAGAGACGGAATTTAATTCCGTCTCTAATTCCGTCTCTAATTCCGTCTCTGATCCGTCTCTAATCCGTCTCTGAATGTTTCCGTCTCAATTCCGTCGCTAACTTTTTAATTTAGAAACGGAAATTATTCCGTTTCTAATTCCGTTTCTGATTTAGAAACGGAACTTATTTCCGTTTCTAATTCCGTTTCTGATTTGCTGTTTTTTTGTAGTGATTAGAATGGAATTCCAAGGATGGATAACAAAGCAAGGACCAAAAATATTCAAATAACTTAAAATGAAATAACTATGCATTTCCTAGCTGGTTTACTTACCTCGATCCATAAGTTTATTCCTAACCTATCAGGCCTCTCGACACTCCAAAATGGATTCTCGAACCTCCGTATCTCTTCCTTAGATTTCCTGATATCATTTAGTATCAATTCAAGTCCAATGTCCTTGGTTTAAAACTCTTAAACCATACAAATACTTCGACCAACGTATGCTCGAGAGCTATTTCTAAAAATAATACTTTATAATAATTTCAAAGTATTATCAACTAGCCCACTAGAGTTATAGTTTTAACTCTAAAAACCTCATAATTTGTCATGACAACCAAGAAAGATCTTGTAGTACTCATGATGTACTTTCCATAAACTCCAAGAATACACAAATCGGAACACAAACATAGAAGTTATGAATTTTTTAATATAACATGTCAACTTGACAAACTTTATTTATTTTTAACTAGAAAATGTCTCCAAATCAATATTTAAATGCCTCGAAACCACTCGATACCAACACCAAAATACTTCCTCGGCTCGCGGAGTCAAATTGTATCAAAATAATAATTAATTCATTCGGAAACCCAATATAAATCAATATCAACTATAAAACATCTCCAAAATAGGTATCAACTGAATTGCATTAATTCAAATCATCAAAACCCTAGGCCACGTCGGTGGGATTTATCCTAAATTGATGCGGTTTAATCCAATACACCAATTAACGACAATTAATACCAGTTTCTATCGAAACCCCGTGAATAAAATTGAAAAATTGTGAGAAGTCAAATTGAATTAAGGAAAAATGTTTGACATTGAGAATTTACCAAATTGCGGGCCGAATACCTTGTTTCCACCATGGAAACTTAACTCGAATTGATCGTCTCGCAACACTCTACAAGTTTGAGGAAAGAAACCGGGCGAAAATTAGATTTCAGGAGCTCCGTGAGCAAAAACCCAAATCGTTGGGTTTGGGGAACCTTTAAAATCTGTTGAAACAAATCAAGTAATTGATTTTGGTTCTTTTTTTATATTTATATATAAAACCTTAATTTCTTTTTATTTATTAATTTCTGAAATTCCTATTTTGACTTGTTTTGACTTCTGATGCTCGTTTTTGATCCCCCTTTTCACCAAATTGAACCAAACTCTCGACAAAATAGTCAATCTTCATAAAATGTCTAAAATACTGGTTTCGGTCAAGCCAAAACCCTAAAAATCTTAACTTCGTCCCTGACATACCCAACTCTCACAAACCAATTCTCTTGCCATATTTAACCAAGCTTACACCAAATTAAACCCAATCTCAACCTCGACTACTGCCAACTGACACAAAACTTGAGGTAAGATCTTACCTACACATTCTCAAAATTAATTATTTTAAATGTTTCAATCCTTTGTATAATAAATAATACAAGCATCACACAAAAATAACATACATCGGTGTTTACACCCGAGACTTGGACAACGAATCATGACAGGTGGATCCCACATACGACCTTGATATGGCACGTGACACGAGTTAGATTTTTAGGGTCGTTACATAAACTGTATCTCCCTAAAATTATGAAATACAATACATAAGTTCTTTCTCATAGATACAAATAGGGAAAATAAAAAAATCAACTCTAAGCATCACTGTAGTCATTATGCTGTAGCTCTGGCTCCCCTGTTGTGGAGTCCGTGCTCGCTGTGCTAATTGAAAAGGAATGGCAGTCTCATACTCCTTATGAGCTATGTATACAATATTCCTCATCCCATGGTACGTGAATCTACTCAGCTCCCTCTGGTTATGTGGGATCATCTACTTATAACTTATTGGCTGAGCCTGCGCTACAAGAAATTATAGTTTTTGTCACTTCTTCGATTCCGTAGGGACAAGTTATTTTTTCGTCACCTATAGTTTTTGTCACGGTGTTGTCACGGAAAAACTAAAGTTGCGTATACTCCGTTGCAAAAACTTTTTTGTCATGGAAATTACCGTGACAAATACCTTTTATTACGGATCTCTGACTTATTTATTACGGGAGTATTGCACGTCATAAAAAATACTTTTTTGTTACGACCGTATTTGCGTCACAAACGTTTCATTAAACAACGAAGAAAAATGTTTTATGTCACAAGACTTTGTCCGTCACAAATACATGTAGCTACGACTTTCTACTGGTGACAAAAAATAATAATATTTTATATGTACATTGCTCTATCAGAAAAAAGAAGTATTTATATAAAAGTTGTTGTAACTATCTTGCATCTGTCAATATAAAAATATTGCATCTATTAAAATATTTAGAATTTACTTTACTTGCATTACAAGGCCAACATTATCAATCTATTCAAAATTTGATTTTTGTGATTTTGAATCCAAAGTACCAAAAAAATGATAATACTTAATTTAGAAGTCAAACATAGCAAAATAAAATTAAACTTTGACAAGTTTCTTCATGGCTTAAGTCTAACATAGTAAATTAGTAAAAAAAAATCAATGTTTTCTTCAATGTTTTCACTCCATGCTTCTTCTATTTCTTCTTCCCGTGAAGCTTTCTTCCGGTTCATCATCTTTACCCTTTGAAGTCTCATCCAATTGCGCATCTAAAATATCAAAGTTATAAATATAAGTAATTGCACTTAAACACTTACATAAAAAAAATCTTTAATAAATCATAACGTAGTAATAAAATTTCAACAGAAGCTTCGCTTAAATTAAAGATTAGCAAAAAATTTTAAACATTTTGCAAACTTCCGCATGCATCAAATAATTCCACAAGTCAAATATAATCATCTTCATGAATCATAATGTATTACAGAAATGCCAACAAAACCACCCTTTAAATTTAAGATTCTTAAAAATTTCACTTGCATCAAATAATTCTACAAGTCAAATACATTCTTCTTTAGTGAACCATAATGTATTACCAAAATTTTAGCATATATAACATGCCTTTAAATTAAAGATTCACAAAAAATTTTAAACATTGTGCAAACTTCAACATGCATCAAATAATCATCTAACTCAAATATATTCAAACATGCATAGTGCTTAAATTATTGGTGCACATTTATGAGTTTCATTTGTATAGAACATAAACTAGTAAAAAGCTCAAAAAATCATCAAAAGTTAGAGGGTCAACATATACTAAAAGCATTAACAATTCTTGAAATAGTAGTTTAGCTAGCAAATGTCATTCAACTCAATGATAGAATAAATTGTCAAGTTTAGGAGATGAGTAAATGTTCAAAATAACAATCATGAAGGTGGATGCTCTTAAGTTGGTCACATGGAGGTAACTTAAGATATTCTAGCAAAACTTAAATTATTACCATTTCGATCGTTCACTTTTGAATAATCAACTAAACTTTACATAAGGTCTTGTCTATCTTATGACAAACCAATCACGAGAATAATTTTTCAACTAAACTCTACCTAAGGTCTTGTCTATCTTATGACTACATTAAATAACATTTCAATTCTTACTTTTCCACCATTATATCTAAGCTAGAATTGGGCATTCAATTAGGCTCAAAACAAGAAAAAGTGAAAGAGATGGAATGGAAAAGAGAATAAGGTATTGAATTTATATCGCCAATCTTGTCATCAATCTGTTGGACTAAGTGGTTAGTCACTCACATTCCGACCGAGATTTTGATGGAAACAAACAAGGTGAAAATGTACTAATCAAGTATTTCAGTTTGTGTTAAAGGATGCAATGCAACACATCGGGGTACTCAAGAAATATGAAAAGATTGTTGGAATAAGTGATGCAATACAACACTTCAAGAGTATTCAAGAAATACAAGTTCAAGACTCGGCATATATGAAGAAATGAAGAAAAGTTCAAACCGCAATTTGTAATATCAATGTAAGGTATACAAATTCTTTCACGCAAGCCAGATGCATTAGTTCATGCATACATCAAGTTTTCGAAATCATTTCTCAAAGTCATAAGTTTATTTCAAAGTTTAAAAGTGGATTTTTAAACACTTAACTAGGTAAATGAGGTTAAACAATGTGAAACCTTGTGTGAACGGTTATTTGCATATTAGAGTTCATTATAAATGTTTTCGAAAAAGAAAAACTCATTTTTCAAAGGTATTCAAAAAGAAAACTGCAAATTTGCAGAAAAGCCCCTAATACATTATGAAATCATGAATTTCCGTTTTCGGGATTTGTAAAAATATCCGGACCACCCAAATAGGCTTAATGACTCATAATAAACATGTATAACATGTTATATAAGGGTTGGTTAGGTCCCGGACAAGTTTAAGGGTCGCTAACACAAAGGGACAGAATAATTATTCTGAAGTCCCTGCAGTTAGCACGCTAATAATATCATTAGCGCGCTAAGACAGTGTTAGCGCGCTAAGCCACAGTATTAGCGCGCTAATTGCACTCTGTCTGCAATTTCTGACTTTTGGAAATCAAGCAAAATTCATCATTTCATCTTTAAACTTTGTATACTTCATGCTATTGGTTTCTAAATTTTTATTAATATCTATTACTAAATCGAACGAAGATATACATTTAGTTTTCCATCATTTAAAGTATCAAATTTCAACAATATGGGTAATAAGAGTGTTGTGTGACTAGTCAAAAAAAGCAAAGTAGTTTATATTCTTAAATCGAACAACTAACATTGGCCAATAAAAGTTAAAAAAAAAAAAAAAACAAATTAACTTCCCTCAAAAACATAGAAAATTTAAACTTTGGGGATCAAAATCACAAAAACTCAAAAGTTCAAGGATAAAATGTATAACAATAAAAGTTCAGCGATCAAATGTACACTAATAAAAAATTTAGAGATCAAAAGCATAAAGGTTTTGGAAGCAAACATATTTAGTTTGATGAAATTGAAGTCAAGTTTGATGACATTGTTATGATCTTATCATTCTGGTTATCTATATTTATACTGATTCGGTAGTTAGCTATCTTTAAATTCATTGATCCTGCATGGTTAAAAAATGTTCGGTAGATGAATTCTTCCATTTTATGATATTCATGCATGTTCTTTTCTTGTTATTTAAATACTTGTTGAATTGATTGGCATGTGTGACTTCTAGTCATATACTCATATATGTCAACATTTTGACTAATATATCATGGAAGTTTAAAAAGAATCTAAGCATTTATGTTGCCTGATGAGATGACATGTATTAGATTTCAGTCCAACTAATGGTAAAGTTCTTACTAGGTATCATGTGGTAATCAAAGTATAAAGATAAGAGCTAGAAGTAATTCTAAAATAAAAGATTGGGATGTTTGGGAAAATAAGAAATTAGGGGAAAACCCTGATTCATGCTCTACATATCAACAAAACGGCTTTTGCATATCATAAACACTATAGTAACATTTGTGCTATGACCTTGATGACCATTATTTGTTGTTTGTTCTCTTACTTGACTTATTGATTGGGCGACTAGCATTTTGGGTTAAGTATTGATGAATATTTTTATGTTCATCTAACTTTTTCCGATGGTACCGTTGAGATCAACTGTTCGAAGGACATCAAAATTCGGGAATCATCGAGGCCATGTACATCAAAATTCATAGGTGGAAGTCTACCTTTTTTTGCCGACCAGAGAAAGCAAGCGCGCCGACTTGGGACCAGTGCACAGACCGACCAAAGACCGGGACCGAGAGGTGACCAGCGACCAGCAACCGGCGAGCTGAGGCGAGCAGAGGCGACCAGCGACCACCGAGCGGAGGTGACCAGCAACCAGGGAGTGGAGGCACCGGCCGACCAGGGAGCAGAGGCGCGCGTCGGTGAGATGCAGGCCGACCAGGGAGGAGGCGCGAGGACGAGGGAAGAAGACGACGCGCGAGGTGCAGGGAAGAGGATGACGCGAGGAGCAGGGAAGGGGATGACGCGCGAGGACGACGCGCGAGGACCGGGAAGCAGCGGCGCCGACCAGGGACCAGCGGCACCGACCAGCGACCAGGGACCAGAGGTGACCAGCGACCAGCGACCGGCGAGCAGAGGCGACCAAGCGAGCGACTCGAGGGGCAGGGAAGAGGACGCGCGTCGAGGACGACGCGCGACGCGAGAGGGAGCGAGGGAAGAGAGGACGGCGCGCTCGAGGACGACGCGCGACGCGCGAGGGGCAGGGAAGAGGACGACGCGCGACGCGCGAGGGGCAGGGAAGAGGACGACGCGACGCGCGACGCGCGAGGGGCAGGGAAGAGGACGAAGCGCGACGCGCGAGGGGCGAGGAAGAGGACGAGCGCGACGCGCGAGGGGCGAGAAGAAGAGGACGGCGCGTCGAGGACGACGCGCGCGACGCGCGAGGAAAAGGGAGGAAGAGGACGACGCGCGACGCGCGGGGGGAAGGAAGAGGACGACGCACGAGGACGACGCGCGAGGACCAGGGAAGAGGACAACCAGCTACGGCAACGACGACGACGAAGTGGAGGCGCGACGACGAGGATGACGATTTCGTGCAAATAGGGCGGACGAAGGAAGTGGAGTGGGACGAGAAGGGCGGAACCAGCGCAAAAATATGGGAAAACAAAAAATGGAAAGGAGGTTGTTGGGGGTTTCGGGGTTTCGGTTTCGCGCGCGTATCAAAAATTGTGATTTCTTTTGTTACGGAATAATGATTGTGAGTAAACACATTTTACGTGACGAAAAATTTGTACCTATTTGTGATGGAAACATGTTCGTCTCTAAAGCTTCTTTTCATCACGCAAAATCTAAGTCGTGACAAAAATAAGTGTTAATGTATAAAACTTTTGTTTACGATTAATGTACCGTCACTAAAACGCCTATTGGATACGCTTATTTTAAACCGTGACAAATGATTCGTCAAATTTGTAGTAAAAGCTCAAATTTCTTGTAGTGGGCGTGCATTCCCTCTAGTGGTGGTGCAGATGATGAAGAGGCTCTCGTCGTACCTCTCTTGACTTCTAATAGCTTAAGTTTGTGCCTTCTGCTTCTATTGGGGCATGTGCCCTATGTCAATGTACAAACATTGTTTTTCTTATAATTTTAGTTAATAAAATTGAGGTTTTCATTTGTTGTTTTATTACAAGTGATTGCATGTTTACCTTATAGTAAGATCCATGGGCATTTGTTGAAATATCTTAAATGTCCCTAGTTAGTCATTATAATGGGAAGTATAATGAATTAAGCCTCGTGTGAATCTTAATTGATGGTCATATAATGATCATGTGTATAAGGATACAAATCGAGATCAGGAGTACTTATTAAGGAACAAGGTATTGGACTGACCCGCTATTAGAACACCGCATGGATTATGTCATAGGTGTTACTCAAGATATGTATATTATTCGGTCTTTCTACTTGAGATTCCTATAGACTTCGATATTAGGAGCATTGTAATTTGACACAATCAAACATTATCTTTAACCAGGCGATTATAAATATTTTGATTGGTTACCATGTGAATAATATGTGAAGGTGTGTAATCAAGAGAGAATTTGTCACCCTTGTATAGAGAGATATTAGTGGATCCCTTGATATTATAGACTAATAATGGTCATGTCCATGTGAATTGATATGATCAATGTCACTTGGATGTTTTCAGTTTGCCTAAAGATTGAGACTAGTACGATTAAATATTAAGGGTGAGTTTCTATGCCTTATGTTTCATCAAAGGATATCGCACGACAAAAGGATATGATATATGTTATTTATTAAGTTATATCGATTTTGATATTTATGCTACTAGGGTAGTCATAATGTCTTGCTAGAGACCGCTTATGAATTGTTTACCAAAATGGTTTTGGTTTGCTGCCAACTTCACCTGAATCTATTGGGTCACACTAAAAAAATCACTTTACGCAATCTCAGTTTTTCCAAAGTAATCGATTTTATACGATAAAATTCATGATATAAAACCCTTACAATTTATTATATGATAACTTATTAATAGGAGCGTATATGTAATTTAATTAAACTGCCTAAATGTAATAGTTGTATTACGAATAGGATTTTAAGTGAGGGCTTATCTACACATATAGATAGAGGTTGAAAACCTAAAACGAAATAAGATTTTCATTTTTAGTATTTTTGAGTTCTCTGAATTTCGAGAGAGAAAGGAAAAACGTTTTTGATCTCTCTTGGGGCTAGCACTCCAAATTATGGTTACTGTTCATATGTCGATTTTTGATAGAGGACATGCGCTTGAACATCTTGGAGATCGATCAATCAGTGAAGGAAATAACAGTTTAACGTATGGTTTACTTTTATAGATCTAGTTCAATGGAACTTATTTTCAATCTTGTTGGGGTTTCTTGAAAATTGTTTTGAATTTTCTGCTATGAATGAACCCCGAAACCCAAATAGCTTACGTAACCATTTCGCCTCCTGAGCTCGTAACACCCGTCACTCTTCCTCTATCACCGAATCCTCCTCCGCTAGTGGTTTAAACTATAAACATATTCATCGATGACGGTCAGTTGGGGTGGGATATCGAATGCTAAACCAGCGGTGGGCGCTCTCGCTCGTTGGCATATGATAGTAATGAGGAGGGGAAAAGCAAAAATATCTTTCTTATTTGTGTGCATCTTCTCACAAATAACAACGTGCATGTATCTCTTTACATTGATGTGGCCCTTTCGAGCCCAGATGTGGTAGAGCATCAAACAACGGGGTCGAGTGATGCCACCATGCTATGGTAGAGGGATGCATAAATGAAATAGGACCAGGCTTTTAGAGTCTTCCTAAAGTGGGTCTTAATGGTGTTCTTCAGGTAATCATTAGTTGGATAGACCCAACCATGCTATGAAAATGCAAATGTGTCTTTTACATCCCAGTAGGGGTACTCTTGGTCAGCCAGATACCGATCATGAGGGATATCCTCATCGCCCAAGTCATCAAAGTGGTTAGACCATATTAGGTGTTAATAGTTTTAGGGCTATAATCAATCACTATCACTAGAACAAATTTAACTTTTAATAGCACTTAATAGATAGAGGTTTTAATAAACCCCTATGAATTAGATTTAATAACACTTAATAGATAGAGGTTTTAATAAACCCCTATGAATTAGACAATTAGGCTTTTAATAGCACTAATTCATAGAGGTTAAAAAACCCCTATGGAAACTCTTGGTCAAGAACAACAAGTGCCTCAACACTCTCACTCAACACTCTCACTCGCTCACTCGCGTCGCTCACTCGCGTCGCTCACTCTCTCCCTCTCGCGTCGCTCTCTCTCGCTCACTCGCGCACTCTCGCTCACTCGCCCAACACTCTCGCTCGCTCACTCTCGCCCAACACTCTCGCACTCGCGTCCGTCGACTCTGAATCAGACAATTTCGCACTCGCAATCGGACCTTGCCTCTTCATCTAGGGTTTGGTCCGCCTCCACCTTGCCTCTTCTTCACCGCTCTCGGACCTTCTTCGATTTCAAGACCAGTTGTACGATCTGCAAGGTGAGACTCGATCGATCTCAAACCCTAACGAGTCGATTCGATGAATCTGTGAGTCTTCTCGATTGTTGGTTCTGTTGTTGTAGATTTGATAATCTGGACCGATTTCGCTGTGTTGATTAGGTTGGCTGATATTGTTTTCTATGGTTCTATGACTAGAATTAGCTATTCATGTAGTTGATGTTCTTAGGTTGTGTGTTGGATTGGTTGTGGCGATTGGTTACTTGTTTACAGTCTCTCTAAGTCTCTATGTTCATTAGGTTGACTGAATTTTGTTTTTTTATGGTTCTGTGACTTGAATTAGCGATGAATGTATTTGACGTTTATAGTTTCTGTGTTGAATTGTCTTTGATGATTGATTTGCTCTAGGTCGAAATTCCAAGCCGCTTTTTGCTCTATAGATTGAACTGTGATTGATTATTGACAAATGAAGAGTCTCTAGTTGTTAATTTAGTCATTCTTGTGCGTTATCTACGTTTTGATTCGATGAAATTTTGTTATAGAAGAATCTGTAGTGTTAGTGACTTGTAGAGATTGATTCATAGGTTTGGAGGTCATGTGAGACTGTGTAAACATAAGGTTGAGTTTGAGTCGGAGCGAAAAAGGAAGAAATGAAAGACTTTTAGTCGATCGGGTTTGAGGCGGCTTTCTACTGGTAAATTGATTCAAGAGGTATACTTGTTTCCAGCTGCTCTTTCTTTACCAAAAAATTTATGTTTACATTATATTTTGTTTTTCAATTCATTCTTTTTTATTTTTAGAAATCAAGGTCAATACTTCTTTAAATTTTACTCTTTTTATTAATGTCTTCTTTGCTTGGTTTATGAACTAATGTGAGGTTATGTATCCTATTCAATGAAAGATGTAAAATAATACTTGGTTAGTTCCTCTCTCAACAAGGACTAAACATATGTAAGAACCCTATTCTAACGAGTGTACCACCTTTTTATCTAAGTAAATTCAGTCTAAATGATTGACAACAACAAAACTCAATGTTTTTATTAAGTTGGAAATAAATTTGTTTATGAACTCATTTCATTTGACTCAAATAAATGGTTTTCAAATAAATGGTTTTCAGTCTAAGTTGGAAATAAGGAGTAGTGATTTGGTAGTGACAAATTGTTCTCAACAAATTGTTTTTATTAAGTTGGAAATAAGGACTAAACATATGTAAGAACCCTATCCCGTTGGGAGAGGGTGCTGGCGTTGGATGGATGAAAGGAGTCGATTCAATGGCAATGCCTGAAGGTTCTACTTTGTATGAATTGATTCAAACAGGAATTACTCACACACATGCTTCCGTAGGAGTTCTTGTTCGGTTAAGGAAGGAATTATCACTGGTGAAGGATATCCCTGTACTTATTGCAATTGATCAAGTACGATTAAAAAATGCAGTTACTCTTTCAATATTTTTATTTCAAAGTAGTTATTATTTAGACAATCACATGATGCACAAATACTTTTGAATATAACTCATTTTCATTTCCGTTGCTTGGTTATATTTTGCGGTACAATAGTTGGTTTACATTTAGTGAGTACGAAGAGCCGATCACTTTGTTCGTTCTTGCCACCCCCATTCATGCCGAGAGAACTATCAACGATAAGTTTATATACGTGTATTCCATTTGAACATGTATTACTTTAAAAACCTGTTTCTTTAAATATGTTGTTCCCTTGCTGCATTTAGTAATTTAGTAGTATGTTGTATTAGCTGACATATGGTGGGATAGACACAGTTTTGAAATATCTGCTCCTATACGCACTTAACATGCTTCGTAGTCATGTCTACAATAATTAATGTTAATCTCAATTTATTAGTATTAGAGGATATAATTTTTCAATGAATCATACTGTCGTTGTTTTGTTTGACATGCTCTCATTAGTAGTCCTTTGCATGGAAAATAGAAAATAGCCAAGCAATAACATTTCAAACTCCTTGTCTATGAGCAAGTTCAAAGTTTGTGGAAATCTCATAAAAGTTCTAAATATGAAAAAAAAGATACTTGTAAATTTGTAATACACTATTACATGTCGCTTTAACATCATCAATTGTTCTAAATATGGAAAATAGAAAATAGCCAACCAATAACATTTAGTTGATGCATTCTTCAGGTGGTGATAATGCCACGGTTTTGGCATATGGCCAGGTAACATTCTTTATGCAGCTTCATTGTCTTTTTGTCTTGTACATTAATATTCATTATTAGCTATAGCTATAACTAGCTTTTGAATTGTGTTCACTTTGCTTTGTTCAATGTTTGCTTGATTGCCTTTATCTCGAGAGGGTTGTTTGGGCAAATGTGAGCGAAACTGGTACAACATAGTCTCTTAGAACTAGAAGTAATTATCTTTGGTTCTTCTCCATATTTTGATGTGAATTGAGAGATGCTTTGAATTCAATAATTTCGGGGAATGGAACTAGAGAGTACTTATGTTATAATGGCAAGCATTCCACAACTTCTCGATCTCGGCTAATATCTACTTTTCATAGAGGTTAGAATGCATTCTAATCAAGATTTGGAATTGTTTATGAGAAGTAGAATTTTATATAATAAAAGTAGCTACAAAAGAATGTCTAATAATTAAAGAAAGGTTATCTTAATACCCAATGTACCAAAAAATAAAAGAGCATATAGAAGGGGAAATCCAAGATAATGGTTGAAATGCAACTATGGGAAAAATGTGACTGGTCATAGATCAATTTAGATTTTGCCAAGGATAACAACTAATTCAATTTATTGCATCTCTATAGGCGCTGATTCCCTGGAGCCTAATGACCAACTAAAGGGTGCAATCTGTATGGCATATGGGACGACTTTTTGTCTAGTTACTTCAGTGAGTTTTTGCTAGCCATATTTGTTGGATGGCTGGGATTTTGATATTTTGTGAAATGTGTTTTGTAATTAACTTTGTTCTTAAGGTTGGACATACTCTTGAGACTACTGGAAATCACTTGGACCTAATCAAACCCAATTCAAGAGGCAATATTACTATCTACGGTAAGACTGATCTCTTTTAACAATACTTTTAACAGTACTTGCTGCTATAATATTCTTAGGCTGTGATTTTGTACAGGTGTTCCCTACAGTGAGCACTTAAGCTTCTTGGAACTTAGAGAATTTGTTCAGGTTTGCTTTTATCGTTGCTTCTTGAATTCCACTTAACACAGACGCCTCTAATAGTTATCTTAGTAATTTGTATCAGTTCTTTCTTGTTAATTATAGAAGCAGTTTGATGTGTGAATGCATGTGTTTATAGGAGAATGTTTAATAGCCATCAGTTGACGATGATCTTGCGAGCTTGAAGAAAGAACTGTCAGGGAGCTTGAAGGTATTGTCTTGTACTTTTCCCTTATTAACTGCGTAATTGAAATGGAAACGAAAATTCTGCATTTGTCTAGGTATAGGGTTGATTTTAAATTCGATTTATTTTGACTTCTTTTGAAGATGAAAAGAAAAGTTTCTATTATTAAGCACTTGAACAATAAACGCCAATGTTACGAGCCGACCATTCGACGATCTTTGGTAATGTGAAGTGATAGTGAAATTGCCATGCATATTAGAAGTTTGAAAGTAAATGCCTTTAAATTCGAATGTTGAAATGCTCTATAGTACTTGTATAACGAATGCATTTGTACGAAGCACGCATAAAAATTAAAATTGTTTGGTTCTAAAATTAGTAGATCAGAATTTTTATGTTCTCAAAAAGTAGTTGGGAAGAACAGTTATAATAGCGGTTGTACATACGAATTTATCGAGAACACGAACGCACGTTGCTCTTAGTTGCTCCGACTTCCTCAATGTACAAGATTTTATCTTTGTTTGTTTGACATTGTACTTACCGAGTAATGTTCTACGAATCTTATGTTTACATATGTGGTGGACTTAAAATCATGTACAAGAAACTGCTCATAAAGCGAGATCGAACCTCCCGGTTTACACAAGCTGTGAGATCAAGCCCTGGCCATCTCCCGCCACTTCACTTCAAGCTGTTGAGCTTGAAGATTTGAAGTTCAATGGGGCACCAAAGCAAAGACAAAGAAACAAGCGAGAGAAAAATGCGACCATGGTCGCTTGGGCAGCTTTAAAACAAAGTAATCACACTTCATTTTGATTTTCTTAACCTTTCTCCACATGGGTTTTCATTGGTTTCTGATTCCAATCATGTTTTTTTTTAACCTTTCTCCATATGGGTATTCATTGGTATTCATTGGTTTCTGATTTTTTTGAAAAAACAAAGGACGGAGCTTGTCGATGGTTATGTTATTCTGTCTTTTTTGGGTTTAGTTATGTTCTGTTTTTTATTTTTTTGGACGAAAGTTATGTTGCTCTGTTTGTGGATTTTTTTTGGTACTAAGATGAATATGAATCTATGATTGAGATTTTTTTTGGGCCTCTATAAATTAGTTTTCCATTCTAACTTTAATTTAGCATTAACACTATGATTTCCTTTTTCTTGTTTTACTGCCTTAAAACGCGAGAGATGTTTGAGGTACTCAAAGAACCTAATATTCAGTCGGAATGGCTTATAGCATCAAAGCTTCTTCCAACCCCCTTAGTTTTTTGCATGTATTTTCACCTTAGTCTTCACAGTAGTGTTTTTCTATGTAGTTTTTCTCCCTCTCTTACTTTTTTTTTGGATAAGGCATACATGTGAATATGAAATTTTTTCATAGATGGAGCTGGTCATGTCTTGTTCTGTTAAAGTTGAAAACAAGATATTTTATTTTTCTACTGTTATGGTTCTTAAATTATATTTTTTGGATAAGGCATACATGTTGAACCCTTAAAAAATAATGTATTAAATAAATTCTACAACTATTGCTGTTATTATTGTCATCGTCTTCTAGAGTTAAGTAGCTTATAAGCTCTCATACTTTGATGCCGAAGCAGTGTAATTGGCATGAAATCAGATCTTTCTCAAATTGGAGTTGACCTCGAAATGATCCAGAACTTGGTATTTGGATTGGTAAGTTAAATATTGTGCATAATTACCTCTTTTTCTTATGACGGCATGTAATGCGAAATATGTTATTCTATTCCTTTCCTTCTATATGCATTTACTAGTGTCTTGTCGGTTATTTATTTAGCTATTGTTGGCCACTTCTATATTCTAGCTCACATAAGTGCGGGTGACTTGCAAATTAATTGCAAACTCTTCCATCAAGGCCTTTATAGATACACACATTATACATATCCAAAAACTCAACTTATATCTTTTGCTCGGTTGGCTCTTTAAATCCTTACAAATATTATTTCGATAATTTACTAGTGTCTTGTCAGTTATTTATTTAGCTATTGTGACTCATTCCTGCGCAACATGTCAAGATCACTCTATCAAATCCAGGCAATGTAAGTTACCTTAATTTGACATCTAATCCCTTTGCAAGTATAGAGCAAAAAATAAAAGTTTAGATAAAATGATACAAAAAATAAAACGGGGTGCGGCGGAGGCTTTATTTAGGACAAAGAGGTAATCAAGTATTTGAATTATGCGTGTTTGATTGTGATTTTGGTACGAATGCGAGGAATTTGGGAATTCGTTTGTTGAACAGTACATGCGGTGAATGAAGCTCACTTTGTGCGGAGGAGAATCGTTTGGAGCAGATTTGTTTGAAGCGACGCGACTATTTTGGCTTATCGTAATCGTGTGAGTAAAATTTGTCACAAGTATGCAATTTATAATGTGAATCATCTAAATTTTTTAGGTGTCATTTATAACTTGTTTATAACTTCTTTATGTCATCGATTCTGGCTGAATTACATTATATTACATATGATAATTTGAACTTTTGTTTAGAAATCTCAATAATGTCTCGCCAAAATTAGCTTTAAATCATTGATGGAACCTTCTATCGGTTTTCTCTCTTCAACTCTATTATTTCAATTGCCTTTGTTGACTACTTTGTTTCTAGTTCTGTCATCTTCTTCAGCAGAGTTGTCCTTTATGTTCTTATATTGATTTAGGTAGAACATTGTTCATCATAATTAACTTGTTTGATTGCTTATGAGTTATGAGGGTCTCTTATGATTAATTCTTTATATCATGCTTTGATGTGATGCATGTGCATTCATTTCAAAGTATATCCGAAGGACTTCAACAATTGCGTAGCCAAAGTGTGTCATTCTAGTATTTTTCTATACATAATGTTAATGTTCCCGTCTCCTTGAACTCTTGCAGAGAAGGCCAAGGTCTCCCTCAGTCATTTCTCCTGTGTGAAGGTCATGCTTGGGCCAGCAACATCAACAACAACAACAACAACAACAACAGAGAAGAGAAGGAGAGCCCCAACAACAGCTGCTCTTCGTTGGGGCGTAAAGTGGGGAGATCTAGATCTGTGGGGTGCGGGAGCAGGAGCATGAGCTTTTCTGGGGACTTTCTGGAGAGGCTGTCCACGGGATTCGGGGATTGTACAGTGCTGAGGAGGGTTGAGTCCCATTGGCCTTTTTGAGGAGGGTTGGTCATTTTTCAATGGTCATATCTATGCAACAGCCCCTTAACACATTGTTAAATAAAGTATGCTTCTTGGACTGGTTTTTCTAGAGATTTTACTTTCATGGAATTGTATATTTGTATATTTTCAATTGAAAATGGAAATGAAAATTAATTTTGGGCATTCATCCATTAATTTTTTTTTTTTTTAAATGACATTTGATAGGGGTTTGAAACCCCTATGTAATCCTTTGATGATAATATAGAGGTTTCAAACCCCTATGAAATCACTACAATTGATAGGGGTTTGAAACCCCTATGTAAGCCTTTGAAGATATTATAGAGGTTTCAAACCCCTATAAAATATCAAGCTTTGATAGAGGTTTGAAACCCCTATGAAATAGTCAAGATTTGATAGAGGTTTGAAACCCCTATGGAAGCTTGGAAGATAAGATAACACCTTAAAAGATAACACTTTTCATAGAGGTCAAAAACCTCTATGAAAAGTCTTTCATAGAGGTTCAAAACCTCTATGAAAAGTAGAATTTGTTCTAGTGTATCACTCTCACCATCGTCCTCACAATGTCATTAGTTGCGTGTCTATTAGCATAGAACTCGTGGACTAACTCCTCACACCCCTCGATAAAATTCGGGTTATTAGGGTGATATGTCAACCTCTGGCAGCCCCTAGTGAGGAACTCCCATCCTCCCTCATATGATAGAGGAAATCCTCTTTTCATAAAATGGGTTCTCAATTCTAATCCCTCTATTTACTAACGACTTTTTATTTTTGACATCTTTGTCCCTGTTGTACCGCCATTGGGTTGTCATATTCACAAAACTATTCATATCAAAGACTTCAATTTCCCTAGGTGGTTCAACTCTATGTCGAAGTGGTGGTAACTGGCTAACCTAACCCATATGAGGTCAGGTGCACTGCTTCTCTTAGCTTGCACAAATATATTCACCTCACTTCATCTCAAAAGGAATAAGATATTCAAACAAACGGTCCAGCATAGAAATCACATAGCCAAAACAATCCATTTCAATTCATAAACATCGACAAACCAAAGATACTGAAATAAAAAAACCTGAGACTTTGCACAATAAAGCTTAAGAGATTCAAAATTCAAATCGAAGGAATATCGAGAAAATTGGATTTTAAAACCATTTTCAAAGTCTCGATATAGTACTCAATATTCCACACTCGATGATAAACCAACAATTATAAATTCCATTCATTCCATAAGCGCACACATACACATTCTGATCACAATTCACTTTCCAACATAAAGCTTAGCCAAAGTCTTGAACATATCATCAAAACTAAAAAAAAAAATCCAAACTTTGGAGGCCCGAAAATATTTCGAATGTGTTGCACAATCCATTGGGACACATTCAAGCTCAACCAAATAACCCTCATTGCAACTAAATTTGGTGTTTCTAAAAATTTTACAAAAGCGGTCCATAAATCCCAAAAATTCAAGAATTTCCAAAATTGATTGAATTCTTTAATTGAACCTGCAAATTCACCCAAAATAGCATCAAAATCAAAAGCCCTATATTGATTGCAAGAAAACCATCATTTCACTCAAATTTCATTCCTAAAACCCTAGCTAAACTCACATCCAATCACAAGGTTTAAGATAGCTAAATTCACATCCAATCACAAGGTTTAGGGTCCTTACCTAGTTGAGAATGAAATCCTAAGTGTTCACGGGAGCTCTCTCGACCTTTCGGACACCTTATAAGCTCAAAAACATTAAGCCCTAGCTCGGCTATATGTGGAGGCGCTCACCAATCTCTATTTTTCTTGGCTCAAATGCTTCACCAATTGACGCAGTGGAGATCTTCTAAACAAGTTGAACGAATCCACGAACAACTCGATCTAGGTCAGAAATTAAGCCAAAGTTCGAAAAAAAATTTTTTGAACCAAAACTACGAATTACACTCAATAGATCGCTTAAATAGCGAAATCCTAAAATTTGTCAAAAATAGTAAAAAGTCCCAAAAGCCCTAAACTGAAAACTAGACGAAAAATAGAAACAAACGCCGCAAACGACAATAAAAACGGAAATTCCTAATGAAAGTTATAAGCGAAACAAAAGTTTCCTAAAATAGCAAAATCGCCGTTTCGGAGGGCGAAACGATGAAATTTCGCCGAAAAAAGTCGGACTCACAGCATAGCTGTGAGTTGTGATCTCCACGCCGTTTCCAATAAACCCATACCCCCGGAACGCTGTGAGTCATATCTTTTCCTATTTTTTCAAGAATTTGCAACTAATTCTTGAACTTCATCATTATCCTATCAAGAATTTGCAAACTAATTCTTGGACTTCATTATCCTATCAAGAATTTGCAAGCTAATTCTTGGACTTCTTCATTCTCCCCAAGGTGGACAGAATTCGCCCTCGAATTGTCATCGCCATACGTATCCTCATAATAGGGAACAAGATGTTTGACATGAAATACATCAGCCGTGCGAATGTGACTTGGCAACTTCAATCTGTAAGCATTAGGATTAATTTTCTCAAGAACCTCCACAGGACCAATCTTCCAAACTGACAATTTGTTGTAATCACCCACAAAGAACCGATCTTTAGTGAGAACTGCCCACATAAAGTCACCCACTTCAAACTCCACGTGACGCTTCTTCCGATCTGCATATTGTTTGTACTTGTCTTCAACCTGTCTGCGCAACTCCTCATGCTCACCGAGACTCATTCGGTAGTGTGGTCTATTATGTAGTGACGCACCGGGTTCAAGGTCAATCTGATGTTGAATATATATCAAGCAATGCTGGTAGTCCTTCTGGCATCTCATCAGGGAAAACATCACAAAACTCATTCACAATAGGATTTGCAGCTTCAGGAACATCGACATCTCTATCTACCTCCTTTCCCATCAAGATTTAAACTACCTCAGAATCCTGTAATGCATCTTCAAATCTTGCCAAAGACAGCAAGCTGCTAGATTCTTTAGTAGGCTTGACTTTCTCCGGATCCTTAGCGGGTACTAGCATAATCTTCACTCCCTTGAACATAAGGGTGTACTTATTGGTTCTGCCATCATGCACAACTCCCCTATCAAACTGCCAAGGGCATCCTAGTAACAAGTGGCAAGCATCCATAGCCACAACATCACACCAGACTGAATCCTTGTAGTTAGCACCAATAGAAAAAGTCACCAAGGCGCGCTTCGACACCTTCACCTCACCACCCTTCTTCAGCCAAGCTAGCTTGTAGGGCCTGGGGTGTTGTTCAGTTGCAAGGCCCAACTTCTGAACCGCTTCAACTGAGACGATATTCTCGCAACTGCCTGCATCAATCATGAACCTGCACACCTTGCCTAAGATGGTACACTTGGGCTGAAAGATGGTATTCCGAAGCCACTCATCATCAGCAATAGTTCTAGGAGTCATACAAGAACGCCTCACAACCAAGGCAGTACCCATGTCTCCAGTCACGATCTCCTTTTCTGTGTTGTCAGAAGTATCAAAGGTTGGTTCTGCAGTGATGTTGGCCTCTTCCCCTGCGTCTTCCTCTTCGTTCTCAATAAAGAGAGTCTTTTTCCCTTTACATTCTGACTTCTTGTGGCCAACTTCGCCACAACCGAAACATTTAATCCCACTAGTGCTAGGTCAGTTCGTGCGACTAGTAGGGTTAATTGCATTGGTATTACCTCAAGTATTGGTTGTCCCAACAATAACATTACTGGAAGCATTACTCACACCCCGACGCTGTTGTTTCTCCACCAACAATGCTCGCTGGTGCGCTGCAGATAAGGAAGCCGGATCAAACATATTGACGACATCTTGGATCTGCACCCTCAGTCCACCAATATACCGCGCCACTAATTGGTCGTTAGTCTCCTGCAGTTCGTTTTTAGCGACTAACTGATAAAACTCAATGGTGTAATCATCTACTGACTTTGCCCCTTGTCTCAGATTCTGCAACCTCTGATACATAAGGCGTTGGAAATTGTAAGGCAAGAACTCAGCCCGTAAGTGCTTTTTCATCTTCTCCCACGATGTGATCTTCGCTTTTCCATTCTTATTCCGCATCAACTTCTGTTATTGCCACCACGCCATGGCCCTGTTGCGGAATCTGATCGCAACCAGTTGCACACGCTTGTCTTCGGGCACACCTTTGAATTCTAGGACTTCTTCAACTGAAGCCAGCCAGTCTAAGAATTCTTCCGGTTGAAGGGTTCCATGGAATTCTGGGACCTCCGTCTTCATCCCAGACTCCCACCGCTTGTGATCATCCTCAACTGCACGCGGCCTGTAGCGCCTCCTCGGTGCCTCAACATACTCATCCTCCCCTTCGGTAGAAGAATCTCTTACTGGTTCATCACCAACAGATTCCCTTCGATGGTTACGGATACGATCCATATTCCGACCCAACAACTGATCGAGTCTGGCAGTTAATTGTTCCACCACCGAGCCCACGCGTTGGTCAATTATTTGGCCAATTTGTCGATTCAGATTGTCACGGTCATACACCTCCTCGATACGCTGCTGGTTCCTCTTCGGCGGCATGATTTCTCCAATCACGGCCGAAGCGAGGCTCGATACCATACCAACGCGAGCGGAGATCTTCTAAACCAGTTGAACGAATCCACGAACAACTCGATCTAGGTCAGAACTTAAGCCAAAGTTTGAAAATTCTTTTACTTGAACCAAAACTACGAATTACACTCGATAGATCGCTTAAATAGCGAAATCCTAAAATTTGTCAAAAATTGTAAAAAGTCCAAAAAGCCCTAAACTGAAAACTAGACGAAAAATAGAAACAAACGCCGCAAACGGCAATAAAAACGGAAATTCCTAATGAAAGTTATAAGCGAAACAAAAGTTTCCTAAAATAGCAAAATTGCCGTTTCGGAGGGCGAAACGATGAAATTTCGCCGAAAAATGTCGGACTCACAGCATAGCTGTGAGTCGAGATCTCCACGCCGTTTCCAATAAACCCATACCCCCGGAACGCTGTGAGTCATATCTTTTCCTATTTTTCCAAAAATTTGCAACTAATTCTTGAACTTCATCATTATCCTATCAAGAATTTGCAAACTAATTCTTGGACTTCATTATCCTATCAAGAATTTGCAAGCTAATTCTTGGACTTCATCACCAATGGATGACGATCGCAAAATGACAAAGTTTGGTACTTAGAAACATGAAATTTCGTGGTGTTTAAGTGTCCGAAAAGGTCGGTGGGGTGGTGGCAGACATTGGGAAGGGTAGAGAATTAGGGAAGATGAAGTTTAAGGCTTTATTTTTATTTTTAAAAGTCGTATCCTACACCCAGCAGGGGATGTTCAACGTACAAAGCGTTAGGAATCGCTACTTCAAAATTGCTAAAAACTTTTTTTTTTTTCAAAATCGCCTTTCAATGATTTTCAGCATCGTATGGTGAACTAGGAATCATTGGACAAAAAATAAACATTTTTGCTCTTTGGGATTTTTTAGAAGTTGGCGATCTCCAGCGCCATATGGTCATGTCCACGACGCTAAGAATTGTTGACCTAATATTTTCCAAAAAAATTTATAAAAATCTAGTGTGTGCCATTCCTTGTGAGTGTGTATGTGTTGCGTTGTTGAACACACTAATAATAAAACATAATATCAAGCTACTATATGGATTTGCAGTAGTGGTGACACACACACAAAAGTATAATGACTCACTTGTCTTAATAGTATAATCGACAGACGTTGATCACGGATATCATCCTCAAGGAAAGGTTTTTACACTAGTTGAATACTTATGTAACTTTGAACTATTGCTAATGAAATTCTTTTTTAAATGTTTATATATTAACTTTTCTATCTAACAAAAGAATATAAACTTTACTTCAACTATTATATTACGAATATCTTAATTCACAACTTCGCCAAGGTAATGAAATACTATGCTTTTCAACCACTTTTACATCTTAATATATTGTGTGTAATGCCTAATTAGAATATACATATTTCCTTCAAATCCACTTTAACTCGTTGTAGTGATGGAAAAGGTTCTAATGTGCAAATTAGAACTCCACACCAGTGTGAATAATGTAAGCTCCACATTGCTTTAATGCTTCAAATCCTTAGATTCATAACCAATTAAATTTACTATCTGTGTCTCCCTAATCAACAACTATCACTCGATGTTGTGTATTTTATGCTTGTATCGTTCATGTCCGTCTTAAATGCTTCAATGGCCATGATAACTTCTAAGACCTAATATCGATTAACATGTGATCAAGATGTCTAAAGAATTACACTCAATCAATAAAAATTCTAATAATTGCACTTATTATATTCAATTTCTAATCATGTGCATAGCATAACATTCGTACCATCGGATTCATTGATCCTTAAGTTTAATAGACTACTCACATATTATAATTCATTATTGAAATCATTGAATTTCAGATATGAATATAAATATATTACCTTCAATTAAACGAATGAAACCAATCTTGAATTATAAAATTGGAGTCTTCAATGCTTTCTCCTCACAAATCTTTTTAATACTCGAAATCAAAGTAAACCTATCTTAAATACTCTAATGGTAGCTAATGGTTGATGTGTGTTAAGTTTTCCACGTCCTAACATCTATTAATACTTCCTAATAACAATTAAAAACCCTACGTTACAAATTAACTCGAAATAAAACACTAACTTTCTAATTTCTTCTAATCGGGCGCTGTCACTTATCCCTCGGTGTCGTGTATGTTGTGCCACGATGTCATCTTCTATGTGCAATTCTTCTTTTCCTATGACCTCGGCGCCCTACCTTAAGTACCCGACGCCGTCCCTTACTTTCCACAACGCTGCCACAACGCTAAGCCTATGACCTTGATTTCTTCACTTTGCCTTCTCTCTTACACTGTTGTTTAAGTCCTCCACGCCGTGCCTTATACACCCATAGCGCCACCATGTGTAGCCACAATGCCAACCACACTTTTGTGGGTTTTTGCTATATTTCTTCTAGTTTTTGCTCTTTTCCTTCATTTACACCTTAATTACCTGAAAACGCATAAACACCATTAATTATAGCTCATTTAAGATTATTTATACTAAATATACTACTAAACTAACCATATATATAAGCTTAAATAATCACTTATCAAATACCCCCAAACTCAAAATTTTGCACGTCCAGAGCAAAAGTGTATTTTACTAAGTTCCCTATTAACTAGTTCTCATTCATTTTACATTGTTTATGGAGTGTTATTTAATTGACTAATTTTCGAGTTAATAATCCGCTTAAGAGTTTTTCTTTGCAAAAACTTATAATTTAAGACATGTAGCTTTAACAACACATATAACTTCACTTTCGAAACACCAAAGTAGATCAAAATCAAAACCAACACTATTCACAAGTTTGTTTCACCTTGACACTCAGGTAGCAAATACGCAATCTCATGATTTCTCATTAAGCTAAGGAATTCACAAATAAGCATAGATCATACTCATCTTTGGTATATTTAGCATTTCAAGAGTCTATATGACTTCATATAGTTGGAACAAAAACCTAACTTAACTAGCTACTCGTACTCGAGCTAAATCTTTTATTTCAAGAGTTTTATTTTACTTTTGCCTTCTTTTCTTTATTTTTCTTTTTCTCTCAATTCATTTCTTTTTCTCTTTTTAATTTTTTTATTTTTATTTTACGGTCCTTGTTTCTTTTTCATTTGGACTTCGTTTTTCCTTACTTTTTCCAATCATCAAGTTCTATGCTCCATTTCTTGTAGAACTTATAAGATTTTGATGTGTGGCATGTATAACAACTCACTTGTAATAATAGTGCAATCAACTTACGTTGATCACGGATATCGTCCCAAGGAAAAGACTTTTGCACTAGTGGTTGACCTATTTAACTTTAAAATATTGCTAAGGAATTCTCTTTTTAATTGATTTTACATTAATTAAACTAATCTAACAAATCAATAAAAACTTTAATTGAACTCTTATATTAAGAATATCTTAGTTCACAACTTCACCTAAGTAATTTAATACTATGTTTTTCAATTCCTTTTACATCTCAATATGTAGTGTGTAATGCCTAATTAGAATATATAGATTTCCTTCAAATCCACTTTAACCTACTGTTGTGATGAAAAATATTCTAATGCACAAACTAGAACTCTACCTATCGGTGTGAATAATGTAAGCTGCACATTGCTTTAAGTCCCAAATCATTGGATTATAACCAACTAAGTTTATTATCCATGCCTCTCTAATCAACAACTATCGCTCGATGTTATGTATTTTACGGTTGCACCATTCATATATAGAGTAAGAGCTTCAATGGCCAAGATAACTCCTAAAATCTAATATCATTTAACACGTGGTGAGTATGTCTAAAGTATTACACTCAGAATCAATACAAACTCTAACCATTGTACTTCATATATTCACTTTTTAATCATATTCAAAGCATATCATTCATACTATATGACTCATTAATCCGTAAGATAAATATATTACTCACATTTCATCAAAACACACGTATTACAATTCATAATGGAAGTCATTGCAAATCAAAGATGAATATAAATATTACCTCGAATTAATCAACGAAACCAAATTTGAATTGCAAACTTGAAGTCTTTAATGTTTTCTTTACATAAACACCTTAATACTCAAACTCAATGTAAAACATATGCTAAATTACTCTAATGGCGGTGGCTAATAGTTCGTATGTGTTAAGTTTACCACATCATAATACCTATTTATACTCCCTAATAACAATTATAAACTCTACTTTACAATTCAACTCAAAATAAAACTATCTTTCTATTTCCTGTGTGTCTGATACTGTCACTTATTGCCCGACTCTGTGCCTTACAGCCCACTGCGCTGCCACTGTATTTGTATTGTTTTGCTCCCTGGTGTCTCGACACTGTCATTGGCTCACTGACGCCTTCCCCTTTACTCCACTGCACCACCACTGTGCCATACCTCTATAGTTTTTTTTTCACTTTTTCATCTCTCCCACACTGTGCCTTTTCTTCTCATGTTATGCCTTTTCTTCCCGTAGCGCCAACACATATAGCCATGACGCCAATGTAGTTTTTTGTTTTTTTGCTCTGTTTCTTCTCATTTTTCCTCAATTCCTTCTTTTACACCTTAATTCCCTAAAAATGCAATAATACCTTGATATAACACTCATTTATGAATATTTATACTAAATATATGACTAAACTAAGCTTATATATAAGTATAAATAATCGCTTATCAAATGCCCCCAACCTTAAGATTTTGCGTGTCCCGAGCAAATGTATATTCGACTAAGTCTCCTAATAACTAATTCTTGTTCAATTTGCATTATTCATGGAGTATCTTTTAATTTACTAAGTTTCAAGTTAATAATTCACTTAAGAGTTTTTCTTTGGAAAAACTTATCTTTTGAAGACATGTAGCTTTAACAATATGTATAGCTTCATTTTCAAAACACCGAAATAGATCATTACAAAAAACCATCACTAAACACAAGTTTATTTCATCTCAATACTCAAGTAGCAAATATGCAATCTCATGATTTTTTATTAAGATAAGGAATTCATAAATAAGCATAGATCAAACTCGTCTTGTGTAGACTTTAGCACTTCAAGAGTCTATAAGACTTAACATAGTTGGAATGAAAATTTAACTTAATTAATTACTCTTACTCGAGCTAAATCTTTTATTTGAAGAGTTTTAGTTTACTTCTACCTTCTTTTCTTTCATTTCTTCTTCTTTTCATTTTTTTATTTTTAATAGTCCCTACTCATTTTCCTATAGACTTCATTCTTACTTAATATTTTCACACATCAACTTCTCTGCTCCATTTCATGTAAAACTTGTAGGACTATCTCATTTTTTATCTTTTTTTTTTTTAATTTCTAAAACTCTTGTTAGCACTTCTCACTTTCAAAAAATCAAGAAAGTCAACTACAACTTTGAATATATAATACCTATTTATTCCCCTCTTTGCACTAAGTCTTTCTTTGCTTTTTATTATCAAGTAAGATTCACACTTATTATAAAATCCTTAGAGATCTAATTTTTTGCACAAGAAGCATTAAAATTTATTTCTTTTGTTTCAAGTTCAAAGTCTGTCATAACTCTTGGTTTCTAATCATAAAATCACACCATTGTTGCTACATTTCATTGTTTCTTCTTCAAAATCTAAAACATTCTTTTCAATTTTATATCAACAAGATACTTGTAATCTACTCATCCACAATTAGAGACATGAACATGCAAATGAACTACTTTTTGTAATTGCAAATGAACTACTTATTGGTTACATATTACTATATATGACATAATCTATACTACTTAAACATTCATATAGTAAATAAAATGAAAAATTTGTACGCTATAATGTTTTTGTGACGACCCCAATTTTCCACGAACTGGGCCCCGCCCGGCCTAAGCCTACGTGGACCCCGAGCCAGTCTCGCAAGGTCAACGAGAGCCTAGTCAGCCTTCAAATTCTTCATTATACGTACATTCACCATTTTCATTGAGTTGAGTTATTAGTATTTTTCGAGTTTTAAAATTTAGCGGAAGCACTATACATTAAATAACTCAACCATAATATAGGGAGTTAGACAACCTAATTGTGGAACCCAGTAAATATCATCAGAGGAGAGTAGATACAAAATATACAAAATCACCTAGCTATGAAGCCTTCCCTCTGCTACTCGTCTGCGGCTCTGCACTCAGTCGCACATAAGAATGACGAGCCCAAGTAAGTAAATCCAGTAGGACATATACACAACAGTTCACAATATCCAAAACAACAGTTCACAATATCCCAAAGCAGTCGAATTCATGCAAATAGAACGAAAGGAATCAAGAAACGCATGAATAAAAAAGACTGTAACAAATCCATCGATGAGTGATGCCAAATAACAAGGAGTCCCAACCAAAAGGTCGTTGAGTCGCGGCAAAAGCCCAGCAGACTCGGGTTTAGGGCGAGACCCCAGCCTCCCAGCACTAACCCTTGCGACTATGAGACATCCATAGACCCGGCTCTAGGACCAGACCCCTGTCTCCCAGCCCTAGCCCGTACGACTATGAAACACACATGGACCCGGACAAATCAACGGACGACCATAATTAGGACGAGACCCCTGCCTCCAGTCCTAACCCTCTCATATCGCAGATACACAATAACCATGACTCACTTGCCAATGGACCCCCTCAATCGACAACAAATTCAACGATAGCTATCATCACAAAGTAGTGAACAACAATAAAGCTATTACATAACAGTAAACAACAACAGTCAATGGAGAGAAATGAAATATTGTATGAGTCCATAATTGGTTTACTTACCTCGAGAAATCGCGAATTTCAAAATGTCTCGCTTGCGTCTCGATTTGCGCACTCGACGCCAGCCTCCTAAGTCCCTAGTGTCCATTTAAACATTTGAGGGCTAATCTACTTCAAATCATACAAATCACAGCCAAATAAGGTGAAGAAACATCACCTCTATCGCGTCGTCGCGATTTCGTCAAAATCGCGCATTCGACCGGTAACCAACGCCCCACCGAGCCGTTGTCGATGCCGCGGTCGCTTAGCCGTCACGTCGCCGCTGGTTCGTCGCTTCTGCGCCAGAGTCGCTGCCGGCTCGCCGGCGTCGTCGAGCTGGTTCGCCGTCCTCCGCTGGTTTGCCGCCGATCTCGCTCGCACCGCCGCGCTGCACAGCAGCTGTCTTGCTCGCTACCGTGTCGTCCCTTGTGCTCGGAGGTTGCGCCGCTCCACGCGTCACCGTCGCTGGGACGTTGTGGTCAAGCCGGAAGTCGCCGTCCCATGCTGCTGCCAGACGATTCACGCCCGTCATCGCCGTCCCCACTTTGCATCTGCGCTAGCTCGCGCCAGATCTGGAGCCACCACTGCCTCACGCGTCGCGCCGTCCGCCCCACGTCGCCTCTGCCGGCCGGCCTGTCGTCCTCGCCCGCCGGATCTCCAGCCATCCGTCGCTCTCTCTCCCGGTCGTCTATCTCATCTCCTATTTCCTTCCACTTCACGATCACTCTCTGATCCTTTTTTTTTTTCCTTTTCTTTGATCTTATCTCTTTATATTTATATATATATTATACATTTTCTTTTTGATTTCAAATCAAAAGTGTCCTCGAGATTCGTGCAACACGAATCTCGAGAGAAACTCAACAATCGAGCAGCGCACATCTCGAGGCAACAACCCGCCTTATTTCAAAATCTTGATACTCGCGCTACACACAACACGTAACGTATCCAACATAAATATTACGCCACTATCTCGGTCCCACGTCGGCACGCGACTCGAGGCACGCCCCCGTTCGTGTTTCGGCTCACCGAATTCCTCGCATAGTTAGCATTATCAACCCAAATTGGATTCAGACATACGTATTTTGACGAGTGGATCCCACATACGACCTTGACTTGACACATGGCACAAGTCGAATTTTCGGGTCGTTACGGTCTTCCCAACGAATTAGAATTTCGTCTTCGAAATTGAAGCAAGTCTCACAGGACAATGGTGTTTTAGGAATAAAGACCTAAGGCCATACTCGCCCAAGGCCATACCCCCATCTTACTCTATAGGGCTGGGCTCCTTCGCGACAAGCTGGGCTCCTCCGTGACCTCCAAGCAAAGAACACACCATCTGTCTCCTCCCATCAATATATGCCAAGGCAAGATCCTCGCAACATATATTGGAATACAAATGAATACAAATGTAATTTCATAATCCACTGTCACTAACATACGTATATCTGATGTATGCCCGCGAGAAATGTAAACCCAACTCGTACCCTCTATCAGGTTACATTGAAATCCCATTCCAACTGGAACATGTCCATCATCTCCAGACTCTGGCACTGACTGTGACGATGCCTAGAATGCGACTGGTACTCTTATGCGTGTACTCCTACGCTCTCACTCACCATAACATCGTTTGCACCCCAGAGCGTCCACATTGATGCCACCGTAGTGCACGATTAGACATCGGCCTCGCCGAACAACGAAACTGATACGATGCTCGACCTCATATGATCTGGTGTGGCCAAAACGTCATGAATTTTCGCTGCTCCGAGATTCGTACCACCGTGAAAAGGTTTTCGGGTGATGCCGCTAAAACTCGTGAGACTGCCTCGCCTGAGTCGTCACGCTAATTCTCGTATCAATTGGCGCGCTCAGCATCTCCTCATGTAATTACGAGTTCAACTCGTTCACTCTAACACGTTCACTTTTTGACTTTCAAAGTAAATGTGTCCTCGAGATTTGTGCGACATGAATCTCGAGGCACTGTCTGTCTCGAATCTCGCAAATTGCGCATCTCGAGGTCGTGCGATCACCAGCACTCGCAAATCACGAACCCGCAGCCTCACGATCATTTTTCTAAAACGTCATCGTGTTTTCCAAAGCCTCAAATCTTCGATATCTTATATATTACAACACGACAAATATACAATATCGAATACACATTTTTTTTTTTACAACATGCACTACTTGCACGAGAATTTCCTTTCAGTGCGTTTACTAACACATCTAAAGAAATTTTAGCATGTGAAGATTCTTGAGATATACAATACTTAAATGGCATCTAACTTTTAGAATGAGTCGCAGACTCTACTTCGACACGTAACTCATTTACAAGTCCCTAAAGGTGGTGGTCGACTTCACCAACCCTGAGACTATAAATGCTTAGTGTCACTAAAGTGGAGTTACTTGGGCTTCCGATCCAACGCTACTACTCCAAAGCTTTCGTCAAAGCTAAGGAGTCCGTACATGATGAAATCGTTAGCTCTCAAGTCATCTCAACACTTTGCTCCTTTAGAGTCTGCTCTTCGTTTTTTTTTCTTTTTTTTTTAACTTTCCGTTATTATCAAGTCAACACCATTTAGAGACTCAAACTTCCATTTCAAGTCTCACTACTTATAGGAAATCCTCAATTTCGGTATTAACTGAACAACTTGAAATGAATTTAATGAACTCATTTGAGTCCTAAATAAGATCAAAATTCCTCTAAATGGCTTGAAAATTTGAGTCCTACATGGCATGTTAAGTTTCAATTTGAAACCATAACATTTGTCATACCAAAGTTCTCATTTTACTCAAAATGAATTGTTTCATTTTCCATTGGCTTCACTAAACCAACCAAGCTATTTACCTCAATTTATCAATTGAACTACCTAAATTCTTAAGCCACTATCCGCGAGACTAAATTGAATTTAAACAACTACCGCATTTCCAAGGCACGAGTACTTATCCAAAAAAATCTTGCAGCTCCACTATTCCTAACTACGCCACAATCACCAACATTGTCACATCCGATCCGTGCATGAAGGCTAATGAAACATCAATCACTAACTGATTCCATTTAATTTTTATCCACTTAAATTAAGTTACTCATCATGTCTCACGCGATACATAAGAGTGAACATCGTATATATATATATATATATCGATAGTTGTATAATAGAACACATCAAATAGTTCATATATTCCCAACTCTCCTCACTTCCCAACGAAGACTTAAGTCGGGATCACAGAGTTCCACTTTAAGTTCAAGGTTCCTAACTTCTACAGGTTTATGTCTTAATGGCTTGTGATTTAAATCAAGAGTCGAGTATTTACAACCTCGACTCCGATACCAACTATGACATTGGTATCACAATGTCTTAAGCCATGAGATTCTCAAAATTCAGGCTCTGATACCAACTGTGACGGCCCCAATTTTCTACGAATTGGGCCTCGCCAGGCCTAAGCCTACGTGGACCCCAGAGCCAGTCTCGCAAGGTCAACGAGAGCCTAGTCAGCCTTCAAATCCTTCATTATACGTACATTCACCATTTTCATTGAGTTGCGTTATTAGCATTTTTCGAGTTTTAAAATTTAGCGGAAGCACTATACATTAAATAACTCAACCATAATATAAGGAGTTAGGCAACCTAATTGTGAAACCCAGTAAATATCATCAGAGGAGAGTAAATACAAAATATACAAAATCACCTAGCTATGAAGCCTTCCCTCTGCTACTCGTCCGCGGCTCTGCACTCAGTCAGACATAAGAATGATGAGCCCAGGTAAGTAAATTCAGTAGGACATATACACAACATTTCACAATATCCAAAACAACAGTTCACGATACCCCAAAGCAGTCGAATTCATGCAAATAGAACCAAAAGAATCAAGAAACGCATGAATATAAAAGACTGTAACAAATCCATCGATGAGTGATGCCAAATAACAAGGAGTCCCAACCAAAAAGTCGTTGAGTCGCGTCAAAAGCCTAACAGACTCGGATTTAGGGCGAGACCCCAGCCTCCCAGCCCTAACCCTTGCAACTATGAGACATCCATAGACCCGGCTCTAGGACGGGACCCTTGCCTCCCAGCCCTAGCCCGTACGACTATGAAACACACATTGACCCGGATAAATCAATGGACGACCATAATTAGGACGAGACCCCTGCCTCCAGTCCTAACCCTCTCATATCGCAGATACACAGTAACCATGACTCACTTGCCAATGGACCCCCTCAATCGACAACAAATTCAACGATAGCTATCATTACAAAGCAATGACCAACAATAAAGCTATCACATAACAGTAAACAACAACAATCAATGGAGAGAAATGAAATATTGTATAAGTCCCTAATTGGTTTACTTACCTCGAGAAATCGCGAATTTCAAAATGTCTTGCTCGCGTCGCGATTTGCGCACCTGACACTCGCCTCATAAGTCCCTGGTGTCCATTTAAACATTCGAGGGCTAATTTACTTCAAATCATACAAATCACAGCCAAATAAGGTGAAGAAACCTCACCTCCATCGCGTCGTCGCGATTTCGTCGAAATTGCACATCCGACCGGTAACTAACGCGCCACGCGCCGTTGTTGATGTCGCGGTCGCGTACTCGTCGCGTCGTCGCTGGTTCGTCGCTGCCGATCCGACCCTCTGCCGCGCCGGAGTCACTGCCGGCTCGCCGGCGTCGTCGAGCCGGTCCGCCGTCCTCCGTGGTTCCCCGCCGATCTCGCTGCACCGCTGCTGCACAACAACAACCGTCTTGCTCGCTGCCGTGTCGTCCCCGGTGCTCGCAGCCGCGCCGCTCCCGCGTCGCCGTCGCTGGGACGTTTTGGTCACACCCGCCGCCGCCGTCCATGCTGCCGGTCGCCAGTCATCACTGCAGTCGTTGTCCCCACCTCGCGCAGCCGCGCTAGCTCGCACTGAGATCTCTGAGCCGCCGCCTCTCCGCGTCGCGCGTCGCCCCAAGTCGCCTCTGTGGCCGCCGGTCGTCCTCGCTTCCGGGAGCTCCAGACCATCCGCCGCTCTCTCTCCCGGTCGTCTCTCTCATCTCCTCTTTCCTTCCCCTTCACGATCACTATTTGATCCTTTTTTTTTTTTCCTTTTCTTTGATCTTATCTCTTTATATATATATATATTACATTTTCTTTTTGATTTCAAATCAAAGTGTCCTCGAGATTCGTGCAACACGAATCTCGAGAGAAACTCAACAATCGAGTAGCGCATCTCGAGGCAACAACCCGCCTCATTTCAAAATCTCGATACTCGCGCTACACAACACGAAGCGTATCCAACATAAATATTACGCCACTATCTCGGTCCTACGTCGGCACGCGACTCTAGGCGCGTCCCCGTTCATGTTTCGGCTCACCGAATTCCACGCATAGTTAGCATTATCAACCCAAATTGGATTCGGAGATACGTATTTCGACGAGTGGATCCCACATACGACCTTGACTTGACGCATGACACAAGTTAAATTTTTGGGTCGTTACAGTTTTCCTCTATTACTGTTTTTAAATTAAAATTCAAATGATCATACCTATAATATTTAACCTTATTTTTTAGCTTATCTTACAACTTCCCATAGTGTGGCGTAATGTCGATGCCCCTAAACTTAAACCAAACCTTATCCTTTAGGTTTAAAAGTAGGCCTGAAACTTGAAAACATTAAAACACACAAACATATATAACATCACGAGTTATGATAAGCTAACTAAAAGTAGAATTGAAATAACTAAATAGTCAACAAACTATCCCAAATGTAGCTTCTTTATGTTGCATGGCTATTCGTACAATTCTTTAGGCTTATCTATTCCGATGAATTATCACCCGACAAATGATCTTTCCTGCACATTGAACACAAATTTTTTTAAAGTTAGAACTAATCTGTTTAAATTGTAATTAACTAAATTAAATAACTAACTACATGCTAAAAATTTTTAAAGCCCCTGTGCTGCCTCTCAATAGCGCTTAGTTTAACGTCATTAGCCCGACGCCTTTTTATCTCGTTTAGACTGAGTCTAAATTGAGAAATTCCATTTGTAGATTGGAAATTTTAAATATTTGCTCATCCACAAATACTTCGGTTACTGACTTCCATGTATCACTTTCTTTATGTGGTAACCTAGATAGATGGTCTGCAACCGAATTTTCACTTACTTTCTTATCTTTGATTTCCAAGTCAAACTCTTGCAATAATAACACCCATCTAATCAACCTTAGTTTGGTATCCTTCTTTGCAAAAAAGTAGCAGATTGCCACATGATCAATATACACGGTGACTTTGGACCCTACTATATAGGCTCTAAACTTGTCACATGCAAACACCACTGCCAACATCTCATTTTCTAAAGTAGTATAATTTTGTTGTGCTTGATCTAGTGTTCTGCTTGCGTAGTATATACCTCTAAACATTCAATATCTCCGTTGGATTAATACTGCTCCTACTGTATAATCACTTGCATCACACATTATTTCAAACTAAGAATTCTAATCTGGTACTACTACTACTATTGGTGCCGAAATCAAAATTACTTTCAACGTCTCAAATGCTTGTATGCAAGCCGGGATCATTTTAAATGGAACATTTTTTTGTAACAATGTGCACAATGGTTTAGTGATTTTTGAAAAATCCTTAATAAACCTTTTGTAGAAGGCCGCATGCCCAAAAAGATCTTTATGTCTTTTATGTTTCTTGGTATACGAAGTTTCTCAGTTGGTGTTATTTTTGCTCCAATCCATGAGCAGACACTCTATGTACTAAAACAATTCCTTCTTAAACCATGAAATGACTCTTCTCCTAGTTAAGTACCAAGTTTTTGTCTTGACATTTTTTAATACTAAAGCCAGATTCTGCAGCATAGATCGAAAGAAGCCCTATATACAAAGTCATCCATAAATACCTCCATAATATCTTTAACCATATCAAAGAAAATAGCCATCATGCATATTTGAAATGTAGCTGACACATTGGATAATCCAAATTGCATTCTTCTAAATGCAAATGTTTCATAAGGGCAAGTAAACGTCCTTTTCTCCTTATCTTCTGGTGCTATGAAAATTTGATTGTATCCTGAATACCTATTTAAAAAGCAATAATATTCATATCCTGCTAATCTGTCCAACATTTAATCAATGAATGGTAAAGGGAAGTGATCATTTCTTGTATTTTTATTTAACAATCTGTAATCAATTCAAACTCTCCACCTAGTTACTACTCTAAGGTTTCCCCATTTTCAATTTGAATAATGCTTATTCCTCATTTCTTTGGTACCATATGTATTGTGAAAGCCATGACCTGTCATAAATGATGTAGATGATTTCGGTATCCAACCATTTCAAGATCTCTTTCTTTACCCCTTCTTTCATTACTAGATTCGACTACCTCTGAGATTCAATTGATTGTTTACGATTTTCTTCCATTAAGATCTTATGCATGTAAACCATTGCACTTATTCCTTTTAAGTCCTTGATTGTCCATCCAAATGATGACTTATGCTCTCTCAAAACTCGAAGTATTTTTTCTTCTTCCAACTTTGTTAAAGCCGCAAAAATGATAACAGGATATGTTGAATTTTCTCCTAAATATGTGTATCTCAGAAGCTGTGGTAAATACTTTAATTCCATTATTGGTTCAATAATTGCACTTTCAAATTTTGTTTTTAATTTCTCGAAACCTTTATGGAACTTAGGAGGTCTTATTAGTGCTAAAGCATTTATTGCCTTTTGAAATTCACCTTTTGCTACAAAACTAGTCGTTATGCATTGAACCAGGCATTGCTCCAGTGGATCATATGGCATATACTCTTAAGCTATCTCAGTAACAAAATCAAAAAATTACATCTCTGAATTCGATGCTCTTGCAGGGTTCTCCCTTACTCAAGAATTTCAAGGCTTTGTAGATATTGAACAGGACTTCCTCGTCATTGACTCATAACCTTTAATCTCCTTCTTGAATATCTATTAATGCTCGTTCAGTTGCTAGGAAGGGTCTCCCTAAAATTAATGGTACCTCCGAGTCTTCTTCCATATCTAATACTACGAAATCTACGAGAAAAATGAACTTATCCACTTTCACCAACACATCTTTAATCACTTTTTTTTAGATACGTCACTTATCGATCTACCAATTGCAAAGTCATATTTATTTCTTCCAATCCTAATTTCTTGAATGCTGATAAAGGCATCAAATTTATGCTTGCTCCCAAATCATATATGACCTTTCGAAGAAGTGTACTCCTATCGTGCATAGAATGGAAAAACTTCCTGGTTCTTTCAACTTTGGTGGTAACCTTCTTTATAAGATTACACTGCACTCTTTAGTCGATTTAACTATTTTGTAATCTTCTAATTGCACTTTCTTTGCTATTATGTGTTTCAAGAATTTTTCGTAGTTCGACATCTGTTCTAATGCATCTGCAAATGAGATATTTATATGCAACTTCTTAAACATTTCTACAAATCTCTTGAACTATCCTTGATTTTTTTTGTTTCTTGAACAGTTGAGGATATGGTAAGGGTGGATTTATTAATGGTGGATTATCCGAAAATGTAACTCTCCTCAGTAACATATCTTTTTTCTGCCTATCTCCCCTATTTTCCTTTGAATCGATATTGATTCTTCTGCCAGTGCTGCTTCTTTTGCGGGCACAAATGTCACTATCCAAGTGTTCTACATCTCTTAGTTACTACCAATCGATTTGCTTCCTTATGTCATTCATCATATATCTTGGACGTGCTGGATCATTGGTTTTTCTTCCACTCCTTAATTGGGCTGCATGTGCATTTGCCATGTGAATATTGTTAGTGATAAACTATTCTTCCTTTTGTGAATTCCAAGTACTTGTAAGCTGACCTATTTGTCTCTAAGCTGACCTAGCTTGCTCTTCAGTCATCTTGATTCCTTTCGTTTTCTTTCCTTTGTTCGTTCTTTCAATCTCGGGTCGTAAGGCACTAAGTCATTCTTTCCCTTGCTAACCATGCACTAATTATCCCAGAAAAGAAAATAGAAAAAATCAAGTGCAGAAAGTCATACTAGAAACTTAAGCTTTTTTATTTTTGTTTTGATGAACTTAAAAGTAAAATATCGAAAATGAAGCTTTACAACTTTTCAAACTAAGTAATTCTAATGGTTACCTATTCCCCGACAACGGCGCTAAAAACTTGATGTGTGTGCCGCAAGTTTAACGACTTGTAGTAATAGTGTAATCAACTTATGTTGATCACAAATATCGTCCTTAGGGAAAGGTTATTGAACTAGTGGTTTACCTATTTAACTTTGAATTATTGCTAAGGAACTCACTTTTTAATTGGTTTTATACTAACTAAACTAATCTAACAAATCAATGTAAACTTTACTTGAACTCTTGTATTAAGGATATCTTAGTTCACAACTTCACCTAAGTAATTTAATACTATGCTTTTTCAACATTTTTACATCTTAATATGTTGTGTGTAATGCCTAATTAGAATAGGCATATTCCTTCAAATCCACTATAAACGATTGTCGTGACGGAAAAATTCTAATGTGCAAACTAGAGCTCCACCTATCAGTGTGGATAATGTAATCTCCACATTGCTTTAAGTCACAAATCATTGGATTCATAACCAACTAAGTTTACTATCCGTGCCTCCCTAATCAACAACTATCACTTGATGTTGTGTATTTTATGGTTGTACCGTTCATGTCTGGATTAAGAGCTTCAATGGCCATGATAACTCCTAAAACTAATATCATTAAACATGTGGCGAGATTAAACATGTGGCGAGTATTTCTAAAGTATTACACTCAAAATCAATACAAACTCCAACCATTGCACTTCTTATATTCACTTTTTAGTCATATTCAAAGCATATCATTCATACCATAGGATCCATTGATCCCTAAGATAAATAGATAACTCACGTTTCATCGAAACAAACATATTACAATTCATAATGGAAGTCATTGCAAATCAGAGATGAATATAAATATTGCCTTGAATTAATCAACGAAACCAAACTTGAATTGCAAACGTGAAGTCTTTAATCTTTTCTTTGCATAAATACCATAAGACTCAAACTCAGTGTAAAACTTATGCTAAATTACTATAGTGGTGGCTAGTAGTTGGTATGTGTTAAGTTTACCACATCTTAATACCTATTTATACTCTCTAATAATAATTAGAAACCTACTTCATAATTTTAAATTTCTATTTCCTATGTGTCTGGTGCAGTCACTTATTGCCTAATGCCATGCCATATAGCCCTTCGCACCGCCACTTCATGTGTATTGTTTTGCTTCCTGGTGTTTCAACACTGTCACTAGCTTACCCGATGCCGTCACCTTTTTTCACATAGCCACAAAAACACTAGACCTACGGAGTTGTTTTTTTTTCACTTTTTCATCTTTCCCATGCTGCGCCTTTCCTTCCCACACTGTGCCTTATGTACTTACAACGTCAATGCATATAGCCATGACGCCAATGTGTTTTTGTGGTTTTTTGCTTTGTTTCTTCTTATTTTTCCTCAATTCCTTTCTTTACACCATAATTCCTTGAAAATGTACTAATATCATGAATTAGCACTCATTTAGGGATATTTATTCTAAATATACGACTAAACTAACCTTATATAAAAGTATAAATAATCACTTGTCAAATTCTATAATTCTTTATATTTCTAAAACTCTTGTTAGCATTTCTCACTTTCACTTAATTAAGTAAGTAAACTCTAACTTTTCATTTACAATTTTTATTCCTTCCCCTGCTTGCACTAAGTCTTTATTCAATTTGTATTTTCAAGTAAGATTTACACTTATTATAGAATCATTTAAAGATCTAAACTTTTCCACAAGAAATGTTCTAATTTCTTGCTTTTGTTTTAAGTTCAAGGTCTTCTCCAGCTCTAGGCTTCTAATTATAAAATCATACCGTTGTTGCTACATTTCAATTTTTCTTCTTCCAAATTTAAAAGACTCTTTTGAGTTTCATATTAACAAGATAGTTAAAATTCACTCATCCTCAATTAAAGGCATGAACATGCAAATGCACTACTTATTCATTACGTAGTACTATATATAACCTAATCCACACTACTTAAACATTCAAAATAGTAAATAAAATGAAAAATTTATACACTACCATACTTTCCTCTTTAACTGCTTCAAAATAAAATTTAAACAATAATACCTGCAGTGTTTATCCTTATTTCTCAACTTATATTACTACTTCCCATAGTGTAATATAGTATCGATACCCCAAATTTAAACCAAACCTTGTATCAAGGTTTATAAATAAGCTTGAAGCATGAAAACACTAGAACACACAAACATATATAGTAACACAAGTTATAAAATCATAACTAAACTAAACATACAATTTAAACAACTAAATATTTAACAAAATATCCCAAAAGTAAAAATGAACTGGTATCAACATAACTCTCATCTCCCCAAGTCTAAAAGAATCCTAAGACACAAATAGTAGGACTGTGCATCATCATTATCATCTGCATCATTAGGTCTAGCATAGGATGGTGACAATGGACACTCCACCTTTCTGCTCTACACCAAATCTGGATCAAACACAAAGTTGAGTGCTGCTGGAAAGCCAAATGACTTATCAATAGGTCTCATCCTTCAGCTCATTTTATATCTAGCTATGTCCCTTTAATGATCGATAAACAACATTAAATTACACTAGCTATTCTGTTGGTCTTGCTATCTCCTCTGCTTATCTTGTTCATAACATAACAAGGTTTCTTGGTACAAAGCTCTGTTTTCTCTAAATGATCTCTGCATCTTTGCAATCCACAACCTCTGCTGCTGCGGGGTCAAGTCCTTAGGTGGTGGTACTAGTGCCTGTGGTGGAGGAGGTGGAAAGACCTCGTGACCATCCAAGTGAATGTCTACTGTCTATGGGTCTACAAACGTGTAGCACTCTGTGAATCTCTACTGTTGTTGCTCCTCCTCTTCTCCACATCCTTCATCTTGCAATTCAGGACTAACCTCGCTGCTACTGCTACCTAATCCTCTTGCCATTTGACCAATAACTCAGCCCCAAGTCTAGCTCCCTCGGCTATCTCTCACTCCTCCTCGGAGTCTTGATAACCAAGTGGTGATTTCTATGTAAGCATGAAAGCCTTATCCATGGTTGCTTTGGCCTCAATATTGAATTCTTTTTCATTTCTTAATCGCACTCCGTCCCTCAAGCACATCTGAGTGATCAATATAGGAAACAACAATTTGTTGTCTCTTTCTGACATGATGGACTCAGATTGTTGTATATGATCTCATCGATGTTGATCTTCCCGTTCTTTATAATCTCATAAAGATAAGCCATTTTCGCCTTATCGATCTCATCTTGCTGAGTGGTAGGGTATAATGAAACAACAAGGAAATGTCACCACATTCGATAAACTTTCCGAACACTCCCCTTCTTAATGTGCTTTGGCACATTTTCAGCTCCCATTACGCATTCTTGTTGTCCTTGGACAATTAATGCTGTCTCTATGGCTCTAAAAGTGTATAAGTTATAGGGTCTTTCATATATCTTATCTGGGAAAATTGGTTCAGCATAAAAAAAACTTATCCATAGATGTTATTAATTTCACATCTATTAAAGGGAACAAAAATTCCTCTTACGCTCATTGGCTCATCCTTCATAGTGAACTTCGCACTAGCATAAAGTTCGTACGCAATCTCACTCACTCTTTTAACTTTGTTCTCTTTATTATCTTGAAAGAAATGCCCAATTTTGTTGACCAATGAAATTGTTCACTCGTTTGTGATATTTTGCCGACAACTTTATACTCTCTTTCACAAGTGAACTACATATGTTGAATATCTTCCTATCTATTTTTGGCCTCTATACTAATGAAAAACTTGGATTTTAATGGCATGGGCTTATTTGTGGGATCTTTCGAGTTAGCTGCCTCGAAGTCATTTGATATAGCTTGACTAACTTGCTTCCTTTTTTTCGTCATTTCTTCGAATTTCGCTAATACAACAACAATGCAACTAGCAACTCGGATTTTCAAATTACCTTAAAATCAAAATTTATATCACATGGATCATACAAATGCCAAATGATGCAAATACATAAACTAGATCTCTATGGTATATTAATGCTCAGTATTCACATAACTTGCATTTCCATATCCAACCTCAAATCCACAATTCATACAATTTCATCAAAACTTTCAAACATCAAAGCATAACTAATGAAATTGTAGTTTTTTTTACCTAAATGTCGGTTAATTATCAGTGTAGAGCACTCCTCCAAGTTTCTATCAATACAAGCCCTCTCATTTTTCTAACAAACTAGAACCCTAGTTTCTTTTGAGTTTAAATCCTCAAACTCAAGCCCAATCATTCCACCTTATGCAAATACATAATGCACTATCCTTTTTTACTCTAGGAACTCTCTTATCTCACTTATAAATGATCAAACTTTGGCTTTAAAGGGATGTATACTAGGTGGTTGTGGCAGGGTTTTGGTGCAAGTGTGAAAAAAGTGGTGAACAAGGGGTTTTTAATACCTCCAACGATGCTAGCACCATGCCTTAATAGGCATGGCATCATGACAGCGCCACCATAGCGTTGAGGACATTGTGGTGTGTTCTTTTTATTGCTCTGTTGCCTTGCTAGCACAATCACTAATACCCCCAATTTTGTGGCTTATAACCACGACGTCGAGCAGTCTGCCAACGTCTTTCGCCTACAATTTTTGTCAATTTCTCTTTAACACACCTTTGACTTTGTGTATCACTTACATAACATGTCGTGATCGCATGAAATCCATGTAAATATAAAAACTCAATAAAAACTTACCTCACCTTTGCTACTTAAACTCCTTCGCTCTTTTACGCTCTTTCATGAGTGAGACATTTCCATTTTGATAAATCATCGTCTTGTAAATGGTGTTTCCTGCAGATTCGACACAATTTTTTGAAAGTTAGAACTAAAACATTTAAATTTTAATTAACTAAACTATATGCTATTTAACTAAAATTTAAAAACTTAAAACTCAAAACTCTAGGGCTGCCTCCCAGTAGCGCTTAGTTTAGCGTCATTAGCCCAACGCCTTTTTAGCTCGTTTACTCCGAGTCTTAATCGAGAAACTCTAATTGTAGATCGAAGATTATAATGTTGTTCCCATTTGGATATAATTCTTCGCCATCGACAAAGACAACCGTCTCGGCATCATCACCCTCATCGATACACATTGTGATATTCTTCTCTCTTATGTACAAATTGACACTGGCAGTGTTTAAGAATGGCCGCCTGAATATCATAGACACATTATTATCCATGTTGTGATTGATAACTTGAAAATCTGCGATGAATGTGAATCTACTTACTTTCACAAGCACATTCAAGACTCTTCCAAGAGTTGGTATCAAGTTGTCATTTACTACTTGCAAACTTGTAGTATCGGGACAATTGATCTTTAAATCGACATGCAACATGTCCATTAGTGGCATGATATTGACTGAGGCTCCCATATCACATAAGACATTTCTAAACTGGTGCCCATCAATGTTTATTGGCATGCATATCTCTCCAGGATTTCTCCTTTTGATAGGTTGAAGTCTTGGGATGAACTTGAACTTTGGTTCCGACTTCTTCGGATCCACCTTGATGACATTGCCTTGTGGGGCTTCTTCAAAAGGTCCTTCATCTTTTTACTTGCCTTCCATTATTGCTTCCCCTTTTTCTTTAAGGAATTGATACTTTGTTGCTTAAAACCATCAAGTTCATCTTGCCTCACTTCCGTGCTGTAAAACAACTTAACCTTTTGAGCATTTACTTTAAACGTCTTACCACTATTGGTTATTAGCGCTACCTCCCTATAAGGCCAATTAGCAACTACCTTGAATGGTCCTGACCATCGTGATCTTAATTTTCTCGAAAATAATTTCAGTCTTGAATTAAATAACAATACTAGTTGTCCTGACTCAAAGGATCGGTATTCAATCCTTTTGTTGTGCCATTATCTTGATTTCTCTTTATAAGCTTTTTCATATGCGTCAAGTCTAAACTCGTCTAGTTCCATCAATTGAAGTAATATGACCATCCCTGTAGCTTGAAAATCCATATTGAGCTTTTTGATTGCTCAATATGATATATGCTCTAAATCTACTAGTAAGTGACATACTTTTTCATAGACCAACCGGTATGGAGATGTGCCAATTGGTTTTTTGAATGCCGTCTTGTATGCCTATAATGCTTCTTTAAGGTGGAATGCCCAATCTTTTCTCTTGGTTTTTCTAGCTTTTTCCAAGATTTGTTTCACTTCTTTGTTACTTAAGCTCGAGTGATGTCTTATGCGTTACCATATTTCTTTAACAACGTGTCTAAGGCTATGTTACGGAAATGCGATCCCTCATCACTGACTAATGCTCTAGGTGTTCCGAATCAACATAAGATGTTTTCTTAATGAATTCAATGACAACTTTTGGATTATTGGTTGCGGTTGCTACGACTTATACCCATTTGGATACATAATCCACTGCTAACAGTATATATTGTTTCTCATTTGAAGTAGGGAATAGTCCCATAAAATCTATTCCCTAAACATCGAAGAGCTCGATTTCCTAAAAAGTGGTTTGTGGAAACTCCTGCCTTCTAGAAATATTTCCTATTCGTTAGTATTCATTGCAAGTTTTCATAAAAACATATGAATCCTTAAATAGATTTGGCCAATATGATCTGCACTGTAACACTTTAGCTGCCATTCTTTGTGCTACAAAGTGCCCCCATATGGTGATGAATGACATCCTTCCAAAATGCATACAAATTCGACCTCTGCTACACATCGTCGAATTAATCCATCATTGCATCTCTTAAAAAGATATGGCTCATCCAAAAAGTATGACTTCACATTAATTAGGAATTTCTTTTTTGCTGCATTTGTTAAATCTGGAGGAAACACTCCGCATGCCAAGTAGTTAACGTAGTATGCGAACCATGGTGCCTCTTTTTGAACCTCAACCTTTTGCACTTTTTCTGATTTCTCTGGCTTCTTAATTGCCATTGTATTGATATTTTCTAGCTTATATATCACTTGCTTTTGTCTTGGCTCCTTTATTGTTGTAGTGCTTCATGTGAATAACACTCACGTTCTCCTTAGGATTCGTGATGGTGTTGCTAGAAAACTGTCCTTCTTTTCTCGAGTTCAAGGTTGTAGCAAGCTGACCAATTTGTCTATCTAAGTACTTGATGGATTGTGATCGCTCATCATCCATCCTCTTCATGGATTGCTTCACTCATTCCATCTCTTTCTTGCGCTTTTCATGGCACTCCTTATTTCTCAAGTCCATGGCTTGCAAGTACTTCTCAATTGACTTCAATAAAGTCATCTCTTAGCTCTGCTCTAGCTTCCCCTATTGGACTTGTTGATTGAAGTCTTGAGGTAACTTTAGTGCATTATCAGGATATCCATAAGAGAAGCTCGGGTTGTTGTTGTTGTATCTTCGATAAAATTGTAGAGTTATTCCTCTCACCTTAAAGTTGATCTCGTACCCTTGGTTGTTCATGAAATTGATGTCCTCATAATTCATTCCATGCTGTATGTGCATTTGGTTAATCACCAAAGCATGGTGATTATTTTGTTGTTGTACTACTTGTGGACCTTGGTGTCCCATTTACAATTTCACAATTTGATTGCTTAAATATGATAGCTACGCTATAATTGCAGCTTGCGAATCAATCTCATATACCCCTGCTATTTTTCTTACGGTGGAATGACTATCGGCTGTAGAACTTAGAGACATAAGATCAAGGAGATCTAATGCTCAATCATCATCCTTAGTTAGTAGAGAACCACCAGTCGTGGCCTCTATTAGTGTTCTTGTGCGGTAGTTTATCCTATAGTAGAAAGTTTGAAGTTATGCTCATTCCACATATCCGTGCCCAAACATCTCCTCAACATCTCTTTGAGTCTTTCTCAAGCCTCGCCAAGAGACTCGGTGTCTTCCTGCTTGAATTGATTGATTTCCAGCTTCCTTTCGCTGACCTTCATTGGGGGAAAGAACTTATCAAGAAATCTTTCGTTGATTTCCACCCATGAGGTCATACTCCATACGTTCAGTCCTTTGAACCAGGATTCGACATTTCCTCCCAATAAGAATGGAAAAGTATCATCTTGATCACCTCCTTTATAACTCCGGTGATGTACACGGTGTCACTCTTCTTCAAGAAATTCTCAACATGTGAAACTGAATCTTCATTAGATAGCCCATTGAATAAGCTATTTTGCATCATGTTTATCAAAGACCGTCACAGCTCTAACTTAGTAGTGTTGGTTGGAAGCCTCATCACTCCGTTGTAAGTCTCCTGAACTTCTGGCTTAAAATAGTCACGAAGACATCTCTGTCCTGGCACTCTATCTTGCACTATAAGATCACTTTCAAGTTAGTTATTTCCTCAGCCTTGTTGTTGGTTTCTTGCTTGATCCTTAGCAATCTTGATTCTTTTTTTTTTTCTTTCCTTTATTGGTTTTGTCAATCTCAGGGTTGTATGGCACTAAGTCATTCTCTCTTTTGCTACGCATGCACTAGTTATCCCTGAAAAGAAAACACGAAAGATCAAGTGCAAAAAGTCAAACTTGAAACTTAAGCCTTTATTTTTTTTTTTTTTTTATGAACTTAAAAGTAAAATACTTAAAATAAAAACTTAGCAACTTTTCAAACTAAGTAAGTAATACGAAGTAGCTACCTATCCCCGGCAACGACGACAAAAACTTGACACACGTCGCAAGTATAGCGGCTCGCTTATAGTAATATTGTAATCAACTTACATTGTTCACATATATATTTCTCAGGGAAAGGTTTTTGCACTAGTTGAATACCTATGTAACTTTGAACTATTGCTAAGGAAATCCCTTTTTAAATGGTATGGTACTAAACTACTTTATCTAACAAAACAATATAAACTTTACTTTAACTCTTATATCAAGAATATCTTAGTTCACCACTTCATCTGGGTAATGAAACACAATGTTTTTCAACCACTTTTACATCTTAATATGTTGTGTGCAATGCCTAAGTAGAATAGGTAGAAATCCTTCAAATCCACTTTAAACCACGGTTGTGACGGAAAAGATTCTAATGTGCAAACTAGAGCTCCACCTATCGGTGTAAATAACATAAGCTCCACATTGCACTAATGCTCCAAATATTTAGATTCATAACCAACTAAGTTTACTATCCGTGTCGCACTAATCAACAACCATCACTCTATGTTTTGTGTATTTTACGGTTGTACCGTTCATGTCTAAAAGCTTCAACGACCTTGATAACTTCTAAAATTTAATATCAATACGCATGTGATCAATATGTCTAAAGCATCAGACTTCGAATCAATACAAATTCTAATAATTGCACTTTTTATATTCAATTTCTTATCGAGTTCATAGAATAACATTCATACCATAAGATTAATTGATCCTCAAGTTTAATAGACTACTCACGCTTCATTGAAATACACATATTACAATTCATATTGAAAATCAGAGATGAATATAAATATATTACCTATAATTAAACTTATAAAACCAAACTTGAATTGCAAAATTGGAGTCTCCAATGTTTTCTACCCACAAATCTTCTTAATACTCAAAATCAAAGTAAACATATGCTAAAAGACACTGATGGTGGCCAATGGTTGATATGTTAAGTTTACCACGTTCTAACATCTATTTTACTTCATAATAACAATTACAAACCTACTTCATAATTTAACTCAAAATAAGACTCCAACTTTCTAATTTCTTCCAATCTGTCGATGTCACTTATACCCCAACACAGTGTGTGTTGTGCCACGGCGCCACCACTGCGTCGTCTCCTATGCGCAATTCATCATCTCATGTGACCTCGACGCCCTGCGTTAAGTACACAACACCGTCCCTTACTCTCCACAATGCAGCCATAGTGCCAAGCCTACGACCTTGATTTCTTCACTTTGCCTTCTCTCCCACATCATGCCTAAGTCCTCCACACTATGCCTTATACACCCACAACCCCACCATGTGTAGCTACATCACCAACGATACTTTCGTACATTTTTGCTCCGTTTCTTCTCTTTTTTCTTCTTTCTTTCCTTTACACCTTAATTACCTAAAAATACATAAACACTATTAATTTAAGCTCATTTACATATATTTATACTAAATACACTACTAAACTAATCCTATATATAAGTCTAAATAACACTTATCAAGTAGTAAGAGAGGCCAATTCCACAGAGACAATGAGGAACTTTTAAGTTAATTAAAATAGGTGTGTTTTCTAATTTCAACCTACTTAAGCTATTAATAATTTAAAATACACAATAAAAATTCAAATCAAATTAAAGATTACGCAATACATAATTAACCTAGATTGAGGGTTGTATTAAGTCATGCAAACATTGGATTAATCATTTGAACTATAAAGTTCCTTTTCCGTTGAAATTCTATAGACGTGTTATAATAATTGACACAATGCCCGTCACCCAGGTTTCCTTAAGATAGTGAAAGGAACATGCGATGCAACAACATACTAAATAAGATGCAAAAACCCCGAGTGCTCTGTAGATTTTCAACAAATTAGCAGCCTTAAATTCTATAAAAACACTTGTTCTAAGTAATAACTAATGTGTGTTGCTACTAAATTTGTACTTCAAAAATACTTAGGATTTAGAAAATGAACAATCCATTATCCTAGTTATTACAAATGTAATCTTCTTTACGATGCGATAATAAGACTACTAGTTATGGTCTCTAACACTCTCACATGCATTGGCAATTACACACCAAGGATGCATACAATGCAAGCACATAATCTTTCGAAACCGTGAAATCAAAGTTATAAGATCTCAATAAAAAGAGTTTTGAATCAACACCAAGATCTCATAAAACCATGTTTGCATTATTAATGTCCCTTAGTCTAGTGAGGAGTTTTAACTATTAATAATCATAACAATGAATTTGTATTTATAAATCAAAATATACCTTCTACAATGATCGCAACTTGATAAATCTTAATCCCTAAAAGCACGTGAGTTTTTCAAAAAGGGAATGATAACAGCTCCCTAAATGTGTAAACCCTAATCTATTTATACTATTATAGGATAAAGTTGAGTTTATTATCCAAACCCTACAAAATCGTCAAATCCGAGCTTCATATCTCATAGATCTTCCTAGCACCATACGTTCAATTTGCAAAATTGATGGGAATCTTTGAGGGGGCGCTACAATGCTTTGTTTTTCCTTCATTTATTTCCTAGATCTGATTCAATGTCGTCTAACGCCTTATGTTCAACCTCAAGGTGCTAAGGAGCATTGGTCATTCTTTCAGTGCTTTTGCACGATTTTCTCTAGGGCATTAGCAATTGTCTATACGTACTAATTCCATTGTCTTTCCTGCAATTCTCCAAGTTTAGCTCAAGTAATTCCTCAACAATTTTAGGTTAATGCCAATGTGTTGAGCTTAAATTCAGCTTTTTAACTTGGGGTTTTACAATAATTTTATCTTTTTTTCCAAATTGCTTGTTTTAACCCTGAAAATACTAAAATAAAACATAAGTACTATAAATAAGGAATAAAATCTCATAAAACACACCAAATCTACACTAAAACATAACAAATTTGTAGACTTATCAAATACTTCCAAACTTAGTCATTTGCTCGTCTCGAGTAAATGAGTATAATATAAGTAACTTGTATACAAGGAACTCGCATTACTTCTAAAATTCCTAACTTCAACTTAATGGTTTCGTCCAATCTTATGATTTTGCCAAACTTGAAAAAAAACACTCAAGCAGAGCCGATACTTCAAGTCAAGATATTTTGAGAACTTTCCTAAGGAATACTCTGCCAAATACTAGGCTTCATCAAGACTAAAGCCTTCTATTACTCACAAGTTACCTCAGAATATATATTCAAGCCAAAAACTTATAATCTCCAAACAGAGCATTGAATACTAAGATTCCACAAATAGAACTTATAGAACCATCTCCACTAACAAAGTCAAGGCATCATTTGGGGTCAATAGGAGTTGTTCTTTGAGGTCGTTTTTGTGGGGGTGTGGTACAAAGGAACATTTATTAAGGGATTTAAAACATTGGAAAAACTTAACCTAGCTATAAGCACTCGAACTAAATATTTTATTTGAAGAGTTTATTATTATTTTTCTTTTCCACTCATTTGATAATACTCCATTTTATCTGACCCAATTCATGTTTTTATTTTTGGAAGATATTTTATATTTCCTTGAAATTGTTTTAGGTGGGACTTATTCACTCAGTCACCTCTTATTTGAGGTTTTGTACTCTTGTCAGCCATTCTTTTTTTCACTATGATTAAGTAAGCTCTACAACTAAGTTTTAAAGGTTAATAAGGCTAATGGTTTATCGGTTCAATGATAGGTAATGGAAGAAGCAATTTGGGTTGGTTCAAAGTATAAAGCTAGGGAGAGATTTATAGGTAGGCTAAGGTTAATTGCTAAGGCAAAGAAGGCCTATGTCTTCCCTCAAACTTAGTCTCAAACTATCTTTCTGTTTTGAATAGTATGCAAACCTATTTTGGAATAAATAGAGATTTAAGTGACACTTGTTCTATTATGACCTTCTACCCGTTCTCATATCTAGCATAGAACCTCAACTCCATACTAGCACTTTTTGGTGTTGCCTCGGTATGGTAAACCAATAACAAAAAAGACTTTCATTTTAACTCTACCTCAGGTCTTGTATCTCAATGACAACATTAACCCACATTTTTCCTCAATTATCCACCATTATGTCTATACTAGAATTGGACATTTCTTTTAAGCTCATTACAACGAATAATACGTGAATGAAATGAAGATAGATAAGAGAAGACAAGATAAGGAATGTGTAGCACCATCAAACCATTAATCCCATAATCGAAGAATAAATCGTATTACCTATACTTTTCGCTAGAATATTCCCTAAAATCCAATAATTTTGTGAAACATTTACCACATCTTCCATATATGCTTCATCCATGCTTTCCATCCAAACCGCATACCTGCGATACCCTTAAACTTATCTCGAACCTTGTCCTCAAGGTTCAAGAAAGTAATAGTTAAGACCCATCTCACTAATCACTGACTTAGCCTAATTACCTTAATTCGGCACCCAAACCATACAATCAACTTTGTGCCTTAAAACACCTTTCAATTAATCCTTTTTAGTGCTCCAAAACTAAATTTAGATCCTTAACAGACCTTAATTCTTGATCTGCTTAATTAGAGCAAATTAGGAAATCATACAATTATTTTTCGTATTTCGTAAAAATTTCGGCATTACCCTCCCTAAAAGTGGCATGCTAGAAAAGTTTACCTAATAGACAACAAAGTTGGAGAGAAGCCTAGAAGGACTCACAACTACCCTCGGTTCACAATATATATTAAATTTAAATTTATAAACTAACTTAAGAGTCTCAGTTACCTTAGTTACAACTTTACAAGCCCAAAAGATAACCAAAATTGGACATAAACAAATCAACTTACTTTAAACTAATTTAGAAGACTCTTATAACCTTCCAACGATGTTTCACTACCTACACTCACCCTAGGAACCCCAAAACAATATATATAACATGATTACTACAAGAAAATTAAACTTTAAACTTGAAAGTATTCACAAAAAATCTTTAAGACTTGCTTATTCTTCTTTGTCTTCACAAAGAACTTGACATCATACAAAACAACTCGAAGATGTCAGGTAAGTAACTCCTACATTGCTATGTACTCCTGCGAATGTTAGTTCGAATACATGGAGATATGTAATTGCATTTTTAAATAACAATAAATTTATATAACAACGTGAAACCCTTTTATTACTATTCAAGGTTCATAAACATTTTGGCTGACCTACGAATGAACCTAGAACATTAATAAATGTCCAATGCATGCTATCCGAAATCAACATTGCTCGCTAATAGATTTACTCACATTTAGTTTATTTCACCTAGACATGATACATAGTCTCGACTAGATTTACTCACACCTAGTCTATTCCACCTGAGCAGGATACGTCATTGAGACCGAACATGACTATGTGACCCATATGCCATGTATGCATGACCAAGAATGATAAGAAATTCAATGCAGACTAAACACAAATGCAGGTACAAAGGTAAATTCCACAATAAATAAAGATCATTGTACAACTAAAAGTTGATTGCGAAGCCTCACATTCTTTTCCCCGGGTTTCAAGTACTTCCACATATCCTATTAAACCACTATTTCAACATTTTAGAGTTACAAATGTATTTAACACTTTAAAACCATTTTCAAATTACAATGGAGTTCAAGCTGCTTTTAAACTCTAACAATCCCTTTAAAGTCTCTCAAACACTCTTCACACCTCTTTTTCATGTTTTTGAGTTCCAATTAGAGTCCCAAACCATTCCTTTAACTTGCAAAAAATATTAACTCACCTATGTATTTCACCTTAGATCCTAAACCACAAATTGGACTCTAAAATAGGTCTTAACCACCACTACAAAAAAACAGCAAATCAGAAACGGAAATTTCCGTCTCTGATTTGTTAAAATTCCGTCTCTAATTGCAGTCAGAAACGGAACAGAGACGGAATCAATTCCGTCTCTAAAAACGTCGTCGCTGATTCAATCAGAAACGGAATTCGATTCCGTTTCTGATTTAGAGACGGATCAGAAACGGAATTTATTCCGTCTCTAATTCCGTTTCTGATTAGAGACGGAATAAATTCCGTTTCTGATTATTTCCGTCTCTGATCCGTTGCTAATCAGAGATGGATCAGAGACGGAATTTGATCCGTTTCTGATTTATGTATCTACATAAACGAAAATTAGAGACGGAAATAGCAACGGAATCCAAAGATTTCGTTGCTATTTCCGTCTCTAATTTTCATTTTTGTTTAGTTTTTAAAGTCTTACATATATAGGTCTCAATCCAAGCACATTTAACCTGCCAATATATAATAAAAATCATCGCCTGCACCCCCTCCAACAACTCCTTGGGGGTGCTAACATCCCCCCAAAAAATAAAATTTGACATTCATACATCGACAATATATATCAACAAATATTCAATTGAAAGAACAAAAATGTAAAAATCAAAAATTGAAAAAGATATATATCCAAAAAAAATTGTATAGTATTACAAATGCTCCAAATTTCTAAGTATTCACAAAACCACCAATCCTATTGTTCAACAACCACAAAAAAAAAAAAAAACTTACAATCCTATAAATATGCACAAAAAGAATTATCAATCGAAAAGTCTTGAGATGTTCTTCAACACCACCTGCACAGCCAAGGGAAAAGAATTATCAATCGAAAAATACACGTATGTTCTTCACATGTTACATTACATCAGTAATCAATTAATGAAATTTTATGGGAGGGGGGAATCAGTACGGATCAAGAAAAGTAAAATTAGACAAATCAGGTTGAGGAAAAATTCAAAATTATGATGTAGAAAACAGGCTATCGAATTTGTCATCTACAAATTATTTATACATAGCATACAAAAGAATGGGTGCACATATAAACACGACACCATTCATTCCAAAAAAGATGCTAAGTAGTCGAATAATCAACCTAGATAAACTTTAACATGGAGAATGAGTCTAATCCCAAGTGAAATCAATATTTAAGAGCATAACAGAAAATAGGAAACTGCAACTTCATTTCAAGCTAAGGCATCCACATTTTATGGTTTTAAAAATAAAAATGAGTTTTGATACGGATCGCTTCACAGTGACAACTCATTTTAGGCAACAAAGAGAACCAAGATTAGGTAAAACCAAAGAAATATTAACAACTCATCGCATGTTCATAACAAATTACAATTAACGTACGAATCAAGATTGCAATACGAAATTCTAAACATAGTCATTTTTTGCCCTAACAAAACGTGTAGCAAAGCAGAAACATTATATTATCAAGAAAATTAGCAAAGGAACACAAACATACTTAAAAATGACATGAGAAAAACAGATCGCATCCATTTTTATAAAAAAAAAAAATGTTTGAAGATCCCACACCATTTTCTCATAATCAGGAAGGAGGCTAGTGAAAGATTTGAAGTACACAAAATTCAAAGAGAGAAACTTACCGACGTCCCGAGATTTCACGCAATGCTTCACCCAACGAGAAGTAGAATCAGCCATCATACTGACATTGTAACCCATATCTCTGAAGTATTCCGCAATTGTAATGCCTACAACAATCACACACTCATTAGTTTCGATAGGAGCAACACGAAGCATTATATTATAGCTGTGAAAAATATGGCACTTACAAACAGGACTGGAGTAAAAGAAAACGTTTCGATACTAAGAAGAGTATTCAAGTATCAAAAATAAGGCAATGGAAATGAACCAACAAAGTAAGCATATACTAGAACTTTGGGGTTTCAGTGGAGCTTAACAACTGCTTCTCATATGATATACTAGAACTTTCGGTACCAGTGTATATGGACGCCTCCCTAGCAGCCACAGGCATGTTAGAAGTATTAGCTACAAGTGTAGTTCGCTTCATAACAGATTCCTCACGACCATCAGGCAATGTCCTTGTCAATTGAGGAAAATCCATAAGAACCTGAAAAATTAAGGGATTACAAACTTCAACCTTCAATGCATAACAGCTTTATGATAAGCAACATAGACATCACATACCTCTCGCCATTTCATTTCCTCTTTCTCCACAACCAACATACACCACAGTATCAGAATTAGAGTACTGCATTTACCAAAAAACAATAAGCATAAATATCAAAGTCCAACTACACAACTTAATGTAGTAAGACAATCAAGAGAAGAAGATGAGTAGGAGCTCATAAAAATGGACAGCAGAGTGCTTTTTAGAAACTAGCAAAGACCATAAAAAAATGAACCTGCATTACAACATGAAACAAAAGAGTGCTTAGTTCAGCAGAGTTCTTTTTCGAACTGATCAAGTTTTCAAACTTAGTTCAACATAAAAATGGACAGCAGCACTATAAAACACGTTTCTAACTGATTCAAGTTTTCAAACTTAGGAAAATGAAAATACAATAAAATGAAAAATGTAAGAGAAAGATGTTACAACTAAAAATTTCAAAGGAAAAAAAGTATCTGATTCGCTTTGGCACTTAATTCAGCAGAGTGCTTTTTAGAAACTATAGGTGTAAAAAAATGATACTAACGGACTTCGTATTCAAGTGAATTAAAGAAGAAAAACAAAAACAAGAATGCAAAAGAATAATATCATCTATTAAATCAAATCATAAGCATTACTATATGCTAAAAGACACTAGAAACTATTTAGCATGGTCATTTAATCTCCTCCATGCATGATCTCAGTGGGAAGCACTATCAAAGTCCAACTACACAACTCATTAAAAAAATCAGTGATCACAATAAACAGATTAACGATATTACCCAAGTTTTGCAAAGACAAATAAACCAAGATTCTATCATAGTTTAGTGAATTTAAAGCCATACACACATGTGGAAGCAATAAAACTACTCTTCCATCTATGATGAATAGATCCATCTATTGAAACAAACCCATAGTGATTTATGATGAATTGATCATTTTAGAATGTCATTTATTTAGTCCTCAGGCACAATTTGTTTAGCCTCATGGAAAATGGACTCATGGTTTTTGGAATCTTATCATACTCATGGAAGTCTCCATCCGAAATCAAGAAAACCAATTCTACACTCGAAATTAAGTACCATTTTAACAAAAGACAGAATTTTCTTTAATTGGAAGGTAGATCACAACTCACAACATGGAAACACCACCATGACACCATCAACAACTCACAACATGGAATCTTATCATACATGCGCCTGCGCTTGTCCATAAAACTTTCCGGGCGATCCGAATAAGCGCAAGTTCATATTTCCAAGTTCCAATTGCAAAATTTCACAAGCCATGTTGAGAGCACGATTGCTTACTAGCAAGGCAAAGATAAGCAATGGTAGAAATAAAATTGTCGAAAAAGAACATACGAACTAACATTATGCGTCCACTCAAAACATACCTAAATGCAATGTCTTCTACAAACATTCGGTAAGTACCTACAAGAAAATTGTTTAACAAAGAAAAATGGGAGGGAAGAAAATTGAACAAATTGAAACAAAAACCGAAAAACACAAAACCAAACACGAAAGATCGAAGCTTTCAAGACCAAACAAAACTCTACCAAAACCCCATTACCGAAAACACAAAAACAAACCTTAGACACCACAAAACCCCAAGAAACTCACATGCAATCTTCGAGAAACCAAACAATAAAAAAAAATCTAAAATCGAAACCCTAGAAACCAAAAACAACTCACATCGAGAATCCCTAGCAAGTCGTCGACCGAGCTGGGGGTCGCCGAGGCGCGTCCGGCTTCGTTGAGCTCGAGCTCCAGTTCCTGGTCCGTCATTTCTCCGAATCTCCGCAGACCCTTCAAAACCCTATCGATCACGAACTCGATTTTAGACTCCACGCCTCATCAAAAAAACCCTAGAACGAACCCTAGAAACCAAGACGGAATCGGAGGGGACTAAATCTAGGGTTTGGTACGCGAAATCGATTCAGACGAACAACATGGCTATTGGTGAGAGTGAGAGTAGAGAGGTGCGAGAGAGAGAGAGCAGAGAGCGGCAGAGAGAGAGAGTGCGGTGACGGTGAGAAAGAGAGCAGAGAGCGGCGACGGTGAGAGAGAGAGAGGAGAGAGCGGTGACGGTGAGAGAGAGCGGTGAGAGCGGTGAGAGCGGTGAGGGAGAGGTTTGTTGAGACAGAGGTTTTGAGAGGTTTTGAGAGACAGAGAGAGGTTTTGAGAGACAGAGAGAGGTTTTGAGAGACAGAGAGAGGTTTTGAGAGACAGAGAGAGAGAGCTGAGTGATTTTAGGGAGAGACGGACTGTTGTGGGTATGTAGATCAAGCATGCACGAATCTCGAGACATAATGAACGGTTGAAAAAAAAGAAAGTTTTGGTGGGAATGTTGGCGCCATTTTTTAGAGACGGAATTTAATTCCGTCTCTAATTCCGTCTCTAATTCCGTCTCTGATCCGTCTCAAATCCGTCTCTGAATATTTCCGTCTCAATTCCGTCGCTAACTTTTTAATTTAGAAACGGAACTTATTCCGTTTCTAATTCCGTTTCTGATTTAGAAACGGAACTTATTTCCGTTTCTAATTCCGTTTCTGATTTGCTGTTTTTTTGTAGTGCACCTATTTAATTAGATTCAGAATCACCAACAAATTGCCTATGCATTCCAAATTAAAATTCATAACTCAATTGCTAAATCATAGGCTATTTTCATTGACCAATTAAGCATTGATATCATAAATATGCTACATAAATCGAAGCCTATATTATAATCAATAAGCTATAATTAAGAATCATAGCTCAAATTAATTAATTAAAGGTTCACCTTAATTCACTGTTATTCTTTGATTCTCAACTAGAAGTATGCATTCTCCCTTTCACTATTCATCAGTTGCTCTTATATGTACATAAAGAGATTGGGATAAGGGAGAAATAAAAAATCTAGACAAGGTAGGTAGAACCACAGAACCATTGCACTATTTAATGACCCATTTCACTAAGTAGACCAATTTACCTTTCTGTACTTGACCGTTATGTTACTATGACTTCATTAAGCTCGATCATAATGACATGGATACAATCGAGATTAGCAGCACACTAAAGGGTTGCCCCATGACATTGATCCACTTAAAATACACACATCATCGTCCTCCCATCTTCATCGCTGACTAGAGAATCCAATCTCTCTCTCTCTCTCTCTCTCTCTCTCTCTCTCTCTCTCTCTCTCTCTCTCTCTCACGTTTAAGAGAAGCTTAAGAGATATAATCACCGCCTCTATTCGTAAAGTTAAAAGGATCCACAAATCAATCCATCATCAACACATAATAATAACATCCACAACAGCAACGCAGTCACCCACCCCCATTTCACCCTTCCCAACTGAACCCAATACCCATTAGCCAATCCAAACAACAATCAACAACAACAACCATAGTTCATCATCATCAAGTCTTATCAAAATAATAAATTAGACTCACCTCTAATCGATGGTTCGATCTCCACCGCTCACCTTCAGTGCCATGTCCATCATTTTTACTGATCAATCGTGAGAGAGAGAGAGGACGCGCAGAGTAGGCATCGAGAGTGTAGATATAAAGTGAAGAGAAAAAGAGACACGAACTCGAGGGAGAAACAACCGAGAGAGGTGGGTGAAGAGGCGAAGAGATGGGGAAGACGACGAACATAACAGTCGATCCCCTTCACTGTTTCAATTTGGAAATAAAAAGGGTTGGTGGCCAAATGATCTTTTTTCTCTTTCAATTTTATCCTCTCCTTATATGGCCCAATGCCCTTTTAGGTCATTTTCCACTTTTTAACTTTATTTTCATGTTTATCTTTTAATTTAAACCAGAATTAAACCTCTAAAAATACCCCAATTTAGCTAAAAATTAGAGAATTTGCCAACGCTGCCCGAAACATGCGGATGCCGCGTCTCGACCTTAGCTTGATTCTATTTCGAGACGAATAGAGTTTAACACGTCCACTAGGCACACAACACACAAAAATAATATTTTTATTTATGATCCTTGATCGTTAATGCGTGGGTCACACCTTTGATACTTAATTTTTAACTAAAACCCGAATACACTTAATTAGTCACTAATCAAGTTTATAAAATTTTTAGATTTCACGATTCTTCCCAACTAAATAAAAATTTCTTCCTCAAAATTGAAACTTACTGGTTAATAGAACTAAAAGAGATATGAGAAATAATCTTTTCAACTGAACATGCAAATACTTTCCTCCTCAAGTAAAACCACTAATTGGATCGAATCACCTTCGTCGTATATAACAACTAGGTAGTAAAGATCATAAAAAAATTAGTTTTTCATTTTCGAATTCTTGGTATAATGAAAAGTTATATCCATTACTTTACCAATCATGGAAATGAGATGACCCAAACCCCGATGGGCCTGGACCGCTCGGCCTAAACCATCACCAAACACCTCGAGATGACCAAACGAGTCGGGCGAGTATAATGAAATGTTATATCCATTACTTTGCCAATCATGGAAATGAGATGACCCAAACCCCGATGGGCTTGGACTGGTCGGCCTAAACCATCACCGAACACCTCGAGATAACCCAACGAGTCGGGTGATGATCTCGTAAAGCCTTAACTTGCGGAAAACACACTAAGACATTCTACAAAAGATCATTGAGGCTAAAAGGTGCGGAAATAAAAACCTTTTAAAGTCTAACAATTGCAGAAGTACTAGTAGAAGTCTTACTTTCAACTTAACACATAAACTAAACAAGTTATGTGGGTTTAGCCATCTAGCCATATGAAATCCCCTGTTTATTACATAAAGCATCTTAAAACCAAATAAATATGTAGTACTCAAACCAATGCACATGAAAGAGATCTCCAACGCTACGACCTTCTTGTTTCCTTTGTTAAGAGTAGCAGTTGAGGTACCTGAGGTGGAAAATAGTGGGGTGAGTAATATTTCAATGGGCTCAATAAAGCAGAAGCCCACTTTACCATCAATCATCCAAGTAATACCTATTATATTTAGAACTAGATTTTCACATTTCAAGTCATGAGACCCATTATCATTTTCCAGGCATTTTAGAATACCATAACCAAACATAATAATATATAGCAAGATAAAAATAGAACAATGCCCAATATGATATTGTAAACAAGGATAAACAATGATAGTGAATGGCTTAGAGTCAAGAGGAGTGGCAAGTGTATGTCCAATCGGGCGGTAGGCATTAGCTTATCCTTCCTCCAATGATGCAAGTTAGACAATACGAGATTTACAAGTTTAATCACCTATTGTCCTATTCGAGTAATAGGGCTTAGCCTATATTTCCTCCAACACCGCGGATCCGACTGTGTGGAGTTCACAAGTCTAAGCCAAAAAATCGAGATATCTGAACTACTGCCTCAAGATATCATGGAATTCACTTATGATATCCAACCGCTACGCACCTAAAGATGCCATTAAAGTCTCTTATGACCTCTGAACTGCTACGCGCCTCAAGAAGTCATGGAATTCTCTTATGACATCTTAACTGCTACACACCACAAAATATCATAAAATAGCAGAGGGAGGTCATTAGTGGCCACCGACCCTCCTTTCAGTGGTACTAATTCAATCATTCAACATTATATCGATTCTAGAGGCATTCAAGAGATAGAGTACCAAAAAGGACATGATACGAAGCATCTCCATGAAAAGATATCAAAGTAGATTCCAGGTAATTCATGAATAGTTACTGAACTAAAATCCTAGCATATATGCTAGAATGGCATGATTGATATAGAGAAAACCCCACTTACCTCTAGCGCTGCTTTCTTATCCAATCTCCTAAATCCCCGAGAAGTTCAATGTGTTCTCCTCGAAAGTTTACATAGTTTAGATTTGATATCAATCACTGGACTTTGTTTTATTAGGATGATTTATTCTTATCCTTTTAATCCCATTTATCTTGTTGTTATTAGGTTTCATTTGAAAGATCACAACGCCAAGAAAATCCCAATTAAATCTTGGAAGGTTAAAATTGAAATTCAAGATTACTTTTGGTCTCTCAATCTTAAAACTTAATTTCAAATTAGCAAATCACTTGAAACCAATTTTGGTTGATCTCATGTTTTAAGACTCTCTTTTAGCTTTCCAACGTTATAGAGAACATCTAAAATAGAGTTTAAACAAAGTGGTTATGCCACTTTGATTGACACTGTTGATCGGTTGAAAATTAGTAAATCTGACGCATTGACGATGGTGCGTGGGTTATCCTATGCGATAGTGTGGCGGTGACACGTGTCGAGCATACACAATACTTTTTTGTATTTTTCTATTATTCTTAGTAATGGTAAATGAGATATCGTCTCCATAGTGATTTTGTAAATCTCTTCTGAACTAAGGCTACCCTAAAGTTTTATTGGGTTTAATTCACTTTAATTTAACTAATCTAATTAAAATAGGAATTAAACACTATCAAGATAAAAAAAACAATCAATTAATTAAAATAATTAAACTATAAGCAATTTAAACTACTTTATAAACTAATTTAATACAATTCAAAAAAACAATCAAGAAATCAATATAAATTAAATATCTTAACATTACATCTTAGAAAATGATATGTAAACCGTCATATCTGGACATTTTCATTAAAGCATAGTCATAATCAAATCGTCATATTTATATAATGATCCTAAATCATTAAACTCTAATCACAATAGGTTGATAGCCTTTAGCAAACTATCGACTTTCCTATATTCAATGAAATTAAGCCATATTCTTAACCTTGTAACTCTAAATTGATGAATTGTTTACAATCATCATCATCCCTAGAGTATTGTTTAGAATAACAAACTACTCATGCATAAACAAAACATAACAATGAATAAATAATTGAAAGACATAATAAAAATACCTTGTATTAAGCTGTTAAATCTTGAATCTCCAACAATTCTCCACAAACAATAAAACTAAACTAGTAAAGAGAAAAACTCTTGACTAAGAAATCAACTCTCAATATGATCAAATGCTAATAGAAGGCTCTTAATCTCAAAGCCATAAGGTCTTATTTATAGTTCCCCAATTGTACAAATCATAGATAAACTCAAATTCCTCGTAGTAATCTAAAAACTCATCACCGACCTCGGCGATTTGTTAATAAATCATATGTTGTTTACAAATAGCATAGTTAATTATTGAAAATATCTCTTTGTGCTTCACCGACTCAGCCAGAGGTTCCTTTGTAAATCTCGATTTGCTGTCTAGTCACTGGCTTTTCTCTGCTTTCAATTTAAGCATCAATTCTAATGTAATCTCATATCACTGGCTCACAGCTGGACCTTTATTAAGTTGACTATTTTGATATTTTTCTATTTTTCTTAATTTTCTTTAATTTTTCTAATTAAATCCAGAAATCACGAAAATAAGAGAATACCACTGTCATCATCATTTTCATCTAAAACCATCTTCAATTACATTATAAAATATGTCTAATTATTGACTTGTCAAATACCCCCAAACTCAAAACTTAGCTATCTTGAATACTCTCAATCATATTATTTTTTTCATTCTTTATATATTGATTTTAATCTAATTCATCTTAACTATAAATAATAGAAGTGATCCTCAAATAGAAACATATTACCCCTCAAGTAAATATAAGTTATGATATAATAGAATGATTTAGAAAAATAAACCATCCCTTAATAATAACTCAATCACCAAATGCAATACCTTTTATAATTTAAAGTTCAATTAATACTAAGGCCGTCACACTATATAGGTGTTCTCAATCTCTACTAACAAAAATCAAGCTTACGATGACTAGTATTGAATCTCAAAACACAAAATACTATATTAATCTTAATTTTAGAAAATACTTCATTAATAGTACCATAATCAAAATCAGTAGGAACTTTGCCAAGATATCAATGAATAGATCGTTGAAAACGTATTAGATTAAGAAATACTTCACCCAACCCTAACTTTAAGAACTCGAGCTTAATCTTTTCTTTGAAGAGTTTAAAAACATCCGCCTTTTTCATCTCTCATTTTTTCCTACTTCATCCTAATTATTATTTTTTATTATTTATTTTTTTTGCTTTTGAATTTTGAGTCCCTACTCCATTTCTTATGGACATTCTCACATTCTTCCTATTATAGATTCCTTGCTCCATTTTGTATGGAATCTATAGTACTCTCTATATATTTGTAACTAGGGTTGCTAGCGGGGCTGGGCGGGATGGTGATCGTAATTACCATCCACGTCCCTGCGAGTTGCAGGGCGAGGATTTATTCTCATAAATTCCCCTTGGGGCGAATTTTGGTGCCCCGCGCTCTACCCCGCGGGGATACTCAAGGGGCGGTTCCCGCGGTGCCCCATCGATTTTGTAAAAAAATATATATTTTGATTTTCATTCCTTGGTCATTTTGGCACTTATGTATTACTTCTCAATTTGTTTTAAAAAACTATTTTTCTCAAATAGGACTAATGTGGATTTGTTTTGTTGATTAAGTTACAAGTTATCATACTTAATTAAATATATAAGATTTCCAAATCTAGTTTGGCAAATATATTTCGATGATGTTCTAAATATAATTTGATATATCTTTATGATATAACGTATATATGTTATAGCATTAATTTAATGGTAAAAACAAATTTTATTGTTGGAGATCTTGTGTTTCATTCCATATATTACATATGTTTCAAATCAAAAAGTTAAATATTTTTTTGTAAAAAAATAAAAAAATGGAGAATTCTATGTAAGGGATGCGGGGCGGGGAATCCCTGCAAGTCGAGAACAATTACTGTCTCCCCCTTGCCCTGTGCCCCGTCCCATGGGGAGCAAAAAGTAGGGATTTTCTTGCCCCATTGGGGTGGGGCACCGCGGGGAACGGGGTTCCCCCACCCTACTTGCAACATTGTTTGTAACTCTTGTTGGCACTTCTCATTGTATACTAAATTTGATGAAAGTATTCTTTCTAACCTATAAAATTCATCAGTTTCTAACCCATTTCTTTTTGCAATTGTAGCATAATAACTTTTTATATATATACTATAAAAATACTTAATCAATAGCCTTTATATCACAAGATTCTTAGAAATTTGTCTTGTTCATCTTGCACTATTATTTTAATTTTCTACCCAATGTCATGACTAACACAAGGCAAGCAATCAATCCATATAAACTCATCTAGTGCGTACATCAACTAGTAAAGGTAATAAAAAAGGGTATAAAAATATTTTGATTCCTTCTATCGTAGAATTCACTTGGGTAATCAAAATATCACTTCCATTCAAAAATCTATTATATATTCATTCCATTATATTATATTCCTAACTAAAAATAAAATAACATGAAACTCATACTTACTTGAATTCAAAAGAAATTTTGAAAAAAATTCATTAACTAACTTGAGCATCGGAAACAATTTTGAACTTTTTAGATCAATTCTTATACTTATCTTCTACCTTTCTTTTCTTTCTTAGCTTTCTTTGTTATGCTTGTTTTGCTTCACCTAAAATGCCTCCAAACTCATTCCAAACCTTGTTCTCAAGGTTGAAAAACTAAATTGGGTTTCCAACAAAACAAATATACCTTGTGAAGCATAAACAAATCGATGTGTAATAAAAAATCTAATGAAACAGACAAATATATAATTCTACAAACTTCAAATGAATGGAATATAAGGTGAACATATTTCAATTATAAGCAAAAACTAAAGCAAGACCAATACAAATAATCATTCATTCATTCATTGAATACAAAAGAAAATAAAGTACACGGGGCAGTGTCTAGAAGCAAATTCATCGTTATCTTTATCATCCTCATCAGCTCCTATACAAGGTTATAAAAGATAATTGTCACGATTCAAATTCCTAATCCTAGCTAGTTATTATCTTAATCAGGATCACCGACCTGTGATGTGAGACCCGCATTGACGCTTATCGAGCATGCACAATAATTTATCGTATTTTGCTTTTATTTTATAGTAGTGGTAAATGAGATATTGTCTCCACATGGATTTCTCAAATCTCTTAAGAATTAAGGCTACCCTAAAGTTTTACAGGATATTTACTTGTTTCAATTTAATTAGTTTAATTAAATGGGAATCAAACACTAATAATATGCAAAAAAACTAATTAATTAAAATAACTAAACTATACACAATTTAAAATTTAATAAGCTAACCTAATATAATTCAAACTAATATTCAAATAATCAATAAATTAATGTAAATGAAATATCTAAACAAATATATAAACAAACCCCCACTAAACAATATAAAATACTTGGATTGTTGGGACATGAGCCCTAGGTCAATCTATAAACATTATTTATCTTATAATTTTAGTTAATAAAATAGAACTTTTCATTTGCTGTTTTATTATAAGTGAGTGCATGTTACCTTATAGTAAGATCAATGAGTATTTGTTAAAATATCCTAAATGTCCTTAGTCGGTCACTATACTGGGAACTATAATGAATTAAGACTAGTATGAATCTTGATTGATATAAGGATACAAATCGAGATCATGAGTACTTGTTAAGAAATAAGGTACTTGACCGACCCACTGTGAGAACACCGCATGGATTAAGTCATAGGTGTTACTCATGATAGCTATATCCTTTAGTCATTCGACTTGAGATTACCAATTTCAATATAAGAAGCATGGTAATTTGACACAATCAAACGTTGTCTTTAAGCGGACGATTATAAAGATTATGATTGGTTACAATGTGAATAATATGTGAAGGTGCCTAATCAAGATAGAATTTGTCCCTCTCGTATAGAGAGATATCAGTGGATCCCTCGATATGTTACACTGTTAAATGGCTAAGCCCAAGCGAATTGATATGATCAATGTCACTTGGATGTTTTTAGTCAACTTAAAGATCGAGACTAGTATGATTGAATAGTAAGGGTGACTTTCCATGCCTTATATTTAATCAAATGATATCGCACGACAAAATGTTATGATATATGTTCTTCATTAGGTTGTATAGATTTTGATAATCATGCTACTTGGATAGTCATAATGCCATGCTAGAGACCGCTTATGACTTTTGTACCAAAAATGGTTTTGGTTCACTGCTAACGTCGCATGAACCTATTGGGTCACATACAAATAATGGCTTTACACAATTTTAATTAGTTTAGAGTAATTATTTTTATATGATAAGATTCATGACATAAAAGCCTTTATAATTTTTTATATGATAACTTATTAATATGGGCGTATGTGTAATTTGCTTGAATAGCTTAAATATAATAGTTTTATTATTAATAGGTTTTTTTATGTAAGCTTATCTACACATATAAATAGAGGTTGAAACCCTAAAATGAAATAAAATCCAATTTTTGCAAATTTTGAGTTCTTTAGATTTTGGGAGGGAAAGAAAAATGTTTTCTACCTCTCTTGGGGCTAGCACTCCAAATTATGGTCACGGTTCATGTGTGGATTTTTGATTGAGGATGCACGCTTAAATGTCTTGGAGATCAAACAATCAAAGATGGAAATCATGAATTAATGTATTGTTTACTTTAGTAAATAAAGTTTAACAGAACTTATTTTCGATCTTGTTAGGGTTTTTCAAAATTGTTTTGAATTTTTCACAGTGTATGAACCCTTAAAACCCAAAATGGATTGTTGTCAAACACTAGAATATTTCATTACTTCACAACGTAGTTATAATTACAGTCACATGGAATCTTAGAGCCATTAAATCATAATTGATAATAGGTTGATAACCTTTAGCCAGCCACCAATTTTTCTAAATTCAATGAAAAAGCCGCATTCTTATCATCTATAAATCTACCCATTGAATAAAATATAACACCATAAAAATACGATAGCATTACACTTAATGAAAATAATTCCTAATTTAAACCAATGTTAACCAAAGCCGCATAATAAACAACTTAGAACACAATCACCTATAACATCCAATCGGGAAAAACTATATAGATTAATCATAGTTACTACTTCTATAATTATTGTCAATAACCATAGATATAGATTTTGACACTCTATATTAAGGAACATGTTGGCCAATATGTACTCAATATAAAGAATCACTAGTTTTAATATACAAAAACAACTTGTTTAATCCGTGATTGATGTGTATGAATTGATCTAAAACATTAAGTACATGATTCAATAATTATAACTATATAACAATCCATATTATATTACGTGTTTAGGGTTTGTTTAGATTAACTAACTACTCACTCATGCTGGAAATAAACAATGAAAATATATAATTAAAAGAAATAATGAATAAATAAATAAATACCTCTTAATCAAAGCTCCAATCTTGCTTCACATGTAAGACTAAACTAAAAAGACAAGAAATTGAAAATAAGAGTAATGAAAAGCTAAAAGAGAGAAAAAAGAGAGTTATTTCGATTCTCCCTGGTCCTATATACATTTTCCTCAAAAGTACATATCTTAGATAAATACAAATTCCTTATTCTTATCTAAAAACTATGTCAACGACTTTAGCGACTTGTCGGCGATTCCTAAGCTGTAAACAAATTGCTGAGTTGATCACTTGGTTTTGCTCTTAGTGCTCCACCGATTCAGCTGGCGATTTCAAGTGTATTCTCCATTTCGCTATGGATTCGTTGGCATTTTCTTGCCACTGATTTATGTGGCGATTTTCAATGTAAATTCAAATCGTTGGTTGATCGCTGGGCTTCTTTTCTAGTTGATTGTTTTGTTTTTTTTCCTTTTTTTTCTTTCATTTCTTGATTTTCCTATTTTAATTTTGAAATCACAAAATAAGAGAATACCTAGTGTAATATCATCATTTACGCATAAAATTAAGCTAAATTGCACTATAAAACATGTATAATTATCGACTTTTCAAATACCTCCAAACTCAGCTCTTTGCTATCTTAAGCGAAAGAATATTCTTAATCATATTCTCTTTTCATTCATTATAAAATAATTTCAATCTATTTCATCTTAACTTTAAATAATATAAATTATAAAATAGAAGTTATTTCCAAATGAAAACATATTACCCATAAGTAAATAAAAGTTATGATAAAATAGAATAATTTAAATAAAACTAAATATCCCGCTATCCAATGTAACACTCATCAGAACGTGAAGTTTATTACCAAGGCCAATACACAATATATGTTTTCTCAATCTCCACTGAAAAACATCAAGCTTATGATAACTAGTATAGAATCTCAAAATACAAAGACCACTAGATTTATTTTAATTTAGGAAAAAAACTTTATGATAGTTTCATAATCAAAATCAATAGGAATTTTACCAAGATACCAATGAATATATCATTTAAAACACGTTAGATTAAGAAATATTCCATTCAACTCTCTAGCTTCAAGTACTCGAGTTAAATATTTTCTTCGAAAAGTTTAAGAACATCCATCTTTTCCATCTCTCATTTTCTTTTCTACTTCATCCTACTTATTCCTTTATCATATATTTCTTTAGCTTTTGCTTTTTAGTCCCTGTTCATTTCCTTTGGACATTCTCACTTTTTCCACAATAGACTCCCAGCTCCATTTCCTTTGGAATCTATCAGACTCTTTATATCTATATTTGTAAACTCTTGTTAACACTTCTCATTATCCTCTAAAGTTAAAGAAAATACTCTTTCTAACTTACAAGAATTTATCAGTTTCTACCCCATTTCTTCTTTCAATTGTGGCATAATAACTTTATATATATATATATATATATATATATAAAAATACTTAATTAATAGCTTTTGCATGACAAGATTCGTAGAAACCTGTCTTGTTCATCATGCACTATTATTTCGATCTTCTACCCATTATCATGACTAACATAATGTATTTAATTTAGTGTACACATCAAGTAGTAAAGTTAATGAAAAAGGGTATAAAAATTAATTCCTTCTATCATAAAATTCACTTAGGTAATAAAAATATCACTTTCTATGAAAATATATTGTGTTCATTATCATTCTAATTATAAATAAAGTAAAATGAAATTCATACTTACTTGAATTCAGAAGAAGTTTGAAAAATCTCATCAACTCACTTGAATATCTGATCAAAAGTTTGAATTTTTTGGATTAATTCAGAACTTATCTTCTACCTTTCTTTCATTTCTTTGTTTTCATTTTCGTAGTTCACCTAAAATATCCACAAACTCATTATAAACCTTGTCATCATGGTTTTAAAATTAAGTTGGATTTAGAATAGAACAAACATACCATGTGAAGCATAAATGATTTGATATATATAAGAAAATGGAAATAAATATATACCTGTGGGATAAATGAATGGAATGCAAAAGGAAACATAATAAATTCATTAACTAAAACCTCACCAAGTGCAATAAATTGTATCATTCATTCATTCATTGCATACAAGAGAAAATAAAAAAATTATACATAGTAGTGTTCAGAAGTAAATTCGTCATCAGGTTCATCATCTTCATCCATTCCTGCAAAAGGCTAAGAAACATAACTATTAGTTGGGTTATAAGTCCTATTTGGAAATTGCTACTGCAAAGATTAAATGTTGATGCTTCTCCTCGAGTCCTATAAATGACTACCATGTCTTCTATCAGACATAGAATGGTAACATTGTAAAGTCTTCTCGTTTGCTGCTATCATTTCTTTTTTGCAATGAATTTTCATCTGGCTACACAAATGAAGAAAACATGGTATGAAAAAACTCTTTCCTCCTAGGTTGTGCCAAAGATGGTGCCAAACTCTAACAACATTCAGTACGTTTACTCTAGCCATTAATTTTATCGCTCTCTATGCATCTTCTCTTGTTTTCCTACTATTTTCGGTTGTGCTTCGCCTTCTTGCTTCTCTCGCATCGCATTAAATGATTCTTGTTCATCCTCTGAGTAATTGTATCCAACCATCTTTTTCATTCGTTGTACTCCTGTATCATTTATGGTAATCTTGGGCAACACGTCAAATTTAATATCGAAACCCGCCCTAGCTTTCCTACATAATTCGATGATCAAAATTGAGAATGGTAGTCCTTCATTCTTCGTAGTTTGCATAGCAAAGTTCATAGAATCATGTATAATCTTCCTAACATCAATATAACTATTCTTCATAACTATGTGATAAATTAGAGCAACTCTAAAGTTTTTTACTTCAAAGAGTTGCTTGGTTGGATAAAAACATGCATATACTATATAACTCTAACTCTGTGTAACTTTCCTAAAATGTATGGTTTCGATAAATTTCATATGACCTTCATTATCAAGTGCGGATCCCCTTCTCGAAGGCATCTCTAATACGTTTTGGATTATCTAAAAGGGATATGATTCCTTTTTTATAAATGACATTTGGGTAATCCCCATCGATTCTTTGTCTGTTATGTGGTAGACGAAAAAATCTAATTAACCTCGTGGGTGAAATATCAATCTTCTTCCCCTTAACTACTACTTTGTCTCATCCCTTACTAACATGCGCCTTTACATAAAATTGTCGTACAATTTTCAAACATCTTTTTTCTCTTTTTCTTACATAGTCTTGCAAAAGTTGCTCCCATCCCCTATCTCCAATGATACTCACAATTTTTTCTTATACTTACTTATATTTTGAATATTGAACCATACTATCAGTAATTATGACTCTTTTTTTTATCACCATAGTATCTCCTCTGAGTTTTACCTATCACAAACAAATAGATTTCATAAGGCAATAAATGACTAGGGTTTTCTCAAAATATTTTTCCTCATTAGATTACAATGGAGATTATTCTTTAAGCTTAGCCCTCCCAAGTCTAGGTTCCCTAATACTAACCCCGATAGGTATAATATTCAATAGGTGGCCTGCATATTTCTGCTTTTGTTTTGCTTGCACTACCCCCTTCCCCTTGTCTTGCTTACTTACTCCTACCTCTTCCTCTACCTCTTCTCGCCATAGAGTAACTCAATTATGCTGAAATAGGTAAATTGAAATCCTGTAGTTGAGAATGGAAACTAACAAGCTAAGGAAAATAATGAAAAAGGTTTTAGCATTTGTCTCGAAAGAGTTGAAAGTAATACATATAACGTAGTTGTATCGACATATCTTTATCCTAAGAATGTATATATTGGAAAAATTCATAGAAATCCCCAAACTCATTTGAAAATCCATATTCAAATTGAAAATTTGTATAAAGATAACATTTCTAAAAAACAATATGTAATAAAAATCAAAAACTACATTTGTTGAAAATATCATCTGAAATTATTTTTGTTCAAGACATCTAAATCAAAAGGATGTTAGGGTATTGATTCATTACCTTTTTTAGAGTGAATCTCTTAAATAATATGCTCTATTAGGTCCTTAGACCTCCTCTCCAAGCCTTAATTCAAAAAAACACTCCCTAAGCCCTAATTAGGTTATACTAAATTAGGTTCGAGATTTATAAGGTTGAAATACTCCTAAGCAAGGTGGGATGCACGTAAATAAGCTTTAATTCGAGCTTTAAAGGGATGAATCTGGGCAAAAATTGATTAATCAATCAAATGATTGCAATGGTTCTAGGTGTGAAATGGTTTATTATTGGCCATTTGAGGTTTTTTTTTAAACACGAATTCATGCTCTACGAATCAAGGTTTAAGAGAAATCGCTGACAAATTGCTAGTGAAATTTGTGAAAATTAGTCTCAATGGTCCAATGATTAGTTCAGTGAATCTTTGTATAAAATCAAAATCACTAACAAATCCCTGAGTAAAATTCCACTTAAAAATATGTAAATTGTTGACGATTTACCTAGAGATTCCAGTGTTATTTGGTATCACTAGGAAATTTCTGAGTCATTTCTGTTGTTATTCCATATGTCCAATATTTTATTAATTATTGCATATAGCAATCATATTTAAGGTAGAATTGATCATTACTTAACGAGAAATATTATGAAAATTAACTTGGACATGTAATTAGGGAATATTATACTAAATAAATACTTAATTACTTAAAATAATTAAAGACAAATAAGATTCAACTGAAAATAACTTGATCATCCCCCTCTCAATTGGAGATATACTAAAAGAGAGTTAAAACGAGAGAGAACAAATCTACTAATTATCCTAAATCTAGTAATATAGAAAGAAGTTGGTTTGACCAACCCCCCTTACATGAAATTATTTGAGCATTATAATACTAAAATACTTTCATTGTAGGAGTCAAAAGTTGAGAGAATAGAAAAATAACTAACTAATCCTACTACTAAAACTGCAAAAAAGATAAAGTATAGGCTGCCTCCCATAAAGTGCTTTTGTTTACATTCGTTGGCTCGACTTGGTAAATAAGTTCACTTGTCATTCACCTTGAGACAGTCAAACTGACCATTAGCTGATTCTTCATCGTTCTTGATGTCTTCAACTTCCTCATCATTCTCAACATCTGCGTAACGTCATTCAGAGTAATCATCATGATAGGATGTCTCATTTTAATAATCATCATCATAATTATTGTCATTGACGTAATCGTCGTAACCATCCTGAATATACATATAATTGTTTCCCATCCTAAGTGTAACTATACTTTGTTCGACATCGAGAATAGCTATAATTGTCTTAAGAAAAGTACGTCCTATTAATATCACATCATCTTTCTCAATCAGTGGTACTACCAAGAAGTTGGTGAGATATCTTGCACTGACACATTCATTGACATTCCTAATGGAAATATTATATTTCCAAAAGGTGGTATAAAATCAATCTTCAATTTGGTTTTTCTGCACTATTGTTATGGTAAAACATTCGTATAAGCTCCCATGTAAAATAAAACACCAGGGAAACTAACGTCATCGATCATCACATGGAGGAAGTGTTTCTTTAGATCATCCTTGTAAATCTCAATCGTATCTCCAAAATCTTAAAGCTTTAGTTGCTCATCAGTGAATTCTTCTTCCGCCGGTTGCCTCTCTTATTGATGTTGAACTTTAGGTTGCTCCTTCTTTGATTTCTACTCCTTATTACGCGGTTTCATAAACATCTATAGTGTAATAGTTTCATTCTTAATAGTTTCACTCGCGTGGATGCAGCATTGAACTTCATTTCCTCACTTTGTGGACTTTGTTGCTCAATTTCGAGATTGATAATCTTCGTATCCTGTTCAACAAAATTTTCATAATAAGGTTTTAATATATGACCATTTACTTTAAATAATTATCTTGTGTCTAAGCTTTCTATTTCTACTGTGCCATGAGGTAGTAAATTGATAATCATATAAGGTTCTATCCATCTCGAACAGAGTTTTCCTAGAAATAATTTAAGTCTTGAACGAAAGAGTAGAATTTTAACTCCTACTTGAAAATTTTTAGGAACTAATTTCTTGTCATGAAATGTTGTGGTTTTATCTTTATAAATCGAGGCATTTTCATATGCTTAATTCCTAATTTCTTCTAGTTCTTGAAGGCTCAACTTATGTTGGTTTCCTGCTTCATTGTAGTTCATGTTACATATTTTATTGTCCAATAGGCCTTATGTCCCCGTTCTTCTGGTAAATGACATTCCCAAATACTAATCTATGTGGTGTCATGGCTATGGGTGTCTTAAATGCTGTTTTATATGCTCATAATGCATATTCTAGTATAAGACTCTAATCCTTAGTAGTGGACTAAATATTGTTTCCAGTATTGACTTAATTTCTCCATTCGACGTTTCAACTTGTCCACTAGTTTGTAGATAATATGCAGTAGATGTCTTATGTGTGACGTTGTACTTAGCAAGTTGATTAGCAACTAATTGATTGCAAAAATGTGAACCTCTATTACTTATAAGATCTCTAGGTGCTCCAAAAACTTTAAAATTCTTGATCTAAGGAAATCAACAACTATTTTTGAATCATTAGTTCAGTAGTTTTTGCTTCTACCCACTTAGACACATAATCTATAGCAAGTAAAATATAAACATAGACATTTGATGATGAAAAAGGTCCCATAAAATCTATACCCCATACATTAAACACTTTATAAAATAAAACATGAATTAAATGCATTTGATTTCTACTTCTTAAGTCTCCAATTCGTTTGCAATTTGGACAAAATTTTATATAAAGAAATCAATCGTGAATTAGAGTGGGCCAAAACAATCCGAAATCCAAAATTTTACGAGCAGTTCTACGCGGACCGAAATATCCTATATATGCATAAGTATGACAATGAGATATACTTATTTTACTTTTGAATGTGGACCTAAATAATGTTTATAATCATTTTTAATTTTATTCTTTTAAGCTTACGTCAAATAAGGTAATAACCTATTGATGATAAAATAATTGACTATATCAGCATACCATGGCCCGTTAGTCTTTATACTATAAAAATATTCATCTGAAAGTTTGTCCCATAATGGTATATGTGGTTCTAAATTTTCTAACCTACTTAATTGATTTGCTACTAGATTCTCGTCTCCTTTGTTATCCATTATAGTAAATTCGAATTCTTGCAGAAGTTGTATCCATCTAATTAGTCTAGGTTTTGCATTTTATTAAATATCACAAAGCTGCATGATCTGAATAAACTATTACTTTTGTTCGTAATAAATACGGTCTAAATTTTTTTAAGGCAAACACTATCGCTAAAAGTCCCTTTTGAATAGTGGTATAATTCTGTTGGGCTAGAACTAGTGTCCTAGAAGCATAATATATAAAATGAGATTTTTTTCCTACTTTTTGACCTAAAATCACTCCAACGACATAGTTACATGCATCACATATTCTTTCAAAGGGTAGCGACCAATCTGGTGATTTAATCACATGTGTGGTTGTTAAGGAATCCTTTAATTTATCAAACGCTATCTTGCAATCATTGGTAATTCAAAAGGAACGTCTTTTGAAGTTTGCATAAAGGTTGTGTAATTTTAGAAAAATATTTACAAACTTTCTATAGAATCTTGCATGGCTAAGAAATGAACGTATTTCTCTTATCGTGGGGGTAAGCTAAAGTTTTAACTACTTAATTTTTTGCTAGATCTACATCTATTCCTTTACTTTACCCTATATGTCCTAAGATAAGTCTTTGACCTACCATGAAATGACATTTTTCATAATTTAGTCCTAAATTCTTTTCTATGCATCTTTTATATACTTTAGTTAAATTAACTAGACGTTCATAAAAAGAATTACCATAAACAGTAAAATTATCCATGAAGACTTAAATGAAATTTTCCACATAATCTAAGAAAATGCAAACCATACACCTTTAAAACATTGCAGATGTTTTACATGAACCAAAAGGCACACGTCTATAAGCAAGTATACCAAAGAGGCAAGTAAAAGTTGATTCTTCCTGATCTTCTGGGGTTACATGTATTTGATGAACTCCTTAATAACCATCTAGACAACAATAATGAGATTTTCCTACTAATCTTTCTAACATCTGATCTATAAATGAAAGTGAATAGTGGTCTTTCCTAGTTGAGCCATTCAGCTTTATGTAATTTATACATAATGTCAAATTGTTTGGATTATAGTGGGTACTAATTTGTTGTGCTCATTTGTTATTACTGTAATTCCTATCTTTTTAGGGACTACTTGGAATGGGCTTACCCGATTATTATGGCGATTGGAAATATCATTCCTAAGTTGAATATTTTTAATATTTCAGCTTTTACTATGTCCATCATAGGTGGGTTCAATCTACGTTGAGGTTGTCTAGAAGCTTTTATACCAATTTCTAGGTTCATCCTATGCATGCACGTAGCTGGACTTATTACTTTAATATCAGCTATGGTCCATCCTATTGCTCTTTTAAATTCTTTTAATACATTTATCAAGTTTAGAGTTATCAAGTTTCTAGAGTTTCACGCATTATTAAAGATGGATTGGTTAGCAGCATATCACACTCATATCGACTATTTTAGTAAGACAATGATATTTGAGATCCCAGGGCATCTGACCTTAACATATATAGGTAGTGCATCGAGAGCTGATACTACGAGAGGTCAAATAATGACTAGTAAGGAGATGGAGGCTTTAATATAACTATACAAAGTAGCAAAGTGTCATGGACCTAAGTTGGAGGATATTCTGATAGTGTCACTACAAAAAACAGCATATCAGAAACGGAAATTTCCGTATCTGATTTGCATAAATTTCGTCTCTAATTGAAATCTGCAACGGAATAGAGACGGAATAAATTCCGTCTCTAAAATCGTCGACGCTGATTCAATCAGCAACGAAAATGTGATTCCGTTTCTGATTAGACACAGATTAGAGACGGGATTCAGAAATGGAACAGAGACGGAACATAAATGGAAATTTTTCGAAATGGTACAATTATAATTGCATTCCGTCTCTGATCCGTTGCTAATCAGAGACGGATCAGAGACAGAAAGCAATAATTTCGTCTCTGATCCGTTGCTAATCAGAAACGGATCAGAGATGGAAAGCAATAATTCCGTCTCTGATAATCAGAAATGGATCCGAGACGGAATGCACTAATTCCGTCTCTGATCCATCTCTGATTAGAGACGGAACATAGACGGTTCTATCTCGGATCCGTTTTTGATTAGCAACGGATCAGAGACGGAATTATTGCTTTCCGTCTCTGATCCGTTGCTGATTCATGCATCTATTCCTCGAAAATTAGAGACGAAATAGCAACGGAATCTCTGAATTCCGTTGCTAATCCGTCTCTAATTTTCCTTTTTGTTTAGTTTTCAAACATAAACTCAATCCAATTGGTTCTCCAACCTATAACTTGAAAATACAACCATAGGACCTACTCTATTGCCTGCACCCCCTCCAACAACTGCTTGGGGGTGCTAACATCCCCCAAAAAAGCAAAATTTGACATTCATACATCGACAATATATATCAACAAATATTCAAATGAGAGAAAAAAAATGTAAAATTCAAAATTTGAAAAAAATTATATATCCACGAAAAATTGTCAAGTATAATAAATGCTCCAAATTTCTAAGTATTCACAAAACCACCAATCCTATTGTTCAACAACCACAAAAAAAATCACAAAACCACCAATCCTATTGTTCAACAACCACAAAAAAAAACTTACAATCCTCTAAATATGCACAAAAAGAATTATCAATCTAAAAGTCATGTAAACAACTATAAAAGTTACATGATATGCTTTAAATTCCTCATCTCTCACTTGAAAACCAAATTATGGCAGGTATTGTCACAGGGATACGGACAATCAATGGCACTAACTCCCACTCGATCGAAGAACCAGTCACCTACTGATAGGGCCACGCTCTGCAAATATTGCAAAATAGATCAAACTCATGATAAAAAAAATGAAACTGCAAAAAAACTATCTCCATTTACAATGCAAAAGAAAACGGTATATTTTACTATAATTTCTGCCGGTACATGGCTACTTGTGTGTCCAACTAACACAATTTATTAGAAGGGGGAATCTGAGAACCTACCTAACTACATGAAGAAAAAGCTTTGCTAAAGCACAATTACGAAAACGTTTTAAGTGCTAAAGCACGACAACATGCCAGCAAAAGGAAAATTCTAATCAGTTCATTAAAAATGTCTAATGATCGCAAAACTACATAAGGTGAAAACAAAGGGAATACAAAAAGTACAAAGATCCACAATATTGAGCAAAAATTAGAAGAAAACATAATACGTTGAGAATTTACAGTATTATAGAGCAAATAATGAAAACAAAGCACTTGTGTCTGTAGGTCTAGCAAAAATTAGAAGAGAACATAATAAGTCAAATAAGGCCACAACAGAAGAATAAAGAACATGCACTTACAGAGGAAAGTAATAGAGCTGAAACATCAAAAAAAGTGAATTGGAAGCTTTGTGTAAAAATTAACAAAATATAAATAAGGAATTGTAAGGACACGATGAAGCTAAGCTTAGTTGTAATGGCAAGGTAGATTATTTACTTCATTCCGAGGTCCAAGTAACGTAGCGAATACAAAAGCACCACAACTCAGCTGTTGCCAAAGTGGCTTTCACGCGTGCTTTGTTTGTATTTAAATAGAAAACCAGAGGTATAAGCTAAAATTTACAATGTAATTCATTATAGGACAACAATAAGGAAAATAGTACCATCATAAATAGTCCATGCCCTTGGAAATAAAGCATGATATGTAGAATGCTGACCACTCAAGTTCCATCCCCACGATGATATCCCATGATCATCAGGTTTCCTGAAAGAAGTAACAATAATGTTATGCAATGAACCAATAATAATCGTGAAATCAGCTTTTAAAATGAGAATCTGTGGCCATGAATTGGACAACACTTACTTGTCGCTCAAGAAAAAAGACAACACGATACACATGAATATTATAGCAGAAAAATCAATAGCTACTCCCACGTGTGACTAAATCATACCTAATGATTTAAGTTACAAGCCTATAGGTCGAGAATTGATAAATGAGCAAAAAATGTAGAGTTAAAAACCATCAGCAAGGTATTTACTTCATACCGAAATCAACCAATATTAAGCATTGCAATTGCATTATTAAATTTCGCCTCAACATGCTACAGTCAAATAAAACAAAAACTATGAATAAAACACATCAATTAGTGAAACAATCATATAGCAATCTCCTAAACAACCTAGGACCAACAAAAAAATTGACAGTGAGAGCTTCAGAGTAGTTCAATATCACTCCAACAAGAGATTCATAACTAATTGATAATATAAATGGTAGCCTCAAAATAGTTGCCTCTTTGGAACACAACACATTATTTGTAGCTATATCCCAATACTTCAAAAAGTCAAGCACTTCACAAGCAAGAGAACATTTTTAACATCAAGTTTCGAAATTAGTATCAATCTGATTGCTCTCTACAAATGGCAATAGCCAGTACACTGTGTTCTTAGCATTGTAAGATCAAAAACATCACAGACAGGCCCAATTGGCAGACCTTTCGATTATTTTTTTTTTCTTTTTTATGCAAACCTATCATTAGCAATCATGATAAAGATCTACCAAAGCCCAAATTACATAGCTCTATATGAAGTAACACGTAAAACATTCTCCAAGAAACTCCCTTACCCTAAACCTTCATGTTCTGTCAGTGCTAAAACAGATGCATACTTTTTATTTCCCCCATCTCTGGATATGAAAATATGCAACACGTAATGGACGATTCACCAATCAATGGGGTTCAACAAGCTTCCAAAACCAGTATGAAGCCACTCCAAAACAGAAACTAATTGCCATTATAACTGAAATACAAATCTAAAAGAGTAACTGGTTTATTTTTTCCTAGAACCTGATGGAAGTATACACCAACTCAAAGAGTCAATGTTTGGCGTCAAAACTATACTGATCCTCAGTCAAAATTAATGAGTCCTAAGTTAAATAAAAGCCGCTTCTAAGCCTTTTTGGTATTATAAACATTATCTAATTATCCACTACACGAGCAGTCCATATGTCATCAAATTATGTAGTACACATTCTTTCATATACCAGCTAAATATATGCAAGCAATGAATTAATAGAACTCATGGACTGAGAGTTTACAGAAAACTGATTGGCCATGATTGGAAAAGGTTCACATAAACCCGGAATTATTTGCATTTGTCTGAAATCTCCCCTAAAACCTTTTGTGATGCTACCACTTCTGTAACACAATAAACATGAATAAAGTAAATACAATGAAATATAAAATTGAATAAAAAAAAATGTCCATCACTATAAAGCAAATGGCAAATCCTTGTACTCCAAGGATCGCAGAAGATACGACCACGACATACCCCATTCCTCCCAATGGCACTCCTTGTGATGTCGAGGGCTTGCAAATTTCTCTTGTGAATTGGTCAATTGTTGCTTTCTGCAAAATCCAATACCCAATATTTTCTTCTTAAAATCAAGGCTCCGATACAAGAAAAATAAAGGTGGCTTCAAAATCATTTAAAAACAATTCATTCTCTCAACTACCACATACAAATAGATACAAGAGCGGAAATACAAGTACAAGACGCCTCACCATTTTCACTGCCTCCCTAAAAGTAACACTGAATTCCCTAAGAAGATTAGCATGGCTGTTTAATCTCCTCCTCCATGCATGCTCTGGTGGGGAAGCACTATCAAAGTCCAACGACACAACTCATTAACAAAAATAAAATAAAATCAGTGATTACAATACACAGATGAACAGATATTACCCAAGTTTTGCAAAGACAAATAAACCAAGATTCTATAAAAAAAATAGTGAATTTAAAGCCATACACACATGTGCAACCAAGCCCTGATAGTGATTTAAATGAGCTTGTGGAGCAATAGTAAAAAAGATCAGCAGTAAAATCAGCTAAAATGTAAAGTGCAATAGTTGTCTGGCAACTATTTTTTCTTGTCATTAACATCTTATCACAGTTTTTTAGATAAGAAAATTTTCTTCAAAAAACAAGATAAAGATAAAACCATGAGTACACACAACATGCAACAGCTGAACTTGTAAAGTGCATTGGCTCCCAGGCCTCACATATGCATATATGTACAAGTATTCGTTAAGGGTTTTTCATGAGCTGAAAATCGAACTTTCGGCTACACCTTCAAAAACATCTCCACGGCAAAGCAGGCATACCCTGCACACTAGAGATCTGAAAATATTTAGCATTTATCAACACATATCATATGGTATTCATGGTGACAGGGGAGAACTCTTATTTTATCACCTTCTTCATACTCAGACAAGCAAATGTAACATTTGCAGTAAGGTAAGAAAGAAGAAGTAAATGGAGTTTTTAAAATTCTGAACAACAATCCAATGAAAAACAATCAGCATGTCAAGCATAAAATAACCCATATCATCCAAATTTAAAATTACCCATTGAAGAAAATTAACAAGATGAAATCAACACAACTTTAGAAACCCAACTTTTTGTCTCATTACCTTCACAAACACATTACACTAGAAAAAAAATTGAAGAGAAGTGGTTATCTATACTATATCTAATGGCAATCCTCCCTAGGATTCTATTAAATAAAACTTTGCAATATTGCCTATATTGACCTTAATTTGTTTTTTCATATTGGTTTTAAAATTAAATGGTAGTTAGAGTATGAGGGTGTTTTAGGTAGACAAATTATATTTAAATATTACTTTCTTTAATCTTCTCGACTTCTTTATTTGATAACTACCCTCTACGTTTCTCTCTCCCCTCCATTCTTGTTTCCTCTCTTTGTAACTTCTATGGATTTAGATTAACTGAAAACCACTTTCTTCTTTAAAAACACAGCCCCTCCTCTCTCATTTAAAAAACGCAACGTGATCTATCATATGTGTGATCTTCCATTAGATGCATTTCAAGGTTGGAGGTTTGAAGTGCAAAGGTGAAGAATAAAGATTTAGAAGCAACTTTGGAATTGTAGTGGTTTTGCAAAAACTAATTGCGTATGTAAGAATTGCTTTCATATATTTCTTTTTCTTAGTTTTTGGTTCTTTTTCTTAAGTAGCAAAAAGAGATATTACTTTTTTTCAACAATCAGAGAATTAGTAGGTGTCATATCTGTGATGTACAAGGTTAATTCCTCTCCTTTGATCCGGTGCTTTATCTGATCATTAAATCCGTTCATTTTTTTAACTTTGTTTAGATAATTATGCTTATATTATTTATTATGGTCATTTTTAATTATCTACCAATGAAATGCAACATCCATTGTCAATCTCAACTCGAATTATGAGTTAAATATTTTTATGCCTTTCACATTTTCCTTATAAAAAAATATTTGAGCCTTACATGCGAAGCACGTGCCCGTTTACTAGTAGTAATTAATATGCATTCACCCAAAAAAAAAGTAATAATATGTTATTAATGTGGTACGATTGTACATGCAGTACAAATAATAGTATGTAGTATTATAAATGTTAGAAACGTGCCTCAATAATGCTAATGAGTTCTCATCTAATAACTACTCCCACTGGTTCACTTTATGTGATGTTTTTGTTGTAGTATGCAGGTAGAAATCTCATTAAGCATCAATGACTTAATATATGAATAAACATAGAATCAATTGCCCAAATGAAAGTGTATTGATTCACTAACTTATTTGTTAAAAAAAGTATGTAACTGTTATGAATTAGGTTGTGAAGGCCACAAGGAACAAGTTGAAAGTAATTACACATCAAATTGTTGAAATTAAGAAACATACGTACGCCTAATCACATGAATTTCCAACATGTTTAATTTCTCTGATCCATCACTATAAAGAAAGAGTTGACACATAAAACAAAAGTACCTTACAAGTGATCAATAAATGATTCTGAATTTCATTTTAGGACCTCTGGAATACGCATGCAAGAACTTCAATACACAAACATGTTAATTGGGCCCCTCATCAAGGAGGGATTTGGATTTAACTTATAGGTTTCTCAATCGAGCTTCTTTTGGCAACATTGTAATCGAATTGTTACTCACCAAAACAACTTGTGTATAATAAAGAAGCATAAAAACAACTAAATACATGAAACAATAAAATCTCACGCCCGAGTAAAAATCACAAATCATTATAAAAGCAAACAAAACATCTCATTGCCAATTAACCAAAAAGCAATGTTTTGAGAGGAAATAGGGAGAACTCACCAATGAAACACAGCGAAGCGCGGACTGAATAAGAGCACAATGAGAGAGCAGAGAGGTCGAAGAGGGGACTGAATGAGAGCACGATGTGAGAGCCGAGAGGAGCAGAGGCGCGGACTGAAAAAGAGCACGACTGGAGCAGAACAACGCGACAACGACCAGAGCAGGGCAACGCTACCAGGGAGCAAAGGAGTGCGAGGACGACTAGGGAGCAGAGGCGCGAGGGCGAGGACGACGATGGAGCAAATGCGTTTGGACGACCAGGGAGTAGAGGCGTGAGGAAGACGACGGAACAAAGGCGCGAGGATGACAGCAGTGGCGTGAGGACGACGACGGAGCAGAGGCGCGAGGACGACGATGAATCAAAGAGTAGAGGAGTGCGAGTAGGGCACGACTTGGTGAAGAGGATCGAAAGAGAGTAGAGGAACGCGAGAAGGGCACGAAAATAGGCACACACAAATCTCGAGACTAATGGATGGTTGTAAAATATGAAAATTTTGGTAGGAATGTTGGCGCCAGTTTTTAGAGACGGAACTTATTTTCGTTGCTAATTCCGTTTCAAAATTTAATTTTCCTTGTAGTGTGTGCAAGTTCTTAGATGTTTTCCCAAAGGATTTACCTAGATTACAGCAACTCCGATAGATAGACTTTATCATCAAGCTTGTATCAGGCACTAAAACCATTTCCATACCACCGTATCACATTGCTCCGAGAGAGTTGGAGGAGTTAGTTATTGGATTTGTGACAAAAGAGATTCATCGCCCCTTTCATGTCACCATAAGGAGCATGTGTCCTTTTTATGAAGAAGAAGGACGATACTTTGAGATTATGTATCAATTATAAATAGTTGAACAAGGTCACAGTTAGAAACAAGAATCTATAGCCGCAGATTGACAATTTGTTTGATCAACTGAGCGAAGCGCAATTTTTTCCTAAGATATACCTAAGATCAGGGTATCATCAGCTTAGGATCATGCCAATTGGGCTGACCAACATTCCTACTATGTTTATAGATTTGATGTATCGTGTTTTGAGACTATTTTTTGACATTTTCTTGATTGTTTTCATCGACAACATCCTAATCTATTTGAGGACTTCAGAGGATCATGAATAGCACCTTATGAGACATTAAAGACATTGAAAGAGCACATAATTTATGTCAAATTCGGCAAGTATGAATTTTGGCGTTCAGAGGTCAAGTTTTTAAGTCATGTTATTGGGCCAGCATGGATTGCAGTGGATCCTGCCATGACTCAGACTATCATGGATTTACCAGCACCGATGTCATTTACTAAGATTAATAGTTTTCTAGGTTTGGTAGGGTATTACCATAGATTTGTGAAAGATTTCTTGAATATTGCTTTACTGATTACCAAAGTGACCCGAAGGACATCAGGCTTGATTTGTCTGAAGAATGTGATTAGAAATTTGCTCCTCTGAAGTTATTGTTGACTATTATGGAAGTGTTGGTGTTGCTTGAGTCCGGACAAGGATTCTTGGTATATATAAATGCTTCTCACATAAGTCTAGGCTATGTATTGATGCACGATAGAGGTATGTAGCATATGTTTCTAGACAGCTAAAAATACATGAAAAGAACAATCCCACACATGAATTGAAGTTGGCATTAGTGGTATTTGCACTGAAGATATGGAGACACTATCTGCATGGAAAGAGATTTACACTCTTTACTGATCAGGAGATTTCAAAGTATCTTTTCATACAGAAAGAGCTGAACATGAGGCAATGAAAAAGGTTAGAGTTTCCGAAAGACTATGAATTTTTTCTAGAGTATCACCTAGGAAAAGCTAATATAGTTGCAAATGCATTGAATAGGATACCTAGCGATGTTGAGATTATCAGATGTCATATGACACATGAGTATGGATTTCTCAAGGCATCAGAAATGGTGATTCAGTCAGAGGTTCTGATCGACACTCGGGTGATGATATTTAAACAAATGAGATTACAGACAATGTCTACACAAAGAGTTTTTGAGGTTCGGAGGACCGATATTTCATACCTGAGGTTCAGCGAGTTGTCATAGAGTGATGATTATGCTGATTGGATATAGACAATAAATCAATGTTTAAGATTTAGAGGCAGATTGTGGATACCATCTATAGTAGAGCTGAAAGATGAAATTTTCACGATTCACATCATTCCAGGTTCACCGTTCATCTAGAAAAAACCAAGATGTACTATGACAAGAGGAGACATTTATGGTGGCATGGGATGAAAGCAAATGTATATTAGTTTATCATGAATTGTGGGATTTGGTAGTAAGTGATGGCTATGTATCATAGACCTGAAGGATTATTACTATCGCTTATCGATCTATAATGGAAGTGGGAAGATATTTTCATCGATTTTTTTAGAGGAACACCGAGGACTGCCAAGAGACATGATTCGATTTGAGTGATTATGGATAGATTGATGAAGTCTCCTCATTTCTTACCACTCAAAGCTCGTTACACATTTGACTAGTTGAACATATTGTATAAGAGAGAGATCATCAGGATGTATAGGGTACCATTGACTATCATGTTAGATAGAGATGCTATGTATATGTCCGGGATGTGGCGGAGTAGGCAGGAGTAGTATGGTAAGCACCTACATTTCAACACACTTTTCACCCTTAAACTGATGGACAAACTAATAGGTTGATTCCATTTCTTGAAGATATACTCTAGGCTTGTGTATTAGAGTTTGGCAGATCTTGGGATAAGTATCTACTATTGTGTAAGTTTGCATATAATAATAGTTATCAGGCTAGTATTGAGACGGTGCCATTTGAGGCTTCAGCAAATCGTATCGCTCACCATCGTGTTAGGCTGAGCCTAAGGACTGGGAGTTAGTGAGTCTCTATATCATTTTTGATCATATGAAGAAAGTGAGGCCGATTATTCAGAGACTTAAGAGTGCCCAAAAGAGGCAAAGGAAGTATGCAGACACGTATCATAGCAATCTCAAGTACATCGAGGGAGCCTTTATGTATTTAAAAGTTTCTCCTTGGAAAGGTCTTCACAGATTTAGATTGAAAGGTAAGTTAGCATCGACATTTATCAGTCCTTTCTAGATTAAGAAACGGATTAGGAAAATCGTGTATGAGCTTGAGTTGCCTTCATAGATGTTAAGGATACATCCAATTTTTCATATCTCTATGCTGAGACTAGCTAAATCGAAGGCAGGCATATGTCTGACAATTGATTTGAGTTAGATTGACTAGAGCGAGGATGTTTCGGATGAGAAGTAGCCAATACATATTTTATACAAAAAGGCACAACATTTGAGAGGCAAGTCTATTTAGAAGGTGCAAGTCAAGTAGCAATTTAATAATGTATCGAAACTCACTTGGGAGCAGGAGGACTATATGCGAGATAAATTTAGTACCTTTTTGAATCAAGTATTACCTTAAATGGAAGCTTAATTTCGAGGGACACGTATCGAGATACATGTACTGACGAGGCATGTGGCCAAGGTATATGTTACGGCCCAAATATTTAATCCTAGTTATTATCTTATTCAAGATCACCAACCTGTAACGTAGGACCCGTATCGAGATACATGTATCGACTGAGGCATGTGGCCAAGGTATATTTTAGTATTGATGTGATGTATTTTTAGTGTATTTTATTTATGTAGAATACTAAGTCATCTCTACTTGTATGTAGTTGTCGAGACGTGAGCGGGGATGTACCTCGAGATACATGCCGCATGGGACTAGGGTAGAGGGTGACGCAATAAGTCCTAACTTTGCTTAAGTGAATTAAAAATAGCCAATTCAATATTCTTATGGTTTAGTTTACATTAATGTAACTAAATTTGAAAAGATAAAATAATGGTCATTGATGTTCCTTGAGGTACGTGTATACGCATCATAAGACTGATTCAGTTGTAATGTGTGTTACCAAAGTGAGTTAGTGGATGGTTAATGGAGTTTAAATAATTGTGAAAGCCATAGGATTAGCCTAGAGATGGGTGTACACACTAAGATCAATGGCTATTAATCAATCTTATCTTATATTTATATAAATAAGATGAGAGAACCATGCAAATCATTTACATACTTACCTTAGGAAAGGAGTCTAGAGTGGAAAATTTGAGAGATAAGATAAGTTGATTTGAAGAAATTCAACTGGAATTGAATATGTTGAATCAAGGTAGGGGTGTTGTACAACTTGGTAAGTTGAGCTACACTATTAGTTTAGTGTAAATTGATGAATTGTTGATATAATTGAAGTGTAAAAGGTTTAGGTCTCTGGTGGAGGAGAACTGGGATTTAAGGCTTTGGGATGGCCATGTGGAGGAGAAAACTCAGAATTCAAATTGTACAATTCAGGGTTTTCCTGCACATAGCGCGCTAAGAGTGCTTGCTAGCACGCTACCTGCTTGTAGTGCGCTAATGAGTAAGGGTAACGCATGAAGGGGGTCCCTAACACGCTAAATACAATACCTAGCGCGCAAGGTGCTCTAAACAACACAATTTCTACAAATTGATTATGACTTAAAAAACTTCTAAATTAGCCTAAATTCGTATAAAACCATCTAAAACATACCCGAAAACATATTTAATGATACCGGTGTCTAGGGAAGAGTCTTAGGTTTTGAGTACATGTTTTGAGGTATTGGGAGATGGTTAGGTTAGGAAATTTGCGTAAATTGTAAGTATATTTGTTGAGGTTCTTTTCCACATTTCATTTATGTTTTATATTGTTGTTCAATAGTTTGATTTGACTAAATATGTGCTTTGTAATCTAGTATCATGAATTTTAGTTGATTCTATTCACCAAGTGAGTTGTTTGATCATGATATTGCTCATTGAAATGACTCATTACATCTACTTTTGTCCATTGTACTTGTTGGCTGATTATAACTTGATCTATGAATTGAATAGTATGCTACTAGGATAGTTATATCGATGCATTGAATATGGACTTTTATTCTCACTTATAGTGTTTTTGAAAACAATGACTTCCCTCTATAGCTCTTAATAATGCTTCCTTGTGAATGTCTTATAGTCTAGTGTTTAGGCTCCATTCCACTATATTGAGATGAGCGGTACACGGGGTTAGAGTCCCTGGGGATGGCGGCACTTGCCACTATTATTAGCGTGGCACATGGGATTAGAGTCCTTAGGGTTGTCGCTAAAAAATACATGGGCATGCTTATCATGGTCCTCCATATTGCTCATATTCATGGCTTGCCGGTACTTCTCAATTGACTTTAGTGAATCTTCTTTTTGCAGCCTAGTTTCCCCTATTGGACTTGGTTATCGATGGCTTGAGGTAACTTCGGTGTATTATCGGGATTTGTGTAAAAGTAGTCTGGGTTATTATTGTATCCTAAGTAAAATCATTGAGGATCCATTCCTATCGGCTTTAAGCTATTCCCGTAGCCTTGGTTGTTCATGCTGTTAATGTCGACGTACTCCATTCCTTACTCTATGTTCATTTGGCTAACCCCCATAGCATGGTGATTAATGGGTTGTTGTGCTACTTGTTGATCTTAGTGTCCCATATGAAATTTTGCCATTTAATAGCTAAGATTTGATAGCTACACTATAATTACCGCTTGTGAATCAATCTCATATACCCCTGCTACTTTCCTCATCGTGAAAAGAGTATCGACTATAGAATTTTGAGACATAAGATATTGGAGATCAAATGCTCCTTCCTCATCCTTATAAAGTAGAGAGGCACCTATTGCGGCATCTACTAGTGTTCTCATGTTGTGGTTCAACCCGTAGTATCTAGAGTAATGCCCATTCACCTCACTACAAAAAAATCGCAAATCAGAAACGGAATTTTCCGTTTCTGATTTGCGAAATTTCCGTCTCTGAATTAAATCAGAAACGGAACAGAGACGGAACACGTTCCGTCTCTGAAAACGTCGTCGCTGATACGATCAGAAACGGAAAATGGATTCCGTTTCTGATTAGAGACGGAATAGAGACGGAAAATATCCGTTTCTGATTAGAAACGGAATTTGAGACGGAAATTAGAAACGGAACAGAGACGGATCAGAAATGGATTTTATTTCGAAATGGTATATTTGTATTTGCATTCCGTCTCTGATTCCGTTGCTGATTAGCAACGGAATCAGAGACGGAATTAATAAATTTATGAATTCCGTCTCTGATTCCGTTTGTAATCAGCAACGGAATCAGAGACGGAATCAGAGACGGAATGCAAATATTCCGTCTCTGATCCGTCTCTAATTAGAAACGGAATCAGAGACGGATTATTCCGTTTCTGATTCCGTCTCTGATTCCGTTTCTAATTAGAGACGGAATCAGAGACGGAATTAATATTTCCGTCTCTGATCCGTTTGTGATTGTTAAAAATATTTCTGGAAAAATTAGAGACGGAATAGCAACGGAAAATTTGAATTCCGTGGCTAATCCGTCTCTAATTTTCTCGTTTTGTTTAAATATGGCACCGATACATAAGCCAATCGATTCTCCAACCTAAAAATCAAAATACAACCCGATATGACATACATACTCCATCGCCTTTCACCCTCCAACAACTCCTTGAGGGTGCTAACATCCCCCAAAGAAGTCAAATTGCACATCCATACATCAAAAATATATATCAACAAAAATTCAAAAGAGAAGGAAAAAATGTGAAACTCAAAATTAGCCCAAATATTTATATATCCACTGAAAGTTGTAATGTATTACAAAAGGATTGTTAAATTTGGAAGTATACACAAAAACCAACCACACCTATCGTTCAACAAGCAAAAAAAAAAAGAACACTCACAAAAGGTCCAAAATTTGGAAGTATACACAAAAAGGACTTCATTTAATAAGTAAAACGCAGCTTTGAAGCATTTCTGAATCTCCATCTGAGGGCAACAACCAGTGAGTATGCACCTGAAAGAAGTAGGCAAAGGAGAGATTAATTAGTTTGAGGTCCCTGCAGTTAGCGCGCTAATTCCAGATTAGCGCGCTAATTAGCCACCGCGATATATTTTTCCATTTTGGAAATCAAGCTTTAAATTTGTAATTTTTGATTTCCCGGCTTCCTAACACGGCTATAAACGGTCATATGGGAATTTTCTATCATGATAAAACCACCACAAACTTGGTTTTAACATAAGGAAGACAAAACACATTCAAAACTGCAAGATCTACAAAGAGAAGAATGGCATAAGTGCAAGAATGCTAAAAGGGAAAAGAGGAAAGTTAAGCACAAACCTATCATGTTAGTATGATTCTAGAACTCATCCTCTCACCCAATCTAAACTCTTGTGTGCTCCAAAGGCGACAAGCCATGTGTTCCTACTCAAAAAATAAAAAAAAAACAACCAGCTGGGGTTCAAGAAAAGCATTGAAGAACATAAAAAAACCATACAATGTTGAATAAGAATGCTTCCAAAAAAAAAACATGATCATCAAGCAAATGCAGTCACAGACTGAAGTTGGTGTCAATGTTGCTATTTTCCTACGCATAGGAGATGGCGAACAATGTTTCTATAAGTTGGACCTATCATGTAAGTTGAGTTGTAAAACATGTATAACATGTTTTATAAGTGATGGTTACGTCCTGGCCTAGTTTAAGGGTCGCTAACACAAAGGGATAAATTAATTAGTTTGAGGTCCCTGCAGTTAGCGCGCTAATTCCAGTATTAGCGCGCTAATTAGCCACTGCCAGGGATTTTTGACTTTTGGAAATCAAGCTTTCAATTTGAATTTTTGATTTCCTAGATTCCTACAACGGCTATAACCGGTCATATTGGAATTCCTATCACATAAAACCACCAATAACTTGGTTTTAACATAAGGAAGAAGAAACACATTCCAAAATTCAAGATCTACAAAAAGAAGAAATTTGATTTTTTTGAAGGAGCAATAGGAGATCACTATAAAACCACCAAAAACTTGGTTTTAACTATAATATACAACTGTGTTTGAAACAAAGTAAACCACCAACAATAAACTCGTTCAAGTAACTTAAAAAGTCTACACGACAAACTATTGAAAGGAAGTGATTCAGTCGCTAATTACAATAGAATTGGCAAGAGAAGATTCACCTCGATAAGCACCTAAGCCACTGCCCCCAAAGCCTCCATAACCCCCACCAAGCTCACTGCCTCCACTATACCCACCACGCCTACCTCCGACACCTGGAGTCCTATAAGGACCAAAATCACCACCACCAAAAAAAAAATGAGTTTAACATGCAAATGAAACAAATCGTCTACAACATGCTCATCGTCAAAAGCAATGAACCCATTCCCTCGAGAACGATAGGAAAAACTAAAACCCGCCTTTCCGAAAACAGGAAAAATAAAAGTAAAGGAACTTCATCATCGTAACCTTCTACTACATCGCTTCAACAAACCCGCCTTTCGACGCCCGATTGATGCATAAGTTATCATGGATTTTATTTTTCATACATTATCCTCCCCAAAATAAATTTTTTTACCTCAGTTTAAGTAAAATATACTATAAGTAGCGAATGTTAGCAGAATTAATCCATGGGAGAAGAAAACATGCTGGCTGTTGTGTGCAAATCTTATGCGTTGCAGGTTCTCTCGAGTGCTATGATGAAGAAAGTGGTAGAATCGACAGGGAGCAACATCTTCATGCCATAGCAAATGAATTTGGGAAATCGATAAAGGGTCCTTTTCCGGTCATCTGTGTTGAGAACACGTAGGCTATTCTTCTTATACGGACATGCCATAATAGAAGAAGAAGAGCCTACATGTGCCGAACACTGATGACCGAAAAACGACCCTTTATCGACTTCCCAAATTCATTTGCTATTGCATGAAGATGTCGCTCCCTCGTCGATTCTACCACTTTCTTCATCATAGCACTCGAGAGAACTCCGCAACGATAAGATTTGCACACAAACAAATTCTTAAAGATGTTTTCTTCTCCCATGGATTAATTCTCGCTAACATTCGCTACTTATAGTATATTTTACTTAAGTGCACATAAAAAAAGAATTGGGGGAGCAAAAGCGAAAAAAAATAAAATCCACGATAAAATATGGAACATCGACCTAAAAATGCACAAAAAGAAGTGTGAATCATAAAGTAATTCGATGAATTTCTAAAGTTGTCTACACTATAAAACTTTTAATCTAAGCATTTGAAACAAACAACAAGTGAAGTACCTATGTATCACCAACCCGCTCATCTCTCGAGAGCCACGCTTACGTCTCACGCCCAACATTGTCCCCTTGTTGGGGTGGATCGACCGGATCTATTTGCGGCGGCGGCACTGGTCATGAGGTGGCGGTGGTGGTGGCGGTGGTGGTGGTTGGTGCTCGGCTAGGTCTATTTCGTCCAAGTCCATCCCAAGACGCCGTTGCATGAAGTGCATAACCCTTCGTAGTTGCTCCGCAACGACATCGAACTCGCCCGCGGCACCACATCCGGCGTCTGCGACGTGCTAGCACCAGGAGTTCCGTATCTCCTCTTCTTTCTCCCTACGGACCCGAGTCCGTAGACACGTCCTTTGGAAGACTCACCCGCCACATTGAGGTACACCGCCTCATCATCCACCGATTGCTCCGGTGTAGCTCGGGTCGCTCTCCGACGTCCGCTCCGGAGCCTTTCCCGCATATATGCACAACAAACAAAGTACATGAAATGGGGTAAGTGATAGACTTAATAATATTTTACATTTCATTTCTATACTTACATAGAACCGCTCCGATCTAGTATCGATGAATGTCGTCTGTCGTGATTAACGGTGTGGAGATGCAAGTACAAATCATTCACCGACGGTGGCGTCTCGATGAATCACTGCGTGCGGGACCAAGCATAGTGAACAAGAGTATAAATGTACAAAATATCCAAAATGTTAATAAATACTAACCAATCTTTCTTGGGTAGTCGCAAATGACACGGAACCACCACCGTGCTTCGAGGGTCCGGTCCCAGGGCCTTCGACCTCGGTGTTCCTATTCTCCGTCGCTTGCCTAGACCTAGCCTGGAAGTCCTCGCTCTCCCGATCGCAAGTATCTCCTCCATGCCTCATCTCGTAACATAAACCGTCGCACCCGATTCTTCTTCAACTTGTGCATCAACGCGGTGTACCTTGTGCTCGCAAGCCTGTCGTACGCCGCTCGCACGAGATCCTCGGGAAGCGCATCATCCCATCTAAAAATATCTACAAATTGGCGATTGCTATTGTTAGCACTTATTTGAGAAATTAGTATATATCATAAGGCACATGGTAGTTTTGTTTACCTTCCATTGTCGCCGCATTGGTCTTTATGATGAGGCGCATCGACTTCCAACAATACCCTTCAGAATCATCCATCGTTTAAAAACTTTTGTCATCCTCCGTGCACAAAAGTGCGAAGGATGCAACTCCCCGTGTTTCATGAACATGCATATTCGACAAAACTACTTATTCAATATTTGACATCCATATTGAAATTGACATATAAAAGTTAAACGCAAACTTACGTATCATTGGCAATCGTAGTGATAGGGATCCCCGCACGCGAGGGCCTCCATCCCCGGCCTCGAGGTGGCGCGAGGGCTGTCACCTCCAACCCCGCTCTTACGTCTTCCCGTCGGGATGCTTGCCGGTGATGCCGTGGGCTGGGGGTGCAGCCTCGTGGGTAGAGGAGTCATTGATGTCGGAGAAGGTGTGGGGAAGTGTGTAGTAGGCATAGTCCTTGATGACGAAGAAGATGGTACGAGACGACCCCGACGGTATGGAAGGGGAAGGCGACGCAATGGCCGTATCGTGCTCGAGAGACCGAGAAGTCGGAATCGATGATGGAGGTATCGAACCACGACCTCCACCGCCACGATGGCCTCCTAATGGCAAACCTCGACATCCCCTACGACCACGTCCGGCCATGATACCTAATTAACAATATTCACGAGTAAAAGATCAGGAAAAAAGGGCATAAGAAAAAAATTAGAAGAAATTCAGTCTATATTATTGGACTTAATAAGAACAAAATCCATGCAAATAAAAGTAACTACATTATTGGTCGTTGACATATCATATACAAACTTTATTCGCTATCATCCGTTTCAAATTCACTCTCATGAGTAGAAGGTGATGATTCTTCTTCTGATTCGTCTCCACTATAAACTTCATCGCTTGGTCCCGCTTCAACAATAAATCGAGTCCCAGTCGGAACATCCAGATTGTTGATATCGGCGTCTGCATCATCGACTACGCACGTGGTGGGCATCCCATCTTGGAAAGCAATATCTCGCCGAGCCCTGGTCATTATCGTCTTTGCTAGTTTCCTCGTCGCCGAATTTTGGTGACAAAGAAACAAACTCGCTAGCCATTCTTGTCGATCGTTCCGCATAGAAGGGTACGAAAGGTAGTAGACTTGAGTGGCTTGCATTGCCAAGACAAATGGCTCGTAGTTGTTATATCGTCGACTTCGTTGAACCTCTACCAATTGAAGTGTTGGGTGAGTCCTCACACCATGATTTGGTGTAGGGTCATACCATTCGCACTTAAACAAGACCACACGTTTGAGGCCTAGGTATACTCAATCTCCACAACCTCTTGCAAGACTCCATAATAGTTATGGGAAACATCAGCGTAGTTTGAACCCTTCACCAAAACACCGCCGCTTCTCGTGCGATCTATTAACGTCATATGTTGCGGAGTGGAACTTATACCCATTAACAAGGTAACCAGGGTAGACGGACATGATCGACTAGGACCAACAGAAAGATCAACGAGCGTCTCGTCAACTATAGAATTCCGAGCCTATTCGACAAAATTTGAGATGCAATATGACACATTAGTTATGGGAGAAACATTTGAATCTATAACGTACAAAAGTAATGCCCTTACATATGTTTGAAACCAAATGGGGAAGTTGTGCTCTAGACTACTATCAACTTGCGACTCCCCCATTGCTTGAGTGATTTCATCGACGAATATCCTAGAAGAAACGAACGTGTAAGTCGGATGTATTAATAATGTATGAACAATGAATGTACTGCATTAATGAAAGAAATTGATGGACATACTGAACGTAAGGAGCGATCTCTGGACAATTGAGCAGTATGTACGAATGAGCGGCATTATACTCCTGCTCTGTTAAGTACCGCTCCTTCGACTTGCCCATGGGTCGACCGGGATAAGTGAAAATTGAGAAATTGCCAACGAAGTTCGGTGTGGGCCCGATACCGCCATCGTCGTTACGTGGCACTTTGTCATGCAACGTAAAGACGTGATCTTCGAAGTAGTAAGAACAAAAGGATGTGACCTCTTCGACCAAATAAGCATTACACATGGAGCCCTCAACCTTCGCTTTGTTTCGCACATTGTTCTTCAAATGTTTAAGGTACCTATATGAATGTTATAGGAAATGTTGATATAAAACCTATTGAATGGGAAAATAATATCAAGGGCTCAAGATAGTACCTCTCAAATGGATACATCCATCGAAATTGAACGGACCGCCGACGGGCCTCGTAGGCCAAGTGGATTGGTAGGTGTTCCATAGAGTCAAATAAGCTTGGAGGGAAAATTTTTTCCAACTTGCAAATGATTTTTGGAATTTCGACTCTAAGACCTCCATATCTTGGATACTTACACATTTCGCATAAGGGACCGGAAAAATAGGCTTAATTCGCTAATTGCAACCCAAACCGGGTTTGGGAGAAGTTCTCAATGCAATTGGTATCAACCGTTGCATGAATATATGACAATCATGGCTCTTCATGCCGAACATTCGCAGCTTTCTTTGGATCTACACATCGACCAAGATTCGATGCGTAACCATCAGAAAACGCAACTTTTCAACCCACTCGCACAATTTTTGTCTTCTTGATGTATCAAGAGCATAGCACCCAAGGACGTAAGTATTTGTCGCCGAATCAATGTGTTGAGAAGGTCGGTGACAATATTCACGAATATCTTGCCTCGATTTTGCATTGTCCTTACTCTTGCCCGGTACACACATAATAGTGTTGAAAATGTTGTCAAAAACATTTTTCTCGATGTGCATGACATCTAAGTTGTGGCGGATCAAGTTTGTCTTCCAATACGGCAAGTCCCGAATATGCTCTTCTTCCTCCATCCCGAATTCTTAGCTATCCGCCCATTCACGTATTCACGATTTCTGTCACCTTCATCAAGCCAAACGATTCAATTTCTCGCCAAAATTTCTTCACCAGACCGCAAAGCGGCGGATCATCGCTATGACCATTTTGCCTCTAAGGAAATTTTTTTGTCTTTCCTTAATGGTGATGACTTCTCCAAGAAACGACGATGACAAATCAAACCACGATGTCTTACCTCCATTTCGCAATTGAAATGCATTTGTATCCTCCATACAATATGGACAAGCGTACTTACCGTGTGTGCTCCAACCGGACAACATGCTATATGCGGGAAATCACTAACAAATCCATAAAAGGGCAACTCGCATGACAAAATTTGTCTTGGTGGAAACGTCGTATGTAACCACCCCAATGTTCCATAAATCTTGCAACTCTTTCACAAGCGGTGAAGGAACACGTCAATTTTCTCGCTTTGGGCTGGTCGGTCCAGGAACGATAACCGTTAAGAACATAAACTCGAGATTTCATGCACATCGACGGTGGAAGGTTGTAAGGAGTCAAAATCACGGGCCACGAAGAGTACGATTTCCGGAAATCCCAAATACTTGAAAACCATCGCTGCACAATCCTAAACGAACATTCCGAACCTCGGCGGCAAAGTCTTTATTGACGTCATTAAAATGTCTCCAAGCAATCGAATCAGAACAGTGTTGCATAACATCTTCAGGCGATGAATGATCTGCATGCCATCGCATATGTTTTGCGGTTGACTCAGACGCATACAATCGTTGCAACCGAGGGCCCAAAGGGAAGTAGTACATTCTTTTGCAAGGGCGGTTTTTTGTGTTCCGACCACGACCTCGTCGATGTGCAACGTATCGTGATTTCCCGCAAAATTTACATGACGTCAACTCAGAGTCCACTCCCCAATAAATCATACATTGGTCCTCACAACAATCTATTTTCTCAACAGTAGACCTAGACCTCGCATTAGTCTTTTAGTGGCATAAAAATTCTCAACCATTGAGTTGTCATTTGGCAAACAATCCTTCATGAGTTTAATGATTTCATTATACCCTCGTTCAGATATATGATGTTCAGACTTGATCGCAAGTAATCTTGCCATTGCGGACAACGTTGTCATGGTTTCGCAACCAGGCCACAATTGTTCCCTACTTGCATCAATCATGTCATATAGTTGGCGTGCTTGGGGGTTTGGTGATTCTTCCACGACATTCCAATTGAAACTTGGACCGCCACGTTGTGTAGCATCTCGCGGTAAGGTGTCGGATCGTAGCCTCGAACATCGGCATCATCAATATGGCAATCCATTGCGTGAAAATTTTGCGGCCCTTCATCTCCGTTCTCACCATGTTCGTACCAATCGTGATATCCCCGACAAATCCATACCTACATAGGTGGTGCTCAACCGTTTCGACGTCCGTGTACGGAACAAGTCGACATTTCTTAAAATTGCACGGACATCTAATCTTCCGTTCACTTTGGTATGTAGGACAATGTTGTTTTGCAAATGATATAAATTCTTTAACCTTCGCCGCGAATTCAATTCGAACATAACCGTTGTCGAGCCGGTTGTACATCCGATCTCTGTTTGTAGACGACATTCCTAGTCGAACGTAACCCTTGTCGACCCGGTTGTCTATTCAAGAAATGAAATAATAATGATTAAGATGATAAGAAGCCTCCAAAATGGAGAATATTGTAAATCGGAAATGCGATCTACACCATCTAAAGAGAACAAATTGATAGCTAAGTGAAAGAACGAGGTTCCCACATTAATGAGTCATCGAATCTAAAGAGAAGGAATTGATTGAGTTATGTTCTTTATGTAAGAAGTTGGGCATTATCAAAAGGATTGTTGTAAATGACTCATAATAAACATGTATAACATGTTTAATAAGGGTTGGTTAGGCCCTGGACGAGTTTAAGGGTCGCTAACACAAAGGAGAAAAAACCATTTTTTGAGGTCCCTGCAGTTAGCGCTAATTTGGCGTATTAGCGCGCTAATTAGCCTCTCGATATTTTTGACTTTTGGAAATCAAGCTTCACATTTGAATTTTTGATTTCTGGATTCCTAACACGGCTATAAAAGGTCATATTGGAAATCCTATAATGATAAAACCACCACAAACTTGGTTGTAACATAAAGGAGAATGAACACATTTCAAAATTCAAGATCTACAAAGAGAAGAAATTTGATTTGTTAGAATTTGTTAGAAGGAGCAATAGGAGATCTTTGTGGTCGTTGTTAAGTCCTCAAATCCAAAGACACCTTTGAGGCTTTGAAAGGAATATAAGAGTCTACACCATCTAAAGAGAACAAATTGATAGCTAAGTGAAAGAACGAGGTTCCCACATTAAACTCATGAATAGAGAATAAATTGACAAAGTTAGGAAGTCATTAATGAGTCATCACAATCTAAAGAGAAGGAATTGATTGAGTTATGTTCTTTATGTAAGAAGTTGGGCATTATCAAAAGGATTGTTGTAAATGACTCATAATAAACATGTATAACATGTTTAATAAGGGTTGGTTAGGCCCTGGACGAGTTTAAGGGTCGCTAACACAAAGGGAGAAAAAACCATTTTTTTGAGGTCCCCGCAGCTTAGCGCGCTAATTTGGCGTATTAGCGCGCTAATTAGCCTCTCGCGATATTTTTGACTTTTGGAAATCAAGCTTCACATTTGAATTTTTGATTTCCTGGATTCCTAACACTACTATAAAAGGTCATATTGGAAATCCTATAATGATAAAACCACCACAAACTTGGTTGTAACATAAAGGAGAATGAACACATTTCAAAATTCAAGATCTACAAAGAGAAGAAATTTGATTTGTTAGAATTTGTTAGAAGGAGCAATAGGAGATCTTTGTGGTCATGTTAAGTCCTCAAATCCAAAGACCTTTGAGGCTTTGAAAGGAATATAAGAGTCTACACCATCTAAAGAGAACAAATTGATAGCTAAGTGAAAGAACGAGGTTCCCACATTAAACTCATGAATAGAGAATAAATTGACAAAGTTAGGAAGTCATTAATGAGTCATCACAATCTAAAGAGAAGGAATTGATTGAGTTATGTTCTTTATGTAAGAAGTTGGGCATTATCAAAAGGATTGTTGTAAATGACTCATAATAAACATGTATAACATGTTTAATAAGGGTTGGTTAGGCCCTGACGAGTTTAAGGGTCGCTAACACAAAGGGAGAAAAACTTTTTTTGATTTCCCTGCAGCTAGCGCGCTAATTCCAAATTAGCGCGCTAATTACCCTCTCGCGATATTTTTTACTTTTGCAAATCAAGCTTCACATTTGAATTTTTGATTTCCGGGATTCCTAACACGGCTATAAACGGTCATATTGCAAATCCTATCATGATAAAACCACCACAAACTTGGTTGTAACATAAGGGACAAGAAACACATTTCAAAATTCAAGATCTACAAAGAGAAGAAATTTGATTTTTTAGAAGGAGCAATAGGAAATCCTATCATGATAAATCCTATCATTATAATGAACATTAAAAAACAAATAAGAAATGAAGATTGTAGTAAGACTCCAAAACAAAAAATTCCTTGCTAACCCGATCCGAATCGAGACCAGAGAGAAGCGAGAGATCTCGGCGATGACGGAGACCCGCAAGCGCGACGAGACGGAGAGACCGAGAGAGACGGCAAGACCGAGACCAGAGACAGGAGAGCACCAGAGACCGACGGCGAAACCAAGACCACCGGAACGACGTCCGTGAGCAGAGCACCAGAGCGACCACTCGCACGACGGACGGAGAGACGAGACGATCGAACGGGATGGACGTCTCGGGGACGAGACGATCGACCGGCGCGACGAGACGGAGAGACGGAATTAGGTTTTTGGGGTTTTTTCGTGGGAATGCTTTGGGGATTTCGTGTTTTGTTGCGCGGGGGGGGGGGTGCGGGAAGGAGGAAGACGCCGCCAGATCGGAAAAAATACAAATCTCGAGGAATGATGAACGGCCATAAGAAATGAAGAATTTGGCGGGAATGGTGGCGCCAATTTTCAGAGACGGAATTTATTTCCGTCTCTAATTCCGTCTCTAATTCCGTCTCTGATCCGTCTCAAATCCGTCTCTGAATATTTCCCTGTCAGTTCCGTCGCTAACTGTTACATTTAGAAACGGAACTTATTCCGTTTCTAATTCCGTTTCTGATTTAGAAACGGAAATAAGTTCCGTTTCTAATTCCGTTGCTGATTTGCTGTTTTTTTGTAGTGCCTATCTGTATCCCAAACATATCCTCAACATCTCTTTGAACCTTTTCGAACCTTACCAAGAAACTCGGTGTCTTACTACTTGAACTGATTAATCTAAAGTCTGTCTTCACTGACCTTCACTGGGGAAAAAACATGTTTAGAAATCTTTCATTGATTTTTGCCCATGAAGTCATAATCCCTGCATTCAACCCTTGAAACCAAGAATTGGCTTTTCCACCTAATAAGAATGGGAAAATTCTTATCTTGATCACCTCCATTGTAACTTTAGTGTTGTGCACGGTGTCGCATTTCTCTAAGAGATCCTTAACATGAGCATTTTGATCTTCATTGGATAGCCCATTGAATATGCAATTTTTTAACATGTTTATTAGAGATAGTTTTAGTTTGAACTTAGTGGTGTTGGCGTGAATCCTCATCTCTCCATTATATGTTTCCTGAACTTCTAGCTTGAAGTAGAGATAAATGATTATTTGTAGTTATATATAGGGTTAGTTTAGTATATTTAGCATAAACATCCTTAAAGAGTTCTATTTCTTCTTGTTATTTCATTTTTAGAGAATTAAGGTGTTAAGGAAGGAATTAAGGAAAAATGAGAAGAAATAGAGCAAAACCCACAAAACATGGTGGTCCACGTAGCCACCCATGTTGGCAATGTGGGAATCGAAGGAACAACGTGGGAAGGAAATGCACGACATAGGGGAGATGAAAAAAGTTAATAAAACTATTTCTAGAGGTTCGCTAAAGTGGCGATACTGTGGTGCAAAAAGGAACTGCACCGAGATGGTAGTGACACTGCCAAGACACTAGGGAGCAAAAAAATATACATGTAGTGGTGGCGCAATGGCATATAAAGTTCGACACCAGGACTTTTATGACAATGCGAGACATGCGGAAAATAAAAAGTTAAAGTTTTAATTCATCTTAAATTGTAAAGAAGGGTTTGTAAATGTTATTAAGACTCTAAATAGGTGTTAGGACGTGGTAAACTCGCCATATACCATCTATTAGCCACCATTAGAGTAGTTTAGCGTAGAGTTTACTTTATGTTCGGGTATTAAGGAGTTTATGTGAAGAAAACATTGAAGACTTCACGTTTGCAATTCAAGTTTGGTTTCACTGATTTATTGAAGGTAATTCTTATAATCATCTATATTTTCCGATGATTTCCATTATGAATTGTGATAAGTTTGGCTCAATAAATTGTGAGTAGTCTATTTATCTTAGGGATCAATGGATCCTATGGTATGAATGTTATGCTTGAATATAAATAAAAAGCGTTTATAAATAATGCAATGTTTTAAATTTGTATTTCATAGGTCAGTATTTATATATATTTTATATTTTATTTTAGTATATTTAAATATGGAAAATCTCTAAAATATTTATTAATTATATTTATTGGTAATTTTTAGGTGAAACGAAGTGCACGGTTGAATTCGTGGTGGAAAAATACTCTGAATTGAGTATTTACATGCAGTGATCGGATGCCGGACATTTTGCCTCAAGTTACGTGTTGCGCGGTGGGTAGAATAGGAGACAACATATTTCAACCAATTAGAATGCGCCATGTCAGTGCAGATCTTCTTTCAACTAATAACACGCTGCCTCGTCAACGGTTCTCATCACATCAGCTGCCAATTGTCAGCCTCTCACACCCCGAAGCATGTCACAAATTGGTTCTCAACCAATCACGTGTTGCAATGTCAACGGTTTCCATTCTCTCCTTCAATCAAGAACCACCACGTCAGCAAGCATAAATGCATAGCATGTCTAACATTTATTCTCCTTGGACAGCTTCTCTTCGATTTTCTCAGGATGCGCGTCGGCACCGTCTTCTAAAATTTTGGCCAAGTCGCTTGATTTTCTTCTCCGCCTCTCGTGCGCCACGTGTCGCCCACTCACCACGCCACATCGTCATCAGCGACGTCCCGTGGCGGACACTAGTTTTTTAGCCCAAAATAGCTACAGGATCGTCCTCGGAGCACGAGTAACCTCCTCCACACCCAAAATTAGTTTCTCTCACCTCCCGAGACCATTTTTTAGTAGTTTTATATATTAGGAATTTAAATTTTATTTTTTGGATTGCCGACTATTATTGTTTTCTTATCGACTTTATTCAACGACGATGTTTGTCTAATCAACTCCTTGCCTAGGTCGAGGGGAAACAAGTCGGGATCATGGACTCATGGCATATTATGTGAGATCTTTTATTTTATTATTTAATTTAGTTTAAATTCTCATATTTCATTATTGTTGCTTTTATGGATTATGGTTTATATCTAGGGTATGTATATGGCCGATGCATGCTTTTAGGTGGACAACCTATGGTTATTTAGATTATTAGTATCTATGTAATTGTGATTTTGGACCAATAAAGTGACCAACACTCACCTAATTGCCGTAAAATCCTTTTGGTTCTTGAGTGTGCAACAATTGAATCTAGGTTAAATCGGGAGCAGATGCGACCCGGTTATTTAGGATTAGTGTTCCTACAAACCCATATTACTGCGGTTAGTGTGTTAAACCCGATTGGCGGATGTTTAGGGTTAACATTAATTAGGGAAGTAGTTAGTGGAGGACATCCTGGCTATCGAGATTTGGGGAATGATGAATTTATGCCGGATGTCCATTTTCTATAGCTAATCTAGGAGAATATAAATTAATGACTTTTTGGAAAAAATTAAAGACCATGATTGCCATTGAATCTTGATCCTAATTTGTGGACCTGTAGACTTAGGTGTTACTTAGGTATTAATTAATTGTTTTCAAAATTAGTTTAGGTATTTTATTTGTTTAGTTTAGTTAGATTAGTTAGTTAAATCAAAATATTTTAAAACCCCCGATTTTCTTTTTTTGTTGTTCTTACCCTAAGAAAGATTACCAATCTCTGTGGGATCGACCTTTGCCACTATTCTATAAAATAGTTGGTTTAAGAAACTTTACTTTATAAATGCGTTCAACTTGCGTCAATTTTTGGCGCCGTTGCTGGGGATTGGTTTTTTTCTTTCTTTGGTTTATTTGTTATTTTTTTTAATTTTATTTTGCCTATCTAGTCCCTTGCTCTTAACATGTATGCAGACAACCCCGCGATGGACTCCTCCTACCCCCATAATTATGATCGATTCGAAGACTCACATTATTAAAATGTGAATGGGGCATGTATGTAACATAATGGATATCGATTTTCTAACATGCATTCTTTTGTGCAACAGGACGAGGTTTGCGACATTTGTGGAGATTATTCTCATTCCGCACATAATTGTCCCTATTATCCACAATATGAGAACTACCACTATTCTAGCTATGCATCGCCATAACCCGACTTCTTTGGCCTCATGTCAAACCCACAGATTCCTCAACATGAAGGAAAACAACAGTTTCATTAAAAAACCTCCTTAGAAGATATGATGAAGCAATTAATAGATAATCAGCAAAAGGTTAATTGGATTCTTGAAGATATTCGACAAATTGATTTTGAGATTCCAGGCTTGAAGAACTTGGAAACTCAATTTATTCAATATAATGCCATGCTTCAGAATATGACTTATGAGGACGAGTTACGTAGTACACACAATCAATTTTTAACCCAGATGAGGATGTAAGTGTTGATACATTGAAAAATCTTGAGGTGAATGAGGTTACACAGATAGAAGACTATTTGAGAGAAACATCGAAAGAACGTGAAGTCTTTCAAATAGAGCCAGAAATTGTCATTGCACTAAATGAATGGGAAATGAAATGAAAATTGATGTCATTTCAAACAAGCCAGAGAAACCGTAGATAGAGAGCGAGGAAGACCAACCTCTGGTGTTGCTGCAACAACCCACCCTTCCATGCATATTTGGTACACCTTATAAGGGGTGAAAGTAAAGGAGCGTTCGCAGATCTTTTCCACTACCGACATCTTTGTGTTGGAAAATCCGCATGCGACAGATTCTTTCGTGTTGGAAGTCCCGAATGAGCTCCTAAGTCTGACAGTGAGTGTGCATGCTTCATTGCCCAAATACGTAAATGCACCATTTGTTGTTGACATCTTTAAAGGAGAGGGCATCACGTGATCAATCACGCCAAGTCTAGCCAAAGACTTAAAAGAAAGACGAATATTTGGGAGGCAGCCCAACTTCGTTTTTATTTTATTTTATTTATTTCTTTCATTTATTTTAGTTTTGGTTTAGTATTAGGTTTTTTATTTATATTTAATAAAACTCTAATTTAGTCTTTTTTATAGGTGATATATTACGTTTGACGTTCATTGGAGGATTGGAGCACCGAGTTTTGTAGGTTTGACTTTCGATTACATTTGTAGCATAATTTGAGCATTTGTTTAGGACTTAACATGTTTATAGGATTTTAGGTGTTTTGAGACTTGATTGGGACATACCAAACTTAAGTCGCCGCATTAATGCCTGGTTTTTTAGTAAACCCAAAACCCTAAACTTCATTCCATCATCTTGTTGATTTGACCCTTAGTTGACAGACTTCAAGCTCGCAAGATTTGATAGGAATCTTTTCAGTTAACTCTTATGTTTACTAGTTCTTGCTCTTGTTATGATTGTTCTTTTACAGTTTCCTTAGTCACCTACACATGAGAGGTTTTGTGCATTTACTAGTTTTTAGAGACTTTTTGTCCTGCATGCATTTGTATCATCTTCTTATCCATGTTTTTCTTTACCACTGTCATTTTCTTTTTTGTTGGATGGATGCCTTGACTTGTTTTGAACCTCGAGGACAAGGTTTAGAATAAGTTTTGGGGTATTTTATGGATTGTGGATTGATTTGGATGGATTCTTTGCGAAAGACTGCAGGTGAGATCATTTATTTTTATGCGGTTATATGCGATTGTGGATGGTAATGGTGGTGTTTTATATCAGTTCTTCCATTTCTTCCATTTCTTGTCCTTTCATACTTCTTTCTCATTTTACTAGGATTTGATACACTTTCATGCATGTATTTAGTATAGTTTTTATTTATGACACGCGCCGAACACATCAATAAAGTAAAGTTTCCTAAACCAACTATTTTGTAGAATAGTGACAAAAGCTCGATCCCACAGAGACTGATTGTCTTTCTTAGGTTAAAACAACAAAAAAGGAAAATCGGGGGTTTTAAAATAAATATTAATTTAACTAACTAATCCAACTAAATGAAATAAATAAACTAACTAAACTAATTTCTAAAACAATTAATTAATAATTAATTAACACATAAATAACACTTAAATCTCCAGTTCCACAAATCAGAATCAAGATTCAATAGCTTTCAATGGTCCTCAATCTTTCCCAAAAAATTATTAATTTAAATTCTCCTAGATTAGCTATAAAAAATCGACATCCGCCAGAAATTTCTAGTTCCCCTAATTTCGATAGTCAGGACGTCTGCCACTAAGTACTTCCCTAATTAATGTATAACCCTAGACATCCACCAATCAGGTTTAACTCATTAACCGCAGTAATATGGATCTAGGGGAACACTAATCCTAAATAACCGGGTCGCAACCGCTACCGATTTAACCTAAATTCAATTGTTGTACATTTAAGAACTGAAAGGGTTTTACTGCAAACGGGTGAATGTTTGTTACTTTATTGGTCTAAAAGCACAATTACACGGATAGTAATATTCCAAATAACAGTAGATTGTCAATCTAAAAGCATGCATTGGCCATATACATACCCTAGATCTAAATCATAATCAATAAAATCAACAACAATGAAATAGGAGAAATTAAATTAATTAAATAATAAAATAAAAGATCTCACATAATATGCTTTGAATCCATGATCCCGACTTGCTTCCCTTTCGACTTAGGCAAGAAATTGATTAGCCGGACATCATCTTAAAAAATCATACTAAAAACTAATAATTGATCTCTAAAAAACACTAATTGGTTCCTCTTCTAATAATACCTATGTTCCTAATATATAAAAGTACTCCAAATTGGACTCGGATACTAATTTTAGGGGTTGTGGAGGTGACTTGTGCATCGAGGAGCATCGCAGGAGTGTTTTTAGATCAAAATTCTGACTCTGCCACGTGTTTGTACGCGATTCGCGCAGGTCTTTTGCTGACGTGTCCGAACTCCATTCGACCGCCCCTATCACCGCCACTTACTTGGCGCCATCTCATTCACCGAGTACTGTGCCTTTTGTTTGTGTGTGTGGTGAGTCATCGCCACGTGGACGCTTTTGATTGGCCGAACCACATATTAATGACGCGCTGGACAAATGAGATCCCGTCATGTGGCATGACGTGGCGCCGAAGAAAATCGCTGGTCAACCAAAAAACTGGGAGTTTGTGTAAGCACGGTTCCCAAGGCATATCGACGGTATCTGAAACGCGAGAAGAAAATAAGGTGGTGTGTGACGTGGTCTTTCTGGCTGACGCGACAACGCTTGATTGGAGGAGACGATGTAGACACGCTAGTGGCGGCTTGCGATTGGGGGAGAACCAATGAGTGACGTGCTGTTGTGCTGCTGCTGTGACGCGTGGTGCTAAAGTGTCATCACCCGATTGGTCAAACACTGACATGGCAGCTCCTTATTGGTTGAAATACGATGTCTCTTATTTTACCCACAGCACAACACGTATTTCAAGGTAAATTGTCCAACATCCAATCACTGCATGTAAATACTCCATTTTAAGTATTTTTTCGCCACGAATTTAACCGCGCACTCCGTTTCACCTAAAAATGACCAAAAAATATAATTAAATATATATTTTAAATACTTTCAATAATTAAATATATTAAAATAAACTACTAATTACCTATAAATATCGACTTATCAAATACCCCGAACTTAAGACTTTGCACGTCCCGAGCAAATATGTAAATGACAACATAAACTAAACTAGACTTCTAATATAATCATATTGACTCAATTAATCCTATACCCGACCCAAATTCATGGAGTTCCTTTAATTTACATAGTCACCGAATTAACAAGTAACTCATAAAATTTCAGAGTTATGATATGTCAAGATTAGCAACCCAAACACAATTAAGATCCTACTTTAAAAACATAGACTCGGTCAAGAAAAAGGCCATCAACTACTCACAAGTTTTATTGGTCTATACAATTAAACCACGCAAGTTCAAATTTCACTTAATATAGTGAAAGCACTCGAACTAAATCTTTTATTTGAGGAGTTTTACAACGTCCGCCATTATTCAATTTTTTCATATTTATTTATTTTTTTTTCCATTTTTTTTCTTCTCCAAATTTTTTTTCAATTAATACGGTCCCTGCTCCATTTCCTATAGACCGATTTTCTCACTTTTTCCCACCACAAGTTTCCCTGCTCCATTTCCTGTGGAAACTTGTAAGACACTCTAATTTTTTTTATTTATTTTTTTTAGAAAAGAAAAACTCCTGTTAGTGCACTTTCACTGTAATCAAGCAAATCCCCCAATATAGGTTAAAATAATATCACTTGCATAAATTTGACCGTCTACTCATTTTCATTATCTAGCACTAAGTCCAACCATTATCTAAGTCTCTAATCATGAAATCGTAAAAATGCTGAGCTACGATCTTGATTAAGTGTTTCTCCTAATTTTCTCTAAGTTTCAAGGTTAAAAGGCAACTATAATTTACTCATTCACAACCAAAGGCATGAACAAAGTTTCGGGTAACTCTAAATAACTATATATATATATATATATATATATTAAATGCATATATATACATGAAAGTGTATCAATTCCTAATGAAATGAGAAATGAATATGAATGGATAAGAAATGAAAGAAATAACATAAAACACCACCATTACCATCCAATATTCGCATATAACCGCATAAAAAAATTAAACGAATCTCACCTACTGTCTTTTGCAATAGAATCCATAAAAAACAATCCACAATCCCTGAAACACCCCCAAACTTATTCCGAACCTTATCCTCAAGGTTTAAAACAAGTCAAGGCAACCATATATCAAAAAGAAAATGACAGTGGCGAAGAAGAACATGGATTAAAAAATGATACAAATGCATGAATAATAAAAAGTCTCTAAAAACTAGTGAACACACAAAATCTCTTATGTGTGGGTGACTAAGGATGCTATAAAAGAATAATCATAACAAGAGAAAGAACTAATAAACATAGGAATTAACTCAAAAAATTCCAATCAAGTCTTGCGAGCCCGAAGTCTGTTAACTAAGGGTGAAATCAACAAGATGATGGAATGAAGTTTAGGGTTTTGGGTCTACTAAAAAACCTGCAACTAATGAGGCAACTTAAGTTGGGTATATCCAACCAAGTCTCAAAACACCTAAAATCCTATAAACGTGTTAAGTCCTAAAAAATAATGCTCAAATTATACTAAAAATATAATCCAAAGTCAAACCGAAAAAACTCAACGCTCCAACCCTCCATCACCTGTAAAAATAAAGAAACCAAATTAGAGTGCTATTAAAAATAATAATTAAAAAAAACTAAAACTAAAATAAAACTAAAATAAATGCAAGAATTAAATAAAATAAAAGAAAAATAAATGTGTGCTGCCTCCCAACGAGTCACCTTTCTGTAAAGTCTTTTGCTAGACTCAGCATGATTGGTCACGTGATGCCCTCTCCTTTAGAGATGTCAACAACGAATGACGCATCGACGTATTTGGGTATTGAAACATGCACTCCCTATTTCAAATTTAGGAGCTCATCCGGAACTTCCAAAACGAATGAATCTACCACAGCAGGATCGTCCAATACCAAGGTGTCGGCAGTCTATAAGATCTGCAAACGCTCCCTTACTTTCACCCCTTATAAGGTGTACCAAATGTGCATGGGAGGGTGAATGGTTGCACCAACACCAGAGGTTGGTCTTCCTCGCTCTCTATTTGCGGCATCTCCGGCTTGTCTGAATTGACATTAATTTTCATCTCATCTTCTCTCTCATTTAATGCAATGACAATCTCTGGCTCAATTTGAAAGACTTCACATTCTTTGGATGTTTCTATCAAATAGTCTTCCACCTGTGTAACGTCATACACCTCGAGACTTGTCAATGTATTATCACTCATATCCTCTTCTAGGTTAAAAGTTGGTTGTGTACTACACAACTCTGCTTCATCAATTTTTTTTGACAACTGGCAATATATTGATCTAAGTCAGTTACCAAGTCCTTCGAGCTTGGACAACTGAAATTAAGTTTTCGTATGTTATGAAAAACTAGTCGACAGTCTTGCACACTTTCTATCATTTGCATCACCATATCTTCCAAGGAGAGGCTTTGATGAACCTGTTGATTTCCTTCATGTTGAGGAACCTGTAATTGTGACATGAATCCAGAGAAGTCAGGTTGTGGCGATGCATATTTAGAATAGTGATAATTCTCATACTGTGGATGATATGGAAAATTATGTACGGAATGAGAATAGTCTCCACAAATTTTGCAAACCTCGACCTGTTGCACTAAAGAATTCAAGTTAAAATATTGATATCTATTATGTGGCATACCCACCCCATTCACATTATAATAATGTGAGTCTTCGTATCGACCATAATTATGGGGTTAGGAGAAGTCCATCGCGGGGTTGACTTGCACTTCACCAGAGGAGAGAAGATGTTCCATCATGGAGATTAGTCGGTCAAGTTTCTGGTCATTGGAACTTGAGATATTGCCTGGATACATGTTAAGAGCAAGGACCTAGATAGGCAAAATAAAAAATAAAAATAAAAATAACAAAAAAATAACAAAAAAAGCAAAGAAAGAAAAATACCAGTCCCCGGCAACGCTCCAAAAATTGACGCGCGCCGAACACGTCAATAAAGTTAAGTTTCCTAAACCAACTATTTTGTAGAATGGTGGCAAAGGGTCGATCCCCCAAAGATTGGTTGTCTTTCTTAGGTTAAAACAACAAAAAGGAAAATCAGGGGTTTTAAAATAAATATTAATATAACCAACTAATCCAACTAAATTAAATAAATAAACTAACTAAACTAATTTCTAAAACAATTAATTAATAATTAATTAACACATAAATAACACTTAAATCTCCAGTTCCGCAAATCAGAATCAAGATTCAATAGCTTTCGATGGTCCTCAATCTTTCCCAAAAAATTATTAATTTAAATTCTCCTAGATTAGCTATAGAAAATCGACATCCGCCAGAAATTTCTAGTTCCCCTAATTTCGATAGTCAGGACGTCCGCCACTAAGTACTTCCCTAATTAATGTATAACCCTAGACATCCACCAATCAAGTTTAACTCATTTACCGCATAATATGGATCTAGGGGAACACTAATCCTAAATAACCGGGTCGCAACCGCTACCGATTTAACCTAAATTCAATTGTTGTACATTCAAGAACCGAAAGAGTTTTACTGCAAACGGGTGAATGTTTGTTACTTTATTGGTCTAAAAGCACAATTACATGGATACTAATATTCCAAATAACAGTAGATTGTCAATCTAAAAGCATGCATTGGCCATATACATACCCTAGATCTAAATCATAATCAATAAAATCAACAACAATGAAATAGAAGAAATTAAATTAATTCAATAATAAAATAAAAGATCTCACATAATATAATTTGAATCCATGATCCCGACTTGCTTCCCTTTCGACTTAGGCAAGAAATTGATTAGCCGAACATCATCTTAAAAAATCAATACTAAAACCTAATAATCGATCTCTAAAAAACACTAATTGGTTCCTCTTCCAATAATACCTATGTTCCTAATATATTAAAGTACTCAAAATTGGACTCGGATACTAATTTTAGGGGTTGTGGAGGTGACTCGATCGTCGAGGAGCATCGCAGGAGTGTTTTTAGATCGAAATTCCGACTCTGCCACGTGTCTGTACGCGATTCGCAGGTCTTTTGCTGACATGTGCGAACTCCATTGGACCTCCCCTGTCACCGCCGCTTACTTGGCGCAGTCTCATTCGTCGAGTACTGTGGCTTTTGTTTGTGTGTGTGGTGAGTCATCGCCACGTGACGCTTCTGATTGGTCGAACCACATATTAATGACGCGCTGGACAAATGAGATCCCGCCATGTGGCATGACGTGGCACCGACGAAAATCGCTGGTCAACCAAAAAACTGGGAGTTTGTGTAAGCACGGATTCCAAGGCATATCGACGGTATCCGAAATGCGAGAAGAAAATAAGGTGGTGTGTGACGTGGTCTTTCTGGCTGACGCGACAACGCTTGATTGGAGGAGACGATGTAGACACGCTAGTGGCGGCTTCCGATTGGAGGAGAACCAATGAGTGACGTAGTTGGGCTGCTTCTGTGACGCGTGGCGCTGCTGTGACGTTTTGTTGGGCTGTTGTTGGGCTGCTGCTGTGACGCGTGGCACTGACTTAAAAACTCAATTTTAAATATTTTTTCTACACGAATTCAACCGAGCACTACGTTTCACCTAAAAATGACCAAGAAATATAATTAAATATATATTTTAAATACTTTCAATAATTAAATATATTAAAATAAACTACTAATTACCTAAAAATACCAACTTATCAATTTATTTATTTATTTATTTTAGTTATTTAGAGTCACTTGAGACTCTGTTCGTGCCTTTGGTTGTGGATGAGTAATTTACATTTTCTTTTTTGACTCGAAACTTATGGAAAATTAGGAGAAACAGTCAATCGAGTTCGTAGCTCTACATTTTTATGATATCATGATTTGTGACTTAGATGTTGGTTCGACTTTGTGCTAGACAACGAAAATGAGTAGACGGTCAAATTTTTACAAGTGATATTATTTTAACCCACGTTGAGGGATTTGCTTGATTATAATGAAAGCGAGAAGTACTAACAAAAGTTTTCTTGAGTGTTCCACAGGTTTCCACATGAAATGGAGCAGGGAAACATGTGGTGGGAAAAAGTGAGAAAAGCGGTCCACAGGAAATAGAGCAGGGATCGTATTATTTGAAAAAAAATTGAAGAAAAATATAAAAAGAAAATATATAATAAATAAAGGCCGAAGTTGTGAAATTTCTCAAATCCAAGATTTAGTTCGAGTGCTTTCACTATATTAAGTGAGAATTTCAAATTTGTGTGCTTTAATGTATAGACAATTAAAACTCATGAGTAGTTGATGGCCTTTGTTTTGGCCAAGTCTTTGTCTTGAAAGTGGGATCTTAATTGTGTTTGGGTTGCGAGTCTTGACATATCAAAACTTTAAAATTTCTTGAGTGGCTTGTTAACTTGGTGGTTATGTAAACCAAAGGAACTCCATGAATTTTGAGTCGGGTATAGGATTAGTTGAGTCAGTGCATTATTATATTAGGAGTCTAGTTTATTTTGTGTTGTCATCTACACCTTTGCTCGGGACGTGCAAAGTCTTAAGTTTGGGGGTATTTGATAAGTCAATATTTATATATATTTAGTAGTTTATTTTAGTATATTTAAATATGGAAAGTCTCTAAAATATATATTAATTATATTTATTCGTCATTTTTGGGTGAAACGGAGTACGCGGTTGAATTCATGGCGGAAAAATACTCAAAATGGAGTATTTACAAGAAGTGACCCGATGCCGAACAGTTTGCCTCGAGTTACGTATTGTGAGGTGGGCAAAATATGACACAGTATATTTCAACCAATTAGAATGCCCCACGTCAGCACATAACTACTCTCGACCAATCACACGTTACCACTTCAGCGGTTCTCATCACAAAAACTGCCAAGTGTCGGCCTCTCACACCCCCAAGCATGTCACTCATTGGTTCTCAACCAATCACGTATTGCCACGTGAGCGGTTTCCATTCTCTCCTCCAATCAAGAACCACTATGTCAGCGAGCATAGACGGACAGCGTGTCCAACATTTCTTCTCCTCGCATAGCTGCTCTTAGATTTCCTCGGGATGCGCGGCAACACCGTCTTCCTGAATATCGGCCGAGTCGCTCGATTTTCTTCTCCGCCTCCCGTGCGCCACGTGTCGCTCACTCACCATGCCACAACATCATCTGCAATTGTCTCCACCAATTAGAAGGCAACACATCAGCGCTCCAGCAGGAAATGAACCAATGCGGTTCAGACACGTAGCGGATACCAGTATTTGAGCCCAATACAGCCACAGGATTGTCCTTAGGGCACGAGTCACCTCCCTAACACCCAAATTTAGTTTATCTCACCTTTTGAGACCAATTTTTAGTAGTTTTATATATTGGGAACTTAGGTTTTATTTCTTGGATCACCTACTATTATTATTTTCTTATCAACTTTATTCGACGATGATGTTCGACTAATCAACTTTTTGCCTAGGTCGGAGATGAAACAAGTCCGGATCATAGACTCATGGCATATTATGTGAGATCTTTTTTTTTTCTTATTTAATTTAGTTTAAATTCTCCTATTTCATTGTTGTTGCTTTTAAGGATTATGGTTTAGATCTAGGGTATGTATACGGCCGATGCATGTTTTTAGGTGGACAACTATAGTTATTTGGACTATTAGTACGCGTGTAATTGTGCTTTTGGACCAATAAAGTGACAAACACTAACCCATTTGCCGTAAAACCCATTCGATTCTTGAGTTTGCAACATTTGAATCTAGGTTAAATTGGGAGCGGATGTGACCCGATTATTTAGGATTAGTGTTCATTACTGCGTTTAGTTTGTTAAACTCGATTGGCGAATGTCTAGGGTTATACATTAATTAGGGAAGTAGTTAGAGGCGGATGTCCTGGCTATCGAGATTAGGGGAACGAGGAATTTCTGGCAGATGTTCATTTTCTATAGCTAATCTAGGAGAATATAAATTAACGACTTTTTGGAAAAGATTGAAGACCATGATTGCCATTCAATTTTGATCCTAATTTGTAGAACTATAGACTTAGATGTTACTTAGGTATTAATTAATTCTTTTCAAAATGAATTTAGTTATTTTATTTATTTAGTTTAGTTAGATTAGTTAGTTAAATTAATTTATTTTAAAACCCTGGATTTTCTTTTTTTGTTGTTTTTAACCTAAGAAAGACTACCAATCTCTAAGGGATCAACCCTTTGCCCCTATTCTACAAAATGGTTGGTCTAGAAAACTTTACTTTATTAACGCGTTCGGCTCACGTCAGTTTTAATTCTGAGTGTAATTCTTTAGACATCTTGATCACGTGTTTAATGAATTTAGGTTTTAAAATTTATCATGGCCATTGAAGCTTTTATTTTGTAAATGAACATTATAAACATAAAATACACAACATCGAGAGATATTTGTTGATTAGGGAGGCACAGATAGTTAACTTAGTTGGTTATGAATCCAATAATTTGGGATTTAAAGCATTGTGGAGCTTATGCTATTCACACTGATTGGCAGACTTCTAGTTTGGACATTATAATCTTTTTCGTCTCAACAATGGGTTGAAGTCGATTGAAGGAAATCTGTCTATTCTAATTTGGCCTTGCACACAACATATTGGGATGTAAAAGCTGTTGGAAAACATACTATTAAATTTCCTATGTGAAGTTGTAAACTAAGATATCCTTAATATAAGAGTTCAAGTAAATTTAAATTGATTTGTTAAATAGTTAAGTTAGTATAAAACCAATTAAAAAGTTGATTCCTTAGCAATAGTTCAAAGTTAAATAGGTAAACCACTAGTGAAAAAACCCTTCCCTGAGGAAAATATACATGATCAACGTAAGTTCATTGTATTATTACTACAAGTGAGCCATTATACTTGCGACACGTACATTAAGTTTTTGGCACCATTGCAGGGGATATGTAGCCATTAGATTTACTTAGTTAGTTTCGATAGTTGCTAAGTTTTCTTGTAATTATTTTACTTTCAAGTTTACAGATACAAAAATAAAAAATAGCCTTAAGATTCAAGTTTGACTTTCTGCACTTGATCTTTGGATGTTTTCTTTTAGGGTTACTTAGTGCATGTGTAGCATGAGAGAAAAGGACCTAGTGCCTTACGACCCAGAGATTCGAAAAATGAGCACTGGAAATAAAAAAAGAATCAAGAAGGTAAAGAAGCAACCTAGAAACCAACAACAAGGCCGCTGGAATAACCAACCCGCAAGGTGATCTGGTAGTGAAAGGAGAGAGCATAAGGACATATATGCCTTAATGAAATTCTATAGGACAGAAATTCAAGAGACTTACTATAGAGTAATGAGGCTTCCAACTAACACCACCTATTTCGAAATTAGACTGTCTTCAATAAACATAGTGCAAAATAGTTTGTTCAATGAACTATCCAATGAAGTTCCACTAGCATATATTGAAAACTTCTTGGAGAAGTGTTAGATTAATGAAAGATTTTACCGATTCTCATTGGGTTGTAAAGCCAAATCCATGTATCAAGTGAAAATCAACGAAATGAAACTTTAGATTAATGAAATATTTTCTGATAAATCCTGGTAAACTTTAGATTAACCAGTTTAAGCGAGAAGACACCAAGTTTCCTAGTGAGGCTTGAGAAAGATTCAAAGAGACGTTGAAGAGATGTCCGAGACACGAATACATGAAATGGTCACAACCCCACATTTTTTATAATGGGATGAACCACTGCATGAGAACGCTAGTAGATACTCGTTCTACAATAAGGATGAGGATGGAACATTGGATCTCCTTGATCTTATGTCTCAAAATTCAAATCTCGATACTCATTCTACAGTAAGGAAACCAGCATGGGTGTATTAAATTGACTTGCAAGCTACAATTATATTACAACTATAAAATTTGAGCAACCAAATGGCGAAACTTTAGATGGGACACCAAGGTCCACAATTAGCAAAGCAACCCAAGAATCAACAAGGAATGGTGGTTAATGAAATATACATACAACATTAAATGGTGAATAAAGACATCAACTTCTTGAACAACTAAGGTTTTGGGAACAACTATAGGACGAGAGAAGTGGCTCCTCAATAATTTTATCAAAGATAAAACAATAAAAACTTAGACTTTTCTTATGGAAATCCATATAATACGCTAAAGTTACTTGAAGGCTTCTAGCAACATGTCCCATGAAGGAAGCAGGGGTAGAGCGAATAGATGACTTTAATGAATTCAATTGAGAAGTATTTGTAAGCCATGACATGAGCAATTGGGAGCACAACAAGAAGTATGGGAAAGAGTTGGAATGAGTGAAGTAAGCCATGAAGAGGATGGATAATGAGCAATCACAATCCATAAAGAACCTAGAGAGACAAACTGGTCACTTTGCTACAGTTTTGAACTCGAGGAAAGAAGGATAGTTTCCTGGCAATAGTGTCACCAATTCCAAGGAGAACGTTAAGGCCAGTCGCATGATGAGAACTACGATAATAAAAAAAGTAAAGACAAGACCAAGTGATGTACTAGCCGAAAAAGGTTAATACTTTGGCGATGTTGAAACATGAATAGATTCATGAGCATTGAATGGAAGTGAGAAAAAATGAGCTTAATGGTTTCAAGAAGCAAAGAATCAATGCCTTGAAGAAAAAGAAAGGAAAGCAACAATGGAAAGCCAAGCAAAAAGATGAGAGACCTTCTAAAGAAGACATAAGGCAATGACATCAAGTTGGTTCCAAAGAAATTGGAACTGAAGCTCAAGTTCATCCCGCAACTTCAATGTATCAAAAAGAGAGATTCTGGAGAAATAATTATATCGATAAACATTAACGGGCAACGGTTTAAAAACTTTTGATGTGATACGGGAGCCTTGGTCAATGTCATGCCATTGATGGACATTTCGCAAGCTGACTTCATGATCAATTGTCCCGATATGATCAATTTGCATGTAGATAATAGTAACTTGATACTTACTATAGGAAGAGTCTTAAATGTGCATGTGAAAATGGGTAGATTTATATTCATAGAGGATTTCAAGGTTATGAACTACAATATGGACGATGATGTATCTATGATACATATAAGGCCATTCTTGAGTATTGTTAAAGCAAATTGTACACAAAAGAGAAAAAGATCACAATGAGTATCGATGAGGGCGATGATGCTAAGAAGATTATCTTTGTCGATTGTCAATAAGTACATCCAAATATGAATGACATTATAATCTTCAATTTTCAAATTGAGCTTCTTGATTTATAATCGAACTAAACGAGTGAAAATGCATAAGGCAAATGACATTGAATTAAGCACTATTAGGAGGCAACCCACGGTTTAAAATTTTGAGTTATTGAATTTTAATTAGTAGTTAGTTATTTTTTAATATGTACAATTAACACGTTTAAGTTATAACTTTTGAAAATTTATGTCAAATGTGCTTGGAATACCATTCGTTGGGTGTTGCTTCATCGGAATGGAAATGTCTCGATAACTCATTAAAGAGGAAAAGAATGAAGGAGTTTAAAGCGGTAAAGGTAAGGTACAATTAATTTTTATATTTTCATGGATATTATGCAGTCACAACACCTTACGTGAATTATACACAAAGTCAGAGGACACCAGAGGAGAATTTGCATAACTATATTCGTGAAGATGTTGGTTGTGAGGTTGACGCCATGGGTATTACCTACGATGCTTAAAGTGTAGGCCATAGCTCTGAGATGGTAGCAGGCATAAAAATGAAAAAGAGCTCAATTGTTTCTTTGACGTAGTGGCGACGCTGTCACGACATCGTACCTTTTGTTGTCGATAAAAGTGGTTTCGATCCCATTTTTCATTAATTATACACAGTTGTAGTAATACCTGAATTTAACCACTAAGCACACATCCCTCTATGGCTAAAGTTTGATCATTTACAAGTGAGATTAATGTGTTCCTAGTAAGAGGGCTTGGATTGTAAAAGACCTGGAGAAATGTTTTACAATGGAAATAAATCAGGCATTAAGGTACATTTATAATTTCATATTGTTATGCTTTAAATATTGTTAATATTGATTATATTGTATGAAATTATGGATTCGAGGTTGTAGGATAAGATTTGCAAGATTATGTGAATATGATGGAGACTTAGTTGATCTTTTTGCATTAGTTGGTGTAAGCATGATCCAAGTTATGTAAGTTTTTATTTTTTAGGTGATTTGACGGCCAAGTTGCATTACATTGTTGTTAGTTGCTTGAATTTGAAGAAATGGAAAGAACAAGGAAACGAGTATGCAAAACAAGGACAAATAATTTTGAGGCATCTATTTCTAGAAATCATAATAAAGAAGACCGTAGACCTTTCAAACCCAAATTTTTCATTCATAGAGAGGCTAAGGACCGAAATAAGAAAATCTTTCGTAGGGAGCTCATTTATAAAACATGAATTAATTCGTCGACAATGTATGAAATAAAGTGAAAAACTTCATTAAAGATCGAAACTTGAAACGACTAACTCACGACTGTATGAAAAATAATGTGATAGGGGATTTTGTTCTTGTCAATAGATGTGAGATTAATACTTTCTGTGTGTTAAAGGAATTAAGCATGTATAAATCCGCACTGACTTTCTCGACCAAGCTACGTGAGAGACCTTATAACTTGTACCCTTTTAGTGCCATTAAAAATGAATTGGTTGTCCTAAGACAACAAAGATGGGTCATGTGAGCTGAGAATGTGCCAAAGACCATTAAGAAGGGGAATGTTATAAAAATTTACAAAATTTGGCAACATTTCCTTATTCCATCACTATACCCCACTTATCAACAACGTGAGATTAACAAGCTAAAAGCGGCTTGCCTTTATGAGATTACAAAGTACGAAGAGATCAACATCAGCGAGAACATAAAAATTATTCTGAGGAAGTCCATAATGTCCGACAAGGACAACATGTTGTTGTTTCCTCTTTTGATTACTCAGATGTGCTTGAAAGCAGGAGTGAGGTTAGGAGATGATGAAGAGTTTGAGATAGAGGCCCAACTAACCATGAATGAAGTTTTCATGCTTATGTTGAAATCACAACCTAGTTACAAAGACTCTGAGGAGAAGAGAGAGAAGGTTAAGGGAGCTAGACTTGAGGCAAGAAGATCAGGCCTCTGTAGAAGTAGCCTAAGAGCTAGAAGAGGAGCGATAATAATAGGATTTGTTGAGGGCTATAAATTTGTAGACCTAACGAAAGGAGAGTAGGAGTTAGACAGCCCTGAAGTCTTTCCATCACATCCTACACTACAAGTACCAGTACCACTACCAGAGGACTTGACTCCACATTAGTAGAGGCACTGGATAGCAGAGATGTAGAGAGAGTACTAGGAGTATAGGGCACAATATCAGGCAGCCATGTTAAGATATAAGCACGATATGGAGAGGAGAGAACAACACCAAAAGAACGAGAAGTGCAATTTCATGTTCTTTATTGATCGTCATCGACACATATATAGATACGAGAAGTGCAAATAATTAAGACCTACTGATGTGTCATTAGGATTATCAGTAGCATCAGTATATATATTTGATCAAGATTTGGTGCAGAGCAGGAGGGTGGAGCGTCTATGAATACCATCTAAAGCTGGAACTGATGATGCAGATGACGATGATGACGCGCAGTCCTGAAGTAAGTTTAATAGGAATCCTTTAGACCCGGTGACTTGAGAGTGACTTTGATACCAATTTCTTAACATTTAAGATATTTTGTTAACTATTTACTTGTTTTAATTATATGTTTAGTTTAATTTATTATAACTTGTATTATTATATATGCTTGTACGTCTTAATGTTTTCATGGCGCAATCTTACTATTAAACCTTGAGGAAGAAGAGGTTTGGTTTAAATTTATGGCATCAACACTACACTACATTATGGGAAGTGGTAAGATATGCTGAGAAATAAGGATAAATACTAAATGAATGATTGTTTAAATTTTAAATTAAAGTAGTTAAGGAGTAATGCATGGTAGTGTATAAATTTTTAATTTTACTAACTATATGAATGTTTAAGTAGTATAGATTAGGTTGCATATAATAATACGTAATGAATAACTAGTTCATTTGCATGTTCATGCCTCTAATTGTCAATAGGTAGACAAAACGTATCTTGTTGATACGAAAGTTAAGAGAATGTTTAAATTTTAGAAAAGAAATAATGAAATGTAGCAAACAACAGTGTGATTTCATGACCAGAGACTTAGAGTTAAGAAACAAAAGGAACAAACTATATTACTTCTTGTAGAAAAAGTAGATCTCTAAAGATTCTATAATAAATGTGAATTTGACTTGCATATTAAAATCAAATACAAACTTAGTGCAAAGAGGGGAAGAAATAGGCATTGTACATGAAAAGTTAGAGTTTACTTACTTGATTTAATTAAAGTGAGAAATGCTAAGAAGATTTTTAGAAATAAAAGAAAAAGTTGAGAGAATCGAATATGTTATACAGGAAATGATGCGGAGAACTTGATGGTCGGAAATCGTTAGGAAGAATGAAGTTCATAAGAAAACAAGCAAGGACTGTTAAAAAGAAAAAACTTAAAAAAAGAAGAAAAGAAACGATAGAAAAACAAAAATAGACAAAAGAAGGCAGAAGTAAATTAGAAATCTTCAAATAAAAGATTTAGCTCGAGTAGCTAATTGAGTTAATTATCCACACCATGAACAATGTAAATCGAATGAAAACTAGTAGGAAGGAAAGGCAAGTCATGGGAGAGATGAAAAAGTTAAGAAAACAATGTTTGGGGGTCCGACACAAAGGTGGCGCTATGGTGTAAAATGGATAGAGCCGAGATCGTAGTCAAAGTGCCGAGACACCATGGGAGTAAGAAAAAGTACAAATGTAGTTGTCGCGCAGTGGCAGAACAGTTGCTTATATGGCACGGTGCGGGGACATTAGTGACAGTGCCAAACACTGATTAAATATAAATTTAGAGTTTTAATTTGAGTTAAAGTGTAAAGTAGGGTTTCTAATTGTTATTAGGGAGTATAAATAGATATTAGAAAGTGGTAAACTCACCACCTACAAATTATTAGCCACTATTGGAGTAATTTAGCAAAGAGTTTACTTTGAGTTTGATTATCAAGGAGTTGGTGTGAAGAAAACATTGAAGACTTTACGTTTACAATTCGAGTTTGGATATGTCGATTAATTGAAGGTAATATTTATATTCATCTTTGATTTTTAATGACTTACATTATTAATTGTGATATGTGTATTTCAATAAAGTGTTAATAATCTATTTACCTTAAGTTTCAATTGATACTATGGTATGAATGTTATGCTTTGAATGGGAATAAAAAATGATTATACAAAGTGCAATGGTTAGAATTTGTATTGATTCTTAGTGTAATGCTTTAAACATATTGATCACGTGTTTAATGAACTTAGGTTTTAGAAATTATCATGTTTGTTGAAGCTTTTAATTTGGACATGAACGGTACAATCATAAAATACATAACATTGATATATAGCTGTGGATTAGGGAGGCACGGATAGTAAACTTAATTGGTTATGAATCCAATGATTTAGGACTTAAAAGAAATTTGGAGCTTAGGTTATTCACACCGATAGGTGGAGTTCTAGTTTGTACATTAGAATCTTTTTCGTCACAATAGTGGGTTGAAGTGGATTTGAAGGATCCGTCTATTCTAATTAGGCATTGCACACAACATATCAAGATATAATAGTGGTCGAAAATCATATTATTAAATTACCTTGGTGAAGTTTCGAAATAAGATATATTTAATATAAAAGTTCAAGTAAAGTTAAACTAATTTGTTTGATAGTTTAGTAAGTATAAAACCAATTAAAAAGTGAATTCATTTACGATAATTCAAAGTTAAATATGTAAACCACTAGAGCAAAAACCTTTCCCTGAGGATGATATCCATGATCGACATAAGTTGGTAACATTATTACTATAAGTGAGCCATTATACTTGTGACACACACAAAAATTAGTCACGAATACATCTGTCATGGCACTTTATCCTACTCGATCACCTGCGAGTTGGTTATTCTTGTGGCCCTATTGTTGGTTACTTCCTTACTCCTCAGCCATCTTGTTTGCTTTCTTTTTCGTTCCTTTAATGATCCTGTCAATTTCAGGCTTGTATGGCACTAAGTACTTCTCTCCTTTGCCACGAACGTACTTGCTATCCTTAAAAAGAAAACATAAAAGATCAAGTGCAATAAATGACACTTGAAAGTTATGTAGTAAAAATGAAACTTAGAAACTTTTCAAACTAAGTAAGCCTAGGTCACTACCTATCCCCAACAACGGTGCTAAAAACTTGACACGTGCCGCAAGTATAATGACTTACTTGTAGTAATAAACTTTAAACTATTGCTTAGGGAATATCTTTTTAAATGGTTTTATACTAAACTACTCTATTTAAAAATAAAATATAAACTTTATTTTAACTTTTATATTAAGGATATCTTAGTTCACAACTTCACCTAGGCAATGTAACATTATGCTTTTCATTTAAATCTACTTGAGCCCACTATCGATGGAAAGGTTTCTAATGTACAGACTAGAACTCCACTTATCGGTGTGAATAATGTAAGCTCTACATTGCTTTAATGCTCCAAATCCTTAAATTCACAAAAAACTAAGTTTACTATCTGTGTCTCCCTAATCAACAACTATCTATCAATGTCGTGTATTTTACATTTATACTTTTCATGTCTGGCTTAAAAGCTTTAATGGCCATGATAACTTCTAAAACCTAATATCCATAAATATGTGATCAAGATGTCTAAGCATTACGTTGAGAATCAATACAAATTCTAACCATTGCACTTTTTGCAAGAATGAAGGTTCTTGATTATCTTGAACCTTTATTGTATTGCCATTTCTTTGAACATTTCCTTCAACAGTGTAGCCTTGTCTTAAGCTTCCAAGTGTTCTATGTCCTTCTGAAGTTCAAGAACCATGGTTGCCAACATAATGCTTGCAACATTAGTAGAGTCGTTGACATGCTTATTATGTGCATCCTTCACGGCTCTTAAAGCATTGGTGGTGGTTCCTCAAGAATAGGATCATCTAAGACATACAACTTGCATTCATGCTTATTAGCAATTCTCAAGTTTATGAACTAGTCAAGAAAGTTTGTCCCAGATAACTTATCCTTCTCAAGGACAGATCATAGTGAGTAGGGATTGGTGTGATTTGAAAAGGCCATATATCTACAAAAAAGATTATGCAAAAATTCATTTTAGTATAGAGGAATGGACCACCACTAAATGAATAACACTCATTAAAACTTTGTTAATTAAAGGGACTCAAATCCATGTTTCACTTAATTACGGGGCAGCTAAAGCATGACACTTTAAATTAGGTTATTTTGGTAGGTACCAATTACCAATTACATCATATGTACTTTTAATTTTTTTTCATGAGATTAAGACATCTTATATCTTTGCATGTTTTATCTCATCTTCTGCCTAAAGCCTAAAATCGTTTTGATAGCTTTATGAAGTCTAACCATTTCAAACAATAGAGTAACTCTTACTCAACTTGCCTCACTAAGATAACAACATATACTGCAGTGGCAGACCCCTATTAATGTGATCAAAGCCTTGACAAGTGTTTCTGAATGGATGACACTTGACTTAAAATTTGGAAAAAGAATATTTTTATTTGTTTTACTGATCATAAATTAAACAAAATAAATATCATATATGACGATGCATGTACAATCACTAAAAATGGACAACGCCCCCATTTTTTTTTTTTTTGGAAAATGAATTCTAGTTTTGAAAATTGAAAATTGCCTAAAACTTCTCAATATTTTAATCAATCTAATTGACAAAAATTGCTCTTTAATTTAATTCCGAAAATATTAATTAAACATATTTAATTAACTTCCCACCTCTAACTTAATATCTTATACTAATTCAGTTAGAATTTGTTATATATCTCACCAATCACTTAGGATTTGTAATTCTTATATATTACAAGTTTATCTACTATCTAATAGGAATATACTAATAGATAACCATATTGAAATATATGATCAAGATCAATTTCGATTCTTATTCATACGAAACAAACAATTGAATCAAGAAATGAAATATTAATCATGCATTCAACACCATATTCATATTAAATTAATCATGTTAATCTAATCTTGATTTTCTATCTTGGAGACATACATAATTATAGAACAAAAGGAATTACGTTTCCAACAAAAGAATCACATTTACCGAAACATGACTTCTACAATGCGAACACCAAATTCACATCATTCAATATTAAAATATATGTTAATAGAAAATATTCTAAATATGAATTCTATAATTGAATTAATCATGCGTATCTATCAATATACATGAATTAACAACATGCTTTAAAACCAGTTCTTCAAAAAAATTATCACAGAACCTTAATGTACATCATATATACATTAATCGAGATTATATTTTCATACATATATCAAGTATACAGCGAACAAGACATGCACACGTTTAATAGAAGCGAACCTATGGCTCTGATAACATTGTTAGGTTTTGGGGTTCATACATAGAGAAAAATTCAAAATAATTTTAGAAAACCCCCAAAGGACTGAAAATAATTTCCATTAAAGTACATCTAAAAAAAATAAACTATACCTTAATCCATGATTTCCTTATCTAATTGTTCAATTTTCAAGACGTTCAAGCGCGTGTCCTCTTGTAATGACCCATGTCCTAATCTAGGGCACCGCCTGGCCTAATCCTGCAATTAGGCTCTAATCATATCCACACAAGACTTAACTACGTACTAGTCAGCCTTTACAACCTAGACGCCTCTTTTCTTGTGTTCAGGATAAATAATACACTAGTCCTACTAGTTTATAAAATTTAGAGTTAATTAAATTATTTTATTAAATTAATTAATTAACGAAAGTCTTATTGATTTTGTGGAAGCAATTAGTAACTTATGCGGAAGCCATTTATAAAATCATAAGTGTGGAAAACCAGGAAATGACATCACAAATATAAAGTCTTCAAAATGCATTGAAATAGTAAAATAGTCTAAGTCAAGTCAGGGAACTAACGCTCAACCCAATATACAACCCCAAATAGTATCTGAAAGACGTATAACATATACAATCAAAATACCAAAAGAAGACCTATAATAGATGCAGTGACACGCCGCGGGCTCAGGGACAATCACTGGTCTTCTCCTTGCCCGACCTGTTGGTAGACGGCTCCACCGTCATAAAAAGGACGGTGAGTACAAGAATAAAACAATAATCCCCGATGAAAAGTTTAATTTGCATTTCCAAATATTCAAATGGTATTTAAAAGAATATAAATGGAAAAATTGGAAAATAAACCATATGCGAGTAAATACCAGAGTTAAACAAGTGATACTGACACTAGGCTAAGTAGTGGTGATTTAGGTCCGGTCGGCACTAAAACATGTCACTCCGACTCAATAATTATATAGCACAAGGGACTCTAACCCAAGTGTTACCAGAGACTCCCTGGTGTGTAGACCACCTTAGGGACTCTAACCCCGAGTGTCATACAGGGTCAAGTAACATGTGCCGACATCCCTAAGGACTCTAACCCCGTGAGTCACGCACACCTCGATCGAGTATTGGACCTAAATGCAAAAACTACTTTTTAAATTTCAAGAAACACAAAGTTGGATTGTCAAGGCATAGGCACATCTACACACCTAAACAAATAAGGAATACAAGTCCTCTTAAAAATTTATAAGATATTCACTATCCTAATAGCATGCTATTTATCATTCAATTCATATTTAAACCAATAAGAATAGACATAGCATGGGATAGAATCAATGAATTAAATCAAATGAATGGATATCATGCAAACTAGACTCATGAAGTGAGCATAGACACAAAGAATACATGATATAAGAATACAAAGGCAAAATAGTCAAAATGACTATGCAAGGACAAAAATTAATAGAAATGAAATGCCTGGTAAAGTTGCCATTGGGTATACTCACAACAACAAAGTAAAGTCCTAGCTTTACTGGCCTCCCTATACTCCAAATCTTGTATTCACTCTCCCGTACCTTTTTCTTAGGTTCCCGAGTTTGGTGTCTCATTAACTCAAATATAGTGGGTCTAAGCTCAATTTGGTGTTGTTTATTATGCATTCAAATTGGTTCAATAGACTTTAAATCAATTTTCCTAAATCAGTCCCTAAAGACTAAATTAAGTTTCAATTTCAGTCCTACTTTTTAATGCACTTTTAGGCATGAAATGGTCCAAATATCAAAATCCTCCATTAGTAAAATTATTGCTGGTCTATCTCTCAGCTTTTCAGAAAGGTTTAGTTTGCAAAATTCTGATTTAAAATGAAAGATATGTCATGATTTTACTAAATATAGGTCTAATTGGAATTTAATCCGACTAGCGGATTTAGAAAATCTATATCTCCTATTCTATAGTTCCTAAAAATGTGATTTTTGGTCTTGAGGCTAAAAATATGTCCAAATACAACATACTAAAAGATCCGCTCATTTGGATAAGTAGTTAGGGAGTTATTCCCTTAAATAATTTAGTTTCCAAATTTTCCTTTTTAATTCTAGTAGCTATTTATAGAGCATGTTTGGACATAATAACATTTGAATCAAAATACCGTCAGTTAAGAATAGTTATTTCCCTATAAATAAACTTTCAAATGCCACTAGTTTGGATCAATTTGGATCTAAAATGGGTAGATTATGACCAAATTACCCAGGTTGATTCCTAATACAACATGCAGAATTCTAGTTTTGGTGTTGCAATTTAAAAAACTCATATCTTTATGATTTCAAAACCAACTGAAGAACTTCAATATATCTGGATTATCAGCTTGAAATGAGGAATCTAAATAAATAAATCAATTGCAAACACTAAATCATCTACAATCTAAAATTAGCCAAAAACCAGAACTTGTTCTAACTTCAACTAAAAGGATGTGTACCTAGTTGATGTAGCACCCTAGCTTTAGAATTTCTCACCGACTCCCATGGATTCCTTCAACACCTTGATGATTCACTCATCTCCAGCAATTCCTTCTTCTTCTCCAGCAAAAACGAATGAGTGATTTGGTTTGCATGTTGTTTGATCACTAATGTTATATATAAAGGTGATGTCCTTTCCTAGCCCTTGATCTCCATGGATTTATGTACCCCAAGGAATATCTAATGGTCCACCTCTTGCCATATATTCAACTAACTCTCACTAACTCAACCTCAAGTGACACCATTTTATTACTCACCTAGTTCCTAGATGTGCCAACGTGTATCTCTAAACTAATCCTATGCTTTCCATTTAATTTACTCAACTATAAGCCTTTAATTTGATTCACATTAACAAACACAAGCATAGGCTTATAAGTAATTCCTTATTTCATATTAGTATTAAATAAGATTTACCAAAATGCTAACTACTCGGTTCCTTGGCTCTACTCGCGACGTGTCCCTGCTCTCGTCTCGACGCCTACAATTGTACAAATCGACTTAGTAAGTCTACACAATACATAACACTAGGCATACATCAATACAAAAATACAATATACCTCGGCCACGTGCCTCGGTCGGTGCATGTATCACAGTGTAGGTCCCACGTCAAGGGTCGGTGATCATAATTAAGGAATTGAAACGGGGGTTAAAGATTTGGGCCGTGACACCTCTATCAAAAATCCATACACAAACGGTAACCACGATTTAGAGTGCTAGCCGTAATAGACATTAAATTTTTTTTTCTTTATTTCTCAAAATACAAAGAACTCAAAATTTGCAAATACAAAAATTTTATTTCGTTTAGGGTTTCATCTTCTATTAATATGTGTAGATAAGCTCTCGCTTAAAATTCTATTCGTAATACAACTATTATATTTAGGCGGTATAAGCAAATCACACATACGCCCCTATTAATAATTTATCATATACAAATTGTAAGGGCTTTTATGTCATAAATTTTATCATATAAAATTTATTACTCTGTACCAATTAAAATTGGGAAAAGTCATTCCTTATGTGCGACCCAATAAGTTCATCTGACGTTGACGGTGAACCAGAACCATTTTCTACATAACTCATAAGCGGTCTCTAGCAAGGCATTATGATTACCCAAGTATCACATATATCAAAATCGATACAACCTAAGGAATAAGATATATCATATCCTTTTATCGTGTGGTATCCTTCGATTAAACACAAGGCTTGGAAAGTCCCCATTAAGGTTCAATCGTGCTAGGCTCGATCTTTAGCTAAACTAAAAACATCAAAGTGACATTGATCATATCAATTCACATGGACTTGGCCATTTTTAGTTTATCATATCAAGGTATCTAATGATATCTCTCTATATGAGAGTGACAAATTCTATCTTGATTACACACCTTAACATATTATTCGCATGGTAACCAATCATAACCTTTATAATCTTCTAGTTAGAAATAATGTTTGATTGAGTGAAATTACTATGCTCCTAATATTGAAGTATATTGTAATCTCAAGCAGAAAGACTAAATGATATACTTATCATGAGTAACAACTATGAATTAATCTATGTGGTGTTCTTATAGCGGGTCTGCCCATTACCTTATTCTTTAACAAGTACTTATGATCTCAATTCAAATCCCTTTATGCATGAGAATCACATGACCATCAATCAAGATTCACACTAGTTTTAATTCATTATAGTTCCTAGTATAATGATTGAATTTGGATATTTAGGATATTTCAATAAATACTCATGGATCTTACTATAAAGTAAACATGCAATCACTTATAATGGAAGCACAAAGGGTGCCCATAGCCCTTTGAATACTTACATAACCTATAACACAAGTCTCAAAGAACATCCTAGGATCCTTGCATTTAAGGGGGCACCTTCTTTTCTAAGATAGCCATAATGGTTTCACCCATTTGAACTTTTTCGTTGCTATTTACTTTCCTTATGTAGTTGCATAGTTCCATAAGAAACTATGTATACTTAAAGACTTGCTTCAGAGTGTCAATGAGTTTATTTCAACTTGCCGAAAGGTCTCAAGATTTTTTTTTCATTTTTCTTTATATAGAATAAGTCTTGTAGCAAAAGAGGTTTGACCTTGAAGGTTAACGTAAGTCCTTTTAAGTAATTAGCATTTGTAGAGGACCAGATGGGATTACTAATAACTCTAGCTCTTCCTTATTTGCTTGTTTCTTGTCATTAGATGGCCCTTTTTATTTAGGGTCCCTCCAGCTCATTGCTGTTTCTGAGTGTAACTACTTTAACACTTGTAGGGTAAGGTTGCGAAGGCAACTATCCTTTATCCTTAAAATGTCCTCATTGGTTTTCCATTTGACCTATTCGAATCTCAATGTTGCGCACCGTTGCACTGGTATTACTAATGGATTTTTCAATATTAGCCTTGAATTAAGAAATATCTCTTGAAAATTAGTTTTTTAAGATACTAGAGCATTCATCATATCTTCATGTGAAGAGGAATTATTAGAGGGGGTAGGAACCGATTGACCTCTGGGAACAAAGGTCTGGTAGTGGTGATTTTGAGGCCTGTAAGTAAAGTTCATGTTGTTCCTTGTCATTGCATGATTATATGTGTTCTTAGATGGGGCTTTATGTGATCCCTGGAATTGATTACCCATAGCATTGGCCAGTTGATTGTCCTCGAAGAGAGCAAGGCATCGGCTGCAAGAGTTGTGGTTCTATCGAAGCCACAAGCCTGGAGTTGCACTTTACAAGAGGTGAGGAGACATTGCATCATAGAGGTCAATTGTTCAATTTCTCGATCAATAAAATTCGAAACCGCTCCTGCTTTAAGACTTCAGTAATCTTTATCATCTAGATCTCCATAAAGGAATAAATGTTGTATGATGCCCTCTTATAACTATCTCATTTGAGGCGGTGTCTTATCTCGAATGTGACCCTGATAGGTGTTTAAATAGTATATTTGGTATAAATATCCCGAATAAGTTTTGATTGATGAAAATAATGTGTTTTCAAGCGTAGAAGGTATAAATGAGACAAAGGAGAGATATCATGATGAAATGAGGAGAAAAAGCACAAATACGCATTTGACACTGTAACATGATGCTGGATGCTGTGGTAATGTACCACAAGGTGTGGGAGGATAGTGTATGGCATGAAGAAGGCTTGTGACCAATAAATAGATATAGGAGAATTGATGCAGTTGTGGAGCAATGGTGTTGTACGCATAATACCGAGATAATGTACACAGGGCACCTAGCCAGTGAATGGATAATGCACACACAAAAGGGCCAAAGCTTTGGTGGCGCCGCGCCTTAACATACACTTTGTGGGACACTTATGGACAGCGTCGAAACATAAAAAATAGAAAGTTTAGAATTCTAGTTCATTTAAGATTGTTTATTAGAGTTTGAAGTTTTATTCTAATGAGTTTTAGGTGGTTAAATAGCTATTAGAACTTGGTAAACACATAGTATATAAGCCACCACAACCAATTATCATATATTAGCATAATTTACATTTTTTTTTAGTATTGAGAAGTGTTTTGGAGGAGGAGACATTGAAGACTCCACTTGTGGTTATTCATTATTGTTGCCCTAATTTAATTAAATTTAATTGATTTAATCTTTAATTGCAATGAATACCATGACGTGTATGTTAATCTCAATGATGAGTAAGTAGTTTGTTTATCATAGTGATAATTAGATCCTATGGTACGAATGTTATGCTAAAGGAAGTATGAATGACTTATAAAGTTAAAAAGTGCAATGGTTAGAATTTGTATTGATTCTATAAGTAATGTTATGAACATCTTAATAAAGTGTTTGTTGATTAGGGGTTTTAGGAGTTACCATGGCTATTGGAGCTTTTAAACCAGATATAGACAATACAACTATAAAATATATAAAGTCGATACATAGTTATTGATTAAGAGGTCATGAATAGTAAACTTAAGTGGCAATGAATTTAAAGATTTTGAACTTAATGCTTTATGGAACCTGTGTTAGTCACACCGATAGGTGTTCTACTTTGCATATTAGGATCTTTTCCACCACAATAGTAGGTTGAAGTAAATCATAAGGAAATATGACAATTCTGATCGAGCATTGCACACACATAATGACGATGAAGGAAGTGAGATATGAAAGCATAGTAATTCATTAACTAGGTGAAGTTGTGAACAAATAGTCTTCTTCAACTAAGTGAACAAGTTATTTTACATTATTTTATAGAATAGGGTAGTTTTATTAAGACCAACTCAAAAGATATCTTCGTAGCAATAGAGTGAACTTAACTAAGTGAACAAAGTCGATATAAAACTTTCTTTGAGGACGATATCAATAATCAACATTATTTGATTACATTATTACTACATTCTAGCTGGTATACTTGTGGTTTTATGATCCTATTTTTGGCGCCATTGTTAGGATAGTTATCTTACAAAATTGTTAAAATTTTATTTTTAATAATTTACTTTTAAGTTTGTAAAAAAAGAGAAAATTTTTACTCTCATGTTTAACAATCTATATTTGATCTTTTGTGTTTTCTTTCTCATGGAACTGTTAATGCATGCGTAGTCAAAGTGATAAAGACTTAGTGCCTTACAATCCTAAGATTAGCAGAACCAACAAGGGAAAGCAGAAAAAAGGAACCAAGATGGTGGATGATCAAGCTGGGAAAGAAAAAAAAAATAGGGCCAAGGGAATAATCAAACCGAAAGTAAACAAGTAGTGCAAGACAGAGTGCAGAACAGAGATGCCTTCATGAATACTTCAAATTGGAATGTCAAAAGACATACAATGAATTGATTAGGCTTTCCGCCAACACCACCAAGTTCGATTTGCGATTGTCACTTATAAACATGGTGTAGAATATCCTATTCTATGGGCTAGCAAATGCAGATCCAGTTGCACATGTGGAGAACTTAATAGAGAAGTGTAAAACAATTCGCATTTCTGGAGTTACAAAGGTGGTAATGACGATGAGACTTTTCATATTTTCATTCGGTGGAAAGGCTAAATTATGATTCCAAGTACTGAATGCAAGGAGTGTGACTTCATAGGCTGATATCAATGAAAGATACCTAGATAAGTTCTTTCCCCAAATGAAAGTTAATTAAAGGAAATAAGAAATCATCCAATTCTAGCAAGAGGATCTATTGTGTATTGGTGATGCTTGGGAAGGACTCAAGGAGATGCTAAGAAGATGTCCAGGACATGGATATGTGAAATATGCACAATTACATATATTCTAATATGGAACGATTCACCGAAGAAGAACATTAGTGAAAGTCGTAACAAGTGGTTCTCTACTAACCAATAATTAAAATGGAGCATTAGATCTTCTGGATCTTATGTCCCAGAATGCTATAGCAGAAAATTGTTCCATAGTAAAAAAAAAGTCAGCAGGAGTATATGAGATTGATTCATAAGTAGTGATCATGCACAATTATCCAACTTGAGTAGTTAGATGGAAAAACTCTAAATGGGATAAGAAAGTCAACAAGTGCAAGCGATACAACAACCCATGAATCACCAAGAAATGGAGGTCAATTCATTGGACATGAAACAATGGATGGATTTTGAAGAACTATAGAAATAATTGGAGGCAAAGAGAAATGACTCCTCAAAGGTTTTATCAAGGATATAATAACACAAAATTCTCTTGTAGAAATCTTAATAATGTAATGAAGTTACTTTCATGTTTTGATTAACAAGTCCAACAAAGGATTTTATGCCAAAATGAAGAAATGATTCAATGAATTCAATTGAACGATTCTTGCAAGCAATTGACCTTAACAATAGAGAACGTCACGAGGAATGAGATAAAGATGGAAAATGTGAAGCATGCTATATAGAGGCTCAATGATTAAAAAACATAATTCATCAAGAACATAGAGAGACACATTGGTAGCCATTGCTTTAAATTCAAAGAAGGAAAGACAATTTTCATGTGGTGCAATCACAAATCTTAAAAAAACAATGTTTGTGCCATTCACATGATGTAAACTACGGTAACAAAGGAGCCAAGGTAAGAGCAAGCGATCTACAAGCCAGAAAGAGTCAACAGTTTGGCTTTGAGAAAATATGAAGTTATGCATGAGAATGGAACAAAAGTGAGGCAAGATGAACTCGAAGGGTTCATGCAACAAAAGATCAATACCTTGAAGAATAATAAGAAAGGGAAGAAATAATGGAGAGTTAAGCAAAGAGATGAAGGGCCTTCTGAAGAAGCACTGAAACGAAATAGGTTCAAGCTTGTTTCAAAGAAAATCAAACCAAAAGTAAATTTCAAATCAAGACTTGAACAAATTAAGCTGACCGACCCTAGAGATATATGCATACCATTTAGAATTGATCGGCACTAGTTTAGAAACATTTAATGTGACATTGGAGCCTCAGTCACTATAATGTCTATAAATAATATGTTACAAGCAGATTTGAAGATCAATTGTTTCGATACAACAAACTTGCAAGTAGTCGATGGGAACTTGGTATCAATAATTGGGAATGTCTTGAATGTGCGAGTGAAAGTGGGTAGATTCAAATTTGTCACTGGTTTTTAAGACATGGATCATGATATCAATGACGATATGTCTGTGATACAGGGCGACGATTCTTGAACACTACCATTGTGGTCTCGTATATGAGGAAGAAAATGATCATAACAAGTATCAATGAGGATGATGACAGCGAAAAATCATCTTTGTTGAAGGGCAAAAAGTACATCCGAATGAGAGAGATATCATTATCTCTGACTTACGAATGGAGTATCTCAATTTAGACTCAGACTAAACAAGCAAAAAGGCATCCGGCTAATGATGTTAAACGAAACGGTACTAGGAGGCATCCAAAGGGTTTTTAATTTTAGTTCTTAAATTTCATTTATTTATTTCTATTAGTTACAACGATCCAAACGTTTAAGTATTTTTCTAACTTTTGAAAGTTTTGCGCTAAATGTGTAAGAAAGACAATTTGCCAGGTGACTTTTCATCGGAATGGAGAATTCTCAACTAACTCAGCAAAAAGCATGAAAGAACAAATGAGTTAGAGTTGTTAAGGTAAGGTAAATGGAAAAATCATAAATAAGATTTTTTTGGATTTTTATATATACAGGGTATTTTATGCTGTCATGACGCCTTATGTAGTGATACACTAAGCGAAGAGAGTGCCAAAAGGGAGTTATTGAAAAATTTGCGGTTTTAGGAGACAAACTAGTTAACGTTATGTGTATATACACACGACACCGTTAGGTAACAAGGGTAGCGCTAGGACGGCACCAGGCATTGAGCAACAATTGTTCACTATAGCCTTAATGACGTGCCAATGCAGTAGTGATGTCGTGCTCTATAAGGCATGGCGTCGGCATCGAGGAGGGACGTTTTTTGAACCTTTTTCAACCAAAATCCTACACATTTCAACCTTAGTCCATACAACACTAACCAAGAATACATCCATCTTGAACCAATGTTTGAGCGATTTTAAGTGAGAAAATAGTGTTCCTAATGATTAAGAATGAAACTAGAAGGTGCATTTTTGATTTGCACACAGAGGAGAGCTAGGGCATTAATTTAAAGAAGTTGATTCAAGAGAGCAATAAGGTTTTAGTTTATCAACAAAGTGAGAAGGCTTTAATTCTTACAGGCATGGAGAAGCAATATACACCGCAAAATAGTTCGATATTGAGGTAAGTTTACAATTTCATTAGTTATGCTTCGAAGTTGTAGGATATTATTAAAGAAATTACATAAAATATGGAAATTAGGATGTTTGATAAGTATTTTAAATTGTGTGAATTTAGATTATTAATTTGTCTTATGGTAGATTTGTATGACTTTTAATAATTTGGCATGTGAATGACCCTTGTGGATGTAAATTGTAATTATAGGTGATTGAAGACTTATGTTGAATTATTGTTTTGTGTGAGTTTTTATTGAGAAAATGACATGATCAAGGAGTCAAGTGAGTCAAGTGAGTGAAGCAAGCGCAAATGAGAATGACGCATCATCCTTAAGAAACCCAAATGAGGATACCCTTAGGCCTTTTAAGTCTAAGTTCTACATTAGTAGAGAGTCAAATGAGTGGTATGAAACCATTAAGAATAAAGAATTCATTTGCGAAAGTGGAATAAACTTACCGGTTAAGTATGATAGGAGAGTTAATAACTTCACTAGGCAATGGGGTAGGGAACATTTTATACAAGATTATGTAGAGAAAAAGTTTTATTGAGTGCGCGAAATTTTTTAAGATTTCAATGCCAATGCAAAGTTCAATAAGAAAGGTGACACGTTTAAGGTGAAAGAAGAAATGGTCCCTTTTAATTTGCATTCAATAAATAACATCTATGGGTTCAAATATTTGATTTAGAATAGAGAGCCATAGACCTTCCAAGATGATTTATATGAGAGTCCCTATAACCTATATCCTTTTAAAGTTGTAGAAAGAGCATTAGTTGTCTGAGGAAAATAAAAATGGATAATAAGAGTTGAGAATATGCAAAAGCACATTAAGAAGGGGAGTGTGAGGAAAGTTTATAAAATGTGGCAACACTTTGTAGTTGCTTCATTATGACCGACCACTCTACAGGAAAAGATTAACAAACCTAAGTCATCTTGTTTGTATGAGATTATAAAGAACAATAGGACCAAAAGACCATTTTCAAGAGCTTAGGGGAGTCAATCATGACTAAGAGAGACAAGCTGTTGTTTCAAATTTTAATAAGATAAATGTGCTCGAAGGCTACATTGCGAATGGTTTAGAAAGAAAAACTTCATATAGAGGCCTAAGCAACAATAGATGTGGATTTTGTGTTCACTTTGAAATCACCCAAGGGATACCAAAACTCAGAGGATGAGAGAGAGAGAGAGAGAGAGAGAGAGAGAGAGAGAGAGAGAGAGAGAGAGCAGAGATAGACTGACTTGATGCTGGATCATTAGCCACGGAGTAAGTTGATAAAGGAACAATAGCAGTAACTGAGGAGTTAGCCAAAAAGTTACAGAATGAAGCATATAAAGAGGAGGATTACCAATAGGGATTGTTGAGGGTTACGAGTTTGTAGACGTACTGATATGAGAGTAGAACTTGGATGGTCCTGAGGTTTTTCCACTACCTCCACCACCATAGGCACCTGTACCACCACCAAACGAATTGACTCCACAACATTATATGTTATAGATTGCTGAGATGAGGAGATAGTATAAAGAGGATATAACTCAGCATAAGGAAGCCTTCTTGACATAAAGACAAGTAGTGAGAGAAGGATTCAAGGCCGAATACATGGATAGTGAAACTTCATGTTACACAATATCAGAGGGGCATAGCTATATATGGAAGGAGTAGAAGGTCGAGACTTACAGATAGGTCTATTGGCTTTCTAGAAGCACATAACTACATGTTGTATCCTTACATTGTGCCAAGCAGAAGGATGGATCATCCTTTGATACCATCTTATGTTGGAGTTGATGATTATGATGAATATGATGCTGATGATGATGCACAATCCTAGATTCTGAGTCTTGGTATTTCACTACACCTCATGGGGATGAGTGATATATTCATAATGATTATTTTTACACTTGGGATATTTTATTACTTTAATAGTTGATTAAATTTAAGGTTTATGCATTTTTTAGTTTTCTCTAGACCTTGGGAAGATGAACGATATATTCATATTGATTATTTTTACATTTGGGACATTTTGTTATTTTATCAGTTGTTTAAATTTTATGTTTATGCATTTTTTATGTTTAGATCTCAAATTATATTATATTATATTATGTTTGTATGTTTAGTATTTTTTATGTTTGACATATATTTTTAAATCTTAAGGATAAGGTTTAGTTTGTGTTTAGGGGCACATCAACATTATGGGAAGTTGTTAGAAAGGATTAAATAGGGATACACACTTCAAGTATGATTGTAAAATTTTATTTTTGAAGCAGTTAAAGAGGAAAGAATGATAATGTATTTTATTTCATTTACTTATTATTTAATGTGTATAGGTAATATAGATTAGGTTATATATTGTAAAATGTAATGAATTAATAATTCATTTGCAAAGTTCATGTCTTTGATTGAGGATGAGTAAGAATACAAGTATTTTGTTGATATGAATCTAAAGAGAGTTCTATAAATTTTTTGAAAAAAATTAATTAATGTAGCAAACAATGGTATAGTTCTATGATTAGAAACCTAGTGTTAGGGAAAACCATGTAAAAAAGTTAGATGTCTAAGGAATTCTATAATAAGTATGAATCTTAATTAAGTACAAACTAAATAAAGACTTCGTGCAAAAAGATGAAGAGATAAGCATAGTGTTAAATGAAAAGTTGAGTTAAGACATGCAAGATAAGGTGAAAGTGAGAAGTGCTAACAAGAGTTTTAAATAAGATAAGGAGTCCCATAATTTTTAAAGGAAAAGGAGAAGAGAACTTGATGGTTGCATAGAGTGAGAAAGAAAATGGAATCCATTGAAAAAGGAGGTAGGACCATACAACTAGAAAATATGATGACAAAAGAAAAGAAAAGAGATATATTATAAATAAATAAAGGCGAAAGTTGGATTAAAACTCATTAATTGAAAAGATTTATCTTAAGTTCGAGTAATTTAGTTAAGTGTAGTTTTATTTCGAACTATGTTAAGTCCAATAGACTCTTGAAGTATGAAACTCTACAAAAATAGTATGATCTATGTTTATTTGTGAACTCGTGAGCTTAATGAGAAATCGTGAGGCAATACACTTGCTATTTGAATGTTAAGGTGAAATAAACCTATGAGTAGTTATGGTTTTAGTTGGGAACTACTTTTGAGATTCGAAAGTAAATTTTATGTGTCGTTAAAGCTTTTTAGTATTTAAAATATTACTTTTATCAAAGAAAAAACTCTTGAATGGCTTATTAACTTAAACTTATTTGAATTCTATCATGCTCCATGAACAATGTAAATTAAATAAGGTATTATAAGTAGTAGTAGTAAGAGTACTTAGGAGAATACACTTTTGCTCAGGACGTGTAAAACCCCAAGTTCGGGGGTATTTAATAAGTGTTTAAATAAACTTATGTACACTGTTAGTTTATTAGTATATTTGGTATAAATATCCTGGAATAAGTTCTAATTGATGGAGTTTATGGGTTTTAGGCTTATAAGGTATAAAGGAGACAAATGAGTGATTTCATGATGAAATGAGGAGAAAAAGCACAAACAAACATTTGATGTTGTGGCATGGATGCCTGACAATGTAGAAAGGAAACACAAGGCAGGGGAAGAGAGTGCAAGGCATGGCGAAGGCAGGAAGAACAAGAAATAGACACAGGAGAGTTGAAGTAGTTGCAGCGCTGTTGTGTTATACATACGGTGTCGGGATAATGTACACAGGGCACCGAGCAAGTTGGATGGAGAAAACACACAAATAAAAGTTTGAAGCTGTAGCAGCGCCGTGGCTCAACACATAGGGTGTGGGACATTTAAAGACAACGCCTGGACACAGAAAATAGAAAGTTTAGAATTCTAGTTCATTCGGAATTGTGAATTATGGTATCTAATACTATTCTAATGTGTCTTATGAGTATAAATTGGTATTAGAAGGTGGTAAAAATATAGTTTATGAGCCACCACAACAAATTTTCATTGAATATCATAGTTTACAATATTCTTGAGTATTAAGAAGAGTTTCGGAGGAAAAGACATTGAAGACTCTTGTAGGGGTTATTCAATATTGTTTCCTTGATTTAATTAAAGTTATTTGAATTTATCTTTGATTGCAATAAATACAATGGTGTGTACATTGATTTTAATGATGAGTGAGTAATTTTTTATCTTAGGGATAAAGGATCATATTGTATAAATGTTATGCTAAAGGATGTATGAATGGTTTATAAAGTCAAAAAGTGCAATGTTTAGAATTTGTATTGATTCTATACATGATGCTATGAACATGTTGATCACGTGTTTGTCGATTAGAGGTTTTAGGAGTTACCATGACCATTAATGTTTTTAAGTTGGAGAAGGAAAACACATCCGTAAAATATATAACATCGATAGAGAGTTATTGATTTGGGTGGCACAAATAGTAAACTTAAGTTGTTGTGAATCTAAAGATTTGGAACTTAATGCTATGTGTAAATTACATCACTCACTCTAACATGTGGTGTTAGATTTTGCAAATTAGGATATTTTCCACCACGACAGTTGGATAAGAAAATATTCACGAAATCTGTCCATTCTAATTAAGCATTGCACACACATAATGAAGATGAAAGCATAGTAATTCATTACTTAGGAGAAGTATCGAACTAAGTGTCTTTTTAATATAAGAATACAAGTTATTTTACATTGTTTTACATAATATGGTAGTTTAGTTTAAACCTACTAAGAAGTGATCTTCTTAGAAATAGAGTGAACATAAGTAAGTGAACAGTGATCATATAAACTTTTCCCTGAGGATTATACATGTAATCAACATTAGTTGATCACATTATTAGTACAATTGGCCTTCTTAGTCTGGCCATGCTGCTGGCAACTAGCAATCTATCGCTTAAAGCAATCATAATATGCACCAAATGATTATACCACTTAAGTTTTGATGTTGTATATATCCATGAAAAGCTGAGCAACTCTATCTTTAGGAAAATACTCTTTTAAAAACTCAATTTCCATCTCATTATAGGAGTTAATGCAACCAGGCAAAAGATAAAAATGTCATTCCTTGTCTATGTCTTTAAGAAAAAAATGGGAAAAACCTAAGCTTATCCGTGTCCTCATCCGCTATAGAAGGTTTCATGGACTTTCAATTAGTCTTAAACACTTTCAAAAAAGTAACTAGGTTCTCATTCCCGCTACCATAATAAGAAGTTAGGAGATGAATAAACCTAGACTGCAATTGAAATTCACTAGCATTCTTTGGATAGTTAATGTAAGGGGGCTATTTAGCCATAATTGATTGAAGGTCTTGATTAGCATGACCCATAATGACTTGGTGATTTCCAGCTTGCGCCATGTCTAGAGGATTTTGGCCTTGTTGTTACCAGAGCTGGGTCTCATTCGTCAACTTTAAGAATGTTCTCTCCGGTTAAGGATCGAAAGGCAACAATGAATCGATCAATCTTGAATGAGAGTTTTAGGAGCATAGAACTAAGAGAAGGAATAAGGAAAAATACTGAACTTAGAATAATGGACTAAGTCCCAAATACAACCCGTACTAGTGTTACTAATCCCACTTGACTGTAATAGTGAGAAATACGAGGTCGAATCACTAGGACATAAGTTTTACTCTGAGTTAACTAAAAAGTGAAATTATGGGGGTTTTCAAAGGATTTTACGAAAACAATCAATTAAAACTACTAGATATCAAAGTTTGCAAAAGTGAATTCAATAGGAGAAAACGCCTAGGTTTACGATCCCATAAGTTCAAATCAAGATTCAATAGCATATCATGGTCTTCATGTTGGGGCACGTGCCCTAGGTGAATTCATTAACTGTCTTTATGAATACTTTTAGTTAATAAAATAGTGGATTTCATTTTCTATTTATTATAATTAATTTTCATGTTTACATTATAATAAAATCCATGGGTATTTGCAAAAATATCCTAAATGTCCCTAGTCAATCATTATACTGGGAACTATAATGAATTAAGACTAGTGTGAGTTTTGATTGATGGTCATATGATGATTATACGTATAGGGATACGAATCAAGATCACGAGTACTTGGTAGGGAACAAAGTACTGGAATAACCCGCTATGAGAACATCACATGGATTAAGTAATAGTTGTTTCTCATGATAGGTATATTTTTCAGTCCTCTGACTTGAGATTACTAGAGACTTCAACATTAGGAACACGGTGATTTGACACAATCAAACGTTGTCTTTAACCGAATGATTATAGAGGTTGTGATTGGTTACTGTGTGAGCAATGTGATGAAGTTGTGTAATCGAGATATAATTTGTCTCTTTCATATAAAGAGAGATATCCAGTGGATCTCTCGATGTGTTAGACTGTTAAAAGGCCTAGTCTAAGTGAATTGATATCGATCAATGTCACTTGGATGTTTCAGTCTACCTACAGATTGAGACTAGTACGATTGAACATGTTGGATGACAATTCCATGCCTTATGTTTGATCAAAAAGGATATCGTGTGACAAAACGATGTTATATACACTATTGATTAGGTTGTATCGATTTGATTTTCATACAACTTGGGTAGTCATAATGTCTTGCTAGAGGCCGCTTATGACTTGTATACCAAAATGTGTTTTGGTACACTGCCAATGTTGTATGAGCCTATTAGGTCGCACACTAAGAATGGTTTTGCGAGATTTTAAGATGGTTTAGAAAAATGAATTTTATATAATAAAATTCATGACAGAAACGTCCTTGTTGTGTATTACACTTATATTTCTCTAAGTAGGGGTATATATGTAATTTACTTAATCGTATATATACAAGGGTTGTATAAATAGACGCTTTAAGTTAGAACACACGTACGAAAGATTAAGGGCCGAAACTATATTTTCGTTTTAGAAACGAATTAGGGTTTTCTGGTACGCTCTGGATCGTTTTGGAGAGAAACAGAAAGTCTGGTATTCTCTCGAAGCTAGCATTTCGAATTTTGGCCGCCGTTCGTGTTTGGACTACTGGTAGAGGGCGCTCATCGTTGGCAGCGCCTTAGAGATCGATCAATCTTGAGAATGGTATATTGCGACTGAGGTATGATTAAGTTTTCATTGTTTAAACATTTTTCATGGAATTAGATTCAGATCTTGTTGTGGTTTTAGTCAAAATCGTTTTGTAATTTTCGCTGCGTATGAACCCCAAAACCCAACATCAATCTTTCTCTAAACATTATTAATTCAACTCCTCTTACATTAGCTATAGGAAATCAACATTCACCAGAAATCCCTAATTCCCCTAATCTCGATAGTTAAAATGTCCGCCACTAACTACTTCCCTAATCAATACATAACCCTAGATATCCGCTAATAAAGTTTAACGCATTAACCGTATAAAAACCTGTTGGAATACTAATTCTAAATAACTGAATTACATCTGCTTCAAGTTTTAATATAGATTTATTTGTCACACAAGAACCGAAAGTTTTTAATAGCGACCAGGTGAGTGATTATCACTCGTATCAGTTTAATCGTACATCTTTGGAAACAATTGTCCCAATTAACTATTTGTCTTCCACCTAAAAGCTTGGAAAAGAAATATACATACTTTAAGCTTGAACCATAATCATGAAAACGACAATAAATAAAATAGAAAGAATTGAAAGAAGTTAATTATATATAAAAGATCTCACAAGTCATGCTATTAATCAATATTCTAGACTTGCTTCAACTCTGACCTGGGAAAAGAGTAATTAGCTGCGAATTATCTTGACAAACACCATTAAATTTTAATGAAAAAAACTAAAAGGGAAGAAAGAAGAGAGACTTCAATTATGTCCTTCAACTCCCCAGTTTACTACATCCTAATGACCGTTTATAATCCTACTACTAGTTTAATTACAATTACAAACTCTAAATAACAATCCCAAACAAAATAGAAATCAAAAACTTTTATATTTCTGTCTCGACGCCATCAATATGCGATCCACACTATGACTGTAAATGCCATAATGCCGCCACATCGCTAGCTTTTCTTGTGTTTTAACCCTTTAAATCGAATCAACGTTGTTTGTCTCAACCCACAGCTTTATGTCTACGTTATCTCGACATGTATAGCGTTGAATTGTCTACACCTTATTCTTTGATTCCAACACCTTGTCCACACCTTATGTTCATTTCCCACTGTGCCAAAGGTCTTCTCCATGACGTGAACCTTGCTTTATGTTTTTTTCTTGGCTTTTCATCATGTAATCACTCCTTTGTCTGTTTCGTAACTTTTAATAATGAAAACACATAAATAACATTAATTAGAGTTCATTCTAGGATATTTAGGCCAATTATACTACTATACTAATCCTACATATAAGTCTAACTGACTACTTATCCAATACCCCCAAACTTAAGACTTTGCACGTCCCATGAAAAAGAAATAAAAGACGTGGAGGTAATGCGACTACATTTATAATATAGTTATGATCCTAAACTAATTAATCGTAAACCCGATTCCAATATAATGGAGTTTCTTTGATTTTATTAGTCGCTAAGTCAACAAGCTATGCAAGAAACTTTGTAGTTATGATATGTCTAAAACCACAATCCAAACAAAACTAAGATCACACGTTCAAGACCTTGACTCGTTCAAGATAAAGTCTATCAACTACTCATGAGTTTCCTTGGCCTATACACTGAAGCATGAAAGTTTATGATCTTTGTAAGGTAAAGCATTAACGCTTATGAAACACCATAGACAGGAAATGCAACCACACACTCCATTATTATAGACTTAACACCAATGGAAATTAATAGGACTTTAAATAAATTGTATTATTACTATGGTAGGGTACCAAGAAAATCAAATAAAGGTACTGCGAAGCATTGGAAAAGTAAAACTTAAAGTGTCAAAAGATTTTTAGAAAACATGAAAGTGGCTTATACCGTACTTAACTTCATTTTTATATTAATATGTGCAGTCCTCACATTTTTCCAACCACATGGCTCCCTGCTCCATTTCTTGTTGATACCATTTTAGGTGGGACTCTCTAATCATGACTTGATTTTTTCACACGATTAGTTTTCTCTTATTTTAGGTATATAAAAAAATTTTCCCTCTAATTTTTCTATTTTCTTTCATGTCTCTTTTTAAGGATTTCAAGTCTAAGATTAGCTTCCGATTAGGTTAAAGATAATATCAAGCTATGGCTATGTGTTTAACATTATGTAAGAAAAAGTTAAATGTAAGGTAAGGTCAAAATGGGTTACCCAAGAAATTACTTTAGGTATAAGGTTAAGGGTTTTTATTCCGAAAGTATACTAAATAATTCCCCCAAAAGTGATTTAGTCATAGGAATTCTACCTCGAGTGGGTTACATCCTCGTTCTAGCACTCTAGTAATCTGAACTTTATTCACTTGCACAATTTTGACACATTTTTACTATTTAGCACAAAGCATGTCCCTCATAGTAAGTCCATAATAGAAAATCATAAAAATGTCAGGCTATGGCTGAAAGTGAGTGTTTCTATTAATTTTCCCTAAGTTTGAAGTCAAAAAGGCAACCACAGTTTACTTATGCATAACTAAACGCATGAAGAAAAGTTTCGGGTGACTCTAAACGTGACATATGTCACTATGTAAGGTCTAAATGCAAGAACAAACAAAGGTATATACAATTCTATTACAAATAAAAATTAAAACTATAGTCAATGTATCGATGAAAATGTATCATATCTTAGTGAAATGGAAGATAGAAGTATGAATGGAAATGAAAGAAAAATGGAATAACAATAACACCACCATTACCATCTTTCAAATGTATAATTTGAAACAAAATTAATATCATACTTGCGGTCTTTAGCAAAATGATCCATCCATCAAAATTCTCAATCCTTAAAGAACCACCTAACTTAATCCTAATCTTGTCCCCATGATTCAAAACAAGTAAAGCAGTTTGCAAATAAAAACAAACAAAAAAGTGAAAGAACATGATAGATATGAAATTAAGGAAATGTTATAAGTTTTTGCATAGAATAAGAGTACTAAAACAAAGAAACAAAGCAAAATAAACAACAAATTGTGGTGCCTTTGAATAGCGCCTTTGTTTACTATCTTTGGCTTGACTTAGTCTAAGACCGTCAATCTGTAAAGATAGGTTTTGTAAGTGACACACTTTCCACATTATGACTCAAGAAGTTTTCATAGAAGATCTTCAATCTGAGGCCATTCACTTTAAAAGCATTACCAGTCTCTAAACTCTGAATCTCCATCACACCGTGATCATATACCGCAATCACCACAAACGGTCCTATCCACTTCGATTTCAACGTACCGGCATATATCTTAGGACAAGATTCAAAAAAAAGAACTTTTAGACCAATACGAAAAGATTTCTAGGAAAGATTATGATCATGTAACAATTTTGTCTTTTCGATGTAAACTCAAACATTTTAATTTGCGTCATTCCGGATTTCCTCCAATTCTTGGAGATTAAGTTTTCTTTCTTTTCTTATTTTATCGAGCTTTATATTAAGTTGTTTCACAATCTAGTAGGATTTATGCTTAAGCTCGACTAGTAGGTGACATAATTTTCCAAGGACAAGGCGATATGGTGAAATTCCAATCATTGTTTTAAGTGTTATTCGTAGGCCAACACTGCATCATCAAGATGTGTACTCCAGTCTTTTCCAAGATAGATTTGATCACCTTATTACAGATCTCTTCCTTGCCAAACATTTTGGGATGACACATCTTAGACAATCTATGAGTGACATTATACTACCTTGGAAGACTCTTAACCATAAGGTTGCAGAAGTGAGTGCCTATATCATTGATAAAGGCACTTGAAGTACCAAATATTTAAAAATCCTCAATTTGAGGAACTAACATAATACTTTAGAGTCATTAGTGTGGGTAACTTTCATGAGACAACCCAAGCCCTGATGGGCCTGAATTGCCCAACCTATACCATCGCCAACCCTTCGATATAACCCAGTGAAGTTGGGCGATGATCTAGTTGGCCTTAACTTGCAGAAATAAACCATGACAATCTATGAAATAAACTAAACTAGGCTAATAGGTGCGGAATATAACAAAGCTTTTATTGTTTAATAAAATGCAGAACTAAATGTAAAAGTTTTGTATACCAAATTAAACATATACTGAATCAAGTACTATAGGTTCAAACATCTACAAAAATAAATCCTTGACGCTCGTCGAATGCGTAAATAAAATAATTTTTCTTAAACCAACTATTTTATAGAATAATGGCAAAGGGTCGATCACACAGAGATTGGTAGTCTTTCTATTGTTAAAAACAACAAAAGGAAATCAGGAGTTTTAAAATAAATATTTTAACTAACTAATCTAAAATAAACTAAATAAATAAAATAACTAAAGTAACTTTCAAATAATTTCGAGAAAACACCTAGGTAACACCTAGGTCTACAGTTCCACTAATCGGGATTAAGATTTAATGGCAGTCTTGGTCTTTAATCTTTCCCAAAAGTCATTAATTTAATTTCTCGTAGATTAGCTATAGAAAATCGACATTTGCCAGAAACTCCTCATTCTCCTAATCTCGATAGCCCGGACCTCCACCACTAAATACTTCCCTAATCAACGCATAACTCTGGACATTTGCCAATCATGTTTAACACATTAACCACAGTAATATGGGTATGTGGGAACACTAATCTTAAATAACCATATCGCATCAGCTTCCGGATCGCATCCACTTCTGATTTAACCTAAATTCAATTGTTGCACACTTAAGAACCAAAAGTGACAAAATACGGGCGAGTGTTCGTCACTTTATTGGTCCAAAAGCACAATTACACGGATACTAATGGTCCAAATTACTAAAGGTTGTCCACCTAAAAGCATCCAATGGCCACATACATACCCTAGATCTAAACCATATTCCTTAAAAAAATAACAATGAAATAGGAGATTTTAAACTAAATTAAATAATAAAATAAAAGATCGCACATAATACGCCATGAATCTATAATCCCAACTTGTTTCCTAGCTGACCTAAGCATTCGTCAAGAAAAGTCGATGCTAAAAATATAAAAGTCGGTCTTCCCTAATAACACTAAAGTCTCTAATATATAAAACTACTAAAAATTTCTCTCGAGATGTGAGAGAAACTATTTTTAGGTGTTGTGGTGGTGACTCATGCGCTGAGGAGCATATTGGGATTGCTAGGCGTTCAATTTGCAGTCTTGTACATGAGTCGCATCACTATTGGCTATTTTGTCTGTCGTGCACTGACGTTATGCAACGTGATTGGTTAAGAAATTATGTGATAATGTTCTGGTGTAGTTGGATATTGACACGCGGCGGCAAGAAGCGATGAAGAAGGCTCACACATAATCGGCGAAGATGTGGGAGATAATGCTGACGCGCATCCCGATGAAGAACTGAAGGAGGCTGAAGCAAGTGAGCTACTATTGGTTTGTGACGTAAGGTGAACGCTGATGTGGCGGCTCTTAATTGGAGGAGAAAATGGAGACCGCTAATGTGGCGATATCCCAGAGGTTGAAAAAAATGCTGATGACATTGTATAGGCGTAGGGAAACAAACAGGGCCAATAGAATGCTGCCACATGTTAATTGGTTTGCTAATCCTCTATTCTACCCATCGCGCAACATTTAACTCGAGGCTAGTTGTCCGGTGTCCGATCACTACGAGTAAATACTCTATATTGAGTATTTTTTGCCACGAATTCAAACGCGCACTCTGTTTTACCTAAAAACGATCAATAAATATAATTTAATATATATTTTAGAGACTTTACATATTTAAATATACTAAAATAAACTACTAAATTAAATAAATATCGACTTATCAATCCCCTGTTTATTATATAAAGTATGAAAGCAAATAGGTAATTATTATTAAACCTTGCAAACAAGAAAAGAGCTTTTAAGCTAAGGCCTTGCCCTTTCCTTTGTCCTAGCAGTAGCTAAGGTACCTAGGGAGAGGAGAAATAGTGGGTTGAGCAAAATATATCAACGGGCTCATTAAAGCAGAAGCCTACTCTACCATCAATCATCCAAGTAATACCTAGTAATAAAAAATAAACTAGATTTCAACAATTCAGATCATAAGATCCATTATCTTTTTTAGAGCATTAAAGACATTCATAATCATGCAAAATAATAAATGGAAATTGAAGAACAACAATGCCCAACCGATACTTTCCAAAGGATAAGGATGATACCGAATGCCTTTAGAGTCAAAAGAAGAGGCAACTGATGATATATCCAACAGGATAGTGGGCAATAGCTTATCATTCCCCCAATGTTGTGGTTTAGGCAACAAGAGGATTAAAATTCTAAATGCCAATAGTCCTATCATGCAGTAGGTCTTAGCTCAGCATTCCTCTAAAGGTGCGGTTTAGACAACACGAGGTTCCCAAGTCTAAAGACCTATTGACCTCATATAGCTTATCTTTCCCCCAACAATGCGGATGAGACAGCCTCGGGTTCACAATCTAGCAAAACTTCATAGAGTCGTATTAAAGGTGGGACTGGATGCCTCTGACCTACTAACCACGGTACCAAGTATATTAATTCGACGCCTATCAGTTCCACAGTTATCTAAGAGATAGAGTAACTAAAAGGGACAAGATAAGCAACATATCAATAAAAGATATCAAACAACTTCCAAGTAATTCATAGACCAATTAATGAAATAAAAACCTAGCATATTAACCAGCATGTCATGATTGATAATAGAGCAAACCCCACTTACCTTATAGCGTTGTTATCCTATCCAATCCTAGTTCAAGAAGTTCCTAAATTGATTCTCCTTGCTCTAAATTGGTATAGGCTTACATTTCATTATTAGTGTACTTCTTTGAGGTAAGTTTACTTAATTCTCATTAATATCTTTAAAATCGTATTAAAACCCTTTTCAAATTTATGTCACACTTTCGACGCGATGATGATGGTTTTCGAGGTTAGTTACCACTGCCCCGATCCTTGTCCCGAATATATATTTCAATAAAACAGTGAATAAAACTAATTTCCAAAAATAGTAAAATTACTTTTAAGTTCAGGAAATCCATCTAGTGCCATACTAGCGCCGTGGGTGTTACCTACGGGGCAATGGGCCAGATCGCTGGGTTTCGATTCAACAAACCAAAATTACGTTCCAGCCATTTACCAACGCCATAAGTTGTATGTCATGAAACGGGGAGATTGCTTGACTTGTTTTGCGTCTTCATTCCCAAACAGCGCCGTGGCTAGCATCTTAGAGCCTATAAGCAAATTAGTGGCATGATGCTGGACTAGAAATTAGAAGTTCGAACATGTGAAAAGAGATCCAACTTCTCCAACGACACTCGCCGACCCCCAAGGATCCAAACATGATCAAAACAGTTACAAAACACTTGTTTGAAATCATAAAATATTCCACCATCACTTTAAAGATTCAAATACAAATATTCCCTTAAAAGCATAGCTTAAAGTATCACTATCAAAATAAAAGTACAAGATTTGAATCCGAAATTGATATATTAAAATCAGAGAAGAAAGGGCTGAGATAAATCAAATGAAAAACCCAAATATCATGATTCACTTCCTGACTTAAACATTATGAAAAACAAATCAAAGAGTGGAAGGTTAGAGAAGAAAGATGAATGATTTCCCTAGCTTTGTAGGCACTTGATGGGAGTAATCTATCCTCCACCAAATCTACCAACAAAGCTTCCTAGGGTTCTTTTCTCAAGTTCACTCGTAGCTTATTCAAATAAAAGTGCCTAGAAGCCCTAAAAATGGTTGTATAACTTGTTAGAAAAGATAGGGTTTTGTGGACATAGTCTAACCCTTCATCTCATCAAAATGAGCTTATGTTCTAGAATGATCCTAGAGCTCACATTGAGTCCATCTTTTTATGTCTTTTATATATATGCTCTCATGTATCTTTACAATCCTTGCCATTATTCTTTATTTACATCATTTAGTAATTTCTTTTTCTTTTCATTTAGTCTTATTCCACCTCTAAGTAACTAGGTATCACACAATAAACGTATTAGTCACACTAATACACAAATACTATGCATATCTATTAATTTATTTTTATCTCAGGACTATATTATAGATTTATAAAACTAGGTGCGTTACATTAACTTTCTACCTATTTAGACACGTTGCCCACTGCCAAAAGTAGGTAAACATTAGCAAATGATGCGAGAAATAGTCCCATAATATCAATACCCCATACATCAAATATCTCATGTATTTGGATCAGGGTGAGTGGCATTTGGTTTTAATGATAAATGTTACTTGTTTTCTAACAGTTAGGATAAGTTTTAGTGAACAAGTGGGCTAGTTAAATCCACTCTCAAGAACTTTCGTTGTTGCTAAATGAGTATATTAGTGAGTATTCCTGGCTATCACATGGGTGACACGAGTTTGATCCCTAGTAATGGCTCAAAAGTTTAATCACGTGTCATCCGTGCCAAATATAAAAAGTACTTGAGTCACCAATCCCACTTAGGTGTAGTAGTGGTAAATATGGGCTCAAATCCATAGGACTTAGTTTTACTCTAAGTTGACTAAAAAGGGAGATTTTGGCCTTTTTTTAAAAAAAAAATTAACAAAACAATAAAAAAACTACTAGAAATCAAAGTTTTCAAAAGTGACAATGAGAGAAAATACATAGGTCTACGATCACAAAAGTCCAAATCAAGATATAATAGCATGTCGTAGTCTTCAATCTTTCCCGAAAGGTTATTAATTAAATTCCTCCGAGATTAGATATAGAAAATTGACGTCCCCGAAAAATTCTTAATTCCTCTAATCTCGATAGTTAAGACGTTTGTCACTAACTACTTCCCTAGTCAACAAATAACCCTACATAGCTTCCAAGAAAGTTTAACACATTAACCATATAAAAAACTGTGTGAATACAAAAACTATTTGTCTTCCATATAAAAGCATGCAATGGCCATATAGATACCTTAAGTTTGCACTAAAATCATGAAAATAACAACAAATAAAATATAAAGAATTGATATACGTTAATTATAAATAAAGGACTTCAAAAGTCATGTTATCAATCAAGATTCTAGACTTGCTTCGCCTACAACATAAGAAAAGAGTGCTAAAATGAACATTATCCTCATAAACACCGTGGAATTATGAATAAAAGAACTAAAATGCTAGAGAGAAGAGATACTTCAGTTTTGTCTATCAATCTTTACCACATTTTAACTAATATTTATACTTACGAGACTACTTTAATTACAATTAAAGACCCTAAATAAAAATCCCAAATGAAATAGAACTCCAAAAGTTTTTATTTTTCTATCATAAGGCCATCAGTAAGTGATCGACGCCACCGTAGCACTAGCTTTTCTTGTGTTTTTCTCATTTCAGTAGACTTGGTGCTATCAGTGTAAACCTATAGCTTTGGGACTGTGTTAACTCTACATGCACAACATTGACTTATCTACATGTCATTATTTGATTGCCCTTGTCTATATCTGATTTTCATTTCCCGCTACGTCAAAGGTCTTCTCAAAGTCGTCAACCTTGCTTTTGTGTTGTTTCTTGGCTTTTCATCATAAAACCACTCCTTTGTCTCTTTTATTGAATGTAAAAACACAGTAATATAATCAATTAGTGCTCATTCTGCTATATTTACGCCAATTATACTATTAAACTAATCCCATATAAAAGTCTAATTAAATACTTATTATTTTCTTTAGTTTCAACCATGTTTTCCGTTGTTTCTTGCCCTATTATAAGGTACAAATTTCAGTCCATGGGATCAATGGATTCCAAGTTTCTTTTATCTCTATTTCCAATGTAATTCATGATGTTTGCTTAAATTTGTTTTGTGCTTGCTTGAAATTAAAAGTATACTTGCCTTGATCAAGTAGTTGTAAGACTTAGAGTTTGGACTCGCCTATGACCTTGAGGTTTGCAACATGAAAATAGAGAACACAACTGGTGAACATGTGGTACATCGACCGATGACCGTTGACAAGTTAGACCTTAGAATTTGGAGCCCTATACAGCATTGCACTTATGCTACTCACACCAAGTAGTGGACTCTAAAAGCAATGCTAGAATCTCTATCACCGAGACCTTGAGGTGGAGTGAAAAATTAGGAAAATTCACTAATCTTCACATGACTTCACATGAATTGAGGAACACAAGATGAAAATTGGATAGAAAGAATGCAACCTTTGTGAAATCGACAACCTTGGATTATTTCTCCATTGTGAAATCACAAATTTAAATTCATTGCAATAAAATAAATTATTATAATAAGTAGTTGGTGCCACTATTACTACCAAATTATAGACTTGCGGGTGCAAAATTCTTTTATAAATTTTTATATGTAGGTATATTTTATACGAAGTCGAATAAAGGTAAGTTCACTACCACTTTCCTTAAAGTTTCTGAGATTTCTTTCTCTTATTGTAATTTCTTGATGTTCTTATTGTTTTCTAAACATTAGGGAAAGTGTGGTCTTACAATACTTGGTTTGTTCTTTTCAAAATCAAAATTACTTTCCTTTTACATTTTATTATCTTTAATTTCTTATTCTTATTCAGTTGCTAAGGCTTTTTGGGAAACTAGTTGTTTAGGCATCTTTTGTTTTTCCATTTGTTTACTACGTCTTGAAGTTAACACTTTTGTCTATGAACTAAGGTATGGTTGAGAAGGTAATTTGCCCTGATTAACCCATGGACTCATTTGGATTTCCATTAGACTTAACTGACTTCTTAGTTCAACAATATCGTCTTCTAAGGCTTAGATTTTTTGATCTTTTGCTTTATTTGGATTTTTTAATGCTATTTTTCTATCGGTTAATGTAGGTGTTCTATATTTTTATAATTCTGATTGACTACATCATTACCTATATTTTGTCTTAGGTAATTTGCAATGTTGCTAGAAATGCAAGTAGGTTGATAAGGATTATTATAGTGATTCATCATAGTATTACCTTATTTAATTTGATATTGTTATACCAATGGGTACTCATCATATAGATGATTAGCCTCATTGCACAAAGCACAAATTTTACTTTCAATTAATCTATGTTTCAATAATAATTTAGCCATGCTTTTCAGTTCATCCAATTTATCTTCTTATGTAGTAATTATGTTTCTATTAATTTCACAAGAATGGTATTTTGTAAAAATTTTTTCTCATAATAAGTTTTAGGTTGTTTTTCCATTATGTTAGTAGTGTCTCTTACTAATGTTAATGTTATATTGAATAAAGATCATCCACATACTTTGTCTAGGAATCTTAGTTCTAAGTTCTTTAGTCCTACGTGAAAGTATTCTAATAAAGGTTTTTTCTGCAAACCCGTGTGTTAGACATAATGATGAGTTATTATTTATTTACTTTTATATAGGTGTTTTGCTTTATAAATCAAGTCCAAAGTCGTGTTTTATGGCTCTAAATGTTTACTTTGACTATTTACCGGATATTTTAGTATTTGTGCATGAATTAGAAAAATTTGAGAAATAAGTCAATTATCAGTCAAAGTATAGTGGGCTTGACGCCCTTAGAAAGAACATACGACACTAGTGAAGACCTGTGACATCACGTAAGGCATCATGGCAAGTGAACGCACGGCTTCAAAAATGAATTGGCGATGTTAACTTTTACAAGGGATGACGCCATATTCAGTGCCAAGTTAAGAAAGAGAAATGTCAGACCGACTTGCTAATCAAGACTTGCTATATATTGTCATGGCATGACTTAGCGCCATTTCAACATAATGGCGGCGCCACAAACAGTGCTAGATTTATAGAATATAAGTTATGTAAATTTTAGAAGGTTCTTATTTCTAAGGTTTCTTATTCTTGTACCAAGGCTCACCTATATAAAGGTCCTTCCTTTATAGACAAAAAACACATTATAATTTAGAGTGATTTAGGTGTGGATCAAATGAGAGTAGCCACTTCTGTTTAGTTTCTTTAACACCTAGGTTAGGGATGAAGCTCTTTAGCCTATAATAGGTTTGTTTTGATGCTTTCTTGAGGTTTTCTTTGATAACAATGTTTTATTTTAGTTCCCTATCTTTATGTTATTGTTTTTAACAATGTCTCAATGGTAGTTTAGAGTTTGTAGGTTCATTGCAAACATCTAAGCACAAAATCATTGACATGCAATAAAAAAGGTTGAGTTCTTGAAACCAACCAGGCTGAGAAGTGGAAATCACCTTAAATAAGAAACCGGCACACTTGTTGTTCTAATTGAATAACTTTGAGAACTAGGTTAAATCTGGAGAGCGGTCGCCTAAGGTTATCTAAGGGTAGGTGTTCCCTACAAGCTATTAATGATGCTCATGTTCTAAATCTTGAGAGTGGTTGCCCATGGTCGTACAGTGGAATAAGATAAATAATTAGAGTGCGGCATCCCTATCTATTGAGAATAAGGCTACTAGGGTGTTGATGACCACAACAACTATACAATGTCTAGGGAAACTATTTTAAAACCCGTTTTTCAAAATTGACGATGCATGGCATGGAAAGATAAGGCTATACTATGGATTCCTAGGCTTAGGTATGTTCTTATTATTATGCATTTTCAATTATTTACTGTGCAGTTTAGTAGACTATTGGATAAAACTCTTTAAAAAACCTCCCAAATTTACTTTGTTAGTTGAACACAGTTTGACTGAATCTTATGGATTCGACCTTGTAATACAAGTACTACACCCAAATGAGATTGGTAATATTTTACGGGTTATATTTGACACATGAGGTGATCGAATTCTTGCACTGTTACTGGGGATTTGATTCCAAATTAAGGTAAAATTTTACTTTGTTTTTGTTTTTATTTGGTTCTCTGAATCTACTAGTTTATGCACTGTAGGATAACTTGATCTATATCAACTTGTTCACTGTTACCTTTTGATTTAGATATCGACATAACCCACTAGAGGTTGGCTAGGGAAGCTGTTACATATGAGTCAAGTTTTCCTTAATCTGTCATGCCCAAAAATGCTTGCCACACTGGTAATGATCACTAAATTAAAATAAGGTGCATCAATAATAATCTCTAAAAATGTCTTGCTCAGCAGCCCCGCTTCATGATTTTTCCACCGAACAATGAAATTTTCAAACTTAAGTCTGCCTTTATTCATCCATTGTCTACTTTCCATGGCATGGATTGTGAAGACCCGATGGAAATATTAAAGGAGTTCAAGACGAGTTGCCAGTCTATGAAATGTCCACAAGCGAAAGTGGATGTGATAAAGTTTAGTGCTTTCCCATTCTGCCTAAATGATAAGGCCAAACTATTGGTTGCCCATTGCTTAAATTGTTTATACATTTTATTAATGACTCTTTTGCTAAAGTTGGTGTTACATCGAATAATGATCCATACAAATTTTCGAAAACACACTAAAACACTTCCTGAAACTTATTTCATAGTTCATATATCAATTTTAAGCCATTAGAACATTGAAAATAAAAAATTAGATTTAAATTTCAAGATTTCCCAAAAAATGTAGGCTTAATACCTAAAAACTTATGTTCTCGCAAAAACAATCAAAAATCGAAATTGACTTAGCCAAAAGCACTAAAATCATTCAACAAACAAATCGCCGAAAGTTTGAACAACCAATTTTACACTGAAGACTCATTTTGTTGAGTTTTTGGCCGAAGAACACCAGTCAAGAAATTGAAAAGTCAAGGTAAGATCGAAGTGTTACCTACTCGGGATTGAGTTCACAAGAGCTCAAGTAAGCTTTCTCTATTTAGTAAACATTTTAAGAGGTCAAAAAATTGAACCCTTAGCTCACAGCTTAAGTAAGCTTTCTCTATTTAGTAATTTCTCGATTGAAACATCAGTCCTAGGTTTTTATTGTTGTCGTGATTAGATCAGATGCTTCATCATCCCCTATAAAGTTGATCCGTATGGATGAGGTTGTTGGCTTTGTGGTGCTATCGATAATGGTTGTCCCTTTTACACAAGATTCTAGTAGTTCTGATTTCTAAAAGCGTAGTTGAAGTTAGGATTTTTTTCCTTTCCCTATAGAAATTACTTTGTTGCCTAAATTGCCCTACTGGTTGCCTTGGAAACTACCCCGCCGCCTTTATTTTTTTCAATTTAATTTATTTTCCCATATATTATCACTTATTTGTCCAATAAAAAAGCAGAACTATTCAAAATTATCAAAATTTGACTATGATTTGTACTATCCAATAATTTCATTACTATAAATAGCTGAATAACATAAAACTAATGCATAATAACAATATAATACGAAAAGAAATTGGCTTGATCGACCCTATTACATTAAATTATTTTGAAATTAAATTTCTAAAATATCCCCAATATAAGATTAGAAAGTTGAGAGAATATAAAAACAACTAACTAATCCCAACAATAAAACTAAAAGTAAAGATTGGGTATGGGCTTCCTCCTATAGATCGATTTTATTTACTATCGTTAGCGCGACAGAACCATGCAGTTCTAAATTGGTTCTATAAACTTTAATGTAGGATTTTCCACTCTAGTGCTTTTCCATAAAGTGATTGCTCGGGTGTGCACCCTAAAAGTGATTGTCTTGTTTAGAGTATCTATGATAGCTTGCGAAATGGCTAAGAAAGGTTGTCATAAGATTAATGGATGATTTTGATTGATTAACTGTGGCATAATAAAAAGTTCTACGAAAATAATGCACTTGCCAATTTAAGCTGGTACATTAGAAACCACTTCTATTGGTTTGACAGAATAACCATTAGGTTAAGAAACATTTTCAGAGGCAAGTACATTCAACTCTAGTTGAGTATGAAGAAAGAAGTGCATTGACTTGTAGTTTTCCCTAGAACCCATATCACAAATAGCTTTATAATACTAAACCTATTTGAGTTTTATATTTATGTGTATATCTCATCGTTCACCGAGCTTGAAAATTCTAGATTCTTCTTTTTCTTCTTCTTATTCTTTGTAGTTTCAAATTCTTTTATTTTAAAATCATTCTTAACATTTTTCGGTTGCTTAACCTTCCATTCTCGAGTTATTATCTCTCATTTGAAGTATATTCCACTCACACATTCTTCGTCATAACAATTTCATCTTCCATTGTTACTGCATTAATAACATATTTTAGCTTTTAAATTATTATGATTTAATTCTAAAAATTCATTATTATTTGTTTGTTCATTATTAGATTCGTTAGAATTATCATAGAAATCTTCATCGTTAAAATAGAAATTCATAATTTTATTTTCAAAGTCCATAGACATTGTTCCTTGAAAGATATTTCACTCGTTCTAGCCATTTTAAGAATAGTATACGCAGAGACTCGGATGATACTAAGCCTCCTATTTCAATAACATTGAAGTCAACTCAAAATATTGAGTCATTTACTTTTACAAAGACATCTTCTAGTAAACCATAGGGTTTAATAACTACGTTATTAGCTAAGGTAAGATTTATAGGTGTATTAGTCAATGAGCCTATTTTGAATGACTTATATAATTTAAGTGATATAACATTAATTGATGCTTCAAGATCATACAAAGCAAAATATATAAAAGAATTTCTTAATGTAATAGGTATTCCAAACATTCCTGGATTGAAACATTTCTTAGGTTTTTTCTTTTTAATTAAGGAACACATCTTTTGTCCTAAGTTTGCTTTAGATTTTCAAAAACATTTTCCTTCGGTTCAAAGAATTCTTTCAAAACTTCATCAAAATTAGAAAATTGCATAATTGATTCCATCAATAGTTAATTAATTCTATTTTCCCAAATGCTTCAAGAACCTGTTCATTGTTTTCTTTTTCCTTAGCATTAGCTAATCTTTGTGGAACGATAAAATATGAATACATATCTTCGTTCAAATTATCAGATATCTTATCGTTTTCATCCTTATCAATTAATTCATACTTTTGGAAAGATTTTTCATTTGCTTCTACCCTAACTAAATACCATTGGTATATCCTTTCAGGATAAGGTGTATATTTTAATTGTTTAACCATCCATTCTCTAGTAGGAATCACATTAGACATCATTTCTAATTATTCTTCTCTTTCAATAGTTTTATGTGTTTTCTTCTTAGTACTTAGTTTAAGTATCTTTCCATTTATTGGTGTGACTTTAATATCACTGAAAAAAGAAGTGACTTATGCTTGATTAGTAGGGGTAGTAGCAGCTTGAGTACGTGCTTTAGCTTGATTACTTTGTTGAATACTTAACCTATTTATTTGTAAATCCATTTGACTTAACTTACTTTTTAGTTCATTAATAATAGTATTATTATTAATCTGATTTTGAGAAATCTGCGTACAGTTTTAAAGAATCGATTGATTTTTTAGTTCATTAGTAGTAATATTAGTTTTAATCTGATTTTGAAAAATTTACGTAAATTTTCTAAGAGTTTGGTTCATAAAATTATGCAAGATTTACACTAAATTTGGATTCATAGATTGAAGATTTTGTTGAGTTTTCTGATGTGAAGATTACATCTGAACTCTTGGACTATAAGTATTATAATTTTTATTTTGAGGACCATAACTAAGATTTGGGTGTTGTCTTCTAGGATAAAAACTATTGTTGTTATATTGATTTCTTAGAGGACAAAAAAATTGGTTCATTGTTGCATTAACCTCTTCAATATTCTCTTCATGTAGAATGGGACATGCATCCGAAGGATGTGTAACCTCATTATAGAATCCACAAGCTTTAACTTGATTACATCAATATTTAATTAACATCTTCACTGTATTAGATAATTAATCAATTTTATCATCAGACGTATTATTTCTTCTAATATCAACTTCATTAAGTTTTTTCTTGAGGATTCAATCTTTTCACCATATTGCTTAAGTTGTTTAGCCATGTTATTAATTACTTCCATTACTAAAGTAGGTGTTGTTTCAAATAAAGATCCATAACTTATTTTTTCTGATAATCTTTGTTAAATTTGATTGACTCCTTCATAAAAGTATCCTTATAAAGCTTTTTTGAGGATATCCATATTGTAGATAAGAAGAAATTGATCTTCAGAATCTATCCTAAAATTCATTAAATTTTCATCATATTTCCTCTTCGCAATTGTGATTTGCTTTCTATAAGAACTAATTTTTCTAGCAAGCATATATTCATATAGGAAAGCTTCTAACATTTGAGACCATGTAGTTATTGAATCTAGAGAGACATAGAACCACCAATCTTTTACTTGATCTTTTAATGCAAAAGGAAAAGCTTTATGTTTTACTGGTTCTATGGTACCTTCTTCCAGTTTCATCATGCTGACTTTATGTTGATACTTATAAATTTCTACAATTCTTCATTTTCTTTACCTTAAAAGTTTAGAAAGGCACTAATAATACAAGATGTAAGTTCAAATTCAGGAAATCCATCGAGGTATGCTATGCACATAGGCTCATATACTATAACATTTAGATTTGCTTATCTGAAATTAAGTTTTCTATTATTGTTGTTATTATTATTGATAACATTGTTATCATTACAACTATTATTAATGACATCATTATTACTAGTATTCCATCTTATTAACTAAATTATCCTTAAATTGTTGTTGTCTTAATCTTCGATTAAAAGTTCTTTGTCTATTTCAAGATCAAACAGATGTAAGGATCCTGTAAAATATGAGCGATGAAGTTTGTAGACTATATAAGGTCTAAAGCCTTAAGAAATTATTTAAAATCCCTAACAACATCGCCAAAACTTGACACATGTCGAGCATGCATAATAGTTTCTTATATTTTCATATTACCTATAGTAGTGGTAAGTGGGATATCGTCTGCACAAGGATTTTGCAAACTTCTAATGAAAGTATTTTTTTTTCTTTTTTTTCTTAATTCAGTTAATCTAATTAAATGAGAAAAAATACTAAATAACTAAAAACTAGAACTACTAACTTAATTAACCAAACTAACTAAAGTAATTCAAACAATTTCAAAATTAACCAAAGAAAATTCAAATTCTATTTAATAAAAATATCTAAACAAATATTTAAACAAATCCCCAATATACAATGTAATATACTTTGATTGCATTCAAATAGTAGACCATGAGATTAACCATAACCTAGTTATAATTATATCATATGGAATCTTGGAATCATTAAATCATAATTCATAATAGGTTGATAGAATTTAGCAAAGTATCGATTTTCCTATATTCAATAGTAAATAGATATATCTTTATCATTATAAATCTACCTATTGGATAAAACACAATAAAATAAAAATTATGATAAAATTAACATTCAATGAAAATCATGTCTAATCTAAACCAAGTAATAATTAAAATATGTTAATCAATAATTAACTTAAAACACAATCACACATAACATTCACTGGGTAATATAGCCTTTTTGATTAATCTTAGTTACTATCTGTATAATTTATGTTAATAATTATAGACATAGAATCAGAATATCATATATCACAATACATATTTGGAACTATGCATGCAATACAAGAATTATTTGTTTTAATACATAAAAACAACAAAACCGTGATTATTGTGTATGATTAGATTTAATGCATTAAGTAAAAGATTCCATAATCACAACTATATTGCAATCCAAAGTACATACATGTCTAGGGTTTGTTTAGATTAATAAATTACTCACTTATGCTAAAAATAACACAATAATATAATAAAAATACATAATTAAATAAATATCTCTTAGTGAAATAAACAAAGCTCAAATGTTGCTTCAAACAAAAAATAAATAAAAACTAACTAATAATTTTTCAAAGGTTTAGAGAATGCTTCCAAGGTCTTAATCTCGAAGCCTTAATGTCTTACTTATACTTTCCAAGTATACAACTTATAGATAAACTAAAATTCCTTGTTCTTATCTAAAAAATCATAACAGACCTGAGCGATTCATTAATGATTCATTTTTATTCACAAATCGTTGAGTTAATCAATTAAATTTGGCTTTTTGTACTTAAGCGATTAATCTGACAAGTCCGAGTGTAAACTCTAATTCACTTATGATTCTCTTGCTATTTTCTACAACCAATTTAGATATCGATTCCTTTGTAATTTCATATCGCTGGCTAATCGTTGGCTTTGTTTGCCAATTAACTATTTTTTTCTTCTATCTCTTTTTCGTCCATTTCTTTAGTTTTTCTAATTAAATCTTAAAATCATAAAAACAAGAGAATACGTAGCGTAATATCACATTTATACATAATATTAGCCTAAATTACATAATAAAACATATATATTTATTGACTTGTCAACAATTAATGTAGTACAATGAAAACTGATAAAAGGATTTCGAAGAAAGAAACAGTTGAAGACACTTCGAAGGAAAAGAAAGTAACTCAAGAATGGAGAGTTAACCGACTGGAGAATGAAAAAATCATTAACAAGCCAAAAGTTTCAAAATCCATGTACAATAAGAAAAAGAAAAAGCTGGACTTTAATCTTATAAAGCTTAATGATTTCAGAGGCATACACTTGCATATTAAATACATTTGGGCTTAGTACTACTGTGATCATTGTGTTATAAACTCTAATGCAAATCACATGCTTATTCATTTCTTTATACATACTTAATTGGAGTTACATTCACTTGCTTTTGAACAATTTTCTCTAATAGATGGAACTTCAATTCACCAATAGGAGTGGTCACAGATGTCCCTGTTAAAGTGGACAATAACAATGTACCTAAAGACTTTTTTGTAGTGCTGTATTTTTTCAATGAAGTTCCTCCTTTAATAGTAGGATGACCTTTCTTAGGCACTATTCATGCTATCATGGATATTCTGAATATAAAAATTACTCCAACAAATAATGGATGAGCCCTTTCTAGAATGGTACTAGAGTGAAAAATCATATATTTAAGTTTAGAAATCTAACCTAAAACTGGAAAGGTTAAGTCATGCCAACGACAGTAAAGAAAAGCTCTTTATGGTAGGAAGCCCATATTCTATGTTTATTTTGTGCTTATTTAAATTTATTAGGAATTTAGTTTCTTTTAGTTTAGTATATTTTATTCTCTCAATTTTTAACTCTTGTATTAGAAATATTATAAGAATTTCAACATTGAGGCCATTCCGATTGAGGGGAAGTGATCGAGTTGTATTTGCTAATATGTCCTTTATGCAAGTCACATTATTTAGTTGCTTTTATATTTATTTATTTAATCATTAGAAGTATTTATTTTAATATATGTCCCACTAAAACTTTCGTATATTTATTCAACTCTAACTCCAATTAGTAAATCGATTGAAAAATAGTAATGTAGTCCTAGCAATGCCCAGTGATTAACAATAAGACTAGGAGTTGTTGGTAATATCTGTAGCAGTACACATGAAAATCTACTCTAAATTTGGAGAATAACGATTCCCTGCGATTCCAAATTGCTAGTTAAATCGAATGCTCCATAAAATTTCTAGCAGCTTAATTATATTTGAAACACTAAGCGATTCCTAATGATTCCACTTAAACAAAAAACGTTGGGTAATATTTTTGGTTTTTAAAGCCAAATATTTTAAATTGCCACACACTTGATATGTTTCACACTTGCAAACTATTATGCCCCTTCACAAAAATCTGAATTTCATGCCTATATTAAAACATTCTAAGCTCAATCCTATAGTATTTAAGTGAATCACATGTCAACCTAGTCTCATTTGAACCAAAAACCTTGATTTTGTGGGTTTTTTTAGCAAACTAGGGTAGAAGGAATTTATGACCTAGAGCTTGAAAGAATTGTCTAGAGAAGTTGAAGAGCCATAACCTTTACAAATTCACTTTCAAGAACATAATAACATCAACCCTAATTTTACTTCATTGAATTTTTTATTCCAATTTTTTTCCAAATATTTCAATGGTTTTCGAAATTACCTTATTGGAATTTTTTCTCTTACCTTTTCCACATAGTTTTATTGATTTGAATAAACTATGAATAGTGATCACATTGATCGTCGATTTACAAATTCAACAATTTTACAGTTTTTACTATAATTACCTATATTTGCAATTGGTTTAAAAATGTGAGTTTGAAATGAGTTTGGGAGTTTGTTTACGATTTTTTAAGTTGCGATGATTTCAAAATGATTACAATTCGTCACTGATTACTTTTAAATATTTAGAAAACTTATTTTCTAAGTATACTTTTACTTATCATTCCGATGCAATGATTTCGAAATGATTACAATTTGTCACTGATTACTTTTAAATAACATCTTAGATTTTACCGAACTATTTCTAACAACATTATTTCTAGCATTTATAGGTTTCTTATGTTTTTGAACTTATGATTTTCAAAAATCAATACAATGGCTAGAGGAGTAAAAGGTATAAGTTCACGAGAGGTGAACAGAAAGGCATTATTAGTAGAAAAAAACCCAAATAAAATTCCAAAGCTCCACCTAAACCAATTAGGGCGTATGGGATTTCTTAGAATAAGCACCAAAGTAGAGTATTGAGACAACCTTCTCCACCCTTAAGTTTTAAATATGATTGAACGAGAGAGGATGGGATTGATGAGACACCCACCATTTATTTCCATGCCTACAAACTTATTAGCACTAAAGCAATTGTTAGGATGGAGATTGACCATAGTAAGAATTGAAATATTCTACCGAATGGAGGTTTCAACATAAAAAATGAATTCAAATACAAACCTAGAATCTTAAGAATAATTAGGGAACATAAAAGTAGATTATTAACTAGGAATTACTACATCAATAATGACGTGAAATCATAAGTTGAATTAGGGTGTTGAATTTTAGTTAGAGAATTTTATGTGAACGGCACGGAGATGAGAATAAGAAAGTAGCCATAGTTCGAGGAAGACCAGTGGACAACTCACCCAAAATAATAAATTGTCATTTATGGTTTATCGAAAGTTCATTTGACGCAACATAATGAGTACCCTAATTCTGAGTACATGTTTAAATATGAATATCCACACGAGACCATTAGGAACGGTTTAGAAGCTATTCTTGGGATGGTTTCAACTTTAACTCAAATGGGTACCTGAAGCACATGCGAGCCAAAAACTTTAAGAAAACAACCAAGGCCTAGAGCTTTTTCATTAACGCAAGCCTATAACCTAGTTTACAACACTACGACATATTAAACTATGGGGTAACTCTCTTATACCAAATAGTCCAAGGGATTTGGTATACCGAGATTTTTCGAATAATCTACAAAGTGATAAGGAATGCCATAATCATGAAAAAAAGAAGGACTAACTTTTTCCTTAATGATCATTGAGTTTTGCAATAAAAAAATGAGTCCTGATGGGAGAAGTCAAGTTTGATGTATTTCCAGATAAGACCATCACTGACAATGCCATTGAGAAAAATAAGAAGGTTTCGAGTTAACTCAAAACAAGAAAGAGACAAATGCCACACAAAGAAGAAAATCAATAGATAGAAGAAGAGTATGGGAAGCTAACCAAAGGAACTTAAAGGTAACTTGAACTATAGCTTACAATAAGCAGAGATGCAGAAGATACATAAATGTTCATGATGTAGACTAACTGGCGTAAGTAGATGATAAATCTTAGATAGTAAGAGTTCATGTACCATAGCCAACACAAGATTGCTTAAGGCATCTATGTATTAATGTGAAGTAGGACTAGGAGGACTCAAGATGGGGGAATCAAAATTCACATTCCATCACTCCAGCTGAGGATGCGCAGCTGGGGAGTCTTCATTAAAGATCGCCAAGTGGATGGAGTAAATTACACCTCTATGATGTTGAGGTGACCAACAAATTCGATTAAGCAGATCACGGGGAAGATGGTCATGATGAAGCGTTTGGATGACAGTTCTAAGATTTTTCTTATTTGTGTAATATTTTTTCGAGTGTTATTCATGTGAGGTCTTTATTTGTAATCTTATGCTTTGATTTATGTGGCATATGTTAAGACTTTGATACATTTGCTTTGGTATGTTAGAATCTTGATACAATGAAATGGTTTGTGTAATAACCTAAATTAATTAAATTGGGATTAATAATATTCTCGACGATTTACGGTCATAATTCGGCCACTAAGTAGAGAACTCAATTGACTCGCACTCGAGAATCAATGGAATATGTTATTTACTAATGATGGTTTGCTATAATGCAGTGTTTAAAATCATTATTTATTGTATTGCATTGCATGTATATACGTTGTTATTGGGCGAGTTGTTGTGACGGGGAGTTACTTGTGGAAGAGTGCCGATGCGTGAATCGGGTAGAAGTGACCCGCAAATGCTAGACTTGGCAAAGAACTAGAGTGTAATGTATAATTAGACCATAGCCTATGCTAGTTAATTAAATAAAATAAAGCATGATATACCTTGAAATGTGTGTTTGGGCACGGGGTACCTGGTGTCTGGTAGTTTGGGATTGGTAAGACCACGAATTTATTAATAAAAGTTTGTATTAGCAATAATCATATTTATCAATGTGCCTAAGTTAAGTTAATTGATCAAATAATTGGTTGCCATATAGTTTGGATAGGAGTTTATTTAATCCTTTGATCAACCTAGCAATGACCGTAAACTGAGAAAACTAGGCAGATGTGTCATTGATTTTTTTCATATTGGAGTAAAAATGTAATCCGGACTATTTAAATTAGAGTTGTAGGTTAGTCCTCGAGATACGTGCAATGAATTAGATTACAATAAATTTATAAATTTAGATTGGTGAGTGGAATTTCATGATTTCCACTCACTTTCTCAAGCAAATCTCAAATTTGGAGTGAATAATACTAACATTTAAAGAATTTGGAGATGAAATTGAGGGATTAGAAACCGAAGGCAATCATCTTCTTCGCCTCCTATACATGAAAGTGAGCTCGAATTTAGTAATTTTTTGTGTCAATTCGAATTCACTGATTAAATCACTAATTTTATGGATTGTTGCTAGTTTACAAATTTATTTAACACTACAATTAAGATTTTGAAACTGATTTTTGATGGAAATCGAGATTTTGGTGAAAATTGGGAAAATTAGTAAATGCACAAATTTGATGGTCGTGATTGAATTATTGTTGTTATGATGTTGTAACTTGAGTTTTGGAGTTCCATTGAGTGGAGAATGGGTCAACAAGGTTGGAGATGACCACTGGGGTATTATGGACATAATTCTGGAGTTAAGAATTTTATTACCTAGTATAGATAGTGTGCTATCCTATTTGGGTGCTTAACTGTTCTTCAAAATGATGAATTGCAACGTGCAAAGTACCTTCCTAGCGTGCTACGCACACTTACCCCGCTAGGTAAGATCCTTGCATACTATTGATAGTAGGAAACCTAATTTTATGGTAGTTTTGATAATATTCAACTGAATACATACCCAAACGCTTATAAATATACCAAATACATAACTTTGCAAATAAAGGGACTAGAGGGACCGCACCTTGGGTATTACAGAGCTAGGAGAGGTTGTATTCAAGAGTCTAGGGAAGGCGTAGCACGTATTAAGGTGAGTAAATCCAATTGGAATGTTTCATAGAATTAATGTTGTGGTGTTATCGATATTGGATTACATATGTGACGGCTTTTGGGCACACATGGGTTTTCACTCAAATTTTGATTTGCATATATATTGGTTGTAGTTAAATCTCTTGAATGAGTTACTCGTGTTTAGTGCTCATGTCAATGATAGTAGAATATATATTTGCCCATAAGAAGAGATTTAAGTTGTACCCTTGACTTGAAATTGCGTACGGAAGGGTTTCATATGTTAATCATAGTTGGTATTAAATCACTATAAGTGTGCGAGTATATATGTGGTTGTTTTACTTTTTTTCGATAACTGGCTGGTTCAGGTCAAGGTTTTTTCGTGATTACTTAGTCGTTTGTTTATTGATGACCTTCTTAATTTGGTATGTGTTATTATAATATTCAGTGTTATTTTCGCTTGCCTAATGGCACCTACATTCATAGGAGTATGATTTAGTATTTCCAGATGTCCTATTTGCATGTCACATGGATTATCAGTTGTATTTCATAAATAGTGTGGACATCTCATAGGATCTCACACACTCGAGTAATCACTGTATTTTTTGGTGACCAAGTGCAGATCCTTTAATGAACAACGGCAAGTGCATGGAGGTACTAGGCGATTACCTTTGAGATAGCAATGCCAACTCGTGATTGACTACAACATGTATATATTTACATTTTCGTTGGGTTTTAGGTACTACAGAAAACTGAATACATGTATATGGATATCTTGTTGTATTTTTTTTGCCTTTTTTATAAAGATGGTGTCCTTTTACCGAATTCTCCATTACATAGAATTGCTAAAAATTGCATAATCTATTTACTTAAAGACTTTCAATATAAAATCATAATATAAATTGATTAATTGACTATTATTTAATTAAATCGCTAACACATAAATGAAGGTTAATTAGCTAAGCTAGCGGAAAACATGTAAGCAACCAGTTAGGTCATGGGGCATCATAGGTAAGCAGGCCATTACGTAGCACAACTTGTTGACGTATGATGCGAAATGGCTGGTCCCCTGGCGGCCTCGGGATTTATGGCCACTACAGTTTGATGTCCCTTTAAATTATATGATACTTGGAATTTTTAAATTTGTCATGTTTTCACTCACTTCTTCGATTCATTTTCATGTTCTTTAGTTATCTACTTTATTCGTTTATGCTTCACGAGGTATTTTTATTTTTGTTGGAACAATCTACTTAATTTTAAAACCTTACGGACAAGGTTGGGAATGAGTTTAGGGGTATTAGGTGAAGTAAAGTATAAAGATGCAAAGTACAGAAGAAGCAAGAGGTAGATCAAATCTATTTATTCAAAGTTGACTAAAATTTTCATAGTTTTACACAATACATGTAATATTTTCACATTTCATTTCACTTTAGTTACTTAGGAATATAAATATGATTATATTTGGAGGGGACTGATTCCTTTGTGTTAGACATTATAATGCGTAAAATATCAAATTAATAGTCCAAGCTAAACGAGATAGATTTGTAAGAATCTTGTTATACAAAGATTATTGATTAAGTTTTCATACACATGTATTGAAAGTTTATGCCACAACTGATGAGAAAAATAGGAATTAGTCAATAAACCTTACTTAGTTGGAAAGAGTATTTTCTTGACTATAGTGAAAGTGAGAATAGCTAATAAGAGTTTTAAAAGAAAAAATTAAAGAGGCCCACATATTCCAAAGGAAAATGGAGCAAGGAATTTAGCGGTGGGAAAAAAGATAAGAATAATTCATTTAAAAAGAATAACGGATTTCAAAGGAAATGGTAAAATGAATCGTAGGAATATAATATGAATAAAATTAATATTTATATTATTGAAGAAGAAGAAGAAGAAGAAGAAGAAAAAGAATGATTTAGAAAAATCGAGGAAGTCTATTTATAAAAAACTCTTCAATCAAAATTTTTAGCTCCAGTGCTTTTAGCTAAGATAAGTGAACTATATCTTTTATTCGAACAATTAAATATGGAATAGTAAGTATTTGTGAATAAATATTCCTATCGATTTTTATCGTGGTGAGATTTTTAGTATTATTTGAAAAATGAGAATTATTTTTTTTATTTTTGTACCTTGATATTATATATTAATTATCGTAACCTTGATGCTAGTCAAGGGAGATTAAGAAAACCTATGTGGTTCCTTGAGCTTTGTGATTGATTTAATTTTGAATTTTAAGATGTATTAGGCAATTGGGAGGTTGAAATGTCAAATAAAGGGGTATTGTTCTATAGTCATTTCTATTTTTTCATGATTCTTATTTTTATGACAGTAATATGTTTATATTTTAAGATAACTTTTGTTTTAGAATTACAGTATATAATTATGAAATCATAATGTGGAAAGAAAAATATGATATGATTGAGAGTATTCCTTTACTAGGGACATTAAAGTGATGAGTTTGGTGGTATTTACAAGTTGATAATTATACATGTTTTATAGTTAATTTTAGGATGATTTTATATGTATAAGACTATATTGCACGGGGTTTTCTCTTTTATCTTGATATTTCAAGTAATAAATTGAGAATATGAAGAAAAGAGTAGTGAGCTAAAAGTTTTGGATTTGAACATCAGTTTCCGACTTACATAAAACAGCTTGCTTCATTGAGCTAGATATTGAGTGTTTTAAATCGCTACAAGTTGTTCGAGTTATTTTGGTACGTTTACTACTTATAATACTATAAATACTAATCTAGGGTTACAAAATTAATTGCCCTTGATTGTACTTTAAAGCCTTATAAGTTTGGATTGTTCTTAGAGCCATAATTGACTTATTTTACATACATTATCTATTACTTCATTTCTTTTGAAGACTTAAATATTTTAATTTATAGGTCTTTTCAATTATATCTTTTATTTATATTTTTGCAATATTAATTATGAATATAAGTAAGTAGTTTGTTGGATCTAAAAAAATTCCGAATGTGAACCAAATCCGTATTGCAATTTAGTAATGATGAAATGAAAATGTGTTTAGTGCTTTAAATCTATTATATTCTTTGATACAAGAGTTTCAAAAGTTAGTATCTATTGATTTCAATCATGTTTCTAGGTATTATATGCATTGTTGCAAATCTGTATGTGATATGCGGTTTCATTGTCGATTTGAAATTGTAACTTGGAGTGTTTGAAAGGCAAACATTGTTTAACTATCCTAGTAGTTCGATACCCTCAAAAAGTTTAATGCAGTTCTATTGCGTGAAGTTAGGTTAGCTCAATAGAATTAGAATGTTGGTTTTTCACTAGTATTAGAATAAATCGCAGTCTAAAAGCTATTTACATACTTATAATCATAGTTTAATAATTTATCTTACTTTATAAAGTATGTTCATGACTATATATTGATTGGATTTACATGTTTAGAATGCAAAACGAGTTTACGTTTCAATGTTCTCGATATTTTTTATTATTAAATTTAATCTATTTGATTGATTTTGATTATATATTGCGAAAGTTAATTAAGATAATATAGTTAGTTGAGTATTATTATATTATTATTGGTTATTAGTTAGTTTAATTATTATTATTATAAAAAAAACTTAAAAAATCTTTTTTCCTAGAGAAATTTGATAAATCCCTTTAAAGACAATTCTCGCTTACCATTGCTACAAAATAATTAAAGTATATTATAAAGGGAAAAATTATTGTACACGCCCGAAAAGTCTCAAATTCCTAGCTACCTTTCCAAAAAGATTTCTCCTTTAAAAAAGTCTTGAATTTTACTTGAATTATATAAGACAAACATTATTTTTATGATCTATAGGTTCGTTTGTCTTTGGACTTGTGAGTGTTGAAATTAGGACAATGAAAAGAGGAAGTAGAGATATAAGCTCACGAGAGGAGATGGAGAAGACACCATTAGTAGAGAAACCCAATAAAAAATCCAATGCTTCACTCACACCCATTTGGCACCTTAAATAGAGCAATAAAAGAACCTTCTCCACCTTCAAGTCTCACCGATGAGTCAGAGGGGATAAGAATAGATTGAGGAAACACCAAGAATTCATTTCTCGCCACAACATCTAATTAATGACAAAGCTCTTAAAAGGATATAGAGCGATATAGGAAAGAATAAGAAGATTATATTGGAGAGAGGTTTCAATGTCAAAAATGAAGTTAAGTATTTTCCTTGGATTTTAAACATAATAAGGGAGAGAAAATGGGGGTTCTTAACTAGGGACTATTACGATAATAATAATGCAAGTTCTTCAGTTGAAATAGGTTTGGAGATACTGGTGAGAGAGTTTTACGCAACTGGGCTTAGAGACAACAACAATATAGTAGCCATAGTCCGAGGAAGAACACTAAACTACTCACCAATAAGTATAAATCAATATTATGACTTACCAGAGTTCCATTGGAGACAAGTTAATGCGTACCCAAAACTTGAGTATAGGTTTGGACATGGATATCCCTAAGAGACCATTAGAAATGGTTTGGAAGTGATTACGGGTGATGGATTCCTTTAGGACATGGATGGGTACCAAAACACATATAAACCATGAACCTTAAGAAAATCACCAAAGCTTGGAGCTTTTTCTTAAACGCGAGCCTACAACCTAGCATGCAACACTTTGAGAAAGTGAACTACAGGGTGACTCTTTTATACCACTTAGTTCAAAGGATCGGTTATATTGATGTTTGCAATATAATTTATGATTCAATTAGGAATTCCATGAAAATCATTAAAAACAAAGGATTGCCTTTTCTTTAACGATTATAACGGTTTACAAGCACGACCAATTTCCAATGAGAGGTCTACGCTAAATGTTCACCCTGATAGGACCATTACCGATGAAGTTAGTAAAAGCACCAATAAGGTATCGACATAAGTGGTTTCAGAGGAGGAATGGGAAAAGATGATAAACACAGGAGGGATACCACATAAAGAAGGAAAATAAGGGCAGTGGATCGATGAAATTTGACAAAAAATGTAAACTTTCTCGTATAATGATAGAATGAAGTAGAGCCCAAAGCCACCTATAGAGGAATCTTCTTGCATGAATGCGAATGAGACGGGGATAGCCAATATGTGTTTGATCTTTCAAAACCATATGACAGTTTGGAGACATCAAAAGTAGATGTTCAGGCAAGATTTATAGGAACATCTATGGGTTCGAGCGATGCGTGACCAGGAAGATATAAGTTGGGGCAGCTCGCAATCAAGTCCAATTTACCAAACTGAAAATGCCTAACTAAAAAGTCTTTTCGTAAGATACTTTAGTTATGGGAATGGATTACAGTAAACAAAATCTTGTAACAAGCTTCCAATGTCAACAACCAGACCAATGGGATGGTGCTGATGATGCGACATTATGATGGCAGTTCTGATCTTCCATTATTCACTATGTTATCTTTCTCTAAGTGTTAATGTGAGAGGTCTTTGATTTTAATAATATGATATATTTAGAATGATGTGGTGTGTTGCTATGATACATTTGCTTTGGTGTGTTCACATTTTGTACATTGGATTGATGTGCTAAATTCTATCCTGTGAAGGCCATCAATTTATCAAATTTTCAATTACTTATGCAATTCATTCTTATGTTAGTTAGTTATTTAACTTATTAGGTTATGTTTCATGAGGTATCTTTGTTTTTGTTGAAAATTTGACTTTATTTTTTAACCATAAGGTCAAGGTTTGGAATAAGTTTGGGGGTATTGGGTGAAGTGAAGTATCAAGATGCGAAGTATGAAAGAAATGAGAGGTAGAATCTATTTGATCATCAAGCATTGAGAAATTTTCAAAATTTTCCACAATGAAAGTAATATTTCGTAACGAACCTTAATATATTTTATATTTGTGTGATGACGTGTATTATGTATCTATATTCATCATGTAATTTTATAATTTTATTGTCAATGAAGCTAGAGTTGCATCAAGAAGTGTGCCTCCGGGCGTTCATCTATGAGACTTAGGCCTAATTCATGATTAGGTGTTGGCCCTAATTTAATAGAAATATCTATGTTATGAACTTGGTTTGGAAAATATAGCTTAAGTGGACAAAATGAATCTAAATGTAAGTTAGATAAAAGTCATTTTACTAACCTAACTTTATATGTTGACTAGAATAATATTATAGCATATGGTTATAGAAATATAACCATGTTGATGTGCATTAGTATATCCCGGTTTTGGTGAATTGTTTAGATTTGGAAATAAGAACTAACATAGGCTTTTAATTTAACGAGCTGAGTATGGAACTATGAACAAATCTCATAAAGCTTTAATATACTTAGGTAGAGACCATCCTTTTAGACCACTGATACCCATAAGGAGCTATTTAAATTTAGAGAAAATAAAATGCATCCAAAGGTGTGATGTCTCATTAAATAAAAAGTGCAGATCTTTCTAGCGATAAAAGGGATGTGAGATGTAAGGTGGATCTATGGGTTCCATACAAAGTCCTTAAACTATAAAAGTGAGCCTTAACTATTCTTATAAGTGAAAAGAAAACAATCAGCACTATATGAATGGAAGAACATTAAAGAATTTGCGAAGGATTGAGAAATTAAAGAAGGATTGTAGCTACGGATCAAGAAGGAATGAACCGCAAGCCCAAGGTACCAAGCTTACCTTTTTTTCTTACTTTTTGCAGTGAAGTTAGGGTTTTTCTTGATCAAGTGTGGGCTGAATTTTTTTTTTAAGTTTTATTTTCTATTCTTTTGCTGATAATTTGATCTCAAATAGTGCAAATTTAAAGTCATTTAGAAGTCTGAATTGATTATATATTAATTTTGGGAGAAAAATCATGCTTTGTTTTTCAAGAACTATATATTTGGGGTTTTGGGTTCATGAAAAGTTACAAGCCTTAATTCAATAGAATTGTTTCAAACCTTGATTTTAATGATCATGAATCACAGTTTTAAGTTTTCATTACTTTCGAACAAAATTGCGTGCTAGATTTCATGTTTTGGGTTCATGAATTAAGATTTTTGAGTTCAATTTCTGCATTAACTTAGTTTGAATGATTATGGGATGTTAAGAGCTTGAGTTTTCACTTAAATTATAAAAAAACTATTGATGGATTGCATGTATGGACTTAATTGAAATAGAGTGAATGAATGTCAATGATTTTTGTTGTTGTTTAAGCGCATGAATGATATATATTTAATGAAATTCCACAATCAAGAGTTGCAAGAGTAGAAGTAGAATATGAATTTGTTGACTTCTTTGAATTCCTTTATATTCCTTAGAAGTGTGTTTTGAAGGGTAAAAATAATTTATATTGATGTCACAACATGTTGGTAATATTTTGATTCCAAAAAATGCATTGTATTGTGGATTAATAATATGAATTATTAGGAAATATTGAGAATTCATTAGTTCTGATTTTTTTAAGTTATTTTAGTTTTTTGAAGTGATCATTAGCGTGGCAGCCCTAAATCCCGAGACAACCTTGGGTACCACCATGTCACATCACATCTCATCAAGCCTTGCCATATCATGGCCTACTTATATATGACACCCTACAACCTAACTAGGTGTTTACACATTTCCAACTAACACCAGCTTAGCAATTTATTCATCATATAATTACTAATGAGTTTGTTTAGCTAGTTAGTTAACCTATCATGTTTGATTGTCATTTTACAGCAAAAGACTAAAAAATATATGAGTATTTTATGCATAATATCAATATTTGTAACTAGTAGAAAACTCGAAAATTAAGTACACTGTATATAAGGCTACAAGATCAACAAAAGTAAGTTTATGCATTTACAATGTCTCTCATATTCCCCTGGTACCCATAACAAAACAAAATATATCAAAATACAAACAACTACGAGTATGTCTAAGACCATCAACAGGAACAGATAGTTGCTTAAGATTCCCTATTGTCGCGACTTGTACAAGGATATGCAGTATGTCATCTAAAACATACAATGACAAGTCGAGTGAGTAAAAGCTTAAGAGAATTCGACACAATATTTGGCAATAGATCAAATAAAACTACAATACATGCATGTATGCTATCTGGCAACGGAAATATATACTTCCATGAATTTATGGCAATACCAAACGAAAGCAGTAGATAAAATAATTGTAAAATAGAATCACGGTTATATAAGTAAGTAGAGATGTAAAACACGGATAATCCCAGTGAATCACTCTACTAGTTAATTAGTCACTCCTATACCATATCTTCTAAAGCCCTAATGAACAACTCAACTGGTAAATCATTTTGTCACTAAACAACAACATAACATAACCTCGGTAAACCAACTCAACCAAACTTCATAGCAAAACCATACTGAACCAACTAAACTAGTCTTCAGAGTAAAACCCCTGTGAACCAACTCAATTGGTTTTCAAATAATCCCTAAATGCATACATAAAGCATGATTATTCAACATGAACAAAACACCGATTAATCATGATAGCATAGTATAGTTTGTAGTTAAATAAAACAGCAAAATAAAATAGTCAAAACTCGTAAAATAAATAAGATAAGTAAAAAATAGTTGGCCACCGAAAAAGAAAATATTAAAGTGAATTGAATTCTGTGAAGCATTCTCATGAGTTTTATGCACCTCAATATGCATTTCGGCTTCCGTGAACTCCCGAATCCGACCCCGCTATGCTCCTAACTACCGTTCCATAGCCTTCGAGTCCCCTGAGATCCATTTTCAATATTTTAGAGTAACTTATGTCATTTAAATTATGTTTAGAGTTATATATATCCCAAAATAGCCAAATTGAAATAAAATCATACCCGTATTATTGAAATAATCATTTCTTCAAATCTATAGCTCTAATACTCATGATTTTTTATCATAAGGTAGCCAACATACCTAAGAACAACATACTAAAAGATGAGCTCATTCTAATTAAAATTGAGAGATTTGTGCTCAGTCAAAGTTTATTTTTAAAATTTTGTATTAGCATTTCAATAGCCTACTTGTGGAACATTTTTGAGCTAGAAAGAGTTTGAATTTTCAAGTCTCTCCAACTAAAAAAGTTTTAGATCACTAGGTAAGTTTTCTTACGGAATATGATTCATCCCATTTGAAATTTGTATGAGAAAGTTATGTTTTATAGAAAGAGGTTGGGTCAAGAAATTTGCTAAGAACTAATCATGTATGCATCAAAAACTTAAGCAACTCCAATTTTTTGCCAAAAATAGTTTGAAACATTATTGATCATCAAGATCAGTTTAAAACACTCTTTTAGACAAAAAAATAGTTGCTTTCTATTTGAAATTAATTTTTGCATAAAAACCCCAAAACTTGAGTTTCCATGTATACATTTTGATGAATTGAAGCACATAAAGATTGTGTTTTTGTACCTATATGATGAACTCTTGAATTTGATCTTCCAATCTTAATTGCTCTAGAAGATAACTGCCCTTTGTCCTTGTTCTTGTTGAATTTTCCAGCACTCCATCATAAGATCGCAATTTTGTGATTGTTGCATGAAGAGATTTTCCACTAACTTACCTATAAATAGGTTATGTTAGAATCAATTGTGTTCACGTATCTCGAGGTCATTTTAATGGTCCTTGTTAGCATGTACTCCGATAACTTCTATCTTGTTGACATAAATTTCCAACTTAAATCTCTTAGGATTCCATTCTATTGCGAATCTCGAGTCAAATTTATAACATTGGTTTTTCCATTCAAGTATAGGCATTTGTAATCAATTGATTCAATTGATTTAACTTAGACACTTCTAAATATATGTAGGTCGTTTAGGGTGTAAAATTGGAGTACTACCCTTCCCCTAGTACCCAATTACTCAGCATCTAGTGCCCCGCGTCTTACCACGCATCTCAGAGTGCACCAATCCTTTATGTACCTTATTTAATTGACTTATCCTAAAGTTTAATGATATATTTTATGCAATATTCACTTGTATTCTAGCTATTTTATTTAATTTAGCATTATAAGACTTAGTTTACCCGTAATACGCCTACTCGGTACTCTAATCAACAAGCTCTATGAAGCATTTACCTGTTACATTGTCTCATGCGATATGAAAATATAAATACATACATGCGATGAGTTATTAAATACATAATAATTAACATCGAAATTATGCAATCAACAACCAAAAATAATGATTTATGCTCAGTTAGGCGTGTTCTAGTCTATTCGAGGTGTCCACATAGGCCGGAGCTCATATCCGAGTTTCAAAATAACTCGTATAACAGTGTCAATAAAATTTGGCCATTAAAATTAGAACCCAAGTAGAGTAGAACTATGAATGAAATCACTGTCATAAATGCTTATAAATTGAAATGAGTTGAATAGATGATTTGATGTCTTCAATTGAGGAAAACTATAGCCAAAATACTCAATAGAATAAATCCCACATTTCTAATAAAAATTGGTTGAAAATTGTAGATGTTATTATAGGATATTTGGAAGAGCTTTCCACTAAAATATGATTTTTTGATGTGTGTTTTAAGAGTTCAAAATTTTTTAATTACTGATCTGAAACATTATTAAATTGAGTTGTTTTAGTACTTGGCCATTACTCTCTCAATTTGAATCGAATTTCTCCATACTTTATACCTTTGGAAAGCTAAGATGAAGAACAACAACCTATAATCATTTATCTTCAAATATTATGCAATATTCTTTGCGAAATATGACTAAAATTAGAGTTTATGTGTATGATAGTTCTTTTAAAAGCATTTGGACTAATTTCGGTTCGTGGCTTTTATTAGGGTCTCAATGGTCCAAATAAGACCATTTTGTCAAAAATTCTTCAAAATACTACAAATCTGATGTCCAAGGGCTTTCGAGTAATTATTAATTTTTCTAAACTACATTTTCGATGTGTTTTTGAATCATGAAATTCAGACTATACTAATGTACTATTTTGCAATCTTAAGCTTAAGCTCGATCAGATGAATTTCTCTTGGATTTTTATCAACATACAAACATTTTAAAATTTTAGTACAAGTAACAATGAATCTCTAGTATTGCTTCAGGAACGAATTGGTCAAGATGAAAGGCTAAGATGAGCTTAAGTCTCATAAATTCTAGTTAAATTGAACTTAGGGATTGTTTTGGTATTATACAAATACAACCAAGCCGAATGAGCTCAACACACATAAAAACAACTCTAAAAGATACTAGGGACCTAGAAGACTAGTGGCGGGTATCGAGAAAGTGTGGCAAGGTATGTGGGAGCAGTTGTACTGAGACATTTATTGTATTTAGAGGTGAGAAACTAGCAGGGGCCTCAATGGTAATTCATTTCACTTATTTGACTTGTTTCTTTGTATAGTAAACCAATAGGATACTCAATTTGATTTCATTGCTTCTTCTTTGTGATGAATGAATTAAACTTTGTTTGAATTTCTATTATCGTTCGTGCAAGTGTCTCGAGATCTAAGTGTGTCAAGAAGGTACTTACGAGTGTGGTGTTCAACTATCATTTATACCCAATGTGTTTACTGGATCTTTGAATGCAATTACAAGTGTGGCGTTTGTGTCAACCGTCAATACCTATATGGACTACTCTCCATTTTGAACTCAAGGACTTAGTGATCAGTTCTAGAAAGTGAAGAATGTGACCACTGGCTTGGCATCTACATTTATTTAAACTGCTTAGACACCCTTCCTTTTGGTTTTTTTTGCAATCATTAATCATTGTTACTTCTTTAGCATGTTTATTATTGACTTACTTTATTTCTTTTTTACTTAAATTCCTGCATGATCTTCCTGCTTATTTATTCGAATTCATGAAAAATTGTTGAGACTCATTTGGCTTTACTCATTAGAATTATCTCCACTTTTCATGAAAATTATAGGTCCCTCGAGCAGTAATGGAAAGGAGCATGTACTAGGTGATTACCTGTGAAGTTATTTTAGGGTCGATTTCCTTTTTTTATGTTGCAGGTTATTTTGTTATTTTGAATATATTTATGAATTGTACACTGATGTTTGTATACCTTAAGAGAGACTTACTGATACATATATATTAATGTTTTACTATTCTTATCACCAGTATATATGCATGAGATCACTATTGCAGGATTTCCACATTTAAGCTTGTCTTGACTTTACTATTTATTACTTATTTTTCTAAATTACTTTAATAATTATTGTTTTCGCTGCACACAAAAGATAAGACTCATAAAATAAAATCTACGACTTTGATATGTAGCTAAATAGGTTTTCATTTAGAAAGCATGCTGACCATGCATGCATTGACTTTTCGGAGGTAGAACGAAGGTCCATGTAGGTCTAGTGCCGAGCGGGGCTCAATTTGTGGAGACTGGGGACGTCACATATTTTTCCATTTCGATACACTTTCTTTAGTTAGGGATATGGAAATAAAATATAATTTGGATTTAAATTGAGTTGATATATTATAATTACCCATCAAAATAATGGTGCAAGATAAATAAGACAGATTTCAAAGAATCTTCCTATACAAAGATTATTGATAAAGTATTTATATGTATTGAAAAAAATTTACGCCACAATTGATGAGAAAAATATGAAATAGCTTATACACTTTCCTTAGTTGAAAAGAATATTTCCTTAACCATATTGATACTGAGAAGTGCTAACAAGAGTTTCTAAAAGATAAAAAATAGAAAATCCACTTATTCTAAAGAAAATTTAGTAGGGAATCTATTGCGGGGAAAAATGAGAAAAATAATTCCTATAATAAAGAACAACGAATTCCAAAGGAAATGTAGTAGGAACCATAGTAATAAAAATAAAATAAAAAAGAAAATGAATATATATTTGAAGAAGAAAGAAAAGGAGATATAGAAAATGGAAGAAAGTTTATGAAAAACTCTTCAAAAAGTAGATTTAGCTCGAGTCCTTATAGCTAAGTTAAGTGAAGGATATCTTTTTATTCCATCGAATGAATATGAAATGATGATTATCAGTGAATAAAAATTCCTATCGACTTTGATTGTAGTAATGTTTTAAATATTATTTGAAAATGAGATTGATTTATTAATTTTGTTATCTTAAGATTCTTTATTAGTTATCAAAAGCTTGATGCTTGTAAGTGGAGATGATAAAACTTATATAGTGGCTTTACATTGATGATTGGTTTAAATTTAAATTTTGACGTGTAATGCACAATTAGAGGTTGAGTTGTCAAATAAAGCAATTATTCATTAAATATTTCTAGTCTATCATGATTCTTATTTTTATGAAGGAAATATGTTTCTATTCAAAGATTAATTATATTTATGAATAAGAGTAAATAATTATAAAATCAAAACAAGGGGAGAAAATAGAAAATTATTGAGAGTATTCGTCTGTTCAGGACATCAAAGTGCTAAGTATGGGGGTATTTGATAAGTTAATAATTATAAATATTTTATAGTATGTTTTGGGATGATTTTAGATGTAAAAGACTATATTACACTGGGGGTTATGTAGTTTTCCTCGCTTTAGGTGATGAATGGAATATACGAAGTAACGGAGTAAAAATGCAAGATTATAAACAAATTGATCACATTGAAAGCGTAAGCAAAGAATCATCAACGAGTGAAAAAAATAAGTCGAATTCAAGTTCAGTGATTCCTAAATGACTCCTATACACACAAGAATCGCCACTCAAATGGGTGGAAGCTGAGACCACTTTTTCAAGGATTCTCGTAGCAATTCCACTTAAACTCAAATCGCTAATGAATCACTGAGTCTGATTTCCAGAAATTTAGATAACCACGAGATGTTTGAGTTAGTCTGGGATATGTACTACCTAGGATACTATATATAAAACTTTAAGGTTATGAAATCAATTGTCTGGGAGTACTCAGATCAATATTTCATTGCTTTAGGAGCAATTCTTTATTGTTTTAGTTTATTACTTTATTGTTCATTGCATTTAATGGATATTTGAAGTTTTAAAGTATTTATTCCATAGGTGTTTGTCTACGTCTTTTATTTACTTTATTATGATGTTATTTATGAATATGAAGGGGTAGTTTATCAATCTAAACAGTATCTGAAAATGAACTAGATCTATTTTGCAATGCAGTTATGATGATATGACTGTATGCTTAATGCTCTCAACCTATCGTATTCTTTGATTCACTTATTTAATAGTGTTTTATTTATGGATTTTAACGATGAACTTTGTATTTCATATATAGTCCATAACATTTATTGTGATATTTTTATTCATTATCTAGTTTAAAGTAGTAACTAGGATTATTTAAAAGGTGTTACCATTTAGATGTCCTAGCTAAATTTGAGATCTAAATCTAATGTTGAAGTGGCTTTCCAACTATGTTAGGTTTAGTAGCTCGAAGTTTTCACAAAGTGTAATGCGGTTTTATTGTGTGAAATTAATGTCTTTGTGTATTAAAAGGAGTTAGCTCAATAAAATTGTAACATGGCTTTTCCACCGCGATAAGGAGAACTAATGGCTGGCTAAAAGTTGTTTACTTACTTATGATTAGAGTTTAATGATCTATAGTATTTATAAAGTATGTTCATAACAATATGATTGAAGTAACATGTTTGAATGCAAAACGAATTGATGTTTCATTGATTTGGATTTTTGTTTAGAAATTTATTTATTATTGAATTGAATTGATTTGAATATTAGTGAATTTGAATTGTGTTAGTTTAATTATTTTAGTTAATTATTATTATATTATAGATTGGATTAGTGGTTTTTAATTCTAGTTTAAATTTAGTTAATTAAATTAAAGTAAAATAATTAAAGCCATTAAAAGACCTTTTTCATATAGATGTTTGACAAATCCCTATGGTTACGATCCTACTTATCACTACTACTAATAATAAGGATGTACGGGAAACATAATGTACTAGCTCGACAAGTGTCACTAAACATATGGTTCACGATTTAAGTACTAATTTTTATTGTAATGGAAAATCACAGACAAATAGCTTGGACTTAATAATCCAAGAATTCTACAAATTGTTAATGATTTGGCTAACAATTTTCATTCATTTTTGAGTTGCTAATAAATGTGTTTAAATAAATTGGAATTCGTTTTCAATTTTTATCATATTATTATTTCTGAATCAAGATATAGGAAGTTCGACAAAAATTCGAAAATTCGAGTCGGATATGTAACTAACTTAATAAATAAATAAATAAAGTAAATTGTATAAATTAAATTGTATCTCGATAATCTCCCACTATTCAAAGGTACTTGGAGCATAAATTCCAAAAATATTTTCAAAAAGAAAGTGAAAAAGAGAGAATAAAAACTAACTAGCCTAATTTTTATCCTAAAACGTAAATGAAGATAGATTATGAGGTGCCATTCGTACAACACTATTATTTACTATTATTAGCTCAACTGAACCACTCATATACTAGTTCAAGTTTATATTAAGGAGTTCCATCATTAGATAAGAAACTATTATACGGCTTCTTTTTATTAAGACTTATTCACTGTTTGTGAAGATGATGACTTTATCTTGAATATGTAATGTAATATTTCTTTTTGCTATAAGATGAATTGCAATGGAAGTAGATAGAAAAGTTCTTCTTAATATGATATCTACATTCTCTTCCGAACCAAGAACCCGAATAGTGAAATCTAACAAGAAAATGGAATTTACCAATCTTAACATCTACATCATATAATGTTCACAGTGTATCCACAATGGATCCATTTGTCGGTTAAATTAGAGTTTTAGGGTCTAATTCATTCATTCTCTTGTAGAGGTTTACTTTGAGAAGAAGAAAAAATGGTAACTTATTCATTGATGTTTCAGTATCACATAATATATTCCTAAATCTCTGAATATTAATTATAATGGAGGCATTAACATCTCCTTGATAATTACCCATTTTTTTAGATCCAATACTGTTTTTTTACCTGTAATTAACTCATTAAATTTATATATTGGATCTTTCACTCTAGTACTATTACAGAAAGTGATTGATTAACCATTCACTCTTAAAGTGGTGGTTCTATGAAGGGTATCCAAGACAACATGAGAAGTAGCTAAGAAATGAAAACATAACATCAACGAAGGATCTTCATCCATATAGTGTGACATAATCAGGAAATCTATGGGAAAGAAAAAACTCATCTACTTGAACTGGCATATTTCTAGCCATCCCCATAGGTTTGATGGAAGAGCCATCAGGCAGTTTAACTCTTAAGGATGCAAGTCCATTCAACTCCAATTGAGTATGATTAAAGAAACGTATCGGCATAGGATTTGCATTCGAACTCATTTCACATTTAGCTTTATAATACCAAACCCATTTAAGTTTCATGTTTAGGTTTATATCACTAGGATCATTTAATCTCACAAGGATTAAAGTTAGTATTTTCTTCTTATTACTCTTTTTATTAACTTTAGGCTTTTTAGGCTACTTAATGACTGACTTGTCATTTATCATGTGCTTAAATCTCAATTGTTGAATACCTTTCTTATCAGTTGAAGTTCCATTATCTATTCCATCTTTTGAATGTCGTTGTCATTTTCTATATTTGCTGCATTAACTTCATAAATTTTAATATTGATCTCATTATAAGCATTTAATTTTGAAGAATAACTATTAGGAGTTTCTAACTAAAATAATTCTTTAAAATTAGTTTAGTTATCCATATCATTGAATTGAAAAGTATTGATATTATCTTCGAATTTCAAAGACATAGCTCTTTTAAATATATCTAAATTAGTCTTAGCAGTTTTAAGAAAAAGGTCACCATAGCAATATAGGTAGAGAACTAGGGGATGTTGAAGCTTCCATTTACATGACATAAAAGTCTATAGGAAATACCTAGTCATTTACTTTTACTAAAATATCTTCTAACAATTCGTTTGGTTTAACTATTGTCTTATCAACAAAAGTAAAATTGATAAATGTATTTTTCAATGAACCTATTTTTAATGATTCATATAAGGAAAGCACATCACGTTAATGGGTGCACCTAAATAACATAATAAGTTGAATAGTAGTAGTCCTAATTATCGTGAGAATCCCAAACATTCCTAGGTTGGAACATTTCTTTGATATTTTCTTCTTTATTAAGACAGGCACTTTTTCTCCTTAGTTTGATTTATATTATTTTAAGAATTTTCCTTTTGACTTAGTAAATTCATTTAAAACTTTATCATACTTAGATAGTTGCATTATCGATTTCATCAAAGGTTTGTTAATTCCTATTTTCCTAAATGCCTTGAGGATGTCTTTGTTCTCCTGTTTCATTCAAACAGTAGCTAATGGTTGTTGAATTGTAGAAGTAAAATCTACCTCTTACATTAGGTTATGAGGAATATTTTCTTCTTTCACATTTTCATTTAGTACATATTAGGAGTTTTTAAAGGTATTTAATAAGCTTCTACTTTATATAAGTACTATGAGTATAGTTTTTCGGGCATCGTGTAAGCCTGAATTGTTCCATCATCCATTATCTGGTAGGATTGGCATTGGTCATCATCTCTTCTTCTTTTTCTATTATTTTTTTATTTTTTATTTTACCTCGTTTGGGTGTTTTACCATGTATGTATGTCTCTTATTTAGGTTTAAAAAACAAAGCATTTACTTGTGCCTTATTAGTAGTTACACCACGAGTAGGTACTTTATATTGATTGCTTAATCTATTAATTTGCAAACTCACTTGACTTAACTGATTTTTAGACTTAATGATTGAAGCTTCGATCTTAACTTGATTTTGAGAAATTTTTGTAAAATTTTGATGACTTTAGGTCATAAGTTTATTCATGATTTGCTTTAAGTTTTGTTGCATTAGTTGAACCATTTGTTGCGGTAGCAGAATTGGTGCATTTTGTATTTGTGTTTGCGGCTTAGAAGTCATATAATTCTAGTGAGGTAGCAGAATTGGTTTACCTATCTTATAACTATTATTTTTACTATTATATTGATTGCCTTGGGTTTACCAAAAATTGATTCACTACTGCATTAACCTCTTTATTATTTTCTTCATGTAAAGTAGGACACGCATCCATTTGATTTGTAACTTCATTACATAATCCACATGGTTTTACTTGAGTTACTATGTCTTTCAGTAACAATTTAACCATACTTGTTGAATCATTAAATTTATCCTCGAAAGGGTATTTGTCTATTATTGGCTTCATAAAGTTTCTTCTTTATAGTTTCATTATTTTCACCATATTATTTAGATTTTTTTGCAATTTTGTAAATAACACCTTTTTGCTAGTGTTGGTGTTGTGTAAAATAATGATCCACTGGAAATGGTGTCTAATAGTCTATGTTCAATTTGATTGCGTCCTTCATAAAAGAACTCTAATAGTGCTTTTTCTACATATCCACGTTGTGGCAAAGAAGAAATAGGCCTTTGAAATCTATCATAAAATTATTAAAATTTTATTCATCTTTCAACCTCGCTACTATGATTTGCTTCTAAAATTTGACTCCATGTTGTAATCGAATTTTGAGAAAGATAGAACAACCAATTTTGTGCTTAATCTTTCAGTGCAAAAGGAAAACCTTTTAGTTTGAGTTGTTTTACAGTAATGTCTTTGGGTTTTATTCGTTGACTTTGTGTTAATATTCACTTATAAATTTTATGGAGTCTTCGATATCATTACTATAATAGGTAGGCAAAGCATTGATGAATCCAAATTTTTGTTCAAATTCAGGAATCCTTTAGGAAAGGCAATGCACATTGGCTTGCCTAAAAGTATGTTCTCTATTGTCTAAATTTGTCATTGTAGGAGCTTGTTGATTTTTTCCTTATGTCATTGTTGTCTCAAACAACGATTAATAGTTCTTTCTACTTTAGGATCATACGGTTGTAATGATCTCGTGGAGTTAGAACAACGAAGTCTATAAACCATATGGTGAGTGATTATTTAGAATTATATATATGGTTATTTTAGTAGTATATTTAGTATAAATATCCATTAAAGAGCTCTAATTAATTGTGTTATTGCATTTTCAGTTAATTAAGATGTAAAAGAATAAAATGAGCAAAAAGGAGAAGAAATAGAGCAAAAAGCCACAAAAGTGTGGTTTGTGTCGTGGTTAAACATGGTGGCACTATGGGAAGGAAAGGCAATGCGTTGGAAGGAAAGGCAAGGCGTAGGAGTGCAAAGCTAGTGGAGAAAATGAGGTTGTAGGCTCGGCGTAATGGCGGCGATTGGAGTATAAGGGATGAAACTGGGATATTAGAGGGACATCATTTAGGTTATAAGAGCCAAATGAAGTGCAAACAAAAGTGATGCAGTGGTGACACCTTTGCTTAACATACACGGCGCTAGGGCACAGGTGACAACACCAGATTCGTAGAAATTAGAATGTTTGACTTTTCTTTGAGTTAAATAGTAAATTAAGGTTTCTAATTGTTATTAGGAAGTATAAATAAATGTTAGGATATACTAAACTCACCAGATATCAACCATTACCCACTATTAAAGTATTTTAGCATACATTTACTTTTATTTTGAGTATTGAGAATATTTGTATGGAGAAAACATTGAAGACCACTTTTTCGAGTCAACTTTCGTTTCGTTGTTTTCATTGAAGGTAAAATATTTACATTCTTTTCTGATTTGCAATTCTATGAAGTGTGAGCAGTCTATTAATCTTACGGATCAATGGATCTGATGGTATAAATGTTATGCTACGAATACAAATAGAAAGAGAATATAAGAAGTGCAATGGTTAGAATTTGTTTTGATTTTAAGTGTAATGATTAAGAAATCTTGTTCATGTATTTAATGATATTAGGTTTTAGAAGTTATCATGGTCATTAAAGCTTTTAAGTCGGATATATATGCTATAGCCTTAAAATACATAACATCGAGCGATAGTTATTGAATAGGGATGCTAAAATAGTAAACTTCATTTGTTACAAATCTAAAGATTTGGGATATTAAAGCAATGTGGAGCTTACGTTATTAACACCGATAGGTGGAGTTTTAGTTTGCATGTTAAAATCTTTTCTGTCACGATGGCGGGTTAAAATGGATTTGAAGTAAATCTATCGATTCTAAATAAGCATTACACACAACATATTAAGATACGATAGTGGCGGAAAAGCATAGTATTATATTATCTAAGTAAAGTTGTAAACTAAGATTTCCTTAATATAAGAGTTAAAGTAATGTTTACATTGTTTTGTTAGATATAATAGTTTAGCATAAAACCATAGAAAATGGGCTATCTAATGAAGATCCATTTGCACATGTTGATAATTTCTTAGAGAAGTACGTTCATGTGCACATTGCCAGACTTACAAAGGAGGTGATCAGAATGAGACTTTTTGCATTCTTATTGGGAGGAAAACTCAAATCTTGGTTCTAAGGGATGAATGCAGGGAGTATGATGTGATGGATGGAAATCATTGAAACATTTATTAACAAGTTCTTTCCCCTTGTAAGGTCAGCAAAAGGAAACTTGAGATTGATAATTTCAAGCGACAAGGCACCGAATCTCTTAGCGAGGTTTGGGAAAGATTAATAGCAATACTGTGGAGATGTCCAGGGAATGGATATGTGAAACAGGCACAACTCCAAATTTTTTTTATTATGGAATGAACCACAACATGAAAACACAAGTAGATGCCACATTAGGTGGCTCTCTACTTACTAGGGATGAAGATCGAGCATTGGATCTCGTTGATCTTATGTCTGCTATTCTATAGTCGGTACTCATTCCATATTATGGAAACCAGCAGTGGTATATGAGATTGACTCACAAGATTTGGCACTGACATAACTATCAAATTTAAGCAGTTAAATGACAAAACTTTAGGTGAGACATCATGGTCCACAAGTGGCACATCAACCCATTAATAACCAAGGCAAGGTGGTTAACTAAATAGACATAAAACTAGGAATGGAGTATGAAGACATCAACTTCATGAACAACCAAGGCTATGGGAACGGCTTCAGGCCGAGTGGAACGATACCTCAAAATATTTATCAAAGATACACCAACAACAACTCGAACTTCTCTTATGAAAATCCAGATTATGCACCGAAGTTACCTCAAGTCATCAATCAATGAGTACAATGGGGGAAGCCGGGGGAGAGTGAGTAGATGACTTAATTGAAGTCAATTGAGAAGTACTGGCAAGCTATGGACTTGAACTATATTAGGAGCGACATGAGAAGAAGGAGAACGAAAAGGAAGGAGTAAAAGCAAGCCATGGAGAGGATAGATGATGAGTGATCACAATCAATCAAGAACTTAGAAAGACAAATTGGTAAGCTTGCTATAGCCTTGAACTCGAGAAAAGAAGGACAATTTCATTGCAACACCTTCACTAAAACAAAGGAAAAAGTGAGAGCTATTCACATGATGAGCATTAGGACAAGAGTGCTTCTTCTCCAATCCATTGGCATCCGTTTTGATTTTAAAATTTTATTGAAAAGTTCTGTCAACCAAGTCAATCCGATTTCTCCTAAGAATTTCCAAACCACTATGGGTATTTCATCTGGGCCATATGCTTTCCCTATTTTCATTCTTTTCAATGCCTCTTTAACTTCTACAATTCTAATATTGCGTGTATAGTTTACATTTTTTTCTTGGTGTGGGTTTTCATCTATTATAGCATCAACTTGGCCATCATTAAATAAAGTATCGAAGTAACTTCTCCATCTCTCCTTAATATCCTCATCGCGCGTTAAAACATTTTGATTTTCGTCCTTAATGCGTCTTACATGACTTAGGTCTTGTTTCTTTTTATCTCTTAATTTGGCTAGCCTATATATATATATTTTCGCCATCTCTATTACCTAACCTTGTATATAGATCTTCCATGAAATTTGTTTTAGCTTGACTAACTACTTTTTAAGCTTGTTTTCTAGCTTCTCTATATTGATTGTACGCATCTTCATCTTGACACTTAGGTATTTTCCTATACATATCTCTTTTAGTCTTAATTGCTCGTTGGACATCCTCGTTCCACCACCATGTTTCCTTCTTTGGAGGTCCCAAGCCCTTAGATATACCTAATATGTTTGATCCCACCCTCCTTATGCAACTACTCATTTCTAGCCACATTGTATTAGCATCTAAGTCAAGATTCCAAACTTTTTCCTTTAGTAGTTTTTCTCTAAACTCTACTTGTTTACTTAGGTTCCACCACTTTATTCTAGGGTCGCTAACTCTTTTATTCATATTTTTCCGTTGTGTTAGCTTAATATCAAGTACTACTAACTTATGTTGGGTAGTAAGTGCTTCACCAGGTATTACTTTACAGTCTCTACATAGTTTTCTATCTATTTTTCTTGTTAAAAGAAAATCAATTTGACTCTTGTTATGACCACTACTAAAAGTAATTATATGCGACTCCCTCTTCCTAAAACTAGTATTTGCTAAGACAAGATCATATGCTGAAGCAAATTCTAAAATTGATTCTCCTTCTTCATTTCTATTACCGTAACCAAAACCTCCATGAACTCTCTCAAACCCATCGTTACTTACCCCGACATGCCCATTTAAATCTCCTACAATAAAAACTTTTTCATCTAATGGTATACTCTGCATAAATCCATCCATATCATCCCAAAACTTGTGTTTGATGCTCTCGCTTAATCCTACTTGTGGTGCATATGCGCTAAGTATGTTAATTTTTTCGTCTCCAATAATTAATTTAACTAGAATCAATCTATCCCCCATTCTTTTAACCTCTACGACCTTATCCTTATAATCATTATCCACCACAATTCCTACTCCATTGCATTTTCTATCTATACCAGTGTACCACAATTTAAACTCTATACTTCCTATTTCTCTACTCTTTTCTCCTACCTATTTTGTCTCTTGGAGGCAAGCAATATTGACTCTCCTTCTAATCATGGTATCTACTAGTTCTATTGAGTTCCCCGTAAGTGTTCCTATGTTCCATGTTCCTAAACGAATTTTTTCTCCCCTTTGTATTTGTTTTTCTTTTCTATTTATATTTTGTCTAAAAGATCTAGTGTTTGTATCTATGATTTTGTTTTTGTTTTCATTTTTGTTTTTGTTTTTGTTTTGAACTAGCTTCTTTACCCACACCCATCCTTTGTGTGGGAACCCTTGCTCATTTTTCTTCACACCCGGGCGACGATGTGAAGGGACTAGCTTCTTTACCCACACACGTCCTATGTGTGGGAATCCTTGCTCATTTTTCTTCACACCCAGGCGGCGATGTGAAACACACCCTTGCTCATTTCTCACTACACTCGGGCTCCGATGCAGCGTGTCGCTTGGTGGGAACGCCCCAACGTTTATATATGTTTGATCCATTTCATGAAAAGTGACAAAAGTTTTACGCTGGCAGTCAACCTATCGCAACCCTCCTCCTTTATCCGGACTTGGGACCGGCTATGTAGCGCACATAGTGTACAACATAGGTGGAGTTAATGACCTTAAACTAAGCACTACTTGAAAATAGCCCAGGAGTTTTAAGTATCAAGTTTTCAAATTTTGACTCAATTAGTTAGTTATGTATTTTAATAATTACAATTTAAACATTTTAGTTATAACTTTAGAAAATATGCATCAAATGTGCAGGAAAGACCATTTTTCGAGTAGTGATTCAACGGAATGGAAATATCTCGCAAACTAATTCAACAGAGTAAATGAGTGAAGGAGTTCAAAGTTGTGAAGGTAAAGTGCATGGGCAAATCAAAAGTAAAATTTAATAATTTTAATATTTATTCAGATTTCATGCGCTCACGATATCTTAAGCGAGTGATACACATTGTTAGAGGACTGCTAGAAAAGAATTAACAAAAATTACATGTGAGGATGTTGGCAGACAGCTCGACGCCTTGGATGTTACTCACAATGTTGTGGGTATTAGCCACAATACGGAGAGGGCAACGGGAAAAGGAATGACAAACACCCCATTGCTTCCTCGATGTAGTGGTGGTGGAGTCATGGCGGCGTGGCCATAAGTCACGACGTCGGTGTCGTTATAAGGGGTTTAATACCCATTTTCACTTCATTGTTGACACTTGCACCAAAACCCCACCATAACCCGTAAGCATACACCCATCTAGAGCCAGAGGTTGATCATTTCTAAGTGAGATATGACAGTTCTTAGTGAATGTGAGTGAAAGAGGAGAGTGCATTGCGGATTTGCACAACTTAAAAAGTTAGGGCTTAATTTTTTGAGTTTGGTTTCAAAGAGAGTAAGTGTTATAGTTTGTGAGAAAAGTGAGAGGGCTTGGATTGATAAAGACTTGGAGAGTATTCTACACAGGAAACTAATTCAGTATTGAGGTAAATTTTACAATTTCATCTAGTTACGCTTGCGTTTTGAAAATTTCGATGAAATTTTTTAGATTGTTTATTTGACGTTCATGGATTGGTTTTGCAAAATGGTGTGAATGTTGAGTATTAATGTTATCATGGAGACTTTGTGGATGTCTTTTCATAATTTGGCATATGAATGGTTCGTGTGATATAAATTTTGTTTTTTAGGTTACTTGAATACCCGAGTTATTAGTTGCATTGTTGTGATGTTTGAATTTGAAGAAATCGCTTGAAAAAGCAAACAAGTTAATGAAGCTAGAAGAAATGATTTTAATGCATCTACCTCAAGAGATCCCAATGAAAGGGAGTGTAGGCCATTTAAACTCAAATTTTTCATTAGTAGAGAGGCTAATGAATAATATGGGAATATGCAACATATGGAGTTCATTTGTGAAACATGAATAATTTATCAGCCAAGTATGATAATATAGTGAATAACTTCATTAGGCAACAAAATTGGAAGCAACCCACTCTGTATTATCGAAACAATGAAGTTAAAAGAATGATTGAAATTCTTTAAAAGTTTTAGGCCATTGCGAAGTTCACTTTTAAAGATGAGCCAGAGAAGGTGAAAGATGTTTTGTTCCCTCTAATATACGTGAGATTAATACCATTCATGGGTTGGAGTACTTATGTTTGTACGGATCCGAACTGACTTTCCCAAATAAAGTATTTAAGAGTCCTATAGCCTATACCCTTTTAGAACTATAGAAAGTGCATTGGTTATCTAAAAATAATGATGGGTCTTGGGACCTGAGAATGTGCCAAAGCACAAAATGAATGGAGTGTTAGGAAAGTTTATAAAATGTGAAAACATTTCCTCGTGGCTTCATTATGCCCCATCTCTCAGCAGGGTGAGATCACCAAGCCGAAAGGGGCTTGTCTTTATGAGATTGCAAAGAATGGGGAAATCAACATCCGCGAGATCATTTACAACTATTTGAAGAAGTTTATCATGTAAGAAAGACACAACAAATTGTTGTTTTGTATCTTGAGGATGTGGCAATGATTACGTCAGAGTTTGTTGTGGACTCGATGCCGCAACTTACAACAACAATAAAAGTCTCAATTTATGGACCACTTGGATATGTAATAAGGCAAGTGCGGGATTGAACCTATAGAGACTGATAAGGATTCCACAGCCATAACTAAAATGAAATAAGGGGAGAGGAGTGGGGCTTCTAATCAACCAAATTTAGAAGAAAAGGCAAGTGCGGGATTGAACCTATAAAGACTGATAAGGATTCCACAGCCATAACTAAAATGAAATAAGGGGAGAGGAGTGGGGCTTCTAATAAACCAAATTTAGAAGAAATGAACTTACCAACTTATACTAAACCTTTAAAGAATACCTAGACAACTAAGAACTGTAATTCAAACAATATAAAAAACCTTGTGATTGAGAGCATTTTCACAATTGACTAGTAATTAACATAATCATTGGTTACAAAAGATATCCATCCTATTGGATTCTTAAAGACAAGTTCGAATGCGGACACTATATTTTCTACGGTCACTGATAGGAACGAGCAAGACTACCATGTACTAACTAGACCCACAAAACCATCGGATATGTCGGAGGCTTTCAACAAGCTAGCAGCCTTGGCATTCAATGAAACCAATTGCCCTAAGTGGTAACTAGTATGAAATTCCACCTAACTTAGACTTCGAATGTACAAGAGCACATCGATTGGCCACATACATTTCTCTATATGTCACCTAATGTAAACCTCCTTACCGAGTGGCGATAGGTTCATGGAACTAGATCTCCTACACCCACCTATAAGTTGGTCTCTACATAAGTAAAGCATATTTGGTCTAATCTAATGAAAAATAAGTAGATTTATATTTAATACAATCAAAGTTACAAGATTCCACCTATTAGCAATGGTAGGAAAGTTTCAATCCACTGAGAACCTACTTCCTTGTACACATAAACTAACTGCAACAATAAAATGAATTAAATAATACTTTAAAATTAGAGACAAAATATCAAAAAATCGAAAAACCAAAACTCCTTGGAGCTCATTTTTCAAAACATAAAAACTAGAGAAAAGATAAGATGTTTTTTGCATGTCTGAACCTAAGTATTTATAGAGGTTGAAAATACAACATAATAGATTAATCAAATCCAACAAATCATTTGAATCCAGAATTTAAAATCCTTTTTTTTTAACGTCGTTTGTTAAACTGACGCATTGCAGAAGCATCGCTGTCAAATCGTTGCAATGCTCTATTTTTCTCCATGTTTTTTTTTTAATCAAGTCCAATGATGTTGTAGAGCCTCATGTGCAATATGCCATGGATATGAAAATGCTCAGTCTTTTCTCGGGATACTAGCTCTATCGTTTTCTGTGTATTTACAAGATTTCCTCCGTAACTTTTCTAGTGAGCTTCCCGCAGTCCAGCAAAGTTTAAACAATGATTCCTTAGTGATATGATGTTGAACTAAAATCATGTCAAGGCGCCAAGACCTTTTAGTTTTTGACTGAATTTCTATGGAAATGATTCCTTTTTGAATAAAAGCCTATTTCTAGCCTAAAAACAAAAAAAAATTATAATTTATTAGTACAAATGATGATAAAAAAGGGCTTAAATTCATAGCAAAAGTGCCCAAAAACATAGAACAATAGACGAATTATCAAATACCCCCAAACTTTGAGAATTATTCATTTTAAGCAAAGGATTATGAGATAATCAAATTGCATACACAAATTACAATTCAGCTCCCTTAATGGCCAAATTTAACTTAAATCTTTTTGTCTAATTTTTCATAAAATTTTACAAAATAGGAGACGATAACACTCAAGCAAGGCTCGTTACTTTGACTCAACATATTTCGGCCACTTTCTAAAAGAATACTCCGCAAAACATTAGGTTTTTTAAAGACAAAAGCAATCAATTAATTACGAGTTACCTCTGAAGTTTTAACAACGTGAAAATCTTTAGACTCTAAATAGGGCATTGAATACCAAGATTCTAAAAATAAAAGCTTACACAATCAAAACATCATTTGGGATCAATAAGACTTTGTTTTGGGTTATTTTAGCTAGCAGGGTAGCAAGGAAAATATATCAAAGGATTTAAATCATTGGAAATGCCAAGCACTCGAGTTAAATCTTTTTAAGGTGAATTTCTAGACTTTTGTCTTTTATTTAATTTTTATATCTCTCTTTTTCTCTTCTTTTTTCTTTTTCTTATTATTATTATTATTATTGTTATTATTATTACTATTATCATTATTTTACGGTCTCGGCTCCAATTTCGGTGGATTCAGCTTTCTACCATTTTTTTCCTCCACTTCATTCCCTGCTCAATGTCATTTGGAACATGTGTGACATGTTATATATTAATTAGAAACTCCTATTAGAACTTCTTAATTTTTCTATAATTACGCTATCTTTCTAATGTAGGTAAAAGGATTTTTCATTTAATGGCTATAGGTTTCATAATGGTTGATGAAGAAATCAAGTTGCTTTTGTTTAAAAGGGCTAACTAGGGATAAAATATAGGTGAGGTAAGGCTACAGGCTAAACAAACAATACGTATGTCTTCCCCCAAAATATTTTTCTTAAATTACACTTAGTTTCAAATTGATGCAAACCTATTTTGGAATCTGAAGTGATTAAGTTGACTGTTGTCCTATTGTGACCATCTAACCACTTTCATATCTACCTTAGATTGTTGACTAAAACTAGAACTCTTTGGTGTTGACTCAGTTAGTAGACCAATTACAGAAACATTACGTTTCACTTATGCTCTAACTAAGGTCTTGTAAATCATTGGCAACATCCTTCCACATATGAATCTCGAAAATTAGGCTTTCATTTAGGTTGAAAACAAATGGATAAAAAAATAATGAATTCAAAAGTATGGAAAGTTTACACAACCTACCTTACTATCAATACTTTAAATGAAAATGAAACCGTATTACTCAAATTTTGCCTAAAATTTTGAAAAAATTCAAAAAATTACCAAAACTCCTTGTGGTTCATCCTTGCATTCCATCCAACTTGCATTCTTGCATACCCCCAAATTTATCCAGAACCATGTCCTTAAGGTTTGAGAATGTAAGTAACATATACTTTCCAAAAGAACAAGTCGAATATGATAATGGAAGGTAAGAAATTAAATTGAAAGAGGTGATAAAATTAGAAGGTGAAAATAGGCAAATGAAATGAAATAAAAACATTAACTTCTCAATCAACATATTAAAAACAATCATCCTTGCTGCACCCCAGTGAATAGTCACCCGACAAGAGAGTATGCTGAATTTTTCAAATCTAACCAAAATGTTTCCAAATGTGGCACCTACCACTTATTAAAGTAGTAAATAACTAAGCTTAAGCTTAACCTAAATCTCTGGGCTGGCACCCAGGAGCGTGCGTGTTTAACGTCGATAGCCTGACATTTTCGACTTCTATTACCAACTTGGTGATATATCAGCATATATGAACTCGATAATAGGTAACCTCATGTTATCGAAATATGGCACCAGGGATGTCTCCATCAGTCACACTTTTCAAAAGGAGTGATAATATTCTTGGCTCTTACTATTACAATGGCCTTAGGCCATCTTATTAAGACCACCTCTGCACATCAATCAACATCTTAGCAGAAAGCTAGAAAGGCCTCCTAGGTATCATGGCAGGCTCTATTGAATCTAAAATGTCAAGAATAGAGAAGTCAACTTCATAAATGAATTGACTAACATAAATGGAGACATTAATCGTCATCCGAACTACGATGATAAGCTTACCATTTCCTAAGGTGAATTTATTGAGGCCTTAAATATATTCTTTTTCAATATCGTTTTGCTATGTAAATCAAGTCAAAATTCATATATTATTGCTCTATACGTTTACTTTGGAGATATGAAGGGTATTTGAGTATTTGTGCTTGAATTAGAAAATCTTAGGAAATAAGTCAAGTAATGGTCAAAAAAGTAACAAGCTTGAGGTTGTGCAGGACAATAAATAACGCTAGCAAAGAACAGATGACACCACTAAGGCATAAGGCTAGATGAACTAACATCGCCAGGATTGAATTGACGGTGCCACGATTGATACAGGTAGCATCACCTAAGTTAACAAGTTTTGAAATAGAAGTCCCAATTGACTAGAAGACTAAGACCTTCTATAAATACCCCATACATCGACTCGATGATGTCCATACATAATGGAAACAACACGACGACACCAGAGTTGCATATTAGAAGTTTTGTATTATTTAGAAGACTTTTATTTTCATGGTCCTTCCTATTATTATACCTAGGTTCACCTATATTAAGGGGGACTCCAATGAACGAAGATATATTGTATTCAAAGTGATTTAGGAGTAGAGCAAGGTTAAGTAGCCATGTCCGGCTAGGTACTTTAATACCTAGGTCTGGGATGAAGCTCTAGAAGTAATAGTAGGTTGTTTTCTTTGTCTTGTTCGGATTAATGTTTGATTTTTGTTGAAGGTTAGTCAAGAGCTAAGTGTTAAGCCATAGTCTCTAATAAAACTATGACGACCCCAGTTTGCCACAAAGTAGGCCTGCCCAGCTTAATACTACGTGGATCCCTAAGTCAGCCTCTGTAAGGTCAACACAAGCTTAGTCAACCTCTGCAAAGTCAATGCATGCTTAGTCAGCCTTCCGATCCATCATTATATGTAAATTGAAAATTTAAGTTATTTTATTAATGGTTTGCAAAACTTAAAGAGTTAGCGAGAGACATTTAACAAATTAAATAACTCAACGAATACAAGAATGAGTTGGACCACCTATGTGTGGAACCCTGCTATATATATACCTGTATATCTAGTGACCAAGTGCTAAAAGTAAACAAGTGATATACAAGTCATAAGTTTCTCTCAGTACTCATAGTGTTTCCAAGGTAAGCAAAATATCAAGTATATAAGTAAATAGAATACAAAAAGAAACCTACAAATTTCAAAGGTGAGAGTCATTAAGTTATGTCAGAGCAAGTCACCAATTATCGGTGCCTTATGTTTGCTCACCTGCGAATCTACAATTGTCACCAAAGGAAACAATTTCAATGAGTAAAGCCATAAGTATCTTGACAGTAATGCATGAATTATAATAATAAAAAGTCTAATAATCATGTATGAGATAAAGAAAATAGTAAATAACTAAAATGCATGATAATAAGGATGGAAGTTACAACTGGGAAAATTGAGTGTAAAGAGAACTAGAAAGAGAGCTGCCTACGAAGTCCAAGCCACCAAGTGTAAGTGCTACTGGGTCGTTGTAAAAGAGTTGCGGTAGCAAGATGGGTACTAGAGTCATTGGATGCGACAATGCCAAATCAACCTATATCATTGCGAATGATTGATATCAATGGTTCCTTAGATAAAACAATTCTCATTCTGGCAAAATCCTGTGAATCGGGGTCATCATTTGATTGCAAGTTGGCAATAACACCAAAAGACTCCTTCATGACTCACTTGGCCCTCGAACACTCATGATAGGCATACAAGTCAATTGAAACACGAACTTAAAATTTAAAGATTGAAGAAATGAAAATGAATTATTATGGAGATCCTGGTTGGTTTACACATCTTAAGCACAGGGTCGATCCACAAAGACCAAGGTTACTAATTTAGGCTAACAAATAAGAAAGTTAAGTGATTTGAAAAGGTTGTTTCAAGCGTTCACGAAAACTAGGGAATAAAAGTACTTCGTAAAGAAATTAGTGACGAATGGCAACCTGGACCCTCGGTATCTCAAGCCTTCTCAATTGGCAAAATCAACAATATGGTCGTCAATCTATGTAAAACAAGCAACTTAAATGTACTCGAGAGTAGCTATGGACGCAAGTGCGCACCCAGTTCCTCGTTATCTTTTAATCAATAGCAAAGGTATGACTGTTGACTAATCCTCTAGTTAAATTTATAATGCTAGTCTCAAGTGAATTTAGTTTAAGACGATGTTTGCAATGGGTCTTGTGAAAACGCTAAATCTAAACAAACAAATCACTAGTGTTTCCAATTTAGCATAGATCTGTAAGCTACTTGATCGGTTCCGAAACAGTTGATTGAATCAGTATGGTCGATTGCCACTTGTGTGGATTTGTAACATAATTACGAAAGCGCATGACTCATTAGCATTAAATCAAGGTTTGTATCATAGTTTACCCTAATTAATCCAGCAATATAAAAGTGAATGAAACACCTAAGAAAATCAATTAAATTTAATTGAGTCAAATCTCCCATAAGTTGGATGCCAAAAGACTTGTTTGATCTACCTCCAATCAAGATTGATGGAGATAACTTGGACATGCTGATGGAAAACCTTAAAATCTTCTTGTTCTTTCACAAAAAAGGAAGGAAAACATGAATTCTCGAGTTTCGATTTATATATAACCAAAAAAATCTATTACATAACGAAATTCCTAAAAATTCAAACAAAAACTGAGTTTCCCATTTTAGGCGAGTCATGTCTTGGGCAAGAAACATAAAACGTGAGCCACAATGTAGAATTGTGGTGCTTGTTGTAGTGCACAAAGCAAGTTCATTGAGGCTTGGATCCCAAGCCAAGGCTTTGTCTTTAAAACATGGTTCATGGCAGAGATCTCCAGTGATGCTTGTATGAACATGATTCACGTTGTCAATACGTGCAAACAAGGCCGTGAGGTGAGTGTATTATTGTTATTATACAACAACAACAACAACATAGCCTCAGTCCCAAATTAACTTGGGTCGGCTACATGGATCAAACTTTTCCATTGTGCTCGAGTTATTGTTATTATAGGCGGCATAAATATCTACCATTCTTGTTTCCTCCCTTCATCCCGTGTCGTGAGCGTGTATTGTTAAACCCAATTAATTCTCTTGATTCTATGGTTATATGTTTAACTAGATGAGCTGTGTTGGTTTAGCTTTTTCATAGAACCCATTGTAGTCATTTTTTAAACCTAATTCGTTGGAGTTTAGGGTTATACATTTGATTAAAAGAATAGTTGATTATTATATCTTGGATATTGATTAAAGGAAAACGAGGAACTGGGTGCGCGTTTGGCTCTGTAGCTACTCTAGAATACCTCAGAATTGCATGTTTCGCAAAGAACGAAAACCATATTATTGATTGAGGGAAATTTGGAAGTTTGAGATACTGAGGGTCTTTCTACGACCAAGTCCTTTTTTACTTTGATTTCTTTTTTCTTTTTGTGTGTTCACCTTTATGCCCTAGAGTCTTCTTAAATTGAAGTCCAACGAATCTTTACTTCCTTTTGACTCGATGGTCAAAAAGACTTGCCATCAAAACTTGAATGAAAAAAAGTAAGAGGAGGCAATCCTTATGAGTTCAACTGAGCAATGAGCAATTTCATCTAATGGCTAAACAAGATGGAATTCCACTACTTCAGAGGTAGGAAGGACTCCAAGTTGTTCTTCCTTTACAGTATAGGGCACCTGAAGCGCCACATGCACCAGTGGCACAACAAAGACCTGTAGTACCTCAATTCCAACCACTCAATCAAAGAAAGATAGATCACGATCCACGGAGGCCACAAGCCCACCCTTGAGCACAACCTTAGGCCAATAATCGCATTACCATCGAAATGGTGAATGATGAGATACCAGATCTCCTAGCTTGTCAACAACACTGCATCATATTCCCAACTCATACGTGTAATCTTGAGCTCAAATCCCACTTCATAAGCCTTTTCCCATGTTCCATGGAATGTATCATGTGGATCCGCTGACCTTATTGAAAGATTTCAGCTCTAAGTGTTGGACAATGGTACCCCAATAGTCAATGCAGACGAAGTCAAACTTTAAACTTTTCTTTTTTGCATTACGTACAAAGCCTAAGACTAGCTCATCTACATTCCCCTTAGTTCCATCACAAATTGGAATGACATGATTTCTGCATTCCTTAAAGAATTTTTCCTAGAAACTAGATCTTCCCAACTCACTAGGAAGATTTGCAGTATCAAAATGAAATGGGGCAAATCCTTTGGCGACTATTTTGTCCATAATAAATGCTTACTTATGAAATGTCCTAAACAATGCCAAATTCATCTCTAGATTGTTCGATTCTTCTATACAGGACTTACGTCCCTTGAGAAATGTATAATTAATAATGCTTGATCTGTACAAGTGTATAGGAAGTCAACCACATCATTATATAGCCAATGAGGACGAGGGACCTTCATGAAATCTTTTTGATGGAGTCTGGTCAATCAAACCAATATAAGCTTGAAAAACTCACTGATCTCATGGAGCGATTTCTTTCCTCTAGAGATGCTTAAGTTAAAGCTTATGATTTATGCTTAGCCTCTTACCATTCCACCAATTCTTATCCCACATAGTTCATGGATGAACAAGGAAATGCTATAGGTGGCGGATTCCAAGGACCGCTGAGGAATCAATGTGGCAAAAATTTCAGCAACACTTATAATCATGTCGTCAATCCCTATCAAAACTATGGACCTTAGAACTAGAACTATCTCCAATAGTTTCGAAAGGAATTACCTTTTCCTCAACAATCCGAGCCCACCCATCATTTGGGGTGTTTATAAGTGGTGGCGAGGACACTCGTCACCAGTCAGTAAAAGCACTTTAAAGACTTAACCCAATTTTAAATTGATTCGACTGCGAGTCCTGCCACGAGCATTAAGAATCTCGAGGTTCAAGTAGGGCAGCTCACCTAACAATTAGGGCGGATCAAAGAACAATGAAACTTCACATCACAATCAATCCCAAAATAGAGGGCAAATGCAAATGCTATATCGATTTGAAGCGAGATTTGTTTGAAAGAGCCTAAGGTTGATAAAAGGGAATATCAAAGCCAGCTGAGCAAGATGGGGCCTTATTAATGTGATGATAGTGCAAGACAAGAATTAGGGCCTTTTTTCTATAAAGATACTACATGGAGTGGTAAAAAAACATTGAAAAATTGAATAAGATATGAAGAGTCCTAAAAAATAGCATGATGTGAAGGAGTTGGAGATCAAAGTGGACCGTAAAGTGTTGGGAGAACTTACGCCCGATGAAGTATGAAAAGACAAGTTTGCGAAAAAAGAAAAGGTAAGTTTGGGGGAGAGCATCTCAACTTTGATTCTAAAAAGGATATCCCATAAATGCCGAGACCTTGGCATGTTTGTTATTCCATGCAACATAGGTGACAATTTATTGTGAATTCCACGTGCGATTTGGGTGCGTCCATTAATGTTATGTGTCTCTCTTTGTTTAAATCCTTACAAGACGATCCATTAAAAGACACAAAAGTTGTTACCCATTTCGCGGATAGGTCGATTATACACCTAATTGGGGTCTTAGAAAATGTCTTAATCAAAGTTCGAGAGTTATTCCTTCGTATAGAATTTTATGTGATAGACATGGGAGATGAACCATCTTTTTACTTAACCCCAATTTCGCTTGGTCGACCTTTTCGTCGGATTTCTAGAAGCAAAGTCGACATCTTCAATGGTACATTGTCTATGTTGTTTGATGGGGAGATCACAAAATTACCATGAATCCTCTAACTGATAAATCTTACTTATTTGCGTTGCATGTTTCTGACCATCTATTATAAGACAAACGTAGGTTGGAGACGTGGTAGGGCCGCCAAGTATCGAAAGCTGATAAGAATCATATACTGTTAAACATGAAATTAGGGGTTACTTACTCTTTATTTCAGTATTAGTTAATTACTTATTTTTTACATTTGATTAATAAAACTATGACTTCCATTTCTTAGATTTTAGTAAATAGTATGAATGTTTAATGAGTACTAGAGGCACTGGAGCACCTCGAGTTCCGTTAAGTTTGACTTTGGATTACGTCACTTAGAATAATTTGAGCAGTTTTAAACAATTAGCATGTCATTACAACTTTAGGTGTTTTCAGACTTGGTTGGGACATAACCCAACTTAATTCGTTGCATTAGTGGATGTTGTTTAAGTAGACCTAAAATCATAGACATCATTCTACATATTGTCGATTTCGCCTTTAGTTGAAAGACTTTGGGTTCAAAAGATTTTGTTGGAATCGTCCAAGATAACTCATCTGCTTCTTAGTTCTTGTCGTTGTTATGATTTTTTTATTGTTTCCTTAGTCACTTAGACATAATAGACTTTTTCGCTCTATCTATATTGCATTTTCTTGTTCATCAGCTTTCTCTTCTTTGTTCTTAATCACTTCCCGCTTGTGCCAAACCTTGGGGACATGGTTTGGAATAAGTTTAGGTGTTGTTTCAGGTACTGCGGATCATTTTTTGTTCGTATGTTAGGAAATGTACATGACGAGATGTATAATATTTACATTCTTTGTTGCGTATTTTGTGGGATTGACAGGTATGGTATGGTTGTGTCTCTTCCTTTATCTTTCCTCTTTTTATCACATTTCCATCTATTTCCATTATCTTTATCCATACACCATCTTCTTATAACATGCTGTATAGTACTTTATTTATGTCCACGATACTTTTTGTGACTGCATGTGTGTTCATGCATACTTTAGTTCACGGTTAGGACCATCTAGTTGAGTTTAAAGCCACAGAAAACATTGGTAAATGTCTTTTGTTGTAGATGAGTTACTTAAACCACATGTTAGACTTAAAACTTGTTGAAAAGTAGGAGAAACACTCAATTTAAAGCATTGTCTGACATTATTGAGATTCCATTTTTAGGGAGCTTGCATGAGGTTGAAAGTTTTTGCTAGATACCTAAGAGAACTGGTGGTCAAAATTGTGCAAGTGGAAAAAGTCAAATTTCTACAGTTCTGGAATGAGGATGTAACCTGCGAGAAGCGAAACCCCATGGTTCAAACACTTTTAGGAGTAAAATGTAGGCCATTTTTTTTATTTAACCCTTTAGCCTTAAGCCTACTAACCATTTTATCGCTAGTTAGCCCGCCATTTGAGCAAATTTACACTTGATTTCTTTAATTGCCCATGATTAAATTCTTAGCTAATAGCCTTACATCCTTATACCTAGTTGAATAGTTTGGTGAACTGTAGCAAATATAAGGAGAGCCAAATATTGAGTGAAAGAAACTCCCACCAACTTTAAAAGAAAAGAAATATGAATTAGGGTTTGAATTCAATGAAAACAATCATCATTTTTAGAAAAAGAATTCAATAAATAAGAGCCATATTAAAGAATCGGTTGTTGGAAAAAGGGAGGAAGACAAATTGATAGTGTTATGTATATCCATGTAAACTCTTTGTGTATGTTACCTCTCAGTGCTTATAGTGAGGTTGATTTGATTTTTTTCCGACGTTCAAATTTTTCTCATATCATTTCCGTGGTACATAACCACTACCCTATTACGACCTACTCAAAAGACCTATTGACCCCTAATTGTGCTAAATCTACATTACTACAGAGTGTGGTCGCATTTCACGCTTATGGTACCCTATTAAGTGTTGATGCAACAATTGTTTTTAGAAATTATAAACTTACGTGCTTGAGTGTATAGGCATAGAAAACTCTTGAGTAGTAGACGGCCTATGTCTTGACTGAGTATAATTCTTTAATGTGTGATTTCTATTGATGTCTGGACTTCGTATCTCGACAAATCTTAACTTTGAACCTCTTTAAAGGATGGTTAATTCAATGGCATTGGAACCAAATCAAACTCCGCTAAACTTGGATTTGGGTCTAGGGTGGGTCAGTTGTTATTTAGCTAATGAAGTTATTAGGAGTCTAGTTTGATTAGTTGTAGGGTGTGTTGTCATGCATTCCTTTGCTTGAGATGTCCAAAGAATAAGTTTGGGGGTGTTTGTTAAGTGTACAATTAGACATTATAATATATAGTGTTTAGTGTGATTTTAAACCATAAAGCTCTATTTAGTGGTAACAATCTCTCATTTGTGTGATTTATATGTCTCAGGACTTAAAATGAAGTATTGGTACGAGCACTAGAAGAATTGGTTAAGGCAGACACCGGAAAGAAGAAAACAATAATCCATGTCGTCACTCATGTTTTATAAACAAGGCCACGACTTAGAATTATGCATTGACAACTTGGAATGAAGGGAGGACACAACAGTGGAAATGATCTAGGATGCTTGTCATGTTTAGAGAATACCTCATGGACTCATTTAGATGCACTCATGAAGTGAAATTACGTTTATACAATCCTCATTGGAGATATAAGCCATTTGTAACATTTTAAGAACAAAGAAGCCGCCTAAAATCCAACACTCAACAGTAGGCGCCGAAATTCTATGTTGTGCCTCATGTTTTACGTTTACTACCTATGACCTGACTCGCGGCCTAGAACAGGAAACCCAATTTTGGTACGAATCATTAGGAATTTCAAGTTGGAGTAAAGTTTTTAGCTTTTATTTGAATGGAAACTCGAGAATTCATGTTTCCCTTCCATTCTTTATGAAAGAAATTAAAAAATTTCAGGTTTTCCATCATCATGTCTAGCAAATCTCCATTAATCTAGACTGTAGGTCGATGAAACAACTCTTTTGGTATCAAACATATGTGAGATCTAATTCAATTTAATCTAATTGCTTTTCTTTTGAGTTTTATTCTCTTTAGTATAGCTTGATTAGTTAACTTTGATTTAGACCTTGATTTATTGCTAGTGAGTTATATGCATCCATACTTATGCAAGACAACCACACAAATTTAATGTTTTTACAAAACCCATTGTAGTCCACGTATTAAGCTCAACTTGTTTGAGTCCAAGGTTATATGTTTGACTAGAAGAGTAGTAAACGATCATACCTTGGCCATCGATTAGAGGAAAACGAGGAGTCGGGTGCACGTTTTGTTCTATGGGTACTCTAGAATAAATTAGAATTGCATGTTTTAAATAGATTGACGACCATAGGGTTAATTAAGGAAGTTTGAGATTCTGAGGGTCTAGTTTACTTTTCTTGATTGATTTCCTTACAAATTACTTTTATTTCTTATTTTTGGTGAACTCTTGAAAAAAACCATTTTCAAATCCCCCGATTTACTTTCTTGTTCGTTAGCCTAAGTTAGAAACCTTGGTATTCGTAGATTGACCCCGTCCTTACCACAGTTGTAATATTTTTGGTTCTTGGTAAACTCATCGGGATTAAATTTTGACGTATTCAACACAAGACACCTAATTAGATCAATAACAACTGAAAAGAATAGTTAAGTGTGTTGAACAATATTAAGCAAGTCCGGACACTTTTGATTAGGCTAAGTGCCTGATAAGGACTTAGAATAAATATAAGGAACCATTAGACACCAAATTGACTTGAAGTGATTTGCAAGACTCTACATGAGATTGTTTAGCACCAATATGTCAACTTACATTGCTAAAAAAATAAACCCAGTAATAGCCAAATATCAAAAGCGGAATAGGTGCTATCATAGATTACAATTGAAGTATATTAGCAAAAGTGATGATAATTGAAAGTTAATGACTCTAACACATATATATCCTATTTAATTGGACACTAGGTACCTAGCTAACTAGAGTCAGGCATCAAGGGTTAATGAGAGCCTGGAGGGCATAATTTACGATGTATTTTGAGGTATGTAAACCATCGAAGGTGCAATAGTAATTCATTTTCGTTTCTTCATTGTTTAAATTGTGAATTCACTTTTTCATGGACTCCCACTCCTATTAGGAGCGTTCGAGGGCCAAGTAAGTCAGGAAGGTGTCTCGATGGCATTATTACTAACTTGTGATTGGGACCACGACCTCGATCCACTTGACTTTGTCAAAATGAGTTGTATTTAATCCAAGGCATTGTTGATATCCATCATTTGTAATGGTCTAGGTTCAACTGGTGTAGCCGCGTCTAAGGACCAAAGTATTCTTGGTGCCACAACAACCCTATGACTTTGACCCGTGGCACTCGCTCTCCGTGGTTTGGACTACTTTGGCACCTCTATTTTTGTTCCCTTTATACTCATTTCTCGCAGTTGTAAATCCTAGTCTTATTATTATGCATTTTACAAATTTACTTCTTTCTTTAACTCCAACATGATTAATCGACCATTTACTATTATTTCGCATTACTATTGGGATTATTATGGCTTTACTCAAGAGAATTGTTTCCTTTGGTGAAAATTATATATCCGTAAGCGAGTAAAGGCAAGGCACCAGTGATTGGTGACTTAATATAAGACATCTGAGCGACCCTCACCTTTACCATTTTATAGATTTGTTTTTGCATTGTATATACTTATATACTTGATATTTTGCACACTTGGGACACATTATCGTTATCGAGAGAACTTATGAATTGTATATAACTTGTTCACATTCCGCACGTGGTCCATAGATATAATGGTTTATATAAATGCAGTGGTTCATACTTAAGTTATCCAATTCTTTTTTTCATTTATTGAGTTATTAAATTTGATCAATTGCTTTCGCTAAATCTTTAAATCTCGCAAAACATTAATAACTCAATTTAAATTTTGAATATACACAAAATGATGGTTCAAAAGGCTGATTAAGTTTGTGTTGCTCTTGTAGAGGCTTACTCGAGGGGTCCACAAGTGCTTGAGCCAGGAGGGCCCTATTTTTTATGACTTGGGGTCATCATAGTTGGTGTAAAAGACTATGTTTTAACACTTAGCTCTTGAACGATGCACAACTAGCATAAGAGACAAATTAATAATTGAGTTAAAACACGAATGGAACTTAGAGTGGAATCGTATAATCCTGAATTAGAGTTTTAGTTGGGAAGGGATGAGAGATAGGGAACCTAAAACACTTGAATTATATATCTGATTTTTTATACTATCGTTAGCTATATAACTAATTGCGAATTCGCTTTCCTTGATCTTCGTGATGGTTGATTAGCCATAGGCCAGCGGTAGCGGTGGTAGCTCTAATGTTTGTGGGTGGCTAGATGAGATGTTCTAGTTAGTCATATCTTATAGCCATTGGCTTAAAGAGATCCTTAAGCTATTAAGGGAACAAACTGCACCATTGCCATCGCGAGTTATGACAACAGCATCCCTTTCTGATGAGGAGAGTGAATTAATATGTAGGCCACCTTAACGGCTCCTATCGTAATGGCAGTGCTTGTTATTGCAGAGATTATATCTATAAACACTAAAATTGCACTACCTTAATTCTCGCTCTGGTAAAGATAGAGCCACCCACTCCCAAAAAGACTAGTACAGGGGCTATAACATAGGCAAGACAATAGCGAGAATCTTCTAGGCGAGACAGTCGAGAGAAGTTTATGAAGATCCATAAGAAGATTCATGGTTTCCAACCCACCCTTGAGCACATAAGGGGCACGATATCATAGGTTTTACTTTTTGGAGAGGTAGATACTTAGTGGCATACTGTCAACCCCTCAATAGCGTGACCCGAGTAGGCCGGCTGGGCGGCGAGAAACCTAGCAAATGACTGAGTTCTGGAGGACTACGATCGTTCCATTGAGGTTGATTGCATGCAGAACAGATGAGGCAGTGCACAGGGGTGAAGGAGGTTGAGCCTTGGCACGCGCTTGGGCACGGTGCCTAGGCACAGACGAGGTTATGCCTTGGCACGAGCCTTGGCACATCCCTTGGCACAGGCATGGGCAAGCCAAGCCAGATTCATTTGACACGAGCAAGTTCGCGCCTTGGCACGAGCAATGTTGCGCCTTGGCAAGTTCCCTGGGCACGAGCAAGGTCACGCCTTAGCCTGAGCAAGGCCAAACCTAGAAAGATTAGTTGGGCACAAGTTAGGTCGCGCCTTGGCACAAGCAAGGCCGAACCTAAGCTGGTTCCTTAGGCACGAGTAAGGCAATACCTTGGCAGATTCCTTTGGCACGAGCAAGGTCGCGCCTTGGCACGAGCGAGGCCGCGCCTTGGCATGGACAAGGCATACCTTGGCAAGGGTTTACAAAGCTTGACTTTGGCGTTGACCAAGTCAAAGTACGCTTGGTCTCATTTTGGGATGTTTCCTATTGGAGCAGAGGAAACGACTTAACATCTACCATAGGGAGAGGTGTGTTTTCTCCCAGGGGCGGCATGGGTACAGTAGGAGGGAAAACTTTCAAGCAAAGCTAAGGCAAGATCCGCTCCGGCCACCCCGAGCTGGTGGGACTCGACCGAGCCCCGGCTAGCACCCGAAGTGGCTAGGCACGGCCAGGCACAAACAAGAAAACACCGTCCCTAATAGAAACGTAGATGAAGACCCTTGAGTCGTGGATGGACCTAGTCAAGGCGGTTCCAAGCAGTTGGGTAACTACCTTGGTCATGGCCAGAGGCATGACCAAGGCACGTCTAAAAATGTCCAGAGCATGTAGCAATTAACCAAGCAGTTGAGGCGGTTATGGAAATAGGTGGTAGCAAGGGAACAAGGCAGTTGGGTAACTGCCTTGACCACAAAGGAAGTGGGGTTTTACTTAGTCCATGGATCAATGTAATCAGGACAGGTGTCCTAGTCGGTTATGTAACTACTTGTGGGTTGATCTATAAAGCCAGGGGTTCTAGGCGAGCAGTAGGTGGATCCTCGGAGGTTGGAATTGCAGTAAAGCCCAGACCCCAAGGTGCCGGAACCAAATCAATTCTAAGGCAAGCGGAGCGCGAAGGAGCTTTAGAATTTCCTTTGGGACATGGAGCAGTACATCGCTACAGCCGGGATGGAGGAGAACCATAAGGTCATTTTGACCTCCATGTACCTAGAAGGCGATGCGAAACTATGGTGGAGAACCAGAGTAGATGATGATGTGGCTGCGGGTAGACCTAAGATCGTGGATCGGGATGTTCTAAAGAGGGAATTGATGGATCAATTCTTTCCTAAACCAGAGTAGATGATGATGCGGCTGCGGGTAGACCTAAGATCGTGGATTGGGAGGTGCTAAAGAGGGAATTGAAGGATCAATTCCTTCCTACCAATGGGGCTTTGCAAGCACGGAAGGCCTTGCGCAAGCTCAAACAAACGGGATCAGTTCGAGGCTATGTTAAGGAGTTTTCCTTCCTCTTGCTGGACATCAAAAATATGTTAGAGGAGCACAAACTCTTCAACTTCACTACAGGATTGCGGTCATGGGCTTAATCCGGGCTAAGGAGCCAAGGGGTGAAGGACTTGCCTAGGGAGATTACTTCGGCTGATAGTCTTGTGGATTTCAAGACTAATTCTTCCACGAGCGAAGGGAAGAACAAGGAGAAGAAGCCGTTCAATGACCACCAGAAGAAGGGCGAGAAGAAGCCCTTCCCTCCTAAGCAAATGAGCTCGAGTCCAGCTCGAAAGCATATGCAAAGCCCTCATCAAGTTCCTCATAAAAGGGTTGTTTCATTTGTAACGGCCCTCATAGGGCACTAGACTGCCCAAAGAAGGAGAAAACCTTGGCCTTGATAGCGAAAGATGATGGCCAACCCTGGATGAACCCACTACAATTGTTGAATGACATTCAACAAGCCAAGACAAGTCCCTCGGAGGGGCTGGTGTATGTGGATGCGGAGATGAATCAGAAACGAGTCTTGCCAATGGTGGACTCGATGGCAACACATTCATTTGTGGCGGACCACATGGTGGAGAAGTTGGGACTGGATCTTGTTGAGAATTCCAGTCGGATGAAAGCTGTGAATTCAGAAGCAAAGCCAATTCATGGTGTGGCAACGAATGTGAATCTTAAGGTTGGATATTGGGAGGGAAAGATCAACCTCATAGCAGTTCCCTTGGATGACTTTGATGTCATCATAAGGAATAACTTTCTACATTTGAGGAGTATTGCCTTGATGCCTTTCTCGAGGGGATTGTTTGTGATAAAAAAAATCCCATCCTTGCTTTGTTGCTGAGGTTAACACGATTGCAGGGAAAGAGATTGTAAAGTTGTCCCATTTTTCAACCATTTAAGTGAAAGCTGGACTAAGGAAAGGAGAACTGACATACCTAGCGGCCTTGGTGGAGACTAAAGCAGGCACGATAGCAAAAGTCCCTAATACAGCTGCTGAGGTATTAGAGCACTTCAGTGATGTAATGCGGCGGAGTTGCCAAAAAAATTACCCCCATGAAAGGTAATTGACCACGAGATTGAGCTGATCCCTGGCTCAAAAGATCCAGCACATGCCCCTTACAGAATGGCTCCGAAGGAGTTGGAGGAGCTGAGGAAACAGTTGCAGTAGTTGTTGGATGTTGGATTCATTCAGCCATCCAAGGCACCTTATAGAGCACCAGTCCTGTTCCAACGCAAGCATGACGATTCCCTTTGAATGTGCGTGTATTACAGGGCACTGAATAAGCTAACGGTGAAGAACAAGTACCCTATTCTGCTGGTGGCAGACTTGTTCAATCGGCTATCCAGTGCAGCCTACTTCACAAAGCTGGACTTAAGGTCGGGATACTATCAGGTTTGAATTGCAGCTGGTGATGTCCCTAAGACGGCCATGGTGACTAGGTATGGATCATTCGAATACTTAGTCATGCCATTTGGCTTGACGAATGCCCCTGCTACAATTTCTAATTTGAAGAATGATGTACTAAGGGAGTTCATCGATCGGTTTGTGGTTGTTTACCTTGATGACATTGTAATTTATAGTGAAAACCTCCAAGATCATATGGATCACTTCTTGAAGGTTTTCACTACTTTAAGGGCTAATCATTTATTTATAAAAAAGGGAAAAATGTGAGTTTGATGTGCAACCGATCACTTTCCTTGGTCATGTCAAAGGCCAGGGAAAATTACGGATGGACCCGAAGAAGGTGCGGGCGATCATGGAGTGGCCAAACCGCATGAAGGTCTAGGAGTTGCGGTCTTTCTTAGGTTTGGTGAACTACTATCAACGGTTCGTGGAAGGCTACTCAAGGAGGGTGGCACCGTTGATAAGATCTATTGAAGAAGGATCAAGCTTGGGCATGGACAGATCGATAGGACCAAGCTATGACACAACCGAAGTAGGTCATTGCCTCTGAACCAGTATTGGGATTACCCAATTTTGACCTACCATTCGAAGTGCACACAGATGCCTCAGATAGAGCATTGGAGGCGGTACTTGTCCAGTAGGGACACCCCATTGCCTTTGAAAGTTGGAAGCTGAAGGAAGCATAGCAGAGGTACACTGCTAACGAGAAAGAGATGTTGGCTGTGATCCATGCACTCCATCTTTGGAGGCATTACCTATTGGGAATGAGTTTCATGGTAAGGACAGACGATGCAGCTCTCACGTACTTCACGAGTCAGAAAAAGCTCAATAAAAAGCAGGCTAGGTGGATGAATTTCCTAGCAGAATATGATGTTCAGTTCGACCACAAGCCTGGAAGGCTTAATTCCGTCCCTGACTCTCTTAGTCACAAGGTGGTGGCTGAGATGATGTCAGTAGTGACGAGGTTGGAAAAAAATTCCTACCTTGCATCAAATAGGAGACAATCATAGACCTTGTCTGTATGAAGATGCTAAAGCTAGTGGTAGAGGGAGTCACTCGGAGGTTTTGGAGTGAAGATGAAGTCCTCTATGCTAAAGGGGGACTTCCATATCTTCCTAATACAGGTGGACTAAGGAGACAACTTCTGAGGGAGACACATGATGCTCGGTGGGCTGGGCATCCGGGCATGGAGCGCACGTATGCTCTCTCATCACATTCGTTCTTCTAGCCTGAGATGGAGGAGGACGTAGAACACTATGTGCAGAGTTGTCTTGTGTGCCAACAAAACAAGACAAAGAAAAGTAAGGCACGAGGGTTACTAGAGCCTTTGCTTGTACTAGACATACCATTTCAGGATATATCTATGGATTTCATCACTGGTCCACCTAAAGTGCAAGAAATGACTAGCGTGTTGGTGGTAGTAGATTGATTCTGGAAGTATGCTACGTTAATAGCTGCTCCATAGAATTGTGATGCAGATTTGACTGCGGAGTCGTTCTTGAAGCGTGTGGCGAAATATTGGGGAATACCGGAGGACATCATCAGTTACCGAGACGCTCGGTTCACTTGAAGGTTTTGGGATGCCTTATTCAATCTAATGGGCTCAGAGCTAAAGTTTTCCATAGCAAACCATCCTCAAACGGATGGGCAGGCAGAGAAAACCAATCCATTGCGGGTGGACTACCTGAAACACTATGTCAATGCCAATTAGTCCAATTGGGTGGATTTACTTGATACAGCCCAATTCTGCTACAATCTTCACAAAAGCTCGGCTATAGAGCTGAGTCCTTTCGAGGTGGCAACGGGACAACGTCAGGCTAGTCCACATAAGGTAGCAAAAGCAAAGTCGATTGGTTGAAGCCCAGTGGCTTATCGCTATACGAGAAACGAGCAAGAGCTGAAGGAGGCAGCTCAAGACAGTTTGGCCAAAACTATTCGGAGTTTGAAGAAGTATGCTGACCAGCACAAGAGACCCACAGAGTTCGAAGAAGGAGACCTAGTCTTGTTGAGGCTCACTCCTCAGATCTTGAAGAAGTTCAACAAGAAGGAGACGCACAAGAGCCTGATCCAGCGATAAGAAGGACCATTTGAGGTGGTTAATCGGGTTCCGAGGGTAGCTTATCGCCTTAAGCTACCAAAAAGGTTGAAGATACACCCAACATTCCATGTTAGCTATCTCAAACCTTTCCACAGGCAGATCTAGGAAGAACCTCTGTCTGACATGCTATCACCGCTGCCTCGAGTAACCCATACTCATGCATTATGTGACATCTAACCACCTCAGCAACTCTACTTGGTCCCCTACTCAACGCATCTGCGAATAAAATCGCTTTTCCAGGGTGATACTCTAAGAAAAAGTCATAGCCCTTCAAGAACTCCAACCATCTGCGTTGTCTCATGTTCAGCTTTTTCTGTGTGAAGAGATATTTCAGGCTCTAGTGATCAGTGAAGAGTGTGAATCTCTCTCTATACAAAAGGTGTCTCCAAGACTTCAGCGGAAACACAACCTCTGCCAACTCTACATCGTGCGTGGGGTAGTTCTTCTCATGTATCTTTAACTGTCTCAATGCGTATGCCACGACACCACCGCCCTGCATTAACACACAACCTAGACCTATGTGAAAAGCATCTGTGTACACTAGAAATCCCTGTCCAGCCTTTGGCAGTACTAACGTTGGCGCGGTAGTTAATGACCTCTTCAACTAAGTAAATGCAGACTCACACTTATAAGCAACATCTTTTTATGTCAGCCTCGTCATCAGAGAAGCGATCTTCAAGAAATCCTTTACGAATATACGGTAGTATCCTGCTAAATCTAGAAAACTCCTGATCTCTGGTACTGATGCCAGTGTTGGCCAATCCATGATCATTTAAATCTTGGCAAGATCTACTGTAATCCCTGCTGCTCCAACAACATGCCCCAAGAACTTGATCTCTGCAAGCCATAACTCACACTTGCCGAGCTTAGCAAAAAGTCAACGTTCCTTCAATGTTTACAACGTCTCTTTGAGGTGCGCTCGCGATCCTCACGTGTCCTCGAGTCTATCAAGATGTTGTCGATGAAGACTATTACGAAACGATTGAGATATGGTCTAAGTACCTGGTGCATCAAATCCATGAATACAACGGGGGCGTTAGTCAGCCCGAATGGCATGACCGTGAACTGTTAGTTTCCATATCTAGTACTGAATGATGTCTTGGAGCTATCCTCATCCCTGATCCTAAGCTGATGATACCCTAATCTTAAGTCTATCTTGGAGAAGAAATATGCTCCTTTAAGTTTATCAAATAAATCGTCTATTCACGAAAGTGGGTACTTGTTTCTGACTGTCACTTTGTTCAACTACCTGTAGTCGATGTATAGTCTCAGACTGCCATCCATCTTCTTCACAAATAGAACTGGCGCTCCCCATGAAAACATCGAAGGTGTGATGAATCCCTTCTCCCATAAATCCTTACGTTGAGCCCTCCACTCCTTTAACTCCCGCATAGCCATTTGGTACGGCGGTATCGCGATCAGCCTAGTACCCGATACTAGGTCGATAATGGATTCTAGCTCTCGCGGTGGCGATAATCAAGGTAAATCTTATGAGAAAACATCTGAAAGTTCTTGAACAACCAGTATCTCCTTTAATCAAGGTGACACTCAGCTACAGCGTACAACGCTACCTAGAGTGTACATCTCTCCACTAGATGCAAGCCAAACTCTGGTAGTGCTGAGTCTCGTGGTCAAGGGTGTTGTAGTAGTAGTTGTGGTGACGGGGGCGATCGAATCCAGTGCAGTCATATGCGCCGACATGTAAGCGATGAAATCGGCAATCTGTCGCTCTTGAGCGGTCATCCGATCAGACATCTTTAAAAATTATCAACAGATATGGTGGGAGGCTAACTGCCGCTAGCTCAGGTGTGTCTCCGGCCTTGTACGAATCCACCATCTGTCTCTTCAAGTGGATAGCGAACGCGAATCAGCTTCTACGTGGCATAACCCATATATACATATAGAAACTAACATGTACATATGAGAAATCCCAATCTCACCTTCACTCAATTCCCAAAAAAATAATTCCAAGGTAAGATCATCTCGTTTCCACTTCTAAGGTTTGTGTTTTATACGAGTTTGCATTTTTCTTATTTATACCTAAGGTTTTGATATATATGCTCTGATACCAACTGTGGTGGCCCCTCTCCTAATCTAGGGCACCGCCCTCCTAATCTAGGGCACCGCCCGGCCTAATCCCCACGCAGGACTTAACTACGTATTTGTCAGCCTTTACAACCTAGGAACCTCTTTTCTCGTGTTCAGGATAAGTATTACACTAGTCCTACCGGTTTATAAAATTTAGAGTTAATTAAAGCTATTCATTAAATTAATTAATTAACGGAAGTCTTATTGATTATGCGGAACCAATTAGTAACTTATGCAGAAGCCATTTATAAAATCCTAAGTGTGGAAAATAAGGAAAGGGCATCACATATATAAACTCCTCAAAATGCATTAAAAGGGTAAAATAATCTAAGTCAAGTGGGAGAACTAACGCTCAACGCAATATATAACCCCAAATAGTATATGAAAGACATATAATATATACAATCAAAATACCAAATTCAACACCTTGATGATTCACTCCTCTCCATAAATTCCTTCTTCTCTAGCAAAAATGAATGAGTGATTTGGTTGGCATGTTGTTTGATCACTAATATTATATATTAAGGTGATGTTCCTTCCTAGCCCTTGATCTCCATGGATTTATGTATCTCGAGGAATATCTAATGGTCCACCTCCTGCCATATATCCCACTAACTCAACCTCAAGTGACACCATTTCATTACTCACCGTGTTCCTAGATGTGCCAATATGAATCTCTAGACCAACCCTATGCTTTTCATTTACTTTGCTCAACTATAGGTCCTTAATTTGATTTACATTAACAAACACAACCATAGGCTTATAAGTCATTCCTTATTTCATATTAGTATTAAATAAGACTTACCAAAATGCTAACTACCTTGTTCCCAGGCTGACACACTACTCGAGGCGTGTCCCCGTTCTTGTCTCGACACCTACAAACGTACAAACTGACTTAGTAATTCTACACAATACATAACAATGGGCATACATCAATACAAAAATACAATATACCTCGGCCATGTGGCTCGGTTAGTGCACGTATCACAGTGTAGGTCCCACGTCAAGGGTGGGGGATCATGATTAAGGAATTAAAACGGGGGTTACAGATTTGAGCGAGCAACTTTGATGACCCCTCTCCTATTCTAAGGCACCGCCCGACCTAATCCCGTAACTAAGCCCTACTCATATCTACGCAGGACTTAATTACGTATTAGTTAGCTTTTACAACCTAGACGCCTCTTTTCTCGTGTTCAGGATAAGTAATACACTAGTCCTATCAGTTTATAAAACTTAGAGTGAATTAAAACTTTTTATTAAATTAATTAATTAGTGGAAGTCTAATTGATTATGCAGAAAAAAATTAGTAACTTATGCGGAAGCCATTTATAAAATCATAAGTGTGGAAAACTATGAAATGACATCACATATATAAAGTCATCAAAATACAATGAAACAATAAAATAGTCTAAGTCAATTCAGGAAAATTAACGCTCAGCCCAATATACAACCCCAAACAGTATTTGAAAGACATATATAACATATACAATCAAAATACCAAAAGAAAACCAAATATCAATCTAGTGACGCACCGCAGGCTCAGGGATAATCGCTGATCTTCTCCTTGCCTAGCCTTCTAATAGACGCCTCTGCACCCACCGTCATAAAAAAGGCGGTAAGTACAAGAATAAAACAGTAATCCCCGATTACGAGTTTAATTTGCATTTCCAAATATTCAAATGGTATTTAAAAGCATATAAATGGAAAAATAGGAAATAAACCATATGCGAGTAAATACCAGAGTTAAACAAGTGATACTGACACTAGGATAAGTAGTGGTGATTTAGGTACGATCAGTAGTGAAACATGTCACTCTGACTCAATAATCATATAGCACAAAGGAATCTAACTCAAGTATTACTAGGGACTCTAACCCTGCTGTGTAGTCCACCTTAGGGACTCTAACCATGAGTGTCATACAATGTCAAGTAGCATGTGCCAACATCCCCAGCGAATCTTACCTCATGAGTCGCACACACCTCAATCGAGTACGGGACCTAAATGCAAAAACAACTATTTTAATTTCAAGAAATACTAACTATAGATTGTCAAGGCATAGGCACATCTACACAACTAAACAAACAAAGAGTACAAGTCCTCTTAAAAATTTATAAGATATTCACTAGCCTAATAGCATGCTATTTATCATTAAACTCACATTTAAAACAACAAGAATAGACATAGCATGGGATAGAATCAATGGAATGGATACCATGCAAACTAGACTCCTCAAGTGAGCATAGACACAAAGAACACATGATATAAGAATACAAAAGTCAACTAGTCAAAAGGACTATGCAAGGACAACGATTAATAGAAATGAAATGCCAAATATAGTTGTCATTGGGTATACTCACCGCAACAAAGTAAAGTCCTAGCTTTACTGGCCTCTCGATACTCCAAATCTTATATTCGCTCTCCCGTACCCTTTTCCTAGGTTCCTGAGTTTGGTGTCTCATTAGTTCAAATATAGTGGGTTTAAGCTCAATTTATTGTGTTTATTGTGTATTCAAATTGATTCAATAGCCTTTAAATCAATCTTCCTAAATCAACCCCTAAAGACTAAATTAAGTTTAAATGTAAATCATACATTTTAACGCACTTTTAAGCAAGAAATGGTTTAAATATCAAAATCCTCCATCAGTACAACTATTGTTGGTCTCTCTCTTAGCTTTTTGGAAAGATTTAGTTTCCAAAATTATGATTTAAAATGAAAGAGATATCATGATTTTTCTAAACATAGGTATAAGTGGAATTTAATCCGACCAGCGTACTTGTAAAATCTATTTCTCCCAATCTATATCCAAATACATCATACTAAAAGATTAGTTCATTTGGATAAGTAGTTAGGGAGTTATACCCTTAACATGTTTGCAACTACTTGTAGAACATGTTTGCAAATAAAAACATTTGAATCAAAATACATTTAGTTAAGCAAAGTTATTCCCCTTTAAATAAGCTTTCAAATGCCACTATTTTGGATCAATTTGGACCTAAAATGAACAGTTTATGACCAAATTACCTAGGTTGATTCCTAATACAACATGCAGAATTCTAATATAGCTAGTTTATCAGCTTGAAATGAGGAATCCAAATATATAAATCAGTTATAACAACAACAACAAAAACAACAACAACAACAACAACAACAACAACAACAACAACAACAACAACAACAACAACAACAACAACAACAACAACATAGCCTTAGTGCAAAATTCACCGGGGTCGGCTACATTGATCAAGCTTTTCCATTGTACTCGATAAAGTGCCATTGATCGTTAGCTTTGCAAACCATTCAAATCCCTCCTAATTAATGCATCCCATGGAAAATATATAAATCAATTGAAAATACTAAATCATCTACCATATGAAATTAGCCTAAAACCAAAACTTGTTCTAATTTCAACTAAAAAGATGTGTACCAAGTTAATGTAGCACCCTAGCTTTAGAATTTCTCACCAACTCCCAAAGATTCGTTCAACACCTTGATGATCCACTTTTCTCCAGCAATTCCTTCTTCTTCTCCATAAAAAATGAATGAGTTATTTGGTTTGCATGTTGTTTGATCACTAATATTATATATTAAGGTGATGTTCCTTCCTAGCCCTTGATCTCCATAGATTTATGTATCCCGAGGAATATTTAATGGTCCACCTGGTCCACCTCTTGCCATATATCCCACTAACTCAACCTTAAGTGACACCATTTTATTACCCACCTAGTTCCTAGATGTGCCAATGTGTATCTTTAGACCAATCCTATGCTTTCCATTTAATTCACTCAACTATATGCCTTTAGTTTGATTTACATTAACAAACACAACCATAAGCTTATAAGTAATTCCTTATTTCACATTAGTATTAAATAAAACTTACGAAAATGCTAACTACCTTGTTCCCCGGCTCGCATGCTACTCGAGGCTTGTCCCTGCTCTAGTCTTGATGCCTACAACTATACAAACCGACTTAGTAAGTCTACACAATAAATAACACAAGGCATACATTAATACAAAAATACAATTTACCTCGGCCATGTGCCTTAGTCGGTGCACATATCACAATGTAGGTCCCACGTTAGGGGTCGGTGATCCCGATTAAGGAATTAAAACAAGGGTTAGAGATTTAGGCCGTGACATGGTGCCTCTTGAAATTTGATACACATGTCAGTAGGTCTCCTGCCTTTACTCCTCTAATATCTAGCTACATCCCTCAGATGAACTGCAAGTAGTATGAAATTCCTCTATCCATTTAGTCTTTCTTGCATCATTCTCTATCTATCTTGCTTATATCTCCACATTGCTTATCTATACTGTGCTCTACCCTCTCTATTTTACGTTCTCATTTCAACTATCCACAACATTTGCTATTATGGAGTCAATTCCTCGGGTAGTTGTATAGGTGCCCGTGGTGGAGGCAATGGTGGAAGAACTTCACGACCATACAAGTCCTTCTCTCTAATTATAAGGCGTACAAACTCGTACCCGTAGCAAAATCCTTGTCGGTTCACATCCTCAACTCCATATCCTTATTCTTCAAACTCCTGGGTAACTATTCCTGCTATTCTTTTTGTTTCGATGACTTCCTTGGCTTTTCTATCTATTGCTTCCTATTCTCATGTTGCCAATTCTATTTTCAATGTCTCATCTTCGAAGGCTTTGTATCTAGTAGGTGTGTGCAAAGTAGACTTAAACTTCACATTTATCACTATTTGAGCCTTTATATCAAATTGTTTCCCGTTCTAGCGTCTTTACTCTAGCTCTCTGTCCCATTTGGGTTATTTGGATAAGAAACTTTAAAAGATTGTCTCTTTTAGTCCTAATTAATTCCCTTAAACTCTTACGGATGATTTCCCCTACATTGATCTTCTAATTATTCGTTATTTCATATAAACTTGCCACCTTGGATTCATTTATCTTATCTTGCTGACTAGTAGGGTATGATTAAGAAATCATAAAATGATCCCACATTCTATAGATTAGGTGGGATATAGGTTATAGGGTATACTAATGCTCTTTATAGTTCTTGTAGAATATAGGTTCTAGGGTGTCTCATTTAAAGATAATTGGTAAGTTCTTTGGTCACTTATCCTATTGAAGTAATCTAACCCATAAATATTGTTATTGCCTTTGCAATAAATCACACGAATACTCTTTTCACCACACTTGATCTCCTTTCTTTGTACACTTGACATTTGCATAAAATTCTTACACAATCTCACGTATTCCATAAACTTCAATCTTTCAATAGTCTTGCAATACTTGCTCCCATCCCCAATTTCGAATGAAATTATTCACTCTATCATCGAACTTGGATGGGATGTCTATTCCTCTTCCATATATAAACTCCTTATTCTCCACAGCTTCATATCTTTCCTTAGCCTAATTATGAATGTATAACATAGACTTAAAAGCCTAGGTGCTCTCAAGGAACTAGGTTGTGAAATATATGCTTTATAATCTTTTCAACTAGCTTGACTAGCTGGCTTCCTCGTTCTCACCATTTTTCAATCTTTGCAATGGTAGAATAATAATGATAGGCTCCAAATACCTAAAAATCACCATTTCCTCGATAAGGGTCATTCACCACCACACAATAGACATGGACTCACATTCAACCATAATAATTTGCATTATGCTCTAAATTGATACACAATCATTAAAAACTTAACAAAAACCCAAATTTTCGTAATTCATTCAAATTTCATCTCAAAAATAAAAAAATCAAAGCTAAAACCTAATGAAATTGAAGTTTTATGTTAATATCAGACTACTTTCCAGTGTAGAATACTTCTCCAAGCTTGACTCAATCTAAGCGCTCTTGGGTTGCTTACAAACTTCTACCCAAATGCTCTCTTGTTTACTAATCTATAATTTGATGACCTAGCTCTCCAAACTTGTGCAAAACCACAATGTAACTTTACTTTTCTCTTTCAATAACTAGGAACACTTGAATTTTTCTCTAAATCCCTCAAACTAGGGTTCTAGAATGTTTTATGCTTGGTTAGTACGATTTGCAATAAGTTTCAAGTGTGTTGAAATCGATTGAACTAGGGTTTTAAAACCCTTCATTGGGGTTGAAGTCTTCCATTTAAATGGATGGTGCTATTATTTCATGGTCATAGCGCCATGACTACACCGAGCTATCCTTATAAAATTTACGAATTTTGCATTTAACTCATTGAGGGAGAGTCATAGCGTTATGGCTTAACCCACATAGCGTTAGGACTGCATGACTTCCCTTCTTACTATAAAGTGTTAAAAAAAATTTACCCGTGTTTCATTGCTTTCCCTATCTAACATCAATATAACTCCTTCATTCCCATGTGAATATGCCGAATATTATGATACTTCGCAATTCCGATGAAAAATCATTTGACAAATGGTTCCTCCTACGAAATCTGAAAAAAAAAATCATCAAACTTTGAAAAATACTACTAAAACATTTGGATAGCTAAACTTATTACTTAAAAATAGAAACAAAATTAAACTTAATTTAACGACTCATAGGTTGCCTCCCAGCACCGTTTTGTTTAACGTCCTTAGCCTGATGACTTTTCTATCGTTTAAGTCTGAGTCTAGATCAAATAATTCCATTACTTTTGATGTTTGAATAATTGTTCATCCACAAATAACTTTGTTACAGACTTACATGTAAGCCTTCTTTATGAGGTAACCTCGATAGATGGTCTGCAACTAAATTCTTATTTCCTTTCTTATCTTTGATTTCTAAATCAAACTCTTATAATAATAAAACTCATCTAATCAACCTTTATTTTGTATCCTTCTTAGCAAACAAGTAACGGATTGTTGCATGATCAGTGTACACAGTGACTTTTGAACCCACTATGTAAGCTCTAAACTTGTCAAAAGCGAACACTACTTCCAATAGCACCTTAGTAGCATAATTTTTGTATTAGATCCAATGTTTTGCTTGCATATTATATAGCCCTAAATGTTCCATCTCTCTGCTGACCTAACACTGTGTTGGGGTATGTGCCCGAGGCCAATTCTGTAAATGTTGTTTAACTATTATAAGTAGATACATGTTTCTTTTATAATAGCATCCATGGATAATTAATGAATTATTCTAAACGTCCCTAGTAAGTTATTATTTTAGGAACAATAATAAATTAAGGCTAGCCTGAGTCTTGTTTGATAGTCATGTGATGATTATTTAGTTTTTTGACTTGAGATCACTAGAGACTCCAACATTAAGAGCATAATGATTTGATACAATCAAACATTGTCTTTAACCGGATGGTTATAAAGATTGTGATTGGTCATTGTTCGACTAATGTGCGGATGTTATGTGATCAAGATAGAATTTCTCTCTTTTTTTTAGAGGGAGATGTTTATTGGGCCCCTCGATATGTTAGACTGATAAATGGCCATGACTAGTGAATTGATTGGATCAATGTCGCTGGACAATTTCAGTTTACTCAGAGATCGAGACTAGTAGATTGAACTATAACGGTGACATTTCATGTCTTATGTTCCAAATGATATCGTGTGACAAAAGGATATGATATACACCGTTTATTAGGTCGTATCGATTTATTGATTTTTATGCTACTTAGGTAGTCATATTGCCTTCTTAGAGACTGTTTATCACTTTTATACCAAAATGATTTTGGTTCAATGCCAATGTTGTATGAACATATTGGTTCGCATACAAAGAACGAATTTGCGCGCTTTAATATTGTCTAGCTTAATGAATTTTATTTGATAATTCATTTTAAAGATTCTCATTAATTGTCCTAGTTTGACTAGGATTCAAGATTCTCCTACATTTTTAGTATGACTATAAATTTTATCTCTTAGTAAATCCTAGTTGGAATAGGACTTTAATTGGAATTATTATATGACTTTACTTTTTATTTGAGTTTTAGATAAATTAAAAATCTTTTTGGATTAGTAATTAGAGATTATCTATGACTCTATCCTTTTTAGAGTTGGACTTTATCTAGGACTCTATTTGGAGTGTGACTAGGAGTTGGAGTTCTTACCACTCGACCTAGTATACTATAAATAAGACATTATGGTCACAGTCGCATTAGAGAATTCTTGATAGAGTATTCTTCGAGAAATTTTGTGAGAATTTTTGTCCTAAGATTTTTTCGGCTAGCACTTCAGATCGTGATCATCCGTTTGTGTGTAGATTTTTGACAGAGGACATTCGTCTCTGGCAGCTTCTTGAAGGAATCGATCAACACTAAACAAAGCAGACATGGAGTCGTTCTTATTAAGGTATGATTTTTATTGGTTTTTCCCTCTTGATACATCAGTTTAATCGAATCCATAGGATCTTGGTTTGAGGATGTTCGAAAAGGTTTCGAAAACTTCCGCTGGGCATGATCCCAAAAACCCAATTGTGGTATTCGTTCCACTGGTTGCGATTCCACTAAATTTGATATCGAGATCTAACTTTCACATTGAGATATGTCGAGAAATCTTCACGCATGTGGACTTTTAATTTATTTTGGCTAATCTGTGCGTTCATCTTATCAATGGTTGATCACAAATTCATAATCTATGTGTTTAAGTTAAATTGTTTAACTTAATTAGTATATCATACATTTTACTTTGGTTCTTATGCATGTGACCAATAGAACGGCTGTGTGGTTCAAGGAAATTACACTATAGTGGGGTAATCAATGGAGATATGTATAAATTATAATTTTTTAGAAACTCTCCAAGATTTTCTTATTTACTCGTACCCAATCAATTAGCGAGCAATTAAAACGTTATGAGATCATGTTTTCTATGTAAATTCCTATCATGTAGGGATTTTTGAGATATGCAAATAAGAAACGAATACTAGTTTATTTGATATGTTATTCATGCGATGAGGTGTCACAAAATGAACAAACTTTGATCACCGAAATAGCCTATCAATTGTTCACGGCATGTCAATTATTGACCGAAATCGGCATGTATCATGCATGGCAAGGGAGCCCCATTAAACTCTATTAATTAATATAGTTTTAATTGTACATATGGTTAATATATGACGATCATCAATTGGATATTAACTGGACTATTTTAATTAGCATATTAATTGGATTAGATTAATTAAAAGGGGTTTTAATTAGTTTAGTTCCAAATAATATTTGAAAGTGTGATTATTTTGCATGGGCGGTTGAAATTATTGTGATATATAATATTAATAATTTTAATTTTAAGGGCTTTAATTATTTAAATTCTCATTAAGGGAATTATTTAGTCAATTTAATTAATCGAAAATTATTTTGGTACTGACCAAAAGTATTATTTTGAGGGAACTTATATTTTTTGGAATAAGAAATAGTCTCCTTTTAATAAAAGGTGCCCCATCGACCGTGTAGGCTAATCGGTTAGCCGAACCACCATTTTTTTTTTTTTTTGGTGCATGAAAACTTTCTATTGTCCAAAAGGATTTAACTTTATTAAGTTTTATGAGCTTTACTTGAATGTAAAATTGTTTACAGTTATATTTTTTTACCTTTATTCTATACATATTGGGTATATGTAATATTCCATAATTAAATAGATGCTATAATTAATCATTGTAAAAACACTACATGGATCATAAAACTTGATAAAAAAATCCCTCAACTAGAATTTTAAGTTAATGCCACCCATTTTAAACACTTGTGAAGCCTTCGATCATATCATTATGGGTCTACCTTTACAGTTTGTATTGTGTCATCTTGGTGAGGCAAGCTGCGTAGCGGTTACCTGGATGTTTTAAATTGTTTGACTTAATAAAGCTATCAAAACGGTTTTGGGCTTTAGGCATAGACGAGACATAAAATGTTGTGACATATTATGTCTAGGTCTCGTAAAGAACCTATGAGTTGCATATGATGCAATTAATAATGGTTTCCTACCTAAATAACTTAATTTTGAATGTTATGCCTTAGCTGTCTCAAAATTAAGTGAAATATGGAGTTTTACTGCGAACTCCATCTATCTTGCTTATATCTCCTAAAGGCTTTACGATATTTAGCTATGTTCTATTGGTACTGTCTTTTTATCTCAGCAATCCACAGACTTTGCTATCGTGGACTCAATGTTAGACTAAGTGGTTAGTCACTTATACTCCACTCGGGATTTTGATGGCAACAAACAAAGTGAACGGATTCTATTTTAAGTGTTTTAAAAATATTAAACTTGGCCAAGAATCACAGGCTCAAAAGGGAGAATGAGTTTCACAAGTGCAAGTTAAATGTAAGTGCAGGTCAAATGTTGTCGATTCAATTCAAGATTCAGCTCACACAAGGATACAAGGAATGAAAAGCTCACACTATAAATTTTAAACATCATGTAATGTATATATTTAAAATTACGCAAGCCAAATGTGTTAAATACATCCATATCATCTTTTACACGTTTTCTAAAGTTTCAAGTTTTGATTTTTACATTATCTAAATCTCATAACATGAAATGGTTTTACATTGTGAAAACATGTTCGTAAACATGCATTGGATTCGAAAAAACTGTTGTGATGCACCAATTTCATTTTGAATGGTTTTTGAATAGTAAGTAAAATATTTGCAGAAAAGGTCCTACATTTTTCATGAAAGAGGGATTTATGATTTCCGCGATTTGTGAAATCATTCGGGTAGTCCAAACGAGTCCAATGACTCATAGTAAATATTTTTAATGTATTCCCAAAGGTTTTACTAAGTCATAGGTGTGTTAGGGAGTTGCTAACTTGATACAACAAATTAATTTATCTTTGGTCCCTACTAGTTAGCGTGCTAATGATGTTACCTACGGGCTAACCAGTCTCTTGACAACTTTTTAAAAAACACACACCTTTTGCTTTATTTTGAATTAATGAATGATTTTGGGACCTTAAATCAAGAGAACAACCATAAATTGTTAAATAGGCCTAGAAACCATTCACAACCACTTAGAACATTCTATTATCCTCTAAATCTCAAAAACACACTTGTGTCTAAGTTTGCAAATCAAATACTCTAAAATTTCGTGTTTAACCACTTGGAATCTTTCGAGGCTACTGAATCATCCTAGAAGCTAGCATTAATAAGGTGCTCTACGTCTTGCAACCACTTCTTCGGAACTGATTTTTATCACCCTCATTTGGGGTTGTAAGAAAGTTTGATTTCTTTTTTTTGTTGTGCTTTAACTACATCTTTTATTGTGATTGGTATGTAGAAATATTTTTTTATGTTTTCGAACACATTTGTCTTGGGTTTTGCACTTAAACATTGTTTTCTAAACCCTACTGCTGATTTGAACAAGAGTTAGGACTTCAATTTGATTTTCATCAAACTACTTATTTTGTCGAATTTGAGTCTGTTTTCATTCTCATTGAATTAGTGTAATTATTTTGTGTTTGAGATTGGTGCGAAGTAAATGACTTATTTCTATATCTAATTCACATTCATAGTTGCATGCATTAGAGTTGTTACGCTCTAGGTGGTTTGCTAGTAATTGAACTTGTTGTCGCTTTATTTTATAAAGTCAATTTTCATTGTATTGATCAATTTCTTTTAAGTGGCTAATTGCAAGACTTAATGAGATCTAAGTCAAGGGAAGACCTATTTCAGGCTAGGCATGAACCCTAGTTAAGTCTAGGACGAAAGTCCTAATTTATGATTAGGCATGCTAGGCTTTTACACTTATGGTTTAACACATTTCATTAATAAAAGTAGGGGTTGAAAGTCCTAACTAGGGAGGTTAGGTAGTGGATGTAGATCAATTGGATCGTACCAATATAAATCTTGTGTCTTTTCTCCATCTCTTATACCTCCTTAACCATTGCATTGCATCTATAATTATTGATTGTGTGTGCATAGAGCTTTATTATCCATCGAAAGGTTTTAAAATGCAATAACCTCTTGGTACATCGAATTCACCCTCTTTATAGGGTGTAATTCCACTCAAGTCCTCTTGTGGTACAAATTATTATGGTGGAATAGATGGTGAAAAAACCTCAGGACAATCCATGTTTCGCTCTCCAATGATTGGGTCAACAAACTAATAGCCACAATCAACCCCTATTGTTGCTCCTCCTCTTCTCCATATCCTTCATCTTCCAACTTCCTGGGCTAACTCTACTATTGTTACCGCTGCTACTGTTGTTTCATTATCCTCCTGCTACATGGACAACAACTCTACCTCAAGTCTAGCTCCCTTGGCTCTTTCCCCTTCATCCTCGGAGTCTTAATAACTAGGCAGTAATTTTAGTGTGAGCATAAAAGCCTCATCCATAGTTGCTTGGCCTCAATATCGAGTTCTTCATCTCTAAGGAGTCGCATTCCGACCTTCAAGCATAACTTAGTGATCAATAAATGAAACATGAATTTATTTTCTTTCTTTGACATAATAGTCTCCCTTAGATTGTTGTATAAGATCTCATTGAATTTTATCTCCCCATTTTTAGTAATTTCATATAAACAAGTCGTCTTTACGTTATTGATCTCATTTTGCTTAGTGGTGGGCTATCTAGAAGGAACAAGGAGATGTTGCCACATTCAGTAGACTTTCGTAACACTCCCCTTCTTGATGTGCTTCAGAACATCTCGACTCCCATTACGAAATTGGGCTGTTCTTGGACAACTAATGCTCTTTCTATGGCTCTAAAAGGGTATAGGTTATAGGGTTTCTCATAGAAATCATCCACGAAACTCAGTTCAACTCCAACAATACTTAAATGCTCCAATCCATAAATGTTATTTATTTCATGTTCATTATATGGGATGAACACCCCTCTCACCTTCACTACTTCATTCTTCCCAGTGAACTTCCCATTGGCATAAAATTTGTATACCATCTCACTCATTTAACCAAGTTTTATCTATAGTCTTGAATGAAATGCTCCGAATTTTGTCGCCTGGTTAAATTGTCACACATTTATCTTACTTAGCCAGAAAATTTACACCTCTATTACAAAACAACTCCTTATGCATAATATTTTCATATCTTTCGTTGGCATTTTTATTAATGAAGTGTTTGGACTTAAATGGCCAAGGTTTCTCTTCATAAGGATCATATAAGGATAATGCCTCAAAATCATTTGCGCTCACTTGAATGACTTGCATCATTGTTCTCAGCATTTTCTCAAATTTAAAAAACTACACAACAAATGCAACTAGCGATTTAGATCTTCAAATCACCTAAAAATCAAAATTTATATCACACGGATCATTCGCATACCAAATAATACAAAAAATGTAAAATAGGTCTCCGTGCGTCTTTATTCTCAATATTCATATAACTTGAAAATCCTTATCTAAAAACCTGAAATCCACTATTTATGCAATTTCATCAATAATTTTCAAAATTCGAAGCGTAAATAATGAAATTGTAAAGTTTACCTTTTACTTTTTGATATATAACACTCTTTCACCTCTTTTTCAATCAAATCCATCTCATTTCACTAACAACTTAGAACCCTAACGCTCCTTGAAATCAAATTATAAACTTTATACTCTAGTTTTCCACTATGTGCAAATCCACAATGCATCTTCTTCTTTTATTCTCAATCACTACGAACTCTCTTTCCTTACTTAGAATTGGTCAATTTTAGGTTGTAGAAGGATGTATTGGGTTGGATGCAAGTGTGAATGAAGTGAAAAAATTGGGGTTTAAAACACACAGCAATACATTGGCGTCGTGCCTTAATAGGCACAGCGTTGTGGCTAATCCATGACAGTGTCAAAATGTGTGCTAATGTTTTTTTCCTATATTGGTGGCGCCATGCTGGCACCGTGCTCACTGCCCATGGCATTTTGTGTATTACACCCGAGGTCGACTTCTCGGTCCACATTTATTTCACAAAATTTTCATTTATTCCTATCTGGAGCTTCCTCGACATTGTGTATTACAACACAAGATGTCGTGATTGTGTGAAATCCATGTAAATATAAAAACTCCATAAAAACGTACCTGTGATTTGCTCGTGTACCTCATTTTTGCCGCTTGGGCTCCTTCGCTCTTTTATGCACTTTCATGAGTTTGGAGAGACATTTTCCATTCCGATGAATTATCACCCGACAATTGGCCTTACCTGCATATTTAACACAAGTTTTCGAAAGTTACAAAACTATTATGTATAAATTGTACTTGTTAAAGTAATTGACTAACTAACGAATACTCAAAACATGGAATTTAAAATTCCCTACTGCCTCCAGTTGCATTTAGTTTAACGTCATTGGCCTAATGCCTTTTCGCTCATTTAGTTTGAGTCTAAATCTAGATACTAATTATAAATTAGAGAAAATAATGTCATTTCCATTTGGATGTACTTCTTCTCTATCAACAAAGACTATCTTCTCTGCATCATTGTCCTCGTTGATACTCATTTTGATATTCTTCTTTCTTATGTATAAATTTGCATTGGCAGTGTTCCAGAATGGCCTTCCAAGGATCATAGACACATCATCTTCCATTTTGAGAGTGCTCATCGACGCTTATTGGTATGCATATATTTCCGGGATCTCTAATTTTTATTCATTGAAGTGTCGGTATGAATTTGAACTGCGATTTTGGCTTCCATAATGTTGGGGAACGTGCCATAGGTTAAAGTATAAAAATTGTTTCTCTTATAATTTTACTTAATAAATAGAGGCTTTCATTCGTTGTTTTTATTATAAGTGATTGAACGTTTACTTTTTGGTAAGATCTAGGGTATTTGTTGAAATATCCTAAACGTCCTTAGTCGAGCAATATATTAGAAACTATAATGAATTAAGGCTAGTGTGAATCTTGATTGATGGGCATGTTATGATTATTCCTATAAGGATACAAATCGAGATCATGTGTACTTGTTACGGGAAAAAGGTATTGGGCTGACCCGTCATGAGAACACCATATGAATTAAGTTATAGGTGTTGTTCATGATAGGTATATCATTAGGCTTCGACTTTAGATTACAATAGAATATATTATGAGCATGGTAATTTGACACAATCAAACATTGTCCTTAACTGGACGATTATAAGGATTGTGATTGTTACCATGTGAATGATATTTGAAGTAATGTAATCAAGATAGGTGTTAAATGGCCAAGTCTAGGTGAATTAATATGATCAATGTCATTTAGATGTTTTCAGTCTATTTGAATTTCATGACTATTATGATTGAACATTAAGAGTGACTTTCCTTGCCTTATGTTTTATCAAAGGGTATTGCATGACTAAAGGATATGATATATGTTATTCATTAGGTTATATCGATTTTGATATTCATGCTACTTAGGTAATCATATTGCCTTGTTAGAGACCACTTATGACTTGTGTGCCAAAATGGTTACGGTTCACTGCCTTAAGTCGCTTAAACCTATTGGGTCACACATAACTAATGGCTTTGCACAATTTCAAATTGGTTTAGAGTAATGAATTCTATATGATAAAATTCATGACATAAAAGCCTTTACAATTTGTTAAATGTTAACTTATTAATAGGGGCATATGTGTAATTTTCTTAAACTGCCTAAATACAATAGTTGTATTATGAATAGGATTTTTAGTGATGGCCTATCTACACATATAAATAGAAGTTGAAACCCTAAAACGAAATAAGATTTTCATTTTTGAAAAATTCGAGTTCTCTGGATTTTGGGATGGAAAGAAAACTAATTTCTATCTCTCTTGGGGCTAGCATTCCAAATTGTGGTCATCGTTTCTTCATAGATTTACGATAGAGAACATGCATTTGAACGACTTGGTGATCGATCCATAAGAGAAGGAATTCACAGATTAAGGTATGATTATCTTTTAAAGATAAAGTTTAATAAAACTTATTTTCGTTCATGTTCGAGTTTTTCAAAATTGTGTTGAATTTTTCACTACGTATGAACCACAAAACCCAACAGTGGTATCAGAGCCATAAGCTCGGTTCTATTGAAATTTTGCATGTTTTCTCTGATTTATAAATGATATTTGTGTGAAAACATGATCTTGATTAATGTATAAATGATATATATATAGAGGTTCCGTGATAAATGTTATCAAGAATTTGTTTTAAAGCATGTTGTTAATTCATGTATATTGATACATACGCATGATTTCATTTAATGATACAATTCATGTTTGTATGTTTATATGGTAGAAGTTGTAGATAGTTTAACGTGATTCTAGTGTTACATACATATTTTGTTTTTATTCAATAATTATGTATGTTTTCATGATAGAAAACATGATTAGGTTAATATGATTAAATTAATATAATTATGATGTTGAATGTATGATTAATATTTCCTTTCTTGATTGAATTGCTTGTTTCTTATGAATAAGAATCAAAATATATTTTAATCATATATCTCATTGTTGTTATTTGTACTATATTCCTTTTAGATAGGAGATAAACTTGTAATCGGATAAGAATAACAAATCCTATAATATAGGTGAGATATATAACAAATTCCAATTGGATAAGGATTTAATGTATAATAAATTCCAATTGGATTAGGATAAGATATTAAGTTAGAGGTGGGCTTGACTTAATTAAAAACATTTTAATTAATTTTTTGTAATTAAAATAAGGGCTAGTTTTGGTTAATTTGATTGAATAAAATAATGAGAAATTTTAAGTGATTATGAATTTTTTGAACTAGAATTCATCATCTAAAAAAAGAAAATCTTGTTCGTAACGCAAGGAAATTCGTAAGATAGTCAATATTTATAAAATTTATTATCACATCGATGTGGGACTGCCTCCACATAGTGTATTGTGTTATCTCGGTGAGGCAAGTCAAGTAAAGGTTACTCTATTGTTTGAAATTGTTAGACTTGACAAAGCTATCAAAACATTTTTAGCCATTAGGCACAAGATGAGATAAAAGCATGCCTAAATAAGATATTATAATCTCATAAAAATAACTAAAACTTACATTAGATGGAAATGGTAATTAGTACCTACCTAAATAACCTAATTTAAAGTGTCATGTTTTTTCTGTTTTGGAATTAAGTAAAACATAGATTTTAGTCCCTTAAATTAACAAAGTGTTTTGAGGAGGGTTGTTAATTTAATGGAAGTCCATTCCTTTATACTAAAATGAACTTTTACATAATCTTTGTTATTAATCTATGGCCTTTTCAAATCACACTAATCCCTTATCACTATATCCATCATTGAGAAGGATAAGTTATTTGGAATAAACTTTCTTGACTAGTTTAGAAGCTTGAGAATTGTTATTAAGCATGAATGCAAGTTATATGTCCTAGATTACCCTATTCTCAAGGAACCACCAGCTAATGCTTTAAGAGCCGTAAAGGATGCACATACAAAGCATGTCAATGACTCAACTAATTTTGCATACATTATGTTGGCAACTATGTTTCCCGAACTTCAAAAGGATATAGAACACGAGGAAGCTTACTACATCGCTACGATGCTGAAACAAATGTTCCAACAGCAAGTTAGGCAAGAAAGCTTTGAGATTTTCATAAACCTTCATTTTTTTAAAAATGGTTGCGGGTGCGTCAGTTAGTCATCATATTTTGAAAATGAAAGGCTGTTTTAACCTTCTTGACAGACTTGGATTTCCTATAAGCCAAAAGTTGGCTATGGATTTGATCCTAAATTCATTGCCTGATAGTTATTCATAAGTTGCGATGAACTATAACATGAATAACATGGGGAAATCTACCTCAAAGTTGTATTTGATGCTTAAAACTGTTGAGCAGAATGTCAAAAAAACTCATTGTTAATGTGTTGATGGTTATACAAGGAAAAGTTTCGAAGTAAAATGGCAAAGGTAAGGCAAAAATGGTGCCAAGGATGTTGTGATTATCACAAAGCCTGTGGAACAAGTCAAGCCTAAGACTTCTTCTAGTTCACAGTCCCATAAGGAAAAGGAAAAAAAGGGAAACTGTTATTTTTTCCATGTACCTAGGCATCGGTTAAGAAATTAGAAGCTCTATCTTGAAAATACGACGAAAAAGAAAACCAGTGCGACTTCTACTTCAGTTATTTACTTTATTGAAGTTAACTTGTCCACTAGTGATTTCAAGGTATTGGATACTAGATGTGGATCCCACATTTGTATTAATGTGCAGGGTCTCACCAAAAGTGGAAAGCCAAAGAAATGAGAAGTTATCCTAAGAGTTAGGAATGGAGCAAAGGTTGCTACGTTGTCTGTAAGATGCTATGAGTTATTTTTATCTAGTGGAATTGTATTAGTTTTAAATTTTTGTTATTATGTCCCTGACTTAAGCGGAAACATCATATCAATTTCTTATTTCGATTTAGATGGTTTTAATTTCATTATTGCGAATAATAAATATTTTATTTGTCATAGAGACGTTTACTATGCGAATTTTGATTTTGGTGATGGTCTTTATATTCTAAACATGAAAAGTTCCACAAATAATCCTATTCTTAAAGTAAATACAAAAAGATTCAACTTAAATGATTTGATTGAAACCTACCTTTGGGATTGTTGTCTTCGCCACAGAATTGAGAAGTGCATTTCTACACTCCGTAAAGATGGACTTTTAGATTCATTAGAATCTTATGAAACATGTGTATTTTGTTTCCTAGGCAAAATGAAAAATGGTCCCTTTACTGGACATAGTTAAAGGGAAGTGATTTATTGGGTCTAATTCATACTTATGTATATGGTCCTATAAACACAATGGCTAGAGTGGGTTGTCAGTACTTTATTACTTTCACCGAGGATTTCAGCATATATGGTTAAGTGTATATCATGAAATATAAAGGTGAATCTTTTTAGATGTTTTGAAAATTTCGGAATGAAATGAAAAATTAAAATTGTGAGACTATTTTAGCATTTAAGCCAAGAGTTTGATGATCATCTTAGAAACTGTGGGATTATCTCACTGTTAACTCCTTTAGCAACTCCATAAATTAATGGTGTTTCTAAGAGAAATCTGACATTATTAGATATGATTTGATCTATGATGAGTCACGTTGATCTTTTTATTTCTATTTGGGGTTTTGCCTTACAACTACTGCGTTTACACTGAATTATGTTCCTTCTAAAGTGGTTGATTAAACACCATATAAGATGTGGTTTGGAAAAGACCAAAATTGTCTTTCCTTAATATTTGGGGCTATGTGTTTTCATTAGATGACAAATCTCAAAAATATTATCAGCCAAATCTACCAAGTTTTTATTTGTTAGTCATCCTAAAGAAACTAGAGGATATTACTTTTATAATCCCGTTGAGAACAAAGTTTTGTTGCTTGAAATGGTGTTTTAATGAAAAAAGATTTTATTTAAAAAACAACATTGGGAATAAAGTAAGTCTTGAAGAAGTTCAAGAAGCACGAATAAACACTCAACTGCTAGTATGACATCAACAAAGTTATGAAGTAGTTGAACCTCCATAGGTATTACAAGGCCCATTTAGGTCTAATACGGTAAGACATCAACCCGAGAAATTCAGATTTTTTATTACTGATAATATTGAAGTTTTGCTTAAGGATCAAAATAATCCTACTACTTATCTAACGGCAGTACCTAGCATTGATGTAGAAAAATACCTTAAATGCAACCCATGTATGATAACAAAGTTTGGAACCTTATTGACTTTCTAAAAGGTGGTGAGACCATTAGATGTAAATGGACTTTCAAGAAAAAAATTAACATGGAAGAAAATGTGCATAAATATAGAGCACGGCTAGTGGCAAACTATTTTCGGCAGACTCAATGTGTTATTATGATGAAACCATTTCTCTTGTAGCCATGCTTAAAATATTGGGATTCTAATTACCATAGCCGCATATTCCGAATATGAGATATGAGAAATGGATTTCAAAACAAATTTTCTAAATGGAAAGTTACTTGATGACGTATATATGACACAACCTCTAGGGTTTACTCATCAAGAGAGTTCTAAGAAGGTATGCAAGCTTCAGAGATCCATTAATAGATTAAAGCATGCTTCTTAGAGTTGGAATCTTCGTTTCGATGAAAAAATTAAGGATTTGGTTTCATTAAAAATAAAAATATCCTTGTATATATAAGAAGGTCAGTGGGAGCGTGATTTTTTTCCTGGTATTATATGCTAATGACATATTACTCATTAGAAATGATATCCCGACCTTGCAAAAGGTTATGTCTTGGTTAGGAAAGTGTTTCTCAAAAGCCTAAATAGGTTAGTATGCAAGACTCTAAAAAACTAATCGATCTGAGTTAGAATGCTTAGGAGATGCAACCTACATCCTTGGGATAGATCTAAAAGGCTAATCGATTTAAGTTAGTCTGGTTATATTTTTAAGGTACTAAATAAGTCAATATACAAGACTCTAAAATAGGGTCTTTGCCTATATCTCACGGTATAAGTCTCAGCAAGACTCAATGCCAATATCCTAAGGCTAATGATGACCGAGAACACATGAATATGATTCCATATGCATCAGCTATTGGATCTATGATTTATGTCATGTTATACACTCGACCTGATATGTTATATGCTTTGAGCGCAACATGTAGATACTAGTCTGATCCCGGTGAGAGTCACTAGATAGCAATAAAGAAAATTCTTAAGTACTTGAAATGACTAAAGAAGTGTTCTTAGTGTATGGATGTTTGGAAGACAAGCTTGTTGTAAATGGTTACAAAGATGCAAGTTTTCAAACTGATATAAATGATTTGAGATTGCAATCTAGATATGTTTTTACTTTGAATGGAGGCATAACAAGCCTTAAAAGTTTGAAGCAAGACAATATGGCATATTCTACAACTGAAACTGAGCATAGTGCAGCGTTCGATGCATCTTAGCAGGCAGATTGGGTAAAATTTCATCTTTGAACTTGGAATGGTTACTGGTATAGCTAACTCTAATTGCTTGTATTGTGACAACGACGGGGGATATCAGAAGCCAAGGAACCAAGATCACACAACCGATCCAAACATATACTTAGGCATTTTCATCTCATTCAAAAAACATTGACACAGGAGAGGTGAGGATTTGAGAGTTCCTACAGAAAAGATAATTTGATGAAGGCTCTTCCGTAAGCAAAAGATGATGGTCACGTTTGGCCATTAGGTATTTGATATATGAATGATTGGCCCTAGTCCAAGTGCGAGATGTAGGGGAATGTGCCCTAGGTAAATCTATAAACATTGTTTATCTTATAATTTAAGTTAATAAAATAGAGGTTTGCATTTGTTGTTTTATTATAAGTGATTGCATGTTTACCTTATACTAAGATCCATGCGTATTTGTTGAAATATCCTAAATGTCTCTAGTTGGTCGTTATATTGGGAACTATAATGAATTAAAGCTATTGTGAGTCTTGATTGATGGTCATGTGATAATCATACGTATAGGGATACGAATTGAGATCATGAGTACTTGTTGTGGGAAAAAAGTACTAGACCAACCAGCTATGAGAACACCACATTAATTAAGTCGTATTTGTTACTCATAATAGGTATATCGTTAGTCTTTCAACTTGAGATTACGATACATTTCAATATTAAGAGCGAGGTAACTTGACATAATCAAACATTATTTTTAACCGGATGATTATAGTGATAGTAATTGGTTACCAAGTGTAGTATATGTGAACCTATGTAATCAAGATAGAATTTTTCCTTCTCGTATAGAGAGATATATTATTGGATCCTTTGATATGTTCGACTATTAAAAGGATAAGTCTAAATGAATTTACATGATCAATGTCATTTGGATGTTTTTAGTCTACCTGAAAATCGAGACTAGTACGATTGAACTTTAAGTGTGACTTTCTAGGCCTTATGTTTTATCCAAGAATATCGCACGACAAAAGGATATGATACATGCTACTCACTAGGTTGTATCGATTTTGATATTCATACTACTTGGGTACTTATATTGCCTCGCTATAGACCTATTATGACTTGTGTACCAAAATATTTTTGCCTCGGTTGGGATGCACACAACAAAAGACTTTGCACAATTTTAATTGGTCCAAAGTAATGAATTTTATATGATAAAATTCATGACATAAAAGCCCTTAAAACTTGTTTTATGATAACTTATTAATGGCGGCATATGTGTAATTTACTTAAATTGCCTAAATACAATAGTTTTATTATGAATAGGATTTTAAGTAAGTGCTTATCTACACATATAAATAGAAGTTGAAACCTTAAAATGAAATAAGATTTTTGTTGTTGCAAATTCGAGTTATTTGGATTTTAGGAGGAAAAGAGAAATGTTTTCTATCTCTCTTGGGGCTAGCACTTCAAATTGTGGTCATCGTTCCTGTGTTTCGATAGAAGTCACGCGTTTTAATGTGTTGGAGATCGATCAATCATAGAAGGAAATCATAGATTATGTTATGATTTACTTTTGTAAATCAAGTTTAATGGAGCTTATTTTTTATCATGTTAGGGTTTTCAAAATTATTTTCAATTTTTCGCGGCATAAGAAACCCAAAGCCCGACACTTAGAACTACCTTTATGTTATTGCCTTTTGGTGCTTCTTCAAATATTCCAACTTTTTGCTTAGATTTCCATTATTTCTTCACCTTTTTATTATTTTTCATGGCATTTCTTCTTTGTTGCCTGAATCGTTGAAGTTTATCATACCTCGTGTCTATTCTATTATTGCGCATCTCTTAATGCTTCCTCATAGCAAAAGTATTGAATTTTTCTTTCTTGTACTTCACTTGCTCCTTTCTTGGATCATTCATTGTCCTAGTGCTTATCATATGACAGCACTAATGTTTTCTTTGGGATTGGAGATCGTTTTGCTTGGAAGCTTTCCTTCCTTCCTTAAATTCGAGGCAATGGGTAACTGACCAATTCATGTCCTTAAATTCTTGAGGGATTGCGATCGCCCATCATCTATTCTCTTTTTGGCAGGCTTCACTCCTTCCATCTCATTTTCATGCTTTTCGTGAGTTTCCCTACTGCTCATGTCCATACGTATAAAAGTTTATCAATTTATTTCAATGAAGTCATCTATTCGCTCTGCCCTAGATTACCTTGTAGGACTTGTTGTTAAAACTTGGAGGTGACTTTGGTGCATTATCAAGAATTCTATATTGGAAATTGGAGTTGTTATTGTTATGTCCTTGATAAAACCTTTGGGAGCCATTCCTCTCAGCCTGAAGTTGTTTCCATAGCCTTGTCTATTAATGAAGTTTATATCTTCATATTCCATTCCTTGTTGCATGTCCATTTGGCTAAACATCATGGCTTGGCGATTAATAGGTTGTTATATCACTTGTACTTGTGGACCTTAATGTTCCATTTAAAGTTTCACCATTTAATTAGTTAAGTTGAATATTTTTGCCATAATTGCAGCTTGCGAATCATTCTCATATACATTTTCTTGTTTCCTCATTATGGAATGAGTGCCAACTATAAAGTTTTGAGACATAAGATCTAAGAGATCCAATACTCCATTCTCAGCCTTAGTTTGTAGAGAACCATTGACTACGACATCTACTAATATTCTCGTGTTGTGGTTCATCCCAGAGTAGAAATATGGAGTTGTGTCCATTTCACGTTTCCATGTCTTGGACATCTCCTCAGCATCTCCTTGATTCTTTCCCAAGCCCCTCTAAGAGACTCAACATCTTCTTGTTTGAATTGATTGATTTCCAGCTTCTTTTGCAGACATTAGTAGGGGAAAGAACTTATCTAGACATCATTCATTGATTTTCCCCCATGAGGTCATATTCTCTATGTTTAGTCGTTAGATCCAGGATTTGGCATTTCAACCAAATGAGAATTGGAAAAGTCTCATCCTGATCACTTTTTTTGTAACTTCAGTAATGTGCACAGTGTCTTATTTCTCAAAGAAATTCTCTACATGTGCAACTAGATCTTCATTACCTAGCCTGTTGAAAAAGGTATTTTGCACCATGTTAATCAAAGATGATCTCAATTCGAACTCGGTGGCGTTGGCTAGAATCCTCATTACTCTGTTGTAAGTCTCTTAGACTTTTAGCTTGAAGTGGTCACAAAGGCATCTCTGTTCCCGCACTTTATCCTACACTACCAGATGACCTTTGGGTTATCCATTCTCTAGACCCTGTTAATGGTTTTTAACTTGATGCTCAGCCAGATTGAGTCTTTTTTTTCTTTCCTTTGTTAGTTCTGTCAATCCTATGGTTGTAAGGCACTTAATCATTCTCTCATTTGCTATACATGCACTAGTTATCCTATAAAAGAAAACACAAAAGAACTATTCCAGAAAGTCAAGCTTGGAACTTAAGCTTTTTATTTTTTTATCAATGTGAAAATAAAGTACTTAAACTAAAACTTAGCAATTATCAAACTATGTCTAAGCGGGCATCCTATCCCCGATAACGGCGCCGAAAATGCGATGTGTGTAGTGAAAGTATAATAGCTTGCTTGTAGTAATAGTGTAGCCAAGTTACGTTGACAACGGATATCGACTTTAGGTAAAAGTGTGCACACTCATAACGTACTTAGCTACAAATGCTCTACTACTAAGGAAATCATTTTAATATGTTTTATAATTAAACAAAACTAATATATACTAACAAATCAATGTAATTTATTTTAAACTCTTATATTAAGACTATCTTAGTTCACAACTTCACCTAGGTAATGAAATTCTTTGCTTTTCAACTCACTTTATCATTGTCGTTATGTGGGTGCAATACCTAATTAGAATAGACTGATTTCTTTCAAATCCACTTCAACCTACTTTCATGAAGAAAAAGATTCTAATGTGCGATCTAGAACTCCAACTAATACAAGCAATCACCTAATCAAGATGTACATGGCATTATGCTCAGAGTCAATACGAATTCTAACCATTGCAATTTTTATTCATTACACTCTATTAATATTTATAGCATATCATTTATACCATAGGATCCATTAATCCCTAAGATTAATAGACTACTCACACATCATTGAAACAAACATGCACATGGTGGCATTCATTTACAGATATAAAAGAATAACTTGAATTAAATCAAATAATATAATACCAGAATCACCACACGTGAATCTTCAATGTATTCTCTTCGCAAATCATCTTAGTACTCAAGAATAAGTAAACATATGATAAACTATTTTAATGGTGGGTAATCTCTTTTAAGCTTTGTGTTTAACATGTTCTCATATATATTCATACACCCTAATCAAGTTTTTAGACAAATAGATACCCTAGTTTACAATTTCACATGAAATAAAACTTTACTTTCTATTTTCTTCTCTTCTCAACAGTATCACTTAAGTCCCAACATTGTCTATACATTCCTACAGTGTCCCCATAACATCTGTCAGTCTATGTCCATTTTTTCTCTTCATTAGCATTGATGCTTTCCCATAGACTCCCCAACGTCCTCTCTTGATCTCCACGATATCGCCACTCCATCGACACTATAAGAAAAATGAGATTTAAGGACAGGAATTCGCATGGCTAAATATTGTTTTCCTATCATGGCCCGTCCTTAAAGGCTCCAAGGCTAAAAGTACATAATGACGGGATTAGATCCTGTGATTAAATTTTATTAGTGACCTCACTATTCCTTTCATTAGATTACCCTTATAACAATCGGAATCCCCCGTCACTACATACATTTTTCAGTAACTAAGTTAAAAACAAATAAACAATTCTTTATTATTACATTATTTTTCGTCACTAAATGTCGTTTTTCATGACATTTGTATTTTGTGACACCTCTCAAACAACCATAAAAAATATTGCTATCAATAAAGTCACCTGCAATAAATGTTTAAAATCTTATTTTATTTTGTGACGAAACTCACAACTTCGTACTTATGGTCTACATATAAAAAGGTTGCTAAGAACATAAAATTATTAACATAATAAAACAAAGCTTTTTTATTTTCAAAAAATTCAATGTATTACATACACAATTTTATCTCACCAGAAACTAAATTTAATGTACTTTAAAAATATGCTCTTACAACAATAAGCATGAATCTTCACTAAGCGTAAATGTACTTCAAAGGTTACATGTGTTCTTTTTACACCACTCATTGTCCTTCACTTCTCTTTTCTAGGATGGAAGTCTTATTCAATGTCATTTCCACCAAAGCTTTCTCTGCCAAAAAACTAAAATAAATTTGCCTCAAATATTTCTAAATAAATCTTATTATATCTTCATAAAACCCCAAATAAATAATATAAAAATAAAATGGCTTCACAAATGTGAATTTCTAAAAACCACGTCATACATTATTTTGGCACATGTAAGGTAAAGCTATCTAAATTGCAAACATAATACAAAAAAGGGATATTTTTAAAAATATGTACAAAAATAATGTATTAGTGAAATGTTTATAACTTTTAATAAGTTTAAGGAATGAATCAAAACAAAAAAAAAACATTCAAAGATGTGGGAAAAAATATGATTAAGAACCTTAAAAATGAACAATTATTATAAGTTTTACAATAAAAAATTAATGAAAAAGAAGAGATTAATAAAATATGGAAGCACTAATAGTTGAGAAAAAAGTAAAAATAAAGAAAGAGAAGCTTGAGTCTAAAAAGATAAAACCTCGCACGATACTGACAAGTTATGAAACAGAAAACATTACCATGACCTAGGATAAAAGTTTAGGGTGGAATATCTACAAATGAAGTTGTTGATAAATCATAAAAGACAAATTTATAGCACGAAAATATGTTACTATGGCAAGAAAATATATGCCTTATTTGGTTAAGGGTGGAGTTATCTCCCGATAGATAACTTACAAGGAGTTGGAACTAATCTTGTTCGGTTGCCTAATTTGACTACAAGTTATCTTCCAACTTACACCCTAGGAAGTGAGATATCTCCCCACCACTCCCCCTAAGGAGTTAACTCCCAAGAGTTGTAGACACAATAACCCCTCATTAATGACTCATTTTTTACCCATCACTCTCTTGTTTAACGGCTATTTATGTCAATTCATATTTTTTATTGTTTAAAATTTTGAAACTTCCCTACAAGTTTGAAGTTCAACCAAACATGAAAATATTAACTCGAATGAGATAACTCCCAACTAACACTGTAAGTTAACAAAAACAAACCTAACGAGGCCATAAGGGTACTTCTATAAGGAGGATGTAATTAACTTGGCAAAACAAAATTTAGCTAGTGAGAAAAATAAGAACAATAAATAAATAACTATAGCTCCATAAGAAAATAAATTTGTAAAATAATATATTAAAATAAGAATTTCATATCATCACTTAAGAAAACAACTATTGAAAAGAAGCATACTTAGAGGGAAAAAATATTGCAATAAAACTCACCTCGCTCCCCGAATATATGATATCACTCTCGTAATTTTTCTTCAATGTCGTGGAAAATGTGAAAGGAGAACTTAGAGCAACTGACCAGCCTAGAAAAAAATAAGTAGCTGTACCATCAACATCCTTCATAGTGCAAAAGATGAATAATTTTTGGGCAAATAAAATCTAAAACATAAATCTTAATTTTGTTTTCAAATTCCATAGTGATTGTTTCTTCAAAGATATCTAACTTTGTTTTAGCTATATTACGCAATAGTCTTCCTGAAAGTATAAGAGGAGATTTAAATGATACTGAGCCTTCCATTTCCATCCTTATCAATTATTTTAGACTTTTGTAAAGATTTTTCATATGCTTCAACTCTGACTAAATACCTCGGGTACTACCTTTTAGGATATAGTGTATATTTTAATTGTTTAGTCATCCATTCTATAGTAGGAATGACATTAGTCATCATTTCTTCTTCTTCATCAATAGTTTTATGTGTTTTCTTTTGATTACTTTTTTTATGTATATTTCCACTTATAAGTGCCTTTTTATCACTAAATAAAGAAGTTTTCTTGTGGTTGATTAGTAGGAGCAGTAGCAGCTTGAGTAGGTGGTTTTCATTTATTACTCTGTTAGGTACTTAACCTATTTCTTTGTAAATTCATTTGACTTAACCGATTTATTTAGTTCATTAATAGTAGGATCACTTTAATTTGATTTTGAGAAATTTGTATAAATTTTAGATGACTTGGGTTCAAAAACTTATGCAAGATTTGCTCTAAATTTGGATTCATAGATTGAGTTGATGTTGATGATTAGCTAGAGATTGCATCTGAACTCTTCATTTATAACTATTATAATTTTGATTTTAAGGACCATAACTAAAATTTGGGTGTTGTCTTCCCATAATAAATATTGTTACTATATCGATTTCTTTGAGGACCAAAAAACTGGTTCATAGTTGCATTAACATCTTAAGTATTTTCTTCACGTATATTAGGAAACGCATCTGTTGGATGTGTAACCTTAATACATAATCCATAATCTTTAACTTGGTTAGATTTATCTTTCATTAATTGCTTAACCATATTAGATATTTTATAAATATTATCATGAAACATATTATTTTTTCTATTATCAACTTCATAAAGTTTATTTCTTGAAGATTCAATCATTCCACCATATTACTTAATTTGTTTAGCCATTTTATTAATTGCTTCCTTAACTAAAGGAGGCGTTGTTTCCAATAATGATCCACCACATATTGTGTCTAATAACCTTTTTTCAAAGTGATTGAGTCGTTAATAAGAATATTGTAATAAAATTCTTTAAGTATATCCTAACAAGAAGAAATTAATATTTTGAATCTATCCTATAATTCATTAAAATTTTCATCATTTTTCATCTTTGTAAGTATGATTTGCTTTCTATAGGAAGTAATTTTTGTAGTAGGCATATATTCATCTTGGAAATCTTATAACATTTGAGTCCATGTAGTTATTGAATCTTGCGGGAGATAGAACAACCAATCTTGTGCTTAATCTTTCAATGGAAAAGGAAAAGCTTAAAGTTTGATTTGTTCCAAGGTACCTTCTTTCGATTCCATCCTGTTCACTTTATATTGAAACTCCCTTATGAATTCTTGTGTGTCTTCATTGTCTTTACCATAGAAGTTAGGAAATCCACTAATAAATACATATCTAAGTTACAATTTAATAAATCCATCAGGGTATGCAATGCACATAGGCTCATATGTTGTAACATTTTGATTTGCTTGTCTAAAAGTAAGTTCTCTATTATTATTGTTATTATTATTGGTTATTCTACTCGAATTACTATTATTAAAGACCTTGTCATTATTATTAATGTTGGTATCTTCCATCCTATTAGCTAAATTTTTCTTAAGTTGTTGTTGTCTCAAATCTTGATTGAAAGTACTATCTATTTTAAGATATAACGAATATAAAGATCATGTAGAGGTAGAATGAAGAAGTGTGTAGACCTTACAATATCTAAATCCTAAGAATTTATTTAAAAATCCCAGTTCCGCGCAAAAAATTGAAAAGTTTCGAGCATGCACAATAGTTTCCCGTATTTTTCTATTATTTGTAGAAATGGTAAGTGGGACATCATCTCGACATCAATTTAACAAACTTTAAAGGAAAGTATTTTTTCTTATTTATTTTAATTTGGTTAATCTAATTAAACTGAAATCGAAATACTAAATAAATAAAAACTATGACTACTAATTTAATTAATCAAACTTACAAAAGTAATTCAAACAATTCAATGCAAACTTAATTATATTAATTTCAAATTCGATATAATCTAAATATTTAAACAAACATCTAAACACTACTAAACAATGCAATATACTTGGATTGCATTCAAACACTAGAACATAATATTAACTCTCAAACTAGTTATAATTATATCACATGGAATCTTGGAATTTTGGAATCATTAAATCCTAATTCATAATAAGTTGATAGCCTTTGGCAAACCATGGATTTTTCAATATTCAATGAAAAATAGCCATATCATTATATATGTAAATCTATGTATTTGATTATACATAATAAAATAGAAATATGATAACATTAACGGTCCATAAAAATCATGCCTAATATAAACTAAAATATTAATCAGAATATGCAAATGAATAAATATCATCGAACATAATTACCTAGAACATCCATTCATGTAATTTAGCTCTATAGATTAATTATAGTTATTAATTCTAAATTGTTGTCAATAATCATAGACATAGATTCAGAAAAACATATATCATAATCCATATTTGCAACTATGCATGCAATAGAAGAATTATCAGTGGTAATACGCAAAACAACTTATTAAAACTGTGATTGTTTTATTTGAATAGATTTAAATCATTAAGTACATGATTCCTTAATTATAACTATATATCAATCTTAGGTATATACATGTCTAGGGTTTGTTTAGATTTATAAACTATTCAATCATGTTGGAAATAAATAACACAATAATCCAATCGAAACACGTAATTAAATAAATACCACTTATTGAAATAAACAAAGCTTCAATGTTTCTTTAAACATAAACTCATTATTAACTTATGACTCTCACGAATTTATTAAGAGAAAAAAAGGCTAGGAGAGAGTGCTAGTTTCAAAGCCCTTAGGTCCTATTTGTAGTTTCCTAAGCTATACAAATCATAGATAAACTCAAATTCATCGTAATAATCTAAAAAACTCATTACCGACCTCAACAATTTTTCTTCAAATCCTATATGTATACAAAAAGGTGAGTAAATCACTAAAAATATATCTTTGTGCACCATCTGTTCTGCTAGTGATTCCTTTGTAATTCTAAATTTGCTAGGTATATGTGGTTTTTTTGCTACAGATTTTTGTAGCGATTCATGTGTATTTTCATTTCGATGATAAATCTCTAGACCACCTCTAGTTTACTATTTTGACTTTCTTTTTTTTCCTATTTCTTCATATTTTACTTATTAAATCTTGAAATCACTAAGACAAGGGAATACCTAGTGTAATATCATAATTTGTAGCTAAAATCAACCTAAATTGTGTTGCATCACCTATCCCAATTAAGGCGTTACTCGGCTTGAAACCCTAATTGAGCCTCGATAACTCGACCTGACTTAACAAAAGCCAACAACCTCTCCATTTGTACTTGAAAACTCAACCTATATATTTATATCGAATAAAAAATTTAAAATATATGGAGCAAAAAATTAAAACTTTTTCGATAATTAACAATATACAAAAATACAGTGTTTATCTAAACCTAAAACCTCGTTTATAAATCTTCTAACCCTATTTATATACAATAAAATAACCTAATGGTGCATAAGTATATAGGAACGTTTATTACATCGTATAGATGATAACAAAATAATTAAATCTTCTTCTTTCCCTTCACTGAAGCGCTATGTTTGGGAAATAGAAATATTAGATTTAGGGTAAGCGTTCCAACTTGCTCAATAAGTAAGGATTGACAATGCCATCAACATTTCATATAATAATCAAGAACATTATACAAGAACAATATGCACCAATGTTAACTAACATGATTATGGAAAGCATATAATTCAACAAATAATGAATGGAAGTCAAATTATGAATGACTATTACATTGTGATTCCCATTTTATTTATAAAACTAGGGTCGATTACCCACCAGAACCGTTAATGTGATTTCTAGACAAACATAATGACTGATGCAATGTCTAGTCAATCTACTAATATCCAATAGTTCTATCCAAAATCTTCTAGTAAGTATGTAATCCACGCAACCTATCAAATTGAGCAAGAGTTATATATATGCCTGAAAAGTAACCCATCTCCCATAAACCTATTCTCAAAACCAGAAGTTCATGGGTTACATTAAACATTGTTTCCATTTATTAACAAAATCACAGTGTACATAGTCCATTTGTTAAAAAATCACAATGTACATAGTCCCTCAATTAAATCCATAAACTACATGAACTACATATACTAACATTGCTCGACTTAGATTTCCATTAAGAAATTCCCTAACATTCCTGGCACTTACGCTTTCCGAAGGATCCAACACATTTCATAAACCATTTGTGATTAATATAGTTCTAATACTCTTTATTTAGAACCCCTAATTCAGTCCCTAATATCTTAAGAAACTCTAACTAAATTATATCAAAATTGATGTTTTTAGGGGTGGGTGCGTGCTCCACCGACTGTGTTCATCACAATTGATGAACGGAGCGTGTTCATCTACTACGTGGAGCGCGCTCTTCCCTTCACTATCTCGATAGTGAACAGGGTAGCAACCACTGTTCCATCCACAAACCTACACAACAACAACTACAACTCCTCAAAATCATTAAGGAACACTAACAAACCATTTCCAGTCATCAATAACAACTATTCATAGAGAAATCATCATCCACTATCAAATTGGACTTAAGAAATATTAAAAGCAACTTACCAAAAGTAATGGTCTCTAGATTTCTAGTCGTTCCCAAATTCACGTTAAATCAACTTCTTAATTGATTCCCTCAAAATCAAACACTTAACTATTAGTTGCTCTCTTACTTTCGATCGAATTATGAGGATAGATATGAAGGTTCTATGTTTAAATATATGGGTTTTTATTGAGATACGCATCATGCTATCTTAAAGTTGATCAAGTGATTGATTTATTAAAATGACACTCCTTAAACTAACACGCATTTTGACACCATCAACACTTACGCTCATCTCGTGGCAATCCAACAATAAATATTACTCAAACTAAAATTATAATTTGAATTCATATATTTATATACCAAATATATATAAATTTAAATACCTTGTGTATTTTCACGCTATTAAATTCACCGGACATGCCTACGAGTATTCTCGAGTGCACATTCATTTCACGATCCCCTCGTCAAACTTGGTGTACCGGCAATTTATTATTTATTTATGTATTTTCTAATTATAGGTTTACAAATAATTTCTCTTCTAATCTAAAACCTATAAAATTCATTAAACACCCAAACAAGACAAAAACCATAATACAAACCAATGTATTATGGTACATTGGACTTAACCAGGAGCCTAACTCAGGTTAATTTGGATTTGGATTAACACCAATAACCACCTTAAGGTAACGGGTAATTACAGTCTCCCGAATTTAAAGCAATTCGTTTTCCATATTAAAGTAAACGTAAAATTACCTATAGTTTTGAAAAGAAATAGAAACTGCACCTTTATATAGGAATCCCGCTTGCAAGTTTGTTCCTCATCTCCGTGAAACTGCCATTTCACTTTAACCAAAGGAATTTCTTTGGTTCTTAGCCTCTGAATCTTACAATCAAGTATCTTAATCGGTCGCTCAATGTAAGATAAGTCTTCCCGAAGATAAAATTTATTCCAATCAATCCTTTGAGTTAACTGAGTCTCCATTTTGCAAAGCATAGATACGTGGAACGCATTATGAACTCTTGAAAGATGAGGAGGTAACTCTAACCTATAAGAAACTGGTCCAATCCTTAACTATTTTCAAAACGGCCTAATGTACCTTGGAGCTACTTTACCTCATAACCCAAACCTATTCAATCCTTTCATAGTTGAGATTTTCAATAAGAGATGATCGTCATTTGAAAAACCCAAAAACCTACGAGCATATCTCTCATATATTGGATGTTCTATAGTCAAACCCGAATGAATCTACTGCATTTTCTCTTTGTAGTCTATAATTAACTTCAAATCTAAAAGAACTAAATCTCTAACATCCGCCCAACACGCAGGTGCACGACTAGGCCAACCATATAGAGCTTCAGAAGGAGCCATTTCAATGCCAACCAAATATCTATTATTATAAGAGAAATCACATAGAGGAATGTATTTCTCCCAGTAACAACTGAACTCCAAGACAAAAGGTCAAAGTATATCCTCTAGCACTAATATCAACCACTCAATATGTCCATCTGTCTAAAGATGGTATGTTGTACTGAGGTTAGGAACAGTTCCCAGCAATCTCTACAATTCATTCCATAGTTTATACTTGAATCTCACATCTCTATCCGAAGTAATCGACACTGGGTAATGAAGTCTCAGCACCTCATGTACAATTTTCGTCAACCTATCAACTACAACCCATATTGCCTCGTGCTTACGCTAACTTAGTGGTATACCGGCAATAAGATCTATCGATATATATTCCCATTTCCATTCAGGACTTTGAAAAGAATGCAATAACCTTCAAGGTTTCCTCTTCTTAGCCTTAACTTGCTGATATATCTCACATCACTTTGCAAACTCAGCAATATCAGTCTTCATCCTAAGTGACTAATAAATATACCTCATATCATGATACATCTTAGTGTTACTTGGATAAATAGAGTAAAAAGATCTATAAGACTATCGTAACAACTCCAGCCTTAACTGATCCTGAGTTAGAATCCATATTTTATCCCTGAACCGTAACGTGCCATCATTAGAAACTAACCAATCAGGATTTTCTACATTAGCCGATAACCTTTGACGCACTATATAATCCTAATCGGCTTTGTGGTAATCAATTACCTACTTATTCAACTCGGTTCAACCCGAATTTCAGTACAGAAGAATAGATTAACAGCTTTGGAATTAGCTATCTCAGTTGACAATATGCCAACTAGAGTTTCACGAATCATCGTCACTGAAGCTTCATCAAGAAATCTAAACTGAGAAGCTCGGCAGTAGCTATATTCTCTATGCCTATTTTTCACTTACTTAAAGCATCAACGAAACATTGGCCTTGTCTGGATGATACTCCATAGTGAAATCATAATCCTTGGGGAACTTAAGCCATCTTTGCTGCCTCATAATCAATTAATTCTGAGTAAATAAATATTTTAGATTATTATGATCTGAAAATACTATAAATTTTTCACCATACAAGTAATGCTTCCAAATCTTCAAGGAAAAAACAACTATGGCTAGCTCAAGATCAGGAACTGGATCATTTCGTTAATGAACCTTGAGTTGTCATGAAGCATATGCTAGATCCCTGCCTTCCAACATCAGCATACATCCCAAACCTGAATGAGAAGCTTCTGTATAATTAATCACTAGCTCATTTCTCAATTCAAGTAATGTAAGAACAGGCGTCGTAGTCAAACTGTTCTTCTAATCTTTGATGGCACCCTTACACTAATTAGACCAAACAAAGTCAGTGTCTTTGTTTGTTAGCCGAGTCATTAATAGTGCGGTATAAGAGAAACCCTCAATAAATCGTCTGTAATAATCTGCTAATCCTAAAAACCTCTAAGCCATTGACACTATAGTAGGAGTAGGTCAATTTGTTATTGCCTCGATCTTCGTAGGATCAACAGATATACCCTCAGCAATAACCACATGTCTAAGAAATTGGACCTCTAAATACTAGAACTTGCACTTACTAAACTTGGCATACAACCGATTATCCTTCTTAGTCTGCAATGTAAATCCGAGGTGGTGCGAATGTTTCCTATGACTTTGAATAAATAAAAATATCATCGATAAACACGATAATAAACTTATCAAGATAGGTTTAAACACCTTGGGCATCAAGTCCATGAACGTTGTAGGAGCATTAGTGAACCCAAATGGCATCACTAGAAACACGAAGTGCCCATAGCAAGTATGGAAAGTCGTTTTCAAGAATTTCTTATCCCAGATCCTTAGTTGATGATAACCAAACCTCAACTCAATCTTTGAGAAATATTTGACACCCTTCGAGTTATCAAATTAATCATTGATCCTGTGCAATTGGTATTTGTTCCTGATAGTCACTCAGTAAGGTGTCTATAATTAATGCACATACGTAGGGTTCTTTTTTTTTCTTCCAAAAAAGAATCGGTGCTCCCCACGGTGACATATTAGGATGGATAACCCCGTTCTGTAACGACTCCTCAAGCCGAATATGCAACTCAAGTAATTCCTTTTGTGTGATATGATATGGAGGAATAGATATAGGTTTTCTACCAAGAGTAAGATCAATGATCAAGTCAATGACGTGCTAGTGGAAGTCCAGGCAAGTCAAATGGAAAGACTTTTAAAAATTTACAAGCCATGGGTATTTCATTAAACTTAAATTCGGAACTAGGCTTTACAAATGTAACAACTCCCGCTATAACTTCTAAATCTCGAGGAGCAGCTTCCTTTCAACGAGTAGCAAGTCGTGAAAGATTATAGCCTTTATATACTATAATTTCAGAATGGTCAAGGATCTGAAAGATTACCCTTTTATGGAAATAGCCAATACTAGCATGGTATGTTGATAACCAATCCATTCCTAATAGTGCATCATACTTCAAGAACTCCATTACCTTTCAATCAATTGGGATTTCATTCTTCTTAATTTTGATTACACATCCTTTGCAGATCAAGTTAGGATAAACCTTCTCAATCATTGTCATGCTAAAAATCAACAATTTAATAGCTCTAATAGTTTCAAATTTTAACTCATCAACTACTGCACTGATAATAAAGGAAATTGTAGAACCAACATCAATCAAAACATGCATATCTTGACCACAAATGTTTAATATACCTTCCACAAGCCTACGATTTGCCTTTGGGTTAGCCTAACCACTACATGAGTCTGCCCTCGTGCTGGCGATGCTGTACTGCCTACCGATATGGCCGGTGGCCTAGAACTCTCTATTTGAAATTCCCTTGTTTGTCCACACTAATTGCCTATCGTGGAAGCCCTCTTAAGAAAACCACTGGCCAAATGAGCTTGTTCAAATCCACTCAATTTTTGTGATGATTTTGGCCTACTCTCGCCTTTAATTCTAAACTGAGGTAGTGGCAAAGGTGGTTTGGTTACCGAAGCCTATGAAACTAGTGGAACTGATACACTATCGAATATCATCCCTAAAAACCCTGACTATGTAGCTACTCCAATTACACTCCTCTACTTCTTCCACGGCCTAAAATAAGTAATTTTTTAGATTCTCTAATTCCCAAGGAATTTTGGTATTACTCGTACCATAACTACAATTCCAGAAGGTCTTGTTAATAGTTCGAGGATGAGAGGACAACTCGAATCTCATATTATAGCCTACCAAGAAATAAATTTAGTTTGTTATATTCAAACTCTACAATATCTATAATGAATTCACTAAACTCGTGAACTTCTACTCATATTCTCAAACAAACATGGCTCTTTATTTCAATTGAATAAACTCAATCTTTTTCCCATTCGTGCCTAATTTCGAAAAATACAACCTATAAAACCCAGTTATAGACTATGGTCAAGTGGTGAAAGTCTTCCCCTTTCTCTAGGAAATTCCACCATTTGCGTGTAGAATCAATTAGCAGAAATGCGACTAGTTTTACTTTAAATTGATGCTCAACATCCACAACAACGAATTGTCGCTCCATCTCTACTATCAAGGTCTCAGCTACCCCTTCCTCAAGTGAGCCAATGAATCTCATAACCTCATATTTAACGAATTTGTTATGGGCTTGAAGAAATGCAACCTTCTCATAATCCACTAGCACTACAACAATTATCTTCGGTACCTGAATATGTGTTAAAACTAGATGGGTTAGAGTTGTTATTATCTCAGCTCCTCCCTCAGCTCAGATAACCTTGGGACAGGTTATAGGTTTTGCCTCAGGCCCCTTTATTGGTGGTCCTATCAGAACCATAAGCATAGCCATAAGTTTCACGTGAGACTCGATAACTTCCCTCATTTGCTGCTCCATTCTAGATTTTAATTGCTCTCCAGTTTCCCTGTTCCCCGAAGATCCAGGCGTTTGCGAATAATTTCCCTAATCTGTCATTAGATTTTGAAGTCTAAAGAGAGATAAGATAATTATAGTAACATTTTGAGTAGACAACGAAATCATATTTATACCGTATATAACAATAAGCGGAGCAAATAACATATATTAATGCTTTCATTTTTTGTTTTTCCCTCCAAAAAATGATGAAAATCTTTTATCATACCCTAAGCTTATTCATAACTCGAGACTAACTCTCAGAATCAATAAACTTAGGTTCTAGTACAAAGGAATATTCTATCACTCACTTCAAAAACAATTCCAAAGTGAACTTGAGGTCTAAAATTTTTCTATGATGCAAATTTGTATCAGAGTTACCACTTAATTTAAAAGTAATAAATCTTAAGCTTCGATACTAAGCTGTAGCATCCCTTATCCTAATTAGGGCGATACTCGACCTAAAACCCTAATTATGCCCTAGTAAACTAGGCAGACTTAACTAGAGCCAGTTGCCTCTCCGTCTGTACCAGCTAAACTTAAACCGTATTTCGATATCGAATAAACAATTTAAATTATACGCAAAAAAATTTAAAACTTTTTTGCTAATTAACTATATACAGAAATATAGAGTTTATTAAAACCTAAAACCTTGTTTACAAACCTCCCAACCCTTTTTACATAGAACAAAATAACTCAATAGTGTAAAGTATATGTGAAGATTCATTACATCGTAGAGAAGAAAATAAAACACCTAAATCTTTTCCATTCCCTTTGCTGAAGCGCTAAGTTGCGAACCTGAAATATTTGATTTAGGGTGAGCGTTCCAACTTGCTCCGTAAGAACATTATGGAATAACAATATGCACCAATGTTAACTAACATGATTATTGAAAGCATATAATTCAATAATATATGAATGCAAGTGAAATTGTCAATGACTATTATACTGTAATTCCCATTTTATTTATAAAACTTGGGTCGATTACCTACTGACAACGTTAACGTGATCGCTAGACCAACATATTGACCGAAGCGATGTCTAGTCAATTCACTAATGTCCAATGGTTCTATTCGAAACACTTTACTGAGTATGTAATGCACGCAACCTATGTGATTGCGCATGAGTTATATATAGGTCGGGAAGGTAACCTATGTCATATAAACCTATTCTCAAAATCGGGAGTTACTCTAATCGAGTCACATTGAACACCATTTTCCATTTATTAAAACATCACATTGTACATACTCCATTTAGTTCATAAACTACATGAACTACATATACTAATATATCTAGGCAACTTGGATAAATAAGCGAATCTATACTTACCTTGGTTTAGATATACGTTAAGAAATTCCCTAACTTTATGGGACTCACGCTTTCTCGAGAATCAAAGACCTATCACAAACCATTTGTGATCAATATATGTCTAACGACCCCGAGTTCAGTCCCTAAAACCTTATGAAATTCTATGGTGGGAGTGCGCTCCTTCACTTAATGTGGTGCGCTCCACTAAGTGGGCTCGTCCTAATTGATGAAGGGAGTGTGCTCCTCGGCTAGGTGGAGTGGGCTCCACCTTGCACTGTCTCGATAATGAATAGGGCAGCAGCCACTATTCTATCAATAAATCCATGCATCAATAGCTAACATTCCCAAAATTCATTAGGGCGGACATCTAGTTAGGTAAAAATTCATTTCCAATAAACAATAACAACAATTCATAAAGAAATCATCATCCGCCATCAAATTGAACTTCAAAATTACTAAAACAAACTTACCAACATTGATGATCTCTCGATATCTAGTCATTTAAGCTCTCAATTCACGTTGAATCACCTCCCTGAATGATTCTTTCAAGATAAAACGCTAAACCCTCAACTGCTCTATCACTTTCAATCAATTTTTGAAGATAAATATGAAGGTTTTGGGTTTAAATATATGTATTTTCTTAGAGATACGCATTGTGCTATCTCCAGGCTGATCAAGTGATTAATGTGTTAAAATGACACACCTTAAAGTACCACGCATTTTGACACCATGTGTACCATGTGTAGCGTGGGCATCTGGTTGTAGTACCATGTGTACACCCGCTCGACTCTATGGTGGAATCACGACTATTGGTTCTTGACAATCTCTCATCATATGCCCAACCTGACCATACCTATAGCAAGTAAACGGCCTACAATGACGTTATGCCTAATCTTGGGCTTTTCCTAATCTTTATACCTCTCGAGAACCATCTTGACTAGTACCTCTGCATTTGCCTCGATCTCTACCACCTTGTTGTTACCGACGTGGCGCTGGTGGTGTTAGAAGAGCTAACAAAGTAGTAAGAGTAGGTAATGCAGGTCTAACTAGTGGTGACAAGGTAGGTCTACCAACTATAGTCTACAATAGTGTAGGGGATGATACATAGAGCACAAATAATGTAGTTGTCCCTGATCCCCGAGAACCTCTATCCCATCTCCTTTGTCCCTTATCCCTTTGTCTCCATCTCACAAACTCTACGATCTGATCCATTGACAATGCCGGTTCCTACGGTGACCAGATAGCAACTCTACCCAACTAGTAGGTCTCGAGAGAAAGTGCATTCTCGTAGATATCACCCAAGTTCCTAACACCTAAACAGAGCACATAAAGTCTTATATCTCGCCTGAATTCGTCTTTAAAATGGTACACATCCTCAGAGTCATCTCTTACTAAATCCCAAGCAAATTGTCTCAGATAGCCATATTGGTTTCTGTAGTTTATCATTGACTCATCTCTCGTTGTCTCACATTCTCAAACTCCTTCCTCAACCTCTTCATCACTGCGAGTGGGAAGTACTACCGATAAAACATCCTCTTGAATGTATCATAATAGTCGAAGTCTCCATTAGAAGCTATTGTCGCACGCCACCAAACATTTTTGCCTCTCGATAGTGTATTCGATGATATCTCAATTCGAATCTTTCCTTAATCCTAAAGACTCTACGTAGTTTCTCTTGAAATAATACTTATTTCTTAATCTTTCGAAAATCTAGGTGACCATCAAATTTAACTTGCTTAAGTCTGATGAAACATTCACTTACCGAACCTCTAATGTCGAGCTAGAATATGTAGGAGTGATAGACGGTGTATAACCTGTCTTTATGGTTGGTGCTATCATTATCGCTACAGTTTGTACTGCTGGAGCGGCTGGTGTAGTAGGAAGAAGCTATGGTGCCAGTAATATGTAAGTATTAGTATTAGGGGCTAGTGTCTGTGGTGTGAAGCAAAGTGTATTATGATCAAGGCAATGAAATCCTCTAACTGCAGTCATTGAGCAGCAACTCGGTTAGATAGTCTCTAAACTCATTAGCAAATGGAATACAAGGAGGCCATTAGCACTTGCATCCCCGCTATCGTGTTAGTTGGCCATCGATGTATACAAGTTAATAGCGAACGTGAATCGAGTATTATGTAGATAACGCCTATATACATATTTAAACTAACATGTACATATAAGAAATTCCCATCTCACTTTCACTCACTTCCTAACTAATAGTTTATAGGCAAGGATCGTCTGGTTTTCCTTAGCTAAAATTTGTGTTTTCTTGTTTAAATATTATTTGTTACTTATTAGAAAAGTTGGGCTCTAACACCACCAACTGTAACTTTGGTATCACATTGTGGAATAACTACATTCCACTACCTAAGCTCTATAAACTTGGGCTTTACAAACCTAGGCAATGATATCACTTGTGACGATTGTTTCTCAAATTAAGCACCACCCAACCTAATCTTGTTATCAAGCCATAACCTTACCATGTAGGACTTAACAACAAATTAGTCAACCTTATTTTTAAATAAGCATTTCTTATCCTATGTCAGTTAGTAAATTAGTGTTAATTAAAATTTAAAAACTTAATGTTTATTCAACATAAGTCTTAACAAATTAGCAGAAGCTTTTAACCTGATACCCAAGAATGTTGAAAACCAAGAAATAAAGATCACATGCATGTATATGTCAAAACGAAATAGCGATAATATATCCACATGTATCTAGTGAAGGTATTATATCTCATCTGATAAAATACAACCCTAAAAGTGTATGAAAGACATATATATAATTTGTACAACAAAGTCAAAAACCTACAATGTCCGGTGTAGCGGTGATCCACAAGCTTAGAGGTAGTCACCGATCTTCTCTTTGCCTAGTATGCTACTTGATGGATCTGCACCCACCATCACAAAAATGAATATGTACAGGAAAGTGGAAAGTAATACAGAGAGACATTTATACACATTCCAAAGTATATAACAAGTATCTAAACGTGTAAAAATAGCAACTATGCAGGAAATTAATCATGCTATGAGATACTTTAATTAAGCAAAATGAAACTGACACTCGGTTAAGTAGTAATGATTTAGGGTCGGTCGACCGTAAGTTCTATCACAAATGCCTTTATTCCACTATCTCAAGATGGAGCCGAGCTTTACATCTCTGTTGAAGGTCAGAGCTGAGCTCTACGCCTCCATAATCAATCACAAATTTGTGTCATCTATGATGTACACTTGCTAACAACCCTGAGCTCTATACCTCATGTGCTGCACAAGTTAGTGGTGAGATCCCAATATCCATGAAAGTTTAGTGGCGCCCATCTCTATTATCTCCTGGTACAAGATATAAGAACTAATTTATATTTCAAGGAGTCACATGGTTTGAAAATCCAACAATAGGATTGCATGTCTAATGCACGAATGAAATGGAATTTACAATACGGTACACCACTGCCTAATAGCACTTTATTTTATTTGACCAAATTTCTCAACAATTAAGAATTACATAGCACGTGATATAAAGTCAACGAAACTTATGACCAACAACCGATACCATGATAGCAAACTTAGAGAATGAGATGAATCAACAAGTCATGACATATAAAGTACTAAAGGAAAATCAGTCTTAATGATTATAAATTATTAATAAAAAGGAGTGAAATGTAAATAAATATCTAAATTAGTTTACTTATAACTCATGCAAGTTTCCTAGCCATTTTGGTCTCCAGATACCACAAAACTCGTATCCGAATCCCCGAGTATCTTCCTTAGGTTCCTAATATCATTAAACATGTTTTTGAGTGTGGTCAAGCCTTTAATTAGGGTATTAGACTTATTTAGATTATTTAATTTTAAGTTAGGAATTTCATATTTTTGTGTTGTCATAGCATATACGTGCTGGGTGACTTGATTTGCCCGCTAGTGATCTCAGTAGCACACTACCGCTTCTTACTAGCGTGCTATATGCAGTTAGTGCGTTAACTAACCCTTCTATGGTGCTATGTGCAGCAAAACCTAGAACTCTGCGCTTAGAATTCAGAGTTTTATGCACATATAAATCAAAGCCAACACCTTAGGACCTTTATTACACCTAACAGACGTCCAATGTAACTACCAAAATCATTCACAATGGCCATACATCAATTTTCTCCTAAATTCATCAAATTGAAAAAAAATTATTGGGTATGTTTTAATTACCTAGTTGATGAACATCTCCAACTTGATCTCTACACCATCAAACTTGATGATCTCCTTTAGTTCTTCTTCTCCAACGAGCTTACTTCTTCTTTAAATCTTTGAAATAAAATGAAATGGTTGCATGAGTTGACCAATTCAATCTTATATACATATAGATAAGGTTGATTATTAGCCTTTAATCTTGATGCGTATACGTGTCTCGAGAATAATTAAATGGCCTACACCTTGCCACAATTCCCACGAACTCTCCACTATCTCTATCTAGCAAACACCTATTTGAATCTCAATTGGTCTCATGATATGCCAACATGTATCTCGAGAATCATCACATGGCTATTGTATAAACTTGCTTAACTTAGGTTAGATTTAATATAAAATCAACCTTATGCACATTAATTCCACTATTTAAGCTACCCTCAGCCTAAATAAACTCATCACATCACTCTCTATCTTGGTCCCATGCAATCACGTATCTCGAGGCATGTCCTCTCTTAAAGATTCGACAACTAAACACAAGTAGGAGTGAATTAGTAGTCTACACATATACAGTGCACTAGGCATACACCTTAACAAATCTGACATATACCTTTGCCACCTTGCCTCGGTTAGTGCATGTATCTCGATGCGGGTCTCACGTCACGGGTCATTGATCTTGATTAAGGGATTAAACTTGGATTATAAATTCAGGCTGTGATAATCTTCTGAAAAGTATAGGCAGAGATTTAGATGATACAAGTCATTTTCTTTTACTAAGACATGTTCTAGTAAACCATGAGGTTCAATAATTGCATTGTTCGCTAAGGTAAGATTAATAGGTGTATTAGTCAAAGAACCTATTTTTAATGACTTATATAATTTAAGTGACATAACGTTATTTGATACTCCAAGATAACACATAGCTAAATCTATAAATTAAATTCTTAATGTAATGGGAATTCCATTCATTCCTAGATCATAACTTCTCAGGGATTTTCTTTTTAATTAAAGAAAACACCTTTTTTCTTATGTTTTCTTTAGATTCTTCTATAAATTTATTCTTATATTTAGAGAATTCTTTCGAAAGTTGATCATAGTTAGAAAATTGAATAATTGATTTTATCAATGGTTTATTAATTTATATTTTCTTAAATGCTCCAAGTATGTCTTCATTATTTTTTTCCTCCATAACATCATCAGCTAATCGTCGTGGAAGGATAGAATATGAAAACATATCTTCAATCAAATTATAAGAAATCATATCATTTTCATCCTTATCAATTATTTTATACTTTTATAGAGATTGTTCATATGCTTCTACTAAGGCTAAATACAATTTGTAAAGACTTTCAAGAAAAGGTGTATATTTCAATTGTTTAGCCATCCATTCTCTAGTATGAATGATGCTAACCATCATTTTTCTTCTTGTTCTTCATCCATCATCTTCTTCTTTTTCATCTTCTTTTTCATCTTATTTGTCTACTTCTTCCTTTTCTTCTTCAATAGTTTTATATCGTTTTTTATTACATTATTTAAGTATATTTCCAGTTGTAGGTGTTTCTTTTACATCACTAAATAAAGCATTGACTCGTTCTTGATTTGTAGGACCAACATTGGCTTGAGTAGGTGCTTTAGCTTGATTACTCTGTTGAGTACTTAATCTATTTATTTGTAAATTCATTAGACTTAACTAATTTTCCAGTTTGTTAATAGTAGTCACAGTCCTAATTTGATTTTGAGGAATCAGTGTAAAGTTTGGATGACTTTGGTTCATAAAATTATGCAAGATTTGCTCAAAAATTGGATTCGGATATTGAGCATTTTGTTGAGGTTGCTGATTAGGTGCAGATTGCTTTTGAGCTTCTTGTCTATAACAATTATAATTTTGATTTTGATGACAATAACTAAGATTCGAATGTGAACTTCCAGGATAATAAGTATTGTTATTTTAGTGATTTCTTGGGGTACCAGAAAATTGATTCATCATTGCGTTAACCTTTTCGGTATTCTCTTCATGTAGAATAGGGACACGCATCCATAGGATGTGTAACCTTATTACCGATTCTACAAGCATTAACTTGATTAGATCTATCAGTAACTAATAGTTTAGCAATATTTGCTAATTCATCAATTTTATCATTAGATGTACTATTTCTTTTATTATCAAATTCATAAAATTTCTTGCTTGAGGATTCAACCTTTTCACCATATTGCTTAGAATGTTTAACATTTTATTAATTGCTTCTTTTGCTAAAGTAGGTGTTGTTTTGAATAAAGATCCACCACATACTATGTTTAAAAACCTTTGTTAGAAATGATTGAGTCTTTCATAAAAATATTCTAACAATGCTCTTTAAATATATCCATGTTGTGGACAAGTAGAAATTAGTTTTTGGGATAAGTCCCTAAATTCATTAAAATCTTTCATCATCTTTCATCTTTGCAACTGTGATTTGCTTTTTGTAGGAACTAATTTTTCCAGTGGCATATATTCAACTATGAAAGCTTCAAACATTTGAGTCCATGTAGTTATTAAATCTTGGTGGAGATAGAACAACTGATCTTGTGCTTCATTTTTCAATGCAAAAGGAAAATGCTTTAAGTTTGGCTTGTTCTAATGTATCTTCTTTCGGTTTCATCTCATTAACTTTATCTTGATACCCCCTTTTAAATTTTCTGGATCTTCATTGTCTTTACCATAAAAACTTAGTTAAGGCACTAATAAATCTAGATCTAAATTCAAATTTAGGAAATCCATCAGGGTACGTAATGCACGGAGGGTTATATGTTGTAGCATTTTGTTTTGCTCGTCTAAAATTAAGTTCTCTATTATTATTAATATCATCATTAATGACATTGTCATTATTATTATTGTTGTTATTTTTTATCCTATTAGTTAAATTTTCCCGAACTTGTTGTTGTCTTAAACTTCGATTAAAAGTTCTATCTATTTCTGTAAGAAACGGATATAAAGATCTAGTAGAATTAACACGATGAAGTGTGTAGACCATACAATGTCAAAAATCCTAAAATATTATTTAAAAATTCCATGCAATGGCACCAAAAACTGACATGCGTCGAGTGTGCAACATAGCTTCCCGTATTTTCATATTATTTATAGTATTGGTAAATGGGATATCGTCATCACATGGATTTTGCATACTTCTAAGGAGAGAATTTTTGTCTTGTTTTTTCGAATTTTGTTAATCTAAGTAAATGAGTTAAAATAACAAATAAGTAAAACTATAACTACTAACTTAATTAAGCAAAGTAACTAAAATAATTCAAACAATTCAGTGCAACTTAATTAAGCAAAATTAAAATTCTATTTAATAAAATTATCTATAAAAAAATCCAAGCAAAGCCCCACTAAACAATGTAATATTCTTGGATTGGACTCAAACAGTAGAACGTAAAATCACTTAATACCCTAGTTATAATCATAACACTAGGAATCTTGAAATTATTTAATCTTAATTCATAATAGGTTGATAGCCTTTACCAAACCATCGATTTTCCTATATTTAATGCAAATTAAGTCATATTGTTATCATTGCGAACCTATCAAATGGATAAAATGCAATAAAATAGAAGTTAAGATAACAATAACGCCTTATAAAAATCATACATAATCTAAATCAAATATTAAATAGAATATGCTAATCAATAATTATATAGAACACAATCACTTAAAACATCCAGGAGGGTAATGGTGCCCTATAGATTAATCATAGTTACTACTTCTATGAATTTTTCAATAATCATAGACATAGATTTTGATAATCATATAATACAATACATATTTGCAACTATGCATGCAACATCAATCCTCATTAGTTGTAATACACAAACATAACTTATTGAAAAAGTTATTGTTCTGTATGATTAGATTCAAAGCATTAGGTTCATGATTCCTTAATTATAGCTGTATAACAATCCAAAGTATATACATGTCTAAGGTTTTCTTAGATTAATAAACTACTCATTCATGCAGGAAATAAATGGCACAATAATTTAATTGAAAGATATAATTAAATAAATACCACTTAGTAAAACAAACAGAGCTCCTTCAAACATAAAGAAACTTACTACTAATAAAAGACTAAAAGAGATTGTGGAGAGGTAGGCGAAAGAGCTTGATTTTGAAGCCCAAAGTCCTATTTATAGTCTCTTAAGTTAGACATATCGTAAATAAACTCAAATCCTTAATAGTAATCTAAAAAACTCATAACTGACCTTAGAGATTTGTTTGCGATTCCTATTTTGTACACAAATTGGTGAGTTAATCATTGGAAATTGGTCTATGCGCTCCACCGATTCATTTTGTAATTTCTAGTATATTTTTCAATTTGCTAATGATTTGCTAGCTCTTCTTTACTGCTGATTTTGATGAAGTTTTCCTATGTAACATTGTATCGTTGGTTAATCACTAGACCTTTTCTCCAGTTAACCGTTTTGCTCTTCTTCCTCTTTTCTTCCATTTCTTCATTTTCCAAATTAAATTCTGAAATCACAAAAATAAGAGAATATCTAGTGTAATATCATTATTTATATTTAAAATTAACTTAAATTACATAATAAAACAAGTCTAATTATTAATTTGTCATCAGGTCAGACGCAACACATGATAGATCTAATAGTTAATGCATATGGAATCGTGTTCATGCGCACTTGCTCATTATTGGTCTTCGAAAATCGAGTCTTGCTAAGACTTATACCTTGAGACATTGACAACAACCCTTTTTGAGATTCTTGCATATTGAACCTATTTGGTACATATTTTATTTATGCCCGTAAATGTAAGTATGTATGCTACATCGTCTAAGTCCTTTATTAAAAAAAATTCCCTAACCAATACTTGAAATTTTGCAAGGTTGGGATGTAATTTCCAATGATTATTATATAATAGACATATAGTACTAGGAAAAAAACCATGCTCCTATTGACCCTCTTGTATTCACAAGGTTCATCTTCATTTTTTATGAAATAAAATTCCTTAATTGATTCATCAAAACGATGATTCTAACTCCAAGAAGCTTGATTTAATCAATAAATAGATCTTTGAAACTTGCACACCTTCCTTGAATTCTCAGGTTGAACAAACCATTCATGCTTTATCATTTACACATCCTCAAGTAACTTTCCATTTAGAAAAGCTATTTTGACATCCATTTGTCATATCTCATAGTCGTAATATGTGGCTATGACAATTAAAATTCTAATGGATTTAAGCATGGGTACAATTGAAAAAGTCTCATCACAATCAACACCTTGAGTTTGCCTAAAACCATTTGCTACTAGCCGTGCATTATAAGTATGAACATTTCCATCCATTTCAATTTTTTTTAAAGCCCATTTACATCTAATGTTCTTACAACCTTTAAATAAATCAACCAGGTTCCAAACTTAGTTAACAAACATGGATTGCATCACATAATTCATGGCACTAGGCCATTTATCTGCCTTAAGACTTAATACAGTCTTCTAATAAGTAATAGGCTCATTTCGATCCATAAGCAACACCTAACTACTATCAGTAAAAAGAAATTCAAATCACTCGGGCTAATGTATTACCATACAGACCTATATGGGCCTTATGATACCTGTGGATGTTCAAAAAGTTAAAGACTATATTGATCTCCCATTAGCAGTTGAGTGTTTATTTGTGGTTCTTGAATTTCTTGAAGACTTACTTTATCCCCCATTTTTCTCTTTTAAGATAAACTCTTTTTCGATAAAGACATCATTCTGAGCAACACAAACTTTATTCTTAAGAGGATTATAAATGTAGTATCCTCTAGTTTCATTAGGACAACAAACAAATTCACTTTGTTCTCTCTCGGGTTATCACTCATCGTGCTCCCGATGTTCAATTTTTGCTCAGTTTATTTCTACAAAATTGTAGAGCATCGAGAGACAGTCAGTCCGAGCTAAATTTTCGTGAACGAAATGAGGAATTCATACTACAATTTGTAAATAATTAGTACTAATCATTTTTCTTAATTCAATTTGAATTCGCATGGTTTCTATATTTTTTTGCGGGATTTTGATAGAAATTAGTAGGAATTATTGAAAATCGATGCTTTGGATTGATTTGCAAAAAAATTGGAATAAACCCCACTGGCATGGGCTAAGGTTTTGATGAATTGAAATGATGTGATTCAATTGATACCTATTTTGGAGATGTTTTATAGTTAACATTTATTTAAATTGGATTTCCAGATGAATGAATTAATGGTTTTGATCCAATTTGACTCTACTGTTTGTGGTAATATTTTGATGTTGAAATCGAGTGGTTTCATGGTGTTTGTTGTCAAGTTTTGAAGATTTAATTGTGAGAATATTGATTTGGAGACGTTTTCAATTCAAAATAGATAGAGTTTGTCTAGTTGGCATGCCGTATTGAAAGATTCATAACTTCTCCGTTAGTGATCTGATTTGAGTATTCATGGAGTCTATAGAAAGTAGGGCATGCGTACTACAAGTTCATTTTAGGTCATAATAACAAATATTGAGGTTTTCAAGCTTAAAAGTTACCCCAAGTTAGCTAGTTGAAAGTTAGTTGAAAAAATTATATAAATTAATGTGTTTGGAAACTGTTCTCAAACGTACGTTGGCTGGAATTTTCATTGGGTTTAGTAATATGGTTTAACTTCAAACTGGATCAATTAATTGGGTAAGCAGGGAAGCTATTGAAACCATGTTCAAGGTGATTTAACATTCTAGGAACCCCAAAAATTAAGCCATAAGTTGATCATTTGTAAGTAAACACTACAGGGATCTTTAGTATTGATTGAATATTTTTGTACCTATAATTGTATCATAGCTTTCATTACATTTTATCATTCTTAGTCATGCATACATAGAGTGAGTGAGGTGGATAAGCTTGTTTTTGAGTCTGGTTTACCTAAAATTATGTTTCACTCCCACCTCTACGCTGTCTAGCGAGACTAGCAGAGTCTAACGCCAACAAGTTATCTTTTGCATTTCATGATCTCTTGATACTGTCTTTGTACTATTTTTGGAAATCGATGTCTTATTATAGTTAGGAGATATGGACAAAGTGGATTGCATGTCATGTTGACACATATATCTTGTTGATTATTTGGAAATGCAATTACATGTCTCTATGTATCATACTAACTATTACAGGAGTACAGATAAATGTAGGAATTTACTAACCTTCCATCTTTGAGTTGTTTTTGATGATGTCAGATTCTATATGAAGATAAAAGGCGAACAAACAAAACTTTAACATTTTGGTAATTGTCTACAAAAGTTAAACTAAATTCTTGTTGTAAATAGTTTATATTTAATTTTTTGGGATTCTTCGGGTGAGTGTAGGACGTGAAGTTCATTTAAATGGTTAGGATATTCTCCTAAGTTCTTTTAAAATACTTAGAGAGGTTTATGATTCAATTTTGATCTATTTGATATTGTGAAGTTGGGATTCAGCTATCGCGGACTCTAAGTTAATTCAAAATTTTGAATTTGATATGGATAATATGTTTTTTAAAGGCCACTTTTACGAGAGGTGCTGCCAAAACTTTGGTTAAATACAGACATGATTTCCTAATATGCTCCAATTTAACAAATTATGAATCGAGTTTCATTGAGGATGTAAATTTAGTTTTTGGAGCATTGCAAATGATTGAAATAATTACTACATTGAGGTTAAAGTCGAAAGAATAGATTAGGCTGACTAGATTATAATAGGATTAAGTTAATCTAGGCCGGTCAGTCATCTTAGTGATGAGGGGGCTGACAAACTTGGTATCAGAGCTTAGGTTTTGCTCAATTGAGGATAAACTTTGGTAGAGATCCAAAATGTGATTGAGTGCGATTAGTTAGGAAGTGATTGTAAGCTAGGGTATTTGGATTATTATTTTATATTTGTGTTGTATGTATGTGTTATCACTACATATGCAATAGGAAAATTACTCTCCTTGTCCATTCGATACTCAGCCCGTAAGATACAACGAGTAAGATTTGAAACAGATAATTAAAAGAGAGAATAGACTTATTAAATGAAACTGAGTGTAAATTGTTATAGAATATACTTGGGAAGTCTAAATTCACAAAGTTGTTATGTGTAGTTTGGTATTAATGTAATTGATGAAAGTATCAGTTATGAAACCAATAAGAAATTGGTTGCAAGGAAAGTCCAAATGATTTAGGTACGTAAGTAGTGAACATGGATTTCTTGGAAATCAAAAGTATCGAATTATTACAATTATAAAATACTCTGGAAAATGTTAAAATAGTTCAATATGGAAAACATAGACACTTGGTTATGAAAGTAGAAATTGAATAGATAACTGAATTTGATTGCAAAATCATAATGGAATTGTGATTAGATCAATTAAGTTGTCTAAGTTGGTTTCTACGAAAATAAAATACTTTGAAGTAAAATATTGTCTCCTTTTCAAAATAAAACACCAAGTATATATTGTAGTAGAACCATGGTTTAAAACAATCGAATGCCTTCCAAAATAAGTACTCAAAGTTTTGATTGTTTATTACTAAGGTTACTTTTCCATAATCTTTGTTAACACCAGATTAGGTGTTGTTACAAAACAAAGTTAACAAAAAAATCTTCTAACTTAAAATGAAAATTGTAGTAATAAGATCAACGTATTAGAAGTTAAGGTATTGGGGAAGTTGTCTAATGATACCCTTAATTGGCCATTGAACATCAACACAAGTGATTGTGTTTTGAGATTTAAAGTACCCGATAATCACTTCTGACGACATTAAGTTATGATGTTTATCACCACAACTTAAAATATAACTAAAGAAGAGATAGACATACTGATTGACAATTAGTAAGTGATTTGTATAGGATGTTAATATGACCTCCTATATTGTGAGAATTTTCATTGATAGGAATTAAATGATTGAAACAACATCCTTTAATAGTTTGAATAGTCATTAATTTAATCATAGTTTTGAAATTCAAATTCTTTAATCTCTTCGGTTAAATAACAATGGATAAGTAAAATCATCAAATAGTGAATTAATGACTAGTAAGATATTTAGCTATCTCACATAATCTCCTTAAAAGTCTCGAATTTCTTTTTGAGAAAAAGAAAAGTCGAGAAATCTAAGACAAATAGAAATAAAATAAAGCAATAACAAAAGGTAGAACTGTTTGAGTTGTGAAATTTCTCTCTTTCGAATAAAGGTAAGCTAAGAAAGACTTCAATTCATTGCCAGAATAATCATAATAAGTCGTATTATCCTTTGCTAAGTTTTCAAAAAAAGAAGAAATATAAATTGCCTTTCTAAGTTAAGATTAAAGAGTTGTAAGTGGCTTGGTTGTTGAGCGAAAGTCGTGGTTTGTTTATTAATGGACTAAGATTGAGATCAATTTGAGAATAGCTAAGATTGATAAAAAAATGAATGGAATAGACGCTATGTATAAAACAAAATGAGACGTGGAGATGAATTTTGACTGATTTAAGTGACACGAATTAACTCCTTTAGTCAAGGCAAAACACTGGAGTAGTTGTGCATGACCAAAAGTCTGAGTAACTATGTATCATAATCACAATTCATTTATAGCATAAAAGACTAGTGTAAAGCGTTCACTAATCTTTGAATAATAGAATGAATCAGTGATAGTTGGAATAAAAGAGTCTATGAAGTTTTGTTATAGTCAATTGGAAGCTAAAGTATAGAAAACTAAATGGTCAAGAAATTCTCACGTAAGTATGATGAAACTTAACATATATTCACAATGATCTTTTAAAGAATTAGACTCAAGTGTTGAGAATTTTGAACCAAATTAGTATACAATTAATATCATTGAATATGTTGTATATTGGTTCAATTATAGTGTTACACCACGCGATCAGTTAGTGGTGAAGTTTTAAATTAGCGCACTTGTTAATGTAAATTGGAGTTAATGTAAGATACATGTGTTATGATGAAAATACAAATGAAAATGCAAAGCGATGTTTGACTCATAGTTCCGTTAGTTAGTAGTATTCCTAGTGGTTTGTAAAATATTAAATTGAGGACGGTATATCTGACTGAATATGTTAGGAGGATTAAATATTCTTCCACTATAATTGAAGGAAGTCAGAAATGTATTGCGTCGAGGCAATAATAGATATCATATTTATAACTTATATGGTATACAATTTAAAAGTTCTACTGTTAAAGTATAATCATCGAATATGTTGATATCTCTATTCAAATATGTATGTCTACACAAATTAAGGATAACTATCTCTATTTAGGTAATGAAAGAAATCTAGTGAACAATAATGATGGAGATGTGAAATCTAAGAAATTTGGCAGTTTAGTGAAAGAATGAGGTTCTTTGTGAACTCATGCATAGAAAATGATTTGACAAAGTTAGAAAGGTCATTAATTTTCCAACCAATCAAAGAGAAATTTAAGTGAATTAGCCGACGAGTCAAAAAAATGGTAATTACTTTCTAGTCCACAATGTAGATAATATTATGAGCATATTTTTAAGGAATGAGTGAGAGTTGCATGGCGTGTTAGGTTTCATTTTCAGATCAGATTGTAATTCGAGATCTCTTGTCATGGGATGAAAGATGTAATTAGATATCTATAGTCATAGGATGACTTGTGTAATTTCAAGTTTTTGTTGAGAAACATTGGAATGGTGTGGATCAGATAGATACAAAACTTTACTTAGTATATAATGTCGTGTTCAAATATTATTTGCATCACTGTGTAATTTTAGACTAATGATAGTCTATGAATTGTTTGATCGACAATTCTAATAAAATATGGTTAGTGATGAGAAAATAAACTTAGATGTGTACCAGAGTTTGGTGGATAGGGAAAGAATTATTAACATATTATGGAAAAATATAAAATTACGAATGAAAATGGTGTATGAAAAGCAAGATATGCTAGATCTTGCCAAGTATTAATGCTTGAGTGGGATTCAAGGCATGAAATATGATATAAAGTAAGGTTATTAGATATTCCAAAAAGTTGATTGTTTTACTCGTCAGAAATTAACATATTGCATAAATTTACAAAGTAACAAAGATAATTGTTCATTAAACCAAGAATTTCAAAATGAAAAGTTGAAATGGTTATGATCTCTACCATATAGTTGTTGAATACAACAAAATTGAATGGATACACTTAACGGTTCACCTTGGAAATGAGTTTTACAGTTTTGAATTAAAAAGAGTTATATATGAAGATTCATTTTTTCATATCTCTTTTGGTTTAGTAAATAATGAGTTCAAATTTTGAGGAGGAAATTTATAATTAGTTGGGAAGATTGTGACATCTAAGAATTTCATAAACTTGATTAGGATGGAAATTAAGTATTTTCGAATTTAATTTGTGATTCAAGTATCCGATGTGGGACCTATGTATTAAGGGGTGGTGATCATATGTTTAAATATTATTTTTGTGTCCTGCATGCCTACTGGATGAAATATATAATATTTTGTTGAGAAGTCGTGGTGTGTTGTTATATCCTCAGTTTTTCATAGTCTAGGTTGCAAGTGCTTGTCTAAAGGGTATGAGTGAAATAAAAATGGTTAGTTGTTTGAAAACTAGTAAATCAAATGTCAAATATTAAGTGGGATTTTGCCTCGGTTTATGTGCAAGTTGAGATCAGTGTTAGTGTAAGATGAGAATGAAGTTAATGCAAGACCTTACCTTAAATTTCGTATTAGTTGGCGGTGGTCGAGGTTGAAATTGAGTCTGAATTGGTGCAAGTTCAGTTTAGTATGGCAAGAGAATTAGTCCATAAGCCATCAGTATGTCATGGACGAAGTAAAGATTTTTGGGGTTTTAGTGTGATCAAAACAAATGTTATGGACGCCTTATAAAGATTAAGTATTTTGTTGAGGGTTTAGTTCAATTAGGTGGGAAATCGAATCGAAAAAGAGTGTTGGAATTTAAAACACCTCAAAATAGGGATTTTAGGAAGTAATAAATAAAAAGAAATTAAGCTGCATCTAAGCAGCTGAGGGTTTATATATATATATATGTAAGTCAAATGAAAATAAAAAAATTTGTTTAATTTCAAAAGAGAAGGAATGTTAGTTCTTTCTCTGAACCCTCTCCCTCAGGTTTTCACTTAGCGCAGTCGCAACGTTCGATTTTCGCTCGGCTTCTTTTCATGGAGGAAATGAGGTATTCGACCCGAAATTTGGTAAATAATCAATGCTGGGCATTTTCCTTATTTCAATTTGAATTTTTGTGATTTCTTGATTTTTTTTTCTGGATTTTGATAGAGATTAGTAGAAATTGCCGAAAATTGATGTTTTGGATTGATTTGCAAAAATTTGGAATAAATCCTACTAGCGTGGGTCAGGGTTTTGATGCATCGAACTGATGTGATTCAATTGACAACTATTTCGAGATGTTTTATAATTGATATTGATTTAAATTTGGTTTCTTGATGAATGGATTAATGTTTTCGATCCAATTCGACTCTATAATATGTGGGAATATTTTGATGTTGAAATCAAGTGGTTTCGTAGTGTTTGTTGTTGAGTTTTAAAGACTTAATTGCAAAAATATTGGTTGGGAGACATTTTTTAGTTCAAAATAGATATAGTTTGCCTTGTTGACATGCCATATTGGAAAATTTATAACTTCTCTGTCGGTGATCTGATTTGAGTGTTCTTGGAGTCTATATAAAGTATGACATGAGCAATACAAGTTCATTTTAGGCAATCATGACAAATATTGAGGTTTTCAAGGTTAAAAAGTTACCCCGGTTGGCTAGTTGAAAATAATTTGAAACAATTATATAAATTAATGTTTTTTGAAACTGTTCACAAGCGTTCTTTGGTAGCACTTTTAATTGAGTTTAGTGATTTGGTTTCACTCGAAACATAATTCATAATGTAATTGTGTATGTTGGGAAGCTATTGAAACTATTTTCAAGGTGATCTACCGCTCTAGGGACCCTTAAAATTAAGCCTAAAGTTGGTTGGTTGTAATTAAACCATATAGAGATCTTTACTATTGATTGAATATTTTTCTACGTGTAATTGTATCATAGTTTGCATTGCATTTTATCATTCTCGTCATGCATACAAAAAGTGAGTGAGGGGATAAGCTTATTTCAGAGTCTGATTTGATTAAAACTAGGTTTCAGTAATGCCTTTATGCCGTCTAGTGAGACTAGTGCCGTCTAACATTAACAAGTTTACTCTGAATTTCATGATCTCTTAATACTTTCTTTGTACTATTTTCTGAAGTCGACATCTGATTATAGTTATGAGACAGCAACATAATGGATTGCATGCCATGTTGACATATATATCTTATTGATTATTTAGAAATGAAATTACATATCTCCATTTATCAGACTAACGATTCCAGGAGTACAGATCAATGTAGGAATTTACTTACCTTACATAGTCGAGTTATTTTTTATGATGTCAGATTCTATTTGAAGATAAAATACGAACGAACAAGACTCGAAGATTGTGGCAATTGTTTCCAAAAGTTAAACTAAATTTTTATAGTAAATTGTTTATATTTATTGTTTTGAAGATTATTTTCTTGGCTATGAGAGTCTCCAAAGTTAGTTTGAAATACATTGAGATGTTTATGATTCAATTTTGGCCTATTTGTAATTTTGAAGTTGTGATTAAGCTATCAAAGACTCTAAGTTAATTCGTAAATTTGAATTGATATATATATATATATATATATATATATATATATATATTATGAAAAGCGGGGATTTGTGAGTCCTTCTAGTGCTCTCCCCAATTCTGTTGTCTATTTGGTGAACTTTTCTGGGGGACACTTTTAGCGGAACTGCTGCAAAAGTTTGGCTTAATTACGGACATGATTTTCTAATTTGCTCCAATTGAGCAAATCCTGAATTAAGTTTCATTAAGGATGTAAATTTAGTTTTTGGGAGCTTGCAAAGGATCGAAATAATTATTACTTTGAGATTGAAGTTGAAAGAATAAATAAAGCTGACTAGATTATCCGATGATAAAAGTAATCTATGTCAGTCAATCGTCTTAATGCCTGGGGGGCTGATAAGTACAGATTTTGCCAGCTATTCCTAATGTTATTAGGATTCGTTGGGAATGGCTGAGTCTCAATTTTGTTGTATTGCAATTTTATTTCATAAGTAACTTATGCATCTTTCTTAAAAGTCAATGTAAAGGTAACATTGATTGAAAAGACTAAAAAGTTTCATAATTTCAACATGGATATGTACCTAATTAATAATGCTATAAATGAATGAAATATATAAATAAAAAATAAGCAAGTTTATAATACAAAGTTGCATAATAGCCAACAAAATACAAATAACTTGATCATCCCCCCTCTTAATGAAGCTACTCCGGAGCTTAACTTTCAAAATTAAATCTAAAAGAGAGTCAAAAGGAGAGAGAATAAAAACAAACTTTACTAAATCTAGATATCCTACTAAAAAATAAAATAACTTAAGGAAATGCCAAATATGGCTGCCTCCCATAGTGTTGTTGTTTATAGTCGTTTGCTTGACTAATTGAGGAATCAGTTTTTGTTAAGCGTGAGCAAATCAATATACGTTTCAAATGGTTCCTCTTCAAGAATGTCTTCACTAAGATATGAGAGTCATCCATCATCAGTGATCTCATCACGATCATTGAATTGCTCCTCTTCCATTTCATCAAATTATATCCCATTTTTGAATGGTACTACTTCATCATCAGCCTATACTGTAATGATGCGCTCACGTACGTTACTGATAGCACCGAAATTTGATAGGAATGATATACCTAATAATATATGATCATCTAGATCATTTAGATTGGTTGGCAACATGATTAGAAAATGTGCAATGATGGTGAACAAACCCACTCGTACGTCTACATTCTTTGATACTCCTAAGAGGCAGTACAAGTACCATTTTTCTTTGACACTATAAAAGGAGGTTTACAATAAATCCTCAATTATATTTAAAGGAACCAAGGTTCTGGCATAAGTTTCATGTCTGCTCATATATCGAGCTCAACTTCTTAAAACGACGTCTTTTTGGTTTTTATGTGAAGGTATGTTTGTCCTAGATCCTCTATAAATATTTTGGCAACATTGTCATTCTCACCATACTCCTCGTAATCTGAGTCATCCTTGTCGCACTTGTATGGGTATATAGCGAGCTATTTATCTTTTTTGATTTCTTATTATTTTTCTTTCAAGGTATTTGACAAGTCAATAATTAGACATATTTTATAATGTAGTTTTAGTTAATTTTATATATAACTGATGATATAACACTAGGTAGTCTCCTATTTTCATGATTTCAGGATTTAATTAGAAAAAATGAAGAAATGGAAGAAAAAGAGGAAGAAGAGCAAAACATTAAACTGGAAAACATGACCAGTGATTAGCTAGCCTTATGAGATTACAAATGATATGCCATAAGAATCGAAAATAGAGAAGAGCCACCAAATTCATATCGAATTAGGAGATACATAGGAATCGCTGAATAAATAGGTAGAGTACATAAATATATTTTCAGTGATTAACTCAACAATTTTTAAAGAAATTTTATTTGCAAACAAATTGTTGAGGTCGGTGTCTAGTTTTTTAATAAGAACAAGGAATTTGAATTTATCTGTGATATGTATACTTAGGGAAACTATAAATAAGACCCTAGGGCTTCAAAATAAAGAGCCCAATACTAGCTATTATTAGTTTTAAAGTCTTTTCAATGAGGTTTTATATTATTTCATTGTTCATTTCTTTTGAAGACTCTTTGGAGATTAAAGATTTAATTAATAGAGTTATTTCACATTAATGTCTTTTAATTATTTATTTATTGCAAAGTTTATTATTAATATGTGTGAGTAGTTTATTATTTTAAACAATACTCTACACATGATTGGAAACCATTCATCAATTTAGTCATAATTAAGAATTTATTTGCTTAAAGCTTTAAACCAATCACTCACATCAATCATGGTTTTAGTAAGGTGTTTTTTGCATATTACAACTAATGGTTCTTTTTATTGAGTGCACAGTGGCCAATATGTTTCTTAATATAGAGTATTTAAATCTTTGTCTATGATTATTAACAACAATTATAGAGGTAGTAGCTTAGATTAATCTCTTGGAAAAAATACCCAAATGGATATTTTCGATGATTATGTTCCGGGTTATTCAATGATAAAAATAATTCTAGTTTTATTTAGGTTGAATTAGTTATGACTTTTGTTGAGTGTTAATGTTATCGTAATTTCTAGTTTATTGCATTTTATCCAATAAGTAGATTAACAAGGATAATGATATGGCTTAGTTCCATTTAATATAAAAAATTTGATAGTTTTCTAAAGGTTATCAATCTATCCTAATTAGAGTTTAATGATTTAGGATCATTATATAAATATGATGATTTGATTATAACTATGCTTTAATGAAAATACCATGATGTGATGGTTTACATATCATTTTATAAAATGTATTGTTTAGATATTTAATTTATATTGATTATTTGATTGTTTGTTTGAATTGCATTAGATTGGTTTATTGAATTTAAATTTTTTTATAGCTTAATTATTTTAATTAATTGATTGTTTTGTTTTTAGATTGATAATGTTCAATTTCGATTTTAATTATATTAGTTAAATGACAACAAATTAATCCTATAAAAATTTAAGGTAGTCTTAACTCTGAAGAGACTTGCAAAAATCTCACTGGAGAAGACATCCCATTTACCACTACTATAAAAAATAGGAAAATACGAAAAACTTATTATGCACGCTCAATACATGTCGATTTTTTAGATGAAATAAAACTTTAAGGTAGCCTTAGTTCTGAAGAGATTTGCATAGCCAAGTTTTGGTAATCATGTTAATAATCAGGGTTATCAAAGATATAAAACATCAAATCATTCAGAAAAGGAAAAAAATCAAATATTTCAAACATTACAAAATGATATGACTGAGTTGAAAAACCAATTGTGTCTGATGGCAACACAAATGAATGAATTTGTTAATCAAAGAAAATTACAATCTCAACCTTATCCTAATTTATACAAAAAGCACCAATCATAAAATTAAGTAGTGGTTAGTAGATGGATGAACCTAAAATGCCAAACCAAATAATTTTTAGAAAAGAAATGGAAGCAGAATTAGAAAAAGAAATTGATGTAACAAGTAATAAGATTCTCAACGAAAAGGGTGAAGAGCTTGATAAAGACGAACCAATTAATATAAAACAACCATTCCTCATCATCAGAAGATAATATAAATGCAAAGAAATGGCAGGAAGAAAAACAAATTTCCAATACATTAAAGAAAGTAGTTGTTAATATACCTTTGTTTGAAGTCATTTAAAATGAACCAAAGTATCTAAAATTTATAAAAGATTTATGCACTAATAAGATTAAATCTAATGAAAATGTATGTCTAGAAAAACATGTGTCAGCACTTTATCAAAAGAAACTACCTCCCAAATGTTATGACCATGGAATGTTTTTCGTTCTATGTACATTTAGAAAAAACTAGTATGGTGGTACAATTAGCCAATAGATTAACTATTAAACCTATAAGAGTACTAGAAGATGGACTATTCAAGGTTAGAAATTTAGTCTTCCAAATAGATCTAAATGTTTTGGATATGAAAGCAATATAATTTCTCTAATAGAACTTCTATAATTTTAAGAAGACCATTTTTGAAAATAGAAAAAGAGAAGATTGATATTTCAAGTGGAACTTTAACAAAGGAAGTAAATGACGATACAATGAATTTTCAAATATATGACACAATGCCATACCTATTGGATGTCTTTTCTTGATGCACAATAGATATGATAGACCCATTGATAGACAAATCTTTTAGAAAATATAAAACAAATAAATTGGAATTGATAATAGAAGATTTAGAAGAAGATGATGATAGAGATGAGGAAAAAAAAGAGATAATATGTACTTTGGAATTGTACAATGAACTACCAAAACTTATTTATTACCTAGATTTATCTATATCTTATTCAAAACATTTACTTTCTATAGTTAAAGCCCCAAAATTGGATCTTAACACTTTACCATATCATTTGAGAATGTTAATTTAAATGACTACAACAATTTACCAATGATAATTTCTAATAAACTGACAAGTTTAGAAGAAGATAGACTAACAAATGTACCGAAAGAATTCAAAGGAGCAATAGGATTTACTATAGCTGATATTAAAGGAATATGTCAAGCTACGTGTATGCATAGGATAAATCTATAGACTGACACAAAAGCTTCTAGACAAGCTCAAAATACATTAAACCTGCCTATGATAGATGTAGTAAAAGCTGAAATATTAAAATTATTAGATGCAAGAATGATGTTTTCCAATAGTTGATAGCAATTAGGCAAGCCTTGTCCCAGTAGTTCTTAAGAAGTCTGGAATTATATTAATTACAAATGAGCATGGAGAATTAGTTCCAACTTGAATACATAATAGTTTAAGAGTGTGTATAGATTACAGGAAGTTGAATGCCTTAACTAGGAAAGACCATTACACTTCCATTTATAGATTAGACGTTAGAAATATTAGCTAAAAACCTATTACCATTGTTTGGACGGTTATTAAGATCTTAATCAAATAATGTAGCCCCAGAAGATCAGAAAAATAAAACTTCTACTTGCCATTTTGGTACATTTGCTAGTCTTATGCCTTTTGGTTTATGTAATGCACCTGCAACTTTTCAAAGATGTATGGCTAGAATTTTTTCTAATTATATGGAAAATCTTATTGAAATGTTCATGGATTGTTTTACTATTTTTGTTAATTCTTTCGATGAGTATTTGGTTAATTTAACTAAAGTGCTTAAGAGATACATAAAAAAGAATTTAGTATTAAATTAAGAAAATTGTCATTTCATGGTAGATCAATGACTTATATTACGACAAATAGTGTCAAATAATGGAATAGAGATAGATCTAACAAAACTTCCAATAATCAAAACGTTACCTTACCCCTCTATGGTTAGAGAAATATGTTCATTTCTTGGCCATGTTGAATTTTATAGAAGATTTATGAAAGCTTTTTCTAAAATAATACAACCTTGATGTAAACTTTTATAAAAAGACGTTACTTTTGAATTTACCAATGATTGCTAGATAGCATTTAATTAATTAATAGATTTTTTAACAACCACACCTATGATTAAATCACCAGATTTGCCATTACCTTATGAAATATTGTGGAATTCAAGTAACTATGCAGTTGGAGTTGTTTTATTTCAAAATAAGAAAAGATTCCCATGTTGTATATTATGCTTCTAGGACAATAGATCTAGCCCAACATAACTATACCAATATGGAAAATGAATTTGTAGTGGTAGTGTTTGCCTTAAAAAAAATTAGACCTTACTTATTAAAAACAAAAAGTGATACTTTATTCGGACCATGCATCATTATGATACTTAATAACAAAACAAGATTCAAAACCCAGACTAATAAGAAGTATATTACTTCTACGGGAATTTGACCATACAATAAAATATAAGAAATGAGTCAAAAAATCTGGTAGCAGATCATTTAAGTAGGTTAGAAAATAGAGAACCACCTATACTATTAAGGGATGAATTTTTGGTTGAACGTTTGTATAGTATAAAGACTGGGGGCACTTAGTATGCTGATATAACTAATTATTTTACCACCAACAGGTTATCACCTATTTGGCGAGAGCTTAAAAGAATAAAATTATAAAGCATTGACAACCTTATTTATTGGATGATTCCAATTTATGGAAATTTTGAACCGACCAAACAATTAGGAAACCTATACCACGGTCGAAAGTAGAGTCAATTATATCTCATTGCAATATTTATGCTTATGGAAGACATTTAGGTTCACATAGAACTACTCATAAAATTTTAGATTCCAGATTTTTTTGGCCCACTTTATTTCATGATTGTTTTCTTTATATAAAATCTTGTCCAAATTTCAAACAAACAGGAAACATAGTACATAAAAATCAAATGCCTTTACTTCCTATTCTTTTTTGTGAAGAGTTTGTTGTATGGGGTATATATTTATGGGACATTTTCCACCATCAAATGGTTATGTATATATTTTACTTGTAGAGTATATATTTAAGTAGGTAGAAGCAAAAGCTGCTAAAACTAATGATTTAGAAACAGTGGTTAATTTCCTTAAGACAGAGATTTTTATAGTTTTTAGAGCAATTAAAGCACTTATTAGTGATAGAGGTTCATATCTTTTTGTGATCGATTAGTTGCTAATCTACTTGCTAAGTAAAATACAAACTAGTAGACCAGCAGAAACATCAAATAAATAAATAAAGTCAATACTGAAAAAAAAATTAGTCCAACACTTAAGCATTGGGATCTTAGATTTGAAGACGTATTATGTGCATATAGAAGAAAATTTAAGAAACCTAAAGTTATGACTCCTAATAGGTTAGTATTTAGAAAAACATGTCATTTATTGGTAGAACTACAACATAAACCTTATTGGGCAGTAAAAACATGTAACGTGAATTATAAAGAAGTAAGAAACCAATGTAATTTGAGTCTGCAAGAATTAGAAGAACTTAGGAATGATGCTTATGCAAATGCATTAATTTATTAACATAAAATTAAAGAATTTTATGATTAAAATTAGTTCCTAAAACTTTTTCAAGTAAAAGATAATGTTCTACTCGTTCTTCAAGACTTAAAGTATTTATGGGAAAACTTCGTTCAAGACGGATATGACCTTTTATGGTTATGAATTTATTGCCTCGTGTTTTAGTAAAAATAGAAAGCTTAAAAATGCGAAAAAAATATTTAATGTAAATGGTCATAGGTTAAAACATTATTCTGAAAATTTCATTGAACATGATATGGAGATTATCAACCTAGTGCCAATGAAACAAAGTCTGAAACATAATGAAAAGAAGTTCAATGTTGACATCAATGTGGGTGAAATTGTTAAGGAAGAAGCAATTAAACTCTAGATGTGTAAAAAGCGGCGCAATAAGAAGAAGAAATCAAAGAAACAACAACTTAAAGTGCAACAACATGAAGAGAAGCAACCGGTAGAAGAAGAATTTACTGAAGAGCAACTAAAGCATCAAGATCTAGGAAATATAATTGAAATTTTCAAATATGACCAAAAAACACTCTTTCTTTAGGCACTGAACAATGAAGTCATTTTTCTTGGTGTTCTAATTGAAATATGAGTTGATATGAATATCTGACCAAAATAATGGTTCAAAAAGGCCAAGTTGAAAATTGATTTAATGCCACCTTTGGTTGTCAATAAACTAGATGGTGTTAAGATATTTCCATTAAGAATGTTGTTGAATGTGCTAGTGCAAGTGTACTACTCAAGCATCTCACCAACTTCTTGGTGGTATTACTGATTAATAAGAATTACATGATATTGATGCGATGAAATTTTCTCAAGAAGGTTGGAGCTTTTCTCGTTATAGATAAATGCATAGTTATGCTTAAGATTAGAAATGACTATATGTGCCTCAAGATGGTTATGAGATGGTCGATTACTTCAATGATGATAATTACGACAATAGCTATGAAAGGGAAAATTACAACTATGATGATTACCCTAATGTTGACAACTACTATGAGGTTAGTGTACCTATCAAAGGACGTTATGTGAATGTTGAGAATGATAAAATAGATGAAGATGTCAAGAATGATGAAGAATCGATTGATGGTCAATTTGACTCGTTCAAGCTTAATGATGACTGATCTCATCCATCAAGTCCTGCTAATGACTATAAATAACATTGCTCTATGGAAGGCAACCCATACTCTATCCTTACTTCCAGTTTTAGTAATAAGATTAGTTAGTTGTATTTATATTCTCTCAACTTTTCAGTATTAAAATAAGAATATTTTATAAATATAATTCTGGAATAATTTCATATGAGGAAGGTCGATTGAGCCAATGTCTTTCCATATTATTAGATTAGGATAATTGAAATATTTATTTTCTCTTTCTTTTTAACTTTCTTTTGGGATATTTCCCAATTGAGAGGGGGGTGATTGAGTTGACTTTCAGTTAAACTATATGTGACTTTAATAAAGTAGTTAGTTAGTAGTACAATGTGCGTGCAGCAAGTATAACATCTCGTTTGTAGTAATAGTGCAATCAACTTACATTGATCACGGATATCATTCTCTGGGAAATGTTTTTGCAATAGTTGTTAATTACCTAGTTAACTCGATGCTAAGGAATTTACTTTTAAATTTTTTTAATACTAAACTAAACTATTCTAACAAATCGAATTAAACTTTACTTGAAACTCTTATACTAAGGATATCTTAGTTCACACTTTTCACCTGGGTAATTTAGTACTATGCTTTGTATTTATGTTTACATCTTAATACGTCGCGTGCAATGCCTAATTAGAATAAATAGATTTCCTTCAAATCAACTTCAACCCACTATTGTGCAAACTAGAACTCTACCTATGATGTGAAAAACATAAGCTCCACTTTGCTTTAAGTCTTAAATCATTGGATTCATAACCAACTAAGTTTACTATCAGTGCCTCCCTAGTCAACAACTATCACTCGATGTTGTGTATTTTACGGTTATACCGTTCATATCCGAATTAAAAGCTTCAATGACCATGATAACTTCTAAAGCGTAAGGTCGTTAAACATGTGATCAAGATGTCTAAAACATTACTCTAAGAATCAATAAAAATTCTAATCATTGCACTTTTTATAATCAGTTTTCACTCCTATTCAAAGCATAACATTCATACATTTAGATCAATTGATTCCTAGGAAAAATAGACTACTCGCAATTCATTGAAACACACATCACAATTAACAATGGAAATCATTATAAATCATAAATGATGGAAATCATTATAAATCATAAATGAATGTAAATATTTGCTCGAATTTAATCAACGAAACCAAAATTGAATTGCAAACGTGAAGTGTTCAACTTGTTTTTCACATAAACTCCTTAATACCACAACTCAATGTAAAACCTATGCATAAATTACTCTAATGGTGCCTAATAGTTGGTATGTGGTAACTTTACCACATCCTAATACCTATTTATACCCCTTCATTATAATAATTAAAAACCCAACTTTACAATTTAACTCGAATTAAAACTCCACTTTCTTTTTCTTGCTTCTTTGGCATTGTTACTTGCTACCACGACACTGTGCCTTATGTGCCACTGCGCCGCCACTATGCGAACACTGCTTATTAATTTCTTTCACTCTCTAGTGTCCCCGCACTGTACCCTGCTCCTCTAGTTCCATCCCTATACTCTATAGCATCGCCACTGCGCCGAACCTCCAAAGTTGATTTTCTCACTTTATTTTCTTACTCACTTTGTGCATTAGGTTCCTACGTAGTGCCCTTTCTTCTAACATCGCCACCTTATGCTGCCACAATGCCAAGTGTTTTTTGTTGGTTTTTTCTCCGTTTCTTTTTGTTTTTCCTCAATTCCATCCTTTACCCTTTAATTCCTTGAAAATGTAATAATACCTTGATTTAGAGGTCATTTAAGGATATTTATACTAGATATACGACTAAAATATATGTGTAAATAATCACTTATATAATTTCTCCAAACTTAAGATTTGGAGCGTCCTGATTAATGTCGTTTCTATTAAGTCTCATAATAACTAATTCTCATCCAATTTATGTTGTTCATGGAGTATCCATTAATTTACTATGTTTAAAGTTTATAATTCCGTTGAGATTTTTTCTTTGCAAAAACATATATTTTAAAGACATGTAGCTTTAATAACACATATAACTTTACTTTCAAAACACCAAAGTAGATCACAACTAAAAACCATAACTACTCATGATTTTGTTTCGTTTTAACACTCAAGTAGCAAATATACTATGTCATGATTTCTCATAAAGCTCAAGAGTTCACAAATAAGCATATATCAAACTCATCTTTGGTATACTTCACCAATTCAAGAGTCTATAGGACTTTGCATAGCTGGATTGGAAACTTATCTTAATTGGCTACTCGTACTAGAGCTAAATCTTTTATTTGAAGAGTTTTAGCTTCCTCCACCTTCTTTTCTTAATTTTTTTTTCTTTTTCTATCTTTTCTTTTCTTATTCTTTTCATTTTTTCTAGTTCCTTCTCTTTTTCCTATGGACTCCATTCTTTACTCATTTTTCCGAACATCAAGTTCTCTGCTCCATTTCCTGTAGAACTCGTGGAATTCTCTCATTTTTTTTCCTTATTTTTAAAACTCTTGTTAGTACTTATCACTTTCACTAAATCAAGTATGTTAACTCCAACTTTTAATATACAATGCCTATAATTCCCCTCTTTGCAATAAGTTTTTATTCGCTTTTTATTTTGAAGTAAGATTCTATCCTGAAAGATCTAACTTATTCCACAATAAGTGTTATAATTTCTTGCTTTTATTTCAATTTCAAGGTCTGGCCTAACTCTAGATTTCTAATCATGAAACCACATCGTTGTTTGTTACATTTCATTATTTCTTTTTTAAAATTTAAAAACGTTTTCTTGCGTTTCATATCAACAAAATACATGTAATATACTCATTCATAATTAAATGCATCAACATGCAAATGAACTTATAATTCATTATAGATTACTATAAGTAACCTAATTTATAGTAAAAACATTCATGTAGTAAATAAGTGAAAAATTTATACACTACCATGCTTTTCTCCTTAACCACTTCAAATTAAAACTTTAAGCGATCATACATGCCGCGTTTCTCCATATATCTTAGCCTATCTTACCACTTGCAATAGTTTATTGTAGTATCGATGCCCCCAAATTGAAACCAAACCTTATCCTCAAGGTTTAAAGTCAAGCCTGAAATATGCAGACACTAAAACACACAAAAATTTGTAAAAACACAAGTTATAATAGACTAAAATAAACATATTGTTAGGGTAATTAAATAGTTAACAAAATATCCTAAATGTTAAAAGTTAAATGGTATTTAAGTCAGTCTAAACTCCCCTGGTCTTAAGGATTTCTAGTACAATAACATTAGGAATATGTGTTTATATCATCATCTACAACATTAACTCTAGCATAAGATGGTATCAATGGACGCTCCACCCTTCTGCTCTACACCAAATCTTGATCAAACACGTATGTTGGTGCCACTGGAAAACATATTCAGTTATCAGTATGTCACAACTATCTACTCCTCTCATATCTAGTTATGTTTTGATGATGATCAACAAATAACGTAAAAATTGTGCCATTCGTCACGTCATTACTTTTTCCTCTACATATCCTGCTCATATCTTATCATGGCTACCTGGTATTACATCTTATCCTCCAGGTATTACGTCTTCATCTTTGCTATCTACAACCTCAACTATCATGGAGTAAAACCTTTTAGTGGTGGTATAGGTACCTGCAGTGGAAGAGATAGTGGAAAGACTTTAGGATAGTCCGAGTCCTGTTCTCCTATCTGTGGGTTTACAAACTCGTAGGCTTCAACAAATCCTTGCTACTGTTACTCCTCCTCTTCCCAATTTTCCTCTTCTTCAAGTTATTGGGCCAATTTTATTGCTGCGGCTTCTACTGTTTGATCTTAATGCCACTTGGCTTACACTTCGGCCTCAAGTCTAGCTCCCTCGGCCTTTTCTCTTCCCTTTTCAGAGTCTTGGTATCCCGATGGTGATTTCAACATGAGTATGAAAGCTTCATCCATGGTGGGTTGGGCCTCTATATCAAATTCTTCATCTTCTCTTAACCTTACTCTATTCCTCAATGACATCTAAGTACTCAACATAGGAAACAACAACTAGTTTTCCCTTTTCGACATGATGTACTCCCTTAGACTGGTGTTTCTCACCTCCTTCATGTTGGTATCCCCGAACATCGTAATCTCATAAAGACAAGCCACTTTCAGCTTGTTGATCTCACCCTGCTAAGAAGTAGGGTATAGTGATGCAACAAGAAAATATTATTATATCCTGTAAACCTTTCTGACGCTCCTATTCTTTATGTGCTTCGACACAATCTTAGCTCCATGACCTATCCTTGTTGTCCTAAGAAAACCTATGCATCTTCTATGGCTCTAAATAGGTATAGGTTATAAAGACTTTCATACAATCTAGTGAGGAAAGTCCGTACGAATTCATACTTATTCAATTCGTCAGACCCATAGAAATTATTGGTACACCACTTGAAGGGAACTTCAGATTAGCATAGAATTCAAAAATAATCCCACCCACTCTTTTAACTTTATTTTCCCTATTTTCTTGAGTGAGTTGCTCCTAATTTTGCAGACTAATGAAATTGCTCACTCTTTTATCAAATATGGCAGGCAAATTAAAAGGTCTAGGATATTTTTTGTTGGGGTTTTTTAAGCATATCATCTTACGTTGATCATGGATATCATCCGTAAGGAAAGGTTTTTACACTATTTGTTAATTACCTACAAAATCTGAACTATTGCATAGGAATTCACTTTCTAATTACTTTTTATACTAGACTAAACTATTCTACCAAATTGAATTAAACTTTATTTGAACTCTTACATTAAGGATATATTAGTTCAAAACTTCACCTAAGTAATTTAATACTATGCTTTGAGTTCATGTTTACATCAGAATATGCTATGTGCAATCCCTAATTAGAATAGATAGATTTCTTTTATATTCACTTCAACCCATTTTCGTGATGGAACAGATTCTAATGTGCAAACTAGAACTCCGCCTATCATTGTGAATAATGTAAGCTCCACATAGCTTTAAGTTTCCAATAATTGGATTCATAACAAAATAATTTTACTATTTGCTCCTCCCTAATCAACAACTATCTCTCGATGTTGTGAATTTGAAAGTTGCATCGTTTATATCTGGATTAAAAGCTTCAATGGGCATGATAATTTCTAAAGCGTAAGTTCATTAAACATATGATCAAGATGTCTAAAGCATTACACTCGGAATCAATAAAAATTCTAACCATTATACTTTTTATAATCACTTTTTACTCTTATTCAACACATAGCATTCATACCTTAGGATCAATTAATCCCCTAGATAAATAGACTACTCGCACTTCATTGAAATAGACATATCACAATTCATAATGGAAAACATTGCAAATCAAAGATGAATACAAACATTAGCTTGGATCTAATCAAGAAAACCTGAGTTGCAAACATGAAGTCTTCATTGTTTTCTTCACATAAACTCCTAAATACTTAAACTCAATGTAAAACTTATGCTAAATTACTCTATTGGTGGCTAATAGTTGGTATATAGAGAGTTTACCACATCCTAATAACTATTTATACTACCTATTAACAATTAGAAACATTTAATATGAATCAAAACTCCATTTTCTATTTTATGTGTGTCTGTCGTTGTCACTTAATGCGACTGCATCGCCACCGCACCAACACTGCATATGTATTTCTTTAACTCCCTAGTGTCCCGATGTTGTGCCCTCCTCCTCCTGCATCATCCCCTATACTTCATAGCGCTGTCACTGCGCCAACATCCCGATTTGATTTTCTCATTTTTTCTTCTCACCCACGCCATGCATTATGTTTCCATGTTGTGTCCTTTCTTTCCAAAACACCACTTTGTGTTGCCACGATGCCAAGTTTCTGTTTTAGGGTTTTTACTCCGTTTTTCCTATTTTTCCTCAATTCTTTCCTTAACATCTTAATTCCCAAAAAATGCAATAATACTTTGATTTGGAGCTCATTTGAGGATATTTATACTAAATATATGACTAAGTTTACACTATATACAAATAATCACTTATCAAATACTGATAAATTCTACATTAAATATGATGAATATGAAAAAAATAGTAAAATATTTGATATATTGGAAAAATAATAAAAATTGGTTAGTGATTCCTTGTGATACCAAATAACACTGGAAATCACTGGGAAATTGGTATCTAATTGCAGAATTTTAAGTGTAAAAATAAGTCAGGAATTTGTCAGTGATTCAGGTTTGCACTAGGCATTGTTGAGCTAGTCGTTGGGACACAAAGACCAATTTTAAGCGATTTATTACCTCCTATAGGCTTTAGCTTATTTAAGTCCATCTTACCTTATTTGGGAGTGATTCAACACTAAAACTCTTGAAATCAAGTTCATGCAATAAAGTTAGGGCTTTGGTGGGTGTTTTTTGAATTGAAGCATGGAGAGGGAGTATAGGAGCTAATAAAGTACATTACTTGGGTGACTCACTCTCAAGAAGGTAATAAATCAATGCTCTGGCATTCTTTAAATCTTGATGTTTTGAAAAATAATAATTTTTTATGATGTTTTTGACAAATGTGGTTGGTGAGTTTTTATTACAAAATTGTTTTTGACAAATGGGTATATATACATATTTCCAATTTGGAAATGGGTTTTCAAAGAGTTTGGGAGTTTTTATGAGTTTTTTTCATTCTATACATAATTATGATATGAATATGTCAATGAAATTATTTTATTATTACTATTTTCAACTCTTTCGAGACTTAATGATAAAACCTTTTTACTAACTTGTTTTCCTTATCTTGATAGTTTGAATTTTTCAAATTGAGGATTTCAATTTACCTATTTCATCATAATTGAGTATGTTTAGGGCGGGAGGAGGTAAGGGACAAGGTAGGAGTACTAAGCTAGATAAAAGGAAGGGGATAGTGAAAGAAAAACCTAAGTAGGAGTAAGTAGGCTGCGAAATGAATATTATACGTAGCCAAGTTAGTATTAGAGAACCTACACTAAGGAGGGCTAAGCATAGACAAAAATCCCCATTGTCGTCTTATAAGGAAGAATATTTTGAGAATCCAAACCCAAGTCACTTAGTGCCTTGTGACCTTTCATAGTTTGTGAGACCTAAAGCCCATAGGAAGTATTATAGTGATAAGAATAGGGTGATAATTCCTGAGATAGGTTTCAATATTTGGAACATGAGCAAGTATTATGATAAGATTTTGAGCATCATTAGAAATTTTGGATGGGAGCAACTTTTGAGAGACTATGCAGGTATAGGATAAAAACGTGTTAGAAAATTATGCGACAATTTTATGCAAATGAGCATGTTAGCAAAGCATGGGATAAAGTAGTACTGCAAAGGAAGAAGCTGATATTTTACCTACGAGATTGAATAGTTTTTTTGGACTACCACAAAACAAATGAAGGACGGAGAATGATCACTCAAATGTCATTTATGTCATAAGTAATCATATCACTAAGAGATGATCTAAGATGCATTGGAGATACCAATGGGAAAGGGATTTGCGCTTGATAGTGAAGGATACTCGAAGTTTATCGAAACCACCTATTTGAGAAAAATTAAGAACAATTAGAGCTATATTTTAGATGCATGCTTTTATGCAACTAGGCAACACTTAAGTAAAGAACCTTGTAACTGCTTTACTTTACCATATGGTGATGAAGAGGAGTTATATCAATTTTGGAAAGACTATAAAAAATTATATGAATTTTGTAGTAAAGACTACAAAGAATGATGGACTATGATTCCCAATTATGATCACTCAACTGTGTAGGAAAGCCGGGGTAGATTTCAATATTGAATTCGATATATTGCTCGAGAAGACAAAAAATGATGCGGGAATAAAAATAATGAAAATATTGGTAGGATATAATGATTTGAAGGATGAAAGAGAATCATTTTATATGATAAATGCGAGAGAAACAAGAAGGCAGAGTAGTAAATAAAATAGAAGTAAGATAAAAGAAGACGGATAGAAAGCGGCAAGATTGATAGCTCGAGTAAATATGCCAAGTGTTAATAGGAATTTAACACCATATTCATCACAACCTAGAATGAAAGGATTTTTCTGTACCATCTTCACTTATATGTAGCCAAACGAAAATTTTCTGAAATGAAAAAATGATAGCAACAAACGAGAGGACTTGAGAATGTTATCATTCTATGTTAGAGAGAGGGCATTCCGGTCATTTGCAAGATTTGAGGATAAGTGTCGACAGTCCATCCTTGCAATTGCAATTTTCAATTGGGACTTACAACCTGGCTAATAGTTATATTTCACAACCTTCTACAAGAATGGATGAAGATGATGCCGATAACAATGAATTTACTTCTAGAAACCGCCATGTGTAGTTCATTTTCTTTCGTATGAAATAAATGAATGAAAAATTAAATGTACTGCTCTTGCTTCAATTTTTACATATGAATGGAGTATGTTCCCATTGCATTCCATTCATTTGAAGTTTGTAAAATTATATATTTTTCTACATAATTACATTTTTTTACTACACATCGATTCGTTTATGATTCACGAGGTATAATTGTTTAGTTTGAAACCCGACTTAATTTTCAAACCTTGAGGACAAGGTTTGGAATGAGTTTAGGCGTAGTTTAGGTGAAGTATGACAATGATAGCAAAGAAAGCAAAAATAAGAAAATAAAAAATGGTTGAAGATATGTCAAGAATTAACCCAAATGGTTCAAAATCTCGATCCAATATTCAAGTGAGTTAATGAAATTTTTAAAAATTTCATCCTAATTCAAGTATGTATGAATTTAATTTTACTTTCTTTTAAGTTGGGAATATAATATAATGAATATATAATGGATTTTTAAATAGAAATGATCTTCAAAAAGAAACATATTACCTATTAGTAAATGGAAGTTATAATAAAAAAGAATGATTTTGAAAAAAAGGAACCATCCATTGATGATAACTTAGCCGCCTAATGCAATATCCCTTAAAACTTAAAGTTTAATACCAAGGAAGTACAAAATAAAGGTTTTTTCAATCCTCACTGACAAGCATCAAGCTTTAGGTGTAGTATGACAATGATGGCAAAGATAGCAAAGAAAGCAAAGTAAGAAAGGAAAGGTAGAATATAAGTCAAAAATTAATGCAAAAAGTTCAAACTTTTGATCCGATATTCAACTGAGTTCATGAGATTTTTCAAATTTCTTCCAAATTCAAGTAAGTATGAATTTGATTTTACTATATTTTTACTTAGGAATGTAATGTAATAAATGTATAATAGATTTTTGAAAGGAAGTAATATTTTTATGACCTATGTGAATTTTAAAATAGAAGGAATCATTTCTTATACCTTTTTTTATTAACTTTACTAGCTGATCTATACACTAGAACGATTGACTTATGTTAGTTATAAGATTATGTAGAAGATCGAAATAATAGTGCAAGAACAACAAAACATATTTCTAAGAATCTTGTGATACAAAACATAAATAGAAATTATTATGCCATAATTAAAAGAAGATATGAGATTGAAACCAATGAAATTCTATAAGTTAAAATGAATAATTTTTCAACTTTAATGGATAGTGAGAAGTGCTACCAAAAGTTTACAAATACATAGACGGTCCTATGGATTCCATAGGAAATGGAGCAGAGAATCATTGCGGGAAAAATATGAGAATGTTCACTGGAAATGGATTAGGGACTCAAAAGTTAAAGGTGAAAAGCAAAAGAAATTAAATAAAAATAAATAGAAATGATATGTATTAGGATGAAATAGAGAAAAAGAGAGAAAAAAGGCGAATGTTCTTAAACTCTTTAAAAAAAAAGATTTAGCTCGAGTGCTAAAAGATATGGTTGAGTAAAGTATTTCTTAATCTAACACGTTTTAAATGATATATTCATTGGTATCTTGAAAAAATTCATATATATTTTAATTGTGGTATTATTATAAATTATTTTCTAAAATTAAGATTAATCTATTTGTTTTTATGTTATAAGATTCTACACTAGTCATCGTAAGCTTGATGTATGTTAGTGGAGATTTAGAAAACATATATTGTGTACTGGCCCTGGTATTGAACTTTAAGTTCCAAAGGGTATTGCATTGGGTGGTTGAGTTATCATTATAGGATGGTTCATTTTTTTTAATATCTTTATATTCTATCATAAATTCCATTTACTTATAGGTAGTTTGTTTCTATTTGAAGATCACTATTTTTTCAAACATCTACGATTTAATGTTAAGAACAATTCGATTTAAATCAACATATAAAGAATGAAAAAAGAATATAATTGCGGGTATTGCTATGCTCGGGACAGTAAAATGCTGAGTTTAAGGGTATTTGACTAGTCAATAATTAGACATGCTTTATAATTTAATTTAGGTTGATTTTAGATATAAATGATGATATTACACTAGGTATTCTCTTATTTTTGTGATTTTAAGATTTAATTTTGAAAAATTATAAAAAAAAATAAAAAGAGGAAAAATAGCAAACCAGTCAACTAGGGAACGATTCCAGCAATATGAGATTACACAAGAATCACCACTAATATCGGCCGCAGAGAAGATCTAGTGACTTCTTAGCAAATTGAGAAATACACAGGAATCGCTAGATGAATTGGTGGAGCATGAAGTGTAATTTCTAGTGATTAACTCAGCGATTTGTGAACAAATCGGATTTGCAGACAACTCACTAAGGTTGGTGATGAGTTTTTTAGATAAGAACAAGGGATTTTAGTATATCTATGATATGTATATACTTAAGGAAACTATAAAAAAGACCCTAAGGTTTCAACATTAAGAGCCCGCTACTTGCCTTTATTAGTTTTAATGTCTTTTTAATTAGGTTTCAAATTATGTAATTGTTCATTGCTTTTGGAGAAGTTTTGAAAACTTAGGATTTATTTAATAGAAATATTTTACATTAATGTCTTTCAATAATTTTTTTATTGCGAAGTTTATTATTAATATGAGTGAGTAGTTTATTATTTTAAATAATACTCTAGTCGTGATTGTAAACGGCTCATCATTTTAGTCATAATGGAGAATTTTTATATTTAATGCTTTAAACCAATCACACCCGTAAATCACAGTTTTAATAAGTTTTTTTTGCATATCACAAATAACGATTCTTTGTATTGAGTGCATAGTGTCCGATATGTTTCATAGTATAGAGTATCAAAATCTATGTCTATAATTTTTGACAACAATTATAGAAGTAGTTACTAGGATTAATCTATAAGGAAAAATTACTCGATTGGATGTTCAAGGTGATTGTGTTCTAGGTTATATAATAGCTAGCATAATTCTAGTTTTTATTTAGTTCGGATTAGGTATGACTTTTATTGAGTGTTAATGCTATTGTAATTTATAGTTCTTTGCATTTGATTCAATAAGTAGATGTATAAGAATAAGGATATGGCTAATTTCCATTTAATATACAAAAGTTGATAGTTTGCAAAATGTTGTCAACCTATTGTGATAAGAGTTTAATAATACAGGATCATTATATATCATTATATATATATATATGATTTGATTGTGACTATGTTATAGTGAAAATGTTCGGATATGACGAGTTACATATCATTCTCTAAGATGTATTGTTTAGATATCTAACTTATATTGATTACTTGATTGTTTGTTTGAATTGCATTAAATTAGTTTATTGAATTTAAATTGTTCATGGTTTAACTATTTTAATTAATTGATTGTTTTGTTTTTAGACCGATAGTATTTAATTCTCATTTTAATTAGATTAGTTAAATTAAAGTAAATTAAATCCAATAAAACTTTAGAGGTATCCTTAATTCTGAAGAGATTTGCAAAATCTTTGTGGAGATGATATCCCATTTATCATTACTACAAATAATATGAAAATAAGGGAAACTGTAGTGCACGACTGACACATGTAAGTATTATAACCATTCATACATTGAATGTTTCATTGGGATTAACTTTCACAATATGTTCCTCAATGATGTTCGCTTCATCCACTGAGTTGTCAGCTTAGTCAAGGTTAATGATATATGTATCTAGTGAAACAAAATTTTCATGATAAGGTTTAAGTATACGACTGTTAACTTTATGGATTCTCTTAGTTTCTCAGCTCTGTATATCTACAGCACCATGGAAAAATACATGTGTAACTAAAAATGGTCATGTCCGTCACGAGTGGAAATTTTTAGAAAATAGTTTAAGACGTGAGGAAAAGAATAAAACTTTTTGTCCGACTTGAAAACTCTTTAATATTTAATTTGTTGCCATGAAGTGCTTTATTTTTTTTTATAAATGAAACACTCTTATATGCATCATTCTCAATTCTTATAATTCTTGGATGCTAAGATTACGTTGGTTCCTACATTATCATAACTAATATTACATGTCTTAATTGCCCATTAGGCTTTATGCTCATGTCCCACTAGTAAATGACATGCTTTAATGAAAAATAGCCTACAAGTCGTCATACCTATAGGGGTTTTAAATGCAGTCCCATATGCTCGTAATACATCTTTTTAAATAAAGAATTTAGTCAATACGTGTTGGACATACCGTCGTTTCTAAAATTAATTTAATTTCTCTATTTGAGTTTTAGACTTGTCCACTTCTTTGTGGGTGATATGCGGTAGATGAACATATGAGTAAAATGGTATTTGTGATATAAAGTAGCTACAATTCTATTACAAAAGTTTGAATCTATGTCCCCAATCAATGTTCTAGGTTCTCCAAAAATAGTAAAGACTCTTGATTTTGGGAAGTTTACTACTATTTTAAAATCATTAAATTTAATGGCTATAGCTTCCATCAATTTAGACACATAGTCTAGGGTAATAAAATGTAAATATTTCCATTACATGGTGAAGAAGTTTCCATACAATCTATTCCCCAAACATAAAATACTTCGCAAAAAATAATTACCGCATTTGTTTTCTACGTCCTAAAATTTTTTGTTCTTTAAAAATTTGGAAAATCTTTTGTGTAAACATAACAATCATGAAATAAAGAAGGCCAAAAGAATCCAGAGTCTAATATTTTACGAGCGCTACATTTTGGACCAAATTGTCCTCCACAAGCATAAGTATGGCAATGAGCCATAATGAATTGTATTTTCAATTACGGAATACATTTTTAGATGCTTTGATCAGCACATAATTTTCATAAGTAAAGATCATCCTAAAATAATCTTTAGAAGCGTGTTTAATATTATTCTTTTGGTCTCCAATTAAATGTGGTGATTGTTTATTACTAGTGAGGTAGTCAAATATATCAGCATACAATGGACTAGTAATAACTATCTTATACAGGTGTTCATATAGAAAATCATCTTTCAATGGTATTGGACGTTCAACATTTTGTAGTCTACTTAGATGGTCTGCTATTAAGTTTTCTTAGAGCTTTTCTTGTCTTTTATAGTGAGAACGAATTCATGTAACTATAAGATCCATCTATTTAATCTTGGTTTAGCGCGTCTCTCTTTGCCATCAAATTTCTTAATGCATCATGATCTAAGTGAATAGCTTTAGTGGCAAGTAAATATGGTCTAAACCTTTCTAATTATAACACAACTGCTTCGAATTCTTTTTTGTGGGGATATAGTTTGGTTTGGCGGGATCCAAAGTTCTTGATGCATAATATATGATATTAGAATCCTTTTTTATTTTTGGCCTAAAATGGCTCCTACTGCGCTTGCAACGCACATTATTTCTTAAGGTAGTAAGAAATATGGTGACTATATCACTGGTATGGTAATCAGTGAGTCTTTTAGTTTATTAAAAGCTATCTTTCATTCAGATGTGAACTCAAAGGTAATCTCTTTTTGCAAAAGTTAGCATAAAGGTTGTGTTATTGTAAAAAATTCATTCACAAAACGTGTGTAGAACTCAGCATAACTAACGAATGATGTTACCACCCTTACAGTAATAAGTTAAGATAATATTTTTATAACTTGGATTTTAGCTGGGTCAACATCTATTCCATTAGCAAACTCTATGTGTCATAATATAAGTCCTTGATTTACCTTAAAATGACATTTTTCATTGCTCAATACTAGGTTTTTCTCTATACATCTTTAAGGTACTTTAGTTAAGTGAAGTAAGCATTCGGCGAAAGAATTATCGTATGCGGTAAATTCATCAATAAAAACTTCAATAAAATTATCAACATAATTTGAAATGATACTAATCATAGATATTTGGAATGTAGCGGGTGCATTACATAAATCAAAAGACATACTCCAATAAGCAAATATACTAAAAATAGCAAGTAAAAGTTGTTTTTTCTCTATATAATGGGGTTACAAGAATTTGATGGAATCTAGGGTATCCATCCAAGCAACAATAATGGGTTCGTCCTGCTAGTCTTTCTGACATTTAATCTATAAACACAAGTGGATAGTGACCTTTTCTAATTGTAGCATTTAGTTTCCTATAATAAATACACAGTCTCCTACCGTTTTGGATCCTAGTTGGTAATAGTTCTCCATGTTAGTTCGTTATAACTGTTATTCATATCCTTTTAAAGACAACTTGTACTAGGCTGACCCAATTGCTATCTGCTATTTGGAATATCATTCGTGCGTTAAGCAATTTTACTATTTCATTCTTTGGAACTTCCATTGCTAGATTCAATAAATTTTTGGTTTCTCTAAAGAGTTTCGTGTCTGCTCCAATAGTAATTCTATGCATGCATGTAGATGGACTTATTCCTTTAATATTGGCTATTTTCTACCCTATTGCTTTCTTGAAGTCTTTGAGAACATTCACTAAATTTTCCTTTTCTAACTTTGATAATTTATTAGAGATTATAACTAGTAAAGAGTTGTCACTTTATAAGTACACGTATTTCAAATAATCTGGTACAACTTTTAAGTCAAAGTCAAGAGCTTTCAGTATAAAGCGTAAAGTTTTTATATTTTTGAAAATTACGATTTTCTACACCATTACCTATATATGGTTTAAGGTTATTATAAATGTTACTAGTAATGTAAATAGGTTAATTAGGATTATTATAGTAAGTCATCGTAGTGTTAGCATCTTGAAACTAATTTTGTTGCAACATTGGATATTCATCATGTAAATTATTTGCCTTAGTGCAAATAGCACAAAATTTATTTTGATTGGACCTATATTTTAATAGCAATTCAACCACACATTTCAATTCATCAAATTTATCATCTTATGTCTAGACTATATTGCTATTGATTTCATAAGAATGTTTATAATAAATTTGTCTTTCCCAAAACATTGTTTTGATCGTTTCTTCGTTATAATAAGAGTATCACTTGCTAATTCGCCATAATGTCGAATAAAGATCCCCCACAAACCGTGTCTTGGAATCTTCGTTCTAAAGAGTTTAGTCCTTCGTAAAAGTGTAGTTACAAGGTTTTCTCTAAAAAATCATGTTGTGGAAATAATGATATTAATCTTTGGTATGTATTCCAAAACTCACCAAAAGTCTTCTTGACCTCCATTTTAGCAATGCTAATATGTTTTCTATACAAACTAAATTTATACACCAGGATGTATTGATCCAAGAAGGTTTCTAACATTTCAGACCATGTGGTTATGAAATTTTTGGCGAGATAGAATAACCAATCTTCAACTTTACCTTTTAAACAATAAATGAGAGCCTTTAGTTTGACCTAATCTAACTCTAAGTTTTTGGGTTTTATAACACATTATATGCATGAAATTCCTTATAAATTATTGTGGATCTTCATCACCTTCACCTTAAAAGTGAAGTAAAGAATTGATGAATCATGGTTTTAATTCAAAACTTGAAAATTCCACGGGAAAAGCAATACACATTGGTTCATAAGCTGTGATATTTTTACTGGCTTTCCTTAAAGAAAGTTCTTGTTGGATGTGTGCTATAGTGTTTTACATGCAAGAGATTCTTAGGAAATTATTTTAAAATCACTTGCAATGACACCAAAAATTCACACTTGTCGAGTGTGTATACTAATTTCCCCTCTATATTTTACTTTAAATATTTTTTAGTAGTGATAAATGGGAATCACCTCAACAGGAATTTTGCAAATTGATTAAGAAAAGAAATTTATTTTTTATATTTTAAATTTAATAAAAATAGAATTTAACTAAACCTAATTAAATTAAAAAATTCAAACTCAATAAATTAATGTAAAATCAATTTAATAAAACTCAATAATAAATAAACATCTAAACAATCCTCCGAAATAATGAAACATCGATCATTTTGCACTCCAAACATGTCAATCAAATCACTTACTCATGAACATACCTTTTAAATCAATGTCAATTCAAATTATTGAGCTAACCCCTTTATTTACAGAAAGACTTTAACTTCACGCAATAAAATCGCTTTATGTTTAAAGAAAACTTCGAACTACTAAATCTAATATTTTCGAAAAGCCACTTAAACACTAGACTTACATCACAAATTTATCAAGGATATTTAAACGATGTTTACCTTTCAAACAATCCTAGTTACTACTTCAAATAGATAATGAGTCAAATTATCACATACTAATTGGCCACTATGCACATAATTAAAATTCGGAATTAAAAGACATAATTTAAATTAGCTTAATAAAAACTTGAATCTTCTCTTAAAAGTAAAGCAATAAAGAATGGCCTCCAAACTTAAGAGAAAGTGTAAAAACTAAGATAAGGATCTAATTTTGTGTTCAAAGGTTTATATTTATAGTATATTAATTAATACATATCTTAAAAATGACTTAAATCCTTGTTGTAATTTAAAGTCTCTGATTCACACCCAATGAAAGTTAGTGATTCCGTGTATTACCTGAATCGCTAGAAATATCCTGAGAATTAACCCTTTTGGCCTTTTCTTTTTTCCTTCATTTTAGCCTGGGATTTAGATGTCATGTGAATAATTGTGAATCGCTAGTTAAAAAGTCCAATTCTTGTCCATTATTCCTTAGTAATTCTTCATACAATCTTTTCATTCAATTATTCCTTCATTTTCTTCTACTTTTCCTTCATTTCTTCATATTCTCAATTTATTACCTTACATATAAAAAATAAGATCAAACCTTGTGTAATATATTTTTTTTTCATGTAAAACCATCTTAAAATGAACTATAAAACATGTTTAATTATTGACTTGTCAATCACAAAATCTTCTGAAACAATCCTCTAGCAATACTTAAACAAACTCGCACCAATTTTGACCCAATCTCAATCTCAACCATCGTTAGCTGATGTGAAACTCGAGGAAATGTCTTGCACTGAAATTGTTCTCATTTTACCGTGCCACCGATCTCGAGTTGCATGCAAAACCAAGAAAAGTCCTCATATGATACTTGTCATTTGATTTATGAGTTTTTGAGGAACTAATTTTTTATTTTTACTCACGCACTTTAGATATGCACTTACAACCTTAATTATGTCCAATTAAGGACACAACTAAACACAATTTAACGTCGTGGTGAAATACCATAAAACACATACACTAGGCATTCCCCAAAAAAATATAATATTAACCTAGTGATTCCTTTTATCACTGATTCAAGTCATAATCGACAATACATGTTGTAATTAAGACCCACTAACCTCGTAGTTAGATATATATATTGGTTTATTGAAAACAAGGATTCGTAAATAATACTTGGGTGACTTATCAAATACTTGTTAGAAAATTTTTTTGTGAGGAGTAGGGAAAGATTGTAGAAGTCTACATAGATGACATGATGTAAAAGAGTGCTGATTTGTTTGACCGTATTTCTCACCTAACTAAAGCTTTTGACACCCAAAAAAAATACAAGATAATTTTTAACCTAAACAAGTGTGTGTTCGCTGTAGCATTAGGAAAAGTTTTAGGATTCTTGGTACACTAAAGTGGAATCGAAGCAAACCCAGACAAAATCTAAGCAATACTTGATATGTCTATGATAAGTGATTAATTAGACTTATATATTTAGTAGTATATGAGGTATAAATATCCCGATATGAGCTCAAATTGATGGTATTTATGTGTTTTCAAGTATATAAAGTATAAAAGAGACAAATAAGTGATTTAATGTTGAAATGAGGATAAAAATGCACAAAACCATAATTGACACCATGGCATGAAGGCTGGATGATGTCTGAAATGGCAACACAACATGGGCAAGTGCAGGGCACTTGGCGCAATGACAATGACATGGTGTTGTACACACAACACATGGATGGAATATGCAAGGTGCCTAGTTCACTGTGAAGGGAAAATACGCATAAATGTTCAAAGCTGTGGCGGCACCTATTCTTTAAACGCACAGCATAAGATGACTTAAAAACAGAGTCGAGATGTAGCAAAAATAGAAAGTGTAGAGTTTTAGGTCGTTTGGAATTGTTAACGGTTTCTAATTATATTCTAATTTGTGTTAGGGGTATAAATAGGTGTTGAAGTTTTGTAAATATATAGAGTTTGGTAGTTTACAATAGTTTATGAACCACCAACATAGAATATCTTAGTTTACATTATTCTTGAGTATTAAGAAGAGTTTTGAAGGAGATGATCGTAAAAACTCCATGTGTGATTATTCAGTATTATTTTCTTGATTTCATTAAATTTATTTAATTGAATATTTGATTGCAATGAATATCATAATGTATATTTTGATTTCAATGATGACTGAGTAGGTCATTAATCTTTGGGATCAATGAATCCTATGACATGAATGGTATGCAAAAGAGAATATGAATAGATAATAAAGAATAAAAAGTGCAGTGGTTAAATTTTTTGTTGATTCTAAACTTAATGTTATGAACATCTTCACCACAAGTTTGTTTATTAGAGGTATTAGAAGTGACCATGGTCATTGGAGCTTTCAAGCTTGATATTGATAATATAACTATAAAATATATAACATCAATGGATAGTTATTAATTAGGGAGAAAAAAATGGTAAACCTAAGTGGTTATTAATCTAAAGATTTGGAACATAAAGCAATGTGTAACTTATGTCATTCACACCGACAGGTGGAGTTCTAGTTTGCACATTAGAATCTTTTCCACCATTACACTAGGTTGAAATGAAATTGAAGCAAATCTATCTAATATAATTGAGCATTTCACACACATAATGAAGATAAAGGATAGTAATTCATTACGTAGGTGAAGTTGTGAACTAATATCTTCTTAATATAAGAGTATAAAGTTATTAAAAAGGGGTTTTCTACGCAATAGAGTTAATTTGACACGGTGAATTATGTGCAATACACCTTTTCCTAATAACGATATCCGTAACCATCATTAGTTTATCACATCTTTACTATAATAGAGTCGTTATACTTGTGGCCACGATCAAGATTTTTGTGTCATTATCCGGGATAATAGCCAAACATTAGTTTTGTTCAATTTACAAAATTCTTAAGATTTAATTTTAAGTACTTTACTTCAAAGTTTATAAAAAAAAGGTTTACATTTCAAGTAAAAATCTACACTTGATCGTGAGTGTTTTCTTTTTCAAGGATAATTAGTGAATACGTAGAAAATGAGAGGATTTAGTGCCTTACGATCTTCGGATTGAAAAAAAATAATAAGAGAAAGTAAAAGAAAGGAATTAAGATGGCGGAGGATCTAGCGCGAAACCAATAACAGGGCCTCCGAAATAACCAACCTGACGGTGATCTGTTAGTGCAAGATAGATTGCATGGGCAGATATGTCTTCGTGATTGCTTCAAGCCACAAATTTTAGAGACATCCGACGAAGTGACGAAGTTTCCAGCTAACAGCTCTGAGTTCAAACTAAGTCCATCATTAATTAACATAATGCATAATAGCCTATTCAACGAGCTATGAAATGAAGATCCAGCTGCACATGTAGAGAATTTTCTGTGAAACTGCGACACTGTTTACATTACCAGAGCTACAAAAGAGTCAATCAAAATGAGACTTTTACTATTCTCATTGGGCGGAAAAGCCAAATCCTATTTTTAAGGACTGAACGCATGGAGTATGACATCATGGGCTTAAATCAATGAAAGATTTTCAGACTAGTTCATACGCGTATGTAAAGTTTAGTGAAATGAAACTAGAAATCAATTAATTCATGCAGGAGGATATTATGTCTCTCAGTGAGGCTTGAGAAAAATTCAAAGGTATGCTTAGGAGATGTTAGGGATATGGATACATTAAATGGGCAGCATAACTGATTTTTTTTTACTATGGAATGAATCACAACACCAGAATATTAGTATATGCCACAACAAATGATTCCTTACTAACCAAGGATGAAGATAAAGTATTAGATCTTTAGGATTTTATGTCCTAGAACTCAATAGCCGGAACTCGTTCCATAGTGAGAAAGCCAACAAGTATGTATAAGATTGATTCATAAGTTGCGATCATGGCGTAATTATCCAACTTGAGTAGTCAGATAGTAAACCTTCAAATGGGACAACCAAGTCCATAAGTGCATGCAATACAACAACCCATTAGTCACCAAGCAATGGTGGTCAACCCAATAGGCATGAAGCAAGGAATGGAGTATGAAGATGTCAACTTCATGGACAACTAGAGCTATGGAAACAACTCATGCCAAAAGGAATGGCTCCTCAGAGGTTTTATCTAAGATACAACAACCTGAACTTCTCATACAAAAATCTTGATAATGCAACAAAGTTAATGCCTGGTTTTCATCAACAAGTCCAATAAGGGATGCTAGGCCAAAGTGAATTAATGACTTCATTGATGTTAATTGAGAAATTCTTGCACGACGTTAACATCAACAAAATGAAATGCCATGAGAAGCATGTGAAACAAATGGAAATTATCAATCACGATATAGATGATGATGCGTTTATCATACTTGGGTGGCCATTCATGAAAATTGCTAATGAAGTCTTGCACATGTGGAAGAAAATGATCACAATAAGGATTGAGAAGGAAAAGGACGAGAAGATTTTCATTATTAAATGGCAAGATGTACATTTGAATGGCAGAGATATCGTTATATCTGACCTTCTAATGTAGTATCTCAATTTAGGTTTGGACTGAACACGCGAAAAGGCATTAGGCTAATGACTTTAAACGAAGCGCTACTAGGAGGTAGCGTTGACATTTTACTATCAATTATTAAATTTTAGTTAGTAATTTATTTAGTTTAGTTATAACAATCCAAACAATTTGGTAATTTTTATACTTTTGAAATTTTTGTGCTAAATGTGCAGGGGAGACGTTTTGTAAGGTGACATTTCATCAGAATGGAGAAGTCATGACTAACTTAAAAAAGATCTTAAAAACGTAAAGGAGTGAGAGATAAAGTTCAGGTACATGGACAAATTACTTGTGCTTTTTTATGGAATTTGTCTATTTTTTATGGAATTTGTCTATAGGGTCCTTCACGATGTCAAGACGGCTGTGTAGTAATACGAGAGCCAGAAGAGCGTAAATAGGGAGTTAATGAAGAATTTGCGAAATTATAGAGATAGACTAGTCGACGTTGTGTTTATATACACACACGCATCCATCACCAAACAAGGACACCGTGATGACACTGCCAAGCTGCGAGCAAAAAAAATGCTCACAACAACCTCGACGTTGTGTCCAAGCTGTTGCAACACCATGCCCTGTAGGAACAACATTGGCATTGAGGAGGGTGTTCCAAACCCCTTAAAACCAATATTTTACACACTTGAAACCTATTCCATATACCACAAATAAAGCATACATTCCTCTAGAACCCAAGTTTAAGAAATTTTAAAAGGGAAAAGAATGTTCCAAGTGATCAAGTGTTAAAAGAAATACTACATTATAGATTTGCAAAAAATGAAAAAGCTAAGGCATTGATTTGAAGATTTGTTTCAATATTGCAATAGGGTTTTAGTCTGTGATCAATGTTAAATGGATTTTATTGGTAAAAGCAAGAAAGAGTGATTTACACCACAAAATTGTTCAACATTGAGGTTAATATATAATTTCATTAGTTATGCTTTAAAATATTTGGAAATTATTGATGAAATTGCATGAATCGTGGAAATTAGGTTGTTTGGATAGGAATTTAAAGTTGTGTCAATTTAGAGCATAAATGTAGCTTATGGGGAATTAGTCTATTTCTTTCGCATTATTTGGCATATGAATAACCCTTATGATTGAATCTTGTTAGTTAAGGTGATTTGAAGACCCGTGTCGCATTGTTGTGTTGTTTGGATTTTTAAAGAAAATGCCAATACAAGGAGGCAAACAAGTTAAGTTAGCGAAGTTAGGCAAATGATTATGAGGCAACATCATCAAAAGATCCAAAATGGGGTTGCCCCGATGCCTTTTTAAGTCAGAGTATTACATTAGTAGGGAGGCTAAAGAGAGATATGAGGCCATTGAAAATATGTAATTCATTTGCTAAAGATGTATAAACTTATCGGCTAAGCATGACATGAAAGTAAATGACTTTAATTGGTAATAAGGCTGGGAGAAATTCCCTCAAGACTAAAGATAGAACAAGATTAATGGAGTGAGTGAAATTGCTAATGAATTTTATGCCAATGCGAGGTTTTCTAAAATAGGTGATCTAGTGAAGGTGAGAGGGGTAATGGTCCCCTTTAATGAGTTATATAAGCAACATATATAGGTTAGAGCACTTAAACAAAGTTGGAGAATCATAAACCTTCCTGCATGATTTTTATGAGAAACCTTGTAACCTATTCCTTTTTTGAATCATTGAAATAGCATTGTACGTCCGCACGTTAAAAAGAGGAGTGTGAGGAGAGTTTACAGAATGTGGTAACATTTTCTAGTTGCTTCATTATACCCAACAACTCAATAGGCTGAAATGAATAAGTCCAAGATGGCTTGTTTGTATGAAATTATAAAGATTTGGAGGATCAAAGTGGGGGAAATCATTTACAAGAACTTAAGGGAGTCTATCATTACTGAGAGAGACAAAAAATTGTTGTTTCAAATCCTAACTACGCGAATGTGCTTGAAGGCCAGAGTGATATTAATTAAGTATGAAGAATTTGATATAGAGGCCCAAGTGACAATAGATGAGGAGTTTATGCTAACCTAGAAATAACTAGTTGGATACTTAGACTCCGAGGATAAGAGAGAGCCGAAAGGGACGAACTTAAGGTCGAGTTGTTAGCCAAGGAGCAAGAGGATCACGTAATAACAATAGTAGTGGAGCTGGTCCAAGAGTTGAAGAATGAAAGATAGAGAGGAAGATCGCCAGCAAGGATTTGCTGAAGGCTTGCAGTTTGTAGACCAACTGATTTGAATGTAGGCCTTGAATGGTCTGAAGGTTTTTTCACCACCCCCACCACCTTAGGCATAAGTACCACCACATGAAGACTTGATTCCACGACAACATCTAAAGGATATTTGATAGAGTAATGGATGTTAAAGTTTCCCGTTTCATTATCTACTTCCATTGTTAGTGTTCCATTAGAAACATCTATTTATGTTTTTGTTGTTTTTAAGAATTGATTTCCTAAGATAAGTAAAGTTTTACTAGAGACGTGGTATCTTTTATTTCTATGAGATAAAAGTTGGTTAAGAAAAGTAAGTCATTAACTTTAACTAGTAAAGCCTCTAATACTTCTACACGTTGGACGATAGATCTACCTACTAATTGTAGTACTATACAAGTTTATTCTTAGTGTACACGTTGGACGATAGATCTACCTACTAATTGTAGTACTATACAAGTTTATTCTTAGTGTACATTTCTCATTTTCAAATATATTTTGACAAAGGGATAACTTTGATCGAGGCACCTAGATCACATAATGCTTTGGTAATCCCTATATTTTCTAGTGTGCAAAGAATGACAAACATTTCATGATCAGAACATTTAGGGGGAAATTTCTTTTGGAATATTGCTGACACATGTTCTTCTAGGCTGACATTATCATTAGGTATGAGTTTTTTGGTGCATAAGTCTTTTATGAATTTTTGATATTTAGGTAAGTTTTTTAAGGCTTTGAATAAATGTATTTTTCTTACCACTTTCTTTAAAGTGCGTGATATTTCTTTCCCTTCTCGTAATTTCTTCACTTTCTTGTTCTTTTCAATCGATGGGGAAATGGTGATCTTATTATACTTGGTTTTTCCAATTTTTTACCGCTTCTCATGGTCATCGCTTTTGTTGCAACAATGTAAACTTATCACGTATATGATTAACCTCTTTACCGAAAACACAAATTTTAGTTTGGACCAACTATCTTTTAATAGTAACTCAACCAAGCTTTTCAATTCATCAAATTTTTCATCTGATTCCACACTTGAAATCTATTCCATAAACCACCTACTAAGCATACATCCCACTAGAACCCAAATTTGAGCAATTCTTAAGGAGAAATTAGTGTTCATAGTGATCAAGAGTGAAAAGTGATAGTACATTACTGATTTGCATAAAAAGGAGAGCAAGGGCATTGATTTCGAGATTTGATTCTAGAAAGCAATATGGTTTTAGTGAGAGAGCAAAGTAAGAAAGCTCTGATTGATAGAAGCTAGAAGGAGTAATGTACACCGAAAAGTAGTTTGACATTGAGGTAAATTTACAATTTCATTATATATGCTTTGAAATATTTTGATATTATTTATGAAATTGCATGAATTGTGGAAATTAGGTTTGTTGGATAGGAATTTTAAGTTTTGCAGATTTAGAGCATCAATGTGGCTTATAATGAATTACTCTATATCTAGCAATTTGGTATGTGATTGACCCTTGTGATGAAACTTATGATTTTAGCTGATTTGAATACCCTTTTCATTGTTGTGTTGTTTCACGTTTTGAGAAAATGCTAAGAACAAGGTGGCAAACAAGTCAAGTAAAGTGAAGTTAAGGAAAATGTTTGTGAGGCATGCTCCTCAAAAGGTCCAAATAAGGATGCCTTGAGGCATTTTAAGTCTATGTATTACAATAGTAGATAAGCTAAAGAGAGATATGAGACCATTGAGAATAAGAAATTCACTAGCGAAAGTGGTAAAAATTTTCCATTTAAGTATGACAAGACAGTAAACAACTTCATTAGGCAACAAGGTTGGGAGCAATTCCCTCAAAACTATAAAGAGAAAAAGGTGAAGGGAGTAAGAAATTTTTTTTATGAATTTTGTGCCAATGCAATAGTTATTAAAAAGAGGTAATTTATTAAAGGAGAGTGAAGTAATGGTCCCCTTTAATGAGTAACATAAATGGCATCTATAGGTTAGAGGATTTGAACATGGTTGGAGAATCATAAACATTACTTGATGATTTGTATGAGATACCCTATAAACTATACCCTTTTAGTGTCATTGGGTGATCTTTGTTGTTCGAAGACGACACAGATGACTAGTGGGAATGGAGAATTTTTCGAAGCACATTAAGAAGTGTAGTGTGAGGAGACTTTACAAAATGTGGTAACACTTTGTTTCTTTTAATTGCATTAAATTGGTTTATAGAATTTAAATTGTTCCTGGTTTAACTATTTTAATTAATCGATTGTTTTCTTTTTAGATTGATACTATTTATTTCTCATGTTAATTAGATTAGGTAAATTAAAGAAAATTAATACAATAAAACTTTAGGGCAGCCTTAATTCAGAAAAGATTTGCAAAATCTTTGTGGAGCCGATTCCCATTTATCATTACTACAAACAAAATGAAAATAGGGGAAACTATTGTACACGACCGACACATATTAGCATTTTAACCATTCATACATTGTATGTTTCACTAGGATTAACTTTCATAATATGCTCCTCAATGGTGTTCACTTCATCCATTGAGTTGTCAACTGGATGAAGCTTAATGATATCCATATGCAGTGAAACAAAATTTTCATGGTAAGGTTTTAGTCTACTACTGTTAACTTTATGGATTCTCTGGCTTTCTCTACTCCGTATTTCAAAAGCACCATGGAAAAATACATGTGCAACTAAAAATGTTCGTGTCCATCTTGAATGAAGATTTTTAGAAAATAGTTTAAGACATGGGCAAAAGAATAAAACTTTTTGTCTGACTTCAAAATTCTTTAATATTTAATTTGTTGCCATGAAGTACTTAAGTTTTATTTTTATCAATGAAGCACTCTAATATGCATCATTCTTGATTCTTTTAATTCTTGGATACTAAGATTACTTTGGTTTCCTACATTATCGTAACTAATATTAAATGTCTTAATTTACCATTAGGCTTTATGCTTATGTTTACTAGTAAATGACATGCTTTACAAAAAAATAGCCTACAAGTTGTCATACCTATAGGGGTTTTAAATGCAGTCCCATATGTCTATAGTACATCTTTTAAATAAAAAGTTCAATCTATACGTGTTGGACATACTGTCTTTTCTAAAATTGATTTGATTTTTCTATTTGAGGTTTCGACTTGTCCGCTTGTTTTTGGGTGATATGTAGTAGATGTTCTATGTGTAAAATGGTATTTGTGATATAAAGGAACTATGATTCTCTTACAAAAGTTTGAACCTATGTCGCTAATCAATGTTCTAGGTGCTCCGAAAATAGTAAAGATCCTTAATTTTAGGAAGTTCATTACTATTTTAGAATCATTAATTTTCATGGCTATAGCTTCTATCCATTTAGACGTATAGTCTAGGATAATAAAATGTAAATATTTCTATTAGATGGTGGAAAAGGTTCCATAAAATTTAGTCCCCAAACATAAAATACTTCGCAAAAGAAAAGTACCGCATTTGTTTTCTACGTCCCATATTTTTGGGTTATTTGATAATTTAAAAAATCTTTTGTGTAAACATAACAATCGTGGAATAAAGAAGGCCACAAGAATCCTAAGTCTAATATTTTACAAAAGGTACGTTGTAGACCAAATTGTCCTCCACAAGCATGAAATGGCAATGAGCCATAACGAATTGTATTTTCATTTGCGGAATACATCTTTAGATGGTTTGATTAGCACATAATTTCCATAAGTAAAGATCATCCTATAATAATCTTTTGAAGCGTGTTTAATCTTATTATTTTGGTCTATGATTAAATGTGGTGATAGTCTATTAGTAGTGAGGTAGTGAAATACATTAGCATACAATGGATTAGTAATAGCTATCTTATATAGGTGTTCATATGGAAAATCATCTTTCAATGGTATTGGAGGTTCTGCATTTTCTAGTCTACTTAGATGGTCTGCTACTAAGTTTTTTGGCACTTTTCTTTTCTTTTATAGTGTGATCGAATTCTTGTAACAATAAGATCCATCTATTTAATCTTGGCTTAGTGTCTCTCTTTGCCATCAAATATCATAATGTATTATGATCTACGTGAACTATTTCTTTAGTACCTATAAATATGGTCTAAAATCCTTTCTAATGGAAACTCAACAATAAGGAGTTCGTTTTGTGGTGGTATAGGTTGGTTGGGCAGGACCCAAGTTCTTGATGCATAATATATGATGTAAGAATCATTTATTTAACTTTTGACTTAAAAGGGCTGCATCGCACATTATTTATTAAGGTAGTAAAAAATCTTGTGACTATATCATTGGTATGGTAATCAAAGCATCTTTCGGTTTATTAAAAGCTAACTTTCATTCAGATGTGAACTCAATGGTAATCTCTTTTTGCGAAAGTTTGCATAAAGGTTGTGTTATTTTGGAAAATTCAATCACAAAACGTATAGAACTCGGCATAGTGAAGGAAAGATCTTACCTCCCTTGCGGTAATAAGTTAAGGTAATAATTTTGTAACTTGGATTTTAGCGGGGTTGACATCTATTCCATTAGCTGACTCTATGTGTCATAATATAATTCCTTGATTTGATGACATTTTTCATTGCTCAATACTAGGTTTTTCTCTATACAACTTTAAGGTACTTTATTTAAATGAAGTAAGCATTCGTCGAAAGAATTAACGTATGCGGTAAAGTCATCAATAAAAACTTCAATAAAATGTTGAACATAATTTGAAAAGATAGTAATCATACATATTTGGAATGTAGCAAGTGCATTACATCAGCAAATGTACTAAAAATAGCAAGTAAAAGTTGTTTTTTCTTGATATAATGGGGTTACAGGAATCAGATGAAATGTAGAGTATCCATCTAAGCAACAGTAATGAGTTCGTCCAGCTAGACTTTCTAACGTTTTATCTATAAACATAAGTGGATAGTGACCTTTTCTAGTTGTAGCGTTTATATTACTATAATAAATACACACCCTCCAAGCGTTTTGGATCCTAGTTAGTAATTGTTCTCCATGTTCGTTTGTTATAACTATTGTTCCAATATTTTTCATGACAACTTTTACTGGACTGATCCAATTACTATCTGCTCTTTGGAATATCATTCATGCGTCAAGTAATTTTATATACTGGGACGTATTGATCCAAGAAGGTTTCTAACATTTCAGACCATGTGCTTATGAAATATTTGACAAGATAGAATAGCTAATCTTCAACTTGACCTTTCAAGCAAGTAATGAGAGCCTTATGTTTGACATAATCTAACTCTAAGTTTTTGGGTTTTATAACAAAGTATATGCATGAAATTCCTACTAAATTGTTGTGGATCTTCATCACCTTCGCCTTAAAAGTGAGGTAAAGAATTGATGAATCAGGGTTTTAACACAAAATTTTAGAATTCCATGGGAAAAACAATACATATAGGTTCATAAGTTATGATATTTTTACTGGCTTTCTGTAAAAAAAAAGTTCTTGCTGAATGTGTGCTATATTATTTCACATGCAAGAGATTCTTAGGAAATTTTTTTAAAATCCCAAGCAACGACACCAAAAATTGACACGTGTCGAGTGTGTATACTAATTTCCCCTCTATGTTTACTTTAAATATTTTTTGTATTGATAAGTGGGAATCGCCTCCACATGAATTTTGTAAATTGCGTAAGAAAAGAAGTTATTTTTTTGTATTTTAAAATTAATAAAAATATAATATATTAAACCTAATTAAATAACAAAATTCAAAGTCATGAAATCAATGTTAGTTCAATTTAATAAAACTCAATAATAAATAAACATCTAAACAATGAAACATTGATCCATTTTGCACTCCAAGCATGTCAATCAAATCACGTACTCATGAACATACTTTCTAAATCAATGTCAATTCAATTTGATGAGCTAACCCCTTTATTTACATAAAGAAATTAACTTTACGCAATAAAACAACTTTATGTTTTAAGAAAACTTTGAACTACTAAATCTAATATTTTCGAAAAGCCACTTCAACACTGGACTTAGATCACAAATTTACCATGGATATTTAAACGGTGTTTGCCCTTCAAACAATCCTAGTTACTACTTCACATAGATAATGAGTCAAAACACAACATACTTATTGGCCACTATGCACATAATTTAAATTCGAAATTAAATGAAATAATTTAAATTAGCTTGATAAAAACTTAAATCTTCTCTTAAAAGTAAAAACTAACCTAAGGTCCTAATTTCGTTGTTGTAATTCAAAATCTTTGAATTCACACCTAGTGATTCTTAGTAATTCAGTGTATTATCTGAATCGCTAGAAATATCACGAAAATTGAGCTCTCTGGTCTTTTCTCTTTTTCTTCATTTTACCTAGCCATTCCGATGTCTTGTGAATCGTTGTGAATCGCTAGTTAAAAAGTCAAACTATTTTCCTTTATTCCTTAGTAATTCTTTATACAATTTTTTCACTTGATTATTCCTTCATTTTCCTCCACTTTTCCTTCATTTATTTATATTCTCCGTTTATTACCTTACATAACAAGAGAAAACCTTTCGTAATATATTTTCTCTTATAAAATCATCTTAAAATGAGCTATAAAACATGTTTAATTATTGACTTGTCAATAACAAAATCTTCTGAAACAATCCTCTAGCAATACTTAAACAAACTTGCACCAATTTTAACCTAATCTTAATCTCGACCATCGCTAGCTGATGTGAAACTCGAGGCAAGGTCTTGTACTGATGTTGTTCTTGTTTTACTGTGCCGCCGATCCTGAGTTGCATGCAAATAAAGGATAAATCCCCATATGATACTTGTCAAATGATTTATGAGTTTTTGAGCAACTAATTTTTTTTATTTTTAATCATGCACTTTAGACATGCACTTACACCAATTATGTCAAATTAAGGACACAACTAAACACACAATGAAGTCACGATGAAATACCGTAAAATACATACACTAGGCATTCCCTAACAAAACATAATATTAACCTAATGATTATCCTTTTCATCGATTCGAGTCATAATCGATAACACATGTTGTAATTAAGACCCACTAACCTCATAGTCAAATATCTATATTGGATTATTGAAAATAAAGATTTGTAAATAATACTACAGCGAATTATCAAAGACTTGTTAGCAAAAAATTTTGCGAGGAGTGGTGAAAGGTTTATTAATTCTACAAAGATGACATGATCTGAAATAGTGTTCATTATTTCGACCGCATTTCTCACCTCACTAAAGCTTTTGACACCCAAAAGAAGTGCATGATAATTTTTAACCCAAACAAGTGTGAGTTCAGTGTGGCATTTGGAAAAGTCTTAGGATTCTGGGTACACTATAGGGGAATCGACGCAAACGCAGAAAAAATCAAAGCAGTACTTGATATGGCTATGATAAGTGATTAATTACACTTATATATTTAGTAGTATATAAGGTATAAATATTTGAAAATGAGTTCAAATTGACAGTATTTATGTGTTTTTAAGTATATAAATTATAAAGGAGACAAATAAGCGATTTAATGTTGAAATGAGGATAAAAATGCACAAAAACCATGCTTGACACCATGGCATGAAGGCTTGACGTCGTATGAAATGACCACATAACATGGGTAAGGCATGTAGACGACGTGAGGAGAACAAAATGAGTGCAGGGCACTTGGCGCAATGACAACGACATGGTGTTGTACACACAACACATGGATGGAATGTGCAGGGCGCGTAGTTCACTGTGAAGGGAAAATACAAATAAGTGTTCAAAGCTATGGCGACACCTATGCTTTACACACTCAGCGTGGGATAACTTACAAACAACGTCGAGATTTAACAAAATAGAAAGTTTAAAGTTTCAGGTCGTTTCAAGTTGTAAATACGATTAGTAATTATATTCTAATGAGTGTTAGGGGTATAAATAGGTATTAGAGCTTGGTAAAAATATAGAGTCTGGTATCTTAGTTTACAATAGTTTATGAACCAACAACATAGAATATTTTAGTTTATATTGTTCTTGAGTATTAAGAAGAGTTTTGAAGGAGAAGACATTAAAAACACCACGTGTGGTGATTCGATATTGTTTTCTTAAGTTCATTAAATTTATTTAATTCAATCTTTGATTGTAATGAATATTATAATGTGTATTTCGATTTCAACGATGACTAAGTAGGTCATTAATCTTTGGGATCAATGGATCCAATGGTATAAATAGTATGCTAAAGTGAGTATGAATAGATTATAAAGAATAAAAAGTGCAGTGATTAGAATTTTTATTGATTCTATACATAATGCTACGAACATATTCATCACATGTTTGTCGGTTAGAGGCATTAGGAGTTACCATTGTCATTCGAGCTTTCAAGGTTGATATGGAAAATACAATTGTAAAATATATAACATTGATGGATAGTTATTAATTAGGGAGGCACAAATAGTAAACTTAAGTGGTTATTAATCTTAAGATTTGGAACATAAAGCAATGTGAATCTTACGTCATTCACACCAATAGGTGGAGTTCGAGTTTGCACATTAGAATCTTTTCCACTATGACAATGGGTTAAAGTGAAATTGAAGGGAATCTCTCTATTGTAACTGAGCATTTCACACAAATAATGAAGATAAAGGAATTGAGTTGAAAAGCATAGTAATTCACTACGTAGGTGAAGTTGTGAACTAAGATCTTCTTAATATAAGAGTATAAAGTTATTTACATTGTTTTATAATATTGATTAGTTAGTAAAAACCCAATTAAAAAGGGATTTTCTACGTAATACATTGAATTTAACAAGGTGAATTGTGTGCAATACACCTTTTCCTAATGACGATATCTGTAACCACCATTAGTTTATCACATATTCACTATAATCGAGTCATTATACTTATGGCCACGATCAAGTATTTTGTACCGTTATTAGGGATATTAGTCAAACGTTAATTTTGTTTAGTTTACAAAATTTCTCAGATTCGATTTTAAGTACTTTACTTCAAAGTTTATAAAAAGATGTTTAAATTTCAAGTTTAACAATCTACACTTGATCTTTAGTGTTTTCTTTTTGAGGGAGAATTTGTGCATGTGCATAAAAGGAGAGAAGGACTTATTATCTTATGATCTTCAAATTGACAAAAACAATAAGAGAAAGAAAAAGAAAGGAATGAAGTTGGCGAAGAATCTAGCGCGAAACAAATAACAGGGCTGATGGAATAACCAACTCGACGCTGATCAGGTTGTTCAAGATAGATTGCAAGAGAATATATGTCTTCGTGATTGATTCAAGCCACTAATTTTAGAGACATACGACAAAGTGATGAGGTTTCCAGCCAAGACCACCGAGTTGAAACTGAGATCGTCTTTAATCAACATTATGCATAATAGCTTGTTCAACGAGCAAGCAAATGAAGATCCAATTGCGCATGTAGAGTTTTTTTTGTGAAAGTGTGACTCTATTTACATTGCTAGAGCTACAAAAGAGATAATCAAAATGACACTTTTCTTATTCACATTGGGTGAAAAAGCCAAATCCTGGTTCTAAGGACTGAACGCATGGAGTATGACTTTATAGGCGTAAATCAATGAAAGATTTTCAGATAAGTTCATACCCTTAATAATGGTTAGTGAAGTGAAACTTGGAATCAATCAATTCAAGCAGGAGGATTTATTAAATGGGCAGCACAATAGATTTTCTACTATGGAATGTATCACAACACCAGAATATTAGTGTATTCCACAACAAATGATTATCTACTAACCAAGGATGAAGATAGAGTATAATATGTTTAGGATCTTATGTCCCAGAACTCTATAGTCGTAACTCGGTTCATAGAGAGAGCCAACATGTATGTATAGGATTGATTAACAAGTTGCGATCAGGGCATAATCATCCAACTTGAGCAGTCAGATAGTGAACCTTCAAGTAGGACAACCAAGGCCACAAGTGCAAGTGATATAATAACCTGTTAATCACTAAGCAATGGTGGTTAATCTAATAGGCATGCAGCAAGGAATGGAAAATGAACATGTCAACCTCATGGACAACTAGAGTTGTGGAAATAACTTCATGCCGAAAGGAATGGCTCCACAAAGGTTTTATCTAGGATACAACAACCTGAACTTTTCATATGGAAATCTTGATAATGCACAAAAGTTACCGCTAGGTTTTCATCAAAAAGTCCAATAAAGGATGCTAAGCCAAAGTGAATAAATGACTTCATTGAAGTTAATTGAGAAGTTCTTGCATGAAATTCACATAAACGAAAGGGAATTCCATGAAAAGCATGTGAAAGAAATGGAAAATATGAAGTAAGACTTTAAGAGGATGAATGATGAAAGAACACAATTCAACAAAACATGTTGAGACAGATTGGTCAGCTATCCGTTGCATTAAATTTAAGGTAAGAAGGCCAATTTTAGAGTAACACTTTCACTAATCCTATAGACAATATTAGTGATATTCACATGATGAGCACTACGACATCAAATAAGCCAATGCAACAACAAGTGATATACAAGCGCGAAAGAGTCAATACTATGGCTATTAGGAAATTTGATGTCTTGAATGCAAACGAAACAAAAATGAGGCAAGATGAACTAAGAGTATTCAAGCAACAAAAGATCAATGCCTTGAAGAATAACAAGAAGTAGAAGATATAGTTGAGAGTTAAGAAACAAAATGAAGAACCTTCTAAAGATGTACCAAAAGGAAATAGCATCAAAGATGTTCCAAATAATTCTGAACAAAAATTCAAGTTCACACTGAAACTTCTTTAAATTAAGGTAGAGACATCGTGGTGATATATGCATACCATTAAGCATTAATGGGCATCGATTTAGAAACATCTTGTATCACACAAGAGCCGTAGTCAATGTAATGCCTATAAAAGGACATGTTACAAGCAGATTTAAAGATCAATTGTCTCGATATTATGTATTTTCTTGTAGTGGTTGGTAACTTGGCTCCAACAATAGGGAGTCTCTTGAATGTCCATGGGAAAGCTGGTGGATTTACGATTATAATTGATTTTGAGATTATAAATTATGATATAGATGATGATGTGTTTATGATACTTGGGTAGCCATTCATGAACACTCCCAATGTTGTCTTGCACATAAGGAAGAAAATGATCACAATAAGTATCGAAGAGGAAAATGATGAGAAGATTCCCATTGTTGAATGGGAAGAAGTACATCTGAATTGGAGAGATATCGTTATCCCTAACCTTCAAATGAAGTATCTCAATTTAGGCTTGGACTAAACACAAGAAAAAACTGCTAATGATTTTAAAGGAAGTGCTACTTGGAGGTAGCCTCTAAGTCTTCATTTAAATTTTTAAATTTTAGTTAGTAATTTATTTAGTTTAGTTAGAACGATCCAAACATTTTAGTAATTTTTAAATTTTTAAAAATTTTGTGCTAAATGTGCAGGAGAGACCATTTGTCAGGTGACACTTCATTAGAATCTAGAAATCCTGACTAACTTAGGAAAGAGTGTATAAGAGCAAAGGAGTGAGAGAGATAAAGGTCAAGTACATGGACAAATCTTTGGTACTTTTTTATGGGGTTTTTATATAAGTAGGGCCCTTCACAATATCAAGACGCATTGGGTAGTAATATAAGAGCCAGAAGAGCGTTAATAGGAAGTTAAAGAAAAATTTGCAAAATTATAGAGATAGACTAGTTGAAGCCATGTGTATACGCATACGACGCCATTACCAAACAAGGACACCGCGAGGACAGTGCCAAACTATTAGCAAAAAAAATGCTCACAGCAACCTCGACGTTGTGGCCACATTGTTGCGACGTCATGCCCTGTTGGAACGGCAACAGCGTCAATGAGGGGGGTTTAAAACCACTTAAAACTAATGTTTTCCACACTTGAAACCTATTACATATACCACCAATAAAGCATACATTTCTTTAGAACCCAAGTTTAATCAATTTTAAATGAGAAAAGACTATTCCTAGTGATCACGTGTTAAAAGAAAGAGTACATTAAAGATTTGCAAAAACTAAAAAACTAAGGCATTGATTCGAAGAGTTGTTTCAAGAATGCAATAGGGTTTTAGTGTGTGATCAATGTCAAAGGGCTTTGATTGATAAAAGAATGAATGACAAATTTACACCACAAAATAGTTCAACATTGAGGTAAATTTATAACTTCATTAATTATGATTTCAAATATTTGTATATTATTGATGAAATGGCATAAATTTTGGAAATTAGGTTGTTTGGATAAGAATTTTAAGTCGTGTCAATTTAGAGCATAAATGTAGCTTATGGGGAATTAGTCTATGTCTTTTGCATTATTTGGCATATGAATGACCGTTGTGATTGAATCTTGTTATTTTAGGTGATTTGAAGACCCATGTCACATTGTTGTGTTGTTTGGATTTTTAAGAAAATGCTAATACAAGGAGAGAGACAAGTAAAATTAGTGAAGTTTGAACAAATGATTATGAGGCATCATCATCAAGAGATCCAAAATGTGGTTGCCCCGATGCCTTTTTAAGTTTAAGTATTACATTAGTAGGGAGGCTAAAGACAGATATGAGGCCATTGCTAAAGACGTATATACTTTTCGGCTAGGCATGACATGAAAGTAAACAACTTAAATCGAGAATAAGGCTGGGAGCAATTCCCTTAAAACTATAGATGGAACAAGATTAATGGAGTAAGTGAAATTGCTTATGAATTTTATGCCAATCCAAAATTTACTAAAATAGGTGATCCGGTGAAGGTTAAAGGAGTAATGGTGCCCTTTAACGAGTTACATATGTGACACTTTTGGGTTAGAGCACTTGAACAAAGTTGGAGAATCATAAACCTTCTCGGATGATTTGTATGAGAGACCTTATAACATATACCTTTTTTACAGTCACTAAAAGAGCATCGGTTGTCCGAACTCAATAAGGGTAATAGGAGCTGAGAATGCGTCGACGCACGTTAAAAACGGGAGTGTGAGGAGAGTTTACATAATTTGGCAACATTTTTTAGTTGCTTCATTATACCTAACCACTCAATGTCCAAGGCGGCTTGTTTGTATGAGATTATAAAGAACTGGAGGATCAAAGTGGGGAAGATCATTTACAAGAGCTTAAGGGAGTCTATCATTACTGAGAGACAAGAAATTGTTGTTTCCAATCCTAACTACCCAAATGTGCTTAAAGGCCAGAATGTTATTAATTCAGTATGAAAAATTTGATATAGAGGCCCAAGTGACAACATATTAGGAGTATATCTAACCTCGAAATCACTAGTTGGATACTAAGACTCCGTAGATGAGAGAGAGCCGAGAGGGAAAAATTTAAGGTCGAGTTGTTAGCCAAGGAGCAAGAGGATCACGTAACAATTATAGTTGTGGAGCAGGTCCAAGAGTTGCAGAATGAAGTATACATAGAGGACGATTGCCATCAAGGATCTACTGATGGCTACTAGTTTGCAGATGAAGACTTGACTCTAGAACAACATCTAAAAGATATTTCATAGCGTAATCCTTGTTAATGTTTCCCGTTTCATTAACAACTTCCATTGTTAGTGTTCTATTAGAAACATCTATTCATGCTTTTGCTATTTTTAATAATTGGCTTCCTAAGGTAAGAGAAGTTTTACTAGAGACGAGGTATTCTTTCATGTCTATGAGATAAAATTTGGCTAAGAAAAGTAAGTAATTGACTCTAACTAGTAAATCCTCTAATACTCCTACATGTTGGACGATAGATCTACATACTAATTGTACTAATATACAAGTTTCTTCTACGGTTACATTTTTCATTTGCAAATATATTTTGACAAAGGCGTACCGTCGATCGAGGCGCCTAAATCACATAATTTTTCGAATATCCCTATATTTTCTGTTGTGCAAAGAATGGAAAACATTTCATGATCAAAACATTTAGGGGGCAATTTATTTTGGATTATTACTGACACGTGTTCTCCTAGGCTTACACTTTTATTAGGTGTGAATTTTTTGGTGCATAAGTCTTTTATGAATTTTTTATATTTAGGTATGCTTTGTATGGCTTTGAATAAATGTATTTTTATTACCAATTTCTTTAAAGTGCGTGATATTTCTTTCTCTTCTTGTAATTTATGTACGTTCTTATTGTTTTTCAATCGATGGGGAAATGGTGATCTTATTATACTTGGTTTTTCCATTTGTTTACCACTTTGTAAGGTTATCGCTTTTGCTGCAACAATGGACATTCATCATGTAGAAAAGTAACCTCTTTACCAGAAACCCAAATTTTAGTTTGGACGAACTATTTTTTAATAATAACTCAACCAAGCTTTTAAATTCATCAAATTTGTCATCTTATTCCACACTTGAAATCTATTCCATAAACCACAAACCAAGCATACATCCCCCTAGAACCCAAATTTGAGCAAGTTTAAATGATAAATTAGTTTTCCTAGTGATCAAAAGTGAAAAGTGATAGTACATTAATTATTTGCATATAGAGGAGAGCTAGGGCATTGATTTAGAGATTTGATTCAAGAAAGCAATATGATTTTTATATGTGAGCAATGTGAGAGGGCTTTGATTGATAGAAGTTAGAAGGAGTAACGTACACCGGAAAGTAGTTTGACATTGAGGTAAATTTAAAATTTCATTATATATGGTTTAAAATATTTTGATACTATTGATGAAATTGCATGAATTGTGGAAATTAGGTTTGTTGGATAGGAATTTTAAGTTGTGTACATTTAGAGCATCAATATAACTTATAATGAATTAGTCTCTACATTTTGCATAATTTGGTATGTAACCCTTGTGATGAAACTTATGATTTTAGGTGATTTGAATACCCTTGTTTCATTGTTGTGTTGTTTCAAGTTTTGAGAAAATGCCAAGAACAGGGTGGCAAATAAGTCAAGTTAGTGAAGTTTGGGAAAATGATTATGAGGCATGATCCTCAAAAGACCCAAATGAGGATGCCTTAAGGCATTTTAAGTTTAAGTATTACAATATTAGAGATGCTAAAGAGAGATATTAGGCCATTGAGAATAAGAAATTCACTTGCAAAAGAGGTATAAACTTATCGGCTAAGTACGACAACAGAGTAAACAACTTCGTTAGGCAACATGGTTGGGAGCAATTCCCTCAAGACTATAGAGAGAACAAGGTTGATGGCGTAAGAAATTTCTTTTTTTGAATTTTATGCCAATGCGATAGTTATTAAAAAAAGATAATATATTAAAGGTGAGAGGAGTAATGGTCCCCTTTAATGAGTTACACAATTGGCATTTATAGGTTAGAGCATTTGAACATAGTTGGAGAACCATAAACCTTACCTGATGATTTGTATGAGATACCCTATAAACTATACTTTAGAGTCATTGAGAGAGCATTGGTTGTTCGAGGACAACAAGGATAGGTAATGGGAATTGAGAATGTGCTGAAGCACATTAAGAAGTATAGTGTGAGGAAAGTTTACAGAATGTGGTAACACTTTATAGTTGCTTTATATTACTTGACCTCTCAGCAAGGAGAGATCAACAAGCCCTAGGCAACTTATTTGTAAAAGATTATAAAGAACGGGAGGATTAACGTAAAGGATATCATTTACAATAGCCAAAGAGAGTCTATCATGTGTGAATGAGACAACAAATTGTACTTTCAAATCTTAATGACCTAAATATGCTTGAAGGTCAGAGTATGATTGATTCAAGATGAGGAATTTGATATAAAGCCCCAAGTTACAATAGATGAAGAGTTAATGCTAAACATAAAATCACCGGCTACATACCAAGACTTTGATAAGGAGAGAGAGAGAGAGAGAGAGAGAGAGAGAGAGAGAGAGAGAGAGAGAGAGAGAAAGAGAAAGATGAGAGACATACTTCAGGCCTACGTTTTTGCCAATGACCAAGAGGATCACACAATTACATCGGCATCAACAGTGGAGTTGGCCCTAGAGTTGTCAAATATAAAATAATGAAAGGAGGAGGATCACCAACGGGGATTTGCTGCGGGCTATGGGTATGTAGACCTATTGATAGGAGAGCACAATTTCAATGGTCTTGAGGTTTTTCCACCACCTCCTCTACTACGGGCACCTATACCACCACCTAAGGACTTGACTCCATGACAACATGGGCTATGGATTGTTATGATGATGATACAGTATGAAGCCTATAAGGCTTAGTAACGTGAAGCCTTATTGAGATATGAGCAAGATCGACTGAATAGACAACATAATTTCATGTTATTTGCATATCATCAGAGGGACATAACTAGATATGAGAAAAACAAATAGTTGAGACCTATTGATAGGTCTATTAACGTGGTGCATACCAGAAGGGTGGAGCGAGTATGACATCATTTTTTCATTGGACCAAATGATAAAGATGTTGATAATGATGCACAGTCCTAGAGATCGAGTCTTAGGGTTTCTCTAGACCTTAGGGAGATGAGCGACATATTTATACTGATTATTTTTACTTTAGAGATATTTTGTCACTTTATTAGATGTTTAGATTTAATGTTTTTACATTATTATGGTATTTTTATTATTATGTTTGTGTGTTAGTGATTTTATATTTCATGATTTTTTTAAACCTAAGGACAAGGTTTTGTTTTGGTTTTGGGGCATCAACAAAATGGGAAGTCGTAAGAAAGGATGAAAAAAAGGATAAACACTATAGTTATGATCGTAAAAAAAAAAATTTGAAGCGGTTAAAAAAATAGTAGTGTATTTTTCATTTACTTATTTTTTTAATGTTTTTAGTAAGTATAAATTAGGTTATATATAGTAATATGTCAAGAATAAGTAATTCATTTATAAGGTTCATGTCTTTAATTAAGGATGAGTGAGAATGCAAGTGTCTAGTTAAAATCGAACTCAATAGAGTGTTTTTAAAATTTTGAAGAAAAGAAGATATGTAGAAAACAATGGATAATTTCATAATTACAAACCTACATTCTTGGAAGATTTTTCACTTGAAACAAAAGCAAAAAAGAATACTAGAATACTTCTTGTGGAAAAATAGATTGACATGGTGTTTTTATAAAAAGTTGAAGTTAAAACTTACTTGATAAAGTGAAAGTAACAAGTGCTAACAAGAGTTTTAAAATAAGAATTAGAGATTCCCACAAGTTCTACAAGAAAAGGAGCAGAGAACTTGATGGTTGGAAAAAGTGAAAAAAATGGAATCCACATGAAAAGTAGCAAGGACCATGCAACTAGAAAATATAAGAAGAAAAGAAAAGAAATATCTATATAAAGAAAAAAGGGCGGTTGTAATATTAAAACTCTTCAAAAGAAAAGATTTAGCTTAAGTCTAAGTAACTTAGTTAAGTTAAGTTTTCATCCAAACTATACTAAGTCCTATAGTCTCGTAAAGTACTAAAGTTTTAAAAACTAGTATCGTCTATGCTTATTCGAGAATTGTTGAACTTAATGAGAAATCATGAGATTATACGCTTTCAACTTGAGTGTCGAGGTAATATATAATTGTGAGTAGTAAGGGTTTTTGTTGTGAACTACTTTTGAGTTTCCAAAGTGAATTATATGTGTTGTATAATCTACATATTTTTGAAAGTATTAGTTTTTGCAAAGAAAAACTCTTGAGTGGATTATTAACTTGAACTTATTTGAATTGAAGGACACTTGATGAACGATGTCAAATGAATATGGACTTAATTTTTAGTAGTAGTAATAGTAAGAATACATAGTAGAATATTTTTTTGCTCGGAATGTGCAAAATCCTAAATAAGGGGTATTTGATAAGTGAGTAATTCATTCGAATTGGTGGTATTTATGTGTTTTTAGATATATAAATTATAAAGGAGACAAAGGAGTGATTGTATAATGAAAAGAGGATAAAATGCAAAAAATCCAAACTTGACATCGTAGCAAAAAGGCTTGAAGCCGTGGGAAATGACCACTAATCGTAGGCAAGGGGTGAAGACAACGTAAGGACAAGAAAAAAGTGCACAACATTTAACGCAATGGTAGTGACGTTGTCATTATACTGGGAACCATAATGAGTTATGACTAGTGTGAATCTTGATTGATACTCATCTGATGATAATGCGTGTAAGGATACGAATCAAGAACAAGAGTACTTGTTAGGGAACATGGTACTGGACCGACCTGCTATGAGAACACCACATGGATTAAGTCATAGGTGTTAGTCATGATAGGTATATCATTTGGTAATTTGACACAATTAAATGTTGTGTTTAACTAGATAATTATAAATATTATGATTGGTCACCATGTGAATAATATGTGAAGGTGTGTAATTATGCTAGAATTTTTGTCTCTCTTATTGAGATATATCAATTAATCCCTTGACATGTTAGACTATTAAATGGCCAAGTCTAAGTGAATTGATATGAACAATGTCACTTGAATGTTTTGGTTTACCTAAAGATCGAGACTAGTACAATTTAACGTTTAGGGTAACTTTCCATGCCTTATGTTTAAACAAAGGGTATCGTGCGACAATATGTTATGATATATGTTATTCATTAGGTTGTATTGATTTTGATATTCATTCTACTAGGGTAGACTTAATCCTTGTTAGACATCGCTTATGGCTTGTGTACCAAAATCGTTTTGGATTAATGTCAACGTTGCATGAACCTATTGGGTTGCACACAAAGATGGCTTTTGACGATTTTAATTGCACTAGAGTAAATAATATGATAAAATTTATGACATAAAAAGCTTTACGAATTGTTATATGATAGCATATTAATATGGGCGTATCTGTAATTTTCTTGAATTGCCTAAATACAATATTTGTATTACGAATATGTTATTTAGAGAGCTTATCTACGCATATAAATAGAGGTTGAAACCCTAAAAATGAATAAGATATTTGTTTTTTTTTTTTGCTTTTCGAGTTCTCTAAATTTTGGGAGAGAAAGAAAAATGTTATCAATCTCTTTTGGGACTAGCATTCCAAATTGTGTTCACCATTCGCGTATGCATTTTCCAATAGAGTACGCGCACTTGAACGTCTTGGAAATGGAACGATCAAATAAGAAAATCACATATTAAGTTATGATTTAATTTTGTAGATCTAGTTTAATGGAATTTATTTTTGATCCTGTTCTGGTTTTTCAAAAAAATGTATTGAGTTTTTCGCTGGGCATGAACCCCGAAACCAAATAGTGATATCAAAACCGTGTGCTTAACATTTGCATATTTTCTCTGAAGTATATATGATATAGGTGTTAAAACATGATCTTGAGTAATGTATATATGATGTACATATAAGTTCAGTGATAATTGTTATCAAGAATCGATTTTAAAGCATGTTATTAATTCTTGTATATTGATACAAAAGCCCGATTTGATTCAATAGTAGTATTCATGTTTAAAATATTACGATTAACATATGTTTATTTTTTAATATTGAACGATGTAAATTTTGTATGTTCATGGTATAAGTAGTGTTTAGGTTAATTTCATTCTTGTATTGAATACATATTTTGTTTTTATTCAATAATTATATGTCGCTGTGATAGAAATCATGATTAGGTTAATATGATTGATTTAAATTATGGTGTTAAGTGCATGATTTATATTTCATTTCTTGATTCAATTGCTTGTGTTGCATGAATATGAACCGAAATTGATTTTTATAATATATCTTATTGTAGTTATCGATTAGTATATTACTATTAGATAGGAGATAAACTCGTAATCGGATAAGAATTACAAATCTAATAAGATAGGTTAGATATAATAAATTTATATTAGATAAGGATTCAAAGTATCTTAAATTCTAATTGGATTAGGGCATGTTATTAAGTTAGAGGTGGGCCCGAGTTAATTGAAAACATTTTAATTAATATTTTTTTGAATTAAAATAAGGGGGTGTTTTGGTCAATTGAGTTTACTAAAATAATGAGAAATTTTAGGAGATTTTCAATTTTTGACACTGGACTTCGTTGTTTAAATAACAAATAGGCATTACCTCTTACACCTCATTCATTCACCAGTAAGCAAGACTGCCACTAACTTTTCGTAGCACAAGGAGATTCATATAGTAGTCGATATATGTAAAATTTCCTAACTTCTTTAGGGTTTATACATGCATTCTAATATATGATATTTATCTTGTTCAATTTATGATCACTAAAACAAATAAAAAATCCTTCTTCCAAATTTTAAGTGTCATCCATTCTTAAACACTTCTCGAGGCTTCGATCACATTAATATGGGCTCGCCTCCCGAATATTGTATTGTGTTATCTTGGTGAGGCAAGTCATGTAAAGGTTACTTTATTTTTTGAAATGGTTAGACTTGATAAAGCTATCAAAACATTTTTGGCCATTACGCACAAGATGAGATAATGCATGCTAAGATATAAGATGTTATAATCTCATAAAAACAACTAAAAGTCACATTAAATGTAAATGGTAATCGGTACCTTCCTAAATTACCTAATTCAAAGTGTCATGCCTTCGTTGTCTTGGAATTAGGTGAAACATAGATTTTAGTCCCTTAAATTAACAAAGTGTTTTTAGGAGGGTTATTAATTTGGTAGGAGTCTATTCCCCTATAATAAAATGAACTTTTACATAATCTTTGTTATTGATCTATGGCCTCTTCAAATCATACTAATCCCTTGTCATTGCGATCCATCCTTAAGAATGATAAGTTGTCTAGGACAAACTTCCTTCACTGGTTTAGAAACATAAAATTTTTCTTAAGCATGAATGCAAGTTGAACGTCTTGGATGATTCTCTTCTTGAGGAACCAACAGTTAATGCTTTAAGATCCATGAAGGATGCCCATACTAAGCATGTTAAACGTTAACTGAGATTGCATGCATTATGTTGGCCACCATGGGTCCTAAACTTCAGAAGGTTGTGGAACACTTGGAAGTTTAGGACATGGCCATGATACTGATGGAAATGTTCCAATAGCAGGCTAGGTAAGGAAGGTTCAAGACTGTCAAGAACCTTCATTCTTCCAAAATGGCTGAGGGTGCATCAGTTAGTACTCATGTTCTAAAAACGAAGGGACTCATTGACCATCTTGAAAGACTTGGATTTTTCACAAGCCAATAGTTGGCTATGTATTTGATCTTGAATTCATTACATGGTAGTTATTCCTTATTTGTGATGAACTAGAAAAGGAATAATATGGAGAAGTCTATCTTAGAGTTGCATTTGATACTTAAAACTGCTAAGCAGAATGTTAATAAACCCATTAATAATGTATGCAGTCCTATAAACACAATGGCGAGAGGTAGTTATCACTACTTCATTACTTTAACCAAAGATTTTAGCAGATATGGTTAAGTGTATCACATGAAACATAAAGGTGAATCTTTTAAGTGTTTCGAACATTTCAGAATGAAGTGCAAAATTAACTTAGTAAAATGATTAATTCGCTTCGATAAGACCGAGGTCGTGAATATTAGAGCCAAAAGTGAGATGATATTCAATAAAACTATAGGATTGTCTCACAGTTAACTCCTCCAGCAACTCCACGAAGGAATTGTATTTCAGAAAGGGGAATTTATTCGCTATGGTTTGATCTATGATGACTCACGTAGATCTTCCAATTTCGCTTTAGGACTATGCCTTATAAACTTTTGCGTTTAGACTAATTGCATTCCTTCTAAAGCGATTAATAAAACACCATATGAGATGTGGTTTGGGAAAAATCAAGTCTATCTTTCCTTAGGATTCGGGATTGTGAGGTTTTCGTACGACAAAAAATCACAAAAAATATATTATCAACCAATTCTATCAATCGTGTATTTGTTGGTTATCCTAAAGAAACTAAAGGATACTACTTTTACAATCCTACTAAGAACAAAGTGTTTGTTCCTCGGAATGATGTCTTTATAGAAAAAGAGTTTATATCAAAAGACAACAATGGGAGTAAATTAAGTCTTGAAGAAGTTCAAGAACCACAAATAAACACTCAAGCGTTAGTGGGAGATCAATAAAGTGTTGAACTAGTTGAACTTCTAGAAGTATCATAAGACCCGCCTAGGTCTAATAGGGTAATAAATAAACCTGAGAGATTTAGATTTCTTATTACTGATAGTAGTGAGGTGTTACTTGTGGATCAAAATGAGCTTACCACTTATCAAGCGATTGTGTCTAGACCTAATGCAGATAAATGGCTTAATGCCACTAATTCTGAAATGTAATTCATGTATGATGACCAAGTTTGGAACCTTGTTGATTTAACAAAATGTGGTAAGACCATTGGATGTAAATGGGTTTTCATGAAAAATACTTATATGGATAGCAATGTGCTTACTTAAAAAGCATGACTAGTAGCAAAAAGTTTCAAACAAACTCAAGGTGTTGATTATGAAGATACTTTTTCTCCTATAACCATGCTTGAATAAATTATAATTATAATTGCTGCATATTATGACTTGAGATATGGCAAAAGAATGTCAAAATAGCATTTCTATATGGAAACTTACTTGAGGAAGTGTATATGATACAACCTGATGGGTTTGTTCATCCAAAGAATTTTAGGAAGGTGTACAAGCTTCAAAGACCCATCTATGAATTAAAGTGAGCTTCACAAAGTTGGAATCTTCATTTTAACTAAGCAATTAAGGAATTTGGTTTCATTAAAAATGAGGATAAGCCTTGCGTACACAAAAAATCAGTAGGAGCATGGTCGTTTTCCTGGTATTCTATGTTGATTATATATTATTCATTGGAAATGATATCCCAAGCTTGCAAAGTGTCAAGTCTTAGTTAGGGAATTGTTTCTCATTGAAAGACTTCAGAGTGCAACCTACGTCCTTTGGATTGAGATCTAAAGGGATAGATCTAAAAGGTTAATCGTTTTAATTCAGAGTGTTTATATAGACAAGGTACTTAATAGGTTCACTATGCAAGACTCTTAAAGAGCGTAATTGCTAATGCGTCATGGTATATGTCTCAGTAAGACTCAATGTCCTAAGACTAATAATGAGCAAGAATGTCTGAATACGATTCCATATGCATCAGCTATTGGATCTATTATGTATGTCATGTTATGCACTCAACCAAATGTATCATATGCTTTTAGCGCAACAAGCAGATATTAGTCTGATCCCAGTGAAAGTCATTGGATAGCAGTAAAGAACATTCTTAAGTACTTGAGAAGAACAAAAGAAGTGTTCTTAGTCTATGGAAGTTTGGAAAATGAGCTTGTTTTAAATGGTCACATAGATGCAAGTTTTCAAACTAATATAGATGACTGTAGATCACAGTGTTGATATGTGTTTACTTTGAACAGAGACGCAGTAACCTAGAAAAGTTTGAAGCAAGAAAATATGGCAGATTCTACAATAGAAGCTGAGTATATTGTAGTATATTATGCAGTTAAGGTGGCTGTTTGGATCAAAATTTAATCTCTAAACTTGGTGTGGTTCTAAGAATAACTAACCCCATTTTCTTGTATTGTGATAGCAACAAGGCAATAGCACAGGAGAAGGAACCAAGATTACACCACCGATTAAAAGATATACTTAGACCTTTTCATCTCATTCGATAAACAAAACGTGATAGTCACTTTAGGTCATTAGGTTTTTGATACATGAATGACTGACCCTAATGCAGGTGGGAGATGTTGGGGCATGTGCCCTAGTTCAATCTATAAACATTGTATAAATCTTAATTTTAGTTAATAAAATAGAGGTTTTCATTTGTTGTTTTATTATAAATGATGACATGTTTAACTTATAATAGGATCCATTGGTATTTGCTGAAATATCCTAAACGTCCCAAGTCAATAATTATACTGGGAACTATGATAAGCTAAGACTAGTGTGAATCATGATTGATGGTCAGGTGATGATTATGCTTATTGGGATACGAGTAAAGATCCTAAGTACTTGTTAAGAAATAAGTTACTGGACAGACCCGCTATGAGAACACCATATGGATTAAGTTATAGGTGTTACTTATGATAGATATACCATTTAGTTCTTCAACTTGAGATTACCATGAACTTCAATACAAGTAGCATGGCAATTTGACAATATTAAACGTTGTCTTTAGCCGGACAGTTATAAATATCATGATTGGTTACCATGTCAATAATATGTGAAGGTGTGTAATCAAGATAAAATCCGTCCCTCTCATATAGAGAGAGATATATGTAGATCCATCGATATGTTATATTGTTAAATGCTATATTTAAGTTAATTGATATGATCAATGTCACTTGGATGTTTTTAGTTTATTTAAAGATCGAGATAGTATGATTGAACGCTAAGGGTGAGTTTCCATGCCTTATGGTGAATCGAGGGATATCGAACGACAAAAGGATAAGATATATGTTATTCATTAGGTTGTATCGATTTTCATATTCATGCTACTTTGGTAGTCATAATGCCTTGCTAGAGACCGCTTATGACTTATGTACCAAAAGTGTTTTTGCTCGCTACCAACGTCACATGAACATATTGGGTCGCACACAAAGAATGGTTTTGCCCAATTTCAATTGGTCTAGAGTAGTGAGTTTTAAATGAAAAAACTTATGAAATAAAAGCTCTTACAATTTTCATATGATAACTTATTAATAAGGGCATATGTGTAATTTGCTTGAATTGCCTTAACAAAATAGTTGTATTACGAACATTTTTTAAGGGAGCTTATCTACACATATAACTAAAGGTTGAAAGCCAAAAAATGAATAAAATTTTCATTTTTTTTCTATTTTCAAGTTCTCTTGATTTTGGGAAAGAAAGAAAAAAAAATTTCAATCTCTCTTGGGGGTAGCACCCCAAATTGTGGTCACCGTTCATTTGTGGAAATCATGACCAATCAGATGAGGAAATCACAATCTATGCTATGATTTACTTTAATAGATCTAATTTAATAGATCTTATGTTTGTTCTTTTTGGGTTTTTCAAAAATGGTTCTGAATTTCTCGCTACGTATGAACCCCAAAATGCATTATAACGGCTCCATGGCTTTACACACAATGTAGGATAACTTACAAACAATGCTAAGACATAAAAATGGGAAATTTTAGACTTCTAGTTTGTTTGGAATTGTTAATTAAGGTTTATAATTGTATTCTAATGAGTCTTAGGGGTATAAATAGGTATTAAAACATGGTAAATATATAAAGTATAATAGTTTTATAGTAGTTTATGAACCACCAACATATAATAGCTTAGTTTACATTGTTCTTTAGTATTAAAAAGTGTTTGAAGGGAAAAGACATTGAAAACTTTACGTGTGGTTGTTTGATGTTATTTTGTTTATTTAATAAAAGTTATTTAATACAATCTTTGATTGCAATGAATATCATAATGGGTATTTTGATTTCAATGATGAATGAATAGTTCATTAATCTTTGGGATTAAAGGATCTTATGGTATTAATGTTATGCAAAAGAGAGTATGAATAGATTATAAAGTATAAAAGTGCAATTTTTAGAATTTATATTGATTATATCGTAATTCAATAAACATCTTGATCACATGTTTATTGATTAGAGGTTTTAGGAGTTACCATGGCCATTGGGTTTTTTAAGGCAGATTTTGATGATACAACCGTAAAATATATAACATCGACATATAGTTATTGAATAGGGTGGCACAAATAGTAAACTTAAGTGCTTATGAATATAATGATTTGGAACATAAAGAAATGTGGAACTTACGTCATTCGCACTAATTGGTGGAGTTCTAGTGTACGCATTATAATCTTTTCCTCCACGATAATGGATTGAAGTGAAATTGAAGGAAATCAATCTATTCTAATTGTGCACTGCACATACATAATGAAGAAGAAGGAAATGAGTTGAAAAACACATTACTTCATTACCTAGGTGAAGTTGTGAACTAAGATCTTCTTTATATAAGAGTACACAATTATTTACATTATTTTATGGAATAGAGTAGTTAGCTAAAAACCAATTAAAAATGGGTTTTCTTAGCAATGAAATGAATTTAACTACATCAACTATGTATACTACACCTTTCCGTAAGGATAATATCCATAATCAACATTAGTTGATCACTTTATTGATACAATCGAGCCGTTATATTTGCGCCCATGATCAGGCTCAACTAAAAACCATCTGAAAAGTCTAAAGGTTAGTTGGTCTAGTAGTAGCCTTGAACAAATTCATATGAATGGCCACTAATCGGTGCATTCATTTCTTCAGACTTCTAAGAGAAAAGAAATTCAATTGGGATGAAGGATAGAATCGTGCTTTTGAGGAGTTAAAATTATATATTGGTAACCCACTTTTACTCACTAAACCCATGATAGGGGAGCTGTTATATGCAAATCTTGAGGAAAATCAATAAATAAACTGAAACCATAACTCAACGTTATGTAACTATTTGATTAAGAGATTGAGAGTAGGTGATTTGGAGAGAACAATCAAGAGAGAGAAAAGAGGATGAGGGAGAGACTAATAACCATTAATTTGAGGATAATCATTGTAAAGTGTGAATGATTTTATAGGTTTTCACTTTAAGTTTCAAAGTATTGTAATTGAATTGATGATGGAAGCCGTCGAAATTCATTTTAATTATTTTTGTTTGTTGTTATTAATGGTATAAGACCTTGTTTGAGCCCCTCCATGTAGCATCCCTTATCCCGATTAGGACTATACCTGACTTAAAACCCTAATTAAGCCCCGATACACTAGCCAGACCAAACTAAAGCCAACAAACTCTCCTTCCATACCTGATTAACGAAACATGAATATAAATATTGAAATACAAATCAAAGTTTACATAGCGAATAAATATATGTTTTTCGATAACATAAACGGTATACATAATCCAGAGTTTATTAAAACCAAAACATAATTACAAAACCTTCCATCTCTGTTATATGAAAACAATGTAATTCAAACGGTATATATGTAAAAAAAATCATTAAATCATAGAGAAGACAATAAAACTCTTAGGCCTTCTTTTTCCCTTTGTTTGAAGCGCTTGGTTGAGAACATGAGATATTAATTTGGGGTGAGCGCTCCAACATGCTCAGTAAGTAATGATTCACATACTATCGACACTTCAAATAGTAATCAAGAGTCATATGTAATAACAATATGAACCAAGCATAGCTAACGGGATCATAAAAAACGTATAATCCAATAAATAAATAGATGAAAGTCATAGTGTAAATGGCTATTACAATGTGATTCTCATTTCATTTGTAAAACTAGGATTGATTACCCATTGATACCATTAATGCAATTACTAGACTAACATATAGGCCGATGCATCACCTAGCCAACCCATTAATGTTCAACGGTTCTATCATAAACCATCTAATGAATGTGTAGTCCAGGCAACCTATTTTGCTAAGTAATGTTTAACATATAGGCCATAAACCAAACCCAAGTCTTGTTCATTATATTGTCAACTCTAGGGTTTACGTTGATCACTTCATACACTTTATTGCTTTTTATTAAAACCCAATCATAATGTACATAGCCCCCATTAAAGTTCATAAACTATATGAACTGCATATGCTACGATTTCAAAGCAATAATTCTAACTAAATGACCCCGTACTTACATAGGTTCGGCTTCATTTATGATTTTCTTACTTTTTCGGTCATTCAACTTTTCCCAGTGTCTCAGAACCTACCATAAACCATTTAAGGTCATTACATGTCCAAAACCTCACATTCAAAACACCTAAACTACTCCCTAAGCCTTCAAAATTTCTTCCAATTTCAAGAAAGTATGAATTTCATTTTACTTTAATTTTAGTTAGGAATACAATAAAATAAATATATAATTAGATTTTTAAATACAAGTGATATTCAAATCGAAACATATTACCCACAAGTAAATGGAAGTTATTATAGAATAGAATTATTTTGAAAAAAAACGAACCATAACTTATTGATAATTAAACCACCCTAAGCAATACCCGTTATAACATAATGTTCAATACCAAGGATAGTACACAATATAAGTTTTCTCAATCTCCACTAACAAGATCAAGCTTTATGCGAAGGACGACAATGGCAGCAAAGATAGCAAAGAAAGCAAGGAAAAAAGGGAAAGGTAAAAGATAAGTCAATAATTGATCCAAAAAGTTTAAACTTTTAATCCAATATTCTAGTAAGCAGAATAAATTTTTCAAAATTTATTAAAAATTCAAGTATGAATTTCATTATACTTTTTTTTAGTTAGGAATATAGCATATTGAATATATAATAGATTTTGAATTGAAGTGATATTTTTATTACCTAAGTCAATCTTTGATAGAAGGAATCAATATTTATACCCTTTTTTATTAAATTTACTAATTGATGTATACAATGCATTGATAGACTTGTGTTAGTCATACGATTGGGTAGAAGATGGTAACAATAATGCAAGATGAACAAGACAAATTTCTTAGAATCTTGTGATGCAAAAGCTATTGATTAAGTATCTATATAGTATATATATAGAAAATTATAATTGCCAAAATTGAAAGAAAAAATGGGTTAGAAACTAAAGAATTTCTCTAAGTTAGAAAGAATGGTTTCTTCAACTTTAGTGCACAAAGAGAAGTGCTAACAAGGGCACACAAATATATTGAAAGTCTTATAGATTCCATATAACATGGTGCAAGGAATCTAAAGTGGTAAAAATGTGAGAATGTCCATAGGAAATGGACCAGGGACTCAAAAGTCAAAAGTCAAAAGCAAAAGGAAATAAATAAAAATAAAAAGTATAATTAAGATGAAGTAGAAAAAATGAGAGATGAAAAAGTGGATATTCTTAAACTCTTCAAAAAAAAGATTTAGCTTGAGTAATTAAAGCAAGGGTTGAGTGTATTTCTTACTCTATTACGTTTTAAATGTTTAATTATTAGTATCTTGACAAAATTCTTATTGATTTTGATTGTCGTGCTATTATAAAGTATTTCATAAAATCAAGATCAATCTAGGCATTTTTCTATTTTGAGATTCTACACTAGTCATCAGAAGCTTGATGCTTGTCATTGGAGATTGATCAAGCTTGTCATTGGAGATTGAGAAAACGTGTATTGGCCTTAATATTAGACTTTAAGTTCTAAGGGGTATTGCATTCAGTTGTTGAGTTATCATTTAGGGATGGTTCATCTATTTATTTTTCCAAAATCATTATATTTTATCATTGCTTCCATTTACTTGTGGCCAATATGTTTCTATTTGAATATTACTTCTATTTAAAAAATTCTATTATTTAAAGTTAAAATAAATTAGATTGAAATCAGTATGTAAAGAACGAAAAAAAAATATAATTGGGGTATTCCTTTTCTCGAGACAACAAAGTGTTGAGTTTGCAGATATTTCACAAGTCAACAATTAGACATGTTATATAATATAATTTAGGTAGATTTTAGATATAATCAATGATATTACATTTTGTATTCTCTAGTTTTTTATTTTAGGATTTAATAAGAAAAAATGAAAAAATGAAAAAAGGGGGGAAGAAGATCAAAACAGTCAACTGGAGAAAATGTCCAATGATTAGCCATCGATATGAGATTACACAAGAATCGCAACAAAAATTAGCTATAGACAAGAACCAAAGGTTTCACAGCAAATCGGGAAATACAAAGGAATCCCTAGATGAATATTTGGAGCTCAGATAGCTATTTCAAGTGTTTAACTCAATGATTATAGAACAAATTAGATTCGCTGACAAATCACTAAGGTTGGTGACAAGTTTTTTAGATAAGAACAACGAATTTTAGTTTATCTATGATATGTATACTTAGAGAAACTATAAATAAAACCCCGAGGGATCAAAATTAAGAGCCCACTACTTGGCTTTATTAGTTTTAAGGTCTTTTCAAAAAGGTTTTAAATTATTTCATTATTCATTGCTTTTCGAGACTCTTTAAAGATTCATGATTTACTTAATAGAGGTATTTTACATTAATTTCTTCCAATTATTTATTTATTGCAATTTGTATTATTAACATGTGTAAGTAGTTTATTACTCTAGACAATACTATTGATATGCTTATAAATCGTTCATCGATTTAGTCAAAAATGCTAAATTTATGTGCTTAATGCTATAAACCAATCACACACGTCAATCATGATTTAAATAATTTATTTTTATGTATTACAACTAACGATTCTTTGTATTAAGTGCATATCGACCAATATGTTTATTATTATAACGTATATGAATCTATGTCTATGAGTGACAACAATTATAGAAATAGTAACTAGGATTAATCTATAGAGGCAAACAAAAATAACAATGATTAATCAATTGGGAAAGATTAACCGAGTGGATGTTCTATGTGATTGTGTTCTAGGTTATTTAATGACTAACATAATTGTGGTTTTTCTTTAGTTTGGATTAGGTATGACTTTGATGGTTAATGCTAATGTAATTTTTATTTTGAGTTGTTTTATCCAATAAGTAGATTTACAAGGATATGGATATGGCTTCCATTGAATTTACAAAAGTCGATAGTTTGCTAAAGGCATTCAACATATGGTGAGTAGAGTTTGATGATTTAGGATCATTATATAAATGTGATGATTTGATTATTTCTTTGCTTTAATAAAAATGTCCAGATATGACAATTTATATATCATTGACTAAGATATATGTTTAAGATATTTAATTTATATTGATTATTTGATTTTTTGTCTAAATTTCATTAAATTAGTTTATTGAGTTTAAATTGTTTATAATTTAATTGTTTTAATTAATTGATTGTTTTGTTTTTAGAATGATAGTGTTTAATTACCATCTTAATTAAATTAAAGCAAATTAAATCCAATAAAACATTAAGGCAGCCGAAGTTTGAAGAGATATGCAAAATACATGTGGAGACGATATCCCATTTACCACTAATAGAAATAATAGGAAAATACAAAGAACCATTGTGCAAGATAGACACCTGTCATTACTTTAATGATCTATAATTTAAATGTTTCTCTGGAATTGACTTTCACGATATGCTCCTCTATGGTGTTCACTTCATCCATTGAGTTGTCAATTGGTCAAGGTTAATGATATCCATATCATGTGAGACAATTTTCATGATATGGTTATAGTCTCTGACTATTAACTTCAAAGATTCTTTTTGTTTCTCTAATTTGAATCTCTATAGCACCATGGAGATATAGGTGAGTAACTACAAATGTTCTTGCCCATCTCGACCGAAGTTTTCATGGAAATAGTTTAAGACGAGAACAAAAGAGTCAAATTTCTCATCCTACTTCAAAATTCTTAATATTCAATTTATTATCATGAAGTTTTTAGTTTTCTTTTTACAAAACGAAGCACTCTCAGATGCATCATTTCTCAATTCTTATAATTCTTGGATACTAAGTTCACATTAGTTCCTTGCATTATCATTATTAATATTACATGTCTTAATTTACCATTATGCTTTATGCTCCATTCAACCGGTAAATGACCAGTTTACCAAAAACTAGCCTATAAAAAGTCATACCTATAGGTGCTTTAAATGCATACCTATATGCCTATAATGCATCTTCTAAACGAAGACTCCAGTCTCTACGTTTCGGACACAATGTCTTTTCTAAAATTTATTTAATTTCTCTATTTGAGGTTTTGGCTTGTCCACTATTTTGTCGGTGATATGAAGTAGATGTTCTATATGTAACATTGTATTGTGATATAAAGTAGCTACGATTGTATTTCAAAAGTGTGCACCTCTGTCACTAATCAATTATTTTGGTGCTCCAAAAATAGTATAGATCCTTGATTTTTGGAAGCTAACAACTATTTTAGAATCATTAGATTTTGTGATACTTAAAATTGATTTACGAGTTTTTGACCAATAAATTATTTGTGGCTCAAAAATCTAGTTCAAAACAAACACGAAAATAAAAACAAAATCATAGATACGGATACTAGACAAAAAAGAAATAGAAAAGGAAAACAAACACAAAGGGGAGAAAAAATTGATTTAGGAATATGGAACATAGGAATACTTATTGGGAAGTTAATAGAACTATTAGATACTGTTCTTAGAAGGAGAGTTAATATTGCTTGCCTCCAAGCGACAAAATGGGTAGGAGAAATGAGTAGAGAAATAGGAAGCACAGGATTTAAATTGTGGTACACCGGTATAGATAGAAAATGCGATGGAGTAGGAATTGTGTTGTATAATGATTATAAGGATATGGTCGTAGAGGTTAAGAGAATTGAGGATAGATTGATTCTATTTAAATTAATTATTGGAGACGAAAAACTTAACATACTTAGCGCCTATGCACCACAAGTAGGATTAAGCGAGAGCATCAAACACAAGTTTTGGGACGATATGGATGGATTTATGCGAAGCATACCATTAGATGAAAAGGTTTTTATTGGAGGAGATTTAAATGAGCATGTTAGGCAAGTAATGATAGATTTGAGAAAGTTCATGGAGGTTTTGGTTGCAGTAATTGAAATGAGGATGGAAAATAAATCTTAGAAGTTGCTTCAGCATATGATCTTGTCTTAGCAAATACTAGTTTTAGGAAGAGGGAGTCGCATATAATTTCTTTTAGTAGTAGTCAAAATAAGAGTCAAATAGAATTTCTCTTAACAATAAAAAATAGATAGAAAAATATTTAGAGACTGCAGAGTAATACCTGGTGAAAAGCTTACTACCAAACATAAGTTAGTAGTACTTGATATTGAGCTAAAACGATGACATAATATGAATAAAAGAGTTAGCGACCCTAAAATAAAGTGGTGAAACCTAATAAATAGTAAATAAGTATAGATTAGAGAAAAAATATTAGAGGAAAATGTTTGGAATCGTGACTTAGATGCTAATACGTGGCTAGAAATGGTTAGTTGCATAAGGAGAGTGGGATCAAACGTATTAGGTATATCTAACGACTTGGTACCACCAAAGAAGGAAACATAGTGGTGCAAAGATGATGTTGAATGAGCAATTGAGACTAAAAGAGATATGTATAGGAAAATACCTAAGTGTCAAGATAAAGATGCGTACAATCAATTTAGAGAAGCTAGAAAATAAGCTTAAAAAGTAGATAGTCAAGCTAAAATAAATTTAATGAAAGATCTATATAGAAGGTTAGGTAATAGAGATGGCAACAAATATTATATAGGCTAACCAAATTAAGAGACAAAAAGAAATAAGACCTAAGTCATGTAAGATGTATTAAGGATGAAAATTAAAAAAACTTAATGGGCGAGTATGATATTAAGTAGAGATGGAGAAGTTACTTCGATAGCTTATTTAATGATGGCAAAGTTGATACTATAATAGATGAAAACCCACGCCAAGAAAGATATGTAAACTATGCACGCAATATTAGAATTATAGAAGTTAAAGAAGCATTGAAAAGAATAAAAATTGGGAAAGCATATGGCCTAGATGAAAGACCCATAGAGGTTTGCAAATTCTTAGAAGAAATTGGATTAACTTGGTCAACAAAACTTTTCGATAAAATTCTAAATTCAAAACGGATGCCAATGGATTAGAAAAGAAGTACGGTTTTGGCAATCTTCAAAAACAAATGAGAAATTCAAAATTGCTCAAACTACCAGGGAATGAAACTTATGAGTCACACTATGAAACTTTGGGAGAGGATAATTGACAATAGGCTAAAGAGAGAAACAACAATATGAAAGAACCAATTTGGCTTCATGCTTGGGAGGTCAACTACGGAGGCAATTTTCCTTATAAGACGATTGTTAGAAAAATATAGAGAAGAAAAAAGATTTTCATATGGTATTCATAGATTTAGAAAAAACATATGATATGGTCCTTAGAGATGTTCTTTGGTGGGTTCTAGAAAGAAAAGGATTGCATAGTAGATACATAGAAACTATTAAGGATATGCATGATGAAGTAGTACCGAGTATAAAGACATTTGGAAGAGCCACAAAAGAATCCCCACTACGAAAGGATTACATTAAGGATCAGCAAGTTCATATCTATTTACCTTAGTTATGGATGAACTAAATAGGCATATTCAAGAGGATATACCATGGTGTATGCAATTTGTAGATGATATTGTTTTAGTGGATGAAACAAAAGATGAAGTGAATAGGAAACTAGAACTCTCGAGGAATACATTAAAATCTAAAGGCTTTAAGTTGAGTAGGACGAAAATTTAATATATGCATTGTGAGTTTAGAAACACGAGATGATGGAATGGTAAAATTAGGGGAAATAGAAGTTCCTAAGGTGAGCCACTTTAGATACCTGGGATCAATCATACAAAATTATGGTAATATTGAGAATAATGCCACACATAGAATTCAAGCTAGATGGAAGAAATGGCGGAGTGCAGCATGGGTGATTTGCAATCGAAATGTTCTTACTTAGTTAAAAGGAAAATTTTATATGACCGCAATTAGGCCAGCTATGCTCTATAGTAGTTAATGTTGGGCGGTAAAGCAACAACAATTACATAACATAAATGTAGCAAAAATGAGGATGCTTAGGTGGATATGTGGTAAAACTCATAAAGATCTAATTAGAAATATATAAATTCAAGGACAAGTAGGAGTAGCACCAATTGATATAAAGATTAAGGAAGGGCGGTTGCGGTTGTTTGGAATCTTACAAAAATGGCCTAAAAATACCCCCACTAGAGAACTTGACTCAATAGAATTTGTAGAAATTCAACGAGGTAGGGACCAAAGTTAACAAGGGATGCATTAATTATGAGGGATTTGACTGGTTTGGAAAGCTCATCATCAATTGCACTTAATCGAACACAACGGAAAAGTTTGATTCATGTAGCCGACCCCAATTAATTTGGGACCGAGGCTATGTTGTTGTTGTTGTTGTTTTTGTGAGCAACTAATTATTTATTTTCACTCGTGTCCTTCATGCACACACTTACAAGGCCGATTTTGTCAAATTGATGACACAACTCAACACAATCCAACGTTATGATGAGATACTATATAATACACACACATAGCATTCACTAATGAAAAAAAAAACTAACCTAATGATTCCCTTTTTCACGGATCCGAGTCATAATCAACAACACATGTTGTAATTAAGATCCACTAACCTCGTAATTAAATCTTGATATCTGTTTATTTAAATCTAGGATTTGACAAAAATATTGGGGCGACTTATCAAAGACTTTTCAACAAAATATTTTGTGAGGAGTTAGCAAACATAATTAAAGTCTGTGTAGAAGACATGATGATAAAGAGTGTTTATTCTCTCTACCACATTTCTTACCTCACGAAAGCTTTAGATACAATAAAGAAATACAAGATAATTTTCAACCCGAACAAGTGTGTCTTCGACGTGGCATCAGGAAAAGTATAAGGATTCTTGGCACATCAAAGAGGAATTGAAGCAAACACAGAAAAAACCAAAGCTTTACTTTATATGGCTATGATTTGTGACTAATTAAATTTATATATGGGACTTGTTCAGTACTATATTTGATATAAATATCCTGGAATGTGTTCGAAGTGATGGTATTTATATGTTTTCAGGTAAATAAGGTATAAAGGAGACAAATGAGTGATTTCATTATGCAACGAGTATAAAATGCATAAAACCATACTTGACACCACATCAAGGAGGCTTGACACCTTGTAAAATGACCACACTGCGTAGGCATGGCATGGAGACGACGTTAGAAGAAGAAAAAACTATATGGCACTTGTTGTAGTGGCTGCGCCATGGTGTTGTACATATAGTGGTGCAATGGAAAAAGCAACGCACCGAGCTAAGCGTGAAGGGAAAACACACATAAAAGCTTGAAGTGTGGCGGCGCCGTGGCTTTGCACACAGAGCATGATATCTCTTACAAACAACATCGAGACGTAAAAATAGAAAGTTTAAAGTTTTGGTTCGTTTAGAATTGTTAATTAGGGTTTGTAATTGTATTCTAATGAGTGTTAGAGGTATAAATGGTATTAGAATGTGGTAAACACATATAGTATGATAGTTTACAATAGTTTATGAGCCACCAACACATGATAGCTTAGTTAACATTGTTCATGAGTATTAATAAGAGTTTTAAAAGAGAAGACATTAAAGACTCCACGTGTCGTTATTCGGTATTGTATTCTTAATTTAATTGAAGTTATTTAATTCAATATTTGATTGCAACGAATAACATAATGTGTATGTTGATTTCAATAATGAGTGAGTAGTTCATTAATCTTAGGGATCTATGGATGCTAAGGTATGAATGTTATGCTAAAGAGAGTATTTATAGATTATTAAGTATAAAAAGTTTAATCGTTAGAGTTTTTATTGAATTTATACGTAATGTGATGAACATCTTGATCGCATGTTTGTTGATTAGAGGTTTTAGAAGTTATCAAGACCATTAGAGCTTTTAACCCGAATATGGATGATACAACTGTAAAATATATAAAATGAATAGATATTTATTAATTAAAGAGACATTGATAGTAAACTTAACTGATTATGAATCTAGAGACTTGGAACTTAAAGCAATGTGGAACTTATGTCATTCACATTGATAGGTGGAGTTTTATTTTGCACATTAGAATCTTTTCCTCCATGAAAGTTGGTTGAAGTGAAATTGAAGGAAATCTATTTATTCAAACTAAGCATCGCACACACATAATGAAAATGGATGGAGTGATTCAAAAAATATAGTAATTTATTACCTAAGTGAAGTTGTGAACTAACGTCTTCTAAATGTAAAAGTACAAAATTATGTTTAATTGAATAGAATAGTTAGTGAAAAACGAATTAAAAAGGGATTTTTTAGCAATAGAGTAAATTTAACTAATTGAACTTTGTACAATACATCTTTTCTTGATGAAAATATCTATAACCAACATTAGTTGATCATATTATTTCTATAATCAAGCTATTATACTTGCTGCCATGATTTAGTTTTTCACGCTTTTACCGGGGTTAGGTGGAATGCATTAATTTATTCACGCTTTTACCGGGGTTAGGTGGAATGCATTAATTTAGTTTAACTTACAAAATTCTTAAGTCGAGTATTTCCAAGTTTATAAAAAAATCTAAAGTTTTAATTTTGAAAATCTACACTTCATCTTCGTTTTCAAGAAGAATTAGTGCATGCGTAGTAAAGGAGAAAAATGACTTAGTGCCTTTCAATCCTTAGATTAACAGAACTAACAAGGGAAAGAAAAAGAAAGGAATAAAGATGGCAAAGGATTATGTGCGAAACTAATAATAGGGCCAAGTGAATAACCAACTTGATATTGATTTGGTAGTACAAGATGGAGTGGAAGGAGAGAGATGTCTTCATGACTAGTTTAAGCCGAAAATTCAAGAGACATACAACGAAGATATGACGCTCCTGGACAACACCTCCAAGTTTGAACTAAGATCGTCACTACTCTACATGATGTAGAATAGCATATTCAACATGTTAGCAAATGAAGATTCAGTTGCCCAAGTAGAGAACTTTTTGGTGAAATGCGACATTGTGCACATTAACAGAGTTATTAAATAGGTAATCAGGATGAGAATTTTCTCGATTCTAATTGGGTGGAAAAGCCAAATCTTGGTTCTATGGACTAAACTCAAGGAGTATGACTTCATGGGTGGAAACCAATTAAAGATTTCAAGACAAATTTTTTCCCCCTAGAGAAGGTTAGGGAAAGAAAACTAGAAATCAATTATTTCAAGAAGGAGGATATTGAGTCTCTTGGTGAGGGTTAGGAAATATTCAAACAGATGTGATGGAGATGTTAAGAACATAGAGAAGTGAAATGGCCACAACTATAGATTTTCTACTATGGAATGAATTACAACACAAGAACTTTAGTGGATATCGCAACAAGAGGTTCTCTAAGAACCAAGGATGGAGATGGAGAATTACATCTTCTTGATCTTATGTTCCCAAACTCTACAGCTAGTACTCGTTTCATAGTTAGAAATTCAACATACTTATATGAAATTGATTCATAAGTTGCGATCATGGCACAACTATCTAACCTGGATAGTCAGATGATGAAGCTTCAAAAGGGACAATAAAGTCCACTAGTGCTAACTATACATGGACCCGTTAATCACAAAGCAATGTTAGTTAATGCCATACACATGCAGCAGGGAATGGAGTTGAAATATTTCAACCTCATGAATAACCAGAGCAGTGGACCCAACTTCAGGCCAAAAGGAATGGCTCCTTACAGTTTTTATCAAGGATAGAACAACCAAAGCTTGTCATATAGGAATTGTGATAATGCACTAAAGTTACTGCTAGGTTTTTATCAACAAGTCCAATAGAGGTAGCTAAGCCAGATCAAATAACTGACTTTATTGAAGTAAATTGAGAAATTATTGCATGTCATCAACATCAAAAATAGGGAACGCCATGAGAAGCATGAGAAAGAGATGGAAAATGTGAAGGAAACTCATGAGATTTTGAATGATAAAAGAACACAATCCATTAAGAACCTTGAAAGACAAATTGGTAAACTAGCCATTGCTTTGAATTCAAGGAAAGAAAGGCAATTTCTAGGAAACACTATCACCAATACCAAGGATCCTATTAATGTTATTCACATGATGAGCACTATGGCAACGAATGATCCAAGGAAAAAACAAGTGTTGCACAAGCAAGAAAGTGTTAACAATTAGGCTATGAGAAGATTTGAAGTGATGCGTAAAAACGAAATGTATGTGAGGTAATATGAACTTGTGGGATTCAAGCAACAATGGATCAATGCCTTAAAGAATAACAAGTAGTGGAAGAAATAATGGAGATTAAAGCAATAAGATAAAGAAACTTCTTAAGAAGCACAGAAAGGAAATAAAGTCATGGTTGTTCCAAAAAATCTAGAACAAAAATTAATGTTCACTCCGAGACTTCAATAAATTAAAAGGAGAGATCCTATGGATATATGCACGCCATTAAGTATTGACGGGCATCGATTTAGAAACATCTTGAATGAAGCGAGATTCTTAACTAATGTAGTGCCTTTAAAGGAAACGTAACAAGCAGCTTTGAAATTCAATTGTCCAGATATGATGGAGTTGTCAGTAATGGATGGTAACTTGGTACAAACAATAAGAGGAGTCTTGAATGTCAATGTAAAAGTGGGAAAATTCACATTTATCACTAATATTAAGAGTATGTATCAAGATATAGATGATTATGTGTATATGATACTAGGGCGGCCATTCTTAAACACTGCCAATGCTATCTTGCACACGAGGAAGAAAATGATCATAATAAGTATCGAAGAGGATGATGAAAATGAGAACATTGTCTTTATTGAAGAGCAAAAAATACATCAGAATGGGAGATATATCGTTAACTCCAACCATAAAATAAGTATCTTGATTTAGACTAAGACTAAATTAGTGAAAAGGCATTAGGCTAATGATGTTAAATGAAACGCTACTGGGATGTAGCCCAGGGATTTCTAATATCAGTTTTTCACTTTAGTTAGTAATTTACTTATTTTAGTTAGAACAATCCAAATGTTTTAGTAATTTTAAAACTTGTGAAAGTTTTGATCTCAAATGTGTAGGATAGACCATTTTTCAAGTGACATTTCATTGAAATAGAGAATTCTCGACTAATTTAGCAGACAACATAAAATTGTAAAGGAGCTAAAGTTGTAAAGGTCAGGTACATGGAGAAATTACTGGTAAATTTTTTTTTAATTTTTATAGATATAGGGTGTTTCATGCTGCCTTGACATAGTAATGCACATAGTCTGAAAAGTGCCAATAAGGACTAATGAAAAATTTGCAAAATTATGGAGACAGGCTAGTCATCGGCGTGTGTATACACACATGGTGCCGTAGGCAAACAAGGACACTGCTAGGATGACGCTGAGCTATGTGCAAAAAAAAATTCCACAGCAACCTCAATGTCGTGGCCATAGTTTGGCGGCTACATGCCCTATAAGGGATGGCATCGACATTGAGGAGGGGGTTTGAAATCCTTTTCAACCCATATTTGCTAAACTTGAAACATATTCCATACACCACCAACTAAGCATCCATCCCTTTAGAACCCAAGTTTTAGCAATTTTAAGAGCGAAAAAAGTGTTCCTAGTGATCAAAAGTGAAAATAGAGAATACATTGTGGATTTGCACAAAGAGGAGAGTAAGGGTGTTAATTTGTACATTTGATTCAAGAAAGCAATAAATTTTTAGTGTTAGCAAAGTGAGAGAGCTTTAATTGGTAGAAGCATGAAAGAGTAATCTACACAGGAAAGTAGTCCGGTATTAAGGTAAATTTACAATCTCAATAATTATCCTTTGAAATATTTGGATATTATGATGAAATTGCATGAATTGTGGAAATTGGGTTTGCTGGGTAGGAATTTTAAGTTATGTGGATTTAGAGCATCAATGTGGTTTATAGTAAATAAGTCTATGTCTTTTGCATTCTTTGGCTTGTGGTTGACTCTTGTAAATGAAACTTTTGATTTTAGACAATTTGATGTCCTGTGTCGCATTGTTGTGTTGTTTGAATTTTTAATAAAATACTAACAACAAGGAGGCAAAACAGTTAAGTTAATGAAGTTAGAGCAAATGATTATAAGACATCATCCTCACGAGATCCAAATGAGGATGCCCCGATGCCTTTTAACTCTAAGGATTACATTAGTAAAGAGGTTAATAGAGATATGAGGCTAAAGATACAAATGGAACTCATTTGCGAATGACGTATAAATTTACCAGTTAAGTATTACAAGAGAGTAAACGCCTTCAATAGGCAGCAAGGCTGGTAGCAATTCCCTCAAAACTATAGAGAGGACAAGGATAATGGAGTGAGTGAAGTTTTTTATGAATTTTATACCAATGCGAAGTTTACTATTAAAGGTGATCCAGTGAAGGCGAGAGGAGAATGGTCCCCTTTAATGAGTTGCATAAACAACATATATGGGTTAAAGCACTTGAACATGATAGGAGAATCACATACCTTCCCAGATTATTTATTTGAGAGACCCTATAACCTATACCCTTTTAGTGTCATTTAGAGAGCATTAGTTGTCTAAAGAAAACAAGGATGGGCAATAGGAGATGAGAATGTGTTGAAGCACAATAATAAAGGGAGTGTGAAGTGAGTTTATAGAATGTGGCAACACTTTCTTTTGCTTCATTATACCCGACCACTCAGCAAGGTGAGATTAATAAGCCCAAGGCAGCTTATTTGTATCAGATTATAAAGGACGAGAGGATCAACATAGACGAGATCATTTACAAGAACCTAAAGAATTCTATCATAATTGAGAGGAGACAACAAATTATTGTTTCCAATCATAATCACCTAAATGTGCTTGAAGGCCTGAGTGCGATAAATTCAGGATGAAGAATTTGATATAAAGCCCCAAACGATAAGAAGAAAAAGGGTCATGTAAGAGGGCCACGCAACAACAACAACACAAACAACAGATTTGGTCGAAGAGTTAGAGAATGAAGATTACAAAGAGGAATAGGATCACTAGCACGTGTTTGCTGAGGGATATGAGTTAATAGACCCATTAATAGAAAAAAAGGACTTGGATGGACCTAAGGTTTTTCCACTACGTCCACCACTATAAGCACCAGTAACACCACCTGAGGACTTAACTCCACGATAGCAAAATTTGTTGATTGCTGAGATGAGGATATAGTACAAAGAGGTTAAGGCTCGATAAAGTGAAGCCTAGCTTAGATTTGAGCAAGACTGACTGAATGGACATTGTAATTTCATGTTCTTTGCATTTCTTTTGAGGGAAATAACTACATATAAGAGGAGCAGACGGTTGAGACCTAGTAGTAGGTTTAATGGCTTTCTTGGAGCTCCAAACTGCATGTTTCATCCTGACGTGGTGCCGAGTAGAAAGGCGGAGCGTCTTTTGGCACCTTCTTTTGCTAGAGCTGATGATTAAGATATTGATGATGATGCACAGTCCTTGAGTTTGAGTCTTATGATTTCACTAAAACTTGGGGAGATGAGTGATGGATTTATACTTATTATTTTTACATATGGGAAGTTTTTTCACTTTATTAGCTGTTTAAATTTAATGTTTATGCATTATTATGGTTTTTTATTATTATGTTTATGTGTTTGTGTTTTTTATATATTAGGCTTATTTTTAAACATTGAGGATAATGTTTGGTTTAGGTTTGTGGGCATCAACACTACGGGAGGATAAAATAAGGATAAACAATGCAAGTATTATCACAAAATTAAATTTTGGAAGTAGTTAAAGAGAAAATAATGGCCGAATATTTTCCATTCTTTATTTTTGAACTTGTTTAGGTAGTATAAATTAGGTTATACAAAGTAATATGTAATGAATAAGTAATTCATTTATATGGTTTATGCCTTTAATTAAAGATGCGTAAGAATACAAGAGTCTTGCTCATATCAAACTCAATAGAGTGTTACTAAAGTCTTGAAGAAAAGAAGAACTGCAGCGAACAATGGTATAGTTTCATAATTAGAAACCTAGATTTAGGGAAGACTGTATACTTGAAAAAAAAAACAAGAAAGAATACTAGAACACTTCTTGTAGGAAAAGTTAAATGTTAAAGGAATTTTGTAAGAAGTATGAATCTTACTTGAATACAAAGTAATTAAAGACTAAGTACTAAAAGGGAAAGTGATAGGCATGGTGTTTTAATGAAGTTGAAGTTAAAACTTGATTGATAAAGTGAAAGTGAGAAGTGCTAACAAGAGTTTTAAATAAGAATTTGAGAGTCCCACAAGTTCTATAGGAAATGGAGCAGAAAACTTGATGGCTTGAAAAAGAAAAAAAATTAAATTCATGGGAATAAGAGTAGAGACCGTGCAACTAGAAAATATGAGGAGAAAAGATAGGAAATATCTACATAAGGAAAGAAAAGAAGAAGTCAAATTAAAACTCTTCAAATGAAAAGATTTTGCTCGAGTAAAAGTAACTCAGTTAAGTTTTCTTTTCAATTATGTTAAGTCCTCTAAACTCTTATGGCCTGTTCGCTTCACATTTTAGTGAATCCTAACACATGGGATTAATTAGTGATGGGACTAACACATGGGTTTAGATAGTTTAGTCCCATTTGTGTATCTTGTTTGGTTGGTAGTTTTAAGGTTGGGATTAAATGAGGTTGTACAAGTACATTTACCAAAATACCCTTACATAAATCACACATCCTCCCCCCATTTCACACATTCCTCATCTCCTCCACTGCGAATGTCTCCTACCTCTGCTGCTTGAGCTCGCACTCACCTGCGACCATGAATCGGCTCCCCTTGTGAAGAAGATGCCTCCTCACCTGGCCGATGGTACGCCTCCTTCTCACCTCTCCTCACCTGGTTCGTTCACGCATCCTCACCATGTTCATTCATGGGTTCATCCCCTTCTTCCTTGATGAGAGCTGTTAATCAACGTGTACACGACATTAGGGTTTGAGTTGTTGTTGGTGAGCCACTACTGTCTTATTGTTACTGTTGTGTATATTCTGATCTTTGTGGAGTGGGGGAGGGTTCATGAATTAATCAATCACCAAACCGAGCCTTCGCAGTGATTAAATTCATGAATTATTCAAGCGCACTAAAAATTCTGATCTTTGTATATTCTGATCTTTGTGATTAAATTCATGAATTAATCAAGCGCACTAAAAATTCTTCTTTCTAACAGCCAAAGAGAACAATGTAGATTTCATTTCTCTACAAAGCAAAGATAATTTCGGGAAAAATATCTGATTTGTTAGGCGGTGGTGGTGTGTGGTGGTGTGGGGGAGTGTCCTTATTCTCCTTGTCAATGGCATAGTTCCGTCTCCTTATAAACTAAAACCACAAACTCATCGTATCTCACTATTTGATTGAGAGTAGGTGAGGGTTTTACAAAGAACAATCAAAAAAGAGAGAGGGAAGGATGAAGGAGCCACCATTCACAATCAATTTGAGGATAATAAAAGTGAAGTGTGATTAATTTTGTAAGTTTTCACTATAAGTTTCAAACTTTCTGAAATGAATGGAAGTCGTCTAAATTAATTTTAAATATTGTCGTTAGTGGTTGTTGTATAACACCTCGTTTGAGGCTGTCCCTGTTGCATCCCCTATCTTCATTAGGCCGATTCCCGACCATAAACCCTAATTATGCCCCGTACACGAGCTTGACTTAACTAGAGCCAACACCTTCTCCTTCCATATCTAATTAACCCAACCTTTATATCGATATTGAAATAAAAATCAAAGTATGCACAACAAAAAATTAAAGCTTTTTCAATAATATAAACGACATAAATAAATCCAGATTTTATCAAAACCAAACCTTGATTACAAAACCTCTCACCCTTTTATATTACAACAATTTAATTCAAACAGTATATATGTAAAAAGGGAGTCATTACATGATAGAGGAGATAATAAAATTTATAGGCCTTCTTTTCCCTTTTGGTTGAAGCGTTAGGCTGAGAACATGAAATGTTAATTTGTGATGAGTGCTCCAACTTGCTCGGTAAGAAAGGACTCACATACTGTTAACATTCGATTTAATAATTAAAAGAGATATGGAATAACAATATGAACCAAGCATAGCTAACTGGATCGTGGAAAATATATAATCCTATTGATAAACAGATGAAAGTATTAGAGTCCATGACCATTATAATGTGATTCCCATTTAAATTAAAACTATGATTGATTACCCACCGATAACATTAATATGATTATTAGACATACATATTGGCCAGTGCACCGCCTAGTCAATCCATTTATATTCAATGGTTCTATCATAAACCCTTTAACAAATGTGTAATCCACGCAACCTATTTAGCTAAGTAAGGTTAATATAGAGGTCAGGAACCAAACTCATATCCTGTAAAAAATATTCTTGACTATAGGGTTTACTTTTGCCGATCACATCATACACCATTTCCCATTTTACTAAAACTGACTCACGGTGTACATAGCCCCCATTCAAGTCCATAATCTATTTGAACTACATATATTACTATATCCGAGCAATATTGATAAATAACTGAATCCATACATACCCTAATTCGGTTTTGTTTCAAATTTTTCTAAATTTTCGGGTCACTCAACTTTTCTTGATGTTTGAGAACCTATCACAAACCATTTGAGGTCATTACATGTCAAACACCTAACATCTAGAACTCCCAAACTAGTACTTAATCCCTGAAAAATTCCATGTAAGACTTAATATAATTGTTATTTTTTTGAGATGGGAATGCACACCCTCATTTAGTGGGGCGCGCTTTACTAACTTGGTTCTTCAAAGTTCTTGATGGGGTTGCCTGATAAGTCAATATTTATAGGTTTTTAGTACTCTATTTTAGTATATTTAATTATTAAAAGTATTTAAAATATATATTTAATTATGTTTTTGGTTAATTTTAGGTCAAACGGAGTACGCGATTGAATTCGTGGCGGAAAAATATTCAAAATGGAGTATTTATTTGCAGTGATCGGGTGCCGAGCAGTTTGCTTCAAAATACGAGTTGCATTGTGGGTAAAATAAGAGACATCGTATTTCAACCAATAAGGAGCTACCACGTCAGCGTTTGACCAATCGGGTGATGACACATCAGCGCCACGCGACACAAGAGTAGCCCAACAGCACGTCACTCATTGGTTCTCCTCCAATCGCAAGCCGCCACGTAGCTTGTCTACATCGTCTCCTCCGACCATGAGTTGCCACGTCAGCCAGGAGGACACGTCACACACCGCTTTATTATCTCTTCGTTCTGTTTCCGTTGATCAGCCTTGAGATGCGTTCCCACAAAGACTCCCAGTAATTTGGTGTTTGTCGCAAGATTTTCTTCCGCCAGCTCGAATACAAGTGGCGTTCTCTCATTAGCCAGACGCGTCACATTGAGTTGTCTCTGCCAATCAGATCAAGCCACGTGGCGGCGACTCACCACACACAGCAAGCACAACTGATTCTCCGTGAATCGTGCGGTGACAAATCAGTGAGTCGGCAGCGTCGGTCCAATCGGCGTTTGACAGGTGGCGCAGTGGTTATAAACCAGTGAATCGCGTGAAAACACGTGGTAGAGTCAGCTTTTTGATCTAAAAACACCCCTACAATGCTCCTCGACGAACAAGTCACCTACCTAACCCCTAAAATTAGTATCTGAGACCAATTTGGAGTGATTTTATATATTAGGAACCTAGTTATTATTTAGAAGAGAATTAATTAGTATTTTTTAGAGATCAATTATTAGTTTTTAGTATTGATTTTTGAAGATGATGTCCGGGTAGTTAATTTCTTGCCTAAGTCGAAGGGGAAGCAAGTCGAAATTATGGATTCAAAGCATATTATGTAAGATCTTTTATTTCATTATTTAATTAATTTAATTTCTCTATTTCATTGTTATTGATTTTAATGATTATGATTTAGAACTATGGTATGTATGAGGCCGATGCATGCTTTTAGATGGACAATCTAATATTATTTGGAATATTAGTATCCATGTAATTCTGCTTTTAGACCAATAAAGTAACAAACATTCACTCGTTTGGCGTAAAACCCTTTCGGTTCTTGAATGTGCAACAATTGAATCTAGGTTAAATCAGTAGCGAATGTGACCCGGTTATTTAAGATTAGTGTTCCCATAGATCTATATTACTGCGGTTAGTGTGTTAAACCTGATTGGCGGATGTCTAGGTTTATACATTAATTAGGGAAATAGTTAGTGGCGGATGTCCTGACTATCGAGATTAGGGGAACTAGGAATTTTTTGGGAATGTCGATTCTCTATAGCGAATCTAGGAGAATTTAAATTAATAATTTTTTGGGAAAAATTGAAGACCATGATTGCTACTGGATCTTGATTCTGATTTGTGGAACTTGAGATTTAGGTGCTATTTAGGCATTAATTAGGTGTTAATTGATTATTAATTAATTATTCTAATAATTATTTAGTTGTTTTATTTTATTTAGTTTAGTTAAATTAGTTAGTTTAATTAATATTTATTTTAAAACCCCGATTTTCCTTTTTTGTTGTTTTAACCTGAGAAAGACAGCCAGTCTCTGTGGAATCGACCCTTCGCCACTATTCTACAAAATAGTTGGTTAAGGAAACTTTACTTTATTGACATGTTCGGCGCGCGTCATCGCCCTTCCCTATTATAGGGTGCACGCTACATCATCGAGTGTTCAAATAGAGAACACGGTAGCACCCCCTTTTCGATCACTAAATCACTACGGCGACATCCAAAACCTGCCCACAAAATCAGGGAAGGCCACCTATGTTGGGTTTTGGGGTCAAACGCAGCGAGAATTACAAAACAATTTTTACAAAAACCCCAACAGGATATGAATCTAATTCCAGTAAAAACGTTTAAACAATGAAAACTTAATCATACCTCAGTCGCAACATATCTATCTGAAGATTTATCGATTTCTAAGGCGTTGCCAACGACGAATGCCCTCTACCAGCAGTCCACACACGAACGGCAGCCGAGATTCGAAGTGCTAGCTTCGAGAGAATACCAAGCCTTTTTGTTTCTCTCCAAAACGATCCAGAGCGTACCAGAAAACCCTAAGTCATTTCAAAAATGAAAATAGAGTTTCACCCCTTAATCTTTCGTACGTGTGTTCTAACTTAAAGAGTCTATTTATACAACCCTTGTATATAGACGGTTCAGTAAATTACACATAAACCTACTTAAAGAAGTATAAGTGTAATACACCACAAGGACATTTTTGTCATGAATTTTATCATATAAAATTCATTTTTATTAACGATCTTAAAATCTCGCAAAACCATTCTTAGTGTGCGACCCAATTGGCTCATACAACGTTGGCAGTGTACCCAAACACATTTTGGTATACAAGTCATAAGCGGTCTCTAGCAAGACATTATGACTACCCAAGTTGTACGAATATCAAATCGATACAACCTAATCAATAGTGTATATAACATCCTTTTGTCACACGATAATATCCGTTAGATCAAACATAAGGCATGGAATTGTGATCCAATATGTTCAATCGTACTAGTCTCGATCTCTAAGTAGACTGAAAACATCCAAGTGATATTGATCAATATCAATTCACTTAGATTAGGCCTTTTAACTATCTAACACATCGGGGATCCACTAGATATCTCTCTTTATATGAGAGGGACAAATTCTATCTTGATTACACAACTTCATCACATCGCTCACACAGTAACCAATCACAACCTTTATGATCGTCCGGTTAAAGACAACATTTGATTGTGTCAAATCATTGTGTTCCTAATGTTGAAGTCATTGGTAATCTCAAGTCACAAGACTGAAAAAATATACCTATCATGAGAAACAACTATGACTTAATCCATGTTATGTTCTCAAAGCGAGTCGATCCAGTACTTTGTTCTCTAACAAGTACTCGTGATCTGGATTCGTATCCTTATACGTATAATCATCATATGATCATCAATCTAGACACACACTAGTCTTAATTCATTATAGTTCCCAGTATAATGATCGACTAGGGACATTTAAGATATTTCTGTAAATACCCATGAGTCTTATTATAATGTAAAGATGCAAATTAATTATGATAAATAGCAAATGAAAACTTCAATTTTATTAACTAAAAGTATTCATAAAGACAGTTAATGGATTAACCTAGGGCACATGCCCCAACAACCTATAGGTCTTAACCCATTTCCAATTAATAACCGCTGCATATAACATAGAATTAATGGCCAATTCACAAATTGAACTCTAAACAAAACTTGACTTATCAACTACGATGAATCTTAAAATTACCAGTGGTTTAATCCCTGTGTGATCACTTTGAATCACTCAAAACTCTCTAGAATCCCTTCCTTTCAAATCAAACCTACAGTAGCTTCCTTTCTCGATCGATGAAATTGTTATAAGCATGAGTTGGTTTTTGGTTTTTATATATGGATTCGCCTCAAGATACGCATCTCACTCTTGAGGGTGATCAAATGGTTATTGTTTTAAAGTGACATAATTCTAAACTAACACACATCTCCACACAATATTCTACTTTTGCTCATCTCAATGCGATTAAATGATCCATATGAATCATATCAAACTTATAGGTTTATTTATATATATTTATATATCAATCATATACAAATACAAATATCTCGTGTATTTTATCTCCAATAAATTCACCGGGCATGCTTACGAGTATTTTGGTTGTGCACATTCATTTCACGACCCCCTTTTCGAACTTAGTGTATAGTCAATTTATCAATTAATTAGTTATGCCTCAATTATAGGCTTATATATATTTCCAAAATCCAATTAATTTATTAAACATATCACACAAATACCAAACATCATACAAAGCCACATACATGCTACTCGAGGTACGCCGTATTTAACCACAAGCGTAACTCGAATTAATTAAGATTCGTGTTAACACTAATCACCACCTTATGGTAACGAGTCGTTACACTCCTCGATGTTTAGGGGAGTTTTGGAGCTTATTTGTGGATTGAAAAAGCGTTGCTACCTTATTTAGCTATTCAATCACTCAATTATTGAGTGCGCTCCCCCTTATAGGGATGCACTCCTTCATGAAGATGGATGAACAAAGTTGGTGGAGCACGCACCAACAAAGTAGGGAGCGTGCTCCCTATTCTAAAATTAACAACGTTTATTTGAGTTTTGGCAATGTTTATGGACCGATTTAGGAATAATAAACATATTGTAATGGACCTAAAATTGATGACAAGTGGTCTAGTTTAGGTTCTTGATCGACAACAAAGGATTTGAGGTGTTCCGAGGAGAATTTAGCCGAAAGAATTCTAGGCAGACTCAAATCGAGGAAAGTGGGGCTCGTTTATATATCGATAATGCTACGTTAATTATTATTAATAATTCATGCAGCGTATGGATTGGGTTTGGTGCACTATACTGTGATTTATGGTATTATAAGTTTTTAAAATTAAATCTCGAAAGTGAAATGGAAAGGTTTTCTTAATGAAAATAAAACAAGTTAAGTGGATAAGTACATATCTCTATTGAATAAGAGGAAGGTAGATAAGTATCAACCTTCGTTTAATAAGCAGGACGGCTAACCTCTAATGAATAATGTGCTAAGTATTGACCTCTAATGAAACAAATAACTAGAACCATGTTCATTCATTATCCTATTACAGTTGAAATATCGGTTATATTTAAATACAACTTATGGGACCTCAAATCAGCCAATATGTAGACTCCATAGGTTGTATTTATGTATAAAGAGGGAAAGACTCTAGTTTTAACTCAAATTAAAATAAAGGGTCAAAGTAATATTGCAATGCACCAAATGACTTACATCTAACAATATATTTCTTATATTATTTTTATTGCACTGAACAGCTATTGTAATTTCATATTGTTATTCATTTATCTCATTGGCTATTAATAGATAGTTGACAAGTATACGAGCGTCATTTACTGAGCAAGTTGGAGCGCTCACCTCTTTAAACATTTCAGGTATATCGCAAGGTGCTTTACGAAATGACAAAGAGAAGATTTAGGGGTTTCGCTTCTTCTATTCGATGTAATAAACTTTTTTATATCTCTATACTATATGAAATATATTTTTTTTAGTATAACAGGGTTGGGATACAATATTATAACTGAGATTTATTTTATTGATTTTTTATATTTACAAAGGTTTTAGATTTATTGAAAACGTTTTGATTCTGTTGCGTATTCTTTTTCTTTTTATTCGATAATTCGAGATATACAAGTTATGTTTTCCAAGTCTATAGGGTTTGCTAATCTTGATAGTGGAGGGATTGAGTTTTGCTTATCCACGTACTGCTTCTAAGTTTGACAGCTTCCTCAAGTGTCTATAGTGGACGTGTCCCATTCATTGATGCCAGACTTTAGTGGTGTCTTTTGTTAAGTTGTTACCAGACCTGCTAAATTGTTGCAATACGTAGCAATTATTAAGTGACCTTTCTCTGGTCATGATACATTCTTCTTTTACATCATATAAATCACATCTATTTTTGGTGAAGTTTTCATAGAAATTTTGATCACATAACCAACGAATAATAAGTAAATTTCCCTTTATCTTCCACATGAAGAACTCTATCGATAATTAATGAGAAAAGCTTTATCACTAGTCATATGCTTCGAGCAACCACTGTCAAAGTACTAGTTAGAGGATTACATAGACTTTACTGATATATGTGCTGCGTTGCATATATCCTTTTTAGGAACCCATCGTTTTTGATGATTGTGTTGATGGAATCCTTGTTCTTGCGTTGTTTTTTTAGTAATGTCATGTTGCCTTCATGCCAGTTCTCGAATCGTTTTGTAGCACCTAACACGTATGTGGCCCTTGATCCCACAATAGTAGCTTGTAGGTTTGAACCTTCTTCTTTGTTATTGATTAGGCTCATTTTGCTCTTTAATGAACATCAAAGGTTCTGTGGTGTAAGCTTTGGAAGATAATCCTTTAATGAAGCCTAAACCCTTGTGATCTCCATATCATTTTCCTTGTTGCAGTAGATCATCGAGCTTGGCTTTTACTATATTAGTCTTACTTATAGTGCTATCTGTATGTTCCAGCTTGCTTTTGAATTCGATCAACTCCTTATTCTTTTCTTGAAAGAGTTGTTCAAGCGCTTGATTGCATGCTACTACTTTTTCCCATTTTTTATCACTTCAACATAATTTCCTTTCATCTATGCATCAGTTGAGTGATTAGGTAAATCATAATCAGAATCATCAAAATCATTTACTTCATGTGTAGATTTTGCAAAGTTATGTTCTGTGGTTGGAACTGTTAGCTTAATGGTGGTGGTTTCAACTAAATTCACGGCAGCAATGGCAATCTATTGATTCACATGATCTCCTTCATTCTCAAGTTCAGAGTCACTCCAAGTGCGTGTCAGGACTTCTCCTCTCTTTTGGATGGACTATTCCTGGAAGTGTCCTAATCGTACACACTTCCTACATATCTGTTTGCTTTTGTCAACTGGTTTTGTTTTGACTCTTTTCTTTGAAGTTTCACCTTTGCCACTAGTTTTCATACCCTGAAACTTTCGAAACATTTTAATATACTTCTTGGTTTGTAAAGCAATGTCATCTTCTTCTTGAGTGACGTTTTTCTCTAGGCTGAAATACTGATATGCTGCTTTTAAGGCTAATTCTCTAGATTCTTTTGTTAATTCATACGCATCTTAAAAGTGGAAAGTGACCCCACGAGCTCTTTAAACTTCATATCTTTGAGACCTCGATTCTCAAGAATAGCAACAACCGTTTTATTGTATTTAGCAAGGAGACTACAGATTACCTTTTAGACAAATTTTTCGTTGGAGTACTTCTTCCACAGTTGTTGAGCATGGTTCGCAAAGTCTTAGTGCTTGGCAGTATATTGTACAACTATTTCTTTTTGTCTCATTCTTAGTGTTTCAAAATGACAAAAGAGCAGCATAACTTTCGATTCATGAACATCTTCATTACCTCCAAAAACGTTTTTGAGAATCTGCTAGGCCTCCTTTGCCATTCTATACGAGGATATGAGCTTGAGGTGCTCTTGGTTGACAACATCGAAGATAGCATTCAATCTTTGGCATTGGCTGACAAAAGTTTCTTCTCGTCGGTTGTCCTATTATCTGGACTCTTTGGTTCACCATCCACTTTAAGTGGCTTGTACCCTTTCTCGGTCGCCCTCTATGGTTTGACTTCGATGGCCAAAATGTATCCTTCCATGCGAGCTTTACAATATGTGTAATTTGTATTGGTTGGTAGTTGTGGTCTCATGTTTGAGACGCCTTCAAGGTAGTCTGATTGGGTTCGTAAAGACATTGTGGTTAGTACATATCTCACTTGTCTTTGTAAGCAAAGACTTCGTAGAACCTTCTCTAATACAAACTAAAATAACTGAATGTGGTTACAATCGAATACAGCGTAGGTTTTAACTGGAAACTAGAAAGTAATGAAAATACTTAAACATAATGTATGCAATAAAATAAATCAAACTAGGACACAAGATGTGTTGTCAAAGTTCAGTCCAAGACCTACGTCTTTAGGGCCAAGCACAGATGTAAACTCCATTACTATGAAGAATCAAACTACAAGACTCCTTCTCATGACTTCCTTACTGAGCTTCTCCTAGCACACTCACACACTCCTCTATGGACCTTACATACACAAAATCCCTCTTATGTGTGAGGCTCCCCTTCATAGGAATACCCAAGTCCACTTAGGGTTTTACAACTTGATAAAGAAGTGAATAGAATAGGTTCATAATACAAAGTACATTGAATAACTGGTGTACTAGACTTAATTACCTTGACAAATATATAGACATATGTAGATTACACAATCTAAACTAAACTAGCAAGAATTGATCTCCATCTCTAAATAACCCCGTTCCTACTTGATTAACAATCGCAACCTCCAATCTCTTCATATTCTTCAGTTAACCAACAAAAGGTTGGGATAAGATCAAATCTCCAACTGCTTGATCTAGAAATCCTATTGCAATCTCTTCAATCCATTGGTTGCAACCGTATATCATTATCAAAATCTCCAACTATTTTGGATTTGATTTGAGCACATGTATCGTGTGTTGGATTTTGGATACCTCATTTACTAATAATGTTGAACGTAACAACTATAGTGACAAAGCTAAACTATCGATATGATCCCAACACTAACAATTGGTCCTAACAGGGAGGGGACCTTATCGCATCACTGAAGAAGTCAACCAAAGAACTTGTCGTTTACAAGATGAAAGTGGCAAACAAGTTGTGCCCTCATAGAATACTGAACAACTAAATAAATATTACATGTAATGTATAAATCTACTATGTAATAATTCCCAAGAAATAAAAGGACGTTTATAGCTAGGATGAATAATGTAACACCCAAAATATCGACTAGGATAAGTTGTACCTTTATCAAATCTAATTTAGTAAATATGCATAATAATTGTATAATGGTGTGATTACTATGTGTATTACATAATATTAGTTGACATAGGTGTGAAACTTAGACCAAGTGAACTAGAAAAAACTTAAATCACTTGTTAGATGATTTAAATAAAGCATAATGGCAAATATTGGAAATATACATGAGGCTGCTTTTGTAAAACAAAAGAATGAATGTCTTAAATAAGGACTTTAGAATCATCCTAAAACTTAAGTCTATCCAAATGAGATGTAGTGTTATGAATGGTCAACATGACCTGAATTGTGCCAACTAAGTATTTAAATCAAATTAGGGCGTAAATCCATTTTTCGTTTGAAAGCACTATTTAGTGGAATTGAGGAAAAAAACCTTATGAAACTTTTCTTGGCAGATTTGGTGGGGGGAGGGAACTCTATCAAGTTGTCACTAAGATTAGGTAAATCACTCCTCTTTTTCTTTACTAATCCACTATTTTGATTCATGTAGTTGTTTTAGGTTTTGGGTAGGAGATGAATCATGGTATTTGGAGTTGAGTATCATTCATCTATGTTCCATCTTTACTGATTTTTGTATTGATTTGGGAATTCAAATATTTGACTTATGTTTTAATTCAAAGTAGTATATAAATCCTTGATTTAAAGGTTTATAAGATTTGGATATTGAATGTGAGTAATGAAAGTGTTTTCTGGTTTTAAAACATGTGTTTTACTACTATTTTTGATCAGGTTTAGATCTTTAGGGTTCGGTGTGTGTCACTAGAGAATTTGGATTCTTATTTTAACATCACATATTATTAATTCATGCCCAGCGTCATGCCAACGCCTCACTTACAAGTGGTACAATGCTGGCCACAACGCTATCTGGGAATGATGATACAAGCCCAATAATCTCCAAGTGCGGTGACATATAACGTATGGTGCTGGCAAATCGCTGGATCATAATTTTAGTTTGTCGATTTGAAATAAAGTGAACTCTTTCAGTTCCTTTTGGGTGAACCTATGGTGGTGGTCTATCTTCCTGAATTAAATTATTTCATTCTTTTCAGATTTAACCGTGTTTTAATCGAGATTTAATGTCGAAAAAATGGTTGGGGTAGTAGTAACTAACCTCTTTGCTGCAGCAAAGGCTTGACATTTATTTGAAAAGGTATTTACATTGCTTTCAAGATATTAATACTTATTTCAGTAAATTTATTTGAAAACAATGTACTTATAACATGAACTTGAACCTATAGCAATGTAGACACGAGGAGAATCGAAGGATTTTCTTATCTAGGAATGGATAGGATAACATCGCTTTTGAGGTAGACTGGGTTAGCTTTAACATCAATCATTTCATGCTATTACTTACTCTAGAATTCATGATAGTGAATTGTTGACATCTTTTCTCGAATAAAGTTGATTATATCTTGTCTGTTCATTACATCTTGTCTTTTGAGCTCTCTATTTATGAATGCTCGTGGAACTTATGTGCTTGGAATGAATAATTGTAATGGTATCTCGGACTAGAAAGTTGGCATCCACAGGTCATCTCCCTCCTTAATTCTTGAACACCAATCTATTGGGGCTGGGCCGTATTGGATACTATTGAAGCTAGTTGGTTGTTTGTCACCAATCTGTTGAAGTCAGGTCATTTTTGACATCGTTGAAGCCGTTTAGTTGTCACATCACACACTTGCATTAGATTGCAATTCAATGAATGTATGGCATTCATATCATCGTTCTTATCTTGTTAACTATCTTGTTCGGGGTTTGTTTCATTATATCTTGCATTATATAATATGCTTGCTTATATTAATTTTTCATGCCCGAAATGATAATAGGAATTTAGGAATAACCTTTTTCATTCTATTTATTACGCATTAGGTATTACTAGGAAGATTGACGGTAAAGCATGCTTTTGCTTTTAGGAGGCCGTTGAAATATTGCTCACTCCACTATTTTCCCCCCTAGGTACCTTTGTTGCTGCTTAAGATAAATGAAAGAGCGAGGTCGTAGCATAGAGCAATTTTTTTGTAAGGTGGTTCTATATATATTTCATTGATTTTGAGACATTATGTCATAAACAAGAGATTTTTTAATGGGTAGACTTTGTGAACCCACAATTTACTTGTTAAACTTTTGTAAGACATTCTACTTAATTTTTGCACTTAATAAACTCAGAAGACTTTCATTCTTTATTACTTATATGTCTTACTAAATCATTGTCCAATTTGCTTGATTATTTTGAGGAGTTTTTCGATGGTTTGGGTCGGACGACTCTTGTTGTAGGAATTGGGGTCATCAAAAATAAAGTGGCACCAAAATACTTGATCAGCAAAGTTCTTACATCAGCTTGATAAAGATAAGTCTATGATTAGACATTGTTTAATAATATATTTTAGTGTAATTTTAGATGTAAAAGACTATATTACACTTAGTTTTGTCTTGTTTTTTTAATTTTAGGCGATAATTGGAATATTTGAAGAAATAGATGAAAAAATGAAGAAAATGAAGGATTTAAACGAGTGGAAAATATACTCAATAAATCACTAGAAAGGCAAGAATCAACCACAAAATATTGCTAGTGATTTGGCAGCACTTCGAGATTTAAATGTAACTCTCCAAACAAACTAGTGGAGCATAGAGACATTTTTCTAAAGATTTACTAGTGCTTTCAGTTATAAGTAGAATCAGTGACAAATCGTTGGGTTTGATATCGAGAATTTAAGATATCTACGATTAGTTTGAGATTTTTTGGATGTGTACTACATAGAGTACTATGGGTGACCTAGGGCAACGAAATCAATTGCCCTTGAGTACTTAAATCAATATTTCATTGCTCTTGGAGCCATAGTTTATTGTTTCTTGCTTTTGAGGAAGATTTGGGATTCGAAGTATTTATTTAGATGTATTTATCCATGTTTTTTATGTAATTTATTGTGATGTTTATTTGGATTATAAATGAGTAGTTTATAAATATAAACAAAATCCGAACATGAACTTGATCAATTTTGTGATGTTGTCATAATAAGATGATTTTATCGTTAATGCTTTAAACCAATCATATTCTTTAATTCACTAATTTAATAAATTATCTTTTACGGATCATAATCATGAAGCTTTTTGCATGCATTGTCTAGAATGTGTATTGTGATATTTGGATTCAATATCTAGTTCGAAGCATTAACCAGGATTATTTAAAATGTTTTTTACCGTTTCGATGTCCTAGGTGGATTGATATCTAAGTTTCGTATTCAAGCGATTTTCTGAAGTTATTAGATTTAGTAGTTTGAAGTTTACATTGAAAGTAATGCGATTTTATTGCCTGAATTTAATTTCTTTAAGTTTTCAAAGGATTGATTCAATGAAATTAAAATGCGGCTTTTCCATTGATATAAAGAGAACTAATAGCTTAATTTCTCTACTTAGTTATGATTAGAGTTAAATGATCTACAATACTTTATTATGGGATTGAAGTATTCTTATGACTATGATTTAAATAATATGTTTGGATACAAAACGGATTATTGTTTCATTGTTTTGGATATTTGTCTAGATGTTTATTTATTATTGAATTTAATTGATATGAATATTAGTGAATATGAATTGTGTTAATTAAATTAGTTTAATTAGTTTAGTTAATTATTATAGTTTTGAGTTAACGATTTTTAATTCATGTTTTAATTATTTTAAAGTTAAAAAATAATAAGGATATACGTTAAACTTATCGCTACTAAAAATAATAAGGGTATACGTGAAACTTATTGTACACACTCGATACTTGTCACTTTTTGGCATGGTTCCCAAAGATTTTTACATAATTTACTAGGAGTTTTAGATGATCTATGGTCTATCCACTTCGTCATTCAAATTCCACATGATATTTACATCCGTTTGATCTTAAGGTTGATAGGACTTTCAATCTTTAAGACAACAACAACAATGTATGGAACACCAAACCACAACAATGGAAGCCAATAATAGCCTTAATAATATTAATAATGATAATGATAATAGAGAACTTACTTTTAGGAAAGCCAATTAAAATATCACTACTTCTGAACCAATGCTATTCCCTATCCTAAGGGATTTCTTAAATATGAAATAAGATCTTGATTATTAGTGCTCCACCTAACTTTTATGTTAAAGATAATGAAAAGCCATGAAAAATTATAAGGGAATACCAACATAGAGTCAATGGGATGAAAGCTAAAGATGGTAGATTATAACAAATCAAACTTAAAGCTTTTCCTTTTGTATCAAAAGATCAAGCGTAGGATTTGTTGTTTTATCTTTCTCAAGATTCAATAACCACTTGGGCTCAAATGTTAGAAGCTTTTCTAGAACAATATATGCCTGCAATTAAAATTAGCACTTATAGAAGACAAATCCCAGTCGTAAAAATATAAGATTATGAGAATCTTAATGAATTTTGGGATATATTCCAAAGATTAATTTCATCTTGTCCATAACATGGTTATACACAAAGACCTTTATTAGAATACTTTTATGAAGGATTTCATCAATTCTAACAAACACTATTAGATATTGTATGTGGTGTATCACTATTCAATGTGACATCAAATTTAGCAAAATAAGCAATTAAAAAGATGACTAAACAATCTAAGAAGTATGGTGAAATGATGGACACATGAAAAAATAATCTTTATGAAGCTACTAGTAAAAGAAGTAATACATTTGACAAAACCATTTAATGAATTATCTAGCAAGATCAAGTAACTATTAAAAGATAGATCAATCCAAGTGAAACTTTGTGGGATTTTGTAATAAAGTCACATATCAGACAAATGTGTGTCCTAAATTACAAGAAGATAATACTGAAGAAGTCAATGCAGTTATGAACCAATATTTTGGTCAAAGAATCAATACAAGAAAAATAGTTTATACATTGGAAAACAAAATTCTAATCTTAGTTATGGTGTACAAAACCAAAATTATACCACTTATAGACTAAGAGCATAAATACAACCTACGCTAGCTCAATTACCTCAACAAATTATTTAACCAATGCAACTAGATTTAGAACAAATATTACATAATTTTACGACCCAAAGTCATCAAAACTTTAAGCAAATTTCTTGAAAACAAATAAAAACTGATACATCTATTAACGAATTGAACAATCAATTAAATCATATAAATTTACAAATTAATAAGTTAAGTAATCAAACTAAAGGACAGACTTAAACTCGTAATTAAGCATAAGTTAACACTTTATTTTATGAAAATGATAGAGAAATGCATATAAAATACAAGATACCTAAAAGAGGTAAAAAGAAATATAAAATGTACAAAACAATTGAAGAAGAGGAAAAAGAGATGATGGCTAATTTCATTCCAACTAGGGAACGGAGAGCTGAACAATTGAAGTACATACCTTTTCCTGAAATGTTGTACCCATATTACTTAGCTAGGGTTGAAGCTTATGAAAAATATTTACAAAATTCTGAATTAGTTTACTGAGATAAATTAGAGAACAATATTTATGAAGTGAAAGAAGATATGTATTCTATTTCTCCTTTTCCACAACAATTAGCAAATACTAGAAAATAAGAAACTAAAGAAGACATTTCCGAATCATTTAAGAAAATAGAAATTAATGAACATTTAATGAAATCAATTACACAATTATCAAATTATGATGAATTTCTTAAGAATTCACAGAGTCTAAAAACAGGTTTTTTTTAAGAATCATAAGAAAACTTAAGACATAAAGTGTCATCCATAAAAAAAATGCCTGAAAAATGTTCCGATGCAGGAACGTTTGTCATACCCATCACAATAGGAACTTGTTATATTGATTTTGCATTATGTGATCTGGAGGCATCAATTAATGTAATGTCACTTAAACTTTATGAATAATTGCAAATAGGATCGTTAATTATTACACCTATTAATATTACATAAGTAAAAAGTACAACTATTAAACTGTATGGATTATTAGAAGAAATTTTATTAGAACTACATTTCTTAGTATTTCCATCCGACTTCAATATCATAAAAATGAGATATTCAATATGACATAATCCTCTACCTATAATATTCGGTAGACTATAACATCCCCAAATTCCATGCCGCCTTGGGACCAGCCATGTTGCATTCGACGTCACCAAGCCCTGCCACGTCATGACCCTCTTATCTTTGACGCCTCACGACCAAACTGGTTACTTATATTTTTCCAGCTAGCCTTAACCTAGCTAATTAATCTTTATATAAGTATTATTGATTTGGTTAGCTTGTTAATCAATTTATAAAGTTGAAATACCATTTTAAAGCGGAAGTCTTTAAATGAGTAGGTTATGCAATATTTAACAATCCTAACTATTGGAAAACTCGACAAAAGATACCATGTATATATCAAAGCGAGATAGGTGTAACAAAAGTTCCATATACATGTAATTAGTGTTCTACAATCTCCAAAACCCAACAAAAATATAAATACGAGCATATTATTTTTACACCCATGACTGGCTCCAAAATCTTTGAGGTAGTCGCCCAGTACCTCCTTGCCCTTGCCCTTGTTTGTCGAACGATCTGCACTTGGTCACCCAAAAAATACAGTGACAAATCCACCGAGTAAAATCCAAGAGAAGTCCACAAAATATATACGCAAATCAAAATAGGAGTGAAATCCCATGTGTGCCCACCAGCAACCAAGCTTTTAACGCGTCATCAATAAAACAAACCATGAATTCTGGAAGGCATTCCATTTGGTTTACTCACCTTGTACCACGCTCTGACTTCCCCGAACTCCTGAAATCTAACCCGACTAGCTCCTGGATACTCTAGCTACGGTCCCCTAAGTCCCTAAAGTCAAATTCTACATACTGAGTATGATTATTGGCGTTTGGGTATGTATTTAAGTTAAAAATCCCAGAATAGTCCCTTCAATTTAGTTTTTATCTGTCATTAGCGTGCTAATGGATCCACCTAGCATGCTAGATGAAGTCAGCGGTAGGGGATCTATCTAGTGTGCCATTGTTCTTCATTTTGAAAAACAGTTAAATGCCCAGACTGATTAGCACGCTATCGAACCTAGTAAGCACGCGAATTGCCCTTTGTGATAGAATTATCAACCTGAGAATTCTATCACAAACTCCCCAATTAGCTAATTAGTCCCTACAACCATATTCTCCATACAAAGGTGACTTCAAAACATCACTAACATCAACCTCAAAACATTAATTAGATCAAATTAATCAATATCATGAAATCCATTAGCTTTTCTCAAATTCATCTAAAACTTCAATTTCATCCAAAACTAGTTTATGATTATTAATTAGAACACTAATAATAGTTATAATTCATCAAAACAAAAAAAATCAGTGACCTAATCCTCCATCATTAATTTACATCAATTTTCCATTAAAACACCAAATTTTGGACTCAATTGAAAATGTAAGTGATGGAGAAGTAGATTACCTAAGTTTAATCCTTCGATTCGTCCTCCAAAGTGGTTGAGTTTAAGCTATCAATACCTTCTTGAACTCTCCTTTTACATTCCAGCAAGTTAGCCATTAAAATGGTTTGATGTGCATGTTTAGATGAATGAATCTTATATATTAATGTGAGCTTGATTCCTAGCCTTTGATCTTTATGTATTTACGTTTCCCGTGGTTAATCCAATGGCCCATCTATTGCGACTAGCCCAGTAACTCCAACTAACTAAATTCAAGTGACACCAATTGACACTCATAGGGTTCCTAGATGTGCCTATGTGTATCTCGAGGACAATCCTATGGTTTTCAATTTATTAACCAAACTACATGCCTTTCTCATTTGATTTAAATTAAATTACTTTAGTCCCATTATAATACATATGGTTAATGTTTTTATTTATTAAAATTAACCTACTTATGGGTCCACAAAACTTTGCCTACCGAGCACTCGATGCCCCGTGTCTCAACACGCATTTCAAGGAACATCATAGCCTATTGCTTTAATTGAATCATCTTAACCTATAGTTACATTACCCATTTTAACTAAATTACTTAGTCATATTAACGTGAATTAGTCATTTTTTCTAGTGTACCCGTAGTTTGCTACTCAATACCTGCATCGACACGTCTTTCGAAGTGAACACCCGTCATACAAACTCGCCCGATAGCAGACTACGCACATGTGGTGCCATATAATAATAATAATTTAAACACCATATATTCACAACCACCATCCATAAATAACAAATTTCATAAATTCTCGTGTCTGAGTCAACCGAGTTATCTACGTAACGCCCAAATTATGACCATTAATTCATGAGATTAATGCCAATCATAATTTAATTAAATTAGGTTTGTTACATAGACCTTTATTTAAAATATTTTAAACTAAGCGATATATTTCTGATGAAACAATGTACATTAAACTTGATGACAAAATTATTACATTCAACATTAACAATTAACATAATTATGATATATATGATATGTTATTCTATGATGAATTAGTGATAATGATTTTCTAGTATCAAACTATTACGATAATTTAAAAGTTGAAATTTATGCAATTAGTGTCATAAAAATGGAAACTGTAAAAGAAGTTTCAAAGAAAGAATAAGTTGAAAACACCTCAAATAAAAACAAAGTAACTAAAGAATGGAGAGATAAGAAACTAGAAAATGGAAAGAATAATAACATGCCGGGAGATTTTTAATCTAAGAAGAATAAGAAAAAGAAAAAGGCGGATTAAAGTCATGTAAATCTTAATGATTCTAGATATATAAATTTGCAAATAAAAATAAAATTGGCTTGGTATTTAAGAACTCAGTATGATACGGGCTCTAATGCAAATCTCATGCCCATACATTTCTTTCTACTCACAAAATTGGAGTTGTACGCACTAGTTTATTTACTGGATGGTTAACAAATCAATAATAAAACATGTTTTATAGTTTATTTTAGGACATGTTTAAATGTAAAAGAGTATTTTAGACAAGGTTTTCTCTTATTTTTTGTTATTTCAAGCAATAAGTAGAGAATACGAAGAAACGAACGAAAAAAGAGAAAATTAAGAAGAAATTAATAAAGTGGATAGAGTATGTGAATAATCATCATCAAGAAAGCATGGAAAGACCTGGATGTTTGAACTACCAATCCCAAATCATTGGCCAAATTAGTGAAACTAGTGAGCTTCAAATAATAGATTTTCCTAGTGATTCCTATCTCACATACATCGCAAAGAATCGCTAGGGTAGATTTCAAGCATTTAAGATAAGTACAAACTTTTTGAGTTGGTTTTGGATTTTTAATTCTTAGAATACTATAAATAAAAGCCTACAGTTTAGAAATTAGTTGCCCTTGAGTACTTAGATCAATATTCCATTACTCTAGGCGCCATTCTTTAATGTTTTAGTTATTTGTTTTATAGTTCTTTACTTTTAGAGAAGATTTGAAGATTTAAAGTTTCTATTCCAGAGGTATTTATTTATGACTTTTATTTATATTATTGCAATGTTATTTATGATAATGAGTTAGAATTTATTTAATCTAAAAAAAGTCCGAACGTGAATTAGATCCATTTTTCTATGTAGTTATGATGAGAAAAGTGTATGCTTAATGTTTTAAACCAATCGTAATTTTTGATTCACCGATTAAATAGGTTGTTATTTATTGATTTAATCATGATATTTGTATTGCATGCATAGTCTAAAATTGCATGTTGAGTAGACTGGGAACTCTTCACCTGCTCGCATAACCTTTGACATATGTTAGAGCTAAACCGCTCACTAGCTTTCTGGTATTCGTCAACTCTGTATCATAAGGATTTGTGGATCAACCCTCCATAGTGGTTTCGTTCATGAACTGGCTCTCATTGTATCTTTAATTCCTCTACCTCAGTCTATTTGATCTCTAATGACCTTTCCCATATCAGTCCAAAGAGAGAGGTGGGCAAGACTAATCTAATTTTTACCTATTATTATGATATTACGATCCGATTGGGTATCGGAAAAGTAAATGTATTCCGGATTAGCCCTGCTCGTTATAAATAAGATAAAGATAGAAAAGACATATTGATCAACCATTAACGAGTAATCCCAATGTGTCGTGCTGATTGCGGCTGATGTTGGCATTTCTCAAATTCGATAGTAGGGCTTTTGGGCATCCTACCACGATTGTTACCGACCCGATCCTAAGGAAGGAATAAACGGACACATTTTGAATCTTCACGTAAATTCGGAATAGATCGAGAATTCATTTTTATGGATGTATTTAAAGAGGATTCACTCTGAAGCGATTATTCCCTAGATACATTATTCCCTAAACGGACTTGCTGTAATAATTCCATAAACACCTAGAAAGATATGGCAAACGAACAAGTAGGCCTATGTTCGGATTTGACAATACCATACCATAATAAAAAGGTACAACGGTTCGAGGGCCGATTGTTGGCGAGGAGGGATTCAAACCCCCGACACTGTAGTTCATAGCCATATGCTCTAATCTTCTGAGCTACAGGCCCTACCCCGTCTTTACTAGATTTGTTCTCGGGCTTCGCCATCCATATTATAATGCGATAGGCATCATATCCTGCGGCAAACATACTATGATGCGCCATTTATGTATTGTGATATTTGGTTTCATTATCTAGTAATTAAGATTGTTCAAAAGGCAAGCACCATTTAGTCATCCTAGGTGAATTTAAGATCTAAATATGATGTTGAAGTGGCATTCCAAAGATGTTAGATTTGGTAGTTCAAAGATATCCTAAAGTTTAATTGGATTTTATTCCGTGAAGTTAATGTCTTTGTGTATTCGAAGGGGTTAGCTCAATAGAATTAGAACCTGGCTTTTTTACCGATATAAGTTGCACAAATGATTGGCCAAAGGTTTTTCACTTACTTATGATTAGAGTTTAATGATCTATCGTACTTTATGAAGTATGATCATAAATATATGATTAGAGTTTAATAAAAACAATTATTACACTAGAAAACCAAATTAAACTTTAGCTAGAGTCCACAAAACCAAAACTATACCACTTATAGACCGAGATAACCTACATAATCAACCCTAATACAACAACCTCAATAGAATATTAAACATTCGCAAAAAAAATTAAACCAGATATGACATAACTTTTATCGGGTTTTAGGGTTTATACGCAACGAAAAATTCATGACAATTTAAAAAACCTTAACAGGATCATAAATAATTTCCATGAAATTAGATCTACAAAAGAAATCCTTTACTTAATATGTGGTTTTCTTCTCAATTGTTTGATCTTCAAGACGTTCTAGCGCCCATCCTCTATTAGAAATCCACACACGTATGATGACCATAATTTGGAGTGCTAGCCCTAAGAGAAATAGAAAATGTTTTTCTTTCTCTCCCAAAATCTAAAGTACTCAAAAATAGTAAAAACAAAAATCTTATTTCATTTAAGGGTTTCAAACTCTATTTATATATAGATAAGCCATCACCTAAAATCATATTCGAAATACAACTATTGTATTTAGATAGTTTAAGCAAATTACACATACACCTTTATTAATAAGTTATCATATAACGAATCGTAAGGAATTTTATGTCATGAGTTAATTGTTTTTTCAAATTATGTGTAGGTTTAGTTTACTAATATATTTAGTATAAATATCATGGAATAAACTCGAATTGATGATATTTATGTGTTTTCAGGTATACAAGGTAGAAAGGAGACAAAGAAGTTAATTCATGGTGAAATGAGGAGAAAATACACAAAAGCATACTTGACATAATGGCTAGTACACTTGACACAATGGGAAGTGACTACAAGGCATGGACAAGGCGTGGAGAAGGAGAGAAGACGAGAGAAGTGTTGTAGTGGAGTCGATGTAGTGGCGGCGTTGTGGTGTTGTACACATGCCGTCGGGATAATGAAGATAGGGCGTCGAGCCCATTGTCAAGTGAAAATTCACAAAAAAAAAGGTTTAAGCTGTGACGGCACCATTACTTTACACACATAGTGTGGGACATTTATTGACAACGCTAAGACATAAAAATAGAAAGTTCAGGAATCTAGTTCGTTTAGAATTATTGATTAGGGTTTCTAATTGTATTATAAAGTGACTAAAGGGTATAAATAAGTATTAGCACATGGTAAACTCAACCAATAGCACCACATTACATAGATTAGCATATTTTACATTATGTTTGTATATTAGCAAGAGTTTTGGAGAAGAAGACATTGAAGACTCACTTGTGGTTAATCGATATTGTTTCCTTGATTTTATTGAAGTAATTTAATTAAATATTTGATTTCAATGATGAGTGAGTAGTTTACTAATTTTAAGGATCGATAGATCTTATGGTATGAATGCCATACTAAAGTGAATATGAGTAGATTATAATGATTAAAATTGCAATGGCTAGAATTTATATTGATGTTATACCTAATGCTATGAATATCTTAATTACGTGTTTGGATGAGAGGTTTTAATAGTTACCATGGCCATTAGAGCTTTTAAGCTAGGTATGAACAACATAACCGTAAATTATATAAAATCAATATATAGTTTTTCATCGGGGAGACATGGATAGTAAACTTAACTGTTTATGAGCCTAAAGATTTAGTACTTAATGCTATGTAAGATTCACATTATTCACACTGATAGGAAGAGTTTTAGTTTGCACATTAGATAATTTCCACCACAATAATGGGTTGAAGTGAATCTTAAGAAAATAGTTTATTCTAATTGAGCACTGCACACGCATGATGAAAATGAAGGAAGTGAGACATGAAAGCATTTTAATTCATTACTTAGATGAAGTTGTGAACTAAAAGTATTCTTAATATAAGAGTGCAAGTTATTTAAATTGTTTTCTAGAATAGAGTAGTTAGTTAAAACCATCTAAAATAGCTCTTCTTAACAAGCAAGTTAATTTAAATAAGTTAATAGGGTGCAACACACCTTTCCCATAGGACGATATCCATAATCAACACTAGTTGATCACATTATTACTATAATCGATACATGATACTTGTGGCCATGATCATGTTTTGGGCATTGTTACCGAGGATAGGTTGGCAACCTGCATTTGATCTTTTGCGTTTTCATTTTCTAGTAAAATTAGTGCATGCTAGTATAGGAGAGAAAGACCTGGTGCCTTAGGATCCTGAGATTAATAGAACTAATAAAGGAAAGAAAAAGAAAGGAACAAGATGGTGGAGGATCAAGTGTAAAACCAATAGCACGATAGAAGAAATAACCAACTCGACAGTAATCTGGTAGCGCATGATAGAGTACGAGGACAGAGATGTCTTTATGACTACTTCGAGCCTGAAGTTCAATAGACATATAGTAGAGTGATGTGGAATCCAGCTAACACCACCAAATCTGAACTGAGATCTTCACTCAACAACATAATAGCTTATTCAAAAGGCTAGAAAATGAAGATTCAATTACACATTTCAAGACTTTTCTGAAGAAGTATGACACTATGCACATTACTGAAGTTACAAATAAAGTATTCGGAATGAGACTTATCCCATTCTTATTGGGTGGAAAAGCCAAATCTTTGTTCTAAAGACTAAACACAGGGAGTATAACTTCATGGGCCGAAATCAATGACATTTCTATATAAGTTCTTTTCCCTAGTGAAGATTAGTGAAAGGAAACTTGAAATCAACCAATTCAAGTAGGAGGATACCGAGTCCCTTAGTGAGGCTTGGGAAAGATTCAAGGAAATGCAGAGGAGATGTCCAGGACATGGATATGTGAAAAGGGCACAACTATGGATTTTTTACTATGGAAAGAATCAAAATACTAGAACATTAATGGATGTCACAGCTGGTGGTTATCTACTAACCAATGATGAATATGGAGCATTAGATCTTCTTAATCTTATGTCCATGAATTCTACAGTTGGTACTCGTTCCACATTGAGAAAGCCAATAAGCGTATACGAGATTGATTTGCAAACATCGACCATGACACAATTATCAAATATGAGTAGTCAAATGGCGAAGCAACAAATGGGACAACATAGTCCATAAGTCCATGCAATACAACAACCCATTAATCAATAAGCAATGGTGGTTAATCCATTGGACATGTAACAAGGAATAAAGTTTGAAGATATCAACTTCATTAACAACTATAACTACGGAAACAACTCCAAGACAAGTAGAATTTTCCCTAAGAGGCTTTATCAAGGAAATAATAACTTGAACTTCTCATATAGAAATTATGATAATGCACTGAAACCACTGCTAGGTTTTGATCAACAATTATAATAAGGGAAGCTCGGCTAGATTGTAAAAATGACTTCATTGAACTGAATTGAGAAATTCTTACAAGACATTGACTTCGACAATTAGGAACATTATGAGAAGCATGAGAAAGACGTGGAAAACTTGAAGCAAGCTCTAAAGAGGATGGATGATGAAAGGAAACAATCCATCTAGAACCTGGAGAGACATATTGGTCAGCTAACCATTGCTTTAAATTCAAGGAATGTATGCAATTTTTTAGTAACACTATTAAAAATCCTATAGAGAACTTTAGTGTTATTCACATGTTAAGTACTACGACAATGAATATGCCAATGCAAGAGCAAGTGATGTACAAGCCAAAAGAAGTAAACACTTTAGCTATAAAAAAAATTGAAGTGACGTATGAGAACGGAACAAAATTTAAACAAGATGAACTTGAAGGACTCAAGTAAGAAATGATCAATGCCTTGAATAATAATTAGAAAGGGAAGAAACAATGAAGAGTTAAGCGATGAAGGACCTTATGAAGAAACACTCAAATGAAATAACATCAAGGTTATTCCAAAGAAGTCAGAACCGAAATTCAAGTTCACTCATAGACTTCAACCAATCAAAAGGAGAGATCGTGGAGATATATGGATACCATTAAGGATTTATGGTCATCGGTTAAAAAATATCTTGTGTGATACGGGAGCCTCAGTCAATGAAATGCCTATAAAGGATATGTTAGAAGTAGATTTGAAGATTAATTGTCCCGATACAATAAACTTGCAAGTAGTTGATGGTAACTTGGTACCAATAATAGGGGAGTCTTGAATATGCATGTGAAAGTGGGTAGATTCACATTTTTCACTGATTTTGAGATTATGTAGATGATGATGTGTCTTTGATACTTGAGCGACCATTTTTGAACATTGACAATGCGGTGTTGCTTATGAGGAAGAAAATGATCACAATGAGTACTGAGGAGGAGGATGATAGTGAGAAGATTGTCTTAGTTGAAGGGAAAAAGTACATCTTAATGCGATAGATATCGTTATCTCTGACCTACAAACGGAGCATCTCGATTTAGACTCGGACTAAATGAGCGAAAAAACATTGGGCTAGTGATATTGAACGAAGCGCTACTGTGAGGCAACCATAGGGCTTTTAATTTTAATTTTAAATCTTAGTTGTTTACTCTGTTTAGTTAGAACAATCCAAGCATTTTAGTAATTTTCTAACTTTCGAAAGTTTTGTGCTAATTATGCAAGAAAGACCATTTATCAAGTGACATTTCAACAGAATGGAGAAGTCTCAATTAATTCAACAAAGATCGTAAAAGATAAAAGAAGTTAGAGTGGTTAAGGTAAGAAAAATAGACAAATCACGGGTATGTTTATTGAACTTTTTATGTATATAGGGTATTTCACATTGTAATAATGCCTTGTATAGTAATACACAGAGCCGGGAGAGCTCTAATAGGGAGTTTACTGAAAATTTTGCAATTTATCGAGATAGATTGGTTGACACCATGTGTATACATACACGATGCCGTGGGCTAATAAGGATGGTGCCTGAAAGGCGACATGCTGTAAAAAAATTGCTCACATTACCCTCAACTTCGTGGCCATGATGTGGCATCGCCGTGTTATATAAGGTAAGTCATATTTTCCATACTTTAATCCTAGTCTATACACCACCAACCAAGCATACATCCTTCTAGAACCCAAGTTTGAGCAATTTTAAGAGAGAATGGAATTTTCCTAGTAGTCAAGAGTGAAAAAAGAAGGTACATTACCGATTTGCATAAGGAAGAGAGCTAGGACACTTATTTGGATATTTGATTCAAGAGAGTAATAGGGTTTTAGTTTGTGAGCAAAATGAGAGGGCATGGATTGGTAGAAGCTTGGGGGAGTAATTTACACTGGAAAGTAGGTTAGCATTGAGGTAAATTTATAATTTCATTAGTTTTGCTTTTAAATTTTATGATATTACTGATGAAATTACATGAATTGTTGAAATTAGGTTATTGGATAAGAATTTTAAGTTTTGTGGATTTAGAGCATCAATAGGGCTTGTGGGGAATTCTTATATGTCGTTTAAATTACTTGGCATGTTATTGACACTTGGGAATGTATATTTTGATTTTAACTGATTTGAAGACTCGTTGTGCATTGTTGTGTTATGTGAGTTTTATTGAGAAAATATCAAGAACAAGGAGGCAAACAAGTCAAGTTAGTGAAGCAAAGGCTAATGATAATGAGGCATCATCCTCAATATATCCAAATGAGTATGCCCTTATGCCTTTTAAGTCTAAATTCTATATTAGTAGAGAGGCTAGGGAGAGATATGAGGCCATTGAGAGTAAGAAGTTCATTTGCAAAAGACGAATAAACCTACTAGCTAAATATGATAGGAGTCTTAATAACTTCATTAGGCAATGGGGTTGGGAACATTAAACTCAAGACTGTCAGGAAAACAAGGTTAATGGAATGAGTGAAATAGTTTACGAGTTATACATCAATGCAAAGTTTACTAAGAAAAGTGACTCGTTCAAGGTGAGAGGAGTAATTGTCCACTATAATGACCATTCAATAAACCCCATCTATGGGTTAGAATATTTGAGTATGAATGGTGAACCACATACCTTTTTAGATGATTTGTACGAGAGACCATATAACTTATATCGTTTTTAGAGTTATTAAGAGAGCATTGGTTGTCTGAATACTACAAGAATGGATAATGGGAGCTGAAAATGTGCCAAAGAAAATTTAGAAGAATAGTGTAAAGAGAGTTTATAGAATGTGTCAACACTTTTTAGTTTCTTCATTATACCAGACCAATCATCATGGTGAGATCAACAAGCCCAAAGCGCCTTGTTTATATGGGATTATAAAGAACATGAGGATCGATGTTAGTGAGGTCATTGACAATAACTTTAGAGAGTCCATTATGATTGAGAGAGACAACAAATTGTTGTTTCCAATTATAGTAACCCAAATATGCCTGAAGAGTAGTGTGCGATTGATTAAGAATGAAGAATTTGATATTGAGGCCCAAGCAACAATAGATGAGGTGTTTATGCTCACTTTGAGATCACCAACTGGATACCATGACTCTAAGAAAAGAGTGAAAGAAAGAGCCAAGCAGAGCACACTTAAGGCTGAATTGTTGCCTAAAGAGCAATAAGATCACGCAACAACAATAGCAGCAATAGAGTTGGCCCAAAAGTTACAGAATGAAGGATATGGATAGGAGGAGGATCACTAACAGGGATTCGCTGAGGGCTACAAGTTTTTAGAACCACTGATAGGAGAGCAGTAATTGCATGAGCACCATTGCCTAAGGACTTCACTCTAAGATAATGAGGCACAAGCACCATTGCTTAAGGACTTCACTCCAAGATAACGAGGCTGTGGATTGCTAGATTAAGAGACACTATAAATAGGATATGGCTTAGTATCGTGAAACATTGTTAAGATATGAGCAAGACTTACTACATGGACAGCGTAATCTCACGTTATTTGCATATCCTCTAAGATACATAGCTAAATATGAAAGGAATTGCTGGTTGAGTCTTACTAATAGGTCTATTGGCTTTCAAGCAGCACCAAACTATATGTTTGATCTTAATGTGTTGCAAAGCAGATAGGTGGAATGGTCTTTGACGCCACTTTTCGCTGGACCTGATGATGATTATGATGATGATAATGATGATGGTGATGATTATAGTAGTTCTAAAGTTAGAGTCTTAGGATTTCTCTAGACCATGGGAAGATGAGCTATACATTTACACTAATTATTTTACATATGGGATATTTTGTCATTTTATTAATTGTTTAAAACTTTCTGATTATCCATTTTTATGTTAAGATCTTAAATTGTTATTATTTTGTTCGTGTTGTTAGTGTTTTTAGGGTTCAGGCTTATTTGGAAACATTGACGACAATATTTTGTTTAATTTTGGACGCATCAACACTATAGAAATGGGTAAGAAATGATGAAATAAGGATAAACACTGTAGGTATGATCATAAAATTTTATTGTAGAAGTAGTGAAAGAGGAAAGAATGGTAGTGTATCTTTTTATTTATTTACTATTTGAATTTATATAAGTAGTATAGATTAGATTATATATGGTAGTGTATGTAATGAATAAATGATTCATTTGTAAAGTTCGAGCCTTTAATTGAGGATGAGTAAGAATACAAGTATCTTGTTGATTTGAAACTCATGAAAGCGTTAGATTTTTTAAGAAAAGAAGAATTGTAGAAAGCAACGGTATAATTTCTTCATAAGAAACATAGAGTTAGAGAAGAGCAAAATTTGAAACAAAAGTAAGAAGTATACTAGAATGTTCCTTGTGGAAAAAGTTATCTCTAAGGAAATCTATTATAAGTATGAATCTTACTGGAGTATCAAAGTAAATAAAGACTTAATACCAAAAGGAAAAAAATAGGCATTGGCTTTTAATAAAAAGTTTAAATTAAAACTTTCTTGATTAAGTGAAAGTGAGAAATGCTAACAAGAGTTTTATATAAAAAAGAGTGTCACGAGTTCTATAGGAAAATGGAGAATAGAACTTGATTAGCCGAAAAAGAGAAAAAAAAATCCATAGGAAAAGGCTTAGGAACTGTGCAACTAGAAAATATAAGGAGAAAGAAAAAGAATAGAGATATATATAGTGAAAGAAAGGTGAAAGTTATACTAAAACTCTCTGAATGGAAAGATTTATGTTGAGTACAAGTAACTTAGTTAAGTTAAGTTTTCTTTCCAACTATATTAAATCCTATGTACTCTTGAAGTGCTAAAGCCTACAAAATGGGTATGAAATATGCTTATTTGTGAATTCTTGAGCTTAATTAGAAATCATGAGATTGTATACTTGCTACTAGAGTTTCGTGGTGACATAAACTTGTGAGTAGCGATGGTTTTGGTAGTTAACTACTTTTGAGTTTCGAAAGTGAATTATGTGTTGTTAAAGCAACATGTTTTTGAAAATATTATTTTTTGCAAAGAAAAATTCTTGAGTGGATTATTAGCATGAACTTATTTGAGATAAAAGATACTCCATGAACTATGTAAATTGAATAAGGTATTATATGCAGTAGTAGTAAGAGTACTTAGTAGAATACACTTTTTCTCGGGATATGCAAAATTCTAAGTTTAGGGATATTTGATAACGGTTTATTTAGACTTATATATAAGGTTAGTTTAATAGCATATTTGGTATAAATATCATAGAATGAACTATAATTGACAGTATTTATGTGTTTTCAATTATACAAGTTATAAAAGGAGACAAAAAAAGTGATTTCATGAAGAATAATGAGAAAATACTTAAAAACACACTTGACGTTGTAGCTAGTACACTTGACGCCACAAGAAATCATAATAAGGAGTAGGCAAGACGTGGAGAATGAGAGAAGATAAGAGAAGTGGTGCAGTGGAGTTGATGAAGTGGTAGCCCCGTTGTGTTGTACACACGACACCAGGATAATGAACACGGGACACTAAGCCAACTGTAAAGGGAAAACTCACATAAAAGGCTGAAGCTATGGCGGCACCATGGCTTTACATACAGAGCATGGGACACTCATTGATAGCACCGACACATAAAAAATAGAAAATTTAGAATTCTATTTTGTTTGGAATTTTGAATTAAGGTTTCTAATTAACATAGCGTGGGACACTTATTGATAGCGCCGAGACATAAAAAATAAAAAGTTTAGAATTCTATTTCCTTTAATTAGGGTTTCTAATTGTATTTAAAAGTGTCTATATGGTATAAATAGATATTAAAACTCGGTAAAGTCACCCAATATCTCAACATTACATAGAGTAACATAGTTTAAATTTTTTTGAGTATTAAAAAAGTTTCATAAGAGAAGTTAATGAATACTCAGTTGTGCTTATTCGGCATTGATTCCTCGATTTAATTGAAGTTATTTTATTCAAACTTTTATTGCAATAAATATCGTGATGTGTATGTTGATTTCAATGATGAGTGAGTAGGTCATTAATCTTAGGGATCAATAGATCATATAGTATGAATGCAATGCTAAAAAGAATTTGACTAGATTATAATGATTAAAAAGTGCAATGGTTAGAATTTATATTGATTTTATACGTAATGCTATGAACATTTTGATCACATATTCGTTGATTAGATGTTTTAGGACTTACCTTGGCCATTGGAGCTTTTAAGCTGGATATGGAAGATATAATAGTAAAATATATAATATTGATAGATAATTATTGATTACGGTGGCACGGACAGGAAACTTAAGTGGTTATCTTGGTGAGGCAAGTTGAGTAACGGTTATTCTATTATTTGATATGGTTAGACTTGATAAAGCTATCAAAACGGTTTTGGGCTTTATGCACTAGATGAGATAACACATGCTAAGACATAAGATGTCATAATCTCATAAAATAACTAAAAGTTGCATATGATGTAATTGGTAATTGGTGCCTACCTAAATAACCTAATTCAGAGTGTCATGCCTTAGCACTACAAGAATAATGAGGAATAGCATAAAAAATTTGCGACAGACAGAATCTGTTGCTAAACAATAACAAAGCAGCAACAGTTCTGCATCAGATAGTCCATTTGACTCGGTTGACCGAAAAGCAACAATTCAGTGATAGATTTGTGACAATAATTGTAACAAATTGTATTTTGTCTTAGATCTGTCACTGATTTTTCCCGCCATAAATTTCTCGCAAGGTTGTGAAAGATCTGCGACAGAAAAAAGTCTATCGCTGATCTGTAGCGAAATCTGTGACAGATCTGCTACAGATCAGCAACAGACAATCAGCGACAGACATGATATGTCGCTGATCTGTCGCTACCCAAAAAAGGATAAAAACCAGCAATCCATCTTCCCCGATCCCTCTCTCTACAAACTAAAACTTTCCGCCACAGCCAAACGATCTCCGTCGCCGCTTAAGACTCGCCACCACTATCGCCATCATCGTCCACTATCATCGTCAACGTCGACCGCGACTCGCCAGCTCTATCCTTCCTCTGCTGCGGAGGCCGATGACACCCCTGTCTCGCGCCGCCCCTGCTCGAGTTTGTCTTCCGGCGCCGCTGCCGCTGCGCGGTTTTCTCCTCCGGCGCATCTTTTCGCCCCTTTTTTCCGACGCCGCGGGTGCCGTCTGTTTTCGCCGCTGCCCCCACACGCATGCCGCCGCTGGCCACCAATCCTGCTCCGTGACCCAGTGTTCCGCCGACTCCGAGGCCCCTTGATTCGCCGACCCTGCTCGCATCCGCGATCCTCTGCCGCCGCTGCTCGGGATCGGGTCCTCCGCCGCTGCCTCCGGCTCCTCCTTGATTGAGTTTCAGGTCTCCTCTGCGACGACTCCGCGACTCACACGCCGACACAGCCATCGGCCGAGCTTCACCCCGATGGACAAGCACGAAGGCATAACAGACTCGTGGATTGGCTCTCGACTAGGCGTTGGACGTTTGAATCACAGTCCTGGTTTGGGTTTTCTTAAATTTCTATTTTGGAATTTAGGTTGAATTTTATTTTCATTACTACTGAAATTAGGAAATCTAAGTTTTCCCTTTTATATCAACGAAATCGTAAGTGTGTTATGATTAGCTTTCAAAAATAGCGACAACCTGCTAAACAACAACAAATCAACAACTCAACCATCTGTTGCTAACAACAACAAATCCACAACTCAACCATCTGTTGCTAAACAACAACAAATCAACGTCAGAATAATCCGTCGCTAAACAACAACAAATCAACAACTGAACGATCTGTCGGTAGACAACGACAAATCAACAAGTAGAACGAATTGAATTTACATTTAGGTAGTTTAAAATTTCACTTATCTTGTCATATGACAATTATCATTTACTATTGTAAACTGTAGTTCTTATATAGTATGTTCATTGCATAATAATACAGTAAATTAGTGTCTCTATACATTGTTTAAATTATTGCTTGGCAGTGCATTTCCAACTAAAAATGATATTTTATTGAGTTATAACTTATATATTCTTATAATTTTTACTAATTGTTATTGTCATTTAGTTGGTACGTATTTATATTTGAAATCTCAATGTAGTGTCTATATCTGTTGAATTGAAGAATAATTAGATTTATTTTTAAAGTAAACAAAAGTATATTAATTTATATACTTCATTAGTAAGAATTGATAAGAAATGTCGAGAGTATATGGAGATTTTGGAAAAATAACTTGGGCAATTCATGATGGTGAGGAAAAAAAATTATATAATGTTTGTACATAGCATGTTTGTAGGGAAAACACACCTGAAGAAACTTAATCGTATTTCCCTTTAATCTTTAATTTAAATTATATATTGTTTATTAATCGTGATTGTCATTTACTTGATACTTTCTTTAGGTACGTATCTATATTAGAAAGGTCAAGATTATATATAATCCAATTTAATGAATATTAATTTGGATTATTTTTTGAAAATATAGTAAGTTATTAGGATTTATATATATTCTTTTTTTTTAAGAGTTGATAAGATTTTTCCTATTATCGGGTGAAAAAACTTAGGATCGAGAATGGATGTATAGTCGTATTGAAAATGGCTTTACTCGACGAGAGTTCATAAACGGCGTGAACAAGTTCATCACATACGCGAAGACGCACTGCAAGACATTCGCCACTGAGGGAAAAATTTGGTGTCCATGCAACCATACGAAGTGTCGTAATCGTTCATACTATAATGTCGACACCGTAGAACTTCATATTCTTCGTCCGGGCTTTGTTCCAGGATATCAATATTGGTCAGAGCACGGGGAAGAAGATTATATGTACACTGAAAATGTAGGTGACGAACCTAGCAATACGATGAGAAATGATGTCCACGAAGGGACATGACGGCCAATTATTGTACATCATATCATGAGATGGTGCACGACTTGGCTGATCCGAGTTTTAATTGGTGTCATGCGGAACAACGACCAACTCCCGGAACAAAAAATTTGTATGATATGTTAGACGCACCAAGTCAGCCGCTATGGCAGGGGTGCGAGAACATGACAAAATTGTTGGCAGTCGCGAGACTCCTAAAAATCAAAGCAGAACATTATATTTCTTAAAAGGCGTTCGATGAAATTCTTCAATTTTGTAGAGATGCATTGCCGAGTAACAATTGTTTAGTCGATAGCTTTTACGACACGAAATGACTAATGCAAGGGATGGGGCTACCAGTCCAACAAATTGATTTTTGTAAGTCCATGTGCATGATTTACTGGGGCGAGGATTCAGAGTTGACGACATGTAAGTTTTGCGGTGAATCAAGCTATGAACAAACTAGAAGTGAAGGACAGAGTGACGTGCCGCGGGCTCAGAAAAAAATGTATTACTTCCCCCTAGCACCTCAATTGTAGCGTTTATTCGTGTCCGAAGCGACTGCGAGCCACATTCGTTGGCATGGGGAACATGTTTCAGATGGCATCGTCATGCAACATTGTTCTGATTCTATTGCATGGAAACATTTCAATGATGTGAACATCGAATTCAGAGCCGAAATTCGTAATGTTCGTTTAGGTTTATGTACGGATGGTTTCCAACCATTTGGCCAATCCAGAAAATAATACTCATCGTGGCTTGTAATTTTCACTCCTTACAACCTACCCCCTCAATGTGCATGAAGAAGAAGTTCATGTTCTTAATGGTCATCGTACCGGGCCAGACTAATCCTTCAAATCAGATTGACGTCTTCTTACAACCTTTGATAAAAGAGTTGCAAGATTTGTGACATGATGGGGTACTTACCTACGACATTTCCACCAAGACGAACTTCCAACTTCGAGCTGCACTAATGTGGACTGTTGGCGACTACCCTGCTTATGGTATGTTGTCTGGCTGGAGCACACATGGAAATAGAGCTTGTCCTTATTGTATGGATGACACGGATGCATTCCAATTAAAACATGGTGGAAAAACTTCTTGGTTTGATTGTCATTGCCGGTTCCTACCCTGTGGCTCTACCTTAAAAAGTGATAAGAACGACTTCAGACGTGATACAACTTGTCGAAAAGGACCACCGAGATTAAAATCGGGGGAACAAATTCTGGCTGAAATTGAAGCTTTGGGACTGATGAAAGTAACTGAAATCGAAGCCGTTCATGTGAACAAAGAGATTGCCAAGTATTCAGGGTGGAGGAAACGAAGCATATTTTGGGACTTACTGTATTGGAAGACAAATCTCATTAGGCACAATTTGGATGTCATGCACATTGAAAAAAATGTTTTCGACAACATTTTTAATTCAATTATGAGTGTTCCTAGGAAGAGTAAGGACAATGCCAAGTTGAGACTATATGTAAAAGATATTTGCAACCAACATTTCCTCGAATATGACCCTGTGTCCAATTCATATCCCAGAGCGTCTTATACACTCGATAAACATAAGAAAGAAATATTATGTGATTGGGTTCGATAGTTACGCTTCCCTGATGGATATGCTTCAAATATTAGTCGATGTGTGAACTCCAACAAATTGAGGATGTTTGGGCTGAAAAGTCATGACTGCCATGTGTTCATGCAGAGATTGATTCCTATTGCCTTTCAAGAACTACTAGAGGATAAAGTGTGGATTGCAATTAGCGAGTTAAATTTATTTTTCCGAGACTTGACTGCTAGGAACCTTAATATGGCGCAAATCAAGCTGTTGCACTCTAACATTCCCAAAATATTATGCAAGTTGGAGCAAATATTCCCACTGAGTTTTTTTGACTCAATAGAGCATCTTTCTGTACACTTAACATACGAGGCCCATATCGCTGGACCAGTACAGTTCCGGTGGATGTATCCATTCGAGAGGTAAATATTGTAATCAATATACATTTATTGTATGAAATAACTAATATGTTAGGTTATATTGGTTATTGGTACCTAATTTGACGGACATAACATCCCAATGTTTCCTCTCATCATATAGGTATCTCAAGCATTTGAAGAACAATGTTAGAAATAAGGCGAAAGTTGAGGGGTCGATACGTAATGCTTACTTAGTTGAGGAATCAACTTCTTTTTGTTCCTTCTACTTCGAGGATCATATTAGTACTGCGCACGAAAAAATCCAATGAAATGATGCTGGTGGAGTAGGTTCGAGTGTTGCTAACAATTGTGCATTTTTGATTTTATTCATCCGGGATGACCATTGGGCAAAGCAAGGAAACAATACCTCACGTCAGAGGAGTATGTTGCAGCTCATCAATATGTGTTACTAAATTGCCCTGAAGTAGTTCCGTTCATAAGGTATTACAATTTAGGGTGATTTTCCTCTAACTTTTTTCTATGTAGTGTCTAATCTCATTTCATTTTTCGTAGCCTTTTCAAGTAACCGTTCGTTTGCAAGAATCAAACATCACTGATCAAGCTATTGAGATCAAACTTGAGCAACAGTTTGCAGCCTGGTTCTTGCAATATGTACGTAATAGTTTATATATGCATACTTCTTATAAGTTTAGAAGTAGAACGTCTCATTACATTTCTTGGTTTGATTTTAATATCGTAATTTTACATCTCTCAGGCTGAACAAACCAATGTGCCAGATGCGATTCATCAAATTCCTCAAGGACCAATGCGTTCATGTACGAGTTATCCTGCATACCTCGTTAATGGATATAAGTTTGACACACTTTCATACGGTACAAACAAAACAACACAAAACAGTGGTGTATGCGTCAAAGGTGGGAATGATACTGATTATTATGGTGTACTCCGAGACGTAATTCGAATTGATTACCATGATGGGTCACTTCGAACAATGTTGTTTAAATGTGATTGGTTTGATCCTACTCAAAATGGTACACAACTTCTTCGTAAATTTGGTTTGGTAGAAGTTCATAAAAACCGTCGATTCAATAGGTACGAGCCTTTCATTTTGGCAATGCATGCACATCAAGTATATTATCTTCCTTACCCTGCGCATGGAAGAAGGGAACGAAGTGATTGGTTAGCTATATGCAAGCTTCGACCAAAGTTCGTAGATGAAACCAATGTCATTAGTTCAGAAATGGCCATCTCGGACAATGCATTTCAAGCGGATCAAAATGAGAATACGGACATCGTGGAAGTAGATGTATATCCATTAGCGGTGGCAGTTGTTGATCCGACAAGTGAAATTGTGTCTGACAACGATGAATTTGAGACGAATTCGGATGATGAAGAAGATGATGAGTTCACATCGTCATCAGACATTGGAAGTGAATATGAGTTTGAGTGATTGGTGTGAGTTTTTAGTGCAATCTACCAATTTGAATGGAAATATGATGTTTACGTTATATGAAATTTATCTCTATAAATGTTATTTGCATGACTCAATTGAATTATTTATTTATGCAATAGATATAGATACCATTATATATGGCGAGAGGTAGGGGGCGTGGTAATCCAGATGATGAGGACGTGGATTACATCAATAGACATCCGGAGGAGACTAGCACCAGTGGAAGATGATCTTTGTCGCACCATACTACACATGCCCATCCGGATGGTCGGTACTCATAACATTATACCCGCGGATGGTAACATGTGACTCGTCCATACCCGACTTATGCCGCCGGACCGTCGTCATCACATTATACCCAATCATCGCCTCCCAGTCATCCATATCCATATCGGCATGGCGCACCATCTCCTCCAGTTCATGCAATCCCAGCTCAGCATGGTTTCATTCCCTCCTCGACACACCACTCCACACCATCACCTCCAGCAGATGTATACCTACATGACCATGGTACCAAGCCGTCTTCGTCACATCACGCAACACCATCACCTTCAGCTCATCCCACTCATTCTCCTGGAGTAGGCGATGAGCACACTTCTACATCTCGCAGGCCCCCAGCACCACAACGTCATTCATCGCGATGTCATCTAGTAACAGGTTGTGCTCATCGATACCACATGCAATTGTCCATCCCCGACTTTTTCAGACCTCCGACACTGCAAAAGGCGAAAACCCTCTTATTTATCTCATTGTTGAGCATGGCTTGTACGTTACTCTCCACAATATATATTGCTAATTCATAGAAATATTATTTTCCTATACTAACTTAAATGACGAAATGGTAGGTTACACCCTTCTTCCGTGGCGGCAGGGAATATGAGTTTAGTTTTTAAGAGCGGATATTTGAAAGAAGGATGGAAATAGGAATATGTCCCACAATCCCAACGAGATATATACTGGATGTGTTGGAAGGTCAGTAACTTAACATCAACCATTGCAGTAAATAGCGGTGAAACTAGTATATGATTATACAAATGAGGATGTTTTCATCATACTTGTTCATCTGTAGGTGTTCTTCACTTGGGACTTGCAAATGTCCTTTGCGATATATGATGCGTGGTGTCGGAAGGCAGCCATCCGGTACACGGGCAATATATATCTCATCGCGAAGAAAAGAATAGCACTTATTTACTTAACATAAGAGGTGCTTAAGCTTTACAAGCGAATGCGAGCAACAGATGAAACATTCAAGAAGTAGTCCGAGCATATGAGCACGAATAAAAAACTCGAGGTGGGAGGGCCGGGCACTGGTATTTCGTTGCATAACGTTGGAAGTATATCCGCTAGATAGCATGGTGATACGTTGTTACGTATAAATACATAAATAGTGTCTTTAGTAGATGAACCGAAATAATGTTGTAGGAGAAGAAGCTTCAACGTCGTCCCACACGGAAGGAGATGTTTTGACACCTCCACACCCATGGCCATGACGGATAATCATTTGTAGATCAGAGATCCGCGAAGATTGATGTAAGTAATATGAATTGCATATATATAACTAGTTCGAGACAACACAGGAACCCCTTGTCCTTAAAAGAAACCAATAGAGTTAACTATTAGTTTATAAATTTAATTTAGGCTGAACTCACTCGGAGATTGGAGGAGAAGTCCACCTAGACCCCTGACACATCGATTGACGAGGATGCCGTTTCTCTTTAGGTGGTGCCACAGGTCAAGGGACGTGTGTACGGATTAGGGTCATAAGGTTATCATCGCAACATATCTTCAGGGGAAGGAAGCTCCTATCGAGGACCAGCGTACAAACCTCATGAGTTGGAAGAGCTCCAACAGGACCACCAAAGGTTGCAAGAAACATTGCTGAAGGAGCGAATGGAAAGATAAGAACAAATGCAGAGAGACAAGATGGAACACCAGGAAGAAACTCGCGAGATGCAGGATCGGTTAACACGTATGGAGGCATTGTTGATGCAAAACCTTGGCATTAGGCCCCGTATGCCTCCGACACCGCGGACTCCACCATCACTAGTAACAGAGTGTTCTGGTCCTCAAAGTGAGGACACCCTGGTCATTTGACGACAGAGATAGCATAATCTCGATCTGCGCACCCGCATGACACTGGCATTGGCATTGGACCGATCCACATACAAGGATGCTTGAGGATCAACGTCATCTTTTGGATAATCATGATGAGTTTATGGAGTAACTTATCCCGCCTTCGCAACCACCGCCACGGCAATAGTAATTGGATGTCCTATCTTTTTTTATATGGTAAACTGATAATTACGAGTAATGTATATCTTCACATTTATTCCCTTCTAATGTAGTCAATGTGATTACTTCATTTGTAGGTATGTGCACTGGTGGCTCGTGGATATGTGTGTTGCATAGGGAGGCAAAATTACATCGCTAATTGGGTTTTAAGTTTCAGAGATTCATTTGGTATGCAACCTTTTGCCATTTATTTTATTCACACAATCTCCATTGAACTTAGTCTTCTCTTGATCTTGAACATTTTACCATGTATACTGCAGTGTTTATTATGAACTTTGAACATTAGGATAGTTACAATGAGTGGTAGAATGGTTTTACAGCATATGTTACAAGACATTCTTTTGACATACTTTGGTATTTTTGAATCACATGTATAATATTTAATACCAGTTTCTTCAGCATTTTCTATTTGTCATTTCATGAAGAAATTTGATTTTTGAACTTGTTCTTTGTTGTGTATGATGAAGGGAACATACATTTGTTGCTTTGTCGATATTGGAAAATATCCTCGAATATGTATTTTACTCATGTTTCATGATAAAGATAGAGTACATGGGTACTTAACGGCTTTAGAATAAATGATTTTTTAACTAGATCACTATGATTGAATTATATAGGTTTCACATGCAATTCTTAAGTCAAATGACTTCATATACCTCTTTTATTTTAAATAGTTTATTACTTCAAAGAGTTGGATCTCCTCTTTATAAAGTAGATTGATTTCATTGATGTCTCTGTATTTAAATTTTAGAGTTTACATTTGCGAGTTAATGAAATACATGCATTGTGACTTGTTATTCAAGTCTAGTACATATTAAGATAATTAGAGTAGTAAAATTAGAATCTATTTTATATATTTAGGATCAATGATATAAAAAAGTGGTCACAATGAGAATGACATTACAAATAAGTAGATTAAGATGTATCCAAAAAAGGACAGGAGAATTAGATCCACATAGATCAACTAAGGTATTTTCTCAAAATGAGCAGTTTATCTAATCCTATATGGTCCATTTCATTTTTTCCGGAGAGATGGACACCCCATGTTGTGTGTATTTTTGGAGTGGTTGTGTTGGTCATGTTATACGTCGAGATAGAAAGATTGTGAAAGATAGTGTGTACTCAGAAACAACACTGTATTCAATTTCACTTTAATTGGATGTGATGTTATTTTCATTTGTGTTTGAATATTTTTGTTGCATGTCGAATATTGTTCAAGTTCTTCCTTTTAATTTTTAGGATTTGGATGGGACACGCTCTCCTAGCCTCAAAATTTGTATGGTGCCTATCTTGTATCAGTGAAACAATTGGGTAAGAGTGTAGGATTGGCATTGTATATACATATATATGTAAATTAATTTGTGTAGCCGTCTTAATTTGTGTAGTATTTTGTATTTTGTTGAATAATGTTTATCTAGTACTATATAGTATACTATTAGTTAATTATGAAATGTTAATCTCATCCTTTTGTAGACATTGTTTGTCAAATTTTGATAATATACAAACATTTTTTCAATTTTCGTTTTATTTGCAACAGGAAAATATATATTGTTGCAGATTTTATTGCACTGCGGGTTTAAAATTTACTAGTTACTGTGAACTGTGATTTTTTCCAAAATTACCATTTCAAATCAGCAACTTACCGTGTTTGTCGTTGAACCGCAACAGATCAGCGACAACATGCGTCTGTGCTGATTGGGCAAATCAGCGACATACCATGTCTGTCGCTGATTTGCAACAGACCCTCATTTGCTGACTGAACTACAATTAGCGACAGACTTGTTTCTGTTGCTGTTCAACGACATACTTATTTCTGTTGTTGTTCAGCGACAGACTTTTGTCACAAATCTGTCGCTGAACAACAACATAACCTAAATCTATCGCTGATTTCAATCTGCAACAAAGAGTTTAGCAACAGCTACATTATGTCGTTGATCTGTTGCAGAGTCACTTAGCAACAGAACCGTACCAATTCGGCATCAGATTAGTTTGTTTTTGTTTAAGTTTTATTTTGTAGTTTAGCTATCTTGGAATTAGGTGAAACATGGATTTTAGTCCCTTAAATTAACATAGCATTTTTAAATAGGGTTATTAATTTAGTAGGAGTTTATTCCTCTATACTAAAAAGAACTTTTGCATAATTTTGTTGTAGATCTATGGCATCTTCAAATCACACTAATCCCTTGTCACTACGATCCATCCTTGAGAAGGATAAGTCGGCTGGGACAAACTTTCTTGACAGGTTCAAAAACTTGAGAATTGTTCTTAAGCATGAACGCAAGTTGTATGTCCTGGATGATCCTATTCGTGAGGAACCACCAGCCAATACTTTAAGAGCCGTGAAGGATACACATAGTAAGCATGTCAATAACTAAACTGATGTTGCATGCATTATGTTGGCAACCATAGTTCCTGCACTTCAAAAGGACATGAACACATGGAAAATTACGACATGGCTTTGACGCTGAAGGAAATATTCCAACAACAGGCTAGGCAAGAAAGGCTTGAGATAGTCAAAAACCTTCATTCTTGCAAAATGGCTAAGGGTGCGTCGGTTGGTCCTCATGTTCTGAACATGAAGGGTTATATTGACCATCTTGATAGACTTAGATTTCTAATAATCCAAAAGTTGGCTACGGATTTGATCTTGTATTCATTGCCTTATAGTTATTCACAATTTGTGATGAACTATAACATGAAAACATGGAGAAGTCTCTCTCAAAGTTACATTTGATGCTCAAAATTGCTGAGCAGAATGTCAAGAAACCTATTACTAGTTTGTTGATGGTTCAAAAAGGAAAGGCTTTGAAGAAAAAAGGCAAAGGCAAGGCTAAAGTTACTAAGGCTATTGTGACTATCACAAAGCCTATGGAACAAGTCAAACCCCATGCTGTTTCTACTTCACAGTCCCAGAAGGAAAAAGAAAATAAAGGAAATTATCATTTCCGCCATGCACCTGGATATTGGTTTAGAAATTGCATGCTCTATCTTGAAGATCTACAGAAAAAGAAGAGTAGTGCGACTACTGCTTCAGGTATTTACGTTATCGAAGTCAACTTGTCTACTAGTGATTATTGTATATCAGATGTGTATCTCACATTCGTATTAATATGTAGAGTCTCACCAAAAGTAGAAAGCTAAAGAAGGGAGAAGTCATTATACGAGTTGGAAATGGAGCAAAGGTAGTTGTATTGGTTGTAGGATGTTATGAGTTATTTTACCTAGTGAACTTATTTTAGTTTTAAATAATTGTTATTATGTCCCTACCTTTAGCAGAAACATCATTTCATTTTTATGTTTGGATTTGGATGGTTTTAATTTAATTATTGCGAATAATAAATGTTTCATTTCTCGTAAAGACATTTTATATGCGAATGCTGATTTGTGTGATAAACTTTAGATTTTAGGTCCACAGATACTCCCGTTCTTAACGTAAATATAAAGAAATTGAAGTCAAATGATTTGAGTCAATTCTACCTTTGGCATTGTCACCTTGGCCAGATTAATGAGAAATGCATTTCTAAACTCCATAAAGATAGATTTTTAGATTCATTTGATTTTGAATCATATGAAACATGTTATTTTTTTTTACTAGGCAAGATGACAAAGAGTCCCTTTACTGGAAAAAGTGAAAGGACAAGTGATTTATTGGGTCTTATACATACTAATGTATGCGGTCCTATAAACACAATGGGTAGAGGTGGTTATCAGTACTTCATTACATTCAATGATGATTTCAATAGATATGGTTATGTATATCTCATGAAACATAAAGGTGAATCTTTTGAGATGTTTCGAACATTTCAGAACGAAGTGCAAAATCAACTTGGTAAAACTATTAAACCACTTCGATCATATCAAGGTGGTGAATATTTGAGCCAAGAAATTGATGATCATCTTAGAAACTATGGGATTGTCTCACAGTTAACTCCCCTAGCAACTCCACAATAGAATGGTATTTCTAATAAGAGAAATTAGACTTTATTGGATATGTTTCGATCTATGGTGAGTCATGTAGATCTTCCTATTTCCTTTTGGGGTTATGTCTTAGAAACTACTGCGTTTACATTAAATTGTGTTCCTTCTAAAGTGGTTGATAAAACACCATATTAGATGTGGCTTGGAAAAAAACCAAGGTTTTTTTTCCTTAAAATCTGGGCCTATGAGGTTTTCGTACGACGATAAATCTCAGAAAAATCATCAGCCAAATCTATCAAGTGTGTATTGGTTGGTTTTTTTAAAGAAACTAAAGGATACTACTTTTATAATCTCGCTGACAACAAAGTGTTTGTTGCTCAAAATGGTGTCTTTATGAAAAAAAAGTTTACTTCAAAAGACAACAATGGGAATAAAGTAAGTATTGAAGAAATTCAAGAACCACAAATAAACACTCAACCGCCAGTGGGAGATCAACTAAGGCTTGAACTAATTGATCCTCCATAGGTATCACAAGGCCCTCATAGGTCTGATAGGGTAAGACATTAGCCTTAGAGATTTGGATTTCTTATTACTAATAGTAGTGAGGTATTTCTTATGGATTAAAATGAACCTACTACTTATCAGGAGCCTGTTTCTAGCCCTAAGGCAGATAAATGGCTTAGTGCCATGAATTTTGAGATGCAATCCATGTATGATAACCAAGTTTGAAACTTGGTTGATTTACATGTAGGTGGTAAGACCATTGGATTTAAATTGTTTTCAAGAAGAAAACTGACATGGATGGCAATTTGCATATTTATAAAGCACGGCTAGTAGCAAAAGGTTTCAAACAAACTCAAGGTGTTGATTATGATGAAAATTTCTCCCCTATAGCCATGCTTAAATCCATTATAATTCTAATTGCTATAGCAGCATATTATGACTATGAGTTATGGTAAATGGATGTCAAAACAACTTTTCTAAATGGAAATTTACTTGAAGACGTGTATATGATACATCCTGAAGGGTTTGTTCATCAAGAGACTTCTAGGAAGGTGTGCAAGCTTCGAAGATCTATTTATGGATTAAAGCAAGATTCTCAGGGTTGGAGTCTTCGTTTTGATGAAGCAATTACAGAATTCGGTTTCATTAAAAATGATAATGAGCCTTGTGTATACAAGAAGGCCAGTGGGAACGTGGTTGTTTTCTTAGTGTTGTATGTTGATGATATATTACTAATTGGAAATGACAACCTAACCTAGCAGAGTGTCAAGTCTTAGTTAGGGAAGTGTTTCTCAATGAAGGACTTAGGAGATGCAATCTACATCCTTTGGATTAAGATCTATAAGAATAGATCTAAAAGGCTAATCGATCTAAGTCAGAGTGCTTATATTGATAAGGTACTAAATAGGTTTAATATGCAAGCCTTTAGAAGATGGTCATTTCCAATGTCTCATTGTATAAATCTCGGCAAGACTCAATGTCCGAAAACTAATGATAAGTGATAGCACATGAATACGATTCCATATGTATCAACTATTAGATCTATCATGTATACCATGTTATGGACTCTACTCGATGTATCATATGCTTTGAGCGCAATAAGCAAATAACATTCCGATCCTGGTGAGAGTCACTAGATAGCAGTAAAGAACATTTTTAAGTACTTAAGAAGAACTAAAGAAGTGTTCTTAGTCTATAGAAGTTTGGAAGATGAGTACACTGATGCAAATTTTCAAATATATATAGATGAATTCAGATCGCAGTCTAGATATGTGTTTACTTTGAATAGAGGCGCAGTAAGCTGGAAAAGTTCAAAACAAGAAATTGTTGCAACTTCTACAATAGAAGCAGAATATATTGCAACGTCTGATGCAGCTAAGGAGGCAGTTTGGATAAAAAAGTTCATCTTAAAATTTGGTGTGGTTCCGAGTATAGCTAACCCCATCTGCTTATATTGTAACAACAATGGGGCGATAGCACATGCAACGGAACCAAGATCACACCACTAATCCAAACATATACTTAGACGTTTTCATCTCATTCGAGAAATCATTGAGAGGGGAGACGTGAAGATTTGCCGAGTTCCTATAGAAGACAATGTTGTAGATCCCTTAACGAAGACTCTTCTATAAGTGAAACATGATGGTAAAATTAGGTCATTAGGTATTTGATACATGAATGATTGGTCCTAGTGCAAGTAGGAGATGTTAGGGCATGTGCCCTAGGTCAATCTACAAACGATATTTATTTTATAATTTTAGTTAATAAAATAGAGGTTTTATTTGTTGTTTTATTATAAGTGATTTCATGTTTACCTTATAGTAAGATCCATGGGGATTTGTTGAAATATCCTAAATATCCCTAGTCGGTCATTATACTGGGAACTGTAATGAATTAAGACTAGTGCGAATCTTGATTGATGGTCATGTGATGATCATGCGTATAAGGATATGAATCAAGATCATGAGTAATTATTATGGAATAATATACTGGACCAACCTACTATGAGAACACCTCATAGATTAAGTCATAGGTAGTTACTCATGACAAGTATATCATTTAGTCATTCGACTTGAGATTACCATAAAACTTAATATTAGGAGCAAGATAATTTGACTCAATCAAATATCATCTTTAACCGGATAATTATAAAGATTGTGATTGGTTACTGTGTTAATAATATGTGAAGGTGTGTAATCAAGATAGAATTTGTCATTCTCGTATGGAGAGAGATATCAGTGGATCCCTCGATAAGATAAACTGATAATGGTCAAGTTTATGTTACTTGATATGATCAATGTCACTTGGATGTTTTTCATTTTACCTAAAGATCGAGACTAGTACGATTGAACATTAAGGGTGACTTTCCATCCCTTATGTTTAATCAAAGGATATAGCACGACAAAAGGATATGATATACGTTATTAATTAGGTTTTATCGATGTTGATATCCATGCTACTTGGGTATTCATAATGCCTTGCTAGAGAACACTTATGACTTGTGTACCAAAATGGTTTTTGGTTCACTACCAACGTCGCATGAACTTAAAGATCAAATAAGATCTCGTTTTACAATTTTTGAGTTCTCTGGATTAAGGGAGAGAAAGAGAAAATTGTTTTCAATCTTTCTAGGGCTACCACTAAATATTGTGGTCACCATTCATGTGGGGATTTCTGATAGAGGATGCACACTTGAACGTCTTGAAAATCGAATAATCAAAAGGAAAGCACAGAATAAGGTATGATTTACTTTCGTAGATTTAGTTTAATGGAACTTTTTTTCGATCCTTCTGGGGTTTTCAAAATTTGTTTTCAATTTTTCGCTGCGTATGAACCTCAAAAACCTAACAAAGCCACAACCAATATATACGCAAATCAAAATAGGAGCATAAAACCCAATGTGTGCCCACCAGTAGTCACACGTATAATCCGATATCTATAAAACTAACCATGAATTATGTGAGTCATTTCAATGGGTCTATGCACCTTTAATGCGTGCTTCGAAAACTTTCTCATGAAGCTCCTAAACTAACCCCGACATCGTTCCTGACACCTGCCTATCGACTCATAGGTCCCTAGTGTCGATTTGATAAGCTTTTGGTGTTTAAATATCCGTTTTATTGCATAACCGAAATAAAGTTATAATCACAATTCTTGTGGTTTCAAACGTCCCCGTGGGTATAAGCGTCTGTATGAGTACATACATTTCTATAACTACATACATCCTTATAGGTATAAATATCCCTATAGGTACATACCTCTCTGTTGAGTACAAACATCTATGTGGGTACCACACTCTTCATCATCTTCACCAGCAGCCCAATATGTACGAAAAAGACCATAATCGAAACATCAAGTCTCGATTCGAATCATGAAATTCTTGCTTACCATAAGCCTAATTGACCTCAATTACTCCCAATCAACCCAAGATAACTTTAACGACCATCTATATTGATAGAATTAAAGATTTTTAACATGCATTTTAATGAAATTGGAATTGAAGAAACATATGAAATTTATACCTTGTAAATGTCTTTGCTAGCTTGAACTCACTATCAATTTGGTTCAAATCCTCTTAGATCTCAAGATTTTATCCACCAAACCCTCTATTTCTTTTCTCCAACAAATTTCTTCTTCTCCAAGATTTGTAAATGAAAATGGTTTTGATTGCATGTGTTGATCAAGGCTCCTTTATATATTAAGGTGAGAGTCATTTCTAGCCATTGATCTCCATAAATTTATGTATCTCGAAGCTAATCTAATGATCAACACCTTGACATGTATCCCACTAACTGCCATTAACTCAATCCAAGTGACACAAATTGGTTACTCACATGGTTCCTAGATATGTCAATACAAATCTCTAAGAAAATCCTATGATTCTAATTTATTAACCAAACTATAGGCCTTGATTTATCTTTTTTAATTACATTAGCTTAGGCCCATTATAATACATATGGTTAGTGTTTTTATTCACCAAATTGACAAATTTTATGATACCACTAACCCTCGACTACCCGACACTTGATGCCCCGCATCTCGGCACGCATTTTGAGGTACGCCATAGCCTATTGTTTTATTTTAATCAACTTAGCCTATGGTTACATTACCCTTTTTAACTGATTAACTAGTTATCTTAATGTGGATTAGTCGAGTTTCCTAGTGTACTCATAGTTCACCTACCCGATACCCATGTTGACACGCCTTTCGAGGCAAACGCCAGTTACACCAACTCGCCCGATAGCAACGTACACACATGTGGTGCAATACACTACTAGTGATTTTAAACACCACATATACACAACCACTATTCATAAATAATATTCCATCGGTTCTCGTGTCTGAGTCAACCGAGTTGTCCATGTGACGCTCGAATTACGACCGTTAATCCCCAAAATTAACGATAATCCTAGTTTCATTAATTTGGGCCATTACATGTTCTACACTAGATCCAGATCAAATACATATGTTGGTGCTACTAGAAATCCTAATGACCTATCAGTAGGTCTCAACCTTCCGCCCCTCCCATATCTAGTTATGGCGGTGCACTCTCATCTCCATATCCTTCTCATATCTCACGATGGCTACCTTGTATTACGCGTTGTCCTCCTGGTACTGTCTCCTCGTCTCTGCAATCCACAACATTTGCTACCGTGAAGTAAAATCATTTGGAGGTGCTATATGTGCATGTAGTAGAGGAGGTGATTGAAAGATTTCAGGACCATCTAAGTCCTGCTCTCCTATCTCTGGATTTACAAACTCATAGCCCTCAGTAAATCTTTACCGTTGTTGCTCCTTCTCTTCTTCATTCTCTTCATATCCTAGCTCATGGGCTATATTATACTATCGATGCTTCTGTTGCTACCGAATCCTCTTGACGTTTGGTCAACAACTTAGCCTCATGTCTAGCCCCCTCAACCCTCTTTTTCTACTCCTCAGAGTTTTGGTGACCACGTGTTGATTTTAACCTGAGCATGAAAGCTTCATTCTTGGTTGGTAAGGTATCTATATCATCATTTCTCATTCTCACACAGGCCTTTAAGCACATGTGAGAAATCAATATAGGCAACAACAACTCATTGTCCCTTTCCTACATTATAGAATCCCTTAAACTGGTGTGTATGATCTCCCCGATGTTGATCTCCCCGTACTTCATAATCTCATAAAGACAAGTCATTTTTAGCTTGTTGATCTCAACTTTCTGAAGAGGGGAGTAATGATGCAATAAGAAAATGTTGCCATAATCAATGCACTTTCCTAACTCTCTATTTCTTAATGTGTTTCGGCACATCCTCAGCTCCCATAACTCATCCTTATTGTTCTTAGACAACCAATGCATTTTCTATTGCTTTAAATGGGTATAGGTTATAGGGTATCTCATATAACTAGGCTAGAAAAGTTGGTGCAGATTTATACAAGTTTAATTCCTCCAACCCATTAAAATTATTGATATCACATCTATTAAAGGGAACATAAACCCCTCTCACATTCATCAGGCCATTCTTAACTGTAAACTTTGCATTAGCATAGAACTCAAAAATAACCCCACTCGCTCCTTTAATGTCATTCGTTCTATAATCTTGAGTGAGTTGTTCCTAATTTCTATGTTTAATGAAAATGCTCACTTTTTTATCATATTTGGCCAGCATATTAATTCCTCTTTCGCAAATGAACTCCCTACGTAAAAGTTTCTCATATTTTTCCATAGCCCCTTTATAAATGAAATATTGAGATTTAAAAGATTTAGGCTTTTCTTTGTTGGGATTCCTAGAGGTGGATGCCTCAAAATCATTTGCTCTAGTTAAGTTAAGTTTTTCATTGTTCTTGCCATTTTCTTAAACTATTCTATGATGAATGCATACCGGTGGAATTACGGCCAAGGTTGAGAAAGGGGTTTCTGGCCAATCGGTCAGTTCTTCAGTGTAGGACAGGTACCAGTATTTATTACAGTGTTGGGTTTTGGGGTTCATACGCAGCGAAAAATTCAAAATAATTTTTGAAACCCCCAAAAGGATAAAAAATAAGTTCCATTAAATTAGATCTAAAAAATTAAACCATACCTCAATTAGTGATTTCCCTATCTGATTGATCGATCTTCAAGTCATTTGAGCGGGCATCCACTATCGGATATCCACATATGAACGGTGACCACAATTTGGAGTGCTAGCCCTAAGAGAGATTGATAAAGTTTTTTTTGCTCTCCTAAAATCTAGAGAACTTGAAAATATTAAAAACTAAAATCTTCTCCATATTTAGGGTTTTAACCCCTATTTATATGTGTAGATAAACTCAGTTTAAAACCTATTCGTAATGCAACTATTATATTTAGGCAATTCAAGCAAATTACATATATGCTCCTATTAATAGGTTATCATATACCCTATTATAAGGGCTTTTATGTCATGAATTATATTATATAAGATTTTATTACTCTAGACTAATTGAAATAACACAAAGCCTTTCTTTGTGTTTGACTTAATAGGTTCATGCGACGTTAGCAATGCACCAAAAACATTTTGGTACTCAAGTCATAAGCGGTATCTACCCAAGTAGTATGAATATCATAATCGATACAACCTAATGAATAACACATATCATATCATTTTGTCTTGCAATATCCTTTAATTAAATATAAGGCATGGCAAGTCACCCTTAATGTTCAATCGTACTTGTTTCAATCTTTAGGTAAACTAAAAATATTCAAGTGACATTGATCACATCAGTTCATATGGACTTGGCCATAATTAGTCTCTCATATCGAGGGATCTACTGATATATCTTTCTATATGAGAGTGACAAATTTTATCTTGATTACACACCTTCACATATTATTTACATGGTAACCAATCACAATCTTTATAATCGTCTGATTAAAGACAACGTTTGACTGTATCAAATTACCATGCTCCTAATATTGAAGTCTATTGTAATCTCAAGATGAAAGACTAATAATACACCTATCATGAGTAACACCTATGACTCATCACATAACCATCGATCAATATTCACTCTAGTCTTAATTCATCATAGTTCACAATATAATGACTAACTAGGGACATTTAAGGTATTTCAATAAATACCCATAGATCTTATTGTAAGGTAAACATGCAATCACTTATAATAAAATAGCAAACGAAAATCTCTATTTTATCAACTAAAATTATAAGATATATAATATTTGTATCTTGATCTAGAGCACAACCCCCAACATGCAATTCGTCGTAGACATTGAGGGGATAGAAAGACTGCAGATATATTACTTCGTCAGAGGATTGGGAAAAGTCATTGCTAGTACTATTGTATCGACTGGGGCTCGCATAAAATAATAGATGTATGATCGATCACTCTCACACAAGACTTTCCTTCTGTAGAGAGATGGTAGACTTGCATCTGTTAGTTCAAAGAGGCAGTCAGGGCGTAGTTCGAGGTCATACCGGAGGCACAAAAGTTAGAGAGATCACTTTGAGAGGGATCATAGAAATGAATGCAATCATAGGGATGACTATTAATCTAATCAATACAGATATGATCATAAATAGGTAGTACTTGCTATTGCACCCATACAAGCAAAGCAAACTAGACATCAAACATCACAGTATTGATAGGACCGGGATCAGGGAAGCTAGGATATGAGTTAAATAGACTGAGGCCGGGGTTAGAGATTCGAGGATAAGTAGGCAGGGAGGCCAGATAGACAGGTATATTTTAGGTGCAGACAAAGAGGTCACATCAGCGTTGATTGCTAGAGAGCTTCATCAGCACCAGAGTCAGCTCAGGCCAGAGGGAAGGCCCAAGTTATTGCTCAGCCGGAAAGAGAGACTACCATATCGTACATTAAGGGTATTGTTATTTTATGCCTTAGCAAACTATTTCATTGGTGTTTTATCATGAGTTTTTGAATATATAGTAAGAGAATATCAAATTACAACACCACAATCTCATCTACAATGTCGATCATGGAAAAAATGAATGGCATTGTCAGTTTATCTGCCCTAATTAACACCTACACAAAGAGAATAATGGAAGAATGGGAGAGAGTAGCGTTATCGGTTGTTCCATCACATCTTCCTCCTCGTAAAACGACAAGTAGTGGTGTTGTCTGTTGTTCCACCACAACTTACTTTTTGTAAAGAGACTAGCAATGGGGTCATCAGGTGTTTCGCCACTATCGAGTGGCAAGAAAGATTATATAGTTCCATTTAATATTCAAGAAGAAGAAAAAACTAGTACCAAGTACATTTAGACAATTAGATGACCCTAATAGTCCCATCATACGAGATATCGTCAACCTTAAATTTCAGGATGAAGTTTCCTTTAGTTGGAAAGAATTGTAAAGGCCCTATATTTACTGACATCACTATTTCATTGAAATTCATACCCGGGCGCCAGCTTAGGCCCACATGGATGCCTCGAATAGGCTAGGACACACCTGGTTGGGCATAAATCGTTATTTTTGTTTGTTGGCTACATAATTGTAAAATGGACTTACTATGTATTTCATAACACATCACATGTGTATATTTATATTACCATACCGTGTGAGATTGTGTGATAGGTAGACGCAATGCGTTTACCAGGCAAGCGTAGCATGAGTACATTAAGTTTTATAATGCTAACTTAAATAAAATGACTAGAACAAAAGTGATTATGGAATAAAATAGATTATCAAACTTTAGGTTAAGTCATAATAATCTAGTACAACAAGGATTAGTGCACCTCTTGATGCGTTTTGAGACACGGGATACTAGGCTTCAGGCAATTGGGTACTAGAAGAAGTGGTAGTACAACAATTTAAGACCATAAATAGCTTACATATGTATAAAAGTGCCTAAGTTAAATTAATTAAATCAATTGATTACAAATGCCTATAGTTGGATGAAAAATTGATGTCATAGATTTGCCTCGAGATTCACACTATAATGGAATCCTAGTAGATTTGAGTTGAGAATTGATGTCAACAAGATGGAAGTTAGTTGAGTAGGAGTTAACAAGGACCATTGATTGGCCTTGAGATACGTGAACACAACTAATTCTAACATAACCTATATATAGCTAAATTAGTGGCAAATCTCTTCATGCAACAATAACAAAGTTTGTTCTTGGGCTAAAGTGCTGGAAGAATCAGCAAAACTAGGAGGAATGGAGGCCATTTACGAAAGGAATTAAGCTAGGAAGATCGAAACCAAAGTGATCATCTTCTCCATCTCTTTTCCATGAAAAGGAGCTTCAAAATTTGGGCGTTGATTCAAAAATGAATTTCTAAGTTTGCCCATTGATTTCTTGAGTCTCTATATCAATGGAGAGTTCTTTATGTCCACCAATTTAAGGATTTGAAACTGAATCTTCAAATGGATTGTGTTCTTGAAGTTTCTTGATGCAAGCATGTTAAGTTTTTTTTATCTATCCTATATGATTTGAGCATAACTCTCTCATAAGAACTCCAAATGGGATGGGTCATGCGCCGTTGGAAAGCTTACTCAGGGGTCAACAACTTTATTTGCAAAGAAATTTTGAAATTCAAACTCCTTCTAGCTCTAAAATGCTTTGCAATTAGGCAGTTTAAATGATACTACATTATTTTTTAAATGAACTTTGACAAGACATAACTCTCTCAATTGTTATTCGAATGAGCTTATCTTTTAGTATATTGTTTTTGGGCACGTTAGCTGTCTGAGATAAAAAAGCATGAGTTTTGAGCTACAAGTTTGGAGAAATGATTTTTATAAACTTTCTAGTCATATTTTGATTCTAATTCAAACTATTTTTGAAAAAGTTAGATATCTCTTTCATTTTAAATGAGGATTTTGCAAACTAATCCATTTTGAAAGCCTAAGACATTGAGCAAAAAATTTCCTGTTAAGTGTCTTTGATGATTTAGGATTTATAATCTAATTGGTGCTGCAACATATGATCCAAAATTGAAATTTGAAACTTCGTTTATTTTTTAAGGGGCTATTTTGGGAGAACTCTAAACTTAATTTAAAACACCTTAATTCAATTTAAAACAATGGAAATGGATCTCAAGGGACATAAGGGCAACGATGCGTAATCGGGAGCATAGCAGGGTCTGACCACGGTGTTTTCAGGGCTTCGTAGTGCGATTTGAAGTTCGTAACTCCCTTAAAAAACGTATCTTGAGTATTTAATTATTTTAATTGTGCTATCTAGTATTCTTTTCTATTCATTTTCCACATTTTATCACTGCTTGGTTTGGTATAACGGTCGGTAGTCTTGTTCGTCACCGGGGTTTATTCGAATGTTGTGTTATACAATCTAGTACGCTAGACCATAACACTTATCACTTGTGCCCTCGGTAAAAGGCAACCTGAGTTGGTGACCTTATTGGTGCAAATGTTTGATGGGTTGCGATACAGACCGACCATTTGCTAGTAGTCCGGATGTGAGCCAGTGTGGTAGGGCCACTGGGACCATTCGGATTGAGAAACTATGTTCTAGTTTACTAAGCAAGACAAAACTATTTGGTTTCATTGGTGTTAGTTATGCATGCAATTATCTTACTCTTGCTTATTTATTTCGGCATGTTTATTTAACTCTTAGCTTCTTTATTATTGACTGCTCAGTGGTTTTCTATTGTAATCTTACAGACTGGACACGTCGTCTATTTTGTTGTAATGGCTGAATACTGCTCGTAGAATTTTTAAGGGCAAGGAGGTCCTTATTGGGGCATGTGCCCTAGGTCAATCCATTAACTGTCTTTATGAGTACTTTTAGTTAATAAAATAGAGGATTTCATTTGTTGTTTATTATAATTAATTTGCATGTTTACATTATAATAAGATCCATGAGTATTTACAGAAATATCCTAAATGTCTCTAGTCGATCATTATACTGGGAACTATAATGAATTAAGACTAGTGTGAGTCTCGATTGATGACCATATGATGATTATAAGTATAGGGACACGAATCAAGATCACGAGTACTTGTTAGGGAACAAAGTACTGGGCCGACCCGCTATGAGAACATCACATGGATTAAGTCATAGTTGTTTCTCATGATAGGTATATTTTTCAGTCCTCTGACTTGAGATTACCAGAGACTTCAACATTAGGAACATAGTGATTTGACACTATCAAACGTTGTCTTTAACCGGACGATTATAAAGGTTGTGATTGGTTACTGTGTGAGCAATGTGATGAAATTGTGTAATCGAGATAGAATTTGTCCCTCTCATATAAAGAGAGAAATCTAGTGGATCCCTCGATGTGTTAAACTGTTAAAATGCCCGGTCTAAGTGAATTGATATTGATCAATGTCACTTGGATGTTTTCAGTCTACCTAGAGATCGAGACTAGAACGATTGAACATGTTGGATGACAATTCCATGCCTTATGTTTGATCAAAAGGATATCGTGTGACAAAAGGATGTTATATACACTATTGATTAGGTTGTATCGATTTGATATTCGTATGACTTGGGTAGTCATAATGTCTTGCTAGAGGTCGCTTATGACTTGTATACCAAAATGTGTTTTGGTTCACTGCCAATGTTGTATGAGCCTATTGGGTCGCACACTAAGAATGGTTTTGCGAGATTTTAAGATGGTTCAGAAAAATGAATTTTATATGGTAAAATTCATGACAGAAAGTCCTTGTGGTGTATTACACTTATACTTCTTTAAGTAGGGGTATATGTGTAATTTACTTAACCGTCTATATACAAGGGTTGTATAAATAGACGCTTTAAGTTAGAACACATGGACGAAAGATTAAGGGCCGAAACTCTATTTTCATTTTAGAAACGACTTAGGATTTTCTGGTACGCTCTGGATCGTTTTGGAGAGAAACAAAAGGTTAGGTATTCTCTCGAAGCTAGCACTTCGAATCTCGGCCGCCGTTCGTGTGTGGACTTATGGTAGAGGGCGTTCGTCAATGGCAGCGCCTTAGAGATCGATCAACCTTCAGAAAGATATTTTGCGATCGAGGTATGATTAAGTTTTCTTGGTTTAAACATTTTTAATGGAATTAGATTCGGATCCTGTTGGGGTTTTTGTGAAAATTGTTTTGTAATCTCCGCTGCGTATGAACCCCAAAACCCAACAGTGGTATCAGAGCCTTCGAGTTCGATTCCATTAAATTCATTGCATGTTTTCTTCTGATATATACATGATATATGATTGAAAGTATGTTAATAGTTGATGTATATGTGATATACATAAGTTTTCTGTGAGATTTATTATCGTGTTTTGTATATATGATACATATATTCGTGATTTAATTGAAATTAGTTTCGTATATGCTAGTAACCATGTTAGGTTAATTCGAATAATTTTAATGAATTTAGTTCGTGTTTTGTGATCCATGACACCATTAGATTCGATTGGGATAGTAGTTCATGATTCAATTACATGTTTGTGATTATTTGGATGACGACCGAAATTGCGAATAATTAATTTTTGAAATTATTTATTTATCTTGTTATATCTATTATATTATGAAGTTTCTATTTGATAAAGATAGATAACAAATTAGTTTAGGAGATATAAGCAAAATCGATTTTGTTAACTATTGGAAAGGAGATAAATATGGAGAATTTTGTTATTGGTGATATGCTAGGATTCAAATATCTTAAGTTCTAATTGGATTAGGATAAGATGTTTAGTTAGATGTGGGCCCGGGTTAATTAAAAATATTTTAATTGACTTAATTTTGGATAAATTAAGGGGTAAAATTAGGATAATAAAATCGGCAAAAAATATGATTTCCTATAGCGAATTTTAATTTTCGGAATTGAAATTCGTCTTCTAAAAAAAAGAAAACAGGGGCGCTACCCCCTGTACCCCGTCTAACTAATCGTAGCGCACGAAAATTCTTTTATTAGCTAACAGTATAAAAATCTCTGAATTGTTTAGTGATTTAACAAATCGATAAAAATATATGATATTTCATTGTTTACATAAAATCACTAAAACTGAATAAAATCCCTCTATTAAATTTTAAGTCTCATGCCATCCATTTTAAACACTTGTCAAGGCCTCGATCACACTAATACAGTTTCGGCCATAGTTGGGTGTATTGTGTTATCTTGGTGAGACAAGTTGGACAAGAGTTACCTAAATGTTTAAAATTGTCCGACTTAATAAACCTATCAAAATAGTTTTGAGCTTTAGGCAAATGATGAGATAAAAAACATGATAAGACATAACATGTCCCGTATCTCATAAAAGTATCTAAAATTACATAAGATGTATTTGGTAACCACCTAAATAATCTAGTTCTGTTTCATGCCATAACTGTAATAGAATTAGGTGAAATATGGATTTTAGTCCCCTAAATAAACAGTATGTTTTAGGAGGGTTGTTAATTTAGTGGGAGTCTATTCCTCTATACTAAAACAAACTTTGCATAATCTTTATTGTAGATCAATGGCCTCTTCAAGTAACAATAATCTCCCGTCACTGCGATCCATCCTTGAGAAGGATAAGCTATCTGAGACTAACTTTCTTGACTGGTTCAGAAACTTGAGAATTGTTCTTAAGCATGAACACAAGTTGTATGTCCTGGATGCTCCAATCCCGAGGACCCACCACCCAATGCTACGAAAGTTTGTGAAGGATGCGCATAATAAGCATGTCAACGATTCTACGATGTTGCATGTATTATGCTGGCAACTATGGTTCCTAAACTTCAGAAGGACATGGAATTAATGGAAGCCTACGACATGGCTATAACGCTGATGTAATGTTCCAACAACAAGCTAGGCAAGAAATGTTCGAGACAGTCAAGAACCTAAATTCTTGCAAGATGACTGAGGGTGCGTCAGTTAGTCCTCATGTTTTGAGGATGAAGGGCTATGTTGACCAGCTTGATAGACTCGGATTTCTCATAAGCCAAGAGTTGGCTACGGATTTGATCATGAATTCATTACCAGAGAGTTACTCACAATTTGTGATGAAATACAATATGAATAATATGGAGAAATCAATTTCAAAGTTGCATTAGATGCTCAAAACTGGTGAAAAAAATATTAAGAAACCCTATAGTAATGTGTTGATAGTCCAAAAGGGAAAGGGAATGAAGAAGAAAGGCAAAGGCAAGGCTAGAGTTGCCAAGTCTATTGCTGCACCTGTCGTAAAGCCTGTGGAACAAGTCAAGCCCCAGCCTGTTCCTGCTTCAAAACACCCAAAAGAAAAGGAAGGAAATTGTCATTTCTGTCATGCACCTCGACATTGGTTAAGAAATTGCAAACTCTATTTGGAAGATCTAAAGAAGAAAAAGGGTAGTGCGACTACCACAACAGGTATTTATGTTATAAAAATTAATTTATCTACTAGTGATTCGTGGGTATTAGATATCGGATGTGGATCTCACATTTGTATAAATGTGTAGGGACTCAACAGAAGTAGAAAGTTGAAGAAAGGAGAAGTCATCCTCCGTGTAGGGAATGGATCAAGAGTTGCTGCCCTGGCTGTTGGATCATATGACTTAGTCTTACCTAGTGGACTTATTTTAACTTTAAATAATTGTTATTTTTTGTCTGCCTTGAGCAGAAACATCATTTATGTTTCATGCTTAGATATGGATGGTTTTGATTTTATTATTGTGAATAATAGATATTCCATTTCTCTTAAAGATATATTTTATGCAAATGATGATTTGTGTGATGGTCTTTATATTCTAAGTATGAAAAGGTCCACTGATACTCCAGTCCTTAACATAAATACAAAGAGATTCAAGTCAAATGGTTTGAGTCAAACCTATCTTTGGCATTGTTGTCACGGGCACATAAACGAGAAATGCATAAAAAAGCTCCATAAAGATGGGCTTCTAGATTCATTTGATTTAGAAACATATGAAACGTGCGTATCTTGTTTACTAGGCAAGATGATTAAAAGCCCCTTTACTGGACATAGTAAAAGGGCAAGTGATTTATTGGGTCTAATACGTACTGATGTATGTGGTCCTATAAACACAATGGCTAGAGGAGGTTATCAGTACTTCATTACATTTACTGATGATTTCGGCAGATATGGTTATGTATATCTAATGAAACATAAAGCTGAATCATTTGAGATGTTTCGAACGTTTCAAAATGAAGTGCATAATCAACTTGGTAAAACTATCAAAACACTTCGATCAGACCGAGGTGGTGAATATTCAAGCCAAGAATTTGATGATCATCTTAGAAATTGTGGGATTGTCTCCCAATTGACTCCACCAGCAACTCCACAATGGAATGGAGTTTCTCAAAGGAGATATCGAACCTTATTAGATATGGTTCGATCTATAATGAGTCATGCAGATCTTCCATTATCCTTTTGGGGTTATGCATTACAAACAGCAGCTTTCACTCTAAATCGAGATCATTTTAAAGCGATTGATAAAACACCATATGAGATATGGTATGGGATGAGACCTAGTTTGCCTTTTCTTAAGATTTGGGGTTGTGAGGCTTATGTAAAGCGACAAGTCTCAGAAAAACTAGCACCTAAATCTGATAAGTGTTTATTTGTGGGGTATCCTAAGGAAACAAAATGATATTACTTTTATAATCCCGCTGAGAACGAAGTGTTTGTTGCTCGGTATGGTGCCTTTATGGAAAAATAGTTTATTTTAAAAGACACTAGTGGGAGAGAAATAAATCTCGAAGAAGTTCAAGAATCACAAATAAACAATGAACCGCTACCTGAAGTTCAACAAAGATCCGAACCAGTTGAACCTCCACTAATGACAAAAGGCCCACATAAATTTGGTAGGGTAAGACATGGGCAAGAGAGATTCGAGTTTCTCATTACTGATAGTCGTGATGTGTTGCTTACGGACCAAAATGAGCCCACCACTTATCAGGAGGCTATGTCTGGACCAGACTCAGATAAATGGCTAAGTGCCATGAATTCTGAGATGCAATCATGTATGATAACCAAGTTTGGAACTTGGTTGATTTACCTGAAGGTGGTAAGACCATTGGATGTAAATGGGTTTTCAAGAAGAAAACTGACATGGATGGCAAAGTGCATACTTTTAAAGCAAGACTTGTAGCAAAAGGTTTCAGGCAGACTCAAGGTGTTGATTATGATGAAACTTTTCGCCAGTAGCCATGCTTAAATCCATAAGAATTTTAATTGTCATTGTTGCATATTATGACTATGAGATATGGCAAATAGATGTAAAAACATAATTTCTTAATGGAAAGCTGCTTGAGGACGTGTATATGACACAACCTGAAGGTTTTGTACATCCTGAGAATTCTAGGAATGTATGCAAGCTTCAAAGATCCATTTATGGATTAAAGCAAGCTTTTCGGAGTTGGAATCTTTGTTTTGATGAGGCAATCAAGGATTTTGGTTTTATTAAGAATGACGATTAGCCACGGTATACAAGAAGGTCAGTGGGAGTGTAGTTATTTTTTTGGTACTGTATGTTGATGATATATTACTCATTGGAAATGAAATTCCAACATTGCAGAATGTCAAGTCTTGGTTAGGGAAGTGTTTCTCAATGAAAGACTTAGGAGATGCAGCCTATATCCCAGGGATAAGGATCTATAGGGATAAATCTAAGAGGCTAATCGGTCTAAGTCAGAGTGCTTACGTAGACAAGGTGTTGAATAGGTTCAGTTTGCAAGACTCTAAAAGGGGATTATTGCCAATGTCTCATGGCATAAGACTCAGCGAGATTCAATGTCCTTAGACAAATGATGAGCGAGACCGTATGAATAAGATTCCATATGCATTAGCTATTGGATCTATCATGTATGCCATGCTATGCAGTCGACCTGATGTATCATATGCTTTGAGCACTACAAGCAGATATCGGTCAGATCCTAGTGAGAGTCACTGGATAGCACTAAAACACATTCTTAAATACTTAAGAAGGACTAAGGAAGTGTTCTTGGTCTATGGAGGTTTTAAAAATGATCTAGTTGTAAATGGTTACACAGATGCAAGTTTTCAAACTGATATGGATGATTTCGAGATAGCGATCTGGATATGTGTTTACTTTGAATGGGGTGCAAGAAGTGGAAAAGTTCGAAGCAAGAGATCGCGTGCGAGATTCTACAACAGAAGTGAGTATATTGCGGCGTCCGATGCAAAGAAAGGAGGCGATTTAGATCAAAAAGTTCATTTCTGAACTAGGTGTGGTTCCAAGTATTGCTAACCCTGTTTGTTTGTATTGTGACAATAACGGGGCAATAACACAGGCCAAGGAACCTAGATCACACGACATATCCAAACATATACTCAGGCGTTTTCATCTCATCAGAGAATTTTGTGAGAGGGGAGACGTAATGATTTGCATAGTACCTACAGAAGACAACATTGCTGATCCATTGACAAAAGCTCTTCCATAAGCAAAACATGATGGTCATGTTAGATCATTAGGCATTAGATGCATGTATGATCGGCCCTAGTGCAAGTGGGAGATGTTGTGGCATGTGCCCTAGGTCAATCCATTAACTCTCTTTATGAGTACTTTTATTTAATAAAATAGAGGATTTCATTTGCTGTTTATTATAATTAATTTGTATGTCTATATTATAATAAGATCCATGGGTATTTACAGAAATATCCTAAATGTCTCTAGTCGATCATTATACTGGGAACTATAATGAATTAAGACTAGTATGAGTCTTGATTGATGATCATATGATGATTATACGTATAGGGACACGAATCAAGATCTCGAGTACTTGTTAGGGAACAAAATACTGGGCCGACCCGCTATGAGAACATCACATGGTTTAAGTCATAGTTGTTTCTCATGATAGGTATATTTTTCGATCCTTTGACTTGAGATTACCAGAGGCTTCAACATTAGGAACATAGTGATTTGACACTACCAAACGTTGTTTTTAACCGGACGATTATAAAGGTTGTGATTGGTTACTGTGTGAGCAATGTGATGAAGTTGTGTAATCGAGATAAAATTTGTCCCTCTCATATAAAGAGAGATATCTAGTGGATCCCTCGATGTATTAGACTTTTAAAAGGCCTAGTCTAAGTGAATTGCTATTGATCAATGTCATTTGGATGTTTTCAGTCTACCTAGAGATCGATACTAGTACGATTGAACATGTTGAATGACAATTCCATGCCTTATGTTTGATGAAAAGGATATCGTGTGACAAAAGGATGTTATATACACTATTGATTAGGTTGTATCGATTTGATATTCGTAGGACTTGGGTAGTCATAATGTCTTGCTAGAGGCCGCTTATGACTTGTATACCAAAATGTGTTTTGGTTTACTGCCAACGTTGTATGAGTCTATTGGGTCGCACACTAAGAATGGTTTTGCGAGATTTTAAGATGGTTCAGAAAAATGATTTTTTTATGATAAAATTCATGACAGAAAGTCCTTGTGGTGTATTACACTTATACTTCTTTAAGTAGGGGTATATGTGTAATTTACTTAACCTTCTATATACTAGGGTTGTATAAATAGATGCTTAAAGTTAGAACACACGGATGAAAGATTAAGGGCCGAAACTCTATTTTTGTTTTAGAAACGACTTAGGGTTTTCTGGTACGGTCTGGATCGTTTTGGAGAGAAATAAAAGGTTTGGTATTCTCTAGAAGCTAGCACTTCGAATCTTGGCCGCCGTTCATTTGTGGACTGCTGATAGAGGGCATTCGTCGTTGGCAATGCCTTAGAGATCGATCAACCTTCAGAAAGGTATTTTGCGATCGAGGTATGATTAAGTTTTCTTGGTTTAAACGTTTTAATGGAATTAGATTCGGATCCTGTTGGGCTTTTTGTGAAAATTATTTTGTAATCTCCGCTGCGTATGAACCCCAAAACTGAACAGTCGTAGGCAACTATTTATGATTGCCTACAGTCTGGGACTAACTAGTACGTGTTCATTTTGATATTTTGTTTTACTTTTTTGGTGCATGGGAGACTTGAAAAATACTATACATGTATATATTTACTTATCATAGTATGATATCGCACATTACATAATGTGATTTTTTTTTCAGGTTTTCTACAGTAGGATTGACGCTCTATATTGCTTCAAACTTATTAAAAATCTATGGTTTTGCTCTGATAAGACTTCCGTTGTAAATTATTGGTTACCTATTTGTAAATCTGTAAAACACAAGCCATATGTGTAACTTAATCAAAAACTTGAATAATTGATTGTTATAATCACTGATTAATGAGTTAGCACGGCTATCGAGAAACACTAACGCAGTGATAACGTCGGTATAGCTGTGGGACCAGCGTAGCAGCGCACCTAGCGGCCACAGGGCACGGGGCCACCACAAGCTATACCCTGTTGCTATTCAACTACTGCCTATACCCCATCTCTATTTAGCTACAGATTGGCAACGGGGTCTATCGTTGACCTCGTTGACCATTTTAGTAACGGGGTTAGCGACAGTCCGCGTCGCTAAAGGTTCGGCAGAAAATTCCCAACCAATGGTGACTTTCTACGCAAGTCTGGCCGTGGAACCTACTGTCAACCCCTCAATAATGTGACTGGAGTTAGCTGGGTAGGCAGCGTGAAAACCTAGCAATATCCGGGTTTTGGAGGACTCGAAAGGTTTTGTGGAAGTTAATTGCGGGACGGTGTACCTTAGAGGGTTCGCAGCATAGCGCGCGTGGAGGCTCGCGTAAGCAAAAGGGAAATTGTATGTGGCACGGATGAAGCAGTGTGTATGGGCGTGGGCAAGGTCTTGCCTTGGCGTGCGCCTAGGTGCTGCATACAGGCGCCTTGGCACAGACCTATGCGAGGTCGAGCCTTGGCGCGCGCCTAGGGGCCGAGCCTAGAGGGTGCATAGCGATGCCTTGGTATAAACCTTCCCACGAGTGCGGGCACGCCTTGGCACGACGCCCCGACACAGATGCGGGCACGCCTTGGCGTGGCGCCTTGGCACAGGCATAGCAGGTTCCCTGAGCACGAGTTAGGCTGAGCCTTGGCACGAGCAAGGCCGAACCTAAGTACATTCCTTGGGCACGAGTAAGGCGATACCTTGGCGGATTGCTTCGCACGAGCAAGGTCATGCCTTGGCATGCGCAAGGCATACCTTAGCAAGGGTTGACAAATCTTGACTTGGGCGTTGACCCTGGTCAAAGTACGCTTGGTCTCATTTTGGGATGTTTCTTATTGGAGTTAAGGAAACGACTTAACATCTACTATACGGAGAGGTGGTCTCTCCTAGGGGCGACATGGGCACGGTAGCAAGGAAGGCCCTCGAGCATGCCTTGAGCACCATGCCAAGGCAAGACCCATGGATGGACCATGGTGTCGGCCACCTCGAGCCGATGGGATTTGGACGGATCGAGCCTTGGCTAGCACCTAGGGTGCCTAGGCGCACAGCTAGGCACCACGAATCAGAGCGTCCCTTGAGCAAGGCGAATTATAGGCTTGGACAGACCAAGTCAAGCGCGGTTACAAACGGTTATGTAACTACCTTCGTCATGACCCGTGGCATGACCAAGCCACGTCCCAGTAACTACCAGGCACTATGAGCATGTGCCTATTGACTAGGTCGTCAATACTGTTATGGAACGAGGTGGCAGGAAGGGAGCAAGGCAGCTGGGCAACTGCCTTGACCATAAAGGAAGTGGAGTTTTACTTGGTCTATGGATTGATGTACACAGGACAGGTGTCCGAGTTGGTTATGTAACTACCTGTTGGCTGGTCTATAAAGCCAAGGGCTCTAGGCTTGGAGAAGCATAGAGTTCCAGTGTTGTTTTCCCAATTGAGAGCTAGTAAAAACGTTTCCTTGTTGCTATTGCTTGTTGTCCCTTTAATTCGAGTATTGGTGTGCTGAACTAAGGTGGTCTTTAGGCACCACGGGATCGATTGAGTGAGGAACAATTTCCTAGTGAAAAACTTCTTTTTAATTGGCCCCGTGACAATTGGTATCAGAGCCCCATTTTGGAGTCGATGGCAACCCGAGCAGCGAGCGATTTAAGCGAGAGGGTAGCTAACTTTGAACATCTGGTGGCAACAATGGCTGTCCCGGCAGACATGGCGGAGTTTTCAAGGATGGCACAGCGCCTCGAAGGCTTGAAAATGTTGGTGGCTTCCTAGGTGGCTAGATGAGAGTCACAAGAGGCCAGGATAGCAATGTGGGAATCCAAATTTGAGGAGCTTCAATCAGAGGTGTGTTATGTGGGAGAACTCACTAGTGAAACTGCCACGAGCATGGCTATGGAGGTAAGCCTGCTCAAGCGAGTCGTGGGCGGATCTCTCAGACCCCACCTTGAACAAACCCTCCCACTCCTCCCTCTCATCACCCTCCTCGATCTCCCTATTATTGCAGGCTTCCCTACCCAAAAAAACCCTAACTAGCCCCTCTCTCATGTCGATCTCCCTCCTCTTTCTCTCTCTCTTTCTCTCTCTCTCTCTATCTCTCTCTCTCTCTCTCTCTCTCTCTGCGATCCATCCGCCTCCCTCTTGCATCCTTCTCTATCGCTCCTCTGTCGATCAACTGGACTCCCTCTCTCGGCTTCACTATCCACCTCACTGCGGCGGTGTTCCCCATGCCACCGACTGCCTTGCAAAGCCGCTGGTCGGCGCCTCTTTCCGCCGACTTCGCTACCGCAATACGTTAGTGCCCTAAGTAAGATTATGTATTTTAATATTTTTTTAATTAAAAATTGGTAATAGTATGTTTGTTGGCGAGAAATTAAATTATTTGTACATTTTTCGTTGGCGAAAAATAAATTTATTTTTATATTTGTCATGTTAGTATGATTTTTTAATATTTGTGAAAAATAAAATGTGTAATTGTAATTTTTGTTGGTAAAAATTAAATTACTTGTATATTTATGATGTTCATATGATTTTTTATATTTGTTAAAAATAAAATGAGTAATTGTAATTTAGTTCTTTTGTATATTTGTTATGTCGTATATGATTGTTTATGTTGATATGTTTTTTTTCTTTGGTTATGTATTATAATTTTGGTGAAAAAAAGTATAGTACGTTGAATTGAATTAAAATTATAGTTAAAAAGGTAAAATAAACATTAATGATTAACACTTTACTAATAAAATCTCGTATAATTGAAAAAAAGTTAATTAAACAAATTAAATTTAAATTACGACAAAAATAAAGCATTAATATTATGTATATATATGTACAAACATATACGAAACACTTTAAAATTAATAAAATAAAATATACATTAAAAATAAAATATATAATTGATTGATATGTATATATATATGTAAATATATAATAATGCTTTTATACTATTTAAATAAAACAAATATATATATATATATACAAATTATACTATATCTACAACTTAAACTATATATTTTTTTATAAAAAAGCACTTAAAAATTAATAATTACACTATATATTTATATATATATATATATATATTTAAAGAAGATTATAATAATTTTTATTTTATGTACAATTATATTAATTTACTTAAAACCTTTAATTAATGAAAAAGATAGTACTTTAATATATTATATATACTAAAAAAACCATAGAACTGAATAAATCTTAAACAAATTAAATTACGCATTTAAAAACTCATACTACATAGATATATATTGCAACAAAATAGAGGACTTCAAAATTAATAATTACGTTATATATAGAAACAAAATTATAATAATTTACAATAATGTTTGTAAAAATATATTGATTATGCAAAGTACGTGCAAATGCAACCAATTCAACTAATTACAATTAAGATTCAATTGGTGCATGTGTTTAGGGGCTCCTGAGGTCTTTCGAGAAGTATGTATCGCGGTGTCATATGTACAACCGCATTGAAGGCGGTTGCACTCGATTGGAGTTTGTAGCTGGCATGAAGAAGTTCATAAGTTTTACCATTTAGCATTGCACAACTTTCCGCAATGAAGAGAAAATTCGATGTCCTTGCTGAAAAATGTCGCAACGAGAAATACTAGTAGAGCTTCATCTAATGAGTTGAGGATTCGTTCTCGAGTATTATTGTTAAACCAACCATGGGGAGGAAGAACCATTACGCGATGTTGACGATGAAGTTGATGATCCACTAGACGAATATAAGACAACATATCATCATATGACACACTCTAGCCGTGTTGCGAGAAGATGGCAAAACTCTCAGCAATGGCGCGTTTGTTGACGATAAAATCGAATCACCATATTTCAGAGCAAGCATTCGATGAAATCTTCCAAGTCTGTAAAGACATGTTTCTTAAATATAATCATTTGGTACATAGCTTTTACAAATGTAAGAGTTTAATACACTTGTTGGGTATACCATAAGAGCGAATCGGTTATTGTCCCCAATTACGCATGCTTTAATGTGGGCCCGATTTTGACCTTACACTTGCAAGTCTTGCGAAGAACTTAGGATTTAACTCCATTAAATGCCTGCACAAGACAATGCTTTACTTTCTCTTGGCACCTCGTTTACAACCTTTGTTTGCTTCGAAAGCCACAACAAAACAAAAGCGATGGAATGCAGGGTATGTCAAAGATGATGACAATATGCTACGATGCTCCGATTCCATGGCATGGGACTATTTCAATCAAATAAACCATACCTTTAGCTCTGAGGTTTATAGTGTTCGATTTGGGTTATGCACTGATGGGTTCCAACCTTTCCAAATGACAAGCAAACCGTACTCCTCATGGTCTGTGATTTTAACATCGTACAACTTACCTCCCTCGATGTGCATGAAGAAAGAAGTGATGTTCTTAATAGTGACCATACCTAGACCGACCAATTCATTACAAAGAATTGATGTCTTTTTTTAACCGTTGGTGAAAGAATTACAAGATTTGTGGTATGATGGAGTGCTTACCTATGATGTATCGACTAAGACGAACTTTCAAATGTGCTTTGCACTTATGTTGACTATCAGTGACTTTCTAGCCTACTACATTATGTTGGGATGGAGCACGCATGGGAGTACAGCTTGCCCTTATTGTATGGATGATACTAACACTTTCTAGTTGAGGTTCGGCGGGATAGTGACCTAGTTTGATTATCAATGACATTTTTTGTCGTGATATTAAAAAGAGAGAGGGCCGCTAAGGGCACCCCACCTTTTCATGAAGGCACCCAGTTAATGTGGGCACAAACCAATTTACCTGGGGCACCAAAAAATTAGACCCGAAATACCCAAAATACCCCTCGTGCAAACCTCTCGCACCCCACCACCCCCACCACCACCTTCACCGAACTCCTTGTGGAAGAATTCATTTGTTTTGAACCGACCAGTGAGAGAAATCCCCGAAATCGTGTTTTTCGTCCCTCGCCGTGTGTTTCTCCTTCGTTGTACGAGTTTTTTGCAGTTTGTAGGGTCGGGGTGTGAGCTGATTTCGTCTCCAAATTAGGGCTCCGTTGAAGATCGTCGAACATACAGATTTTGCGCGAAATTGATCGTTTGAAGGTACATTTATAGTATAATTAAGTTACATTTGGTAGAGTAGTTGTAATGTGTGTAGCGGTTTGTAGAATGGTAAAAAATTGGGAAATCGCGGTTCTCGGCCACACAGGCCAGAGACTGTGTTAACTGTCTCGGCCAAGCATGGCCGAGACAGAAGCTAAATTTTTGGGAACTCGCAGTCTCGGTCACGAAGGCCGGAAAAGTTCACAGTGTCTCGGTTACGCATGGCCGAGAATACTTTAGTTATCTTGGCCGAGACATGACGAGAGCTACAATTAGTGATAGGTAATGTGGTGTCGGTGGTGTATAACCGAGAAGTTTCTCCTACTCTCGGTTGTACACTGGCGAGAGAGTTAGAGTAGGCTCGGTCGTGATAGGACGAGAGTAAGGCGAATTGAAATGGTCAATCCATCTCGGTGGTGTACAACCGAGAACTTTCTATTGGACTCGATTGTACACTGCCGATATATTGGACTCCTTGTCGGTCATGGGTGACCGAAAATACGGGTTGTTTCACAAACCTGCTTGACCGAGACATCAGAAATGGATGCGTTTGAACATTTTTTTTTGTAAATTTTTTTTTGGTTATGTTCCATGCGCTTATATGTTGTACTGTTTTCAGGTATGGCTCGTCCGAAGGTACCGGTGACTAGGGAAGAGGCTGGTGTTGAGGTGTCGAGGCCTAACCGGGGGCGAGGTGGCCAGAGACCCCCAACAGCATCGTACCGGAAAGAGAATGAGAAGGAGAATGAGGATGTTAAGGGAAAGGCGAAGGTAGATGGTAGTCGTGGAAGGTTACAATTGCACGATGATGGTTCGAACATCGATGCTAGGCGACCTGAGGATCTTGTTGTTGCCCGAGGGGATGAGGAGGGAAATGCATCGGAGTCTAGTAGCAGTGACTCATCACCGGCGAGGAACACGATAGAAACTTATCGTAATGTAGGCGGGAGTAGTAGTGGTGGAGCTGGCCATAATGAAGGAGAGCAAGAAGTGCCTGTTGAAGTGCGTGCTCCGTTCCCTAGTGGTCCTATAGACGGGGCGTTGTTGAAGAGCTTTAAGGATCATGTCGCGTTATCGATTCGGAGCAATGAGGTAATTTCAATTTCATCGAACGGAGTAACTTAATACTCATTGTTTTCACAAAATGACGAGATGTGTTTATTTGTTGCTGGAGCGTCCCGTTCTCAAGTGTATCAATCACGGAGCTCAGATACAAGAATGGGATTTACAATTGTGCCACCCGGACACGGTGGGACTTCAGAGGATTATTCAGCGTTCCGGGTTGAATACGCTGATAGACTGTTCATACCGCAAGGCCAACAAGGAGGTGATCTCTGCATTTGTGGAGCGGTGGCAGCCGGAGACGAACACATTTCACTTACCTTTTGGTGAAATATCTATCTCATTAGAGGATGTGAGCTTCCTCCTGAAGATTCCTGTGACGGGCAAAGTTGTGGCAGTGGAGAACTTTGCGAGGTACACGGAGGAATCTCGCTCGGACGCTATTAAGATGGTCTCGAACCTACTTGGGGTTAGTGTCGAGGAGGCTGAGGAGGAGGTGAATATCAGCAAGGGGCTCACAGTGCGCAAATGTTGGTTGAAGAGTCGATGGTGCCCCAAAGCTGGTTCGAGACCCATAACTTATCCTCCTGTAGAATGCACCACCCGAGCGTACCTATTGTACCTTTTATCCTGCACTCTATTTGCCGATAAGAGTGGGTCTCGGGTGTCGATCACGCTGCTGAAGCTTCTTGAAGACTTGGACGACGTGGGAAAGTACGCACGGGGTGCGGCTAAGGCGTTGGCCTACTTGTATCGACACTTGGGGTCCGCCACGAGAGTGCAAGTGTCTCAGATTGCTAGCTACCTCAAATTACTTGAGGTTTGTTATAAAATAGACTTAATTTCTTTTTTGTATAATAATTACGCCAACTTGCATTTGTGGACTAACTAACATTGTATGTATTTGCGGGGATGGGTGTATGACCATTTCAAACTTGGTCTCGCCACAGCCAATGCGAAGTATATGGACTACGTGCAACCTCGTGTCTGCAGATGGATTCACAAGCACGAGACGGTGGCGAATGTTGACAAGCTCGGGTCCATGAGGAGAACCTTGGATAGGTTGCGCCTAAGTGAGGTGAGATGGTTATCCATACCTTTGATGATTGATGTTTTATTAATTTTTTTTTGCTAACAATGGTTGTTGCATTTTGATTAGGTCACTTGGGACCCATATGTGAATTTCAGGGAAAATGAAGTTGTGCACGCTATGGCCTTTTATAGTGGGACGATCAAGTATATGGATGTGGTGGAGCCCTACCACCCGGAGAGGATTCCGAGACAGTTTGGCCATGCGCAATCTATACCAAATCCTTCGTACCGTCCATTTGAAGCACACCGAGGGCCATCTGCGAACAACTACTCGGTCAAGTATGGGTTCCAGCAAGAAAATCGGGAGCGATGGAGGAACCATTTGTTGGCTCCTGAAGTTCGTAGCGACAAGGCAGAATTTGAGTTTTTGGCTACACCAGACTACCTACCTTGGTTCCTTAAAGTGTCTCATCCCGTACCAATCCGAGCCATGAGGATGAAGACATGCTCGCCACAACCATCGCAGACAACGAGCTACTGGAGGTATTGAAATGGTTATATGTATTATGTATGTCTTATTCATCCCGATATGTTTTATATTAACACTAACCCGATTATTTCATCAGCGTAATAGGCGTGCGTTGGACGCGACATTGCGATGGATGGACCTCCCGCCGGAGTTGTGTACGATTGAGTCTGCGAGGACAATGGCGAGTGACGTCGTCAATTTTCTTTCGGGGAGGAGTATAGGTCCCACCACCACGAGTACAACTCCGCGCGACCGGAACTAGCACAACCGCCATATCCGGCCCTACAGAAGCAGGCCCGCGGTAGTCCCAGCATGGTAGCACTTCCACACACTCCACCCCGGCCACAGCTCAGCCTGCCACGGTCGATGCTCGCCCTCCGAAGGGAATGCTTGGGAAGGAGTATCAAAGGAAGAATCTGAAGAAACCAAAGCAATGACCAAGCGGGGTTGGGGAACATAGACATTTTTTTCATTGTTTGGCCGAGACTAGTTGATTAATGTTTGCTGAGACAGTTTTATGACAGCTTCGTACGATTGTTATACATTACTTGATGTTTTATGATAGTTGGTTGATGAGTACTTGTTGGTTGATGATTGATTTATGATGTTTTATGATAGTTGGTTGATGAGTACTTGTTGATTGATGATTGATTTATGATGTTTTATGATAGTTGGTTGATGAGTACTTTTTGTTGTCACTGTTTGGACATTGTGCTACTTTACTTGCTGTTTTACATTGCATATAGTTGTATTTTGGTCTATTTTGTTATAGGATACTTGTTTTTTTTTATTCTGAGGGTGTCTCGGTCAAGCAGGGCCGACACACATGTGGAATTGTCGGTACTGAGAAACCGACACATATGCTGGATTTCACGGTGTTACCTGGCCGAGAATCTCGGTGGATCCTTTATTTAAATATGTGTCGGTCACTGATGGCCGAAACCTTTCGAAGACTGTCGGTGAATCGTCATCGACATCATACAAGGGAGTTCGGCCACTGCTCGACGAGCTAGGCCTGCACATTTGATGAACATGGAGACCAAATGCTCTCGGTGAGATAGTAATGAGATGGGTGTACGACTCGCGGTTACTTATGGCCGAGAAGCCTTGAGTATGGTCGCGCATAGGTCGACGAGAAGATTTTATTTTATCTAATTTCGGCATCGTGCGACCGAGACTTCACGTTAGTTCTCGGTGGTGTATGGCCGAGACTATACCGTTTGTCTCGGGCATTCGGGGCCGACACATCACGTTCCGGCGAAACTTAACTCATTATAGATCGTCCGTAACATTTCCAACTAACTTTACAAGAATGAAAATCCAGCACGACAATATGAACCGAAACGTAAGTAATTATATATCAATATAGCATTCAAAGTCACTATACAAGAATCAAAATGTACAACAATACAACAATTTGCAACGATACTTAACTCATTGTATATCCATACAACATTCGAAGTAACTTTCAAAATTGCTAAATGTACAACCATCAAGATTTCTAGGTACAATTTTTACACTACGGTGTACCTAAATCTACAACGGATATGGTGGCTTCATCAACAGTTGCAATGAGCGCGATGTCTCGAAATACGAATCCATCTCGCCAACCTTTGGCGCAGTCCTCAACATACCGGTCCCACGAAGGATATAAGGATGGCAACGGTACATTCACACGCAACTTCACTTGTCAAAGTGAACAATATAACACCCGGTAGATATTGTCACAACCCCGCTCAGGGGGAAAACATAACAATTCAAGAAAATTCATAGAACTTACCCTAACCCAATGGATATTCCTGTCATTTATCATGGCAATGACAAGTCTGTTGTGCAACGACGACGGTGGAGCACTACGTAGAGGTAGAAATGTGGAGGCACTCCCATGCGAGAGGTTGACAAGAAAGACATTGAATGCAGTGGATACTAACAATCCCATGTCTGGAAGTGTCAACCATTCTTTGAAAGATGCACCAACTTGATTCTCTGGGCAATGCACCGTAATCTTGACACTCTCGTAACTCGAGCCAAGCACTTCCCGCCAAAGGTTTTCATACCCGATAATCTCATCATATATCCTTCTACGAACAATCCTCCACCCGTCTACATCGGCAAGTCGAAGCCCAGAGGCAACACACTGATATCCAATATTTCCATCGGCAACCACATCGATAATGCCCTCAACATGTGGCAACCAATCCAGTTCTAAGCAATGACCGTAAGCCATGTTAGTTGCAATTTGCGTGTGTCGACTGGCACGGCGCATTTTCGGAACAACTTTACTTTTCTTCTGCCTAGAAGTGGAGGCCTCTTTTGTGGATAGCACGTACTCAAATCCACTCGGCAACCGTCTCGTCGAAAAATCGTCATCATCGTGTTTTCTCTTCGATACTGCCTTGCCTCCGATTGAAGAACCCGGTGTCCTTTCCTTTGTCTTAATTTTCGTCGGCGGCACAACACCCGGTGTAGACGAAGGTCGACTAATCTCCCTGAGCTGCTGAATAATCCTGAGTCGATCGTCCTCATCAGTGCAAGCATGAAACTTTTCCAACACCCGTTCAATCTCATCGTGCACGTTGTACCCAGACGGATCCACTGGATTCTCATGTATCATACTCAACTTTCGCCAGTAAACATGAATGTCCTCGAGAGGGATGGCCGACCGAGCAAATATATGATGGTTTAGCTCATGTGCACAAGGAAGGCCATGTGTGGTGCGTATCTCGCAACCACAATGTGTGGAGTCGTGACCAACATCCTCTCCACGTGTCAATTCATCTCTAATTAGCCTAAGTGCCCGTTGAGAGACATAACCACGCAATCTTCGATACAACTCATCAATGTACTCATGTTGGACCACATTCAAACTTAGCTCAAACGATGCCTTGATATTGTTGTGTTGGATTCTAAGGAGGCCATCAACCACATTCCACAAAGTCTCAAAATTGGCCTGACTATTCCCAAGGTGTAGCTTCAGAATGGAATGTGCAGACTCCACCCTCTGCGTCGTCGTTTCCCCAAAGTACATAATTCTATTTGTCCAAGCGGAGACAAATTTCTCCTTATAGTTCTTTAACCATGTGTTGTCCAAGTACTCAGTAAGACCCTCGACATTCCCAAACTCACAATGCAGGTCATTCATCCTAACTTCGAATAAGGCCTCCGAGTTGGCATACATCACGCTCGTCCACCTATCTATAAAACGCGCAAAACCATCATTCTCCCCAAACATCTTCTTAGTCTTGGCCAATACTACTTTGTTGATGTGCCAAGAGCAAAGGAGGTGAGACGATGACGGAAAAACTTCTTCTATGACACTAATAAGGGCTAAGTCCCTATCGGTAACAAACACGTCAGGTTTAGGCAACCCATCCAATATGGATCTCAAGTTCTCAAATGCCCAAACATAATTCCCATGACTCTCTGATGATATGAATGCAAACCCAACGGAGAACGTCAAGTGCGTAGAAGTGATGCCAACAATCTTCAACAAAGGCATTCGATACCTATTTCTCTTGTACGTGCAATCCATCAAAATTACCGATGAGAAACACCTTAGCAACTTTATTGAGTCGAGATGTGACCAAAATAAGTCGATGACAACATTCGTAACGGGATGTTTCCTATGCCAGGACATCCACTTATTTTTCACCAATATGTGCAACATTTGTTGCATTTGAGTCCTCCCACCCGCATCCTCATTTCAGACTTTTTGTCTTGCATTATATATTGTCCTCATTGTCGATACGTTTCTAACATCTCTTTGCTTCAACGTATTTAGGATGTCTCTTGGTTTCACATTCCCCTTTGTCATTTGCACCACAACTTCCTGCTCCCCCTTATCCAATCTTCCGGCAAATGAATGGTCGTCCAAGTTTTTTGCGGGGTCGTGATTGTGCCTCCCACATATAACAGTGACATACCACAAGGAGTCAGCATTTTCATTTACGTTGATAAGGAAAGGGCCTCCACATTTCTTCGTACCAGTTAGAGTCCTCGCCTTTTCCTCTTCTTCATCATTTCTTGATTTCAAAGAAATTTTGAATGCTTTACCCTTCCCTACTCTCTGAGACATTCCCCTATATGTTCCAGACCTCTCACACGCAAGTTTCACCCTCCCCCTGCGCTTAATGCCCCCGACATCAGAGTGCTTTGTCACCAGCACAAACATGTTCTCACGGCCTATCATTTGAAGCAATGAAATAGCCGCTTCTCTAGAGGGGAATGGCCTACAAGGTGTAAATGTGTAGTTGTAGTTTGGAAATAGGGTAGAAACCGGCATTACCTGCAATACAAATAGTGTAACATTATAATCAACCAAAATGTACAGCACAATCACAAAAAAAACCCCAAAAAACAGGTTCTCGGTCGTACAGGTCCGACACTTTCTTCCGCGTCTCGCTCACGTACGACCGAGAGTTACGAAGTACTCTCGATCGTACCATACCGTGACCTATGTACACCTCTCGGTCCTCTATGACCGAGACATTTCAATATATCTCGGTCCTGCGAGGCCGAAACAATTGCGCACATCGACAGAAACTTTGGATAACCTCATAAAAAACACAATAAATTGGCAAAATTACCTCAAGTTCAACCTCCTCTTGCACCGTAGCAGTGCAATCCTCCATTATATAGTGGAAACAAGTTCATATTTGAGGAAATTACCAAACCTTACGTTGACAAACAAATCATCATTTTCACAGTTTTACGCAACTAAACAATTCTAAGAAACCATCATATGGTTGTCAAACATTGTTACCTCGCTGTCGGATGATGTCAATCCGCAAGAATCGATAAACGCTCGCCAAACGCAATGTGGCTTTGTGGTTCAAGCTTGGTGGTGGGGTGCCCTTTTTCTTTGTCAAAATGATTTGTGGGGTTTGAATCATTATATATACAGGGGCAAAATGGTCTTTTCAAGTTTTGCTGGAATTTTTACAAATAATTTGGGTGTCTTCATGAAAAGGTGGGGTGCCCTTAGCGGCCCTCTATAAAGAGAGGAACGACAAGTTTAGTTTCTGTAAAGACATAATCATATTAGATAAGCTACCGATCAATAAATGAGGTGAATATTTTAAGTGAAATTAAGGTTTTAAGGCTGATGAAGGTTACTGAATTGGATTGGGTGCTATAAACAACAAATCTCGAAAACAATTTGGTGGAGAAACTGAAGCATATTGTGGGACTTCCTGTATTGGAAGACGAACCTTGTAAGTCATAACCTAAATTTAATGCACATCGAGAAAAATATTTTTGACAACATTTTCAACATAATCATGAGTGTGTCAGGGAAGACGAAAGATAACTCAAAGTCTAAGGATATCTTAAAGAAAATTTTTCACCGACCAAAGCATCATTAAAACCCAATTTCTAAGAAATATCCATAGGCATGATACGCACTTGACAAATAGAGAAAATAAGTGTTGCACAAGTGGATTAAGGACTTGCACTTCCCTGATGGTTACGCGGTTAACATTAGCCACTGCAATGATTCTAATAAGTTGAAGATGTTTGGGATGAAAAGCCATGATTGTCATGTATTCATGCAATGACTTTTGTTGATTTCTTTTCGCGATCTCTTAGAGGAGGACATAAGGATTGCATTCAGCGACTTAAGCATTTTCTTTAAAGATTTAACAACTAGAGTTTTAAATGTTGAGAATCTTTGACTTTTGTATGAAAACACTTCAAAGATATTGTGTATGCTGGAAAAAGCTTTTCCACCATATTTTTTGACTAAATGGAGCATTTCCTTATCTATCAAGCACACGAGGCTATCCTTGCTGGCCCAGAACAATTTCGGTAGATGTATCATTTCGAGAGTAATTAATTCTACTTTTTGTCCACCTAATTTTGTCATACACAATGAAAAAAATTTAAAATATATATTTACTTAAGTTATTTCTATGAATGTAGATATTTGAAACATTTGAAAAATAATATTAAGAATAAGGCAAGGGTTGAGAGCTCAATATGCAATGTTTATTTAGTGGAAGAGGCAACTACATTTTGTTCCTATTATTTTGAGGAACACGTCTCTACCTCGCATACCTATCCACCCCAAAATTATGATGGTAGAGTTAACCCTTCTCGAAATTATGATAACAAATCCACAATTTTCACACATTCTAGTCAGAACTTTGGATGATGAAAGAGGCATCTCACCGATTATGTGTGTAACGCTGCATACACATATGTATTATAAGATTATCTTGAAGTTGCTCTTTCCATGTGATATACATAAATACGTGACAATACACAGTTTTTGTCAATTATTCCATAGCGTTATTTTATTTAGTAGTAACATTTGATTTCTTTCATTTTCTGGTAGAATGTACGTATCGGAGTTGCGTTCCAAACAACCAAATATCATAGAAGTGCAATTGATGAACAACTTGAGAAGCAATTCTCAACTTGGTTCCAACAATTTGTAAGTAATTAGCAAATACATATTAACATAAAACTTCTTGTCAAGTTATTTAATTGAAAATACAGTTTATCATAAAAAAATGTTTTAATGCTAGGCGCCATCATATATTCAAGATACAACACTTCTAATGCTTTTGTATGCTTTAATTCGACTTTGCACCGTATATCACTCATATCTTTTTAATGGCTAGAAGTTTCACACATTGTCACATAGTGCAAACAACGATACGTATAATAGTGGGGTGTGCGTTAGGGCACAAATTACACAGAATGCGATAATGACTTCTATGATCGATTGCAAGATATGATACAAATTGAATATGGTGGTTCCTTACGTACCATGTTGTTCAAGTATGAATGGTTTGATCCCACACCCAATGTTGGGATAAGAGTTCACCAGTCTTTAAAAATCATCAATATACATCAAATTTTTTTATTAAAAAAATACAAGCCTTTCATTCGAGCCATGTAGGCTAATCAAGTATAGTTTCTTTCACACCCAAGTGTAAAATGTGCACAGAACAATTGCCAAGCTACGTACAAATTTCAGCCGAAACTTATTGATGAACACAACTTAGTCGAGAACGTTGACAAGTATGCCTACTCAAGAAGATGCCTTTCAAGAGCAGCTACTAGAGGAGATACTGAGGTCATTATTGGCAACAACGTTGCAATTTCACTAGCTGATCCTAGAAGTGCATAATAAGTTATTATTTAGATTTATATATAGAGTTAGTTTAGTAGTATAATTAGCCTAAATATCTCCGAATGAGCTCTAATTGACAATGCTTATGTATTCTCTAGTATACAAGGCAAAAAGAAACAAACAAGTGAATTAGTGAAGAAACGAGGCTAAAATGCACAAAAAGTTGGTTTGACGTCGCGGCTAAGAAGGTCGACGTCATGGGAAGGAAGTGGACAGAGTGGGCACAGTGTGGGAGATTCAGAAGAGAACAAAAATGAGTCAGCTTGGTCGGCAAAGTCATGGCGCCGTGGGTCATAAGTGACCGCTCAGGAGAGGCTAGTGTAGGGCACCAATTCTATTGAATGGGAGAAAAAGCACACAAAGTGGCTGAAGCTGTCATGGTGTTGTGGCATTACACACACAGTGTTGGACTACTTATGGACAGCGTCGAGACTAAAGAAAATAGATAGTTAGATTTCTATTTTTGGTGGAATTTTCTATTATGGTTTCTAATTATTTTTTAAAGTGACTTAGGAGTATAAATAGGAGTTAGAACATGGTAAACATATACACCACCATAGATAGCAACTAGTTATTGTAGATTAGCATAGTTTTACTTTATTCTTGAGTATTAAGAAGATTTGTGGAAGAGAAGACATTGAAGACTCACGTGTGGTGATTCAATATTTTTTTATTTATTTAATTGAGATTATTTGATTATATATTTGATTGCAATGAATATTATTATGTGCATGTTTATTTCAATGATATGTGAGTAATTCATTAATTCTAGGGATTAATGGATCCTATGTTATGAATGTTATGCTAAGGTAATTATTAAAGAATTAGAAAGTTAAAAAGTGCAATGGTTAGAATTTTTATTGATTCTGAGCATAATGCTACAAACATCTTGATCAAGTGTTTGTTGATATTAGATTTTGGAAGTTATCATGGCCGTTAAAGCTTTTTAGCGGAATATGGGCAGTATAATTGTAAATATATAACATCGATATATATTTATTGATTAGGGAGGCGTCGATAGTAACTTAATTGGTTATGAGTATAAAGATTTGGAACTTAAAGAATATGAAGCTTACATTATTCACACCTATAAGTGGAGTTCTAGTTTGTACATTAGAATCATTTTCGTCACTGATAAGTGACTATTTCTACTTTATATAGGGTTAGTTTAGTAGTATAATTAGAGTAAATATCCTTAAGTGAGCTCAAAATCATGTTATAATTGCATTTTCATATAATTAAGGTGTAAAGGAAGGAATTGAGCAAAAATGAGAAGAAACAGAGCAAAAACTCACGAAAACATTATTTTCACCATGGCTACATATGGTGATGCTTGGGGAAGGAAAGGCATGGCGTGGGAAAGATGAGATAGTGAAGAAATCCAAGTCTTGAGGTCCGACACAATGGCGGCGCTATGGTACAAAGGGGACAACGAAGGGATAATGAGTGATAGCGTCGAGGCACCAGGAGAGAAAAATATGAGGATCCTGTGGCGGCAAAGTGACGACACCATGGCTTAACACACACGGCGTCGGGGCAATAATAAAATTGCCTAATACGCAGGAAATAAAAAGTTATAATTTTATTTCGAGTTAAATTGTAAGGTAGGGTTTCTAATTGTTATTAGGAAATATAAATAGGTATTAGGACGTGATAAACTCACCATATACCAACTATTAGCCACCATTAGAGTAATTTAGCATAGGTTTACTTCGAGTTTGAGTATTAAAAAGTTTGTGTGAAGAAAATATTGAAGACTTTGAGTTTGCAATTTAAGTTTGGTTTCATTAGATTAATTCAAGATAGTATATTTCTATTCATCTATGATTTGCAGTGATTTCCATTATGAATTGTAATATGTGCGTTTCAATGAAGTGTGAGTAGTATATTTATCTTAGGGATCAATGGCTCCTATGATATGAATAATATGCTTTGAATAAGAATAAAAAAGTAAATATAAAAAGTGCAATGGTTAGAATTTATATTGATTATGAGCATAATGCTTTAGATATCTTGATCACGTGGTTAGCGATATTAAGTTTCTGGAGTTATCATGGTCGTTTAACATTTTAATTCGGACATGAATGGTACAACCGTAAAATACATAACATCAAGCGATAGTTTTCGGTTATAGAGGCACTGATAGTAAACTTAGTTGGTTATAAATTCAAAGACTTGAGCCTTGAAGCAATATGGAGCTTATGTTATTCATACCAATAGGTGGGGCTCTAGTTTGCACATTATAATCTTTTCCGCCACGATAGTGGGTTGAAGTGCGTTTTAAGGAAATATGTCTATTCTAATTAGGCATTGCACACAACATATTAAGATGTAAAAGTTGTTGAAAAGCATAGTATTAAATTACATAAGTGAAGTTGTGAACTAAGATATTCTTAATATATCAGTTAAAATGATGTTTGATTTGATTTATTAGATTAGTTTAGTATAAAACAAGTAAAAAAAGGATTTCTTTAGCAATAGTTCAAAGTTAAATAAGTAATTAACTTGTGGAAAAACCTTTTTCTAAGAACAATATTCGTCATCAATGTAAGTTGATTGCACTATTACTACTAGCTAGCCATTATACTTGCGGCACGCATTAAGTTTTTGGCGATGTTGTCGAGGATAGGTCGCCATTTAGGATTACTTAATTAGTTTGAAAAGTTGCTAATTTTTTTTAGTTTTTTACTTTAAAATTCATAAATCAAAAATTAATAAAATATATATGCTTAAGTTTCAATTTTAACTTTTTTCATTCGATCTTTTTTATTTTCTTTTCAGGTATAATTAGTGCATGCGTAGTAAGGGAGAGAAGGACCTAATGCCTTGCGACCTAGAGATTGAAAAAAAATAAAGGAAAGATAAAAAAAATCAAGATGGCTAAAGAGCAAGCTAGAAACCAACAACAAGGCCGTGGGAACAATAAACGAAATGCACTAATTAACATTCCATATAATAATCAAGAGCATTATGCAATAACGAAATGCACTAATGTTAACTAATAAGAATATGGAAAGCATATAAATCAGTACATAACTAATGCGAATCAAATTATCATTGACTATTAGACGGTGATTCCCATTTTTCATTAATGAAGCTAGGATCGATTTCCCAATGACGCCATTAATGCTTTTGCTAGACCAACTTGTCGAAATGATGTATAGTCAATCCAATAATGCCTATGGTTCTATTTGAAATCCTCTAATGAATATGTCATCCACGTAACCTATCTAACTAAGTAGGAGTTTATAGATCGGGAGATCATCCCTGAATCCTATACAACCTGGTCTTAGTCCTTACAAGTTACTATTGTAGTTCACATTAAATATTGTTTTCAATTAAATTAAAAACATCACAGTGTACAAAGTCCCCCATTTCTGTCCACGGACTACATGAACTACATATACTAAACTAGCTAAGGCAACATTGATAAATAAGTGAGTCTACACTTACTTCAGCTTAGGTTTTGTAACCAAATTCCTAACTTTCCTGTCACTCAAGCTCTCTAGGGGATCCAAAACCTATCACAAACTATTAGAGATCAATATAGGTCTAATATCCTAAATTTGAAACCCTTATTTCAATCCCCAATTCCTCAAGAAATCCTAAGCAAGACTCAGTTTATCTATTGTTTTTTAGGTGAGAGTGCTCTCCCTCAGTGGATAGAGTGCGCTTTAGCAACTGAGTTCATTTTAAATAATGAAAGGAGTGCGTTCCTCTGCTAGGTGGAGTGCACTCCACCTTGTACTATCTCAATAGCACAAAGGGTAACACCCACTATTCCATCACCAAACAATAGCTAACACTCCTAAAATTCATCATGGAGGACCTCTAGTAAGAAAGAAATCATTTCTAGTCAACAAAAAACATAATTCATCATGCAAACACACACACATGCTAAATAAAGTATGCTAGATTTAACCACAAGCCAAACTCGGGTTAATTACTATTTTGATTAGTATTAATCACCAGTTTAAGGTAACGGTTGTTATAGTCTCCCCAATTTAAAGCAATTTTTTCCTCAAAATTAAAGTAAATGTAAAATTACTTGTAGTTTCGAAGAAAAATGGAAATTGCTCCTTCATACAGGACTCCCACTCCCAAGTTAGTTCCTCATTTCTATGAAATTGCCATTTTACCTTAACCAAATGAATCTCTTTGGTTCTCAGCCTCTTAATTTTACGATCAAGTATCTGAATCGGCTGCACGTCATAAGATAAGTCTTCTTGAAGATCAAATTCATTCCAATCAATCCTTTGAGTGAACTGAGTCTCCGTCTTGCGAAACATCGACACATGGAAGACGTTGTGAACTCCGGCTAGCTGAGGAGGTAACTCTAACCTATAAGCAACAAGACCAATCCTTTTATGTACCCTGAACGACCCAATATATCTTGGTGCTCGCTTACCTTACAACCAAAATCTATACAAGCCCTTTATAGGTGGGACTTTCAACATGACAAAGTCGTCCTTTGAAAACTCCAAAAACCTATGATGTTTATTGGCTTATGTCTTCTGTCTCAATTATGCTATTGTCAAACACTGGCAAATAAATTGAATTCTCTTTATATAGTCCTAAATCAACTCTGTCCCCAATAATATTATATCTCCAACCTATGCCCAACACGCAGATGAACAGGAAGGCCTACCATATAGAGCTTCAAAATGAAAAATTTCAATACTAGTCTTATTGCTATTATTATAAGAGAACTCACACAAAGGAATGTATTTCTACCAGTTACCACCAGACTCTAAGACATAAGCTCAAAGCATATCCTTTAGAACCAATATTAACCGCTCAGTTTGACCATCAGTTTGTGAATGGTATGTTGTACTGAGGTTCAGAATAGTTTCCAACTATCTCTACAATTCACTCCACAGTCTACACGTGAATCTCATATCTCTATCTGAAGTAATCAACACTGGAACTCCATCAAATCTCAACACCTCTTGTACTTACACCTCATATAATTGGTTAAGAGGGTCTTGCATGGAAACTAGTAAGAAATGCACAGACTCCGTCAACCTGTCAACTAGAACCCATATTGTATTATGCTTACGCTGAATTAAAGGTACACCAAAAGCAAAATCCATTGATATATGTTCTCATTTCCACTTAGGAGTAGGCAACGAATGCAATAACCTTCCAGGTTTGCTATGCTCGGCTTTAACTTGTTGACATATCTCACATTTCGTTAAGAACTCAACAATACCAGTCTTAATCATAGCCCACCAATAAACACGTCTCGTATCCTGATATATCTTTGTGTTACCTAGATTAATAGAGTAAAGAGATCTATGAGATTTTTATAGCAACTCCCGCCTCAACTAATCTTAAGCTGGAATACATAATTTATCCCTTAACCCTAATGCACAAGCACCATCATTAGTAATTGACCAATCAGGATGATCTATACTAGTCGTTGACCTCTGGCGCAATATATAATCCTTATCAAATTTTTGACAATTAACCATCCGCTGAATCATTTCTGGTTTAGCTTGAATCTGAGCATAGAAGAACAAATTAGTAGTTCTAGAACTTGTTTTCTTAGTTGACGATGTGTCAGCTGGACTTTCATGATTCATCATCGCTAAGCTTCCTCAAGAAGTCTAAACTAAGAAGCTCTGGCAGCTGCTAAATTCTCTCTACCTATTCTTCTCCTACTCAAGGCATAAACAACTACTTCCGATTTGCCTGGATCGCGCTCTAGAGCGAAATCATAATCTTTAATGAACTCGAGCCATCTACGCTGCCTCATATTCAATTCACTCTGAGTAAACAAGTATTTTAGACTCTTATGATCTGAAAATACTATAAACTTTTCACCGTACAAGTTTTGCCTCCAAGTCTTTAAGGCAAAAACAACTACACCTAGCTCAAGATCTTGAACTGGATAAAATTTTTCATGAACCTTCAGTTACCTTGAAGCATATGCTAAAACCCCGCCCTCTTGAATTAGCACACAGCCTAAAACTAAATGAAAAGCATCAATATTAATCAATCATTTCTTCCCGAATTTCAGTAGTGTAAGAACAAGTGTTATAGTCAAACTATCCTTCAAACTTTTGAAGGCAACCTTCCACTCATCCGACCAAACAAAACCAACGTCTTTCTGTGTTAGCCAAGTCATTGGCAAAATAATATGAAAGAACCCATCAAAGAACCATTTGTAATAACCCGCTAACCCTAAAAAACTCCAAATCTCCAACACTTTGGTAGGAGTAAGCCAATCCCTAATTGCCTCAACTTTCACTGGATCAACAGATATACCACCAGCATTAACCACATGTCCAACAAATTTGACCTCTTAAGACCATAATTCGCACTTATTAAACTTGGCATACATGTGATTATCCTTTAGAGTCTGCAATGTAACTTTGAGATGGTCCAAATGCTCTTCCTCAGTCTTTGAATTAGATAAAAATATCATAGATAAACACGATGATAAACTGGTCAAAATAGGGTTTGAACTCCATACGCATCAAACCCATGAACATAGTAGGAACATTAGTGAGCCCAAGCAACATCAATGTAAAGTCGAAGTGCCCGTAATAGTACTTAAAATCTTCTTCGAGATATCGTTATCCCTGATCCTCAGTTAATGATAACCAGACCTCAAATCAATCTTTGAGAAATTTCTGGCACCCTTCGACTGATCAAACAAATTATCGATCTTAGGCAATGGATATTTGTTCCTGATAGTCACTCGATTAAGTTATCTTTAAGTAATGTACACACGTAGGGTCCTTCTTCTTTACGAAAAGAACCAAAACTCCCCACGGTGACATACTAGGATGGATAAAACCATTTTGTAACAACTCCTTAAGCTGAGTCCGCAAATAACATAGTTCCTTTAGTGCCATACGATACGGAGGAATAAATATAGGTTCAGTATCAGAAATAATATCAATGATGAAATCAATGACACGTGTTGGTGAAAGTTGAGGCAAGTCAAATGGAGAAACTTTCAAAAATTCACGAACTATGGGTATATCACTAACCTTAAGTTCTTGTCCAGGCTCTCCAAATTTGACAACTCCTGCTATAACTTTTAAATGTCAAAAAGTAGCTTCAGATCCATGAGTTGCAATTCATGAAATATTATAGCCTTTATAGACCCTCATTTCAGAAAGGTTAGGAATTTAAAAGATTACCATCTTATAGAAACAATCAATATTGGCATGGTCTGCTGAAACCAATCCATCCTTAGTCATACATCAAATTCTAGGAACTCAATTACCCTCAGATTAGTTGGAAGTTCATTATCCCTAGTTTTTATTATACAACCATCATAGGTCATGTTAGGTAAACCTTCTCACTCATTCCTATACTCAAAATCAACTATGTATTGGCTCTAACAAGTTTCAATTTCAACTTATCAACCATTGCACCAACAATAAAGGAATTGCAAAACCAGCATCAATCAAAACATGCATATCTTGACCATAAATGATCAATATACCTTCTACAAGCCTGCGATTAGCCTATCGTTCTACCTTAGCCACTATATGAGTTCGCGCTGAAACAGGCGGTGCTATACTACCTACCAATGTGGTCGGCGGCATAGAACTCTCTCTAGATATTCCCTTCATGCTCACACTGATAGCATATCATGGAAGCCCTCTAGGTAAAACTACTAGCATAAGAAACGTGCCCCGATCCACTCAGTTTTGGTGATGATTGCTCTGCTCTTGCCCTTACCTCCAGACTAAGGTGGTGGCAAAGGTGGTTTGGCTATTGAAGCCTAAGAAACTGGTTGAACTAGTGCACTAGTAAAGGTCATCCCTGCAAACCCTAACTGTGTAGCTACCTCTGCTACACTCCTCTACCTTTTCTTTGACCGAAAATAAGCAAATTATTAGATTCTTTTACTACTAGGCAGCTGTGGTGTTGGTGGTGGCTTAAGTACTGCTCTAGAAGGCCTGGCTAAAAAAACTGCTTCCACCACAATCGCACTCTCTAAAATTAAAGCATAACTAATGGAGGATGATATCAAACCACAAATATGATCTCATAATTCAGCCCACCAAGAATATGAAAGCATAACCCTAGCTCTACCATTTTAGAAATAAATGCACTCAACTCATTGAACCTCATCTCATATTCCTATGCAGACATAACTCTCTGTTTTAACTGAATGAACTCGGTCTTCTTCATTTTCTTGATTAATTTCGAGAAATACTGCCTGTACAATATAGTCTTAAAATGTGGCAAAATGGTGGTAGTCTTCCTTTCTCTCTAGGGAGTTCTACCACTTTTGTGTAGAATCTATCAGCAAAACTGTGACCAATTTAACCTTAAATCGGTCATCAATATCTACAGTAATGAATCGTTGCTCCATCTCTAATATCTAGGTTTCAAATACCCCTTCCTCCATTGTGGCACTGAATCTTATAATGTCGTATTTCATGCATGCTTTGTGGGTTTTGAAAAATGTAGCCATCTCAAAATCCACTGGTACAAACGCAACTGTCTCCAGCACCTGAATATGTGGTAATATTGGTTGGGCTGGAGCTACTACTATCTTATCTCCTCCCTCAGGTCTGCTAACCTCGGGACTGGTCACAGGCTATGCCTCAAGTCACTATATTGGTGGTCCCATCTGAGCCATCAGCGTAGCCATAAGTTTCGCCTGAGACTCCATAAGCTCCTTCATTTATTGCTCCATTTTAGATTTCCATTGATCCTCAATCTCCCTATTACCCTGAGGTCCAAGCCTTTATGAACCTTCTCCTTAATCCGCCATTAGAATTTAAAGTCAAATGAGAGAAATGATTATTAGTGTAACATTCAGAGAATACAATGAAATAATATATGTATAGTAAATAACAATATACGCAACAAATAACATATAATAATGCTTTCATTATCATTTTTCTCCAAAACACAATGAAAACTATTTATCATACCCTAAGCTTATTCACGACTCAAGAAAATTCTCAAAGTCAATAAACTTAGGTTCCATTACAAAGGAATATGCTATCACTTATTTTGTAAATAACTCAAAAGTGAAATCAAGGTCAGAGCCTTATCCATGATACCAAACTGTATCAGAGTTATCCCATATCTCAAAAGCGATAAACCTATGGCTCTAATACCAAGTTGTAGCATCTCCTATCCCAATTAGGGCAATACTCGGCCTGAAACATTAATTAAGCCGCAGTAACCCAGCCAGACATAACTAGAGTCACCGGCCTCTCCGACAATACCTGATAAACATAACATGTATATTAATATTGATTAAACAATACAAAATATACGCAGCGAAAAATTTAAAAAATTATATTTACATAATATACGTTAATACAAAATTTATCAAAACCCAAAACCTTGATTATAAACCTCCCAATCTTTTTTGTATACAACAAAATATATCAAACAGTGTATATAAGTACAAGAAAGCTTATTACATAGTAGAGAAGACAACAAGAAACCTAAATATTCTCATTGCCCTTCGCTAAAGCGATAGGTAGCGAACTTGAAATATTAAATTTGGGTGAGCGCTCCAACTTCCATATAATAATCAAGAATATTATGCAATAACAATATGCACCAATGTTAACTAACAAGAATAAGGAAAACATACAAAAATCAATAACGGATGCAAATCACGTTATCATTGACTAATACACTGTGAATCCCATTTTTTTATTTATAAAACTAGTACCCACTGACTCCATTAATTCGATTACTAGATTAACGCATTAGTTGATGTGATGTCTAGTCAATCCATTAATGCTCAATTATTTTATCCAAAAACCTCTAGTTAATATGTAATCCCCACAACCGATCTAACTAAGTAGGAGTTAAGTATAGACTGCAAGATCATCCCTGGATCCTATAACAACTTGGTCTCACTCCTCAGGAGTTACTCTCATAGTTCATATTAGACACCGTTTTTCATTTAATTAAAAACATCACAGTGTACAAAGTCCCCCATTTCACTCCACAAACTACATGAACAACATATACTAAACTAGCCAGAACACATTGTTAAATAAACGAATCCGTACTTACCTCGGCTTAGGTTTCGTATCCGAATTCCAAACTTTCAGGGCAGTCAAGCTCTCCTGGGGATCCAACACCTATCACAAACTATTTGTGATCAATATAGGTTCAATATCCCATATTTAGAACCCCTAGTTCCGTCCCTAAGTCTTCAAGAAACCTAACCAAAACTCAGTTTATTTGTTATTTTCTAGGGTGGGGGAGTGCCCCCTCAGTGGGTGGAGTGCTATCTGGCAGCCGGGTTCATCTTTAATGATGAATGGAGCGCGCTCCTCTTCTGGGTGGAACACTCGGGGCAGCAGCCACTATTCCATCCACAAATTCAACAAACAACAGTAAACACTCCCAAAACTCATCAGGGTGGACCTCTAGTTGGGTAACAAATCATTTTTGGTCAACGAATAACATAATTCATCATGCAAACACATGCACGCGCTAATAGAGGTATGCCGGACTTAACTACGAAATTAACTCGAGTTAATTAGGATATGGATTAGTATTAATCACCAGCTTAAGGTAACGAGTCTTTACACCAACTTTATCAATACTTAAGATTAATTGCAATGTTGGACATTGTATAATTTGGTACGGTTGATTAAAAACACATGGTTAATGATTGAACCAAAGTTAAAACTTTGTATACAGTACACCGAAAGAGTTTCATTGTCCATCACCGCCCAAATTCTTTCAATCATTATTTGAACCTTAAAAGGTAAGATTTCTCTTGTTGAATTGTGTACATAGTTTTAATTAAGAGATCCTTGACAAGCAATTGATCAAACACTTGATGGACAACTATGACTTAAACACTTAAACTAAACCTACAAATGATTAGAAAATGATTAAATTTAACTTTTCAACTTATGTTTCATATATTGTTTGTGCATTCACCAAAGCGTTTAAGGAAACACACCCCATAAACCAAATCCTTTGTTAAATAACTTGGAACCAAAATATAAAGAAGCACTAGTCTTATAAGAAAATTAAAAAGGACATCAACTTTCACTAATTATTTTCAAAACACATTAAAAAGAACAATGAAGAGAACGTAAATAGATGGTTTGCTTACCTCTCCAGATCTCAACTTCATCGAGACTATTTGGGTTTCCAAGCAAGTCGATAGAAAGATTAGGCAGATCTAGTGCAAAGATTCATTGGATAAGGCAGAGCTTATCTATCGTGAACCCTATCTTTAATCACACACTCCTTCTTGATCGAAAAGAGGGAATGGGGCAGATTTTATCTCTTGCAAACCCTAGCTTTAAATGCACACTCTTAATTGAAAAGAGGGAAAACGCAAACTTCTACTTCTTGTAAGAAAAATGAAGAGTTTTATAAATTCGATTTTTTTGCATAAATGTGGGAGCGCGAGTCACAAATAGGAAAAATCTTTAAAAAGATGCAAGCAAAAATTGTTTTAGGGGTGGCAAATTGTTTAATGACATGATTTATTCTCATTAGCTTTGAAATATAAATACCCTCCTGAATTTTCAAGTTTTTTAATTGTTCAAAATGTTTCCCTTCACTAAATAATACTTTTAACCATAAACGTTAGTACCGTCGCCAAATCTTGGTGATTAAAAACTCCTTTTCTTGTAGTTATTTATGTCGAATGTGCAAGAAAGACCATTTGTCAGGTGATGATTCATCAAAATGAAAATGTTTCGCCGATTCATTTAAAGAGCGAAAAAAATGAATGAGTTCAAAGCGGTGAAGGTAAGGTGCATGGGCAAATAGAAGATCAAATTTGTTAATTTAAATATTTTCGTAGATTTTACACGGTTACGATGTATTGTGCAAGTGATACACAAAGTCGGAGGAGCATTAAAGAAGAATTAGCAAAAACATATATGCGAGGATTTAGGAAAATGGGACGACGTCGTGGGAGATAGGCCACAATGCCGAGATGGTAGAAAGGCAGGAAAATGGCGACACCCCACTGCGTCGTTGATGCAGTGGCGACGTTGTCACGACACAACAAGGTCGACTTAAAAGGTTTAAACCCCATTTTTTTTCACCATTCTTCACACTTGCACTAAACCTCACCACAACCACCTAGTATAAATCCGTTTGGAGCCAAAGTTTGGTCATTTCTAGGTGAGATTAGTGAGTTCTTAGTGATTAAGAGTGAAAGAGGTAAGCGCATTGTAGATTTCCATAAGTTAAAAAGCTATGGCTTAAATTTTTGTAGTTTGAGTTCAAAGACATCTAGGGTTATAGTTGGTGAGAAAAGTGAGAGGGCATAGATTGAAAAGACTCGAAAGAGTGTTCTAAATCGAAAATAAATCTAGCATTGAGATTCATTTAAAATTTCATTCAATTATGCTTTGAATTTTGAAAATATTGATAATATTGTATGAAATTGTGCATTTGAGGTTATAGGATAGGTTTTGCAAAATTGTATAGATGTTCAGTATTGATGTCACCCATGTAAACTTAATTGATGTTTTTGCAATTATTTGGTGTATGCATGAACCGTGTGATATGAATTATTATTTTTAAGTGATTTGAAGACTGAGTTGCATTGCATTATTGTTGCTTAGTTATTTGAAATTTGAAAAAATGGCAAAAACAAGGAAACAAGTTAACCAAACTAGAGCAAATGATTTTGAGGCATCCACCTCAAGAAATCCCAATGAAAAAAGCTTAGACCTTTTAAATCCAAATTTTTTATTAGTAGATAGGCGAAGGACCGATATGAGAAAATCCTACTTATGGATTTCATTTATGAAAAGGGACATTAATTTGTTGGCCAAGATTGATAAAAGAGTGAATTAATTCATTAGGCGATGAAATTGGGGTAGCTCACTCAAGATTATAGAAAGAATGTCGTTAAATAAGTGAGTTGGGTTATTTTTGAATTTTATGCTAATGTTAAGTTCACTGCAAAGAATGAGCTTGTAAAGGTGAGAGAGATTTTTATCTCTTTAATATACGTGAGCTCAACACCTTTTATGGGTTGGAGCACTTAAGTTTGTATTGCACTAACTTTCCTGACCAGGTTATAAGAAAGATCGTATAACCTATACTCATTTAGAGTCATAGAAAATGCATTGGTTGTCCCAAGATAACAAGGATGGGTTATAAGAGCTGAGAATGTACCGAAGCACATAAAGAAGAGGAGTGTTAGAAAAGATTATAGAATGTGGCAACATTTCTTGTTGCGTCGCTATACCCCCATTTCTCAATAGGGTGAGATCAACAAGCCGAAAGCTGACCGTCTTTACGAGATTACAAAGAGAGGGGGAAATCAACATCGGAGATATCATTTACAACAATGTCAGAAAGAGATAAAGAATTATTGTTTCCTATCTTGATTACACAGATGTGCCTGAAAGCTGGAGTTAGATTGAGTAACGATAAAGAATTTGATGTAGAGGCCCAACCAACCATGGATGAAGCTTTCACGCTCACACTAAAATCACCATCTGGTTATCAAGACTCCGAAGAGGAGAGGATGGCCAAGGAAGCTAGACTTAAGGACAAGTTATTGTCCTAAAGGCAAAAGGATCAAGTAGCAGTAGTAGCAGCCGAACTAGCCTAGCAACTCGAAGAGGAAGAAAATGAAAAAGAAAAGGAGCAACAGCAGCAGGGATTTCCTAAGGCATTGAGTAAGCAGACCCAGAGATCAGATAGTGGGACTTGGATGGTCCTGAGGTCTTTTCACCACCTCCTCCACTACTGACACCAATACCACCAGAGGATTTGACTCTATGGCAGCTGAGGTTATGGTAATAGAGATGATGAGACAGTACTAAGAGGACATATCACATTACCACGCCGCCGTGTTAAGATATGATTAGGATATCGAGAGGAGAGAGCAATACATACGGAATAGGCAGCATAATTTCATGTTGTTTTTTATCATCAGAGGGACTTAGCTAGGTACGAAAGAAGTAGACGAATGAGACCTACTAATAGGTCATTAGACTTTCTAGTAGCACCAAACTACTTGTTCAATCCAGATTTGGTACAGAGCAGAAGAGTGGAGCGTCCTTTGACACCATCCTATTCTTGAGCTAATGATGCAAATGATGATGATGACGTGCAGTTCTAAAGTTAACGTAATATGATTCTTTTAAACCTGGGGGGTTGAGAGTGACATTGATACCATTTTTTTTAACTTAGAAATATCTTGTAAATATTTATTTCTTTAAATTCTATGTTTAGTTTAGTTTATTATAACTTGTGTTATTAAATATGTTTATGTGTTTTAGTGTTTTCATATTTCAGGCTTACTTTAAACCTTGAGGGCAAGTTTGGGTTTAAGTTTGGGGGCATCAACACTATACCACACTATAGGAAGTCGTAAGATAGGATGATATAAGGATAAACAAAGCAGGTATAGTCATTTAAATTTTAATTTGAAGCAATTAAGGAGGAGAGCATGGTAGTGTATAAATTTTTCATTTTTCTTACTATATGAATGTTTATTTAGTATAGATTAGGTTATATATAATAATATGTAATGAAGAATTAGTTCAAGTCTTTTATTGTGGATGAGTAAATTACAAGTATCTTGTTGATTGAAACTTAAAAGAGTAAACTTGAAGAAGAAATGATGAAATGTAGCAAACAACGGTGTGATTCATGATTAGAAATCTAGAGTTAGGGAAGACCTTGAACTTGAGATAAAAGCATGAAACTACAGTCTTCTTGGAGAAAATGTTAGATCTCTAAGGATTCTATAATAAATGTAAATCTTACTTGCAAATACAAAGCAAATGAAGAATTAGTGCAAAGAGGGGAAGAAATAGGTATTTTATAGTGGAAGTTGGAGTTAACTTACTTGATTTGGTGAAAGTGAGAAGTGCTAACAAGAGTTTTAAAAGTAAAAGAAAAATTAGAGAATCTCACCAATTCTACAGGAAATGGATCAAAGAACTTGATGGTTGAAAAAAGTGAGGAAAAATGAAGTCCATAGGAAAATGAGCATGGACTGTAAAATAAAATAAAAAATGAAAGGAAGAAAAGAAATGAGAGAAAATAATTAAGAAAAGAAAGCGAAAGTAAAATAAAATCTTCAAGTAAAAGATTTAATTCGAGTATGAGTAACTAATTGAGTTAAGTTTCAATTCCATCTATGTGAAGTCCTATAGATTCTCGAAGTGCTAAAGACTACCAAAGATGAATTTGATCTATGCTTATTTGTGAATTCTTGAGCTTAATGAGAAATCATGAGATTGCATACTTACTACTTAAGTGTTGAGATGAAACAACCGTATGAGTAGTATTGGTTTTTGGTTGTAATCTACTTTAATGTTTTGAAAGTTAAGTTATATGTGTTGTTAAAGCTACATGTCTTAAAAACATAAGTTTTTGCAAAGAAAAACTCTTAAGTGGATTATTAAATTGAGATTTATTGAATTGAAGCATACTCCATGAATAATGTAAATTGAATGAGAATTAGTTATTAGGAGAATACAACTTCACACAAGATGAGCAAAATCTTAAGTTTTGGGGTATTTGACAAGTGATTATTTATACTTATATAGGGTTAGTTTAGTAGTATATTTAATATAAATGTACTTAAATGAGCTCTAAATCATGGTATTATTGCATTTTCAGGGAAATAAGTTCTAAAGGAAGGAATTGAGCAAAAATGAGAAGAAATGGAGCAAAAACCCACGAAAATATAGTTGGCGTCGTAGCTACATGTGGTGATGCTATGGGAAGGAAAGGCACGGTGTGGAAGAGATGAGAAAGTGAAGAAATCCAACACTGGAGGTCTGACGCAGTGGGGACGCTTTAGTACAAAGGGGATGGTGCAGAGATAATGAGTGATAACGTCGAGGCAATAGAAGAGAAAAATATGTACACGCAGTGGCAGTGCGGTGGCGGCGCAAGGACTCTAATGATAACACTAGACACGCAAGAAATATAAAGCTAAAGTTAAACGGTAAAGTAGGTTTTCTAATTGTTATTAGGAAGTATAAATAGGTATTAGAACATGGTAAACTCACCATATACAAATTATTAGTCACTATTAGAGTAATTTAACATAGGTTTGTTTTAAGTTTGAGTATTAGGGAGTTTGTATGAAGAAAACATTAAAGACTTCACGTTTGCAATTTAAGTTTTGTTTCATTAGATTACTTTAAGGTAATATATTTATATTCATCTCTAATTTGCAATGATTTCCATTATGAATTTTTATAAGTGTGTTTCAATGAAGTGTGAGTAGTCCATTTATCTTAGGGGTCAATCGATCATATGGTATGAATGTTTTGATTTGAATACGAATAAAAAGTATACATAAAAGTGTGATGGTTAGAATTTATATTAATTCTAAGTGTAATGCTTTGGACATTTTGATCACGTGTTTAATAATATTAGGTTTTAAGAGTTATCATTGCCATTGAAGCTTTTAATCTTGACATGAATAGTACAACTGTAAAATACACAACATCGAGGGTTAGTTGTTGATTAGGATGGCACGGATTGTAAACTTAGTTGGTTATGAATTCAAAGATTTAAGACTTACACAAATGTGGAGCTTACATTACTCACATCGATAGGTGGAGTTCTAGTTTGCACATTAGAATATTTTCAATCACAACAATGGGTTGAAGTGGATTTGAAGGAAATTTATCTATTCTAAATAGGTATTGCACATAACATATTAAGATATAAAAGTGGTTGAAAAATATAGTATTAAATTACCTAGGTGAAGTTGTGAACTAAGATATCCGTAATATAAGAGTAAAGTAAAATTTGATTTGATTTGTTAGATTAGTTTAGTATAAAACCAATTAAAAATGAATTTCCTTAGCAATAGTTCAAAGTTAAATAGGCAATTTACTAGTGCAAAAACTTTTTCCTGAGGACAATATCCGTGATCAATGGAAGTTGATTGCACTATTACTATAAGTTAGCCGTTAAACTTGTGGCCCGTATCAAATACAACAGTGGGTTGAAGTGGATTTAAAGGAAATATGTATATTCTAATTAGACATTGCATAGACATAATAAAGATGAGGAAGTGAGTTTAAAAGCATGATTATTCATTACCTACGTGAACTTGTGGACTAAAATATTCAAAATATTGGAGTTTAAAAGTAATGTAAATTGTTTTGTTAGTATAGAATAGTTTAGCTTAAAAACAAATTAAAAAGGAATTTCCTTAGCAATATAGATATTATGATTAAGCAATACTAAGTGCAATATACCTTTCCTTGAGGACAATATCCGTAATCAACATAAGTTGGTCACATAATTACTACAATCGAGCCGTTATACTTGTAGCGACAATCAAGTTTTTGGCATCGTTGTTGGGGATAGATAGCTACTTAGACTTAGTTTGAAAAACTGCTAAGTTTTATTTTAAGTGCTTTACTTTCTGGTTTATGAAAAAAAAAGTTTGAGTTTTTAGTTTGAAATTTGCACTTGATCTTTGTGTTTTCATTTTAGAGAGAATTAGTGCATGCATAGCAAGGAAGAGAAGGACTAAGGAGTCAAAATGACTGAGGATTAAGCACGAAACCAACAACAGGGCCAAGGGAATAACCAACTTGAAAGTGATCTGGTGGTGCAAGATAGGCTGCAAAGACAGAGATTTCTTCGTGATTACTTCGAGCCAGAAGTTCAAGAGACTTACAATGGAGTGATAAGGCTTCAAGCCAACACCATCGCGTTCGAACTGAGGCCGTATTTGATAAACATAATGCAAAATAGTCTACTCAACAAGTTGTCTAATGAAGATCCACTTGCACATATTGAGAGTTTCTTGGTGAAGTGCAACACCATGCACATTACCAGAGTTACGTAGGAGGTGATCAGGATGAGACGTTTCCCATTCTCATTGGGTGAAAAAGTCAAATCCTGGTTCCAAGGACTAAACGTAAGGAGTATGACTTCATGGGAGGAAATCAATGAAAGGTTTCTAGATAAGTGTTTTTCCTCAGTGAAGTTCAGCGAAAGGAAACTGGAAGTCAATCAATTCAAGCTGGAAGATGACGAGTCTCTTGGTAAGGCTTAGGAAAGATTCAATGAGATGTTGAGAAGATGTCCAGGACATGGATACGTGAAATAAGCACAACTCCATATTTTCTACTATGGATGAGTCTTAGCACCTGAACATTAGTAGATAGCACAGTAGGTGGTTCTCTACTAAGCAAGAATGAGGATGGAGCATTAGATCTCCTAAATCTTATGTCTCATAACTCTACAGTCGATACTTAATCCATAGTAAGGAAAATTGTAGGCGTATATGAGATTGATTCACAAGCTACGAAAATAACACAACTATCTACTCTTAGTAGTCAAATGACAAAGCTTCGAATGGGACAACAAAGTTCATAAGTGCAGGTGATACATCAACCCTTAAATCACCAAGCTATTGTGGTTAATCAAATGGACATGCAGCAAGGAATGGACCTTGAGGAGATCAACTTCTTGAACAACCAGAGCTATAGAAACAACTTCAGGCTGAGAGGAATGGCTCCTCAAAGGTTTTATCAAGTATACAACAACAACCCCAACTTCCCATATAGAGATCTTGATAATACATGGAAGTTACCACCAGGCTTTAATTGACAAGTCCAACAAGGGAAGCTAGGGTAGGGTGAAGAGATGACTTCATTAAAGTTAATTGAGAAGCTCTTGCATGCCATGGACATGAGCAATGGGGAACACCATGAGAAACATGAGAAAGAGATGGAAAATATGAAGCAAGCTTTGAAAAGAATGGATGACGAGAAATCAAAGCCCATCAAGAACCAAAAAAGACATATTGGTCAGTTGGTCATTGCTTTGAATTCATTGAATGAAGAGTAGTTTTTTTGTAACTCAAGCATTACTTGCATGGAGAAAGCACATGTAGTCCAATTAAGAATGGAAGAACAACTAATGATCCATTGCAACTAAAGGATACATCGAAGGACATAAGGAAGAAAATTGATGAGCAACACCAAAAAGGTGCATAACACTTAGAAAGTGACAAAAGTAACCAAAAAGAAGTTTCACTAGTAGAAGAATCAGAATCGACTTAAGGAAGGTAGGGGGATAGGCAGAAAAATAAAAAAGAAAAAATAATGTGGTACCAAAGAGAGTGACATTCTGACAATCCACCACTAATAAATCCTCATCTACTAAATCTTTAACTATTTAAGAAACTAAAAGAACAAGAATAGTTTAAGAGATTTGTGGAGATGTTCAAACATTTACACATAAATATCCAATTCGTAGATGCATTGAATAAATGGTGAATTACACAAAGTTTTTGAAGGACATAATTGCAAGAAAGGTGTGACTAAAAATTACTAAACAATAAATTTGACACAAGAATGCAGTGCTATTTTATAAAAGGAAGCTACCACAAAGTTGACGGACCAAGGAAGTTTTTTCCATTCCATGCACTATGAGAGTACAGTTGTTTGATAAGGTCTTATGTGATTTGGGAGCAAGCGTAAATTTGATGCCCTTAGCAATATTTAAGAAGTTAGGTTTGGGAGAAGTAAAGTCAACCAAAATGACTTTTCAATTAGTATATTAGTTAGCGACCTATCCAAAAGGAGTGATTAAGGATGTATTGGTAAAAGTGGATAAGTTCATTTTTCATGTTGACTTTTTAGTACTGGTATGGAAAAAGACTTATTGCCTGTTCGCTTCACCGTCTTAGGTTGGATTAGCCACACTGGAATAGTTAATTCTGTGTTCGCATGGAGGATTAACTAGGCCACAGGATTAGTTAATGGGCATGGGAGTGGATTAAACAATACCACCATTTTTTGTGGGATTAGCTAATCCATAGTGGGTGGTTAGTGGAGATTACCACTTTACCCCTCACATTAACACAACACCTTCACTAAATCACAAATCTCCATCTCGACCAAACATGGTTTTCTATTCGTCCTCTTCGTCATCTTCGTCTTCTTCGTCCTGTTCGTCGTCTTCTCCACCAACTCCTTCGCCTCCTTCAATCCCAAATCCGTAAAGCTCCTAACTTCCTTAATAATCTTGATCTTCGCGGCAGCGTCAAACTTCTCCAGCTTCAAATTGAAGGTCGTCTTCTCCGCGGCCTTCGACTCAGAAATGCGCGCCAATGCGGCGGCGGCGGAAGAGCTGGACAAGTCGAGGCCGGATATTGCCGGGCTGTAGTTGTTCAGGCCCATCTTGAGGCGGAAGAGGATCGCGTAGTCGTGGCGCTCGAGCTTGGTGAGGTTGAGAAGCTCGGTCGCGATGCGATCGAGCTTATGGGACGGGGTTTCAATGGTTGTTGAGAGAGGTCTGTGGAGGGATTTGGTGGTGATGAAGCAGTGGAGGAGATGAGGTGAGAGCTCAAGCAGTAGAGGTAGGAGACATTCGCAGTGGAGGAGATGAGGAAGGTGTGAAATGGGGGGAGGATGTGTGATTTATGTAAGGGTATTTTGGTAAATGTACATGTACAACCTCATTTAATCCCAACCTTAAAACTTCCAACCAAACAAGATACACAACTGGGACTAAACTATATAAACCCATATGTTAGTCCCATCACTAATTAATCCCATGTGTTAGGATTCACTAAAATGTGAAGCGAACAGGCCAGAGGTACGATTAATCTTAAGGATACCCTTTCTAGCAACTCCATGAGCATTGATAGATGTTTTAGAGGGAAAATTAAGGTTACGAGTAAAGGATGAGGAAGTCGTGTTCAACATTTATAAGACTTTAAAATTTTCAAGCGAGGGAGAGCAATGTAAAAGTATCGAAGTTAAAGATATAATCCTTATTGTATTCCTGAGATAGCCAAGGAATATATGCCAGATGACCCCCTGGAGCAGTGTCTAGTTCAAAACATACACCAAGTTCTAAAATTAATGATTAACTTCTAGAGGTAATAAATGCTTGATCATAGATAGGACCCCCAAGATCTCATAATAGTTTCGAGAAATTAGAAACAAAAGTGAAAGTACAGTTACTGAACCAACAGTGGAATGAAAGCCTTTGCCAGAGGATCTGGGATCTGCATATTTAGGAGAAAATGTAACATATCATGTTATTATTTCGGCAGCTTTGAAAGAATTGGAAGAAGAAAAATTACTTCAAGTTTTCAGAGTGCATAAGTCAACATTGGGATGGACAATCAATGATTTCAAAGAAATCAATCCAATTGTCTGATTGCATAAGATTTTAATAAAAGAAAATTATAAACAATCAAGAGAACTCAGAAGTGTTCAAACCCAGTAATGAAAAAAGTGGTAAAGAAAGAGATTTTAAAATGGTTGAACACCAGAATAATATATGTTATTTCACAAAGTTCGTAAGTTTCACCTATACATATGGACCAAAGAAAGGATGAATGGCCATTATTCAAAATAAAAATGGAGAGACCTAATCCGCTAGAACAATTACTATTTGGAGAGTTTGCATTGATTACGGGAAGTTAAATAAGGCTACAAGAAAGGATCGTTTCCCTTTACAATTCATTGATCAGAAGTTTGATAGATTAGCATGATATTGATACTACTATTTCTTAGATGGGTATTCGGGATTTAATTAAATTACTATAGCACCAGAAGATCAGGAGAAAACAACGTTTACCTATCCTTATGGAACATTTGCATTTAGACTGATGTCATTTGGATTATGCAATGCATCGGCAACATTTTATATATGTATGATGGCTATTTTCTTCGATATGGTGGAGGATATTATGGAGGTATTTATAGATGACTTTTCGATATTTGGAGCATCTTTTCATTTATGCTTACAAAATTTGGCTTTGGTACTGAAAAGATGTCAAGACACAAATTTAGTACTTAATTGAAATTTGTCGCTTCATGGTTGGAGAAGAAATTGTTTTGGGACATAGAGTGTTTGCTTATAGATTAGAGGTTAATAGAGCAGAAACAACCCCAATTGAGAAACTGCATATACTAAGAAACATTAAATATATAAGGAGCTTTTTAGGATATATGGGTTTCTATAGAAGGTTTATTAAGGATTCTTCAAAAATCCCTAAACTATTGTGTACATTGTTAGACAAAGACATTTCATTTGAAATGAATCCTGCATGTATACACGCATTTGAGACCATGAAAGTAGCATTGATAGTTGCATCAATAATGGTAGTACCAAATTGAGAATCTAAATTTGAAATAATGTGCCATGCAAGTGACTATGCGATAGAAGCAGTGTTAGGCAAATAGAGAGATGCAATGTTCAGAGCTATATACTATGGAAGTAAAATCTTGGATCAAAGATAAAAAATTACACTATCACAGAAAATGAGCAATTGCCAGTAGTGTTTGTGTGTGACAAGTTTATACAATACATAGTGGGATCAAAAGTCACTTTATATACTGATCATTTAGCAATCTATATTTGTTTGCAAAGAAGGATGCTAAACCAAGGTTAATTAGATGGGTGTTATTAGTGCAAGAGTTTGACTTGAAAATCAAACACAAGAAAGGAAGTAAAAAATTTAGTTGAGGATCATCGCTCTAGGTTACCTTATAAAGAAGGTGATACATGGAAGCCGGTAATCAAAGTATTTGAGGATGATCAACTATTTCAAACATTCAAAGTAATGGAGTATCTCGATTTAGACTCGGACTAAACAAGCAAAAAAAAGTCAAGCTAATGGCTTTAAACTAAGTGCTACTAGGAGGCAGCTCAAGGGTTTTTAAATTTCAAGTTTTTAAATTTCATTCAAGTAGTATTTAGTTTAGTTTACGACAATCCAAACATTTAAGTTTTCTAACTTTTGAACGATTTGTGCTAAATGTGCAGGAAAGAGCATTTGTCGGGTGAAGATTCATCGGAAGAGAGAAAACTCGACATATGTCAATAGTCATAAAGCATCAATTTATTTAGTTATTTCAGTTTTATGTTTATGCACTATTATGTCTTATATAGTATTATATGTTTGAGTTTTAGTGTTTTACATGTTTTAGGCTTATTTTTAAACCTTGACGACAAGGTTTGATTTAAAATTTGGGGTATCAATATTGTATTATGGGATGTGGTAGGAAAGGATGAGATAAGGATAAACACTGCAGGTATGATCGTCAAAATTTTATTTATAAAGCAGATTAAGAGGAAAGTATGGTATTGTATTCTATTAAATTTACTTATTATTTGAATGTGTTTAGGTAGTATAGATTAGGTTATATATAGTACTATGTAATGAATAAGTAATTCATTTGCAAAGGTCACGCCTTTAATTAAGTATAAGTAAGAATACAAGTGTCTTGTTGATATGAAACTCACGAGAGTGTTTATGAATTTTTGAAGAAAATGAGAAATGTAGCAAACAACGATATAATTTCATGATAAAAATCTTAAAGTTAGGGAAGACCATGAACTGGAAACAAAAGCAAGAAAAAGACTAGAACACTTCTTCGTGGAAAAGTTAGACTCTAAAAAATTCTATAATAAGTGTGAATATTACTTGAGTATAAAAAGTGAATAAAGAATTAATGTAAGAGGGGAAGAAATAGGCATGATTTTTAATGAAAAAGTTGGAGTTAAAGCTTGCTTGATAGAGTGAAAGTGAGAAGTACTAACAAGAGTTTAAAAATAAATAAAAATAGATAATCCACAAGTTCTACAGGAAATGGAGCAAAGAAGTTGATGGTTGGAAAAAAGTGAGGAAAAACAGAATCCATAGGAAAATGAGCAGGGGCCATGCAACTAGAAAATAATTTAAAGAGAAAGGAGATGAAGAAAAAGAAAAGAGAGATAAAAATAAATGAAAATAAAGGCAGAAGTTAGATTAAAACCCCTCAAATAAATGATTTAGGTCGAGTACAAGTAGCTTAATTGAGTAAAGTCTTCTTTCTAACTATGTTAAGCCATATATACTCTTGAAATGCTAAAATCTACCAAAACTAGTATGGTCTATGCTTATTTGTGAATTCTTGAGCTTAATGAGAAATCATGAGATTGTACATTTGCTACTTGAGTGTTGCATATCTTGTTAATGATACATGTTTTAGAAAGTATAAGTTTTTGCAAAGAAAAAATCTTAAGTGGATTATTAACTTGAACTTATTTAAATTAAAGGATACTCAATAAACAATGTGAAATGAATATGAACTTTGATACTAGTAGTAGTAGTAGTAGTAGTAGTAGTAGTAGTAGTAGTAGTAGTAAGCAGCAGTAGTAGTAGTAGTAGTAGTAGTAGTAGTAGTAGTAGTAGTAGTAGTAGTAAGAATACTTAGTAAAATACATTTTTGCTCATGACGTGCAAAATCTTAAGTTTGAGGGTAATTGATAAGTGATTATTTAGACTTATATATAGGGTTGGCTTAGTAGTATATTTAGCATAAATATCCCAGAATGAACTCTGATTGATGGTATTTATGTATTCTCAAGTATACTGACAAACGTGTGAATTCGTGAAGAAACGAGGCTAAAATGCACAAAAGTGGGTTTGATGCCAAGGCTAAGAAGGTTGACACCGTGGCAACGAAGGTGGACATCGTAGGTACGGCGTAGGAGATCAAGAAGAGAAGAAAAACAAGTCAGCAAGGTCAGCACAGTCATGGTGCCGTGGGTTATAAGGGGCAACGCCAAGGAGGCCAATGCAGGGCGTCGAGTTTATTAAATGGGAGAAAAAGCACACGAAGTGGCCGAAGTTGTCATGGTGATGTAGCATTATACACACAACGCTAGACTACTTATAGACAATGCTAAGACTAAAAAAAAATTAAAGTTTTATATCGGGTGGAATTGCATATTAGGGTTTTTAATTGTTTTCTAAAGTGTCTTAGGAGTATAAATAGGTATTAGAATGCTGTAAGCATAAACACCTCCATAGTCTGCGACTAGTTATCATAGATTAGCATAGTTTTACTTTATTTTTGAGTATTAAGAAGATTTGTGGAAGATAAAACATTGAAGACTCATATGTGGTGACTCGGTATTATTTTTATTGATTTATTTGAAGTTATTTGATTATATCTTTGATTGCAATGAATGTCATTATATGCATGTTTATTTCAATTATGTGTCAGTAGTTCAATAATCTTAGATATCAATGGATCATATTGTATGACTGATATGCGAAGGTAGTTATAAATGGATTATAAAGTTTAAAAGTGCAATGGTTAGGATTTGTCTTGATTCTGAGCATAATTCTATGAACATCTTGATCATGTTTTAGTTGATATTAGGTTCTATAAGTTATCATGGTCATTGAAGTTTTTAAGACACATATGGATGGCACAACTATAAAATATACATCATCGATTTATAGTTATTGATTAGGGGCGCAAATATTAACTTAATTAGTTATAAATCTAAATATTTAGGACTTAAACCAATGTGGACCTTATGTTATTCACACTGATAGGTGGAGTTCTAGTTTGCACTTTAAAATTATTTTTGTCACGAAAGTGGGTTGAAGTGGATTTGAAGGAAATATGCCAACTTATTAGACATTGCGCACACATAATGAAGATGAGGAAGTGAGTCGAAAAGCATAGTTATTCATTATCTATATGAAGTTGTAAACTAAGATATTCTTAATATAAGAGTTTAAGAGTAATTTGCATTATTTTGTTAGAATAGAATAGTTTCGTCTAAAACAAAATTAAAAAAAAATTTCTTATCAATAAAGTAATTCTAATTAAGTAATACCAAGTGCAATATACATTTCCCTGAGGACGCTATCTATAATCAACGTAAGTTGGTCACATTATTACTACAATCGAGCCATTATACTTGCAGCCATGATCAGCGCACACATGTCAGATGTTAACGAAGAAGAAGAAAATGATAATTTGAGTTTTCATCGGATGATAGGAACGGTGAAAACAAACCTTCAGATAACCATTTGAGTATGTAAAGGAATACGATAATTCGTCATCTTATACTTGTTTTCTTGTTTCATAATATTTAAGTGTATGACATTTATATGTAAATATTTCTAACTTAGTCTTAAATCTTTTAAAAATTCATGTCACACAAAGGTTATAATAGTCTATTGTCTAGTAAGGGATCTGGTGGACAATACAATAATAGTAAAGATAGGGAATCTCGTCATTCAGATCATTCACAAAGTCAATCTCGTGATATTTCTGCTCCAAAGTCCAATCAAGGGCAGCAATCTCATCATCAACACTCTTAGCAGCAACACCCCTAGCAGGCCCACTTCTTTCATTAGCACATCCCCTCTCAGCTTTTATGCCTTTACCATATGTATTTGTCGATGATAAGGCTTATATACAAATATACTCTACAATGCTCTCATCGCTACCCACTCCACCCATTGTCGGCCACATTACATCAAAACCAAATTTTGGGCCTACTTTTTCATCGAAGGAATCAGCATGTCCTTCACATCAGTAGGACCGACCGTACGACTACCAAATGGCCCCACCATCATGCCCTTTTGATTTGCATGCCTCACAGTCGCCGAGTTCCTCTGCTTATTGTTCGAGCGACCAGTCCATCGGTACTACTCCACGTGGACAACAAAGATACATTCATGCAGTTAGGGCCCCAAGAGGCAACACTGCTAACGAAGGTGGGGGCGAATATTTTTTGTTGTGATGGATGAGAGATAGTAAGTATACATAATTAAATCATGTATATCTATGTTTCATTAATTTACTATAATTTTGGTCTAACTTATATTTTCAATTTAGTGGACTCAAGTTGCACCCATCAAACAGTTGTGCACGAGGGATGATTAGGGCATATAGGTACTCCTTACACAAGGATGGCTATTCTTGGGAATTTGTTCCTGACCATGTGCAGGACGTGTACTGGAATCAATGGAAGGTTAAAAATCTTTTAAGTCAAATTTGTTTCATTTAATTTGGATATATAGAGTAAAGTTTCTATTTTTTTATAATTATTTAAATTTTAATATTATTGTACATAGTTTTCTTTCGATTGGGATCCATCAGATGATGGAGCTACTAAAGAAGCGTATGATAAGCACATCACCACTCACTACGGTGACTTTATCAGTGAGATGTGTTCCAAAGATAAAAAGTAGAGTTACATATCTACTGAGATCATCGAGCACCGCCCTTGAATTCAAAAAGAAGTCAGAGCATGCAAGCAAGACTCGAAGAACAGAGACAAAGGAACCCAATATGTATGTAGATGTGGATACAAGTGCTTTCGTATCCATCTATCAGCGCATAGATAGCTGATAGGTCATGTTTTAATAAATATATATATTATAAGTCTCAAACTTAATCATAGTTAAACATACGTATTATAGGAGGAGAAATTATGTCGACCCCCGACTGCTTTAGAGTTATGTTTGTACTTACACGCCAAGGATCATGATGACATTACTTTCCAGGATCATATAGTAGAGACAATTTTCGTAAGAAACTAGTTTTGTAGTAATTGTTTGTTTAATTAATTATAGGTATCAATGACTTATATATTATTTATGAATGTTTCAATTCTTAATATAGATGGTGATACGCAACAGATGCATCGAGCTCGCATAGTTGCAGGGTCATGTGACAGCCCCAAATTTCAGGCCACCTTGCTACTCACCACGTCGCATTCCACGTCACCAAGCCTTGCCACGTCATGGCCTGCTTATCCTTGACGCCCAGTGATCCACCTGGTTTCTTACACTATTTTAGCTAACCCTATTTACATTATATAATCTTCACATAAGTAGTAATAATTTATTTAACCAGTTACTCAATTTATCAAGTTATATTATAATTTTATACCTTAAGTCTTTTTAATGAGTAACTTATGCAATGTTTAACAATCATAAGTAGTGAAAAACCCAACAAAAGATACCATGTATATATCAAGGCGAGATAAGTATAACAAAAGTCCCATAAACATGTAATAAATGTTCTATGGTCCACAAAATCCAACAAAAGTAAAATAAATACATACTGATATCACAAACAAGCTGGATCCACAATCGCATAGGTAGTCACCCAGTACCTCCTTGCCCTTGCCTTTGCTCGTCAAAGGATTTGCACTCACTCACCCAATAAATACATTGATGAGTCTAGTGAGTAAAATCTCAAGAGAAATCCACATGATATTCATGAAATAAAACTGAGAAACTACGAGACATGCGAATATAACACCTGGTAACAGTACCTCATATTCCTATGAATGTATTTGTACACCACGAGCAAAAACAGTAGCGTGAAATGAATAAACAACATATACCAAATCAACTAGTTTAGAAATAAAGCATAAATCAGTAAACATCTGCATAGTCACTAGAAAACCCTGACCTACACTAGCCAGTAATCGATAAATTGAATAGGAACCACGTATATACTTGCAGGCTTACAATGATTGCACCTTAACTTCAGTTACCGGATGAATCCTCTCCATATGTTATTTCAAGTCAAGGGAACACCCTAAATCCCTCCCGACAGTTGTAGATATATTCTACTGTCATCGACACGAGCACTAAACACAAGTAACCCATGCAAGCAATTTAGCCACAATCAATATATACGCAAACTGAAATAGGAGAGAAACTCCATGCGTCCCCACCAGCAGTCACACATGAAATGCGATATCGATAAATCAAAACCATGAAATCTGTAAAGCAATCTTAACGGGTTTACGAACCTCAATCCGCACTCTGACTTCCCTGGACTCCCATATCTGACCCGACTAGCTCCTCGATACCCGATCTACGATCCCCTAAGTTTTTGAAGTCCAATTTTACACGTTTAGTATGTTTGTAGGTTTTTGGGATATGTATAAAGTCAAAAGTCTTAAAACAACCTTTTATGTTCAGTTTCTTTCTATTGTTAGCGCGCTATGGGCTTTGTGTAGCGCTCTATGTAGTGGTAGCACGCTAGGTAATTGATGTAGTGTGCTAGTGTTCTTCAGGATAATGAATAGTTGAAAACCCAAAATGATTGGCGCGATAACCATTCCAGGTACCACAATGTGGCCTCTGGGAAAAGATTCTCAAGTCAAGAACTCTGTATTTCCCCTCCAATTTGGCTACCTAAACATGGTTTATACCCTCTATAAATCAATTAACTCCAAAATAGTATCTAAAATAACCTCAAAACAATAATTTGATCAAAATTGCTCAAAATCTTACAAAAATGGGTTTAAATGAAAGTGTAGATGATGGAGAAGATGATTACATTAGTGTAAGTCCTTAAATTAACCTTCAATTAATTATCTCCATCTCCAAATCTCCTCCTCTGCTCTATGGATTTTCAAAAATGTAAATGATTTGGTTGCATGGGTTTGATCAAATTATCAATATATATTAAGGTGAGCTTGATTCTTGGCCATTAATATCCATGTGATTACGTATCCCGAGGTTTATCTAATGGGTCACCTCTAGCCATTTATCCAACTCACTCCCACTCACTTAATCCATGTGACACCAATTTTACACTCATCTAGTTCCTAGATGTCTCCATGCATATCTCTAGATAAATCATGTAGTTCCCAATTAATTTAACTAAACTATAGGCCTTAATTTATTCTAATTTAATTGCACTAACTTAGGTCCATTTAATACATATAGTTAGTGTTTTATTTATCAAAAACAACCAACTTATGGTCCCACTAACCTTCGAATACCCAGCACCCGGTGCCCCACATCTCGACACGCATTTTGAGGCACGTCATAACCAAGTGTTTAAATTTAATTTACTTAGCCTATGGTCACATTATTCATTTTAATTGATTAACTAGTCATCCTAAGGTGAATTAGTCTAGTTTCCTAGAGTACCCGTAGTTCACCTACTCACTACCCGCATTGACATGCCTTTCAAAGCGAACACCCATCATACAAAACTCGCTCGATAGCAACATACACGCATGCAGTGCAATATAATAATAATAATTTTAAATACCACATATATACAACCATCATCCATAAATAACATAGTTCCTCGGTTCTCGTGTTCGAGTCAACCAAGTGGTCCACGTAACGCCCCGTACTACAACCGCTAATCCCCAAAATTAACGTTAATCTCAATTTAATTAATTTGGACCGTTATAGTCCTGACACGCTGATTAATGAGGCTGAGTTGTATTTATTTTTCGTGGAGCATGACGGCAAAAGGTGAACATATGGCCTAAGGGGGACATCATCAGGGTCGAGGTGTAGATATACTAGGGCAGGATCTTCTTGGCCTATGTCTGTTAATGATGAGCCCATTGAGCAGCTAAAGGGTGACATTAAGGAGATAGATGCAAAGAATTCGTTTAAGCATGATCCAAGATAAAACCCACAACCATGACCTGTTGCGAGAGATGCAAGGAAACAGTTAGGTCGCATAGAGTGGGATCTGTTTGACAGACTTGGAATTTCATTCGCGCATCCACCAGATATTGATGATGACTCAGAGATCAACCATGACCTCCAAGATTATGTCCTTTATTTGTATGCACCATATTTAGAGTTTAGACTTTTTCACGTATTTAGACTTTACGCTTATATTTCATCTTACTATATTTTTATACTTCTATATAAACTTTCTTTTATTGTATTTAATTCATTTATTTCTTTATTTGCTTCAATTATTCAATTTAATTTGTTCTATATTTCTGAATTCTAAAAATATTATTTTTGAATAAAAATTTTTTTCACTAAATGAAAACAAAAGAGTTTTATTTATAATTAAATTTGTTTTTCAATAAAAAATATTTATTTATTTCAATTCTTTGATTCTTAAACCCTAAACCCTATAATGTTTTCAAATAAGAAAAATTGTTTATAATTAAATATAAAAATCATATTAAAATCCATTTCCAAAATAAAAGAAAAATGGTTTTGAAATCAATTTTTTTTGTTTTCTTTACAAAAATATATATAAAAATTAGCGACGAGTTTAGCAATAGGATCTCATTGCTAAAATGTGTGACGTGGCTGTTACACATGTCAAAAAATGGCGACAGCATTAGCGATGGGTTCTCGTCGCTAAATTGCCTTATGTGGTTGTCCAATCTGGTTGACCAGTTACATGTTGCAAGGAATAGCGATACGTGTTTCACTCTAGTTTTCATAATAGGTGAGTTTATTCTTGATTAACTGTATTTTAGGATTTTATTTCTATTTGATTGGAAATCGAAATCTGTTGGAGAGTTTTCCATCATTTTTTCGTTAGGGTTTCATGAAACTTTTTAATTCATTATTTGAAATGAGATAGATTGGTGTATCCTTTTGAGACAATTCGTAGATTTCAATTGAGATTTAAGGATTTAGGGTTTAAGCTTTTGTCGATAAGCTAGTTAGTAGTTATACAATACCACTCAAAAAATGCCAAATAAATCAACTTTTATAAGAAATGAATGTTTTATAAACTGATTAAACATGATTTCCTACTATGAATTAATAATATATTTCCTACTAACAAGTTAGTTGTGCCCAATTATGCACATCGAGACCAAACAAAATAACCACGCTACTTTATCTTCCAAAACTAACTGTATACTTGTTTCTCTAATTTAAGTTTGTAAAACTTTTATGTGTATATATCAAAAATTCAAAATCTCATAAAGGAAGAACAAAATTCAAATAGAATAAGCGAAAAATATAATAGTTGTAGGCAATGAATGGTGTCAAAGAATTCTATCATAACAAAGTGCCATCCTAGTTCATGAACCCCGTCACCTTCAGCTTCACTTAGAAAAGTCCCAAATCTACTCAAATATTATGTCTTAAACTTTTGGGTAAATATTTTCTTGTTAGAGAACTTTCCTTGGTAATAGCAACATGGCCCCTGAACACCAAGCTCTCTAATCCATATTTCAAACCTAAGTTGCTCTCATTCACCTCAATTTCAGACTCAATCTAAAATTAAGATCTAGATGTTTTGAGCTTTTTTTTTTCATTATTCTTGATTTTTATTTGTCTCTTGAAATCTCTTTTAAGCTTAATCTATAAATAACGAATTTAGTTTTTCTTGAATTTTCATTTTGAATCTTGAGTTGAATTAATTTTTAGTTACTTTCGGTGAATGTTGATGGATCTAGTTTCAAATGCTTTGTGAGATTAAGAAGTGTGTGCATCAAGAGCCTTTACTTTTTCTATGGCTTTTGGACAACTTCATGAGAAGTTAATGACATTTTTCTTTTTATATAGTGTTTATGTTTAGGAAATTAAACTAGAGGGTTATTGAGGAATTTTCAAAGTTGGATACAATTTAGATTAAGTATCCTAGATACATAGTCATGAATACGAGAAGGTGCCAAAAGTTTTATTATTAAAGGTAAGATGCATGCGATGTGCGCTCCTATCATCGCTTCTTACAATTCCCTCAATTTCGTTATTTTTGAACTAATTAGTACTCTATCTCTATTCGATTGGGTTAACCAACTGGTAAATGTCTTAGCCTCCCGAAGGTGTCTCACTATGATTGCCTCACAAATCCAAAAATAACTAGAAAACTCAAATTTGAAGTATATGATTGGATGTATTTAAATATTCTTTCTTTAATTACTTGATTTGTTGAAGCTTCAATTCACTTAGTGCTGCCAAGGTGCATCCTTTGAAAAAAGAATTATTCCCATGGTGCATGAAACTTTAATTTCTCTGTTCATTGATAGCGTACTATCTCTTTTTAACGCAACAGGTACCTTTCAAATTGAATTGCTCGAAAAACAATGAACAAAGGCAAGAACTTAACAAAAGTTTGAGATTTTTTTAATTTATCAAAAAGCACCGAATTACATCTAAATAGGTGTTTTATAGAGCAAAACCCTAATTTTTACCAAAAATAGTAAATGTCTAAAACGCCATAAAACATATACTAGACAAAATAGGAAACCAAACGCCCCGAACAGAGTCAAAAATGGAAACTCCTACTAAAAGTTATAACCGAACTAAAACATTCCAAAAATAGTAAAAACACGATTTTGGAAACCTAAATGAAGGAATTTGGCCAAAAACATCTAATTTCACAGCGTTGTAAGTATTGATCACCACGTCATTTCCATTAAACCTGTATCCACGCAACTCCAGAATTCCATGTTCCGACATTCAAAAAGTCAACAAAAGTCAATTCTGGTTAAACTTTTCCACGAAATTGTTTGCCATTTCTTGGACTGCATCACTTTTCTTGTTTGTTTTACTAAGGTGTTTAAGGCTCTCAAGCAAACTGTTAAGCTCCACCATCAGCTAGGGAAAGTATAGTGATGATGGAAGCTTAAAGAGTGATGCTGACATACATTAAATCAACTATGACAAGGAATTATAGTAAGATTTACTATATTAATAACATAATGGGTTTTGCTTCTGGATCTGGTAATCATAATTTGTTTATCTTCACCAAAAGTTCTATCAGACACCATCAAAAGCCCTAAAAGAGGCAAAAATTAGGTTAGGTACTCATTGTGGTATTAAAATCGTATTTGGATGATGTTAGTGCTTAAAATTCATAATCCATTTGGTGTTTGAGTGACAATGGTTCAAAACAAATTTAATTCTTTGCAAGATTTGGATTGATATAGGTTAATACAGGCAAACGAGTAAAGTCTAATGCTGCTTCATATATTAGATTTTTTTTTCATTTTTTGTTTAAATCATTGATAATAATCTATTGGCATATTTTAGGCTTTGAAGGAATTCCACAAGTCTTGTCAGAAAGAAGATGGAATGAATGACCATAAGTAATTAAGGGATAGCTATTGGAGGTGTATGCCATTGAGATCCAAATGTAAATTGAAACTGAGAACAGTAAGAAACTTAAAGGTTTTTTCTCTATCTCCCTTCTTTGTTGGGTTACATGTTGTAAATGTTAATCACAAAGGATGAGCGACAAAATGTCGTGAAGCTATAATTGTATTTTCATCTCTTATTCAGACCAGTTAATTCGGGTGTTAGAAATTGATCAATCTGTACTCTACACGTGTATGGTTGTTACCATTTGATTTTTGATTATAAATACGACCTTAGCTCATCAACAGAGAGATGTGAAAGCTGAGTTTCATGATCTCAGTATGATATGTTCAACTAATATGGTATCAGAGCATTTTTAGGTTTGTCACCATCGGAGATTCTAAGAGTTTAAGAGGTGCTATGGTTGACGAATCTAGAAGTTCAACAAGATGTCAAAGTGTTCATGGAGCAATGGATACAACTTCGATTGCTCATCATCTTGTTGGTCCTTTTGGTAATTCCTTAAACTAGACTTGTTCGATCAAACTTAATAGTACGAATTTCTCATTATGGAAATTGATTGTAGTTCCTCTGTTGGAAGGATGTGGATTTGATGGATTTCTTTTAGGAACGGTGGTTTGTCCTCTTATATTTCATGAAAATGGAAATGTTAATCCCGACTTTCAAGAAAGGTTTCATTATGATAGAATGTTATATGGTTGGTTGTTATGCTCACTAGACCCTGAGATTGGCAATCAAGTTAATACTTCTCAAGAATCTGGTAAAAGAACAACATGTGAACTATAGAATTGTATTTTAGATCAATGTGGATCTCATAACAAAACACATATTTAGTTTCATAAGACCGAAATTCGTACAACAAGAAAAGGTTTTATGAAAAAGGATGAATATCTGAAGAAGATGAAAGATATATTTGATAGTCTTAGTACTACTGGTGCACCAATTTCAATTTCTGAATTGATTTCTTGCACATTAACTGGCCTGGATTCTGAATATTTGCCCATTATTGTTGTTTTTGAACATAAAGATGTACTTACTTTGCAAGATTCACGGTCTACTTTGTTAAGTTTTGAAGCAAAACTGGAACGGTTGCATAGTATTGCAAGGATGAATTCTTTGAATCTTCATTCACCAAATCAAGTGAATTCAGCACAAATCAAATCTGGAAATTCACATTTATGGAATAATGGTAAAAAGATTTCTGGACATGATGGTAGAAACATCAACAATAGAGGAAAATGAGGTCAATCTAACAGAGGAAGATGAGGTTTCAGGTTTCTAAATAACGACAAACCTACTTGTAAAATTTGTAACAAGGTAGGACACACAGTAGTTGTTTGCTACTACAAGGCTGATATGTAGTATATGGGATTACAAGGATTCAACAACAATGGTGGATTCACATTAGTTCTCAAAATTCAAGTTTCACAAACATAGGAATGAGAGGAGATATGACCAATGGTATTAGTGCTCGTTTTATTGGTACTTATAGTAATGTAAGTGCTAATAATCAGAATTCAAGTTTCTTTTCAGTTGAATCTATTGGTGATCACAGTTGGTATGCAGACAGTGGTGCTACTATCCATATTGCACCAGATCAGTCTCAACCGTCCAACTGCTCTCCCTACACAGGTATTGATTCTCTCATTATTGGGAATGGTAATTCATTACTAATTTCATGTGTAGGATCAGATCATATTACATCTGCTGCCCCGAAACTCAGATTTACAAATACTTTATGTGTTCCTAAAATCACATTGTTTGGTGAAGGATTCTTTAACTGAATAAGTCTTGCTGCAAGGGATTCTCAAAGATGGATTGTATTAGTTTACTAATTCTCGAAGTTCAATTTTTACATCAAATAAGCAAGGGATTCCCAAATTTCATTCCTTTTATTTCTGCAGAAGCACTCCTAGTCCCTCATTGGAAATAAGCAATGGATAAGGAGTTTCAAGCATTAATATCCAATAAAACTTAGACTCTTGTACCTTCATCACATCATCAAAATATGGTTGGAAACAAATGGATCCTTACAATCAAAAGAAACTCTAATGGGAGTATTAATAGATACAAGGCTTGTTTAGTTGCAAAAGGTTTTAAACAAGTTCCTGACACTGATTTCTCAAAGACATATAGTCATGTGGTGAAAGCTTCTACTATAAAAGTAATTGTATCCATTGCAGTCTCATTTAGGTGGCCATTATGACAGATTGATATCAATAATGCATTCTTAAATGGAACTCTTGATGAAGAAGTTTATACCCATCAACCTGAAGGATATGTAGATGTTACTCAACCTGGTATGGTGTGCAAACTACAAAAAGCTTTATATGGTCTCAAACAAGCTCCACGATCCTGGTTTCATAAGTTGAAAGATCAATTATTATCTTGGGGTTTTAAAAATCCCCAATCTGATAATTCCCTCTTCATTACCAGATATCGTGGCAGTACAATGTATGTCTTAATGTATGTTGATGATATCATAATTACTGGTGCCAGTTCTGTTCATGTTCAGGAGTTTATTACAAAACTTAATCAAAAGTATGCACTTAAAGACAATGGAGATTTGAATATGTTTCTGGGATTTGAAGTTCATAGATATGACAGTGGCTTATATCTTACTCAAACAAGCTATGTTCATTCTCTTCTTCATAAAGTTGGTATGAGTAATGCTAAACTAGTTGATACACCTGCAATAACTAGCAAGGACGTTTCATCTTATTATGCTCCCTTGTTTAATGATCCTACTCTATACAAAAGCATTTTTGGGGTTTACAATATGTTGTTCATACAAGGCCAAATATTGCCTTCATTATTAACAGGCTCAGTCAATTCCAACAATCTCCTACACTTCTCATTAGCAACCATTAAAGAGAGTGTTAAGATACTTAAACGGTTCTGCTGAGTTTGGATTATGCTTTAAATCTAGCTATAAACTTCTTCTTACTGGTTATGCTGATGCAGATTGGGCATCATCAGTTGAAGATAGAGAATCTATTACCGGATATGCAGTTTACTTTGGGACTAATCTTTTGTCATAGCAGTCCAAGAAGCAAGGTGTAGTTGTTAGGTCCAGTACTGAAGCAGAATATAGAGCCTTAGCTCACGTTTCTACTAAAATCTAATGGCTCCGATCCTTGTTGTCTGAGTTACAATTTCCTCTTCTTGCTACTCTAATGACTTGATGTGACAATATGAGTGCAGTTGCATTGGCTCATGATCCTGTTTTTCATTCTAGAACAAAGCATATGGAGATTGATATTCACTATATTAAAGATAAAGTTCTTCAAGGAAATTTGTTAGTTCATCATGTTCCTACATATGATCAGGCGCTGATTGCTTCACCAAAGCATTATCTTTTTCTAGATTTCATTCTTTAAAATCCAAACTTGGGGTTACCTTACTTCCCGTACGTGTGACGGGGGATGTAAGTGTTAATCACTAAGGATGAGTGACGCAATGTAATGAGGCTATAATTGCAACTAAGATAATAATTATATAATGTCACTATATAATTAAGATGACATTTTTAAAGTATCATTAAATATTAAAGATGGCAGTTTTAAAATTGTCATTATAAGTTGCACTAGAACAATTTGAGCTTTTAATAGCACCTAATAGATAGAGGTTTTAATTAACCCCCATGAATTAGATAATTTGAGCTTTTAATAGCACTTAATAGATAGAGGTTTTACTTAACCCCTATGAATTAGACAATTAGGCTTTTAATAGCACTAATTCATAGAGGTTAAAAAACCTTTATGGAAACTCTGGCCCAAGAACAACAAATTCCCTGAACACTCTCGCAATTGCTCCTCTCACTCGGTAGCACTCGCACTCGCGTCCATCATCGTCATCGTCAACACTCAATCGCAATCGCCATTGTTGGGTGGTTGAGCTCGGATTCAAACCATCTCTCTCTCTCTCTCATAGTCTCCTCACCTTCATCGCCTCATCGACTGTCTCTCACAGTGACGAAGACCATGGCTAGGGCGGCTGGAGAACCAGTTGTCTCTTCTATGGATTTCACTCCTCTTCACTTGATTTGGCGATTAGACTGATATAGGTTTCACATCTGGGGTTTGGTCCTCCTCCGCCTTGCCTCTTCTTCATCTCTCTCGAACTTTCTTCGATTTCAAGACCAGTTATCCAATCTGCAAGGTTAGACTCGATCAATCTCAAACCCTAACGATTCAATTTGATGAAGCTGTGAATCTTTGGTTCTGTTATTTAGTTTTGATCATCTAGACTGATTTACAGTCTCGCTGTGTTGATTAGGCTAGCTGAGATTATTTCTATGGTTCTATGGTTTGTGTTGAATTGGCTGTGGTAAATGGTTACTGATTTACAGTCTCTCTAAGTCTCTATATTGATTAGGTTAACTGAATTTTGTTTTTAATGGTTTTGTGACTTGAATTAGCGATGAATATAGTTGATTTCATAGGTTCTATGTTGAATTGGCATTGGTGATTGATTCGCTCTAGATCGAAAGTCCGAGCAAATTTTTTACTCTATAGATTGAACTATGATTGATTATTGAACTACAATGATAGGTGCCTACAACTAATTGATTATTGAATTTGAATATTTCTGTTGGAATAGATTTGCATATTTTAATAAGATTATATCTGGCAGCATAGAGACCTTAATTTGGAGCAAGAGTTTTCCCTGAAACACATGATGTGTAATGCGCTCGATAGACATTTTTTGAAAGTGAGAATTGTTCGCGGTTGGTGCAGAGTAGGTTATAGTATATAAATAAGAAATGCAGTAAAAGCACAACTTTAACAGAAAAAAAGTTCACCAACTCGATAATTAAACGACCATAACAACCAAGCTTCGCAGTCCAAATTAATTAGGGTAGGTTACATGGACCAAAAGTTTATAGTCCGCTTGATTTAAGTAGTTGGATGATGTGCACAAATTCACATGATAAATTGAGCATTCCCTTTTATATCAAGTATTTCAAAAAAAGCACCTATACACGCGACATGTCTTTATCATAGAAGTGATTCTGATCCTAACTTATGTTGTCCCTTCTAGCCTCAATTCAGTTTTACTACTTCGCTTCTCGTTATTGTTTTTATTTGTTTTTGCAACCCAAACCTTATTTCACCATAATCTAAGAATCCATATAATCGTATTAAAGCCTAACTATGTCTATGCTACTTGAATATTATGTGCAGCAGTTGTACAAAAGTGGACAAGTATGTTTACATTATAGGAAAAAATTAAGCAATGTCGTTTAGGTGTAGCTTAAGATGTTAAAGAGAATTCGCTAACGAAGTGGATGGCTCATTGGTTCGGTATGGGGTTACTCGGATTTAACGTCGGGAGGTTGAACCTTATAGTGGAAATTTTGTTTTTGTTTTGTTTTTGTTTTTGTTTTTGTTTTTATTTGGAGGCAAGTGCATGTAGTTGTTCTGTCCATATATGTGATTCACATAATTGTTAAATCTTCAAGAGTTTGTTTTAGTTCTTATTCACACCCAAATATGTTGCTAGACTTGTATGTAGTACATTTAGAAGTTGTTTCTCTCGTTTCTTTGTTTTTTTGTTTTCTTCTTTGTTTCTTTTGTTCATGAAAAGACCATTTGCAAATAAAGTTGTTAATTTATTTTTTTCATTTCCTACCTATGTAATACTATTTGCATATGTTGGTAGACTTGTATGTACTAGCTTGTGCTTTATGTCCATTGAGCATAGCTTCAAGTTTGTCGTAATAACTCAGTACTATTGATCAAGAACAATTATAAAGTTTGCGTTTGTAGTTTCCTTGGTTTTGTGTTGACGATGTGTGTTTGTGTTGGATTTGGGTTTGTATTTGGATTCGGATTGGATGTGAAGTAGAGTGGAGTGATGTGATCTTGGTTATTTACGTTTGTTATGTAAATAGTAGTAGGGATTGCAATGGTCATAATTGGATAAATTGTATGCTGAATTTTGGATAAATTGTATGCTTGTCTTTAGATATTGATGAATAATTACCTTGTTGTATGTGATTGCATATATGAAGGGGAAGGTACGGCTGTGATGGGGGTGGATTGTCAGGACATTTGATTTGGGATTCAGGACTTGTTCTGTTTAGTCCATATGTGAAATTTTGAGTTTTTATTGGTGTATATGTATGTTTCACAATTACTTTATGTTTTTTCATTTAAGCTCTTATTTTACTTGTAGTATCAATTAGTATCAATAACTTTCTCTTTAGTAAGTGTTGAATTAAAGTATCACTTTAATTCAACACAATTACTTTGTGTTTTTGATGCTCAAATCAATGTTGATCAATAAAAGTCTTGTCTTTTATATGCGAAAAAAATTAGTACTTTGTTGTGCGTTTATTATTATGTTTGTTTAGCCATATTAGTGTCATTGGAATTTTGTCGTAGTACTTTCATCTCCATAGTGCTTTATAATTGCCTCATCCCACGGCTTGAGCTTTATAACCTTTTTAAGGTGCTAAGATAAAAATGAGTATTGCAATTATCCAATTCTATGGTGTTATGTTCTTGTTGTTGCTCTTGCCTGCATTGTGTGTGTCCCAGGATACTTACACTTGCTCAAGAGCTACATATTATGGAAGCCCTGACCGTTTAGGGACTCCAAGTATGATTTCTCATCACCTCTCTTATACTCCTTAATTAGTTGGGGCCATGTGTGTTTGAATGTAAAGGTCCCTATGAGGATTTGGTGCCAACAGATTACCTATATGTAGATAGCTTCCAAGCTTTGTGATCTTTTTAATTAAAAATGGATCATAAAGTAAAATTTACTTAATAATTTGTAACAATAATTGAATTCATGCCCAATATCTCTAGTAAATATTATCGTTCTTCAACTTTAACAGAGCAAGGATTACAATCTCATGATGGATAAAGGTTGGGCCAGACATTCGAGGTTAATATTATCATATCATCTTTTTATAGTGATAGAAGCATTCAAATTTTTTGTAAGGTTGAAACTTACTATTCAAAGTTTTTTTTGTTATTAGAGTTTCAAAAGAATATTGTAAAGGAACAATGCATTTGTTCTTCAAGCTCAAGCTAGAGAATGACATCCAAAAGGAATTAGTTGTCCTTGTCAAAACTGTCAAAACGTGACTCATGTGAAGTGTGATATTGCTTACAACCATCTAATCATATATGGATTGGATCCCATGTATACAATTTGGTTCCATCATGGAGAGAGTAGCCCCATTGTAAGGAATGAAGTTGCAAATGATGAAGGGGATGAAGTTACTAAGGATGAAAGGGATGAAATTACTACGGATGAAGAGGATGATGGGGATGGAGTTGCTAGAAATGAAGGGGATGGAGTTGCTAGGGATGAAGGGGATGAAGGAAATGGAGTTGTTAGGGATGATGGGGATGGAGTTGCTACGGATGAAGGGGATGAAATGGATGATGGGGATGGAGTTGATAGGGATGAAGGAGATGGAGTTGCTAGGGATGAAGGGGATGGAGTTGTTAAGGATGAAGGGGATGGAGGGGATGAAGATCTAGAAGATGTCAATATCCAAGTTGACGACGAAAGGTTATTTGAAGAGGACAGAACTCCACCGCTCTATTCAGGTTGCATAAAGTACACAAGATTTTCTGTCGTCGTGATTTTGTATAAACATAAAACTATTTATGGTCTATCTAATAATGGTTTTAATGAACTATTGAAGATTATGGTAGACATGTTGCCACAAGAAAATATTATCCCTAAGTCGTTGCAAGAGGTGAAGAAGTTGCTAAAGGAATGTTAGCTTCATTATGAAAAGATTCATGCTTATGTGAATGATTGTTGCTTATTTAGGAAGGAAAATGAAGCTTTAGATGCATGTCCTAAATGCAAGTCATCTAGATGGAAAGTAAGTAAATCCAACAAAGAGACAAAAAAAAAAAATTCCTGCTAAGATCTTGAGATATTTTCCTATCATACCGAGATTCAAAAGAATGTATGGGTCATTGGATATAGCTAGGAATTTATTGTGGCACTCTTCCCATTTGAGCTAAGATGGTAAGATGCGAAACCCAGTAGATTCAATAGCATGGGATTTAGTTAATCACAAGTGGCCTGAGTTTGCATTAGAGCCTCAGAATCTTAGGCATGGCCTTTCTGCGGATGGATTCAATCCTTTTCGTGATTTCAGCTCTCCATATAGTTGTTGGCCGGTAATGTTAGTCACTTACAATTTTCCTCCTTGGCTATGCTTTAAGGAAGATAGTATGATGTTAACATTATTAATTCTAGGCCCAAAACAACCAGGAAATGACATAGATATCTATCTACAACCTTTGATTGAAGATTTGATGAAGTTGTGGAAGGATGGGGTAGTTGTATTTGACGCGCAACTCAAAGCATTTTTAATTTGAGAGAAATTTTGTTGTGGACGATCAACGATTTTCCAGCTTATGGGAATTTAGCTGGATGTTTTACAAAAGGAAGTTTTGCTTGCCCAATTTGTGGGGTTAATACATGTTCAACATGGTAGACTTCAAGCAAGAAAATTGTATACATGGGCCATAGACGAATCCTTGAGCGTGATCACATTTTTCGAAATAAAAGTACTTCATTTGATGGAACTAGGGGAAAAAAGACAAAAAGAAAGAGAGATGTGAATCAGGGGAAAGAGGCACGAAAAGAAAAATGAAAAAATCAAGGAAGAAGAATACATCTGAGGTCATTGAAACCACCTGAATCTGGAAGAAGATGTCCATATATTTTAGTTTGCCATATTGGGAGGTATGATACTAAGTTGATGTGTAAATGTTTTTTCAATTATTTGAGATTGCATTAAACTATTCATCGTTTTTTTAGCACTTGGTTTTACGCCACAATTTGGACGTTATGCACATCGAGAAGAATGTTTGTGAAGGTATTATTGTCACAATTCTTTATATAAAAGGTAAATCAAAAGATGGACTTAGTTCACGAAAGGATTTGGAAAAGATGGGAATTCGGTGGAGATTGCATCCTCAAGTTCGTGGAAGTCAAATATATCTCCCAGCAGAATCATTTAGACTTTCTAAAGTTGAGAAGCATATATTTTGCCAAAGATTGTCGAATATGAAACTTTCATAAGGTTATGGATCCGACTTTGCAAATCATGTATCACTAAAGGATTACACCATTGTAGGTCTCAAATCTCATGACTATCATGTATCACTAAAGGATTGCACCATTGTTGCTTTGAGAGGACTTCTACCCAAAGGACCTCGGATTGCAATATTTCGATATTGTAATTTTTTTAATGAACTATGCCAAATAGTTATAGATAAAAATAAACTCTTGGATCTTGAGAATGGAATTGGAAAAACTGTATGCATGTTAGAGAGATATTTCCCTCCTTCGTTTTTCGATATCATGGTTCATTTACCAATCCACTTGGCAAAGGAAGCTCGCTTAGGTGGACCGGTCCAATACTGGTGGATGTATCCATTTGAAAGATATATGAAAAATCTCAAAAGTTAATGTAAAAATCGAGCAAGGCCACAGGGATGCATGTCAGAATGTTATATTGTCGATGAGTGCATGCGATTTTACAGTAGAAAGTTAGAACAATCAACTGATATTGGAGATCAAGAACGTCAGGACAACAATATTCATAACGAGGCAATGCTGGAAGAAGAACCAATCTCAGCAGTACATACAAAAATGTTGTCAGACGATATGTTGGAAGAGGCACATCGATGTATATTGTTCAATTTGAAGATTGTTGAACCTTATTTGGAGTAAGTGTGATAGTTAATTAGATTATTTTGTTGATTTGAATTCCTGATTCGATTTCTTAATTTATATGTTTAGAATGCATATCAATGAGTTGAAGCATAGAGACAACAGCCTTGGAAGGAGTGCAAGCCAATTATGGATGAAACATACAAAGACATTTAATGAATGGTTTGAAGAAAAGGTTGTAAGGTCTTCAACTATATTTTTAGGTTCAATTCCAACAATTATTTTAAAACTTGTACATTTTCTCACAACTTCCGTGTATATCTCTATAGGTTAAGTCTTAAAATGTTGATGTGTCAAACATGTTGCATTGGATTTCTCGTAAACAAATAAAAAATGCACTTTCTTGTTCAGGTTACGCAATTAATGGATTAAAGTTTCACACAAGAGATGTTGAAAGAGTTACTCAAAATTCTAGCGTGTTTGTTGAAGGTGCCGATAGCCTTTGTAGATCAAGTTCACGGGATAATGCACAAAAAAAAAGTGAAGTTGATTATTATGAAGTTATAAGAGAGATAATTATATTGGATTATTTTGTATATCGATTTCCCTTCTTCATGTGTGACTGGGTTAACGAGAGAAACGGTATGAAAGTTGAAGATAGGTTTACCCTAGTAAACTTTAACCAATGCCACAATCATAATGATCCATTTATTTTGGCAACTTAGGCCAAACAAGTGTTTTATTCTAGTGAGAATGATTCATCAAACTGGTGCGTTGTGTTAAGGGCACCTCCTCGATGATTGTACGATATTGCAATGTACGACGAGAATGCGCAACCATCGTTTTCTGCTGATGACATATTGCGCGTAGATTTGGACACTTGCGATGAAGATGAAAGTTATGTTAGAATGAATTGTCAAGGTCAATTTGTGTGATGGATTTAAGTCGCAGCCTTATTCACGAATGACTGATCAAATGCTTACATTAATCACTTTATGACTGATTAAGTTGTAGCAATATTATTATCTTCTTTTATTCTTGTGCTAATAATTTCTTTTTTGCTTTTCTTTGTCTTTTCACATGTTCTCACTGGAGCATTTGCAGGTGTTTTTTACAACCATCATATTTTCTTGTTGACATAGCGTGTGTAGATTTGAGGAAAACAAATGTATAGGGAAGAGGTAAAAAGTGATTTAGTTAATCACTTTATAGGTCGATGAATTTATTGGTGCTCATTTACTAATTATGATATTTTCTTTGGCTGAATGAATAGAGTTCAAAAGCTGTAAAAAAGAAAGCAAGAAAAGAAAAGCAAGCTATAGAAGCATTGATGAGTCGAAACTCAAATGTTGGTGTGAGGATAAGGTGTCCGCAAAGTTCTACATATGAAGCACCACCTTCATCATATGACTCTCGTTCTCAATCAATAATTTAGGAGCTTCAATCAACAATAACGAGAACAACAAGAAGAAGAGAAACAAGAAGAGGAAGAACAAGAAGATCAACAAGATGAACAACAACAAAGGAAGAAAAGAGGTCCAACCAAGCTTCCTTCACTTGCTAGAAAGAAAAAAGTACTCGTTACTTTCAATGATAGAAATCAACCCATTGGTGAAAATGCAGATGTCTTTTCTTCTTTCTTGGGAATCGTGTCACGCAAAATGGTGTTGATTACTTTGTCAGATTGACGCCAACTTAAGGGAGATAATAAGAAAAGAATTTGGAAGTTTATTGAGGTTAGACTTTTATATTTTTATATAAAAGTATAAAAAGTACTCTATTTGATTGTGTTCCATTCTCATTGCAGGAAAGATTTATAATTCCGGATAAAGCATCTCATGAAAAACATATATTACAAAGAATTAGGTGATTGTTTGGAGCATGGAAATCAAGGCTTACTAAGGAGTTAGAAAATGGCAACGACAAGGAACCTGCCACAATTGATGAAAAGTTATGGAAAGAGTTCAAAAAACAAAGGAGATCTAGCAACTTTCATGAACAAAGCAATAAAGCTAAGGAAATTAGTGCAAAGCAAACGATTCAACATACGACAAGTCGAAAAGGATATGCTCACCTTGAATATGAGATGACAATTTTTATTCATTTATTCTATTACTTATACCTATATTTTAATCTTGTATTATTTATTATTTATTTTTTTATGCTTATAGATTGAAGAAAAAGACGGTGCTACTGTTTCTAGAGCTGGGGTGTGGATTAGAGGGCATTCAAATAAAAATGGGAAACCACACAATGCCAAAATTGCCAAAATTGTGGTGAATTAACTAATAGATCTTTTATATTTTATATTATTAAGTTTTACTTCCATTTGATGCAAATAGTAATTGTTTGTTTTGAAGGATAAAATCAATGCATGTAATCAAAGTCAATGCTCGGAATCTACTGCTCAATCAATTAACAATGACCCTATCTCACAAGTTTTTGGTACTGAACACCAAGGTCGAGTGAGAGGTCTTGGTTTTGGAGTAACTCCTACCGGTGTAGGAGCAACAACTCATAATAACGCTATCATCAAAGAACTTATGGGTTTGAGAGAGAAGTATGAAGATTTATCTTCCTATGTTTTCAATCAACATAAACAGGTACAAATTGATATTTTCACTATACACATATGTATATTTATTTATATTGTGAACAATATTCATTCTTAAATTATGTTGGTTATTTTTATGATAGGGTCAATAAGGAGGATTCGGACACACTTGTACATGCCAGGTAAAAAAAATATTAAATTATTGAACGTAAGTGTTACGGATAATGAAACTTCATAATTTTTTATTAAAGCCACAAAATGAGAACTCTTCGAATAAGTGTAGAATGAAGTGCAAGTTGATCGATTGGGTTGTTGGTGCCCATATAGCGGCAGAATGAGAGATTGCAATAGATGACCCGCTACATGTTGTGGAGGGTGCTCTTATCGGGGTTGGATCTTACATGGTGTGGGTGCAAACAGCCATTGACCACAATGCTTTGATATAGAGGACTCAAGCTAATATGAGGACAATAGAGCAAGCTTTAGGGAATTGATTCCATGGCCCAAACAACATGTCTTCATACCTAACACTTGAGGAAAGTACGTTTCAACCATTTATTTTTATTTTTTGACTCATCTTGTGTCTCTAAATTTAACTTTTTTGTGCTTGCAGATGATGGGAAGAGCGTATAGATGGTGCTAGAAACTTGATGAGTTTCAATGTTTCATATTTGTTTCAATATCTTCTTTTCTGTTACTTTTGCTCGTACGTAAGAAAAGAATCTTATTTTGTCTAGTTTTAAGTGCTTTGTATGAGACTAAGCTTTGTTACTTTTGTGTTTCTTTAAATACATTCTGTTTTGCTCTCACTTCTCTATACATACATGTGTGTGTCTCTAACATATAGCCAAACTGGGAAAAGGTTGGTGATCAAATATGGATTAAAGTGAATGTTGAGCAAACTGGTTTCTACAGGGTAAAATATGATGATGTACTTGCAACTCAACTTAAGAAAGCAATATAGGCTGGTTATCTTCAGGTGTGTTCCTACATGGGTTGGACTGGATTTGGTTATGTTGGTATTGAGTTCATCGCTACAATGGCTGGGAATTTCCTTCTTCGCATGGAGGGGCAGAACCAATCGTTGAATGGATCGCCTCTACCATTCCAGGTGAAGCCAGGTGAGTAATATTATGTTTGAAGTACTTCAGTGAATGCACAAATTCTGTTTATGAACATCTTTTTTTTTTGTTGGCGAACGCCCTTCATCGTTGGCGACTTGGCTGGAGAGTGCGGCTACCATAGCATAGAGAGGAATAATTCTCGCATATTCGAGGATGAGGAAAAATAATGGAAAGATGCGTGGGAATCCACAAAGAGGTGTGTTGCTTCCATCATTATAGATCACAAGGATTTCAAGTCTTGATCTCAGTATTAGTTGAACGAGCACTAGTCTTTACTTTTGTACTAGGTCTTGGTGTTCCTAACAGTGACAGGTTTTTTGACGGACTTACATGCATCGTGGGTGGTGATGGGCTTGGTGTTTGTGTTAATTGTTGTGATGATGAGATACTCCTCACGCCTGGGGGTCTGTTGTAGACCTCGTCATCAGTCTTGGTGGTGGAGGAGGAGAGCTAATATTTCATTCAGGTTAGAGGAGTTTGGGGACTGGTTTTTTATTAAAGTATGGCCATTTGGGTGGGTGGCCTTTACTCAAGTTATTAATGTCTTATTGCATCTCTATAGGCGCTGATTCCCTTGAGCCTAATGACCAACTAAAGGGCATATGGGACGGCTTTTTGTCTAGTTACTTCAGTGAGTTTTTGCTAGCCATATTTTTTGGATGGTTAGGATTTTGATATTTTGTGAAATGTGTATATAGACATTCTTATAGATATTTTGAGTTCATCGCTGCAATGGCTGGGAATTTCCTTCTTCGCATAGAGGGGCAGAACCAATCGTTGAATGGATCGTCTCTACCATTCCAGGTAAAGCCAGGTGAGTAATATTATGTTTGAAATACTTCAGTGAATGCACAAATTCTGTTTATGAACATCTTTTTTTTGGTACAAGCTTAGTGACATCTTTAGTTCGATTAAATATGATCCAAGATATTGACTGAACTCTAGGTCTTTGAATTTGTTTAATTTTGTAACTTTTATATTTATGGGTTATTCAATGTAGTATAATGTAGCTTAGTGCATTTTAATAGGATAGTATATCAGCAAGTACACAACAAAATTGAAATATGATACAAACGCCTCAAAATATAATGCTAAATGTTGTTTGATTCATTTCATGTCTTTGAAATATGATATCAGGACCTCTGGGGCCATTGGAGATTTGGAGTTTGTATCATATTTCAATTTTGCTATGTACTAGCTGATATACTTAATTTTGGGAATCAAAATCTTACTCAAGATAATGGTCTTACATTATCACAATCTCATTATATTGAAAAGACTTCAAAGAAATTTTGTCATTTTGATTAAAAGTCAGTTTGCACTCCTATCGAACCTCATTTAAAATTAGTAAAGAACACTGGTAGGTATTTATCACAACTAGAGTATTATATTGTGATAGGAAGTCTCATGTATGCTTTGCATTTGACAAGTTAATAATTAGACATATTTTAGAGTATGATTTAGGTTGATTTTAGATATTAATGATGATATTACACTAGGTACTCTCTTGTTTTGTCATTTAAGGTTTTAATAAGGAAAAATGAAGAAATGGTAGAAAAGAGGAAGAAGAGCAAAATGGTCAACCAAAGATCTATACCAGTAATATAAGAATACACTTGGAATCGCTATCTAAATCAGCAACAGAGAAGAGCCAACAAATCATCAGCGAATTCAGAAATACACAAGAAATCACTAGCTAAATCGGTGGAGTACAAACACCAATTTTCAATGATTAACTCAGCAATTTGTGAACATAATGGAATCACTATCAGTGAGGTTGGTTACGAGTTTTTTAGATTACTATGAAGGATTCGAGTTTATCTAAGATTTGTATAGCTTAGGAAACAATAAATAGGACCATAAGGCTTCGAAATCAAGCTCTCCCATATAATCTATAAGTCTTTTATTAGTAATAAGTCAGTTTTTATTGAGTTTATCTTTGAAACTACATTAGAGCTTTGATTACTTCATTAAGAAGTATTTATTTAATTATGTTTTTCAATTATATTATTGCGTTATTTATTTCCAGCATAAATGAGTAGTTTATTAATCTAAACAAACCCCAAACGTGTATATACTTTGGATTGCTATATAGTTATAATGAACTTAATGCTTTAAATCTAATCATACACAATAATCACAGTTTTAATAATTTTTTTTATGTATTAAAACTAATGAGGATTAATATTGTATGCATAGTTGCAAATATGTGTTATTGTATTGTGATTTTGATTCTATGTCTATGATTACTGAGAACAATTATAGAAATAGTAACTAAGATTAATCTGCCACATTACTGAAGTGGATGTTCTAGGTGTTTGTCTTCTAAGTTATCTATTAATTAGCATATTCTAATTAATATTTGATTAGATTAGACATGATTTTCATTGAGTGTCAATGTTATCGTAACTTCTATTTTATTGTGTTTTATCCAACATTTAGATTTGTAATGATAAGGATATGGCTTATTTTTCATTGAATATAGGAAAATTGATGGTTTGCTAAAGGTTATCGACCTATTATGATTTAGGATTTAATAATTTCAAGATTCCATGTTATATGATTATAACTAAGTTATGAAGTGATGTTATGTTCTAGTATTTGAATACAATCCAAATATATTATATCGTTTAGTGGGGGTTTGCTTAGATGTTTGTTTAGATCTTTATATTAAATTGAATTTGAATCTCGTTTGATTAAGTTTGCATTGAATTATTGAATTATTTTAATTAGTTTTGATAATTAAGTTAGTAGTTATTGTTTTAACGTATTTAGTATTTCAATTCTCATTTAATTAGATTAACTAAATTAAGAAAAACAAGAAAAAAATACTTTCTTTAAAAGTTTGCGAAATCTCTATGGAGACGATATCCTATTTACCACTACTAAAAATAATAGAAAAGTATAGAAAACTATTATGGATGCTCGTTCTGTATCAATTTTTGGTGTCATTGTCGGAGATTTTTAAATAATTTCTCAGGATTTTAGACATTGTATAATCAACACACTTCGTCGTGTTAATTCTATAGGATCTTTATATCTGTTTGATCCTGAAATAGATAGAGCTTCTAATTGAAGTTTAATGCAATAACAACTTGGCGAAATTTTAGTTAATACGATAGAGGATAGCAGCAATAATAATAATGATGATGTTGTTAATAATAATAATAATAATTAATGATAAAATAGTTATCAATAATAATAACGACAATAATAGAGAACTTACTTTTAGACAAACAAATCAAAATGTTACTGCATAAGAGCCTATGTGCATAGCATGCCCTGATGGATTTCCTGAATTTGAACTTAGATCTTAATTTATTAGTGTCTTACCTAACTTATATGGTAAAGACAATAACAAAATCCATAAGGGAGTATCAACATAAAGCTAACAGGATGAAACCGAAAGAAGGTACCTTAGAACAAGTCAACCTTAAAGTTTTTCCTTTTGCATTGAAAGATCAAGCATAAGATTGGTTGTTCTATCTTCACTAAGATTCAATAACTACATGGACTCAAATATTAGAAGTTTTCCCAGATAAATATATGCCTGTTAGAAAAATTAGTTCTTATAGAAAGCAAATCACAGTTGCAAAGATGAAAGATAATGAAAATTTTAATGAATTTTGCGATGGATGTCAAATATTAATTTCTTCATGTACACAACATGAATATACTCAAAGTGCTTTATTAAAATATTTTTATGAAAGAATCAGTCACTTTGAACAAAGGTTATTAGATATAATATATGGTGGATTTTTATTTGAAACAGCACCTACTTTAGCAAAAGAAGCAATTAATAAAATAGTTAAAATTGATAAGCAATATGGTGAAAAGATTGAATCCTCGAGAAAGAAACTTTATGTGGTTGATAATAGAAGAAATAATACGTCTAATGATAAAATTGATGAATTATCTAATATGGTTAAGCTATTAATTAATGATAAATATAATAAAGAAGCTTGTTGATTCTCTAATGAGGTTACACATCTTACGGATGTGTGTCCTACTCTACATGAAGAGAATACTGAAGATGTTAATGAAATGATGAATCAATTTTCTAGTCCCCTAAGAAATCAATAAAATAGCAATAATTATTATCCTGGAAAGCCACACCCAAATTTAGAGTAAGACTTGCATAATTTTATGAAGCAAAGTCATCAAAACTTTACAAAGATTTCTCAAAATTAGATTAAGACTAAAACTACTATTAATGAACTGAAAAACCAGTTAAGTCAAATAAATTTAAAAATAAATAAGTTAAGTACTCAACAAAGAAAAAAAGAAGAAAAAAATGACAGCTAATGTCATTCCTACTAGAGAATGGATGGCTGGACAATTGAAATACACAACTTTTTCAGAAAGACTATACCCATAGTATTTAACCAGGGTTGAAGCATATGAAAAATCGTTACAAAATTCTGAAATAATTGATAAGGATGAAAATTATAAGATTTCTAATAATTTGAATGAATATATGTATTCAAATTCTGTCGTTCCACAAAGATTAGCTGATGCTACAGAGGAAAAAATAATGAAGACATTCTTAAAGCATTTAAGAAAATAGAAATCAATAAACCATTTATGAAATTAATTATGCAATTTTCTAATTATGATGAAGTTTTGAAAGAATTCTTTGAATTTAAAAATAAATGTTTTGAAGGATTTAAAGAAAACTTAGGACAAAAGTTGTTTGTTTTAATTAAAAAGAAAATACATTATAAATGTTCTGATCAGGAATGTTAGGAATTCCTATTACATTAAGATCTTATTTTATAAACTTTACTATGTGTGATCTTAGAGCATCAATTAATATTATGTTACTTAAACTATATGAGTCATTGAACATAGGTTCATTGAGTAATACACCTATTAATCCTACCTTAGCTGACAACACAATTATTAAACATTATGGTTCACTAGAAGATGTCTTAGTAAAAGTAAGACTTAGTATTTCAAGCTGAATTATATGTCATGGAAATGGGAAACTCGGCATCATATAAATCTCCGCGTATACTTGGAAGACCATTTCTTAAAACAACTAAAGCAAAGTTAGATATCTTTGAAGGAACGTCTTTAGAATTTGAAAACAAAATTGTCATTTTCATTTCAATGATGAAGATTTCAAGATAATTCTGATGAATCTAATAAGGAAAAAATCGATGATAATGAATTTTTGAAATTAAATCATCATAATTTAAAAGTTGAAGTATATGTTATCAATTTAGTAACAATGGAAGATGAAAATGTTATGACAAAGAATGAATGAGTTGAAGATAGTTCAAATCAAAAGACAATAACCAAAGAATGGTGGGTTAAGCAACCAAATAATGTTGAGAATGATCTTAAAAAGAAAGAGTTTAAAGCTACAAGGAATAAGAAAAATAAAAAGAAGAATCTAACAATTGCCAAGCTTGATAATCCATGAGATATATACATAAACATAAAAATCAAATGGGTTTGGTATTTTAAAGCTATTTGTGATACAGATTCTAAAGAAAACTACATGTTAATTCATTTATTTCTTCATACTCAACTAGAATTGGATGGACTTGCTTCTGAAAAAGTTAAATTATCAAACAGTTATTCAATGAAACTAATAGGAGTGATTACCGATGTACTTGTTCAAGTTGACAATTACATTAATCTCATAGACTTTTTGGCAATATCACACTTCATCAATGAAGATCCTCCATTAATCTTAGGACGACCTTTCTTAATCACTTCGCAAGCTGTCATGGTTACTTTTAACAAGGCAATCATTTTTTGGGTTCATGGCCGAACAATCACTTTTTGGAATGGCGGTAGAGTGAACAATCCTACATTTAAGTTAATAGAACCAGTTTAGAACAGTGTGGTTCAGTCGAGCCAACAATAGTAAAAAAACTCTTCGTGGGAGGCAGCCCATGCTCTATCTTTACTTTCAGTTTTAGTATTAGAATTAGTTAGTTGTTTTTATATTCTCTCAACTTTTAACTTTTATAATAGGGATATTTTAAGAATTTAATTTTGAAATAATTTCATTTAATGGGTGTTGATCGAGCCAATTTCTTTTCGTATTATGATGTCTTTATGCATTAATTTTTATGTTAGTTATTTATAGTAATAAAATTATTGTTTATTACAAATCAGCTTTAAATTCTAACAATTTTGAATAATTCTACCTTTTTATTAGATATACATATGATATATAGGAAAATCAATTAAATTAAAAAAAAGTTAAAATAGGCGTTTGATTCCAGTTTGTACTAGAATTCTCTGAGAAAAGCAGCAGCAATCAACAGAGATTTCAGTGCAATTTCGGGACAGTGATTTGTCACCATTTTGAACTTTTAACTAGGAGAATCGCTGAACTTGTCCCTGAGCCATTGAGGCTCATTTTCAGCGATTTAGGCAGTGATTTCCAAGTTAATCCTCTTAAACCCTGATTCGCTGAGAACGACTACATGTTTTTAAAAGTAAAAACCTAAAATTGCCACATTTAACCATTTCACACTCACAAACCATTGCAAATTTTCAATCAAGAGACCAATTTCTGACTAGATTCAACATTCCAAACTTAGATTTCAGTGTATTTAAGTGATTCCCACCTTAATCTTCACATATTCAACCCAAAAAGTTTGTGAGTTTTGAGAGTATAGAGCTAACTAGGGTTTGAGCAAGGGGAATTGAAAGTTGGAGCTTGAAGGAGTGTTCTAGAAAAGTTTACAGTTCCAATCTTGAAAGATTCACTTTCAAGAAGGTAATCAATGAAAACCCTAACCTTTTATTGAGTATATTTTGAGTTTTTCATTTATTTTTGGATTTTTACGTAGTTTAGAAGCTAAATTTTGAAATTTTTACTTTAAATTGGTTTCGATATCGAATGTATTCAATTATAATACTATCGTGGGAGTGGTGTGATAATTTATTTATTGAAATTGGATTTTTAAACTATTTTTAATGCATGGCGAATAGATTAAGTTTTGTACACAAACTAATTTGAGACTTAGTTTCAATTGAGTTTGGCGGGTTATTTGTGTTTGACTATCGCATGACTTGAATTACTTAAGAATGATTGTTTTTATCAATGATGTTTTATTGATAAGTTTCATGTGAATTTCTAACTCTCGATTTATAAATGATTCTTTCAATGAATTTCACCTTATTAGATAGATAAGTCGAATTTCACTGAACATTTTTTCAATAATTTGGTTTTAAATAGTTTTTTGAGGTTTATTCCTTTACTTGCATTTATTGAAATGGATGTAAGTGGAAAAGGTAGATATTCGAGGGAGGAGAAGGGAAAAGGGAAGATAGTAGAGAAACTCAAGGATAAATCCAAAGCTACCCCAAATAGACCCACGTCAATTTCTTTCAATACACTTAGAATTAGACCACAAAGAGAGTCTACTCCACCTTTATCATTTGCTATAATTCTAAGGAAGAATATAAGGATGAGGATGAGGAAGTAGAATAGAAGATACAGACATGGGCGAAGAATTATGTTCTTAGGGAGGAAAATTTTATCAATGAGAAAGCCTTTACCAAATTTAAGAATGATTTAATGATAGAAAGGAAGTTGATCTCGGAGAGGGGATTCAATGTGAAAATGAATTGCAATATAAGCCTAAGATCTTAGATGTCATTGTGGCAAGAAGCTGAGGATTATTGACTACGGACAATAACTATTTAGACCTTGAAGATGTTCCTAGTGAGAAAAGATGTGATATTTTAGTGCAAGAGTTTTATGCAAATGCCTATGGAAGTGACAATAAGACAGAGTCACGAGTTAGAAGAAGAATAGCGGATTATTCTACTGCAAGAATAAACTGGTATTTTGATTTACTAGAATTTCACAAAGAGAAAATAATGAGTACCAAAAGCCTGAATATGCGATTAAGTGTTAGGTTTTGGGGTTCATACGCAGCAAAAAATTCAAAACAATTTTTTTAAAACCCCAATAAGATAAAAAAAAATAAGTTCCACTAAACTTGTTCTACAAAAGTAAACCTTACCTTAATTCATGATTTCGTTTTTTTGATTGTTCGATTTCCAAGACATTCAAGTGCACGTTCACTATCAGAAATCCACACACGAATGGTGACCATAATTTGGAGTGTTAACCCCAAGAGAGAAAGGAAATATTTTTCTTTCTTTCTCAATATCCAGAGAACTCGAAAATAGCAAAAACAAAAATGTTATTTTGTTTTGAGGTTTCAATCTCTATTTATATGTCTAGATAAGCCTCTATTAATAAGTTATTATGTAACAAATCGTAAGGGCTTTATGTCATAAATTTAATCATATAAAATTCATTACTCTGGATATATTGAAATTGTGCAAAGCTATTTTGTATGTGCAACCCAATAGGTTCATGCGACTTTGGCAATGAATCAAATTCATTTAGGTACATGTCAAAAGCGGTCTCTATCAAGGCATTATGACTACCCAAGCCGCATGAATATCAAAATCGATACAACCTAATGAATAAGTCTGCAATATTATGAGATAGTGAACTACAAAGTTGTCGTGCTTTACCACATTATCATGGGATTGAGATATTTGGATGTTGACAAGATTATTTATGAGTCCGTAAAAATTCCATCAAAACCAAGAAGAATGATGAATTACCCTTTACTTTGGGGATTACGACTTTTTGTAGAGAGGATCAAGAAAACACGGCAGGACTTGAGATGGATGTTTTACCAAAGAATACCATCACAGATGAAGTAATAGAGAGATATGATAAATTGATGTTATGAAGAATTTGAAGATGAAATAGAGAAGACTGAGATAGCCAAAAGAGAGACAGAGTAAATTAGAAATGACACGAGGAAAGTTTTAGAGGAAATGTCAAGATTTAGAAATGATCTAAATGTGGAGCAACTTGTTAAGGACTGCGATGGACTATACATAGAAGAGTTAGAATTGGCCTTTATGGGCACAATTCTGTGCAATCAAATGACAACTCTGAGGAATCAAGAACTAGTGTTCGAGAACCAAAGGGCCTAAGCTAAAAATATTCACAAATTGGAGAGAACAATGTCTAAAAGACATAGAATACAATGAGGCACAGAGGTTCTTGTATCGTCTACACAAATGAGGCTACCGTTTAATAGTAGTCTTAATATTCAACACTCGTAGGTCAAGACTACACCATCTATGATCCTGTTTTGAGTTAACAGTCCCAAAGGATTGATCCAGTGGAGGATGATATGACTTCCGGGCAACGACATTGATTTTTTTACTTCTTTTTTTGTCTCTGAGTGAAGATGTGTGAGTTCTTTCTTGTAACTCTTGCGATGATACTCTATGTGATTTGTGGTGATATATTCTATTTGATAAGTGCTTAGTGATGTGATATAATTGATAAAGTGCTTTGGTGATATATTTGATGCTACATTTGATATACATCGGTGATTTTTATTCCAATTTTTATACACTCTGTTTGATGAAAATTATATGTTGAGTTTAATTTTATATATTCACGATCCAATTTATGATTATATCAACTCGTTTTTACTTCACAAGGTATATTTGTTTTGTTAGAAACTTGACTTGATTTTTAAATCCTAAGGACAAATTTTGGAATGAATTTGGAGGTATTTTAGGTGAAGTATGAAAATAATAGCAAAGAATGCAAGTAAAGAAAAAAAAAGGTAGAAGATAAGTCAAGAATTAATCCAAAATGTTGAAACTTTTGATATGATATTCAAGTGAGTTGATGAAATTTTTCAAATTTCTTTTTGAATTCAAGTATGAATTTCATTTTACTTTATTTCTATTTAAGAGAAGAATGAAAATGAATATATATATATATATTAATAGATTTTGAAAAGAAGTGATATTTTTTTACCCAAGTGAATTCTATGATAGAAGGAATCAACTTTGTACCTTTTTTATTAACTTTACTAGTTGATGTATGCACTAGATTGATTACCTTGTGTTAATCATTAGAATAGGTAGAAGATCGAAACAATAGTGCAAGATGAACAAGAAAGATTTATAAGAATTTCGTGATACAAAACCTATTAATTAAGTATTTTTATAGTATATATAGAAAATTATTATGCCACAATTGAAAGAAGAAATGAGTTAGAAATCGATAACTTTATATAAGTTAGAAAGAATATTTTTTCAACTTTAATGGATAGTGAGAAGGGCTAAATTGAGTTTGCAAATATATAGAGTCTTATAGATTCCATAAAAATAGAGCAGGAAATCTATAGTGGAAGAAATGTGAGAACATCCATAGGAAGTGGAGCAGGGACTCAAAAAGCAAAAGAAAATGGAAAAATATATAATATATACAATAAAAGAAAAAATAATTAGGATGAAGTAGAAAATTGAGAGATGAAAAGGTGGTTGTTCTTAAACTCTTCAAAAAAAAAGATTTAGCTCTTGTACTTGATTTTAGAGTTGAGTGAAGCATTTTTTAATCTAACACGTTATAAACGATATATTCATTAGTATCTTGGTAAAATTCCTATTGATTTTGATTGTGATTCTATTTTCCAAGAATTAAAATTAATATAGTGATATTTGTATTTTGAGATTCTATAATAGTCATCGTAAGCTTGATGCTTACCAGTACAGATTGAGAAAAACTTATATTATGTATTGGCCTTGGTAATGAACTTTAAGTTCTAAGAGGTGTTGCATTGGGTGGTTATCATTTTTTTCTAAATCATTTTATTCTATCACAATTTTCATTTACTTGTTGGTAATATGTTTTCCTTTGAAGATCACTTCTACTTAAAAAAAAACTTATAATATTTAAAGTTAAGATGAATTAGATTGAAATCATTATATAAAAAATGAAAATAGAATATGATTAAGAGTATTCTTTTGCTTGGGACTGCAAAGTGCTAAGTTTGGAGGTATTTGATAAGTCAATAATTAGACATCTTTTATATTGTAATTTAGGTTGATTTAGATATAAATGATGATATTACACTAGGTATTCTCTTGTTTTTGTGATTTTATTACTTAATTAGAAAAAAATGAAAAAATGGAAGAAAGAGGAAGAAGAGCAAAATAGTTAACTAAGATCAATGACAGCGATTAGTCATTGATACAAGAATACACTAGGAATTGATGTCTAAATTGGTAGCAGATAAGAGCCAGCGAATCATCAGCAAATTAAGAAGTACACAAGAAATCTCTAACTGAATCGGTGGAGTAGAGAGACCAATTTTCAGTAATTAACTCAGTGATTTGTGAGCATAATGGAATCGCTGACAAATTGCTGGCAAATTAATGAGGTTGGTTACAATTTTTTTAGATTACTACGAAGGATTTGGGTTTATATAAGATTTGTATGGCTTAGGACACTATAAATAGGACCCCTAAGGCTTTGAAATCAAACTTTCCCATTTACTCTACAAGTCTTTTATTAGCAATAATTTAGTTCTTATTGAGTTTATGTTTGAAGCTACATTGGAGTTTTGATTATTTCATTAAGAGGTATTTATTTAATTGTCTTTCAATTATATTATTGTGTTATTTATTTTCAACACGAGTGAGTAGTTTATTAATCTAAACAAACCCTAGATATGTTTATACTTTGGATTGCTATAGTTATAATTAAGGAATCATGATTTTAATGCTTTAAATCTAATAATACACAACAATCAAAGTTTTAATTAGTTGTTTTTGCCTGTTACAACTAATGAGGATTGATATTGTATGCATAGTTGCAAATATGTATTATAATATTGTGATTATAATTCTATGTCTATGATTATTGACAACAATTATAGAAGTAATAACTAGAATTAATCTATAAGGTCGTAGTACTTGAGTGGATGTTCTAGGAATCATGTTCTAAGCTATTTATTAATTAGCATATTCAAATTAATATTTTATTTAGATTAGGCATGACTTTCATTGAGTGTTAATGCTATCGTAATTTCTATTTTATTGTGTATTATTCAACATATATATTTATAATGATAAGGATATGACTTATTTTTCATTGAATATAGGAAAATAGATGGTTTGCTAAAGGCTGGCAACCTATCATAAATTAGACTTTAATGATTCCAAGTTTCCATGAGATATGATTATAATTAAGTTATGAAGTAATGTTATGTTCTACTGTTTGAATTCAATTCGAGTATATGACATTGTTGAGTAGGGGTTTGTTTAGATGTTTTATTCAGATGTTTGTTTAGTTATAGTTTTTAGGATTTATGTGGTAAACTCGATTGGCTCGGACACTAAAACTGATGGAATATATAATTTGTGACTGATGGTTGTGTATATGTGGTGTTTAAAGTTGTTATTATTATATTGCACCGTATGTGTGTACGTTGCTATCGAGTGAGCTAGTGTGACGGGTGTCGCCTCGAAAGGCGTGTCAACGCGGTATTGAGTAGGCGAACTATAGGTCCACTAGGAAACTCGACTAATTCATGTTAGGATGACTAGTTAATTAATTAAAATGGGTAATGTAACTATAGGCTAAGTTGATTAAATTAAAACAATAGGCTATGGCGTACCTTGAAATGCGTATCGAGACGCGGGGCATCGAGTGTCGGGTAGTTGAGGGTTAAAGGAATCACAAATTTGTCAACTTTAGTGAATTAACCAAATGTATTATAATGGGCCTAAGCTAAGTAATTAAATCAAATAAATCAAGGCCTATAGTTTGGTTAATTAATTGGAAACTATAGGATTGTCCTTACGATACACATTGGCACATCTAGGAACCATGTGAGTAACAAATTGGTGTCACTTAGTTTGAGTTAGTGATGAGTTAGTGGGCTAAGTGGCAAGAGATGTACCATTAGATGAGTCTCGGGATATGTAAACCTATGAAGATCAATGGCTAGATATTAATGTCACCTTAATATATAAGATAAGTTGATCAAAACATATGGAATCAAAACCCATTTCCTTTGATGATTTAGGAGAAAATCAGAGAAAAAAATGTGAAATTGAAGCTAGAGATTATCAATTTGAGGTCAAAATGTTAGAGCAAACTAAAGGTAATCTTCTTCGTCATTTTATATATTCAAATGAACTTGAAACTTGTGTGTTTTTTTATGGAATTCAAATTGAGGATTTTGGTCACTGATTTCTAGTGTATCTTGATGAATTATAGGTTTAATGATCATTTCCAATTAGAATTTATCACTAGTTTTGATTGAATTAGGGTTTTGGTTAAAATTGTGATATTGGGAAAAAATAGTGAATGCATATTAATTATGTCAATTTATTAAAACTTTTGATTTAAATCAACTCGAATAGGTTATATTTATGATGGTTCATGACTATTAATTTAATTTTAAGGTTATGGTATGATTTAGGACCATTTGGAGGTGATTTGTAGGGGTTTGTGGATGCAGAACTGCGTTTCTGCATTTCTGCCTAAGCGTAGAGCACGCTCCCCCAATTGAAGGCGTGCTCAACCTCTCTTGGGCAGCTCCAAATTGAGTGACTTTCATAAAATGGCTATATATCCCTTATTTTAAGTTGGATTTCAACATTTTGCCAATCGTTGGAAAGCTAAAAGAGAATACAACCACGTAGAAAAATTAGTTTTGAAAAATAAAGTTATCATCTTTATCGTAAATGAGTCGAAAGTCAACGAATGTGAATAGGGATGGTTTGAAGTTGAATTTAACGGCTGATTTGGGGAATTTTGACTTAATACATACCTTAACACTTGTGAATAACTTAAATATGTAAAATTAGACTTCAGGGACTTAGGGGACTGTAGCTCATGTCGAGGAGCTTTTCCGATCAGATACGAGAGTCCGAGGAAGTCAGAGCGCGGAGTGAGGTGAGTAAACCCATTGGGATGCATCACGGAATTCATGGTTTGGTTTATCGATATTGCATTTCACGTGTAACCGTTGGTGGGCATACATGGGCTTTCACTCCTATTTCGGTTTGCATATATATTAGTTGTGGCTAAATTGCTTGCACGGGTTACTTGTGATAGTGCTCGTGTTGACGGTAGTAGGATATACTTAGGACCGTCGGGGGGGATTAGGGTCGTTCTGATGTGTAACAGTGTCGGGAAGGGACCATGTCGTTTACTGAAGTTGGGATTTAGTCACTGTAAGCCTGTAAGTATATACGTGGTTCTTATTCGATTTTATCGATTCCTGGTTGGTTTGGGTAAGGGTTTTCTCATGATTATATGATTGTTTATTTAATATTGCTTTATTTCCGAGCATGTTTAATTGGTATATGCTATTATTCATTTCACGATACTAGTTTTTCTTATCGTGTGTTGCCTACATTCATGGGAATATGACGTATTATTACTAGGTATTATATCATATGTCTTATAGATTATCAGTTTTATTTCATGAATATTGTGTGACTTCTCTTGAAATTTTACTCACTGGACTCGTCACTATATTTGTAGGGTGACCGAGTGTAGATCATTCGATGAGCAAGGACAAAGGCAAGAAAGTATTGGGCGACTACCTCTGAGATTATGGAGCTTGCTCGTGTGTCACTACAATATGTACATATTTATATTTTTGTCGGATTGGGGACCGTAGAACACTGATTTCATGTATATAGAACTTTTGGTATATTTATCTCGCGTAGATATATACATGGTATCTTTTGCAGAGTTTTCCACTACTTAAGATTGTTAAATGCTGCATAACTTAATTAATTTAAGACTTTCACTATAAAATTTGTAATATAACTTGATAAATAGATCAACTGGTTGATGAAACCATTAATATTCATATAGAAATTAATTTGATAAGTAAGGGTTACATGGGAAAGTGTAAGCAACCAGTTAGATCTCTAGACATCAAAGAAAAGCAGGCAATGACGTGGCAAGGCTTGGTGATATGGAATGCGACATGGTGGTTCTCAAGGTGGCCTAGAAATTGGGGCCACAATAGTTTGGTATTAGAGCAAGGTCGATTATGCCTAGGGGATGTAGCATAACTCAACCTAATACCAAAGTCACAGTTTGGTATCAAAGGGAAGTCGAGCCTATGGGAGTAAATGTAATTATTCTTTAACCTGATACTAACTCTAATGTTGGTGTTAGATGTTGGGGCATGTGCCCTAGGTCAATCCATTAACTGTCTTTATGAATACTTTTAGTTAATAAAATAGAGGATTTCATTTGCTGTTTATTATAATTAATTTGCATGTTTACATTATAATAAGATCCATGGGTATTTACGAAATATCCTAAATGTCCTTAGTCGAACATTATACTGGGAACTATAATGAATTAAGACTAGTGTGAGTCTTGATTGATGATCATATGATGATTATACGTATAGGAATACGAATCAAGATCACAAGTACTTGTTAGGGAACAAAGTACTGGACCGACCCGCTATGAGAACATCACATGGATTAAGTCATAGTTGTTTCTCATGATAAGTATATTTTTCAGTCCTCTGACTTCAGATTATCAGAGAATTCAACATTAGGAACATAGTGATTTGACACTATCAACGTTGTCTTTAACCAGACGATTATAAAGGTTGTGATTGGTTACTATGTGAGCAATGCGATGAAGTTGTGTAATCAAGACAGAATTTGTCCATCTCATATAAAGAGAGATATCCAGTGGATCCCTCAATGTGTTAGACTGTTAAAAGGCCTAGTCTAAGTGAATTGATATTGATCAATGTCACTTGGATGTTTTCAGTCTACCTAGAGATCGAGACTAGTACGATTGAACATGTTGGGTGACAATTCCATGCCTTATGTTTGATCAAAAGGATATCGTGTGACAAAAGATGTTATATACACTATTGATTAGGTTGTATCGATTTGATATTCATACAACTTGGGTAGTCATAATGTCTTGCTAGAGGCCGCTTATGACTTGTATACCAAAATGTGTTTTTGTACACTGCCAACGTTGTATGAGTCAATCGGGTCGCACACTAAGAATGGTTTTGCGAGATTTTTAGATGATTCAGAAAAATGAATTTTATATGATAAAATTCATGACGGAAACGTCCTTGTGGTGTATTACACTTATACTTCTTTAAGTAGGGGTATATGTGTAATTTACTTAACCGTCTATATACAAGGGTTGTATAAATAGACGCTTTAAGTTAAAATACACGGACGAAAGATCAAAAGGTCGAAACTCTATTTTCGTTTTAGAAATGACTTAGGGTTTTTTGGTATGCTCTGGATCGTTTTGGAGAGAAACAAAAGGTGTGGTATTCTTTTGAAGCTACTTCGAATCTCGGCCGCCGTTCGTGTGTGGATCTTGATAGAGGCGTTCGTTGCGCGCGCGCCTTAGAGATCGATCAACCTTCAGAAATGTATATTGCGACTGAGGTATGATAAAGTTTTCATGGTTTAAACGTTTTTAATGGAATTAGATTCGGATCCTGTTGGGGTTTTTGTCAAAATTGTTTTGTAATCTTCGCTGCGTATGAACCCTAAAACCCAACAGTGGTTTCAGAGCAAGGTTCGATTCCATTAAATTCATTGCATGTTTTCTTCTGATATATACATGATATATGATTGAAAGCATGTTAATAGTTGATGTATCCGTGATATACATAAGTTGTCTTTGAGATTTATTATCATGTTTTGTGTATATGATACACATATTTGTGATTTAATTAAAATCAGTTTCGTACATGCTAGTAACCATGTTAGGTTAATTCAAATAATTTTAATGAATTGAATTTTGTGTTCTGTTATCCATGACACCATTAGGTTCGATTGAGATAGTAGTTCATGATTCAATTACATGTTTGTGATTATTTATTTATAAATAATTAATTTTCGAAATTATTTATTTATCTTGTTATATCTATTTTGTTATGAAGTTTCTATTTGATAAAGATAGATAACAAATTAGAATATGAGATAAATATCAAGAATCTTGTTATTGGTGATACACTAGGATTCAAATATCTTAAATCCAAATAAATAATTAATTTTCGAAATTATTTATTTATCTTGTTATATCTATTTTGTTATGAAGTTTCTATTTGATAAAGATAGATAACAAATTAGAATATGAGATAAATATCAAGAATCTTGTTATTGGTGATACACTAGGATTCAAATATCTTAAATCCAAATAAATAATTAATTTTCGAAATTATTTATTTATCTTGTTATATCTATTTTGTTATGAAGTTTCTATTTGATAAAGATAGATAACAAATTAGATTTGGAGATAAATATCGAGAATCTTGTTATTGGTGATATACTAGGATTCAAATATCTTAAATCCAAATAAATAATTAATTTTCGAAATTATTTATTTATCTTGTTATATCTATTTTGTTATGAAGTTTCTATTTGATAAAGATAGATAACAAATTAGATTTGGAGATTTAAGTAAAATCGGTTTCGTTATCCCTATTGGATAGGAGATAAATATCAAGAATCTTATTATTGGTGATATACTAGGATTCAAATATCTTAAATCCAAAATAAATAATTAATTTTCGAAATTATTTATTTATCTTGTTATATCTATTTTGTAATGAAGTTTCTATTTGATAAAGATAGATAACAAATTAGAATAAGAGATAAATATCAAGAATCTTGTTATTGGTGATATACTAGGATTCAAATATCTTAAATCCAAAATAAATAATTAATTTTCGAAATTAATTATTTATCTTGTTATATCTATTTTGTTATGAAGTTTCTATTTGATAAAGATAGATAATAAATTAGATTAGGAGATATAAGCAAAATCGATTTCGTTATCCCTATTGGATAGGAGATAAATATCAAGAATCTTGTTATTGGTGATATACTAGGATTCAAATATCTTAAATCCTAATTGGATTAGGATAAGATGATTAGTTAGATGTGGGCCCGAGTCAATTAAAATGTTTTAATTGACTTAATTTCGGATAAATTAAGGGGTTAATTTATGATAATAAAATCAGCGAAAATTATGATTTTCTATAGCGAATTTTAATTTTCGGAATTGAGATTCGTCTTCTAAAAAAAATTCCAAATTGTTTAGTGATTGAACAAATCAATAAAATATATGATATTTCATTGTTTACATGAAATCACTAAAACTGAATAAAATCCCTCTATTAAATTTTGAGTCTCGTGTCATCCATTTTAAACACTTGTCAAGGCCTCGATCACACTAATATAGTTTCAGCCATAGTTGGGTGTATTGTGTTATCTTGGTGAGACAAGTTGGGTAAGAGTTACCTTAATGTTTAAAATGGTCCGACTTAATAAAGCCATCAAAATAGTTTTGAGCTTTAGGCAAACGATGAGATAAAAACATGCTAAGACATAAGATGTCCCATATCTCATAAAAGGATCTAAAAAATACATAAGATGTAATTGGTAACTGTTACCCACCTAAATAATCTAGTTCTGTGTTTCATGCCATAGTCATCACGAAATTAGGTGAAATATGGATTTTAGTCCCGTAAATATACAGTACGTTTTAGGAGGGTTGTTAATTTAGTGGGAGTCTATTCCTCTATAGTAAAATAAACTTCGCATAATCTTTATTGTAGATCAATGGCCTCTTCAAGTAACAATAATCCCCACATCGCGATCCATCCTTGAGAAGGATAAGCTATCTGGGACTAACTTTCTCGATCGGTTCGAAACTTGAGAATTGTTCTTAAGCATGAACGCAAGTTGTATGTCATGGATGCTCCAATCCCTGAGGACCCACCAGCAAATGCTACGAAAGCTATGAAGGATGCGCATAATAAGCATGTCAACGATTCTACGATGTTGCATGAATTATCTTTGGCAACTATGGTTCATGAACTTCGAAGGACATGGAACTAATGGAAGCCTACGACATGGCTATAACGCTCGACGGAAATCTTCAAACAAAAAGCTAGGCAAGAAAGGTTCGAGACAGTCAAAAACCTACATTCTTGCAAGATGACCGAGGTGCGTCGCTTAGTCCTCATGTTCGAAGATGAAGGGCTATGTTGACCAGCTTGATAGACTCGGATTTTCCATAAGCCAAGAGTTGGCTACGGATTTGATCTTGAATTCATTACCAGAAAGTTACTCACAATTTGTGATGAACTACAATATGAATAATATGGAGAAATCAATTTCGAGTTGCATTTGATGCTCAAAATTGCTGAACAAAATATCAAGAAACCTTCTAGTAATATGTTGATGGTCTAAATGGGAAAGGGAACGAAGAAGAAAGGCAAAGGCAAGGCTAGAGTTGCCAAGGCTGTTGCTGCACCTATCGCAAAGCCTATGGAACAAGTCAAGACCCGACCTGTTCCTACTTCAAAACACCCAAAAGAAAAAGAAGAAAATTGTCATTTATGTAATCAAACCTATCTTTGGCATTGTCGTCTCGGACACATAAACGAGAAACGCATAACGAAGCTCCATAAAGATGGGCTTCTAGATTCATTTGATTTAGAAACATATGAAACATGCGTATCTTGTTTACTAGGCAAGATGACTAAAAGTCCCTTTACTGGATACAGTGAAAGGGCAAGTGATTTATTGGGTCTAATACATACTGATGTATGCGGTCCTATAAATGTTATATTATTTGGTTGCAAATAAAATTATATTAAAGTTGATTTACTTTTTGCGACAAATTATTTGTAACCAAATATTTTTTGTTAGTACTAATTGATTTTTTAGCAATGGTATTTATATTAGTCATGAAAATACTTACTTTTCGCGACAACTTAACGAAATGTCATAGATGGCGTATTAATTTAATCATCATTAATATTTATTATATATTTAAGAAAATATATTTTCTGTTCATAAATACTTGTCGTAACAAATAAATTTGTTACAAATACTTTTTCTTTAGCAACAACAAAAAGTTAGTCGTAAGAATATTCTTTGTTCATCATTTATGTAATTGCTGAAAATAATATTTAGTTTGTTGTAAATAACATTTTTTCAAATATGGATTAATAAGAAAAAATTTAATGTTTACGCTTTTCTGTTAATTTTTTTATTGAACAAAATTTATTTTGTCAAAGATAAAAAAATTATTTCGTTAAAAAAATGTACATTCAACTCAAAATGTATATAAAAATTGTACTTAATTTTGTAGTAACTACTTCATTTATATAAATAATCTATTGATTTAAAAAATATTAGTAAGCATCGAAATTATTAACTTATACTTTATGCCACGAATATAAATTAGTAATTATTTTTGTCTTTTGAACTATTTATATAAGTTTCTACAAATAAATTAAAGATTACATTTGTCACAGAAAAATTGAGCACGATAAAAGAGTTTGATCCATGTAGCTGACTCCAATTATGGGACTGGGCGTATTTTGTTTTTATTTTTTTATTTATCGCATTAAAATCGAGCACAATGAAAGAGTTTGATCCATGTAATCTTAAAAAATTGTAAATATGATATATTTTTAAATTTTAATTAAATAAGACTTCGTGATTTATTTTAATACATGCTTTATAATTTTTTAAGACTTTTGTATTTCATATATGTTATTTTTGAATACAAAAAATTTAGTTAATAAAGTGTAATAAAATCATATTTGACTTTTTCTTAGCATATATTTACACAATCGGAGTATTTGTGAGAATTGAGAAGTATATTAAATAAAAAAATATTGCATTTTTAAAGATATACACAAAAAGCTATCCTTATCGTTTTTTTTTTTTTTTCATTTGTCATTATCTTAATGTAAACTTATAATGCACATACTTTCACAAATATACTACATGTATCATAACAATAAAACTAATTGGCGCTTGAAGTTTTGAGCGTTATTTTGATTGATTTCAATTATTTTATAATACTTTATAATAGTTATTTATTCGAAATTAATTATTCAAAAATTACAGTAGCGAATTTTTTAAAAAACTTATATTTACTGTATTTTTGACATTGAAAATATTGTTGGAATACAATGCTAATGTTTATTTAATTTGAGGCTGCAATGATAGAGATGAAGGTACTAAAATAAGAAAATCCACTCAACTAATTGTTCAAAAGAAAATCAATTCAACTAAAATGCCTAGTATAAGAAGAAAAATTAAAGGGTAAAGCTAGTGTCGATGAGGTAGATGAGGTAAAGCCTTATTTGTGTCATGCCTAATTCCCTAACTTGTGTAAGTTGGAACTCTAAAAACATTTCCAATGGTAAATGATGATTGTAGGCGTGGATTTATGCTATATCAACAACGTGGATAAATACTTATCTTAAGTAGCTTGAATTGATATTAAAGTTCAAGCTCTCCAATGGCTATCATTGCACCCTTTAAAAGTCCACATTCGATATAGATAGTGTTTATTCCTTATATGCCACGTCGACTCGACATTTAAAATAAAATCTTTATTGGAGATTTTTTCATTCGAATGTCTATTTAGTCCTAGGTGGCCCTCTAAATATCTTACTAAATACTTTTAATGGAAGAAAAGTTTATTTATTTTTAAGATGAAAATACATTGTTTAGAGACAATTGACTTTTTTTTGTTACACAATTGGCTTGAATTAGATCTAATTTTTTGTCGCAAATTTTTTTTTATGCATAAAAAATAAGCATTGATTGCTTTGTATTTCTTTTAAAAAAAGAATATCTGACCAAACAAAAAAAAAGAATAACTATACACAGTAAAGATAAGAAACTCACAACAGCTACTTTAAATGGGTTGACTATGCTTTAAGATTCACATTGAGATATCAATCTTATCCAAGCAATTTTAATAATTGTAGATAAGTGTAATATGTATGGTTGCTATTGTCCTTATAAACTCAATACCCGAACCCCTCACCCAAAATCACTCCTTGCTCTCGGGTTCTCTCTCTGTTCTCTCTCGCATTCTCTCGCGTTCTCTCTCTGTTCTCTCTCGCGTTCTCTCTCTCTATTCGATCCACTTCCGCCACTCTCGCACGTTCTCTCTCTTTATTCGATCCACTCCCGCCACTCTCGCGCGTTTTCTCTCTCTCTTCGATCCATTTCCGCCACTCTCGCGCGTTTTCTCTCTCGCGCGTTTTCTCTCTCTCTTCGATCCGTTCCCGCCACTTTCTACCCTAATCTCTCTCGACTCCGTTGCACGCGTTCTCTCTCTCTCTCTTCGATCCACTCCCGCCACTCTCTACCCTAATCCCTATTTTTGAGGGAGGTAGATTTGGTTTTTGTTGTCAATGACAATCTTGAAGGAAAGGACTTTGGTTACAATAGATATGATCCTTTTTCAAACACTGCATAGAGAAGAAGGGGCTTTGATTGCACTTACGAGGAAGGCAAAGAAGAGGAGGAGAAAAGAGTCTGAAAAGGTTGGTCATTTATTTGAGTACTCTTTTTTATTCTTGATTTCTGCAACTCTTTCTTTGTCAATGTTGATTTCTAGGTTTTTTTACGCTGGAAAAATATGAAATGGATTTATGTATATTTTCTAATGAGAAACTTAATTAGTTGTTAACAACTACTTGATTTCTTGGGTTTCTACGTTGGAGAATTATGAGCTTAATCGGTCTATATTTTTCGATGAAAACTTTGGTTAATTGTTAACCACTAGTAAGAACTATAAGATGTGAACGAAGCTACCATTTTTTATTGTGTAACTGGTTAACTGTTAACCACTACTAAGGTCCTCCACATCATGTAGAAAATACTATGCAATTAATTTGATTGTGTTTTTGTCAATGTTGTTCTATCAATGTTATTAAATATGCAAGCCTTTGATAGCTTTTAAGAAACACTACTGATTAGCTATTTATTGCTTTTACTAAACACCGTAAAAGGCTTTTTAATTGCAAATAAATTTTTTTAACTTAAATACTAATTATTTTTTGTAAGCCCTACAAGAGAACAATTTGTTGCAAACAAAAAATGCTACATATTAACTAGCAATTGCATTTTGTAAACCTTACATAAGACCAGTCTTTTACAAATAAAAAACCAATCAAGAACATCAATTCAACACTCAACAATTGCACTGTCATACAAAGCACCGATAAATCACTGTAAATCAATTAAAGTATCCTTAAAGTTCTGTAAATTACAAATTGAAAAGTATCTTCCATAGTTCAGTAGTAAAATATTAACGAATCGATTAAAATGTTCTTGAGTTTGTAATTAGGAAAACAAATATAGGAATCCTGACAATTCTACAAAGAAAAGAAGAAAATATTAATGGTAGCAAGGCATGTACTGGAAGACAACCTTCTACGTCGGCGTTGTTGCTACGCATTTGTGTTTCCACATAATTTCTTGAGTTTGCCTTTATGTCAATACTATTTTGTATGCTATGTATCTTTTTTATTTCCTCCGTCATATCAACCGATCGTATCCTACACCACAACCTCACAGTTATCTTCTATTTTGTATGCTATGTATCTATTTTTGTTTTGATTAAGAGATGACTTTGTTGTACCGTTCCTTGATTTTTTGTTTCAGTTAAGATATTTTAGTGCTTATATTCGTATTTTACATGATATGTATCTTTCTTTGTTTTGATTAAGAGATGACTTTGTTGTACGATCACTTCTATGCATGCTAATGATTATTAATTTTTATATTTGAGCCATGACTTTGCCTCCTACTATAAAACTTGTGCATTTTTCTCTCAAACTTTTTCTATTACTTTTCTTGAACTAAGTGCATCATCCTCTAGTTGGCCTTTATATGATTCCTAAATATGGCTTGTAGCTATAATACACTCTGGTTGGCCATTAAAATCTACACCTTATAAGACTTATGAAAAAATAAAAAATTAGCTCAACCTTTATGAACATATTATTAGTAATATGATCTATGATTTTGTGCGTCTCTAACCTACTAAGTATGGTTTTTTTAATATCAAACTGGTGATAGGTGAGCTAATGGATAAAAGTTGGATGCAGCTTAGAAACAGATATTGGCCTGAATATATCAAAGGAATAAGATATTTTATAACTATAACACATGGCGTATTAGATAAAGCATTTAGGACATGATGCCCATGTAGGTCATGCAATAATAGATATTATGAACATATTGATATAGTTGAAAAGCATTTAAAGAAAAATGGGATGGATAAAAATTATACTCAATGGGTGCATCATGGAAAAAGTTATACCACAATGAATAATGATCATGCATTTGAAAGTGATAGTGATGATGATGAAGAAGTTAATGGGGTGGAAGACTTGTTAGAAGATATGAATGTCGATTTTCCTGAAGATGCAAATGCCTCATCTTTTGAAACATTCAAGAGTCAAACTTCTGGCTTCCCATAATTCTGAGAACCTACAATTGATCATGCGACTAATGAAGAATAAAAAAAGTTTGAGAAACTGTTTCAAGAAACACAAAAAAAATTTACTCAGGTTGTGAGAAATTCTCGAAGTTAGATATTGTGATAAAACTTCTTTATTTGAAAATAATAAACTTATGGAGTAACAAATCGTTTGACATGCTTCTTGTGTTGATGAAAGATTTATTACCAATTGAAAACACTCTCCCAAAGTCTCATTACAAGGCTCGAACATTTCGTCTGGACTTGGGATTAGGTTACATCCATATTCATGCTTATGTAAATAATTGTGTTTTGTTTTGGAAGGAAAATGCAAACAAATGTAGTTGTCCAAATTGTGGTGAATCAAGATATAAACCACTTGAAGGAAATAAAAAACAAATTCCTCAAAAGGTACTTAGGTACTTTCCATTAAAACCGAGACTTCAACGGTTATTTATGTCAAGAAAGATTGCGAATGATATGATTTGGCACAATAGAAATCGCTTGGACGATAAAAGTATTTTGGAGCATCCGTCTGATTCATTAGCTTGGCAAGAATTTAACAAAGAATATGAGTGGTTTTCTAACGATCTACGAAATGTTTGGCTTGGTATTGCAAGTGATGGGTTCAACCCTTTTGGTGGAATGGGCAATCCTTATAGCATGTGGCCCGTAATGCTTATCCACTACGATTTTCCACCTTGTAAATGCATGAAAGAAAAATTTCTTTTTATGTCTCTCCTTATTCCAAGACCAAAGTCACCAGGAAGAGATATCGATGTTTATTTGTGTCCTCTAGTAGATGAATTGAGAGATTTTTGGGAAAACGGGGTGAGCGCTTATGACGATGTTTATTTGTGCTTCGCATTCGCATGGTTTGCATGGATTGCACGAGGTTGCATGAGTTGTCCACACCTCGAGATATGTGTGCGACGTTTGAATTGTGTCCAAGAAGATGCATGGCTCACTCACCTCGACATATATGCGTGGCGTTTCCATATGTTGTCAACCGCGAGATACGTATGTGACTTTTGCATTGGCTTTACCACTTCGAGACGCGTGCGAGTCGTTTGCATGATTTACTTGGATTTTCGAGGTTACATGAGGTGTCCACCTCGAGATATGTGCGTGACCTTTGCATGGTTTGCATGGATTAGGTGAGGTTATATGAGTTGTCAATATCGAGATACGTGCGTAAGGTTTGCATGGATTGGCAAGTTGCATGAGTTGCATGAGGTTGCATGGGTTGCCCACCTCGACAGTCGTGCAAGGCATTTGCGTGAATTCTCCACCTCAACATACAAGCGTGACGTTTGCATAGGTTATTTACCTCGATATGTGTGCTTGTCGTTTACATGGGTTATCTACCTCGAGATACGCGAGTGACGCAGGTTGTCCATCTCGATATGCACGTGTCGTTTGCATAGGTTCTCCACCTCGATGTGTGATATTTGAGTTGAACAAATAGCTCATTTTTAAAAGGAGTCATTTCATAGAGTTTAATATTTTGTATAGATAGGTCATTTTCAAAATGAGCTATTCATACAAGTGTCTTTCATCTCACCAACGATGCATGCCACCTCATCATCAATAACTTCTTTTGAAAAGGAGTTATACATTAGTTTGGAAATTTTACAGCAAGTCCACTATTTGGTGAATAAAAAAGTAAAAGCTACTTCATATTTTGATAAACACCCAAAGACTTAGTATTATTGTGGTAACGGTGATGTCAACGGTGATCGCTGCTGACAATAGATGTTGACCGCCACACCAGTAAGTTGTCCCAAACCACATTCTAATGATGACCACCAATTCGTTGGATCAGTTTCCACGTGGTGTCATGGCAATATCGTGATTCTCCTTAATTTTTTTCTTTATTCTAAAATTGTGTAGTTAATAATCTTATACATATAATTTTTTGAAGAGTTATTAATGTTCTTTCTTTACTTGAGCGGGATCAAACTTAGACTCTCTTAAACTTTATCTTTTCACAAATGATGCCTCATTTATCTCATTAAAGACAATTATTATTGTTCTTCATACCTTGCAAAAAATATTAATGTTCTTATTCATAGAAATGTTTTTTAGAAAATAATTTAGTGACCCGTTTCGGGCACTCAGAATGAACAATGGATTGTTGGTCATTTATTTTCGCATCAATTTGTTTGTGCGCACATAAATCGAGGTGTATTCTTAGATGATCATAAAACTATTGGCTTGAATATTCACTATGTCGATTTGATCAAAGTTCTTTAATAGTTTTACCAATTCAGTTTTACACTTCATTCTGAAATGATCGAAGCATCTCAAAATATTCACCTGTATGTTTCATGAGATACATGTCACCATATATACTGAAATCATCAGTGAAAGTAATGAAGTACTGAAAACCACCTCTAGCCATTATATATATAGGACCGCATACATTAGTATGTATTAGACCCAATAAATCACTAGCCCTTTCATTGTATCCAGTAAAGGGGCTCTTTATCATCTTACCTAGTAAACAAGATACACATATTTCATATGATTCAAAATCAAATGAGTTTAAAAGTCCATCATTATGGAGTTTATAGATGCGTTTCTCATTAATGTGGCCAAGGCAAAAATGTCAAAGGTAGGTTTGACTCAAATCATTTGACTTGAATCTCTTTGTATTTACGTTAAGAACATGAGTATCTGTAGGCCTTTTCATGTTTAGAATATAAGACCATCACACAAATCAGCATTCGCATAGAAAATGTCTTTTCGAGAAATTGAGCATTTATTATTCGCAATAATAAAATTAAAACCATCTAAATCCAAATATGAAACTAAAATAATGTTTCTACTTAAGGCAGGGACCTAATAACAATTATTTAAAACTAAAACAAACCGACTTGGTAAAATTAACTCGTAGCATCCTACAGCCAATCCAACAACCTTTACACCATTTTCAACTCGTAGGAAATGATGTTTCTCCTTTCTTTAGATTTCTACTTTTGGTGAGACCATACACATTAATACAAATGTGAAATTCACATCCGATATCCAATACCCTAGAATCACAAGTAGACAAGTTAACTTCAATTACATAAATATCTGAAGCAGTAGTCGCACTACTCTTTTTTTTCTATAAATCTTCAAGATAAAGCTTGCAATTTTCGAACCAATGCCAGGTGCATGGCAAAAAATGGCGATTTATTTCCTTTTCCTTTTCTTTTTGGGACGGTGAAGTGGAAACAGCTTTGGGCTTCACTTGTTCCATTGGCTTTGTGACAGTCACACAGCCTTGGCAAGTTTAGCCTTGTTTTTTGCCTTCTTCTTCATAGCCTTTCCTTTCTGAACCATCAACACATTAGCAATGGGTTTCTTGACATTCTGCTCAGCAATTGTAAGCATCAAATGCAACTCTGAGATAAAATTCTCCATACTATTCATGTGATAATTTATTACAAATCGTGAATAACTATTACGTAATGAATTCAGAATCAAATCCGTAGCCAACTCTTAGTTTATGGGAAATCCAAGTCTATCAAGATGGTCAATGTAGTCCTTCATCTTCAGAACATGAAGACTAACCAACACACCCTCAACCATTTTGCAAGAATGAAGGTTCTTGACTATCTTGAACCTTTTTTGTTTGGCTTATTGTTGGAACATTTCCTTCAACATCGTATCCATGTCGTAAGATTCCATGTGTTTCATGTCCTTCTGAAGGAACTATGGTTGCCAGCATAATGCATGCAACATATGTTGAGTCGTTAACATGCTTAGTATGAGCATCCTTCACGCTCTTAAAACATTGGCTAGTCATTCCTCGGGAATAAGATCATCTAAGACATACAACTTGTATTCATGCTTGACGACAATTCTTAAGTTTCTGAACCAGTAAAGAAAGTTTGTCTTAGATAACTTATCCTTCTCAAGGATGGATCGCAGTGATAAGAGATTAGTGTGATTTGAAGAGGCTATAGATCTACAACAAAGATTATGCAAAAATTCATATTGGTATTGAGGAATGGACTCCCACAAAATTAAAAACCCTCCTTAAAAATTCTATATTAATTTAAGGGACTAAAATCTATGTTTCACCTAATTCCAAGATACCTAAGGCATGACACTTTGAATTAGGTTATTTAGGTATGTACCTATTACTAATTACATCATATGCAACTTTTAGTTGTTTTTATGAGATTATGACATCTTATGTCGTAGCATGTTTTATCCCATTTTGTACCTAAAGCCCAAAACCTTTTTGATAGCTTTATCATGTCTAACCATTTTAAATAATGGAGTAATCGTTACACAACTTTTCTCACCAAGATAACACAATACACTCTGCAGAGGCAAACCCATATTGGTGTGATCGAAGCCTTGACAAGTGTTTGAGAATGGATGACACTTGACTTAAAATTTAGAAGAGGGATTTTATTTGTTTTAGTCATTATAATTTAAACGAGATAAGTATCATATATTACAATGCATGTACAATCATTAAACAAGTTAGTAAATATTAATAATATTGACTATTATATGAATTTCTTCATGCTACGAACAGTTAACGGTGGTCCCGCTGGCCGGTCAGCGGGCAATGGTTTCGCGGACCAATTGGCGGATAGGGGTACAAGGGCAGCACCCCCTTTTTTAAGACAATAAATTCCAGTTCTAAAAATTGAGAATCGCCTAAAATTTCTCATTATTTTAGTCAATCCAATTAACCAAAATTGCTCATTATTTTAATACCAAAAATATTAATTATAATGTTTTTAGTTAACTTTGGCACACCTCTAACTTAATATCTTATCCTAATCCAATTAGAATTTAAGTTACTTTGAATCCTTATCCAATACAAATTTGTTGTATATCTCAACTATTTTATAGGAGTGATTCATGTATGATTACAAGTTTATCTCATATCTAATAGAAATATACTAACAGATAACCACAATGAGATATATGATCAAAACCAATTTCGATTCTTATTCATACAAAACAAGTAATTGAATCAAGGAATGAAAAATCAATCATGCATTCAAAACCAAAATCATATTAAATTAATCCTATTAACCTAATCATGATTTCTATCATGGAGACATACATAATTATTTAACAAAAATGAAATATGTATTCAATACTAGAATCACATTAAATGAATCATATTAACCTAATCATGATTTCTATCATGGAAACATACATAATTATTGAGCAAAATGAAATATGTATTCAACACTAGAATTACATTAACCTAAATATAACGTCTACCATGAACATACAAAACTCGCATCGTTTAATATTAAAGACATATGTTAATCGAAATTCAACACTAGAATCACATTTACTTAAACATGACTTCTACCATGAACATATGAAATTCGCATACTCAATATTAAGAACATATGTTAATCGAAATATTCTAAACATGAATTATATCATTGAATCAAATCATGCATATGTATCGAATACATGGATTAACAACTTGCTCTAAAATTGATTTTTTAGAACAATGATCACGCAACCTATATGTACATCATGTATACATTAATCAAGATCATATTTTCACACATATATCATATAAACATCATAGAAAACATGCAAACATTTAATAGAATCGAGCCTAAGGCTCTGATACCACGGTTGGGTTTCTTAAGTTCATACACAACGGAAAACTCAAAGAAATTAGGATCGAAAATAAGTTCTATTAAATTAGATCTATAAAATTAAACCATACTTTAATCCATGATTTCCTTCTTTGATTGTTTGATTTCCAAGATATTCGAGTGTGCGTCGTCTATCAGAAATCCACACACAAATAGTGACCACAATTTGAAGTTCTAGCCCTAAAAGAGATTGAAAACATTTTTCTTTCTCTCCCTAAATCCAGAGAACTCGAAAATAGTAAAAACGAAAATCTTATTTTGTTTTAGGGTTTCAACCTTTATATATATATATATATATGTGTGTACATATGCTCTCTCTTAAAAAAACATATTCATAATACGACTATTGTATTTAGGCAATTCAAGAAAATCACATACACCCCTATTAATTAGTTATCATTAACAAATCGTAAGGGCCTTTATGACATGAGTTTTATTTTAAAAATTCATTATTTTGGACCAATTGAAATTATGCAATGCCATTCTTCGTGTGCGACCTAATAGGTTCATATGACTTTGGTAGTGAACCAAAACCATTTTAGTAGACAAGTCACAAGCGGCCTCTAGCAAGGCATTATGACTACCTAAGTAGCATGAATATCAAAGTCGATACAACCTAATGAATAACTTATATCATATCCTTTTATCGTGCAATATTCTTTGATTAAACACAAGGTCAGGAAAGTCACCCATAATGTTCAATCGTTCTAGTTTCAATATTTAGGTAGACTAAAAACATCCAAGTGACATTGATCATATCAATTCACTTGGGTTTGGCTATTTAACAGTCTAACATATTGAGGGATCCACTGATATTTCTCTATATACGAGAGGGAAAAATTCTACCTTGATTACCACCTTCACATATTATTCACACGGTAACCAATCACAATCTTTATAATCGACTGGTTAAAAACAACGTTTGATTGTATCAAATTATCATACTCCTAATATTGAATTCTATAGTAATCTCAAGTCAAAGAACTAAATGACATAGCTATCATGAGTAATATTTAAGACTTAGTCCAAGTGGTGTTCTCATAACAGGTTGGTCCAGTACATTGTTCCCTAACAAGTACTCCTGATCTCGGTTCGTATCCCTATATGCTTGATCATGACCATCAATCAAGATTCACACTAGTCTTAATTCATTATAGTTCCCAGTATAATAACCGACTAGGGACCTTTAGGATATTTCAACAAATACCCATGGATCTTATTATAAGGTAAACATGCAATCACTTATAATAAAATAGCATATGAAAACCTCTATTTTATTAACTAAAATTATAAGATAAACAATGTTTGTAGATTGGCCTATGGCACATTCTCCAACATACTTTGATCACGTGTTTGTTGATATTAGGTTTTAGAAGTTATCATAGCCATTGAAGCTTTAAACCAGATATGGGTGGTATAGTCGTAAAATATACAACACCGAGTGATAGTCGTTTATTAGGGAGGCACATATAGAAAACTTAATTGGTTATGAATCTAAAGATTTGGAACATTAAAACAATGTGGAGCTTACTTTATTCACATCAATAGGTGGAGTTCTAGTTTGCACATTAGAATCTTTTTCATCGCGTGGAATTGAAAAAATATGTCTATTCTAATTAGGCATTGCACAAATATAATAAAGATGATAAAGTGAGTTGACAAACATAGTATTTTAAAAACTTAGGTTAAATTGTGAACTAAGACTGTCTTAATATAAAAGTTAAAGTAATTTGCATTGATTTGTTAAATTAGATTAGTTAGTTATAACAACCAATTTAAAAAGGATTTCCTTAGCAATAGAGTAATTTTACTTAGGTATGTATTGAGTGCATGCATATTCCCCTAAGGACGATATCTGTAATCAACATAAGTTTGTCACACTATTACTACAATCGAGCCATTATACTTGCGGCCACGATCACTAATCACTTACTTAAGGTAACGGGTCATTACGGAAAGACTGTGTGCCTTACTTGACCTTTTGGATAAATCTTTTTATATAAACTCATTGTTATATTTAGGTGAGTTTCCTATTTCCATTGGATTTAAGGTCTGATATATATCATTTTCAAATTCTTGGATTCTATAATCTAAAGCAACTAATCAAATGACTAACTGTCCTAATTCCTTTCACTCTTGTTACCCAAGTAATAGGAAAATAGCAACTATAGATGACTTGTTAACCACAATTGCAGGCACGAGAGACGTTCACCTTACTCTAATATCTATACTTAAAGATGTTCTTCACATTACAAAGCTCTCGACAAATCACATCTCTATACACAAACTCACCAAAGATTCACAATTAAATGTGTTATATTACGCTACTCATTGTGTATTTTAAGATCAGTGCTTAGGAAAGACAATTGGACTTGCTAAGGAACAAAATGGACTCTATTACCTTGAGTTACAAACAGATTCTACATGAAACACTGGCTCATTTATTTTTTATCACAACATTTCTAGTAAATATGGGTTATGGCTTCATATCATCGACTTGTGCATCCCTCTTTTAGCACCCTTAAGGTCGCTCCCTCTCTTGTTTAAGTCATTAAATGTTAGTCATTTTCATTGTGAAGTGCGTGAACTAGCAAAACACAAACGTATGTATTTTTTCATTGAGTAAAACACAAACATATGTATTTTTCACTGAGTAATAATAGAATTCCACTCCTTTAATCCATAGTGATATTTGGGGACCTACATCTACTCTAATTATTTCTTGTGTATGTTGGTTTATTGATGATTACGCTAGTGGCATTTGAATTTTCTTGCTTAAAAACAAATCAAACGTAAGTCTCATTCTCCCACAATTTCATATGAAGGCAAAATTTCAATTTGGCACTAGGACTAAAGAGTTTCAGTCTAATAATACTATATATTATTTTATTTAAAGTATTACATCATACTTTCAAAAAATGAATCATTCGAGAATCCTCGTGTGTTCACAGTTGACAACAAAATGGTGTGGGTGAAAGAAAGAATGGTCACTTATTGGATACAACACGTGCCTTCCGATTTAATCACAATATACCTAAGTCATTGACAATGACATCGCAAGTATATCGGTTCAATTGTAGTAATAATGTGATCAACTAACGTTGATTACGAATATCATCCTCTATGAAAGGTTTATGAGGACACGATTCACTTAGTTAAGCTCAATCTACTGTTAAGAAGGTCTATTTTTAATTGGTTTTAACTAAACTACTCTATTCTATAAAACAATGTAAAAAAACTTGTACTCTTATATTAAGAAGACTCTTAGTTCACAACTTCACCTAGATAATGAATTACTATGCTTTCGTATCTCACTTCTTTCATCTTTATTATATGAGTGCAATGCTTAATTAGAATAAACAGATTTCCTTAAGATTCACTTCAACCCATTGTCGTGGTGGAAAAGATCATAATGTGCAAACTAGAACTTCATCTATCAGTGTCAATAACATAAGTCTCACAGAGCATTAAGTTTCAAATCTTTAAACTCATAACCACTTTAGTTTATTATCCGTGCCTCTTTAATCAATAACTATTTATCGAAGTTATATATTTTATGGTTGCATTGCCTATATCTTACTTAAAAGCTCTAATGACCATGGTAACTCCTAAAACCTCTAATCAACAAACATGTGATCAAGATGTTCATAGTATTATGTATAGAATCAATACAAATACTAACAATTGTACTTTTTAATCAATATAATCCACTCATACTTCCTTTAACATAGTATTCATACCATAGGATCCATTGATCCCTACGATAAACAAACTACTCATTCATCATTGAAATCAATATACGCATCATGATATTTATTCCAATCAAAGATTAAATCAAATAACTTCAATTAAATCAAATAAACAATATCGAATAACCACAAGTAGAGTCTTCAATGTCTTCTCCTCCAAAACTCCTCTCAATACTCAAGAACAATGTAATACTATTGTGGTGGCTCATAAACTATGGTAAACTATGATATTCTATGTATTTACCATGTTCTAATACCTAATTATACCCTTAAGACTCATTAGAATACAATTAAAAACTCTAATTAACAATTCTAAAAGAACTAGAACTCTCAAACTTTCTTATTTTATTTCCTGGCGCTATCTATTAGTGATCCACGAGGTGTGTGTAATGTCACAGCGCCACCACGCTTTGACCTTTTGTGTGTAGTTTCTCCTCACAGTGGGCTCGGTCCTGTGTGTAATGTCCTAGCGTAGTGTATGTTCCCCATAGTGTTGCCAATGTGTCAACTATATTGCACCTATTTTCTTGTCTTCTAGCCTTCTCCACGCCTTGCCCACACCTTGTAATCTCTTTCCATGGCGCCAAGTCTAAATGCTACGGCGTCAAGTGTACTTTTGTGCATTTTCTCCATTTCATTATGAAATCACTCATTTGTCTCCTTTATACCTTTTAAACCTGAAAACACATAAATCCCATCAATTAGAGCTCATTCTGAGATATTTAGTCTAGTTATAGTACTAAACTAACCCTATATATATGTCTAATTAATCACTTATCAAATACCTCCCAAACTTAGGATTTTGCACGTCCCAAGCAAAAGTGTATTCTATTAAGTACTCTTACTAATACTACTTATAATGCTTTATTTATTTTACATAGTTAATGGAGTATCATTTAATTCAAATAAGTTCAAGTTAATAATCCACTCAAGAGTTTTTCTTCATAAAAACTAATATTTTCAAAACACTTAGCTTTAACAATACATATAAATTCTTTTCAAAACTCAAAAGTAGTTGATAACCAAAACCATCACTACTTACAAGTTTATTTTAACTCAACACTCAAGTAGCAAGTGTACAATCTCATAATTTCTTATTAATCTCATAAATTCACAAATAAGCATAGATCATACTATTTTTATAGATTTTAATACTTTAAGAGTTTATAGAACTTCATATAGTTGGAAAGAAAACTTAACTCAACTAAGTAACTTATACTCGAGCTAAATCTTTTCATTTGAACAGTTTTAATCTAACTTTCATCTTTCTTTATTTCTATATTTCTCTTTTCTCCTTACATTTTATATTTGTACGGTCTGTACTCCTTTTTCTTTGGATTTTATTTTTCTCACTTTTCTAACCATTAAGTTCTCTGCTCCTTTTCCTGTAGAACTTGTGAGACTCTCTATCAAGTAAGTTTTAACTCCAGCTTTTCATTAAAAACCATGAATATCTTTTTTTCCTTTTTAGTACTAAGTTTATATTTACTTTATACTCAAGTAAGATTCATACTTATCATAGAATTTCTTAGAGATCTGACTTTTCCACAAGAAGTGTTTTGGTATTCTTCTTGCTTTTGTTTCAAGTTCATGGTCTTCCTTAACTTTAGGTTTCTAATCCTGAAACTATACCATTATTTGCAGCACTTCTTCTTTTCTTCAAAACTTTTATAACATTCACTTGAGTTTCATATCAACAAGATACTGGTATTCTTACTCATCCCCAATTAAAGGCATGAACTTTGCAAATGGTTTATTCGTTCATTACATATTACTATATACAACCTAATATATGCTACTTCTACACATTTAAATAATAAGTAAATGAAAAAATACAATACCATTTTTTCCTCTTTAACTGCTTCAAAAATAAAATTTTGCGATCATAATTGCAATGTTTATCTTTCTTTGATCCTTTCTTATCACTTCTCATAGTGTTAATGCCCTCAAACTTAAACCAAACTTTATCTTCAAAGTTTAAAAATAAGCTTGAAACATAAAAACACTAAACACGTAAATATATATAATATAATTTGATAACTAAATATAAAAATGCATAAACATAAAATTTAAACAACTACTAAAGTGATAAAATATCCCAAATGTAAAAATAATTTGTATAAATATATCTCTCATCTCCCCAAGGTCTAGATGAATATGTTGCATATGTTGAGACTTCTCCATTTTGATGAATATTTACCTGACAAATGGTCTTTCCAACACATTTCGCACAAAACTTTTTTAAAGTTAGAAAAACACTAAAATATTTGGGTTGTTCTGTCTAATAGAAATAAATAAGCGAAATTCAAAAACCTATGGGCTGCCTCCCAGTAGCTTTTCGTTTAAAGTCAATGGCATGATGTCTTTTCGCTCGTTTAGTCTGAGTCTAAATTGAAACACTCCATGACTTTGGATGTTTGAAATAACTTCTCATCCATAAATGCTTCGGTAACTTGTTTCCATGTATCACCTTCTTTATAAGGTAACCTAGATAGATGATTTGCAACCAAATTTTCACTTTCCTTTTTATCTTAAATTTTGAAATCAAATTCTTGCAATAATAAGACCCATCTAATCAACCTTGATTTTGCATCCTTTTTTGTAAACAAATAATGGATTTTTGCATGGTCTGTGTACACAATGACTTTTGATCCCACTATGTAAGCTATAACAGTCACACGCAAACACTAATGCCAATAACTCTTTTTTCTGTAGTAGTATAATTTTGTTGTGTTGGATCCAATATTTTGCTTGCATAGTATCTAGCTATAAATGTTCTATCTTTCACTGGCCTAACATTGCTCCTACCGCATAGTCACTTGCATCGCGCATTATTTCAAATTTAGACTCCCAATCTGATACTATCACCATTGGTGCTAAAATCAAAGATACTTTCAAGGTCTAAAATGTAACGACCTGTTACCTTAAGCTGGTGATTAGTACTAATCCAAATCCTAACTAACCCGAGTTAGGCTCGTGGTTCAGTTCGCGTACCTCAATTAGCGTACCTCAATTAGCGTATGGGTGCGTTTGCATGACATTTCGTGTTTGTATGAATTGTTAAATCAATTTATATATAGGTTTTCTTATAATACGAAAATTATACACAAGCCTATAAACGGGAAATACCCAATCAACTATGGTTTACTGGGACACCAAATGTGACGAGGGAGTTTATGGCATGAGTGTGCATGCTCAAAGACACTTGTAGGCATGTCATGTGAGTTTATTGGTGAATAATAAGTGATATATATATATATATATATTTATATATTTATATATTTTTAAATATATAAATATATTTATTGGAAATAAAAGAATATTGAAAATATATGGATTATCGGATCGTCTCGAATGAAGCGTAAGTGCTTGATGTTTCAAAACACGTGTCGCTTTAATGCATCGACCACGCGATTAGTCTTGAGATAGCGCGACGTGTATCTCAAGGAAACCCCATATATAAAAACAAAGTTCAAAGCTTATCAATTCAACTCGACCGAGAAGATTCAAGGAGGTTCGGTCAATTCTGGATCGAAGGGAGGTCGTTCTGGGAGTCGAATTCGATTAAGTTAAGGAGCTTAATTGATCACATAGCTCGTGAGCCTCACATATGTATGATTTGATTTAGTGTTTATCGAATTTGGAATTGTTGGTGATGTTAGGATTGTTGTTGTTTGAGCTGTTTGTTAATCAACTATAATCTCTCACATCACTAAAAGTTATTTTCGATTAGTTTTGATGAGTTTGTGAATGTTTGGGACAATTTGAAGGTGTTTTGGGTTGATTTGGTGTAACAGAACTAGGCTGATGTTGCAGGTATAGTGCGCATAGCACACTAGGCACTGGCCATAACACACTATATGTACTGGGGAGGATGAACTAACATACGTAGCGGACTATCCATGTCAGGTAGCGAGCTACCAAACCCCTGAAACCAACAATGGTGTTGTGTTTTATGAATTATCTCCTGGGGACTTAAGGACTGATCTATGGGTTTTAAAAGTAGTATAATGAACCTATATTGATCCCAAATGATTGGTGATAGGTTGAGGAACACCGAGGAAATGTGAGATGATCGAAAAGTTAGGAAATTTGGACATAGACTTAACCCGAGGTAAGTACGAATTCGCTCGTTTATCAATATTGTCTAGCTATTTAGTATATATATATAACTCATGTAGTTATTGTAATGGAATGGGGGATTATGTACACTATGGTGGTTTTCGATAAATGGAAAACGGTGTGTAATGTGACCATGCTATAACTCCTAGTTTTCAGAATAGGTTTATAGGAGATGGGTTCTCTTCCCAGCCTATAGATAACTCATGCTCAATTTGATAAGTTGTATGGATTACATACACACTATGGGGCTTAAGATAGAACCATTGGGCATTAATGGATGGGCTAGAGAGCACTCGAGCACGATGTGTTGGTCTAGCAATCTCATTAATGGCGCCGGTGGGTAATCGGCCCTAGTTTTATAAATAAAAAATGGGGATCACAGTGTACTAATCCGAGACATTTACTTTGCATCTGTTTATGTATTGATTTATATGTTTTCCATATTCTTGTTGGATATCATTGGTGCATGTTGTTGTTGCATGATATCCTTGATTATTATATGGAATGTTGATGTCTAGCGTGAATCCCTACTTACTGAGCATGTTGGAGCGCTCGCCCCAATTAACATTACAGGTAGATATGACGAGCGCTACAACTACGGAATGGAGAGTTTATAAGAGTCTTGAACCTCTCTTCAATGTTATAGTTTCCTCTTATCTTATATATTTGTATTGAATTATAGATTTGTAATGTCACATGGGATGGGTGATTTATATAATCGAGGTTTATTCTGATTTTGTTTTAATATTGTATATCATATTTTGATTATCGAAAAGGTTTTAAATTCCCGATGCATATATTAATTGTTTTATTTTGATAGTCAATATACATTAGTGCTTATCAGGTAAATAGGTAAGGCTGATAGATCTAGTTAAATCTGGTAATCTGGGCTTAATTAGGGTTTTAGACCTAGTATTTTCCTAATCAAGTTAGGGGATGTTACATAAAATGCATTTACACATACAGACTCATATCAAATGGAGCATCTTTTCCAACAACGTTCATAGTGGGTTAGTGATCTTTGAAAAATCCTCGATAAACCTTTTGTAGAAACTGCATGTCCTAAAAAACTCCTTATATCTTTAATGTTTTTTGTATAGGAAGTTTCTTAATTGGCATTATTTTTTCTCTATCAACCTCTAATCCATGAGCAAACACTTTATGTCCCAAAACAATTCCTTCTCGAACCATGAAGTGACATTATTTCCAATGAAGTACTAAATTCATGTCTTGACATCTTTTTAATAACAAGGCCAAATCTTGTAAATATAAATCAAACGATGCTCCAAATACTAAAAAATCAACCATACACACCTTCATAATATCCTCCACCATATAAAAAATAGTCATCATACATTTCTGAAATGTCGCTAGTGTGTTACGTAATCCAAATGACATCCGTCTAAATACAAATGTTCCATAAGGACAAGTAAACGTAGTTTTCTCTTGATATTCTGGTGCTATAGAGATTTGATTATATCCCGAATACCCATCTAAGAAATAATAGCATTCATATCTTGCTAACCTATCCAACATTTAATCATAGAATGATAAAGGGAAGTGATCTTTCTTTGTAGCCTTATTTAATTTTTGATAATCAATGGAAACTCTCTAACCAATCACTGTTCTAGTGGAAAAGGACTCTCCATTTTTCAATCAATAATGGTCATTCCTCATTTCTTGGTGCCACATGTATTGGTGAAACCCATAAATTGACTAGGATAGCATAAATGATTTTTGCGTTCAACCATTTTAAAATATCTTTCTTTACCATTACTTTCATTATTAGATTTAACCGCCTTTGAGCTTCAATCGATTGTTTATGATTCTTTTCCATTAAGATCTTATGCATACAAACTGTTGGACTAATTCCTCTTAAATCTTTGATTATGCATCCTAATGTTGACCGATGCTCTCTCAAAACTCTAAGCAATTTTTTTCCTCCAATCTGTCAAAGCTACAGAAATAATAACAAGATATGTTGAATTTTCTCCTAAGTACGCATATCTCAAATGTTTGGCAAAGGTTTTAACTTCACTGTTGGTTCAATAACTACATTCTCCACTTATGTCTTTAGTTTCTCAAACTCTTTATGAAACTTTAGGGGTTTTATTGGAGATAGAACATTGACTACCTCCTGACGTTCACCCTTAATTGTAGAATTTGTTGTTATGCTTTGAACTAGACAATACTGGCAAGTCAATAATTAGACATGTTTTATAGTGTAACTTAAGTTGATTTTATATATAAATGATGATATTACACTGGGTGTTCTCTTGTTTTTGTGATTTCAAGATATAGTTAAAAAATGAAGAAATAGAGGAAAAAGAGGAAGAAAACATCAATTGGAGAATTATTCCAGCGATTAGCCAGTAATTTACACTTACACTATGAGTCACCACCTAAATCAGCAGTAGATAAGTGCTAGTGAATCCTCCGCGAATTGGAAAATATATTAAAAATTGCCAACTAAATCGGTGGAGCACAGATAGTCAATTCTAATGATTAACTCAGCGATTTGTGTACAACTTAGGAATCATTGACAAATCACTGAGGTCGGTTATGAGGTTTTTAGATTAATATGAAGAACTTGAGTTTATCTAGGATATGTATAACTTAGGAGACAATAAATAAGGTCAGAGGGCTTCAAAATAAAGCACTTTCCAACCTATTTCACATATTCAATAAGTTTTTTATTAGTTTTAGTCTATGTTTGAAGTTATATTAGAGCTTTGATTTATTTAAGAGGTATTTATTTATTTATTTTATTATGTCTTTCAATTGTATTATTCTGTTATTTATTTTCAGGATGAGTGAGTAGTATATCAATCAAAACAAACTCTAGACATGTATATACTTTGGATTGCTAGATAGTAGTAGTTAAGGAATCATGAACTTAATGCTTTAAATCCATTCATAAACGTCAATCACAGATTTAATAAGTTGTTTTTGCGTACTAAAACTAATGATGATTAATATTGCATGCATAGTTGCAAATGTGTATTGTGGTGTTTTGATTTTGAATCTATGTTTATGATTATTGATAATAATTACAAAAATAGTAACTAGGATTAATCTATAGTGTTTTTTCCAAGTGGATGTTCTACGTGATTGTGTTCTAAATTATTTATTTATTAGCATATTCTGATTTATATTTGATTTAGATTAGGCATGATTTTCATTAAGTGTTAATGCTATCGTATTTCTATGGTATTGTATTTTATCTAATATGTAGATCTAAAATGATATGAATATGGGTTTTCCATTGAATTTAAGAAAATCAGTGGCGGCTAAAGGCTATCAACCTATTATGAATTAGGATTTAATGATTCCAAAATTCCATGTATTACGATTATAACTTTCTTATGAAGTGAAGTTATGTTCTACTATTCGAAAGCAATCTAAGTGTTTTACATTGTTTGGTGGGCGTTTGTTTAGATGTTTCTTTAGATATTTATATTATATTGAATTTCAATAATATTTAATTTAGTTTGCATTGAGTTTTTTGAATTAGTTTAGTTAGTTTGGTTAATTAAGTTAGTAGTTATAGTTTAGTTATTTGGTATTTTAGTTTTCCTTTAATTAGATTAACTAAATTAAGAAAAATAAGAAGAAAAATACTTTCCTTTAAAGGTTGGAAAATCCATGTGGAGACAATATCTCATTTACCACTAATACAAATAATAGAAAAATAAGGAAAAATATTTTACACGCTCAACACGTTTCAATTTTTGACGTCGTTGCCAAAGATTTTTAAATAATTATTTTGGATTTTAGATGTTATATGGTCTACACACTTCATCGTGTTAATTATACCAAATTTTTACATTCGTTTGATCCTGAAATAAATAGAACTTTTAATCGGAGTTTAAGACAACAACTTAGAGAAGATTTAGCTAATAGGATGGACAATAAGAACAATGATATTAATGACAATGTCATTAATATAATAATGATAATAGAGTTACCAAAAATAATAGAAAACTCACTTTTAGACAAGCAAATCAAAATATTACGGCATATGAGCCTATGTGCATAGCATACCTCGATGGATTTCTTGAATTTAAACTTAGATATGGATTTATTAGCGCCCTTAACTAAATTCTATGGTAAAGACAATTAAGACCCACAAAGATTCGTAAGCGAGTATCAACATAAAGTTAATGGGATAAAATCAAACAAAGGTACCTTAGAACAAGTCAAACTCAAAGCTTTTCCTTTTACATTGAAAGATCAAGCACAAGATTGGTTGTTTTATCTCCCACAAGATTCAATAACTACATGAAATCAAATGGTAGAAGTTTTCCTAGATGAATATATCCTTGGTAGAAAAATTAGTTCCTATAAAAAGCAAATCACAGTTGCAAAAATGAAATATGAAGAAAAATTTCATGAATTTTGATATAAATTCCAAACATTAATTTCTTCTTATCCACAACATGGATATACTCATAGAGATTTATTAGAATATTTTTATGAAGGACTATATCACTTTGAACAAAGGTTATTAGACATGGTATGTGGTGGATCTTTATTTGAAACAATACCTACTTTGGTAAAAGAAGCAATTCATAAATAGCAAAATAATCTAAGCAATATGGTAAAAAGGTTGAGTCCTCAAGAAAAAAGCTTTATGAAGTTGATAATAAAAGAAATAATACGACTGATCATAAAATTTATGAACTATCTTAGATGGTTAAGTTGCTAATTAATGATAGATCTAATCAAGTTAAAGCTTGTAGATTCTGTAATGAGGTCCACATCCTATGGATGCGTGTCCTACTCTACATGAAAAAATACTGAAAAGGTTAATGCAATGATGAATTAATTTTCTGGTGCCACAAGAAATAAATATAATAACAATACTTATCATCTTGGAAGACCAAATCCAAATTTTAGTTATGGTCCTCAAAATCAAAATTATTATAGTTATAGACTAAGAGCTCTGATGCAATCTGCACCTAATCAGCAACCTCAACAAAATGTTCAACAAACAAATCCGAATTTAGAGCAAATGTTGCATAATTTTATGAATCAAAATTGTTAGAACTTTACACAAATTTCTTAAAATCAGATTAAGACTGATGCTACTATTAATGAACTTAAAAATCAGTTAAGTCAAATGAATTTACAAATAAATAGGTTAAGTACTCAACATAGTAATCAAGCTAAAGCTCCTACTCAAGCTATTGTTGCTCCTACTAATCAAGCACAAGTTAATGTTTTATTCAGTTATGAGAAAGATATACCTATAACTGGAAAGAGACTTAAACAGAGTAATAAAAAAAGCACATCAAACTATTAAAGAATAAGAAGAAGAAAAAAGAAGAAATGATGTCTAATGTCATTCCTACTAGAGAATGGATGGTTGAACAATTGAAATATATACCTTTTTTTGGAAGTCCATACCCATGGTATTTAGCCAGAGTCGAAGCATATAAAAAAATCTTTACGAAAGTCTTAGTTAATTGATAAAGATAAAAATGATAAGATTCATAATAATTTGAATGAAGATATGTATTCATATTATACTATTCCACAACGATTAGTTGATGCTAGGGAGGAAGATAACAATGAAGACATTCTTGAGATATTTAGAAAAATAAAAATCAATAAACCATTAATGGAATCAATTATGCAATTTTTTAATTATGATGAAGTTTTGAAAGAATTCTCTGAATCAAAAGGATAAGTTTTTAGAATAATCTAAAGAAAACTTGAGACAAAAGGGGTTTGCTTTAATTAAAAAGAAAATACCATAGCTAGAACTTAGTATTCTCTTCCTTGAAAAATCACAGTGACAGTGATTGGAGTATAACCGGCTACTCATTTTTAGCAGGAGTCAAGTTCGCTTCTCTTTACTGGAATTCACCAAAGGATTCTAACTTTATCTCACTAGATTCCCTCCTTGACCAAATAACGAAAATAGGCAAAAAGGATCGAAGCCAAAATCTAGACTTGACTCAACCCCGATAAGCTATAAAGGCGAGCAAGAAGTTGACTACACTACACTATAAGCCAAGTGCTCGCTTCTTTAAGCTCTGATCGTTGCTTTTCACTTCTAATTTCTAGTGTAGTGTAGTCAGCTACCTATTATGTTTTTCATGCTCCACGCGCTAGCTCGCGTACTATTCTACTATCAATGAAACTGAAAGAAACACAAAAACCCTTTTACATTTCGTATAGATCGAGACTTGTAGCTTGTACCAGGCGATAGAGTGAAAATTGAAGTAAGTTGTGTTTGGAATATTTATTACATGAGGAACTTCTTTTATAGCTTTTGCTATGTGTGATCTTGGAGTATCAATTAATGTTATGTCACTTAAACTATATGAGTCATTGAGAATAGATTTGTTGACTAATACACCAATTAACCTTGCTTTAGCTGATTACACAATTATTAAACCTTATGGTTTACTAGAAAATGTCTTATTAAAAGTAAATGACTTAGTATTTCTAGCTGACTTCTATGTCATGGAACTGAGAGACTTAATATCATCTAATTCTCTGCCTATAGTTTTAGGATGACTGTTTCTTAAAACAGCTAAAACAAAGTTAGATATTTTTGAAGGAAAATATTCTATGGAATTCGAAAACAAAATTGTCACTTTTCATTTTAATGATGAAGATGTCTATGAGATTCTGATGAATTTAATGATGAACAAACTAACGACAATGAATCTTTAGAATTAAATCGTCATAAAGCTTAAGTATATGTTATTAATGTAGTAAAAATGGAAGATGAAAATGTTATGACAAAGAATAAGTAAGTTGAAGACACTTCAAATCAAAAGACAATAACCCAAGAATGAAAGGTTAAGCAATTGAATAGCGTTGAGAATGATCTTAAAATGGAGGAATTTAAATCTACAAAGAATAAGAAAAAGAAAAATAAGAATTTAGCAATTGTCAAGCTTGATGATCCGGGAGATATATGCGTAATCATAAAAGTCAAATCGGCTTAGTATTCTGAAGATATTTGTGATACAAGTTCTAGAGCAAACTACATGCCAATTCAATTCTTTCTTCATACTCAACTGGAGTTGATGTACTTGCTTCTGAAAAAGTTATTTTACCAAATGATTATTTAGTGTAACCAATAGGTGTGATGACTAATGTATCAGTCCAGATTGACAAGTATATTATTCCCATATACTTTTTGGTTATGCCACAATTTACAATGAAAATCCTCCATTAATCTTAGGACGACCTTTCTTAGCCACTTCGCAAGCTGTCATGGATATTCTGAACAAGATAATTATTTTTAGGTGCATGGTCGAGCAATCACTTTCTGGAATGGTACTAGAGTGGACAATTCTACACTTAAGTTTATAGAACCAGTCTAGAATTGCGTAGTTTAGTCGAGCCAACGAAAGTAAACAAAAGCGTTACATGAGAGGCAGCCCATACTCTATCTTTACTTTTAATTTTAGTATTAGGATTAGTTCGTTGTTTTTATATTCACTCAACTTTTGATTCTTATAATAGGGATATTTTAGAAATTTAATTTCGGAATAATTTCATGTAAGGAGGGTTAATCGAGCCAATTTCTTTTCGTATTATTTTATTTTGTTTTTAATGCATTATTTTATGTTAGTCGGCAATTTATAGTATTGAAAATATTATTTAGTACATATCATATTTAAATTTTGATCATTTGGAATAGTTCTACATTTTTATTGATATATATGTGATAAATATATGGAAAAATCAATTAAATTCAAAAAATAGTAAATATAAGCTGATGATTTCCCAGCGATTCCAGTTTGTACTTGAATTCATTAAGAAAATCAGCAGCAGTGTGCTAAGATTTTAGTGTAATTTTAAGTAGCGATTTGTCACTGATTTGAACTTATAACTAGGATTTGGTAAACTAATTGTTAAGCCACTTAGGCTCATTTTCAGTGATTTTATCAGCGATTGCCCAGCAAATCCACTTAAACCCTGATTCGCTGAGAATGAATACAAGTTTTTAAAAATAGAAACCCCAAATCTTCACATTTACCCATTTCACACTCACAAAACCATTGCAAATTTTTCATCAAGAGACCAATTTTTGACTAGATTCGACCTTCACACATTTAACTAAAAATTTGGTGTGTGTTTAGAGTGTAGAGCCACTTAAGGCTTAAGCAAGGGGAATTCGAATTGGAGCTTATAGGTTTTATAGAGGAGTCTTAGAATCTCAATCTTGAAAGAATCACTTTCAAGAAGGTAATCAATGGAAACCCTAACCTTTTATTGATTAAATTTTATGTTTTTCATCAATTTCGGATTTTTATTAGGTTATAAGCTAAATTTCAAGATTTTTTACTATAAAATGGTTTCGATATCAAATGTTTTCAATTATAATACTTGTATGGGAGTAGTGTGATTATTTACTTATTGCTATCGAGTTTTTGAAATATTTTTATATGGTGAATGGATTAAATTTTACCTGCTAACAAATTTGAGACTAAGTTTCAAATGAGTTTGGGGGTTTTTGTGTTTGCCTATTCCATGATTTATATTACTTATAAACAATTGTTTTTCTCAATAATGTTTTATTGATAAATTTCGTATGAATTTCAAACTCTTGATTTATAAACAACTTTTCCGATGAATTTCTCCTTATTAGATAGATACATTGAATTTTACTAACCACGTTTTTGACAAATTTGGTTTTAAATAGTTTTACAAGTTCATTCCTTTACTTGTACTTATCTAAATGGCCGAAAGTGGAAAAAGTAGAGGCTTAAGGGAGGAAAAAGGAAATAGTACAGAAAACAAAGAACAAATCCAAAGTTTCCAAAATCCAACCCACGTCAATTTCTTTTAACACACCTAGAATTAGACCATAAAGAGAGCCTACTCCACCTTCATCATTTAGCTATAATACTGAGGATGATTATATAGAAGAGGGGGAGGAAGTGGAATAATTAGAAGAAGAGATACCAACAGAGGTGAAAAATTATGTACTTAGGAAGGAAAACTTTGTCAAAGACAAGGCCTTTGGCAAATTTAGAGATGATTAGGTGAAAGATATGAAGTTGATCCCGGGGAGGGGATTCAATGTGAAGAATGAATTGAAATACAAGCCTATGATCCTTGATGTGATCGGGGCAAGGAACTAAGGATTGTTGGCTGGGGACTATAACCACTTAGACTTAAAGGATGTTCCTAAGGATAGGGGATGTTATATTCTGGTAAGAGAGTTTTATGCGAATGCATACAAAAGTAAGAGTAAGATAAAGTCACGAGTTCGAGGAAGAACAGCGGATTATTTCGCTTCAAGAATAAATCGATATTTTGGTTTACTAGAATTTTACCAATAATAAAATGATGAGTACCCAAAGCCTGAATATGCCATTAAGTACCCCTACCCAACTGAGATAATTAAGGAATGTCTAGAGGCAATCTATGGTGATGGATTCATTTTTTATATGGAACCCAAAGCACGTAACCGCCAAATTCTATAGGAAAATCACTAAAGATTGTGTCATTTTATTAACGTCAGCTTACAGCCAAGCTTGAAATATTACGAGATAGTGAACTACAAAGTCGCCCTACTTTACCACATCGTCATGGGATTAGAGACGTTGGCATAAATTATTTATGAGTTGATAAAGAGTGCCATTACCATGAAGAAGAATGACAGATTACCTTTCCCTTTAATGATCACGACTTTGTATAGAGTAAATCACGTTAACATGGTAGGGCTTGATTTGGATGTTCTACCAAAGAAAACCATCACGGACGAGTTTATAGAGAGATATGGATGAGTAAATGATTATGAAGACATCAAGGATGAAAGAGAGAAGGCTGATATAGCCAGAAGAGAGACAGAGCAGAGAAGAAAAATCAGATATGACACGAGGAGGATTTTCGAAGAAATGTTGGAAGCTAGACATGATCTAAATGTATAGCAACCTACTAGTGGTTATGATGGAGTATACATGGAGGAGTCAAAGTTGGCCTTCATGGGTACTATTCTGAGCAATCAAATGACAACTCTTAGAAACCAAGGTGTTCGAGAACCAGATGGCCTTAGCAAGGAGTATTCATAGGATAGAGCTAACACTGTCTAGAAGACATATATAACAAGGAGGCGCAGAAGTTCTTGCACCATCTACACAGATGAGGCTACCACTAAATAGTAGTCTTAATGTTCTAACACTGCCAGGTCGAGACTAACACCTATATGACCCCGTTGCAAGTTACCAGTCCCAGAGGATTGTTTCAGTGGAGGATGATGATGCAACTTGCGGACAACAACATTGATTCCCTTATTCTATTTATCTTCTTTGTCTCTAAGTGATATTGTGTGAGTCTTTCTACGTAACTCTGGTAATGGTTATATACTTTGTGATCTATTAATGCTTTGTATTTTTGGTGATGTTGTACTATGTGCTCTATGATTGGCGATTTAATACATTTGTTATACAATGATAATAGTTTATTCATATATTCTTAATGCACTCTGTTTGACGACATTTCTTTATTGAGTTTATTCTTATATTGATTGTCTAATTTATGATTATATCAATTCCTTTTTACTTCACGTGGTATATTTGTTCTGTTGAAAATCTGAACTTCATTTTAAAACCTTAAGGATAAGGTTTGGAATGAGTTTGGGAGTATTCTAGGTAAAGTATGACAATCATATTAAATAAAGCAAGGAAAGGAAAGGAAAAGTAGAAAATAACTCAAAAATAGATGCAAAGTTCAAAAAGATCTGATATTCAAGTAAGTATGGATTTCATTTTACTTTATTTTTAGTTAGGAAAAGAATAATAATAAAATTGAATATAATTAATAGATTTTTAAATGGAAGTGATATTATTTTTACCCAAGTGAATTCTATGATATAGAAGGAATCAATTTTTATACCATTTTTATTAACTTTACTAGTTGACGCGTACACCAAATTTAATGCCTTGTCTTATTTATAAGAATGGGTAGAAGATCGAAACAATAGTGCAAGATAAATAAGAAATTTTTATAGTATATATATAGAAATTTATTATACCATAATTGAAAGAAGAAATGGGTTGGAAATCGTTGAATTTTTATAAGTTAGAAAGAATACTTTCTTCATTTTTAGTGGATAGTGAATAGTGTTAACAAGAGTTTACAAATATATAAAGATTCTTATAGATTCCATAAGAAATGGAGCAGGGAACCTATAGCGAAAAAAATGTGAGAATGTCCATAGGAAAGGGAGCGGGGACTCAAAAGCAAAAGCAAAAGAAATAATAATTAGGATAGAGTAGAAAAGAATGAGAAATGAAAAAGATGGATATTCTTAAACTCTTCGAAGAAAAGATTTAACTCGAGTGCTTGAAGCTAGGGTTGAGTAAAGTGTTCCTTAATCTAACACGTTTAAACGATATATCCATTGGTATCTTGGCAAAGTTCCTATTAATTTTGATCGTGGTTCTATTATAAAGTATTTTCTAAAATTAAGTTCAATCTGGTGGTTTTGTGTTTTGAGATTCTATACTAGCCATTGTAAGCTTGATGCCTGCATTGGGTGGTTGAGTTATCATTATGGGATGTTTTGTTTTGCCTAAATCATTATATTCAATCATAACTTTCATTTACTTATGAATAATATGTTTCCATTTGAAAATCACTTCTCTTTTAAACTTTTTATTATTTAAAGTTAAGAGGAGTTAGATTGAAACCAGTTTATAAAGAATGGAAAAGAGAATATGATTGAGAGTAGTCATTTGTTCGGGACAACAAAGTGCTGAGTTTAGGGGTATTTGACAAGTCAATAATTAGACATATTTTATAGTGTAACTTAGTTTGATTTTAGATATAAATAATGATATTACACTAGGTGCTCTCCATTTTTGTGATTTCGGGATTTAATTAATAAATGGAAGAAATAGAAGAAAAAGAGGAAGAAAAGCAAAACAGTCAATTGGAGAAGAAGTCAAGCGATTAGCCAACAATTTGCATTTACACTAGGAATCACCACCTAAATCAGCAACAAAGAAGTGTCAGCGAATCCTCAACGAATTGGAAAATATACTAGAAATCGCTAGCTAAATCGGTGGAGCACAGAGAACCAATTCCAGTGAATAACTTAGCGATTTGTGTGGAATCGCTGAGGTCGATTATGAGTTTTTTAGATTAATATGAAGAATTTGAGTTTATCTAGGATATGTATAACTTAAGAGACTATAAATAGGGCTAGAGGACTTCGAGATAAAGCACTCTCCAACCTATTTCACATATTTAATAAGTCTTATATTAGTTTTAGTCTATGTTTGAAACTACGTTGGAGCTTTGACTTATTTAAGAGGTATTTATTTATTTATTTTATTATGTCTTTCAATTATATTATTATGTTATTTATTACCAGCATGAGTGAGTAGTTTATCAATCTAAACAAACTCAGACACGTATATAGCCAAACACATATATACTTTGGGTTGTTAGATAGTTGTAATTAAGGAATAATAAACTTAATGTTTTAAGTTTATTCATGCACGTTAATCATAGATTTAATAAATGGTTTTTGTGTATGACAACTAATGAAGACTAATATTGTATGCATAATTGCAAATGTGTATTGTGGTATTTTGATTTTGAATCTACGTCTATGATTATTGACAACAATCATAGATGTAGTCACTAGGATTAATCTATAGGGCTTATTCCCGTGTGGATATTCTAGGTGATTGTGTTTTAAGTTATTTATTTATTAGCATATTCTTATTTATATTCGATTTAGATTATGCATGATTTGCATAGAGTGATGTGATTATAACTATGCTAAGAATTAGGATTTAATGCTATCTTATTTTTATGATATTGCGTTTTATCCAATAGGAAGATCTACGATGCTAAGAATTAGGATTTAATGATTCCAAGATTCCATGTGATGTGATTATAACTATGTTATAAAGTGATGTTATGTTCTAGTGTTTAAAGCAATCCAAGTATATTACATTGTTTAGTGGGAGTTTGTTTAGATATTTATATTATATTGAATTTGAATATTGTTTAATTTAGTTTGCATTGAATTGTTTGAATTAGTTTAGTTAGTTTGGTTAATTAAGTTAGTAGTTGTAGTTTTTAGTTATTTGGTATTTTAATTCTCATTTGATTAGATTAACTAAATTAAGAAAAACAAAAAAATACTTTTCTTTGAAGTTTGCAAAATCCCTATGGAGATGATATCCCATTTACAACTACTACAAATAATAAAAAATAAAGGAAACTATTGTGCACGCTCGACACTTATTAAATGCTCTAGCAGGTCTTCTGACGTATATTCCTTGGATATCTTTGAAACAAACTCAAATACTAGATCTTTGACTTCGATACTTTTTCGATTCGCTCCCTCGCTTGGAAATCTTAAAGTCCTTTAAATATTAAACAGAACTTCCACATCATTTACTCATAACCTTAATTTTCCCTCTTAAACATCTATAAAAGCTTGCTCTATTACTAGAAATGGTCTTCCTAAAATTAATGGTACCTCTATATCCTCTTCCATTTCCAACACTAATAAATCAACTAGAAAAATGAACTTATCCACTTTTACTAATAAGTCTTCAATCACTCCTTTTGGATAAGTTAATGATCGATCTGCTAATTGCAAGGTCATGTTAGTTGGCTTCACTTCTCCCAAACCTAGCTTCTTAAAAACTGATAAGGGCATCAAATTTATGCTTGCTCCCAAGTCATATAAAACCTTATCATATAAATGTACTCCTATAATGCATGGAATGGAAACGCTTCCTGAGTCCTTTAATTTTAGAAATAATCCTTTGTAAATAGCACTACATTCTTCTGTCATGTTTACCGTTTCATATTCTTCCAATTGCACTTTCCTTGCCATTATGTCTTTCAAAAACATTTTATAATTCGGCATTTGTTCCAATGCATCAGCGAATAAGATGTTTATGTGTAGCTTCTTGAACATTTCTACAAACTTCTTGAATTGTTCTTGATCTTTATATTTCTTGAATCCTCGAGGATATGGTAGCGGTGGATTGACTGATGGTGGATTGTCAGGAAATGCCACTATCCCTGGTACCACATCTTTTTTCTGCCTTTCTTCCCTCCAATTCTGATTCTTCTATTAGTGAAATTTCTTTTTGATTATTTATACCATTTTCAACGTGTTGTGAATCGTTTCGGTGTTACTCATTAATTTGCTTCCATGTGTCATTCTCTGTATCTTTTGGTTGCACTGGATCATTGGTTATTTATCCACTTCTTGGTTGGATTGAATTTACGTTCTCCATAAGGTTCCTACTTGTGTTACTCAAACGTTTTTCTTCCTTCCTTAAATTCAAAGCAATGGCTAGCTGAACAATTTTTCTTTCCAAGTTCTTAATGGATTGTGTTCTTTCATCATCCATCCTTTTAAGAGTTTGCTTCGCATTTTCCATCTCTTTCTCTCTATTGACGTTCCCTATTGTTGATGTCAATGGCTTACGAGAATTTCACATTTGACTTCAATAAAGTCATTTCTTCACTTTGGCCTAGCTTCCCTTATTAGACTTGTTGATCAAAACCTAGAGGTAACTTCAGTGCATTATCAGGACTTCCATATGAGAAGTTCGGGTTGTTGTACCATTGATAATATCATGAAGGAGCCATTCCTCTCGGCCTGAAGTTGTTCTCATAGTTCGGTTGTTTATGAAGTTGACATACTCGAACTCCATTCCTTGTTGCATGTCCAATGGATTAACCACTATTGCTTGGTGATTAATATGTTGTTGTATCACTTGCACTTGCGGACTTGGTTGTCTCATTTTTATCTTCACCATCTAATTACTTAGGTTTGATAGTTATGTCATGATTGATGCTTGTGAATCAATCTTATATGACATCCTCAAACTCCATTCCTTGTTGCATGTCCAATGGATTAACCACCATTGCTTGGTAATTAACAGGTTGTTGTATCACTTGCACTTGTGGACTTGGTTGTCCTATTTGTAGCTTCACCATCTGACTACTCAAGTTTGATAGTTGTGCCATGATCGATGCTTGTGAATCAATCTCATACACTCTTATTGGCTTTCTCATTGTGGAACGACTTCCTACTGTAGAATTCAAAGACATAAGATCTAGAAAATTAAATGCTCCATTTTCATCCTTGGTTAGTAGAGAACCACCTGTTGTGGTATCCACTAATGTCCTCATATTTTGATTCACTACGTGGTAGAAGATTTCTAGTTGTGCCCATTTCACATATCTATGTCTTGGACATCTCTTCAACATTCGTTTGAATCTTTCCCAAGCCTCACAAGAGACTACATATCCTTTTGCTTGAATTGGTTGATTTCCAATTTCCTTTTGTTGACCTTCATTGGGGAAAGAACTTGTCTAGGAATCTTTCATTGATATCCACCCATGAAGTCATACTCCCTGCATTCAGTCCTTGGAACTAGTATTTGGCTTTTCCACCTAATGGGAATGGAAAAAGTCTCATCTTGATTACCTCCTTTGTTACTATAGTAATGTGAACAGTGTCACACTTTTCTAGAAAATTCTCCAAATATGCAACTGGATCTTTCTTACTAGCCCATTGAATATGCTATTTTGCACCATGATGATGAGAGACGACCTTAACTCAAACTCGGTGGTGTTAACTGGAAGCATCATCACTCCGTTTTATGTCTCTTGAACTTTTGATTTGAAGTAGTCACAAAGACATTCGTCCTCTTACTATATCTTGCACTACTAGATCACTTTCGGATTGATTATTCCCTCAGCCTTGATTTTGGTTCTGGTTCCTCGTTTGATCATCTGCTATATTGATTCCTTTCTTTTTCTTTCCCATGTTGGTTCTGTCAATCTTTGGATCGTAGGCACTAAGCCCTTATCACCTTCACTACGCATGCACTAACTGTTCCCTGAGAAAGAAAAGACAAAAGATTAAGTGTAGATTGTCAAATTTGAGACTAAGACTCTTTTTTATTTATTTTTATATATAAACTTGAAATTAAATTACTTAAGATAAAGTCTTAACAATTTTGTGAACTAACTAAACTAGTATGTGGATACCTATCCCTGACAACGGCGCCAAAAACTTGACAACGACATTGCAAGTATAACGGTTCAATTATAGTAATAATGTGATCAACTAATGTTGATTACGGATATCGTCCTGCGGGAAAGTATTATCTAGACAAGGTTCACTTAGTTAAGCTATATATATTATTAAGAATATATTTTTTTAATTGGTTTTAATTAAACTACTCTATTCTACAAAATAATGTAAAATAACTTATACTCTTATATTAAGAAGACTCTTAGTTTACAACTTCACCTTGGTAATGAATTATTGTGCTTTCATATCTCATTTCCTTCATTTTCATAATTTGTGTGCAATGCTCAATTAGAATAAACAGATTTCCTTAAGATTCACTTCAACCCATTGTCGTAGTGGAAAAGATCCTAATGTGTAAGCTAGAACTCCACCTATTGATGTAAATAATGTAAATCTCACATAGCATTAAGTATCAAATCTTTAGACTCATAACCACTTAAGTTTACTATCTATGCCTCCCTAATCAATAACTATCTATCGATTTTATATATCTTACGGTTATATTGTCCATATTCTGCTTAAAAGCTCCAATAGCTATGGTAGCTCCTAAAACTTCTAATCAACAAACACATGATCAAGATGTTCATAGCATTATGTATAAGATCAATAGAAATTCTAACAATTGCACTTTTAATCATTATAATCCACTCATACTTCCTTTAGCACAACATTCATTTCATAGGATCCATTGATCCTTAAGATAAACAAACTACTCACTTATCATTGAAATCAACATGCACATCATGGTATTCATTGCAATCAAAGATTAAATAAAATAATGTCAATTAAATCAAAAATAATAATTCTGAATAACCACAAGCTAAGTCTTCAATGTCTTCTCCTCCAAAACTTTTCTTAATAATCAAGAACATTGTAAAACTATTGTGGTGTCTCACAAACAATTATAAATTAGGATATTCTATATGTTTACCACGTTCTAATACATATTAATGTCACTAGGAATCATTAGAATACAATTAGAAACCCTAATTAATAATTCCAAATGAACTAGAACTCTCTAACTTTTTTTTATTTCTCGCCTTTGTCTATAATTGATCCACGCTATGTGTGTAATGCCACTGTGCTGCCATAGCTTCAACCTTTTTACGTGTAGTTTCTCCTCACAGTGGGCTCGATGCCCTGTGTGTAATGTCTCGGTGCCATGTGTATTCCCCCACGGTATTGCCACTGCATCAACTATACTGCACCTATTTTCTTGTCTTTAAGCCTTCTCCACGCCTTGCCCACGCCTTGTAGTCTCTTCCCACTACGTCAAGTCTCTATGTCGCGGCGTCAAGTGTACTTTCATGTTTTTTCTCCTCATTTCATCATGAAATCACTCATTTTTCTTCTTTATACCTTGTAAGCCTGAAAACAAATAAATGCTATCAATTAGAGCTCATTTTAAGATATTTAGTCTAATTATACTAGTAAACTAACCCTATATATAAGTATAATTAATCACTTATTAGTCATATTAGAGGGAATCAGTCTTAACAGCCACACATCTTATAAGTAGACTACATTCTCGTGTCCTTGGCCTTAAAAGTCCAATGGAAGTATTATCCCAATTTTATACTAACTTTAGAACCTTAAACAATTTAGTTCCTAAAATATTTGGATGTGTCACCTTCTTTTATATCCACCATTAAAATAGGGAAAACTAAATCCAAGTGCTCTTAAATGTGTCTTCATAGGCTAAGTGTTTTATCACTCACCTTCTCCAAAATTTTGTCTCATTAGATCTAACCTTCAATGAACAAGAGTCATATTTTCTTGCTCTAAGGGGAGAATTGCATTCATGGTTCGTGATGAATTATTCTTTACCCCTTTAAACATATATGTATCACTTGACTCACTGATCAGGTCGAAAATCACAAAGCCTAACACCTCTTAGCCCAATACTAATGAATCAGAACCAACTACTATTGAGAATCACATGACATGACGGGTCTACTCAAGAAAAAGAGTTATCGCACCTAAATTAATGCAAGTCCAAGAGTCTAAAACAAAAAACAACTCCTAAAAATTAAGTATCGATTTTTGAGTCACTACCTATTAAATAGTACAAATCCAACAATTTGGACAAGTTGCTGAAAAATGAGGTACCAATCTTTGAGTCCTAACTTAATAAATAAGTTGATTTGGATCTCCCTATTTAGAAAAGAAAAAAGAACGTGAGCATGCACTGAATGTAACTTGTACACTATCTCCCATGTTGTCTCATTCGAGAAATTATGTAATGGCCCAAGTTTCTAAATAGTAGATTTGGTTCGTAATTAAGAGTCATCGACCCATGATGTGCCTCGAGAATGGGTACACGATCCCAACACTCGGCACGAAGACCGGGTAATATATTATTTGTGGTATGATGAATGCTTATGTAGACTTATTAAGTCACTTCTACGTGTATATATAGACGTTGAAACGCAAGCGGTGATGCTCCTCGAGAAGCGTGTCAACATGGGATCAGGGTAGAGAGTGATGTGGTGGTAAAATTAAGTTATTGTGGCTTAAATAGCTAATTAGATGTGGCTATAATTTGATTCACATTAAATATAACCTAAGCTAGCTAAATAAAACATCAGTCATTGATTCCTCGAGATACGTGTGAACACATCACAAGACCAATTGAGTTGCAATTGGTGTTATCAAGAGTGAGTTAGAAGAGAGTTAGTGGATTTGAGATTAAGATTTGAGTCGTTAGATTAGCCTAGAGATGTGTATACACACTAAGATCAATGGCTATTAATCAATCTTATTTTATATATAAATGGAATGAGATAAAGCATGAAAATCATTTGCAAACTTTAACTTATGAAAGAAGGAATCTAGAGAAGGGAGATTTAGAGAAGAAGATCAATAGAGGTGAAGAGATTCTAGTGGATTTAATGGTATGAATTAAGCTACGGGTGTTAAACTTGAATTTTACTTTAGTTCTGGTTTGTTAAACTTGAATTTTACTTTAGTTCTGGTTTTTGCTTAATTTCATAAGGTAAATTAAATCATTTTTGAAATGGGTTGATAGATTTAGGTTCCTCACAAAAAATCAATAAATTTTCTATCAAGAAATTTCGAATTTTGATTTGAATTGACAAAGTTATGGAGTTTTGAAGTTATAGGTGTTCTTGAAGGATTCTTTTAGCAAAAGTTGAGTTTGGGGTTTTTCTAATTGATTTACTCCAATTTGATAGTTTGTATAAGTCCTAGAACATCCTACTTAACCTCAAAAAATTAGGGAGTAGTCTCGAAAGGTTGTTAGTGAGATACAGGGTGTCGAGAGGCCGAGTTAGCCTAAAGACTTTCGTGGATTGTAAGTAAGTTAATTGAGATATTTTTCTCCATTTCATTCATTGATGTTGCTTCATGTATATAGTGATTGTATTGTTATGCTCGATGTATTCTTAGTAACATGAATTGTATGTCTTGTCTTGATATATGATTGTTGATCAGCTAGAACCTGTGCTTAGAATTCATGAGTTGTTTTGGCTTGTATGCGACACATGGGTATAGGACTTGGGGATGTTGGTATAATGATTAGTTAGTGTCACATACCTACTATATGAGGTTGATGAAATGATTAAGAGGTGATCAATCAGGGTAATACCGAAGTACTATGTGTGCTTACCTATTACATGAGGTTGATAAGCCGTGTTTCACAACTAATAAGGATAGTACCTACGTGCGCTACTGAATAAGTTGCTACTGAACAAGTTGCTACTGAACGTCTATATGGCTAAGAGGGTAATATCTGGGCTAAAGGGTTAGAGACACAATTTAATGAATTTAGTTCATGCTTAATGGTTCTATTAATGTCACATTGTTTAGCTATAATGTTTGGTAATGTGTTTATATTTCAACATTGTATATGTGAAGTAAATATATGTATTGTTAAGTGTATTTTCTATTGTGTTTGGAAATGTAGATAAACGACTCTCAGTGTTACTTTCTACATTACTGTACTCACCGTCCTTTTTATGACGTTGGGTGCAGATCCATCAGTAGAAAACTAGGCAAAGAGAAGATCGACGACTATATCTGAACCATTGGAGTGTTGTTACTTCAGATTATGTAGGTTTTGGATATTGTATTGTATGACTTACTTTTTGTCGTTTATATACTTTTTGTATACATTTGGGTTGAGTGATAGTTTTTCGTATAGACACATGTTATTATATTGTTTATCGTTGTTATATTGTTTATAAACATGTGATCGTTGTTTTCTAGTTTCCACATTAGGTGTTTTTGTTAAGTCTTTCGCCGATAAATTTAAAATGATAATGACTTAATAAATAACTCTGAAATACGATGAATTGTAAAATGGTTATTTTCAGCATGAATAATGAGGATAATATAGTGAAAAGGCTGACTAATATGTTGTTAAGTTCTATGTAGCTGGGATTATGCTTAATACAGGATTAGGCCTGGGGGTGCGCTAGATTAAGGGATGGGTTGTCACAAATTCTCTCCTACTCACAAGAATTTCTCATAAGCTTGAACAGTGTTCAATCCCAACCACTTTGTCTGAGGCTATATCTAAAGAACATTGGGTGCAAGCCATAATAAAAAAATGAAGGCCTTATAGAAGAATGGAACATTTAAATTAGTTCATCTACCTGTATGTAAGAAGCCAGTTGGATGTAAATGGGTTTACATATTAAAATACAAGGCAGTCATGTCACTAGAGCGATAGAAGGCAAGATTAATAGCCAAAGGGTATACTCCGACATATGGTATGGACTATCAAAATACAGTTGCAATTGCAAAGATGAATACAATAAGAATTTTGTTGGCCTTGGCAATTAATTGTGATTAGAGTTTGCAACAATTTGATGTCAAAAATGTGTTTCTTCATGGTGATCTAGCGAAAGAGGTTTATATGGAGGTGCCCCTCGGGTACTAGACACGACTTACTACCAAGAAAGTGTGTAAATTAAATAAGGCCATATGGACTTAAGCAATCTCCAAGAGTATGGTTTGGTAGATTCACCAAAGTGATGACCAATATGGGATATAAACAAAGTCAATGAGATCATACTATGTTCATCAAACACTCTTCTTCAAGAGGAGCTACGATTCTTTTAGTTTATGCGGATGATATCATTGTAACTGGGGATGATGAGGATGAGAAGCAGAAATTAAAATAATGTTTGGCTAAATTATTCAAAATTAATGAACTCGAAAAGCTTAAATATTTGTTTCGAATCAAGGTCTCACATTCGAAAGAGGGTATCTCCATATCTCAACACAAATATATTAGAGATCTTCTTAAGGAGACAAGGAAGCTAGCATGCAGATCAGCTAGTCCACACGTTGATCCTGATCACAAACTTGGAAAAGCAGAAGAAGCTACTTTCATTTATCGAAATAGGTATCAAAAATTGGTTGCAAACTAATCTACCTGTCACACCCTAGACATGACATTACATATTCAGCGAGTGTGATTAGTCAATGCAAGCATAATTCTGAAGAAATCCATTTCCAGGCTGCATATAGAGTGTTGCAATAGAGTGTTGCAATATTTGAAAAGGAACTCTAGGACAAGGTCTTTTGTTAAGAAGACGTACATAGATGGTATTGGAAGCTTATACTGATGCTGATTATGTAGGCCCAGTGGTTGACATAAGATAAATTGTCGAATATTGCACATTTATTTGTGGAAACTTGATAACTTCACACGGTAAAATGTAGAATGTGGATGCTAGATCAAGTGTTGAGGCAAAATTCCAACCAATGGCTCAAGGAATCTGTAAACTTTGATGAAGGTTATCTTAGAAGATCTCAAAATCAAGTGCAATGGATCCATGAGACTTTATTGTGATAACATGTCTGCAATCAACATAGCTCAAAATCCAATACAACATGATCAAACCAAGCACATTGATTACATTTTATTCAAGAGACATTGGATAGTGGCTCATTTGTATTCTTTATGTTTCAAATCAAAATCATCTTTACGAATGCGCCGACAAATGATCTAACAGTTCTTCATTTAAAATAAATACCTCTAAGCAGGGAATGACACATTTATTCACCATATGAGGAGTGTTGGAAAGAAGGAAATGATTGATTGATTGGAAATTTTGTTGGAAGTTTCCATAATTGTCATTGTCCTTATAACTCTATAAATATGGAGCTATTCTGAAGCACGAATGAAATCATGCCCCTCCTTTCTCCCGTGGTTGTGGGTCTAAAATCAAACCACGTAAATCATTGTGTTCATCTTTTTATTTCGTTAGTTTTAACAATAACAATGGTGTTGATGCCAAAAAGGAAAAACAAATGACCTCAAATATGATAAGTGTTTGCACTTCACAAAAAGAAGGGAACTCCTAGCGCAACCACTCCAATACCTTAAATTCCAGCCACCAAGGTGGCAGGAAGAGCTTGGGCAACACCATGTCCAGCATCAATCTGTTGAGATAACAACAATGACAACATGGTACTGAGGTGAAAAGGACAACAAATACTGCAACTTTCGAGCAAATAAACAGAACACAAGATTGAAGATTGGCATTCTCCTCTACCCTCTGCGCGCTTGCAGGCTCTAACTACCAGATGCTTCACTGCAGACAAAAGAAATGCCAAGAAATTCAAACTTGTAAAAAACAAGAGGACATGTAAAATCTCAGACCTTATACACAAACGTGACATTACAGAATCACCTTTCCATCTTCAATGCCACCTGCTCTGGCCGAGCTTTCAATTTTCTGGGCATCTTCTATAATTACCAATAAGCAAGTAGAACAAATTAGGAAAAGAAAAGAAGCGCAGATATATGGAACATGTGAAACAACAGGGTAGCTACACAACAATGACTGATAAAAAAGCACACCTAAGCATCATCTCACTAATACGGAAAATCCCCTAGATATCAGCTTTCATGCCTTTACAATACTAGCTAAGATTCATACTTTAGACGGTTACATTGAAGAAATTTCTTCAAGAGCATTATCGCTAGGAAAAGGAAAGGATGAAAACGAGATGGGAAATTAGAGATCATATGTATTAAAGAATAAATAATGACCATGTGATGGAATAGAATTCAGAGACTCGAGTACAGACAACCTACAAAGAAGAAAGAAAAAAGAAGAGCAGGATCACAGACCAGAGAGAATAAGTAAACTTCACTTTCTTGAAACAATTACTTTCTTTTATGCCCTGATGTATTTTTATACACTTTTGGCAAACAATACCACTAAGCTGAGAGTATTTTCCATATTAGGGATTCTGCAACAACTGACGGAAAAAGAATAAAAAAAATATAGGCAATCAGACAACCCCAACCACGACAACAACATAGGCAATCAGAGAACCCCAACCCCCTACCACTGACCAAAAAAAATGTAAAGACCTGATTGGATAATCTTACATTATACAAGTCTACATGGTTTAATGCATTACCTCCATCTTCTGGAATGTCAGATGTCCACAAGGTAAGGTTGTCCCTCAAAAGTTGCATGATTAAAGTACTATCTTTGTAAGATTCCTCACTTAGTGTATCGAGCTCCGAGATAGCTTCATCAAATGCCTGCTTAGCAAGATGGCATGCCCTGAAATGTCACAAAGTTATCAGATTTTATCATCTACTTGTTCCACAATTCTAAGTAACATGCATCGTGTGCATAATCATCAAGAGAGAAAAATATCCGAGGGAACAAGGATATCAAAAATTATAATGCTGAAAAACAAGTGATAATATCCATACCTTTCAGGTGAGTTCATGATCTCATAGTAAAAGACTGAAAAATTCAATGCCAAACCCAAACGAATTGGATGGGTGGGAGACAAATCAGCTTCTGCTGTAATGGAGGCCATCTGCAGGAAGATTGCAAGAAAAAAGTAAGAAATATTATTTAAGCTCCAGAAAACGGAGAGTTGTAAAATTTCATATTAATAATCAAATAAAAAAGTAACACGCACACATACATATATATGATGAACAACGCATTTGAAATAAAAAGAAAGAAAACTAGCGAAACACTTGAACTGAAGACCAAATGTATGCCATTGCAATTTACTGATGGTCCTAAACCAAAATGTTTAGCACCAAATACTCGAGCAAAACCAATTTTTAAACTATCTAAATGAAGACCAAACTTAGAGCCAAGCACGCACTCACCCAGAGAAGCATGTAAGGTGGGTTCAATTCTTTTGTATTAGAGGTCTCCAAAAAAATCAATTCTTTAACCCAAAAAAAAAAAAATTGGAGCCACCACAGTTCTCAGCCTCCAGCACACGAGGGCAGTGAGGTTGTTGCCCCAACAGAATGATGTTTGAAATTCATACCCACCAAAGACATTATATCAGTATTATTAGCATAGGAATTTATTTTCGTCATCAAAATGGAGTGTATAGAGAAGTATATGCTTGACCCTTAATATGACACGATGAGCATCACCAGCCAACCCAAAAAGCTAACTACGCAACAACTCTTGGGTACAATATTTGTTCAAAACCAAGTACATCAACTCGTGTTGACTTACAACCTGCTACTAGCTTTAAATGAGCACTCAATTTCTAGAATGCCCATTAATTGTTGCCAGTATTGTTGGGAACATCTAGGTCGACTGGGCATTGATAGGCATCAACAAGGGAATGAGAATAAATGAATTGAGTTTGGCAATTAATATTACACACTTCCAAATTGGGTGACAAGTAACTTGAAGTTATTCTATTCATATAAACGGTTATTTACACAGTTAAAATGTGAAAAATGAAGCTCTAAACTTAATTGATTTGGATAAGTGTTTCAAAGTAACCTTTTATTTGACTTGTTGAGAAATTGGTGAGTTTTTTTGCAATGGCTTTGGTAAATTTTGAAAGTGACAAGCAATGAAGGAACTCTAACCAAAACTAATAAATTTAACCAGACAAAGCCTTAATGCACAATATCTAACCAATTTTTTTCATAAAAAGGAAATATAATTAGCTCACAAACAATAATAATGGCCTGCACATATAAACAATTTATTACAGGGAAAACTTAATCAAATTTTTAGAATTAATTGACAAGCCTAAAAAACAATGAGTTCTAGATGGAACCAACATTTGTCATGTCCACTTATAATGGAAAGATATATCATAGGAGAACAAAGACAAATCAAAAGGAATATTTTGATTTTCGACATTGGATTTGCAAGTTTTGCAAACATTTCTATATATGCTGATTATAATGATCTCCTTAATTGTAGTTTCATCCTTTCCTAGAATACACTTCTAAGTTAGTAGACTTTCTTATGTTAGTAGAGCTCTTTCCCTTGTATGCCTATTTAAAGGCATTCGCCAAAAAGATCAAGCACAATATCATCTCTAAATAATATTTATTGAAGTGTTAAGAGCTCCATATTCTTCTTGAGCTTTGAGGTAATTGCTCCCTCCAAAGAGCCTCTATCTTTTGGCAACCATAGGGTCTTCACACAATGAAGGAATAAAAAGAAGAATAGGGCTGCAAGTACGAAGACTGATTTTCAGTCAACAAACCTGTGAAGAGATCTCAGAGTCGAGACCATAACAACAAGAATATGGCTGCAAGTCCCCCTAGTAAGTAAACCAGTGTTCACCACTTCAACCCAATTAATCATAACTGGCATTATTGGCAAAAACTCTTTTAACAAAAAACAATTAAGAGGGCTGCTATTTTAACTCATTCACTCTATGTTCCTACCCACCCAATTAGTTTTCAAAACCTTAAATACCCTCCCAACAACAACATTTAAATTCCTAAAATATCTGTAAATTACACCACCCACCTGCGAACATTGATCCCAACTTTCTCCCCTCTCACTTCTCATCGCACGACACCATAGCTCACGTGCTCGTCCATTTGCTCTCCCTAGTGCTCCCCCTCCCGTTGTGTCACCGTGCGTGTCACAATTGCGGCTCCACATAGATGTGTGTCCTTTTCATAGTCTTTGAGGTATGCAAACACACATCTTAGGCAAGATCACAAGGACTTCAACAATTGGTATGAAAATGTAAGGTTTCAGAGCATGAATAGTTCACCAATGTCTCCACGACTTAGATTGAAACCCGAACTCATTGAAACCCTAATCTCATTCGAGAGTGAAAAGTTACTGAACACTTAAGATGTTTTGTTACTTTACTAATGGAGATGAGATTATTTGAGAGTTTAGGTGCTAGTAAAACAGAGGACATAGAAAAGGTTGGTGAAAGAGACATTTCCAGCCCCTATGACAGCACAAAATTCTCATTAGTAACCTACAGAGACTTCACGAGTGGAGATGTAAGAGAATCGACGATAGAAGAATTACTAGTCATGTCATTGGCTCCTGAATCGATAATCCAAGTATTAGGATGAGCAGAAATAATGGACAAACCAAAATTACCTTCTTGAGGAGACACCCGAGACACATGAGAAGAAGATGGAGTGGTGTCCATTGCTACAACATTTTTAGCAGATTTTTTTTATTTTTTTCTCTCCGCTTTCTTAAGTTTATACCATTTCGGATAGCCATGCTTCTTCCAACAAACATCGATTGTCTGTGTATTCTTATTGCAATGGGTGCAAAATCGACAATGAGAGGCTACAGAATTTCCATTGATGGGAATATGAGTGCTCTTCTAGACAGTTAGAGTTGAAGCCTCAAGATGAGATTCTGCTCCCGCAGCAAGTTGTCGTCGCTGTTCCTGACGTACCATGGAATAGACTTCTTCCAACCGTGGTAAAGGAGAAATACCTAGAACCGGGGCTGCGAACATGATCTAACTTATTATCAAGACCAACAACAACAACAACAACAATATAGCCTCAGATACCAAGTTATCTAATATGTTGAAAAAGTCTATCTCCCATATATTTGACTAATCTATATATACTAGACTACTTGGAGACTAACAACCATATACAGCTGTATTTACAACAATTTCCTAGACTAAGTAATTAATATTCTTAGAATAGATACAACTAATACATTGACTAATTAATTACAGTTGATTCCTAATACTAATTAATTAATTCCCTCTAACTACACCAAAATTGGTTTTGCTTGTATTCTAAACAGAATTATGTCAGTAAAAGTACTTTTTGAAATGAGGAACCAAACACACCAAAACTGCTTGTAGCATAATTGCTTTGTTAGAAGTAATAAGCAATAAGCAAAAGCTAAACCAAATAGAGCCCATATTCATACCAGGAAAAGTTTTGTTGGATGTTTAAGCCTTTCAACAACAATGATGAACGATGCAAGAGACATCTAGGAGTCTAGATTCGTAAAGAAATGAAAACGAACAGAAAAATATGATCAAGAAAGGGAAACTTCCCTGTAGAAAACTAACCATAACTGACGGCAAGTGAGACGAGAAGGAGATTGAATCATTTATTCTTCAACATATATTAGAATAGGAAAATGATTAGGTGACCTGTTTTTGGACACCCAGTAGTTGGTATCCATTGATTTGTGCAGCAATGATTGTGCGCAAATAAATCGATGTGTATTTAAGGGACACCAATAACCAAGTGTCCATTTCGAGTGTCCAAAGTGGGTCACCCTAGCACTGCTCATAAGAATATAGGCAATACATATTTATTGGTCCTTGAAGTCTTGAAATTTGAGTTTTTTTATGTTTTTAGTCGCTGAACTTTCATTAGTGTACATTTGGTCTCTGATCTTTCATTGTTGTACATTTGGTCCCTGAAATTTTGAGTATTTTATGCTTTTGGGAAATTTGGTTTTTTTTTCGTTTTTGTTGGTTAAAGTGAACCGTCCAATTCAGTAATATAAACAATTTTACTCTTCTTGGTTAGCAACACGACATTTATGTTAGCCGCGTCAGCGTGATTTAACACCTTAATGATGGAAGGATCAAATGTACATCTTTATTCAGACACCAAACGTATAGAAAACACAAAGTTCAGGGACCAAATGATGGGCTTTATCTAGACTGTAGGCGACAACAACAACAATATAGCCTCAGTCCCAAATTAATTGGGATCGACTACATGAATCAAACTCTTCCATTGTGCTCGATTAAGTGCAATTGACGGTGAGCTTTCCAAACCATTCAATTCCCTCTTAATTAATGCGTCACATGTTAACTTTAGTCTTCCCCTACCTCGTCGTATTTCTACAGTTTCTATTGAGTCAAGTTTTCTAGGGGGCATTTGTAGACCGTCTTTGTAGGTGACCAAACCACCGCAACCGCCTTTCCCTAATCTTTGTGTCAATTAGTGCTACTCTTACTTGTCTTTGAATTTCTATGTTTCTTATTTTCTCTTTACGAGTTTTACTACAAATCCACCTAAGCATCATCATTTCTGCTACACTCATTTTATGTAATTGTTGTTGTTTTATCACCCAACATTCGCTTCCATATAGCATAACTGGCCTAATTGAGGTCTTATAAAATTTTCCTTTTAACTTAGTAGGAACATTTTAATCACAAATCACCCATGTTGCACTCCGCTATTTCTTCCATCCAGCTTGAATTCTATGTGTGGCATCATTCTCAATATTACCATCATTTTGTATAATTGATCCTAAGTATCTAAAGTGGTTCACCTTAAGAACTTCTACTTCCCCTAAGTTTACCACTCCATTATCTCGATGTCTAGTATTTCTAAACTCACAGTGCATGTATTCGGTCTTCGTCCCACTCAACTTAAAGCCTTTAGATTCTAATGTATTTCACCAAAGTTCTAATTTTCTATTTACATCATCATCTATTATTTCATCCACTAAGACAATATTACTCCGTCTCGACTGTAAGCAAAACCGATTTATGACACAAAATAATCAAAGAATAATCAATCTCCAAGCACCTCTTTTAATGAGAACAACTATATGTTCTACTATAAAAATGTTATTTTAGAAAGCTAATGTTAAAACCTAAAATTTCCAACTTCCCTAAATTCAAATTTTTTGATAAAAGACAATTTGATTTTTTTTTGAATTAAAAAAGAACATCTTACGGGAAATTAGAAAAAAGCTGAAATTTCTACATAGTACAGCAGTGGCCTTTAATTTAGTCCAATTGGAAATATCATTCAAGTAGTAGTAAAGCTATCAAACTAATTCTTCAAACAAGAAAGAACAAATGATCCGAAATTGACTAAACGGTACCCAAAAGCAATATGTAACCAAACTCTGTAGCAATTTGCAACACATGATCCAATTACTAGTCCGCCTCATAAATAAAGAGAACAATTATTAGCCCCCCTATACCTTATAAAGCCTCCATTTAATTTAATGTTATTTATCGCTCAAGTTAGTTCATGTTCTAAGCACCCCCATTCATTGTTAGTAAATTCCCCTAGATTATATTTGTCTCCCTCACTCCTCAAAGAAAACCCTCTTTTCATCTTTGTGATCCCCAACCTCCAACCTCTTGTTACGCATCATCTTCTTCTCCCTTTGCCTCAATTTGCTCTATGTTGCATTCCAAAATTGATCCTTTGATCCTTAAAAGCTAAGATTAACAACGACAACAACAACAACATAGCCTCAGTCCCAAATTAACTGGGGTCGCTTAAAAGCTAAGATTAACACATATAAATATTCTAACCATTCAAGAATGTGAATCGAATCTCTACCAAATACTATAATCAAGATGTTGCATTTGATGGTGCGTTGTTTAATCTATGGACAAAGGTGCAGAGATTAGAAAGTAAATAGAAAATGAGATGACTTTATGGTTTAATTTAGGGTGGGATATAGAAAGTGAAAATTAAGTAGAAGAGGAGAAGGGTTGGATTCTTGGGTTTAATTTGGGGTGGGTGTAACGAGGGAGGTAGGAGTTGGGGATGAGTTTAAGGTTTCATTTAGGGAGGTGTGTAGTGAGAGAAAAGGGGTGTAGAGAGTGAAGAGTAGAAGGGGAAAAAGAAATGGGTTTATTTATTTAGAGTAGGGTTACTTATGTAATTTTGCATAAAACATTTTAGTTTGAAAATGTATTAAATTAAGAGGGCCGCTAAGGGCACCCCACCGTTTCATGAAGGCACCCAGTTAATGTGGGCACTAACCAATTTACCTGGGGCACCAAAAAATTAGACCCGAAATACCCAAAATACCCCTCTAACCAATTTATCTGGGGCACCAAAAAAACCCTCCTGCAAAACAGAGGCACCCCACCACCGTCCTCTTGCTTGACTTTCTCCATTTCTCGTCAACGAACCACCTAGCAATCCCGAATCTAAGTTGTATTTGTTCCTCTATGTCTCTCTCCTCTGTTGTAGGACGTTTTTCGTGTTTGAATACTCTGAGTTTTGGTCGATTTCATATCCAAATTAGGGCTCGGTTCAAGTTTTTCGTTCACACATCGATAGTGTTGAAATCGATCGTTTGAATGTGCGTTGGTAGTCTAATTAAGTTGCATTTGATAGAGTAGTTGTTATGTTTGTGTGGCGGTGCATTCAATGGTTCATTTATTGGGCGTTCGTGGTTCTCGGCCACATAGGCCAGAGATTTTGTTTACAGTCTCGGCCAAGCATGACCGAGAATGTAGAATAGCTCTCGGTTGTCCATAACCGAGACTTTTATTGTCGTCTCGGTTACCACTTCACGAGAGTAAGTCGAAGTGTATAGTTTATGTCCTGTCGGTGATGTCCAATCGAGAATGTAGAATAGCTCTCGGTTGTCCATTACCGAGACTGTTATTCAGTTCTCGGTGGATGGTGACCGAGACGTGTGCATAACTCTCGGTCCTGCGAGGCCGAATCAATCGCGTCCGTGAAAAAACATCTGAAAATTTGAGAAACCCTACGTTGACAAAAAACAGTTCCTTCAAACCATCATATGGTTATCAAACATTGTTACATCGCTGTCTGTCAATCTGCAAGAATCGATAAACGATCGGCAAACGCAATGTCGTTTTAGGTTCAAGCTTGGTGGTGGGGTGCCCCGTTTTTTCAGTCAAAATGGTTTGTAGGGTTTGAATCAATATATATATACAGGGGCAAAATGGTCTTTTCCATTTTCGCTGAAATTTTTACAAAAAAGTTGGGTGCCTTCATGAAACGGTGGGGTGCCCTTAGCGGCCCTCTAAATTAAGTGGGGGATGATATAGGGTAGTGGGAGATGATAGTCGCTCCCTAAATAAATTGTCTAAACCAATAGTCCAAACATACCTCATACGCTTTAAGCGACTGCTCCGCAGCCTCTTTCTTCTCATTCCCTGTCTTAAACTCCGCGAGGTAGCGATAGTAATCACCCTTCCTGCAACCAACCATTCCATCAAACCTTCAGTCGCTATACGATGAAAAAAGAACACCAAAAATCAGAACTTTGACAACAAAACATCGATAATTAGCAGTAACAAAAGCAAGATTTCTCACATCTTATAGTAGAAAACAGTCGATTCCCCAGCGGACGATGACGGAATAAGATGCTCATCGATCAGAGTCATTATATCGTTACAGATGCTCGAAAGCTCCGATTCAACCTTCTGCCTATAATCCTTGATCCTCTTAACATTCCGTTCGTTCCCTTTTGCCTCTTCTTTCTGCTCAATCGAAGACAAAATCCTCCACGAAGCTCTCCGAGCCCCAATCACATTCTTGTAACCTACAGAGAGTAGATTCCTCTCTTCAACAGTCAATTCGACATCCAGCATCGCGACGCTCTTCATCGCTTCCACCATTTCTGCCACAACAGAAACCGAATCAAAACACTACAGCACTCCAGTCACTGTAAGCCTGACCCTAATGAGCTCAAAATCAAGATCTGCAGAGATGGAAACTCAACTCACCTTCGTGTCGCTCTGCCTGCTCGGCTAGCTTGGCGACGTAAAGGAAGCTCTCGCGCTCTTTCGAAGATGTCATGGCCGATCTGCGAAGTTAGGGCTTCTGCAGAGATTCGCTTCTGTGATTCGTCTCTGCTTTTCAGAGAAAAAAATCAAAATCAACCAAGATGAAAATCAAGAGAAAGAGAGAGTTGAAGTGAAAGCGCGACATGGCCGGCCGAAGCCCTACTTGAAGCGGCGCGGATTCTACCATAGATTCAGTAAAATCTATCTATATATGTATATATCTATTTATCTATATCTACCTATCTACAACAACAACATAGCCTCATTTCTCAATTTAACCGGGTCGGCTAGATAGATCAAACTTTTTCATTGTACTTGATTAAGTGCAACTGATGGTGAGCTTTGCAAACCATTCAAATCCCTCCTAATTAATGCATCCCGTGTTAACTTTGGTATGCCCCCTACCTCGTCGAATTTCTACAATTTCTAATGAGTCAAGTTTTTTATATGGAGCATTTGTAGGTCGTCTTTGCAGGTGACTTAACCATCGCAACCGTCCTTCTCTAATCTTTGTATCAATTGGTGCTACTCCTACTTGTCTTTGAATTTATATATTTCTTATTCTATTTTTACGAGTTTTGCCACACATCCACCTAAGCATCCTCATTTATGCTATGTTAATTTTATGTAATTGTTGTTGCTTTACCGCCCAACATTCACTTCCATAGAGCATAGTTAGCCTAATTGCGGTCCTATAAAATTTTTCCTTTAACTTAGTAGGAACATTTCGATCACAAATCACTCATGTTGCACTCCGCCATTTTTTCCATCCAGCTTGAATTCTATGTGTGACATCATTCTCAATGTTACCATCATTTTGTATGATTGATCCTAGATATCTAAAGTGATTTACCTTTGGAACTTCTATTTTCCTAATTTTACCACCCTGTCATCTCGATGTTTAGTGTTTCTAAACTCACAGTGCATGTATTCGATTTTCGTCCTACTCAACTTAAAGCCTTTAGATTCTAATGTATTCCTCCGGAGTTCTAATTTCCTATTCACTCCATCTTTAGTTTCATCCACTAAGACAATATCATCTGCAAATAGCATACACCATGGTATATCATGTTGAATATGTCTAGTTAGTTCATCCATAACTAAAGTAAATAGATATGGGTTTAAAGTCGATCCTTGATGTAGTCCTATCGTAATGGGAAATTCTTTTGTAGCTCCTCCAAATGTCTTTATACTCGTTACTACTCCATCATACATATCATTAATAGTGTCTATGTATCTAGCATGCACTCTTTTTCTTTCTAGAACCCACCAAAGAACATCTCTAGGGACCCTATCATATGCTTTTTCTAAATCTACGAATACCATATGAAGATCTTTTTTTCTTTTCTCTATATTTTTCTAACAATCATTTTACAAGGAAAATCACCTCCATAATTGACCTCCTATGCATGAAATCAAATTGGTTCTCTGATATTGTTGTTTCTCTCTTTAGCCTATTGTCAATTATCATTTCCTAAAGTTTCATAGTGTGACTCATAAGTTTAATTCTCCGGTAGTTTGAGCAACTTTGAATGTCTTCTTTGTTTTTGAAAATTGGCACAAGCGTGCTTTTTCTCCAATCCATTGGCATCCGTTTTGATTTTAAAATTTTATTGAAAAGTTTTGTTAACCAAGTCAATCCAATTTCTCCTAAGCATTTCCAAACCTCTATGGGTATTTCATATGGGTCACATGTTTTCCCTATTTTCTTTCTTGTCAATGCTTCTTTAACTTCTACAATTCTAATATTGTGTCTATAGTTTATATTTCTTTCTTGGTGTTGGTTTTCATCTATCATAGTATCAACTTGGTCATCATTAAATAAACTATCGAAGTAACTTCTCCATTTCTCCTTAATATCATTTTCGCGCGTTAAAATATTTTGATTTTCGTCTTTATGACTTATGTCTTGTTTCTTTTTATCTCTTAATTTGGCTAGCCTATATATATATATTTCGACATCTATATTACCTAACCTTGTATATAGATCTTCCATGAAATTTGTTTTAGCTTGACTAACTACTTTTTTAGCTTGTTTTCTAGCTTCTCTATATTGATTGTACACATCTTCATCTTGACACTTAGGTATTTTCCTATACATCTCTCTTTTAGTCTTAATTGCTCGTTGGACATCCTCGTTCCACCACCATGCTTCCTTCTTTGGAGGTTCCAAGTCCTTAGATATATCTACTACTTTTGATCTCACTCTTCTTATGCAACTATTTATTTCTAGCCACATTGTATTAGCATCTAACTTAAGATTCCAAACACTTTCCTTTAGTAGTTTCTCTCTAAACTCTACTTGTTTACTATGTTTTAGGTTCCACCACTTTATTCTAGGGTCGTTATCTATTTTATTCATATTATGTCGTCGTGTTAGCTTAATATCAAGTACTACTAACTTATGTTGGGTAGTAAGTTTGGGTAGTAAGTGCTTCACCAGGTATTACTTTGCAGTCTCTACATATTTTTCTATCTATTTTTCTTGTTAAAAGAGAATTTATTTGATTCTTGTTATGACCACTACTAAAAGTAATTGTATGCGACTCCCTCTTTCTAAAACTAGTATTTGCTAAGACAAGATCGTATGCTGAAGCAAATTCTAAGATTGATTCTCCTTCTTCATTTCTATTACCGTAACCAAAACCTTCATGAACTCTCTCAAACACATCGTTACTTGCCCTGACATGTCCATTTAAATCTCCTCCAATAAAAACCTTTGCATCTAATAGTATACTTTGCATAAATCCATCTATATCGTCCCAAAACTTGCGTTTGATACTCTCGCTTAATCTACTTGTGGTATATAGGCGCTAAGTATGTTAATTTTTTCATCTCCAATAATTAATTTAACTAGAATCAATCTATCCCTCATTCTTTTAACCTCTACGACCTTATCCTTATAATCATTATCCACCACAATTCCTACTTCATTGCATTTTCTATCTATATCAGTGTACCACAATTTAAACCTTGTACTTCTTATTTCTCTACTCGTTTCTCCTACCCATTTTGACTCTTGGAGGCAAGCAATATTGACTCTCCATCTAATCATGGTATCTACTAGTTCTATTGACTTCCCTGTAAGTGTTCCATGTTCCTAAATGAATTTTTTCTCCCATTTGTATTTGTTTTCCTTTTCTATTTCGATTTTGTCTAAAAGATCTAGTGTCCGTATCTATGATTTTGTTTTGTTTTCGTGTTTGTTTTGAACTAGTTTCTTTACCCACACCCGTCCTTTGTGTGGGAACGCTTGCTCATTTTTTTTCACATCCGGGCGACAATGTGAAGGGACTTGCTTATTTACCCACACATGTCCTATGTGTGGGAACCTTGCTCATATTTCTTCACACCTAGGCGACGATGTGAAACACACCCTTGCTCATTTCTCACTACACCCAGGCTCCGATGCAGCGCGTCGCTAGGTGGGAACGCCCCAACATTTATATATGTTTGATCTATTTCATGAAAAATGACAAAAGTTTTACGCTGGCTGTCAACCTATCGCAACCTTCATCCATTTTCCAAGAATGGAAAATGAGCATGGGGCCTCCCTCCCCCACTTTTCAGGTATGAAAAGTGAGTTTGTGACCTCCCTTGCCTATTTTTCGGTATGAAAAATGGGCGTCAGAATCCTCCTCCTTTATCGGGACTTGGGACAGGCTACGTAGCGCGCAAAGTGTACAACATAGGTAGGGTTTATATCTACCTATCTGCCTATATATTAAAAGCACGAATATCAAAAGATTCATTTGTCACTTGAGTTATTTTTTTTACCTTTTAATTACTTATTAAATAACGATTTCTTTTTATTAGTTTCTTTCACGTTTAACTTACCTATTTAATAGGCTATTCTCATCATTTGATCACCCAATTATTTTTTTTAGGAGTTTGATCACCTAATTCATTCTTTACTTTGCATATAGAGATATATTAGGAAATTGATTCGATTTTTTTTTTGTTAAGGGAGAGACCGGCCCAAATTGAAGGCTCATGTTAATGGATTTGGCTGCATTAGCTGGAATCTATTGGATAAGTCAATAGCCTTAAATTAATCTCCCATTAGATTAAGTAGAGTGATATGTATTCAGATTAGGATACATCAACGTTAGCAATATTTGAATTAGACTATAATAGATATTTTGATTATTTATGTGTAATTCTACTTAGACTAGGATACATATTTGATTATCGATCAATTAGATAAGTCAATATCCTTAGATTAATTTCTTCTTAGATGAAGTAGATTGATATGTATTCAGATTATGATACATATCAATGTTAGCTATATATTTGACTAAGACTAGAATACATATATTTTGGTTATTTATGTGTAATCCTACTTAAACTAGGATACATATTTGATTACGGATCAAATACATAGGATGTAATACATATATATAGCTTTCAATTATGAATAAAATGTTTGATGGAGAAGGTGATGACTCTAATGAAGTATCAAACAATATAAGCTAGGTTAGTGTTTTGGTCCATATTGTATTTCTACAAGCTCATAAATGAGTCCTCGATCTTATATATTTCTACAAGTGAGTCTCGTGGTTCATGTTTATGTTTTGGTTCATGTCAGGTACTTATATACTTTTTCAAAGCCTACTATTATAATAAGTGAGTCCTCTTACATATCAGCTTGAGTTGAGTGACAACTAACTTATGGTTCTATTCCATGCATGTGTGTCTTGCTGCAGTACTTTCTATACATACTAGATTCTTCGTGGTCTTAAATACATACATTCGGCTAATGCTATTCATAGAGATCTAAAGCCTATCAAGCATCAATTGATTGCGTAATGCAACATGTGATATTTAAATTTGTGATTTTGTTTTAGCTTGGCAAACTTTAGATACTGTCAATTTTTGTGATTGATTCATGCAATAGTTTCTAATTTTTCGATATCATTTTATTGTGCCTATTTCAATCTGATATTGTTAACTGAGGAAAGAATTTGGGAGTTCTTCTAGTTGTTAGCTAACATAATGATCTTAGATTTACTAAGCCTTTTGAACTTGTATATAGCTAATGTTGTCCTATGTTGGAATGCATGTTGATGTTCAAATGAATCGTTAAATAAAGTATATCGTTAAGTAGTTTGAATTTATTTTATAATAGATTTTTTTTTAAGTATATTGAATTAAACAATTGTAAAATATTGAGATTTTTAAATGTTCAACTAAATATAACTTTATTCCCTGTATAAAAAAAAGTTACCAAGAACTTTTTAGCTACTTTATTGGTTGTCGTTTATGAATTCATATTTGAAATTAAAAAATAGAGGTAGCATTCTAATCAACAAATGCATCACCTTGTTAATTTAGATCCCCTTTTTCAAGGCTGTTAGTTAATATTTAATTATTTAAATTTATACAAATGTTAGATACTAAATTTCATTTTATATATTATTATATTCTTTCAAATTTTAATAAATTTGAGTGTAAGTTCATAGTTAATTCCCACGAGTATAGTGAGAAAGTTCATTCGTGCAAAGCACATTCTCAAAAACTAGTCTATATATATAAGTTGGAGCTGGCTGAGAGAAAGTTCAAATGCATCCTCCTTTCATCATTTTAATTTTTTAATTTTCTAATTTTTTCTATTTTAAGGTATTTATTTATTTAAAGTATTTAAGTTGTTTGGTTGTTTCAAGAAATATATTAATTCCCCCATTTAATAATCGACTAAAACAAAATCTAGCTCTTAAGATTTATGAGCATCTATTTCGGTCTCATAATTATTTAATTAACTGCTAATTAAATAGAAATACACCCATAATTAATTAATTAACTCGGTGCATGCATTTACATTGACCGGTTACAACTGTGCATGCATGGTATCATCTTGCTTGCAAGTCACTCGAATGAGAGATAAAGTTTCACATGCTCTCTCTTTCCACCATTTCATTTTAAGGATTTTCTCAATTTTTTTATTTTTTTATTTTAAGATATTTGTATATTTGTGCTATTTATTTTTTAAAAATATATTCACCCCCCATATTTTTGAAAAACGAAAAATCCAACTTTGAATGACCAAATAACGGGTCTAATTAATAAATTATTCATCAATGCATTAAGTCTCTACTTCGAATCTTACACCATCGATTTAGTTACCGCAACATTATTTATATATATTGTTTAGGGCATTGAAATAATAATTAAGTTCATTTGAATTCTTTCTTTTGTTAATAAAGGGTTACTTCAATGATTTATAAGTAAACACTTTTTTTACCCTCTATTGTATATTTTTCTTAAGAAATATGAGTTGATTATTGTGAATTATAATTGTAATTGTAAAAATATTACAATATATTCATGTGAATTTAGTTGTTAACTTCATATTAATGTTTTAATAACTCATGCGCATAGCGCAAGAAATCGACTAGTGAATTAATAACACCAACAACAAAGAATATATCTTAACATACATTGTAACACAGACAATCGGGCGGGAGTCATTAAAGTTCATCGAGATACGCACCACGCAATATCACTCATGTCTAACTAGGGATGGGTATGGGATTGGAAACCATCTCCATCCCCATCCTTATCCCCATTTAAGATTTTATCCCCCATTCCCATGCATGAATGAATTTTCATCCTCATCCTCGTCTCTATCTAATCTCCGCGGGATGGAGAATCCTTGTGGAAAAGTTTTTATCCTCGTTTAATTCTTCATTGGGGATCCCGCGGGGATTCTCGTGACGAATCACTATAGGAAAATATTTGTCCCTACTTAATTTTTCTCCAAAAAAATGTAAAAAGTAAAGTGTCACATACACATACTTATGTATATGTGTATTGGTATTTTTAAATGGTATTTATACACATAATAGACATGTCTATTGCTAGCATTATCATATAGTTAATGTAATTTGGTAATTTGTAAAATAAGGTTTTGCGATTTTTTTCATTTGATTCTTAATTTGTAAAGGTAAACTATACACGCAATATTAGAATTGTAGAAGTTAAAGAGGCATTGAAAAGAATGAAAATAGGGAAAGCATGTGGCGCAGATGAAAATACCCATAGAGGTTTGAAAATGCTTAGGAGAAATCGGATTGACTTGGTTAACAAAATTTTTCAATAAAATTTTAAAATCAAAATGGATGCCAATGGATTGGAGAAGAAGCACGCTTGTGCCAATCTTCAAAAACAAAGGAGACATTCAAAGTTGCTCAAACTACCGGGGAATTAAACTTATGAGTCACACTATGAAACTGTGGGAGAGAATAATTGACAATAGGCTAAGGAGAGAAACAACAATATCAGAGAACCAATTTGGTTTCATGCCTGGGAGGTCAACTATGGAGGCGATTTTCCTTGTAAGACGATTGTTAGAAAAATATAGAGAAAAGAAAAAAAGATCTTCATATGGTATTCGTAGATTTAGAAAAAACATATGATAGGGTCCCTAGAGATGTTCTTTGTTGGGTTCTAGAAAGAAAAAGAGTGTATGCTAGATACATAGACACTATTAAGGATATGTATGATGGAGTAGTAACGAGTATAAAGACATTTGGAGGAGCTACAAAAGAATTTCCCATTACGATAGGACTACATCAAGGATCGGCTTTAAGCCCATATCTATTTACTTTGGTTATGGATGAACTAACTAGACATATTCAAGAGGATATACCATGGTGTATGTTATTTGCGGATGATATTGTCTTAGTGGATGAAACCAAAGATGGAGTGAATAGGAAATTAGAACTCTGGAGGAATACATTAGAATCTAAAGGCTTTAAGTTGAGTAGGACGAAAACTGAATACATGCACTGTGAGTTTGAAAACACTAGACATCGAGATGACGGAGTGGTAAAATTAGGGGAAGTAGAAGTTCCTAAGGTAAACCACTTTAGATACCTAGGATCAATCATACAAAATTATGGTAACATTGAAAATGATGTCACACATAGAATTCAAGCTGGATGGAAGAAATGACGGAGTGCAACAGGGGTGATTTGTGATCGACATGTTCCTACTAAGTTAAAAGGAAAATTTTATAGGACCGCAATTAGGCCAGCTATGCTCTATGGAAGTGAATGTTGGGCGGTAAAGCAACGACAATTACATAAAGTGAACGTAGCAGAAATGATGATGCTTAGGTGGATGTGTGGTAAAACTCGTAAAGATAGAATAAGAAATATAGAAATTCAAAGACAAGTAGGAGTAACACCAATTGATACAGAGATTAGGGAAGGGCGGTTGCGATGGTTTGGTCACACCTGCAAAGACGACCTACAAATGCCCCGACTAGAAAACTTGACTCAATAGAAACTGTAGAAATTCGACGAGGTAGGGGCAGACCAAAGTTAACATGGGATGCATTAATTAAAAGGGATTTGAATGGTTTGCAAAGCTCACCATCAATTGCACTTAATCGAGCACAATGGAAAAGTTTGATTCATGTAGCCGACCCCAGTTAATTTGGGACAGAGGCTATGTTGTTGTTGTTGTTGTTGTTGTTGTATTCTTAATTTGTAAAATCTAAATATAGTTGCAAGAAAATAAAAACAAAACATATAATTAATGTACTTTGATAATAAAAATATTTTATTTATTTAACTAAATAAGCCAAAATTATAAATCTCATTAGAGTTTGTTTGTTATGTGTATCACTAGTGTTTTGGATGAAAACCATTGAATATATGTGTGTGTGTGTGTTTTCACGCGCGTGCTACCATTAGTATAAAAAAGATACCCATGGCATGGAAACTTCTAATTGACCTGCTATAAGAGGTAATGTTGGTAATAAAACAATTAATGAATATAAATTTTGCTTTGGATTTTTTAAAAACATTTAATGTAAGCTTGACTTTTATTTTCAAAAAGAAAAAATAGAAGTACTTAGAGTCAAGCCGCTTGGTATTTTTATTGATAAAAACTAAAAAATAAATTGTTTTTTTATGAAGAAAATAAATTTTTAATATAGTTAAAGAATACTACATGATTTAAAACATTAACGCTTAATTAAAAATATGATGCATATTTTGTTTGTATTCTTTTTAAAAAATTATATATATTTCTCATGTGAAAAATATATAGTAACAAAATAAAATATTTTAACATCAAAAAAATATGCTACACTTAAACTTAATTTTTATTTTGATTTTCAACATAAGAATATTATTTATTGTTAAAAATAAGAATATTATTTTATTTCCTTTTATAATCATATACCTATTAAGTATTAAATTACTAAGTTTTTTTTATGATGGATGTTTATTAAATTAAGATATTCTAGTTTGCCAAATATACATATCACATAGTATTAAATATATATGTATATGTATATAAACACACACATGCATTACTTCTTTGGGCATAAAAAAAACTTGTGTATGTTGTTTATCAAAAAGAAAGCTTGTACATATTGAATAAGAATATAGATCTTGATTATTTTTCTTTAATTTTTTTTGACTTCTTCGAATATTTTTTTGAAGTCCTTTTAATTTTTTATTGTTACATTATTATTTTTTTGAGAACCACAATGCATTATTTATTATTGCAAAAAAATGAACCATAATCTTTACTTTTTTCTCAAAGTTAAAGACCATTATTTAAAAAAAAAAACAATTGATTGCACATGGTTATTGATGTCATACATATAGTTTTTAAATTGCATGTATAAATATGATGTTTTTGATTAGTGACACTGACACCATATATTTTGTTATAATAATAATAATAATAATAATAATAATAATAATAATAATAATAATAATAATAATAATAATAATAATAATAATAATAATAATAATAAGATAATTATAATTATAATTATAAGTATAGCAACAGCTTCAACAATAATAACATGAATTCAATCTCAAATAAATTAGGGCCAACAATAATAGCATGAATTCAATCTCAAATAAATTAGGGCCGGTTTTCACAGATTCAATGTTTCATTTAACTCAATTTAATGCAATTGATATTTTTTTATTTTTGAACTCCCTTGTGATTGATGATATAAATATGTATAAAAAACTCAAATTATGTTAATTACAAATGGGTTTAAGTGATTGAAATTTTGCATCTTAGTAATTAAAACAATATTAGAAATTTAGTTAGTATAGTTATTTTTTGTATGTTGTTTATCAATACGTCAACAGTTGAAAAAAACTCAGTTCAAATAATATATTTATCATTTTAAATTTAATCTGGATTAATTATCATTTTATGATTCAATTGTTAAATAAAATAATTGTGAGAAAAATTATAAAAGATCGAGAAACAGGAATCTTACTTAAATTTAATTTTAGTGTATATTTTTATATTTTGTATTTTTAATAATTTCATAGCTTGTTCCACCAAATTATATAAGTATATAGTTTGGTATTAATTAATAGTAGTATTTCTAAATAAATTCCGTTTTGTTTTAAAAAAATATATTTACATTTTTGTTTTCTATTTCCATCAATCTATTTTATGTTTAGTCAAACTTTTACATTTATTAAGTTGAATAAGTAATTAATGGGTATAATTGTCTTTGCATTATATTTATATGCATGAATTGTTGATTTACAAAGTCAATGATATATATTATAAAGGTGTAGTACATGATATACGTATTAATTTAAAATTACATTAATTGTAATTGTTCCTAATCATTGTCAATTGCCACATGACATTACTCAACTTATTTTTTAAGGAGCAACAATTTTAAAAAATATGTTGCATTTAATGCATTGGATAATTCCCAAACATGAATTAAATAACATGAATTAAATGATACAAATATATATATATATATATATATATATATATGGGTGCTTCTACCATGGATATCAAAAAGATATCAATGGTATAAGAACTACTAACCATTAGATGAAAATTTAACGGTTTAAATTAAATGTAATACATAAGTTTAAAAATTGTGTAACCTTTTGACAATATATCAACAATATTGACTTATATTGAAAATAGTATCAATATAAGTAAGCTTGTTTGAGTAAAAAATAAAAACAATTTTTATATAAAATTAATTATTTATATTACTTAATCAAAATATGATAATACGTATGATACTCATTCATTTTATTAAAACTTTTAATGAAAAAGTCTTTTTATTTTCTATTTTTAGATTATAAAATTATTAATTTTTAAAATCAATGTTTTAGTTGTGGTCGTGTATAATTTATTAAAATTAAAATTTCTTATTTATTTCTAAACTACATTAATTAAAATAAGTAATAAATATAATACTAATAAGTCTTTTTATAGAAAAATGATACATTTTGATTTTCTTTAAGTCATTATATAAAACTATTAATTATCATAAAATTATATCACCGATTAATTTACAATTTGAAATTTTTTATAAGTATAGACTAAAATTACCATAAATTCAAATTTGATTTCATTTTTTTCCTTCTTTTTAAAAGACAATAGAAAGTACATAATTCATAATTGATATTGAAGAATTGATAATCTAATATCACATGTATGAACTAGATGATTTTGAAGTAATAAATGTAATTATAAAAAATGCAATTATAAATAATTAATGATGATAGCTATAATAACAATATATAACAAATATTTGATTGATTTTAATAAATAAAGTCCGACTACATGAATCTAATGATCAATCGAGTTCGATTTAATGTAGTATTATTACATTTCGGATAACTTTCAAATTCTTTAAATTATATTTTTATAATTTAAACACTTTAATGTGATTAAATTTAATTTGATAATTTAATTATTATTTAAAAAAATTATTTTGTACTATCTATTAATTATTTATTAATCATATAAATGCATTATGTATGATGTGAATATTAATGCACCAAAATAATTAAAAATAATAATAACTGAAATTATTTCCTTAATTTCCTCCGATATTTTTTTTTTAAAATTCTACTTGACATTCAACTTTAATCACATTGAGCAATCAACGCTTGGTTATTGTCGATACATGTGGCGGCCCTCTCAACTCAACTTTTTCATTTATGAAAAAATTCAAACTTAGTAGGAAAACCAAATCACTTATCATTTTAATTAATACTATATTTTACTAATGTATCTTTGTCTTTTTATGTGATTCATGTATAATTTTAGAAGGTAAATTAATCGTTAAATAGTAGCATATTAAAATTTAATTGTTTTTCAATGCAAAAGGTTCAATTGTTTTAATTTGATTCAAATAACTTATTTATCTATTCTACTTTTTGTGTTGTAAGTTTATGTTTAATTGTTTTTCTTTTGAAGATATGGTTGATTATTTAAATTATAAAGTAATTAAGTTTCAATTATTTCTTCAAAAAAAGAAAATTATAAATAGCAATGTTATAAGGAGTTGTATCAAAATTTATTTTTAAAATAACTTCTATTATTGATATTAGGTAATGCACATTTGCTAGTAAATTCTTAGCTTGAAGGTTACAAATAAATTCTAAAAATGTCTTTATCTTCCACAAATTAAAAAAGAAATAAGGTTTTTAATTTTTAAAATTCTCATTAGTAAAAATAAATAGCAAATGGTCAAATTTGTGATTTTTTTATATTGAAAATGCTTTTAAATGTCATTAATTATATGTGGATCACATTAATGTGCATTAATTAATGTTTTACAACCATTCTCTCTCTTTATGTTAATCCAATGGTTGAGAATTGATACCCATGCCATGAGTATTTATTTGATACCCATGGTAGAAGCACCCTATATATGTAGAGGCCCGCTATGGACACCCCACCAATTCATGAAGGCACCCATAATTTTTCTCAATTCCCAATCTAAAATGTAAAAGACTATTTTGCCCCTCCATATATACTCACCCAAACCCCACAAACCATTTGCAACTCAAAACTGGGGCACCCCACCACCTTGAGGAACAAGTGAACCATAAAGCCACAATTGTGTTTGCCGAGCGTTTATCGATTCTTGCGGCTTGACATCATCCGACAGCGAGGTAACAATGTTTGACAACCCTATGACGCTTCGATTGAACTGTAAATTTGATTCAAAACTGTGAAATTGATGATTTGTTTGTCAACGTAGGGTTTGGTAAATTCGACTAATTCGAAGTTGTTTGCACTATAAAATGGAAGATTCTACTGCTATGGTGCAAGAGGAGGTTGAACTTGAGGTAATTTTTGAAAATTAATGTGTTTTTTATGCGGTTTATCAAATTTTCAGTCGACGTGCGCGATTGATTCGGCCTCGTAGGACCGAGATGTATAGAAACGTCTCAGTCAGCAAGCACCGAGAAGTCTACGTAGTTCACGTAATGGTGTGAACGATACATAGTGGCAGTGTCGGTATGGAACGATCGAGACTATGAAGTAGTTCTCGATCGGGCATGAACGAAACTCTATTTATAGTATCAGACTTGTACAATCGAAAACTTGTGTTTGTAGATTTTTTTGGTGATTGTGTTGTACATTTTGATTGATCATAATGTTACAATGTTTGTATTATAGGTAATGCCGGTTTCTACTTTATTTCCAGACTACAAGGATACGTTTACACCTTGTAGGCCATTCCCCTCTAGAGAAGCGACAATTTCATGGCTTCAAATGATAGGCCTGGAGAACATGTTTGTGCTAGTGACGAAACACTTTGATGCTGGGGGCATTAAGCGCAGGGGAAGGGTGAATCTTGCGTGTGAGAGGTCTGGTTTATATAGGGGAATGTCACAAAGAGTTGGGAAGGGTAAAACGACAAAAATTTATTCGAAACCTAAAAATGAAGAAGAAAAAGAAACGGGGATGAGTCACACCGGTACAAAGAAATGTGGATGCTCTTTCCTTATTAACATCAAGGAAAATGTTGACTCTTTGTGGTATGTCACTGTCATAGGTGGGGGGCACAATCACGACCCCGCGAACAACTTGGATGGCCACTCATTTGCCAGAAGATTGGATAAGGGGGAGCAGGAGGTTGTGGTGCAGATGACAAAAGGTTATGTGAAGCCAAGAGACATCCTCGATACGTTGAAATAGAGAGATGTCACAAACGTATCGACAATGCAGACAATATATAATGCAAGACAAAAAGTCCGAATTGAGGATACGGGTGGGAGGACTCAAATGCAACAACTGTTGCACATATTGGAGAAGAATAAGTGGGTGTCGTGGGATAGGAAGCATCTCGATACGAATGTTGTCACCGATTTATTTTGGTCATATCCTGATTCAATCAAGTTGTTAAGGTGTTTCTCATCGATAATTTTGATGGATTACACACAAAACAAATAGGTATCGAATGCCTTTATTGGAGATTGTTGGCATCACTTCTATGCATTTGACGTTCTCCGTTGGGTTTGCATTCATATCATCAGAGAGTCATGCAAATTATGTTTGGGCACTTGAGAACTTGAGATCCATATTGGATGGGTGGCCTAAACCTGACGTGTTTGTTACCGATCGGGACTTAGCCTTTATTAGTGCCATTGAAGAAGTATTTTCGTCATCGTCTCACCTTCTTTGCTTTTAGCACATCAACAAAGTAGTATTGACCAAGACTAAGAAGATGTTTGGGGATAACGATGACTTTGCTGGTTTCATGGACAGGTGGATGAGCGTGTATGCCAACTTGAAGGCCTTATTCGAAGTTATGATGAATGACTTGCGTTGTGAGTTTGGGAATGTCAAGGGTTTTACTGATTACTTGGACAACACATAGGTAAATACCTACAAGGAGAAATTTTTACCCGCATGGACAAATCGAATTATGCACTTTGGGGAAACAACAACGAAGAGGGTTGAGTCTGCGCATTCCATTCTGAAGCTACATCTTGGCAACAGTCAAGCAAATTTTGAGACTTTGTGGAATGTGGTTGATGACATCCTTAGGATCCAACACAACAACATCAAGGCATCGTTTGAGCTCAGTTTAAATGTGGTCCAACATGAATACATTGATGAGTTATATCGACGATTGCGTGGTTATGTCTCTCAACGGGCGCTTAAGTTAATTAGAGATGAATTGACATGTGGAGATGATGTTGGTCACGACTCCACTCGTTGTGGTTGCGAGATACGTACGACACATGACCTTCCTTGTGCACACGAGCTAAACCATCATAAATTTGCTGGGTCGCCCATCCATCTCAAGGACATTCATGTTTACTGGCGAAAGTTGAGTATCATACCTAAGAATCCAGTTGATCGGTCTAGGTACAATGTTCACGATGAGATTGAAAAGGTGTTGCAAAAGTTTCATGCTTGCATTGATGAGGACGATCGCATCATGATTATTTAGCAGCTCAGGGAGATAAGTCGTCCTTCGTCTACACCGGATGTTCTGCCACCTACGAAAATAAAGACAAAGGGAAGGACACATTCAATTGGAGGTATGGCAGGATCGAAAAGAAAACACGATAAAGACGATTCTTCGACGACTAGATTGCCGAGCGGATTTGAGTACGTGCTTTCAACAGAAGAGACTTCTAGTTCGATGAAGAAGAAAAGTAAAGCGGGTCCTAAAATGCGCCGTACAAGTCGACGCACCCAAAGTGCATCTAACATGGCTTATGCTCATTGCATAAAATCGGATTGGTTGCCATATGTTGAGAGCACTATCGATGTGCTAGTCGATGGAAATTGTAGATATCGGTGTGTTGCCTCCGGGCTAGGACTTGTCGATGTTGACGGTTGGATGATTGTACGTAGAAGGATGTATGATGAGATAATCGGGTATGAAAACATTTGGCGGGAAGTGCTCGGAACGAGTTACGAGAATGTCAAGATTGCAATGCATTGTCCAGATAATCAAGTTAGTGCATCTTTCAAAGAATGGTTGACACTTCCAGACATGGGATTGTTAATATCAACCGCCTTCAATGTCATTCTAGTAAACCTCTCGCATGGGAATGCCTCGACATTTCTACCTCTACGTAGTGCTCCACCGTTGTCGTTACACAACAGACTTATCATTGTCATGATAAATGAAAGGAATATTCATTGGGTTAGGGTAAGTTCTTTGATTTTTTGTGAATTGTTTTGTTTCCCCCTTAATCTGGTTTGTGACAGTAGCTTCTATGTTTTACTGTTGTCTTTGACAGGTGAAGTTGCGTTTGAATGCACCGCTGCCATCCTTATATCCATCGTGGGACCGGTACGTTGAGGAGTGCGCAAAAGGTTGGCCAGATGGACTCGTAATTCGAGATATCACGCCACTTACAACTGTTGAAGAAGGCATCATATCCGTGGTAAATTTAGGTACACCATAGTATAAAACATATATCTACCTATGTATCTAGCTACGACGTTGTTGTACATTTTGTTTACTGTAGACATTGTATCAATGTTTTATTGATATATTATGCTTTTAGTCTCGGTGCAAAATTATCCTCTCGGCATACCAAGTCCGTGACCCACATCATAGTCTTGGCCGTGTTCAACCGAGACCTAACGCGAATCATCGGCACTACATTACCGAAAGTGATGGTTGTCGACGCCGTCCCGTAATGACGGAATTACCTGTGGTGGAAACTTGTCCGAAATAGCATCTCGGCTAGCCCTTTCCGTGATCCACTCATAATTATCGGAAGACAACTTTCGAAACCTTGTGTTCCTTCGCGGCATGTACCCACCGAGAGCATTTGGTCGCCATGTTCATACAACTGCACAGAAATTGCTCGTCCACCTGTGCCCGAACGTACAGGAATAATATCGGTTGTGACTAACATAAAGTATCCCTTTAGTTTCGTCCATAGATGACCGACATATTAGATAATATTGGATCATTGGACGTTCTCGGCCGGACATTGCCGAGAGTGATACGTATGATTCGGTTGGTTGAAACCGAGCATTGCAACAAGGTGTCGGATCTGAATGAACGAGACACTACCTGTTCCAAAAATTGCTATATTAACTAACCCGGAAATAAGGAATACATGACCAGGTCCATACAACAACAACATACTATCCAACATTCCGCATATAAACTATAAAAAAATGACAAGTTTCAAGCAACATTCATCGAAATATCCAAACTGTCATCCAACATTCATCACGTTTTTCATTAATAGTTAATTATGGGCCTAATTCCTCAGACCAGAAAAATATCCAAGTTCCCTCAAACACTCATTGCTTTGGTTTCTTCAAATTTTTCCTTTGGTACTCCTTGCCAAGCATTCTTTTCGGAGGGCGAGCATCGATCGTGGCGGGCGGATCATTAGCCGGGGTGGAGTGGGTAGAAGTGCTACCATGCTGGGACTGCCTAGGGCCTGCCTCGGTAGGGGCGGATGTGGCGGTTGTGCCGGTTGCGGTGACCGGAGTGGTAGTAGTGGTGGTGGTGGGATCGAGACTCCTTCCCGAAAGGAAATTAACGATATCACTCGCCATTTTCCTCGCAGACTCAAGCGTACACAACTCCGGCGGGAGGTCCATCCATCGTAATGCCGCCTCTAACGCACGCCTATTACGCTGATGAAAATAATCGGGTTAGTGTTAATGTAAAACATATCGGGATTTCAACAAATGGCACGTGGGCATGCATAATACGTATAACACATTCAATACCTCCAGTAGATCATTGTCAACGATGGTTGTGGCGACCATGTCTTCGTCCTCATGGCTAGGATTGGTGATCATAGGATGAGACACTTTGAGGAACCAAGGTAGGTAGTCCGGTGTAGCCAAAAACTCGAACTCTGCCTTGTCACCACGAACTTCGGGAGCCAACAAATGATTCCGCCAACGCTCCCAATTGTCTTCCTGGAACCCATACTTGACCGAGTATTTGTTCGCAGATGGGCCTCGATGTGCTTCCAAAGGGCGGTACTGAGGATCTCGTATAGATTGCACGTGGCCAAACTGTCTCGGAATCCTCTCCGGATGGTAGGGCTCCACCACATCCATGTACTTAAGCGTCCCACTATAAAAGGCCATCGCGTGCACACCTCCATTATCCCTGTAATTCACATATGGGCCCCATGTGACCTAATCAAAATGCAACAACCATTGTTAGTAACCAAACACTAGATGCAACATTCATCAAAGGATTTGGATAACTATCTCACCTCACTTGGGCGCAACCTGTCTAATGTCCTCCTAATGGACCCGACCTTGTCAATATTCATCACAGTCTCGTGTTTTTAAATCCATCCGCAGACACGAGGTTGCACATTGTCCATGTATTTCGCATTGGGTGTGGCGAGACCAAGTTTGAAATGGTCGTACACCCATCCCTGCAAATACGTACAACTTTAGTTAGTCCGCAAATGCAAAAATTACTAATAATTATACCAAAAACAATGTAAGTCTATTTTATAAACCTCAAGTAATGCGAGGTAGCTAGCAATCTGAGACACTTGTACTTTGGTGGCAGACCCCAAGTGTCGGTACAAGTAGGCCAATGCAGCTGCACCCCATGCGTACTTTCCCACGTCGTCCAAGTCTTCAAAAAGCTTCAACAACACGATAGACACCCGAGATCCACTCTTATCGACAAACAAGGTGCAAGATAGAAGATACAACAGGTACGCTCGGGCTGTGCATTCTACGGGAGGATAATTTGTGTTCCTTGAACTAGCTTTGGGGCACCATAGACTCTTCAACCAACATTTACAAACTATGAGCCCCTCGCTGATATTCACCTCCTCCACAGCCTCTTCAACTCTAACCCCAAGTAGTTTCGACACCATCTTAATAGCGTCCGAGTGAGATTCCTCCGTGTACCTCGCAAAGTTCTCAACTGCCACGACTTTTCCCGTCACAAGAAATCTTCGGGAGGAAGCTCACATCCTCCAAGGAGATGGACATTTCACTAAATGGTAAGTGAAATGTGTTCGTCTCCGGCTGCCACCGCTCCACAAATGCAGAGATAACCTCCTTGTTGGCCTTGCGGTATGGACAGTCTATCAGCGTATTCAACCCAGAACGCTGAATAATCCTCTGAAGGCCCTCCGTGTCAGGGTGACACAACTGTAAATCCCATTCTTGGATATGAGCTCCGTGATTGATACACTTGAGTACCAGACGCTCCTGTAACAAAAAAACATCTCGTCATCTTTGTGAAAACCCTAAGTATTTAATAACTCTGTTCAATGAAATTTTAAATACCTTATTACTCCTAATCACTAATGCGACATGATCCTTAAAGCTCTTCAACAACGCACCGTCTAAAGGACCACCGGGTAAAGGAGCACGCAAATTATAGGCCCTTGTGGCTCTCCTTCATTATGGCCACCTCCACCACTACTACTCCCGCCCACATTACGATCAGTCTCCGTGGTGTTTGCCGCCGCTGATGAGTCACTGCTACTAGACTCCGATGCATGACCCTCCTCTTCCCCTCGGGCAACAACGAGATCTTTTCGTCGCCGCGTTTCGATGTTGGAGCCCTCATCGTGCAATTCTAAATTCCTTGCACGATTTCCATCTATCTTAGCATTTCCCTTAACATCTACGTTCTCATTCTCTTTCTCTTTTCGGTAAGATGCTGTCAGGGGTCTCCGACCGCCTCGCCCCCGGTTACCCCTCGACACCTCAACACCAACCTCATCCCTTGTCACCGGTGTTTTCGAACGAGCCATACCAGAAAACATTACAACATTTAAGCGCCTGAAACAGAACCAAAAGTACAATTCTAAAAAAAAATTCAAAATCATCATTTTCTGTTGTCTCGGTCAAGCAGGTTTGAGAAATACAACATACTTTCGTTCACTCCTAACCGATAATGGAACAACACTCTCAGCAATGTACAACCGAGAACAATACAACGTTCTCGGTTGTACACCACCGACATGGCATAACCTATTCAATTCGCCTTACTCTCGTGATGTGCAGACTGCGTCGACTCTAACAGTCTCGGTAATGTACAACCGAGAGATAGTGTACATTCTCGGTTGTACATCACCGACAGAACATTAACTGGCACTAAATGTTACTCTCGTGATGTCTCGACCGAAATAACACAATTAAGCTCGACCATTCGTAAACGAGACTATGTGAACTCTTCCGGCCTGCTTGGCCGAGAAGGACGAGTTCTCAAAAATTTACCCTCTGTCTCGGCCATGCTTGGCCGAGACTGTAAAAAACATCTCTGGCCTGTGTGGCTGAGAACCACGAATTTCTAGTAATGGAACCATTCATTGCACCGCTACACAAACATTACAACTACTCTACCAAATGGAACTTAATTAGACTATCAACGTACCTTCAAACGATCGATTTCACGCCTTGAGTGTGTGTACGACGAATTTCAATCGAGCCCTAATATGGAGACAAAATCGCCCAACACCCTGAGCCTTCAAACTCGAAAAAGTCCTACAACAGAGGAGAAACACGGAGACGAACAAACACAAACGATTTTCGGGATTGCTCGCTTGTACAAAGTATCGACGATCGCGTGGTTGCTCCTTCAAGAGGTCGGTGGTCGGGGTGGTAGGGTGCCTCTATTTTCAATGAGGGCTATTTTGGGAATTTCGGGCCTAAATTCTGGGTGCCCTTGGTAAAATACTAAGTGCCCTCAACAACAGGGTGCCCTCATGAAATAGTGGGGTGCCTATAGTGGCCCTCTATATATATCATATGGTATGCATGTATGCATATATAAACTGATATATGGACTGCGAAGATCTTCGCAAGGATCTCCAATAGGGATACCTATCCCTACGGGGATGACTAATGGAGATTCGTGCTGATATATTATTTTTTCTCATTTCGTACCCGTACCCGTGTGTATATCAGATTTTTCTTCATCCCTACTTTCATCCCCATTTAAATTCCTCATACACATCCCAATAGCGGGGATTCCTTGTCGGTGATTCCTCAACCCCCACGAGGATTTCTTGTCCATTGCCAAAATGCTTTTGTAACTAATTTTTGACACCTAGTGGGCTCAAGTGGATGTCTCTCAATACGATACACCTCGAGAAGTGTGAGCGCATATCTCGAGGCCTTACGCATAAATCTCAAGGTGTATCATACGGCTAGACACGCACTTAGGCCAACGATGTGCTCAAAGTGGGTATCCAAAGTAAAGTTGGTTACTCCTGCATCTTCCATTAATAAAAGGCAAATTTAAACTACAAGTATATTAATGATTTGGGCAACAAATTTGGATGAGGTATGCTATTTAGACCCTCTTCGAGAATGGTAATTTGGCACACGCTTATTAAGCGTCCCTTAAATGCACCACGAGTTTCCATTAACGATGACAGTCAAGTACGTACCAGATTAACAAACCTAAATTGATATAAATTCAAGATTATTTTTGGTTTGAGATAAAAAAAAATTTAATGGCTTCAAAAAAGATAAAAACTTAAATTAATGCAATGATTCGATAACAATTTTTTTAAGCTCGTTCGGTAACGAATTTGGATACCGTAAAACTAACATGGATTTCATTAGACTTGTGAATTGGGTGAGTCTGGGCACACGGCCGAGCCTAAGTGGGCCTAATTTTTTAAGGCCATGTTAAGGTCTGCTAAAACTCGAAATCAAATGTGGCAGGTCTAAGTCTGCCCAAGTGTGACGCCCCACAACTGGGCCTCGTCCGACCTAAATTTACGTGGACACCCAGTTAACTTCCGGAGAGTCAATGACACGTGTCGAGCGTGTGCAATAAATTTTCCTCCTTTATTTTACTTTTAATATTTTATTGTAGTGATAAGTCAGAATCGTCTCCACGAAGATTTTTGCAAATTCCTTAAGAAAAGAAGTTTTATTATTATTTATTTTTAATATAATTTAATAACAATCAGAATTTAAATTAATACTTTTTAAATATAAAAATCAACTAAACTAACTAAACTTACTTAAATAACACAAACTGAAGTCACTAAATTAAAAGCAATTCAATTAAATGTAACACGATAATAAATAAACAACTAAATAAACCTCCTAAGCAATGAAACTTCAATCGTTTTACATCCAAACATGTTACTTTAATAACATAGTCATGAATATACTTTGTATAATATCCTACATCATTAAACACTAATCATAAGTAAATAAACAGTCTTTAGCTAGCCATTTGTTCTCCTTATACCAGTGGAAAACCATGTTCTAATTTTATTCAGCTAAACTCTTTGAATACACAAAGACATTAACTTCATGCAATAAAATCGTATTACACTTTATGAAGACTTCGAATTACTAAATCTAACACTTTCGAAAAGTCACTGCAACATTAGATTTAGATCTCAAATTCACATATAACATCTAAACAGTTATACATTTCAAACAATCATAGTTACTACTTTAAAATAGATAATGAATAAAAAAATCACAATACATATTGACCACTATGCATATATCATTTAGATTCATGATTGCAATCTATAAATAACAATCTATAAATCAAAGAATGCGATTGGTTTAAAGCATTAAGCACATAATCTTCTCGTCATGATTACTTTGCAAAATAAATCTAGTTCATGTTTGGAGTTTTGTTTAGATTAACAAAATACTCAATCATGATAATAAATTACACCATAACATTAGAATTAAAAGACATAACAAAAATACCTTAATGACTTGAATCTTCAATATTCCCCAAAAGCAATAAAAATAATAAAGAATGACCTCCAAACTAAAACAAAATGTGTAAAACTATAAAAAAGCTCTTAATTTCATAGTATATAGTTTATATTTAAAGCATATTATGTAATGCATATCCTAAACCGACTCAAAATCCTTGTTATAATTTAAAATCCTTGATATCGTAACCAGCGATTCCTCAACGATTATGGTTTAAGTGGAATCGCTGAGTAAATATGTGAAATTGAAGTCTTTGTTTTCCACCAATCTATGTAGCAATTCTAAGTGTAAAGGAATCGTTGGGTGTAAAATTCAATTTTTCTTTGATTCCTTAGTGAATCTTCGTTCAATCTTTTCACTTGGTCAATTCCTTCATTTTCTTCCATTTTTCATCTATTTCTTCAAATATTCCAATTATCACCTGAAATATCAAATACAAGAGAAAATTCCTTGTAATATAGTTTTTTATATCTAAAATCATTCTAAAATGTATTATAAAACATTTCTAATTATTGAATTGTCAAATACCCTCAAACTCGACACTTTGCTATCCCGAGCAAATGAATACTTTCAATCAAATTCATTTTTCTTCCCTCATTTTGATTTCATAATTATATACTTCTATTCTTAAACAGAAATGATCTTTAAATAAAAAATACATATTAGCTTCATAAAAATAAGAATCATGATAGAATAGAAAAAATTAAAGAACAATACTCGTTATTCGACGATTCAACCTCCTAATTCTGTAATATACCTCATAATTTAAATTTAACCAATCACCAAGGTCGAGCCACTACATATGTTTCCTCAATCTCCACTAACAAATATCAAGCTTATGATAACTAATATAGAATCTCGTGATACAAGAATCATCAAATCAATTTCATTTTCAAATAATATTTAAAATATCACCACAATCAAAGTTGATAGAAACTCTTATTCACTAATAATTATCATTTCATATTCATTTGTTGGAATGTTGGAACAAGAGATACATCACTTAACCCAGCTATAAGCACTCGAGCTAAATCTTTTATTTAGTGTTTTTCATAAACATCCTTCCATTTTTATATATCACTCTTTCTTTCTTCATATAAATATATTCTTTTCTTCATATTGTATTAATATGGTTCCCTACTCCATTTCCTTTGGATACCGCCATTTTATTTTTTCAGATAGAAATATTTCTCTCATTTTCCCACCACTAGATTCCCTGCTCCATTTCCTTTGGAATATCTGGATCTCTCGATTTTTTCTTTAAAAACTCTTGTTAGCTCTTCTCATATTCACTATAGTCAAGAAAGTATTTTTTCCACCTTAGTAAAGTTTATTGACTATTTCCTATTTTCTCTTCAATTGTAGCATAAACTTTTTTTGATATATATATATATAAATATATATAAATACCTGACCAATAACTTTTGTATAACATTATTCTTACAAATCTGCCTTGTTTATCTTGCACTTTCGTTTCGATCTTCTACCCATTATAATGTCTAACACAAAAAATCAAACCCTTATAAACTCCTCTAGTATATGCACAACCTAGGTTAAGTGAAATATGGTATAACAATTATTTTCTATCATAAATTTGTTATTTTCATGGGCAATAATAATCTATCACTTCTATTAAATCTAAATTGTATTCAATTCACGTTTCTAACTAAATAAATGAAAATAAAGAAATGTTACCTGAATTAAGGAAAATCTTTCAAATTTTTAATCGAATAAATTCTACCTCTCGAGTCTTTCCCATACTTACCTTTTTTATAGTTCACTTCACCTACATACCCCCAAACTCATTCCAAACCTTTTTAAGGTCTACAATTAAAGTCGGGTTCTTTAACAAAATAAATATACCTCATGAAATATAAAAGAATGGAATATGAAACATAAATTGCTTGTTAAAATTAAAGTAATAAACATCATATAAAAGAGATACATAGTAGAGTAAAGCATTCGATTCACATTAAAGATTCAAACAGAGTTCATATTCCATACATAAAAACAAATACCAAAAAACTACAATGTACTTTGCGCATAAGTAAAACTTATCGTCAGTCTCTTCAGCTTCATCTTCATTCCTCGCTGCAGTAGGTTGTGAAGTGTTGCTATCACCGGGGTTGTAAACTTCCAATGTTAATCTCAACTACATTAATGGAACATCGATGCTCCTCCTAGGGTCTAGTAAATGTTCCATCTTCCTCATTTCCAACATGAAATAGTGGCGCACCAAAGTTTTTTCATTCTCTTCTAACATCTCACGATTCCTCAAAATTTGCTTCTCATTGTGTTGAAAAGCTAAAAATAAGGATTTGAAAAATCATTTCCTTTCTAGTCTTTAAGGGAGATGAAGAACTGCCATCTGTTCCTGGAATATGTACTTAAGCCATCAGACTCACTGCTCGCCTTACTTCCTTTTGTGTGCTTGTATGCTTGTGTAGACTCTCTGCCTAATAGTTCGGTCTTCAATTTTGGACTTTCTTATCTTGTTGATCTCCCTCTCTTATTCCAAATCATTATATCCATTAACTACTCTCATCCTCTTAACTGTACCATCTGCGATAGTCCTCTAAGGTAGCACATCAAATTCCATCTCAAGGAAACTAACCTTGGCCTACATACATAACTAAGTGATTAAAATTGGGATCTGTAGGCCATCACGCTTCATAGTCGTCATTGCCAGTCTCATTGAATCGTAAATCATGTATCCAATGTCAATATACCTAATTTTCATAACAATGTGGTAGAGTAGAGCGACTATATGGTTATTCACTTTAGAATATTGCTTAGTGGGGTATATGCAAGCATTTATAATGTAGCTTCAACATTTGATGATTTTCTTAAAATTGGTGTTTTCAATGAACCTTGGATGACCGTAAATATCAAGAGTAAACCCCAATCTGAGAATCACCTTTAAGGCTTCTTGAATTTGTCTGGATGGGTAAACTTTCTTAAGGATTTAGTTTATGTTGGGATAGTCGGAATATTGTCTAACTCCTGCATCCAGGAGTCCATAATGTTAGTTCAGTGTCTTGGTTGAAATATCAATCTTCTTTCCTTAAACAATCACTTACTTATGATTGCCACTCACATATCCATTCGCGTAGAGTTGGTGAACTAATTCCGAGCATCCCTTCTCTAATCTACCTTCGTAATCCCTAAGAAGGTATTCTCACTGTCTTTCCCGTATGATGCTCACGATGTTTTCTTCATATTTGTTCACATTTTGGATTGGAGTTTTCTTTTATGTATGATAACTTTTTTCATGTCTCGAAAATATCTATTTTATGCTTTGGGATTGACAAATTCTCATAGGATCATATGGGACTTGTGTGTTTGGGTCTGTGTAGTTAGGATCCTTATTAGAGCTAGGTGGAGTAGGTGTTTTCAACTCAACCATTTCGGTACTTGATTCTCTAATACTAATACCCGTGGGTTGAATGTACATTTGTTGGCTCGAATGGTTCTTCTTACATTTTTTTTTATCATAACCCCTTTTCCTTTCTCTTATGCGTTACTCCTACCTCTTCCCATACATTGTTTCGTCATAATGATCAAATCACTATTATGAAAGGGTAAACAAAAATACTTGGTTTGATACAAAAATGAACTAAAGGCGGGTGATTTGTCGAAAATCAAATTGCTATCAAGAAATTTGAAAAGATTATGAATATAAATTAGATTTTTGAAAAAACTTATTTAAAAATTACGGGAGTCAAAAATATGAGAACAAATCTATTGAATGGTCTTTCAAAAACTCTTAAATTACACCTTTGATTTGTGAAAAACTCAATTTCAAACTTCTTGTGAACATTTTCTACTTTGTGAAAAGTCCAAAAATATCAAGAATATGCCATTTAAAGAACAATAGGCATTGCCATTACGATACCGAATCGATTAGAACGAATTCATTCAATGTACCAAAATAGAATTCATAAAATTTTTTGAAATCGATTTAAGAATTTTCAAAAATCCATTAAAAATCAAAATTTCTTCAAAATAAAGGGCCAGGGTTGTGTAATTACCTTCATGCGAGTGAATTTCTTAAGATATGTGCTCTTAAACTCCCCTAACCCAGTATCCCAAGCTCCAAGTCTGAATTCCTTAAACCTTAGCTTGGCTTTACTATCTCAAATTCAACCTTTTTGGTATTGAACGAAGTTAGGTAGATGTGAGAATCACTTAAATAGACTAAGATTGAGCTTAGGAGGGTTGAATCTCGACAAGAAATTATGATTTTGTGAAATGGTGCAATGGTTTGGTGGTGTGTGTGTGGCAAATTTGGGGTTTTAGTTTGAAAATAAAAAATCGTGCCCAGCGATTCCTATGTTAATGAAATCGCTATACAAATCGGTGTTAAGTGAGTGGCAGTGAGACGCAGTGACCTACCGATTTGAGTAGTGGTTCCTGTGTAAGCCAAATCGTTGGGATTCGCCATACTCCAAATTTGCACTAAATTTCATGTGTTCTGCTACCAATTTTGTCAACAATTCCTATTGATATTTGGAATCGGTGGGGATTCGCTAAGCCTAAATTTTTCTATTTTGTAATTTTATTTCATAAGTAACTTTATACCCTTCCTAAAGGTGAATGTAAAGGTAATATTGACTGAAAAATTCAAAAATTTTGCAAATTTGATCGGGATATGTATCTAACTAATAATTTTATTAATAAAACAGATAAATAAACAAATAAGGAAGTTTATAATGCGAACTTGCATAAAGGCTATAAAAATAAAAATAACTCAATCGTCCGTCTATTGGAAGCTACTCAGGAGCGTGACTTCCGAAAGTAATTCCGAAAGAAAGTAAAAAGGAAAGAGAATAAAAACAAACTATACTAAAGCTTGGTGTCCTACTAAAAACTGAAATAACTTACAGAAATAACAAATATAGGCTACCTCCCATAAAACACTATTGTTTATAGTCATTTGCTCGACTAATAGAGGATTCAATCTTCGTCGAGTACGAGTGAATGACACGTGTCGAATGTGCACAATAGTTTCTCATATTTTCCTATTATTTATAGTAGTGGTAAATGAGATATCGTCTCCATAGGGATTTTTCAAATCTCAAAGGAAATTATTTGTTTTTCTTTCGTTTTTATTAACTTAGTTGATCTAATTAAACGATAATTAGAATATTAAATAACTGAAAACAATAAATAGTAACTTAATTAACCAAACTGACTAACTTAATCTAAACAATTCATCTCAAACTAAATTAAACAATACTCAAATTCAATAAAATTCAAATATCTTTAACGAACATCTAAATAAACCCCCACTAAACAATGTAATATACTTAGATTGCTTTCAAACACTAGAACATAACATCACTTCATACTATAGTTATAATTATATTATATGAAATCTTAGAATCTTTAAATCCTATTTTATAATAGGTTGATAGCCTTTAACCAGTCACCGATTTTTCTAAATTCAATAGAAATGCCACATTCTTATCATTGTAAATCTACATATTGGATAAAATGCAACATCGTAGAAATATGATAGCATGACACTCGATGAAAATCATGCCTAATCTAATCTAATATTACCCAAAACCGCATAATAAACAACTTTACATGCAATCGCCTAGAACACCCACATGGGAAAAGCCCTATAGATTAATCCTAGTAACTACTTCTATAATTTTTGTCAATAACTATAAATAGAGATTCATAATCATAATACAACAATACACGTTTGTAATTATGCATGCAATATTAATCTTCTTTAGTTGTAATACACAAAAAAAACTTGTTAAATCCATGATTAACGTGCATGAATAGATTTAAATCATTAAGTTCATGATTCCTTAATTATAACTATCTAGCAATCCAAAGTATATATATGTCTAGGGTTTGTTTAGATTGATAAACTAATCATTCATGTTGGAAATAAATAATGCAAATATATAATTAAAAGACACATAGTCTACTACTAATAAAATGTAAATACTTTCCTTAGATGGCGGAAAAAGGCCCCATAAAGTCTATTCACCAAATATCAAATATTTTGCAAAATAGAATAGGACACAAAGGCGTTTGGTTCCCACGCTTTAAGTTTTCTGTTCTTTGACAATTTGGACAAACTTTCGTGTAAACATAATGATAATCGAATAAAGTAGGCCAAAAGAATCCTGAGTTTAATATTTTACGGGTTGTACGACATGGACCAAAATGTCTTCCTTAAGCATAAGTATAGCAATGAGCCATGGCGAAATGTATCTCCATTTGCAGAATACATCTTTGAATTGTTTTGTTGGGACATAAATTTCATAAGTAACGATCCTCTTATAAATAATGTTTAAAATAATGTTTAATCTTATTCTTTTGGGCTATTGTTAAATGAGGTGATAGCCTATTAGTAGTAAGATAGTTGACTATATTAATATCTATCTTATATATTCATCTGAAAATTTATCTTTTAATGGTATTGGAGGTTCTCCATTTTCTAGTCTACTTATATGGTATGCTACTAAGTTTTCAACACCTTTCTTATCTCTTATAGTGAGATCAGATTCTTGTAACAATAAGATCCATCTTATTAATCTTGGTTTATCATCTTTCTTTGCCATCAAATATCTTAATGCAATATGATATGAGTAAACTATTACTTTTGTCCCTACTAATATGATATAGATTTTTCTAATCCAAACACAACAGTGAGGAGTTCTTTTTCTACGGTGCTATAGTTTAGTTGGATGGGATCCAAAGTTCTTGATGCATAATATATGACATGAGAATTCTTTCCTAACTTTTGACCTAGAACAACTCCTACTACATAATTGCTTGCATCACACATTATATTTTAAAAGGTTATGACCAATCTGGTGACTTTATCCCTGGTGTGGTAATAAAAAAACCTTTTAATTTATTAAAAGCTATCTTGCATTCAGGGTAAACTTGAATGTAATATCTTCTTACAAAAATTTGCATAAAAGTTGTGTTATTTTGGAAAAAACTTTCACAAAATGTCTGTAGAATCCTGTATTGCCAATAAAAAGATCTTACCTTCCATACAACAGAGGGGTAAGGTAATGTTTTTTATAACTTGGATTTTAACAGGGTCCACTTCTATTCCTTTTGCTGTCACTATGTGTCATAATATAAGTCCATGATTTACCATAAAATGACATTTCTCATAATTCAATACTAAGTTTTTCTCTATACATCTTTTAAGTACTTTAGTTAAATGAAGTAAGTATTCATCAAAAGAATTACCGTAGACCGTAAAATCATTAATGAAAACCTCAATAAAATGCATAGTTCAAACGACATGCGCTTGTAAGAAAATGTTCCAAAAGGATATGTGAAGGTAGACTTCTCCAGGTATTATGGTGCAATGAGAATATGATGAGACCCTGAATACCCATCTAAACAACAATAATGAGATTTTCCCGCCAGACACTCAAGCATATGTGACACGTGTCGAACATCTATGATAAATTTCCTGTATATCCTTATTATTTGTAGTAGTGATAAGTGGGATCGTCTCCACATAGATTTTGCAAACTTCTTTAAGAAAAGGGTTTTCTGAAGGTTTTATTATTATTTTTACTTAACTTTAACCTAATCAATTAAAATGGGAATAAAAAGTCACTTAATAAAACTATAATAATTAATTAAACTAATTAGATTAATTTAACTAACACAATTCAAATTCTCAAAATTCAAATCAATTCAATTCAATAGAAAAATATACATCTAAACAAACATCCAGAACAACGAAACATTAATTAGTCTTGTATCCAAACATATTACTTAAATCATAGTCATAGTCATACTTTAGCCTTTATAAAGTATTTTTAGATCATTAAACCTAAATCATAAGTAAGTAGATATTACTTAGCAAATGATCAGCTCTCCTTATATCAATGGAAAAACCACATTCTTATTTTATTGTATTAATCCTTCGAAAGCTCAAAGAAACTAATCAAGCAATAAAACAATATTAAGTTCCATGAAAACTTCGAGCTACTAAGCCTAATACCTTCGGAAAGCCATTTCAAAATTACACATAGATCTCAATCCACCGAGGACATCTAAATAGTAAAAAACCTCTTTAAACGATCATAGTTACTACTTTAAACTAGATATATATCCAAATATAACAATACACATTCTAGACTATGCATGCAATATAAAGAGTCATGATTATAATCCACAAATAATAATCTATTCAATCAATGAATTAAATAATACGATTAGTTTAAAGCATTGAATACAAATAAATCTTTAATATGTCTAAATATCAAAATGGATCGAGTTCATGTTTGGAGTTTGTTTAGATTAATAAACTACTTACTTATATTCATAATAAACATTACAATAAAGTAAATAAAAGACATAAATAAATACCTCTTATTGAATACTTTGAATACTCAAATCGTCTCCAAAAGCAATGAACAATAAATCTAAACTAAAACTTAAATATAGAAATAATAAAAACAAAATAACATGGCTTTAAGAGCAATGAAATATTGATATAGGGTGCTCAAGGGTAATTGATTTCAAATCCATAGGTTCACATATAGTATTCTAGTTAGTACGTATTCAATCAAAACCAAAACTCTTTGTAGTTATCTAATGTTCTCAAAATCAACTCCAACGATTCCCGATCGATTCTACTTAAGACGTGATTTGTGGACAAATCGGTGGTAATATATCTATGTGCTTCACCGATTTTCCTGGTAATTTTCATTTAAACTATGATTTGCTATCGAATCAGTAGCAGTGATTTCTTGTTCATTCTTGATTCACTCCTAATTCATTGTGCATTTTCTCCACTCGACTAAATTCTTCATTTTCTTCCATTTTTTCTAGTTCTTCACATAATCTAATTTTAATTTGAAATCACAAAATAAGAGAAAAACTAGTGTAATAAAGCCTTTTACATCTAAAATCAACCTAAAATATACTATGAAACACTATCTAATTATTGACTTATCAATTTGATCTATAAATGACAAGGGGAAATGATCTTTCCTTGTTGCCGCATTAAGTTTCCTGTAGTTAATACAAACATGCCATCCATTTTGGACACGAGTAGGTATCAACACTCCTTGGTTGTTGGTCATAATAGTTACTCCAGTCTATTTGGGAACAACTTGCATTGGACTAATCCACTTGCCATTGGAAATAGGATATATCATCCATGCATTGAGTAGCTTCAAAATTTCCTTTTTGACTACTTCCATTATAGGCGGATTTAATCACCTTTGGGCTTGTTTTGAGGACTTGCAAGCATCCTCCAAAGGTTGAGGCTTGTGCTTTAGGTGAATCTTATAAACATTGCTTCCTGTATTATTTTGGTTAATAAAATGGAGGAATACATTTTCTATTCGTTATTATAATTGGTTTGCGTGTTTACATTATAATAAGATCCATGGATGTTTACTGAAATATCCTAAATGTCTATAGTCGGTCATTACACTAGGAACTATAATGAATTAAGATTAGTGTGAGTCTTGATTGATGGTCATATGATGATCATACGTATAAGGATATGAATAAAGACCATGAGTGCATTTTATGTAATATGGTACTGGACCGACCCACTATGAGAACACCACATGGATTAAGCCATATGTGTTATTCATAATAGATATATCATTTATTCCTCTAACTTGATATTATCAAAGACTTTAACATTACGTCATAGTGATTTGACATACTTAAACATCGTCTTTAACCATACGATTATAAATATTGTGATTGGTTACAATGTGAATAATGCGTGAAAGGTGTGTAATCAATATAAAATTTATCCCTCTCATATAGAAAGATATTAGTGGATCCCTCGATATCATAGATTGATAATGGCCAAGTCCATGTGAATTGATATGATCACTTGGATGTTTTCAGTCTGCCGAGAGTTTGGAACTAGTACGATTAAACATCAAGGGTAACTTTTCCATGCCTTATGTTTGATCAAAGGTTATTATATGAAAAATAGGTATAATACACACTATTGATTAGGTTGTATTGATTTTGATCTTCGTGCAACTTGGGTAGTCATAATGCCTTGCTAGAGACTGCTTATGACTTTGTACCAAAATGGTTTTCGGTTCACTGGCAACATTGCATGAACCTATTAGGTTGCACACAAAGAATGGTTTTGCGAGATTTTAAATGACTTGGAACAACAAGTTTTATATGATAAAACTCGTAACATAAAAAGTCTATATGGTGTGACATTAATACCTATTAAATGGGGGTATAATGGTAATTTACTTATCGAGTTTATATAAGGGTTATATAAATAGGCGTGTTAAGTGAATTGACATCATGAATGAAATTAGGGTTGAAATCTAATTTTCATTTTTTTGAGAAAATGAGTTAGGTTTTTAGCCGTTCTTAAGTCTTAGGGTGAGCAAAAAATTGTTTTCGTGTTCTCTCTTAGGCAGCACTCGGATACTCGGTTGCTACTCGTGTATGGATTTCTAATAGAGGACGATTATCTCTGGCAACATCTTATAGATCGATAAACATAAAGAAGGAAACTTGTGATTAAGATACAATTTAGTTTCAATCAATCACTGTAATGGAACTAGAATTTGATCCTGTTGGGATTTTTCGATTTAAAATTTAAAATTTCAGCTGCATTTTGAACTCAAAAACCCAACAGTAATATGATAGCCTTTGGGTTCGGTACCAATAAATCTGATGCATGTTTTCTTGAATTATACATGTGATATATTAATGAAAATATGTTGTTCGATGTATATTTGATATGCATATAGGTGATATGGTAATTGTTATCATGAATCATTTTTAAAGCATGAGGATAATTCGATTAACATATGCTTTGGTGTTTATTGATACAAATTTTGTATGTTCACAAGGTAAAAAACATGTTTAGGTTAATATGATTAATTTGATGTGATTCTGGTGTTGAATATATAGTTCATATTTTCATTCCATAATTATGTATGTCTTCATGATAGAAATCATGTTTAGGTTAATATGATTAATTTGATGTAATTCTGGTGTCGAATACATGTTTATATTTTCATTCCACAATTATGTATGTCTTCATGGTAGAAACCATGTTTAGGTTAATATGATTATTTTGATGTGATTCTGGTGTTGAATACATAGTTTGTATTTTTATTCCACGACTATGTATGTCTTCATGGTAGAAATCATGTTTAGGTTAATATAATTAATTTAATATGATTCCGGTATTGAATACATAACTTGTATTTCATTTCTTGATTCAACTGCATGAGTTGTATGGATAAAATCAAAATTGGTTTATATCATATATCTCATTGTATTTATCAGTTAGTATTTATTCTAGTTTTATATTCCTATAGGATATGAGATAAACATCTAATCGGATAATACTTGTAATTCCTATAAGATAGAAGAAATATATAATAAATTTGAAATTGATAAGTATCATATTAGATATGATTTAAATCGTAATTGAGATAAGTTAAGATTTAAATTATCTAGATTTCTAATTGGATTAGGATAAGATATTGTTGTTAGAGGTGAGCCCGTGTTAATTAAAACATTTAATTAACAATATTTCAGACTTAAAATAAGGGGTTTTTTGGTCAATCAACATCACTACCGCCTAATTAATTCTAGCACAAGGAAATTCGTCTATTCGTGAATAGTATTTACATTTCTTAACTTGTTTAATGATTCTACAAACATAAAAATATATGATATTCAACTTGTTTAATGAATCTAAACACTTGTCAAGGCCTCAATCATACGAATATAGTTTCAGCTATAGCTAGGTGTATTATGTTATCTTGGTAAGGCAAGCTAGGTAAGAGTTACCTAGATGTTTAAAATGGTTGGACTTTATAAAGCTATCGAAAGATTTTTGGGCTTTGGCCACAAGATGATATAAAACATGCTGAGATATAAGATATCATAATCTCATAATACAACTAAAAGTTACTTAAGATGTAATTGATGAAAGCTACCTACCTAAATAATCTAGTTATATGTTTCATGCCATAGCTGTCTTAGAACTATATGAAATATGGATTGTTGCCCCCTAAATTAATAGAGTATTTTAAGAGGGTTGTTAATTTAGTAGGAGTCTATTCCTCTATATTAAGATAAACTTTGCGTAATCTTTGTTGTAGATCAATGGCCTCTTTAGGTCACACTAATCCTTTATCACTGCGATCCATCCTTAAGAAGGATAAGTTATCTAGGACAAAATTTCTTGATTGGTTCATAAACTTGAGAATTGTTCTTAAGCATGAACGCAAGTTGTTTGTCTTGGATGATACTATCACTAAGGACCCACTAGCCAATGCCACTAAAGCTATGAAGGATGCACATTTTAAGCAAGTGAATGACTCAACCGATGTTGCATGCATTATATTGGCTACCATGATTCTTGAACTTCAGAAGGACATGAAACTCAGTGAAGCCTACAGCATGGCTTTGACGCTGAAGGAAATGTTCAAACAACAGGCTAGGCAAGAAAGGTTCGAGACAATCAAGAACCTTCATTCTTTTAAGATGGCTAATGGTGGGTAAGTTAGTCCTTATGTTTTGAAGATAAAGGGCTATGTTGACTAACTTGATAGACTTGGATTTTCCATTAGCCAAGAGTTGGTTACAGATCTGATCCTAAATTCATTGCCAGATAGTTATTCATAATTTTGATGAACTATAATATGAATAACTTAGAGAAATCCCTTTCAGAGTTGCATTTGATGCTTAAGGCTGCTGAACAAATTATTAAGAAACCATATACTATTGTGCTGATGGTCCAAAAGGGAAAGCCCATAAAAAAGAAGGCCAAGGGCAAAGCTATAGTTGCCAAGGTTGTTGTGCCTGTCACAAAACTTGTGGAACAAGTCAAGCCTAAGGTTGCTTCTACTTCTTAACCCCAGAAAGAGAAAGAAAAGAAAGGTAACTGTCATTTCTGCCATGCTCTTGCTCATTGGTATAGAAGTTGTGACCTTTACGTGAAAGATCTCAAGAAAAAAAAAAAGAAGAGTACTACGACCGCTTCTTCAGGTATTTATGTTATTGATATTCACTTATTTACTAGTGATTCATGGGTATTGGATACCGGATGTGGATCTTACATTTGTATTAATGTGTAGGGGCTCACAAGAACTATAAAGTTGGAGAAAGGGGAGATCATCCTACGCGTGGGAAATGGAGTAAGAATTGCTACCCTAGCTGTGGAAGGTTATAATTTAGTTCTCTCTAATAGACTTGTTTTATCTTTAAATAATTGTTATTATGTTGCCTTGAGCAAAAACATCAATTCAGTTTCATGTTTAGATTTGGATGGTTTTAATTTGATTATTGCAAATAATAAATGCTCCATCTCTCGTAAAGGCATATTTTATCCAAATGCTGATTTGTGTGATGGTCTTTGTATTCTTAACATAAAAAGGTCCATAAATACTCTCATTTTTAACATAAATACAAAGATATTCAAGTCAAATGACTTAAATCATACCTACCTATAGCATTGTCGTCTTGGTCACATAAATGAGAAATGCATTAATATATAAGCTCCATAAGGATGGATTTTTAGATTTATTTGATTTTGAATCATATGAAAAATGCAAGCCTTATTTGTAAGGAAAGATGACTAAAAGTCCCTTTAATTGACACAATGAAAGGGCCAATGATTTATTGGGTTTAATGCATATTGATGTATGCGGTCCTATAAACATCGTGGCTAGAGGAGGTTATTAGCACTTCATTACTTTTACTGATGATTTGAGTTGATATAGTTATATATATATATATCTCATGAAGCATAAAGTTGAATCATTTGAAATGTTTCATACACTTCAAAATGAAGTTCAAAACCAACTTGGTAAAAATATTAAGGCACTTCAATCATATAAAGATGGAGAATATTTGAGCCAAGAATTTGATGATCATCTTAGAAACTGTAGGATTGTTTCACAGTTAACTCCATTAGCAACTCCACAATAGAATGGCATTTTTGAAAGGAGAAATCAAACTTTATTAGATATGGTTCGATCTATGATGAGTCATGCAGATCTTTCTATATCTTTTTGGAGCTATGCCTTAGAAACTGCTGCGTTCATATTAATCAAATTCATTCTAAAATGGTTGATAGACACAATATGAGATATGGTGTGAGAAGAGACCTAGCTTGTATTTCCTAAATATTTGGGGTTGTGAGGCTTATGTTAAATGTCAAGTTTCAGAAAAATTAGGCCCTAAATCTGATAAGTGTAAATTTGTAGGTTATCCTGAGGAAACTAAAGGATACTACTTTTATCATCCTATTGAGAACAAAATGTTTATTGCTCGACATTGTACCTTTATGGAAAAGCAATTTATTTCAAAAGATACAAGTGGGAATAAAATAAATCTCGAAGAAGTTAAAGGACCACAAATAAACACTGAACCGTTAGTGGGAGATCAACATAATTCTGAATTAGTTGAGCCTCCACAAGTATCACAAGGAGCACGTAGGTCTAATAGGACAAGATATAAGTCTAAGAGATATGGATTTCTCATTACTAGTAGTAGTGATTATTGCTTATGGATCAAATTGAGCCTACTACTTATTAGAAGGTTGCGTCTTGCCACAAGTCAGATAAATGGCTTAGTGCCATGAACTCTAAGATCTAATCCATGTATGATAACCAAGATTGGAACTTGGTTGATTTACCTGAAAGGGATAAGACCATTGGATGTAAATGAGTTTTAAAAAGAAAATTGACATGGATGGCAATGTGCATACTTATAAAGCACAGCTAGTAGCAAAAGGTTTGAAACATACATAAGTTGTTGATTATGATGAGACTTTTTTTCATGTAGCCATGCTTAAATCCATTAGAATTCTGATTGCCATAGCCGCATATGGGCGTCAAAATAGATCTTCTAAATGGAAAGTTACTTTAAGACGTGTATATGATACAATTTGAAGGTTTTGTTCATCCTAAAATTCTGGGAAGGTATGCAAGCTTCAAAGATCTATTTATGGATTAAAGCAAGCTTCTCTAAGTTGGAATCTTTGTTTTGATGAAGAAATTAAGGAATTTGGTTTCATTAAAAATAAAGATGAGCATTGTGTATGCAAGAAGGTTAGTGCGAGCGTAGTTGTTTTCTAGTTACTGTATGTTAATGATATATTACTTATTGGAAATAACATCCCAACCTTGCAGAGTGTCAAGTCTTAGTTAGTGAAATGTTTCTCAATGAAGGACTTAGGAGATGCAACCTACATCCTGGGGATTAAGATCTATAGGGATAGATATAAAAGGCTGATCTGTCTAACTCAAAGTGCTTATATTGATAAGGTACTAAATAGGTTTAATATACAAGACTCTAAAAGATGGTCGTTGCAAATATCTCATGGTACAAGTCTCGGGAGGACTCAATGTCTAAAGACTAATGATGAGTGAGAGAGCACAAATACGATTCCATATGCATAAACTATTGGATAGATCATATATGTCATGTTATGCACCCGACCTGATGTCTCATATGCTTTGAGCGCAATAAGTAGATATCAATTTGATCTAAGTAAGAGTTATTGGATAGCAGTAAAGAACATTGTTAAGTACTTAAGAATGACTAAAAAACTGTTCTTGGTCTATGGAAGTTTGGAAGACGAGCTTGTTGTAAATGGTTTCACTGATGCAAGTCTTTAAACTAGCATAAATAACTCCATATTGTAGTTTAGATATGTGTTTACTTTGAATAAAGGTGCTATGAGCTAAAAACGTTCAAAGCAAGAAACTGTGGCAAATTCTACAACATAAACTGAGTACATTGTAGCTTCTTATGCGGATAAGGAGACGCTTTGAATAAAAAAGTTCGTAGCTGAACTAGGTGTGGATCCAAGTATTGCTAACCTTGTTTGTTTGTATTGCGACATTTATGGGGCATAGCACAGGCCACGAAAACTAGATCACACCATATATCCAAACATATACTCAGACATTTTCATCTCATTTGAGAAATTATTGAGAAGGGAGACGTAAAGATTTGCAGATGTGACGACCCCAGTTCCATAACCCAAACTGGGCCCCACTCGACCTAGACTTACATGGACCCCGAGTCAATCCTCACGACATCAACGTAAGCCTAGTCAGCCTTCCCGACCATTTTTCATTACAAGGCAGCGAAATTTAACATTTATAGTGAGTTATTGAAATTTGTAAGTTATAAAAGGTTAGGCGGAAGAGATGTTAACTTAAACAAATCTGAACAACTCTAAACCAATCTGTCAGGACATCCTAGAGTGTGGAAACCCCGCATAACACTTTCAACATGTATAATAAATGGAGGAGAGAGAAACCAAATCATATACTTGTCCCAATGTATCTCACGAACCCATATACCCCATGTTATCAAAATAATATACATAAGTAATACAAAACCTACAAAAGTACGAGAGGGAAAGCCGCTCCAAAGTCCTTACAATAGATCTCCAAATACTGGCCCATTTCCCTTATTTGATTGCGGATCTATACTAAGTCAGGCACAAAAATGACAAGCCCAGGTAAGTAATGCCAGTTGGATACTAAACAACATTTCAAAATGAATAAATCAGTCTATATTAATGCAGATAGAAAGAAATATATAAGGACATATGAATAAATAAAAGACTGTAAATAAACCAAAAGCAATCGATACATGAGTTTCCAAGAATTAAAATAAAGAGGAGCAAGTAGTTTCGGCTAATAGGTCGTTGAGTATTGGCAAACCATCAGGACGCGGGGTTCTAGGACTTTGTACACTTACAAGCCCTAAACCAACAAGATAGTGAGACTTCCTGGAATAACCACACTAAGAACTCACGTCCCGTCAAGAACCAATATCTAGTGTAGTGCTTCCCGAGGTCATGACTCTGATATGTTACCTCAGACAGGCACTCCTTCTAAGGATCACCGTTAACTCACTTGCCCTCGGACAACTCAGTTAGAATGGAATTCCAAGGATAGATTTCAAAGCAATGAACAACAATATTTAATAGCTTAAAGTGAAATAACTATGCATTTCCTAGCAGTTTACTTACCTCCAAGCTATGCGAAAACACACTCTCGCAGTTCTCACAGGCCTCTAACCAATCAGTGATACTCGACACTAGGTAGCTAGGTCCTTAATATCATTTTGAAGTAGTTTAAACATGAGATTATTGAGTTTGGTTTACTTATTGTTTTAGGTATGCTCTAATTTTATATCAGTTGGGTTTTGAGCAAACTCAAAACTTAATTAAAATAGTCTTAAACTGATTCAGTAAACTTAAAAATTTAGAGCATGCTTACTACTATTGAGCAAACTCAAAACTAGTTTTAAGCAAGCTTAAGACTTATAACTGACTTGCTATTATTGAGCTTGCTCTAAGACCAACTTGAGTAAGCTCAAGTTGCAGGGTAGTCGAAAATGCTTCGAATCGAATTTAGTCTCGGCTCTACCACCTAAATTCGTCTAAAAACTTCATTAATTCTAAAAGTGATAAGAGCCGACACAAATACATTTATAATGGTTTAAGTAAGGTTAACCCATCACTAACATAATTTACGTCAAAGAAGTTCAACAATGAAATCTAGTTCCTCAAGGACAACAACAAACCTCCGAAAATCATGAATTCATTAATTGGATGTCAAAAAGTTGATTTAGTTTTGTACGAATAATTCACATATCATCTCGACTCAACACCTACTTAACAACATCATTGACTTCGATCTCAACTAAGATGTTTCATACAATATATACCCATTTTCTTAAATAAAAAATATAAACATTTTGAGGAAAGAACTTACTTGGGGCTTCAATGGTGTTGTCTTCTAGCTTCCTCCAAGTTCGATCTGTGCTACTAAACATCAACTTCTCTTTGATCTTTAAGAACTCTAACTAATTTTTTTCTCACCACACCATCGATTCTACTTTCTTCTTCTCATTTTCCCCATTGCACTCTTATTCTCTCTCTTCTCTTTTGTTCAAATGGGACAAAAGAAAAGAAAACTTGGTGCTTAAGTTACTATCCCACTTGGACTCACATGAGAGTGTTTCTAGAAACTTCTCATGGTCATTAGTGCTCCAATACTTTTTTTTTATTATGTGGCTAGGAATCACGCTACACTTGTGTGGTTTTAAATGAGACAACACACCCACTACATCATCACTAACAACCACTTGTCCTTTTTGGTATGACACTTAGCATGCTCAGACACTTTCCTATTGGTCCACCTACACAAGACATATAAAGTTTTTTTTTTCCATTTTGTCCATGAACTTTTAGAATAATTACATGTAGTCTAATTCCACCAACTTAATAGTTGCTCTTGGATTTCACTATAGTTAAAATAAAATCATACATTCATTTTATTACTATATCAACGCTAACTTGGGCAAGTCTAAAATAATTTTTTTAATTAACTATGAGATTCCTTATTAAATATATTTAAAAGCCTAAATTAATTTAACCAAATTCTATCAATCCATCTAAGTGTTCATGTTCTCTTTCATCATGATGCATTCCATATTCGCGTCTGCACGTTTTCCTAGGCAAACCACACATTCGAATAAGGCAATTTGTAACTACAAGTTAGTGTATTGGTATAAATAATTACTACAGTCATCGCATAAAAGTAAAATATACTCGGTGTCGACTCCCAAGGATTGCCTACGCTCGCCACTTTAGGTCGAGTCTATCCACTATCCTAAAATTAACCGTGGCACGAGTTAGATTTTAGGCATTATAGTCTTCCCAACTAATTAGAATTTTGTCCTCAAAATTGGAACAAAACACAAGGGAAAAACTTACCAAAACTCAGAAGAGATAGGGAAAGTACTTGCAAATATATGACTCAAGCTCCCACGTCAGCACCTCTTCTCCGTAATGCTGCCATTTGACAAGGATTGTGGGATCTCTTTGTTCCTCATAATCTTCACCTTACGGTCCAGAATATGAATAGGCTACTCATCATAAGTAATATCATCCCTCATGTTGTACTGGCTCAAGCCCACTGTTCGCCATTTGCCCTCTCTCGACCTATCCAGTCGCAGCATAGAAACATGAAATATAGGGCGGATCCCAAACAACTTAGGTGGCAACTCCAGATCGTATGCAACTTTTCTTATTCTCTTCTTCACTCTGAATGAACCAATGAACCTCAGCGCAAGCTTTCCTCTAATTCCAAACCTCTTGTAACCCTTCATTGAAGAAACCTTCAGATACACAGAGCTCCCGACATCATACTCTAACTCGTTATGATACATGTCATAATACTATTTCTCCCTCTCTTGTGCACTCTTCAGCCTCGATCTAATCAATTGTATCTTCTTTGTGTGATCCACTACAATCTCTGGCCCAATAACCGCTTCATCATTAAGCTTCACCCAATAAGATGGAGATCTGCACTGTTTACCGTAGAGTGCTATGGTGCCATACCAATACTGGCCTAATAACTGTTATTGTAGGAAAACTCACACAAACGAGGATACTCCTCCTATGATCCATTGTACTCTAACATATATATCCTTAGCATATCCTCGAGAATCTGAATCAGTGTCTTTGACTGTCTGTCAATATGTGGATGATAGGTTGTACTAAGATTCAACTGTATGCTGAACTGTGCTTGCATGCTCTACCAAATCTAAGATTTAAATTGTGTCCCTCTGTTTGATATAATTGATAATGGAATGCCATGTAGTCAAACAATCTCCTACTCGTACAAACTCGCCAACCTATCCATTAGATGTGTGGTAGAAATTGATAAAAAGTGTGCAGACTTTGTCAACCTATCAACTATCACCCAGATACTATCATGTCCATGCTGAAACCAAGAAATGCCACTAAGTCCATGACAATATGCTCCCACTTCCACCGAGGAATGGAAAGTGGCTATAATAACTCATCGGGCCTCCGATGCTAAGCCTTAACTCGCTGGCATACCTCGCATGATCGAATGTAATAAAAAATAGCGGTCTTCATTCCCAACCACCAGAAAAGACGACGCACATCAGCATACATCTTGGTTCGACCTGGATGAACCGTAAAACATAAGCGGTGAGCCGCATCAAGTATCTCATTACGTAACTCAGCCACTGATGAAATCCATAGCCAACCTCTAAATCTCAGGCATAAGTCTATTGACTGACTCAAATCTGGATGATCTAGACTTTAAGCAAACCCTAAGAACCTTAGGTATTACTCATCTGCGTACTAGACCTCAAGTACACTATGAATCGACACTACCTGAGTCCTCATTTTTCGACAAATTAACACTTTGGTACTGGTCGAAATATCAACAGAATAGATCAACTTGACCACCTCGAGTAACCCATACTCGTGTGTCATGTGGAAAGTAATAATCTCTAAGTCCGCCCCTCTGCGGCTCAATGTGTTTGCAACATCATTGGCCTTCGACGAATGGTAATCCAATGAGAAATCACAGTCCTTGAGGAACTCAAGCCAACGACTCTGTCGCATGTTCAACTTTTTCTGGTTGAAGAGGTACTTCAAACTCTTGTAGTCAGTAAATAACACAAACTTCTCTTCGTAGATATAATGAGCCAAATCTTTAATGCAAATACCACTGCAGCTAACACCAAATCATGTGTTGGGTAGTTCTTCTCGTGAATCTTTGGCTGTCGGGACGCGTAGGCAATCACTTTACCTCCCTACATCAAAACACAACCTAAACCGACCTAAAAAGCATCGGTGTTCACCTCAAAACCTTTCTCTGACTTCGGTAGTACCAAAACTGGCGTGGTAGTCAATCTTTCCTTTAAAGTCCAAAGGCTTGCTCGCAACTTTCGTTCCACTGAAAACTTGTATCTTTCTTCGTCAATTGTGTCATTGGTGCCGCAATCTTTGAAAAGTCTTAACCAAAACGCCTAAAATAGCTTACCAACCCCAAGAAACTACGGATATCTATCACTAATTGCAGTGTAGGTCAATCTATCACAGCTATGATCTTAGCGGGGTGCACTGACACTTCACTTGCTCCGACGATGTGCCCAAAAGATTTGACCTCTGTAAGCAAAAACTCCTACTTACTGAATTTTGCATATAGTTTATGCACCCTCGAAGTTTGAAAAATCATCTAAAGGTGCTCCTCGTGATCCACACGAGTCCTGGAGTAGATAAGGATGTCGTCGATGAACAAAATGATGAACCTATCCAAGTACTATCTCAACACTCGATGCATGAGATCCATGAACATCACTCCGCCGTTAGTTAACCCGAAAGGCATGACTGTAAACTGGTAATACCCGTATTGAGTGCGAAAAGCAGTTTTCTCCCTGTCTTTTTCTCTAATTCTCAGCTAATGGTACCCAAATCTCAAATCAATCTTTGATAACCACTGTGCTCCTGTCAGCTGGTTGAACAAGTCGTCACTATGAGGAAGTGGGTACTTGTCCTTCACTGTAACCCTGTTGAGCTGTATAAAATCAATGCATAATCTCAGACCGCCATCTTTCTTCTTAACTAATACCACTAGCGCGCGCCAAGGTGACATGCTCGTGTGGATGAAATCTAACTCTAACGACTCATCAAGCTGTCTTCTCAGCTCCTCTATCTCCTTCGAAGCCATTCGGTACGACAGAATATATATAAGTTTGGTCCCCGGGACCAAATTAATGATGAAGTCAATCTCTATAGGTGATGATAATCCTAGTAGCTCTACGGGAAAAACATCTAGAAACTTGCACACAATAGGTACCTCCTCCAACTTAGTCTTGACTCTCTCCATCGTACTTAAAACACTAGCGAATGTCTCGACATCTACGCTAGAAACTACTTTACCTTTGGTAATCGACAAACTAGTTGAAGTCCCCTGGAAACTGAACTCAAGATATGCAAAAATTTGAAACGCAACTCTCTTGCTAAAACAATGGATCTGTGTATGATGAGCACTTAACCAATCCATGCCCAACAATGCATCAAACTCAAGGAACTCCAACACCCTTAGGTCTGCTGGCAAAACTTGACCCTCCATCTCTACTGAACATTCAACACGCAATAAGTTCAGGTATACCTTATCCCCAACAGCCGTGCTAAGGATCATGGATCTCTCTAGTCTAGTGGGTTTCAAACCCAACTCATCAACCATGCAACCGAAAATAAAAGATACCATAGAAATAGAATCCAACATAGTGTATATAAAACGACTACAAATGTGATTCATACCCTCTATTAGGTTAGAGTAGCAGCCAAATCTCGTGCAACAATAGTGTGAACTTGCTCTTGGCTCTGTTGTGGCCGCCCTCTGCTTAGTTGTGGACACGTACTAAGGAAGTGACCTGGCTGTCCACACTCCCAATAAGTATGCTGAAACCCCGATCCAGATGGAATACTCTGTCCCTGCCTCTATACCTGACTGGAACTCAGACCTTGTCCACACCTTTGCCTCTAAACCCTACCTTTGCCCTTGCCACTTCCACTACACTCAGCCCTCTAATACTATTGTCGTTGAGGGCCTGACTGTGTTGGTTGCTATTGTGTACTAGCATAACTCTATACTGGAGCTTATGGTATTAGCGTAGTACTCGCTGTATAAGGTGGAGATGCAATAGATCCTACACTTTGAGCTTGATACCTCAACCTCCACTGTTTGGGTCTCTTCCTCCTCCCGTCACTTTTAGGTCTGACATCTGACCGTGATGGTGGTGGAGTCGCGACTACTGCACCGGTGCACGTGCTAAAATGGTCTCACTGGCCAAACTCCTTTCGTAGGCCTTTTGTAAAGTACCTGGAGATGTGATCACCACCATAGTCCCGATCTCACTCAGTAAGCCATGCATGAAATAGTAGGCCTGATCAGCGTTTGAATCAGCTATGCCTCGGCATAATCCATCAATTGCAAGTACCGACCTATATACTACATCACTGTCTCGCCAGTAGCTTGTCGAATATTCTAAAACTTGGTCCTCTTAATGTTCCTAATCGAAGGAGGAAAATACTTCTGGTTGAATCTTTCCTTAAACTAAGCCCAATCCTTAGGCCTCCCTTTTGTAGCCACCATGGTACGCCACCAAACATCAACCTCTCTGAATAATGAAGCTGACGAGATGCTTGGCCTCGTATGATCCGGTGTAACCAAGACATCATGGATCTTCTCGTGACTCCTAAAAAACTTCTTAGCTGCTTCGAGATTCGTACCACCATGAAACTTCTCCGGGTGATGTCTTTGAAACTCGCGAAAATACCTCGCCTCACCTATCACTCGAGTACTTGCATCAGTGGGCGTACTCAACGTATCCTCCATCGGTGTATTAAGCATAGGTGGTACTCTCTCAACCTGAACTTGAACCCCTAATCAATCACAGGTCTTGTCAGTGCTGTAGGTGCACTCCCAGCCCGAGTGACAAGTGCTGCTGATGTAGAAGGCGATGGTGTAGGCCGTGCCCTCAATAGCCAAAGAATTTCCTAAAGGTGTGGCCATGTGATGCGACCAGCTGGGAAACGTCATCCAAACTCTCATGAACGTCACCCAAATCGTTATCGCTGATCTCGGGCTGATCGACCATCGCAATCTACAAAGAATGTGATTTCTCACTCAAGACATAGCTATCGATAGTAGTAATATACAACACATTAAATAGCTCATATAGTCCAGTTTTAATTTCCCCAACTATCCTCACTTACCAACTAAGACTTAAGTCATGATCGTAGGGTTCCACTCTAAGTTCCAACCGAGTCCTATCTCTATTATTGATTTGTGTCTTATGATAGTTGTAGGTTAATTAATAGTTAGGCGTAAAACCTTAAACTCTGATACCAACTATGATGGCCCCAGTTTCATAACCCAAACTGGGCCTCGCTCGGCCTAGACTTACGTGGACCCCGAGTCAATCCTTGCAACATCAACGCAAGCCTAGTTAGTCTTCCCAACCATTTTTCATTATAAGGCATCGAAATTTAACATTTATAGTGAGTTATTCAAATTTGTGAGTTATCAAAGGTTATGCGGAAGTAATTTCAACTTAAACAAATTTGAATAACTCTAAACCAATCAATCAAGACATCTTAGAGTGTAGAAACCTTGTATAACACAATCAACATGAATAATAAACAGAAGAAAAAGAAGTCATATCATATACATGTCCCAAAGTATCTTAAAAACCCATATACCCTATGTTATCAAAACAATATGCATAAGTAATACAAAACCTACTACAAGAGGGAAAGCTGCTCCAAAGTCCTCACAATAGATATCCTAGTATTGACCCCTTTCCTTTACTCGATTGCGGATCTGTACTCAGTCAAACACAAGAAGGACGAGCCCAGGTAAGTAATGCTAGTAGGATACTTAACAACATTTCAAAATGGATAAATCAATCTATATTCACATAGATAGAAAGAAAGATGTGAGGACGCATAAATAAATGAAAGACTATAAATAAATCAAGAGCAATCGATACATGAGTGTCCAAGAATGAAAACAGATAGGCGCAAGTAGTCTCGACCGATAGGTCATTGAGTATTGGCAAACCATCAAGACTTGGGTTTTAGGACTTTGTACACTCGTAAGCCCTAAACCCACGAGATAGTGAGATTTCCTGGAACAACCACGCTAAGAACTCATACCCCATCAACAACCAATATCCAGTGTAGTGCATCCTGAGGTCATGACTCTGGAATGTTACCTCAGCCAGATACTCCTTCCAAGGATCACCGTTGACTCACTTGCCCATGGACAACTCAATCAGAATGGAATTCTAAGGATAGATATCAAAGCAATGAAGAACAATATTCAATATCTTAAAATGAAATAACTATGCATTTCCTAGCTGGTTTACTTATCTCCAAGCTACGCGAAAATACACTCTCGTGGTTCCTACACACCTCCAAACCAATCACTGATACTCGACACTAGTCAGCTAGGTCCCTAATATCATTTTGAAGTAGTTTAAACAAGTTTGAGCTTATTAAGTTTGGTTTACTTATTGTTTTAGGTATGCTCTAATTTGATATTAGTTGGGTCTTGAGCAAACTTGAAACTTAAATGAAATAGTCTTAAACCGATTGAGTAAACTTAAAAATTTAGAGCATGCTTAATACTATTGAGCAAACTCAAAACTAGTTTTAAGCAAGCTTAAAACTTATAACTGACTTGCTATTATGAGCTTGCTCAAGTTATTCAGCCTGCTCGAAGACCTACTTGAGCAATGCAGGGTAGTAAAAAATGCTTCGAATCGAATTTAGTCTCAGCTCTACCTCCCAAATTCGTCTCTAAACTTCGTTAAACCCAAAAGTGATTAGAGCTTACCCAAATACATTTATAATGGTCAAAGTAAGGTTAAGCTATGACTAACATCATTTGGGTCAACAAAGTTCTACAATGAAATCTAGTTCCTCAAGGACATCAACAAACCTCCAAAAATCATGAATTCGTTAATTGGATATCAAAATGTTGATTTAGTTTTGTACAAATCGTTCACATATCATCTCAATTCAACACCTACTCAACAACATCATAGACTTTGATCTCAACTAAGATGTTTCATATAATACATACCCATTTTCTTAAATCAAAGATGTAAATATTTTGGGGAAAGAACTTACCTAGGGCTTCAATGGTGTTGTCTTCTAGTTTCCTCCAAGTTAGATCTATGCTATGAAGCATCAACTTCTCTTTGATCTTCAAGAACTCCAACAAATTCTTTTTCTCACTGTACCACAAATTCTACTTTCTTCTTCTCATTTTCCCCATTGCACTCTCATTCTCTATCTTCTCTTTTGTTCGAATGGGACAAAAGAAAAGAAAACTTGGTGCTTAAGTTACTATCCCATTTGGACTCACACGATAGTGTTTCTAGAAGCCTTTCATGGTCATTAGTTCTCGTACAACTTTTTTGTTATGTGACTAGGAATCACTCTACACTTGTGTGGTTTTAAATGAGACAACACACCTACTACATCATCACTAACAACCACTTGTCCTTTTTTGGTATTACACTTAGGATGCACACACACTTTCCTATTAGTCCACCTACACAAGACATATAATGTTTTTTCTCCATTTTGTCCATGAACTTTTAGAATAATTACATGCAGTTTAATTCCACCAACTTAATAGTGTCTCTTGGATTTCACTATAGTTAAAATCAAACCATACACACATTTTATTACTATATCAATGCTAATTTAGGCAAACCTAAAATAATTTTTTTAATCAACTTTGGGATTTCTTATTAAATAAATAAAAAAGCCTAAGTTAATTTAACCAAATTCCATCAATCCACCTAATTATTCACGTTCTCTTTCATCATGATGCATTCCATACCCGCGTTTGCACACCTTCCTAGGCGGACCTCACATTCGAAAATAGGCAACATAAATGAGTTTGTAACTACAATTTGGTGTATTGGTATAAATAATTACCGCACACATCACATAAAAGTAAAATATGTCTCGGTGTCAACTCCCGAGGATTGACTACGCTCGCTATGTCAGGTTGGGTCCATGCCATTATCCTGAAATTGATACATGGCACGAGTTAGATTTTAAGGTCGTTACAGCAGAGTTCTTACATAAGAAAATGTTGTAGATCCATTGACGAAGGCTTTTCCATAGGCAAAGCGTAATGGTCATATTAGGACATTAAGTATTAGATACATGAATGATTTGCCCCAATGCAAGTGGGAGATGTTGGGGCATGTGCCCTAGGTCAATCTTATGAACATTGTTTTCGGTATTAGTTTGGTTAATAAAATGGAGGATTACATTCACTATTCATTATTATAATTGGCTTGCATGTTTAAATTATAATAAGATCCATGGATGTTTACTAAAATATCTTAAATGTTCCTAGTTGATCATTATACTAAAAACTATAAAGAATTAAAACTACCGCGAGTCTTAATTGATGGTCATATGATGATCATACGTATAAGGACGCGAATCAAGATCGTGACTGTATGTTATGGAATATGGTACTGGAATGACCCGCTATGAGAACACCACATAGATTAAGTCATATGTGTTACTCGTGAAAGGTATTATTAGGGCATGTGCCTTAGGTCAATTTGTAAACATTATTTATCTTATAATTTTAGTTAATAAAATAGTGATTTTTTTTTTCTGTTTTATTATAAGAGATTGCATGTTTACCTTATAAGAAGATCCATAGGTATTTGTTGGAATATCCTAATTGTCCCTAGTTTCTCATTATACTTTGAACTATAATGAGTTAAGATTAGTGTGAATCTTGATTAATGGTCATGTGATGACTATGCATATAAAGATACGAATCAAGAGCATGAGTACTTTTCAGGGAACAAGGTACTTGACTGATCCGCTATGAGAACACCGCTTGGATTAAGTCATAAGTGTTACTCATAATAGGTATATCATTTAGTCATTCAACTTGAGATTACTATCGACTTCAATATTAGGAGCATAGTAATTTGACACAATCAAACGTTTTTTTAACCGGACGATTATAAAGATTGCGATTGGATACTAGTTGAATACTATGTGAAGGTGTGCAATTAAGATAGAATTTATCCCTCTCATATAGAGAGAGATATCAGTGGATCACTCGATATGTTAGACTGTTAAATTGCCAAGTCCAAGTGAATTGATATGATCAATGCCATTTTGATGTTTTCAATCTACCTAAAGATCGAGACTAGTATAATAGCACATTAAGGGTGACTTTCCATGCCTTATATTCAATCAAAGGATATTGCACGACAAAAGTATATGATATATGTTATTCATTAGGTTATATCAATTTTGATATTCTTGCAACTTGAGTAGTCATAATGCCTTGCTAGAGACAGTTTACGACTTGTGTACCAAAATGGTTTTGGTTCACTGCCAACATCGCACGAACCTATTGGGTTGCACATTAAGGATGACTTTGCGCAATTTCAATTAGTCCAGAGTAATGAATTTCATGTAATGAAATTCATGACATAAAAGCCTTTAAGATTTGTTATATGATAACTTATTAATAGGGGTTTATGTGTAATTTGCTTGAATTTCCTAAATACAATAGTCTTTATTACAAATAAGTTTTTTAAGAGAGCTTATCTACACATATAAATAGAGGTTGAAACCATAAAACGATATAAGATTTTCATTTTTGCAATTTTTGAATTCTCTGGATATTGGGAGAGAGAAAAACATTTTCTATCTCTCTTGGGGCAAGCTGTAACGGCTTAAATTAATTAAACAAGGATTAACGTTAATATTGGGGATTAACAGTTGTAATTCAGGCGTTACGTGGACAACTCGGTCCGCTCGGACACAAGAATTGAGGAATTATTTTATTTATGGATGGTGGTTATGTAAATGTGGTGTTTAAATTATTATTGTTTTATTGCACCACATATGTATATGTTTCTATCGAGCAAGTTTATGTGACGGGAGTTCGCCTCGAAAAGAATGTCAATAAGGGTGTTTGGTAGGTGAACTATAGGTACACTAGGAAAATCAACTAATTCATGCTAAGATGACTAGTTAATCAATTAAAATGTGTAATGGGACCATAGGCCAAGTAAATTCAAATTAAAACAATAGGCCATGGAGTGCCTCGAAAGGCATGTCGAGACGCGGGGCACCGGGCTGCGGGTAGTCGAAGGTTAGTGGGACTGTAAGTTGGTTAATTTTGTTAAAAAAACATTAACCATATGGTTTAATAAGGCTTAATGTGAGGTACATAAACTAAATAAATAATAAGCTTATAGTTTGAACTAAATAAGGATGACGATAAGATGGACATCTAGATGACCATAGTGAGAGAAACAAGGAATTGAGTTAACTATTCGAGTCATCAAGTGGTGTGGGACAGCATGGAATGAGACCACAGAAAATTCTCGGGACACGTGTTCACATTTGATTCCAACTAAACATATATAAACCAAGTTAGTGGAATTTTTACTTAAACCACTTCTAAACTCATGCAAAAATCAGAGGAAACCGAGATTTGGAGGAGAATTCAAGCTGGAATTCAACCACCTTAGAGGTCAATTTGAAGACTTAAACTAAGGTAATCATCTCCTCTATCATCTACATTCTCATTTAAACCTATTTGTGAGATTTTGATCAATTTGATACAAAATGGTTGTTCAGCGGTTATTTTAGCTACAATTTTGGAGTTAATTGATATAAAGAGGGTATAAACAATGTTTAGGTAGCCAAATTGGAGGGGAAATATAAAATTCTCGACTTGTGAATTTTGTCCCAGAGGCTACATAGCGCGCTATCTGGAACAATTACCGCGCTAATCGTTTTGGGTTTCCAACTGTTCTTTAGGATGACGAATAGTAGTGCGCTACATCCTATCCATTGCGTGCTACCGGCACATAGTGCGCTACACTATTTACATAACGCGCTAAAGACATAGAAAAATTGAATTTAAAGGGTTGTTTTGAGATTTTTACTCAAAACATATCCCAAATACCTATAAATATACTAAACATGTAAAATTGGACTTCATGGACTTAGGAGACCGTAGCTCAGGTATCGGGGATCTAGTCAGGTCAGATACATGAGTCCGAGGAGGTCGAAGCGCGGATTGAGGTTGGCTAACCCATTAAGAATGCTTAACATAATTCATGGTTTTGATTTATCGATATCGCATTTCATGTGTAACTGTTGGTAGGCACAAATGAGGTTTCTCTCCTATTTTGGTTTGTGTATATATTAGTTGTGGCTAAATCGTTTTCACGGTTTACTTATGTTTAGTGCCCGTGTCGATAGCGGTAAAATATATCTACGACTATCAGGAGGGATTTAGGGTGTTCCCTTGACTTGAAAGAGCCTGTAGGGGTTCATCGGTAACTGAAGTTGGGGTTTAGTCACTGTAAGCTTGTAATTACATACGTGGTTCTTATTCGATTATTGATTACTGGCTGATGTAGGTCAGGGTTTCTCATGATTATACAAATGTTTACTAAGTTATTTTTTATTTCTGAATTGGTTGAGTTGCTATATGTTGTTTATTCATTTCACGCTACTGCTTTTGCTTGTCGTGTGCTGCATATATTCATGAGAATATGACGTACTGTTACTAGGTGTTATATTTGCACGTATCGTATTTTATTGGCTTTATTTCATGAATATTGTGTGTATTTCTCTTGGGATGTTACTCACTGGATTCGTCTCTATATTTGTTTGGTGACTGAGTGTAGATCTTTCAATGAGCTAGGGCAAGGCAAAGAGGTACTGGGCGACTACCTCTAAGATTATGGAGCCAGCTCGTGTGTGATATCAATATGTATTTATTTTCCTTTTGTTGGGTTTTGGGGACCATAGAACATTGATTACATGTATATGGAACTTTTGTTATACTTATCTCGCCTTGATATATACATGGTATCTTTTACCCAGTTTTTCACTACTTAGGATTGTTAAATATTGCATAAGTTACTCATTAAAAGACTTCCGCTATAAAATTATAATATAACCTAATAAGTTGAGTAACTGGCTAACTTAATTATTAATACTTATGTAAAGGCTAGTTAGCGTAAATATGGTTAGCTGGAAAAGTGTAAGCAACTCGTTAGGTCGTGAGGTGTCAAGGAGAAGCGGGCCCTGACGTGGCATGGCTAGTTGCCATGGGATTCAGGTAGCAAGGAAGTCTGGAACTTAGGGTGGTCACAGTTAGTTATCAAAGCGAGGTTTAAAGGAAGCCTCGGGAGTAGTTTAAAGAAATTGAATAAAACTTAATATACAAACCTTAAATGTGAAAACCCGATGATCCTGACTTAGAAACTCAGTTGGGAAGCATACTTGAGTGGGGTAGCGATAGGGTTATATATGTGTTGTGTTTTTGATTGTATATACTATATACGCATATATGGAAGGTGATCCAATGCACGCTTTTCGATGCAGATAAAGATGGATGGCCAATCGACTCTACCTACTACAAATGTTAGACATACGTGCAACCTGACTAGAGATGAGGGTTTAGATTCAATAGTAGCCGCACGATTCGCAGCTCATGATAGACTGTTCGAGGTATTGATGGATATGATGTGCGCACATATAGTAGTAATTGCATCACGCACCGCCGCCCGGGTACATAGTACGATTGAGACGACAGTTGCTTCGACGACAGTTCCATCGACTATTCAGGCTATACCAACGCATGCAGTGGTATAGGCGACTCCGAAAGTGGTTGCTACACCGGTCGTAGCACTGATTAAGATGCCGACTGCTACACCAGCACAGGCATACATGTTTGATATTTCAATAATGGCAGAGGTAAAGATGATGAGGGAGTTCATTAAATTCAATCCCAAATACTTTCACGGAGGCGGAAACCTAAAGGCAACTGGGAAGTGGTTGATTGCACATCAAAGGTTACACAAGCTACTACGGATTTTGGAAAGCATACATGCCAGGACATCAAGGCATATGATAAAAGGGATACTGCTATATGGTGGACATCATATACAGATACTTCGTCCAAGGGTTAATTGAGGACATAACCACCGCCATAGTTTCCTCCGGAGCGCAGAAACTTAAGGAGATGTATGATGGAGCACTTACTTATAAGACACATCTGATGCAAATGAGCGACATGCATTTATCTACAGAGTCGAAAAGACAGACTAGACAAAGTTCTTGGCAAAAGAGACCAAGAGATCGAGATGACAAAGAAGATAGATGGTATCGTCGAGGCCATAAGGGATTATGATCGGGCAGCCAGATCTTATGTTGTACCTGCATTACCAGCGCCGCCACAGAGACAAACTCAGGACCAGGGAGGCAGTGACTGGAGAGTAAAAGGTCAAGGCCAGTGGTTAGGGAGTCAACGAGTAGGACTAGGATTGAGGATCATATATTGGCGATGCAGACAAGAGAGTCATGTTATGAGGGACTGTTCACAGCGATCGGTGACTCCCGCGGTGCTGACACAGGTGCAGACTCGAGAGCCGGTGCATGTGGTGACTGAACTAGGCCGGGTGACTTCCCAATAGCGGGTTCAAGGTATGTGAATTTAAATTCTTAATAATTATAGTCATAGGTCGTAGCATGGCATGAGATTGTCATGGTGAGTATGGATAGGTCATGGCATGACATGGGATTGTCATGATGAGTACGGATAGGTTTTGGCATGGCATGGGATTGTCATGGTAAGTGATGGTTGGTTAGGACTATTATGTTGGGATACATGATAGGAGAAGTTTACAGTTATTGGTGTTCGGTAACTAGGTTAGAGAAACTTGAACATGAAAATCGAATCGAGAGTAGGTTGCAGAGATGTTGGAAGAAAGTGGCTGATCTTGACATCCTCGACAACATGCGGCTATATCTCAGGGTAACATTACGTTCCCTACTATGGGAGTAGTGGAGTGTTCAAGGGACTGTATAAGGGGACTATCAAGGTGTGAGGAGTAGTCACACTTGGATAGGATAGTTACACTAGAGTTTACTCGAGATTCAAATTTCGAGGATGATATTTCTCCTAGTTAGGAAGAATTGTAATGGCCCAAATTAATTGAATTAGGATTAGCGTTAATCTCAGAGATTAATGCTAATCCTTTTTGGGCATTACATAGACAACTCAGTTGGCTTGGACACGAGAACCAAGAAAATATGTTATTTATAAATAGTGGTTGTGTACATGCGGTGTTTAAATCATTATTGTTATATTGCACCGCATGTGTGTATGTTTCTATCGGGTGAGTTTGTGTGATGGGTGTTCGCCTCGAAATGCATGTCAATGCGGATGTCGAGTAGGTGAACTACAGGTACACTAGGAAACTCAACTAATTCATGTTAAAAAGACTAGTTAATCAATTAAAATAGGTAATGTGACCATAGGCCAAGTAAACTCAAATTAAAATAATAGGCCACGGCGTGCCTCAAAATGTGTGTCGAGACGTGGGGCACCAAGTACCGGGTAGTCGAAGGTTAGTGGGACCATAAGTTAGTTAATTTTGATAAATAAAGCACTAACCATATAGTTAAATTAGGCTTAATGTGAAGTACATAAATCAAATAAATAATAACCTATAGTTTGAACTAAATAAGGAGGACCATAAAATGGACATCTAGATGATCATAATGAGAGAAACAAGGAATGGAATGTGCTATTGGAGTCGTCAAGTGGTGTGGGATAACATGAAATGAGATCACGAGATAATTCTCGGGATAAGTGTGCACATTCGATTCCAACTAAACATATATAAACCAAGTTAGTGGAATTTTTATTTAAACCACTTCCAAATTCATGCAAAAATCAGAGGAAATCGAGATTTGGAGGAGAATTCAAGCTAGAATTCAACCACCTTGGTGGTCAATTTAAAGATTTAAACCAAGGTAATTATCTCCTCCACCATTTACATTTTCATTTAAACCTATTTTGTGAGATTTTGATCAATTTGATGCAAAATGGTTGTTCTGAGGTTATTTTAGCTACAGTTTTGGAGTTAATTGATATAAAGAGGGCATAAACAATGTTTAGGTAGCCAAATTGGAGGGGAAATACAAAATTCTCAACTTGAGAATTTTGTCCCAGAGGCTACATAGCGCGCTACCTAGAACAACTACCGTGCTAATCGTTCTGGGTTTCCAACTGTTCTTTAGGATGAAGAATAGTAGCGCGCTACATCCTGTCCACAGCGCACAACCAGCACGTAAAACGCTACTCTATTTACATAGCGCACTAATGACATACAAAAACTGAATGTAAAGGGTTATTTTGAGATTTTTTGAATTAAAACATATCCCAAACACCTATAAATATACTAAACATGTTAAATTGGACTTCAGGGACTTAGGGGACCGTACTTCGCGTATTGGGGAGCTAGTCGGGTCATATATGGGAGTTCAGGGAAATCAAAGCATGGATTGAGATGCGTAAACCAATTGAGAATACTTTACGGAATTCATGGTTATGATTTATCTGTTGGGACATGTGCCCTAGGTCAATCCATTAACTGTCTTTATGAATACTTTTAGTTAATAAAATAGAGGATTTCATTTGCTGTTTATTATAATTAATTTGCATGTTTACATTATAATAAAATCCATGGGTATTTACATAAATATCCTAAATGTCCCTAGTCGATCATTATACTGGGAACTATAATGAATTAAGACTAGTGTGAGTCTTGATTGATGATCATATGATGATTATACGTATAGGGATACGAATCAAGATCACGAGTACTTGTTAGGGAACAAAGTACTGGACCGAACCGCTACGAGAACATCACATGGATTAAGTCATAGTTGTTTCTCATGATAGGTATATATTCCAGTCCTCTGACTTGAGATTACCAGAGACTTCAACATTAGGAACACAGTGATTTGACACAATCAAACGTTGTCTTTAATCGGACGATTATAAAGGTTGTGATTGGTTACTGTGTGAGCAATGTGATGAAGTTATGTAATCGAGATAGAATTTGTCCCTCTCATATAAAAAAAGATATCTAGTGGATCCCTCGATGTGTTAGACTGTTAAAAGGCCTAGTCTAAGTGAATTGATATTGATCAATGTCACTTGGATGTTTTCAGTCTACCTAGAGATCGAGACTAGTACGATTGAACATGTTGGATGACAATTCCATGACTTATGTTTGATCAAAAGGATATCGTGTGACAAAAGGATGTTATATACACTATTGATTAGGTTGTTTCGATTTGATATTCGTACAACTTGGGTAGTCATAATGTCTTGCTAGAGACCGCTTACGACTTGCATACCAAAATGTGTTTTGGTACACTGCCAACGTTGTATGAGCCTATTGGGCCGCACACTAAGAATGGTTTTGCGAGATTTTAAGATGGTTCAGAAAAAATGAATTTTATATGATAAAATTCATGACGGAAACGTCCTTGTGGTGTATTACACTTATACTTCTTTAAGTAGGGGTATATTTGTAATTTACTTAACCGTCTCTATACAAGGGTTGTATAAATAGACGCTTTAAGTTACAATACACATACGAAAGAAAAAAAGGGCCGAAACTCTATTTTCGTTTTAGAAACGACTTAGGGTTTTTGGTATGCTCTGGATAGTTTTGGAGAGAAACAAAAGGTTTGGTATTCTCTCGAAGCTAGCACATCGAATCTCGGCTGCCGTTCGTGTGTGGACTGCTGATAGAGGGCGTTTGTCGTTGGCGGCGCCTTAGAGATCGATCAACCTTCAGAAAGGTATATTGCGACCGAGGTAAAATTAAGTTTTCATGGTTTAAACGTTTTTAATGGAATTAGATTTGGATCCCGTTGGGGTTTTTGTCAAAATTGTTTTGTAATCTCCGCTTCGTATGAACCCCAAAACCCAACAGTGGTATCAGAGCCTTCGAGTTTGATTCCATTAAATTCATTGCATGTTTTCTTTTGATATATACATGATATATGATTGAAAGCATGTTAATAGTTGATGTATATGTGATATACATAAGTTTTTTGTGAGAATTATTATCATGTTTTGTGTATATGATACATATATTCGTGATTTAATTAAAATCAGTTTCTTACATGCTAGTAACCATGTTAGGTTAATTCAAATAATCTCAATGAATTAAATTTCGTGTTCTGTGATCCATGACACCATTAGGTATAATCTTTATTTTTCGTGTATTGATGCATGGATGAAATCTCTGTAATTCAGTATGCATATTTAGGTTACATTGTCTTACGTTTCTTGAATTGTATAAGGCTGAATATTAATTCGAAACTAATATGATTAGGTTCGATTGGGATAGTAGTTCATGATTCAATGACATATTTGTGATTATCTGGATGAGGATCGAAATTGCAAATAATTAATTTTCAAAATTGTTTATTTATCTCGTTATATCTATTTTGTTATGAACTTTCTATTTGATAAAGATAGATAACAAATTAGATTACGAGATATAATCAAAATCGATTTCGTTATCCCTATTAGATAGGAGATAAATATCAAGAATTCTGTTATTGGTGATATGCTAGGATTCAAATATCTAAAGTCCTAATTGGATTAGGATAAGATGATTAGTTAGATGTGGGCCCGGGACCGCCGTCTAACTAATCCTAGCACACGAAAATTCTTTTATTAGTGAATAGTATAAAAATTTCCAAATTGTTTAGTGATTGAACAAATCTATAGAATATATGATATTTCATTGTTTACATAAAAATCATTAAAACTGAATAAAATCCCTCTATTAAATTTTAAGTCTCATGTAATCCATTTTAAACACTTGTCAAAGCCCTCGATCACACTAATATAGTTTCAGTCATAGCTGGGTGTATTGTGTTATCTTGGTGAGACAAGTTAGGTAAGAGTTACCTAAATGTTTAAAATGGTCCGACGTAATAAAGCCATCAAAATAGTTTTGAGCTTTAGGCAAATGATGAGATAAAAACATGCTAAGACATAAGATGTCCCGTATCTCATAAAAGGATCTAAAAATTACATAAGATGTAATTGGTAATCATTACCTACCTAAATAATCTAGTTCTCGTGTTACATGCCATACCACATAGAATTAGGTGAAATATGGATTTTAGTCCCCTAAATAAACAATATGTTTTAGGAGGGTTGTTAATTTAGTGGGAGTCTATTCCTCTATACTAAAATAAACTTTGCATAATCTTTATTGTAGATCAATGGCCTCTTCAAGTAACAATAATACCACATCATGCGATCCATCCTTGAGAAGGATAAGCTATCTCGGGACTAACTTTCTTGATGGTTCGAAACTTGAGAATTGTTCTTAAGAATGAACGCAAGTTGTATGTCCCGGATGCTCCAATCCCGAGGACCCACCACCAATGCTACGAAAGGTGTGAAGGATGCGCATAGTAAGCATGTCAACGATTCTACGATGTTGCATGTATTATGCCGACAACTATGGCTCCCGAACTTCGAAGGACATGGAACTAATGGAAGCCTACGACATGGCTATAACGCTTTGAAGGAAATGTTCCAACAAGAAGCAAGGCAAGAAAGGTTCGAGACAGTCAAAAACCTACATTCTTGCAAGATGACCGAGGGTCGTCGCTTAGTCCTCATGTTCGAAGATGAAGGGCTATGTTGACCACTTGATAGACTCGGATTCCCCATAAGCCAAGAGTTGGCTACGATTTGATCTTGAATTCATTACCGAGAGAGTTACTCACAATTTGTGATGAACTACAATATGAATAATATGGAGAAATCAATTTCAGAGTTGCATTTGATGCTCAAAACTGCTGAACAAAATATCAAGAAACCCTCTAGTAATGTGTTGATGGTCCAAAAGGGAAAGGGAATGAAGAAGAAAGGCAAAGGCAAGGCTAGAGTTGCCAAGGCAGTTGCCGCACCTGTCGCAAAGCCTGTGGAACAAGTCAAGCCCCAGCCTGTTCCTGCTTCAAAACACCCAAAAGAAAAAGAAGGAAATTGTCATTTCCGTCATGCACCTGGACATTGGTTCAGAAATTGCAAACTCTATCTGGAAGATCTAAGGAAGAAAAAGGGTAGTGCGACTACCACTACAGGTATTTATGTTATTGAAATTAATTTATCTACTAGTTCCTGGGTATTAGATACCGGATGTGGATCTTACATTTGTATAAATGTGCAGGGACTCACCAGAAGTAGAAAGTTGAAGAAAGGAGAAGTCATCCTCCGCGTAGGGAGTGGAGCAAGAGTTGCTGCCATGGCTGTTGGATCGTATGACTTAGTTTTATCTAGTTGACTTATTTTAACTTTAAATAAGTGTTATTTTGTGCCTGCTTTGAACAGAAACATCATTTCTGTTTCATGTTTGGATATGGATGGTTTTGATTTTATTATTGCAAATAATAGATGTTCCATTTCTCGTAAAGGCATATTTTATGCAAATGCTTATTTGTATGATGGTATTTATATTCTAAGCATGAAAAGGTCCACTGATACTCCAGTCTTTAACATAAATACAAAGAGATTCAAGTCAAATGATTTGAATCAAACCTATCTTTGGCATTGTCGTCTCGGGCACATTAATGAGAAACGCATAATGAAGCTCCATAAAGATGGACTTCTAGATTCATTTGATTTAGAAACATATGAAACGTGCGTATCTTGTTTACTGGGCAAGATGACTAAAAGTCCCTTTACTGGACACAGTGAAAGGGCAAGTGATTTATTAGGTCTAATACATACTGATGTATGCGGTCCTATAAACACAATGGCTAGAGGAGGTTATCGGTATTTCATTACATTTACTTGATGATTTCAACAGATATATGGTTATGTATATCATATGAAACATAAAGCTGAATCATTTGAGATGTTTCGAACATTTCAAAATGAAGTGCAAAATCAACTTGGTAAAACTATCAAAACACTTCGATCAGATCGAGGTGGTGAGTATTTTAGCCAAGAATTTGATGATCATCTTAGAAATTGTGGGATTGTCTCCCAATTGACTCCACCAAAGCAACTCCACAATGGAATGGAGTTTCGAAAGGAGAAATCGAACCTTATTAGATATGGTTCGATCTATGATGAGTCATGCAGATCTTCCATTATCTTTTTGGGGTTATGCATTACAAACTGCAGCTTTCACTCTAAATCGAGTTCCTTCTAAAGCGGTTGATAAAACACCATATGAGATATGATACGGGAAGAGACCTAGTTTGTCTTTTCTTAAGATTTGGGGTTATGAGGCTTACGTAAAGCGACAAGTCTCAGAAAAACTAGCACCTAAATCTGACAAGTGTTTATTTGTGGGGTATCCAAAGGAAACAAAAAGGATATTACTTTTATAATCCCGCTGAGAACAAAATGTTTGTTGCTCGGTATGGTGCCTTTATCGAAAAACAATTTATTTCAAATGACACTAGTGAGAGAGAAATAAGTCTTGAAGAAGTTCAAGAATCACAAGTAAACACTGAACCGCTATTGGAAGTTCAACAACGTTCCGAACCAGTTGAACCTCCAGAAGTGACACAAGGCCCACGTAAATCTAGTAGGGTAAGACATGAGCCAGAGAGATTTGGATTTCTCATTACTGATAGTCGTGATGTGTTGCTTACAGAGACCAAAATGAGCCCACCACTTATCGGAGGCTATGTCTGGACCAGGACTCGGATAAATGGCTAAGTGCCATGAACTCGAGATGCAATCCATGTATGATAACCAAGTTTGGAACTTGGTTGATTTACCCAAGGTGGTAAGACCATTGGATGTAAATGGGTTTTCATGAAGAAAACTCGACATGGATGGCAAAGTGCATACTTTTAAAGCAAGACTTGTAGCAAAAGGTTTCAGCAGACTCAAGGTGTTGATTATGATGAAATGTTTTCGCCGCAGCCATGCTTAAATCCATAAGAACTTTAATTGCCATTGCTTTGCATATTATGACTATGAAATATGGCATATGGATGTAAAAACAACATTTCTTAATGGAAAGTCTTGAGGACGTGTATATGACACAACCTTGAAGGTTTTGTACATCCCGAGAATTCTAGGAAGGTATGCAAGCTTCAAAGATCCATTTATGGATTAAAGCAAGCTTCTCGGAGTTGGAATCTTCGTTTTGATGAAGCAATCAAGGATTTTGGTTTTATTAAGAACGAAGATAGCCTTGTGTATACAAGAAGGTCAAGGTGGGAGTGTAGTTGTTTTTCCTGGTACTTGTATGTTGATGATATATTACTCATTGGAAATGACATCCCAACATTGCGAGAATGTCAAGTCTTGGTTAGGGAAGTGTTGCTCAATGAAAGACTTAGGAGATGCAAATATATCCTAGGGATAAAGATCTATAGGGATAGATCTAAGAGGCTAATCGGTCTAAGTCAGAGTGCTTACATAGACAAGGTGCTGAATAGGTTCAATTTGCAAGACTCTAAATGTCTCATGGCATAAGTCTTAGCAAGACTCAATGTCCTAAGACAAATGATGAGCGAAACCGTATGAATAAGATTTCATATGCATCAGCTATTGGATCTATCATGTATGTCATGTTATGCACTCGACTCGATGTATCATATGCTTTGAGCACTACAAGCGAGATATTAGTCGATCCAGGTGAGAGTCACTTTGATAGCGAGAAAGAACATTCTTAAGTACTTAAGAAGGACTAAGGAAATGTTCTTGGTCTATGGAGGTTTTGAAAATGATCTAGTTGTAAATGGTTACACGGATGCAAGTTTTCAAACTGATATATATGATTTTAGATCGCAGTCTGGATATGTGTTTACTTTGAACGGGGTGCGGTAAGATGGAAAAGTTCGAAGCAAGAGATCGCGTAGCGCATTCTACAATGTAAGCCGAGTATATTGCGGCGTCCGATGCAAAGAAAGGAGGCGCTTTGGATCAAAAAGTTCATTTCGAACTAGGTGTGGTTCCAAGTATTGCTAACCCTGTTTGTTTGTATTGTGACAATAACGGGGCAATAACACAGGCCAAGGAACCTAGATCACACCACAGATCTAAACATATACTCATACGTTTTCATCTCATCAGAGAAATCATTGAGAGGGGAGACGTAAAGATTTGCTGAGTACCTACTGAAGATAACGTTGCGGATCCATTGACAAAAGCTCTTCCACAAGCAAAACATAATGGTCATGTTAGATCATTAGGCATTAGATGCATGTATGATTGGCCCTAGTGCAAGTGGGAGATGTTGGGGCATGTGCCCTAGGTCAATCCATTAACTGTCTTTATGAATACTTTTAGTTAATAAAATAGAGGATTTCATTTGTTGTTTATTATAATTAATTTGCATGTTTACATTATAATAAGATCCATGGGTATTTACATAAATATCCTAAATGTCCCTAGTCGATCATTATACTGGGAACTATAATGAATTAAGACTAGTGTGAGTCTTGATTGATGATCATATGATGATTATACGTATAGGGATAAGAATCAAGATCACGAGTACTTGTTAGGGAACAAAGTACTGGACCGACCCGCTACGAGAACATCACATGGATTAAGTCATAGTTGTTTCTCATGATAGGTATATATTCCAGTCCTCTGACTTGAGATTACCAGAGACTTCAACATTAGGAACATAGTGATTTGACACAATCAAACGTTGTCTTTAACCGAACGATTATAAAGGTTGTGATTGGTTACTGTGTGAGCAATGTGATGAAGTTGTGTAATCGAGATAGAATTTGTCCCTCTCATATAAGGAGAGATATCTAGTGGATCCCTCGATGTGTTAGACTGTTAAAAGGCCTAGTCTAAGTGAATTGATATTGATCAATGTCACTTGGATGTTTTCAGTCTACCTAGAGATCGAGACTAGTACGATTCAACATGTTGGATGACAATTCCATGACTTATGTTCGATCAAAAGGATATCGTGTGACAAAAGGATGTTATATACACTATTGATTAGGTTGTTTCGATTTGATATTCGTACAACTTGGGTAGTCATAATGTCTTGCTAGAGGCCGCTTACGACTTGTATACCAAAATGTGTTTTGGTACACTGCCAACGTTGTATGAGCCTATTGGGCCGCACACTAAGAATGGTTTTGCGAGATTTTAAGATGGTTCAGAAAAATGAATTTTATATGATAAAATTCATGACGGAAATGTCCTTGTGGTGTATTACACTTATACTTCTTTAAGTAGGGGTATATTTGTGATTTACTTAACTGTCTATATACAAAGGTTGTATAAATAGACGCTTTAAGTTACAATACACATACGAAAGAAAAAAAAAGGCCGAAACTCTATTTTCGTTTTAGAAACGACTTAGGGTTTTTGGTATGCTCTGGATCGTTTTTGAGAGAAACAAAAGGTTTGGTGTTCTCTTAAACTAGCACTTTGAATCTCGACCGCCGTTCGTGTGTGGACTGCTGATAGAGGGCTTTCGTCGTTGGCAGCGCCTTTGAGATCGATCAACCTTCAGAAAGGTATATTGCGACTGAGGTAAGATTAAGTTTTCATGGTTTAAACGTTCTTAATGGAATTAGATTCGGATCCTGTTGGGGTTTTTGTCAATTTTTTTTTGTAATCTCCGCTGCGTATGAACCCCTAAACCCAACATTATCGATATCGCATTTCATGTATGACTGCTGGTGGGCACACATGAGGTTTCTCTCATATTTCAATTTGCGTATATATTAGTTGTGGCTAAATCGCTTGCACATGTTACTTGTGTTTAGTACTCTTGTCGATGGCAGTAAAATATATCTATGACCGTCAAGAGGGATTTAAGGTGTTCCCTTGACTTGAAATTGCGTATAGAGGGGTTCATCTGGTAAATGAAGTTAGGGTTTAGTCACTGTAAGCCTGTAAGTATATACATGGTTCTTATTCAATTTATCCATTACTGGCTATCGTAGGTCAGTGTTTTCTCGTGACTATACGGATGTTTACTGATTTATGCTTTATTTTTGGACTGGTTGAGTTGGTATATGCTATTTATTCATTTCACGCTACTACTTTTGCTTGTCGTGTGCTACCTACATTCATGGGAATGTGACGTACTATTGCTAGGTGTTATATTTGCATGTCTCGTAGTTTATCAGTTTTATTTCATGAATATTGTATGGACTTCTCATGGGATGTTACTCACTAGACTCATCAACGTATTTTTTGGGTGACGGAGACTACCTCTGAGATTGTGGAGCCAGCTCGTGTGGGATATTAGTATGTTCTTATTTTACTTTTATTGGGTTTTTGGGACCATAGATTACTGATTACATGTATATGGATTTTTGTTATACTTATAAGTTACTCATTAAAAGACTTCCACTCTAAAATTATAATATAACCTAATAAATTGAGTAATCGACTAACTAAATTATTAATACTTATGTAAAGGTTAGTTAGCATAACTAGGGTTAGTTGGAAAAGTGTAAGCATCTCGTTAGGTCTCGAGGCGTCAAGGATAAGCGAGCCATGACGTGACAAGGCTAGTTGACGTGGGATGCGACGTGACAGATAGCAAGGCGATATTGAATTTGGGTCCATCACACTAGGACTCAAAATTGTGGTCACCGTTCTTGTGTAGATTCTTGATAGAGGACATGCACTTGAACATCTTAGTAATTAAACAATTAGAGAAGGAAATCACAGATTAAGGTATGGTGTACTTTTTGTAGATTTAGTTTCATGGAACTTATTTTCGATCCTGTTAGGGTTTTTCAAAAAATTGTTTTGAATTTTTCATTGTTTATGAACCCAAAAACCCAACAGTGGTATCACAGCCTTAGGTTCAATTCTATTAAATGTTTACATGTTTTCTCTGATGTATATATGATATGTGTGTGTGAAAACACGATTTTGATTAATGTATATATGATGTACATATATGTTTTATGATAATTTTTATCAAGAATTGGTTTTAAAGCATGTTGCTAATTTATGTGTTTAATACATATGAATGATTTGATTCAATGATAGAATTCATGTTAAGAATATGTCGATTAACATATGTTTTAATATTGAATGATGCGAATTTTAGATGTTCACATGGTAGAAGTCATGTTGAGGTAAATGCGATTTTCGTGTTGAATGCATATTTCGTTTTTTTTCAATAATTGTGTGTCTCCTTGATAGAAATCATGATTAGGTAAATACGATTAATTTAATATGATTCCGGAGTTGAATGCACAATTAATATTTAGGTTTTTAATTCAATTGCTTTTTTTGTATGGATAAGAATTGAAATCAGTTTTGATCATATATCTCATTGTGGTTATCTGTTAGTATATTCCTATTAGATAGGATATACACTTCTAATCCAATAAGAATCACAAATCCTATAAGATAGGTGAGATACATAACAAATTTGTAATGGATAAGGATTCAAAGAATCTTAAATTCTAATTGGATTATGATAAGATGTTAAGTTAGAGGTTGAATTTGTTTTGGTCAATTGGATTGACTAAAATAATAAGAAGAGTTAGGCGATTTTCAATTTTCAGAATCGGAATTCATTGTCTAAAAAAAATGGGGACGCTGTCGCCTATAACTTTGTCCGCTTACCAGGAACCACCACCCGCTGACCAACCAACGGGACCGCCGCTAACTATTTGTAGTAATAGGAGATTCGTCTAATAGAAAATATTTGTAAAATTTTCTAACTTGTTTAGTGATTTTACATACATTCTAATATATGATATTTATTTTGTTTAATTTATGATCACTAAAACAAATAAAAACTCCTTTTTCCAAATTTTAAGTCAAATACCATCCATTCTCAAATAGTTGTCATGGCTTCGATCACATCAATATGGGCCTTCCTCTGCATAGTGTATTGTGTTATTTTGGTAAGCCAAGTTGAGTAATGGTTACTCTATTGTTCGAAATGGTTAGACTTGATAAACCTATCAAAATAATCTTGGGCTTTAAGCACAAAATGGGATAAAACATGCTAAGACATAAGATGTAATAATCTTATAAAACAACTAAAAGTTACATATGATGTAATTGGTAATATGTACCTACCTAAATAACCTAATTCAAAGTGTCATGCCTTAGTTATACTAAAATGAAAGGGTTGTTAGGAGGGTTATTAATTTAGTGGGAGTCTATCCCTCTATACTAAAATGAACTTTTACGTAATCTTTGTTGTTGATTTATGGCCTCTTCAAATCACACTAATCCCATTTCACCGCACTTCATCCTTTAGAAGGATACGTTGTTTAGGAAAAACATTTTGACTGGTTCTGAAACTTGAGAATTGTTCTTAAGCATGAATGCAAATTGTATGTCCTGGATGATCCTATTCCTGAGAAACCACCAACCAATGCTTGAAGAGCCGTAAAGGTTGCACATACTAAGCATGTCCACGACTCAACTGATGTTGCATGCATTATGTTGGAAAATATGATTCCTAAACTTCAGAAGGACACGAAACACATGGAAGCTTACGACGTGGCTATGATGCTGGAGAAAATGTTCCACTAGAAGACTAAGCAAAAAAGGTTGAAGACAATCAAGAACTTTCATGCTTGCGAAATGGATGAGGTTACATCAGTTAGTTCTCATGTTTGGAAATGAAAGGCGACATTGACCATCTTGACAGACTTTGATTTCCCATAAGCTAAGAGTTGGCTATGCATTTGATCTTGAATTAATTACCTGATAGTTATTCACAATTTGTGGAGAACTATAACATGAATAATATGGCGAAGTCTATCTCAGAGTTGCATTTGATGCTTAAAACTACTGAGCAGAATGTCACGAAACCTACTGCCAATGTGTTGATGGTTCAGAAAGGAAAAGCTATGAAGAAGAAGGGTAAAAGCAAGGCTAAAGTTGCTAAGGTTATTGTGAATGTCACAAATCTTGTAGAACAAGTCTAGCTTAAGGTTGCTTCTACTTCACAGTCCCTTAAGGAAAAAGAAAAAGAAGGAAATTGTCATTTCTACCATGCACTTATACATTGGTTTAGAAATTGCAAGCTCTATCTTGAAGATCTACAGAAAAAGAAGAGTAGTGCGACTATTGCTTTAGGTATTTAGGTTATTGAAGTTAACTTGTCTACTATTGATTCTTGGGTATTGGATACTAAATGTGGATCTCGAGTTTGTATTAATGTGCAGGGTTTCACTAAAATTAGAAAGCTAAAGAAAGGAGAAGTCATCTTACGAGTTAGAAATATAGCAAAGGTTGTTGCGTTGGCTGTAGGATGTTCTGAGTTAATTTTACATAGTGGATTTGTTTTAGTTACCTTTAGCAGAAACATCATTTTAGTTTCATGTTGGATTAGGATGGTTTTAATTTCATTATTGCGAATAATAAATACTTCATTTCTCATAAAGACATTTTTTGTGCAAATGCTAATTTTTGTGATAGTCTTTATATTCTAGACACGAAATGGTCCACATATACTCCTATTCTTAATGTAAATAGAAAAAGATTCAAGTCAAATGATTTGAGTCAAACCTACCTTTGACATTGTCGTCTTGGCCACATAAATGAGAAACACATATCTAAACTCCATAAATATGGACTTTTAGATTCATTTGATTTTGAATCATATGAAACGTATGTATCTTGTTTACTAGGAAAGATGGCAAAGAGTCCCTTTATTAGACATAATGAAAGGGCAAGTGATTTATTGGTCTAATACATACTGATGTATGCAGTCCTGAAAACATAATGGCTAGAGGCAGTTATCATTACTTAATTACTTTCCCTTATGATTTCAATAGATATGGTTATGTGTATCTCATGAAACATAAAGGTGAATCTTTCGAGACGTTTCAAACATTTCAGAATGAAGTGTAAAATCAACTTGGTAAAACTATTAAAGCACTTCGACTGAATCGAGGAGGTGAATATTTGAGCGAAAAATTTGATGATCATTTTAGAAACTGTGGGATTGTCTCATAGTTAACTCCTTTAGAAACTCCATAATGGAATGGTGTTTATGAGAGAAGAAATCATACTTAATTGGATATGTTCTATCTATGATAAGTCATGAAGATCTTCCTATTTCCTTTTGGGGCTATGCCTTAGAAACTGCTGCATTTACATTGAATCTTGTTCTTTCTAATATGGTTGATAAACCACCATATGAGATGTGGTTTAGGAAAGACTAAGTTTTTCTTTCCTTAAGATTTGGGGCTATGAGGTTTTCGTATGTCGACAAATCTAAAAACAATTAACAGCCAAATTTACTAAGTGTGTATTTCTTGGTTATCCTAAGGAAACTAGAGGATACTACTTTTATAATCCCATTAAGAAAAAAATATTTGTTGCTCAGAATGGTGTATTTATAGAAAAAAGTTTATTTAAAAAGATAACAATGGGAATAAAGTAAGTATTGAGGAGGTTCAAGAACCACAAATAAACACTTAACCGCCAGAGATAGATCAACAAAGTCTTGAAATTGTCGAACCTCCAAAGATTTCTTAGTGTCAGAGTAGGTTTGATAGGATGAGACATCAACCTAACAGATTTGGGTTTTTTTATTACTGATAATAGTAAGGTGTTGCTTATGGATCAAAATGAGCTAACTATTTATCAGGAGACTGAGGCTGTGAGAGCCTTAAGGCAAATAAATGGCTTAGTGCCATGAATTAGAATGCAATCCATGTATGATAAAAAATTTTGGAACCTGGTTGATTTACCTGAAGGTGGTAAGACCATTGGATGTAAATAGATTTTCAAAAGAAAATTGACATGGATGGCAATGTGCATACTTATAAGCACAGCTAGTAGCAAAAGGTTTCAGTACACAAGGTTTTGATTATGATGAGACTTTTTCTCCTGTAGCCATGCTTAAATCCATTAGAATTCTAATTGCCATAGACACATATTATGACTATGAGATATGACAAATGGATGTCAAAACAACTTTTCTAAATGGAAAGTTACTTGAGGACGTGTCTATGATACATCCTGAAGGGTTTATTCATCCCGAGAATGCTAGAAAGGTATGCAAGCTTCAAAGATCTATTTATAGATTAAAGCAAGTTTCTTGGATTTAGAGTCTTTGTTTTAATGAAGCAATTAAGGATTTTGGTTTCATTAAAAATAAAGATGAGCATTGTGTACATAAGAAGGTCAGTGGAAGCGTGGTTGTTTTCTTGTTACTGTATGTTGATGATATATTACTCATTGAAACTGACATCCTAACTTTTTAGAGTGTCAAGTTTTGGTTAGGGAAGTGTTTCTCAATGAAGGACTTAGGAGATGTAGCCTACATTTTTAGGATTAAAATTTATAGGGATAGATATAAAAGGCTGATCGGTTTATATTAACAAGGTACTGAATAGGTTCAGTATGCAATACTTTAAAAGATGGCCATTGCAAATGTCTCATGGTATAAGTCTCAAGAATACTCAATGTCCAAAGACTAATGATGAGAAAGAGCGCATGAACACAATTCCATATGCATAAGCTATTGGATCTATCATGTATGCCATGTTATGCACTCGACCAAATATATCATATGCTTTGAGCGCAAGCAGATGCAGATATCAATTTGACCCCTGTAAGAGTCACTAGATAGCAGTAAAGAACATTTTTTAAGTACTTGAGAAGGACTAAAGAAGTTTTCTTGGTCTATGGAAGTTTGGAAGACGAGCTTGTTGTAAATGGTTACACAGGTGCAATTTTTCAAATTGATATAGATGACTTCGGATCTCAATCTAGATATATGTTTACTTTGAATGGAGGCGTAGTGAGCTGGAAAATTTCAAAGCAAGAAACTGTAGCTTATTCTATTGCAGAAGCTGAGTATATTGCAGTGTTTGCTGCAATCGAAGAGGCAGTTTGGATAAAAACTTCAACTCTGAACTTGGTGTGGTTTCGAGTATAGCTAACCCCATTTATTTGTATTGTGAAAACGACGAGGTAATATCACATGTTGAGGAACCAAGATCACACCACCGATCCAAATATATACTTAGACATTTTCATCTCATTTAAGAAATCAATGAGAAAGGAGACGTGAAGATTTGTAGAGGTCCTACAAAATATAATGATGCAGATCCTTCGACGAAGGCTCTTGCACAAGCGAAACATGATGGTCTTGTTAGGTCATTAGGTTTTAGATACAAGAATGATTGGCCCTAGTGCAAATGGGAAATGTTGAGGCATGTGCCCTAGGTCAATCTATAAACATTATTTATCTTATAATCTTAGTTAATAAAATAGAGCTTTTCATTTTCTGTTTCGTTATAAGTGATTGCATATTTACCTTATAATAAGACCTATGGGTATTTGTTGAAATATCCTAAATGTCCCTAGTCGATCATTATACTGGGAACTATAATGAGTTAAGACTAGTGTAAATCTTGATTGATGGGCATGTGATAATCATGCGTATAGAGATATGAATCGAGAACATGATTACTATTTAAGGAACAAGGTACTAGACCGACCCGCTATGAGAACACTACATTGATTAAATCATAAGTGTTACTTATGATAGGTATATCATTTAGCCATTCCACTTGAGATTACCATAGACTTCTATATTAGAAGCATAATAATTTGACACAATCAAATGTTGTCTTTAAGCGGACGATTATAAAGATCGTGATTAGTTACCATTTGAATAATATGTGAAGGTGTTTAATGAAGATATAATTTTTCCCTTTCATATAAAGAGAGATACCAGTAGATCCCTCGATATGTTAGAATTTTACATGGTCAAGTCCAAGTGAATTGATATGATCAATGCCATTTGGATATTTTCAGTCTACCTAAAGATTGAGACTAGTACAATAGAACATTAAGAGTGACTTTCCATGCCTTATGTTTAATAAAAGGATATCACACGACAAAAGGATATGATATATGTTATTCATTAGGTTGTATCGATTTTGATATTCATGCTACTTAGGTAGTCATAATGCCTTACTAAAGACCGCTTATGACTTGTGTGCCAAAATAGTTTTGGTTCACTGCCAACGTCGCATGAACCTATTGGGTAGCATATAAAGAATAACTTTGTGAAGTTTCAATTGGTCCAAAGTAATAAATTTTATATGATAAAATTCATGACATAAATTCCTTTACGATTTGTTATATGCTAACTTATTAATAGGGGCGTATGTGTAATTTGCGTGAATTGCCTAAATACAATAGTCGTATTACGAAAAGGTTTTCTAAGAGAGCTTATCTACACATATAAATAGAGGCTGAAATCCTAAATTGATATAAGATTTCATTTTTGCTATTTTTAGATTCTCTAAATATTGGAAGAGAAAGAAAAAACATTTTCTATCTCTCTTGGGGCTAATACTCCAAATTGTGGTCACCGTTCATGTGTGGATTTCTGATAGAGGAGGTGCACTTGAACATCTTGGCAATTGAACAATCAGAGAAGGAAATCACAGATTAAGGTATGGTTTACTTTTGTAGAAACCTTTTTAATGGAACTTATTTTCGATCTTGTTAGGGTTTTTCATAAAAATAATTTTGAATTTTCTGCTGCGTATGAACCAAAACCTAATAGTTATTTCATTTATTCCTCTGACTTGAGATTACCAGATACTTCAATATTACGATCATGGTGATTAGACACAATTAAACGTTGTCTTTAACCGAGCGATTATAAAGATTGTGATTGGTTACTCTGTGAATAATGTGTGAAGGTGTGTAATCGAGATATCAGTAGATCCCTCGATATGATAAACCGATAATGACCAAGTTCATGTGAATTGATATTATCAATGTCACTTAGATGCTTTCAGTCGGCCAAAAGATCGAGACTAGTATGATTAAACATCAAGGGTGACTTTTTCATGCCTTATGTTGTAGTAAGACACCCAACCGTTCCACCTTGTGGGCGACGAATGCCCGTACTAATTACTGCTCTAAGACAAGAAGCAAGACATCGAAAGACGCGCAACCGTAAGCGTAAGCTGCACCATCTGCACCGGTTGCTTTCGATGCGGAGCTGCAGGAAGAATAGGTGATGCCCTAACTCCACCAAGAGCTGCCTACATGAACTAGTAGCGGCTAGCTAACTAGCTGATAGAGATGATGCTGCCTACGAGTTTAGAGAAGCTAATGTCGTGCCTCATTGAGAGGGCCAAAGGCGACGGAAGGCAGATGCGACTAGCTCTTTATGGTTTGGCGCAACTAGAACCACTAGATAGAGCCAGGAAGGTCAAGACAGAACCTGAAGAGGCAGATTTACACTACAATGTTGCCGATCTAAGGATATCGTACGACAAAAGGATATGATATACACTATTGATTAGGTTGTATCGATTTTGATAGTCATGTAATTTTGTTAGTCATAATGCCTTGCTAGAGCCTGCTTATGACTTGTGTACCAAAATAGTTTTTGGTTCACTACCAACGTTGAATGAACCTATTGGGTCGCATACAAAGAATGGTTTTGCGGGTTTTTAAATGACTCGGAACAACGAATTTTATATGATAAAATCCATAACATAAAAGCCTATATGGTGTAACAATATAATACCTCTTTAAGTAGAGGTATAATGGTAACTCACTTAGTCGACTTTATATAAGAGTTGTATAAATAAGCATGTTAAGTGAATTCTCATCATGGGTGAAATTCGGGTTGGAATCTAGTTTTCATTTTTCTGAGAAGACGAGTTAGGCTTTCACCCATTCTCGAGTTTTAAGGAGAATAAAAAATTGTTTTGGTGTTCTCTATCGGGCTAGTGCTCGGAATCTCAACTACCACTCGTGTGTGGATTTTTAATAGAGGACATTTGTCTCTGGCATCATTTTACAAATCGATCAACACAGAGAAGGAAACTTGTGATTAAAGTTCAATTTAGTTTCGATCAATCAGTGTAATGGAACTAGGATTTGATATGTTGGATTTTTCCATTTAAATTTTAAAATCTTTGCAATGTTTCGAAACCCAAAACCCAACACCAAATGTATTCTGTGTTTATATATGGAAGGATTTAATCCATTAACGTCAGCTAGTGTCCATCATTTAGCTTTTTTGTAATCTCTTACGATACGCACTATTCTCTCCTCTTCCAATTTTATTAACTTGCCCAAGAAGATCACTAGAAGTGTTTCCTCCTCACATAAGTAAGCATACTTCGGGTGATCAGGAATCTTTTTAAAATTGAGGTTAGGGACTTTCTTAAGTGAGGAAACATGTTTGGAACTAGGATAGGGGTTTCAGAATGAAGTTTACATGATTCTTACTCCATTGCGACATCCTCAACATAAATGTCGAGTGAACGGATGGATTCCAAATTATCATGAGTCACTCCATGATATATGACTGAATGCAATGTATCCTCTATAGGATAGTCTATACTTCTTTGTACAAGAGGATCAATCGCATCCATTTTACACATGGATGAGACATCGATAGGATATTTAATGGCATATTAAACTTCACAACATTAACATCAAACTCTACAGTTAAACATCCATATACAATGTCGATTTTTTGCCTGTGTAGTTTTGACGAAAGGATGTCCTAAGAGAAAAAAAAGAAGAGTTGGGGAATGATTCCTCTTTCATATCTATGATGAAGAAATATGAAGGAAAGTACAACAAACCTACCCCCACAATCACATCTTCTAAGACTCCTATAGGATGTATAATTGTTTCCCTTAGTGTTTTATGATTGAGAGACTCAAACACGAACAAAACACGATATTTGTAGAAGCTCCTAAATCTAAGATTGCCTTAGCAAAATGTTTCTTACCAATGGTGATCGACACTGAAAACATTCTTAGGTATTCACATTTAGATGGGAGTTTCTTTTTAAGGATGATTGAGACAGTCTCACATACAATAACCTTTTCGTATTCATGTAGTTTTGAATTGTTGCTACATAGATCCTTCAAAACTTTTGCATACTTAGGAATATTGGCTACAACGTCTAGCAAAGGGATATTGATATGTACTTTTTTAAGGGTATCTAGGATTAATTTTTCTTGCTCTTATTTCTTCGAATTTGCAAGATGTTAGGGGAAGGGAGGACGAACAAAAATAGGTTTCACGATTGGTTCTACCTTTGGCTCATCAGGTGGTGTAGCAGTAATTTCTATTTCATGCCGAGCCTCTGCCCTTACCACCTTCGGATTACTTGGTCGCTCCGGTCGTGTTGGTCCTTCAAGTTCGACTCCACTCCTCAACGTGATCGTCCTAGCATCAGCCAAATGTTGTATACGTTGCATTCCTTCCCCAGTTACTTGATTCTCATATCTAACTTCCTTGATTTTCCTTGCCATCTAATTGAACCTCGCATCACACTGTTAGGTATAAGACTCGAACAACTACTAAATGTCTTTGAAAGTAGCCTTCTCTTGTGGGGGTGATTGTTGATCATTATTATGGAAACCATAGCTCTGAAAATATTTCATAAACTTTAACTTTCCCTGGTCTTTGGAAAAATTGCTTCATTATTAATTTCAATTCTAAAATTCACTGTCTAGCCTATCCTCTCATAAATTGATGCCAGCTCGACTTTGATAAGTATTGCTTGTTACACTATGATGCCTAGATTGATCTACCATTTTTTCAATGTTTCGTTTTGCTTTAGATGGTGTAACTTTCGAAATACTTCCATTGCATACTGTCTCCACCTATCATTTCTCATCATTAGTTAGTCCTTTATATAAACTCTCTGATGATATTTTTCAGAGAAACCATTTTGTGGGCAAGTATGACAGAGTCTTTTGAGTTTCTCTCAATACTCAAAAAAAGATTCTCCTTTATGTAAATAGTGGACATTTATCTTTTAATGAAGGGGATCTTGCTCGCAACATATAGTGTTCCTAAAATTCGAGGTCTAGATCATTCTAATAGTGGATAAATCTAGGTGATGAGTGGAACAAGTCTTGATTGTTGCATTTTAGACAAAATGGAAAAGCATTCATGTGACGACCATGTCCCCGAATTTAGGAGTAAGTTTATATTTTGAATAGTTAAATAAATAAATATGATTTAATGTGTTAATATGCCTAAACTATGTGTATTATTTACTAATATAATATGATTACTTATGGAACAAGCAAGGGTAAATTGGTAACAATCCAAATTGGATGGACGTAACTAAGGACGTTGGATGGTCCTAGAACTAATAGGCACAACACAAGATAATGGGTGATCTTGAGACACATATAAATGCTACTTACTAACTAAGTTTTAACCCATTCATCACACCAAAGGTGGAGGCTAGGGTTTAGTGTAGAAGAGGTAGAGTTGGAATGCTAAAAAGCTACGACAACCTCCACAAGTTGGAAATCACTAAAACAAGGTAAATCTCACAACCTAAATTGTAAATCTCGAATGGAATCATTGATTGTGGGCGTGTAATCTCGGATTTGTGTTTACCCTAAGTTTTCAAAGTAGTTTTTCAAGGTTTTCACACTTCTAATTGTGTTCTTCATGGTTCCAATAGTTGTATATATGGTTTTGGAGTTCAATTTGATGTTTTGACTCAAATTGGTGATGAATACATGTTTTTTGGTGAAATGTTTATTTAAATCCGAAGGTATAGTGTTTTGAAATCATGGTTTCGATGTTTTAATTGTATTTTTCAGATTTGGAAAGGTTTTGCAACAAAACTAGATTGTTGACATGTTTTTGCACAAAATTCGTTTGAAAAGGTTTTGATAGTTATGGGTTTATGGAACCTTTGATTTCAGACTATTTTTTATTTATTTGAAGTCCCAAAGTGGTCGGGAATTGTTTGTAAGTCAAAAAGTTAAAAATCAAGAAATTCTAGTTTTCCTAGATGTTGACGCCATCCCAATGCCGTGCATATATGCACAGAGCCGTATGTGTAAAACACACGGTGATAACTAGATGTGATTTGGAGCTCACAGTGGTGGTGATGTTGTCCCGACGTTGTGTGGGTAAACCCACGGTGCAATCACATTGATTTTCACTAGTTCATAAAAGTGGCATAACCTCTTCGTTTTCACTCTGTTTTCGACGTTTCAAACATAGTTGGAAAGCTTAAGAACATGGAATTGATAAATCACTTAAAATAAGACTTTAACTAACTCAAAAATGTGTTGGAAGTCACGAGTATGGTTTGGCGTAGAAACTTACCTAGCGTTTATATAAAGTAGATTCGATGGACGCCACTAAAGACTTCTCGACGCTAAGAATTTGGTTAGGAAAGTAGCACTAGAGGTAAGTGGGGTTTGCTTTATCTTCAATCATGCCATGCTATTAGTTATGCTAGGATTAATGATAGAGAATGGTTGATATCTTATTAGAATCAAGTTGAATATATTTGGTATTCCCATTTCATCTTGTCCTTTGAGCTATCTATTTATGACTGCTTGTGGAACTAATGTGCTTGAAATTAATAAATGTAATGGTATCTCAGACTGGAGAGCTGACGGCCCTCGATCATCTCCCCTCGTTATGCTTGGACACTAGGGCTGGCAATTCGTGTCCGCGAGTCGTAAACGTGTCGTGTCGTAAACGTGTCGTGTCATAATTATCCTAAACCCGCACACGACACGTTTATTAAACGAGTCACTATTTGTAAACACGACACACGACACGTTTAATAAACAGGTAACCTGTTTATGACACGTTTAACACGTTTATTAAACGGATCATGTTTAACTTTGTTTAACTCGACTCGTTTGTGTACTGTTTAACACGTTTATTAAACGAGATCATGTTTAACTGTTTAACTCGACTCGTTTGTGTACTGTTTAACACGTTTATTAAACAGATCATGTTTAACTGTTTAATTCGACTCGTTTGTGTACTGTTTATCAACTTTGTTAAACATGCTACTAGATTAATAATATCTCACTACAAAATCAATACAAACAACATAAAATATAAAATTATAAACGCATCTAATATAAGAAAAAATTAAAAATACAAGTTCTCAAATAGTCAAGTTCAAGTTTAATAACCCAACTACAAGGTTATATGAAGTTAACATAGAAGTAAGAGATAAATTCAAGGTTAATGAACAAAAAATGCTTCGAGTTCTCTAGTTTCCAACGAGTTTGAGCAAGTAGTTGACCGTGGATCATCACTCACACTCAAGTTAAGTACATCTTACGTAATACTCTCCAAATCCACTTGACATCTTGCCCTACAACAAATAAAAAATGGAGTTTATTAATAATTATAAAGCTTAAGATACTAAAGATAAATATCGGTAAAAAAATGTCAAAAATAATATAACCTTCTAATCCTGCACATATCCAATCTCGCAAGCAAATAATTGCTTCGCATTTTCCGCTTAAGAGAAGATCGATATTGGTCAAGTACACGTCCCCACACCGAAAGAAGCTTACGAAATGACGATGTGTAACACCGGGATGCTCAATATATCTCTAGCCATTGAAGCTAGATTAGGATAACGGAATTGATTTGACTTCCAAAAGTCTAGGATATCCAACTTCACATGTCTTGGCATCTTTGGTTCATCTAAGTAAAGCTCAAATTGACACTTTAGTGAATTGCATCTAAATTCGTTGGACGACATTTCATCAAATTCCTAAATCACATAAGAAATAACATTTAAAAAGAAATACAACAATATAGCTCTAATCTACATTGATAAAACATACTATATAAAATAAATAAAATAAGATTCTTACCTTGAATGCTTCCATAGTGTCAAAGGTGTCATCATTCCTAACATTATTAAGGTCATTACTTAATGCATTGGAACTTGAAGGTTGAAGAGAATGACTTGACTTGTAAACATCAAATAAACTTTGCAACTTGGTGTTGAATCGATGAAATTCAAGAGAACATTCCCCATAAATCTTCGTGTAGACAAAGGTGATAAAAGTCATCTTATAACGCGGATCCAACACACATGCAATAGCCAAAGTTGCACAAAATTCAGACCAATACTTCTCAAATTTCAACCACATCTTACTTGCCATAACTTTCAAGTGCTCATTATCCCCTTCTATTTGTTTTTTTAATTCTATGTAACACAAATATACGACAGGAAAATACAAATTCGCTGTAGGATAATTGGTGCCAGAAAACATTAATGTGGAATCATAGAACACTTTGAGAAAAGAACAAAATTGTTCTATTTTTTCCCACTCCACTTTTGAAGGACAATATTTATAGTTTGAGTCAATTAAATCCAAGTGTTGGAATGCCCGTGATGATGAATAGCACTTTGCGACATAAGATAAGTTGAGTTCCACCTAGTTGACACATCTTGACTTAATCCTTTATTCCCACTCGATACCAAGCTAACACATTCAAGAAACTTCTGTTTTCGTGCTTGAGATCCCTTCACATATTTGACACTCTCTCGAATTTTGACAATTGATGGATCAACTCCTTTCATTCCTTCTTGAACAATCAAGTTAAGAATGTGGGCACAACATCTCATATGAAAATGATCGCCTTTGCATACAAGTAAGTCTTTAAGATTCAATTCATCTCTTAAAGTCTCAACCGAAAGATCATTAGTATAAGCATTGTCTAATGTGATACTAAAAACTCTCCCTTCAAGCCCCCATTCACACAACAAATTATGAATCTTCGTAGACAATGCAAGTCTGAATGAGGAGGAGGCATGAACGTATAACTTAAGACTCTCTTTTGCAAAGTCCAATTATTATCAATAAAATGACATGTCAAACACATATATCCATCGGTGGTCAAAGAAGTCCATAAATCTGAAGTAAAAGATATTCTCCCAGGAGCGTCATCCAACAAAGACTTAACAATTTCCTTCTCCTTTTTATACCTAGTAATTATATCGGCCTTCGCAGATTTCGTAACAAGTTGAACGTCTTTATTCAAATAAGTAAACAACCTTTTTATGCCCTCATAATCAACAAAATTAAAAGGCAAATCATGCATCACTATCGCTTAGTTAACAACTCACGAAACCTTTCGGGATCAAATTTAGATGAACCAAAAGAAATAGAACCATTATCTTGTGAAAGGAACAATGACTAATATCATGATGCTTTCTTTTAAGACAAGATGCGATGTGTCGTTGCAAGTTACAATGCCGAATCTACTATCATGGATGTACTCGATTTACTGATAGTTGCACTTTGCCCTTTTCCTCCCATCTATGCCTTTTGGGCATTCTTCAAAATGACGCCATACATTAGAAGTTTTCTTTTTTTTATTTGGAGATTTGTATCTTTATCACAAGCATCATCATCATCATTAGTGTGTTCAAGTTCAATATCATCAATACTTGTTGGTGTCAAACTCATCATCATTGATGTTGTTCAACTAAACACATTAAAAAAATAGAGAAATTATGATGTCGTAAAAATAGAGAAATTATGATGTATGTAAAAAAAAAAAAACAGAGATGATCACATAGGCGGATAGAAGAATTATTAAAAAATCGGTTACAACCCCCCCCCCCCCGCGAGCTCGCCCGAGAACTCCCCCCCCCCCCCATGCGAGCTCGCCCGAGAACTCCCTGCCCCCCCGCGAGCTCGCCCGAGAACTCCCCTCCCCCCCCCCGGCGCCCCCCCCCGCGCGCCCCGACAATGCCCCCCCCCCGAGCGCGCCCCGAGAACGCCCCTCCCCCCACGCACTCGACTAGGCGCCCCCGCGCGCGCCCACCCAATGCCCCCCCCCAGCGACAACAAAGCAAAACAGAGGAAAACAGAGCAAAGAGAGAGAGCCCCCACCCCGCGCGCACTCGACAAGACGCCCCCGTGACAACGAGCAAAAGCAGCAAAAGAGAGAGAGAGAGAGAGAGAGAGAGAGAGAGAGAGAGAGAGAGAGGGGGTGAGACCGTGAGAGAGATTTTGTTACACGAGGTTGAAGGTGAGGCAATCTCCTTCTTCCTTGTTGGCTCTTCCGCGTCGCCATCGTCGCCGTCGACCCAAGGTGGAAGAAGACCGTGAGCCGTGAAGCCGTGAAGAGGTGGAAGAAGACCGTGAGCACAAAAGCCGTGAAGATCGAAGAAGTGGTTTTGAATTTTTAGGGTTGGAAATGAAAAATTTGTATTTATATGTGAAAGTTATGCGAGTCATAAACGAGTCACACGGGTATACACGTTAGCGACTCGTTTATTAAACGTGTATAAACAGGTTAACCTGTTTATGACCCACATACATTTTTGCCAAACCCGCGACATGTTTATCACGTGTCGTGTCGTGTCGTGTTAAACGTTTCATGACTCAAATTGCCAGCCCTATTGGACACTAATCTATTAATGACGGGTCCTATGGGATACTGTTGAAGCTAGTTGGTTATTTAGACACCAATCTATTGAAGCCAGATCATTTATGACACCGTTAAAGCCAGTTGGTTGTCACATCACACACTTGTATTGATTTCCACTTCATTGACTCTACGACATTCATGTTATCATTGTTATCTTGTTGACTATCTTGTTCGGGCTTGTTTCATTATGTCTTGCCTTATATAGTATACTTGTTTATATTATTCCTTCATGCCCAGAATGATAGTAGGAATTGATGAATAACCTTGTTCATGCTAGTTGTTAAGCATTAGGTATTACTAGATGATTGAAGGTAAATCATGCTTCTACTTTATTGAGCCTGTTGAAATATTTCTCACCCACTATCTTTCCCCTCCAAGTAATTTAACTACTGCTCAGGATAAAAGGAAAAAAGCAAAGTCATAGCGTAGAAGCTATTTTCTTGTTTGCAAGGTTGTTCCATTTATATTTTATGGATTCTGAGACATTACGTAATAAACAGAGGATTTTACCCATAGGTTAGTTGTTAAACTTTTGTTAGTCTTTCTACTTTATTTATGCACCTAATAAACTTAAAAGAAATTTATTTCCGCACTATTTGTATGTCTTAGTAGTCGTTGGTAGAATGAATTGTATTATTTCCACAGGTTAAGGCTTACTAGTTCATCGCCCGACTCGCTGGGTTATCTCAAAAGGTTTAGTGATAGTTTAGGCCAGGGGCCCCTGGTTATAGGAATTAAGGTTGTCACACTTTAGATTAACTAGATCAGTTTCGGCCATAGTAGGTTTCATACCTACCATAACCCATTCAAATTTCACTAAAAATCGAGGTGGATTCTCATCATCTTTTCCAAAAAATATTAGAAGTTTATGGATAAGTCCAAGTATTAACATGAACTCTCTGACTTGGGTGGGAAATTCTATACAAAAGGGGGTTGAAAACCTTCTTGGTGTTGGTTGGCTTCCCTAAAAGTGAGTTCTTTTTCTTCATTGCTCATCATTCTTTTTTTATGTTTATTTAGGAAATCCTTTGAGACAGTCCTTAACAACAGAGCCAAGAATTGGTAGCCGCATCAAAGGCACCAATAATAATCTCGAATTAACTGACTAATATGGATTCGTATTAAGGTAAGTATGAGGTCGAACCCACATAGACTGTGAATAATACCTAAGCTATAAACTGAAGGGAAATATCGAGTTTTCTAACAATCTTAACCTGAAAGAAATTTAATTAATAAGCTATTATAAGATAACTAAAACATGCATTAAAAAATAGAAATAATGACTTGAACAATATAAAGAAAACATAGATGAGAATAGTTTCATATCTTGCAAACATTTGAATTAATAATTGGTCACTAAAAATACCTTTTCCCATTCTGAATTCTTATAGACAAGCTTAAGTTAAATCACCCGATTTTATATGTTCAGTGGTAGGAATGTGCGACATAGCCACATACTAACTAGACCCTCAAACCGCTAGAGCTCCATTGATTTTCAGCACAATAGTAGCCTTACAATTTATGAAAACACTTGTCCCAAATGGTAACTAGCGTGAACTACTGCCCTCCTTATACTCTAAAAGCACGAGAGCACATCGATTGTACACATACAAGGCTCTATTTGTCACCTAACATAATCCTCCTTACCGAACAATGGTAAGATCACTAACGAAGATCTTCTACACTCACACATGTATTGGTTACTACATATGGCAAATGTGGCTAATCTAATTTATTGTAAACAATAGATTTATAATCAATGCAACCAAAGTTACAACAATCAAATAAATAAGGTTATCAATTCAATAATCAAAGCCCCATAAATTAACCTTACAAGTGGGAAAAACCTACAATCCAGAGAGGACTTATTGATTACTACTCATAAAAACTAATTAAAACATGAAAACAAATAAAATCTTACCTTTAATGCAAATCAAGAACTCCTGTAACTCTCTAGATCTAAAAATAAAAACATAGCCAAAAGTTAAAAGAGTAGTTTTTTTGAATGTCTAAACCCTAGCTATTTATAGGGAAATGAAATAAAACGAACTAAAAAGTGGGAATCTTGCGAATCCACCGAATTTGGAATTGTATATCTTTTGATTCGTCTTACGCCATATGTACAAAACTTCAAGGCACTAGGAATCAATGAGGAGGCTCTACGACACTTTATTTTTCATTTAATTCTGTCCCGACTCGAGTCAAGTGCTTTGCCAGCGACATCAAGTCATTCTTAAGGCGCTTGAAGGAGCTCATTGTATTCTTAGAATTTGAGCTCTGGCTGTCTCATAGGTCTTCACAAGGCTTTACATGCAACGTACCCAGTGAGTTTCCACCGACCCGATCAAGTTTTCTCTAGGGATACCTTGGCAATTTTTGCATTATTCAAGGTACCGAATGTAATGACCTATTACCTTAAGCAGGTGATTAAAATTAATCCGAATTCTAATTAACCAAATTTAGGCTCATGGTTAAGCCTGACTTGTCTTAATAAGTATGTATGGATTTCCCTATCAGTTGGTGTCTGAATGGATTGTATTTATAATTATGGAAACAATTTAATTAATTGGCTTATAATTGAATAATTGACAATTATGGGATGCCTAATACCATTTGTAGGTCAAAGGTGGTGCACATGGGTCGTGAGGTAGCATGCATACCCGAGTGTGCTCGTTGGCGCGCATGATAGAATGATAAACGCATTTATATAGGGATATATATATATTTATATATATTCAAAATAATTAATTAAATGATGGGTGCCTAGTAAAACGCGGGGTCGAGGGTGACACGCGTAGGGTGTACGATAGTGTGCACACCCAAGGATGATCATTAGCGCGCGTGGTTAATTTATAGACGTAGAATACAAATTTAACTGTATATATATATATAAATGAATACTAAAGCTAAAATCAAATTAAATTATACACTGGATTCAACTCGAGATATGTGTAGCACAGATATCTTGGAAGTGAATAGGTTGTACGTTGGTACGTTGGAGAGTTTATCCACACCTCAAGATATGTGCAACCACATCTCAAGGAAAATCAATGTGTATGAGTATACATTATGGATCTTGAGGATGTGTATACATCCCACTTTAATTTGGTGGTTGATTCGGGCCCAAACCTTTTAAAAATGCTAGAAATTGGGAATAATTCCTGAAAATAAAAAAAATCAAAAAATATAATATTTCTGGGCCAAATCAATAAAAATTATGGACTTCTATGAAAAATAGAGAATTTGGAATACTTTTGGGACTTAAACCGAGGTTTTACCTCGAAAAATTTGAAATGGTCAGATTGACCTAATTAGTGATAAATTAGTCTCGAGTGGGACAAGTTTAAGAGTTTTAACTAATGAGTATTAAACTTAAATTGATGATGATCAATCTATTTAGGTTTTTGTTCAATAAGAAAAGATTTATGGGTTTTTTAGGAGTTGTGTAAGTCGGTATAAAGTTAGGAAAGCTCGTCACAAGTAAGTGAAACTTGTACTAGTATAAACTATGCAACGTAATTAATATATTTAGTTCACATAACATTATGGACTTTGAATGGGGCAATGTACCATGACTTGATTGTATTTGCTTTTAATGTGAAAATCCCTAGAAGTGTCGATAAGGCGGACCGAGACTGATAGATGTGAAGGTATGCTGGGAAATGGATTATGCCATTTGTCCTAATAAAAGGAAAAAGTTCATATGGAAATGAATTTTTGCCTTTCATCCTCAGTAGGCTGGAGTTTTACCTTAGTTGTTCATTGTCCATTTAGGGTTGGTAGCTTAGTTACATTTGAATACACCGACAAAATCACATGATGACCAACATTGGGTTTCTGTGGCTCAATTCTTTGGGTAAGATGAGAGTACGACTCTCCAGTTATTAAAAGTTGATAGCTAGATTACATTTGAATCCACTGGCAGAACCCCATGTTGGCGAACATGTGGATCCTATAGACGTATTTTCATGTAAGACGAGAGTATAACTCTAAAATGAAAATCAAAATACAAGTCAAGACTACAATTGCAATCGACCTTTGAACTTGCATTCTATTATGTATTTTTATATCATTCTTCATGCCTGAATAGATACGTTTTGGATTTATATTGCTATTCATTAGTTCTTGATAGTAGTTGATATGTTTAGGAGCATCACTTACCGAGCAAGTTGGAGCACTCATTCCCCGATCAACATTTCAAGTTATTGAAGTGCGCTTCGACTCGTGATTGGAGAAGATTAAGAGTTTATAGTATTCTCTACGGTGAATTGATTTCTCTATGTTTTATATATTGTATTGAATTACTATTTTGTAATAAACAGGGTGAGATATGGTTTTATGACCGAGACTGACATCGCTTTTAGACTCTGATTGGTATAATTTAATATATTGTTTGAATTATTGAAATTTTTTTAATTATGCTGCATTTTCAATTATTTAGTCGATATACTATATACCGTATTATGATTATTAGGTATGAAGGACGACTATAGTGTTACCCTTATTAGGTCTGACTTGCGTACTGGGGCTTAATTAGGGTTTCGGCCGGGCATTCTCTTAATCGAGATAGGGGATGTTATAGTTGGTATCACCCCAGTCACATGTTGTTTCTAGTAATAGCTCTATACGGTATGACATGAGAGCCAAGACTTATAGAGTTTGGTCTCACTATTCCAAGATTTAGTGAAATTAAGGAATAGCTCTGATACAATTAAGTATTAGAAACTGAATTCATTACCTGTAAATTGAATAAAAGGCTAGGTTCACTAATTTGGAGACTTTTTCTTAAATTATTGATAACCTAGGACTTTATAAATGACTTTATCGATGCTTGGGGAGGGGTAATGAAAGATAAAAGCTTAAGTTACGATATTTGTTATGATATATTATATTCGTGCGATAGATATAGCTATCTTGCTTTGCTTATATGTGATCTTGAAGTTATTTTCTCCCATATATGTCTTACGAATCCAAAGATTATTGATGGTGAGGGTTGTGAAAACCTGAACTTCAGGGATGTTCCAATAAGAAGACAATATAAATGTAATCAAATGGTTTGTATCCATCAACATCTCAACTGTTGAAAGAGTGTGAAGAATTAGGGTTTATAGAAACTTAAATCCCAGTGATGTTTGAAACAAAGAAAGTCATAAGAAATTTTATGAAGAAAAAAGAAAAATCTTCTCTTATTAAATAGTTTCTATTGGTCTTTATTCCTACTAATATTCTTTGATAAATGATAGTTAGTGAAGAAGGTTCTGTTGGACCTGGACTTTGAGACAAATGTTAGGAGAATGGACATTAAGAAGTAAATAAATGATTTCTAGGGAAATTAAAAGGTGATGAGTCACTTTCAATAGAATACATACTAGTGTTGAGATTAATCAAACAAGATTAAAGGTCATTCAATGAGGAAATTAGTAGTAAAAGATGACAAGAACCTAGTTGAGGTTAGATAAACACTAACTATTCATACTTAATAAGTTGTTATGAAGTGTAAGATTCTAGATATGGTGCTAGTACATATTGGAATAATGAGAATAAACATGTCATTGTTGTTGTGGTTAAACTACACTCACTAGTTAAAGGTTAAATAAACACTAACTATTCATACTTAATAAGTTGTTATGAAGTATAAGATTCTAGATATGGTGCTAGTACATATTGGAATAATGAGAAGAAACTTGTCAGTGTTGTTGTTGTTAAACTAGACTCACTAATAGAATGATAAAAGAGAAGAGTGATGTAGTGGTGGATCCACATGTTGGGAAAGGAAACATGCAATTACCAGATTGATGTGTAGATCGATATTGAGATATAAGAGAATGATCTTAATGGAGAAATTACACTAAAAGTGGAGATTCTCAAAGAAAGATAAGAGTTGAAGAATTATGAAAAATTTGCGTTGTTAGTTAACTCATCAATTACTTGATTTTTGATGTCAAATTAATGATCAATTCGCGTTGTTAGTTTTCATACATACTAGTGTTGAGTTCGAGAATTGTGGTTCCAAAAGTTTCAAGAAGTCTGCTAATCATATTTTCTTGAAATTTAAATTCATCAATTACTTGATTTTTGATGTCAAATTAATGATCAATTCTATTTTACTTAGTATATTATGGAAATTATATGAGTTTGAGAACTCAACTCGAGTGATGAACTAATTTAAGTTAAGTCAAGAATGAATATTTATTGCCTAGAATTGACAACTCATTTGGGTATATTACATGAAACCAGTTGTTCTTAAAGGTTGGTTGAGATCTAGTTTTCATTAAATTAAGATCTGAATTAGGAGTATGTGAAAACGAAGTTAGGCAATGGCTTGTTTATATTGAAAATCATGGTGGAAACCATGAAAACTTAGTAGAGCTCATGCTATGTTTATAAATGGAAAATATTGAGTTGTTGAGTTCTATTGGAATGAGATTATTATTGTGTTATCAATGGCGATATAAAAATGTTTGAAGATTTAGAAAATATACAAGCAATATCATAGTCATGAACTCTAATGATAAATTGGTTTATGCTAAGGGATTGCAAGTGCAAATACTAAGCTTCAAATGTAAACTTCTCAGATATGTATTGAATGTGAATTGCAAGTCAATGGATTTGACCAGGATTGAGACAATTAGAGAATTATATTACATTCAACAAAGATTAGAAAAATTAGTGTTATCGTGAAATAATTGAATAATACAAGCAATGTATAGAAAGACTTATGGTATCGATGTGTTGTATATTCACTTAACCCAAGAGTGAAATTGAGATGAGTCATAAATAACACAAGGATGCCTTGAGAAGAAATTGAAATGTAGTTTGACTATAATAGTTGTTTACCTTATAAATAGAAGTCCCGGTGAAGAAAATGACTCCTTATGAAATATAAAATGAAGCTTGGAGTTTAAAAAGGAGGTAAGTAATTTGGAATCAGTGGGTCAATTGCTTATGTTCATATTCCTTAAGAAAAAAACCAAAAAGCTGGACTTCTTCAAGCTCAAGCCCACCTTCATCATGCACAAGTTATCCGTCGTCTCCAAGTCCTTCGAGAAAGGTCAGGTCCGAGAATGCCTTTTTTTGGCCAGTCTTGGGAGCAGTCCTAGTTAAAGTGTATAGTCTCCCAGTGCTCGTAACATAGGGTAATATCAAGATTAACATCAGTTCCAGCAGGTATAAGGGCAGTGTAACTAGAACCTTAAAGTGAGTTCAAGCCAGTATAATTGCTTCGTTATACATGGAATATGGAAAAAGTTAAAAGTTTAGCCTAATATTTTATTTCAGGTAGTTATGTGTTGATACAACAAAGCAAGAAATTGTAGTGTATACTATTATATAGTTCAAGGAAGGTTGAGAAGAACTATTGTGAAATAATTATTTTGATAGACATACCAAACAATTTAAGGTATCACTTGTAGAATAAAAGCTTGAAATGTATTTCAAACGATGAATGAAATAAATTACAAAGATAAATCCTAGACCTGAGACTTAGGAATATAAAATATGGGTGTAGATCCCAACTTTTTTATCAATCCATTCAATTGAATAGGTTGCATAAGTTCATCCATTCATCGTAGGATTTGAAATACTGATTTACCTAAGTTAAAGGTATTTGGAGAAACTTTTAATTATCCTTAAGATTAGAGAATCTTGGAGGAAACACTAGAAGACAAATGAGAAGTATGAAAACAAAAGAAATGGTTCGATGTGATTTGGAGATCTTTAAGCTATGAGAGTTTGAGAGTATAGTTATCAGATTGAAAAAAAAAAATTAAAGGTGGAGTGAGTAACCTAAATTCATGAAAATAATGAATTCGCTCAGAGAAATAACCCACACTAAATGATTAATATGATCAATACTTTGAATATAGAAAAGACCTAGAAGTGTAATTATAATAGGAGCTTCTCAATGCTTTCTCTTAAAAAAGACATGTAATAATGATAATGGAATGAAGTCTTGTAGGCACATCATCAACTGAGTTGTTGGTATCGATAATTACAAATATGTTCTTTGAAGTTTAGATTGGAGCTAAACTAAGTATATAATTAACAGGGTGATGGTTAACAAGTCTAATTGGAACTATTTGATATTTCAGGATTTGGTTAATAATGGTTAGTATCCAGTTTAGAATGTCTAACGAAATTATGCTGAATGCATTAGTTGCTTAAATGAAAATCTTACTATGAGTAATGTCATATTGTATTGAAGCATACGATGAAAAGTGTGGTTTGTCTGAGATAATGAACTATATCATGAAATTCATAAAGAGATATGAGATCTATTTAGTAAGTTAGGCCTGAATATTGAGAACCTAAAGGTAAGGTATATTCTTGTCTATATTTGATGGTAAAAAGAAAACATAACTTTAAGTTATGAAATAAGATTAGTCAGATCTTGGCGTCAGCACAATGATGTATGAGTTGTGGTTGATAGATTGACAAAAGTGTACATTGTCTTGTAAGTGTCACTATTACATCTAAAATGCTTGGAAGTGGGATGTATTAAGCCAGATTAGGCTGGATTAGGAAAAGGTTAGCCAGGAAAGAAACTTTGCCTTTTATCATCAGTAAGCTTGAATCACCCTAAACATTCACTGTCCATTCAGAACATAAATCTCTAAGCTTGTGTCTTGGAGATGTATCACGGCTGAAAGAAAATAGATTCCTTTATGTGAGCTCTTTGATAATAAAGGTAATCAGATGAATTACATCGCAAGACGATAAGCTGAATATGCTTAATCTTATTTTTTATTGATGTATAGAACTAAGATTAAATATATAGTTTTTGCAAAAAATGAGATAGTTATGAACTATACAGAGAGGGTATGGAACATTAGGTTATTTATAAATACAACTAGGTTAAGATAAAAATATTGAGGAGATAAGTCTCATAGATTATTGGAGAGTTCAAAATCTCATTTATGAAAAGGCATTGTAGGTTCAGATTAAGGTGAAATAATAGTTTCATGAAAATGAAAAAATAACTTGGGAATGACAGTTATACATGGAAGAGCAATTTCTATTTCTCTTTGGAACTACTGGTAACTTGTACATTTCCTTTAATCTTGAGGATGAGATTTTCTTAAATTAGGGATAGTGTAATGACCTGTTACCTTAAGCAAGTGATTAGCATTACTTCAAATTCTAATTAACTCGATTTAGGCTTATGGTTAAGCTTGACTTGTCTTAATTAGTGTGTGCGTAGATTTACATGTCGTTTGGTGTTTGTATGGATTATATTTATAATTATGGAAATAATTGGACTAATTGGCTTATAATTGAATAATTGCCAGTGATGGGTCGCCTAATACTATGTGTGGGTTAAGGGTGATGCGTAAACAGTGTACTTATTGGCGCGCACGATGAAATGATAAACGCATGAATATAGGTGTTTATATTGTATATATAAATATATATTGAAAACAATTAATAAAATGATGGGTGCCTAGTGACACGCGGGGTAGAGGGTGACACGTGTGGGATGCCCAATAGTGTGCATGCTCGGGGGTGGTCGTTGACGTGCATGGTGAATTTATAGCCGCAAATATATTTATATATATAGTTTGTATATAAATATATAAAAATGAATCCTAAAGTTTAAATCAAATTGAATTATATATTGGATTCACCTCGAGATACATATAGCGTGCATCTCGAGGAAGAGAATGGGTTGAATATTGGTATGTTGGAGAGTTTATCAACACTTCGAGATACATGCAACTACATCTTAAGGAAAATCAATGTGTATGTGTATACATGCGTCAAATTTGGTGTTAATTTAAGGAATGTGACTTTAGTTCTTGTATTGAGGATTGGCCTCGAGATTCATGCATACAAATCTTGAGAAAATCTTATATTTATCTTTAAACAAAACTACACCGCCTCACCCAGTTTCGTTTCAAAATAGAGAAATCGAAAGAGAGAGAGATATAAATAGTGGAAAGGAAAGAGAGATTGTTGGAGACAAAGAGAGGGGTCGGAACTAAATGAGAAGGTGAGGCTGTTATGTGTGTTGTTGTTTATAAACATTGGGTTGCTATTTTTTGCCATTGTTGTTGGTTATGTGGAGATGAATTTGGGGAAGCTCATATCTAAGGAAGATGATGGCAGGGGAGTCGTCTCCTATGCCCATATTTGACTTGGGATTGGGCTTGACCCAACCCCAATCGAAAAAAAAATTTGATCTATTGAAACATAGAAATGAAGAGGAAGAAGGGGATGGGCCCTTAAGGGCCTTGTTCGGGTCGATTAAGGTGAATCCGAGTGGCCTAAAAACTTTTCCAAATTTAAAAAAGAAAATAAAGAAAAAATGCTATAAATTGGGAAAATCTCAAAAAATAAAAAAATGACAAAATTATATTTTTAGGCCAAATTAATAGAAATTATGAAATTCTATGAAAAATAGAGAATTTGAATTTATTTTGGGACTTTATACCGTGGTTTTACCTCAAAAAACATGAAATGGTCAGATTGACCTAACAAGTGGTAAATAGGTTCCAAACTCAAGTAAGACCAGTTTAATGATTTTAACTAATGAGTATACGATTCAAATTTATGATGATCAATTCATTTTAAGTTTTTGAACAACAAGAAAAGATCTATGGATTTTTGGGAGTTATATAAGTCGGTTTAAGTTTAGGAAAACTCGACAAAGGTAAATGGGACTCGTATTTTTATCAACTATGCAACATAATTAGTATCTTTAATTCATATGGCATTATGGACTGGGAATGAGGCAATTTTAATTGCGAAAATCCTTGGAAGTGTCGATACAGTGGACTGGGACTGAGATATGTGATGGTATGCTTGAGAAATTAATTTCGGCCTTTTTTTTAAATAGAAGGAAAATGTTATCATGGAAATGGATTTAGCCCTTTCATCCTCAGTAGGCCAGAGTTGTACCTTGATTGTTCACTATCCATTTAGGATTGGTAGCTCAGTTACACTTGAATACACCGACAAAATTAATTGATGACCAACATGGGGGTGATGTAGATCGTATTCTTGGTGTAATATGAAAGTACAACTCTCCAGTTATTAAGAGTTGCTAGTACGATTACATTTGAAGCCACTAGCAGAACCCCATGTCGGTGAACATATGGATTCTGCAGACATATTCTTATGTTAGACGAGAGTATAACTCTAAAATGAAAATCAAAATACAATTCATGAGTATAGTTGCTATATATTATTATATCATTTTTAATGTCTGAAGATACGTTTTGGGTTCATATAGCTATTCATTAACTCCATGATAGTAGTTGATAATTGATATATTTATGAACATTACTTACTGAATTTGTTGGAGCGCTCATTCCCCAGTAAACATTTAAGGTTATTGACGTGCGTTTCCAATCAGGAACGAAAAAGATTAGGAGTTTATAGTCTTCTCTACGGTGAATTTATTTCCTTTCCGTTTTATATATTGTATTGAATTACTATTTTTTAATAAACAGTGTTGTGATTTGGTTTTACGATCGAGGTTGATACCGATTTTGGAATCTTATTAGTATAATTTAGTATATCGTTTGTGTTATAAAAAAAGTTTTAATTTCGCCGCGTTTTCAATTATTTATTATAAAATATATTGTATTGTGATTATCTAGTATAAAGGATGGTTGTATTATTATTCTTATTGAGTCTGTTTTGTGTCCCAAGGCTTAATTAGGGTTTTAGGCTGGGCATTCTCTTAATCAGGATAGGGGATCTTATACAAAGCCTTCATTAAGATTTTGACTAGATTTTGGTGGGAAATCACTCTTTGTGTTCAATAACATGTATTTATCTTGAAAACACAAAAATAAAGGTCTTATAGTATAAATGGAGACATAAGACTTGGAATTTATAACAAAAGTGTATCAAAACATAGCATAATTAGTAGCTTATTCGACATTGTATGTGGTGGATCTTTATTCGATGTAACACCAACTTCAATAAAAGAGGCTACTATTAATGAAATGGCTAATAATTAAAGCAATATGATGAAAATAATGAGACATCAAGGAAGAAACGCTATGAAGTTAATAATAAAAAAATAGTATATCTCATGAAAAACTTGATGAGTTAGCTAGCATGCTTAAGTTGCTATTAAAAGATAGAACAAACCAATTAAATCCATGTGGATTCAGTAATGAAGTTACACATCCTATTGATGCATTCCCTACTTTATATGAAGATAATACTGAAGAGGTTAATGCATATATGAATAAATTTTTCGGTCCTCCCAGGAATCAATATAGTAACAATAGTTACTATACTGGAAAACCATATTCAAATCTTAGCTATGGTTTACAAATACCACTTATAGACCAATAGCACATATACAATCTGCACCAATTCATTGATCTCAACAAATGGTTCAACCTATGCAACTAAACTTAAAAGAAATCTTGCATAATTTTATGACTCAAAGTCATCAGAATTTTACGTAAATTTCTAAAAATAAAATTAAAATTGATACATATATTAACGAGTTGAAAAATCTATTAAGTCAGATGAACCTTCAAATTAATAGTCTAAGTAATCAAAATAAAGCATCTACGCAGACTGCTACTCCTACTAATCATGCATAAATTAATATTTTATTTTGTTATAATGAAAAATAAACACATATACCATAATAGATACCTAAAAGGGTTATAAAGAAAAAGAAAATAAAGAAAATAATAGAAGAAGAAGAAGAAGAGATGATAGCCAATGCCATTTCTACTAGAGAACAGATGGCTAAACAATTGAAATATACACCATTTCTTGGAAGGTTGTACCCATGGTATTTAGCAAGAGTTGAAGATTATGATAAGTTTTTACAAACTTCTAAAATATTTAATAAAGAAAAAAATGATAAGATTCCTAATAAATTAAACGAAGATATGTATTATGTTTCACACTTTCCACAATGATTTGCAAATACTAGGAAATAAGAAATTTATGAAGACATTCTTGAAGCTTTTAGATAATAGAAATTAATAAACGTTTGATGACATCAATTATGAAAGTATCAAATTACGATGAAGTTTAGAAAGGATTTTTTGAATCTAAAGATAAATTTTTAAAAGGATTTAAAAAAAAACTTAAGGCAAAAGGTGTCATCTTTAATAAAAAAGAAAATACTTGAGAAATGTTCCGATCCAGGAATGTTTGGAATACCTATCATAATAGGATCTTCTTGTATTAAATTTTCTATATGTGATCTCGGAGCATCAATTAATGTGACGTCACTTAAATTATATGAATCATTGAAAATAAGATCTTTGGCTAATACACCTATTAATCTTACTTTAACTGATAATACAATTATTAAACTATATGGATTAGTAGAAGACATTTTAGTGAAATTTAATAGCTTAGTATTTATAGCTAGCTAACTTTATATCATGAAAATGGGAGATTCAATATCAACTTATTCTCCACCTGTATTATTAGGTAGACATTTTCTTAAAACATCTAAAACTAAGTTATATATATTTGAGGGGACGGTGTCTATGGATTTTGAAGATAAAATTGTCACATTAAATTTAATAACGAGGATAATTATGATGATTCCAATGAATTACTTGATAAAGAAACTTATGATAATGATTCTTTAGAATTAAAGCATTATGATAATTTAAGCGTTGAAGTATATGCAATTAATGCAATAATAATGGAAACTAAAAATGATGTTTCAAAGAAAGAACAAATTGAAGAAACTTCAAATGAAAAGAAAGTAACTCAAGAATGGAGAGTTAAGCAACCAAAGAATTGGAAGAGTATTAATAAATCAAAAGATATTAAAGTTAAAAAGAATAAGAAAAAGAAAAAGCTGAGTTTAGGTCCTTTAAAGCTGAATGATCCTGGAGATATTCATTTAAATATAAAAACCAAATGGGCTTAGTACTTTGAAGCTCAGTGTGATATAGGTTCTAATGTGAATCTCATGCTAGTACACTTTTTTCAACATACTCAATTTAAGTTTGATGAACTTGCCTCTGAATGAGTTCATTTACCAAATGGCTTTTCTATTAAATCAATAGGGGTGGTTACGAATGTACCAACTCAAGTAGACAAGTACATTTCACCCATAGAATTTTTGGTTATGCCACATTTATCAATGAAGATCTTCCCTTTTTTTTTTACAAGAAGTACTTTCTTAGCCACTTCTCAAGCTATCGTGGATATTCTGAATAAAACAATCACTTTAAAAGCGAATGGTCAAGAAATTACTTTATGGAATAACACTAGAGTGGACAATCCTAAATTAATTTTATAGATCCAATTTAATACTGGAGTTCAGTCGAGTCAATGACAGTAAACAAAAGCGCTCTACAGTAGACATCCTATATTCTATCTTTACTTACGTTTTAGTAGTATAATATGTTTTTAATCGCTTACTTTTGACTATCGTATTGCAAATATTTTTGAAAATTTAATCTCTGACATAGCTTCAAATGAGGGGGGATGATCGAGTTGTTATGTACTTTATGCAATTTATTGTATTTTTCTATTTATTTATTTAATAAAGTAATAAATTTATTAATTTGTTACATATCCTACTCAAATATTGGAATTTTTAGTGATTTTTACCTTTATATTGATTATGATAAGTGATATATATTATAATTATAAACTTAATTAGATAAACAAGATTGACGGTCTAGTGAAACATGAGTGATTTGAGTTTATACCATAAATCCCTGACCAAATCGGTAACAGTGAGTATATATTTTTAATGAAATTCAAGTATATCGATTTGGCAGTGAATCAACATTATAATAGTAAATCGATCAGCAAATCGATGGGGGCACAACACCTTATTTCCAGTGATTCAAATAGCAAATCCACTTCAATCCTTGATTCTTGGGTATGAATCCAAGTTTTTAGAACAAAATCTCAATTCGACACACATAACTCATTCACACACATACCAACCATTGCACACACTCGATTAAAGACCAAATTCTTGCCAAGATTCAACATTCATAAGCTATATTTTAGTGTATTTAAGTGATTCCCACCCAATATCATTTCATTCAACCTAAAAGAAGGCGAGTTTGAAAGTGTAAAGTCATATTATGGCTTAGGCAAGGGAATTTCAAGTAGAAGCTTTGGAAAGATATTTAGAGCAGTTCAAGAGTTTATAACATGAGGGACTCGCTCTCAAGAAGGTAATCATAGAAAAACTTTAGTTTTTTAAATTGAAATTTTTTGGTTTTTAATGAATTTCTGAGAAATTTTTATGAAGAATCGATTTCAAAAATTATTTATTGGAATTCATTTTACTACTATTAGTAAATGATTTCATTGATTTCAATAGAATGGAAATTGTGAATACGATGATTCTTAATTTATAAAGCAAAATTCTGGTATATATCAATTCAAAGATTTTTCTATACACTTAGTTTGAGATTAAGTCGTAAATCAGTTTCGGGGTGTGTTTTGTTTTAGAAAGACTTGAACTTATCACAAGATTATTTCTTGCTATGAAAGCTTTGTTTATGAAAAATTTATTCATATAGTAATTTTTTCATTAATTTTTATTTTATATAGTTCGTTTATGTTTCACGAGGTATATTTGTTTTATTGAAAGCCGGACTTAATTTTTAAACCTTGAGGAAAAGGTTTGGAAAGCGTTTGGGGTATTCGGTGAAGTGAACTATAAAGAAGTGAAGTATGGAAGATTTGAAAGGTAAAATCTATTTATTCAATATTCAAAGTTGACTGAAATTCTCAAATTTTTGATGAAGATGAATATAATATTTATTCATTTTACTTTATTTAGTTAGAAAACTATGAATTAAATATAATTTTGATTTAAATAGAAGAGATTTTTATTAGAATGCTGGAACAAAAAGATATACTTCGCTTAACTTAGCTATAAGAATTTTAGCTAATTCTTTTATTTGAAGAGTTTTTTATAAACTTCCTTCCATTCTTTATATCTCTATTTTCCCTTTCCTTTTCTTTCTTCTATAATTATTCTTTTCTTTATATTCTTACGGTTCCCTACTCCATTTCCATTAGAATTAGTTATTCTATTTATAGGATTTCTTTCTCTTATTATTCCCGCCACTAGATTCCCTACTCCATTTCCTTTGGAATCTTTAGGTCTCTATATTTTTATATTTAAAAACTCTTGTTAGCTCTTCCCACTTTCACTTTAGTTGAGGAAGCATTATTTCCCTATTTTCCCTTCAATCTTTTTTCATTACATATACATAAAATACTTGATCAATAATCTTTGTATAACAAGATTCTTAGAAATGTGACTCGTTTATCTTACACTTTTGTTTCGATCTTCTACACATTATAATGTCTGACACAAAGCAATCAATCCCCTATAAACTCTTATAGTGTATACACAATCTAGATTAAGTCAAATAGGGTGTAACAATTCCTTTCCATCGTAAAGTTTCTATTTTCATGGATAATAAAAATATATCTTTTTTTTTAATTTCAAATTATATTCAATTCCATATATTCCTAACTAAATAAAGTAAAATGAAATTGAGAAATATTACCAGAATTGTGGAAAATTCAAAAAATTCACAATGTTCAATGTTCTAATAGATTCTGCATCTCTTTTCTTCCATATCTCAATTTTTCATACTTCACTTTACCTAAATAACCCTAAACTTATTCCAAACATTATCCTCAACGTTTTTTTAAAAAATCCGAGTTTCCAACTAAACAAAATGCCTCTTGAAGCAAAAAATGAATAAAATAAATAAATAACTTAAGAATGAATTTCATAAGTAGAGAAAGGAAAATAATAGAATGACAACAACAAAGTCACACCGCAAGACACATTGTCTCACAAGAGCCATCCATGCGGCCTCGACCCACGTGTTATGCATCAAAATTTATGTATGCCCGCATCTCGATGCGCGCATGGATGCCTCTTGTAAGTCAATGTGTAATATGAACCACATCATATAAATTGTAACATAATTTCACGCCATATCAAATAGATCATCATATTACAAACTAAGACCTCACATATAATCACTCAAAAGTAAATTAAACAAATAAGAATGAGTATATTAGAATTGCCATCCAAAAGTTGCATCGTCACCATTAACCCCTTGGTCTTACTATTGAGATTGGAAGCTCACTGTAGGGTCATAGAACTTGTAGTCCACTCCAACCACTAGAGTAGTTTCTAAAAAGACTATTTGGTCGGAAATTCTCAGTTGGGTGGATGGTATTTGAATTTCAGCTTCCTATTTTACATTTTTCTGTCATGCATCTCTCGAACCCGTGTATGCTCATAGCAATTCCTTGCTGGTTTTGAAACATTGACTCTTGATTTCATAGAGTTCACATCTAGTTTTGTAAGTTCGACCTTATCTGCAACATCCCCTAACTTAATTAGGGCAACGCCTGACCTAAAACCTTAATAACGTTCCGGTACTCCAGTCGGACTTAAATAGAGTAACAGTACATTCATCATTCATACCTGATAATGGTAATACAATATATCATATATCGAATAAATAATTGAAAATACAACTGAATCAAAACTTTTTTGATAATACAAAGGATATAATAAATTCAAAATAAATCTCAATATGAAAACCATATCCTAACCCTGGTTATTACAAAAAATAATTCAATACAATATATGAACCATGAGAAAGATCAAATACATCATAGAGAAGACTATAAACTCTCAATTTTCTCCGTCCATTAGTCGAAGCGTACGTCGATAACCAGAAATGTTAATTAGGGAATGAGCGCTCCAACTTGCTTTGAAAGTTATGCTCGTAAACCGATCAACTATCTTCTTATATCAAAGAATCAATGAATAACAATATGAATTTAAACCATATCTATTCAGGAATAAAAAATGATATAACAATAAATAAAGGATGTAAATAACAGGTAAACTGCAATCACATACATGACTGTTAATTTAAGTTTAAATACAAAGTCTAAAACTCGCATCATTAGAGAATACAACCACATAATCCACCCGCTATTCTATGTGTGATTTTGTTGGTTTATTAAAGCTTGATCAAGCTGCCAACTCTAACTGGACAATGTTGACTAAGGTAAAATTTTAGCTTACAAAGGACGAAAAGGCATAATCCATTCGAGGTGTACCTTTTCCATTTATTAGGATAAAGGGAAAAATTCATTTCCATGCATATCTTTCCAACCTCAGTCCTGATATGCCTTGTCGCACATTTTCAATCATTTTCATATCGCAAACATTTTAGTCATAATGTGTTGTTACCTCATTCCTAGTACATGATGCTATATGAACTAAATATAATATTTTATGATGCAAAATCGATAAGAATATGAGTCCTACTTAACTGTGTCGAGCTTTCCTAATTTCTCCATATTATTCGAGCCCCCAAAAGATATCCCGACTAAATCTACATTCAAATTTAATCATTTTAGTTAATCAAGGTGTTTTGTAAGTCATACACCATCCCTAAAGTCCTCGATTCAAATCCCACCTGAATTAGGAACCTCGAGAACTATTTTTAATTTTTTTCAATTTATTTTGACCATTTTTACACTTTACGAGGTAAAAACCCCGACATAAAGTCTCGCACGAATCTCGAATTCTTCATTTCCATCGAAATTCATCAATTTCTATTTATTTGATCAAAATATTATTTTTTCAGAATCTTTCTTTATTTTCCAACAATTTTTTTTTTTATTTTTTTCTTGTTGGGTCTGATCAGGTTTGACCCAACCCTGGCCAAGGCATAGGGCCTGGCTCATTGCATAGGCTTAGCCTAGCCGAGGCCCCTGGCCCGGTCTAGGGAAGGTGAATGCACACGCATGGCTCATACGTGTGCAGCCCTTTCCCAAAATTGAAATTCGATTTCGATCTTTTTTTATTAATCACTAGCGTTAGGTTTGGCTCTATTCCCAGGTTACTTTTGGCAGAGGAGACGGCTCCAATGCCGTCTCCTTCCACGGACTAACTACTTTGTAGTTCATTCGAGCCTCCCCTCCATCTTCGCGCAACAATTACGCTAACGACAACAACATCAAGCAACATCAACAACACAACAACCACAATAACACAATACAACTCACCTTCAATCTTTGTTAGGTTTACATCTCTCTCTCTCTCATTTTCTAAGTTTTCATTTCTCTCTATCTCTAGATATCTCAATTTTTGATTTCTCAATTGAAACAAAAACATAGAGAAGACCGTTTAGTTTTGTAATAAATATTAAAATTTCTCGAGATTCGCATTGCATGAACCTCGAGGTCGATTTAATGGATTTTTCCTTCTTATTTTATATTTTTATCTTTTTAGAGATACATGTTGCGTATCTTGAAATTGATCATGTGTCTACGTGCAAATCAATAAAATCCTCATCACATCCTTACCGACTTATTATGATCGAATATGTTGATCTCCTTGAGATAGGTATCACATATCTTGAGGTAGATCTTATGGCTTTATAATTAACCATAATCACCTATTGAAGGCAACGGGCCATTTGAGTTTAACCAAATTTAAGATAATTTCTTCTTTAAAATTAAAGAAAACATACAAGTTACCAGTAGTTTCAAAGAGAAATGGAAATTGATCTTCCATGTATAACTCCCGTTCCCAAGTTATTTTCTCACTTTTATGAAATCATTATATTCCCTTAATCCGAACCTGCAAAGCCGTTTCATAGATGACACTTTCAAAATCACAACAAAATGTCTTTTTGCTCTCCAACAATTTATGATGCTTATTTCTTCAATCTTTTTTGCAGTTATAAATCACCTAATCGACTATACCTTCTTTGTGTAGCTCTTAATTCTCACATTTTCTGCGAAAGCAAAATAAAATTATCTTTTGAACTCTCTAACAATCTATGATGCTCATCTCCCCAATCTTTTTATCTTGACGCAGTTGTAGTTATAAATCACCTAATTAGCTATACCTTCTCTGTGTAGCTCTTAATTATCTAATTTTTCATAAAAGCTATATCTCTAATCTTAGTTCTATACCTCAATGTACAATAATATTGAGCGTATTCAAATTTATCATTCGACAATGTAATCTACTTGATTATCTTTATTGCAAAAGAGCTCACACAAAGGAATTTGTTTTCTTTCAGGTCTCATACATTTCCAAGTTACAAGCTTGAAATTTAAGTTTTGAATGGATAGTAAATGCTTAGGGTGATTCATGGTTACTGATGATAACGCTGGAGTTTTTCTCTCGACTAACATTTTCCTTATTTAGACCCAATCTGCCTTAACACATCCCACTTCCATGCATTTCGGATAAACTATTGACACTGACAAGAAAATGCAGACTTCGGTCAATTTATCAACTAAAACTCATACATCATTATGCTGATGGGAAAATTAGGCTAATCTTATTACATAACCTACCGTTCTGTTTTATTCTTTTACCATAAAAATAGACAAGAATTTACTTAACCCTTCAGGTTTTTATTATCCAGTCTTAATCTACTGAATAACTCTCATATCGCTTTGTTGATTTAAAAACATATACCATCAGCTCAGATAATCCATAATCTTCTAATATACCTCAATACGATATGGCATTGCCTGTGTAACCAATATAAAGAGATTCATGATGCCATCGACGAAATTCTTGCCTAAGATCCTTTCTAAATTGGGATTTTCATCATAGAATCTAATGCATCTAGCATAATCTCATTAGACAATCTAATCTAGATATTAACTCTTAATAACCAAATCCTGGCATGTCAATTTGGTCCAAGTAGACTTCTAAATCACCATATCACCCAATTAATCAAACATTTGGCTCGGCTCCAATCAGGGCTTCAAAGAACTGATTTGTAACTACTAATTCCAATAACTCACTTGATCATGTGCCAGTGTATGACTTTATTTCATCATCATAATTACATATCTCTTTTAAGAGATACTACTGGGAAGTTCCTATTATAATTACATTTGGTGTTCTTTTCTCTACGCAAAGTATTGACCATGTCAATCACTTTGTATGGGTGATTTCTTAGAGTGATATCTAATAATTTAAGGTACTTATTTCACTTTCAGTTCTTTCACTCTGACAACTATCTTCTTCAAACTCTCATTGTTTGAAGACTTCAAATCAAATTCCACCAACTCATTGGTTTTCTTAGTTTTCATATATATTCTAATGATTTCTCTAAGACCCTCGATCTTAAGAATAATTAAGAAACTCTCCAAATCTCTTTCATTTTGGTATATATGAATTTCAAACCCTATAAAAATGAATGGATTTATGCAACCTATCCAATTGAATGGATTCATAAATAAGTTGGGACTACACCCATATCTTATAACCTTAGATCTCAGCTTTAGGACTTATATTTGCAATTCATTCCATTTATTGTTTGAATTACATTTCAAGCTTTTATTCTATAAGTGTTGCCTTAAATGTTTGGTATGACTACAAAAATAGTTATTTCGCAATAGTTCTTCTCAAACTTCCTTGAACTATATAATAATATAAACTAGAATCTTTTGCTTCGTTGTGTCAACATACAACTACCTGAAATAAAGTATTAGGCTAAAACTTTAGCATTTTCCATTTTTCGGGCATAAACAAGCAATTATTGTAGTCAAGCTACATTCCAATTTCCCATTTAAGGCATCCTTATGTCATTTATAAGTTATCTCAATTTCACTTTTAGGTCAATTGAATATACAACACAATGATATTACAAATTTTTGTATAACTTGCTTGTATCATTCAATTATTTCAAGATAACACTACCTTTCTAATTCTGTGTTAAATATAAGACTATTATCTAACTATCTCAATATTATTCAAGTCCATTGACTCGCAATTCACATTCAACACATGTCAGAGTGACTTGCGTTTGAAGCTTAGTATTTGCACTTGCAATCTTTTAGCATAACCAATTTATTGTCAAAGTTTACATAAATCTGCAATAATGCTTGTGCCTTTTCTAAGTATTTAATCCTTTTATATTATCATTGATAACGCAAAGATAATCTTATTCCAATAGAGTTCAACAACTCTTCTTTTCCATTTATGAATATAGCATGAGCTCTGGTGAGTATTCATGGTTTTCCACCATGATTGTTAACATAATTAAACCATTTCCTAACTTTATTTTCACATACTCCTAATTCTAATCTTAATTTAATAAAAACCACACCTCAACTAACCTTTGAGAACAACCGATTTCATAAAATAGACTTAAATAAGTTCTCGATTCTGGACAATGAATATTCATTTTTGATTTAATTAAAATTAGTTCAACACTTGAGTTGAGTTCCCGAACTCATTTAATTTCCATAATACATTAACCAAAATGGAATTGATCATTATTTGAATATCAGAAATCAAGTAATTGATGAAGTTAATCTCAAATTGTGACAAAATTCTAAGAGAATCTAAATATATAAAAACTTGATAAACAAATCTCTAAAAAACTTTTGGAGTCATAATTTTCCTTCATCAAGCTTGAACTCAAATTAAGGATTTACTAAATTTCTACAATAAGTTCAAACTATTTGAATATCGAGTGATGGCTTTATTTCCATGAATAGCTATTCGTAGAAATTTGTTAATTTATATAAAAGATTTTTTTAATTAAAAATAGTAGTTAATACAAACCTCTTGATATACTACTCACCTAATCATTCCCATTATCATAAAATATTTGTTCAATTCTTAAACCTTCAATTTCATTAACAACTCATTCTCCCTAATTTAGACTATTCCATTCTAAAAATTAGACTAAGATGTCTCACTAGCGCACTCCCATGTTCTAATCCAGACTATACATGTTCTTACAAGTTATTTAATCTTGACTTCTCCCTTAATTTCCTTTTTTTTGTGCGCTTCCACCACAATATCAATCTTTTGTTTTATCATTCTATTAGTGAGTTTGGTTACACACCAACAACACTAATAAGTTTTTTCTTGCATTCCCTTCAGTATGTGCAGCTACACCACAACTATACTGTCAGGCTTCTTCTCATTATTCTAATATGGACGAGCACCATATCTAAAATTTTACACTCCATAATAACTTATGAAGGATGAATAGCTAGTGGTTATCTAACCTCACTAGGTTCTTATCATCATTTACCACTATTTTTCTCATTGAATAAATCTTAAATCTTATTTAACAAGTTTCACTACTAGTATATATTTCACCTAAAGGGAATCGTCGCCTTTAAGCTTTGCTGGAAACCATTCCATGTTTCGTTAACTCCTTAATGTCCATTCTCCTAACATTTGTCTTAAAGTCGAGGTTCAATAGATCCTTCTTCACTGACTATCGTTAATCAAATAATATTAGTGAAAACAAAAACCATTAGAGACTATTCAATAGGAGAAGTCTTTACTTTGTCTTCATAAAATTTCTTACGTCTTACCTAATCATTAGGAAAGACATGTTATATATATATCGCATAGATATAATAAAACTAAACAAATATCATAACTCAAACTTTTATCTTTCATTACTCCCCAAAATATCAATGAAAACTATTCGGTAAGTTCTAGGTTATCAATAACTTGAGAATCAATCTTCAAGTTAGTAAACCTATACTCAAATTCAGTTTACTGGTAATGAAATCATGTTCCAACACTAAACTGTATCAGAGTTATTCTTGATTCTTAGTCAATTCGAGAATAGGGATGCTCGCTCTATTAGCTAGGCTCTAATACCAACTGTATCATCCCCTGACTCAATTGGGGAAATGCTCGGCTTGAAACCCTAATTAAGCCCCTGGTATACCAGTCAGACTCAATTAGAGTATCAATATAATTGTCCTTTATACCCAATAATCGCGATACAATATATTGCATATCGAATAAATAATTGAAAACATAACAAAATTAAAACTTTTTATAATATAAATGATATACCAAAATCGACATAAATCTCGGTATTAAAACCATATCCCAACCCTAGTTATTACAAAACAATAATTCAATACAATATAAGAACCAGAAGGAATATCGAATAAATTGTAGAGAAAACTATATACTCCTAATCATCTTCATCCCAGAGTCGTAACGCACTCTAATAACGTAAAATGTTAATTGGGGAATAAGCACTCTAACTTGCTCAGTAAGTGACGCTCGTAAACTGATCAACTATCATCTAATATCAATGAATCAATGGATAACAATATGAATTTAACCTATATCTATTAAGGCATAAGAAATGATATAACAATAAATAAAGGATGCATATCACAGGTAAACTGCAACTGTAGACGTGACTGTTTATTTATGTTTAAAGTTAGAGTCATATACTTGCATCACTTGAGAATACTACCACAAAATCCACATGCTGCGCTACGTGTGATTCTATTGCTTTATCCAAACTTGATCGAGCTACCAACTCTAACTAGACAGTGTCGACTAAGTTAAGAATTACGCTTACTAAGGCTGAAAGGGTGGAACCCATTTCCAGGCTGCGCTACGTGTGATTCTATTATTTTAATCAAGCTTGATCGAGCTACCAACTCTAACTAGACAGTGTCGACTAAGTTAAGAATTTAGCTTACTAAGGCTGAAAGGGTGGAATCCATTTTCAGACGTACCTTTCCAGCCTCAGTCCCGATCTACCTTGTCGCACACTTCTAATCATTTCCACATTTCAAACATTTCAGTTACTATGCGTTGCCCTATTCCTAGTCTATTATGCTATATGAAATAAATATACTAGTTTACAATGCATAATTGATAAGAATACGAGTCCCACTTATATGTGCCGAGCTTTCCTAACTTTTTCTTATTATTCGAGTCTTCGAAAGAACTCCCAGCTAAATCTACATTCAAATATATTCATTTTTGTCAATTTAGATGTTCTATGAGTCATACAACGATCCTAAAGTCTCGATTCAAATCCCATTCAAATCCCATTCAAATCTGGAAACCCAAGACCTATTTTCCAATTTTACCATTTATTTTGACTATTTTCATGCTTTATGAGGTAAAAACCCAGATATTAAGTCTCGCACAAATCCTAAATTCTTCTTTTTTCATAGAAATTCATCAATTCATATTTATTTGATCAAAATATTATTTTTCTAGGTTTTTCCTTATATTTTTTAAATTTTCTCTATTCTCCAGCAATTTTTTTTTTTTTTTTTTTTTAAATTTCTTGTTGGGTTGGGTCTAGTCTGACTCGACCCTTTTTAGGGCATTGGGCTTGGTTCGCCCTGTGGGGTGAGCCTGGCCTAGGGTAGGGGAATGGACATGCCTGGCCAGTGTGTGTGCATCCCTTTCCCTAAATCAAAACTAAGGACATTATATTTGGTTTGATTTCGATTTTTTTTTTAATTAATAACTGGGGTTGGGTTTGGCTCCAACCCCATGAAATTCTTGGGAGGGGAGACGCTTCCCATGCCATCTTCTTTCTTGGAAGAACCGCTATGTAGTTCGTCCGAGGCTTAAGTGACAATAACAACGCTAATGCAACAACATCAACAACATAGCAGCTACAATAACACAACACAACTCACCTTCAATCTTATTTGGGTTTGGATCCCTCTCCCTTTCTCTTGGTTTCCATTTTCGAAATCTCAATTTTTGATTTCTCGATCGAAACAAATACAGATGAGGTAGTTAAGTTTTAGGATAAATATTAAATTTCCTCAAGATCCGCATTGCAAGAATCTCTTACTAGATCTGATTGTTTAGTTCTTTTTATTTATATCTTGATCTTTCTCACATATCTTGAATTTGGTCTTGCGGCTATTTGCAAATTAATAAAACCCTCATCACATCCTGTCTGACTTATTGTGATCAAATATGTGATATCCTCGAGATACATATCACGTATCTTGAGGTAGATCTTGTGGCTTTATAATTAATCATAATCGCTTACTTAAGGTAACGGGTCATTACACCATCATGGCCATATATGTCTCTTCCACATACATGCCAGTTAAAAACTTTGCAGGCGGCTCTGGGCTTTGGTTCATTCTATCAGTATTCGCGGCAGATTGCATCTCTTCCAAAACTCTTCTATTTTTTGCTTGTATTTTTCTTCTCTATGTGGTCTCTCTTCTACATATTTCATTTCGGTCTTACTCTTCCTCTGAATCCACATAACCTGACACCTTCTTCGTGCTTTCTATGAGTTCATCTGTGATGGTCCAACCAAGGTAAAAATCTAGCCATAGACCTATCGAGGAGCTTGGTCTTATTTGTGAAATTCAGTGATCATTAGAGGAAAGGCAATCCTTCATTTTTCTTTGTGGTCATGGAATTCCTAATTAAATCATAAATAATTTTGCCAACATCGATATAGCCTATAAGTTGGACAATGTTGTACAACAACACCACCTTTTAGTTCACAATTTTGTAATGTTGCAAACTTGGCTATAGGCTAGCATTTATGAAAAAGCTCAATGCTTTAGTGCTTTTTCTAAAGTTTTTAGTCTGAATATGTTTCAGGTACACATCCGTATTGAGAATAATGCTAATTACTACTTTCAACTAGATAATGAATCAAAATATCATAATACACATTCTAGACTATGCATGCAATACAAAGTTCATGATTATAATCCGTAAATAATAATCTACTAAATCAGTGAATCAAAGAATACAATTGGTTTAAAACATTAAGCATAAAATCATCTCATCATGACTAAATCACAAAATGAACCAAGTTAATGGCCAGACTTTGTTTATATTAATAAACTACTCACTTATTCATAAATAACATCACAATAAGGTAAATAAAAGACAAATAAATACCTTCAAAATAAATACTTTGAATCTTCAAATCATCTCCAAAAGCAATAAACAATAAACCAATAAACTAAAAATAAATAAACAATGGCTCCTAAAACAATGACAATCTAAGTACTCAAACGCAATTGATTTTGTGGCCCTAAGGTTGTATATATAGTATTCTAAGTAGTATACATTCTAAACTAACTCAAACATCTCATCGTTATCTAAAATTCTTGAAATTGAACCTATCAATTCCTGACCGATTTGTTTTTAAGTGGAATAACTGAGAAAACATTTAGAAATTGCCTTAGTGCTCCACCGATTTGAGTAGCGATTCCCATTACAAATCCCAATTCGCTCAAGAAACGCTGGCTTTAAATTCTTGTTCTTCTAGATTTGCTGATAATTCTTTGCGTACCATAATAAGTGATTATTTAGTCTTATATATAGGGATTAGTTTAGTAGTATATTTAGTATAAATATCCCTAAATGAGATCAAACCAATGGTTTTTATGCATTTTTAGGTATACAAGGCATTAAGGAAATGAGTGAATTCAAGAAGAAATGAAATAAAAACACACTTAATGTGGTTTGATACCATGGCCAAGTAGTGTGGCACTGTGAGACATCAAGGCATAGCATGGGAGTTCAATGCACAGTGTAGGAGAGCATGGAAGAAAAGAGAACTGAAATAAGAAGCTCATTGCAATGGAGGTCAAGGAATGGTGACGGGGAGCCAAAAAGACAACACCAGGACCACAGAAGAGAGAAAAGCATGCATGATGCTTGGCACAATGGTGGCACTATGGGATTGTATAGACAACACCGAGGCTTATGTGACAGCATCGAGAAAAGAAGAAAATAGAAAGTAGAGTTCTATTTCTTGTTAAATTGTTAAGTAGGGTTTTTAATTATTTGGAAACATGATTATGGAGTATAAATAGATAGGAGAACATGGTAAACACATAACTTACAATAGATTAGTCACCAATAATATAGTTTAGCATAGGTTTACTTTATTTTTGGTATTAAGAAAATTTGTGAAGAGAAGACATTGAAAACTCACATGTGGTGATTCGGTTATTGTTTTTATTTATTTAATTGAAAATAATTCATTATATTTCAAATCTCAATGAATACCACTATGTGCATGTTTGTTTCAATGATGTGTGTGTAGTTCATTAATCTTAGGAATCAATGGATCCTATGGTATGAATGCTATACTATAAAAACGAATAAAATAGAAATATATATAGTGCAATGGTTAGAACTTATATTGATTTTAAGTGTAATGATACATCCATCTTGATCACATGTTTGTTCATTTTTTATTTTAGAAGTTATCATGGCAATCGAAGCTTTTAAACCGGGTATGGACGGTACTACCATAAAATACACAACATCGAGCGATAGTTGATGATTAGGGAGGCACGGATAGTAAACTTAATTTGTTATGAATCTAAAGAATGGAACCTTAAGGCAATGTGGAGCTTACATTATTCACACCAATAGGGGGAGTTCTACTTTGCATATTAGAATCTTTTTCATCACGATAGTGAGTTAAAGTGGATTTAAAGGAAATCTATCTATTTTAATTAGGCATTGCACACACGTAATAAAGATGATAAAGTGATTTGAAAAGCATAGTATTTTTTTACCTAGGTGAATTTATAAACTAAGATAGTCTTAATATAAGAGTTAAAGTAACTTGCATTGATTTGTTAGTATGGATTAGTTTAGTTTAGTTATAAAACAAATTAAAAAGACTTCCTTATAAATATAGTAAGATTAATTAAGTACGAATCGAGTGCATATACCTTTCCCTGAGGATGATATCCATAGTCAACATAAGTTGGTTGTACTATTACTACAAGTGAGCTGTCATACATGCGGCACGCATACCAAGAGTCTTATTATCATTTCCGTTCCCATTTGTGTAAGATTTTAGCACAAGTATTTCATAACCCATCTCTATCAAGGACCTTGCATCATTGTCGAGATAGTAGTCTTTAATCAGCAATCCCTAATTCCTCACCCTTCTTATGTTCAAAGTTTTAGGCCCATACTTTACTTCATTATTTACAATGAAACCCCTCTATTGTATACTTTTCCTATTCTTACTAATATCGCACTTCATCTGAGCACGAGCTTCGACATTTATTAAATTGTATAGTGAAAAAGAATGCTTGATGTCTCTTCAAATTTTTCCTCTCTTTCTGACTCATCAGTGAAAGCTAAGGGCGGAGAAAGTTCTCTTAGTTTTCTAACTCTGAGGTAATTCATTGAAATCCCTGTTAGCCTAATAGGTGTAAGTGGAACTTTGGATTTTTATTTGGGTTTCTCTACTAAAGGTGCCTTCCCCTTCTCATCTTGTGAAATTCTACCTTTACCACTTAGGGCCATTTTTCAAATAAAAAACTCACAAGTCCGAGTAACAAATAAACCTTTGGATCATTAAAACAACGTTTGTTGGAAATAAATTGACAAAAATTCAAGAATTTATTTTAAAAGGAGAAATCATTTGAAAAAGTAGCTTAAAAATCCATCGAAAACTTAAAAATTGACATCAAAGTGTTAACTCAGTTATAAACTTTAAATCGCTTTTTCTAAATCTTGTAAGCAATTGTGCGAAAAACTCTAGTCTTTTCGAAAAAAAAACCCAAAGTCAATTTATACTCAATTGTCAAACCATGTGAAAATATGTATAAATATATCGTGATTTCAAAATCATTAAATTTGTAAACCAACGATCAATGTAGTCGCAATGCCTAATCTAATGGAATTAATGAAATCCTTTATTCAAGTTAATAGAATGAATTCTAATAAAACACTTACAAAATCACTAAATTTTTTTGCAAAAACTCCTTCCAACTAAAAACTTGTTAAAGTAAAAGGCAAGTGTTGTCAAGATTACCTTCTTGATAGTGAATCACTCAATATTTAATCCCTTGAACTCCTCAGGATTATTCTTCCAAGCTCTAGGTCGAAATCTCTAAAACCCTAGTTTAACTCAACACCCTCAAAATAAAAAAATTTAGGGTGAATGAAACTAAGTTGAGTGGAGAATTACTTAAAGATATAAAGGTTGTGCTTAGGAGGGTTTAATCTAGGCAAGAAATTGAAGTGTGTGTAGTGATATGAAACAGTTTGGATGCGTGCATGAGTTTATGTTTGTGGCGATTTGAGTTTTTTTTAAAACTCAAGATCATGCTGAACGATTCCTATATTTAGTGGATTCGCTAGAAAATTGCTTGGGGAATCAGTGAGTTATGAGGTGCTATGACCCACCGATCAAAGTAGCAAATCTTATTGAAGGGGTAAATCGATGAGGATTCACCATAGCAAAATTTTCACTTAATTTGTTGGTAACTATCACCGATTTTGCTAGCCATTCCTAGTGTTATCTCATTTCTCTAGGAATTCACTAGGCCTAGTTAACTATTTTTCCAATTTATTTCATAATTAACTTATATATCATTCATAAAAACTTATGTTAAGGTAGAATTGAATGCAATCTCGAAAGTTTGATTATGATATGTAACTAAATAAATAATTTTATTTAATAAATAAATAAATAAACAAGCAAGTGAAAGATGTAACTTACATAAAGGCCATATAAACAAAAACAACTTGATCACTCCCTCTAAATTGAAATTACCTCAGAGTTTAGGTTTCAAAATAATTTCCAATACAAGATTCAGAAAGTGAGAGAATGAAAACATAGTATACTAAACTAAACAAAACTTCCAATAAAATTAATTAAATATAGAATATGGGTTGCTTCCTATAGAGCACTTTTGTTTATTTTCGTTGGCTCGACTGAACATTTCTAAAATTAGGTTGGATCTCTATAGTTGAATTTAAGGTTATCCACTCTAGTACCATTCTAGAAAGTGAGTGTTAGGCCATTAATCATCAGAGTAATTGTTTTGTTCAGAATATCCATAACAACGTGAGTAATGGCTAAGAAAGGTCGTTCTAAATTTAACGAAAGATCTTTATTAATATTGTGTGGCTTGACCAAAATATCTATGGGTACGATGCGGTTGTTCACTTGACCACTTTCATTGGTTGAATTGAAGTACCATCAAGTAAAGAAACTCGTTAGGAAGCAAGTAAGTCCAACTCCAATTAAGTGTGTAGAAAGAAATGTATGGGCATGAGATTTATATTAGAGCTCGTATCACACTAAGCTCTGAAGTACCAAGCCCATTTGATTTTAATTGGCAAGTGTATACCTCCAGGATCACTAAGCTTCACGAGACTTAAATCTAGATTTTTTTTCTTATTCTTCTTAGATTTAGATTTTTCCAGCTTGTGAATATTCTTCCCATTCTCGGGCTGCTTAACTCTCCATTCTTAAGTTACTTTCATTTCTTTTAAAGTTTCTTCGACTTGTTCTTTCTTTGGAATCTCTTTTGTTGTTTCTATTATTACTACATTAATTGCATAAAAAGTTATCATAATAGTTTAAATCTACGAAATCATTATCATCAATTTCATTATCAAATAATTCATCATATTTTTCATAGGTATGTTCATTATTGATTTTGAATTTATCAATTTTGTTTTCAAATTCTATACACATTGTTCCTTCAGAAATATCAAACTTAGTTCTAGCCGTTTTAAGAAAGGTTCTACTTAATAGTATAACATTTTACTTTAAAATTCACTTTTAAGACGGTAATGAATCAATACTTTACAACCCTTTTGATTTCGATGCTTTGAACAAAAATCGAATTTTGATAAATTTTCAAACTTATGAAATTTTTGGGTTTTATTTACAAAATTATTTTTGGAAATAGTTTTTATGCACATTCCCAATTTGATTATGGGTTTTCAAATGTGTTTGGAAATATTTATATTGATACAAATATTTATACGAGTCCTTTTCAACTCTTTCAAATTTTACACTAAAACCTTTACATAAATTGTTTTCCTTACCTTGTTATTATGGAGTCTCAATGTCAATGTTTCACTTTGCCAATTTTGGCATAGTTTAATTACCCTATGGTGGGACAAGGTAGAGAAAGAGGTAGAGGTAGTAAACAAGTTAAAGGAAAAGGTGTAGTGCAATCCAAACAAAAGTAGAAGTATACGGGTTGCCTAAAGAATACAATACCTACTAGGATTAGCATAAGAGAACCTAGACCTAGAAGAGTTAAACTTAGAGAACAATCTCCATTATCGTTTGATGAGGAAGAATATTTTGAGAATCCATACCCTAACCACTTAGTATCTTATGACCCTTCTTTATTTATGAGACCTAGAGCTCAAATGAGGTATTATATTGATAAAAATAGAGTCATCATTCCTGAAAGGGGGTTTAACATTCAAAATTTGAGCAAGTATGAGGATTAAATTGTAAGCATCATCAAAGATAGGGGATGGGATCGATTTCTGCGAGATTATACAAGAAGAGGAGAAAAGGGATGTTTTGAAATTATACGATAATTTTATGTTAATGGACATGTTAGTAGGAAATGGGACAAAATGTTCATTAAAGGGAAGAGAATCGATAATTCACTTGCGAGGTTGAATATAATTTTTGGTCTTCCACGAAATAAAAATAGAATGGAGAGGATTACCCGGATGTCAAGTATGATGATAAGGAATTCTACCTTTTTCAAATAATCCAAGATGCGTTAGAAATACTTTTGGAGAGGGGATTTGCACTTGATAGCGAAGGCCTCCCGAAATTTATTAAAACCACCTATTTTAGGAAGATTATGAAAAGTTATATAATAGAAACGTGCTTTTACCCAACCAACCAATAGTTCGAAGTGAAGAACCTCAAAGCAGCTTTATTATTCCATATAGTGATGAAAAAAGGTTATATTGATATTGGGAAAATCATACATGATACTATGAGGTTTCGATACGAAATTAAATGTATTTCCTAACAAGACCATAAATGATATGAGAGTCTAATGAATGAAGAAGATGGTAAGATATAATGACTCAAGAGATGAACGAGAAGCATACAATTCAATAAATGCGAGGGAAGCAAGGAAGCGAAACACCACTGAAAATAGAAGGAAGACAAGAGAAGACGCACAAAGAATGCCAAATTTAATGGCTGGAGTGACTATACTGAATATTCATATGAGTTCGGCACCATCTTCATCACAGCCTAACAGGAGAGGATTCTTCCGAACTATATTTTCTTCATTAAATTGTACCATGACAATAATCCGTCACAATAAAGAAATGATGGTGGAAAACAAGAGGACTCTACGACACTACCATTCTATATCTGAAAGAAGACATGATAGTGATTTGTAGGACTCGAGGAGGAACATTGACATCCAATCTCTACAATTGCAATTTCTTACTATGACTTATAATCCAGCTGATATCTATGTTACTCAACCTTCTATAGATATGGTTAAAGATGATTAAGTTGATAATGAACTCACGACATCACCATGTGTAATATTTTTCTATTATATGCATTAAACGATTGAAATACAATGTATTACTCTTCGTGGTATTTTTGTTAATGCTAGTTTATGTTCCTTCTGCATTCCATTCATTTGTAATGTTTGACTTATATATTTGCATATATATTTATATATTTACATTTTAATTACACATATCAAATTATTTATTCTTCACATTGTATGTTTGTTATGTTGGATACCCAACTTAATTTTAAACCTTGAGGAAAAGGTTTAGAATGAATTTGGGGGTAATTTAGGTAAAGTATAACATTAAAGGCAATGACATGAAAGAAAGGTAGAAGTAAAGTTTAGAATTACTTTTAAATCTGATATTCAAGTAAGTTGATAAAATCTTTCATATTTCTTTAGAAATCAAATAAGTATGAATTTCATTTTTTTATTTTTAGTTAGGAAAAGAATAATAATGAATATATAATAGATCTTGAATTTAAGTGATAGTTTACCACCCAAGTGAATTTTATGATAGAAGGAATTAATTTTATACTCTTTTTGATTAACTTTGCTACTTGATGTGAACATTACGTTGGATACCTTATGCTAGGCATGATAATTGGTAGAAAATCGAAATAATAGTGCAAGATGAACAAGATATATAACTAAGAATCTTATATTATCAAAACTATTGGTTGATTATTTTTATAGTTATAAAGCTATTACGCCACAATTGAAAGAAGAAATAGGTTAGAAAATGATGATTTTTTACAAGTTAGAAAGAATACCTTCTTTAACTTCGGTGGATAGTGAGAAGTGTTAACAAGAATTTATAAAAATAAATATATATAGAGTCCTATAGATTCTAAAGGAAATGGAGTAGGGAATCTATAGTCGAAAAATATGAGTATATTCAAAGGAAATGGAGCAAGGACTCAAAAGCAAAAGTAAAAGATATATGTTAAAAGAAACAATGGAGATTGATGATAAATGAAAAAGATGGATGTTCTTAACTCTTCAAAAGAAAAGATTTAACTCGAAAACTTGAAGCCAGAGTTGATTGAAGTATTTTGTAATCTAACATGTTTTAAATGATATATTCATTGGTATCTTGAAAAAACTCTTATTGATTTTGATTGTGGTACTATTATTAAGTATTTTCTAAAATTGAAACTAATCTATTGATTTTTGTATTTTGAGATTCTATATTAGTTATTATAAGCTTGATGCTTGTTAGTGGAGATTGGGAAAACCTATGTTATGCACTTACCTTGGTAATTAACTTCAAGTTCTAAAGAGTGTAACATTGAGTGGTTGAGTTATCATTAAGGGATGTTTTGATCTGACTAAATCATTCGATTCTATCATCACTTTCATTTACTTATGGGTAATTTATACCCATTTGAAAATAACTTCTATTTTAAACCATATCTTATTTAAAGCTAATATGAATTAACTTGAAATCAATATATATGAATGAAAAGAGAATATAATTGATAATATTAATTTGCTCAGGACAACAAAGTGCTGAGTTTGAGGATATTTGACAAGTCAATAATTAGACACATTTTATAGCGTATTTAAGTTGATTTTTAGCATAAATGATCATATTACACTAGGTATTCTCTTATTTTTATGATTTCAGGTTTTAAAAAGGAAAATGAAGAAATGTAAGAAAAGAAAAAGAAAAGCAAAATAGTCAACTAGAAAACTACACCAACGATTATCCAATGATTTGGAATAACACTAGGAATTGCCATATAAAATGGTAGCAGTAGAAGTCCAGTAAGTCCACAGCGAACTGGAGAATGAATAAGAAATCACCTGCTAAATCAGTAGAGCATAGAGAGCTAAACTTAGTGATTTATTTATGCATAAGTGAGGAATTACTGACAAATTGCTGATGTCGGTGATAGTTTTTTTAAATTAATAAGAGGAATTTGCATTTATCTAGGATATATATTCCTAAGGAAACTATATATGGAACAAAGAGCTTCAAAATAACTCTTCTCAATTACTCTTTAACTATTCTTCACTTTTGCTTTCCTCTTTTATTAACTTTTATATGTGAAGCAACATTAGAGCATTGATTTAAATGTATTTATTTACTTAATTATGTCTTTTAATTACCTATAAGCATTATATATTTGCAGCATGTACAAGTAGTCTACCAATCTAAATAAGCCCTAAGCATTTAATATGCTTTGGATTGTTATGTAGTTATAATTATGGAATCACAAACTTAATGCTTTAAACCGATTCATACACGCCAGTCACAGATAAAACAAGTTGTTTTGCATATTACAACTAGTAATTCTATATGTTGAGTGCATATTGGCCAATGTGTTCCTTAATATAAAGTATTCAATTCTACGTTTATAGTTATTGACAACAATTATAGAAATAATAACTATGATAGATCTATAGGGCATTTCTCAAGTGCATGTCTTAGGTGATCATGTTCTAAGTTTGTTTATTATGCGTAATTGGTAATATTGGTGTAGATTAGGCATGATTTTCATTAAACTTAATGCCATCATATTTCTACAGCGCTGCATTTATTTTAATATATAGACTTACAATGATCAGAATGTGGCACTTCTATTGAGTTTAGAAAAATCAGTGGTTGGCGAAAGGCTATCAACCTATTATGAATTAAGATTTATTGATTCTAGGACTCCATATAAAATAATTATAGCTATATTATAAAGTGATGTCATGTTTTGGAGTTTGAAAACAATCCAAGTATATTATGATGTTTAACAGGGGTTTGTTTAGATGCTTGTTAGATATTTTATTTAAGTCAATTTATCAATTATTTATTTATTACTTTGAGTACATTAAGTTAGTTTATTTAATTTAAATTGTTAAAATTTTAGTTATTTTAATTAATTATTTAGTTTCTCCGGATATTGTTAAGCGTTTATTTTTCCATTTAGTTAGAGTAATTAAATTAAAACAAGTTAAATCCGATAAAACTTTAGAGTAGCTTAAATTTTTAAGAGATTTGAAAAATTTGTGTGGAAACGATATCCCGTTTACCATTGCTTCAAGTTAAGAGTAAGATATGAGAAATTATTATGCATGCTCGACACGTGTTAGTGCCATCCCATCTCATTAAGAATCAATGGGCATACGATATGAAAGTGTCGAAGTTGGTGTCACTTTAGTTCACGTCCTTTGGATCATCCTCAAGATTCATGCGTGCCAATCTCGAGATAATTTTGTATTTGATATTAAGCAAGTGAGTCAGGAGGTGTTGGTTTCGTGCCATGCGAATCTAGAGGAGATCTCATCTTTATCTCCGAATAAGAACACCGCTTCCTCTGTTTCACACTAAAAAAAAAAAATTGAAAGAAAGGAAGAGAGGATCAAAAATAGGGAGAGGTTGGAGGAGATGAACGATGGAGGAGATGACGATGTAGGTGAGTTGTTGTAGATTGTTTTCGTTGTTGTTCGGTTGTTGTTAATGATGGCGATGTTGTTAATGAAGATGATGATTTAGGAAGGAGGAAGGAGATGTAGGGGAGCCATCTCCCTTGCTGAAATCAACCATGGGGTCTTGCCAAACCATACCCCAAATTAAAAAAAAAAATGAAATCGAACCAGGGACATCCCTTATTTACATTTTGGGAAGGGGATGCAATGCATGAGCCATGTGTGTGCATCCCATCCTTGAGCCGAGCCCGGGGCCAGGCTCGACCTATGGCATGAGCTAGGCCCAATGCCCTGGCGAGGGTTAGGTCATACCTTTTAGGGTCGACCTGACCCAACAAGAAAAAAATAAATAAAAAAAGAGAAATTGCTAGAAAATAGGGAAAGATTTCAAACAAAAAAGAAAAAATCCAAATAAATAATATTTTGACCAAATAAATAGAAATTGATGAATTTCTATGAAAAATAAAGAATTTGAGATCTATGTGAGACTTTGTAATGGAGTTTTTACCTCGAAAAACGTGAAATGGTCGGATTGACCTTAAGAGTAGCAAATTGGTTTAAGATTCGGTTAGGACCCATTTAAAGGTTATAATTAAAAAGTATCGGACCCAAATTAATGAAAACTGGTTTGATTTAGGTTCTTTGTCAACGTGGAATAGTATATGGGTTTTGAGAGTTTAGTAAATCAGTACAAAGTTTGGAAAGCTCGAAACAGGTAAGTGAGACTCGTATTCTTATCAATTATGCCTCATAAATTAGTATAATTAGTTGATATAGCATGATGGAGTGGGATTAGGGTAATGTAATGTGACTTGAATGTTTTAAATGTGAAAATAATTTAATTGTGCGAGAAGGCGGATCGGGACTGAAGTTGGAAAGGTACACTTGGAAAGGTATTCTGCCCTTTATCCTAATAAAAAGAAAAAGGTATGCTTGGAAATGGATTTTTCCGTTTTCCTCCTTAGTAAGCCAAAGTTTTACCTTAGTTGACATTGTCCAATTAGAGTTGGCATCTCGATCAAGCTTGAATAAAACAATAAAATCACACGTAGCGCACCGTGCGGATTCTTTGGTTGTATTCTCAAGTAAGGTGAGTTTACGCCTCTATCTTGAAACTCGAGTTTACAAGTCACGAGTTCGGTTGCAATTGATTTTTGAACTTGCATTATGTTAAGTATTGTGATATCATTAGTAGTAGGTTCTTTACAGGAATTCAAGCTCGATAAACAAAAAAATCGTGACTTCAAAAGTCTCAAGAGATTTGTTTATTAAGTTTTTATATATTTCGATTCGTTTAGGATTTTGTCACAATTTGAGATTAAATTCATCAAGTACTTCATTCCTAAGGTTAAACCAATGATCGATTCTATATTTCTTAGTATACTATGGGAATTCTATGAGTGTAAGAACTCAAATCGAGTAATGACTAATTTGAATGATGTCTATAATGAAAATTCATTGCGCAGAATCAACAACTCATTAAGGTATATTACAAGAAACCATCTGTTCTCGAAAGTTGGTTGAGATCTTATTATCATTAAATTAAGATTAGGATCATGAATATATGGAAATGAAGTCAAACAACGAGTTGATTATGATAGAAACCATGGTGGAAACCATCAAAACTCACTATAGCTCATGCTATGTTCACAAATGGAAAGTAGAATTGTTGAACTTTATCGGAATAAGATTATCATGTTGCTATCATTGATAATATAAAAAAGGGTTAAGAACTTTGCAAAAGCACAAGCAATATCGCAAAGTCATGTCAACTCTGACGATAAATTGGTTTATACCAAAGATTGAAATTGCAAATACTAAGCATGAAATGTAAATTACTCAGACATGCGTTGAATATGAATTTCGAGTCAATGGGTTTGACCAGGATTAAGATAATTATAGAATTATTTTACATTCAACACATAATTATAAAAAAAAAAATAATGTTATCGTGGAATAATTGAATGATACAAGTAAGGTATATAAAGATTTGTGGTATCATTGTGTTGTATATTCAATTAACTCAAAAGTTATATTGAGATAAATTATAAATAACGTAATGATGCCTTGACAGGAAATTGAAATGCAGTTTGACTATAATAATTGCTTGGTTATACTTAGAATATGGAAAAAGTTAAAGGTTTAACCTAATACTTTTTCCAGGTAGCTAAGTGTTGATACAAAAAAGCAAGAGATTGTAGTTCATACTATTATATAGTTTAAAGAAGATTAACAAGAACATTATGAAATACCTGATTTGGTAGTCCTACCAAATAGTTTGAGGCATCACTTGCAGAATAAAAGCTTGAAATCTATTTCAAATGATAAATGAAATGAATTGCAAAGATAAATCCTAGAGTTGAGACATAGGATTATAAAATATGGGTGTAGATTCTAGCTTATTTCTGAATTCATTCAATTGAATAGGTTGTACAAGATCATTCAATCATTGTAGGGTGTGAAATAATGATATACCCAAGTGGAAGAGATTTGGAGAGTCTTTTAATTATTGCTGAGAAAAAGGATCTTAAAGATATCATTAGAAGATAAATGAGAAGTATGAAAATCAAAATGTTGGTGCAATGTGATTTGCATATTTTCAATCTATGAGAGTTTGAATAGTATAGTTGTCAGAGTGAAAGAAATTAGAGGCGACGTAAGTAACTTAAATTCATAAATAAAATGAATTTACTCTAAAAAATCTCCCACCCAAAGTGATTGATGTGATCAATGCTTTTAGTAGAGAAAAGAAAAACAAATGTAATTATAATAGGAACTTCTCGGTAATATCTCTTAAGAGAGTTTTGTAATATGATGATGAAAGGAAGTCTTACAGGTACGTCATCAACTGAGTTTTAAAAATTGATAATTATAGACATGTTCTTCAAAGCTCAGAGTAGAGCTGAGCCAAGTGTTTGATTAACTGGGTGATAGGGTGATTAAGAAGTCTAATAGGAATCATTTGATATGCCAGGATTTGGCTATCAAGGATCAATATTCAGATTAGTCTGTCTAGAGAAACTGTGATGGATGCATTAGATTCTAAAATGAAAATCATAGTCTAGGAAAGATATTATGAAAGAATTATTTCGATAATCTCATGAATCTCTTTATATTGATTATATAGGCAATGTCATATCCTATTGAAGTATACAATGAAAATTTTAAATTGTCTAAGATAATGAACCATGTCATGAAAATTATAAAGAGATATAAGATCTATTCAATAAGTTAAGACTAAATATTGAAAACCTAAAGGGTTAAGTAAATTCTTATCTATATCTGATGGTAAAAGAAAACATAATCGTAAGTTACGAAATAGGAGTAGCCAGATCTTGGTGTTAGCAAAATGATGTATGAATTGTAGTTGATAGATTGACTTAAGTCTGTATTTTCTTGTCAATGTAAATAATTTATCTGAAATACATTGAAGTGGGATGTGGTAAGGCAAATTGGACTTGGATTAGAAAAAGGTTAGCAAGGAGAGAAACTCTGCCCTTTATCATCAATAACCCTGAATAACCTTAAGCATTTACTGTCCATTCAAAATTTAATTTCCCAAGCTTGTATCTTGGAAATGTATGGCAACTGAAAGAAAATAGATTCTTTTGTGTGAGCTCTTTGATAATAAAGGTAATAAGGTGGATTACCTCGTCCAATGATAAAGCCGAATATTCTCAATCTTATCATACATTGAGGTACAAAAATAAGATTGAAGATATAGCTTTTATGAAAAATGAGATAATAAGAGCTACACAAAGTGGGTATAACAGATTAGGCGATTTATAAATACAACTGGGTTAAAAAAGTATTGAGGAGTCAAACATCATAGATTGTTGGAGAATTCAAAAAACAAATTCATTGTGCTTTTCAAAGTCTCATCTATGAAAGGGCTTTCCAAATTTGGATTACAATAAAATTGTTGTGTCATGAAAAAGAAGAGATAATCATGGAATAAGAGTTATAAATAGAAGAGAAAATTCCTTTTCTTGTCGAAACTACAAGTAACTTGTACGTTTTCTATAATTTTAAGGATGAAATTATCTTAAATTGGGGTAACCGTAATGACCAGTTATCTTAAATATGAGATTAGCATCAATTTGAGTCTTAATTAACCCGAGCTAGGCTCATGGTTAAGCCAAGTTGTCTTGATTAACGCGTGCGTAGATTTACATATTGTTGGGTGCTGGTATTGATTGTAGTATTATTTGTTGGAATTAATCAGATTAATTGCGGTATAATTAAATATATATAATAAATTATGGGATGCCTAATGCCGTGTGTGGGTTAAGAGTGATACATATGGTTCGTGGGGTGATGGGCACGCTCGAGTGTACTCGTTGACGTGCAAGACGAATTGATAAATGCATTAATATAAACATATGTAAATATATGTATTTATATATATTGTATGTATAGATAAATATATTTAAAATGATAAATACATTGGTAGGCACTTGGTGACACGCAGGTTATGGGTGATACATGTGGGACGTACAATAGTGTGCACGCTTGAGGGTGACGTTGCCGCGCGTAGTGAATTTATAGGCATGAAAATACATAGGTATCTATATATTTATATATATAGTTTATATATATAAAGAATCCTAAAGTTTAAATTAAATTAATGTATACATTAGATTCACCTCAAGTTCCATGTTACGCTTAAGTTTAGGAGGTGAATTGGTTGTACATTGGTGAGTTTGGGAGATTATACATGTCTCGAGATGCATGTCATCCCATCTCAAGAAGTATTAATGTGCATGTGATATGAAAGTGTCAAAGTTCGTGGCATTTTAGTTCATGGTCCTTTCAATCATCTACATGATTTGCGCATGCGAATCTCATCATAAGTTGTATTTAATCTTAAGCAAGTCAGTCTGGAGGTGTTGGTTTGTTAATAGCCACGAAGATCAAGTTCAAGATATGCAATAAGTATGTTGAGAAAGATATAAATATATGAACAATCGAAGTTGCCTTGAGATTCGTGTGATGTGAATCTCTAGGAGATCTCATCTTAATCTCTAATTAAGAACATCGCCTCCTCTATTTCACATTCGATAGAAAAGAAAATTGAAACAGAGGAAGAGAGGATCAAAAATAGGGAGAGGGTGGAGGAGAACCATGATGGAGGCGATGAAGATGTAGGTGACTTGTTGTTGATCGTTGTCGTTGTTCGGTTATTGTTGTTGTTTATGGCGATGTTGTTGGTGTCGTTATTAATGAAGATGATGATTTAGGAAGGAGGAAGGAGATGCAGGGGAGCGATCTCCCCTACAGAAGTTTAAACCTCAGATTAAAAAAATAAAAATAAATAAATTTGAAATCGAACCAAGGACTTCCTTGGTTCTGATTTGGGAAAGCTCGGCATAAGTAAGTGGGACTGATATTATTATCAATTATGCATCATAAATTAGTCTATTTAGTTGATATAGCATTATGGACTAGGATTGGGTCAACGTACTATGACTTGAGTGTTTTAAATGTGAAAATGATCAGATTTGTGCGATAAGGCGGATCTGGACTTAGGTTAGAAACGTATTCATTGAAAGGGATTCCACTTTTATCCTAATAAAAGGAAAATGTACGCCTAGACATGGATTATGTTCTTTTCGTCCTTAGTAAGCCGGATTTTTACTTTAGTTGAAACTATCCAATTAGAGTCGGTAGCTCGATCAAGCTTGAATAACCTAACGAAATCACACGTAGCGTAGCGTGTGGATTCTGTAGTTGTATTCTCAAGTTAGGTGAGTGAACGACTCTATATTTAAACTCAATTCTACAAGTCATGAGTATGGTTGTAATTTACCTTTGAACTTGCATTCTTTTATGTATTATTATATCATTATTAATGCTGGAATAGATATGTTTTAGATGCATATCATTATTAATTAATTCAGATAGTAGTTGATAATTGATGTGTTTACGAGGATCACATACTAAGCAAGTTGGAGCGCTCATTCCCCCATTCACATTTCAGATTATTGACGTGCACTTCGACTCAGGAACAAAAACGATTAGGAGTTTATAATCTTCTCTAAGGTGAATTGATTTTCATATTATTTTATATAATGTATTAAATTATTATTTTGTAGTAACCAAGGTTAGGATAAGGTTTTAATATCAAAATTTATGTCGTTTTTATTATATCACTTGTATTATCGAGGTTTTTTTTTTATTTAGCTACGTTTTTAATTATTTATTCGATATACAATATATTGTATTGTAATTATCATATATGAAGGACGACTATACTGTTACTCTAATTGAGTTCAACTGGTGTACCGAGCTTAATTAGGGTTTCAGGTTGGGGTAATGCCATAACTGAATTTGGAGATGTTACTAATTTCATGTTTTTAGGCTTATTTCAAACCTTGAGGACAAGATTTAGTTTAAGTTTCGAGGCAGAAACACTACAATACACTGAAGTGGTAAGAATCAATGAAATAAGGATAAACACTGCAGGTATGATCACTTAAATTTTAAAAGAGGAAATCATGGTAGTTTATTGTTTTTTACTATTTCATTTACTTACTATTTGAATGTTTAGTTAATATAGATTAGGTTCTTTAGAGTAACATGGTATAATTAGTAATTCATTTGCAAGTTCATGTCTTTAATTGAGGATGAGTAAAATACAAGTGTCTTGTTGATATGAAACTCAAGAGGGTGTTTATAAATTTTTGAAGAAATTATGAAATGTAGCAAACAACTGTATAATTTTATGATTAGAAACCCAGAGTTAGGGAATACCATGAACTAGAAATAAAAGATAGAAGATTACTAGAACACTTCTTTTGGAAAAAGTTAGATCTCTAAGGAATTCTATAATAAGTATAAATCAGACTTGATAATAAAAAGTAAATACAAGCTTTATGCAAAGAGGGGAAGAAATATACATTTTGAATAAGAATTTGGAGTTAACTTGCTTGATAAAATTAAATTGATAAGTGCTAACAAGAGTTTTAGAAATAAAAAACTAGAGAGTCCCACAAGTTCTACAGAAAATGGAGCAGAGAACTTGATGGTTGAAAAAAAAAGAGGAAAACGAATTCCATAGGAAAAAGAGCAGAGACCTTGAAATAAAAATAATTAGGAGAAGATGAAAAGAAAAGAGATAAAAATAATGAAAAGAAGGTAGAAGTCAAAATAAAACTGTTCAAATAAAAGATTTAGCTCAAGTGCTAGTAGCTTTATTGAGTTAAGTTTTCGTTTCCAACTATGTCAAGTCATATAGACTCTTGAATTGCTAAAGTCTACTAAGATTAGTTTGATCTCTTACTTGTGGATTCGTGAGCTTAATGAGAAATCAATAGATTATATACTTTCTACTTGAGTGTCGAGGTGAAATAAACTTGTGAGTAGTGATGGTTTTCGTTGTGATCTACTTTTATGTTTTGAAATTGAGTTTTATGTGTTGTTAATGCTGCATATTTTGAAAAGAAAAAACCTTGAGTGGATTATTAACTTGAAACTTAGTTTAATTAAAGGATACTCCATGAACAATTTAAAATGAATGAGAACTGAAGTAATATTAGTAGTTAGGAAACTTCGTAAAATACAATTTTGCTCGGGACGTACAAAATCTTAATTTTAGGGGTATTTGATAAGTGATTATTTAGACTTAAATATATGGTTAGTATAAATATCCCTAAATTAGCTTAAATTGATAGTGTTTATGCATTTTTAGTATATAAGGCATGAAGGAAAGAAACTAGTGAATTTGAGAAGAAACAGAGCCGACATGCCTAAGGAGGTTTGGTGCTTTGGCTAAGCAATGTGGCGCTGTGGGACATCTAGGCATAGCCTGGGAGTTCAATGCACGACGTAGGAGATAAAGGAAGAAAAGAGAATTAAGATAGGAAGCTCGGCGCAATGGCAGTGCCGTAGAGGTCAAGGGACCATGCGTGGGAGCCAAAGGGACAATACTAGGACCACTGAAGAGAGAAAATGCACACAGGATGCTCGACGTAGTGGCAGCAACGTAAGAGTGTACAAACATCGCCGAGACTTAAGTGACAACACAAAGAAGAGAAGAAAATAGAAAATAAAGTTCTATTTCGTGTTAAATTGTTAAGTAAGGTTTCTAATTGTTTAGAAATGTGATTAGGGAGGATGGATAGATAGGAGAATGTGGTAAACACAAAACTTACAATAGATTAGCCAACAATAACATAGTTTAGCATATGTTTACTTTATTCTTGAGTATTAAGACAATTTCAGGAGAGTAGACATTGAAGACTCTTGTGTGGTGATTTTGGTACTGTTTTTATTGATTTAATTGAAAGTATTTCATTATATCTTTGATTTCAATGAATACCACCATGTGCATGTTTGTTTCAATGATGTGTGAGTAGTTCATTAATCTTAGGGATCAATGGATCCTATGGTATGAATGCTATGCTATAAAGATGAATAAAATAGAAATATAATAAGTGCAATGGTTAGAGTTTATATTGATTTTAAGCGTAATGATAAGACCATCCTGATCACGTGTTTGTTGATATTAGATTTTAGAAGTTATCATGGCCATTGAAGCTTTTAAGCCAGATATGGACGGTACAACCTTAAAATACACAACATCGGGCGATAGTCATTGATTAGGGAGACATGGATATTAAACTTAATTGGTTATGAATCTAGAGATTTGGAAATTTCAAGCAATGTACAACTTGCATTATTCACACCAAGATGTTGAGTTCTACTTTGCACATTAGAATCTTTTTCATCACGATAGTGAGTTAAAGTGGATTAGAAGGAAATCTATATATTTTAATTAGGCATTGCACACACATAATAAATATGATAAAGCAAGTTGAAAAGCATAGCATTTTATTACCTAGGTGAATTTGTGAACTAAAATTGTCTTAATATAAGAGTTTAAGTAACTTGCATTGATTTGTTAGTATGGATTAGTTTAGTTTAGTTATAAAACAAATTAAAAGGACTTCCTTAGAAATATAGTAAAATTAAGTAAGTACAAATCGAGTGCATATACCTTTCCCTAAGGATGATATCCATAGTCAACATAAGTTGGTTACACTATTACTACGAGTGAGCTATTATACATGGGGCACGCATACCAAGCGTCTTATTATCAATTTCGTTCCCATTTGTGTAAGATTTCAGCACTAGTATTTCACAATCTATCTCTATCGAGGACCCAGCATCGTTGTCGAGATAGTAGTCCTTAGTCAACAATCCCTAATTACTCACCCTTATTATGTTCAAATTTCTAGGCCTATACTTTACTTTGTTCTTTACAATGAAACCCCTATACTGTATAATTTTCCTATTCTTATTAATATCGCACTTCATCTGAGCTAGAGCTTTAAAATTTATTAAATTGTGGAGTGAAAAAGAATACTTGGTGTCTCTTCAACATCTTCCTCTCTTTCTGACTCATCAGTGAAACTTAAGGGTGGAGAAGGTTCTCTTGGTTTTCTAACTCTTAGGTAATTCATTGAAATCCTCATTGGCCTAATAGTTATAGGTGGAACTTTGGATTTTTATTTAGGTTTCTCTACTAAAGGTGCCTTCCTCTTCTCATCTCTTGAGATTCTACCTTTACCACTTAGGGCCATTTTCCAAATAAAAAACTCACAAGTCCAAGTAACAAATAAACCTTTGGATCATAAAAACAACACTTGTTGGAAATAAATCGATAAAAACTCAAGAATTTTAAAAAGAGAAATCATTTGAAAAACTAGCTTAAAAATTCATTGAAAACTTAAAAATTGGCATCGAAGTGTTGACTCAATTATAAAATTTAAATCACTTTTCTAAATCTTGTAAATAAATTGTATGAAAAATTCTAGTCTTTTAGAAAACAAACAAAACAAAATAAAACCCCCAAAGTCAATTTAAACTCAATTGTCAAACCATTTGCAGATATTTATAAATATAATGTGATTTCAAAATCATTAAATTTGCAAACTAACAATTAATGTAGTTGCAATGCCTAATCTATTGGAATCAATGAAATATTTTGTTCAAGGTAATAGAATGAATTCTAAGAAAACACTTTCGAAATCACTAAAAAATTTGCAAAACTCATTCCAACTAAAAACTTGTTAAAGTAAAAGGCAAGGGTTTTCGTGATTAACTTCTTCAGAGTGAGTCACTCAAGATTTAAGCCCTTGAACTCCTCAAGATTATTCTTTCAAAATCTAGGCTGAAATCTCTAAAACCCTAGTTTTACTCAACACTCTCAAAATCAAATCTTGGGTTGAATGAAACTAAGTTGAGTTGAGAATGACTTAAATATTTAAAGTTTGTGCTTAGGAAGTTTCAATCTAGGCAATAAATTGAAGTGTGGGTAAAGCGATGCAACAATTTTGGTGTGTGCATGAGTTTGTGTTTGTGGCGATTTCGGTTTTTATTTTGATAAACTCAAAATCGTGCCGAGCGATTCTTAAATTTAGTGGAATCGCTAAGAAATTGCTTGGCAAATAAGTGAGTTATGAGGTGCTGTGACCCACCGATAAAAGTAGCAAACCCTATTGTGTGGGCGAATCGATGGGAATTCGCCATACCAAAATTTTTACTTAATTTGTTGGTAGCTATGACCGATTTTACTAGTGAATCCTAGTGTTATCTCATTTCGTTATGAAATTAATAGGCCTAGTTTACTATTTTTTAATTTATTTCATAATTAACTTATATATCATTCATTAAAACTTATATTATGGTAGAATTGAATGAAATCTCAAAAGTTCGATTATGATATGTAACTAACTACATAATTTTATTTAATAAATAAATAAATAAACAAGCAAGTGAAAAATGTAACTTGCATAAAGGCCATATAAACAAAAACAGCATGATCACTCCCTCTAAATTGAAATTACCTAAGAGTTTAGGCTTCAAAATAATTTGCAATACAAGATTTAAAAAATGAGAGAATGAAAACATACTATACTAAACTAAAGAAAACTTCCAATAAAATTAATTAAATATAGAATATGACTTTTTTATTGTCATTGGCTCGACTGCACATTTCTAGAAATTGGTTCGATCTCTATACTTGAATTTAAGGTTAGCCACTCTAGTACCATTCAAGAAAGTGAGTGCTCGGCCATTTATCATCAGAGTAATTATTTTTTTTCAGAATATCCATAATACCGTGAGTAGTGACTAAGAAAGGTCGCTCTAAAATTAAAAGAGGATTTTTATTAATAATGTGTGGCATGACCAAAATGTCCATGGGTACGATGTGGTTGTTCACTTGAACTAGTACATTCGTGACTACTCTTATTGGTTGAATTGAAGTACCATCAAGTAAATAAACTCATTAAGAAGCAAGTATGTCCAACTCCAATTGAGTGTGTAGAAAGAAATGTATGGCATGAGATTTATATTAGAGCTTGTATCACACTAAGCTCTGAAGTACCAAGCACATTTGATTTTAATTTGCAAGTGTATACCTCTAGGATCACTAAGCTTCACAAGACATAAATCGGGCTTTTTTTCTTAATATTCTTGGATTTAGATTTTCCCAGCTTGTGAATATTCTTCCCATTCTCTGGCTGCTTAAATCTCCATTCTTGCGTTATTTTCATTTCTTTTGAAGTTTATTCCACTTGTTCTTTTTTTTGGAATCTCTTTTGCATTCTCCATTATTACTAAATTAATAGCATAAAAAGTCATCATAATAGCTTAAATCTAGAAAATCATTATCATCAATTTTATTATCAAGTAATTCATCAAATTTTTCATAGGTATGTTTGTTATTAATTTTGAATTTATCAATTTTGTTTTCAAATTCCATAGACATTGTTCCTTCAGAAATATGAAACTTTTGACTGTTTTAGGAAAATTTCTACCTAATAGTATAGGTAAAGGGTTTGGTGATATTGAGTTTCCCATTTCCATGACATAAAAGCAGGCTGCAAATATAAGTCATGTACTTGACTAAAATGTCTTCTAATAATCCATGTGATTTAATAATCGTATTGTTTGCCAAAGTAAGATTTATAGGTATAGTAGTTAACGATCCTATCATCAATGATTCCTAAAGTTTAAGTGACATAATGTTAATTGATGCTCCAAGATTAAACATAGAAGACTCAATAGAAGAATTTTCTATTGTGATAGGTATGACATCTTTTATCCTAGCTCAGAACACTTATTAGACACTCTATTAATTAAGGATGACATCTTTTATCCTAAATCTCCATTAGATTCTTCTAAAAATTTATCTTTAGATTTAGTGAATTCTTTAGTAACCTCATCATGATTTGTTTCCGTTAAAAGCTCATTAATTTCTATTTTCTTGAATGATTCCAAAATGTCTTCTTAAGTTTCTTCCTTCCTAGCATTTGCTAATCGTTATGGAATGGTAGAAATAGAATGCATATTTTTATTCTATTCATAAATATTATTATTTTATTTGTATTGATTAACTAATTCAGAATTTTGAAACAATGATTTATAAGCTTCAATACCATAAGTATAACAGTTTGTGAAATGGTGCATATTTCAATTGTTCAGCAATCAATTTACTAGTGGGAATGATATTTGCCATGATCTATTCTTTTTCTTATTCTATAGTCTTATGTACTTTGTTTTTCTTTTTACCTCTTTTTTTGTCTTTTCTTGTGTATGTTTCTTTTTCATTTTCACAAAATAAAGTGTTAACCTGTGCTTGATTAGTAGTGTCCGTGTTTTGACTAGATCCATTAGTTTGATTACTTAACTTATTATTTTTTAGAGACATTAGATTTAATTGGTTTTCAATTCGTTCATAACCGTATCGATTTTAATTTGATTTGGAGAAATTTGTGTAAAATTTTGATGACTTTGGCTAATAAAGTTATGTAATATTTGTTCTAAATTTTGTTGCATAGGTTGAATAGTTTGTCGAGATTGCTGAATCGCTATAGGTTGTATTAGTGCTCTCGGTTTATAAGTGGTATAATTTTGATTTTGTGAACCATACCTAATGTTTGAGTTTGGTTTTCTAGTGTAATAATTGTTATATTATATTGATTTCTAGGAAGACCGGAATATTGGTTCATAACTGCGTTGACTTCTTCAGTATTATCTTCTTGTAATGTAAGGCACGCATCCATAGGATGTGTAACTTTATTGCAAAATTCATATGGTTTCACTTGATTTGATCTATCCTTTAGTAGCAATTTAACCATGCTAGATAATTCATCATCTCTTTCATCAAATTTATTACTTGTTTTATTATTACCGTCATATAGTTTCTTTCTTAATGTGTTAAGTTGGTGTAACATCGAATAATGATCTACCACATACAATATTTAATAATCTTTGTTCAAAATGATAAAGTTCTTTACAAAAGTATTATAATAAAGGGTTTTAGGTGTTTATTGTCGACAATATGAAATTAATATTCGAAATCTATCCCAAAATTCATTAAAAAATTTCATCATATTTCATTTTCACGAATGTCATTTGTCTTCTATAAGTACCAGTTTGTCTTGTAGGCATATATTGATCTAGAAAAGCTTTTAATATTTGAGCCTTTGTGGTTATCGAATCTTGTGCTTGATATTTCAATACAAAAGGAAAAGCTTTAGGTTTTACTTATTCTAACGTGCAATATATAGGTTTCATCCCATTGACTTTATGTTGGTATTACTTTATAAATTTCTAGGGGTCTTCATTGTCTTTACCGTAAAAGTTAGGTAAAGCACTAATCAATCTAGATTTAAGTTCAAATTCAGGAAATCCCTTAGGCTAAGCAATACATATCGATTCATAATGAGTAATATTTTGATTGGCTTGCCTAAAAGTAAGTTCTCTATTATTACTATTATTATCATTATCATTATTATTAATATTATCAAGGTTATTATTGGCTCCATTGTGGTAGCTTGATGTTCTTTACATTGTTGTTGTTGTTGTTGTTGTTGTCGTAAATTACGATTGAAAGGCCTATCAACCTAAGGATCAAATAGATGTAAAGATCCCATGAAATTAGAACGACGAAGTGGGTAGACCATACAACGTCTAAAACTCTTAAGAAATTATGAAAAATTTTCGACAACGACGCCAAAAATTGACACGTGTCGAGTATGTACAATAAGTTTTTCTTATATCATTATTATTTGCAGTAGTGATAAATGGGATCGTCTCTACATGGATTTATCAAACTTCTCTAGGAAAAAGTCTTTCAGTGGTTTTTATTATTTTTTACTTTAATTTAATTAATATAATTAAAAAAGAGAATTAACAATCACTAATTCAATCTATAATATTATAATAATTAACTAAACTAATTAAATTAACTTAAATATCACAATTCAAATTCACTAATATTCAAATCAAATCAACTCAATATTAAATAAATATCTAAATAAACATTTAGAATAATGAAACATTAATCCGTTTTGCGTCCAAACATGATACTCGAATTATATAGTCATGAATATACTTCGTAAAGTTTTTTAGAACATTAAACTCTAATCATAATTAAGTAAATAACTCTTATCAAGCCATTAGTTCTCCTTATACTAGAGGAAAAGCCCAAGTTCAAATTTTGTTGAGCTAACCCTTTGAATACATAAAGAAATTAACTTTAAGCAATAGAACCATATTATACTTTTTGAAAACTTTGAACTACTAAATCTAATACCTTCGAAAAACCACTTCAATATTAGACTAAAATTGATAAGTCGGTATTTATAGGTATTTAGTAATCTATTTTAGTATATTTAATTATTAAAATTATTTAAAATATATATTTAATTATATTTTTTGGTAATTTTTAGGTGAAACGGAGTGCGCGGTTGAATTCGTGGCGAAAACAAACTCAAAATGGAGTATTTACTTGTAGTGATCGGATGCCGGACAGTTTTGTCTCGAAATACGCATTGTGCGGTGGGTCGAATAACGGACAGGGTGTTCCAGCCAATCAAAGCATGCCACATCAGCGAGAAAATATCTCTAGACTAATCAAAAATCGCCACGTAGTGTCAGAAAGCCAGCGCCACCAATTAGAACGCGCCACACGTAGCCACGTCAGCCAGGAAGACACGTCACACACAAGCAACATTTCATCGCGTTTCAGACTTTGTCGATTTGCCTCGAGATCCGTGCCTGCACAAACTCCCAGAATTTTGGTGATTTTCGCGCAACTCCAGCGTCTCCAATGTACGTCCACGTGGGGAGCTATCATTCGGCCAGCCCGTCACAAGCAAGTGGTTCATCCAATCAAACCATGCCACGTGGAGCTGAGTCATCCTCTCATAACGGAACACACAGTTTTCGGTGAATAACGCGGCGCCAAATCAGCGAGTGAGCAGAGAGGCGATCCAATAAGGTGTTGACACGTGGCACGATGCAGATTTACAGCCAATCGACTATTTACACGTGGCAGAACCGAAATTTTGATCTAAAAACACCCGTACGGTGTTCCTCGACGTACGAGTCACGTCCAGAGCCCCTAAAACTAGTATCCAAGTACAATTTGGACTGTTTTTATATATTAGGAACCTAGTTATTATTGAAACAATAAGCAATTAGTATAATTTTAGATTAACTACTATTAGTTTTTAGTATAGATTTTCTACGATGATGTCCGGGTAGTTAATTCCTTGTCTAAGTCGAAGGGGAAGCAAGTCGAGATCATGGATTCAAAGTATATTATGTGAGATCTTTTATTTTATTATTTAATTAATTTAATTTCTCCTATTTCATTGTTGTTGAATTAATTATTATGATTTAGATCTATGGTATGTAAGTGGCCAGTGCATGCTTTTAGGTGGACAATCTACTATTATTTGGAATATTAGTATCCGTGTCATTGTGCTTTTAGACCAATAAAGTAACAAACATTCGCCTGTTTGCCGTAAAACCCTTTCGATTCTTGAATTTGCAACAATTGAATCTAGGTTAAATCGGTAGCGATTGCGATCCGGTTATTTAGGATTAGTGTTCCCATAGATCTATATTACTGCGGTTAGTGTGTTAACCTGATTGGCGGATGTCTAGGGTTAACATTAATTAGGGAAATAGTTAGTGGTGGACGTCCTGACCATCGAAATTAGGGGAATTAGGAATTTCTGGCGGATGTCAATTTTTCATGGCTAATTTAGGAGAATTAAATTAATAATTTATTTGGGAAAGATTGAGGACCATTGAATGCTATTGAATCTTGATTCTGATTTGTGGAACTAGAGATTTAGGTGATTTTTCATTATTGATATTAATTTTTGCGAACTTTTTATTTTTGTTAGTTTAATTAATTGTTTTATTGAATTTTATGAAAACCCTCCATTGTTAGTTAACTTGGAGTAAACTCAAGTCCTGTGGATTCGACCCCGTATTTACCACTACTACACCCTTGTGGTTGGTAACTCGATTGTGGGTTATATTTTGAACGCGTGATCAAAAAATCTCAAATTGACCTAATATATCTAAAGGTAAATACACCTTTCCAAAAGTCCTAGTTACTTCTTTAAACTAGATAATGAATCCAAATATCACAATACACATTCTAGACTATGCATGTAATACAAAGTTCATGTTTAAAATCTACAAATAATAATCTATTAAATTATTGAATCAAAGAATACGATCAGTTTAAAGCATTTAGCAGAAAATCATCACACAATGACTACATCACAAAATGGATCAAGTTCATGTTTGGACTTTATTTAGATTAATAAACTACTCACTCATATTCATAAATAACATCGCAATAAGGTAAATAAAAGAAATATATAAATAAATCTGTAATAAATAATTTGAATATTCAAATCGTCTCTAAAAGCAATGAACGGTAAAGAAATTAACTAAAACGATAAACAATGGCTTATAGAGCAATGAAATATTGATCCAAGTACTCAAGGGCAACTGATTTCATAGACGTACAGTTGTATATATAGTATTCTTAGTAGCACAAATCCCAAACTAACTTAAATGTCTCGTCGTTATCTGAATTCTTGAAATCAAACCAAGCGATTCCCTAGCGATTCGTGTTTTAAGTTGAATCACTGGGAAAATGCTTGGAAAATTATCTCAATGCTCCACCAATCTGAGTAGCAATTCCAAATACAAATCCCTTAAGAATCACTTGGTTTAAATTCTAGTTCTTTCTTGATTTGCTGATAATTCTTTGTGCGCTACTTCCATTCAAGAAAATCCTTCGTATTTCCTCCCTTTTTACTCTATTTTGTTATATATTCCAATTATCACCTTAAATAACATAAATAAGATAAAACACATGGAATATTGTCTTTTACATCTAAAATCATCCTAAATTGTACTATAAAACATGTCTAATTATCGACTTACCACGGAGTAGGGAACCCGTAAGAATGAAAAAGAAAAAAAATGTGAGAAAAAAGAGAGTGATACATAAAAATGGAAGAATGTTCATAAAAACTTTTATAAATAAAAGATTTAGCTCAAGTTATTTTAGCTAAGTCAAGTGAATTATTATTTTCCAACATTCCAACAATTGTACATGATAATAATATTTATTAATATCTAAAAAAATTCCTATCGACTTGTTTAGTGATTTTTGTATCTGGAGATTTTATATTAGTCATTGTAAGTGTGAGATCCGAGAGTTTCATAAACTTGATTAGACGACTAATTAAATATTTTTTGTATTTTATATGGCTTTAAGTATCCAAGGTGGGACCCACATGATATGGAACGAAGATCATAAGTTTAAAATATTATTTTTGCACGTCGAGTACCTTGTTGGTGTATTATACTCTATTCATCGCAAAAGGGAGTCAAGTTGAGACTTAGATGCAATGTCCGCGTGTTTTGGAGTGTGTTAGTCTTTTTCCTAATTCTTGACAAAATTGGAGTAGTTTTTGGGGTCAAATTTGTATTTAAATATAAGGAGATAAACATGAAAAAGAAAAAAAATGCAAATGACACATAAGGTCAGTTGGTGTGTAGAGGGATATATATAGGGATGAGGGCATTTTAGCTTCGTTACTAACAAAACTAATCCCCTCTTCTTGATTCTTCTTCATTTACTGTGTACACTGGCGTCATCAACCGAATGACGCATGGCATCGTATATGTCGAACTTGATAACCTCTCTATTGAATTCCACGGTTAAAGATTCGATGTGTACGTTTATCTTAGTTTTGACAGTCTTCAAGAATGGTCGTGCGAGGAGCACCAATGATGATCTAGATAGGTCTTCCCTTTTCACATCCATTATGTAGAAATATGTTGGGAACACAAATTCATTAACTCCAACTAGTACATCTTCTAATACAACCACGGGTCTGACCACTGATCGATTTGCTAATGATATCACGATCTTCATATCCTCTAGAGGTCCTGCTTTATGTGTCTCGTAAATGGATAGTGGCATCACATGTATAGAGGAACCAAGATCGAACATTTCTTTAGGAATGTTGACATCCCCTATAGTGTTGGGTTTTTCGGGTTCATATGCAGTGGAAAATCCAAAACAAAGTTTGAAAAACCCCAACATGATAGAAAATATGTTCCATTAAATTAAATATACAAAAGTAAATCATACCTTATTCCATGATTTCCCTTTTGATTGTTCGATTTTTTAAGACGTTCAAGTGCACGTCCTCTATCGAAAATCTACATACGAACGGTGACCATAATTTGGAGTGCTAGCCCCAAGAGAGATTGAAAACGATTTTTCTTTCTCTCCCCAAATCCAGAGAACTCAAAAATTTTAAAATGAAAATCTTATTTTGGTTTTAGGGTTTCATCCTTTATTTCTATGTGTAGATACGCTCTCACTTAAAATCTTATTCATAATACAACTATTGTGTTTAGGCAGTTTAAGCAAATTACACATACGCCCCTATTAATAAGTTATCATATAACAAATCGTAAGGGCTTTTATGTCATGAATTTTATCATATAAAACTCATTACTTTGGACCAATTGAAATTGTGCAAAGCCATTCTTGTGTGCGACCCAATAGGTTCATGCGACGTTGGTAGTGAACCAAAAACTATTTTGGTACACAAGTCTTAAGTGGTCTCTATCAAGACATTATGACTACCCAAGTAGCGTGAATATCAACATTGATACAACCTAATTAATAACATATATCATATTCTTTTGTCTTTTGATATCCTTTGATTAAACATAAGGCATGGAAAGTCATCCTTAATATTCAATCATACTAGTCCCGATCTTTAGGTAAACTGAAAAACACCCAAGTGACATTAATCATATCAATTCACATGAACTTGGCCATTATCAGTCTATCTTATTGAGGGATCCACCGATATCTCTCTCTATACTAGAGTGACAAATTCTATCTTGATTACACACCTTCACATATTATTCACAGGTAACCAATCATAATATTTAACTATGCTAAATTAAAGACAACATTTAACTGTGTCAAATTATCATGCTCTTAATATTGAAGTCTATGGTAATCTCAAGTCGAAGGACTAAATGATATACCTATTATGAGTAACACCTATGACTTAATCGATGTGGTGCTCTTATAGCGGGTCGATCCAATACCTTATTCCCTAACAAGTATTCATTATCTTAATATGTATCCCTATAAGAATGATCATCACATGACCATCAATCAAGATTCACACTAGTCTTAATTCATTATAGTTCCTAGTAGAATGACCGACTAGGGATATTTAGGACATTTCAACAAATACCCCTAGATCTTACTAAAAGGTAAACATGCAATCACTTACAATAAAACAATAATTTTTATTAACTAAAATTATAAGATAAACAATGTTTGTAGATTGACCTAGGGCACATGCCCTAACATATAGGTACCGAGAATGTCTTGAGATCTTTGCATTTAGGGGAGAGTTTCTTTTTTCAAGATTGCAGGGACAATTTCTCCTACTTAACTCTTTTCATTGCCCTTTAATCTCCCTTTGTTGGTGCAGAGCTCCCTGAGAAACTTTGCGTACCAGGGTACTTATTTTAATGCATAAAAAAGTGGGATGTTACTTTCTACTTTCCTAAAGGTCTCTAGAGTCTCTATCTTTCTTCCTCCCTTTTTTTGTCTATCATCAAGAGTTAGGGAAAGGGAGGTTTGGCCTAATAAATAGGTAGAGTTTCCTTTTAAGGAATATCCATTTGTTTAGAGGCTTGTCCTAACACCTCAAGTTCATTTTCCTCCTCAGTGGACAATTCCTTTAAGGTAGGTAATCTATTGGGATCGGGGTTTTTCGGTCCTTCGTATCCTCTACCACTACAAAGTGTAATGACATTGGCACTTGCATTTAGGTTTGGGCATGTTTGTATAGGCGACTTCCTTTTTTTTTTGCTAATTCTCCTAGTTGTTGTGTAATTTGGCCCACCTAGACCTCCAAGTTTTAGACCGCGACATTTGTATCACTAAGAGCTTTCTTAGTGTTTACTTAGAATCGGACGATGTTTCCAGCAAATTGACTCTATTGATCCGCTAGAGATTTAATCATGTCCTCTTGTAAGGAATGATTAGTCCCTGGTTTAGGTAATGGTTGTCCTTTAGGGGTAAAAGAAAAATAATTATGGTTTTGAAGCCCATAACTGAATTCAGGGATGTTCTTTGCCATTGCTTGATTATAGGTATTTTCGAAGGGCGCTCGAGCTTTCCTTTCGAATTGGTTACCTATAATATTGGCCAACTGATGATCTTCAAATTGAGTATGACATTCATCAGTCACATGGCTTAAGGCTGGGGAGAATTTGAAAGCTTTAACATGCGTTTGTCTATTGTTTAGGAGATGCTTCATCTGCTCAAGGATTTTATCGCGAATGTGACCGCTAGAAGCACTATCAATCATATGCCTCTCTATAGGGGACATGTCATCATTGAAGAACCGGACAATGGCCCTATTAAATTGGCCATGTTGTAGGCAATTAGAAATTAGGGGCTAGTAGCAGTCCCAATAATCAGCAAAAAACTCACCGGTCTTCAACGTAATGTTGCATTTCTCATAGTTGAGTTGGGCTACCTTATCCGCAAGGAAATATTCCATGAGGAACTTAATTATCTATCATGTCATGTCATGAGTTAATGCAGCCAGGGTGGAGATCAAAAAGCAATTGTTTGGCTTCATATTTTAAGTATAATAGGAAAGTTTTAAGCTTTACATCATTCTCTTTTGCTCAAGGAGATTTCATAGACTGGCAAATTGTTTGAAACTCCTTGAAGAATGCCACTGGGTCTTCACTCTCCATGCCATGAAAGGTGGATAGAAGGTGAATAAAAGCAGACTCAAGCTTGAAAGCTTCATCATTTGGTGGGAAGCTTATATAGAGGGGCTGCCGAGTGAGAGCATTTTGGAGATCTTTGTTGATCCACCCCATGGTAATCTGGCGATCACTACCAGCGTGGCAAGCGTCACTAGCTATAGTAGGCGGGAGGAAGCAAGACACTCTTTTTAGAGCTTCCCTAGCTAACCTATGGTGGGTTATGTCGATTTATGAATTGAAAGGTAATAGTGAATCACTAAATTTAGATCGAGTTATCCGATCGTGAATAAACTAGTAGAATCAAAATAAAAACAAAAACAAAAAATCAAACTCAATTTGGAAATGAATCCTTGGCAACGGAGCCAAAAATTGATCACGTGTCATGCGTGTCAAATATAACCTGTTATAGGTTACCAAATCCTACTAGAATATAGTAGAGGTAAGAATAGGGCCAACTTTATAAGATTCAATCAAACTGAGTTCAATAAACAAAAAAGTAAATCTGGTGGATTTTTGAAAGAGTTCTATCTAAAAGCCTACTAAACAAGAAAGTAAAATAGTTGTAAAACAAAGAAATAACGACATACCTAAGTCTAATAATCCATAATCTAGACTCATTTTGTTTCCATGTCTTGTATCATTGACTTTCAAAGATGGGTTTCAAAATAGTTTTCCCTAGATAGGCTATAGGAGTTACAACCACCAATACCCTAGTCCTCTAATCTCAATGGATATGGCAATCATTTTCTAAATACTTCTCTTACTCCACTGTACAACCTTGGGTGACTACTTTCAAGATTTAACACGAGAGTAACATTAACAGCTCTTTTGGAACACTTATACCTAGACTACCATAGGCAACCGCTCTTCGTATTTAGTCTGGTTCTTGATGCTACTCACTTAGAAGAATAAGTTTGTCAGTTTTCTCGCTCTAGGTGATTACCACTTCTCAACCCGATTGGTATCCCTGACTCAACCGGATTGATAACAGGCCCATGGATTTTATGCCTAGAAATATGCAATGAATATACAAACTCTAAACCACCATTGAGACATCGTTAAAAAAAAACATAAAGATAAAAAAAATTGAGATAAAACATTATTACTATAGAAAATAACTACTGGCTAGAGAGCTTCATCCATGACTTATGAATTAAAGAACCTAGACGGACATGGCTACTCTACCTTGCTCTACTCCTAAATCACTCTGAATACAATATATTTTCATTCATAGAGGCGCCTCCTTTATATAAGTGTGTCTGGGTAAAATAATAGCGATTGTTGGGAATAAGAACCTACTAAAATCTACTAAAACTTCTATTATGTAATGTTAGCGTCGTCCATAGCGTCGTGGTTATATGGGTACAACTCCAGGTGGCAATATGGAGATATATAGAAATTGTTGGACATCAATTCGGTCTAAAACTTCTATTTCTATGTCTAGTGCCATGGGTGACGCCATCCATTCAAGTCCTAGAGCCGTGCATCCAAGTTTGGCGTCGTGTGTTGATTCGCCCTAACGCCTTGGTGGTGCCGCTGGTCCTTTGTTGTCACCATCCATTCTTTTGTACGGCTTCAACCCAACTACTGCTTTGACTAATAGTTCACTTCTTTCTCGGAATTGTCTAATTCACACACGAAAGCAAGAATACCCTACAAATCTCCAAAGTAAAGATATATAACCATAAAACCCGATATTTGACTTGATTTACATAGCAAAACACTTATGAAAAATTGCATAAATAAAGACTCATCAATAGTATTTATAGTTATTTATTCTCGCATTTATTTCCCAACTTGTTAAGTAAATCGTAATTAGTTTGAATTAGTATAATTAGTTCAAAACCCTTTTTGTAACCTAAACTTATCCCAATTCTTTATGGATTTGACCATGCTTACCGCTACTGCAAATCAATAATAGCTCTATATATAGGATTATTATTGGTTCTGTTCGGCGCGACATTGATTGTTCATGCCATTGCCAATGACTGGTGTTGATTATCTTTTGGTTATTATAAATATTATAATAATATTAATAATAAAGAAACTTTTTACACCATTGTATCTCATGTTTTTGTAGGTTCACCTAATGTTTCACTACTCCTATAATCATGATTCATGTAAAGACTTACACTATTACAATGTGAATTGGGTAGGTATGCCATGTTATGAATAAGATTTTTGTAATCATAATTTTTTTTATCTATAAGGTTAATGTTTGTGAATTTTGTGGAGATCACTCTCATTATACTCAAGCCTGCCAAGAACTTAAATATTTTGTATGGCTATTGAGCCAATTCGGTGCAATGCTTATTGGATTTTTAAGGATTTACTATACGTGATGCAAAAAGATGAGAGAATGAAGTTGCTTTTGCAAACCTTTGCATCAAACTTGAGAGACCCATGCAACCAATTTCTAATCTAGAGGAATCCTCGAGTAATGCTACTTGTGTTATGATAGATGAGCTTACATCTGTTGTTGATTATCTAAGTGACGAGGAAGAGTAATCAGGTGAAGAACTTGAGTTGATCTCCTTAACCATTTATCATGATCGCACAACTTATGATGAAAAAAAGTCGAGAAGGAATATGAAGTTAATTTTGATAGGTTAATTGAGCCACATAAAGAGAGCAAGGAAGACCAACCTCTAGTATTAGTGAGATTGTCCACCCTAGCATGTATAAGAGTTGAATTCTACAAAGGGATGGAAGAAAAGGGGCTGTTGGAGATTTTCTACACTGTCATCACCATTATATTGGACGATATAGATGAGCCAGAAACTTATGTGTTAGAGATCCTTGATTAGCTCCAAATTCTAAATAAGGGCAGGCCAATTTCATTGCACAAAGCCACGGTGAAGCAGTTTGTTCAAGACTACTCCCAAGTAGTGGGCATCTTGTGATCATTCACGTTATGCTTAGCCAACGACTCGAAAGAAAGATGCTTGTTTGGAATCAACCTAACTTTATTTTATTTATTTCATGCATTTAATTTCAATTTAGTTTAGTTTTAAGTTTCTTAAATGTCTAATAAACTCCTGGATTTTATGAACTTTTCAGGTATATGAAAATAAAAGAGAATCGAAGAAATGAGAAAGTACATTGGGTTTGGTGTCAGGTTTGATTTTGGATATCATTTTTGTTTGCATGATAAAGAATTTTTAGGATGTTGACTGCGTATTCAGATTTACTTGTTTTAAGACTTGGTTGGATATTAAAAATCAACTTAAGTTGTTGCTTTAGTGGCAGGTCTTTAAGTAGAACCAAAGACCGGCAAGTCCATTTCGCCATCTTGATTATTTTACCCTTAGTCGGAAGATTTCGGGGCTCGCAAGTTTGGGTTGGAACCTTTATAGTCAACCCCTTTGTTTAATAGTTCTTCTTATTATCATGTTATTGCTTTGAAGTTTTTCCTTAGTCACGTAGATTGAAGAGAGATTGTATGTGTTTTTTATACATCAAAGAAATAATGTGATACTTTTGTGCTATAATCTTGACACACTACCTTACTCATCACTCATTTTGCATACTTCACAACTTCTTATATAAATATGTTTCACTCTATTAATTTCATTTATATTCTTCCATTTCTACTTTCAGTTGTTCTTTTGGAATGTATATTGGTTGTCCTGCTTTCTTGAACCTTGAAGACAAGGTTCAGGATATGTTTGGGGGGTATGTAGTTTGGATGGAATGTAGTGGATGAACAGTGAAGGTTATAGTAAAATTTTTGCAATTTTCAAAATGTTTTCAAAATCTTTGGCGAAATACATGTAATATGGTTTTATTTTATTTTAAAGATTGATGTTTTTATAGGTTGGTTACACACTTTCATACTTGTGAATTCTTTATGTTTTATTTTTCTTTATATTTTTTTGAGCTTAAATGAATGCCCAATTCTAGCTTAGGATAATGGTGGACAATTTGAGAATTCAAATATGGATTGATATTGCTATGAATGGACAAGACCATAAGTAGAGTTTAGTTAAAAAATTTATTCTTGTGATTTGTTTACCATACCAAGTCTACAGCAAAGAATACTAGTGTGGAGTTAAAGTAAAAAGCCAAATAAATCTCTACAGATTCCAAGATAGGTTTGCAATCCATTAACAACATAGTAATAACTAAAGAATAAGTTTGGTGGAAGATATAGGCCATGTTTATTTAAAGCTCTTAGCGTTTAACCTACTTATTAAGTTATCCCTAGTTAACCTAGTTGAGCAAACACAACCTAACTGGTTCATCACCTATCATGAAGCCTATAACCGTTAGCCTATAATCTTTTACCTAGTTGGAAGTTAGTCTTAGATTTGAAATCATTAAAAAGAGACATGAAAAAGAAGAAAAAGAAGAAGGAGAAAAAGAAAAAATATTTTAGGAGTGAATTATTGTTTATGTACCCAAAATAAGGGAAAATTGATCTTGATGAAAATATAATCAATCAGGTCATGTCTAGAGAGTTCCACTTAAAAAGAGTATTCATAGGAAATGGACCAGGGAGTCATATGGTTAGAAAAATGAGTATTCCACATAAAATAATATCCACATGAAATGAAGTACGAAATCAGAATGTTAAAAAGGTGAGGAATCCATAATGTGAAAACAAAAATTAAGTAAGGTGCAGTGTAAATCATTTCATGTTCTCTGAAAATCTTTTGACAACTTTATATCTAAAGTTTTCCAACGTTTCGAATCCATGAATTACTTCTCCTTGTTAACCAACCAAACCATTACAACCCTAAAGAAAGTCCTATTAACTTCAAACAATGTTTTGAATGTGTCAGTGGAGTAATTGTATAAGTTCTATTTGTGGAGTCTTAGTGTTTGAAGTTTAATTTAGAGATTGCAAGTTTTTAGCTTGTTAAAAACTCCTTAATCGTGATTAATTGATGATTTTAATCTCGAAAAAATCTAGTGTTTTACGGAGTATTCTTCGAGAAAGTAGCCAAAATATCTTAACTTAAAGTAACTAGCTTTCTTAAGTGTTCTTGTTTCAATTTAGCAAATTGCTTAAGTTGGGAATTAATGAAGCAGGAATGTATCTTGTGAATGCAATTTAAATGTTTTATACACCGTTACTCGGGAAAAGAAATTATCTAAGTTTGGGGTATTTTATAAGTCGCCAATTATGCTATGTTTTAGTGTGATGTTAATATGACTTCCAAGACTTTTATCTCCATTTATACTCTAAAGCCTTTATTTTGGTATTTTCGGGGTAAATATTAGCTATTAGATAAAAAGAAGCAATTTTCCATAAAAATCCAGTCAAAAAGAAAGAGATAGGCTTAGCGCCTTCCCATCGCCTCTAAGTGCACTCAAATTGCCAAGTAATTGATGGACCGAACTTGACCGGATAAGAGGACACCCACTGGAAACATTACGTATGAAGCCTTGTGAAGATCCAGGAGAAAACAAAGATCAAAATCTAAGGGGAAGGTTAGCGCCTTACACAAGGCACTAGCAAGGCACTAGGCTCGGATCAGGACAAAATGAGAGGAAAAATAGAGTATCTTAGTGCTTTCTTAATGATTTCTAGCACCTTGGAGTCTTGCACACACGTTGTTGGATAATTCCTAAGATTGACAGTTCCGTATTTTACAGAATCGCAAGATTCAGTATTAGATTATCTTTTATCAAATTTATACTATAAATAGGAAATTCTAGAATGGCTTTGGGGACCTCTCTAATCTCTTCTCCCCTCTTCTCATCTCTTCTTTACTTTTTTTCTTTTATCATTATATTTTGATTTCCATGACCATAATTAGCTAAACTATTATATACATCAAGGAAACTTCTAAGTGATTTATGAGATTCATATGTTAAATTCCAAATTTTTCATTATGGTCTTATATTTTTTATTGCACTATTTATAATAGATTAGATTGATGACAATCATCATATAAATGGCCAATGCATGTGTGAGTGTAAGAGATATTTGCTAGTGATCTTACCGTCGCTCGATAAGGGGGATCAGGTTAGGTGGCAAGTGGGGCCTTGTCTGTTGGCAATCAACGTGCCCTTGTGCAATTGGGATATGAGAAGGGTCGCGATGTTTTTAATCTCCACGTGACTGGTGAAAGAATTTGACGCTAGTTACTACTATTGATAGATAGTTCATTGAAAATCTACGGCATATCCTGCAGGTTTTGAGGTTTAGTTAGTATATGGTTGTGTTGGACGTTCCTTCGATTGATATGAAGAGAACGAGGTGGCATGAGTCACTATAAGCCTATTTATAAGAGTTAATGAAAAATAATCTTCTTGAATCGAAGACTAATTTATATTTAAATTGGTCTAAGTGTCTCTTTGATCTGGAATTATTATAATAATTTCAATTTCATAGTATTTATAGTTATTTGTTCTCGCATTTATTTTCGAACTAGTTACTTAATTAATAATTAGTTTACATTAATATAATTAGTTCAAACCCCCTTTTGTAACCTAAAGGTATCCCCAGTCTCTGTGGATTCAACCTAACTTATTGCTACTGCAAATCAATAGTAGCCTAATATCTGGGCTTATTATTGGTGTCGTTCGACATGACATCATCATAATTTTGGACAAAGTGATGAGTTTTAAGGTATTTGATAAATCGATAATTATATATTGTTTTATACAACATTTTAGGAAGAAATGAAAGAAAAAAAAGGAAGAAAAGTAAAGAATTGAACTAAGATTAAAGTTATATGAAGTGTGATAAGAGGTAATCTAATACTGATGATGTCGCTACACAAATCGATGAACCACATAGACTTATTTCCATCGATTTTCTCAACGATTTAGTTGAGAAGGAAGATTTAGTCAAGATTCGTTAATGTAGGTTGACACATGTCGAGCGTGTACAATAAGGTTCATGTGTATCCTTATTACTTGTAGTATTGATAAGTTAGATAGTCTCCGCATGGATTTATCAAAATTCTCTAGGAAAAGTCTTTTAATGGTTTTTTATTATTTTCACTTTAATTAAATTAAAACGGAATTAAAATCACTAATTCAATGTATAATATTATAATAATTAACTAAACTAATTAAACTAACTTAATCATCACAATTCAAATTCACTAATATTCAAATCAAATCAAATCAATAATAAATAAATATCTAAACAAACATCCCAAGTAATGAAACATCAATCCGTTGCGCATCCAAACATGTTACTTCAATTATATAGTTATGAATATACTTTATAAACTATTCTATATCATTAAACTGTAATCATAAGTAAGTAAATGACCATTAGCAAGCCATTAATTCCCCCTATACAGGTGAAAAAATCTATGTTCTAATTTTATTGAGCTAACCATTTTGAATACACAAAGAAATTAAATTTAGGCAATAGAACCGCATTGCACTTTGTGAAAACTTTGAAATACCAAATTTAATACCTCGAAAAGCCATTTCAATATTAAACTAAGATCTTTAATTCACTTAGGGGATCTAAATAGTAATAGACCTTTCAAACAATACTAGTTACTACTTTAAACTTGATAATGAATCCAAATATCAGAATACACCTTCTAGACTATGAATGCAATCAAAGTTCATTATTAAAATCCGCAAATAATAATCCATTAAATCAGTGAATCAAACATTACAATTGGTTTAAAGCATTAAGTACAAAATCATCTCATCATGACTACATTAAAAAATAGATCAAGTTCATGTTCGGACTTTGTTTAGATGAATGAACTACTTACTCATATTCATAAATAACATTGCAATAAAGCAAATAAAAGACATATATACAAACCTTTGGAATAAATAATTTGAATCTTCAATTCGTCTCCAAAAGCAATGAACAACAAAGTAATAAACTAAAACAATAAAAAATGACTCCTAAGGAATGAAATATTGATCTAAGCACTCAAGGACAACTGATTTTGTAGCCTTATGGTTATATATATAGTATTCTAGGTAGTACACATCCCAAACAAACTCAAACATCTAATGGTTATCTAAAATTCTTGAAATCAAACCCAACAATTCCTCAATGATTCATGTTTTGAGTGGAATCACTAAGAAAATCATTAGAAAATAGCCTTAGTGTTCTATTGATCTGAGTAGTGATTCCTAATACAAATGCAAAATCGCTTACGAATTACTGGCTATAATTTTCAGTTCTACCTTGATTTACTGATGGTTCCTTACATACTCTTTCCACTTGATCGAATCCTTCATGTTCTTCTCTTTTTACTATATTTCTTAATATATTAACTTATCAGATACCCCCAAAATCAACACTTTACGATCCCGAGCAAAGGAATACTATCAATTATATTATCCTTTCTTCCCTTATTTTTGTTTCCTAATTATGTACTCTTATTCCTTGACAAGCTAATAATTAGACATATTTTATAGTGTAATTTAGGTTGATTTCGGGCATAAAGGTTGATATTACACTAGGTATTCTCTTGTTTTTGTGATATCAGGTTTTAAATAGGAAAATGATGAAATGAAAGAAAAGCAAAACAATCAACTGAAAAATATACCAGCGATTAGCCAGCAATTCAAAATAACACTAGGAATCGCCTTCTAAATCGACAACTGAAAAAGGCCAGCAAATCCACAGCGAATTAGAGAATGAACTTTACATTTCCAGCAGAATCGGTGGAGCAATGAGAGCTAAATATAAGGATTCACTTAACGATTTTTGTATAAGTTAGGAATTGCTGAGAAATCACTAAGGTCGATTATTGATTTTCTAAATTAGTATGAAGAATTAGAGTTTATCTAAGATATGTATACGTAGGGAGACTACAAAAAGACCAGAGAGCTTCAAAATATTCTCCTAATTCTTTCTTTTTGCTTTCCTTTTGCTCTATATTAGTTTTATTGTCTATCTTTAAAGATACTTTAGAGCTTTGATTTATATTAAGGTTATAGTTATTTATTATGTCTTAAATTATATTTATATGTTGTTTATTTCCAGCATGAGTAAGTAATCTACAAATCTAAACAAACCCACATGTAATATATTTTAGATTTCTAGATAGTTATAATTAAAGAATTGTGTGTTTATGCTTTAAATCTATTCATATATGTCAATCACCGAATTAACGAGTCGCTTTAGCGTATTACAACTAAAGGAGATTAGTATTGCGTGCATAGTTGCAAAGGTGTTATGTGATATTATAATTCTGAATCTATCTCTATAGTTATTAACAACAATTATAGAAGTAAAACTAGAATTAATCTATATGGCATTTTTCAAGTGGATGTTCTAGGTGATTGTGTAGCTATACAATGACAAGAATGTGGCATTTCCATTAAATTAAGGAAAATTGGTGTTATAATGTTTAATGATTCTAAGATTCCATGTTTTGTAATTAGTGATATTATGTTATAATGTTTGATAGTAATCCAAATATATATTATATTGTTTAATGGGGGTTTGTTTAGATGTTTATTTATTTGTATTGAATTGAATTTGAATATTGTTTAGTTTTCTTTTGAATTTGAGTTGTTTAAATTAATTTAGTTAGTTTGGTCATTTAAATTAGTAATCATAGTTGTTAGTTATTTAATATTTGAATTCCAATTTAATTAGATTAACTAAATTAATAAAAAAAAGGAAAAAAATCACTTTCCTTTGAGATTTCAAAAATCCTTGTGGAGACGTTACCCCATTTACCACTCATACAAGTTAATAGTAAAATACTAGAAATTATTGTGCATGGTCGACATGTGTCAGTTTTTGGCAATATTTCCACTGATTATTAGATAATTTTAAAGGATACTAGACGTTTTATGGTCTACACACTTCGTCGTGTCAATTCAACTGATCTTTACAACCATTTGATCCTGATATAGATATAACTTTTAATCGGAGTTTAAGACAACAACAACTTAGGGAAAACTTAGCTAATAGAATGGAAGATAATAATGACAATATTAATGAAAATTTCATTAATAATAATAATGATAATAAAATTACCAATAATAATAAAGAACTCACTTTTAGACAAGCAAATCAAAATGTTAAAGCATATGGGCCTATGTGTATAGCATACCCCAATGGATTTCATGAAATTGAATTTATATATGGATTTATTAGTGTCTTACGTAACTCCCATGATAAAGACAATGAAGACCCACATAAATTTACAAGGGAGTATCAACATAAAGTTAATGGAATGAAACCAAAAGAAGGAACTTTAGAACAAATCAAACTTAAGGCTTTTCTTTTTGCATTGAAAGATCAAGCACAAGACTAGTTATTCTATCTTTCCACAAGATTCGATAACTGCATGGACTCAAATATTAAAAGCTTTCCTAGATGAATATATGCCTGTTAGAAAACTTAGTTCAAATATAAAGCAAATCGCAGTTGCTAAGATGAAAGATTATGAAAACTTTCATGAATTTTGGGATAGATTTCAAAGACTAATTTCTTCTCGTCAGCAACACGGATATACTCAAAGAGCTTTACTAAAATAATTTTATGAAGGACTCAATCACTTTGAACAAAGACTACTAGATACAATATGTGGTGGATCTTTATTTATAACAACACCTACTCTAGCGAAAGAAGCAATTAATTAAATAGCAAAACAATCTAAACAATATGGTGAAAAGGTTTAATCCTCAAGAAAGAAACTCTATGAAGTAGATAATAAGAAAAATAATGCAACCAATAATAAAATTGATGAATTATCTAAGATGGTTAAGTTGTTAGTTAATGATAGATCTAGTCAAGTTAGGCTTATAGATTATGTAATATGGTTACACATCCTATAGATGTGTGTCCTACTGTACAGGAAGAAAATATTGAAGTGGTTAATGCAATGATGAATCACTTTTTTGGTCCCCCAAGAAATCAATAATACTTATTATCTACGAAAATCGAATCCAAATCTTAGTTATAGTCCTCAAAATCAGAATTATAATACTTAATCTATGAATCTAAAACTAGAGCAAATATTGCATAACTTGATGAGTCAAGGTCATCAAAACTTTACATAGATTTCTCAAAGTTAACTTAAGACTAAAACTAACATTAATGAATTGAAAAACCAGTTAAGTTAAATGAATTTACAAATAAATAGGTTTAGTACTCAACAGATTAATCAAGCTAAAGCACCTACTTAAGGCAATGCTGCTCCTACTAATCAAGAATAAGTAAATGCTATATTCAACGATAAGAAAGACACAACTATAATTGGCAAGAGACCTAAAAAAGTAATAAAAATAATGTTAATAAGATTATTTTTAAAAGAAGAAGAAGAAATGATGGTTAATGATATTCCTACTGGAGAATCGATAGCTGAACAATTGAAATATGCGATTTTTCTCAAAAGTTTGTACCTGTAACGACCTGTTACCTTAAACTAATTATTAGTGTGAATTTAAATCCTAGTTAACCTGAGTTAGGTTCTTGGGTAAGTTTGACATACCTTGATTAGCGTGTACGTGTTTTTGTGTAATGGTTTGTTTTTTTTTTGAATGTTTAATGAATTCATAGGTTGTAGTATAAAAGAGAATTTATATACAAGCCTATAATTTAAAAAATATGTAAACAAAAAATAAATAGCTGGTACACAAAGTAAGACGAGGGGTCGTGAAATGAATGTGCACACATGAGAATACTCGTAGGCATATCCGATGAATTTATTAATAAGAAAATACATGAGATATATATTGATATATACATATATATTGAAAGTATAAAATTAATTTGAATTATATTGATCATCGGATCGCATCGAGATGAGCGTAAGTGTCGATGATATCAAAATGTGTGTAACTTTAGGAATGTCTTATTAGCACATCAATCATTCGATCTGTCTCAAGAAAGAGTGACACGTATCTCGAGAAAAACCCATATATTTAAACAAAAACCTTCAAACATATCCTCCCAATTAGTCGAGTGAGAGAGCGGCTGAAGGTTTGGTGTTCAAATATTGAAGGAATCAATAAGAGAAGTTGTTTTGATATGAATTTATGAGCTAAAACAAGTGGAAATATTAGATCATCACTGTTAGTAAGTTTGGTTTTGATATTTTTAAAGTTCAATTTGATAGTGGGTGATGATATATCTATAAATTGTTGTGTTTGATTATTGGAAATGGACCGTTACCTCATTAGAGGTCCTCCTTTATGTATTTTGGGATTGTTGGTTGTTGTTGTAATGATTTGTGGATGGAATAGTGGTTGCTACCTTATGCACTATTGAGACATTATATGGTAGAGCACGCTACACGTAGCAGAGAGGCTCACTATTTCTTCCGTTGACATGAACTCGACTGGTGGAGCGCACTCCACCAATTGAGGGGAGCGCGCTCCCCACCAAGAAAATAACAACTATGTTGTAAATTGGATAGAACTTCTTAAGGTCTTAGGGATTGATTTAGGGGTTCTAAACACATGGTATTGGGCCTATATTGATGACAAATGGTTTTTGATAGGTACTAGATCACTAGCAAAGCGTGAGTGACCCGAAAGGTTAGAAGATTTCTTAATGAAAACCTAAACCAAGGTAAGTGTGGATTCGGTTATTTATTAATGTTGTTTGACTATCTAAGTATATATAGTTCATTTTGTTTATGGACTCAATATGGAGACTATGTACATTATGATGGTTTTAATAAATGGAAAACGATGTTTAATGTGATTCACGAGAGTAAGCCCCCGGAACTAAGACTAGGTTATATAGGAGATGGTTTACATTCCTAGACTATAGGTAACTTTCTACTCAGTTTGATAGTTACATACTCACTAGAGAGTTTTTGACAGAACAATTTGATATTAATGGATTAACTAGATAACACATCAGCCAATGTGTTGGTGTAGCAATCATATTAATGGTGTCAGTAGGTAATTGACCCTAGTCTTATTAATAAAATGGGAATCATAGTGTAATAGTCATTGACGGTTTGACTTGCCAATTACTTATTGAATCATATGCTTTTCATAATCACATTAGTTAACTTTTGTGCATATTGTTATTGCATAATGTTGTTGATTATTATATGGAATGAGCTTTCCTGTATATATATACACATTATTTAAGTTATTTTTTATATGAATAGGGTTGGAGAGGTTTATAAACAAGGTTTTCAGTTTAGATAAACTCTGTACTTATATATATATCGTTTAATTATCAAAAAATGTTTTAATTTTTCACTATGTGTATTTTGAATTATTTATTTGATATCGATATACATGTTGAGTTTATCAAGTACAGACAGAGAGGGTGTTAGCTCTAGTTAAGTCTAGCTGGGTTACCGGGGCTTAGTTAGGGTTTCAGGCCGACTGTAGCCCTAATCGGGATATGGGATGCTACAGTACCCATGGTATTTAGCCAGAGTTGTATCATATGGAAAATCTTTACAAAAAGATGAATTAATTGATGAAGATAAAAATGATAGGATTTCTAATAATTCTAATGAATACCACCCTTAAAATAAATAAAACAAAGCGAGAAATCTTTGAAGGAACAATGTCTATGGAGTTTGAAAATAAAATTGTCACTTATCATTTTAATGATGAATATATCTATGGAAACTCTGATGAATTTGATAATGAACAAACCAAGGATAATGAATATTTAGAATTAAGTCATCATGAAGCTGAAATATATACGATTAACGCAGTAACAATGGAAGATAGAAATGCTAAGACCATGAACAAGCAAGGTGAAGATACCTTGGTTACGCGTCGTGCGTGCCAAATAAAACCACAATCGAGTTACCAACTACAAGGGTGTACTAGGGGTAAATACGGGGTCGAATCCACAGGACTTGAGTTTTACTCCAAGTTGACTAAAAATGGGGGGTTTAAGAAAGTTCAATGAAATAATTAACTAGACTAGCATAAATAAAAAAATTCACAAAATTAATATTAATGAGAAGAAATCACCTAAGTCTACGATTTCACAAGCAAGAATCAAGATTCAATGGCATGTAATGGTCATCAATCATCCCAAAAAGTTATTAATTCAATTTCTCTAAGATTAACTATGAAAAATCGACGTCCGCCAGAAATTCCCGATGTCCGCTACTAGCTATTTTCCTAATGAATGTATAACCCTAGACATCCGTCAATCTGGTTTAACACACTAACTTCATTAATTTGGGTTTGTGGGAACACTAATCCTAAATAACTAGATCACATCTGCTTCCGATTTAACCTAGATTCAATTGTTCCACGCTCAAGAACCGAAAGGGTTTAACGGCAAATGGGTGAGTGTTTGTTACTTTATTGGTCCAAAAGCACAATTACATAGATACTAATGATCCAAATAACTATAGGTTGTCCACCTAAAAAAATGCACTGGCCACATACATACCCTAGATCTAAACGATATACTTTAAAATCTACAAAATAGAAATAGGAGAAATTATATCAAATTAAATAAAAATCATAGATCTCACATAATATTTGCCATGAATCATGAATCCCACTTGTTTCTCCTTTGACCTAGGAGAAGATTGGTCTAGCTAGACATCATCTCTCTAATCTCCAAGTACGAAAACTTGTGTGTGGAGGCTCTAATGTGTTCTCCCCGTATGAATACGCTAGTTTCTAATATGAAACAAAACATAAAATTGCTCTCTGGAGGTGACATAAACTAATTCTGGGGATTGGACTCGTAACCCGTGCACCGAGGAGCATTTATGGATTGTTTTTTGGGATAAAAATCACTTATGTCCACTTGTACGCAGCCGATTGGTTCATTTCATGTCGAGCGCCTGACGTGGCATCTTCTGATTGGCTAAGAGAATTCTAATGATGTGCTAGTTTAGAGGGAGCGTGCCACGCGGCTGACAAGGAAGAGGAGTGAAAGTCGTGCGAATTTATCAAAATTTTGGGAGATTGTGCTGACGCCCATCCCGTGGACGAACTGATGGAGGCTGAAGCGAGGAAAACTGGTTTTGCTGTGATGTGATGATGTGAGACGCCACGTGGCGACGTCTGATTGGTTGAGTAAATGGAGACGCTGACATGGTGATTGGCTAGTAGAGAGAAACGCTGTTGTTTCGCACAGTTTTGTGCGATTGTACATAACCTCGAAGCGACCCGTGTCCTAGGCTGGCCAATGGCACGCTACTACGCGGCAGGCATTACTTGGTCTACTATCTTTTATCTACTCACCGCACAATACGTAAATCGATGCAAACTTCTCGGCATCCGATCACTGCTAGTAAATACTCCATTTTGAAAATTTTTCTGCCACGAATTCAACCGCGCACTCCGTTTCACCTAAAAACGACCAAAAATATAATGAAATATATATTATAGAGACTTTACATTATTAAATATACTAAAATAGCCTACTAAAAATATATAAAAACCAACTTATCAAATACACCCAAACTTAAGAATTTGCATATCCCGAGCAAAGGTATAAATGACAAGACAAACTAAACTAAACTATGCCTATACCTATACCTACACCTACTTCTGTCTCAAAATTCATGGAGTCCCTTTGATTTACATAGTCACCAAATTAACAAGTAACTCATAAAGTTTCAGAGTTATTATATGTCAAGACTTGTAACTCTAACATAATGAAGATCACATTTTAAAGATAGATCCAGTCAAGAAAAAGGTCATCAACTACTCACGAGTTATCTTGGTCTATACATTAAAGCACGCAAGTTTAAAATCTCACTTAATTAAGAGAAAATACTCGAGCTAAATCTTTTATTTGAACAGTTATCACAACTTCCACCTTTATTCATCTTATTTTCTCTATTTTTCCTCAAATTTTTCTTTCAAGATGTACGATCCCTGCTACATTTTATGTGGATCGCTTTTCTCACTTTTTCCACAATAAGATTCCCTGCACCATTTCCTGTGGAAACCTGTGAGACTCTCAATTTTGTTTCAAGAAACTCATGTTAGCCCTTCTCACTTTCACTATAATCAAGCAAATCCCCCAGTTTGGATCAAAATATCAATACATGCGTAATTCCAACCATCTATTCCCTTTCGCTATCTTGCACAAAATCCAACCATCAACTAAGTCCCTAATCATGAAATTATAAAAATGCTGAGCTACAGACTTAATCGAATGTTTCTCCCAGTTTTCTTAGAGTTTCAAGTAAAAAAGGCAACTGTAATTTACTCATCCACAACAAAAGGCATGAACAAAATTTTGGGTGACCCTAAATAACTAATAAAAATAAAAAATACTAAATACAAATATGCATGAAAGTGTATCAAATACTAATGAAATTCGAAAGGAATATGAAGGGACAAGAAGTGAAAGAAATTGAAGAAATGATATAAACACCACCATTACCATCTGATATCCGCATATAACCGCATACAAATAAATAACTAAATAAACGACGTCACCTACGGTCTTTCGCAAAAGAATCTATCCAAAACAATCCACAATCCCTATAACACCCCCAAACTTACTCCGAACCTTGTCCTCAAAGTTCGAAGCAAGTCGAGAGGTCCACGAATAGAAAACAAACAAGATGGTGAAAGAACATAATAAATATTAGATGATGGAAATGATACAAATTCATGCAAAATGATAAAAAATACGAAAATAAATAAACCAAATGATACTTATCAAAGTTTAGGCAGCCTCCCAATAATGCTTCTGGTTAAAGTCGTTGGCTCGACTTGGTTTGTGTTTGTCAATCACTATAGACTGACATTGCAAGTGAGACGACCTCCACATTATGGCTCGGGAACTCTTCAAAGAAGCTCTTCAATCTATGGTCGTTCACCTTAAATGCATTACCAGTCTCCAAAATTTGAATCTCCACTGCTTCGTGATCATACAATGCAGTCACAACATATGAGCCTATCCACCTCTATCTTAACTTACTTGCAAAAATCGTAAGACATAACCGAAATAAAAGCACTTTCTGACCAACACGAAAAGACTTCCTAGAGAGATTGCTATCATGGAACGTTTTTTTTTCTTAATAAATCCGCGCATTTTCATTCGCGTCATTCCTGATTCACTCCAATTCTTAGAGAGTGAGCTTTCTCTATTTTCCTGCCTCATCGAGCTTCATATTAAGCTGTTTCACAACCCAGTAGGATTCGTGCTCATGTTCGACTGCCAGGTTGAAAGCTTTACCAAATAAAATGCGATATGGGGACATCCCAATAGGCATTTTAAATGTCGTTCGGTAAGTCCACATTACATCATCAACACGTGAACAACAATCTTTACGAGTAGGATTCACCTTCTTTTCCAAGATGGATTTGATCACTTTATTAAAGATCTCTACTCGACCACTCGTTTAGGGATAATACGCTGTAGGCGTTCGATGAGTGATATTGTACCCCCTTAGAAGACTTTCAACCGTACGGTTGTAGAAGTGAGTGCCTCTATCACTGATCAAGACACGTGGGATACCAAATATTGTGAAAATCCTTGATTTGAGGAATTCACATACCACTTTAGAGTCGTTAGTGCGCGTAGCCTAAGATTTCACCCACTTAAACACGTAGTCCACCGCCAAGAGTATGTAAATATTACCAAATGACACTGGAAATGGTCCCATAAATTCTATACCCCAAACATCAAATATCTCACAATTATGAATCGGGGTAAGTGACATTTGGTCTCGATGACTAAGGTTACCATTTTTCTGACAGTTAGGACAAGTCTTGGTAAACATGTATGAATCATGAAAAGTGGTGCGCCAGTTGAACCCACTCTTAAGAACTTTCCTAGCTGTCCGACGGGGATCGAAGTGGTCACCGCAGGCGTAAGTATGACAAAAAACCAATATGGAGTGACTCTCAGTCTGAGGAACACAACGCCTGATAACCATGTCGGAGCAGAATTTCCATAAGTACCGGTCACCCCATACATAGTACTTAGCATCGCTCATAACTTTAAAATTCTGAGCCTTCAAAAGGTGAGGAGATAGCTCACCTGAAGTGATATAGTTCACCAAATCAGGGTACCAAGGGACATCTTCCATAACACCATAGATGTACTCGTCAGGGAAATCATCCATAAGTGGGGTAGGACTCTTACCATTCTCAATTCTGCTGAGATGGTTTGCGACTAGATTCTTTGCACCACTTTTACCTTTGATTGTGATGTCAAACTTCTGTAGTAGGAATATCCATCTAATGAGCCTAGGTTTGGCATCCATTTTACTCATCAAGTACTTCAAGGCAGCATGATCAGAGTAAGTGATAACCTTGATACCCAAATGATAAAGCCGAAACTTCTCGAATGCGAATATAACGACAAGGATCACCTTCTCAGTAGCAGTGTAGTTCATTTAAACCACGTCTAGAGTACGAGAAGCATAGTAAATGACATGTGAAGCTCTCCCAACTCTCTGTCCTAAGACTGCACCCACTACATAATTACTAGCATCATACATAATGTCAAACGGAGGCTCCTAATTAGGGGCCTGACACAATGGTGTGCTAGTATGTGAGTCTTTCGGTGCATCAAATGCACTCTTACATGCCTTATTAAACTCAAAAGGTACGTCTTTTTGAAGTAGATGGCATAAGGGTTGTGCAATTTTTGAAAAGTCCTTGATGAAACGAAGGTAAAAATCGGCGTGTCCAAGGAAATATCTAATGTCCTGCACATTCGAAGGGTAGGGAAGTTTCTTGATAACATCAATTTTTGTTTGATCTACCTCTATGGTCGTGGCTGAGATAATGTGTCCCAAAATAAGACCTTGGTTAACCATAAAATGACACTTTTCATAGTTCAAATCTAGGTTCTTCTCGATACACCTGCTGAGTAGCTTTGTCATATTAATGAGACAACTATCGAATGAATCACCGTAAAAAGTAAAGTCATCCATGAAGACCTCAATGAAATGCTAAAAAACATCTGAAAATATACTCACCATACACCTTTGAAATGTGGCAGGTGCGTTGCATAACCCAAAGGGCATGCACTGATAGGCAAAAGTGCCAAACGGACAAGTGAAGGTCGTCTTTTCCTGGTCTTCAAGCGCTACCGATATCTGATAAAAATTAGAATAAGCGTCAAGACAACAGTAATGAGAACGACCGGCTAGTCTCTCCAACATCCGATCAATGAATGATACGAGGAAGTGATCCTTCCTCGTGGAAGCGTTTAACTTCCTGTAGTCAGTGCATACCCACCATCTATTTTGAATGCGGGTTGGAACCAACTCACCATGTGAATTGGTGACTACCGTGACTCCCATTTTCTTAGGGACTACCTGGATAGGGCTTACCCGTTTACAATCAAAGATGGGTAAATCATGCAAGCATCAAGGAGCTTTAGTATCTACTTCTTCACGACATCCATCATAGCCGGATTGAGCCTTCTCGACGCTTTTCTCGTAAGTTTTGACCCATCTTCCATATATATATATATATATAATGCATGCAAGTGGAAGGGCTCAAACCTTAGATATCCGCTATATTCCACCCAACAGTACTCGAAGGAGCCTATCTTCCTCCAAATGTGTAAGTTTGGCAGAGATGATCACAGGGAATGTGTCATTCTCACCCAAAAACACATACTTTAGGTGCTCGGCTAATTGCTTCAGCTCAAGTGTGGGAGCTTTAACTAAGGAGGGAGAAAGTTCGAAGTCAGAAGTAGGCAACTCCAAATGATAAACACTTAGGGGCAGGAGTTGTAATGAATTCAACTCGAAAAAACAACCTCGACATTAGTATCGAAGGTCAAAACACTCTCGTGGACTTGAGTAGTGTAGAGATGATGCTCTAACACTACTTTGACTTCATCATCACCACTTGTGAGCAAGGTCTGCTCATCGAGTGGATCCACTTAGTCCATGGTACACACCAAGGATGACTCATCACTGAGGTATCGAATCGCGTCATAGATGTTAACCTTGATGACTTCACTATCAAACTCTATGGTAAGAGATCCATCATCAACATATATCTTCATATTCACCATTTTCAAAAATAGATGTGCAATGATTACTGACGAAGCATTAGGGAATGGCTCCTCTTTCGTATCTACCACGTAGAAGTCAGCATGAAATATAAACTAGTTCACTCGGACTAGAACATCCTTAAGAACACCAACGGGCCTTACAACTGAACGATTTGCCAACTAAATGACAATACCAATCTCTTCTAATGGGCCTACATGCAATGTCTCATAAATAGACAATGACATGACATTAATGGAAGCACCAAAGTAGTACATAGCCCTCTGAATGCTTACATCACCTATAACACAAGGTATTGAAAACATCCCAGGATCCTTGAATTTAGGAGGCAACTTTATATGTAGGATAGCCATGACGGTTTCTCCCATTTGGACTTTTTCGTTGCCTTTCAGTTTTCATTTGTTAGAACAAAGTTCTTTAAGAAAATTTGCATACCTAGGGACTTGCTTTAGAGCGTCGAGGAGTGGAATATTGATTTCCATTTGCCAAAAGGTCTCGAGAGTTTCTATATCTCCATCTTTTTTCTTATTAAAGATGAGTCATTGTGGAAAAAGAGGTTTGACCTTAAATGTGTGTGGTGCTTCCTTTTAAGTAGTTACCATCTATTTAGGGACAAACGAAGTCACTACTAACTTATGTTCTTCCTCATTTGCATGGTCTTTGGCATCGGATGACCCATTGTTCCTTTTAGGTCCCTCCAGCTCTTTATCACTTCGGAGCGTAACTGCGTTAGCACTCAAATTAGGATTCGGGTAAGGTTGCGAAGGCAACTTTCCCTTATCCTCAAGAAGTCCATTCTGTTGTTTCACTTGGTCCACTTGAACTTGAAGAGTTCAGACCGTCGATTTGGTTTTTGCTTATGGATTTCTCGGTGGTAGCCTTGAATTCGGCCATTTCACTCATAAATTGGTTGTGTTGGCCCATAAAGGCTCTCAACATATCCTCAAGTGAAGAGGAATTATTAGAGGGTATAGGCAACAGTTCCTAGAAGCTCCCTGGCAACGGCGCCAAAATTTGGTCACATGTCGTGCGTGCAAAATATAATCCGCAATCGAGTTACCAACCAAAGGGGTGTAGTAGTTGTAAATATGGGGTCGAATAAACAGGACTTGAGTTTTAATATGAATTGATAAGCTAAAAAAGTGGAAATATGAGATCATCACTTTTAGTAAGTTTGGTTTTGGTATTTTTAAAGTTCAATTCGATAGTGGGTGATGATATCTTTGTAAATTGTTGTGTTTGATTATTGGAAATAGATTGTTACCTCATTAGAGGCCCTCCCTTATGTATTTTAGGATTGTTGGTTGTTGTTGTAATGATTTGTGGATGGAACAGTGGTTGCTTCCTTATGCACTATCGAGACAGTATATAGTAGAGCACGCTACACCTAGTCGATGAGCTCACTCCTTCGTCCGTTGACATAAACTCAACTGATGGTGCGCACTCCACCAATTGAGGGAGCGCGCTCCCCACCCAGAAAATAACAACTATGTTGTAAATTGGATAGAACTTCTTAAGGTCTTAGGGATGGATTTAGGGGTTCTAAACACATGGTATTAGGCCTATATTGATGACAAATGGTTTGTCATAGGTACTAGATCACTAGCAAATAGTGAGTGACCCAAAAGGTTAGGGATTTTATTAATGAAAACCTAAACCAAAGTAAGTGTGGATTAGATTATTTATTAATGTTGCCTGACTATCTAAGTATATATAGTTCATTTTGATTATGGACTGAATATGGAGACAATGTACATTATGATGGTTTTAATAAATGGAAAACGATGTTTAATGTGATTCAAGAGAGTAAGCCCCTGGAACTAAGACTAGGTTATATAGGAGATGGTTTATATTCATAGACTATATGTAACTTCCTACTCAGTTTGATAGTTACATACTCACTAGAGAGTTTTTGATAGAATAATTAGATATTAATGGATTAACTAGATAACACATCAGCCAATGTGTTGGCGTAGCAATCGCATTAATGGTGTCAGTAGGTAATTGACCCTTGTCTTATTAATAAAATGGGAATCATAGTGTAATAGCCATTGACGGTTTGACTTGCATCAGTTACTTATTGAATCATACACTTTTCATAATCACATTAGTTAACTTTTGTGCATATTGTTATTGCATAATGTTGTTGATCATTATATGGAATGAACTTTCATGTATATATATACACACCGTTTAAGTTATTTTTTATATGAATAGGGTTGGAGAGGTTTATAAACAAGGTTTTCAATTTAAATAAACTCTATACTTATATATATCGTTTAATTATCAAAAAAATGTTTTAATTTTTCACTATGTGTATTTTGAATTATTTATTTGATATCGATATACATGTTGAGTTTATCAAGTAGAGACAGAGAGGGTGCTGGCTCTACTTAAGTCTGAATGGGCTTAGTTAGGGTTTCGGGCCGAGTATCGCCCTAATCGGGATATGGGATGCTATAGTACCCGTGGTATTTAGCCAGACTTGATTCATATGGAAAATCTTTACAAAAAGATGAATTAATTGATAAAGATAAAAATGATAAGATTTATAATAATTCTAATGAAGATCATTCCTTAAAATAAATAAAGCGAAACTAGATATCTTTGAAGGAACAATGTCTTCGGAGTTTGAAAATAGAATTGTCACTTATCATTTTAATGATGAAGATATATAATGAAACTCTGATGAATTTGATAATGAACAAACCAAGGATAATGGATCTTTAGAATTAAGTCATCATAAAGTTGAAATATAAGCGATTAACGCAGTAACAATGGAAGATAGAAATGCTAAGACCATGAACAAGCAAGGTGAAAATACTTTGGTCACGTGTCATGCGTGCCAAATATAACCCGCAATCGAGTTACCAACCACAACGGTGTACTAAGGGTAAATACGGTGTCGAATCCACAGGACTTGAGTTTTACTCCAAGTTAACTAAAAATGGGGGGTTTTCAGAAAGTTCAATGAAATAATAAACTAGACCAGCATAAATAAGAAATTTGCAAAAATAATATCAATGAGAAAAAATCACCTAAGTCTACGGTTCCACAAGCAAGAATCAAGATTCAATGGCATTTAATGGTCCTCAATCATCCCAAAAAGTTATTAATTTAATTTCTTCAAGATTAGCTATGAAAAATCGACATCCGCCAGAAATTCCTGAAGTCCGCAACTAACTATTTCCCTAAACAATGTATAAACCTAGACATTCACTAATCAAGTTTAACACACTAACTGCATTAATTTGGGTTTGTGGGAACACTAATCATAAATAACTGGATCACATCCGCTTCCGATTTAACCTAGATTTAATTGTTGCACACTCAAGAACCGAAAGGGTTTAACGGCAAATGGGTGAGTGTTTGTTACTTTATTGGTCCAAAAGCACAATTACACAGATAGTAATGGTCCAAATAACTATAGGTTGTCCACCAAAAATGATGCGCTTACCACATACATACCCTAGATCTAAACGATATACTTTAAAATCTTCAAAATTGAAATAGGAGAAATTATATCAAATTAAATAAAAGTCATAGATCTCACATAATATTTGCGATGAATAATGAATCTCACTTGTTTCCCTTTTGACGTAGGCGAAGATTGGTATAGCCGGACATCATCTCTACAATCTCCAAGTATGAAAAGTTGTATGTAGAGGCTCTAATGTGTTCTCCCCGTATGAATACCCTAGTTTCTAATATGAAACAACACATAAAATTGCTCTCTAGAGGTGACAGAAACTAATACTGGGGGTCGGTCTCGTAACCCTTGCGCCAAGGAGCATCTAGGGACTGTTTTTGCGATAAAAATCACTTATGTCCACTTGTCTGCAGCCGATTGGTTCATTTCCTGCCGAGTAGTTGATGTGGCATCTTCTGATTGGCTGAGAGAAGTGCTGATGATGTGCTAGTTTAGTGGGAGCGTGCCACGTTGTAAAAAAGGAGGCAGAGTGAAAGTTGCGTGAATTTATTGAAAATCTGGGAGCTTGTGATGACGCGCACCCCGTGGACGAACTGATGGAGGCTGAAGCGAGGAAAACTGGTTTTGCTGTGATGTGATGATTATAGACGCCACGTGGCGACATCTGATTGGTGGAGTAAATGTAGACGCTGACGTGGTGATTGGCTATTGGAGAGAAACGCTGCTGTTTCGCACGGTTTTGTGCGATTGTGCATAACCTCGAAGCAACCGTGTCCTCGGCTGGCCAATGGCACGCTACTACGTGGTAGGCATTACTTGGTCTACTATCTTTTGTCTACCCACCGCGCAATACGTAACGCGAGGCAAACTGCTCGGCATCCGATCACTACAAGTAAATACTCCATTTTGAATATTTTTCGGCCACGAATTCAACTGCGCACTCCGTTTCACTTGAAAACATCCAAAAATTATAATGAAATATATATTATAGAGACTTTGCATAATTAAATATACTAAAATAGTCTACTAAAAGCATATAAAAACCAACTTATCAAATACATCCAAACTTAAGACTTTGCATATCCCGAGCAAAGGTATAAATGACAAGACATACTAAACTAAACTATGCCCATACCTATACCAACACCTACTTCTGATTCAAAATTCATCGAGTCCCTTTGATTTACATAGTGACCAAATTAAAAAGTAACTCATAAAGTTTTAAAGTTATTATATGTCAAGACTTGTAACTCTAACATAATTAAGATCACATTTTAAAGACAGATCGGGTCAAGAAAAAGGCCATCAACTACTCACGAGTTTTCTTGGTTTATACATTCAAGCACGCAAGTTTAAAATCTCACTCAATCAAGCGAAAACACTCGAGCTAAATCTTTTATTTGAACAGTTATCACAACTTCCACCTTTATTCATCTTATTTTCTCTATTTTTCCTTAAATTTTTCTTTCAAGTAGTACGATCCGTGCTACATTTTATGTGGATCGCTTTTCTCACTTTTTCCACCACAAGATTCCCTACTCCATTTCCAGTGGAAACCTGTGAGTCTCTCGATTTTTTTTCGAGAATCTCATGTTAGCCCTTCTCACTTTCACAATAATCATGCAAATCCCCCAGTGTGGATCAAAATATCGATACATGCGTAAGTCTTACCGTCTACTCCCTTTTACTATCTAGCACAAAATCCAACCATTAATTAAGTCCTTAATCATGAAATCGTAAAAATGCTGAGCTACGGACTCGATTGAATGTTTCTCCTAGTTTTCTTGGAGTTTCAAGTAAAAAATGCAACCATAATTTACTCATCCATAACCAAAGGCATGAACAAGGTTTTGGGTAACTCTAAATAACTAATAAAAAATAAAAAAAATACTAAATACAAATATGCATGAAAGTGTATCAAATCCTAATGAAATTTGAAAGGAATATGAATGGACAAGAAATGAAAGAAATGGAAGAAATGATATAAACACCACCATTACCATCTGATATCCGCATATAACCGCATAAAAATAAATAAATAAATAAACGATGTCACCTATGGTCTTTCACAAAAGAATCCATCCAAAACAATCAACAATCCCTAAAACACCCCCAAACTTACTCCGAACCTCATCCTTAAAGTTCAATGCAAGTCGAGAGGTCCACGAATAGAAAACAAACAAGATGGTGAAAGAACATAATAAATATAAGATGATGGAAATGATACAAATTCATGCTAAATGGTAAAAAATACGAAAATAAATAAACCAAATGATACTTATCAAAGTTTGTGCGGCCCGATAACGCTTTAAGTTAAAGTCGTTGGCTCGACTTGGTTTATGTTTGTCAATTAGTATAGACTGGCATGGCAAGTGAGACGACCTCCACATTATGGCTCGGGAAGTTTTCATAGAAGCTCTTCAATCTGTAGTCGTTCACCTTAAATGCATTACCAGTCTCCAAAATCTGAATCTCCACTGCTCCGTGATCATACAACACAGTCACAACATATGGTCTTGTCCACCGCGATCTCAGCTTACTTGCAAAAATCTTAAGACATGACTGAAATAAAATCACTTTCTGACCAACACGAAAAGATTTCCTAGAGAGACTGCTATCATGGAGCGTTTTTTTCTTTATAAATTCGTGCATTTTCATACGTATCATTCTTGATTCCCTCCAATTCTTAGAAGGTAAGCTTTCTCTATTTTCCTGCTTCATCCAGCTTCATATTAGGTTGTTTCACAGCCTAGTAAGATTTGTGCTCGTGTTCGACTGTCAGGAGGCAAGCTTTACCAAGCACTAGGTCATACGGGGACATCCCAATAGGCATTTTAAACATCGTTCGGTAAGCCCACACTGCATCATCAAGACGTTAACACCAATTTTTACGAGTAGGATTCACCTTCTTTTCCAAGATGGATCTGATCTCTCTATTAAAGACCTCTGCCCGACTACTCGTTTAGGGATGATACACCATAGGCGTTTGATGACTGATATTGTACCTCCTCAGAAGACTTTCAACCGTATGGTTGTAGATGTGAGTGCCTTTATAACTGATCAAGGCATGTGGGGTACCAAATATTGTGAAAATCCTCGATTTGTAGAATTTAGATACCACTTTAGAGTCATTAGTTCGTGTAGCCTTAGCTTCCACCCACATAGACACGTAGTCCACACTGCCTAGAGTATGTAAGCATTACCAAATGACACTGGAAACGGTCCCATAAATTCTATACCCCAAACGTCAAATATCTCACAAATATGACTCGAGGTAAGTGACATTTGGTCCCGATGACTATGGTTACCATTTTTCTGACAGTTAGGACAAGTCTTGGTAAACATGTATGAATCATAAAAAATGGTGCGCCAGTTAAACCAACTCTTAAGAACTTTCCTAGCTGTCCGACGGGGACCGAAATGGCCACCGCAGGCGTAAGTATGACAAAAAGCCAATATGGAGTGACTCTCAGTCTGAGGAACACAAAGCCTGATAACCTTGTTGGAGCAGAATTCCCATAAGTACGGGTCACCCCATATATAGTACTTAGCATCGCTCATAACTTTATTCTTTTGAGCCATAAAAACGAGAGGAAATAGCTCGCCCGAGGTGATATAGTTCACCAAATCAGTATACCAGGGGAAATCTTACATTACGGCATAGATGTACTCGTCAGGGAAATCATCCATAAGAGGGGTAGGACTCTCACCATTCTCAATTCTGCTGAGACGATTTGCGTAGATTCTTTGCACCACTTTTACCTTAAATTGTGATGTCAAACTCCTGTAGTAGGAGTATCCATCTAATGAACCAAGGTTTGGCATCCATTTTACTCATCAGGTACTTCAAGGCAGCATGATCAGAGTAAATGATAACATTGGTACCCAAGAGATAAGGCCGAAACTTCTCAAGTGCGAAGATAACGGCAAGGAGTTCGTTCTCATTAGTTGTGTAGTTCATCTAAACCGCGTCTAGAGTATGAGAAGCATAGTAAATGACATGTGAAGCTTTCCCGACTCTCTGTCCTAAGACTGCACCCACTACATAATTACTAGCATCACACGTAATTTCAAATGGAAGCTCCCAATTAGGGGCCTAAATCACTTGTGTGCTAGTAAGTGAGTCTTTCAGTGCATCAAATGCACTCTTACATGCCTTATCAAACTCAAAAGGTACGTCCTTTTAAAGTAGAAGGCATAGGGGTTGTGTGATTTTTGAAAAGTCCTTGATGAAACGACGGTAAAAATTGGCGTGTCCAAGGAAAGATCTAATATCCTGCACATTCGAAGGGTTGGAAAGTTTTTTGATAACATCAATTTTAGTTTGGTCTACCTCTATGCCCGTGGCTGAGACAATGTGTCCCAAAATAAGACCTTAGTCAACCATAAGATGACACTTTTCATAGTTCAGATCTAGGTTCTTCTCGATACACCAGCTGAGTACCTTTGTCATATTGATGAGACAACTATCGAATGAATCACCGTAAAAAGTAAAGTCATCCATGAAAACCTCAATGAAATGCTCAAAAAAATCTGAAATGATACTCACCATGCATCTTTGAAATGTGGCAAGCGCATTGCATAACCCAAATAACATGCACCGATAGGCAAAAGTGCTAAACGGACAAGTGAAGGTCGTCTTTTCCTCGTCTTTAAGCGCAACTGATATTCGATGAAAATCGGAATAATCGTCAAGACAACAGTAATGAGAATGACCAGCTAGTCTATCCAATATATGATCAATGAATGGTACGAGGAAGTTATCCTTCCTGGTGGAAGAGTTTAACTGCCTGTAGTCAATGCATACCCGCCATCTATTTTGAATGCGAGTTGGAACCAACTCACCATGTCAATTGGTGACTACCGTGACTCCCGTTTTCTTAAGGACCATCTAGATAGGGCTTACCCATTTACTATCAAAGATGGGGTAAATCATGCCAGCATCGAGGAGCTTCGGTATCTACTTCTTCACGACATCCATTATAACCAGATTAAGCCCCCTCTGGGCTACTCTCGTAGGTTTTGACCCCTCTTCCATATATATATATATGATGCATGCAAGTTGAAGGGCTGAAACCTTTGAAATCCGTTATGGTCCACTGACGCAGCGGAGATCTTCTAAACCAGTTGAACGAATCCACGAACAACTCGATTTAGGTCAGAACTTAAGCCAAAGTTCGAAAATTCTTTTATTTCAGCCAAACTATGAATTACACCCAATAGATCGCTTAAATAGCGAAACCTTAAAATTTGCCAAAAATAGTAAAAAGTCCAAAAATCACTAAACTGAAAACTAGACGAAAAATAGAAACAAACGCCGCAAACGGCAATAAAAATGGAAATTCCTAATGAAAGTTATAAGCGAAACAAAAGTTTCCTAAAATAGCAAAATTGCCGTTTCGGATGGCAAAACGATGGAATTTCGCCGAAAAACGTCGTAGTCAAAGCATAGTTGTAAGTCGTGATCTCCATGCCGTTTCCAATAAACCCATGCCCCCGAAACGCCAAAACTCAAACTCCCGAACTTCATCATTATCCTATCAAGAATTTGCAAACTAATTCTTGGACTTCATCATTATCCTATCAAGAATTTGCAAGCTAATTCTTGGACTTCATCATTCTCCCCTGGGTGGACAGAATTCGCCCTCGAATTGTCATCATCAGACGTATCCCCATAATAGGGAACAAGCTGTTTGACATTAAATACATCGGCCGTGCGAATGTGACTTGGCAACTTCAATCTGTAAGCATTAGGATTAATTTTCTCAAGAACCTCCACAGGACCAATCTCCGGAACTGACAATTTATTGTAATCACCCACGGAGAACCGGTATTTAGTGAGAATTGCCCACACAAAGTCAACCACTTCAAACTCCACGTGACTCTTCTTCCGATCTGCATATTGTTTGTACTTGTTCGCAGCCTTCTGCAAGTTATCTTTGACAAATTGATGAATCTCTTGCAGCCCACTAACAAAGTCTTCTGCCTTGCCATGCCATCTAGTCTTACTTGGCATTGGTAACATATCAAGAGGACCTCGAGGTAGCACTGAATACACAACCTGAAAAGGACTAAACCCGATACTTCAATAAACAGCATGGTTGTGTGCAAATTCTGCCTGACTCAACTTGACGTCCCAACTCTTGACATTCTCACCCACCAAGCTCCTCAAAAGATTGCCTAACAAACTTTTGACAACTTCAGTCTGCCCATCTGTTTGCGGATGATAAGCACTGCTAAATTTCGGCTGCGTGTTCACCATAGCCCACAAACTGACAATAATCTTGTTGATTGCTCTACTGTCCGCACACATCCGCAAGGAGCCATCTTTCTTTGGCGTAAGGAAGGCTGGTATTGCACACAGACTCAGACTTTCACGGATGAATCCTTTCGCCAATAACTCTTCAACCTGTCTGCGCAACTCCTCATGCTCACTGGGACTCATTCGGTAGTATGGTCTATTATGTAGTGACGCACCAGGTTCAAGGTCAATCTGATGTTGAATATCAAGCAATGGTGGTAGTCCTTCTGGCATCTCATCAGGGAAAACATCACAAAACTCCTTCACAATAGGAATTGCAGCTTCAGGAACATCAACATCTCTATCTACCTCCTTTCCCATCAAGATGTAAATTACCTCAAAATCCTGTAATGCATCTTCAAATCTTGTCAAGGACAGCAAGCTGCTAGATTCTTTAGTAGGCTTGACTTTCTCCAGATCTTTGGCGGATACTAGCACAATCTTCACTCCTTTGAACATAAGGGTGTACTTATTGGTTCTGCCATCATGCACAACTCCCTTATCAAATTGCCAAGGACGTCCCAGTAACAAGTGGCAAGCATCCATAGCCACAACATCACACCAGATTGAATCCTTGTAGTTAGCACCAATAGAAAAAGTCACCAAGGCGCGCTTCGACACCTTCACCTCACCACCATTCTTCAGCCAGGCTAGCTTGTAGGGCCTGGGGTGTTTTTCAGTTGCAAGGCCCAACTTCTGAACCGCTTTAACTGAGACAATATTCTCGCAACTGCTAGTATCAATCATGAACTTGCACAACATGCCTAAGATGGTACACTTGGACTGAAAGATGTTATTCCGCGACCACTCATCATCAGCGACAACTCTAGGGGTCATCCAAGAACGCCTCAAAACTAAGGCAGTACCCACATCTCTAGTCACGACCTCCTCTACTGTGTTGTCAGAAGTATCAAAGGCTGGTTCAGCAGTGATGTTGGCCTCTTCCCCTTTGTCTTCCTCTTCGTTCTCAACAAAGAGAGCTTTCTTCCCTTTACATTCTGACTTCCTGTGACCAACTTCGCCATAACCGAAGCATTTAATCCCACTAGTGCTAGGTCTGTTTGTGCGACTAGCAGGGTTAATTGCAGTGATATTACCTCCGATATTGGCTGTCCCAACACTAACATTACTGGAAGCATTACTCACACCCCGACGCTGTTGTTTCTCCACCAACAATGCTCGCTGGTGCGCTGCAGATAAGGAAGTCGGATCAAACATGTTGACGACATCTTGGATCTGCACCCTCAGTCCACCAATATATCGTGCCACTAATTGTTCGTTAGTCTCCTGCAGTTCATTTCTAGCGACTAACTGATAAAACTCAGTGGTGTAATCATCTACTGACTTTGCCCCTTGTCTCAGATTCTGCAGCCTCTGATACATAAGGCGTTGGAAATTGTAAAGCAAGAACTCGGCCCGTAAGTGCTTTTTCATCTTCTCCCACGAGGTAATCTTCGCCTTTCCATTCCTATTTCGCATCAACTTTTGTTGTTGCCACCAAGCCATGGCCCTGTTGCGGAATCTGGTCGCAACCAGTTGCACACGCTTGTGTTCGGGCACACCTTTGAATTCTAGGACTTCTTCAACTAACGCTAGCCAGTCTAAGAATTCTTCCGGTTGAAGGGTGCCATGAAATTCTGGGACCTTCGTTTTCATCCCAGACTCCCACCGCCTGCGATCATCCTCAACTGCACGCGGCCTGAAGCGTCTTCTCGGTGCCTCAACATACTCATCCTCCCATTCGGTAGAAGAATCTCTTACTGGTTCGTCACCAATAGATTATGTTCGATGGTTACGGATACGATCCATATTCCGACTCAACAACTGATCGATTCTGGCAGTTAAATGTTCTACCACCGCGCCCATGCGTTGGTAAATTATTTGGCCAATTTGTCGATTCGGATTGTCACGGTCATACACCTCCTCGATACGTTGTTGATTCCTCTTCGGCGGCATGATTTCTCCAATCACGCTGAAGCAGGCTCTGATACCAACTGACGTAGCGGAGATCTTCTAAACCAGTTGAACGAATCCACGAACAACTCGATCTAGGTCAGAACTTAAGCCAATGTTCAAAAATTCTTTTATTTCAAACAAAACTATGAATTACACCCAATTGATAGCTTAAATAGCGAAACCCTAAAATTTTCCAAAAATAGTAAAAAGTCCAAAAAAGCCCCAAACTGAAAACTAGACGAAAAATAGAAACAAGCGCCGCAAACGGCAATAAAAACGGAAATTCCTAATGAAAGTTATAAGCGAAACAAAAGTTTCCTAAAATAGCAAAATTGCCATTTCGGAGGGCGAAACGATGGAATTTCGCCTAAAATAGCAAAATTGTCGTGTCCTGATCTCCACGCCGTTGCCAATAAACCCATGCCCCCGGAACGACAAAACTCAAACGCCCGAACTTCATCATTATCCTATCAAGAATTTGCAAACTAATTCTTGGACTTCATCATTATTCTATCAAGAATTTGCAAGCTAATTCTTGGAATTCATCATCCACCCAACAGTAGCTGAAGGAGCCTCTCTTCCTCAAAATGTGTAAGTTTTGCTGAGATGATCATAGGGAATGTGTCATTCTTACCCAAAAACATATACTTTAGGTGCTAAGCTAATGGGTTCAATTCAAGGGTGGGAGCTTTAACTAAGGAGGGAGAAAGTTTGAAGTTAGACGTAAGCAACTCAAAATGATAGACACTTGGGGGCAGGGGTTGTAATGAATCCAACTCGAAAAAAACATCCTCGGCATCAGCATCGTACGTCAGAACACTCTCGTGGATTTGAGTTGTGTCGAGATGATGCTCTAACACTACTTCAACTTCATTATCGCTACTTGTGAGCAAGGTTTGCTTAACGAGTGGATCCACACAGTCCATGATACACACCACATATGACACATCACTGGGTATCACATAGCATCGTAGATGTTAAACTTGATGACTTCACCATCAAACTCCATGGTAAGAGATCCATCATCAACATTTATCTTCATCTTCGCCGTTTTCAAAAATAAATGTCCAACGAGTACTGACGAAGCATTGGGAAATGGCTCCTCCTTCGTATCTACCACGTAGAAGTCAACATGAAACATAAACTAGTTCACTCGGACTAGAATATCCTCAAGAACACCAACGGGCCTTACAATTGAATGGACTGCCAACTGAATGACAATACCAATATCTTCTAATGGACCTGCATGCAATGTCTCATAAATACACAATGGCATGACATTAATGGAAGCGCCAAGGTCGCATATAGGCCTCTGAAAGCTTATATCACCTATAACACAAGGTACTGAAAACATCCCAGGATCCTTGCATTTAGGAGGCGACTTCATATGTAGGATAGCCATGACAGTTTCTCCCATTTAGACTTTTTCGTTGCCTTCATGTTTCCCTTTGTTAGAACATAGTTCTTTAAGAAAGTTTGCATACCTATGGACTTGCTTTAGAGCATCGAGGAGTGGAATATTGATTTACATTCGCCGAAAGGTCTCGAGAATTTCTATCTCTTCCTCTTTTTTCTTATCTAAGATGAGTCGGTGTGGAAAATGAGGTTTGACCTTAAATATGGGTGGTGCTTCCTTTTTAGTAGTTACCATCTATTTAAGGACAAACGAAGTCACTACTAACTCAAGTTCTTCCTCATTTGCCTTGTCTTTGGCATCAAATGACCCATTGTTCCTTTCGGGTCCCTCTAGCTCTTTACCATTTCAGAGTGTAACTGCGTTAGCACTCGCATTAGGATTTGGGTAAGGTTGCGAAGGCAACTTTCCCTTATCCTCAAGACGTCCATTCTGTTATTTCATTTGGTCCACTTCAACTTGAAGAGTTCGGACCGTCGATTTGGTTTCGTTGATGGATTTCTCAGTGGTAGCCTTGATTTGGGCCATTTCACTCATAAATTGGTTGTGTTGGCCCTTAAAGGCTTTCGACATATCCTCAAATGAAGAGGAATTATTAGAGGGTATATGCAATAGTTCCTATATGCTCCCTGGCAATGACACCAAAATTTGGTCACATGTCGTGCGTGCCAAATATAATCCGCAATCGAGTTACCAACCAAAGGGGTGTAGTAGTGGTAAATATGGGGTCGAATCAACAGGACTTGAGTTTACTCCAAGTTAACTAAAAATTGGGGGTTTCAAAAAGTTCAATGAAATAATTAACTAGACTAGAAAAAATAAAAAAATCACAAAAATCATATCTATGAGAATAAATCACCTAAGTCTATGGTTCAACAATCAAGAATCAAGATTCAAAGGCATTTAATGGTCCTCAATCATCCCTAAAAGTCATTAATTCAATTTCTCCTAGATTAGCTATAGAAAATTGACGTTTGCCTGAAATTCCTAGTTCCCCTAATCTTGATAGTTAGGAAGTCCGCTACTAACTATTTCCCTAGTCAATTAATAACCCTAGACAACCGCCAATCGGGTTTAACACGCTAACCACATTAATTTAGGTATGTGGGAACACTTATCTCAAATAACCGAATCGCATCCGCTTCCGATTTAACCTAGATTCAATTGTTGTACACTTTAGAACCGAAAAGGTTTAATGACAAATTGGTGAGTGTTTGTTACTTTATTGGTCCAAAAGCACAATTAAACAGATACTAATGGTCTAAATAACTATAGGTTTTCAACCTAAAAGCATGCACTGGCCACATACACACCCTAGATCTAAACCATATACTTTAAAATCAACCACAATGAAATAGGAGAAGTTAAGTCAAATTAAATAAAAATTATATATCTCACATAGTATTTGCCATGGATCATGAATCCCATTTGTTTCCCTTTCGATTTAGGTGAAAACTGGTCTAGCCAGAGATTGTCTCTACGATCTCCAAGTATGAAAAGTTATGTGTGGTTGCTCCAATGTGTTCTCCCCATATGAATACCCTAGTTTCTAATACGAAAAGAAACTAAAAATTGCTCTCTCGATGTGAGAGAAACTAATTTTGGGGGTTGGTCTCTTAACTTGTGCGCCGAGGAGCATCTAGGTACTGTTTTTTAGAGTGAAAATCACTTGTATCCACGTGTGCGCTGCCGATTGGTTCATTTCCTACCGAGCAGCTGACGTGGCATCTTCTGATTGGCCGAGAGAAGTGATGATGATGTGTTTGTTTAGTAGGAGCACGCAATGTGGCAGACAAGGTGGCGGAGTGAAAGTCATGTAAATTTATAAAAATTTTGGGAGCTTGTGCTGACGCGCATCCCCTGGACGAACTGATGGAGGTTGAAGCGAGGAAACTCGTTTTGCTATGATGTGATGATGTGAGACGCCACGTGGAATCGTCCGATTGAAGGAGCAAATGGAGATGCTGACTTGGCGACTAGCTATTGGAGAGAAATGTTGTTGTTTCGTACCGTTTTGTGCAACTGTGCATAACCTCGAAGCGACATGTGTCCCAGGTTGGCCAATAGCACGCGGCCATGTGGTAGGCATTAGTTGGTCTACTGTCTTTTATTCTACCCACCGTGTAACACGTAACTCGAAGCAAACTGTCTGGCATCCGATCACTACAAGTAAATACTCCATTTTTAATATTTTTCCTCCACGAATTCAACCGCACACTCCATTTCATCTGAAAACGACCAAAAAATATAATTAAATATATATTTTAGAGACTTTGCATAATTAAATATACTAAAATAGCCCACTAAAAGCATATAAAAACCAACTTATCATACTTCTAATCAACATACAATAAGCCAAAAATGGAAGGTTAAACGATGAAACAATTTGAAGAATAATAATATGGATGAACCCAAATCTACGAAAAATAAGAAGAAAAAGAAGAATCCAACAATTGTCAAGCTCGAAGATCTAGGAGACATATATATATAAACATAAAGGTCAAATGAGTTTGGTACTTTAAAGCTATATATCATACGGGTTCTAGAGCAAACCACATGCCAATTCATTTTTCTTTCACGCTAAATTAGAATTGGATGTACTTGCTTTTGAAAAAATTGCCTTACTAAATGGATATTCAGTAAAATCGATAAGTGTTGTTACTAATGTACCAGTTAAAATTGACAAGTATATTATTCCCACAAACTATTTGGTTATGCCACACGTCGTCAACGAAGATCCTCCATTAATATTTGGACAACTTTTCTTAGCCACTTCGCAAGCTTTCATGGATACTCTAAACAAGACAATTAGTTTTTTAGCGCATGGTCGAGCAATCATTTTCTGGAATGGCACAATAGTGGATTATCCTACATTTAAGTTTATAGAACCAGTCTATAACTACATGGTTATGGGAGGCATCCCATGCTCTATCTTTAATTTTAGTTTTAGTATTAGGATTAGTTAGTTGTTTTTAGATTCTCTCAACTTTTGACTCTTATAATAAGGATATTTTAAGAATTTAATTATGGAATAGTTTTATGTTAGGAAGGTTGATCGAGCCAATTTATTTCCGTACCATATTGTTTTTTGCATTAGATTTATGTTAATTAGTTATTTATGTCAATAAAATAGATTATTTAGTACATAACATAGTTAAACTCTGAGAATTTGGAATATTTCTACCTTTATTGAATATATATTTGATAATTAAATGGGAAATTAGATTAAATTGGAAAAAAGTAAAAATTAGGTTGTTGTTTCCTAACGATTCCAGTTTGTACTAGAAATCGTTGAAAGAATCGGCAGCTGTATGCAGAATTTTCAGTGCAAATTTGAGTTAGCGATTTCTCACCGAATTAAGTTTACAACTAGAAATCATTAGGTAAATCCCTGAGCTACTGAGCTCATTTCTAATGATTTCATTAGTTATTCCTCAAATCCCCTTAAACCCTGATTCGCTGAGAACGAATTCAAGTTTTTAAAAATAAAAACCACAACTTGCCACATTTTAACCTTTCACACTCACAAACATTGCAGCCTTTCAATTAAGAGATTAATTCATGACTAGATTCAACCTTCCAAAGCTTAATTTTATTGTATTTAAGTGATTCTCACCTCAATCTTAACACATTCATCCCAAAAAGTGGTGAGTTATGAAAATGTATTGCTACCTAGGGCTTGAGCAAGGGAGTTCACATTGGAGCTTGGAGGAATGTCATAGAGAAGAGTTTAGAGTCCCGCACTTGAAAGAATCACTTTCAAGAATGTTATAAACTAAAACCTTAACCTTTTATGGATTAAATGTTTTTATTTTTAGTTGGATTTGGATTGATTATTAAGATAAGAACTCAATTTTGGATTTTTTTTTTTAAATGGTTTTGATATCAAACGATTTATATTATACTAATACTATGGGTGTGAAGTGATGATTCGTTTATTACTGTCGAATTTTTGAACTATTTTTCATATATGGCGAGTAAATTAATTATATAGACAAGCTAATTCGAGACTAAGTTTCAAATGAGTTTGGGGTTTTTTACGGATATTTATCGATTGATTTGAATTACATTCAAGGTCTATTTTTTCCTAATTTTATTTTATTAACAACGTACATATAAATTTCAAACTCTTAATTTGAAAATGCTTTTCCTAATGATTTCTTATTCTTGATATATATAAGTTGAATTTCATCTAAACCTTTTAAGACAAATTTGGTTTCATAAGATTATACATGTTAATTCTTGTACTTACAATATTTCAAATGGCTGGAGGTGGTAAAAGTATAAGTACACAAAAAGAGAAAGGGAATGGAAAGATAATAGAGAAATCAAAAACAAAATCCAAAGTTTCCCAAATCCAACCCACATCAATATCTTTCAACAAACCTTGGGTTGGACCGCAAATAGAATGTACACCACCTTCTTTATTTAGTTACAACTTTGAGGATGATTATATGGATAAGGAGGACATAGTGGAAGTTGAACGAGAGATACCGATGAGGGAGAAAAACTATGAACTGAGGAAAGAGAATTTTATCAATGAAAAGGCCTATGAAAAATTTAGGAATGATGTAATTAAGGATAGGAAGTTGACCCCAAAGAGAGGATTTAATTCGAACAGTGAATTGAAGTATAGGCCTAAGACCTTAGATATCATAAAGGCAAGAAACTGGGGTATATTGACTAAGGATTACAACCACCTAGACCTAAAAGATGTTACTAGTGAACGGGGTTGTGAAGCTTTAATGAGAGAATTTGACGCCAATGCATATGGAAGTGATAGTACGATTGAGTCCGAGCATAAGGAAGGATTGTTGACTATTTTGCAGCAACGATAAATTGGTATTGTGGATTACCAAAGTTTCACCAAAAATAAAATAATGAGTACCCCAAAACTTAATTATGGGATTTAGTACCATTTCCCCACCTATACAATAAGGGGAGGTTTAGATGCATTCCATAGAGATGGATTTATCCATGATATGGAGGGTTATCCTAAATACAATAACAAATGTTTTAGGAAAACCGCTAAAGCGAGGTGTTATTTCATAAACGCTAGCTTAAAGCTGAGCCTGCAGTATTATGAGATAGTGAATTATAAGGCCGTCTTACTTTACCACATTTTTATGGGAATAGGATACTTAAATGTCAGCAAAATCATTTATGAATCCATTTGGAGTGCCATCACCACCAAGAAGAACAATGGACTTCCTTTCCCCTTGATGATTACGGCCTTTTGTAAGATGTACCGAGTGAACATGGCAAGCCTCAAAATGGATATTTTATCAGAGAAGACCATTACTGATGAGGTTATAGAGAGATATGGAAGAGTGAATGGTTATGAAGTCACAGAGGATGGGAGAGAAAAGGCTGAGATAGCCAAAAATGAAACCAAGCAAAGAGGGGAATCATAGACGACATGAGGAGAATCTTGGAAGAGATGTCGGAAGCTAGGAATGATCTCAACATAGAGCAGCCTGCTAGGGATTACGACGGATTATACATGGAAGAATCGTAGTAGGCTTTCATCAGCACGTTTTAGCACTATCAAATGACCACTCTCCGTAATCATGAACTGGTGTTTGAAAATCTATATAGCCTTACCAAGGACCATCCATAAAATAGAGAGTACGATTTCCAAAAGAAGCATACCTCAATGAGGCGCGGGGATTCCTGTACCATCTACACAGACGAGATTATAATTTAGCATCAATCTCGAAGTTCTGACATTGCCAAATCAGGAATATCACCACTACAACTCCGTTGTAAGCTACCGGTCCTAAAGGATTGATCCAGTGAAGGATGATGACGACGCGACTTCTGGACGCTGACATTGATTCTGTTATTCCATTTTTTTTTCTTTTTCTTTGAGTTATATTGTGAAAATTCCTTTATGTAGTGCCGGTGGTGGTTATATACTTTGTATGTCATGATGATACTTTTTGTTTATGGCAATATACTATGTGGTACATTCTATTCAGTGTTTGGTTATGATAACTTATTTCACTTGTTATTTAATGGTGATGTTTATTCATTAAGTTTTATGCACTTTGTCTTATTATGCTTTTATATTAAATTAATTCTTAATTGCTAAATTATGATATTTTCAATTTATTTGTACGTCACATTGTATGTTTGTTATGTTGAAAATCGTACTTTTTTCACCTTAAGGACAAGGTTAAGAATGCGTTTGGAGGTGTTTTAGCTGAAGTATGACATTGATAGAAATTAAAGAAAATAAAGGAAAGTTCAGAATTACTTTTAATTTAATATTCAAGTGATTTGATGAAAATTCTCAAATCTTTTTCAAAATCAAGTAAGTGAATTTCATTTTACTTTATTTTTAGTTAGGAAAAGAATGAAGATGACTATGTAATAGATATTGAATCGAAGTGATATTTGATTACCCAAGTGAATTTTATGATAGAAGGAATCAATTTTATATCTTTTTTTATTAACTTTACTAGTTGATGTATATACTTAATTAAATGCCTCGTGTTAGTCTTGATAATGGGTAAAAGATCGAAACAATAGTGCAAGATGAATAAGATAGATTTTTAAGAATCATATGATGCAAAAGCTATTGATTAAGTATTTTTACAGTATATATATACAAAATATTATGCCACAATTGAAAGAAGAAATGAGTTAGAAATTGATGAATTTCTATAAGTTAGAAAGAATGCTTTCTTCGATTTTAGTGGACAGTGAGAAGTGTTAACAATAGTTTATAAAAAATAGATAGAAAGTCCTATAGATTTCAAAAGAAATGGAGCACGGAATCTATAGTGGGAAAAAGGTGAGAATGTCCCAAGAAAATGGATCAGGGACATAAAAAGAAAAAGTAAAAGGATTATGTTACAAAATTAATAATAATTAAAATGAAGTAGAAAAATAATGAGAGGCGAAAAAGATGGGCGTTCTTAAATTCTTCAAAGAAATGATTTAACTCGAGAACTTGAAGCTAGAGTTGAATGAAACATTTTTTAATTTAATTATTTTAAAAGACATAATCATTGGTATCTTGGCAAAATTCTTATTGATTTTGATTGTGGTACTACTATAAAATATTTTCTAAAAAAGAAATTAATCTAGTTATGTTTTGAGATTCTATATTAATTATCATAAGCATGATGCTTGTCATATGAGAATGAGAAAACCTATATTGTGCATTAGCATTGGCAATGAACTTTAAATTCTAAAGAGTGTTACATTAGGAGGTTGAGTTATCATTAAGGAATGTTTTGATTTTACTAAATTGTCTTATTTTATCATAACTTTCATTTACTTGTGGGTAATATATATTTTCTTTCGAAAATCATTTCTATTTTGAAATTTATATTATTTAAAGTTAAAATGAATTAGATTGAAATCAATTTATAAATAATGAAAAGAGAATACGATTAATAACATTCCTTTGCTCGAGATAACGAAGTGCTTAGTTTAGAGATATTTGACAAGTCAATAATAAGACACATTTTATAGTGTAATTTAGGTTGATTTTAGGCAAAAATGATGATATTACGCTAGGTATTCTCTTATTTTTGTGAGTTTAATTTTTAAATAGGAAAATGAAGAAATGAAAGAAAAGAGAAAGAAAAGTAAAACAGGCAACTAGAAAAATACAACAACGATTAGCTAGCGATTTGAAATAACACTAGAAATCGCCATTTAAATCGGCAATAGAAAAAGGCCAACGAATCGACAACGAATTGGAGAATGAACTATAATAAGCCAACTTAATCAGTGGCGCACTGATAACTAAACTCAGTAATTTACTTAGTCATTTATACATAAGTTAGGAATCACTGAGAAATTGCTAAGGTCAGTTACCTGATTTTTAGATTAATATGAAGAGTTTGAGTTTATTTAAGATATGTATAGATTGGGAGATAAGTCGGTATTTATATATATATATATATATATATATATTTAGTAGTTAATTTTAGTATATTTAATTATGTAAAGTCTCTAAAATATATATTAATTATATTTATTGGTTATTTTTAGGTGAAACGGATTGTGCGGTTGAATTCGTGGTGGAAAAATACTCAAAATGGAATATTTACTTGCAGTGATCGGATGCTTAACAGTTCGCCTCGAGTTACGCATTGCGCGGTGAGTAGAATAGGAGACAACATATTTCAACCAATTACAGGCTACCACGTCAGCTATTCTCACCACAGCAGCAGACACGTGCAGCGTTCCTACCCTCTCCAAACACGTCACCTATTTTCTCTCCTCCAATCACCAAGCGCCATGTCGTGCTCAACCCCACCAGCTTCAGGCAAGGCACCAGCTCCACCAATCACCAAACGTCATGTCGTGCCGTCCATACCCCACCGAGCTTGCAAGCAAGGCACCAGCTCCACCAATCACATGCTGCCACGCGTTATTTCCACAATACACATCGCAAACCGTTTCTTCTCCTCGCATGGCAGCTATTGATCTGCCTCAGGATGCGCGTCCATACAAACTCCCAGATCTTCGCCGAACTTGTGGGACTCTCCCTCTGCCTCTTATTCACCATATGGCGTGCACACACCAAGCCACAGCACGTCATCACATACCGTCTCAGCCAATCAGAAAGCGACGCGTCAGCTGTGCGCAACTCTCTCGACCAATGCGGTTTGGACACGTGGCGGACACCTATTTTTTAGCCAAAAATAGCCATACGATGCTCCTCGGCGCACGGGTCACTTCCCCAACCCCTAAAATTAGTTTCTCTCACCTCCCGAGACTAATTTTTAGTAGTTTTATGTATTAGGAACTTAGGTTTTGTAACTTGAGCAACACCGACTATTATTGTTTTGTTATTGACTTTCTTCGACGACGATGTTCGGCTAATCAACTCCTTACCTAGGTTGGAGGGGAAACAAGTCGGGATTATGGATTCATGACATATTGTGTGAGATCTTTTATTTTATTATTTAATTTAGTTTAAATTCTCCAATTTCATTGTTGTTGATTTTAAAATATATGGTTTAGATATAGGGTATGTATACAACCGACGCATGCTTTTAGGTGGACAATAGATAGTTATTTGGACCATTAGTATCCAAGTAATTGTGCTTTTGGACCAATAAAGTGACAAACACTCATCCATTTTCTGTCAAACCCTTTTTGTTCTTGAGTGTGCAACAATTAAATCTAGGTTAAATCGGGAGCGGATGTGCTCATTCTATATATATTTTTATATTAAAGTTGCATCTTTGGTGGCCACGTAGCATTTTCAAGCCTCCTCAACGAGCCACGTGGCATACCTAATATGTAGTCTTTTTCAAAACATCACTACCATGCTTTTTAAAACCCCATTAAACATCACAAAATATAGAAATTAAATCGCCACCTCATCACATCTTTTGCCTTGTCATCAACTCAAACCCTAACCTATATATATTAAAGTTGTATCTTGAGTGTGCCATGTGGCATTTTCAATCCTTCTCGAGGAGCGAAGTGGCATGAGCAATATGAAGAATTATTCAAAGCATCATTACCTTCCTTTTTAAAAACCCTATTAAGCATCACCAAATAAAGAAATTAAATCGCCACAACATCCCTTCTTTCACCTTGTCATTAACTCTAACTCTAATATATATATATATATATATCAAAGTTATATGTTTGGTGTGCCACGTAGCATTCTCAAGCCTTCTCGTCGAGCTACGTGGCATGTCCAATTTGTAGCCTTCTTCAAAACTTCATTGCCTTCCTTTTTTTAAAACCCCAATAAACATCACTAAATATAGAAATTAACTCACCACATCATCACCTCCTTCCCAGTGTCATCAATTCCTACTCTAATGGGAATGAAATTACATCTTACACATGACATCCCCCCTTCACCCTATCAGGACTTTCACCACATCATCAACTCCAACTCTAATGGAAATAAAATAAAATCTTGCATTGTTACTTGACACATTTATAAACCTACATCTTGAATTTCCATGAAACGTTTTATCAAGCTTCTTTCTCCCGACATTATCCACTCTTCCACCACGTCATTAACTCCGACTGTAATACATAGTTGTATCTTCTGTATGTCACGTGACATTTTCGAGCCTTCTCGATGAGTTATGTGACATGCCCGATATGTTGCCATATTTAAAACCTCATTACCTTCCTTTTTTAAAACCTTATTAAACATTACTAAATATAGAAATTAAATCGCTACGTCATCGCCTCTTTCATCTAGTCATCAACTCCAACTCTAATATATATATATATATATATCTATAGATTAAAGTTCTATCATTGGTGGTCATGTGGCATTTTCAAGCCTTCTCAGCGAACCACGTAGCGTGTTCAATATGTAGTCTTATTCAAAACCTTGTTACCTTATTTTTTTATACCCCATTAAACTTCGCCAATCTAGAAATCAAATCACCACATCATCAGCTCTCTTTCAACGCATCATCAACTCCAAATCTACTCTCTCACTATATATAAATATATATATATTAAAGTTGTATCATGAGTATGCCATGTGGAGTTTTCTAGCCTTCTCGACAAGCCTCGTGGCATGCCCAATATGTTGCCTTATTCAAAACCTCATTACGTTTATTTTTTAAATCCCCATTAAAAATCATTAGATATAAATATTATATCGCTCCATCCTCACTTTTTTCATCGTGTCATCAACTCCAACTCTAATCTATATCTATATATATATTAAAGTTGTATCATGGTAGTGCCACTTGGCATTTTTTAGCCTTCTTGACGAGCTACGTGGCATGCCAAATATGTAGCCTTATTAAAAACCTCATTACCTTTCTTTGTAAAATCCATTAAACATCACTGAATATAGAAATTAAATCACCACATCATCGCCTCTTTCTCTGTGTCATCAACAGCAACTCTAACAGAAATAAAGTTACATATTTCATGTGGCATCCCCATCTTCACACCCTTAACTCTTTCGCCACATCATAGACTCCAACACTAATTTTATATATATATATCTATAAAAGTTGCATATTGGGTGTTCACATGGCATATTCGAGCATTCTCGATGAGCCACGTGGCATTCTCAATATATCTTCTTATTCAAAACCTCATTACTTTTCTTTTTTAAATCCCATTAAAAGTCAATAAATATAAAAATTGCATCACCACATCATCACCTCTTTCGTTGTGTCATTGACTCCAAATCTAATATACATATTTATATATTAAAGTCATATCTTGGGTGTGCCACGTGGCATTTTCGAGCCTTCTCGACGAGCCACGTGGCATGCCCAATATTTAGCTTTATTCGAAATCTCATTACCCTTCTTTTTCAAAACCCTATTTAAAATCACTCAATATAAAAATTACATTGCCACATCATCACATGTTTGGTCATGTCATCAACTCCAACTCTAATATATATATATATTTCTATATTAAAGTTGTATCTTTGGTGGCCACATGGCATTTTCGAGCCTCCTCGACGAGCCATGTGGTATGCCCAATATGTAGTCCTATTCAAAACCTCACTACCATGTTTTTTTAAAACCCGTTAAACATTACCAAATATATAAATTAAATCGCCACCTCATCACGTCTTTTGCCTTGTCATCAACTCAAACCCTAATCTATATATGTATATTAAAGTTGTATCTTGAGTGTGCCACGTGGCATTTTCGATCCTTTTCGAGGAGCAAAGTGGCTTGAGCAATATGTTGAATTATGCAAAAATGCATTACCTTCCTTTTTTAAACCCCATTAAACATCACTAAATAAGGAAATTAAATCGCCACATCATCCATTCGTTCGTCTAGTCATCAACTCTAACTCTAACATATATATATATAAAGGTCCACCTTTAGTATGCCACGTGACATTTTCAAGCCTTCTCATCGAGCCTTGTGGCATGTCTAATATGTTGCCTTCTTCAAAACCTCATTACCTTCCTTTTTTACAAACCCCAATAAACATCATTAAATATAGAAATTAAATCACCACATTATCACCTCTTTCCCGTGTCATTAACTCAAACTCTAATAGGAATGAAATTACATCTTACACATGACATTCCATTCGCTCCATCAACTCTTTCGCCACATCATCAACTCCAACTCTAATGGAAATAAAGTAATATCTTGCGTTGTCACTTGACACATTTATAAACCTACTTCTTGAATTGCCACACGACTTCTTATTGAGCTTCGTTCTCCCTACATCATCCACTCTTCCGCCACGTCATTAACTCCAAGTCTAATATATAGTTTTATCTTGAGTATGTCACGTGGCATTTTTGAGCCTTCTCGATGAGCCATGTGGCATTCTAAATATGTAGTTTTATTCAAAACCTCATTAACATGCTTTTTTAAGACCCCATTAAAAATAACTAAATATAAAAATTATATCGCCAAATCATCACCTCTTTCGTCATGTCATTGACTCCAACTCTAATCTATATATATATATACATATATAAAAGTTGTATCTTGGGTGTGCCACGGGGCATTTTCGAGCCTTCTTGCCATGTAACATGCCTAATACATAGCCTTCTTCGAAACCTCATTACCTTTCTATTTTTAAAACCCCATTATACACAACTAAATTTAAAAATTAAATCGTCACATCATAACTTATTTTGTCGTTTCGTAAACTCCAACTCTAATCTATATGTAAGTTAAAGTTACATCTTGGGTGGGCCACTTGGCATTTTAATTAGAGTCTTCTCAACGAGCTACGTGTCATGCCCAATATGAAACCTTATTCAAATTCTTATTACCTTTCTTTTTAAAATCCTAATAAACATCACTAAATATAGCAATTAAATCGCCACATAATCACCTCATTCGATGTGTCATCAACTCCAACTCTAATGGAAATAAAGTTACATCTTCCAATTCTAATCTATGTGGCATCCCCATCACCTTATTCAAAACCTCATTACTTTTCATCAACTCCCTTAAATTCACTCACCACATCATCACTATCATCAACTCTCAATTATATCTAATCTATATATAGGATTTTAAAGTTGTATTATATGTAGCTTTATTCAAAACCTTATTACCTTTCTTTTTAAAATCCCATTAAATAACACTAAATATAGAAATTAATTTACCGGACCATCACCTCTTTCGTTGTGTCATCAACATTAACTCTAGAGCCTTTTTTATGGCTATGTGACATTCCCAATATGTAGTCTTATTCAAAACCTCATTACTTTTCTTTTTTCAAACCCCCTTAAATATCACTAAATATAAAAATTAAATCACCACATCATCACTAGTTTTGTTGTGTCATCAACTAAAACTCTAATATATATCTAAATTAAAGTTGTATCTTAGGTAGCCACATAGGATTCTTGAGCATTCTCGATGAGCCAGGTGGCATGCCTTATATGTAGCTTTATTCAAAACCTTATTACCTTTCTTTTTTAAAATCCCATTAAATAACACTAAATATAGAAATTAATTTACCAGACCATCACCTCTTTCGTTGTGTCATCAACATTAACTCTAATCTATGTAAATATATATTAATGTTGTCTCTTGGTTGTGCCATGTGGCATTTTTACGCCTTTTCAAGGAGTCAAGTGGCATGCCCCATCAACTCCTTTCGCCACATCATCAACTCTAACTCTAATGGAAATAATGTAACATCTTGCAGTTGTTGTATCTTGAGTGTGCCATGTGGCATTTTCAATCCTTCTCGAGGAGCGAAGTGGCATGAGCAATATGAAGAATTATTCAAAGCATCATTACCTTCCTTTTTTAAAACCCTATTAAGCATCACCAAATAAAGAAATTAAATCGCCACAACATCCCTTCTTTCACCTTGTCATTAACTCTAACTCTAATATATATATATATATATCAAAGTTATATGTTTGGTGTGCCACGTAGCATTCTCAAGCCTTCTCGTCGAGCTACGTGGCATGTCCAATTTGTAGCCTTCTTCAAAACTTCATTGCCTTCCTTTTTTTAAAACCCCAATAAACATCACTAAATATAGAAATTAACTCACCACATCATCACCTCCTTCCCAGTGTCATCAATTCCTACTCTAATGGGAATGAAATTACATCTTACACATGACATCCCCCCTTCACCCTATCAGGACTTTCACCACATCATCAACTCCAACTCTAATGGAAATAAAATAAAATCTTGCATTGTTACTTGACACATTTATAAACCTACATCTTGAATTTCCATGAAACGTTTTATCAAGCTTCTTTCTCCCGACATTATCCACTCTTCCACCACGTCATTAACTCGATTTGTAATACATAGTTGTATCTTACGTATGTCACGTGACATTTCGAGCCTTCTCGATGAGTTATGTGACATGCCCGATTGGATATGTTGCCATATTTAAAACCTCATTACCTTCCTTTTTTAAAACCTTATTAAACATTACTAAATATAGAAATTAAATCGCTACGTCATCGCCTCTTTCATCTAGTCATCAACTCCAACTCTAATATATATATATATATCTATAGATTAAAGTTCTATCATTGGTGGTCATGTGGCATTTTCAAGCCTTCTCAGCGAACCACGTAGCGTGTTCAATATGTAGTCTTATTCAAAACCTTGTTACCTTATTTTTTTATACCCCATTAAACTTCGCCAATCTAGAAATCAAATCACCACATCATCGGCTCTCTTTCAACGCATCATCAACTCCAAATCTACTCTCTCACTATATATAAATATATATATATTAAAGTTGTATCATGAGTATGCCAATATATATATTAAAGTTGTCTCTTGGTTGTGCCATGTGGCATTTTTACGCCTTTTCAAGGAGTCAAGTGGCATGCCCCATCAACTCTTTCGCCACATCATCAACTCTAACTCTAATGGAAATAATGTAACATCTTGCATTGTCACTTGACACATTTATAAACCAACACCTTAGATTTCCATGCAATTTTTGATCAAACTTCCTTCTCCCAACATCATCCACTCTTCCACCGCGTCATTAACTCTGACTCTAATATATAGTTGTATCTTTAGTTTGTCCCGTGGTATTTTTGAGCCTTCTCGAAAAGTTATGTGACATGCCCGAAATGTTTCCATATTTAAAACCTCATTACCTTCCTTTTTTAAAACCCTATTAAACATTACAAAATATAGAAATTAAATCACCACATCACCAGCTCTTTCGTTCAATCATCAACTCCAACTCTACTATATATATATATATATATAAAGTTGTATCTTGGGTGTGCCACATGGCATTTTTTAGCCTTCTCGACAAAGCTCGTGGCATGCCCAATATGTAGCCTTATTCAAAACCTCATTACTTTTATTTTTATCCCCATTAAAAATAGCTGAATATAAAAATTATATCGTCCCATCGTCATGTCATCAAATCCAACTCTAATATATATATATATATATATATATATATATATAAAGTTGTATCTTGGGTGTACCACTTAAAGTTTTTGAGCCGTCTTGATGAGCCACGTGGCATGCCAAATATGTAGCCTTATTCAAACCTCGTTACATTTCTTTTTAAGATCCCATTAAACATCAGTAAATATAGAAATTAAGTCACCATATCATCACCTCTTTCGCTATGTCATCAACTGCAACTCTAATAGGAATAAAGTTACATATTTCACATTGCATCCCCATCGTCACATCCCCAACTCTTTCGCCACATCATCAACTCCAACACTAATCTATATATTTCTATAAAAGTTGCATATTGGGTGGCCACATGGCATATTTGAGCCTTCTCGATGAGCCATGTGGCATTCTCAATACATATTCTTACTCAAAACCTCATTACCTTTCTTTTATAAACCCCATTAAATGTCACTAAATATAAAAATTACATCGCCACATCATCACCTCTTTCATCGTGTCATCGACTACAACTCTAATATATATTTATATATTAAAGTCGTATCTTGGGTGTGCCACGTGGCTTTTTTGAGACTTTTCGACAAGCAACGTGGCATGCCCAATATGTAGCTTTATTCAAAATCTCATTACCTTTCTTTTTTCAAACCCTATATAAAATCACTCGGTATAGAAATTACATCGCCACATCATCACATGTTTGGTCGTGTCATCAACTCCAACTATAAGCAATATATGTATTTCTATATTAAAGTTGCATCTTTGGTGTCCATGTAGCATTTTAGAGCCTCCTCAACTAGCCACGTGGCATTCTCAATATGTAGGCTTATTCAAAACATCACTACCATGTTTTTTTAAAACCCCATTAAACATCACTAAATATAGAAATTAAATCGCCACCTCATCACCTCTTTTGCCTTATCATCAACTCACACCCTGATATATGAATATATATTAAAGTTGTATCTTGAGTGTGCCACGTGGCATTTTCGATCCTTCTCGAGGAGCGAAGCGGCATGAGCAATATATGGAATTATTCAAAACTTCATTACCTTCCTTTTTTAAAACCCCATTAAACATCACTAAATAAAGAAATTAGATTTCCACATCATCCCTTCTTTCACCTTGTCATTAACTCTAACTCTAATGTATATTACAGTTATATCTTTAGTCTGCCACATGGCATTTTCAAGCCTTATCGTCGAGCTACGTGGCCTGTCCAATATGTAGCCCTCTTCAAAACCTCACTGCCTTCCTTTTTTAAAAGTTCTAACAAACATCACTAAATATAGAAGTTAAATCACCACATCATCACCTCTTCCCCGTGTCACCAACTCCAACTCTAATGGGAATGAAATAACATCTTATACATGGCATCTCCTTTGCCTCATTAGCTTTTTTGCCACATCATCAACTGCAACTCTAATGGAAATAAAGTAACATCTTGCATTGCCACTTAACACATTTATAAATCTACATCTTGAATTGCCACGCAACTTCTTATCAAGCTTCCTTCTCCCTACATCATCCACTCTTCTGCAACGTCATTAACTCCAAGTCTAATATATAATTGTATCTTGAGTGTGTCACGTGGCATTTTCGAGCCTTCTTGATGAGCTACGTGGCATTCTCACTATGTAGTCTTATTCAAAACCTAATTAACATGCTTTTTTAAGACCCCATTAAAAATCACCAAATATAAACATTATATCGCCACTTCCTTACCTCTTTCGTTGTGTCATCAACTCCAACTCTAATCTATTTATATATATTAAAGTTGTATCTTAGGTATGCCACGGGGCATTTTCGAGCCTTCTTGCCATGTGGCATGCCTAACATATAGCCTTTATTCAAAACCTCATTAACTTTTTTTTTCTAAAACCCCATTATACGCAATTAAATTTAAAAATTAAATCGCCACATCAGAAGTTCTTTTGTTGTGTTATCAACTCCAATTCTAATCTATATGTATATTAAATTTACATCTTGGGTGTGTCACTTGGCATTTTAGAGTCTTCTTGACGAGCTACATGTCATGCCCAATATGTATCCTTATTCAAATTCTCATTACCTTTCTTTTTTAAAATCCCAATAAATGTCAATAAATGTAGAAATTAAATTGTTTCATCATCACTTTTTTCACAATGTCATCAACTCAAACTCTAATGGGAATAAAGTAATATCTTACACATAGTATCCCAATCACCACACCATGAACCCTTTCGACATAGCATCAAATCCAACACTATTCTATATATATTAAAGTTGTATCCTAGGTGGCCACGTGGCATTTTCGAGCCTCTTTGACAGCCATGAGGAATGCCCAATATATAGTCTTATTCAAAACCTCATTAACTTCCATTTTTTAAAACTCCATTAAACAACACAAAATATGAAAATTAAATTGCAACATCATCACCCTTTTCGTCGTGTCAACAACTACAACTCTAATATATATATATATATATATATAGTTGTAGCTTGGGTGTACCACGTGACATTTTTTAGCCTTCTCGATGAGCCACGTGGCATGGAAATATGTAGCTTCGTGACATTTTTTAGCCTTCTCGATGAGCCACGTGGCATGGCAATATGTAGCCTTATTCGAAACCTCGTTACCTTCCTTTTTTAAAACCCCATTAAACGTCAATAAGTATAGATATTAAATTGTTCCATCATCTCTTTTTTTGTAGTTTCATCAACTCCAACTCTAATGGGAATCAAGTTTCATCATACAAGTAGCATCCCCATCACCACACCATTAACTCTTTCGCCACATCATCAACTCCAACTCTAATCTATGATGATATATTAAAATTGTATCCTGGGTGGCCACATGATATTTTTTAGCCTTCTTGATGAGCCACGTGGCATGCCCAATACGTAGATTTATTCAAAACCTCATTACCTTCCATTTTCAAAACCTAATTAAACATTACCAAATATAGAAATTAAATCGACACAAAATCACCTCTTTCAATGTGTCATCAACTCCAACTCTAAAGGGAATAAAGTCACATCTTACACGTGGCATCCCCATCACCATACCATCAACTCTTTCACCACATCAATAACTCCAACTCTAATCTATATTATATATTTATTGAAGTTGTATCCTGGGTGGCCAAGTGGCATTTCCGACCCAATTTGACAACCACCTGGCATGCCCGATCTGTAGTCTTATTCAAAACTTAATTACCTTCCTTTTTTAAAACCTCATTAAACAACACTAAATATGATAATCTAATCGCCACATCATCACTTCTTTCACCGTGAAATAACTGAAACTCTAATATATATATATATATATATATATATATATATATATATATATATATATTAAAGTTGCATCTTGGGTGTGTCAGGTATCATTTTCGACCCATCTCGATGAGCCATGTGGCACGCCAAATATGTAGACTTATTCGAAACCTCATTACTTTCCTTTTTTAAGACCCCATTAAACATCAATAAATATAGAAATTAAATCGTTTCATCATCACTTTTTTGACGATGTCGTCAACTCAAACTCTAATGGGAATAAAGTTAGAGCTTACAAGAAGCATCCCAATAGCCACACCATCAACTCTTTCGCTACATCATCAACTCCAACTCTAATATATATATATATATATATATATTTTATAGTTGTATCCTGGGTGGCCAAGTGGCATTTTCGAGCCCTTTTGAGAGCCACATGGTATGCCCAATTGTAACTTCGGTGTGCCACGTGTCATTTTTTAGCCTTCTCGATGAGCTACGTGGCATGCCAATATGTAGCCTTATTCGAAACCTCATTACCTTCCTTTGTTAAAACCCCATTAAACATCAATAAGTGTTGGGGCTTGTGCCCAGGTCAATCCATTTACTGTCTTTATGAATATTTTTAGTTAATAAAAAGGAGGATTTCAGTTACTTTTTATTGTAATTAATTTACATGTTTACATTATAATAAGCTCTATGGGTATTTACAGAAATATCCTAAATGTCCCTAGTCGATCATTATACTGGAACTATAATGAATTAAGACTAGTTTGAGTCTTGATTAATGATCATATGATGATTATACATATATGGATACGAACCAAGATCACGAGTACTTGTTAGGGAATAAAGTACTAGACCGACCTGCTATGAGAACATCACATGGATTAAGTCATAGTTGTTTCTCATGATAGGTATATTTTTCAGTCCTCTGACTTGAGATTACCAGAGACTTCAACATTAAGAACATAGTAATTTGACACAATCAAATGTTATCTTTAACCGGACGATTATAAAGGTTGTGATTGGTTACTGTGTGAGTAATGTGATGAAGTTGCGTAATCGAGATAGAAATTTTCCCTCTCATATAAAGAGAGATATCCAATGGATCCCTCGATGTGTTAGACTGTTAAAAAGCCTAGTCTAAGTGAATTGATATTGATCAATGTCACTTGGATATTTTCGGTCTACCTAGAGATCGAGACTAGTACGATTGAACATGTTGGATGACAATTCCATGCCTTTTGTTTGATCGAAATGATGTTATATACACTATTGATTAGGTTATATCGATTTGATATTCGTACAACTTAGGTATTCATAATGTCTTGCTAGAGGCTGCTAATGACTTGTATACCAAAATATGTTTTGGTACACTACCAACGTTGTATGAGCCTATTGGGTCGCACACTAAGAATGGTTTTGCGAGATTTTAAGATGGTTCAGAAAAAATGAATTGTATATGATAAAATCCATGAAAGAAATGTCCTTGTGGTTTATTACACTTATACTTCTTTAAGTAGGGGTATATGTGTAATTTACTTAACCGTCTATATATAAGGGTTGTATAAATAGACGCTTTAAGTTAGAACACACGTATGAAAGATTAAGGGTCGAAACTCTATTTTCGTTTCAGAAATGAATTAAGGTTTTTTGGTACGCTCTTAATCGTTTTGGAGAGAAACAAAAATATTTGGTATTCTATCGAAGCTAGCACTTCGAATTTCGGCCGCTGTTCTTGTGTGGACTGCTGGTAGAGGGCCTTCGACGTTGGCAACACCTTAGAGATCGATCAACCTTCAGAAATGTATATTGCGACTGAGGTATGATTAAGTTTTCATGGTTTAAAAGTTTTTAATGGAATTAGATTCGGATCCTGTTGGGGTTTTTGTCAAAATTATTTTGTAATTTTCACCGTGTATGAACCCCAAAAACTTAACAGTGGTATCAGAGCCTTCAAGTTCGATTCCATTAAATTCAATGCATGTTTTCTTCATGATATATGATTGAAAGCATGTTAATAGTTGATGTATGTGTTATATACATAAGTTTTCTGTGAGATTTATTATTATGTTTTATGTATATGCTACATATATTCGTGATTTAATTGAAATCAGTTTCGTACGTGCTAGTAACCATGTTAGGTTAATTTGAATAATTTTAATGAATTGAATTTCGTGTTCTCTGATCCATGACACCATTAGGTATAATCTTTATTTTTCGTGTATTGATGCATAGATGAAATCTCTGTAATTTAGTATGCCTATTTAGGTTACATTGTTCTAAGTTTCTTAAATTGTATAAGTCTTAATATTAAATATAAACTAATATGATTAGGTTCGATAGGGATAGTAGTTCATGATTCAATTACATGTTTGTGATTATTTGGATGAGGACTGAAATTGCAAATAATTATTTTTTGAAATTATTTATTTATCTCGTAATATCTATTATGTTATGAAATTTCTATTTGATAAGAGATAGATAATAAATTAAATTAGGAGATATTAGCAAAATCGGTTTCGTTATCCCTATTGGATAGGAGATAAATATCGAGAATTTTGTTATTAGTTGCATGCTAGGATTCAAATATCTTAAGTCCTAATTGGATTAGGACAAGATGATTAGTTAGATGTGGTCCCGGGTTAATTAAAATATTTTAATTAACTTAATTTCAGATAAATTAAGGGGTTAATTTAGGATAATAAAATCAGCGAAATATATGATTTTCTATAGAGAATTTTAATTTTTGGAATTTAGATTCGTCTCCTAAAAAAAAACAGGGCGCTGACCGGCCAGCGGGACTGCCGTCTAACTAATCCTAGTGCACGAAAAATCTTTTATTAGTGAATAGTATAAAAATTTCCAAATTTTTTTGTGATTGAACAAATAACTAAAATATATGATATTTCATTGTTTACATAAAATCAATAAAACTGAATAAAATCCCTCTATTAAATTTTAAGTCTCGTGCCATCCATTTTAAACACTTGTCAAGGCCTCGATCACACTAATATAGTTTCAGCCATAGCTGGGTGTATTGTGTTATCTTGGTGAGAAAAGTTGGGTAAGAGTTACCTTAATGTTTAAAATGGTCTGACTTAATAGAGCTATCAAAATAGTTTTGAGCTTTAGGCACATGATGAGATAAAAAAACATGCTAAGACTTACGATGTCCCGTATCTCATAAAAGTATCTAAAATTACATAAGATGTAATTGGTAACTATTACGTAACTAAATAATCTAGTTCTGTGTTTCATGTCATAGCTGTCATAGAATTAGGTGAAATACGGATTTTAGTCCCCTAAATAAATAGTATGTTTTAGGAGGGTTGTTAATTTAGTGGGAGTCAATTCCTATATACTAAAATAAAATTTGCATAATCTTTATTGTTGATCAATGGCCTCTTCAAGTAACAATAATCCCCTATCACTGCGATCCATCCTTGAGAAGGATAAGTTATCTAGGACTAACTTTCTTGACTAGTTCATAAACTAGAGAATCGTTCTCAAGCATGAACGCAAGTTGTATGTCCTGGATGCTCCAATCCCTGAGGACCCACCAGCCAATACTATGAAAGCTGTGAAAGATGCGCATAATAAGCATGTCAGCGATTCTACTGATGTTGCATGTATTATGCTGGCAACTATGGTTCCTGAACTTCAGAATGACATGGAACTAATAGAAGCCTACGACATAGTTGTAACGCTGAAATGTTCCAACAGCAAGGTAGGCAAGAAAGGTTCGAGACAGTTAAGAACCTACATTCCTACAAAATGACTAAAGGTGCGTCAGTTAGTCCTCATGTTCAAAGATGAAGGGCTATGTTGACCAGTTTGATAGACTCGGATTTCCCATAAGGCGGGAGTTGGCTACGGATTTGATCCTGAATTCATTACCAGAGAGTTACTCACAATTTGTGATGAACTACAATATGAATAATATGGAGAAATCAATTTCAGAGTTGCATTTGTTGCTCAAAACTGCTGAAAAAAATATCAAGAAACCATCTAGTAATGTGTTGATGGTCTAAAAGGGAAAGGGAATGAAGAAGAAAGGCAAAGGCAAGGCTAAAGTTGCCAAGGCTGCTGCTTCACCTGTCATAAAGGCTATGGAACAAGTCAAGCCTCAACCTGTTCCTACTTCAAAACGCCCAAGAGAACAACAACAACAACAACAACAACAAGAACATAGCCTCTGTCCCAAATTAACTGGGGTCAGCTACATGGATCAAACTTTTCCATTGTGCTCGATTAAGTGCAATCGATGGTGAGCTTTGCAAACCATTCAAATCCCTCTTAATTAAAGCATCCCATGTTAACTTTGGTCTGTCCCTACCTCGTCGAATTTCTACAGTTTCTATTGAGTCAAGTTTTCTAGTTGGGGCATTTGTAGGTCGTATTTGCAAGTGACCAAACCATCACAACCGCCCTTCCCTAATCTTTGTATCAATTGGGTTGTCTTTAAATTTCTATATTTCTTATTCTATCTTTACGAGTTTTACCACAAATCTACCTAAGCATCCTCATTTCAGCTACGTTCACTTTATGTAATTGTTGTTGCTTTACCGCCCAACATTCACTTCCATAGAACATAGCTGGCCTAATTACGGTCCTATAAAATTTTCCTTTTAACTTAGTAGGAACAAGTCGATCACAAATCACCCCTGTTGCACTCCGCCATTTCTTCCATCCATCTTGAATTATATGTCTGACATCATTTTCAATGTTACCATCATTTTGTATGATTGATCCTAGGTATATAAAGTGGTTTACCTTAGGAACTTCTACTTCCCCTAATTTTACCACTCTGTCATCTCGATGTCTAGTGTTTCCAAACTCGCGGTGCATGTATTCAGTTTTTGTCCTACTCAACTTAAAGCCTTTAGATTCTAATGTATTCCTCTAGAGTTCTAATTTCCTATCGCTCCATCTTTAGTTTCATCCACTAAGACAATATCATCTGCAAATAGCATACGCCATGGTATATCCTCTTTAATACGTCTAGTTAGTTCATCCATAACTAAAGTAAATAGATATGGGCTTAAAGCCGATCCTTGATGTAGTCTTATTGTAATGGAAAAATTCTTTTGTAGCTCCTCCAAATATCTTTATACTCGTTACTACACCATCATACATATCCTTAATAGTGTCTATGTATTTAGCATGCACTCTTTTTCTTTCTAGAACCCACCAAAGAACATCTCTAGGGACCCTATCATATGCTTTTTTTAAATCTACGAATACCACATGAAGATCTTTTTTCTTTTCTCTATATTTTTCTAACAATCGTCTTACAAGGAAAATCGCCTCCATAGTTAACCTCCTAGGCATGAAACCAAATTGGTTCTCTGATATTGTTGTTTCTCTCCTTAGCCTATCGTCAATTACCCTCTACCAGAGTTTTATAGTGTGACTCATAAGTTTAATTCCCCGATAGTTTGAGCAACTTTGAATGTCTCCTTTGTTTTTGAAGATTGGCACAAGCGTGCTTCTTCTCCAATCCATTGTCATCCGTTTTGATTTTAAAATTTTATTGAAAAGTTTTGTTAACCAAGTAAATCCAATTTCTCCTGAGAATTTCCAAACCTCTATGGGTATTTCATTTGGGCCACATGCTTTCCCTATTTTCATTCTTTTCAATGCCTCTTTAACTTCTACAATTCTAATATTGCGTGTATACTTTACAATTCTTTCTTGGTGTAGGTTTTCATCTATTATAGTATCAACTTGGCCATCATTAAATAAACTATCGAAGTAACTTCTCCATCTCCCCTTAATATCCTCCTCGCGCGTTAAAACATTTTGATTTTGGTCCTTAATACATCTTACATGACTTAGGTCTTGTTTCTTTTTATCTCTTGATTTGGCTAGCCTATATATATATATTTTTCGCCATCTCTATTACCTAACCTTGTATATAGATCTTCCATGAAATTTGTTTTAGCTTGACTAACAACTTTTTTAGCTTGTTTTCTAGCTTCTCTATATTGATTGTACGCATCTTCATCTTGACACTTACTTAGGTATTTTCCTATACATCTCTCTTTTAGTCTTAATTGCTCATTGAACATCCTCGTTCCACCACTATGTTTCCTTCTTTGGAGGTCCCAAGCCCTTAGATATACCTAATATGTTTGATCCCACCCTCCTTATGCAACTACTCATTTTTAGCCACATTGTATTAGCATCTAAGTCAAGATTCCAAACATTTTCCTTTAGTAGTTTTTCTCTAAACTCTACTTGTTTACTATGTTTTAGGTTCCACAACTTTATTCTAGGGTCGCTAACTCTTTTATTCAAATTATTCCGTTGTGCTAGTTTAATATCAAGTACTACTAACTTATGTTGGATAGTAAGTGCTTCACCAGGTATTACTTTGCAGTCTCTATATAGTTTTTTATCTATTTTTCTTGTTAAAAGAAAATCTATTTGACTCTTGTTATGACCACTACTAAAAGTAATTATATGCGACTCCTTCTTCCTAAAACAAGTATTTGCTAAGACAAGATCATATCTTGAAGCAAATTCTAAAATTGATTCTCCTTCTTCATTTCTATTACCGTAACCAAAACCTCCATGAACTCTCTCAAACCCATCGTTACTTACCTCGACATGCCCATTTAAATCTCCTCCAATAAAAACCTTTTCATCTAATGGTATACTCTGCATAAATCCATCCATATCATCCCAAAACTTGCGTTTGATGCTCTCGCTTAATCCTACTTGTGGTGCATATGCGCTAAGTACGTTAATTTTTTCGTCTCCAATAATTAATTTAACTAGAATCAATCTATCCCCCATTCTTTTAACCTCTACGACCTTATCCTTATAATCATTATCCACCACAATTCCTACTCAATTGCATTTTCTATCTATACCAGTGTACCACAATTTAAACCCCGTGCTTCTTATTTCTCTACTCTTTTCTCCTACCCATTTTGTCTTTTGGAGGCAAGCAATATTGAATCTCCTTCCAATCATGGTATCTAATAGTTCTATTGACTTCCCCGTAAGTGATCTTATGTCCCATGTTCCTAAACGAATTTTTTCTCCTCTTTGTATTTATTTTTCTTTTCTATTTCTATTTTGTCTAAAAGATCTAGTGTTCGTATCTATGATTTTGTTTTTGATTTCGTTTTTGCCACGCACCTGGACATTAGTTCAAAAATTGCAAACTCTATCTGGAAGATCTAAAGAAGAAAAATGATAGTGCAACTACGATTATAGGTATTTATGTTATTGAAATTAATTTATCTACTAGTGATTCCTGGGTTTTAAATATCGGATATGGATCTTACATTTGTATAAATGTGCAGGGACTCACCAGAAGTAGAAAGTTGAAGGAAGGAGAAGTCATCCTTCGCGTAGGGAATGGAGCAAGAGTTGTTGCCCCGGCTATTGGATCATATGACCTAGTCTTACCTAGTGGACTTATGTTAACTTTAAATAATTGTTATTTTGTGTCTGCCTTTAGCAAAAACATCATTTTTGTTTCATGTTTGGATATGGATGGTTTTGATTTTATTATTACGAATAATAGATGTTTCATTTCTTGTAAAGGCATATTTTATACAAATACTGATTTATCTGATGGTCTTTATATTATAAGCATAAAAAGGTCCACAGATACTCTAGTCTTTAACATAAATACAAAGAGATTCAAGTCAAATGATTTGAATCAAACCTATCTTTGGCATTGTCGTCTCGGGCACATAAATGAGAAACGCATAACAAAGCTCTAAAAAGATGGACTTCTATTCATTTGATTTAGAAACATATGAAACGTGCGTATCTTGTTTGCTATGCAAGATGACTAAAAGTCCCTTTACTGGACACAGTAAAAGGGCAAGTTACATACTGATGTATGCGGTCCTATAAACACAATCGCTATAAGAGGTTATCAGTACTTCATTACATTTACTGATGATTTCAGTAGATATGGTTATGTATATCTTATGAAACATAAAGCTACACCATTTGAGATGTTTCAAAAGTTTCAAAATGAAGTGCATAATCAACTTGGTAAAACTATCAAAACACTTCGATCAGATCGAGATGGTGAATATTTGAGCCAAGAATTTGATGATCATCTCAGAAATTGTGGGATTGTCTCCCAATTGACTCCACCAACAACTCCATAATGGAATGGAGTTTCTGAAAGGAGAAATCGAACCTTATTAGATATGGTTCGATCTATGATGAGTCATGCAGATCTTCCATTATCATTTTGGGGTTATGCATTACAAACTGCAGCTTTTACTCTAAATCGAGTTCCTTCTAAAGCGGTTGATAAAACACCATATGAGATATGGTACGGGAATAGACCTAGTTTGTATTTCCTTAAGATTTGGGGTTGTGAGGCTTACGTAAAGCGATAAGTCTCAAAAAAACTAGCACCTAAATCAGATAAGTGTTTATTTATGGGGTATCCAAAGGAAACAAAAGGATATTACTTTTATAATCTCGCTGAGAACAAAGTGTTTGTTGCTCGGTATGGTGCCTTTATGGAAAAATAGTTTATTTCAAAAGACACTAGTAGGAGAGAAATAAATCTTGACGAAGTTCAAGAATCACATATAAACAGTGAACCACTACTGGAAGTTCAACAACGTTCTGAACCAGGTGAACCTTCACAAGTAACACAAGGCCCACGTAAATCTGATAAAGTAATACATGAACCAGAGAGATTCGGATTTCTCATTACTAATAATCGTTAAGTGTTGCTTATGGATCAAAATTAGCCCACCACTTATCAGGAGGCTATGTCTGAACCAGACTCAGATAAATGGCTAAGTTCCATGAACTCTGAGATGCAATCCATGTATGATAACCGAGTTTGGAACTTGGTTGATTTACCTAAAGGTGGTAGGACCATTGGATGTAAATGGTTTTTCAAGAAGAAAACTGACGTGGATGGCAAAGTGCATACTTTTAAAGCAAGACTTGTAGCAAAAGCTTTCTGGCAGACTCAAGGCGTTAATTATGATAAAAAAAATATCGCCTGTAGCCATGCTTAAATCCATAAGAATTTTAATTTTCATTGCTGCATATTATGACTATGAGATATGGAAAATGGATGTAAAAACAACATTTCTTAATGGAAAGCTGCTTGAGGACGTGTATATGACACAACCTGAAGGTTTTGTACATCCTGAGAATTCTAGGAAGGTATGCAAGCTTCAAAGATCCATTTATGGATTAAAGCAAACTTCTCGGAGTTGGAATCTTCGTTTTGATGAAGCAATCAAGGATTTTGGTTTTATTAAGAACGAAGATGAGCCTTGTGTATACAAGAAGGTCAGTGGGAGTGTAGTTTTTCTGGTACTGTATGTTGATGATATATTACTCATTGGAAATGACATCCCAACATTGCGGAGTGTCAAGTCTTAGTTAGGGAAGTGTTTCTCAATGAAAGACTTAGGAGATGCAGCCTATATCCTAGGGATAAGGATCTATAGGGATAGATTTAAGAGGCTAATCGATCTAAGTCAGAGTGCTTACATAGACAAGGTGCTGAATAGGTTTAGTTTGCAAGACTCTAAAATAGGATTGTTGCCAATGTCTCATGGCATAAATCTCGGCAAGACTCAATGTCCTAAGACAAATGATGAGCGAGACCGTACGAATAAGATTCCATATGCATCAGCTATTGGATCTATCATGTATGCCATGTTATGCACTCGACCTGATGTGTCATATGCTTTAAACACTACAAGCAGATATCAGTCAGATCCTGGTGAGAGTCACTAGATAGCAGTAAAGAACATTCTTAAATACTTAAGAAGGACTAAGGAAATGTTCTTGGTCTATGGAGGTTTTGAAAATGATCTAGTTTTAAATGGTTACACTGACGCAAGTTTTCGAACTGATATAAATGATTTTAGTTTGTAATCTGGATATGTGTTTATTTTGAATGGGGGTTCAGTAAGCTGGAAAAGTTTGAAGTAAGAGAATGTGGCAAATTCTACAATAGAAGTTAAGTATATCGCAGCCTCCGATGCTGCAAAGGACGCAGTTTGGATCAAAAAGTCCAGTTCTAAACTAGGTGTGGTGCCAAGTATTGCTAACCCTGTTTGTATTGTGACAATAACGGGGCGATAGCACAGTCCAAGGAACCTAGATCACACCATAGATCCAAACATATACTCAGACGTTTTCATCTCATCAGAGAAATTATTGAGAGGGGAGACGTGAAGATTTGTAGAGTACCTAGTGAAGAAAACGTTGCAGATCCATTAACAAAAGCTCTTCCACAAGCTAAACATGATGGTCATGTTAGATCATTAGGCATTAGATGCATTTATGATTGGCCCTAGTGCAAGTGGGAGATGTTGGGGTATGTTCCCTATGTCAATCCATTAACTGTCTTTATGAATACTTTTAGTTAAGAAAATAGAGGATTTCATTTGATGTTTATTATAATCAATTTGCATGTTTACATTATAATAAGATCCATGGGTATTTACAAAAATATCCTAAATATCCCTAGTCGATCATTATACTGGAAACTGTAATGAATTAAGACTAGTGTGAGTCCTGATTGATGATCATATGATGATTATACATATAGGGATACAAATCAAGATCACGAGTACTTGTTAGGGAACAAAGTACTGGACCGAACCGCTATGAGAACGTCACATGGATTAAGTCATAGTTGTTTCTTATGATAGGTATATTTTTCAGTCCTCTAACTTGAGATTACTAGAGACTTCAACATTAGGAACACAGTGATTTGACACAATCAAACGTTGTCTTTCACCGAACGATTATAAAGGTTGTGATTGGTTACTTTGTGAGCAATGTGATGAAGTTTTGTAACCAAGCTAGAATTTGTCCCTCTCATATAAAGAAATATATCCAGTAGATCCCTTGATGTGTTAGACTGTTAAAAGTCCTAGTCTAAGTGAATTGATATTGATCAATGTCACTTGGATGTTTTTAGTCTACCTAGAGATCGAGACTAGTACGATTGAACATGTTGGATGACAATTCCATGCCTTATGTTTGATCAAAAAGATATCGTGTGACAAAAGGATGTTATATACACTATTGATTAGGTTGTATCGATTCGATATTCGTACAACTTGGGTAGTCATAATGTCTTGCTAGAGGTTGCTTATGACTTGTATACCAAAATGTGTTATGGTACACTGCTAGCGTTGTATGAGCCTATTGGGTTGCACACTAAGAATGGTTTTCCAAGATTTTATATGATAAAATTCATGACAGAAACATTCCTGTGGTGTATTATACTTATACTTCTTTAAGTAGGTGTATATGTGTAATTTACTTAATCGTCTAGATACAAGGGTTGTATAAATAAACGCTTTAAGTTAGAACACACGTATAAAAGATTAAGGGCCGAAACTCTATTTTCATTTCAGAAATGAATTAGGGTTTTCTGGTACGCTCTGGATCGTTTTGGAGAGAAATAAAAAGGTTTCGTATTCTCTCGAAGCTAGAACTTCGAATCTCAACCACTATTTATGTGTGGACTGCTGGTAGAGGGCGTTCGTCGTTGGCAGCACCTTAGAGATCGATCAACCTTCATAAAGGTATATTGCGCCCGAGGTATGATTAAGTTTTCATGGTTTAAACGTTTTAATTGAATTAAATTCAAATCCTGTTGGGGTTTTTGTCAAAATCGTTTTGTAATTTTCGCTGGGTATGAACCCCAAAAACTCAACAATAAGTATAGATATTAAATCGTTCCATCGTCACTTTCTTTGTCGTTTCATCAACTCCAACTCTAATGAGAATCAAGTTTCATCTTACACGTAGCATCCCCATCACAACACCATCAACTATTTCGCCACATCATCAACTCTAACTCTAATCGATGTAGATATATTAAAGATGTATCCTGGGTGGCCACATGGTATTTTTAAGACTTCTCGATAAGCCACTTAGCATGCCTAATATGTTCTTTATTCAAAACCTCATTACTTTCCTTTTTCAAAACCCAATTAAACATTACTAAATATAGAAATTAAATTGACACATAATCACCTCTTTCGATGTTTCATCAACTCTAACTCTAATGGGAATAAAGTTACATCTTACATGTGGCATCCCCTTCACCACACTATTAACTCTGTCGAGACATTATCAACTACAACTGTTGTCTATATATATGTATAAAAGTTGTATCTTGGGTTGCCACGTGGTATTTTCAAGCCTTTTTACAGCCATGTGGCATGCTCAATATCTAGACTTATTCAATACATCAATACACGCCTTTTAAAAAAAATCATTAAACATCCCTAAATATGGAAATTAAATCACCACATCATCACTTCTTTCAATGTTTCATCAACTGCAACTCAAATATAAATATACATATATATTAAACTTGTATCTTTGGTGTGCCTCGTTGCATTTTCGAGCTTTCTCAATGAGCCACGTGACGTGCCCAATATGTATCCTCATTATCAACAAATATAAAAATTAAATCGTTTCATCATCACTTTTTTCGCAGTGTCATCAACTAAAACTCTAATGGGAATATAATAAGTCGATATTTATATATATTTAGTAGTTTATTTTAGTATATTTAACTATGGAAAGTCTCTAAAATATATATTAATTATATTTATTGGTCATTTTCAGGTGAAACGGAGTGCCCAGTTGAATTCGTGGCGGAAAAATACTCAAAATAGAGTATTTACATGTTGTGATCAAATGTCGGACAGTTTGCCTCGACTTACATGTTGCGCGGTGGGTAAAATAAGAGACGTCATATTTCAACCAATTAGAAGCTGCCACGTCAGCGCATATCTTCTCTCGATCAATCACGTCTCGCCACATCAGCAGTATTTATTTTCTCTTCTAATTAGGAACTGCCACATTAGCATTTGCAGGAAAATGAACCAATCAGAAGCCGCCACGTGGTGTCTTACAACACACATTACACCACCATTTCTTCTCCTCCCACAGCTGCTATTCGAGTCATCGGGATGCGCGTCAGTACCGTCTCCTACATCTTCACCAATTTTATGCAATTTTTTCTCCGCCTCCTATGAGCCACGTATCGGTCTCCCACTACACCAGCACGTCATCAGTAGGGGTCTTCTCCAATCAGACGAAGCCACGTGGCGTGTGATAACACTCTTGACCAATGTGGTCCAGACACGTAGCGAACACCAATTTTTGAGCCAAAAACATCCCTATGATGCTCCTTGGCGCACGAGTCACTTCCCCAACAACCAAAATTACTTTCTCTCACCTCCCGAGACTAATTTTTAGTAGTTTTATATATTCGGAACTTAGGTTTTATTATTTTATAACCGAATATTATTGTTTTATTATCGACTTTCTTCGTTGACGATGTTCGGCTAATCAACTCTTTGCCTAGGTCGGAGGGGAAACAAGTCGGGATCAAGGACTCATGGCATATTATGTGAGATCTTTTATTTTATTATTTAATTTAGTTTAAATTCTCATATTTCATTGTTGTTGCTTTTAAGGATTATGGTTTAGATATAAGGTATGTATACGACTGATGCATGCTTTTAAGTAGACAATCTACAATTATTTGGACCATTAGTATTCGTCTAAATATGGTTTTGAACCAATAAAGTGACAAACACTCATCTATTTTTCGTCAAACCCTTTCCGTTCTTGAGTGTGCAACAATTGAATCTAGGTTAAATCGGGAGCAGATGCGACCCGGTTATTTAGGATTAGTGTTCTCACAGACCCATATTACTGCGGTTAGTCTGTTAAACCCGATTGGCAGATGTTTAGGGTTATACATTAATTATGGAAGTATTTAGTGGCAAACGTCCTGGCTATCGAGATTATGGGAACGAGGAATTTTTGGCGGATGTCGATTTTCTATAGCTAATCTTGGAGAACATTAATTAATGACTTTTTGGGAATGATTGAAGACCATAATTGCCATTGAATCTTGATCTTGATTTGTGGAACTGTAGACCTAGGTGTTACTTAGGTATTAATTAACTATTTTCAAAATTAGTTTAGTTATTTTATTTATTTAGTTTAGTTAGATTAGTTATTTAAATTAATTTATTTTAAAACCCTAAATTTGTTTTTGTTATTTTTAACCTAAGAAAGACTACCAATCTCTGTAGGATCAACCCTTTACACTATTCTACAAAATAGTTGGTTTAGGAACTTTATTTTATTGACAAGTTCGGCACGCGTCAATTTTTGGCGCCGTTCCCGAGGATTTGTATTTTTCTTTCTTTGGTTTTATTTTTATTTTTATTTTGCATATCTAATCCCTTGCTATTAACATGTATGCAGGCAACCCCGCGATGGACTCCTCCTACCCCCTTAATTACAGTCGATTCAAAGACTCACATTATTATAATGTGAATGGAATAGGTATGTCACATAATGGATATCAATTTTCCAACATGCATTCTTGTGTGCAACAGGTCGAGGTTTGCGAAATTTGTGGAGACTATTCTCATTCCGCACATAATTGTCCCTATTATCCATAGTACGAGAATTATTTATATTCTAGCTATGCATCGCCACGACCCGACTTCTTTAGGCTCATGTCAAACCCACAGGTTCCTCAACATGAAGAAAATCAACAATTTCATCAAAGCATCTCCTTGGAAGATATGATGAAGCAATTGATAGATAGTCAACAACAGTTTCGACAACTTTTTTAAGAGATCCAACAAATTGATTTAAAGATTCTAGGCTTGAAGGACTTGGAAACTCAATTTATTCAATATAATGTCAGGCTTCAGAATATGATTGATGAGGAAGAGTTTTGTAGTACACATCCAATTTTTAACCCAGATGAGGATGTGAGTGTTGATACGTTGAAAAATTTTGAGGTGAATGAGGTTACACAGGTGAAGGACTGTTGGAAAGAAATATCGAAAGAATGTGAAGCTATCAAATTGAGCCATAAATTGTCATTGCACTAAATGAGGAAGAAAATGAGATGAGAATTGATCTCATTTCACACAAGCCGGAGAAGCTGCAGATAGGGAGCGAGGAAGACCAACCTCTGGTGTTGGTGCAACCACCCACCCTCCCATGCACATTTGGTACACCTTATAAGGGGGTGGAAGTAAAGGAGCATTCGCAGATCTTCTACACTGCCGACACCTTTGTGTTGGACGATCCTGATGCGATAGATTCTTTCATGTTGGAAGTCCCGAATGAGTTCCTAAATTTGAAAGAGGGCATGCATGCTTTATTGCCCAAATACGTAGATTCGTCGTTCGTTGTTGACATCTCTAAAGGAGAGGGCATCACGTGATCAATCACGCCAAGTATAGCTAAAGACTTAAAAGAAAGGCGACTCATTGGGAGGCAGCCCAGCTTCATTTTTATTTTACTTTTTTTTTTCTTGCATTTATTTTAGTTTTAGTTCAGCTTTAGTTTTTTTCTTATTATTTCTAATAACACTCTAATTTGATCTATTTATTTTTATAGGTGATACGTTACGTTTGACGTTCATCAGAGGATTAGAGCACCGAGTTTTGTAGGTTTGACTTTGGATTATATTTTTTAAGCATAATTTGAGCATCTTTTTAGGAATTACAATCTTTATAAAATTTTAGGTGTTTTGAGACTTGGTTGGGACATATCCAACTTAAGTCGTCGCATTAGTGGTGGGTTTTTTAGTAGACTCTAAACCCTAAACTTGATTCCATCATCTTGTTGATTTCACCTTTAATTGACAGACTTTGGGCTCACAATACTTGAGTGAAATTTTTTTTTGACATAACTCCTCTATTTACTAGTTCTTGCTCTTGTTATGATTCTTCTTTCATAGTTTCCTTAGTAACCTACACATGAGAGATTTTGTGCGTTCACTGGTTTTTGAGACTTTTTGTTATGAATGCATTTATATCATCTTCTTATCCATGTTTTTCTTTACCACTGTCATTTTCTTTTTGTTGGATGGATGTCTTGACTTGTTTTGAACCTTGAGGACAAGGTTCAGAATAAGTTTGAGGTATTTTAAGGATTGTTGATTGATTTGGATGGATTCTTTAAAAAAGACCGCAGGTAAGATCGTTTGTTTTTATTTTATTTTATGGGGTTATATGTGATTGTGGATGGTAATGGTGGCGTTTTATATCATTTCTTCCATTTCTTTCATTTCTTGTCCCTTCATATTTCTTTCTTATTCCATTTGTAGTTGATACATTTTCATGGATGTATCTTGCATAGCTTTTTATTTATTATTTTTTTGTATATAGTCACCCGAAACTTTGTTTCATGCCATAGGTTATGGATGAGTACATTACAGTTGCCTTTTTAACTTGAAACTTAAGGAAAATTAGGAGAAATACGCAATCAAGCCCGTACCTGGCATTTTTAAGATTTCATGATTAGGGACTTAGTTGATGGTTGGAATTTGTGCTAGTTAACGAAAATGAGTAGATGGTCAAATTTGTACAAGTGATATTATTTTAACCCGAATTGAGGGATTTGCTTGATTATAGTGAAAGCGAGAAGTACTAACAGGAGTTTTCTTAGTGTAGAGTGTCCCACAGGTTTCCAAAGGAAATGGAGCAGGGACCGTATTAATTGAAAAAAAGATTTGGAGAAGAAAAAAATGTGAAAAGAAAATATATAATAAATAAAGGTGGAAGTTATGAAACTCCTCAAATAAAAGATTTAGTTCGAGTGCTTTCACTATATTAAGTGAGAATTTTAAACTTGTGTGCTTTAATGTATAGACCAATAAAACTCGTGAGTAGTTGATGGCCTTTATTTTGGCCGAGTCTTTGTCTTGAAAGTGGGATCTTAATTGCGTTTGGGTTGCGAGTCTTGACATATCATAACTCTAAAATTTCTTGAGTTGCTTGTTAACTTGGTGGCTATGTAAATCAAAGAAACTCCATGAATTTTGAGTCGGGTATAGGATTAGTTGAGTCAGTGCATTATTATATTAGGAGTTTAGTTTAGTTTGTGTTGTCATCTACACCTTTGCTCGGGACGTGCAAAGTCTTATGTTTGGGGGTATTTCATAAGTCAGTATTTATATATATTTAGAAGTTTATTTTAGTATATTTAAATATGGAAAGTCTCTAAAATATATATTAATTATATATATATATATTGGTCATTTTCAGGTGAAACGGAGTGCACGGTTGAATTCGTAGCGAAACAATACTCAAAATGGAGTATTTACATGCAGCGATCGGATACCAAAAGTTTGCCTCCAGTTACATGTTGCGCGTTTGGTAGAATAGGAGATAACATATTTGAACCAGTTAGAAGCTGCCATGTCAGCGCATATCTTCTCTTGACCAATCACGTCTTGCCACGTCAGCGGTTTCTATTTTCTCCTCTAATCAGGAAACGCCACATTAGCACTTGCAGGAAAACGGACCAATCAGAAGCCGCCATGTGGTGTCTCACAACACACATCACACCGCCACATCTTGGCCAATTTTGTGCTATTTTTTTCTCTGCGTCTCGTGCGCTACGAGTTGGTCTCCCACTACACCAACACGTCATCAGCAGGGTTCCTCTCCAATCAAATGGCGACACGTGGCACTCGACAGAACTCTCGACCAATGCAGTCCAGACACATAGCGGACACCAGGTTTTTAGCGAAAAATAGCCCTACGATGCTCCTCGGTGCACGAGTCACTTCCCTAACACCCAAAATTAGTTTCTCTCACATCTCGAGACCAATTTTTAGTATTTTTATATATTAAGAACTTAGGTTATATTAGTTTTTCGACCGACTATTATTGTTTTGTTATCGACTTTCTTCGACGACGATGTTCGGCTAATCAACTCTTTGCCTAGGTCAGAGGGGAAACAAGTTGGGATCATGAACTCATGGCATATTATGTGAGATCTTTTATTTTATTATTTAATTTAGTTTAAATACTCCAATTTCACCATTGTTGCCTTTAAGGATTATGGTTTAGATCTAAGGTATGTATATAGGCGATGCATGCTTTTAGATATACAATCTACAGTTATTTGGATCATTAATATCCGTGTAATTGTGTTCTAGGACCAATAAAGTGACAAACACTCGCCCATTTGCTGTCAAACCCTTTCAATTCTTGAGTGTGCAACAATTGAATCTAGATTAAATCGAGAGCGGATGCGACCCAATTATTTAGGATTAGTGTTCCCACATTCCTATATTACTGCAGTTAGTGTACTAAACCCGATTGGCGGATGTCTAGGGGTTATACATTAATATGGGAAGTAGTTAGTGGCGGATGTCCTAGCTATCGAGATTAGGGGAACGTAGAATTTCTGTCGGATGTCGATTTTCTATAGCTAATCTAGAAGAATATAAATTAATGACTTTTTGGGAAAGATTGAAGACCATGATTGCCATTGAATCTTGATCTTGATTTGTGGAACTGTAGACCCAGGTATTACTTAGGTATTAATTAATTGTTTTCAAAATTATTTTAGTTACTTTGTTTATTTAGTTTTGTTAGATTAGTTAGTTAAATTAATATATTTTAAAACCCCTCGATTTTCTTTCTTTTTGTTGTTTTTAACCTAAGAAAGACTACCAATCTCAGTGGGATCGACCCATTGCCAGTATTCTACAAAATAGTTGGTTTAAGAACTTTATTTTATTGACACGTTCGGTGCACGTCGGAATAATCTTACATCTTACACGTAACATCCCAATCACCATACCATCAACGTTTCCGCCACAACATCAACTCCAACTCTAATCTGTATATGTATATGTATATATATTTAATTTATATCTTGGTTGGCCACATGGATTTTTCGAGCCTTTTTGATAGGCACGTGGCATGCTCAATATGTAGTCTTATTCAAAACATCATTACTTTCCTTTTTAAAACCCCATTAACCACACTAAATATGAAAATTAAATCTCCACATCATCACCTTTTTCGTTGTGTTATCAACTGCAACTCTAATATATATATTAAACTTGTACTTTGGTGTTCCACGTGGCATTTTTTATCCTTCTCGATGAGCCACGTGGCATGCTAATATGTAGCCTTATTCGAAACCTCATTACCTTCCCTTTTTAAAACCCCATTAAACATTAATAAATATAGATATTAAATTGTTCCATCATTACTTTTTTCGCCATGTCATTAACTCCAACTCTAATGGAATAAAGTTTCATGTTACACATAGCATCCCCATTGTCACACCATCAACGCTTTCACCACATCATCAACTCGAACTCTAATATATGTAGATATATTAAAGTTGCATCCTGGGTGGCCAAATGGCATTTTCAAGCATTCCGGATGAGCCATGTGGCATGCCCAATATGTAACTTTATTCAAAACCTCATTACTTTCCTTTTTAAAACCCCATTAAATATTACTAAATATAAAAATTAAACTAATACATAATCACCTTTTTTAATGTGTCATTAACACCAACTCTAATGAGAATAAAGATGCATCTTACATGTGGAATCCCCATCGCCAAACCATCGACTCTTTCGACACATCATCAACTCCAACTCCAATCTATATATATTAATGTTGTATCGTGGGTGACCACGTGGCTTTTTCGAGCCTTTTGACAGCCACGAGGATTGCCCAGTATGTAGTCTTATTCAAAACCTCATTACTTTCCTTTTTTAAAACCCCATTAAACATCACAAAATATGGAAATTAAATCGCAACATCATCACCCTTTTCGCCGTATCATCAATTGCTACTCTAATATATATAAATATTAAAGTTATATCTCGGGTGTGCCACATGGCATTTTTGAGCCTTTTCAATGAGCCACGTGGTATGCCAATAGGTAGACTTATTCGAAACCTCATTACCTTCCTTTTTGAAAAACCCATTAAACATCGATAAATATAGAAATTAAATTGTTCCATCATCCCTTTTTTCACCATGTCATCAACTCTTACTCTAATGGGAATAATGTTTCATCTTACACGTAGCATCCCCTTCGCCACACCATCAACTCTTATGCCACATCATCAACACCAACTCTAATCTATGTAGATATATTAAAGTTGCATCCTAGGTGGCCAAGTGGCATTTTCGAGCCTTTTCGACGAGCCATGTGGCACGCCCAATATTTAACTCTATTAAAAACCTTATTACCTTCATTTCTCAAAACCCCATTAAATATTACTAAATATAGAAATTAATTTGCCACATATTCACCTATTTCGATGGGTCATCAAGTCTAACTCTAATAGGAAAAAAGGCATCTTACATGTGGCAACCCATCGCCACATTATCAACTCTTTCGACAGATCATCGACTCCAAATCTGATATATATATATATATATATATATATATATATATATATATATATATATATAATATATATTAAAGTTGAATCTTTAGTGGCCACATGTCATTTTCGAGCCTTTAGACAGCCATGTGGCAAGCCCAATATGTAATCTTATTCAAGAAATCATTACCTTCCTTTTTAAAATCCCATTAAACATTACTAAACATGAAAATTAGATTGTCACGTCATCACTTCTTTTGCCATGACATCAAGAGCAATTGAAATATATATATATATATATAAAACTTTTATCTTCGGTGTGTCACGTGACATTTTTGAGTCTTCTCAATGAGCCATATGGCATGCCCAATTTATAGCCTTATTCGAGCTCTTACTACCTTCCCTATTGAAAACTCCATTAACCGTCAATAAATATAGAAATTAAATCGTTTCATCATCAATTTCTTCGTAGTTCCATCAACTCGAATTCTAATGGGAATAAAGTTACATCTTACACGTAGCATCAAGATCGCCACACAATCTATTATTTTGCCACATCATCAACTCCAAATTTAATCTATATATATATATATATATATTAATTTTGTATCCTGGGTGGCTATGTGGCATTTTTTACCCTTTTTAACAGCCACAAGGAATGCCCAAAATGTAGTCTTATTCAAAACCTCATTACCTTCCTTTTTAAAAACCTCATTAAACATCACTAAATATGAAAACTAAATCGCAACATCATCACCTTTTTCATTGTTTCATCAACTGTAACTCTAACATATATATATATATATATGAAAGTTGTATCTTAGGTGTGCCATGTGCCATTTTCGTGCCTTCTCGATGAGCCACGTGGCATGCCAATATGTAGCCTTATTCAAAACCTCATTACCATCCTTATTTAAAACCCCATTTAACATCAATAAAAGTAAATATTAAATCGTTCCAACATCACTTTTTTTGCCAAGTCATCAACTCCAACTCAAATGGGAATAAAGTTTCATGTTATACGTAGCATCCCCATCACGACACCATCAACTCTTTCACCACATCATCAACTCTAACTCTAATCTATGTAGATATATTATAGTTTCATCCCGGGTGGCCAAGTGGCATTTTCGAACCATCTCGACGAGCCATGTGGCATGCCTAATATGTAACTTTACTCAAAACCTGATGACCTTTCATTACTAAATATGGAAATTAAATCGCCACAACTTGTATCTTTGGTCTACCACGTGGCATTTTCGAGCCTTCTCAATTAGCAACGGGGCATGCCCAATATGTAGCCTTATTCGAAACCTCATTACCTTCCTTTTTTAACGCCCTCGTTAAACATCAATAAGTATAGATATTATCTCGTTCCATCATCACTTTCTTTGTCGTTTCATCAACTCCAACTCTAATGGGAATCAAGTTTCATCGTACACGAGCATCCCAATAGCAACACCATCAACTCTTTCGCCACATTGTCAACTCCAACTCTAATCTATATAAATATATATTAAAGTTGTATCTTGGGTGGCCACATTGCTATTTCGAGACTTTTTGATAGCCAAGTGGCATGCCCAACTACAACAGTAATATATATAAATTAAAGTTGTATCTTGGGTGTTCCACATGGCAATTTTTGCCTTCTCGATGAGCCACGTGGCATGCCATTATGTAGCCTTATTCGAAACCTCATTACCTTCCTTTTTTAAAATCCCATTAAACATCAATAAATATTGATATTAAATTGTTCCATCATCACTTTTTTCGATATGTCATCAACTCCAAATCTAATGGGAATAAAGTTTCATGTTACACGTGGCATCCCTAACGCCACACTATCAACTCTTTCACCACATAATCAACTCCAACTCTAATCTATGTAGATATAATAAAGTTGTATCCTTAGTGGCTAAGTGACTTTTCGAGCCTTCTCGACGAGCCATATGGCATGCCCAATATGTAATTTTATTCAAAACCTAACTACCTTCCTTTTTAAAAATCTATTATATATTATTAACTATGAAATCTAAATCGCCACATCATCACTTCTTTCGTCGTGTCATCACTGCAACTCTAATATATATATAAAGTTGAATTTTGGGTGTGTCACGTGTCATTTTCGAGCCTTCTTAATGAGCCACGTGGCATGCCAAATATGTAGACATATTTGAAACCTCATTAATTTCCTTTTTCAAAACCTAATTAAACATCAATAAATATAGAAATATAATCATTTAATCATCACCTTTTTCACCGTGTCATCAACTCCTACTCTAATGGGAATAAAGTTTCATCTTACATGTAGTATCCCCATCGCCACACCATCAACTCTTTCATCACATCATCAACTCCAACTCTAATCTATGTAGATATATTAAAGTTGTATCCTGGGTAGCATCTTCTCGGCGAGCGACGTGGCCTGCTTAATATGTAACTTTATTCAAAATCTCATTAACTTCATTTTTCAAAAACTCATTAAACATTACAAAATATAGAAATTAAATCGCCACATAATCACATCTTTCAATGTGTCATCAACTCTAACTCTAATGGGAATAAAGTTACATCTTACTTGTGGCATCCTCATTGCCACACCATCAACTCTTTCACAAAATCATCAACTCAAACTCTAATCTATACATATATTAAAGTTATATCTTAGGTTGCCACATGAGATTTTCGAGCTTTCCCGATGAGCCACGTGGAATGCCCAATATGTAACCTTATACCTTATTCAAAACCTCATTTCCTTCCCATTTAAAACCACATTAAACAACACTAAATATGAAAATTAATTTTCCACATCATCAGTTCTTTCGTCGTGTCATCACTTGCAACTCTAATATATATAGATTATAGTTGTATCTTGGGTGTGCCAAATGTCATTTATGAGCCTTCTCGATGAGCCGCGTAGCATGCCCTATATGTAGCCCCTATTCGAAACCTAATTACCTTCCTTTTCTAAAACCCCATTAAACATAAATAAATATAGAATTTCAGTCGTTTCATCATCACGTTTTTCGCCATCTCATCAACTCCAACTCTAATGGGAATAAAGTTTCATCTTACACGTAGCATCTCCATCGCCACACCATCAACTCTTTCACCACATCATCAACTCCAACTCTAATCTATGTAGATATATTAAAGTTGTATCCAGGGTAGCATCTTCTCGGCGAGCCACGTGGCTTGCTTAATATGTAACTTTATTCAAAATCTTATTAACTTCCTTTTTCAAAAACCCATTAAACATTACAAAATATAGAAATTAAATCGCCACATAATCACATCTTTCAATGTGTCATCAACTCTAACTCTAATGGGAATAAAGTTACATCTTACTTGTGGCATCCTCATTGCCACACCATCAACTCTTTCACCACATCATCAACTCAAACTCCAATCTATACATATATTAAAGTTATATCTTAAGTTGCCACGTGAGATTTTCGAGCCTTCCCGATGAGCCACGTGGAATGCCCAATATGTAACCTTATACCTTATTCAAAACCTCATTTCCTTCCCATTTAAAACCCCATTAAACAACACTAAATATGAAAATTAATTTGCCACATCATCAGTTCTTTCGTCGTGTAATCAATTGCAACTCTAATATATATAGATTATAGTTGTATCTTGGGTGTGCCAAATGTCATTTATGAGCCTTCTCGATGAGCCGCATAGCATGCCCTATATGTAGCCCCTATTCGAAACCTAATTACCTTCCTTCCTTAAAACTCCATTAAACATAAATAAATATAGAATTTCAGTCGTTTCATCATTACGTTTTTTGTTGTCTCATCAACTCCAACTCTAATGGGAATAAAGTTTCATCTTACACGTAGCATCCCCATCGCCATACCATCAACTCTTTCGTCACATCATCAACGCCAACTCTAATCTATGTAGATATATTAAAGTTGCATCCTAGGTGGACAAGTTGCATTTTCTAGCCTTCTCGATGAGTTATGTGGCATGGCCAATATGTAAATTTATTCAAAACCTCATTACTTTCCTTTTTTAAAACCCCATTAAACTTTACTAAATATAGAAATTAAATCGCAAAATAATCTCCTCACTCGATGTGTCATCAACTCCAACTCTAATGGGAATAAAGTTACATTTTACATGTGGCGTCCCCATCGCCACAACGTCAACTTTTTTGCCACATCATCAACTCCAATTTTAGTATATATACTATATATATATTAAATTTATATCATGGGTGGTGACATGGAATTTTCGAGCCTTTTTGACAGCTAAGTGGCATGCACAATGCGTAGTCTTATTCAAAACCTCATTACCTTCCATTAAAAAACACTAAATATGTAAATTAAATCACCACATCATCACTTCTTTTGCCGTGTCATCCATTGCAACTCTAATAGATATATTAAATTTGTATCTTGGGTGTGCCACGTGTCATTTTCGAGCCTTCTCGATGAGCTAGGTGGCATGCTCTATATGTAGCTTTATTCAAAACCTCATTACCTTCCTTTTTTAAAACCCCATTAAACATTAATAAATATATAAGTTAAATCGCCACATAATAACCTCTTTCAATGTGTCATCAACTCCAACTCTAATGAGAATAAAGTTACATCGTACATGTGGCATCCCGATTTCCAACCATCTACCCTTACGCCAGATCATCCACTCCAACTCTAATATATATATATATATATATATATATATATATATAAGTTGTATCATAGCTGGCCGCGTTGCATGTTTTAGCCTTTTGACAGCCATGTGCCATACCCGATATGTAATCTTATTCAAAACCTCATCACCTTCATTTTTTAAACCCCATTAAAAATCACTAAATGTGAAAATTAAATCAACAAATCATCACTTCTTTCACCATTTCATCAACTGCAACTCAAATATATAAATTAAAGGTGCATCTTAGGTTCATTTTCGAGCCTTCTCACCGAGCCACGTAGCATGCCCAATATGTAGCCTTACTCGAGATCTCATTAACTTCCTTTTTTAAAACCCCATTAAACATAAATAAATATAAAATTTCAATCGTTTCATCATCACGTTTTTCACCGTGTCATCAACTCCAACTGTAATGGGAATAAAGTTACAACTTACACGTAGCATGCCTATCGCGACACCATCAACTCTTTCGCCACATCATCAACTCCAACTTTAATCTATAAACTTATATTAAAGTAGTATCTTGAGTGGCCACGTAGTACTTTTTAGCCCTCTTGACGAGCCACGTGACATGCCCAATATGTTGCTTCATTCAAAACCTCATTACCTTCCTTTTTCAAAACCTCATTAAACACTACTAAATATAGAAATTAAATCGGCATATAATCACACCTTTCGATGTGTCATCAACTCCAACTTTAATCTATATAGATATGTTAAATTTGTATCCTAGGTGGCCATATAGTATTTTCGAGCCTACTCGACGAGTCACGTGGCATGCTCGATACGTAGCTTTATTAAAAACCCCGCTACCTTCCATTTTCAAAACACATTAAACATCACTAAATATGAATTTTAAATCGCCACATAATCACCTCTTTCGATGTTCCATCAACTCCAACTCTAATCTATATAGTTTTATTAAAGTTTTATCCTAGGTGGCCACATGGCATTTTGGAGTCTTCTCAATAAGCCACGTTGCATGCCGAATCTGTAGTTTTATTCAAAACCTCAATACCTTCCTTTTTCAAAACCTCATTAAACATCACTAAATATAGAAATTAATTCACCACATAATCACATCTTTCGATGTGTCATCAACTCCAACTCTAACAAGAACAAAGTTACATCTTACATGTTGCATCCCCGCACCACATTATCAACTTTTTCGCAACATCATCAACTCCAACTCTAATCTGTATATATTAAAGTTGTATCCTGGGTGGCCACATTGCATTTTCGAGACTTTTTGACGGCCACGTGGCATGCCCAATATAAAGTACTATTCAGAACCTCATTACTTTCCCTTTTTAAAACCACATTAAACATCACTAAATATGAAAAATAAATCGCCACATTATCACTCATTTCGTCATGTCGTAAACTGCAACTCTAATATAAACATATAAATATTCTAAAGTTGTATCTTTGGTGTGCCACGTGGCATTTTTTAGCCTTGTCGACAAACCACGTGCCATGCCAAATATGTAGCCTTATTCGAAACCTCATTTCCTTCCTTTTTTAAGACCCCTTTAAACTTCAATAAATATAGAAACTAAAACGTTTCATCATCACTTTTTTCATCGTATAATCAACTCCAACTCTAATGGGAATAAAGTTTGACCTTACACGTAACATCCTCATCGCCACACCTTCAACTCTTTCGCCATATTATCAAATCTAACTCTAATCTATGTAGATATATTAAAGTTATATCCTGGGCTATGTGGCATTTTCGTGCCTTCTCAACGAGCTACGTGATATGCCCGATATGTAGTTTTGTTCAACACCTCATTACCTTCCTTTATCAAAACCCCAATAAACATCAATAAATATAGAAATTAAATCGACACATAATCATCTCTTTCAATGTGTCATCAACTCCAACTCTAACAAGAATAAAGTTACATTTTACTTGTTGCATCCCCGTCACCACATTATCAACGTTTTCGCTACATCATCAACTCCAACTCTATTGTATATATATTAAAGTTGTATCCTGGGTGGCCACATTGCATTTTCAAGACTTTTTGACAGCCCATGCCCAATATAAAGTACTATTCAGAACCTCATTACTTTCCCTTTTTAAAACCACATTAAACATCACTAAATATGGAAAATAAATCGCCACATTATCACTTATTTCGTCATGTCGTCAACTGCAACTCTAATATATATATATATATATATATATATATATATATTAAAGTTGTATCTTTGGCATGCCATGTGACATTTTTGACCCTTGTCGACAAACCACACGGCATGCCAAATATGTAGCCTTATTCGAAACCTCATTTCCTTCCTTTTTTAAGACCCCTTTAAACTTCAATAAATAAAGAAACTAAAATTTTTCATCATCACATTTTTCTTCGTGTAATCAACTCCAACTCTAATGGGAATAAAGTTTGACCTTACACGTAGCATCCTCATCGCCACACATTCAACTGTTTTGACATATTATCAAATCTAGCTCAAATCTTTGTAGATATATTAAAGTTATATCCTGGGCTATGTGGCATTTTCGTGCCTTCTCGACGAGCTACGTGATATGCCCAATATGTAGTTTTGTTCAACACCTCATTACCTTCCTTTATCAAAACCCCATTAAACATCACTAAAAATAGAAATTAAATCGACACATAATCATCTCTTTCGATGTTTCATCAACTCCAACTATAATTGCATCTCCAATAGGACCAAGTACTGGGGTGGAAATGGGTCCACCTGTGATACAATCCATATCCAACCCAAAAAATGCTCTCGAAAGGGACTATGGATTCATAATGTCCATCCTATGTGGTATGAAATCAAAGTAGTGTATGTCTACTACAATGTCTACTTTTAGATATTGTGGTAGACTGCCACATCAGTATTATTAATTTTTTAAAGTTTTTATTTTTTTCAAGGTTTTATTAATATTATGAAAATTGAAAATAAAAATGCCAACTCATCAATCCATGGTCTAAATTCACATTAACATTAGAGATCATTTTAAGAGGTGAATGTCTATTTAGTGCAATATAAGATATACATCCTCTCCAAATCCATGATGTGACACCAATCAATTGTCTAAATACATGTTACCATTGGAGATGCTCTAATGAGAATAAAGTTACCTCTTACACATGTCATCCATATTGCAGCACCATCAACTCTTTTGCCACATCATCAACTCCAACTCTAATCTATATATATTAAAGTTGTATCCTTGTTGGCCATGTGGTATTTTCAAGCCTTCACAAAGAGCCACGTGTCATGCTAAATATGTAGCTTTATTTGAAACCTCATTACCTTCCTTTTTTAAAACCCCATTAAACATCACTTAATATGGAACCGAATCGCCACATCATCACTTCTTTCGTCGTGTATTCAACTGCAACTTTAATGTATATATATATATATATATATATATATATATATTAAAGTTGTATCTTGGTTGGCCACGTGATATTTTCGAGCCTTCTCGATGAGCCATGTAGCACGCCCAATATGTAATCCTATTGGAAACCTCATTACTTTCCTTTTTTAAAACCCCATTAAACATCAATAAACGTAGAAATTAAATCGTTTCATCATCACGTTTTTCGCCGTTTCATCAATTCCAACTTTAATGGGAATAAAGTTACATCTTACACGTATCATCCCCATCGTAACTCCATCAACTCTTTCACCACATCAACAATCCCAACTCTAATCTATAAACTTATATTAAAGTTGTATCCTGAGTGGCCACGTAGTATTTTTTAGCCTTCTCGACGAGCCACGTGACATGCCCAATGTGTAGCTTTATTTAAAACCTCAATACCTTCTTTTTTCAAAACCCCATTAAATATCACAAAATATAAAAAATTAAATAGCCACATTTGTGCCTCTTTCGATGTATAATCAACTCCAACTCTAATGGGAATAAAGTTACATCTTACATGTGGCATTCCCATCGCCATACCATCAAATATTTTATCACATCAACAACTCCAACTCCGTCCTATAAATATTAAAGTTGTAACTTGGGTTGCCACATGGCATTTTTGAGCCTTTTTGACAGCCACGTAGTATGCTAATATGTAGTTTTATTCAAAACCTTATTACCTTCCTTTTTAAAATCCCATTAAAGATCACTTAATATGAAAATTAAATTGCAACATCATCACTTCTTTAGTCGAGTCATCAACAACAACTCTAATATATTTATATATATTAAAGTTGTATCTTGGGGTGCCAGGTGGCATTTCGAGTCTTCACGACGAGCCACGTGGCATGCCCAAAGCCTTATTCGAATTCTTATTACCTTCCTTTCTTAACACCCCATTAAACATCAATAAATATAGAAATTAAATTGTTTCATCATGACTTTTTTCATCGTGTAATCAACTCCAACTCAAACGGGAATAAAGTTTCATCTTACACGTAGCATCCCTATCGCCACACCATCAACTCTTTCGCTACATTATCAACACCTACTCTAATCTATGTAGATATATTAAAGTTATATCTAGGGTGGCTACATGGCATTTTCGTGTCTTGTCGATGAGGCACGCGACATGCCCAATATGTTGCTTTATTCAAAACCTCATTAATTTCCTTTTTCAAAACCCCATTAAACATTTCTAAATAAATAAATTAAATCGACACATAATCACCTCTTTCGATTTGTCACCAACTCCAACTCCAAGAGCATCTTTGATGGGACCAAGGGTGGGGTGGAAATAGATCTACCTAGCATACAATCCACATCGACCCTAAAAAAATGCGCTCCAATGGGACCATGGATTAATAATGTCCATCTTATGTGAAATGGAATCAAAGTGGTGGGTGTTTACTACAATGTCTACTTTTAGACATTATCGTAAACTGCCATGTTAGCATTATTAATTTATTCAAGTTTCTATTTTCATCAATCCCTCGTCTAAATTCATATTACCATTAGAGAACATTTTAAGAGGTGAATGTCTATCTAGTGACACATAAAATGGACATCTTCTCCACATCCATGATGTGGCACAAATCCATGGTCTAAATACATGTTACCATTGGAGATGTTATAATGGGAATAAAGTTACATCTCACATATGGCATCCTCATTGCCACACCATCAACTATTTTGCCACATCATCAACTTGAGCTCTAATATATATATATATATAAAGTTGTATCCAAGGTGGCAAGGTGGAATTTCCGAGCTTTTTTTACAGTCACGTGGCATACCCAATATGTAGTCTTAGTCAAAACTTCATCACCTTCCTTTTTTAAAATCCTACTAATCATCACTAAATATAAAAGTTGATTTTCCACGTCATCACTTCTTTCATCATGTATTCAATTGCAACTTTAACATATATATATATATATATATATATATATATATATATATATATATATATATATAAAGTCGTATCTTTGGGTGGCCATGTGGTATTTTCGAGCTTTCTCGACGAGCCACAAGACATGCCCAATATTTAGCTTTATTCAAAACCTCTTTCCCTTCCTTCTTCGAGACCCCATTAAAAATTAGTAAATATTGAAATTAAATCGCCGTATAATCACATCTTTCGATGTGTCATCAACTACAAAACTAATTGGAATAAAGTTATATCTGACATGTGGCATCCCCATCGCTACACTATCAACTCATTCGCCACATTATCAGCTTCAATCCTAATATATATATAATAAAGTTGTATCCTGGGTGGCCACGTGGCATTTTTTAGCCTTTTTGACATCTTTGTGGCATGCCTAACATATAGTATTATTTAAACCTCATTAACTCCCTCTTTTAAATCACCACATCATCATTTCTTTCGTTGTGTCGTCAACTGCAACTCTAATATATAAATATTAAAGTTGTATCTTGGGTGTGCCACGTGGCATTTTTGAGCCTTCTCGATGAGTCACGTGACATGCCCAATATGTAGCCTTACTCGAAATCTCATTATCTTCCTTTTTTAAAACCCCATTAATCTTCACTAAATATAGAAATTGAATCGCCACATAATCACTTCTTTCATCATGTATTCAACTGCAACTCTAACATAAATATATATATATATATATATATTTTTTTTCCTGGGTGGCCACGTGGTATTTTCGAGCCTTCTCGACGAGCCACGTGACATACCGAATATGTTGCTTTATTCAAAACCTCCTTACCTTCCTTTTCCAAGACCCATTAAACATTAGTAAATATTGATATTAAATCGCAATATATTCACCTATATCGATATGTCATCAACTCCAACTCTAATTGGATTAAAGATACATCTGATATGTGGCATCCCCATCGCCACACCATCAACTCATTTGCCACATCATCAACTCCAACTCTAATCTATGTAGATATATTAAAGTTGTATCCTAGGTGGCCATGTGGCATTTCTGAGCCTTTTTGGCAGCCACATTGCATGCCCAATGTATAGTATTATTCAAAGCCACATTAACTTCCTCTTTTCAATCACCACATCATCAATTCTTTCGCTATGTCATCAACTGCAACTCTGATATATAAATATTAAAGTTGTATCTTGGGTGTGCCACGTGGCATTTTTTAGCCTTCTTAATGAGCCGCGTGGCATGCCTAATATGAAGCCTTATTCGAAAATTTCATTACCTTTATTTCTTAAAACCCTATTAAACATTAATAAATATAGAAATTAAATCATTTCATTATCACTTTTTTCGTCGTGTGATCAACTCCAACTTTAATGGGAATAAAGTTACATCTTACACGTAGCATCCCCATCGCCACACCATTAACTATTTCGCCACATCATCAACACCAACTTTAATCTACCTAGACATATTAAAGTTATATCCAGGGTGGCCACATGGCATTTTTGAGCTTTTCTCGACGAGCCACGTGGCATGCCCAATATATTGCTTTATTCAAAACCTCATTACCTTTCTTTTTGAAAACCCCATTAAACATTACTAAATCTAAAAATTAAATTGCAACATAATCACCTCTTTCGATATGTCATTAACTCCAACTGTAAAAGCATCTCCAGTGGGACCATGGATTGGGGTGGAAATGGATTCACCTCGAATACAATTCACATCCAATAAAAAAGCCCTCCAATAGGACCATGGATTCATAATGTCAATCTTATGTGGTATGGAATCAAATTGGAGGGTGTGTACTAAAATATCTACTTCTAGACATTGTTGTAGACTGCCACGTCGGTATCATTAATTTTTCAAAGTTTTTATTTCTTTCAAGCCTTTATTAATATTATGAGAATTGAAAATAAAAATTGCAACTCATCAATCCATGGTCTAAATTCACATTATCGTTGGAGATCATTTTAAGAAGTGAATGTCTATCTAGTGCCACATAAAATTGATATTCTCTCCGCATCCAAGATGTGACACCAATCCATGGTCTAAATCCACGTTACCGTTGAAGATGCTTTAATGGGATTAAAGATACATCTTATATGTGGCATCCCCATTGTCACACCATCGACTCTTTCGCCACATCATCAACTCTAGCTCCAATCTATATATAAATATATATTAAAGTTGTATCAAAGGTGGCCACGTGGCATTTTCGACCCTTTTTGAAAGCGACGTGGCATGCCCAATATGTAGTCTTAATCAAAACCTCATTATTTTCCTTTTTAAAAACTTCATTAGACACCAATAAATATAGAAATTAAACCATTTCATCATCACTTTTTTCGACATGTCATCAATTGCAACTCTAATATATATATACATATTAAAGTTGTATCTCAGGTGTACCACATGACATTGTTTAGACCTCTCGATGAGCCACGTGGCAAACCCAATATGTAGCCTTATTCCAAACCTCATTACCTTCCTTTTTTAAAACCCCATTAAACATCAATAAATATAGAGATTAAATTGTTTCATAATCATTTTTTTCACCATGTCATCAACTCCGACTCTAATGGGAATAAAGTTATACACGTGGCATCCCCATTGCCACACTATCAACTCTTTCGCCACATCATCAACTCCAACTCTAATATATATATTAAAGTTGTATTCTGGGTGGGAAAGTGGTAATTTTGAGCCTTCTCAATGAGCCACGTGGCATGCCAAACATGTAGCTTTGTTCAACACCGCATTACCTTCCTTTATCAAAACCCCATTAAACATCACTAAATATAGAAATTTAATCGCCATATAATCACCTCTTTCGATGTGTCATCAACTCCAACTCTAATGCGAATAAAGTTACATCTTACGCGTAGCATCCCCATAGCCACACCATCAACTCTTGCGCCACTTCTTCACCTCTAACTCTAATCTATATAGATATATTAAAGTTGTATCCGAGGTGGCCATGTGGTATTTTTGAGCCTTCTCGATGTGGCATGCTTAATATGTAGATTTATTCAAAATCACATTATCTTCCGTTTTCAAAACCCTATTAAACATCACTAGATATGGAAATCAAATTGCCACATTATCACCTTTTTCGATGTGTCATCAACTCCAACTCAAATATATATAAATATATTAAAGTTTAATCCTAGTTGCCCACGTGGTATTTACGAGCTTTCTCGACGAGCCACGTGGCATGCCCAATATGTAGCTTTATTCAAAACCTCATTACCTTCCTTTTTTAAAAACCTCATTAAACTTCACTAAATATAGAAATTAAATCACTTCATCAACACTTTTTTCGGCGTGTCATCAACTCCAACTCTAGTGGAATAAAGTTACATCTTGCACGTAGCATCCCCATTGCCACACTATCAACTTTTTCGCCACAACATAAGCTCCAACTATAATCTATATTGATATATTAAAGATGTATCTTGGGTGTCCACGTGGCATTTTTTAGCCTTTTTGACAGCCATGTGGCGTGCCCAATATATAGTCTAATTCAAACCCTTATTACCTCCCTTTTTAAAACCTTATTAAACATCACTAAATATAGGAATTAAATCGACATATTATCACTTCTATCGTCATGTATTCAACTGCAACTCTAATATATATATATATATATATATATATATATATATATATATATATGTATATATATATATGTATTAAAATTGTAATTTGGTTATGCCACGTGGCATTTTGGAGCTTTCTTGATGAGCAACGTGGCATGCCAAATATGTAGCCTTATTCGAAACCTCATTAACTTCTTTTCTTAAAACACCGTTAAACATCAATAAATATAGAAATTAAATCGTTTCATCATCACTTTTTTCACCGTGTCATCAACTCCAACTCTAATCGGAATAAAGTGTCACCTTACACATAGCATCCTCATCGCCACACCTTCAACTCTTTCGCCATATTATCAACTCCAACTCTAAACTATGTAGATATATTAAAGTTATAATCGAGGTGGCTACGTGGAATTTTCTTGCCTTCTAGACGAGCCACGCGGCATGCCCAATATGTTGCTTCATTCAAAACCTCATTACCTTCCTTTTTCAAAACCTCATTAAACACTACTAAATATAGAAATTAAATCGGCATATAATCACACCTTTCGATGTGTCATCAACTCCAACTTTAATCTATATAGATATGTTAAATTTGTATCCTAGGTGGCCATATAGTATTTTCGAGCCTTCTCGACGAGTCGCGTGGCATGCTCGATACGTAGCTTTATTAAAAACCTCGCTACCTTCCATTTTCAAAACACATTAAACATCACTAAATATGAATTTTAAATCGCCACATAATCACCTCTTTCGATGTTCCATCAACTCCAACTCTAATCTATATAGATTTATTAAAGTTTTATCCTAGGTGGCCACATGGCATTTTGGAGTCTTCTCAATAAGCCACGTTGCATGCCGAATCTGTAGTTTTATTCAAAACCTCAATACCTTCCTTTTTCAAAACCTCATTAAACATCACTAAATATGAAAATTAAATCGCCACATAATCACATCTTTCGATGTGTCATCAACTCCAACTCTAACAAGAACAAAGTTACATCTTACATGTTGCATCCCCGCACCACATTATCAACTTTTTCGCAACATCATCAACTCCAACTCTAATCTATATATATTAAAGTTGTATCCTGGGTGGCCACATTGCATTTTCGAGACTTTTTGACAGGCCACGTGGCATGCCCAATATAAAGTACTATTCAGAACCTCATTACTTTCCCTTTTTAAAACCACATTAAACATCACTAAATATGGAAAATAAATCGCCACATTATCACTTATTTCGTCATGTCGTAAACTGCAACTCTAATATAGACATATAAATATTCTAAAGTTGTATCTTTGGTGTGCCACGTGGCGTTTTTTAGCCTTGTCGACAAACCACGTGGCATGCCAAATATGTAGCCTTATTCGAAACCTCATTTCCTTCCTTTTTTAAGACCCCTTCAAACTTCAATAAATATAGAAACTAAAACGTTTCATCATCACTTTTTTCATCGTGTAATCAACTCCAACTCTAATGGGAATAAAGTTTGACCTTACACGTAACATCCTCATCGCCACACCTTCAACTCTTTCGCCATATTATCAAATCTAACTCTAATCTATGTAGATATATTAAATTTATATCCTGGGCTATGTGGCATTTTCGTGCCTTCTCAACGAGCTACGTGATATGCCCGATATGTAGTTTTGTTCAACACCTCATTACCTTCCTTTATCAAAACCCCAATAAACATCAATAAATATAGAAATTAAATCGACACATAATCATCTCCTTCAATGTGTCATCAACTCCAACTCTAACAAGAATAAAGTTACATTTTACTTGTTGCATCCCCGTCACCACATTATCAACGTTTTCGCTACATCATCAACTCCAACTCTAATCTATATATATTAAAGTTGTATCCTGGGTGGCCACATTGCATTTTCAAGACTTTTTGACAGCCCATGCCCAATATAAAGTACTATTCAGAACCTCATTACTTTCCCTTTTTAAAACCACATTAAACATCACTAAATATGGAAAATAAATCGCCACATTATCACTTATTTCGTCATGTCGTCAACTGCAACTCTAAGATATATATATATATATATGTATTAGGGGTGGGCAAACCGCGGTTTGGTGGTGAAAACCACCAAACCGCGACCAAACCGAGGGTATACGGTTTGGCGATTTTCCAAACCATCACCAAACCGCGAAAGTTGAAAACCGAACCAAACGGAACCGCGGTTTGCGCGGTTTGGTCGGTTTGGTTTCGCGATTTTCAACTTTTCATACACTCTATTTTTAGAAAAAAAAAAAAAAAAAAAAAAACAAAAAAAAAAAAACAAAAAGCATCAAAAAACCAAAGCAAGCAAAAAAACAAAAAAAAAATAGCAAAACAAAGAACCCAAAAAAAATAGTAGCTAGGTGAGTTAACAAACATTGGAGCTCAAACTCTTCACAAACATTGTCAATAATCCTCATTTAATCAATAACCATTAACCAATCATTCATCAAAATGAACCGAATCAAAGTAAAAAATTCAAGTTCATATCAAAAGTTACAACAAAAACAAATAGATTAGAAGTTTAGAACAAATAAATTCAACAAGTAGAAAAAGGGTTCAACTCCATTCCAAGTTCCAATTTCATTCTTTGTTCCTACAATAGGTCCACCACTTTCAAACTCCATTGGTGTAGAACTTGCATCTGTCGATAATGTTCCGTCTGTTATGTGATGTGAATCCATCTAGAAAAAAAACACATACGATCAATGTTAGAATGAGAATGAACATTTAAAAGAAGAATTGGAATACATAAACACAATTAACTGAGTTCAATCGAGTGTTGTATTGGTCATACACTAGTTATAAACAGCTAAAACCATGTGAGAAACATTATCAGGCCAGATTACCTCGTCCACAATATTGAACAAGAGAAAACCATATATTTAAAGAATCATATCATGCACAGTAATCCAAACCTATACATTCTGCAATTTTTTGTTTCAGTTCCTCTTTCACAACTATTTCCAGTTACACGGCACCCATTTTTCAAACCAAAATAACTGAATCACCCAACGCCAAACTATAGCAAAATGAACCTAATTAATACAATTGTTCTAATAGAGCATGTTGAACATACCTTGTTGTGTAAACCCCTGCGGCAAGTGCAGTTGCTCCCCCGACAGCTACAACAAGCTTGTTCTGATCCGTCAAAATTGCACGCAGTCCGCCTAAAGAAAACACACAAGCTTGTTTTGATCCGTCAAAATTGCACACAAACTTCGGATGGTGACTGCCTTACTGGTGGTGAGGGAGTTGGAGACAGGGGGAGGAGGAGCGGCGGTGACTGCCTGACTGGTGAGGCGTGGGACGAGGATGCTCGTTCGGATTCGGCGGCGGCGGTGCGAGGCGGAGTCGGCGGTGAGAGGGACGGGAGTGAGGAGCGGCGGTGGCGGTGAGGAGTTGGAGACGGGGGAGGATCGGGGTGGAGAGGCGGACACCGGAGCGTCCGGTAGGGGAGTGGGAGGGGAGGCGGTCGAGGGCGTGGGAGAAGGAGCGCGGTGACTGGTGAGGGAGTTGGAGACGGTCGAGCGGCGCTGCGGCGGTGATTTTGGAACGAGAGCATCGAGAATGGAGAGGAAGAGGAGATTAGTGATTTTGGTTGGTTTTTAGGGTTTTTGCCTTTTTGGTTTGTATTTACCAAAATGCCTTCGGTTTGGTTAAACCGCGGTTTTCCCAAAACGAAAACCGCGACTAAACCGCGATTCTGCGGTTTGGTCATTTTTCAAACCGCGACCAAACCGCGAACTTTAAAAACCAAACCAAACCGCGCGGTTTGGTCGGTTTGGGCGGTTTGGGCGGTTTTTCGAAAACCGCCGCCCACCCCTAATATATATATATATATTAAAGTTGTATCTTTGGCATGCCATGTGGCATTTTTGACCCTTGTCGACAAACCACATGGCATGCCAAATATGTAGCCTTATTCGAAACCTCATTTCCTTCCTTTTTTAAGACCCCTTTAAACTTCAATAAATATAGAAACTAAAATTTTTCATCATCACTTTTTTCTTCGTGTAATCAACTCCAACTCTAATGGGAATAAAGTTTGACCTTACACGTAGCATCCTCATCGCCACACATTCAACTGTTTCGACATATTATCAAATCTAGCTCTAATCTATGTAGATATATTAAAGTTATATCCTGGGCTATGTGGCATTTTCGTGCCTTCTTGACGAGCTACGTGATATGCCCAACATGTAGTTTTGTTCAACACCTCATTACCTTCCTTTATCAAAACCCCATTAAACATCACTAAATATAGAAATTAAATCGACACATAATCATCTCTTTCGATGTTTCATTAACTCCAACTCTAACAAGAATAAAGTTATATTTTACTTGTTGCATCCTCATCACCGCACCATCAACTCTTTTGCCACATCATCAACTCCAACTATAATTTATATATATTAAAGTTGTATACTGGGTGGCCACGTTGCATTTTCGAGACTTTCTGACCACCACGTGGCATGCCTAATATATAGTATTATTCAGAACCTCATTACTTTCCCTTTTTAAAACCCCATTAAACATCACTAAATATGGGAAATAAATCACCGCATCATCACTTATTTCGCCATGTCGTCAACTGCAACTCTAATATATACATATATATATATATATAATTAAATTTGTATCTTTGGTGTGCCATGTGGCATTTTCGAGCATTCTCGACAAGCCACGTGGCATGCCCAATATGTAGCTTTATTCGAAACCTCATTACCTTCATTTTCGAAAACCTCAAGCTAACTATAGAAATTAAATCGTTTCATCATCACTTTTTTTGTCGTGTCATCAACTCCAGCTCCAGTGGGAATAGTGTTACATATTACACATAGCATCCCCATCACCACACTATTAACTCTTTCGCCATATCATAAACTCCAACTAAATTCTAGATAAATATATTAAAGATTTGTCCTAGGTGTCCACGTGGCATTTTCGAACCTTTTTGATTGCCATATGGCATGCCCAATATATAGTCTTATTCAAAACCTTATTACCTTCCTTTTTTAAAACCCTATTAAACATCACTAAATATGGAGATTAAATCAACACATCATCACTTCTTTCATCGTGTATTCAACTGCAACTCTAATATATATTAAGGTTGTATGTTGGGTGTGCCACGTGGCATTTTTTAGCCTTTTCGATGAGCAACGTGTCATGCCCAATATGTAGCCATATTTGAAACCTTATTACCTTCCTTTTTTAAAACCCCATTAAACAACAATAAATATAGAAATTAAATCATTTCATCATCGCTTTTTCGCCGTGTCATCAACTCCAACTCTAATGGGAATATTGTTACATCTTACACGTAGCATCCCCATCGCCACATTATCAACTCTATCGCCACATCATCAACAGCAAATCTAATCTATATAGATATATTAAATTTGTATCATAGGTGGTCACATGGTATTTTTGAGCCTTCTCGACGAGCCATGTGGCGTGCCCCAATATGTAGCTTTATTCAAAACCTCATTACCTTCATTTTTCAAAACCCCATTAAACATCACTAAATATAGAAATTGAATTGCCACATAATCACCTCTTTCAATGTGTCATCAACTCCAACTTTAATCTATATAGACATATTAAAGTTGTATCCCGGGTGGCCATATAGTATTTTCGAGCCTTCTCAACGAGCCGCTTGGCATACTCGATATGTAGCTTTATTCAAAACCTCACTACCTTTCTTTTTCAAAACCATTAAACATCACTAAATATAGAATTTAAATCGTCACATAATCACCTCTTTCTATGTGTCGTCAACTCCAACTCTAATCTACATAGATTTCTTAAAGTTGTATCCTAGGTGGCCGTATGGCATTTTCGAGCCTTCTCAATAAGCTACGTGGCATGCAGAATCTGTAGTTATATTCGAAACCTCATTACCTTCCTTTTTCAAAACCCCATTAAACATCATTAAATATAGAAATTAAATCACCACATAATAACCTCTTTCGATGTGTCATCAACTCCAACTCTAACAAGAATAAAGTTATATTTTACTTGTTGCATCCTCATCACCACACCATCAACTCTTTTGCCACATCATCAACTCCAACTATAATTTATATATATTAAAGTTGTATACTGGGTGGCCACGTTGCATTTTCGAGACTTTCCGACCACCACGTGGCATGCCTAATATATAGTATTATTCAGAACCTCATTACTTTCCCTTTTTAAAACCCCATTAAACATCACTAAATATGGGAAATAAATCACCGCATCATCACTTATTTCGCCATGTTGTCAACTGCAACTCTAATATATACATATATATATATATATATATATATATATATATTAAATTTGTATCTTTGGTGTGCCATGTGGCATTTTCGAGCATTCTCGACAAGCCACGTGGCATGCCCAATATGTAGCTTTATTCGAAACCTCATTACCTTCATTTTCGAAAACCTCAAGCTAACTATAGAAATTAAATCGTTTCATCATCACTTTTTTTGTCGTGTCATCAACTCAACTCCAAATCAGTGGGAATAGTGTTACATATTACACATAGCATCCCCATCACCACACTATTAACTCTTTCGCCATATCATAAACTCCAACTAAATTCTAGATAAATATATTAAAGATTTGTCCTAGGTGTCCACGTGGCATTTTCGAACCTTTTTGATTGCCATATGGCATGCCCAATATATAGTCTTATTCAAAACCTTATTACCTTCCTTTTTTAAAACCCTATTAAACATCACTAAATATGGAGATTAAATCAACACATCATCACTTCTTTCATCGTGTATTCAACTGCAACTCTAATATATATTAAGGTTGTATGTTGGGTGTGCCACGTGGCATTTTTTAGCCTTTTCGATGAGCAACGTGTCATGCCCAATATGTAGCCATATTTGAAACCTTATTACCTTCCTTTTTTAAAACCCCATTAAACAACAATAAATATAGAAATTAAATCATTTCATCATCAGTTTTTTCGCCGTGTCATCAACTCCAACTCTAATGGGAATATTGTTACATCTTACACGTAGCATCCCCATCGCCACATTATCAACTCTATCGCCACATCATCAACAACAAATCTAATCTATATAGATATATTAAATTTGTATCATAGGTGGTCACATGGTATTTTTGAGCCTTCTCGACGAGCCATGTGGCGTGCCCCAATATGTAGCTTTATTCAAAACCTCATTACCTTCATTTTTCAAAACCCCATTAAACATCACTAAATATAGAAATTGAATTGCCACATAATCACCTCTTTCAATGTGTCATCAACTCCAACTTTAATCTATATAGACATATTAAAGTTGTATCCCGGGTGGCCATATAGTATTTTCGAGCTTTCTCAACGAGCCGCTTGGCATACTCGATATGTAGCTTTATTCAAAACCTCACTACCTTTCTTTTTCAAAACCATTAAACATCACTAAATATAGAATTTAAATCGTCACATAATCACCTCTTTCTATGTGTCGTCAACTCCAACTCTAATCTACATAGATTTCTTAAAGTTGTATCCTAGGTGGCCGTATGGCATTTTCGAGCCTTCTCAATAAGCTACGTGGCATGCAGAATCTGTAGTTATATTTGAAACCTCATTACCTTCCTTTTTCAAAACCCCATTAAACATCATTAAATATAGAAATTAAATCACCACATAATAACCTCTTTCGATGTGTCATCAACTCCAACTCTAACAAGAATAAAGTTATATTTTACTTGTTGCATCCTCATCACCACACCATCAACTCTTTTGCCACATCATCAACTCCAACTATAATTTATATATATTAAAGTTGTATACTGGGTGGCCACGTTGCATTTTCGAGACTTTCTGACCACCACGTGGCATGCCTAATATATAGTATTATTCAGAACCTCATTACTTTCCCTTTTTAAAACCCCATTAAACATCACTAAATATGGGAAATAAATCACCGCATCATCACTTATTTCGCCATGTCGTCAACTGCAACTCTAATATATACATATATATATATATATTAAATTTGTATCTTTGGTGTGCCATGTGGCATTTTCGAGCATTCTCGACAAGCCACGTGGCATGCCCAATATGTAGCTTTATTCGAAACCTCATTACCTTCATTTTCGAAAACCTCACTAAAAATCAATAAATATAGAAATTAAATCTTTTCATCTTCACTTTTTTCGACGTGTAATCAACTCCAATTCTTATGGGAATAAATTTGCATCTTACACGAAGCATCCCCATCGCCACACCTTCAACTCTTTCGCCACATTATCAACTCCAACTCTAATCTACATAGATATATTAAAGTTGTATCCAGGGTGGCCACATGGCATTTTTGAGCCTTCTCGAAGAGCTACGTGACATGCCCAATACGTAGCTTTATTAAAAGCCTCATTACCTTCCTTTTCAAAATCAAATTAAACATTACTAAATATAGAAATTAAATCACCATATGATTGCCTCTTTCGATGTGTCATCAACTCCAACTCTAATGGGAATAAAGTTACATCTTACATATGGCCTCCTCATCGCTACAACATCAACTCATTCGCCACATCATCAACTCCAACTCTAATCTATATATATTACATTTGTGTCCTGGGTGGCCACGTTGCACTTTCGTGCCTTTTGGACACCCACGTGGTATGCCTAACATGTAGTCTTATACGAAACTTCATTACCTTCCTTTTTTAAAACCCCGTTAAACATCACTAAATATGAAAATTAAATCGTAACATTATCACCTCTTTCGTCGTGTCATCAACTGCAACTCCAATATATATATATATATATATGAAAGTTGTATCTTGGATGTGCCACGTGGCATTTTTGATCCTTGACATTGATCCACGTGGCATGCCTCAATATGTAGCCTTATTCGAAATCTCATTACCTTCCTTATTTAAAACCCCATTAAACATTAATAAATATTAAAATTAAATCATTTCATCATTACTTTTTTCGTTGCGTAATCAACTCCAACTCTAATGGGAATTAAGTTTCATCTTACACGTAGCATCCCCATTGCCACACCATCAACTTTTTCGCCACATCATCAACTCCAACTCTAATCAATGCAGATATATTAAAGTTGTATCTTGGGTGGCCATGTGGCATTTTTTAGCCTTCTCGACGACCCATGTGACATGCCCAATATGTTAATTTATTCAAAACCTCATTACCTTCTTTTTTCAAAACCTAATTAAACATTACTATATATAGAAATTAAATCGCCACATAATCACCTCTTTCGATGTGTCATCAACTCCAACTCTAAAGCATCTCCTATGGGACCATGGATTTGGGTGAAAATTGATCCACTTGGGATACAATCTAATTCAACCCAAAAATACTCTCCAACGGGACCAGGTATTCATAAATTTCATCATATGTGGTATGGAATCAAACTGGAGGTTGTTTACTACAATGTCCACTTCTAGACATTGTGGTAGTTTACCACGTCAACATCATAAATTTTTTAAAGTTTTTATTTTTTCGAGCCTTTATAATTATTATGAAAATTGAAAATAAAAATGCCAACTCATCAATCCATGGTCTAAAGTCACATTACCATTAGAGAACATTGTAAGAGGAGAATGTCTATGTAGTGCCACCTAAGATAGACATCCTCTCCACATCCGTGATGTGACACCAATCCAAGGTTTAAATCTATGTCGCCATTGGAGATTCTCTAATGGGAATAAAGTTACATCTTACATATGGCATCCTCATTGCTACACCATCAACTCATTTGCAACATCATCAACTCCAATGCTAATATATACATATATATATATATATGTTAAAGTTGTACACTGGGTGTCACATGGCATTTTTTAGCGTTTTTGATAGCCACGTGGCATGCCCAATATGTAGTCTTATTCAAAACCTTATGACTTTCCTTTTTAAAACCTTATTAAACATCACTAAATATAGAAATTAAATCACCACATCATCACTTCTTTCGTCGTGTATTCAACAACAACTCTAATATATATACATATTAAATTTGTATTTTGGGCATGTCACGTGGCATTTTCGAGCCTTCTCGATGAGACACGTGCCATGCAAAATATGTAGCCTTTTACGAGTCCTCATTACCTTCCTTTCTTAAAACCCATTAAACATCAATAAATATAGAAACTAAATCGTTTCATTATCACTTTTTTCGTCTTGCAATCAACTCCAACTCTAATGGGAATAAATTTTCATCTTACACGAAGCATCCTCATCGCCACACCTTCAACTCTTTTGTCACATCATCAACTCTAACTCTAATCTATGTAAATATATTAAAGTTGTATCCTGGGTAGCCACGTCGCATTTTTGATCTTTCTCAATGAGCCACGTGACATGCCCAATATGTAGCTTTATACAAACATCATTACCTTCCTTTTTCAAAACCAAATTAAACATTAATAAAAATAGAAATTAAATCACCATATAATCACCGTTTTCAATGTGTCATCAACTCAAACTCTAATGGGAATAAAGTTACATCTTACATCTGGCATCCCCATCGCCTCACCATCAACTCATTCGCCACATCATCAACTCCAACTCTTATCTATATGGATATATTAAAGTTGTATCATAATGGCTGAGTGGTATCTTCGAGCCTTCTCGATGAGCAAAGTGGCATGCCCAGTATGTAGCTTTATTCAAAACTTCATTACCTTCCTTTTTCAAAACCAAATTAAATATTACTAAAAAAAAATTAAATCACCATATAATCACATTTTTGGATGTGTTATCAACTCCAACTCTAATAGAAATAAAGTTACATCTTACATCTGGCATCCCCATCGCCTCACCATCAACTATTTGCCAAATCATCAACCCCAACTCTTATCTATATAGATATATTGAAGTTATATCATGGGTGGCCACGTGGTATCTTCGAGCCTTCTCGACAAGCCGCGTCCATACCCAATATGTAGTTTTATTCAAAACCTCATTACATTCCTTTTTTAAAACCCCATTAAACATCACTAAGTATAGATTTTAAATCGTCACATAATCACCTCTTTCGATGTGTCATCAACTCCAAATCTAATCTATATAGATATATTAAAGTTGTATCCTGGGTGGCCTCGTAGTATTTTAGAGCCTTCTTGACAAGCCATATGGCATGCTCAAAATGTAGCTTTATTCAAAACCTCAATACCTTTCTTTGTCAAATCCCATTAAACATCAATAAATATAGAAATTAAATCGTTTCATCACCACTTTTTTCGCCGTGTCATCAACTTCAATTCTTAAGGGAATAAAATTACATCTTACACGTCACATCCCCATCGCCACACCATTAACTCTTTCGCCCCATCATCAACTCCAACTCTAATGGGAATAAAGTAATATCTCGCATTGTTACGTGAGACATTTATAAGCCTATATCTTGAGTTGCCATGTGACTTCTTAGCAAGCATCCTTCTCGCCACATCATCCACTCTTCCACCATGTCATCAACTCCAACTCTAATATACAGTTATATCTTAGGCGTGTCATGTTGCATTTTCGAGCCTTCTTGACGAGCCACGTGGCATGCAATGTATGAAGCCTTATTTAAAGCTGCATTACCTTTTAAAAAAAACCTCTTCATACGTCACTAAATATAAAAGTTAAATAGACACATCTTAACATCTTTCGTCGTGTCATCAACTCCATCTTTAATCTACATGTATATTAAATTTGTATCTTAGGTGTGCCACTTTCATTTTTCAGCCTTTTCGACAATCCACGTGACATGCCCAATATGTAACCTTATAAAAAACCTCATTACCTTCCTTTTCTAAAACCTATTAAACATTACTAAATATAGAATTAAATCACCACATCATCGCCTCTTTCACCATATTATCAACTCAAAGTCTAATGGGAATAAAGTTATATTTTACACATGGCATCCCCATCGCCACACCATCAATTTATTTTCCACTTCATCAACTCAAACACTAATGGCAATTAAGTAACATCTTACATTGTCACTTGACACATTTATAAGCCTACATCTTGAGATGCCACGTAACTTCTTATCAAGCTTCCCTCTAAACACATCATTCACTCTACCGCCATTTCATCAACTTCAACTCTAATATATAGTTGTATCTTGGGTGTACCACGACGCATTTTTTAGCCTTCTCGATGAGCCACGTGGCATGCTCAATATGTTTCTTTATTCAAAACTTCATTACCTTTTTTGTTTGAAAACCCCGTTAGACATCACTAAATATAGAAATTAGATTGATACATTATCACCTCTTTCGCCATGTCATCAACTCCAACACTAATTTATATACATATAAATATATATATTAAAGTTGTATCTTAGGGGTGCCACATGACATTTTTTAGCCTTTTTGACGAGCTATATGGCATGCTCAATATGTAGCCTTATTTAAAACCTCATTACCTTCCTTTTTAAATTCCCATTAAACATCATTAAATATAGAAATTAAATCACCACATCATCACCTCTTTCGTTGTTTCATCAACTCCAACTTTAATCTATATGAATATAAAAGATTTATCTTGGGTGTGTCACTTGGCAATTTCGAGCCTTCTTGACGAGTCACATTGCATGCTCAATATGTAACCTTATCTAAAACCTCAATTCCTTCCTTTTCTAAAACCCCATTTAACATCACTAAATATAGAAATTAAATTGCCAAATCATCACCTCTTTCACTATACTATCAACTCCAAGTCTAATATATATATTAAAGTTGTATCTTGGGTAGCCACGTGACATTTTTTAGCCTTCTCGATGAGGCACCTGGCATGTTCAATATGTTGTCTTATTCAAAACCTTACTACCTTCATTTTTTTGAAATCCCATTAAACATCACTAAATATAGAAATTGAATCGCCACATTATTACCTCTTTTGTCATGTCATCAACTCTAACTCTAATTTATATGTATATTAAGTTGTATCTTAGGTATGCATTTGGCAATTTCGAGCCTTCTTGACAAGTCACTTAGCATGCTTAATATATAACCTTATCCAAAACCTCAATTCCTTACTTTTCTAAAGCCCCATTAAACATCACTAAATATAGAAATTAAATCGCTACATCATCACCTCTTTCACCATATTATCAACTCAAAGTCTAATGGGAATAAAGTTATATTTTACACATGGCATCCCCATCGCCACACCATCAATTTATTTTCCACTTCATCAACTCAAACACTAATGGCAATTAAGTAACATCTTACATTGTCACTTGACACATTTATAAGCCTACATCTTGAGATGCCACGTAACTTCTTATCAAGCTTCCCTCTAAACACATCATTCACTCTACCGCCATTTCATCAACTTCAACTCTAATATATAGTTGTATCTTGGGTGTACCACGACGCATTTTTTAGCCTTCTCGATGAGCCACGTGGCATGCTCAATATGTTTCTTTATTCAAAACTTCATTACCTTTTTTGTTTGAAAACCCCGTTAGACATCACTAAATATAGAAATTAGATTGATACATTATCACCTCTTTCGCCATGTCATCAACTCCAACACTAATTTATATACATATAAATATATATATTAAAGTTGTATCTTAGGGGTGCCACATGACATTTTTTAGCCTTTTTGACGAGCTATATGGCATGCTCAATATGTAGCCTTATTTAAAACCTCATTACCTTCCTTTTTAAATTCCCATTAAACATCATTAAATATAGAAATTAAATCACCACATCATCACCTCTTTCGTTGTTTCATCAACTCCAACTTTAATCTATATGAATATAAAAGATTTATCTTGGGTGTGTCACTTGGCAATTTCGAGCCTTCTTGACGAGTCACATTGCATGCTCAATATGTAACCTTATCTAAAACCTCAATTCCTTCCTTTTCTAAAACCCCATTTAACATCACTAAATATAGAAATTAAATTGCCAAATCATCACCTCTTTCACTATACTATCAACTCCAAGTCTAATATATATATTAAAGTTGTATCTTGGGTAGCCACGTGACATTTTTTAGCCTTCTCGATGAGGCACCTGGCATGTTCAATATGTTGTCTTATTCAAAACCTTACTACCTTCATTTTTTTGAAATCCCATTAAACATCACTAAATATAGAAATTGAATCGCCACATTATTACCTCTTTTGTCATGTCATCAACTCTAACTCTAATTTATATGTATATTAAGTTGTATCTTAGGTATGCATTTGGCAATTTCGAGCCTTCTTGACAAGTCACTTAGCATGCTTAATATATAACCTTATCCAAAACCTCAATTCCTTACTTTTCTAAAGCCCCATTAAACATCACTAAATATAGAAATTAAATCGCTACATCATCACCTCTTTCACCATATTATCAACTCAAAGTCTAATGGGAATAAAGTTATATTTTACACATGGCATCCCCATCGCCACACCATCAATTTATTTTCCACTTCATCAACTCAAACACTAATGGCAATTAAGTAACATCTTACATTGTCACTTGACACATTTATAAGCCTACATCTTGAGATGCCACGTAACTTCTTATCAAGCTTCCCTCTAAACACATCATTCACTCTACCGCCATTTCATCAACTTCAACTCTAATATATAGTTGTATCTTGGGTGTACCACGACGCATTTTTAGCCTTCTCGATGAGCCACGTGGCATGCTCAATATGTTTCTTTATTCAAAACTTCATTACCTTTTTTGTTTGAAAACCCCGTTAGACATCACTAAATATAGAAATTAGATTGATACATTATCACCTCTTTCGCCATGTCATCAACTCCAACACTAATTTATATACATATAAATATATATATTAAAGTTGTATCTTAGGGGTGCCACATGACATTTTTTAGCCTTTTTGACGAGCTATATGGCATGCTCAATATGTAGCCTTATTTAAAACCTCATTACCTTCCTTTTTAAATTCCCATTAAACATCATTAAATATAGAAATTAAATCACCACATCATCACCTCTTTCGTTGTTTCATCAACTCCAACTTTAATTATATATGAATATAAAAGATTTATCTTGGGTGTGTCACTTGGCAATTTCGAGCCTTCTTGACGAGTCACATTGCATGCTCAATATGTAACCTTATCTAAAACCTCAATTCCTTCCTTTTCTAAAACCCCATTTAACATCACTAAATATAGAAATTAAATTGCCAAATCATCACCTCTTTCACTATACTATCAACTCCAAGTCTAATATATATATTAAAGTTGTATCTTGGGTAGCCACGTGACATTTTTTAGCCTTCTCGATGAGGCACCTGGCATGTTCAATATGTTGTCTTATTCAAAACCTTACTACCTTCATTTTTTGAAATCCCATTAAACATCACTAAATATAGAAATTGAATCGCCACATTATTACCTCTTTTGTCATGTCATCAACTCTAACTCTAATTTATATGTATATTAAGTTGTATCTTAGGTATGCATTTGGCAATTTCGAGCCTTCTTGACAAGTCACTTAGCATGCTTAATATATAACCTTATCCAAAACCTCAATTCCTTACTTTTCTAAAGCCCCATTAAACATCACTAAATATAGAAATTAAATCGCTACATCATCACCTCTTTCACCATATTATCAACTCAAAGTCTAATGGGAATAAAGTTATATTTTACACATGGCATCCCCATCGCCACACCATCAATTTATTTTCCACTTCATCAACTCAAACACTAATGGCAATTAAGTAACATCTTACATTGTCACTTGACACATTTATAAGCCTACATCTTGAGATGCCACGTAACTTCTTATCAAGCTTCCCTCTAAACACATCATTCACTCTACCGCCATTTCATCAACTTCAACTCTAATATATAGTTGTATCTTGGGTGTACCACGACGCATTTTTTAGCCTTCTCGATGAGCCACGTGGCATGCTCAATATGTTTCTTTATTCAAAACTTCATTACCTTTTTTGTTTGAAAACCCCGTTAGACATCACTAAATATAGAAATTAGATTGATACATTATCACCTCTTTCGCCATGTCATCAACTCCAACACTAATTTATATACATATAAATATATATATTAAAGTTGTATCTTAGGGGTGCCACATGACATTTTTTAGCCTTTTTGACGAGCTATATGGCATGCTCAATATGTAGCCTTATTTAAAACCTCATTACCTTCCTTTTTAAATTCCCATTAAACATCATTAAATATAGAAATTAAATCACCACATCATCACCTCTTTCGTTGTTTCATCAACTCCAACTTTAATCTATATGAATATAAAAGATTTATCTTGGGTGTGTCACTTGGCAATTTCGAGCCTTCTTGACGAGTCACATTGCATGCTCAATATGTAACCTTATCTAAAACCTCAATTCCTTCCTTTTCTAAAACCCCATTTAACATCACTAAATATAGAAATTAAATTGCCAAATCATCACCTCTTTCACTATACTATCAACTCCAAGTCTAATATATATATTAAAGTTGTATCTTGGGTAGCCACGTGACATTTTTTAGCCTTCTCGATGAGGCACCTGGCATGTTCAATATGTTGTCTTATTCAAAACCTTACTACCTTCATTTTTTTGAAATCCCATTAAACATCACTAAATATAGAAATTGAATCGCCACATTATTACCTCTTTTGTCATGTCATCAACTCTAACTCTAATTTATATGTATATTAAGTTGTATCTTAGGTATGCATTTGGCAATTTCGAGCCTTCTTGACAAGTCACTTAGCATGCTTAATATATAACCTTATCCAAAACCTCAATTCCTTACTTTTCTAAAGCCCCATTAAACATCACTAAATATAGAAATTAAATCGCTACATCATCACCTCTTTCACCATATTATCAACTCAAAGTCTAATGGGAATAAAGTTATATTTTACACATGGCATCCCCATCGCCACACCATCAATTTATTTTCCACTTCATCAACTCAAACACTAATGGCAATTAAGTAACATCTTACATTGTCACTTGACACATTTATAAGCCTACATCTTGAGATGCCACGTAACTTCTTATCAAGCTTCCCTCTAAACACATCATTCACTCTACCGCCATTTCATCAACTTCAACTCTAATATATAGTTGTATCTTGGGTGTACCACGACGCATTTTTTAGCCTTCTCGATGAGCCACGTGGCATGCTCAATATGTTTCTTTATTCAAAACTTCATTACCTTTTTTGTTTGAAAACCCCGTTAGACATCACTAAATATAGAAATTAGATTGATACATTATCACCTCTTTCGCCATGTCATCAACTCCAACACTAATTTATATACATATAAATATATATATTAAAGTTGTATCTTAGGGGTGCCACATGACATTTTTTAGCCTTTTTGACGAGCTATATGGCATGCTCAATATGTAGCCTTATTTAAAACCTCATTACCTTCCTTTTTAAATTCCCATTAAACATCATTAAATATAGAAATTAAATCACCACATCATCACCTCTTTCGTTGTTTCATCAACTCCAACTTTAATCTATATGAATATAAAAGATTTATCTTGGGTGTGTCACTTGGCAATTTCGAGCCTTCTTGACGAGTCACATTGCATGCTCAATATGTAACCTTATCTAAAACCTCAATTCCTTCCTTTTCTAAAACCCCATTTAACATCACTAAATATAGAAATTAAATTGCCAAATCATCACCTCTTTCACTATACTATCAACTCCAAGTCTAATATATATATTAAAGTTGTATCTTGGGTAGCCACGTGACATTTTTTAGCCTTCTCGATGAGGCACCTGGCATGTTCAATATGTTGTCTTATTCAAAACCTTACTACCTTCATTTTTTTGAAATCCCATTAAACATCACTAAATATAGAAATTGAATCGCCACATTATTACCTCTTTTGTCATGTCATCAACTCTAACTCTAATTTATATGTATATTAAGTTGTATCTTAGGTATGCATTTGGCAATTTCGAGCCTTCTTGACAAGTCACTTAGCATGCTTAATATATAACCTTATCCAAAACCTCAATTCCTTACTTTTCTAAAGCTCCATTAAACATCACTAAATATAGAAATTAAATCGCTACATCATCACCTCTTTCACCATATTATCAACTCTAAGTCTAATAGGAATAAAGTTATATTTTACACATGGCATCCCCATCGCCACACCATCAACGTTTTTGCCACTTCATCAACTCAAGCACTAATGGCAATTAAGTAACATCTTAAATTGTCACTTGACACATTTATAAGCCTACATCTTGAGATGCCACTTATCAAGCTTCCCTTTAGATACATCATCCACTCTTCTGCCACCTCATCAACTCCAACTCTAATATATAGTTGTATCTTGGGTGTGTCATGTGTCAATTTTTAGCCTTCTTGATGAGCCACGTGGCATGCACAATATGTAGCCTTATTCGAAACTTCATTACCTTCCCTTTTTAAAAACCTGTCAAACATCACTAAATATAGAAATTAAATCGATACATCATCACCTCTTTCGATGTCATTAACTCCAACACTAATCATATATATATATATATATATATATATATATTAAAGTTTCATCTTAGGTGTGCCACATGGCATTTTTTAGCCTTTTTGACGAGCCACGTGGCATGCCCAATATGTAGCCTTACTCAAAATTTCATTACCTTCTTTTGTTAAAACCCCATTAAACATCACTAAATATAGAAATTAAATCGCCACATCGTCACAACATTAGTTTTGTCATCAACTCAAACTCCAATCTATATATATATATATATATATATATATATATATTTAAGTTGTATCTTGGGTGTGCCACATGGTACTTTCGAGCCTTCTCGATAAGCCATGTGGCATGCCCATTTTATAGCCTTATTCAAAGCCTCATAACCTTTTTTAAAAAATCCATTAAACATCACTAACTATAGAAATTAAATAACCACTTTTGCCACCTCATCAACTCCAACTCTAATATATATATATTAGTGTTGTATCTTAGGTGGCCACGTGGCATTTTCAAGCCTTCTCGATGAGCTATTTGGCATGTCCAAGATGTAGCATTATTCAAAACCTCAATACCTTCTTTTTTTTAAACCCCAATAAACATCACTAAATATGAAAATTAAATCATTACAGCATCACCTCTTTTACCGTGTCATCAACTCCAACTCTAATCTATGTATTTATATATATATATATATATATATATATATATATTATAGTTTTATCTTCAGTGTGTCACGTGGCTTTTTTTGGCCTTCTCGACGAGCCACGTGGCATGCCCAATATATAGCCTTTTCAAAACCTCATTACCTTCTTTTTTTTTAAAACCACATTAAACATCACTAAATATATAAATTAAATCGCCACATCATCACCTATTTCGTTGTGTCATCAAATGTTACTCTAATCTATATTTATATTAAAGTTGTATCTTGGATTTGTCTTGTTGCATTTTTTATCCTTCTGATGGGAATAATATTTAAAATACCACATCATCACCTCTTTCGTTGTGTCATCACTAAATATAAAATTTAAAATACCACATCATCACCTCTTTCGCCATGTCATCAAATCCAACTCTGATGGGAATAAAGTTACTTCTTAAACATGACATTCCCATCGCCACACCATCAACTCTTTCGCCACATCATCAACTCCAACTCTAATGAGAATAAAGTAACATCTTACATTGTTACATGACACATTTAAAAGCCTACATCTTGAGTTTCCATGTGACTTCTTATCAATCTTCTTTCCGCCAAATAATCCACTCTTCTGCCACGTCATCAACTCCAACTCTAATATATATTTAAATATGCATTTATATATTTATAAAGGATACATCTTGTGTTCACTTTCCTTTCTTAATAAAAGTTACTTTCATCGAGTTATACATTGATGTATTTTGAACTAATACTAATATTTGGTTTCGTCCGCACGCAAAGCGTTGGACAACAACTAGTTTATAAAGGAATTGTTTCTATGAGAAGTTCTCACAACGCGACATGCAACATGTGAGAAGCTCTCACAACATGACATATGGCATTATGATGTCATAATTAGGATTTTATAAGAAAAAAATAGAAAATATAAGCCATTTATCTTTCTCGCATTTAAGTTAGGGGTAGGATAGTAAAATACACAAAATTCGCAATTAAGATTTTATAAGAAAAAATAAAAAAATATAAGTCATTGATCTTTCTCACACTTAAGTGAGGGTAGGATGGTAAAACACACTAATTAGGGTTTTAACTGTGACATTGTGACGTTATTTAAGTATAATTTCTATTTTCTTTTTTTTGTTATTTTTGTTATGTTTTTAATTGTAATACAAATAAGATTTTTGGTATTTAATTATGTTTCTAGTTTTTTATTTATTAGATATTACGTACATGATAGCATAAATTATTCAAAAAGAAAGTGATATCTCTACAAAATTAAATGATATATAGTGAGTGTTGTATTTTAGTTTGAGTCGAATTATAAGAACTCATTGTTGCTACCTTTGGCACCTCATTCATCCTAAATTTTGTGTATTACACAAATCGTATCAAATTGACTAACCAATTGGGTGGCCCAATTATATGGTATGAGATTTAAGAGTAAGTGGCCATGGGTTCAAATCTTGATGGAGGCAAGATGTTTCTTATCAAAAAATCATATCAAATTATATATATATATCAATATATTTATGCCGGATTTTTTAAAAAAAATTGTATCAAACTGATCTACGTTTTTATTTTTTTCGGCTATTTTGAATTATTTATTGTATCAAATTATCAAAGCATCTCTGGTGAAATGGTAGAGACATCACTTGCCAAAAGACAAGATTTTAGGAGGTCATGGTTCAACTCTCACTAAAGTCAGAAAAACTTATTTATGCTATTTTAGCTATTTTATTTCTATATTTGTTCCTTCTAAACATCAAATATAATTATAAAATAGTTTTAGCAATTTTCTTAGTCTCTTACCATTAGCTATCTTTTCGAGAATTATCTATTTCCGATTTCTCAACATTCTTTTTAAAAAACTTTTCTTTTCACATTAGTTCGATTATTTTAATGTAAAGTTGTCTAACTAAAGTGTTAACACAATTAAGATTACATTAGTCGATGCCAAGACATCTTTGGTTTGCATAAGGCACCACTTTTCAAAAACAAAAAATCTGTTTGGACTATTTGAGTCCGAACTCAAAGATTTTTTTATTAATACTTTAAGATATCTATCTAAGTAAAAGACTTAATTACCCTCTACCCCAAACATCAATAATGAATTTGAATTAAGGGTCTTTATGTCTTTTTGGTTGTTTGAGTCCGGACTTTTTGAGTCCATCTAGCACTACCCAAAAAAAAAATAAGGTTTAAGAAGTAAAAGGTTTAAAGTAATTAAGATTTTCGACTATGTTCTTGAAACTGATATATCAAATTTCTTTAATCCATTGGCCTTAAAAATTATGTTAAGAACTAATGTTTTTATCTAGATTTGTAAATTTGAATAGTATTTGCAAGTATTTTTTTATTAATTTTTGAGGGATGTAAATGGAACGACTTTGAGTTCATATCAGAAACTACATAATAATTGTTGTTACATTTTCTTTTAATATTTTTTATATAATATTTTGATACTTAGTCTTGCATAAATCTCGGGATGCTGACTAATATAGTTAATTGGATTAACTAATGATTGATATGCATTGATTTTTAATGTGTCACAGATCCTCAGGTCTTCAAATCTTGAAAATCATACCATGCACGTGCACCCGTAAGAATTAAGTGATGACACAAATTTCATGGTGCTTTGTCCCAACACATTAGGCCTGCTTGACGAGTAAGTTTGATGAAGATATGTTCAATTAAAATTCTATGAATATAAACTAAAGGGGCAGTGGTGTGTTGGTAAGGTGCACACTATCCTTTAGCTAGTGGTCTCGATTTTGAGCTTTGGGTATGGAGCTGCTATTAAGAATTTCTAGGAGAGAGGTTATAGTTCATTGTGGTCCTACCAGCCTCAGATCCGGTATTAGTGGAGTCGAAGGCTTGGATACCGTGATCAAAAAAGATAAAAAAAAATTCTATAAATATGTCCTAACATTACGTACTTCTTTTCCACTACACTTTCGGTGCACTGGTTGAGACACAATGTGTATCGATCCTAGACCAAACCAATGGACATGCAAGCAAGGTTTGTGTGGACTAATAATAATGCATGCCATTAAGCTAATGTGATTAAGTTAAGATACCTAGATACCCATACTTGTGCCTAGCATATATACCATGTGATTCAAGAAACTATATGCCAAAATAAATTAAGTTAGTTAATATTGTTTTGATTAAATCTAAAGGTAGTTATTTAAAAAACGTGTATAATTGATGACTTTTTTAATTAATATTAATTAAAAAAGTATTGATTCATGTACACAAGGTTCAATTTTATCAATTATATTGATTATAATTTTTGGGTTCGTTAAATATATTAAGTAAATCTCTCTTATGATTCTTTGTTGATATACATAAAAATTGTTTCCTATTTTGTTTATGATCCTTATTCTATGCATAACTTGATGTATTGGATATTTTATTATTAGAATGTTAGAATTTGTTGTAAATTGAGTTGGAACTTGCTAAGAACTAGAGAAGAAAATAGAAGACTAAGAACTTCTACTACTACCAACTACTACTACAAAGGAGAAGAGAAGAAATGAGATAGTTGGAATGAGAAAGTTTTCATTCAACTTGGTGTGTTTTTTACAATGAGGTTGACACCCTTTATATAGGTCATTTTGTGATGATGATAAATGTACTTTATACAATGTGTACAACACATGCGCCCCATGTCATACAATACATTACAAGTAATTTGACAATACATGGAAGAGTTGGTGTACATTGGAAATTGTTACAAGTAACATGACAATACATAGACAAGTGGAGGTACTATTAAGTGAGAAATACAAGTTACATGACTACACAATATGTTGGTGTACATGTATGGTCATCCATATTCCACAACACTCCCCCTTGGATGACACTTGCTTAGAGATTCTGCCTCATTAAAACTTCTACTAAGAAAAACCCTGGGGGAAAAAATATAGTAAAAGAAAAAAGAGTACACTATTCTCATAAATATTAAGATGGGTATAATATTGTTAAGATTGCCTCATTAAAAACCTTGCTAGAAAAACTCAATGGGATAAAACCATAGCTAAGGGAAAACGCGTGCAATACACTAATCAATAACTCCCCCTCATATGAACATGGGTGAAACTTGTTCAGTTTCTTTACTTGCAATGTCTTTAAGTTTCCGTAAGCCAATACCATATGTAAGCCTTTTAAATGTCGTAGTTGGTAAGGCTTTTGTGAATAAATCGGCAAGATTATCACTCGATCGGATTTGCTTGACATCAATTTCACCATTCTTCCGAATCTCATGCGCATAAAAGAATTTTGGTGAAATATGTTTTGTTCTGTCCCCTTTTTTGAATCCTTCACTTAATTGTGCAATACATGTTGTGTTATCTTCATATAATATGGTTGGAGAATCTTTTATTGAAGGCAATCCACATGATTCTTGAATATGTTCAATCATGTTTCTCAACCATACACATTCACAACTTGCTTCATGAATTGCAAGTACTTCAGAATGGTTGGAAGAAGTAGCAACCATAGTTTGCTTTACTGATTTCCGTGATACAGCAGTATTACCACATGTGAATACATATCCTGTTTGAGAACGAGCCTTGTAGAGATCAGATAAAAATCCAGCATCAATATAATCTTGGAGATTCAATTTTACCCCTCTCGAGTAGAATAAACTCATGTCACTTGTTCCTCGAAGATATCAGAAAATATGTTTAACACCATTCCAATGTCTTCGAGTTGGTGAAGAGCTGTATCTTGCAAGTAGGTTGACAGCAAAAGCAATGTCAGGTCTTGTACAATTTGCAAGATACATAAATGCACCAATTGCACTTAAATATGGTACCTCCGGACCAATTAGCTCTTCATCACTTTCATGAGGTCGAAATGGATCATTATCCACTTCAAGTGATCTGACAACCATTGGAGAGCTCAATGGATGTGCTTTGTCCATATAAAATCTTTTTAATATTTTTTCAATATAATTTGATTGATGGACAAGTACTCCACTTGAAAAATGTTCAATTTGCAAACCAAGACAAAGTCTTGTTTTTCCAAGTTCTTTCATCTCGAATTCCTTTTTCAAGTATTCGGATGTTCTAACAATGTCGTCGTGGTTTCCCACTATATTTAAATCATTAACATATACAACAATAATCACAAATCATGTTGATGATCTTTTAATGAAGACATATGGGCAAAGCGGATTATTTACATATCCTTCTTTCAGTAAATAATCACTAAGACGTTTGTACCACATTCGTCCGGATTGTTTCAACCCGTACAAAGACCTTTGTTTTTTTATAGAATGCATGTTACGAGGTTTTGATTTTATTTCATCGGATATTACAAATCCATCAGGGATTTTCATATATATCTCACTGTCTAGGGATCCGTATAGATATGTTGTAACGACATCCATTAAATGCATATCAAGCCCTTCAGAGACTGCGAGGCTTATCAAGAATCGAAATGTGATTGCATCTATAACAGGAGAATATGTTTCCTCATAATCGATGTCAGGTCTTTGTGAGAAACCTTGAGCTACAAGTCTTGCTTTGTACCTTGTAACTTCATTTTTTTCGTTCTCTTTCGTACAAATACCCATTTATATCCAACAGGTTTTACGCCATTTGGCGTTTGGACAATTGGTCCAAAAACCTCTCGTTTCCTTAACGAGTTTAGATCTGCTTGGATAACATCTTGCCATTTTTGCCAATCAGGTCTTTTTTTGACATTCGCCCACTGATCGTGGTTCTGGATCATCATCATTTTCACATATTTCAAAGGACACATTGAAAGCAAATATATCATCAGGAACGATTTCATTTCGATCCCAAATCTTACCAGAGTTTAAATAATTTATTGAGATCTCATTATTTTCATCTTTTTCCTCTTTTTCTAGAGGAAGTTGTTTCTCATCAGAATCAACTTGTTCTGACAAACCCTTATCAAAGGATTCTTGTGCTTTCTCAGGAGTATTTTGATTTGTATTTACTTTTACTCCTGTTTTCCTCTTTCGAGGAATTGTATCCTTTGAACCTACCGGTCTTCCACGCTTTAAGCATTTCGTTGGTTCTTGTGCATTTTGTTGCACAGAGACATCAATTCTTGTAAGAGCATTTACAGCTGGAATATGTGATTTTGTCACTTGTTTTGCATCATTAAATGCATCTGGTAATTGATTTGTGATTTGTTGCAAATGAATGATCTTTTGAACTTCAAGTTCACACTGATTTGTGCGTGGATCATAATGTGATAAAATTGATGCATTCCAAGCAATTTCGCGTCATTCTTTTTGAATTGACTTCTTATCTCCCCCTAATGGTGGGAAAACTGCTTCATCAAAGTGACAATCAGCAAAACGTGCAGTAAATAAATCCCCCGTTAAGGGCTCAAGGTATCTTATAATGGACTGTGAGTTAAATCCAACATAAATCCCAAGTTTTCGTTGTGGACCCATCTTAGTTCTATTGGGAGGTGGTATAGGAACATACATTGCACAACCAAAAACTCTCAAGTGTGAAATATTTGGTTGTTGACCTAAAATGAGTTGCATGGGGGAATGTTCATGGTATGCAGTAGGCCTATAACGAATGATAGATGATGCATGAAGGACTGCATGTCCCCAAACTAAAGTTGATAACTTAGTCCTCATGATTAAAGGTATGACAATTAATTGAATGCATTTGATCAGAGATTCTGCCAAACCATTCTGGGTATGCACATGTGGAACAGAATGTTCAATGGTAATTCCTATAGACATGCAATAATTTCTAAATGCTTGAGATTGAAATTCTCCGGCATTATCAAGACGAATGGTCTTGATTGGGTTGTCAGGGAATTGTGCTCTTAACTTAATGATTTGTGCTAAAAGTCTAGCAAATCACTACAAGGAAAATGAAATTTAGAAACGGAATTAGCAACGAAAATAAGTTCCGTTGCTAAAAAAATTAGTTAGAGACGGAATTGAGATGGACTAATTCAGAGAAGGAATTGAGACGAATTAGAGACGGAAATAGAGATGGAAATAGAGATGGAAATAGAGACGGAATTAAATTACGTCTCTAAAAAATGGTGCCGACATTCCCACCAAAATTTTCATTTTTTACAACCGTCCATTAGTCTCGAGAATTGTGTGTGCCTATTTTTGTGCCCTTCTCGCGTTCCTCTACTCTCTTTCGATCCTCTTCACCAAGCCGTGCTACTCTCTTACGATCCTCTTCACCAAGTCGTGCCCTACTCGCACTCCTCTACTCTCTGATTCATCATCGTCTTCGCTCCTCTGCTCCGTCGTCGTCCTCACGCCTCTGCTGTCATCCTCGCGCCTTTTTTCCATCGTCTTCCTCACGCCTCTGCTCCCTGGTCGTCCAAACGCCTCTGCTCCGTCGTCGTCCTCGCCCTCGTGCCTCTGCTCCCTAGTCGTCCTCGCACTTCTTTGCTCCCTTGTAGCGCTGCCCTGCTCTGGTCGTCGTCGCGTTGTTCTGCTCCAGTCGTGCTCTTTTTCAGTCCGCGCCTCTGCTCCTCTCGGCTCTCACATTGTGCTCTCATTCAGTCCCCTCTTCGGCCTCTCTGCTCTCTCATTGTGCTCTCATTCAGTCCGCGCCTCGCTGTGTTTCATTGGTGAGTTCTCCCTCTTTCCTCTCAAAACATTGCTTTTTGGTTAATTGGCAGTGAGATGTTTTGTTTGCTTTTCCAATGATTTGTGATTTTTACTCGGGCGTGAGATTTTATTGTTTCATGTATTTAGTTGTTTTTATGCTTCTTTATTATACACAAGTTGTTTTGGTGAGTAACAATTCGATTACAATGTTGCCAAAAGAAGCTCGATTGAGAAACCTATAAGTTAAATCCAAATCCCTCCTTGATGAGGGGCCCAATTAACATGTTTGTGTATTGAAGTTCTTGCATGCGTATTTCAGAGGTCCTAAAATGAAATTCAGAATCATTTATTGATCACTTGTAAGGTACTTTTGTTTTATTTGTCAACTCTTTCTTTATAGTGATGGATCAGAGAAATTAAACATGTTGAAATTCTATGTGATTAGGCGTACGTATGTTTCTTAATTTCAACAATTTGATATGTGTAATTACTTTCAACTTGTTCCTTGTGGCCTTCACAACCTAATTCATAACAGTTACATACTTTTTTTAACAAATAAGTTAGTGAATCAATGCACTTTCATTTGGGCAATTGATTCTATGTTTATTCATATATCAAGTCATTGATGCTTAATGAGATTTCTACCTGCATACTACAACAAAAACATCACATAAAGTAAACCAGTGGGAGTAGTTATTAGATGAGAACTCATTAGCATTGTTGAGGCACGTTTCTAACATTTATAATACTACATACTATTATTTGTACTGCATGTACAATCGTACCACATTAATAACATATTATTACTTTTTTTTTGGGTGAATGCATATTAATTACTACTAGTAAACAGGCACGTGCTTTGCATGTAAGGTTCAAATATTTTTTTATAAGGAAAATGTGAAAGGCATAAAAATATTTAACTCATAATTCGAGTTTGAGATTGACAATGGATGTTGCATTTCATTGGTAGATAATTAAAAATGACCATAATAAATAATTTAAGCATAATTATCTAAACAAAGTTAAAAAAAAATGAACGGATTTAATGATCAGATAAAGCACTGGATCAAATGAGAGGAATTAACCTTGTACATCACACGTATGACACCTACTAATTCTCTGATTGTTGGAAAAAGTAATATTTTTTTTTTGCTACTTAAGAAAAAGAACCAAAAACTAAGAAAAAGAAATATATGAAAGCAATTCTTACATACGCAATTAGTTTTTGCAAAACCACTACAATTCCAAAGTTGCTTCTAAATCTTTATTCTTCACCTTTGCACTTCAAACCTCCAACCTTGAAATGCATCAAATGGAAGATCACACATATGATAGATCACGTTGCGTTTTTTAAAAGAGAGCGAGGAGGGTCTGTGTTTTTAAACAAGAAAGTGGTTTTCGGTTAATCTAAATCCATAGAAGTTACAAAGAGAGGAAACGGGAATGGAGGGGAGAGAGAAACGTAGAGGGTAGTTATCAAATAAAGAAATCGAGAAGATTAAGGAAAGTAATATTTAAATATAATTTGTCTACCTAAAACACCCTCATACTCTAACTACCATTTAATTTTAAAACCAATATGAAAAAACAAATTAAGGTCAATATAGGCAATATTGCAAAGTTTTATTTAATAGAATCCTAGGGAAGATTGCCATTAGATATAGTATAGATAACCACTTCTCTTCAAATTTTTTTCTAGTGTAATGTGTTTATGAAGGTAATGAGACAAAAAGTTGGGTTTCTAAAGTTGTGTTGATTTCATCTTGTTAATTTTCTTCAATGGGTAATTTTAAATTTGGATGATATGGGTTATTTTTATGCTTGACATGCTGATTGTTTTGGTTGGGTTCGTGATAGAAGCCAAATTCAAGAGCAAAAAGAGGGGGTCGCCTCTGTTAGTTTTATTGATCAAAATAGCAAAACAGAATGTTTACACACACAAGAGAGCCGATCCTAATTGAGAAGGAGTGACTCACTCCTCTCCCCAAGACCAAAAGGTATTTCCCCAACATACACAATTAACCAAAGATCCCCCCCGGAAGTGAACAGCCTCACTTCTTATAATCCTACTCTACCACTATAGGCTCTCTTGTGCTATACCGTATGTGGGTATATCACGACCCTTTTAGACTCTCCTATGAGACCACATAACTAACATTGTCCAGCCTGTCCTTGTGCTGACCTTGTGCTCTTCTTGTGCTTCCTCTGATATACTTTCAGTGTGGGCTTGGAGTGGGACTTGGTTTCCACCTCTTGTGCCTTTGGGTTGCTATCAATACTCCCCCCTTGAACTATCACCTTGTCCTCAAGGTGAAAGGCAGGGAAAGACTTCTTAATATGCTTCACAAGCTCCCATGAAGCATCCGAAGGTGGCAACGACGTCTATTTGATGAGGATTTCCGGTCCCGCTGCTGATTGACGATAAGACAAGATCCGTTCTGGTTCAACTGCTGGCATCATTGAATTGGGCAGCAAAGGAGGTAAATCCACACTCACTTGAGTTGTGCCCACTTGGCGTTTGAGTTGGGAGACGTGAAAAACCGGATGAATATTGGAAGAAGGAGGCAAATCCAACGTATATGCCACCGTCCCCACTTTGCTAAGGATCATGTAGGGACCATAAAACCTTGGCTAAGCTTGGAGTAGGAGCTTCGGGAGAGAGATAACTGACGATACGGTCACAACTTAAGAAAAACCAACTCACCCACATCAAACGAGATGTCACGCCTCTTAAGATCAGCCGACCGTTTCATCCGAGTTTGGGCTATGAGGAGCTGATCACGCAGCTCTTGCAGCACCCGATCCCTAGATTGCAGCAGCAGCTCTACGTCGGATAGTGTCGCGGAAGAAGAAGTTCCTTGGCGAACTAAGGTGGGAGGGTCTCGCCCATATACTACTTTAAAAGGAGAGCACTTCAGAGATGTATGGAAGGAAGTTTTATACCAATATTCAGCCCAATGAAGCCAGTCGGACCACTCTTTGGGGCGTTGAGAGATAAAACAATGAAGGTAAGTCTCAACACAGCGGTTCACTACTTCGGTCTGTCCGTCACTCTGAGGGTGATATGCCATGCTGCGATGGAGGTGAGTGTGCTGTAACTTGAACAACTCACACCAGAAATGGCTGAGGAACACTTTGTCTCTGTCTGAAACAATACTCCGAGGGAAACCACGTAACTTCACCACATCCTTAATGAATAATGCAGCCACTATTTTTGCAGAAAATGGGTGTTTGAGGGGAAGGAAATGACCAAACTTGCTAAGTCGATCCACCACGACTAGGATAGCATTAAACCCCTTTGACGCAGGTAAACCCTCCACAAAATCCATGAAGATATCCTCCCAAATGGAAGCTGGAATGGGCAAAGGCCGAAGGAGGCCACCGGGGGCTGTGGAGTCATACTTGCTGCGCTGGCATACATAGCAAGACGCGATGAATGTCTTGATGTCCTGTTTCATCCCCTGCCAATATAATTCAGCTGTTATACGCTTGTAAGTCTTCAAGAAACCACCATGTCCGCCTACGGGACTCGAATGAAACTCTTGGAGAATACGTTGTTTCAAGGAGGAGGATGATGAAATTGCCACCCGGCCCTTGTAGCGTAACTGCCCTTGGGATAAAGACCACTTTTCTTTGGCATTCGGATCGGCCGAGATGGTTCGAAAGATGGGGCCCAATAATGGATCAGCAGCAACCTCATCTGCAATCAAAGAATCATCCGCAAAAGAAACGATGAAAATAGAATGCAACTCAACTGCGGAGGGATACCTAGACAGTGCATCAGCCACCACATTTGAACGACCCGATCGGTAATGAATATCAAAATGGAAGCCCAACGACTTGATCAACCAACGTTGATATTCAACAGCAATCTCTCGCTGTTCCAACAAAAATTTTAAGCTCTTTTGATCAGTCCTCACCAAGAACCGCCGCCCTAGAAGGTAATGCCTCCATTTTTGTATAGCTAGCACAATTGTCGTCAACTCACGTTCGTAGGCTGATTTGCTGCGAGCTCTAGGGGACAAGGCTTGACTAAAGAAAGCAATCGGCCTCTCTGATTGTGATAGGACAGCTCCCAACCCGACCCCTGATGCGTTCGTTTCCACCACAAAAGTATCCTCAAAATTAGGAAGTGATAGAGTAGGCACTTCTTTCATAGCTTGCTTAAGTGTGGCGAAGGCCAGAGAAGCCTCATCACTCCATTCAAATGCATCCTTGCGTAACAGTTGAGTCATAGGGGCTGCGATTTTGCCGTAGTCGCGGACAAAGCGGCGATAATAGCCCGTAAGCCCCAGAAAACCCCGCAACTCTTTAGGGGAAGTAGCGAGTGGCCAAAACTCCATGGCTCGTACCTTCTCCTCATCTGTCATGACTCCGCGATTGGAAATAATGTGGCCCAAGTAATTCAACTGATCCCTAGCAAAACAACATTTTTTCAAGTTAATAAATAAAGAGTTGGACTGGAGAATAGATAGGACCTGCGAGAGATATGTGCAGTGATCGTTCAAGGTTTTGCTGTAAACCAAAATATCATCAAAGAAGACCAAAACTGACTTACGTAAGAGGCCTTTGAAGATTGCATTCATCAATGACTGAAAAGTAGCAGGAGCATTTGATAACCCGAAGGGCATGACTAAAAATTCATAATGTCCCTCGTGGGTGCGAAAAGCTATTTTGTGGACGTCCTCAGCCTTGACCTTGATTTGGTGATAACCTGAACGCAAATCGAGTTTGGAGAAGACTGCTGCCCCATGGAGTTCATCAAGCAGTTCATCAATGTTGGGGATAGGAAAACGATCCTGAATCGTATTTTTGTTAAGAGCCCTATAATCTACGCAAAACCTCCAACTGCTGTCTTTCTTCTTCACCAATATCACCGGACTAGAAAAAGGGCTATTACTTGGCTGAATTATCCCGGATTCCAGCATTTCGGAGACCATCTTCTCTATTTCTTCTTTATGAACCTGCGGGTACCGATAAGGCCTTACTCGAATAGGGTCAGAGCCTTCCTTAAGTGTAATTACATGATCACATGAGTGGGAAGGCGGCAGGCAGGAAGGAGGATTAAACAACTCTGTGAAAGAGTTCAAAATGGACTACACGCACGGCTCAACCGACGAATTATCCTCCGGTGATGTCGGCTTCACAACATTGTAACATTCGATGAAGAAACACCCTTCCACACTTTCGGATGATCGTTGAATAGCCTTGCATGACACCACTGCCCGATGAAGTTTTGGATCTCCGCGTATCACCACTGGGCTGCCCTCTATCTCAAAATACATTGTGAGATTCGGCCAATCGATTGTCGTTACTCCCAGCGATTTCAGCCAAGTCATTCCCAAAATCAGATCCGTATTCCTCATGCCTATATATAGGATAAAGATCGACAGTCATCGACATACCTTGAACCGTTAAGGCAATGTCTCGGCATACCCCCGAGCCGGATAGGCGTGCTCCGCCTCCCACAAAAACCCCATAATCCTTGGTCGAAGTGACTGGCAGAGAGAAAGAATCCACCAAAGCCGGAGCAATGAAGTTGTGTGAGGCTCCATAGTCTATTAGAATTACAACATCCCGTCCCTGCAGAACTCCCCGTACCTTGATCGTGCGAGGGTCCGGAGCTCCATCCACGGCGTGAGCTGAGAGCTCTAAAACCGCGCACTCCCCTTGTTCCCCCGGGCTCTCGGGAGGTGATTCACTGTACTCATCACTAGTGTCATCGTTCACCAACATCACGTTCAACACCTTAGGCCGACAACGATGTGAGGCATGCCATTTCTCATCGCAGCGGTAGCAGAGACCGAGCTTCCGTCGAGCCTGTGCTTCCGTCTCTGTCAGGCGCTTGCGGTGGAGATACGCGGGGTGTGACTGCCACCGACGAACTAGGGCTGGACGAACCCGATGAAGTGGGACTGGTTTTGGCTGCGGAACTCACCACCGAACTGGGTTTCTATTGTAGAAAATTTGGGCTTTTAGTTGGGCCCGAAATAGTGTGGCACACCCAAGTGGGTGGACGTCCTTCTGACTTAGTGGGAGGGCCCAACTAGGTGACGGGCCTGGGCCCAGCTCGAAATCTCCCACTCAATTCGTCTCCTTCGCTGATCTTCTTCTCGATCTAGTCTGCGCGCTCCACCACTGCCTGCAGCGTCGCCGGCGGATCGACCAACATCTCCACACGAATGCGATCGTTGAGACCTTGATGAACACGACGATTTTGAACTGTTCCGGTAGTCCCTTTGTATATAGTGACAGCAGTTCGAATCTCTTGCGGTACTCGGCAACAGTGGACTCCTGCTTGATCGTGAAGAATTGTTGATGAAGGTATAATGGATTGGCTTATGTAAATCTCTGACACAACCGCGAGCGCATCTCCGACCAACTATCGAATGGCGTCTCCAATTCCTCGTTCTGCAACCAGATCTGAGCGGTTCCCACGAGACAGATTCGGGCGGCTCTAAGCTTCGACATCTCCGACATCTCGTGCAAGGCGAAATAATGTTCCGTTTGGTTCAGCCAAACCAGCAGATCGTCTCCGTCGCACGTCGGCATCTTGATTTTCCTAACCTCCGATCCAGATCGATAAGGATTTCCTCGCCGATCTAGTCGCTCGTCGATCGGAGGATCTGACTGCTCTCCAGGATCGGGTGGATCTGGGTTCCTTACACCGCTAGTCTCGCCGAATTGGTGAGACTCGCCACCACTGGCTAGCTGTTGGCGGAACAGTGCCTCCAACTTCTGGGACAAGGTTTGGAACTGTGAATCCATGGAGGATCGCTGTGACTCGACAGCCGATCTAAGCTCGCCTATGGACGCCTCCGTTTTCTTCATCTCTGCCTCCAGAACATCGACTCGGGAATCTACTTTCGGAGCCATACGAATCGCAATGGCTGATACCAGTTTGATAGAAGCCAAATTCAAGAGCAGAAAGAGTCGCCTCTGTTAGTTTTATTGATCAAAACGGCAAACAGAATGCTTACACACACAAGAGAGCCGATCATAATTGAGAAGGAGTGACTCACTCCTCTCCCCAAGACCAAAAGGTCTTTCCCCAACATACACAATTAACCAAAGATCCCCCCCAGAAGTGAACAGCCTCACTTCTTATAATCCTACTCTACCACTATAGGCTCTCTTGTGCTATACCGTATGTGGGTATATCACGACCCTTCTAGACTCTCCTATGGGACCACATAACTAACATTGTCCAAATGTCCTTGTCTTGACCTTGTGCTTTTCTTGTGCTTCCTCTGATATACTTTCGGTGTGGGCTTGGAGTGGGACTTGGTTTCCACCTCTCGTGCCTTTGGGTTGCTATCAGTTCGCTATCTCTTGGTTTTTGCTACTGTTATTTTTGCAGCTCATAAAGATCTATGGTGGGATTTTTTATGGGTGCTTCGTTAGCTATGGTGGGATTGTTGATGGGTGCCTTGTTTTTTGCCACATTTTTTCATGTTTTGCCCACTATATTTGATTCACTTGTGTGTATATGCATGTGTGTAGAGAAAGGTACCAATAGAGTAGGTATAGATGAATAATACCTATAATTATATAATTCCGGGTTTAAGTGAACCTTCTCCAATCATGGCCAATCAGTTTTCTGTAAACTCTTAGTCCATGAGTTCTATTAATTCATTGCTTGCATATATTTAGCTGGTATATGAAAGAATGTGTACTACATAATTCGATGACATATGGACTGCTCGTGTAGTGGATAATCAGATAATGTTTATAATACCAAAAAGGCTTAGAAGCGGCTTTTATTTAACTTTGACTGAGGATCAGTATAGTTTTGATGCCAAACATTGACTCTTTGAGTTGGTGTATACTTCCATCAGGTTCTAGGAAAAAATAAACCGATTACGCCTTTACGTAGATCGTATTTCTGTTATAATGGCAATTAGTTTCTGTTTTGGAGTGGCTTCATACTTTGGTTTTGAAAGCGTGTTGAACCCCATTGATTGGTGAATCGTCCACTCGTGTTGCAAATTTTCATATCTAGAGATGGGGGAAATAAAAAGTATGCATCTCGTTTTAGCACTGACAAAGATGAAGGTTTAGGGTAAGGGAGTTTCTTGGAGAATGTTTTACGTGTTACTTCATATAGAGCTATGTAATTTGGGCTTTGGTAGATCTTTATCATGATTGCTAATGATAGGTTTGCATAAAAAAGGAAAAAAAAACAATCGAAAGGTCGGCCAATTGGGCATGTCTGTGATGTTTTTGATCTTACAATGCTAAGAACACAGTGTACTGGCTATTGCCATTTGTAGAGAGCAACCAGATTGATACTAGTTTCGAAAATCGATGTTAAAAATTTTCTCTCGCTTGTGAAGTGTTTGACTTTTCGAAGTATTTGGATATAACTACAAATAATGCGTTGTGTTCCAAAGAGGCAACTATTTTGAGGCTACCATTTATATTATCAATTAGTTATGAATCTCTTGTTGGAGCGATATTGAACTACTCTGAAGCTCTCACCGTCAATTTTTTTGTTGGTCTTAGGTTGTTTAGGAGATTGCTATATGATTGTTTCACTAATTGATGTGTTTTATTCATAATTTTTGTTTTATTGGACTGTAGCCTGTTGAGGCGAAATTTAATAATGCAATTGCAATGCTTAATATTTGGTTGATTTTGGTATGAAGTAAATACCTTGCTGATGGTTTTTAACTCTACATTTTTTGCTCATTTATCAATTCTCGGCCTATAGGTTGTAACTTAAATCATTAGGTATGATTTAGTCACACGTGGGAGTAGCTATTGATTTTTCTGCTATAATATTCCTATGTACTGTGCTATCTTTTTTCTTGAGCGACGAGTAAGTGCTGTCCAATTCATGGCCACAGATTCTCATTTTAAAAGCTGATTTCACGATTATTATTGGTTCATTGCATAACATTATTGTTACTTCTTTCAGGAAACCTGATGATCATGGGATATCATCGTGGGGATGGAACTTGAGTGGTCAGCATTCTACATATCATGCTTTATTTCCAAGGGCATGGACTATTTATGATGGTACTATTTTCCTTATTGTTGTCCTACAATGAATTACATTGTTAATTTTAGCTTATACCTCTGGTTTTCTATTTAAATACAAACAAAGCACGCGTGAACGCCACTTTGGCAACAGCGGCGTTGTGGTGCGTTTGTATTCGCTACGTTACTTGGACCTTGGAATGAAGTAAATAATCTACCTTGCCATTACAACTAAGCTTAGCTTCATCGTGTCCTTACAAATCCTTATTTATATTTTGTTAATTTTTACACAAATCTTCCAATTCACTTTTTTTGATGTTTCAGCTCTATTACTTTCCTCTGTAAGTGCATGTTCTTTATTCTTCTGTTGTGGCCTTATTTGACTTATTATGTTCTCTTCTAATTTTTGCTAGACCTACATACACAAGTGCTTTGTTTTCATTATTTGCTCTATAATACTGTAAATTCTCAACGTATTATGTTCTCTTCTAATTTTTGCTCAATATTGTGGATCTTTGTACTTTTTGTATTCCCTTTGTTTTCACCTTATGTAGTTTTGTGATCATTAGACATTTTTAATGAAATGATTCAAATTTTCCTTTTGCTGGCAAGTTGTCGTGCTTTAGCACTTAAAACGTTTTCGTAATTGTGCTTTAGCAAAGCTTTTTCTTCATGTAGTTAGGTAGGTTCTCAGATTCCCCCTTCTAATAAATTATGTTAGTTGGACACACAAGTAGCCATGTACCGTCGGAAATTATAGTAAAATATATTGTTTTTTTTTTGCACTGTAAATGGAGATAGTTTTTTTGCAGTTTCGTTTTTTTTTATCATGAGTTTGATCTATTTTGCAATATTTGCAGAGCGTGGCCCTGTCAGTAGGTGACTGGTTCTTCGATCGAGTGGGAGTTAGTGCCATTGATTGCCCATATCCCTGTGACAATACCTGCCATAATCCGGTTTTCAAGTTAGAGATGAGGAATTTAAAGCATATCATGTAACTTTAATAGTTGTTTACATGACTTTTGGATTGATAATTCTTTTTGTGCCTATTTAGAGGATTGTAAGTTTTTTTTTTGTGGTTGTTGAACAATAGGATTGTTGGTTTTCGTGAATACTTAGAAATTTGGAGCGTTTATTATACTCGACAATTTTTCGTGGATATATAAATCTTTTTCAAATTTTGAATTTTACATTTTTTTCTCTCATTTGAATATTCGTTGATATATATTGTCAATGTATGAATGTCAAATTTTACTTTTTTGGGGGATTTTAGCACCCCCAAGGAGTTGTTGGAGGGGGTGGAGGCGATGGAGTAGGTCATATGGTTGTATTTTCAAGTTATAGGTCGGAGAACCAATTGGATTGAGTTTATGTTTGAAAACTAAACAAAAAAGAAAATTAGAGACGGATTAGCAACGAATTCAGAGATTTTGTTGCTATTCCGTCTTTATTTTTTGAGGAATAGATGCATGAATCAGCAACGGATCAGAGACGGAATTATTGCTTTCCGTCTCTGATTAGCAACGGATCAGAGCCTGAATGCAATTACATTGTACCATTTAGAAAAATTTCCATTTTTGTTCCGTCTCTGTTCCGTTTCTGAATTCCGTCTCTAATCCGTGTCTAATAAAAAACGGAATCATATTTTCATTGCTGATTGAATCAACGTCGACGATTTTAGAGACGGAATTTATTCCGTCTCTGTTCCGTTGCAGATTTCAATTAGAGACGGAATTTATGCATATCAGAGACGGAAATTTCCGTTTCTGATCTGCTTTTTCTTGTAGTGAATGCAACATTACGGGTTGAAAGCAAACAAACATGTGACATCTAGTTGATGCATATATCAAAACCATGAAATATCTAAATGGTCTACAGTGAGGATGAATAGAACCACATATGTCTCCGTGAATGCATTCTAAAAAAATGGGGATTCCACAACAATTTTACTTGGGGATGGTTTAACTATCAATTTACCTTGAGAACAACTAGCACAATTATAATCACCAACTGAAAATATTTTGTGACTCCTTAAAGGATATCCATACGAATTATTAATTATTCTTCGCATCATTGATGATCCTGGATGACCAAGCCGGTCATGCCATAAAATGAATATCTTTGGATCATTAATTTTCTTATTCAAGACGACATTCGTTTCGACATGCCTTATATGAGTAAAATATAATCCAGAGGATAAAGCTGGGAATTTTTCTAACACTTCTTTTTTCCCATTTGAAACCAATGAGACATAGAGAAATTCTCTATTATTTTCGTTCACGGTTTCAATGTGATATCCATTTTGTCGAATATTTTTAAAGCTCAGTAAATTTCTTCTAGATTTCTCAGAGTATAAAGCATTGTCAACATGAATTGTTGTTCCCCTAGACAACATAATATTTGTTCTTCCAGAGTCATTAATCAAATTGGAGATGTCAGATATTGTTTGAACATTAGCCTCAGCTAAGTTTAAACTAGAGAAATATTCTCTATTTTTAAGGATTGTGTGCGTTGTAGCACAATCAGCAAGACATATATCGCTCTTATTTGATTCATGATGAACACATGATTTGTTGATCCATCTGGACAAATAATATTTGGCAAATTAGAAAAGAGTCATATTTCATTGATAAAAATTCATAATATTTTGCCTTTGATTTTGAAGGCATGGTAAAGGTCTCAAAAACTTTCGGGTATATATATGACAATATTTAGGCAAAATAGCCTTTCATATATGACAAAAAACAATGTCACAATTATGAGTGCTCATTGTCAATAATTATTTACCCTTTGTAGTGGTGCACCACTTTTGTTCCACCTTTTGTTGGAATTGTCAATCGACATTTACCTGATATTTTCACATTTTCCACGTCCATAAACTTATTATTGCGATCATGATCATTATATGCAACATATGTTTCTTAATTTGAAGCTGAACTAATTGGACGAGATCGATATTATATTTATAATACCTCATTATTTTACGCAGCTACCATGAGACAAGAAATCAATCCTTAATATTTATTGGATTGACGTGCGCACTCGATATTTGTTGCAGCGATAAATCGAGGCGGGCCACGTGACCTTCTTTTTATTGTCTCATCAGTCATATTTCCATATAGCCTCATCATAGAGGTAATTAAAATTGCTGAATTATAATTAATATTTGACTGATTAAATTTTGTAACTTGAGACTCAACCGCTCATTTTGAGCTTTTGGAGCATTACCTTGCATAGATGCAAGCTTTATTCATAATTTGTAATATCTAATTATCATGACAAGAATTATAATAAGGTAACAAATTCAACTATGGTTGATTAATATTTTGAAAGTAAATATAATATAAAATAATTTTCTCTTTTCTTTTATGTAAAGAAAAAACATAACATATGATTAAGTATATGTTCACAACTTGATTCATTAATAATCAAATGTACTATTCGTATGAGTTGGTGGGATAATCTCCAGGTTTGGTGGCGAGACAAAGTCTGTTTAATGTCATGCCTCCTCGAACGGGATAACCCGTCTCTCTTTCAATGTTTAGCTTTACCGGGGACAATGCTTACCCACTATCAACACAAACTTATAGCATTATTTGTATTATAAAATCAAGAATAGAACGATAATTAATCGTTTGTAGTTTTAAGAGTTATGTCACATATTGACTTTTGATTTTTGATGTAGAAGATCGTACAAGACGCAACTACAGAGCATACTTTCGCAATCGGTGACGTTATAATGTATAGTATATGAATAAAGTATGCATATAGAAGTGATGCATGTAATAAAAGGAAGCAACCATGATAATATATAAATAAATTGAACTTATTTAAATAGCAAAAGTTATACCTTCATAGTTTTGTCTCCTTAACAAGCTTTCTTGAACTTCGAGATCTCCTTAATGCTAGAGCAAGCTCGTGCTGATAACGTGTTGTAAATTGAGTTGAAACTTGCTAAGAACTAAAGAAGAAAATAGAAAATTAAGAACTTATACTACTACAAACTACTACTACAAAGGAGAAGAGAAGAAATGAAATAGTTAGAATGAGAAAGTTTTCATTCAACTTGGTGTGTTTTTTACAATGAGGTTGACACCCTTTATATAGGTCATTTTGTGATGATGATAAATGTACTTTATACAATGTGTACATGTAACACATACACCCCATGTCATACAATACATTACAAGTAATTTGACAATACATGGAAGAGTTGGTGTACATTGGAAATAGTTACAAGTAACATGACAATACATAGACAAGTGGAGGCACTATTAAGTGAAAAATATAAGTTACATGACTACACAATATGTTGATGTACATGTATGGTCATCCATATTCCACAACAGAATTAATCATTATAAAATACAAAAAATGATCATAAAACAGATACGCCCCAACTCATGGGTCGAGCTGTGACACAAAATTCTCATGGGCCCTCTAGCAATAAGCCCCACCCTAAGCCCAAGCGTGAAACAAAGAAACCCACTTGTGCCCCTGATTACCACATGTAAAAAAAAGCCCAATTTACAAGGGCCTGCGTCCTCAGTTTTTTACATCCTACTTATGGTCTATCTACCCTAAATTCAACATGTATTTAAGCAAATCACTTTATCAATACAATCTAAGAAAGAAGTTTATATCTTTTTTTGTCGTTATTTCCTGCATTTTAATTTAAACCCTAACATTTTGGTGCTTTCATCCTGAACAATGAGCAATCACCGTCGGGCTCCAGCGCCATCGCGGACTCAGCCAGCACCAACAGTGCTAGAGGACGCCATTCCTGCTATCCAACATCAGTTGCAAACGCAAATGTAACTCATCCAAAAGCTCCACCTCGATAACAAATCTTACCTGGAGACGGTGCCCATGGCTGTAGCAGAACTCCTCTCCCGACCAGACACCCAAACTACCAGCCCGCAATGTCCACATACACCTGTGACTACCCAATCTGGGCTCGAAACCCCATGACTTTGGAAGTACAGCGTCTTCCAAGCACTAGCACAGGACCCTCAAAGGCACAAGCCGCCACTACAGCTGCTCCATCAAACTATACAGGTCGCCTACAACTATTCTTTGGGTCCTCACCCTCCCCTTTTTCCATATCCTTTCACCCTACCATACCTATGCAACTCAAGGATTCAAAGTTCTATCTAGACAAGTTCAATGACACCAACCCCTTGAACTTGCTCTATCAGGCGAAGCAGTATATTCAACTCTACACTATCATGCTCGAGCACCGCCTACCTCTCACCGCCTTCTATATGCAAGGGGAAGCCCTAAGCTGGTTTCCATGGATGCATAAAAACAACCAGCTATCTAAATGAGAAAAATTCTACCGAACCCTTGAGCTCTGATTTGGGCAGTCGACCTATGGAAACCACCAGATCTCCCCCTTCCACTTGAGGCAAACTAGATCTCTTACGGACTACATCATCGCCTTTAAGCAGCTGACTAACCTGATAATTGGGTTACCAAAAGAGACAACAAAAACAACGTTCATCGCTGGCCTCAAAATAGAGTACTAATGTGAACTTCCAAACCACCAATCTACTTAAAGTTATTTTTAATTACTAAAAAATTTAAGTGTATTTAATTAAAATTTTTAGAGAGTTTGTAAAAGTTAGGAGTATTCAATGTGAATTTTTATAGACTTTTTAAAAGTTTATAAAAGTTTTGGTGTATTAAATTTAAACTTTTAAAGAGTTTATAAAAGTAAGTGCATTTGATTTTTCGATGACTTTTGTAATTTTGTTGCAAATCTCAACTTTTATAGACTTTTTATATAAAAATACGCATAAACAAATCTCCAACTTATATAAAAATACACATAAACAAATCTCCAACTTCTGCTCACATCAACTCAAAAAATTTTAGAGACTTAATTTTTGTTGGTTCCCTTTTTCAACAAGAACTTCATTGTTCATCATGTCTTTTCTTATCATTTTTTTTATCAACTTCTCCAATCACTCAACAACTCGTGAATTTCATTGCACACTCATTATATTCTAATGTTTATGTTGATGAAAATGAAAATGATGTCGTTATTAACAAGATCTCATTTTTGCATCATTGTACATTTTATATTATTTTTTTTACAAAGAAGTTTTGTTTATTAAATGTATAATTATAATCTCAAAAAATGTAATATTATTATTTTTAGAGAAAATAATCGTATGTTTTTTTTTCAAATGCAAGAAGTACATTTTAAAAAATTTAAACTATCATCATTTTTAAAGAAAGAGATATAAGTTTTTTTTACATAAGTAAAAAAAAGTGCAAAATTTTTACACGCAATGATCTTACTTGGATCTTTTTTGTCACTAAAAGATTATTCATTTGCATATTTATTTTGTTGATATTTATTTACTTATTTATTATGTCACTATCTTGATAGTCGTAATTCATTAATATGTCTATATGATTTTTTATTAATATAAAAATACTTTAAAAAAATTAAAAATAGTTCTTAAGAAAAAAAATATAATTAGTCGTCTTTTTTATAATAAAGGGTAAAATATTTGTTTCAATATTAAAATCACAAAAATCTACTAGTATCAATCGAAATCATGTTTAAGAAGTTCACAAAAGTCACGAAAAATCTTAAATGCTAATAAAAGTTATCAAAAAGAAGTTTACTTAAAAGTTTATCAAAGTCTTTAAAAATCTACGAAAATCTACAAATTTTAAAAAAGTCATCCACTTATAAAAATAACCAATAATCTATTAAAATCTCAATCGAATACGCCCTTGCTAGTAAAGGGAGTCGGCATGGCGAAGCTCTTTGTTGATAATTTTGCTAATGCAAAGCGGTCAGCCTACACCCCTAAAACCAAAACTCTTAACACCGAAACCCTCACCACTAGTGGCCTCACCAAACACTACAAATCCTTTACCCATTCGCCGTCTTGCACCAACCGAAATGCAAGAGCACAGATTGGAAGGTCTCTATTTCAACTGCGAGGAAAAATTTGTTCTAGGCCATAAGTGCAAGGCTAAGCAATTTTTGCTCTTACTTAACAAACAAGTAACCACCCATACCGAACCCCCTCCCACTAATGACCTAACCACACCATCTCCGACCCTCCTCATACTCACCCAAGCACCTTCAGGCCCCTATCCGACCTTGAACTAGATCCAGTACACTTCCAATTATCTGTAACAGCCCTAATTGGCTCAGTTGACCCTATGACACTGAGACTATGGGCAACATAGTAGACCTATATTCTCGGTCTTACTGGAAAATGCAAGTTTGTATAACATCCTCCAACCCTATTTGCGACATACCTCAACCTCTCTATACTTTCGGTGTATCCCTTTTTCAGTTAGGGTAGGGAATGGTGCTGCAATTCCCTATTCGGGTTACTGTCCTAACACAACCATAAAAATTCAGCCTCACACATTCTATATCGACTTATATATCTTGGTGATTTAAGGTGTCAATTTTTTTTGGGTTTTAACTGGTTGCGCTCTATTGCGCAGTTCCTCTTAGACTATAAGGTGCCCCAGATGTAATTCTATCATGATGGTTCAAATATTAGTTAATCCTAACACATGGGATTATTTAGCGATGGGACTAACACATGGGTTTAGATAGTTTAGTCCCATTTGTGTATCTTGTTTGGTTGGGAGTTTTAAGGTTGGGATTAAATGAGGTTGTATATGTACATTTACCAAAATACCCTTATATAAATAACACCAAAACCTCCCATTTCACACATTTGTCACTCTTTGCTCAAGAAGTAGACGCTCGGCTGCTCAAGAAGAAGACGTCGCTGCTGCTTTTGCAGTTCCATTGCATTTACTAATTTGTGGTGTACCTCATGATGTATTAATGTCCATTCAATCTAAAGTGGCACACATTAGCTCCCACTTTGCGCTCCATTGAAGATCTCCTCTGCAGAAAATCAAATTTGGTTCTCAAATTAAGCTCAATAATTTTTTTTTTGTAGGAATTTATGATGAAGAGTTGCTACTTTTGTACACACACCGCAGCACATAAAATTGCTAATTCTTCACAACTGATGAACCATTTTTAGCGAAATACTACAGATTCACAGATATATATTTTATATATATGAAGAGAACATTGAGCAAGAAAAATTCGAATACCTAAAAATGATTGACAGAACTGAAGAAGAATACCTCAAAATGATCGCTTTCGGCTGGTTCGATTTCGGCCGAACGCTGTCGAGCCTGTTCGATTTCGGCTTAGCGAAACTCCTCTCCTTCTCGCACAAACCGGCGCCTTGCGGTTCGCAGCCTTCCTCCTCCTCACTTCCTCTTCGGCCGTCGATGGAAAACAAGGAGGGAGAACGAAGAAGAAGTCGTTAACATCGGCTGGTTCGAGGGAGGTTGTTCCCGATCTCGCGAGGAAGAAGACCAAAACAGGGAAACAGAGGTGGATTGATTTAAAAACCGTGGTTGTTGTTTGGTGTTTGTTTTAATGGGAGGGGTAAAGTGGTAATCTCCTCCACCACCCCCAATGGATTAGCTAATCCCACAAAAAATGGTGGTATTATTTAATCCACTGTCATGCCTCTTAACTAGTCCGCTGGACTAGTTAATCCTCCAAGCAAACAACGGATTAACTAGTCCAATGTAAATAATTTGAGCTAATCCCACGAACCAAACAGGCTATTAAAGGTGAACCTACTCCTACCCTCAACCTTTTTCCAACTTCGTCGATTACACTCCACCCACTCAACAGCCTCATTCCATGCCTTTACCTGTGATTCCCACCACTAAAACCCTCTTAATTCAAGACTCCCCTAAATTGTTAAACCCTACTGCCTTTCCACCAGACCTCTATAACCTCATCACCAAATACTGTTCCAACTCCCTATCAAACTACCGCTACCTGGCCCTCACGACCATCACATTCACCTACTTCTTAGTACCCCAGCAGTGAACATAAAGCCTCACCGCTATCCACATTGTCAAAAAGATGCCATGGCCATCATCATCGCAGAGATGCTCAAACGGGGTTTATTAAACCTAGTACCAGTCCTTTTTCTTTCCTAGTGATTCTAGTTAAGAAAAAGGGCGGCACATGGTGCTTTTGTATGGATTACAGAGCCCTTTAATGTAATTATAGTTCTAGATCGATTTCCTCTAACAACGGTGGACGAGTTGGATGAATTCCATGGTGCTAAGTATTTTACCGAGCTCGGTCTACGCTCAAGTTATTTTCAAATCTGTTTAGCACTGGCTGACAAATTCAAGACTGCATTCAAGATAGTTGATGGGCATCACGAGTTTCTTGTTATACCCTTCGGGCTCTTGAATGCCCCCTCAATCTTCGAGGGTGCTATGAATGATATGTTTCGACCTTAATTTCAAAATTTTGTTTTGGTTCTCTGATGATATTATTGTCTATAGTAAGACGTGGGGCAATCGCCTATTGCACCTAATTAGGTCCATGTTTAATTTACTTGTGCCTAACAAGTTTAATGCCAAATTGCTGAAGTGTGCTTTTTCGATTAGCTCGGCGGAATACCTTGGGCACACAATGTCTGAAGAGGGAGTCTCAACTGATCCCACTAAGCTACTCGCTATTCAGTCCTGGCTCGTGCCCCTAAACACTACCATGTTGCATGGATTCTTGGGTCTCACAAACTACTATCATGGCTTCGTGCATCATTATGCTATGGTAGCAAGCCCACTCACCAAGCTCCTCAAATTACAAACTTATACATGGATAGAAGCGGCTCAGTAGGCCCTTATTTTTTAAAGCAGCTATGATCAAATTGCCTACACTACAACTACCAGATTTTGCCAAGCCCTTTGATCTTACCATTGATTCTTCAGCACTCTAATTGGAGTCGTGCGCTCTCGCAATCCAAACTGCCCATCATCTTCTTCAGTAAGAAATTATGCCCTCGCCTTCAGTCCTCTTCAGCTTAAACCAGGGAGATGTACGCCATTACTGAATCTGTTAAAAAATGGCGTCAGTACTTTCTCGTCCAAAAGTTCAATATATTCACAGATCAAACGAGCCTTAAATGCCTATTAACATAAGTCATTCAAACACCAAAAAATAAAAAATGGCTTACCAAATTACTAAGCTTCGACTATGAGATCTTCTACACCCTTGGCCACGAGAATGTAGTCGCGAATGCTCTCTCTCTTGCCACCCTGATCCCCCTTCAGAATCAGTTCCCTTGTTCATGGCCATCTCATCTATCACTACGCCATTCTTGGACAGCTTCAACAACTTTTACTTTACATATCTACAAGGGTAGAAGTTACTAACAAAGCTTGCTTCAAATTTACAAATGCAGCAAGGTCATACGTAGAAAAATGTTTTTCTCCTCTATATGGACCGAATCTATGTATCTAATGAATTGAACCTCTATCATGCACTCCTCTCTGAGTTTCATTCGTCCCCATCAGTAGGACACTCGGGCGCTTTTTCTACTGCTGCTCGTCAGAGTGCTTTGTTTTACTAGTCAGGATACTTACAAGACATTAAAAATTTGTTAGCTGATGCAATACTTGTTAACCAAACAAGTACGCAACTGGAAAACCCTATAGTATTCTCCAACCTTGCCTATTCCTAATCATGTTTGGAAAGATCTCTCCATCGATTTCATTATAGACTTCCTAAACTCTCATGGAAAAACTATGAATTGGGTGATCGTTGATCGGCTAACCAAATATGGCCATTTCATTGCCCTATCGACTCGATTCACTACAGTAGAGCTAGCATCTACTTACATCAGGGAAATTCTTCGTCTCCATCGCATCTCTAAATTGATTGTCAGTGAAAGGGAAACATACTTTATGAGTAGATTTTGAAAAGAATTATTCACACAAATAGGTACACAAGTACACTATAACACAACATATCACCTAGAAAGCGATGGACTAACAAAGGTACTTAATAAGTGTGTGGAAACTTATCTTAGATGTTTTTCCTCTGAGGAACCCCCTCGTTAGTTAGGTTTTCTTCCCTTCGCCAAGTACTAGTATAGCACGGCTAAGCACTTCGCCACTGGCATGTCATCCTTCCTTGCTCAGTACGGTCATCCACCACCATTGCTTCCCTCTTTTTTGGATGAATCTGTGACAACTGACTCCCTCGAAGGGATGATAAAGCAAAAAGATAAGATTTTGAAGTTGTTGAAGGCCAACTTACTCAAAGCTCAACAACGAATGAAGGCTCAAGTTTAGTTATAGATGTTTCTTTCTCATCACTCAATAGAACATTAATTTGTGCTTGATTAGTAGGAGCAATAGTAGCTTAATTTGGTGCTAAAGATTGATTACTCTATTGAGTTCTTAACCTATTTATTTGTAAATTTATTTGACTTAATTGATTTTTAGTTCATTAATAGTAGTATCAGTCTTTATCTAATTTTGAGAAACCTAAGTAAAATTTTGATGACTTTGGTTCATAAATCAAAATTATGCAAGATTTTCTCTAAACTTGGATTAGTAAGTTGAGTATTTTGTTGAGGTTGCTAATTAGATGTAGGTTGCATTTGAACTCTTGGTCTATAAGTATTATAATTTTTATTTTGATGACCATAACTAAGATTTGAGTTTGGTCTTCCAGGATAATAAGTATTGTTGTTATATTAATTTTGTAGGGGACCATAAAATTGGTTCATCATTGCATTAACCTCTTCAGTATTTTCTTCGTGTAGAGTAGTGTACGCATCCGTAGGATGTGTAACCTCATTACAGAACCCACAAGCTTTAACTTGATTAGATATATCATTAATTAACAACTTAACCTTCTTAGATAATTCATCAATCTTATTATCAGACACATTATTTCTTCTATTATCAACTTTATAAAAACTCTTTCATGAGGATTCAACATTTCCACCATATTGCTTAGATTATTTTGCTATTTTATTAATTGCTTCTTTTGCGAAAATAGTTATTGTTTCAAATAAAGATCCATCACATACTGTGACTAATAACTTTTGTTCAAAGTGATTAGTCATTCATAAAAAAATTATAATAAAATTTTTTAAGTATATTCATATTATGCAAAAGAAGAAATTAATCTTTGGAATCTATACCAATATTCATTAAAAATTTTGTCTTATTTCATCTTTGCAATTGTGATTTGCTTTCTATAGGAACTAAATTTTCTAGCAGTCATATATTTATCTAGCAAAGCTTCTAACATTCAAGGCCATGTAGTTATTAAGTCTTGTGGGAGATAGAACACTACAAGAAAAATGTGAAATAGCAACAAAACATTGCAACAGATTGAATTTGTTGCTAAACAACAACAAATCAGCAACAATTTTGCATCAGAAAGAGGTTTGACTCAGTTGACCAAAAAGCAACAAATTAGTGACAGATTTGTGACAAAAATTGTGACAAATTGTATTTTGTCACTGATCTGTCGCTGATTTCTCCCGCCATTAATTTCCCGCCCATTTTGTGACAGATCAGCTACAGAACTTAGTTTGTCGCTGATCTGTAGCTAAATCTGTGACATATCTGCTACAGATCAGCGACAGACATAATCTGTTGCTGATCTGATCATTCTGATTAGCGACAGATAATTTCTCGTCGCTGATCAAGAACAGATATAGCAACAACAGATTGTCGCAACAGAACTTATTCTCATTATTGCTGATCATCATCGATTAGCGACAAATTAGCAACAAAAAAATCAAGCAACAGATATTCTCGTGTTGATATGTCACTAATTTTGAAATGGTTTTTTTCAAACCAAGGGCTCTCCTATAATTTGGATAAAAAAAATCCGATGGTGCTCTTAAGTAACCAATCCAAATTGTTTAATTTTAAAGTAATGTAGTAATTTTAAAAAAAATCCTTTTCTATTGGTGCTTTTTGTTGCAAATTGCACTTGGAAAAAACTTGCGAATTGATTAATTAACAGTTTCCATTAAATGCAGAACCATTGATAAATAGGCGATTTCTTAAAATCAAGGATTCCATTTTTACTTGAAAACAACACCTTTACATAAAAAAAATAAAAACCACGTTTAAAAATTTTTTGAACCCAAACATTATATTTTTCAAGATCTATATCTATATGTATACTATGTCTATCTATCTATTCAATATTAATGACAAAATTGCTTAATTTTCTAATGTGCCCCTACTTTCAATTTTGTCATAGGATAGAGCAAAAAAAAAAAAAAAATTCTTTGAGGGTAGTTTAGGAAAACCCCATTTTTAATTAAAAGATATATCTCGATTATACATGAAAACTTAAGATATATAGGAACGCCATAAAATTTGCCTTCGATATAGTGGGTGGGATTAGTTAATTGATTAACAAAGACTTAAAAGGGTTAATTAAGATCTATTGTTAACTCATGATATGCGAGTTACACAAGAAAGTATGTGATGTTCATGATTGTTCAGTGATCGAATCAATGCATATATGCATTTTTAGATTTTTAACTAGCAATATTGCCAATGCAGAAGACAATCACATACATTTGCTTCTCACCATTTTCTAAGTAAGAATCTGGTTAGACTAGAGCGAATCAAACAATAAAGGCCAATTTTTATTTTATTTTATTTTATTTTATTTTTACAAGGTAAAGTAAAATTATATTAATGAATAAATAATTACAAAATTACAATATACGTTTATAAACAAAACCTCTTGCATCTTTAACAATCGAATCTAATAATTCACTTGAAATGCAAGGAGGAGACAAAAAGTTAATTGAACCAACTTGTGATGCCAACCAATTAGCGGAAATTTTTTTTTTTCTCAGCAACAATGAAAAACTTTAGCTTGAATGACCTCAATATATAAAGGCTATGTTGTTATTTATACAAGCTCTTAACTGTTACCTACTAAGTGGTAGTTTCACTACTTAATTAACGTGATTTATAACTCTATATATAAACTCAGAATTCAAATCTTTTTGTGCGAGATTTTAGGATTAATTAAGATCTATTGACACGTGTCAATGGACGTACGGGGACAGGCGTAAACATTTTTTAATCGTTGTTTCTATAGAGTAAACATGCATTGAACTTTGAAGAAGATTAATTAAATGCAAATTTTATTTTTAGTCAACATTTACAAACTACAATGACGTAATTGTGACGAAAATGGCAAAAGTAATTTTTTTTGACAACTCAATTCATGGTGAGAATTGCAGTCGTAACTTAATTTCCCTTGTGATAGTCATATAATTTCCTTTAAATAATTTCATTCTAATTTATTTGAACCATTTAAATGAAGAATATATAATTTGGGGAAAAAAAATAATGTGTATAAATTTGGTAATTTAGGCTTTTTCATAAATTTGGTTTAATGATGATGAGCAATCATGATTTTGATTAAATCGTGAAATCACAAGGGTTTATGTGAATATAAAATTATTTCATATCCAATCAATTAATTTTCAAATGAAGCTAATTTCCCTCTAATTAAGTTTGTCTTTTTTTTTAATGCAAATGCAAGTCAAACGCATTATATATGCAAGTCATCTTTAATTATATACATATAGTTTGTTGCTGATTTGTCGCTGTTCAACGACAAATCAAGAATAGATCATAGCTAGTGTCCACGTAGGCAAATCGACAACAGATTTTGATCTGTTCTTGAACAACAACAAAATAGCAACAAATGCCACGTAGGCAAATCAAGACATGATTGTGATCTGTTGTTGATTAGCAACAAACTAGCAACAAAAACTCAAACAGACTAATCTGTTGGCGATTTGTCACTAATTTCTCAATGGTTTGAACAAACCATTTTCTCTCCTCCACCTCCCTCCAAACCCATTCCCATCCTCACCGCTCCTCATCGTTGGTTTGCCGGCCCGCCGTCTTCATCGTCGTCGCCATTGCCGTCTTCATCGCCGCCGTCGCCGTCGCCATTGCATCGTCACCGGAGCTGCTCAGAGATCCGGCTTTGCTCCTGACCCGAGCCGCCTCGCGTGGCAGCGTGCCCACGCGCCGCCGCCTTTATCGCCACTCCCGCCGTTGCGCCCCATCGCCGCCCTGCGCGCGCGGCCAATGCGCTTCTCGCCCTGCCACCGGCGCCCTGCGCGCCACCGCCCCGCACGGCCAGCCACACGCTGCGTTGCCCGACCACGACCCATGTGACAGGCTTGCCTACTGCGCCGTGCGCCGCTGCCATTGCCATCGCCATCGGCTGCGCTGCGCTAGCAGCCATTCTGCAGCATTTAGTGCGCTTGACAGATCACCGCCAACCAGCGCCGTTCCCCGTCAGCTTGGTTGGGTGTGATTACTTCTAATGGTAAATTGTTATTCTCGAGTAATGCATATCTAAACATTTTCTCCCTTCTAATGTAGTCGATGTGATTACTTCATTTTGCAGGTATGTGCAACGGTCACGTTTGATGTGGGTGTTGCATGAGGAGGCAAACTTACCTCACCAATTGGGTTGCAAGTTTTAGAGAAACCTTTGGTATGTGCATGATATACATAGTTTAATATTGGCATTATAGTTTAATATTGTAAGCTTAGTTTGTTATGTTTTCCATAAACTATTGTACGTACTTTAAATAAATGTGCATGACATACATAGTTTAATATTAGCATTATAGTGATGCTTAACTTAGAATATCGAGTGAACACTCCACGTACACATATATATCCAATTACTTTTTTATGTATTGAAAAAATACCTATTATTTCTCCTCACTGTCATTAAGTTTTTTCAGGCATTAATGTGAGGTTGATTTCTGTTAATGCTACGGCTAAATGGTCACAACTACCCCATTGGCGATGATCAATGTGTATATTAGCAATTGAAATATTTCTCATGGTATATATTTCTCCTTAAACACATCACAAATGTATTAGAGGATTATTCGACCAATGGTGTTAGTAAAATTGGTTTAATTAAATTGAGTCATTCATAGTCATTGTGATTTCTATATTCTATATCTGCTAACTTTTCTATATCTATCGACACGCGACAGAGGTTCCTCATTGTCTAGCTAGCAAGGCTCTCACGATGTCATGTAAATCCCTAAGTGTGGGATGGTGCTCCTATAGAGGTTCAAGCATTGTTAAATTGATGTAATAACGAGCAAAGATAATGAAAATTATTATTTTTCGTTTAAAAAGCTAAACGAAAGAACATTTGGGTTAAAACCCACTTTTGATGCATTTACAGTAAACAACATTATTATATATGTGTTAATTTCTTTGGGCTGATCTCTATTTGGGGCATGTAGTTTTGAGCATTTGTATACAAAAACATGAACAATTGTAATGGAAATTGATGTGAATATGAGGAACCTCTAATTACTTGGGTTCTATATGCTCCATTTTTCTTTTCTTTCTTTGTTTATTGAGTTATTTATGTTTTTGTTTAGTTACATGCTTTAATTCTTTTTTCTCTCAACCTTTTCATGTGTTGATACGCAAAAAAAAAAGAAAAAAAAGAAAGAAAAAAAAGTGAAGACTCCTCTAAATCTCACCAAACCCAAATGGTGCACGCCATATAGGCCAAAGGCCTAACATGTATGTTTATTAAAAAAAAGGTCCATTGGAAGTTTCGGCAATGGAGATCCTCCTGTCGATAAGATTATGTTCTATTCTCTCTTACCGATTATCTATTCCAAAAAAGTCCCTCCTTATACACTACAAAAAAACAGCAAATCAGAAACGGAATTTTCCGTTTCTGATTTGCGAAAATTTCGTCTCTGATTGGAATCAGAAACGGAACAGAGACGGAACGCGTTCCGTCTCTGAAAACGTCGTCGCTGATACGATCAGAAACGGAAAATGGATTCCGTTTCTGATTAGAGACGGAATAGAGACGGAAAATATCCGTTTCTGATTAGAGACGGATTTAGAGACGGAAATTAGAAACGGAACAGAAATGGAATTTATTTCGAAATGGTACATTTGTAATTGCATTCCGTCTCTGATTCCGTTGCTGATTAGCAACGGAATCAGAGACGGAATTAATAAATTTATGAATTTCGTCTCTGATTCCGTTTCTAATCAGCAACGGAATCAGAGACGGAATGCAAATAGTCCGTCTCTTATTCCGTCTCTAATTAGAAACGGAATCAGAGACGGATTATTCCATTTCTGATTCCGTCTCTGATTCCGTTGCTAATTAGCGACGGAATCAGAGACGAAATTCTTATTTCGTCTCTGATCCGTTTGTGATTGATAGAAATATTTCTGGAAAATTAGAGACGGAATAGCAACGGAATATTTGAATTCGTTGCTAATCCGTCTCTAATTTTCTGTTTGCTTTTAATTATGACACGAAACATAATCCAATTGATTCTCCAACCTAAAAATTCAAAATACAACCCGATATGACCTATCTCCATTGCCTGCACCCTCCAACAACTCCTTGGGGTGCTAACATCCCACAAAAAAGCCAAATTGCACATCCATACATCGACAATATATATCAACAAAAATTCGAAATATCAAGAAAAAATGTGAAACTCAAAATTAGCAAAAAAATTTATATATCCACGAAAAATTGTCATGTATTACAAAAGCTCCAAAATTTGAAAGTATACACAAAAACCACCAATCCTATCGTTCAACAACCAAAAAAAAAAAGAACACTCACAAAAGGTCCAAAATTTGGAAGTATACACAAAAAGGACTTCATCTAATAACTAAAACGCAGCTTTGAAGCATTTTTGATTCTCCATCTGAGGGCAACAACCAGTGAGTATGCACCTGAAAGAAGTAGGCAAAGAAGAGATTATTGAACTAAGGATGTACATTGGAAGCGAATGAGAAAAATGGTGGATTTGAAGAAACATAGAAATTAATAATAATCATACATAAAAAGTCGGCTCCGAACCTATTTTTAAATTTCTTTACGATTGAGTTTGCTTTGGTCTTTTGTCAATTATGCACATATGTAGGTAGAGAGGAGTACTAGAGCTAATAAGGAACATGAAAGAGGATAATGGTGAAGTGCAAGAATGCTAAAAGGAAAAAACTAAACTCAAATTTGATCCCCAAACTCCCATCAATGCGTAGGAAAATAGCAACATTGACCCCCAAACTCCCATCAATGCAACATTCACATGCATCAAATTTGATCCTAAACTCAAATTTCATCCCATCTAAAAATGCTTTGTGTGCTCGAAAACAAACCACCATGTGTTCCTACTTAAAAAAAATTCCAAATGACATTCAAGAAATGCAAGTGAAGAAAAGAAATAAACCATACAATGAGGAATAAGAAAGCTTCCAAAAAATACATGAACATCAAGCAAATGCAGTCAAGGACCGAAGTTTTGTTGTTGTTGTGAGTTCGGGGGTCAATGTTGCTATTTTCCTATGCATCGGAGATGGCGAACAATGTATCTATAAGATGCACCTATCATGTAAGTTGAGTTGGATTATTTATCAAGCTTTGAAAGGCTTGCATTTCAACATGCATATGATAAGTAATGGTGAAGTGCAAGAATGCTAAAAGGGAAAAACTAAAAGTTAAGCACAAACCTATCATGTAAGTATGATTCTAGAACTCATCCTCTCACCCCATCTAAAACTGTTGTGTGCTCCAAAAGTGACCAGCCATGTGTTCCTACTCAAAAAAAAAAAAAAAAAAAAAAAAAAAACCAAATTTGGGGATTCAAGAAAAGCGAAGAAGAAAAGAAAAAAACCATACAATGTTGAATAAGAATGCTTCCAAAAAAAACATGAACATCAAGCAAATGCGAGTCAAGGACTCGAAGTTTGGTGTCAATGTTGCTATTTTCCTACGCATAGGAGATGGCGAACAATGTTTCTATAAGATGGACCTATCATGTAAGTTGAGTTGGATTATTTATCAAGCTTTGAAAGGCTTGCATTTCAACATGCATATGATAAGTAATGGTGAAGTGCAAGAATGCTAAGAATTTAAAAAATGAAGGTTAAGCACAAACCTGACATGTAAGTATGATCCTAAACTCATCCTCTCATCCCTTCTTATTACCCCGCATCTCAAACAATTTCACGTCGAAAAACATCTTTACAAAGAAATGAAACATGCCCATGAATATCAATCATTTTTTATTGCAATAAGAAAAAGCTTTTACCTCATCTATTTGCTATCCACATGCCCACTGTTCCTTATCTTCCAACTCTCTTCTTGCTCTGTAAGTCCTGCAATGCTAGCTGTGATGCTGAAAATGGTGCAGCAGTGACAGATCTTTCAATTAGTGATGCAATCAAAGTATATATCTTACAAACTAGTACGGTTGGCAAGCAACATTGCAAATTGGAATTTTTTTGCATACATAATCTTGTTGACATGAACAGACCCTCTTCACTACTATTATTCAGGAATTATTTGAGCTTCTCGTAGTGGGCTTGATTGCTGTTTTGTATGTACTGTAAAAGACAAGTATCCAAACTGACAGTCTCTTGTCTAGTAAAATCTTTTGTTGCCCATGATGTCCAAACTGGGCTAGAAGCCATGGATCTAGGACTTCGAGAGCAAATGCATCAAGAGCAGCATCAATTGTTAGGTCCTCTACGACGATTTATTCGCTTGGATTACCTATTTCATATATTACACGTAAAATCACCAATGACTTGTTTGTCTAGAGCAGCGTATTTTGAAGGTCTAGTATTCCATCTATAATATTTCTAAGGCACACAGTATAAACATGTTTTATCAGCATCGCTGCAATAAATTAGTCTAACTCACCTTTAAACTAGGTCAGCGGCAAAGACGACCCCGTTCCGTGGCAATCTTGATTAGTTGACCTACTCCTTTTGATCAAGAACCTGAAAAAGGCGCTAGAAATGCTCATTGAGTTTTGAAAATCTCCTAGTTGGGATTTAAGTGCTCTATGTACATATAGTGGCCCTCAACTTACAAGTCTTACATGGAGATTAACTAGGAAAGATGACGAGGAAACGACGAATGCTTGGGTTCCTAAATGTCTCTAAAATGGAAGACTCGTATATATTTCAATTCAACCTCTAAGAAAACGAATTGCGATTCGAGAGAGAGGAGGAGAAAAATTACTGAGATTTGAATACATGGATTCTACATATGCGTAGTAGAGCTATTCATGTTAAATTTACGCACCCTATCAAGGAAAGTAAAAAAGAAACTGCCTTAGACAAGAGATTACACATATCTTTTCTCTCTCCATTGAGCATAAATTAAGATTTTGTGTAAATGGAAACTGACTCTTGTCATGAGCTTCGTTAGGATCAAATCTAGAAACGAACATGAAGTGGAATATATGGCAAAAAAATTATTGAGCATACTAACCTCGAAGGGATCATGTTGCAGAATTCCTTTGGATAGGTATATAGGAAGAAACTTTCCAACATCATCTCTACTGTATCCGAATGTCATTTGTGTGAGGTCGTTGGTCCCAAATGAGAAGAACTCCACTTGTTCCGCAATCTACAAAAAAAGGAAGGGAATCAATTTTACATGGTAATAAAATAATAATGCAAATTGATGACCTTTAATAATTAATAGTAACTTGAGCTTAACATCTTCTTGATGAATTATGAGAACATATTTCCCTACATACCTCGTCCGCAACAAGTGCTGCTCTAGGGATCTCAATCATGGTGCCAATTTTGTATCCTATGGAGGTGCCCATCTCAGAAAAGACTTTCTTTGAGACATCACGTATCAAACTCACTTGATGTTCCAGTTCCTGTTAGAGAAAAGATTCATTCCATAAGTACTAATCCAAGAAGAAACTGATGTGCTTCTTCTTAAGTGATAAAATTCATTTAGAGGAAACGATGCAACCTTGTTAACAAATATATATCTATATATGCAAGTATATATGCGCGTAGAATAGATAGAATAAGATGAAGGAAAAAAGCTCTTGCTCGAGGTGTTCCAACAAGAGGAACCATTATTTCGGGTAAGTAAATCTCCTCAATCTGCTCAACCCCAAGGTTCTTCAATCTCTCAAGTACCTTATAACCAGGAAAAATTAAAACAAAACAAAGATCGATCGTGTGAAGACAATCAAGTGATAGGTGCATTGCTGCGCAAAGCAACAACATAGGAAACAATATGAACGATCGAATCTGTAACCTTTTGTCCTACTTAAAAGCCCATGTAGGGAAATTAAACCTGAAACCGAAAACAACTAGATCTTTACTTGCTCTCTTGTCCATGTCTTGCAAATGTTGCCCATGTATAGAGTATCTGCTTCCATCCTTCAAATCGCAAGGACCTTCCTTGCTTGCTCGAGTAGCATACCGGATAAATGCAAATCCCTTGCTTTTCGAGAGAGGAAAAAGGGGCGGGGAAGAAAATATAGATATGTACATGATAAGAGGAGTAAAGAACCAAGACATAAGAGCAATCTTCTATTTAATAATTTTCACACCTAGTCGATAGTGAATCTATTGACACCTTTTAACATGTTAGGTCATTTATAGTCTATTCAAGAAACCCTTTCTTATTAGTTTTACTTATATAAAAGATTCTCTTCGAAAAAGTAGAGACATACTCTTAGTTAATACAATTTAGCTAATTTGACACGGCAAATTAGCATAATTACAACATCAAAGATGGGTTGGCTGCATGGATCAAACTCGACAACAACGAAATAGCTTGATTCATTGTGCTTGATAGTGTTCTTTCAAAATCCTTAAAAATCTTTTTCTAGTCAATGCATCCAAGCTATCTTAGGACTAATCGTATACCACCAAATTTCTTCAAATAATGCAACTAGTTTAAACTTATCTTCTGGAGGTTTGACCATGAAAAGACACTGCCTTCTCTAAGTAATGCACTTGGAACTCTAAGAAACCATGTATTGATTAGATAAAGAGAACAATCAGTGCCATCAATCATCACCTTCTTTTGGTCCAGTCTCTTCACCCACATGATTATCTATATCTGCCATCTTTTCCCTCAAATCATCTACATTATCTGACTATAATAAACTAATATGTCTATAACAAACTAAACCACCAGCAATATGTAAATCAAGTAACTTAAAAAGTCTACACGACAAACTATTGAAAGGAAGTGATTCAGTCGCTAAAATAGAATAGCCAAGAGAAGATTCACCTCGATAAGCACCTAAGCCACTGCCGCCAAAGCCTCCATAACCCCCACCAAGCTCACCGCCTCCACTATACCCACCAAGCCTACCTCCGAGACCTGGAGTCCTATAAGGACCAAAATCACCACCACCAAAAAAAGAATGAGTTTAACATGCAAATGAAACAAATCGTCTACAACATGCTCATCGTCAAAAGCAATGAACCCAAACCCTCGAGAACAATAGGAAAAACTAAAACCCGCCTATCCGAAAACGCAAAAAACGAAATAAGGAACTTCATCATCAGTACCCTCCACTACATCAGGCTTCAACAAACCACCATCCACCGCAGGTACATTCATTGTCCATTTATCCTCTGTATATCTTAGTTGGCTTGGACGCCCAGTTCATGCATAAGTTATCATGGATTTTATTTTTAATACATTATCCTCCCCAAAAAATTTTTTTAACCTAAGTTTAAGTAAAATATACTATAAGTACCGAATGTTTGCAGAATTAATCCATGGGAGAAGAAAACATGCTGGCTGTTGTGTGCAAATCTTATGCCGTTGCAGGTTCTCTCGAGTGCTATGATGAAGAAAGTGGTAGAATCGACGAGGGAGCAACATCTTCATGCCATAGCAAATGAATTTGGGAAATCGATAAAGGGTCGTTTTCGGTCATCCAGTGTTGAGAACATGTAGGCTATTCTTCTTCTAGGGACATGCCATAATAGAAGAAGAAGAGCCTACATGTGCTCAACACAGATGACCGAAAAACGAGCCTTTATCGACTTCCCAAATTCATTTGCTATTGCATGAAGATGTCGCTCCCCGTCGATTCTACCACTTTCTTCATCATAACACTCGAGAGAACTCGCAACGCATAAGATTTGCACACAACAACCAAAGATGTTTTCTTCTCCCATGGATTATGCAAACATTCGGTACTTATAATATATTTTACTTAAAAACAAAAAAAAATTTGGGGGAGCAAAAGGGAAAAATATTAAAATCCACGATAAAATATGGAACATCGACCTAAAAATGCACAAAAAGAAGTGTGAATCATAAAGTAATTCGAAGAATTTCTAAAGTTGTCTACACTATAAAACGTTTAATCTAAGAATTTACACAAACAACAAGTGAAGTACCTATGTATCACCAACCCGCTCATCTCTCGAGAGCCACGCTTACGTCTCACGCCCAACATTGTCCCCTTGTTGGGGTGGATCGACCGGATCTATTTGCGGCGGCTGTTGCTGGTCATGAGGTGGCGGTGGTGGTGGCGGTGGTGGTGGTTGTTGCTGAGCTAGGCCTATTTCGTCCATGTCCATCCCAAGACGCTGATGCATGAACTCCATAACCTTTCGTAGTTGCTCCGCAACGACATTGAACTCTGCCCGCGACACCACATCCGGCGTCTGCGACGTGCTAGCACCAGGGAGCTCCGTATCTCCTCTTCTTTCTCCCTACGGACCCGAGTCTCAGAGACACGTCCTTTGGAAGACTCACCCGCCACATTGAGGTACACCGCCTCATCATCCACCGATTGCTCCGGTGTAGCTGGGTCGGCTCCCGACGTCGCTCTCGGAGCCTATCCCGCATATATGCACAACAAACAAAATACATGATATGGGGTAAAGTATACTTAATAATATTTTACATATCATTTCTATACTTACATAGAACCGCTCTGATCTAGTATCGATGAATGTCATCATGTCGTGATTAACGGTGTGGAGATGCAAATACAAGTCATTCACAGTCGGTGGCGTCTCGGATGAATCAGCCTGCGTGCAGGACCAAACATAGTGAACAAGTGTATAAATGTACAAAATATCCTAGATGTTACAAAAAACTTACCAATCTTTCTTGGGTAGTCACAAAAGACACGGAACCACCACCGTGCTTCGAGGGTCCAGTCCCAGGGCCTTCGACCTCAGTGTTCCTATTCTCCGTCGCTTGCCTAGACCTAGCCTGGAAGTCCTCGCTCTCCCAAGATCGCAAGTATCTCCTCCATGCCTCATCTCGTAACATAAACCGTCGCACCCGATTCTTCTTCAACTTGTGCATCAACGCGGTGTACCTTGTGCTCGCAAGCTCGTACGCCGCTCGCACGAGATCCTCTGGATGCGCATCATCCCATCTAAAAAATATCTACAAATTGGCGATTGCTATTGTTACCTCGCATTGAGAAAATAGTATAAATCATAAGGCATATGGTAGTCTTGTTTACCTTCCATTGGCGCCGGTATTGGTCTTTATGATGAGGCGGTACCGACTTCCAACAATACCCTTTAGGAATCATCCATCGTTTAAAAACTTTTGTAATCCTCCGTGCACAAAAATGCGAAGGATGCAACTCCCTGTGTTTCATGAACATGCATATCACCTTAACTACTTCTTCAATATTTGACATCCATATTGAAAATGACATATAAAAGTCAAACACAAACTTACGTATCATTGGCAATCAGCGTGATAAGGATCCCCTGCACGCGAGGGGGCTCCATCCCTGTCCTCTGAGGTGGCCGCGGAGGGTCTGTCACCTCCAACCCTGCTCTTACGTCTTCTTGTCTGGATGCTGCCGGTGATGCTGTGGCTGGGGGTTCAGGCCTCGTGGGTAAAGGAGTCATTGATGTCGGAGAAGATGTGGGGAACTGTATATTAGGCATAGTCCTTGATGACGACGATGATGGTACAGACGACCCCAACGGTATGGAAGGGGAAGGTGACGCTGCGGCTGTATCGTGCTCGAGAGACCGAGAAGTCAGAATCGATAATGCAGGTATCGAACCACGACCTCCACCGCCACGACCTCTATGGACCCCTCGTGTGGCCTGACCACGAGGGCCAGTTGGTATTTCGCCGCCAGATGTCGGTGTCGCACCTATTCCGCCTGGACGATGGCCTCCTAATGGCAAACCTCGACATCCCCTATGACCACGTCCGGCCATGATACCTAACAATATTCACGAATAAAACATCAGAGAAGGAGGGCATACAAAAAGTAGAAATTCAGTCTAAATTATTGGACTTAATAACACAGGATCCATGCTAATAAAAGTAACTACATTATTGGTCGTTGACATATCATATACATACTTTATTCGCTATCATCCGTTTCAAATTCACTCTCATGAGTAGAAGGTGAGGATTCTTCTTCTGATTCATCTCCACTATAAACTTCATCGCTTGGACCCGCTTCAACAATGAATCGAGTCCCAGTCGGAACATCCAGTTGTTGATATCGGCGATCGCATCATCGACTACACACGTGGTGGGCATCCCATCTTGGAAAGCAATCTCTGCTTAACCCTGGTCATTATCGTCTTTGCTAGTTTCCTCGTCGTCGAATTTTAGTGCGACAAAGAAACAAACCGCTAGCCATTCTTGTCGATCGTTCCGCATAGAAGGGTACGAAAGGTAGTAGACTTGAGTGGCTTGCATTGCTAGTACAAATGGCTCGTAGTTGTTATATCGTCGACTTCGATGAACCTCTACCAATTGAAGTGTTGGGTGAGTCCTCACACCATGATTCGGTGTAGGGTCATACCATTCGCACTTAAACAAGACTACACGTTTGAGGCCGGTATACTCAATCTCCACAACCTCTTGCGACTCCATAATAGTTATGGGAAACATCAGCGTAGTTTGAACCCTTCACCAAAACACCGCCGCTTCTGCGTCGATCTATTAACGTCATATGTTGCGGAGTGGAACTTATACCCATTAACGAGGTAACCGGGGTAGACAGATACATGATCGACTAGGACCAACAGAAAGATCAACGAGCGTCTTGTCAACTATAGAATTCCGAGCCTATTCGTCAAAATTAGAGATGCAATATGACACATTAGTTATGGGAGAAACATTTGAATCTATAACGTACAAAAGTAATGACCTTACATATGTTTGAAACCAAATGGGGAAGTTGTGCTCTAGACTACTATCAACTTCCGACTCCCCCATTGCTTGAGTGATTTCATCGACGAATATCCTAGAAGAAACGAACGTGTAAGTCGGTTGTCTTACTAAAATATGAACAATGAATGTACTGCATTATTGAAAGAAAGTGATGGACATACTGAACGTAAGGAGCGATCTCTGGACAATTGAGCGGTATGTACGAATGATCGGCATTATACTCCTGCTCTGTTAAGTACCGCTCCTTCGACTTGCCCATGGGTCGACCAGGATAAGTGAAAATTGAGAAATTGCCAACGAAGTTCGGTGTGGGCTCGAGACCGCCATCGTCGTTACGTGGCACTTTGTCATGCAACGTAAAGACGTGATCTTCGAAGTAGTAAGAAGAAAAGGATGTGACCTCTTCGACCAAATAAGCATTACACATGGAACCCTCAACCTTCGCTTTGTTTCGCACATTGTTCTTCAAATGTTTAAGGTACCTATATGAATGTTATAGGAAATGCTGATATAAAACCTATTGAATGGGAAAATAATATCAAGGGCTCAAGATAGTACCTCTCAAATGGATACATCCATCGAAATTGAACGGGACCGGCCAGACGGGCCTCGTAGGCCAAGTGGATTGGTAGGTGTTCCATAGAGTCAAATAAGCTTGGAGGGAAAAATTTTTCCAACTTGCAAATGTTTTTTGGTATTTCAGACTCTAAGACCTCCATATCTTGGATACTAACACATTTCGCAGTTAGGGACCGGAAGAAAAGGCTTAATTCGCTAATTGCAACCCAAACCGGGTTTGGGAGAAGTTCTCTGAATGCAATTGGTATCAACCGTTGCATGAATATATGACAATCATGGCTCTTCATGCCGAACATTCACAGTTTCTTTGGATCTACACATCGACCAAGATTCGATGCGTAACCATCAGGAAAACGCAACTTTTCAACCCACTCGCACAATTTTTGTCTTCTTGATGTATCAAGAGCATAGCACCCAAGGACGTAAGTATTTGTCGCCGAATCAATGTGTAGAGAAGGTCAGTGAAAATATTCACGAATATCTTGCCTCGATTTTGCATTGTCCTTACTCTTGCCGGTACACACATAATAGTGTTGAATATGTTGTCAAAAACATTTTTTTCGATGTGCATGACATCTAAGTTGTGGCGGATCAAGTTTGTCTTCCAATACGGCAAGTCCCGAGAATATGCTTTTCTTCCTCCATCCCGAATTCTTAGCTATCCGCCCATTCACAGATTCGGCGCCGATTTCTGTCACCTTCATCAAGCCAAACGATTCAATTTACGCCAAAATTTCTTCACCAGACCGCAAAGCGGCGGATCATCATTTATGACCATTTTGCCTCTAATTAAATTTTTTTGTCTTTCCTTAATGGTGATGACTTCTCCAAGAAACGACGATGACGATCGAACCACGATGTCTTACCACCATTTCGCAATTGAAATGCATTTGTATCCTCCATACAATATGGACAAGCGTACTTACCGTGTGTGCTCCAACCGGACAACATGCTATATGCGGGGAAATCACTAACAGTCCATAAAAGGGCAACTCGCATGAGAAAATTTGTCTTGGTGGAAACGTCGTATGTAACCACCCCATTGTTCCATAAATCTTGCAACTCTTTCACAAGCGGCTGAAGGAACACGTCGATTTTCTCGCTTTGGGCGGTCGGTCCAGGAACGATAACCGTTAAGAACATAAACTCGATTTCATGCACATCGACAAAGTGGAAGGTTGTAAGGAGTCAAAATCACGGGCCACGAAGAGTACGATTTCCGGAAAGCCCAAATACTTGAAAACCATCAGTGCACAATCCTAAACGAACATTCCGAACCTCGGCGGCAAAGTCTCTATTGACGTCATTAAAATGTCTCCAAGCAATCGAATCAGAACAGTGTTGCATAACATCTTCAGGCGATGAATGATCTCCATGCCATCGCATATGTTTTGCGGTTGACTCAGACGCATACAATCGTTGCAACCGAGGGCCCAAAGGGAAGTAGTACATTCTTTTGGAAGGGCGGTTTTTTGTGTTCCGACCACGACCTCGTCGATGTGCAACGTATCGTGATTTCCCACAAAATTTACATGACGTCAACTCAGAGTCCACTCCCCAATAAATCATACATTGGTCCTCACAACAATCTATTTTCTCAACAGGTAGACCTAGACCTCGCATTAGTCTTTTAGTGGCATAAAAATTCTCAACCATTGAGTTGTCATTTGGCAAACAATCCTTCATGAGTTTAATGATTTCGTTATACCTTCGTTCAGATATATGATGTTCAGACTTGATCGCAAGTAATCTTGCCATTGCGGACAACGTTGTCATGGTTTCGCAACCAGGCCACAATTGTTCCCTACTTGCATCAATCATGTCATATAGTTGGCGTGCTTGGGGGTTTGGTGATTCTTCCATGGCATTCCAATTGAAACTTGGACCTGCCACGTTGTGTAGCATCTCGCGGTAAGGTGTCGGATCGTATCCTCCCACATCAACATCATCAATATGGCTATCCATTTCGTGAAAATTTTGCGGGCCTTCATCTCCGTTCTCACCATGTTCGTACCAACTGTGATATCCCGGGACAAATCCATACCTACATATGTGGTGCTCAACCGTTTCGACGTCCGTGCACGGTACAAGTCGACATTTCTTAAAATTGCACGGACATCTAATCTTCCTTTCACTTTGGTATGTAGGACAATGTTGTTTTGCAAATGATATGAATTCTTTAACCTTCGCCGCGAATTCAATTCGAACGTAACCGTTGTCGAGCCGGTTGTACATCCGATCTCTGCTTGTAGACGACATTCCTAGTCGAACGTAACCCTTGTCGAGTCGGTTGTCTATTCAAGTAATGAAATAATAATGATTAAGATGATAAGAAATCTCACTAATTGAAGAATATTGTAAATCGGAATAGCGATCTAGACCATCTAGAAGAAATTGATAGCTAAGTGAAAGAACGAGGTTCGCACATTAAACTCATGAATAGAGAATAAATTGACAAAGTTAGGAAGTCATTAATTTTCTAGCTAGTCAGCGTTACACGATGTCTCGTGGTTTCATTTATGATCGTATTGTAATGTAATGTCTCTTTTCATATGATGGTAGATGTAATTTGGAGGGGGTAAAGAGAAATCTCGAGATTTGTTGTCACAAATCTCGAGATTTGATGAACGGGTATAACGAAATAAAGTTTCGGCGGGAATGGTGGCCCCATTTTTCAGAGACGGAATTTAATTCCGTCTCTAATTCCGTCTCTGATCCGTCTCAAATCCGTCTCTGAATATTTCCGTCTCAATTCCGTCGCTAACTTTTAAATGTAGAAACGAAATTTCCGTTTCTAATTCCGTTTCTGATTTAGAAACGGAACTTATTTCCGTCTCTAATTCCGTTTCTAATTTGCTGTTTATTTGTAGTGGATATAAGAGGCATACAAATACCACATATCATCAACGCGTCTACTACTTGTTCACTCATACCTCCTTAAGGTTATAGGTTCCATTCTCTAGAAATTTAATGCCAAATAGCAACATTAACTAAAAGAGTAATCCTAGTGTTTCTAATCCTAACTAGTAGTAGAAATTAAGTAATTATAGGTACTATTCAATCGTAACCAACAACACCTAACTAATCAATCATCCATAGCAAGTGCATGAATATGAAATTACTAACAACTATAACATCAAACGACAAAGTAATTACCTCAGTACATGATTCTAATGTATTATAATGTTGATCATGACATGCTTTACCGATAAAATAAACATGGAATAACAACCAAATACGGATGACATGCTTTACCGATAAAATAAACATGGAATAACAACCAAATACGGAATCAATATAAATCTTGAATTGCTCAATTAAAAGGTTGAAATGAAATATTACGTATTAATAAACCTAAAAATAGAACAAGCATAACCACAAAACACTATGCATGTAAGAGAAGAGCAGAACAAAAACTTCTAAACCAAACAAAAGACACAACATTAACTTAATAGATCAAGTGAAGAACACCAACTAATGCACATGAAAGCCAATCCGGGGGAAAATGTGAGCAGATACAATGTGAAGAGAATTCGGGTGTTAAAAAAAAAAATTTTTTGTTACCTTGACGAGCGGAGAGCGGAGCGGTAAGCACAGAGCGACCAGAGAGCAGAGAGCAATGAAAGAGACGGAGATTCAAGATCGAAAATAAAAAAGAATCAGAACGATGTGCACTCATTAGGGGTGGGCAAACCGCGGTTTGGTTTGGAAAACCACCAAACCGCGACCAAACCGAAGGTCTACGGTTTGGTGATTTTCCAAACCGCAACCAAACCGCATATCACCAAAACCGCACCAAACCGAACCGCGGTTTGCGCGGTTTGGTCGGTTTGGTTTCACGGTTTTCATACACTTTATTTTAAAAAAAAAGCAACCAAAAAAAAAAAAACAACAACCAAAAAAAAAAAAAGCAAAAAAAAAAAAAAAACAGCAAGCCAAAAAAAAAAAACAAGAAGCAAAAAAAAAAAAAACAAGCAAGAACAAAAAAAAAAAAACCCAATTAACACTTCTAATCAATTCCAAGCTTTGATGAATTAACAAACATTGTCAATAATCCTCATTTAATCAATAACCATTAATCAATCATTCATCAAAATGAACCCAATCAAAGTTAAAAATTCAAGATCATATCAAAAGTTACAACAAAAACAAATAGATTAAAAGTTTAAAACAAATAAATGCTTCAACAGAAAATGCTTTGGAGAGGCGGAGCGAGGTGGTGAGAGGTGACGAGAGTGAGCGGCGGGAGGCGGGAGGCCGAGATCCGAGAGAGTGACGAGAGAGTGAGCAGCGGGAGGCGGGAGGAGGAGAGAGATCCGAGAGGTGACGAGAGAGTGAGCGGCGGGAGGCGGGAGAGAGTGAGCGGCGGGAGGCGAGATCCGAGAGGTGACGAGAGAGTGAGCGGCGGCGCGGCGGGCGGCGGGAGGCGGGAGGCGGGAGGCGGGAGGCGAGGAGAGAGATCCAGAGAGAGGTGACGAGAGTGAGCGGCGGGAGGCGGGAGGGAGGAGAGGTGACGAGAGGCGGGAGGCGGGAGGCGGGAGGCGGGAGGCGGGAGAGAGGTGACGAGAGACGAAGAGAGTGAGCGGCGGGAGGGAGGAGGGGGGGAGAGTGAATGAGATTTTTTGTTTTTTTTTGGTTTTGTTTGAGTTTTTTAGGGTTTTTGGTGGTTATTTACCAAAATGTCATCGGTTTGGTTAAACCGCGGTTTTCTCAAAATGAAAACCGCGACCAAACCGCGATTCTGCGGTTTGGTCGTTTTCCAAACCGCGACCAAACCGCGAGCTTTAAAAACCAAACCAAACCGTGCGGTTTGGTCGGTTTGGGCGATTTGGGCGGTTTTTCGCAAACCGCTGCCCACCCCTAGCACTCATTCACTGCACAATCAACCACGTAACAAATCATATGACTCAAGAACAGTTAAAATAAAACCTCAAAAAGTAATAACAATTAAAAGAACTGAACTCTTTAAATATGTCACCTGATCAAGAGTTTGTTCCTTCACATTTCATAAACAATAAGGTAGTACTATAACACCGCCAATTGCCAAGACGAATTTAAAATAATAAAAAGGATTCCATGACCAGAATAGCTAAGACCTATCAAGAAAATAATTTTTTTTTTAATCCATTTAGTAGACTAGTATAGTTGAGCCGCTAAGAAAACCTACTATACACAATGGTCACCACATTATGTTCATTTCCTATGTTTGAACATCAAGGCATATATATGATCGCCTTGCCTAGCGATATAGCTTGAGTTCAAGTGAAAATCTATAACATATTTCATTCATGAGCATAATATTTGCAATGCTAACAAGTATTACGACTTTAATATTTCGGATGCCGAGATAAGGTACGTAGGAACACCGGACACCCCGAATATTTATTGATAGATGGAAATTTATGAAGTCTGCATGCTTAATTTAAATTGGAAAATCTTTCAAGATAAAAAAGCTTCTTGCCTTCAACTCCGATCTTTACTAGAAGATCGAACTATCAAATGAACCATAGCGGAAACTTAAATAATTCTCATGTCACCCTTGGTTTTCCATAAATTTTTTAAAATAGATAAACAAGGGGAATAGAATGCCAACCTGACTGACGCAAAAGTTGAGCGAAAACATTGTAGCAGTTCAGTACTTCCTCAAAACCGTCACAAGGTGAATGATCTCTATGAAAGCTGAAGAGCTCTTGATCATGAATGTTGGCTGCATTATAAAGAACAATAAAAAACAAATAGATTATATCAGAATGTAGTAAGACTCCAAAACTACAAATGCCAATAGAACCGGAATCAGAGACCAGAGAGAGCGAGAGTTGAGGGCCGATGACGAGACCGCGCGACGAGACGGAGAGACCAGAGAGACGGCGAGACCGAGAGAAGAGAGAGAGACCAGGTAGCACGACCAGACGGAGAGACGGAGACCGGCGCGACGAGACGACAGACCCGAGAGACAAAGAGAGAGACCAGCTAGCACGACCAGACGGAGAGAGCGAGACGATCGAACGGGATGGACGTTTGGGGACGAGACGATCGAATGATTTTGGACGAGACGGAGAGACAGATTTAGGTTTTTGGGGTTTTTTCGTGAGAATGATTTAGGGATTTCGGTGTTTTGTTGGGAAGGGGGGGGTGGGGGTGCAATGATCCAAGAAAATACAAATCTCGAGGAATGATGAACGGTCATAAGAAATGAAGAATTTGGCGGGAATGGTGGCGCCAAATTTCAGAGATCCGTCTCAAATCCGTCTCTGATTTTTTCCGTGTCAATTCCGTCGCTAACTGTTAAATTTAGAAACGGAACTTATTCCGTTTCTAATTCCGTTTCTGATTTAGAAACGAAACTTATTTCCGTTTCTAATTCCGTTTCTGATTTGCTGTTTTTTTGTAGTGATACGTCTACTATAAGAATTAAATATTAGAGAACAAGGTGGACTTTTGGAGTATAAGTCGAATTATTTCTTGAGATATGAGATTATTCTTTTCATACGTAGTCGAGATGTGTAGGATTTTCCTCTTCGTAGTCGAGAAGTGTTGGAGTTTCCTCTTCTTAGTTGAGAAATTTTTTTATTTTTTATTGAGTTAATAACAACAAAAAAACACAATCTATTCATTTTTTTTGCAAATCTAGAACGAACTTTGAGATTTTTCAAATATATCACAAACTTTACCTATTTTTGTAAATCTATCACAATTATGATTGATTTCAACCTCTCTCATTAAACATAAAAACCCGCAAGAAAAAGACTCAAATCGATTGCATACAATGTTCATTATATCATGTCTCAGATTGTTCTCTTATTTTCTATTTGCTTAGAGATATAACTATGTGTATATGTGAGCTCAATTTCTTTCAAAGTTTGATAACAAGCATCAACTATTGTGTGTAATCTATTGGATTCATGGTCGCACAATAACAGTTAGACTAAGCCGCACTTTCATAATTTCAAAATCATGAAGCGCATCACGTTTCAAAAATGTCTTCCTCTAGACTAAGTTGAAGAAATCATGATCCCTTTTTTCAGTCATCTAGATCCTTAGTTATATATAGTGATATAGGACAATGGTCAAAATGAGATGAAATAAAAGCATCAAAATGCGATAAATTAAATGGATTGCAAAATTGAAGTGAATATAAGGTTTGTGATAGATTAGCAAACAAAAAAGTAAAGTTTATGTTTTATTTGAAAAATATCAAAGTTTGTTCTAGATTTGCAAAAAATTCGATAATTTGTGTTTTTTTAGGCATTGACCCTTTTTATTTGCAGGTTCAAAAGATTATTTGAGTAGTTTGAACTTGCTGGTGATGAGAAATGCTCAGTTTATTTCAAGTGACAATTGGTTTTTGTTTTTTGATGAGAATCTTAAGTCTGTAAGCAAGGTACGTACATGACATATCAGCCGATCCATATTGTATACAGAGTTTTTTTTTTCTTTTTTCTTTTTTGGTACAACCATTGTATATACATGCGGTAAACTAATGACCTTCTGTGGCCTGAAAAAGTTGTCCTTCTATCACGTTTTTTGAAGAAGAAGATCATATTTATCACTTAATTTGTATATGTTAGGTGGGGATTAATATGAGATGTTTTATTGGGAGGCATATGGCGTCGATCAGGAAGTTGAAATTGGTATACTAATATGAGATGTTGTTGATTGGTTTCACTTATACTTGAAAACGAAGATTAGCATTCTCTTTGAAACCATTATATATCTTTTAAAGAAGATTAATATTCTCTTTGAAACCATTATATCTTTTATTTGAAGTCGTAACTACTTATTTTACAAAGCATATTATAGAATAAACAATTTTATTATATTAGGTGCTCACTTTGATTTTATTGTAATTTAATAATTTTAAATCTTTGTGTTGGATCTTAAAGAATTGCAATCCATAGAGATCCATAAACAAAAATATCCATGAAAGGGTGGGTATGATGGTTTCATGCATATAGTATTTATTTTAGTAAATTTATAATCTATATCTATCTATCTAGACTATAGATAATGCCTTATGTTCTATTTTTCCAATTTTGAATGTAATCAATGGAGTGAAAATCTTTAAGTCTTTTTTTTGCAGTTATTTTTTTTCACATTTTTTTTAGCTTGGTTAATATTCTCTCCACAACTCACGTGCAGCGCACGTGCTCATCGACTAGTATACATAATATAAATTAACTTGGCTTAATTTATTTGTTGTTGTTGTCTATGTTCAAACTTTGATCTAATTTCTTCCTACTCATTTGCTTTAATAGGAGGTAAAATGTTTGTATATAACCATTACGTGTCTAAATGCATGTTAGTTGATGGATGAAAATATTGAAGTCTAAATGTTTTTAAAATGGTTCATTTGTGGGCTGCATGATGTCTTCTTTTATGTTTTTAACTTCTTATATATATGAATGAATGTACAAAAGGAAATAAATTGAAAAAATGCATGGAATGTCATGTATGGAAGTTCTTTCATTTCTTTTTGAGTTGAAAATTTTTGTGTGTATCATTTGTGGACGATCTTTTATGTACGAGGTCGATAAGCAAGACTTAATTTTATGATTTTTTCATTTGTGTTTGAATATTTTTATTGCATTTCGATTATTGTTCATGTTATTCCTTTTCATTTTCAGGATTTGGATGGGACACGCACTCCTAACCCCATAAATTATATAGTGTTCATCTTGTATCGGTGACACAATTGGGTAAGGGTGTGAGATTTACATTGTAGATATATATGTAAATTAATTTGTGTTGCCATCTTAATTTTGTAGTATTTTGTATTGTGTTGGATAATGTTTATCTAGTAGTATATTATGAAATGTTAATCTCCATATTTTGTAGATATTTTTTTGTCAAATTTTGATAATATACAAACAATTTTTCAATTTTTGTTTTAATTGCAACAGGAAAATTTATTTTCTTTTTTCGATTTTATCTTATCTATAGAATTTACTATTTATAGTGAACTGTAATTGTAATTTACTATTTAGTCTGTTGTTGATTTGCACAGTTAGCAAAAAGCTGTCTGTTGCTGATCTGTCGCTGTTTTGCAACAAATCAGCAATAGCCGCCATTATGATTGATTGTGCATATCAGCAACAGACAAAGTCTGTTGCTGATTTGCAACAGATTTGCAACAGAACCCCAGATTTCTGTCACAAATCTGTTGCTGAACAACAACAGAACCAAAATCTGTTGCTAACTTCAATCTGCGACAAAGAGTTTAGCAACACCTCTAATCAGTTGCTGATCTGTTGCTGAGTCCCTTAGCAACAGATCCGTACCAATTCAACAACAGATTAGTTTGTTGTTGTTTCCTTTTTTTCTTGTAGTGGAACAACCAATCTTGTGGTCGATCTTTCAATGCTAAATAGAAAGCCTTAAATTTGACTTGTTCGAAAGCACTTTCTTTCGATTTCATCATGTTAAGTTTATGTTGATATATTTCCTTATGAATTTTTGTGGGTCTTCATTATCTTTACTATAGAAGTTAGGTAACGCACTAATAAATCCAAATCTAAGTTTAAATTTAGGAAATCTATTAGGATATGTTATGCACATTGTCTCGTACTGTAACATTTTTTATTTGCTTGTCTGAAAATGAATTCTCTATTAATAACATTGTCATTAATATCATTGTTCTTATCCTCCATCCTATTAGCTAAATTTTCTTTAAGTTGTTGTCGTCTTAAACTTCGATTAAAAGTTCTATCTATTTCAGGATCAAACGGATATAAAGATCCTGTAGAATTAACATGATGAAATGTGTAGACCATACAATGTCTAAAATCCTAACAAATTATTTAAAAACCCTTGATAATAGCACCAAAAACCACATATGTCGAGCATGCACAATAGTTTCCCATGTTTTCCTATTATTTGTTGTAGTGGTAAATGAGATATCGTCTCTACATGGATTTTGCTAACTTCAAAGGAAAGTATTTTTCTTGTTTTTCTTAATTTAGTTGATCTAATTAAATGTGAATTAAAATACAAAATAACTAAAAACTACAACTACTAACTTAATTAACCAAATTAACTAAACTAATTCAAACAACTCAATGCCAACTATATTAAACAATATTCAATTTGAACATAATGTAAACATCTAAACAAATCCCCACTAAATAATGTAATACACTTGGATTGCATTCAAATACGAAAACATAACATCACTTCATAACATATTAATAGTCGTAACATATGAAATATCGAAATCATTAAATCATAATTCATAATAGTTTGATAGCCTTTAGTCAGCGACCGATTTTTCTATATTCAATGGAAAAGCCATATTCTTATCATTGTAAATCTACATATTCATGAATAAAACTATATAACATAGAAATACGATAGCATTAACACTCAATAAAAATTATGCCTAAGCTAAATCAAATATAAATCAGAATATGGTAATTAATAAATAACTTAGAACATAATCAACGAGAATATCTACTCAGAATAAGCCCCATCGAATTAATCCTAGTTACTACTTCTACAATTGTTGTCAATAATCATAGACATATATTAATAATCAAAATACCGCAATACATATTTGCAACTATCCTTGCAATATCAATCTTCATCAGTTGCAATACGCAAAAACAACTTAATAAATCAAGGATTGACGTTTATGAATAGATCAAAAGCATTAAGATCGTGATTCCTTAATTATAACTATACAACAATCTAAAGTATATACATGTCTAGGGTTTGTCTAGATTGATAAACTACTCACTCATGCTAGAAATAAATAACACAATAATATAATTGAAAGACATAATTAATAAATAAATACCTCTTAAATAAATCAAAACTCCATTGTAGCTTCAAACATAGACTAAATAAAAACTAGTAAAATACTTATTAAATATGTGAATTAGGTTCGATGGAGCTTGATTTGAAAGCCCTCGAGTTATATTTATAGTCTCTTAAGTTATACATATCCTAGATAAACTCAAATTCTTCATATTAATCTAAAAAGCTCATAATCGACCTCAGCAATTTGTCACCATTTCCATTTTATACACAAATCACTGAGTTAATCACAGGAATTTGGTCTATGTACTCCATTAATTCAGCTAGCGATCTTTAATATATTTTTTAATTCGCAAAGGATTTGCTGACACTTCTTTGCTACTAATTTAGGTGGAGATTCCTAGCGCATTCTGTATCACTGGCTAAGCGTTGAACTTTTTCTCCAGTTAACTGTTTTGCTTTTCTTTCTCTTTTTTCTTCTATTTCTTCATTTTTCTAATTAAATCTTGAAATCACAAAAACAAGGGAATACCTAGTGTAATATCAACATTTATATCTAAAATCAACCTAAATTACACTATAAAATATATCTAATTATTGACTTGTTAAGAAACTTCCCGTATATCTAATATTTATAGCACTGATGAGTGGGATCGTCTCCATAGGGATTTAGCAAACTTTTATAGGAAAAAAGTTTCCAAGGTTTTTATTATTTTTTTACTTTAGTTTAGTTAAGATAGGAATTAAAAATCACTTAATAAGACTATATAATTAATTAAACTAATTAAACTAATTTAACTAATTTAATTAACTTAACTAGCACAAATCAATAGTCACTAAATTAAAATCAATTCAATTTAATAGAAAACAATTTAAATTAAATATCTAAACAAACATCCAGAGCAATGAAACATTAACTTGTTTTGATTCCAAATATATTACTTAAATCATAGTCATAATCACACTTTAATCTAATTAATAAGTATTCTAGATCATTAAACTCAAATTGTAAGTAGTAGATTGTCCTTATCAGTTCCCCTTATATCAATGAAAAAGCCACTTCCTTATTTTATCACATTAATCCTTCGAAAGCGCAAATAATTAATTAAGCAATAAAAAAACATTAAGTTCCATGAAAACTTCAAGTTACTAATCTTAATACCCTAAGAAAGCTACTTCAATGTTAAACTTAGATCTCATTCTACCTAGGACATCTAAACAATAAAATACCTCTCTAAACAATTCTAGTTATTACTTTAAATTAGATATTGAATCCAAATATCACAATACACATCCTGGACTATGCATGCAATTTAAAGCTTTATGATTATAACCTGCCATTAATAATTTATTAAATTAATGAATCAAAGAATACGATTAGTTTAAATTATTAAGTACAAATCAATCTTTATTATGACTACATCACACAACGAATCAAGTTCATGTTCAAACTTTGTTTAGATTAATAAACTACTTACTCATATTCATAATAAACATCACAATAAAGTAAATAAAACCCATGAATAAATACATCTGATTATACGCTTCAAATCTTCAAATTGTCTCCAAAAGCAATGAACAACATATCTAAACTAAATAAAAACTAATAAATATAGCTCCAAGAGCAATGAAATATTGATCTAGGTACTTAAGGGAAATTGGTTTCGAAGCCTTATGTTCATATATATATATATATATATTTATATATATATTGTATTTTGGGTTGTACATATCCCAAACTAACTAAGACTCTTCAAAGCTATTTAATACTCTCAAAATTGACTCCAGTGATTCCTAACTGATTCCACTTAAAATATAATCACTGGCCAAATTAGTGGAAATGTGTCTTGAGACTTTATCAATTTTTCTAGCCATTTGTGTACAAACTAAGAACAGTGCCAAATTCCCAACATTGATTTTTGGTTCTTTCTTGATTTGCTACTGATTAGTTGTGCATTTTTTTCACTGGATGAAATCTTTGATTTTCTTCCATTTCTCATCCATTTCTTCATATTTTTTAATTATAAACTCAAATTAAAAAATAAGAGAAAATTCAGTGTAATATAGCTATTTTTTAACTATAATCAACCTAAAATACACTATAAAACACCGTTTAATTAGTGACTTAACAAATATATTCAAACTCAATACTTTGTTGTCCAGAGCAAAGGAATATTCTCAGCTATATCTTCTTTTCATTCCCCATTCTAATTTCACAATTACTTACTCCTTTTCTTAAATTGAAGTGATCATTAAAAAGAAAAAAATATTACCCTCATAAAAATAAAAATTATGATAGAGTAGAAAGATTTAAAGAAGAACCCCTTATTCGACAACTTGATAAATCAATAATTAGACATGTCGTATAATTTATTTTAGGATGATTTTAGATGAAAAATCACTATATTAAATTAGATTTTCTGATGTTTTTGATATTTTTGGTAATAAATATATGAAGAAAAGAACGAAAAAGGGAAGATTAAGAAAGAATTAATCAAGTGGAAAAGTATGCAAAAAATCATCACTAAGGAACCAAGAAAAAATAAGATTTTATGCCCAGTGATTCTCTAGCAATTCCTATGCACTCAGAATCACTACAAAGATTGGTGGACACAAGAGGAAAACAGAGAGTTCAATTTTAAGGATGTATCCAGCGATTCTACTTACACATGAATCGTTAAGGAGTCGTTAGAGAAAATTTTGAGAATTTAGATAACCACGATTAGTTTGAGCTAATTTGCGATGTTTACTACCTAAAATACTATAAATACAACCTTAAGGTTTCAAAATTAGTTGCCCTTAAGTACGAAGATCAAAATTCCATTCCTATTGGAGCCATTGTCCATTGCTTATTTTTATAGTTTATTTCTATATTTTATTGTTCATTACTTTTGGAGAAGACTTGAAGATTTAAAGTATTTAATTTAGTTGTACTTCTCTATGTCTTTTATTTATATTATTTCAATGTTATTTATAATTATGAGTGAGTAGTTAGTTGATGTAAATAAAGTCCGAACATGTACTTGATCTGTTTTGCAATGTATAGTTATGATGTTGGGGCATGTGCCCTAGGTCAATCCATTAACTGTCTTTATGAATACTTTTAGTTAAAAAAAATAGAGGATTTCATTTGCTGTTTATTATAATTAATTTGCATGTTTACATTATAATAAGATCCATGGGTATTTAAAGAAATATCCTAAATGTCCCTAGTCGATCATTATACTGGGAACTATAATGAATTAAGACTAGTGTGAGTCTTGATTGATGATCATATGATGATTATACGTAGAGGGATACGAATCAAGATCACGAGTACTTGTTAGGGAACAAAGTACTGGACCGACCCGCTATGAGAACATCACATGGATTAAGTCGTAGTTGTTTCTCATGATAGGTATATTTTTCAGTCCTCTGACTTGAGATTATCAAAGACTTCAACATTAGGAACATAGTGATTTGACACTATCAAACGTTGTCTTTAACCGGACGATTATAAAGGTTGTGATTGGTTACTGTGTGAGCAATGTGATGAAGTTTTGTAATGGAGATAGAATTTGTCCCTCTCATATAAATAGAGATATCTAGTGGATCCCTCGATGTGTTAGACTGTTAAAATGCCTAGTCTAAGTGAATTGATATTGATCAATGTCACTTATATGTTTTCAGTCTACCTAGAGATCGAGACTAGTACGATTGAACATGTTGGATGACAATTTCATGCCTTATGTTTGATCAAAAGGATATCGTGTGACAAAAGGATGTTATATACACTATTGATTAGGTTGTATCGATTTGATATTCATACAACTTGGGTAGTCATAATGTCTTGCTAGAGGCCGCTTATGACTTGTATACCAAAATGTGTTTTGGTACACTGCCAACGTTGTATGAGCCTATTCGGTCACACACTAAGAATGGTTTTGCGAGATTTTAAGATGGTTCGAAAAAATGTCCTTGTGGTGTATTACACTTATACTTCTTTAAGTAGGGGTATATGTGTAATTTACTTAACCGTTTATATACAAGGGTTGTATAAATAGACGCTTTAAGTTAGAATACACGTACGGAGATTAAAAGGCCGAAACTCTATTTTCGTTTTAGAAACGACTAAGGGTTTTTTGGTATGCTCCGGATAGTTTTGGAGAGAAACAAAAGGTTTGGTATTCTCTCGAAGCTAGCACTTCGAATCTCGGCCGCCGTTCGTGTGTACTAGTAGAGGGCGTTCGTCGTTGGCAGCGCCTTAAAGATCGATCAACCTTCAGAAAGGTATATTGCGACTGAGGTATGATTAAGTTTTTCATGGTTTAAACGTTTTTAATGGAATTAGATTCGGATCCTGTTAGGGTTTTTGTCAAAATTGTTTTGTAATCTCCGCCGCGCATGAACCCCAAAACCCAACATATGATGAGATGAATATGCACTTAATGCTTTAAACTTAATTGTATATTTGATTCACTTTTTTTCTATGTTATTATCTTTTGATTTTAATCATGAATTTGTTATTGCATGCATAGTCTAGAGTGTGTATTGTGATATTTGGATTCATTATGTAATTCGAAGTAATAAACTAGAATTGTTTTAAAGGCAAACACCATTTTGATATCCTAGGTGAATTTGAGATCTAAATATGATGTTCAAGTGGCTTTTCGAAGATGTTGGGTTTAGTAGTTCGAAGTTTTCACAAAGCGTAATGCGGTTTTATTATGTAAAATTAATGTCTTTATGTAAATAAAAAGGTTAGCTTTATAAAATTAGAATGTGGCTTTTTTACCGGTATAATGAGGAAAAATGGCTGGCTAAAAGGTTGTTTACTTACTTATGATTATAGTTTAATGATCTAATATGCTTTATTAAGTATGCTCATAACTATATTGATGGAAGTTAGATGTTTGGAATGCAAAACGGGTTTATGTGTCATAGTTTTGGATATTTGTTTAGATATTTATTTATATTGATTGAATTGAATTTATTTGATTGATATTGAAATTAAAATTATGTTAGTTAAGTTAGTATAATTAGTTTACTTAATTATTAGTGAGTTGAATTAGTGTTTTTAATCGTTTAATTAAATTAATGTAAAAATAATAAAAATCATTAAAAGTCCTTTTTCCTAGAGAAATTTAATATATCACCGTGGAGACGATTCCAACTTACCACTACTACAAAATATTAAAAGTATGATATAGGTGGGGAAATTTATTGTACATGCCTAACACATGTCAACTTTTGATGTTGTTGCCGAGGATTTAAACATGATTTCTTAGGAGTTTTAGACTTTGTATGATCTATCCACTTCGTCATTCTAATTTCACAAGATCCTTACATCCATTTAATCCTTAGGAGGTTGGAGATTTAATCATAATTTAAGATGACAACAAAATAAAGAACACCGAACTACCACAATGAAAGCCAATAATAACTTTAATATTATTAATAATAATAATGATAATAGAGAACTTACTTTTAGGTAAGCTAATCAAAATGTAACTGCATATGAACCATTATGTATTGCCTATCCTGAGGGATTTCTCGAATTTGAACTTAGATATGGATTCATTAGTGCTCTATCTAACTTTTATGGTAAGGACAATGAAGACCCACAAAAATTTATAATGGAATATCATCAAAAAGTCAATGGGATGAAACCTAAACACTACACATTAGAACAAGTCAAACTTAAAGCTTTTCCTTTTGTACTGAAAGATTAAGCACAAGATTGGTTGTTTTATCGTCCTCAAGATTCGATAACCACATGGACTCAATGTTTGAAGTTTTCCTAGAATAATATATGCCTGCAAGAAAAATTAGTACTTATAGAAGACAAATCACATTCGTAAAAATGAAAGATGTTGAGAATTTGATGAATTTTGAGAGAGATTTCAAAGATTAATTTCATTTTGTCCACAACATGGATACACTCAAAGAGTTTTATTAGAATACTTCTATGAAGGACCAAATCATTTTGAATAAAGACTATTAGATAATGTATGCGGTGGATCATTATTTGATGTAACACTAACTCTAGCAAAAGAAGTTATTAATAAAATAGCCAAACAATCTAAAGAATATGGTGAAAAGACAGATATATCAAGAAAAAGAGTTTATAAGGTTAATAATAAAACAAGTAATAAATTTGATGAAAAAGTTGAAGAATTATCTAAAGTACTATTAAAAGATAGATCAAATCTATTTAAACCATGTGGATTTTGTAATGAAGTTACACATCCTACGGATGCATGTCCTACTTTACAAGAAGATAATAATGAAGAAGTCAACGCGGTTACGAACCAATATTCTAGTCCTCTTAAAAATCAATATAATAATAACAACTATTACAATGGAATATCAAATTCAAACCTTAGCTACGATCCATGAAATCAAAACTATACCACTTATACATGAGAGCACCAACACAACTTACGTTAATGCAACAACTATAACAAACTATTCAACCTACGCAACAAAACTTAGAACAAATATCATATAACTTTATGACCCAAAGTAATCAAAACTTTACGCAAATCTCTCAAAATCAAACTAAAGTAACTACTCAACCTATAAAAACTACTAATCAAGCACAAGTTAACACTTTATTTTATGAAAACGAAAAAAGAAGTACACATGCAAGAAAAGACACCAAAAACATGTAAAAAGAAAATCCAAGTACCTAACACAATAGAACAACAAGAAGAAGAAATTGTGGCAAATGCCATTCCTACTAAGGAATAGACGACCGAACAATTGAAATACATACCTTTTCCTAAAAGGCTATATTCATGGTATTTAGTAAAAGTGGAAGCCTACGAAAAATCTTTCCGAAATTTTAGATTAAGTAACCAAGAAAAATTATTTGATATTTATAAACCGAATGAATATACGCATTTTAATTCTACTATTCCACAACGATTAACAAATACTAGGGAGGATGAACCTAAAGAAGAAATATCTGAACAATTTATGAAATTAGAAATTAATGAAAATTTAGAACAAAAAACATCAGGCTCAAAGAGAATGCCTGAGAAAGGTTCGAACCCATGAATGTTTGTCGTACCCATCCCCATAGGCAATTCTTCTATTGAACTTGCTATTTGTGATCTCGGAGCATCAATTAATATTATGTCACTCAAATGATAGAATCATTAAAAATAGGATCGTTTACTAATATGCCTATAAATCTAACTTTAGCAAATGATACTTTTATTAAACCATATGGATTATTAGAAGACATTTTATTATAAGTATATGATTTGATATTTTCAGCTGACTTTTACGTCATGGATATGGGAGAATCAACATCACCCATTCCCTTACATATATACTATTAGGTAGATCCTTCTAAAGACAACTATAACTAAATTAGATATTTCTGAAGAGACACCGTCTATGGAATCTGAAGATAAGATTGTTAAACTCCAAATTATCAACCAACATAACTATGATACTTATGAAGATATGATGAATTACTTGATAATGAAATAGATGATAATGAGATTTTAGACTTAAATTATTATAATACATTTAATGCTAAAATTCACGAAATTAATGGAATAATAGTAGAAAATAATAGAGTGATTTCAAAGAAAGAATCGGTTGAAGATGCTTCAAAAAAAAAGAAAGTAACTAAAAAATGAAGAGTTTAGCAATCAGAGAAAGTAAAAGCATTAACAAGCCAGAAGTTTCTAGATCCAACTATAATACGAAAAAACTGGATTTGAGTCCTATAAAGCTTAATGATCATGGAGGTATACATTTGCACATTAAAATCTAATGGCCTTGGTACTACAAATCTTAGTGTGATAAGAACTATTATGCAAATCTGATGCCCATACATTTCTTTCTACATACTTAATTGGAGTTGAATTCACTTGCTTCTGAATGATTCTTTTTACAAGATGGAACTTCAATTTAACCAATAGGAGTGGTCGCGGATGTGCCAGTTCAAGTGGACAACAACACCAAACCCATGGACTTCTTGGTAATGCCACACTTTATCAATGAAGACCCTATTTTAATTTTAAGACGACCTTTCTTAGCCACTACACATGCTTTTATGGATATTATAAACATAACAATTACTATGACGATTAATGGTCTAACACTCACTTTCTAGAATGACACTAGAGTGGAAAATCATAAATTCGAGTTTAGAGATCCAAACTAATTTTGGAAAGGTTTAGTCGAGCAAACGACATTAAACAAAAACGTTCTATGGGAAGCACCCCATTTTCTATGTTTTATTTATGTTTATTTATTTTTTTAGGAATTTAGTTTAGTCTAGTTTAGTTTATTTTTATTCTCTCGCTTTTTGACTGTTGTATTAGAAATATTTTCAGAATTTAAAACTTGAAGTAATTTCAATTCACGGGGATTGATCAAGTTATTTTTTCTTATATGGTCTTTACTGAAGTAGCATTATTTACTTTCTTATTTATATGTTTATTTATTTTATTAAGGCAAAACATATATTTTGGTCATTAAACTTTGAGTCTTTTATGCTTTTGGTCCATTAACTTTCATTATTGTACATTTGATCCCTGAACTTTCATTTTTATATATTTGGTCCCTGAACTTTTGAGTTTCTTATACTTTTGAATCAATTAAGTCTTCTTGAGGAGTCACGCGACACTTCTATTACCCACGTCGGTGGATTATAACACTTTAAATGGTGGAAGGACTAAATGTAGATCTTTGTGAAAGTTCATGGACCACATATGTAGTAATAAAAGTTCAGGACCAAAAGCATAAAAAACACAAAGTTGAAGGACAAATGATAGGTTTTACCTTTAATTAATAAAAGTGTTTTTAGTTAGTTATATGTCTCACTCAAACTTTAAAAATTTCCGTCAATTTAACCTTAATATAAGTTTTAATTAATGATGTATCGGTTAATTATGAGATAGATTACAAAATAAACAAGATATTAGGCCTAGCAATTCCCCCAGCAATTTGAAATAACACTGGGAATCGCTGGCAAAATCGATAGCAGAACACAGGAAAATTTTGTGCAAATTTGGAATCTAATGAAACCCTAGCGATTCGCCTTATAAAGAATTGCTGCTAAAATCACTAGGTCACTGCATTTTCCACCAACTCATTTAATATCGATTCACATAGCAATTCTAAGCGATTCCACTTACATAGGAATCGCAGGGAACGATTTTTAATTCTTAAAACCAAAACCTAAAATTGCCACACATACTAATTCACACAACAAACTGTAGCACCCTTTCACAAAAATCTCAATTTCTTGCCTAGATTCAACCATTCAAAGATCAATCACATAGTATTTAAGTGATTCTAACCTCAACCTAGTCCCATTTAAACCAAAATTTTTAATTTAGAGGTTTTTTGAATAAAATTAGGGTTTTAGAAAATTTCGACGTAGTGTTTGGAATGATGATCTATAGAAGTTCAAGAGCTTCAATCTTGAGAGATTCACTCTTAAGAAAGGAATTACACCAACCCTAGCTCTTTACTTTAACAAATCTTGGATTCGAGGGATTTTTGCACTTTTTAGTGCATTTCAAAATTGATTTATTGGAATTTATTCGATTATCTTGCACAAATGGTTTTATTGATTCCAATAGACTTGGGATTGTGACCGTTGATTCACAAATTCAACAATTTTAAAATTTTAATTATATTTACACATATTGGTAAATGGAAGGAACTTTAAATTTAGTTTGAGGGTTTGGTCATGGTTTTGTTTTATTTTAAGTTGCTATGTTTTTGAAAGACCTGCAATTTGTTACCTAATTGCTTTATGATATTTAGAAAACTGATTTTCAAGTTTACATTTTAGTTATCTCTTCGATGCCAATTTTATTTCAAATTTATGATGAATTTCAAACTAGCTTTGCAAATAGATTTCTCCCTTTAAAATAAAGTCTTGAATTTTATCAAATCATTTTTGAAAACTTTGTTTCTATTATTTACATGTTTATTTAGTTCTTAGGCTTGTGAGTTTTGAAATTTGAGACAGTGGTCGGAAAGTAAAGGTAAAAGCTTTCGAAAGGAGAAGGGGAAGGCACAAGTAATAGAGAAACCCAAGCAAAAATGAAAAGCTCCACCCACACTGATTAGGCCAACGGGGATTTTAATTAGTAACCCCTGAACTAGAATACCAAGAGAACCTTCTCCGTTTTACCTATGAGTCAAAGGGAGAGGAAGAGATTATGAAGACACCCAGAATCCCATTCCATGTTGACAACCTTATCAACGCCAAAGTTATTGCTAGGATGGATACTGACAATAAGGAGAATAGAAAAAATATATCGAATAGGGGTTTCAACGTGAAAAATGAAGTTAAGTATAGGCATAAGATCTTGAGAATAATAAAAGAAATTAACTGGGGATTGTTAACTAGGGATTACTATGCCGATATTGACGCGAGGTTCTAAGTTGAAATGGGTTGTGAAACTTAAGTAAGAGAGTTTTATGCAAATAGGGACAGAGATGAAAATTAAATAAAATAGTAGCCATAGTCTGAATAAGACACATGGACTTGGTCACGTGTCGTGTGCCGAGGAACATCTAAGGACTATTTTTGGGGTGAAAATGGGTTTTGTACACGTGTCTGCACCGCATTGGTTGAGAGTGCTATCGCGCTCTATTAGCTAGACCGCCTGTGATGATACTGTTGGCGTGGTGAGCGAGCGACACGTGACAAGCAAGAGGTGGGTGGAAGAATTCGCGTGAATCGACTGAAATTCTGTGATGATGTGAGGAAAAATGGTTTTGCCGTAATGTGATGATGTGAGACGCCACATGGCGACGTCTGATTGGTGAAGTAAATGGAGACGCTGATGAGGCGATTGGCTAATGGAGAGAAACGCTGCTATTTCGCACGGTTTTATGTGAAGATGTGGTCGTCTGTCGAAGCTACACGTGTCCCAGGCTGGCCAATGGCATGCTGCTACGTGGCAGGTATTAATTAGTCTACCGCCTCTTATTCTACTCACTGCACAATACGTAACTCGAGGCAAACTGTCCGGCGTCCGATCACTAGGAGTAAATACTTCATTTTTAGTATTTTTTTCGCCACGAATTCAACCGCGCACTCCATTTCATCTGAAAATGACCAAAGAATATAATTAAATATATATATTTTAGAGACTTTGCATAATTAATTATATTAAAATAGCCTACTCAAAGTATATAAAAATCAACTTATTAAATACCCCCAAACTTAAGACTTTGCACGTCCCGAACAAAGGTGTAAATGACAAGACATACTAAACTAACTCATGCCTATACCTATACCTACACCTACATCCGATTCAAAATTCATGGAGTCCCTTTGATTTACATAGTCACCGAATTAACAAGTAACTCAGGAAATTTCAGAGTTATGATATGTCAAGACTCGCAACTCAAAGACAATTAATATCACACTTTAAAGACATAGATCCGGTCAAGACAAAGGCCATCAACTACTCACGAGTTTTCTTGGTCTATAAATTCAAGCACGCAAGTTCAAAATCTCACTTAATCAAGTGAAAGCACTCGAGCTAAATCTTTTATTTGAGGAGTTTTCATAACTTCCTCCTTTATTCATCTTATTTTCTCTATTTTTTTTTTAATTTTTTTCTTTCAAGTAGTACGATCCCTGCTACATTTCCTGTGGACCACTTTTCTCACTTTTTCCAGCACAAGGTTCCCCACTCCATTTCCTGTGGAAACCTGTGGGACTCTTTATTTGTTTCTTTGAAAAAACTCCTGTTACCCCAGTTAATTTGGGACCGAGGCTATGTTGTTGTTGTTGTTGTTGTTGTTGAAAAACTCATGTTAGTCTTTCTCACTTTCACTATAATCAAGCAAATCCCCCAATGTTCGTCAAAATATCAATAAATGCGTAAGTCTGACCGTCTACTCCCTTTCATTATCTAGCATAAAATCCAACCATTAACTAAGTCCCTAATCATGAAATCATAAAAATGCTGAGCTACGGACTCGATCGAGTGTTTGTCCTAGTTTTCTCTAAGTTTCAAGTCAAAAAGGCAACTGTAATTTACCCATCCACAATCGAAGGCATGAACAAAGTTTCGAGTAACTCTAAATAACTAATTAAAAAATAAAAATATACTAAATGCATATATGCATGAAAGTGTATCAAATCCTAATGAAATGAGAAAGGAATATGAATGGACAAGAAATGAAAGATATGGAAGAAATGATATAAAAAACCACCATTACCATCCGATATCCACATATAACCGCATAAAAAAATAAACGATCTCATCTGCGGTCTTTCATAAAAGAATCCATCCAAAACAATCCACAATCCTTAAAACACCCCCGAACTTATTCCAAACCTTATCCTTAAGGTTCAAAGCTAGTCGAGAGGTCCACACATAGAAAACAAATAAGATGGTGAAAGAACATGATAAATATAAGATGAAGGAAATGATACATATTCATACAAAATGATAAAGAATAAAAATAAAAATAAACCAAATGATACTTATCAAAGCTTGGGCTGCCTCCCAATAGTGCTTTTGGTTAAAGTTGTTGGCTCGACTTGGTCTAAGTCTGTCAATCGGTATAGACTAGCGTTGTAAGTGAGACGACTTCCACATCATGGCTCGGGAAGTCTTCATAGAAGATCTTCAATCTGTGGAATACCTTAAATGCTTACCAGGCTCCAAACTCTAAATCTCTACTGCTCCATGATCATACACCGCAGTCACTACATAGGTCTTGTCCACCTCGATCTCAGCTTACCTGCAAAAATCTTAAGACGTGACTGAAATAAAAGCACTTTCTGACCAACACGAAAAGATTTCCTAGAGAGATTGCTATCATGGAACGTTTTTGTTTTTTCTTTATAAATCCGTTCATTTTAATACGCATCATTCTTGATTTTCTCCAATTGTTGGAGAGTAAGCTTTCTCTCTTTTCCTGCCTCATCGAGCTTCATATTAAGCTGTTTCACTGCCTAGTATAATTTATGCTCGAGCTGTGGCAAGATTTACCAAACACAAGGTGATATGGGGACATCCCAATTGATGTTTTAAACGTTGTTCGGTAAGCCCAAATCACATCATTAAGACGTGAACTCCAATCTTTACGAGTAGGATTCATCGTCTTTTCCAAGATGGATTTGATCTCCCTATTATAGACCTCTTTCTAGCCACTCATTTGGGGATGATACGCTGTAGACGTTCGATAAGTGGCATTGTACCTCCTTAGAAGACTTTCAACCATACGGTTGCAGAAGTAAGTGCCACTATTACTGATTAGGGCACGTGGGGTACCAAATGTTATGAAAATCCTCAGTTTGAGGAATTCACATACCACTTTAGAGACGTTAGTGCGTGTAGCCGTAGCTTCCACCTACTTAGACAAGTAGTCCACTGCCAAAAGTATGTAAACATTACCAAATGACACTGGAAACGGTCTCATAAATTCTATATCCCAAACGTCAAATATCTCACAAATATGAATAGGGGTAAGGGGCATTTGGTCCCGATGACTTAGGTTACTAGTTTTTTGACAGTTAGGACAATTCTTGGTAAACATGTATGAATCATCAAAAATAGTGGGCCAATAAAACCCACTCTCAAGAACTTTTCTAGCTGTCCGAAGGGGACCGAAGTGGCCACCGCAGACATAAGTATGACAAAAAGCCAATATGGAGTGACTCTCAGTCTGAGGAACACAACCCCTAATAACCTAGTCGAAGCAGAATCTTCATGTGTACGGGTCATCCCATACATAGTACTTAGCATCGCTCTTTACTTTATTATTTTGAGCCTTCGAAAGGTGAGGAAATAGCTCGCCCGAGTGGTTATAGTTCACCAAATTGGCGTACCAGGATAGTTCTTCCATGACGGCATATATGTACTAGTCAGGGAAATCATCCATAAAAAGGGTACGACTTTTACCATTCTCAATTCTGCTGAGATGGTCTGCGACTAGATTCTCTACACCACTTTTATCTTTGATTGTGATGTCAAATTCCTATAGTAGGAGTATCCATCTAACGAGCCTAGGTTTGGCATCCTTTTTACTCATCAAGTACTTCAAAGGCAACATGATCAGAGTAAATGATAACTTTGGTTCCCAAGAGATAAGGCCCAAACTTCTAAAGTGCGAAGATAACGGCAAGGAACTCCTTCTCAGTAGTGGTGTAGTTCATCTGAGTCACATCTAGAGTACGAGAAACATAGTGAATGACATGTGAAGCTCTCCCGACTCTTTGTCCTAAGACTGCACCCACTACATAATTACTAGCATCACATATAATTTCAAATGGAAGCCCCCAATTAGGGGCATAAATCACTGGTGAGCTAGTAAGTGAGTCGTTCAGTGCATCAAATGCACTCTTACATGCCTTATCAAACTCAAAAGGTACATCCTTTTGAAGTAGATGGCATAGGGGTTGTGCGGTTTTTGAAAAGTCCTTGATGAAACGACTATAAAAATTGGCGTGTCCAAGGAAAGATCAAATCTCCCGCACATTCGTAGGTTAGGGAAGTTTCTTTATAACATCAATTTAAGCTTGGTATACCTCTATGCCCCTGGATGAGACAATGTGTTCCAAAATAAGACCTTGGTCCACCATAAAATGACACTCTTCACAGTTCAGAACTAGGTTCTTCTCGATACAACCGTTGAGTACCTTTGTTAAATTGATGAGACAACTATCAAATGAATCGCTGTAAACAGTAAATTCATCCATGAAGACCTCAATGAAATGCTTAAAAAAATCTGAAAAGATACTCACCATGCACCTTTGAAAGGTGGCAGGTGCATTGCATAACCCAAAGGGCATGCGTTGATAGGCAAAAGTGCCGAATGAACAAGTGAAGGTTGTTTTTTTCTTAGTCTTCAGGCTTTACCGGTATCTGATGAAAATCAGAATAATCACCAAGACAATAGTAATGAGAACGACCGGCTAGTCTCTCCAACATTTGATCAATGAATGGTAGGGGAAGTGATCCTTCCCGGCGGAAGCGTTTAACTTTCTGTAGTCAATGCATACCTGCCATCCATTTTGAATGCGGGTTGGAACCAACTCACCATGTGAATTGGTGACTACCGTGACTCCCATTTTCTTATGGACCACCTGGATAAGGCTTACCCATTCACTTTCAGAGATAGGGTAAATCATGCCACCATCAAGGAGCTTCAGTATCTCCTTCTTCACGACGTCCATCATGAGCGGATTGAGCCTCCTCTGGACTTCTTTCGTAGGTTTTGACCCTTCTTCCATATATATATGATGCATCCAAGTGGAAAGGTTCAAACCTTTGATATCCGCTATTGTCCACCCATTAGCCTGTTTAAACTCCCGGAGTACTCGAAGGAGCCTCTCTTGCTCCAAATGTGTAAGTTTGGTTGAGATGGTCACAGGGAGTGTGTCATTCTCACCCAAAAACATATACTTTAGGTGCTCAGGTAATGGCTTCAACTCAAGTGTGGGAGCTTTAACTAAGGAGGGAGAAAGCTCGAAGTCAGAAGTAGGCAACTCCAAATGATAGACACTTGAGGGCAGGGGTTGTAATGAATCCTACTCAAAAAAACATCATCGGCATCAGTATCGAAGGTCAGAACACTCTCGTGGATTTGAGTAGCGTCGAGATGATGCTCTAACACTACTTTAACTTCATCATCGCCACTTGTGAGCAAGGTCTACTTAACGAGTGGATCCACACAGTCCATGGTACACACCACAGATGACACATCACTGGGGTATCACATCGCGTAATAGATGTTAAACTTGATGACTTCACTATCAAACTCCATGGTAAGAGATCCATCATCAACATCTATCTTCGTCTTCGTCGTTTTCAAAAACAGACGTCCAATGAATACTGACGAAGCATGGGGGAATGGTACCTCCTTCATATCTACCAAGTAGAAGTCAGTATGAAACATAAACTAGTTCACTCGGACTGGAACATCCTCAAGAACACCAACGGGTCTTACAACTGAACTGTCTGCCAACTAAATGACAATACCAATCTCTTCTAATAGGCCTGCATGTAATATCTCATAAATAGACAATGACATGACATTAATGGAAGCGCCAAGGTCGCACATAGCCCTCTGAATGCTTACATCACCTATAAGACAAGGTACTGAAAACATCCTAGGATCCTTGCATTTAGGAGGCAACTTCTTTTGTAGGATAGCTGTGACGATTTCTCCTATTTGGACTTTTCGTTGCCTTTTAGTTTCCTTTTATTAGTGCATAGTTCCTTAAGAAACTTTGCGTACTAGGGACGAACGGAGTCACTACTAACTCGTGTTCTTCATCATTTGTCTGGTCTTTGGCATCAGATGATCGATTGTTCCTTTTGGGTCCCTTCAGCTCTTTACCACTTAGGAGTGTAAGTGTGTTAGCACTCGCCTTAGGATTCGGGTAAGGTTGTGAATGCAACTTTCCCTTATCCTCGAAACGTCCATTCTATTGTGTCATTTGGTCCACTTGAACTTGAAGAGTTCGGACCGCCGATTTGGTTTCACTGATGGATTTCTCGGTGGTAGCCTTGAATTGGGTCATTTCACTCATAAATTGGCTTTATTGGCCCATAAAGGCTTCGAACATATCCTCAAGTGAAGAGGAATTATTGGAGGGTGTAGGCAACGACTGACCTTTAGGGATGAAGGTCAGATAGTTCTGATTTTGAGGCCCATAACTGAAGTTCGAGTTGTTCCTTGCCATTGCATGATTATATGTATTCCCAAATGGGACTCTAGATTGTTCCTGGAACTGATTACTCATGACGTTAGCTTGTTAATTATCCTCAAAGAGATTAGGACATTCATCAGTTGCATGTTTTGTGGCAGTACATAAGCCAAAAGCTTTGACTTGCACTTTGACAATGGAGATGAGACGTTCCGTCATGGAGGTTAGTTGGTCAATTTTCTAGTCAGTGGAACTTGAGACACTCCCTTCAGTCAGACTTCGGTAAGTAGTAACATTAAGATCACCAAAAGGGCATGACTGCTATGCGATGTCCTCATACAATTGCTTCATTTGGGCTGGAGTTTTGTCTCGAATGTGACCCCCACATGCGTTATCAATCATTCATCGTTCTATGGGTAACATGCCAACATAGGAGAATCGAGCTATGGCCTTCTCAGACTGACCATGCTGCAGGCAACTAGTAATCAATCACTTATAGCGATCCCAATATATGCCCAATGATTTGATTGACCTCATTTTGATGTTGCATATATCTTTGATGAGTTGAGCAACTCTATCCTCAGGGAAATATTCATTCAAAAACGTGGTTGTCATTTCATTCCACGAGCTAATGCAGCCATGCGGAAGGTAGAAAACTCATTCCTTAGCTTTGTCTTTAAGGCAAAATGGAAAAGATCTGAGCTTAACCATTTCCTCGTCCATATTGAAGGGTTTCTTTGACTTGCAGTTAGTATGAAACTCCTTTAGGAAAGTGACAGAATCTTCGTTCTCGCCACCATGGAAAGATACTAAGAGATGAATGAACCCATACCTCAACTCAAGTCTCCGACATTATCTGGATAGTTGATGTAGAGGGGTAGTTGTGCCAAAAGAGCTTGAAGCTCTTGATTGGCGTAATCCATGGTGATTTGGCGATTTGCAGCCATGTTCAAAAGATTTTGGACTTCTCGTTACCTAATTTCGATCTCTCTAATCCACCTATGAAATGTTCTCTCTAGTTCAAGATCAAAAGGTAACAATGAACAAGCAGATTTTGACCGAGTGAGTTATGGTATCATATAACTAAGAAAAAGAAAAGAAAAGAAAAGAAACCTAAACTCAGAGTAAGGACTAAGTCCACGACAACGGCGCCAAAATTTGGTCACGTGTCATGCGCCGATGAGCATTTAGGGACAGTTTTTGGGGTGAAAATGGGTTTCATACACTTGTCTACACCGCATTGGTTGAGAGTGCTGCCGCGCAGCCAAGGTGGCACTCTCCTATTAGTTGGACAAGCTACGATGAAGTTGTTGGCATGGTGAGCGAGCGACACGTGGTGGGCAAGAGGCGGGTGGAAGAATTTGCATGAATCGACCAAAACTTTGGGAGCTTGTGCTGACGCGCATAACGAGGACAAATTAATGGAGGCTGAAGCGAGGAAAACTAGTTTTTCTGTGATGTGATAATGTGAGATGCAACGTGGCAACGTCTGATTAGTGAAGTAAATGGAGACGCAGATGTGGCGACCGGCTATTGAAGAGAAATGCTGCTATTTCGCACAGTTTTGTGCGAAGATGTGGTCGTCTGTCGAAGCGACGCATGTCCTAGGATGGCCAATGGTCGCTGCCACGTGGCAGGCATTACTTGGTCTACTGTCTCTTGTTCTAACCACCGCGCAACATGTAACTCGAGGTGAACTATCCGACGTTCGATCACTACTAGTAAATACTCAATTTTGAGTATTTTTCTACCACAAATTTAACCGCTCAATTCATTTAACCTGAAAATGACCAAAAATATAATTAAATATATATTTTAGAGATATTGTATAATTAAATATACTAAAATAACCTACTAAAAGCATATAAAAACCAACTTATCGTGACTACTCACTCAAAAGAATAAATCAATATTATGGTTTACTGAATTTCATTTGAGGCAAAATAATGAGTACCACAAAACTGAATATATGTATAGACACGGATTTGCTGACGAGACCATTAGGAATGGTTTGTAAGTAATTTCGAGCGATGCTTTCCTTATTGACAAAGATGAATACCCAAAACATATCCAAACCAAATACTTTAAGAAAACCACTAAAGCTTGGAGTTTTTCCTAAACACAAGCGTACAACCTAGTTTACAACATTATAATATAGTGAACTATAGGGTGACTCATTTATAAAACCTATTCCAAGGGATCGATTAAATCTATAAATCAATTAGGAATGTTATGACCACCGATAAAAATGAAGGATTGTCTTTTCCCTATATGATTACTGAATCTTGCAAGTAAGATTGAGTTTCAATTAGAAGAGTAAAGTTAGATGTTTTCCCGAATAGGACCATTACCGATGAAGTCATTGAAAAAATGAAAAAGGTGTTGGGATATATTGATTCAAAGGAGGAACGAGAGAGAAACACTACACAAATGAGAGAGGCCATCGAGAGAAGGAGAATACAAGTAGAAAATCGAAGAAATTTAGAAGAAATGCAGAATATCACGTATAATGGGCAAATAAGAAAGGGCCCAGAGCCACCTATTAAGGACTTCATTGCCATGTATGCACATAAAACCGCTACAAAAAAATAGCAAATCAGAAGCGGAAATAAGATCCGTTTCTAATTCAGAAACGAAATTAGAAACGGAATAAGTTCCGTTTCTAAATTACAAAGTTAGCGACGGAATTGAGACGGAAACATTCAGAGACGGATTTGAAACGGATCAGAGACGGAATTAGAGACGGAATTAAATTCCGTCTCTGAAAAATGGCGCCACCATTCCCGCCAAAACTTTATTTTGTTATACCCGTTCATCAAATCTCGAGATTTGTGACAACAAATCTCGAGATTTCTCTTTACCCCCTCCAAAACCCCCTCTCGTCTCGTCTCGTCTCGTCCTCCCCACCACCGAAAGCCCTAACCAAGCAACGGAATCGCGCGATTCGATCTCATCGTCTTCGTCGTCTCTCCTCTATACTCTCGTCTCTCCTCTCTGGTCGCGCCGTCTCTCCGGTCACCGGCCCTCAAATCTCCAACCCCCAACAAATCTGCCGTCTCTGTTCCGTTGCTCTCAACTCTCTCTCTCTAGTCTCTCCGTCTCTCTCCAGTCACCGCCCCCCAAATCCCCAACCCCCAACAAGTCGTCCTCGCACTACATTGCTCCCTGATAGCGCTGCCTGCTCTGGTCGTGTTCGGTTGTCTTGCACCATTTCAGTCCGCGCCTCTGCTCCTCTCGGGTCTCACTTCGTGCTCTCATTCAGTCCCCTCTTCGATCTCTGGTTCGGTGGTATTGTGCTCTCATTCATTCCGCGCCTCGCTGTGCTTGATTGGTGAGTTCTCCCTCTTTCCTCTCGAACCATTATTTTTGGTGAATTGGTAGTGACATGTTATGTAGGTGTTCATTGCTATTTTATCATATCTTGATGTTGGTTTACCTATTTAAATGTATAATTTAAATAAATTTGATTTGGTTGTAACTTTACCAGTATGTCTCCCTTGCTATTGTATGATATCTTGATGTGTATAAATATTCAGCTATCATAAGTGATATATTGATGTCTTTGTTATATGTTCGGTGTCTCTCTTGATGTGTTATGTAGGTGTTCAACTAACATTTATAAAAATAACAAGTTTCCACTTCCTTTCAGTCTAATGAAATCGAGAATTTTCGTTCAGTGTTTTTGTTCAAATTTATCATGAATGGGGTGTTTTTTATTCGTTGCTATTTTATTATGTTTGGTTATGCTATTAAAATGCCAAAAAATTGATAATAGGTGCAATGATCTGAAATATGAAAATCTAATTCTGAATATACTAGGTATTACTTTGATCATAGTTATTTGCATGATTCTTGATCTCATTCAAGAGCTTAGTGAACGAAGTGATGGTTGTGGCTATGTCTTCATCGGAGCCAACTCTGAAAGTCTCAGAGTGCCCCTCGATTATCAACTTTTTTCTTCACTTGATGTATACCTTTATAATGTACCCTAAGCTTCTCCTTCACTTCCTTAGTTGTTTGACAAGCCCTAACTCTATTAAATTTGTTCTCATAAAGCGAGGAAAAAAATTATTCATGGCTTGATCATTGGAGAGCTCAATCTTGGTCTCCTCAATGATGTATTCTCTCATGACCCTGTTCGGTGGACTGTACCTATTCTCAATTGACTCCCACAAAAGTCTAATTTTCACCCTAATGTAGAACTTCATCCTTACTTTCCGATGAGCATAGTTGGTATAGATAAAAAACACTTTGAATTTTCAACTCCCTATCCTTAGTTCAATGAAAAGTTAAAACAATTACTTTCTAATCCAGGCATCTTACATATTTATGATGAGGTAAATAATCCAGTTAGAGGAATATCGAATAAATGTTGTTGTACTTTGCATTTCGTGCCCTGAATTGCATTCAAACATTAATAGTTAGCAAGATAATAATTAAGGACAACATTAGATATTAAAGTAAATTTGATCTATCACCATTCTAGCATTTCTTAATAAAACCTATAATTATATAAGTCATTCCATGACTAGAGTGATCTAATTACATCTATCATCATATGAAAAGAGACATTACATTACAATACGATCATAAATGAAACCTGAGACATCGTGTAATGCTGACTAGTTAGAAAATTAATGACTTCCTAACTTTGTCAATTTATTCTCTATTCATGAGTTCAACAAGAACCTCGTTCTTTCACTTAGCTATCAATTTCTACTAGATGGTCTTGATCGCTATTCCGATTTACACTATTCTCCAATTAGTGAGATTTCCTATCATCTTAATCATTAATATATTATTATTTGTATAGACAACCGGCTCGACAACGGTTACGTTCGAATAGGAATGTCGTCTACAAGTAGAGACTGGATGTACAACCGGCTCGACAACGGTTACGTTCGAATTGAATTCGCGGCGAAGGTTAAAGAATTCATATCATTTGCAAAACAACATTGTCCTACATACCAAAGTGAAAGGAAGATTAGATGTCCGTGCAATTTTAAGAAATGTCGACTTGTACCGTACCTGGACGTCGAAACGGTTGAGTACCACATATGTAGGTATGGATTTGTCCCGGGATATCACGGTTAGTACGAACATGGTGAGAACGGAGATGAAGGCCCGCAAAACTTTTACGAAATGGATAGCCATATTGATGATGCTTGATGTGGGAGGATACGATCCGACACCTTACCGCGAGATGCTACACAACGTGGCAGGTCCAAGTTTCAATTGGAATGACGTGGAAGAATCGCCAAACCCCCAAGCACGCCAACTATATGACATGATTGATGCAAGTAGGGAACAATTGTGGCCTGGTTGCGAAACCATGACAACGTTGTCCGCAATGGCAAGATTACTTGCGATCAAGTCTGAACATCATATATCTGAACGAGGGTATAATGAAATCATTAAACTCATGAATGATTGTTTGCCAAATGACAACTCATTGGTTGAAAATTTTTATGCCACTAAAAGACTAATGCGAGGTCTAGGTCTACCTGTTGAGAAAATAGATTGTTGTGAGGACCAATGTATGATTTATTGGGGAGTGGACTCTGAGTTGACGTCATGTAAATTTTGCGGGAAATCACGATACATTGCACATCGAAGAGGTCGTGGTCGGAACACAAAAAATCGCCCTTGCAAAAGAATGTACTACTTCCCTTTGGGCCTTCGGTTGCAACGATTGTATGCGTCTGAGTCAACCGCAAAACATATGCGATGGCATGGAGATCATTCATCGCCAGAAGATGTTATGCAACATTGTTCTGATTCGATTGCTTGGAGACATTTTAATGACGTCAATAGAGACTTCGCCGCCGAGGTCCAGAATGTTCGTTTAAGATTGTGCACTGATGGTTTTCAAGTATTTGGGCTTTCCAGAAAATCGTACTCTTCGTGGCCCGTGATTTTGACTCCTTACAACCTTCCATCGTCGATGTGCATGAAATATGAGTTTATGTTCTTAACGGTTATCGTTCCCGGACCGACCAGCCCAAAGCAGAAAATCGACGTTTTCCTTCAGCCGCTTGTGAAAGAGTTGCAAGATTTATGGAACAATGGGTTGATTACATACGACGTCTCCACCAAGACAAATTTTCACATGCGCGTTGCCCTTTTATGGACTGTTAGTGATTTCCCTGCATATAGCATGTTGTCCGGTTGGAGCACACACGGTAAGTACGCTTGTCCATATTGTATGGAGGATACAAATGCATTTCAATTGCGAAATGGTGGTAAGACATCGTGGTTCGACTGTCATCGTCGTTTCTTGGCGAAGTCATCACCATTAAGGAAAGACAAAAAAAATTTCATTAGAGGCAAAATGGTCATAAATGATGATCCGCCGGCTTTGCGTTCGGTGAAAAATTTTGGCGAAAATTGAATCGTTTGGCTTGATGAAGGTGACCGAAATCGGAGCCGAATCGTGAATGGGCGGATAGCTAAGAATTCGGGATGGAGGAAGAAAAGCATATTCTCGGGACTTGCCGTATTGGAAGACAAACTTGATCCGCCACAACTTAGATGTCATGCACATTGAGAAAAATGTTTTTGAAAACATATTCAACACTATTATGTGTGTACCGGGCAAGAGTAAGGACAATGCAAAATCGAGGCAAGATATTCGTGAATATTGTCACCGACCTTCTCTACACATTAATTCAGCGACAAATACTTACGTCCTTGGGTGCTATGCTCTTGATACATCAAAAAAACGTAAATTGTGCGAGTGGGTTGAAAAATTGCGTTTTCCTGATGGTTACGCATCGAATCTTGGTCGATGTGTAGATCCAAAGAAACTGCGAATGTTCGGCATGAAGAGCCATGATTGTCATATATTCATGCAACGGTTGATACCAATTGCATTCAAAGAACTCCTCCCAAACCCGGTTTGGGTTGCAATTAGCGAATTAAGCCTTTTTTTTCGATCGTAACTGCGAAATGTGTCAGTATCCAAGATATGGAGGTCTTAGAGTCTGAAATACCAAAAATCATTTGCAAGTTGGAAAAAATATTCCCTCCAAGCTTATTTGACTCTATGGAACACCTATCAATCCACTTGGCCTATGAGGCCCGTCTGGCCGGTCCCGTTCAATTTCGATGGATGTATCCATTTGAGAGGTACTATCTTGACCCCTTGAAATTATTTTCCCATTCAATCGGTTTTATATCAACATTTCCTATAACATTCATACAGGTACCTTAAACATTTGAAGAACAATGTGCGAAACAAAGCGAAGGTTGAGGGCTCCATGAGTAATGCTTATTTGGTCGAAGAGGTCACATCCTTTTGTTCTTACTACTTCGAAGATCACGTCTCTTCGTTGCATGACAAAGTGCCACGTAACGACGATGGCGGTCTCGGGCCCACACCGAACTTCGTCGGCAATTTCTCAATTTTCACTTATCCTGGTCGACCCATGGGCAAGTCGAAGGAGCGGTACTTAACGAGCAGGAGTATAATGCCGCTAATTCGTACATACTGCTCAATTGTCCAGAGATCGCTCCTTACGTTCAGTATGGCCGTCACTTTCATTCAATAATGCAGTACATTCATTGTTCATTTTTTAGTAAGACAACCTACTTACATGTTCGTTTCTTCTAGGTTATTCGTCGATGAAATCACTCAAGCAATGGGGGAGTCGGAAGTTCATAGTAGTCTAGAGCACAACTTCCCCATTTGGTTTCAAACATATGTAAGGTCATTACTTTTGTACGTTATAGATTCATAAATTTCTGCCATAAGTAATGTGTCATATTGCATTACTAATTTTTTTGAATAGGCTCGGAATTCTATAGTTGACGAGACGCTCGTTGATCTTTCTGCTGGTCCTAGTCGATCATGTACTGTCTACCCTGGTTACCTTGTAATGGGTATAAGTTCCACTCCGCAACATGACGCTAATAGATCGACGCAGAGCAGCGGTGTTTTGGTGAAGGGTTCAAACTACGCCAATGTTTCCCATAACTATTATGGAGTACTGTAAGAGGTTGTGGAGATTGAGTATACCGGCCTCAAGCGTGTGGTCTTGTTTAAGTGTGAATGGTATGACCCTACACCGAATCATGGTGTGAGGACTCACCCAACACTTCAATTGGTAGAGGTTCATCGAAGTCGACGATATAACAACTACGAGCCAGTTGTACTAGCAATGCAAGCCACTCAAGTCTACTACCTTTCGTACCCTTCTATGAGGAACGACCGACAAGAATGGCTAGCGGTTTGTTCTTTGTCGGCCAAAATTCGTTGACGAGGAAACTAGCAAAGACGATAATGACCAGGGCTCGGCAGAGATTGCTTTCCAAGATGGGATGCCCACCACGTGCGTAGTCGATGATGCAATCGCCGATATCAACAATCTGGATGATCCGACTGGGACTCGATTCATTGTTGAAGTGGGTCCAAGTGAAGAAGTTTCTAGTGGAGATGATTCAGAAGAAGAATCCTCACCTTCTACTCATGAGAGTGAATTTGAAACGGATGATAGCGAATAATGTATGTATATGATAAGTCAACGTCCAATAATGTAGTGACTTTTATTAGCATGGATCCTGTGTTATTAAGTCCAATCATTTAGACTTAATTTCTAATTTTTGTATGCCCTCATTCTCTGATGTTTTTATTGCTATTTTGTTAGGTTTCATGGCGGGAGGTGGTCATCCCCCACGTCGAGGATTCCCATTAGGAGGACATCGACCAGGCGGAAGAGGTGCAGCGCCGACCTCTGGCGGCGATATACCGACTGGGCCTCATGGTCAGGCCACACGAAGGGTCCATAGAGGTCGTGGCGGTCGAGGTCGTGGGTCGATACCTGCATTATCGATTCCGACTTCTCGGTCTCTCGAGCACGAGACAGCCGCAGCGTCACCTTCCCTTTCCATACCGTCGGCGTCGTCTGTACCATCATCGTCGTCCTCAAGGACTATACCAAATATACACTTCCCCTCACCATCTCCGACATCAAGGACTCCTTTACCCACGAGGCCTGCACCCCCAGCCACAGCATCACCGGCAGCCTCCCCACAAGAAGACGTAAGAGCAGGGTTGGAGGTGATAGGCCCTCCGCGGCAACCTCAGAGGACAGGGATGGAGCCCCATCGCGTGCAGGGGATCCCTATCAGACTGATTGCCAATGATACGTAAGTTTGTGTTTGACTCTTATATGTCGTTTTAAATATGGATGTCAATTATTGAAGAAGTAGTTAAGGTGATATGCATGTTCATGAAACACAGGGAGTGCATCCTTCGCATTTTTGTGCACGGAGGATGACAAAAGTTTTCAAACGATGGATGATTCCTGAAGGGTATTGTTGGAAGTCGGTACCGCCTCATCATAAAGACCAATACTGGCGCCAATGGAAGGTAAACAAGACTACTAAATCCCTTATGATTTATACTATTTTCTCAATGTCTTGTAACAATAGCAATCGCCAATTTGTAGGTATTTTTTAGATGGGATGACGCGATTCCCGAGGATCTCGTGCGAGCGGCGTACGACGAGCTTGCGAGCACAAGGTACACCGCGTTGATGCACAAGTTAAAGAAGAGTCGTGTGCGACCGGTTTTTGTTACGAGATGAGGCATGGAGGAGATACTTGCGATCTTGGGAGAGCGAGGACTTCCGAGCCGAGTCTAGGCAAGCGATGGAGAATAGGAACACGAGGTCGAAGGCCCTGGGGCCGGACCCTCGAAGCACGGTGGTGGTTCCGTGTCTTTTGTGACTACCCAAGAAAGATTGGTTAGTTTTTTGTAACATCTTCGATATTTTTTACATTTATACACTTGTTCACTATGCTTGGTCTGCACGCACGACATGATTCATCCGAGACGCCACCGATCATTGTGTGAATGACTTGTATTTGCATCTCCACACCGTCAATCACGACAGGGATGACATTCATCGATACTAGATCGAGAGCGGTTCTATGTAAGTATAGAAATTATATGTAAAATAGTATTAAGTTTACTTTAACCCATATCATGTATTTTGTTTGTTTTTCATATCTGGGATAGGCTCCAGAGCGACGTCGGGGAGGACCCGAGGCTACACGGACCAATCGGTGGATGATGAGGCGGTGTACCTCAATGTGGCGGGTGAGTGTTCCAAAGGACGTGTCTACGGACTCGGTCCGTAGGGAGAAAGAAGAGAGATACGGAGATCCCGGTGCTAGCACGTCGGAGATGCGGATGTGGTGCGCGCGGCGAGTTCAATGTCGTTGCGGAGCAATTACGAAAGGTTATGGAGTTCATGCGGCGGCATCTAGGGATGAACATGGACGAAGCGAGGCCTAGCTCAAAGAACAACCACCACCACCGCCACCACCACCGCCACCACCACCGCCACCTCATGACCAACAGCAGTACTGCCCAAAATAGATCCTGGTCGATCCACCACAACAAGGGGACAATGTTGAGCGTGAGACGTAAGCGTGGCTCTCGAGAGATGAGCAGGTTGGTGATACATAGGTATTTCACTTGTTGTTTTTGTAAATTCTTAGATTAAACGTTTGCCTATGTAGACAACTTTAGCAATTCTTCGAATTACTTTATGATTGACACTTCTTCTTGTGCATATTTAGATTGATGTTCCATATTTTATCGTGGATTTTAATTTTTTGACCTTTTCCTCCCCCAATTTTTTTTTTAAAGTGAAATATACTATAAGTACAGAATGTTTGCATAATCCATGGGAGAAGAAAACATGCTTGCTGTTATGTGCAAGTCTTATGGCGGTGCAGGTTATCTCGAGTGCTATGATGAAGAAAGTGGTAGAATTGACAGGGAGCAACATCTTCATGCTATAGCAAATGAATTTGGGAAATCGATAAAGGCTCGTTTTTCGTTCATCTGGGTTGAGGACATTTAAGCTCTTGTTCTTCTATTATCGCATGTCCCTAGAAGAAAAAGAGCCTACATGTTCTCGACACAGATGACCGAAAACCGACCCGAGAGAACCTGCAACGGCATAAGATTTGCACACAACAACCAGCATGTTTTTTTCTCCCATGGATTAATTCTGCAAACATTTTGTACTTATAGTATATTTTACTTAAACTGAGGTTAAAAAAACAATTTTGGGGAGGAAAAGGTATAAAAAATAAAATCCATGATAACTTATGCATGAACTGGGCTTCCAAGGCAACTAAGATATACAGAGGATACATGAACAATGAATGTACCTGCAATTCATGGTGGTTTGTTGAAGCCTGATGTAGTGGAGGGTACTGATGATGAAGTTCCTTATTTCGTTTTTTGCAGTTTTCAAATTGTTTCTATTTGTTAGTTGTTGACCTACCTATCTCATGTTGTAACAGAGAGTTTGGAGTTTGCCTTGCTGGGACCTCACTGAGACAAGCAAGAGAGACGATGACATTGATCTTTTGAAAGACAATCAAGCTCTTCAGCGCCTCACTGGGACAGCTGAGAATAGAAACTTATTAAACCTTAAATAAGTTCATCTGAACTAAACTAAACACCTAAGAAGTATGAGCTTCCCCAATTTAAAAAAGAAATAGGAAGTTTCTAAATCTTGGGCTCTGCACACATCATAATTAAATAAATAACATAAATAGAAACTATGTAGGCTAAAGCACTAATTTTAACACTCTTATTTGCTTTTGGTGTTCTTTGGTGAAATGGTAGGATGGTGGAAGTGATCTGGTGAGCTTTTGGTGTTCTTTGGTGAAATGTTTCTTTGGATTCGGCATGAAGGGCAGTTGATCCTCTCTCTTCTGTTTCAAATGGAATCAATGAGTAACTCTTTTCAATTTTGACTGCATTTGCTTGCTGCTCCTACTTTTTTTTTGAAGCTTTCTTATTCAGCAGTGTATGGTTTTTTTTTTCTTCACTGCAGGAGAGGACCTCAGCTGGTTTTTTTTTTTTTTGAGTAGGAACACATGGTTGGTTCAGTCTAATGGAGCACACAACAGTGTTGGTGGATGAGATGATGACTTCCTATCAAGATTGATGGGAAAATAGAGAGGCTGGGAAAATATAGGGCACTGTGAGGGTTGTTTATCAGGTGAGTTATGCTATGTTTTTTATTTAATTGCAGCAGATCAAGGAAGTGACCCAACATTTCAATGTACGTATACTATCTATTTGTGAGTTTTTTTTTCTTCACTGCAGGAGAGGACCTCAGCTGGTTGTTTTTTTTTTTTGAGTAGGAACACATGGCTGGTTCAGTCTTGGAGCACACAGCAGTGTTGGTGGATGAGATGATGAGTTTAGGATCAAATTTGATGGGTGTGAATGTTGCTTTGATAAAGGTTTGTGCTTTACTTTCAGTTTTTTCCATTTAGCATTCTTGCACTTCACCATTATCATATACATGTTGAAATGCGTGCCTTACAAAGCTTGATAAATAATCCAACTCAACTTAAAAAAGGTCCATCTTATACATACATTGTTCGATATCTCCTATGCGTAGAAAAATAGCTACAGTGACACCCCAAACTCACAACAACAACAAAACTTCGATCCCTAAATCGGATGTGCTTCTTGCTCCTACTTTTTTTTTTTTGAAGCTTTCTTATTCAAGCGGTGTATGGTTTTTTTTTTTTTTTTTCACTTTGCAGGGAGAGGACCTCACTGGTTGTTTTTTTTTTTTTTTTTTTTTTTAGAGTAGGAACACATGGCTGGTTCAGTCTTGGAGCACATAGCAGTGTTGGTGGATGAGATGATGAGTTTAGGATCAAATTTGATGGATGTGAATGTTGCTTTGATAAAGGTTTGTGCTTTTCTTTCAGTTTTTTCCTTTTAGCATTCTTGCACTTCACCATTATCATATACATGTTGAAATGCATGCCTTACAAAGCTTGATAAATAATCCAACTCAACTTAAAAGTTCAATTCTTCTTATTTTAATGCTAAAAGCTCCATGTTATTCTCATTGCACCTATTACAATCCCCATAATGTTGTTAATGCTTTCATCTTAATTTTCAAAGAACTAAATCAAAGTCAACAATGTGTGTGTTGTTTCTACTTTGTTTCAGTGTTTTATTACGACTTGTTGTCGTTGTTGTCTTTTTTTGAATTGAATGAAAATTGGGTCTCCATAAGGAACTTCATGTATTGACTATGGTGTTGTATTTAATGTTTAATATGAGTTAATTTTCTTTCATGTTCCTTATTAGCTCTAGTACTCCTCTCTACCTACATATGTGTTGAATTGACAAAAGACCAAAGCAAACTCAATCGTAAAGAAATTAAGAAATAGGTTCGAAGCCTACTTTTTATGTATGATTATTATTACTTCTATGTTTCTTCAAATCCACCATTTTTCTCATTCGCTTCCAATGTACATCCTTAGTTCAATAATCTCTCCTTTTGCCTACTTCTTTCAGGTGCAAAATCACTGGTTGTTGTCCTCAGATGGAGAATCAGAAATGCTTCAAAGCTGCGTTATAGTTATTATATGAAGTCCTTTTTGCTATTCTTATTTTGACCAGTCATGTTGGAGTGTTGGTGATTGGATGTGTTGAACATTAGATGGATTTTGTTCTTGGTTTATTAAACTTAATTCTTTATGTGCATATTTATAGGATTGTAAGTGTTCTTTTTTTTTGTTGTTGAACAATAGGATTGGTGGTTTTTGTGTATACTTCCAAATTTGGAGCTTTTGTAATACATGACAATTTTCCGTGGATATATAATTTTTTTGGCAAATTTTGAGTTTCACATTTTTTTCTTTTTCTTTCGAATATTTGTTGATATATATTGTCGATGTATGAATGTGCAATTTGGCTTTTTTGTGGGATGTTAGCACCCCCAAGGAGTTGTTGGAGGGGGTGCAGGCGATGGAGTAGGTCATATGGTTGGAATTTGAATTTTTAGGTAGGAGAAACAATTGGATTATGTTTCTGTGTCATAATTAAACAAAACAGAAAATTAGAGACGGATTAGCAACGGAATTCAAATATTCCGTTGCTATTCCGTCTCTAATTTTCCAGAAATATATGTATGAATCACAAACGGATCAGAGACGGAAATAAGAATTCCGTCTCGATTCGTCGCTAATCGTAAACGGATACAGAGACGGAATCAGACACGGAAATATCCGTATCTGAATCCGTTTCTAATCAGAGACGGAATCAGAGACGGAACATTTGCATTCCGTCTCTGATTCCGTTGCTGATTAGCAACGGAATCAGAGACAGTATTCATAAATTTATTAATTACGTCTAAGATTCCGTTGCTAATCAGCAACGGAATCAGAGACGGAATGCAATTACAAATGTACCATTTCGAAATAAATTCCATTTCTGTTCCGTCTCTGTTCCGTTTCTAATTTTCGTCTCTAAATCCGTCTCTAATCAGAAACGGATTTTTTCCATCTCTATTCCGTCTCTAATCAGAAACGGAATCCATTTTCCGTTTCTGATCGAATCAGCGACGACGTTTTCAGAGACGGAACTCATTCCGTCTCTGTTCCGTTTCTGATTGCAATTAGAGACGGAATTTTTGCAAATCAGAGACGGAAAATTCCATTTCTGATTTGCTGTTTTTTTGTAGTGAACATAAATGGCCATGATGGGGCCAATCTTGCGCAATCAGATGAGAACTCTAAGACATCAAAAGTTCATGTTGCAGAGCTAATATGATATTGCCAGAAGCATTCATGGATCTGAGCGATGCATGACCAGGAGGATGCAAGCCAGGGGAGCTAATATTCACATCCCATCAACCCAACTGAGAATGCCCAACCAGGGAGTTTTTTTAGAAGATAACTCAATGTTGGGAATGGACTGCACCTTATATGATCCTGTAATAAGCTTCCAATCTCAACAACCTGACCATGGGAATGATGGTGATGATGTGATATCTAGATGACGGCTCTGATATCTTTATTTTCTCTGTGTAATCTTTTTTTGAGTGTTATTATCGAGAGGTCTATGTTTGTAATCTTATGATTTGAATAATGCCATATATGCTCAACTTTGATACAATTGCTTTGGTATGTTAACATTTGATACAATGGTTTAGTTTGATGTGCTGAATTTTTTTCTCATATGATACTTGCAAATATTTCAATCTATCAAAAATTGTCTTTACTTGTTCAATTCATTCATATTTTATTTATTTACTTATTTATTCGTTTATGATTTATGAGGAATTTTTTTTTTTGTTAGAAACCCAACTTAAGTTTTAAACCTCGAGGACAATGTTCAAATGAGTTTGGGAGTATTAAATGAAGTGAAGTATGATGAAGCAAAGTATGGAAGAAATGAGAGGTAGAATATAGTTGAATATTATGAATTTTTCAAAAAATTTCCATAATATAGGTAATATTTTCCCATTTCATTTCATTTTATTTTATTTAGTTAAGAAAATAGAATTAAATATAATTTGGATTTAAATTGAAATGATATATTTTTATTACACATGAAAATACATATTTTATGATGGAAAGGAATTGTTATACCCTATATGACTTCACCTACATTGTGTACACACTAAAAGAGTTTAGAAGGGATTGATTACTTTGTGTTAGAAATTATAAAGGGTGGAAGATCTAAATGATAGAAAAGGAAATAGCCAATAAATCTTACTTAGTTGAAAAAATCCTTTGTTGACTATTGTGAAAGCAAGAAGAGGTAACAAGAGTTTTTAAAATAAGAAAATAGAGAGACCCACAATTTCGAAAAGAAATAGAGCAGGGAATCTGGTAATGGAAAACTTGAGGAAGAATTCCTATAAAAAATAACGCATTCCAAATGAAATGGAGCATAGAACTATAGGAATATAAAAAACAATGTAAAGAAGAAGAAAATTAATATACGATTGAAAAAGAAAGAAAGAAAGAAAGATATAGAAAAAATGAAGGATGTTTATGAAAACTTTTCAAATAAAAGATTTAGCTCGAATGCTTATAGCTACATTTAGTGAAGTATATCTTTTTATTCCAACAAATGGATATAAAATGATGATTACTTATGAATAAAAGTTCCTATCGACTTTGATTGTTGTGATATAGTAAGAATTATTTAAAAATGAGATTGATTAAGTGATTTTTATATCTTGAGATTCTATATTAGTTATCGTAAGTTTGATGCTTGTCAGTGGAGATTAAGAAAACCTATATAATGCCTTGACCTTGGTGATTCGTTTAACTTTCAATTATGTGGTGTATTGCATAATTAGGAGGTTGAATTGTCAAAAAAAGGGGTTGTTCTTTAATTTTTTTCTATTTTATCATGATTTTTATTTTTATGAAGGTTATAAGTTTTAGTTTTAATATCATTTAAATTTAATAATAAAATTATATAATTATGAAATCAAAACGAGGGAAGAGAAGGGAATATGATTAAGAATATTTTTTTTCTCAGAACAACTGAGTGATATGTTCGGGGGTACTTATTATGTCAATTATTATACATGTTTCATAATTCATTTCAGGTTATTTTAGATGTAAAATACTATATTACACAGGTTTTTCTCTTATTTTTTATATTTCAGGTAATAAATGTAATACATTAAGAAATGAATGAAAAAAGGGAACATTATGAATGAATTAATCTAATGGAAAGAATGTGCAAAGAATCATCACTAAGGAACTTAGGAAAATTTGGGTTTTATAGCCAACAATTCTTGTTCACTCACAATCGCTACAAAAATCGATTGACACAAGATAAAAATAGGAGTTTAGTTTTACGGATGTATCCAGTGATTCCACTTACACATGAATCGCTGAGGAATCGCTGGAGGAGATCTCAAGAATTTTAAATAACCACGATTAGTTCGAGTTAATTTGGGATGTTTACTACCTAAAATACTATAAATAGAACCGTTGTGTTTCGAAATTAGTTGCTCTCGAGTACGTAGATCAAAATTCCATTACTCTCGTTGCCATTGTCCATTGCTTATTTTCATAGTTTATTTTTATATTTTATTGTTCATTGCTTTTAGAGAAGACTTGAAGATTTAAAGTATTTAATTCAGAGTAATTTATCTATATATTCTATTTATATTATTGCAATGTAATTTGTGATTATAAGTGAGTAGTTAGTTGATCTAAACAAAGTCCTAAAATAAACTAGATCGGTTTTGCAATGTAGTTATGATGGTATATGCTTAATTATTTAAACTTAATTATATTCTTTAATTCATTGATTTAATAGGTTATTATCTATTGATCATAATCATGAACTTTATATGGCATACATAGTCTAAAATGTGTATTGTAATATTTTGATTCCTTATCTAATTTAAACTAGTAACTAGGATTGTTTGAAAGGCGAACCCTATTTAGATATCCTAGGTAAATTTAGGATTTAAATCTCATGTTGAAGTGGCTTTTTGAAGATATTAGATTTTGTGGTTCGAGGTTTGCATAAAGTCAAGTTCGATTTATTGCATTAAGTTAATATCTTTGTGTAAATAAAGGGGTTACAACAACAACAACAACATACCCTCAGTCCCAAATTAACTGGGGTCAGCTACATGGATCGAACTTTTCCATTGTGCTCGATTAAGTGCAATTGATGGTGAGCTTTGCAAATCATTTAAACCCCTCCTAATTAATGCATCCCATGTTAATTTGGTCTACCCCTACCTCGTCGAATTTCTACAGTTTCTATTGAGTCAAGTTTTCTAGTTGGAGCATTTGTAAGCGGTCTTTGCAGGTGACCAAACCATCGCAACCACCATTCCCTAATCTTTGTATCAATTGATGCTACTCCTACTTGTCTTTGAGTTTCTATATTTCCTATTCTATCTTTACGAGTTTTATCACACATCCACCAAAGCATCCTCATTTCTGCTACGTTAATTTTATGTAATTGTTATTGCTTTACCGCCCAACATTCACTTCCATAGAGCATAGTTGGCCTAATTGTGGTCCTATAAAATTTTTCGTGTAAATAAAGGGGTTAGCTCAATAAAATTAGAATGTGACTTTTTCATTGGTACAAGGAGAATAAATGGTTGGCTAAAGGTTGTTTACTTAGTTTTGATTAGACTTTAATCATTAATATGCTTTATTAAGTATGCTTATAACTATATTGATAGAAGTTACATGTTTGGAATATAAAACAAGTTTATGCTTCATAGTTCAAGACATTTGCTTAGATATTTATTTATATTGAATTGAATTGGATTTATTTGATTGATATTGAAATATTAAATGAAATTAATTTAGTATAATTAGTTAAGTTAATTATTAGTGAGTTTAATTATTCAATCAAATTAAAGTAAAAATAATAAAAACCATTAAAAGTCATTTTTCCTAGAGAAGTTTGATAAATCTCTGTGAAGACGATTCCCACTTACCACTTGATATGTGTGTAATTGTGCTATATTTCACTATGTATTTATGTGCTTTATAAGACTAAAATCTCCAATTTATAGCACTAAATCTTTGTTTTTGTGTTTTCCAGACCAAAAGAGGCAATTTGATGGAAAAGAATAAAATTGAGATCTTTTGGAGTGTATTTCATGATTGGCAATGAAAAGTGCACTTGCACATATCTCAAGACAGTCACGTGGGAGACACATTGTCCATGTTGATTGTTTGGTGGTTCAAAAATAGTTTTGTGATGCTTTGGTTGAAGTAATTGAGCAAAAAATGGGTAAGTACAAGTGTTAATGCAGTGTGGTTCAACATCTCTTTGATTCTCCTCGAGACACGCATTTTATATAGATCAAGAAGGATGGAAAGTCGAGTTGATGCAACAACAAACATAAATAGAGCACACAATGAACAAGAAGCTATCCACAGATGCCTTTATATCTGCACTAGATTCGGATTGGATGAAGAAACTAATTAAGTTGAAGATGGGCCAACACGTCTTCCCATCTTCACATGTTTCCATCATCCACGATCTGCCTCGAGTTTTATGGATGATCTTAGGCGTAAGAGTTCTCCTATCCTTCCCTCTCTCTTTCTATGAGCGACTCCTATCGAGCCCCCCCATAATTTGCCTCGATTCATGTGCCACCCTTCCAACAATGATCAAAGACTATAGATTTGTTGGGTTTTGGGGTTCATACGCAACGAAAATCACAAAACAATTTCGACAAAAACCCCAACAAGATCTGAATCTAATTCCATTAAAAACGTTTAAACCATGAAAACTTAATCATACCTCAGTCGCAATATACCTTTCTTTAGGTTGATCGATCTCTAAGGCGCTGCCAACGACGAACCCCCTCTACCAGCAGTCCATACGTGAAAGGCGATCGAGATTCGAAGTGCTAGCTTCGAGAGAATACCAAACTTTTTGTTTCTCTCCAAAACGATCCAAAGCGTACCAGAAAACCCTAATTCGTTTCCGAAACGAAAATAGAGTTTCAGCCCTTAATCTTTCGTACGTGTGTTCTAACTTAAAGCGTCCACTTAAACAACCCTTGTATATAGACGGTTAGGTAAATTACACATATACCCCTACTTAAAGAAGTATAAGTATAATACACCACAAGGACGTTTCTATCATGAGTTTTATCATATAAATTCGTTTTTCTGAACCATCTTAAAATCTCGCAAAACCATTCTTAGTGTCCGACCCAATAGGCTCATACAACGTTGGCAGTGTACTAAAACACATATTGGTATACAAGTCATAAGCGACCTCTAGCAAGACATTATGACTACCCAAGTTGTACGAATATCAAATCGATACAACCTAATCAATAATGTATACAACATCCTTTTGTCACACGATATCCTTTTGGTCAAACATAAGGCATGGAATTGTCATCCAACATGTTCAATCGTACTAGTCTCGATCTCTAGGTAGACTGAAAACATCCAAGTGACATTGATCAATATCAATTCATTTAGACTGGGCCCTTTAACAATCTAACACATCGAGAAATCCACTGGATATCTCTCTTTATATGAGAGGGACAAATTCTATCTTGATTACACAACTTCATCACATTCGTCAGTAACCAATCACAACCTTTATAACTGTCCAGTTAAAGATAACGTTTGATTGTGTTAAATCACCGTGTTCCTAATGTTGAAATATCTGGTAATCTCAAGTCAGAGGACTGAAACAATATACCTATCAAGAGAAATAACTATGACTTAATCCATGTGATGTTCTCATAGCGTGTCGATCCAGTACTTTGTTCCCTAACAAGTACTCGTGATCTTGATTCGTATCCTTATACGTATAATCATCATATGATCATCAATAAAGACTCAAAACTAGTATTAATTCATTATAGTTCCCAGTATAATACTCGAGTAGAGACATTTAGGATATTTTCGTAAATACCCATGGATCTTATTATAATGTTAACGTGCAAATTAATTATAATAAATTGCAAACGAAATCCTCTATTTTATTAACTAAAAGTATTCATAAAGACGGTTAATGGATTGACCTAGGGCACGTGCCCCGACATCTCCCACTTGCATTTGGGCCAATCATACATGCATCTAATGCCTAATGATCTAACATGACCATCATGTTTTGCTTGTGGAAGAGCTTTTGTCAATGGATCCGCAACGTTGTCTTCAGTTGGTACTCTACAAATCTTCACGTCTCCTCTCTCAATAATTTCTCTGATGAGATGAAAACGCCTGAGTATATGTTTGGATCTGTGGTGTTATCTAGGTTCCTTGGCCTGTGCTTTTGTCCCTTTATTGTAACAATACAAACAAATAGGGTTAGCAATACTTGGAACGACGCCTAGTTCATAAATGAACTTTTTGATCCAAACTGCCTCCTTTGCTGCATCGGAGTTGCAATATACTCAGCTTCAGTTGTAGAATCTGCCACAGTCTTTTGCTTTGAACTTTTCCAGCTTACTACACTCTCATTCAAAGTAAACACATATCCAGACCGCGATCTAAAATCATCTATATTAGTGTGAAAACTTGAATCTATGTAACCATTTACAACTAGATCATTTTCAAAACCTCCATAGACCTAGAACACTTCCTTAGTCCTTCTTAAGTATTTATGGATGTTCTTTACTGCTATCCAGTGACTCTCACAAGGATCCGACTGATATTTGCTTGTAGTGCTCAAAGCATATGATACATCAGGTCGAGCGCATAACAAATCCTTTATTTTGCTAATATCTCCTAATCTAATTTGTTATTTATCTCTTATCAAATAGAAATTTCATAACATAATAGATATAATGAGATTTGCAAATAATTTCAAAAATAATAATTTGCAATTTCGGTCCTCATCCAAATAATCACAAACATGTAATTGAATCATGAACTACTATCCCAATCGAATCTAATCATATTAGTTTTGAATTAATATTCAGACTTATACGATTTAAGAAACTTAAAATAATGTAACCTAAATATGCATACTGAATTACAGAGATTTCATCCATGTATCAATACACGAAAAATAAAGATTATACCTAATGGTGTCATGGATCACAGAACACGAAATTCAAATCATTAAAATTATTCGAATTAACCTAACATGGTTACTAGCATGTACGAAACTGATTTCAATTAAATCACGAATATGTGTATCATATACACAAAACATGATAATAAATCTCACAGAAAACTTTTTTATATCACATATACATCAACTATTAACATGCTTTCAATCATATATCATGTATATATCAGAAGAAAACATGCAATGAATTTAATGGAATCAAACTCGAAGGCTCTGATACAACTGTTGGGTTTTTGGGTTCATACGCAGCGGAAATTACAAAGCAATTTTGACGAAAACCCCAACAGGATCCGAATCTAATTCCATTAAAAACGCTTAAACCATGAAAACTTAATCATACCTCAGTCGCAATATACCTTTCTTAAGGTTGATCGATCTATAAGGCATTGCCAACGACGAACACCCTCTACCAGTAGTCCACACACGAATGGCAGCCGAGATTCGAAGTGCTAGCTTCAAGAGAATACCAAACTTTTTGTTTCTCTCCAAAACGATCCAGAGCATACCAGAAAACCCTAGTTCATTTCTGAAACGAAAATAGAGTTTCGGCCCTTAATCTTTCGTACGTGTGTATAACTTAAAGCGTCTATTTATACAATCCTTGTATATAGACGGTTAAGTAAATTACACATATGCCCCTACTTAAAGGAGTATAAGTGTAATACACCACAAATACGTTTCTGTCATGAATTTTATCATATAAAATTCATTTTTCTGAACCATCTTAAAATCTCGCAAAACCATTCTTAGTATGCGACCCAATAGGCTCATACAACGTTGGCAGTGTATATAAAATTCTTTTGTCACACGATATCCTTTTGATCAAACATAAGGCCGGGAATTGTCATCCAACATGTTCAATTGTACTAGTTTCGATCTCTAGGTAGACTGAAAACATCCAAGTGACATTGATCAATATCAATTCACTAAGACTATGCCTTTTAACAATCTAACACATCAAGAGATCCACTGGATATCTCTCTTTATATGAGAGGGATAAATTCTATCTTGATTACACAACTTCATCACATTGCTCACACAGTAACCAATCACAACCGGTTAAAGACAACGTTTGATTGTGTTAAATCACTGTGTTCCTAATGTTGAAGTCTCTGGTGATCTCAAGTCAGAGGACTGAAACAACATACCTATCATGAGAAACAACTATGACTTAATCCATGTGATGTTCTCATAGCGGCTCGATCCAGTACTTTGTTCCCCAACAAGTACACGTGATCTTGATTCGTATCGATATACGTATAATCATCATATGATCATCAATCAAGACTCAAACTAGTCTTAATTCATTATAGTTCCCAGTTTAATGATCTACTAGGGACATTTAGGATATTTTCATAAATACTCATGGATCTTATTATATTGAAAACATGCAAATTAATTATAATAAACAACAAACGAAATCCTCGATTTTATTAACTAAAAGTATTCATAAAGACAGTTAATGGATTGACCTAGGGCACATGCCCCAACAAGACCCCTCATCGGTGCATGTCTCATCTTGATAAACCCAAGATGCAACGAATTACAAAAAATTCGATTATTAGGAATCGAATTTGAGGGATATTTTCTCTCTTCTCAGGGGATGAAATACATAAAAAATCTCATCTCCTGTCTCAGTAATTATATTTTCCCCTCTTTTCTTCATCATTTTTTCTTTTATTTTTAATGGTGATTTCCAAGGCTGCACTCGGCTAACCTATTATCTAGGTCAAGGAGAATAATAAGTGATTTATGAGATTGATGTATTAAATTTCATATTTTTCATTATAGTCTTGTATTTTCAATTGCACTGCTTTATATATTCAAATAGAGTCTTTACTTTGCTGACGTTTAAATGCATTGTAAATTAGTTAGGTTAGAGATTATTATCAGTGATCCTAGCGACGCTCTGTAAGGGGGATTACATTTGGTTGCAAGCAGGGCCTTGTCTATTGGCAATCAATGTGCCTTTGTGTCGTCGAGATAAGAGATAGTAGTAGTTTATTCTAATTACTATTTATGGTAGGTGTTCTCATAGAGTTTAATGTTGCTAGTTCGTTGAAAGTCTACAACATATCCGACAGGTTTTGCGGCTTAGTTAGTATGTGGTTGTGTCGCACATTCTTTCCATTGACATAAGGAGAAAAATGTGGCATAAGTCATTATAAGCCTATCTATAAGATTTTACGAAAAATAATCTTTTTGAATCAAAGACTAAATCATACTTACATTGGTCTATGTGTCTCCTTGATTTGTAGTATTCATAGTTATTTCTTCTTGCATTAATTTGCTAACTTGTTAGTTAATTAGTACCTAGTTTAAATTAGGCGCGACATCAATTTTTGTCGTTCGGCGCGACATCAATTTTTGTCGCTGTTACTAGGGACTGGTGCTGATTAACTTTAGGTTGCAATTAAAATAATAGTAATATATAATAATATTAATAATAATAAATATATATTTATACACCCTTTTCTCAATTTTTGCAAGTTTACTTCATGGCTTACTGCTCCCATAATCATAATTCATATCGAGAATCATGCTACTATAGTGTAAAATGGGTTGAGCCAATTGGGCGACATTGCAGATAGGACTCACATGGATGTACCGTACTTGTTGCTAAAAGAGGAAATAATGAAGTTGTCTTTACTAACCCATCCTAGCAACGAACTTGAGAGACCTAAGCATCCTGAACTTCTTGAGCTAGAGGAACACTCCTGATCAGTTGTTGTCCATCTAAGTGACAAGGAAGAGGAATCAAACAAAGAACTCAAGTTGATCTCCATGACCAATTCTCATGATTGCATAACTTCTTTAAAAAAGAAATTTGAGAAGGAAGTTGAAGTCACTTTTAAAAGGTTAATTGAGCCTCATAAAGAGAGCAAGGAAGACCAACCTATGGCGTTGGTTAAACCACCCCCCAAATCACACATACGAGTTGAATTCAACATGGATCACTCAGGATTTTCTACACTATCGACACCTTTGTGTTGAATGGTCCAGATGAGCCAAAAACTTATGTCTTAGAGGTCCCTGATGAGCTCCAAATTCTGAAGGAGGGTAGGTCAATGTCATTGCTTAAAACTACGGTAAAGCCGTTTGTTTGAGTCTACTCCCAAGTAGTGGGTGTCACGTGATCATTTACGCTAAGTCTAGCCATAGACTTGAGAGAAGGTGCTTGTTGGGAGGCAACCTAACTTTTATTTTATTTATTTAATTCACTTAATTCTGGTTTAGTTTAGTTTAGTTTAATTTGTAGTTTCTTAGATGTCTAATAAACTCCTTCATTTTTTGGACATTTCAGGTTTATGATAATAATTGAGCATTAAAGGAATAAGAAAGTACTTTGTGTTTGATGTCAAGTTTAATTTTGGATATCATTTTTGTTTGCATGATAGAGCATTTTTCAGGATATTGACTACTTATTCAAATTTACATGTTTTGAGACTTGGTTGGAAGTTAAAAACTGACTTAAGTCGCTGCTTTAATGGCAGATCTTTAAGTAGAACCCAAAACTATAAATTATATTCCACCATCTTGTAGATTTTACCTTTAATTGGAAGACTTCAGGCTCGCAAGTGTTGGTTGGAACCTTTTTAGTCAACTCCTTTGTTTAATAATTCTCTCTTATCATGTCACTTCTTTGGTGTTTTTACTTAATCACCTAGTTTACAGAGAGATTGTATGTGTTTTTCATACTTTTTGAAAATAATGTGATACTTTTGGGCAGTTATTTTGACACACTACCTTGCACAACATATGATTTGCATACATTTACAGTTTTTCATATATTTATTTCATTTCATTCCGATTTCTTTTCTTCTATTTTTACTTTCACTTGTTCTTTTGGAATGTATATTGGTTGTCCTACTTTCTTGAACCTTGAAGACAAGGATTGGGATAGGTTTGGGGTACGTAGCTATGCAGGTTGGATGGAATGTATTAGATAAACAAGATGTAAAGGATTATTGTAAGATTTTTGAAATTTTCAAATTTTTTTTCAAACTTTTGGCAAAATATAAGTAATATAGTTTCATTTCATTTTAAAGATTGATGTTTTGGTAGGTTGGTTAGACACTTCCATACTTGTGAATTCGTTCTTTTTATTTTTCCATTCGTTGTTTTTGAGCTTAAATGAATGCCCAATTACAACTTCGGATATTGGTGGACAATTTAGAATTGAAATGTGGATTGATGTTGCCATGAATGGACTAGACCTTGAGTAGAGTTTAAGTGAATAAATTTATTCTTATGATTGGTCTACCGTACTAAGTCTACATCAACGAATGCTAGTGTGGAATCAAGGAAAAAGAGTAAACTAAAACTCTACATATTCCAAGGTAGGTTGCAATCCATTTACAACTGGGTAATAACTTAAGAATAAGTTTTGGGTAAGATATAAGCCTTGTTTGTTAAATGCCCTTTGTTTTTAACCCACCTATTAAGTTATCATTAGTTAACTCGATTGAGCCAACACAACCTAACTCTTTCATCACCTATCATGAAAGCTATAAACCATTAGCCTATAATAATTTACCTATTTAGAAGCTAGTGTTAGACTTGAAATCATAAAAAATAGACATGAAAGAAGAAGAAGAAGAAGAAGAAGAAGAAGAAGAAAAAAAGAAAGCAAAAAAATTATAAGAGTGTAATATTGTTTATATACCCAAAACAAAGGGAAATTGATCTTGATGAAAAATTAATAAATGAAGTCATGATTATAATGCTCCACATAAAAATGATATCTAATGGAAATGAAGTAGGGAGACGTGTTGACAGAAAAATGAGAGTTCTACTTAAAAAGGTATCCACAGGAAATAGAGCAGGGAGCCGTGTGGTTAGAAAAATGAGTGTCCCCTCGAAGATGATATTCGCAGGAAATGGACCGATGAGCTGGATGGTTGGAAAAAGGCGAGGACCGCATAATGTGAAAAAAAAAGATTGAGTAAGGTGCAGTGTAAATAAATTCATGTTCTCTAAAAATCCTTCGATAAGTCTAAGTCTAAAATTCTCCAACATTTTAAATCCCTAAATTACTTCTCTTTTTCATCCAAAACCAACCACTATAATCCATAAAAGAATTCTATTGACTCCAAATAATATTTTAAATGTGTTAGTGGAATGATTGTATAAGTTATATTTGTGGAATCTCATTATTAAATGCTCCATTTAGAGATTGCATATTTTTGGCCCGTTAAAAGTCCCGAGGTAACTCATGATTAGTTGATGACTTTATTCTTGATATATCCTAGTTTTTTGCAAAGTATACTTTGGGAATGTAGCCAAAATATCTTAACTTAAAGGAATAGGCTTTGCATAAGTGTTCTTCGTTTCCATATGGAAAATTTGTGAAATATTGGACGAAATTATTTAAGTTAAAGTGGGGTATTGCTTAAGCTGAAATGTATCTTGTCAATGCAATTTAAATGTCTTATACTTCATTGCTAGAGACGAGCAATTGTTTAAAATTATGGGTATTTGAGTGTGCAATTGTGCTATATTTTACTATGCATTTATGTGCTTTACAAGACTAAAATCTCCAATTTATAGCACTAATCCTTTATTTTTGTGTTTCAGGACGAAAATAGGCAATTTGATGAAGAAGAAAGAAATTAGGAACTTTTAGAGTGGATTTTATTATTGGCATTGAAAAGTGCACTTTCACATATCTCGAAGCAGTCGCGTGAGACCCGCATTGGTCCATGTTGATTGTTTGGTGGTTTGGAACTAGTTTTGTGATACATTGATGTTAAAGGAATTGAGCAAAAAATTGCTAAATACAAGTGTTAATGCAGTGTGTTTCGGCATCTCTTGCATTCTCCTCGAAAAACGTATTGTGTGCAGATCAGGATGGATGGATAGTCAAGTTGGCGATGGATAGTCAAGTTGGCACATGAACAGACGTATATGGAGCACACAATGAATAAGAAAATGTTTAGAAATGCCCTAAGATTAGCACCAAAGTCGGATTGGATGAAGAAAATAATTAAATTGACGTCGGGCCTACACGTTTTCCAATCTTCACACGTTTCCATCTCCCATGATCCGCCTCGAGTTGTGTAAGCCCCTTAGTCATTAGGATGACCGGCCAACCTAGATTATCTTAATCCCTTGATAATCTTGTCAGCCTAATCCATTATTTTAGTTTTGACCTTAATATACTTTTCATTAAGATCCTTAATAATTCTCTAAAACTAAATTTATATCCTTAATGAAACTTGATTCATGATTTGTTCAATTGGAGCAAATTAAGAAATCATATCTGTATTGTGTAAAAATTATTGCAGCACCTTCACTAAAAAAGGAATGCAGGGAAACTTCCGCCTAATAGACATCGGAATTGGGAAAAGGCTTAGAAGGACTCACAACACCCAACAATTCACAATATATATCAAATTTAAATTTATAAACTAACCTAGAGTCTCCATTAGCTTAATTTCAACTTTACAATCCCAAAGTAGACCAAAATTGAAACTTAAACCTTCTCAACTTATTTTAAACTAACTTAGGAGACTCTCTTAATATTTTAATGAAATCTCATGCCCTACACTGACCCCAAAGACCCCTAAACAATGTATATTTATACAATTTATAACAATTATTTACTTTATATTTTGAAAACCATCACAATGATATTTGAGTCTTATCCATTCTTCCCTTGTTTTCATATAGAATATGACATCATCAAAAATAACTTTAATATGTCAGGTAAGTAAACATCTACGTTATTATGTACTCATGCAATTGTTAGTCTGATACATAAAGACATGTAATTGTATTTCTAAATAATCAATAAGATATTGTGTCAACATGACATTCAATCCCCTTTATTTTAGTCTTACTAGCCAGCGTTTGAGGTAAATTTAAAATTCATTTCAAGCAAACCAAGCTCCAAACCAAGCTTATCCCTTATCCCCGTGCAAAATATGATGCAATTATAGGTATATACATACTCAATAAATAATAAAGATCACTATAAGGTTTACTTACCACTAAACAAACTCAAAGTTTGTTGCGAAGCCTCACACAATGTTCAAAAACTTTCACATACTTTAAAACTATTCCCCGAGGCTTATCCTGAGTGGTTTGGAATCATCAACGTTACCTAAAACCATTGAGAACTCAGGATAATTTATATTCGAATTTCATAAATTTTCAACCACTTTCTGAGTTATTTTTGGTATTCTCAAGTTCTAGAACCCTGAATCACTCCAAATCAACTCTTCATATGTTCAACTCCCAATTTCAACACCAAATTCTAGTTCATTATTGAAAATTAACCTTAACTAGGCTTTAAATAATTCTCGGACATTTGAAGACATTTTCGAGTATCGTAGCACGTATTGTGAGGAAACCCAATAAAAATCCTCAAGAACATTCTGAATTCTCATTTTCATAAAAATCTAGAATTTCAATTTATTTTGACTCATAATATTTTTTTATTTTTTTCTATTTTTCTGCAATTTTCTCAACTTCTAGCCTTTATTATAAAATGAGGTTTAACCCCTGACCAGGACCGATCCAGTCTAGGGATCAAACCCCCTTCTTCCTCCCGTCTCCTTTATAGATCATTCGCTATCTTCTATTTTTTTCATTTTTTTTTCATTTCTGGTTGGGTTAACCTATCTCCAAGGCATGTCTGGGTAGGGGAGACAACCCCCTGCCGCCCCTTTTCTCAAACAAACTGCTAGCAATTCGTCTGAGCCTCCCAATCCACCTTCCATCTCCATCGTAACAATCTCTCTAACCAACGTCGACAACAAACAACAACCCAACACCAATAAATAACAACACATAAAATTGCATAACATTCTCTTTTAGTTTTGACCCTATCTCTTTCAGGTTCATACCATCTCTCATTCCCTTCTCTCACTTTGGACTTCGATTTCGATACACTGACGAGGTGGTGTGTGTTCTATTTAGATAAATATTAGATTTCCTCGAGGTTCACGTGTATGAATCTCAAGGCCGGTCCTAAGAACATAAATAAATGTGTTACTACTTAAAGTGACACGGAATTGAACACATGTATACACTTATACATTGAGATGTGGTTGCACGTATCTCGAAGCATCACAATGCCGACCGCATCATTGTACACACATCTGATTACAATATTCATTGCTTCGACTCAAATATAACACGTATCTCGAGGTGAATCTAATGTATGATATAATTTGATTTAAAACTTAGGATTTATTTTCGTACATTTTTATTTACAAACCATATATATATGTATGTATACCTATGTGTTTTCACGACTATAAATTCTCCACGCGTGCCAAAGAGCACCTTAGGGCGTTCACACTATTATACATCCCACGCGTGTCACCCTCGACCCCGAGTGTCACTAGGCACCCATTAATTTATTAATTATTCTATTTAATTTCATGATTATCTCTAATTTTTAGGTCCAAACTAAATCTCAAAAAATACCCCAATTTCGTCAAAATTGGAGAAAGTTCCCAACGCGCTCTGAAACTCGTTGACACAGTGTATACACTTCAACTTAACCCTATTTCATTTCGAATAGAGTATAATACACCAATTAGTCATGCAACACACAAAAATAATATTTAAACTTTTGATCTTTGATCCGTAATGCTGAGGTTTCACCTCAGATACTTAAATCCCAAATTAAGTCTGAAAATACTTGAGTAATATCCTATTCAAGTTTATAAAATTCTCGGATTTTACAAGTTGCGTGGATGATCCTAAGCTCACGAGTCCTCCCATCCTTCTCTCTCTTCTCCTGTGAGCGACTCCTGCCGAGTTCCCCCATAATTTGTCTCGATCCGCATGCCAACCCTTCCAACTACGATCAGATACCACAAATCCTTCCTTGGTACATTTGTTATCTTGATCACCCTAAGATGTAACAAATTACAACAAACTCGTTTCTTCGGAATCAAATTTGAGATTTTGAGGGATATTTTATCTCTCTTCCAAGGATGAAATATATAAAAAAACTATCTTCCCCCATTCTTACTCATCTATTCTCCTCCTCATTTCTTCATCCTTTTTTTCCTTTATTTTTAATGGTGATTTCCACGGCCTTACTCGACTAACCTATTGTCTAGATCAAGGAGACATGTAAGTTATTTTTGAGATTCATGTATTAAATTTCATATTTTTTATTATTATCTTGTATTTTCGATTACAATCCTTTATATATTCAAATACAACCTCTACTTTTCTGATATGTAAATGCATGTGCACATTAGTTAGGTTAGAGATTATTGCCAGTGATACTACCGCCTCTTGGTAAGGGGGATTACGTTTGGTGGCAAGCTGGGCCTTATCTATTGGCAATCAATGTGCCTTTGTGTCGTTGAGATAAGAGATAGTAGCAGTTTATTCTAATTACTACTTATGGTAGGTGTTCTCACAGAGTTTAATGCCGCTAGTTTGTTGAAAATCTACAGCATATCTGCCACGTTTTGCAGTCTAGTTAGTATATGATTTTGTCGCACATTCCTTCCATTGACATAAGCAGAACGAGATGGCGTGAGTCACTATAAGATTATCTGTGAGATTTTATGAAAAATAATCTTGTTGAATTGAATATTAAATTATACTTACATCAGTCTTAGTGTCTCAATGATGTAGAATTATTACAGTATTGTTACTTTAGCAGTATTTATAGTTATTTGTTCTCGCATTTATTTCCTAGATCATTATTTAATAAGTACTTAGTTTAGTTTAGTATAATGAATTCAAAACCCCTTTTGTAACTTACAGTTATCCTCAGTCTCTGTAGATTCGACCCCACTTATTGCTACTGTAAATACATAAGCACCATCAATTTAATCACATTTTAGGATACTTATTGAAATGCGAATCTACCCACTTTCACATGCACATTCAAGACTCTTCATATAGTAGGTATCAACTTGCCATCAACTACTTGAAAATTTATTGTATCGAGACAATTGATCTTCAAATCGATGCGCCACATGTCTATTATTGGCATGACATTAAATGAGGCTCTTGTATCACATAAGACATTTCTAAATTGGTGGCCATCAATGCTTATTGAAATGCATATTTCTCCAAGATCTCCTCTTTTGATTTGTTGAAGTCGCGATGTAAACTTGAACTTTGAATCCAGCTTCCTTGGAACCACCTTGATATTATTTCCTTTCGATGCTCCTTCAGAAAGTCCCTCATCTTTTTGCTTAGTTTTCCATTTTTTCTTCCCCTTCTTGTTATTCTTCAAGGCATTGATTATTTGTTGCCCGAGTCCTTCAAGTTGATATTGAATTAGTTTCGTTCCATAAAATAACTTAACCCTTTGGGCATTTACCTTAAATGCCTTACGACTATTGGTTATTACATCTACCACTCCATAAGGCCAAGTAGAAACTACCTTGAATGGTCCTGACCATCGTGATCTCCATTTTCTCAGAAATAATTTCAATCTCGAATTGAATAACAAGACCAATTGTCCTAAGGATCGGTATTCGATCCTCTTGTCGTGCCATTATCTTGATTTCTTTTTATATAACTTGGCATTTTCGTACGGGCCTAGCCTAAACTCATCCATTTTTAATAGTTTAATTAATTTGGCCTTTCCTGGAGCTTGAAGATCTATGCTGAGCTTTTTAATAGCCCAATATGCTTTATGCTCTGACGCTACTAATAAGTGACATTCTTTTCCATAGACAAACAGACACGGAGGCATGCCAATTGGAATGCTTTTCCACAATTCATATTCATAATGGAATGCCCAGTCTTTTCTCTTGATGTTTATAGTTTTTTCCAAGATGTGTTTCACTTCTATGTTGCTTACTTCTGCTTGTCCATTTGTTTGAGGATGATAGGCAAGTGAGGTCTTATACCTAAGCCCATGTTTTTTAGTAGCGTGTCCAAGTTTCTATTACAGAAATGTGATCCCTCATCATTGACTAATGCACTAGGTGTTGTGAACCGACAGAAGATGCTATTCTTTATGAATTCATTGACTACTTTTGCATCGTTAGTTGTGATTGCTACAGCTTCCACCCATTTAGAAAAATAATCCACAATATATATTCTTTTCCATTTGAAGTAGGAGATGGTCCCATGAAATCCATTCTCCATACATGAAAGAGCTCAACTTCTCGAAAAGTGGTTTGTGGAAACTCCTGCCTTCTAGAAATATTTCTTGTTCTTTGGCATTCATAGCAAGTTTTCACGAAAATTTACGAATCCTTAAATAGGTTTGGCCAATAGAACTCGCAATGCAACACTTTTGTTGTCATCCTTTGCACTCTAAATTGTCCCCATATGGTGACGAATAACATCCTTCCAGAATGCCTACAAATTCCTCATCTGCTGCACATCGTCGAATTAACCTATCATTGCATCTTTTAAATAGACATGGCTCGTTCTAAAAGTACAACTTCACATCACTCAAGAATTTCTTTCTTTGTTGCACTTGTTAAATATGGAGGGAACACTCCGCATGCCAAATATTTAACATAGTATGCAAAACATGGTGCATTTTTCTGAACATCTTGCTTGTGCACTTTTGTGATATCTCTAGCTTCTTGACTACCATTGTATTGACTTTTTCTAGCTTATACATCACTTGATCTCATCTTTGCTCATTCGTTGTCGTAGTGCTCATCATAAGAATAACACTAACTTTCTCCTTATGATTTTTTATATTATTGCTCAGAAATTGTTCTCCTTTCCTTGAACTTGAGGCAATAGCTAATTGAACAATTATCTCTCTAAGTTTATGATGGATTGTTATCTCTCATCATCCATACTATTCATAGTTTGCTTCACATTCTCTATCTCCTTCTCTTGCTTCTCATAGTGTTCCCTATTGCTCATGTCCAAGAGTTTCTCAATTGACTTCAATAAAGTCATCTCATTGCTTTGCGTTAGCTTCCCTTCTTAGACTTATTGATCAAAGCCTCTAGATAACATCTAGTGGGGCATATTCCCTGTGTCAATCTACAAAGATTATTTTATCTTATGATTTTAGTTAATAAAATTGTTATTTTCATTTGCTATTTTATTATAAGTAATTGTATGTTTACCTTATAGGAAGATTTATGAGTATTTGTTGAAATATCTTAAACGTCCCTAGTTGATCATTATACTGAGAACTATAGTCTATTAAGGCAAGCGTGAATCGTAATTGATGGTCATGTGATGATCATGCGTATAAGGATACGAATCGAGATCATAAGTACTTATTATGAGAGCAAGGTACTGGACTGAGCCACTATGAGAACACCATACATAGTAAGTCATAGGTGTTACTCATGATAGGTACATCATTAGTCCTTCTACTTGAGATTACCATAGACTTCAATATTATGAGCATGGTAATTCAACACAATCAAACATTGTCTTTAACTGGACGATAATAAAGATTGTGATTGGTTACCATGTGAATAATATGTAAAGTTGTGTAATCAAGATAGAATTTCTCACTCTCGTAAAAAGAGGATATCAATGGATCCCTTGATATGACAGACTGATAATGGTCAAGTCCATGTGAATTGATATGATCAATGTCACTTAGATGTTTTTGGTTTACCTAAAGATCAAGACTAGTACGATTGAACATTAAGGATAACTTTTCAAAGACAAAAGCATATAATATATGTTATTAATTAGGTTGTATCGATTTTGATATGCATGCTACTTGGGTAGTGATAATGCCTTACTAGAGCCGCTTATAACTTGTATACCAAAATGGTTTTGGTTCTCTGCCAACGTCGAATGAACCTATTGGGTTGCACACAAAGAATAGCTTTTCGCAATTTCAATTGGTCCGGAGTAATGAATTTTATATGATAAAACTCATGAAAAAATTCCCTTATGATTTGTTATATGAAAACTTATTAATAGGGGCATATGTGTAATTTGCTTAAACTGCCTAAATACGATAGTTGTATTGAGAATATGATTTTTTAAGTGAGGGCTTATTTACACATATATATAGAGGTTGAAATCCTAAAACGAATATAAAAAATTTTGTTTTTGCAAATTTTGAGTTCTCTGGATTTTAGGAGAGAAAGAAATCTCTTAGGGTTGGCACTCCAAATTGTGGCACCATTCGTGTGTGGATTTCCGATAGAGGATGGGTGCTTGAACTTCTTGGAGATCGAACAATCAGAGAAGGAAATCTCAAATTCAACTAAAGTTTACTTTCGTAGATCTAGTTTAATGGAACTTATTTTCGATCCTATTGGGGTTTTTCAAAAACTGTTTTGCGTTTTTCACTGCATATGAACCCCAAAACCTAACAATGGTATCATAGACATGGGCTCGATTCTATTAAATGTTTGGATGTTTTATTTGATGTATATATGACATATGTGTGAAAACATGGTCTCAATTAATGTATATGTATGATGTGCATATCGGTACTATGATAATTGTTATTAATTCATGTGTTTAATACATACACATGATTTGATTCAATGATAGAATTCATGTTTACAATATTTCGATTAATATATATTTTAATATTGAACAATGCGAATTTTATATGTTCACATTGTAGAAGTCATGTTTAGGTTAATGTGATTCTTGCTTTGGGTACATAGTTCATTTTATTCAATAATTATGTATGTAATCATGATTAGGTTAATATGATTAATTTAATATGATTCTAGTGTTGAATGCATGATTAATATTTCGTTTCTTGATTCAATTGCTTTTTTATATGAATAAGAATCGAAATTGATTTTGATCATATATCTCATTTATGGTCATGTATTAGTATATTCCTATTAGATAAGAGATAAACTTGTAATCAGATAAGAATTATAAATCGTATAAAATAGTTGATATATATAAGAAATTCTAATTGAATAAGGATTGAAAGTATCTTAAATTCTAATTGGATTAGGATAACTTATTAAGTTAGAGGTGGACCTGAATTAATTAAAAATATTTTAATTAATATCTTTGTAATTAAAATAAGGGGCAGTTTTGGTCGATTGGATTGACTAAGATAATGAGAGATTTAAGACGATTTTCAATTTTAGGAACTTGAATTCGTTGTCTAAAATTTCCTAACTTGTTTAATGAGTGTGCATGCATTGTAATATATGGTATTTATATCTTGTTTAATTTATGATAACTAAAACGAATAAAAAACCCCCATTCCGATTTTTAAGCCAAGTGACATCTATTCTCAAATACTTGTTAAGGTTTTGATCACATCAATACGGGTCTGCCTCTGTAGAGTGTATAGTGTGATCTTGGTGAGGCAGGTTGAGTAACGATTACACTACTGTTTGAAATGGTTAAACTTGATAAAGCTATCAAAACGGTTTTGGGCTTTAGGCACTAGATGAGATAAAACATGCTAAGACATAAGATGTCATAATCTCATAAAAACAACTAAAAGTTACATATGATGTAATTGGTAATTGGCACCTACCTAAATAACCTAACTCAAAGTGTCATGCCTTAGCTGTCTTGGAATTATGTGAAATATAGGTTTTAGTCCTTTAAATTAACATAGTGTTTTAAGGAGGGTTGTTAATTTAGGGGGAGTCTATTCCTCTATACCAAAATGAACTTTTGCATAATCTTTATTGTAAATTAATGGCATGTTCAAATCATACTAATCTCTTGCTACTGAGATCCATCCTTGAGAAGGATAAGTTGTCGGGGACAAACTTTGTTGACTTGTTCGGAAACTTGAGAATTTTTCTTAAGCATGAACGCAATTTGTTTGTCCTAGATAATCTTATTCCTGAAGAACCACCAGCCAATGCTTTAAGAGCCGTGATGGATGCACATACTAAGCATTTCAATGACTCAACTAATGTTGCATGCATTATGTTGGTAACTAAGGTTCATAAACGCCATAAGGACATGGAACACATGGAAGCTTACGACATGGCTACGGTGTTGAAGGAAATGTTCCAGCAGCAGGCTAGGCAAGAAAGGTTCAAGACAGTCAAGAACCTTCATTCTTGCAAAATGGCTGAGGGTGAGTTAGTTAGTCCTCATGTTCAGAAAATGAAGGGATATATTGACCATCTTGACATACTTAGATTTTGCATAAGCTAAGAATTAGCTACGGATTTGGTCCTAAATTCATTTTCTGATAGTTATTCACAAATTGTGATGAATTATAACATGAATAACATGGAGAAGTCTATCTCAGAGTTGCATTTGATGCTTAAAAATGTTGCGAATGTCAAGAAACCCATTGCTAATGTGTTGGTGGTTCAGAAAAGAAAGGCTAAAAAGAAGAAGGTCAAAGGCAAGGCTAAAGTTGCCAGACTGTTGTGATTGTCACAAAACCTATGGAACAAGTCAAGTCTAAGGTGACTTCTACTTCACAATCCTATAAAGAAAAGGAAAAAAGAAGGAAATTGTCTTTTCCGCAATGCACTTGGGCATTGGTTCAGAAATCGCAAGCTCTATCTTGAAGATCTAAAGAAAAAAAGAGTCTTCGACTACTGCTTCATGTATTTTTGTTATTTAAGTTAACTTATCTACTAGTGGTTCCTAGGTAATAGATACCTGATATGGATCCCACGTTTGTATTAGTGTTCAAGGTCTCACTAAAAGTAGAAAGCTAAAGAAAGGAGAAGTCATTTTACGACTTGGAAATGGAGCAAAGTTGCTATATTGGATGTAAGATGCTCTGAGTTAATTTTACCTAGTGGACTTATTTTAGTTTTAAATAATTGTTATTATTTCCCTACCTTAAGCATAAATATTACTTTAGTTTCATGTTTGGATTTGGTTGGTTTTAATTTCGTTATTACGAATAATAAATACTCCATTTCTCATAGATGAAAAGGTCCATAGATACTCCAATTTTTAATGTAAATGAAAAGAGATTCAAGTCAAATGATTTGAATCAAACCTACTTTTGGCATTGTTATTTTGGCCACATAAATGAGAAACACATTTCTAAACTCCATAAAGATAGACTTTTTGATTCATTTGATTTTGAATCATATGAAACATGTGTATCGTGTTTATTAGTCAAGATGACAAAAAAGTCTCTTTACTGGACACAATGAAAGGGCTAGCAATTTATTGGGTCTAATACATACTGACGATTATGATCCTATAAACACAATGACTAGAGGTGGTTATCAGTACTTCATTACCTTCATTGATGATTTTAGTAGATAAGATTACTTGTATCTCATGAAACATAAAGGTGAGTCTTTTGAGATGTTTCAAACATTTCAGAATGAAGTACAAAATCAACTTGGTAAAACCTTAAATTACTTTGATCAGATCAAGGTGCTGGTATTTGAGCTAAAAGTTTGATGATCATCTTAAAAACTGTGGGATTGTCTCATAGTTAACTCCTCCAACAACTCCATAATTGAATGGCATTTCTGAGAGGAGAAATTGGACTTAATCGAATATGGTTCTATCTATGATGAGTCATGTAGATCTTCCTACTTTCTTTTAAGGTTATACATTAGAAATTGTTACGTTTACACTGAATCATGTTCCTTCTAAAAGTGATTGATAAAGCATCATATGAGATGTGGTTTGGGAAAAGACCAAATTTGCCTTTCTTTAAGATTTGGGGCAGTAATGTTTTGTATAACGACAAATCTCAAAAAAGTGATTAGATAAATCTACCAAGTGTGTATTTGTTGGTTATCCTAAAGAAATAAGAGGATACTACTTTTATAATCCCATTGAGAACAAAGTACTTGTTGCTCAGAATGGTTTCTTTATGGATAAGAAGTTTATTTCAAAAAATAACAATTGGAATAAATTAAGTCTTGAAGAATTTCAAGAACCATAAATAAACACTCAACTGCCAATAGGAGATCAATAAATTTCTGAACTAGTTGAACCTCCACAAGTATCGCAAGGCCCGCGTAGGTCCAATAGGGTAAGATATGAGCCTTAGAGATTTGGATTTCTCTTTACTGGTAGTAGTGAAGTGTTTCTTATGGATCAAAATGAGCCCACTACTTATCAGGAGGTTGTGTCTAGCCTTGATGAAGTTAAATGGCTTAGTGCCATGAATTATGAGATGCAATCCATGTATGATAACCAAGTTTGGACTTAAGTTTATTTACCTAAAAGTGGTAAGACCATTGAATGTAAATGAGTTTTCAAGAAGAAAATTGACATGGATGGCAATGTGCGTACTTATAAAGAATGGCTAGTAGCAAAAGGTTTCAAATAAACTCAAGATGTTGATTATGATGAGACTTTTTCTTCTATAGCCATGCTTAAATCCAGTAGAATTCCAATTTTCATAGTCGCATATTATGACTATGTGACATGGAAAATGAATATGAAAACAGATTTCCTAAATGAAAAGTTACTTGGGGACGTGTATATGATATAGCCTGAAGGGTTTGTTCATTTTAAGAATTATAAAAATGTGTACAAGCTTCAAAGATCCATTTATGGATTAAAGCAAGCTTCTCAGAGTTGGAATCTTCATTTTGATGAATCAATTAAGGAATTTGGCTTTATTAAAAATGAAGATGAGTCTTATGTATACAAGAAGGTTAGTGGAAGCGAGGTTATTTTCTTGGTACTATATGTTGATGATATATTACTCATTGGAAATGACATCCTAACCTTGTAAAGTATCAAGTCTTGGTTAAGGAAGTGTTTCTTAATGAAGGACTTAGGAGATGCAACCTATATTATTGGGATTAAGATCTATAGGGATAGATTTAAAAGGCTAATCGATCTAAGTCAGAGAGATCATATTTACAAGGTGCTGAATAAGTTCAATATGCAAGACTCTAAAAGAGGATGATTGCTAATTTCTCATTGTATAAGTCTCAGCAAGACTCAATGTGCAAAGACTAATGATGAGCAAGAATGCATGAATACGATACTATATGCATAAGCTATTAGATCTATCAAGTATGTATCATATGTTTTGAGCACAAAAAGCAAATCTCAATTTAATCCCGATGAGAGTTACTGGATAGCAGTAGAAAACATTATAAAGTACTTGAGAAGGACTAAAGAAGTGTTCTTGGTCTATGAAAGTTTGGAAGACAAGCTCGTTGTAAATGGTCACACCAACGCAAGGTTTCAAATAAATAGAGATGACTTCATATCATAGTCAAGATATGTATTTACTTTAAATGGAGGTGCAGTGAGTTGGAAAATTTCAAAACAAGACACCGTGGCCGATTGTACTACAGAAGCTAAGTATATTGCAGCGTCTGATGCAGGGAGGCAATTTGGATAAAAAAGTTCATCTCTGAACTTGGTGTGGTTCTGAGTATAGCTTACCCTATTTGCTTGTATCGTGACAATAACAGGGTGATAGCACTAGCCAAGGAACCAAGATTACACCACCTATCCAAACATATACTTAAACTTTTTCATCTCATTCGAGAAATCATTGATAGGGGAGACGTAAAGATTTGCAGAGTTCCTACAAAACACAATTTTTCAGATCCTTTGACAAGGCTTTTCAATGAGTGAAACATGATGGTCATGTTATGTCATTAGGTATTAGATACATGAATGATTGGCCCTAATGCAAATGGAAGATGTTGGGGCATGTGCCCTAGGTCAATCTTCAAACATTATTTATTTTATGATTTTAGTTAATAAAACTATGGTTTTCATTTGTTGTTATTATTAAGTATTTGCATGTTTACCTTATAGTAAGATCCATGGGTATTTGTTAAAATATCCTAAATGTCCCTAGTCAATCATTATATTAGGAACTGTAAATAATTAAGGTTAGTGTAAATCTTGATTGATGGTCATGTGATGATCATGCATATAAGAATGCAAATTGAGATCATGAGTACTTCTTACTGACCCGCTATGAGGACACCACATGGATTAAGTACTTGGTCTTACTCGTGATAGGTATATCATTAGTCATTCGATTTGACATTACCATAGACTTCAATATTAGGAGCATGGTAGTTTTACACAATCAAACATTATCTTTAATCGGATGATTATAAAGATTGCGATTAGTTACCATGTGAATAATATGTGAAGGTGTGTAATTAAGATAGAATAAATCACTTTCGTATAAAGAGAGATATCAGTGGATCCCTCGATATGATAGACTGATAATGGAAAGGCCCATATGAATTGATATGATCAATGTCACTTGAATGTTTTTAGTTTACCTAAAGATTGAGACTAGTACGATTAAACATTAAGGGTGACTTTCCATGCCTTATGTTTAATCAATGAATATCGCATGACAAAAGGATATGATATATGTTATTCATTAGGTTGTATTGATTTTGATATTCATACTACTTAGGTAGTCATAATGTCTTGCCAGAGACTGATTATGGCTTTTGTACCAAAATGGTTATGGTTCATTGCCGACGTTTTATGAACGTATTGGGTCGCATACAAAGAATGACTTTGCACAATTTCAATTAGTCCAGAGTAATGAATTTTATATGATAAAATTCATGACATAAACTTCCTTACGATTTGTTATATGATAACTTATTAATATGGGCGTATGTGTGATTTTCTTAAACCGCCTAAATACAATAGTTGTATTACGATTAGAATTTTAAGTGAGGGCTTATCTATACATATAAATAGAGGTTGAAACCCTACAATGAAATAAGTTTTTTTTTTTTTTTTTTGAATTTTGAGTTCTCTGGATTTTGGGAGAGAAAGAAAAATGTTTTCAATCTCTCATAGGGCTAGCACTCCAAATTGTGGTCACCTTTCTTGAGTGGAGTTCTGATAGATGACGGGCACTTGAACGTCTTGAAAATCAAACAATCAGAGAAGAAAATCATAGATTAAGGTATGGTTTAATTTTATAGATTTAGTTTAATGGAACTTATTTTCGGTCCCATTAGGGTTTTTCAAAAATTGTTTTGAATTTTTTCCTGCGCATGAACCCAAAAACCTAACAACTTCAGCGCGTTATTAAGAATTTCATAGGAGAATTTGGGTTGTTAATGTTGTATCTTTGATAAAACCTTTTAGGAGCCATTCCCCTCGGCTTGAAGTTGTTTCCATAGCCTTGTTTGTTCATGAAGTTTATGTCCTCATACTCCATTCCATGTTGCATGTTCATTTGATCGACAACCATGGCTTGGTGATTAATGGGTTGTTGTATCGATTGCACTTGCGAATTAATCTCATATACGCCTGTCGGTTTCCTTATTATGGAACAATTACCAATTGTAGAGTTTTAAGACATAAGATCTAAGAAGATTTTATGCTCTACCCTCATATTTGGTTAGTAGAGAACCACCTGTTGCGGCATCTACTAGTGTTCTCGTGTGGTGGTTCATCCCATAGTAGAAAATCTGGAGTTATGTCCATTTCACATATCCATTTCATGGACATCTCCTCAGCATCTCTTCAAATCTTTCCCAAGCCTCTCAAAGAGACTCGACATCTTCCTGTTTGAATTGATTGATTTTTAGCTTCCTTTCACTGACCTTCATTATGGGAAAAAACTTGTCTATAAATCTTACATTAATTTTTGCCCAAGAGGTCATACTCCCCGCATTTATTCCTTGAAACTAATATTTGACTTTTCCACCCGATCAAAATGGGAAAAATCTCATCCTAATCACAGCGTTTGTAACTTTGGTAATGTACACAGTGTCGCACTTCTCTAAAAGATTCTCTTCATGTGCAACTGGATCTTCATTCGCTAGCCCGTTGAGCAACATATTTTGCACCATGTCGATTAGAGACGGTCTTAGTTTGAACTCGGTGGTATTTGCCGAAGCCACACCACTCAGCTATACGTATTTTGAACTTCTTGCTTGAAATAATCACTAAAGAATATCTCTCCTCGCACTCTATCGTACACTACCAAATCACCTTCGGGTTATTTATTACCTCGGCCCTGTTCTTGGTTTCGTGTTTGATCCTCAGCTATCTTGACTCCCTTTTTTCTTTCCTTTATTGGTTCTGTTAGTGTCAGTGTCGTCAGACACTAAGTCCTTTCCTTTGCTACGCATGCACTAGTTATCCCGAAAAGAAAACACAAAAGATCAAGTGCCAAAAGTCAAACATGAAACTTAAACCTTTTATTTTTTTCTTTATGTTTTTATAAACTTGAAAGTAAAGTATTTAAAATAAACTTAGCTATTTTTGAAACTAACTATGTTTAAGTGGCTACATATCCCAGCAACAGCACCAAAAACTTGATCGTAGTCGCAAGTATAACAGATCAATTATAGTAATAGTGTGACCAACTTACATCGATTACGAATATTATCCTTATGGAAAGGTTTTTTTTGTCAATTTGTACCTAGCCGAAATCACTCTATTGCTAAGGAAATCGTTTTCTATTGGTTTTCATAACTAAAATAAACTAATCTATTAAATCAATGCAAATTACTTTAACTCTTATATTAAGACTATCTTAGTTCACAACTTCACCTAGGTAATAAAATACTATGCTTTTCAACTCTCTTATCATATTTATCATGTGTGTGTAATGCCTAATTAGAATAGACAAATTTCCATCAAATTCACTTCAACCTACTGTCATGACGGAAAAGATTCTAATGTGTAAACTAGAACTCCACCAACCTATGTGAATAAAATAAGCTCCATAGTGCTTTAGTGTTCCAAATCTTTAGATTCATAACCAATTAAGTTTACTATCTATGTCTCCCTAATCAAGAACTATCACTCAATTTTGTATATTTCACGGTTGTACCGTCCATATCCGACTTAAAAGCATCAATTTCCATGATAAATTCTAAAACCTAATGGCAACAAACATGTGATTAAGATGGTCATAGCATTTTTCTCAGAATAAATATAAAATCTAACCATTGCGCTTTTTATCTTTCTAATTTATTCATGTTTATAGCATAACATGCATACCATAGGATTCATTGATCCATAAGATTAATGAACTGCTCACAATTCATTGAAACAAACATCCACATAATGGGAAATCAAAGATATAATGAAATACTTCAATTAAATTAATAAAAACAATACATGAATCACCTCACGTGAGTCTTCAATGTCTTCTCTCCATAAATCTTCTTAATCCTCAAGAATCAAGCAAACCTATGCTAAACTATGTTGATGATGACTAATGGGTGGTAATTAGTAAGTTTACCACGTTCTAATATTTATTTATACTCCATAAATACGTTATAAAACAATTAGAAACCCTACTTGACAATTTTACCCTAAATAGACTCTATTTTGTATTTTCTTCAATGTCATCTAGGCGTCGTCACTTATGTCTCGGCGCCGTGTGTACAAAGCTATAGTGCCACCACTGCGCCAGTCATGCTGTGTGCAAATTCTCCCTTTAGTAGTCTCGGTGTTGTGCCTGTCTGTCCCCGACACTGTCCCTTGACCTACACGGTGCCATGACTTTGCAAGCCATTCTTACCTTTTTTTTCTTCTCTTCCTTAGTCTTTTGCATTTTGGCTTCATCTACCAAGTTGTGCCTATGTGTCCCATAGCGCCACACCTGTGTGCCATATCTTCAACCTCTATTTTGTGTGTTTCAGCTTTGTTTCTTCTCGAATTCACTCATTTCCTTCCTTTACGTCTTCTATACCTAAAAATACATAAACACCGTCAAATTGATATTATTTTAAGATATATGTACTAAATATACTACTAAGCTAATGCTATATAAAATTCTAAATAATCACTTATCAATTTAACTTTGAATTTTGAGGTGTAATGCATAATTGGGAGGTTTAAATGTCAGATAAAAGGGTTGTTCTTTAGTTCTTTCTTTTCTATCACGAATTTTATTTTTATGAAGGCAATATATTTTTAGATTTAATGATCATTTTTGTTTAAGAATTAGAGTATATGATTATGAAAACAAAACTAGGGAAAAAAGATGATTTGATTGAGAGTATTCATTTGCTCGGAATGGCAAAGTGAGTGAAAAACAACATAATAGAAGAAATGAAGAATGAGATTTTAAACTAGCATTTCACAGGACGCTTGAATTACTAGCTAAATTTGTGGACATAAGAAATGACAAGAGAGCTTCAAATTCTAGATTTTCCCAGTGATTCCACTAACAAAATGAATCTCTAAGAATCGTTGGGTACGAATTCAGGGATTTTGGATTATAACAAAGATTTTAAGTCGATTTAGGATATGTATTACTTAATATACTATAAATAAAAACCCTAGACTACGAAATTAAGGCCTTTTGATAGTTTAAAAATTTTGTTTTAGTTGTGTAGGCCATTCTTTATTGTTTTACTTTTTGAAGAAGACCCAAGTTTCTATCAAGGTAATTATTATGTCTTTTAACTCTGAAATTATGATGTTTACTATCATGAGTGAGTAGTTTGTTAATCTAAACAAACTCCAAACATGAACTCGATCTATTTTGAAATGTATTCATGATAGGATGAACATGTGCTTAATGTTTTAAACCTAATTATATTATTTGATTCATTGTTTTTGTGGATTGCAATCATGGATTTGAGTATTATGTGCATAGTGGCCAATATGTATGTAATGTTTTGATTCATTAACTAATTAGAGTAGTAACTAAGATTATTTGAAAGGAAAACACCATTTAAATATCCTAGGTGAATCTGAGATCTAAATCTAATGTTGAAGTGGCTTTCTGAAGATATTAGATTTAGTAGTTTGAGGTTTTCATAATACATAGAGCAATTTTATTACATGAAGTTGATGTCTTTATGTGAATGAAGTGTTAAGCTCAATAAAACTAGAATGTGGCTTTTCTACTGGTTTAAAGAAGACAAATGGTTGGCTAAAGGTTGTTTACTTACTTATAATTAGAGTTTAATGATCTAGAATGCTTTAAAAAGTATATTCATGACTAAGTAATTGGAACAACATGTTAGGAATGCAAATGGATCTATGTTTCATTGTTTAGGAGGATTGTTTAAATGTTTATTTATATTGTGATTTATTTAATTGAATTGATTTTAAAATTTTGTGACTTTGATTTGTGTTATTTAAGTAAGTTTAATTAGTTTAAATTCTATTTTTATTTAATTAAAAGTAAAAATAAAAATAGTAAGTTTTTTTAAGGAATTAGCAAAATCTTTATGGAGACGATTCCCCCTTACCACTACTACAAAATATTTAAGTATAATATAAAGGGAGAATGCTTGTATTCTTCTTTTATTTGTGGTCACTCTTATAAATATCTCATTTCTCTCTCGCTACTCCACTAAATCTACATGGCATAACACTTGTTTGGTGCTTTCTATATATTCATCAGTGATGGTCCTGTCAGGGTGAACATTCAACCGAAGACCTATCATAGGAACTAGGCCTTTTGCAGAATTTTGTGTTTATCTAGTGAAAAGGCAACCTTTCATTATTGTTTGTGGTCATGGTATTCCTAATTGAATAGAAGATAATCTTGCCAACATCGATGTAACCTATCCTTTAGAGGATGTGATATAACAATGTTGCTTTGTAGTTCATAACCTCATAGTACTTCAAACTAAGTTGCAAGCTCGCATTGATGAAATAGTTTCATGCTTTAGTGTTTTTTCTAAAATATTTAGTTTCAATGTGTTTTGGGTACCCATCCTTTTCCAAAATGAATCCATTCCTTGCTTCCAATCCATTCCTAATGGCTTCATAGAGAAATCCATATTTGAATTCATACTCATATTTTTTATATTCGTTATTTTCTCTCCTATTAAATTTTGGTAAATCGCAGTATCGATTTATTTCATAAGGTGAATAATCCAGTGGTATTCCTCAGACCATGGCTATTGTTTCATTGTTACTCCTATGACCGTTTGCATAAAATTCTTGGACTAAAATCATATAACCCATCTTTATAGGAATCTCTAAGTCATTATCGACATTGTAATCCCTACTCAACAGTGCCCAGTTCATCACATTTATTATGCTTAAGATCCTAGGCTTGTACTTAATTTCATCCTTTACATTGAAGCCCCTATCCAAAATTATTTTGATATTCTTACTAATGTCGCTCTTTATCCTCGCAAGAGCCTATGCATTTATTAATTTATTTACCGAAAAAGGAATTTGTAGAGTCTCCTCAACTTCTTCCTCTTCCTCCGACTCATCACTAAAATCTGAAGGTGGAGAAGGTTATCTTGGTGTTCTTACTCTAGGAATGTTTATTGAAATCCCTATAGGCATAATAGGTGTGGATGGAACTTTGGATTTTATTTTGGGTTTTTTTACTAATGCTCTATTTCCTCTCCCATCTCTTGAATTTCTACTTTCTACTTCAGGCCATTTTTCCAAAATCATAAGCCACAATTCCAAATAACAAGTTTAAACCTATGGATCATAAAAATGTTTATTGAAAATAAGTTGGTATAATTTAAAACTCCATTTAAAATGAGAAATTCATTTAGAAGGTTAGATTGAAAATCAATTGGACACTTAAATAAAACTAGCATCGAAGTTTTAACTCAAATATAACTTAAAATCAATTTTTCAAATCTTTCATGACATGAAATAATTGTTTGATAAATTCTAGTCTTTTCCAAAACAAAACAAAACCCCAAAGTCATTTGAAACCAATTGCAAAAATGTATCTTTTTAATTAATAAAAATACTAAAATCTTAAGAATATTGAATTTGTAAACCAACGATCATCATAATTACAATGTCCAATCTATTGGAATCAATAAAATCATTTATTCATGGCAACAAAATGAGTTCCAATAAAATAATTTCGAAATAATTGAAAATCTTGTAAAAATCATCAAACCAGAAATTCATCAAAGTAAAGAGCTAGGGTTTATCGTAATTAATTTCTTGAGAGTGAATGCCTCAAAATATAAGCTTTTAAACTCCTCTGAACTGGTTTTCCAAGATCGTAGTCGAAATCCTCTAAACCCTAGTTTGTTTTACTCTCTCAAATTTGAACTTTTTATGTTGAACAAAACTCGAAAGTGGTGGGAATCACTCAAATACACAAAAATCAAGCTTAGGGAGGCTGAATCTAGACAAGAACTCAATGTTTAATTGAAAGGGTGCAATGTTTTGTGAGTTCGAGGTGGCTTTGTATTTGGTGATTTGGGGTTTTATTTTAAAAACTCTAAATTGTGCCTATTTATTCAAGTTTTAAGTAGAATCACCGAGAAATTGCTGCTTAAAATGGTAGGATTGAGCCTCGGTGCCTCACTGATGTGGCTAGTGATTTACGTTATAAGACTAAATCACCACCGATTCGTTATACTTAAATTTTCACTTAAATTTATGGTTATTGTCACTGATTTTGTCAACAATTCCTAGTGTTATTCCTAATCGTTGAGGATTTGCTAACATAATGTTAGAATTTTCACAATTAATATATATTTTACTCACAAAAACTAACATAATGTTAGAATTTTCTAGGAATACAAAATTTTGATTAGGATATGTGAGTAACTAATAATTTAATTAATTAATTAATTAATTAAACAAGCAAGTGAATAATGTAAAGTTGCATAAAGGACATAGAAATAAAAACAACTTGATCACTCCCCTTTATTTGAAAGTACCTCGTAAATTTTGAAAATATTTCCAGTACAAGAGTAAAAAATTGAGAGACCAAGAATATCATACTAATACTAAACTCCTACTAGAATTAAAGCATAAATAAACATAGAATATGGGTTGCCTCCTATAAATCGCTTATGTTTACTATCCTTAGCTCGACTAGACCATTCAGAATTACACTGGGTCTCTAAATTTGAATTTATGATTGTCCACTCTAGTGCCATTCTAAAAAGTGATTGCTCGACCATTAATCGTCAAGGTGATTGTTTTGTTTAGGACATCCATAATAGCTTGAGAAGTGGCTAAGAAAAGTTGTCGTAAAATTAAATGATGATCTTCATTAATAAAGTGTGGCATGACCAAAAAGTCTATGAGTATAATGTACTTGTCCACTTGAACTTGTACATTCGTTACCACCCTTATTAGTTGGATGTAAATAGAGTCCGGTAGAGAAACTTGTTTAGAAGCAAGTGCATCGAACTCCAATTGAGTGTGTAGAAAGAAATGTATAGGCATGAGATTTACATTAGAACATGTATAACACTAAGATATGAAGTACCAAGCCCATTTGATTTTTATGTGCTAATGCATACCTCTATGATCATTAAGCTTCACAGGGCTTAAATCCGACTTTTTTTTATTCTTTTTGGATTTAAAATCTTTCGGCTTGTTAATACTCTTCCCATTCTCCGATTGTTTAACTCTCAATCCTCAAGTTACTTTCTTTTCATTTGAAGTGTCTTCAACTTGTTCTTTCATTGAAACATCATTTTCAGTTTATGTTTTTACTGAATTCATTGCATAAATTCCTGCGTTAAGATTATTATAGTAGTTCAATTCTAGAAAATTATTATCATTAATTTCATTATCAAGTAATTATTCATATTTATCATAATTATGTTCGTTATTAATTTTGAACAATAATTTTAGAAAATTATTATCATTAATTTTATAGACATTGTTCCTTCAGAAATATCTAACTTGGTTTTACCTATTTTAATAAAAGGTCCACCTAAAAAGTATATGTAGAGGATTAAGTGATATCGAATCTCCCATTTCCATGACATGAAAGTCTGCCGAAAATACTAAGTCGTGTACTTGTATGAAAATGTCTTCTAATAATCCATACGGTTTAATAGTTGTATTGCCTGCTAAAGTAAGATTAATAGGCCTATTAGTCAGCGATCCTATTTTCAATTATTCATATAGTTTAAGTGACATTACATTAATTGATGCTCCAATATCACATATAGCAAATTCAATAGAAGAGGTTCCTATTGTAATGGGTATAACAAACATTTTTGGGTCAGAATATTTCTCGGGTATTTTCTTTAAGGATGACACCTTTTGCCATAGGTTTTCTTTAGATTCTTCTATAAATTATTCTTTAGACTTAGGAAATGATTTAGTAACTTCATCATAATTTGATAATTGCATAATTGATTTCATTAAAGGTTTATCAATTTCTATTTTCCTAAATACTTCATAAATGTCTTCTTATTTTTTCTTTCCTAGCATTCGCTAATCGTGGTGGAACAGGAGAAATAAAACTCATCTTCATTCAATTTATAAGTATTATCATCATTTTTCTCTAAGTTAACTAATTAAGAAATTTGTAACATTTTTTCATAAGCTTCAACTTGAACTAAATGCCATGAGTATAGTCTTTTCAAGAAAAGGTGTATATTTTTATTGTTCAATAATCCATTCCTTATTGAGGATGGCATTCTCCATCATCTTTTCTTCTTGTTCTTCTTCTGTTGTTTTCTATACTTTCTTTTTTCTTTTTACCACTTCTAGGTATTTTTTCTTCGTATATGCTTCTCTTTCATTATCTCAAAATAAAGTGTCAACTTGTGCTTGATTAGAAATTTGAGTAGGTCCTTTAATTTGGTTGCTTGACTTATTAATTTGTAAGTTCACCTGATTTAATTGGTTTTTTAACTCATTAATAGACATATTAAATTGGATTTGATTTTTAGAAGTTTGTGTAAAAGTTTAAATGACTTCAAGTCATAAACTTATGTAATATTTGTTCTAAATCAGGTTGTGTAGGTTAAATCATTTGTCGAGGTTGTTAAATAGGTGAGATTGTATTTGTGCTCTTGGTTTATAAGTAGTATAATTTTGATTTTGTGGACCATAACTAAGATTTGAATATAATTTACCAATGTAGTACCTGTTGTTGTTACATTTATTTCTAGGGGGACTAGAAAATTGGTTCATAACTGCATTGACTTCTTCAATATCATCGTCTTGTAAAGTAGGATATGCATCCATAGAATATGTAAAGTCATTACAAAATCCACATGTTTTTACTTAGTTTGATATATCTTTTAATAGTAACTTGACCATGCTAGATAATTCATCCAATTTTTCGTCAAATGTATTACTTCTTTTATTATTAACTTCATAAAAAAAATTTGATGTGTGGATCTTTTCACCATATTGGTTAGATCGTCTAGCCAATTTTATTAATAGCTTCTTTTGCTAATGTTGGTGTCATATCGAAAAATGATCCTCCACATACGATATCTAATAGTCTTTAATCTTTATTCTAGATGATTAAGTCATTCATAAAAGTACTCTAATACATCTCTTTGTGTATATCCATGTTGTATACAAGACGAAATTATTCTTCGAAATCTATCCCAAAATTCATTAAATTTTTATCATCTTTCCTATTTACGATTGTGATTTGTCTTCTATAGGAACTAATTTTTCATGCAGGCATATGTCAATCCAGAAAAGCTTTAAACATTTGAGCCTATGTGGTTTGAATCTCGAGGAAGATAAAACAACCATTCTTTTGCATGATCTTTCAATGTAAAATGAAAAGCTTTAAGTTTGACTTTTTCTAACGTACGGTCTTTAAGTTTCATCCCATTGACTTTATGTTGGTATTCCCTTATAGAATTTAGGTAAAGCATGACACACCCCATCTAATTAGAGCATCTGACCGACCTAGCTTACCTTAATCTACTGATAATCTAGCACCCTTAATCTCGAACTTACAAAAATTAACGAAATTAATTTGTTTAAATCACCAAATATAAAATTTTATCAACCACACGAATTTTAAAAGGAAATCTTAACCTCAAAATTCATAAATTCATTTAGATTGATTAATTTATAGTCAAAATTCTGTAAAAATCTCTCAACAGCACCTCCTCTATATTTAAGCCTACATAAGAAAACTCGGTCTTCAACAATCTTCAAAAAACCTTGCTCAACTTGGTGGAAATGTCGAAGGACTCACAATCCACCCATAACAATATATATTGCAATATCAAAACTATATATTCATTCTAACCTAAGTCAGGTTTTCAAAACTCATAAAATATTTACCATAACTCCATAACCTTCCATTTCGTCGCAAAACCATTTCAACAATTTCAAAAAAGCTCCCAATCGAACACAAACCCAAACACCCATTTATACAATATATAATATTCAAAAATAATACATACATAGAGAAAAAGGAACCAATGGCATCACAAAACATCTGATAGTTTCCCCTTTCTCTTATCGCCGCTCGAACCTGTCATAACCCAATTATAAAATTCGATAATGTCAGATATGTAAAGCCCACACTATCCAGTACACATGTAATAATCAAATGCATAATAATCCAAGAGATTAAACAAGAAATATAATCTAAGGAATTTAAATACAACCGTGAATCCATCCCATTTTTGTTATCTGACAACAATTAATTGATACCATCTGAAAGTGGTAAGTAAACAATAATAAGGACTCATGCGCGGGGAGAATAACCAAAAAAGTCTCGTCCCTCTAAAATTTAAGTATATGATCTGGTTCAACGTGATCTCATGATAACTAAGTGATGCAAAGTATCAGTGACTCTTGCCCCTCAAGCATAATATAATGTTCTATAACCTCGATATAGTCTACATTATAAGTAGATTCGTAACGCCTTATCCTCCTAAACCGTGTATGCGTGAACAACAAAAATGCAATATCAAGGATCAATGGAATTTACATGAAAATATAATCAAACAATGTCAAGGTTACTATGGGATTTACTTAATCTTATAACCATAATTCTGTCACTTTTTATGCGTTGTATCGGTAAAATAGTTCACATGGGGTTCCAATTGCAGTCTTATAATTCATTTACATGTACTATGAGATTCCACAATCGTTCCATAAATTTTTTCAATTTATTTATTTTAGTTAGTTTCATCTTGACTCAAAAACCCCAAAATCAGTCTAATTTATATTCTCATACGTCTGGATCGTAATTTTGATTGCAAATTGTGGTTTGGAATAAAAAATTAACCTAAACTAGGCTTTAAACCATAGACAAAATAAAAAAAGTAGATGATGAGAAGATGAAGTGGTTTGATGAAATCGAAAAAAAAAAAAAAAAAAGTGATGGAGGTGGAGATGGTGAAATCGTGAGATGAAGAAGATGAAGAAAAGAGAATAATGGAGACAAAACAGAGTTCTCTCTCCTTCAATCCCACTGTGAAACCAACCTACCTAAATCTTTTTTCCTCAACTCGAATCATCAAAAACCAATCCCAAACACAAATTTACAGTAAAAAAATTTAAAATTTCATTACCTTGCCTTCAACTTCAAACCACCATCATTGCTCATCTTCAAACAAAACTATAAAGAGAGAGAGAGAGAGAGAGAGAGAGAGAGAGAGAGAGAGAGAGAGAGAGAGCAACGAAAACCAGTGAGAAACGAAACAAATAAGATGATGATGTAACAGTGGGATTACCCCGGTTTTGATTTCAATTTTTATATAATGGGGAGGCAAATGACCAAAATACCCCTTCAGTTTTATCCTATACAATACCCCTCAAATGCCCTTAGAGTAATTAGTCACTTGTTTATTTTCCATATTTATCTCTTTTATTTTTGTCCAAATTGAACCCTGAAAAATACCCTAATTCGACCAAGAATTTAAGAATTTACCAAAATGTTTTGAAACTCTCAGACAACCAATATTCATATGCAAATCGAGGTGTGGGACATACGTAGACTAGTTAAGTCCATTTAAAGTCCGAAATTTGAATTTTTAAACTTAATATCACTATTTTTCTGCGAAACTTTATAAAATTGTGTGGGTCGCCATTTGAACTACCATGAAACTCGTTTTGACACGTATCTCAAAACAAAAGCCTCCCAAATCTCAAATTTGCTCAGTTAACTCGAATTTTGCAAAATAAAATAATATATAATATACAACACTAGGCAAACATCACACAAAAGAAAAATTACCTGTAAATCTCATTTCACCGGTCCTAAGCTCCTAATTCGAGTCCTAAACCATAATTTGAATTCGTTCATCCTTAATTAATCACAATTATTGAATTAAAAACTTTAGGATTTGACAATCTTCCCATCTAATCTAAATTTCATCCTCGGAATTTAAATTGAAATCGAATTTACCTGAACTAAATGAGATCTGAAAAATGTTCTCTCATATACACTTATCGTTCCCAGGTTAGCTCTGAATCTTCGTTAAATTGAATCTTTCTTTCCATAATTAATATAGGTTGCTTTTCATAAGACACATCACCCTACAAATCAAACTGATTCCACTCTACTATGTAATGTGAATCAGGTTCATTCTGCTTGAGCATAGACACGTGAAATACATCATGAACTTCTGGCTAAATGAGGTGGCAATGCAAGTCTATTAGCAACTTTTACAATCCATTTTACAATCTTAAACGGTCCTATAAACCTGGGAGAGAGCTTTCCTTTTAGTCCAAATCTATAATGGCATTTGTGAAGGGAGACTTTCAAATAAACCCAATCTCATTTGTTATATTCTACGACCCGGTGATAGAGATCATAATAACTTTTATGCCTTTCCTAAGCTGCTTTCAATCTTAGACGAATCAGTTGCATAACCTCATTGTGATCTCGAACCATCTGTAGCCCCAACTCCATCAAATCCTCCGATTCAACCCAACATGTTGGAGAACAACAAGGCCTCCCTTACAAAGCCTCAAATGAAGCCATTTTGATACTCAATTGATAACTATTGTTGTAAGAGAACTCAGATAAATGTATATATTTTCCCGTGAACCTCCAAATTCCAGTACACAAGCCCTAAGCATGTCCTCCAACACCTTGGTCAACCTTTTAGTCTGACCATCCATCTGTGGATGAAATGTGGTACTGAAATAGAACTAAGAGTCAAACAGTTCCTGCATGCTCTGCCACAACCCCGATGTGTATCGAGCATCACAATCAGAAATTGTAGTTAACGGCACCCCATGCAAGTGAATAACCTCGCGCTCATACAACAAGCTCAGTTGTGTAAAGATATCTGAAATGGACATAGAAAGAAAATGAGCAGACTTCATCAATCTATCAACAACAACCTAAACTACGCCTTGTTTCCTCTGCGAAGTAGGCAGATGAGTAACAAAATCCATCACAATATGTTTCCATTTCCACTGTGGTATGGGATGTGACTGCAACATACCCCCAAGTTTCCGTCGTTCAGCCTTAACCTATTGGCGAATTTCACATCTCCTCACATAATCACCTACGCCAGCTTTCATCCCTGGCCACCAATACAATTGCCTCATATCATGATACATTTTAGTCCTGTCAGGATGAATGTTATACCTGGACCGGTGAGATTCTCTTAAGATCTCATCCCAAATCTTAACCACTGATAGAATCCACAATCTGCCTCTAAGCCCCACTTAAACTCTAATCGGTAGACTCAACCCAATGTGGATTTTTAATGTCATCACCAAATCCCTTGAACTTCTCATAATTCTCATCACTTTGCTAACACTCAATCGCTTCCTAAATAGATATCGTTTGTACCCCTAAGTTGAGCGCAAATTGGTTCATCATTGCCAATAGGAATCTCTGAAAAGTCATAACAATTACTTTTTTGAGTAAATCCTACTCGTAAGTCAACCGACTAGCTGCCTGTAATGTTTCAGCACTTCTCCTGCTTAATGCCTTAGCCACAACATTTGCTTTGCCTCGATGGTATTCAAGAGTAAAAGCAAAGTCTTTAAAATGTTCAAACCATCACTTTTGTCCCATATTCAACTCTTCCTAAGAAAACAAGTACTTCAGACTTTTATGGTCCGAAAATAGCGTGAAGCTTTCCCTATAGAAATAGTGTCTCCACAGCTTTAAGCAAACAAAATTGTTGCTAATTCCAAATCATGAACAGGATAATTCTTCTTATGAGTCTTCAACTGGCGAGAAACATAAGCAATCACCTTTCCATTCTGCATTAACACACAACCTAAACCAACTTTTGATGCATCGGTATAAATTATAACCTTTTTCCGATTTAGGCAACACAAGAACTCGTGCTAAAGGTAAACACTTCTTCAGTTGCCAAAATTTAGCATCGCACTCCTCTAACAAAATAAATGGAACATTCTTCTGAGTTAATTTAGTAACTGGCGCAGCTATCTTAGAAAGGTTTTCACAAACCGACGATAATAGCCCGCCAAACCCATAGAACTTCGTATCTCCGTCACTATGGTAGGTTCTGGCCAACCAATGATAGCCTCAATCATGGTCGGATCCTTTGAGATTCCTTCCATACTAACCACCAAAAACTTCACCTTAGACATCCAAAACTCACATTTGCTAAACTTAGCATACAGCCTATGATTTCTCAAAGTTTGAAGAAAAACACTGAGATGATGTTCATGATCCTCGTGAGACTTACAATATATCAAAACATCATCAATGAAGACTATCATAAAGTGATCCAAATATGGTCTCGACATTCTCTACATTAAGTCCATAAACATCGCCGAAGCATTAGTCAATCCAAATGGCATAACAATGAACTAAAAATGACCATATCTATGACCTAATGCAGTCTTCTGCACATTATCTTCTCGCACTCTCAACTAATGGTAACCTGAATGATGATCAATCTTTGTAAAGAACTTGGCACCGTTCAGCTGATAAAACAAATCATCAAATCGAGGCAATGGATATTTATTCCAAATAGTAACTCTATTCAAGTGTTTGTAATCAATGCAAAGTCTCAAACTATCATCCTTTATTTTCACAGAAAGGACTAGTGCGCCCCATAGTGACATACTTCGGTGAACAAACCCACCCTTTTATGCAATAACTCCTCAATTGCTTCTGCAACTCTTGCAATTCCTTTAGAGCCATTCTATAAGTATGAATTGATATTGGTTTAATTCAAGGAACTAAATCAATTACAAAATCAATCTCTCTCGGAGGTGGAACTCGAGGTAAATCATCTGGAAATACATTAGGAAATTAACAAACTACATGAATATCCTCTAGTTTATTTCAAGTCTTGCTTTTATACTAATAATTCCGGCAAGAGTCTCAATTTCTTTCCTAGTGGCCTACCTCTGGTCAAAAGCAATCTGGACGATGTTCCAGTGTTTATAAAAACTGAACAGCCCTGAATATAAAAAAGATAGTCTCATGGAAACAATCCAAATGTGCATGATACGCTACTAACCAATCCATTCCTAACAACACATCAAACTCCAAAAATTCTAACACATGGAGATCAATGGCCATCTCATGTTTGAAGATCTCAATAACACATATCTCACACATAAAGTGAAGGTACACTTATCCCTAATCATTATGTTGAGGACAAGATGAATATGGACCCTCACCGGAGTTAACCCTAACTTAGCCACCACATGACTAGAAATGAAAGAAATCATAGAACCATAATCAATTAATACGTTCATAGGAAGACCCCAAATAGAAATAGTACCTTCAATAAGATTACGGTTCACCTCAGAATCCGGTTCTACAATCACTTGTACTTATTTTTTGGTTTGATGTTGAGGCTGTGACATGCCAAAAGATGATCCTACAGATTGTGGATAATCTTTTTGAATGTGTCCCCTCTTCCCACACCTAAAGCAAATAGGTAAACTCAGATACTTTGGTCATTCTCGACTATAATGACCTTAGTGTCCACAACTGAAACAAGTAACCATAGGTTTACTGCCCATGAAAGATGCCTGACTAGGTGTTGACCTCTGACTCGTACCCTGTCTTTGAGATCCTCGGCCCTTACCCCCACTCATCTACGACTGAGATGCACCACTACAACCTGAAGCCGAAAAGACTGTAATGAACTTTGTCCTGAACCAGTCGATGTCATCTCCGATGGTCTACTTGTTGTGCTAGGAAAAGGATTATGATGTACATATGAGGGAGCAATAGGTGTCGTAAATGTAAATGGTGGTCATCCACTCTTCCATTTCTTCTGAAACTTCGAATCAAACATAGATGGAAACACTTTCTTGCCCTTATTACCTGAGCTCTGTCCTAATTCCACAACACCCGGATATCGTCGTGATTGACACTGAAAAGTTTGCATAGTTATATAAGCTCTTGCCCTATCTCTAACCTCTGGTAATGTGTTCAGTTTAGCCACCGATATAGTAGTGGCCAGTTCCTCTTGTAACCCGTACATGCAGTAGCGCGTCTTCTTTTTCTCTGTCATCCTTAATTCCCCATCAAACCCCAAAAGTTAGCTAAATTGAGCATCGTACTAAGCTAAAGACATTTCTCGTTGAACTAGATGATCAAACTCTAGTTCATTCTACAAAATCATTCTCTCGTCGAAGTATTGCTCAGTGAACTCCTCAATAAAATCAGCCCAAGTATCGAATACGGGGTGCCCATCATGCAAAGATCTCCACCAAACCTCAGCATCAGCCTGTAAGTAGTATGAAGAGATCGAAGCTCCCAAATGTTCATTAATACCTAACATATTATGAAGCTTCTCGTGATTCAAAACCCAAGTCTCCACAGTCCTCAAATCTGACTCTCCATAAAAGTACATAGGATCGTACTTACTAAATTCTCTCCTCAGCCTTTCCCCTTGAGATATTTCACTAACAATTGCTGGATCAGTTCAAACCAAACCTGCAATAATTGGTTCACCCTCAGAACGAATTGTAGAAGTAGCTTGCTCTTCCTGAGCAGCATGAGTAGTCATAGGAACTTTAGGAGCAGCATGAATCACAGGCACCTGAGCTGTCACCTATACTTATAGTATATTCAGTAACTTCGCCATATGTCCTGCTAGGTTTTGAAAGATTTGGATCCACACATTGTGGAACCCTATTACCCCAGTCAAATCCCTGACCCGGCTCTTGTTGTACTATGAGTGGATAGCATAACTATATCTACTGATATCTCGATAATATAAAACATAAATAGCACAATCATAAAAATTTTAAACTCTTTTATCCCCATTTCATCATGTTACTTCCCAACTAATCACTCACTTAACCTCAATCAAGAAGATTTATATAGAATCATAAGCTCTGATACCAACATTGTCAGACCCCATCTTATTCGAGCATCTGACCGGCCTAGATCACCTTAATCCACTGATAATCTAGCAGCCTTAATCTTGAACTTCCATAAATTAATGAAATAATTTTGAATAAATCACCAAATATAAAATATCATCAACTACAACGGATTCTAAAATGAAATCTTAACCTCAAATTCATAAATTCAATTTGATTGATTAATTTGTAGTCAAATGTCACGGCCCAAATAATTAATGCACGTTTAATTTGTTAATCAAGACAAAATGACCCATGGCGTGGGACCCACAGCGCGATACGTGTCACTACTGAGGCACGATGGCCGAGGTAACCATTATATTTGTGTGTTGTATGCCTAGTGTACTATATATGTGTAGACTACTAAGTCAATTCTACAGGTATGCAGATACCAAGACGAGTGGGGACTTACCTCGTGTTACGTGCGGATGTGGGCCCGAGGTAGCAGCTCTTGAGGTAAGCGCGTAACTAGTTGAATTTTTATTGTATAAAAAAATAATGAAAAAATGAAATGAGATATTAACCAACCACATCCAATATATATATATATATATAAATGGGCAAAAGTAAAGAAAAAATATACATAACTAGATATACATCTAGTTACACACACACACATCTCAAGAAATGGTGTCACTTGAGAGTGACACAGTGGACAAATGGTACGAGCAAGACCACATGATGTGCCTCAAGATACGTGTGTGGTTGGAGATGTGTGGCTCATAAACATACCAACTCAAAGCATATATAAATATGGTCAAATGCAACCACATTAGTCAATCTCTATCTCATAACTCTCAAAACAAAGAAAAAAAAAACAAAACAGCGAAGAGAGGAGGAAGAAAACCGAGGAGAGGAAGAAGGAGAGAGAGAGAGAGAGAGAGAGAGAGAGAGAGAGACCGAGCTCGAAGAAGAGGAAATCAAAGTAAGTGTCGTTATCGTTGTGTGGTTTGTTTTTGTCTTAACCATGGTGGCCTCCATGGAAGGTTCGGCCATCCATGGAGGCCGAGAGGTGTGAGGAGGAAGATGGCAGGGGTGTCTTCCATGCCATCGACTCCAGTTGGGGTTGGAGATGGGAGCCAACCCCAACTCCTCAAGAGAAAAGAAAAAATTTCAGAGAAGCAGCTCTGTGTGCGAGAAGGAAGAAGATGGGGGGTAGCTGGGGTCGGGCTACCCCATGTGAGTCGGGTCTTGCCGACTCGAGCCCATGTGGGCCGGGTCGACCCTTACCCGAGGAGGAGCGGGTCAGACCGACCAGGGTCCGCTTGGACCGAGTCGGGTTAACCCGGACCCACCCCAATAAAATAAAATATATTTAATTATTAAATTAAATTAAACTGATTTTTAATAAAAGAAATTCCAGAAAATAGATAATATGCTGGAAAATTCAAGAAAATTCCAAAAAAATTAGGAAAATTTTCAAAAAATTATATTTCGAGAAAATAAATAGAAATTGATAAATTTCTATGAAAAATACAAGATTTGAAATCTCGGACGTGACTTTTACCAGGTTTTACCTCGAAAAGCGCGAAATTGGCAAATTGGTCGCGAATGTGATTTTGACCAATTTAGGAATTTTAAATAATTAATCTTGAATCTTAAGTGATGAATTTTCAACTGTTAGGATCGCAAAGGAGCTATTACGGGTACTGGGTGCGTACATCAACACGACGAGAAGTCGGACAGCTTAAGACTTGTGTTGTATGTAAGTAAACTGATTGAGACATTTATTTACATTTCATTCCATTTATTTATTTATTGTCAGTTATTCAAACTGAATTGCCTTTGACATCCATATGCTATGACTTGTTCAGTTCTTATTTTATGACGTTGCTCATAGCATACCCTGTTATTTATATACTATCATTGATTTCAATTCATATACTTTGTCATGTTGATTGTTGCGTATGGAAGTCAGTGATACGGCATACTATTATGTTAGTTTGTTTATTTTGACTTTAATCCTTTATGCATTAGTATGCAGTTACATCTCTTAGATTCTATTCCCAGTCATTATTGAAAGTGAAAGTGGTTCTTGTGGTAAGGGTCATTTTATGATAGAAATTCAGCTTTCATACGGGGGTCACTAGACTTTCCGGGATGTTATGGAATTCTCCACTACCTTGCATGACACACGGGGTAACGTGCCTCGAATGAGGTAACTGGACCTCGGGGTTTATTGGCGCAAGAATAACTTAGGTGAGCATGACGAGTTTTAAAACTCGGGTATGTTAGCAAGTATACATTCCGGTGACGACTAATTCACTTGGAATAGAAAAGGCATAATCGTAAATACGACCTTTTGAAATTATGATATAGAGCTCAATTTGTAATGAAATGATATAGAGCAGAGCTCAAATTGTAGTGGACAGGCTGATGTGATGAAGATCATGGTCGACCGACCCTAATCCATTACTACTTATCCTTGAGTCAGTTTCATATTTGGTTAACTGTAGTATCTCTTTGCATGATGTTTCTTTCATCATAGTTGTTATTTAAATTATGCCATTTGATACTTGTTCCCTATTTGGGAATGTGGATCAATGTCTCTTAGTATTAATTAAATAATTTTATGTACTCACCGTCTAGTTTGTGACGGTGGGTGCAGATCAGTCGAGTAGCAGACCAGGCAAAGAGAAGATTGGTGACTACCTCTAAGCCAGTGAAGGACTGTTATGACATATTTTTGTACATTTTGCATTCTTTTGTATTACATTTTCTATATACATGATATGTTTACTTTAGGGTTGAGTGATAGAAACATCTGACCAAACACATGTTATATATATCACCACTTTTGTTTATATATGCAAGTGATCACTATTTCCTAGTTTTTCAACAATAGGTTAGGCCTTAGAATTTAATGTCCACTAAATAAGACTTTCGTTGAATAACTTGTTAGGTTGAAAATTTTAACTTAACTCTGATTTATAGACAACCATAGGGTAGTCAGTAGAACTACTAGTTACTGTAGGTGGTATCATGTTTTTAATACGGAATAATTGGTAGGTTTTTAGGTGTTTAAATAAGGTTGACTAGTTCCTTGTTAGGTCTTATATGGGAGATTAGGGCTTAATGAGGGATTAGGTCGGGCGATGCCCTTATTTGGAGAATGGGTCGTCACATCAAAATTCTGCAAAAAAATTTCGACAACACCTCCTCTATTTTTACGCCTACATCGGAAAACCTGACCTTTAACAATCTTCAACAATATATATTGCAATATCAAAAACTATATATACATTCTAACCTATGTCAGGTTTTCGAAAATCATAAACTATTTACCTTAACTCCACAACCTTACGTTTCATCCCAAAACCATTTCAACAATTTCAAAAGAGCTCCTAATCGCGCATGAACCCATACACCCATTTATACAATATATAATATTCAAAAACAAAACATACATAGAGAAAAATGAACCAATGACATCACAAAAAATCTGATAGTTTCTCTTATCGCCGCTCGAACCTATCATTACCCAATTATAAAATTCGATAATCTCAGATAAGTAAATCTCACATTATCCACTACACCTATAATAATCAAATGCATAATAATCTAAGAGATTAAACAAGATATATAATCAAAGTAATTTAAATACAAATCGTGAATCTATCCCGTTTTTGTTATCCTACCACAATCAGTTAATATCCTCCAAAAGTAGTAAGTAAACAATAATAAAGACTCATGCACGTGGAGAATAACCAATTGAGTCTCATTCCTCAAGACTCTAGAAGTATGATCTGGTTCAACGTGATCTCATAATAACCACGTGATAAAAAGTATTAGTAACTTCAGTCCCTCAAGCATAATATAGTGTTCTATAACCCCAATATGCTCTACATTATAAGGAGACTCGTAACACCTTATCCTCCCAAACCGTGTATGAATGAACAACAAAAATGCGATATTAAGGATCAATGTAATTTATACAAAAATATAATCATACAATGTAAAGATTACTATTTGATTTACTTATTTTTATAACCGTAATTCCGTCACTTTTTACACGCCTTATCCGTAAAATAATCCACATAGAGTTCCAATTGCGGTCCTACAATTCATTAACACATCCGGGGAGATTCCGTAATCGTTCCATAATTTTTTTCAATTTATTTAATTTAATTAGTCTCATCTTGACTCAAAAACCCTAAAATTAGTCCAAGCAATATCCTTGTACGTCTAGATCCTAATTTTGACTGCAAATTGTGGTCTGAAGTCGAAAATTAACCTAGACTAGGCTTTAAACTAATTTTCAAAACTTTGAACATTTTCGAGTGTCGTAACACGCATTACGAGAAAAATACCCGATATAAAACCTCCATAAAGTCCCAAAATCCTTATTTCTTTTTATAAAAATACTCATTTTTTATCATATTGTTCAAAAATCCCATTTTTCATAATTTCCCTAATTTCCAGGGATTTTATTCAATTTTTTCAACCTAAAACCATTTTTTCTCTTTTTTTTCTAATTTTTTTCTCATTTTAGGGATGACCTCCCCCATCAATCTTTTTTCTTCATCTTCTTCATCCACGGTTTCAGCATCTCCACCTCCATCACTTTTTTTTTTTTCGATTTCATCAAACTACTTCATCTCCTCATCGCTTCCTCTATCCTTCAATCCCACAGTCAGACCAACCTACCAAAATCCTTTTTTCTCAACCCGGATCATCAAAAACCAGTCCTAAACACAAATTTACAATAAAAAAATTTAAAATTTCATTACCTTGCCTTCAACTTCAAACAACCATCACAGCTCCTCTTCAAACAAAACTATAAAAAGAGAGAAAGAATCGAACGAGAGAGAGACAAGAGAGACGAGCAAAAGAGAGAGTAACAAAAACCAGTGATAAACGAAATGAAGAAGACGATGATGCAACAACGGGTTTAACCCTTATTTCGATTTCGATTGTTATATTGAAGGTCAAATGACCAACATACCTCTTCAATTTTATCCTATACAATACCCCTCAAATGCCCCTTTGAGTAATTAGCTACTTTTATTTTCTTTTTCATATTTATCCCTTTAATTTTTTTTCCAAATTAAACCCCGAAAAATACCCAATTCCACAAAAATTTTTTGAGAATTTGACTAAATGTTTCGAAACTTTAGGATAACCCTTCTTCGCATGCAAATCGAGGTGTGGGACCTACGTAGACTAGTTAAGCTCATTTAAAGACCAAAATTTAAAATTTTAAACTTAAAATCATTATTTTTCTACGAAACTCGAAATAATTACACAGGTCAGCATTTAAACTACCATGGAACTCGCTTTGACACGTATCTCGAGACAAAACCTTCGCGAATCTCAACTTTACTCAATCAACTCCAATTTCGCAAAATAAAATAACATATAATACACAACACTAGACAAACATCACACAAAAGTAAAATTACATGTAAATCTCATTTCACTGGTCCTCAATTCCCAACTCGCGACCTAAATCATAATTTGAATTCGTCAATAACTAATTAATCACAATTATTGAGTTAAAAACTTATGGATTTGATATAGCACTAATGAATCCAAATCTTAGTTCAAATCCAAGGAATCCTTCAGTATAGGAAATACACATTAGTTCGTAAGTGACAAGTCAATAATTATACATGTTTTATAGTTCATTTTAAGATTATTTTATATGTAAAAGACTATATTACATAAGGGTTTTCTCTTGTTTTTGTTATTTAAGTTAATAAATGGATAATATAAAAAAATGAACGAAAAAAGGAAGATTATGAAGGAATTAATCAAGAGGAAGGACTACGTGAAGAATCGTCACTAAGGAAGCAAAGGAAAGAAAATTGAACCAGCAATTCCCAACGATTCCAAATCACTAGCCAAATCGATGAAATCGAAAGTTTTGAAATACGGATTTTCTCAGCATTTCTTCTCACACACAAATCAATGAGAATCGTTGGGTTAGATTTTGTGAATTTAAGGTAACTATGAGTTGTTTGAGTTTGTTTGGGATGTTTACTACCTATAATGCTATAAATACAAACATAGGGTTTCGTGATTAGTTGCCCTTGAGTACTTAGATCAATATTTCATTACTCTAGGAGCCATTATTTACTTTCATTGTTTATTTTCATGTTTTAATGCTTTATTGTTATTTGCTTTTGGAGAATATTTGAAGATATGAAATATTTAATCCAGAAGTGTTTATCTATGTCTTTTATTTATATTATTAGAATGTTATTTATGATTATGAGTGAGTAGTTATTTGATCTAAGACCATGAACTAGATCGGTTTTGCAATGTAGTTATGATGAGCAGATTATGTGCTTAATGCTTTAAACCGATTGTAGTCGTTGATTCACTTATTTAATAGGTTATTATCTATTGATTTTAATCATGATATTTGTATTGCATGCATAGTTGCAAATGTGTATTGTGATATATGGTTTCATTATTTATTTGAAGTAGTAACTAGGATTGTTTAAAAGGCAAACACTATTTATATAACTTAGGTAAATTTGAGATCTGAATCTAGTGTTGAAGTGGGTTTTCGAAGATGTTAGATTTAGTAATTCGAAGTTCTCATAAATTCTAATGCGTTTTTATTGGGGGAAGTTAAAGTCTTTGTGTAAAAAAAGGGGTTAGCTCAATAAAAATAGAACGTGGCTTTTCCACTGGTATAACGAGAAAAATGGCTGGTTAAAGGCTGTTTACATACTTATATTAGAGTTTAATGATCTATGATGCTTTATAAAGTATGCTTATAATTATATGGATTGAAGTTACAAGTTTGGAATGCAAAACGGGTTTATGTTTCATTGTTATAGGTGTTCGTTTAAATATTTATTTATTATTGAATTGAATATACTTGATTGATTGTGAACTGGAACTATGTTAGTTAGGTTAATATAGTTAGTTAAGTATTATTATATTATAGTTGATTATTGGTTAGTTTAGTTATTGTTTTTAATAAAACTAAAAAAATAATAAAAATCTTTAAATTATTTTTTAAAGAAGTTTGATAAATCTTTATAGAGACAATTCTCACTTATCACTACTAAAAAAAATATTTAAACTATAATATAAAGGGAAAATTCATTATACACTCTTGAAACGTGTTAATTTTCGGCGTCGTTGCTGAGGATTTAAACATAATTTCTTAGGAGTTTTAGTCGTTGTTTCCACTTCGTCATTTTAGTTCTATGGGATCCTTACATCCATTTGATCCTGAGGTATATAGGACATTTAATCATAATTTGAGACAATAGCAACATAGAGAACACCAAACAACCACAATAAATATTAACAACAATAATAATAATAATAATAATAATAATAATAATAATAATAATAATAATAATAATAATAATAATAATAATAATAATAATAATAATAATAATAATAATAATAAAGAACTTACTTTTAGGCAAACTAATCAAAATGTCACTACTTATGAACCAATGTGCATTGCCTATCTGAGGGATTTCTCCAATTTGAATTTAGATACGGAATTCCTTAGTGTTGTTTCCAACTTTTAGGGTAAAGACAATAAAGACCTACAAAAATCTATAAGGGAATATCAACATAAAGTTAATGGTATGAAATCTAAAGCTTGCACGTTAGAATAAGTCAAACTTAAAGTTTTTCCTTTTGTATTGAAAGATCAAGCAGAAGATTGGTTGTTTTATCTTCCTCAAGTTCAATAACCACATGGGCTCAAATGTTAGAAGCTTTCCTAGATCAATATAAGCCTGCAAAAAAAAATAGTACTTATAGAAGACAAATCACAGTCATGAAAATGAAATATGATGAAAATTTTAATGAGTTTTGGGATAAGTTTCAAAGATTAATTTCATCGTTTCCATAACATGGATACATTCAAATAGCCTTTTTAGAATACTTCTATGAAGAACAAATCATTTTAAACAAAGACTATTAAATACCATATGTGGTGGGTCATTATTCAATGTTACACGATCTCTAGCAAAAGAAGTTATTAATAAAATGGCCAGACAATTTAAACAATATAGGGAAAAGACTAATACATCAAGAAAGAAAGTTTATGAAATAAATAATATAATAAGAGATAAATTTGATGAAGAAGTTAAAAAAATATCTTACATGGTTCAGCTACTACATAAAGATAGGTCAAATCGAGCTAAATTGTGTAGATTTTTAATGAAGTTACACATGCTACGGATGGTTTCCTACTTTACAAGAAGATAAAAATGAAGAAGTCAACGCAGTTATCAACCAATACTCTGGTACTCTTAGAAACCAATATAATAACAACAATTATTACACTGAAAAATCATATTCAAATCCTAGCTGCGGTCTACAAAATCAAAACTATACCATTTATAGACCAAAAGCAGTAGCACAACTAATACCAATGCAACAACCTCAATATACTATTCATCCTATGCAACCAAATTTAGAACAAATATTACACAAATTTATGACCCAAAGGCACCAAAACGTTACGCAAATTTCTCAAAATCAAATCAAAGTCGATACATCTATTAACGAGCTAAAACATTAATTAAATCAAATGACTTTACAAATCAACAAGTTAAGTAATCAAACTAGAGCAACTACTCAACCTACGAACACTACTAATCAAGCACAAGTTAGCACTTTATTTTGCCAAAATGAAAAATAAACAAATATGCAAGAAAAGACACCGAAAATAGGTACAAAGAAAACTAAAATACCCAAAACAATAGAAGAAGAAGAAGAATGGATGATGACAAAAGTCACTCCTACAAAAGAATGGATGGTCAAACAACTAAAATATACACCTTTTTCTGAAAAGGCTATACTCATCGTATTTAGCCGAGGTTAAAGCCAATGAAAAATCTTTACGAAATCCTGGATTAGTTAATCAAGACAAATTAAATGATAATTATAAGTCAAATGAAGATATGCCTTCTAATTCTACCGTTTCAACACGATTAGCAAATTCTAGGCAGGAAGAACCTAAAGAATACATAGTTGAACCTTTAAGAAATTAAGAATTAATGAAAACTAATTAAAAAATTTCATCTTTAAAGAGAATGCTTAAGAAATATTCCGACCCATGAATGTTTGTTATACCAAACACAATAGTCAATTATTCTATTGCATTTGCTATGTGTAATCTTGATGTATCTATTAATCTTACGTCTCTTAAACTTTATGAATCATTCAACATAGGATCATTAACTAATACGCCTATTAACCTCACTTTTGCAAATAATAGCATTTTTAAACTGCATGTATTATTAGAAGACTGTTGGGTTTTGGGGTTCATACGCAGCGGAGATTACAAAACAATTTTGACAAAAACATCAACAGGATCCGAATCTAATTCCATTAAAAACGTTTAAACCATGAAAACTTAATCTTACCTCAGTCGCAATATACCTTTCTGAAGGTTGATCGATCTCTAAGGCGCTGCCAACGACGAACGCCCTATATCAGCATCCTACACATGAACGGCGGCCGAGATTCGAAGTGTTAGCTTCGAGAGAATACCAAACCTTTTTGTTTCTCTCCAAAACGATTCGGAGCATATCAAAAAACCCTAGTTCATTTTTGAACGAAAATAGAGTTTCGGCCCTAAACTTTTATTTATATGTGTTCTAACTTAAAGCGTCTATTAATACAACCCTTGTATATAGACGGTTAAGTAAATTACACATATACCCTTACTTAAAGAATTATAAATGTAATACACCACAAGGGCGTTTCTGTCATGAATTTTATCACATAAAATTCATTTTTCTGAACCATCTTAAAATCTCGCAAAACCATTCTTAGTGTGCGACCCAATAGGCTCATACACTGTTGGCAGTGTACCAAAACACATTTTGGTATACAAGTCATAAGCGACCTCTAGCAAGACATTATGACTACCCAAGTCGTACGAATATCAAATCGATACAACCTAATCAATAGTGTATATAACATCCTTTTGTCACACGATATCTTTTTGATCAAACATAAGGCATGGAATTATCATCCAACATGTTCGATCGTACTAGTCTCAATCTCTAGGTAGACTGAAAACATCAAAGTGACATTGATCAATATCAATTCACTTAAACTAGGCCTTTTAACAGTCTAACACATCGAGGGATCCACTGGATATCTCTCTTTATATGAGAGGGACAAATTTTATCTTGATTACACAACTTCATCACATTGCTCACACAGTAACCAATCGCAACCTTTATAATCATCCAGTTAAAGACAACGTTTGATTGTGTCAAATCACTGTTTTCCTAATGTTGAAGTCTCTGGTAATCTCAAGTCAGAGGACTGAAATATATACCTATCATGAGAAACAACAATGACTTAATCCATGTGATGTTCTCATAGCGGGTCGGTCCAGTACTTTGTTCCCTAACAAGTACTCGTGATCATGATTCGTATCCATATACGCATAATCATCATATAATCATCAATCAAGACTCACACTAGTCTTAATTCATTATAGTTCCCAGTATAATGATCGACTAGGGACATTTAGGATATTTCAGTAAATACCCATGGATCTTATTATAATGTAAACATGCAAATTAATTATAATAAACAACAAATGAAACCCTCTATTTTATTAACTAAAAGTATTCATAAAGACAGTTAATAGATTGACCTAGGGCACATATCCCAACAAAGACATCTTAGAACAAATACATGATTTAATATTTCTAGCTGATTTTTACGTCATGGAAATGGAAAATTCAACATCACCCAATCATTTGCCTATACTATTAGGTAGACCCATTCTAAAGACAACTATAACTAAGTTAGATATTTCTGAATGAATAATGTCTATGGAGTTTGAAGATAGGATTGTCAAATTCAAGATCAACAATGAACATAATTGTGACACTTATGAAAAATATGATGAGTTATTTGATAATGAATATTTAGACTTTGGCTATTATGACAATTTTAACACTAAAATTTATGCAATTAATGTAGTAATAGTTGAAACCAATAAAGGGACTCAAAAGAAAGTAACTCAAAAATGGAGAGTTAAGTAATTTGAGAACGAGAAAAATTATTAACAAGACGGAAATTTAAAGATCCATGTACAATAAGAAAAAGAAAAGGTCGGACTTGAATCCTATAGAACTTAATGATTCTTGAGGCATACACTTGCACATTAAAATCAAATGGACTTGGTACTTCAAAGCTCAATGTGATACGAACTCTAATGTAAATCTTATACGCATACATTTCTTTCTACATACTCAATTAGAGTTGAATTCACTTGTTTCTGAACGATTCCCTTTACCGGATGGAACTTCAATTCAACCAATTGGAGAGTTCACTGATGTGCCAATTTGCGTGGACAACAACACCATGCCTACAGACTTTTTGGCCATGCCACACTTTATCAATGAAGAGCCTTCTTTAATTTTAGGATGGCCTTTCAAGGCCACTACTCAAGCTATTATGTATATTCTGAACAAAATAATTACTTTTACAATTAATGGACGAGCGCTCACTTTCTAGAATGGCACTAGAGTGGAAAGCCCTAAATTCGAATTTAGAGATCCAAACAAATACTGGAACGGTTAAGTTGAGCCAACAATAATAAACAAAAGTGCTCTATGAGAGGCAACCCATACTATATGTTTATTTAATTTTATATGATTTTAGTTTATTTAAGTATGTTTTTATTCTCTCACATTTTGACTCTTGTATTGAAAATATTTTTGAGATTTCAATTCTGAGGTGATTTCAATTAAGGGGGAATGATCAAGTAGTTTTTGCTTATTTGGCCTTTATGCAAGACGCATTATTTACTTGCATATTTATTTATTTATTTAATAAAAGTATTTATTTAGTTACGTGTCCCACTCAAACTTTCAGATTTTTAGTCAATTCACCTTAATATGAGTTATTATGAATGATGAATAAGTTAATTCCAAGATAAATTGCACAAATAGTAAAAAATAGGCCTAGCGATTCCCAACGATTTAGATTAACACTAGGGATCACTGGCAAAATTGGTAGCAATACACAAGAAATTTCAGAAAAGAAAAAATTGGGATCTCACAATTTACCCACATAGGAGAATCGCTAGCAAGATTGACGAAAATAGTAGCTCACATTTCACCGATTTCCATAGCGATTCTTATCAATTCCACTTATACATGAATCGATGGGCATGATTTTTGGTTTTTAAAATCAAAACCTTAAATCGCCATACACACTAAACGTTTCACACTTGCAAACCATTGCACCTTTTAACCAAAATCTCAATTTATTGCCTAGATTCAAACATTCTAAGCTCAATCCCATAGTATTTAAGTGATTCCCACCTTAACCAAGTCTCATTCAAACTAAAAATTTTGATTTTAGGGGTGTCGAGCCAAACGAGGATTATTGGGAGTTTTTACTTAGAACTTGGAGAGATGATCTAGAGGATTTCGGAAGCTGCAATCTTAATAAACTGTCACCCTCAAGAAGGTAATCACATTAACTTTAGTTCTTTACTTTAATAAATTTTCTATTCGAGGGATTTTTACAAATTTTCTAATATTTCTTAAAATTGTTTTGTTGGAATTTATTTAATTGTCTTGCACAAATGGTTTTATTGATTCCAATAGACTAGGAATAGTGATCACATTGATCATTGATTTATGAATTTAACAATTTATGAATTTTTTCTTTATTTTCTATATATTTGAGAATGGTTTACAAAAGCGAGTTTGAAATGAGGTTCGGGGTTTAATTGTGGTTTTATTTCAACTTAAGTTGCTATATTTTTTAAGAGACCTACAATTCGTCATGTAATTGCTTTACGATATTTAAAAAATATTTTCAAGGTTACATTTTAGTTATTACTTCGATGCCAATTACACTTACTACAATTTTAAAACTAGCTTTCCAAATAGATTTCTCCCTTTAAAATAAAGTTTTGAGTTTTGTTGAATTATTTCTAATAGTGGTTGTTTTTAACATTTACAAGTTTATTTAGTTTTTGAACTTGTGAGTTTTGAAAGTTGAAACAATGACTGGCGGAGGTAGAGGTAGAAACATTCGAGAAGAGAAGAGAATGGCATAACTAGTAAAGAAACCCAAATAAAAATCTAAAGCTCCACCCAAAACAATTACGCCTACAAGGATTTCAGTGAATAACACCAAATTGAAGTACCTAGAGAACATTCTCCACCCTTAACTTTTAACTATGAGTTAGAGGGAGAGGAAGAGATTTAGGAGACACTCATTATTTCTGTCCATGCCTATAATCTCATTAATGCAAAAGCTATTGCTAGAATGAATTGCGACATTAAGAGAAATAGAAAGATTATACCGAAGAGGGTTTTCAACATGAAAAACGAAGTTAAGTATAGACTTAGGATCCTAAACGTAATAAGGGGGATGAACTGGAGATTATTAACTAGGGATTACTATGCTGATAATGACGCGGTGTTCTTTGTTTAAGAGGTGTGTGAGATTCTAGTAAGAGAGTTCTACGCAAACGGGCATGAAGATGAACATTACACAGTAGCCATAGTTCAAGGAATACCAGTAGACTACTCACACTAAAGAATAAATCGGTATTATGGTTTACTAAGAGCTCGTTTGGGATAAAATAATGAGTATCATAAACCTGAATACAAGTATAGACACGAATTTCCCTACGAAACCCTGACGAATACTTTAGAAGTTATTCCAGGGATGGTTTCAATTTTGATTCAGACAGTTACCCGAAACATATACAAATAAAATGATTTAGGAAAACTACCAAAGCTTTGAGCTTTTTCTTGAACGTAAGCATACAGTTTAGTTTACAACACTCTGACATAGTGAACTATAGGGCGACTCTATTATACCACATAGTCCAAGGGATCGAGTATATTGATGTAGGTAGAATAATTTACGAATTGATTAGGAATGCCATGACCACTAAAAAGACAAAGGACTACCTTTTCCCTTGATGATTACTAAATTTTGCAAACAAAACCGAGTTCTGATGAGAGGAGTCGAGTTTGATGTTTTCTCGGATAAGACCATCATCGATGATGCCATTAAGAAACTCAAAAAGGTACTGGGATATGCTTACTCATAGGAGGAATGATAGAAAAGAGATATATGAAGAAGAGAGACGATGGAGAGAACAATACGGGCATAAATTCAAAGAAATTTAGAAAAAATGCAGAATGTATTGTACAACAAGTAGACAAACCAGAGCCCAAAGCTACTTCACCGGCATGTATGCAAATGAAATAGAAATGGCCATGGTGGTCAATCTTTCGTAATCAAATGAGAACTCTGAGATATCGAATATTGATGTTCCAAAACCAACGCGAGATCACCCAAAACATATATGGATCTGAACATCGCAGGACCAGGAAGACTCCAAGCAGGGGTGCCAACATTCATATTCCATCACTCCAAATGAGAATGCCCAACCAGAGAGTCTTTACAACGGATAACTCGGTGGAGGGAGTAGGCTATACCCTATATGATCTTGAGGCGAGCTAACAATCCGAATAGCCTGATCGTAGGGAATTTGGAGTTGATGTGACGTCTGGACAGTGGTTCTGAGATTTTTGTTCTTTTATGTGTTATCTTTTCCTGAGTGTTATTTATGAGATGTCTATGTTTGTAATATTTTAATTGTTGTGGTATATGTTCTCAATTGATACATTTACTTTGGTTTGTTAGCAATTTGATACAATGGTTTGAAATGTTCACTTCTATGAAATAATGTTTGGAAATGTTTAAATTGTCATTACTTATTCAATTCATTCTTATGTTTGTTAGTTATTTATTTATTCATTTATGCTTTACGAGGTATTTTTATTTTTGTTCAAAAACTAGACCTAATTTTTAAATCTCAAGGACAAGGCTTGGAATGAGTTTAGGGGTATTACGTAAAGTGAAGTATGAAGATGCAAAATATGGAAGAAAGGAGAGGTATAATCTAGTTGAACATTATGAATTTTTTAAAAAATTTCCATAATGCAGGTAATATTTTCCCATTTCATTTTACTTTATTTTGTTAGGAAATGAATATAATTTGAATTTAAATGGAAATGGAAGTGATATATTATTATTATTATTATTATTATTATTATTATTATTATTATTATTATTATTATTATTATTATTATTATTATTATTATTATTATTATTCAAGAAAATAGAAATTTTATGATAGAAAGGAATTGCTATACTTTATTTGACTTCACCTAGATTGTGTATATATTAGAGGAGTTTAGAGGGGATTGATTACTTTGTATTAGACATTAAAATGGGAAGATGATCGAACTAATAGTGCAAGATAAATAAGACAGATTTCTAAGAATCTTATTATACAAAGATTATTGATCAAGTTTATATATATTAATATATAAATATAGATATATATGAAATGAAAAAGCCTTATGCCACAATTGAAGAGAAAAATAGCAAATAGCAAATAAACTTTACTTAGTTGGAAAGAATATTTCCTTAACTATAGTGGAAGTAAGAAGATCTAACAAGAGTTTTTAAAGAAAAAATAGAAAGACTCACATATTCCAAAGGATATGGAGCAGGGAATCTAGTGTTGGAAAAATGAGAGTAATAATCCTTATAAAAAGAAAACATATCCTAAAGGAAATAGAGCAGTGAACCATAGGAATACAATATAAAGAAAAAATGAATTTATATAATTGAAGAAGAAAGAAAGAAAGATATATATATATATATAAGAAAATGAAATATGTTTATGAAAAACTCATCAAATAAAAGATTTAGTGCGAGTGCTTATAGCTAAGTTAAGTGAAGTATATTTTTTATTCCAACAAATGAATATGAAATGATGATTATTGGTGAATAAAACTTCCTATCGACTTTGATTGTGATGATATTTTAAGTATTGTTACAAAAACGAGATTGATTTAGTGATTTTGGTATCTTGAGATTCTATATTAGTTATCATAAGTTTGATGCTAGTCAGTGGAGATTGAGAAAACCTATATAGTGCCTTGACCTTGGTGATTGATTTATCTTTGAATTTTGAGGTGTGTAGCACAATTAGAAGGTTGAAATGTCAAATAAAGGGGTTGTTCTTTAGTTCTTTCTACTATATCATGATTCTTATTTTTACGAAGTTAATATGTTTTTATTTTTAAGATCATTTATATCTAAGAATAGGAGTATATATTTATGAAATCGAAACAAGGGAATAAAAGAAAATATGATTGAGAGTATTTTTTGGGACGAAAAAGTGTTTAGTTTGGGGGTATTTGACAAATCAATTATTAGACATTTTTATAGTTCATTTTAGGCCGATTTTAGATGTAAAAGACTACATTAGATGGTGTTTTCTCTTGTCTTTATTATTTCAGTTAATAAAGGGAGAATATGAAGAAATGAACAAAAAAGGAAGATTATGAAGGAATTAATCAAAAGATACAAGTATGCGAAGAATCATCACCAAGGAAGCAAAGGAATAACTGGGAAACTACATCACCTATTCCCGGCGATTCCAAATTGTTGGCCAAATCGGTGAAACCAGAAAGCTTCAAAATATGAATTTTTCCTGCAATTCTTCTCACATACAAATTGTTAAGAATCATTGGATAAGATATCATGAATTTAAGATAACTACGAGTTGTTTAAGTCGGTTTGAGATGTTTACTCCTAGAATACTAGAAATACAAACCTAGTGTTTCGAAATTAAATGCCCTTGAGTACTTAGATCAATATTCCATTGCTCTAGGAGCCATTGTTTATTTTAATATTTTATTGCTTTATTGTTCTTTCCTTTTGCAGATTAGAAGCTATTTCAGGGGTTGGATTTCTTTTGATAAAGATAGGTACCCAAAACACATACAAACTACATACTTTAGGAAAACCACCAAAGCTTGAAGCTTTTATGTGAATGCGAGCCTACAACCAAGTTTACACCACAATGAAACTATAAATTATAGGACATCTATTTTGTACCATATTGTTCAAGGGACCGGCTATATTGATGTCGGAAAGATAATATATGATTCAATTAGGAATGTCATGACCACAAATAAAAATGAAGGATTACCTTTCCTCTTAATGATTACGAAGTTTTACAAGTAAGACACAGTTCTAAGTAAAGGTCTAGACTTAGATGTTTACTCGGATATGGCCATTACCGAAGAAGTCATTGAAAGCACCAAAAATGTGCCAGGATATGTTGATTCGGAGGAGGAACAATATAAAGAAATGAAACACATAGGAAAGAAATTCCCTGGAGAGAAGAAAAACACGGGCAAAGAACAGATGAGTTTTAGAAGAAATGCAGACTGCCGTATATAATGATAGAACGAGCCAGAGCCCATAACCACCTATAGATGATTTTACGAGCATGTATTCCAAGGAGACAAAAAGGACCATAATTGGATTAGTTTTGCAAAACTAGATGAGAACTAAGAGAAATCAAGAGTTAATGTTCTAGAACCAACGTGAAATTGCAAAAAACATCTAAGGGTCGGAGCAACTCATGACTAGGAGGATGCGAGGTGACAAATCAATTATTAAACATATTTTATAGTGTAATTATGTTAATTTTAGATATAAATGATGATATTACACTAGGTATTCTCTTGTTTTTGTGATTTCAAGATTTAATTAGGAAAACGAAAAAAATGGAAGAAAAGGGGAAAGAAGAGCAAAATAGCCAACTGTAAAAGAGGTCCAGCGATTAGCCAGCGACACAAAAATACATCGGGAATCGCTATCTAAATCGATAGCAAAGAAGAGACAACTAATCATCAGCGAATCACAAAATACACAAGAAATTGCCAGATGAATAAGTTGAGTAGAGATACCAATTTTCAATGATTAACTCATTGATTTGTAAATATAATGGAATCACTTACAAATCACTAAGGTCGGTTGCAAGTTTTTTAGATTAGTATGAAGGATTTGAGTTTATCTATGATATATATAACTTATGAGACTATAAATAGGACCTAAGGCTTCGAAATCACTCTCTCTATAGACAACTACACATTCTTTGGAAGCATTCTTTTAGCCTAAAATTACTTTATATTGAGTTTACGTTTGAAGCTACATTGGAGTTTTGTTTATTTCACTAAGTGGTATTTATTTAATTATGTCTTTCAATTAGATTATTGAAATGATTATTTCAAGCATGAGTGAAAGTTTAATAATTTAAACAAACTCTAGACATGTATATACTTAGTATTGCTATATAGTTACAATTAAGGAATCATGAACTTAATGCTTTAAATATATTCATACATAATAATCACAGTTTTAATAAGTTGTTTCTCCATATTACAACTAATGAAAATTGATATTGCATGCATAGTTCCAAATATGTATTATAGTATTTTGATTATGATTCTATGTCTATGACTATTAACAACAATTATAGAAGTAGTAACTAAGATTAATCTATAAGGCAGTATTACATGAGTGGATGTTCTAGGTGATTGTGTTCTAAGTTATTTATTGATTAACATATTCTGATTAATACTTAATTTATATTAGGCATGATTTTCATGGAGTGTTAATGCTATATTATTTCTATTTTATTACGTTTTATGTAGTGGTAAGATTTATAATGGTAAGGATATGGCTTATTTTCTATTGAATATAGGAAAATCAATGGTTTGCTAAAGGCTACCAACCTATTATGAATTAGGATTTAATCATTTTAAGATTTCATGTGGTATAATTATAACTAGGTTATGAGGTGATGTTATGTTCTAGTGCTAGAATGCAATCCAAGTATATTACATTGTTTAGTGGGGTTTGTTTAGATGTTGTTTAGATATGTATATTGTATTGAATTTCGCTTAATTTAGTTTGCATTGAATTGTTTGAATTAGTTTAGTTAATTTTGTTAATTAAGTTAGAAGTTATAATTTTCAGTTATTTGATATTTTTATTCTCGTTTAGTTAGATTCACTAAATTAAGAAAAATAAGAAAAAAAATAATTTCCTTAGAAGTTTTCAAAACCCATATGGAGATGATATCCCACTTAACACTACTATAAATAATAGAAAAACACGGAAAACAATTGTGCACGCTCAACACGTGTCAATTTTTAGCTCCTTTGCCGAAGATTCTTCTATAATTTCTTAGGATTTTAGACGTTGTATAGTCTACACACTTCGTCAAGTTAATTTTACACGATCTTTACATCCGTTCAATCATGAAATAGATAGAACTTTTAATCAAAGTTTAAGGCTACAACAACTTAAGAAAAATGTAGTTAATAAGATGGAAGATAACAACAATGATATTAATGACAATGTCATTAATAACAATAATGATAATAGACTTATCAATAATAATAACAACAATAATAGAGAATTCACTTTTAGATTGGCAAATCAAAATGTTATAGCATATCAAGCCTATGTGCATAGCATATGGATTTCCCTAATTTGAACTTAGATAAAGATTTATTAGTATCGTACCTAACTTTTATGGTAAAGACAATCAAGACCCACATAAATTCATAAGGGAGTATCTACATAAAGTTAACGGGATAAAATTGAAAGAAGGTACTTTTGAACAAGTCAAACTTAAAGCTTTTCCTTTTGCATTGAAAGATCAAACACAAGATTGGTTGTTTTACCTCCCTCAAGATTCAATAACTACATGGGCTTAAATGTTAGAAGCTTTCTTGAATGAATATATGCGTGCTAGCAAAATTAGTTCCTATATAAAGCAAATCACAGTTGCAAAGATGAAAAATGATGGAAAATTTTAATGAATTTCGAAATAGATTCCAAAGATTAATTTCTTCTTGTCCACAATATGGATATACTCAAAGAGCTTTATTAGAATATTTTTTTGAATGATTCAATCATTTTGAACAAAATTCATTAGACACAATACGTGGTGAATCTTTATTTAAAATAACACCTACTTTGGCAAAAGAAGTAATTAGTAAAATGGCAAAACAATCTAAGCAATACGGCGAAAAGATTGAATCCTCAAGAAAGAAACTTTATGAAGTTGATGATAGAAGAAATAATACATATAATGATAAGATTGATGAGTTATCTAAAATAGCTAAGCTGTTAACTAATGACAGATCTAATTAAGTTAAAGCTCGTGTTTCTGTAATGAGGTTACCCATCTTAGAGATGCGTGTCCTACTCTACATGAAGAAAATACTGAAAAGGTTAATGCAATGGTAAACCAACTTTCTGGTCTTCCAAGAAACCAATATAATAACAATACTTATTTTCCTGGAAGACCACACCTATATCTTAGTTGTGGTCCTCAATATCAAAATTATAATACTTATAGAACAAGTGCTTAGATGCAATCTGTACCTAATCAACAACCTCAACAAAATGGTCAATCTATCAATCAAAATTTATAGTGGATGTTGTATAATTTAATGAACCAAAGTCATTAAAACTTTACACATATTTATCAAAATTAGATTACGATTGATACTATCATTAATAAACTGAAAAATCAGTTAAGTCAAATGATTTTTCAAATAAATAGGTTAACTACTCAACAGAGTAATCAAGCTAAAGCAACTACTCAAGCTATTGATGCTCCTACTACTCAAGCACACATTAATGCTTTATTCAGTGATGAGAAACATACACCTGTAACTGGATATATGCTTAAATAATGTAATAAAGAAAAAGCATGTAAAACTATTGAAGAAGAAGAAAAAAGAAAGAAAAAAGAAAAAGAAATGATGGTTAATGTCATTCCTACAAGAGAATGGATGGCTAAACAATTGAAATATACACTTTTTCCTAAAAGGCTATGCCCATGGTATTTAGCCAGAGTTAAAGCATATAAAAAACCCTTACAAAAGTGTGAAATAATTGATAAGGATAAAAATGATAAGATTCCAAATAATTTGAATGAAGATATGTATTCATATTCTACCATTCCACATTGATTAGCTGATGCTAGGGAGGAAGAAAATAATGAAGACATTCTTGAAGCCTTTAAGAAAATAGAAATTAATAAACCATTAATGGAATCAATTTTGCAATTTTTAATTATGATGAAGTTTTGAAAGAATTCTCTGAATTAACGGATAAATTTTTAGAAGAATCTAAGAACGCTTAGGACAAAAGGTGTATGCTTTGATTAAAAAAAGTATCTGAGATATGTTCCGATCTAGGAATGTTTGGAATACATAGTACTTTAGGAAGTTCTTTTATAGATTTTGTTATGTGAGATCTTGAAGCATCAATTGATGTTATGTCACTTAAACTATATGAGTCATCGAAAATAGATTCATTAAGTAATACACCTATTAATCTTACCTTAGCTAGCAACATAATTATTAAACTTCATTATTTACTAGGAGATGTTTTAATAAAAGTAAATGACTTAGTATTTTCAGCTGACTTCTATGTCATGGAAATGGGAGACTCAGTATCATCTAATTCTCCACCACTTTAGGAAGACCATTTCTTAAAATAGCTAAAACGAAATTAGATATCTTTGAAGGAACAATGTCTATGGAATATGAAAACGAAATTATTTCTTTTCATTTTAATGATGAAGATGTCTATGATAATTCTGATGAACCTAATAATGAACCAACTGATGATAGTGAATCTTTAGAATTAAGTCATCATAATTTAAAAGTTGAAGTATATTTTATTAATGTAGTAACAATGGAAGGCAAAAATGTTATGACAAAAAACGAGAAAGTTGAAGATATTTCAAATCAAAAGATAATAACCCAAGAATTGAGGGTTAAGCAATCGAACAATGTTAAGAATGATCTTAAAATGAAGGAATTTAAAGCTATGAAGAATAAGAAAAAGAAAAAAGAAGAATTTAGCAATTGTCAAACTCGATGATCCAGGAGATATATACATAAACATAAAATTTAAATAGGATTGATATTTTTAAAACTTGTTGTGACATGGGTTCTAGAGCAAACTACATGCTAATTCACTTCTTTCTTCATACTCAACTGGAGTTGGATGTACTTACTTCTGAAAATTTTATTTTACCAATCAGTTATTCAATGAAACAAATAGAAATGGTTACTAATGTACCAGTTCAAATTGACAAGTACATTATTCTCACAAACTTTTTGATTATGCCACGATTTATCAATGAAAATCCTCCATTAATCTTAGGAAGACCTTTCTTAGCCACTTCGTAAGCTTTTATGGATACTCTAAAATAGACAATCACTTTCAAGGTGTATGGCCGAGCAATCACTTTCTAGAATGGCACTAGAGTGGACAATCCTTCACTTAAGTTTATAGACTAGTTTAGAACTGTGTGGTTCAGTCGAGCCAACGACAGTAAACAAAAGTGCTCTATGGGAGGTAGCTCATACTTTATATTTACTTTCAGGATAGTTTTAGGATTAGTTAGTTATTTATATTTTATCTAAACTTTTAACTCTTATAATAGAGATATTTTAGGAGTTCAATTCTAGAATAATTTTTTATAAGGAGGTTAATCGAGCCAATTTCTTTCCATATTATATTAAATTTATGCATAGTTTTTAGGTTAGTTATTTATAGTAATGAAATTATTTTTAATACAAATTATCGTCAAATTTTGATAATTTTGAATGATTCTACTTTTTTATTGGACATATATGTGATAATTATATGGGAAGATCAATTAACTTGAAAAAATAGTTAAAATAGGCCAGCGATTTCCCAACGATTCTAGTTTGTACTAGAATTCACTGAGAAAAGTCGCGGTAGTATATAAAAATTTCAGTGTAATTTTAGGTCCGCGATTAGTCACCAATTTGCACTTATAACTAGGATTCACTTAACTAATCGATGGACTACTGAGGCTCATTTTCGGAGATTTAGATAGTGATTTCCCAGCAAATCCACTTAAACCCTGATTCGTTGAGAACAAATACAAGTTTTTAAAAATAGAAAACCCAAATTGCCACATTTATCCATTTCACACTCAGAAACCATTGCAAATTTTCGATCAAGCGATCAATTTTTGACTAGATTCAACCTTCCAAAGCTACATTTTAGTGTACTTAAGTGATTCACACCTCAATCTTCACACATTCAACTTTAAATTTTGGTGAGTTTTGAGAGTGTAAAGCCAACTAGGGCTTGAGCAGGGGGAATTCGAAATTGCAGCTCAGAGGAGTCTTCTAGATAAGTTTTAAATTCCAATCTTAAAAGATTCACTTTCGATAAAATTAATGAAAATCCTAACCTTTTATTGATTATATTTTTAGTTTTTTCATAATTTTTTATATTTTTGCATATGTTAGAACCTAAGTTTCGAAATTTTTACTTTAAATTGGTTTTAATGTCGAATGTTTTCAATTATACTACTAATATGGGTGTGGTGCGATAATTTGTTTATTAATATCGAATCTTTAAACTATTTTTAGTATATGGCGAATGGATTGAGTTTTATACAAACTAATTTGAGATTAAGTTTCAAATATGTTTGGGGGTTTTTGTGTTTGCCTATCGAATGACTTGAATTACTTACAAACAATTGCTTTTATTAATAATGTTTTATCGATAAATCTCATATAAATTTCAAACACTCGATTTATAAATGACTTTTTTGATGAATTTCTCTGTATTAGATAAATAAGTTAAATTTTACCAAACACTTTTCTAACAATTTGGTTTTAAATGGTTTTACAGGTTCACTCTTTTACTTGTACTTATTTAAATGGTCGAAAGTGGAAAGGGTAGAAATTTGAGGGACGAGAAAGGAAAGGGGAAGATAGGGGAGAAACCCAAGGATAAATCCAAAGATTTCCAATCTAACCTATGTCAATTTCTTCCAATACATTTAAAATTAGAACACAAAGAGAACCTATTTCACCTTTATCGTTTAGCTATAATTTCGAAGAGGAGTATGAGGATTCAAATGAGGAAGTAGAATAGGAGATACAGACAGGGGGCAAAAATTTATTCTCTTAGGAAGAAAAAACTTTATCAATGAGAATGCCTTTACCAAATTTAAGAATAATTTTGTGAAAAATAGAAAATTGATCCTGGAGAAGGGATTTGATAAGTCGGTATTTATAGGTATTTAATAGTCTATTTTAGTATATTTAATTATTAAAAGTATTTAAAATATATATTTAATTATATTTTTTGGTCATTTTTAGGTGAAACGGACTGCGTGGCTGAATTCGTGGCGGATTAATACTCAAAATGGAGTATTTATTTGTAGAAATCGGATGTCGGATGTGTCGAGTAGCCAACGAAACGTTCTGGCCAATCAGACAACGCCACGTCAGCGCCGGCACAGTGCGGGACCAATCAGGAGATGCCACGCATACGCCGCGTCAGCACCGCAAGCCAATCATCACGCTTCAGTAGCCGTCGATCTGCCTCGTGATGCGTAGCGGTACAAACTCCTAGAATTTCGGTCGAGAGTCGCGCGATTTTCCGAGCCACGTGTGTGCCACGTAGCGATCACCTATTCGCCCAGACGCTTCATAAACAGAGGTTCCACCAATCCGGCAGTGCCACATAGCGCTGAGTCAGCAAACACAAATAGAAAGCCCAGCTAGCACGCGCGGGATACGCGGCGACACATCAGAGGCGGTGCAACAAGCGACCAAATCACAGCGCGAGACGTGGCGGCGACGCAGGAAAAACAGCCAATCGGCTATTGACACATGGCAGATTCCGAATTTCAAGCTAAAAACAGCCCTACGATGCTCCTCGACGCACGAGTCACGTACTTAACCCCTAAAATTAGTATCCTAGACCAATTTGGAGTATTTCTATATATTAGGAACCTTGGTATTATTAATAGGGGGATTGATTAGCAATTTTGAAAAGAGTTCAATTAGTTTTTAGTAATAGTTTTTGAAGACAATGCCCGGCTAATCAATTTCTTGCCTAAGTCGAAGGGAAGCAAGTCGGAATCATGGATTCAAAGTATATTATGTGAGATCTTTTATTTTATTATTTAAATTAATTTAATTTCTCCTATTTCATTGTTGTTGGTTTACGGTCATTGAATGTACAACAATTGGATCTAGGTTAAATCGGTAGCGGACGCGTCCGGTTATCTAGGATTAGTGATCCCATAGATCTTTATTAATGCGGTTAGTGTATTAAACCTTATTGGCGGATGTCTAGGGTTATACATTAATTAGGGAAATTAGTGGCGGATGTCTTGATTATCAAAATTAGGGGAATTAAGAATTTCTGGTGGATGTCGATTTTCCATCACTAATCTAGGAGAATTAAATTAATAATTTTTTGGGAAAGATTGAAGACCATGATTGTCATTGAATCTTGATTCTGATTTGTGGAACTGGAGATTTAGGTATTATTTAGGCATTATTTAGGAATTAATTAATTATTAATTAGTTGGTTTAATAATTAGTTAGTTATTTTAATTAGTTTAGTTAATATTTATTTGAAAACCCTCATATTTAGTTAACTTAGAGTAAACTAAGTCCTGCGGATTCGACCCCGTATTTACCACTACTACACCCTTGCGGTTGGTAACTCTTTTACGGGTTATATTTGGCACGCACGACACGCGTCAGGATTCAATGTAAAGAATGAATTGAAATATAGACATAGGACCCTAGATATAATTGAGGCGAGAAACTAGGGATTATTGATTCGGGACTTTAATCACTTAGACCTAGATGATGTTCCTAGCAAGAAAGAGTGTTATATTTTGGTACGAGAGTTTTAAGAAAATGCCTATGGAAGTGACAGTAAAATACAGTCACGAGTTTGAGGAAGAACATTAGATTATTCTGTTGCAAGAATAAATGAGTATTTTGGTTTACTTGAATTTCATCAAAGAGAAAACGATGAGTACCCAAAGCCCAAATTGTGATAATGTAACACTACCCCACCAAGACTATTAGGGGAGGTTTAGAAGCAATCCATTGTGATGGATTCATTTTTTATATAGAGGGGTTACCTGGAGCACGGTACTACAAGAGTTTTTAAGAAAATCACAAAAGCATGGTATTATTTCATAAATGCCAGCTTATAGCCGAGTCTGTAGTGTTAAGAGATTGTGAATTATAAAGTCGCCTTGCTTTACCACATTGTTATGGGATTAGGATATTCGGATGATTGCAAGATTATGTGTGAGTCAATAAGGAGTTCCAACACAATAAAGAAGAACAATGGGCTACCTTTTCCTTTGATGATTACGACTTTTTGTAAAGCAGATCAAGTCAACACGGTGAGACTTGAAATTAATGTTTTACAAGAGATAACCATCATGGCCGAATTAATAAAGAGATATGAAAAAAATTATGGCTATGAAGACTCTAAAAATGAGAGAAAGAAGATTGAGATAGCCAGAAGGGAGACATAGCAAAAAAGAAAGATTAGAGATAACACTAGAACAGTTTTGGAAGATTTGCCGATAGCTAGAAAAGATCCAAATGTGGAGCAACCCGCTAGGGACTATGTGTTGGGGCATGTGCCCTGGGTCAATCCATTAACTGTCTTTATAAATACTTTTAGTTAATAAAATAGAGGATTTCATTTGATGTTTATTATAATTAATTTGCATGTTTACGATATAATAAGATCCATGGGTATTTACATAAATATCCTAAATGTCCCTAGTCGGTCATTATACTGGGAACTATAATGAATTAAGACTAGTGTGAGTCTTGATTGATGATCATATGATGGTTATACATATAAAGATACGAATCAAGATCACGAGTACTCGTTAGAGAACAAAGTACTGGATCGACCCGCTATGAGAACATCACAGGGATTAAGTCATAGTTGTTTCTCATGATAGGTATATTATTTCAGTCCTCTGACTTGAGATTACCAGAGACTTCAACATTAGGAACACAATGATTTGACAAAATCAAACGTTGTCTTTAACCGGATGATTATAAAGGTTGTGATTGGTTACTGTGTGAGCAATGTGATGAAGTTATATAATCAAGATAGAATTTGTCCATCTCATATAAAGAGAGATATCCAGTGGATCCCTCGATGTGTTAGACTGTTAAAAGGCCTAGTCTAAGTGAATTGATATTGATCAATGTCACTTGGATGTTTTCAGTCTACCTAGAGATTGAGACTAGTACAATTCAACATGATGGATGACAATTCCATGCCTTATGTTTGATCAAAAGGATATAGTGTGACAAAAGGATGTTATATACACTATTGATTAGGTTGTATCAATTTGATATTCGTACAACTTGGGTAGTCATAATGTCTTGCTAGAGGTCGCTTATGACTTGTATACCGAAATGTGTTTTGGTACACTGCCAACGTTGTATAAGTCTATTGGGTCGCACACTAAGAATGGTTTTGCGAGATTTTAAGATGGTTTAGAAAAACGAATTTATATGATAAAACTCATGATAGAAACGTCCTTGTGGTGTATTATACTTATACTTCTTTAAGTAGGGGTATATGTGTAATTTGCTTAACCATCTATATACAAGGGTTGTATAAGTAGACGCTTTAAGTTAGAACACCGGTACGCTCTGGATCATTTTGGAGAGAAATAAAAAGTTTGGTATTCTCTCCAAGTTAGCACTTCGAATCTCGATCGTCGTTCATGCGTGGACTGCTAGAAGAGGGCATTCGTCATTGGCAGCGCCTTAGAGATCGATCAACCTTCAGAAAGGTATATTGCGACCGAGGTTTGATTAAGTTTTCATGGTTTAAATATTTTTAATGGAATTAGATTCGGATCCTGTTGGGGTTTTTGTCAAAATTATTTGGTAATATCCGCTGATTATGAACCCCAAAACCTAACAGTGGTATCAGAGCTTTCGAATTTGATTCCATTAATTTCATTGCATGTTTTATTCTGATATATATAGGATATATGATTGAAAGCATGTTAATAGTTGATGTATATGTGATATATAAAATTTTTCCTTGAGATTTATTATCATGTTTTGTGTATATGATACACATATTTGTGATTTAATTGAAATCAGTTTCGTACATGCTAGTAACCATGTTAGGTTAATTCAAATAATTTTAATGAATTGGATTTCGTATTCTGTGATCCATGACACCATTAGGTATAATCTTATTTTTCGTGTATTGATGCATGGATGAAATTTGTGTAATTCACTATGCATATTTAGGTTACATTGTTTTAAGTTTCTTAAATCGTATAAGTCTGAATATTAATTTGAAACTAATATGATTAGGTTCCATTGGGATAGTAGTTCATTATTCAATTACATGTTTGTGATTATTTGGATGAGGATCGAAATTGCAAATAATTATTTTTCGAAATTATTTATTTATCTCGTTATATCTTTTCTGTTATGAAATTTCTATTTGATAAGAGATAGATAACAAATTAGATTAGGAGATATTAGCAAAATCGGTTTCGTTATCCTTATTAGATAGGAGATAAATATCGAGAATTTTGTTATTGGAGATATGCTAGGATTCAAATATCTTAAGTCATAATTGGATTAGGATAAGATGATTAGTTAGATATGGGCCCGGGTTAGTTAAAAATGTTTTAATTGACTTAATTTCGGATAAAATAAGGGGTTAATTTAAGATAATTAAATCAGCGCAAAATACGATTTTATAGCGAATTTTTATTTTCAGAATTGAAATTGGTCTCCTAAAATAAACGGTGGTGCTACCCCCTGTACCTTGTCAGCTGACCGGTCAGCGGAACCTTTGCCCGCTAACCAGCTAGCGGGACTGCCGTCTAACTAATCCTAGCGCACGAAAATTCTTTTATTAGTGAACAGTATAAAAAAATTTCCAAATTGTTTAGTGATTGAACAAATCAATAAAATATACGATATTTCATTGTTTACATAAAATCACTAAAACCGAATAAAATCCCTCTATTAAATTTTAAGTCTCGTGCCATCTATTTTAAACATTTGTCAAGGCCTTGATCACACTAATATAGTTTCAGCCATAGCTGGGTGTATTGTGTTATCTTGGTAAGACAAGTTGGGTAAGAGTTACCTAAATGTTTTAAATGGTATGACTTAATAAAGCTATCAAAATAGTTTTGAGCTTTAGGCACATGATGAGATTAAAAAACATGCTAAGACATAAGATGTCCGGTATCTCATAAAAGTATCTAAAATCGCATAAAATGTAATTGGTAACTGTTACCTACCTAAATAATCTAGTTCTGTGTTTCATGCCATAGCTGTTATAGAATTAGGTGAAATATGGATTTTAGTCCACTAAATAAACAGTATGTTTTAGGAGGTTTGTTAATTTAGTGGGAGTCTATTCCTCTATACTAAAATAAACTTTGCGTAATCTTTATTGTAGATCAATGGCCTCTTCAAGTAACAATAATCCCCTGTCACTGCGATCCATCCTTAAGAAGGATAAGCTATCTGGGACTAACTTTTTTGACTGGTTCAGAAACTTGAGAATCATTCTCAAGCATGAACGCAAGTTGTATGTCCTCGATGTTCCAATCCCTGAGGACCCACCAACCAATGTTACGAAAGCTGTGAAGGATGCGCATAATAAGCATGTCAACGATTCTACTGATGTTGCATGTATTATGCTGGCAACTATGGTTCCTAAACTTCAGAAGGATATGGAACTAATGGAAGCCTACGACATGGCTGTAACGCTGAAATAAATGTTCCAATAGCAAGCTAGGCAAGAAAGGTTCGAGACAGTCAAGTACCTATATTCTTGCAAGATGACTGAGGGTGCGTCAGTTAGTCCTCATGTTCTGAAGATGAAGGGCTATGTTGACCAACTTGATAGATTCGAATTTCCCATAAGCCAAGAGTTGGCTACGGATTTGATCCTGAAATCATTACCGGAGAGTTACTCATAATTTGTGATGAACTACAATATAATAATATGGAGAAAACAATTTCAGAGTTGCATTTGATGCTAAAAACTGCTGAACAAAATATCAAGAAACCCTCTAGTAATGTGTTGATGGTCCAAAATGGAAAAGGAATGAAGAAGAAAGGCAAAGTCAAGGCTAAAGTTGCTAAGGCTGGTGTTGCACCTGTCGCAAAGCATGTGGAACAAGTCAAGCCCCAGCCTGTCCCTGCTTCAAAACACCCAAAAGAAAAGGAAGGAAATTGTCATTTCTGTCATGCACCTGGACATTGGTTCAGAAATTGCAAATTCTATCTGGAAGATCTAAAAAAGAAAAAGGGTAGTGCGACTACCACTACAGGTATTTATGTTATTGAAATTAATTTATCTATTAGTGATTCCTAGGAATTAGATACCGGATGTGGATCTCACATTTGTATAAATGTGCGGGGACTCACCAAAAGTAGAAAGTTGAAGAAAGGAGAAGTCATCCTCCGCGTAGGGAATGGAGCAAGAGTTGTTGCCCTGGCTGTTGGATCATATGACTTAGTCTTACCTAGTGGACTTATTTTAACTTTAAATAATGTTATTTTGTGCCTGCCTTGAGCAGAAACATCATTTTTTTTTTCATGTTTGGATATGGATGGTTTTGATTTTATTATTGCGAATAATAGATGTTCCATTTCTCGTAAAGGCATATTTTATGCAAATGCTAATTTGCGTGATGATCTTTATATTTTAAGCATTAAAAGGTCCACTGATACTCCAGTCTTTAACATAAATACAAAGAGATTCAAATCAAATAATTTGAATCAAACCTATTTTTGGCATTGTTGTCTCGGGCATATAAATGAGAAACGCATAATGAAGCTCCATAAAGATGGACTTCTAGATTCATTTGATTTAGAAACATATGAAACTTGTGTATCTTGTTTACGAGGCAAGATGACTAAAAGTCCCTTTACTGGACACAGTGAAAGGGCAAGTGATTTATTGGGTCTATTACATACTGATGTATGCGATCCTATAAACACAATGGCTAGAGGAGGTTATCTGTACTTCATTACATTTACGATGATTTCAGCAGATATGGTTATGTATATCTTATGAAACATAAAGCTGAATCATTTGAGATGTTTCAAACGTTTCAAAATGAAATGCAGAATCAACTTGGTAAAACTATCAAAATATTTAGGTCAGATGAAGGTGGTGAATATTTGAGCCAAGAATTTGATGATCATCTTAGAAATTGTTGGATTGTCTCCCAATTGACTCCACCAGCAAGTCCACAATGGAATGGAGTTTATGAAAGGAGAAATCGAACCTTATTAGATATGGTTCGATCTATGATGAGTCATGTGGATCTTCCATTATCCTTTTGGGGTTATGCATTACAAATTGCGACTTTCACTCTAAATCGAGTTCCTTCTAAAGGGGTTGATAAAATACCATATGAGATATGGTAAAGGAAAATACCTAGTTTATCATTCCTTAAGATTTGGGGTTGTGAGGCTTACATAAAGCGATAAGTCTCAGAAAAACTAGCACAAAAATCAGACAAGTGTTTATTTATGGGGTATCCTAAGGAAACAAAAGGATATTACTTTTATAATCACGCAGAGAACAAAGTGTTTGTTGCTCGGTATGGTGCCTTTACGGAATAATAGTTTATTTCAAAAGACACTAGTGGGAGAGAAATAAATCTAAAAGAAGTTCAAGAATCACAGATAAACACTGAACTGCTACTGGAAGTTCAACAAGGTTCTGAACCAGTTGAACCTTCATAAGTGACACAAGGCCCACGTAAATCTGGTAGGGTAAGACATGAGCCTGAGAGATTAGAATTTCTCATTACTAATAATCGTGATGTGTTGCTTATGGATCAAAATGAGCCCACCACTTATCAGGAGGCTATGTCTGGACAAGACTCAAATAAATGGCTAAGTGCTATGAACTCTGAGATGCAATCCATGTATGATAACCAAGTTTGAAACTTGGTTGATTTACATGAGGGTGGTAAGACCATTGGATGTAAATGAGTTTTCAAGAAGAAAATTGACATGGATGGCAAAGTGCATATTTTTAAAGCAAGACTTGTAGCAAAAGGTTTCATGCAGACTCAAGGTGTTGATTATGATGAAACTTTTTTGCCAGTAGCCATGCTTAAATCCATAAGAATTTTAATCGCCATTGCTGCATATTATGACTATGCGATATGGCAAATGGATGTAAAAATAACATTTCTTAACGGAAAGTTGCTTGAGGACGTGTACATGACACAACCTGAAGGTTTTATACATCCCGAGAATTCTAGAAAGGTATGCAGGCTTCAAAGATCCATTTATGGATTAAAGCAAGCTTCTCGGAGTTGGAATCTTCATTTTGATGAAGCAATCAAGGATTTTGGTTTTATTAAGAACGAAGATGAGCCTTTTGTATACAAGAAGGTCAGTGGGAGTGTAGTTGTTTTTCTGGTACTATATGTTGATGATATATTACTCATTGGAAATTACATCCCAACAATTAAGAATGTCAAATCTTAGTTAGGGAAATGTTTCTCAATGAAAGACTTTGGAGATGTGGTCTATATCCTAGGGATAAGGATCTATAGGGATAGATCTAAGAGGCTAATTGGTCTAAGTTAGAGTGCTTACGTAGACAAGGTGCTGAATAGGTTCGGTTTGCAAGACTCTAAATTAGGATTGTTGCTAATTTCTCATGGCATAAGTCTCAGCAAGACTCAATGTCCTAAGACAAATAATGAGGGTGACCGTATGAAAAAGATTCCATATGTATCAGCTATTGGATTTATCATGTATGCCATGCTATGCACTCGACCTGATGTATCATATGCTTTGAGCACTACAAGCAAATATCGGTCAGATCCTGGTGAGAGTCACTGTATAGCCCTAAAGAACATTCTTAAATACTTAAGAAGGACTAAGGAAGTGTTCTTGGTCTATGGAGGTTTTGAAAATGATCTAGTTGTAAATGGTTACACAGACGCCAGTTTTCAATCTGATATAGATGATTTTAGATCACAGTCTGGACATGTGTTTACTTTAAATGGGGTGCAGTAAGCTGGAAAAGTTCGAAGCAAGAGACTGTGGCAGATTCTACAACAGAAGCTGAGTATATTACACCGCCCGATGCAGCAAAAGAAACAGCTTGGATCAAAAAGCTCATTTCTGAACTAGGTGTGGTTCCAAGTATTGGTAACCCTGTTTGTTTGTATTGCGACAATAACGAGGCAATAGCACTGGCCAAGGAACCTAGATCACACCACAGATCCAAACATATACTCAGGCGTTTTCATCTCATCAAAGAATTTATTGAGAGGGAGACGTGAAGATTTATAGAGTACCTAATAAAGATAACGTTGCGGATCCATTAACAAAAGATTTTCCACAAGTAAAACATGATGGTCATGTTTGATCATTTGGCATTAGATGCATGTATGATTGGCCCTAGTGCAAGTGGGAGATGTTGGGGCATGTGCCCTAGGTCAATCCATTAACTGCCTTTATGAATACTTTTAGTTAATAAAATTGAGGATTTCATTTGTTGTTTATTATAATTAATTTGCATGTTTACAATATAATAAAATCCATGGGTATTTATAGAAATATCCTAAATGTCCCTATTCGATCATTATACTGGGAACTATAATGAATTAAGACTAGTGTGAGTCTTGATTGATTATCATATGATGATTATACGTATAGAGATACTAATCGAGATCATGAGTACTTGTTGGGGAACAAAGTACTGGATCGACCCTCTGTGAGAACATTTCATGGATTAAGTCATAGTCGTTTCTCATGATAGGTATATTATTTTAGTCCTCGGACTTGAGATTACTAGAGACTTCAACATTAGGAACACAGTAATTTGACACAATCAAACGTTGTCTTTAACCTGACGATTGTAAAGGTTGTGATTGGTTACTGTGTGAGGAATATGATGAAGTTGTGTAATCAAGATAGAATTTGTCCCTCTCATATATAGAGAGATATCCAGTGGATCCCTCGATGTGTTAGACTGTTAAAAGGCCTAGTCTAAGAGAATAGATATTGATAAATGTCACTTGGATGTTTTCAGTCTACCTAGAGATCGAGACTAGTACGATTCAACATGTTGGATGACAATTCCATGCCTTACGTTTGATCAAAAGGATATAGTGTGACAAAAAGATGTTATATACACTATTGATTAGGTTGTATCGATTTGATATTCGTACAACTTGGGTAGTCATAATGTCTTGCTAGAGGCCGCTTATGACTTGTATACCAAAATGTGTTTTGGTAGACTGCCAACGTTGTATGAGCCTATTGGGTCGCACACTAAGAATGGTTTTGCGAGATTTTAAGATGGTTCAGAAAAACGAATTTTATATGATAAAATTCATGACAGAAACGTCATTGTGGTGTATTACACTTATACTTCTTTAAGTAAGGGTATATGTGTAATTTGCATAACCGTCTATATACAAGGATTGTATAAATAGACGCTTTAAGTTAGAACATACGTACAAAAGATTAAGGGCCAAAACTCTATTTTCGTTTCAGAAATGAATTAGGGTTTTCTGGTACGCTCTGGATCATTTTCGAGAGAAACAAAAAGTTTGGTATTCTCTCGAAGCTAGCACTTCGAATCTCGGTCGTCGTTCGTATGTAGACTTCTGGTAGAGGGCAATCATCATTGCCAGCGCCTTAGAGATCGATCAACCTTCAGAAATGTATATTGCGACTGATGTATGATTAAGTTTTCATGATTTAAACATTTTCAATGGAATTATATTCGAATCCTATTGGGGTTTTTGTCAAAATTGATTTGTAATTTTTACTGTCTATGAACCCCAAAACCCAACACTATGATGGAATATACATGGAAGAGTAAGAGTTGGCTATTTTTGGTACAATTCTGCGCAATCAAATGCAAACTCTAAGGAATCAAGGAATGGTGTTTAAGAATTAGAGGGCCATGGCAAGGAGCATTTACAGGATGGAGAGAATAATTTCTAGAAGACATATAAGGCAAGGAGTGGCAGAGATTCATGTACCATCTACACAGATGAAGCCAACAATTAATAATAGTCTTAATATTCCACTACTACCAGGACATGACTACCACCTCTATGACACCAGTGTGAGCTCTAATCCCAGATGATTAATCCAGTGGATGATGATAATGATGCAACTTTTAGATGATGAAATTGAAGTCTTTACTCTATTTTATCTTTTTTGTCTTTAAGTGATATTGTGTGAGGTCTTACTTATATCTTTGGTAATATCACTACAAAAAAATCGCAAATCAGAAACGGAATTTTCCGTTTCTGATTTGCGAAAATTCCGTCTCTGAATGAAATCGAAACGAACGAGAGCTTTAACGCGTTCGTCTCTCGAAAACATCGTCGCGATACGATCGAAACGAAAAATGGATTCCGTTTCGATTAGAGACGGAATAGAGATTTTAAATTATCCGTTTCGATTAGAGACGGATTTAGAGACGGAAATTAGAAACGAACAGAGACGAACGAAAATGGATTTTATTTCGAAATGGTACATTTGTAATTGCATTCGTCTCGATTCCGATTCTTAGCAACGAATCGAGACGAATTAATAAATTTATGAATTCGTCTCGATTCGTTTCTAATCGAACGAATCGAATCGAGACGAATCGAGACGAATGCAAAGAGTCCGTCTCTCGATTCCGTCTCTAATTAGAAACGGAATCGAGACGGATTATTCCGTTTCGATTCCGTCTCGATTCCGTTGCTAATTAGAGACGAATCGAGAGACGAATTAATATTTCCGTCTCGATCCGTTTGTGATTGATAGAAATATTTCGGAAAATTAGAGACGGAATAGCAACGGAAAATTTGAATTCCGTTGCTAATCCGTCTCTAATTTTCTCGTTTTGTTTAAATATGGCACGGATACATAAGCCAATCGATTCTCCAACCTAAAAAATCAAAATACAACCCGATATGACATACTCCATCGCCGCACCCCTCCGACAACTCCTTGAGGGTGCTAACATCCCCCAAAGAAGCCAAATTGCGCATCCATACATCAAAAATATATATCAACAAAAATTCAAAAGAGAAAGAAAAAATGTGAAACTCAAAATTAGCCCAAAAATTTATATATCCACGGAAAGTTTTCATGTATTACAAAAGCTCCAAAATTTGGAAGTATACACAAAAACCAACCAATCCTATCGTTCAACAAGCAAAAAAAAAAAGAACACTCACAAAAGGTCCAAAATTTGGAAGTATACACAAAAAGGACTTCATCTAATAAGTAAAACGCAGCTTTGAAGCATTTCTGAATCTCCATCTGAGGGCAACAACCAGTGAGTATGCACCGAAAGAAGTAGGCAAAGGAGAGATTAATTAGTTTGAGGTCCCTGCAGCTTAGCGCGCTAATTCCAGTATTAGCGCGCTAATTAGCCACTGCCAGATATTTTTGACTTTTGGAAATCAAGCTTTAAATTTGAATTTTTGATTTCCTGGATTCCTAGAACGGCTATAAACGGTCATATTGGAATTCCTATCACTATAAAACCACCACAAACTTGGTTTTAACATAAGGAAGACGAAACACATTCAAAAATGCAAGATCTACAAAGAGAAGAATGGCATAAGTGCAAGAATGCTAAAAGGGAAAAACTAAAAGTTAAGCACAAACCTATCATGTAAGTATGATTCTAGAACTCATCCTCTCACCCAATCTAAACTCTTGTGTGCTCCAAAGCCGACAAGCCATGTGCTCCTACTCAAAAAATAAAAAAAAAACAACCAGCTGGGATTCAAGAAAAGCAATGAAGAACAGAAAAAAAACCATACAATGTTGAATAAGAATGCTTCCAAAAAAAAACATGATCATCAAGCAAATGCAGTCACAGACTGAAGTTGGTGTCAATGTTGCTATTTTCCTACGCATATGAGATGGCGAACAATGTTTCTATAAGATGGACCTATCATGTAAGTTGAGTTGTAAAACATGTATAACATGTTTTATAAGGGATGGTTAGGTCCTGGACGAGTTTAAGGGTCGCTAACACAAAGGGATAAATTAATTAGTTTGAGGTCCCTGCAATTAGCGCGCTAATTCCAGTATTAGCGCGCTAATTAGCCACTGCTAGGGATTTTTGACTTTTGGAAATCAAGCTTTAAATTTGAATTTTTGATTTCCTGGATTCCTAGAACGGCTATAACCGGTCATATTGGAATTCCTATCACTATAAAACCACCAATAACTTGGTTTTAACATAAGGAAGAAGAAACACATTCCAAAATTCAAGATCTACAAAAAGAAGAAATTTGATTTTTTAGAAGGAGCTATAGGAGATCACTATAAAACCACCAAAAACTTGGTTTTAACTATAATATACTAGTGTTTGAAACAAAGTAAACCACCAACAATATGTAAATCAAGTAACTTAAAAAGTCTACACGACAAACTATTGAAAGGAAGTGATTCATCGCTAATTAAAATAGAATAGCCAAGAGAAGATTCACCTCGATAAGCACCTAAGCCACTTGCCCCCAAAGCCTCCATAACCCCCACCAAGCTCATCGCCTCCACTATACCCACCACGCCTACCTCCGAGACACGGAGTCCTATAAGGACCAAAATCACCACCACCAAAAAAAGAATGAGTTTAACATGCAAATGAAACAAATCGTCTACAACATGCTCATCGTCAAAAGCAATGAACCCATTCCCTCGAGAACGATAGGAAAAACTAAAACCCGCCTTTCCGAAAACAGAAAAATAAAAATAAAGGAACTTCATCATCGAACCTTCTACTACATCGCTTCAACAAACCACCATCGTCCGCAGTAAATTCATTGTCCATTTATCCTCTCGTATATCTTAGTTGGCTTGAACGCCCGATTGATGCATAAGTTATCATGGATTTTATTTTTAATACATTATCCTCCCCAAAATAAATTTTTTAACCTCAGTTTAAGTAAAATATACTATAAGTACTTAGAATGTTTGCGAAATTAATCCATGGGAGAAGAAAACATCTTTGGCATTGTTGTGTGCAAATCTTATGCGTTGCGGGTTCTCTCGAGTGCTATGATGAAGAAAGTGGTAGAATCGACGGGGAGCAACATCTTCATGCCATAGCAAATGAATTTGGGAAATCGATAAAGGGCGTTTTCGGTCATCCGTGTTGAGAACATGTAGGCTATTCTTCTTCTACGGACATGCCATAATAGAAGAAGAAGAGCCTACATGTGCAGTAATTCGATGACCGAAAAACGACCCTTTATCGACTTCCCAAATTCATTTGCTATTGCTTGAAGATGTCGCTCCCCGTCGATTCTACCACTTTCTTCATCATAGCACTCGAGAGAACTCGCAACGCATAAGATTTGCACACAACAAACAAAGATGTTTTCTTCTCCCATGGATTAATTCTCGCAAACATTCTACTTATAGTATATTTTACTTAAAAACAAAAAAAAGAATTGGGGGAGCAAAAGGGAAAAAAAATAAAATCCACGATAAAATATGGAACATCGACCTAAAAATGCACAAAAAGAAGTGTGAATCATAAAGTAATTCGATGAATTTCTAAAGTTGTCTACACTATAAAACGTTTAATCTAAGCATTTGAAACAAACAACAAGTGAAGTACCTATGTATCACCAACCTGCTCATCTCTCGAGAGCCACGCTTACGTCTCACGCCCAACATTGTCCCCTTGTTGGGGTGGATCGACCGGATCTATTTGCGGCGGCTGTTGCTGGTCATGAGGTGGCGGTGGTGGTGGCGGTGGTGGTGGTTGGTGCTGAGCTAGGTCTATTTCGTCCATGTCCATCCCAAGACGCTGTTGCATGAAGTTCATAACCTTTCGTAGTTGCTCCGCAACGACATCGAACTCTGCCCGCGGCACCACATCCGGCGTCTGCGACATGCTAGCACCAGGAGTTCCGTATCTCCTCTTCTTTCTCCCTACGGACCCGAGTCCGTAGACACGTCCTTTGGAAGACTCACCCGCCACATTGAGGTACACCGCCTCATCATCCACCGATTGCTCCGGTGTAGCTCGGGTCGCTCTCCCGACGTCGCTTTTGGAGCCTATCCCGCATATATGCACAACAAACAAAGTACATGATATGGGGTAAGTGAAAGACTTAATAATATTTTACATTTCATTTCTATACTTACATAGAACCGCTCCGATCTAGTATCGATGAATGTCGTCTGTCGTGATTAACGGTGTGGAGATGCAAGTACAAATCATTCACCGACGGTGGCGTCTCGGATGAATCACTGCGCGTGCAGACCAAGCATAGTGAACAAGAGTATAAATGTACAAAATATCCTAGATGTTAAAAAAAACTAACCAATCTTTCTTGGGTAGTCGCAAATGACACGGAACCACCACCGTGCTTCGAGGGTCCACCCCGGGCCTTCGACCTCGGTGTTCCTATTCTCCGTCGCTTGCCTAGACCTAGCCTCGCAAGTCCTCGCTCTCCCGATCGCAAGTATCTCCTCCATGCCTCATCTCGTAACATAAACCGTCGCACCCGATTCTTCTTCAACTTGTGCATCAACGCGGTGTACCTGTGCCTGCAAGCTCGTCGTACGCCGCTCGCACGAGATCCTCGGGAAGCGCATCATCCCATCTAAAAAATATCTACAAATTGGCGATTGCTATTGTTAGCACTTATTTGAGAAAATAGTATAAATCATAAGGCACATGGTAGTCTTGTTTACCTTCCATTGTCGCCGCATTGGTCTTTATGATGAGGCGGCATCGACTTCCAACAATACCTTCAGAATCATCCATCGTTTAAAAACTTTTGTCATCCTCCGTGCACAAAAGTGCGAAGGATGCAACTCCCCGTGTTTCATGAACATGCATATCACCTTAACTACTTCTTCAATATTTGACATCCATATTGAAATTGACATATAAAAGTCAAACGCAAACTTACGTATCATTGGCAATCGAGTGATAGGGATCCCCGCACGCGAGGGCCTCCATCCCCGGGCCTCGAGGTGGCCGCGGAGGGCTGTAACCTCCAACCCTGCTCTTACGTCTTCCTCTCGGGATCTTTGCCGGTGATGCCGTGGTGGGGGTGCAGCCTCGTGGGTAAAGGAGTCATTGATGTCGGAGAAGGTGTGGGGAAGTGTGTAGTAGGCATAGTCCTTGATGACGACGAAGATGGTACGACGACCCCGACGGTATGGAAGGGGAAGGTGACGCCGCGGCCGTATCGTGCTCGAGAGACCGAAAAGTCGGAATCGATAATGGAGGTATCGAACCACGACCTCGACCGCCACGACCTCTATGGACCCCTCCTGTGGCCTGACCACGAGGGCCGCTTGGTATTTCGCCGCCGATGTCGGTGCCGCACCTATTCCGCCCGGACGATGGCCTCCTAATGGCAAACCTCGACATCCCCTACGACCACGTCCGCCATGATACCTAACAATATTCACGAGTAAAACATCATAAAAGAAGGGCATACAAAAAGTAGAAATTCAGGTCTATATTATTGGACTTAATAAGAACAAAATCCATGCAAATAAAAGTAACTACATTATTGGTCGTTGACATATCATATACAAACTTTATTCGCTATCATCCGTTTCAAATTCACTCTCATGAGTAGAAGGTGATGATTCTTCTTTTGATTCATCTCCACTATAAACTTCATCGCTTGGACCCGCTTCAACAATGAATCGAGTCCCAGTCGGAACATCCAGATTGTTGATATCGGCGTCTGCATCATCGACTACGCACGTGGTGGGCATCCCATCTTGGAAAGCAATCTCTGCCGAGCCCTGGTCATTATCGTCTTTGCTAGTTTCCTCGTCGGCGAATTTTGGTGACAAAGAACAAACCGCTAGCCATTCTTGTCGATCGTTCCGCATAGAAGGGTACGAAAGGTAGTAGACTTGAGTGGCTTGCATTGCCAAGATAAAATGGCTCGTAGTTGTTATATCGTCGACTTCGTTGAACCTCTACCAATTGAAGTGTTGGGTGAGTCCTCACACCATGATTCGGTGTAGGGTCATACCATTCGCACTTAAACAAGACCACACGTTTGAGGCCTAGTATACTCAATCTCCACAACCTCTTGCAAGTACTCCATAATAGTTATGGGAAACATCAGCGTAGTTTGAACCCTTCACCAAAACACCGCCGCTTTCTGCGTCGATCTATTAACGTCATATGTTGCGGAGTGGAACTTATACCCATTAACAAGGTAACCTGGGTAGACAAGACATGATCGACTAGGACCAACAGAAAGATCAACGAGCGTCTCGTCAACTATAGAATTCCGAGCCTATTCGTCAAAATTAGAGATGCAATATGACACATTAGTTATGGGAGAAACATTTGAATCTATAACGTACAAAAGTAATGCCCTTACATATGTTTGAAACCAAATGGGGAAGTTGTGCTCTAGACTACTATCAACTTGCGACTCCCCCATTGCTTGAGTGATTTCATCGACGAATATCCTAGAAGAAACGAACGTGTAAGTCGGATGTATTTATAATGTATGAACAATGAATGTACTGCATTAATGAAAGAAAGTGATGGACATACTCGAACGTAAGGAGCGATCTCTGGACAATTGAGCGATATGTACGAATGAGCGGCATTATACTCCCGCTCTCGTTAAGTACCGCTCCTTCGACTTGCCCATGGGTCGACCAGGGATAAGTGAAAATTGAGAAATTGCCAACGAAGTTCGGTGTGGGCCCGAGATCGCCATCGTCGTTACGTGGCACTTTGTCATGCAACGTAAAGACGTGATCTTCGAAGTAGTAAGAACAAAAGGATGTGACCTCTTCGACCAAATAAGCATTACACATGGAGCCCTCAACCTTCGCTTTGTTTCGCACATTGTTCTTCAAATGTTTAAGGTACCTATATGAATGTTATAGGAAATGTTGATATAAAACCTATTGAATGGGAAAATAATATCAAGGGCTCAAGATAGTACCTCTCAAATGGATACATCCATCGAAATTGAACGGGACCGACCGGACGGGCCTCGTAGGCCAAGTGGATTGGTAGGTGTTCCATAGAGTCAAATAAGCTTGGAGGGAAAATTTTTCCAACTTGCAAATGATTTTTGGAATTTCGGACTCTAAGACCTCCATATCTTGATACCGACACATTTCGCATGTAAGGGACCGGAAAAATAGGCTTAATTCGCTAATTGCAACCCAAACCGGGTTTGGGAGAAGTTTCTCGAATGCAATTGGTATCAACCGTTGCATGAATATATGACAATCATGGCTCTTCATGCCGAACATTCGCAGCTTTCTTTGGATCTACACATCGACCAAGATTCGATGCGTAACCATCAGAAAACGCAACTTTTCAACCCACTCGCACAATTTTTGTCTTCTTGATGTATCAAGAGCATAGCACCCAAGGACGTAAGTATTTGTCGCCGAATCAATGTGTAGAGAAGTTCGGTGACAATATTCACGAATATCTTGCCTCGATTTTGCATTGTCCTTACTCTTGCCCTAAGCACACACATAATAGTGTTGAAAATGTTGTCAAAAACATTTTTTTCGATGTGCATGACATCTAAGTTGTGGCGGATCAAGTTTGTCTTCCAATACGGCAAGTCCCGAATATGCTTTTCTTCCTCCATCCCGAATTCTTAGCTATCCGCCCATTCACGTATTCAGGCGCCGATTTCGTCACCTTCATCAAGCCAAACGATTCAATTTCGCCAAAATTTCTTCACCAGACCGCAAAGCGGGCGGATCATCGATTATGACCATTTTGCCTCTAATGAAATTTTTTTGTCTTTCCTTAATGGTGATGACTTCTCCAAGAAACGACGATGACAAATCAAACCACGATGTCTTACCTCCATTTCGCAATTGAAATGCATTTGTATCCTCCATACAATATGGACAAGCGTACTTACCGTGTGTGTGCTCCAACCGGACAACATGCTATATGCGGGGAAATCACTAACGATCCATAAAAGGGCAACTCGCATGACAAAATTTGTCTTGGTGGAAACGTCGTATGTAACCACCCCATTGTTCCATAAATCTTGCAACTCTTTCACAAGCGGTGAAGGAACACGTCGATTTTCTCGCTTTGGGCTGGTCGGTCCAGGAACGATAACCGTTAAGAACATAAACTCGATTTCATGCACATCGACGGTGGAAGGTTGTAAGGAGTCAAAATCACGGGCCACGAAGAGTACGATTTCCCGGAAATCCCAAATACTTGAAAACCATCAGTGCACAATCCTAAACGAACATTCCGAACCTCGGAGGCAAAGTCTTTATTGACGTCATTAAAATGTCTCCAAGCAATCGAATCAGAACAGTGTTGCATAACATCTTCAAAGCGATGAATGATCTCCATGCCATCGCATATGTTTTGCGGTTGACTCAGACGCATACAATCGTTGCAACCGAGGGCCCAAAGGGAAGTAGTACATTCTTTTGCAAGGGCGGTTTTTTGTGTTCCGACCACGACCTCGTCGATGTGCAACGTATCGTGATTTCCCACAAAATTTACATGACGTCAACTCGAGTCCACTCCCCAATAAATCATACATTGGTCCTCACAACAATCTATTTTCTCAACAGTAGACCTAGACCTCGCATTAGTCTTTTAGTGGCATAAAAATTCTCAACCATTGAGTTGTCATTTGGCAAACAATCCTTCATGAGTTTAATGATTTCATTATACCTTCGTTCAGATATATGATGTTCAGACTTGATCGCAAGTAATCTTGCCATTGCGGACAACGTTGTCATGGTTTCGCAACCAGGCCACAATTGTTCCCTACTTGCATCAATCATGTCATATAGTTAGCGTGCTTGGGGGTTTGGTGATTCTTCCACGACATTCCAATTGAAACTTGGACCTGCCACGTTGTGTAGCATCTCGCGGTAAGGTGTCGGATCGTAGCCTCGAACATCAGCATCATCAATATGGCAATCCATTGCGTGAAAATTTTGCGGCCCTTCATCTCCGTTCTCACCATGTTCGTACCAACCGTGATATCCCCGGACAAATCCATACCTACATAGGTGGTGCTCAACCGTTTCGACGTCCGTACGGAACAAGTTGACATTTCTTAAAATTGCACGGACATCTAATCTTCCGTTCACTTTGGTATGTAGGACAATGTTGTTTTGCAAATGATATGAATTCTTTAACCTTCGCCGCGAATTCAATTCGAACATAACCGTTGTCGAGCCGGTTGTACATCCGATCTCTGTTTGTAGACGACATTCCTAGTCGAACGTAACCCTTGTCGAGCCGGTTGTCTATTCAAGTAATGAAATAATAATGATTAAGATGATATGAAGCCTCCAAAATGGAGAATATTGTAAATCGGAAATGCGATCTACACCATCTAAAGAGAAGAAATTGATAGCTAAGTGAAAGAACAAGGTTCGCACATTAAACTCATGAATAGAGAATAAATTGACAAAGTTAGGAAGTCATTAATGAGTCATCACAATCTAAAGAGAAGGAATTGATTGAGTTATGTTGTTTATGTAAGAAGCTTGGGCATTATCAAAAGGATTGTTGTAAATGACTCATAATAAACATGTATAACATGTATTATAAGGGTTGGTTAGGTCCTGGACGAGTTTAAGGGTCGCTAACACAAAGGGATAAAATAATTTTTTTGAGGTCCTCAGCTTAGCGCGCTAATTCAAGTATTAGCGCGCTAATTAGCCACCCATATATTTTTGACTTTTGGAAATCAAGCTTTACATTTGAATTTTTGATTTCCTGGATTCCTAACACGGCTATAAACGGTCATATTGGAATTCCTATCATGATAAAACCACCACAAACTTGGTTGTAACATAAGGGAGAAGAAACACATTTCAAAATTCAAGATCTACAAAGAGAAGAAATTTGATTTTTTAGAAGGAGCAATAGGAGATCTTTGTGGTCTGTTCTTAAGTCCTCAAATCCAAAGACCTTTGAGGCTTTCAAAGGAATATAAGAGTCTCTGCAAAGCTGATCTCTTTTGTCATCCTCTTGGTTGTAAGGAAATCCTTGATATAAACTCTTTCTTGTGCTTAATCGACATAGTTTTGTGTATTTGATTTGAAAATCAGTTTGATGTGTGTTTGAACAGCTTTCATCCCGCCTCTTGCACTTAAATTAAAATTTTTAAGACCCTAAGATTGCAAAAAGAGACCACCAAGAGCCCGACATTTAGTTGTGTGGGGAATCGAAGTTGAGGCCGTGCGCCTAACCTATATCGATATCGAGGCATACAAATACCACATAGTATCAACGCGTCTACTACTTGTTCACTCATACGTCCTTAAGGTTATAGGTTTATTCCATTCTCTAGAAATGTAATGTGAAACAACAAACATTCACTAAAAGAGTAATCCTAGTGTTTCTAACCCTAACTAGTAGTAGAAATTAAGTAATTATAGGTATTATTCAATCGTAACCAACAACACCTAACTAATCAATCATCCATAGCAAGTGCATGAATATGAAATTACTAACAACTATAACATCAAACGACAAAGTAATTACCTCGGTACATGATTCTAATGTATTATAATGACTCTCATGACATGCTTTACCGATAAAATAAACATGGAATAACAACCAAATACGGATGACATGCTTTACCGATAAAATAAACATGGAATAACAACCAAATACGGAATCAATATAAATCTTGAATTGCTCAATTAAAAGGTTGAAATGAAATAGTACATATTAATAAACCTAAAAATAGAACAAGCATAACCTCAAAAACTATGCATGTAAGAGAAGAGCGAACAAAAACTTCTAAACCAAACAAAAGACACAACATTAACTTAATAGATCAAGTGAAGAACACCAACTAATGCACAATCAACCAAGGAACAAATCAAATCACTCAAGAACAGTTAAAATAAAACCTCATAAAGTAATAACAATTATAAGAACCGAACTCTTAAAATATGTCACCTGATCAAGAGTTTGTTCCTTCACGAGTTCATAAACAATAAGGTAGTACTATAACACGGCCAATTGCCAAGACGAATTTACAAAAATAAAATGGATTCCATGACCATAATAGCTAAGACCTTTCAAGAAAATAAATTTTTTATTTAAATCCATTTATTCGACTAGTATAGCTGAGCCGCTAAGAAAACCTAGTATACACAATGGTCAGCCACATTATGTTCATTTCCTATATTTGAACATCAAGGCATATATATGACTGCCTTCCCTAGCAGATATAGCTTCAGTTCAAGTGAAAATCTATAACATATTTCATTCATGAGCATAATATTTGCAATGCTAACAAGTATTACGACTTTAATATTCCGGATGCCGCATATAATGTACGTAGGAACACCGGACACCCCAAATATTTATTGATAGATGGAAATTTATGAAGTCTGCATGCTTAATTTAAATTGGAAAATCTTTCTAGATAAAATAGCTTCTTGCCTTCAACTCCGATGTTTACTAGAAGATCGAACTATCAAATGAACCATAGCGGAAACTTAAATAATTCTCATGTCACCCGACGGATTATTCCATAAATTTTTTAAATTAGATAAACAAGGGGACTAGAACGCCAACCCGACAGACGCAATTTTTAGCGAAAAATGCACCAAGCGCTTCAAGATTTCCTCAAAACCGTCACAAGGTGAATGATCTCTATGAAAGCCGAAGAGCTCTTGATCATGAGTGTTGCTGCATTATAAAGAACAATAAAAAACAAATAAGAAATGAAGATTGTAGTAAGACTCCAAAACTACAAATTCCTTTCTAACCGATCCGAATCGAGACCGAGAGAGCGAGAGATATCGGCGATGACGAGAGACCGGCGCGACGAGACGGAGAGACCAGAGAGACGGCGAGACCAGAGACAAGCAGCAGTGCGACCGGGTAGCACGACCAGACGGAGAAACGGAGACCACCGCGAACGAGACGGCCGAGAGCGAGCACCGAGAGAGACCACTCGCACGACCGGACGGAGAGACGAGACGATCGAACGGGATGGACGTCTGGGGAGGAGACGATCGACCGACGCGACGAGACGAAGAGACGAATTTAGGTTTTTGGGGTTTTTTCGTGGGAATGATTTGGGGATTTGCTTTTTTGTTGCGGGGGGGTGCGGGAAGGAGAAGAGGCTGCCAGATCGGACAAAATACAAATCTCGAGGAATGATGAACGGCCATAAGAAATGAAGAATTTGGCGGGAATGGTGGCGCCAAATTTCGAGACGAATTTAATTCCGTCTCTAATTCCGTCTCTAATTCCGTCTCGATCCGTCTCAAATCCGTCTCTGAATATTTCCCTGTCAGTTCCGTCGCTAACTGTTACATTTAGAAACGGAACTTATTCCGTTTCTAATTCCGTTTCTGATTTAGAAACGGAAATAAGTTCCGTTTCTAATTTCGTTGCTGATTTGCTGTTTTTTTGTAGTGTATACTTTGTGATCTATGGCGATATACTTTATTTGATCTGTGCTTGGTGATGTGACACATTTTATAAAGTGTTTGGTGATACATTTGATGCTAAATTTGATATACATTAGTTATGATTGTTCTCATTTTTATGCACTCTGTTTGATGAAATTTATATATTAAGTTTAATTGTATGTATTGATTGTCCAATTTATGATTATATCAATTTATTTATTCTTCATGAGGTATATTTGTTTTGTTGGAAATGCGACTTCATTTTTCAACCTTGAGGACAAGTTTTAGAATGAGTTTGGAGGTATTTTAGGTAAAGTATAGCAAAGAAAGGAAAGAAATGAAGGAAAGCTAGAAGCAAAGTTCAAGATTTATGCAAAGTTCAAATTTTGTATTCAAATGAGTTGATGAAGTTTTTCAAATTTTTTTGGAATTCAAGTAAGTATGAATTTCATTTTACTCTATTCTTAGTTAAGAAAAAAATGGAAATGAATATATAATAGATTTTTCATAGAAGCGTTATTTTTATTACCCAAGTGAATTTTATGATAGACCGAATCATTTTTATACCCTTTTTTATTAACTTTACTAGTTAAAGTATACACCAGATTGATTGCCTTGTGTTCGTCTTAAGAATGGGTAGAAGATCGAAACAATTGTACTAGATGAACAAGACAGATTTTTAAAAATCTTGCGATACAAAGGCTATTGATTAAGTATTTTTTTATTATATATAAAGTTATTATACCACAATTGAAAAAAGAAATAGGTTAGAAATTGATGAATTTTATAAGTTAGAAAAAAATACTTTCTTTAACTTTAGTGGATAGTGAGAAGTGTTAACAAGAGTTTATAAATATGTAAAGAGTCATATAGATTCCATAGGAAATGGAGCAGGGACTCAAAAGCAAAAGCAAAAGAAATATATAATAAAGAAGAAGCAATAAGGATGAAGTAGAAAAAAAAAATGAGAAGTGAAAAGGTGGATGTTCTTAAACTTTTTTTAAAAAATATTTAACTCAAAGTGTTTGATGCTAGAGTTGAGTGAAGTATTTCTTAATCTAACAAGTTTACGATATATTCATTGCTATATTGGCAAAACTCTTATTGATTTTGATTGTGGTACTAAGTATTTTCTAAAAGTAAGAACAATCTAGTGGTTTTTGTGTTTTTAGATTCTATAATAGTTACGAAATCTTGATGTTTGTTAGTGGTGATTAAGAACACATATATTATGTATTGGCATTGGTATTGAAATTTAAGTTCTAAAAAGTGTTGCATTGGGTGGTTGAGTTAACATTAAGGGATGTTTTATTTTGTCTAAATCATTCTATTCCATTATAACTTTCATTTACTTATTGGTAATATGTTTCCATTTCAAGATCACTTCTATTTTAAAACTTATATTATTTAAAGTTAAGTTGAATTAGATTGAAATCAGTTTATAAAGAATGAAAAAAGAATATGATTAAGAGTATTCTTTTGCTCGGGATAGCGAAGTACTGAGTTTGGGGGTATTTGTCAAGTTAATTATTAGATATATTGTATAGAACAATTTAGGTTGATTTTAGATATAAATAATGATATTAATCTAGGTATTCTCTTGTTTTTTGATTTCAGCATTTAATTTAAAAAATGAAGAAATGGAAGAAAAAGGGAATAAGAGAAAAACAGCAACTATAGAAGAGGTCTAGCGATTAGCCAATGATATAGGAATACACTAGGAATCACCATCAAAATCGGCAGCAGAGAAAAGCCAGCAAATTATCAGCGAATTAAGAAATACACAAGAAATTGCCAAATGAATTAGTGGAGAACATAGACTAATTTTAACTGATTAACTCAGCGATTTGTGAACATAATGAAATCGTTGACAAGTCGCAGAGGTTCACAAATCGGTGAGGTCGATTACGTTTTTTAAAAATTACTATGAAGTATTTGAGTTTATCTATGATATGTATAACTCAGGAGACTATAAATAGGACCTTACGACTTCGAAATCACTCTCTTTATAGACAACAACATATTCTTTGGAAGCATTCTTTTAGCATTAAGTTAGTCTATATTAAGTTTATGTTTGAAGCTACATTAGAGTTTTGTTTATTTCATTTAGAGGTATTTGTTTAATTATGTCTTTCAATTGTATTATTGCGATGTTTATTTCCAGCCTGAGTGAGTACTTTATTAATTTAAACAAACCCTTGACATATATATATATATATATATATATATACTTTGGATTGATATATAGTTATAATTAAGGAATCATGAACTTAATGCTTTAAATCTATTCATACACAACAATCACAGTTTTACCAATTTGTTTTTCTGTATTACAACTAATGAATATTGATATTAAAAAAATAGTTGCAAATATGTATTGCGGTGTTTTGATTATGATTATATGTCTATGATTATAGACAACAATTATGAAAATTGTAACTAAGATTAATCTATAAGGCAATATTTCTCGAGTGGATGTTCTAGGTGATTGTGTTCTAAGTTATTTATTGATTAGCATATCCTAATTAATATTTGATTTATATCAAGCATGATTTTAATGGAGTGTTAATGTTATCGTATTTCTATTTTATTATATTTTATCCAATGGGTAAATTTACAATGATAATGATATGACTCGTTTTCCATTGAATATAAAAAAATCGATGGTTTGCTAAAGGCTATCAACCTATTATGAATTAGGATTTAATGATTCTAAGATTCTCTGTGATACAATTATAACTAGGATATGAGGCGATGTTATGTTTTAGTGTTTGAATGCATTCCAATTATATTACATTGTTTAGTGGGGGGTTTGTTTAGATATTTATATTATATTAAATTTTAATTTCGTTTAATTTAGTTTGCATTAAATTGTTTGCATTAGTTTAGTTAATCCGGTATTTTAATTTTCGTTTAATTCAATTAACTAAATTAAGAAAAACAAGAAAATATACTTTCCTTGGAATTTTGCAAAATCTTTGTGAAGATCCCATTTGCTACTACTAAAAATAATAAGAAAATACGAGAAATTATTGTGCACGCTCGACACATGTCACAAGGCAGGGGAGCTGATATTCAAATTTCATCCACCCAATTGAGAACGCCTAACTAGGGAGTCTTTTCTGAGATACTCCGGTGCCAAGAGTGGACTGAGGTTCTATGATATTGCAGTAGCTTCCAGTCTCGATAACAAGATCAAGGGGATGGTGGTGATGATGCGACTTTTGCACGACAGTTTTGATATTTCATTTTTCTCTGTGTAATCTAACCTTGAGTATTATTATGAGAGGTATTAATTTGTATTGTTCTGATATATTTGATGTGGTATGTGAATCTATGATACATTTTCTTTGGCGTGTTCACATTTGATACATTAGTTTGATATACTCAATTCTATCCTATGATGTTTAAATTGTTTAAATTTATCAAAATTCTCAATTACTTATGCAATTCATTGTTATGTTAGTTAGTTAGTTAGTATTTAATTTATTTGTTTATGAATCACAAGGTATTTCTATCTTTTTTGAAAACTTAACTTAATTTTTAAACCTTGAGGACAAGGTTAAGAATGAGTTTGGGGGTATTAGGTGAAGTGAAGTATGAATAAGTGAAGTATGGAAGAAACAAGAGGTAGAATCTAGTTGAACATTGTGAGTTTTTCAAAATTATCCACAATACAAGTAATATTTTTTCGTTTCGTTTTACTTTATTTAGTTAGGAATATGGAATTGAATATAATTTGAACTTAAATGGAAATAATACATTATTATTACCCATGAAAATAGAAATTTTATAATGGAACGATATTATTATACCCTATTTGACTAAACCTAGATCATGTATACACTAAAGGAATTTAAAAGGGATTAATTGTTGTGTTAGACATTATAATAAAAAGAAGATCGAAATGATAGTGCAAGATGAACTAGACAGATTTCTAAGAGTCTTATTATACAGAGATTATGGATCAAGTATTTCATGTATTATTAAAATAGTTTATGCCACAATTGAACAGAAAAATAGTAATTAGCAAATAAACCTTGCTAAATTGGAAAAAATGATTCTTTGACAATAATGAAAGTGAGAAGAGCTAACAAGAGTTTTTTAAATGAAAAAATAAAGAGACCCACAAACGTAAAAGGAAATGGACCAGGGAACCATAGGAAGGCAATATAAAGAAAAGAAAATGAATATATAATTTAAGAAGAAACAATGAGAGATATAAAAAATATGGAAGGAAGTTTATGAAAAACTCTTCAAATGAAAGATTTAGCTCAAGTTCTTATAGCTAAGTTGAGTGAAGTATATCTTTTTATTCCAACAAATGAATATTAAGTGATGATTATTGGTGAATAAGAATTCATATCAATTTTGATTGTGGTAAAATGTGGTGCCACCAAACTCTGAGGCCGCCGTGGGACCCGCCACATCGCATCACACGTAAACAAGCCTCGCCATGTAATGGCATGCTTATCTACAACGCCCCACAACCTAACTGATTGCTTACACGTATTACATTAAACTATAACTTAGCTATTTAAACTTCATATAGTTATTAGCAATTTAAATTTGCTAATTAATTCGTTTATCAAGTATTAAAACAATTTTACAGCAGAAGTCGTTAAGTGAATAAATTTGCAATATTTAACAATCCTAGGTAGTGGAAAACTCAACAAAAAGATACCAAGTATATATCAAAGGTGAAATAAGTACAACAAAACATTCATATACATTTATTGAGTGTTCTACAGTCTCCAAAACCCAACGAAAAGTAAATACACACATATTGTAATCAAACATGAGCTGGCCTCACTATATTAGAGGTAGTCGCTAAATACCTTCTTGCCTTTGCCATTGCTCATTGAAAGATCTACACTAGATCACCCGAAGTGATGAGTCCACTGAGTAAAATCTCAAGAAAAGTCCTCATAATATTCATGAAATAAAATTGGTAAACTACGAGACGTACAAATATAACATTCGATAATAGTAAATCATATTCCCATAAATGTAGGTGGCATACGTCAAGCAAAAACAACAACAAAAAAATGTAACAACACAAACCAATAATGCATGCTTGGAAATAAAGCAATAATGAATACATAAACAAGTGAAAGATTTGAGAAGACCTAAACCAGTCGGTAATCAATAAAATATGACAGGAACCACATATATATTCGTAGGCTTACAATAACTAAACCCTAGCTACGGTTAATGGATGAACCCCTCGTACACTATTTCAAGTCAAGGGTGTTTCCTACATCTCTCCAGACGGTAGTAGATACATTCTACTGTCGTCAACACGAGCACTAAAAATAAGCAAACTCATGCAAGTAATTTAGCCACAACCAATATATACGCAATCGAATTAGAGTGAAAACCCATTTGTGCCCACCAGCAGACACACATGTAATCCAGTAGCAATAAAAAAGATTAGGAATTTTGTTAGGCATTCCAATGGATTTACGCACCTCAAATATGTCGAATCTTTGCTCGCGAAGCCCCTAAACCGATAACAAAATTGTACTTCATACCCGGCTAAAAATTCCTTGGTTCCTTAGTATCAAATAAATCCAAATAAATTGGTTTTTGGTTTGGTCATATGCGTTTAAGAACCTTAACCCAAAATAACCCCGTTAGACTAAACAACATTCAAATTTTAGTCCTATATAGCATAATTTTAGGCATGAAATTGTCAAAATCTCAAAATCATCCTAGATACAAAGTTTTTGTCTCTATCTTAACTTTCAAAAAAGTTTTGGTTTGTGAAATTCTTATTTAAAACGAAAGAGATATCGTAATTCTACCAAACATATCTCAAATTAAAACCTAATCCGACTAGTAGATTTAGAAAACTTATTTCTCTCAATCTATAATTTCCGAAATTTGTGATTTTTAGTCACAAGGTAGTTAACATACCATATAATAACATACTAAAAGATAAGCTCATTTGGATAAGTAATTATGGAGTTATGCCTTTTAAAAATTTAGTTTCAAAAATCTCGTAATGCCACACCTATTTGCATAGCACTTTTGTACATGAAAACATTTGAATTACAAAATCTTTAGTAGGACAAAGTTGTTGACCTTTGAGGTATCTTTCATATGCAACTAGATTGGGTCTATTTTGATTAAAAATGAGGAAGTTATGGCCAAAGTACGTAGGCCAATTCATAATACAACATGCAGAATTTCAATTTCAATCTTACAACTTCTAAAATTCACATATGTTTTATTTCAAAACTAAATTAGGAGCTTCATAACAGTTGGATTATCAGCTTTAAATGAGCATTCCAAATATATAACATAATTTTAAATATTCGAACATCTACCCTCTGAAAATGACAAAAACCTAGAACTGATTTCAAACTTGAAGTAAAGAGATGTGTACCTAGAGTTGATTACACTTTGATTTGATCTCCGAAACTCCTTGATCTCCCTAAAATTTTAAACCAAGGCCCTCCTCAATTCCTCTAATTTTCCTAGCTCAAATCTATATGTTGAGCTCCTCCACTAAGTATAGGCCTTATATACTTGTATTAGTAAGTGGATTAATTAGCCAAATCTTTGATTTACTATTAGTTAATTATTAGGACATGTGTCCTCCCTCAATTCCACTTGTTCCAAATGAAACCACTTGTCCCACATGAAAGCCAATTATTCCACATAAAAGTCATTCATCTTGCCTTGTTATATGTATTCTATGATAATCACTACATTGATAAAAGGGTTCAATTAATTCCTATCCAACTATAGGACTTTATTTTATCTTCAATTAAATTAATTCACCTAGGCACATAATTATGTATGGTTAGTGTGTTTAGTAATATATTTAACATATTTGTTGTCTTACTAACCACCGATTACGCGACACCTAATGCCCTGCACCCCGACATGCATCTTGAGTTATACCATATTTTACTTTATTGAATGAACTAACTTAGGCTATAGTTTTAATTAGACACCATGTCATACTATTTAGATTAGTCTAACATCCCCGAGTTGCTCCTACCTAATACCCACGTTGACATGCTTCCCAATGTACGTACCCTTCACACCACTCTCCTATTAGCAACATACACACATGTAATGCAATACAATAATATAATAATTTTAAATACCGCATCAAGAAACCATCATCTATAAATGATATCTACCCTCGATTCTCATGTCCAAGTCAACCGAGTCATCCATATAATGCCTGAATTACAACCATTAATCCCCAAGATTAACGTTATTCCTAGTTTAACTAATTTGGGTCGTTAGATAATTTTTTTTAAGTATTGTTTAAAAGTGATATTGATTTAGTGATTTTTGTATCTTGAGATTCTATATTAGTTATCATAAGCTTGATGCTTTGTCATTGGAGATTGAGAAAACCTATGTAGTGTCTTGACCTTAGTGATTGGTTTAACTTTGAATTCTAAGGTGCATTACACAATTAGAGGTTGAATTGTCAAACAAATTGGTTGATCTTTAAATCTTTATATTCTATCATGATTCTTATTTTTATGAGGATAATATATTTCTATTTAAAGACAATTTTTGTTTAAGAATAAGAGCATATAATTATGAAATAAGAACAAGGGAAGAAAATAGAATATGATTGAGATTATTCATTTGCTCGGGACAACAAAGTGCTGAGTTTTAGGGTATTTGAAAAGTCAATAGTTTGACATATTTTATAGTACATTTTAAGGTAATTTTAGATGTAAAAGGTTATATTACACGATCTTTTCTCTTGATTTTATTGGTTCAGGCAATAAATGTAAAATATAAAAGAACCGGAGTAAAGAGGGATGATTATGAGGGAATTAATCAAGTAGAAAATGTATGCAAAGAATCAAAAAAAAAGTGAAGGAAAAAATTAGATTCCATAGCTAGTGATTCCTGACCAATTCCTCATGTACTAAAATCGCTACTCAGATTGGTGGAGCATTAAGACTACTTTTCTAAGGATTCACCTAACAATTCCACTTAAACACGAATCGGTGAGGAATCGTTGGGTCCGATGTCGAATATTTTAGATAACATCAAGACATTTGAGTTAGTTTGAGATGTTTACTATCTAGAATACTATAAATACAACCCTAGAGTTATGAAATCAGTTTCCTTCGAGTACTTAGATCGTGATTCCATTGCTCTAGGAGCCATAGTTTATTTTTGTTGTTTATTATTTTACTGTTCATTGCTTTATTAGAAGACTTGAGGATTCAAAATATTTATTCCAGAGGTATTTATCTATGTCTTTTATTTGTATTATTGTGATGTTATTTATGAATATGAGTGAGTAGTTTGTTAATCTAAACAAAGTTCGAACTTAAACTAGATCCATTTTGCAATGTAGTTATGATGAGATGATTATGTGCTTAAAGTTTTAAACCAATCGTATTCTTTGATTCATTGATTTAATAAATTTTTATTTAAGAATTTTAATCATGAAGTTTGTATTGCATGCATAGTCTTTAATGTCTATTGTGATATTTGGATTCATTATCTAATTTAAAGTAGTATCTAGGATTGTTTGAAAGTTGTTACCGTTTAGATGTCTTAGCTAAATTTGAGATCTAAATCTAATGTTGAAGTCGCTTTCCAAAGATATTAGATTTAGTAGTTCAAAGTTTTTATAAAGTGTAATGTGATTTTATTGCGTAAAGTTAATGTCTTTGTGTATTTAAAGGGTTAGCTCAATAAAATTAGAATGTGATTTTTCACCGACATAAGGAAAACATATGGTTGGCTAAAGGCTATTTACTTACTTATAATTAGATTTTAATAATCTATGATACTTTCTAAAGTATGTTCATAACTATATTGATTGAAGTAACATGTTTGGAATGCAAAACTTATTGATGTTTCATTGTTTTGGATATTTATTCAGAGATATATTTATATAATTGAATTGAATTGAATTGAATGTTAATGAATTTTAATTGTATTAGTTATGTTGGTCTAATTAGTTTGGTTAGCTATAATTATATTATAGATTGAATTAGTGATTTTAATTACTATTTTAATTAAGTTGATTTAATTAAAGTAAATATAAAGACCATTAAAATACCTTTTCCTTGAGAAGTTTGATAAATTCATGAGGAGACGATTCCTACTTACCACTACGACAGAATACTAAAAGTATAATAAATGAGGGAAATTTATTGTACACCTTCAACACGTGTCAGACAAGTGAATATATTTTTCCCATGGTCCATTGTACTCTAGTACACACATGCGAAGTATATCCTCTAACAACTATATGAACCGCTACAACTTTCCATTCATATGTGGATGGTAAGTTGTACTCATGTCCAGTCGAGTGTCAAACTGTGCCTATATAATTTGCCATATCTATGAGGTAAATTAAGATCCCCAATCTGACACAATGGACAACGGGACTATAAATTCTCTCTATTTCTCAGTCTTAAAGGCTACCCAACCTATCCACTCTTTATGTAGTAGAAGTTGGTAAGAAGTGCACATAGATAGTCAACCTGTTGACAGTCACCCAAATGATATCATGCCCACCTAGAGATCGAGGCAATCCATAGACAAAATCCATAGCAATATGCTAGCATTTCCACTATGGAATGGGTAGTGGTTGTAGCAATTCTCTTAGTAGTATATATATTTATTTTCAAGTGCACAAGGCATAAAGGAAGGAAATGAGTAAATTCGAGAAGAAACGAGCTAAAACACAACAATGTAGGTTTCACATCGTGGTTAAGCTGTGGCGGCCCCAAACTCCGAGGCAAAGCCAGATACTTCACCAAGCATGCCACGTCACCATATAATTACTTTTAACTGTCCGCAACTTAAACCTTTGCACGTATCTTATTCGCCTTAACTTAGTATTTATAGATATTTTATGGATATTCACATTAAATTGACTAAGTTAAGTTATTCAAGATTTATTAAATTATTAAATATCAAGCGGAAGGCTTTTAAAACATGTAAACACCGTATGAAAGAAGAGTTTGCATTTGTATAAATAACCCTATAGTGTGGAAACCCTGCATCAGATACCATGTATATCAAGAGCGACAAAAGTACAAAAGGTGAACATATACATAGATCAGGTATACTAGTCCTCCCAAAAAATTCATAAAAATAGTAAATAAATACATAAAACACCTAGCAAAAACGACGGGCTCTCCTAACTCAGACGTAGTCGCCTGAGACGCCCTTGCCCCGCCTCGTCACAAGATCTGCAATTTGTCACCAAAAATAATGACAAATCCCAGGTGAGTAAATCCCAGAGAACGTTAGCTAATATTCACGAATTCCAATGAAACGGCTACAGTTCATGCAATTTAAATAAATGACAAGAATAAAGAAAATCGCATGAAAATAAGTCGTTGAGAAGTAGAATTTGGACACGAGTGTAGCGTGACAGAGAACCCTGGTCGACATCCGGGAATCTTCGTAGCTAAACCGAGAGGAACCATTGACGACCACCTCGCCAAACATCTCACAGTCGAATGAGAGGAACCATTGAACGGAAGAAACATCATCCAAACATCTCTCGAGAGGAACCATTGACGTAAACTTAGGTCTTCGTCAAACATCTCTCAACCTACGGGTTTCACGGAGAATAATCACCGCATAGCCCTAACATGGCCAATTACTCGAACAGCGCGGGGTAACTAGCCCCAGGGTGTGAGTCCGTGCCATGCCGACCTCGTCGATAAACACACACACACACACACGTGGGAGTGGATGAACAGTAAATGAACAGCAATGGAAAGCACAATGGAATAATTTAAATGCAAAGTAAAGTAAATGCTATAAAAGAATTTTAATTAATTTTCTCGTGGGTTTACTTACCTCAAACAAATTGCAAAACGCCTTCGAAACGTCTCGCACACACTTCGAGATACGTACCCGACACCGACTTTGGTAGACTAAGTCCATGGTGTCCAATTATACAATTTTTATCATTTTAGAGTTTCATTTAAATGAATTTATAATGTGAGACCCCAAATCTTGTAAAGTTTTTATTCAACAAATTTGATTCTTGACACGTTTTTCCAATCATATCGGGAATTGTTCTGGCAATGCGCTACCGCGCCGCTACTCCATGTCGTTCACCACCACCGCCGCCGTTATGCCGCGCCGCTTTGCCCACTTGTGTGTGTCTCTGACTGACCTTGCCGCGCCGCATCGCTACTTAGCGGCGCCGCTTGCTGCTGCCGCCCCGATCTTCCGTCGTCGCCGCTGCTCTTTCTCCCTCTCTCCTCTCTTCCCTCGCCAATGTTGCCAACCGCCTTTCTGGCGCCGGCGCTGCGTCGCGCTGCTAGAGCCGGTGCTGTTCGCCACTCGTTGGAGCCGTCGTCCGCCTCTGCGCCATGCCACTGCAGCTCGTGCTTCGCCGTCCGCCTCGCCGGAGCCGCTCGCACCGCCACTGTCTGTCTCTCTCTCTCTCTCTTTCTCTCTTGCTATCTCTCTCTCTCTCTCTCTCTCTCTCTCTCTCTCTCTTGCTATCTCTCTCTCATCTCTCTCTCTTCTCTTTAAAGAAAAAATTTTATTTATTTATTTATTTATTTATTTTGAAGAAAGGACAAAGTGAAATGATGAGGGATGATTTTGATGTGATGTGTGATGTGATGGGATGGGTGATGTGACAACTCAATCCCATACTACCCCATATACCCGCGTTACGCGCATACCATGAAGTCGCACACTCTCATCACTATACGCGCACAACGCGACCAAGCGTAATTCTCAATTAATGCTGCGCAAACTATTAAATAATAGTAAAATAATTAAACACTCGCTGCACAAAAATAACATATTTCACCCATTAGGCGTGCCTTAAACTTTTTCTGCGACGTCCATGTGGGTCAGAGCTTGTGATTTTAACTTGTAATTTGTTAGTTAATCCCGGATCAATTAAAATGAGCCATTACATAAGCAGTGTGACGTTGTGGAAGATGAAGGTATAGCGAGATAATTGCCTGAACTGCGCGGAAGAGTAAGGCAAGGAAGAAAAGTTAGTCATGATGGTCAGTATAGTGGCATCATCGTGGAGGCTAAGGGACGGTGCCAGGGATAGATAGGAACATCGCCAAGACTACCAAAGGGAGTGTTTTCCAACAGGATGCTCAGTGAAGAGGTGGCATCATGGGATTGTACACATAGTGCCAAGACTTAATTAACAACGTGGAGAAGAGAAGAAAATAGAAAGTAGAGTTCTATTTCGTGTAAAATTGTCAAGTATGGTTTTTAATTATTTTCATACTTGTTTAAGGAGTATAAATAGATAGGAAAACATGGTAAACTCACCAATTACCATAGATTAGCCACCATTAGTAACAGTTTAACATAGTTTTACTTTATTTTTGAGTAATAAGAAGATTTTAGAGATAACATTAAAGACTTATGTGTGGTGATTCAAGTATTGTTTTATCTATTTAATAGAAAGTTATTTCATTATATTCCTGATTTCAATGAATAACATTATGTGCATGTTTGTTTCAATAAAGTGTGAGCAGTTTATTAATCTTAGGGATCAATGGATCTTATGGTATGAATGGTATGCTATAAACAAGAGTAGATTAGAATGAATAAAAATTGAAATGATTAGAATTTGGATCGATTATGAGCGTAATGCTACTAACGTCTTGATCATGTGTTTGTTGATATTAGGTTTTAGAAGTTATCTTAGCCATTTAAGCTTTTAAACTATATATGAACGGTACAACTATAAAATATACAATATTAAACGATTGTCGTTGATTAGGGAGGCGCGGATAGTAAGCTTAATTGGTTATGAATCTAAAGATTTGGGACATTAAAGCAATGTGGTGCTTATGTCATTCACACCGATAGGTGGACTTTTAGTTTCCATATTAGAATCTTTTCTGTCACGACAGTGGGTTGAAGTGGATTTGAAGGAAATATGTGTATTCTAATTAGGCGTTGTCCACACATAATAAAAATGATAAAGTGAGTTGAAAAGCATAGTATCAAAATATTTATTATTAAGAACAAAAATAATAAAAATGATGTAATCAACCCGATTACCTTTATTTTTCGGGAGTTCACAAAGGAACATATTTTCTTTTACTAGTTAAACATCATGAGACATAAGAACAAAATATTTATTATTAAGAACCAGGATTAGGAGCTCAGTTTCTTCGTCAACAATAAGAAAATATCATGTACTGAGATTGAAAATCGCTTTTAGCTATATCAATAACTTCTTCCACCATTGGAACCGAATCTTGTATTTCATTTAGGGAATCAAACACCGAAACCTCATATCACCTCATATCTGCATATCATATATCTTGTTCAATTCATCAAGAGAATATCATAACCTCACTGATAAGACTTTGAAGACTTTGGTCAATCTATCAACTACAACTCATACATCATTATGCTGACACCTAAATCTGATTAATTTTATCACATAAGCTACAATTATATTTTACTTATACCATCAGGTATAGACAAGAATTTACTTTAACCCTTCGGAATTTTTTATTATCCAGTTCTAACCTATGGAATAACTCTCATATCTCTTTATGAATTTAATAATATATATCATTCTATTAGACAACCTATAGTCTTCTCATAGACCTCAATATGATATGACATTTCCTATACAACCAATATAATGAAATCCATGAGGTCATCGATGTAAATTTACCTTAAATCCTTCCTAACTAGAATTTTATTTCAAACTCTAATGCATCCAGCATAATTTCTCTAGACTGTCGAATCTGAACACTTATCCTTGATAGCCAAATCTTGGAATATCTAGTGGTTCCCATTAGAATTCATAATCACTTTATCACCTGGTTAATCAAACACTTGGCTTAGCTCCAATTTGAGCTTCAAAGAACAAAACTATAATTATCAATTCCAACAACTTGGTTTATGATGTTACTGTAGGACTTCATTCCATCACCATTATTATGTATCTCCCTCAAAAGATAGTACCGAGAAGTTCCTATTATAATTACATTTGGTGTTATTTTCTCTACTCAAAGTATTGATCATATCAATCACTTTGTGTGGGTGATTTCTCAAAATGAATTCATTATACTCATGAATTTAGGTTACTTACTTCACCTCTAACTTCTTTCACTCTAACAACTATACTCGACAAACTCTCATAGCATGAATATTCTAATCACATTACAACAGCTTATTGATTTTCATACTTCTTATTTGTCTTCTAATGTTTCCTCTAAAATTATGTAATCTTGAGAATAACTAAAAAACTATCAACAACTATTTCATATGAGAATATATGTATTTTAAACCCTATGATGAATGAATGAACTTGCACAAACTATTCAACTGAATGGACTAACAAATAAGTTTAGATCTACACCCATATCTTATAACTCTAAGTCTTATCTCTAGGATTTATCTTTGCATTAATCTCATTCATTGTTCGAAATACATTTTAAGCTTTTATTCTATAAGTGATGCTTAAACTGTTTGGTACGACTACCAAAACATTTATTTCATAACAGTTTTTAGTATAAATTACAATCTCTTATTTCGTTGTGTCAACACACAGCTACCTAAAATAAAGTATTAGGCTAAACCTTTAACTTTTTCTGTGTTCTAGGTATAAACATGCAATTATGGTAGTCAAACTACGTTTCAATTCTTATCAAGGCATCCTTGCACTATTTATGACTCATCTCAATTTCAATTTTATGGTAATTGAACAAACAACATAACAGTATTACAAATTTTTTTATAAATTGTTTGTAATTCAATCATTTCAAGATAAAACTACCCTTCTTATTATGTGTTGAATATAAGACAATTCTATTATTGTTTTAGTTTGAGTAAAATCCATTGACTCGCAATTAACATCCAATACATATCCTATTTATTTACATTTTAAGCTTGGTATTTGCACTTGCAATCCTTGGTATACACCAATTAATCGCCCAGAATCTCATGGTTCTAAGATATTGCTTATGTTTTTTCAAAGTCTTCGACTTTTCTATATTATTCTTTGTAACAAAATAATAATCTTATTCCAATAAAACTCAACAAATCTATTTTTCCCTTAACGAACATTGCTTGAGCTTTAATGAGTTTTCATGCTTTAAACTATAATTTTGAACATGAACAATCAATTGCCTAACATCATATTCGTATAGTTCTAATTCTGATCCGAGTTTAATGAAACCTGATCCCAACTAACTCTTTTGAGAACAACTGGTTTCATGTAATAGACCTAAATGAGTTATTGATTTTGGGCAATGAATATTCGTTTTTAACTTAATTAAAATTAGTTCATCACTCGAGTTGAGCTCTCAAACTCATATAATTTCCATAAGACACTAAGTAAAATTGAATTGATTATTTTTATAACCTTAAAAATCAAGTAATTAATGAATTTAATTCTCAAATTGAGGCAAAGCTCCAATCGAATATGATAACTAGCCTGCTTGAAACTTTTGAAATCACAATTTTTATTCATCAAACTTGAGTTCTCTTCATAAACTTACTATTATTCTAATACAAATTCAACCATTTGAATCTCGGGTGATAGCTTTATTTCATAAAATCAATATTTGTACAAATTTAGATATTTATACAATTTTTTGTTACAATTTGTAGTGAATACAAACCTCTTTATATACTGATTACCTATTCATTCCCAAAATCATGAACTATTCTTTGAATTCTCAAATTCTCATATTTATTGACAACTAATTCTCTTAAATTTAGAAAATACCACTCTAAAGGATCAAAAAAGATAATTACACAAGCTCATTGCCATATTTGAACTCAACATTATAACTTTTCATCTTTAAGTTTGCATATCAAATTTCCCTTAAAGTGATAGAAGTCCAATTGATACAATAGAGTTCGCTAACGACACGAATTTTCCTAATCCTTCAACTCTTATCTTTCACTATGAATCTTCAAATTTTTGTATTTTCAAGATTAATATCATTTTATTATATTCCAGCATTTATCTACACATCTATCTGGTAATCTCATTCAACTAGTTTCACTACTAGTATATATTCTACTCCAAGTGAAACATCACCTTTCAGTTTTAGTAGGAATCATTATCTTATCAACATCCATTCTCCTAATATATATATATATATATCTCGATGTCCAAGTCTAATTAATCCTTCAGCGCCGACTATTATTAACCCAATATTATCAGTGAGGATAAAAACAATTAAAGACTATCTAATAGGAGAAGTGTTTACTTTTTGTTGCTATACGACTTCTTATGTCTTTCCCTTTTCCTCTAAATCATTAAGATGTAGGTTTCTACAAACTCTAATCCTTAATATTTTCTCAATTCCTTAGACATTGATGGATACAAACCATCGTATTATATTTATATTGTCTTCTTTTGTTGGAACATGGCTAAAGTCCAGGTTCCCCAAGAACCTTCACCATCTATTCATTGGACTCCAAAACAAAGATGGAACAAAAGACATTCAAGATAACGTATAGGAAAGACATTATAGTTATATCTATTGCATAGATACAAAGCATCACAAAACATAACATAACTCAAGCTTTTATCTTTCATTACCCCCCAAAACATTGATAAAACCATTTATTAAGTTTTTGCTATTCATATTACAATAGATAAAATCTAGTTTTGACGCTAAACTATGTCGGAGTTACTGCTTAATTTTGAAACTACTTGGAAAGTGATAAACTCGAGCTCTAATACCAACTATAGCATCCCCTATCCCAATTAAGGCTATACTCAGGCTAAAATCGTAACCCTATAACACTAGCCCGACTCAACTAAAATAACAATACAACTATATCTTATATCGAATAAATAATTGAAAATGCAATGGAATTAAAGCATTTTTGATAGAATAGAAGATATACAAAAACCGGCATAAATCTTAGTCGTAAAATGATATTTCATCCTAGTTTATTTTAAAATATTAATTCAATATAATATATATACAATAAGGAAATCAAATTACCATAGAGAACACTATAAACTCCTAATATTCTTCGGTCTTGAGTCGAAGTGCACGTCGACAGCCTGAAATGTTAATTAGGGAATGAGTGCTCCTACTTGCTCAGTAACTAATGCTTTTAAATGAATCAATTTATCAACTAATATCAATAAATAAATGAATAGCAATATGAATTCAGAACATATCTATTCAGGCATTAAAATGATATAACAACAGAAGACGAAATGCAAGTTCATAGGCCAATTGCAAGTGTACACGTGACTTTTATCTTCATTGTAAAAGTTAAGTTGTAAGCTCCTATTACCCTGAATTATGGTCCACAGAAACTCACAGGTTGGCTGACGTGTAATTTATGTGGTGTATCCAGATTTAGTTTAGCTACAAACTCAAATAGGAAAGAAATAATGGGTTACCTTAAGTTTTCTAAGGGAAAATTGATAGTAATGATCCAACAGATCCATCATAACTCTAGTCCGATTCACCCGTCAATCCTCTTTGCAGGAATTTAGCATAAAAAATAGTTCAAGTCATAATACATTGACCCATTCTATGTCCAAAATGCTATATGAACTAATTAAACTAATTACATTGCATAATTGATACGAATATTAGTCCCACTTACTTGTGCAGAGCTTTCATAACTTTATACTTACTTACATGGTTCGCGAGATGCACACACCATTCCCTATCGACCAATAACTTAAGTTAAGTCAATTATCATAAATTTGGATCCAATATTCATTAAATAGATCCCCTAAAATGGTCTGAATAAATTCGGAACCAATTTACCACTTTTTTGGTCATTACGACTATTTCATCTTTTTCAAGCTAAGAACCCTAGTATAAAGTCTTACACGATCCCGAATTGCTCATTTTTTATGGAATTTCATTATTTTCTGTTTATTTAATCAAAATATTATTTTCTAGATTTTCTCCTATTGCTCGGAGTTTTTTTATGAATTTTTAGCATTTTTTTATTTGGAAAATAGTTGGCCTGAATTGGACCAAACCAAGTTCGGCTCCACCTAGCCAAATTGGCCTGGTTTAGGGGCCAACTCATTTTTTTCTTCATCAAAAGAACAGATCGACCTATGCTTCTTCTTTTTTTCTATAGAACTGAGGTTAAATTTTAGTTCAATTTGGGAAAGGAGAAGACCTACTATGTCGTGTCCCTCCTCAAACGAATCGAGCTCCCAACTCTCACTCCCTCTATTAACGACGACAATAACAATATCAACACCATCAACATATGACCTTCAACATCAACAACATAACATACCTCACCTTATCAATGTCTCCACCTCGAATTCTCTTCGCTTCTCAGTCCTCGACCTTTTCTCCCAATCCCTTTTAAGCTCACTATTCAAATCAAATGGAATGAGGCATTTTTGTATTTTTTGTTATATATTATATTTCCTTGAGATTTGTATCGCATGAATATCGAGGCAAATCAAATGCTTCATTTCTTATTTTAATTTTTTCTTGAAATACGTGTACTGTATATCGAGATCAATGTTGTGCTTGTTGCCAAAACCAACACCTCTATACACCGCTTGATGGTCCTTCAGGGTATCTCAAGGTAATTCTTATGGTTTTATAACTCATTTACATAATGAATGCTCGCACTACGAGTATCTCAAGGAAAATCCAATATATAATTTTATTTTATTTAAACTTTAGGATTCATATATATAGACAACTACATATTTTACGCCTATAAATTCCTTGTGCACGCCAGCAACCACCCTTGGGCGTGGACACTATTGTAGTCCTACACATTTAACCCTCGACCCCACTTGTCACTAGATGCCTACCGATTATTAATTAATTATTTATTTTCAATATATATTTATATATTAAATTTACTTATAAATAATACACATATAAGCCTAAGTTAACGAGCCTATGACTTCATCGTGCATGCCAACAAGTTTTCTCGGGTATGTATGATATCCCATGACTCAAGTATGTACCTTTGACCTACACCCAGTATTAGGCATCCCATAATTTGTCAATTATTCAATTATAGGCTAATAAATCTAATTATTTCGATAGTTAATAATAGAATCTAGGCAAAGACCATTTGTGATGCAAATCCTCGCACAAGCTATTCGAGATAAGTCAGTTTAACCATGAGCTTAACTCGGGTTAATTAGGCATCCGACCAATGTAAATCACCTGCTTAAGATAATCGATCATTACATATACTTAGATGCTTTCATCTCATTCGAGAAATCATTGAGTGGGGAGACGTGAAGATTTGAAGAGTTCCTACAGAAAACAATAATGCAGATCCTTTGACAAATACATTTCCATAAGTGAAACCTAACAGGCATGTTAGGTCATTAGGTATTAGATACATGAATGATTTGCCCGAGTGCAAGTGGGAAATATTGGGGTATGTGCTCTAGCACAATCTATAAATATTGCTTATCTTATAAATTTAGTTAATTAAATAGAGGTTTTAGCTTGTTGTTTCATTATATTTGATTGCATGTTTACTTTATAAATGATTCATGGGTATTTGTTGGAATACTCCAAATTTCCCTAGCGGTCATTATATTAGAAACTATAATGAGTTAAGACTCGTGTAAATCTTGATTGATGGTCTTGTGATGATCATACATATAGGGATAGGATTCGAGATCATGAGTGTTTTTTAAGGAATAAGGCATAAGATCGACCCACTATGAGAACACCAAATGGATTAATTCATAGGTGCTACTCATAATAGGTATATCAGTTTGTCCTTCAACTTGAGATTTCCATACATTTTAATATTAGGAGAATGGTAATTTGACATATTCAAACGTCATCTTTAACTAGACTATTATAAAGATTCTAATTGGTTACCATGTGAATAATATGTAAAGGTGTGTAATTAAGACATAATTTTTTCCTCTTGTATAAAGAGAGATATCAATGGATCCCTCAATATGTTAGACTATTAAATGGCCAAGACTAAGTTAATCGATATGATCAATGTAATTTCGACACTTTAAGTCTGCCTAAAGATCGAAGGTAGGACGATTGAGCAATAAGGGTAACTTTCTATGCCTTATGTTTAATCAAAGGATAATACATGATAAAAGGATTTGATATATGTTATTCATTACGTTGTAATGACTTTTATATTCATGCTAATTGGGTCTTCCTAATGCCATATTAGACACCGCTTATGACTTGTATACTAAAATAGTTTTTTTGTTCAATACCAACCTTGCATGAACCTATTGGGTTACATACAAAGAATGACTGCACAATTTCAATTAGTCTAGAGTAATGGATTTATGCATAAAAGCTCCAATGATTTGTTAAATGATAACTTATTAATAGGGGCATTTGTGTAATTTGCTTGAACTGCCTAAATACAATAGTTGTATTATGAATAGATTTTTTAAATGAGCTTATCTACCATATAAATAAAGGTTGAAACCCTAAAATAAAATAAAATTTTCATTTTTACTATTTTTGAGTTCTCTGAATTTTTGGAGAGAAATGAAAAATGTTTTCAGTCTCTCTTAGGGTTAGCACTCCAAATTGTAGTGATCATTTGCTTCTGGATTTTTTGTGGATGATATGTGCTTCAACGTCTTAGAGATTGAACAATCAGAGAAGAAAATTACGGATTAAGGTATGGTTTACTTTTATAGATCTAGTTAGATGGCACTCATTTTCGATCCTATTAAGGTTTTTCGAAACTTATTTTGAATTTTTAGCTGCGTTTGAACCTCTAAACCAAACACGAAGCATCACACTAGTTAGCCATGGTGCCAAACCTCCTACGGTGTGTTTTCGCTTTATATTTCTTGAATTCACATTTTCCTTCCTTTATGCCTTGTATACCTAAAAACGCATAAACAAGATCAAATTGAGCTTGTTTAGGGATATTTATACTATAAAACTAACCCTATACATAAGTCAAAATAATATCTTATCGACTTCTTACAACCAGCCTCGAGGTTAACAGAGCTGAGGGAGGAGTCGAGACAATAGCAACTTCTACTCAACTAGTTTTAGCACATGGTGAAGTGGCCGAGACGATTGATTGTGAGAAGGTTGCATTTCTTAGAAATTGTAAGAAATTTATGAAATATGACATTATGAGATTCAGCAGCACTTCAGAGGAATGGGTAGTTGAGACTTGGATATTGAAGATAGAGCAATGATTTGTTATTACAAATGCTGAAGATCGGTTTAAGGTTAAACTGATTACTTTCCTGTTGATTGAATTTGCTCAGAAATTGTGGAATTCCCCAAAGAAAAAGGGGAAGAGTATCACCAGTTGGCCACAATTTAGGACTGTATTTTACAGGCAATACTTCCCAAAATTAATCAGAAATAAGACAAAGGCTGAGTTTATACAGTTTAAACAAGAAGCCATGAGCAGAGGTTTATTGAGTTGAGCGAGTTTGCTCTTGAGATGGTTAAGTTATAATGGAATAAAATAAATATTTTCTTAGTGGGCTTAACTATGAGATTTTTGTTGTGGTTTCTTCTCTTCCTTACACTAGTTATGTATTCAAATTTGAGAGTGCAGTGGTGGTGGAAGTAGCCATATTAGCCAAACCCTCCACAGCAATATCTACGCCTCCACTAGTACCACAGCTCCCTAGGAGTCAGAGAACCCAAAAATTGTTTATGTTCATCCAATGAAGAAATAGAGGAGTGTAGGTAGAGTAGCTACAAAAACAAGGTCTGTAGAGATGACATTTGTTAGTGCACTGATTCCACTTATTTCTTAAGTTTAACTAGCTAAACCACCATTGCCACCACCTCCGTCTAGAGGTATGGGCATGAGTAGGTCACAAACATCATAGAAACCAAGTAGATCTTGCCAAGTTCCATAGGATAGTGGATTTTCCATAAAGGCTTCTACGATATATATTTTGTATGGGCAAGCATGGCATATCCGAGGAGAGTGTTCTATGACACCGACTACATCGGTAGGTGGTACAACACCTCATGTAGTGGCTAGGGCGGATCCAAAGGCTAATAGGAAGCTTGTATTAGTTATTTTTAACATTTGTAATTGAGATATGCTTGTACTAATTGATGAATCTCTTACAGTTTCCTTCATTACGGGTGCAATGGTAAATGAATAGAAATTAGAACCTATTAAAGCCTGTACGTTGTTGATTTTGAACCTAAGAGTGAGTGAAAAGGCTCATCCTAACTTGATTTGTTAGAGATGTGCAGTCAAAATTGACGAGAATGAACTCCTAATTGATCTTAGGGTAATGGAGTTCTTGGAGTACGATGCACTATTAGGGATGGATTTTTTATCAGCATACCTTGCCAGTATTGACTATTTTCATAAGAAAGTAATCATTCAATCCCTAATTTTTTTAAATTATATTCTGTAAAGGCTATAATCCTTCACGACTTGCAACTCGTGGAAGGGAAGCTACTCCTCAAGATTTAGAGGTTATAGCTAAGGTTGTTACATTTAGATAGCTCGGTTAGGAACTTAAGGTTAGTGAGATACCTGTGGTTTATCAATTTTCGTAACTCTTTCAACTTACTTATATGGACTTTCACCACCACGTGTCATTGAATTCATCATTGATCTTATTCCTGGTACTAAACCTATATTTATATATTCCTTTATACCATATGGTACTAAAGGACTTACGAGAGTTGCTGGCTCAGATTAAGGAGTTGTTAGAGAAAAGATTTATCCATCCTAGTATGTCACTAAGGGGAGCACCAATTCTTTTTGTGAAAAAAAGGATGGAACCCTGAATGTGCATTAATTATATACAGCTTATTCAATTGACTATCAGGTACAAATACCCATTACCATAGATCGATGACTTATTTGATATATTGAATGGTGTCAGATATTTCTCGAACATTCATTTGAGGTATGGGTGTCGCAAACCGAGGATAAGGGATGAAGATATCTTGAAGAAGGCTTTTAGTAGTCGCTTTGGGCATTTTAAGTTCATGGTGATGCTATTTGGGCTCACTAATGATCCTGCTATATTCATGGATTTGATGCATAGGGTGTTTAAATGCTATCTTGGCCAGTTCATAATCGTGTTTGTCGATGATATTTTGATCTATTTGAAGACTTAGGAAGAGTATTTGCACTACTACAGAGTTAAACTTCTTGTCTTAAGAGGTTAAATTTCTTGGACTTCTAGTTAATGCTAAGGATATATTTTTTGACCAATAAAGGATATGACAATAAAAAATTGGCATACTCCTTCCACAGTGTTAGAAGTTTAGAGTTTTTAAGGTTTAGCGGGTTATTACAGATGATTTGTTGATGGTTTCTCTCGGTTTGGTCTGCCAATGATTCGGCTAAGATATAAATATGTCAATTTTGTTTGATCTATTGAGTGTAAGGCTGCCTTTAAAGATTTTGAATGGTCGTTTTACTATGACACATGTTCTTACACTACCTGAATCAAGGATAGAATTAGTGATTTATACTAATGTCTTTATTCATTCCTGGGCTCTGTGCAGATGCAGGAAGGCTGGGTTATAGCTTATGCTTCGAGGCAACTCAAAATTCATGAAAGAAATTAACCCGTTCATGATCTTGAGCTAGCCGCAGTCGTGTTTGCCTTGAAGATTTGAAGGCACCACTTGTATGGTGAGAAATTTATAGTATTTTTAGATTATAAGAGTCTAAAATACTTGTTTACTCAAAGTGAATTGAATATGAGGCAGCGTAGATGGCTTGTGTTCCTCAACGATTATGATTTCACTTTGGAGTATCACCCTACAAGGAGAATGTGGTTGTTGATGCCTTAAGTTAGAGGAAAACGGGCAAGAGAGCTTATCTTTTGCCATAGCTTCTCAGTTTAGACTTCTTGAGGAAACGTATGTGATGATAATTTATGAATGTCCTGCTGGCGCATCATCAACTTAGAAAGCTAGTTCTAGAGCTCTTCATTTGTTCCTCTGTGTTTAGATTTGAGCTTAACTAGAGATGAATCAGCGGGTGGTTAACTATCAACAAGCTTATTAGGATTATGTACCATGTTAGAGGTTGGCGGCTTGTGTGGATCATTTTGATTGTTCTGTTTCTTGTCATAGTGCATTACGGTTCAAGATTAGATTGTGGATTCTAGCTTGGGATCTGTTAAAATAGGAATTGTTCTTAATCATAATATGACATACCATCCGCAGATTGATGGGCAGGCTTAGTAGTTAGTTTTACTTCTAGAGGATATGTTTCAAGCTTGTGTCTTGGAGTTTGGTGGTTATTGGTAGAAATACATTGCTCTGTGTGAGTTCTCTTAAAATAATGGCTATTAAACTAACATTAGAATGAATCCTTTTGAAGCTCTGTATGGTCGACCTCTTTGTTCACCTATTTGTTGGATAGAGGTTGGAGACATAGTTTTGCTAAGGCCAGAGTTGATTCAGGACTACACAGAGTGAATTCAATATATTCGCTAGCATTTGACAACGACACAGCTAAGACTGAAGAGATACGTTGATAAACTTCATAAGTTTTTGGGTTTTTTAAAGGAAGATTTTGTTCTATTAAAAGTCTCACCTATGAAAGTGCTATACAAGTTTGGATTATGAGGTAAGCTAGCTTCAAGGTATATCATATCGTTAAGAGTGCAAGAAAGAGTTGGTCCCGAGAGTTGGTCCCGTTGCTTGTAGATTAGAATTACCTCCTGAGCTAGTAGGAGCTCATAATGTCTTTCGTTTGTCTAAGCTTCGCAAATTAGAGACTCGAATCACTCCAATGTATGATTGGAATAAGAAAACTTGTGTTACGATGTGCAGCCGATCAGATTCTTGATGGTAAGATTTAAAGGCTAAGAATTAAAGAAATTCCTTTGGTTAAGGTGAAATGACAATTTCACAAATTTTAAGAACTAACGCGGGAGTGGGAGTCTTGTATAAGAGAGCAATTTACATTTCTTTTTCAAACTATAGGTAATCTTAAATTTAATTTAATTTCAATGACTAAATTGCTTTAAATTGGGGAGATTGGAAGGACTCGTTACCTTAAGTTGGTAATTAGTGCTAACCCAAATCCTAATTAACATGTGTTAAGATTTTGGTTAAGTTCGGCATACCTCGATTACCATGTATGTGGATTTTTGTGATGATTTGTGTTTGCATAGTATGTTTGGGTGAAGTTATTGGTTGTGGAATTAATAAGAAGTTGATGTAAGCCTTTAATTGGAAAATAAGTAATTAAATAATATATTCTCGGTACACCAAGTGTAACGAGAGGGTTGTGAAATGGATTTGTACACCCAAAAATACTCGCACGCATGTCTGGTGAATTTTTTGGCAATAAAATATATGAAGTATACATATTTATGTATAATTAATATATAAATATATATAATTAAAAAAATATGTTTGATTTGAGTTGTATGGATCGTTGGATTGCCTCGAGATGATTGTAAATGTCGATGTTGTTAACATATGTGTAACTTTAAGATATATGACTTTAGCACACCATTTAGTATATCAGCCTCAAGATAGTGTGATGCGTATCTCGAGAAAATTCATATATTTAAATCAAAACCTTAAAACTTAAGCTCACTGTTTCATTGATCAATTGAAAGAGTGGGTGGGATTAGGCAGTTGAGGTTTGGACAATTGAAGAAGTTGATTTGGAGAGATTTCCCACTAGATAGGAAGAGAACAAACCATTGTAATCAAGGGATTCATCACTAAGGTAATTTAATTTTGATTTTTTCTGTTGAATTCATAGTGGATGAAGATTTCTTTATGAATTGTTGTTATTGATTACTGTCCAGAAAATTTGATGTCCTTAATGTTGTTTGGTGGATTGAATAGGGGCTAATGTCCTATTCATTGTCCATATAGTGCAGGGTGGAGCGTGTTCACTCTAATAGAGGAGCAAGCTCCATTCATAAACTGTAGTGAACCCAGTTGGTCGAGCGCACCCCACCAAGTGAAAGAACCTGCTCCCATCCAAGAAAACATCGACTATGTTGTGTTTTGTTTAGCATTTCTAGAGGTCTTAAGGACTAAGTTAGGAGATCTAAATATCGTGTATTAGACCTATGTTAAATGGTTTATGATAGGTTTTAGAACACCAGGAAAGCTTGAGTTACTCGAAAAGTTAGGGAATTTGAAAAGGAAAACTTAAATAAAAGTAAGTATGGATTCGATTATTTATTAATATTGCATGGATACATTAGTATATGTAGTTCATACAGTTTATGAGCTGAATGGGGGACTATGTGCAATATGATGTGTTTATTAAAAGGAAAACATATTTAATATGATCGGTGAGAGTAAATCATGCAATTGAGAACATGTTATATGAGAAATAGGTTTGATTCCCAACCTCTATGTTAAATCTTTTTTTGATAAATGTATATAGTCACTAATGGTTTTAGGATAGAACCATTGAACATTAATGGATCGACTAGACAACACGTCGGCTAATGTGGTGGTCGAGCAATCAAATTAATGGTGTCAGTGGGTAATCGACCCTAGACTTACAAATTTAAAGAGAATCACATCGTAGAAGTCATTGACAGTTTGACTTGCAAATGTTATTTATTAGATTATATGCTTTTCATAATCCTATTAGTTATCTTTGGTGTATATTATAATTGCATATTACTCTAGAATATTATATAAAATGTTGATGGCTTTGTGAATCCTTACTTACTGAGCATATCCCAAATTTAACTTTTTAGGTTCTCAGCCTTGCATTTCAGCAAATGGAAAATAAAAGATTTATGATTTATACTATATTCTTTACGATGTAATGAGCCTTCCTGTATATAAATATACTCTTTGAGTTACTTTTTGTAAATGAATAGGGTTGGGAGATTTAATAATCGAGTCTTGGTTTTTGATAAACTCTGTATTTAAGTATATCGTTTTAGTTATCAAAAAAGTCTTAATTTTCGCTGCATATATTTTGATTTTTTTATTCAATTTTAATATACATATTGAGTTTATAATGTACAAAGGTGAAGCTGCGGGCTCTATTTAAATCTAGATGGGTTACCATGGCCTAATTAGGGTTTCAGGACAACCATTATCCTTATTGGGATAGGGGATGCTACATATGCACCTGACCTAATGTATCATATGTTTTTAGCACAACAAGTTGATATCGGTATGATCCTAGTGATAGTCACTGGATAGCAGTAAAGAACATTCGTAAGTACTTGAGAAGGACTAAAGAAGTGTGCTTATTCTATTGAAATTTGGAAAACAAGATTTTTGTAAATGGTTACACTGATGCATGTTTTGAAACTGATATAGATGATTTCAGATTGCAGTGCGTATTTGTGTATACTTTGAATAGGGGCACAGTGAGCTAGAAAAGTTTGAAGAAAGAAGCTATTGAAGTTTCTATAATAGAAACTTAATATATTGCATTGTTTAATGTAGCTAAAGAGGCAGTTTGGATCAAAAAGTTATTCTATGAACTCGGTGTGGTTCCTAGTATAGCTGACCACATTTGTTTGTATTGTGACAACAACGGGCCAATAGCACAGGCCAAAGAAACAAGATCACACCTTCTATCTAAATATATACTTAGACATTTTCATCTCATTCAAGAAATCATTAAGAATGGAGACGTGAAGATATGCAAAGTTCCTATAAAAGACAATGTTGCAGATTCTTTGACGAAGGCTTTTCCATAAGTGAAGCATGATGGTCAAACTGGATCATTAAGTATTAGATATATGAATGATTGGCCCTAGTGTAACTACCAAATGTTTGGGATTTTGCCCTAGTTCAATCTACAAACATTGTTTATCTTATAACTTTAGTTGATAAAATATAGGTCTACGTTTACTGTTTAATTATAGGTGATTGCTTGTTTACCTTATATTAAGATTCATGGGTATTTATTGAAATATTCTAAATGTCCCTAGTCAGTCGTTATAGTGAGAACTATAATGAATTAAAACTAGTGTCAATCTAGATTGATGGTCGTGTAATGATCATGCGTATAGGGATACGAATCGAGATCATGAGTACTTGTTAGGTAACAAGGTACTAGACTAACTCGCTATAAGAATACCTTGAAGATCAATTCATAGGTGTTACTCATGATAGGTGTATCATTTAGTTCTTCGACTTGAGATTACCATAGACTTCAATATCAAGAACATTGTAATATGACACAATCAAACATTGTCTTTAAATGGACGATTATAAAGATTGCGATTAGTTACCATGTGAATAAATATGTCAAGGTGTGCACTTAAGATATAATTTGTTCCTCTCGTATAGTGAGAGATATCAGTGGATCCTTAGATATGTTAAACAATTTCGTGGCCAAACATAAGTGAATTGATATGATCTATTTCACTTTGATTTTTTCAGTCTACCTAAAGATCAAGACCAGCATGATTGAACATTAAGTTTGACTTTCCTTTCCCTTTGTTTAATTAAAGCATATCGCATGACAAAAGGATATAATTTATGTTATTCAATAGGTTGTATCGATTTTTATATTCATGCTACTTGGAAAGTCATAAAGCCTTGCTAGGGACCACTTTTGACTTGTGTACCAAAATGTTTTTGGTTCACTACCAACATCGTATGAACCTATTAGGTCGCACGTAAGGAATGGCTTTGTGCCATTTCAATTGGTCTAATAATTAATTTTATATGATAAAATTCATGATATAAATTTTTTTATGAGTTGTTATATGATAACATATTAATAGGGTTGTATGATTAATTTGTTTGAATTGACTAAATACAATAGTTTTATAACGAATATGCTTTTTAAGTGAGTTTATCTACACATATAAATAAAGGTTGAACCCCTAAACTACATAAAGATTTATTTTTACCAAGTTTTGAGTTCTTTGGATCTTGGGAGAGAAGGAAAAAGTTTTTTAACTCTCTTAGGGCTACCACTCGAAATTGTGGTCACTATTCATATTTTGATTTGTGATAGATGACGTGTGCTTGAACGTCTTGGAGATCGAATAATCAGAGAAGGAAATCATTGATTAAGGTATGGTTTCCTTTTATAGATCTAGTTTAATGGAACTCATTTTCGATCTTGTTATGGTTTTTGAAAAATAGTTTTGAATTTTTTGTTGCGCATGAACCCTAATGGCCTGTTTGGTTCACATTTTAGTGAATCCAAACACATGGGATTAATTAGTGCTGGGACTAACACATGGGTTTAGATAGTTTAGTCCCATTTGTGTATTTTGTTTGGTTGGGAGTTTTAAGGTTGGGATTAGATGAGGTTGTACATGTACATTTACCAAAATACCCTTTAGATAAAAAACACCAAAACCCCCCATTTCACACATTTCTCATCTCTTTGCTCATGAAAATCGCGCCGCTGCTCCTCCTGAAGATCGGTGCTGCTGCTCGCGGAATCGCTTGAACACATCCGTGATCGATTTCAGCTGGTTCGATTTCGGCTGAAAGCTGTCGAGCCTGTTCGATTTCGGCTTAGGGTTTCTCCTCTCCTTCTCGCACAAACCGACGCCTTGCGATTCTTAAGGGCGTTGCCTTCCTCCTCGCTTCCTCTTCGGCAGTCAATGCAAAACAGGGAGGGAAAACGAAGAAGTAGAGCAACAGGTCGCAGTCGCGGTGGTCCAGGTCTCGCGAAGAAGATGAGCAAAACAGGGAGGGAGGTCGATTGATTCAGTTGTGATAATTGTTATTTGGTGTTTGTGTTAACGGGAGGGGTAAAGTGGTAATCTCCTCCACCACCCCACTATGGATTAGCTAATCCCACCAAAAATGGTGGTATTATTTAATCCACTACCATGCCTCTTAACTAGTCCGCTGACTAGTTAATCCTCCAAGCAAACAGCGGATTAACTAGTCCAGTGTAGCTAATCCGAGCTAATCCCACGAACCAAACAGGCCATAAGACTATACACAATCATTTTTTACAGCTAGCCTAACTAAACACTGAAAGCCCGGTCTGTGCAAGCTTGGCTATTGAACTGATCTGACTGATCCTAGATAGTTATTTTCTTGTTCCTAAATGATCCTCTTTCAAGTTTTTTAGATTTATACTTTATTTCGCGTAAAAATATGTCTGATTTATATTTGCACATATAGGATAAAGGGTCTATCTTCCAATACATACAATGATTAATTCTTTTGTCATCCGCAATGTTAATTTAGCTATTAAAATAACGATGATTTATATCTAAGATCACAACATCACAATCCCATTTTTGTCTAAATTGTAGAGTAAATGGGTCGATTCAAGGAGATTGAGAAATCTATTAAGTTAGACGAACCTACATATTAATAGGTTATGTAATTAAACTAAAGGATCTACTCAAACTACTACTCATACAAACAAAGCATAGGTTAATGCTTTATTTTGTCATAATAAAAAATACATACATTAAAAAAGATAACTATGAGCGGGAAAAAGGAAAAGAAAGTGCTGAAAAAAATAGAAGAAGAGAAAGAAGGGATCATTGTAAGTGTCATTCCTACTGGAGAATGGTGTCTAAATAATTAAAATATATATTTTTTCTTGAAAGGTTGTACCCATGGTATTTAGCCCGAGTTAAAGCTTATGGAAAGTCTTTACGAACTTTTCAAATAGTAAAGAAAGAAAAACATGTTAAGAATCCTGATAAATTAAATGAAGATATGAATCAATGAAAATATGAATCACGGACAAATAAAACATAACTTAATTAACCAAATAAACTAAAACCTAAATAGGAATCAATGAAAATATGAATCCTGATAAATTAAATGATCCTTATAACCAATTTAGTTAATTTAATTAAATGGGAATTTAAATACTAAATAACTAAAATCTACAACGACTAACTTAATTAACCAAATAAACTAATTTAATTCGAACAATTTAACGTAAACCAAATAAAAAAATACTTAAATTCTATATAATATAAATATCTTCAACAAATATCAAAACAAGCCCCCACCAAATAATGTAATATAATTGGATTGCCTTCAAACACTAGCGCATAACATCTCTTCATAATATAGTTATATTCATAACACATAGAATCATGGAATCATTAAATCTAATTCATAATAGGTTGATAGCATTTAGCCAACAACCAATTTTCCCAAATTCAATGGAAAAGCCACATTTCTATCGTTGTAATTCAATCCATAGGATAAAACGCAACACAATAGAAATACGATAGCTTAACACTCAATGAAAATCATGCCTAATTTAAGCCAATAATAATTGAAGCCACCTAATAAACAACTTTGAACACAATCACATAGAACATCCACTCAAGAAAAGCCTTATAAATTAATCCAAGTTACCATTTCTATAATTGTTGTCATTAACTATAAACACAGATTCAAAATCACAATACCACAATACACATTTGCAACTATGTATGAAATATTAATATTCATTAGTTTTAACTTGAATCAACAACTTTTTAAATCTGTAATTGACGTGTATGAATAGATTTAAAGCATTGAGTACATGATTCCTTAATTATAACTATCTAGCAATCCAAAACATATCTAGGGTTTGTTCAGATTGATAGTCTACTTACTCATACTAGAAATAAACAATGAAAATATATAATTAAAAGACATCATAAATAAAGATATAAATATCACTTAAAATGAATCAAAGCTCCAATGTAGCTTCAAACATCAACTAATACTAATGGAAACTTAAGAAATAGTTTTTTAGAGAGAGTTAAAAAGAAAGGAAGACAATTATTTTGAGGCTCTCTAGCCTTATTTATAGTCTCCATAAGTATACATATCCTAGATAAACTCAAATTATTCATATTAATATAAAAAACCACTAACCAACTCTAGCAATTTGTTAGCGATTTCAAAGTTGTACACAAATCGATGAGTTAATCATTGAATTTAGCTCTTTGTGCTCATCGATTCAACTGTGATTTCTAGTGTATTCTTCAATTATCTATGGATTCGCTAGACTTGCCTGCTGCCTATTTAGGTGGCAATATCAAATCAATGGCTAATCGCTGGACTTCTTCTCTAGTTGATTGTTTTGCTATTCTTCCTTTTTTTCTTCTATTTTTTCATTTTTTATTTAAATCTTGAAATCACAAAAACAAGAGAATACACGGTATAATATCATCATTTATTGATAAAATCAATTTAAATTACACTATAAAACATGTCTAATTATTGACTTGTCAATAACCATTGTGTATGAATTATTAAGTGAAATTGTGAATCCCCGAGGCCTAGGTTAGCTTGTTATAATTGATTGTATCACTCCATTTATATTCGTTTGTTGGTGTTCTTACTTGCTAGTATCTTGTTGCTTGTTCGAGTTTTAGCTTCATACATTAGTATAGGTTCACTCATATTTCATTGAAATCGAAGTCTTCTTATTTTTGTCAAATTTTTTGTGGTTCAACCCTTTGGCTCACCACTTCTACAAAATAATGTGGAAAATGATAACCTAATAAGGGTTATTATTTTTGACTATTTTGGCAAGCATCAAATTTTTGCGTCGTATTTGGGTAGTTGTTTTTCCTTAAGGTTTTTCTTTTCTCTTTTTTACCTTCAATAGTCTTCATTGATTCTAGTATACCGGCTCCTAAGACCCCTTTAACCTTGAAATAGAAAAGACATACTCTAAGCTGAGGAAGGAGATATGTTTGAGGAAGTCACAACTCAAAGCCCTAAATTTCGTTCCTTTGTTATAATGGTGGATCCCAACCCCCTCCTCCTCGTCAATCGACAATTAGGGAAGCCAATGCCAATGTCCAAGTACATTTTGCACAACTACCTCTTTGCATTGCATATCGTCATGAAGGTGAGGCATTCGAGCTTAGGTCTATTCTTATCCAAACTTTACACCACTTTTATGGTAAAAAGGATAAACACCTTCATTCATTCCTTAAGGAGTTTCACTATTGGGGCATGTGCCCAAGGTCAATCTTATGAATATTGATTCTATTACTATTTTAGATAACAAAATAGATTATTTCATTCGTTGTTCATTTTTATAATTGGTTTGAATGTTTACATTATAATGGAATCCATAGATGTTTACTAAAACATCTTAAATCTCTATAATAGATCAATACACTAGGAACTACAATGAATTAAAACTAATATCAGACTTGATTAATGGTCATGTTATGATCATGTATATAAAGATACGAATCAAGATAATAAGTACTTGTTAGGGAATAATGTACTGGATCAACCCTCTGTGAGAATACCACATGGATAAAGTCATAGATGTTACTCATAATAGGTATATCATTTAGTCCTCTAACTTCAGATTACCAAATACTTCCACATTAGAATCATAGTAATTTGATTCAATCAAAAATTCTCCTTAACTAAATGATTATAAAGGTTGTGATTGATCACTATATGAGTAATGTGTGAAGGTGTGTAATCGAGATAGAGATTGTCTCACTTGTTTATGGAAAGATATCAATGGATCCCTCGATATGCTAGACTAAAAATGGCCAAGTCTACGTGAATTGCTATAATCAATGTTACTTGGATGTTTTTAGTCTACCTAAAGAACGTGACTAGTACGATTGGACATTAAAGGTAACTTTTTCAGGCCTTATGTTTAATCAAATGATATCGTACGAAAAAGAATATGATATAAACTATTAATTGAGCTGCATCGATTTTAATCTACATGCAACTTGGATAGTCATAATGCATTGCTAGAGCTGCTTAAGACTCATATACAAAAATGGTTTTGCTTCACTGTCGACGTTGCGGGAACCTATTGGGTCGCACACGAAGAATGGTTTTACAGGATTTTAAATGACTCGAAATAATGAATTTTATATGAAAATATTCATAATATATAAAGTCCCTTTGATTTGTAATGAGTCTTTATTTATGTACTTTTTCATAGGTGTTTTGCTATGCAAATCAAGTTAAAATTCGAGTTTTATGGATCTATATATTTACTTTGAAGATTTATGGGGTACTTCTACATTGGTGCATGATTTGTAAAAAATCAGGAAAGAAGTCAAACATCAATCAAAGTTCACCAAGCTTGACACCGCCACAGTGGAAAGACGGCGCCAGTGAAGACCCGCGATGCCAAGCAAGGCGCCATGATAAGATAACACACTACGCTAGACTTGAACTGACGGTATTAGACTTTAAATTAACAGCGTCACCTATAACGTTAGGTTTGGAAATAGAAATTTTAGGCAAACTTGTTGCACAAGTCTTTCTTTATATTTCCACATTGCTAACTAGCGTCATATTGTTGGGTTTTAGGGTTCATATGCAGCAAATAATTCAAAACAATTTTTGAAAAACCTCAGCATGATCTTAATTAAGTTCCATTAAACTAGATCTACAAAAGTAACTTATACCTCAATATGTAATTCCATTCTTTAATTGTTCGATTTCTTAAACATTCAATTACGCGTCCTCTCTTTGAAATCCACAAACGAACGGTGACAACAATTTAGAGTGATATATGACGTTCCCAATTTCTAGGCCGCCATAGGACACCATAATGCATTCAACGTCACCAACCCCTGCGACATCATGGCCCACTTATCCACGGCGCCCTACGACCTAACTGGTTGCTTACACTTTTCCATTTAACTCAAACTTAGCTAATTAATCTTCATAGAAATGTTAATGATTTCATTTGCAAGTTAATCAATTTATTAAGTTATAATGAAATTTTGGAGCGGAAGTCTTAAATGAGTAAATTATGCAACATTTTACAATCCTAAGTAGTGGAAAGCCTAGCAAAAGATAACATATATATATATATATATATATATATATATTTATCAAGGCCAAATAAGTAAAACAAAGGTTTCATATACATACAAGTAGTGTTCTACAGTCCCTAAAACCCGAAAAATATAAATATGTACATATTGTAGTCACATATGAGTAGGCTCCACAATCTCTAAAGTAGTAAACCAGTACATTCTTGCCCTTGTCCTTGCTCATTGAACGATCTACACTCGGTCGCCTACCAAATACAATGACGAGTACAGTGACTAAAATCCTAAAAGAAGTCCATAAAAATTCAAGAAATAAAACTTATAATTTATAAGACATGCGAATATAACACCTAGCAATAGTAAGTCATATTCCCATGAATATATGCAGTACACGACAAGTAAAGTCGGTAGTGTGAAATAAATAAACAGCATATACCAATTAAACGTTCTTAAAAATAAAGCAAGATTAAATTAAAACCCAAACCCAAACCAGCCTCTAATCGATAAAATCGAATAAGAACCACTTATATGCTTACAGGCTTACAATAACTAAACCCCAACTATGGTTACCTGATGAACCCCTCTAAACGCTATTTCAAGTCAAGGGAACACCCTAAATCCCTCCCGACGGTCGCAAGTATATCCTATTGTGGTCAACACGAGCACTATTAAAGTAACCCGTGCAAGCGATTTAGCCATAACCAATATATACGCAAACCGAAATAGGAGTGAAACCCCATGTGTGCCCACTAGCAGTTACACATGTAATATGATGTCGATAAAATAAAACCATAAATTCTGTGAGGCATTCCTATGGGTTTACGCACCTCAACTACGCGCTTCAAAACCTTGCTCGTGAAGCCCCTAAACTGACCCCGACCACATTCTCGACACCCACCTATCAGCTCCTACTTCCCTAGTGTCAATTTGATAAATTTTTGGCATTTAGATATCCATTTTATTGCATAAATGATTTAAAATTGTAATCATAATTCTTGTGGTTTCAAATGTCGTTGTGGGTATAGAATTTTCTGTAAGTACAGACGTCGCTGTGGGTACAGATGTCCCTGTGGGTGTAAACATCTCTATTAGTACAGACGTCCTTATGTGTACAAACATTTCTATTAGGACTATCGTCCCTGTGGGTACAAACATCCCTATGGTTACAAACCTCCATGTGAGTACAAACATCTCTATGGGTACAACACTGTTCATCATCTTCTCCGATAGCCCAATATGCACAAACAATACCATAATCTGAACATCAAATCTCAATCTGAATCATGGAATTCTTGCCCACTATGAGCCTATTTGACCTCAATTACTCTGAATCAACCCAAAAAAACTATAATGACCATCTATATTGATAGAACCAAAGGTTTTTAACATGTATTTTTATGAAATTGGAATTAAAGAAAGACATGAGATTTATACCTTGTAAATGTCTTTATTAGATTGAATCCTTAGCTTGAACTCACCATCAATTAGGTTGAAATCCTCCTAGATCTAAAAATTTAAGCCACTAAACCCTCTATTTCTTCTCTCCAACAACTTTCTTCTTCTCCGAAATTTGTAAATGAAAATGACTTCATTTGCATGTGTCGATCTTATATATTATGGAGTGATTGATTTCTAGCCATTGATCTCCTTGGTTTTAAGTATCCCGAAGTTCATCTAATGGTCCACACCATTCCACTTATCTCACTAACTCCCAGTAACTCAATCCAAGTGACACTAATTGGCTACTTACATGGTTCCTAGATGTGTTAATACAAATCTCTAGGAAAATCCTATGATTCCAATTTATTAACCAAACTAAAAGCCTTGATTTATTTGATTTAATTACATTTTCTTGGGCCCATTATAATACATATGTTTAGTTTTTTTATTCACCAAATTGACAAATTTTGTGATCCCACTAACCCTCGACTACTCGGCACTCGATGCATCGCATATCAGAGCGCATTTCGAGGTACACCATAGCCTATTATTTTAATTTAATCAACTTAGCCTATGGTTAACCTTTTTAATTGATTAAGTAGTCATCCTAACATGAATTGGTCGAGTTTCCTAGCGTACACATAGTTCGCCTACCCGATACCCTCGTTGACATGCCTTTCCAGGCAACACCCGTCAGACCAACTCGCCTTATAGCAACTTACACACATGTCGTGCAATACACTACTAATAATTTCAAAAACCACATATACATAACCACTATTCGTAAATAATATATCCCTCGATTCTCGTGTCTGAGTCAACCGAGTTATCCATGTAACACTCGAATTACAACTGTCAATCACCGAGATTAACGGTGATCCTAGTTTAATTAATTTGGGTCGTTGCAATTCTTCCCAACTTGGAGAGTTTCTTCCCCAAAACTTAAATTTCGAGTAAATGCTTGTGCATCTAACCTATCCACGTGTGACTAAACCTCACACCTTGATAGTACACTTCTACAGTCCCTTTAACACCCACTACTCCCATCGCAAGGGACTTAGTTTTATTATGAGAAATAGGCACATGTTGCCGAGGTGGTCAAAATCAGTTACTCCCTTTCCAACATCTCCGCAACCTATTCTTAGTTAGATTTCCACGTTCAAGTTCCCTAACCCAGTTACCTAACACCGGTAACTGTAAACCTCTCCTATCATGTATCCCAACATAATAGTCCTAACAACATAACATACCATGACAAACCCATGCCATGCCATAACCTACCTTAGTTCACCATGACAATCTCATGCCATGCCATAACCTACTCTTACTCACCATAACAATCCCATGCCATGCTACGACTCATGACAATCCTATACCATCAAACAATAATCTACCATGATACGTCTATAATCTACTACCGTACCACCATGCATGCATAAATCTAAATTGTAATTATTAAGAATTTAAAATCACATACCCCGAACTTGTTGTTGGGACATCTCCCGGCCTGGCTCAATTACCACATGCACCGGCACTTGAGTCTGCATCGGTGTCATTACTGGTAGAGTTGCTAATCTCAATGGATAGTTACGCCCATCCTCATCGAAAACATCTAGTCCTATCTCCTGGTCCTACCTGACCACCCATAGTTCTGACCTTGAAACTGATATCCCTATTCTCAACCTCTTTGGTATTGAGTCTCTCCTTACTGTGTTGCTGGAAATGTTGGTAGTACATAAACTTTATCTATCTCAACGTCATCTTTACGGTCTCGACCGTACTATCTATGTTTTTTTTCGGATTTCTCTCTCTATCTCTTTGACCTAATGTTTTGCTTTGGTAGTCCATCGACAATTGTAGATGTGTGAAAATCGCTTCTAGTAATGACTAGTATGCCTTTCCCAGCCTCATTTAAATCTTGGTCATAATGTACTTGTCGTAGAAGACTTGTTTGTGCTCGACACCTTTGTACCTCTCCCATCATTTCTCAAACTCCACTCGGTATGCATCGCATTATTGAAAATGGATGTTTGTCTTTGGATAAACCAGAATTACTCTTGTTAGTCAAAGTCCTCTTGACGAAACTTGTCGCGTATCTCCATAATTTGTTGCTCGGGCGTAGTGTACCGCATCACGCAAGTCGTCCAATCATTTGAAATAATTAGATCGTTTGTCCATCTTGATCAAATAGCGCATTTCATACTGTCTTCAATATACGTATATATATTATATATAATTACTATATAAAACATATATAATCCCTATCACTACTCAACTCATATCGGCTTCCCAACTAAAGTTCGAAGGCAATAAGATCGGGTTTCCATATCAAAGTTGATTTGTTAAATTTTTCTCAATTTTATTAGACTTTTACCCTAGGCCCTATCGACCTCTCTTTAATACCCACAGTGGCGTTGGTATCAGGTTAAGGACAAGTATGTTTCCTCCCAGAGGCTCGACCTTGCTCTGATACCGAACTATGACATTCCCAATTTTTAAGCCGCCTTGGGACCCGCCATGATGCATTCCACATTACCAAGCCCTACCACGTTATGGCAAGCTTAACCTTGACGCCCCGCAACCTAACTAGTTGCTTATACTTTTCCATTTAGCACTAACTTAACTAATTAATCTCCATATAAATATTAATGATTTAGTTAGCAAGTTAATCGATTTATCAAGTTACAATGAATTTTTATAGCAGAAGTCTAAAACAAGTAAATTATGCAACATTTAACAGTCCTAAGTAGTGGAAAACTATGCAAAGATACCATGTATATATCAAGGCGAGATAAGTATAACAAAGGTTACATTTAGATGTAATTAGTGTTTTCTAGTCACCAAAACCAAACAAAATATAAAAACGTACATATTCTAGTCACACACGAGCTGGCACCAAAATCTCTGAAGTAATCACCCAATACCTCCTTGCCCTTGCTTTTGCTTATCCAAAGATATACACTCGGTCACCCAACAAATACAATGAAGAGTCTAGTGAGTAAAATCCCAAGAGAAGTCCCCACAATATTCATGAAATAAAATTGACAATCTACGAGACATGCGAATACAACACTTGGCATTAATGCGTCATATTCCCATGAATGTAGGTAGTACACGACAAGAAAAATCACTAGCGTGAAATAAATAAACATCATATACCAAATAAATGTGCTCAGAAATAAAGCAAAATTAAATAAACAACCATATAATAATGAGAAAACCCTAACCTAAACCAACAAATAATTGATAAAATCGAATAAGAAACTTGTATATACTTACAGGGTTACAGTGACTAAACCCCAACTACGGTTACCGAATGAACCCCTCCAGATGTTATTTCAAGTCAAGGGAACACCCTAAAATCCTCCCGACAGTCGCAAGAATATCCTACTGTCGTAGACACGTGCACTATCACAAGTAACCCGTGCAAGTGATTTAGCCACAACTAATATAAACGCAAACCAAAATAAGAGTGAAACCCAATGTGTGCCCACCAGCAATCACACATGTAATCTGATGTCGATAAAATAAAACCATGAATTCTATGAGGCATTCCAATAGGTTTACGTACCTCAAATACGGGTTGATTTAATTACATTAACTTAGGCCCATTTTAATACTTACGTTTAGTGTTTTTATTTACCAAATTGACAAATTTTGTGGTCCCACTAACCTTTGACTCCCCGACACTCGATGCCCCGCATCTTAGAGCACATTTCAAGGTATGTCATTGCATATTGTTTTAATTTAATCAACTTAGCCTATGGTTATATTACCATTTTTAGTTGATTAACTAGTCATCCTAACGTGAATTAGTCGAGTTTCCTAGTGTACCATTGTTCGCCTACCAGATACATGTGTTGACACGCCATTCGAGGTGAATACCCATCACACCAACTAGCCTGATAGCAACGTAAAGACATGTGGTGCAATACACTACTAGTGATTTTAAACACCACATATATATAACCACCATTCACAAAAAATATATTCCCTCGGTTCTCGTGTCCGAGTAAACCGAGTTGTCTACGTAATGCTTGAATTACAAGCGTTAATCACCGAGATCAATGTGAATCCTATTTTAATTAATTTGTGCCATTACAGTAGTCCCAATAGAGATTGAAATCATTTTTCTTTCTCTCCCGAAATCGAGAGAACTCGAAAATAGTAAAAATGGAATTTTTTTTTTTTGGGTATTCAACCTCTATTTATATATGTAGATAAACTTTCTTAAAAAACCTATTAGTAATACAACTATTATGTTTAAGCAATTCAAACCAATTATACACATGCCCCTATTAGTAAGTTATCATAGAACAAATTGTAAAGGCTTTTTTGACATGAATTTTATCATATAAAATTCATTACTATAAACTAATGGAAGGCTGTTATGTCATGAATATTATCATATAAAACTCTTTACTCTGTGCAAAGACATTTTTGTGTGCAACCCAATTGGTTCATGCGGAATTTGGAGTGAACTAAAACCATTTAGGTAAACAAGTCGTATGTAGTCTCTAGCAACGCATTATGACTACTCATATATCATGAATATCAAAAATTGATTACCATGCTTCTAATATTGAAGTCTACGGTAATCTCAAGTCAAAGGAATAAATGATATGTCTATCATGAGCAATACCTATAACTTAATCCATGTGGTGTTCTCATAGCGAGTAGGTCCAGTACCTTGTTCTTTATCAACTACTCATGATCTCGATTCATATCCTTGTACGCATGATTATCGCATGACCATCAATCAAGATTCACACTATACTTAATTCATCATAGTACCTAGTATAATGATCGACTGGAGATGTTTAAGATATTTCAACAAATACCCATGGATCTTATTATGAGGTCAACATGCAGTCACTTATAATACAACAACAAACAGAAACAACAAATGCACATGGATCTTATTATAAGATAAACAATGTTTTTAGATTGACCTAGAGCACATGGCTTAACATCTCCCACTTGCACTAAGGCCAATTATTCATTTATCTAATACCTAATGACCTAAAATGACCATCATGTTTTGCTTGTAGAAGAGCCATCATCAAAAGATCTACAACATTTTCATCAGTAGGAATTTTACAAATCTCCACGTCTCCCTTCTCAATGATTTATCGAATGAAATGAGAATGTCTAAATATATGTTTGGATCGGTGGTGTCATCTCACTTCCTTCGCCTATGCTATAGCCTAGTTGTCATCACAATAAAAGCAAAAGGGGTTTGTTATACTAGGAACCACACCAAGTTTAGAGATGAGCTTTTTGATCCAACCTACCTCGTTAACTTCATCGGACACTGCAATATACTCAGCTTCTGTTGTAGAATTTGCCAGAGTTTTTTTCTTTGATTTTTTCCAGCTCACTGCACCTCTAATCAAAGTAAACATATATCTAGACTATGATTTAAATCCATCTATATCAGTTTGAAAACTCGCATCTGTGTAACCATTTAAAAAAAACTAATCTTCCAAACTTTCATAGACCAAAAAAACTTCTTTAGTCCTTTTTTAATAGTTTAGAATGTTCTCTACTGCTATCCAATGACTCTCACTGGAATTAGACTAATATCTGCTTGTTGTGCTCAAAGTATATGACACATAAGTTCGAGTGTGTGACAGCCCCTTCCTTAATCTAGGACACCGCCCGACCTAATCCCTCAATTATGCCCTAATTCAACCACCTATGACTCAACTAAGTATTAGTCAACCTTTTGTCCTATTCTCTTCGTTAAACATGTTTAGGATAAGTTACACATATGTCAAATTTCAATTAAATTTCAGAGTTGATTAACAAACTTTTTAAGAGTTATAAAATTTAGCATAAGTCTTAATAGATTATGCAAAAGCAATATATTATATCCTAAGTATGGAAACCATAAAATAATGATCAAATGCAAATATAATAAAGTGGCCAATATAAATAGTGTGATGGTCATCATAAGGTGGTGAACTAAATGGTCGACCTAATATACAACCCCAAAATGTATCAAAGACATAACTATATAATACACAAAATATCAAAGCCTTAAAATTATCGATACAGAAGTACGACGTTGGCTAAGAGATAGTCGTAGATCTTCTTCTTTCCAAACTTGCTCATCGACAGCTCTGCACCCACCATCATAAAAAGGACGTTGAGTACAAAAAGTAATAGCAATCCCATTGACATATCCATTCACATTTCGAAAAGAATAAATGGTATTTCAAAGTATAAGTTAAATAAAGAAAAACAAGTAACCGAAATATGCTAAGAAATACTAGTTAAGAAAATAAAACTAACACAAGGCTAAATAGTTATGATCTAGATTCGGTTGGTCGTGATATACGTTAGTGAAGCCTTATATACAATTGAAGGACGTGCGTGACATCGCATGGTCTAATATCACTAGGGACTCTAACCTTAGTGTATCGACAACCCCAAGGACTCTAACCCTGTGTGCCACATCATATTGGCAAGTGCAGACGTCCCTAGGTACTCTAACCTGGTATGCCAACCAACTTTAACATAGCGTAATGGACTCTAGATTCTATAACTACTTTTTAATTCCTAGAAATTGACTCATTAAGGATTCCAAGGCTTGGCAATGCTATATAATTCCAAATAATATAAGTTAATAAAGTCATCCACGACTTCATAGTTCCGAGTAGCATGCAATTTACAATAAATTCACTATAAAAAAACACGAAATGGCATAAAGCTCATGGATGGATTCAAAGGAAATCAGTTTATCACAATATCAAGAAAGTAAAGCTCAATAAATGAGAAGTGTCAAATCAGTTCATGATATAAGAGAACAACGTTGGATATACTCAATATGGACTACAACAAACAAGCGTAAAGTGGATATGAAATGAAAATAAAACAATCATTGGCTATACTCTCATTAAGTAATGTAAAGTCCTAGCTTTACCGGCTTCATGACGCCCCAAATCTTGTATTCAAACCATTGAGACTCATCCCTAGGATCTTAATATCATTTAACATGTTTTTGAGTGTGTTTAGACCTTTAAGTAGGGTGTTGGACTTGTTTGAAGTATTTAGGTTGAAAGTAGGAAACTATTAATTTTTGAACTATTAGAGCAATTAGCGCGCTGGATAGCAAACATAGGTCGCTAGCTGATCACGCATAGCGCACCATGTACAGGAAACCCATAATTCTGCATTAAGAATTATGAGTTCCTTCAACACATAGGCCACCCCAACACCTTGGGATCTCCTTTCCATATCTTCAGAGACCCCACACACCCTTTAACAACATATAAACATCCACATCTCATATATTTCATAAATCTATTAAATTAACTAAGTTTCTAGTGTAGGAGAATTTCCTAGCTTGATGAACACCTTGCTTGAATATCACCTCCTACACCAAATCCTTGCTGATCTCCTATAATTCTTCCTCTCAAGCTAGCTTCCTTAACTCTAAGGATTATGTAATGAAATGAAATGTTTGGTTTGGTTGAGTTGATCAATGTGCATACGTATCTCAAAACTAATCTAATGATCTACACCTTGGCACGTTTGCTACTTACTTTCAACTAACTTCATCCAACTAGCACCAATGTCAAACTCAATTGGTTTCCAAATGTGTCAACAGGTATCTCGGGAATCATATGACTATTATTTTAATTTGCTAACTTAGGTTACATTTAATATATAATCAACTATAGCAACATTATTTCAACTATAAAAGCTACATTAAGCTTAAACCAACCTACCACATCGCTCATTACCTCCAGTCCCATGCTGGCATGCACTTCAAGGTGCATTCCCACTCACTTCTCAACACATATACACAAGTAGAAGTGACTTAGTTATCTACACATAAAATATATTGGGCATACACCCAAAAAAATCTGACATATACCTCGACCATCATGCCTCAGTCAATGCACGTATCATGGTGTAGGTCCCACCTCACGAGTCCGTAATCGATATTACAAGTAATAAACGAGATCAGAAATTTAGGTCATGATAGATCTTCCCAATTAATGGGAATTCCTTCCTCGAAATAAAGATTATGGTTAGGATTAATACTTGACTCGAAGAAGTATGAAAACTTGTCCATCATATAGTCTTCCCACTCTAAGTGAGTTTTGTATTATCATGGAATTGTCACTTTATGAGAACCTTCGAGACAGACTTGTTCCTCAATTGATGTATCATTGCTCAGGTCTATCTGACTCAAATCCATAGTCGGTCAAACACCTTCTCTCGACTTAGCTAATCAAAGCATCGAATTATGAAAGACTAGATGAATCCCTGACATTTTGGAGGCAGCTCAAGCTCATACACAACTTTCTTGACTCTTCTTTTAATATTGAAAGGCCTAATAAATCTCAATGCAAGCTTACCTTTCACTCCAAATCCTTGAAGACCCTTCAAAGAGGAAACCTTCAAATATACAAAAGCTCCCTCGGTATACATGATATCATAGTGATATTTGTCTATATACTTCTTCTATTTGTCTTGAGCCCCATTAAGTATTTAACATATCAGTTTGACTTTCTTTATGTGGTCAACAAAAATCTCGAGCTCTACAATCTCCCAGTCCTCTAGCTTAGCACAACACGATGGCGAGCGACACAGTTTACAATATAAAGCCTCAAAAGGCACCATCTCAGTACTAGCCTGATAACTGTTGTTGTAAGCAAACTCACACAATGGAAATTACTCCTCCCAAGATCCGGCAAACTCCAACACACAAGCCCATAACGTATCCTCAAAGACTTAAATCAATCTCTTAGTCTGCTCGTCAGTCTTAGGATGAAAAGTCATGTTAAACCGTAGGCGCACACCATACTGCTCCTTTATAGTTTGCCACATCCTGGATGTATAAATAGCATCTATGTTAGATGTGAGTCAATGGAACTCCGTGTAGCCTAAAAATCTTTATCTCGAATAGTATACTCAGCTGATGAAACATATAATGTGCGGCTACTAGTATAAAATGAGCATACTTTGTTAGCCTGTCTATGATCACCTAGATAGAATTATCTCTACTAGCGGTCCTTGGCAATCCCCTTACTAAATCCATAGAGATATCCTCCCACTTCTATCCAAGAGTTGGAAAAGGCTATAGCAACCCTCCCTATCTGCGATGTTCAGCCTTCGCTTGCTGATAAAACCCACAGTTCCTGATAAACTTAGACACATCCACCTTTACCCAGGACGACAAAAATGTTTCTTCATATCATAGTACATGTTGGTCCTGCTTGGATGCATGCTGAATAGGGAATGGTGTGACTCCTAAAGAATCTCATCTCTTAGCTCTGACACTGACAGTATCCACAGTTTCATATGTCTCATAGAAACTGATCAGACATTTCCATCTAGTCAATACAGTTTGTACTTTACGCCAACTCACTAAACGTTAGGTATAACCTTTTGGTCCTCTGACCTTTCGTCGCTCTTTATGCAGACACGGTCTGTACTCTCATCTATACACAAATCTCAATTTTAGTACCTGTAGGAACCTCTAGTTGACAAGCCGTTGTCGTTGCCTCGAGTAAACCATACTCATGCATCATGTGGCATCTAATAACCTCAACATAATCGGCATCCTACTTAGTGCTTATGCGACTACATTAGCTTTTCTTGGGTTATACTCCACTAAAAAGTCATAGTCCTTCGAAACTTGAACCATCTGCAGTATCTCATATTCAACTCCTTCTGTGCGAAAAGATATTTTAGTCTCTTGCGATTTGAAAAGAATGTAAATTTCTCTTCATACAAACAATGTCTCCATACCTTAAGTGCAAACACTATTGTTGCCAACTCCAAATCATGCATGGGTTAATTTTTCTCGTGTACTTTCAACTGTCTGGAAGTGTAAGCTACCGTACCACTACACTGCATCAACACATAACCCATAACAATATGAGAAGCATCTGTGTACACCAAGAATCCATATCCAGCCTTTAACAATACTAATAAAGCCATAGCACTTAATAATCTCCTCAACTCAACAAATGCCTGCTCACAAGCTTGTCTATAGAAAAGCGACATCTTTCTATGTCAATCTAGCATATGGTGAAGTGAATTTCTAGAAATCCTTCACAAATCAGCTATAGTGCCCTGCCAAACCCCAAAAACTCATGATCTCTACAACTAAATTTGGTGCCGGCCAATCCATAATTACCTAAATCTCGGCTAGATCAACTGCTATCCCTACTGCTCTAACATTATGCCCTAGAAGCTTGACCTCTGAAAGCTAAAACTCACAATTGCTAAACTTGGCGTAGAGCTTGTGCTCCTTTAGGGTCTACAACATTTTCTTGATATGCTACTCGTGATCCTCTTTACTCTTTGAATATATCAATATATCATTGATAAAGATTATTATGAAACGGTCAAGAAATGGTCTAAAAACCTAATGCGTCAAACCAATAAACACCACATGGGCATTGGTCAGCCCAAATGGCATGACTATGAACTAAACGTGTCTATATCTAGTGCTAAAAGTTTTCTTGGACCTATCCTCATCCCTGATCCAAAGTTGATGATACCCTAATCGCAGGTCTATCATGGAAAAATATTATGCTCTTCTCGGTTGATTAAATAAATCGTCAATCCTCTGTTGTGCATACTTATTCCTTACTATAACTTTGTTTAACTATCTGTAGTCGATACACAGTCTCTAAGTAGTATTATTATTTTCACAAGAAGGACATGTGCTCCCCATGGTCACAGAAAGAGTGTGATGAATCCCTTATGTTTCAAGTTCTAAAGCTGAGTCTTCAACTCCTCTAACTCTACGAGGCCATGTTGTACGGTGGTATGGAAATTGGTCTGGTGCCCAGTACCAAATCAATAATAAAGTCAACCTATCGTAGTGGATGTAGACCAAGTAAATCCTTCAAAAACACATCTAGATACTCTCAAAAAATTGGTATAGCTTCAGGCTTAGGTCCCCGACTCTCTACCACTGTGTATGGTGCAATCAATGCCTCCATGTCCTCTATAGTCATACGTCGACCTCTTATGCCTATTGTCCTTGTTGAACTACCTCTATAGGTGAATATCGGACGCCCTGAGTTCTCAAAAACCACTATCTTACTGAAATAGTTTATAAGAGCGTGGTATGTTGATAACCAGTCTATCCATAAAACCAAATCGAACTCTAAGAACTCAAGGACTGTTAAGGCACCATGTAACTCTACCCCACATATCTTGACTAGACATCCATCGATAAAACTAGTAGGGTAAACCCTATCCTCAGTTGTGATACTTAAAATCCAAAATACTATAAGCCTAACAAGTGTTAACCCTAATATCCCTACCGTGCGACCAACAATGAATGAAACAGTAGAACTATAATCAAATAATACATTGGCATCTCTACCGGAAATGGAAACAATACCCTCGATGAAATCTTATATCGCCTCGAGATCTGATGTGTTGCCTTATATCTCTGCCTTGTTGTGAAAAGGATGTCGCTAGCTATGTGCGCTCTCTAAATATGTACCCCTCCTGACCGCATCTTAAACATGTAATGTGTCCATGTTGGCGAAACTATTGTCTTCTCCTTGATCATGTTGGACATGCCGTTGTGCCTGCCTCTGCCCCTAACTAAATCTTATCCTCTACCTTAGCTTCTACCCTGCTAATGCTGCTACTATCGAGGTACTAGTGGTGCTAGTAATGCCTTCCAAGTGGGACGGGGTAAGGGAGATCTACTAAAAGTGTTGTACGGGGGGGTTCATGGCGATGCGTGTGCTAATAGATGTAAGTACGTGCCCTGTGCTCCACTTTTTTGAAATCTTCTATCTTCTATCCTTTGTTTCTTACCCCTTAGACCTCTCTGCTCATAATCACTTCCTCTTTTCAGTAACTCAAAATGTCCACCATCCTCTATGCCTAACTCATGTTTCTCATGAGAGATGGACCACTCATACATCTCTTGAACAGATCTGTCTCTCGTGCTCACAACTGATCGTGCAATGTCTGGTCTCAGCCCATTACAAAATTAAAAGGCATAATCAGCATCAATTGTAACCAAGTCCCTATTAAACTATTAGATGTAGCCATATTTGTCCATCTGAATCATCACCGACTCACCCTTAGCCTATCTCGGCGCCATAAACTTCTTCTTCATTCTCTTTACCATAGAAGCTGGGAAGTATTTCTTGAAAAATCTTTCTTGAAATCATCCCATGAGGCAAAACTGCCTCTGCTCGTCACTGTAGTCCGTCGGCACACATCTGCACCCTTCTATAAGGCATAGTAAAATAGAATCGGTTGTAATCTATCCTCGATGCCCAATAATTGATGTAACTTCTTCTACGAGAGAATCCACCGCTTAATCTTCTTATGGTCTCACTCTCTAGCAAAGAACACTAGCCAAAGCCTGATGAATTCCTTCACTAGCTTGGCGTTCCTTGATAGTCCACCAGTCTCAAAAAATGTAAGTGTAGGAATGGGCATGTCCTTAGCTATAGCTATCTCCTATATAGTCACTATCTGTAACTCAGGTGGGCATGGTATTGTAAGGTCTACTTGTGGCTGTGGCACTGGTGTTTCGGGTGCTTGAGGCCCTAAAGTAGTAGTGCCTAGTACACTCTCAATCTTGACAGTCTTGAGTGTCACTGTAATAGTATGAGTGGTGGGGAGAGCTACTGTGATAGCCTTCAAATGCTCCCACATGAAGTGATGAGATTTGGTAGTTGCTGCCCCTAAGCCGCTACATGGTCAGATAGGACGGTGGGTGTAGAAAGTAATAGTAATCCTCATTGACATATTCATCAACATTTCCAAAAGAATAAATGGCACTTAATAGCATAAGTTAAATAAAGAAAAACTAGACCCAGAAATATGCTAAGAAATACGTTAGTTAAGCAAATGAAACTGATACGAGGCTAAATGGTTATGTTCTAGATCCGGTCGGCCATGACATAAGTCAGTGAAACCTTTTAAACCATTAAGGGATGTGTGCACCATCGCACAGTCTAATCTCACTAGGGACTCTAACCACAGTGTCATCTAAGACTCTAAACTTAGTGTATCGACAACCCCAGAGACTCTAACCCCATGTGTCGCATCATAATGGTGAGCGCCCATATCCCAGGGACTCTAACCCCGTTTGCCGACCAACTCTAACATAGTGCAATGGACTATAGATTCTATAAATATTTTATAATTTTAAGAAATTTTTTCTTTAAGGATTCCAAGGCTTGTCTATGCTACAAAGCACAATTCCCAAATATTATAAGTCCATAAACTCACCCACAGCTTCACAATTCTGAATAGAATGCTATTTACACTATATTCACTGTAAAATTGAAAAAAATGACATAAAGCTCACAGATGAATTCAATGGAAATCAAGTCATCATAATATCATGAAAGTCAAGCTCAACAAATGAGGAGTGTCAAATAAGTTCATGATATAATAGTACAATGTTGCACATAGTCAATATAGACTACAACAAACAAGAATAAAATGAAAATAAAATAATCAATGAGTATACTCACATCTAGCATTGTAAAGTCCTAGCCTTACTTATTTCCTGACACCCCAAATCTCGTATTCAAACCCTTGAGACTCTTACCTAGGTTCTTGATATCATTTAACATGTTTTTAAGTGTGTTTAGACCTTTAACTAGGGTGTTAGACTTGTTTAAAGTATTTATGTCAAAATTAGGAAATTGTTGATTTTCGTACTGTCAAAGCAATTAGTGCCTTAGATAGTTGATCACACATAGTGCGCTATGTGCAGGAAAACCAAGAATTCTACTCTTAGAATTGTGAGTCCTCTCTATAAGTAGGCCACCCCAACACCTTGGGATCTATTTTCCTCATCTCTAGATACCCCAAACACCCACTAATAACGTAAAAACAGCTGCATTTCATATATTTCGTAAATTTATCAAATTAACTAAATTTCTTATGTAGGAGAATTACCTAGTTTGATGAACACCTAGCTTGATTATCACCTCCTACAAAAAATTCTTGTTGAATTCCTCTAATAATTCCTCTCTGGCAAGCTTCCTTAACTCATAAGCATATGTAATGAAATGAAATGTTTAGTTTGCATGAGATGATCAATCAATCTTACATAATAAGATAAGGTTGACTGTTAGCCATTGATATTTATGCACATACGTATTCCGAGACTAATATAATGATCTACACCTTGACACATTTTCCACTTACTTTTGACTAACTTCATCCAATTAACACAAATGTCAAACTCAATTGGTTTCTACATGTGCCAACACGTATCTTAAGAATCATCATATGACTATTATTTTAATTTGCTAACTTTGGTTACATTTAATATATAATCAACTATAGCAACATTATTTCAACTATATAAGCTACACTAAGCTTAAACCTACCTACCACATCACTATGTACCTTGGTCCCATTTAATCATGCATCTCGAGGCACATCCGCACTCACGTATCGACACATATACACAAGTAGAAGTGACTTAGTAATCTACACATATACAATACGCTAGTTATACACCAAAACAAATCAAACTTATACCTCGGTCATCTCGCCTCAGTCGGTACACGTATCATGGTGTGGGTCCTACTTATAGAGAAACCCTTTCCCTAATAGAGAGGACTCACAAGTTTTGGGTCGTGAAAGAGTGTATAACATGGCACACATAATAGATCCAATATCTGATGCATATGCAACCATATTCTTCCGTTCTCTCTCATCATTAGTTTTAGGACATTAATGCTAGCTAAGATTTATACCATGAGATATTGACAATGACCCTCTTTTAGAGGGTTGAAGACTAAACCTATTAAGTACCTTGTCAATATAAGCATTCAGATTTAGGCTGATCGGCCTTTTAGATCTATCCCCATAAATCTTAATCCCAAGGATGTAGGATGCAACTCCTGAGTCCTTGATTGAGAAACCCTTCCCTAACCAAGACTTGACACTTTAAAAGGTTGGAATGGCATTTCCAATGAGTATAATATAATCAACATATAGTACCAAGAAAACATCCACGCTCCCACTAATCTTTTTGTATACATAAGGCTCATTTTCATTTTTAATGAAGCTAAATTCCTTAATTGTTTCATCCAAATGAAGATTCCAACTCCTAGAAGCTTGCTTTAATCCATAAATGGATATTTAAAGCTTGCACATCTTCCTAGAATTTTAAGGATGAACAAACCTTTCAAAGTGTATCATATACACATACTCAAGTAACTATCTATTTAGAAAATTAATTTTAACATCCATTTGTTATATCTCATACTCATAATATGAGGCCATGGCAATTACACTTCTAATGGATTTAAGCATGGCTACAAGAAAAAGTCTAATCATAATCAACACCTTGAGTCTACCTGAAACCTTTTGCTATTAGCAATGCTTTATAAGTACCATCGATGTCAATTTTCCTCTTAAAAACCCATTTACATCCAACGGTCTAACCACCTTCAGGGAAGTTAACCAAGTTACAAACTTGGTTTTCATACATGGATTGCATCTTAAAATTCATGGCAATAAGCCATTTATCCGACTCAAGGCTAGACACAGCCTCTTGATAAGAAATAAGATCATTTTAATCCATAAGCAACACCCTACTACTATCAAAAATAAGAAGTCAAATCACTCAAGCTGATTTCTTCCCCTATCAGACCTACACGGGCCTTTTGATAGCTGTGGAGATTCAACTAGTTTAAGACTTTATAGATCTCCTACTAGCGGTTAAGTGTTTATTTATGATTTTTGAACTGCTACAAGACTTACTTTACTCTCATTATTGTCTTTTGAAATAAACTTTTTTTCTTAAAAAGACACCATTCCGAGTAACAGAGACTTTGTTCTCAATGGTGGGATTATGAAAGTAGTACCCTATTATTTATTTAGTATAACTAATAAATACATACTTGGAAGATTTGGCTGATACTTTTTTTGAGATCTGTCATCGTACGAACATCTCAAAACCCTAAATCTTAAGAAAATACAAACTTGGTCATTTTCCAAACGATATCTCATATGGAGTTCTATCAACGACTTTAGAAGGAACACGATTCAGTGCAAATTAAGTAGTTTCTAAGGCATAGCCCCAAAAGAAAATAGTAAGATCTACATGACTCAATATAGATCGAATCATATCTAATAAAGTATAATTTCTCCTTTCAGAAACACATTCCATTATGGAGTTGCTAAAAGAGTTAAATGTGAGACAATTCCACAGTTTATAAGATGATCGTGAAACTCTTGCCTCGAATATTCACCCACCTCAATCTAATCAAAGTCTTTTAAAAGTTTTACCAAGTTGATTTTGCACTTCATTCTGAAATGTTCGAAATAACTCAAAAGATTCACCTTTATGTTTCATGAGACAAATGTAACTATATATGCTAAAATCATCAGTGAAAGTAATGAAGTACTTATAACCATATCTAACCATTGGGTTTATAAGACTGTTTACATCAGTATGTATTAGACTTAATAAATCACTTGCATTTTCACTGTGTCCATTAAAGGGGTTCTTTGTCATCTTGTATAGTAAAAAAGATACACATGATTCACATAATTCAACATCAAATAAATCTAAAATTCCATCTTTATGGAGTTTAGAAATGTATTTCTTATTTATGTGGCTAAGACGATAATGCGAAAGGCAGGTTTGACTCTAATCATTTGACTTGAATCTCTTTGTATTTACGTTAAGAATATTAGTATCTATTGACCTTTTCATGTTTAGAATATAAAGACCATAACACAAATCAACATTCGCATAGAAAACTTTTTTACCAGAAATGGAACTTTTATTATTCGCAAGTTAAAGTAAAACCATCCAAATCCAAAAATAAAACTAAAATGATGTTTCTGCTCAAGGCATGGAAGTAATAACAATTATTTAAAACTAAAATAAGTCGACTAGGTAAAATTAACTCATACCATCCTATAACCAACACATCAAACTTTGCTCCATTTCTGACTTATAGGATGACTTCTTCTATCTTTAGCTTTCTACTTTTGGTGAGACCCTGCACATTAATATAAATATGAGATCCACCTCTTGTATCCGATACCTAGGAATAGTAGTAGATAAGTTAACTTCCATAAAATAAATACGTGAAGCAGTAGTCACACTGCTCTTCTTTTTTTAGATCTTCAAGATAGAGCTTGTATTTTTTTGAACTAATGCCCATGTGTAGGCCAGAAATGACAATTTTCTTCTTTTTTCTTTTCCTTCTGGGACTATAAAGTGGAAGTAGCCTTAGGCTTGACTTGTGTCATAGGCTTTGTAATAGTCACAACAACCTTGGCAACTTTAGCTTTGGTTTTGGCTCTCTTCTTCATAGTCTTTCCTTTTTGAACTATCAACACATTAGCAAAAGGTTTCTTGAAATTTTGGTCAACAGTTTTAATCATAAAATGCAACTCTGAGATAGACTTCTCCATGTTATTCATGTTAATAGTTCATCATAAATAGTGAATAATTATCCGGTAATGAATTCAATATCAAATTTGTATCCAACGCTTAGCTTATGGGAAATCCAAATATGTCAAGATGGTCAATATAGCCCTTCATTTTCATTTCATAGGGACTGACTGATGCACCCTCTACAATTTTACAATAATGAAGGTTCTTAACTATCTCGAACCTTTCTTTCTTAGCCTGCTATTGGAACATTTCCTTTAGCATTGTAGCCATGTCATAAGTTTTCATGTGTTACATGTTTTTCTGAAGTTCAGGAACCATGGTTGCCAACATAATGCGTGCAACATCAATCGAGTCATTGACATTCTTAGTATATGCATCCTTAACGACTCTTAAATTATTGGTTGGTGGTTCGTCATGAATAGGATTATCCTAGACAGATAAGTTGTTTTCATGCTTAAGAACAATTCTCAAGTTTTTGAACCTGTAAAGAAAGTTTGTCCTGGACAACTTATCCCTCTCAATGATGGATCGCAGTGACAAAGAACTAGTGTGATTTGAGGAGGCCATAGATTTAAAACAAAGATTATGCAAAAACTCAATTTAGTATAGAGGAATAGACTCTCAGTAAATTGACAAGCCTCCTTAAAATATTTTATATTAATTTAAGGGACTAAAATCAATAGTTTCTAATTCCAAGACAAGTAAGGCATAACACTGTGAATTAGGTTATTTAGTCAGGTACAATTTATCAATTACATCATATGTAACTTTAAGTTGTTTTGTGAAATTATGACATCTTATGTCTTAGCATGTTTTATCTCAATTTGTGCCTAAAGCCCAAAACCTTTTTGATAGCTTTATCAAGTCTAACCATTTTAAACAATAGAGTAACCATTACTCAACTTGCCTTACCAAGATAACACAATACAGTCTGCGGAGGTATAACCATATTGATGTGATTGATGCTTTGACAAGTGTTTGAGAATCAATGGCACTTGACTTAAAATTTGGAAAAGGGGTTTTATTTGTTTTAATGATTATAATTTAAATGAGATAAATATAATATATTACAATGCATGTACAATCACTAAACAAGTTAAGAAATATAATTAATATTAATTATTATACAAATTTCCTGGCACTACGAATAGTTAACGGTGGTCCCACTGGCCGATCAGCGGGCATCGATCCCTTTGGCTTGTTAGCAGGCGCTGATTCAGGGGGCAGCTATCCTGGTTTTTTTAGACAAAAAACTCTAATTCTTAGAATTAAGAATCGCTTTATTTCTTATTTTTTTTAGTTAAACTAATTGTCTAAAACTGCCCTTTATTTTAATACCAAAAATATAAATTAAAACATTTTTAATTAACTTGGACCCACCTTTGACTTAATATCTTCTCCTAATCCAGTTAGAATTTAAGATACTTTGAATTCTTATTCAATACGAATTTGTTATATATCTCACCTATCTTATAGGATTCGTAATTCTTATATGATTACAAGTTTATCTCCTATCCAATAGGAATATACTAAAAAGTAACCACAATGATATATATGATCAAAAACAATTTTGATTCTTATTCATACAAAACAAGTAATTGAATTAAGAAATGAAATACGAATCATGGATTTAACACCAGAATCGTATCAAATTAATCATATTAACCTAATAATGATTTGTATCATCGTGACATGCATAATTATTGAATAAAAACAAATATGTATTCAATATTAGAATCAAATAAATTAATCAGATTAACTTAATCATGATTTCTATAATAAAGACATACATAATTATTGAACAAAAAGGAAATATGTATTGTTTCATATTAACAACAAACATTAAACAAAATATTCTTAACATGAATTCTATCATTGAATCACATCATGCGTATGTAACAAATACATGAATTAACAATATGCTTTAAAACCAGTTCTTGATATCGGATTATCACAGAACCTTTCTTTACATTATATATACATTAATCAAGATCATGTTTTTCACCCATATATCATATATACATCGAATAAAATAGAAAAACGTTTAATAGAATCAAGTCTATGGCTTTGATACCATTGTTAGGTTTTGGGGTTCATACGCAGCGAAAAACTCAAAACAGTATTTGAAAAACTCGAACAAGATCGAAAATAAGTTTCATTAAACTAGAACTACGTAAGTAAACCATACCTTTATATGCGATTTCCTTCTCTAATCGTTTGATTTCCAAGCATTCAAGTTCGTGTAATCTATCAGAAATCCACACACGAACGATGACCACAATTTGGAGTGCTAGCCCCAAGAGGGATTAAAAAAATTCATTCTCTCTTAAAATCTAGAGAACACAAATATAGTAAAAATGAATAATCTAATTTCATTTTAGAGATTAAACTTCTATTTATATGTGTAGATAAACTCTCTTAAAAAACCTATTCATAATACAAGTATTGTATTTAAGCAATTCAAGCAAATTACGCATACGTTCCTATTAATAAGTTATCATATAGCAAATCGTAAAGACTTATATGTTTTGAATTTCATCATATAAGATTCATTACTCTGGAACAAGAAAAGGCTTTTATGTCAAGAATTTTGTCTTATAAATTCATTACTCTAGACCAATTGAAATTGTGTAATGCCATTCTTTCCGTGCAATCCAACAAGTTCATAAAACGTTGGAAGTGTAACTAGAATTCATTACTCTGGACCAATTGAAATTGCGCAAAGCCATTCTTTATGTGCGACCCAATAGGTTCATGCAACGTTAGCAGTGAACCGAAACTATTTTGGTACACAAGTCATAAATGGTCTCTAGCAAGGCATTATGACTACCTTAGTAGCATGAATATCGAAAATCAATATAACCTAATGAATAATATAAATCATATCCTTTTGTCATGATATATCTTTTTATTAAACATAAGGCGTGGAAACTCACCTTTAATGTTTAATCATACTAGTATCGATCTTTAGGTAGAATTTAAACATCCAAATGACACTAATCATATCAATTCACTTGGACTTGGCCATTTAAGAATCTAACATATCGAGGGGTCCACTGATATCTCTCTCTACATGAAAGGGACAAACTTTATCTTAATTACACACCTTCAAATATTATTTACATGGTGACCAATCACAATCTTTATAATCGTCTGATTAAAGATAACGTTTGATTGTGTCCAATTACCATGCTCATATTATTAAAGTGTATAGTAATCTCTAGTCAAAGGACTAAATGATATACCCATCATGAGCAACACCTATGACTTAATCCATGATCATCACATGACCATCAATAAAGATTTACACTTGTCTTAACTCATTATATTTCTCAATATAATGACCAACAAGGGACATTTAAGATATTTCAACAAATATCCATGGATCTTATTATAAGGTAAACATGTAATCACTTATAATAAAATAATAAATGAAAACCTCTATTTTAATAACTAAAATTATAAGTTAAATAATATTTATAGATTAACCTAGGACACATGCCTCAATACGTACCACATAACCATGGTGCCATGTACATTGCCAACATTGCATAATAGAAGATTTAGGACTTTTTAGAAGGTCCTTATTCCTGTAAGTTGCTATTTTTGTACCAAAGCACACCTATATAAAGGAGGCACCTCTATGAATGAAAGTATATTGTATTCAAAGTTATTTACGGGTAGAGCAAGGTATAGTAGCCATGTCCAGCTAGGTACTTTAATACCTAGGTCAGCGATGAAGCTCTCTAGCTAGTAGTAAGTTATTTTCTATGACTTGTTTAGATTTTCTATAATAATAGTGTTTTATTTCAATTCTCTATCTTGTGTTGTTATTTTTAAAAATATCACACATCTCAATGATGATTTAGAGTTCGTATATTCATTGAAAATTTCTAGCTGTAAAACCATTTAACCTGCTACTTGACAGGTTAAGCCTATAATATAACCAAGTTGAGAAGTGGCAATCACCTAAAGCAAGAAATCTGACACACTTGTTGTTCTAAGTTAGTAACATAGAGAACTAGGCTAAGTATTGAGAGCAGTTGCCCAAGGTTATCTAGGGGTAGGCAGTCATACAAAGTTTTTAATGATGCTCATGTGTTATATCTCAAGAGTTATTGCCCAAAGTTATACGGTGGAGTAAGAGAAGTATTTAGAAGGTGGTTGCCCTATCTATCGAGAATAGAGGGACTAAGGTGTTAGTGACCAAAAGACCTATAGCCTATCTAGGTCAAACTATTTTGAAACCCATTTTTTAAAGTCTATGATCCAATATGTGGAAACAATACAAGCCAAGATTATGTATTCTTAGACTTAGGTATGTCTTTATTTTCTGATTTACGATTTATATAATTTTTCTTTAATAGGCTTTTATACAAGATTCTTTCAAAAATCCCCCATATTTACTTTTCTATTTGTTTAACAAAGTTTGCCTAAATCTTGAGGACTCGACCCCGTTCTTCCCTCTACTACATTCCAATAGGATTTGGTAACCTATTATAGGTTATATTGGACACCTACGACAGGTAATCAATGTATGATAGTAATACCACTTTAAATAAGGCTATAATGGTAATTAACTTACCTAACTTTATACAAGGATTGTATAAATAGGCGTGCTAAGTGAATTCACATTACGGGAGAAATTAAAGTTGCAATGTGATTCTTTTATGTAGAAAATGAGTTAGATTTTTCAGCCATTCTAAATTTTTTCAGAGAACCAAAAATAATTTTCGTGTTCTCTTTCAGGCTAGCACTTGAATTCTCGGTCACCATTCATGTGTGAATTTTTAATGGAGGACGTTCGTCTCTGGTAGAGTCTTAAACATCGATCAACAAAGAGAAACAAACTAGCATTTGAGTTATGGTTTACTTTTGCTAAGCACCTTAATGGATTTTGAGTTTGATCTTGTTGGTGTTTCGAAGTAAAAAAACTTTAAATGTCCACTGCGTTTTTGAACCCCTAAAACTGAACATTCACCTTACATGTGCTTCAATTAGACCATCAAATGTTGGACAAGACATTTTTAAGCTTTGAGCTTTTCCATTTTGTTTTAAGGATAAATCTAAGGAATTGCTTTACTACCTTCCATCGGGCTCCATTACATTTTGGATTGAGAAACTTGCTGCATTTTTTAGTACCTATTTTTCTAAACTTAAGCTTCCATATCTACGAGAGAGATATGCCCAATCAAAATGGGAAAAAGTGAGACCAAAAGTGAATATTGGGAGAGATACAAGTAATTACTTGTTATTTGCCCCAATCACCAACAAATTGATCTTTCCATTGCGCGTTTCTTCTATTATTGTATGACTCCTTATGAGTGGTGAATGTTTGACAATATTTGTGTTGACCATATTAGGGGAAGGGCCCCCGAGGAGTTGATGACTTTTTTTGAGGATATAGCGAGCCAATCCTGCCAATATGGTGACCAAGTTGATGAATCTTATTGACAAGCCATGGGGCAGGTTGGTTCATATAGGAATGATGACAAGATTGATAGGCTCACAACCATAGCTAAGAAGCTCATTCAATTCAATCTGAAATAAGCCAATGTTTGTGGCCTTTGCCCCAATCTCTCTCATCCCACCGACACTTGTCCACTCTTTTTTGAAGATGAGCAAGGAGTCAATGCTTAAAGGAATCAATCCCAAGGGCAAGCACGTAATCAATTCACTAATACTTATCAACCCAGAATTTAGAGTCCCTATTTTAGTTATTGATCTTCCAATTCTAATTACCAAACCTTTGTTCCAAGAGGTCAACCTTTGCCTTAACCTAATCCTCCACCACAAGCTTTTACTAGCTCATCGCTAGAGTACATGGTTAAGAATTTAATTGCACCCCAAACTAGTTTCCAAAACAATTTAAAGAAGCAGTAATCCAACATAGATAGGCAAATTCAAGGGACTTGAGCTTGCATCAGGAGCATAAAGGCCTAAATGGGACAAATGGCAACTGAAATAGGGAGGATAAATGACAAGGGTAAGTGTCGTATCAACCATATCCAGCTAAAATGTATCGGCCTATGCACTCAATCCTAGAAATGAAAAAGATTTGGAAGCGACTCCACCAAATCAAGGGAAATCAAATGTGAAACCTCAAGTTGATAAGGTAGAGCAAGAGATTGTAATCCTTCATAACCTTTCTAAGGAGTCTACCTACTTCTAAGAAAAATGAGTTTTCTCCACCTCCTCTCCAAATCAAGCCTCTATTCCTTCAACACTTAATGCTTAATGAGAAGCAAGAAGAGGAGCAAATGTCTCTACAATCATGCAAAATAAATTGCCTCCAAAGTGTAAGGATCTTGGATTGTTATTTGTGCCTTGCACAATTTGAGATGTTACTCTCTAAAAAGCTATATGTGACATTGAATGTTCATTCAATTTCATGCCACATTCAGTCTTTGAAACACTAAAGCACGATCCTCTTAAAGAAACCAGTGTAATCAATCAATTGGTAAACCATTTTATTGTTCACTCATTGGTGTTCTTGAATATGTCAAAGTTAATATCAATGTATTGGTATTTCCAGTTATTTCTTCATTTTTGACATGATGGATGGCCCTTGCTTTAATTGTTTATCTTTTCCTCTTGGTCGTCTATTTTTTAAAATGGTTTGCACCAAGATTGATGTGTTTAATGGTACACTCACTGTAGAGTTTAAAGGTAATATCATCAAAATCATCATCTATGACACTATGCAGTATCCTAGTGATGTTTCTTTCATTTGTGTCTTTAATCGTATTCATAATTTAATGGAAAAAACATTCAACACTAGTGATAATGGCGATACACTTCAGGTATTGCAAGAGAACCATCTCTACACTGACTATTTCAGGAAGAACACACTTTCTTTCAATTCAGACATCTAGGATATGGTGAAAAAGTTGGATAACTTCTCCCCCCACCCATTTTATGTCTCATTCTTGGACTTTTCCATCTCTAAATCTAAAATTCATCCCTCCTTTAAGCGAGCTCATACACTTGTGTTGGACTAATTATTTTACCAGATAGACTCCGCTCGAGATTTTGATGTCAACAAACAATATGAGTTAGTACTAACGATTTTGTCAATTATTTGCAAGATCGAATGAAGGCAAACTTTACATAATTGAACGAATTGGAAGAAATGAGATCAATAAGCTCAAGAACATATCAGGACAAGGAATGGCATCAGAAAGCCAGCGTGACGCATGCCGAACGTGTGAATAAAATAAAGTTCTTAAACCAACTATTTTGTAGAATAGTGGCAAAGGGTCGATCCCACAGAGATTTGTGGACTTTCTAAGGTTAAAAACAACGAAAAAGAAAAATTAGGGGTTTTAATTAAATAATTTAACTAACTAAACTAAAATAAACTAAATAAATAAATAAAATAACTAAAATAACTTTGAAAACAATTAATAGATATGCCTAAGTAACACCTAGGTCTACAGCTCCACAAATCAGGATCAAGATTCAATGGCAATCACAGTCTTCAATCTTTCCCAAAAAGTTATTAATTTAAATTCTCCTAGATTAGCTATAGGAAATCGACATCCACCAGAAATTCCTCATTCCCCTAATCTCGATAGCCAGGACATCCGCCACTAACTAATTCCTAATTAATGCATAACCCTGGACATCCACCAATCAGGTTTAACACACTAGCCGTAGTAATTTGGGTATGTGGGAACACTAATCCTAAATAACCAAATCGCATTTGTTTTCGATTTAACCTAGATTCAATTATTGAACACTCAAGAACCAAAAGGGACTGCGAACTAGTGAATGTTCATCACTTTATTGGTCCAAAAGTACAATTACACTAATACTAACAGTCCAAATAACTATAGGTTGTCCAACAAAAAGCATGCACTGGCCACATACATACCCTAGATCTAAACCATAAACCTTAAAATCAACAACAATGAAATGGGAGAATTTAAACTAAATTAAATAATAAAATAAAAGATCTCGCATAATATGTCATGAATCCATAGTCTCAACTTGTTTCTCCGTCGACCCAAGCAATCATCGAGAAAAGTCGAAAAAAAAATAATAATAATCGGTGTTCGGTGCTCTTTAATAATACCTTAGGTTCCTAATATATAAAACTACTAAAAATTGGTCCCAGGAGGTGAGAGAAACTAATTTTTGGGGTTGGAGATATGACTCATGCGCCGAGGAGCATCGTATGGCTGTTTTGGCTTGAAAATATGTTCTGGACATGTGTCGTGTGCTGATTAGTCATTTAGTCTTCGCACACTGACATGGCAACACGGGATTGGTGGAGAGCTGTTGTCGTGATGTGGTTGACGTGGGTTAGAGTGAGACTCGTGGCAGCCTTGAGGCAGTGAAGAATTCTCGCATGACTTAGCTAAAAGTTTGCGAGATGGTGCTGATGCGTATCCCGAGAAATCAAAAAGCTGCTGAACGAGGAGAAGCAATAGTTTGTGACGTAGTGATGGTGAGACGCCATGTGGGTGCGTTTGATTGGTTCGTTTTCCTGCTTGTGCTGACGTTGCTACACGGGATTGGTGGAGATTGCTTGCATGACGTGCTTGGAGAGCGTGAGCAGCTGACACTTGGCAGTTGGAAGATAGAAGAATTGGTGGGTGTACGTGTAACATTGTCAAAATGTTGACCATCAATGGAGGGCTGCCACGTGTCCCATCAAAGCCAATGGCACGCTGCCACATGTCAATTGGTCTATTGATCCTCTATTCTACCCACCGCAAAATGCATAACTCGAGGCAAATTGTCCGGTGTCCGATCACTACAAGTAATTACTCTATTTTGAGTATTATTCGCCACGAATTCAATCGCACAACCCGTTTCACCTGAAAATGACCAATAAATATAATTAAATATATATTTTAGAGACTTTACATAATTAAATATATTAAATTAACCTAATAAAAACATATAATGACCAACTAATCAAATACCCCCAAACATAAGACTTTGCACGTCCCGAGCAAAGGTGTAAATGACAACACAAACTTAACTAGACTCATAATATAATAATAAACTGACTCAATAATCCTACACTCGACTCAAAATTCATGGAATTCCTTTGATTTACATAGTCAACAAGTTAACAAGCCACTCTAGAAATTTCAAAGGTATGACATGTTAAGACTTGTAACCCAAACACAATTAAGATCCCACTTTGAAGACATAGACACGGTCAAAACAAAGGTCATCAACTACTCATAAGTTTTCTTGGTCTATACATTCAAGCACCCAAGTTTAAAGTTCTCATTTAATCTAGTGAAAGCACATAAACTAAATCTTTTGTTTGAGGAGTTTCACAACTTCCGCCTTTATTTATTTTTTTATTCTTTTTTCACATTTTTTTCTTCTTTTTTTTCCAAATTTTTTAAATAATACGGTCCCTGCTCCATTTCCTATGGAAACTTGTGGGGCACTCAACACTAAGAAAACTCATGTTAGTGCATCTCACTTTCACTATAAATCAAGCAAATTCCCACATGTGGGTTAAAATAATCAATCGAACAAATTTGATCGTCTACTCATTTTTGTTATCTAGCACAAAGCTTAACCATCAACTAAGTCTCTAATCATGTAATCATCAAAATGCTAGGTACGAGCTCGATTGAGTGTTTCTCCTAATTTTTCCTAAGTGTCAAGTTAAAAGGCAACTGTAATTTACTCATCCAAAACAAAAATCATGAACAAAGTCTCGGGTGACTCTAAATAACTAAAAAAAATAAATAATAAATAATAAAAACTATACGAAATACATGCATGAAAGTGTAACATATCTTAATGAAATGAGAGAGAAATATGAAAGGACAAGAAATGAAAGAAATGATACAAAACACCACCATTACCATCCGACAAGCGTATATAACAGCATAAATAAAATAAATAAATGATCTCGCCTGCGGTCTTTCGCAGAAAATCCATCCAAAGTCCAACCACAATCCTTAAAATACCCTCAAACTTCCATATAACAAAAAGAAAAAGACAATGGTGAAGAAGAAAAAGGATAAGAAGATGATACAAATGCATGCATGACAAAAAGTTTCTAAAAACCAATGAACGCACAAAATCTCTCATGTGTAGGTGACTAAGGAAACTATAAAAGAACAATCATAACAAGAGCAAGAACTAGTAAACATAAGAGTTAACTAAAAAGATTCCAATCAAATCTTGCGAGCTTGAAGTCTTTCAACTAAGGGTGAAATCAACAAGATGATGGACTGAAGTCTAGGGTTTTGATTCTACTCAAAAACCCGCCACTAAAGCGGCGACTTAAGTTGGACATGTGACCAAACCAAGTCTCAAAACACCTAAAATCCTATAAACATGTTAATTCCTAAAAATTGCTCGCGTTATGCTATAAATATATATAATCCATAGTTAAACCTAACAAAACACTCGGGATGCAACGTTTTATTAAAATAAATAAATAAAGAAAAATAAATATTAATACTATTATTGATAATAATAGATAAATAAATAAATAAAAATACCAAAGAAAGAAAACCAATCCGTGGCTATGGCGCCAAAAATTGACACGCCTCGAATGCGTCAATAAAATAAAGTTCCTACAGTAACTATTTTGTAGAATAGTGGCAAATGGTTGATCCAACAAAGATAGGTGGTATTTTTAAGGTTTAAACAACGAAAAGGAAAAATCAAGGATTTTAATTAAATAATTTAACTAACTAAACTAAAATAAACTAAATAAATAAAATAACTAAAATAACTTTGAAAACAATTAATAGATACCTATGTAATACCTAGGTATATAGTTCCACAAATCAAGATCAAGATTCAATGGCAATCATGGTCTTCAATATTTCCCAAATAATTATTAATATAAATTGTCCTAGATTAGCTATAGAAAATCGGCATCCGCCATAAAGTTCTCATTCCCCTAATCTCGATAGTCAGGACGTCCGCCACTAACTACTTCCCTAATTAATTCATAACCCTTGACATCTGCCAATCAGGTTTACACAACCGTGGTAATTTGGGTCTCTGGGAACACTAATCCTAAATAATTGGATCGCATCCGCTTCCGATTTAACATAGATTCAATTATTGCACACTCAAGAACCAAAAGGGTTTTATGGCAAATGGGTGAGTGTTCTTCACTTTATTGGTTCGAAAGGACAATTACAAGGAATATAAATGGTCCAAATAATTATAGGTTGTCAACCTAAAAGCATGCACTGGCCACGTACATACCCTAGATCTAAACCATAAACCTTAAAATCAACAACAATGAAATAGAAGAATTTAAACTAAATTAAATAATAAAATAAAATATCTCACATAATATGCCATGAATCCGTAATCCCAACTTGTTTCCCTACCGACCTAGGTAATCATCGGGAGAAGTCGATAACGAAACAATAATAGTCGATGTTCGGTGTTCTCTAATAATATCGTAGGTTCCTAATATGTAAAACTACTACAAATTGGTTCAGGGAGGTCAAAGAAACTAATTTTTTGGGTTGGGGATGTGATCCGTGCGTCGAGGAGCATTGTATGGCTGATTTTGGCTTGAAAATACGTTATGGACACGTGTCGCGTGCTGATTGGCCATTTTGCCTGCGCAGGCTAACGTGGCAACACAAGATTGTTGTAGAGCTGGTGCCATGACGTAGTTTGTGTATGTTAGAGCACGACACGTGGCGGCTTGGAAGCGGTGAAGAATTCTTGTGAGACTCGGCCAAATTTTTGGGAGACAGTGCTGACGCACATCCCGAGGACATCGAAAAACTGCTGAACGAGGGGAAGAAATAAATTGTGACATGATGATGGTGAGATGCCACATGGTTGCGTCTGATAAGTCCATTTTCCTACTTGTGCTGACATGGCAACATGGGATTGGTGGAGATTGCTTGCATGATGTGTTTAGAGAGGGTCAGTACCTGACACTTAGCAACTGAAAGAGAGAAGAATTGGTGTGTATGTGACGTTGTCAAGGTGCTGATTGCCAATGGAGGGTTGCTACATGTCCTATCAAAGCCAATGGAACACTGCCACATGTCAATAGGTTTGTTGATCCTCTATTGTACCCACCGCGGAAAGCGTAAGTCGAGGCAAATTGTCTAGCGTCCGATCACTGGAAGTAAATACTCTATTTTAAGTATTTTTCCTCCACGAACTCAATCTCCCACTCCGTTTCACTTGAAAATGACCAATAAATATAATTAAATATATATTTTAGAGACTTTACAAAATTAAATATACTAAATTAAACTAATAAAAACATTTAATAACCAACTTATCAAACCACCACTATTTGTACAACTTATGTAAGGTATATATGTTTAATTAAATAAGCCAAATGCATTAGACTCATGCATATCTTTAACTTCAAGTTTTCAAGTAACTTCAAGTTTCGATTACAAATTATTTAAATCCCAAGACTTTAGAATATTTTAAATTGTGCAAACATGTTTGTAAGCACGTATTTGATGTGTAAAATTTGTTGGAATTAATTTTGAATGCGCCAACATTAATTTGGACATTTTTGAAATCATTATAAAAATATTTGTAGATAAGCCCCTACATGTTTCATGAAAACGAAATTGTCAGGGCCCATCTCACTAAGTCCTGACTTAGCTTAATTACTTTAATTGGGCACTTAAATGATACTATTAACTATATGCCTCAAATTACTTTTTATTTCAATCTTATAATGGTCCAAATATTAATTTAGATCTTTAACTAACAACATTTCTAAATTTATTTCATTTGAGTAAATTAGGAAACCATATTTCTATTTTATAAAAAAATTGGCATCACCTTCCCTTAAAGTGACCTGCCAAAAAACTTCACTTGATAGACGACAGATTTGGGGAGATGCCTAGAACAAATCACAACTACCACATTTCACAATATATATATATATATATATATATATATATATATATATATATTAAATTGAAAGATTATAAACTTATTTGGAGCTTTCTATATCGTAGTTACAACTTTACAATCCCAAATAAACCAAAACTGGAATATAAACCTCGTAACTTACTTTAAACTAATTTAGGTGACTATTATAACCTGTTTGAGTGTCTTTCATGACCAACCCTCACCCCAAAACCGAAAACAACAACATATAACAAGATTACAATTAGAATTAAACTTTAAAATTTAAAACCTTCACCAAAGTTCTTTGAGTCTTGTATTTTCTTTCTTGTTTTCATTAAGAACCTGACATCACAAAAACAACTTAAAAATTTCGGGCAAGTAAACTCCTGCATTGGTCTGTACTCCTACAAATGTTAATTTGAATACATAGAGATGCGTAATTTCATTTTCAAATAACAAAAGATGTATATAACAATGTGGATCCCTCATTTCCTATTCTAAGCTCATAACAAATAGGGCCTCTCACCATGAACCTAGAATAGTCCTATAAGTTCAATGCATGTTACCCCATAGTTGATATTACATGCATTAGATGCTAGCAATATGTCTAGTATAGAGAAGGGCACCTCAAACTTTTATGACCGAAGCAAGGGCAACTATATATGGATGTCATGTATGCATGACCAAAAATGATTAGAAATGCAATGCACGCTAAACTTAAACGTAGGTACAAAGATAAATTACATAAAAAGTAAAGACCACTTTAGGGTTTACTAACAGGCAAACTAACTTAAAGTTTATTAACGTACTTCTATAAGTCCTATTACACCATAAAATTCACATTTTAGAGTCAAAATTTAGTTTTAATAGTTTAAAATGATTTTTAAGATGTAACAAGATTAAAGTCTCATTTTTCAAGTCATAACGGAGTTTAAGTCCCTCATTAACTCTAACTCTTTTTTTAAAACTCATTTTCATGCGTTTCAACTCCCAATAAGTCCTAAAAAAATTATTATACTTCAATCAGGGTTTTAAACACCTATGTAGTTTCACAACAACAAATAACTTGGTTATGCATTTCCAATTTGAAGCTTAAGACTCCATTTACAGTTCATAAGCTTTGCCTATTTCAAAGCTTAATTTTTACCTTTAATAAGTCTTAAGTTGAATTCACTTTATCACAATTTATGTTAATCAACTCATTTAGTCATCAACCCTATATTTTACCTCATTAGTTTACCAACTAATCAAACTCAATTACATATCAATATAAATTCTCAAGTTTGCTCAAATTTTCTCTCCCCCTAGTTCTACAACGTCGAACGAGTCAAGGCTTGGCCTCGCTTAACACTCGAGTACTACCCTAAGATGACCCAAGGGAGTCTCCGAGTTGTCTCACGGGTTGGCCAGGTAATAATTGATTATTTATACATATATAGGGTTAGTTTAGTAGTATATTTAGTATAAATATCATCAAATGAGTGCTAATTGATCGTATTATTGCATTTTTAGGGAATGAAGATGTAATGGAAGGAATCAAGGAAAAACAAGAAGAGGACACCACCACATAGAAGGAATGTAAGGCAGAACATGGGGATGAAAGGCATGATGTGGGAAAGAAAAAAATATAAAAAATCATCTTTGGAGGTTTGGCGAAGTGGCGGCACCGTGTCACATAGGGGATAGAACTAGGAAACACAAGGGACGATGTAGAGACTCCGGGAACTCAAAAACACATAATGAAGCAGTGGCATAGTGGCAACACCGTAGCTTAACACACATGGCACTGGGGCAGTAAGTGACAACACCAACTTTGCAAGAAATAGAAAGTGAAGCTTTAATTCGGTTTAAATTGTAATTTAAGGTTTCTACTTTTTATAAAGGAGTATAAATAGATATTAAGAGGTGCTAAACTAAAAGGACAGTACCACATAAAAGGATATTAACCTCCATTAGAGTGATTTAGGATTGAATTCAAGTATTAAGGAGTTTTGTGGGAGAATCGTTAAAGACTCCACGTTCGCAATTAATATTTGGTTTCATTGATTAATTCAAGGTAATACTTATATTCATCTCTGATTTGCAATGAATTCCATATTGAATTGTGATGTATGTTTCAATGATGTGTGAGTAGTCTATTTATCTTAAGGATCAATCGATCGTATCATATAAATGTTGTTCTTTGAATAGGAACTAAAAGCGATAGGAAAAAGTGCAATGATTAGAATTTGTTTTGATTCTCAGGTTAATGATTTAGACATCTTGATCACATGTCTAATGAATGTATGCTTTAGGAGTTATCATGGTCATTCAAGCGTCTAATCAGGACATGAATGATACAACTACGACATTAAGCAATAGTTGTTGATTAGGGAGTAATGGATAGCAAACTTAGTTGGTTGTGAATCCAATAATTTGAGACTTAAAGCAATGTAGAGCTTACGTTATTCACATTGATAGGTGGAGTTCTAGTTTGGACATTAGAATCTTCTCCGTTATAACAATGGGTTGAGGTGGATTTGAAGGAAATCTGTCTATTTTTAATAGGCTTTGCACAAAGCATATTGAGATGTAAATATGAATACAAAGCATAGTATTAACTTACTTAGGTGAAGTTTTGAACTAAGATATCCTTAGTATAATAAGTCAACTAAAGTTTAAAGTGATTTGCTAGAATAGTTTAGATTAGTAAAAAATCAATTAAAAGTGAATCCCATAGCAATAATTCAAGTTAAGTAGGTAATATACAACTATTGTGAAAATTTTTCCCTGAGGACAATATCCATGATCAGGGACAATATCCATGATCAACATAAGTTGATCGCATTATTACTACAACTGAATTGTTATACTTGCGGTACACACATCAAGTTTTTTGCGCTGTTACCGGGGATCGGTGGCCATTAGATTTACTTAGTTAGTTTGAGTAGTTGCTAAGTTTTTATTTCAATACTTTACTTTTAAGTTTAAAAAAAATGAAAAAGGCTTACGTTTCATATTTGAATTTCTGCACTTGATCTTTTTATGTTTTATCTTAAGGGATACTTAGTGAATCCGTAGCACGGTAGAGATAGACCTAGTGCCTTATGATCCGGAGATAGAGAGAACAAGTAAGGGAAAGAAAAAATGAGTCGTGATGGCTTAGGAGCAAGCTAGAAACCAAAAGTAGGGCCACAGGAATAACCATCCCGTAGGTTATCTGGTTGTGCAAGAAAGAGTGCAAAGACACAGATGTCTTCGTGACAATTTCGAGCTAGAACTTTAGGAGACATACAACATATTGATAAGGCTTCTAACCAACACCACCACATTTGAGCTGAGATCGTCTCTATTAAACGTGGTGCAAAATAGTCTATTGTGTGAGCTATCTAACAAATATCTGGTTGCACTTGTTAAGAGTTTCTTCTAGAAGTGCTACACCGTGCACATTACTGGAGTTACGAAAGAGGTGATTAAGATGTGACTTTTCCCATTCTCACTTAGTGGAAAAGCTGAATCTCGATTCCAATGGCTGAATACATGGTGTATGATTTTATGGGGGAAATTAATAAGAGATTTTTAGATGACTTCTTCCCCTAGTGAAAGTCAACAAAAGTAAACTTGAGATTAATCAGTTCAAGCAAGAAGACATCCAATCGCTTGGCGAGGCTAGGGAAAGATTCAAAAAGATGCTGAGGAGATGTCCAGGACGCGAATATGTGAAATGGGTACAACTCTGGATTTTCTACTATGTGATGTACCACTACACGAGACTGCTTGTAGATGTTGCGTCAAGTGGCTTTCTACTTACCAATGATGAGGATGAAGCATTGGATCTCCATTATCTTATATCTCAAGATTTTACCACCAATACTTGTTCAACAATCAGGAAACCAGCAGGCATCTACAAGATTTACTCTTAAGCGACAATTATGGCACAATTATCAAATAAGAGCAGTCAATTAGCAAAATTTTAGATAGGACACAAAGGTTCATAAGTAGCACAACAACCCATGTATCACCAAGGCATGGTGATTAACCAAATGGACATATAGCGAGGAATAGAACATGAAGACATCGACTTTATGAACAACCATGGCTACTGGAATAACTTCATGCCAAGAGTAGTAGCTCCTTAACAGTGTTATGAAGGATACATTAGCAACAACCCAAATTTTTCTTATGGAAATCCTAATAATGCACTGAAGTTAACTCAAGGCTTCGAACGACAACTCTAATAGGGGACCTAGGGAAGAGTGGAGAGATGGCGTTTTTGAATTCAATCAAGTATTTCCAAGCCATAGAAGTGAGAGATGGGGAACGCCATGAGAAGCAAGAGAAAGAGTAGGAAGGAATAAAGCAATCCATAAAAAGGATGGATAATGAGCAATCACAATCCTCAAGAACTTAAGAGGCAAATTGGTCAACTTGTTATAGCCTTGAACTCGAGGAAAGAAGGGAAATTTCCTAGCAACATCATCACTAATCCCAAGGAGAATGCGTGTGCCATTCGCATGATGGGACATATGGCAATAAAGGGACCAAAACAAGACCAAGTAATGGATAAGCATGAAGAGATACATGAGCACAACACAAAAGTGAGGGAATATGAGCTTGATGGTTTGAAAAACAAATAATCAATGCCTTGAAGAAAAATAAGGGGAAGTAATAATGGAATGCCAAGAAAAAAGATGAAGTATCTCCCGAAGAAGACCAATAAGGCCATGACATCATATTGGTTCCGACGAAATTTGAACTAAAGCTCAAGTTCGTAAATCGACTTCAACAAATCAAAATGAGCGATCTTGGAGTGATAAGCAAATCGATAAACATTGACCAACATCAGTTCCTAAATGTCTTATGTGATATAGGAGCCTCAGTCAATGTCATGCCACTGATGGACATGATTCATGTAGACATGAAGATCAATTATCGAGATACCATGAGTTTAGAAGTAGCAGATGCAGATGGTAATTTGATACATATTATAGGAAGAGTTTTGAATGTGCATGTGAAAGTGGGTAGATTCACATTCATCACAGATTTTGAGGTCATGAACCAAAACATGGATAATGATGTATATATGATACTTGGGCAGCCATTCTTGAATAAGACTAAAGCAAATTTGGATGTAAGAGAAATAAAGATCACAATAAATATCGATAAGGGCAATGATGCTGAGAAGGTTGTCTTTGTTGGTGGTGAAGAATTACATCCGAACATAAATAACATCATAATCTTCGATTTGCAGATGGAGCTTCTCGATTTAGATTCGCACTACAAGAATGAAAAAAGGGCCTCAGGCTAATGATGTTAAATTAAGCGCTACTGGGAGGCAGCCTAAGGTTTTAAATTTAATGTTTTGAATTTTAGTTAGTAGTTAGTTACAATTAAAATTCACAAGTTTTAGTTCTAACTTTCGAAGAGTTTATGTCTAATTTGCAGGAAAGACTATTCACCAGGTGATGATTCATCAGAATGGAAATGTCTCGAGAACTCATTAAAGAGCGAAAAAGAGTAAAGGAGTTCAAAGCAGTGAAGGTAAAGAGCATGGGTGAATCAAAAGGTAAAATTTATTAATTTTCATATTTTAAGGGATTTTATGCGATGAGCTCATCTTATGTGAGTTCTACACAATGTCGGAGGAGCGCAAGAGGAGAATTAGTGAAAAATCATACTAAAAAACGTGGGCAGATGAGTAGACGCAGTTGGTATTACTCACGGCGCTATGGGTACAAGCCATATCGCCAGAGGTACCAGCAGGCTAAAAAATTAAAAATGCACCACTACGTCATTGAAGTAGTAGCAACGCTGTCATAGCGTCGTGCTTTTAAGGCACAACACTGAGGTGGAAGTGAATGTTTTTAACCTATTTTTCACACCATTCTCTACCCTTGCACTTAAATCCCACCAAAACCCGCAAACATACACCCCTTTAGAGCAAGAGTTTGATTATTTTCAAGTGAGATTAGTGAGTTCCTAGTAATTTAGAGTGAAGAAACGAACACATTGTGGATTTTCATAAGTGGAAAAGCTAGGGCTGGGATATTTGGAATTTGATTCCAAATAGAGTTAGGTTCTAGTTGGTGAGAAAACATAAAGGTCTTAGATTGATAAAGACTTAGAGGAGTGATCTATACAAGAAATTAATTGGGCATTGAGGTACACTTACAGTTTTATCTAGTTATGCTTTAAATTCTAAAAACTTTGTGATATTGTGAAGTTGTGGATTTGAGGTAATAGGATAGATTTTGCAAGATTGTGTAAATGTGAGCATAAATATCACCCATAGAGACTTAGTTGATATATTTGCAATTGTTTGGCATATTCGTGATCCATTTTATATGAATTTTGATTTTTAGGTGATTCATAGAACAAGTCATGTTGCATTTTTTAAATAGCTTGAAATTTGAAGAAAATGGCAAGAATAAGGAAACAAGCTAGCCAAACTAGAGCAAAGGATTTTGAGGCATCTACCTCTAGAAATCCCAATGATGAAGAGTCCAAACCTTTTATCATAATATTTCATTAGTAAAGTGGCTACGGACCAATACGAGAAAATCCAATGTAAGGAGTTCATTTGTGAAAGAAGAATTAATTTTTCTGGCCAAATACGATAAAAAGTGAACAATTTCATTAGGCACCAAAATTGATAGCAACTAACTCAAGACTATAAGGGGACTAATGTAAAAAGAGTGAGTGGGATTATTTTTTATTTCTGTGCTAATGCAAAGTTCACGACTAAGGATGAGTCAATAAAGGTGATTAGGCTTTTATTTTTTTTTAAGATACATAATATCAATAATTTTTATTGGTTCCAGCACTTAGCTTGTTATGGATGTGAACAAGCTTTACCGAAGAAGTTATATGAGAAGCCCTATAACTTATATCCATTTAGAGCCATAGAAGATGCACTGGTTGTCCGAAGACAACAAGGATGGGTGATGGGTGCTGAGAATGTGCCGAAGCCCCTTATGAAGGGGAGTGTTAGAATGGTTTATAGGATATGGCAGCATTTTCTTATTGCATCGCTATACCCCGTCTCTAAGCAGGATGAGATCAACAAGGCGAAAGCCGCTTGTCTTTACGAGATTACAAAGTTCGGGGAGATCAACATTAGGAAGATCATACACATCTGTTTGAAGGAGTCCATGTTGTTGGAAAGGGACAAAAAATTGTTTTTTTATATTTTGATTACTCAAATGTGCATAAAGGCTAGATTAATAATGAGAGATGATGAACAATTTGACATGAATGCCTAATAAAACATAGATGAAGCTTTCATGCCTATATTGAAGTCACCGCCTAGTTACCAAGAATCTGAGGATGAGAGAAAGGGTCAATGGAGCTAGATGTGAGGCCGAGTTGTTTACCAAGAAGCAAGAAGACGAGGCAGCAGCAGCGCTTGCCCAGAAGCTAGAAAAGGAAGATAATGAAAAAGAGGAGCAACGGTAGCAAGGATTTACTGAAGGCTACGAGTTTGTAGACCTAGAGATAAGAGAGCAGGACTTGGACGGTCCTGAAGTCTTTCCACTACCACCTCCACCACAGGCACAAATACCACAACCTAAGGATTTGACTACATGACTGTAGAGGTTGTGGATAGTAGAGATGAAGAGACAATGCCAGGAAATATAGCACAATACCAAGTACAAATGCAGTGCGATTTCAGTTTGTTTTTTGATCATCGCAAAGCCATAGCTATATATGAGAAGAGTAAATGTTTAAGACCTATTGATAGGTTATTAGGCTTTCCTCTAGCACCAACACACGTGTTTGATCCATATTTGGTGTAGAGTAGGATGGTGGAGCGTACATTGACACCATCACATGCTCGAGCTGATGATGAAGATGATGATGACGATGCGCTGTCGTGAAGTTAGTGTTTAAGGATTCCTTTAGACTTGGGGATTTGAGAGTGCTTTTAATACTAATATTTATTTAACATTTGGGATATTTTTAATTATTCCATTATTTCAATTTTAATGTTTCATTTAGTTTATTATAGTTTGTGTTATTATAGAAGTCTGTGTGTTTTAGTATCTTCATTTTGAAAGCTTACTTTTAAACTTAGGAAAAGGTTTGATTTAAGTTTAGGGGCATCGATACTGCACCGAAGTATTAGAAATTGGTAAGATAGGCTAAAAATTATGGATAAACACTATTGGCATAATCATTTTAATTTTAATTTGAAGCAGTTAATGAGGAAAGCATGGTAGTATATAAATTTTTTGTTTTATTCACTATATGAATATTTTAGTATATATTAAGTTATATATAGTAATATGTAATGAATAAGTAGTTCATTTGCTTATTCATGCCTTTAATTTTAGTTAAGTAGATTACAAGTATCTTGTTGATATTAAATTCAAGAAAATGTTTTAAATTTTTATAGAAAAGAAAAACAACAGTGTGATTTCATGATTAGAAACATTAAGTTATGAAAGACCTTGATTTTGAAGCAAAAGCAAGAAAATAGAACACTTGTGGAAAAAGTTAGATATCTAAGGATTGTATAATAACTGTGAATCTTACTTGAAAATACAAAGTAAATAAAGACTTAGTGCAAAAAGGGGAAGAAATAGGCATTGTATAGTAACAGTTGGAGTTAACTTACTTTATTTAATGAAAGTGAAGTGTTAACAAAAGTTTTAGAATAAAAAGAATAAGATGAGAGAATCCCACAAGTTTTACAAGAAAGGAAGCAGAGAACTTGATGGTTGGAAAAATTGAGGAAGAATAAACTTCATAGGAAAAGGAGCAGGGAGAATTATCTTAAAATGAAAAAAAGAAAAAAAAAAAGAAAAGAAATGAGAGAAAAAAAATTAAAGAGAAAAGAAGGCGGAAGTAAACTAAAACACTACAAATAAAAGACTTAGCTCGAGTACGATTAGCTAATTGATTTAAGTTTCATTCCAACCATGTAAAAGTCCTATAGACTTTTGAAGTATTAAAGTCTACCAAATATGAGTTTGATCTATGCTTATTTTTGAATTCCTGAGCTGAATGAGAAATCATGAGATTTTACACTTGCTATTTGAGTGTTGAAACGAGAAAAAAACTTGTGTGAGTAGCAATGGTTTTTGGTTAAGATCCATTTTAGTGTTTTGAAAGTGCAGTTATATGAGTTGTTAAAGCTACATGTCTAAAAAATAAAGTTTTTTGCAAATGAAAACTCTTGAGTGGATTGTTAACTTGAGATTTAGTAAATTAAAGAACACTCCATGAACAATTTTAATTAAATGAGAACTACTTATTAGGAGGCTTAATAGAATATACCTTTGCTCGGGACGTGCAAAACCTTAACTTTGGGAGTATTTAATAAGTGATTATTTATACATATATGTAGGATTAGTTTAGTAGTACATTTAGTATAAATATCCTCAAATAAGTGTTAATTCATGGTATTATTGCATTTTTCAGGGAATTAAGGTGTAATGAAAGGAATCAAGGAAAAACGATAAGAAAATAAGCAAAAATCCATAAAATCAGATTTTGCATCGTGGGAGCATGTGAAATTGTCAAAATACAAGGCACGGTGTAGGAATGAAAGGCACGGCATGCGAAAGAAAAACAAAATGAAGAAAATCAAGTTTGGAGGTCTAGAGCAGCGGTGATGCAGTTGGGAACAAGGGAAAGTGCCAGGAAACACAAGGGACTGCACCGGGACTCTAGGAGCTCAAAATCACACAAAGAAGTAATGGTGCAATGGCGGCCTTATGCATGTTAATACACGGCGCCGGGGTAGTAAATGACATCGCCAACTTCGCAGCAAATAGAAAGTGAACCCTTAATTCAGTTTTAATTGTATTTTAGGGTTTTTAATGGTTATTAAGGAGTATAAATAAGTATTAGGATGTAATGACCTACCTTAAGCAGGTGATTAGTGATAATCTAAATTTTAATTAACCCGAGTTAAGCCCATAGTTAAACCCAACTTGTCTCAATTAGCGTGTGCATGGATTTGCGTGATGTTTGGTGCTTGTATAAACTGTACTATTAATTATGCAAATAACTAGATTTATTGGCTTATAATTGAATAATTAGAAAATATGTGATGCATAATACTGTGTGTAGGTCAAGGGTGATGCATATAAGTAGTGGGGTAACGTGCACAGCCGAGTGAACTCATTGGCGCATATGGCAAAGTCATAGGGGTGTTAATATAGGTTTATACATATATTTATATTTAAATTGTATATATGAATTTATAATGAAATAAATAAATAATAAAATTAGTCGACGCCTAGTGATACACAGGGTCGAGGGTGACACGCATGTGATGTACAATAGTGTGCAAGCATGAGGGTAGTTGTTAGCACATGTGGCAAATTTACAGGCACCGAAACACGAAGTTATCTATGTATATGTATAAAGTTATGTATACATAGTTATATATATAAATACACTTAAAATCAATCCTAAAGTTCAAACCAAATAAATTATACATTGGATTGGCCTCGAGATATGCATAGTGTGAGAATTGAGAAAGTAAATGCGTTGATTGATTGTAGTAGTTGGCATTGCGGTGCCTCGAGATACGTGTAACCACATCATAAAAGAATCAATGTTAATTTAATTATTATCCTTCGGATCGTCCTCAAGATTCGTGTGTGTGAATATCGAGATAAGTTGTATTTGATCTTAAGCAAGTCTGTTATGAGGTGTTGGTTTCGTTAATAGCCACAAAGATTGACCTCAAGATACTCAACATGTATCTAGAAAAAGATAAAAATACTATGAACGTAACTAAAACCTAATATCAATAAATATGTGATCAAGATATCTAGAGCATTATGTTCAAAATCAATACAAATTCTAATCATTACATTTTTTATATTCAATTTCTACTCATGTTCATATCGTAACATTCATATCATAGGATCCATTAATCACCTAAGATTAATAGACTATTCACACATCATTGAAACAAACATGTACATAGTGGTATTCATTGAAATCAGATATTAATTGAAATACTTCAAATAAATCAATAACACAATACTTGATTCACCACACCTAAATCTTCAATGTTTTCTCTCCAGAAATCATCTTAATACTCAAAAATAAGTAAAACATATGCTAAAATACTCTAATGGTGGCTAATTGGTTGATATCCTATGAATTTACCACATACTAACATTTATTTATACTTTCTAATAACAATTAGAAACCTTACTTTACAATTTAACTTTAAGTAGAACTCTAACTTTCTAGTTTCTTCTAATTTGGTGTTGTCAATTAAACCTTAGCATCGTGTGTGTTTAACAACGGCGGCGCCTCCCGTATGTGTTTTTCATTACCTAAGTGACCTCGACTCCCTGCCCTACGTCCCCAGCACCGTCCCTTATGTTCCACAGTGCCACCACAGCACCGAGCCACTTTCACTAATTTCTTTACTTTGCCTTTTGTCCCATGTCATGTTTGAGTCCTCCACATTGTCCCTCATCTCCTCACAGCACCACCATTGCCTACCACAACATCAACCACGTTTAGATGGGTTTTAGCTCTATTTCTTCCCTTTTTTGCCCGTTTCCTTCCTTTATGCCCTAATTACCTAAAAATGCAGAAACACCATTAATTAGAACTCATTTAGTATAATTTAGGTATATTTATACTAAATATACTGCTAAACTAACCTTATATATAAGTCTAAATAAAAACTTATTAAATATCCCCAAAACTTAGGATTTTACACGTCCTGAGCAAAAGTGTATTTTACTAAGTCTCATAATAGCTAGTTATTGTTTATTTTATATAATTCATTAATTATCCTTTAATCGACTATTTTTAAATTTAATAAACTAGTTTAGAGTTTTTCTTTACAAAGTTAATATGTAGCTTTAACAACACATACAACTCACTTTCAAAAGACCAAAGTAGATCACAACTAAAACCATCACTACTCACAATTTTGTTTCACCTCGACACTCAAGTAGCAAGTGTAAGCTCAAGAATTCACAAATAAGCATAGATCAAACTCTTTTTCGGTAGACCTTAGTACTTCAAGAGTTTATAGGACTTAACATAATTGGTAAGAAAACAAAACTTAATCAAGCTACTCGTACTGGAGCTAAATCTTTTATTTGAAGAGTTTTATTTTACTTCCACCTACTTTTCTTTATTTTTCTCTCATTTTTCTTCTTCTCCTTTTTATTTTTATCTGAAGGTCCCTGCTCTTTTTCCTATGGACTCCATTTTTCACACTTTTTCCCACCATCATATTCTCTACTCCATTTCTTGTACTACTTGTGAGACTCACTCAATTGTTATCTTTATAAAACTCTTGTTAGCACTTCTCGCTTTCACTTAATTAAGCAAATTAACTCCGACTTTTCATTTACAATATCTATTTCTTCACCTCTTTGCACTAAGTCTTTATTTAATTTCTATTATCAAGTAAGATTCGCATTTATTACAAAATCCCTTATATATCTAACTTTTTCCACAAGAAGTGTGATAGTGATTTTTTTACTTTTATTTCAAGTTCATGGTCTTCCCTAACTCTAGATTTTTAATCATGAAATCATACCATTGTTGGTACATTTCATTATTTTCTTCAAAAAAATAAAAACACTCTCTTGAGTTTGATATCAACAAGATACTTGTATTTTACATATCCACAATTAAAGGCATGAACATGCAAAAGAATTACTTATTCATTACATTTTACTATATATAACCCAATCTTTACTAATTAAACATTCAAATAGTAAGTAAAAAAATAAATGATACACTACCATGCATTCCTCTTTAACTGCTACAAAAAATAAAATTTAAATGATCATACCTACGCTGTTAATCCTTGCTTCCACCTTTTTACCACTTTACATAGAGTAGTGTAGTGTTGATGCCCCAAGCTTAGACTAAACCTTGTCCTCAAGGTTTAAAAATAAGCATGAAATCAAGAAAACACTAAAACACGCAAACATATATAATAACGCAAATTATCTTTATAACTTAATGATACTTTATGGGTCTTCTGCATCTGTTTAGGTTTCTCCTGCACATTCTAGTATAAATTTTCAAAAGTTAGAAACTAAAATGTGTTAATTGCAATCATTAAACTAAATAACTAACTACTAACTGAAACTTAAAAAATTGAAATTTCAAAACCCTGGGGCTACCTCCCAGTTATGCTTAGTTTAACATCATTTACCCGATGCTTTTTTGCTCGTTTAGTCCGACTCTAAATCTAGATACTCCAATTGTCTCCGTGGGGATTTTTGAAATTTTAAAGAAAGTATTTTTTTTTTCTTATTTTTATTAATTCAATTAATCTAATTAAAAGAGAACTAAGATATTCAATAACTAACAACTATGTTTACTTACTTAAATAACCAAACTAACCAAATTAACTTAAACAATTCAAATGCAAACTAAACTTAAAAAATATTCAAATTCAATTCAATATATAAATAAACAAACACCTTTACAAACCCTTACTAAACAATACAATATAAATTTAGATTACTTTCTAATTTTAGATCATTATATCACTTTATACTAAAGTTATAGTCACAAAACATATGGAATCATGGAATCTTTAGACCCATTTTGTAATAGGTTGATAGCCTTTATCCAGCCACTGATTTTTCTTAATTCAATGAAAATGCCTCATTCTTATCATTGTAAATCTACCCATTGGATAAAATGTAATACCAACGAAATATGATAGCCTTAAGTTCAGTGAGAATTATGTGTAATCTAAGCCAATATTACCAAAGTTGCATAATAAACAAACTTAGAATACAATAACCTAGAACATCCACTTGGGAAATGCCTTTTAAATTAATCTAAGTTACTACTTCTATAATTGATATCAATAACTATAGACATAGATTTAGAATCTTAATACCACATAACACATTTGCAACTATACATACAATACTAATCTCTTTTAGTTGTAATATGAGAAAACAACTAGTGAATTGCGTGATTGACGTGTATGAATAGATTTAAAGCATTAAGCACTTGATTCCTTAATTATAACTATATAGCAATCCAAAACATACTACATTGTCTAGGGTTTTGTTTAAATTTATAGACTACTCACTTATGATGGAAATAAATAATGCTTAAATATAAATAAAGACATAATGAATGAATAAATACTTTATTATAAATCAAAGCTCAAAAGTATCTTCAAACATAGACAATGAAACTAATGTAGAGCAAAAAGAAAGAAGTGGGAGGTGAGTTATTTCGAAGCTCTCTGCCTTTTTTTAGTCTCCCTATGTATACACAATTTAGATAAACACAAATTTTTCATACTAATCTAAAAAACCCGTGACTGACCTTAGCAATTTCTCAACAATTCCTAACTTATACCTAAATCGCTAAGTAAATCACTAAATCTTGCTCTCAGTGCTCCACTGATTCAGCCGGCGATTTATAGTTCATTCTGAATTCACTGTGGATTCGTTAGCCTTCTTTTTATACTGATTTATATGTCGATTCCTACGATTATTTCAAATCACTATCTAATCGTTGGTGTATTTCTCCAGTTGAATGTTTTGTTTTTCTCTTTTTTCTTTTATTTCTTCATCTTCCTATTTAAAAATTGAAATAAAAAAAGAAGAGAATACCTATTGTAATATTGTCATATATACTTAAAACCAACCTAAATTACACTATAAAATGTGTCTAGTTATTAACTTGTCAAATACCCTCAAACTCAGCACTTTGTTGTCCCGAGCAAAGGAATACTCTTAATTATATTATCTTTTCATTCTTATTAAACTGATTTCAAATTAATTCATCTTAACTTTGAGTAATAGAAATTTTAAAAATAGAAGTGATTTTTAAATGGAAACATATTACCCAGAAGTAAATGAAATTTATGATAGAATAGAATGATTTAGAAAAAAGTAAAACATCCATTAATGATAACTTAACCTCTTAATGTAACACTCTTTAGAATTTAAAATTCATTTCCAAGGCTAGTGCATAATATAGGTTTTCTCAATCTCCACTATCAAGCAATAAACTTATGATAACCAATATAGAATCACAAAATACAAAAACCACAAGATTAATCTTAATTTTATAAAATATTTTATAATAATATCACAATCAAAATTAATAGGAATTTTGCTAAGATACCAATGAATATGTCATTAAAAACATGTTAGATTAAGAAACACTTCATTCAACTCTAGCTTCAAGTTCTCGAGCTAAATCGTTTCTTTTAAAGAGTTTAAGAACGTTTGTTTTTCGTCTCTCATTATTATTTTATGCTACTCCATTCTAATTATTTGTTTTTAACATATTTCTTTTACCTTTTCTTTCGAGTATCTGCTCCATTTCCTTTGGGCATTCTTACCTTTTTCCCACTATAGATTTCTCGCTCAATTTCCTTTATAATCAATAGGACTCTATATATATATATATACATTTTTATAAACTCTTGTTATCACTTCTCACTATCCACCAAAATTGAAGAAAATATTCTTTCTAACTTCTATAAATTCATCAATCTTTAACCTATTTCTTATTTCAATTGTGGCATAATAACTTTTTATATACACTATAAAATATTTAATCAATAGCTTTTATATCATAAGATTCATTGAAATCTATCTTGTTCATCTTGCAATATTGTTTCGATCTTCTAGACATTATCATGACTAACATAAAGCATTCAATTTAATGTTCTCGACAAGTATCAAAGTTAATCAAAAATGGTATAAAATTAATTCCTTCTATCGTAAAATTCATTTGGGTAGTAAAATATCACTTCAATTCAAGACCTATGACATATTCATTTTATTTTTTTTACCTAACTAAGATTAAAATAAATGAAATTCAAATTTACTTGATTTCAGAAGAAATTTGAAAAATTTCATCAACTTACTTAAATATCAGATTAAAAGTAATCGTGAACTTTTCTTCTACCTTTCTTTCCTTGCATTTTCATAAATATCATACTTCACCTAAGATACCCCCAAACTTATTCTATATCTTGTCCTTAAGGTTTAAAAATAAAGTTTGATTTTTCGACATAACAAACATACAATGTGAATATAAAAGAGTTGATAAAACAAATATGACAATCAAGAAATTAAGTTAATTTAAAATCATAATAAAATAGAGTGCATAATAATTTAATGAATAAGTATCACCATTATAAAATAAGTAAATTAAACATCATAACCAAGCACTGAATATTTTCGACATAACAAACATACAATGTGAATATAAAAGAATTGATAAAACAAATATGACAATCAAGAAATTAAGTTAATTTAAAATCATAATAAAATAGAGTGCATAAAAATTTAATGAATAAGCATCACCATTATAAAATAAGTAAATTAAATATCATAACCAAGCACTGAATAAAATGTATGACAAAGTATAACACCATAAACACAAAGTATCACTAAGAAACATAAAGTATATAACCACTACCAAAATTACAAAGAGGGGTTCTCATTTTATCACTTAAAGAAAGAGAAAGTAAAATGGAATAAGGGAATCAATGTCAACGCCTGAAACTTACATCATCATCATCGCCCACTAGTTAGTCATTTAGGACTGGCAGCTCACGTTGGGGTCGTAGAGGTTTTATTTTTTTACTTGGAAACGCCAGAACATCAAGATTATGTTAAGTTGTAATCTCAATTGTTTATATGGTATAGGAACTGTTGTGCCTCCTTGATGTATGTTTCTCCTAGATATTATATGCTCCTTACTAAAGTTCTCTAGTTCTCAATCACAAGTTCTTGGTTACGGAGAGTAGTCATTTTATTGCATAAAATTGAGACCATGAAGGCCAACTAAGATTCTTCCATGTATAATCCGTCATAATCCCTAGCAAGCTGCTCTATGTTCAAATCAATACTAGCTTCTGACATCTCTTCCAAGACTCTCCTCATGTCAACTCTGATTTTTAGTCTCTGCTTGTTTTCTCTTATGGATATCTCAGCATTTTCTCTCTCATCCTCTATATCCTCATAACCATTCACTCTTCCATATCTCTCTATAACCACATCAGTGATTGTCTTCTCCAGTAGTACATCCATGTTAAGCCCTGCCATGTTCACTTGGTCAATCCTACAGAAAGCCGTAATTATCAAGGGAAAATAAAGTCCATCATTCTTCTTGGTGGTGATGGCACTCCTAATGGATTCATAAATGACTTTTCCAACATCCAGGTATCCTAACCCATGACAATATGGTAAAGTAGGGCAGCCTTATAATTCACTATTTTGTAGTATTATAGGCACGGCTGTAAGCATTAATGAAATAACACCAAGCTTTAGTGGTTTTTCTAAAAACTTTGGTTGTTATGTGCTTGGGATACCCCTCCATATAAAAAATAAATCCATTTCCATGGATTGCTTCTAAACCTCCCCTTATTATCTCCATGGAGAAATGGTACTTAATTCCATACTCGGGCTTGGGGCACTTGTCATTTTATTTTTGGTGAAAATTTGGTAATCCAAAATACAAGTTTGTTCTTGCAACATAATAGTCTACTCTTATCCCTCTAGCTAGAGACTCGGTCTTACTTTCACTTCCATATGCATTAACATAAAATTTTCTCACTAAAGATTCACAACTTCGTTCGCTAAGGACATCCTCTAGGTCTAGGTGGTTGTAATCTCTAGCTAGTAAACCCATGTTTCTTATTTTTATGATGGCTACGATCTTAAGCCTATACTTCAATTCATTCTTCAAATTAAATCCCCTCTTCGGGATTAACTTCGTATCTTTAATTATATGATTTCTAAATTTTTATAGGCTTTCTTATTGGCAAAATCTTATTTCCTCAATTTATAATTTTTCTCCCCTATCGGTATCTCTCATTCAACTTCCTCTACGTCATTCTAATCTACATAATCATCTTTGCATATGTAACTAAATGAAGATGGTGGAGTAGGTTCTTTTTGCAATGTAATCCTATGTGTGTTGAAAGATATTGATCTGGATCGGATTTGGGAAGCTTTGGATTTTATGTTTAATTTTCTACTAATTTTCCCGTTCCATTCTTTTCTCGGAACTTCTACCTTTGCCACCTCCAGTAATATGGGATAATGTGAGTAAAAGAATAAACCTGTAAATCATTTGAAGCCAAATTAGTCAGAAAAGTATTTGATAAAGTTTCACTTATCTATCAAGTATAAGAAATCAACGAGAAAATGCATTTCGAAATTGAGGGTTTAAAACTTATATGAAAGTTGTTTATAAAATTGTATTGGGAATAACATACTTTGTATGTAATTGAAAACAATGGATAAATTATTCACAAAAAACCCCCAAACTCATTTGAAACTTAGTCTCAAATTAGTTTCCTTATAAAATTTAATCTACTCACCATATATGAAAAATAGTTCAAAAATTTGATAGTGATAAACAAATCATCACATTAATCTCATACAGTAGTATAATAGAAAGCATTCGATATCAAAATCATAATAAAAATAAAAATTGTTGAAATTGATTTCCTATCCTAACAATCTATCCAAAATCGACTAAAAATAAAAAATCTAATCCATATGAGGTTTGGGTTTTAGTTGATTACCTTCTTAAAAGAGATTTTTTCAAGTATTTCACTCAAAATCGCTTCTCTAGAACTCACCCAAGCTCCTATTCAAACTCCCTAGCTCAATACCTAGGTAGCTCTAAACTCTCAAAACTCACCATGTTTGTGGTTGAATGTGTGAATATTAAGGTGGGAATCGCTTAAATACACTAAAATTAAGCTTTGAAAGGTTGAATCCAAGCGAAAATTAGTCCATTGATTGAAAAGGTTCAATGGTTTGTGAGTGTAAAGGGTTTAAATGTGGCAATTTCTGATTTTTATTTTTAAAAACTCAAATTTGTTCTTAGTGAATCATGATTTAAGTGGATTCCTTGAGGAATTGCTGATGAAGTCACTAGAAGTGAGCCTTAGTGGCTCAGCGATTTCTAATTGTAAACTTGATTCTGTGAGATATCGATGACTTCAAATTTACATTGAAAATTATGTAACCTGTTGTTGATTTACTTAGCGATGTCCAGTACAAACTAGAATTTTTGGGAAATTGCTAGCTTGATTTTTACTATTTTCCAATTAAATCGGTTTCCCCTTTTAATTATCGCATATATATTCAATAAGGGCAAAAATATTCAAAATTCCAAAATGAAACTCAGATATGTATTAAATAATCTATTTTATTGCCATAAATTAGTAATTAACATAAATCTAATGCATAAACAATATAATACGGAAATAAAATCGATCGATCGACCCCTCCTCCCACCCCCCCCCGTACAAGAAATTATTCCAGAATTGAATTCCTAAAATATCTCCTTTATAAGAGTCAAAAGTTGAGTGAATATAAAAACAAATACCTAATACTAATACTAAAGCAGAAAATAAAGATTAAGTATGGGCACCCTCTCACAAAGCGTTTTTGTTTACTTTCATTAGCTCGACTGAACTACGTTGTTTTAGGCTGGTTCTATGAACATAAATGTGGGAATATCCACTCTTGTGCCATTCAAGAAAGCTATTGCTCGGCCATGCACTCGAAAAGTAATCATCTTGTTTAGAGTATCCATGACAGCTTGCAAAATGGCTAAAAAAGATCGTCATAAAATTAATGGAGGATTTTCGTTTAGGAAATGTGGCATAACCAAAACGTTTGTGGAAATATACTTGTCAATTTGACCTGGTACATTAGTAACCGCGCCTATCTATTTTACTAATTATCCATTAAGTAGAGCAACTTTTTCATAGGCAAGTACATCCAATTCTAATTGAGTATGAAGGAAAAAATGAATCGGCATATAGTTTTCTCTTGAACCCATATCACATATTGCTTTAAAGCCCTAAGCCCATTTGACCTTTATGTTTAAGTATATATCTCATGGATCGTCGAGCTTGCAATTGTTGGATTCTTCTTTTTCTTCTTTTTTATTTTTCGTAGATTTAGGTTCCCCAAGGTTATTATTCTCAACATTATTTGATTGTTTAACCCTCCATTCTTGTGTTATTGTCTGTTGTATAGAATTATTTTCACCTTGCATGTTCATATTCTTTGCATTCCCATATTCCTTTGTGACTATATTAATTGCATATATTTCAGCTTCATGATGATTTAATTCTAAGGATTTTTTATCTTTAGTTTGTTCATTATCAAATTCATCAAGGTTTCTATATATATGTTCATCATTAAAACTAAAAGTGAAAATTTTATTTTTAGACTCCGTATAAGTTTTTCCTTCAAAGATATCTAGCTGTTTGAGTTGTTTTAAGGAACGGTTTTCTTAAAAGTATATATGGGGATTTACTTGATATTGTTTCTCCTATTTCCATGACATAGAAGTTAGCAGGAAGTTTTAAGTCATTTACTTAGAAAGAGACATCTTCTAGTAAGCCATAGATTTTAATAACAGTATTGTCAGCTAAAGTAAGGTTAATAGGTATATTAGTCAATGAACCTATTTTCATTTACTCATATAACTTGAGTGACATAACGTTTATTGATGCTCCAAGATCACAAATAGCAAAACCTATTAAAGAAGTTCGTATTCTTGTAGGAATTCCAAACATCCCTGCATCGAAACATTTCTCAGGTATTTTTTTTAATTAAAACAAACACTTTTTGTCCTAAGTTTTCCTTAGATTCTTCAAAAGATTTTTCTTTTGATTCAGAAGATTCTTTCAAAACTTCATCATAATTAGAAAATCACGTAATTGATTCCATCAATGGTTTATTGATTTCGATTTCCCTAAATGATTCAAGAATGTGTTCATTAATTTCTTCCTCCCTAGCATTAGCTAATAATTGTGGAATGGTTGAATATGAACTCATACCTTTATTCGAATTATCAGAAATCCTACATTTTTATCCTTATTAATTAATTTAAACTTTTGCAATGATTCTTCATGTACTTCAACTGTGGCTAAATAGCATGGGTACAACCTTCCAGGAAAGGGTGTATGTTTCAATTGTTTGGCTATTCATTCTCCAGTAAAGATTGACATTAGCCATCATTTCTTCTTCTTCTCCTTCAATAGTCTTGTGAACCTTCTTTTTTATTATTTCATTTAGGTGTCTTACCAATTATAGTTGTGTAATTTTTATCATTTAATATGGCATTAACTTATGCTTGATTAGTAAGAGCAACATTGTCTTGAGTAGGCACTTTAGCTTGACTACTTTGATGAGTAATTAACCATTTTAGATAATTCATCAATTTTATAGAGTTTCATTCTTGAGGATTCAACATTTTCACCATATTGCTTAGATTTTTTTGTCATTTTATTAATTGCTCCCTTCTCTAGAGTAGGTGTTGTTTAAAATAAAGATCCACCACATATTTTCTAGTAGTCTTTTTTCATGGTGATTGAGTCCTTCATAAAAGTATTCTAATAAAGCTCTTTGAGTATATCCATGTTGTAGACAAGAAAAAAATTAATTCTTGAAATTTATAACAAAATTCATTAAAGTTTTCATCATTTTTCATCTTAGCAACTGTTATTTGCTTTCTATAGGAACTAATTTTTCTAGCATGCATATCTAGGAAAGCTTCTAACATTTGAGTCCATGTAGTTATCAAACCTTATGGAAGATAGAACAACCAGTCTTGTCCTTGATCTTTCAATGCAAAAGGAAAAGCCTTAAGTTTAACTTGTTCTAAAGTTCCTCCATTCGATTTCATTCCATTAACTTTATGTTGATACACCTTTATGAATTTTAGTGGGTCTTCATTGTCTTTACTGTAGAAGTTAGGTGAGGCACTAGTAAATTCAGATCTAAGTTCAAATTTAAGAAATCCATCGAGGTATGTTATACGCATACGATCATATGATGTACCATTTTGATTTGCTTATCGAAAAAGTGAGTTATCTATCATTTTTGATAACTCTATTATTGATAAATGGGATATCATCGCCACAAGCACTTTCGAAATCTCAAAGGAAAGTGATTTTTTATTTTTATTAAATTAATTAATCTAATTAAATGGGAATGAAAATATTAAATAACTAACAACTATGATTACTAACTTAAATAGTCAAACTAACTAAATTAACTTAAATAATTAAAATGCAAACTAAACTTATACAATATTCAAATTCAATTCGATATAAATAAACATACCGCCACTAAACAATGTAATACATATTTGGATTACATTCAAATGCTACGACATAATATCACTTCATACTAAAGTTATAATCACAAAACATATAGAATCTTGGAATTATTAAACCTCACGTCATAATAAGTTGATAGCCATTAGCCAGCTACAGATTTTTCCTAAATCACCAGAAATGTCGCATTCTTATCATTGTAAATCTACTTATTGGATAAAATGCAACACAATAGAAATAATATTGCATTAAGTTCAATGAAAATCATGTCTAATCTAAGCCAATATTACCGAAGCTACATAATAAACAACTTATAACACAATCACTTAGAACCTCCAATAGAGAAATACACTACAGATTAATCCTAGTTACTACTTCTATAATTTTTGTCCATAACTATATATATAGAATCAGAATCTTAATACCACATAACACATTTGCAACTATGCATGCAATACTAATCTCCTTTACTTGTAATACGCAAAAGTAGCTTGTTAATTCTATGATTGACATTTATGATTATATTTAAAGAACTAAGCACTTGATTCCTTTATTATGACTATCTAGCAATCCAAAAATAGACTACATTGTAAAGGGCTTGTTTAGATTGATAAACGACTCACTCATACTGGAAATAAATAATGCAAAAATAATTAAAATACATAATGAATGAATAAATACCTTAATATAAATCCAAGCTCCAAAGTATCTTCAAACATAGAAAATAAAATTAATATAAAGCAAAAGGAAACCAATAAGAAATAAGTAGGAGGAAAGTTATTTCAAAGCTCTCTGTCCTTTTTTAAGTCTCCCTACGTATACATATCTTAGATAAACTCAAATTCTTCATATTAATCTAAGAAACCTATAACCAACCTCAGCGATTTCTTAGCAATTCCTAACTTATATACAAATCATTGAGTAAATCACCGAGTTTAGCTTTGAATACTCTATCGATTTAGCTGGTGATTTATAGTTCATTCTCCAATTCACGATAGATTCGTTGGCCTTCTTCTGGTGGTGATTTAGACAGCGATTCTTAGTGTTATTTTAGATCATTGGTGTATTTTTCGGTTAACTATTTTGCTTTTCTTTCTTTTTTCTTTCATTTTTTTCATTTACCTATTTAAAACCTGAAATCACAAAAACAAGTGAATGCGTAGTATAATATCATCACTTATGCTTAAAATCAACCTAAATTTCACTATAAAATATGTTTAATTATTAACTTGTCAGCTTTATCTTCTTTTTCTCCAAGTGATAATGTGTAAGGTCTTACTTAACACTATGGTGATATATTATCTATGATCTATGGTGGTGATATACTATATGTGATCTATGGTTGGTAATTTGATACAATTGATATGGTAATATGGTATTACATTTGATGATGCTGCAACCTTTAATACATAGTGATGATTATTCTAATTTTTATGCACTCTGCTTGATGAAATTTATATATTGAGTTTGTTTCTATATTGATTATCCAATTTATAATTATATAAATTCTTTTATACTTCATGAGGTATATTTGTTTTGTTGTAAACTCGACTTAACTTTTTAACCTTGATAAGGTTTGGAATAAGTTTGAGGGTATTTTAGGTGAAGTATAGCAACGAGAAGGAAAGAAAAAAAAAAGGTAGAAAAGAAGTTAAGAATTGATCCAAAAAGTTTAAACTTTTGATACGATATTCAAGTGAATCGACGAGGTTTTACAAATTTCTTCCGAATTCAAGTAAGTATGAATTTCATTTTACTTTGTTTTAGTTAGGAATATGATGGAATTAATATATAATAGATTTTTTAATGGAAGTCATATTTTTCTTACCCAAGTGAATTCTATGATTGAAAGAATCAGTTTTTATAACCTTTTTATTAACTTTACTAGTTGATGCATACACCGAATTTATTGCCTTGTGTTAATCATGATAATGGGTAGAAGATCGAAACAATAGTGCAAGATAAACAAGACATATTTCAAGGAATCTAGTATACAAAGACTATTGATGAAGTATTTGTATAGTATATATAAATATATATAATTATTATGCCACAATTGAATGAAGAAATGGGTTAGAAATCGATGAGTTCTATAATATATAAAGAATAATTTTCTCCAAGCTTAATGGATAATAAGAAGTGTTAGCAACATTTTACAAATATATAGTCATTTGTGTGCATGCCACAGGTATATCAACTCGCTTGTAGTAATAATGTAACCAACTTACATTAACTATGGATATTGTCCTCAGGGAAAGGTATATGCACATACTACGTACTTAGCTACAATTACTTTTTTGCTAAGGAAATCCATATTAATGAATCAACGCAAATTTCTTAAACTATTATATTAAGACTATCGTAGTTCACAACTTCACCTAGGTAATGAAATACTATGTTTTTCAACTAAATTTATCATCTTTATTATATGCGTGCAATGCCGAATTAAAATAAATAGATTTCGTTCAAATTTACTTTAACCCACTGCCGTGACGGAAAAGATCTAATGTGCAAACTAGAGCTCCACCTATCGGTGTGAATAATGTAAGCTCAACATTGCTTTAATGTCTCAAATTTTTAAATTCATAACCAATTAAGTTTATTATCCATGCCTCCCTAATCAACAACTATTGCTCGATGTTGTGCATTTTACGGTTGTAAAGTCCATATCCGGTTTAAAAGCTTCAAAGGCCATGATGACTTCTAAAACCTAATATCAACAAACACATGATAACGATTTTCATAGCATTACACTCAAAATCAATAAAAACTCTAACTATTACACATTTTATTCATTACACTCTGTTTATATTTATAGCATAGCATTCATATTATAGGATCCATTGATCCCTAAGATTAATAGACTACTCACGCTTCTTGAAACAAACATGCACATAATTGTATTCATCGCAATCAAAGATATGATAAAAATAACTTCAACTAAATCAAATAACACAATACTCGAGACACCACACATGAGTCTTCAATGTCTTCTCTCCACAAATTATCTTAATATTGAAGAATAAAGTAAACCAATGCTAATTATTGCTAATGGTACCTAATCTATTATATGTTATATGTTTACCACATTTCCAATATATTTATACTCCCTAATCACATTTCCAAATAATTAGAAAACGTACTTGACAATTTAACATGAAATACAACTCTACTTTCTATTTTTTTCTTTCATCAACGCTGTCACTTTAGTCCTGGTGCTATGTGTTCATTCCCACGGTATCGCCATTACACCGAGCATTCTGTGCTCATTTTCTCTCTTTGTTTGTCCTAGCGTTGTTCCTTAGACTCCCTGGTGCAGTCCACTAACCTCCACGACCCCGCCATTGCACCGAGCCTCCTGATCACTATTTTCCACTTGCTTGCTCTCACATACGTGCATTGATGTCCCACACTATGCCTTGATTCTCCACAAACCTATAAAGCCATGGCACCAAACCTCCTTATTGTTGTTTTTGCTCCGTTTCTCCACGAATTTTCTCATTTCCTTCCTTTATTCCTTGTTTACCTGAAAATGCATAGACACCATTAATTAGAGCTTATTTAAGGATATTTATACTTAATATATGACTAAATAACCCTATATATAAGTCTAAATAATCACTTATCATATACCCCCAAATCTAAGATTTTGCACGTCCCAAGCAAAAGTGCATTTTACTGAGTCTCCTAACTACTCCTGTTACTCTAGTTCTCATTAATTTCACACTGTTCATTGAGTATCCTTTAATTCACTAAGTTTGAAATTAATAATCTACACATGAAGTCTTCTTTGTAAAAACTTATATTTTTCAAAATACGTAGCTTTGACAACACATTCAACTTATTTTCAAAACACCAAAATAGATCATAACAAAAACCATCACTACTCACAAGTTTGTTTCACCTCGACACTCAAGTAGCGAGAGTTCAATCTCATGATTTCACATTAAGCTCCGGAATTCACAAATAAGCATAAATAAAACTAATTTTGGTATACTTTAGCACTTTAAGAGTCTATAGAACTTAACATAGTTGGAAAGAAAACTTAACTCAATAATGTTTCTAGCACTCCAGCTAAATCTTTTATTTGAAAAAATTAATTTTAATTTTTGCCTTCTTTTCTTAATGTTTATCTCTCATTTCTTTTCTTCTTCTCCTTTTTATTTATGTTTCACGACCCCCTGCTCATTTTCCTATGAACTCCATTTTTTCTTAATTTTTCCAACCATCAAATTCTTTACTCCATTTATTGTAGAACTTGCAGGACTCTCTATTTTTATATTCTAAAACTCTTATTACCGCTTTCTCACTTTCACTTTATCGAGTAAGTAAACTCAACTTTTCACTTAAAATCCCAATTTCTTCCTCTCTTTGCATTAAGTCCTTATTTACTTTATATATTCAAGAAAGATTCACGCTTATTATAGAATTCCTTAGAGAATAAATTTTTCCACTAGAAGTTTTCTAGTAGTTTATTAATTTTGTTTCGAGTTCATGGCCTTCCCTAACTCTAGGTTTCTAATCAAGAAATCATATTGTTGTTTGCTACATTTAATTATTTTCTTTGAAATTTTAAAAACGCTCTCTAGAGTTTCGTATCAACAAGTCACTTATGTTTTACTCATCTTTAATTAAAGGCATAAACATGCAAATGAATTACTTATTCATTACATATTACTATATAACCTAATCTATATTAACTAAGCATTCAAATAGTAAGTAAATGAAACAAAAAGTACACAACCATGCTTTCCTCTTTAAATGCTTCAAAAATAAAATTTAAACAATCATACCTACAGTGTTTATCCTTATTTCAACCTTCTTACCATTTCCCATAGTGTAATGTAGTGTTGATGCCCCCAAACATAAATCAAACCTTGTCCTCAAGGTTTAAAAATAAGCCTTAAATCATGAAAACACTAAAACATACACGTATTTAATAACACAACATATAAAATTATAAACTAAACTAAACATAGAATTTAAACAACTAAATAGTTCGCAAAAGGTCTCAAATTTAAAATACAATGGTATCAATGTATCTCTCAACTCCCCGGATTTGATGAAATCTTAAGGCACTGACATCAGGACTATACGTCTTCATTATCATTTGCCTCATTAGCTCCAACATAGGATGGTGTCAATGGACGCTCTGCCCTTCTGCTCTGCACCATATCCAGATCAAATACATAAGCTGGTGTTAAAGCCAAACGACCTATTAGTAGGTCTCACCCCTCTGCTCCTCTCATATCTAGCTACGTACATCTGATGATCAGTAAATAACATGAAGTTTTAATACCCGTTCCGTATGTCTTGCTCATAGTTTATCAAGGCTTCACGATACTGCACCCCGTGCTTTTGGTATTGTCACTTCATCTTTGTAATCCACAGCCCCTTATGTCGTTGAGTCAAGTCCTCTAGTGGTGGTATCGGTGGTTGTTCCGTAGGAGGTGGTGGAAAAATCTTAGGAACATCTGAGTTGTTCTCTCTAATCAATGGGTCTACAAAATCGTAGCCCTTGCTGAATCTCTATTATTGTTATTCCTCTCCATATCCTTCATATTCCAACTCTCAGGGTAACTCTGATGTTGTTGTTATTGTTGCTATGTAATATTCCTACTATTTGGCTAATAACTCGGTCTTAAGTCTAGCTCGCTCAGTTCTTTCTCTCTCATCCTCTGAGTCTTGATAACCAGGCGGTGATTTCAGTGTTAGCATAAAAGCGTCATATATGGTTACTTGGGTCTCAATATCAAATTCATTATATCTAAGTAGTCGCAGTCTGACCCTCAAGCATAACTGAGTGATCGATATAGTAAACAACAATTTTTTTCTCTATCTAACATAATGGACTCCCTCAGGTTGTTGTAGATGATTTCACCGACATTTATCTCCCTATTTTTCGTAATCTCATATAAATAAATCGTCTATGGCTTATTGATCATGCCCAGGTGAGTAGTGGGATATATAGAAGCTACAAGGGAATTTTTCTACATTCAGTAGAATTTCTTAAAACTCCCATTCATAATGTGCTTGAGCACATTCTCAGCACCCATTACCTAGTCGGGTTGTCCTCGGATAACCAATGCTCTCTTTATGGCTCTTGAAGTGTATAAGTTAAAGGGTTTCTATTATAAGTTGTCCAAGAAACTTGGTTTGGCTTCAATCATACTCATTTGCTCAAATCCATAGATGTTGTTAATCTCATGCACATTAAATAGGACAAACACCCATCCCACATTCACTGGCTCATCTTTCTAAGTAAACTTTGCATAGGCATAAAATTCATATGCCGTCTCACTCACTCCTCTAATTTCATTCTTTTTATAATCTTAATTGAAAAGCTCTCAATTTTGTTGACTAATGAAATTGTTCACACATTTGCCATACTTAGCCGACAAATTTATACCTCTCACACAAATGAAATCTTCGTGTTGAATATCTTCATATCTTTCCTTGGCCTCTCTACTAATGAAGTATTTGGACTTAAATGGCCTAGGCTCCTCTTCATTGAGATCTCATAAGGTTGATGCCTCAAAATCATTTGTGCTCACTTGACTGACTTGCCTCATTATTCTCGGCATTTTCCAAATTCAAACAACAACACAACAAATAATTAGAAAAATATAAACTAGGCCTCCATTAGTCTCACTGATGCTTAATATTCACACAACTTGAGAATCATTATCCAACAACCTCAAATCAACAATTCATGCAATTTCATCAAACATTCTCAAAATTTCTCAAAATTCCAAAGCATAACTAATGAAATTGTGAATTTACCTCAATGTCAGACTACTTTCCTATGTAGAACACTCATCCAAGTCTTTATCAATCAAATCCCTCCCACTTCACTAACAACTTAAAACCTTAATACTCCTTGAAATCAAACTCTTGAATTCAAGCCCTAGCTTTCCACCTTATTCAAATCCATAATGTAATTTCTTCTTTCACTCTCAATCACTAGAACCTCTTTTTCATCACTATAGAGGGATGTGTGCTTGGTGGTTGTACTTAGGTTTGGATGCAAGTGTAAATGAAGTGGTGAAAATGGCATTTAAAACCCTCATTATGACACTGGCCACTTGTCGTAATAGGCATGGCATCGTGACTGCTTCATAATAATGTCGACACTCCTGCATGTATTTTTTTATGCATTGGTGACGCCCGGTAGGCGCGGTCCTCACTGCCTATGGTGTTACGTTACACACACGACGTTGACCTCTCAGTCCACATTCTACAGATAAGTTTTTCGTTTATTCCTATTTGGCACCTCCCTGACTTTGTGTATTATAACATAAGATGTCGTGATCACCTGAAATCCATGTAAATATAAGCATTCCGTAAAAACTTACCTGTAATTTGCCCATGTACCTCACCTTTGCACTTGAACTCCTTCACTCTTTTACGCTCATTAATAAGTTTGGTGAGACATTTCCATTCCGATGAATTATCACCCAGCAAATGGTCTTTCCTGAATACTTAACACCTATTCTCAAAAGTTATAAAATTATTATGTTTGAATTATACTTATTAAACTAACTTCCTAACTAAGTGACTAAAATTTAAAAACTAGAAATTTAAAAAACCCCTTGTATGCCTCCCTATAGTGCTTAGTTTAATGTCATTAGCCCAACACCTTCTCGATCATTTAGTCCGAGTGTAAATCGAGATACTCCAATTGTAAATCGGAGATAAGAATGTCGCTCTCATTTAGAGGAACTTTTTCTCCGTCAACAAATAGTATATTTTTTGCATCATCATCCTCATTGATACTCATTATAACTTCCTTGTGTACAAGTTTACATTGGCAGTGTTCAAGAATGCCTCCCAATTATCATAGATACACCATCATCCATGTTGTGAGCCATAACCTCACAATACCCGATGAATGTGCATCTACCCACTTTCACATGCACATTCAAGACTCTTCCTATAGTTGGTATCAACTTGCCATCAACTTATTGCAAATTTGTCATATCGACACAATTGATTTTTAAATTGGCGTGCAACATGTCCATTATTTTCATGACATTAACTGAGGCTCCCATATTACACAAGATATTTCTAAACTAGTGCCATTCAAAGCTTATCGACATGCGTATTTATCCAAGATCTCTACTTTTGATTGGTTGAAGTCAAGATTTGAACTTGAGCTTTGATTCTGACTTTCTTGGAACTACTTTGAAGCTACTGCCTTTCATTGCTTCTTTCGAACATCCTTCATCTTTTTGCATGGCTTTCCATTATTTCTTTACTTTCTTGTTATTATACAAGGCATTGATTCTTTGTTGCTTGAATCCTTCGAGTTCGTCTTGCCTCACTTCCATTCTATTCTCATGCATCTCTTCATGTGGCCTTTCTAAGAGACTCGATATCTTCTTATTTGAATTGATTGATTTCTAACTTTCTTTCACTGATCTTCACTTGGCTAGAAATCTTTCATTGATTTCTGCCCATAAGGTCATACTCCCTACATTTAGTCTTTGGAATCAAGATTTGGCTTTCCCACCCAATGAAATGGGAAAAGCCTCGTCATGATCACCTTTTTTGTAACTTCAATAATGTGCACAGTATCGCACTTATCCAAGAAATTCCATACATGTGCAACTGGATCTTCATTGGCTAGCCTATTAAACAAGCCATTTTGCACCATTTTGATTATAGGCAGTCTCGGTTCGAACTCGATGGTGTTCGCTAGAAGCCTCATCACTCTGTCATAAGTCTCCTAAACTTTTAGCTTGAAGTAGTCATGAAGACATCTTTGTCCTTGCACTCTATCCTCTAGTTAATTATTCCCTCGACCCTGTTGTTAGTTTTTTGAGTTATCCTCGACCATTTTGATTCCATTTTTCCTTTCTTTTGTTGGTTCTATCAATTTAGGGGTCTTAAAGCACCAAGTCCTTCTCTCCTTTGTTACGCATGCACTAGTTCTCCCTTAAAAGAAAACACAAAAGATCAATTGCAAAAAGTTAAACTTGAAACTTAAGCATTTTATTTTTTCTTTTTGTTTTTATAAACTTGAAAGTAAAGTACTTAAGATAAAACTTAGCAATTTTTCAAGCTAATTTGAAATGGCTACCTATCCCAGGAAACAATGCAAAATAATTGATTTGCGTGTGGTACATATAACAACTCGCTTATAGTAATAGTGTAACCAACTTATGTTGACTACGGATATGGTCCTCAAAGAAAGGTGTATACACTCACTATGTACTTAGCTACAATTACTCTAGTGCTTAGGAAATCCTTTTCGTTGATTTTATAATTAAATTAAACTAATCTATACTAATAAATCAATGCAAATTACATAAAATCTTATATTAAGACAATTTTAGTTCACAACCTCACCTAGATAATGAAATACTATGCTTTTCAATTCAATTTATCATTTTTATTATGTATGTTCAATGCTAAATTATAATAGACACATTTCATTCAAATCCATTTTAACCGACTATCATGACAGAAAAGATTCTAATGTGCAAGCTAGAACTTCTACTTAACGGTGTGAATAACTTACAATCCACATTACTTTAATGTCTTAAATCTTTAGATCTATAATCAAATAAGTTTACTTTCCGGTTCTCCCTAATTGACAACTATCGCTCGATGTTGCGCATTTTACAGTTATACTGTTTATATTTGTTTCAAAACCTTCAATAGACAAGATAACTTCTAAAACCTAATATTAACAAACACGTCATCAAGATGTTCATAGCATTACACTTAGAATCAATACAAATTCTAGCCTTTGCACTATTTATTCATTACACTATATTCATGTTTATAGCATAGCATTCATACCAAAGGATCCATTGATCCCTAAGATTAATAGACCACTCACACTTTATTGAAAAAACATGCACATAGTGGTATTCATTGCAATCAGATATACAATGAAATAACTTAAATTAAATCAAATAACACAATACCTAAGTCACCACACTTGACTATTCAATGTTTTCTTTCCGCAAAGTGTCTTAATATTCAAGAATAAAGTAAACCCATGCTAGCTATTGCTAATTGTGGCTAATCTCTGGTATCTTAAGTGTTTATCAAGTTTTCCTATCTATTTATACTCCCCTACACATTGTGTTCATTCCTACGGCGGCACTACTGCATTGAGCATTCTATATGCATTGACGCTATCCCTTAGACTCCCTGATGTCATCCAATGACCTCCATAATGCTGCCACTACGCCGAGCCAACTAATCACTATTCTCCACTTACTCGCTTTCCCACCGCGAGCGTTGATATCCCACTTTGTGCCTTGATGCCCCATATTGCCAACCTATACAGCCACGACACCAAACCTCTTTAATCGTGTATCATCAAAATACAGCACATGAAAAACAACCACACTCCTATGGACATTTTTGTACACACAAGGCTCATCTTCATTTTTAATGAAACCAAATTTCTTAATTTCTTCATTAAAACAAATATTCCACTCCGAAAAGCATACTTTAATCCATAAAATAGATCTTTGAAGCTTGCACACCTTCCTAGAATTTTTTGGATGAACAAACTCTTCAGACTGTATCATATACACATCCTCAAGTAACTTTCCATTTGAAAAGTTGTTTCGACATCCATTTGTCGTATCTCAAAGTCATAATATGCGGCTATGACAATTAGGATTCTATTGGATTTAAACATGGCTCTAGAAGAAGAAATCGCATCATAATCAACACCTTAAGTATGCTTAAAACCTTATATTACTAGTCGTGCTTTGTAAGTATACATAACGCCAGCCTTGTAAATTTTCTTCTTGAAAACCCATTTACATCCAATGGTTTTACCACCTTCTTATAAATTAACCATGTTCCGAACTTGTTTATCATACATGGATTTCATCTCAGAATTTATGGCGCTAATCCATTTATATGCCTCAGGGCAAGGCACGACCTCTTGAGAAATAGTAGGCTCATTTTAATCTATAAGTAACACCTGACTACTATCATTAATAAGAAATCCAAACCTCTTAGTTTAATGCCTTACCTTATCAGACCTATGCAGGCCTTGTAATACCTGTGGAGGTTCAAATAGTTCAGACTTTGTTGATCTCGCACTAGTGGTTGAGTGTTTATTTGTAGTTCTCAAACTTCTTCAGGATTCACTTTATTCCCACTGTCCTGTTTTAAAATAAACTATTTTTCCATAAAGGCACCATTTCGAGCAACAAACACTTTGTTCTCAATGGGATTACAAGAGTTGTATCTTTTAGTTATTTTGATAACCAACAAATACAAACTTGATAGATTTAGCTGTTTTTGAGATTTGTCATCGTACGAAGACCTTAAAGCCTTAAATATTAAGGAAAGACAAGCTTAGTCTTTTCCAAAACCACGTCTCATATGGCGTTTTATTAACCGCTTTACAATGAACAAAATTAAGTGTAAACGCAGCAATTTCTTAGGCATAGCCCCAAATGGAATTATGAATATCTATATGAATCATCATAGATCGAACCATATCCAATAAAGTCTGATTTCTCCTCTCGAAAACACCATTCCATTGTGGAGTTGCTGGAAGAGTTAACCGTGACACAATCCTATAGTTTCGAAGATTATCATACAACTTTTGGCTCAAGTATTCATAAACCTTGATCTGATCAAAGTGCTTTAATAGTTTTACCAAATTGATTTCGCTCTTCATTATGAAATGCTTGAGACATTTCAAAAGATTCACCTTTATGTTTCATGAGATACACGCAAACACATCTACTAAAATAATCGGTGAAAATAATGAAAAACTAATAACAACCTCTAGTCATTATGTTTCTAGAACCGCAAACATCACTATGTATTAGACCCAATACATCACTTGCCCTTTCACTGTGTCTTGTAAAATAACTCTTTGTCATCTTAGCTAGTAATCAAGATACAAATGTTTCATATGATTGAAAACCAAATGAGTTTAACAAACCATCTTTATGGATTTTAGAAATGCATTTCTTATTTATGCACCCAAAATGACATTGCCAAAGGTAGGCTTGATTCAAATCATTGACTTAAGTCATTTTGTATTTGCATTAAGAATAGAGTATCTGTGGACCTTTTCAAGTTTAGAATATAAAGACTATCACACGAATCAGCATTCGAATGGAAAACATCTTTACGAGAAATTGAGCATTTATTATTCGCAATAATGAAATTAAAACCATCCAAATCCAAACATGAAACTGAAATGATGTTTCTGCTAAAGGTAGGAACATAATAATAATTATTTAAAACTAAAACAAGTCCACTAGATAAAATTAACTCATAACATCCTACTGGCAATGCAACAACCTTTACTCCATTTCCAACTCGTAGGTTGACTTCTTCTTTCTTTAATTTTATACCTTAAGTGAGACCTAGCACATTGGTACAAATGCGAGATCTACATCTGGTATCTAATATCTAGGAATCACTAGTAGACAAGATAACTTCAATAATGTAAATAGTTGAAGCAGTAGTCGCACTACTCTTATATTTCTTTATATTTTTAAGATAAAGCTTGCAATTTTTGAACCAATGCCCAAGTGCATGGCAGAAATGACAATTCCTTTCTTTTTCCTTTTCATTTTAAGACAGTGAAGTAGAAATAGTCTTATGCTTGACTTGTTCCACAAGTTTTATGATAGTCGAAATAGCTTTGACAACTTTAGCTTTGTCTTTGCCCTTTCTTCTTTAGAGACTTTCCTCTCTGAACCATCAATACATTAGCAGAAGATTTCTTGGCACTATGCTCATCAATCTTCAGCAACAAATGCGACTCAGAGATAGACTTATGCATTTTATTCATGTTAAAGTTCATCATAACTTATGAATAACTATTAGGAAATGAATTCAGGATCAAGTTCATAACGAGCTCTTGGCTTATGCAAAATCCAAGTCTATCAAGATGGTCAACATAGCCCTTAATTTTCATAACATGAGGACTAACTAATTCACCCTCTGCCATTTTGCAAGAATGAAGGTTTTTGACTGTCTCGAACCTTTCTTGCTTAGCCTGCGGTTGGAATATTTCCTTCAGCATCATAGCCATGTTGTAAGCTTCCATGTGTTTCATGTCCTTTTAAACTTCAGGAAGCATGGTTGCCAACAAAATGCAAGCAACATTAGTTGAGTCATTGACATGCTTAGTATGTGCATGCTTAGTTGAGTCATTGAACATGAACTAGATATGTTTAGCAATATAGTTTTGATGACATGAATATGTGCTTAATGCCTTAAACCTATCTGTATTCTTTGATTCACTGATTTAATAGGTTATTATATATTGATTTTAATCATGGATCTAGATATTGTAGGCATAGTTGCAAATATGTATGTGATATATGGTTTCATTATCTATTTAAAGTAGTAACTAGAATTATTTGTAAGGCAAACACAGTTTAAATATACTAGGTAAATTTCATATCTAAATCGAGCATTGAATTGGCTTTCCGAAGATGTTAGATTTAGTAGTTCAATTTCGAAGTTCTTGTAAAATGTTATGCGGTTCTATTGCGTGAAGATAATCTATTTGTGTAAATAAAGGGGTCTGCTCAATAGAATTAAAACTTGGCTTTTCTACCGGTATACGGAGAATAAATGGTTGGCTAAAGAATCTTTACTTCCATAGGATTAGAGTTTAATGAATTATCATGCTTTTATAACGTATGCTAATTACTATATAAGGATTGGATTTACATGTTTGGAATACAAAACGAGTTTAGGTTTCATTCTTCTTGATATTTATTACGTATTTATTTATTTTTAAGTTTAGTCTATTTGACTGACTATGACTCTCGATTGTGTTATTTATTTTGGATAATATATTTAGTTAAGTTTTATTAAATTATAGTTAGTTATTAGTTAGTTTAATTATTATTATTATTACAAGAAAAATAAAAATAATAAAAAGGTTTAAAAGTTCTTTTCGCTAGAGAGATTTGATAAATCCCTTTGGAGAGGATTCCCACTTACCCTGCTACAAAATAATTGAAGTACAATATAAAAAAAAATTTATTGTACACGCGCGATACGTATCAGACCTCTTTGTCAGCTAAGGTTAAGCTGACAAAGGAGTTTGTGAGATGAAAAAACAAGATATTTTATAGGAGGTGGAGACCTAAAGGTAATTGGGAGATGAGTTCTAAGACATTAGAAGCTCTATAAGCTTCTAAGGAATCATTTCTTCATTTGGGCCAAGGGTTATATGCTCCAAGGAGAGGTCGGAGTTTGGTAGACCATCCAAATCGAAACTAACAGAAGGCAAACTACTTGGGCAAGTTTCGGACATATAATCTATGACAAGTACGTACTGAGGGGAGAGAAAATGCGTCTGAGACAAGAGTTTTTATGTTTTATGCAAGGAACTCACTTTGTACTTCGGTATGTGGAATGGTACCATTTGTTGGACTAAATATTTTGTCGCTTACACTCCACCCAGGATATTGATTGCAACAAATAAAATGAAAGGATTCTAACAAGTTTTTTTAATGTTTCAGAACATCAAACTAAAGTTGGGCTTTTACAAGTCAAATTATCAAAATGAAGCCGCATAAGCTAAAGACTCGGCTCATACAAGGACACAAGGATCGAAAAGCTCATACTATCAATTGGAAAACTTATTTAAGGGATATAAGTTATATTCCTACAAGCCAAATTCATTAGAATCATGCATTACATGAATCATGGTTTTCAAAGTACTTAAAAGTCATGAGTTTTATGATTTATGTATCCATGAGTTTCGAAATGATTTAAATCATGCAAAATAGTTTAAAAGCATGTATTTGATATGTGCAAACTGATAAAATTGTTTTTGAATGCACTGATGTTGTTAGGATAGCTATTGGTCTTTCATCTAAAATATTTGTGGCAAAACCCTATATATTTCATGAAACCAGAATCCTTTATGTCCAAACTTGTTTTATAGACCCTACTAAATATGTGTAGAGCATTTTTAGAGGTTTAGTAGAGTCGTAGGACCGTTGAGGAGTTGATTTGCAGAACCAAAAAAATCATTGTTTTGAAGCCCTTGTCCCTAGCGTTAGGCAAGAATGATAGCGCACTATCCATGCTACCTTGCGCACTATGCAGAGTTCTGACAGGTTTTAAAAAGTTCACCTATCTACCTTTAATTTGATTTTTAGGCAATTTTGGACCCTTAGATCAACACAATGGTCACCAACTCTTTCTTAGGACTTGAGAACCAAAATTACAACCAAGAACACATATTGAACAACTTTTGGTCTTAAACTCTCACGAATCCAAATCAGCTCTCAAATTTGTGAACTTTGTGCTCACAACCACTTGGACTCTTTGGAGGCCATTAATTAGTTCTTGAAGTTGATACTAGAGAAATGTTCTAAGCCTTGCAACTCACGCTCCAAATATGATTTTTGACTTTCATAATTGGGGTTGTAAGATCTCTTGATTTCCTACTTTATTTGTGCTTAATCTATACTCTTTGATTGGAGTTTTGTGTGGAAATCATTTGTAGTGTTCTTAAACACATTTGTCTTGGGTTTTTCACTAAAACTTGATCTCATAAATCCTAATAGTTATTTGAACAATTTGTTGTTCTTAGTCTTGATTTTCTACAAAACTACGTATTCAATTGATTTGAAGTTCTATATGAGTGCATAAGGTGGAAGCTTGTGGTATCATATCAAGGATGGCTACATTCCACCTAACAAGGCCTGAAAGAACCATATTCTCAAAGAGACAAAAATTGAGCTATACAATGATCGACCCATGAATCACTTATTTCGTGCACTTAGTGAAAACTAATTCAACTGAGTGAACGCATCGACACGGCTAAAGGAATGTAGGAGAAACTTGAAGTACATTATGAGGGTACTACCCAAGTGAAGAAAACAAAGTAGAGGATTCTTAAGGAGCATTATGAAACTTTTTAGGTTGGCACTGATGAAAAGATTGCCACAACAATTACTCGCTTCACTAAGCTCTTGAATGAGATGAAGAATCTATGAAAGCATTACGATTACGAGAACTCGGTGTACAAGTTCCTTAGAGGCTTGACTAAGGAATGGGATGCAAAGAAGATTAATGTTCAATCGGCATAAAATCATGGTGATTATAATCTTGATGCTCTATGTGGAGAGTTGACGGCTCATGAGTTTAATCTAAAGGATCGAGATAGATTGGAAGGACTTAGTGGTACACCAAAGAAAGAGTCAATGAAGGAGATAAATTTGAAGGCAATTAGTTCATTGACCAAGTTGAAGCCTCCTAGTTTACAAGTTGAGATCAATGATGATGATGAACCATATGATAAAGATGATCTTTAGGAGGAAGTGGCTATGCTATTGAAAAGGCTTCATAAAGCCGTGTATAGGCGCGACAAGTTCAAGTAAAAGCTCAACAATGGAAGCAAATGAAACAAGTCAAGTGAGTTAGCTTGCTTCAATTATGGCAAATGGAGCCATATCAAAGCTGATTGTTGTTCCAAGAAGGGCGAGGAAAAAAGAAAGGACAAGAAGAGTTTCAAAACTACATAGGATGACTCACATTCATCTAGTTCTGATTTCTCTAGGAGAAAAATGAGAAGGCTATCCTTTTTCTTATGGCAAAGAGTGAGGTACATAACTTTGACTTTTTAGGTTTTGATGATGTTGATGACAGATGAAGATCCTAGCATCCATGGCCTTAAGAAAGAGTTGGAAAAAAGTTCAAAAAGACTAAGTAACTCAAAAAGAGCTTGATCAAAGGCATAAGTGAGATTGAGATGCAAAATAAGGTTATTGATGACTTCCAACATGATTTGGAATTGTTTATAAATAAAAGAAATGACTTAGTCAAGGAAGTAGAGGACTTGACCACCACAATGACTAATTTCACTAATGGTACAAAAATGTTTCACATGATGCTCAGAGCACAAAGATGTGCACTCAACAAGAGAGGCATAAGCCACGGTGTTAGATAATTGAGCTATAAGAAGTTGTTGGCCGATACAAGTAAGTGCTTAAAGTGCAATAGATTACACAATGTTGGCCAATGTGTCTTGAACAAGACCAATAAAGGCAAACTAGCATAGTATTAAAGAATGTTTATGATACTAACTTTCTCGGACCCAAAGAAGTTTCGGTACCGAAATTTAGTGTCATTCGCATTGTGTAATATGGAAGGAGGAGCACCCCATGGTACTTGGATAGTGGGTGCTCAATGCACATGATCGGAGTTGCAAGTCAATTCATTAAGCTCAAACGACATGATGGAGGAAAAGTTACTTTTGGTGACAACAACAGAGGAAAAGTAATTGGCATTGACATAATGGTAACAATCCCTTATCCATATTTAATGTTTACCCTATTGAAAGGGTTGAAACATAACTTACTTAACATTAGTAAATTGTGTGATAGAGGATTTTATGTCATGTTTGAATGATAAAAATGCATAGTCAAGAATGAGAGGCATGATACTGTATTTGTTCCATGTAGAGATAGGAATGTTTATGCCATAAACTTTGATAAGATGTGTAACGGTCCCACTTCCCCGCAAATAGGGCCCCACCTAACCTAAACTTTCGTGGACCCCTGATTCGGCCTCGCAAGGTCGACGCAGGCCTAATCAGCCTTCATATCCATAAATACAAGTGAATTCATAATTTTAAGTTGAGTAATTAGTATTTAAGAAGTTTTACAAGATAGCAGAAGCAATTAATAACTGAAATAACTCAACATGTAAGAAAATAAATAGTTGGACAACCTATGCGTGGAACCTTGTATATAAACAAGCTTATATATCAAGTGATCTGTGTCGAGTGAATGCAAAAGCGATATACAATTCATAAGCATCTCTCAACCCCAAATAAGTATCCTAAGTGTGATAAAACAACATATATAATTAATATAAAAAGTCAAAACCCTACAAGACTTAGTACGGGAGGGCTGCTTTGATGTCTTTAGAGTTGATCACATGTTGCTCGATTACATATCTACACTCGTTCAAACACAAGAATAACGAGTCCAATAAGTAAAAGCCAGTAGGATCTAAACAACCCTTCAAAACAAATAAAGCCGTCTAAAATGCATGTAGATAGAAAGAAAGCTATAAGGATTGCATGATAATAAGATTGTAAAATGAAAGTATGACAAGAAATTAGTGTCAAAAGAAGCGATAGATAGGTGCTCAAGTAGTCTAAGACCACTAAGTGCGGGTGCCACAAAGTCGGGGTCATACTTTGGTCCTAGGATGCGTTAACGCTTGTTGTACCTAGAACATCGTGAATGAGGGATATTAACAATGCCCCAGATAATATATATATCACATCTCGACCAAATAATCCAGTGAATCGAGGTCATGGCTCCAGTAGCTAGCCGGCAACCACTTCATTAGAGATACCTTTTTAACTCACTTGGCCCTCATAAACTCATATTTTAGTAGGAATTCCAAGAAAGGTAAGTTAGTGCAATAGCAATAAAAGTATAAAGCTCTATAAATTACTGCACATTTTTAGCTGGTTTTACTCACCTAGGATCAATGCTATCACGCGCTCTTGTAGCTTTCGCACGCATCCCTATCAAATCCCTGACGCCCGACTCTAGCTAGCTAGGTACCTGGTTTCCATTTTGATTGGTTACATCGTGTTAGAGTCTTTTGGTTATATCCATAATCATTTTTTCTAGTACAATTCAATTGTAATTGCATTGACTATTTTATAACTTAAACACTCTAGTGTTCTCTCGATATTAGGCTACTGAGGGTTGTTATAATGTGAGCAATATATTTTGAAAAATTAGAGCATAAAAATCCCAAGAGGAGTCCTATAAATGATTCCAGTTCAATTTGATATCTTAGGACTTTTTTTAATGTTACAAGTCCCCATCAACCATTTGGCTCAGGTAAAAGTGCCCGGACTTACTTAACATTGTTCAACACACTTAGTATATTTATTTAGGTGTTATGGAATTGATTAGGATCATCAAAACTCAATTAAAGTTGGTGTACAATACTAGTTTGCAAAACAATCCGTTATGGACGTTTAATTAAATATTCAAAAGTAAGTTTTCCTTCAACTTGAAAATAGCTTAAAAATAAATAAAAATTTCTAAAATTATCGACGTTGGTTCTGTGAAGTCTAAATACTTGAATCCAAGGTTCTCAAGTAATAAAATCTCATTTGTAAGGCTAAAATCCCAATTCACAAGTCTAAGTGAAAGTCTAAGTTTTGTTTGTAAACCAAACTTTTTTTATTCAAAGCATGACTTAAAAACTAAATTAGACAAGTCAAAAAATTACAAAACTCAATGGACACCTTCACTATGAAACACATTCAGGAGATTTTGGTTTAATTTTGACATTATTTGATGGCCATAGCATCTTAAGTCAAAAATCAGCTCACTAAGTAAATTTTGCCTATTTCAAAACCCATTTGGAACACTATTCAAAACAGCTCGAAAAACTAAAAAACTTGGTGGAAAACTTCCTTATTATATATATATATATATATATATATATATATATATATATATATATATATATATATATATGTGATTTCGAGAATTTGGTCCAATTCTAGTATCATTTGATGCCCAGAATGTATTTAAACAAAATTTAGCTAAATAAAAAATGCGTATTTTTCCTATTTCAAAACTATTTTTGAAAACCATTTAAAACATGTCAGAATCACTTGAAAATTTTGGAGAATCAAATATGTAGATGTTAGTACACTCTGTAAATTTTGGTGATTTTTGGTCTAGTGGGGAGACCCCTCAGAAAAGGTCCCAAGATTTCTCCAAAAATTCGCCCAAAACTGTCCACATTTATGATTTGGTATTTTATTAAACACATGAGATGCAATTTATTAAAGTAGTCTTTTTATTCCTAGAAATACGATCAAATGGGGCATCTTCCTCAAAACAACAATAACAATTTGCTTCCACATTATCATCAATTTAAACATGCATGTTCATAAACATCACCATGAAAATCCAAACCAAAATTTATGAAAAATACTACACTTCAACCAATTCTATCCATAATTGAAAAATCATATTCAAGCATCAGTTTATAAAAGTAAATACATCAGGAAAATTTAGACTTGCTAATCAATTTTATTCCATTCATTTGTTTAAGAAAAAAGCCCAAAATCATGAACCAAAAGTATGAAATTTATCAAAGTCTAACGTGATTCAACAAGGATTGTTTCAATTTAATACTTGAAACCTTTTTTTAAATCTCATAAGTTGTTGGACATTAATGAAATTATACTCATTTACAAAAATACAAAGGAAAATTCATTACATAGCTTTTTTTTTATTAGAAACGTAGCTTGTAGTACTTCCAATTTCACTCTATTGACTTTTAATTCTTATAACTCTAGCAAGAGATGTAGTTCTTCTTCTAAGTTCCCTTTTAGTGCTGATTTTTTTTCCCCTTTTATATGAGAAGCACAAAGGGGTCCCATTTATAGTCATTCTCTCAAAACTTTAGTGATTAGCTTTTCTTTTATTTAAATTGAGACTTTAGCCTTATGCATTTGGATATAACTACTTAAGTTAGTTCATTTATTCTCATTAGATAACTTAGGTACATAACTTAATTAAATAAAGCCTAAGTTATTAACTAACTCACAAGTCTCGATCTATCTCTTGGCACGTCGCGCACTCAACTCAAAACACAATTACCCGCAATTTCTACAAGAATTTATAACTTAATTACGTTTTTAAGTATGGATAGGGTAATACACACATAAAACAATAATAATATACCTCGGTGTCGATTCTCGAGGTTTAACGACACTCGCCACTTCAGGTCAGGTTCATGTCAATATTCTATATTTGACACGTGGCACGAGTAAAAAATTGAGGTTCGTTACATGATGCATATGCAAAATATTTCATGCTTGAGTGCTCAAAAGGAATGTGATGCATGGTTGTGGCACCGTAGACTTGGTCATTCTAGCACGGAGAACTTGTCAAAATTTTCTATGCGTGACTTAGTTAAAGGTATTCCTAAATGTTTTTTTAAGAAATACAAAGAGTATGAATCTTGCATTCCTGGCAAACAAGTGAAATCATCATTCAAGACGAAAGTAACTAGTGACGTTACTAGAGCATTCGAACTAATCCATATGGACTTGTTCGGACATACACAAACACAAAGTCTAGGTGGTAAGTCATATTTTTTTTGTACTTGTCGATGATTTCACTAGATACGCATGGGTTTAATTCTTGGCACACAAAAATGAAGTGTTTAAGGTCTTTGTTAAACTTTGTGCCTTGGTCGAAAATGAAAAGGGCTACAAAATTACTATTATTAGAAATGATAGAGGTGGAGAGTTTTTCGACAAAAGTCTAGAGGATTTGTATGCAATACAAAGGTATTCATTCCAACTTTCCTTTCTTAGAACATCACAACAAAATTGAGTGCTTGAAAGAAAGAATCGGACCATTCAAGAAATTTGTCGAACCATGTTGAATGAATACAACATAGTCAAGCACTTTTGGGCTAATGCTATTAACATGGCATTTTATGTCCTAAATAGGACTTAAAATGCCATAGAATAGTCCATTCTTAGGATACTCCATGCATAGCAAGGCTTATAGAGTATTCAATAGATCATCTAAGGCCATAGAATAGTCCATTCACAATAAGTTTGATGAGATGGATCCTAAAGTGAGATTGAAGCATACTTTGAAACAAATGAGACTTGATGATGATATCATTCAAACTCAAGATTCCAATGGAAATGAAAAGGAAATGAGAGTAACCCGAATTTAGTGTACCTAAGAACAATAGACTTCTTATACGACATCCATCCCAACAAATCATAGGTAACCCAAGCAAAGGCATAACCACTAGGTCTTCATTTAAGCCATGATGAAAGGCATATATCTTTTGTGCAACAAACCGAGCCCACCAAGAAAGATGAAGCCTTAGGTGATGAGTTTTGAATCATGGCTATGCAAGAAGAGTTAGGACACTTTGTAAGGAATTGGGCGTGGACCCTCGTCCCTAGACTTAAGAACCAAACAATCATAGGAACCAAATGGGTTTTTAGGAACAAAATGGATGAGAAAGGAGAAATAGTGCGAAACAAGGCTAGGTTGGTAGCGCAAGGCTATAATTAGGAGAAAAGAATTGACTATGAAGAAGCTTTTACACAAGGCCAGGTGGTGGCCCCTTGTTTGCTTATGCTTGCTGCAATGACTTTCTACTATACCAAATGGACGTAGAAAATCCATTTTTAAATTGCTTTATAAATGAGGAGGTATATGTAGATAATATCATTTTTGAAGACCATAATTCTGCAAATCATGTCTATCATCTTCAAAAAGCATTGTAATGACTTAGACAAGCTCCTAGAGCATAGTATGATAGGCTAGGTGCATTCCTTTATAACAAGAGGTTTAAAAAAGGAACATTAGATCCTACATTTTTCTTTTTGATAAAAAATGATGATATGCTACATGTTCATATTTATGTAAATAATATCATTTTTAGGTCATCAAACAAGCATTTATGAGATGAATTTTCATCATTGATGACACACCAATTCAAAAAGAGCATGATGGGCAAACTAACATACTTATTAAGCTTGTAAATCAAGCAATCTAAACATTGCATTTTTATAAATCAAGTGAAGTATGTGAGGGACATGCTTAAAAAATTCAAATGTGAAAATTTATGTGACGCTCCTTGTAGTTCAACCATCAAAATGGACAAGGACCATCTAAGAAAGCCTATAGATCCTAAGTTATACCGAGGAATAATAGAAAGCCCAATTTACTTGACTGCTAGTAGACCGAACATTATGTTTAGTGTATGTCTAAGTGCTTGGTTTCAATTCTGGCCTAAAAAGTCACATTTAAAATGTGTCAAGAGCATATTTAGATACTTGAATAGCAAACAAGACATTAGCCTATGGTTCAACAATGTTTCCAACTTTGAACTTAAAAGCTTTGCTGATTCGGATTATGCGGGAAACCTAGTGGATAAGAAAAGCATATTGAGATTTTGTCACTTGCTAGGAAATTCCTTGATTTCTTGGTTTAGCAAAAAGTAAAATCCTGCCGCATTGTCCATCGCCAAAGCCAAATATGTGGCAACCAGGAGTTGTTGCGCTCAAGTACTATACATGAAGCAATAACTTGAGAATTATCAAGCCCAACTTAGTTGTGCCAAAATCTTTTGTGATAATAAAATTGCAATCAATATTTTCAAAGAACGCGGTGTTACATTAGCGCATGAAGCACATTAAGATTATAAATCATTTTCCACGTGATCATGTGCAAAAGTGGATGTTAAATTGATTCATGTGTCCACCAAAAACCTACTTGCAAATATTTTCACCAAAACTTTGCCTAAAGACAAATTTTCAAAAATTAAGTGAGAGTTTGGCATGATTAGTGAATTCAATCTATAGAGTAAGTCTCAGGTACTATCTATCATGTGCAACATGAATCTCGAGGTGATTAGGTGTTTATGTCGCGATTAGGGTGTCGTTTAGAGTCAAATTTGATTTTTACAAACCAAACCAGACTCTGGATGGTCTTTTTCACAAAGTAATGTGGGTATACTTTGTTATTCATCAAATAGGGAAAGTTTCTTTAAAATTACAAAAGTAATGTATAACTCCTTTTCAAAAGGAGCTATTGATAATGAGGTGCACACACCATGGTGTGTTGTTCATGATGAGGTGAAACTTTGTATGAATAACTCCTTTTGAGAAGGAGTCTTTCTCAAAAGGAGTTATTTGTTCAGCCCATCCAACCTCACGTCACGCATGCATGTATCGAGGTGGACAACCCACGCAAACCACATGCATGTATCTCGATTAGGACACCCCTTGCAAACGTCACGCATGTATCTTGAGGTGAGCAAACCATGCAAACGACACGCACACATCTCGACATGGACAACACATGCAAACATCGCGCACGTGTATTGAGATAGACAACTCATGCAAACTCCATGCACACATGTCGAGGTAGGCGATCCATGCAACATCTTACAATTCATGCAAACGTCATGCATGCATCTCGAGGTGAGCAACTCATGCAACCTTGTGCAATCCATGTAAACCATGCATGCAAATGTCGTGCACGTATCTCGAGGTGGACAACTCATTTAAACAAGATGCGCGTATCTCAAGATGGACAACCCATGCAAACGTCATATACGTATCTCGAGATGGACAATCCATGCAAACGCCGTGCGCGCTTCGAGACACGTACCAAGCATTCTAAGCACCAAAACCTATTTTGCTCACGTTTATTTTTACATGGGTCTCGTATGCCATTGCATATGGATGTCACCTGGGGTGAAATTCTAATTATATTTTTCTATATTATGTATAAATATATAAATAAAAAAATTATATATTATATTTATATATATATATATTATATTATATATAATATTATATATAAATATAATATATATTATAAATACTAGTCGATGGGCACTTGCTCTGCACGGGAGGCAAAGATATTATTTTTCTCGTACTATATATATATATATATATTGATATGAAATGAAACCTTTTTCCCTACTCCTTTTTCGGGTCCGGGACCAGCAATAAATTTTGATTTCTATTGCCAGAATTATTTTCGTTGCTTTCTTGTTAACAGTGAATATCGATATCTCAATTATTTCTCTTGAAATTAAACCACTGTAAGACAAAGTCTTATGCATTTTTTATGAATTTTTTATTTATAAAAAGTGTGATTTGAATTGAAAATACGTTTTTGTTTTTTTTTTGTGGGTTTTTAATATATGAAAAATGAATATATCACTAATTTTTGACTTATATGTTTGCCGCTTAAGTTGTTATTGTCTTTTTTATATTTAGATGTATTTGGAAGTGTTCAATAGTTAAGTATCAATTGCAGATTATGTGTCAAAAGTGGTCGCTTAACCAATGATGGTACGTTGGAGTGATTTGACACTCAAGCGGATTAAGAAGATATACCGAGTTCGAGACTCCACGAATGCGGAGGGAGAGTTTTTACCCTTAATGTGACAACCCAACTATATTGGTGTTGATTATATTTATATTCAATAAAACAATTAAAGATCACTCTCTCAAGCTATATATTCAATAAGAACAATTAAAGAACAATTGATCTAAAAGTTTGTATAGTAAATAGCAATTGATGTAAAAGTTTATCTAGTTAGCAAAAAATAAAAATTACAAAATTTATACAAAAAATAAAAATAGAGAAAGAAATCCTCTTGTATAATCGTGAGAACTTTTAACTCCTTCACAATCATAATCTATCTTTTCTTAAAAGAACTGCAAAGCATTGGCTTCGAGAAATGAAGTTACGTTTTGGAAGCAAATCCTCCAGAATTGAATTTCAAAGGTTAATAGCATCCTAAACATGTACTATTTCAGAATTATTGACATATTGATCGGCGGGACTTTTAGCACCAAATAATTCCTCGCCTAAGCCTCACTGACTTCCCCCACCGAAATCCAAGTCCAATGTCGGCACGCTCACATTCTCCCGCCTACTCGGATCGTAACGCGTGTCGAACGCGCCACCCCTCCCGCCTATGGCAACCCCTCGCACCCCCGAAACTCGTCCCTCACCGCCTCGTACACCGCCGTCTCCAGGCTGGTCACCGCTGTCCCCAAATCCACAATCACTCCTTCTCCGCCGCCGCCCACCTCCGCCTCCGCTACGGAATCACCTCTCCCCCGACCCCGACCCCCGCCAACTCCACATAATAAAACGTGCGTGTTCTTGTGAAGATTTGAGACTACAACTCTCGCCGCCAACTACAACACCAAAAAATCAAAACCCCAATTAAAATTCCCAGAACCCCATCTACCCAAAACCCAAACCAACACCAAAACATTAACCGAAGCGTAATCCGGGTGGTGGCAGCGATCATCGCGGCGGCGGTCTTGGCAGCGAGTTCATCAAGCTGGCTGGTTGTGACCCCCTTGTAAAACCCGGCGGCACCGACGAAAAGGCCTTGGATGTTGTGGCCGTAGCCGTGGGCGATGTTATCGACTGAAGCGGCGTCGTTGAAAGTTAGGGTTTCAGAGATGCAGTCGCCCACGGTGTAGGAGCCGTCGCCGTAGGAGACCCGGTAGAGGCAGGAGTTGTTGCGGCAGGCAAAGATGTCGAGGAGCAGCACTGGGGGTGTCGCAGGAGATGGAGGAGAAGGAAGAGGAGAGGGAAACGTGGAGGGGAAAGAGAGAGCGAAAAAACAAATGTGGAGGAGAGAGAAAAAAATCATCCAAATCCCACTTTGTTAGGAAACTGACTACCAATTTCAAAACTTTTGAAAATTTAATTTTCATCCGCACATCTAAAATCAAAACCGCCTATTAATTTGTAGTTATCAATTAAATTACCATTTTATCCAGAATTTAATTATTTGTATTAAAACACTTAGGGGCATTATTGGGACTTTTAGTCAAAAAGGCTTCACGGTTAACCGTTTTGGGATTGCTATTATAATAGTATAGATATAGATAAATATATATAATATATATTTTATATTATATTTTATTTTATATTTATATATTATTTAAATATTTAAATGTCCACGTGGGCATCCACGTGGACTGATCCATAGGATTTACATGAATGGCGGCTATTCATGTTTGCTGCAATGTTCATGTGGACTTCCACGTGAACTTCTCCATAACACGAATGGCGCACATGAATGGCGGCTATTCATGTTTGCTTCACAATTCATGTGGACTTCCACGTGAACTTCTCCATAACACGAATGGCGCATTTGGAGAATGTGTCATTCGTGTTATTGGTAGTGGGTGTAATCTTTCACATTAATAGTGCATTTTCAAAAGGAGAAATACCTTACTTAAGGAATAAAAATAAAAGCGAACTTATTTTACTAATTTAAATAAAAATTAACTGTACGGCTGTAATTTTTCCGCACACTAGCTATCCCAAATAGTGCGCTATCCAACGCCTAAGTTCATGGTCGAAACCTTGAACTGATATCACTCTAGGCCTAGTACATATAGCCAGTGTAAGGTTTTGTTTTTTAAACCACCCAAGAGCTTTCTCTCTCCTCCATATGCTTACTCTTTTTGACACACCGTGAGCTTCTTTTTCTAAAATTAATTCTCTTTGATTTTTTGTTTGATTCCACTCTTCTAAGGTTTGCAAATCAGTATAGTTACATCATCTCATCCTTTGATCTATTATTTTTGGTAAAAGTCTCTATTTGAACCTTGCATACCAAGTGTTTCACGAAATGCCTCCATGAAAGATGTCAACTTGTTTAGCCACCGAACCCACTCCTATGCATCCTACCACCCGCCAAACTTTCCAATAATCATCCGGGAGTGATTCTAATTTATCTATGTCGTCTCGAGCAGCGGCTTCATCGAGTACACATTGCACTACTTGGTCGATTAGCTACCGTATCGGTGACACTACGCCCAACATCTCCGCTGATCCTCCACGTTGTGAAGGATGCGGTAAGCACTCCATGATTATGCATCTACATCATTTATTCTTAGATCAATTAACTCAAATTTGACGGATACCAACATCACCAAACCGGGGTAGTTGATTTTGATTTCTTTGACAAAGTGCACTAATCGATCTGCGAAGTATTGGGAATTATGGGTTCGGTGCAATTTTGTGGCTACAAGGCCAAGTACTATCCACCACTTGTTCAAGTGTTCTACTCCAACATGAAGACGAGTAGTGATTTTCACCATCAAATTACGTGTCGGGAGGATGACAAGTAGTGATTACTTTAGATAACCTCCACGATATACTTGGACTACCACTTCATGAGCCTACTATCACACTTCACGAAATGATGATGTCATAGTCGTTTAATAATTTATAACTCTTGAGCTCCTTCCATCAAGGTGACGCGATGTTCACTTTCTTTCCTAGCGGTCCCATGGGCACAAACTTTAAGATTTTGTTGCATCTACTTCATTAAGTCTAGCACAAAGTGATCCTTCTGATGAGTGGAAGTAAGAGTTATTTCATCGTGCTTGACATGTATCCTTAGGGCACTCGAGGGACAACCAAATTAGGTTGCCGCACGTCATCATTTCCCTCATGACTTCGACTTCTAGCACTAATCGACACTTGTTGTATCCTTACTTGTTAACTTATTTCTTTGAAGAGGCGGGCGTTGATCTAATCATGTAAGGTGCACCTCTATCCAAGAAGGAGATGATTAGTTTAGCTGCACTGCATGCAATGAAGTGCCGCTACGTTCTTATAGAGAGGATATGGATATGGCTTGACAATATTCTAGTAGGCGTAGAGTAAGGCAGATATGAGTCTCCACATGCCTTGAATCTGGATGTACCATTTGTTGAGCGTGAAGATCATAACTATGACATACTCTTTTCGCAGTAGGGTGAAGGAAATGTTGGTACACACATTGCTCAGGATGGTGTGGATGTTCATCAGGAGATTCCTGCTCCACCTTTTCCACAGCCACTTTTTAAGGCTCCACCATTGAAAGCTCCTCATCCATACCCGCATAATTACATGCCTCAGCCATATTATGGGTTGGCTCCTCCGACTGACATGCTCCTGTATGCTACATACCTTTCTGCCCACCTTGAAAATATGCATGAGTATATGACCCGGACATTGATCGATATCGACATGCTCCTTGATCGTTAGGATTATATTTTTTTATCACATTGAAGGACATATGCTTCCACCTGGGCAGTTATCAAATATAAACATAATAACAGATGATGTTCAAAAGAGATATTGAACAAACTCAAACACCAACAGTGGATCAATAATCAATAAAGATCAAACTGATCAATGTAACAGTACACATTGTACACGATGAAACAATGAAATACAGAAGAACTGTCAATCTTTCTTATTCAATATATCTCAAAATTACATTGTACATTGTTTATATACAAACTCATATGGTGTACATTGTACCCCCTAGTTACAACTACCGAGAACAAACTAAGATAAACCTGTAGTACATTACACCAGAGTATAAGATTCAATACATAGACATCAGTTAACATAAATAGCTACATAAACAGCTCTGTTCCTACATGATATAACTCTACATCCCCCCCTCAAGATGGAAGTCTATGCCAATCACATAGACCCATCTTGGACAATAAATCGGAAAACAAAAGAGCTGGTACAGATTTGGTAAACAGGTCAGCCAACTGTAACCGAGTAGAAATATACTGAGGAAGAACAAATCCAGACTTGAACTGATGTCTAACCAAGTGACAATCAATTTCCAAATGCTTAGTACGTTCATGAAAAACAGATTAGCGAGATAGATGTATTGCATACTTGATTATCACACCAAAGAGGTATTGGAAGGGAAGTAGGAATATGTAAGTCCTTAAGGATATATGAAATCCACAATAACTCACAAACTGTGGAAGACAAACTGCGATATTCAGCTTCAGCAGAGGACTTGGACACAGTAGCTTGTTTCTTAGTTTTCCAAGAAACCAAAGAAGATCCCATGAACACACAATAGCCAGCGATAGATTTCTGAGAAAGAGGACAAGCAGCCCAATCTTAATCACAATAAGCAACAACAGAGAGATCCTGTTGAACATGGAAGAACAGACCCTGGGAAGGAGTACCCTTAAGGTATCGTAAAACATGAAGTGCACCAGACCAATGTTGCTCTGTAGAAAGTCAGGACGAGTGAATCCCAGGTAAAGAAGATGACCAATGAGTCTTCTATATCTATCAACTTCAATTAACAAAGGTGAATCAGGATCAATAAATTTGCAGTCACGAGGGAGTGGAGTAGCAGCTGGTTTAGCCATGAGAAGACCAACATCATTAAGTAGATCAAGAACATACTTGCGTTGATGAACGTAAAGACCTGAAGAAGATCGAACCAATTCCAAACCCAAGAAATAACGAGCTTGACCAAGATCCTTAATGGTGAACAATGTATGTAAGAATGTCTTAACTTGATCAATTAACTCAAATGAAGTATCAGTAAGAAGAACATCATCAACATAAACCAACAACACAAAAAATTGACCAGACGTGTTGTAAGTAAACAAGCAGGGATCATGAGCAGATTGATTAAAACCAAAAGATTGAAGTTTAGTTGTAAGCTCATGATTCCATTGTCGAGAGGCCTGCTTTAAACCATACAGGGATCTTTGAAGCTTGCAGACTTGATTAGGTGAAGCCAAATTATAACCATCAGGTGGCTTCATGTAAACATCTTCATCTATATAGCCATGTAAGAAGGCATTGTTAACATCCAATTGATGTAAGGGCCAATCTCGAGCAGCTGCTAAGGATAAAATAATTCTAACAGTGACATTCTTGGCAACTGGAGAGAAGGAATCGGTATAATCAACACCTTCAATTTGGTTAAAACCTTTTGCAACCAAACGAGCCTTACATCTATCCAAGGAACCATCAGGATGAAGTTTAACCTTGTAAACCCACTTAAAACCAATGGTTTTTTTTACCAGGTGGTGGAGTAGTAAGACTCCAAGTACCATTAGTTTCCAAAGCCTGTAACTCCTTATTCATTGCTTCAACCCAAACAGGATCATGTTGAGCTTGAATATAACTAGTAGGCTCCTTTATATTTGAAACAGCAGCCAAGAAGCACTTGTAACTAGCAGTGATGTTTGGAGAATGAAGAAAAGGAAATGTAGGAGGGGTACCAGTAGATAGAGGAATTGTTGTATAAGGGAAAACAGATGCCTCTACATTGTTTAGAACAAAATCATTCATCCAAAGAGGCTTATGAACTGCACGAGTACTTTTCCTAGTAATAACAGCAGTAGGAGGCAGAACATCTTCATGTAAATCATCATTAGTATGAGGTACTAATGCATCATTAGTAGGTACAGAAGAGACAGCTTCAGGGACATCAAAACATGTTTCATTGATAGGTAAATCTTGAGAAGGAGGTACAGTAGCTGATGTAGGAGCAATAGGAGCTGGAATGTCTCTCAAGGAATCAGAATTATCTCCATAAGGAATAGGCACAGACACCTTGAACTTGCAAAGATCTTTATGAAAAGGAAACTGTTTTTCAAAGAAAATCACATCTCTTGAAACAAAACATGTATGTGTGGCCATGTTATACAGTCTATAAGCCTTTCGTCCAGGAGAATAACCAATGAAGATACACTTAATAGCTCGTGAATCCAACTTAGATTTGCTTGGTGAAACATTTGTAGCAAAACACAAACAACCAAAAGTCTTCAAAGAAGAATAATTTGGTATTCTTCCAAATAAAAGACAATAAGGAGACTTCCATTTCAGTAACTGAGAAGGTAATCTGTTAATGATGTATGTGGCTCTAAGAACAGCATCTCCCCAGAATTTTGTGGACAAATTAGACTAAAAAATCAAGGCTCTTGTAACTTGCAGTAAATGTCTATGCTTTCTTTCAACTACACCATTTTGCTGAGGTGTATATGGTGTTGATCGTTGATGAACAATTCCCAAACCAGAGAACAAAGCATGACAATCTTTATTACAAAACTCAGTACCATTATCAGTCCTAATGGTTTGAACTGAGACCTTGAAATGAGTTTGAATGTAAACTATAAACTGTTTGATGATGTTGCCTGTCAAAGACTTATGTTTCATCAAAAATGTCCATGTGAATCGACTAAAATCATCCACAATAGTCCAAAAATAATGAGCTCCTTGAATGGAAGACTGCTTATATGGTCCCCATATATCCATATGTAACAACTGAAAAGGACAAGAAGTTTGAATAGAGCTCATCACTGGAAAAACCATTCCGCATTGTTTGGACATCTGACAAACATCACAAGGTTCAGTATGTTTTACACTTGAATGACTGTTAAGTAACATATCAAGTTGTCTTGTTACATGAACAGAAGGGTGCCCCAATCGTCAGTGCCATGAAAAATTATCAGTAGCATTATTACAGTAGGCTAATGATAATTCTGAAGGAGACACAAATGAAGCAATGACATCTTTATGAAAAGAACTGGAATCCAGTATGTATAGCCCTCCAATCATCCTTCCCACAGCTAGAACTTGAGAACTCTCAATGTTCTGTATAGCATAAAACGATGGATAAAAGAGGAACAAGAACTTGAAAGTCTTTTATATAAGCTACCTGTAAAATCAGATATAGCTGAATTCACATGTGTAGAAGCTCCTGCATCTGAAACAGACTTTCCTTTCATGAAATTCTCAATCCCCTGATGTATCATCGCTGCTATATTAGACTGAAAATCTTCAAATTGAGGTGATCCTGCATCTTGTATATCCAGAGGTGATTCCATCAAATTCACAAAAGACTTTGAATTATTTGACATCTGCTTCTTGTCAAGGTCTTTTTTGTACCGATCTGGAAATCCATGAAGTTTGAAACAAGTTTCTTTTGTGTGCCTTTTTGCCTTACAAGGATCACAAAACAGATCATCTTTATTGACAAATTTCCTTTGATTTCCTTTTCCAGCAAACCTATGAACATTTGCTGAACCAGATGAACCTGAATTTATCTTGGTAGTTTTCATCATCATGTTGTATCTATCATAGGTGAATAGCTAATGTGTACCTCCTTTTGTTTTTCAACTCTAAGAACCATAGAGTAAGCTTTGTTTATACTTGGCAATGGATCCATCACCAATATTTGATTACGAATATGATCATACATATCATTCAAGCCCGTCAAAAACTGCATCAGCCTATCATTAGACTCCAGAACAGCCATTGCTGCTGATGCTCCACATTCACACACAAGTAAAGGAACTAAACAACTCAGTTCATCCCAAAGTTTCTTAAGTTTTGTATAGTACTGTGAAAGTGATAGATCTCCTTGACTTATAGAAGCAATATCTCGTTTCAATTGGTACAAGAGAGGACCATTACATTCTCCAAACCTTTCTTTTAATTCATTCTATAGATCAAAAGAAGAGGTTGTACAAAGGAAGGCTTCAACAATATCCTTTGAAATAGAATTCAAGATCCAAGAAGTGACCATATAATCCACCTTGATCCATCGATCAAGATTAGGATCGGTAGATTCTGGTTTTAAACATCTACCATCGATGAAACCAATCTTTGTTTTTGCACCTAACGCAATCATCATAGCTCGACTCCAAGACAAGTAATTTGAACCAGTAAGAGAATTGGAGACAAGTACCATACCAGGATTATCAGATCCTTGAAGAAGATAAGGACTCTCAACTCCAAGATCACTTGTTTCAGGAGCTCTCCCTGCTCCATTTCGAATTGAAGAACTTACGGAACCATGAACAGATGCCATGTTCAGACAATCAATTCAACCAAAAAACAACACAAATCAAGAACTGTAGAACCTGCTCTGATACGATGAACAAACTCAAACACCAACAGTGAATCAATGATCAATAAAGATCAAACTGATCAATGTAACAGTACACATTGTACACGATGAAACAATGAAATACAGAAGAACTGTCAATCTTTCTTATTCAATATATCTCAAAATTACATTGTACATTGTTTATATACAAACTCATATGGTGTACATTGTACCCCCTAGTTACAACTGCCTAGAACAAACTAAGATAAACCTGTAGTACATTACACCAGAGTATAAGATTCAATACATAGACATCAGTTAACATAAACAGCTCTGTTCCTACATGATATAACTCTACAGATATTATAAAAAAGGAAAAAATAAATTATACTCGTAGACGCAGTAAACTCGGAGTTTTAACTCGCCCTGCTCTAAGCTTTCGATAAAGAGAGGCAGGATCATATCCACCACTTCTGATTTATTAACAAAAACATTTAAATCATCCAACATGCGTATAACATAAAGCTGCACAACTGGAATAACCTGTTTCTCATTCCCATCCCGAAGATAGAAAGATATTAAAAGATTCAAGAGCATAATATCGGCAATAACCGTCAAAGAAAAGAAATAAAAATCAGTACCATTGGTAAGCAAATAAGTATGATTGTGCTCATAAAATGAGAACTGAAAGCTAGGCCAACAATGAAGACAACAAAGCCTCAGTCCGCAATTATTTGGGATTAGCTACACCGTTTCTACTAAAAAAAACTTTTATTTAGACCCCCCAATAGTAAGACGCACATTTGCACCTACATATTTTCATTCACATATTATGACTTGTATATTCTCAACTACATATTTTAAATACAAAGTTATCACTCACAAATTTAAGAAGCATAATATAATTCGCATTATCAATGAGTAGAATCCATGCATGTGAAGAAAATTAACCTGAAGAATGTCGTATAATTCTTTTTTGACGTGATACAATTAATATTTAAAAACAAATGGTTCAGCTCGTTTAGCTCGTTAGACTTCTTCGCAGTAGAGTTTATAGAAGCATATAGTTAGGGGGAGTACTAGTTGACTCTATTGGTTAGGGTAGCTTTAGATTAATCATGTTATTGAGAGTTCATTTTGGGGTATTTATGTCAACTCTCTATTTTACTTCTGCATGTGCTACATCATGCCATTATTTCTATACTATGTACTTATTACATGACATGAATTTTGGGTATCTCTAAGTAATTTTTTATGAATGAATGGTATTTTATCTAACTTTTACATCTCTTTTTAATCGTATGATTATAAAGGTTGTGATTGGTCATTGTTAGACTACTATGTCAAAATTGTGTGGTCAAGATGGGATTGTTTCCTCTCATTTAGAGAAGATACCTATTGGGCCCCTCGATATGTAAACTGATAAATGGACTTGTATAATGAGTTGATTTTATCAATGACACTTGACAATTTTAGTCTATGCGAAGGTAGATTCTAGTAGATCAAACTATAAGAGTGACATTCCACGTCTTATTTTTTATCGAAAATATATCATGTGATAAAAATTGTCTATAAGGTTGTATCGATTTATTTAACTTCTGCACTTAGGTGGTCGTAATGACTTATTAGAGATCGCTTATGGCATGTGTGTCGAGAAGAGTTTTCATTCATTACCAATATTGTACGAACCTATTGAGTTGCACATAAAGAATGGATCTACATGATTTACAATAGTCCAAATTTGTGAAATATATATGACAAATTAAACTCATGATAGAAATACCCATATAGTGTGTTATATTATTGTTCTTTTAATTAGCGGTATATTAGTAATCCACTCGACCGCTTGATTATAATTGTTGTATAAATAGATGTAAAGTGGGAATTAAAGCATATATAGGCATCTTAGGTGAAACGCAAAAAGGTTTAGGGTTATCTCTGGAGGTTCTTGACTAAAGGAGAGATGAGAAGATATTTTTTATCTCTCAGAGCTAGCATTTCGGATTGTAGTCGTCCGTTTGTATATGGATACTGGTAAAGGATGCTCATCTTTGGCAGCATCTTGAAGATTGATCAACCAATAATGGCATACCTTAAGTTTTTCATCAAATAAGGTATAATTTCTCTACTATTTTTAGTTTAATGGAATGGATAAGATCCTGGTTCGGGAATGTTCAAAAAAAGTTTCAAAAACTTTCAGCGATTGATCCCCGAAATCCTATAGTGGTATCAAAACATTTGTTTCACTTCAATTGTACTTTGATAGATTGATTTCTTCCTATATATGTAATATAATTGATAAAGCATGCCTAATGGTTTAGAAATTGAAATATATATTATATATTTTAAACTCATTATTTTTTTTGTCAAAGTTAAATTCGTTATTAATTTATGCTGGTCACGACACTACTTTAAATTCTTGTGGTTTTTTTTACGATAACTTTTTCACATAACTACAATGGTAGCCCATATAATGGGTGGCATGGCTAGGCCGCAGGAGACTAACATGCATAGTATGTGCAGATGTTAGTGCAACATACATGCATTGAAGATCACCAGCACTTTAATAAGATCCCACACAATTGAACACTTATTTGTGTTGATTACGCTCGTGACCTTTTTTTTTTTCAAATAAAATTGTTGGTGACGTGGTGCCACTAATCACTCACATGGTATGAGTCCATTACCATAGGAGTTTTAATGGCGCACTACTCCTTTGTAGTTGTGAACACTCCTAGAATTTAGGTGATTCACGCCACCTCATGCCTTGTATGTGAAACAAATAAATGAAAACTGGTAATTTCATCATCCTATATTTTGTAATAAGGTGTCACGGTCTCATGTTATTGGAATTATAATTGATATCTAATAATCTCTCAAATCATAATGTGGTGTTGCGTAAATTGGTTCCGCACTTGTCGTGCAAGAGTTACGGGGTAGCCTTCAGCCGAACAACACTCCATTGAAATAGGGATCAATTAGATTGACCGTTAATCATGTTTTATCTATGTGGCCAATGGAGATTGGCAATAGCTTTTGGTTTTATATAATATGATTCAATTTTAGTCCCCGTTTTAAAGTTGTGATTTGATTAGTTAATCTTTGAAACATGGACACCAAACACATATATACGATTAATGCAATTTTTCTTGTGGTGGGTTTAGGGCGGAACCAGAAAATCTTATTAGAGGGCAAATTTCAACCTTAGGGGGGTGTATTCAATTGAGATTTTAATAGACTTTTAGTTACTTTTATAAGTGGATGACTTTTATAGACTTTTAGAGACTTGTAGATTTTTGTAGACTTTTTAAAACTTTGATAGACTTTGATAGACTTTATTTTTAATGACTTTTAGTAACTTTAATGGACTTTTGTAAGGACTTTGATAGACTTTGATAAACTTTTATTTGGATGACTTTTGATAAACATCCATGTAAATCTCAAATCGAACAGGAGTATGTGCCCCGCTTTTCACCATCTTCAACCTTTGCTTCGTTCTTCCTTTGTCTCTCCTCACTGCCTTGCTTTGAATCTCTCTCTCTCAATCCCTTCTCTCGTTCTCTCTCAATTTCGCCCTATGGTGAATAAAGAAGAAAAAAAGAAGACGGGACTATTAATTTTGATTTTAGGGACTGTGTATGTGTGGGTGTTTGTGTGATTGAGGGAGAGGGATGTGGTTTCATGGACTACTATTATTGCGACGTATGTGCAAATGGGTCAAGAGAATCATGCAATTCAGACATTCCTTCAAATGAGAAAATATGGTGTTATTCCTAATGAATTTACTCTTGCTGCAGTTATCTCAGGCCGTGCCAACCTTGGAGAAATTGAGTGGGGTGAGCAACTACATGGTCATGTTCTACACATGGGTCTCGCGGATTCTCTCTCCGTTGCAAATGCGATCGTGGTCTTGTATTCAAAGTGTGAAAGATTGGATTCAAGTTCAATGTTGTTTCATGGGATGGCACAGAGAGATGTTATCACATGGAGTACCATAATTGTAGGCTACTCTTAAGCTGGACATTGTGAGGAGGCCTTTCGGTTTTTCTCTAGAATGAGGAGGGAAGGACTGAAACCAAATGAGGTTACTTTAGCAAGTCTATTGAGCGCCTGTGGAAACGTCGTAATTCTTGAGCAAGGCAAACAACTGCATGCCCTGGTCCTGTCTCTCGGCCTAGATGAGGATGTTTTGATAAGCAGTGCCTTGATCAATATGTACTCCAAATGTGGGAGCATAGTAGAGGCTTTAAGGATATTTGAGGCTACTGGAAATGAAGAGATCGTTTCGTGGACAGCAATGATTAATGGTTTTGCTGAGCATGGCCATAGCAAAGAGGCTATCGATCTATTTGAGAGAGAGAAAGAGAGCGAGAGAGATTTCGCGATGAGAGAGAGAGGCGACGAAGAAGAAAAAAAAAGTCTCCAAAAGTTTTTCGTGGAGGCTAAGAGATGGAGAAGACTTTCAACATATATAGGGTTAGGTAAAAAGTCTCCAAAAGTCATCGAAATACACAAATCTACAAAATTTCTAAACAAATTTAATACCCCTTACAATTAGAGAGTTTACAAAAGTTTTAATTGAATACCCCAAAACTTTTAGAGACTTTTTAAAAGTCTCTAAAAGTTCACATTGAATACACCAAACTTTTAGAGACTCTCTAAAAGTTTTAATTGAATACCCCTAAACTTTTTTAGTCAATAAAAGTAGCCAAAAGTCTATTAAAATCTCAATTGAATACACCCCTGTTAAATTTTTTTTTCAAACAAAAAATATATTAGTATGAAAAATAACTATAAAAAAAAATTCACAATGCTACACTCAAGACACTTTAAATACATCATTTTTTTTACACAATGCTACAGTTATTGTATTTGGAGCGTGTGTCGACCATAGAGAGGACGGGAAGGACGAATGTATAGGAGTATTATAGGTGGTCTCGGTGGTTAGAGGCGACTATCCCCCCCCTCCCCTCCCCCAATCCGCCTCTGGTGGGTCCCATATGATGAGACAACAGTCACTAATAACAAAATTAGATAGATGTGGTGGTGGTACAAATAAGTTAATTTGATTAGCTATTAAAATAAGCTAAGGTCTAGGATGTATATCACTACAAGAAAATGCATTAAATAGCAGGAATAGCGACGGGCTATTACCCATCGCAATTTAGTGACAGGTCAGCGACGGGGCCCATCGTTGACCCGTTGATTGTTTTAGCGACGATCCCCATTGCTAATTGTTGGGTCGCGTAATAAAACATTTGCTCCCCACATGAGAGTGGGATCCACATTTCTCACTTACACCCTAAACCCTAATCCATTCCACATATAAATTCTCTACTTCTTCTCCCTCTCTTTCCAGACTCACATATCCCTCTCTTCTTGTTCTTCTCCTTCCCTCGCCGCCTTGCCACCTCCGTCTCCCTCCCTCATCTTTTCCCTCTCTCGTTCACCGCCTCGTCGCCTCACAAAGATCGCTCCTCTTGCGTCTCTTCCTCGTCGCCTCACCGCCTCCCTTTTCCTCCCGCAACTTTGCCTCGCCACCTCTTTCTCCTTCCTACGATCGCCTTGCCGCCTCATCCCTCCCGCGTCTCTCGCTCGCCCCCTCATCTCCATCCAAACCTCTCTCGCCTAATCTCTTCGTCGTCACATTGTTGTTGTTGATTTGTTTTGTTAAATGTTCTTTTTTATTTTTTTAAATCTCATATTTTGATGTTGTTGTTTTGCTTTGTTTTTGTTTGTTTTTATGTTGTTGTTGATTTGTTTTGTTATTTTGATTTGTTTTGTTTCTTTTTAAGAAATCAATATTTTGATTTGAAAGTTTACTATTTATTTTTTATTTTTTTTATGAATTAGTCTAAATATAGCGACGGGGTTTAGCGAGGGGACCCCGTCGCTAATCCCGTCGCTACCTCTGACACCCAAATAGCGAAGAAGGGGTTAGCGACGGGCTTTCCTGTCGCTATTTAATACAGCAATGGGTCGTACAGGATTAGCGATGGATTTTCCCGTCACTAATCAAGTACTTTTTGTAGTGTATATTAATAAGATTATTTAATTAAAAAAGTTTTTACTAAAGGAACTCCAATTAATATTATTGTGGCATTGTTTTTATCGATTTGATTGGTGAAGATTAAAATAATAGTAATAAGATTATTTAATTAAAAAGGTTTTTACTAAAGGAACTCCAATTAATATTATTGTGGCGTTGCTTTTTATCGATTTGATTGGTCAAGATTAAAATAATAATATTTCTTTATAAGATGCTTGTGTACATGAAATTGTTTCTTGTATTTATTTTATGATTCTTATTTTATGCATATTGGGTATAGGATATTGTATGATTGAATAGATGCTAGAATTAATTATCATAAAATGCAAAGATTATAAAACTCATTAAAAATGTCTTGATTAAAATTTGAAGTCAATGGCACCTAATTTTTAAAACACTTGTCAAGGCTTTGATCACATCAATATGGGTCTGCCTTCGCTTGGTGTATTGTGTTATCTCGACAAGGCAAGTCGGGTAATGATTTTCTGAATGTTTAAATTTGTTTGACTAATTAATAAAGCCATCAAAACAGTTTTAGGCTTTAAGCATATAGATGAGACATAAGATATTGTGACATATAATGTCTAGGTCTCATAAAGAACCTAAAGGTAGCATGTGATGCAATTTGTAAAGGTTACCTACCTAAATAACTTGATTTTGAGTGTCATGTCCTATTTGTCTCAAATTATGCAAAATATGGGTCTTAGTCCACTAAATCGATATGTATGAAGGTTATTGATTTAGTGAGAGTTTAATTACTTAGTAATAAATTATTATGCATTATATTCTAGTTATAGGTGTTAGATTCCTAGTAACACTAATCCATAGTTAATGTGATCAATCCTTGATAAGGATAAAATGATGTCCAAGACTATTCTATTTGATTTGATTGAACATTAATTTATATATGTAATCAACCATAAAAATAAGGATGTATGTCCTAAATAAATGGTTCTTGTAGAACCACCATCTACTATTACAACAATGGTGTATCAAGTTAGCAATAATGTATATAGACTTCTTAGAAGATCTGAAATTATGGAACCTCATGACATGGCCTTGACGTTGAAGGAAATGTTCCAACAGTAAGTTATCCAAAATAAAGTATAAGAATACTAAATTCCTAGATTCTTGTAAAATGGTTTAGAGCCTATCAATATATCTTTGTGTTTGGAACATAAAGGTTTAGATTGATTATCTAAAAAGCCTTTAATCTCCTTATGTCAATTGTCGGTTTAAGATTTGATCTATAATTCATCAAAATAGTATTCAACTATATAATATGAATAACATGAAGAAATCTGTTTAAAGTTGCATGTGATGTTAAGGAGACAAATTTTTAAGAAAAACTCTTAGACATGTATTTGACGGCTCATAATAGAAAGAAACTTAATATAGAAAAGATAAAGGGAAGGTAAATTATATTAAAGGCTTTTGTCGGATACAAAAACCTTAGTAGTGGGCTGGACTTTGCCTTGTTCTAAAGAAAAGCCCTAAAGGAAAGATTTTGTTATTCAGAGATGAAAATGTACATTTAAAAATGAATTATGAATTCTGTCATGAAGATATAATTTTTAATTGTTATGAACATTTCAAAAGGAAGTATAAAATTAACTCAGCAAAGCTATTAGTTCACTTGATAAGATCAAGGTGGAAAATAATTAAGCAAAGAATTTAATGACCATTTTTGATATTGTGATATCATCTCACATAATTCCACCAAAAACTTCATTTAAGAATTGGTGTTTTTTGAAAGGAAAAATCGAACTATAGGATATAACTCGATGTATGATGTGTGACACAAATCGTCTTATGTCTCGTTAAGGCTATACTTTAGAAATCCCTACGCTTTCACCAAAACTTATTTTATTGAAGTGATTAGAGGTGGAAAGATTTACGTAAGATGCTAAATCACTAAGATATTAAAAACTAAATCATGTTAAGTATTTATTTGTTGTCTGTCATAATGATATTGCTTTATTTTACACATAAATCTTGTTAAGTGTTTATTTGATATCTATTGTAATGATATTGCTTTTATCCTACATAGAAAAATTGTTTGTTACTTAGAATGATGTATTTTTAATGAAAGTTTATTACAAAGACATTAGTGGGAGTAAAGTAAATCTTGAGATGTTCAAGAATTGCAAATGAACACTGAACCGCTTGTGGAAGCTTAACGAATTTTTAAACGGGTTGAGTATATACTAGTAACTCTTGCCCGATGTAAATCTGAAATAATAAGAAATCAGCCAGAGAGATTTGAGATCCTTATTGTAGATAATTGTGATATATTTTTATACTGGAACAAATGAGTCACCACTTATTAATAGGTTATTTCCTGAGTAGATAGGATCGAAAGGCTAAGTGTTAATGAACTCTAACTTTTAATCCATGTATATTATTCATGTTTGGAACTTGATTGATTTACTTGAAGGTGGTATGACCATTGGATGTAAATATTTTTCTTTAGAAGAAAAGTGACATGAATGGTAAAAGTGCATACTTAAAAAGCACGGCTTTTCGAAAAGCTTCAACCTAAATCAGAGATGATAATGATAAAATTTCTCACTGGTAGCTAAACTCAAGTTTAAGAATTCTAAATGTCATTGCTTCATAGTTCAACTATAAGATATCACAAACATATTTCAAAATAGCATTGTTCTATTCTTCCTAGAGATGTGTATGACATAACTTAAGAGTTTTGATTATCTTAAAAATCTTAGAATGGTGTACAAGCTTAAAGGATCCATTTATGGATTCTAGAGAGCTTATCTGAGTTGGGATCTTTGTTTTGATAAAATAATTAGTGAATTAGTTTCATTGAATCAAATATGTGCCTTGTATAGGTTCGTGATAGTGTATTATCTTTCTAAATTTGTATGTTAATGATATATTATCCATTAATAACGATGTCCTAACCTTGCTGAATGTTAAGTCTTGGTTAAGGAAAAGTTTCTCAACAATATACTTTAGATAATTTGGCCTAGGTTTTTAGGATAGAGATCTGTAAAGATAGATCTTATAGGCTAGTTGGTCTAAGATAAAGTGCTTGTATAAACAAAGTACTAAAAAAGTTTCAGTGTGCCAGATTCTAGATTCTTAAAAGAGTTCTTAATTATTTCTTATAACATAAGTCCTAGCAAGACTCAATTCTTAGAACAAATGATGAGGGAGATAATGTAAGTAAGATCACATACACATTGGTAATGGGAAATCATCACATATGTTATATATAGCATTTAATTTGATGACATATAATTTGAGCAAAACATATAAATATCTCATAGATTTCGGTGAAAGTCACTTGATATCGATTCATAACATTCCTAACTATATAAGAAGCACTTGAGAAACTTTATTGGATTTGAAAGAGGATTGGAAGATGTGATTGTCGTAAATGGTTACAAAATGCAAACTTTCAAATTAGTATAAATAATTAAGATCGCTGCATGGTTGTGTGTTATCTTTGTAGGAAAATGCATTAAAATGGAAACATTCCAAGCAAGACACTATAATAAGTTCAACAACACAAACAAAGTACTTAGTAGCATTTAATGCAGCCAAAGAAAAATATTTTGATCATGAAGTTTATAATAAAATAAGATGTGGGTCCAAGTGTTGGAAACATTGTTGGTCTTTATTGTAAAACTAATAGAAAAAGTTAGGTTATGGAACCCAAACAACATTATAGATCTAAAAAATCACTCGGATATTTTTTGTCTCGTCCTAGAAAGAATGTGCACCAATATTAAACAATGTCATAGATACATAAATAAACTTCTTGTTGTAACAACGCATTAAGGCCACAATATTGAGCGACTCGTGTTGGACGTGTACAATAATTTCCCCTATATATTATACTTAATGTATTTTGTAGTAATGACAAGTGAGAATCGTCTCCATATAGATTTATCAAACATCTCTAAGAAAAAATGACTTTAAAAGGTTTTTATTATTTTTACTTTACTTTAATTTAATTAATTAAAACATTAATTAAACTAACTAATAACTAACTATAATATAATAATAATCAACTATCTTATCTTACCTAACACCTTTCAAATTCAATAATTAAATAGATTCAATTCAATAATAAATAAATATCTAAACAAACATCCAAAACAATGAAACATAAACCCATTTTGCATTCCAAATATATTACTTATGCCATATATTTATGAGCTACTTTATAAAGTATCATAGATCATTAAATTCTAATTATAAGTAAGTAAACAACCTTTAGCTAGCCATATGTTCTCCTTATACCGGTGGAAAAGCCACGTTCTAATTTTATTTAGGTAACCACTTTGCATACAAAAAGCATTAACTTCACGCAATAAAACCAAATCACACATTATGAAAACTTCGAACTACTAAATCTAAAATTTTCGGGGGCCACTTCAACATCAGATTTATATCACGAATTCACCTAGAATATCTAAATGGTGTTTGCCTTTCAAACATTTCTAGTTACTACTTAAAATAGATAATGAAACCAAATATCACAATACATATTCTAGACTATGCATGCAATACAAATATCATCATTGAAATCAATAGGTAATAACCTATTAAATTAATGAATCAAATAGTACTATTGATTTAAAGCATTAAGCACACAATCATCTTATCATAACTTCATAGAAAAATGGATCTAGTTCACGTTTGGACTTTTTTTAGATCAACTAACACTCATAATCATAAATAGCATTACAATAATATAAAGAAAAGACATAGATAAATACATCTTGAATAAAATACTTAAAATCTTCAAATCTTCTCCAAAACCAAAGAACAATAACGCAATAACTAAATAATAAAAAATGGCTACTCGAGCAAGGTTATATTGATCTAAGTACTCAAAGGCAACTAATTTCATAACCCTCGATCTATATATATAGTATTCTAGGTAGTAAACATCTTAAACCAACTCAAACAACTCGTAGTTATCTTAAATTCTTGAAATCTTCTCTAGAGATTCCTAGCGATTTATTTGTGAATGGAATAGTTAGGAGAATCCATAATTTTGAGGTCTCTGGGATCACCAATTTTGCCAGTAATTTTGAGTCCTTTAAGAATCGCTGGGAATTGTTAGTATAAAAACTCAGTTCTCCCTTACTTCCATGGTAATGATTCTTTGCGTACTTTTCTAAATTGATTAATTCTTTCATAACCTTTGCTTTGTTCATTTCTTCATATTCTCTATTTATTACCTTAAATAATAAAAATAAGAAAAAAGCTCATGTAATACAGTCTTTTACATCTAAAATCATTCGAAAATGAATTATAAAGCATGTCTAATTATTGAATTGTCAAATACCTCGTAACTCAGAAGTTTGACGTCCTGATCAATGGAATAATCTCAATCATATTATATTTTCTTCCCTTGTCCTTAAAATAAAAATATATGACCTTCATAAAAATAAGAATCATGATAGAATAGAAAGAACTAAAGTACAACACCTTTATTTGATATTTCAACCTCCAGATGGTGCAATAGACCTCGGAATTTAAAGTTAAAGTCATCACCAAGGTCAAGGTACTACATAATTTTTTTCAATATCCACTGAGAAGCATCAAGCTTATGATAACTAATATAGAATCTCAAGATACAAAAATCAATAAATCAATCTCATTTTCTAATAATAAATAAAATATCACCACAATCAAAGTCAAGAGGAACTTTTATTCACCAATAATCATCATTTCATATTAATTCGTTGCAATAAAAAGATATACTTCACTTAGCTATAAACACTCGAGCTTAATCTTTTATTTTTGAAGAGCTTTTCATAGACTTTCATCATTTTCTTATATCTCTCTTTCTTTCTTTTTCAATTATAAATATTCATTTTATTCTTTATATTGTATACCTACGGTTCCCTGCTCCATTTCTTTTCGAATATGTAGATCTCTCTATTGTTTTCATTTAAAACTCTTAATAACTCTTCTTACTTTCACTATAGTTAGGGAAGTACTCTTTCCAACTGCTATTTCCTATTTTTCTCCTCAATTGTGGCATAAAATCTTTTCAATTTATATATATAAAAACTTGATTAATAATCTTTGTATAATAAGATTCTTAGCAATCTGTCTTGTTAGTTTCGCACTATCATTTCGATCTTCTACCCATTATAATGTATAACACTAAGTAAATAATCCCCTCTAAACTCCTCTAGTATATACATAATCTAGGTAAAGTCAAATAGATATAACAATTCCTTTCCATCATAAAATTTTTATTTTCATGTGTTATAATAATATATCACTTGCATTTCTATTCAAATCGTATTATATTCATATTCCTAACTAAATAAAGTAAAGTGAAACTGAAAAATGCTATCTATATTGTGGAAGATTTTTGAAACAATCACAATGTTAAACTAGGTTCTACCTCTTATTTCTTTCATACTTCACTTTTTCATTTTTTACTTCCCCTAATACCTCCAAACTCATTCTAAACATTGTCTTCAAGGTTTAAAAATTAAGTCGAGTTTTCAACAAAAATAATAATACCTCGTGAAACATAGCAAATAAATTAAATAAATAACTAACTAACACAAGAATGAATTGAATAATTAAAGACGATTTAAATGTTTCCATGCATCATAGAATAGACTTCAGCTCATCGATCCAAATCATTGTATCAGATTTTTAACATACTAAAGCAAATGTATCACATTGAGAACATATACCACATGAATCGAATCATAGTACTACAAACATAGACCTCTTTTTATAACAATCAGGAATAGATTACACAAAGAAGAATAAAAATCTCATAATTATCGTCCAAACATCGCATCATCACTGGAGTAATGGAACATGAATGTTGGCTCTTCCATCGTACGTCCTCCTAGATCTGCGTCACTTTGATTCATTGATGCTTTGGGCAATTTCGCGTTGCTTCTAGAACCTAAACTCTTGATGACTTGGAGTTCTCTTATGATTACACAAGATTGGCCCCATCAAGACATTTTTGTTTCATCCACGTACATGCCAGGGAAGTCCTCTCCAAGTGGCTTTGGGCCCTGGTTCGTCTACTTGTTGTATGGGGCAATTATGCATTCTTTCCAAATTTCTTTGGTTTTCTTCCCGTACAACACTTCTCTTCATGGTCTCTCTCCTTTAAGTAGTGTTTCTCTCTCGTTCCTCCTCCTAGTCAATATATCCCAAAACCTTCTTGGTTTTCTCAATGACTTCATCGGTGATGGTCTTATCGAGGAGAAAATCTAACTTGACTCCTCTCATCAAAACTCGATCTTGCTTGCAAAAATCAAAATCATCAAGGGAAAGGAAGTCATTTCTTTTTTCTAAATGGTCATGGCATTCATAATCAATTCATAGATTATCTTGCCAACATCTATATACCCGGTCCCTTGGACTATGTGGTATAAAAAAGTTGCCCATTAGTTCACTGTCATAATGTTGTAAACTAGGCTGTAGGCTCGCATTCAAGAAAATGCTCCAAGATTTGGTAGTTTTCCTAAAATACTTGGATTGTATATGTTTCGGCTACCCGTCTGAATCAAAATGGAAACCATGCCTGGAATAGCTTCTAAACTATTCCTAATGGTTTCGTTGGGAACCCCGAGTCTATGCATGTATTCAAGTTTTGGGTACTCATTATTCTGTCTCAAATGAACTTCTGGTAAACTACAATACCGATTTATTCTTTCAATTGAGTAGTCCACTGGTCTTCCTCGGACTATGGCTATTGCTTTATTTTCATCTCCGTCCCTGTTTGCATGGAACTATCTTACTAGTATTGCACTCCATTTCAATCGAGGACCCCGCGTCGTTATCGATGTTGTAATCCCTAGTTAACAACCCCCAAAGCTATTAATAAGATGAATAGCGACATTTGCCAAAATCATAATCAATTCATAGCTTTGGCTTTAATGAGATTATGGACATGAAAAGTAGGTGTCTCCTCAATCTTTTCCTCTCCTTTCGAGTCATAGTTAAATCTTGAAGGTTGAAAAGGTTCTCTAGTGCTCTAATTCGAGGGTTATTCACCGAACATCTTGTAGGAATAATTAGTTTTGGTGGGGCTTTGGAATTTTTTTGTGTTTCTCTACTAGTTGTGCCTTTCCCTTCTCCTCTCAAGAACTTCTACCTCTAACTTTGGCCATTGTTTCAACTTTCTAAACTCACAAGATTAAATATTAAAGAAACATGTAAATGATAGAAACAACATTGTCAAAATTAATTCGATAAAATTAAAGACTTAATTTTTGTGAAATCCGAGAATTTCATAAACTTTATTAGGTGACTAATTAAGTATTTTTAGCTTTTATTTAGAGTTTAAGTATATGAGGTGGGACCCATAATTTTCGGACCCGTGATCATAAGGTACATTTTAGTTTTTTTGTTTTGTGCTAAATGTGCATATTATACGATATGTTGTCATCAAGTCTATGTGTTAAAGAGTATTCTTAATTTGTCATTATGTGTGTGTTTGAAGGGCACAAGTGAAATGGAAAATTATTAGTTTCTCTAAAATTGGTAAACAAGTGTTAAGTATCAGGTGAGGGTTTTGCCTCAGTTTACATGCAAGTCGAGATCAGTGGTATTGTAAAATGAGAACAAAGTTTGTGCAAGACTTTACCTAGAGCTTTATGTTGGTTGGCGGTGGTCAAGGTTAAGAGCGGGTCCAAGTTGGTGTTAGTTTGATTTAACATGGTAGGAGAACTGGTTCACAAGGGTTCGGTATGTCATGCACAAAGTTACGATTTTTGGAGTTTTGGCTAACCAAAACCAAATTTATGAATGTTACATGGAGTTGGACTATTTCGTTCAGATGTAGGCTCAATTTGGTGACAAAGTTGAATCCAAAACGAGCACCGTAAGACAAAACACCTCAAAATAGGGATTTTGAGAATTAATAAATAAAAACAATTCAACTACTAACAAGCAGTTAAGGTTTTATATATAAATAGAAAAAAATAAAAGAAATCATACTCATTTGAAATGTTCTAACAGTGCTTTTACAAATTTGGTTTCTAAACCTCTAAAATCTTTTTTTCCAACCGCAATCTCTCGACGTCCAATTCTCACTTGGTTTCTCTCTACAAAACTATAGAGCATCATGAGACGCTCAGTTCATGCTATCTTTCAACGAACGAAATGAGATTTTCGTCTTAAGATTTGGTAAATTCTCCATTCAATGCATTTTCCCTCAATTCAATATGAATCCTCGCAATTTCTTGATTTGTTTCACGAGCTTTTTATAAAAATTGATAAGGATTGTTGTGAATTGGTATATAGGATTAATTTTGACTAATTTGGAATAAATCCAACTAGCATGGGTTAGAGTTTTAACAAATTGAACTAATGTGATTTAGTCGATAACTATTTGGTGATGTTTTATAGTTGATATTGATTTACATTGAGTTTCTAGATGAATCAATTATTGGTTTTGATCCAATTTGACTATATAGGTTGTGCAAATATTTTTATGTTAGTATCGAGTCATTTGTAGCATTTGTTGTTAAGTTTTAAGGATTTGTTTGAGAAAAATATTGGTTTGGAGAAGTTTTTTAGTTCAATATAAATAAAGTTTATCTAGTTGATTGGCCATATTAAAAAATTCATAGCTTCTCCGCTAGTGATCATATACGAGTGTCTTGTCGGTCTATGAAAAGTACGACATAAGAATTACAATTTCCTTTTAGGTCATCATAACAAATAATAAGGTTTTCAAGGTTAAAAAGTTACTTGGCTAGTTAAAAGCCAATTGAAATACTTGTACAAATTAATATTTTTGGAAACTATTCTCAAGCGTACTTTGGTTGCGGTTTTCATTAGGGTTCTTGATTTGGTTTCACTTGAAGCTTGACCCATAATATAATTGGGTATGCTGGCAAGCTATTGGAACTATTTTCAAGGTGATCCGACGCTTCAAGGACCCCAAGAATTTAGCTCAAAGTTTTTTTTGTTGTAAGTAAACCATATAATGGTCTGTACTATTTATTGAATTTATCTTTGTACCTGCATTTTGCGTTTAGTTTGCATTGCATTTTACATCATTCTTGTTCATGCATACATGGCATCCAGATACAAGACACTCTAAAGTAGACGTATTACAGGCATCTAATGAGAGTAATGACGAATCTGGGGTAACATGCAATGATTTTATAGGATTGTTCTTGGTTCAACGTGAATGGGCCCACTTCTTATGAACTTAGAACAAGAAGTTAGGGCACGTTTTTATATAAATTTGTTGTTATTTGGAAATGTAATTTCATGTCTCCATGTATTTGGACTAACATTTGTAGGAGTATGGAGCAATTTAGGAGTTTACTTATCTGACATCTTCAAGTTGTTTTTTATGATGTCAGGTTCTCTGTGAAGACAAAACAGAATGAGAAAAGCTCAAAAATCTTTGGTGGATGTTTTAAGTTTAAAAGTCAAATTTTCCTGTTGTAATCCTTTATATATATACTAGGGCTTTGGGGTGAGTGCAGGCTGTGAAATGCTTTTGAATAGGTTATGAGAGTCTCATAAATTAGTTTAAGTATGTTAAGACGTTTATGCACTGTGGTGGCCAGCATACAGAATCGGATAAGGATTTTCAAAGGGTATCCGATAGAGTTGAGGCATTTAGTTAGCCGACTTTATGTCATATATGCTTATATGTATCCTCACTTGCACAGTTTATTACTATCGCTACTATTTTAACTGCAGTACTACCAACACATAAGGCACACGTTATTACGACTGATGATATGCATTATTGGATTAACACGGTCACTACCCAGGATTGCAGTTGAGCGAGCTTCTCAAGATTGTACGAGCACATTCGGTTTCACTAGTCGTTCCTAACCTACTATGACACTGCTTTCAACACCTGAGATTCCAATTGTATCGGCTACTACCACCATCGAACCGAGAGCGCTCGAGCTACCTATAGCACCGATAGTGCCTATTTCACTAGAGATGTTTTCAATGGTAGTACCAGCAGAGATTTCGGTTGACACTACATCAACATTGACCAAGATCAATAAGAAGAGGAAGAGATGCAAGGGATTGAAGAAAATGTCTAAAGGATCTAGTTCATCTGGATTGGAGATATTAGTCACCACGGCAGTACCATGCGTACATGCCTCTCTACTGGTACCTACGATGGCTAGTAGACTTCCATCCATATCTTAGGTTGTTAAGGTTCCACCTACCTTCATTCTTGACTTTGCCAGCCAACCATCTTCGTATTGCAACCACTACAACGGTCTCAGCAAGTTCATGGTAACATAGACCAGTATGCATCGAGACAAAGGCAGAAATCAACTCAGAGTCAGATAGAGTTGACAGAACAAATGAGTAATCTGATATGTTTCCAATGTGGTATGGAAGAACATGTTATAAGCTGCGGTCCATAATCGGTGATCATATTTTCTTTGCCATTTTTAGCAAGAACTACATTATAACCTTTACAGATCTAGCAGACATCGGGCGACTGAGGTCAAAACGCTATGAGATAAGGGTAGATACAAATGACATTTGGACACATAACTGGACAATGTCCACAACCTGTAGATTTTCTTCAATCAGTGATAGAGAGTAAAGTTAGAGATAGTAGCATTAGTCCACAGAGAAAAAGATCAATGCACAATCATCCAACCTCAACGACACCAAGTAGACAGTCAATGTGGCATAGATGTGGATAGACCGGACACATGATTACATGATGTACGTAGCCTCCCGACTATCAACAGCCTATCATGTATACACATGTCATACATGGAGCTCATGTAGAGGCAGAGCCAGACCTAGAAACGGCGTACGACGCATTTATTATTGTGTTATTCATGCACTGCTTGACTTAGGTATAACAGTGTTGCACTAGTGATTAGGAGTTAAATTTGATCACTGGACTAGTGCAAATGACTCCATTAAGTCCATATCACTTAGGTTAAAAAGTTAATGAATGTTGTGTTGCCTGATAAGCACAATCAAAACTTTCATAAGAAGAATTATGCCTAAAGAGACTTTTCTTGAGTACTATGATTGGAGTGCCGAAATAATTGAACCCAAGTTAAGCATTCAGTGGATCCACTTGCGCTAGTTGAGAAACACAGACTTTGGGGCTAGTATCATTTAAGATTTTTTCTAAGGTAATTGTTGTGATGATGAAATTGAAAAAATAAAAAAGCTATCTCGTACGTTTTAAATGATTAAGAACTAAGAGACGACTGGCAAGTGGCTCCATTTTTAGAGATAAGACTGAGTTATGAGATGAAGCTTGTGATAAATGAAGTTTAATTTAGTGATGAAATTTCTATTAGTTGGGAAGACTATAATGGTCTAAAATTTACTAATAGTTAATTTAGTCCATAATTAAGATTACCGACCCGCGTGGCCTAGAATGGGTACATAATCCTAATACTCGATGTGAGGATTGAGAAATATGTTATATTTAATGTGGTGTATTTCCTAGTGCAATGTATATATGTAGAGTTATTAAGCTACCCCTACTAGTATATAAAAGTCGAGACATGAACGAGACATGCTTCGAATGCGAGCCGACGTAGGACTGGGGAAGGAAGTGATGTGGTAAGTTTTAATTTAAGTTAAGGTGGCTTAAATATGTGCCTATGGTGCAATCTAAATAAATGAGACCTAAGTTAGAAAAATAAAACAATGGTCCTTGACGTTCCTCGAGATACGTGTGGACACATCACAACACAAATCTAGTTATAATTTGTGTTATTAAAGATGAGTTAGTGGATATATAATGAAGTGTGGGATCTCATTTTGAGCCAAAAGATTCATCTAGATATGTATATTTCAAACAAGATGAAGGGCTTCGAATCCATGTGACATTTGTATATAAAGTTAAAATGAGATTCACATGTAAATCCATCTTCATTTGATCAAAAAATGGGAGAGAGAGTTCTAGAGAGTGAGATCAACATATGGTGATGAAAATTTTGAGAACTGGGAAGGTGATGATCAAGCTAAGAAAGTCACACCACTAGGTAAATCAATCTACACAACTAAGTAACAAAGTTTTGGTAAAAAGAATTAAAGTTTTAAGCCATTTCTTGTTTTTTTGTGATTTTAGAGGTTAAATGAAATTGTTTCCAAAATTGATTTATAGATTTGGATCCCTTGTGAAAAACCAATAAATACGTTATCATGAAAATCCGGATTTCAATTGACAAAGTTATGAGATTTTGAGTTTGTAGGTGTTCTTCGCGGATTTTTTAGCATAAAGCTATGAGTTTTGGGTTTTAAATTGTTAAGGATATGAATTAAGGTATTTGGTTGTTGGGTAGGTTTAGTTCAGGTTTAATTGAGGTATATTAGAAGTGTAAATCATCAAAATAAGGAATTTAATCAATTAGGAATATTTCAGGCTTCCCGTCATGGCAACGCCATGGAAGCAGAGCATACGGCGCCACCACAGTGTTAAAACCAGGGTTGTGTATCTGAGGGTCATTTGACACGGCGCTTTCATGGTGTCGTTAATTTGTATACACAGCACCACCATAATGTCGTGCCCTCTAATATGGTACAAAGGTGACGTTATGGCGGTGTCATGGCCTTTGTACACACGGCACCACAACAGTACCAAATCCTGAAAAATGGTAAATTTCTAATAAATTTTTAGGGGTTTAATCGGTTTAATCCAACTTTGATAGTTTGTATAAGTCCTAAAACACCCTAATTAACCTCAAGAATCTAAGGAAGAGTCTCGGGAAATTGTTGGCTATATATGGGGTATCGAGAGACCAGATTAGCCTAGGAACTTTGCACTTTGCATGGATTGTAAGTAAACCGATTGAGATATTTCTCTCCATATCTTTTCCATTATGCTTCTTATTTACAGTCATTTAGACTTATGAGCCTATTTTACTCTTGATGTTATTACTTTGTTATCCTATATAATTTCATGACTTTTTTTATCATGGCATTGGCTGATGTTTAAATTGTATTCATTGGTTCTTAATCATGTGATATGTCATTTTTGGTTGTTAAAAGTGTTAATCAAGTAGAATAAAATGCTATTAGGTGAATGATTTGTGGTGTTAAATCTAATTCCTTTGTGTTTCACTTAAGCAATTCCATTTTAGATTCTGAAACTGAGTCACTTCTTGATATATGAAAGTAGTTCTTGTATCTATGGCCAATATATGATAGAGATGGGTGGCATATGGGGTCACGGGATTTCGGGTTTGTCGCCATCTTACCACTAACTTGTGCAGCACACGGGGTATGGGATTCGGGGCGGTCAAAAAGTATATATATATATATATATGAAATGGGCATTGTGAGTATATATATATATATGTCCTAAATAGTGGAACATAGTTGATGTGATATAATTTCAGAGTCAACCAGCTCTAGATAATTAGTGTTTACTGAGTGTCAGTTTCATGTTATTTAACTGAAGTATCTTATAGCATGATTCTTTTCAGCTTTAATTGTTATTATTATGTTTTCATATAATCTTTATATGCTTTAAAATGTGGATAAATGTGTCACAGCCCAAATCTCTAACTCCTGTTTTAATTCCTCAATCAGGATCACCGACCCTAGACGTGGGACCTACACGGTGATATGTGCATGAACTGAGGCACATGGCCGAGGTATATTTTATTTTTGTATTGATGTATGCCTAGTGTTATGTATTTTGTAGACTTACTAAGTCGATTTGTACAGTTGTAGGCGTCAAGACGAGAGCGGGGATGTGCCTCGAGTAGAGTGCAAGCTCGGGAACCGGGTAGTTAGCATTTTGGTAAGTCTAATTTAATACTAATACGAAATAAGGAATTACTTGTAAGTCTATGGTTGTGTTGGTTAATGTAAATAAAAGTAACGGCCTATAGTTGAGTAAATTAAATGGAAAGCATATGATTGGTCTAGAGATACACATTGGCACATCTAGGAACTAGGTGAGTAATGAAATGGTGTCACTTGAGGTTGAGTTAGTGGGAGTTAGTGGGATATATGACAAAGGTGGACCATTAGATATTCCTAGGGATACATAAATCCATGAAGATTAAGGGCTAGGAAGGAACATCACCTTAATATATATTAGTGATCAAACAACATGCAAACCAAATCACTCATTCTTTTTTGCTAGAGAAGAAGAAAGAATTTCTGGAGATGAGTGAATCATCAAGGTGTTGAAGGAATCCATGAGAGTTGGTGAGAAGTTCTCAAGCTAGGGTGCTACATCAACTAGGTAAACATCTTTTTAGTTGAAATTAGAACAAGTTCTGATTTTAGGTTAATTTCATATAGTAGATGATTTAGTATTTGCAGTTAATTTATATATTTGGATTCCTCATTTTAAGCTGATAATCCAGCTATATTTAAGTTTTTAATTTGGTTTTGAAATCATAAAGAAATGAATTTTTGAAATTGCATTACCAAAACTAGGAATTTGGTCATGGTCTACATGTTTTAGATCCAAATTGATCCAAACTAGTGGCATTTGAAAGCTTACTTAAAGAGGAATAACTTTGCTTAACCGAAGGTATTTTGATTCAAATGTTTCTAAATCCAAACATGCTCTTCAAGTAGGTGTTGGAATTACAAAGGAAAGTTTTGAAACTAAATCAGTTAAAGGCATAACTCCCTAACCAATTATTCAATAGAGCTGATCTTTTAGTAAGTTGTATTTGGATATATTTTTTGCCTTTTGACTGAAAATCAGATTTTTTGGTACTATAGATCTGGATGAATAGATTTTCTAAATCCGCTGGTCGGATTAAATTCCAATTAGACCTATGTTTAGTAAAATCATGATATCTCTTTCATTTTACATCAGAATTTTGCAACTTAAACCTTTCTGGAAAGCTAAGAGAGACACCATAAATAATTGTACTGATGGATGATTTTGGTATTTTGACCATTTCATGCCTAAAAACTGCGTTAAAGTGTAGGACTGAAATTGAAACTTAATTTAATCTTTAGGGAATGATTTAGGAAGATTGATTTAAAGTCAATTGAACTAATTTGAATACAAAATAAACGCCACTAAATTGAGCTTAAGCCCACTATATTTGAACTAATGAGATGCCAAACTCAGGAACCTAGGAAAAGGGTACAGGAGAGCAGATACAAGATTTGGAGTTCGAAAGGCCAATAAAGCTAGGACTTTACTTTGTTGTTGTGAGTATACCTAATGGCAACTTTACTTGGCATTTCATTTCTATTAATTGTTGTCCTTGCATAGTCCTTTTTACTATTTTTCCTTTGTATTCTTATATCATGCGTTCTTTGTGTCTATGCTCACTTGATGAGTCTAGTTTGCATGATATCCATTCATTTTATTTGATTCATTGATTTTATCCCATGCTATGTCTATTCTTGTTGTTTTAAATGTAAATTGAGTGATAAATAGCATGTTATTAGGCTAGTGAATATCTTATAAATGTTTAAGAGGACTTGTATTCCTTATTTGTTTAGGTGTGTAGATGTGCCTATGCCTTGACAATCCATACTTAGTATTTCTTGAAATTTAAAAAGTAGTTTTCGTATTTAGGTCTCGTACTCGATCGAGGTGTGCGTGACTCATGGGGTTAAAGTCCCTGGCGATGTCGGCACATGTTACCTGACATTGTATGACACTTGGGGTTAGAGTCCCTAAGGTGGTCTACACATCGGGGTTAGAGTCCCTGGTAACATTTGGGTTAGAGTCCCTTGTGCTATATGATTATTGAGTCGGAGTGACACATTTCACTACCGACCGGACCTAAATCACCACTACTTAGCCTACTGTCAGTATCACTTGTTTAACTCTGGTATTTACTCGCATATGGTTTATTTTTCAGTTTTCCCATTTATATGCTTTTAAATACCATTTGAGTATTTGGAAATGCAAATTAAACTTGTCATCGAGGATTACTATTTTATCCTTGTACTCATCGTCCTTTTTATGATGGTGGGTGCAGAGCCATCTATCAGCAAGCCGGGCAAGGAGAAGATCGGCGATTATCCCTCAGCGCGCAACTCGTCACTGCATCGATTGTAGGTATTCTTTCGGTATTTTGATTGTCTTTCAAATGCTATATGGGTTGTATATTGGTTGAGCGTTAGTTTCCCCGACCTGACTTAGACTATTTTATTATTTCACTACATTTTGAGGACTTTATATATATGATGTCATTTCCTGGTTTTCCACACTTAAGATTTTATAAATTGTTTCCGCATAATCTACTAATTGTTTCCGCATAACCAATAAGACTTCTGCTATATAATTAATTTAATAAAAAAAATTAATTATCTCTAAATTTTATAAACTAGTAGGACTAGTGTATTACTTATCCTGAACACGAGAAAAGAGGTGTGTAGCTTGTAAAGGCTGACTAACACGTAGTTGAGTCCTGCGTGGATAGGATTAGGGTTTAATTATGGGATTAGGCCGGGCGGTGCCCTAGATTAAGAGAGGGGCCATTACAAAATGTCTCTAAGTGTTACTTTCTACGTTACTGTACTCACCGTCCTTTTTATGACGATGGTTGCAGATACTTCGAGTAGCAGACTATGGAAAGAGGAGATCGATGATTTGTTTTAAAGCCGTCGACGAATAGTTCCTGTACTTTGGTAGGTGATCATTTTGCGTATCTATAACTTAGTTTTTAGTATTACATTGGGTTGTATATTAGGTGGAGACACTAAACTTCCCTACTATTTCACGTATTACTTTAGTTAGTTTTATATGATCGTTTATTAACCTGGTTCCCACAGTATATGTTTTTAGAAATGCTTCTGCTAATCTTACTAAGTTATACACTAAAAATTAAGGTAATGATAATAATCTCTTAATTAACTCTAAAAATCATAATTAACCAAAAATTAATAATACATATGTTGATCATGTGTAACGAGGTGAATGAGATGAAAAGACTGACTAATATGTTGTTAAGTCCTACGTGGCGTGGGTTAGGTCTTATTGACACGATTAGGCCAGGAGGTACCTGATTTTGGGAGTCGGGCTGTCACATTGATATTTAGATTCTTCATGAGATTTCATTCAAGCTACTATTTAAATTTTATTTTTGGGTAAGAAATGAATTTTCTATGAATTTTTAAAGTTAATGAAGTTCTTGAAAACAAAATTTGTAATTTTGCATGTTCTTATTTTCAACCGGTTTACGTAATCTGGTCATAACTTTCTCATTTTAAATTCACATTGACTCATTCTGGTGGCATTGGAATGCAAATAATGCTAAAACTTTGATCTCACACACCTTTTGAGAATTTAGACTCCTTCCTATTAAAAATGTTCTACAACTTTGATGATGAATCTGAAATTTTTGAGTTTCACAGTTTTGATAATATACTGATGTTTTGCACATAACTTCCTCATTTCCTATTGGATTGATCTCAACTTTTAGTATGAAGTTATAGGGTATGTTTATGGTCTTAAGTAAAAATCATGACTTTTGGAGCTATGGTTTAGAAGAAATGAATTTTATAAGTTTGTTGGTCATAATATAAATTTGATTTGAGTTATCGTGGTAAAGTTTTCATATCTCCCTCTTTTCTTATCGAAATTGTGAAACTTTATAGATTCGGAAAGCTATGACATAGCTATAAATGTTTTGATAATTGAAAGCAACTCAAAAGTTGTTGCACCAAAACTCTCTTTATTTTAATAAAGTAGATTTCAACATAAACAAATTATTAAGGGGCCGATTTAAAAAATCAGAATTTAAAACCACTTAACCAACCTAAAAAAAGTTAAATTCAATTTGTTAGGTCATCTCAGGAACTTAGAGAGGACTTACGGGGTGTGGAACACGAATTTGGAGTGGTCAAGAGCTGGTTTAATCGAGGAATTGCATGCATTTGAGGTAAGTAAACATGTCAAGCATTCATTTCCATTTCAATTCTCTTTTATGTTGGAATACAGTCACTTGGACTATTTTTACTATTTTGAATCTCCCAATGCCATGACATGTATTGTTGTACTATCTATATTTAGTATAAGTATTGAATTCATAGTTTTAAGTTGTTTCATGGCGTTTTGTTACCTTCATTTTCTTATCATAGTTTGAATTCTTTATTGTTGTTGATCTCCCGACTTATGTGTTGTGAACTAACATGCTATTATAGTTTCATTTAGTGTTGTTCACCTACGTATTCATATATTTATATGTTGGTCTTATTTGGGTTCGTGTTATAGGATGGTGTATAGTTTTTGTGAGGTAGTCCATACGTTTGGGTTCCCTGATTTTTTTGTAAGAGTGAGCGCGGCACACGAGTTAGAGTCCCTGGGGATGCCGACACTCCTTATTGATTGATGTGATGTAACTCACATCCAAATATATAAGCTGATGTGATGAAGCTCACAGCTGACCAAACCTTGATTTGTACGACTATTTGATCTGTTCCTTTTGGTATATTTGGTACCTATGTGCATACATTCCTTTCAACTTTTCTTTTGTCGCTAATTGCATGCTTTTCAGGTACTATTTCTTGTATATTTGGAAATGTGAATGAATGGCCGCATGATTTACTCACTAGGATTGTCATCTTAGGTGACAATTACATATCCATCGTGTAGCAGACCGGGGAAAGAGAAGATCAACGACTACCTCTTAGCCCTTGCCGATTATCTGTTGCTCTTTTCGGTAGGTGTACTTGTTTGTATTTACGATATATGTCTCTGATACATTTTGGGTTGTATATTTGGGTTAAGATACTAGACTTCCTGACTGATGCATGATGTTACACTGTTTATCACCACTTTTGATATACATACATGTGATATATTCCCTAGTTTCCATATATAGGTATTTTATAATGGCATCCGCAATATTATTAAGACTTCCTCTAAATTTTTTAAAATGTATAAAGTATTTTTCTCAACACTAAAAAAATTATATAACGAGAAATGAGAAATACTTATCCTGAACACAAGTTAGGAGAAAAATAAGACAAAAGGCTGACTAGCACATTGTTAAGTCCTATGTGGCTGTGATTAGGGCTTAATGACGAGATTGGGTCAGGCGGTGCATTGATTAGAAGATCAGGTCATCAAAGGGTCGTTGATTCAGGAGCATCCTTGCATGCTACAATGAGGAAGGATGTCTTCTCTATTTATCAAGCAGGAAATTCTCGAAAGGCAAAGATGGGGAACAATAGTTTTACAGATATTGCTATCATTGGAGATGTTTGTGTGCAAAAAAAATATGGGTTAGACGATGATTTTGAAAGATGTGCAACATGTTCCAAATTTGTATATGATTTTGATTTCTCTTCATGTTTTGAACCTAAAAGGTTATTATAACATCTTTGGGGGCAAGGAGTGAAAACTCACCAAAAGCTCATTTGTTTTTCTTAGAGGAAAATTGAGCTACACATTTTACAAGACTCAATTGAATACCTTCAAATGTAACTTGAACGCAGTTGAAGATGATTCTTCACCAAATTTGTGGCATAGGGGGTTGGGTCACATGAATGAGAAACGATTGCAGATATTGGCAAAAAAGCCTTTCATCCTTTTTTCCAAGGTAAAATCAATTATGAGAGGTTATTTTGTTACTTTTCTTGATGATGTTTCATGGAAGGTTTTAGTTTTCTTTGAGAACAAAACGTCAAGTTCTTAAGTACTTCAGGCAGTGCCATACCATGGTGAAAAATTAAAAAGGATTATCTTTGAAGTGTCTTCGTAGTGATAACGGGGGAGAGTACACTTCAAAGGAGTTTGAGAATTAGTGCTCAGTGATAAGTGATTATTTATGCATATATATAGAGTTAGTTTAGTAGTATATTTAATATAAATATCCTCAAATGGGTGCTAATTCATTGTATTATTGCATTTTTAAGGAATCAAGGTGAATTGGAAGAAACCAAGGAAAAATAAGAAGAAACGGAACAAAAACCTACAAAATCAGAGTTGGTGTCATGGGAGCATGTATTGATGTTATGGGAAAACAAGGCACGGTGTGGGGATGAAAGGCACGACGTAGGAAAGAAGAAGAAATGAAGAAAATCAGCTCTAGAGGTATGGCACTATGGCTCACAAGGGACAGCATCGGGACACATAGAGGATGGCGTCGAGGCTCCAGGAGCTAAAAAACACACAATGAAGTAGCGGTACAGTGGTGGCACAGTGGCTTATAATGCATGGTGATGTAGGCATTAGTGACAGCGCCAACCATGCAAAAATTAGAAAGTGAAGGTGAAATCGAGGTTTAATTATAATTTAGGGTTTCTAATAGTTATTAGGGAGTATAAATAGGTATGAGGGCGTGGTAAACAAAAGAGAGCCAACCACATAAAAGAAGATTAACCTCTTTTAGATCAATTTAGCATTAAGTTTGAGTATTAAGGAGTTTTTGTTGGAGAAACGTTGAAGACTCCACGTTTGCAATTAATATTTGGTTTCGTTGATTAATTCATGGAGATATTTATATTCATCTCTATTTCGCAATGAATTCTATATTGAGTTGTGATGTGTATGTTTCAATGAAGTGTGAGTAGTCTGTTTATATTAAGGATCAATGGACCCTATGGTATGAATGCTATGTTTTGAAATAGGAATAAAAAGTGCAATGGTTAAAATTTGTATTGAAGCTCCTAATCCGGACATGAACAGTACAGCTATAAAATACACAACATTAAGCGATAGTTGTTGATTAGGAATGCACAAATAGTAAGATTAGTTGGTTCTAAGTCCAATGATTTGAGACTTAAAGCAATATGGAGCTAACGTTATTTACACCGATATGTGGAGTTCTAGTTTACAAATTAGAATCTTCTCCATCATGATAATGGGTTGAAGTAGATTTGAAGGAAATTCATCTATTCTAATTAGGCATTGCACAAAACATATTGAGATGTACACATGAATACAAAGTATAGTATTATATTACCTAGGTGAAGTTGTGAAACAAGATAACCTTAATATAAGAGTTCAACTAAAGTTTGAATTGATTTTTTAGAATAGTTTAGTTTATATATAAAATCAATTAAAAGAAAATCGTTTAGCGATAATTCAAGTTAAGTAGGTAATATACAACTAGTGGAAAAACATTTTTCGGAGGATGATATATGTGATCAACGTAAGGTAATTGCAAAATTACAACAAGCGAGTCATTATACTTACAACATGCACATCAAGGAGAGAGTGCAAGGACAAAGATGCCTCCGTGACTACTTCAAGCCAGAAGTTCAAAAGACATACAACAGAGTGATGAGCCTTCCATCCAACACCACCAAGTTTGAGCAGAGACCATCTCTAATCAACATGGTGCAAAATAGTCTATTCAGCGGGCTATCTAATGAAGATCTGATTGTACATGTTGAGAATTTCTTGAATAAGCGTAACACCGTGCACATCACCGAAGTCAGGAAATAGGTGATCACGATAAAACTTTTCCCATTATCATTAGTGGAAAAGCCAAATCCTGGTTCCAAGGGCTGAATGTAGGGAGTATGACTTCATGGGCTGAAATCAATGAAAGCCTTCTTGACAAGTTCTTGACCCTAGTAAAGGTCAACGAAAGAAAACTTCAAATTAATCAGTTTAAGCAAGAAGACATCGAGTCTCGTAGCGAGGCTTGGGAATGCTGAGGAGATGTCCTAGACACGGATACGAGAAATGGACACAACTCCAGATTTTCTACTATGGGATGAACCATAGCATGAGAACGCTAGTAGATGTTGCATCAAGTGGTTCTCTACTTACCAAGGATGAGGATGGAGCTTTAGATCTTCTTGATCTTATGTCTCAAAATTCTACCGTTGGTACTCATTCCGTAATTAGGAGATTTGCAGGCGTATATATGATTGACTCGCAAGCGGCAATGATGGGACATCTATCAAATCTGAGCATTTAAATGGTACAACTTTATATGGGAAATCAAGCTCCACAAGTAGCACAATAACCAATGAATCACCAAGGCATGGTGATTAACAAAATGGACATATAGCAGGGAATGGAGCATGAAGAGATCAACTTCATGACTAACCAAGGCTACAGGAACAACTTCAGGTTGAAAGGAATAGTTCCTCAACGGTTTTATCAAGGACACGGCAACTAAAACCCAAACTTTTTGTATGGAAATCCTGATAATGCACTGAAGTTACCTTAATGTTTCAAGCAAAAAGTCGAATAAGGGAAGTTAGGGCGGAGCAAAGGGACGACTTCATTGAAGTCAATTAAGAAGTATTTGCAAGCCATGGACATTAGAAATATGGAAGGCCATGAGAAGCACGTAAAAGAGATAGAAGAAGTGAAGCAAGCTATGAAAATGAGGCATAATGAACAATCACAATCCATCAAGAATCTTGAGAGACAAATTGTTCTACTTACTAGTGCTTGGAACTCACAAAATGAAGAACGGTTTCTGAGTAACAATATTAGCAATCATATGGCGAATGCACATGCAGTCCAATTAAGGAGAGGCAAAAAAACAAATGATCTGGTGCGGCCAAGAGATATAACAAATGACGTAAGGAAGCACATCGAGGAGTAGCAACCAAGAGATGAAGAACACTTAGAGAATAACAATAGTACCGAAAAGGAATTAGCAGAAGAATTAGGATCAACTCAAAGGAAAATAGGGGAAGATAGGCAAAAAAGTGGTACCAGGGAGAGTCACATTTCTCAATAATCCACCACTAATAAACCTACCCTACCATATCCTCAATGGTTCAAGAAACGGAAAGACCAAGGATAGTTCAAGAAATTGGTAGAAATATTTAAGAAGCTGCATATAAACATCTCATTTGCAGATGTATTGGAACATATGCCAAACTATACAAGATTCTTGAAGGACATCATGGCGAAAAGGTGCAACTAGAAGATTATGAAATAGTGAACTTGACTGAAGAGTGAAGTGCAATCTAACAAAGAAATTTACCACCGAAGTTGAAGGATCGAGGAAGTTTTTTCACTTCATGCACGATAGAAGTGCACTTGTTCGATAAGAACATATATGATCTGGGAGCAAGTATAAAATTGATGCCCTTATCAATTTTCAAGAAATTAGGATTAGGAGAATTAAAGTCAACCAATATGACTTTGCAATTGGTAGATTGATCAGTGACATATCTAAAAGGAGTGATTGAAGATTTGTTAGTAAAAGTGGATAAGTTCGTTTTTCCCGTGGATTTCGTAGTCTCGGATATGGAAGAGGAATCAGAGGTACCATTAATTTTAGAGAGACCCTTCCTAGCAACTGCACAAGCACTAATAGAAGTCCAAGAAGGAAAGTTAAGGTTCGAGTAAATAATGATAAATTTTTGTTTCGTATTTACAAAACCTTTAAATTTCCGAGTGAATGAAAACACCGTAAGGGCATCGAAGTCAAAGATGAGATTTTTGATTGTGTTACTAAGATAGCCCAAAAGTATACGTAGGTGATCCACTGAAACAATGTCTAGACCATAACATAACAGCAAGTTCTGATGGGGCATGTGCCCTAGGTCAATCCATTAATTGTCTTTATGAATACTTTTAGTTAATAAAATAGAGGATTTCATTTGCTGTTTATTATAATTAATTTGCATGTTTACATTATAATAAGATCCATGGGTATTTACATAAATATCCTAAATGTCCCTAGTCGATCATTATACTGGGAACTATAATGAATTAAGACTAGTGTGAGTCTTGATTGATGATCATATGATGATTATGTATAGGGATACGAATCAAGATCACAAGTACTTGTTAGGGAACAAAGTACTGGACCGACCCGCTATGAGAACATCACATGGATTAAGTCATAGTTATTTCTCATGATAGGTATATTTTTCAGTCCTCTGACTTGAGATTGCCATAGACTTCAACATTAGGAACACGGTAATTTGACACAATCAAACGTTGTCTTTAACCGGACGATAATAAAGGTTGTGATTGGTTACCGTGTGAGCAATGTGATGAAGTTGTGTAATCGAGATAGAATTTGTCCCTCTCATATAAAGAGAGATATCTAGTGGATCCCTCGATGTGTTAGACTGTTAAAAGGCCTAGTCTAAGTGAATTGATATTGATCAATGTCACTTCGATGTTTTCAGTCTACCTAGAGATCGAGACTAGTACGATTGAACATGGTTGATGAAAATTTCATGCCTTATGTTTGATCAAAAGGATATCGTGTGACAAAAGGATGTTATATACACTATTGATTAGGTTGTATCGATTTGATATTCGTACAACTTGGGTAGTCATAATGTCTTGCTAGAGCCTGCTTATGAATTGTATACCAAAATGTGTTTTGGTACACCGCCAACGTTGTATGAGCCTATTGGTTCGCACACTAAGAATGGTTTTGCGAGATTTTAAGATGATTCGGAAAAATGAATTTTATGTGATATAATTCATGACAGAAACGTCCTTGTGGTGTAATACACTTATACTTCTTTAAGTAAGGGTATATGTGTAATTTAATTAACCGTCTATATACAAAGGTTGTATAAATAGACGTTTTAAGTTAGAACACAGGTACGAAAGAAAAAGGCTGAAACTCTATTTTCGTTTTAGAAACGACTTAGGGTTTTTGGTATGCTCTGGATCGTTTTGGAGAGAAACAAAAAAGTTTGGTATTCTCTCGAAGTTAGCACTTCAAATCACGGTCGTCGTTCATGTATGGACTGCTGATAGAGGGCGTTCGTCGTTGGCAGCGCCTTAGAGATCGATCAACCTTCAGATAGGTATATTGCGATTGAGGTATGATTAAGTTTTTCATGGTTTAAATGTTTTTAATGGAATTAGATTCGGATCCTGTTGGGGTTTTTGTCAAAACTGTTTTGTAATCTCCGCTGCGTATGAACCCCAAAACCCAACAAGTTGTGCAGTGAAGGGTGAACTTCAAGATGTAGTAAATTCTTTAGCACTAATAGGGCCCCCTAAGTTTCATCAAGATTTCGAGAAATTAGAGACGGAAGTGAAAATTGTACTTATTGAACCAAAAATGGAATTAAAGCCTTTACTAGAACATCTGAGATACGCAAATTTAGGAGAGAACTCAACATTTCCAATGATCATTTTAGCATCATTAACAAAGTTGGAAGAAAAAAAATTATTTCAAGTTTTAAGAGAGCAAAAGTCGACCTTGGGATGGACAAGCAAGGACTTAAAAGGGATAAGCCCGAAGGTTTGCGTGCATAAGATCTTAACGGAATAAAATCATAAATAATCAATTGAAGCTCAAATGCGGTTGAATCTAGTAATGAAAGAAGTGGTAAAAAAAATCTTGAAATGGTTAAATACCGAAATCATTTATGCCATTTCCGATAGTTCATGGGTTTCATCAATACATGTTATACCAAAGAAATGAGGAATGACCATTGTTCAAACTGAAAATGGGGAAACCTTGTATGCGAGAACAGTAACTGGCTAGAGAGTTTGCATTCATTACAAAAAGTTAAATAATGCTACAAGGAAGGATCACTTCCTATTCCCATTAATTGATCAAATGTTGTACAGATTAACAGTATTTGAATATTATTGATATTTGGATAGGTATGTAGGATACAATCAAATAGCAATAGCACCAGAAGATCGGGAGAAAACGACATTTACTTACCCGTATGGAACATTTGCATTTAGATAGATGTCATTTTGATTATGCAATACGCCAGCAACATTTCAACAATGTATGATGGCTATTTTCTCTGATATGGTCGAGGATATTATGGAGGTATTTACGAATGACTTTTCTATATTTAGGGCTTCTTTTGATTTATGTCTGCAAACTTTGGCTTTGGTATGAAAAAAATGTCTAGACACAAACTTGGTACTCAACTGGTAGAAGTGTTATTTCATGGTTCAAAAAGGAATTGCTTTGGGACATAGAGTGTCTGCTCATAAATTGGAGGTAGATAGAGCAAAAATAACGCCAATTGAAAATTTTCCTATACCAAAAAACATTAGAGACATAAGGATTTTTCTAGGGTATGCAGGTTTTTGTAAAAGATTTATTAAGGATTTTTCAAATATCACTAAACCATTGTGCACATTGTTGGAAAAAGATGTTCCATTTGAAATTAGCTCGGCATGTATACAAGCATTTGAAACCTTGAAAGTAGCTTTGATTTTGCATCAATAGTAGTAATACCAGATTAGGATTTTAAGTTTGAAATAATATGCGATGACAATGATCATGCAGTAGGAGCAGTGTTGGGTCAACGGAGAGATGGAGTGTTTAAAGCTATATATTATGCAAGTACAACATTGGATCAACCACAGCAAAATTATACTACCACAAAAAGGAGCTATTAGTAGTGGTGTTTGCGTGTGACAAGTTTCAAGCCTATATAGTGGGATCCAAAGTCATTGTATATATTGATCATGCAACAATCCAATACCTTTTTGGAAAGAAGGATGTCAAATTATGGTTGATTCGATGAATGCTATTATTGTAAGAGTTTGATTTAGAAATCAAAGATAAGAAAAAGAAGTAAGAATTTGGCTGCAGATCATCTATCTAGGTTACCGCATAAAGAAGGTGATACATGAAAATCTGTAACCAAAGTGTTCGTAGATGAGTAAATATTTCAAATCTCCAAAATATAGATGAAACTTCTTGATTTAGACTTAGTCTAAACAAGCTAAAAAGGCGTCAGGCTAATGACGTAAAAATAAGCATTACTGGGAGGCAGCCTAGGGTTTTTAGAATTTTCAGCAAGTAGTTAGTTATTTAGTTTAGTTTGTTACAATTTTAACTTTTTAGTTCTAACTTTCAAAAATGATTTATCGAATGTGCAAGAAAGAACATTTGTCAGGTGAAATTTCATTGGAATGGATAAGTCTTATGAATTATGTGAATAGCTATGCAACATCTAGAAGTTACATTTGGGATATTTTGTTAACTATATAGTTATTTTATTTTTAATTTTTAGTTTAGTTTATTATAACTTGTGTTATTACATATGTTTGTTTGTTTTAGTGTCTTCATTTTTCAGGCTTACTTTTACCTTGAGGACAAAGGTTTGGGGGCATCGACACAATACCACACTATGAAAAGTGGTAAGATAGGCTGAGATATAAGGATAAACGTTGCAGGTATGATTGTTTAAATTTTAATTTGAAGCAGTTAAGAAGGAAAGTATGGTAGTGTATAATTTTTTCATTTATTTACTATATGAATGCTTTAGTAATATAGACTAAGTTATACATAGTAATATGTAATGAACAAAGAGTTCATTTGCATGTTCATGCCTTTAATTATGGACGAATAGGTTACAAGTATCTTATTGATATGAAACTCAAGAGAATATTTTGAATTTTTTTAGAAGAAACAATGAAATGTAGCAAACAGCAATGTAATTTCATGATTAGAAACCTAAAGTTAGGGAAGACCTTGAACTTAAATGAAATGCAAGAAATTAAAACACTTCTTATGGAAAAAGTTAGATCTCTAAGGATTCTATAATAAGTATGAATCTTACTTGCAAATACAATGCAAATAAAAATTTAGTGCAAGAGAGGAAGAAATAGGAATTATAAATTAGAATTTGGAATTAATTTGCTTGATTTAGTGAAAGCGAGAAGTGCTAACAAGAGTTTTAGAAATAAAGAGAAACGATGATAGAATATCATAAATTTTACATGAAATGGAGCAAAGAACTTGATGGTTGGAAGAAGTAAAGAAGAATTAGTCCATAGGAAAATGAGCGGAGACTATTAAAAAAATGAAAAGAAGAAGAAAAGAAATGAGAAAGAAATTAAAGAAAATAAAGAGGAAGTAAACTAAAACTCTTCAAATAAAAGATTTAGCTTGAGTGTGAGTAGCTAGTTAAACTAAGTCTCCATTCCAACAATGTGAAAGTCTTATAGACTCTTAAAGTGTTAAAGTCTACCAACGAAATGATGAGTTTGATATATGCTTATTTGTGAATTCTTGAGCTTAATGAGAAATCATGAGACTATATACTTGTCACTTGAGTATTGAAACGAAACAAACTTGTAAATAGTGATGGTTTTTAAAGTTTTTTGCAAAAAAAAACTCTCAAGTGGATTGTTAAATTGAGACTAAGTAGATTAAAGGATACTCCATGAACAATGTGAATCGAATCAGAATTATTTATTAGGAGACTTAGCACAATACACCTTATCTCAAGACACTTAAAACTTTAAGTTTGGGGTATTTGATAAGAAGTTATTTATGCATATATATGGTTAGTTTAGTAGTATATTTAGTATAAATATCCTCAAATGAGTGCTCATTCATGGTATTATTGCAATTTCAGGGAATTAAGGCATACTGGAAGAAATCAAGGAAAAACGAGAAAAACATAGCAAAAACTCACAAAATTAGAGTTGGCATCGTGGAAGCATGTTTTAACGCTAAGGGAAGATAAGGCCTAGTGTAGGGATGAAAGGAACAGCGTGGGAGAGAAGAAGAAATGAAGAAAACTAACTCTAAAGGTCCGATGGCATGGCTCTCAAAAGACAGCACCGGGACACATAAGGGATGGCGTTGAGGCTTTAGGAGCTCAAAAACATACAGTAAAGATGTGGCACAATGGCGGCGTCATGGCTTATAATGCACGACTGTGTGGGCATTGGTGACATTGCCAACCAAGCATAAATTTAAAAGTTAAGCTTAAATTTGGGTTAAATTGAAATTTAAGGCTTGTAATAGTTATTATGGAGTATAAATAAGTATTAGGACGTGGTAAACAAAAGAGAATTAACTACATAGAATGAGGTTAGCCGAAGAACATGGGCTTCATGATGATGTTGATGACATGCAAGCGAATGATGTTGATGATGTGCAAGAATCATATGATGATTCTGAGCGGGGGGAGCAGTTTCCTCTACCCGCGACTACAGCAGAACCTCAACCGAGAAGGTCAAAAAAGGGCAAGTTCCTTCTACGAGATACCCTTGTTCTACGTATGCTATGGTTATTGAAGAGGGGGAGCCAGAGAGCTTCCAGGAAGTTCGGATGCATAGAGACAGATATCAGAGGATGAAAGATATGCAGGAAAAGATGAATTCTTTGAAAAAAATAATACTTATGAGCTTGTAACTTTTGAAAAGTAGAAAAACTTTGAAGAATAAATTGGTGACGGTGATAAGCTTCGGTCTTGCACCGAGTTGGTGGGACTGATTTACATGCGCAACATATATATTAGATATCTCCCTATGGGCTGGAGGGGAGATTCTCGGTTTAGTGTGTGCCCTACCCATAATGTGTGTCACAAAGTATGTCACAAATTTGTGTTGCTTCTTTCTTAAAAGAATTAGAAAGATTGAACAGTAAATAATTGGGAAGAGAGAGAAAACAAAAATTGCATTGTTTGCAAATTTGGGAAAGTCGACTTGTAGTTCGACTAGAAAACTAAGAAAAATAGGAATTACTTATTTTCTAGTGGAGACCGATTAATATAAGTGTGACTTTAATAACACAAGGAGTTGACTTTGCTAGTTTGACTTCGGAGACCGACATCAAGGTGTATGCACTCATTTCTTTCGCGGGCATTCTAGTTTTAAGCGCTAGGAATTCTCTGCATTGAAGAAACAATAAGATCTTGAATTTGAAAACTCGCGAAAAGGTTTTAGTGGTTTCTTGGTGTTCAAGAAAAGAGGTGCAAGGTTTTGAACACAAAAAAGAGGTATATTTGTATTACTCCATTGTTAGTGAATCTCGATCAGCTGAGATATATTGTACTCTTTATTCACATAGTGGATTGTTTGCAGTTTGGCTCATGGTCTTACCTCTGATTTAAAGGGTTTTTTACATTAAATCTTGCACGTTTTATGGTGTGTTTATTTGTGTGCGTTAATCGTAGTTTGGTGGAATTAGTTATTCATCTGTTTCATTGTTCGAAGGGTTGAAGTAACCCCAACATAATACTCCTACAACATAATAATTATTATTATTATCTAACTATTCAATTAAGATTGACTCACTAAACTGCACTTTTGCATTTATTTTGAGAATTCATCTAATTAGTCAAAAATTATTGTCTTGCCACTAGTTTCATATCTCGTTTTTGTATGGTGACTCTACTTCTTAAATGTTTAGCACTTATTTAATAAGACTTCTTGTATAAGAGCTTATAAAATAAGTGCTTATTTTTTGTAGACTGTTTGTTTGTAATAATTCAAAAAACTTATTAAGAAATTGTGTGTTTGATAACGAATTCCATGAACTCTTATTTACCACTTATGAAAGGGTATTTTATGTCATTTATACAAAAGCTCTTATTGCTTGAATTCTATATAATGAATTACTCACTACTCTATTATCCATAGCTTGTCATGATCCTAATAAACATGCTTATTCACCTCTTATTCCTTTGCAAATACTTGGCCTTCCTTTGCAAATACTTGGCCTTCCTTCAATGGATCTGATGGATAAGTTAATACAATAATGATTTGCAACGGATGCTACAGTCAAATTGGAGGATAATGCAAAACCAATCACCAAACCACAACCACCACCATTATCTAAGACCCACAACAACACAAATCGCAGATAAAACACAAAAAATATGCAAAATCTTTCGAACTTGACCCCTATGGAAGCAAACCCTTCTCGCCAAATTCCTATCTCAAACCCTCTTCAATCCTAAATTCGTCCACCTACTTATCAAAAACCAAACCAATCCTCTCCTCTTTGTTTTATTATTCACATGGATTTACACTCACCAATTCGAAGAACAATAGCCCAATTCCTATCATGCACTCTTTGAGCATCAATGCATTAAGTATGTAATTCATCGATTATAGGAGATGCGAAAAGTAGTAGGACACTTGGGCATTATTTATTCAATTTTCGGTTATAAACCTTTAGCCACTCAAGAGGTTTTCCTCTTATTAAAAAATTTAAAAAAATTTAACTTATTTTTTAAGAAGTTTTTCCTCTTATTCACAATAAGACTTTCTATTAATAAGATGACAAATAAATTTACCAAACACACTTATTCTGACTAACCACTTTTTAAATAAGACTTCAAACAAATAAAAGGACAAGTGTTACTAAATACAATCTTTGGCTTTTTTCACTTCAGTTTCGTCTCCAATTGCACGTATTTTGATGCAAAGTTTCAAAACAAAGACAACTGCATTTTATCTTACATTAAATTAATTCAAGTAAACTTAGAAATAAAATACCGTATAGTGCACTTACTACAAAATTGGATTTAAGATGTAAGATTATGACAATATTGTTGTAAAATAACTGGGACTAAAGCTAAGAAAATAAACAAGCAAATAAACAGAAAGAGAAAAAAGAATAGAGGAGAGAAATGAGAGAGATTTCATTTCGATATGGTAGATATATTACATGGATCTCATCTTCTTATATAGCCCATTTGGACATAATAAGATAGGGACCAAAAAAGTTACACTTACATATTATAACAATAACTTAATACATGAATTAAGTGGGTGTTAAATGGAGTAAATGGAATACAAAGAGGAAAAGGCATCCACTCCAATTACATTTGCAACATTCCCCCTTGGATGACTGTTGATGAGAGAATATGCCTCGTTAAAACCTCTACTAGAAAAAAAAAACCCAGTGAAAAAAAAATCTATGAAAGAAAAAAAAGTACATCACTCCCATCAATCTTGATACGGAGTATGATATTAAAAGGGGTTGTCTCATTAAAAACCTTTCTAAGAAAATTTAGTGGAATAAAAATATAGCTAAGGGGAAAAAAGTGCAATATACTAATCAATTTTTTTAATGGAGTATTAATGATTTTAGGATCGCCTTGTCCAAAACCTTGCTTGAAAAATCCAATGGGATAAATTCATAGCTAAGGGAAAAAAGAGTGCAATGTACCAAGAAATAACTCCTTTTGACTCTCCCCCTTATGTTCGCATTGACGAGACATCTTATATTATTTTGCAACAAATTTTTGCAAAACTTAGTTTTACCCTTTTGAGTAAAACAAACTAATGGCACTTATGATTAACTCAAAGATGACAAAAAAATGTATATAACATTCTTTCAATTTCTTCGAGTATGTGAAAAGTTGCATCTTGCAAGTAAGTTAATTAAAAATGCAATATCTGGTCTTTTACGCCTTAAGCGTTTTGTTTGTGTATGCATTTTGTTGCACAGGGACAGCATTTCCTCTATGAACCTTTAATGCTGATACATATGATTTTGTCACTCTTTTATTTTACTAATTGCATTAAGTAATTGATTTATAAGTGATCGTTTGAAGTTTCAAGTTCATATTAATTTATACATGGATCATAATGCCACAAATTTGATGCATTTCATGCAATTCCACGTCATTCCTTTTGAATTGGCTTTTTATCTCCCCCTAATGATTGGCAAATTGTTTCATCATACTGACATCAACAAAACATTCTATAAAGAAATCTCATATTAGGGGCTTAAGGCATCTTATAATATAATGAATTGAGAGTTAAATCGATATGATCTCTCATTGATTTATCTTAAGATAATTAACATAATTGTAATCACCAGCTGATCAAACGCATGGTTCCTTAGAGGATGTCCTTACAAATCATAATTCATATCATTAATGATCTTGAATAATCAAAATGATCATTTCATATTATGAATGTCATTAAATCATATGATGACATTTATTTCAATATGCCTTGCGTATAAAAATATAACCGGAAGGTAGAGCTAAGAATTTCATTTTCAAATAACACCAAAATCATATTAGATAATTTCTATACTTTTCAGAGTAAAATTCTTCGGGCGCAAGACAATAACAACAATATAACTGTTGTACCAGATATTGTCTAAACATTAGCATCAGCTAAGTTCAAGTTCGAGAACTATTCTCTTTTATATCAAGACATAAATTTGTCGCCTTTATTTAGGTCATGATTTTAGCACATCTCAATGTGTCAATTTTAATGAGCCATAAAATTTATAATTTTGCCTTTGATTGACATTATAAATTTCATAAAATATTTTGGCATATATGAAATTATATAACATGTATGGTGGCCTTTCATGCGTGACACAGTTTGTCACAATTTAGAGCATGTTCATTGTCAATAACTTTATCCATTTATATTTCATGTGGTGCATTACTTTTATTACACATTTGGTGGAATTATTAATCCGACCTTTACCAGATCATTTCCCCTTTTTCACAATCATAATTTATCATTGCTGTCATCGTCATTTTATAACGCAACATATGCTTCATGAAGCTAGACAGATTGGACGAGAGTGATATTATATGTATAATATCTCATTATTTTACTCAGCTACCATGAGGCAAGAAATCAGTTCATAATATTTCTATTGAATTGATATACTGAATTGATATACGCTCGCGCTCGATATTTCATTGCAATAAAATATCGAGGCGTACTACGTGGATTTTTCATTGCCTCGTCAGTCACATTTCTGCATATTGAGACCAAGAGGTAATTAAAGTTGTGGAATTATAATTCATATTTGACTTATATATATTGTAGCTTGAGACGCAACCACTCATTTTGAGATTTTTGGAGCATCTACAATTTTGGTTTTTGTATTCATAGCTTTATAAGGTCAAAGGATAATTATAAAATGAAATATTCACGTTTCAAATCTCTATAGAGATATTGGCTAATAAATATTAGTGTGTGCACAACCTTGCATGGATGTTTTATTCATATAATTTTAGCATCTAATTGGCAAGTATTTTTTGCCAATAATAATATAGCAACAAATTCAATCAAGTACAATATTTTTTAAAATAGAAATAATATTAATAGTTTTCTATTTTTATGTAAGATAAATAATATATGGTTAAATAAATGTCCGAAACTTGATCATTTTATACACAAAATATACTAATTATATGAGTTGGTGGGACAACCTTCAGGTAGGTGGTGAGACGAAAGTTTACTTAACAATCATGTCTCCTCAAACTGGATAACTCGTTTCCCTTTTAATGTTTAGCTTTACAGGGGACAAGACTTGTCCACTACCAACTTAAACTTATAGAATTATTTGTTTTGTGAAAATTAAAAATAGAACATAATTAATCGTTAATAATTTTATGAGAAAACTATTATAGAAACTCATAGGATTATAGGAAGTACCTTTCAATTAATGGCAAAGCATGTCGTGCAAAATAGAATGTGTTAGAATTTCTAACTACGTACATTTCTCTATATGCCAATAAACCACACCAAGATTTGCGACTATTCGAATTCATAGTTTCATTCTCGCACACAAGCAAGAAATTTATAGGCATTATTTAAAAAAAATTGAATTATATATAAGAGAACTAATCTAGCTTTTAATCTAGTTGAAAATATTTTGTGCTTGTCAAACACTATAAGTTGATTATACTACATATCAATCAAGATAATAAGCTAATTTAAGTAGTCAAACATAAAGTGCAAAAATTACACTTGTGGTGTTGGACCAATTAGACTTTTAAGAATCCAAACTGCCTTAGTACTTGTTACCATCCAATAGTCCGATTAAGAACCAACAATGCTAATGATTTCCTAATGGTTTTTCCAAATAAATTTGTTAGAAAAAGAAAAACCATTTATAATATATCTAAACACCAAGCCATTGATACTAGAAAATTATATATGTAACCCCCACATTACAACTAGATATGTAATAATCACGTATGATAATTAGGTCTAGAAGATTTAATTTGGTGCGTTGATATCTACTTCAATTCCAAAACTAATAAAAATTTACCATATGCTCGTATAGGTGAACAGGAGTTGTTAAATCTCTTGGTTCATAAGCTCTTAGTTCAAAGAACCTTTTGTTTATTTATTTAAGTCGTGGAAAAATGAATATGCGTGGAACCCAAAACAATACCTCAATTATCAAAAACCATGAAATCAAAATCATAAAAAATGTTATACCTTATGAGCTTTACTTCTTCGAAAGTTTCTTGATCTTCGAGATCTCCTTCACATAGAGCAAATTCTTGCTGATAATGTGTTGTAAAATAACTAAGACTAAAGCTAGGAAAGTACATAAGCAAATAAATAGAAGGGGAACAAGAGAATAGAGAAGAGAAATGAGAGGACTTTTATTTCAATATGGTGTATATATTACAAGGATCTCGTCTCCTTATACCTTTGGTTTTAATGAGATGAAAGACGAAAGAACAAAATTTACATTTACATATTATAACAATAAATTAATACATGAATTGAGTGGATGTTACATGAAGTAAGTGGAATACAAAGAGAAAGAGCCATCCACTCCAATTACATTTACAACAAATATCTCATTTTTACCTGCTTTCAAGCCATGAATCACTACTCTGATAGTAATTGAAGCTCATCAATCACATGATTAGGCCCAATACATGCTTAATGAAATTTGAGATTTCACATTTACGCATTTCTTTTGTGTGAGCTTCATTAATAGAATAAATACATTTTTTTCGCTTTCTTATAGGAAAGTTTTTTTTTAGGAAAATAGAATAATCAATTAATTATTGAAGAAAATGAAAAAAAAAAGGAAATGGGCAGAACTCAGAAGGTTGGCACTTATTCCTTTTTTGCACCGCCTTTCGGCTCGTATATGGACAGACGAGAATTAACCGTGGGTATACAATATGTTACCTGTTGTAAATTGGATGACCCTTTAACCAAGCTTATGAATGATCACATTGTCAAGCATGACTCTCACATTGAATTGTAACATCAAGCATGACTTCTACATTGAATGTAACTTGTACACTCTACATAACTTGTATTCAACTCCAATGTATAATCACTTATCCATGTATTGTCATGTAACTTGTAATCCTCTCCAATGTACACCAACTCTTCCATGTATTGTCAATGTTGCTTGTGATGTGTTTTATGACTTGTGGTGTATGTATAACTTGTACATATTGTATAAGTACAATTATCATCATCACCAAATGGTCTATATAAAGGGTGCTAACCCCATTATAATTCACACATCAAGTTGAATGAAAACTTCTCATTCCAACTATCTCATTTCTTCTCCTCTCCTTTGTAGTAGTTGTTTGTAGTAGTAAAAGTTCTTAGTCTTCTATTTTCATTCTCTAGTTTTTAGCAAGTTCCAACTCAATTTACAACACGTTATCAGCACGAGTTTGCTCTAGCATTAAGGAGATCTTGAAGTTCCAGAAGGCTTGTTCAGGAGACAAAGCTAGGAAGGTATAACTTTTGTTATTTAAATAAGTTCAATTTATTTATATATTATCATGGTTGCTTCCTTTTATTACATGCATGCACTTCTATATGCATACTTTATTCATATACTATACATTATAGCGTCAACGATTGCGAAAGTATGCTCTGTAGTTACGTCTTATATGATCTTCTACATCAGAAATCAAAAGTCAATATGTGACATAACTAGTTTTCTCTTAAAACTACAAACGATTAGTTATTGTTCTATTCTTGATTCTATAATACAAATAATGCTATAAGTTTGAGTTGACAGTGTGTAAGCCTTGTCCCCGGTAAAGCTAAACATTGAAATGGAGACGGGTTATCCCGTTCGATGAGGCATGGTATTAAGCAGACTTTGTCTCGCCACCCAACCTGGAGGTTATCCCACTAACTCATACAAATAGTACATTTGCTTATTAATGAATCAAGTTGCGAACATATACTTAATCATATGTTATGTTTTTTACATAAAAGAAAAGAGAAATTTTTTTTATATTACATTTACTTTCAAAATATTAATCAACCATAGTTGAATTTGTTACCTTATTATAATTCTTGTCATGATAATTAGATATTACAAATTATGAATAAAGCTAGCATCTATGCAAGACTGTATGTTATACACAATCATTTGTCGATATCTCTTTAGAGGTTTGAAAAGTGAGTATTTCATATATATTTTCACCCTATGGAGTTATATATATACATACCAAAAGGGTAATGCTCCAAAAGCTCAAAATAAGCAGCTGAGTCTCATGCTACAAAATTTAATCACTCAAATATTAATTATAATTCCATAATTTTAATTACCTCTATGTTGAAGCAATGTGGAAATATGACTGATGAGACAATAAAAATAAGGTCATGTGACCCGCCTCGATTTATTGCTGCAACAAATATCGAGTGCGCATGTCAATCCAATAAGTATTAAGGATTGATTTCTTGTCTCATGGTAGCTGAGTAAAATAATGAGATACTATAAATATAATATCGCTCCCGTCCAATTAGTTCGGCTTCAAATTAAGAAGCATATGTTGCATATAATGATCACGATCATGATCGCAATAATAAATTTATGGATGTAGAAAAGGTGAAAATATCAGGTAAATGTCGTATTGACGATTCCACAAAAAAGTTGAAACAAAAGTGGTGCATCACTACAAAGGGAAAATAATTATTGACAATGAGCGCTCATAATTGTGACATTTTTTTGGTTATATATGAAAGGCTATTTTGCCTAAATATTGTCATATATATATATACCCGAATATTTTTGTGACATTTACCATGCCTTCAAAATCAAAGGAAAAATATTATGAATTTTATCATTGAAAATGGCTCGATAAAACAAGCACATCGAGATGTGTTTAAATCGTCACCTAACTATGGGCGATGAGTTTATGTCTTATGTATCGTGCTACATGCGTGTACATTACGAATATTTTTCGAATTCGAACTTAGCGGAGGCTAATGTTCAGGCAATATCTAATATAACAATTTTATTGTTAATGTCTTGTACAGAAGAAGTCTACTCAGAATCATAGAAAATTTATCTATATGATTTAATCTGAGTATAATATTCACGGCTTTAACTTCTGGAATATATAAGACTTCTAGAATATATAAGACACATTAAAACGAATGTCGTCATAAATCAAATGACATTCATAATGTAGAAAGATCTATTTGATTATTCGTAATCATCAATAATGCGAAAAAACATCATAAATTCGCACGGACATCCTTTATCAAACTGGATTTTTTTCAGCTGGAGATTATCTCAAGGCAAATCAATAGGACACGTATATTGATTTACTCTCCATTAATCATATTATAAGATGCCTTGAATCCCTAATAGGGAAATTATTTATAGCAAGTTTTGCTAATTGTCACTTTGATGAAGTAGTTTTCCCACCATTATGAGGAGATATAAGCCAATTCAAAGGAATGGTGTGAAATTGCTTGAAACACATCAAATTGCATTAAATTTGTTGTATTATGATCCATGTATAAATTAATATGAACTCGAAGTTCAAAGGATCATTTAGTAGTAACAAAGTTATGAATCAATTACTTGATGCAAGTACTATATACAAAAGAGTGACAATCATATGCTTCAGCATTAAATGGTTCATATAGAAAAAGATGTCCATGTGCAACAAAATGCACAAAATGTCTCACCCATGTAAACATGAGGGGGAAAATCAAAATGAGTTATTAGTTAGTGTATTGCACTCTTTTTCCCTTTGCTATGATTTTATCCCACTGGGTTTTCTTTGCAAAGGCTTTTAATGAGGCAATTCTAACAATATTAAAACTCTGTATCTGAATTGATTAGTGTATTGCACTATTTTTCTTTCGCTATGATTTTATCCCACTGGGTTTTCCTAGCAAGTTTTTTTTAAGAGGCAATCCTAACATTATTATACTCCGTATAAAAAAATTTATGAGAGCAATGTACTCTTTTTCCTATACTAGATTTTTTTCCCACATGATTTTTCTAGTAAAGGTTTTAATGAGGCATATATATTCTCTCAAAGTTTCAATGTGTTGCACTCTTTTCCTTAGCTTTGGTTTTGTCCCACTACATTTTCGTAACAAGATTTTTAATGAGGCAATCAATAATATTATACTGCAAATCAAGATTGACGAGAACATTGTACTCTTTTTCTTGTACTAGATTTTTTTCCCACAAGGTTTTTCTAGTACAAGTTTTAACGAGGCATATTCTCTCAGCAAGTGTCATCCAAGGGGGAGTTTTGTAAATTGGATGACCCTTTAACCAAGCTTGTGAATGATCACATTGTCAAGCATGACTCTCACATTGAATTGTAACATCAAACATGACTTCTACATTGAATGTAACTTGTACATTTTACATAACTTGTATTCAACTCTAATGTATAATCATTTATCCATGTATTGTCATGTAACTTGTAATCCTCTCTAATGTACACCAACTCTTCCATGTATTGTCAATGTTGTTTGTGATGTGTTTTATGACTTGTGGTGTATGTATAACTTGTACACATTGTATAAGTACAATTATCATCATCACCAAATAGCCTATATAAAGGGTGCTAACCCCATTGTAATTCACACACCAAGTTGAATGAAAACTTATCATTCCAACTATCTCATTTCTTCTCCTCTCCTTTGTAGTAGTTGTTTGTAGTAGTAGAAATTCTTAATCTTCTATTTTCATTCTCTAATTCTTAGCAAGTTCCAACTCAATTTACAACATTACCAACTAATTAAAAATCAATCATACCCAGGCCATAAAGCCCATAACTACATTCGGGACCAAATGCCAATAATTGACATTTCTAGTACAATACTACTTATAATCATCACATGGTATATAATATATTAATGGGGACCGAGGGAGAGACGTTTAGACATTAATTAAATTTGCACGTGTTTCAAATGCTTTTGGTACTTTTGCCAGATTTATTTTTATATTTTTTCTTTTAGGAAATTTTTATATTTTTATCAGCCATTAATTCCTTTTAAAAACTCATCAATTTCATTTTTTTTGAGAAATATTATGTCATAAAAAGAAAAAGAAAACGTGACTGTAATATTCGCGGCTATTTTTATGTTGTTTTTAGGTTATATTCTTTTTTTTTTCCTTTTTTCTATAATGTTTCCAAGTATAACATTATATGAACTACACAGCTTGTCCCAAGTTCTGATAAATGAAAATGGCTCAAAGCTCATTTAGAAGGTTCTAAACGTACAGGGCCGAGACATCTTTAAAACTTTCGGATGACTTCCAGCTAAAGAGATCATGATCCATTACCACCAAGACCTTTAAAGACGTCTTGATCGCCTCTCACTAAAACTGTGAAGAGGTCTCGATCTCAATGGAAGGAAGGAGTTGATCGAAACATTTAAAAGGTCTTGATGAAAATTAGCCGAGACCTCTAGATGAAAGTTAGTCAAGACCTCTTTAGAAGTCTTTATGGGAGTTAACCAAGACGTCTTAGAGGCCTCGGTGGGAGTTAAAGAGTTTTCGACCCTGTGTTTTCGAAACTCACGAGCAACAAAAACAAACAAACAAATTTCAAAACTCTAAAAAAATACATGAAAACAACCAAAAACATAATGGATTTTGCTCAGAAGCGCTCGATATTCTCAATTCCATCGATGTTTGTGCCCAAAATGCAAAATTCAAGCCCGAATCAAAACCTTAAACCTACCAACAAAAAAAATCCACTAAAAAAAGAAATTAAAAAACAAAAAAAAATCAAAAAACTTGAAAAACTCGACATAAAAAGATGTGAGAAATGCACTCATGACTTCGAATTGATAGGACTTCGCCAAAATTTTATTATATTCGTTATTTATGAATTTTATGATTCCATATTTTGTCAAGGGAAGGTTCCTCTTTTTTTTTATCTTCTTCCATTAGGGTACCCAAGCCTTCGACATAACTAATCCCGGATCCGAGGCAGGTAGGACCACAATGGTCAGCAACCTCTTCCTCAGTTATCTTTAATAGTAGCTCCATACCAATTCTTCTCAAGTGAAGGTTTTATGGGTATAATCTATTTTCGATTTGGTCAGCTACAGATATTTCTAAATTATTAAGTTGTTGATTATCAATAAAAACCCATTTTAAAAAACAAAGAAAATGAATACATTAAAAAAATAAAAAACGGACAAACAAAAAATGAAAAAGAAAAGGCAAACAATATATTCAATAATTAAAGGGCACTGAGACTAGCACCATTTTAAAAAGTTTCTCTTCCGAAGCCATTACTAATATCTTGAACCCAGACGAGAAATCAAACTTTGATCTACTTAAATACAAACTTGAAGTTCCATTCCGAGATAGAAGATTGGTTTAACAGTCGTAAGTGAAGGGGTTGGATTGACTTAGTCTGGAAATTGGTACTTTCATTCCCGTTTGAAAATGATCTGTCAATATTTGTAGAATGCGCAAAGAAGCTTTAATTTGCAGTAAGAGACCTGGATCTTTCACGCGCCACTGGCGTACACGCGTGTCCATTCCTTCGCTGCAAGATCCAAGGAATAGATCCCAATTAGGGAAAAAAAAAACGAACGAGAAACACACACTAATCAACTTCAATTTAAAACAGATTATGAAGTAAACTACTATTATCGCATCTATCGCCAGAGCTTCAATTATCCAAAATCAAAGCATATTTAGGCTGTAAGTCAACCAGATCAGAAGATGCCAGAGAAGCTCATCCTCTTACGGTTTAACCAACGAAAAAGTGTAAGCTAAGTTTTTGCATCAAGTGCATCAACGCTAACTCCAATCCAGGCATTTGTTAGTGTTAGGATGAATATACTGAACTACAGATTTAGGATCAGGACTAAAGTCCGAAAAATGTATAAAACGCGAATAATGTAAAACAGTCTAACTTTTAGTGAGTACGACCTGTCAATAATAATGAAGATAGTTAGTCGCTAAGAAAAATCATGGGGTTAAATATCTCTAATATTCACTTGACTTGTACAGTAAGAAATCTACATTAGAAAAGATGGAACATTTTAAAGGAGAAAAGAAGCATAACATAGACACATCTTTAATCCATTGTAATGTAACCACGATCCCCTTAAATAAGTGCCTCATCCAAAACCCAAAATCCAACCAGCATCGTACTGCCATATTGGATCTTGAACAATGGTGTAAACACTGAGAAAAACTAAATGCCACGTTATGAAGACTCTTTCAAGGTAAGTACTTGTTTAATCTTTTGATGAAAAAAGGTACCTGTTTCAACAGCTTCAGCTTCATTAGCCTTCCAATGCTTTGCTATGTTATCAGAAAGAGGATCATCTGGATTGGGAGCACTTAGAAGTGCTTGAATACTGATACAAAACACATGAGCAGTGGCACAAGTGTTAATTTCATTTGCTAGCATGTGAAAGTGATAGCGTAATCATGCAAATCATCGTTTAAAATTGTGTTCCTAAATGTGGTCAGTTGCATTTGAAGAACTAAGATCATTATCACTGTCACGAAGTCACTCATGGTGTCGAGTCTGTTGACAAATACCAATGACAATTTTGAGGTAGCTGTGGAAGCAAACTGCAAGGAGAACTTGTAATGCCTGACATACAGGTTTTCATCTTCAATAAATTGGGTTAAACAAATCCATGCAATTAGACCGTCTACTACTATAACTTGTATAGGATTATAATTTGCTTCTCTCACTCATTAGACTGTCTCAGAGTCTACTTCTACATCTTGTTTCACACTGCAACTTGTCTCCCGTGTCTTGTATTCTGATTTTGAATACAAATTAAGACATTGCAACACGTCAGGCAGTCTCGTTCACAGGCTGTCAAGCGGGACGAACTACGACTTGTATCCTGTGTCTTACATTCGGATTTTGCATAATTAAGACATTGCAACACTTCAGAGCAGTCTCGTGCACATTTAAGGCTGTCCTGCGGGAGGAACACTAGTTATATTTTATCACAAGTACTATGAGCCCATCATCACATTCAATACTGATGCATATCTTGGCACTAATTTGATTACAACTGGATACCAGCTTAATAATCCATATAGAATCAAATGATTCTCGTGTTTTTGTGTTTTTGACTGGGGCCTTACTGTCTTAGTCTTGGAAGACTGCAACGTTAACTCCTATAATGGTTTAAATTCTTCTTGTTCCTATGACTCTTCGTGAAAAAACGCATCACTTCAGTCTGGTCGGTTCCACAACTAGATGAGCTGGTCAGGGTCCCCATTGATTGCCATCAGCATTCTTGCATTTCGAAAGATATCGGGGAGCTCTAATCAATTTATATATTGAAAACAATATGTATAAATGATTCTCTAATTAAATTGTCTCCTACATAATGACAGCTGACAGGATATATAAACTAACTGATACAAGTACAACACCGCAATGAGCAATTTCAGAGCTTATCAGAGCTACATTCGGTTCGAAATTCAAAAAAGAAAAGAACTAACAAAGCCTCAATCTTAAATTAGTTGGGATCGGCTACATGGATCAAACTCTTCCATTGCGCTCGATTTGGTGCAATTGATGGTGTGCTTGATTTGGTGCAATTGATGGTGTGCTTTCCAAATCCTTTAAATCGCTCGTAATGAATGCATCCTATGTTAGCTTCGGTCTAGCCCTACATGGTCGCGTTTCTTCAATTTTTATTGAATCGAGTTTTCTGACTAGGGGGGCATTTGTAGGTCGTCTTTGAAGTTCCCAAACTACTCAACCTCCTTTCCCTAATTTTTAAGTCAATACTATTACTTTTCTTTGAGTTTCCATATTTCTTATTCTATCTATACGAGTTTTACTATACATCCACCTAAGCATCTTCATTTCCACTGCACTCATTTTATGTATTTGTTGTCACTCTTTGTGAAATGGATCAAGAAATAAAAGAAACGGGAAAAAAAATATCAATTCTGCCCAAAATGTTTTTTTTATGAGAAAGAAATAACTTTGCCCCACCGAGGTTCGATCCTATGACCTTTTACTTGCAAATCTCATACCAAACTATTGGGCCACTCAATTTGTTGGTTAATTCTGCCAAAATTGTTTAAGAACAATAAGAGATTGCTTTATAGGTTTTCTAAACTCATGTTGTAATCTAGAAAGCAAGGTTTAAAAAATCAACAAACTTCGCCGAACTTCGGGCGAAGTTTGTCGATTTAGAGGAGGGGCGAAGTGAAATACAAGGGGTGAAAAAAAATTGCACAAATTCGCCTAAAACTTCAATGAGCTTCGACGAAATTCGAAAACATTGATCGAAGTTGATAAAACACAACATAATACTGTAAAACTTTGACCAAGTTGAGACAACTTTGACTAAAGTGTCGAAGTTATCCCTATGGGAATAAAAGAAAAGCTGAAATTTCGTACCTAAATTGCTTGCTTGAGCCATATTAGGATCTGTACATAACTTCTCTTCTTCCTAAAGTAAAAATCCAAGAGCACAAGAAACTAGGGTTTGTTGAGAGAGTGGAGATGTGATAAGGAGAAGGGACAGTGAAGGAGGGCGTGATTGTGCAAAACGGAAGAGGCAGACGACAGAGAGGACTCAGCAAGGCAACGACAAGGAGAGAGGGCTCAAAAAGACATCGAAGGAGTGTGTCGAGTCATCGAGTGTGTTGTGTTGTGCGATTTGTTGTGGCGTGTGGTGTTGGGTGGTTTTATTTGGGATCTATCCTTGGTGACTACATTGCCTACACAGGTATGTACACAAGGGTTTAGGTGCTTTGGATTGTGTATATTAATCTTAATGGTTGATCAATGGTCGAAAACAATGAAGGTGTTTTATATGTATTTGATGTTTTATTTTTTTATTTGAAGAACCTCATGGACATTTGTTTATTAATACCATCAAGTCTTTAATTCTTATTTTCTTTGTCAAAGGATCAGACTTTGGTTTATAATTATATGCTCTCTGATCAAACTAAAAATTTTAGTTGTAGTTTTTTGATAAGATCCCACATAGAACCTTCTAGATAAATAAGGGTAGAGAGATATTATAAGTTCATTCAGTACATCTGTCTTGGATTAGAAACTCATTCAAGTTCTTGGAGAGTCCAGCCTCTTGAATGTTGTGGGATTGCCTGTTCTGTAGTTCAGTTCAGCAATATATCTTCTTATTCTCTCAAATTTTTCTTGTTCTTTATCTTTTCTTTTTTAGTTCAGTCCATTAAAGTTTGGGGGTCTATCATTGGTATCAGAGCACACTTTCAAACATGGGAGCTCAATTAGATCGAATGGAAGCTCGATTAGATCAAATTAAAAGAGGAGTTGAAGAAGATTTCAGCCATTGAAGTGTCGATTGGGGAGCTTAGATCTGAGATGATGTTTATGTTTAGTGGGTTGAATCAGTGGCTTGACGAACTCCATCATCGCGGGATTGAATCAACCGGCATGAAAGCACCAAATCCGACAGATCTGGCGACGATTGAGTTGATTCGGATAGTTGACGGGTTAGATCTAGTGACGACCAAGGTGTTTAACCCAAATCTGGAGAAGCAACAGTCGTTCGACTTCGAATCTGTGGTGAATTCAGCGTTTCACGGGGTAGTGTTGCAGTGCAAAGCGACTCTCTTTCAACTCTCAGATCCACCAGATCTAAAGCTGAGCAAGGTGTTGTCGACTTTCATGGCATCTTTTTCATTCTTGATTTGTGCTTCAATGAAGCAGATCGGTGACACTAAGGGCACTATAAACCTACATTCAACAGATCGGGTCGCGTTTCAAGAGTATTTGATGGAGGTCGATTCCCTTCCTTTGTCGAGCGACAATCGCTATGCCGCTTTAGCTCCGCCACCGTGGCCACCGCCTCCTCCGCCACCGTGGCCATCCTTCATGGTCAGTAGTAGTCTTCATGATTCAAGAGATTTTCGCTTCCCGCGTAGATTTTTCTTCTTCTTCTTCTTCTTCTTGGTGTAATCCCTCTTCCAGTTCAATTTGAGAAGACTTTTGCTGTCGGACGTGGTACTCGAGGTGATCGGATGATGAGAGGTATGCCACTGCATCGCGTTCGTCACTTCTGTCATGTTCACACATACACTATGAGCCTTAATGACTTTTGTATGTGGTCGTTTGGTTCTCTCTGCCTTGCATATTTCTTTTTCACTCAAAGTGGCTGGGCCACTTAAGAAGTATGATATTCGAGAATCAACTGATGATGACACTGGTTGTGCCTCAAAGCTTCATCGATTCCTCTCCTCTTTCTCATGATTTCGTCGACCTTTGCCTCCCCGTCACGTGCTCGATCGATGATTTGCATAAGTCTCGCTTATTATTCATGAGTATTCACTAGTAGTTCTTTTCAGTAATGGTTTCCACTGTTTGTCGTTTTGATCCGTCCAAGCTCTCGTTTCCTTTGTTTATGGTGCCCCTGTTTTGGGCCTCTCGATGGGTTACTCTACACCGTATCAATTGGGCATGCCCCATGAAAATTGGCTTTACCATCGAAGATGAGGGTATGCGTACCATTAACGTCATGTATCAAGAGCTTGAAGTGGCTACGTTTTATGTTCGGGGCTCGACGTTGGGAAATAGTTCACTTAGAGTTTCCTATGGGAGTGTTCCCTTCCATTATCTTCAAGTTTTCTTTGATATTGGTCTATTGTTCTACATCAATTCAAGGGCTATTGTTGGGGTTCATTTTCGCGATGTTCAACAATTGTATTTGCTACTTCATGGGACTAGCGCTCAAGGCGTTCATCGACATTTCCTTGTCCTTTATACTGGTCACATGAGCATGTTGGGCAGGGTTGCTTTAAGTTTGGTCATGCTTCTTCACTTTAATGTACCTATCCGGATGGCTTGGTTGGGCATAGGGCTGATGAATGGCCTATGTTGTGATTTGGCAGCAAGGTTCATATGGATCTTGGCATGGTCGTGTCCTCGCACTCATTCACATCCCACCCTCCACAAGAGTTCACATTCGAGCATATTCATTTTCTTTAGTTACCACCTTGAGGACAAGGTGGATTTTTAAATAGGGGAATAATGATAAGATCCCACATAGAACCTTCTAGAGTTAGTGGGAAGACTATAAATAAGGGTAGAGAGATATTGTAAGTTCATGGAGTTTTTGCTTGATTAGCATAATTAGGAAAAAAATTTATCAATCAAACACATCTACAAAACTTTTTCCCTAACTAACACATTTTTTACCACATCAGCGCCACCTCACCCAGTGAAGTGGGAGAAAATGGCCCTGATGGCAAAACGTGACTGAGGTCACGTTTTGCACAAAAACAAAACGTGATACCGGTCACGTTTTGGGTGGCACCCCCCTCTCTCCCCCCCCACCCCCGCACAACCCCTGCCCCCCCCCCTCCCCCCACCACCACCACCCCACGCACAAACGTTAGTCCCCGGCCTGCTGCCTGCCTCATTGCTCCGCTCCGCCAGCTTGCTTCGCCGCCACGCCTTGCCACATCACCCACGCCCACCGCTTGCCCCTCTCCAGCTCCGCTCACTTGGCCGCCGCCCCGCTGCGAAAAGGGTCTAACAAGCTAGTGGTGAAGTTGGGCGACAGCAAAGCAGCACGGCGCGGCGAAAGAGGGAGCGGCGGTTGGAGGTGGGCGACGACGTGGGCGAGCCCGCAAGAAGCAGCAGCGATCAGCATAGCAATGGGCTAGAGGAGCGGGAGGAGAGCGGCAGGCGGCGGCGAGCAGGCGGGGACTAACGTTTGTGCGGGGGTGGGGGGGGAGAACGTTTGTGCGGGGGTGGGTGGGGGAGAGACGGGGGGTTGTGCGGGGGTGGGTGAGGGAGAGAAGGGGTGCCACCCAAAACGTGACTTGGTATCACGTTTTGTGCTTTTGTGCAAAACGCGACCTCCAGTCACGTTTTGCCTGGGTGAGGTGGCGCTGATGTGATTCAAAATGTGTTAGTTAGGGAAAAAGTTTTGTAGATGTATTTGGTTGATAAATTTTTTTCCTAATTATGCTAATCAAGCAAAAGCTCCTAAGTTCATTCAGTAAATCTGTCTTGGCTTACAAACTCATTCGAGTTCTTGGAGAGTCCAGCCTCTTGAATGCTGTGGGATTGCTTGTTTTGTGGTTCAGTTCGGTAATATATCTTCTTCTTCTCTCACATTCTTCTTGTTCTTTATCTTTTCTTTGTTAGGTCAGTCCATTAAAGTTCGGGGTTCTATCATTTTTGTTTTATATTTTTTTATGAAGAAGCCCATGGACTAGCAACATTTCTAAAAAAAAAAAAAAAAAAAAAAAACAATGACAGTTTTTTTTATTTTTGAGTTACAATCACAAAGTATTTAAGGTCATCGACTTAGTGTATTTTTTATGTTAAAGTACTTATTTAATCATCTCATCTGAGGTAAAAAAAACCTGTGTTATCGATAAACATAATCTTGTATAAATATAGTTTTTTGAAGATAATGTAAAAAATATTTAACATTTATCTATGATCTTGATTAGAATGCCCTTCGAAAGATGTAGAACATGCTTGGAAATATGTAGAGATCGTTGATGGAATTCGACAAAATCTCATTGCAAGTTTTATCATATAAAAACAAATATTAATGTCACGCGTGTTGCGAATTGCGTGTTTATTGCAAAATAATTATTTTAAACAATTGTATTGTGATTATTATGTACTATTGTTGTATGATTAAGTACATTTCTAACATCTCAATGGAGAAACTTGAGTTTTCTAGCTACTTCCGTACACCGACGAATTTTTGTCAAACTTTCTTCGTAAAAGTTAACTTCCTCTAATTACTTCCGAATTTTAAGTGAGCGAAGTTAAAGGCGAAATCGAAGTTTCGAACCTTGCTGGAAAGAATCCAAAGGCTAGTGTTTTTATTTCACATTATAAACATGTGGCTCCCATATCTTTTGGCTTTTTGAATGTTTGAGTGGAAGCTTTAGATCAATGAAACTGACTCCAACCAATTTGAGACTGAAGCTTTGTTGTTGGTGTTGACAACATAGAATTGTATCATATTCAGAACCACATGTAGACAAGGATAGCAAATACAAAGGGAACAAAAGAAGTATGAAAATATTAAAGAGGAAAAGTTTGAAAATGAGAAGATTCATAAATGAACTCATGTTGCAATACCCATTCTTTTTAGGAATGTGTGGACCGAAATATAGTCCCACATCGGTTGAAGTAACACCTCGTAAAAAAGGATATAAGTGTGAATCTCCTTCCAAATAGTACCAAGGCCTTTTGGAGAGAAACCCCACACGAGGGGATTACAAGGCAGTTAAGTTGGGGACAGTATCGTTCTAGTGAGATCTGCAGACCCGCAGATAAAAGTGCAAGTGGGCCTAACAAGTATAAGAGCAAATGCTTCGGATGTGACAAGGTATGTATGTCAGTGGCTGCGTGTTCTTCGAGCTCCTTCCCTCAAGATGATAGCGATAACAGATCATGCAATGTGACACCTTGAATGGATTTTGGTCTTAGGTGGAACTTGTTAAGGATGGGTGGACTGAAATATAGTCCCAACATCGATTAAGAATTCGTAAAGAAAAATGTAAGTGTGGATCTATTTCCAAATAAGACCAAGGCCTTTTGGAGTAAACCCCCCACACATATGAGTGCAAGGTGGTTAAATTGGGGGCAGTATCATTACTACTAAGATTCACAGATCTGCGGATACAAGCGCGGTTGGGCCGACACATTCAAATAGTTTTGACTAACCTATATTTAATAGATGTACAACAAATTCGTTTTGATCCTCATGGTACCTTTAGGTGGATTTTGGTAACTCTAATTCCATTTATTAATTATTAAACTATGATTGAAAGAGTGTGTAACCATTTTATAACTCTTTAGATGCCTCGATGAAATTAGATGCTTCACTAAAACTTAATCCCCTAAGAAAGCAGAGTTTGAAAAAATGATGTTATTTTGTGCTACATGTAAAGGATGTAACTAAAAATTAGAGGTCGCACCTCAAATTGCCTAAAACAAAACTAATTAATCTCTATTTTTAATTTTTAAATAGAAAGTGAAAATGATTATTATAAATAGGGTAATAACATGCATGCATGATGGATATAGAAGGTAAATGAAATAATTTTGATGTCATTAATCATATATAAACCAAAATTTGTATCACTAATTGGAAGGCGCCAAGGCGATCGAAGCAATTTCCTTGGTCTAGATGAGGTAGTGCTTAGGCAGACGAAATAATATTTATCTAAAGGTTCCTGGATAATTATTTATTTATTTATTTATAGGTCCTTAAGTAACTCTAATTATCAATTCGTCATTTTGGCATCAATTATGTGAAAAGAAACAAGAAAATCCTCAATGCGATCCAACCGAGACTCTGGTGTCACCTTAAGGTCTTGAATGAGCGATTGGAGGACATCGCTTGGATGTTGGCTTGGTCATACTCCCATGTTTCCCATCAAGAACACAACTGGCTTCGATTCAGCAAGCTGATCTTCAACTTTCTCACTGCTCTCCATTGGTGGTGTGGTTAGCGCATCATTACCCTCAACTAGCTCATTCCTACCCAAACCCTCCACTGGTGTGTGACCACAACCTCCTCATTGACATTCAGAGCTGATGTAACATCATCTTCCTCATTGCCCCCTCATGATTCCATCATCATCACCTTCCCCATAGGAATTCGTTGGTAAGAAGGAAATAATTGATTGATTAGTTGGTTGGTTGATTGATTGGAGATTTTGTTGGAAGTTTCCATAATTGTCACTATCCCTGTAACTCTATAAATATGGAGTTATTGTAACTAGAGAAGCATGAATGAAATCACACCCTCTCCTTTCTCCCGTGAATGTTGGTCTAGAACCGAACCACGTAAATCATTGTGTTCATCTTTTTTATTTCTTTTATTTTAAATTATAACATGGTATCAGAGGTTCGAACTTTATAGTAAGTTTGTCATTTGTCTTTTAATTTTCAGCTTACATTGCCTTCATTGATGTATGACGTTTGACATGAGCAACCTTCATTGCTGATTTTTTTTGAATTCAAAATTGCTTGCTGCCCTTATTGTTGTATGAAATCACCACTTAGTGCAGCCATCGTTGTTGTATGTTATCCAGTATTTAGAGAAGCCTTCATTGACGTATGCTATCCACCATTTAGTGCAACCTTCATTGTTGTATGCTATCCATCATTGCAACATACATTGTTGTGATCTATCTCTTTTGTGCAACCTTCATTCCCAAACACAATTCGAGTTTATAGCCAAAATCGATTTCCGACCTTCCTTGCCAGGATCATCATTAGTGAAGAGAAAACGAGCTGCAAACAAGACAATTGGGTTTAAGGTCTCAGATATATCATTTTCAAATTCTTGGATTCCAGATTCTGGAGCAACGTATCACATGACTAAATCTCCGAATTCCTTTCACTCTCTATGAACCTTATCCAGGTAATAGGAAAATAGCAACTACAGATGGCTCGTTAACCACAGTTGCAGGCATGGAAGACATTCACCTTACTCCAACATTTATACTTAAAGATGTCCTTCACGTTCCGAAGCTCTCGACGAATCTCATCTCTATACACAAACTCACCCAAGATTCACATTTAACTGTGTTGTTTTACCTTACTCATTGTGTATTTCAGTATTAGGACTTGAGAAAGACAATCGAACTTGCTAAGGAACAAAATGGGTTCTATTACCGTGAGTTACCAACACATTTTACACGAAATACCTGCTCATTTCTTTTTGATCACAACCTTTCTAGTAAAGTTTGCATATGGCTTCATCATCGTCGACTTAGGCATCCATTTTTTAGCACCCTTAAGGTCATGTTCTCTCTTTTGTTTAAGTCATTAAATGTTAATGATTTTCATTGTGAAGTGCGCGAATTAGCAAAACACAAACGTGTCTTTTCCATTGAGTAATAGTAGAAGTTCCACTCCTTTTGACCTAATCCATATTGATATTAGGGGACCTACATATACTCCACATATTTCCGGTGCACGTCGGTTTCTATCCTTCATTGCACTAAGAGTCATTTTGATTTTTTGCTCAAAAACAAATCAGATGTGAGTATCACTCTCCCACAATTTCATATGATGATATAAACTCAATTTGGCACTAAGACTAAAAAGTTTCGATCTAATAATACTACAGATTATTTTAATCAAACTTTTACATCGTACTTTCAAAAGGAACGAATCATTCACAATTCCTCTTGTGTTCACACCCACAACAAAATGGTGTGGCTGAAAGAAAGAATGGTTACTTACTGGATACAACACGTGCCTTCCTATTTAATCACCATGTACCTAAGTCATATAGGGGGGGAAGCATTCCTCACGGCCGCACATCTTATAAATAGATTACCTTCTCACGTCTTTGGCCTTAAAAGTCCGATATAAGTATTATCCCAATTTTTTCCTAACTTTAGAACCTCACACAATTTTGCTCCTAAAATATTCGAATGTGTCACCTTCGCTCATATCCACCAGTTGAATAAGGGGAAATTATATCCAAGAGCTCTCAAGAGTGTCATATGGTATTCCTCCACTCAAAAAAGGTAGATGTGTAATCACCCACCATCTCGAAAATTCTTTGTCACATTAGATGTAACCTTCAATGAGCGCGAGTCATATTTATTCGCTCCTTCTCTGCAAGGGGAGAATTCCATATTGGAAGACAAGGATCGAGATGAGTCATTTTTGCTACTTTAGACATGATGTATCACTTGAGCCACTGATCAGGTCAAAAATCTCAAAGCCTAACACCTCTGAGCTTAAGACTAATGAGTCAAAACCAACTACTCTTGAGGATCACATGACAAGGGATGTCTAGTCAAGAAAAAGAGTCACCCCACCTGAATTAATGCAAGTCCAAGAGTCCGAACCAACTCCTGAAAATGAAGTATCGATTTCTGAGTCGCAACCTATTGAATCGGTGCAAGTCCAACAATTTGGACAAATTCCTGAAAATGAGTTACCAATTCCTGAGTCCCAACTTGACAAATATGTTGATTTGGATCTCCCTATTGCCAAAAGAAAAGAAACCCGTGCATGCATTGAACGTCCCTTGTATCATTCAATTCCCAGCCACCTTATCTGAGGTCATATCTAATGAACACTGGAAACAAGCCATGAATATGGAAATGGAGACCCTAGAAAAGAATGGAACATGAGAATTAGTTTATCTACCTGTAGGTAAAAAGGCAATTGGATGCTAGTGGGTTTATATATTGAAATACAAGGCAAACGGGTCACTAGAGCGATATAAGGCGAGATTAGTAGCCACAGGGTATACTCGGACATATGGTGTGGACTATCAAGAGACATTTGCTCCAGTAGCGAAAATGAATACAGTAAGAATTTCATTGGCTTTAACAGCTACTCAAGATTGGGATTTGCAAAAATTTGATGTCAAGATTGCATTTCTTCATGGTGATCTAGAAGAAGAAATTTATATGGAGGTGCCCCCTAGGTATCAGACATGACTTACTTTCAAGAAGGTGGTAAATTTAAGAAGGCGTTGTATGGACTAAAGCAATCTCCAAGGCATGGTTTGGTAGATTCACCAAAGTGATGACCGATATGGGATATAAACAAAGTCAAGGAGATCATGCTCTGTTCATCGAACAAGTGTCTTCAAGGGGAGTTACGACTCTTCTAGTTTATGTGGATGACATCATTGTAATTGGAGATGATAAGGATGAGAAGCATAAATTAAAAGTCTTTGGCTAAAGAATTTGAAATCAAAGAATCGGGAAAGCTGAAATATTATTTTGTGAATCGAGTTAGCACATTCGAAAGAGGGTATCTTCATATCTCAGCAGAAATATATTGTTGATCTTCTCAAGGAGACAGGAAAGCTAGCATGCAAAGTACACCCATTGATTCAAATCACAAACTTGGAGAAGTAGCAGAAGCTACAATCGTGGATCGAAATAGGTATCAAAAATTGGTTGGAAAACAAATTTACCTCTCACACACTAGACCCGACATTGCACATGCAGTGAGTGTGATTAGCTAATTTATGCACAATCCTCAAGAAATCCATTTAAAAGATGCATATAGAGTGTTGCAATATTTGAAGGGAACTCCAAGACAAGGTCTTTTGTTTAAAAGACATACAGGGATAGTATTGGAAGCTTATACAGATGTTGATTATGTCGGCTTTGAGGTTGACAGAAGATTAACTATTGGATACCGCACATTTATTGGTGGAAACTTGGTGACTTGGCGCAGTAAAAAGCATAATGTGGTTGCTAGATCAAGTGCTCAAGTAGAATTTCAGGCAATGGCTCAAGGAACATGTGAACTTTTATGGTTGAAGATTATCTTAGAAGATCTCATAATCAAGTGAAATGGGTCCAAGAGACTTTATCGTGATAACAACAAGTATGCAATCAACATAGCTTATAATCCAATGCAACAGGATCGAACAAAGCACATCGAAACAGATCGATATTTTATCGTAGAGAAATTGGATAGTGGGCTCATTTGTATTTCTTATGTCTCAAGTCAAAATCAACTTGTAGATGCGCTTACTAAAGGTCGTACCAGTTCTTTATTTCAAACAAATGTTTCCAAGTTGGGAATGACGATCCTCTATTCACCAGCTTGGGGGGTGGGGGTGGAAACAATTGATCGATTGATTGATTGGTTGGTTGGTTGATTGGAGATTTTGTTGGAAGTTTCCATAATTGTCACTATCCCTGTAACTCTATAAATATGGAGCTATTGTAACTAGAGAAGCATGAATGAAATCATACCCTCTTCTTTCTCCAGTGGATATAGGTTCCACGTACATCATTGTGTTCATTTTTTTATTTATTTTGTTTTAAATTATAACAAAATCCCCTCCCACATCAGTGTTTCCCTCATCGCCATCCCTGCTAGCTTCTTATTCCCCCATTTTGGTGGACTCAACTTCAGGATCATTGTCATTATCAAAAACACAAACAAGCTCATCCGCACCCTTTTAGTTGTCCTCATCATCCCCCTTTCCCTTTCCTCCCCATCCCTTTCAGCACCCTCACCCCTCCCAGTCCCGTTCTCAACCCATTGACAAGTCACCTCATCAAATACCAAACCTATTATAATAAGATAACTCCGCCCAAACAAATGGATTTGATCGCTCTTTTCGCCATGCACATCACTGTTGATTACATACTTGTCCATCGACTTTAAAAAAAAGAGTGAGACGCATGTTGTAAGGCAATGAGCCCTTCTGAAGACTCTTTTTAGCAATCTTGATGTGGTTGTAAACGACATAGGCCATTTTCATTCAATATACGCCACATCAAGAAACGATCAAGGTGAAGGATAGAAGAGTGACTACCACTCGGAGTGAGGCTCCGACTAACTAAGGCGTGTGCAAGTCGGGCTAAAGCAGTAAGTTTGTTACTTTTGGAGGTCTCGCTCACATCAAAGTTTGGATCCATATAGATCTGCCTCAAGGCAACCTCACAATCAAACCCTTCAACTCGGGCGACATGGTGAATATTGTAGTACTCAAAGCTACCCTTTGGTAACTTGAGGAGATCTTGAATGGTCTCGAGGGATACAATGACTCTTTGTCCTTGAATCTCACACTTAGACATGAAAGGTTCACCTAATTTGGGGGTGTATAGGTTAGAGTAAAACATTTGGACTATCTCAGAGCAAGGGATGATTTGACTATGGACTTTATTGAAGGGCTTCCTAAATCGGGTGGGTTTGATTGGATCTTAGGGGTTGTTGATCGACTAAGTATAGTCATTTTCTTGCTCTCAAACATCTCTTCCCTGCTCTTATCGTGGTCTCTCTTTTCATCAAAGAAGTCGTACGATTACATTGTATTCCTCGCTCCATTGTCACAAATTGCGACAAGATTTTTACGAGTCTTTCTGGACTGGTCTGTTTAGAGCTATGGGTTCTTTTGTTGAGAGAAATACAGTTTATCATCCTTTAACAAATGGCCAATCCAAAGATGTTAACCGATGCATTGAAGCTTGTTACATTGTTTTGCCTCTTCCAAGCATAAGTAGTGGTTTCGGTGGTTAGCATTTGGCAGAGTATTGGTACAGGTACTTCTTTCCATTCGTCGACACAGTCCACTCATTTTCAGATTCTATTTGGGCATGTTCCTTCCCCTCTTATTCGATATACTAGACATTCTTCATTGGTGTTTCGGTGGTTAGCATTTGGCAAAGTACTGGTACAATACTTCTTTTCATACGTCGGCACAGTCCACTCCTTTTCGGATTCTATTTGGGTATGTTCCTTCCCCTCTTATTCGATATACTAGACATTCTTCATTGGTGGCTGATGTTGCCAAGCAATTAGAAGCTCGAGATGCTTCCCTTGATGAGCTCAAACATCATCTCTTACGTGCCCAAGAGAGAAATGAAAGCCAGTGCGAATGTCGAACGGCGTTACCTCGGATTTGAAGTTTGGGATCTCGTTTTCCTTCACATCCACCCTATCGCCTCAAGTCCTTGGCACTTAGGCGCAATGAGAAGCTCAGCCCTCTCTTCTTTGGACCCTCAAATTATGGCTCAAGTCGGCAAAGTTGCTTATCACTTGGACCTTCCCGATTCTACTTCAATTCATCCAATCTTGCATGTTTTGAGAGTTTGAGTTACCATACCAACTTCTCTATAGTTGCAGCTCTTTCCTTTCCAATTTTGCAACTTTTCTTAGAATCAATAAAATTCTAGGAACTAGACCGAGTTTGAACCTAAACAAAGTTACAAAAATCAATAAGAAGCCATGTTCGGTTGAGGAAGTGTACTTACTGGGAAGTGGCGCCCCCCAACACAACCTAAAGGAGTGCGTGCACTCCCTTGATAGGGACAACTCTCTCCCTCTTAAGGAAATTATAGTATATCACAATAATTTATTCTTTAAATTTTCTACTTTGCGGGAATTACAATTGTCAACCAAACACGCATTAATCAACTTCCCCGAAAGTGCACTTTTCAGGAAGTTGGAAAACGAATGAACCCAACGAGGCTAAAACCATTATACACCACATGCGGCAAAATCAATAAAAAATTTTAGCACTTCATTTTCCAGTTTTTTCAAAAGGGAATATTTTCCTTTATATTTGAGGAGAATGAAAACATGTCAACCATTCCATACACTTGCTTTGTTTCATTACAATACGTCAAGAACAGTTTCACATACCTTAGTAATACAGTTCGAATCTGTAGAGCTGGACTCCACTTGTCTTTAAGGATATCAAGACAAATTCTTCCAAGCTAAAATAACAAAACCTCAATTTTTGATGAGTGAAGCATTATACTTTAGTAATGGTAGGAAAAAATAATGCACGTCCACTAACCTTATCAATGTTTGGATGGTATATTTTAGTAAGAAAGCGAACCTGTTACAAGGAGAGTCAAAGTGATATTTTCAAATTTAATCCAATTACTTTCAATGAAGCAATCATTAGTAAGAGACGTCCTCCAATAAACTTGCTAAGAAGTTACAATAGAGATATTCAAACGCAAATCTAATAACTTGGAAGAGAAAGATAAAAGTACTAAAATATTTCAAAAGGATTGTTCATCCATATCATAAGGTTATTGGAGACATAGGTTACTTCGGGTGCATAAGTTATCTATGTATGATTGATTTAAAATCTAAAAGAAGTGCAACGATTCTAAATATCAACCATTGAACAAATGGAAAGATGTCTCAGTACAAATCCAATAAACCTCGATTTAATAAAGGTGTGTCAGTTCAACTGTTTTAAAAAAATAAATCCTACAGAACTAAAAATAGGAGGAAAAATGTAAAGGCTCATAACTCAATTACTAGCACGCCCAAAGAAAAAAAAAAGAATCAATCACTATATTTGAGAAACAAAGAAGGGCTCGTTTGGAAACAAAATCAACGTAATAAGGTGACCAAGAGGTCAAAATGTAGGTCTCTTGAAGTGAAAACAAGGATGACTGGATTATGCAACAACTTTGTTCGGGCTCTTATATAGCGAGGAATTGGCGAATTGCTCGCTACAAAGAAAAGATAAAATTTCTTTTAGCATTGATTCTTCGAATACCCAGTAAAAGAAAACTTTTTGTCAAATAAAAACTTGTTTCTAACTTGTGATCTCTTGAAGACATGCAAAGTTCAAGAAACAACACAATTTTCTATCCAAGAAAACTCAAAACACAATTTCATTAATCAAATTATCAACCCCCAAAAAGTTATAGATTTAATGCCTTTATATAGGACTACTCTAACTAGACAACTAAAACAAATATAACTTCTGATTGGATAACAATAAAATGACTATAAAGACTTAACTAAATTACTAACTTGTACTTTGACTCTATATAAGACTTTCTAAAAAATAAAAGTTCTAATAATCCTATTACACTTTAAATACAAATAATTAAATAAATTAAATAACACAAATTATAATTTTTGTTCTTCATTAGGCTCTCAAGAAAAAATCTTCAAGGATTAATTGTTTGCATTTGCCACAACTTAAGTTTTCTAAGCTCACGTTTGTGGATGACAACAACAAAGCTTCAATCCCATTAGTTGGTTGGTTACATAGATCAAACTCTTTCATTGCGCTCGATTAAGTGCTCGTTTGTGGATGAGTCGGTAATAAATTTCCAAGAACGATCAACTAAATATCACAATTTGAATGGCAATGGACTTCAACTTATGTGGCTAATGTGATAGTGATAGAATAATGAATTTCATTTCATCAAATTTTATTGTTGAATCAAAGTATAATTGGTTTACTAGGAAAACAAATTGTTAATAAAATTAATTATTTAGCTGATCAATTTGGTCAATTAGAAAATGAGGGAGGATCATTTTGTTGGCAGAGACCTTGACAATGCATTAGAAAATCAATGTAGACATGAAGGTGAGTTGTAGGTCACTAAGGCAAGTGCTGCATTAAAACTAGATCTCTGCTAAAACAATCAATTGATGTCGGTAGATAAGGAACTCTTATTCTTTAGAAAAACGCAACATTTAAGAAGTTTGCTTCCCTTTCGAGGTACATAATGGGTAAAAAAATTTCCCTCTAATGTATGAGATGAGTTATAAAGACTGTACATTGAGTTTTTGGACGATGTCCTGGATAGACTTGCACAAACTGGCAAATCATGTAAAGAGAAGGACTAAAGACAGTTCTAGTATGAGTATATTGTGTGCAATTGATATGTGAGTTGAGCAGCCCTCTCCAACTAACCTGCGATAAATCTTTCATCGGTAATAGTTCACGAGCACTAAAAAGCTCATACACATCGATCGCTTAGAGCCCCTCGACCATCGTAGTTACTAAACGCTTGGGAAATTCAACGCAACCCGCCTTAGAAATAAGGGATTTTGAGGGAGCCATGTGTTATGAACCTTCGCACAGGATCTAGTCACATGTCTATATATAATTGAATTCGTGCTTAGAAATATGTTGATAGAAGAAACAATAAGAAATATAGTAGACGAAATGAAAGAAGAGATAGAATAAGTAATTAAGGTAGAGTCAGTGACTCTCCTACTTCAATTCCTCCTTTAGTTCCTTTTCTTTTCACTAAAATTGTTTGATTTATTGATTCCTTAATATTTATATATATAGGCTCCTTGTACAATAAAAATAGAAACTAATAAATAGCAAGTACTACTTAGGCAGTTTGATAAGAATAAAAATCCTACTAAAAATAAACATAGAAACTTCCTACGAACAAATACCTAGCAAAATAATAACCAGTGATTGCAAGGCAATGCCTTAAGCGTTTCTAGGCCTCATCGCCTAGGCGATGGGGGGAGTTCTTAGCATATTTTCAAAGATTTGAGAGAGGTGTAACTAAAATTCAATAAAATGTTTGTATATATAAACAAGATTTAACCCTAGTACCCACCAACAACTCTAAACCCTACCCCAACCTCGCCATTTGTTGAGCCATACCACCACCATCCATTTTCCCATCTCCGACGAGCTTCCGGCACTCTGACGACTCTGACAATTCCCGAAATTCTTTTTTTCAACGACCCCTCCAGCGCTCTCTTTAACCTCTACGACACCGTCGCAGAGGCCTGCGATGTTCATCTTCATCGTCAACTTAGTGATGAAGATAAACATTGTTTTTTAAAAAAATTTATATACCCCTGTCTTTTAAAAAAAATCTATTTTTTATTTGAAATTTTTTTATTAATGTTTTTTACTTCTTAGAGAGACATTTGAAGATGAAAATGAGTATTTTGAAATTGAATTTCTTATGGCAATGGTAGGTCTTGGGATATTTATTCATTTGTATAAGGTAATGCATGCTTCATTTGATTTTTCAAATTTTCTTAATTGGTTTTGCAGTATGAAGCTTAATTTTTATTTTGAAGAATGAATTTTTTTAAGAATGAAGCTTCAATATCAAATTATCAATGCTTATGATGTAGTAGACAAACAATGGGTAATGGTATTATAGGCAGACAGACAAAAAATTATATTAATTTCAAGGGCCTCTAAATAAATATTTTTTTGCCTAGGCATCGCCTCGCCTTAGCCAGGAAAACGCCTAGGCATCGCCTAAATGCTTTGCAATCCTTGATAATAACTACTAAAAATGGAAACTACTAATAATCACTAATTAAAAATAGAAAGTAATAATAATCCTTAAGACTCTCTAAGATCGTATCACTAGGATGCATGTCGTTTCATACGACTAGGTGGAGTGGCACAAGATCTGCCTCTTGGCTCATGCCGAGATATTGATTCCTTCACACAACAATTTGCTTCTCGTAGACGAATCAAAAGCCGGTCTTGCTTTGTCATTAGGTTCTCTTGTAGCTTCTTGGATAGACAAATTCCTACGTGATCTTCTATCGCTTGATCAATTGTAACAAGATTCGTTGTAGCTGGTGCATCCTTGGCAGCATCTGCTACTCTAACTCAATTAGAATGACTTTTGGCAAAGATCCCAGTGGAGGGTTAAGTATCCTTCTGTAAAAGAAGATGAATCAGGAAAAGATCTAGGGGGGGCTTTCTCCTCCAATACGTGGCTCTAGCCATTTGAGCTAGATAAACTTACCTTTCTCTGCCCTAGGCTTGTCCCAATTCAACTAGTTTAAGGAGGGTAACCCATGTCATGACGAGAAATCACCATACTTAGATTCATGCAATGGGACATGAGACAAACTATCACGTTCACTACTTGTAGACTAGCCCATTGTGATGTTAATTTGGTGTTCATAATCTGCAAGATACCTAATTTTTGCTCAAAATTTATAAAATGTTGAGTGGTAAAGAAACGAGAAGTGCATAAGATAAACGTAGCTAAAATAAGGATGCTTGGATGGAAGTTTGGTAAATTGTTAAGATAAAATAAGAAACACGTAAATTTAAAGAAAAGTAGGAGTAGCACCAATTCACACAAAGATTAGGGAAGAACGACTGTGGTGGTTTGGACACCTCCGAAGACGGCCTACGAATGCCCCCATCAGAAAACTTGACACAATAGAAACTGAAAAGACTCAACTATGTAAAGGTAGACCGAAGCTAACTTGGGACGCATTAATTAAGAGGAATTTAAAAGATTTAGAAAGCACACCATCAATTGCACAAAATCGAGCACAATGGAAGAGTTTGGTCAACGTAGCTGACCTGATGCAAATCAGAGTTTGTGTTATATTAGGATTTCTTATTTATTAGATAAGATTGTTAGAGTTTGTGCCAAAGTTGAAGTCATAATTAGATTAACTTGGATTCGTTTTCAGTATAAGAGTTTATAGAAGTTGGAGTTTATGTTGGAGTCTATGTTAGTCCATAATAAATTATATAGATATAAAGGTTGGTCGTATTTTATTAGTGGTGGATTATTTGATTAATGAAAACTTGTGTTTTGAGAGAGAGTATTTCTTTGTTTGTTTTGGTTTCTTACATTTTGTGTGTTCAATCACAAGTTAGCAACATGTTTCTTCAATTCGGTATTCAAGGAATCAACGAATTGTAAGAAAAAATTATTTTTTTCTTTGTAACGAACAATTGGTAAATTTCTCGCTGCATCATTTGATATCAGAGCCAGGTACGAGTAAACATGCAAATGAGGGTAGAGTTTGCTTTTGGTGAGGAACCGGAAGAAGAATATTCTAGTTCTGAGAGGAGGGATTTGTTGCCGAGAAAGAAGAAAATTGAATTTTTTTCTTCGCGATGATGGCGAAGTAGATCTGATCTTCCTCGAGGAGGGCTCCAACAACTTTGAAAAGGCGCAAAAGTTCGACGATGATGGGCACGACTTCATGGAAGACAAACTAGTTTATGGAGACGATGACTTTGCCATCGAGGTGATTTCTAGTTCTAAAAGCCCTCAAGTGCTTGAAGAGGTGGTTGGTGATGCGGACACCGAAAAGTGCTATGTAGAGATTGTTGTAAGGGACGAAGTAAAGTTCACGACAAAACATTTTTGTTCGTTGAACGAAGTCGTGGGCAGTGACAACTTCGATGGAATTTTACAAGACTATCGCGATAACATTATTGTCATGGGTCTTGTAAGTGGAGGAGAGAAATTTTTCTTCTATTCTCTGTTTAATAAAATTAAGCCCATTTTTTAATATAAAGTGATTCCGGATCGCAAGACACGTGAAGGTTTGAAAATTCGAGTACGAATTTTCTTGAATCGGGGAAGAATGATGAAGGACAAAGATATGAAGAACATAGAGGTTATGTGCAGGAGAATGATTCAAGCATCAAATTCGATGACGAATTTTTCTCAATCGGAAGAGAATGATGCAAATCAAAGTTTTTGTTAGATTAGGATTTCTTATTTATTAGATAAAATTGTTAGAGTTTGTGTCAAGTTGAAGTCATAGTTAGAATAACTTTGATTTGTTTTTAGTATATATGAGTTTTTAGTAGTTGGAGTTAATGTTAGAGTCTATGTTAGTCCATAATAAAGTCTATATATACAGGTTGATCATATTTTATTAGTTGTGGATTATTTTATTAATGAAAATTTGTGTTTTGAGAGAATACCTATTTATTTGTTTTGGTTTCTTGAACTTTGTGTTTTCGATCTCAAGTTAGAAACGTGTTTCTTCAATTCGGTATTCATGAAATTAACGAATTGTAAGAAAAAGTTATCATTTTCTTTGTAGCAAGCAATTGGTAAATTCCTCACTGCATCCTGACCCCAACTAATTTGGGATTAAGGCTTTTGTTGTAGCACCGTACTTCACAATTTTGTAAGACATCGGTGATTTTGTAAGACATCGGTGACATGAGATTTCATTAAAAAAAGCTTCTTAGAATTTACATCAAACGCAAAGATGGCAATCATGACATTAAGTTCCTAGTGAGTAAATAAATGAAATTTAATCAAATAAGGATCAAAACTTATGTTGAGGCAAATAAAATGGTATTAGGCTTCTAGCTAAAAAATTATAGCTTTATAGATAAGTAGAAATCACATGCTTCTTTTCAAAAAGGGGGATATCACATCCTTCTCATTAAAGTTCCAAACCTTAGGTGCCGCCATCGGATATTCTTCTGGCAAAAATAACTCCAACTTGAAAACACCTCCTAAAAAATGGTTTTGGACAATAGAGACAATGATCTTATCAAAAAAAAATCCAGCAAATAGAAGGAGATTAAAGCATAACAAACAAATGAAGCAACTCAAAAAGTATGGAGTCAAATAAAATGAGGGGTTTAAAGCATATAAAGAGGTGAAGCAACTCAGGCCAATGTAAAATGTAAACAAAATAATGACTTAATTCATAAAAAACCAAAACAAGAGGGTATAAACTAAAGGTAAAGAAAATATGGACAAAGAAGAAATGCTCATATCAAAGCAACAAAGTGACTAGAAGGATGAAGTTAAAGTATAACCCGCAAGTGAAACACGACAATATAAAATCAAGTAAACCAATACAACGATCTAATGATTTTTTTAGAGGAAACTACATAACTATTAATATGTAAAACTTGACAAACTGCAAAAAATGGATTCGTCACACCAAAAAGTAATAATTAGATTAATAAAAATTAACAAATAAAATTCAAATTAATTATCACTGATTTACTGTTCGTTTGATCACACAAGGAATGGCTCTAAAAAAAATGTGGTTTCCACGCATGAATTTTCGATGCTATGACCTAGAAAAAAAAAGCATGAGCTTGAACTGTAATCGAAATCATGAAGAGAAGTGTAGGAATGAAGCACATTGCACTTGCATCTACAATAATTGTTAGATACTTCTGCTTACCAACCAAAACTTTATTTTTACAATCATGTGAAATGATCACAACAATGACATGCTAACTCACTACCTTGGATTGTCATTTAAGAGCTGCGAAAAAAATTCAGCAATGTATTGATTCAAATACTATTAACCAATGTACTTTGATGTGTTTTATCTCCATATTCAGTTTTCATTATCTCTCAGCTGATTAGATTATTTCAATACATCACATGGGTTTTTGGTGACATTTTCCATTATGTTGTTATGATCATATGGGAGATCATGGGATCATGGCTCCTAAATCCTAATTAGTAAGCATGTTAAGACTCTCGTTCTCATCACATTTGGAAATGGGACTGCACTAACAACACTTTAAGCATGAATTGAGTGGTTACTAAGTTTGGGTGGGAAATTAGAGAGCATAAATAGATGTTGAGAGGTAACCAAAAGTATCATGTGATTTAGATTGTAATTGGTGAACTCTTGTGAGTTTTGGACTGACAGATAGGTCTCTCTGGTTTCTCTAATTCTCTTTGTTGTTTCATTTGTCTATTGAGTAACAAAAGTCTAGAGTTCTATCAGTGGTATCAAAGCACACATTCAAATATGGACGCTCGATTGGATGGAATCGATGGCGAGCCACAGAGGTGTTCATCGATGGTTAAGTTGTTCGAGGAGGTGAAGAATCAAACACGCGAATTCAGTTCGAAAATGAAGACAGCGTTCAGAGCCTTAGCTCAGAGGTTCGACGAACTCTTCTTTCTTCATCATGGGCTTGCATTACCTAACAAAGAAGAGCAACAAATTGAATAATCGTGTGGCACGAAATCACCAATTCCGCTTGAACCAGTGGCGTTTGAGTTGATTCTGGTCAACGGTGATCCAGATCCAGATCCAGTGCCAGTGCCGACCGAGGAGTCTCCGACTATTGGTGTTGCAGATCTGGTAGCATTTAATGTGATTTGGATCGTTGTTGATCCAGATCCGACAAAGAAACAGTCATTCAAATTCAGATCTGAGGGGAAATCAAAGATTTCAAGTGTAGTGTTGCAGATCGAAGAGCCTCTCGTTCAACTCTCGCACCCTCCAGATCCAAAGTTGTGTGTGGTGTCGTCACCTTCTAATCCACCATACCTGGATGTGTTAATGGAAGGTTCGACTAATGAGGCCTTAAATCCAGCCCCATGGTCACCGCCAAGTTCTTCTCAAATGCTAGCTATACAACCTCCATTGTCGTTCTTGTCAAAGTTCGAGCATGATTACTCTCTCTTGGTCTATGATTTGTTCGAATCAGACCCAATTAAGCATGATCCCTTTTGTTCACCATCGTGTTGGCGATCTCCTTTTGCTCACCATCGTGTTGGCGATCTCCTTTTGCGGATTTGTTCAATTGTTGGGTGACTGTGCGGTTGAAGGTTGAGGGAATGCACTTATGTCGACGAAGCAACTGTGGCGCGATTGTTCAACCACCTCCCTGGCCACCACCATCGTCTCCTCTATTAGTGTTATCCATTCTTGATTTGGCATTCATCCTCCATCATTGTGGCATTTCTTCTACCGCCTCCACTGCAACTCGTCATACCCTTGTCTTCACTATGTCGTTTAATTTGAGACAGTCGAACGAAGGGTTTGCTGATGTTGTGCGTATTTTGAGGAGTTTGGAATGTGAGAACAATGACAACGCATATGCGTAGGTGTGCTCTTTCTGATTATGCGCATGCTTCCCAAATTGTGGTGGGTTACATTGTGGCCCTTGATCATTCTCGACCAGCCCACTTTTAATCAAAGTTTAAGTGGTTCGACCACCTGCTTCCCATATGGCTCGAGGATCATCACGGGACTTTTTTTTTCTTCAATCTTACTCAACTCTGCATTCCTTCTCTGCTCTATGGTTCGAATGAAAGCCTCATTGCTATTGTACTACTCAGTTTCTTCATCAATCTTTTGATGATTCTTTTCACAAGGACTTATGAGATGCTCCATATTGCATTCCTTCAGGTGGGTTGAATCAGACTTCTCACTTGTTTGTTGTGACACTTTAACTTTTTGGTGGTTCTTAGGCAACTTATTTGCTATTGGGTTTGCATTGTTGCTGATGGCTAATGTCGATTGCGTCCCTTATTAGAGGTAGTATGTCTCTCATGGTGACTCAACTCTAGGAGATGTGGAGATGCGCTTCTATAATGTATGGACAAGTACATTGAAAATCAGTTGGTTCATTTTTTAGGCCTCTTTGTTTGCAAGGATTTGGCTCTTGGATTATCCATCGGATTTTGTTGTTGTAATAGTAGGAATGTGTATGACATTTAGGTTCATTGAAATGGCATTTGCGTTGCTTGATGAGGCATTGTGGCAAGTGGGCCTATTGGCTGTCTTCATTGATAATTCACGTCAGCAAGATGTTCTTATTGTTGACGTCGTTGATGTCCCCAATTTCATTTTCCATTCCACTTATATGGTTAATTGGCTCGCCGCATTGTGCTTTGCGACTGATGCCCCATATTTAGTCACTAAAATTGGCTCATACTTCACACAGGCGATTATAGGTTTTAATCATTCAAAGGTAAGAGGTTGCCAAGCATCATATGTTGGTTGACATTGCACATTATTAGTCGGTGTCCTTCTATTACGTCGCTCATCTCATGGATTCATGATCCTGTCCTGGCCGACTCATTCTCCGTTTTCCACCTCAAGGCAAGGTGGATTTTTAACAAGGGAGTAATGTTAAGACCATTGTTCTCATCACATTTGGAAGCAGGAACACACCAACACCACTTTAAGCGTGAATTGAGTAGTCATTTAGTTTGGGCTGGAAATTAGAGAGTATAAATAGATGTTGATAGTTAGCCAAAAGTATCATGTGATTTTGATTGTAATTGGTAAACTCTTGTGAATTTTGGGCTAAGAGATTTGTCTCTCTAAGTTCTCCAATTCTCTTTGTTGTTTCGTTTGTCATTTCTGCAATAAAAGTCTAGAGTTCTATCATAGCAGTTGTTATTTGAGTCAAATAACTTACTTTAGAATTGCTTCCGAGTTGGTCAAAAATGTTGGTGGCTTAGCCGTTTTCTAATTTTCTTGTTTGGCATTTAGAGTCCTAATCTATTTAAATACGTAGAAACCATACTGTAAAAGAGCGGCGAGTTAATGAAATCCATAGATCCATTCTCACCTTATGAAAATAATATTTTTTATATTTGGTTTAACTAGGACCATCTATGAATGGCGTCAGAGCTATGCCAACTAACGGAGAGTGGATCGAACAGTTGAAGACTAGTTTAGGAGGGCTTCAAAATAGCTTAAGCAAGATGGAGTAAGACGTTAATGAAAAGGTATAACTTGAAGCTATCGTCAATAATCTCTAGGGGTTCCTACTAGCTCGTGCCTCTGCGAGCAATACCAACAAACGTGGTGCACAGTATTCCAATAATTGTTCTCATGAAATGGTAAAACATGGATAAAACATATTTTCCATTAAATTGCCCAAACTCGAGATTCCAATGTATTTAAGGGAGGGCCCCACTAAATGGTTTACTCGAGTTGATCAATTCTTCAAGTTTCAAGACACTTTATCAACATAGGTGCCTTTGGCTTCTTTTCATTCAAAAAGGGAAAAAAGGAAGCCACCCACAAATGGTGGCGGCAACTAAGATGAGCTTACCAAGAGCAAAAGAAAGATGTTATAAGAGAGATTTTCATTGAAGAGTCACGATTATGCTTTGGTTCGATCAACTATGATGATTTTGACAAAAATTTATTAAAGGTCAAGCATACAATTCTCTACATGAGTATCAAAAGAATTTGAGCAACAAGACAACCGAGCACAATATTGGAGTCAAAAAGCATTGATGGAAACGTTTATAGGCTAACTCAAGGCGGACATCACATACGGTATTCAAATGTTCAAGCCCAATAAATGAAAAAGGGCAATTAGCTTGGCATGGATGCAAGATCAACAATTACCTCGACTAGAGAAGGACCTATGTAGCTTCAACCAAAAACGTCTTTCATCCACTGCAAATAATTAGAAACTTTCACCAATAAAGCGCCTCACTAGGTATGAGATGCAATGGAGATGAAATAAAGGTCTTTGCTTCCATTAAGACAAAAAAAAATCATTCCATGATGCAAGTGCAACGGAGCGCCTGGTACAGATGAGTTTGTTAGGGGTCCAAGCCCACAAGCGATCTCCAAGGTGTACACTCGCAGGAACAAGCGGAGCATGGAATCACATCTTGGGGGCTCGATCACAGCTGTCCAAGCAGTGGGCCTTAGGGTTGTTAACGTGCAGTAAAGTGTGAAAAGCGTGTGTCACAGGGTGTGTGTGAGTTAATGTGTGTGTTTGTGTGTGCGTAGGTTGGTGTTCAGAGAGAAAGAGTTAGAGGAGGGTATATATAGAATGATTATTCATCCTTCTGTTCTTAAGCTGTAATTTCATTCTTGGATAGATTATTTTCTAGGGGAGAAGAGGAGTCCTCTTTCTCTGGGGTTTCTAGATCTCTCTTTCTCTCTAGTGTAACTCATGTTTTCCTTGCTGATCATCAATAAGGTGATGTGTTCCTCTCTCGATTTCGCTAGATCAAGCACTACATCGGTGGCATTAGAGCAAACACTCGACGATGGGACAAAATTCTGAAAATTGATACTCGCATGGATGCGGTGGAGGCAGAGTTGAAGAAGGTCCAGGAGCTGGGAAGGTCCATCGAGGGGTTGCGATCTAAGTTCCGGATTCGGATTACCCAAATCCAATCCCTAACGCATTGCATGGAGGAGATGTTCTTGCAGCATCGTGAAAGGATTGCCAGATCTCTTCATATTGCATCGTCCAACGGCAAAAAGACACCAAATTCGCCAGATCTAGGTCACGAACGGTCAAGGTGATGTTGGAAGGCAATGGGCAAGGTGTAGTCCTGTATAGATCCAGCCCAGAAGAGCAAAAGATTAAGATGCCTACCTGTAATGGTAATGAGTTGATTGTATTGGTTGAATTAGGCATAACACTATTTTGCCTTGCACGAGATGTCTGAGATCTCCAAACTAATGGTCGCTCGAATCTGCCTTGTTAGGCCGCTCAGATCTGGCTGCAGACGGAGGAGCGAAAGCAACCACTTGAGAGTTGGGAGGCCTTGAAGACCCAGCTTGCACTGCAACTCACAGAGGCGGATCCCTTGCATCTCTGTCGACGGTTCTTTTCAATCAAGTAGGAGACATCATTTCGTAAGTACAAAGAGTTGTTCATTACATCAGGAGGGCTTATCGAAACAACACAAGATTGCAATGTTTATCAACGGTTTGAAGGAGCGTATTAGGACGAAGATTATGGTAGATCCACCGTCGACGCTAAAGGCAATGGTGACTCGCACAGGGAGGTTGGAGAAGAAACTCGGTGAGTCAATTGGGGGCGGACTCAGTGTATCCAAAACCCAATTCACTTCTTATGGGCCAAGTTCAATAGGTGAGTCCAGGCCCACGAATTGGGTCTCCTACACTTTATCTAGCAAGGGTCGGGAGACTCCACAGACCCACTCGAAATCCAACACACTGGTGGGCCCAATGGGGAAAACTAGCCCAGAATTATCATCTTCGTCCAATCTGAGTTCTACCATACCGGCTACTCCAAATATCTCCCCTCCAAAGCACAAACGTTTGACGGAGTCTGAGGCTCAGGCTCACTGTAAGCAAGGGTTGCGTTACCACTGTGACGACAAGTGGTTATAGGGCATCGTTGTGGGAATAAAATTTTGAATGTATTGCTTGTGAACGACGATAATAGGGATGAATTGAGTAACTGCATTTGAAGTATCTGAGGACCACCCGAAATTAGCAACCATTGAATTGTCAGCACATGCCATTGATGGGGGAACCAACCCGTACACCACGAAAGTTAAAGGCACGATCCTAGGGCAGGGAGTGGTGATCATGATCGATGGAGGAGCTTCTCATAATTTCATTTCTCCAATTTTAGTAAGTGCTTTGAAGGTACCAATAACTCTGACTGCCGACTATGGGGTTTTTGTCGAGGTGGTGCACATCTACCGGGGTCGAGGGTATATAAGGGGGTTCAGGTCTCTTTCTAGGGTATCAACTTGATTGTCGATTTATATCCTATTGGGATGCGAGGCCATGATATTATTTTGGGGGTTAAGTGGCTCTTGACAATTGGGGTGACTACAATAGACTGGCGCAAGTTGACGTTGTCATTTGTAGCTGATGGGCAAACAATCACTATTGGAGGCAATCCGACTTTGCACAAGCATTGGTTTCGTGCAAGTCACTCCAACATTTACTGGATGATATCGTGGAAGGGTTTTTGGTTGAATGTTTTAGTGTAGGTAATAGATGATTAGAGGAGAAAAATCAAGTAGAAGAAGAGAGAAGGAATTTCAGCAAATATCAATCTTACTCAATGTTCTATATCATAAAATTTAACCTAAACACCTATATATAGGATCAAGGTCCTAAAACTCCTAATACAATCAGGAATTTGAAGTCCTATTGACCTTCTAGAATTACATTAAATAAAGTGACGAAAATAATTAAAACTTACTAATTCTAATGACACAAAACTTCTAATAAAATAGAAACTAACTTTCTAATCTTACGAGGACTCCAATAAATAAACTCCTAACCTAAATCAATTTTTACTTCTACGCTTGTAATGTTTTGGATAAGGTTTCACCAACCTACATCAATTCTCCTCTGCTTGAAAGAACTCAATTACGAGTTAGCAACAAGGTAGTTCTCCAAAAGATCACGATCCAAACGTATGAACTCATCCTTAGTAATCCGTGAAGCATCAGATGTTGGACGATTCCTCTAAGTCACTTAATATCGACGATATCCACCATCAGAAGAAGACATTATCTCATTATCTAATACATTAGCAATATGCTCAAAAGATGTGGAAGTAGGTGGAAGGCGTGGCTCTGAAGCTGCATAAGATAAACCTGTAGGTACAGAAACTTGCAAAGGAGGCTCAAAAGTACCTCTATAAGGATATAAGTCCTCAACATTGAAAACTGGATTAATATGCATATCAAATGGTAAGTCAAGCACATAGGCGTTTGGTCCAAGTTTTCGAATGATACGAAATGGGACAGATGAATGGGCATGTAGTTTCTTAAATGAATGTGGAGGGTATTGTTCAGGACGAATGCGTACCATCACATAATCACTTTCATGAAATTCTACATTCCTACGATGCACATAACATTGATTTTATAATTTTCATTAGAAATTGCAAGCTTTCGTCGAATATCAGCATGAAGGCAATGTATATGTCGAGCGAAGACTGCAAAAAAAGAGGTACGACAATCTAGTGGTAATGGAAGAAGATCAACAGGCTGACGAGACCGATGACCAAGCACAACTTCAAAGGGGGATAATCCAGTACATCGGTTAACAGAGCTATTATAGGCGAATTCTGCTATCGGCAACAATAAATCCCAATTGCTAGGTTTCTCACCCACAAAACACCTAAGCAACGAACCTAAACTACAGTTAACTAGTTCGGTTTGATCATCAGTTTGGGGATGAAAGGCTGAAGAAAACTTTAGGCTGGTACCAAAACGTTTCCACAACGTCTTCCAAAAATAACTCACAAACTTCACATCCATAGCAGACACTATTCAGGTAGCCAATCCATGAATCCTAACAATCTCCTTAAAGAACAACTTACCAACATGAGAGGCATCAATAGATTTGCTAAAATTTGTCATTTTGGAAAACCACTTAGAACCAACCAAGAAATCTAACATGTCGTCAAGACAAGAAATGGGGAAACGATATTCAACAGTTATCTTATTAATGGCTCGACTATCAACACACATAAGTCAAGAACCATCTTTTTTAGGAGTTAACAAGGGGGGGACCGCACATGGACTCAAACTATGTCTAATGAAACCTGTGGCCAATAAGTCATTGACTTGCCTAGAAAGTTCAGCACACTCCTTGTGGTTCATTCTATAATATGGGAGATTAGGTAACTGTGAACCTGGAACAAGGTCAATTGCATGTTGAATGTCTTGCATAGGAGGTAGTTCATCAGGGAGTTTATCAGGGACGACATCCAGAAACTCCTCTAGCAAATGCTTAACCTCTAGGGGTAACTCATGTGCAGGCTCAGACACGTTATGGACAACTTCACGGCTAACTAATGCAAACACAAAACCAGATGACACACACTCTTTCTCAAACTCGCCATGGGGTCAAAATATTAAATGGTTTAATGATGGAATCTCGAGAGGGAGGTTTAGAAAGTTGAGATGCAACAGACTGAGACACTGGTTCAGGTTTGGGCTTATTATCTATAGGCTTCGCAGGAAGTAACTTAATGAATTATATTTGAAAACATAGGTGTTTTCTCTACCATGGTAGGTGACATCAAGATCATACAACCAAGGACGCCCTAGCAAAATATGTGCAACATTTATAGGTAGAATATCACACCAAATGCAATCACTATAATCACCTAATTGTTGGGTTTTGGGGTTCAGATGCAGTGAAAATTACAAAACAATTTTGACAAAAACCCCAACAGGATCTGAAACTAATTCCATTAAAAACGTCTAAACCATGAAAACTAAATCATACCTCAGTCGCAATATACCTTTCTTAAGGTTGATCGATCTTTAAGGCGTTGCCAACGACGAACACCCTCTACCAGCAGTCCACACACGAACGGCGGCCGAGATTCGAAGTGCTAGCTTCGAGAGAATATCAAACTTTTTGTTTCTCTCCAAAATGATCCAGAGCGTACCAGAAAAACCTAATTCGTTTCTGAAACGAAAATAGAGTTTCAGCCCTTAATCTTTTGTACGTGTGTTCTACTTAAAGCGTATATTTATACAACCCTTGTATATAGACGGTTAAGTAAATTACACATGTACCCCTACTTAAAGAAGTATAAGTGTAATACACCACACGGACGTTTCGGTCATGAATTTTATCATATAAAATTCGTTTTTCTGAACCATCTTAAAATCTCGCAAAACCATTCTTAGTGTGCGACCCAATAGGCTCATACAACGTTGGCAGTGTACCGAAACACATTTTGGTATACAAGTCATAAGCGCGCTCTAGCAAGACATTTTGACTACCCAAGTTGTACGAATATCAAATCGATACAACCTAATCAATAGTGTATATAACATCATTTTGTCACACGATATCTTTTTGATCAAACATAAGGCATGGAATTGTCATCCAACATGTTCAATCGTACTAGTCTTGATCTCTAGATAGACTGAAAACATCAAAGTGACATTGATCAATATCAATTCACTTAAACTAGGCCTTTTAACAACCTAACACATCGAGGGATCCACTGGATATCTCTCTTTATATGAGAGGGACAAATTCTATCTTGATTACACAACTTCATCACATTGCTCACATAGTAACCAATCACAACCTTTATAATCGTCCGGTTAAAGACAACGCTTGATTGTGCCAAATCACTGTGTTCCTAATGTTGAAGTCTCTGGTAATCACAAGTCAGAGGACTGAAATAATATACTTATCATGAGAAACAACTATGACTTAATCCACGTGATGTTTTCATAGCGGGTCGATCCAGTACTTTGTTCCCTAACAAGTACTCGTGATTTTGATTCGTATCCCTATACGTATAATCATCATATGATCATCAATCAAGACTCACACTGGTCTTAATTCATTATAGTTCCCGGTATAATGATTGACTAGGGACATTTAGGATATTTCTGTAAATACCCATGGATCTTATTATATTGTAAACATGCAAATTAATTATAATAAACAGCAAATGAAATCCTCTATTTTATTAACTAAAAGTATTCATAAAGACAGTTAATGGATTGACCTAGGGCACATGCCCCAACACTAATGTAACTGGCACCAAACACCTTTCAGTCACTGGTAATGAAGTCTTATAGACCCAGGCAACCCTATAAGGTTGGAGATGTGGTTTGGGCGTTAGTTTTATCCTAAAACACCTAAAGTAGACACGACATTCATAAAATTCCCGCCATCAATAACAATTTTGCATACTTTTTCTCCACATTTAATGTTTGTGAAGAAAATGCTTGTACGCTTCCACTTGTCGTTGTGGATGGGAGAAGACAAAATGAATCTCATAACATTCAAAGGCTCATTTGAATGATCCAAATCATCCTCAAGCTCATCACTTGAGTTCGGATTATCTAAGGGATTAACGAGTTGCTCTCATCATCCCTAACATCATGTGAGTCTTCAAATCTTAGCCAATGACAAGAGTGCGGTTAGGACAACGAGAACCAATATAACCTTTTCAGGGACATTTGGGACACACAATATTGGAAGTTGTGGAACGAGTAATAGTGTATGGAGACTCACCAACTTTGACACCATTAGACTTCCCACTTGAATTTGTACCAAAACTTGATTGGACACCGCTATTAGGATGAACACTAATAGATGATTTACTTTGGATAGACTTAGACTGGGAAGAATCCCCGGCTTGAGAAGCCATACGTCTCTGAATAGGGAACTTAAACAATTTCTCAATCTCTACAGCCTTATAATATGCATCCTCTAAGGTCGCGGGAGAATGTAGTTTAACCTCACGTTTTATCAGTTTTGAGACCACTAACAAATTTGGTAACCAACGCCCAATCTGCATCTTTTACTTTGCATCGTAATAAAAGATCTTCAAATTTATACATGTATTTGGAGACAGTTAAGGAATATTGGCGAAGGTTAATCCATTGGTCCATTTACTCTTTCTTATGGTATAAAGGTAAGTATTTCACCCTAAGCTTTTTGCTTCATTTCAACCCACAAATGACTAGGTTCCTCTCCTAGGAGCTCTAAATGAGACTCAACACCTTACCAATAATGCTTAGCTAAATCCTGGAGTTTCATTTTAGCAAAACGAACTCGTTAGGCATCATTCATCTCATACCAATCAAAGTAATCCTCAAGGTCGGCTAACCAAGCATTAAGGTCGGATTTACCATCAAAGCTAGGGACATCGACCTTCTAGGAAAGAATTGGTGGTCCTCATAGTCATGTTCATACATTTGGTAATCCTCATGGACTTGAAAAGTGTTGTGGTCTTGAACATTTCTCCTATTTGGAGGTCGAGTTTCACTAAAAGATATCCTTGAGTGAACCGTATGGTCAATTGAAGTAGGCAAAATGCCAGTGGCGTCACTAGGAAGGACATGAGATTGACCAAGGTTCGAAACTTCGACTTCGTCTATGACTTCGCTCATTTAAAATTCAAAATTAATTCGAGGAAGTTAACTTTGAAGATGGAAGTTTGAAAAAAATTCGCCGGTGTACAGAAGTTTACAAAATTTCACTTTAAATGTTAAAAAACTCAAGTTTCTTCGTAGAGATACTAGAAATATACTTAATCATACAACAATGCATAAAACTCATATCACCGGAGGATATTCCGAATTCTAAGTATATTTCTAGCACAGTCGAAGTTCGCTCAACTTCCACGAAACATAACAATTTTACTTCATGTTTTATTGACTTCCATCGATGTTTTCGAAGTTCGGTCAAAATTAGCCGAAGTTGAGTTGAGTTTTTGCAATTTTTCTTCTGACTCTAAACTTCGTTTCGCACACCTCAAAATCGACGAACTTCGCCCGAACTTTGACGAAATTTGTCGATTTTTTAAACCTTGAGATTGACTCACATATGGATGTTGACTTACTTTTGGGTCACTATGGTTATTACTAGTTTCACCAACTGTTTGTTTTCCTATAAAAGTATTTATTTGGGACGTAGCAGCTCTAAGTTCTACATGAAAACCGTCTAACCGACCCTCAATTTCTTCCTTGTACTTGTCCATATCAACCTGTAAATTCTTTTGGGCTTCAGAAGTAGCACGGTTGGTCATGGTGAAAGGCTTGAATGTGGAAAAGGATTTTTTTTTGTGCCGATATATAACTGAATGCAAAATATAATGAATGTATAAAATCAAAGTATGTGGATGCAAGAAGAAAAATGCACAAAAGTGATGATGCGAAGATAATGGTTACGCTAACTAATGAGAGAAGGCTATGGGGGAAGGATTGGTTTGTTGGTTCAAGAAAGTAATATGAACTGGTTTGAAGCCTTGACTTGGCCACCAAAGATGCAAAAATTCAGTTTCAAAGTGAAGAAATTATACCTTACTAGGTGACTTGTTAAGCAAGCAAATTAGGTGTGGCTGCACGAAAAATTTCAGCGAAACAGAAGCAAAACAGCACGCTGTAGCAGTAGCAAACGGCACCAAATATGCACAAAAACAGCCAAACTGCAAGACAACAGCCGCAGCAGCAGCGCCAAACAGCAGCAGTGAAACAGCAACACCAACAATGCAGCAAGCGGTAATGCAGTGAAACAGCAAGCAAGACAGTTTGCAGGCAGCAAACAACAGCAGAAAAGCTAAGAATTTTGCAAACTCGGAGCAGAATTCTTAGAGATAAAAAGAAAGAAAGGGAAAATGCAAGAACCTCTTGCTTAAGAAAGAAAGAAGGAAAGAAAGGGAAAAAGAGGCGCTAGAACCAAGGCTCAGATACCAAATTAATGGAGGATTAGAGGAGAGAAATCAACTAGAAGAAGAGAGAAGGAATTTCAGCAAATATCAATCTTATTCAATGTTCTATATTGTTGTTGTTGTTGTATTCAATGTTCTATATCATAAAATTTAACCTAAACACCTATAAATAGGATCAAGGTCCTAAAACTCCTAATAAAATTAGGAATTTGAAGTCATATTGACCATCTGAAATTACATTAAAAAAAGTGAGGAAAATAATTAAAACTTACTAATTCTAATGACACAGAACTTCTAATAAAATAAAAACTTCTAATCCTAATCAAAATAGAAATTAAACTTCTAATCTTACAAGGACTCCAACAAAGAAACTCTTAATCTAAATCAATTTTTACTTCTACGTAATATTTTGGATAAGGCTTCACACGTCCTACATCAATGGGGACTCTTGATGGTCTCCCAAGCTTGGAGGTGTTAGTGCCCTGTGTCCACGGTATTTTAGATGCCTTTGCTCCGTTATTCCAACTACCTACTGGTCTTCCGCCCATGAGAGACTGTGATCATGCCATAATACTGAAGGATGGGACAAAGCCTGTAAGGGTGCGCCCTTATCATTATCCCCACATTCAGAAGACCGAGATTGAGAATTTGGTGACTAAGATGTTGTCTGTGGACATCATTCAACCAAGCACGAGCCCGTTCTCAAGCACCATTTTGTTGGTGAAAAAGAAGGATGGCAGTTGGCACTGACTTGGAGTATTTAGGTCACATTATTTCGGGAGATAGGGTTTGGGCTGATCCAGAAAAAGTCCATGCCAAGGACTTGTGGCCGATGCAAACTACTCCAAAGGAGTTACGAGGTTTTCTAGGGCTTACAGGCTATTACAGAAGGTTCGTGAGGGACTATTGCAAATTGGCGGCATCGCTCACTCAGCTATTACGCAAGGACTTGTTAGTTGGTCTGATGAACCTACTTTCATTGTCCAGCAACTCAAACAAGCAATCAAGGAGGTTCCCACACTGGCTTTGCCTAATTTTAATAGCCTTTTCATAGTAGAAATCGACGCCTCTAGTAGTGGGGTTGGGGGCAGTGTTGTCGCAGGCTGAGCGTCTAATTGCCTTTTTCAGTCAAGCCCTTTTGTCGCACACTCGTACCAAGTTAGCTTACGAGAGGGAACTCATGGCAATTGGGCTCACTGTCCAAAAATGGCAGCATTATATGTTGGGTAGACAATTTTTGGAACGTATCAATCGGCATAATCTAAAATTCTTATTGGAATAGCGTGTCGTAGCCTCGGAATATCAACGCTAGCTCATCAAATTACTAGGTTTTCAATTTGAGATTCACTACAAATCGGGTGCTTCTAATCAAGTTGCAGATGCCATTTCTCGTTTTCCCTTCAAGGCTATGTTGTCAACCCCTATGGCCTGTTTGGTTCATAGGATAGGGTGAGATAAGTGGTGGTACTAAATAATACAGGTGTTCGGTTCGAGTATAAAATTGTTCATAGGATTATTTTAACCCACAGGATTTGGACAATTTAAAACCATGAATTCAACGGTATTATTTTATCCCAATTTTGGTGACTTTCGAATGACCAAAATATCATCATCATAAACACCCAAAACACACATTCATTCATCATCTTCTCAACTCTCCAACACCAAAAAACCCTAACCGTGCTTGTGCCGAAGCTCGTCTGCCTCGATCGTGCCTATGTTGTGCTTCTGCCTTTCGCATCTTCCATTTGTGTGCAATCTCTCTCTCTCTCTCTCTCTCTCTCTCTCTCTCTCTCTCTACAAGTGATGTTGTTTGTGGAGCAATAAAAATACCTAATTTCATATCCAATCATCAAAACAACCATGAATCAACAAAACTCAGAAACCCAAAACATGAACGAATGAGTTTGTAGATATAAAAAGGCACTTTAGTAACTTTACCTATTGAAATCAAGTTTAATCTCACCCTTTATACCCCCAACCGAACAAGTCCCTCTATTGGGACTAATACCCAAACTCGTGTTATAATCCCAGTATAAAATAATTTCATGATCTTAGGATTATTTTACATGTAAATCGAACAGGCTATTATGGTTTTCTCCTTTGTGGATGATGTTATTTCAAAAGAGCTTATTGCCAACCCCCTCTTGGCTTCCATTGTTGCAGCTCTCTCTAATGATATGGGGACCAAGTCAGGATGGTCGTCGCTGCGGGGTGTGCTTTCCCTTAAGGGTTGATGTGTTATCACTGCCTCTTTGAGCCTGAAGCCCAAATTTTTGGCTGAGTTTCATGCTTTTCCTATCGGGGGGCATGGCGGGTTCCTCAAGACTTATAAGAGGTTGTTCGCTGAGTTTTACTTGGTGGGGATGAAAAGAGATATCAAGGCTTTTGTAGCCCCTTGTGATGTCTGTCAATGACACGAGTATGAAATGTTGCCCCCTAGTGGTCTTTTTTAACCCTTTCCCATACCTGCTGGTGTGTGGGAAGATACCTCGATGGATTTCATCGAGGGCATCACGCGGGATGAATACAATTTTGGTGGTAGTTGATCGTTTCAGTTAGTAAGGCCACTTTCTCCTCCTCCGCCATCCCTATTCAATGAAAGTGGTTGCGAATACCTTCATTAAAGGTGGTCCGGTTGCATGGTTTCCCCAACAGCATCGTCTCGGACCACGACAAAGTCTTCCTTAGTCTTGTGTGAAATGTTTCGTCTCTAACATACTCGATTAAATAGTAATTCGGCTTATCACCCTCAATCTGACGGCCAGACGAAGGTCGTTAATAGGTGTGTGGAGACTTACTTGCATTGTTTCATCTCTCAATGACCAAAGGAGTGGTCTGATTGGTTGCATTGAGCCAAGTTTTGGTACAACACTTCTTTCCACTCTTCTCTCCAATGTTCCCCATTCAAGGTTGTTTAAGGTCGAGATCCGCCTCCCTTGGTGTGTTACGGGTCTTCCCTAGTTTCGGTTCATCCTGATCTTGATTCCTTCTTGCGTGGTCGTGACTTGGCTATTTCGAAGTTGCGTAATCAGCTAATGTTGGCACAAAATATGATGAAGCAGCAGGCCGATAAGCATTGTCGAATCGTTTGCAGTAGGTGCTCTTGCGTACCTGAAGTTAAGGCCGTATTGCCAGCAGTTTGTCGCTCGGCGCTCTAACATGAAGCTCAGTCTGCGGTTTTTGGGCCCTACATGGTGTTGGAACATATTGGCCGTGTTGCGTATCGCTTGGAGTTGTCGCCTTCGACAACAATTCATCTAATTTTCCATGTCTCTCAACTTTAACGTGTGGTTGGTTAGGTTCAGGCCTCTCTCGAGATCCCTCCTCTCGAGCCTGATTATGTGATGGAATATGTCTAACCCAAGGTTCTTCTTGCCTATCGCCTCGAATCTGCAGGCCTCGAGGTATTGATAAAATGGTCTTCTCTTCTTGTTTTGGATGCTTCGTGGGAGTTGGTACGTCATGTGAAGAAGTCCTTTCCTTCTTTCCACCTTGAGGACAAGGTGGTTGTCTAGGGGGCGGAGTAATGTTAGGGATCCAAGCCCACAAGTGATCTCCAAGGTGTACACCCACAAGAACACGCAGAGCATGGAATCACATCCTAGGGGTTCGATCACAGCTGTCCAAGCAGTAGGCCCTGGGGTGGTTAACGTGCAGTAAAGTGTGAGTAGTGTGCGTCACAGCGTGTGTGCGCGCGCGCGTGTGTGTAGGTTGGTGTTCAGAGAGAGTTACGGGGTGGGTATATATGGGATGACTATTCATCCTTTTGTTCTTAAACTGTAATTTCATTCTTGGATGGACTATTGTCTAGGGGAGAAGAGGAGTCCTCTTTCTCTGGGGCTTCTAGATCTCTCTTTATCTCTGGTGTAACCGTGTTTTCCTTGTTGATCATCAATAAACTAATGTGTTCCTCCCTCGATTTCACTAGATCAAGCATTGTATCATAGTTAGATAAGGAATGGCACCAAGTTCATCAAATCAAACCTTGAGAACAAGGTTATGCTTTGAGGGGGAGGCAATGATAGACATGTTTTCCATTATGTTGTCATGATCATGTGGGAGACCATGGAGTCATGAATCCTAACTAGTAGCACTTGTTATTTAAGTCAAATAAGTTGCTTTAGAATTGCTTAGGAGTCAATAAAAAATGTAAGTGGCTTGGCCATTTTCTAATTTCTTGTTTGGCAATTAGAGTTCTAATCTATTTCAATATGTAGAAACAGTACAGTAGAAGGATGGAGAATTAATGAAATCAATAAGTTCATTCTCGCCTCAAGAGAATAATATTTTATTTTTTTATTAGCTTTGATTGGGATCGTCTGTCAGTTTTGACTCGTACCTTAAGAGAATAATATTTTTTATTATCTTTTGATATGCGTTTCAGCCCCACAATCAACTCAAACAGCTAATGTGAATCACGGCCTAGATAACGAAGGTTCTATTCAAACTTTTATCAGCTTAGACCAATACTAACCTCAGTAAAAATTTCTTATCTGTTTGTATTCGTATATAATAATCTAGTAAAAGTACCTTCAGCAGCAAAGACAAAACAATACAGTATAAAGCACGGAAGTGGAACAACAAAGATCAACAAACAGAACCACAAAACCATAAAGAATGTTACTTAGCAAACCAAGTTTCAATCAGGTATCAGGTAGCAATTCCACAAATAGAAGATTAAAAAAATGGCAAATCTGATCAATTAAAGAAGAAAGAACGCTTGAGAGTCGTTACCCTCGTAAGGGGATTGTGTAGGGCCAAGAATCATGACATTGAAATAACGCATATTATCTTCCGAAGGCGAAGCACTAATCCCCGGAGCTGCAAACATAACAAATATTTCACAACACACCCACAAACCCCAAAACAATCTGATCAAAACCCAAAATCCACACAAGTCAATCACCAAAACCAAAACTGAAAACAAATTCAAACAAGATAGCCCAAACAGACACCTGGTTCGCTCAGTAGTCGCTGAGTTTCCTGTCCAACCACAAAATCAACCAATCAATGATCACGCCCTAGAAACCAAAAAACAAAAGAAATCTAAACAAAATGTCAAAACCACAAAACCCTTTCGGGGATTTTCCATGTCAATCAATAGAATTGCAATAACAACACGGAATCACAGATTTTTCCCCCTTATTCGACCAAATTTCTCCAATTCAAGACTGAACTGACAGGGAAAAGAGAGTAATTGAAATAGACGAGATTGAAACAGAGATCGTCGACCTTGATGATTCTTCTGGGGAGATTATTGTTCGCCATTTGGAGGTGGAGGAGAGTAGACGAGTAACGAAGGGTCGGAAACTGCGAGAGAAGCCAAAGTGTTTAACGACGACGACTTCTCTCGCGACGAGAAATGAAGCGAATTCGGAGGTGCTCAAATACTGGATACTATGGCTTCGTTATTTGCGCATTGGGACTACGGTCTATCACACTTGCGTTGGACTCCATCAATTAGGTGCGTCTAGATGTTCTAAAACAATTCTCAATGTACTTTAAGGGCATCTAATGCGTGTCATTTCCAATTATGTTGCTTTTCATACAATGAACCAAATTTGGTACAAAGGTTTTTTTGGAGAGTTTGTCATCCAATTGTGTTGTGTTTTTCGGTTTTAATTAAAAAAACCAAGTTAATTACAATCCATAGACGCCATTATGAGTGGAACTCCAACTCCAAACCTTACCTTTCGCAAATAAGAGTGTAAATGGGTGGGTACCCATAAATTTTGAGTGCCGATATGGGCACCCCACCAATTAATGAAGGCACACCACTGTTGAAGGCATCAAGTTGTTTACCAAAGGCACCCAAAACATTTGAATGAAATCCTGAAATTGCCCTCAAGTGCACCCCACCACCAAATTTCGATTTCGATAAACGAACAAGGAGGCGTTATTTCATCGATCTCTGTTAACCGGGTTGAGCATCTCCTCTGTCTTGTCGCTCATTCAAGTAGTGGTTTTCTTCCATATTCAGAGATTTCGAGTTGTTTGCATTGGGTACGTTGTAGGGTTCGGTCTTGGGGTACCAATCTCACAGGAGGCGTTTATTCGGCAGCTTATAAGTATGTTTGAACTCGATTTTGATAAATAATAGTTCGATTTTTGTTTGTTTTGTGTGGTTCATCTGCTAGGTTAGGCAAATTTGTGAACCCAATTTTCTCGACCACACAGGTCAGAGAAGATGCTAACAATCTCGGCTAATCATGACCAAGATTTAAGTTTAAGGTTAGTTACACACAAAGTCTCGATTACATAGTAACAAGAGACACATTGTTGTCTCGGTTATCCATAACCGAGATTATGCTTACGTATTATTGTTTTAGGTAGCGTAACGCTGCAATTGCTATTGATCACCACATACCGAGAGTAATTCAGAGTGTGTAGTTGCATTAGTCTCGGTGATGTATAATCGAAAATGAGCCAATTGGCTCGGTTGTCACTTACCGAGACTTGTTGTTTTATCTCGGTCATGCGTCATCGAGATTGTAATTGTTTTCTTAAACCTGCTTGACCGATACTATAGAAATGGAAGATTTTGTTCTTATTTTTTTGAATTTTACTTTTGTTTCTGCTCCAGGTGCTTACATGTTGTAGTCTTATCAGGTATGGCTCGTTCGAAAACCCCAGTGACCAGGGAGGAGGTTGGTGTTGAGGTGTCGAGGGGTAACCGTAGTTGAGCCGACTAGAGACCCCCGACTGCATCTTATCGGAAAGAGAAAGAGAAGGTAGATGTGAAGGGAAGGAAAGACTGTTGGGAATCATGCAAAAAATGTTCAATTGCACGATGATTCAAACATTGACACGCGTAGACAAAAAGATCTTCTAGTTGCCCGAGGCGAAGATGAGACTCATGCATCATATGTTGGGGCATGTGTCATAGGTTAATCCATTAACTGTCTTTATGAATACTTTTAGTTAATAAAATAGAGGATTTCGTTTGTTCTTTATTATAATTAATTTGCATGTTTACATTATAATAAGATCCATGGGTATTTACAGAAATATCATAAATGTCCTTAGTCGATCATTATACTGGGAACTATAATGAATTAAGACTAGTGTAAGTGTTGATTGATGATCATATGATGATTATACGTATAGGGATACGAATCAAGATCACGAGTACTTGTTAGGGAACAAAGTACTGGATCGACCCGCTATGAAAACATCACGTGGATTAAGTCATAGTTGTTTCTCATGATAGGTATATTTTTTGGTCCTCTGACTTGAGATTACCAGAGACTTCAACATTAGGAACACAGTGATTTGACACAATCAAACGTTGTCTTTAATCGAACGATTATAAAGGTTGTGATTGGTTACTGTGTGAGCAATGTGATGAAGTCGTGTAATCGAGATAGAATTTGTCCCTTTCATATAAAGAGAGATATCCAGTAGATCCCTCGATGTGTTAGACTGTTAAAAGGCCTAGTCTAAGTGAATTGATATTGATCAATGTCACTTGGATGTTTTCAGTCTACCTAAAGATCGAGACTAGTACGATTGAACATGTTGGATGACAATTCCATGTCTTATGTTTGATCAAAAGGATATCGTGTGACAAAAGGATGTTATATACACTATTGATTAGGTTGTATCGATTTGATATTCGTACAACTTGGGTAGTCATAATGTCTTGCTAGAGGTCGCTTATGACTTGTATACCAAAATGTGTTTGGTACACTACCAACGTTGTATGAGCCTATCGGGTCGCACACTAAGAATTGTTTTGCGAGATTTTAAGATGGTTCAGAAAAATGAATTTTATATGATAAAATTCATGACAGAAACGTCCTTGTGGTGTATTACACTTATACTTCTTTAAGTAGGGGTATATGTGTAATTTATTTAACCGTCTATATACAAGGGTTGTATAAATAGACGCTTTAAGTTAAACCACAAGTATGAAAGATTAAGGGCCGAAACTCTATTTTCGTTTCAGAAACGAATTAGGGTTTTCTGGTACACTCTAGATCGTTTTGGGGAGAAACAAAAAGGTTTGGTATTCTCTCGAAGCTAGCACTTTGAATCTCGACCGCCTTTCGTGCGTGGATTGCTGGTAGAGGGCGTTCGTCATTGGCAGCGCCTTAGAAATCGATCAACTTTTAGAAAGGTATATTACGACCGAGGTATGATTAAGTTTTCATGGTTAAAATGTTTTTAATGGAATTAAATTTGGATCCTGTTGGGGTTTTTGTCAAAATTGTTTTGTAATTTCCGCTATCCCCAAAACTCAACATCAGAGTCTAATTGTAGTGACTCATCAGCACAAGCAGACACCACCAGTACCGATCAGAATGTGGGTGGGAGTACTAGTAATGGAGGTAGCCATAATGAAGGGGAGTCGCAAGAGCAATTGGAAATGTGTGCTCCTTTCCTCGGTGGTCCTTCAGGTGGATAATTGTTAAAGAACATTAAAGATCATATCGTATTAACGTTTTTGATCAATGAGGTATATAAAGTTTCATTGAATGGAGTACTTAAAAACTTATGGTTTTCATATAGCTGATGAAATGTTTTTTGTTGTTGTCGGATCGCCCGATACTCAAGTGTATCAATCACGGTGCTCATATCCAAGAATGGGGCTTACAATCGTGCCACCCTGACACCGAGGGCCTTCTGAGGATTATCCATCGGTCTGGGTTGAATACGCTGATAGACTGCTCATACCGCAAGGCTAAAAAGGAGGTTATATATGCCTTTGTGGAGCGGTGGCAGCCGGAGACGGACACATTTCACTTACCATTCTGTTAAATGTCGATATCTTTAAAGGATGTAAGCATTCTCCTGAAAATTCATGTGACGGGCAAAGTGGTTGCAGTTGAGAACTTTATGAGGTACACTAAGAAATCTTGCACGGATATGATTAAGCTGGTGTCCAAACTACTTGGGGTTAGCATTGAAGATGTTGAGGATGAAGTGAACATCAACAAGGGGCTCACAATGCGAAAATGTTGGTTGAAGAGTCGATGGTGCCCCAAAGCTGGTTCGAGTGACACTACTTATCCCCCCATTGAATGCATAACCCGGGCGTACTTGTTGTACCTACTTTCTTGCACCCTTTTTGTAGATAAGAATGGATCTCGGGTATCTATGCGTTGTTGAAGCTTCTAGAAGATTTGGACGACGTGAGAAAGTATGCATAGGGTGCAACTGCATTAGTGTACTTGTACAGACTCTTGGGGTCTGCCATCAGAGTACAAGTTTCTCAGATTGTCGGCTGCCTCACATTACTTGAGGTATATTTTTAAATCAACTTACATTATTTTTTGAATAATTAGAATTAGGTTTTGCATTTTCCCAATAGCTAACGTTGTATGTATTTGCAAGGATGGGTGTACAACCATTTCAAACTCGGGCTCGCCAAACCTAATGCAAAGTACATGGACTACGTGCAACCTCGTGTTTGTAGATGGATTCAAAAGCATGAGACCATGATGAATATCATGAGAACGTTGGACAAGTTGCGACCAAGCGAGGTGAGTTACTTAGCCAATCTTGTTGGTTAATGTTAAAGTTAGTTTATGTTTACTAGTTATGGATGTTTATGTTTGATTAGGTCACTTGGGACCCTTACGTTACTTACAGGGATAATGGAGTTGTGCTCGCGGTGGCCTTTTATAGTGGCACATTGAAATACATTGATGTAGTGGAGCCCTACCATCCGGAGAGGATTCTAAGACGGTTTGGCCACGTGCAATCTATACAAGATCCTCAGTACCGCCCATTGGAAGCACATTGAGGCCCATCTTCACTCAAATACTCTGTCAAGTATGGGTTCCAACAAGACAATTGGGAATGTTGACGTAACCATTTGTTGGCCCCCGAAGTTCGTAGTAAGAAGGCACAGTTCGAGTTTTTTGCTACACCGGACTATCTACATTGGTTCCTTAAAGTGTATCACCAGTGATCGCCAACCCGAGCCATGAAGATGAAGACATGGTTGCCACAACCATCGCTGACAATGAGCTATTGGAAGTATTGAATATGTTTTAAGTGTTATGTAGAAGTGTTTGACATTTCTTGAAAACCCGTAATTTTTAACATTAATATATTTCTTTTAGTTTTCATTAGCGCAATAGGCGTGTGTTGGACGCGACACTACGATGGATGGACTCCTCGCCGGAGTTGTGTACATTCGAGTCTTCGAGGAAAATGGCGAGTAACGTCGTCAATTTCTTTTCGGGGAGGAGTCTCGGTCCTACCACCACCACTACCACTACCACTACCACTACCACTACCACTACTACCACCACCGCAGCCGGCACCACCACCACCGACACATCAAGCCCTAGGTAGTCCCAGCACGATAGCACTTCTACACATTCCACCCCAGCTAATTGTCCACTGCTACTGGTCAATGCTCGCCCCCAAAGAGAATGTTTGATAAAGAATACACTTGGAAGAATCTCAAGAAGCCAAAGCAATGAGGGACTTGTTAAATGTTGGATTATAGAACTTGTATTGTTTTAGTTTTTGTTGGATTATGGAACTTGTTGAAAGTTGTTTGAATGTGAGACTTGTTTGAATGTAAGGCTTGTATGTTGTGAATTTGTTAAATACTTTACTGTTGCCTATATTTTAGTGTTATTGTTTGTATCGAGACTTGTATTATAATAATTCTAATTGATTAACATGTTCATTTTGTGATCAGAAGTGTATTGTAATAATTTCGTAAACCATCACATTACATAGTGAAACACTTTTCTCGAGAGTGTCATGCCGAGAAGTTTGGCCAATTGCCGGTTATAGCATGTTGAAACATATACGTGAGTCACAGACCTCGTAAATGTCATTAATTATCTCGAATTTACAGACGTGGACGACAACTCATATCTACGTGGACACCGCGGTAGGCTAGGACACACAGGGACCTAGTTACGATAGTTTATTGTGTGTTGGATGCTTCTTTCGCTGAAAATGTCACTTATACGCAGTACACGCAAGTGGATACGAATTTTGAGATATAAATAAGACGAGTAGGTGTCGTACACGTGTAGGATGGGCTGTTGGCAAGGAGTACACGAAGACACATCACCCCGGGGTGGTGAGGGCCGCCATAGTTGGTATCAGAGCAAAGAAGAAGTCCTAAGACAATAAAACTTAATCAATGAACTTAGATGTGGAAACCCGAAGCTATTGCCTTAGAACTTGAGTTGAGAAGTGATGTGAAGCGGGTAGAGTTAGAACGTTTATGCATATTATATTTTCATTTTATTATATGATATACGTATATACCTCGAGACTGAGCCGGGGCACATTCTCAATGCAGATTATGGACAAACAGTCTGGTATGCCTTTTGAGACTGGACAGACTAGCGATGCAGCTAGGGATGTCCCGTTTATGGCGAGTGTGGAGGATAGACTCTCGGCCCAAGAGACATAGATGGCTGAGGTATTACGGCTATTACGAGAGCAAATCGCGGTACTGGCGGCACTCACTTCAGCTAAAGAGCCAGTAGCTGTAACTATACAGGCGAAGACAGCTGTTATTCAGGTGGTACACCAGACACCAGTTCAAAGGGTAGCGGCAGAGGCACCCACAGACACAGGTACAACAGTTGTTGTTCCTTTAGAGACGTCGACTCTTACGCCTCTACTCACGACGATGGAACAGGCTATTGCCACCCCCGCTGCTGATACTACTACATTGGCATTCGTATTGGCACCATAGGTGAAGTTATTGAGGGAGTTTTTGAAGTTCCAGCTTGGATTCTCTTACGGAGACGGTGACCCCGAGGCTGCAGGGAGATGGGTAGTGTCCCATCAGCATTTCCATAAGCCGATGAGGAACGATGGGACTATATAGGCATGACTTTCAAGAGCCTATTTGAGAGGGCATGCGGCAGTCTCGTGGACGACATATACGGATACTCATCCGGAACCAACAACATGGGCTGAGTTTAGGGCGATAGAGGTTAGGTTGAGACTGAGGGAGGAGTTCCTGACCCTGAGACAGGGTAATCAGACCTTAATGCGGTATATGGAGAGATTCCGATATTTGCTTCAATTTTCTCTAGATGTCGCCAGGACGGAGCGCTTACAAATCTATTATTTCACCAGAGGTGTTAATGACAGGATTGCGTCAGCAATTGTCTTGACCGGAGCCACGACTCGCAGGAGATCTTTGATAGGGCATTGGCTCATGAGACATACATACTACAGAGGGCTAACAAACGTGTGACTGGTAGGGAGTTACAGTCAGAGCAGAGTTCTTGGTCGAATTAAAGGTAGAAGAGACCAATGGATCGTCTGAATAGAGGCCGGAGAGATGAAAGACGAGAGAGGGGTTGCCAAGATGATTTTTAGGGCGGTCAGTTCCGCTATGAGGAGCCACAACCAGTTCATGCCATCACCTCAGCACCAGTGAATCGGTAGAGGTCACAGCCACAAGAGTACTGTCGGGGTCGAGATTAAGGGGGACATGACAGGGGTCTGGTAGATCGGGGTCTCCGAGATCTGAAAATGGACAAACGGGTAGACTGGAGGGTCGTAGATGTCACCGGTGTGGTCAAAGGGGACATTTGAGGGCTGACTGTCGGATACCACTATCACCACGCCGAGAGTTAGACCAGGCCAGATATAGAGAGCATGCGTTAGCACAGCCAGATAGTGGGGCGACTAGGCAGCTCGTTGAAGGTGTGTTACTTATAAGTGGTCGCTCTATGCATGCTATGTTTGATTCTGGTACCACTTTATCATTTCTTGCTGTATGTATTGTTGGATTGTTAGGGTTAGTTACACGAACACGAGATCCACATCTTGTCCTCAGTACGGCTGTTGGGGATAAGATATACCCTAATCGAATATGTCGAGAAGTGATGATAGAGGTGGAAGGACATCAGCTACCAGCTGATCTTCGAGTATTGGAGTACTTAGAGTTTGACACACTACTCGGGATGGATTGGTTATCATCCTATCATGCACGGATAGACTATTACGGTAAGAGGATAAAGTTTCGTATTCCTGGAATACTAGAGTTCATATTACTTGGATCGACAACAGACTTACCAATCACGAGAGGCCGACTAGCTACAACGCAAGAGATGGAGGCATTTACGGCGATAGTTAAGCCGGAGGTTCGGACGGAGGTCCGGATTGAGGATGTTCCGGTGGTTAGGTATTCTGTTGATGTATTTCCATATTATTTACCCAGATTGCCACCGCCACGAGCTGTTGAGTTCATAATCGAGCTGATACTAGGGACGAAGCCGATTACCAGTCGACCTTACCGGATGGCACCAGCGGAGCAGGAGGAGGTGAGACGACAGTTGGAGGAGCTGTTGGAAAAGGTTTTATTCACCCCAGTATGTTACCTTGGGGAGCACCAGTACTATTTGTGAAGAAGAAAGATGGTACGATGAGGATGTGCATCGACTATAGGAAGTTAAATCAGGTCCCTATGAGGAACCGTTACCCACTTCCTATGATTGACAATCTATTTGATTAGTTGAAGGGTGTCAGATTCTTCTCGAATATTGACCTTCGCTCGGGTTATCATCAGTTGAGGATTGGAGAAGAGGATATCCAGAAAACCGCTTTCAGCACGAGATACGGGTTATTTAAGTTTACAATCATGCCGTTTGGGTTGATGAACGCTCCAACGATTTTCATGGACTTGATGCGCAGGGTCATGAGGCCGTATTTGGACAGATTTGTCATCGTGTTCATCGATGATATCTTGATCTACAACGGGACTTGTGAGGATCACGAAGGACATCTTATGACATTTTTGATGACACTGAAAGAGCACCGACTGTACGTCAAGTTTACCAAGCGTGACTTTTGGCTAAGTGCGGTGAAATTCTTAGGCCATGTCATCAGTGAATATGGTATCTCAATGGACTCAGAAAAGATTAGGGTGATCATTGATTGAAATACGCCTGAGTCTGTGGCCATTATACGAAGTTTCCTTGGACTGGCTGGATACTACCGGCTATTTGTGCATGATTTTTCCTCAATCGTAGCGCCGACGACGACACTGACTAAGAAAGACGTCAGATTTAACTGGTCAGATGACTGTGAGCAGACCTTTTATGAATTGAAGCGAAGATTGACATCTGCACCAGTATTGACATTGTCGGAGCCAGGCAAATCCTTAAAAGTATATACAAATGCGTCAAGCATTGGTCTTGGATGTGTGTTGATGCAGGATGGTAGACCAGTTGCCTATCTTTCTAGACGGTTGAGACCCTACAAGGGGAATTATCTAGTGTACGACCTGAAGCTTGCTGCAGTCGTCTTTGCATTGAAGGCTTGGATGCACTATCCCTGTGGAGAGCGATTCGTGTTGTATACAGATCACCAGAGTTTACGTTACATCTTCACCTAAAGGGATCTGAATATGCGCCACCGGAGATGGCTGGAGTTGCTGAAGGACTACGACTTCGCTATTGAGTATCACCCTAGCAAAGCGAACGTCTTAGCAGACACATTGAGCATGAGTGGACTCGACAGTCAGAGTGTTCTGCAGCAGATGACACGTGAGCATGACTTATTACAGGCAACATCAGTTATGTACATGGTTGAGTTGTCGACTACGATAGAACAATACATTTGTAGTCATATGAGGATACCGACCGTATCGATTGAACGGGTTGTCGAGTGTCAGAGGGCTGATGGGATCTATGAGAGGGTTAGTGGTCTATCATGGAATCCAAAATGCACTAATTGGATAGAAACCACAGATCGGTGTTTGAAATACCGAGGGAGATTGTGGATACCCGCAGATCAGAAGATACGGGACGGGATTTTGGAAGATGCACACTGGTCTCGTTACACAGTTCATTCTGGTCGGACCAAGATGTACCATGCTTTGAGGCGACTATTCTGGTGGCCAGGGATGAAGGTTGACGTAGGTGCGTACGTTAGGAGTTGTCACATTTACCAGCAGGCGAAGGCTGAGCACATGCGACCCGGTGGATTATTATAGTCGTTGCCCATTCCACAGTGGAAATGAGAACATGTCACTATGGATGTCGTTAGTAGGCTACCGCAGACATTAAGGCGTCACGATGCAGTTTGGGCAGTGATTGATTGATTGACGAAGTCGGCTCATTTCATTCCAATCTCGATGAAATACACGTTTCCCCAATTGAGCGTATTGTTTGAGCGAGAGATTATTAGACTTCATGGGGTGCCAGTTTCTATTGTGTCAGACATAGATCTTAGATTGACCTCGAAACTATGGGAGGCAATGCAGGAACAGTTTGGCACCAGGTTGCAATTTAGTACGACTTATCATCTTCAGATCGACGGACAGTTAGAGCAATTGATCTAGATTTTGGAGATTAAGCTCAGGGCTTGTATATTACAATTTGGGGGTTCATGGAGGATTATCTGCCTCTGTGTGAGTTTGCATACAATAACAACTATTAGGCGAGCATTGACATGCCACCATTTGAGGCAATATATGGGAGGCTTTGTAGATCACCTGCGTGTTAGGCAAAGTTGGAAGATACAGTGACAGTAGGGCCTGAGATAGGTGTTGATCATACAGAGAAAATTCGACAAATTCATCAAAAGCTGCGAGCTGCACATAATAGATAGAAGAAATACGTGGATAGGTATCGCGAGGGTCTAAGATATGACGAGGGTGATATGGTGTATTTGAAGGTTTCTCCTTGAAAAGGTCAACAAAGATTTGGAATTAAGGGGAAACTGGCACCGAGATAAATTGGGCCATACCAAATTGCATAAAGAGTAGGCATTGTTGCATATCGGTTGGAGTTACCTGCCGAGTTAGCTTGGGTTCATCCGACATTTCACATTTCAATGTTGAGACTCGCTAGGTCATGGCCTATACTAACGATTGAGTTAAGACAGGTGGAGATATAGCCTGACGTGACCTGTGAGGAGAGACTGATAGAGGTTGTTAACCGTCTAGTACAGATTCTCTAGAACAAAGAACTCGCGAAGGTCCTAGTTCATTGGAAGCATCATAGGATGGAGGGACTCACCTAAGAGCTCGAGTCGACGATGAGGACGCAATACCCTCAGCTATTCTCTGGTATGGGATTTGGGTTACAGTTAAATTTCGGGACGAAACTTTATTTAGTTGGGAATAACTGTAACGGCCCATTTTATTAATGCCATTAATTATCTCGAATTTACAAACTTGGATGCCGGCTCAGATCTACGTGGACGCCGCGGTAGGCTAGGACACACGGGGACCTAGGTATGATAGTTTATTGTTTGTTGGATGCTTATTAGTGGTGCAATTTATTGAAATACATAGCATGTGTGTATGTTGCATAACCATATGTGCGAGATTGTATGAACTATATTCACCTCGATATGCGTGTCGACGCGAGTACCGGGTAATTGACGAAACCAAATATTAGGTCGAGGAAATTAAAACACACAAATTAAATAAAAAATATGGAATGGGTATTAGGTGGCTAGTGACGTGGCAGTACACGTATGTCGCCGTTCGGACGCGAAACTGGGCGTCGAAACGCCTGAAAATGGCATTTTTGTACGTAAAACACAATCGAGTGTCCCAACAGTGTCATAATTCGGAGTTAAGGAGGTGTTAGGTTGGAATAAATGGAGGGTTATGGATGCATAGAGATGCACATGTGAATGGAGATGCTAAGTGACTAAATAAGTCAACAAAGCTTATCTCTCCACCACCTTTTCTCTCACTCACACTCACACTCATAATTGAGATGCTGAATAGAGAGAAGAAGAAACAGAGAGGAGGATGAGGAGGAGAAGCCGGGAGAGAGAGAAGAGAGGGTGGAAACATCAGGATCAAGGTGAGTCGTTGTTGATTTTGTTGTGTATTCGTTGTTGTCTTGGTGGCCGAGGGGTTCGGCAATGGAGGCCGAAAGTGTTGAGAGTCGAGATGGTACGGGTGTCTCCCCTGCCATCGATTCCACTTGGGGTTGGGGTTGAGAGCCAACCACAACCCAACAGAGAAAAAAAAATTTAGCGATCGAAACAGGGATCCCTGGTTCGATCGCGTGGAGGGGATGCATACGCGCGCGCTTATGTGCACCCACCCACCAGGGCAGGGACCCGAATTGGTTAGGCTCGGCCCATGGGGTGAGCCTGGACCAATTCTGGTCTGGGTCTTATCCGTTTGGGCCGACCCGACCCAAACCAATATAAAAAAAAAGAAAAGAAGAAAAGAAAAGAAAAAAAAATTGGAAAATATTTAGGAAAAATTGGGAAAATTATGAAAAAATCATATTTCCATAAAATAAATAGAAATCAATGATTTCTATGAAAAATAAAATATATGGGGATTTCAGACGCGACTTTTGCAGGGTTTTGCTTCGAAAAGCGCGAAATTGGCAATTTGGCCTAAAATTTTAGAAATTGATCGTACATTGTCATGTTAAATTGAAATTATTGATAAATGGACATAGGTGGACACGAGTAATCAATTGGCGACCAAAGACTCAGTGGACTTGGACTTAGGGATTGATTACGGGGTATTGGAGTGCGTTGTGAGGTTTGTAAAACCCGATGAAAAAACTCTGAGTATTTATTTCGCTTTGTATTTCCATTCAGTTCCAGTATTCCTTGTGGTCTTTATTACATCTATATCTTGTCATTGTTTGGACAGTTAGTTAAGTTACTCTCATCGGATTTTTCGTTGTGTGTCTATGCATTATAGACCATAGCATGTGTATTAGGAGTTCTAGCTGGATAACGACCTGAGCTAATGCACTGCTATATGTGTCAGTGCGTCGTAGGTCTACGGCCACTGAGATGGACCAGGTGATAGCTAGTTGCGTACGCCCACTAGTGGGTTCCTGGAAGGGAATCCTGAAGTATGGATTAGTCTGACTGAAACAGGCACATACATTTGCACTTTATTGTTATCTATGCATGCGACGCGCTAATTACAGTTATCTGTTTACATTCCGCGTGTTTATTTAACAGTATTTATTGAATTCCACTTGTTTATTTGAATGCTCAGAAGAGTTCTTTGGGATTTTACTTACTGGACTCATCATCCATTTTCTTCTGTGATGATTGAGTGCAGATCCGAGTACAAGTAAGGGCAAGGGGATCTTAGGCGACTACCTCTGACTGCCTGTTGTCGAAGACTACTTGCACGTGTGTTAGTTTTTGATATTTTGATTTCTTTTGGGAGCCGGAGAGTATCATGACATTGTACATGTAGATACCTTATATGGTATAGTCGTCTATCTCTTTACCGAGTACTTGTCAGGGTTTTCCAAAATATAATTTGTTTATTTGATTGTTAATATTTCTTGAATTAATGGTATAAAGTACGACGTCCGCTGAAAATGTCACTTATACGCTATACACACAAGTATGTGAATTTCGAGACAGAAAAAGGATGGGCATGTGTCGTACATGTGTAGTTGGGTCAGCTGGCAATGAGTACACGGAGACATGTCACCTCGGGGCGATGAGGGCCACCACAGACCTGTTTGGCCGAGAGTTTAAATTTTTATCGAATTATGTAATTTTTGGGTGTTTTTTCAAAAGTAAGGCACATTTACAATTTATTTCACGAAATAGGGTGGTGTATTTTGAAATAACCAAAATAACTAATAACGCCTTTTCATAAGGTGTTTTTGCATTTGTTGTTGGTGAGGTGGCGGGGCAAATGTATAGATAGCTCCTTTTGAAAAGGAGCTATCTATACAAATTATCTCCCCCTATGACCACCACGTGCATATGGAGATGGATGACCCACGCCACTCGCGTATCTCGAGGTAGACAACCAATGTAAACAACGCGCACGCATATCGACATGGGCAACCCATGCAAACGTCACCCATGTATGTCGAGGTGGAGATTTTCATGCAAACGTCACCCATGCAACCTCGTGTAAACATCACGCACGTGTCTCGAGGTGATAAAGCCAATGTAAACATCACGCACGTATTGCGAGGTGGACAACTCGTACAACCCATGTAACCCATAGGCGCTATTCGGGTGTTGGGAATGCCACGTCGAGGTGGACGACCCATGCAACCTCGTGCAACTCATGCAAAGTCACGCACGTGTCTCGAGGTGATAAAGACAATATAAACGTCGCGCATGTATCTTCTGGTTGACAACACATGGAAACGCCTCGCACGTATGTCGAGGTGGGCCAGCCATGCATATCCATAGTAAGCATGCAACTCACCCGGGTTGTCCGCCTCGCGATACGTGCGTGACGTTTGCATAGGGTCAATGGTCAGTAGTGGATATGCATGGCTAGCCCACATCGACATGCGTGAGTGGCGTTTCCACGTGTTGTCAACCAGGAGATACGTGTGCGACGTTTACATTGGTTTTACCACCTCGAGACACGTGCGTAACGTTTGCTTGAGTTGCACGAGGTTGCATGGATCGCCCACCTCGACAGACATGCCTGACATTTGCATGAAATCTCCACCTCGGCATACATGGGTGACATTTGCATGGGTTGTCCGGGTCCATATGCGTGCGCGTTGTTTACATTGGTTATCTACCTCGACATATGCGAGTGGCGTGGGTGTGAGGTGGGGATATGCTTGCGCGTTATATCACTATTTGTAGGCTTCATGGGTGTGAGGTGGCGGTGAGGTGGCGTTGAGTTGGCGAGACAATTTGTATAGATAGCGCCTTTTGAAAAAGAGTTATCTATACAATTGTCTTCCACCTCACTGTCCACCTCACTGTCCACGTAGGACGGGTAGATTACACAGATATTGCCTTTTGAAAAGGCGTTATCTGTGTAATATACGCCACCTGGACGTGGACACATGGATAACGCATTTTCAAAAGGCGCTATCCATGTGTCCACGTCAGCAAAAAAATGTGCCACTTAGATATCGGCTTTCCAATGGGCGATATTGCCTACTTCCCAACAATAAATGCATTTCACCACTATTTTCCTCATTAAAACTACAAACATGTGTACTTTAGTAATGTTTTCTAATTTTTGACTACATAAAGTTCACGAGTACAAATCGTAACATATCAAAATTAGCTAACCGAGAAGCATACACATAAAAACTTATAAAACAATTAACTTTGATACATATTTATTGCACTCAAATATTCTTGGTACGACAAGTATACACATCTAAACTTAAAACGTTAAACATGAGTATTGATATCTAAGGCAAAGCTAAATCTACTACAGAAGGCGTGCTTTCTTGAGAAGTTACAACTGGCACGATTTATAGAATTATGAATCCATCAAGCCAATCTTTAGCGCACTCCTGAGCATACCTTTCCCATGATGGATATAATAATGTAGCGGTGCATTCTCAATCAACTTCACCCGTCAAATACAAAATACAACAACAATCTATTATCATATGATCAGAAGATGAAAAAACACAATTCGCAAATAATCTACAAACTTACCCTAACTCGATGGATATTCCTATCATTAATCATGGCAATGATAAATCGACTATCTAACGATGACGGTCGGACATTACGTAAAAGAATAAATGTCGAGCAACTACCATGCGAGAGGTTTACTAGAATGACATTAAAGGCCATTGATATTAACAGGCCCATGTCTGGAAGTGTCACATTCATCAAAAGAGGCACCAACATGATCATCCGGACAATGCACATCAGTTTTCACTTTCTCGTAACTTGTTCCAAGTACTTCCCGCCAAAGGTTTTCATACCCTATTATCTCATCAACCATCATTCTATGTACTAACTTCCAACCATAGCTATCGGGAAGTCCAAGCCCAGATGCAACATAACGATATCCATAATTACCATTGCCCATAACATAAATAGTGCTCTCAACATATGGCAACCAATCTAGTTGTATGCAATGAGAATAACCAATCTTAGATACACTTTGGGTCTCCCGACATGTACGACGTATTTTAGGCCCCACATTATTTTTCTTCTTTCTCAAACTAGATGCCACTTCTTTCGATAGTATGTACTCAAATCCGCTAGGCAATCTTGTCGTCGAAGCATCGTCTTCATCGTGTTTCCTCTCTAATCATATCTTCTTTCCTCTATTCAACAAATTTCCAATTGAAGACCCCGGTGTTATTCCCTTTGTCTTTATTTTTGTAAGTGGGATAACTCTCGGTGTAGATGAAGGACGACTAATCTATCTAAGCTGCTGAATAATCCTAATGCGATCATCCTCGTTAGTGCAATCATGAAACTTTTGCAACACTCTTTCAATCTCATCGTTCACATTGTACCCAGCCCGATCTACAAGATTCTCTACATGAATGTCCTCTAGAGGGATGGGTGAACCAACAAATTTATGAAAGTTTATCTCGTGTGCACAAGGAAGACCATGCGTGGTACTCATCTCACAACCACAATGAGTAGAGTCATGTCCAACATCCTCTCCATGTTCCAATTCATCTCTAATTAACTTAAGCGCCCTTTGAGAGACATAACCACGCAATCGGCGATAAAAACCATCAAAATATTCATGTTGCACCACATTCAAACTTAGCTCAAATGATACCTTGATGTTGTTATGTTGGATCCTAAGAAGATCATCAACCACACTCCGCAAAGTCTCAAAATTTGTCTGACTGTTGCCAAGATGTAGCTTTAAAGTGGAATGCGCATACTCCACCCTCTGTGTCATTGTTTCCTCAAAGTGCATAATTCGATCTATCCATGTCGATACAAATTTCTCATTGTAGATCTTCACCCATGTGTTATCCAAGTAATCAGTAAGCTTCACATGACCGAACTCACAATGCAAGTCATTCATCCTAAGTTCAAATAAGGCCTCCAACTTAGCATACAACACGCTCGTCCACCTATCCATGAAACGAGCGAAGCCGTCGTTATCCCCAAACAACTTCTTAGTCTTGGCCAATACTACTTTGTTGATGTGCTAAGAGCAAAGAAGGTGAGCCGATGATGGAAATACTTCTTCGATGACACTAATAAGGCCTAACTCCCGATCCATAACAAAAACGTCAGGCTTAGGGCACTCATCCAATATGGATCTCAAGTTCTCTAGTGCCCAAACATAATTTGCATGAGTCTCCGATGATATGAAAGCAACTCCAACTGAGGACGTCAAATGCGCAAAGTGATGCCAACAATCTCCAATAACGACATTTGGCACCTATTTATTTTGTAAGTGCAATCCATCAAAAGAAACGACTGGAAACACCATAGCAAATTAATTGAATCAGGTTGTGACCAAAATAAATCAATGACAATATTCGTATCGGGATGCTTCCTATGCCATGACATCCACTCATTATTCTCTAATATGTGCAATAGTTGTTGCATTTGAGTCCTCCCGCCAGCATCCTCAATTCAATATTTTTGTCATATTTTATATATTATTTTCGCATTGTTGATACATTTTTAACATTTCTTTGCTTCAACGTGTTGAGGATATCTCTTGGCTTCACATTTCCCTTAGTCTAATGCACCACAACCACCTGCTTACCCTTATCCAATCTTCCCGCAAATGAGTGGCCGTCCAAGTTTTTGGTGGGGTCGTGGTGTGCCTCCCACACATGACAATGACATAGCACAAAGAATCAACATTTTCCTTAATGTTAATAAAGAAATGACATCCACATTTCTTTGTACCAGTTTGAGTCCTCGTCATTTCCTCTTGCTCTTCAGTTCTTTGTGACAAAGAAAGTTTTGCCGCTTTGACTTTCCCTACTCTTTGCGACATTCCCCTAAATGTACCGAACCTCTCAGATGCAAGTTTGACCCTTCCCCTGCGCTTAATCCCTCCGACATCAGAGTATTTTGTTACTAACATAAACGTATTCTCACGAACAATCATTCGAAGCCATGAAATCGCCGATTCTCTAGATGGGAATGGCCTACAAGGAGTAAACGCATCCTTGTAGTCTGGAAATAACGTTGAAACTGGCATTACCTGCAATACATACGTTGTAACATTATGACTCAACACCAATACACAGCAAATTCACCAGAAAACCTAAAAATCCACATTCTTGGAAGTACAGGTCCGCGACTTGAAACCAACTTTCATTCACTGGAAACCGAGAGTTATGGAAGAGTCTCAGTGTGAAAAAACCGAGACTCTTCCATGTATCTCGGTCATAGCATGACCGTGACTTACGGATAAGTCTTGGTACTGCGAGGCCGAAATAATCGAGCCCGTGCAACTTCGACTAAAAACATGAAAAACCAAAAAAAAAAAAAACACGATAAATATCAACAAATGCCTCTTCTTGTACCTCCTCTTGCACCTTTGCAATACATTCGTCCATTTTAAGATGAAAACAACTTCAGAATGGTCGAATTTACCAAACCCTACAATGAAAAACCAAATAATCAATGTCACTATTTTGAACAAAAAAAATAGTTCATTCGAATCTTGATATAGTTGTAAAACAATGTTACCTCGCTATCGGATGATGTGAAAATGCAAGAATCGATACACGCCCGACAAACAAATACATGGCTTTAGGTTAGAGATGAGAGACCAAAGTAGTGGGGTGCCCAAAAATTTATTTCAAAATGAGTTGTGCGATTGGAGAGAGTTTATATGAAGGGGCAATAGTGTCATTTACATCAAAATGTAATTTAGAGGGGAGAATGACAAAATATGGGTGCCTTCATTAATTGGTGGGGTGCCCATAGCGGTGCTCTAAATTTCTCTCTACATTTATTTGTACTCATTTGTAATATCAATACTTAACACGCATCCCAAACTTGATTGTGATACGCATAGGAGCATACATACCTGTCTCAAATCCTGTTAGAATTGCATGTAGGGCCTTGTTTGGTTAGAGGTAGAGTTAACTTTCGGGAGATAACTCGGAGGGGAGTTTGAACTAATCTTGTTTGGTTACCCAACTTCCCTCCAAGTTATCTCCCAACTTACACCAAAGGTTGAGAGATATCTCCCCCACCCCCAAGAATTTGTAGACATAATTACCCCTCATTAATTACCTCTTATTACTCACATCCATCTATTTTGTTTGAAGGGTGTTTATGTTCATTCCTGTTTTTTTAAATCATTAATTCATGTCTTTTATTGTTTAACAATTTGCAACTTCCCTGCAAGTTTAAAACTGAACCAAACATGAAATATGATCTTTCACCGTGAGTTAACTCTTCGATAATTATTATTGTAAAAATGGATTCAAATTAGGGTATCCGAAATACCCATTTAACTACCTATATTTTTTCTTACTACATATGTAATTTACATATTATGAGAATAAACCACCGAGTGTACTTAGTGTGCGTATAGGATCAGCAATGCAGTTCATTTAAGTGTAATGTAGTTATTCAACATTGTTAGTTAGTTACAAAGTAGCCAAGATTATAACACCTGTACATCTAATCAACGTTTGTAATCATTCTTGTTTTCTATAAATAGAGTTTACACTCTCTATATGTTCGGTTGATGAAACAAATAGAGCTTGTCATGCTTTCTCGATGTATGTTTAAGATTTACATGGTATTAGAGAAATTATGCCCATTCTTTGGTAGATCCAGGAGAGCGACCATTTTCATCATGTTTTTCATATCAATGGCAACAATAACACAAATGTTCACTCAGTTTGGTAACTCTCTGAATCAAATCATTTTTGTTAAGCTAAATGAATCTAATTTCTTGTGATGGAGGTTAATTGTGGTTCCAATAATCAAAGGAATTTGATTTGATGGTTTCCTATTCGAAACGATGTAATGTCCACCAAAGTTCTTGGCTAGATCTGACAAGATCAATCCATAGTATGAAGATTGGCACTAGAAACATCAAATTCTGGTGGCATGGCTTCTGAATTCGTTTGAGGATTCAATTGGTACTTAAGCTCATAGTCATATGCTCAGGCATTCTAGAAGCAATTGAATCAATATATGGAGCACAAAATAGTGTTTATAATCAATTGAATAGAGTAACTCTTCGGATACTATGAAAGGGAAACATGAGAATAATGGGATATCTCAAAAAGATGAAAAAATATCTGACATATTGGTCATTGTTAGTGAACCATATTTGGCGACTTGATATCTTGTTCTTTGGCTGGGTTAGATGTTGAACATTTTCCGATGACAATTGTGTTGCAAGAACGATGAGATCTCACCTGACCTAAATTGCAATCATCTTTAATAAGTTTTGAAGCAAAATTGGTACTACGTCAAACCCTATATGGTATCAATACTTTGAATTTACATTCATCTGCTCGATTTGTGAATGCGGCTGAAGTAAAAAATGGTAATAGAGGTCTAAATAAGTCCAATTCACAAGGTTTCAATCCTAATGGAGGTGGAAATAAAGGATTTGGAAATGCAAATATATGAAGAGGGAATAGAAGGTTTAGAGGACAAGGTCGCTTCGAATCTAACAACAACAACAACAACAACAACAACAACAACAACAACAAAACAATAATCCTAATTGTTAGATATACAGTAAGGTTGGGCACACTATAGCTATGTGTTTTTATTGATCTGATGTGAACTGCATATGAGCGAACTCTAACAATAGAGTATCGTAGTTATAGCTTGGACAAATGCCTTAATTTCAGCCTCAATTATGAGCTTTCAGGGTTAATCAAATGCTAATGCCTCAACAATAGTTCCTTCCTACACCTCAGAATGTACACAACTACTTCTCCTTTGTTGAATCGATTGCAGATTTATCATAGTACATAGATAGTGGCGTGGCTTCTTATATGACATTTTATCCAAATTAAATCACAAATGGTACACCTTACTCAAGTAGCAGTTCTTTAGGAGTTGGTAATGGTTGTCATTTACGTATTGCATCAATTAAAAATTCTAAATTACCATTACAACAGTTTTCTCCGAGGCTTCCAAATACACTATATGTTCATGCGATCAAGAAAAATCATTTGAGTATAAATATCTTAAATGATTCATGACAATGATGTTATTATAGAGTTAACTCTACCGCTTTCTTAGTGAAGATTATTCTCATTAAACAAGTTCTATTGAAAAAGGGTACTCAAGGATTGCTTGTACCAGGTTTTTGCTCTCCCTCTGATTTTATAGATAGGGTTGCTGTAAAGGCTTTTGTTGCTTCACAAAGACAACCAAACCATTTATGGCATTTGAAATTAGGTTATTCTAATGACCTAAATCACTAATAGTAATTTTGTACCTTATTCGGGTCATAGACCCGTGACATGACACCTGATGGCGAGTACACTGTTCGACAATCAACATGGATGTTGAGATGTATTTTATTTTTTGTCTTATAGTTACCTAGTGTGATGTATGTGTGTAGATTATTTAAATCACTACTTTCTACCTTATACAGGCGTCGAGTCACTGGTTGAGGCATGCCTCGTGATGCGTGTGAGTGCGAAATACAGGTAGAAAGCGATGTGGCGAGTATTTAAAGTGAGTTTCTAAACATTTTAGTGAAGTTTTTACTTAGGTATATAATCAAATAAACAAGTTAAATCGAAGAAAAGCCTAAAGTCCATGAATCATTGATATACCTCGAGATTCACATATCACTAGGATTCTATGAGATCAACATATCACTAGGATTCTATGAGATCAAGTTTCTTTCAAGTAGGAAATTATGGAATTTGATGAAACAAATAGGGAACCTTGATTTGCATAAAGATGCAAAAAACTCATGGGATGAAATGAGATGACCCACATTCCTACAACCCTGGCCTAAACCATTGCTCAACCCCTCGAGATGACCCAACAAATCGGGCGATGATGTAGTAAGCCTTAAACTGCGGAAATACTATAAGAAAATCTACAAATATGCTACTAAGACATACAATAAGTGTGGAATAAAAGTCTTCTGAGTCTATTAGGTGTGGAAATAAAATAGAAAGTCTTACAAAGTTAAATGACTAGGTTATGGGTTTCACATAGTCTACCCTTGATAAAATCCATTTTTTACTACGTAAAAAGTTTGAAAACCAAATAATATAAATAGACAACTTTGCCAGTGAGAAAAGAGCTTTTTATGCTATGATTTTGCTCTTTTTTCTATACTTAACAGCAGTTGAGATGCCTGGATGGGGAAAAGTAGTGGGGTCGGCAATTTTTCAATGGGCTCAGTAAAACAGAAGCCTATTTTACCCTCAATCATCTAAGTAATACCTAATGTGTAATAACTAGCATGAACAAGGTTATCGACAAATCCTACTATCGTTCCAGGCATGAAAGGATTAATATAAACAAGCATACTATATAGACGCGAGATACAACAAAGCAAAACCCAAACAAGATAGTTAACAAGATAACAATGATAACATGAATGTTATAGAGTCAACTAAGTGGAAACCAAATATAAAGTGTGTAATGTGACAACTATCCAACTTCAAAGGTATCAAAATATGATCATGCCTTAATAGATTGGTGTCTAAGCATCATTATGATCTGGCCTGCTAATATTGGCCTTCAAAGGTGTCATATAATAGCAAAGGGAGATAACCGGTGGCCACCGGCTCTCCAGTCCGAGGGACCATTTACAAATATTCATTCCAAGCATATAAGTTCCATAGACATTCATAAAGAGAGAGCTCGAAGGTCAAGATGAACGTAAACAACAAGATATATTCAATTTGATTCGAAGTAAGAGATCAAACATTCATTATCATGAATCCTAGCATAACTAATAGCATGACATAATTGAAGATAAAGCAAACCCCACTTACCTTGAAGCGATGCTATCCTATCCAATCCTAATTTGGAAGTTCCTATCCAGTTCTCCTCATGTCTACATTGGTATTAGTTCATGTATATAAGTTTACTCAATTTTGTATTAACATCTTGAAACAATGTAAAAGCATTTTCGAATCACGACGACAAAGGTTTTTGAGGTTAGTTACCATTGCCCCAATCCTTATCCCGAAGTTATACCTCGATAAAACTCGGTAATTTTTGAAAACAGAACCTTTGGTTTTAAATCTATAAAAATGACCAGCATCGTCACAGCGCTATGTGTTTACACATAGGGAGCTAGGGCGAAATTACTGGCTTCAAATCGAAAAACCTCAACAAAGTCTTAACGATTTGCCGGCGCCGTATAATACACGTCATGACGTTGGGGAATCACTGATTCTACTTCCTCAATCACCTAGGCAACACCGTGGCCAACGTCGTACCGCTTGTGGGCGAGGCGCTGGCGCAGCGCTGGGTCACAAACTAAGAATTCTATAGTATAATTTCGATTTCCAAATTCCCTGACAACTTATGCCAACCCCCAGGTGAAATGGGTATGATCTTGGGGGTTGGATCCATTTTTCTGGAACCTATTTTGAAACCTCAAGATCATAACCATTTAATAAAAAAATGGATCCAAACCAAGAAATCAACCATTAACACATATAATTGCAACTCCAATTGAATAAACCAAAGAAAATGAGATGGAGATAAGAAGAAACTATAATTTCAGAACATGCGAATCGAATAGATGGAATTAGAGAAGATGAGGCAAATATTTACCTTGCTTTGGGAGATTTTGATGAGAGTTCCATTTCCTCCACCAAATTCACCAAAGAAGTTTTCTAAGGTTCATCCACAAGTTCTTTACGTAGTGATTTCAAACCAAAAGTGGCTTTAAGCCCCAGTTTTTGTTAAAATACTTAGTAAATGAAATTAGGGTTATGTTGATCAATCAAAACCCTAAATCTCATCTTGATGGGTTTTATCACAAGGATGATCCTAAAGTCCACCTAAAATTTATCCTTCGTTGTATTTTACATAAATACTCTTATATGTGTTTAATTATCAATTTACCATTTTTCTATATTATATTTATTTTACAAGTCCTTAAGGCCAATTCCCATTTACATAGGCTCATATTCCCACCTAAGTCAACTAAATAGTATATAGTACATGTTGGGGCATGTGCCATAAGTCAATTTACAAACATTGTTTATCTTATAATTTTAGTTAATAAAATAAAGGTTTTCATTTACTATTTTACTATAAGTGGTTACATGTCTGCCTTATAATAAGATCCAAAGGTATTTGTTGAAATATCTTAAATGTATCTAGTCAGCCATTATATTGTGAACTATAAAGAATTAAGACTAGTGTAAATCTTGATTGATAGTCATGTGATGATCACGCGTGTAGGGATACAAATTGCGATCATGAGTACTTGTTAGGGAACAAAGTACTGGACCGACCCGCTATGAGAAAACACATGGATTAAGTCGTATGTGTTACTCATGATAGGTATATTATTTAGTCCTTCGACTTGAGATTACCATATAATTCAATATTAGGAGCATGATAATTTGACACAATCAAATGTTGTCTTTCACTAGATGATTATATAGATTATGATTGGTTACCATGTGAATAATATGTGAAGGTGTGTAATCAAGATATAATTTTTCACTCTTGTATAGATGGATATCAGTGGATCCCTTGATATGATAGATTGATAATGATCAAGTCCATGTGAATTGATATGATCAATGTCACTTAGATGTTTTCAGTTTACCTAAAGATCAAAACTAGTATGATTGACCATTAAGGGTGATTTTCCATGCCTTATGTTTAGCCAAAGGATATCGCACGACAAATGATAAGATATAATTTATTCATTAGATTGTATCGATTTTGATATTCATGCTACTTAGGTAGTCATAATGCCTAGCTAGATACCGCTTATGACTTGTATACCAAAATGGTTTTGGTTCACTACCAATGTCACATGAACCTATTGGGTTGAACATAAAGAACAACTTTTGCAATTTCAATTGGTCTAGAGTAATGAATTTTATATGATAAAACTCAGAACAGAAAAGCCCTTACAATTTATTATATGATAACTTAATAATAGGGGTATATATGAAATTTTCTTAAATTGCCTAAATACAATATTTGTATTACGAATATGATTATCTACACATATAATAGCTTTGCCTGAATGAATCTTTTAAAGAAATCTATGAGATTTTCATAACATTATTGCCTTACCTTTTTTATTCGAGTTCTAAGAACTTTCTTTACATGCTTAATGTTATGATATGGGATTATTATACAAATTACCAATAACTAGTTGTCAAACCTTGACCTACTAGATAATCTCAATCAATTTCTCCAATCATTCATCACTCATTCAATCGTCATTAGCTCACTCCTATCTGAGCTTCCAAGAACAGAATTGTAGTTACCAATCCAGACAACTCAGCTAATGATGTACCTATGCAAGACTTTAATGGATCACAATTAAACATCTCATTCAAGAGATATTACTAAGTAGCTTTTATTGTAACTACGTCTACTGTCATTTTCCTTTTCAAGGCATTGTCAACACAATCAACTATAATGAGTGATGTTTCATAGTGAATTTCTAACTTTTACAAAATCCAAGGTATCAATCTCACCTTCCATTTCTATAACTCTGACAATTCAACTTTTCAATTTTTTATAGTTTGAAACTCACTCTTTAACATTACACCAATCCACTGGTTTTACAAATGATGTCTTTCCATATTTGGTACAACTACCAAAATAGCTATCTCGAGATTACTGATCTCCAATAGTTCTCCTCACAAGTCTTGAACTATATAAATAGATAGAAGTATAAGATACAATTTTTCTTTATTGTGTCATCACATATTCTTACCTAAATAAGAAGTCTTAGGATGAACCTCAAACTTTTTTTACAATTCACGTACAAATCAAGCAAATATTGTAGTCAAACTATGCTTCAACTTTCCTCTAAGGCATCCTTGTATTTGTTTTCAACTTACAACAATTCTCATACTTGAGGTAACTGAATGAATTACATAACAATAATAGAGATCTGTGACGACCCCTTCTAAAATTAAGGCACCGTTCGGCCTAATCTCGTCATTAAGCCCTAATCTCACCATATAGGACTTAACAAAGTCAGCCTTAAAAAAACCTCATTACTTACCCATTAATTTTCAAATAGACATTTACATATCCTATGTCAATTCATAAATCAGAGTTAATTAAAGTCTTACTTAAAAGTTTATTCAGCGAGAGTCTTAACAAATTAGCGGAAGCTTATAATGTGATACCTAACAATTGCAAAAAAAAAAAAAAAACTAAGAAAATAAAGATCACATGCATGTATACATATATAAAACAAACGACGATAATATATCATCATATGTCTGGTTAAGGTACTAGTATCTTAACCTATAATAAACAACCCCAAAAGTATATGAAATACATATAAAAGTAAAACATTAAAATCAAAACCTACAAAATCTGGTGTAGTAGCTTTCCACTGGCTCAGATGTAGTCGCCGATCTTTTTTTTGCCTGACGCGCTACTCGATCTAGAACGCCCTTAATTTTCCAAATCTATAATATAGTCCCGACATAAAAACAATTTAATAGATATGCATAGTATTTGTGTATTGGTGTGACTAATGCGTGTATTATATGATACTAGTTACTTATTGGTGGAATTAACCTAAGTGAAAGGAAAAAAGAATTATTAAATGATGTAAATAAAGAATAATGGCAAGGATCGTAAATATACATGAGGGCATATTTATAAAAGACATAAAAATAGACTTAATGTGAGCTATAGGATCATCCTAGCACTTATGCTCATCTTAATGAGATGAAGGGTTAGACTTAGTCCACCAAACCCTAGCTTCTCTAACAAGCTATACAAACAACTTTTAGGGCTTTTAGCCACTTTTATTTGAATAAGCTAGGGAGAACTTGAGAAGAGAACCGTACGAAGCTTTGTTGGTGGATTTGGTGGAGGAGAGGGAACTCACATCAAATGCACACAAAACTAGGTAAATCATTCATCTTCTTTCTCTAATATTTCACTATTTGATTTGTTTTTTTTCATAAGGTTTAAGGTAGGAAATGAATCATGATATTTGGGTTTTAAGTATATATTCTCGGATTTGTGTTGTATACAATGTTTTCTTGTGAATTCGGTTCAAATGTTGTTCTTCATGTTCCCAATAGTTGTATATGTGGATTGGGATCATTCCTTGATGAATTGATGCAAATATGTGATGAACACATGAGTTTTCATGATGGGTATGTGTTGAATCCGATATTGGTGGTGATTGTGGCTATGGTTTTGATTGTGGAGTACATTGATTTCTAGATTCGACGAATCGTTGATGGTTTGGTAAAGTTTCTTTTTCAAGTTTTCAACAAGAAAAATTAATAGATATGAGCTTTGATGTTGTGATATCAAATCGATGGTTTTGTTGTTAGAAAATGTGTTTTAGGACCCTATTTGTGGCAACCCTGCCGCTCCGGGGTGGCGTACCTCCATGTACTCCATACCAGGTAGGCCCAACTACAAGTGTCAGCCACCTGCCCGCCACCTCTTGTATCAGAATTCGTGTCCACGTGTGTTTTATCAAATTATTTAGTAGATTATCAGTATTTGCTTAGCTTATTCTCCTTAAGTAGTTGAAATTTTATTCTAATGTCTAACTATACTAGTGGGTTGTATCTTACAAGTTAACACATATATTAGCGGAAGCCTTAATTGATACATTTGGTAAGTAGTTTAGTATGGTAAACATTATTAATAAGAGCAAATTCTACGGTGGAAAACCCAGAAAGTACTCTAAATATAAGCGACAATACCATAAATAGGGTATATATACATGTATTGTATCATCACAAGTCTCTGAATACCCAAAATATACAAAATATCAAAATAAAACACGTACTAATAGGTCCTCGACGACGGTCAATCAAATGTAGTCGCCTAGGATCCCCTTGCCCCTACTGGTACTAGGATCTGCACTCAATCATCATAACAAGACAAATGACGAGTACAGTAAGTAAAATCCCAAGGAACCCCTTTGAGCATTCACATAATAAAGTAAATGAAATGAAAGAAAATATATCAAGTAAACTAGCAGAATATAAACAAGCAACTATAAATGGCTCATCGCATGTATAAATAACAGAAAAGCTAAGAAATGCGTGTGCTCGCTCTAGATGGACTAGAATATATTTCGGGTCACCAAGTTCCCACCAATGGTCGCGCCCAATTGGCCCGACACTTGGTCACTGACGGTGCTAATCAGTTGAGTCACCGACACGTGCACCAAGGGCATGCTCTGGTTACCATTCACTGAGGGTTGGGTCACGCGTGCTACACTTCAGTGCATTATAAGCACACAACCAGGAAAATCAACCAACGCCCAAGTAATGGAATAAAGTAGTAGAAACAGCAAGAAAATGATGCAAATGAAATAGAAAACAGAATCAAGTACTCAGAGTTTTTCAATTGGGTTTTATAAACCTCAAACCGCTCTCCGACCTCCCCAAACTCCCGTATCTAACCCGTTAAGCTCCCGACACCGAGTTATGGTCCCCCAAGTCACAGAAGTCTACGTTTTATAGGTTTAAGTTATTTCCTAGTGTTTAGACATGTATTAAGTGGAAAATTACTAAAAAAACCTTTTAAATCATATTTAATCTGTCGTTAGCGCGCTAAAGGCTGCATATAGCGCTTTAGGTAATGGTATCGCACTCTGGGATTTAGGTAGAACGCTACTGTTCTTCAGGGTGAAGAATAATTGGAAACCCAAAATGGTTAGCACACTAACCATTCCAAGAAGGGCGCTATCTGTCCTCTGGGACGTAATTCTCAAGTCGAGAATTTTGTCTTTCTCCTCTCAATTGACTACCTTATTGGTTTACTAATGCTTTACATACAATATTAACTTCAAAGCAACATGTAGCACACTCCAGAACATAAATTTTAACCCAAATTCTCTAAATTCGTGCATTGTCACAACTTCCCAATTTCATTAAGCTAATTAAAACAATGGTAAATCCTTTATGATTATGATCTAATAACATGTAATTCGTCAAATTTAACCACAAATCAAAGATCTCACTACCAATTTCGAATTTCACCAAATATAGCAAAAATGGGTCCATTGAAGTGTGTGGGAGATGAGGAAGATGATTACCTAGGTTTAAGCTCTTGAAATGACCTCAAACGTCTTGAATTCCTAGCTTGAACTCCTTCTTCTTCCTTGGTTTTCTCTGATTTTGCACGAGTAGTTGAGTATATTTGAATGAAATCCCACTCACTTGTTATATATAGTTTTGGTCTTGATCTAGTGTTCATACATATCTCGAGGATTGTCTTGTGGTTCATAACCATGCTATCCCACACCACCTGATGACTCCAATAGCACACTCCCTTCCTAGTACTACTTACTGTGCTCATCTAGATATCCATCTCATGGTACTCATTATTAAGTGCTAACTATAGGCTTAGCTTATTTAATTGATGTCACATTACATTAAGCCTTATAAAACCACACGGTTAGTGTTTTATTTATCCAATTTAACCTACTCATGGTCCCACTAACCTTCAATTACCCGGTATCCGATGCCCCGCGTCTCGACATGCATTTCGAGGCACGTCATAATCTATTATTTAAATTTCAATATAGTTAGCCTATGGTTACATTACCCATTTCAATTTAATAACTTTTTCATATTTATGTAAGTTTGTTGAGTTTTCCTAGTGTACCCGTGCTTTGCGTCTCGATACTCATGTTAAAACGCACTTCGAGGTGACTGCCCGTCACACACCTTCGCACGATATCACTATCAACATACACACATACAATGTATTAAAAAATAAATTTATGAAATGCATAGCAAAAAAGAAATCCAACACATATTTAACTAGTGTACCTAGGTCGACGTGTGTCCTAGCCTACACGCGGTGTCCATGTGGATCTTAGTTGGAGTTCATGTCTAAAATCACGAGGTGAATAATGTCGTTAATAAAATGGGTCATCACACTATTTACTAAATTTTGAGCCAAATGAATGTCGGGGAAGGTCTGGGGGATTTTCGCGGGTCATCAAGACTAAATTGGAAAGTCATAGGGCAAACAACCTGCATTGCACCGCGGCTGTCGTCCTTGCAAAATCCCTATTTTTACCTTGACATTTAACGACCATAACTTCTTCGTTTTAACTCCAATTTTGATGTTTCAACAACCGTTGGAATGCTTATGGAAAGCTTAACAACATGAGATTGATAAAACACTCAAAATGAGTTTTAACTTATTCGAAAATGTGTTGGAATTTAAGAGCACCATTAAGGTCTTAAATGCGAGTCTGGGTACAAACTCCGAGTACGGGCTTACTCTTGGTCCATAATTCTTCATAAACTTATCCTAAAGTGTTGTGAACCTAATAAAACATATAAAATGTAGATACTCAAGGAATACCGTGGGAACTCATGGAAGGTTTGGAATTAGGATTTAGTAGCGCTTGAAATAAATGGGGTTTGCTTTATTATCAATCATGCCATGATAATAGATATGCTAGGACTTTATTTTAGTATTCGGTCTATGAATCACTTGGAATCTAATTGATATCTTTCATTGATATGTTGCTTATCATGTCCCTTTTTGTTACTCTATCTATTGGATGCCTGTGGTACTAACATACATTGAATGACTATACTTGGTACTTGGAGGGTCGGAGGCATACTGTCTCTCCTCCCATATCACTCTACAGAGTTTTGTTAGACTTGTGAACCCCATGCTATCTAATCTATAGTGTTAGGGGAAGGATAATCAATGCAAGGTCAATAGGTTTTCAGACTTGTGAACCTCGTGTTGTCTCAAATGTGTCATTGGGGGAAGGATAAGCTAAGACCTACTGCATGATAGGAATATTGGCATTCAGACTTGTGAATCTCTTGTTGCCTAAACGATAACATTAGGGGAAGGATAAGCTATTACTCATTGTCCAATTGAATATATTAGTTGCCAATTCTTCTGACTCTAAAGGCATTCGGTATCATCATTATCCTTGTTAAAGTATTGGTTGGGCATTGTCGTTCTTTTATTTTGCTATATTATTATGCTTGATTAAGCATGTCTTTAATGCCTGGAAAATGATAATGGATCTTATGATCTGAACTGTTGAAATCTAGTTTGATTTTATTACTAGTTATTACTTGGATGATTGATGGTAGAGCAAACTTCTGCTTTACCAAGACCATTGATGTATTTTGCTCACCCTACTACTCCCCCCCAAGTACCTCAACTGCTACTCAGGACAAAGGAAAGGGCAAAGCTTTAGCGTATAAGCTCTTTTCTTATTTGCAAGGTTTACTAATAATTATCTATTTGCTTTCAGACTTTATGTAATAAACATGGGATTTATTTGGGTAGATGTTTGAACCTATAGTACCGGATTCGCTTTATGTTTAATTTGGTACGCAAAACTTCTACATTCAGTTCCGCATTTTATTAGACAATAAAGGCTTTGTTATATTCTGCACCTATTATCCTGGCTTAGTATATTTCGTAGAAAGTCATGGTTTATTTCCACAGGTTAAGGAAGACTAGATCATCGCCCAACATCACTGGGTTATCTCGAGGGGTTTGACAATGATTTAGGTTGGGCAGTCCGGGCCCACCGAGGTTTGGGTTGTCTTACGATCGATCTGCACCCACCGTCATAAAAAAAGGACGATGAGTATAGGAAAGTAGAAAGTAACACTGAGAGACATTTGTTCACATTCCCCAATTATGTAACAAGTATCTAAAAGCATAATAGTAGCAACTATGCTAAAAAGAAATCATGCAAAGAAATACTTTAGTTAAAAAAATGAAACTGACACACGACTAAGTAGTAATGATCTAGGGCCAGTCGAGCGTGATATTTATCACATCAACTTTTTCCACTCTATGAGGATGAAACTGAGCTCTACATCAATGTGAATGTCTGAGCAATGCTCTTACCTTTATAATTCTTCATTGGTGCCAGTCACCTGGGATGTATACTTGCCAATATATTCGGGTTCCATACCCCATGTGCTGCACAAGTTATGCTTGCCAACAACCCCGTGACTCATTTCCTGTGTGCTACGCAAGATAGTGGAGAGACACGCGACGAAGTAGTAAGTCTAGAATCCCCCATATATCAGTCGGACCTCTATCATAAAATGGCCCTAGATACAAGAACTACTTTCATATTTCAAGGGATAATATGTTTAAGGATCCAACAAAGTAATTGAATACCTAATGCACAATGGAAATATATTCACAACACTATGTAACACCTACCTAATAGAATGGTATTTCACTAACCACTTATATTAACAATCAAAATGACATAGCACATGATTTGGAGTCAATGAAATCATGTAATCAACAATCTATACCATGAAAGTAACCTCATGAAATGAGATAGGACAATAAGTCATTACATATGGAGTAAAATGAAAAATGAGTCCAAATGAATGGAACTAGACAAGTAAATAGGAATGAAATGTAAATAAATATCTCAATCAGCTTACTTACAATCCACGTAATTTCCTAAGATATTCCAGCCTCTCAATACCTCGTATCATGTATCTGAAATCTCAAGACTCTTTCTTAGGTTTCTGATATCGAACTAATCCAAATAAATTGGGTATAGGTCAAGTCAAATGGGTTTAGGAACCTTAACCCAAAACAATCCCTTAAGACTAAACAATATTGAGATTTTAGTCATGTATTGCAGCGCACCTTTTGGCATAAAATTGCCCAAATCTCAACGTCTTCACTTATACAAAGTTTTTGGTCTCTAATCTAGATTTCTGTAAAGGTTTGGTTTGCAAAATTCTAATTTAAAATGAAAGCGATATCGTAATTTTACTAAACACAGCTCAAATTGGAATGTAATCCGACCAGCAGACTTAGAAAATTCATTTCTCCTAATCTATAGCTTCAAGCTTCATAAAGTTTGGTCAAAAAGCAGCTAACATAGCAAATATCAACATACTAAAAAACGAGATCATTTGGATGAGTAATTAGGTAGTTATGTTATTTACAAATTTAGTTTCAAAAATATCGTAATGCATTTAATCACTTATTCGTATAGCACTTTTTGACATGAATATAATTGAATTACATAATTCTAGTAGGACAATATTATTCCCCTTTGTGTTAGCTTTCAAATGCCACCAGACTAGGTTCAGTTTGATTTAAAATGAGCAAGTTATGAAAATATCACATAGGTTGGTTCGTAATACAACAAGCGAAATTTCCATTTTAGACTTAAAACTTCAAAAATTCATATATTTTTTATTTCAAAACCAAATTAAGAACTTCTTAATAGCTAGATTATCAGCTTGAAATGAGGAATCCAAATATATCAACCAATTGCAAAGAATTAATCATCTAGCCTATGAAAAAGGTAAAAAATTAGAACTGGTTTCAAACTTAAATAGAAAGATGTGTACCTAGTTTGATGAACACCTAGCTTGATCAACACCTCCTACTCCAAACCCACTTATTTCTCCTTTATCTTCTCTAATTTCCCTTCTTCTCCAACAATCTTTTCTTCTTTCAGAAGCAAGGTTACTTAGCTCCTAAATTATTGAAATGAAGCTGGTTTGATTATATGAGTTGATCTCTAGCTTTTTATATGAAATGGATATGGTTGATTAATAGCCATTGATTCTCGTGTGCACATGTATCTCGAGACTTATCTAATAATGTACATATTGACACATTTCCCACTTACTCAATTTAAGTAACACCCATGTGTAACTCACTTGGTGTCTAGATGTGTCGATGCCTATCTTTATGATCATCACATGGCTATTGTTTTCATTTGCTAACTTACGTACATTATATGTATAATCAACCATAACCACATTTAAATCACTATTTAAGTTACATTTAGCATATATTAACTTACCAGTATCACTTCTACCCCGGCTCCACGTCGGCACGCATTTCGAGGTTCATCCCCACTCACATTTTAACACTTATACACAAATAGGAGTGACTTAGTAATCTAGAAATATACAATACACTAGGCATACACCACAATAAATACACATATCTCGATGTGGGACTCATGTCACGAGTCACAATCCTGATTAAGAGATTAAATTGGGATTTAGAATTTTGGGTCGTGACAAGATCCCTAGATCAATCCTTTGTAATATTAAATTATTTCAAGATTAATTTTCTCTTTTGCCTTTGTGTCGAATATAGGACAATCCCATATAGTCTCAATCCCAATCAAATCCCTTGATTTGTTGTTAATATTCAACACTCATACAAGTAATTTACCTTTAAAACTTAATAATGGCACTTGCAAAACCTGGCATGAACTAATTTATCGTCACGATTTGCAACTCTTTACAGTAATGCTTGTGCACTTCCTAAGTCTTCAAAGATCTCATCTTATTATTGATAACACGATAACAACTTAACTCGAATAGGGTTTCAAAACTCGACACCCTTCATTCATGAACATAACATGAGTTCTAGGAAGTTTCAATGATTTTCGCTATCTATTTAAAGTGATCCAACAACAGCCTGAAATCATCTTTATTATATCCCTAACTCTGATCAGACTACTATGATAACCATATCTCAACTAACTCTTAAGAACAACTTATTTCACCTTATTATCAAAATGACTTCGCAATCCTGGGCAATGAATAGTCATTCCCATTATCATACATTATTCTTTGAATTCTTATATTCATTGATAACTCATTCTCCCCAATTTAGACTATACAGGTCTAAAACATCAAACTAGGATATCTTACTAACTCACTGCTATGTTCTGGATTAAACTATATTCCAGTTTTAAAATCTCAATTTCATCTTTCATTATCCGACAAATTGTTTGTCATTCCAATATGGATTCACACCATATCTAGAATTTCTACTTCATAACAACTTATGAAGTATAAATACACTAGTGGTTTCCTAACCTCAAATAGACTTTTATCATTAACCATTAATTTATTTACCGAATAACTTCCATTAATTCTTAACTAGTCTCATTAATAGTATTAAATCATATCTCAAAGTGGTCTACCAATCTCGAGTTCCACGTAAAGTCATTCAGTATTCCATTATTTCATAAATTCCATTCTCTTAATACAAGTCCCAAGGTTTAGATCCAATAGACACTTTTTCACTGACTATTATTTATCTAATAATATTTGGGAGAACAAAGATCATTGACAACAATTAATAAGAGAAGAATTTAATTTCGTCTTTGTAAATTTTCATTATGTCTTTCATTTTTCAAACTCCCCGAGGTTAAGATTTTCTTGAATTCTTATCTTCAATGCTTTCTCATATCATGAAAAATCGATGGATTCCAACCATCTTATCATCATTCAAGAAATATATAACTCTTATATCTACCACGTAGATATAATAAAGCATAACAAATAACATATCTCAATCTTTTATCTTTTGACCACCCTCTAAAATCACAATAAAACCATTTACTATGTCCTAAGCTTCTTCGTAACTCGAGACAACTCTAAGAGTTAGTAAACTTAAGGTATAGTACCAAGGTATATCAGATTCAATAACCTTAAACTTCGATACCTAATTATATTCGAGTTATCACTTGTTTCGAAGTTATAAGGTTATTCTTTGAATTAATCTCTAATACAATATTGTATCAGAGTTAATCACCTTAAGCTTTGAAATAGGCTCTAATACCAAGTTATAGCATCTCCCATCCCAATCAGGGCAATATTCAGCCTGAAACCCTAATTCAATTGATAACTATTTTGGAGATGTTTTAATAGTTGATATTGATTATTGGTTTTGATCCAATTTGATTCCACGGGCTGTGAAAATATTTTGGTGTTGGTATCGGATGGTTTCGTGGTGTTTATTTTCGAGTTTTGAGGATCTAATCGCGAAAATATTAATTTGGAGAAGTTTATTAGTTCAAAATGTTGAAATGGTTTTGAGAAGGATTGGAATTGTTTAAATGGTTTTAAGATGGATTGGAATGCCAAGAAGTTAAGGTATTAATGATTTAATAATGTCAAAAGTCTGAGATAGGTTAGAATGAATAAATAATCATTATTAATACGATATATTTTGTTATGGGGTGGATTGTGAGTCCTTTGGCATTTCCACCAAGCTGAGCAAGTTTGTTGAAGATTTATAAAGGCTGAAATTTTCGGTGTAGGCTTACAAATATAGGAGATGTTGGGGAAAATGTTTTATGAATATTTAAGAATTATACTATTAATCTTTGCTGATTTTGAGGCACAAGATTCATTTTAGAATCCATTTGTGGTTGATTTATAATCATATTTGATAATTACTCTGGTAAAAATTTTATTTATTTATTGGATAAGAGTTTATGGCTGCTAGGTTATCTGAATACTGAGGTACTCTAGGCCGGTCAGATGCCCTAACTAGGTGGGATCTGCCAGTTGTTTTCTTGGTATTATATGTGGATGATATATTACTCATTGGAAGTGAAATTCCAACATTGTAAAGTGTCAAGTTTTGGTTAGGGAAATGTTTCTCAATGAAGGACCTAGGAGATACAGCCTACATCCTTGGGATTAAGATCTATAGGGATAGATCTAAAAGATTGATCGATCTAAGTCAGAGTGCTTATATTGACAAGGTATTAAATAGGTTCAGTACGCAAGATTTTAAAAGAGGGTCGTTGCCAATATCTCATGGTATAAGTCTCAACAAGACTTAATGTAATAAGACTAATGATGAGCGAGAACGCATGAATACGATTCCATGGGCATCAACTATTGGATCAATTATGTATGACATGTTATGTACTTGACCTGATATATCATATGCTTTGAGTGTGAAAGAAGATATTAGTCTGATCCCGGTGAGAGTCTTAGGATAGGAGTAAGAACATTCTTAAGTATTTGAGAATGACTAAAGAAATGTTCTTGGTCTATGGAAGTTTAGAAGAAGAACTTGTTGTAAATAGTTACACAGATTGAAGTTTTCAAACTGATATAGATGACTTTAGATCGTAGTCAGGATATGTGTCTACTTTGAATGGATGCGTAGTGAGCTAGAAAAGTTCGAAGCAAGACACTGTGGCGAATTCTACAATAGAAGTTGTGTATATTATAGTATTTGATGCAGTTAAGGAGGCAGTTTGGATCAAAAGGTTCATCTATAAACTTGGTGTGGTTCCGAGTATAGCTAACCTCGTTTGTTTGTATTGTGAAAACAATGGGATGATACCATGGGCTAAGGAACCAAGTTCACACCACTAATCCAAATATATACTTAGACGTTTTCATATCATTCGAGAAATCATTGAGAGGGGAGACGTGAAAATTTTCAGAGTTCCTACAAAAGAAAATGTTGCAGATCCTTTAATGAAGGCTCTTCCACAAACGAAACATGATGCTCATGTTATGCCATTAGTATTAGAAACGTGAATGATTGGTCCTAGTGCAAGTAGGAGATGTTGGAACATGTGCTCTAGGTCAATCTACGAATATTGTTTATCTTATTATTTTAGTTAATAAAATAGAGGTTTTCATTTGCTATGTTATTATAAGTGATTGCATATTTACATATAGTAAGATCCATGAGTATTTGTTGAAATGTCATAAATGTCCCTAGTCGGTCATTATATTAGGAACTATAATAAATTAAGGCTAGTGTAAATCTTGATTGATGGTCATGTGATGATCATACATACAGAGATACGAATCAAGATCATAAGTACTTGTTATGAGAACAAGGTAGTGGATCGACCCGCTGTGAGAACACCACATGGATTAAGTCATAAGTGTTACTCATGATTGGTATATCATTAGTCTTTCGACTTAAGATTACCATAGAATTCATTATTAGGAGCATGGTAATTTGACACGATCAAACGTTGTCTTTAACTGGACGATCATAAAGATTATAATTGGCTACCATGTGAATAATATGGAAGGTGTGTAATCAAGATAAAATTTGTCCTTTTCGTATAGAGAGATATCAACGGGTCCCTCGATAAGTTAGACTATTAAATGACCAAGTCCAAGTGAATTGATATGATCAATGTCATTTGGATGTTCCCAGTCTACCTAAAGATATAGCCTAGAATGATTGAACATTAAAGGTGACTTTTCATGTCTTATGTTTAATCAAAGGATATCGATGAAAAAAGATATAATATATGTTATTCATTAGTTTGTATCGATTCTGATATTCATGCTACTTGGGTAGTCGTAATATCTTGCATGAGACCGCATATGACTTGTGTACCAAAATGGTTTTGGTTCACTGCCAACTTTGCATGAACCTATTGGGTCACACACAAAGAATGGCTTTGCGCAATTTCAATTAGTTCAAAGTAATGAGTCATTTATGATAAAATTCACGACATAAAAGCCCTTACGATTCGTTATATGATAAATTATTAATAGGGTAGTATGTGTAATTTGCTTAAATTGCCTAAATATAATAGTTGTAATATGAATAAGATTTTAAGTGAGGGCTTATATACACATAGAAATAGAGGTAGACCCTAAAACGAAATAAGATTTTCATTTTGTAAATTTTGAGTTCTCTGGATTTTAGAAGAGAAAGAAAAACTTTTTCTCTCTCTTGGGGCTAGCACTCCAAATTGTTGTCACTGTTCATGAGTGGGTTTCTAATATAGGACTACCGCTTGAACATTTTGGAGATCGAACAGTCAGAGAAGGAAATAATAGATTAAGGTATGGTTTACTTTTAAAGATCTTGTTTAGTGGAACTCGTTTACGATCCTATTGGGTTTTTTTAAAATCGTTTAAAGTTTTTTGTTGTGTATGAACAACAAGGCCCCACAAGAAGTGCTAACGAGAGTTTTAAATAAAAATATAAAGGGAAAGGAATAGAGAACTTGATGGTAGGAAAAAGTGAGAAAAATGAAATTTAAAGGAAAAGGAGCAGGGAACGTACAACAAAAAATATATATAAGGAGAAAAGAAGAGAAAGAGATATATATAGAAAGAAAGAAAGGCGGAAGTCGAATAAAAAGATTTAGCACGAATACAAGTAACTTAGTTGTGTTGAGTTTTCCTTCCAACTCTATAAAATTCCTATGGACTCTAAAAGTATTTATGTCTACGAAAATAATATGATCTACATTTATTTGTGAATTCTTAAGCTTAATGAGAAATCATGAGATAGTACACTTGTTGCTTGAGTGTCGAGGTAAAGTAAATTTGTAAGTAGTGATGGTCTTGGTTGTGAACTACTTTTGAGTTTCGAAAGTGAATTATATTTGTTGTTAAGGCTGCATGTTTTAAAAGCATTAGTTTTTATGAAGAAAAACTATTGAGTGGATTATTAACTTGAGATTTATTTGAATTAAAGGATACTCCATAAACTATGTAAAATGAATAAGATATTATAAGCAGCAGTAGTATGCAGTCTGAGTAGAATACATTTTTGCTCGAGACGTGCAAAATCCTAAGTTTGGAGGTATTTGATAAGTAGTTAATTAGACTTATATATAGGACTAGCTTAGTTGTATACTTGGTCTAAATATCTCGGAATGAGCTCTAATTGATGCTATTTATGTGTTTTCAGGACGCCAAGGCATATAAAAGACAAAAGAATGAATTCATGAAGAAAATAGAAGAAAAGTCACAAAAACGGAGTTAACGTTGTAAGATGACCAAGTGACGCTATAGGGAATGAATGGACAACGTAGAGATCAGAAGAAAAGATGCAGTAGAGGTGACGCGGTCATGGCGCAGTGGTTCAACACAGACAGAGCAGTAGCTCAACACAGGTGGCATAAAGTGCACAAAAAAAGAAAAATAGAGAAGAGACGGTGTTGTGGTAGTGCAATCACATAGCACAGGCGACGTGGATCACTTACATACAGCAATAAGACATAAAAATAGAAAGTTTTGGACTTCTATTTCGTTTGGAATTGTTATTTATGGTTTTTAATCGTACTTGTAATAGTCTTAAGAGTATAAATAGGTATTATGATGAGGTAAACTAAAATATACAAAAGATTCACACATACCACCATAGTTTACATTAATTTTGAGTTGTAGAGAGTTTTATTTGAGTATTGTGAAGAGCTTTTGAAAGAGAAGACATTGAAGACTCATATTTGTAATTCAATATTTGTTTCATTGGTTTAATTAAAGGTATTATTTAGTTAAATCACTGATTTCAATGACATTTATGAATTGTATGATGTTGATTTCAATGATGAGTAAGTAATCTATTTATCTTAGGGATCAATGGATCATATGGTATGAGTATTATGCAAAGTTATGAATTGAATAGAATGTTTTAAATGTGCAACGATTATCATTTATGTTTGATTCTATGCTTAATGTTATGAACATCTTGATCATAAGTTTATTGATTCGGGGTTTTAGAAGTTACCATAGCTTTGGAGCTTTTAAGTTGGATATGAACAACACAACATTAAAATATATAACGTCGATAGATAGTTGTTGATTAGGGAGACATGGGTAGTAAACTTAGTTGTTCATAAGTCTAAAGATTTGATACTTAATGTTTCGTGAGACTTACGTTATTCACACCCATAGGTGAAGTTCTAGTTCGCACATTATGATATTTTCACCTCGATAGTGGGTTTAAGCGAATATTAAGGAAATATGTTTATTCCAATTATGCATTGCACACAAACATAAGAGAGATTAAGGAAATTAAATATGGAAGCATAGTAATTCATTAACGAGGTGAAGTTGTGAACTAAGGGCTCAACATAAGAATACAACTTGATTTAAATTGCTTTTATAGAATAGATTAGTTTTAGTTTAAATCAAACAAAATGAGACATTCTCAACAATATAGTAAACTTGACTAAGCACTTTTGTCCATATACACCTTTCCCAAATGAACAATATCCGTAATCAACCTTTGTTGATCACATTACTACTACAATTGAGTCATTATACTTGCAATCATGATCAATCATCATCAACGGTGTATTGGGGTGGAACCACGCTTCTCTTTTTGAACATATACTGAAACTCGCGAGAATGGAGTACTCAAACAAGCCTAAACTGGTGCATAAAAATAGTAATAACAACAGTTAATATCATTGAATGAAAATGAATGCAAAAATGATGGTCTCGCGGGTTTACTTACCTCGATACTCATGAAAATCGCTACAAAATGACTCGCTCGCACCTTAAACTACGCACCTAACGCCCGACTATAATCTCTTAAGTCTCTTGCGCCCAAATGTATAATTTTAAATGTTTTAGTGTTACATTAAGTGAGTTTATATTGTTAGGCTAAAAATTAAAGTTTTATTCCAAGTTCCTAGATTTTACACTTTATACAACTTAACACCAGGGTGCAAAACACCGAAAAAATCTAAAACCCAATTTTCTAACCCTTTCTAATTTCTTATACTCTTTTCTAATTTTCTTGGATTTTCCCATATTTCTAATTTTCCTTATTTTATGTAGTTTATTTCATTTTAAAGTTTTTAAATTTAGTTTTTTTAAAAAAAAAATTAAAAGGTTTGGGCTCCTTAATCCGGCCCGGTTCAAATAAGCCAAGTTCAACCCAACCTGCCCGTGTCCGGGCCGTCCCACCCAGGCCTAGGTAAGTCCGACCCATTGGTGTGCCCCTTCCATTTCATATATAAAGAGACAATTTAATTTTTTTTTCTTTTTTTACAACTTCAACAACTATAACAAGAACCATAATAACAATACTACACCAAAAACACACCATGATCATTAAATCCCCCAATTCCTCTATTAAAATCAACAAAAATAACCACCACTTACCTCAGTATAGGAAAGTCATCGACGAGAGCCACTGAGAGAGAAAAACACCGAGAGAGAGGTGACCATGATCTTTATGGCCATGAGGGTAGGACAAAGGCTTAATGAGGGAGAACTTGGAGAAGAAGAAAACCGAGAAATAGAATGATGGAAAAGAAGGCACGAGAAGAGAACTGAGAGATTTTTTATTTATAGATGAGGGAGAGAGAGAGAGAAGTGATGGATGGGGTGATGTGATGGGTAGGTGATGTGTTGTCACATTGTGGGTAGTTGAGTGTTACCTAACCATTTGACTACTCACACACTCGCATTACGCCCATCCCATGGTGTCCTACGCTCTCATCACAAATCACACGCAATGCGACCAATAGAAATCATAACATTAGTGAGATGCAAATATTAAATAATAATACAACAAATTAACTCGCATCACATAAAAATAACTATTATACCTAGCTTGGCGTGCCCTATACTTATCTGCAGTGTCCACGTAGGTTCGAGCTTAAGGTCCTAACATGTAATTAATCAATTAATTAAGATTAATTAGAGCAGTCTATTATATGAATGGCGGTTACAACATGGTAGGTGGTAGGAGTAGCTCACGGAGAAGGAGAAAGAAAGAAAGAAAGAAATAAAGAAGAGAAGAGAAGAGAAAGGAAGAAGAAAATGAGAGATTCTTGTTTGCAAGGCCAAGATTTTAGAGTTGAGACTTCATTAAAGGTTTTGCTGATGCTTTTACCTCCTTGTTAGTTCAAATCTAAGAAAAGCCCATGGATTTAAAGTTATAATTGATTATTTCAAGTTGATGATGAATATTTTTTGTTCCTAATAATGGTTTGAACTCTATTTGGCCAAAATATGATTTCATCGTTGATGATTTAATCAAATTTCCTCTCTTGATTGTTTTGAAAGCTTAATGCTATCGATTCGGGGAAGATTCAAGTTGTTTGAGTCAAGTTGAGATCAATTTGTGTTGATTTGATAAAAACATTTGACTTGTCTATCAAGTGTTTGTTTACTAAGAATAGAGTTTTCCTGTTTTTCTTTTATTAAAAGAATAAATTAAAATGGCATAGATGAGTTGGTTTATTTAATGTAATGAACCTCACCATATATAAATATTTTAAAGAATAGAAGTTGATTTTAAACATTTTGATTCTTATTATTAAGCTCTTATTGGTTTTGATGAAACAAACTAAAAAGCTACGTAGTTTGATTTATGGATTCTAACTAAATCTTAGGACTATAAGATACCCTGAGTCTTAATTGACTTTCTTTTTATGGTTTCAACTTATTTTATCGAAAATTAGTTCATTTGGATCGATTGAAGTTGTAAGTCGGATATTATGGATTACTTGTCATTTTACTTTGATTCGTCCTTGTTTTATTCAATGAATCAATTTTGGAGTCTTCCACATACAAGTTTAAAATTTCAAATAGGGTCAAGAAACTAGTTGAGGAACTTTCAAACATGAAACTTGAAGTAAGGGATGACGTGCGGGCGTTACAAAGATTTCGAAGAAATATTTGATCAATTTTCTTGGTGTGGTTGTTGTAAGTAAAACCAGTGAGTTATCTTATTTGCATTCCAATTCATTTCTATTGATGAATGTATGCTATTGTCCCTATTCTATTCCTCGTATGACTGCCTATGGCTTGGGTCAAAGTTGGTTGAGCTTGGTTGTGTTAATAGAGGACCCAATGACCTATCAGGGCTAGGATTCGTAGAGAGGTGCATCACAATGTAGAATCTAATGTAAAGTTGGAGCTAGGATTTATTGACAACTCCCGAATGCTTCGATAATGGTTAGAATCCCCCATTGGAGAATCCAATGACATGTCGTGGCTAGGATATATCGAGATGTGTATTTCAATGGAGAACTTGACATGGAGTTAGGGCTAAGATCTTTTAAAGGCCACCTAGTGCACCAGACGATGTTGACTCGAGTGCATATCTTTTTGTTTCTTAGTACTCATTGTTATCATTATTTTCTTTGGTAGCGTATTTACATATGTCTCGCTTTATTATCATGTTTCTTTTTTACATATATGAATTTGAGCTGCATGTTCTTGATAAATCTGAAATACATTTGGATAAGCTTTGGAATTTACTTACCTGAAATTGTTACGTGTTGGCAATTTCGGGTCTCACGAGAAGTAAGAGTAAAGAGAAGATTGGTGACTATCTCGAGCCTCAGGAGACTATATATTATTACTTTATAGCTATTTATATATAAATATAATTTTGTATATTTCACTAAACTAGTGTATGGATTGGAGAGGTACACATAGATACATGCATTCCCCATATTTGTCACCGTATTTCGTATAAGGTATCTTGATATGGGGTTTTCACATCCTAGCTTCCATACCTAAAAACCATGTGTTTAATTTATTTTTTATTGGGTTTTAACCATATTTAAATTCCTCTGCATATGGTTTCAAATATATACTCTGTTATGTAGACTATGAAGTACCGAAGACCGATTTTTTAGGCTGACTAAGCCTTTATTAACTCCGCACTGGTTTACTAGGAGTTAATGAAGGTCTAGTGTCAGGCGATATATATTGTATAATGTAAGAATTATGTGATTTGTCAAGCACCGATTCGTGTGTCACACACGAAAAATTAATTATCAGCAACTGAAGAGCAAATCAAGTTTCGGCTAATTAATTTGTTGAATGTGTATGTATTAAACGCAACAAAAATCAGTTTACTATATTGATCAATGTAGCAAACCATCTGTTTCTCATCAATACGTATTTAACAAAACAACAATATAATACTTGATTTGAAAAAAGTTTGCAATTACAAATAAAAAACCTTATAAACCAAGATAAAAAGGTAAAAATATTATGTAATGGAAACAAATCACGCCTATAACCATCCCAACAGCTTGAACTCGATGCAAGTAAGACCATGCATTATCTGTTCAAAGTTCAAATGCATTACAATTTTTTTTTTGCTTCTATTGTCATCCAATGGGCCTGCGTCAATGTGAAGAGATTCTTGGTAACAGAGCAAAGATCTATAGTCTCATTAGCAATATAGTGAACTCTGAATCCACGTACTCCTTTCACAGTGTGACCTGCAGTGGATTATTGATCTTACTTACGCCATCTTGTTATACAGACATTCTGTAGATATGCCTCCAAGCATTTGGTTTGAACTAACCTAACACATTTTTCTCCTTTTTTCCTTTTTCAAATGGTACACCCCTTGCAATTCGAGATTGAGATTGTTTCTATAACCACCACCTTGTATCTATGCCACAATATCAACATTGCCGTCATCATCATGAACATGAAATATAATTAAACTTGAAATAACATGAGAAAAAAATTGAAAATCACGGTTGGCGTATGCTTACCAGTGGATGTTGACACGTGTCGAGCATGTGCAATATATTTTCCATATATTCTTATTATTTGTAGTAGTGATAAGTGGGATCGTCTCTACAGGGATTTTGCAAATTTCATAAGAAAGATGGCTTTTTCAAGGGTTTTTTTATTATTTTACTTTAATTTAATTAAAACAGAAATTAAAATTATCTAATCAAGCTATGACAATCAATTAAACTAATTTAAACTAGCACAATTCAAATTCACTCAATATTCTAAATATTCTAAATTTAATCCAAACTAAATCAATATAAAACAAACACCCAAAACAATGAAACATAAACCCGTTTTGAATCCAAACATATTAATCAATGCATAGTTATAATCATATTTTCATCATATTATGAAGTATTCTTGAATCATTAAATTGTGACGGCCTGCTTCCCCAAACTAGGCACCGCCCGGCCTAAATATTTCATTAAGTCATAATTTCTGCCACGTAGGACTTAACAACGTATTAATCAGCCTTTTGCCTAATTCACCTTGTTATACATGTTCAGGATAAGTATTATTCATTTCTTGTTAGTTGTGATTTTCAAAATAAATCAAGACTTTTATCATTTAAATATTATCAGCTGGAGACTTACTAAAATTTTGTAGAAGCATTATAAAAACACCTACTGTGGAAACCAGGTAAATAAACGATCGCATGAAATCAAACAAAGAAATATATGCATCTGTTGGGGAGTTTAGTCTCTCAACCCAATATACAACCCATAATTATACAAAAAGACTTAAGTAATAAATTACAAAATGATCACCTACAAAAGTAGCATAAACCACTCGCTGAGTCCTCAGACGTAGTCGTCAATCTTATTCTTCCCTGGTCTACTACTCGAAGTAGTTATACCTATCGTCACAAACTAAATAGTAAGTACAATAAGTAAAAGTAAATCTTGAAGGCACTTATCCACATTTTTAGAATATAGAAAGAACAGTAACTAAAAACATACAATAGCAATGAAAAAAGAAAAGTTGAAAGGAAAGTATGCAAGCAATCACTAAGCTACTATAAAAAATGATAGACAAAGGAATAATGCAAATCTAGGTTTGGTCTGTCGACATCCCCAGGGAATCTAACCCAGTGTGTCGCGCTAATAATGTCTAAGTGAATCTAACCTCGTGAGTCGCGCTATTCAGGATTTAAGTAAGACATTAGCTGTGTGGAGCATCAACATCTCCAGGGAATTTAACCCTGGATATCATGGAACTCATAAAGTCAAGGAACGTACAAAGGTAGTCTACCCTAATCATGCCTATCGAGGAGTTCAAGGTGTAGATTATGCAAACAAGTATCACACAACAATCATATTGACATAGATGTGTACATACACTAATAATAGAGTAAAACAAATCGTAACAGTCTATTTAGAAGACAGTTCAATAGCTCATAGATCAACAATATTAAAGGAATCTAATCATAGAACGAAGTCAAGACAAGAAATTTCATGCTACAAGTCATTACACAATGATTATAGCCAAAGAAATCATAGACACGAAAGTATATACAAGGCTTAACATTAGGAATATAAAATCAACAATAAAATGGTCCAAATGAGTATGTTTCAATACTGAAATGGAAATAAAATGGAGAGAAGTACCTTAACAGGTTTACTTATAAAGCACATAAAGCCCTAGGCTAATCCGGCCTCTCGATATCCCACGACTCGCAAATGACTCCCCGAGACTCTCCTCTAAGTTCCTAAAGTTAATTAGGGTGCTTTAACACATTTACGAGCAATTAGAATTGGTTTAAATGGTTGTAAATTCTAATTTTTAAAATCAGCCCCATTAATAATTTGCTTATGTTCAAATCTACTTTATTAAAATAGAGACAATTTTGATGCAACAACTTGTGAGTTGATTTCAATTACCAAAATGTTAAAATTATGTATTATAATCCCAGAAAAGTTTTTAGAGCTATGTCTTAACTTTCCAGTTTTATAAGGTTTGTGCAATTTTGATAAGAAACGAAGGAGATATGGAGGTTTTACCACAATGACTCAAAATAGTTTTATATTTCGACCAACAATTTTGTAAAATTCATTTCTCATAAACCATAGCTTCAAAGATTATGAATTTATTTATTGAAGCCTACAAACAAATCCTAGAATGTCATATTAAAATATGAGCTCAATGCAATAAGAAATAAATGAGATATGCTCAAAATAGCATGAAATTATCAAAACTGTGAACCTAGAAATTCCAAATTCATCGCCAAAGTTGCAAAGGATTTTTAGACATGAAAAAATTCAAATTTCAAAATCTATCAGTAGACAAAAGTTATTTCCATGTTAGCTTTCAAATGTCAACAGAATGAGTCTATTTCGATTTAAAATGAGGATATTATGACCAAATTACATAAACTGATTCATAACAACAATATGCAGAATTTCCAGTTTTATTTTACAACTTTGTGATCTTAAAAAATTCATAACTTTTTATTTCAAACTCAATTTGAGAGCTTCTTAATAGATATATTATCATCATGAAAAGAAGATTTCGAAAAGTACATTATTTTTTAGATTCAAACATACCCATATAGTTGAATTCTCAAATTAAAGAAAATTAAATTTGTTACCTAGTATGTGTAGTTGTTCCTGAAACATGAATCTCCTACTTTAGTTAATGAACTCTCATCAAACTTGATAAATTTGCTATAATCAACCACAATTTCCAGCAACTCTTAAGCTCTGAATTTTCGCTTCAAAGTTGTGTTTCCTACAAGTTAAGATCAAGCATTAAGTCTTGTTTATATAGTTTTAAATTTTCATCAAGAGCGCACACACATCTTAATGCCCATCAATGGCTTCAATTTGCTCCTACAAGTTCCACTACTTTTTTATCTACTAACACACATTCCTACTTAAATCTCATGTGATTCCATTCTAGTGCGTGGAATCTCAAGAAAATCATATAGTTCATGAATTTTCCATCCAACTATAGGCATTTATAATCAATTGATTCAATTAATTTAACTTAGATACTTTTATTCATATGGTTAATGAAAACAATCATATAATCGACACATTTGTGGTCCCACTTACTCTAGACTATCCAGCATACAATGCCCTAACCTCTACACGCATTTCGAGGCATATGTATGTGTGTTATATTTTTAGTTAAACTTTAAGCCATGTAATTGATTTGATATCAACCATAGGATAAGTAAATAAGTTACTTGACCACATTAATATTTAATGTCAAATTAGAAACTAACTATATCACTTTTTACTCGGCCCGTACGTCCGAGCGCATCTCAAGACATGTCTCCGCTCGCGCACCAAATTAACGAATAAGCAAACTAAATAAATGTTCGGTTATAGTGTACACACATACATCACACTAGGCATCCATCACATCAAAAATCATATATTTCTCGATTTTCGTGCCAAATGTTGGATCGCATACCCGCTCTCGGACCACGTCATGGGTCTCGTGACCCTGATTTGGGACTAATTTACTATTAGTAGATTTTGGGTCATTCGATAAACCTAAATCATATGTAAGTTTGATAGCCTAAAGCCACCAGTTTTTCTTATATCAGTGAAAAAGTCATATTCTAATTTTATTATCATTAATCCTTCGAAAGCTCAAAGATAATTAATAGAAATAAAACAACATTAAGTTCTATGAAAACTTCTTCCTACTAAGCCAATATTAACGAAATTAGTCATATCAATATCAAACTTAGAGCACAATTCACCTAAGACATCTAAACGATAAAAGACCTTCTAAATTAATCATAATTACTACTTTATATTAGATTTAAAGCCTAAATATTACAATACACATTCTAGACTATGCATGCAATACAAAATTTATTGACTGTAATACGCAAAAATAAATCTATTAAAATCGTGAATTGACGTATACGATTAAGTTTAAAGTATTAAGTACAAATTCTTCTTTATTATGACTACTTTGCAAAATGGTTTAACTTCATGTTTGGACTTTGTTCAGATTAATAAACTAATCGAATATATTTAAAATAAACATTGCAATAAAATAAATAGAAGACATTAATAAATACCTTTTATTAAATATTTGAATCTTCAACAAGTCTTCAAAAGTAAGAACAATAAATAATGGCCTAAAACTAACTAAAAAGGGTAAGACTATTCAAAGGTGATTAATCTCGAATCCTATGGTTCATATATACAGTATTATAAGTAGTACATATCCCAATCTAACTAAGATTCCTTGTTTTAATCCAATATTCTCGTAGCCGACTTCAATTATTCCTTACCGAATCTTCTATCTTTGCTGATTCATTGTGAAAATCACTGGAAATGTGTATTTGTGGTTTATCAATTTGGGTAGTGATTCCTTGTATATTCATAATTCACTACTGATTTGCTATCAGTGAATCCTAGTTCGTTTTCTTGATTCGTTGTTGATTCGATGCATTTTCTCCACTTGATTGAATTCTTTACTTTTCTTACCTTTTTCTTCTATTTCTTCATATAACCTTAATATAACCTGAAATTACAAAAATAAGAGAAAACTCAGTGTAATATAGCATTTTACATGTAAAATCACCTGAAAATATACTATAAAATACTATCTAATTGTTGATTCATAAGATACCTCAAACTCAACACTTTGTTGTCAGGAGTAAAGGAATAATCTTAATTATTTTCTCTTTTCATTCCTTATTTTGATTTCATAGTTATTTACCCTTATTCTTAAAGAAAAGTTATCATTAAATAGAAACTTATTACCTTAATGTAAATAAAAATTATGATAGAATAGAAAGATTTAAAGAACAACCCTTAAATGACAACTCAACCTCCGTTATACAATGTACCTCAGAATTCTAATTTCAATCAGTACCTAGGCTAGACCACGGTATAGGCTCTCTCAATCTCCAATGACAAGCATCAAGCTTATGATAACTAATATTGAATCTCGAGATACAAGAACCACTAAATTAATTTCAATTTCAAACAATATTTAAAAATACCACCACAATCAAAGTCGATATAAATTTTTACGGCACCAATAAATATCATTATCATGTTTAATTATCGAAATGTTGGAAAAAGATATACTTCACTTAACTATGCTATAAGCACTCGAGCTAAAACTTTTATTTTAAGAGTTATTTAATAAACATTCTTTCATTTTTCTATATCACTCTCTTTCTTTTTTCTCTCTTCTTTGTTTCCTATATTTTTCTTTTTTTCATTCCTACAGTTTCGTGCTCCATTACAATTAGATGTTGTTATTATTTTTATAGGAATTCTTTCTCGCATTTTTCCAACCACTAGATTCCTTGCTCCATTTCCTTTGGAACCTGTGGGTCTCTTTTTTTTTCATATAAAGACTCTAGTTAGCACTTCTCACTTTCACTGTAATTAAGGAAGTATTCATTCCAACTAACTAAAGGTTTATTGGCTAATTTCCTATTTCTTTCCTTAATTGTGGCATAAGTTCTTTTCATTATATATATAATCTTTTACCAATAATCTTTGTATAATATAATTCTTAAAAATGTGTCTTTTTATCTTGCATTTTTATTTCGATCTTCTACTCATTATAATGTCTAATACAAAGCAATCAATCCATCTAAACTCCTCTAGTTCATACATAATCTACGTAAGTCGAATAGGGTATAACAATTTTTTTCTATCATAAAATTTATATTTTCATAGGTAATAAAAAATATATCTTCTATTTAAATCGAAATTATATTCAATGTTATACTTTCCTAACTTAATAAAGTAAAATGAAGAAATATATTTTGTATCTTCATCAAAAATTTGAAAATTTCAGTCAACTTTAAATATTGAATAAATAAATTCTACCTCTGGAATCTTTCATATTTCGCTTCTTTATACTTCACTTCACTTAATATCCCCTGACTCTGTGACGGCCCCAACTACAAATAAGGGCACCGCACGGCCTAATCCCTTAATTAAGCCCTAATCTCCCCTATAGGACCTAACAAGGAATTAGTCAGCCTTATTTAAACACCTACATACTTACCATTTATGATACCACCTACAGTTAACTTATTTGTTCTAATGACTAACCTATGGTTGTCTATGAATCATAGTTACTTAAAAAAAATTTCTAACAAATTATTCAGCGGAAGTCTTATTAAGTTACTAGTGAAAATAAAATCCTTAGGCCTAACCTATTGTGGAAAAACCAGGAAATAAATGTCACATGCATATATAAACGAAAATGGTGATATAGAACATGTGTCCAGTTCTATAGTCCTATCACTCAACCCAAAAGGCAAATAAGCATGTACATAACAAAAAGTTATACAAAAGCATACAAAACGTACAAAATTAGGTCGTAGCAGTCCTCCGTCGGCTCAGAGGTAGTCACCAATCTTCTCTTTGCCTGGTCTGTTACTCGGTAGATCTGCACCACCGTCACAAACTAGACGGTGAGTGCATGAATATATTTAAGTAATACTGAGAGACATCAATCCACATTCCCAAATAGACAACAAGTATCAAATTGCATAATTTAAATAGAAACTTATGCTGAAAGAAACATCATGCAAAGAGATACTTGAGTTAATCACATATGAAACTGACTCAGGGCTAAGTAGTAATGGATTAGGGTCGGTCGGCCGCGATCTTCATCACATCGGCCTGTCCACTACAATTTGAGCTCTGCTCTATATCATTTCATCTCAAATTGAGCTCTATATCATAATTCAAAAGGTCGTACTTACGATTACGCTTTTTCTATTCCAAGTGAATTAGTCGTCACTAGAATGTATACTTGCTAACATACCCGAGTTTTATAACTCGTCATGTTCAACCAAGTTATTCTTGCGCCAACAAACCCCGAGGTCCGGTTACCCCGTTCGAGGCACGTTACCACGTGTGTCATGCAAGGTAGTGGAGAAATTTCCTAACATCCCGACAACTCATTCCAAACCTTGTCTTCAAGGTTTAAAATTAAGTCATGTTTTTAACAAAACAAATATACCTAATGAAGCATAGACGAACTATATAAAATAAAAAATGAACAAATTATTAAATGAATGAGTTTTTCGTAATCAAAGAAATCATAACAAATATAAATTCCTAAGCATCATCAATATCAATAATGTATCGTCATCACATAAAAAATAATTACAATCCATAATATTACAATATCATAGATCACATATTACAGTATCACATTATAGATCAAAACCTCACATGCGATCACTCAGAGATAATTAAATCAGAGGAGAAAATATATGAGAATCATCGTCCAGAAGGCGCATCATCACCACCATCCTCTTGATCATTTTGTTGAGATTGATAACTTGTTGTAGGATTGTATAGTTTGTAGTCCACTCCGATCTCTAGAATTCTATCTGAAAAGACTCCCTCATTCGGTAATCTCAATTGGATAGATGTTATAGGAATTTCGTCTTATTTCTTTGAATTCTTCTAACCATTCTTCTTTCAAAATCATGCAAGCTCATTGCTATTTCCCACTAGTTTTGAAACATATATTCTTGATTCTTCAAAGTTCGCATCTAGTTTTGTAGAATTGATCCCATCACAAACAATAATGTCTCGTCTGTGTACATGCCAATATAATCCTCTACAGGTTTTTCTGAACTCTTATCCATCCTTTCATTATATGTAGCAGCTTGCATTTCTTCTAAAACTCTTCTATTCTATGCTCATATTTGTCTTCTCTATTCAATCTCCCTTCTGAGTATTTCTATTCTCTCTCTTTCATTCTCTGAATCAACATAATATTTCACATGTTAAGTGCTTTCTATGTAGGCATCAGTGATAGTCTTGTCAGGAAAAAGTTTATCTTCAAACCTACTACAGGAACTCGGTCTTGTCTACAAAATTATGTGATCATCAAGGGAAAAGGTACTCTTTCATTCTTTTTTGTGGTCATGACATTTCTAATCGAATCATAATTGACCTTGCCAGCATCAATATAACCTAACCCTTGAACAATATGATACAACAATGTCGTCTTGTAATTCACAACTTCATAATATTGAAAGCTTGACTATAGGCTTGCATTGATAAAGTAATTCCATGCTTTTGTGATTTTCTAAAAACTCTTTGTTAGAATGTGCTTGGGATACCCATCCTTATTCGCAATAAATCAATCCCCTAGAATTGCTTCTAATCCACTCCTAATTGTCTCGTAGGGAAATTCATGCTTAAAACCATAATCCGGCTATGGGTAATCATTATTTTCTCTTCAATGGAATTGTGAAAATCTGAAATATCTATTTATTCTTTCAGGAGGATAATCTATTGGCCTTCTTTTAACCATAGATACAATTTTATTCTCACTTTCATGACCATTAGCATAAAATTCTCAAACCAAAATTTCACAACTCATCTCCCTAGGAATATTTACGTAATCATCATGATTATAATCCCTAGTAAATGGTCCCCAATTCTTATCCCTAATTATGTTTAAAATCCTAGGCCCATACTTTAATTCATTCTTCGCATTGAATCCCCTCTTCGAGATCACTATTCTATTTTTCCTAATATCACTCTACATTCTAGCAAGAGCTTTAGCATTAACTAAATTATACATATTATAAGTAAATCCTCTCACCACATTTAGATTCTTCTAAACTCTTTCTCTTTCTGAATCATCACCATATTCTATTGGTGGAGTAAGTTCTCGGTGAGGTCTAACTCTATGAGTATTAATTAAAATTATCGTTGGCCTAATTGGTGTAGGTGGAACTTTGGATTTAGTTTTGGGTGTTTCTATTATCACACTTCTCCTCTCTTGAACTTCTACCTCTTCCACTTCCGGTCATTTTTTTCAAGTCAAATAACATAAGTCTAAATAAGAATTTAAACCCATAAATCATTCAAAACCAATTATCGGAAACAATTCAATATAATTCAAAATAACTTTACTCAGTTAAGGAGAAACGCATTTGAAAAGGTAGTTTGAAAATCAAACGAAAGCTTAAATAAAAAAAAATCAGCATCGAAGTTTTTACTCATTATAATCTTATATTCGGTTTTCCGAAACTTTCATAACATGAAAAAATCTTGCAATAAATTCAAGTCAATCTAAAACTAAAAAACACACCCAAACTCATTTAAAACTTAATTTCAAACCAATTACATATAAGAATATTTGAATTGATGAATATCAAAATTTCAAAAATCTCGCTTCGTAAACCGAAAAAAATCATCCTATTCAATATTTCTATTCTATTGAAATTAATGAAATCATATATTAACGGCATTAAATGAATTTCAATAAAAACTATTTTTGTAATCAATTAAAAAATTTTGAAAATTCATCAAAAACCAAAAAAAAATTAATTTTAAAAGCTAGGGTTTATCCGTGATTATCTTTTTAAGAGTGAATCCCTTAACGTATAAGTTCTGGAACTCCTCTAAATCTCACATCCAAGCTTCTACTCAAAATTCCCTTTACTCTAGCTATAGTATGGCTCTGCACTCTCAAACACATTCTCTTTTAGGTTGAACGAAACAAGATTAAGGTGGGAATCACTTAAATACACTAAAATCTAGCTTAAGAAGTTTTAATCTGGGCAAAAATTTGATCTTTGAATCGAGTAGGTGCAATAGTTGGTGTGTATGAAAGGAGTTATGTGTGGCAAATTGAGGTTTTGTTTTAAAAACTTGAAATCAAGTCCAATGAATCAAGGTTATAAGTAGATACGTTTGTGACTCGCTACGGGGATTTTATTATGGGTAGATTTGTGAACACATAGCCTAGTTGTTTAGCCTTTGTAAGACTTTCTATTTTATTTCCACACCTAATAGAGTCAGAAAGCTTATTCCGCACCTATTATATGTCTTAGTAGTCTATTTATAGATTGTCTTGTTGTACTTCTGCAGGTTAAGGCTTACTAGATCATCGCCCGACTTGTTAGGTTATCTCGAGAGGTGTGACAATGATTTAGGTTGGGTGGCCTTAGTTGAAGGAATTGGGGCCGTCACACTAAAAGCCTGAAAGATGTTAAGTCTTGAAAATGAATTGCTAATTTATTGGTAGAAAAAATCTCCTAAAATAGTATGTTTTTCGCAAAAATGTCCTTACATCTTTTATATAAACCAATAATAAAATTACTTCTATGGACACTTTTGAAAAGTTGGTGGCTAAAAAGGCTTCACCATGGAAAATGCCCCAACTTCTTTTTATTATAGAATAAATAGATAGATAGATAGATAAATAGATAGATAGATAGATAGATAGATAGATAGATAGATAGATAGATAGATAGATAGATAGATAGATAGATAGATAAACAAGTTATATGCGTTGATTGAGTTGTGTTAGAGTAAAAATATATGTTGTTTAAGTTAAGTGGGTCAAATGAGTCATGTTGAAATAAAATCAACATGTCCCATTTAACTTAATGGTTATACATGTCGTGTCATTCCATTCAAAAAATACACATAAAAAATACTTAAAAATCTTTAAATCGAATACTAAAGAGAGAGAATGCACTTATTGATTGAATAAAGATGTTTTCTCGTGGTTTCGCCGGAGTTTGATCGGAATGGGTAGAGTCATTTATGTGGGAAAGACAAGGGTAAGAGAGTGTGAGCAGATTATACTAAGAAAAAAATGTTAATATTAGAGGGATTTTTATTAAAGAAAATATTGGAGGGCAATTCGATCCTGTTGAGTAGTGTTTTTTTTTTAGCTGCTAAACAAACCCTATTTTTTGTTTAAAGGACCTCATTTTTGGACTTTTTTATTCATGGTACCCCACTTTTTACTTAGTTTAACCCATTTTTTTCTAAAAATTCCAAAATACCATTGCTCACCCTCACCCAACACCTATCAATCCTTTCCATTTCTCAGTTTTAGTCATTACAAAGCACTTGTATTAGGTCAACAAGTGTCGTATGAGTGTTTTTTTGTTGAACAAGGTCGGATTTGATCGCGTGTCCTAGAAGCGAAGAAGTGTCGCCCGTAGAGTTCACACGAATAGGGTCGAGACCTTTAAAGAGGTATCAGCCGACTCCAATTGAGACCTCTAAAGAGGTAATGACCGACTTCGGTCGAGACCTCTAGAAAGGTCTTGGCCGACTCTGACTGAGACTGCAAAGAGAACTCGATCTCAGTAGGTGACAGAAGGATCCAACCGAGACCTCTTTAAAGGTTTCGGGCGTGTGTGTCTGAAACCTCTTTAAAGGTGTCACCCCTGTCTATCCAACACCTCTTCAAAGCTATCAGCCCTCATGTCCGACACTCACAAGCAACAAGACGAAACAAAAATATTTCAAAACTCCTAGAAAATACATGAAAATGACCAAAAAATAGTGAGTTTTACTCGGAATCGCTTGATATTTTTTATTCCATCAAAACATTGCACTCAAAATGTAATATTCAAACCCCAAATTGAAGCCTTAAACCCAACAACAAAACCACAAAACAATAAAAATTGAAAAAAGTAAAAAAAAAACCCCAAAAACATCTTGAAATAGACACTAAAGGAGATTAGGAATGCAACCACGGTATCAAATCAATGTGATTTTGCTCAGGTTTCGTCAGATTCAAGTTCATGGTGAAATGCAATTTGAGAGAGGGGTGACTGGGGTATGGGTGAGTGTGGCGAGTGGAGTATGGATGAGTAAAAATCTGGATGGGTAATTAGGAAATTTCACTTTAAGCAAAAAACGGGGTCCATTTAGCCCATCCCTTTTCTTATTAAACACTAAAAAATTGAGTCACGCTAAATGCGCCCCACCTTTTACTTATGGCGCCCTAGCAAAAAAGTCAAACTTAAAAAAAAAAAAAAAAAAAATTACTGCAAAAACACCCTTTTGCTCATCATTGTGATTAGTGCACCTTGTAACGGATCAATATTTATCGACGTTGTTATTTATATTATTTTCATACTCGGATGCAAAAAAGGGCCAAGTGCAAGCCTCGAATAGGCGAAGACACATCCGACTTGGCTTGAATAGTTATTTTTGTCTATTGGTTGCTTATTTTGCAATGTTCATTATTATTTTATTCATTATTGCATCGCATGTGTAAGATTATATTGACATATCGTGCGAGGATGGGAAACGTATATTAGCCTCAAAAAGCGCGTCGACGCGGGTATCGGGTAAGCGATGTACAAGTACACTAAATTTAAACTATGCTAAATAGACTAATGTCGATATAGTCAAAGTAAATGTGACATTTAATGAAAATGAAACCATTGATTAAGTCAATTAAATCGAGGGTGCAAGAATTTACACGCCTGGATATGTGTGTCAATGTATGGGGCACGAGGTGCCGGGTAGTTAGGGTTAGCGTGGCCATGTATACTAGTAATAGACTCTATGTGGACTACCAAAATGGACCAAATCATATTAATATACCAAGTATCAACATTTTTCTATAGTTTGGACAATTAATCAAAAGTGAGTCATTAAGGGGTGGACAACTTGGGTTGTGGACTCTTTAATCACTTAAAGATAAGAAGTACACACTTGATAAATGGTTAGGATTAGATCAATCAAACTATAAAAATGAGTTAGTGGTTAAGCTAAACATGCAAGAGTCATCTTGGAGAGTCTTGAAAGCACGAGGAAAAACTGAAATTTCAGCAAGAATAAGGGCAGTTGAGGTCATCCAATAGAGGAATTGACAAAGATTTGCACCAACTCATCAAAAACTAAGCTATAATCATCTTCTTCTTAGGTTTCTCTTTCAATTTCCATGTTCATAAGATTGGATTTCACGACAAAAAAGGCTTTAATGGCTGATTTAAATGAATGGTATCCACGAGTCGTGGATGGGGCATCAACGCCAGTTAACGCGGTGCGAGAAGTACTGCCAAGGTGCTGGTTCGGCCAACATGAGCTGCTGGCCGAACCAGCGAGCTCCTGTTGTGTTCACGCACAAGCAAGGAGGGTGATGGCCCAAGCCCATGTATGTGGCGGCTTGGGCCATCCTAAATTTAATACAAAATAAAAAAACTAGCAAAGCAACAACAATGAACAACAATTAATAACTAGCAAAGCAATATATATACACTATACATTATACTATATATGTTGTACATTATACTATATATGTTGTACATTATATTATAAGTATACCATATATACTATTTATTATACTATACGTCTTGTACATTATATTTTTTGTATCTACATATGGTATACTTATAATTAATGGCTAACTTTGGGAAATAAAATTTGTCAAGCCGAGACTTAGTTAATGTGGTTCGATCCGTCGCTACCAAAAAAATCTCATATTAACAATTATGGAAAATAAAATTAAATATTTTTTTTTTCATTTCGAGTGCTCAAAAAGCCCACTTACTAGGTTCGACCACGGTTATACTGACATAATAGGACACTAGAGACTACTGAGTTTGTAGTTCGGGGTTAGGTGTCGGGTACTGTAACTACCCAATATTTATTAATCGCATTTATTTACAAATTTCAGACTAAGGCACCAGCTCAGGTCTACGTGGACACCACGACCCATTTTATTAATGTCATTAATTATCTTGAATTTACAAACGTGGACGTCAGCTCTGATTTACGTGGACGCAACGATAGGCTAGGTCACACGGGGACTTAGGTATGATAGTTTATGGTGTGTTGGTTGCTTATTTGTCGTGCAATTTAGTGAAATACATCGCATATGTGTATGTTGCATAACAATACGTGTGAGATTGTGTGAACTGTATTCGCCTCGATATGCGTGTCGACGCGGGTACCGGGTAGTTGTCGGGACCAAATATTAGATCAGGGAAACTAAAACACACAAATTTAACAAAAAAATGGGCCAAGTAACTAATATGGAATGGGTATTAGGTGGCTAGTGACGAGGCGGTACGCGTACATCGAAGTTTGGACGAGAAACCGGGCGTCGAAACACCCGAAAATGGCATTTCGATGCTTAAAACACGGGCGAGTGTCCCAAGCGTGTCACATTTTGGAGTCAAGGAAATAAGTCAACACAACTTATCCATATTCCATCACCTTTTCTCTCACTTACATCTCTCTCTCTCTCTCTCTCTCACCCACACATACACACCCGACACTCACACGGGCCGAGAAGAAGAAGAAGAAGAAGAAGAAGAAGAAACGAAGAGGAGAAGGAGAAGGAGAAGCCGGGAAGGAGAGAATAGATAGTGGAGAAGCCGGGAAGGAGGTGAGTCGTTGTTGATTTTGTTGTGAGTTTGGTGTTCCGGCCATGGTGGCCGAGATGGGGGTTCGGCCATTGAGGCCAAACCGGGTTGAGGGTTGAGATGGCAAGGGCGTCTCCCTTGCCAACCGAACAATAACAGGAAAAAAAGGAAAGAAGAATTAGGAAAAATTTCAAAAAAATTATATTTCAATCAAATAAATAGAAATTGATGAATTTCTATGAAAAATAACGTATGTGGGAATGTCGGATGCGACTTTTGCAGGGCATTTGCCTCAAAAAGCGCAAAATGGGCAATTTGACCTAAAATTTTAAAAATTGGTCGTAAATTGTCATGCTTAATCGAGATTATTAATAAATGGACATTGGTGGACACAGGTGATCAATTGGTGACCAAGGACCCAGTGGACTTGGACTCGGGGATTGATTACGGGGTATTGGAGTGCGTTGTGAGGTTTATAAAACCCAATTGAAAAACTCTGAGTATTTTTATTTCACTTTGTATTTCCATTCATTTTCAGTATTCCTTGTTGTTTTTATTATGTTTACATCTTGCCATTGTTTGGATGGTTGGTTGAGTTGCTCCGACCGGGTTTTTTGTTATGTGTCTATGTAGTCTAGACCATAACATGTATATCAGGAGTTCTCGGTGGATAACGACCCGAGCTAATGAACTGCTACATGTGTCGGTGCGTCGTAGGTCTACGCCGACCACCGAGAAGGACCAGGTGATAGCTAGTTAGGTGCGCCCACTAGTGGGATCCTGGAAGGGTATTCGGAAGTATGGTTTAGTCTGACTAGAACGGGCACATACATTTGCATTGTTATCTATGCATGTGATGCCCTACTAACAGTTGTCTGTTTACATTCCACATGTTTATTTAACAGTATTTATTGACTTTCACTTGCTTATTTGAATGCTCGGAGTTCCTTGGGATTTTACTGACTGGATTCGTCATCCATTTTATTTTGTCATGATTGAGTGCAGATCCGAGTACGAGTAAGGGCAAAGGGATTTTAGGCGACTACCTCTGACTGCCTACCGTTGAGGATTACTTGTACGTGTGTTTTGTTTTGATATTTTGATTCTTTTGAGAACTGTGGAGTATTATGACCTTGTACATGGCTATGCCTTATATGGTACAGTTTTCTACCTCTATACAGAATACTTTTCAGGGTTTTTCCACAATAGGATTTATTAAATTGATTATTAATATTTCTTGCATTTAAGTATGACTTCCGCTGAATATGTTATTTATACGTTGTACACATAAGTGGATACGAGTTTCGAGACAGAAATAGGACGGGCAGGTGTCGTACACGTGTAGTAGGGCCAACTGGCAAGGAGTACACGGAGACATGTCACCCCAGGGCGGCAAAGACCGTCATATCGTGGATAGGGTTAGGACACCTTGGGCTAGATAAAATAGTTATTTTTGCATGATGGTTGTTATATTGCGGTGTTTAAATTATTAATTTTCATATTGCATCACATGTATGTACTAGAATGTTGTAATCGAGTGTGATTGTATGCCGAGAGTTTGCCTCGAAAAGCGTGGCGACGCAGATATCGAATAGGCATAGTACAGGTACATTAAACTTTATAACACTAACTTAAATAAAATAACTAAGAATCAATGTGAATATGATATAAAATAGATAATCAAACTTTAGAGTAAGTCATAATAATCGGGTAAATTAAGGATTAGCACTCCTCGGGATACATGCTGAGATACGGGGCACTGGGTGCCGGGTAATTAAGTACTAGGGGAAGTGGTAATACACCTATTTAAGACCCTAAATAGCCTATATATGTATAAAAGTGTCTAAGTTAAATTAATAGAATCAATTGATTATAAATGCCTATAGCTTGATGGAAAAAAATGGTTGTCGTAGATTTGCTCGAGATTTTCACTAGAATAGAATCCTATGAGATGTAAGTTGGAAATTGTGTCAACAAGATGGATGTTAGTGGAGTAGGAATTAACAAGGACTATTAGATTGACCTCGAGATACATAAACACAATTGATTCTAACATAACATATATATAGCTAAGTTAGTAGGAAATCTCTTCATGCAACAATAACAAATTTTGTTCTTGTAATGGAGTGCTGAAAAATTTAACAAGAATAAGGAGGAATGGATATTCTAAAGGAATCAAGATAGGAATATCAAATTCAAGAGTTCATCATCTAAGTTCGAATAAACCCGGTCTTTATTTGCTTAAATTAATCAAAATGTGTACATGGAAACTCAAGTTTTGGGGGTTTTGTGCAAAAATAAATTTTAAAGATTAAGTCACTATCTTTCTTGTCTAAATGAGTGTTCTAAACTGATCTTAATGATCATTAATGTTTGAAACTAGTTTTGGCAAGGAATTGGGGTTTCATGAGTTCTTGATGCATACATGATTAGTTCTTAGTAAATTTCTTGACCCAACCTCTGTAAATTAACCATAACTTTCTCATACAAACTCCAAATGGGGTGGATCACACGTTGGAAAGCTTACTCAGAGATCTACAACTTTTGCCACTGGAGAAAACTCGAAATTCAAACTCATTCCTAGCTTAAAAATGCTCTGCAAATATGTTGTTGAAATGCTAATAAGAGATTTTTAAAAATGAATTTTGACAAGGCATAACTCTGTCAATTCTTATCAGAATGAGCTCATCTTTTAGTACATTGTTGTTGGGTATGTTAGCTGCCTTATGTCTAAAAATCATGAGTTTTAGAGCTAAAATTTGGAGAAATGGTTTTTATAATATTATTAGCCGAATTTGATTCCAATTTGGGTTATTTTGGGAAATAGAACTCTAAACTTAATTTAAACACCTTAAATCACTTTAAAACACTGAAAATGAATCTCAGGGGACTCATGGATATGGAATGGTAGTTGGGAGAGTAGCGAGGTCGAATTCGGGGAGTCTGAAAAAGTTGGAGCACGACTTTTGAGGTGCGTAAAACCCTTGAGAATATTATACAACAATTAGTTTGTTTTTCTTATAAATGTGATGGGTATTGAACTGTTTTACTTCACTATTTTTTTCTAATCGATTGAGTGGTTTATCGAGGTTTTCATACCGAGATGTGTAGACAGACATGGGTTCGCTATGTTATAGCATGTGTGACCAGGCCCTCGGTGAATTGCGACGCGAGTTGCACTAAGGTGCACATGTCGGTGCAACACATTATATATGTCGAACGCTGTGATGAAGGTGATGGGATGGTGGAGGTTGTTAGAGAAGCCTACTGCATAGATCCTTAGCTCCGAAGTATGGTATAGTCTACTACACGAGACACATCCTTGGGTTTTCATCGAAAACATTTATGTGTATATTAACTTAATGGTTGTATGTTTACATTCTCGTTTATCTCGTTAACTGCTACTTTGTTCAATTATTGTGTGTTGCCATGTGTTACTATTATTATCTGCTGCTTGAATCTTTTGTATTGCCCTACATTCATGGAAGTATGTATTTTTATTGCCATATAGCACACTTGCATGTCTTGTAGTTTTATTTGATTTCTCGCTTAATATTGTGTGGACTTCTCTTGGGATTTTACTCATTGGACTTGTCACTGTATTTGTTGGGCGACCAAGTGCAAATCCTTCTACTAGTAGCGGCAAAGGGGAATCTTAGGCGATAATCTCTTTCTATTGATTGTCTTAGACATACTTGTAGGTTTTTATATTTTGATATATTTTCTTTGTTATGGGTGTCAGGGGGATATGAGAGACACTATACATGTATATACCTGCTTTTGTTTATCTTGTTACCTTATATACATAGTACTTTATTTATGAGTTTTCCACTGCTTAGAAATTTTGATAATAAGCATAAAATACTCATATATTTTAAAGTCTTCTGCTGTAAAATAATAATGAAACCTAATTAGTTAACTAATTCGCTAAACAAATTCATTAGTAATTATATGAAGAATAATTGGCTAAGCTAGTGTTAGTGGGAAACGTGTAAACAATTAGTTAGGTAGCAGTGCGCCATATATAAGCAGGCCATGATGTGGCAAGTCTTGGTGACGTGTGATGTAAGATGGCGGTGCCCAAGGTTGTCTCAAATCAGGGGCCCCCACATTTGGTATCAGAGATATGGTTCCTGGACTTGTCCACCTGGGACGGCTCCAACTACAAATAAGGGCACCGCCCGGCCTAATCCTTTAATTAAGCCCTAATCTCCCCTATAAGACCTAACAAGGAATTAGTCAGCCTTAGTTAAACACCTACATACCTACCATTTATGATACCACCTACGGTTAACTTAATTGTTCTAATGACTAACCTATGGTTGTCTATAAATCAGAGTTACTAATTTTTTTTTTATCTAACCAATTATTCAGCGGAAGTCTTATTCAGTTACTAGTGGAAATGAAATCCTAAGGCCTAATCTATTGTGGAAAAACCAGGAAATAGTGATCACATGCATATATAAACAAAAATGGTGATATATATAACATGTGTCCAGTTCTATATTCCTATCACTCAACCCAAAAGGCAAACTAACATGTACATAAAAATGTTATACAAAAGCATACAACACGTAGAAGAGTATGTCGTAGCAGTCCTCCACCGGCTCAGAGGTAGTCACCAATCTTCTCTTTGCCTGGTCTGCTACTCGGTTGATCTGCACCCACCGTCACAAACTAGACGGTGAGTACATGAAATTATTTAAGTAGTAATGAGAGACATCGATCCACATTCCCAAATAGGCAACAAGTATCAAATTGCATAATTTAAATAGAAACTATGCTGAAAGAAACACCATGCAAAGAGATACTTGAGTTAACAAAATATGAAACTGACTCAGGGCTAAGTAGAAATGGATTAGGGTCGGTCGGCCACGATCTTCATCACATCAGCCTGTCCACTACAATTTCAATACAAGTTTGAGCTATATATCATAATATCAAAAGGTCGTACTTACAATTACGCCTTTTCTATTCCAAGTGAATTAGTCGTCACCGGAATGTATACTTACTAACATACCCGAGTTTTAAAACTCGTCATGTTCACCCAAGTTATTCTTGCGCCAACAAACCCCAAGGTCCGGTTATCCCGTTCGAGGCACGTTACCTCGTATGTCATGCAAGGTAGTGGAGAAATTCCCTAACATCCCTGCAAGTCTAGTGACCCCCGTATGAAAGCTGAATTTCTATCATCAAATGACCCTAACCACAAGAACCACTTTCATATTAAAAATAACGCAGCATTGGAATCCAAGAGATGTAATAGCACACTAATGCACAAAGGATTTGAGTCAAAATAAACAAACTATCATAATAGCATGCTATATCAATGACTTCCACACACAACAATCAACATGACAAAATATAGGAATTGGAATCAATGATATACAAAACAGAGTATGCTATGAACATCATAAAATGAGCAACTGAACAAGTCATAGTATATGGATTTCAAAGGCAATTCAGTTTGAATAACTGAGAAGAAATAAATAAATGGAATGAAATGTAAATAAATGTCTCAAATCAGTTTACTTACATACACACAGCAATTCCTAAGCTATCCGGCTTCCGTCGCGTCGATGTACGCACCCAAACCCCGTAATAGCTTCTCTATTGTCCTAACATTTGAAAATTTATCAATTTAGTGTTATTATTACTTATTCACAATTTATAAGTTGGTCGAAATCGGTTGAAATTAAGTTCGAGACCAATTTACCGATTTCACATTTTTCGAGGTAAAACCCCGGTATAACACCTCGACCGACTCCCGAATTTTTCACTTTTTATAGAAATATGGAAGTTTTATTGATTTGGGTCAAAAATATATTTTTCCCATTTTTTTGGAATTTTCCTGAATTTTCTATAATTTTTATCTATTTTCAGGAATTTATTATATATTAAAAAGGGTTAAATTAATTAAATAATAAAATATAGTATATATATATATATATAAATAGGTGGGTCCGGGTCAAACCCGACCCGGTCCATCCAGATTCGGGTCGACCCGACCCGGTCTCCATCGGGTCAGGGTCGGTCCGACCCGACCCACATTGGTATCAGAGCCATTGATCATCAAGCCGCTGTAAGTATTCTCTGTTATGTCATTTATACTTAATATTGCTTTGCCATTGATTCTTATCGTTGTATTCGTTTGGTTATCGTCTTAGCTTTTCTTGAGTTTACTCGTGATTAAGTTTTCTTTAAATTTCTCAACGTTGTGCTTTGTTGGTTTTCAAAACACTTTCCTAGTCGCGTTGTAAGTCAAGCGGATCTGAAGCGTAAGTCTAGCAGTAATTCGTTGACCAAGTGTCTAGAAACCTTATTGCCTACCTATGAGTAATTTAGTTAAATCTTTATCCCGAGTTTTTTCTCGCAAATCTACTCTGATAAATTTTGAACCTGGAACATCTTCTGAATCTCCCGACAAACCTTCAACAAAACTATCTAAAATATCTAAACTTGATCTCAAAAATATTCATGAATTTTCTTATTATAATATTGATCAATCTTTTCGAAATTGGAATCTTCCAAAAATTGACACCTTTGATGTTTATAATAAAGGATATTTTTCTAAAAAACAAGATTTTATAATCAAGTTAGAAGAAGATATAATATCTATTGATGAAGAAGGTCAAGAGATTTATCTCATTTCTCCCGAAAAATTCAAAAATATAAAGAAACCCATAAATATTTACATATTGGCCTTATTCGGGTCGCTATTAAGCCTTTAGTCACTTTAGGTCTTAATACATCTGCGTTAGTCTCTGTAAGAGATAAACGTCATCCAGAATTCGATGATTCCTTGTTAGGTATGATTGAAGGTAGCCTTTCTGAAGGACCAATTTATTTCAATTGTTTTCCTAACTTCTCAATCGATTTACATGACGACTTGCCTCATGAAGCTGCCGTTCTAGGCATTTATACTCAAGGTTTTAAAATGAAAGGCATTATTTCTAATGGTGCGGTAGTTTATCGCATCTATTATAAAGTTATGCACACCATTATACCAGATGTGGCATATACAAATTTGCATACAGGCACATCGACCCTTTTTCTTACTAATGTGCGCAATAATAAAGTTGATCGCAAACAATTAAATTGGAAAGAAATTTCTATTCCTCATAAATGGACCATAAAAGATACTAATAAAGAAGACTGTCAAAAAAGACAAGTGTCTCAACAAATAAATCAAATAATAACACATGATGATGGAAAAGTTGATATTATTTTTGCCCCGCGAACATCAACTTCTTCTTCTCTCACAACTTCCTTCTCAAAGCATGAAGCTACTCCTTCTCCATCTAATGCTTCGAATGAAGCTGCTCCTTTTCAATCTCCACCTGCAATCGGTGTTGCTTACCCTATTTATTCATCATCTAATAAAACTGATAAAGATGATACTGTTAGTATCAATGATTTTGTTGATTATCACATTAATGTTATTTCTCTCGAAGAAGAAGATGAAACACTTGAATTTATTATGGATTATGCTTTATTAAAGCAACAGTTTTCAATTCATCCATTTAAACCAATATTTTGCAAATTAATATATTTTCAAAAACAAGCAATTTTTCGTGAAAAATATTTTGAATATGTCAAACAAAAATAACGAAATATTTCTTTCTTTGACTGGCTCTCTCAATGTTGTCCTCAACTCTCTATTCAAATTAATACAATTTGGGAAGGCTCCTTTGGTGAACGTTATACTCAAACTCATCCTCCTTTGGCTCCTCTTAAAATAAAATACAACATTAAAGCTTCTCATTTTAAAACTTCTTTTGAAGATGATGGCTTTGCATCTAAAAAAGACATTTCTCATATTATTGAGCAAAATAACTATACTAATCTTTATTTATCTACCCTGACAACTGTATCCTCTAAAGTTACAAAACCTTTAGTCTCTTCGGCTGCTATGACAGCTCCAATTGCCTAAAAATCATTTTTCCTTCCTCCTCTACTAATATACCTTTATCATCATTTGCTCACAAATCCTCAAAATATTCAGATGAATTTATGGATAAATTAACGTCTCAATTAGCCCAGCTAACAATCTCCAATAAAAATTATGCCTCTACTTCTTCTCAACCAGCTACTCCTGGAAAAGATAAAGCTAAATTCCCTGTTATAGGAAATGTAGATCAGTTATCAGGATCAGCTTCTTCTGAATCAACACAAAATGAGTTAATACCCTCCTCCAGTTCTTTACCACATTCAGATTCTGAATCCTCTTCTGATCACCTCTCTATTCATCGCGTTATGCATAAGAATTCATTTCAAAATCGTTATCCATTAAGGAAACAATTTTATTCTCGACCCTCTCCGGCTGATCTTATTCTTGAAGAAAAGACCAAACGTCATGAAAAATATGATGGCAATGCCATCTATGATTAGAATATCGATGACTTATCAGAATATCAAATTATGAAAATTATATTCCAAATGCAAATATATTCAAAGGCTTGCTATCATCATCATCATCTCGAAGATCAAATAGCATTAGCCATTGCTGCTGGTTTTACAGGCCAATTATATGGCTGGTGGCAGTATGTGTTTAATACAGAAACTCGCACTAACATTGTCTCTTCCGTCAAAAAGGATTATAATAACAATCCTATCCTTGATAATCAAGGGAAACCTCAGCCTAATGGTGTTGATACCTTATCTGCTAATATCATCTGGTATTTTGTTGGTCAACTTGCTTCTCTTAATGAAAAAATAAGTGATCAATTACAAAAATTTTGATGTCGTACTTTGAATGATTATCGATGGTATAAAGATACATTTTTTTACTAAACTTTATCAATTAACCGAACATGATACAAATTTTTGGAAAGAACGATTCATTGCTGGTCTACCTCCATTCTTTGCTGCTAAAGTAAAAGAATATATCAAAGATCAAAATGATGGTTCTATGAATTGGGCTGCTTTGTCCTATGGAGATCTTCTCCAATCCGTTCAATCTTGTGGAATTTCCATATGTAATGATATGCGCATAAAGCGTCAATTACAAAAGGAAAAGAACACGTTAAAACGTGATCTTGGTAATTTCTGTTATGATTTTGGTCATGACTTAGATATCACTCCTCTGGCAACCCAAGCTAAACATCAGCGTTCAAAAGGTCATTCAAAATTTCCAAAAAATCAATATTATTCTAAACCTTGTTATACACGAAAATCTAAAAAATTTTCTAAAGTCTCTCCTAAATCACATCCTCCAGCTGCCAATCGCAAGAAAAATGTATGTTATACATGCGGGAAACCTGGACATTATGCTAATAAATGTCATCTAAAAAATTATAAAAAGAAAGTTCACAATATTCATCAAAATGACACTAATTCATCTTCGGATGTATGTCACTGTACTAATAATTTACTTAATACATCTTCTTCTCAGACATAAATAAATGTTTCAACTGCTCATGAAGAACTTATTATTTCTATTGGTGAACAAATTACTGATCCTTCATTGAAGTATAAATATTTCACTGAATTAGTTTCCAACATTCCTTCATCAGAGTCTCTTCCTGAAGAACCTGAACCATTTGCTAAAAAGCAAAATAAATTTAAACAGCAATTAAGTATTGATCCTATGAAATATTCTTTTCATAGTCTTTGGAAGTTGCTGGAAAGAAACCTCATCAAACAACTATTCAATTACTTCAATCTGAAATTGATCAGTTAAAATCTGAAATCAAAACGCTAACAGATAGAGTGACTACCCTTGAAACTTTAAATATTGAATCAGTCTCTGACTTCGACCCTAATAATATTTTTATTGAAGCAATTACTCGCTATACTCATCAAAGATGGTTCACTCCTATTACCACAACTATCAAGGATTTTTCCTATAAATGTAATGCTTTAATTGATTCAGGTGCTGATCTTAATTGCATTTGTGAAGGGTTAATCCCTCTCCGTTTCTGTAAACCAACTGACAATCACATTTCTACTGCCAATGGAAAACGTTCTACCATTAAATATAAAATTTCTCTTGCTCATATCTGTCATCAAGGGATTTGTATTCCTACCTCTTTTATTATTATTAAAGATCTCCAACATGACATTTTATTGGGTACACCATTTCTTTAACATATTCAACCATTTTCGGTTTCTTCAAAAGGTATTTCTACCACTCTTAATGATAAAGCAATTTTCTTTTCCTTTCTTCAACCTCCTAAAGAAAAATATTTAAATCGACTTATACATCAAATTGATTTTAAACAAAATCAGATCAACTTCTTAAGAACTGAAATTCATTTTCTCAAAACTGATCAATTTTTACAAACTTCCTCATTTCAAAATAAATTAAAAACTTTTCAATCTACTTTACATCAAAAATGTTGTTCCGAAGTTCCTTCTGCATTTTGGGATCGTAAACATCATATTGTTACCCTTCCCTATATCCCTGAATTTCATGAATCACAAATTCCTACTAAAGCAAATCCTTCTTAAATGAATTCTCGCCTACGAGAACTTTGTCAAAATGAAATCAAAGATTTATGTAACAAAAAATTAATCACTCCTTCTCAATCCCCCTGGAGTTGTACTGCCTTCTATGTTGAAAATGCTCCTGAACTTGAACGAGGTGCTCCTCGACTTGTTATCAATTATAAACCTTTAAATAAAGTTCTTAAAACCATTCGTTATCCTTTGCCAAATAAATATGATTTAATAAAGGCCACTACATCTGCCGTTGTTTTCTCTAAATTCGATTTAAAATCCGGATTTTGGCAAATTCAAGTTCATCCTGCTGATCGCTATAAAACTGCGTTTAACACTCCCTTTCGTCAATATCAATGGAATGCTATGCCTTTTGGCCAAAAAATGCTCCCTCTAAATTTCAAAAAATCATGAATGATATATTCAATCCTTACCATGACTTTATTTTGGTTTACATTGATGATATTCTGGTGTTTTCTAAATCTATTGATCAACACTGGAAACATCTCTATACCTTTCATGCACTCATCATGAAAAATGGTCTCGTGCTTTCTCAAAAGAAAATGCATTTATTTCAAACATCTATTAATTTCTTAGGTTTCAAAATTTCGAATCAAACGATTACTCCTGTTAAACGAGTCATCAATTTTTCTGATAAATTTCCAGATCAGATAACTAACAAAAATCAATTGCAACGATTTCTTGGTTGCCTCAACTACCTCTCCAATTTTTATAACAATGTCGCCGCTGATCGAAAACCTTTATAAGAGTTACTCAAAAAAGATACCAAATTCAGTTGGACTCCTATTCATACTAAAGTTGTTCAGACCATTAAACAAAAGGTTAAAACTCTACCCTGCCTTCATTTGGCAAATCCAAGTTCTTTTAAAATTATTCAAATCGATGCATCCGATACTGGTTATGGAGGTATCCTCCTTCAAAAAACCCATGCGGATCAAGAACGATTAGTTTGTTATACATCTAAACTTTGGAATCAAGCTCAACGCAATTATGCGACTGTTAAAAAGGAAGTTTTAGCAATTGTCCTTTGTGTTCAAAAATTTCAAGCTGATATTTTAAATCAAAAGTTTTTAATTCGTGTTGATTGTAAATCTGCTAAAGAAATTCTGTTAAAGGATGTTAAGAATTTGATTTCGAAACAGATTTTCGCTCGCTGGCAAGCAATATTAAGTATATTTGATTTTGATATTGATTATATCAAAGGCACTGATAATTCTCTCCCTGATTTTTTATCACGAGAATTTCTCACTTCTTCTTCTTCCATAAATTGCCTACAGATCATGAATAAAGGCAAATCTTCCGCGAAGAATCGCTTTGCACCTTTAGCCACTCTAGAAACTCATTCCGTTTATAAATTTACAAATCGTTTTCTCCTCCTTAAACTTGATAGCCATTTGATTGATAAATCTCTAGATGCCCAAATCAATTTAGTCCTGCCTCCCGGATTTCATTTTATTCCATCTAGACCTCATATAACCATCAAGTTCTATGAAAGTCTCCTCATTTCAAAACAATCTGTTCATATTGAACATTTTACAAGATCGAATTCCGATGAAATTGCTTACTCGAAATTCAAAATTCAAAAGGTTTTATCAAGTGTTGAATGGTGCTCTCTAACATCGTCTATGACACTTTGCCCTTTTGTTTATCAGTCCATGACTATTACCAAAGACAAATCTGCTGTGTTTGTAAATTATAAAGATTATATTGACACCTGGCGTAATGTTATATTTTATCAAGATCCAAAAACAAATCATTCATGGTATGTTACCTTTAAGAAATCAATGAAGACGCCTTTGCCAACATGGTTTATGACCGACTGGTGGATAAAATTTGGTCCGAACCCTTATTTCCTAGCTCAGAAGCTCTTAAGAAATATGAAATTGAAAAATTATCTATTTTTCAATTTCTTCATAAACATTCAATTCCCTAGATCCTCAAATGGTAGTATGCCAACCATCAAATTATCAAAGATAATTTTACCTATAATTATCTTTCTCAAGATATCTCTTGCAAATGGTGGGATAAATTTAATTGTTCCTTTATCAACAATTCCAAACCCTCGACACCTATCAAGCTATCTGAATTTCCTGCTCTCTCATCAAGTTATAAAGATGTTATCAACAAACCCAAACCTACTGAGGCCTCCTCATCACTCAATCCAGATATCGCTCAAGTCATTCTTGATCAACTAAAGCAAATGCAGGATACGCAGAATCTTATGCAAAATCGTCTTCAACAAGTTGAATCAAAGTGTTCATCATCTACAAGATCTTATTCTGATGATAATATCCAAAATCTTTCTGATACAGAAGAATTATGACTAGCCGTCAAGAATTTACTCAAGCTCTCTTGAATCCAGCCATCCAACATCCAGTTATTGACTATCTTTATCACGAAATCTTTTCAAATGGAATTGAAGTTTTATGGAATAATTCTATGAATTGCTACGAGCTCTACATTTTCACCGGACAAGTTAGTTTTGCTTGGACATCAGAAGATGCTCATCTACTTCTGGCTTTGTGGTGCCTATTGGGGTGTCCCATTGTTCGCATTATCATCAATTATCCTGACATTTTGAGATATTCAGATTACGTGCATCTCCCATTATGGCAACTTCTTCGCACGGATCCAATATCTTACTATTGTCTTTTTTATCATCGTTTCTTCTGGCCCATGCCATAAGATTTTTCAAGCCCATGCTTCCTGGACTTGTCCAACCTTCTGGCCCATGCCTTCTGTCTTTTCAAGCCCATACTTCTAAGCATTTATTGCCTGCCTAACGCTACCTTATCTTCAAAATTGTGATCTTACTTTTACTTTACATAAAGCAATGCTTTTGCTTTTCCAGTATGCTTTTACTATTTGCTTTTGTAAGTAGGTAAACAGTAGTATTTCCTTTTAGTCATTTCAGTTTGTATTTATTTGACTTTATGTCTGCTTTCTCCATCTGTAGTGCGTTGCTTTATCTAAAGTTGTACCACTTGTTTTGTCCTGTAGGACTACCCTTCCATCGGTAGTGCATCTATAAATAAGTACTTCAGTTTTATTGTAAATCATCGAGTTTTGGATCGAGTCTTAGCAAGTTCTAAGTAATTTGTTCTTGTTTAATGTTCTTATGTACTTGTGTTCTTCTCTTGCAATATAAACATAGAGTCGTTTTATTATCTATATGATATTCCTTGGTGTTACCTATCTTTAACTAAATGTTATTGTGATTATTGTGAGTCTCCCATTCCACTTTGTCCTTTTAGTCCTATTAGTAACCCTAAAAGATATCCAGTTTGCTTCAAGTACATCGCTGGTCACGAAATTGGTATAATTGGCTAAGCTAGTGTTTGTTGGAAATGTGTAAACAATTAGTTAGGTCGCAGGGCGTCATATATAAGCAGGCCATGATGTGGAAAGTCTTGGTGACGTGTGATGTAAGATGGCGGTGCCCAAGGTTGTCTCAAATCAGGGCCCCCCACATTTGGTATCAGAGATATGGTTCAATTAACCTATGGAGTTAAGGAAAGAGAATAAAACTTAACAAACAAATCTTAGATGTAGAAACCCGATGTACCTACCTTATAACTCTAGTTGGAAAGTCATTGTGAGATGGGTAGAGTTAGGAGTTATATACATGTTATATTTTCTACGATATATGTACTATATGCATATATATGTTGAGGCTGATTTGACGTGCATTTCTCGATACAGATCATGACGTATAAACAACCCTTTTTGTCACCAGAGACGAACGATCGATTTGACAAGCATAATGTGCGAACTACAGAGATTATCATATCTTAGGGATTTGGAGGTTCGTCGGGTCCGACTTTAGACACGCAAAGCAGCTGAGATAGATGGTACGTCGCTTGAAGCTTGTGTAACGACACCTGCAACCCAACTAGAGAAGGTATTGGCTGAGCGTAGCACTGGTGATGAGTATAGGAGGAGTACAGTTCGACATTTATAAGTCCTCACACAGATAAGGAGCGTGATCGAGTGCCTACATCTCTAGTACGTTATGGGAGTGATCTGATCTAGAGTTTAAGGAGACGACGGGGAAAGGCAAGACGATGACGTAGGTGTTTTCGATGTGGCCAACAAGGACATGATAGGAAAGATTGTTCGTGGAGACCAACGACAGTTACTGCAGCGTCAGCTACGCCAGAGCCATATGCGCAGAGTGATGAGACTGCATCATTAAGACTAGAGTGCCTGTTGGAGTGTTCACATTATGGAGAGGTGGGAGATCATCAATTTAAATGCCCACTGATCTTTATGCCGCCGATACCTGCAATACCATTGTGGGGTAGAGCCCTAGTTCAGGAAGCTGATGAGTAGTATGCAAATGTGAAGATTTAGAACGTTAGGTCATTTTATATAGTTAATGAAAACCTGATGTTTTGCACATTTTATGTATAAATTTTATGCTAAAGAAGATAATGGTGACTGCGAGTGGTTATAAGTATTTATTTCTTGCTAAAGAGGATAGTGATGATTTTGGTTAGAGACTATGAGTATTGTAAACCAGGACACGACTGCCAATGATGTGATAGTTCCAAACCTAGTCGGTATGGGATATCTAGCTTTGATCTCGACAGAACATGAAGGGTATGATGGTGAGTTCATATAGGTCATGAGTTGTAGGTAGAGACGCAAATGGGGAAGGTAAGGGATTTGGACCCCATCTCCATCCCCATCCCCGCTTAAGAATTCATCCCTCATCCCTATCCCTATCCCCATCCTCATCCTCACGCGGGGATGAACTTTCATCCTCATCCTCATCCCTGCCTAATCCCCGCGAGGGATAGGGAATCCCCGTGGGAAAAAATATTTCCCCATTTTATTCCTCATTGAAGATCTCCACGGGGAATTTGCGAAGAATCACCGTAGGGAAATATTTTTTCCCACTTAATTTTTTTCAAAAAATGTATAAAAAGTATGGTATACATACATAGGATTAAAATTGTTGAAAACTCCAACCAAATAAAGTATAACATATAAATATAGTTGCAAACAATTCAAGACAAAACATATAATTAACCAAACAAGTTAAAATTATAAATCACATTAGAGTTTGTTTATCAATAGTATTTTTGGTGAAAGCCTTGTAATATTATATAAAGTTGATATATACAATGTATATAGATGTATTTGACACATATGAAGATCTCTGCGGGGATCCTCAATAGGGATACCCATGGAAATCTCCATATATATTACCAATAGGGATTCCCTACGAAGATCCCCGCGAATATATTTTTTTCCATCCTCATACCCATACCCGCGTGGGTATGAGATTTTATCCCCATCCCGACCTCCATCCCTATTTAAATTCCTCATTCTCATTGCAGGAAATCCCCGTCCCCTGTGGGGATTCCCCACTTCACTTGCATCCCTGGTTGTAGATCGAGGGTGTTTTCGATTGGAATGTCTATAGAGTGACGATAAGGATAAGCCTTAAAAGAATGAGTTTCAGAACTGTACGAGTTTCAGAACTGTACAAGTAGTGGAAGGTAGTCGAGATATCATAGGTAGAGTATTACAAGGATAATTGGAAGACACGAGACAGTAGAGCAGCTAGAAGACCCTATGGATAATTGATAGTGTTAAGATGACTCAAAATGTAAACGAAAACGATTACATACACCTTTAGTTCTGGCAAGAGCACTGGAGTTAGTTTCGCAATCACAATAGTCTGAGTCGCTCCACTAAGGTTTTATAATTGTTCTCAGACACTAAGGTCGGTGGGGGCCCACACCGACACCTTATCTGCAAAGAGGACAATTCGGTAAGTACAAATTGAGTGAAAGCTTACAGTTATGCCAGAAGACATAAAAAAATCACCAATATCAGGATTTAAATCGAGCTTAAGGAATATGGACAACGAGAACCAGGGAGAGATTAGTGTTACGAAGTGGAACACATACGATCCTAAAAAAATGTAATAGTTGTGTACATAGCAAGTGAAATGGATAAGCATCTTGACAGATAGATAGAAGAGCCATACGATTTGCAGATCTCAAGATCTGAATATACAAGACTTTTAGAAGACACGAAAAAAAAGTGACAATTGACGGTAATGGATGAATGGTTACTCTTCATTAGGTATTGTATACTAGCTGTGTGAGCTTACTAGGTATACGCTATAAAAAGGCAAGATGAGATAATACATGACTTATACATGAGTGAGAGTTACTCGTGATGGCCATAGTCACAGTGTCATCAGATCATATTTCATTGCCTAGTTAGAGTCTTGTGCTTTGTGAAGAACTACAAAAATAAAATGGTTATGATGGTATGGATCCAGGCAAAATTAATGAAAGTACGACTAGAACAGTCGGTGTTCGAAGCCTGATAATAAGCATGGACATTGTTAACTATGTTCATGGATATGACTCATCTTCAGACAAGGTCGAGTAATATCTAGACCACAACATGTATATCAGGAGTCCTCAGTGAATAATGATCCGAGCTACTTCGTCGGTACATGTGTCGGTGCGTCGTGGGTCTACGCCGGTCACATAGATGATCCAAGTGATGGGCCAGTTAGGTGCTCCCTCTGGAGGGATCTTGGGAGAGAATCCAAAGTATGGTTTAGTTGGTTTAGGAGTGAGTTGACAATTGTGAATGTTCCCTGCCACAGTTCCCACGTCCCCCATAAAGAGAAGAACATAATACTAAGAGTGAGTGAGCATTTGTGAATGTTTCTCGCCACAGTTTCCTCCCTATAAAGATGAAGAGCTGAAGAGTTGTAGTAAGGGCCTAGCATGGCACATCGCGTGCAGGGAAATGCTTGAGAATACAGTTATGTGAAGGTCTGGAGAGTTGTATGAAGGGTCTTGCATGGCACATTACATGTAGGGCAACGCTTGAGGAATACAGTTCCTGAGATATCAAGAATGATAATCAATCATAAAGAGAAAGTCGGATAGTGTTTTCAGGAAGTTTAAGCTAAAGCAAATAGAAAACTACAACAAAAGTTACCCTGATGAGTCAGATGACTCAGTCCTATTTGAGATCCAAGATCAATAAGAACCTAGTATCGAGGTTCATTGGGCCGATAGTAGTTTTGCGATATGATGTTTTGTTTACCTTAAATTTCGGGACGGAATTTCCCTAGTGCGAAAAAATTGTAACGGCCCGATATTTATTAATTGCATTTATTCACAAATTTTGGACCAGGATGCTAGCCTAAGTCCATGTGGACAACGTGAATAGGGTTAGGACACCTCAAGCTAGACAAAATAGTTATTTTTACGTGATGGTTGTTATATTGCGGTGTTTAAATTGTTAATTTTCAAATTGCATCATATGTGTGTACTAGAATGTTGTAATCAAATGAGATTGTGTACAGGGAGTTTGCCTAAAAAAACATGTCGATGCAGGTATCGGATAGGCGTAGTACAGGTACACTAAATTTTTATGATACTAACTTGAATAAAATGACTAAGAATCAATGCGAATATGACATAAAATAGATAATCAAACTTTAGAGTAAGTTATAGTAATCGGGTACGTCAAGGATTGACGCACCTTGGGATGCGTGCTGAGACACGGAGCATTGGGTGTCGGGCAATTGAATACTAGGAGAAGTGGTAATACACCAATTTAAGACTCTAAATAGCTCGCATATGTATAAAGTGCCTGAATTAAATTAATAGAATCAATTGATTATAAATGCCTATAGTTGGATGAAAAAAATTGATGTCGTAGATTTGCCTCGAGATTCACACTAGAATGGAATTCTAGGAGATTTAAGTTGGAAATTTGTGTCAACAAGATGAAAGTTAGTAAAGTAGAAGTTAACAAGGACCATTTGCTTGACCTCGAGAAACGTGAACACAATTGATTCTAATATAACCTATGTATAGCTAAGTTAGAGGGATATCTTTTCATGCAATAATATCACATTTTGTTCTTGTAATGGAGTGCTAAAAAATTCAGCAAGAACAAGGAGGAATTAGGTTGTCTTCTAGAGGAATCAAGGTAGCAAGATCAAATACAAGAGTTCATCAGCTAGGTATAAAGAACCCATTCTTTATTTGCTTAAATTAATCAAAATGTGTACATGAAAACTCAAGTTTTGGGGATTTTGTGCAAAAATGAATTTCAAAGATTAAGCCACTATTTTTTATATCTAAATGAGTGTTCTAAACTGATCTTGATGATCAATAATGTTTCAAACTAGTTTTGGCATGAAATTGGGGTTTCATGACTTCTTGATAGATATATGATTAGTTTCTAGCAAATTTCTTGTCCCAACCTTTGTAAATTGAGCATAAATTTCTCATACGAACTCCAAATGGGGTGAATCATACGCAGTTGGAAAACTTTACCTAGAGATCTATAACTTTTATCACTGGAGAAAATTCGAAATTAAAACTCATTCTAGCTCAAAAATGCTCCGCAAGTAGGCTATTGAAGTGCTAATAAGGGAATTTTAAAAATGAACTTTGACAAGGCATAACTCTCTCAATTATTATCGGAATGAGCTCATATTTCAATATGTTGTTTTTGGGTATGTTAACTGCCTTATGATTGAAAATCATGAGTTTTAGAGATAAAAATTTGGAGAAATGATTTGTACATTATTATTAGTCGGATTTAATTCCAATTTGGGTTGTTTTGAAAATAGAACTCTAAACTTAATTTAAACATCTTAAATCACTCTAAAGCATTGGAAATGAATCTAGGAAACTCAAGATTATGGTATTGTCGTTGGGAGCGTAGCGGGATCATATTCGGGAGTTCAGAGAAGTTGGAGCATGACTTTTGAGGTGCGTAAAACCCTAGAGAATACTCCACAACATTCACTTCATTTTTCTTATGCGTGTGATGGTTATCGAACTATTTTACTTCACTATTTTTCTAACCGATTGTTTATCTTATTGTCTCATATACATGGTACTTTATTTACGGGTTTTCCACTACTTCGAAATTTTGATATTATGCATAAAATACTTATATATTTTAAAGTCTTCTATCATAAAATGATAATGAAACCCAATAGGTTAACTAACTAGCTAAACAAATTCATTAGTAATTATATGAAGAATAATTGGCTAAGCTAATGTTAGTTGGAAATGTGTAAACAATCGGTTAGGTCGCACGTGCGTTATATATAAGCAAGCCATGACGCTGCAAGGCTTGGTGACGTGTGATATGACTTGGCGATGCCTAGGGTTGTCTCAAGATTTGGGGTAGCCACAGGTACGAGGCGTGCATGTGAGGCAGTTGAGCAGTGTCCTATGTGCAATCATGTTTGTAAGACCCAATGAAACGTCACTTTGAGTATTTACTTGGTTTCATTACTGTTTTACTCTATCTTTGTTCGGCGTATTCCTGATTCTATTCTTTATTTACTTCGGTTATCTATGTATGTGTCATTGTTTGAACGGTTGGTTAGGTTTACTCATGCCGGGTATTCCGTTGTGTGTCTATGGCACACTAGACCATAACATGTGTATCGAGAGTCCTCGGTGAATAAAGACATGAGCTATTTTATCGGTATATGTGTCGATGCGTCGCGAGTCTACGCCGACCACCAAAAGGACCAGGTGAAGGGTCAATTGGATGCGCCCACTAGTAGGATCCCTAGGGAGGAAATCCGAAGTATGGTCTAGTCTCACTGGGACAGGCACACACGTATATGCTTTATTGTTATTTACGAATGCGATGATCCATTTATAGTTGTATGTTTATATTGTGCATGTTTATTTAACAGTATTTATGAGTTTTCCTTTACTTTATCATAAGAATGCTCAGTGAATTTTCATGGGATTTTACTCACTGGATTCGTCATCTATTTTATTGTGACAGCGGAATGCATATCCTTCTACTAGTAAGGGTAAGGGGATTCTTGGCGACTATCTCTGAGCTCGCCCATTAATGGCACACTACTCGTAGATGTTTGTATTTACATGTTATATATTTTGGGTTTATGGGAGACTTATAAAACATATGTACTTTTATATATATTTACTTTTTTCACCTTATATAAAGTGTATTCTATTTCGGGTTTTTCTACATTAGGACGGATGCTCTATATGACTTGAAAGTTAATGAAAATCCATGTTTACGTTTACTTTAAGATTTTCGTTGTAAATTACTGATTATCTACTTCCAACTCTGTAAAACACAAATCACTATCACGGCTAAGACTTGAATAAGCTACACACCGTTTAACTTAAATAATTGAAATACTTAAAGGAAATAACTTAAGAACAATATGAATAACTAATTAATTAAACTAATAATACAAGTGGGCACAAATATTGAGACTTGAAATGGATGGGCATGTGCCGGACATGTGTAGCTGGGCCCACCTGGCGAGGAGCACACAATTAGATGACACCTCGGGGCGCGGGGCCACCACACACCCCACTGTCATTTTCCTCTCGTTCAGTGCACCCTACGATCATCCCTCCACACACTCTCTTCTTGTGATTTGTAGGGCATCATTAAGTGGTTCGACTTCGAATGTCCGAATCTCCAGTTGGAGAGTCAGTCAGAGCCCATTGAACATCTAGTTGGAAAGTCGGTCATAGCCCACCGAACCTGTAGTTGGAGAGTCGGTTGGACCCATCGAACCTTTAGGTCGATAGTTTTCAACCAAATTTCATGAAAGATGCTCGGTTTGATAATACTGAACCTAAAAAATAAGTCTCCGCCACATGTCGTTAAATTTAAAATGAATATCCAACGTTTTGGAGTTAGTTGCTTCGATTTGGATGAAGTGTCTTAAGTAAAATGTGGGTTGCGTTTAGCCAGGATAAAAAATTCTCGCGGTTGCTCTATAACCTATAAAAACAAGTTGGTCTCCTTTACGCGACTCTTTGGCGCTTCGATCGAGTTGATTCCAAGTGAGAGATGGGAGCAGTGGGTTCAGAAGCCCAGAAGTTGGTGTGGGAAGGAACGATCCCGCTGGAGATCCGACTCCACGAATCGGAGATCACCACCTATCCTCCTCCTCCACCTGCACTGGTCCCACACTTCGATCCCACTTCTTCGCTTCATTCCAATGTGTTCGATTCGATTTTTGATTTCGGTTTCTTTCAGTATTTGCTATAATTCTATTCCACTGGCGAAATCGACATGTTTTTGTTTCGATTGAGAGTTTTTGCGATTTCTTTTCATGTTGTCAATTTGTTGTTAGGAAAAAGTGCCTGATCGATCTTTGGAAGGAACGAGGTTAGGGTTTATCTTTTAGCTAACTCGGACGATGCATTAATTGGGAGGAATTTAAATAATTTGGAAAAAACACCATCAATTGCGCTAAGTCGAGCACAATGGAGGAGTTTGTCGAAATAATCGGAATTTCTTTTTTGGGGGGCAAGAATCATTGACAGATTTTGGATTTGTTGGTGTTATTTCAGATTTTAGGTCCTCGCCTTGGTTATCTGCCACTGTTGGCTCAGCAGGTGAAACCCTATTTTAGTGACACACTTCCTCCTGGTGCTGACACTGTTTGGTTTGAGTACAAAGGTTTGCCTTTGAAATGGTACGTTTCACTTTATTTATAGTATTATTTTTGGTTACTTTTGAAGAAAAAAAGATTTTTTGATGGACCGGGCTCTTATACAAGCCTTTACATCATTTGATTTGTGGAAATATAATATCACACGGCTCTCAAACTCAAGCTTTGGTGGATCCGGGGGACAAAGTTGAAGCGCTTGATCCTTTGCCCTATACTTTGAGATGCCCCCCCCGCTTATCAAGCAGCGACTGTTATGTTCAATATCCATTTAAGTCTGAAGTTTTACGTGGGATGTAATATTAGCTTCAACATTCATAATGGGCCGTTATTTAGGAGGACAAATCCACCTTTCTATTTGCGCAAAGCTAAATTCATTATAAAAACCCGTAGTTGTTTGTAACCGTGCTAAATAGTCAAAAGTCAAGCCTCAGGAGGCTCTTATAAGTAATTGCAAATTTATAACTATATTTGTATTCATGTACCAAAATAAATCGACTCCCATTTAAACCAGATACTTGCATAGTTGGAAACTCAAGATAGATATTTTTGAATATATTCATTTCCTTGTAGTTCTGGATCACTCTGATGCATTGAATTCTAAAAAGACTCGAGATAAAAAAAAATCTAGTTTGGTAGATGTTGCAATTAATGTTTGAGGTTTGAGGTTGGTGTACAACTGATTGGAAATACTTTCTATTCGTTTGTTATTACATACAGTTACTGGAAATGCTCTAGAACTGCACTTTTATATGTTTTCACTGATTCACAGGCATATACCTATAGGAGTTCTTTTTGACCTTCTTTGTGGAGAACCAGAAAGGCCTTGGAATCTAACAGTAAGATGTTTGTGCTTTTCTTGCTTTCATCTTTCATCAATCTAGAGCTATCTTTACATATCTGCTTAATTTCAGTTCTATATGCTCCTGCTTCTACCTTATTTAAATTATTATTACCTTTGCAACTATCGTATTCTTACCCATAAAATTTCGTGTGTATTGAATACATTGCTTTTAGTGCTGCGTCGTGTTTTTTATTTATCATTGTTAGTTTCTTGTTCTACAAGTTATCTTTTAGCAATTGATTTCTTTAAAGATAATGATAGATTAGCTATCTTTTAGGATTAGTATTTTATCCTTTCTCAATTTATTGTCGACGGTTGTTATTTGGATGTAAGTTAAAACACGCCATATCAATCAATTTATAAAATTAATCCATCAAATAAAATATTCCAAGAGACCAATTTCGGTTCTTGCTTTTCTTTTTAAGTTCAAATTGTCTCCTCCTTCGTTCGACTCTTCTTCTCTTTGATTTTATCCAACAAAAGTGGTAAAGCACTATTCTTAATGGAACCATGGTTGAGAGAAACATCTTTCTGCATCTTAGATTTCTTCCATGGACTTATATTCAATTCCCGAGAAGCCTTTCACTGCACTTGCACCGTCGGTGTTTGATGGTGAAGGTTATCACGTTTGGGCGGCTAGAATGGAGGTATATCTGGAGGCGAATGACCTCTGGGAAGCTGGTGATGAAGACTACAAAGTTCTTTCATTGCAAGCGAATCCGACCCAGGCGCAACTCAAATATTACAAACAGTAGAAGTCAAGAAAATCAAAGGCCTAAGTGATGCTATTTACTATGGTTGCTTCTGAAGTCTTTATCAGAATAATGTCATAAAAGTCAGCCTTTAAGGTTTGGAAATAGCTATAGGATTATGAAGGAGATGAGAGCATCAAGGGGATGAAAGTTCTCAAACTGATCAGAGAATTTGAACTTCAAAAGATGAAGGATCCGGAGACAATGAAGGAGTTCTGACAAGCTACTTGGAATTGCAAACAAAGTAAGATTACTTGGTTTAGAATTTACTGCCTCAAGAATAATTCAAAAAATCCTTGTTACTTGGTTTAGAATTTGCTCACTTGAAAATGCTAGAAACCTGGTGAATGTTAGTTTGGCGGGAATTATTGAGTGCTTTGCAGGCACAAGAACAAAGAAATCTCTTTAGATCAGAAGGGTCAGTTGAAGGTGCATTGCGTACAAGAGCTCAATTCAGTCAAGGAGGAAAAAGGAAGAAAATTGATAAGAACAAGAATGGAAACTTATGTTTTGATTCTCTAAATACCAATAAGGGAACAAAACATGATTTCCCTCCTTGTAAACACTATGGAATAAAGGGTCATACACCCTTTAAATGTTGGAAGAGCCGGACCAACAATGTGAGGAATGTCAAAAGATGGGACATCTTCAGAAGATATGTAAAAACAATCCACAACAAAGGAATGCTACTCAAGTCAAACTTCAACAAAAGAATGTTGCTCAAGTTGCTGGTCAAGAAGAGGATGAGCCACTCTTTGTTGCATCTTGTTTTACAACAAAGCAATTCAAGTGACAAGTGGATTGCAGATAGTGGTTGTATAAATCGCATGAATTTTGATCGGGATCTCTTCAAAGAATTAGACACTTCAGTAACCTCCAAATTCAGTATTGGCAATGGCGACACTACAATGAAAGCAATATTTGGTGACGAAATCTTTTTGTCAATAAAGATAAGTATTTTTTCCTGTTGATCTATTGCAACAAACGGTTTGTCACTAATTGTTCGTTGCTGTAGCACTGTGGGGGAAGACATTTTGTAACGGTGAAAAAACTTCGTTGCTAAAGAATCTCTTTTGCAACGACTTGTGGATCCTTTTGCGTCGAACAAAATTCTTAACGAATACTTATAAGCGAAGTGAAGATTCGTAACAACCGAGCTACTGCAAATTTGAATTCGTCGCAAAAAAGTTACAAGTACACACTAAAATTTTGCAACGAACATTTTGTTCATTGCAAAAACTTTTTAACAACAATCTATGTTACTAAACTAGATTTCGTAGTTTAGGATGTATTTCGTCACAAATTTCATTTTCCAACAAAGTTTGTCTTGAAATTTAGTTAATGCAATATTCGTTGCTAAAAATAAAATCACTTTCACAACGAATTTCGTTGCTGATGACATCATTCATGTCAAAATTCATCACGAAATGTTACTTTATGCGCATAGAAGTTATCGTTTCAAAATATCTTTACTAACAACAACAACATATTTGTTATTATTTGTCACTAAAAATCTGTAGCAATGAATACCGATTGTCGGTGTAAAATACTCGAGATCCAATTGTATTATTTGTCGCTAATATATTAGTAACAGAGTTTGTTACAAATGTTAAATAACAACGATTTTTGTCTCTAAAAATGATATTTATGCGACAATATTTGTTACAATTGATTACTTTTTACAACAGTTTTTGTCAGTATATTTATGTTTAAACAACAATTTTCGTCAGCATATCTATATTTAAGCAACAATTTTCGTTAGCATATTTACATTTTGGCATCGATTTTTTGTCAACATATCTATATTTTAGCAACAATTTTTGTTAGTGTGTCGATAATTTAGCAACAACATTTGCCAATATATTTATGTTTAAGCAACATATTTTCGTTTCAAAAACATCTTTAGCAATGACTTTTTGGTTTTAATAAAAATAGTTTTATCGATAGTTTTATTTATTAGGCAGCCTTTTAATAAAACAAAAAACAATGTAACATAACATTCAAAGAATACCAACATTCAAAAACACTTTAAATAGATAAAACAAAATTTAGGCACTTGTCATATAAAAAGCACATCGTCTACAATCAAAATCCTATACGTTAAATAGAAAGTGTTAAACACCATATAGTCAATCTCTATGATGCAAGAAAAACTCAAAATAATATGCTTTCGACTTGCTTCAAGCTTTCTTGAAAAAGATAGGATCATCTACGAACAATCACAATCTGCGATAGACTTTGACAAAAAAAACCTGCAATTGAAATAAATATAATGTTATATGGAGGACAAAACATAAACAATTTAATAAATGCAAGCTCAAGATAAGAGCTATATTTATCGATTTAGTCCATGAAACATTAAAATACAAGATGAGTGATGGTGAAACAGTGACGAACACAATCAAAACAGAGACAACGATACAATGAAAAAGTCGTGCAAAAAAAATTGTGTAAAAAAATAGCAGACAACAATTGACAAAAGAAGAGCTCATTGTACATTTCGGATATAACATAAACAATTCAAAAATCGGGACAAAAATAGTTCAAAAACTATGACAAAAAAACAATTGCGATACAAAAAGTTAATTTGTGCCTGAAATAGTGATTACGGAAACTTTGACAGAAATATTGACTAAAAAAAGTGATTTGACGCAATCAAATGTTGTCTTTAACCGGACGATTATAAAGGTTGTGATTGGTTAATATGTAAATATTATGTGGAGGTGTGTAATGGAGATATAATTTGTTCTTCTCGTTTAGATAGAGATATCAGTGGATCCCTCGATACGTTAGACTAAAAAAAAGGCCAAGTCCAAGTGGATTGATATGATCAATATCACTTGGATGTTTTATGTCTACCTAGAGATCGAGACTACTAAGATTGAACATTAAGGGTGACTTTTCCATGCCTTCTATTTGATCAAAGGATATTGTACGACAAAAGGATGTGATATACACCATTGATTAGGTTGTATCGATTTCTGATAGAGGACGTTTGTCTCTGACAACGTCTTAAACATCAATCAACACAGGGAAGCAAACTAGCGATTGAGGTACGATTTGCTTTTGTTAATAAGTTCAATGGAATTCGAAATAGATACCATCGGGGTTTTGAAAATTTAAAATTTTTTCTGCATTTTGGACCTCAAAACCCAACAGTGTGAGTTAGAACACACCATATAAATCAATTTATAAAATTAACGCATCAAATAAAATATTCCAAGTGACCAATTTTGGTCTTGCTTTTCTTTTTTCAGTTCATATTGTCTCTTCTCCTTTGTTCAACCCTTTTTCTTTTTGATTTTATCCAACAAAGCGCACAGTTAGAAAATGTTCTTAATTGAAAGTTTTAGTGTCTATACTGTTGAGTTGGAATTACTTAGATTAGACTGGAATATGTAAGACAAAGCTTACACGATGCTAATGTTCGTCATTCTATTTCATAAAAGCCCAATTTTCTATAAATCTGTTGTGTTTGGAATAATTTCACGACTACAAACAAGGTTCTGTTAAAAAAGTTTTTTTCCCTCTATGAAATATGAATTAGGGTTTACTCTTGGATCTATAAATGTCCAAGTGCACTTGTGCTTTGAATATGTAGATTAGTGCTTACTGCCTACAGTGCTTGTAGAAAAATTGATAGGCTCTATGCGCATAGAAGTCAAGGGATGAAAAGATAATGCTTTCATAATTGCAGTTGAAGTGTTGCTCGCATGGAAATGGTTGGATAACCTTTGTTACTTGATATACCATTCTATTTACTTTAACTTGAGAATTAAAGATGTAAGACAAAAGAGCGGAACATTCCGAGAAGCATAGTATGTAGAGGAGAACCACTATTTAAAGTTAAAAGTCCAAAAAGTAGTCATAAGTTATTTATGTATGTAAAGGTGTTGTTAGGGTACATTGGTTAAAGATGTTTTAGCATCTAATGAGTTAAGACATTTTACATGGTAGGAAATCGCTTAAAGATTGCAAGTGTTCATTTATTCATATTTTTGAAATTTCCTTCATTTAGTCCTATTTATTATATATTTTAGTGAAATTTTGGCTTAAATACCGACAACCTATTGATCCGAGTGGCAAGGGACCTAGTTCCTTTAAGCGAGGTCTTGAGTTTGAGCCTCGTGGATGAAAAACTAGGTTGGTAGGGGGGAAACAAAAAAAAGACGTTCGGCCTAAATTCATTGAGATTCTAGTGTATTGGCTTGAGGGGTTTTGTGTGATAACCCGATGTACTTGTAACACACTTTATCTTCAGCCGAGCCTCTAGTAAACAAACTTAGTAGGTAGTTAAAAATCCAGAACCATGTATTTGAGATTTTGATAGTTTTGTAGATTTTTCATATAACACTTTAAAAACTTTCTCTGGTTTCTGTTTTTTAGTCGCGAAAACTCAGGTGGTCTATGGGTTCCGTTCATCTCAATTTACCTTTCCTTGTGTGGTGTTTCATGATGATGTCCACATTGTTAGCAATTGTAGTGTGGTGTTTGCTTTAGGTTCTTCTTTTCACTTTCACGTGTTCACATTGTTAGCAGTTCTGTAAATATAACTTGTACATGTTATTTTCGTATGATGATGTCTTTCATTTTATTGAAAGTAGTAGTTGACAAGCCTATGGATTAAGTAGGTGCATTTTAGAGGATATCCAACAGATCTTTTGAGCCCTTGTGAAGATGAAGATAGTGTAAAGTGGAGCTTTATTAATTCCTTGAAGGAGGTTAGCTCATAGTTGTATTTGGGTCTATTGGTTATAATGTGCAAGTAATTGTTTACAAGATTAATAAATACCATCTTGTAACTTAATTTGTTTACAAGCAGCATACATAATCAATGGGAATTGCAAGAATATCATGAACATGTCTCAGTCAGATCAGTTGGATATTTGGCGATCCTTGGTAAATGGTATGTTCTCCAGAAGCTTTTTAAAAAGTATAGTAATAGTTGTTCTCTGCATAAGTTTCATCACTTGCACGTATGCTTTTGTTCTTCTCATTTGCTCAAGCACCGGTTGGATATTCAAAACCAGTTGGTTGATTCTGTTATAGTTGCCTTCAAGGTACATACTTTATCGCTTTCTTGGAACAAAATAATCTAACCACATTGTTGTAGTTGGTGGTTTTCTTTGATATCAGATGACTTAAAGATAATATATTTGGAGCTATTAGAAGTAAACAAGTGGCCAACAAAGATATGCCACATGAAATAAAAGAAAAATTAAATGAAAGTGCATACTTAATGAGTTGCTCTCTAGGTAACACTATTTTTCAATATTTGCATTGTTAATCAATCATGTATGTAGCTCTTTCTTCTTAAAGATTTAAGCTTTGAGAGGGAGGTTATGGAGATTCTTCTCATCGCATCTCTCTATTAGAGTTTGATGTAAACAATGCTATTAGAGTGGAAGGATGAAGGTCTCATGACCAAACGTACGAAGTCCTTTGGGCAAACAATGTTTTCAATATGTCCAGGTTCTGAATTGTAGCAATGGTTGCGAAAAATAGTTGATGATTCTAATGTTTGTATCGCAATACTAAGATGGTTTAGTCATTTATCAATTGGTGAAGTGAGTTACTAAAAACCAACTAATTCATCAGGGGGGAGGTGGAATATGTGTTGCAGATGGATACTCCGCATAGATCGAGGTTTCTTGTGCATCTCATTGAATAACTTATGGTAAATAAGTAGTATGAGGAAGGTAGTGTAAAGGGAACAATCAACACTTCAATTAAACGTTTCAATCCAACTTTTGTGGTTTTGGTTTGCTGCAAAATGTCAACAATATCACGTAAGTGGTTTTTTTTTTGTTTGTTTTTGTTTTTGTTTTTGTTTTTGTTTTTGTTTTTGTTTTTGTTTTGCATGGAGCTTAGAAGCAAGATGATTGAATATAAGGTTTCAGTGCTTCGACAATTGAGTTTGTATTGAAGGTCTTCCTTTAGAGCTTGGCACTGTGCAACCGCTACGATCTATTGTTGATGCTTACGAGCAATTTCGTTCGATATTCTTAATTTTATGCTTTGCTATGTGAATATCAAAATTAATGGGGGAGTGGAGGCTTTTTGTCATGTGTTACTTACTATTAGCTTTTTATTGTTATAGTGCGATCTTAGCAACATTAGACCATCACCGGTGGGAAAACTTGTCAATTGGGTAGAAGTTTGAGAACTTGGGCCCCTCGGAAGATGGAGAAAGGGAGTTTCTTGGAGATCAAATGGCCAAGTTAGTGTTACTACTATTGCAAGCATGGCAGAGGCAAAGCATAGTACAACTTCTATTTGTGTTATCTAGATTCGTCAGTTTGGGTTGGAGTAGCCATGGCCGACACAGATGGATATGTTAAAAAAGTAGTCCAAGGTTGATCTTACCGAAATGTCTAGAAGAAGAAAGATCGGCCCTTCAAAAGGCTAAAGATTAAATTGTTCAAAAGGGTGGTGTAAACTCAACGGTTTTTTCACAAGTTTCTCAATCATTGACGAGCCCAGAGTGTCATCTTTTAAATTAAGAAAGAGGACGGGTCTGTTTAGGTTGATGAAGAGGACGTATTTATTTATTTAATTTGATAACAAACCAACAACTTGACTCCAATACGAGTCGAACGAACAAGCTCCCCCAACCTTACCTGTGACAAGTGATGGCTCATCCATCTCACTAGAGATGCTTTGGCATTGATGAAGATTACTTGGTGAATGCATTTATTGGTTTCTTTGAGAACCTATTCAACTATTTTTATCGAAAATAATGAGTAGACGGGAAACGGATGGATTAGGGTGGAAACCTTTATCGAAAGTAACACTTGCTAGACTTAAGAGGAGATTTACAATTACCTTGGACGATATCGAGGCGCGTTCGGTTCTTATTTTAGGCAATCAGATGTGTTCGATAAAATATATCGAAAACCAATGTTTGGTTTGTCGTTCATAATATTTTTAGTATTGAATATTTTGCTTTTCTCTTCTATCCCAAAATGCATTTTCTTCACGAGCCCTAAATCTAATAAGACACAATCTTTTGCTTCTTTATTTATCTATAACATTTTGAACCCAGATGGAATTGCAGGAACAAATTGCAAGAACGACATGTTGGAGAGATTTCAATGAATGGGTTTCAATTTCAACATCTCTATAAATGATGGGGACATTGTTTCAAGAAATTGGAGAGATTCTTGGTTTAGGCGAAAGCATATTTGCATATGGTGAGGGATTTGAGGGAAACAACAAGCAACAATGGATTTATTAAGGGAGAGAGTAGGATGGACATGGAACAGTGGTGTTAGTGTGGCGGCTACAAATTCTAAGGGAAATCGGGCACCACCACGTCGCCTGACACATCACCAGGTCACGCCACGTCACCTGCACGCCTATCCATGACGGCCCATGACATCTACTAAACCTTCTCTTATAGTCCTAACTAATCCAATTATTCTGGTGTTTATGATGATTCACACTTAATTGTTTCAGTTAGGCTATTCCTAACTCACTTAGTCGCTTGATAAGTTATTTAGTCCATATCCTTGGCTTACAGATTAAGTATTAGTGTTTTGCAACATATATCTGTGAGTTATTATCATATAAATTGTAGCTTTAGCGGAAGTCTACCCTAAGTAGTGGAAAACCCGGCAAAATGATATCATGGATATCAAAGGCGACAAAAGAACACAATATCAAGTCAATATACATGTATCGGGTACAAAAGTCTCCTCAAAATGTCCCAAAAGCAGTAATATAATATATACAAACACCTATGAGATCGGTTGGTGGAGGCTCTCGAGAATCAGAGGTAGTCGCCAAGCTTAGTCTTCCCTCGACTCGTCGTAGGATCTGCACTCGGTCATCCATGCAAAAAGTTGATGGCGAGTCCAGTTAGTAAAACCCCAGAAGAAACGCAAGTTGCATTTAATAAGAATTTAAATAAAGTGGCTACAAATCATGCTAGGCAATACGAAATACACTGAAAGGGATAGCATGAAGATAAGTCGCTAAGACAACAAAAATATATCAAACGCGAGTGTGGTATATGTCTGTCGAACTCTGGTATAAGTAAGCATGACCGAGGAGACTCTGGCGACAAGGTATTCCCTGTCACCGCCCTAAGGTCGATGAAGATCTCTGTTGGTCGGGAGTTAAACTACCGACCATTTGCCTCAAACGGAGAGGATCTCTGTGTCGGATGCAAGCCTCGCGACAACTCACTCTTGAATCATCGACTTGCAAATAGGAATCTGACGCGTAGTTTAAAGTATGACCAATACCGAAGCAACAATCAGATCGTCATCTATGAAAGTGCCGGTAAGTGGTCATACCATCCTGTCGACCATACACTGACACACGCGGGAGTGGAGTAGTCAAATAAGCCAAAAATGGTGTAATTTAACAATGCAAATGAATTCAAAATAAATAAATGCGAAATGTTTTTTGGCGGGGTTTACTTACATCAAACAGTTGTGAATAATACCAAAACGACCCACTCACGCCTTGAACTGTGTACCTGACACCCAATTAACACTCATAAGTGCATAATGTCCGAATAGCATCTTAAATAATTTAGAGTCACATAAATTGATTTTATATTGTGAGAACAAAAATTAGAATAAAAATTCTAATTTTTAGTTGTGACACCTTTTTCGGGTTACACCAGGGTTCCAAACGCTCGAAAAAGTCTCGAAACCTAATTTTCTACCTTTTTTCCCAATTTCTCATATTTTTTGTGATTTTTTTGAATTTTTGCATAATTTTTATCTATTTTCATATCTTTTGTAATTTATTTTATTTATTTTGTATTAAATTTTAATTTTAATTAATTTTTTATTATTTAATGGGGTTGGGCCCACTTGAACCAGGCCTGGTTCAGCTGGGACCGGTTCGGCCCAACCAGGCCTGGGGGCGTGTGTGCATGCGATCCCCCCTAGTTATCTATTCCTTCATTTTTTTTTTTTAATTTTTTTTCTCTTCTGTTTCTTCTACAATTACAACAACATCAACACCAAAACAACTATAACAACAACAACAAATTAACTACAACTTGGATCAAAATCAAGAGATTTTCATGAAATTTTTGTGGAAACTCAAGGACACAAATTTTTTCAAAAACCAATTTGATATCTCTATCTATTGAAAAACTAATGACCAATTTCATCAATTTGAGTTCAAAAATAGTGGAGATCATCATTTTAATCCTTTGAAATTCGTTTTATTCATAAACCACAATTTTAAGCATGCATCAAACTCCCTATTCATGGACAAATTGAAGAATGTGAGGGTTTGTTTACCTTAGGTTCTAACTAGATTTCTTGCCTCCCAATTGCTCTAAAGCTCATCCAATAGATCAAATCCAGCTGAGGCTCTCTTTTGTGCTGGAGACATGCATGAGTGAGCAACAATTGCCTAACTCTTCCTTTTATACCCATTAGAACTTTAGATCTAGGCCCAACTTCTCATCTCAAAGGCCTATCTATGATCACATCTAATTTAATTTAATCAAAATTGAGACCATGGAGTCATGGACACATTAATTTATTTGTATTAGCTTAGTCTTATGGAATTTTAATAAGTCATTCTCTCCGCTAGACTAAGTCTCGCCTATTCGGGTATCCAGTGCTGTCGCATCCCAAGGCACAACCTTCTGCACTCATAACTCATGCAAACCGCGGCGAAAATAGAAATAAGTCTAATGCTTTGATCAAATAAAATACACGCAATTCATGCATCACACAAAATAATAATATTATTATACCTAAATAGGCGTGCCCTAGATTAATCCGCGACGTCCACGTGGGTCTGAGCTAGGTCCTAGTCTGAAATCTGACAATTAAATTATTATTAATTCAGGCAGGTCGTTACATTTAGATTCATTTGAGATTGGAAGAAAGGACGGTGGTGGGTTGTGGTAGCCACGACGATTACTTCCAATGATAGCGAAACAATGGATAGTGGTGCAGGCAACTGTGGGGCATGATTTGAAAAATCTCCGAAGTTCTCCGAACTTCTTTGAATTAATTTGGTTTTTTGAAGTACTGAATTAAGAATTAATATAAATGAAATTTTACAAAACTTCCATCGTAGTTTAAAAAAAATGATAACATTTCTAAGTTCTAACACTTTTCTATAAAAGAGTGAAATACAATTGGCACCAATTTTTGTTAGAAGATACTCTAAAGAATGATAATATGTTAGAAGACACTAAACTGCAACTTAATCTCACTTATCGCCTCATAAATTATAAAGACATAATATCAAAATGGTCAATCTCGTTAAAATTGAAGTTCTAAAAACTTAAGATTAAGTATAGAAATAGAAAAGACATGAAATACTAAAGAAAGCGTCCTTTTAATGTCTTGTGATGAAAGTCGAATACTCTCTAGCGCTTAGATGACGTTATTTATACTTATCTATAATGTCAAAGTCTTACCAAAATTCCCTACATCAAATTACATTTGTAGGTCATTTTCGAATTTCAGTTTGAAGGAAATAGAATTGTATCTTGTTATTTGAAAATCTATGACAAATGCCTTTCCTAATGGCGTTATACTTTGAGATTTACAAAAATACCTTTTCACAAGACACTATTATTTACTATACATTAACGCCTAGTTAAATGCGTTTCTTAGTTCTCTAAGACCTAAAATATCTATATCTTCTCATCAACACTTCCTTCACCAAATTTAATCAACAGTTATAAGGATATTTATCTCATCCTTGTGCTTGTCACACCTTTTTTTTTTTTTTTGTCTATCATCCTAGTATTTGATTCATCCAACAAATTAAAGAATATTAGTCTTATCTTCTCCAAATGGTCGTAATTCATGTCTTTAAATTTTTTGCATGGAAATTATCCCACGCTATCTTGTTTACTGCATTCAATAACACATGCTCCATCTGACAACTACATTTTCTAGTACATAGAATTTAAATTTGCATATATATATGGCGTCACAACATTAATTTGCGTTCCAAAGATTTTTTGATGATTGATTCAAACGAGGTCAATTGTGATGTATTTGCAATAGAATGATGATTATTTGGGTACTATTTTCATATCGAAATTCTTATTATTTAATAATGTGATAATTTCAGCCGGGCTTGGGCTTCACTGGTCTGCCCAAGCCCGAAGCCCAAGCCCGACCCATGTTGGGTGGGCTTTGGTGAGTACCCAAGCCAAGCCTAGGACGAATCTATTTTTGGGTCATCCTATTAATGAGGTTGTAGAAATGATAACCAACGGGAGGTCAAAATGAAGGAGTTCAAGAGCTAGTTTATCAACTAGCGAAGCCTCAAATGGACATCTCCGTGAAGATAAAACTCCTACACACCACCAACAGTGAAAATGCTACTTTTTAGTAATATTGAAGTGGCACATTTCGGAGAACTAATTGAAAGCAATAGATTGCTATGGGTTGGGGTCTCCAACAATTGTGGTTGGTTATGTATCAATTATTTGGGAATGTTTTACAAATGGGGCCAATCGAGGATTATATCCTTAGGAGTTAGGACACGCATTTGTAAACAAACCTAAATAACTTTCATTTTATTTTGCTTTTGTATTGGGTTATAAAGTTATACTCCATAAACTTGCAAAATATGTGTAAGATAATTCAGCCCAAGGGTATCAACCCAAATTGAGCTTAATAGTTCAATGATTTTTGTAGAAGTAAATGATGGGCTAACAATTACTTGCTTCTTTGGGAGATGTGTGCATTGATTGAATAGATTGGTGTACTCGCATAATTTATTGGTTTTCGAGAAACTCTTTTTTCTTGCCATTTTATTTTCTTTACAAAGTGAATTTATAGAATGTATAACTAATTGAATACTTTTTGTGCATTTAGATATTTTCAAAATGTCTATTTTTTAGACAAGTGGGGTAGCATTGATGGAGTTTTTTTTTTTCGGTTTCATTAGTGCAAATTTTCTGACGAGAATCTTCATTAGGTAAAATTGAAAGCTTCCTCCGAATCTCATCAAAGCTGAAGCTCGGAATAGTTGGAGAAGAGGGCTATTCTACAATGACTTCATGCTCAATCGTATCTCGACAAACTAGACAAACTACTGGTGACGTCGATACTCCTGGACCCAATAGAACAGGTTCTTTAGAAAATTAAAATTTGAAATTTGTTATCTCAAAAGTTACATTTTTTTCTTTTTTTTTACAGCCTTATATATTATATTTATACTATGAAAACCCTAAATAATCCTAATTACATTAAAGTTAAACTAAGAAATTCCAATCTAACTTAAAATGAGAAATTATAATGTTGATAACTATTACATCACTCTATGGTCTAAATAACATGTTTTAATTAAAAATAACCATATTTTCCATAACTAGATTGTACATAACTCAATCATAGTCTTCAATAATTGATACTTTTTTCGATTTTAATGTACCAATCCAATCTCTTTATTCAACGCTTGATTCACGTAGAATTAGAAACACAACAACAAAGCTTCAATCCCGAATTTGTTGGGCCTAGCTACATAAATCAAACTCTTTGATAGGCACCCTATCATCAAGACGTACTAACGCAAGAATAAGAGGTCCATTGGATCACATCCAATGGTGGGCCCAACACACGTCAGTACCTTGTGAGATAAGCAAGGATCAGTAGGTGCGGTCATACTTCTAGTACATTCTGAGTAGTTTAGTATGTCAGTAAATGTGTATGCACAGAAGGAGTATTAGGTGGTTGGGTATATAAGTGAACGAGTGTTCATTTGTAACGCATGCTGTGTATTGTCAATTCAGGGTAGACTATTGTTTAGGTTAGAAGATGAGTCCTCTTTCTTTGGGGTTTTAGATTCATCTCCTTTTGTGTTGTATCCGTTTCATTTGTTGATCATTAATAAAGTTTGGGGGTTTTTTTCTTTGTCAGTCCTAGATTCAAGCTCTTATCAGTGGTATCAGAGCAAATCAGTCATCGATGGGACCGAAACTCGATGTTCGCATGGATGCGATGGAGGCAGAGATGAGGAAGGTCCATGAGCTTGGAGGATATATTGATGGTTTGCGATCTGAGTTTCAATCTCATATCCAAACACAGATCCAGTCCCTGACGTTGCGAATGGAGGAGCTGCTCTTACAAAGGCAAGGAGATATGAGGAAATCACCACAAATGGGATCGTCTAGAGGAGGCGTAGGTCCAGATCCACCAGATCCGAATCTAGATCTGGGGTTTACGGTGGCGGACAACCCAGATCGGAGCGTCGTTCCGTATAGATCAGGGCCAGAAGTGAGGAAAATCAAAATGCCCACATGCAACCGCGATGAACTCATTGTATGGCTCAACCAGCCAGAACATTATTTTGCTCTCCATGAGATGACAGATGTGTCCAAACTCCGTGTTGCTCGGATTTGCCTCGTCGGTGCTGCCCAGATTTGGTTGCAAACCGAGGAGAAGACTCAACCGTTCGAGAGTTGGGATGAGCTCAAAACGCAGCTGACGTTGCGATTCACGGAGGCAGACCCACGATTCCTATGTCAATAAATTTTTTTCTATCAAACAAGAATCAACAGTTGGTAAGTATAGAGAAAGGTTCGAGTTGCTCTTGTTGCATCAAGAGGGGTTATCTGAGACTCAGAAAATCGCAGTATTCATTAATGGGTTGAAGGATCGTCTGAGGGTTGAGATGATGGTTGATCCTCCGGCGACACTGAAGGTGGTGATTGCCAGAGCAACCAGGCTGAGAAGAAGCTTGGTGAGAGTGATTCAATTGGATCAGGTGGGTCTAAGGCCCATTTCCTCACTTATGGGCCGAGCTCTAAAGGAGAGTCCAAATCTCCTTCATGGGTCACTCACACACTTTCCAGCCCTAGCCAAGGAGGTCCCAACGGGCCAATCAAAGTCCATTACCATAGTAGGCACAAGTGTTAAAAACAACCCTGCTTCATCAGGCTCCTCAAGCCCAAACTCATACGCTGCTACTCCTAATGTTTCTCCTCCAAAGCATGAGAGGCTCACTGAGTCCGAACCCCAGGCTCGCCGTAAGCAAGGCTTGTGTTTACTGATGTGACGAAAAATGGTTTGCAGGCCACATGTGTGCGAGGAAGGTGTTGAATGCCCTTTTGATGAACGCTGATCAAAGTGACGATTCGGGAGAGACTCTTTCGGATACTTCGGATGAGCAGACTGACCTCGCGACAATTGAGCTCTTTGCTCTTGCGGTCGATGGAGCTCCAGTGCCGCACACAATCAAAGTTAAGGGGGCAATTTTCGGTCGTGAGATAATGATTCTGATTGATTCGGGGGCCTCCCATAACTTCATTTCACTGGCCTTGGTCAGTGCCTTACACGTCCCAGTGACTCCGACAGTAGCCTACGACGTGTTTGTGGGAGGAGGCGCCCGACTTCCTAGTACGGGTATGTGCAAATATCTTCACGTTTCTTTCCAAGGGGTACATGTGGTGGCGAATTTCTTCCCCATTAGCATGCGGGGACGCGACCTTATTTTGGGCATGAAATGGTTGTCAACCATTGGTATTACCACAATCGATTGCCAGAACCTCACCTTATCGTTTGTGTCCGAGGGGTGGCCTGTCCTCATTAGAGGGGGATCCGACATTGCATAGGGCTCTGGTATCTTGCAAATCTATCCACCGTTCCATGGATGTTGTTCTGGCTGTTTCTTGGTGGAGTGTTTAAGTATGAGGGTGGTCAAGCCCCACATTGCTGTGGTTGAGTTAGAACCCTGCATCCAATCTCTGCTGGACTCCTTTCCAGTATTTCAACTGCCTTCCTCCCCGCCTCCCCACCGAGCCTGTGATCACAGCATTGTGCTTAAGGACTGCACTGAGCTTGTTCGGGTTAAGCCTTACCGATATCCTCATATACAGAAGACTGAGATTGAGAATGTGGTTTCGGAATTGTTAATTGCGGGCATCATCCAACCCAACAATAGTCCATTTTCTAGTCCTATCTTGTTAGTTAAGAAAAGGATGTCAGCTGGCGTTTTTGCGTGGACTATCAAGCCCTGAATAAAGCCACGGTCCCCGATCGGTTCCCCATCCCCAACATTGATGAACTGTTGGATGAACTACATGGAGCCTCCATTTTCTCTAAGTTGGATCTCCGCGTCGGGTACCACCAGAGTTGGGTTCTTGGTCATGCCTTTCGGCCTTTCCAACGCCCCTGCCACATTCCAAGCCTTGATGAACTCCATCGCCCCTGCCACATTCCAAGCCTTGATGAACTCCATCTTTAAATGCCTCATTCGCTGCTGTGTATTGGTTTTTTTTGACGATATACTGGTTTATAGCTCTTCCCTCAGTGATCATTGCCGCCATCTCGAGCAGGTCCTCTCTATCTTGCAACTTCATTTGTCAATTTCAAAAAAAATGTTGTTTTGCCCGTACTGACTTAGAATACCTTGGCCATATCATTTATGGGGATGGAGTGTGAGCTGGCCCCAACAAGGTGTGAGTCATGGATGCTTGGCCTATGCCCTCTTCTCCAAAGGAACTGCGAGGATTCTTAGGCTTCACGGATTATTATCGCCGTTTAGTTAAAGATTACGGGAAAATCACTGCCCCGTTAACAACCTTACTTCAGAAAGAAACATTTCAGTGGTCTGACGAAGCTTTCTTCGCTGTCCAACAGTTGAAGCAAGTTGTTAAAGTTCCTACACTTACACTGCCAAATTTTGAGGCCCTATTTGTTGTTGAGACCGACGCATCAGGAGTGGGGGTGGGTGCCGTCCTTTCTCACTTTGACAAGCCCATTGTCTTCTTCAGTCAGGCCTTGTCGCCCTGAGCTCGGGCAAAGTCCACCTACGAGCGCTAACTCCCATTGTTCTTGCAGTACATAAATGATGTCACTATCTCTTAGGCAGATCATTCCTTGTGTGAACGAACCAATGCAACTTGAAGTTCTTACTTGAGCAACGAGTGGTTGCCTCGGGCTATCAGAGGTGGTTGGTTAAGCTGTTGGGATTCTACGTCGAGATTCAGTATCGAACGGGTCCGTCTAATCAAGTGGCGGATGCTCTCTCTCGTTTCCTGTTCGAGCTGTCCTTGTCAACCCTATTGGTTTCTTCTTTGGTGGACATCATTATTTTGAAACAAGAGGTGACTGCTGACCCCTTTTTATCCTCCATCCGTTCGGCCGTGTCGACTGATGTTTCGGCCATACCGGGTTGATCTATTGTGAATGGCCTTATTTTGTTCAAAGGACGAGTTGTCTTGCTTGTTTCCTCTACCCTTAAGTCTCGGATTCTCTCTGAATTTCACTCATCACCGATTGGCAGCCATGGTGGTTTCCTGAAAACCTATAAAAGGTTAACTGCAGAATTTTATTGGGTTGGCATGAAAAGGGACGTCCAAGTGTTGGTCTCATCTTGTGATACTTATCAGCGCAACAAGTATGAAATTATGTCCCTAGGAGGTCTCCTTCAATCTTTACCAGTACCGGCCAGAGTGTGGGAGGACATTAGTATGGATTTCATTGAAGGCCTTCCATCTTCTCGTGATGCCAACTCCATCTTGGTGGTGGTCGATTGATTCAACAAGTATGCCCAATTTTTTTCCCACATCCCTTTTCGGCATCTGTGGTAGCTGATGTGTTTGTCAAAGGGGTAGTGCGCTTACATGGGTTCCTTAACAATAACGTCTCTGATCGAGATTAGGTTTTATTAAAGCAACTTTTGATGTGCATTGTTCAAGCTCCGGTGTACTCAGCTCAACTGTAGCACCGCTTATCACCCTCAGAGTGACAGCCAGATCGAAGTGGTGAACCGCTGCGTGGAGACCTACCTTCGATGTTTTGATTCACCAACGCCCCAAGGAGTGGTCAGATTGGCTACACTAGGCCGAATACTGGTACAATACATCCTATTACTCTTCTTTATTGTGTTCCCCCTTTTAAGGTGGTGTATGGCAGAGACCTCCCTCCTGTTGTACGTTATGGCTCCTCCCCCTTGGCCTGTTCTCCTGATATTGATGCACTGTTGCGGGTTCGGCATTTGGCCATTGTTGAGTTACGTGACCAGTTGTTGGTGGTCCCAAAATAGGATGAAGCAACAAGCCGATAAACACCGTCGTGATGTCTACTTTGAGGTCGACGATGTGGCTTATCTCAAGCTGCGCCCTTATCGGCAGCAGGCGATAGCGACGCGTACCAATATGAAGCTGAGTCCTCGCTTTTACGGGCTTTTCAAAGTCCTGGCCCGCGTCGGCTCCGTGGCTTACAAGCTCGACTTACCTCCTACTTCGGGAGTTCACCCCGTTTTTCATGTTTCTCAACTTCGTCCAGTCGTGGGCAACATTCCATTTTCGGCTGACCTTCCCCCCTTGCCTTGGATTCGACAATGGTCTCGGTGGAGCCGGAATTTGTGCTAGCTTATCTCTCGTTGTCCGCAGGCCCGGCCTTCCTGTTTCAGATGCTTCATGGGAGTTGGTGCGCCATGTACGCAAGTCATTTCCAGCATTCCACCTTGAGGACAAGGTGGTTGTCCACCGGGGGAGTAATGATAGGCACCTTATCATCAAGACGTACCAACGCAAGAATAAGAGGTCCATGGGATCACATCCAGTGGGCCAATCGTGTAAGATAAGCAAGGGTCAGTAGGTGTGGTCATACTTCTAGTACATTTTGAGTAGTTTAGTATGTCAGTAAATGTGTATGCACAAAAGGAGTATTAGGTGGTTGGTTATATGAGTGAATGAGTGTTCATTTGTAAGGCATGCTATGTATTGTCAATTTAGGGTAGACTGTTGTCTAGGTGAGAAGAGGAGTCCTCTTTCTCTAGGGTTTTAGATTCATCTCCTTCTATGTTGTATCCATTTCATTTGTTGATCATCAATAAAGTGTGGGGGTTTTTCTCTTTATCAGTCCTAGATCCAGGTTCTTATCACTCTTACACTCTACTCAATTTAATGCGTCGGGTTTGTGTAAAGAGTGATATCATATATCAACATGCAATCTTTTGCCATGTGTACTTAAGTTCTTTGTTGTTAAACCAATGGTTGAAACATTATCAACATTAAAATATGTATGATGCTATGTTACCTATACTCGGGCACAAGTTTCGGATACGGATACGTGTCTAGAGGCCGAATGTCTATACTCCAAATTTTAAGACTCGAAAAGCTCGGCTAGAAGTGTCCAAATATTTGGACACGGGACACGAAAACTATATATTTTATCTATCTTCTATAATTACAACTTACGAATGTATTTCAACTACATAACAACTAAAAATTAAAAAGACATACAATGAAAGATAATTAAGTATGCAACAACCAACAAGATAAGCTGATTTTTTGTAACAAGGAGAGTAAAAACATACCTGAATTTGACTTAGACCAATATTTAGTTATAACTTTCAAGTTTGAACTCCCTTCCCTTTAGAGTTCATAACTTCACATAACTCTTTTGAATAACTTGTAATAATAATTTACAAAATTTATTTAGATTTTAAGCTAGTACTATACTATCAATTAATCACAAAAGAACTAATTAGTAGTGATGGGAATTAAACTACAAACAAAAACAAAAGAGAAAAGAATATTTGGGTAATTCATTGGTGGACGCTTGATAGAGTAATTGATCTTGATCATAAAGCTTAGACAGTAACTTCAAGAAAGTAGTGTGGACTATGAACTAGGAACAACTTTTAACACTTAATAACCAATTAAGTACACCAAATTTCAAAAGAATGTCATGCTCATGCATATCGCAAGTCAAAGATATCAAGTCATCAAAATTGCTAGGAAACTAATTTCATCATTCATCGATCAGGTTGTTCCAACTTCCGATCTCTTCCAAAGTCTTTTATCTTCATCCAATTTTTCTTCAAGAATTGAGACTTACTCCAATTGTGAATCATCAAGTGAAAGGTCATCTAGCTCGGTAAAAGTGGATTCTTCAATGCTAAATTTGTCTCCACCTAAACAAAGATAACAATGTACGAGAATACTATACTAATAAAATTCACAAATAACATTTAAAGGAAAAAATTCAATAGATTAAGCATTTATCAACTTACCCACATCCCAATATTGTAATGCACAAACACTAGGTCTTCGGCTATATTTGTAGTCAATTTATTTCTCTTGATGTTATGAGTAAGAGAATACGTGCTCCAATTTCGTTCACAACATGATGAGGATGTCTGTTGGAAAGCAACTTGAAAGCTAAAACTTGCAACAGTGGGGTAGTAGCATCACGATTAGGCCACCAACGAAGAGGCTCTTCATATGTCCTCGCCTCAATAACACGGGGTTCATTAAAATACCCCATTCCACTTGAAAAGGCCCCATACTCCATGCAAGCTTTACGAAGATCATCTGGATTAGTAAAAAAGTGTTGTAAGCATTTTCTTCTATCTTTAGAAACCTCTTCATCTTCATGAGGTGCTTGTCTTTGAGTTCCATTGCTACCACCTTGAAGCCAAGCATATATTTTGGAACCAAGGAATGAGCCATGCAATGCAAAGGTGTGTTACTTCTATTCTACCTTGATATCAAAATGCCACGAATGGCATTGAAAAATTCAGACTCATCAACAATTAAGTCTTTCATTTCATGCTAAAAAATGATCATCTTAACTTTCTCTACCATAGTATCTCACATGTCATAAACTAAATGCAAAATATGAGCATATGTATCAGCTAATCTTAGCATGTCAATATTGGCTCCGTAAATTGCAGAAAATAATCAAACATTATCCCACCAATCATCATCCACAATACATTGTTTTGATTCACGGGCTTTAAGTTTTATTGATGCTTTTTCTTCCCCGGCATATGCTTTCTGATTCACATCCATGATCATTTTCTCAAGTGCATTCTTGACTTCTTTCAATCGCTTAGTCATTATGATATTTGATGCAAATCTAGTATCTGCAGCTTTCAACAAACTTAACTCTGAATAATCTTGAATAGAGACAAAACCATGCCATGATTAACAATGAAATTGCGAATATTTTGAACATCATTAATCAAGTCGGTGATCCACTTTCAATTAGCATATTGATGAGGATATTTCTCTAAAGGGTCGCAGATGCTTTTCAAGGCCAAATTAAGACAATGAACCAAACACGGTGTCCAAAAAATGCAAGGATGTTTGGCCTCAATCATCAAACCAACGACTTTGAAGTTGCTATCATTATCGGTAACTATTTGAACAATATTTTCTGCCCCAACCTCTTCAATTGCCGACAAAAAAATGTTCGCCACATATTCTCCGTCTTTTACATTTTCACTTGCATCGGCCGACTTCAAAAACATTGCTCCGCCATATGATGCAACCATAATATTAATTAATACCCTTCGATGCCTATCAGACTACCCATCGGAACATATTGATGTTCCTTTTTTCCTCATTGAATCCTTTATTGGTTGGAGCTTCCTATTGACGTGTCTCTTCTTCCGCAAGTAATGTCATTCTTAAATGATCATATGTTAGAGGAGTATAGGCCGACAAGTTGCTATTTGTCAATGTTTCCAAATATTTCAAAAATACGGATTCCTCACCTAATTGAAAGGCAAAGAGGAAGCATAGAACATACGAGCAGATCTTTTATTCGCGGTGTCTTTTTGAGCAATGTTGAACGCATTTTGCAGCGCTCTTAGTCCTTTTCTTTTCTTATGTTGTTGCAAATCGGACCCTTCCGCTAGTGAAACGTAATGATCATTCATTCTTGCTTGAAGCAAAGCATCACACTTTTTTTTTTTCTGCATTCATATGCTCTACTCTAACTCGTTCAAAGGTATAATCAATTAAAGACTTGCAACATTCTAACACCTTGATTTGAAAGTTTGAGGAGATGTGCTTTAACCTTTGAGTTAGAGCCAACTATCTTTTTGTTGCAATAGTTGCAAGACCAAGTTCTATTTCCACCAGGTAGTCAAAGAAATAACCTTAAAATGGTTCCAAAGAGGCTTGTCGTCGTACTCGGGGTCTTGAGCTTTTCCCGGATGGAGTGCTTTCTAGCCTTTGTCCATTAGAGAGCCAACCAAAGAAAGAATCTTATCACAACACCTAGATCTTGCTCAGAAAAATAAGTGTACTCAAAGATGCAAAGTAAAAACGAATGAAGAAAATGTGTAGGAGCTTGCTAGAAGGATGAAGAGGCTGTGTAAACAAGCTTGGGCAGCACCACTGGTCGTTTGGATTTGGAGAAGATGAAAAGTTTTTCTTTTGTTTTTGTTGAGATTCGATGGCTCAAACTCAATGTGAGAGTTGGAATTGGATTTGGAGTCCAATTATGTTTCATGATTGTGCATGTACATGGGACACATGCACTATGTGAGAACGTGATGATAAGATCGTGATCAGAGAAAATTGATTTGAAGTCAAGAACTAAGTTAAACTTTGGGTTGGATTTCATTAGGTAACAATGAAGAAATTGTAGTTCGACTCATGCTTAACAGTTGACATATATTGTAGAGACTATAAATATTGAAGTGCATTGGTATGGTGAACCAAGAAAAATATGTAGCGTTGCGGGAGGTGCTTGAGTGAGCCGCGAGTGTGTTGTAGCGTACAGGCATGCGAGCGGGTACGTGACACAATGAGATTGAATCTTGTTGGGGGTTCCATCTGGGGTTTAGATAGAAGATGTTTTTCATTTGTGTAAACTGTTGATAGTGGATTGCCTTGTTTTTTGGCCGTGGTTTTACCTTGATTTTGGGGTTTTCCGCGTAAATTCTTGTGTTAATTTTTTCTTTTTGGTTTATACATATCTTTGTGCGTATACGTGTGACTGTGATCTTAGGTATTCCGCGGTGATTGTCACAACGAATTGGTATCAGAGCCAAGATTCATATTTGGAGGCTGCACTATTAAGGTGAAGTTTCAGAGATGTCGAAGTACACAAGTGCGATGACGTTCGATGTGGAGAAGTTCGACGGGAAGATGAATTTTGTCTTGTGTCAAATTCAAGTTAAAGATTTGTTGATTCAATCTGGGCTACGTCAAGCGTTGAAGCGTCGTGGGAAGGAAAGTGATGAGAATTGGGAAGAGTTGGATTTGAGGGCGGCGAGCGTCATAAGACTCAATTTGGCAAAGAATGGTTTTTTCGAGCATGAGGAATATTTTTTCGGCAAAAGGTCTTTGGGAGAAATTGAAGACTATCTATATGACGAAAAGCATGTCAAATCGTTTCTACCTGAAGGAACGGTACCATCACATGAAGATGGATGAAGGTACAAGTATTACTGATCATCTTAGTGCTCTTAACGAGATTGTCTCGGAACTTGAGGAGTTGGGAGAGCAAGTCAGTGATGAGGATCAGACGTTCAAACTCATATGGTCACTTCTGCCTTCGTTTAAGCACATGAAGCCAACACTGATGTACGGGAAGGAAACAATCAGTTTAGCAGAGGTCATTGCCATGTTAATATCTGAGGAAAAATTGTTGAAAGGTAAAGACAATGGTTCATCTAAGAACTCTGGTTTGGTAGCTGCTGGGAAGGGTTCCAAGAAGTACGAGAACGTGGTCTGATGGAGATGTGGTCAAGCCGGGCATCTCAAGAGAGACTGCGAGAATAGAAAGGTGAAGGAGCAGGTTCGGCAAAAAGCTCCAATTCAACAAAGGGGGATTCCGATGTTGAAGGTGATGACGCTGTTAATTTGTTAGTTTTCAAGACTGATAGTAATTATCTTATGTATCCAACAAAAAATGTGATTGGTAATCAGAAGGGAGAATGAGTAATTGACAGTGAGGCTCATGACATGTGTGTGTAAGTAAGGCATGGATTGGTAATTATGCAAGTTGTGCGGGTGACAAAGTTATGTTGATGGCTGGCAACTCTCTCCGATTGATATTGAGAGTCGGTGAAGTTCAATTGAAGTCGTTTGACGGACGCGTTATAACGCTTCGAGAAGTTTGACATGTGCCGAGTTGTACTCAAAATCTAATTTCTCTTTCCGAATTAGATTCCAAAGGCTACGTACTCCGGACGAGGTGGAGTATTGATAATATATCGGTAGTCTTCATTGGTCATGAAAGGCGTGAGGAAGGACTTGTTTGTTTTGGTAAAGAAACATGGAGCAAGATTTGAGCCTCAAAAGTTGATCAATAAGTGGGTTCTGGTTATTGGTAAGTCCAAACAGGCTAGATTGGACTTGGTACATTCTTAGTGTTGAGAATGGTGGCCAAAGTGGGTGGGGTGGCAAGAGCAAGGTAGTGAGTTTTCACCAATGTCAAGATTTGTTGAGATTCGGTGGCTCAAACTCAATGCGAGAGTTGGAATTGGATTTGGAGTCCAATTTTGTTTCATGATTGTGCATGTACATGGGACACATGTACTATATGAGAACGTGATGATAAGATCATGATGGGAGAAGTTTGATTTGAAGTCAAGAACTAAGTTAAACTTTGTGTTGGATTTAAATACGTAACAATGAACAAATTGTAGTTTGACTCATGCTTGACAGTTGACATACATTGCTGAGACTAAAAATATTGAAGTGCTTTGGTATGGTGAATCAAGAAAAATATGTTGTGTTGCGGGAGGTGCTTGAGTGAGCCGCGAGTGTGTTGTAGCGTACAAGCCTGCGAGCGGGTACGCGACAAAATGAGATTGAATCTTGTTAGGGTTTCTATCTAGGGTTTAGATAGATGATTTTTTCCTTTGTGTACAAAAGTATTGATAATGGATTGCCTTGTTTCTTACTCGTGGGTTTTTCACTGATTTTGGGGTTTTCTGCGCAAATTCTTGTGTTCATATTTTCTCTGTGGATTATTTATCTTTGAGCGTATATGTGTGACTGCGATCTTGGTTATTCCACGGCGATTCGTCGCAACATTTTGCATAAAAAAGGTTGTAATGAGGAGAGGTTGTGGGTTGATTAGTTCTTACTGGCTATATTGTATTTTTGTCTACAATGTCAAGAGAATGCCTTTCCAACTTTAAAGTACATGATGGTACTGTTCGCCAATAACAACACGCCATGTGGTGAAAAGATTAAAAGTGGGGAGGGTAAAAGTGTAAAAGCAAATCTATATCATACACGTGACGTCTTGCTATTGGTAGACATTACCAACATTACATTCCGAACAATAGCAAATCCCCCGTCTTTTCACTAGACATGCATTTAATGCAAAGAAGATTTGAAAGTTTTATTTTAATTTTTTTTTTTGCCGATAAAGCATTTGGATCATCTACATGTGAATGTAGTATATAATTTTATTTATTGTAACAAAAAATATATCGTACGCGTGACGTTTTCCTATTGGTAGACATTACCATCATTACATTCCCAAGATTAGGAAACCCCTTCCTATCTTTTCACTATACATGCATTTACGCAAAAAAGATTTTAAAGTTTTATTTTAATTTTTTTTTGTCCACAAAACGTTTGGATCATCTACATGTGAATGTAGCATATAATTTTATTTAGAGCACCACTATGTTCACCTCAATTGTTTATGAGGGCACCCTAAAATGCATGTAAATTGGTACACTTATGGGTTGCCCTCATAAACAATTGAAGTGCACGTAGCGCCGCTCTTTATTTATTGTAACAAAAAAACGTATGTTTTTTATTTAAACTTAAACTTTTATAAATTTGTTTTTAAACTAATAAAGTAAAAAAAAATTGGACCTCCAAAAAATATAAGAAATTTGTGTTTCAATTCTATATTCATATTTTTTTTTCATACTTTAATGCAATTTAATGGTGAAATAACAAATTATTAATGTCCATGTATACGTAGTATCTATTATTAGCTGTGAAATAAAAATACATCTCTCTGCTTATAAAAGTACATTTCTACATGTAATTAAGTTTATCCTTATGTATGTTTATGTTGAAGTTTATTTGGTTGATCATTTATATATTTTTATTCTCAAATAGGGCTAATTATGTACGACAAAACTTAATAATATAGTACGACACCTCACTTAAAGTGATACCAATAAATTAAGACTTTATAGTTTGACTTAAATATGTATTATGGCTTATAGGAAGGTAACATAGTGTAGTCGACCATCTCGCCAATTGTGGCCTTACTAATACTTAACAAGTACTTACCCCAATACAACAACAACAACAACAACAACAACAACAACAACAACAACATAGCCTCAGTCCCAAATTAACTGGGGTCGGCTACATGGATCAAACTTTTCCATTGTGCTCGATTAAGTGCAATTGATGGTGAGCTTTGCAAACCATTCAAATCCCATTTAATTAATGCATCCCATGTTAACTTTGGTCTGCCCCTACCTCGTCGAATTTCTACAGTTTCTATTGAGTCAAGTTTTCTAGTTGGGGCATTTGTAGGCCGTCTTTGCAGGTGACCAAACCATCGCAACCGCCCTTCCCTAATCTTTATCAATTGGTGCTACTCCTACTTGTCTTTGAATTTTTATATTTCTTATTCTATCTTTACGAGTTTTACCACACATCCACATAAGCATCCTCATTTCTGCTACGTTCACTTTAACAAGTACTTACCCCAATCAAATAATTTAATTTTAACTTAACTAATTGAATTATTAGCTTTAAGCTAATAACATTTTTTGATAGATTAATAATGCATATAAGTTTTTCTTAAGTAAACTAATTTTATAAGTTAATTACATTATATTACATGGTAAAAATATTTAAGTATAAACCCTAAATCCTAAGTTTATCCTTATGTGTGTTTATGTTGAAATATTTTTGATCAATCTTTTATATATTGTTATTATCAAATCAGGCAAATAATGTGTGACAAAGATTAGTAATAGACTATGACGCTTTACTTAAAATGATGCCAATAAATCAAGACTTTATAGTATAATTGAAATACGTGCTATGGCTTATAGGAAGGTAACATAGTGTGGTCGATCATCTCGCCAATTATGGCCAAGCAGATACTTAATAGACAAGTACTTACACCAATCACATAACTCAATTGTAACTTAATTAATTGTATTATTAGCTTTAAGCTGATAACATTTTTTGATAGAGTAATAATGTGTATAATAATGCAGGAATAGAGGAGAGAAATCAAGTAGAAGAAGAGAAAAGGAATTTTAGCAAATATCAATTTTATTTAATGTTCTATACCATAAAACTTAACGTAAACACCTATATATACGACCAAGGACCTAAAACTCCTAATACAATTAGGAATTTGAAGTTTGTAGGAATTTGAAGTTCTAATTACTTTCTAAAATTACATTAAATAAAGTGACGAAAATAATTAAAACTTGGTAATTCTAATAATACAAAACTTCTAATGAAATAGAAACTTCTAATCCTAATCAAAATAGAAACTAAACTTCTAATCTTACAAGGAATCCAACAAAGAAACTCATAATCTAAATCAATCTTTACTTCTACGCTTGTAATGTTTTGGATAACGCTTCGCACGTCCTACATCAATTCCTCCCGGCTTGAAAGAGCTCGACTCCAATGAGTTAACAACAAGGTAGTTCTCCAAAAGATCACAATCCTGACATATGAACTCATACTTAGAAATCCATGAAGCATCAGAAGTTGGACGATTCCTCCAAGTCACCAAATATCTACGATATCTACCATAAGATGAAGACACCTTCTCATCATCTAATACATTAGCAATATGCTCAAAAGATGCGGAAGTAGGTGGAAGGCATGGCTCTGAAGCTAACTAGGTTACTTCTTGCACACATGAGTTAAGTGTGGCTGCACCAAGAAAGTTCAGTGGGACAGCGGATAAAACACCTTATAAGCACGCAACAACAATAGCAAATCATCACTGTTACATCCCCAAAACTGCAACACAAAATGCCAAAACTGCAACACAACGCCAAAACTGTAACACAACGACAACACCACCAGTAGAATTGAGCACTGCTATGTGCACCTCAATTGTTTATGAGGGCACCCCAAAATGCATGTAAATCGCTACACTTTTGGGGTGCCCTCATAAACAATTGGGGTGCACATAGCACCACTCGTAGAATTTTGTAACACTATGCAGAATTTTGCGGAACAATATATATTGCCACGGAAAAAACACCACCAACAACAAAAGAATATGCAGCAGCCACCAAGAAAGCAGAGTGACAACACAACGGAATAAAAAGAGAAAGAAAGGAAAGAATATGAAGGAGAGAGAAAAAAAGAATGAAAGAACCTCTTGCTTAAGAGAGAAAGAAAGAAAGGGAAGAAGGAGGAGCTCTAGAACCTAGGCTCTGATACCAAATTAATGGAGGAATAGAGGAGAGAAATCAAGTAGAAAAAGAGAAAAGGAATTTGAATAAATATCAATTTTATTCAATGTTCTTTATCATAAAATTTAACGAAAACACCTATATATACGACCAAGGTCCTAAAACTCCTAATATAATTAGAAATTTGAAGTTCTAATGACTTTCTAAAATTACATTAAATAAAGTGACGAAAATAATTAAAATTTAGTAATTCTAATAACACAAAACTTCTAATAAAATAGAAATTTCTAATCCTAATCAAAATATAAACTAAACTTCTAATCTTATAAGGACTCCAACAAAGAAACTCATAATCTAAATCAATCTTTACTTCTACGCTTGTAATGTTTTAGATAAAGCTTCACACGTCCTACATCATATAAGTTTTTCATTAAGTAAACTAATAATATAAGTTAATTACATTACATGGTAATGCTATTTAAGTATAACTTAAATGGACTATTAATTTTGAGTTAATATTATAATCAGTTGCATTATTTGTATGAAAATTATTTAAGTGACATTATATATATATATTGAATAAAAAGATGAAAACTTATAATTATTTGATAAAAAAATTGTGTAAGTGATTCTATAGTTTATATATGAAGTTGGATTACTCTTTTCAGGCCAACCTAGATCCTTACATTGCTCAAAATTTTATGTTATAAAAATCCACAAGTCTAATTACATCCAATTACAAGTCTGGCTTTGTTGTGCTTATTAAAACAAACTTAATTATGTATTTCACTTTCAGTAAAAAGCTATGTATCGCCATGTATATTAATTTTTATATAAAATAAGATTTTTTTTTCTATGACAGAATAAATAAATTTTATTTTGACAATTAGACTCGGAATTATTATTTTTATTGTAAATTTTAAAAGAATAAATACAAGTTTTTTGGTGAATATTTTTACTTACAATTGTAAAATTCTTAACTATTTCTTTCCACGTTAATAGAAGAATAATTATATCTTTTACAAGTATATTATTTCTTTTAAATAAAATCATTAGAAATATGAATACTCTTTTGAGAATTTCTTTAGTAAAAGTTTGGCGTGTTTTTTTTTTTTTAATTGAAGCCCAAGAAATGTGTTTTTAAAAATACATAATTTAAAAATATTTACAACTTATGTTACTGTATTATTTAATAGTTTTTAAGACCTAAAAGGTTAATGCAATACTTGTTAAGAAATTACAAAATATATTTTTTTCCTTTTTCTTTTTTAATTGTAATGTAATGTCTTTCTATATATATGTATTATATATGGAATATGTTTGTTTGTGTATATATATCTATAATAATTATTTATAAGTGACCTTTATATAATTTTTTTTTGAGAAACTTTTTTATGTATATAATTAAATTGGTTTTTAATATAAATAATTAAAATAAAAATACTAGATACCTTAAAAGAGTGTTTGTTTCAATATTTATTCTTTTATGAAAAAGATTGAGTATCATACTTATACTATGTACATTTGCTACCTATTCAGAATTTTTTGAAAGGGCATTGAGAATCTGAGATATGGGACGCATATAATGTGTGCTAATTCTAATTATTATAAAAAATGTATTATGTTACTCCATCACTTTCTTTTATTTAATTTGATGACATATAATATGAAGCGTAGGATTCAGAATCTAGAAAAGTAAGTGTTTTTAATTTTTTTCTCATATTGTGGGTAAATCTATTCTTAGAAAAAACATGTGAATTTTGAAAAAAAAAAAAAAACCATGAAGATCAACTGTAGCACTTCTCTTTGTTTCAGAAATATTATAACACTTCTGGTTGGTAAAAAAAGTTACTACTAGAGTTACTATTCTATTCATTACTTGGTGCACAAGTTAATTAAAAAAATCAAATACAAAGTTGACTAAAGAAAGCTAGAGTAACACCATTCATTCTCTAGGCTAGTATGTGGGCTTTAACACTACAATCGCATCCACTATTCATCTTCTTCAAGACTTCAACTTTCATCTTCTTCTCTGCAGCTTATCTTTTCTTTGTAAACTAGTGTTGGAGATCTCGTCACAAGCAACCCTACGCACCTATGAAAACCAAATGAAAGATATGTAAGATTGTAAGTTTACATTTCCGTTATGCATCGACTGAAATTGAAAGCCTTAAAACCCTATCCGCGCCACAGTCATTTGTGGGGGGATTCGACACATATCCAATGTCCGAGTTCGAGTCAAGTCGTGTTATCACGGGTGCTCCACCCCAAACTGTCGAGTCCAGGTAACACATGTATGATGTCATTAATCTAAAGATGGATTAGTGTCAATGAGTATCCCAACCAAATAGCTTTGCGTTCATTAGCGTTTTTGCAACATACTCAGCCCCACAAGTGGATAATTCAACAACATAATGCTTATTTGAAAGTAAGGAGAAATTGTGGAACCATAACCATATGTAATTTTATCTTCTTGTTTTCCTCCCCAATCACAGTAGAATAACTAAGCAAGCGACAATCTTCTGAAGCTGAATAAAATAACTACAATCACATATTTAACTTCTTCATGCCTCGTGCGGATACCATCATCACTCTTGTTAACCTAGATTCTAGAAGTCGAGGAAAACATCAAGATTCAAGTCAACATTTGTCATTTCAAATTGCCACTTCCTTAGTGCTTTGATGTTTTTGATCATGTTTGATACCATTTTCATAAGCCCATATCTCATTAACTAATTAGGCATATTCAGAAACCATGATGTGTGTTTTGTACATACCATTTAAGTGGACTAAACAAGTGATTGTGAATAGAAAATTAGAACTTTGGACGAATAATTTAGAATCTAAAGGTTTTAAGTTGAGTAGCACTAAGATTGATTACATGCATTGTTAATTTACAAATAATAGAGATCAAGTTAGTGAAGCAATAAAATTAGGGGGACAGAGAAGTTCCTATGGTGACCTTATAGACATTTATGATCAATCGATGATCATATCGAATATGCCATTACACTCAAAATTAAGGCTAGATAGAAGAAGTGGAGGACTACAATAGGTTTGATATGTAACTAAAATATCCATGTTAAGTTGAAAAGCAATTGCTACAGGATTGCAATTAGGCCAATAATGCTTTATAGAAGTGAATGTTTGCTATTACATAAGTAACACATACATAAAATGAGAGTATTAGAAGTGTAAAAATTTGTAAAAATATAATAAGAAATACAAAGATTAAAAAAAGAGTGGAAGCATTAATCGACGCAAAAGTTAGAAGAGGATAGTTGCTATGGTTTGGACACATCCGAAGGCAGCCTACAAATGCCTTGACTATAAGACCCTACATAGTAGGAATTGAAGTGATTCGACGATATAAAGGTAGTAGACCTGAAAGTGTGTTCGTAAAACACTGTCCATAGGCCTGATTGAAAGGATCCATCCTTTTATTTAAAGCTTGTGATGTGTGCGTTAAGCACAAAAAGTGCTTTTGTCATATTTGAAACTATCTTGGTTGCCCTTTCACATTTGTCTATCAAGTTGCTTCTCATAAAGTTTGTCATCTAGGTTCCCACTTAGAAAGGTTGATGTTCCATCTATCTGATATTGCTTTTGATGCGATGTGGGTCGGATTTACGTTTCTAGTATTTCTTGGCAGCAATGGTAATTGAAAATCACATGGCCAACATGTTCAAACACCTTCTGATGATCGAGTCTTGGCCTCTACTCGTAGTTTTTGGTCACAATTATTGAGCATCCTTTTAGTTTTGAAAACATTTTTGATGCCAATATCTTATTCTCTTTATGAATAACATGTCCCACCTATCTTTCTTCTAAATGGTGTTTTTAGATCCATTAAATCAATTGGACATTTTTCTTGTACAACTTCCTTAAAACTAATGAGATTTGAGTCTGCAAACTTGGCATAATGCACAAATTACCATCATTGTCAATGACACGATTGGACTTCAAATGAAACTCAAACGTGATAACGAAAAGCAGGAAATTCTAATTTAGGTTAAACTCTTAACATTTTCAGTCATCAAGAAGTGAATATTAGCTTTCTCCTTCACATGTGGGATCTGATTTACCTGTTACATGGTCAATTAAAACTTTTTGGTAATGAATTCGAGTAATTTTATTTTTAGCCAAGCAATATATGGATTTCATCTAAGGGTCATTATCACGGCACAATAGTTGTGATTTAGTAGAACTCTCCTAGCAAAATTTGTAATGCTACCATGTTCATATGTACAGTATAACCTGGAAAAGTGGAAAATAAACCTTTGCCGTTGAACTTTCCACTTTGAGAAAATCTTTGGATTGGAAGTGTTTTAAGCTCAAAACTGTAATATTTACCGTTTTATTATTTGGGTAAATGAATTTGTTCGTAGTATGCCTCCGTATTAATTGATCATATTTGTTTGGGGAACACTACCTGGTACACTCTTAATTTTGCACCTTCATAATGAATTCTATTTCTAGATCAAACAACTGATCCTTTGTGCAACTATGCCAAATATGTTGTCTTGAGATTTAATTATTCTAATTCCAGTGAGTTCTGATTTTACTGTCTATAGAGGCCTTTTGCATCATTCAAAAATAAATAAATAAATAAATAAAATTAAATAATTAAAAAAATTATTTTTTTAATGTCAAGTTAATGCTGTGACCAAATTTCCTTGAATTTTTCTGAAGAATGGTGAATACTGAACAGGGCGAGTCCTAAGTAATTCCTTCTCAAAGTCCTAATTACTGTTGACTCGAATGTCTAAATTGAGAACCAATGTCTGTTTAATTTGCTTGCTAAAATTCAGTGTACGCTCTTTTGTGATAATCCATTCTAGTCATTCATAACTGCATTAAACATTTTCATTCTTAATTGGTATAGTTATGTGTTTTTCTTTCTCAAGTTTATTTCATTTGCATTGTCTTATTTCATGTTCTCTGGTCAGGCAGAATTCCTGTTCGGTTGTATGTAAGGAGTGTTGGTGACGATGTTGATGATTTTGGAGATATAACTCCTGTTGATAACTGGGATGAGATATCTTATGTTAATAGACCGCTTGAGTTTCATGATGAAGATGGTAAGTTCTTGTTTATCTGTCATTTGTATGCGAACCTTTGAATGGTTATCCTCACTTCTCTGTATCTTGCTACTGTCTATGCTAGTTTTCATTCAGGACAAATAGGAATTTTTTTTTCGTCGTGTTGCTTTGCTTAGAACCAGAGCAGATCAAGCAAGTGCAGAGAGTTATTGAGGTCTACACTTTTTATAATTTTATGTTTTAGATTTATCTATGAATCAGCAGTTTTTATAAAATTAAGCAAGTAATCTTAGAATCCAAGTTACATGATACCAGCTGACTAGTTGGGCTAACTGGCTTACACTTAGAATTATTTAATATATTTGTTACTTAGGATGGTAGATTGGTATCATGTTGCCTCCAAATGTATTTGAAGATCAAGCTAAAAAAGAGAAATGTATTTGAAGTGGTTATCAATTGCTTGTATAGGCCACATATTGTTTCCAATAAAAAAAAAATGCTTGTCGAGGCCATTTAGGATTGCAATGTGTTACCAATTTACCATTTTCTGTTTGTTATCTTATCTATATGTTTTGTAACTTGCCGGATCATGCAAAGGTAAATTAGTATGTAGATAGCTGTTTTATACAATATAAGTGGAAGAAAATTGCAAGATATTGTTCCTAGCAGTATCTGTTTTTACAACTTGTCATGAATTTTTTTTTCGGAAATAAAATAGAAATTTCATTAATCATGTCAAAAGGAAAAATGGAGAAGATGCCATGTTACTTGTCTAGTTGACCAACTAGGTGATTAGGTGGAAATGCTTGAATGATCGTTGTGGTGATTTAGCTATGAGATTAGTCACATTGATATCTGATACTATTTTTGGCTCTGTGCTCTGTAGGTAAACTATTGACTTTATATGACGCGCTTAAAAGCGTTCTTCCTGAATTGTTTGAAGTTGAGCCTTCAATCGCCCAAGAATCATCTAGAATGGATATTGAAGAGTCGAGGACAACTGAGACTACTTCGAACCCCCAAGACTTAGAAAATGCAATCAATTCAAGGTGCAAAGAGACGAAAGAAACACCAGATAAATGCCAATCACAGTGTTTTCCATATAGGAAAACTGAAATCAAACTCGTGCGCATCCAAGGGATTGAGCCCAAACTTGTTATCCCTTTTGCTTGGGTGGTAAAGAACTTGACAAACCCAGATCATTTTCTCCATATCTCTGTTTTTGTGAATGCTTCACGGGATCAACCGACTTAAGATGAAATGCTGTTCCATTTCCGTCTCATTCCATTATGTGAATAAGATTCTTAATTATTCTTTAAACCATGATTTTGATTCCACTGCTAAAAATGTACAAGAGTAGTTGCTTTTTTTTTTTTTTTAATTGTTTGAAGGTGTTCATTGTTTTATTTGTGTACAGTGTCATTACATCATATACCCTTTGTGGTTATTAGTTCATCATGTATTTAATCATGTCATAGTTTTCCAGCTATGGACCAATTTATCACGGTTTGTGTTTATGAGTGGCTCAATTGTGTGTCAGTTTTCTATGTAGACAATTATTGGCAAGAGAAATTCTTCAGTGTAAAATTTGCTCGAATCGAGTGCCAGTCTTATCGATACTCTAATTTAAGGTCATTTTTGCAATAACCAATCTTGACGTCTTTTTTTTCTCTGAAATAGATATGACATTTTCTTCTTTCTACACATTGAGAGGTTTTTGAGTTGCGTAGTTAAACCTTTGAAGAAGAAAGTTCAGTTATTGAACTTAAAACATAGTTGTCTGTACAAACTAGGTCTTTAAGTACTGTTTAGTAAGATGTTGAAAATCTAGAAGGCTATAACACAAAAATTAGTGTCATTATCTAGACATCCTCACTCACTGGTTGAAAGTAGAAAGAAGGTATTACTGTTGGGGAATGTGTAGGCCTAGTATCAGGCTCACTCAACCCATAATTGAACCGTCACAAAATGCCAAACAGAAAAGGCTTCAATGCTCGTTGAAGAAACTAAGGCCTGTGATAAATCCAAGAAGAGTATTGTATAGCTTTGGAGCAAAAAGCATTGTGAACTTCACCATAACATAGCTAACAATAGTTGGAGAACAAGGCTACTAGCTTCAAACTGTCCTATAAAATTGTGATGGTCTTCCACCTACACACATGTATATCTGAAAACAAAGGCAGAAGAAGAGAATTCGACTGCAAAACCAGGAAAAAAAAAATGTCGAAGAATGATGAGGTTATCTTGTTGGATTTCTGGGCCAGTCCATTTGCCATGAGAGTGAAGATTGCCTTGGCCGAAAAAGGAATCAAGTTTGAAGCAAGGGAGGAGGATATTATGGCGGGCAAGAGTGAGTTGTTGCTCAACTCCAATCCTTTACACAAGAAAGTTCCTGTCTTGCTGCACTATGGGAAGCCTATTTGTGAGTCTGCCATCATAGTAAGCTACATTGATGAGGTCTGGCCTTTTCCAGCACTGCTTCCTACTTGCTACTACGCTCGCGCACAGGCCAGGTTCTGGGCTGATTTCGTAGACAAGAAGGTTGGCTTTCACCCTTACTAGTGCTATTCTTGTATGTATTACTCGTCGTATTTGTCTTGCATGTGGTTGGTCATCAATTGACAAGGCTGTCTAGCTTTAACTTAGTATTGTGCACTTTGCATCTTAATTGAAGTCATGGACTTTATCTCATATGTATCTCTTTTCCCCATGACCATGCACAACTGCTATTGCGATCCCTGGTTTTGAAAAATGTTTTAACTTACCTTCAAGTCAGATTTATGAAGGGTAGACTGAATGTGTCAAGTCTTCAATTTTGTGGCTGCATCATCTTCTCCTTTTTGCATATTTAGCTCTGAAACATTCTTGAATCTGCTTCCTACTTGCTACTATGCCCGCACACAGGCCAGGTTCTGGGCTGATTTCGTAGACAAGAAGGTTGGTCTTCACTCTTGCTATTGCTATTCTTGTATGTATTACTCGTTGTATTTGTCTTGCATGTGGTTGGTCGTCAATTGACAAGGCTGTCTAGCTTTAACTTACGGGAAGTGATGCACACACGGGTCGCACAGCCGATGTGGTGCCCCTGTGGCGCTCCTTTTTCAGGTGTGGGGCCCGGGTAAAAGGACATAAAAGGGGTGCCACATAGGCTGTGCGCCCCTTGTGTGTGTGCTCCCTTTGTGTCAACCAAACATTTTCCTTAACTTATTACCTCGATCCTGTACTTTGCATCTGAGTTGAAGTCATGGACTAGATCTCATATATATCTCTCTTCTCCATGACTATGCACAACTGCTATTACGATCCCTGGTTTCGATAAATGTTTTAGCTTCCCTTCAAGTCAGATTTATGAAGGGTATACTGAATGTGTCAGTCTTCAATATTTTGGCTGCATCCTCTCTTTTCGGCATATTTAGCTCTGAAATATTCTTGAATGCATCTGAAATATTTTGAGGAAAGGTGCTACGGGTATCACTTTGCATATCGTGTTTTTAATGTCAGTATCACTTAAATGTTTATAAATCTATCCACTTGTGATCTGCTTCTTGGCATAGTTATTTGACGGAGGATGCGGCATATGGAGGAACAACGGAGATGCATTGGAGCTGGGAAAGAAAGAGTTTATCGAGATCTTGCAGGTGCTAGAAGGAGCACTTGGTGGGGACTTCTTTGGTGGCGATAACTTTGGTTTTGTGGACACCATTGCCATCCCGCACGCCTCTTGGTTTTACGCTTATGAGCAATTCGGAGGTTTCAAGGTAGAGGACGCGTGCCCAAAACTCTCAGCTTGGATCGAGAGATGCTTGAAAAGGGACAGTGTCGCCAAGTCGCTTCCTGACCCTTCGAAAGTTTACGAGTTTCTTTGCATGTTCAGGAAGATGAATGGCCTTGATTAGGTGGTCTAGCTTGTTAACTTTGACAATCAATGCCCCTGCTTTTATGTTAGGTTTTTCTGTTGAAGTCTTCATGTGTGTCCTTTCTTTCTTGAATGCATCTGAAATATTGTAACAGTCCTTTCTCATGAGACCAAGCGAAATGGGAGAAAAATAAGTGTCTTTTTTCTGGTAAATGTTAGAGACCTGCGTTCCTTTGTATTGGCAATTTATAAATAAGTATATGGAGCATACTTGGTTATTGGTATCTCTACGAATAGACAAAGCATCCGTAATACCCGAATTAACATTGCTACCCCACGGTCCGTGGCCTCGAACGCCATGTGAAGAGCCACTTCAGATTATACGGAGTCATATGATTGCATCTGATCCAATTAAATTCAATTCATGAAATCTTGAAAAATTCATCTGTGCAGTCCTTTGCTTAATGAGGACTTAACTGAATCAACTTACTCGAATTGACATTTTAGAACGAGTATCCATTTTGTTGGAGATGTATGGACCAAAATAATAGTTCTATATTGATAAAGTGAGATTTCATAGTGAAATTTATAAGTGTGGATCTCTCATCAATTAGTATTGAGGCATTTTGAGATAAAATTTCACACCTATGAATTGAAGGTGGTTAAGTTGGGTACAATATTAGTATTAACAGAGATCTATAGATTTGCTATATGAGACCTCTTTTAGATTTCGGCCCAAAGTCCTAACGAATATCCACAGGTTCACAGAGAAGTGTCAAGTCGAAATACATGATGAAGTATGTAAGTGCATATCTCTCCTCAATTAGTACCAAATGCCTTTTGAATTAAACATATGAATTGAAGGTTGTTAACTTAGGGTCAATATCACTATTAACGAAAATCCATGGATTCACACAGGTTTGTGAGGTGGGAAATTTAACATGGAATATAGTCGACGGTTCGTTTGAGACCTGAGAGAAGAGTTACCTATGAATTGAAGGTTGTTAATTTGAGATCAATATCGCTATATTGACAGAAATCCATAAGTCCAAGCAGGTGTGCAAAGCGGGAAATTTAAAATGGTATTAGAGCCAACGATTCGGTTGAGACCTAGGAGAAGAGATACCTTGGATGCGTTTTGGTCCACGGTGGAGTGTTGGAAATGTGTTAACTGAAATAATATTCTGTGATGGCCCTAAAATCTGAGGCAAATCAGGCACTGCCACAACGCCGGACACGTAACCGGTTCATGCTACGTCACCTACACACCCGTCCATAATGGCATGCTAACTAGCCATCTAACAACCGACTTAATCTATTTTGATGTTTAAATAATTAATTTGTCGAAATAAATTAAGTTATAAAGTTTTATAACTTAACTTGTTTGTTTTGATTCATTTAAGTTGTTTTAATGGAAGAAGTCTTGATAGTATGCAAATAAGTAATGCAAAGAAGTATTGCATTGATTAACTAACCTACGGGGTGGAAACCCGACAAAAGGATACCATGTATATCAATGACGACGACAAAAAGATATAGTAAGAGTCAATATACAAGTATCAGGGAATATGTCTCCCAAAATGATCCCAAGAAATAGTATACATAAATACAAACACCTACAAGTGGAGCTACTGGGGGCTCTCTAAATCAAAGGTAATCCCCAAACACCGCCTTCCCTAGCTCGTTGTAGGATCTGAGATTTGTCACCAAATTGTAACAAGTTTTTGGTGAATAAATCTTATAGAAATTCAGTTAGTATTCACAAAAAATCCAAATAAAGCGGCTACAATTCATGCAGGTAAGGTAAATGAAAAGAAATGTAAAGCACGAATATAAGTCGCTGAGATAAACAAGAATATGGAATGCGAATATTGTGTATAGCTATTGAGCCCTGGGAAGAAAATACTGAACCAAGAAGTCCCTGGTGGCAAGGTAATCCCCGCCTCTTCTTCATGGTAGAAACTAGAAACTCTTTTGGTCGGAAGTTAGACTTCCGTCTAATGCCTCGTAAGAGAGGAACTCTGTGACGGAGGTAAGCCTCACGTAATGCACTATCCGAATCCTTGACTTATGGAGACAAGCCTTACGTGTAGTCTAAGGAATGAAAATACCTTACGACAACTACCAGATCCTCATCAACGAGAGTTTCGAGTTGAGGTCATATCGTCCATTCAACCATACATAGATACAAGTGAGAATGGAGTGCAATGCAAGCCTACACTGGCGCATGAAAATAGTAATAGCATTTAATATTATTGAATGAAAATAGAATGCTAAACTGACGTTCTCTTCTGTTTGCTTACTTCGAGGGTCGTGAAAATCGCTTTGAAATGACTCACTCGCTCATCGAACTGCACACCAGAAACTCGACTAGCCTAATGTCCCTGGTGTCCAATTATGTCACTTTAAATATTTTAGAGTCATAGTTAGTTGATTTTATAATGTACTCCCCCCGGTAAAAAATATAAGTATTTTTAGCAAAAACTTATTGGTCAAAATTATAAGTTATTTTCGAAATTCGAGAGTGTATTTATTTATTTTTACCAATTATGCCCTAAGATAATTCGAATATTTATGATTCTTCAATTCTTCAATTCATTTAAGGTCAACAGGCGTATATGTAAATATCACATGTAATTAAGGCTGTCTTAATTCTTGTGCCCTTACCTTAGACGACTTATATTTCTTACTGGAGGGAGTAAAGAAAAAAATTAAAGTTTTATTCCAAATCTTAGTCTTGACACATTTTACGGATTATACAAAGGTGCCAAACGATGAAAAGTCTCGAAACCTAGTTTTCTAGTTTTTTCCAATTCTTATATTTTTTCTCTAATTTTTTTTTTAATTTTTCTATAATTTTCTATCCATTTTCCTATTTTTCTGTAATTTATTTTATTTAAAGTTTATTTAATTTAATTTATTAAATATTTAATTTTTATAGGGAGTTGGGCCCTGAATCAGGACCAGTTTGAGCTAACCGATTGCCCGAGTTTGGGTCGGCTTGGCCCGACTCGCCTGGGATTGGGTTGTTTCAGCCCAACCTGCTCAGGTTTAAGCTGGCTCAACACAAACACCTTGGGTCTAGGTTGGCTTAGCAAGACCTGCCCGGGCCTAGGCATCAAGGCTCGCCCCGCTGGGGGTAGCTCAGCACAGAACCTCGTTACCCTCCTCTAAATTTGTTTTTGGAGAGATGAAACAAATTTCTTTTTTTTTTTAATCAAAACAACAATAACAACTCCATAAATAACACTACATCACCATTAAAGCTCCCAAACTCCTCCAAAAATCCATTAACAACAACTAACACCTACCTTGATCTAGAAAAATTGGTGGCAAGAGCTGCCAAAAAGGGAGAACATCGCGAGAAAGGTGAAAGATAGAGTTGAGGGAGCTCTCGAGAGTGAGAGGAGGAAGGAGAGTTGGTGAAGAAGCAAACAGAAAATGAGAGAGAGAATTGGTTAGAGAGAGATAGAGAGAGAGGGAGAGAGAGAGAGAGAGAGAGAGAGAGAGAGAGAGAGAGAGAGAGAGAGAGGTGGGGTACGTATGTGTTCTCTAAACCTTTTGACTAGTCGGAACACACGCACAACGCGACCAATTGAGATTCTTACCTTACTGCGACACAAATTATTTAGTAAGAATATAATAAATTATCATGCATCACACAAAATTAACTATAACTACCTTGCAATACGTGCTCTAGAACATTCCTCGGCGAATAGGTGGGTTTGAGCTTAGGGCCATAATATGTAATTAACCAATTAATTAGAATTAATTAAAGTGGGTCGTTACAATCTCCCCAACTAAAATGAACTTCATCCCGAAATTCAAACTTAAGTCAAATCTTTACCTTGGAACAACTGTGGTTATCGGTCCCATATGGTAGACTATTTCCTAGTTAAGACCCTCGTTCTTATGGTACTGTCGTCGAACAATTATAAGCGATAGTTCTTTTTTACTAAGAGTCTGTACCTTATGACCCACTATTTCAATGTGATTCTTCTCATATGTCACATCTAGTCTAACCTCGATCCTAGTGATATCAACCATTGGTATCGGTCATGATCTGGCTAACATCAACACAAAAATATGGAAAACGTCATGAACTCATGCCACCTGGCTTGACAATCTCAGCTTTTAGGTGACCACCTAAACTCGTCGGACTATCAGAAACGACCCTATGAGTCTTGGTGCAAGTTTTCCCTTAATTAAAAACCTTTAGTGACATTTAAGGGAGAAAATTTCAAGTAAACTCAGTTATCCACCTCATAACTCAGCTACTTCTTTTATCTTTACTGAGCAGATTGTAACCTTTGACGAATCAGCTTGAACTTTTCTGTTTGATCTACAACAACCTCATGTCCAACGACAAATAAGTCATCGGGCTCTACCCATTAAGTTGGGGATTTGCAAGATCTCCCATACAACGCCTCAAATGGTGGCATCTTAATACTGACCCGATAACTATTGTTGTAGGAAAACTCACAAAGTGGTAAAAACTCCTTCAATGGACCTCAAATTTGAAGCACATAAGCTCTGAACATGTCTTTAAGTATCTGAATAAGTCTCTCTGACTCCCTGTTGATCTAAGGATGAAAAATCATATTGAACTACAATTTAGTACCATACTACTCATATATAGCCTGCCAAAGCCGCAAAGTAAGTCGAATGTCTATGTGTGACGTTACATATACTTACACTTTGTGTATTCTGCTAATTTCTCGCTAGAAGAGCATTGTTATCTGTGGTAAGCTATATTTCGTGGAAATTGGAATAAAATGCGCTGATTTTGTCAGTCGGTCAATGATTACCCAAATAGCATCGTGCTAGCGTAAAGTCGTCGATAACCTACTAATGAAGTCCATAGTGATGTGTTCGTATTTCTACTAAGGGATAGATAGTGGCTGCTATTCTTCCAGGCTTCTTGTGCTCAGCCTTAACCTGCTGACACACCTCACAACTCCTCACATAATAGCCGACATATGCTTTTATCCCTGTCCACCAAAATAATCATTGCATATTGTGTTACATTTTGGATGTGTCGAGATGTATGTGTACCTCGATATGTGAGCCTCTTGATGAATACCATCGTGTAACTCTGCCACTGTCGAAATCCATAATTTACCTCGGTGAAGGCTGTCGCAAATCGATCCAAAAATAGCCTCAGAACTTGGTATATCAATCCCATAAATATGGCTGACGCGTTTATCAAGCCGAATGACATAATTGTGAACTCAAATAACCTGTAACGCATGCTGAATAACTTCTTGGGTATATCCTCTTATTTGATCATTAACTGATGATATCCTGATTTAATATCAAACTCGGAGAAGAACTGTGCTCCTGCTAATCGGTCAAATATGTCGTTGATCACGAGCAAAATGATATCTATTTTTGACTCTCTCTCACCTGATTCAACTTCTTAGAGTCTATGCACATCCTCATATTACCATTCTTATTCCTCTCAAATAGGATCGGTGCTCCCTAAGGTGACATACTTGGGGTGTATGAAACCATTCCTTAATAAATCCTCTAGCTGAGCCATCAACTCCCATTCTTTGGCGGTGACATACAATATGGTCTACTCTGTATAGGCTGTGTCCCTAACATTGACTCAATTATAAACTCAACTTGTTTGGGTGAAGGTAATGCAGATAAATCCTCAGGAAAAAACATCAGGGGAACTCGCATACTACTGGGACATCCTTTTGTACGGCTACTGGCCTCTCGTTGGACTATTTTCCTTGCAAGGGTCTCTATCTCCTGGATGGTCGCTCACGTTCTCCGGTGTCAAATCCCTAATTAGGGCATCTGACCGACCTAGATTACTTTAATTCCTAGAAAACCTAGCATCCTTAACCTCTCCTTCATTAAATAATTACAAATATATCAGAGTAATTATCAAATATAATTCTTTATCAACCACAAAGGGGTTCTAAAACTAATCTTATGCCTCAAAATCAGTAAATATTAATTATATAATCCTTAAATATTCATAAAATTTTTTCGCCAGCATCTATTCTATTTCTAAGCCTGCACCGAAAACCTCGGCCTTCATAAATCTACGACAAACCTGCTGAGCTTGGTGGAAATGTCGAAGGACTCACAATCAACCCCATAACAAAACATATCACATTAATCATGATTATTTATTCATTTTAACCTATCTCAAACTTTCAACATTATTAAATAATTAATACCTTAACTTCTCAACATTTATACAATATTTTATATTTAAAAATAATAAAAACATAGAGAGAAAGAAATTGAGCAAGCCGCCAATAATCAGAAAGCTTTTCCTTTCCTTCGACATTGCTAAAACCTATCGTTATCTAATTATAAAAATTCAATAATGTCAGATAAGTAAATCCCACACTATCCAGTACACCTGTAGTAATCAAATGCATAATAATCCAAGGAATTTAAATGAACAATATGTAATCCAAGGAATTTAAATATACCCGTGAATCCACCTCGTTTCTGTTATCCGACCACAGTCGGTTGACCAGTCTCCGATAGTGGTAAGTAAATAGTAATAAGGACTCATGCGCGAGGAGCATAACCAAATGAGTCTCGTTCCTCTAGACTACATAAGTATGATCTGATTCAACGTAATCTCATGATAACCACGTGATACAAAGTATCAGTGACTTCAACCCCTCAAGCATAATATAATGTTCAATAACCCCGACATAGACACTATATGCAGACTCGTAACACCTTACCTTCCCAAAACGTGTATGCAAGTACAACAAAAATGCAAAGGTTACCTTGAGATTTACTTAACCTTACAAACATCCAACTTCAAGTTTAATTTTCGATGTTCCCGGAGTGTCGGATTACCTTGAAAATGGCACCAATAGCTTCCTTGCATACCCAATTATAATATGGGTTAATCTTCAAGTAAAATGATATCACGAAGCCCAATGAAAACTGCGATCAAAATACGCTTGAGAACGGTTTCCAAAAATATTAATTTATATATCCATTTCAACTAGCTTTCAACTAGCCAACTTGGGATAACTTTCTTTATCTTGAAAACCTCAATATTTGTCATGATGACCTTAAAGGAACTTGTAGTACTCATGTACTACTTTCCATAGACTCTAAGAACACCCAAATCGGATCACCGACGGAGAATTTATGACTTTTCCCATATGGCCTGTTGACTTGGCAACTTTATATATCTTGAACTAAAAAAAACTTCTCCAAATTAATATTTTCGCAATTAAATCCTCAAAACTCGATAATAAACACCACGAAATCAGCCGATATCAACACTAAAATATCTTCACAGACCGTGGAGTCAAATTGGATTAAAGCCAATAATCAGTATTAACTATTAAAACATCTCCAAAATAGTTATCAACTGAATTGCATTAGTTCATCTCATCAAAACCTTTACCTACGTCAGTGGGATTTATCCCAAACTGACACAAATCAATCCAATATACCAATTAACAAGAATTCTAACCAATTTCTATCAAAACCTCGTGAAAGAAATTGAAAAATCGAGAGAATTCAAAGTCAATTGAGGAAAAATGCTCGCATTAAGAATTTACCAAATTACAAGCCGAATACCTTGTTTCTACCACAAAACTTAGCTCGAACTGACCGTTTCGAGATGTTCTGCGGTTTTGCAGAAAGAAACCGAACGAGAATCGGATGTCGGGAGCTCGCGAGCGTACGATCAAATTGAGAGGGTTAGGAGAAAACGCTCAGTTGAATATAAAAGGAATCGATTGACTTTTGATTTTCTCTCTTTATTTATATATAAACCCTGAGCTGTTTGTCAGTAGGTTAATTTCTTTTTATGTATTAATTTTAGAAATCCCTATTTTGACGTGTTTTGACATTCGGCGGCCGGTTTCTATCCGACTTTTCACCAAATTGAACAAAACTCTCAACAAAACAGTCCATCTTCATGAAATGTCCATAACACTGGTTTTGGTTACACTAAACCCCCAAAAAATTTAACTTTGTCCATGACATACATAATCTTGACGGACCAATCCTCTTACCATACTTATCCAAACTTGCACTAGTTTGGACCAAATATCAACCTCGACGACTGTCAACCGACACCAAACTCGAAACAAGATCTCATACAACTTTGTCTCATTTCGCACTACCTCCAATCTTGAGTTGTACGCAAATCGAAGCAAATCCCCACGTCAGCTCGTTAAGTCCATATAAGGTCCAGATTTTGAATTTTTAATTCAAACTCAATTATTCATCGCGAAATTTAAAAATAATATTTATGTCAATATTTTGACTATCTCGGCACCCGTCTCAACATGTATCTCGAGACAAAACCCCGTGTATCTCAAATTTATTCAATCACCCGAATTTTACAAAATAAAATAATATATAATACTTGGCAAACATCATAGATTAATAAAATTAATTATAAATCTCAAATACACCGGTGTTTAATTCCCGACTCGTGGCCAAAACCATAATTAAGCTTCCTTAATCCCGGATCAACAATAATTACTGATTTAGAAATTATAGGATTTGACAATCTTCCAAACTAATAAGAATTTCGTCCTCGAAATTAAAATTTAACCAAATCTACCTGAACTCAAAGAGATTCGAAAAATGCTCTTTCATACACGCCTCTCATTTTCATGTTAGCTCTTCATACAAATTAATCTACAAATCAAACTGATTCCATTCAACTATATGATGCGAATCAGATTCTTTATGCCTTATCATAAACGAGTGAAATACGTCATCAATTTCGACTTACTGAGGTGGCATTACCTATCCATACACAAACTTCCCAACCCATTTGACAATCTCAAATGACCATATAAATAAAAAAAGAGCTTTCATTTCAATCCAAACCTGTAATGGCCTTTTGCGAGGGGAGATTCTCAGATACACCAAATTTCTTTCACTATATATCACAAACCGGCGATAGAGATCATAATAACTTTTATAGCTTTTCTAAACTGTTTTCAATCCAAGACGAATTTGTTGCACAACCTCAGTGTGATCTCCAACCATCTATGACTCCAATTCCACCCAATCCTCCGGTTTAACCCCATCGACAGGAGATCGACAAGGTATCCCACACAATACCTAAAACAGAGTCATTTCAATACACAATTAGCAATAGTTATTATAAATGAACTCTCACAAAGGTATGTATTCTTCTCACAAACCTCTAAATACCAGTTCACAGGCCCTGAGCATGTCCTCCAACATATAAATCCACCTTTCGGTCTAACCATCCACTCAAGGATGAAATACAGAACTGAAATAAAACTGAATGTCAAAATAATTCTTGTATGCCTTGCCACAACCCTGATGGGTAACGAGCATCAAGATAAGAAAATATCATCAGTGACACTTCAAACAAGCAGCCACCTCTCGCCCATAAGACAAGCTCGACTGTGTAAAGGTATTCGAAATGAACTTAAAAAGAGCATAAGCATACTTCGCCAGTTCATCGACAATAATTCATATCACATCATGTTTCCACCAAGAATAGGCAAATGAATAACAAATTCTATCATGATATATTCCCATTTTCATTACAATATGGGAAATAGCTGCAATGTATCTCCAGGTTTTCACTTATCGACCTTAACCTGTTAACAAATATTACATTTCCTCACATAATCACCTACGTCAGCTTTCATCTCTAACCACCAATACAATTGCCCCATATCATAACATATTTCGGTTCTGCCAAAATGAATGCTAAATTAAAATCGATGAGATTCTCTCAATATCTCATCTCGAATCTCAGCCACCGATGGAATCTACAGTCTGCCTTTAAACCTCAAACTTTAATCCACAAACTCAACTCAATTCGGATTATTACTATTATCAACAAACCCCTTAATCTTTTCATAATCCACATAACTTTGCTAACACTCTATCATTTGCTGAATAGAGATGAGTCCTACTCTAAACTGAGCACAAGTTAGTTCATCATCAAACTCAAATACCTCCGACAAAATCATAACAATGACTTGTATGAGCAACTCATACTCGTAAGTCAATCGACTAGATGCACACAATGTCTCAGCACTCTTCATGCTCAATGCGTCAGCAACAACATTAACTTCACTCGAATTGTATTTAAGACTAAAATTAAAGTCTTTCTAACGTTTAACTATTTTTATTATCTTACATTCAATTTTGTTTGAGAGAACAAATAATTCAAACTCTTATGATTTGAAAATAGCGTAAAACTTCTCCCATATCTCCATAGCTTCAAAACAAACACAATCTCCACTAATCTCAAATCTTAAATAGAATAACTCTTCCCATGAATATCTAATTGACAAGAAGTCTAAACAATCACCCTTCCATTTTGCATTAACACATAACTCAAACCTACTTTCGATGCATCAGTCTAAAATGTAATCATTTTCCTCGCTTTAGGCAATACAAGAATTGGTGTTGAAGTCAAACGCTTCTTCAATTTCTTAAAATACAGCATTGCATTCGCTCGACCAAACAATTGGAATATTTTTTTGAGTTAATTTAGTAACTGGCTCAACTATCTTTGAAAATCTTTCACAAATCGACAATAATCGCAAGCTAAACCTAGAAAATTCCGTATCTCCGTCACTTTAATAGGTTCTGACTAACCAACGATAGCCTCATTCTTAGCTGTATCAACTAAAACTCATTTCATACAAATTACATCATCCAAAAACTTCACCCTAGACAACCAAAATTCGCATTGGCTAAACTTAGCATGCAGGTTGTGATTTCTCAAATTTTAGAGATTAACTCTAAGATATTATTCATAATCCTCGTGAGTCTTAAAGTATATTCGATATCATCAATGAACACTATCAAAAAGTCACCCAAACACAACCTCAACACTCTCTGCATCAAATCTACAACTCTTGCCAAAACATTAGTCAACCCAAATGACATAACAATAAACTCAAAGTAACCATATTTGACACTAAACGTAGTTTTCTGTACATCATCTTCCCAAACTCTCGACTGATAGTAACCTTAAAGAAAATAAATCTTTGAAAAGAGCTTTGATCTTATAAGTTGATCAAACAAATCATTAATTCGAGGCAATATATATTTATTCCGAATAATTACTATGTTTCACAGTTTATAATCAAAGTAGAGAATCGAATTACCATTCTTCTTTTTCACAAAAATGACTATTGCACCCCACGACGACTTACCTCAATGAATAAAATCCTTTATCCATTAACTCCTATAACTAATACTACAACTCCTTTAATTCATTTGGAGATATCCTATAAGAGAACATAGTTATTGGTCTAGTTCCAAAACCAAATCTATCACAAATTTAATCTCTATTAGAGATGGAACTCCAATTAATTCATCAAAATACATGTCCACGAATCCCCATCCACAAGAATCTCCTCCATTTTAATTTAAAATCTTGCCTTTATACTATAATTCTGGTAAGAATCTCAATTTCTTCCTAACGACTAGCTAAAACATTATTAACAACACCTCAAACTCCAATAATTATAACATACAAAATCAACAACCATCTCATGTCCAGATATCTCAAAAACATATTTCTCACAAATAAAGTGAGGATCCACCTTATCCCCAACTACTGTATTGAGTACAAGATGATTATGGACCACAAACTAAAATTGAACCTTCAATAAGATTACCATTTGTACTTGAATCTCGTTCAGTGACCACCTGAACACATTCCCTGACATGTAGTTGAGTCTATGACTCACAAAATGATGCTCTTAAAAGTTATGGACATGTCTCTTGTAATGTCTTTTTTTCCATACTTAAAACACGTAATCACACTCATATTCTGATAGCAGTCTCGGCCGACGTGACACTCTTTTTCATACCTATAACATGTCGTTATAGGTTTATTACTTAAAAGATTCCTGAATAGGTGTCTATCTTTGATTTGAGGCCTACGCCCCTAAGATCCTCGACCCTTACCTTCATTCCCTTGCAACTAAGGTATACCTTTTCGACCTGAAGACTGAAAAATATGTTTGTGTCATCTAAACTAATCCTCAAATTTCTCATTTTCTCTCGGAACTTAGGGTCAAACCTGAAAGGAAAATTTTTCTTACCTACGAAATTTGATTATTATCTTGACTCCACGATGCCCTGATATCATCGTGATTTGTGCTGAAAACTTGTATAATCATAAAAGTGTTGGCCTTATCTCGAATCTCCCGCATAATGTTCAATTTAATCCTTAATATAATAGTACCAAACTCTCCCTACTTTTCCTCCCTTGACATTCCACCATAAATGAATGTATTAGTATGAACTAAAAACTACAACAACTGGTTCAACTTTCAGATGAACTGCAATGGTAGTCTGCTCTTCCAGAGCAACTGAAGTGGCATTAGGAACTTCTTGGGCCACACAACCACAAATTCCTTGGTTGGTAGCTAAGGTATTTATCGACTCTAACATCTTCACACCCATGTTCTTAAATATACTTGAATCCATACATTGTGAAACCTTATTATCCTCGTTAGATCCCCAATCTAGCTCTTGCTATCCACTAATAATTTTTTGCAAAAAACCTGCAAGAAAAGTGGTTCATCAAGCCCATATCCATCGATATCTCAATAATATAAAACACACATAATACAATCATAAAGTTTTAAACTTTTTAACAAGGTTGTTTTATAATCCTAGGCTCCGATACCAACATTGTCAGACCCCACCTAATTAGGGCATCTGACCAGCCTATATTACATTAATTCCCATATAACCTAGCAGCCATAACCTCTCCTTCAATAAATAATTAAAAATATATCAGAGTAATTATCAAATATGATTATTTATCAACCACAAAGGGGTTCTAAAATGAATCTAGTACCTCAAAATTAGTAAAGATTAATTATATAATCCTTACATATTTATAAATTTTTTTTGCCAGCATCTTCTCTATTTCTAAGCCTACACCAGAAATCCAAGCCTTAATAAATCTTCAACAAATCTGCTCAGCCTGGTGGAAATGCCAAAAGACTCACAGTCCACCCTATAACAAAATATATCACATTAATAATGATTATTTATTCATTCTAACTTATCTCAGACTTTCAATATTATTAAATAATCAATAACTTAACTTCTCGGCATTCCAATCCATCCTAAAACCATTAAAAAATCCAATCATTCTCAAAACCATTTCAACACTTACAAAAGATATCCTAACCTTACACGAACCCAAAAACCCATTTATACAATATTTTATATTCAAACGTAATACAAAGATAAAAAGAAAGAAACTGAGCAAGTCACCAATAATCGGAAAGCTTTTCCTTTTCTTTATCGCCGCTAAAACCTGTCATTGTCCGATTATAAAAACTTGATAATGTCAGATAAGTAAATCACACACTATCAAATAAACATGTATTAATCAAATGCATAATAATCCAAGGAATTCAAATGACAATATATAATCCAAGGAATTTAAATACAACTGCAAATCCATCCCGTTTCTGTTATTCGACCACAACTAGATGACTGGTCTCCGAAAGTGGTAAGTAAACAGTCATAAGGAATCATGCGCAGGGAGGATAACCAAACGAGTCTCGTTCCTTTAGACTATGGGAATATGATCTAATTTAATGTGATCTTATGATAACCACGTGATGCAAAGTATCAGTTACTCCAACCCCTCAAGTATAATATAGTGTTCAATAACCCCAATGTAGACACTATATGGGACTCGTAACACTTACCTTCTGAACCATGTATGCATGTACAACAAAAATGCAATTCAAGGATCAATGCAATTTATGTGAAGTATAATCATAAAATGTAAATGTTACCATGGATTTACTTAATGTTACAAACAACCAACTTCAAGCTTAATTTTCAAGGTTCTCGGAGTGTCTGATCACCTTGAAAATGGATCCAATAGCTTTCTTGCATACCCAAATATATTATGGGTCAAACTTTGAGTGAAATAATATCAAGAAGCCCAATGACAACCGCGATTAAAATACGCTTGAGAATAGTTTCCAAAAATATTAATTTATATAACCATTTCAATTAGCTTTCAACTAGCCAACTTGGGTCAACTTTTTAACCTTAAAAACCTCAATATTTGTCATAATGACCTTAAAGGAACTTGTAGTACTCATATCATACTTTCCATAGACTTTAAGAACACCTGAATCGGATCACCGACGGAAACGTTATGAATTTTCGCATATGGCTTGTCGATTTGGCAACTTTATATATTTTGAACTAAAAAAAACTTCTCCAAATTCAAATTTTTGTAATTAAATTCTCAAAAATCGAAAATAAACACCACAAAACCACCCAATACCAAAACCAAAATTTTTTCACAGCCCGTGGAGTCAAATTGGATTAAAATCAATAATTAATATCAACTTTACATCGATGGAATTTACCCCAAATTGACGTAAATCAATCAAATATACAAATTAACAAAAACTCCAACCAAATTTTATTAAAACCCCATGAAAGAAATAAAAAAATCGTGAGAATTCAAATTAAATTGGGCAAAAATTCTTGGCATTAATAATTTACCAAATTGCAGGCTGAATACCTCGTTTTTACTGCAGAAACTTATCTTAAACCGACCACCTTGCAAGGCTCTATGATTTTGCGGAATGAAACGAAATGAAAATCGAATGTTGGGAGCTCGCGGAGTGAAAGATCGAATTGAGAGGGTTAGGTGAAAATGTTCTATTGAATATAAAAGGATTTGATTGAATTTTTATTTTTTCTTCTTTATTCATATACAAACCCTCAGCTGCTTGTTAGTAGCTTAATTTCTTTTTATTTATTACATGAATCCCTATTTTGACGTGTTTTGACTTCCGGCGCCCGTTTTCTATCTGACGTTTCACCAAATTGAACAAAAATCTCGATAAAATAGTCCATTTTCATGAAATGTCCATAACACTGGTTTTGGTCACACAAAAACCCAAAAAATCTTAACTTTGTCCATGACATACAGAACCCTGATGGACTAATCCTCTTGCCATACTTATCCAAACTTGCACTAGATTGGAACGAATCTCAACCTCGACTATTGTCAACCGACACCAAACTTGAAACAAGATCTTACTGAACTTTGTCTCATTTCACACTACCTCCAACCCCGAGTTACACGCAAACTGAGGCAAATCCTCATGTCAGCTGGTTAAGTCCATTTAAGGTCTAAATTTTAAAATTTTAATCTAAACTCAATTATTCATCGCGAAATTTAAAAATAATATTTATGTCAATATTTTGACTATCTCGGCGCCCGTCTCATCATGTATCTCGAGACAAAACCTCGCGAATCTCAAATTTACTCAGTCACCTGAATTTCATAAAACGAAATAATATATAATACACAACACTAGGCAAACATCGCATTTTAATAAAATTAATTTTAAATCTCAAATTCACCGGTGTTTAATTCCTGACTCGCGACCAAAACCATAATTAAGCTTCCTTAATCATGGATTAACCGTAATTAACAATTTAAAATTTTAAGATTCGATAGTACTACCCGAGCCTATCAATGTATGCGTATGATGACCAACACTAACTATTGTTCCTTTGACAATTTATCGAGACGCGCCGGGGTTTGGTGCGGCATTTGGATGCACCTGTTCCCACACCTAAATTAGCTTAGCAGCTACTGGTAGCACTGACTCATTGGTACACTCATTCTTGTAGATCCACTGTTGTTCACAACTGAATCATGCGACATGCATCCTATGCCCTAATCTCCTACTGTCTTTTGGTCCTCTAGCCCTGTCCCTGCTACTGCTGACCCTTATCTCTGACCCTCTAGCCCTGATCATAAGTCTATTTCTGCAGATGTGCCTATGGAATGATATGAGTTGTTGAGTTAGTATGGGTATGACTGCATGGGCACTGACCGTCTAACCGTCATCATGTCTACACCTCTAACTACCCTAATATCTCTAGAGGCAGTTCCTCTTATCACCTTGTATAGCCTGTTCTAGCCACCATGATTATCTTGATGCATTGGAGTTGGGGCGGTGCCACTCCTAAAAAAATATCGCTCATGAGCCAACGCCCTCTGGTAAACCTTTTGTAATATCCTAGCCCATGTTGACATAACCGAACCACCAACCTTTGACCAAACTCCCCGAATAAATTAGTGGACCTGAAGTAGCTCGGTCCTAGCTACATATATCTCAAACCGAAGTTGGTATTTGAGTGTCTATGTATTGAATCATCGTTCAGCTGCCCTACCTCAGTGTTAAAAACTCATATCCCTATCTCAGCTAATCCTCCAACAACAACAACAACAACATAGCCTCAGTCCCAAATTAACTGGGGTCGGCTACATGGATCAAACTTTTCCATTGTGCTCGATTAAGTGCAATTGATGGTGAGCTTTGCAAACCATTCAAATCCATTTTAATTAATGCATCCCATGTTAACTTTGGTCTGCCCCTACCTCGTTGAATTTCTACAGTTTCTATTGAGTCAAGTTTTCTAGTTGGGGCATTTGTAGGCCGTCTTTGCAGGTGACCAAACCATCGCAACCGCCCTTCCCTAATCTTTGTATCAATTGGTGCTACTCCTACTTGTCTTTGAATTTCTATATTTCTTATTCTATCTTTACGAGTTTTACCACACATCCACCTAAGCATCCTCATTTCTGCTACGTTCACTTTATGTAATTGTTGTTGCTTTACCGCCCAACATTCACTTCCGTAAAGCATAGCTGGCCTAATTGCAATCCTATAAAATTTTCCTTTAACTTAGTAGGAACACGTCGATCACAAATCACCCCTGTTGCACTCCGCCATTTCTTCCATCCAGCTTGAATTCTATGTGTGACGTCATTTTCAATGTTACCATCATTTTGTATGATTGATTCTAGGTATCTAAAGTGGTTTACCTTAGGAACTTCTACATCCCCTAATTTTACCACTCCGTCATCTCGATGTCTAGTGGTTCCAAACTCACAGTGCATGTATTCAGTTTTCGTCCTACTCAACTTAAAGCCTTTAGATTCTAATGTATTCCTCCAGAGTTCTAATTTCCTATTCACTCCATCTTTGGTTTCATCCACTAAGACAATATCATCTGCAAATAACATACACCATGGTATATCCTCTTGAATATGTCTAGTTAGTTCATCCATAACTAAAGTAAATAGATATGAGCTTAAAGCCGATCCTTGATGTAGTCCTATCGTAATGGGAAATTCTTTTGTAGCTCCTCCAAATGTCTTTATACTCGTTACTACTCCATCATACATATCCTTAATAGTGTCTATGTATCTAGCATGCACTCTTTTTCTTTCTAGAACCCACTAAAGAACATCTCTAGGGACCCTATCATATGCTTTTTCTAAATCTACGAATACCATATGAAGATCTTTTTTCTTTTCTCTATATTTTTCTAACAATCGTCTTACAAGGAAAATCGCCTCCATAGTTGACCTCCCAGGCATGAAACCAAATTGGTTTTCTGATATTGTTGTTTCTCTCCTTAGCCTATTGTCAATTATTCTCTCCCACGGTTTCATAGTGCGACTCATAAGTTTAATTCCCTTGTAGTTTGAACAACTTTGAATGTCTCATTTATTTTTGAAGATTGGCACAAACGTGCTTCTTCTCCAATCCATTGGCATCCGTTTTGATTTTAAAATTTTATTGAAAATTTTGTTAACCAAGTCAATCCGATTTCTCCTAAGCATTTCCAAACCTCTATGGGTATTTCATCTGGGCCACATGCTTTCCCTATTTTCATTCTTTTCAATGCCTCTTTAACTTCTACAAATCTAATATTGCGTGTATAGTTTACATTTCTTTCTTGGTGTGGGTTTTCATCTATTATAGTATCAACTTGGCCATCATTAAATAAACTATCGAAGTAACTTCTCCATCTCTCCTTAATATCCTCATCGCGCGTTAAAACATTTTGATTTTCGTCCTTAATGCATCTTACATGACTTAGGTCTTGTTTCTTTTTATCTCTTAATTTGGCTAGCCTATATATATATATATATTTCGCCATCTCTATTACCTAACCTTGTATATAGATCTTCCATGAAATTTGTTTTAGCTTGACTAACTACTTTTTTAGCTTGTTTTCTAGCTTCTCTATATTGATTGTACGTATCTTCATCTTGACACTTAGGTATTTTCCTATACATCTCTCTTTTAGTCTTAATTGCTCGTTGGACATCCTCGTTCAACCACCATGTTTCCTTCTTTGGAGGTCCCAAGCCCTTAGATATACCTAATATGTTTGATCCCACCTTCCTTATGCAACTACTCATTTCTAGCCACATTGTATAGCATCTAAGTCAAGATTCCAAACATTTTCCTTTAGTAGTTTTTCTCTAAACTCTACTTGTTTACTATGTTTTTGGTTCCACCACTTTATTCTAGGGTTGCTAACTCTTTTATTCATTTTATTCCGTTGTTTTAGCATAATATCAAGTACTACTAACTTATGTTGGGTAGTAAGTACTTCACCAGGTATTACTTTGCAGTCTCTACATAGTTTTCTATCTATTTTTCTTGTTAAAAGAAAATCTATTTGACTCTTGTTATGACCACTACTAAAAGTAATTATATGCGACTCCCTCTTCCTAAAACTAGTATTTGCTAAGACAAGATCATATGCTGAAGCAAATTCTAAAATTGATTCTCCTTCTTCATTTCTATTACCGTAACCAAAACCTCCATGAACTCTCTCAAACCCATCGTTACTTACCCCGACATGCCCGTTTAAATTTCCTCCAATAAAAACATTTTCATCTAATGGTATACTCTGCATAAATCTATCCATATCATCCCAAAACTTGCGTTTGATGCTCTCGCTTAATCCTACTTGTGGTGCATATGCGCTAAGTATGTTCAGTTTTTCGTCTCCAATAATTAATTTAACTAGAATCGATCTATCCCCATTCTTTTAACCTCTATGACCTTATCCTTATAATCATTATCCACCACAATTCTTACTCCATTGCATTTTCTATCTATACCAGTGTAATACAATTTAAACCCTGTGCTTCCTATTTCTCTACTCTTTTCTCCTACCCATTTTGTCTCTTGGAGGCAAGCAATATTGACCCTCCTTCTAATCATGGTATCTACTAGTTCTATTGACTTCCCCGTAAGTGTTCCTATGTTCCTTGTTCCTAAACGAATTTTTTCTCCCCTTTGTATTTGTTTTTCTTTTCTATTTCTATTTTGTTAAAAAGATCTAGTGTTCGTATCTATGATTTTGCTTTTGTTTTTGTTTTTGTTTTTGTTTTTGTTTTTGTTTTGAACTAGCTTCTGTACCCACACCCGTCCTTTGTGTGGGAACCTTTGCTCATTTTTCTTCACATCCGGGCAACGACGCGAAGGGACTAGCTTCTTTACCCACACATGTCCTATGTGTGGGAACCCTTGCTCATTTTTCTTCACACCCAGGCGGCGATGTGAAACACACCCTTGCTCGTTTCTCACTACACCCGGGCTCCGATGCAGCGCGTCGCTAGGTGGGAACGCCCCAACGTTTATATATGTTTGATCCATTTCATGAAAAGTGATAAATGTTTTACGCTGGCTGTCAACCTATCACAACCCTCCTCCATTTCCGAAGAATGGAAAATGAGCTTGGGGCCTCCCTCCCTCACTTTTCGGGTATGAAAAGCGAGTTTGGGACCTCCCTTACCTATTTTTCGGTATGAAAAAATGGGCGCCAGAGTCCTCCTCCTTTATCCGGACTTAAACCGGCTATGTAGCGCACATAGTGTACAACATAGGTGGAGTTCAGCTAATCCTCAATCAAAATATACTAATCATAGAAAACCTAACTGAAATTTCCCCAAGTACTCAACCTTTCATGGGTAGTAGTGCGTACTGTCCACCATACCATAATATCTCCCATAAGCATGAATCCAAACATCCTAGCCCATATGTTGTCATTGTAATTACCCTAAAATTTTAACCTGTTGATCACAATTGTGCATATCAAATATAACCCATTATAGGTTACCAAATCCTACTGAAATGTAGTAGAGGTAAGAATGGGGTAAAATACATATGGTTAAATTAAACTGATTTCGACAAACAAAAAAGTAGATATGGGAGATTTCTGAAATAGTTTTATCTCAAAGGCCATTAAACTAGAAAGTAAAATCGTTGTAAAATAAAGAAATAAGGACATACATAACTCTAGGAATCTACAATCTAGCCACGTGTTGTTTCCATGTCTTGTATGATTAACTTTAAAAGATTGGTTTCAAAATAGTTTTCCCTAGATAGTCTATAGGTGTTGGGGTCACGAACACCTTAGTCCCCCTATTCTCGATAGATGGGGCAACCGCTCTCCAAATACTTCTCTTACTCCACCGTAACCTTGGGCGACCTCTCTCAAGAGTTAGCACATGAGCACCATTAATAGTTATGTGGGAACACCTACCTCTAGACAACCTTGGGCAACCGCTATCAAGATTTAGCCCAGTTCTCGTTGCTACTCACCTAGAACAATAAGTGTGTTAGGTTTCTTACTCTATGCGATTGCCACTTCTCAAGCCAGTTGGTGTCACAGACTCAATTGGATTGATAGCTGGCCTATGAATTTTACGCATAGAAATTTGCAATGAATATACAAATTCTAAACTACCATTGTGACATAGTTAAAACAACAACACAAAGATAGAGAAATGAAATAAAACACTATTATTATAGAAAACCTCAACAAGACATATAAAATAACCTACGACTAGATAGCTTCATTTATGACCTAGGTATTAAAGAACCTAGCCAGACATGGCTACTCTACCTTGCTCTACTCCTAAATCACTCTGAATACAATATATTTTCGTTCATAGAGGTGCCTCATTTATATAGGTGTGCCTAGGTAAAAGAATAGCAACTCATGGGAATAAAAACGTAAAAGTCATAAGACTTCTATTCTGTGATGTTGGCGCGGTGGTTATATGGGTACAACTCCAGGTGGCGATGTGGAGATATATAGAAAGACTTGGGTAGCAAGTTGGTTTAAAACTTGTATTTCTAAGTCTGGCGCAGTGGGTGACGCCATCCATTCAAGTCTTGGCGTTGTCTATTCAAATATGGTGTAGTGTGTTGATCCGTCCTGATGCTATGTTGGTGCCATTGCTCCTCTGTTAATGCCGTTAACTCATTTGCACGGTGTTAACCCACTTGCTACTTTGACCAATAGTTGACTTCTTCCCCGAAATTGTCTAATTCATGTACAAAAGCTCAAATACCGTATAAATCTCTAAAGTAAACATACAAAGCTATAAAACCTACCTTTGGACTTGATTTACATTGTAAAATAACTATGAAAAATTGCATAAATAAGGACTCATCACTTGTGTCAAGGCAGGATCCTGACGCGGACATGGAGTGATGTGAGAAGCTCGGTTAACCTTCGAGAGTCAACCCCAAAGTACATTATATTTTCGCTATGTGTGTATTACTTATCTATACTCAAAATGTACAAATTAATTCAATTTATCTTGACATATTATTGTCAGAATTATGAATGAAGATTTATCGAGATACGTGCATGTTGAGAGGCACAAGGATATGAGTAGGAAATACTTTAACTAAATAATGGAAACAATAATAACCTTTATCAAAGTGTCTAATATGTGGAGATTATTATTATATTGACTAAGTAAGCTAATGAAGGAAATTACTAAGGTACCTAAGTTAATGTGGATTACTCATAAAACCATAGATTCATCTTATGATGGTGTGTATGAGGATTAATGGAGAATAAAAGTGACCTATTTAAATTATTCACTGCCTTAGATGTTCCTAGTGATGCACAATCTATGTAAATCAAATGATCATGAATTGAATACCCACCCACACACACGCGCACTATATATATATCGGTACTTCTATCATGGGTATCAAAAGATACTCATGGCACTGGTATTTTCATTATAATTGTCAGATTAGCATTAATATCAATATTCAAATCAGACAAACAAGTAGAAAACTGGTAACTTGTTTTTCTAGTCACGTAATAAATGCTTTTTGAGTGACACAATAAATAACCACTAAATGACAAAGTAACCTCAATTAATGTGTAGTTATTATGGAGAGAAACCAAAAGTGTTCTTTTTGTAGTTCAATCTCTCTAATTAAGTCATCTTTTCAAGTTTTTGTTTAAGAAGAAATCTGGAGGCGTAAAATATTAAAAAAATGAATTCAAATGTTATATATTATAATTTAATTTGATTTTTTCATAAGGATGCATTAGGTAAGCTAGTCCTTATTTTATAGGATTGTTTGATTTGGTTTAAATTAAACTTCAACTACTCAATTCTATGTATACTATTTATTTTTTTCCTAATATATATATATATATATATCCCTATATATATATATATTCATCGTTCTATACAATTATTCATCCAATCAAATATAACTACAACATATATATAATAATTTATTTAACCTAATTAATGTATTTATCTTTTAGCAAAAATTTCAAATGCGACACTGGTTCATTGGTCATTAGACCTGTTCATGGGCCAAACTTGGGACGGGCTTAGGCCACTTAAGAACCTTAGCCCAAACCTGACCCACTCTATATATGCGGGCCTACACATAGGCCCAAGCTCGACCTATGTAAAAAATGCAAAGCCCAAGCCTAAGCCATCAAATCCATGAATAAATATCTTAATATTAAAAAATCTAAAAATAAATTATTTATTCATTAATAAATTTTATGCACTTTTCTTGACACCATATGTGTTGATATATGCATATAGTATATTCATATATTTCGCAAAAGGAAAAGTAGTTCAATGGTAAACATCACTTAATGTGTGCGTTAGGTCCTAAGTTCAAACCTCTTATACTCTTATTTTAAAATGTATTAGTTATAAACTTATTTTAGGGTCGGGCCCGAGCTGGGCTTTGGATTTATAAGGTTGCCCAAGCCTAGGCCATTTTTATGTGGGCCTACTTGGGTTTCGGCCTCGGCTCGAGCTTTTCTTGAAAAGGGTTGTCCAAGCCCAATTATTTATTCGCTGGCTTAGGCGGGCTGGATGGGTTCTCGAGCCCATAATCAGGTCTAGTGGTCACTTATAGTTAAAGTTATCAATTTTATTGTTCGGAATGATTTTGTCCAACCTGAAAAATAAAAGGGTTTGGACATTAATTTTCTAAACCCGGGATGGGTTTGAGTAAGATTTTGATGCTGAAATTGAAATATGGGTTGGATCTAGACAGCTGATCTAGCAGAATTTTGAAGAATATATATTTTTACTTTAAAAATATATTATTATACAAATATTATATAATTCAGAAAAAACAATAATAAAAATAAAAAAAACCTCGAAGCACATTTCAAAATATAATATTTTAATTTTGAGACTTACTTTTTGGCTTCGAAAAAAATGGAATTTAGATTGTTCGAAATGATATTATTTATGTGTTTCATCTTTTGATAAAAAATATTAGTATGCCTAGAAAATAAAAATAATAAATACAACTCGGGCATAAATTTTATAATCATGTCAAAATGAGATTATATTATGTGTAATTTATAATAATTTTATCCCTTAAAAATGTTTTTGAACATACAATTTTTTTTTTAAATCTGACAAATTCGGACAATTGGACAACTTGGGTTTAAAGTAAATTGCATATGGATAAGGCACACTTGTCCGAATTTAAAATCGTGTCTGATCTTGGCAACAAATATGCTAGTTTATATCAATGGGCAACCAGATCTATCCATATCTGAAAAACTGACAACTTACTCATACTAATTATCTAAATGTAATTAAAAATGTATTGACACAGTTCGCGGTAACTTTAACAAAACACGGTGTTTAATTTTCTAAAAATGCAATTTAATTTATTCGGATAATCAATTTAATTTGCTAAATAAATATTACATTAAATATTGCATGGGGCGTCTAAACTTTTAATCATATATCATAGTAAATCATTTGACTAAAAAATATATACCAATGTAAATAATAGCATAGTCATTAGGTTGATTTTCCAAATGATGAATATGCATGGTAAATAATTTGCTTAATAGCTTAATTTATAGTACAATACAATACTATTATAAACATGAAAAAATACTATTAGAACAATAATAAAGGTCAGCATTAATTTAAAAAGCCAGTATAAAGATTTGTTCTAAATTAAGGTTGAGAGTTTAGAGACAATTAGGGATGAGGTTCTATTGATTCAAGAACTCTACCCATATGAGATGATATATAGGAAACCATCATGGACTAATATAAGAACATTCAAAATTTGCAATTAGCACAAACTCATAATTTTTACATTCAAATTGGCACAAATTAAATAATTAGTATGACTTTTTTTTTTAAAAAGAGTTTATGGGTGTGTTTCATGTAATTAATTACATGCATCCTAGAAAGTGGTGTTTCAATGTAATTAATTATTCATTGAACCTGCATAACAAGTTACCATCTGTTGATTTAATCTAAGGTTGTCATTTAAGGCTCCATGCTATGGGTACTTTAAAAAGTACCCGTTGTAGAACTACCCATATATATATATATATATATATATATATATATATATATATATATATATATATATATATATATATATTCTGAACTAAATAAGGAAGCTAAGGGAAGAAGAAGAGGAATAACTTCATTTCTCAGCTGGAATTGAGAGGTAAAGATTGTAATTGGGTATCAATTAGTCAAAGGAATCAAGCTAAGCAAGGAACTAACCATAGGTAAGCATATTCCTCATCTTTTTGTTATTGGGTATCTGTGGGTTTTCAAATACAAATTAAATTCTAGAATCTCTTGATGCTATCTTACTATCTCCAACTTGGTGTTTACTATGAATTCCATGTTTTATCAACTTTATTAAATCATTTTCAAGTTGCATTTCGAATTCAGGATGTTGGAGTTCATGAACGAGTTGTTTTGAAGAACTTCTTTAAATTGATGAATTGTTGATACAAGAGTGAGTGATTGATGGTGGATAATTTGAAATAAAGGTAAGACCCAATTGAGGGCACTTGTTTTTAGGTTTTGAAGCCCTATATAGGTGGATTTAGGCTCAGGAGTTGGGGAAGAAGATTGCGGGTTCGAAAACCCTTTTTTTCACCTCTTTACGTTTAGCCTCGCCAATGGCGCCGTGGGCATGAATCCTAAGACGCCACCCACGACCCATATTAAGGGATGTTGTGGGATCTATGACCCACCCACAACGTACCATGAGAAAAGCTGTGGGAATCATGCCTACGGTGTCACCCACGGTGCCAAACCTATCTTTCGCCGAAATTTTCTGCTTTTTGGCTGGGACTTTGGAACCTTTTCCAGGGATCTCCACTAGTCTAAAAATAACAAAGATTCACAAAGAACATCGACATATTATGAAATTGATTCTCAAGATTTCCAAGTGATTTCAACATGTTTTGATTGGTTTTTTGAAATAGAAAAAATAAAATTCTAATTGACCTGAAATGTGTTTAAACACATTTCGGGCATCAAATGATGCGAAAAGTAGACCAAACTTTCAGATAATATATTTATATCATAAAGGAGTTTTTCACTTAGTTTCGTAGCTTTTCAAGGCGTTAAACATAGCTTTTAAGTTGCATTTTGACTAAGAGTTTAGAATTACAAATACCAACATGAAATTTCACATAAAGTGGAAAATTAAGTCTTAAATCTTTTTAATGAGGTTTTATTGCTCAACGAACTTGAATTGGAGTAAATTGGCTTCAAGGAATTGATACCAAGAACTTTGTAAAGTTTGACAAGTGTTTTAACCACATTTCAAGTTGGACACGAATAATACTTTTTGAAATTGTTTTAAAGTCCATAAGGGACTGTTTTGCAAACTAGTGTTCTACACCAACTTGAATTGAGTTCTAAACAATAACACCTAAAAACAATAGATAAAATGTGTTCAACAATGTGAAGCAAGTATAGACATTTTTGGCAGAGCTAAGTGCCCTTTGAGGACTTGAAATAATAAAAAGGAACCATTAAGCATCAAATTGAACTATAGTAGAAACAATGATTGTAAATGAAATTCAATGATTCTAGCATGAGTATAACCAACAAAAATGGAGACCAGGTACCTAGCTAGCTAGAGTTGGCCATTATGGGTGATTACATATTCCTTAATTTATTTCTCGTTATTCCATTTATTTGGACTCTATTCTTTATTTTTTAATGTCTAAGGATTAAGTGTGTAAGGAAGGTACTATTGGATTTGGTGCTAGATGAAAAAATGTGACCTAACCCTGAGTACTAGATTGTAGGTAGTAGACGTGGGCGAGATATTCTAGGCAATGTTAAAGCCCATACGCTACACCAAATCAGACTTGTTGACTTGAAGAGCCGTGGTTCTAGGAAGTCGAGTAGTGGAGCCCGCTCTTGATGGATTATTCCCACATGGTATTTAGACTTATTTATTTGAATTCATGAATTATGATTGAAACTTTAATGGCTTTACTCACTGGAATTGTCTCATTCGATGATAATTGTAAATCCACAGATGAGCAAGGGCTAAGAGGTGGTGATTAATGACTTCGTTCGAGGATTCATATAGCGACTTCTCCTCTTACTTACTTATAAGTATTGCACTTTTGTATATACATACACGTTTTAAAAAAAAAACTTAAGGATTTCTTTGGGATTTGAGCGTCACTGATACATGTATATTCATGATTTCTCTCTTGCTGTCATCATATGTATGCATTTTCTTTATATATTGTAGGGTTCGACGCCATTAGGATGTTCAACTTTATATCTTTGAATTATTTTATATTTTTTTAGTTTTCCTTCCTCTATTAAACTATTGAAATTTGCAAATCATAATAATTCAATTAAAATCACCGAATAAATTATAATAATTGAAATGGAAGATTACTAGGCTTGCGTTGACCTTGAGAGGTTGACAAGGGAATCCACTTAGGTCTCAGCTTAGTGGGGCCGAGTTTGTGGGGACTAGGGCTGGACAATTGGTACTAAAGCCAAGGTTTTACATCTAGCTCTCGATAACCCATAGTTAAACTAAAGTTTGAAAAATATATTAGAGCTAGAGAATGGTTGTAACTTAGCATGGAATGCTATGATACTGACTTAGAATTTTAGTTGGGAAGTGAAGGGAGTTGGGAAAATTAAGACTTTATTCTATATATGATATTTGTTGTATTGTACCACACTATATAGGTGGTGATACGTTGATCGAAGACTCACTTTCTTTTACAGATCGCAATGGGAGATAAGCTTGGGCCAGGCGACGACAGTGGGGCCTTATGTCCTCAATTCACGAGTGTAGAAGATCTACAAATCTTGACGCAAAGGGTCACATCCCAGGATCAACGAGTAAATGAGATCCTGAGAATACTCTGATCATAGACCACGGCTACACCATTACCATTTTCATTGAAAACGCCCACTGCTCAAGAGGAAATTCCACCTATGGTACAAGCCACTCCAGCGGCTACCACCATTACAACGATACCGGTGATGATTATCCTAACATCTGTACATAGAGAGATACTACCGTGTACACCTCTCACTTCGGTAGAGACAATACTACCCACACTGATGGAGACGAGTACGTGAGTGACGCCCGAGGTCAATGATTGCCTAAGTTTTAGAGACACCATATGGTAGAGTTTTAATGAAGGTAGTGACTTAGAGGCAACAAAGAGGTTCATGAAGGTTTTTAAGAAGATTCATGGTATCTTGGCTACTGAGGAGCATATGAGAGCTTCCATCTTCTCCGTACTACTATTCAGGGAGGTAGATGACTAGCACACCAGCTTGGTAGTGACCGGAGGAGTACCTAAGGATTAGGTATAATTTAAGAGGCAATTCAATCAGAAGTGTTTTCCTCTTACAATGCTAAGAGAGAAGAAGAATGAGTTTATGACATTGAGACAACTCTCCGACGAGTCCAGCATGGAATAGATGGGACGATACTTGCAACTATTGGAGTTAGCCCAAGGCGTGCCAGATAAAAATGCAAATCAAGCTTATTATTTTATGGATGGTTTATTACCAGAAGTAAGAGACTATGTGGTCATGACAGAGCGGGGGACATTGTAGAGAGCCTGTGAGAGGAGTCTAGCCAGGGAGATATATTTGCATACACATCCATCGGAGGCTAGATTCTCTCGAGAAGAGGCATAGTCAGAGCGCCAATTTTGGATGGACCAGAAGAGGAAAAAGCATATACATCAGGGTTCAAGGGACAGTAGGGCTTAGAGAATTGCGTTAGTTGCACTGTCACCATGACCTACTCAGACATCATATATTTAACCTACACCAACGTTGAGTTATGCTAGCCGAACACCTCAAACTTCTCAATCAGCACCACAGCTAAAGTGGTAGCATATTGGGAGTAAAGATATGGGTATAGGTGATGGACAAGCATAGTGACTAAGACCCAGATAGAGAAAGGGTCACCGGATTCCACCAGGGCCATGTTTATACATACCATGCTTTGAGTGCAGTCAAATATGCCACCTTAAGGACATATGTCCATAGCCGAACAGAGCACTGAATCATACTAGGGAAAAAGCCAATGTCATCGCAGAGCCGGATCGGGAAGCTTCGTATAACTTGATTTATTGTATGATTTTGATTTTTCATACATTAATGCATACCATGAATGATTCTAGTTCGGCTGTTTCACTCATTTATTGACGCATGCTAGATATATCAGGGTTGAGACTCATTATGATTAGTAGACCCCTGATCCTTAACATTACCATAATATTGTTTACGAGGGATCGATACAAAGTAGAGATAAAGGGGAACCAACTACCAATATACCTATGACTAATAGAGTTTCTTGAGTTTGATGTTTTACTTGGTGTGTATTAGTTAGCTACGTACCATACAACCTTTACTTTTACAATAAGTTAGTCACCGTTAAGCTACTAGACGGGACAAAGTTCAATTTTCAAGGGGCATCGAGTCGACTACCATTCACCAGGGGTAAAGTAGCTACATGCTAGGAGGTTGAGATGCTTTTCAATGTTATAAGTACGGTAGATGTGTTTCCAAGGGATTTAGGAAACGCTTGCCAGTGTTATGGGCTGGGAAATTGAGACGCTTGTCAGGAGCAGAGTATATTAGAAGTTAGGATTTATAAGGTATCAGTCATATGAGAGTTCACTGATGTGTTTCTAGATGATCTACTAGGATTACCACCACATTAAGAGATCGACTTCATTATTGACTTATACTCGGATACTAAGCCTATATCGATTATGCAGTATATGATGGCTCATGAGGAACTAGAGGACTTGAGGACCCAGTTCGAGGAGTTGTTGCAACAAGTTTTCATTCATCCGAGTATGTCGCTGTGGGGTGCACCGGTCTTATTTATGAAGAAAAAAACAACACATTAAGACTATGTATTGACTATCGCCAGTTGAGCCGAGTCGCTATGAAGGATAAGTACCTGCTCCTACGCATTGATGACCTATTTGACCAATTGAGAGGAGCACAATGGTTCTCCATGAATGACCTAAGATCGGGTTATCACCAACATAAGATTAGGAATGAAGATATGGAGAAGATAGGGAGAAAAAAACTTCTATTACGAGATATGGCCATTACCAATTTACTTTTATGGCATTTGGGCTGATGAATGCCTACGCCATGTTTATGAATCTCATGATTCGAGTATTGATGGCATACCTGAATAGATTTGTGATTTGTTCATCGAAGATATTCTCATGTATTCCATGACTTGTTAAGACCACGATGAACATCTTCGGGACGTGTTACAAACTCTGAGGTAGCGAAGACTATGCGCCAAACTCAGTAACTGTGAATTTTGGGTTACGGAGGTCAAATTCCTTGGTCACGTTGTTAAGTCCATGACACCTGTAGAGCGTGTACAATAAGTTTCCCGTATATCCTTATTATTTGTAGTAGTGATATGTGTGATCGTCTCCATAGGGATTTATCAAAATTCCATAGAAAAACTCTTTCAACATTTTTTATTATTTTTTACTTTAATTTAATTAATTTAATTAAATCGGGAATTAAAAATTGCTAATTCAATCTATAATATTATAATAATTAACTAAACTACTTAAACTAACTTGGCTATCACAATTCAAATTCACTAATATTCAAGTCGATTCAATTCAATAATAAATAAACATGTAAGCAAACATCCAGAACAATGAAACATCAATTTGCTTTGCATTCAAACATGTTACTCAAATCATATTGTCATGAACATACATTGTAAAGTATTTAAGATCATTAAAATCTAATCATAAGTAAGTAACCATCCCTCATCAAGCCATTAGTTCTTTTTATACTGGTGGAAAAATTATGTTCTAATTTTATTGAGCTAACCCTTTGAATACACAAAGAAATCAACTTTAGGCAATAAAACCGCATTTCACTTTGTGAAAACTTCGAACTACTAAATCTAATAACTTCAGAAATCCACTTTTATATCAAACTTAGATCTCGAATTCACCTAGGATATCTAAACAGTAATAAACCTTTCAAACGATCCTACTATTACTTTATACTAAATATTTAATCTAAATATTACAATAGACATTATAGACTATGCATGCAATACAAAGCTCAAGACTAAAATTCGCAAATAATAATCAATTAAATAATTGAATTAAAGAATGCGTTTAGTTTAAAACATTAAGCACAAAATCATCTCATTATGACTACATCACAAATGGATCAAGTTCGTATTCGGACTTTGTTTAGATTAATAAACTACTCACTCATATTCATAAATAACATCGCAATAAGGTAAATAAAATATATAGATAAATACCCCTAGAATAAATACTCTGAATCTTTAAATCATCTCCAAAAGCAATGAACAACAAAACAATAAATTAAAACAATAAACAATAGCTTCTAGAGCAATAAAATAGTAATTTAAGTAATTAAAGGCAATTAATTTCATATCCTTATGGTCATATATATAGTATTCCAGATAGTACATATCCCAAACTAACTCAAACGTTTCATGGTTATCTAAAATTCTTGAAATCGAACCCATCGATTCCTTAGTAATTTGTGTTTTAAGTGGAATTGCTGAGAAAATCCTTAGAAAACAACCTTAGTGCTCTATCGATTAAATAACAGCAGTAATTTCTAGTTCTTCCTTGATTCGTTGATGACTCTTTGCGTACCACTTCCATTCGATCAAATCCTTCGGTTTCTTCATTTTCTACTCCATTTCTTCATATAATCTAATTATCACCTGAAATAAGTTTAAACCGCACTCAAAGGTGTTTGTACATTAAGTTCCATCATCTATGACTTGCCAAAACATCATTTTCATTGGTCGGACAATGTATGATGACATTGCAATGCCCAAGGAGACTTATTATTACACTTATTATTAAGAAAAACATAATCAAACAAGAGAGGTGAGAGTTTCAACAATGAGAGAAGCAAAATCATTCATTTGAAGTTCACTGATAAAAGTTCCGACCTCCACACCACCATTTTCATTATCTTTACTCTCACAAGAGACATATGGTGGTGGAAGTGTTTTCCTGAGGGCTAATGAGTTTAGCGAATGCTGCATGTGTTTGTCTCTAGGTTTGGGGAAGTCCTACTTTATGTCTGGGAAATGCTTTTGGTTTACTGCTCATTGTGGGAGATGCATATGGATTGTTTTGAATTGTTTTGGTCGGCTGGCTAGTTTATGGAGTTCTGTTGCGGCCCCTAGAACTTGCTATCGGTGGTTTTGGTCTGATGAAAGGATACAATACAGGCTATTTTTCTATTTGTTGTTTAGATGGACTTTTTTTGTATAGCTCTTTTTGTTGCTGGTGTCAAACATTGACACTCTTTTTGGCCTCATTTGTACATTTTCTTACACGTATTAATATATAATTATACAAAGAGTATTGCTTCCTATTCATAAAAAAAAGAAAAGAAAAACAAACAAAGAGACATAGCTCCAGATTCCTCAAGTGAAACCAGTTCAAACTTGGCCTTCCTCACCCAAAATCTGTTTCATACACCTTAAACTTGGGAGACCAAGCCACTGAAAAGCTCTTTCAGTCTTGAACTAAACAATGAACATAAATCTACTAGATATGTTTCCGCTCCTTTTAATAGGCTCTCTTTATTCAATCTATTCACCTATATCCCTATCTTCTCTGCTACTACGGCAATCCCATCTTCTCCCAATTCAATTAACATTGTCAATGAAAATAAATCTACTATATATGTTCTGATTTCAATATAAAGGTAATCTAAATGATCAACACTCTATCATCACAATCAATCAACATAAAAGCAGAAAATACACACACATACACTATCAATCAATCAACACAACAACAAGTCTACACAAATCAGAAGCTCAACAACGCAAGAACGACAGAAAAGCTGAAAACGCCATCAATGACCAAAAACGTTAATAAACAAAAAGATCAACAACCGATATTGTGCAACCTCAAATCAACAAAAACATTAATTAACGGAGATCTTACATGCAACCTTAAATCATGACAGAGAGAGTGAACATAATCAAAATATAGGGTTTGTATACCTCAATCACTTCTCAATTCAAAGATAACTTCACAATTGAAGCTTCGAACACCAATCTCAAATTAGTTTCAAGGATTTCCTTCCGCGAATCGCCACAATGACATTAATCAACAAAAACTTCTCAGAGTGATTTAGGGTTGGAGATTAAGAGATCGAAAGGGTTTTTGAGAGAGCAACATAGAGGTTTTTGATAGAGAAGGTTTTGACGAGCGAGAAGGATTGGAGATCAAGAGATCGAAATGGTTTTTAAAAGAGCCGCAGTGGGGTTTTTTTATCAAAAGGGTTTTTGGTGTATGTGAGTTAATGTCGACAAAAAAAAGTTATTTGTTTTTTGCCCAACCACTAATATAACGGCTACCGTCAGCTTTACCTATTTTTCCTAATGGATTTTAAAATCATCTATTATTCTGATATTAAAAGCCATAAATGTCGTAGTGGCACAGAACCACCAAAAACTGCATATTTGTGATGGCCCAAGCTACTAAACAGGGCACCGCCCGGCCTAATCTCTTAATCGAGCCGTAATCCAAATCACATAAGACTTAATTACGTATTAGTCAACCTTTCATCACTATATTTCTCTGAATTCATGCCTTGATCTATACTATCATGTTCATATAGTTTCAAGATCATGTGGAAGCCATGATAATTCAAAATTCCTAAGGGTGGAAAACCAAGAAAATACAACATCACATGCATGTATATATATGAAGCTATTCACTCAACCCAATGTAAAACCCAAAATGACATAACAATAATAATACAACAAAAGTTGAGACATACAAAATGAGTGAAGAGAGTCGTCGAACTGCTCATAAGAAGTCGCTGATTTTCTTCTTCCCCGATCTACTGTTGCTCGACATACCTACACCCACCGTTACATACTAGACAATGAGCATAGTGATATTTAAGTACTAATTGGAGAATTGTATGCCACATTCTCAAAATAAACAAATGGTGTTTAAAAGCATAAAGTAGCGAAATAAAATGCTCAAACAAGAAATGCAAGTAAATACCATAGTTAAAGATGTAAAAACAGGCACATGCTAAGTCGAGATGATCTACTTCCGGTCGGCGGTGAGACCTATCACCTACCATATCCTACTACTATATGGAGCTGCGTTCATCATATCTAACATAAATAGCGGAGCTGCATTCCACGCTTTACAACATCAATCTCATGTTTGCCGACCACCCCGAGTCCCATAACTCGTGTGCCGCACAAGTGTAGTGGTGAGCATCTGAACCCTGTCCCCCTGAACCCCACATCTCTCGTGCAATGGACAATAGATAATCCCTACTTTACTTTCAAAGACAAATAAGTCCACAATTCTAGGATTCCAAAATAAGTTAGGCTACAAAACCCAAAGAAAATTGAATACAAGTCCAATTAAGTCCAAATTTTTCCATTAGCATGCTTTTCATCAATTGTTTCAAGAATGACATCAAGTGTAGGAATCAGAGTCAATGAAACAACTCACAAGGCATCATGTCATAATATTCACTCATGAATAGATACAAGAACACCATGGTGTGCGACTTCAAGTAGTCAATGTCTACTAATAGACCAATAAATCAATAAAAATGAATAAAATGAAATATAAAATTCTCACAGTTATATTTATAAGTCACATGTTTGTCCTAATCTATCCGATCCTTCGACAAATTCGAAATGCGTGTTCAAATGCCAAAGTTCTCCCCTTAGTTCCCTAACGTTCGATAATGTCTCAATTTAGGCCAAATCGAAGTCGAGACAAATTTCTAAAACATTTTTTATTTATTTTCGGCCAATCGGCCCATTTCGCATTTTTTTAGGAAAACCCTTCGCAAAATGCTCGTATGAAATTCCAGATATTTTATTTTTCATAGAAATTTATCACTTTCTATTTATTTTGTCGAAATATGATTTTTCCGAATTTTTCCAATTTATTTTGGGATTTTCCCCAATTTTTCCTCTTTTCTTGTTTCTCATCTTTTTCTGTTTTTTATTTGGATTTGGGTTGAACCGGGTCGAACCGGTTTCAAACAAGCCCGGTTCACCCAACCCAACTCTCCTCTTATCTTTCTTTTTTTTCATTGGGTCTGAACCAGGCCGAACCGGCTCGGTTTACCCATCATCTTCAACCTCACGAAACAAAGCATTTGCTCTGTTTCTTTTTTTTTCTTCACTGCGTTCGGGCTTCCATCCCCAACCCCAGGTTGGGTCTCAGGTGTAGGGGAGACTACTCCCCTACCTTCCTTGCTCTCGCACAAACTGCCATGGTAGTTCGTCTGAGTCCCCCAACTCACTCCAACAACAATAACCAAATTCAGCAACAACACCATGACAACAACGATCAACTTAACTTGCTTTCACCCTCTGTGAGCTCTCTCTCTCTCTCTCTCTTTCTATCTATCTATCTATTTCTCTTTCTTCCTCTCGTTTTCTTTTTTCTCTCCTTTGTCGAAAGTTTCTGTTGAGTGAAAAAGAGATAGTTTGGACTTTGGGGTTCATTTGACTTTATAGATATGGTTTGGGTTGGCTTGAATGTGAGCCACTCATCTCAAAACACACACGTATCTTAAGGCACATCTTCTGGTCTTCAACACCACACTTGTCCTAAAGTCACTTGTGAGTGACTCATAAGTGTGACTCACTGCCTCATCATGGGGCGAACGCGTGTCTCGATGCACATCCAATACCTCATAATTTGTTTTCCAAACTATAGGCCCATATGTATATATATATTAGTAGATGTGGCCACATTGCAACCACCCATTACCAAAAATTCACATTTTATGTAAATAAATTAAACTTACCCCTAAAATGCCGCTACCTCGGTCCCACGTCAACACGTGACTGCATACCCATAAATGACTTAATCGTCTACACATATATAGTACACTAGGCATACAACACATAAATATAAAATGTACCTTGGCCTTTGTCTTGGTAAGTGGACATATCACGGTGTGGGTCCTGCAGTACGGGTCGTTGAGCCCGTGTAAAGACTATAACACAGTTAAAGATTTTGGGCCATTATAACTCTTCCCAACTAATGAAAATTTTGTCCTCAAAATTTAAACGTCGAACCAACAGTTATACCTTACTTGAATAGGTACGAAAATCTATCTCGCATGTAGTCTTCTTGTTCTCGAATGAGTTATGTATCATCGTGAAACTGCCACTTAACGAGTACTTTTAGGATAGACTCTTTCCTCAACTGTTATACCATTTGATCTAGGATCTTAACAGGCTACTCTTCATATGACATATCTTCAATCAAATTTATCTGGCTCAAATCTACAATTGGGTGATCACCTGATCTCGACTTAGCTAATCGAAGCATGGATATATGAAACATTGGATGAACGCCTGACAACTGTGGAGGTAGCTTAAGCTCATACACAACCTTTCCAACTCGTTTCTTAACTCTGAAAGGTCCAATAAATCTCGGTGCAAGTTTACCTTTCGTTCTAGGATTTGAATGGGTCGTTCCTCGTAAGAGATGTCATTTATCAGGTCGATCTGACTCAAGTCAACTGTCGGTCGCACGCCTGCCTTCGACTCGGCTAGTCGAAACATCGAAATGTTGAAACCTGGTTGGCCTGACATCTGTGGAGGCAATTCAAGTTCGTATGCCACTTTCCCAACCCGTTTCTTAATCATGAAAGGCCCGATGTACCTCGGTGCAAGCTTGCCTTTCACCCCAAATCTCTGAAGACCCTTCCGAGGGGAAACCTTTAAATAGACAAAGGATCCCTCAATGTAAGTGAGATCACCGTGATATCTATCTGCATACTTCTTCTGTCGACCCTGGGCTCGCTTGAGTTGATGATGAATTAGTCGTACCTTTTCCATATGATCGACAATAATATCAGGACCCACGATCTTCTGATCTTCTGGCTCAGCCCAACACGATGGAGAGCGACACGGTCAACCATACAAAGCCTCGAAAGGCGCCATCTCAAAACTGGTCTAATAACTATTGTTTTATGCAAACTCACATAACGGTGGGTACTCATCCCATGATCCGCCAAACTCCAAGACGCATGCCCGTAACATATCCGCGAGAACATGTATCAATCTCTCAGTCTGCCCGTCAATTTGAGGATGAAAAGCCCTACTAAACTGTAGGCACATACAATACTGCTCCTGCATACTCCGCCACATCCTGGACATATACATAGCATCTCCGTTTGACATAATAGTCACTGGTACCTCATATAGTCTCATAATCTCTCACTCAAACAGTATACTCAACTGATCAAACGAATAATGTGCAGTCACTGTAAAAAATGAGTGGGCTTTGTCAGTCTATCAACGATCACCCAGATTGATTCATGTTTTCGGGCGATTCTTGACAATCCTCTCATAAAATATATAGCAATGTCTTCCTATTTCCACCGTGGGATGGGAAGAGGCTGTAGCAACCCTCCAGGTCTGTGATGTTCAGCTTTCACTTGCTGATGGATACTACAGTTCTTAATAAACATCGACACATCCACTTTTGTCACGGCCCAAATCTTTAACCCCGTTTTAATTCCTTAATCATGATCATCGACCCTTGATGTGGGACCTACACTATGATACGTGCACGGATCGAGGCACGTGGCCAAGGTATATTGTATTTTTGTATTGACGTGTGCCTAGTGTTATGTGTTGTGTAGACTTACTAAGTCGGTTCGTACAGTTGTAGGCGTCGAGACAAGAGCGGGGACACGCCTCGAGTAGCGTGTGAGCTGGGGAACCGAGTAGTTAACATTTTGATAAGTCTTATTTAATGATAATATGAAATAAAGAATTACTTATAAGCTTATGGTTGTGTTTGTTAATGTAAATCAAATTAAAGGCCTATGGTTGAGTAAATTAAATGGAAAGCATAAGATTGGTCTAGAGATATACATTAGCACATCTAGGAACTAGGTGAGTAATGAAATGGTGTCACTTGAGGTTGAGTTAGTGGGAGTTAGTGGGATATATGACAAAGGTGGACCATTAGATATTCCTAAGGATACATAAATCCATGAAGATTAAGGGCTAGGAAGGAACATCACCTTAATATATTCTATAAGTGATCAAACAACGTGCAAACCAAATCACTCATTCATTTTTGCTGGAGAAGAAGAAGGAATTAATGGAGGGGTGTGAATCATCAAGGTGTTGAAGGAATCCATTAGAGTTGGTGAGAAGTTCTCAAGCTAGGGTGCTACATCAACTAGGTACACATCTTTTTAGTTGAAATTAGAACAAGTTGTGGTTTTAGGCTAATTTTAGATAGTAGATGATTTATATTTTCAATTAATTTGTATATTTGGATTCCTCATTCCAAGTTGATAATCTAGCTATATTGAAGTTCTTAATTTGGTTTTGAAATCATAAAGATATAAATTCTTGAAGTTGCGACACCAAAACTAGAATTCTGCATGTTGTATTAGGAATCAACATGGGTAATTTGGGCATAATCTACTCATTTAGATCCAAATTGATCCCAACTAGTGGAATTTGAAAGCTTATTTAAAGAGGAATAACTTTGGTTAACTGAAGATATTTTGATTCAAATGTTTCTATGTCCAAACATGCTCCAAAAATAGGTGCCAGAATTAAAAAGGAAAGTTTTGAAACTAAAGTTGTTAAGGTCATAACTCCCTAACAAATTATCCAAATGAGACGATCTTTTAGTATGTTGTGTTTGGATATATGTTCTGCCTTGTGACCAAAAATCACATTTTTTGGAACTATAGATTGGGAGAAATAGATTTTCAAAATCCGCTGGTCGGATTAAATTCCAATTAGACCTATCTTGTACAATCATGATATCTCATTCATCATGAATAAGAATTTTGCAAACTAAACCTTTTTGAAAAGCTAAAATAGAGACCAACAATAATTATACTATTGGAGGATTTCGATATTTTGACCATTTCATTTCTAAAAGTGCGTTGAAATGTAGGACTGAAATTGAAACTTAATTTAGTCTTTAGGGGCTGATTTAGGAAGATTTATTTAAATTCTATTACACAATACAACAACAACAACACCAACACCAACAACAACAACAACAACAACAACAACAACAACAACAACAACAACAACAACAACAACAACAACAACAACAACATCATCAACAACAACAACAACAACAACAACAACAACAACATAGCCTCAGTCCCAAATTAACTGGGGTCGGCTACATGGATCAAACTTTTCCATTGTGCTTGATTAAGTGCAATTGATGGTGAGCTTTGCAAACTATTCAAATCCCTTTTAATTAATGCATCCCATGTTAACTTTGGTCTGCCCCTACCTCGTCGAATTTCTACAGTTTCTATTTAGTCAAGTTTTCTAGTTGGGGCATTTGTAGGCCGTCTTTGCAGGTGACCAAACCATCACAACCGCCCTTCCCTAATCTTTGTATCAATTGGTGATACTCCTACTTGTCTTTGAATTTCTTTATTTCTTATTCTATCTTTACATGTTTTACCACACATCCACCTAAGCATCCTCATTTCTGCTACGTTCACTTTATGTAATTGTTGTTGCTTTACCGCCCAACATTCACTTCCATAGAGCATAGCTGGCCTAATTGCAGTCCTATAAAATTTTCCTTTTAACTTAGTAGGAACATGTCGATCACAAATCGCCCCTGTTGCACTCCGCCATTTCTTCCATCCAGCTTGAATTCTATGTGTGACATCATTTTCAATGTTACCATCATTTTGTATAATTGATCCTAGGTATCTAAAGTGGTTTACCTTAGAAACTTTTACTTCCCCTAATTTTACCACTCCGTCATCTCGATGTCTAGTGTTTCCAAACTCACAATGCATGTATTCAGTTTTCGTCCTACTCAACTTAACGCCTTTAGATTCTAATGTATTCCTCCAGAGTTCTAATTTCCTATTCACTCCATCTTTGGTTTCATCCACTAAGACAATATCATCTGCAAATAACATACACCATGGTATATCCTTTTGAATATGTCTAGTTAGTTCATCCATAACTAAAGTAAATAGATATGAGCTTAAAGCCGATCCTTGATGTAGTCCTATCGTAATGGGAAATTCTATTGTAGCTCCTCCAAATGTCTTTATACTCGTTACTACTCCATCATACATATCCTTAATAGTGTTTATGTATCTAGCATGTTCTCTTTTTCTTTCTAGAACCCACCAAAGAACATCTCTAGGGACCCTATCATATGATTTTTCTAAATCTACGAATACCATATGAAGATCTTTTTTCTTTTCTTTATATTTTTCTAACAATCGTCTTACAAGGAAAATTGCCTTCATAGTTGACTTCCCAGGCATGAAACCAAATTGGTTCTCTTATATTGTTGTTTCTCTCCTTAGCCTATTGTCAATTATTCTCTCCCACAATTTCATAGTGTGACTCATAAGTTTAATTCCCCGGTAGTTTGAGCAACTTTGAATGTCTCCTTTGTTTTTGAAGATTGGCACAAGTGTGCTTCTTCTCCAATCCATTGGCATCCGTTTTGATTTTAAAATTTTATTGAAAAGTTTTGTTAACCAAGTCAATCCGATTTCTCCTAAGCATTTTCAAACCTCTATGGGTATTTCATCTGGGCCACATGCTTTCCCTATTTTCATTCTTTTCAATGCCTCTTTAACTTCTACAAATCTAATATTGCGTGTATAGTTTACATTTCTTTCTTGGTGTGGGTTTTCATCTATTATAGTATCAACTTGGCCATCATTAAATAAACTATCGAAGTAACTTCTCCATCTCTCCTTAATATCCTCCTCGCGCGTTAAAACATTTTGATTTCCATCTTTAATACATCTTACATGACTTAGGTCTTGTTTCTTTTTATCTCTTAATTTGGCTAGCCTATATATATATTTTTCGCCATCTCTATTACCTAACCTTGTATATAGATCTTCCATGAAATTTGTTTTAGCTTTACTAACTACTTTTTTAGCTTGTTTTCTAGCTTCTCTATATTGATTGTACGCATCTTCATCTTGACACTTATGTATTTTCCTATACATCTCTCTTTTAGTCTTAATTGCTCGTTGGACATCCTCGTTCCACCACCATGTTTCCTTTTTTGGAGGTCCCAAGCCCTTAGATATACCTAATATGTTTGATCCCACCCTCCTTATGCAACTACTCATTTCTAGCCACATTGTATTAACATCTAAGTCAAGATTCCAAACATTTTCCTTTAGTAGTTTTTCTCTAAACTCTACTTGTTTACTATGTTTTAGGTTCCACCACTTTATTCTAGGGTCGTTAACTCTTTTATTCATATTATTCTGTTGTGTTAGCTTAATATTAAGTACTACTAACTTATGTTGGGTCGTAAGTGCTTCACCAGGTATTACTTTGCAGTCTCTACATAGTTTTCTATCTATTTTTCTTGTTAAAAGAAAATCTATTCGACTCTTATTATGACCACTACTAAAAATAATTATGCGCGACTCCCTCTTCCTAAAACTAGTATTTGCTAAGACAAGATCATATGCTGAAGCAAATTCTAAAATTGATTCTCCTTCTTCATTTCTATTACCGTAACCAAAACCTCCATGAACTCTCTCAAACCCATCGTTACTTACCCCGACATGCCCATTTAAATCTCCTCCAATAAAAACCTTTTCATCTAATGGTATACTCTGCATAAATCCATCCATATCATCCCAAAACTTGCGTTTGATGCTCTCGCTTAATCCTACTTGTGGTGCATATGCGCTAAGTATGTTCAATTTTTCATCTCCAATAATTAATTTAACTAGAATCAATTTATCCCCCATTCTTTTAACCTCTACGACCTTATCCTTATAATCATTATCCACCACAATTCCTACTCCATTGCATTTTCTATCTATACCAGTGTACCACAATCTAAACCCCGTGCTTCCTATTTCTCTACTCTTTTCTCCTACCCATTTTGTCTCTTGGAGGCAAGCAATATTGACTCTCCTTCTAATCATGGTATCTATTAGTTCTATTGACTTCCCCGTAAGTGTTCCTATGTTCCATGTTCCTAAACGAGTTTTTTCTCCCCTTTGTATTTGTTTTTCTTTTCTATTTCTATTTTGTCTAAAAGATCTAGTGTTCGTATCAATGATTTTGTTTTTGTTTTCATTTTTGTTTTTGTTTTGAACTAGCTTCTTTACCCACACCCGTCCTTTGTGTGGGAACCCTTGCTCATTTTTCTTCGCATCCGGGCGACAATGTGAAGGGACTAGCTTCTTTACCCACACACGTCCTATGTGTGGGAACCCTTGCTCATTTTTATTCACACCCAGGCGGCGATGTGAAACACACCCTTGCTCATTTCTCACTACACTCGGGCTCCGATGCACCGCGTCGCTAGGTGGGAATGCCCCAACGTTTATATATGTTTGATCCATTTCATGAAAAGTGACAAAGTTTTACGCTGGCTGTCAACCTATCGCAACCCTCCTCCATTTCCCAAGAATGGAAAATGAGCTTGGGGACTCCCTCCCTCACTTTTCGGGTATGAAAATAGAGTTTGGGACCTCCCTTACCCATTTTTCAGTATGAAAAAATGGGCGTCAGAGTCCTCCTTCTTTATACGGACTTGGGACCGGCTATGTAGCGCACATAGTGTACAACATAGGTGGAGTTTTCTATTACACAAGAAACACCACTAAATTGAGCTTAAACCCACTATATTTTAAGTAATGAGATACCAAACTCAGGAACCTAGGAAAAGGGCACGGGAGAGCGAATACAAGATTTGGAGTATCGGGAGGCCGATAAAGCTAGGACTTTACTTTGTTGCTGTGAGTATACCCAATGGCAACTTTACTTGTCATTTCATTTCTATTAGTTGTTGTCCTTGCATAGTTCTTTTGACTATTTTTCCTTTGTATTCTTATATCATATGCTCTTTGTGTCTATGCTCACTTGATGAGTCTAGTTTGCATGATATCCATTCATTTGATTTGATTGATTGATTCTATCCCATTCTATCCCATTCTATGTCTATTCTTGTTGTTTTATATGTGAATTGAATGATAAATAACATGCTATTAGGCTAGTGAATATCTTATAAATGTTTAAGGGGACTTGTATTCCTTATTTGTTTAGGTGTGTAGATGTGCCTATGCCTTGACAATCCATACTTGGTATTTCTTGAAATTATAAAAGTAGTTTTCTCATTTAGGTCCCGTACTCGATCGAGGTGTGCGCGACTCACGGGGTTAGAGTCCCTGGGGATGTCGGCACATGTTATTTGACACTGTAAGACACTCGGGGTTAGAGTCCCTAAGGTGGTCTACACACCGGGGTTAGAGTCCCTTGTACTATATGATTATTGATTCGGAGTGACACGTTTCACTGCCGACTGGACCTAAATCACCACTACTTAGCCTAGTGTCAATATCACTTATTTAACTCCGGTATTTACTTGCATATGGTTTATTTTCCAGTTTTCCCATTTATATGCTTTTAAATACCATTTGAACATTTGGAAATTAAAATTAAACTTGTCATCGGGGATTACTGTTTTATTCTTGCACTCACCGTCCTTTTTATGATGGTGCGTACAGAGTCGTCTACCATGAGGCCAGGCAAGGAGAAGATCGGCGATTATCCCCGAGCCCGCAACGCGTCACTACATCGATTGTAGGTCTTCTTTTGGTATTTTTATTGTATATGTTATATATGTCTTTCAATACTACTTGGGTTGTATATTGGGTTAAGCATTAGTTTCCCCGACCTAACTTGAACTATTTTACTGTGTCACTGCATTTTAAGGACTTTATATATATAATGGCATTTCCTGGTTTTCCACACTTATGATTTTATAAATGGCTTTCGCATAATCTACTAGTTGTTTCCGCATAACCAATAAGACTTCTGCTAAATAATTAATTTAATAAAAAGTTTTAATTAACTCTAAATTTTATAAACTAGTGGGACTAGTGTATTACTTATCCTGAACACGAGAAAATAGGCGTTTAGATTGTAAAGGCTGACTAATACGTAGTTAAGTCCTGCGTGGATAGGATTATGGCTTAATTACGGGATTAGGCCAGGTAGTGCCTTAGATTAGGAGAGGGGTCGTCACAGCTTTCATCCCAGACTACCAAAAGTGCCTCTTCATGTTGTGATACATCTTGGTCCTATTTGGATGAATAGCGAATCGAGAACGGTGTGACTCCTGAAGAATCTCCTCTCTCAGCTTTGGTACTAACGGTATCCACAGTCTGCCCCTGAAGCGCAAGCACTGGTCAGACGTCTTCGTCAAATCAACACAATTTGCACTCTGCGCTAACTCACTAAAGTTGAAGTACAACTTGTCAGTCCTCTGACCCTTTGCCACTCTCTGTGTAGATACGGTCTGTACTCTCATCTACACACAAATCTTAACTTGAGTTTCAGTAGGAACCTGCGCATCTCCAACAAGTATCCTACTCAGCGTATCCGCGATTACATTTCTGTGACGGCCCCTCTCCTAATCTAGAGCACCACTCGGCCTAATCCCGTAACTAAGTCATAATCCTATCCACGCAGGACTTAACTACGTATTAGTCAGCCTTTACAATCTAAACGCCACTTTTCTCATGTTTAGGATATGTAATACACTAGTCCTACTAGTTTATAAAATTTAGAGTTAATTAAAACTTTTTTTAAAATTAATTATTTAGTAGAAGTCTTATTGGTTCTGCGAAAGCAATTAGTAAATTATGCAGAAGCCATTTATAAAATCCGAAGTGTGGAAAATTAGGAAATGACATCATATATATAAAGTCCTCAAAATTAAGTGAAACAGTAAAATAGTCTAAGTCAGGTTGGGGAAACTAACGCTCAACCCAATATACAACCCAAATATTATTTGAAAGACATATATAACATATACAATCAAAATACCAAAAGAAGACCTACAATCAATGCAGTGACGCGCCGCAGGCTCAGGGATAATCGTCAATCTTCTCCTTGCCCGGCCTGCTGGTAGACGACTCTGCACCCACCGTCATAAAAAGGACGGTGAGTAATAAAATAAAACAATAATCCCCGATGACAAGTTTAATTTGCATTTCCAAATATTCAAATGGTATTTAAAAGCATATAAATGGGAAAATCGGAAAATAAATCATATGCGAGTAAATACCAGAGTTAAACAAGTGATACTGACACTAGGCAAAGTAGTGGTGATTTAGGTCCGGTCGATAGTTAAACCTGTCACTCTGACTCAATAATCATATAGCACAAGGGACTCTAACCCAAGTATTACCAGGGACTCTAACCCCGGTGTGTAGACCACCTTAGGGACTCTAACCCCGTGTGTCATACAGTGTCAAGTAACACGTGCCGACATCCCTAGGGACTCTAACCCCGTGAGTCGCGCACACCTCGATCGAGTACGGGACCTAAATGCGAAAACTATTTATAATTTCAAGAAATACCAAGTATGGATTGTCAAGGCATATGCACATCTACACACCTAAACAAATAAGGAATACAAGTCCCCTTAAGCATTTATAAGATATTCACTAGCCTAATAACATGTTATTTATCATTCAATTCACATTTAAAACAACAAGAATAGACATAGAATGGGATAGAATGGGATAGAATCAATCAATCAAATCAAATGAATGGATATCATGCAAACTAGACACATCAAGTGAGCATAGACACAAAGAGCATATGATATAAGAATACAAATGCAAAATAGTCAAAAGAACTATGCAAGTACATCAACTAATAGAAATGAAATGCCAAGTAAAGTTACCATTGGGTATATTCACAACAACAAAGTAAAGTCCTAGCTTTACCGGCCTCCCGGTACTCCAAATCTTGTATTCGCTCTCCCGTGCCCTTTTCCTAGGTTCCTGAGTTTGGTATCTCATTACTTAAAATATAGTGGGTTTAAGCTCAATTTAGTGGTGTTTATTGTGTATTCAAATTGGTTCAATAGAATTTAAATAAACCTTCCTAAATCAGCCCCTAAAGACTAAATTAAGTTTCAATTCCAGTCCTACATTTCAACACACTTTTAGATATGAAATGGTCTAAATATCAAAATCCTCCATCAATACAATTATTGTTGGTCTCTCTCTTAGCTTTCCAGAAGGATTTAGTTTGCAAAATTCTGATTTAAAATGAAAGAGATTATGATTTTACTAAACATAGGTCTAATTGAAATCTAATCCGACTAGCGGACATAGAAAATCTATTTCTCCCAACATATAGTTCCTAAAAATGTGATTTTTGGCCACAAGGCAGAAAACATACCCAAATCAACATACTAAAAGGTCAGCTCATTTGGATAAGTAGTTAGGGAGTTATGCCCTTAACAAGTTTAGTTTCAAAACTTTCCTTTTGAATTCCAACACCTACATATAGAGCATGTTTGGACATAGAACATTTGAATCAAAATATCTTCAGTTAAGCAAAGTTATTCCTTTTTAAATAAGCTTTCAAATGCCACTAGTTTTGATCAATTTAGATCTAAAATGGGTAGATTATGACCATATTCTCATGGTTGATTTCTAATACAACATGCAGAATTATAGTTTTGGTGTTGCAACTTCTAAAATTCATAGCTTTATGATTTCAAAACCAAATTAAGAACTTCAATATAGCTAGATTATCAGCTTGAGATGAGGAATCCAAATATACAAATTAATTATCAATAATCAATAATCTACTATCTAAAATTAATCTAAAACCATAACTAGTTCTAATTTCAACTAAAACGATGTGTACCTAGTTGATGTAGCACGCTAGCTTGAGAATTTCTCGCCAACTCTAATGGGTTCCTTCAACACCTTAGTGATTCACTCCTCTCTAGCAATTCCTTCTTCTTCTTCAGTAAAAATAAATGAGTGATTTGGTTTGCATGTCGTTTGATCACTAATAATATATATTAAGGTGATGTTCCTTCCTAGCCCTAAATCTTCATGGATTTATGTATCCCTAGGAATATCTAATGGTCCACCTTTTTCATATATCCCACTAACTCCCACTAACTCAACCTCAAGTGACACCATTTCATTACTCACCTAGTTCCTAGATGTGCCAATGTGCATCTCTAGACCAATCTTATGTTTTCCATTTAATTTACTCAACTATAGGCCTTTAATTTGATTTACATTAACAAACACAACCATAGGCTTATAGTAATTCTTTATTTCATATTAGTATTAAATAAGACTTATCGAAATGCTAACTACCCCGTTCCCTGGCTCGTACGCTACTCGAGCGTGTCACCGTTCTTGTCTCGGCGGCTACAACTGTACAAACCGACTTAGTAAGTCTACACAATACGTAACACTAGGCACATATCAATATAAAAATACAATATACCTAGGCCACGTGCCTCGATCGATGCACGTATCACAGTGTAGGTCCCACGTCAAGGGTCGATGATCCTGATTAAGGAATTAAAACGGGGTTAAAGATTTAGGTCGTGACAAATATTCCCAACAAAATAAAATTTCATCCTCGAAATTAAGTTTATATCACGGTTCTACCTGACTCGAATAGGTACGGGAATCTATCTCGCATGTAATCCTCCCGCTCCCAAGTGAGTTCTGTGTCGTCGTGGAACTGCCACTTGATGAGTACCTTTGGGATGGACTTGTTTCTCAACTGTTGTACCTTTCGATCTAGGATCTGAATGGGTTGTTCCTCGTAAGAGATGTCCTCGCTCAGGTCTATTTGACTCAAGTCATATGTCGGTCGTACGCCTGCCTTCGACTCGGCTAGTCGAAGCATCGAAACGTGGAATACTGGATGGACCCCTGACATCTGTGGAGGCAATTCAAGCTCATATGCCACTTTCCTTACCCATTTCTTAATCATGAAAGGTCTGATGTACCTCGGTGCAAGCTTGCCTTTCACTTCAAACCTTTGAAGACCCTTCCGAGGGGAAACCTTTAAATAAACAATGGCTCCCTCAGAATACGCGAGATCACCGTGATACTTATCTACATATCTCTTATGTCTCTCATGTGCTCCTCTGAGTCTCTGACGGATTAGTTTGACCTTTTACGTGTAGTCAACAATAATCTCAGGCCCCGATATCTCCCGATCCTCTGGCTCAGCTCAACACGAAGGCGAACGATACGGTCTGCCATATAAAGCCTCAAATGGAGCCATCTCTAAGCTAGCCTGATAACTATTGTTATAAGCGAACTCACACAATGGTAGGTACTCTGCCCAAGCTCCGCCAAACTCCAACACGCTTGCCCGCAACATGTCCTCGAGGACCTGAATCAAAACACAAGAACTCGTAAGGCTGGTCTGATGGGAGGTGGCAAGGGAAGTCTGCCCACTGTGCTCTGTGCTGGAGCAATGGATGATACAGAAGGTACAACCAGTGGGTGTGTAACTGTCCTCGAACCTTAAGATCCTCGGTTCCATCCCCTTGATCCCTTACCCCTCGACCTCCTCCGCTCATATTCCATGGCCTGCTTTGCAGATAGCACTATACCTGGTGCTCTGCCGTCAGCAACTCTACCCAGATAATATGTCTCTGCGCTAGGGCTCGCTCATAGATCTCAGTGAGTGACCTCGTGCCTGAACTGATGACATAATACCCAATATCGGTCTGAGTCCATCACCGAAGTGATATACATCCTCGGACTCATCTCTCACCAAATCCTCAGCAAAGTGGCGTAGATAATCATATCGATCCATGTAGTGCATCATAGGCTCCTCTAGCCTCTGTCTCAAATCCATGAACTATTTCCTCAATTGCTTCATGACTGAAGGCAGAAAATACTACTGATAGAACTTCTACTTGAAAGCATCCCATGTTTCGAACTCTACGTGAGTAGTCACTGTTATATGCCACCACATGTCGGCATCTCTCTCAAGCGTATATGATGAGATCTCTGACCGAAGTCTATCCTCAATCCTCAGCACCCGATTATGTTTCTCTTGAGACAAGATCCATTTCTCAATCTTCTAAAAATCCCTGACTCCATCGAAATAAACTGGTTTAAGTCTGATGAAGTCCTTCACCAACTGAACTTCCACTGAAGTGCTAGAAGATGCGGGCGTAGGAGACAGTACGGCCTCAACTGTCTCCACCACTGGTGCGGTTACGGAAATCATCGCTGCTAAGGCTACAGTAAGAAGTGATGGCTCCTGGATAGTTGGTGTAGCAGTCATAGGAGTTGATGTCAATGCCGGTGCAGCAAAACGAGCAGTCATTATAGCGATAAAATCAATCAACTGTTGGCCCTGAGTTGTCACTCGATCAGACAGCCGTTGTAAATCAACCGCTATAGTAGGAGGCGAACTGCCACTACGCTCTACATCTCCTCCCCCGCGTGTAGCAGCCATCAGGGTCTGCAATGGATAGCGAACATGAATCAGCTTCTACGTGACATAGCGCATAAGTATATATATACATAGAGCAATTAACAAGTACATATCAAAAACCATCCATCTCACTGTCACTCACTTCCCAACTAATGATCTCTAGGCAATGAGTATCTGGTTTCCACGACTAAGTTTTGTATTTTATGCATTTTGGTCGCTAAACCTAAGCTCTGATACCAACTGTGACGACCCTAGCTGCTAAACAGGGCACCGTCCGGCCTAATCCCGTAATCAAGTCGTAATCCGAATAACTTAAGACTTAATTACGTATTAGTTAGCCTTTCGTCCCTATATTTCCCTGAATTCGTGTCTTGATATATATAATCATGTTCATGTAGTTTAACAATCATGTGGGAGCCATGATAATTCAAAATTCTTAAGCGTGGAAAATCAAGAAAATACACATCACATGCATGTATATATATATATATATATATGAAACTATTCACTCAACCCAATGTACAACCCAAAATGACATAACAATAATAATACAACAAAAGTCGAGACATAAAAAATGAATGAGGAGAGTCGCCGAACTGCTCAGAGGAAGTCGTCGATCTTCTCCTTCCTCAGTCTGCTGCTGCTCGACGGACCTACACTCATCGTCACAAACTAGACGGTGAGTATAGTGATATTTAAGTACTAACCGGAGAATTCTATGCCATATTTCCAAAATAAATGAATGGTATTTAAAAGTATAAAGTAGCGAAATAAAGTGCTGAAACAAGAAATGCAAGTAAATACCAAAATTAAAGATGTAGAAATAGACACAAGCTAAGTCGAGATGATCTACGTCCGGTCGGCGGTGAGACCTATCACCTACCCTTTCCCACTACTATATGGAGCTGCGCTCAACATATCTCACATAAATAGCGGAGCTGCGCTCTACGCTTTACAACATCAATCTCATGTTTGCCGACCACCCCAAGTCCCATAACTCGTGTGTCGCGCAAGTGTAGTGGTAAGTGCCGGAACCCTGGTAGACCCATGTCCCCGTGAACCGCGCATCTCTCGTGTAATGGACACTAGATAATCCCTACTTTACTTTCAAAGACAAATAATTCCAAATTTCTAGGATTCCAAAACAAGTTAGGCTACAAAGCCCAAAGGAAATCGAATACAAGTCCAATTAAGTCCAAATTTTTCCATTAGCATGCTTTTCATCAATCTTTTCAAGAATGACATTAAGTGTATGTGACGGCCCCTATCCTAATCTAGGGTACCGCCCGACCTAATCCCGTAATTAAGCCCTAATCATATCCACGCAGGACTTAACTACATATTAGTCAGCCTTTACAACCTAGACGCCTCTTTTCTCGTGTTCAGATAAGTAATACACTAGTCCTACCAGTTTATAAGATTTAGAGTTAATTAAAACTTTTTATTAAATTAATTAATTAGTGGAAGTCTTATTGATTATGTGGAAGCAATTAGTAACTTATGCGGAAGCCATTTATAAAATTCTAAATGTGGAAAACTAAGAAATAACATCACATATATAAAGTCCTCAAAATGCGTTGAAACAGTAAAATAGTCTAAGTTAAGTCGGGAAAACTAACACTCAACCCAATATACAACCCCAAATAGTATTTGCAAAACATGTAACATATACTATCAAAATACCAAAAAAGACCTACAATCAATGCAGTGACGCGCCGCGGACTCTGGGATAATCGTTGATCATCTCCTTGCCCAGCTGGCTGGTAGACTCCTCCGCACCCACCTTTGTAAAAAGGACGGTGAGTACAAGAATAAAACAGTAATCCCTGATAACAAGTTTAATTCGCATTTCCAAATATTCCAATGGTATTCAAAAGCATATAGATGGGAAAAGTGGAAAATAAACCATATGCGAGTAAATACCATAGTTAAACAAGTAATACTAACACTAGGCTAAGTAGCGGTGATTTAGGTCTGGTCGGCAGTGAAACGTGTCACTCCGACTCAATAATCATATAGCACATGGGACTCTAACACAAGTGTTACCAGGGACTTTAACCTCGGTGTGTAGACCACCTCAGGGACTCTAACCCCGAGTGTCATACAGTGTCAAGTAACATGTGCCGACATCCCCAGGGACTCTAACCCCATGAGTCACGCATACCTCAATCGAGTACGAGACCTAAATGCAAAAACTACTTTTTAGATTTCAAGAAATACCAAGTATGGATCGTTAAGGCATAAGCACATCTACACACCTAAACAAATAAGGAATACAAGTCCTTTTAAACATTTATAAGATATTCACTAGCCTAATAGCATGCTATTTATCATTCAATTCACATTTGAAACAACATGAATAGACGTAGCATGGGATAAAATCAATAAATCAACTCAAATGAATGGATATCATGCAAACTAGACTCATCAAGTGAGCATAGACACAAAGAACGCATGATATAAGAATACAAAGGCAAAATAGTCGAAAGGACTATGCAAGGACAACAATTAATTGAAATTAAATGCCAAGTAAAGTTGTCATTAGGTATACGCACAACAACAAAGTAAAGTCCTAGCTTTACTGGGCTCCCGATACTCCAAATCTTGTATTCGCTCTCCCGTACCCTTTTTCTAGGTTCTTAAGTTTGGTGTCTCATTAGTTCAAATATATTGGGTTTAAGCTCAATTTAGTGGTGTTTATTGTGTATTCAAATTGGTTCAATAGACTTTAAATCGATCTTCCTAAATCAGCCCCTAAAGACTAAATTAAGTTTCAATTTCAGTCCTACATCTTAATGCACTTTTAGGCATGAAATGGTCAAAATATCAAAATCCTCCATCAGTACAATTATTGTTGGTCTCTCTCTTAGCTTTCCGGAAAGGTTTAGTTTACAAACTTCTAATTAAAAATGAATGATATATCATTATTTTACTAAACATAGGTCTAATTGAGATTTAATCCGACTAGCAGACTTAGAAAGTTTATTTCTCCCAATCTATAATTCTTAAAAATGTGATTTTTGGTCACAAAGCAGATAATATAACCCAAAACAACATACTAAAAGATTAGCTTATTTGGATAATTAGTTAGGGCGTTATTCCCTTAACAATTTTAGTTTCAAAACATTCCTTTTTTATTCCAGTACCTATTTGTAGAGCATGTTTGAACATAAAAACATTTGAATCAAAATACCTTTAGTAAGCAAAGTTATTCCACTTGAAATAAGCTTTCAAATGCCACTAGTTTGGATCAACTTGGATATAAAATGGGCAGATTATGACCAAATTACCCAGGTTGGTTCTTAATACAACATACAAAATTCTAGTTTTGGTGTTACAACTTCAAAAATTCATTTCTTTATGATTTCAAGACCAAATTAAGAACTTCAATATAGCTGGATTGTCTGCTTAAAATGAGGAATCTAAATATATAAATCAATTGCAAACACTCAATCATCTACCATATGAAATTAGCCTAAAACCCGAACTTGTTCTAATTTCAACTAAAAGGATGTGTACCTAGTTGATGTAGCACTCTAGCTTGAGAATTTCTCACCAACTCCCATGGATTCCTTCAACACCTTGATGATTCACTCCTCTCCAGCAATTCCTTCTTCTTCTCCAGCAAAAACGAATGAGTGATTTGGTTTGCATGTTGTTTGATCACTAATATTATATATTAAGGTGATGTTCCTTCTTAGCCATTGATCTCTATGGATTTATGTATCCTGAGGAACATCTAATGGTCCACCTCTTGCCATATATCCCACTAAATCCCACTATCTCAACCTCAAGTGACACCATTTTATTACTCACCTAATTCCTAGATGTGTCAATGGGTATCTCTAGACCAATCCTATGCTTTCCATTTAATTTACTTAACTATAGGCCTTTAATTTGATTTACATTAACAAACACAACCATAGGCTTATAAGTAATTCCTTATTTCATATTAATATTGAATAAGACTTACCAAAATGCTAACTACCCGGTTCCCCGTCTTGCACGCTACTCGAGGCGTGTCTCCGCTCTCGTCTCGACGCCTACAACTGTACGAACGACTTAGTAAGTCTACACAATACATAACAATAGGAATACATCAATACAAAAATATAATATACCTCGGCCACGTGCCTCGGTCGGTGTACGTATCACGGTGTGGGTCCCACTTCAATGGTCGATGATCCTGATTAAGGAATTAAAATGGGGGTTAGAGATTTGGGTCGTGACAGTGTAGATCAGAGTCAATGAAACAATTCACAAGGCATCATGTCACCATATTCACTCATGAATAGATACAATAACAACATGATGTGCGAGTTCAAGTAGTAATGTCTACCAATAGACCAATAAATCAATAAAGATGAATGAAATGAAATATAAAATTCTCACAGTTGTACTTACAAGTCACACGCTTGTCCTAGTTTATCCGATCCTTCGACAAATTCGAAATGCGTGCTCAAACGTCTGAGTTCTCACCTTAGTTTCATAACATTCGCACTACAAAAAAACAGCAAATCGAAACGGAATTAGAAACGGAAATAAGTTCCGTTTCTAAATCAGAAACGGAATTAGAAACGGAATAAGTTCCGTTCCTAAATTAAAACGTTAGCGACGGAATTGAGACGGAAACATTTAGAGACGGATTTGAGACGGATCAGAGACGGAATTAGAGACGGAATCAGAGACGGAATTAAATTCCGTCTCTAAAAAATGGCGCCAACATTCCCACCAAAAATTTCATTTTTTATGACCGTTCATCAAATCTTGGGATTTGTGCATCACATCTCGAGATGATTAACAAAGCCCCCCCCCCCCCCCGTACCAAACACACCCACAAACCAAAACCCTAAATCCCAAATCGTCTCGGCTCTCCCTCTCTCTCTCTCGTGGTCCGTCCGTGCCGTCTCTCTCTTCTTCGATCCGTCGATCGTCTCGTCTCTCCGTCTCTCTCTCTCTGTGGTCTCTCCGTCTCTTAGTCGGTCACGGCTCTCCTTCTCTCTCCTCGTCACCGCTCTTAGTGCGTTCTCTCTCTCGCTCTCTTTCGTCGAGCCCTAACCTCGCGTCCCCTCTTGCCTCCGTCAACGCCGCTGTCCCCTCTCGCCTCCGTCAACGCCGTTGTCCCCTCTCGCCTCCGTCAACGCCGCTGTCCCCTCTCGCCTCCATCAACGCCGCTGTCCTTGCCGACGCCGGAGCCCTCGCATCTGCCATCTCTCCATCGTTGATGCTCCGTGATCTTCTTCAAGTCACCCGTCTCCTTGATCAACGATATTGGTAACTTCATGTTTCCTTGCTCGTTTCCATTCTTGATTTTTTTTTTTGTCGACACCGCTTGTGTTGTAAGTCATCACTCTCTTCGCTTAGGGCTTGAGAAAAAGGTGTTTACTACTTCATCCAATTGAGGCTATGTTGTTGTTGTTGTTGTTGTTGTTGTAATTATTTTAAAATTTTCTCTCGCCGTTTGTGGATTCATAAGCGAAAATCGGGCGTTTTTATAGTTTCCAATTGTTTTATTTTGTTTATGGATGTGGTTTGCAAATATGGAACTAAAGGTCTTGAAATTTCCTATTTCAGTTACATTCAAGTTAGAAAATACCTTGATTCTGTGGCCTATATTTTTGTTAGTGTTTCAACTTGTCCCAATTGGAAAAGTTTAGCAACTAAATGCTAATTTTGAAGTAGACATGTATTGTGTGTCTTTGGTAATTGATATATAATTTATGTCAAAGGCACACTCTTCTGTGTGCTTGGCAAAGCTGGTTTCATTTTCTTATCCTGAAATAAACCTGATCTCTTTTGTTAATTATATGCCCACTCGGAAATGGCATGCTAGTGAATATTACACACTTGATACTCTTTGTTTTAATCTGTTGAATCATCTTAGTTTCTCTATGTTTAGTCTTGTTTTTAACGTCTTAAATGTTTTAATCTGGAACTATTCTTATTTTTAGGGCGAAAAATAGGCTTTTAATATGAGAAACTGGCTTTTTGTTGCTATGTTACTGAAGGTTGACTTGAAGTGTTCTATTCGATATTATGACCAACCAAATGAAGAATCAAAATCGTCAAGGTTTTGTGATGGTGGACTTCATAGATTTATGACATAATTAGCTAATGAGTAGTAATTAGAAACTATTTATTCGGATTTTATCTTTTATAGTTTCAGCTCAATGTGCCAAACAATTTATTAGAATTTTATTAGAAATTTGCTACTTGCTTACAATGTATTCTTTTTGGAACTTTGTAGGAAACTGATAGGCTTAGACAAGTGATTGAGAAGGAAATGCTAAAAGTCGAGGTAAGTTTGTTCTTCCCAAAATGGCTTGTAATTTTTCCACATGACCTTATTAAATGTGTAAATTCACAAATGTTTAGTATAGTTAACAGCTCATGCTTAATAGAGTTGTCTAATGACTCTGCTCTTTGTATTGTTGAAATAGAGCATTTTGACTTAAAACATAAGCCATAAACCAAAGATAGAGATGGGCAAAACATTGGTTAAATATTTAAGAGAAAGAAGTAGTTAAGCAATTCTACCCATTAACCAAAGATTACTTTTAGTCTCTTAAAAAATTCATAAGATACTACTTTGAGAATCAATGAAAAATATTTAAAATTGGTCTTTGGTTTGTTCATCTACCCCCTTAACCAAAGATCAAATTTTAATATTTTTTTAATAAATTCAGTAAATACTACTTTAAGAATCCATGAAAAACATATTTAAAATTGGTTTTGGTTCATTCATTTTTTGATTGAAATATTCGATTAAGTGGTTTAATGCATAAATTTTACTTGAATATGATCTATAATTTGCATTGTTGTTTGAATAAGGATATGTCTTCTTTAAATTTAGGCAATAACAAGTCCATATCATTTTTTTTGGTGTGATCAATAGTTTGATACTCATTAAGTTCATACTTCACAACTTAAAAGGTATCCTAGTTCCTCATCAAGTTGATATTGTCAAACTCAACCTATGTAGAATATTGTGTGCTCTAGATAAAGGTAAATGAGTCACCGTCACGCTTGGAAAATAAGGGGTGGGTTGCTATAGGCTGAAAGCCAATGTAAATCGATCTTTATGAAATGGATTAAACAGGTTTATTGTTTGGTTCTTGAAAGTTAAAAAAGCTCAGGTTTGAAATGAGATGAGTGAGCTTATGATAAATTTTGTAGCTTGTGAAAGTGGATTGATTGAAAATAGTCTTATGAGTTTTTTGGTCTATCTATGAGGTAGCATATTTTTGTTTTCTTATATGTTTTTAGAAAATGAAGATAAAAGTGAAAATGACAAACATTGCTATCTTCCTCCTACTTGGATTGGTAAGAATTTAATTTACTTAAATCAAGATATGCAAGTGTTTATCATCGTTTGTGGATTCTTAAATCTCAAATGAATTAATGTTAATCTTTTTGCTTGTTTGTAGACTTTGATGGTCGAGTGCAGGGATCGTCACTATAAGTTCGATGTGAGTCATTGCTCTTCTACCTTAGCTCTATCTCCTATGATGCTTATGTCCCTGAAAAATTTAAGTTCAACTATTCAATTATTAAGTTGTTTCAAATGTCCCTTGGTCATGCGCGTGGTGTTGAAGAACATCTCAAGACTTTTCGATTGATAATTCTTTTTGTGCATATTTATAGGATTGTAAGTTTTTTTTTTTTTTGTGGTTGTTGAACAATAGGATTGGTGGTTTTGTGAATACTTAGAAATTTGGAGCATTTGTAATACTATACAATTTTTTTTGGATATATATCTTTTTCAATTTTTGATTTTCCCATTTTTGTTCTCTCAATTGAATATTTGTTGATATATATTGTCGATGTATGAATGTCAATTTATTATATATTGGCGAGTTAAATGTGCTTGGATTGAGACCTATATATGTAAGACTTTAAAAACTAAACAAAAATGAAAATTAGAGACGGAAATAGCAACGGAATCTTTGGATTCCGTTGCTATTTCCGTCTCTAATTTTCGTTTATGTAAGATACATAAATCAGAAACGGATCAAATTCCATCTCTGATCCGTCTCTGATTAGCAACGGATCAGAGACGGAAATAATCAGAAACGGAATTTATTCCGTCTCTAATCAGAAACGGAATTAGAGACGGAATAAATTCCGTTTCTAATCAGAAACGAAATTTATTCCGTTTCTGATCCGTCTCTAAATCAGAAACGGAATCCATTTTCCGTTTCTGATCCAATCAGCGACGACGTTTTCAGAGACGGAACGCATTCCGTCTCTGTTCCGTTTCTGATTGCAATTAGAGACGGAATTTTTGCAAATCAGAAACGAAAAATTCCGTTTCTGATTTGCTGTTTTTTTGTAGTGTCGATAATGTCTCAATTTAGACCAAATCGAAGTCGAGACAAATTTCTAAAACATTTTCTTATTTATTTTCGGCCAATCGGTCCATTTCGCGTTTTTCGAGGTAAAACCCCCACAAAACGCTCGTCCGAAATTCCAAATATTTTTATTTTTCATAGAAACTTATCACTTTCTATTTATTTTGTCGAAATATAATTTTTTCAAGTTTTTCCAAATTTTTCTGAATTTTTTTGGAATTTTTCCCTATTTTCCTCCTCTTTTTTTCTCATCTTTTCTATTTTTTTATTTGGGTTTGGGTTGAACCGGGCCGAACCGATTTCGAACCAACTCGGTTCACCCAACCCAACTTTCCACTTCTCTTTCTTTTTTTTTCATTGGGTTTGAACCGGGCCGAACCGGCCCGGTTCACCCATCGTCTTCAACCTCACGAAACAGAGCATCTGCTCTTTTTTTTTTTTTTTCTTCGCTGGGGTTGATGCTCTGTTTCGTTTTTTTTTTCTTCGATGGGGTTGGGCTTCCATCCCCAACCCCAGGTTGGGTCTCAGATGCAGGGAAGACTATTCCCCTACCTTCCTTGCTCTCGGACGAACTATCATGGCAGTTCGTCCGAGTCCCTCAACTCATACCAACAACAACAACCGAATTCAACAACAACACCATGACAACAATGATCAACTCACCTTGCTTTCACCCTCTGCGAGCTCTCACTCTCTCTCTCTCTCTCTCTCTCTCTCTCTCTCTCTCTCTCTCTCTCTCTCTTCCTCTTAGTTTTTTCTTTCTCTCATCTCTTGAAAGTTTTTGTTGAGTGAAAAGGAGATAGTTTGGACTTTGGGGTTCATTTGACTTTATAGATATGGTTTGGGTTGGCTTGAATGTGAGCCACTCATCTCAAAACACACACGTATCTCGAGGCATATCTTGTGGTCTTCAACACCACACTTGTCTCCAAGTCACTTGTGAGTGACTCAAAAGTGTGACACCTTGCCTCATCATGGGTGAACGTGTCTCGAAGCACATCCAATGTCTTTTAATTTTTTTCCAAACTATAGGCCCATATGTATATATATTAGTAGATGTGGCAACATTGCAACCACCCATTACCAAAAATTCACATTTTATGTAAATAAATTAAACTTACCCCTAAAATGTTGCTACCTCGGTCCCACGTCGACATGTGACTCGAGGCGCGTCCCCTCTTGTCTCGATACCTGCATACCCGTAAATGACTTAGTCGTCTACACATATACAGTACACTAGGCATACATGACACAAATATAAAATGTACCTCGGCCCTTGCCTTGGTAAACGAACATATCACGGTGTGGGTCCCGTAGTACAGGTCGTTGAGCCTGTAAAAAGACAATAACACAGTTAAAAATTTTGGACCGTTACAATATTAAACCTATAATTTATAATTGATCACATTATATCTACGTACTTACCATATTAAGAGTTTGCAAATAAATACCAATCTTAAATCTTACCTTAACACGGACAAATCAATGAGTCCATGCAATATAGTTCGGGCACGTTTATAACTATTATACATATCAAGGCCTAACCGACGCTCCAACTTCAGACTCGTACGTGTTGCTGCCCACTTAAAAGTCAAACTCAAAAGCCAAACTAAACAAATCAGTTCTCCCACAGCCTTTACTTCCTCCAACAACGAATTTACCAAAACACCCTTCCCTCTCCTAGACACAAACGCAACAAACGCTACAAGCTATTAAAAGCGCAAACTTGTAATCTTAAGAGCTTTTTAACGAGAAATCCAAGGAAGACCATTAGCATTTTGAACTGCAGCATTGCATGAAAACGTGCTTCTTCAATCATTATATATGTAACCTTGCATTTCTTTCTCTAACAAGCGTCCTAACTACCGAGGCCAAAATGGCTCACCGTTTCACCCAACTACTCGCTCTCATTCTCTCACTCCACATATCATCAACATTCGCCCAGTCTCTGCCCACCCACCTCTACACACTGAGCCAAGATTCTGACGAGTTCTTCTCGGCCACGGCGGAGCTGTTCGAGAGATGGACGGAGAAGCACGGGAAGGCATACGAAAGTGCTAAAGAGAAGGAGAGGAGGTTTGAGAACTTTCGGAGGAATCTGAAGTACGTGGCGGCGAGGAAGTCGAGGATGGACGGCTCCAGCGGGCATGCTGTTGGATTGAACAAGTTTGCGGATTTGAGTAATGAGGAGTTCAAACAAACTTACTTGATGGCCAAGAATAAGACGGAGAGAAGTTTGGTAAGCAACGGTAATGTTAGCGATTCGAAGACAAGGGAGAAAGTGGTCACGTGCGATGCACCTGCATGGCTGGATTGGAGAAAGAGGGGAGTCGTGACTCCCGTTAAGAATCAAGGGGCATGTGGTACGTATAAGCTTAAATTTACACAGTAAATATAGATCTTGATCACTTGTTAATTAGATGCGCATAGAACTAGCTAGGTTCTAGGTATGTCTCCATGATCTCATTTCTTTTCTTTCTCTTCTTTTGATATATATGAAAGAAAACATCTTTTGCCTCCTAGCTTTCGGATTTGAACCCCCAACCTCTATTTTTTTGGTAGATTGGAATGTTTTAGAACAAACGAAAATATAAGACAACCCTTGTAAGTAAAACACTACAATGTTTTCTTTTTCTTTTCTTTTCTTTTCTTTTTTGGATAAGTAATCAATTTTAACTCCTCAAATTTGCACAGAAGACTTAAACTATCAACCTTTTTTTTTTTGGTTTCTTTCATTGTGTATGGTGCTAACTCCATCGACTAAACCATGCTCGAGCATTGTCAGACCCCAAATGGAGATGGTCCTCTTAACCTAATTTTTTTCTTTTCACGAGACTTGAACTCAAGACTTCGTTTAAGGGAACCAAGTCCCTTATTACTTGGGGCCAATCGATTATTAGTAATCGCCAACCTTATTTAAAGTTGATCGACTACATACTAAATTATTGAAGCAACCACTTAATTTTAAAAGACAAAAAAATAATAAAAATACAAGAATGACAAGGGTATGTCACACTGAAAGATACATTGGTCTATAAGAGTCGTTCATGCGACCTCGACCCCGCTTGTTATGCACTAAATATGTGTATGCTCGCATCCCAAAGTGTGCATAGAAGGCTCAAAAATCCGATGTGACTTTTGATGTGACATACCCAATGTCACTCTAACACTTCTAAAAAAAAAAGCCACTCGGTACACTACAATAACATTTTGGCACACATGAAGCTACACTTATATTTGAAAAGAGAAAGGTTAATGCTACACTAACTTAGTGAAAACATACACATATGCACATAACCACACCTCCATATATACAAAGTGCACTTCGAGACACGTAAGCGCACATCCCAAACATTGTCGCATAGGCAAATACAGTTAAGTGAGTGTGTTCACAAGTGTACCTAGCATTTCCCAAAAAAAAAAATCTTACAATGGCATTATCCAATACGCATCACCAGAATACATATCCGCATGTTCAAGCGGTCCATATACATTTTGAGAGGCAAGCATACGCATCACAACGTTCATAACACAGTTATCGGGGCCCAAAGTGCGTTGGATGTCAATGAAGCATTTTTCATTTGAAAAACGTACAGTATTATATATTTCTAGATTTATGCTTATGCACATGCTTCAATGCGTTCCAAGCACGTTCTCAAATTAATTGAGGTTTGAATTTTTCTGAAAAAAATAAAATAAAAATAGAAGTGTTAATTTCAAGGGTGACTATTGTGTATTTCCCTACCATTAAATCATATACGCATCGAAACCTCAAAATAAATTATTTATACATTCATCGAGATGTGTAGTCCGTGCCTATTGGAATTCCAAAGTTCACATTGAGAGGTGTTACCTCACTGTTGATCCATTATGCACGTTATGACATGTTTTAGGAAAGAGGGCCGCTAAGGGAACCCCACCATTTAATGAGGGCACCCAACTTATTTGTAAAAATTCCGGCAAAAATGGAAAAGACCATTTTGCCCCTGTATATATATAATGGTTCAAACCCCACAAACCATTTCGACAAGGAGTTAGGGCACCCCACCAGCGAGCTTGAACCACAAAGCCACATCCACATTGCGTTTGGCGAAGAGCTGATCGATTATTGCTCGTCCGACAGCGAGGTAACAATGTTTGACAACCATATTCGAGTTTTTTTGAACTGTTTAGTTGTGTATAACAGTGAAAATGATGATTTGTTTGTCAACGTAGGGTTTGGTAATTTCTTCAAATCCGAAGTTGTTTCCACTGTATAATGGAGGATCGTAATGTTTCGGTGCCAAAGGAGGTCGTCCTTGAGGTAATTTTGCAATTTTTTTGTGTTTTTTTTGCGGTTATCCGAAGTATCTGTCTGGGTGCGCGATTGTTTCGGCCTCGCAGGACCGAGATGTATGGTAATGTCACGGTCTCAGAGGACCGAGAGGTTTCTCGTAGGTGACGGTCTGGAACGACCGAGGGTACTGGTAACTCTCGGTCGCACGTAAACGAGACTATGAAGAAAGTTCCGGAATTGTACAACCGAGAACCTGTTTTTTTGGGTTTTTTGTGATTGTGCTGTACATTTTGGTTGATTATAATGTTACACTGTTTGTATTGCAGGTAATGCCGTTATCTAGTAATTTTCCAGACTACAAGGACACTTTTACACCTTCTAAGCCATTCCCCTCTCGAGAAGCGGCAATTTCATGGCTTCAACTGATTGGTGGCGAGAACAAGTTTGTGTTAGTAACGAAGCGCTCGGATGCCGGGAGCATTAAGCAAAGGGGAAGGGTGAAAATTGCCTGTGAGAGGTCTGGGACATATAGGGGACTGGCTCAGAGAGTTGGAAAGGGGAAAGCGGAAAAATTTTTAAAGAAATCAAGGAATGATGAAAAGGCGAGGACTCACACTAGTACGAAGAAATGTGGATGCCCTTTCCAAATTAACGTCAAGGAGAATGCTGACTCCTTATGGTATGTCACTGTGATTTGTAGGAGGCACAATCACGACACCGCAGGAAGATTGGATAAGGGGGAGGAGAAAGTTGAGGATGCGGGGGGAGGACTGAAAGTGAGCAGCTCAGGGAGATTAGTCCACCTTCGTCTTTTGTGGAGTGCGAGCAGGAAGTTGAGGATGCGGGTGTGAGGACACCGGGGTCTCCAACCCAGGCACCCCAAGATGTCGGAGGCACCCCAATCTCCAATCGGATTTGAGTCCTCCCACTCCACAAAAGCTTCTAGGCAGAAGAAATGCAAGGTTCCACAAATGCGTCGTGCCAGTCGACGCACGCAAAGTGGATCTAACATGGCTTATAGTCATTGCTTAGAACCGGATTGGTTGCCACATGTCGATGCCATTATCGATGTGGTTTCCGATGGGAATTGTGGATATAGGTGTATAGCCTCTAGGCTTGGACTTGCCGACGTAGACGGGTGGAGGATTGTGCGTAGACGGATGTACGATGAGATTATCGGGTATGAATACTTATGGCGGGAAGTGCTTGGCTCGAGTTTCGAGCCTGTCAAGAATGCGGTGCATTGCCCAGAGAAGCAAGACGGGGCATCTTTCAAAGAATGGTTGACACTTCCAGACATGGGATTGTTAGTATCCACCGCATTCAATGTCATTCTCGTCAACCTCTCGCATGGGAGTGCCTCCACATTCCTACCTCTACGTAGTACTCCAACGTCGTCATTGCACAACAGACTTATCATTGCAATGGCGAATGAAAGGAATATCCATTGGGTTAGGGTAAGTTCTATGATTTTTTGTGAATTGGTTTGTTTCCCCTTAATCGGGTTTGTGACAATATCTTCTATGTTCTACTGTTCACTTTGACAGTGCGGTTGCGTGTGAATGCACCGCCGCCATCCTTATATCCATCGTGGGATCGGTACGTTGAGGATCACGCCAAAGGTTGACGAGATGGATTCGTTTTTCGAGACATCGCGCCCATTGCAAGCTGCTGATCATGAAGCCACCATACCATTGTAGATTTAGATACACCGTAGGTTAAAGCTTGTACCTAGACGGCTAAACATTTAGAAATTTTGCCAATTCGTCCGAATGTTCTATTTATATGCAAATGTTATGATGTGTTTTTATTGGTGTTGTGTTTTGATTGTTGTTTACTAATGGATGGACCCTTTTTAGAGTCAGTTTGAATGTTACGGAGATTTATAATTAATTAAGGTTCGGTGCAAATTGTCGTGCTGGATTTTCAATCTTGTATTGTTAGTTTGACGACTACGGAGATTTTTTTTTAAACTGTAATGTTCAAATTCATCCATTCCTGATGTCGCGGTCAAGCAGGTTCGTGAAACAACCCATATTTTCGGTCACCCATGACCGACAAGTATTCCAATATATCGGCCTTGTATAACCGAGTCCTATTTCAATTTCTCGGATGTACACCACCGAGATGGATTGACCATTTCAATTCGCCTGACTCTAGTCCTATGACGACCGAGCCTACTGAGACCCTCTCGGAAGTGGACAACCGATACGCAGTTAACTCTTCCGGTCTTCGTGGCCGAGACCGCGACTTCCCAAAAATATTAGCTTATGTCTCGGCCAAGGCCGAGACGGTTGACACAGTCTCTGGCCTGTGTGGCCGAGAACCACGATTTCCCAATTTTTTTACATTTGAAAAAACCGCCACACACACATTACATCTACTCTACCAAATGTAACTTAATTCGACGATCTTCAACCGAGCCATAATTTGGAGACGAAATCGGCTCATACACCGGACCCTACAAAATGCAGAAAACTAGAACAACGAAGGAGAAACACACGGCGAGGGACGGAGAACACGATTTCGGGGATTCCTCTCACTGGTCGGTTCAAAACAAATGAACTCTTCCACAAGGAGTTCGGTGAACGAGGGTGGTGGTGGTGGTGGTGGTGGGGGTGGTGGGGTGCCCAAGGGTTTGCACGAGGGTGGTTGGGTGCAAGGGTTTTTTGCACGAGGGGTATTTTCGGTATTTTGGGTTTAATTTTTGGGCAGGTAAATCGATTTGTGCCCACATTAACTCTGTGCCTTCATTAATAGGTGGGGTGCCCTTAGCGACCTTCTTTAGGAAATGATTTTGTTGCATCACGTACAGAACGCACACCTTAACGCACGGAGAGCTCACTAGCCGTCCGTATAAGCCTTTAGATATGCAACCCACATGTTATCCTCTAAGCACATACATCTCGAGGTATGTAGGCCTCGTGAGGCCGATGCATGTTTGGTGATGTAACTGTAACACTTCCTCTTTTTTTTTCAAAATGTATGGTGGGAAGTTTTACGCTGACATCATTCAACTCACACCTCAAATGTATAATGGCTTTTGAAGTCACTCATGCATGCCTCGAGATGCATGCGCACGCAATTTTTAGTGCATAAAATATGAGATGTGTATCTTAAAGTGCACACGAACTGCTTCTAAGGCCGATGTGTGACTTCAGAGTGGGAGTTCGATGATGTAAAAAAATTATTGCCCTGCACATGATGACTTTGACTTCTTTGAAAGCAATTCCCATCCAAATTTTTTTCCATTATTAATTTATTTATTATTTAGGAACTATAAAAAATAAGAAAAACTTTCGTCAAATTTGTAAAAATAACACAAACTTTCAATTTCATTAGAAGTAACATGAAATTTCAAACATTTTTTCAATTTTGGCATGACAAGGGATTTGAGTGTGTTTGGGCACTAATTAACTAGGCAACATGAACCAATTTTTTTTTCTCGATTCTTTTGAATTGGTCCAACTAAAAACACAATCTTCCATCTAATTGATTTTCTAGGTCTAAGAAAAATACAACGGAATCGAAAAAAATTGAAATCAACACCTCCTCATTTGAATTAGAAAAAACAAAAAAACAAAAAACAAAACGCACACAAATCCCTTTTCGATTTCCTTTTTTAATAAAAAAAAAATGAACCTTTAAAAACCGGTTTAGGTGTAGATTGTGTTTTTAGTTGTGTTGGTTCAAAAAAAAAAAAAAACACATACACACACACGCACAAACTTTATGAAAAATAAGGAAAGAAACTGTCGAAAGTTTGTGTTATTTTGTATGAAATTAAGAGTTTGAGTAATTTCTTCAAAAATAAGGAACTTTTGTGTTATTTCTAATAGTTGGGCCTTTATTTTTATTTTATTTTTTTGTGATTTCATTTGTAAGTGCTACGTCAGACGAAAGTAGTTTCGGCTATATGCCAATTATCATATATGGCCTTTTATATATATATATATATATGGCCCTTTTCTCAAAGTTATTTATGATAATTTTGACGCAGGGAGTTGCGGGGCATTTTCGGCAACTGGAGCCATGGAAGGGATAAATGCTATTGTGACTGGTGACCTCATCAGTCTTTCAGAACAAGAACTCTTAGATTGCGATGAATTCGACAACGGATGTGGAGGAGGCAACATGGACACTGCATTTGGTTGGGTTGTTCTCAATGGAGGTATTGACTCAGAAGCTGGGTATCCCTACAAAGGTTTTGATGAAAGATGCAACATTTACAAGGTCTGCATTGCTTCTTTAATTCATTTCATCATCCACCTTTACTCATGTACACGCCATGCCATATTGTTCAGTGCAACTTCCAAACTATAACAAGCACATTTTTTTTCTCTGTCCCCAATTAGATGGAAACAAAAGTTGTGACTATTGATGGCTACAAAGACGTGTTCCCATTAGACAGTGCTCTACGTTGTGCTGTAGCAAACCAACCTGTCAGTGTGGGAATTGATGGCTCAGCATTGGATTTTCAGCTATACACAAGTGTGTGTTTTTTTTTATTATTATTATTATGCAGTAATTCTTTCCTTAGCACTGTACTATATGGCCTTGTTTGGTTATGGGTGGAGTACAAGGAGTTGAGAACTAATCTTGTTTGGTTGCCCAACTTGCATGCAAGTTATCTCCCAACTTACACCCTAGGTATGAGATATCTCCCCACCGGCACCACCCCTCTTAGGGAGTCATCTCCTAAGAGTTGTAGATACAATTACTCCTTATTAATGACTCATCTATTACTCATCTCTCTCTTATTTGAAGGTTATTTATGTCAATTCATATTTTTTATTGTTTAAAAATTTAAAATTTCTCTACAAGTTTAAAATTGAACCAAACATGAGAATAATTAACTCCAAGGAGGAGTTAACTCCAATGAAACAATTCCCAACAAATACTGTAAGTTAGCAATAACGAACCAAATGAGGCCTATATTTAAAGTGATATGAGAGAGCAATGTATATGTTGATTTGTTTATGATGAAAATGACAGGGAATCTATGATGGAGATTGTTCAAGCAACCCTGATGACGTAGACCATGCAATTCTGATAGTTGGTTATGGATCTAATGGTTACGATAGTTGGTTATGGATCTAATGGTTACGAAGACTACTGGATTGCCAAAAACTCATGGGGCCCTGTTTGGGGAATGGATGGTTATGTGCTTATAAAAAGGAACACTGCCTTGCCATATGGAGTTTGTGCAATCAATTCAATGGCTTCTTATCCCACCAAAGAATGGAGTCCTGCTCCTGGTCCAGTTGCGCCTCCACCACCACCTCCTCCTCCCCCCTCCTCCGCCACCTCCTCCAACGTATTGCGGAGACTTCACATATTGCCCACCAGAGCAGACTTGTTGCTGCACTTTTGAAATATACGGCTATTGCCGAATGTACGGCTGCTGCGAGTACGAAAATGCCATTTGCTGTGCCGGAACCACATTTTGCTGTCCTCAAGATTTTCCCATTTGTGATGTCTATGAAGGGCTCTGTTATAAGGCATGACATTTACTTGGATTAAAGATTATATATGACTAGTCGGTAACTGAAAATCTAAAACTAATCCTATCTGATCACACTTGCCTAAGACAATGATCACCATGTTTCTAAGAGTGAAAGTTTCTACTTACTTTACAGTCTCCTATTTTGTGAAGAAACTCAGAATTATGTGAGCTAGAATGATCAGCACTTAAAATGTCTACTAGTTCTGTCATCTCGACCATGCTCGTTCATGATGGATGCTCTTCTTTAAGCCATTTTTAATGATCAACCAGTTACATGGATCAATCTCTTCGCGCTCGACTTAATGATCGATAGACTTAAATTTTTAAAATACTTTGCCATGCATAATCGAACAATTATCAAGGCAAGAAACTAATTTATATTTCACTGGATAATATTCAGCTTTTGAACATTGTACTTCATAATTTGGTTGGGGCTTATCTTGCTAAAGAATAAAACTGGTCAGAAATAAGCTTCCACCATAGCAAGTAATTTCAGAATTGAAAACTCCTTGTTTGTTAACTTTTACCGTTTTGCAGGGCTATGGCGATTCCATTGGCATTGCTGCAAAGAAGCGAACTATGGCTAAACATAAGTTACCATGGACCAAGTATGAACCATCAGCAGAGCAGCACCACAAAACATTGAAGTGGAAGATGAATCAACCTCATGCATCAAGTTGAAAGACTAAGTTTGATAACAATGTTTATCGAAGGTTTATTGTTTGTTGGCCAGTCATTGTATATTCTCGACCACGCACTTGGTACTATTAGTATATTTATGACACCTGGCTAGTTCAACATTTCATTTATATATCTCTTCTTCATCACGGAGTCTCTTGATTAACCAAAAGAAAAAAAAATTATCGGCACCATCCTCCAAATGATAGTGGACTGAATATCATCAAAGTTTAGGGTTCGAGCCTTTTTGTACTTAGCTCCATAAATATGATTAATTCATCATCCTCCAATATATAGTAAAACAGTTTCTCGAGAGAGAGATGTGGAACCAAATAAGAAATCCAAGCTTAGATTATCATTTATGAGGATCAAAGCCTTCTGATCATTCAAGGAATTGAATTTGTTTATCAAAATGGACTGTCAGTTCTAAACTAAATTAATGGTTGAAAGCAATCAATCTTGTTTCCCCATTGCCATGGCTAAAATAAATTGTAAGATTCTTTACCAAGAAGTTGAAAATTAGTTGGTGGTTTCTACCACTTTTTTTGTCGCCATTGATGGTTTCTAACTTTGATTGCAGCCATCCAGTAACCCAATTGTTTATTTGGTTTGAGAGTAAACAAGGAGTAGGCGGACCTATTGAAATTAGACTTAAAACACAAAGCAGCAGTACTGGAAGATCTTACTCAAACTATTCCATATGTAATCCACTTCTATCCTTGTTAATGCACAGTCGTTCCAGCAAGAAGAATCATCGATAAACATGAGATCGCTCTAATTTCAATCTCATATGCCACAGAATAACAAAAATATTTGACGTGTGCACAATAATGCATTGATATGTATTCCTTTTTTTGCGGTGTATTTTCTCATAGATTCATAATCACATCCATCGGGATCTTCATCTTGTTTAACCAGACATTTCTTTTTCAAAATGCTCTAGAGAAGAGAGTGAGACAGGTCCTTCACTACGGATATTAAGTTCAGCTCATATCCGCATTGCTTCGTGACATAAGTTATACCTTGATATTTTGATCTCACTGATACAGGACATAGATCGATATTTATAATCCCCCTACTAAATTTCTATGATGTGTTTTTTTATTAGGAAGTGTCTATCATGTTACAACCAACAAGAGACTTGCAAAACCCTCTCAGCTTGCTGCCCTGGGTTATGAATGCCCTCCCAATGCATTTTCCAACTCCCAAAACCCGTACACAATAGCCTTCTTAGATATTTCCCATAACCCTGCAATCCCCAATAGGACCGTGGGAGTGAGAACACCAAGAAGGATGGGATATGTTTGGTGTTTCTCAATTAGTCATCTTAATCTACATCATATATCAATAGATCATTGTTTCGAGGACCGTCCCTTGGAAAGGCCTCCAGCAAGTTACTCTGATTCAGTCCCCCCATACAACACTCGCCACTGCCGAAAATTATGATCAGTTGTATGCTACGTTGCCATTCTGCCCACATCCTACTTTCTCTCGTGTTTCAACCTTGATTCCACTACCAGTTATATTGCACACTCTCCAAATCGTTTCCCACTCTCACCATCATTTAAACTTGGACATTTGTCAATTTGGCTTTTTTGAAGGAAATCAATACATTTGTTACTTACAAATACCGCGCACAATTCATCCATTAGATGTCATTGTAAAGTTAATCGGTAACTATTCAATGGAACTTTCATATTGAGTGTGTTCTTCAATTGGTTATTTCTTACGAAAAAAAAAGTGAATCAAATGATTTTCTTATCAAGTTCAAGCTTATTAGTGCAACTAGTTTTTGGTGGGGATTAACTGCGTAAGGATACAGGTCTTTGTGGTCTCTCAAAAACATCAACATCATATGTAGTTATTATTATTATTAACTCAAAGACGAGTTGTTTCATGAAAGAGGAATGATATAAGACATACCAGTACAACCTATAATAAGTATGAGTTTTATTTTTTGGTAACAATAAAAAAATGAGTTTTAGTTTCTATTTTTGACTACTTTCTATATACCCGATCCCGAGGACTCCAAAGCCCATTTTTCATATCGAAAACTAGGGGAGGGAGGTGGCAAACCCATTTACTATACTCGAAACATGGGGGAGTTTTCCATTCCTGAAAAATAGGGGTGATTGCGATAGATTGACAACCAACGTAAAACTTGCACTCATCATGAAATGGATCAAACATATTCAAGGAAAAGTATGAGTAGCACCAATTTACACGAAGATTAGGAGAAGGTGGTTGTGGTTTGAACACCTCCAAAAAGGCCTACAAATGCCCCATTAGAAAACTCCACTCGATACAAACTTAGAAAATTTGACGAGGTAGGGGTAGGTTGAAGCTAACTAAGGATATATTGATTAAGATGGATTTAAATGATTTAAAAAATACACAATCAATTGCACTAAGTTGATCGCAATGAAAGAGTTTGATCTAAGTAGCCGACCCAACTAATCTGAGGTCATGTTGTTGTATTTTAAAATTTTCATTTCATTTATTGCATTGAATATTGTGATTGTTTGTAGTGTTTAAACCATGTTTTTAAAGATCGACAAAATTCTCTAAATTTCAACAAATTTTTTCGATTTTCAAAACATGGGAAACAAAATTCTTATGTATGGAAAAATTGTAAAAGTTCGACATAATTTAGGGAAGTTCGACGCAATTCAAGGAGGTCATACCAAATAGTGGCAAAAATTGTAAAACTTTATTGACTGCATGGAAGTTACAGGGAAGGTCATTGAAGTTTAGGGGAAGTTTAATGGAAGTTTCAACGAAATTTTGCAGAATGTATCGAAACCAAAATAATACTAGATAATTGCAAATTACATGTTGTTTGAAAAATAAATATTTTAATTCACAAAAAAATAGCAGTTTTAAACAATTGTATTGTGACTCTTATGCATTACAATTACATTACTACGTGTAGCATTGAGAATGAAATTGCATGAACTTTCATAAATCGATGAATTTTTGCACGATTTCCCCCATTAAATTAAATTTTCGTGAATTATTTCTGAATTTTAAGCAGGCGAATTACATCGCCAAGTCGGAGTTTCGAACCATGGTTTAAAAAAATATTTTGTTTATTAACTATCAACAAATCTGTATAAAAGTAATGTTTATTTATCAATAACCTTGTTATTTTAATTGAGAGAAATTTTATAATCTATAAAGCAATCATTCATAAGAAGTTTAGGGGAAGTTTCATGGAAGTTTTAACGAAATTTTGCAAAATGTACCGAAAGCAAATTAATGCCAAATAATTGCAAATTGCATGTTGTCTTGAAAAATAACTATTTTAATTCACAAAAAATAGCAGTTTTAAAAAATTGTATTGTAACTTATATACATTACAATTATATTACTACGTGCATTTTTAGCATTGAGAATGAAATTGCATGGACTTTCATAAATCGTTGAATTTTTGCATGATTTCCCTCTTCAAATTAAATTTTCTCAAATTATTACTGAATTTTTAAAAGGCGAATTACGACGCGAAGTCGAAGTTTCGAGCCATGGTTTAAAAGTATATTTTATTTATTAACTATCAATAAATATGTATAAAAATCATGTTTATTTATCAATAATTTTGTCATTTTAATTGAGAGAAGTTTTATAATCTATAAAGCATTCATTCATAAGAAGTTTAGGGAAGTTTCTATTAAGAACCAAACGAAAACGAGATCAAAGAGGGGGTCGCCTCGGTGTTTTATTGATGATGAAAGAAAAGAGAGGGAAGCAACGTTGAGAGAAAACTAAGATACCCTGAGAAAGAGACTCTCTCTTCTCACCCAAGACCAGAGGTCTTCCCAAAATTCACAAAATACTCGCTACCCACGAAGATGAACTGTAGCGGCCCCAAATCTTAAGGCCTGCTACTGGGTGCCAACGTGGGCCCACAACCCTGCCACATCAGGTCTTGTTGTGTCCCACGTGCCATTAACCTAAACAACTTCATTCAAAATCCAATATTGGACCAACTTACATTATAAAAAGTTACAAGTTATCCCATTAGACTCAATTCACCTATTAAGATCATTTTTAACAATCAAATTATAGCGAAAAACTTATTAGAGTTTATCAAGCAGTACACATAAACTCCAATGTTTATAGTTTCAAGCTTGTTCATAGGCATAGCATAGCATAACCTAACTAATAATTAAGGTTGTAAAAGGTATTAGTTACAAGTGGCTTTGGAGGGTTAAAGGTAGGGGCAAGAAAGAAAGTACATAATCCAGGATCTTTTGAGTTCTCCAGTAAGTAGGTTGATAATTGAATTACAATGAGGCTACGTCATCCCATTAGTGATTACAAGGAAAAAAAAAACAACAACAACAACAAAAAACAAAAAAAAAAGAGAAAACGCTTTCAAGACTTCTAAATGAGAAAGGATTCAGCAAATCAGATAGCATTTCTATAATCAAGACCACGAAAAATGATTTTATTGGTGAAAAGATTGATTTAAAACAGATAACTGACCAGAATCTCCATTTAATAAAAAAACTTCCAAAGGAACAAATGATGGAGGAACTGATGTCGATCCAAATTTAGAAGTTGGTTGCAAGATTTTGCTACCTTTGGCACATCTAATGGCAATAAGACGAGGCCCAATTCGCATCTGCCACACCTATAAGACCAACAAAAAGACTCGTTCTTGGTCAATAAGTCCAGAGAACCCTAATAAGTAAACCTATGCCCAACGAAAAAGCTCGAGATAGAAAGTTCCAAACTTAGAAAAGAAATGCGGCTAAATGAAAGAATATAAATTTGGCTCAAATACGGTAAGAAATACGAGTTGAGCCACAATTTGCCAAACTAAATGCAGTGAGGAGACAATGAGGAGCTAATTCTATTTATTGATGATCTCAATCAAAGCAATGGAAGTTCAAATTCTAAAATGTACAACTTCATGGAAATCCAAAAAGGTAAAATCACCTTTAAGTCAACCAGGGAAAAAACAACAAATACAAAAAGCAAGAATGAGGACACATATTAGAGAAAAAAGAGGTTTTGGGCATGTGAACATGAATCATGAGCTCAACATCAATTAAGTTACTACATCGATAACTATCAACTATAACTTCTATCCAGCAGTTTATCACATTCCATTAGAACTCAACAAGGAAAGAACTTCGAAGAATCTAGCAATGAATGCTTTAAAGTCAAATCATCGAGACTACCTTATTCATTTGCCTGATATGAAAATAAGCAATTAAGGAATAAAGAATGGCTGGCAAATTACTTTTTTATTGCTAGAATTCAAACCTCGATTATTCCTTTTCGGGGTGCATGAATAGCCAAACACAGGCAATAATCACTCTTTGAGTGCTCTGCAACTGCCGTACTTGATGATGTTGTATCTTTGCTAACTAGCATCTCCATGAAAAGACAGTTAGCATCACGGTATCCCTGGAGAGAGGACGGACATAGTTCAATATCAGAAAAAGAACCAAAGCCTTTTATAGTATTCCCAATTAGTCCATGTTTTGAAAATTACTTTCCATATTCGAACAACAAGAAGTGCTTGAGTGTCAAGTAACAAAATTCGACCAAATGAATCTGTTATAGCAGCCAATCTACCACCAGGTGATAGAGTAAGCTTCTCTCCTTTTCTGGGATGGTCCTTCAAGCAAGTCAAGGAAGATGCTGCCAAAGTATCATTTAAAGGAATCAGTTTCCATTTTCTCATCATAAGAGTTGTTCATCTCAAAAAGAGCAGAATAATAAATAGTGCATAATAAATCACAAATTCCTAGTAATAAGATGTGCATGCATTTCTAGCAAAATTTTTACGCATTAACTAAAATGACTCATCCATTCAATCTTCGCTGCAAATGCTACTCAATTTTCCTAGTCAGCTTCGCAGTTTCCTCTTTATGACCTTTGCAGGTGAACATAATTACACAGAAAAAACGAGAATTGATACTCCATCTGTCTTTTCCAAATTCAAGGGAATCAGAGGCAGAATTGACTTCCAAGGTTTAACACTTTCTAATACAGAATCAAGCTTCGTCGCAAGAACTAAAGTCAATAAAATAAACTTATTTTAATATTAAACTTTCACTTTATAACCAATTACAGCTTCAACCTACAATCACACTCCTAATCGAAGCCATTAACACCCGTCTTCATTTGTCTGAGCTAAACCATTTCAACAGATTTTTCATCGCCATATTAACAACAAATGTATGGCAAGAGGAAACAAAAAGATCTACCACAAATATCATAGAATTACCTCTTTATGCATTGAAGAAAAAAAAATAGGAACATGAAGCAGGCTTCACCTTTAGCAAATGACTGAGGCTTCTCTTTTGATGAATCTTGCCCACTTCGCCAGATCATTTTTGAGAAAGAAGACAATGTTGAAAAAGCAGCAGGCACGACTTTTGACAGAATAGTTCCAACTAGAGACCTGTTTCTGTCTTCTGAAAGCCTGCAATAAAATGGTGATCAAGGAGCAAAGTTTAATGCAACAAGATGCACAAAAGGAGAAAATTGGAAAAGACAACTTTCATTTTAAATATATGCAGGCACATCACAAACACACACAAGATATCAAGGTTACATCAAGCAAAATTTCGGAGCAATCTCTTTTACCTATAAGCTGAAATCACAGCATCCTCTCCAATGGTAACTGCACAAAAGTAACGTTCGCTTGACTGTCCACAATAAAAGCAGCTGAATTCAAATACCAGAATAACTTCAGAAAGATAATATCAGCCACTAGAAATAAAACAAATTAGAAAAACAATGAAGCAGTCTCTCCTGGTCTAGAAATTTTACATAGATAGGCATTAGTGATACTTTAAAGAAAAAGGTTCAGCATTGGTGGCACAGGAATACAATCAAATATGATACAACCTGAGCAACTCGCAAATCAAGAATACCACATGTTTAAAGCTTTGATTGATACATCATACAAGAGAGAAGGATTCACCTGAAGCTCCATTAGCGGAGGAGGCATCACCCCAGTGATTGCTGCATCAGCACATAATCCATACTTGCTAACATTCCATAACTGATAAGGTAATCTTTTATAAGAATATACCATATCATCTATTTCTCTCTTTTGGCGTCTCTGATCCCAAAATTGTGACTCTGTTTCTTGAAACCACTGTTGGAGAAGAGTCTGCATATGTTCATTCATTAATGTTGTTAAAAGAAATCAAAAGACTCGAGGAACATTTTAGGCAGAAAGAGTCCAAGCATACATCATACAGTAAACTTGATCAGTTCTCACTTACCATTTTAGAAAATGCATGTATCCAAAAAAAAAGGAATAGGTTCGCTTTCAAAACGAAAAAGGAATAGGTTCCCTGAGGTCATAAAATTCTAGATGTATTGTTGAATAAACACAGATGGAAAGAAATTTAAGGCATCTTTATTCCGTTCAAGGATAGCAACTAGAAAGAGCTATCTAAAGGCTACCCTCAAACAAAAGAACGCAAATGAATATGTCAATAAGAGAGAACATTCTTTATGAGAAATGTTCCCTTTCACATCTATATCTACCTAACATCCAATCTGCCACAAAAAAAAAACATTGTTCTAGACATATTTGATTGGCAACTGTAAGGACTTGGAAAGCACGCCATCAATTGCCTAAATCAAGCGTAATGGAAGAGTTTGAGCCATGTAGCCGACACAAGCTAACTTGGGATTGAGGCTTTGTTGTTGTTGTTGTCGTTCTATTTGATTGGCAACAGTGAGGAGTTAGTGAGCTGGCCTATTTGCCTAATCCTATCAAATGTATAAGATATAACCAAGAACTTTGAATAAATGGAGAGCTTTTACTATGAATTTAATCTTCTTTCTAATATCGCTATTTTGATATTATTATATATTATACTATCTTTTCTAAAAACATGAATCAAGCACAATTAGCTAAAAAAGAAACACCACCTTAAGTAGATCACCAACAACTAATTTTTAAGTAGAATATGTATCTCCAAAATCTCATCTTTAGATCCTTAACACTACAAGGAAAGAATCAAAGAACAAACCTGGAAATCTGATCCATCAAATCGTGCAATCACTCCAGGCATAACGACACAAAGTTCATCTGAGGAAGAAAACGGAGTAAGAGCATTCCAAGTCCCACGTACTCTTAGCCTTAGTATTCGACTAGGGTAAATCATCTGTGTGCTCAAAAAGCCAAAACATACATAATTTAGTTCATCAAAGTCAAATAACTTCAGAAGAAAATGAATGCGTTGTTTTGGCTGACAAACACAAACATCTTCCAAGATATATATATATATATTAAAAAGAAAAGCAGGTTAGTGTGTAACTATTTTCAGAAAAATGTATTGTCATTTTGATGAAAACACAAAATATAGTGTAAGAGGAAAACTCAATTGGATGCATTTAAAACAACCTTAGTTTCGAGGATGTGAACTTGACGCGTAAACTCCACCTATGTAGAACATTAAATGTGCTACATATCCGGTCCCAAGTCCAGATAAAGGAGGACTGTGAAACCTGTTTTCATATCGAAAAATAGGGAATGGGGTCCCAAGGCCATTCCATTCCTGGAAAATTATGAAGGGCTGTGATAGGTTGACAACCAACATAAAGCTTTTGTCGCTCTTTATGAAATGGATCAAACATATATAAATGTTGGGGGCATTCCCACCTAGCGACCCGCAGCATTGGAACCCATGTCTATAAATAAAAAAAATAAAATTTGGACTTTTAACCTTCCCTATTTCAACTGTTAACTTCACTCTCGTGGCATTATCTCAAATTAAGATTTTCTTGTCGTGTTTCAGGTTGAGACTCTCCATCCTCCTGCAATTGATTGGCGAATTGTTATTGTTATTGATGGTTCATTATGTTTATTCATTTGAGCATCTTCTTCTTGTGTCTCCTGTTGTCACGACCAATCTCCCCTCTCGTTCGATTTCTCCCTTATTCCTTTAACCATTTATCGCTGCCCCCCAACTTACTCTCTCCATCACGAATTGGGATTTCATGGTTGCAATTTTAAGGTTTTAGATTCGGACCTTTTGGTGGCTTTGAAGCTCATCCAGGTTCCAATAAACTATCTAAGGCGATTGCAGTGAAGGTCGGCATGGCTTCGCGGCATCAACAACGAATGATCAGCTCAAATCAAGATCAAACTGTCGACAAACTGGGAGAGACGAGAGAGTGGAATGATTGATTGAAAGAAGAACAAAGGAGGATCAAGATGAAATGGTGAAGACAAACTTGATTGGTTTGAAATTTGCATTTTCAATTGAATTGTTCAAAGAACTGCATTTTTAGGCGAGTCTTTGAGAAAATCATCAAGCATGGCAGCAACGATTTTGACGAATCTTGATTCTTCAATTGATTCTCCTCTCTCGACTAGTGAAACTTCCTCAGCGCTTTACTTCTAACATCTAATTTTTTTTTGTTACATGCTTTCTTCACTGAAACTTACATTTGTATTGACTTCATGAATATTTTGAATTTGCATTAATCTTCTTTTTTCCTTTTTCATGCTACAACAATTTTTTTAAAGCCCCTAGCAAAAACTACTATTGTATTAAGGTTTTTATCTCAAGGCATCGAAGGGATAGGTCAAAAATTTTTGATAAGGAATCGAGGTAGCCTAATAACGAGTTTTAGTTCAGTTTAATTCAAAAGTTTCCTGCCATCGCTATTTTAAACTCTAAGTATAACTGTCATGAATAGTGACTTAGACATTGTTGGATGTGGTTTTATCAAATTTATAGGCTTAGTGGAACAATCAATATCCGTAATAGTTAAATCCAAAATATTAAAGGGGTTTTTACAGTGATTTTGAGACCACAAAAGTAACAATTATCCAATGCAACAATTCTTGTCTTCCATCTTTTCTTTTTCCCTCAAGTGTTTTTGCTAGTAGTTTTTAATCAAAATTAACTCACAAAGCATGTGTTTGCTTTAAATTTGATCATGTCGATCTCAGTGAATATCCCAATCAGGCATTACTTAGAAAAGAAGGTCGCTCTTGTTTATTGAATTCGTAAATTAGCACTTTGCTACTCGAAGTTGAACTAAACCCCTTTAGGACAATCCCTAATCGCAAGTTTTAATATAATATCAAGATGAAAAGGATGTAACTTGAAAGTGGCTACTTATCATTTTATTGTTGTTTTTTCTTAAATTGTTGTAACATTTTATTTGGGGCACTTAAATAAAATGAGTATTTTAAGAGGAAGAATCATTAGACGACACGTACTTATGGTTGTTTGCATATTGTCCTTTACACGAATCAAAATTAGGTCTGGCTAAGCCGTGTCAAAGACTTCTGGCCTTGTTTCGTACAACCCCGACTAAACAGAGCTTGCACAAAGTTAAACAATTATTTCGTCTTTCACTATTAATTGCATTAATGTTGTGAAGTGGAAAATTTTGATCCATGTAGCCTACCAATTTGGAATTGATGCTTTGTTGATGTTGTTTCTTAAACTATTAAGTTTTCTAAGTTTATCTTGAGGTTTGGCAAACAGGATGTGACTTCTTATAAAAGCTGAACTTTGAATATCATGATATGCCAATCTGGTAGATAGGGGAATACTTGCATTCTAGCTTCCTAGATGTCATTTTTTTTCTTTTTCGGATTACTCGCATTTTTTTTCTTCTTATCCAAAGTTAACATGGGATGCATTAATTAAGAGAGATTTGAATGGTTTGCAAAGCTCACCATCAATTGCACTTCATCGAGCACAATGGAAAAGTTTGATCCATGTAGCCGACCCCAGTTAATTTGGGACTGAGGCTATGTTGTTGTTGTTGTTGTTGTTGAGAAATTTAGGGACAAGTATCATTTTCCATAGGTTGCGCCATAAATTAGTCTGCAAGAAGAATTATAATGCCCTCTAGTAGGGAGCCTTATGATGCAGATTATGCCTCAAGATGTAGTATCGATGGACAGACTCCAATGCATTCTATGCTTAATGTTATTAGGTGCATGCCAAGCACAAAGCTTTTCGTTGGAGGAATGGCTATAGCTTTTTTTTTCTTTTCTATAATTTAGGAAGTAATGATGCTTTATTCTCTCATTTAAAAGTTATGGTTTATTGGCTCTGTTTGAACCAATAATTGATTTTTGACAACAGAATTACAATTAACCCATTTCATTGAGATCTTTATTTTTGTGTTCAATTCTAAGTTTATGGGTCTATTTGGGTCGACTAAGTGATTTTGACAAGCATTGGCTTATCGATATTAACTACGACTATCAGAGAAGACCATGATATTATTCTAATACGTCTTATTTGTTGTTGTTTTTATTAAGTTTTAGTTATGGTTTTTGTCGTTGTTTCAATTGATTTTCAAGCAATTGCTTAAATTTAATATTACGTGCATGTTTGAATTGCATAAGTTCCTTTTTTTTCTCCATATTTCTTGAGTTTTATCTTTTGAGAGGATTTAATCTTTCATGCTCCTTTATCAGGACTTGGGACCAGCTACGTAGTGCACATAGTGTTCTACATAGGTGGAGTCACCATTGAGCATAAGTTTTTTTTTATTTTATCAGAAACTGTTGATGTCATAATATAATTGTTCTGGTTCAAACTTTCCTAATCTCTTATTGATTTATTTTAGAACTAGGCAGTAAAGATTTGATTGATTTAGCACTTGGTTTAATGATCGAGGTGTTGGAAACAATTAGTCTATATGCAGAGTTATTATTACATTCTCTTCAGGATTAAATCAAAATTTGGAAATCCTGCAGGAGTCTTGTTTTTATTCTAGTAGTGAAAGATAGGTTGGTGTGCGCTCCATCATTTTCTTGCTATTTTTGTAGGAATTGGATCCTCATATTATAATGAACAACATAATTTTTCAATCTGACTAGCTCTGCATTGCCACTTTTCCAGACATTGATTGAATTATTATCTAGAACAGGTTTGTTTCAATATGCATTTTTGTGTTGTGATTCACTATGTCTTTTCATGTAATTAGTAAATAATCATGTGCAATGGAGTACTGCTTGAGCCTAATTTATTCATTGGTTGAGAGAGCATCCTGTTCAAAACATAGACATTGCTAGTGACACTTCATGTAGTTAGGACTTGGTAATAATTGCATTGCTAAAGTTTCATTGATTTGGATTGCACCATTGTAACAGTCTTCTTGAATCACTCACTTGGACTAATCACTAGTTGCAGATAAGAGATTGAGCGATTTGACCTCCTCAGTTTGGAATGAAGATAAATCCTTTGGAACTAGATTGTCCATAAAGGTAAATAATTGGAATTGTACAACTGTGCTATTACAATTTATTGTTGAAGATGATCCTACCATTTGCTTTCATTTCTTTGTTGTCTGAGAGCATTTTGTCTTTCTTCTATGCAATTGCATGGCCTCTCTTCACTTGCACTAGTTGTCAAAGACTTAGATTGCGGTCCATGATTTACAATTTTTATTTATTTTTCAACTGCTTTTTAGGGATATACTTTTCAACTCTTTTGAGATTACGATTTGGATGATGTTTATGAGATTTGGTATTATGAGTGATTTGACTTGTAACATTGACACCACTGTTGGGTTTTTCTGTAGCTTTATTTACATATCATTATTGTATTTTCGTGAATTGTAACTCTATTTGATTCACAGGGTCATTTTTTGTCCTCGTTGAGCTCTCTCCATCACCATCAATAAATGTGGTTGCTCGAAGGTAACTCTTTTTCATCATTGAACTCCCATTACTTTTTAATCTAATGGTAATGGTTGAATGCAGAATGGGGTATTTATGTGATAATAACATGTTTCCCATGGTTTCTTTTTTCTCCTTAGTTTTTCATATAGTAAGAACACAGTTTGATCACTACTGGGGGGAGGATGTTGTTGTTGAATGTTCTTAAGTTTTTAGTTGATCCAAGGAGAGATGAAAAAGGGCGATCGTTTTAGTCAAGTTGTCTACTTCCTAAGAGTTAGTACAACTTACTGATTTGATTTTCAAAAATATTCCTTTGGAATGAAATTTGAGTTTCTACCAATTTTTTCTATACCCTGCTTTTGTATTTTCTTGGAAAGAAGCAAAAGGCAATAGTAGTCTGGTATTTTGTTAATGAGGATTTTGGTTTTTAGTGTATTCCAATAGTTGATTCTCATTTTATTTGATATTTGATCATTAAATTTAATATAGTTTGCTTGCCTCAATTTCGAACAACAAAAGCAAAAATCCTTCTCTCTTATTTGTCAATGAAATACAACTTTTATGTGATAGGTCGAAGTAAAATTTGTTGAAGAGTGCTCAAAATCAATAGATTATTACAACTCAAAAGAGTAAGCATTCATGAAGATATCATTATATACTTTGAATAGCAAAGGATTTAGGGATTCATTAATTCATGTCAATCCATGAAGAAATACCCCTACCACCACTGTTAGGCTTAATTCAAATTGTTGCATGTGTTATCATTGGTACGTTTCTTATTTCTTTAACATTTATTTAATTTTCTACATATTTTTTGCAGTTTTGATTTCGAGTGGTGGTTTTTATATGAGATTTTTCAGGGTTCGCCACCAAATTATCAGCACCATATTACATGATATAATTACTGCCAAAAAGGAGGATGTTTCTACATATAGTATCACAAAGAACCGGATGTTTCTACTAACCAACCATGATAGTCCAATGTGGTTACGACGAATTCTCAAAAAAATGGGAAAGAGGTTCTACTTATTCCATGTAAAATCCAAGGTGATTTACTACTAATTCTGAAAATCATAAAGAAGTTTTTTGCTCTATGTATAAATACAATCATCTTTCTACTTTTTAAGAAAACTTGATGTGTATGTATAATCTCAATCAGTATAAAATCTGCACAAGCTCTATAAAGTTAACTTATCTTATGCATTCATTTCATCTTGCCATGATTATCAAATACCAGTAGTGCTATTTTACTTAAGCTTATTTTAAGGTAATTACGTCAATTTAAAAAAAAAAACCATCATACTCTATTTTGATTAGTTAGGTTAAACCTTTTCTAGATGATAAGAACAAAGGGCTAGAATTGACTTCTTATTACTATTACATTGTACCTAATGTAATGAAAGTGTATAATGAAGAAAATTAATTCAAAAGTTTTTACTCTATTAATAATTCATGTATTAATATTGTGTTTAATGCTCAAATTTAATACTACTATTATTGTCTTTCTCAATTCCTATATAACTATTATTTAATCAATTAATTTTTGAAATTTTACAATGTTTAAATTAAACTCATTTGCAATAAAAAGTGTTAAAATAGACTTCTCGCGAATGTAGCGAACGGGCACTAATGTGCATAGCACGTATCCGAAACTAGTATAGTGAAAAATGAGCAAGGGTGTGTTTGCACTAAATCAAAGGCAATGGAAGAGTTTGATCCATGTAAATAGCACAAGCTTTTATTGTTATAGTTAATGTAATAGTTTCTGTATCATCAATCAAATACACACACATACAGTAATACATGAGAAATAACTCTACTTCACTTTTTGAGAAAAGTCAAGCTGTACATACATTAATTGTGAAAAATAAATAAATAAATTACGGCAATAAGAACCACAAAGTGACCATTACTTCCATTATCACACAATATAAACCACACTTCTAATCCGATCAGCTGGGTTATAATCATTTAGATAGATCAGGCATTCTAACATGAACGAAATCGAGAAATTGAAAAGATTATGACACCCATTGGTCCAAACCCAATCATCGAAGCCCCAAATTAGAACAATTTGACAATTAATTCAAGATTGAACAAAAACCTAGATGAGTCCAACATCAAATTGTAGATTAAAAAAGAGGGATCTAAGCGGATACCTGTTTGTGAATCAGATCACCCTCTAAAGAGTAAATCAAGAGGTATCCATTAGAGGTCCCGAGAGCGAGAACACGGAAATCGTGGAAGTCGAGGCATTGGACGGCCGTGATATCGCCCTCGATTGGCGAGAGAGAGGGCTTGATTTTGATGGGGCTGTTGATGAGATCGCAGTTTCCTCGCCAATCGAGGAGGAGAACGAGAGAGCGATTGGCGAGAGCAAGGGAAGAGGAGTCGATGGCGGCAGAGAGATTTGGGGTGTCGAGCCAGCCTTCCTTTCCGGCTCCGAGTTCGGATAGTTCTTCGCACGCGATGCTGCCCAGATCGGTCAAGTGGGTTCGAGGAGCCATTCACAGAGAGAGAGAGAGAGAGAGAGAGAGAGAGAGAGAGAGATTTTTTTTTTTTTTTTTTTTTTTTGTTAAATAGAGAGATTGGATTTTCGCTGGAGAAATATGTTCAATATAAACCGGCCGGCCGAACAACTTAACCGACGGGAAAAGCAAGCGGCTAAACACCTAAACACCGTACACTTTTATTGTACCCAATTTTACCTTTGCACAAAACCACATAACCCTGCAGTATAACCTATACCCGTATGAGGGGTAATATAACCTATCCCATATGAGGGGTAATTATCCCCACTTATAAGGCGGTTGTCTCCGTTAGGGACAACCGTGGACAACCACCGCATCACCGTAAGTGCATAATGTCGCAATTTTAGTTCCGAGCTTCATTGTAGCGAAAAATCTATTATTATCGTGTAATGGATTGTTGTGTCATTTTTGAGTTAGGAACATCAATGAAATGCAATTGTTTGACAAAAAAAGAAAAACCCCGCAATATAACCCTAATTCCTCAATCTACTCAAGGCATGCTTCCGGCAAACAAAAAATTCACACTTCCCTACTCTCTTCCCTCCCGCACCACCAACCTCGCCCATTCTGACCAAGCTCCAGCGAAACCACTGAAAACTACTTCCATTCACTCAATTAATTGCGTTCTTTTCTTACATTCGATTTATAGATTTTTTAAGATTTTTGAATATTATTTTGATTCGGTTGTTCGGTGGTTGTTGGTGTTTAGGATATTGATTTTTGCTTGAATTGGGGTTTTTTTTACGCAATATGTCAATTGATTTTAGAACATAAATTGATCCAAATACAATGAGATAATTTTTGCTCGATTTGGTGCTTTTTTGTGTCATTTCATTTTTTTTCATGTTCATCGTTGTCACCCGTGGCGTCGAGACCAAGATATGTAATATGGGTCTTGGTCGTGTACGAACGAGACTCATAGCTCAAATCTCAATTATGTACAACTGAGACTTAGACTCTACATGAAAGTCTCGATTAACATGAATCGAGCCCTGTTGCAGAGGACTCGAACGAGGACGATCGAGACTCAATCACATGTCTCGGCCTTATGAGACCGTCCTAAATTGAAAACCCAACTCTAGACTTAGGTTTTAAAATCGACTAAAATGGTTTGGGCACACATTCTCATAGTTGTTTCGGGGTAACGCAATGCACATAGAGAGGAAAAGAAACAGAGAGGATGGAAAAGTTGGGAGAACTAGGGGAGGATGGGGTATATGTGGTTATGGGATTGGTTTAGACATTGGAACTCAAATTCAAGGTATAGGTAAGAAATAGTATAAGTTTGGGAATAAATGGGGTATGTCTTTAGCCACTCCCGTTACAAATTTACAATCTTCATATAAGACCAAGGAAAATGTTCAACTAATCTAGATTCGACTAAGTGAGACCACTAGGTGACCCCAAAATTCTCCTTCAAGAATCTTAAATATGTTTCATACCTCGATCGGAATGGAGACCTATGATTAAGGATAGTGCAGCACCAGTCATTATGTCGCAAGTATTTGCAATTGTTTTATAACATTAATGTTAGAATTCTGATTAGATCTTGGTGTCCTAAAATAGCAATACAACAGTGGGCAGGGGAATTTTGCTAACCTAACGCTAATTTCACATACCATTTTCACACACACTCATTAGGAGTCCTGTAGACGTACATCAATTTTTGTGCACAAGCACATCACTACAAAAATTAAGCATCACACATCAATGTGCATGTAAAAATAGTGTATGAAGAATGGATCAGAATAGCATTTGTGTTTTGTTTTTTTTGTCTTTTGTATCGAATCCTGCTAATATTATTTGAGCTATATATTTTGTGTTCTGGAGTATGGATGACCATGCATGTACACCAACATATTGTGTAGTCATGTAACTTGTATTTTTCACTTAATAGTACCTCCACTTGTCTATGTATTGTCATGTTACTTGTAACCATTTCCAATATACATCAACTCTTCCATGTATTGTCAAATTACTTGTAATGTATTTTATGACATGGGGTGTATGTGTTACTTGTATACATTGTATAAAGTACATTTATCATCATCACCAAATGGCCTATATAAAAGGTGCTAACCTCATTGTAAAAACACACCAATGTATGAATGAAATCTCTACATTCTCATCTCTAGCTCTCCTTTCTCTTGTCTCATCTTCTCTACTTGTTCTAGTAGTTCTTAGTTTATGCCTTCTATGCTTAAGTCTCTAGCAATTTCAACTTAAGTTCTAATTGGCTTACAACTTAATTTACAACATTTTGCACTTTTTAGCTTCTTTTTTTGATAAGTACACTTCTAAGCTTTTAGACTTATTAAATGTGTTATGTATTTTAGTATTTCAAAAAAAATGTGTTATGTATTTTAGTGAATTGTGAATTTGAGTTTTTAGTAAGACATATTTTTATAGTGTTTAATTTTGTTACAATGGTTATAGTAAGAAATTGAAATTGTATTTTTATATGAAAAACAATGTCAAAAAAATTATAAATGGTTTAATTTAATGTAGAAAAATCACAAACCAAATTGGTCAAATTGATTTTTTGTCGTTGATTTAGTGGCAGTTGAGGGTACTCGCCAATAAACGATAGGGAAAGTGTAACATGAGAGTCTAATCAATAAGACCAAAGCGCAATTAGCATTGGAAGCGGCTAAACAAGTCCCAAAACTTGTTCGAGTAATCCCAATTCAAATTTTCGTGTTTGCCCTTAAGGAAAATGACATTATTTCCCCTCCATATAAAAAGGGTTTTTGCTTACCCACACCGTACTCGGCCTCGCTCACTCATATTCTAGGCACTCTACCAAACCCTCACTCTCGAATCGCACTCTCACTTTCGACCCAAAATCAGACGAAATCCAAATGAAACCACATCAATTCGACGCCGTGAGTGCATTCCCCACTTATTTTCATGACGATTTATGGGTTTTCTTAGGTTTTTGTTGTTTCGAGTCAATTTTTGTTGTTGTTGTTGTTGTTGTTGTTGTTGGTTGTTGTTGTTGGGTTTATGGCTACGATTTGGGGCTTAAATCTTGCATTCTTAGCACATAAAATCTCGATAGAATTGAGAATTTCAAGCGAATCCGAGCAAGATCCATTATGTTTTAGTCGTTTTCATGTATTTTGTTTTTTGGAATTTTGTACTTTTTTTGTTCATTCTTGTCACTCGCGAGTTTTAGACACACAGAGTCGAGACTTCTAAAGAAGTCCCGGTTGAGTCTCGATTGACCCCCACCAAGACTTTTTTAGAAGTCTTGTCTGACTCCCACCGAAAGAGGTTTCGGCCGGCTCCCTCCGTATCCCACTGATACATTGTCAAACACACCAATAACAATCTCAAATATCGGGCTACTATGGATTTGTAGTAGCGGTAAGCGGGGTCGAATCCTCAAAGATTACGAGGAATTTCCAGGTCAAATGGAGGTATGAAATTAAACTAAGCTAATTTACCCTACACAAGAATAGGAAATAAGTTCAAAAAAAGAGTATATCAAATAAATCTAGAAATTAAGCAATAAATGAAACATCTAGATTGAAGGAGATATTGAATTGTGCAAACATGGACTTAATCATCGATTCACGAAGTTTCCTTTTTAATAAAAGCCTATAGGCGAGCTATAGTGACCGCACCACTGCACGTCATCTCATTTTCCTTAAGTCGATAGAAGGAACGTCTGAAACATCCGCATACTAACTAGGTCATAACCCCGAGTGCTCCACAGATTTAACAACCTAGCAGCATTATGTTACGTGAAAACACTTACCCTATGCAAAAGCTAACTAAGCGTCGCTACTTGACATATACATAAAAAACACCTAGGATTTTCAAAAACGAACAATCAATAGTCCTACTTACTACCAATGTAGTTTCCCTTACTGTGCGACGGTAAAATCACTAGTTATGGCCTCTAACAAAATGTGTGCATTGGCCACTACACAAGAAGAATACATACAACCTGGACTATAATGCAAGAAAAATGTTTCATAATGTCGTGAAATCAAAGTTACAAGAGTTTAAGAAAAAGGGTTTTCATTTGGAATCTCATCAAACTATAAATACACAATCAATACTCCTCAATCTAAAAAATAGATCTAGCCAACAATGACCATAACAACAAAAAAATACTTGTAAATAAAATAAAAGGTTACCTCTTACAAAGACATAAATCTACAAACTCCTACAAGAAAGTTGGAAAAAAGGGTAGAAAAGTCGATGAAATACTTTTTGCTAAAACATAATACCCTACTTTTATTTATATTAGATAAAGTATAATTTTGTATCCAAATCCCTGCAAACCACAAAATTCGGTCTTCAAAACGTTTTATTCATTCCAGCACCGTATGACATGTGTCGAGTGTGTATAATAAATTTTTCACTTTTTTATTATACTTATAAATTTGCAGTACCGGTAAGTGGGATCGTCTCCACATGGATTCTGCAAACTTCTTAAGATTTACTTTTAAGGGTTTTTATTTTATTTTTCACTAACTAATTATTTACTAACTGAATTTAAATACTCTAACTAAACTAAAACAATTTACTAACTAAATTAAATTAAGCTAACGAAATCAAGTAACTTAATTACGAATTCATATCAAACAGTCAATCTTAAACAAATATAAATCAAAGATAATGAAACCTAAACCAAATTTCATTCAAAATTAAGATACAATTATTATTAAAATTTTATCATAAGTAAGCTATAATAATTCTTTCAAATCACCCAGTTTTCCTTTTATCAATGATAGATTCAAGTGACTCATATTCATATCCTAATCTTATCACTATTAGTACTTTAAAAGCTCTAAGTGTATAATAATAACAAAACAACATTAAGTTCTATGAAAAATACTTGCTACTAAGTAAGAATTAACGGTAATATGTCATTAGATACTTAAATTGGAATATAGCTCAACTAAGACTTCCCAATAAGTTAAAAGACCTTTTTGAATAAATTTTTGTTACTCCTTATACTAAACACGATTTAAAACCCATCATTCACAACAAATATTGTGCATTATGTATGGAAACTCTAGTTTCATGGATTGTTATGCATGAAAATAATCAATTAAAATCGTGAATTATAGAATATAATATCAATTTAAAGCATTAAGTTCATAACCTCGTAAATTATGACTTTTGCAATTGGTTTAGTTCATATCTTGGTTTAGATTAATAAACTATTCACTCATATTAAACTTAAATATCATAAAATAAAGGCAAAACATATTTTTTAGTCTTTGAACTTTGAGATTTTTATACTTTTGGTCCTTGAACTTTTATTAGTGTACATTTGGTCCCTGAACTTTCATTGTTATATATTTGGTCCATGAATTTTTGAGTTTTTATGCTTTTGGTCCCTGAATTTTGAGTTTTTTTTTTATGTTTTGAGGGAAATTGAATTTTTTCGGCTTTTGTTGGTTAATGTGAGTCGTTCGGTTCAGTAATCTAAACCACTTTACTCTTCTTGATTAGTCACACGATACTCTTGTTACCATATCACCAGAATTAAACACTTAAAATGGTGGAAGGACTAAATGTATATATTTTTAAAAGCTCAATGACCAAATGTGTAGTAATAAAAGTTCATGGACCAAATCATAAAAAACATTAAGTTCAAGGACCAAATGATGAGTTTTGCCTAAAATAAAAGAAAGACATTAATGAAAAGTACCTATATATTTATGAAATCTCTAAACTTGAGTTCTTTATAGCAAGACAATGAAAATAAATGATAGAAGATGTTAAGATCTTTTTATTTCAAAACCCTAGCCTCTTACATATAGTAATTTACTAATACATATCATAATCAAACTCAAGTTCCTGGTTTAAATTCAAAATTCTTGTGGCTGACCTCAACGACTTGGGCTTTTGTGTAAATTGCTTGGAGAATCATTGAGTCATATGTAAAATAGCTCTCTGTTGTTCAGTGATTCAAGTAGTGATTTGAGTTTCTTCTTCACTTCGGTGACACTATGCTGAGTCTCATTGTCATCGATTTGTCCAAAAATTTATGTTCAAATGCACATTGCTAGTAAATTGCCAGGACTTTTCTGACGTTGATCAAATTCTTCTATTTTCTTCTCCATTTTCTTTCATTTTTTATTCTTCCTTATTTTAACATGAAATAATAAAAAATAAGATAAAACCCAATGTAATATAACATTTTACATTCAAAATAACAATAAAATAGATTATAAAATATTGTTTAATTAATGACTTATCAAATACCTCCAAACTCAATAATTTGTTGTTCTGAGCAAAGAAATACTTTAAATTATATTATCTTATCATCATTCAACTGATTTCAAAATTACATAACTTAAAAAGAAGTAATCATCAAATAGAAACAAATTACCCTTATGGAAATGAAAACTAATGTAAACTCATAAGAAATTAAAGAACAACCCTTAATGATAACTCAACCCTTGTTATATAATACACCTCAGAACTTAAAGTTCAATCAATACTAAGGCTAGTCCATTACATATGTTTTCTTAATCTCCTTTAACAAACTTCAAGCTTACGATGTCCAGTAAATTAGAGCAAGTTTATATAATACATAATCTCATAGACAAGAACCACCAAATCAATCTTCACCGTCAAAACATAACCATAACGAAAGTCAATATGACTTAATTTCGGATGTAGTTTTGGCCGAGTTAGGTACTGATAAACAAGATATCATTTTAGTGTTCAAATGTTGGAAAAGAAACTTCACTCAACTTAGCTACGAGCACTCGAGCTAAATCTTTTATTTAAAGAGTTTTTATAAACTTATTCTTCTTATTTTTTTTTTTTTTTATATTCATATATCTATTTTCTTTTTATTTATATCACGTTTTTTTCAACCATACGGTTCTCTGCTCCATTTCTATGGATACCGTTTTAAGTGGAGTTCATTTTTTTTTCTTTAAATTCTTATTAGACTTCTCACTTTAACTATAGTTAAGTAAGTCTTTTTCGACTAGGTAAAGGCTTCGGCTGGCTTTAGGTTTAATAGCAGATGCCAACGAATTTAAGTTGGTTTAGCTCAAATACTAACTAGGGAATGTAATAGATAAGATATACTATTGGCTAATTCAAACAATGTCCATTTCTTCCTTAATTGTAGTAGTCTCATTTTACTCTTCTATTTCAATCGACAAGTAATCTTGTCTTAAGACTCTTAGATATCTGTCATGTTCATCTTGCTATTGTTTCGACTTTTTACCCATTTTCATGTCTAACACAAACCAATCAATCCCTTCAAACTCGTTTGGTGTATACATGATGTAGGTAAGTCAGTCGATAAGGTATAACTTGATTCTTTTCATCTTATAAATTTTTATTCCTCATGGGTAATTACAAAAATATCACTTCTATTTAATTCAGGTACATCTAATTCATAACTTCAAAATTTAAATATTTTACCATTTGTATCTCATAAAGTAAAAATGACATAAATATTACATGTTTTCTTGATAAATTTGCATAAACTCGTATAAATTCTACCTTTAATCCTTTATACTTTTCCTTGAATGCTTCACATATTCTAAATACCCACAAACTCATTCCAAACCTTGTTCTTAAGGTTTACAAATTAAGTGGGGTTTCACCAAACAAAATAAAATACCTCGTGAAGCATAAATGAATTATAAGATAAAAATTAATCATAAATTAGAAAAGACCAATAATTAATAAACAAAACACATATATTAAAGAAATGACTAATAATATTTAGAATTTCCAACCATATATAGCAACACAACTTAACAAATCATAAGTAATAGTATTACACATCATAGATCACAATAGACAATTCCTCACACAAAATCACTCATGGAAGAAAGAGAAAAAAAAGTTCAAAATCACCTCCGAGAAGTCACATCATCATCACCATCTCCTTGATCATTCTATTGAGACTGATAATTGGCAATAGGATTGTAGAGCTTGTAATCAACACTTAACTATGCCACTTTATCTATGTAGACTCCCTTCAGCGACATCCTCAATTGGGTAGGCGACATATATACTTCCACTTCTAGTTTTATTAATCTTGTAGTCATTCTTTTTTCAAAATCCTGGAAATTCCTCACCAACTCTCTATGATTTTGGAACATCATTTCTTGATTCCTCAGAGTTCTCATCAAATTTTGTAAGATTGACCCTATGTGACGGCCCCAAATTTCGAGACAAACCGGGCACCACCATGTTGCCGGACACGTCACCAAGTCATGCCACGTCGTCTGCACGCCTGTCTATGACGGCCCGCGAACTTACCACCTAATACTCCAACTTAGTAAATTTTGATGCTTAAATGATTATTTTAGCAAAATATACAAAGTTATAAAGTATTATAACTTAATTTAATTATTTTGATTCTCTTCATGCTATTTTTAATAGCGGAAGTCTTAATAACTTGCATATATCTAATTTAAACAAGTTATGCATTAATTAACAACCTATGGGGTGGAAACCCAGCAAAAAGATACCATGTATATCAGATAAGGCGACAAAAATGTATAATAAGTGTCGATATACATGTATCAGGTAAAAGTCTCCTAACATTATCCCAAAAAGTATATATACGTAAATACAATCACCTACGAATAAGCTAGTGGAGGCGCTTCGATTAGTCGTCAATCACCGCCTTCCCCCGGCTTGTCGTAGGAACTGCAACTTGCCACCAAAAATAATGACAAGATCCAGGTGAGTAAATCCCAGAGAAATTCAATTAGTATTCACAAGAAATCCAAGAAAAACGGCTACAATTCATGCATATAAAATAAATGAACAGAAATGTAAAGCATGAATATAAGTCGTTAGAAAATCAAAAATGTGGAACGCGAGTGTGGTGTATAGCTGTCGAGCCCTGGGACAAAAACTGAACCGAGAAGGCCCTGGGGGTGAGGAAATCAACGCCCCCTCTTCACGGTCGAAACGAGGAACTCTGTGAGTCGGAAGGTAGACTTTCGCCCAACGCCTCAAAAGAGAGGAAATATGTGACGGAGGTGGGCCTCACGTCAACTCGCTCTCGAGATCATCGACTCGCTAGAGAAATCTCACGCGTAGTCTAAGGTATGACCAACACCGTAGCAACAATCGGATCGTCATCGACGAGGGAGCCGAAAAATGGTCACACCGTCCCTTCGACCATACACAGACACACGCGGGAATAGAGTAACAATGCAAACTGAACTGGCGAAAAGTAATGTGAAATAAATAATGTACAGAAAAAAATAAGTAAATTCTAATCTGACTTTCTCGAGGGTTTACTTACCTCAATAGATCGCAAATATCTCTAAAAAATATCCTGCACACGCCTCGAGATACGTGTCCGACACCCGACTATGGTAGCCTAAGTCCCTGGTGTCCATTCATAACAATTAATCATTTTAGAGTCTCATTACTTAATTCATTTCAACCACAATTAAATTAGGTGAAGTAAACATCACCTCCACCTCGTCGTCGAACTTCGTCGAATTTGCGCCTCTCGTCGAGGATCGATCAATCCGACAATGCGCCGCTGCGCGCTGCTCCACTTGTTTCGTCACGCACTGCCGGCGTCTCTACCGCCTCGCCATCACCGCTGCCGCGCGTCTCGCCGACGCGCCGCCGCATCGCTGTCCGAGTGCCGCCGGCGCCGCCTCCGAGCGCCGCCGCGATCTCTTTTTCCTTCTCTTCTTTTCTTTTCTCCTTCGCGCCGGTGTCGTCGCTGGTCTGCGAGCCGCGGCCGCCGCTCAGCCGTCTTTGCGCTGCCGCCGCCAGCTTCTTGTCAGCGCTGGCTGCGCCGCGTCAGCAGCGATCGCCGCGCTCCGCCGGTGCGGTAGAGCAGCTGCGCGCCGCTTCTGACCGGTCCACCTCGTTGGAGCCACTGTCCGCCTCCGCGACACGCCGCTCCTCGCGCTCGCGAGCCGCTTCCTGGCCGAGCCACCGCACCCGCTGGTCCGTCCGCGCGCCGTCGGTCGTCTTGCCGGAGTTCCATCCACCTCTCTCTCTCTTGCTGCCTCTTTTTCCCCTCGTTCTCTCTCTACTCTCTCTCTCTTCTTTTTTCTTTCTCTCTCCTCTCCTCACTCTCTTATCCGTTTTTGAAGGAAAGAAAATATTTTTTTTTCTTTTTTATTTTAGAAGAAAGAGACAAAATAGCATGATGAGGGATGGGTTTGATGTGACGTGTGAGATGATGTGTGATGTGATGTGACACTCAACCCCATACTACCCCGTACACCCGCGTTACGCGTACACCGCGACGTACACACTCTCGTCGCTACCCGCGCACAACGCGACTAAGCGAAATTCTCGATTAACGCGGCACGAGTATTTAAATAATAATAAAGTAATTAAATATTTGCCACACAAAAATAACATATTTCCCGATTAGACGTGCCATAGACTTTTCCACGACGTCCACGTGGGTCTGAGCTTATGATATTAACCCGTAATTTATCAGTTAATCGGGATCAATTAAAGCAGGTCGTTACACCCTATCATAGCCATCTTTGTTTCTTGCATGAACATGCCAGGATAGTATTCATTAGTCATCCTAAAACTTTATCCTTGTCGCTCATCATACGCAACAACTTGAATTTCTTCTAACACCAGTTCTTTGCTCTGCCTGTATTCTTTTTCTATCCTCTATTTCTTTTCTTCGTACTTCCTCTCTTTCCTTCTCATCTATTGAATCTTCATATCCTACCACTTTCTTCTTATATTCAAAAGATTCATTAATGATAGTCTTATCAAGGAAAACATATATTCCTAGCCCTTCCATAAGAACTCGATATTGTCTACAAAATTTTGTGATCATCCAAGGGAAGGGTTGTGAAATCCGAGAGTTTTATAAATTTGATTAGATGACTAATTAATTATTTTCAGATTTTATTTGATAAATATGCATTCAAGGTGGGACCCATGCGCTATGTAAAGTATCCCCTATCCCAATTAGGGCGATACCCAGCATGTAACCCTAATTAATCATCGGTACACCAGTAAGATTCAATTAAGGTAACAATACAACCGTCTTTCATACCTGATAATCAAAAATACAATATATCTTATTTCGAATAAATAATTGAAAACACAGCATAATTAAAACTTATACAAAAACCAACACAAACCTTGACCGTAAAACCATATCCTGTAATGACCCATTTTAATCGATCCCGAATAACTGGCTAATTACAAATTAAGAACATAAGCTCAGACCCACGTGGACGTCACGGAAAAGTCTACGACACGCCTAATAGGTGAAATATGTTATTTTTGTTTGGCGAGCGTTTAATTATTTTACTATTATTTAATAGTTCGGGCCGCGTTAATTGAGAATTACGTTTGGTCGCGTCGTGCGCTTGTAGTGACGAGAGTGTACGACGTCGCGGTGTGCGCATAACGCGGGTGTACGGGATAGTTTGGAATTGAGTTGTCACATCAGCCATCCCATCACGTCATACATCACATTACCGACCCATCCCTTATCATTCCACTTTGTCTTTTCTCCAAAAAAAAAAAAAATTGTTTTCCTTAAAAAAAAAAACGGACAGAGAGAGAGAGGAAAAAAAGGAGAGAGAGAAGAAAGAGAGAAAGAGAGAGAGACAGCCAAGAGAGGGTGAGAGAGAGGGGTGGAGGGAACTCCGACAAGGAGCACCAACGGCGCCGGCAGCGGCGCGGACGGCGAAGCACCAGCGACGGACGGTGATGGCGAGGGTGGCGGCGCTGTTCGGGATGGGGTGGCGATGAGTCTAATCGTCGGCCTAGCGTTGTGGCCGGGAGCGATAGTAGCGGAAGGCCGCAGACGATGAAGGTGAGGCGACTCGGCAGCGGCAACGCGGTGATCAAGCCGAGGACGGCGAACGACGAGGTGGCTCGACAACAGCGACGCGGTGAACGAGCAGCGACATCGCCTCCAGCAGCGTGGCGCGACGTCGGCAGCGACGTCGGCAACGGTGGCATCGGCAGCACCGATAGTCGGTGTCGGGTACGTATAATTGGACACCAGGGACTTGGCTACCATAGTCGATGTCGGGTACGTATCTTGAGGCGTGTGCGGGACGTTCAAAGGCGTTTGAGGTAAGTAAACCCACGAGAAAATTAGTTAAAATTCTTTTATGGCACTTACTTTATTTTGCATTCTAAATTATTCCAATGTGCTTTCCATTGTTGTTCATTTACTGTTCATCCACTACCACATATGTATGTGTGTTTGTCGACGCGGTCGGGCATGACTCAGACTCACACCCCGGGGTAGCTACCACGCGTTGTTCGAGTAATTGGCCATGTTAGGGCTACGCGGGGATTATTCTCCGCGAAACTCGTAGGTTGAGAGATGTTTGACGAAGACCTAATTCTACGTCAATGGTTCCTCTCGAGAAATGTTTGGATGGAGTTTCATCCGTTAAATGGTTCCTCTTATTTGACCGTGAGATGTTTGGCGAGGTGGTCGTCAATAGTTCCTCTCAGTTTAGCTAAGACATTTCCCGGATGTCGACCAGGGTTCTCTTTCATGCTACATTCATGTCCAAATTTGACTTCTCAATGACTTATTTTCATGCAAATTTCTTTATTCTTGTCCTTTATTTGAATTACATGGATTGTAGCCGTTTCATTGGAATTTGTGAATATTAGCTAACGTTCTCTGGGATTTACTCACCTGGGATTTGTCATTGTTTTTTGTGACAAATCGCAGATATTGTAACGAGCCGGGGCAAGGTCGTCTCAGGCGACTACGTTTGAGTTAGGAGAGCCTATCATTTTTGCGTAGGTGTTGTATGTATTTATTTACTATTTTTATGAAAACTTTGGGAAGACTTGTATACCTGATACATGTATATGCTCATCTTTTGTACTTTTGTCGCTCTTGATATACATGGTATCTAATGTCGGGTTTCCACACTATAAGGTTATTTATACAAATGCAAACTTTTCTTTTATACGGTGTTTGCATGTTTTAAAAGGCTTCCGCTTGATATTTAATAATTTAATAAATCGTGAATAACTTAACTTAGTCAATTTAATGTGAATATCCATAAAATATCTATAAATATTAAGTTAAGGCGAATAAGATACGTATAAAGGTGTAGGTCACAGGCAGTCAAATTAAGTGTACGGTGACGTGGCATGCTTGGTGACGTGTCTCGCAACGTGGCGGTACCCGGTTTGCCTCGGAGTTTGGGGCCGTCACATATCCTAAACATGTTTATTTCAAAACATAATTCTATACAATATATAAATAGTAGGGAAACAATACACCATAGAGAGAATTATGAACTCCTAATTTTTTTTGTTCCTGAGTCGAAGCGCACTTCGACAACTTAAAATGTTAATTGGGGAACGAGCTCTCCAACTTGCTCAGTAAGTGATGCTCATAAACATATTAATTATCAACTATTATCAATAAGTTAATATGAATCCAAAATATATCAATTCAGGCATTAAAAATAGTCTAACAATACATAACGGAATGCAAGTTCAAATGTCAATTGTAACTGTATTCATGACTTGTATTTTCAATTTTTGTTTTAGAGTTATATTCTCCCCTTACGTAAGATTACGCCTACAGAATCCACATGTTGACCAACATAGGGTTAAGCTAATGGATTCAAATGTAATCGAACTATCAATCTTTAATAACTCAAGAGTCGTACTCTCACCTCACCCCAATAATACGATCCACGAAGCCCCCATGTTGGTCATCATGTGATTCTGTCAGTGTATTCAAGTATAACTAAACTACCAACTCTAAATGGACAAGGAACGACTAAGGTAAAACTCTGACCTAACCCTTTTCCAGGCTAACCCTTTTCCTTTTTATTAGGATAAAGGACGGAATCTATTTCCAAGCTAACCTTCACATCACTCAGTCCCGATTTTCCTTATCCATACTTTTGAGGATTTTCACACTTTAAAACAAATACAATAAAGTCACCGTACATTGCCCCATTCCCAGTCCATAATGTTATATGAACTAAATATACTAATTACGTTGTATAGTTGATAATAATACGAGTCCCACTTACCTGTGCTGAGTTTTCCTAACTTTATACCTGTGACGGCCCATCTCCTAATCTAGGTCACCGCCCTGCCTAATCCCGTAATTAAGTCCTAATCATATCCACACAGGACTCAACTATGTATTAGTCAGCATTTACAATCTAAACACCTATTTTCTCATGTTCAAAATAAGTAATACACTAGTCCTACTAGTTTATAAAATTTAGAGTTAATTAAAACTTTTTATTAAATTAATTATTTAGCAGAAGTCTTATTGATTATGCAGAAGCAATTAGTAGATTATGCAGAAGCCATTTATAAAATCCTAAGTGTGGAAAACTAGGAAATAACATCATATATATAAATTCCTCAAAATGCAGTGAAACAATAAAATAGTCTAAGTCAGATAGGGAAACTAACGCTTAACCCAATATACAACCCAAAAAGTATTTGAAATACATATATAACATATACAATCAAAATACCAAAAGAATACCTACAATCGATGCAGTGACGCGCCGCGGGCTCAGGGATAATCGTCGATCTTCTACTTGCCCGGCCTGCTGGTAGACGGCTCATAAAAAGGACGGTGAGTACAAGAATAAAACAGTAATCCCCGATAACAAGTTTAATTTGCATTTTCAAATATTCCAATGGTATTTAAAAGCATATAAATGGGAAAACTGGAAAATAAACCATATGCGAATAAATACCATAGTTAAACAAGTGATACTGACACTAGGCTAAGTAGTGGGGATTTAGGTCCGGTCGGCAGTGAAACATGTCACTCCGACTCAATAATCATATAGCACAAGGGACTCTAACCTAAGTGTTACCAGGGACTCTAACCCCGAGTGTCATACAGTGTTAGGTAACATGTGTCGACATCTCCATGGACTTTAACCCCGTGATTCGCGCACAACTCGATCGAGTACAGGACCTAAATGCGAAAACTACTTTTTAAATTTCAAGAAATATCAAGTCTGGATTGTCAAGGCATAGGCACATCTACACACCTAAACAAATAAGGAATACAAGTCCCCTTAAACATTTATAAGATATTCACTAGCCTAATAGCATGCTATTTATCATTCAATTCACATTTAAAACAACGAGAATAGACATAGCATGAGATATAATCAATGAATCAAATCAAATGAATGGATATCATGCAAACTAGTCTTATCAAGTAGAGACAAAGAACACAAGATATAAAAATACAAAGGCAAAATAGTCAAAAGGACTATGCAAGGACAACAATTAATAAAAATGAAATGCCAAGTAAAGTTGCCATTGGGTATACTCAAAACAACAAAGTAACGTCCTAGATTTATCGGTCTCCCGATACTCCAAATCTTGTATTGGCTCTCTCATACCTTTTTTCTAGGTTCTTGAGTTTGGTATCTCATTTGTGTTGTTTATTATGTATTTAAATTGGTTCAATCGACTTTAAATCAATCTTCCTAAATCAGTCCCTAAAGACTAAATTAAATCGTTGGTCTCTCTCTTAGCTTTCCATAAAGGCTTAGTTTGTAAAGTTCTGATTTAGAATGAAGGAGATATCATGATTTTACTAGACATAGGACTAATTGGAATTTAATCCGACCAGCGGATTTAGCAAATCTATTTCTCCCAATCTATAGTTTCTAAAAGTGTGAGTTTTGGTCACAAGGCAGAAAATATATCCAAATACAATATACTAAAAGATCAGCTCATTTGGATAAGTAGTTAGGGAGTTATGCCCTTAACAAATTCAGTTTCAAAACTTTCCTTTTAATTCCAACATCTACTTATAGAGCATGTTTGGACATAGAAACATTTGAATCAAAATACCTTCAGTTAAGAAAAGTTACTCCTCTTTAAATAAGCTTTTCAATTCCACTGGTGTGGATCAATTCGGATCTAAAATAGGTAGATTATGACCAAATTACCCAAGTTAATTCCTAACACAACATGCAGAATTCTAGTTTTGGTGTTGCAATTTCAAAAATTCATATCTTTATGATTTCAAAACCAAATTAAGAACTTCAATATAGCTAGATTATCTCTTGAAATGAGGAATCCAAATATGTAAATTAATTTAAATAATCAATCATCTACTATATGAGATTAGCCTAAAACCAGAACTTGTTCTAATTTTAACTAAAAAGATGTGTACCTAGTTGATGTAGCACCCTAGCTTGAGAATTTCTTACCAACTCTAATGGATTCCTTCAACACCTTGATGATTCACTCATCTCCAGCAATTCCTTGTTCTTCTCCAGTAAAAATGAATGAGTGATTTGGTTTGCATGTTGTTTGATCACTAATAATATATTAAGGTGATGTTCCTTCCTAGCCTTTAATCTTCATGGATTTATGTATCCCTAGGAATATCTAATGGTCCACCTTTGTCATATATCCCATTAACTCCCACTAACTCAACCTCAAGTAATACCATTTCATTACTCACCTAGTTCCTAGATGTGCCAATGTGTATCTCTAGACCAATCTTATGCTTTCCATTTAATTTACTCAACTATAGGCCTTTAATTTGATTTACATTAACAAACACAACCATAGGCTTATAAGTAATTCCTTATTTCATATTAGTATTAAATAAGACTTACCAAAATGATAACTACCCTATTCCCCGGCACGCACGCTACTCGAGGCGTGTCTCCGCTCTCGTCTCGATGCCTATAACTGTACAAACTGACTTAGTAAGTCTACACGATACATAACACTAGGCGTACATCAATGCAAAAATACGATATACCTCGGCCACGTGCCTCGGTCGGTGCACGTATCACAGCGTAGGTCCCACGTCAAGGGTCGATTATCCTGATTAAGGAATTAAAACAGGGTTAAAGATTTGGGTTGTGACAATACGGACATACACGATTCCCGAAATCCATAGACTTTTCTCTGTCGACCAAGAACCTAAATTAAATCATTTTTCATTAATTTGGGTTCAATACTCATTAATTAGAGCCCCTAACCTGGTCTTTATTGAATTCGAAACTAATTTATCACTTTCTAGGTCAATCCGATCTTTTCACATTTCTCGAAGTAAAAACCCTGGTATAAAGTCTCGCACGATTCTTGAATTCTTCATTTTTCACAGAAATTCATTAATTTCTATTTATTTGGTCAAAATATCATTTTTCTAGGTTTTTCTTATTTTTTGGAATTTTTTATGAATTTCTAGCATTTTTCCCTTTTTTGAAAATGGTTTGGGCCTGAACTAGACCGAACCGGGTTCGGCTTAACCAAACTAAACTAGCTCGATTCAGGGACCCAAACCTTTATTCCTCATCGAGCCACTGCAACTCTATCGATTTCATTTTTTTAATTTTCGAATTGGGGTTGGAGACCTAAACTTGATTTGGGAGAGGAGACGACTCCTATAGGTCGTCCAAGCCTCCATTCTCCAAAAATCAATGCCAACAACAACCCAACAACACCAACAACGACCCAACAACACCAACAACGACAACAACTCAACCAACAACAACGTCTCACCTTCCTCATCTCCATCACCTCGGTCTCGAGATGTCTCTCCGCCTCTCCTTCTTCCACGATTGAATTCAGTTTCCTTACCTCACTGTATTTCTATCTTCATTGGTGTGTACAAATGAGGCGATGTGGGTTTTTGGAGATATATATTAGCTTTCCTCGAGGGGAATCCAATGTATAATTTTATTTGATTTAAATTTTAGGACTCATTTATATATATAACCTATATATATATATATTCACCTATGTATTTTCGCACCCATAAATTCACCGTGCGCGCCAATGACCACCCTCGGGCGCGCACACTATTGTACGTCCCACACGTATCACCCTCGACCCCGCACGTCACTAGATGCCCACTAATTTTTAATAATTTATTTATTTTCAATATATATATATATATTAATATATACAATTTATATACAAATATATATAAACCTATATTAACACACACGCTTATGACTTCGCCATGCTTGCCAACGAGTTCACTCGGGGCGTGCACGCTACCTACAACTGTATATGTCACCCTTAACCCACACACGGTATTAGACGTCCCATAATTTATTAATTATTCAATTGTATGCCAATTAATTCAATTAATTCCAATAAATAATACTACAATCCTTACGAACACCAAACGATAAGCAAATCTATACATGCGCTAACCAAGACAAGTCGGGATTAACCACAAGCCTTAATCGGGTTAATTAGAATTTGGATTAATACTAGTCACCTATTTAAGGCAACAGGTCGTTACACTATGGATCAGAGATCATAAGTAAAAATATTATTTTTATTGTGTCGTGTGATTAGTTGGTGTATTATACTTCATTTGCTGCGAAATAGTAGAGGTCGATACGCGATGCTCGTTTATTTCAAAGAGTGTTGGTTATTTTTCCAATTTTGGGTGAAGTTGGGGGTATTTTCAGAGATTTAATTTGGGTGTAAAATTAAGATAAACATGAAATTAAAAAGAAAAGTAGTAAATGACTAGGAAAGGCATTGGTTTTACAAAGGAATGGATGAACATTGAGGGGCAAAACTTTCATTTGCCCCCCAAAACCTATAAACAAGTGTAAAATGAAATGGGGTGTGAACCCATTTCATCTATACCCTAACTTGACTCATCTTCTCCAACTCAATCTTCTTTCGAGTTTCTCTCCCTCGACAATCCCTCTCTGTCACTCGGTCTCTCCCTCTATCTGGAAATCAATCTCTTCCCTCGAGTTCTCTCACTCTCTCTCTCTCTCTCTCTCTCTCTCTCTCTCTCTCTGGCATTCCCTCTCTTCCTCTCGGACAAAACAATGCACGGTGATGAAGTGTAGGATCTATCCCACCAAATTAAGGTGAGATCAATTCGGATTTGTTGTTATTTTAGATAGTTTACGGTTATATCAGTGGGTTGTTGTTAATTGTTGATTGATTGGTTCAGTTGACAAAGGTGGTTAAGGGAATTTGATGACGACGATAGGCAGGGTTGTTGATGTGTGTACTGTTGTTATGTTGGGGTTAAGATATGGATATCGATAAAGGGAGATGGACTATGTATGTGTGTATTTTTGTTATGGTGATGATTTGGTCTTAGTTGTTGGGGGAGAAAGGAGTAGATGATTTATCACGATGGAGAAGAGCCAACCCTGCTCTATCCTTGTTGTTGTTGGGATTGTAAATCAGTAGTTTGGTAGATGGTTTTTGTTAATTGGGTTATTGGTTGTTTGGAATTGTTGTTGTTGAAGTCACAGTTTGGGGAAAGAAGGCGAGTGGCAATGAAGCAAGGCAGCAGTACCGCTGCTTTGCTATTGTTGTAATTGTTGATTTAGTCTTGGCTTATTTGAAGAGGGGAGTTAGATGAGATGGTGGTTGGTGTTGTGGCTGCTGTGATGTGTTGTTGTCTCAGTTGAGAGGATGGAAATGAGATAATTAGGGACGAAGGGGATACAATAGAGGAGTTGTGAGTTCAATTAGATAAGAAGGAAGATTGAACGATGAAGGGAGTGGCTGTTGCTATTGGTTTAGTTAAGTGTATTGTATATAGGATTTAATTGAAATAGGAAGTTGATAAAATTGAGTATTTGGCCAAACCTAATGAACCTATAAATTTCATTGTTAGTTTTATTGAACAAATGGTTTTGGAATGCATATGTTAAATATAATGAATTTCGTTATTGGTCGATCAAATCGAGTCCAAATGGGGATTTATTGAAGGTTACTAATCGAAGTTTGAAGTATAAGAAATCTATGATTAAATAATTAAATTATAAATTTCAATTTGGAATACGTAGGCAAGTTATTGGTTATTATGAAGCTAAATAGGAGGTGGTTAAGATCCTATTTATAGTCAAACAAGTGGTTTAAGACCTATATAGAGTTTAAAAAATGGAAAAGAGGTGTGAAATATATTTGGAGATTTTAAAAGAGTTGTTAGAGTTCATTAAGGAACTTGAACTCCATTGTGAGTTTGAAAATGGATTTTAACTCCATTGTAACTCTAAAAATATGAATTCTATGTTTAATAGAACCGTGGAAGTACATGAAAGCCGAGGAACGTTGTGTAAGGCTTTGCAACCAACTTTGAGTTGGTTTAACTGCAAGTAAACCTTACATTGACCTATACTTTTTGATGACTTATCTTTGTACCTGCTTTTGTATTCAGTCTGCATTACATTTCGCATTATTCTTGGTCATGCATACGTGACATACAGGTCACATTGTCAGTTCGGCCTCGATGAGGTATCTCGCCTAGGTGAAATAGACTAGGTGCGAGTAAAATCTAGTCAAGGCAAGGTATCTCGTCTATGTGAAATAGACTAGACGTGAGTTAATTGATAAGCGGGTAATGTTGATTTCGGGTAGTATGCATTGGACTTTTATTACTGTTTGGTTCATTTTTTTAGGTCGACCAACCTGTTTGTGAACTTTGAACAAAAATAAAAAGGTTTCATGTTGTTATATAAATTTATTGTTTATTTGAAAATGCAATTACATGTCTCCATGTATCAGACTAATATTTGCAGGAGTACATGTAAATGTAGGATCTATCTTACCTGAACTCTTCGAGTTGTTTTTGATGATGTGGGGTTCTCCGTGAGGATAAGAAAGAGCAAACAAGACTTGAAGAATTTTGTGAATGTTTTCAAGTTTAATCTTTTGTTATTGTAAATCATTTTTATATTATGTTTTGGGTTTCGGGTGAGAGTAGGTCGTGATTTAGTTCTAAAATAATTAGAAGATGGTTATGAGATGGCTTAAGAGAGTTTAAGCTAGTTTATTTGTAACGACTCGTGTCCCTAAGTTGGTGATTAACTCTAATCCAAACACTAATTAGCCTGAGTTAGGCTCGTGATTAAGCTTGACGTATTTCGATTAGTGCAAGGGTATATTTGTGTGATGTATTGTGCTTGTTTGGTTTGATTATGAATTAAAAATACTATAGACTATTGTTGTAAATTAATATAAGCATATAGTTGAAAAATAAATAATTAATAAATTGGTGGGTGGTTAGTGACACGTGGGGTCGAGGACGCGTGAGGTGCACAATTGTGCATGATCGAGGATGGTCGTCCGCGCACTCGATGCATTTATAAGTGAGAAAATACATATGTATATATATATATATATATTTATATAATTGATATAAATATATATAATATGTAGTTTGAATTGAATCATTTAAACCTTCAGATTGCATTGAGATACATGTGGTGTGAACATTAAGGAGGGGAATAGTGCAAGGACGCATTGGACGTTAATGAATTGATGGATTAGTCATGCCTCGAGATATGTGTACACACACCTCCATGAAAATCAAATGGTGCATCCATAAGCATGTATGGTAAAATATAGGCTTTAGATATGCTTCAAGACACATTTTATGATCTCTAGATAAATCAAATGGTGCATGGAGTGAGTTAGGTAGCAAGCATGTATGGGATGAGGTGGTTTGTTAATAGCCATAAAGATCTACCTTAAGATACGCTGTACGTATCTCTAAAAGATCAATATGTTTGATTAGGAATAAGGCGGTTAGGAGTTGATGGTTTTGAATATAGCCACAAAGATCGTCCTCAAGATACGCAAAACGTGTCTCAAGAAAGACCTGTCAACCTCTTCGTTATTATGACAACTACTCGACCTAGAGTATCTTAATCCCCTGATTATCTAGTCAGCCTAATCCATTCTTTTAACTTTGACCTCAATATACTTTTCATTTTAATCCTTAATAAAGCTCCAAAACTAAATTTAGATCCTTAATGAAACTCAATTAATAATTTATTCAATTGGAGCAAATTAAGAAATCATATTCGTATTTAATAAAAATTTCAGCGGTCGAAAACTTCACCTAATAGATAGCATAATTAGGAAGAGGCCTCGAATGACTCATAACTTCACGCAGTTCACAATATATATAATTTATGAACTAACTTAGAATCCCCGATAGCTTAATTACAACTATATAATCCCAAATAGACCAAAATCGAAATGTAAACCTCTCAACTTATCTTAAACTAACTTAGGTAACTCTCATAACCATTCAACAACACTTCGCGTTGTACACTCACCCCAAGAATCCCAAAACAATATATATAAACAATTTAAAATAATCACCACAATCTTTGAGTCTTGTCCATTCGTCCTTTATCTTCATATAGAAACTGACACCATCAAAAATAACTTGAAGATGTCAGGTAAGTAAATTCCTACATTGATCTTTACTCCTGCAATTGTTAGTCTGATACAAGGAGACATGTAATTGCATTTCTAAATAAATAATAAGATATATGCGTCAACATGACATGCAATTCACTCTGTTGTTGTCTCACAACTATAATCAGATGTCGATTTTCAAAAATAGTACAAATACAATATTAAAAGATCATGAAATGCAAAGATAACTTATCAGAGTTAGATTCTGCTAGCCTCACTAGACGGCGTAGATGCATGATCAAAACAAAGTTTCAAGCAAACCAGACTCTGAAACAAGCTTATTCCCCCCACTTTCTCTATGTATGCGGGACCAAGAATGATAAAGTACAATGCGGACTGTGATAGAATTAAAGTACAAAGATATTTAATTAATAGTAAGGATCACTGTAGGGTTTACTTACCACCAAACCAACTCAAAGTTGGTTACGAAGTCTCAGACAACGTTTCCTTGATTTTCACGTACTTTGAACCTATTCCCCAAGCTTCATTCCGAGTAGTTTTGGAATCCTCAACATTACCTAAAATCATTGAGAAATCCATACAAGTTTTTTTATTCAAATTTCTTAAATTTCGACCAATTTTCGAGTTATGTCGGTATTCTCAAGTCTTAAAAAATCGAAATCACTCCAAATTAGAAATCTCCCATATCTACTTATTTGTCCAAAACTATAATTTTTTCTTGATCTTTTCTCCATTTTCTTGAATTTTTCCATTTTTTCCATTTTCTTTCTTTCTTTTTATTTGAGAAAAGGTGGTTTGACTCATGAATTGGACCTGGTTTTGTCCGGTCTGGGGGATCAAACCCCCTTCTTCTTCCTCACCTCTCTGGCCAACAAATCGAAACATTTTTTTTATTCGATTTCATCCGAAGTTTGGGCATAGGCAGGGGAGACCCTCCTCTGCCATTGGCTTTCTTGGACAACGACCCCTCCATTTTCGTTGACAACCCGATCAACAACAACAACAACAACAACAACAACAACAACAACAACAACAATCGATCGACAACAAAAAAATAGCAATGTCAACAATAAACAACAACAATCTCACCTTATCCCTGCCTCCATCGTCGATCTCCTCTCCCTCTTTCTCTCCATCGATTTCAAACTCTCTTTTGAAATCGATTTGGATGCACAGATGAAACAATATGTATGGGATATATTTAAAGATTTTCTTGAGATTCACATCGAGCGAATCTCGAGGCATATCTAATGGTTCCTTTGTCTTTTTATCTTTATCGAGATACGTGTTGTGTATATCAAGGTTAATCTTATGGCTATTAACAAGATCATCATCACGGCTTATATAAGATCAATTAACTTTTCTCGAGATTCGCACGCATGAATCTCGAGAGTGATCCAAAGAACATGAAATAAAGTCACATTCCTTAATGTGACACCAAACCTTGACACATGCGTACACATATCCATTGATTATCTTAGAGACGTGACTATACACATCTCGAGGTGTGGATACACCTCTCCGACACCAATCGCTCAACTCATTCCTTTCCTCGATGCTTAAGCTACGCATATCTCGATGCAAATTCAATGTATACTTTTATTTAATTCAAACTATAAGATTTATATATATATATATATATATATATAAACTTATGTATTTTCGCGACTATAAATTCGCCACGCGAGCCGACGACCACCCTTAGGTGTGCACGCTATTGTACATCCCATGCGTGTCACCTTCAACCCCGCATGTCACTAGGCGCCCACCAATTTATTAATTATTTTATTTAATTTCATGGTTATCTCTTCAATTTATGTCCAAATGAAATTTCGAAAAATATCCCAATTTTGTCGAAATTGGAGAAAATTCCCAACGCACTTCAAAACTCACGGACACCGCGTACATACTTCAACTTGACTCTATTTCACGTCAAAATAGTGTATAATACATCAATTAGGCATGTGACACACAAAAATAATATTTTAAACTTATGATCTTCGGTCTATAACACACGGGTCCCACCTCGGATACTTAAATCTCAAATTAAATACGAAAATACATTATTAGCATCCTAATCAAGTTTATGAAATTCTAGGATGTCATAAGATCAAAACATAAAATGGAATGTACTAAGCTAACATATTTGCCCCGAGATTCGTGTAATGCGAATCTCGAGGAGAATAAATATATAAACCAAAAACCTCAAACATCTTATTGTTTGATTGAGTGAGAGAAAAAACAGTAGAGGGTTTTGTCGATCTGAGAAGAGAATCGTTGGTGTAATTCGAAGGAATCAAAGATTCAGACCACTATAAATTCGTGATCCTCACTGATTGGGTAAATCGAAAACTTGTTTTGAGTTGAAATCATAACTAGGAGATGAATTCATTATTAGTTGTAGTTGTTGTTGATTTAAATTGACTAAGACCTCATTAGAGGCCCTCCCTCATATTGTAGGGAGTGATTTGAATGTTATTATAAGAGTTGTTGATTGAATATAGGCTGCTGCCCTATTCTCTGTTGGGACGCTCGACGATGGAGCGCACTCCCTATAGCAGGGAAGCGCGTTCCCATCAAGACTTGGGAGGAGCCCAGTTTATATAGCGTGCCCTACTATCAAATGGTTATGTTTATATTTTACTTATTGTAGATTATGTGTCTAAGTGGGTAGAATCATAAGCTACTAAAATTAATGATTCAAAAATAGTGGTTGATTTCCTTCGATCAAAATTTTTTAAAATTTTTGGAGCACCTAGAGCAATTATAAGTGATAGAGGTTCACATTTTTGTAATCGATAAGTTGTTAATCTACTTGCTCAGTATAACGTCACACATAGGACTTCTACTGGATATCACCCACAAACTAGTGGACAAGCTGAAACCTCAGATAGAGAAACTAAGTCAATACTGGAAAAAAAAATTGGTCCATCACGCAAGGATTAGAGTCTTAAAAAAATGTTGAATTTCTTATAAGTTTTTTCAAAAGTTTAGGGAATGGTTTAGGGGTCCTAAACATATGATAAACCTAAATTGATAATAATTGATTTGTTGTAGGTGTTTGACTGAGAGAAATATATTTAAGGATACTAGGAGTTGTGTAAGTCAGTATAAGTTAGGAAAACTGATACAGGTAAGTGCGACTCATTTGTTTTATCAATTATGCTCATAATTAATATATTAGCTTATGTAGCTTATGGACTGAGTTTGGGGCATTATACTGTGACTCATGTTGTTTAAACATTTTATAACTCAAACTTCAGAAGTGTAATAGATTAGGGGACAATAAGATGTAGTAGAGTTGGTGGATAAGTACCAAACTCAGAGGAATGTGGATAAGTACCTACCTTTAACAAAATGGTAATTTGAAATGGATATTTTCAGACCTGCCTAGATTACCTTAATCTTCTAATAACCTTGCAGCCTTAACTTCTCTTCCAATAAATAAATAAAAATCTATCAAAGTAATTATCAAATATGATTCTAAATCAACTACAAAGAGATTCTTAAACAAACCTTGTACCTCAAAATTAGTAAAGATTAATTATATAATCCTTAAATATTCGTAAATTTTTTTCGCCAGCATCTCCTCTATATCTAAGTCTACACCGAAAATCCCAACTTTCATAAATCTTCAACAAACCTGCTCAGCTTGGTGGAAATGCTGAAGGACTCACAATCCACCCCATAACAAAATATATCACATTAATAATGATTATTTATTTATTCTAACTTATCTCAGACTTTCAACATTATTAAATCATTAGTACATTAACTTCTCAACATTCCAATATATCCTAAAACCAATAAAACAATTCCAATCCTTCTCGAAACCATTTCAACACTTTCAAAATATATAAGAACCTCACACGAACTCAAAAACTCATTTATACAATATTTTATATTCAAAAGTAATACAAACATAGAGAGAGAAATTGAGCAAGTCACCAATAATTGGGAAGCTTTTCCTTTCCTTTGTCGCCGCTAAAGCATGTCATTATCCAATTATAAAAATTCGATAATGCCAGATAAGTAAATCCCACACTATCCAGTACACCTGTAGTAATCAAATGTATAATAATCCAAGGAATTTAAAGGAACAATATAATCCAAGGAATTTAAATACAATTGTGAATCCATCCCGTTTGTATTATCGAACCATAACCAGACGATCGGTCTCCGAAAGTGGTAAGTAAACAGTAATAAGGACTTATGCGCGGGGATAATAACCAAACGAGTCTCGTTCTTTTAGGCTATGAGAGTATGATATGATTTAACGTGATTTCATGATAACCACGTGATACAAAGTATTAGTGACTTAAACCCCTCAAACATAATATAGTGTTTAATAACCCTGATATAGGCACTATGTAACGACCAATTTTTCGAATGGACCGCCACGGGGGCCAATGGGGGTCCACAACCTGGCCTACCAGCGCCAACTGTGTCCCACATGCTATCTCATCCATAATTATAAACAACAATTTACTGTCCAAATTGTTACCGAACTCATGTCATTTGTTAAGATCATTTTAAACCATAATAAATCACAGTGGAAGTCTTTTATCATGAAAATCTAAAATATTAAAACATTATAGTCATGCATTTAACTTTGATACTTAGTGTGGAAAACCCAAATATTATCATAGACCAAAAATATACCTCAATGTATCAAAATATCAAAAATATAGAGTCATGAAGTATCTCATAATCCCAAATCCCTAAAATAAAAACAAAGTATATATATAATACAAACGTACAAGCCTTACTTAATATCTCTGAATCACAGGTATTTCAGTAACTTGCCTTTGCCACGACTCATACTAGGATCTGCACCGAAGCCATCACAAAAGACAGATGACGAGTCCAGAGTGAGTATTCCCAAAGAAATTAAGTGAGCAATACTGGAATTTAAACAAAACTATTAACAGTCAACTGTGATCATCGCATGGATAAGTAATAATGCAAGCTCAAAGTGTGTTCCTAGATCTTAGGGTCAGACTAGCGCCATACTTCGGACTCTCCACAGTCTACTGCCGGCGAGTCCCACTTAAGCAAGACTAGTATCTGGATCCGCTAGATGGTCGGCGCAGAATTAATGATGCACTTACACGTGCTCCGACGCGACTCTCGAGTCGACCTATTCACCGAGATCCCTGGTACACGTGCTATGACCTAGTGGACATACACACATGAATGACACGGAGGGAGAGCCTTAACGTTCGTCCATTAAATCAAACCAAGAATAGAGTATTGAAAGACATAATATGAATTCAAAAGTAAAAATAAGTACTGCTCAAGAAATTTCAGTTGGGATACTACACACCTCAAACCGCACTCCGTGTCCCGGTAAATAACCCTTGGTCCGACTCCACCGAATTCCAGATATCCAAATTATCGACCGAAATGACCTATTTCCATTTATAATTGAGTTTTAGTCAATCGAATGTATTTTATGTTACTTAGTAAAAATATTTTCAAATCTGCAATATCTAGCGCGCTGGGTCTAGGGATTAGCGCGCTAGATTTCTGGGCGGCTAGACGTTCTTCATTAGGAAGAACATTAACGCGCTAATCTGGTTCTGGATAGCAGTTTGGCTAAAAACTCTGGGTTTTAAACATCACCACCACCAACAACCACTACAACAACATATCTCACTTAACTTTATAGCACTTAAAACCCACCAAAACAACTACTTAACAACCACTTAACAATCAATATAGGATTCATACCAACACCTCAAAAATTTATAGCAAAAGATAAAGAAAGTTGAGGTGATGGTGAATCTCACCTTGCTTTGATGAATCAACCACTCCAAGCTCCTTAAATGATTAATTTTGAAACCCCAAAACCCTTATTTTTTGGTCTCAATTCTCGGATTGGAGATAAGGTGAGAGAAAAGGTGGTGGAAAATGAAAGTCAATTTGACTTTTTATAGTCCAATGTGATCTCTCCTCACTTGTGCATCATGGTGCAATCTAATGAGCACCATTTGCTCCATTTTCCAACCTCTAATGACACCAAATGTAATACCAATGACACACATGCCCTTGTTCTTAGCCCATAAAGTCGTCTTTCGAGTGTTCCGACGCCCAGTTTCGCGTCCCGAAACGCGACGTACGCGTACTACTATGACCCAAACCACCAAATATACATTACATTTTAATATTTAGCTCATTTAGTCATTCATATGTATATTATTTTCCCGACCTAGTATTTAGTCTTTTAGCCTACTCAGTACCCGTATCGACACACATATTGAGGTGAATACTTATCACACGGTCTCACATGTCTAATGTAATATAATTAAACACATTGCGATGTCGTTTACTCTATTTCAATAAACATCGCAAATTAAACAATTCAGCACACAAAATAACTATTTACCTAGCTCCAGGCGCGTACTAGCCTAACTGCGGGTCCTACGAGCATCCGAGCTATCAGCCACGACTGCAACCACGTCATTAATAACGGCGAATTAAATCCAGGTCCGTTACACACTATAAGGAGACTCGTAACGCCTTACCCTCCCAAACCGTGTATGCATGTACAACAAAAATGCAATTCAAGGATCAATGCAATTTATACGAAAACGGGAATATAAATTTCGTAAAACTTACTTAAACTACTTTAAGAGACTCTCATAACCTGTTTGTGAGTATTTTCACGGTCTACACTGACCCCAAGCCCAAAACAATATTTAAAGTGAATACAATAAGAAAATTAAATTTTAAACTTTAAAATACTCACCAAAAGTCTTCGAGTCTTGTTTGTTTTATACCTGTCCTCAGAATGAACCTAACATCATAAAAAACAACTCGAATATGTTAGGTAAGTAAACTCCTACATTGCCATGTACTCCTGCAAATGTTAGTCTAAATACTAAAAGACATGTAATTGCATTTCCAAATGACAAGAAATATAAATAACAACATGAATCCCTCTGTTCCTGTTTCCTAACTACGACTTCCAAATATAGTACATAAACAATACTAGGAGTTCATAAGATGCAAAGACAATGTGTTAAGTGGATTTCCGAGCCAAATGTGTCAACTCAGTCATTCGCGCTAAACTTAGGGAAATAGATGCAAAGTACAACTACTACTAGCTTAGAAAAATAGTCGACCACATTCCAACACATCCCTTTCCATCAATGCATGCTCACTGGAAAACTTGCGTGCCTTGGGTCTTCCGTGTTCCTCTCCATCTGGTTAGGAAACCTAGCCTCGACTCACGCTCGTGAGCCGTAGCACTAACAAGCCATCGTCTGAAATGACATGAATGCAAGACCAAAAATGATGCGAATGCAATGCAGACTAAACACAAATGCAGGTACAAAGATAAATTTCATAAATAGTAAAGACCACTGTGGGGTTTCCTTATTGTCCAACCAACTCAAGGTTGGTTTCGAAGCCTCACTCAATGTTTCTCAGTTTTCACGTATTTCCACAAGTCCTATTGCATCGCAAAGTTTATATTTTAGAGTTACAATTTCATTCTAATACTTAAAATTTATTTCCAAGTCTCGATGGAAGTAAAACCCACTTTCAAAATCTCCAAATACACTTCATAGTCCTTTTTATATTAGAATGAAATGAAAACTCATTCAAATTCATACCACTCCTTTAAATTCCCAAATTCACTTTATAATAAATTTTTAACCAAAATGCAAGAAAACCATAAAACCTATTTAATTATGTTAAATTCCCTCAAAAATTGCCATAAACTCCTAAAATCGTCGATTTCCTATTAAGAAAACAACTATTAGGGGTTTCTAGGGCTTTATGTTGTTAAAACTCATTTTTTGGAGTTTTTGAGTTTCGTCCCAAGTGCCCCAAATAATAGGAAGCGACCTGAATTGACTTCAACTTGGTTCCGCCTTTCAAAATCGATACATAACGTAGCTCCAAACAACCACCAAACGAGACCTAAATTGAAATCAAATTTACATAGATCTATTTTAACATACAAACATGAGATTCCATTAAAAGCTTTGCTTAAAATAAATCGTGTGAACTCTTGAAAACCAACTCCAAATTGGCTCAATATTTAAACTATTCAACTATAAAAACATGATTTGAATAGATTTTGCAAATTTTCTTCAAACCAATTCTAATCAATCCTAAAAGACCTAAAACTAATCAACACACCTCACTAGAAATATAAACATCAAAACCCATGAAAAATCTCGAATAAAAGAAACAACTTTTATGCCTCACGTCCACTCATCAAAACCATGGCAACTAATCACTTGAAAAATTGTATTTCAATTTCAAATCTTTAAAACTGATACCCAAGTATTGAGACCAACTTAAAACCATTAAATCCCAGCTAGAATAGCTAATTCAGTAAACAATTTAATTAACATTCATTTAAAATACTAACTTATGTCCAATAACTTCAATTTCCTATAAAATTCTATTACCTTCATCATCACCAATTATATCTCAACACCAATCTTAAACAACAACAACAACAACAATACACACACACACACCACACACACACACACACACACACACACACACACACGCACGCACGCGCGCGCACACACACACACACACACGCGCGCGCACACACTCTCACACGCACATCAGCTATTTGTTGCAACCCTATCATCACTTATCATCTACTTCTAACTCCAACCAAGCCTAACAAATCAACAACATCGATTCGGTTTATTCAAACCCATATATTCATCAATAAACTCTTCAAAACTGATTGAATAAGCCATGAATTCACTGAACCGAACTTGAATTCAAGATTAAAACTTACCTCAATCAGTGATTGGCTCCATTATGTTCACTTTTTTCACGACATCTATTCAGTCCGAGAGTGAGAGAGAGAGATCACGACCAGAGAGGGAGATAGGAGATTGATTTCAAGAGAGTGAGAAACTGAGTGTTGATCGAGAGGGATGATAGTTGCATGAAGAAAGACAAAGACGTGAGAGTTGAGATGAAAAAGAGAAGCGAAGAAGAAAAGATCGACTTATGGTTTAATCGAAACCTTCAGTTTGATTTACATTGTTTTGGGGTTGACAATTACCAAATTGCTCCTATACTTATCCATCCTCCATTTAAATCAAATGCCCTTTTTGTAATGTTTCATTTATTTTTATTAAATTTCATGTTTATCTCATGTATTTTAATCCCAATTTAACTTCGAAAAATACCTTAATTTTACCAAAAGTCAGAGAAAATACCAACGCACTTCGAAACATGCGGACGCCGCGTGACTATATAAATTTAACTTTATTTCGCTCCAAATAGAATATAATACATTTACTAGGCACATTGCACACAAAAATAATATTTTAATATATGATATTTGGTCCGTAACGCATGGGTCTCACCTTAGATACTTATACTTCAATTAAAATCTGAAAATACTTAATTAGATTGCTAATCAAGTTTATAAATTCTCACATTTCATACTCACATCCTCTATCAAATATTTTTACACGAACGGTAAGCACAATTTGGAGTGCTTGTTTCAAGAAACATTGAAAACATTTTTCTTTCTCTCATAAAATCCAAAGAACTCGAAAATAGTAAAAACAAAATTCTTATTTCGTTTTAAGGTTTTTACCTCTGTTTATATGTGTATATAAGCTCACTTAAAAAACATATTCGTAATATAACTATTGTATTTAGGCAATTCAAGCATTCTACATAAGCGCCCCTATTAATAAGTTATCATATAACGAATCGTAATGGCTTTTATGTCATGAATTTTATCATACAAAACTCATTACTTTAGACCAATTGAAATTGCACAAAACTATTCTTTGTCTGTGACCCAATAAGTTCATGCGATGTTGGTAGTGAACCAAAACTATTTTAGTACACAAGTCATAAGCGGTCTCTAGCAAGACATTATGACTACCTAAGTAGCCTGACTATTAAAACTGATACAACAATAAATAACATATATCTTATCCTTTTGTCGTGCAATATCCTTTGATTAAACATAAGACATGGAAAGTCATCTTTAATGCTTAATCATACTAGTTTCGATCTTTAGGTAAACTTAAAACAACAAAGATCTATTGACCATATCAATTCACATAGACTTGGCCGTTAGTCTATTATATCAAGGGATTCACTGATATTTCTCTCTATACGAGAGTGACAAATTCTATCTTGATTAAACATCTTCACATATTATTCACATGGTGACCAATTACAATATTTATAATCGTCTAGTTAAAGACAATGCTTGATTATGTCAAATTGTCATGCTCCTAATATTGAAGTCTATGGTAATCTCAAGTCAAAGGACTAAATTGTATACCTACCATGAGTAATACCTATGACATAATCCATGCGGTGTTCTCATGGCGTGTCGGTCTAGTACCTTGTTCCTTAACAAGTACTTATGATCTCGATTCGTATCCATATACGTATGATCATCACATGACCATCAATCAAGATTCACACTAGTCTTAACTCATTATGGTTCCCAGTATAATGACCGACTAGGGACATTTAAGATATTTCAACAAATACCCATGAATCTTATTATAAAGTAAACATACAATCATTTATAATAAAACAACAATGAAAACCTCTATTATGTTTACTAAAAAAAAATATAAAAAATATTTATAGATTGACCTAGGACACATGCCCCAACATTTCCCACTTGCACTAGAGCCAATCATTCATGTATCTAATACCTAATGACTTAACATGACCATCATGTTTCCCTTATGGAAGAGCCTTTGTCAAAGGATCTGCAACATTGTTTTCTATTGGAGCTCTGCAAATCTTTACGTCCCCCTCTCAATGATTTCTCGAATTAGATGAAAACGTTTAAGTATATGTTTGGATCGGTGGTGTGATCTCGGTTCTTTGGCCTGTGTTATCGCCCCATTGTTGTCACAATATAAGTAAATGAGGTGAGCTATACTCAGAACCGCACCAAGTTCAAAAATGAACTTTTCGATCTAAACTACCTTTTTAACTACATCAGACGCTGCAATATACTCAACTTCTATTGTAGAATCTCTTGCAATGTCTTGCTTCGAACTTTTCCGGCTCTCTGCGCCTTTATTCAAAGTTAACACATATCCAGACTGCAATATAAAATAATCTATATCAGTTTGAAAACTTGCATATGCGCAACCATTTACAACAATCTCATTTCCAAACTCCTATAGACCAAAAACACTTCTTTAGTCCTTCTTAAGTACTTAAAAATGTTCTTTACTGCTATCCAGTGACTATCACAGAGATTAGACTGATATTTGCTTGTTGCACTCAAAGTATATGATACATTAGGTCGGATGCATAACATGACATACATGATAGATCTAATAGCTGATGCATATGGAATTGTATTCATCTGCTCTCGCTCATCATTAGTCCTTGGACATTGAGTCTTGCTGAGACTTATACCATGATACATTGGCAACAACCCTCTTTTAGAGTCTTGCATACTGTACCTATTATGTACTTTCTCAATATAAACACTCTGACTTAGACCAAGTAGACTTCTAGATATATCCCTATAAATCTTAATCCCAAGGATAAAGGCTGCATCTCCTAAGTCCTTCATTAAGAAACATTTCCTTAACCAGGACTTGACACTATAAGGTAAGGATGTCATTGCCAATTAGTAATATATTATCAACATACAATATTAAGAAAATAACCACGTTCCCACTAACCTTCTTATATAGACAAGGCCTATCTTTGTTTTTAATGAAACCAAATTCCTTAGTTGCTTCATCAAAAAGAAGATTCCAACTCCGAAAAGCTTGCTTTGATCCATAAATGGATCTTTGAAGCTTACACACCTTCTTAGAGTTCTCAGGATGAATAAACCATTTAGGTTGTATCATATACACATCATCAAAGTAACTTTTCATTTAGCCATATCTCATAGTCATAAAATGCGGCTACAACAATTAGAATTCTAATGGATTTAAGCATGTCTACAGGAGAAAAAAAGTCTCATCATAATTAACATCTCGAGCCTGCCTGAAACCTTTTGCTACTAGCTGTGCTTTATAAGTACGCACATTGCCATCCAAGTCAGTTTTCTTCTTGAAAACTCATTTACATCCAATGGTCTTACCACCTTCAATTAAATAAATCAGGTTCCAAACTTGGTTATCATATATGGATTGCATCTCAAAATTCATGGCACTAAGCCATTTATCTGCCTCAGGGCTAGACACAGCTTCTTGATAAGAAGTTGGCTCATTTTGATCCTTAAGTAACACCTCACTACTATCAGTAATAAGAAATCCAAATCTCTCATGCTGATGGCATTGTGATACATGTAGTGGTTTAACTAGTTTAAGACTTTGTTAATCTCATACTGGCGGTTGAGTGTTTGTTTGTAGTTCTTGAACTTCTTCAAGACTTATTTGATTCCCATTATCGTCTTTTGAAATAAACTCATTTTCCATAAATACACCATTCCAAGCAACAAATATTTTTTAAGTGGGATTATAAAAGTAGTATCATTTAGTTTCTTTAGGATAACCAACAAATACTTCGTAGATTTGACTGATAATTTTTCAGAGATTTTTCGTCATATGAAAATCTTACAACCCTAAATCTTAAGGAAATACAAACTTGATTTTTTCCTTAACCACATCTCATATGGTGTTTTATCAACCGCTTTAGAAAGAACACAATTCAATGTAAACGTAACAGTTTCTAAGGCATAACCCCAAAAGAAAATTGGAAGATTTGCATGACTCATCATAGATCGAACCATATCCAATAAAGTTCGATTTCTCCTCTCAGAAACACCATTCCATTATGGAGTTGCTGGAGGAGTTAATTTTGAGACAATCTCACATTTTCTAGGATGATCATCAAACTCTTGGCTCAAATATTCACTACCTCGATCTGATTAAAGTGCTTTAATAGTTTTACCAATTGATTTTGCATTTCATTCTGAAATGTTCAAAACATCTCGAAAAATTCACCTTATGTTTCATGAGATATACGTAACCATATATGCTGAAATTATCAATGAAAGTAATGAAGTACTGATAACCATATCTAGCTATTATGTTTATAGGACTGCATAGATCAGTATGTATTCGATCCAAAAAATCACTTGCCCTTTCACTGTGTCCAGTAAATGGACTCTTTTCATCTCGCCTAGTAAACAAGATGCATATGTTTCATATGACTTAAAATGAAATGAATCTAAAAGTCCATCTTTATGGAGTTTATAAATACGTTTCTCATTTATGCAGCAAAGACGACAATGCCAAAGGTAAGTTTGATTCAAATCATTTGACTTAAATCTCTTTGTATTTATGTTAAGAGTAAAAATATCTATGGACCTTTTAATGTTTTGAATATAAAGACCATCACACAAATCAACATTCGCATAGAAAACATCTTTATGAGAAATGAAGCATTTATCATTCGCAATAATGAAATTAAAACCATTTAAATCTAAACATGAAACTGAAATGATTTTTTTGCTCAAGGCATGGACATAATAACAATTATTTAAAACTGAAACAAGTCCACTATGTAAAATTAACTCATATCATTCTACAACCAACGCAGCAAACTTTGCTTCATTTCCAACTAGTATGATGACTTCTCCTTTCTTTAGCTTTCTACTTTTGTTAAGATCCTGCACATTAATACAAATGTGAGATCCACATCCTGTATCCAATACCCAGGAATCACTAGTAGACACGTTAACTTTAATAACATAAAAACATGAAGCAATAGTCTCACTACTCTTTTTTTCTTTAGTTCTTCTTGATAGAGCTTTGCAATTTCTGAACCAATGCCTAGGTGCATGGATAAAATGACAATTTTCTTCTTCGTCCTTTTCCTTTTGGGATTGTGAAGTAGAAACATGCTTAGGCTTAACTTGTTCCACGTGCTTTGTGACAATCATAATAGCCTTGGCAACTTTAGCCTCACATTTGCCCTTTTCTTTAGAGCATTTCCTTTTTGAACCATCAACACATTAGCAATGAGTTTCTTAACATTTTGCTCAGTAGTTTTAAGCATCAAATGCAACTCTGTGATATACTTCTCCATATTACTCATGTTATAGTTTATTAAAACTTGTGAATAACTACCAAACAATGAATTGAGGATCAAATCCGTAGCCAACTCTTGGCTTATGGGAAATCCAAGTCTGTCAAGATGGTCAATATGGCCCTTTATTTTTCAGAACATGAGGACTAACTGACGCAGCCTCAACCATTTTGCAAGAATGAAGGTTCTTGAGTGTCTCAAACCTTTCTTGCCTAGCCTGCTATTAGGACATTTGCTTCAGCGTAGCCATGTCGTAAGCTTCCATGAGTTCCTTGTCTTTCTGAAATTCAGGAACTATGGTTGCTAACATAATGCATGCAACATTAGTTGAGTTGTTGACATGCTTAATATGTGCATCATTCATGGTTCTTAAAGCATTGGCTGGTGGTTCATCATGAATAGGATCATGCAGGACATACAACTTACGTTCATGCTTAAGAAGAATTCTCAAGTTTTTGAACCAATCATGAAAGTTTATCCCAAACAACTTATCCTTCTCAAAGATGGATCGTAGTGACAAGAGATTAGTGTGATTTGAAGAGGCAATAGATCTACAAAAAAAATATATGCAAAATTTCATTTTAGTATAAAGGAATAGACCCCCTCTAAATTAACAACTCTCTGTTAATTTAAAAGACTAAAATCCATGTTTCACCTAATTCCAAGACAACTAAGGCATGGCAATTTGAATTAGGTTATTTAGGCAGGTACCTATTATCAATTACATTATATGTAACTTTTGGTTATTTTTTATGAGATTATGACTTTTTATGTCTTAGCATGTTTTATCTCATCTTGTGCCTAAAACCCAAAACCGTTTTGTTAGCTTTCTTAAGTCTAACCATTTCAAACAATAGAGTAACTGTTACTCAACTTGCCTCACCAAGATAACACAATATAATCTTCGGAGGCAGACCCATATTGATGCGATGGAAGCCTTAGCAAGTGTTTGAGAATGAATGACACTTGATTTAAAATTTGGAAGAAGGATTTTTTAATTTGTTTTAATGATCATTATTTAAAAAAGATAAATATCATACATTACAAAGCATGCACAATTACTAAACAAGTTAGGAAATTTTACTAATATTGACTATTATATTGACTTAAAATTTAAACAATGAATTCCAGATTCGAAAATTGAAAATCATGTAAAATCTCTCATAATTTTAGTCAATCCAATTGACTTAAACTAGCCCTTATTTTAATTCAAAAAAATATTAATTAAAATACTTTGAATCATTATCCATTACGAATTTGTTATATATCTCACCTATCTTATAGGATTTGTAATTTTTATTCGATTAAAAATTTATCTCATTTCTAATAGGAATATACTAACAAATAACCATAAGGAGATATATGATCAAGACCAGTTTCGATACTTATTCATACAAAACAAGCAATTGAATCATGAAACAAAATATTAATCATGCATTAAACACCAGAATCATATAAAATTTGTCATTTTAACCTAATCATGATTTTTATCATGAAGACATACATAATTATTGAGCAAAAATAAACTATGTATTCAACACCAGAATCATATAAATTTATCATATTAACCTAATCATGATTTCTATCATGGAGACATACATAATTATTGAGTAAAAATAAATTATGTATTCAACACTAGAATCACATCAACCTAAACATGACTTCTACTATGTGAACATACAAAATTCGCATCGTTCAATATTAAGACTTATGTTAATCAAAATATTATAAACACGAATGTTATCATTGAATCAAATCATGCGTATGTATAAAATACATAAATTAACAATATCCTTTAAAACTAATTCTTGATAACAATTATTACAGAACATGTATGTACATTGTATATACATTAATCAAAACACCTTTTCATACATATATCATATATACATAAGAGAAAACATGCAAACGTTTAATAGAACTGAGCCTAGGCTCTAATACTACTGTCGGGTTTAGGGTTCATATGAAGCAAAAAATTCAAAATAATTTTTGAAAAACCCCAATAGGATCGAAAACAAGTTCCATTAAACTAGATTGACGAAAGTAAACCATACCTTAATCCGTGATTTCCTTCTCTGATTGTTCGATCTCCAAGACGTTCAAGCGCACGTCCTCTATCAGAAATTCATAAACGAACGGTGACCACAATTTAGAGTGCTAGCTCTAAGAGTGATTGAAAATGTGTTTCTTTCTCATTCCAAAATCCCGAGAACTCAAAAATAGTAAAAACGAAAATCTTATTTTATTTTAGGGTTTCTACGTCTATTTATATGTGTAGATAAGCTCACTTAAAAAAATCGTTCGTAATACGACTATTGTATTTATGCAATTTAAGTAAATGACACAAATGCCCTTATTTATAATTTATCGTATAATAAAATGTAAGGGCTTTTATATCATGAATTTTATTATATAAAATTCATTACTCTTGATCAATTGAAATTGTGCAAAGTCATTCTTTGTTCGCGACCCAATAGGTTCATACAATGTTGGTAGTGAACCCAAACCATTTTGGTACACAAGTCATAAGCAGTCTCTAGCAAGGCATTATGACTATCTAAGTAGCATGAATATCAAAACCAATACAAACTAATAAATAACATATATCATATCCTTTTTATCATGCGATATCTTTTGATTAAACATAAGACATGGAAAGTCATCCTTAATATTTGATCGTACTGGTCTCGATCTTTAGGTAAACTGAAAACTTCTAAGTGACATTGGTTATGTCAATTCACATGGACATGACAATTATCAGTCTATCATATTGAGGGATCCAATGATATATCTCTCTATATGAGAGTGACAAATTCTATCTTGATTACACACCTTCACAAATTATTCACATGGTAACCAATCACAATCTTTATAATCATCCAGTTAAAGACATTGTTTGATTGTGTCAAATTACCATCTCTTAATATTGAAGTCTATGGTAATCTCAAGTCAAAAAATTAAATGATATACCTATCATGAGTAACACCTTTGACTTAATCCATGTGGTGTTATCATAGCGGGTCTGTCCAGTACCTTGTTCCATAACAAGTACTCATGATCTCGATCTATATCCCTATACGTATGATCACTACATAACCATCAATCAAGATTCACACTAGTCTTAACTCATTATAGTTCACAGTATAATGACCGACTAGAGACATTTATGATATTTCAATAAATACCCATGGATATTATTAGAAGGTAAACATGCAATCACTTATAATAAAACAACAAACGAAAACCTCTATTTTACTAACTAAAATTATAAGATAAACAATATTTTTAGATTTACCTAGGGCACATGCCCCAACACTTATGAAATGATAATTGAGCGTGAATGGTAAGTGAAATATACTTTGAAAGTATAAATTAACTAGGGAGTATTGTAAGTAGTTCAATACCAATGTAATTGAGGAAAGTTATCAATTATAAAACCAATAGGAAATTGGTTGCTAAAGAACACTAAATGATTCAGGAACGTTAATACTGAACATGTTCTCTTTTAAAATTGAAAGTATTAAACTATTACAATTGTGAAACGCTCAAGAAAGTGTTAGAATAAACTTAATTTAAGTCTCAAGTGATTGGAAATCATTTGGATTAATGTAAAATAAAAATAAAAATTGTGATTTTTGGGAAGCACAATATATGAATATCTTGGGTTTTAGAATGAGGTTAGTATCGGTTGAATTAATAATTTGGGAATACCTATTCTATAAAGTATTGGGTTAATTCATGACCAATTGAGAGTTGCTTCCTAAAATAGTCTCAATAAAAAAAGAGGATACATGAGTTTTTGAAAATAGAAATTCATTAGACAAAATGAGTTTTGGCTGAAAAATCACAATGGGATTGTGATAGGACACTTAAGTTGACTAAATAGGCTTCTATGAAAATAAAATACTTTAAAATAAAGTATTGTATCCTTTCCAAAATAAAACACAAAGTGAAATGTGGAATAAAACTATGACTCAAAATAATCAAATGACTTCTAAGAAGAAGTATTGAATGTTTTTAGATTTTTTTTACTCAAGTTGCTTAATTACAAGAGACGTTGAGGATAGTGGTTCTAAGAGTTAACCAAAGTGATGATAAAATGAATCAAAATATTAAGTTAGGTATTATCTTAGAAGTTAAGATTTTGGAAAAATGATATGATAATAGATATGATTAGCTATTAAATAAAAATACAAGTGTTTGTGTTACAAAATCCCAAGTACTCAGTAGTTAGTTCTACCTAAATTAAAGTTATGATATCTATCACTACGACTTAAAATAAAACAAAGAAAAAGATAAATGTACTAATTGAGTATCAATAAGGGATTTGTATAGGAAGTTAGTAAGAACTCCTATATAGCAAGAATTTCCATTGATATGACTTAAAGGATTGAAATAACATCATTTTAAGAGTTTGATTGATTATCAAGTTAAACGGAGTTTGGAAATTCTAATTCATCTATTGCTTCGGATGAACACTAATAATGGATTGGTGAAATCATCACAAATAAATTGATGATCAGTAAGATATTTAGTTATCTTACATAGTCTGTTGAAAAGTATCAAAGCTCTTTTTGAGAAAAATAATAATAGGGAAATATGTGACTAATGGAAACAACTTAAGACAATAACGAACAATAAAAAGTTTGAGTTATAAGTTTCTCTATTTCAAACAAAAATTAGTTAATAAAGACTTCAAGTTATCGAGAAATTATAAGTTCTATCATCCTTAGCTATAATTTCGAAAAGAGAAGAAAAAAGATCTCATTTGTAAGTTAATATAAAGAAGTTGTAAGTGGTATAAGCATGGAGTGAATTTATGATAAGTTTGTAAAGTGACCAAGAACGAGATAAATATGAGAATAGTTGAGATTGACAAAATGGAACTAAGTAGACTCTATATCATAATCACGATTCATTCACAGCATAGAAGGTCAGTGTTACATCCACCCATTTTTGAATAATCGAATGAATTGGTGAGGTTCGATATAAAATAGTCTATGAAATTTCGTTGAAGTCGATTGAAAGCTTAAGTATAGACAACTAAATCGTCAATAAGTTCTCAAATAAGTATGGAAAGGGAAATCTCAAGTTAATAAGTCGCAATCAAAGTTAGGATGTCAAACTATTATGGAATTTAATATATTTTCACAAGGATCTTATAAGGAATCAAACTCCAAAAGTTGAAAGTTTTGAACCAAAGTAATATACAATTGATTTCAATAAATATATTATATATTGGTTCAAATATAGTCCTACACCTCATGATCATTCAGTGGTGAAGTTTGAAGCACTATGTTATTTTAAATTGGAGTTGAAGTAAGATACAAGTATGAGTTGTGGAGATACAAATGAAAATGAAAAGAGACATGACTTACAGCTCAATTAGTCAATACTATCTCTTTTGTTTGGAAATATTGAATAGAGGACAAAAAATTTGGCTTAATATGTTTGAAGAATTAAATATTCTTCCATTGTAATTTTGAGAAAATCCAAAAATATGTTTCGAGTAGTGGTGAAAAGAGATAACATATTTATAACTTGTATGAGATACACGTTAAAAGTTATACTATAAGAGTATAATTATGAAATATGTCGATATCTTTATTTAGAGGCATGTATATATACTCAAGGAAAGGAAATTAACCGTCTGTGTTCAAATGTAGAAAGAAGTGTAATGAACAGTAATGATTAAGATGATGTGAAATCTCGGTAATTGGAGAAATGGTAGAAATCAATGTAATTTAAAAGGCAATCTGAAAGCGATTGGTGGTTAAACAAAAGAAATGAGGTTTCTTGTGAACTCGTGAATAGAGAATGATTTGATAATGATAGAAAAGTCGTTAATTTTCTAACTAGTCAAATGAAAAATTAAGTGAATTGACTGACGAGTAAAAATTGATAATTGCTTTCTAGTCCATGAATCTAAATGATATTATGAGTAGACGTTTAGAGAATGAGTGAGAGTTGCATAATGTGTCAGGTTTCATTTTCTGATCGGATTGAAATTTTAGATCTCTTATCATGGGATGAAAGATGTAATTCGAGATCAATATTCATCAGATGACTTATATAATTCTAGATTTTATTGAGAAACCTTGGAATGGCGATAAGTCAGATAGACACACGACTCTATTTTAGTATCTAATGTCATGCTCAAATATTATTTGCATCACTATATATATTTAGACTTATGATAGTCTAAGAATTGATCGAATAACAATTCTAATAAGAAATGATCAGTGATGAGAAAGCAAATTGGGATTTGTATACTAGATGTCTGGTGGATAAGGAAAAAATTTTCAACGCTTTGTAGAATAGTTATTCGGTTAAGAAGGAAAATTGTTTAATGAAAAGCAATACAAATTAGATCTTGCTAGGTAATGATTCTTGAATGGACTTTAAGGTATGAGTTAAGAAATAAAATAAGGTTTATCGGATATTTCACAAAATTGATTGATTAACTTGTTAGAAATTAATAAATTGCTAGGATTAGCAAAATAAAATGATCATAACTTTTCATTGAACCAAGTATTTTGAGATGAAAAGTTAAAATGTTTATGATATCTACAACAGAGTTGTTGATTACAACGAAAGTGATTGGGTCCATCTAACTGTTTCCCCTTGAAAATGATTTGTACATGTTTGGATTAAAAGAGAAACTCTCTCCTATATATATGAATCTTCATTTGTTCTCGTCAAATGATGATTTCATGGAGATTGAGATTTAACCTAAGAATGTGACTCATCTATGAGAGATGATTTTCTCATATTCTTTTAGTTCAATTAACCATAAAGTTTCGAGGATGAAATTTTTAATTAGTTAGGAAGAATTGTGAAACTCGAGAGCTTCGTATAGTTGATTAGGAGACTAATTAATTATTTTCAAATTTTATTTACAAAATAGGTATCCGAGGTGGGACTCATACGTTATAGACCAGATATCATGAGTTAAAATATTGTTTTTATGTGCCGCGTGATTAGTTGGTGTATTATACTCTATTTGCCGCAAAATAGGGGCAAGTAGCGGTCGAGACACGGTATCCGCGTGTTTCAAAAAATCTTAGTAATTTGTAGAAGTTTCGATGAAGTTGAGGTATTTTTCGGGGTTTAATTCGGGTATAAAATTGAGATAAACATGAAATTAAAAAGAAAAGTGGTAAATGACCAGGAAGGGTATTGGTTTTATAAAGGAATGGATAAACATTGAGGGACAAAACTATTATTTGCTCTTAAAACCCATAAAAAAGTGTAAAATGAAATAGGGCGGGAACCTATTTCATCTCCACCCAACTTGACTCCTCTTCTCCAACTTAATCTTCTTCATCAAATTGAGTTTCTCTCCCTCGACAATCCCTTAGTGTCATTCGGTCTCTCTCTCCCCCTCTCTGGAAATCAATTTATTCCCTCAAGCTCATTCCCCTCTCTCCCTCAAGTCGTGAGCTCTCTCTCTCTCTCTCTCTCTCTCTCTCTCTTTCTCTCATGTTCATGCACTTTCTTCATTTTAGACAGAACAATGCATGGTGATTAAGAGGAGGATCAATCGCACATAGGTAAGGTGAGCTTGATTCAGATTTGTTGTTATTTTTTAGATAATTTAAGGTTATATCAATGGGTTGTTGTTAATTTTTGGTTGATTGGTTTGGTTGAAAAGGGGGGTTAGGGGAATTGTTGATGACGATGGGCATTGTTGTTTATGTGTGCGCTTTGTGAAATTGTGGTTTTGGTTTGGGGTTAAGACATGGATATCGATTAATGGGGATGGACTTTGTATGTGTATGTGTGTGTATTTTTGTTATGGTGGTGATTTGATCTCGATTATTAAGGGAGAAAGGAATATATTATTTATCAAAATGGAGCGAGCTACCACTTGCTCTATTGTTGTTGTTGTTGTTGTTGTTGTTGTTATTGTTGTTGGGATTGTAAATCAATAGTTTGGTAGATGGTTTTTGTTGATTAAGTTATTCGTTGTTCAAAATTGTTGTTGTTGATGTCACAGTTAAGGGAAAGAAGGCGGGTGACGATGAAGCAAGGCAACAATACTGCTTCTATGCTCTTGTTGTAATTGTTGATTTGGCGTTGGCTTAATTGAAGAGGGGAATAAATGAGATGGTTATTGGTGTTGTAGCTGCTATGATGTGCTGTCGTCTTAGTTGAGAGGATGAAAATGAGATAATTGGGGATGAATGAGATACAATTTAGTTGTTATGTTGTTGTTATGAGTTCAGTTAGATAAGAAGGAAGATTAAATGATAATGATTGGGGTAGTTTTTGCTATTAGTTTTGTTAGGTGTATTGTTGGATTTAATTGAAATAGGAAGTTGATAAAATTGAGTATTTAGTCAAAACTAATGAACCTATGAACTTCATTGCTAGTTTTATTGAACAAATGATTTTGGAATGCATAGGTAAAATGTAATGAATCTCGTTGTTGGTTGATCAAATTAAGTCCAAATGGGGACTCATTGAAGATTACTAATCGAAGTTTAAAGTAGACAAAACCTATGATTAAATAATTAAGTTATAAATTCCAATTTCAAATACGTTGGCAAGCTATTGGTTATTGTGAAGCTAAATAGGAGGTTAAGATCCTATTTAAAGTCCAATAAATAGTTTGAGACCTATATAGAGTTTAAAAACATGGAAAAGAGGTGTGAAATGTATTTGGGGATTTTAAAAGAGTTGTTAAGAGTTTGTTAAGGATCTTGAACACCTTTGTGACTTTGAAAATGGATTTTAATTCCATTGTAACTCTAAAAATATGAATTCTATGTTTAATAGGACTAGTGGAGTATGTAAAATTCGGGGAACATTTTTCGAGGTTTTGCAATCAACTTTGAGTTGGTTTAACTGTATGTAAACCATATAGTGACCTCTAATTTTAATGATTTATCTTTATACCTGCTTTTGTGTTCAATCTGCATTACATTTCGCTTTATTTTTGGTCATTCCTACATGGCATATGGGTCACATTGTCAGTTTGGTCTCGATGAGGTATCCCGCCTAGGTGAAATAGACTAGATGTGAGTTAATATTGTCGAGGTAAGTTATCCCGTCTAGGTGAAATAGACTACATGCGAGTAAATCTATAAGCAGTCAATGTTGATTTTGGACAATATACATTGGAATTTTATTGCTGTTTTAGGTTTATTTTTAGGTCGACTAATCTATTTATGAACTTTCAACATAAATAAAAGGGTTTCACTTTATTATGTAAATTTATTGTTTATTTGAAAATGCAATTACATGTCTTTATGTATTAGACTAACATTTGCAGGAGTACAGGTCATTGTAGGATTTTACTTGAAATCTTTGAGTTATTTTTGATGATGTCACGTTCTCCATGAAGACATGAAAAAATGAACAAGACTCGGACAACTTTTGGTGAATATTTTCAAGTTTAATCTTTTGTTGTTGTAAATCATATTTATATTGTGTTTTGCGTTCCGAGGTGAAAGTAGGTCATGATTTAGTTTTAAAATATTTAGAAATGGTTATGAAATGGTTTAAAAGAGTTTAAGCTGGTTTATGAACCCTTTCGATGTTTATATGGTTTGTAAAGGAATTTTAATTTTGTCTTGATGTTCCAAGTTGTGAATAAAGACTTGGAGATTGAAGTTAAGTTTATAAATATAATTTGATATCATATTATGAACTGCGGGGAGTTGTGAGTCCTTTTAGGTCTCTCCCCAATTATGTTGTCTATGAGGTGAACTTTTTCGGCAGTCCACTTTCAAGGGAGGTGCTATTGAGTTTTTTTTTTATAAAATACGAGAGTTATTATGTATGATTTCCTAACTTGCACCAATTAAATAAATCAGGAATTGAGGTTTTTTGAGGATCTAAATTTAGTTTTGGAGCATTATAAAGGATTGAAATGAAAAATATTTTAAGGTTCAACGTTAATTGGAGGGTTTGGATGAATAATTATGGTAATTAGGCTGAGTAGGTCAGGGCTTAGTGAGACGAGCCCTGACAAGGGCAATCCATCATTCTTTTTTTGTGGTTATGGCACTCTTAATTGCACGTAGGACTTAACTATGTATTAGTCTGCCTTTTTGCTCTATTGTCCTTGTTGAACATGTTTTGGATAAGTAACACACATGTTACATTTCAATATGATTTTAGAGTTAATTAAAATAATATTTATGAGTTATAAGATTTACCAGAACTCTTAATAGATTATGCGGAAGCAATATATTAAATCCTATGTATGGAAACCAGGAAATAACGATCACATGCATATACATAATAAAGTGGCAAATATAAACCATGTGATGGTTATCATAAGAAGGTGAACTAAATGCTCGACCCAATATACAACCCCAAAATGTATCAAAGACAAAATTGTATAATGCACAAAATATCAAAACCTATAAAATGTCGATGCAGTAGTAGCCACTGGTTTAGAGGTAGTCGCCGATCTTTTCCTTGCCACACTTGCTCGTCGACGGCTCTGCACCTACTGTCATAAAAAGGACGGTGAGTACAAAATGTAACATTAATCTCCTTTAACATATTCATTCACATTTCAAACGGACTAAATGATATTTAAAAGCATAAGTTTAATAAAGAAAAACTAGTACCAGAAATATGCTAAGAAATACCACAATTAAACAAGTGAAACTGACACAAGGCTAAATAGTTATGATCAAGATCCGATCGGCCGTGACATAGGTCAGTGAAGCCTCTAAAACCACTAAAAGACATGTGTGCTATCGCATATTCTAATATCACAAGGGACTCTAACCCCATTGTCTCCAGGGGCTTTAACCTTGATGTATCGATAACCCTAGGGACTCTAACCCCGTATGCCGCATCACAGTGGTGAGTGCCGACATTACTGAGGACTCTAATCCCGTGTGCCGATCAACTCTAACATAGTGCAATGGACTGTAGATTCTATAAACACTTTATAATTCCAAGAAATTGACTCGTTAAGGATTTCAAGGCTTGGTTATGCTACAAAACACAATTCCCAAAAAGTACAAGTCCATTAAGACACCTACAAATTCATAATTCCTAATAACATGCTATTTACACTATATACATTGTGAAATAGTAAGAAATGACATAAAACACATAAATGGATTCCAAGAAATTGAATTTATCATACTATCATGAAAGTCAAGCTCAACAAATGAGGAATGTCCAATAAGTTCATGATATGAGAATACAATGCTGGACATAGTCAATATAAACTACTACAACAAGCATAAAATGGATATGAAATGCAAATAAAATAATCAACGAGTATACTCACATTAAGCAATGTAAAGTTTTAGCTTTACTGACCTCCCAACCCTAAATCTTGTATTCGAACCCTTGTGACTTTTCCTTAGGTTCCTGATAACATTTAACATGTTCTTAAGTGTGTTTAGACCTTTAACTAGGTGTTCGACTTGTTTAAAGTATTTAGGTTGAAATTAGGAAACTGCTGATTTTTGTACTGTTCGAGCAATTAGCACACTGGATAGCTTACCTAACGAAAATGACCTTATTAGTGCACTACCCAGTTCCTCTAATGAGTTAAACGAAGTTAGCGCGCTAGCTGATCACACTTAGCGCGCTATGTGCAGGAAAACCCAGAATTCTTCACTTAGAATTATGAGTTCTTTCCACACATAGGCCACCCCAACAACTTGGGATCTCTTTTCCACTTCTCTAGAGACCGAAGACATCCATTAACAACATAAAATAGCCACCCCACACATAATATAATTAAAGAATTCATTAAATTAATTAAGTTTCTAGTGTAGGAGAATTACCTAGTTTGTTGAACTGATAGATTGATTATCACTTCCTACACCAAATCCTTGTTGATCTCCTCTAATTCTTCCTCTCCGACAATCCTTAACTTTTAAGCTTATGTAATGAAACGAAATGTTTGGCTTGTATGAGTTGATTAATCAATCCTATATATTAAGATTAGGTTGATTGTTAGCCATTGATCTATCTTAATGCGCATAGGTATCCCGAAACTAATATAATGATCTACACCTTGACACATTTCCCACTTACTTTTCGCTAACTTCATCCAACTAACACCAATGTCAAACTAAATTGGTTTCTAGATGTCTCAACACGTATCTCGAGAATTATTAAATGGCTATTGTTTTAATTTGCTAACTTATGTTACATTTAATATATAATCAACTATAGCCACATTATCTCAACTATATAAGGTACACTAAGCTTAAACCAACCTACCACATCACTCTTTACCCCGGTCCCATGTCGACATGCATCTCAAAGCGCATCCCACTCACGTCTCGACACCTATACACAAGTAGGAGTGACTTATTAGTTTACGTATATACAACACACTAGGCATACACCACAACAAATCTAAAATATACCTCGACCATCTTGCCTCGTTCAATGCACGTATTACGATGTAAGTCCCATGTTATGGTCAAAAATCTTGATAACAGATAATAAACATGATTAAAATTTGGGTCGTGACAAATTTTCCCAAATAATTGAAATTTCTCTTCGAAACTAAGATTTAGGTAAATACTAATACCTGACTCGAAGAGGCATGAAAAGCTATCTATCATATAGTCTTTCCGCTCCCAAGTGAGTTTCGTATCATCATAGAACTGTTACTTGATAAGAACCTTCGAACAAACTTGTTCCTCAACTGCTATACCCTCCGACCTAGGATTTGAATAGGTTGCTCCTTATAAGTAATATCATCACTCAGGTCTATCTAACTCAAATCCACAGTCGGCCAAACACCTGCCTTTGACTTAGCTAATTGATGCATCAAAATATGAAAGACTAGAAACCCCTGACATCTGTAGAGGCAGCTCAAGATCAAACGTGCCAGTCTCTTAATCTTGAAAGACTAGATAAATCTCGATGGAAGCTTACCTCTCACTTTAAATCCCTGAAGACCCTTCCGAGGATAAATCTTCAAATATACAAAGGCTCATTCGATGCACGTGAGATCACCGTGATATTTGTTTGCATACTTCTTCTGTTTAACTTAGGCCCCCTTGAGTCTCTAACAGATCAGTTTGACATTCTCCATGTGGTCAACAACAATCTCAACCCCCATCATCTCTCGGTCCTCTAGTTCAGCCCAACATGATGACAAACGACACAGTTTTCCATATAGATTTTCAAAAGGTGCCATCTCAATACTGGCCTGATAACTGGTGTTTTAAGCAAACTCTCATAACAACAAGTATTCATCCAAAGATCTGTCAAACTCCAACATATAAGCCCGTAACATATTATCGAGAACTTGAATCAATCTCTCAGTCTTCCTGTTAGTCTGAGGATGAAAAACCATGTTAAACTGTAAGCGCGTACCATACTGCTCCTGCATACTTCGCCACATCCAAGACGTATAAATAACATTTCTGTTAGACGCGATAATCTCTCTCTCGAATAGTATACTTAGCTGATCAAACGTATAATGTACGACTACTGGTAGAAAATGGCAGACTTTGTCAGTCTGTCTAATATTACCCAAATAGAATCATGTCTCATGGCAGTCCTCGACAATCCCCTCATAAAACCCATAGAGATATCCTCCCACTTCCATCGTAGAATAGGAAGAGTCTGTAGCAACCCTTCAGGCCTGTGATGCTCAGCCATCACTTACTGACAGATCCTACATTTCATGATGAACTCAGACACATCTACCTTCATCTCAGGCCACCAGAAATGTATTTTCATATCATAGTACATTTTGGTCATGCTTGGATGCACAATGATTCAGGAATGGTATAAGTCCTGAAGAATTCATATCTTAGTTCTAGCACTGATGGTATCCATAGTTTGTCTCTATATTCGAAACATTGATAAGACGTCTTCGTTCAGTCAACATAATCTGTACTCTACACCAACTCACTAAACCTCAAGTACAACCTGCCAGTCCTTTGACTCTTTAACACTCTCTATGCAGACACATTCTATACTTTCATTTGTGTGTAAATCTCAATCCGACCACCTATAGGAGCCTCTGGGTGACATGCCATCATTAATGCCTCAAGTAACCCATACTCATGCGTCATGTGGCATCTGACAATCTTAAAATCTCTAATTGGTATCCTATTCAACGCATCTATGACTACATTAGCTTTTCCTGGGTGATACTCCATTGAAAAGTCGTTGTCCTTCAGAAACTCTAATCATCTACGCTGTCTCATATTAACTCTTTTGTGTGAAGAGATATTTTAGACTTTGTGATCCGTAAAGAGTGCGTATTTCTCTCCATATAGATAATGTCTATACCCCTTCAATACAAACACTACTGCTGCTAACTCCAAATCATGTATGGGGTAATTTTCTCATGTACTTTCAATTGTTTAGAGGCGTAAGCTACCGTACCACTGACCTGCATCAAAATGCAACCCTGACCTACATGAGAAGCATATGTGTACACCAAGAATCCATATCTAGCCTCTGGTAATACGAATACTAGCGCAGTAGTCAACAATCTCTTCAACTCAACAAAAGCTTACTCATAAGTCTTTGTCTACTGAAAAATGATGTCATTCTGTTTCAATTTGGTAATTGGTGAAGCAATTTTTGAGAAATCCTTCATAAATCAACAGTAGTACCCTGCCGAACCCAGAAAACTCCTAATCTTTGTCACTAATATCGATGTCGGCCATCCTATAATTGCATGAATCTTGGCGAGATCCACTGCTATCCTTGCTCCTCCAACAAAATGTGTTAGAAACTTGACCTCTGAGAGCCAAAATTCATATTTACTAAACTTGGCGTAGAGTCTTTGCTCACTCAAGTTCCGCAACATCTCATTGAGGTGCTGCTCGTAATCCTCTCTAGTTCTCGAATATATCAGTATATCATCGATAAGGACTATCACAAAAGGTGATGAAATGGTCTAAAAATCTGATGCATTAAATCCATAAACACTGTAGGGGCATTGGTCAGCACAAATGGCATGACCATGAATTTAAAATGTCCATATCTTGTGCTAAAAGTTGTCTTAGACCTATTCTCATCCCTAATGCTAAGTTGATGATACCATGATTGCTGGTCTATCTTAGAGAAATACTATGCCATTTTCAGCTAATCAAATAAATTGTCGATCCTCGGTAGTGGATACTTGTTCCTGACTGTGACTTTGTTCAACTGTTTGTAGTCGATACACAGTCTTTAAGTACCATCCTTCTTCTTCACAAAAAGAATGGTGCTCCCCATGGCAACATAGAGGGTATGATGAATCCCTTATATCCAAGTTTTGAGGTTGAGTCTTCAACTCTTCTAACTCTCGCGGGGCCATGCAATACGATGGTATGAAAATCGGTCAGGTGTTTGGTACCAACTCAATAATAAAATTAACCTCACTCTGCGATGGTAGACCAGGTTAATCCTTCGAAAACACATTTGGAAACTCTTTAACAACCAATATATCCTCAAGCCTAGGTCCCGACTCTCTGCCACTAAGTATAGTGAAATAAATGCCTTTATCTCCTCTTTAGTCGCAGGTCGACCTCTCATTCCTCTTATCCTTGCTGAACTACCTGTATAAGTGAATATCAGATGCCCTGAGATATTAAATATCACTGTCTTACTGAAAAAGTCGATATGAGTACGGAATGTTGTTAACCAGTCCATCCCTAAAATCGCGTCAAACTCTAAGAATTCGAGGACTATAAAGTTAGCATGTAACTCTACTTCACCTATTTCGACTGGACATCCTTCAAAAACACTATTAGGGTCAACCTTATCCTAAGTTGTGGTATTTAAAATCAAGTGTACTCTATGCTAACAGTTGTTAATCCTATGATGTCTACCATACGACCAACAATAAAGGAAATAGTAGAACCAGAATCAAACAATACATATGCATTTTTATTGCAAATGGAGACGGTACCCTCAATGAGATCTCGTGTTGCCTTGGGATCTGGCTGTGCTACTATGTGGGCTCCCTCTCTGCTTGCTGTGGATAGGCCATCACTGGTTGTGTGCATTCTCTAGACATATGCCCCACCTGATTGCATCTCCAACACATAATGGTTCCACAATGGCAAAAATGATGTTTTTGTCCCTAATCATGCTGGACCTGTCAATGTATCTCCCTATTCCCATATCTAAAATCTTAGCCTCTACCTCAGCCTCTACGTACCTGCTGCTGCTACTGCTGCTGCTGCTGTCAAGGAGTTGGTAATGCATGCGTGACAGGAAGGGTAAGGGAGGTCTGCCAAAAGTGTCATGTGTGGGGGCTAGTGGTGTATGTGCCATTGGATGTATATACGTGCCCTATGCTCTGTCCCTCTAAAATCGTCTATCTTCTCTCCTCATAATCACCCCATCTCTCCTGTAACTCAACACGTACATCCCCCTCTCTGCCAAACTTATATGTCTTATGGGAGATGGCCTGCTCGTACATCTCCTGAAAAAGATCTGGCTCCGGTGCTCACAAGTGATCGTGCGATGTCCAATTTCAACCCATTGTCGAAGCAGAAGGCGTCATTAACATAACTCGTAACCAAGTCCCCAACAAACTGTTTAAAGTGGCCATATATGTCCCTATAACTCATCACTAACTCGCCCTCAGCCTATTGTTGCACCATAAACTTCTTCATTCTCTTCACCATAGAAGCTCAAAAGTATTGCATGAAAAACTCTTTCTTGAAATCATCCCAAAAGGTAGAATTGCCTCTGCTCACTACTATAGTCCTCCACTAGACATCAACACCCTTTTCTAGGGTGTAGTAAGAGAGAATGGCCTTGTAATCTATCCTAAATACCCAACAATAGATGTAACTTCTCTTGTTAGAAAATCCACCGCTTGATCTTCTCATGGTCTCGCTCTCTGATAAAGAACACTGGCCTAAGCCTGATGAATTCATTCATCAGCTTGATGTCCCTCGATAATCCTACAGTTTCTAAAGATGTAGGTGTAGGAATGTGCGTGTCCTCAGCTGTAGCTATCTCTTGTATAGTCATTATCGGTAACTTTAGTAGATGTGGTGATATGTGGTCTACTTAAGGCTGTGGTAGTGGCGGTGCGGGTGCTTGAGGCCTTAAAGTAGTAGTGCTTGGTACAGTCTCAGTCCCGACAGTCTCGGGTGTCACTATAGTAGTATGAGTGGTAGGGAGAGCAGGTAAGATAGCTTCCTTATGCTCCCTCATGAAAGTGATGAAATTGGCTAGCTATTACCCCTGAGGCACTACACGATCGGATAGCATCTGATAATCATCCACTAAGGTAGTAAAAGGCTGACTGTCGCTAGCTCTAGTGTCTGCGCCATCCCATGTATCTGCCATTGATGTTTGCAGGTAGATAGCGAACATGAATAAGCTACTATGTGGCGTAACTCGTATTTATGTACATATATAATCTAACATGTAAATAAAATACCCCCTAATTCACTTTTGCTCACTTCACAACTAATAGTTTCTAGGCAAAAATTATTTGGTTTCCACATCTAAAATTTGTGTTTTATTCAATTTTAGTTCTGCACTTATCGAGAACTAGGCTCTGATACCAACTGTGGCGACCTCTTCTCTAATCTAGGGCACCACCCATTTTAATCTTGTAATTAAGCCCTAATTCAGCCATGTAGGACTTATATATGTATTAGTCATCATTTTTGTCCTATTCTTCTCATTAAACATGTTCAAGATAAATAAGACTCATGTCGCATTTAAATAGAATTTCATAGTTAATTAAAATACTTTTTAAGAGTACAAGATTTAGGGAAACTCTTACTCGATTACCTGGAAGCAATATATTAAATCCTAAGTATGGAAACCAGGAAACAACGATCACATGCATATATATAATAAAGTGGCAAATATAACTAGTGTGATGGTCATCATAAGTCGGTGAACTAAATGCTCGACCCAATATACAACCCCAAAATGTGTCAAAGACATAAGTGTATAATACACAAAATATCAAAACCTACAAAATGTCGATGTAGAAGTACGTCGCTGGCTCAGAGGTAGTCACCGATCTTCTCTTTGTCAGGTGTGCTAGTCGACGGCTCTGCACCCACCATCATAACGGTGTGTACAAAAAGTAATAGTAATCCTCGTTGACAGATTCATTTACATTTCCAAAAGACTAAATGATATTTAAATGCATAAGTTTAATAAAGAAGGACTAGTACCAGAAAGAAACTAAGAAATACCAGAGTCAAACGAGTGAAACTGACACAAAGCTAAATAGTTATAATCTAGATCCAGTCGGCTGTGACATACGTTAATGAAGCCTTCAAAACCACTAAAAGATGTACATGCCGATAGTCTAATATCACTAGGGACTTTAACCCCACTGTCACTAGGGACTCTAACTTTGGTGTATCGACAACCCCGGGGACTTTAACCCCGCGTGTCGCGTAATAGTGGTGAGGCCGACACCCCTAGGGACTCTAACCCCATGTATCGATCAACTCTAACATAGTGCAATGGACTCTAGATTCTATAACTACTTTACAATTTCAAGAAGTTGACTCGTTAAGGATTCCAAGGCTTGGCTATGCTACAAAGCACGATTCTCAAAGAGTACAAGTCCATAAAGACACCTACAAATCCACAACTCCTAATAGCATGCTATTTACACTATATTCACTGTGAAACAATAAGAAATGATATAAAATACATGGATGGATTCAAAGAAATTCAATTTATCATAATATCATGAAAGTCAAGTTCAACAAAAGAGGAGTGTCAAATGAGCTCATGATATGAGAATACAACGTTGGACATAGTAAATATAGACTACAACAACAAGCATAAAGTGGATATAAAATACAAATAACATAATCAATAGGCATACTCACATCAAGCAATGTAAAGTCCTAGCTTTACCGGCCTCCCAACACCCTAAATATCATACTCGAACCCTTAAGACTCTTCCCTAGGTTCTTGTTATCATTTAAAATGTTTTAAGTGTGTTTAAACCTTTAACTAGGGTGTTGGACTTGTTTAAAGTATTTAGGTTGAAATTAGGAAACTGTTGATTTTTGTATTGTCAGAGCAATTAGCATGCTGGATAGCCTACCTAGCGTGCTAATAACTTTATTAGCGCGTTATACGAAGTTAGCATGCTAGCTGATCACACCTAGCGCGCTATGTGCAGGATAACCCATAATGTTTCACTTAGAATTCTAAGTTCCCTCCACACATAGGCCACCCCAACAAATTGGGAACTCTTATCCACATCTCCAGAGACCAAAGACATCCATTAACAAACATAAAATAGCCACACATCATATAATTCATGAATTCACCAAGTGAATCAAATTTCCAGTGTAGTAAAATTGCCTAGTTTGATGAACACCTAGCTTGGTTATCACCTCGTACACCAAATCCTTGCTGATCGTTTCTAATTCTTCCTCTCCAACAAGCTTCCCTAACTCTTAAGCTTATGTAATGAAATGAAGTTTTTGGTTTGCATTAGTTGATCGATCAATCTTATATATTATGATAAGGTTGATTGTTAGGCATTAATCTTTATGTGCATACGTATCCCGAGACTAATCTAATGATCTACATCTTGACACATTTTCCACTTACTTTTCACTAATTCCATCGAACTAACACCAATGTAAACTCAATTGGTTTCTAGATGTGTCAACACGTATCTCAAGAATCATCATATGACTATTGTTTTAATTTGCTAACTTAGGTTACTTTAATATATAATCAACTATAGCAATATTGTTTCAACTATATAAGATACACTAAGCTTAAACCAACCTACCACATCACTCTCTACCCCGGACCCAGGTCGGCACACATTTTGAGATGTGTCCCCACTTACGTTTCGACACCTATACATAAGTAGGAGTAACTTAGTAGTCTACACAAATGTAACACATTAGGCATACTCCACAAAAAATCTAATATATACCTCAGCCACTCGCCTCGGTCAGTGCATGTATCACGGTGTGGGTCCCACATCATAGGTCGAACATCCTAATAATAGATAATAAACGAGATTAGAAATTTGGGTCATAACATTTTAATACCTTTTGAGGTTCAACAAGTTCAAGACTTTGTTGATCTCCCACTAGCGGTCGAGTGTTTATTTGTGGTTCTTGAACTTTTTCAAGAATTACTTTATTCCCATTGTTGTCTTTTGAAATAAACGTTTTTCTATAAAAACACCATTCCGACCAACAAACCCTTTGTTCTTAGTGGGATTATAATAATATCCTTCTGTTTCTTTACGATAACCAACAAATACACACTTTGTAGATTTAGTGATAATTTTTCGGAGATTTATCATCGTATGAAAATCTCACATCCCTAAATCTTAAGATAAGAGAAACTTGGTCTTTTCCAAAAGCACATCTCATATGGTTTTTATCAACAGCTGTAGAAGGAACACGATTCAGTGTAAACACATCAGTTTTTAAGGCATAACCCTAAAAGGAAATAAGAAGATCGACATGACTCATCATAGATTGAAACTTATCCAATAAATTCTAATTTCTCCTATCAAAAACACAATTCCATTATGGAGTTGGTTGACGATTTAACTGTGAGACAATCCCATAATTTCTAAGATGATCATCAAACTCTTGGCTCAAATATTCACCACCTCAATTTGATTGAAGTGCTTTAATAGTTTTACCAAGTTGATTTTGCACTTCATTTTGAAATGTTCAAAACAACTCGAAAGATTCCCCTTTATGTTTCTTAAGATACACATAACCATATATGTTGAAATCATCAGTGAAAGTGATGAAGTACTGATAACCACCTCTAGCCATTGTGTTTATAAGACTGCATATATCAGTATATATTAGACCCAATTAATCACTTGCCTTTGCATTGTGTCCAGTAAAAGGGCTTTTTCTCATCTTGCCTAGTAAACAAGATACACATGTTTCGTATGACACAAAATAAAATAAATCTAAAAGTCTATCTTTATGGAGTTTAGAAATGCATTTCTCTGTTATGTAACCAAGATGACAATGCTAAAGGTATGTTTGATTCAAGTCATTTGACTTGAATGTCTTTGTGTTTACATTAAGAATAGGAGTATCCGTTGATCTTTTCATGTTTATAATATAAAAATCATCACACAAATCAACATTCGCATAGAAAATGTCTTTACGAGAAATGGAACATTTATTGTTCAGAATAATGAAATTAAAACCATCCAAATCTAAACATGAAACTAAAATGATGTTTCTGCTTAAGGCAGGGACATAATAACAATTATTTAAAACTAACACAAGTCCACTAAGTAAAATTAACTCATAGCATCGTACAGGCAACGCAATAATCTTTGCTTCATTTTCAACTCGTAGGATGACTTATCATTTCTTTAGATTTATATTTTTGGTGAGACCATGTACATTAATACAAATGTGAGACCCACATATGGTATCCAACACCCAAAAATCACTAGTAGATAAGTTAACTTTAATAACGTAAATACTTGAAGCAGTAGTCAAGCTACTCTTTTTTTAGATCTTTAAGATAGAGCTTGCAGATTTTGAACCAATGTCCAAGTGCATAGCCGAAATGAAAATTTCCTTCTTTGTCCTTTTCCTTTTGGGACTAAGAAGTAGAAGCATCCTTAGGCTTGACTTGTTCCACAATCTTTGTGACAGTCACAACAGCCTTGACAATTTTAGCCTTGCATTTACCTTTTTTTTCAAAGCCTTTCCTTTATGAACCATCAACACATTAGCAAATGATTTCTTGACATTCTGCTCAGCAGTTTTAAGCATCAAATGCAACTCTAAGATAGACTTCTCCATGTTATTCACATTATAGTTTATCATAAATTGTGAATAACTATCAGGCAATGAATTCAGGATCAAATCCATAGCCATCTCTTGGCTTCTTAGAAATCCAAGTCTGTCAAGGTGGTCAATATAACCCTTCATTTTCAAAACATGAGGACTAATTGAAACACCCTCAGCCATTTTGCTAGAATAAAAGTTATTGACTATCTTAAACCTTTCTTGTTTAGCCTATTGTTGGAACATTTCTTTTAACATCGTAGCCATGTCATAAGATTCTATGTGTTTCATATCCTTATGAAGTTCAGGAAGCATGGGTGCCAACATAATGCATGTAACATTAGTGGAGTTGTTTACATGGTTTGTATGTGCATCCTTCACAAATTTTAAAGCATTGGCTAGTGGTTCCTCATTAGTAAGATCATCTAAGACATACAACTTCCGTTCACTCTTAGGAACAATTCTCAAGTTTCTGAACCAGTCATGAAGGTTTGTCCCAAACAAGGTTTCCCTCTCAAGGACTTATCACACTAATGGGGATTAGTGTTGTAATAACCCAAATTAATTAAACTAGGATAAGTGTTAATATTAGGAATTAACAATCGAAATTCGGGTGTTACGTGGACCACTTTGTTGATTTAGACACGAGAATTGAGGAAATATGTTATACATATATGATGGTTGTATATATGTGGTGTTTAAACTTATTATTATTATATTGCACTGCATGTCTGTATGTTGATATCGGGTGAGGTTGTGTAATGGGTTTCACATCGAAAGGCGTGTCGACGCGGGTGTCGAGTAGGCAAACTATGTGTACGCTAGAAAACTCCACTAATTCACATTAAGATGATTAGTTGATGAATTAAAATATGTAATGTGACCATAAGCTAAGTTAATTCAATTAAAATGATAGGCTATGGTGTACCTTGAATTTCATGCCAACACGTAGGGCACTGAGTGCTAGGTAGTCGAGGGTTAGTGGAATAATTTTTGGTGACTAAAAACATTAACCATAGATATTATTGTGAGCCTAAGCTAAGGTAAATAAACTCAATGAATCAAGGCCTATAGTTTAAGTAAGTTAAATGGTAAGCATATGATTATTCTTGAAATATACAATAGCATATCTAAGAGCCATGTGAGTACTAAAGTGGTGTCGCTTGAGGTTGAGTTAGGGGTGTTAGTGGGATACATGGCAAAAGGTGGACTATTAGATAGTCCTCGGGATACATAAATCCATGGAGATCAAGGGCTAGGAAACACTCTTACCTTAATATATAACATTAGTAATCAAACAACATGCAAATCAAATCATTCATTCATTTTGCTAGAGAAGAAGAAGAAATTGCTGGAGAGGAGTTAATCATCAAGGTGTTGAAGGAATACATGGGAGTTAGTGAGAAATTCTCAAGCTAGCGTATTACATCAACTAGGTACGTATCTTTCTAGTTGAACTTCAAACAAGTTCTGGTTTTATGCTGATTTCATTAGGTAGATGATTGAATATTTGCAGTTGGATTATATATTTGGATTCCTCATTTCAAGCTGATAATGTAGCTATATTGAAGTTCTTAATTTGGTTTTGAAATCATAAGGATATGAATTTTTGAAGTTGCAACACCAAAACTAGAATTCTGCATGTTGTATTAGGAATCAACTTGGGTAATTTGGTCATAACTTGCTCATTTTAGATCCAAATTAATCCACAATAGCGGCATTTGAAAGCTTATTTAAAGGGGAATAACTTTTCTTAGCTGAAGGTATTTTGATTCAAATGTTTTTATGTCCAAACATGCTCTACAAGTAGGTGAAGGAATTCAAAAGGAAAGTTTTGAAACTAAACTTGTTAAGGGCATAACTCCCTAACTACTTATCCAAATGAGCTGACCATTTAGTATGTTGATTTGGGTATGTTTTCTGCCTTGTGACCAAAAATCACATTTTTAGGAACTATATGTTGGGAGAAATAGATTTTCTATGTCTGCTGGTCGGATTAGATTTCAATTAGACCTATGTTTAGTAAAATCATAATCTCTTTCATTTTAAATCATAATTTTGCAAACTAAACCCTTCTGAAAAGCTAAGAGAGAGACCAACAATAATTGTATTGATGGAGGATTTTGATATTTAGACCATTTCATGTCTAAAAGTGCATTGAAATGTAGGAGAGGGGACTGAGGTGCGTAAAACCCTTGAGAATGCTTCACAAAATTCAGTTCATTTTTCTTATCCTTGTGATGGGTGCCGAACTATTTTCCTTTACCGATTTGTTTAACTGATTAATCAATTTATCGAGGTTTTTTACATCGGGATGTGTGGACAGACTTGGGTACAGTATACCATAGCACGTGTGATCATGCCTTCGGTGAATTGCGACCAGAGCTGCACCAATGCACGCGTGTCGGTGTCTCAGCGGATTTGTCCAGCACCGCAAGGACTAAGGATGGGATAGTGGAGGTGGTGGGAGATGCCCCTGGAAAGATTCTTAGCTCCAAAGTATGGTATAGTCTACTAAACGCGACACATCCTTGGGTTTTCATCAAGGATATTCACGTGCATATTGGCTTAACTGTTGTGTGTTTACATTCGCATTTATATCATTAACTGCTATTATGCCTTATTTTCGAGCATGTTTGGTTGGTATATGCTAGTGTTAATCACCGCTTGTTTGATTATTGTCTGTTGTTCTGTGTTAACTATCATGGTATGTTGCCCGAATCTTTTTTATTGCCCTATATTCATTTAAGTATGTATTTTTGTTGCCAGATAGCATACATGCAGGATTTATATTTCTATTTGATTTCTTGCTGAATATTGTGTGGACTTATTTTAGGAATTTACTCACTAGACTCGTCATTGTATTTGTTAGGTACCTTTCTACGAGTGGCGGCAAAAGAAAATCTGGGGCGACTATCTCATTTTGCTGACGGTCTTGGACATACTCGTAGGTGTTTATATTATTTTGATATTTTGGTTATTGGGGGACTTGCGATGACCTTGTACATGTATATACCATGCGTTATGGTATTGTCGCTTATATACAAAGTAATTTTTTGGGTTTTCCATAGTAGGACATGCTCGTATAGATAATGTTTATCATGCTAAATTATTTTAACTAATTGTATCACTTAAAGCTTCCGCTGATTTAAGTTAAGTTGTAAGATACAACCCACTAGTATGGTTAGGATTATAATAAACTACAAATTAGTGAACCTATTAAATATTTAACTACTTAAAGAAAATAGGTTAAGAAAATATGAAAATCCACGAACTAATTTAATAAAATACATGTGGACACGAATTTTGAGATAAGAGAACGACGGGTAGATACCATATCCATGTAGCTAGGCCCACTAGGCGAGGAGTGCACGAAGACACGTCACCCCACGGTGGCAGGGCCGCCATAGTGTGACTTGAAGAGGCCATAGATCTACAACAAAGGTTATACAAAAGTTCATTTTAGTATATAGGAATAGACTCCCACTAAATTAACAACCCTCCTTAAAATGCTATGTTCATTTAAGGGACTAAAATCCATGTTTCGCCAAATTCCAAGACAACTAAGGCATGACACTTTGAATTAGATTATTTAGGTAGGTACTAATTACTAATTACATCATATGTAATTTTTAGTTGTTCTTATGAGATTATGACATCTTATGTCTTCGCGTATTTTATATCATCTAGCGCCTAAAGCCCAAAGGTGTTTTTATAGCTTTATCAAGTCTAACCATTTGAAACAGTAGAGTAACCGTTACTCAACTTGCCTCACTTAGATAACACAATACACTCTGCGGAGGAAGGCCTATATTGAGGTGATCAAAGCCTTTGATAAATGTTTGAAAATGGATGACACTTGACTTAAAATTTGGAAGAGAGATTTTTTTATTGATTATAAATTAAACAAGATAAATATCATATATTACAATGCATGTACAATCATTAAACAAGTTAGAAAATCTTACAATGCAATTATCGGCGGTCCCGCTAAAGTAACAATCACTGACCATTTCAAACAATACAGGGGTAGCACTCCCATTTTTTATTTTATTTTTATTCATATTTTAGAAAACGAACTCCAGTTTTGAAAATTGAAGATTTTCTAAAATTCCTCATTATTTTAGTCAATCCAATTAACAAAAACCGCCCCTTATTTTAATTCTAAAAATATTAATTGTAATGTTTATAATTAACTCAGGCCCACCTCTAACTTAATATCTTATCCTAATCCTATTAGAATTTAAGATACTTTGAATCCCTATCCAATTAGAATTTGTTATATATCTCACCTATCTTATAGGATTTGTAATTCTTATTTGATTACAAGTTATCTCCTATCCAGTAGGAATATACTAACAGATAACCATAATGAAATATATGATTAAAATCAATTTCGATTCTTATTCATATGAAACAAGAAATTCGATCAATAAATGAAATATTTATCATGCATTCAACACCAGAATCATATTAAATTAGTCATATTAACCTAATCATGATTTCTATCATGGAGACATACATAACTATTGAACAAAAACGAAATATGTATTTAACACTAGAATCACATTAACCTAAATATGACTTTTACTATGTGAATATACAAAATTTGCATCGTTCAATATTAAAACATATGTTAACCAAAATATTCTAAACATGAATTCTATCATTGAATTAAATCATGTGTATGTATAAATATACGTGAATTAACAAAATGCTTTAAAACCAATTCTTGATAGCAATGATCACATAACCTCTATGTATATCATATATACATTAATCAATATCATATTTTCACACATATATCATATATACATCAGAGAAAACATGCAAAAGTTTAATAGAACCGAGCCTATGACTATGATACCACTATTGGGTTTTTGGGGTTCATACTCAGCGAGAAATTAAATTATTTTTTGAAAAACCCCAACAAGATCGAAAATAAGTACCATTAAACTAGATCTATAAAAGTAAACCATAACTTAATCCATATTTTCCTTCTTTGGTTGTTCGATCTCCAAAACGTTCAAGCACCCTTTCTTTATCGAAAATCTACACACTAATGGTGACAACAATTTGGAGTGCTAGCCCCAAGAGAGATAGAAAATGTTTTTCTTTCTATTTCAAAACCTAGAGAACTCGAAAAATAGTAAAAATAAAAAATCTTATTTCATTTTAGAGTTTCAACCTATATTTATATGTGTAGATAAACACTCAGTTAAAATCCTATTTATAATACAACTATTATATTTAGGAAGTTTAAGCAAATTACACATATGCCCCTGTTAATAAGTTATGATATAACAAATGCAGGGTTTTGAGGTTCATGCGCGGCGGAGATTACAAAACAATTTTGACAAAAACCCAAACAGGATCCGAATCTAATTCCATTAAAAATGTTTAAACCATGAAAAACTTAATCATACCTCAGTCGCAATATACCTTTCTGAAGGTCGATCGATCTCTAAGGCGCTGCCAACGACGAACGTCCTCTACCAGTAGTCCACACACGAACGGCGGCCGAGATTCAAAGTGCTAGCTTCGAGAGAATACCAAACCTTTTGTTTCTCTCCAAAACGATCCAGAGCATACCAAAAAACCCTAAGTCATTTCTAAAACAAAAATTGAGTTTCGGCCTTTTAATCTTTCATACGTGTATTCTAACTTAAAGCGTCTATTTATACAACCCTTGTATATAGACGGTTAAGTAAATTACACATATACTCCTACTTAAAGAAATATAATTGTAATACACCACAAGGACGTTTCTGTCATGAATTTTATCATATAAAATTTGTTTTTCCGAACCATCTTAAAATCTCGCAAAACCATTCTTAGTGTGCGACCCAATAGGCTCATATAACGTTGGCAGTGTACCAAAACACATTTTGGTATACAAGTCATAAGCAGCCTCTAGCAAGACATTATGACTACCCAAGTTGTATGAATATCAAATCGATACAACCTAATCAATAGTGTATATAACATCCTTTTGTCACACGATATCCTTTTGATCGAACATAAGGCATGGAATTCTCATCCAACATGTTCAATCGTACTAGTCTCGATCTCTAGGTAGACTGAAAACATCCAAGTGACATTGATCAATATCAATTCACTTAGACTAGGCCTTTTAATAGTCTAACACATCGAGGGATCCACTAGATATCTCTCTTTATATGAGAGGGACAAATTCTATCTCGATTACACAACTTCATCACATTGCTCACACAGTAACCAATCACAACCTTTATAATCGTCCGATTAAAGACAACGTTTGATAGTGTCAAATCACTATGTTCCTAATGTTGAAGTCTCCGATAATCTCAAGTCAGAGGACTGAGAAATATACCTATCATGAGAAACAACTATGACTTAATCCATGTGATGTTCTCATAGCGGGTCGGCCCAGTACTTTGTTCCCTAACAAGTACTCATGATCTTGATTCGTATCCCTATACGTATAATCATCATATGATCATCAATCAAGACTCACACTAGTCTTAATTCATTATAGTTCCTAGTATAATGATCGACTAGGGACATTTAAGATATTTCTGTAAATACCCATGGATCTTATTATAATGTAAACATGCAAATTAATTATAATAAACATCAAATGAAATCCTCTATTTTATTAACTAAAAGTATTCATAAAGACAGTTAATGGATTGACCTTGGGCACATGCCCCAACATCTCTCACTTGCACTAGGGCCAATCATACATGCATCTAATGTCTAATGATTTAACATGACCATCATGTTTTGCTTGTGGAAGAGCTTTTGTCAATGGGTTCGCAACGTTATCTTCGGTAGGTACTCTGCAAATCTTTACGTCTCCCATCTCAATAATTTCTCTGATGAGATGAAAACGCCTGAGTATATGTTTAGATCTGTGGTGTGATCTAGGTTCCTTGGCCTGTGTGCTATTGCCCCGTTATTGTCACAATACAAACAAACAGGGTTAGCAACACTTGGAACCACACCTAGTTCAGAAATGAACTTTTTGATCAAAATTGCCTCCTTTATCTTGCATCGACGCCGCAATATACTCACTTCACATTGTAGAATCTGCCACGATCTCTTGCTTCGAACTTTTCCAGCTTACTGCACCCCCATTCAAAGTAAACACATATCCAAATCGCGATCTAAAATCATCTATATCAGTTTGAAAACTTGCATCTGTGTAACCATTTACAACTAGATCATATTCAAAACCTCCATAGATCAAGAACATTTCCTTAGTCCTTCTTAAGTATTTAAGGATGTTCTTTAATGCTATCCAGTGACTCTCACCAGGATTTGACTGATATTTGCTTGTAGTGCTAAAAACATATGATACATCAGGTCGAGTGCATAGCATGGCATACATGATATATCTAATAGCCGATGCATATAGAATCTTATTCATACGGTCTCGCTCATCATTTATCCCAGGACATTGATTCTTGCTGAGACTTATGCCATGAGACATTGGCAACAATCATCTTTTAGAGTCTTGCAAACTGAACCTATTCAGCACCTTGTCTATGTAAGCACTCTGACTTAGACCGATTAGCCTCTTAGATCTATCCCTATATATTCTTATCCCTAGGATATTGGCTGCATCTCCTAAGTCTTTTATTGAGAAACACTTCCCTAACCAAGACTTGACATTCTGCAATGTTGGGATGTCATTTCCAATGAGTAATATATCATCAACATACAGTACCAGAAAAACAACTACACTACCGCTGACCTTCTTGTATACGCAAGGCTCATCATCGTTCTTAATAAAACCAAAATCCTTGATTGCTTCATCAAAACGAAGATTCCAACTCCAAGAAGCTTGCTTTAATCCATAAATGGATCTTTGAAGCTTGCATACCTTCCTAGAATTCTCAGGATGTACAAAACCTTCAGGTTGTGTCATATACACGTCGTCAAGCAACTTTCCATTAAGAAATGTTGTTTTTACATCCATTTGCCATATCGCATAGTCATAATATGCGGCAATAGCAATTAAAATTCTTATGGATTTAAGCATGGCTACTGGCGAAAAAGTTTCATCATAATCAACACCTTGAGTCTGCCTGAAACCTTTTGGTACAAGTCTTGCTTTAAAAGTATGCATATTGCCATCCATGTCAGTTTTCTTCTTGAAAACCCATTTACATCCAATGGTCTTACCACCTTCAGGTAAATCAACCAAGTTCCAAACTTGGTTATCATACATGGATTGCATCTCAGAGTTCATGACACTTAGCCATTTATCTGAGTCTGGTTCAGACATAGCCTCCTGATAAGTGGTGGGCTCATTTTGATCCTTAAGCAACACATCACGACTATCAGTAATGAAAAATCCGAATCTCTCTAGCTCATGTCTTACCCTACCAGATTTACGTAGGCCTTGTGTCACTTGCGAAGGTTCAACTGGTTCAGAACGATGTTGAACTTCCAGTACCGGTTCAGGGTTTATCCGTGATTCTTGAACCTCTTCAAGATTTATTTCTCTCATACTAGTGTCTTTTCAAATAAACTATTTTTCCATAAAGGCACCATACCGAGCAACAAACACTTTGTTCTCAGCGGGATTATAAAAGTAATATTCTTTTCTTTCCTTAGGATACCCCACAAATAAACACTTGTCAGATTTAGGTGCTAGTTTTTCTGAGACTTGTCATTTTACGTAAGCCTCACAATCCCAAATCTTAAGGAAAGACAAACTAGGTCTCTTCCCGTACCATATCTCATATGGTGTTTTATCAACCGCTTTAGAAGGAACTCGATTTAGAGTGAAAGCTGCAGTTTGTAATGCATAACCCCAAAAGGATAATGGAAGATCTGCATGACTCATCATAGATCGAACCATATCTAATAAGGTTCGATTTCTCTTTTCAGAAACTACATTCCACTGTGGAGTTGCTGGTGAAGTCAATTGGGAGACAATCCCACAATTAATTTCTAAGATGATCATCAAATTCTTGGCTCAAATATTCACCACCTCGATCTGACCGAAGTGTTTTGATAGTTTTACCAAGTTGATTATGCACTTTATTTCGAAACGTTCGAAACATCTCAAATGATACAACTTTATGTTTCATTAGATATACATAACAATATCTGCTAAAATCATCAGTAAATGTAATGAAGTACTATAACCTCCTCTAGCCATTGTGTTTATAGGACCGCATACATCATCATGTATTAGACCCAATAAATCACTTGCCCTTTCACTGTGTCCAGTAAAGGGACTTTTAGTCATCTTGCCTCGTAAACAAGATACGCATGTTTCATATGTTTCTAAATCAAATGAATCTAGAAGTCCATCTTTATGGAGCTTCGTTATGCGTTTCTCATTTATGTGCCCGAGATGACAATGCTAAAGATAGGTTTGATTCAAATCGTTTGACTTAAATCTCTTTGTATTTATGTTAAAGACTGGAGTATCAGTGGACCTTTTCATTCTTATAATATAAAGACCATCACAGAAATCAACATTTGCATAAAATATTCCTTTACGAGAAATGGAACATCTATTATTCGCAATAATAAAATCAAGACCATCACACAAATAAGCATTTGCATAAAATATTCAATTTTACTAGTCTCGATCTTTAGGTACATTGAAAACATCCAATTGACATTGATCATATCAATTCACATGGACCTGACCATTATCAGTCTATCATATCGAGGGATCCACTGACATCCCTCTCTATATGAGAGTGAAAAATTTTATTTTGATTACAAACCTTCACATATTTTTCACATGGTAACCAATCACAATCTTCATAATCGTCCAGATAAAGAAAACGTTTAATTGTGTCCAATTACCATGTTTTTAATATTGAAGTATATTGTAATCTCAAGTCAAACAAATAAATGATATACTTATCGTGAGTAACACCTATGACTTAATCCATGTGGTGTTCTCGTAGTGGGTCGGTCCAGTACCTTGTTCCCTAACAAATACTTATGATCTTGATTTGTGCCCTTGTATGCATGATCATCACATGACAATCAATCAATATTCTCATTAGTCTTAATTCATTATGGTTCCCAGTATAATGATCGACTATAGACTTTTAGGATATTTCAACAAATTCTCATGTATCTTACTATAAGTTAAATATGCAATCACTTATAATAAAATAAAAAATGAAAACCTCTATTTTATTATCTAAAATTATAGGATAAACAATGTTTATAAATTGATATAGGGCACATTCCCCATCAACTTTTGCTTATTTACTTGTTATTTCCTAAGTTGATAATAGGTTTCTTTAAATCCGTTTGTTGCATGTTAGTTATTATTGAACTACATATTACTTGGATGATTGAGGGTAAAGTAGGCTTCTGCTATACCAAGCCTATTGGATCTTTTGCTCATCCCACTATTTCCCCCAGGTACCTCAGCTGCCGCTCTTGTGTAGGAGATCTCTTTCTTATGCGTTAGTTTGAATAATATTCATCTATTTGGTTTTTGAGATATTTTATGAAATAAGCATGGGATTTCATAAGGGTAGATATCTAAACCCATAGAACTTAGTCTTAGTTTATGTTTTAGTAGTTTGTAAGACTTCTACAATAATTATGTAACTTGTTAGGCTCTAAAGGCTTTTTATTTCCGCACTTATTAGCTTTAGTTTATCTTTTGTAAAACGTCTTGGTTTATTTTCTGCATGTTAAGGCTAACTTGATCATCGCCTGACTCGCTTGGTTATCTTGAGGGGTTCGGCAATGGTTTAGATTGGGTGGTCCTGGCCCACTAGGGTTTTGGTCGTCACAGTTTGGTATCAGAGCTTAGGGGTTAGAACCTAGGGAATGTTGGTCAAGGTAACCATTAGGGAATATCACAAATGGTATCACAATTAGTGATATAACCTTGGTAATAAAGCCTATAAAGAAAACTGTAGTCTAATCCTAAAATTGGAAAAATGACTCAGTTGAAAATCACATATAATATCCAAATACTATTTAGCTTGAGTCACATTATGGATTGTAAGTTGTTAAACTTAGGAAAGGTTGGCCATAGTTAAGCAATTAAATCATCTACATAAGCTTATGGTTTGCATTGACTTATTATGCACAAGTGACTAAACTTAAGGTGGGAAAGGTACTTGAAATGAACAAGTACATGTTATGATGCTATTTGCTTATGTATATAATATCTATGTTGTTAGATCTGCTGTTCATTTATCATGTATGACGTGTTAATTTTTGGTACTAACTCCTTGAACTGCTCACAATGCATAATGAGTACTCGAGGTGGAAGTTCTTATGGCCTGAGGAACACCAGGGGTGCACAAGGGACTAATGATGGACATTGGTGTGCTCAGATGGAGCGTCAGATAGCTGAGATGGCTGAGAGTCATCACGGGGCACTTGAGGACATGTCTGTGGCACATGAATGCATGATGATTGAGAGTAATCGTAGGGCGTCGGATGAGTTATCAGCGACACATGACCAACATAAGATGGAGTTGATGGATGCTATTAGAGGACAAAGAGCACCACAAGGACTAGTAGAGATACCACTACGTGCACCAGTATAGATGCCACCAGCGATTGAAGGAGCTGGTTTGGAACCTATTTCTCGAGGCCCCACATGAGGAGGAAAACGTAGCTCAGTTAGTTATAGGAGCGGGAGAAAACCCAACACAATTAGTGCAAGTAGTTAGTGCAGAAACACCGAGGATACTTAAGGTCCATAAAGAGTCATGAAATATGATATACCACATTCTTATAGGGATTGCGAGGCTAGAGAAGAAGAGGAATGGTTTGCATGCATGGAGAAGAAACATGAAGTCTTAAAAATTAACAGTGCTACAATGGTATTTCTGGCATCATTTATCTTGGAAAAAAAAGCACACAAGTGGTGGAACTCTTAAAAATTGGCAGTGCTAACATTGTATTGTCCGCTAAAGTAAGATTAATAAGTGTATTAGTCAACGATCCTATTTTCATTGATTCGTAAAGTTTAATTGACATTACGTTGATGCTCTGAGATCACACATAGAAAATTCTATAGAAGAGGCTCCTATTGTAATATGTATAACAAACATTCGTAGTTAGAACATTTCTCGGGTATTTTCTTCTTTATTAAGGATGACACCTTTAGTCTTAAGTTTTTATTAGATTCTTCTAAGAATTTGTCTTTAGACTAACATAATTATTTAGATTCTTCATAACAATTTGATAATTGTGTAATTGATTCCATTAAAGGTTTGATTTCTATTTTTTTAAATTATTCAGAAATGTCTTCATTAATTTCTTTCTTCCTACCATCCACTAATCATTGTGGAATGGGAGAAATAGAATGCATATTTTCGTTCACTTTATAGATATTATCATCTTTTTTCTTTTGGCTAACTAACTTAGAATTTTGTAAAGATTTTTCATAAGCTTCAACTCTTGCTAAATATTATGAGTATCGTCTTTCAGGAAAATGTGTAAATTTAATTGTTCAGCCATCATTTCTTTAATAGGAATGACATTGGCCATCATATCTTCTTCTTTTATTATTTTATGTAGTTTCTTTTTCTTTTTACCTCTATTAGGTATTTTTTTTCGGCATGTGTCTCTTTCATTATCACAAAATAAAATGTTAACTTATGTTTGATTAGTAGTTTGGGTAGGTTCTTTAGTTTGATTAATTAACTTATTAATTTGTAGATTTATTTGATTTAATAGATTTTTCAACTCATTAATAGATGTATCAGTTTTAATTTGATTTTGCGAAATTTTCTAAAAGTTTTGATGACTTTGGGTCACAAAATTATGTAGTATTTGTTCTAAATTTGGTTGTGTAGGTTGAACCATTTGTTAAGGTTGTTGAATTAGCGTATATTGTATTTATGCTCTTGGTCTATAAGTGGTATGATTTTAATTTTATGGACCATAACTAAAACTTGAATTTGGTTTTCCAATATGGTAAATGTTGTCATTATATTGATTCCTGTGAGGACTAGAATATTAATTCATAATCACATTGAATTCTTCAGTATTATCTTTTCTTAAAGTAGGATACGCATCCATAGGATGTGTAATTTCATTACAAAATCCACATAGTTTTTCTTGGTCTGATCAATCTTTTAATAGTAACTTTACCATGCTAAATAATTCATCAAATTTTTCGTCAAATGTATTACTTCTTTTATTGTTAATTTCATAAAGTCTCTTTCTTGAGGTGTTGGTCTTTTCACCATATTGCTTATATTGTTTAGCTTTCTTATTAATAGCTTATTTTGCTAAAGCTGGTGTCACATCGAATAATACTCCACCAAATATGGTATCTAATAATTTTGGTTCAAAATGATTAAGTCCTTTGTAAAAGTATTCTAATAAAGCTCTTTGTGTATATCCATGTTATGAACAAGATGAAATTAATCTTTGGAATCTATCCCAAGTTTCATTAAAATTTTCATCATTTTTATTTTTATGACTGTGATTTGTCTTCTATAAGTACTAGTTTTTCTTGCAGGCATATATTGATCTAAAAAAGCTTCTAAATTTGAGCCCATATGGTTAATGAATCTTGAGGGAGATAAAACAATCAATCTTGTGCTTGATCTTTTAATACAAAAAGAAAACCTTTAAGTTTGACTTGTTCTATCGTATCGTATTTAGGTTTCATCTCACTGACTTTATGTTGGTATTCCCTTATAAATTTTCGGGGGGCTTCATTATCTTTGCCATAGAAGTTAGGCAGAGCGCTAATGAATCCAGATCATAGTTCAAATTCATGAAATCCTCACGATAAGCAATACGCATTGGTTCATAAACAGTTATATTTTTATTGGTTTGCCTAAAATTAAGTTCTCTATTGTCATTATTATTTTTAATATTATTAAGGTTATTATTGGCTTTCATTATGGTAGCTTATTTTTCCCCATGTTGTTGTTGTCTTAATTTACGATTGAAAGCTCTATCTACCTCAAGATCAAACAAATGTAAAGATCATGTGAAACTAGAATGATGAAATGGGTAGATCATACAATGTCTAAAACTCCTAATAAATTATTTAAAAATCCTCGGTAATGATGCCAAAAATTGACGTGTCGAGTTTGTACAATAAGTTTTCCGTATATCCTTATTATTTGTAATAGTGATAAGTGTGATCGTCTCCACTGGGACTTAGCAAACTTCTTGAGGAAAATAGTCTTTCAATAGTTTTTATTATATATATATTACTTTAATTTAAGTAATTTAATTAAAATGGGAATTAAAAATCACTAAATAAAACTAAAATAGTTAATTAAACTAATTAAACTAATTTAATTAACACAATTCAAATTCACTAAATTCAAATCAAATCAATTCAGTATGAAATAAACATCTATGCAAACACTTACAATAATAAAATATTTAACCCGTTTTGTATCCAAACATATTACTTAAAAGAACATAATCATACTTTAATCTCTTTAAAAAGTATTCTAGATTATTAAACTCAAATCATAAGGAAGTAGATAACCTTTAGCAAACCATCGGTTCTTCGTATATCAATAGAAAAGCCAAATTCTAATTTTATTGAATTAATCATTCAAAAGCTCAAATAAATTAGCTTTCGGAATGAAAACCGCATTAAGTTCCATGAAAACTTCAAACTACGAAGCCTAATACCTTCAGAAAGCCACTTCAATATTAAACTTAGATCTCAATCCATCTAGGACATATAAACGATAAAAGACCTCTTTAAACAATCCTAGTTACTTCTTTAAACTAGATATTGAATCCAAAGATCACAATACACATTCTAGACTATACATGCAATATAAAGCTTCATGATTATAATCCACAAATAATAATCTATTAAATCAGTGAATTGAATAATACGATTAGTTTAAAGCATTAAATACAAATCAATCTCATTATGACTACATTACAAAATGGATCAAGTTAATGTTCGAATTTTGTTTAGATTAATAAACTACTCACTCATATTCATAATAATCATCACAATAAAATAACTAAAACAATAGATAAATGCCTGTAAATAAATACTTTAAATCTTTAAATCATCTCCAAAAGCAATAAACAATAAATGAAAACTAAATAAAACTAACAAATATGGAATAATATGGCTCCAAGAGCAATGAAATATTAATCTAGATACTCGAGGGCAATTGATTTCAAAGCCCTAGGTTTATATATATAGTATTCTATGTAGTACAAATCCCAAACTAACTCAAACTCTTCATAGTTATCGAATATTCTCAAAATCATACTCAGTGATTCTTGTCCGATTCCACTTATAAGGTAAATTACTGGCCAAATCCTTGGAAATATGTCTCTGTGCTCCATCGATTTGTCTGTCGATTTATTCACAAACTGTGAATCACTGCCAAATCTTTAGCAATGGCTTTTGGTTTATTCTTGATTTGCTGGAGATTCATTGTGTATTTTTTCCACTTTATTAAAATTTCATTTTTTCCTTTTTCATAAATTTCTTCACATATTCCAGTTATAACCTAAAATAACAAAAACTAGAGAAAACCCAGTGTAATATAGCCTTTTATATCCAAAATTATCTAAAATATACTATAAAATACTGTCTAATTATTGACTTAATAATCATTTGTTTTTATAACATGATCATTAACACAATCTCACCTAGATTGCCTATGGGAAATCGAGAATCGCTAAAAAATTCTAGTCCCCATATTCTCGATAGATAGGGCGACCACCACTAAATATTTCCCTAGCTAGTGTATAGCACTAAACAACCGCAATAGAGTCCCACACACCAATTGCGTTTAAATCTTTGGGAACATTACGAATCACTACCATTCCCAATTCAATCTAGATATATCTATTACTCACTTAAGAATCAAAAGGGTTTTATGAAAACTTGGTAAGTAATTGTCATAAAGACAAATTGATTGGTATCACAGACTCAACCGAGTCAATGGCTATTGGTCTTCTACTTAAAAGCATGCAACTCCTACTTACACACCCTAGAATTGAACATTAATCAACAAAACAATAACAAAAAATAAATAAAATTTAATCAATTCATTTGATTATCTCAAGATCTCACACAACAAGAACAATGACGAAATCAACAAGTTTGCTTCACCTTCGACCTAAGTATGAAAAACCTTATTATACATGATTGAACAATCTCCAAGGTTTTTTCCTCTGAAACGTGATTACAAAAGTTCTTCTAACCTAAAACGAAACTAACTATTTATAATAGGTAGGGATAGATACCCATAGTAGGAAAAAAAATCAAAATCCAAAAAAATTAGCCTGCGTGATTTCAAAAGCTCTTCTAACCTAAAAACAAAACTAACTTGATGGGTATGAATAAAGAGTATGGGACAAGGCAATGCGGAGAAGCAAAAGTTTGGGCTCAATGAAATCACGTCGTGGGTGGCGTCATACATACAAGCTCTATAGCTATGTCAGTATATATCGACGTCATTAGTTAAAAGCCTTGAAGTCGTCGCTCAAGCCGGTTGATTGTGAATGGCACATTAACTTGTTTTGCACCATCAGTGGTATCTTTTGTTGAATTGGATAGCGCTGTCCGCTGTAAGCCACGTCATCAAGTCTGCTGTCATTTTGACTTCAGTTTAACTTCTTACCCAAATTCATCTGATTTGCCTATAATCTTAAATAATCCCTTAAAATACTACAAGTGTACAAGACAATAAAACAGGAGTTTCAAGCCATTATTTATACTAAATACAACATAAATATATGCATAAATAAGGATTCATTAGTATTCCTAGAGAAAGAGGCCGAGAATCTTGACAATTAATAATTGACCCTATTTTAGTGTTCTGATTTTGATTTGGCAAATTGAAAGATTGGTCGAAACCACTTAGGTAGAGTTGGGATATTAAAGGAACTAAAAATGTTTGTGTTATTCCAATCACTTATTTTATACTCCTTTGTTCGGGATGAGCAAATGTCTAAGTTTGGGGAAATTTGATTAGTCCATAAATGAGCATAAATAAAGTGTATATTAAGTATGTTTTGCATGAATAAATCTCCAATTTATGGCACTTATCTGTTATTTTTGCATTTTCAGGTCAAAAGGAGGCAAATTGGAGAAAAAGAGTAAAGACAATAAAAAATCATAAAGAAAAGCTAACAAAAGGGCTAGCACCCTCGATTGAGTACAAAAGGCGCCAAGGTTGCGCAAGGAGTTCGTGTGAGCTTCGAACTAAGTGCTTTCGTGAGCGATTTCCTAGCGCCTTAGCTGTTGTACATAAGGCGTTGGATCGAAAATACAAATTCCAGTGAGTAGAAAGACAACGTCTTCCTTAAGTAGAAAACCAATAACTTCATTGTTACACATAAAGCTTTGAAGTTGACGGAATGATTCTTATTCCGAATTTGGCAATTTTGTTGATTTTTGGTTGAGATTTTCTTCTATCAAATGTTTATTATAATTAGGAGTCGAAAGAAACCCTAGACCAACTGATTCTTCCCTCTCATCTCTCAGGAATTGATTCATTAATCTCTTCTCATCTTTTCTTCTCTAGTTCTTATAGTTTTTTTGTGGCAATTTTAATGTTCGTCATCAGCTAAGTCTCATCTAGATCTATAACAGACCACAAATTTATAATTAATTTATTTCCCAAATTCTAGACTATGACCCAAAGCTCGAACCCTAGTCTAAGGCATTCCTGACAAGGTATAAAATAGTTATTTTTATTTGATGTCATGCTAAAAATAGGTATTATTTATTTTTACACATTGGACTAGTATTAGGACTTCCATTTGTAGCATGCATGTATGTGATGAGTGCGTGTGATGTCTCGAGATTCGTGTGGCATGGGATGTGGTAAGATTTGGCGACTTGGATGATTTATAGCTTATTAGAGCCGAATTACTATAAGTCTCCTAGACTATGGAAATAACTAAATCAAATTTAGTCTAAGTCACTAATAACATGAATAGTAGGATTTGGCGCCTTGAGATACACACTACAAATGGGGCATCGACCCATTTTAGATTTATCTAGAGATTTAATAGAACGGTTTGATGGGAAACCAAGATCTAAATTAAAGGTGTGTATATAAAACCCACATTTGGCTTTTATCATGCAAGAACATAAGAAAAGGATATCATTTTAGTGCACCAAAATATTTGAATTGCATGTGTAGATGTGTATGGAAATAAAATTATGAGGTTAGGGTTGATTGATTCTTCTTTTTGAAATCTCTAAAACGATATCCTTTTTGTTCAATTTCAAATATTTTGGTGCACTCAAACTGATTTTTGGGCATAAACTAGGCATTCACGAAGCAATGAAATGGTATTGAGTGAATTGTGGATTGCATGTTGTTATTGTTGATGTTGTTGTTGTAGCTTTGAAGAAAAAATGAAATAGAGGGGCATAAATAACAGGGGGAAGGGGGTCTCGCACCCACGCATTGCGCGTGCGTGTGATCCATGGGCGAGTTGGCCCAAGCCCGTCCTAGTTAGGCCGCGGAACCGAGTTTAGTTTAGGGGCCAACCACCATTAAATATTTGAAAACTAAAAAAATAAAAAATATATTAAATGAAATAAACTACTGAAAAGTAGATAATAAATTATGGAAAAATTAAAAAAAAAAACTAGAAAAAATATATTGAATTGGAAAAGGGTTGGCAATTGAATTTTGAAGTTTTTGGAGGAAGGGGTTTGCACCGACGGTGTAACTCGCAAAACGTACCACCATTAAATATTTGAATTAAAATTCTTATTTTTGGTTTCACATTATAAAATCACTTAATGTGAATCTAAAACAATTAAAATGTTATATTTGGACATTAAGGACTTATGACTCTATAATCAAGTGTTTAAATTTAGATTTTACTATATATTGTACTATCATTGATGCTACTCATTGTTGTCACTCCACTTTCATGTGTGTATGTGTGTTTATCGTTAGCATGACACAAACTCACACCCCGAGGCTAGCTACCCCAGGCTATTAGAGTAGTTTTCTATGTCAGGGTTGCATGGTGATAAATTCCCGCAATAGCCACGAGGTTGAGAGATGTCTGATGGAGACTAGGTCTCCGTTTCGGGTTTCCTCTCAAAAGATGTTTGGATAAGATTTTTTGTTCATGGATTCCTTCCATTTGACTGTGAGATATTTGATGAGATTTATTGTCATAGGCTCCTCTTGGTTTAGTGAAGTTGATTCCTATATGTCGACCCGAGTTTTTGCCACGCTGCACACGTGTTTACTTTTCGACCTCTTAGCGACTTGTTTTCATGCGATTTCTTCATTTTAAGTCCCTATTTTAGTTGCATGATCTGTAGCCGATTTTATTTGAAGATTTTGAATAATAGTTAACTTTTTCTTGGATTTACTTACTAGAACTTGCCATTTTTTTGTGACAAATTTCAGATCCTACGACGAGTCAGGACAAGGTGGTGTTAAGCGACTACCTCTACGTTAGGGGAGCCCCCATTAGATTTTTGATGTAGGTATTTGTTATTATTTTATATACTTCTTGTAAGATATTTGGAGATTGAGATACATTGTTACATGTATATATATGACTTTTGTTTCTTTCATTGCTACTATATGATATGCATGATATGTATGCTCGGATTTCCACACTCTATAGTTACTATTAATGCAAATTTATTAGGTTACACACGCACACACACACATATGTATATATATATATATATCGTGAATGGTTTAGGTCTTCTACGTTTTTAACTATTTGTAATGAACTAATAGCTTGTAAAATGCTAAATTTTGAAATACAAGTTGTAGAATGCCTACTTAGTTAAATTACTGTAAATGCTCATAAATACATGAAAAATGCTAAGTAAATGCGAATAAGACACAGACAAAGGTTAAGTTCATGAGCCCTCAAGAACAAGTGTGCGATGACTCGACATGCTTAGTGACGTGTCCGACGACATGGCAGTGCCTGTTTTGCCTCGAAGCATGGGGCCCCCCACAGGATCAAAGAGACTACTGTAAGTTTATTTACATGATTCCTATTTTCATTTCCATGTTTTTCATTAAGTCCTGTAATTTCGATTTCACTATTTGTACAAGGTTCTGAACTTGCTTCGAAACCTAGTATTTTTTCTTTCTCGTTGTGTAAATGCATGTGGCCATCGGATAGGATAAGAATCACATCAAGTAGTTTTACCGCCACATGGTAAGAGAAACTGCACTGTCCTATGAGTTTTTGAAATATAGGTTTAGTAGCAATGCTTAGTTAGCTATTGCCTAGGGTAGGTGTTTTTAAAAAGCTTAATGCCGCTAGACTGTTGAACTTGCATGCAAAGCTCTTAGGGTTACAGTCTAGTTAGTGTGTGGTGGTGTCGCACATTCCTTCCATTAACTTAAGAAATACTAGGTGACGATCAGTAGGTCAGTCACTATAGCTTACTGATCGTAACTGCAAGTATAATGGCTCAATTGTAGTAATAATGTGATCGATATAGGTTGATTACAGATATCATTCCTTTGGGAAAGGTGTATATAGACACAGTTACTTAGTCAAGTTCAGTATATTATTAAGGTCTTTTTTTAATTGATTTAAACTAAACTACTCTAATCTATAAAACAATAAAAATCAAGTTTTATTCTTCTATCGAGAAAACTCTTAATTCACAACTTCACCTAGGTAATGAATTACAATACTCCCATATCAAACTTCCCTTATCTTTTTTTACGTGTGTGCAATGCATAATTAGAATAGACATATTTCCTTAATATTCACTTCAACCCAATGTCGTGGTGAAAAAGATCCTAATGTGTAAACTAGAACTCCACCTATCGGTGTGAATAACGTAAGTTCCACATAGCATTAAGTACCAAATCTTTAGACTCATAAGCACTTAAGTTTACTATCCATGTCTCCCTAATCAACAACTATCTCTCAATGTTATATATTTTATGGTTGTGTTGTTCATATCCAGCTTAAAAGCTCCAATGGCCACGGTAACTTCTAAAGCCTCTAAGCAACAAACATGTGATCAAGATGTTTATAGCATTACACAAAAAATCAAACACAAATTGTAATCATTGCACTTCTAAAATATTCGAATCAATTTATAATTTGTATAGTATCCACACAATAGGATTTATTGATCCCTAAGATAAATAGACTATTCACACATCATCATAAAAAACATACAAATCATGGTTTTCATTGCAATTAAAAATTAAATAAATTTTAATTAAATCAAAGAACAATATTGAATCACCATAATTGGAGTCTTCAATGCATCTCCTTCAGAATCTTTACTCAATAATCAAATTAATGTAAAAGTATGCTAATCTATTTTCCTTCTTTAGTAATCTATTGTATTCTATCTTGGTGACTTAGTTTACCACTTTCTAATACCTACTTAAACACCTTAGACTACGAAAAGTAAAATTAAAAAACTTAATTAACAATTCCAAACGAATTCAAAGTCCTAAACTTTCTATTTTTTCTATCTTGACTATAGCATCCTCTATCCCAACTGGGCAATACCTGGCCTGAAACCCTTTAAGCCCTAATACACTAGTTGAACTCTATTAGAGTAACAGTACAACTGTCTTTCATACCCGGTAATCACAAATATAGTATATCTTATATTGAATAAATAATCGAAACGTAGCAGAATTACAACCTTTTCGATAAAATATAAAATATATAAAAATCGGTATAACCTCGATCGTAAAACCATATCCCAACCTTGTTTATTACAAAATAATAATTCAATACAATATATAAATAATAAGAAATCAATTTACAATAGAGAAGACTATAAACTTCTAATATTCTTCGTTCTTGAGTTGAAGCACACGTCGACAACCTAAAATGTTAATTGGGGAATGAACTCTCCAACTTGCTCAGTAAGTGATGCTTTTACACCGATCAACTATCATCTAATATCAATGATTCAATTAATAAAAATATGAATTCAAAACAAATATATTCAGATGTTAAAAATTATATAAACAATAGATAATGGAATGCAAGTTCAAAGGTCAACTTTAAATGTACTCGTGACTTGAAAATTTTACTTTAATTACGAAGTCGTACTCTCAGTCACTCGAGAATACAACCATATAATCTGCATGTTGGCCGACAAGGGATTTCGTTAGTTTATTTAAGCTCGACCGAGCTACTAAGCCCGAATGGACAATGACGATTAAGGCAAAACTCTAGCTAACTGAGGACAAAAGGGCAGAATCCATTTCTAGGCATACATTTTCCATTCGTTAGGATAAAGGGTGGAATCCATTTCTTGGCATAACTTTTCAATCCTCAATCCTGATCTGCCTTATTGACTATTTCTCAGATTTTTAGAATATAAAACACTCAAGTCATAGTACGTTGCCTAAATCCTAATCCATAGTGCTATATGAACTAAATATACTAATTTACGATGCATGATTGATAAGAATGTGAATCCTACTTACCTGTGCCGAGCTTTCCTAACTTTATACCAACTTATACGATCCTCGAGATCCATACACATTTCCCTATCGACGAATAACCTAAAATAGATTGATCATCATCAATTTAAGTCTAATACTCATTAATTAAAATCCCTAATTGGTCCTATTTGAATCAAAAATCAATTTATAACTTTTTAGGTTAATACAAACATTTAACATATTTTGGGGTAAAAGCCTCTGTATAAAGCCTCGCACGAATATCGAATTATTAATTTCTCATAGAAATTCATCGATTTCTATTTATTTGGTTAAAATAATATTTTTTTGAATTTTTCTTTATTGTTTTTTGAATTGTTTTTTATTTTCCAGCTTTTGTTTTATATATTTAATTTGTGAAGAGGGGTTTGACCCCTGAACCGGACCGATTTTTAGATCAAACCCCGTGCAACAACAACCCAACGAAAAACAACAACATCAACAACACAAGAACAGTGACAACCCATAATAATAACATAACAACTCACTTCGATCTCGATTTCTCTTTGCCTCTCAGTCCCAATACTTTGTAGTATCTCCCTCTCTCTGGTTTGAGCTCTTGTATCACTATCGAAATGAATTGGGGTGAGGCGATGATCCTTTTTGGAGAAAAATATTACCTTTCATCGAGATTCACATTACACGAGTCTCGAGGTAGATCTGAAAATTATTACAAATTAGGTAGTCGTGTTTTTTGTTTGAAGATAAATATGATATTTTCTCAAGATTCGCATCACACAAATCTCGAGCAAAATCTAATGGTTCATTACTTTTCATTTATATTTTGATCTTTCTCAAGATATGTGTTGCGTATCTCGAGGTAGATTTTGTGGCTATTAATAAACCACCACATTCTAACTGACTTACATGAGATAAATACAACCTTTCTCTAAGTCGATCAAGAGTACAAGAATTTAAAGTGACACTTTCGTATCCCATGCCCAATGATTCTTCTTGTGATGTGATGGCACACATCTCAGAGAGTGAATAGTCTCCCAAAACCACCAACGTTCGACCCATTCACCTCTTCGCTACTCAAGCTATGCATATCTAAAGGCGAATCTAATGTATCATTTTTTTATTTAAAATATATGATTCATTTATATATTTACATGTGTAAACTATATATATGTATGTATAAATATATTTACAACTCGTATTTCACACCTATAAATTTGTTTTACTCGCCAACAACCACCATCAGGTGTGCATACTATTGTACATCCCACGCGATTCACCCTCGACCCCGCGTTTCACTAGGCACCTATCAATTATTAATTATTTTTAATATATATAAATACATTGAAAATAAACAAATAAACAAATAATAAATTGTTCGGCGTTAAAGGACATGCATGAGACGTGGAAGTAGTGTGCACGCCAAAGTATACTCGTCGGCGCGCACGACAAAATGATAAATGTATATTTTCAATACAGTCTTATATATAAGACTATATTAACATGCCTATGACTTTGTCGTGCGTGCTAATGAGTTCACTCGGACGTGCAACACAACTATGTGTGTGTCACCCTTCACCCACACACGATATTAGACGTCCCATAATTCGTCAATTATTCATTTATAGGCTAATTAATCTAATTAATTTCAATAAATTATACTACAATCCATACAAACACCAAATGACACATAAAACCATGCACATGCTAATCAAGACAAACCGAGCTTAACCACAAGCTTAACTCGGGTTAATTAGAAATCGAATTAATGCTAATCACCTACTTAAAGTAACGGGTCGTTACATTCTCCCCAATTTAAGACGATTTCATACTTGAAATTAAAGGAAATAAACTAGTTACCAATAATTCCAAAGAGAAATGGAAATCACTTTTCCATGTATAACTCCATTTCCCAAGTGATTTTTTCATTTTCGTGAAACTCCTATTTTCTCTTAATTTGAACCTACAAAGCCCTTTCATAGATAAGACTTTCAAGAGTACAACAAAATTATCTTTTGAACTCTCCAATAATCTATGATGCTCGACTCCTCAATATTTTTATATTTCCTAGTTATAGTTATAAATCACCTAATCTGCTATACCCTCCTTTTGTAGCTCTTAATTATCTTATTTTTCATAAAAGCTATACCTTCAATCTTAGTTTTATACATCAACATATAATAAGATTGAGCATATTTGGGTTTATCATTCAACTATGCAATCCGCTTGATTACCTTTATTATCAAAGTGCTCACACAAAAGAATATATTTTCTTTTAGTGATTAAATATTATGAGACATAACCTCAAAATATTATTTTTAAGAACCAGGATTAGCAGCTCGATTTTTTTGTCAACATAAAGAAAATATCATCTACTGAGATTGAGAATGGTTTTTAGCCATATCAATAACTTCCTCCACCACTGGAAGTAAGTCTTAGATATCTGTTTGACGAATCAAACACTGAAACATCATATCATCTAACATCTCCATATATATATATATATATATATATATATATATATATATATATATATATATATATATATATATATCTTGCTCAATCCTTCAAGAGAATAACATAACCTCACTAACAAGAATTTGCAAACTTGATCAATCTATCAACTACACCTTCTATTATTTTATGCCGACGCCAAAATCTAGTTAATTTCATTACGTAACTCCCAGTTATCTTAACCTGCTACCATCGAATGTAGACGAGAACTTACTTGACCCTTTAGGTTTTTATTATCCAGTATCAATCTACTTGATAACTCTAATATCTCTTTATGAATTTAACAACATAAATTATCGCTTCAAATGATCCATAATCTCATCGCGCCCCTAACACGATAAGACATTGCCTGGATAAAAGAGTATAAAGAGATCTATGAGATCATTAAATTAATTCTTGCCTAAAATCCTTCATCAACTAGGATTTCATTTCAAAATCTAATGCATCCAGCACAATTTCATTAGACAATCTAATCTGGATACTAATCATTCATAACCAAATCTTAGTATATTAAATAGTTCTAATTAGACTTCTTAACCATAATATGGCCCAGTTAATTTTACACTTAGTTAAGCTCAATTTGAACTCCAAAGAACAGGTTTGTATTTATCAATTCCAACAAATTAGTTGATGATGTGCCGATAAGCTTCATAAATAATCATCCTTACTACACATCTTTCTCAAGAGATAATATTGAGAAGTTCCTATTATAATTACAATTCCAGTTATTTTTTCTATTCAAAGTATTGATCACATCAATCACTTTGTGTGGGTGATTTCTCATAGCATTCATTATATTCATGAATTTAGATTACTCACTTCATCTCAGATTCCTTTCATTTTGCCAACTCTACTCTTCAAACTTTCATAGCTTGAATATTTCTATCTCATATTGCGTAACTTTTTGGTTTTATTACTTCTCATTTATCTTCTAGTGTTTCCTTTAAGATTCTCTAATCTTAAGGATAACTAAAGACTCTCCAAAAACCTTTCACATAAGTATATATATGTACTTCAAACTCTACGATGAATGAATGAACTTGCACAACCTATTCAATTGAATGAATTCACAAATAAGTTGGGATCCACACCCATATTGTGTAATCCTAAGTCTCAGCTCTAGGATTTATCTTTGCAACTCATTATATTCATCATTTGAAATACATTTCAAGATTTTATTCTACAAGTGATGCTTTAAATTATTTGGTATGACTACCAAAATAGTCATTTCATAATAGTTCCTTTCAAACTTCTTTGAACTATATAATAGTATAAACTATAATCTTTTGCTTCGTTATGTCAACGCACAACTACCTAAATAAAGTATTAGGCTAAACCTTTCACTTTTGCTATATTTCATGTTTAAACAAGCAATTATTGTAGTAAAACTACATTTCAAGTTCCTCTCAAGGCATCCTTGTGTCATTCGCAACTCACCTTAATTTCACTTTCAGGTTAATTGAACGTACAACACAACAATATTACAAATCTTTGTAAACGTTGTTATATCATTCAATCATTCCAAGATAATACTACCCTTCTAATTATGTGTTGAATAAAGACAATTCTCTAACAGTCTTAATCTTTGTTAAATCCATTGACTCAAAATTAACATTCAACACATATCATGTATGATTTATATTTAAAGCTTAATACTTGCACTAGCAGTCTTTGGCATAAACCAATTTATTGCCAGAGTTCACATGACTCTGCGATATTACTCGTGCCTTTTCTAAGTCTTTAAGCCTTCTATATTATTATTGATAACATAATGATAATCTAATCTAATATAGTTCAAGAACTCTATGCTTTCCGTTTACGAACATAACATGAGCTCTAGTGAGTTTTCATCGTTTCCACCATAATTCTCAACATGAAAAAGCTATTGCTCGACTTCATTTTCACACATAATCCTAACTCCGATATTAAGTTAATGAAAACCTGATATCAACTAACCTTTTAGAACAACTGGTTTCATGTAATTGACTCAAATGAGTTCTCGATTCTAGTCAATGAATATTAAATCCTAATTTAGTATAATTTGATTCATCACTCGAGTTGAGTTCTCAAGCTCAAACAATTCTCATATTACACTAAGTAAAAATGGAATTGATCATTTATTGAATATCAAAAATCAAGTAGTTGATGAATTTAATCTCAAATCGTGACAAAATTCCAAGAGAGTCTAATAAACAAACTTCTTGAAACTTTTGGAATCACAATTTTTGTTCATTAAATATGAATTCTCATAAAGAACCTACTAGTATTCTACAACAAACTCAAACCATTTGAACCTCGAGTGATAACTTTATTTCTACGAATCGCCATTATTAAAAATTTAGAAGTTTACACAATTTTTGGTTAAAAGTAGTAGTTAGTACCAACCTCTTGATATACTGCTTACCTATTCATTCCCTATATCGTAAAGTATTTCTTGGACTCTCAAAATCCTCAGATTTATTAACAACTCATTCTCCCCAATTTAGACTACACCCTAAATGATCAAATCAGGACATCTCACTAGCTCACTACCATGTTCTAACCCATATTATAAACATTCTTACAAGTTTTTAAACTTTAAGTTTCCATATGAAACTACCATAAAATGATAAAAGCCCAACAGATAGGATAGAATTGATTATCAATACAGATTTTTCATAATCCTTCAACTCTTATCTTTTGCTCTTAATCTTCACTTTTAATGTAATTTTTCCATTAAGATCATTTTTTTTATATTCCAGCATTGATCTACACATCAATTTGGTAATCTCATGTTTCTTTTCCCTGCTTGTGGATCTACCTTAACATCACTCTTTTTTATCATTTTATTAGTGAGTACGGTTACACCACAACAACACTAATAAAATTGTTCTTATTTTAACTTTATCTTTAGTATGTGCAGTTACACCACAACATACTATCATGTTTCTTTTCATTATTCCAATATGTATTCGCATTGTATCTGGAATCTTGTACTTCATAAAAGTTTATGAAGTATTCATTCATTAGTGGTTATCTAACCTTAATGAGGTTCTTATTATCATTTACCACTAGTTTCCTCATTGAATGACCTTTAATCTTATTTAACTAGTCTCGACACTAGTGTATATTCCACTCAAAGTGAATTGTTACCTTCAAACTTCAATGGAAATCACTTCGTTATTAACATCCGTTTTCCCAATATCCACTCGAAGTCCAGGTCCGATCGATCCTTCTGCACTGATTATTATTAATCCAATAATATCAATAAGAATAAAGACCATTAGAGACTATCCAATAGGAAAAGAGTTAATTTTTTGTCTTCATACACTATCCAATAGGAAATAGTTCATTTTTTGTCGTCATACAATTTCTTATGTATTTTTTTCCATATATAATTGAGATTTAGGTTCTTACAAACCATAATCCTCGATATTTTCTCAACTCATGAGATATTGATGGTCATAAACCATCTTATTATATTTATGTTATCTTCCTTTGTTACAATATCCCTGAAGTCTAAGTTCTCCAAGAAACCACACAACAAATATCATAACTTAAGCTTTTATCTTTCACTACCCCCCAAAACATTGATAAAAACCATTTATAAAGTGCTAGGTTATCAAGAGCTTGAGAACCAAACTCCAATTCAATGAACCTAGACTTCTATTCAGATTATAGGTAATGAATTTAGGTTTTAAAACTAAATTGTATATGAGTTATTCCTTGATTTTAACAAATCTCGAAATAGTGAAATCAAGTTCTATAAACCTTGGCTTTCATTCCAAACTGTATCAGAGCTATTATTAAAAACAAGTTCTGGTTAGGCTTTAATACCAACTGTAGCATCCCCTATCCCAATTAGGGCGATACCAAGCCTGAGATCCTAATTAAACCACGATACACCAGTCGAACTCAATTCGAGTAACAATACAACCATCTTTCATACACGACAATCACAAAAACAATATATCTTATATCAAATAAATAATTGAAAAGACGGCGGAATCAAAACTTTTCCGATAAAACATAAGATATACAAAATCGGTATAAATCTCAGTCGTAAAACCAAATCCTAACCATTTTATGACAAAATGATAATTCAATACAATATATAAATAGTAGGAAAATCAATTCACCATAGAGAAGACTATACACTCCTAATATTCTCTGTTCCTGAGTCGAAATGCACGTCGACAACCTTAAATGTTAATTGGGGAATGAGCGTTCCAACTCGCTCAGTAAGTGATGCTCGTAAACCGATCAACTATCATCTAATATCAATCATCAAATGAATAACAATATGAATTCAAAACATATCTATTCAGGTATTAAAAATGATATAAACAATATGTAATAGAATGCAAGTTTAAAGGTCAACTACAAGCGTACTCATGACTTGTAAATTTGACTTTAATTATAAGTCGTACTCTCAGTCACACTAGAATACAACCACAAAATATGCATGTTGGCCGACAGGGGATGCTATTGGTTTATTCAAGCTTGACTGAGCTATTAACCCCAAATAGATAATAGCGATTAAGGTAAAACTCTGACTAACTGAGCGCAAAAGGGCAAAATCCATTCCAAGAGGTACTTTTTCCATTCGTTAGGACAAAAGCCAGAATCCATTTCCCTGCATACCTTTTCAATTCGCCTTATTGACTATTTTCGAGATTTTTCAATTATAAAATAGTCAAGTCACGGTACATTGCCCTAATCCCAGTCTATAATGCTATATGAACTAAATATACTAATTTATGATGCATAATTGATAAGAATATGAGTCCCACTTACCTTGCCAAGATTTCCTAATTTTATACCAACTTACATGATTTACGAGATCCATACACCTTTTTCCGTAAACCAATAACCTAAAACAGATTGATCATCATCAATTTGAGTCTAATACTCATTAATAAAAACCCATAAATTTGTCCGATTTGAATCAAAAACAAATTTACAATTTTTTTGGTTAATACGACCATTTCACATTTTTAGAAGTAAAAATCCCGGTATAAAGCCTTGCACGAATATCGAATTCTTAATTTCTCATAGAAATTCATCAATTTCTATTTATTTGGCTAAAATAATATTTTTTTGAATTTTTTTGCATTTTTTGGAATCTTTTCTTATTTTCCAGCTTTTGTTTTATATATTTAATTTGTGAAGAGGGGTTTGACCCCTGAACTGGACAGATTCGAAGATCAAACCCCCTTCTTCTTCAATGTCCCCTCTGGCTCTGCTCATCACAACCATTTTTGTTTGTCTTTTCTTCGATTGTTCACCTAAGGCTTTCTAGGAGGGGAGACGACCCCCTGTCATCTCCTTCCTCGGATAGGTCAAGCCTCCCATTCCCATCTCCATGCAACAACAACCTAACTAAAAACAAAAAATCAACAACGCAATGACAATGACAACCTACAACAACAACACAACAACTCACCTCAGTCTCGATCTTTTTTCGCTTCTTGGTCCCAATCCTCCGCAGTATCACCCTCTTGATATCTCTGTGGTTTGAGCTCTCTTATAATTGTCGAAATGAGTTAGGGTGAGGCAATGATCCATTTTAGAGATAAATATTAAATTTTCTCGAGATTTCATTACACCAATCTCGAGGCGAATATGATGGTATGTACAAATGAGGCAGTTGTGTTTTGGTTTGAAGACAAATATGAGATTTCCTCGATATTCATATTGCACGAGTCTCAAGGAAAAGCTAATGGTTCATTCATTTTCATTTATATTTTAATTTTTCTCGAGATACGTGTTGCGTATCTCGAGGTTGATCTTGTGGCTATTAACAAATCATTACATTCTGATCGACTTACATGAGATAAATACAATTTTTCTCGAGGTCGATCAAGAGAACAAAAATTTAAAGTGACACTTTCATATCACATGCCTACTGATTCTTTTTGTGATGTGATGGTATGCATCTCGAGGCATGAATAACCTTATAAAATCACCAATGTTCAACCCATTCACCTCCTCGCCACTCATGTTACGCGTATCTCCAGGCAAGTCCAATGTATCATTTTATCCGATTTAAACTATATGATTCATTTATATATTTATATATAATATAAATATAAATAAATTGCATTTCGCGCTTATAAATTCGATGTGCGCCCCAACGACCACCTTCGGGTCTGCACATTATTGTACGTCCCACGCGTGTCACCCTCAACCCCGCATATCCCTAGGCACCCATAAATTATTAATTATTTTCAATATATATAGACATAAACTACTTATACGCCTTTGTTCACGCATTTGTTATTTTCTTTGTATGCGCAGCTAAGTATACCTCAGCGTGCACATTGCTCCACATCTCATGCGTGTCCTTTAATGCTCAAAAACTTATTATTTATTTATTTTCAATATATATACAACTTATATATAAGCCTATATTAACACGTTTATGACTTCGATGTGCGCGCCAACGAGTTCAATTGGGCGTGCACGCTACCCCATACTTGTGTTTCATTTTTTTTTCCCCGGGTTTTCCACAATAGGAGTTGCTCTTATATAAAATAATGATTTATACGATGACAAATTTAAATTGTTTTAATTGTTTTTTTCTTTAAGACTTCCACTGTTGTTTTTAATGCTACAAAAATAATTAAACTGTCGAACTAATTGCTTAATGAATGGAGTTAACACGCGTATCGATGAGTCGTGTTGTGAAAAATGGCGTCGGTGGCGCATGGGACCCAGTGGGTCAAGGATCGGACGAGACAGCTGGGCCAGCGCCTCCCCACGTGGCGACCTTGGGATTTGGGGCCGCTCATCTTAGGCATCCAATAATTCATCAATTATTCAATTATAGGCTAATTAATCTGATTAATTCCAATTAATAAGACTACAATCCATACAAACACCAAACGACACGTAAACCCACACACACGCTAATTGAAATAAGTCGGGCTTAACCATGAGCCTAACTAAAGTTAATTAAAAATTGGATTAACACTAATCACCTACTTAAGGTAACGTGTTGTTACAATCTCCCGAATTTAAGACAATTTGTCCTTGAAATTAAAGGAAATGTACAAGTTACTAATAGTTTCAAAGAGAAATGAAAATTGCTTTTTCAAGTATAACTCCCTTTCCCAAGTGAATCCAAGCCCCCTGTGTAAAGTGACGGCAATGCCACAGCGCCAATGTTTCTTATGTTTTTCTCCTTTTAGTGGACTCGACGCCACCTATGTAGTTCTATGACATTGTCTATGTTAACCTCATAACGCCACCATTGGATGTACAACGTCACTTGTCTGCACCTCATTCTTTGATCTCAACCTTGGTTTTATGTTTTTTCTTCTCAATTCATCATGAATTCACTCATTTGCCTCTTTTATGCCTTGTAGACCTGAAAATATAGAAATACCATCAATTAGTGCTCATTCTGGGATATTTAGACCAATTTTAAAACTAAACTAGTCCTTTATATAAGTCTAATTAAGCACATATCAAATACCCCTAAACTAGGGATTTTGCACGTCCCGAGCAAAAATGTATTCTACTAAAAACTCATACTAATGCTACTTATAGTTCATTACTCATTTTACATAGTTCATGGAGTATTCTTTAATTCAAATAAGTTCAAGTTAATAATCCACTCAAGAGCTTTTGTTCATAGAAACTAGTACTTTTAAAACACGTAGCTTTAACAACAAATATAATTCATTTTCGAAACTTAAAAGTAGCTCACAGTCAAGACCATCACTACTTACAAGTTTACTTTACCTCTACATTCAAGCAACAAGTGTACAATCTCATGATTTCTCATTAAGCTCAAGAATTCACAAATAAGCATAGATCATACTATTTTTGTAGACTTTAATACTTCAAGAGTCCATAGGACTTCATATGGTTGGAAGGAAAACTTAACTCAATTAAGTTACTTACACTCGAGCTAAGCTTTTCATTTGAAAAGTTTTTATTGACTTAAGCCCTTATTTTTTATTTATTTATATCTCTCTCTTTTCTTTTCTCCTTATGTTTTTTTAGTTGTACAGGCCTTGCTTCTTTTTCTTTGGATTCCATTTTTTCTTACTTTTTTCCAACCATCAAGTATTGTACTCTTTTCTTGTAGAACTTGTGGGACTCCCTAATTTTTTATTTAAATCTCTTGTTAGCACTTCTCACTTTAATTTTTATTAAGCAGGTTTTAATTCCAACTTTTCATTAAACACCATGCCTATCTTTCCCCTTTTAGTACTAAGTCTTTATTTGCGTTATACTCAACAAATATTCATACTTATTATATAATTCTTTAGAGATCTAACTCTTTCTACAAGAAGTGTTTTGGTATTCTTCTTGCTTTGGTTTCAAGTTCATGGTCTTTTGTAATTCTAAGTTTCTAATCATAAAATTATACCATTTTTTGCTACAATTCTTATTTTCTTCAAAAAGTAATAACATTCTCTTAAGTTTCATATCAATAAGATACTTATATTCTTACTCATCCTTACTTTATTCACTCATTACTATACTACTATATATAACATAATCTATACTACAAATACACATTTAAATAATAAGTAAATGAAATAGAATTAAACAAAATACACTACCATTCTTCCTCTTTAACTGCTTCAAAAATAAATTTTACGACCATACATACAATGTTTATCCTTAATTCTTCATTTCTTACCACTATCCATAAAACCTTGTCCTCAAGGTTTACAAATAAGCCTAAAATATAAAAACACCAGATAACACAAACTTATAAATATAATTTGATAACCGCATAATAATAAACATAAAAATACATAAAATAAAGTTTAAATAACTACTAAGGTGTCAAATATCCCAAACTAAAAAAATAATCAGTATTAAAATATCTCTCAACTCTCTATGATCTAGAGAAATCCTAAGACTTAAACTCTAGGACTGCGCATTATCCACATTATCATCATCCTCAGCTCCAGCAAAAAATGATGTCAAAGTACAGTCCACTCTTTTGTTCCACACCACTTCAGGATTAAACATGTAGTTCTGTGTCACCGAAAATCTAATAGACTTGTCAGTAGGTCTCAACCTTCTGCTCCTTTCATATCTAGCCATGCTTCTCGGATGATCTGCAAAAAGCATAAAATCTCGCTATCCATTCGGTCTATCTTGAATCCTTCTCTACCAATCTTGCTCAATTATCCTCAAGGTTGTATGATATTAAGCTCTATCATCTCTACACTACCTCTGCATTTCAATAATCCATAACTTATGCCATCGTGAAGTCAAATCCTCAAGTAGTGGTATCAGTGCTTGTGGTGGTGGAGGTGGTGGAAAAATCTCAGGACCATACAAGTCCTTCTCTCCTATCAAATGGGTCTACAAAGTGGTAACGCATTACAAGTTCTAGTTGGTTATCCTCATCCTCTCCATATCTTTCATTCTTCATATCTTAGGCAAACTCTATCGCTATTGCTTCAGTTGCTACTTGATCATCGGCTTCCTTGGCTAACAACACGACATCAAGTCTATCCCTATCTGCAATCTCTCTCTCTCATCCTCAGAGTCCTTATATCCATTAGGTGATTTCATTTTCAACATAAACTCCTCATCAATTACTGCTTGGGATTCCATATCAAATCCTTCATCTTGGACAAATCTTTCTCTATCCTTCAAGCACATCTTGATTATGAGGATTGGAAACAACAACTTGTTATCTCTCTAAGTCAAGATTGACTCCCATAAATTCTTGAAAATAATTTTCCCTATATTATTCTTTATAATCTCATATAAACTAGCCGCCTTGGGTTTGTTTATTTCAGCTTGTTGAGTAGTCGAGTATAACGAAGGAGTAATAAAATGTTGCTACATTTTATACATTTTCAGTACACTCCCCTTCTTAATGTGCTTTGGCACATTCTCCGCTCCCATTATCTATCCCCATTGTCCTGGGACAATAAATGCTCTCTTTATGAATTTAAAAGGAAATGGGTTATAGGGTCTCTCATATAAATCAACTAGGAAGGTTTGTGGGCCTCCATTCCTACTTAAGTAGTCTAGCCCATAGATACCATTTATGTAGTGCTCATTAAATGGGACATCTACTCCTTTCACCCATAAATGATCTCCTTTTTGTGTGAACCTCGAATTGGCATAAAATTTTAAAACTATTTCGCGCACTCCCCAAAATTTATTATTCCTATATTCTTGTATGAATTGCTCCCATCCCCATTGCTTAATAAAATTTTTCACTCTATTATCGTATTTTGTTGGGAGGTTTATGCCTTTCTCGTAGATAAAATCTCTATTCTCTATAGTTTCATATCTCTTTTTTTCATATCCGCACTAATATAGAACTTTGATTTGAATGGTCTCAGGGCATCCTTATTTCGAGCTCTCGAGGTTGATGCCTCATTGTCATTAGCCCTAACTTCACTAATTTGACTTACTTGCTTCATTGTTCTTGCTAATTTCTCAAAAACTCACAACAACTACAACAAATCAATAATGGGGTCGTCAAATCACCTATAATCAAAATTTTCTTTCACAAGGGTCATTCATTTGCCAATTAACTAAAAAAGACAAACACCACTCCACAATGATGCATATTATGCTCTAAATACACACACCACTTCAAATTCCTATCTAAAAACCTGAAATTCCATAATCCATTGAAATTTTATGTCTAAATCAAAATTCAAAACATAACCAATTAAATTGAAATTTTACCTCAATGTCGGAGTACTTCTGCCGTAGAATACTTCTCCAAGCCTATATCAATCAAAACCCTCTCACTTTACTCACAAATTACGACCCTATTGCTCTCTTGGTTTACTTTTTAAAACTGATGCCCTAGCTCTCCTCTTTTGTGCAAATCCACAATGTGACTTCCTGTTTCATTCTTGATCACTAGAAACACTCTTTACTCACTCAAATTAATGTTTTTGAGGGATGTATGCTTAGTTGGTGGTGTTTGGAATAGGTTGCAAGTGTTAATTTGAGATTTTAAAAACCCTTTTCGACGTCGATGTCGTCCTTTATAGGGCACGACGCCACCACAGCGTGGGTACGACGTTGAGCTTACTAAGAGCTTAACTTTCTTAAGTCGACATTGTCCTAACACCACCTGTGTTGGCTCACGTATGATGTATTTAATAACCAATAAGGATAATGCCTACGTGCAGGACATTAGCAAAATTGTGAACCTAGATATTGCAAATTCATCACCAAAGTCGCAGATTATTTATAGACATGAAAACATTCGAGTCTCAAAATCTTTTAGTAGGTAAAAGTTGTTCCTATTTGTATTAGCTTTATAATGCCACAAGAATTAGCCATTTTATATTTAAAATGAGGAAGTTATGATAAAAATATGGTGGCTGGTTCATAACAACAACATGTAGAATTCCCAATTTTGTTTTACAACTTCATGAATTTCAAGAATTCATAACTTAATGAAAACAAATCTAAATCAAGAACTTCGTTATTATAGAATTAGTGGATTTCACAAAGAATCTAAATATAGAATTATATTTTGAAAACAAAGTCATTTACCACTTAAATTACTGAAAAACCAGAACTGAAGCAAAAACCTACAATTTTTGTTTGAATTTCACAAAGTGGAGATGGAGATTGGTTTACCTAGTTGTATAGCTTCTTAACTTGATCAATCTCCCTTCAACTCTCCGAATCTCCTACAGCAAGATGTTGAATCTCTACTCCAAATCTCTTTCCCTCTTTCCCTCCCTCCCTCTCTCTCTATCTCCCATTTGCATGAAATAAAATGGTTGTTTGCATGAAAAACCCACTAAATCAATTTATATAATGGTGTGGTTCATTGGTGGCCCTTGATCTTATGTAAACATCCATCACTAAGACAATCTAATGACTTACATCTTAGTCCAACATCCAAGTAAAGCATCCATGCTAACACCATACATATACCAAGTTACCTTGTGATTGTGACAACACGCATCCCGATGCATATTAATGCTTGTGATTTTATTTTCTTAACTTAGGTCACATTTATACAGTCTCAGCTATATGCACATTAAATTAGTTATTTTAATCACATATAACTAATTTAGGACTTATCACATCACTCTATACCTCGATCTTACATCAACACGCATATCGAGGCATGTCTTCCCTTGTATCTCGATGTCTATATATAAGTAGAAGTGACTCAATAAGTCTACACATATACAATGCACTAAGCAACCATTATACTAAAAATAATATACTACTCGATTTTCGTGTCGAGTGTTAGGACCGTATACCCACTCTCGGGCCACGTCACGAGTCGGCGACCTTTAATTAGGGACTAATCCACTATTAGAAATTTAGGTCATTATTTCTATCTAATAAAAATAAAATAACTAAAATTTAAAAATTAAAATTAAAAACCCTTAGGTTGCCTCCTATTAGTGTTTCGTTTAATGTCATTAGCCAAACGCCTTTTTGCTTGTTTTAGTTTGAGTCTAGATCAAGTAGCTCCATCTTCAATTCTGAGATGATGATGTTTCACTTGTTTAGATGGACTTCTTTTCCTTCCACAAAAATAACCTTCTCACTCTCCTCATTGATGTCAATACTCATGGTTATCTTTCTCTTTTCGATTTTCATGATAGCATTTGCCGTAGTTAAGAATGGTCGTCCAAGTACCATAGATACATAATTAATTAATTTATGGTCGATGACTTCAAAATCAGTGATGAATGTGAACCTCCCCACTTTGATGGCATGTTCAAGATACGCCTAATCGTTGGTACCAACTTACCATCTACCACTTGCAACTGTGTTCCCTCTAGACAGTTAATCTTCAAATCCACCTTTAACATGAAAAAAAGTGGCATCACATTTATAGAAGCTTCTGAATCACATAACACATCCTTGAATATTGTTCCATTAATGTTTATGTGGATGCATATATCTCCTGGATGTTCCTTTTTTATTTGTTAGAGTTTTGGCATGAACTTGAACTTGGGTTCCACCTTCTTTGGTGCCACCTTGATTAGATTCTCCTTGAACGACTCAACAGAGGCTCCTTCCTGAGGTTGCTTACTCATTCATTATTTCTTTTCCTTATTTTTTCTCACACTGTTGATCTTTGGTTGCTTAAACCCTTCGAGTTCTTCATTTCTCACTTCAGTTGATGGTGTCTTCATACTTTCAAACTCCCCAACTCTCTTAACTACTATCATATTTACTTTATCTAGCTTAGTCACCACTTGTATAGAACTTATGTTCTCATTTGGATTTGTGAATGTGTCATTCAGATTTTGTCCTTTCTCCTCAAATTCAATGCAATTGCTAGCTGACCGATTTGTCTCTCCAAATTTTTAATGGATTGGTTTCTTTCATCATCCATTCGCTTAAAAGTTTGCTTCATATTCTCCATCTCTTTCTCATTCCTCTCATGCGTTCTCTATTTTTTATATCAATGGCTTGCAAGAATCTCTTAATTGATTTCAACGAAGTGGTTTCTTCACTTAGGCCTAGCTTCCCTTGTTGGACTTATTGATCAAAACCTAAAGGTATCTTTAGCGCATTATCATGGTTTTCATATGAAAAGTTCAAGTTGTTATATCTTTGATAATATCTTTGAAAATACATTCCTCTCTACTTGAAGTTAATTTCATAATTCATATTATTCATGAAGTTGACATCTTCAAACTCCATCCCTTGTTGCATATCCAATGGATTAACCAACATTGCTAGGCAATTAACAGGCTGTTGAATTGCTTGCACTTGTGGACTTGATTATCCCATTTGTAGCTTAGTCATCTAACTACTCAAGTTAGATAATTGTGCCACGATCGTTACATTTGAATCAATTTCAAAAACTCATGCAATTTCTCACTGTAAAATGAGTTCCTATTGTGGAATTATGGGACATAAGATCTAGAAGATCTAGTGTTCTATCTTCATTCTTAGTTAGTAGATAACCACCTGCTGCGACATCCACTAATGTCCTTGTACCATGATTCATTCCATAGTAAAATATTTGCAATTGTGCCCACTTTACATATTTATGATTTTGACATCTTCTCGGTATCTCTTTAAATCTCTTCAAAGCCTCACCAAAAGGCTCGGTATCATCTTGCTTGAATTGGTTTATCTCCAATTTCCTTTCACTAACTTTCACAGAGGAAAAGAATTTCTTTAAGAATCTTTCATTAATATCCGCCCATGAAGTCATGCTTCCTGCATTCAGTCCTTGAAACTAAGATTTGGCTTTTCCGTTTAATAAGAATGGAAAAAGTCTCATCCTGATCACTTCTTACATAACTCTAGTAATGTGAAAAGTATCACACTTCTCCAAAACTTTCTCCATATGTGCAATTGGGTCCTCGCTTGCTACCCTATTGAATAAGTTATTTCGCACCATATTCATGAAAGACTGTCTCAACTTAAATTTAGTGGTGTCAGCTAGAAGCCTCATCACTCCATTGTATTTATCTTGCACTTCTGGTTTGAAGCAATCTTGAAGTCATTTTTGTCATATTTCTCTATCTTGAATTACTAGATCACCTTCGGGTTTATTGTTCCCTCGGCCCTAATTTTGGTTTTAGTTTCCTCCGTGATCATCCGCCATCTTAGTCCCTTTCTTCTTCTTTCCTTTGTTTGTTTCGTCAACGTTTGGATCGTAAGGCACTAGTCGTAATCACCTTGACGACGCATGCACTATTTGTTCCCTGAGAAAAAAAACACAAAAAGATCAAGTACAAATTGTCAAACTAGAAACTAAAATTTATTTATAAACTTATAAGTAAATTGTTGAAAATAAAATTCTTAAAAATTATGTAAACTAAACTAATTGTGGCTACCTATCCTTGGCAACGGCGCCAAAAACTTGATTGTAAGGCACTAGTATAACGGTTCAATTGTAGTACTAATATGATCAACAAAGGTTAATTGTGGATATCGTTCCTCTAGGAAAGGTGTAAATGGACACAATTACTTAGTCAAGTTCATTATATTGTTAAGGTCTATTTTTGATTGATTTGAACTAAACTACTCTAATCTATAAAACAATGTAAATCAAGTTATATTCTTATATTGAGAAAATAGTTCACAACTTCACCTAGGTAATGAATTACTATACTTCCTGTATCAAACTTCCTCTATCTTTCTTATGTGTATGCAATGCATAATTAGAACATACATATTTCCTTAATATTCACTTCAACCCACTATCATGGTGAAAAAGACCCTAATGTCCAAACTAGAAATCCATATATCAGTGTGAATAGTGTAAGTCTTACATACTATTAAGTACCAAATCTTTAGACTTATAAACACTTAAGTTTACTATACATGTCTCACTAATCAACAACTATCTATCGATATTATATATTTTACGATTATGTTGTTCATATCCAGCTTAAAAGCTTTGATGGCCATGGTAACTTCTAAAACTCCTAATCAATAGACCCCTAATCAACAAATATATGATTAAGATGTTTATACCATAGGATCCATTGATCCCCAAGATAAAATAGATAAAATAGAATACTCACTCATCATCATAAAGAAGACACAAATCATGGTTTTCAATGTAATCTAAGATTAAATCAAATAACTTTAATTGAATCAAAGAACAATACCGAGTCACCACAATTGGAGTCCTCAAAGTATCTCCTTCAAAAGCTCTTCTCAATACTCAAATTAATGTAAAACTATGCTAATTTATCTTCCTTCCTTGATAATATATTGTATTCTAAAGTGGTGGCTTAATTTTTCACATTCTAATACCTATTTATACTTCTTAGACTCCAAAAATACAATTAGAAACATAATAAACAATTCCAAATGAATTAGAAGTTCAAAACTTTGTATTTTTTCTCTTTTGACAGTGTATGTAAGTGAATCCATGCCCCTTGTGTAAAGTGACAACATCGCCACAATGCTAGCTTTCCTATGTTTTTCTCCTTTCAGTAGATTGGCATCACTTGTGTAGTGCTCCAGTGCCATCTGTATTAACCCCACAGCCCCACCAAGTTAACTCGTTTGCACCTCATTCTTTGATCTCCATGCTTTCTCCACGCCTTATGTTCATTCTCTACGGCGTCACTTGTGTCCTCCATGGCGTCAACCTTGGTTTTCTACTTTTTCTTTTTATTTGATCATAAACTCACTCCTTTTCCTTTTTATGCCTTATAGACCTAAAAATACATAATTACCACCAATTAGAGCTCATTCCAAGATATTTAGACCAATTATACAACTAAACTAGTCATATATAAGTCTAATTAAGTGCTTATCACTTACTTGTAAGATTTGGTGAAAAAATGATCTTTCGATTCAATGATTAAATGCATACATACATCAATCTTTGTCTTCTTGACCTAGAACTTTCATTACATTTTTTTTACAAAGTATTTACTTCACCTTTGTTCTCGTATTCATTTATTAATAATTAAGTAGTTTTCAATTTGGAATAGTTTACTTTAAAACCCCGTTTATCAACCTAAATTTATCCCTAGTCCATGTGGCTTCGACTCCGTATTTATCACAACTGCAAATTCCATAATAGTCTGCTAAATTGGGATTATTTTTGGTGCGTTCGATTGCACATCAAAAAAGTTAGTGGAACCTGAAAGGGAGAGAATTTTAAGGGTAAAAAATCATCATAACCACCTATTTTGTGGCATCACTCTATTCCTGAAGATGAACTAGGATCAGAGGACACTGAGGATGACTTTGAAGAGGTTGAGCAACTGACACCTGTCGAGTGTGTACGATAATTTCTCATTTACATTATACTTTAAATATTTTGTTGTAGTGATAAATAGGAATCGTCTCCATAGGGATTTTGCAAATTCCTTAAAAAAAGATGTTTTTTTTTTTATTTTTTATTTTTTATTTTTAAATTAATAAAAATAAAATTTAAAATTACTAAACTTACTTAAGTAACACAAATCGAAGTAATTAAATCTAAAATCAATTCAATGTAATAAGTCTTAATAATAAATAAATATCTAAACAATCCTACTAAACAATGAAAAATAGATATATTTTGCACTCCAAAAATGTTACTCAATTCATACAGTCATGAATGAACTTTATAAAGTGTCCTAGGTCATTAAACCTCAATCATAAGTAAGTAAACAACCTTTAGCTAGCCATTTGATCTTCTTATATCAGTGGAAAAGCATTGTTCTAATTTTATTAAGCAAACCCTTTCAAATACACAACAACATTAACTTCACACAATAAAACCGCTTTAAGTTTTTTGAAAATATCGAACTACTAAATCTAACATCTTCAGAAAGCCACTTCAACACTAGACTTGGATCTCAAATTCACCTATGACGTCTAAACAGTGTTTGCCTTTCAAACGATCCTAACTACTACTTTAAATATATAATGAATCAAAACATCACATATATATTGGCCACAATGCAAATAATACTCAAATCCATTATTGCGATCCATAAATAACAATCTATAAAAACAATGAATCAAAGAATACGATTTGTTTAAAGCAGTAAGTACATATTCATCTCATCATGACTACATTGCAAAATGGATCTAGTTCATGTTTGCAGTTTTGTTTAGATTAACAAACTACTCACTCATGATGGAAAATAACAAAATAAATTCAGAATTAAGACTTAATTAAAATTAAATTGATAAAAACTTGAATCTTCTTAAAAAATTTAAAGTAATAAAGAATGGCCTCCAAGCTAAAGCAAAAGTCATAAAACTAGTAAAATGCCATAATTTTGTAATCTAGGATTTTTATTGATATTATATTAGGTAATACATATCCTAAATCGACTTAAAATCCTTGTTGTAATCCAAAATCTTCAAATTCGCACCCAACGATTCCTAGCGATTTATGCGAGTCAGGAATCGCTGGAAATGTCCATAATCTGAAGCTCACTGGTCGTTTCTTTTATCCTCCGATTTAGACAATGATTTAGTGCCTCTTAGAATTGCTAGTTCATAATTCTAATTTTTCTTTGATTCTTTAGTGATTATTCATGCAATCTTTTAACTCGGTCAATTCTTTCATTTTCCTCCATTTTTTTTTCTTTCTTCGCATTCTCCATTAATTACTTAAAATATTAAAAACATGAGAAAACCCCGTGTAATATAGTATTTTACATCTAAAATTGTCATAAAATGAACTATAAAACACATCTAATTATTTATATATATATATTAATGACCTAGGTGTCTTCACCCTTTGGCTACGACTAATCCCTCAGGGTCAAGTCGGTCTTACCAAACCTATTGGTTGGGAAAGTCCACTAAGAAATAGTTTCATTGTTGATGCAAGGACTCGAACACGTAACTTCCTCCTCTTGAAGAAACCCACATGCCAAGTTCTTACCACTCCGCCATCCTTGTTAGGTAGTAAAATATGTCAAATAATTGACTTGTCAAATACCTCTAAACTTAGCACTTTGTCATCCCGAGCAAATAAATACTCTCAAACAAATCCTATTTTTTCCCTCGTTTTGATTTCATAATTATATACTCATATTTTTTTAACAAAAATGATGTTATAAATGAAAAACGTTGCCTTAATAAAAGTAAAAATTGTGATAGAATAAAAAGAACTAAAGAATAACCATTTTATTTGACATTTCAACCTCCTAATTGTGCAACACACCTCTAAATTGAAAGTTAAACCAATCACTAAGGTTAAGGCATTACATAGGTTTTCTCAATCTCCCCTAACATGCATCAAGCTTATAATGACTAATATAGAATCTCTAGATGCAAAAATTATTAAATCAATCTCATTTTCAAACGATACTTAAAATATCACCATAATCAAAGTTGATAGGAACTCTTATTCACTAATGATCATCATGTCGTATTCAAATGGTGGAATAAGAGATACTTCACTTAACTTAGCTATAAGCATTCGAGCTAAATCTTTTATTTAGATAGTTTTTCATAAATATTCTTTAATTTTTTATATCTCTCTTTTTTCTTTATACGAATCTATTCTACTTTTTCATATTGTATTAATACGATTCCCTGCTTCTTTTCCTTTAGAATCCGCTATTCATTTTATATGAATCATTCCTCTCATTTTTTTCCACCACTAGATTCTCTGCTCCTTTTCCTTTTGAATATGTGGATCTCTTTATTTTTTCATTTATAAATCTTATTAGCTTTTTTCACTTTCAATATAGTCAAGTAGCATTTCCAACTAAGTAAAGTGTATTGGTTATTTCCTATTTTTCTCCTTAATTATGGCATAAGTTATTTTCAATACATATGTATAAATAAAATATTTGATCAATAATCTTTGTATAACAAGATTCTTAGAAAATATGTCTTGTTTATCTTGCACTATCATTTCAATCTTCTACACATTATAATGTCTAACACAAAGCAATCAATATCCTTTAAACTCCTCTGGTGCATACACAACCGAGGTTATGTCAAATAGGGTATAACAATTATTTTCTATCATAAAATTTCTACTTTCATTGGTAATAATAATATATCACTTCAATTTAGAATCCAACTTATATTCAATTCATCTATTCCTAACTAAATTAAATGAAAATGAAGATATATTACCTAAATTTATGGAAAAATTGAAAAACTTTCAATCAAATAAATTCTACCTCTCAAGTCTTCTTTACATGACTTCTTTATAGTTCACTTCATTCCAAACCTTTGTCCACAAGGTTTAGAAATTAAGTGGGGTTTTCAGCGAAACAAAACAAAAATACCTCGTAAAGCATAAAAAAATTGAACATGAAATATAAATTACTTTTTAAAATTTAAACAATAATCATCATATAAAAGAAATATATTATGGATAACACATTCATTCTCATCAAAACTCAAATAGAGTTTACATTTCACACATCATAAATAATCAAATACTTCAAAATTACAAAGTGTTATGTGCAGAAGTGAATTCTTCATCGCTCTCTTTAGCTTCATCTTCATTCCTCAGTGTAGTAGGTTAGGAAGTGTAGTTGACAACAGGGTTATGAACTCCTGATGGAAATCTCAACTGCATCAAAAGAACATCGATGTTTCTCCTATAATCTCGTAACTTTTCCATCCTCCTCTCCAACATAAAGTGGTGACATGCCAGAGTTCTTTCATTTGCTTCTAACATCTCATTATTCTTCAAGATTTTCTTCTCATTGAGTTCAAAAGTTGAAAACAAAGTATATAAAAAATCCTTTCCCTATAGGACTTTTGGTACATATAGAACTACTCCATGCCACTAGAAAATATGCTTGAATTATCAGATTCGATGCTCGCCTAATTTTTTCTTATATAATTACGTGGAGTCATTGCCTATTAGTCTAGTCTTTAAGTCTATACCTCCTTATCTCATTGGTCCCCCTCTCTTCATATGAATCATTATACTATTCAATGCCCTTACCCTCTTAATTGCAACATCTGTGATAGTTTTCTAAGGTAGCACATTGAATTGCCTGTCATGTAAACCAACCATGGCTCTCGTACATAACTGGGTGTCAAAATTGGGAACATTAGGTCGTTGTGTTTCCTAGACAACATTGCCTGTCTCATTGCATTGTGAGTTACATGTCCAATAATATGGTAAAGTAAAGCGCCTTCATGGTTGCCCATTTCAAAATGTTACTTGGTATAGTATAGGAAGGCGTCTATGATGTAGCTTCAACCCTTAGTAATTCTCCTACAATTGGTGGTATCGATGATCTTTGGGTGACCTTTGATATCTAGAACAAGTCCCCATCCAAGAATAACCTATAAGGCTTATTAAATTTTTAAGTATGGGTAAACATCTTTCATTCGGTAATGCCAGCTGGGATAGTCGATATTCTCATGTCTAACGCTAAGCTTGGGAAGTTCATAATGTATGTTCAGTGTCATTGGTGAAATATAAACCTTCTTTCCTTGAACTGTCACTTTGTAATAATTTCGACTCACATATTTGTTAGCGCGGAATTGGCGAACTAATTTTGAACATCTTATCTCTAATTTTCCTTCGTAATCCCTAAGAAGGTGTTCCCACTCTCTTTCCCATACTATGCTCACAACGATATCTTCATATTTGTTCACATTGTGGATTTGAAGTCCTCTATTAAGAATGATAACTCTTTTCATATCTCAAATGTATCTATTATGTGCTTTGGGACCGAAAATTCTTAAGGGGTCATATGTAGGTCTGGGTCTAGGTAGTTAAAATCCTCACCAGAGCTAGGTGGACTAAATGTTCTCAAATAGGCCATTTTGGTTCTTGAATGTCTAATAATAACACACGTAGGTAGAATATATGTTTATTGACTCAGATGGTCTTTTTTGGACGTTTCTATCATAACCTCTTTTCCTTTCTCTTGTGCACTACTCCTACCCCTTCCAATACCTTATCTCACTATAGTGATCAAAATACTAATGTGAATTGATAAACCAAAATCATGTATTTGATAAAAATATATAGACTTAAGGCGGGAAAGTTATTTGGAAATCAAATTGCTATCACAAAATTTGAGAAGATTATGGATAAAGAGTAGATTTTTAACAAAAATTATTTGAGAATTACAAGGGTAAAAAATATGAGAACAAATCTATCGAATGCTCTTTCAAAACGAATTACACCTTTTTGTAGAAAATTCAATCTCAAATATTTTTCAAATACTCATTCGAAATTTATTATTCTTATTTTATTTCAAAATCATGGAATTTGTAAACCATCACTCATACTATTGCAATACCCAATCTAAAATAATTTGTTAGATCGAAATGGAGCTCGACAAGGAATATTCAAAATTAATTGAAGAATTTTCACAAATCTAATAAAAATTAAGATTTCAACAAAATAAAGTGCTAGGGTTGTGATATTTACCTTTTTGAGAGTGAATCTCTCAAGATATACGCTCTCGATCTCCTTTCACCTAATATTCCAAGCTCCAAATCCGAATTCCCCAAACCTTAGCTTGTTTCTACTCTCACAATTAGGATGTGCTTGGTGTTGAATGAAGGTAAGTGGAGATGGGAATCACTTATATAGACTAAGATTAAGATTAGGTGGGTTAAATCTTGGCAATGAATTGGGATTTTTATAAAGGGGTGCAATGGTTTGATGGTGTAAATGGGGTGCTAAGTGTGGCGATTTGGGGTTTGGTTTAGAAAACTAAAAATCATGCCTGGCGATTCCTATGTTAATGGAATCGCTGGGAATCACTACTTAAATCGAAAATAAGAGAGCTGCTGGAAAATTTGATGACTTGCTGATTTTACCAGTGATTCCTAAGTAAGTGGAATCACTGACTCTAATTTTACACTAATTTTCCTATGTTCTGCTACAGATTTTCCTAATAATTCCTAGTGTTATTGTAAATTGCTAGGAATCACTGAGCCTCAATTTTGCTATTTTGCAATTTTCTTTCATGAGTAACATATACATCATTCCTAAAAGTAAATGTAAATGTAAGATTGATTGAAAAGACTGAAGAATTTCATAATTTTCATCGGGATATGTACCCAAAACATAATTTTTTTAATGAATGAAATAGATAAATAAAAGCAATTTTATAATGTGAACTTACATAAAGGCCATCGAAATAAAAGCAACTCGATCATCCCCCTCTTAATGAAGCTACTTCGGAGCGTAACTTTCGAAAATAAATCTAAAAGAGAGTCGAAATGAAAGGGAATAAAAAACTATACTAAAGCTAGGTATCCTACTAAAGATTGAAATAACATGAAGAAATAACTAGTATGGGCTGCCTCACATAGAGCTCTGTTGTTTGTAGTCGTTTGATCGACTTATAGAGGAATCAATTTTTGTTAAGTGTGAGTGAATTAAACCTCACTTCTAGTGGTCCCTCTTCGAGAATGCTTTCACTAAGATCTGAGAAACGCCCATCACCACTGATCTCGTCACCGAGATTAAATTGCTTATCTTCCATCTCGTCGTCAAGCTATATCCCATTTATGAATGATACTACTTCATCACCCGTATTTAATGTAACTATATGCTTACATACATCGATCATAGCTTTAACATTTGATAAGAATGGTCTACCTAATAATATACGATCATCTGGGTCATTTAACGACATGATTAAGAAATGTGTGATGACGGTGAGCTGACCCACTCATACATGCACATTCTTTGGTATTCCTAAGGTGACTGTACAGGTAACATTTGGCTTTGACACCGTAACAGGGGTTTGCAATGAATCCTCAAATTTGATTGAAAAATCCAATGTTCAGGATAAGATTCATATCGGCTCTCAAATCAAGTCGAACTCCATAAATGGATAGCTCATTGATTTATAAGATGAGGTAGGTTTGCCATGGGTCCTCTATAAAGATTTTGGCAGGATTGCAATTCCCACCATACTCTTCACAATCTGATTCATTCTTGTCGCACTCGTATGGGTCCGGTGGGCTGTTTATCCATCTTTAATCTCTTGTTCATTTTATTTCTTGGTTTTTTAATCATCCATACATTGAATGTTTCACTGGAATTAACTTTCATGATATGCTCCTCCATGGTGTTAATTTCATTTACTGAGTTGTCAGCTGGGTCAAGATTAATGATCTTCATATCTTATAAGATAAAACTTTCATGATAAGTTTTTAGTCTATGAACATTAACTTTAAAACTCTCCCTGTTTCTCTACTTTCTATGTCTACAACACCATAGGAAAATATACGAGTAACTATAAAAGGTCATGTCCATCTCGAACGAAGTTTTTCGGGAAATAATTTAAGACGTGAACAAAAGAGCAAGACTTTTTGTCCTACTTCAAAATTCTTAGTATTCAATTTATTTTCATGGAGTACCTTAGTTTTTTTATAAATAGAAGCACTCTCATATGCGTCATTTCTCAATTCTTCTAACTCTTGGATACTGAGTTTATGTTGTTTACATGCATTATCATAATTCATATTACATGTTTTGATTGTCAACTATGCCTTATGTTATAATTCGATTGGTAAATGAAATGTTTTACCAAAAACTAGTCTATAAGGTGTCGTACCTCTAGGAGTCTTAAATGCAATCCTATGCACCCATAATGAGTATTCTAAATGAATACTCCAATCTTTACATGTTGGACACACTGCCTTTTCTAATATTAATTTAATTTCTCTTTTTGAGGTTTTGGTTTGTCCACTAGTTTGAGGGTGATATGCGGTAGATGTTCTATAGGTAACATGGTATTTGTGAAGTAAAGTAGCTACGATTCTATTGCAAAAGTGTGGACCTCTATCACTAATCACTGTTCTTGGTGCTAAAAAAACATTAAATATCCTTGATTTTAGGAGATTAACTACTATTTTAGAATCATTATATTTCGTGGCTATAGCTTCTACCCATTTAGACACATAGTCTACGACTAATAAAATGTAAATATTTTCATCAGATGGTGGAAAAGGTCTCATAAAATCTATTCCCCAAACATCAAATACTTTGCAAAATATAATAGGACATAAGGGCACTTGGCTCTTAAGTCTTAAGTTTTCGTTTCTTTGACAATTTGGACAAGCTTTGGAGTAAACATAATAATCGTGAAATAAAGTAGGCCAAAAGAATTTTGAGTCTAATATTTTGCGGGCTATACATCATAGACCAAAATGTCCTCCATAAGCATAAGTATGGCAATGAGCCATAATGGATTGTATTTCCATTTGTGGGATACATCTTTGGATGGTTTGATCGGCACAAAATTTTTCATAAGTAAGGACTCCCAAGGATAATGTTTAGAATCATATTTAATCTTATTCTTTTGGGCTCTCCTTAAATGAGGTAATTGTTAATTAGTAGTGAGGTAGTTGACTATATCGGCATACTTTGGGCTAGTAATAGCTATCTTATATAAGTCTTCATCAGGAAAATCATCTTTTAATGTTATTGGGGGTTCACAATTTTTTAGTCTACTTAGATGACCTGGTACTACATTTTCAGCACATTTCTTGTCTTTTATAGTGAGATCAAATTCATGTAACAATGAGATCCATCTTTCTTGGGGCATGTGCCCTAAGTTAATCCATCAACTGTCTTTATGAATACTTTTAGTCAATAAAATAGAGGATTTCATTAGTTGTTTATTATAATTAATTTACATGTTTACATTATAATAAGATCCATGGGTATTTGCAGAAATATCCTAAATGTCCCTAGTCGATCATTATACTGGGAACTATAATGAATTAAGACTAGTGTGAGTCTTGATTGATGATCATATGATGATTAAATGTATAAGGATACGAATCAAGATCACGAGTACTTGTTAGGGAACAAAGTACTGGATCGAACCGCTATGAGAACATCACATGGATTAAGTCATAGTTGTTTCTTATGATGGGTATATTTTTCAGTCCTCTGACTTGAGATTACCAGAGACTTCAACATTAGGAACACATTGATTTGACACAATCAAACGTTGTCTTTAACTGAACGATTATAAAGGTTATGATTGGTTATTGTGTGAGCAATGCGATGAAGTTGTGTAATCGAGATAGAATTTGTCCCTCTCATATAAAGAGAGATATCCAGTGGATCACTCGATGTGTTAGACTGTTAAAAGGCCTAGTCTAAGTGAATTGATATTGATCAATGTCACTTGGATGTTTTCAGTCTACCTAGAGATCGAGACTAGTACGATTGAACATGTTGGATGACAATTCCATGCCTTATGTTTGATCAAAAGTATATCGTGTGACAAAAGGATGTTGTATACACTATTGATTAGGTTGTATCGATTTGATATTCGTACACTTGGGTAGTCATAATGTCTTGCTAGAGGCCGCTTATGACTTGTATACCAAAATGTATTTTGGTACACTACCAACGTTGTATGAGCCTATTGGGTTGCACACTAAGAATGGTTTTGCGAGATTTTAAGATGGTTCAGAAAAATGAATTTTATATGATAAGATTCATGACAGAAACGTCCTTGTGGTGTATTACACTTATACTTCTTTAAGTAGGGGTATTTATGTAATTTACTTTACCGTCTATATGCAAGGGTTGTATAAATAAACGCTAAGTTAGAACACACACACGAAATATTAAGGGCCGAAACTATATTTTCGTTTTAGAAATGACTTAGGGTTTTCTGGTACGCTCTAGATCGTTTTAGAGAGAAACAAAAAGGTTTGGTATTCTCTTGAAGCTAGCACTTCGAATCTCGGCCGCCATTCGTGTGTGGACCGTTGGTAGACGGCGTTTGTCATTGGCAGCGCCTTAGAGATCGATAAGCCTTTAGAAAGGTATGATTAAGTTTTCTTGGTTTAAACGTTTTAATGGAATTCGATTCAGATATTGTTGGGGTTTTTGTCAAAATTGTTTTGAAGTCTCCACTACGTATGAACCCTAAAACCCAACAGTGGTATTAGAGCCTTCGAGTTCGATTCCATTAAAAACATTGCGTGTTTTCTTCTGATATATACATGATATATGATTGAAAGCATATTAATAATTGATGTATATGTGATATACATAAGTTTTATGTGAGATTTATTATCATGTTTTATGTATATGATACATATATTCGTGATTTATTTGAAATCAGTTTCGTACATCCTAGTAACCATGTTAGGTTAATTCGAATAATTTTAATGAATTGAATTTCGTGTTCTGTGATCCATGACACCATTAGGTATAATCTTTATTTTTTGTGTATTGATGCATGGATGAAATTTCTGTAATTCAGTATGCATATTTAGGTTACATTGTTTTAAGTTTCTTAAATTGTATAAGTATGAATATTAATTCGAAACTAATATGATTAGGTTCGATTGGGATAGTAGTTCATGATTCAATGACATGTTTGTGATTATTTGGATGAGGACCGAAATTGCAAATAATTAATCTTTGAAATTTTTTATTTATCTCTTTCTATCTATTTTGTTATGAAATTTTTATTTGATAAGAGATAGATAACAAATTAGATTAATAGATATTAGCAAAATCGATTTCGTTATCCCTATTGGATAGGAGATAAATATGGAGAATCTTGTTATTGGTGATATGCTAGGATTCAAATATCTTAAGTCCTAATGGATTAGGATAAGATGATTAGTTAGATGTGGCCCGGATTAATTAAAAATACTTTAATTGACTTAATATTGGAGAAACTAAGGGGTAAATTTAGGATAATAAAATCAGAGAAAAATATAATTTTCTATAGCGAGTTTTAATTTTTGGAATTGAAATTCGTCTTCTAAAAAAAAAAAAAAAGGGGGCGTTGCCCCCTGTACCTGTCCGCTGACCACCCTCTGACCGGCCAGCGGGTCCGCTTTCTAACTAATCCTAGCGCTCGGAAACTCTTTTATTAGTGAACAGTATAAAAATCTCCAAATTGTTTAGTGATTTAACAAATCAATAAAATATATGATATTTCATTGTTTACATAAAATCTCTAAAACTGAATAAAATCCCTCTATTAAATTTTAAGTCTCATGTCATCCATTTTAAACACTTGTCAAGGCCTCGATCACACTAATACAGTTTCATCCATAGCTGGGTGTATTGTGTTATCTTGGTGAGACAAGTTAGATAAGATTTACCTAAATGTTTAAAATGGTCCGACTTAATAAAGCTATCAAAATAGTTTTGAGCTTTAGGCACATGATGAGATAAAAACATGATAAGACATAAGATGTCCCGTATCTCATAAAAGTATCTAAAATTACATAAGATGTAATTGGTAACGGTTACCTACCTAAATAATCTAGTTCCGTGTTTCATGCCAAAGCTATCATAGAATTAGGTGAAATATGGATTTTAGTCCCCTAAATAAATAGTGTGTTTTAGGAGGGTTGTTAATTTAGTGGGAGTCTATTCCTCTATACTAAAAATAAACTTTGCATAATCTTTATTGTAAATCAATGGCCTCTTTAAGTAACAATAATCCCCTGTCCTTGAGATCCATCATTAAGAAGGATAAGCTATCTGGAACTAACTTTCTTGATTGGTTCAAAAACTTGAGAATTGTTATTAAGCATGAACGCAAGTTGTATGTCCTGGATGCTCCTATCCCTGAGGACCCACCAGCCAATGCTAAAAAAGCTATGAAGGATGCGCATAGTAAGCATGTCAACAATTCTACTGATGTTGCATGTATTATCTTTGGCAGTATGGTTCCTGAACTTCAAAGGACATGGAACTAATGGAAGCCTACGACATGGTCGTAACACTTGAAGGAAATGTTCCAACAGCAAGCTAGGCAAGAAAGGTTCGAGACAGTCAAGAACCTACATTCTTGCAAGATGACTGAGGGTGCGTCAGTTAGTCCTCATGTTCTGAAGATGAAGGGCTATGTTGACCAGCTTGATAAACTCGGATTTCCCATAAGTCAAGAGTTGTCTACGGATTTGATCTTGAATTCATTACGGAGAGTTACTCACAATTTATGATGAACTACAATATGAATAATATGGAGAAATCAATTTCAGAGTTGCATTTGATGTTAAAAACTGCTGAACAAAATATCAAGAAACCCTCTAGTAATGTGTCGATGGTCCAAAAGGGAAAGGGAATGAAGAAGAAAGGCAAAGGCAATGCTAAAGTTGCCAAGGCTGCAGCTGCACCTGTCGCAAAGCCAATGGAACAAGTTAAGCCCCATCTTGTTCCTGCTTCAAAACACCCAAAAGAAAAGGAAGGAAATTGTCATTTATGCCATGCACCTGGACATTGGTTCAGAAATTGCAAACTCTATCTGGAAGATCTCAAGAAGAAAGATGGTAGTGCGACTACCACTATAGGTATTTATGTTATTGAAATTAATTTATCTACTAGTGATTCTTGGGTATTAGATACCAGATGTGGATCTCACATTTGTATAAATGTGCAGGGACTCACGAAAAGTAGAAAGTTGAAGAAAGAGAAGTCATCCTCCGCGTAGGGAATGGAGCAAGAGTTTCTGCCATGGCTATTGGATCATATGACTTAGTCTTACCTAGTGGAATTATTTTAACTTTAAATAATTGTTATTTTGTGCCTGCCTTGAGCAGAAGCATCATTTATGTTTCATGCTTGGATATGGATGGTTTTGATTTTATTATTGCGAATAATAGATGTTCCATTTCTCGTAAAGGTATATTTTATGCAAATGCTGATTTGTGTGATGGTCTTTATATTCTAAGCATGAAAAGGTCCACTGATACTCCAGTCTTTAACATAAATACAAAGAGATTCAAGTTAAATGATTTGAATCAAACCTATCTTTGGCATTGTCGTCTCGGGCCCATAAATGAAGCTCCATAAAGATGGACTTCTATATTCATTTAATTTAGAAACATATGAAACGTGCATATCTTGTTTACTAGGCAAGATGACTAAAAGTCCCTTTACTGGGACACGGTTAAAGGGCAAGTGATTTATTGGGTCTAATACATACTGATGTATGCGGTCCTATAAACACAATGGCTAGAGGAGGCTATCAGTATTTCATTACATTTACTTATGATTTCAGGAGATATGGTTATGTATATCTAATGAAACATAAAGCTAAATCATTTGAGATGTTTCAAACATTTCAAAATGAAGTGGAGAATCAACTCGGTAAAACTATCAAAACACTTCGATCGGATCGAGGTGGTGAATATTTGAGCCAAGAATATGATGATCATCTTAGAAATTGTGGGATTGTCTCCCAATTGACTCCACCAGAAACTCCATAATGGAATGGAGTTTTTGAAAGGAGAAATCAAACCTTATTAGATATGGTTCGTTCTATGATGAGTCATGCAGATCTTCCATTATCCTATTGGGGTTATGCATTACAAACTGCAGCTTTCACTTTAAATTGAGTTCCTTCTAAAGCGGCTGATAAAATACCATATGAGATATGGTACGGGAAGAGACCTAGTTTGTCTTTCTTTAAGATTTGGGGTTGTGAAGCTTATGTAAAACGACAAGTCTCAGAAAAACTAGCACCTAAATCTGATAAGTGTTTATTTGTGGGGTATCCTAAGGAAACAAAAGGATATTACTTTTATAATCCCGCTGAGAATAAAATGTTTGTTGCTCAGTATGGTGCCTTTATGGAAAAATAGTTTATTTCAAAAGATACTAGTGGGAGAGAAATAAATCTTGAAGAAGTTCAAGAATCACAGATAAACCCTGAACCGCTACTGGAAGTTCGACAATTTTCTAAACCAGTTGAACCTCCACAAGTAATACAAGGCCCACGTAAATCTGGTAGGGTAAGACATGAGCCAGAGAGATTCGGATTTCTCATTACTGATAGTCGTGATGTGTTGCTTATGGATCAAAATGAGCCCACCACTTATCAAGTGGCTATGTCTGGACCAGACTCAGATAAATGGCTAAGTGCCATGAACTTTAAGATGCAATCAATGTATGATAACCAAGTTTGGAACTTGGTTGATTTACCTGAAGGTGGTAAGACCATTGAATGTAAATGGGTTTTCAAGAAGAAAACTGACATGGATGGCAAAGTGCATAGTTTTAAAGCAAGACTTGTAGTAACTGGTTTCAGGCAGACTCAAGGTGTAGATTATGATGAAACTTTTTAGCCAGTAGCCATGCTTAAATCCATAAGAATTCTGGTTGCCATTACTGCATATTATGACTATGAGATATGGAAAATGGATGTAAAATAGCATTTCTTAACTGAAGCTGCTTGAGGACAAATATATGACACAACCTGAAGGTTTTATACATCTTGAGAATTCTAGGAAGGTATGCAAGCTTCAAAGATCCATTTATGGATTAAAACAAGCTTCTTGGAGTTGGAATCTTCTTTTTAATGAAGCAATCAAGGATTTTGGTTTTATTAAGAATGAAGATGAGCCTTGTGTATACAAGAAGGTCAGTGGGAGTGTATTTATTTTTTGGTATTGTATGTTGATGATATATTACTCATTGAAAATGACATCCCAACATTGCAGAACGTCAGTCTTGGTTAGGGAAGTGTTTCTCAATGAAAGACTTAGAAGAAGCATCATATATCCTAGGGATAAGGATCTATAGGGATAGATCTAAGAGGCTAATCGGTCTATGTCAGAGTGCTTACATAGACAAGGTGCTTAATAGGTTCAGTTTGCAAGACTCTAAAAGAGGATTGTTGCCAATGTCTCATGGCACAAGTCTCTGCAAGATTCAATGTCCTAAGAAAAATGATGAACGAGACCGTATGAATAAGATTCCATATGCATCAGCTATTGGATCTATCATGTATGTCTTGTTATGCACTCGACTTAATGTATCATATGCTTTGAGCACTACAAGCAGATATCAGTCAGATCCTGGTGAAAGTCACAAGATAGCAGTAAAGAACATTCTTAAATAATTAAGAAGGACTAATGAAGTGTTCTTGGTCTATGGAGGTTTTGAAAATGATCTAGTTGTAAATGGTTACACAGATGCTAGTTTTCAAATTGATATAGATGATTTTAGATCGCAGTCTGGATATATTTTTACTTTAAATGAGGGTGCAGTAAGCTGGAAAAGTTTGAAGCAAGAGATCGTGGCGATTCTACAACGAAGCGAGAGTATATTGCGGCATCGATGCGAAAAGGGGGCAGTTTGGGTCAAAAAGTTCATTTCTGAACTAGGTGTGGTTCCAAGTATTGCTAACCCTGTTTGTTTGTATGGTGACAATAACGAGGCAATAGCACAAGCCAAGGAACCTAGATCACACCACAGATCCAAACATATATTCAGGCGTTTTCATCTCATCAGAGAAATTATTGAGTAGGGAGAAGTGAAGATTTGCAGAGTACCTAGTGAAGACAACGTTAAGGATCCATTAACAAAAGCTCTTCCACAAGTAAAACATGATGGTCATGTTAGATCATTAAGCATTTGATGCATTTATGATTGGCCCTAGTGCAAGTGGAAGATGTTGGGGCATGTGCCCTAGGTTAATCCATTAGTTGTCTTTATGAATACTTTTAGTTAATAAAATAGAGGATTTCATTTGTTGTTTATTATAATTAATTTACATGTTTACATTATAATAAGATCCATGGGTATTCGCAGAAATATCCTAAATGTCCCTAGTCGATCATCATACTGGGAACTATAATGAATTAAGACTAGTGTGAGTCTTGATTGATGATCATATGATGATTATACGTATAAGGATGCGAATCAAGATCACGAGTACTTGTTAGGGAACAAAGTACTGGATCGAACCGCTATGAGAACATCATATGGATTAAGTCATAGTTGTTTCTCATGATGGGTATATTTTTCAGTCCTCTGACTTGAGATTACCAGAGACTTCAACATTAGGAACACATTGATTTGACACAATCAAACGTTGTCTTTCACCGGACGATTATAAAGGTTATGATTGGTTATTATGTGAGCAATGTGATGAAGTTGTGTAATCGAGATATAATTTGTCCCTCTTATATAAAATCGATATCCAGTGGGTCTTTCGATGTGTTATACTGTTAAAAGGCCCAGTATAAGTGAATTGATATTGATCAATGTCACTTGGATGTTTTCGGTCTACCTAAAGATCGAGACTAGTACGATTGAATATGTTGGATGACAATTCCATGCCTTATATTTGATCAAAAGGATATCGTGTGGCAAAAGGATGTTGTATACACTATTGATTAGGTTGTATCGATTTGATATTCGTACAACTTGGGTAGTCATAATGTCTTGCTAGAGGCCGGTTATGACTTGTATACCAAAATGTGTTTTGGTACACTACCAACGTTGTATGAGCCTATTGGGTCACACACTAAGAATGGTTTTGCGAGATTTTAAGATGGTTCGAAAAAATGAATTTTATATGATAAAATTCATGACAGAAATGTCATCGTGATGTATTACACTTATACTTCTTTAAGTAGGGGTATATGTGTAATTTACTTAACCGTCCATATATAAGGGTTGTATAAATATACGCTTTAAGTTAGAACACATGTACGAAAGATTAAAGGCTGAAACTCTATTTTCATTTAGAAATGAATTAGGGTTTTCTGGTACGCTCTAGATCGTTTTGGAGAGAAGCAAAAAGGTTTGGTATTCTCTTGAAGCTAGCACTTCAAATCTCGGTCGTCGTTCATGTGTGGACTACTTATAGAGGGCGTTCGTCGTTGGCAGTTCCTTAGAGATTGATCAACCTTCAGAAAGGTATTTTGCGACCGAGGTATGATTAACTTTTCTTGGTTTAAACGTTTTAATGGAATTAGATTCGGATCCTGTTGGGGTTTTTGTCAAAATTGTTTTGAAATCTCCGCTACGTATGAACCCCAAAACCCAACAATCTTAATAATCTTGGTTTAATGTCTTTCTTTGCCATCAAATATCTTAATGCGGTATTGTCTGAGTATACTATTACTTTAGTACCTAGTAAATATGGCCCAAACTTTTCTAATGCAAACACTATGATGATTCATACCCATAACTAGGTGATTAGTACTAATCTGAATCCTAATTAACCCGAGTTAAGCTCAAGGTTAAACCTGATCGTCTCGATTAGCGTGACTAGCATGTGAGTGATTCATGGCTTGTTGTATCTTGTTTGTGTGGCTTGTATTTTTATTATTGAATAATAATTAGATAGTACAGCCTAATCGAATAAATTGGATAATACACTAGGCTATTGAGTGTGTGCACGCCTGAGTGAGCTCCTTGTGTACTGGGCACGCTAGTGTATTAGTTAACACCAACATAAAGTAAATGTTGAGTATATATATTTGATATATTATATAGTTATATATATACATTTCTAAGTCGTAATTGAGGAATTAATAATGGTTACAATGTAAATGGTAAAAGAAATGGGTTTATGGTAATTTTCTACTAGAATGGTTAAAATTGGGATTTACTATAGTAAATTAGGAGAAGCATGAGGTGGTTGGTTTACATGCTAATGGGCAAGGTGGAGGTGGCAGCTAATAGGTTAAGAGGATTAAGTAACTAAAGGTTTCTTCATCGATCCCTTCTCCTTCTCTTACTCCCGCCGCCATCAACACCTCTTCTTCATCATTTCTCATCATCTTCACCATCGAGGTTTTCGACGCCATCATCTCCATTATGGTTGAGTAGTGAGTGTAGTTGGTTTTGATTCATTGATGGATATCATTTGGGTTTCTATTGTTATAAATTGTTCTAAAAGAGAAAAATAGTAGTTAGATCAGTAGATCTGTGATGAGTAGTAATGGTTGGACTAGATTACATAAAATGACGCTATCACATAAGGTTTAGATATGGAATTCAATATATATGATGTTATTGTTGGTGTGTGTGAGGTAAGACCCCTCTTGATCACTCTTGAGTTGTTTTTTATGTGAATTGAGGGTCTAAGGATATCGAGTATTGAAATTGGATAGCCAGGAGAAATGGGTGTCCCAGAATTCTCCTTTGTGAGAGGGGTCGTAAGTGTAAAACTAACGGCGCCACCTACAGTAGGAAATGGGCAGAGAAAAGCTCGTTCCCCACCGATGTCCTCACCGTGACCTTATAGGAGTTGGCGCCCCCTACTTTACATGCACCTAAATTTAAAAAAAATTAAAAAAATAAGATGGTCGGGTTTGCATAGGGTTGTTCCAAGGTTTGTTAGGAGTCGTACAGAACTTATAAGAAATGGGAATCGATATAAAAATTTATTGTTCATTGTAGATTTACATGTGAGTTTAGTTAGACACTTAGGAATCAAGGAATTGTTGGAATGAGAGATCAAGGTAAGTAAGAATCCATTACAAATATCATTTGTGCTATTTATTGTGGTATACCTAATTCACGTAGGTCATGGATTGGGATTAGGAGCACTGCATGGTGATAATAATAAAACGTAACGAACATCGGGGAATGAGCTAGATCGTGCTAATCAGATATGGAATGGCTATGAGGTGTTAAGGATTAGCCTTTCCCCTCACCTTCGTATATCGTGGCTTAGTATTAACATTCATATCCTACACAGTGCGGAGACTCCATTATTCTTGAATACACTGACAAAATCACTCATCGACCAATGTGTGGATTTTAGGTAGTGGTATTCTAATGTAACTGAGAGACGACTCTTATAAATGTATGATAATTGACATCAAACATGCAGGGGCTATGGGACTATGGTTTTGCATCTGTTTATTTATTGTTTTATTATTTATCATGCCTTGATAGACATTGTTAGAATCATTTTAATATCCATACTCCTTGATTACTAGATAGACGTTCGATATTGTAATTGTGAGTCACTTACTGAGCAAGTTGGAGCTTTCACCCCTTATAAACATTTCAGGTACTAATTCTCAACCAGCCGCCTCAGATAAAGACAAAGAGAAGAACGTTTATGGATCTTAAGATCTTCTTATGTATGGATATTGCCTTTTGTTTATATTATAATATTTGAGATGGAGTTTCCATTAACAAAGGGTTTAGGGTCGTTTTGTAAACCAAGGTTGATATCGGTTTTAGACTCTGATTAGTATAGTTTAATATATTGTTTGTAATATCAAAAAAAAATTAATTTCGCTATGTTTTTAATTATTTATTCGACATATGATATATTGTATTTTGATTTTAAGGAATGAAGGATGGTTGTACAGTTACTTTAATTTAGCCTGACTGGTGTATTGAGCTTAATTTGGGTTTCGGGTCGGACATTCTCTTAATCGAGACATGGAATGTTTAAAACACAACTGCTATGAGTTCTTTTCTGTAGTGGTATAGTTTAGTTGGGTGGGATCTAAAGTTCTTGATGCATAGTATATGACATGAGAATCATCTCCTAACTTTTGACCTAAAATAGCCCTGCAATGTAGTTGTTTGTATCGTACATTATTTCGAAGGGTAATGACCAGTCTGGTGATTTTGTCACTGGTGTGGCTATCAAGACATCTTTTAGTTTATTAAAATCTATCATATTTTTAGGTGTAAACTCAAAGGTAACATCTTTTTGCAAAAGTTTGCATAAGAGTTATGTTATTTTGGAAAAATCTTTCACAAAACGTCGGTAGAATCTTGCATGGAAGAGAAAAGATCTTACCTCCCTCATAGTAGTTGGGGTAAGGTAATGCTTCATTACTTGTATTTTAGTAGGCTCTACCTCTATTCCTTTTCCTTACACTATGTGTCCTAATATAAGTCCTTGATTTACCATGAAATGACATTTTTCATAGTCTAGAACTAGGTTTTTCTTTTTACATATTTTGTGTACTTTAGTTAAGTGAAGTAAGCATTCATTGAAAGAATTACCATACACGATAATGTCAACCATGAAAAATTCAATGAATTGTTCAGCATAGCCTGAGAAAATACTAATCATACATCTTTAAAAAGTAGTTGGTACATTGCATAAGCTGAAAGGCATGCGCCTGTAAGAAAATGTACCAAAAGGGCAAGTAAAAGTGGTATTTTCTTGATCTTCTAGAGCTACAGGAATCTGGTGAAATCTGGAGTATCCATCTAAACAACAATAATGGGTTCGTCTAGCTAGTTTTTCTAACATTTGATCTATAAATGGAAGTGGATAGTAATCTTTTCTAGTTGCATCATTTAGCTTCCTATAATATATGCACACTCTCAAACCATTTTGGGTTCTAGTTGGTACTGCTAGTTCTCCATGTTCGTTTGTTATAACTGTTATCCCTGTCTTTTTTGGAATAACTTGTACTGGGCTAACCCAATTGCGGTCCGCTATTGGGAATATCATCCCTACATCTAATAATTTTAATATTTCTTTCTTTACTACTTCCATCATTGGTGGATTCAATTTACATTGGGTTTGTCTAAAAAGTTTTGCATCTACTTGAGAACATTCACTAATTTCTCCTCTTCTAAATTTGATAATTTATTAGAGATTATAACTGGTAAGGAGTTATTACTTTCTAAGAACACATATTTTAAATGATCTGATAAAACTTTTAAGTCTAAGTCATTAGCTTTTAGTATAGAAGGTAAAAGTTTTGAATGATTTATTAGGAAATTCATATAATAAGAGGATTTAGGGAGTGTATTATAAGATTCTAAGGCATTGTTATCTCTCATGTCCCTTCATCTATATCATCATTGTCATTTAAATCCCTTTTAACTTTTCAAGTTTTTCTAGCTTATCATTTCTAAAAGTTTTACCTATTATAGGATCTAACATATACACAGTGCATACTGATGAAACATCTAAAGGAATTTTCATAGCATTGTGGATGTTAAAATTTACCGTTTTATTATCTATTTCCATTGTTAGAGATCCATTAGAAACATCTATTTTGGTTTTTGCTCTTTTTAAGAATGGATGTCCTAGGATAAGAGAAGTTTTACTAGAGAAGTATTCTTTTATGTATATGACATAAAATTCGGCTGGGAAAATTAAGTCATTAACTCTAACCAGTACATCCTCTAATACTCCTATAGGTTGGACGGTACATTTGTCTATTAATTGTACTATTATACCAATTTCTTCTAGGCATACGTTTGTCATTTATAAATATATTGATAAAGGAATAACGTAGATTAAGGTGCCTAGATCACATAATGCTTTGGATATCCATATATTTTTATACCGCATGGAATGAAAAACATTCTGAGGTTAGAACATTTAAAGGGCAATTTCTTTTAGATTATTGCTGACACATGTTCTTCTATACTTACTCTTTTATTGGGATTAATTTTATTAGTGCGTAAGTCTCTTAAAAAACTTTTACATTTAGGTACGTTTTGTATGACTTCGAATAAAGGTATGTTTACTACCACTTTCTTTTGAGTGTCTGAGATTTATTTCTCTTCTTCTAATTTCTTAACATTCTTATTATTTTCTAAATGATGAGGAAACGGTGGTCCTACTATACTTGGTTTATTCTTTTCAAAATCATTTTCCTTTTCTTTTTGAATTTATAATCTTTAATTTCTATTTCTTTTTCTAATTCAGCTCCTCAAGGTTATCGTTTTTGGGTATGAACTAGGGTAAGGTTGAGATGGTAATTTGCTTTGGTTAATCCATGGACGTATTTTCTTTTCCATTTGACTTAGTTGATTTCTTAGTTCAATTATATTATCTTGTAAGGCTAGTATCTTTTTATCTTTTGCCTTATTTGAATTTTCTAGTGCTATTGTTCTATCGGTTAATGCAGGTGTTCTATATCTTTCAAAATTACAATTGTCTACACCATACTGATATTTGGTTTTAGTTAATTTGCATTGTTACTAGTATTGTAAGTAGGTTTTGATTAAGATTATTAAAGTAATTCATCATAGCGTTAGCCTCTTGAAATTGATTTTATTTCAATAATGGACATTCACCATGTAGATGATTGACCTCTTTGCAAAAAGCATAAATTTTAGTTTGAATTTCCTATCTTTTAATTGCTATTCAACCATACTTTTCAATTCATCAAGTTTATTTTACGATGTCTTGACTATATTGCTATTGATTTCATAAGAATGGTTTTCACCAATTTGTTCTTCTCACAATATTGTTTTGATTGTTTTGCCATTTTAATAATAATGTCTTTTGCTAATATTGGCGTTATGTCGAATAAGGATCCTCCACATACCATGTCTAGGAATCGTTGTTCTAAATGGTTTAGTCTTTCATAAAAGTATTCTAATAAAATCTTCTCCATAAATCCATGTTGTGGACATAATGATATTAATTTTTGGTATATATCCCTAAACTCACCAAAAGTCTCCTCGGTCTCTATACTAGCATTGCTAATTCGTTTCCTATCCAAACTAATTTTGCAAGCTAGAACGTATCGATCTAAAAAGGCTTCTAACATTTTGGACCATATGGTTATAGAATTTTGAGGTAGATAGAATAGCTAATCTTCAGCTCGACCCGTCAAACAAGAAGAAAAAGTCTTTGGTTTGACATAATCTAACTCTGCGTTTTTGGGTTTTATTACACTTATTATATGCGTGTAGTTCCTAATAATTTGTTGAGGATCTTCATCGCCTTCACCTTAAAAGTGAGGTAAAGAATCGATGAATCCGAATTTTAACTCAAAATCAAGGAAATCCATAGGAAAAACAATAAACCATAGGTTCATAAGCTGTGATATTTTTATTGGCTTGCCTAAAAGTAAGTTCTTGCTCGATGTGTGAAATATTGTATGACATGTACCGAGAAAGATTCTTAAAAAATTATTTTAAAATCTCCGGCAATGGCGCCAAAAATTGACACGTGTCGAGCATGTATAATAATTTTCCCTTTATATTATACTTTAAATATTCTGTAGTAATGATAAGTGGGAATCATTTTCATAGGGATTTTGCCAATTCTTTAAGAAAAAAAGTTTTATTTTTTTATTTTTTTGTTTTTTATTTTTAAATTAAAAAAATATAATTTAAACTAACTAAACTTACTTAAGTAACACAAATCAAAGTCATTAAATCTAAAATCAATTCGATGCACTAAATCTCAATAATAAATAAACATCTTAACAATCATCCTAAATAATGAAACATAGATCCATTTTGCACTCCAAACATGTACTTAATTCATATAGTCATGAATGTACTTTATAAAGTATCCTAGATCATTAAACCTCAATCATAAGTAAGTAAACAGCCTTTAGCCAACAATTTTTCTTCTTATACTGGTGGAAAAGTCACGTTCTAATTCTATTGAGCTAACCCCTTCGAATACACAAAGACATTAACTTCACGCAATAAAACCGGTTTAATTTTATGAAAACTTCAAACTGCTAAATTTAACACATTCAGAAAGTTACTTCAACATTAGACTTAGATCTCAAATTCACCAAGATATTTAAACGATGTTTGCCTTTCAAACAATCCTAGTTACTACTTCAATTAGCTAATGAATCAAAACATCACATACATATTGGCCACTATGCACATAATACTTAAATCCATGATTGCAACCCAAGAATAAAAATCTATAAAAATAGAGAATTAAAGAATATAATTAGGTTTAAAATATTAAGTACACATTCATCTCATAATGGCTATATTGCAAAATGGATCTAGTTCGTATTTGGAGTTTTGTTTAGATTAACAAACTACTCACTCATGATAATAAATAAAAAAATAAATTCAAAATTAAAAGACATAATTAAAATTATCAAGATAAAAACTTGAATCTTCTCCAAAAAGTAAAGCAATAAAGAATGGACTCCAAACTAAAGCAAAAGTTATAAAACTAACGTAAGGCCCTAATTTCATGGTTTAGGGTTTTTATTTATAGTATATTTGATATTACATATCCTAAACCGACTTAAAATCCTTGTTGTAATACAAAATCCATGAATTCACACCCAATGATTCCTAGTGATTTATGTGGGTCGGGATTCGCTGGAAATATCCAGAATTTGGAGCTCACAAGTCATTTCTTATGTCCTTCAATTTAGCAAGTGATTCATTGCCTCCCAAGAATCGGTAAGAAGTGTTAGTTCATAATTCCAGTTTTTCTTGGCTTCCTTAGTGATTCTTCATACAATCTTTTCACTCGGTTAATTCCTTCATTTTCCTCCGATTTTCTTTCATTTCTTCGTATTCTCCATTTAATACTTGAAATATAAAAAACAAGATAAAGTCTCATGTAATATAATCTTTTACATCTAAAATTATCCAAAATGAACTATAAAATATGTCTAATTATTGACTTGTCAACAACCAAAAGAGGACCACGATGATGAGTCTAATACCGAGGAATCAAGTGATGATGAAGAAAACTATGGAACTAAAGATAGTTAAACTAACATTTTACATTACTTATTTCTAGCAAGGAAGATTATATTTACTGTGGACTAAACAACTTCTCTTTTACTTTGCACGTCAATTAGCTCATATCCATCGTGGTGATGGATACCTGGGTATGTTGTAGAACTAGGAGGTGAAGATGCGAAATTGGGATGAGATGTATACCTGAGAGAAATTGTAGACATGCATGAGAGGAAAGGCAGACATGGAAGGAGAGGCAGTCCTAGGAGCTAATGATGAGACACAAATGGAATATGAGGGCATGAATGCTACCCAATCAATTGATGAAAACGCATCAAGTGGAGTTGAAAACCACCTAACAGTTCAAAATTATGTGTCGACCTATATGGAGGAATTGAAGTTGTTCGTTAAAGATGCACTAATTGGGGTATAGGAATGACTTTTAAGAAACATGGTGAATAACTATACCTTGATTGAGAAACTCCTCACAAGTCGTGAAGAACAAAGAAAATATTAAAAGGAAATAGCTTAAAAAATAGGTTGCACAATTAGGTTAATGGGTCATGGTGGTGGTGGAAAAGAAGTCGTGAAGGAATCAAGAATGGAAAATGCACAAATTTCAAGTGACGTTCTATTTTTCTCTATGAGTAAACTCTAAAACAATCTATCTCATTTTGGGTGTTGGCTATTATGGAAACATAGATGTACCTAAACTATTTTTGTGTTGATTCTATTTTTTTAGAGGAGTGGCAACCTAAAGTTGTGTTGGACTGGTCCCTTGGTTGCATGGGGCTTGTGCGGGTTTCTATGGTTTGAACTTGTAACGACCCAGATTTTTAATCACGTTTTAAATCCTTAATTAGGATTATCGACTCGTGACATGGAACCCACATCGTAATACACATACTGACCAAGGCACGTGGTCAAGGTATATGTTACATTTGCATGATGATTTTTAGTGTATTGTACATATGAAGACTACTAAGTTAACTCTGCTTGTTATTTATAAGTGTCGATATGTGAGTAGGGACACACCTTGAGATGTGTGCAGTCATGGCACTGGGTAGAAGTGACATTGTGAGTCATTTATTTAATTGGATGTATTTATATAGCTAGATTAATTAAATATGATGTGGTTATAGTTGATTTATTAGAAATGTAGCCTAAGTTAGTAAAATAAAACAATAGTCATTTGATGTTTCTCGAGATACGTGTGGACACATCAAGAGACAACAAAGTATGATTTGGTGTTAGAAAGGTTAAGTTAGTAGAGAGTTAGTGGATTTGAAACAAAATAAGAGCCATTAAATTAGTCTCTAGATGAGTGTGTACATTAAGATCAATGGCTATAAACCAATCCTAACTAATATATATAAGATTGAGTGAGAAAACGCATGCAAATCATTTCATTTTATTTGTAACTTAGAAAAGAAGGCTTTGGAGGAAAAATATCATCAACTGTTTGATTAATTTCTTTGAGTTAGGAGAGGATTAACCAAGCCATAGGCGTTCATCAACTAGGTAATTCTACTTACACTAGTAATTTAGTTTAATTAAATGAACTTATGATATAATTGAGATGTTAGTTGTTCTTGTTGTTTTGGTGCGTTTCTTGGGTCTCTGATAGGTAAGAACAAGGATCCCAAGGTGTTGGAATTGGCCAAGTGTGGAGAAAACTCATAATTCAAAGTACAGAATTTTGGGTTCTCCTAGATATAGCGTGCTAGACGTATTAGCTAGAGCGCTACCTGGGTGTAGCACGCTAATAAGGTTAACTAGCAAGCTAATGAGGTCACTAGTGCACTAGACATCCCATCTAGTGCGCTAGGCACTCTGACAGAATAAAAATCTGCGCTTTTTCAAAACACACTTAACTTATGTAGCTTATCCTTAAATCCAAACTAAGGAATACGTTGTATGACTTGTAAGTAATCTTGTTGAGGTTCTTATTTACATTTCATTCTAATTATGCTCTATTTTACACTATTTTGACTACGTATTGCTTTATATTCAATATCATGAAATTGTTTCATATTCTACTCATTATATGGATGCTTTTATGGAATCATTGACATTATTCTCATGTCCTATGTCTTTCTTGTTGTTTTCATAAAAGTGTAATTGAGAATAGCATGCTATTAGGATTAGAGAAATGAAATTGTAGTATATATATGAACTTGTATTCTTTGAACGTTAGCTTTGAAGCATATTGCCTTGTATAGGAATCCCTAATGAAGTCTTCCTTGAAATTACAAAGTAGTGGTAGAATTTAGGGTCCATTGCACGATTATGAGATGTTCTGCACACGGGGTCACTGGACTATTAGGGATGTCGGCACTCACCAGTACACTTGCGTGTCAAATGGGTTATAGGACTAGGGGTAGTTGGCAAGTATGTACATACATATGATCTATTTATGTGTAGAGCTCAGCTCTGCTTTTGAGGATTGAGATATGGATGATTATGGAGTCGTAGAGCTCAACTCCAACCTTTGATAGTGGTGTAGAACACAGCTCCACCCCGAGATAGTGGAATAAAGACAAATGTAATAGCACTCACGGCCGATCGGATCTAGATCATTACTACTTAGCCTGTGTCAGTCTCATTTTATTTAATTGTGGTATTTTCTAGCTTATTTCCATTTCAACACTTCTTCGCTATACTTATGCTTTTAAATTCCAATTAATTATGTTTGGAAATGTATTTAAGAATCTCTAAGAATTACTTTATTACTTATTGCACTCACCATCCTTTTTATGTCAGTGGGTGCAGACCCGTCATGCAGTAGACTGAGGATGGAGAAGATCATCGACTATCTTTGAGCGTTCGATGACTTTCTACTTTCTATCTTGTAGGTCTTAACATTTTGATGTATTATCTAATATATGTCATTTTTATACAATTTGGCCTTTATTTTTGTGTTGAGCTTATAATTTCCCCAACTTGAGACTTAGACTATCACATTGTTACCCATCTTTTGATGTTTATATGCATGTGATGTTATTTTCTAGTTTCCACACTTAGGATTTTTAATAATTGCTTCCGAATAGCTGTTAAGACTTCCATTAAGTATTTTTCTTTGAATGAAATTTTAAATAATTTTGAAATTCAATAATAATGTGAAATTGTATAACTTATCCTAAACAAGAATAATGAGGCTAATAAGATAAAAGGGCTCACTAATATGTCGTTAGGTCTTAAGTGGCTGAGATTAGGGCTTAATGATAGGATTAGGCCAGCGGTGCCATGTTTTAAAGAAGGGGCCATCACAGTTTGTATCATAGCCAAGTTCTCAATAAGTATAACATAAATTTGAATAAGACACAAACCTTATATATGAAAACCAGACGATCCTTTCCTAGAAACTATCAGTTGGGAAATGAGTGAAAGTAAGATAGGGATTTCTTATATGTACATGTTAATTTGTATATGTATGTATATATACGTTATCTACGTAGATATTTATGTCACGAACGTCGTCAACTTGCTGAGCACGATGGTAGATTGACGCAAGATTGGAGATTGTAGCAACTCTAGTGGTGAAGACTCTTTCAGCAGTGACCATAAAAGTAGTAGAGATAGTTGATGTAGTATCATCCTCTACGCCCACATCTTCTAACACATCAGTCAAGGTCCTGCTTGTAAAGGACTTCATCACACTCTAGCTAACCTACTTCGATGGACTAAAGAACTTTGAGAAAGATCGAGAAGTAGGTACTATCTTAGGAGAAGCTTCATACGATACTGAAGAACAAGGATGGACTTTAGGCAAAGATCTCATCGTATACTTTGGAGAGAGACGTTGATGTTTGGTGGCGTATGATAGTAGTTGCTCATGGAGATTTGAGAAATGGGATGCTTTCGAGCAGAAGTTCTATCAGTAGTACTTCCCGCCAGCGGTGATGAATAGGTTAAGGAAGGAATTCATGGACCTAAGTCAGGGAGTAGAGGAGTCTGCGATGTAGTATATGGACTGGTACGATTATCTGAGGCAGCTCACTGGGGACTTAGTTAGGATGACTCAAAGGATGTGTACCATTTTGATGATGGACTTAGGCTAGACATCGATTTTCATGTAGTCAGTACAGGTGTCAGGACACTCACTGAGATATATAAGCTCGCCTTATCAGATGAGACATACTACTTGGGCAGAGTCGTAGGTGAGACTGAATCGGGTCTAGTGTTATCAACATAGTAGACTCCAGAGTATGAGAGGAGGAGACAGAAGGGGCAAGGGATCGACGAGATGGAATAGAGGTTCTAAAGGATCGGGGACAGCTACACATTACACATCGACTGTGCCATATGCATAATACCCTACTTCAATGCAGAGCTCAGTAGGCAGATCTCCCCGACCACCTCCAATCAGACTAGTGTTGGCAGCTCCAACTATTCCTACAATTCCCGCACCACAAGCCCCACAGGCTCCATAACAGGAGCATCAGGGTGGCAGAGGCCGAAGCAGAGGCAAAAGCCAAGATGCTAGACAAGGATAGAGACAACCGTAGTGACATGGTTAGTATCAGGCAAATGGTTAGTTTCTTACTCGGGTTCAGCACAGATAGATTACATGCTACAGATGTGAACAGGTCGAAAACATAGTGAGGGAGTTCCTTCAACCAGCAATAGTCCACGCACAACAGGCTCGAGACGAAGTGCACATGGTAGCCCATGCAGACGTCGACACCACATGAGTTCTCATTTAGGGTACGATTTCTATTTGTGGTAAAGATTCATGTGTTATTTAATTATGGATCGACCATATCTTATAATGTTGGTCACATGTTAGGCATCCTAGGATTGAACCCATTAGGCTTAGAGTAGATTTGGTCTTTAGTACCGCAGCCGAAAATATGGTTTATCCTAACAGCCTAGTTAAAAGATGTCTAGTTGATATATTTGGAGTAGAGTTGCCTGTTAACTTTAGAGTTCTCAATGTATTAGAGTTCGACGCTTTTTTAGGGATGCATTGGCTAGCAGTGTATCACGTTCATATTGATTATTTGAGTAAGACAGTGATATTTGAGATCCCATGGACAGTCGATATTTACTTATAAAGGCAGTACATCGAGAGCTGAAAACATGAGAGGTCAACTTGCAACTAGTGGAAAGATGGAGACTCTGGTAGCATTGTATATAGTAGCAAAAGGTCAAGGACCCTGACTTGAGGACATACCAATTGGTGCGAGTTCTAGACATTTTTCAGGAGGACTTACCTGGTTTACCACCGCAAGAGAGGTTGACTTCATCATTAAGTCACTACTAGGCACCAGACGTATTTCTATACCTTCGTACCCCATGAGAGTTAGTGGAGTTGAAGACTCAGATTCAGGATTTGGGACATAAAGGTTTCATCACACCCTCTATTTCGTCATGGGGGGCACCTGTCCTCTCTATGAAGAAGAAGGATGGTACTTTAAGACTGTGTATTGACTGCAAATAGTTGAATAAGGTGACAGTCAAGAAAAAGTACCTATTGTTAAGGATCGACGATTTACTTGATTAGCCGAGGGGAGCACAATATTTCCTCAAGATAGAATTGTGATCAGGGTATCAACAACTCATAATCAGGGATGAGAATTGGTACAAAATAGCTTTCACTACGAGATATGGATAGTATCAGTTCACGATCATGCCATTTGGGCTAACTGGAGAAACAAGTATGTCCTGAAAGTACTCATCAAGTGGCAATTCCATGACGACACATAACTCACTTGGGAGCGGGAACACTATATTATGGACAGGTTTTTGTACCTTTTCGAGTCAAGTATAAACTTAACTTAAATTTTAATTTCGAGGATGAAACTTCGATTACTTAGGAAGATTTGTCACGGCCCAAATTTCTAATCATGTTTTAAATCCTTAATCAGGATCACTGACCCATGACATGGGACCCACATCGTGATACGCGCACTGACCGAGGCACTTAATCGAGGTATATGTTACATTTCGCGTAATGATTTCCTAGTTTATCATACAAATGTAGACTAGTAAGTCTCCTCTACTTGTTATTTATAGTTGTCAATATGTGAGTGGGCACGCCTCGAGATGCGTGCAATCATGGGACCAGGTAGAGAGTGACATGGTGAGTCATTTATTTATTTAGATGTAATAATGTGGCTAAATTAATTAAATTTGATGTAGATATAGTTGATTTATAAGAAATGTAGACTAAGTTAGTAAAACAAAATAATAGTCATTTGATGTTTCTCGAGATAGGTATGGACACATCAAGAGACCAATGGAGTATGGTTTTTTCGGACCTCACTTAATTAGAGCATCTGACCAGCCTAGATTACCTTAATCCCTAAATAATTCAGTAGCCTTCACCTCTCCATCAATAAACAATTAATATTAAGATCTTATAATCATCAATCTTAAAATATTATCAACCACTAAGGATTCTAAGAGAATCTTAAATCTCAAAGTTCGTTTACATTAATTACATAGTCCTCGAAATTTCGTACAAATCTTTCAACGACATCTCCTATATTTTTAAGCCTACACCAAAAATCTCGACTTTTAAAAATCTTCAAAAAAACCTACTTAGCTTTGGTGGAAATGCCGAAGGACTCATAATCCACCCATAACAATATATATTGAATCAACTAAATTATATATTCATTCTAACTTGATTTAAAGTATCAATACTTTAAACTAATATTACTTTAACTCAAAAATTAGCTCAACTATTCCAAAAACCATTCCAGCAATTCTAAAGGAAATCCTAATCACACTCAAACCCAAAACCCCATACAAAGATAAAAGACTAAGTATGTCACATACAGTCGGAAGGCTTTCCTTTTCCCTTATCGCCGCTAAAACCTGTCATTAGCCAATTATAACAATTCGATAATGTCAGATAAGTAAATCTCATACTATCCAATACACATTTACTAATCAAATACATAATAATCCAAGAGATTAAACGAAGAATATAATCCAAAGAATTTAAATACAATTGTGAATCCATCTTGTTATTGTTATCCGACCACAATTAAATAATGTCCTTTGAAAGTGGTAAGTAAACAATAATAAGAACTCATGCGCGGGGAGAATAACCGAACGAGTCTCGTTCTTCGAGATCAGTATTTGTCTCCAAAACAAAGTTGAATGAGGTGGTGGGTTGTTTGGACAAATATAAAATTTCTTTGATATTCGTATCGCACGAATCTTGAGGCAAGTCTAAAAACTAACAACCATTTACTATTCTTATTGTATATGTTGCTCTTCCTCATGGTACATTATGCATATTTCGAGGTCAATCTCATCATCACCTAACCATCTTAATTGTATTTGATCTCCTAAATACGTATCGCGTATCAGAGGTAGATCTTATGGTTTCATAACTATAACCCCAGTTGGTTATTCTCGAGATTAGACAACACGCATCTCAAGCCGTAGACAAATTATCTCCAACAAGTTCCTCCATTCACTTCCTCGACACTCATGCTATACGTACCTCGAGGCGAATCCAAGGTATATTTTCATTTAATTCAAACTACAGGATTGATTTATATATATTTCTATATATATATAAACTATATTATATATATATAAATACATAAACACTTATATATTCGCGACTATATATTCACCAAGCGCGCCAATAACCAATATAGGGTGTGCACACTATTGTACATCCCACTCGTATCACCCTCAACCCTGCGTGTCACTAGCCGCCCGCCAATTTATTAATTATTTTATTTAGTTTCTTGATTATCACTTCAATTTATGTCCAAATTAAATTTCCAAAAATACCTAAACATTACCAAAAATGGGAGAAGATTCTCCAACGTGCTCCAGAACTCACGAACACCGCGTGTACACTTCAACTTGACCCTATTTCACGTCAAAACAGTGTAAAATACATCAAATAGGCACGTGGCAAATAAAATTAATATTAACTTTAAATTCTCCAATCCGTATCATGTGGGTCCCACCTTGGATACCTAAATTCCAAATCAAGTCTAAAAATACTTAATTAGCCACCTAATCAAGTTAATAAAATTCTCGGATGTCACAACCTTCCCAACTAATCAAAATTTTTGTCTTCGAAATTTAAACTTACAGGTTAATGAACCAAAAGAGATATGAGAAAATGGTTCTTCATATATAACTCATTGAATCCAAGCCTTTAAAACCATTTCCAAGGTGAACCATTCAGTGGACCCAATCACTTTCCTTGTATTCAACAACTCGGTGGTAGAGATCATAAATACTTCAATTTTTCATTTCCAAATCCTTGATTTAAGAAGAATTTATCTATATTACCTTGCCAATCTTTGCAATATGTAAATTTATGACGAGTCAAACAATCAACTTTGTGGAATATTTAATAATCTTACTTCATTTCTCATCTCATACCTTGAATTCCATTCAAGTATTAATTCATAGCAAGACATAGCCTATTTTGCTTTTCATAACACAATTCTCATTCTAATCTGAATATTATTCCAAAAACCATTGATAATTCTTCCCATATCCACCCAAACTCTGATACACATCCCAGTTTACTTTCTCATCACTAACCATCCTTTTTTATTTCAATAATCAGTCGATTGATTCTTAGACTATCATCGGTCTAAAATTATATATTGATGCAAATAATATTTTAGCACAACATTAGATACTAAGTAGAGTTGTGTATTTATTTGATCCATCATCATTCCAGCGTTCCCCACCAGAAACCTAGAATTACTCAAGTCATCCCATGACTATGGATCTCATAACGCATATGTCATCCTATGATAAGAGATCTTGAATTCCCAATCTGATCAGAAATATAAACCTGACACAACGTGCAAATCTCACTCATTCTCCAAATATCTACTCGTAATATTATTTAGATAGTAGACTAGAATGCAATTACCAATTCCAACTCATCAGACAATTCACTTAACTTCTTTGATTGGTAAAAAGATTATCATTTCTAACTTCGTCATATCATTCTCTAGCGATGATTTCATCAAGAACATCATTCCATTCACTTTACTAAGATCTTCTACAAACTCACGTCTTAATCATTTACTATTCACCAACTTCTCTCATTACCTGAATAGCAACAGTTATCCTTAACTTGAGTAAACTTATGTTTCTAAATAAAGATATCAACATATTCGATGATTATACTCTCATAGTATAATTTCTAACTTGTATCCCGTACAAGTTTATAACTTTGTTATCTTTTCTTCATTTCTACTCAATTATAATTGAGAATGTTCAATTCTTTAAACATATCAAGTCAGAGATAGTGTACTTTATTCAATATTTCTAACCTAACCGAGATAAGACTTACAAACTGAGCTGTAAATCACTCATTTCTCTTCATTTCACGTATATATTTACCAATAGACAAGCATCTTATATGTAATGACCTGAATTAATTAAATTAAGATTTACGTTAATATCGAAGATTAACTATCGTAATTCAGGTGTTACGTGGATAACTCGGTTAACTCGGACAAGAGAATCGAGGAAATGTTATTTTATTGATAGCGTTTTTGTATATGTGGTGTTTTAAAAAATTATTATTATTATATTACACCGCATGTGTGTATGTTGCTATCAAGCGAGTTTGTGTAACGGGTGTTCACCTCAAAAGGCGTGTTAACGCGGGTGTCGGATAGGCGAACTACGGATACACTAGGAAACTAGACTAATTCACATTAAGATGACTAATTAATCAATTAAAATAAGTAATGTGACCATAGGCCAAGTAAACTTCAATTAAAATAATAAGGTATAGCGTACCTCGAATTGCGTGCCGAGACGTGAGGCATCGAGTGCTGAGTAGTCAAGGGTTAGTGGGATCACAAAAATTGTCAATTTGGTGAATAGAAACACTAACTATATATATTATAATGGGCCTAAGCAAATTCAATTGAATCAAATAAATCAATGCCTATAGTTTGATTATTTAAATTAGAAACTAAGATATTGTCTTAGAGATACGTGTTGACACATCTAGGAACCATGTGAGTAGCAAATTAGTGTCACTTTGATTGGTTTAGTGAGAGTTAGTGGGATACATTTCAAGGTGTGGATCATTAGATGAGCTTCAAGATACGTAAATACATGGAGATAAATGGCTAAGAATCAATATTAACTTAATATATAAGATCAACACATGCAAGGAAACCATTTTCATTTTCAACTTATGAATCAAGACAAGTTGTTGGAGAAGAAGGAAGTTGATGGAGAGAAGGAATCCATGGAAGATTGGTGAGAATTTCTCAAGCTAGGTGGTACATCAATTAGGTACACATCTATTTATGTCAGATTGAAATCATTTTTTATTTTCGGCAAATTCCATAGGGTAGATTATTGAATATTTGCAGTTGATTTATATATGTGGGTTCTTCATTTGAAGCTAATAATCCTGCTATATTGAAGTTCTTAATTTTGATTCGAAATCATAAAGATATGAATTTTTGAAGTTGCAATACCGAAACTAGAATTTTGCATGTTATATTAGAAATTAGACTATGTAATTTGGTCATAACTTGCTCATTTTGAGTTCAAATCGACCCAAACTGATGGCATTTGAAAGCTTACTCAAAGGATAACCACTTTGCTTGGATAGAAATGCGATAAGCCAATTGTTTTCATGTCCAAAAGTGCTCTACAAATAGGTGCTGGAATTCATAAGAAATGTTTTGAAACTAAATTTGTTAAAGGCATAACTCCCTAACTACTTATCCAAATGAGCTGGTCTTTTAGTTTGTTGTATTTATGATGTTTTCTGCCTTGTGACAAAAAATCACCTTTTTTGGAAATATAGAGTGGGAGGAATAGATTTTCTAAATCCGCTGGTCAGATTAGGTTCCAATTAGAACTATGTTTAGTAGAATCATGATATCTCTTTCATCTTAAATCAGAACTTTGCAAACTAAACATTTTCGGAAAGATAAAATAGAGACCAAGATCTTCTTAGTGGTGAAAGATTTTGAGATTTAGACCATTTCATGCCTAAAAATGCGTTGTAACATAAGACTGAAATTGAGACTTAATTTAGTCTTTAGGGCTGATTTGGGAAGATCAATTTGAGACATATTCAAGCAATTTGAATAGACAATAAACAAACTTAACTAACTTCAGGGACGTAGGTGACCGTAGCTCGGGTATCGGGTCGAATTCGGGTGTTCAGGGGAGTCGGAGCGCTTGTTGAGGTGAGTAAACCCATTGGAATACCTCACAGAATTCATGATTTGGTTTATCAATTTTTCTTTTCATGTGTGATTGCCGGTGGGCACACATGGGGTTTTCACTCATATTTTGGTGTGCGTATATATTAGTTATGGCTAAATCGCATGCACAGGTTACTTGTGATAGTGCTCGTGTCGATGTCAGTAGAATATATCTACGACTGTTGGGAGGGATTAAGGTGGTCCTGATGTGTAACAGCGTCGGTAATCGACCATGCTATTTACTAAAGTTAGCGTTTAACCACTGTAAGCCTATAAGTATATACGTGGTTCCTATTCGATTTATCAATTATTGGCTAGTTTAGGTCAAGGTGTTCTCGTGATTATACGGATGTTTACTGATTAATGTTTATATTTCTGAGCTAGTTTAATTGGTAGATGTTGTTTATTTATTTCACGCTACTGCTTTTACTTGTCGTATAATGCTTACATTCATGGGAATATGACACACTGTTGTCAGGTGTTATATTCGCATGTCACGTAGTTTATCAGTTTTATTTCATGAATATTGTGTGGAATTCTCTTGGGGTTTTACTCACTGGACTTGTTACTGTATTTGTTGGGTGACTGGGTGCAGATCCTTCAACGAGCATGGGCAAGGGAAGGAGGTATTGGGCGACTAACTCTAAGATTGTGGAGCCAGCTCGTGTGTGATATCAGTATGTATTTATTTTACTTTGGTTGGGTTTTAGGGACCATAGAACACAGATTAATGTATATGAAACTTTTTTTATACTTAACTCGCCTTGATATATACATGATATCTTTTGCCGAGTTTTCCAGTACTTAGGATTGTTGAATAATGTATCACTTGCATCAAGTAAGACTTTTGATGTAAAATCTCATTATAACTTGATAAATTGATTAACTAGCTAATAAAATCATTAATAATTATATGGAGATTAATTAGCAAAATTAGGAATGAATGGAAAAGTGTAAGTAGCCAGGTAGGTCGCGAAACGTCAAGGATAAGCGGGCCATGACGTGAGATGTGATTTACCGGGTAGCAAGGCGGTCTGGAATTTGGGGCCATCATAGTTTTGTGTCAGAGTGAGGTTTCGAGGAAGCCTCGGGAGTAGTTTAAAGGAAAGATAATAAAACCAAAACAAATAAACCTTAGATGTAGAAACCCGATGATCCAGACTAACCTTAGTTGGGAAACAGACTTGAGATGGGTAATGATAGGTCTATATACATGGTATATTTTATTATATATATGATATATGTCTATATATATTGAGATTGACTTGGAGCATACTTCGCGATGCATATCATGGATGGATAGTCTGGTACGCCTTGTAAGACTAGACAGACTAACGATGTGGCTAGGGTTTTGCCTTGTTATAGCGAGTGTAGAGGATCGATTGTCAGCTCAAGAGACTAAAATTGATGAGGTATTACAATTGTTGTGGGATCAGACCTCTGCACTGACAGCACTTGCTACGGCGGTTACATCACATACAAGGACAGCCATCGCCCCGGTTGTTCCCTAGACACTAGTGGAAAGAGTAGCTATGAAGACACAAGCAGATGAGCTACAACTATTGTTTTTCCACTGGATATGTTAACTCCTACGCCTCTACCCACTACTACAGAGCAGATGACAATTATTACATCAGGATTTGTTTTGGCCCCAAAGGCTAAGATGTTGAGAGAGTTCTTGAAGTTTCAGGCATGTTTCTTCTACGAAAGTGCACAGTAAGGAAATAGATAATGCCTTATCAGCGTTTCCATATAAGGAACAATGTGAGCGTTCAGGCATGTCTTTCTGGAGCATGCTTGAGAGATCATGCAGCAGTCTAGTGGACTACGTATAAGGACACTCATCGAAAGCCAACGATGAAGGCTGAGTTTAGAGAGTTCTTCTACGACTAGTATATACCCATGGAAGTGAGGTTGAGATTAAGGGAGGAGTTTTTGGCCATGAGATAGGGTAGTTGGACATTGATACGGTATATGGAGTGATTCTAGTATTTACTTCAGTTCGCTATGGATGTGGCCGGGACTAAGCGACTACGGATATACTACTTCACACGAGGGTTGATGACAAGATTGTTAAGGCAATGGTGTCATCTAAAGCTCGCACTCTGCAGGAGATATTTGATCAGGCTTTAGCATATGAAACTTTTTTTATGCAGAGAGAGGGTAGGCGTATTACTAGGTTTGAGGTACAGACTGGACAGAAGAGACAGAAAGATCGAGATGATAGAAAGGATAGACAATCTGGTGGAGACCATAGGAATGAGGATCGGGCAGTTAAAGCTTATGTTGTACCCACATTACCAACATAGCTGCTGAGACATGTACATGACCAGGGAGGTAGGGACTAGAGATCGCAGAGTCAGGGCCGGAAATCATGATAAGGTTATTCGATTGCACGTTGGCAGTGTGGAAAATAGGGACACATCAAGAGAGATTGTCCCAAAAGATCAGTGACTCTAGCAGTAGTGACACCAGTGCAGACTCAAGAGCTAGTGCATGTGGTGACTGAGCCAGGCCAGGAGATGTCCCAGCAGCAGGTTCAATGTATGTGAATTTTTAAATTTTCAATCAGTATAGCTTAAGTTCATGTATGCATGATATATTATTGTATTATGGCTTGTGATTGTCATGGGTCGTAGCATGGCCTGGAATTGTCATGGTGTGTAAGGATAGGTCGTAGCATGACATGAGATTGTCATGGTGGGTAACAGTAAGTCATGGCATGACATCAGATTTTCATGATGAGTAAGGGAGGATATGGCATGGCATGGCATGGGATTGTCATGATATGTGAAGGTTGGTTGGGACTATAATGTTGGGATACATGATAGGAGAGGTTTACAGTTCCTGGTGTTAGGTAACTGGGTTAGGGAAACTCGAAAATAGAAATCGAATTGAGAATAGGTTGCAGGGATGTTGGGAAGAGAGTGACTGATTTTGCCCACCTCAACAACACGCGCCTATGTCTCAGGGTAACACTACGATCCCCGTGATGGAGTAGTGGAGGTGTTAAAAGGATTATAGAGAAGGATTATCAATGTGTGAAGCGTGGTCACACGGGGATAGGATAGTTACATCTAAATTTACTTGAGATTCAAATTTCGAGGACGAAATTCTCTTAGTTAGGAAGAATTGTAACAACCCAAATTAATTAAACTAGGATTAACGTTAAATCTTGGAAATTAACAATCGTAATTCGAGCGTTACGTGGACAACTCGGTTGATTTAGTCACGAGAATCGAGGAAATATGTTATTTATGGATAGTGGTTGTGTATATGTGGTGCTTAAAAAATTATTATTATTATATTGCACTGCATCTGTGTATGTTGCTATCAGGTGAGTTTATGTGACCCGTGTTCACCTCGAAAGGCATGTCAACTTGGGTGTCGGATAGGTGAACTACGGATACACTAGGAAACTCGACTATTTCACGTTAGAATGACTAGTCAATCAATTAAAATTGGTAATGTGACCATAGGCCAAGTAAACTTCAATTAAAACAATTGGCTATGGCATACCTTGAATTACGTGCAAAATGCGGGGCATCGAGTGCCTAGTAGTCGAGGGCTAGTGGGATCAAGAAATTTTTTAATTTAGTGAATAAAAACACTAACCATATATATACATATTATAATGGGCTTAAGCTAATGTAATTGGATCAAATAAATCAATGCCTATAGTTTGATTTTTTAAATTAGAAACCATAAGATTGTCCTAGACATACGTGTTGACACATCTAGGAACCATGTGAGTAGCAAATTAGTGTCACTTTGATTGGGTTAGTTGGAGTTAGTGGGATATATTTCAAGTTGTAGATCATTAGATGATCTTCGAGATACGTGAATACATGGAGATCAATGGCCAGGAATCAATATTACCTTAATATATAAGATAAACACATGCAAGGAAACCATTTTCATTTTCAACTTATGAATCAAGAGAAGTTGTTGGAGAAGAAGGAGGTTGATGGAGAAAATGAATCCATGGAAGATTGAGATTTTCTCAAGCTAGGTGGTACATCAACTAGGTACACATATGTTTATGTCAGCTTTAAATCATTTCTGGTTTTTGACTAATTCTAGAGGGTAGATGATTGAGTATTTGCAATTTGTTTATATATTTGGATTCCACATTTGAAGCTAATAATCTAGCTATATTGAAGTTCTTACTTTGGATTTGATATCATAAAGATATGAATTTTTGATGTTGCAAGACCAAAACTAGAGTTCTGCATGTTATATTAGAAATTAGCCTATGTAATTTGGTTATAACTTGCTCATTTTTATCCAAATCGACCCGGCATTTGAAAGCTTACTCAAAGAGTAATAACTTTTCCTAACTTGTGATGTTGTAATTCAATTTTTTTCATGTCCAAAATAGTTCTACAAGTAGGTGTTGGAACTCAAAGAAAAGTTTCGAAACTAAACTTGTTAAAGGCATAACTCCCTAACTACTTATTTAAATGAGCTGATATTTTAGTATGTTGTATTTGGATTTGTTTCCTACCTTGTGACCAAAAATCACCTTTTTTGTAAATATATATTGGGAAGAATAGATTTTCTAAGTCCGCTGGTCGAATTAGGTTCCAATTAGAGCTATATTTAGTAGAATCATGATATCTCTTTCATTTTAAATTTGAATTTTGCAAACTAAACCTTTTCAAAAAACTAAGATACAGTCAGAAGATCTTTGTATTAGTGGAAGATTTTGAGAGTTTGACCATTTCATGCCTAAAAATGCGCCGTAACAAAAGACTGAAATTGAGACTTAATTTAGTCCTTAGGGCCAATTTGGGAAGATCAATTTGAAACATATTCAACCAATTTGAATACACAATAAACACATTTAATTAATCTCAGGGACTTAGGGGACCGTAGTTTGGGTATCGGGGAGCTTGTCGGGTTAAATTCGGGTGTTCGAGGGAGTCGGAGTGCGTGTTGAGGTGTGTAAGCCCATTAGAATGCCTTACAAAGTTAATGATTAGTTTATCGATTTCGTTTTTCATGTGTGACTGTTGGTGGGCATACATGGGGTTTTCACTCCTATTTCGGTATACGTATATGTTGGTTATGGCTAAATCACATGCACAGGTTACTTGTGATAGCGCTCGTATCGATGATAGTAGAATATATCCACGACTGTTGGGAGGGATTAGGGTGGTCTTGGTGTGAAATAACATTGAGAAGGGACCATTTCGTTTACTAAAGTTGGGATTTAGCTATTATAAGCCTGTAAGTAAATACGCAGTTCATATTCGATTTATTGATTACTGGTTGGTGTAGGTTAGGGTTTTCTCGTGATTATATAGGTGTTTACTAATTAATGCTTTATTTTTGAACTGGTTTAATTAGTATATGTTGTTTATTTATTTCACGCTACTACTTTTGCTTGTCGTTTGCTGCTTACGTTCATGGAAATATGATATATTGTTGTTAGGTGTTATATTCACATGTCTCATAGTTTATCGTTTTATTTCATGAATATTTTGTGGACTTCTCTTGGGATTTTACTCATTGGACTCGTCACTGTATTTATTGGTTGACGGAGTGTAGATCTTTCGACGAGTAAGGGCAAGGGGGAGGAGGTACTGGGCGACTACCTCTGAGATTGTGGAGTCAGCTCGTGTGTGATATCAGTATGTGTTTATTTTACTTTTGTTAGGTTTTGGGGACCATAGAACACTGATTACATATATATGAAACTTTTGTTATACTTAACTCGCCTTGATATATATTAAACTTTTGTTGGGTTTTGGTATCTTTTATCGGGTTTTCTACTACTTAGGATTGTTGAATATTGTATCACTTACTTAAATTAAGACTTCCACTATAAAATGTCATTATAACTTGATAAATTGATTAACTGGCTAATGAAATCATTAATAATTATATGGAAATTAATTAACTAAATTGGGAATAAATGGAAAAGTGTAAGTAGCCAGGCATGTCGCGAAACGTCAAGGATAAGTGGGCCATGACGTGGCAAGGCTTGGTGACGTGGGATGCAATGTGGCAGGTAGCAAGACGGCCTAGAGTTTGGGGCTATCACATTACATCATCTCCAATTTACAGTAACTAGTGCTTTAAAATTCACCACTGACTAATCAGGTGGTGTAGCACTACAATTGAACCAATGTACAATATATTCACTTATATTAATTGTATACTACTTTGGTTCGAAATTTCAACATTTGGAGTTTAAATCATAGTAAGATCCTTGTGAAGATATATTAAGTTCCATCAAACTTATAGTTTAATATTCTAATTTCATCGGGACTCGTTAACCTGAAATTCTCATTTTCATACTAATGTGAGAATATATTGACCATTTAGTTACCTATAAATCAGCCTCCAATTGACTCCAACAAAACTTCATAGACTCTTTTATACCGACTATCACCAGTCATTCTGAACACAATTAACAAGGCTACTAAGATAAAAAGAGCTGACTAATAGTCCTACGTGGCTGACATTAGGGCTTACTTATGGGATAAGGGTTGGTGGTGCCCAGTTTTAAGGAAGGAGTCGTCACAGAACTATCGATAAGCCACCAATTGTACTATATTTTATTGTGATATTACTATAAATTCCAAGGGATTTTATCTCCATTTTTACTCTTAAATTTTTATTTTTGTGTTTTCAGGGTAAATACAAGATATTATATATAAAGGATGGGTTTCACACAAAAATTCAGTTAAAAGTTGCACAAAGGCCCAACACTTCAGATGTGAAGAAATCGTTGGATGAAACTTGACTATATTGCAAGAAACTTACTAAGAAGGGCTGCGAATGAAGCCTTGTGAAGACCCAGGAGAAAGTCGGAGTATAGATTTCAAGAAAAACCTTAACGCTTTCCGAGCTCTTTAAGATTGAACAAACGACTTTAGCAAGACAATAACTTCTATTGAGACAAAATCAAACGAAAAATAGTGTTGTAGCACCTCCTCAGCGATTCTTAGTGCCTTGAAGTGTTTAACGTACGGTGCTAGACAAAATCGAAGATTGGCAGTTTTTAATTTTGCCTTTGTACAAGATTTGGGATTGTATTTTCTCTTATCACACTCCTACTATAAATAGGAAACCCTAGAATGACTATTTGAGGTTGGACATTTCAGAGATCGAGAGACCTTGGGGGGAAAACTTCTTTTTGTTTTTAGAAACTTTTGGGAAAGGAGAACGTATTGTTTACTCTTTATAAGTCATTAATTTCGTTTTTTAAGATTTTACATTGTTTTTCTATTATTTGAGTAAAGAGCATTGTTGATTTCATGTCAATGATTGGCTAAGTTCCACATTCTAAATCAATGTCATTAAGTTCTATAGGTTTTTACGATTTGGGAGGTTTTTGCATTTTCAATTCTAAAATTATTCAATTCTAATTTTTATATTCTTGATTGCATTGTTGCTATGAGGTTTTTGTCTATGGCTTCGAAATTTAGTTTTTTTTTCCCTTATCATTGTGTAAATGCACATGCACTTTGATTTCGGTAAAAAACTATAGCCAGTTAACTTACGTTGCTCGTAAAAGGGATCACGTTAGGTGGCAATTCGGGCCTTGTTTGTTGGCAATCGATGTTCCTTTGTGTCATTGAGATGTAAGAAGAGTAGCGGTGTATCATAATCTCCACATGACTGGTGGAAGAATTCGACGCTAGTTACTACTCCTAATAGGTGTTTTCATAGAGCGTAATGTTGTTAGTTCGTTGAAAACTTGCGAAGCACTCAGGATTTTGTGGGTCTAGTTAGTATGTGGTTGTGTCGCACGTTCCCTACACTAACAAGAGGAGAACAAGGTGACGAGAGTCACTCTAGTCCTATCTATGAAAACTGGTACTAAAGCAATCTTTTAAAACCAACAAACAAGTCTAATTCCTTAAATTTCAATTCACACTTTGTTCTAGAGTTTCCCATTTACTGATTTTCATTTTTTAGGCAATTGAGTTTTGTTTTCTTCGCATTTGGTTCTTAGTTTAATTGAGTTTTTATTTTTAAAAACCACCCATTTTTCTCGAGGCCTAGAAAGGAACATCACAATCCCTGTAGATTCGACCCTGCTTACCAGTACTACAAATTTATAGTAGTTCGGTATTTAGGACTATTATTGGTATCATTTGGGGCGACATCAACTATGTTGGTTATGTATTTTTTTGGTAGGGGGCCACTATGGTCTGATGTTGGAGTAGTCTCATTTTAGGATCCTTAACCATGCTTAAACTTTTTATGGTATGTCTAGTGTCTTTCTAAGTTATTGAACTATTTACTTGCATGATCAGTTGCTCTATTTTTCTGTGAACAACCATTATTATTTTGTGACGTTTAATGCTATGTTTGTGTCTCTATGAATGGTTTACAACTTTGGTGCCCTAATGAATGTTTATATGTCATGATAAATATGCTTTTCAATTAATCGTGTCTTATGTTGTTTAATGCCATTTATGTGCCCTAACGAATGTTTTTGTCTCCAAATAAATAGTTTCAATTGGTTTAAACTATGTTTGAGTTGATATTGTTGTGTCTTCTTGGATGGGGACAGTTTCTCGCATGTCTCATATGGCTTTTACATGTTTCTATGTGTTTGAACAATAGTGATGATGTTTTTAAGGGGCCAATGTAGTCTCAAGTTTGGTCACAGTTGATATCAGAGCTCATGTTAGGTGAACCTAGGGGAGAGATAAATGAAACTAAATAAGGAAAAAATAAACTTAGACATGGAAACCAGAAGATCCTGACTTAGAACCTTAGTTGGGAAACAAACATGAGGCGGGTAGTACCAGAGCTTGTACATTATATATTTTAATTGTAATAGTATAAACGCGTATATTAGGCTAATATGGACACATCTTCGTTGTTGCAGAAATGACATGGACGGACTCCCGACTTCACCTGTAGAGGATGGTGGACAGACGAGTGGTACCATGCCTATTGCGACTAACCGGAGTGTACTCGATCGAGTCGCGGCACATGATCGACAATTTAAGTAGATGATGGCTTTGCTCCATGCTCACACAGCGGCTATCACAATGATCATTATCATTGTTACACCGAGCATCACTAAGATGGAAGTCGCCCCGATTGTCTGAGGCACGCCAATGACTGCAGTTATGGCAGAGACTGCTACACCAACTACAGCTTTAGAGACTTGTACTGAGGTTAACATAATAGCGTCTGTGCTCATAGCAAAATTGACATAGGCCCCACAAGAGATTAAATTCGAGACATCATTGTCACTTGAGGCTAATTTGACAAAGGAGTTTGTGAGATATTAAACGAGATATTTGACCAGAGGCAGAGACCCAGAGGCAGACGCGAGGTGGCTTCTCGCATAAGAGAAGCTCCCTAAGCTTATAAGGATTGATAATAGCATTCAACCCAATATATTTGGATATATGCTTCGAGGAAAGGCTGGAATTTGGTGGACCACCCATATTGAGACCCATGAAGAATCGACTACATAGATAGTTCCATACAAGTCTTTATGAGTACAGTTGCATCTGATATATGAGTTTTTATGTTTTAGGCAAGGTACTCCTACAATTGTTGTAGGCTACTCGTATAGTTGTTCAATATATGAAGAGGTACCACTACCTCTTACAGTTCACTGAGGATTTGGCTTCTATGAAGAGGTATCGCAATCAAGTTTGCTATTTTGAAGTGGGGTTTAGAGATGAGATAACAAGTGTAGTAGTGTTAGGCAGAGTTAGTATAGAACATATGAGAAGGCCTTAACCTATGAGACATATCTTCTTTACCGTGTCGTGATGCCCATACCACAGCAGGCATCAGGATCATTCGAACTCGGCACCAAGTCTGACAGGAAGGGGAAGAGGATTTTAGATCACAGAGCTAGATGGGGATAGAGGCACATACATGATGACCACCAAGCACTCATTGCCCATGCTATAGTACCTGCATAGCTATCCTAGACATCAGGTAGCGGTTATACATAGCACTAGGGACATAGACCAATTTAGGACCAGGGAGGCAATGACCGAAGGTAATATGGTCAGGGTCAGGACCAAAGGTCGGGCAATGGTCAGTCTCAGGGGTTAGGACACAAGCATGTTACTTATTTCAAATGCAGGTAGCATGAACACATTAAGAAGGATTGTCCAAGAGCTTCAGCAGTATCGATTGCAACACCACTAGTTCAGACTAAGTAGTGAGCACATACGGTAGCACAGCCAAGCTGCGAGGCCACCAGATATTTGAGGGTTGGACGATAGAGATATGCGGACACCAACTCCCTATTAACCTATACGTTCTCGAGTTCTTGGAGTTCGACTCGCTTTCTGGCATGGATTGGCTAGCAGTTTATCATGCCAATATGGTTTATTTCTGTAAGACAATGAATTTTCAAATCCCCGACATACCAGAGTTTAGTTTCACAAGTGATGCGAGTGTAATACCAACCACTAAGGGTAGATCGGCTAAGACCCTAGAGATGGAGGTGTTTGAGATTCCTGATTTCTTTCCGGAGGATTTACTAGGATTGCCCCCACATAAAGATATCGAGTTCGTTATTGAGCTAGTGTCAAGCACACAGCCAATAGCTAGCAGACCATACTGGATGACACAGAAGGAGCAGGATGAGTCGAAAACTCAACTTGAAGACTTGGAAAAGAAGGGGTTCATACACCTTAGCACATCACCATGGGGAGCATCCATCTTATTTGTTTAAAAAGAAATGGTCGCTTGAGGATGTGCATTGACTATAAGAAGTTGAACTAGTGACAGTATGGAATTGTTGCTCTTTGCCAAGGAGCGACGATTTGTTTGACCAGTTGTTCGGAGCTTGTTTCTTCTCTAAATTGACTTGAGATTGGGTTGTCATCAGCTCAGGATTCGAGATGGGGACATACGCAAGACTACATTCAGCACTAGATATGGGTTATTTAAGTTTACAGTGATGTCATTCGGATTGACGAACACGCTGGTCATGTTCATGGACTTGATGCACAGAGTATTGAAGTCGTACTTAGAAAAGTTTTTCATAGTCTTCATTGATGATGACATATTGATCTACAACAAAATTTATGAGGACCACGGGCAACATCTCAAACAGATTTTGATGACATAAAGAGAGCTTATGAATTGAATGATAAGTTTAGTAAGTGTGAGTTTTTGCTATCTGAGATCAGGTTCTTGGGACACGTGATCAATGACAGAGGTATATCATTGGATCTAAGGAAGATTCATGCAGTCATCGAATGGTCAACACCAAAGATAGTGACAGATATCGAGAGTTTCGTAGGTTTGGCAGAATACAACCAGCAATTTATGAAGGACTTCTTGAAAATCGCCATGTCAATGACTTGATTGACTATGAAAGACGTACCTATTGCTTGGTCGAAGGAGTGTGAGAATGCCTTTGCACAGTTGAAGATGAGGCTGACTACCGCACCATTACTAGTAGTGTCAAAGCTAGGCAAAGTTTTGATAGTTCATGCTAATGTTTGTGGCATAGGGCTAGGTTGTGTACTGATGCAGGGAGGCAGCGTTATCACCTACTTATTTCGATAGTTAAGGACCCATGAGAGAGATTATCCAATGCATGACTTAGAGCTTGCAGTAGTCGTATTTGCACTTAAGGTATGGAGATATCACCTCTATAGTGAGAGGTTCGCATTGTTTGCAGATCATAAGAGTTTAAAATATTTATCAACTCACAATGATCGAAACATGAGACAACGACGTTGGCTAGAGTTGCTCAAGGACTACGACTTCTCTATTGAATATCATCCTGGGAAGGCAAATGTCGTAGCAGATGCATTGAGCAGGAGATGACCAAATTCTTAAATAGTTGTCTGCCATATAATGCACTAGTATTGTTTACTTAAGGCGGCGATAAAATTGAGTTTAATAGAGGTTCTCTCTAAGCAGACACGCAGATTCGCAGACAGATTGAGGTAGCATTTGTTTCTATTCCATGAGTGTTAAAGTGTCAAAGGGCTGATGAGATGTACTCAAGGTTTAGTGAGATGGCACGCAGTCCTAATCATCTAGATTGGAGTGAGTCTGTGGATTAGTGTTTGAGGCACAAAGGGAGGTTGTTGATTCCGACGGTGGCAGAGATACGCAACGGGTTACTCTAGGAGGCTTACAAGTTCCGATATACAGTGCATCTCGATAGGACTGAAATGCATTACGTTATGCAACGGTTATTTTGGTGGTCAGGGATGAAGGTGGATGTCAGCGACTATGTTAGGGGTTTTAAGGTGTGTCAGCAGGTTAAGGCTTAGCACAAGAGGCCTTAAGGGTTTATGCAGTCGCTACCCATCCCTCAATGGAAATGAGAACACATTATGATGGGTTTCATTTATGGGTTACTGTAGACTTCTCGTCAACACGATGTGATATGGGTAATAATGGATAGTTGACAAAATCAGCCCATTTATACTAGTTTCGATGAATTATAACTTCACATAGTTGAGCACATTATTCGAGGAAGAGATTGTACGGTAGCACAGATTAAGAAACGAGTTGGGGAGGTCACCTATTAGTTGAGGTTGCCGAGCCGGTTAGAAGAGGTTCATAATGTTTTTCATATTTCGATGTTACGGCTGTTCAGATCAGCACTAAGATCGATAGTTCATATGACTAAGATCGAGGTTCAACTAGATGTGACGTACGAGGAACATCCCCATTGAAATAGTGGACCACAGAGTACAGACTCTCCTAAGGAAGGAAATACTACTAGTACTCGTTCGGTGGCAGTATCATAAGAACGAATGACTTATTTGGGAGCGAGAGTATGCCATGGAGAGAAATACCCCCAGTTTTTTCAAGGTAAAGTTTTTAGTTACATTTGAATTTCAGGAAGAAATTCCTTTTACTTAAGAAGATTGTAGCAGCCTGCTTTAATTAATCTTAATTAAATTATTAATTACATATTAGGACCCGTAACTCGAACTTACGTAGACACTGCAAACAAGTCTAGGGCACGACAACTAAGGTATAAACGGATATTTTTGTGTGATGCTTGTTAATTTGCTGCATTATTACTCAATAATTCGCATCGTAATAGTTAGGGTTCTTATTGGTCGCATTATGTGTGTATAGTAACGAGAGTGTAGTACGTCGCGGGGTGCACTTAACGTGGGTGTATGGAGTAATCGGGGGTTTATAGGTCACATCATTCATCACATCCCCCAAACTTAAGATTTTTCGCATCCCGAGCAAAGGTGTAATAGACAAAATAAAAGTAAACTAAACTCCAAATATAGTTATGCACTAACTAAACTAATCAATCCTATACCCGATTCCAAATTCATGTAGTTCCTTTGGTTTACATAGTCGCAAGTTAACAAACCATTCAAGATATTTCAGAGTTATAATATGTCTAGTACCATAATCCAAACATAATTAAATATTACACTTTAAAGACATAGACTCAGTTAAGACAAAGGCTATCAACTACTAACAAGTTTTCTTGGTCTATACACTTAAGCACGCAAGTTTACAATCCCGTAAGAATGGTTCATCGACGCTGAGAAGGTACCATAGGCAAGAAGTGGAACCACACTCTCTACTATTGTAGACTTAGCACTAATGGGAATCAATAGGACTTTGAATAGGTTGTAACATGGCTAGAAAAGGGTATTGAGGAAATTATATAAAGGTAATTCAAAACATTGAAAAACTTAAACTTAAACTATCGAATGATTGTCTGAGAACATGAAAGTGGCTATACTGCATTTAACTTCATTTTTCTTTTAATATGTGCAGTCCTCACCTTTTTCAAACCACTTGGCACCCTCCTCCATTTCCTATGAATCTCGTTTTAGGTGGGACTTTCTAATTATGACAACAAATTTTTTTCTCTAAATTTCTTTCTTATCTTCATGCACTTATTAAAGATTTCAAGTCTAAAACTAGATTCCAATGTGGTAAAGGATTATATCAGGCTATGTCTATAGGTTTAACATTAGGTATGAAAGAAATAAAGGTTAGGTTGGCTCAAAATGGGTTAAATAGGTAAATTACTTTAGGTAGGCTTAAGGCTAAAGGTTTTCATTCAAAAATTACCCAAATTATTTCCCCAAAAGTGGTTTAGTTATAGAAATTCAGCCTCGAGTGGGTTACACCCTCGTTCTAGCAACAAGAAATCCAACTTTTTTCCACATGCTCAATTCTGACTGTCTTCCCCCTTTAGTATCTAGCACAAGGCTTAACCTTCATACTAAGTCCCTAATATGAAATCATAAAAACGACGAGTTACGGACCAAAGCGAGTGCTTCACCTAATTTTTTCTAATTTTCAAGTCAAAAAGGCAACTATAGTTTACTCATCCACAACCAAAGGCATGAAAGAAAGTTTCGGCTGACTCTAAATAAGAATAATAATGAAAACTATACTAAATACATGCATAAAAGTGTATCAACTCCTAATTAAATGAGAAATAGAAAAATGAAGGGAAAATAAATGGAAGAAATGAGAGAATAAGGGGTACTAAACACCACCATTACTGTCACGGGTGCCTTTCGAGAAAGGGGATTACCCTAAAAAGAGTTTTCTCGATTAACCAAACCCATGGTGCCTAAAGACCACCTTAGTTCAACATACCAATGAAAACGTGATATAATAGCAATAATAGCACAAAGGAGTTTATTACTTAGTTCAATAAGATTACAACTCTAGCATCCCATCCATGCTCTCCCAAACTTACATGCCTTGGCTATATAACAAAACAGCCAAATTAGTTACATAACTACCGAGACACATGTCCTACGCACATTACACGAGACTAAGTAAACTACCACACCAATGTAGTGCTCAAAACAACCACCTAACTGCTTCCTTCCTTTGCTGCCACCTGGTTCCATAACCTTCTTGACCCCTTAGTCAATAGGCACATGCTCAAAGTGCCTAGAAGTTGTTGGGACGTGCCTTGGTCATGCTCGAAGCCATGACCAAGGTAATTACATAACCGCCTGTAACTGCACTCGACTTAGTCTGTCCAAGCCTGTCGTTCACCTTGCTCGAGGGACAGGGTCTGATTGGTGGTTCCTAGCTGCGTGCCTAGGCACCTTTGGGTGCTAGCCGAAGCTTGGTCCGATCTGACTCCCACCGACTCATGGTGGCTGGCACCACGGTCTATCCATGGGTTTCTCCTTGGCATGCTTGCCCAAGGCATGCTCTAAGGTCTTCCTTGCTCCCTTGCCCATGCCACCCCTAAGAGAGTCACCCCTCCTTATAGTAGATGTTAAGCCATTCCATGAACTCCAATACGAAAATATCAAGAAATGAAACCAATCGTACTTTGACTTGGTGAACACCCAAGTCAAGCTTTGTCAACCCTTGCCAAGGTATGTGTTGCCCGTACCAAGGCGCGACCTTGCTCCTGCCAAGGCCCTTCCTTGCTCGTGCCAAATGAACCTGCCAAGGCGCAGCATTAATCATGCCAAAGGAGTTTTCCAAGGCACGACCTTACTCGTGCCAAGGGAACCTGCCCGTGCTCGTGCCAAAGGAACCTGCCCATGCTCATGCCAAAGATCGCAACTGTGCCCGTGCCAAGGCTCGCGCCAAGGCACCACTATGCTTCCGCAAAGGACGTGCCAAGGCCCAACCGTGCTCGTGCCAAGGCCCGCGCCAAGGTGCCACTGTGCTCCCCACCAAGGAAAGTGCCAAGGCCTAACTGTGATCATGTCAAGGCGCCACTATGCTCCGACCAGGGAACGTGCCAAGTCTCAACCGTGCTCGTGTCAAGGCCCTTGCCAAGGCGCCACTGTGCTCGTGCCAAGGCGTCACTGTGCTCCCCGCCTAGGCGTCGTGTCACTACCTTGTCCACGACCATACACGTTGCCTCGTCCATGCCGCATACGATTTACCCATGCGCATGCGTGAGCCTCCGTGCGCTATACTGCAAACCATCTGTGGTGCACCATCCAACAACTAACTCCTATGAAACCTTTCGAGTCTACCAAAACCCGGGTATTGCTAGATTTTCCCGCTACCCAGCCAACTTTCTCAGGTCACGCTATTGAGGGGCCAATAAACATCCCCCCGCCAAAATGTTCGATGCCCTCATTGAACACCCTAACTCTGCCTGTTCATAAGATTGCTACCCACTAAAGCAACATTTCTTCATCTGATCTAGTATTTGTAGTGCCACCAACCTTGGTGTACTGCCTTTGCGCCCGCCTCGCATTGCTGGAACAAAGCACAACCCATTTTCATCCATGATCAGCAAGCCATGAAGTGATGGAATCACATCGACTTTCCTAGCCATCAAGAAATCATTTCATGCAATGATCTCAAAATCATCTAATGAAACGGCAATCAAATTTACCTTTCCCTCCCAAGTGTCAATTCGAATGCCCACGTCCGAGGCTATGCCCATAGCCTTCTTTGGTTCTGAATTAATTGCCTTCACCATGCTTGCACTCTCGGCAATCTATAAACCAAGCCTCCGAGCTAGGTTCTCTGCAACAAATGAATATGTGGCTCCCGAGTCAATTAGCACCTTCACTGTTTGGTTATCTATCTAAGCCTCCACAAACATCAGCCCCACTGATCCTACGGCCTTTTGCACCTACAGCGTGTTAAACGATTGCAATGGATTCATTTATACCTCTGATTCATTCGCAACAATCACGTTCAACTTCTCTTTATTTGAGCAATCCCTTACCCGATGAGGACCATCACATATGAAACAGCCCATTTTCGACATAGATGTTTTGGCACTAGCATCAATTTTTGAAGAAGACTCCTTTTCTTGGATCCACCTACACGATTCTTCTCCTTGTACTTCTTTTGTTTTGATTCAAAAGAAGCACCACTAGTCTTGTAATCTACAAGGCTATCCACCAGGGCAATTGTACTCGACAAGTCCTTCACACCTTGCATTCACAACTTCGACTATGCCCATCCTTGCAATCATGTAGTGAAATTGAACAACTTGTCCTCCTTGGACATATTTTAATATCAAGCAGTAAAGAAAAGAATTCTTTCACATATTCTCTAACCGTCCCTTTCTGCTTCAATTGGCGCAAGGCTTCCCGCGCTTGCCATGCCGCATTTATGGTTAGGAATTGATCTTTCAATTCTCGTTTTAGCACCTCCCACTCCACAATCCTTGGTCGACCAGCAGCTGCATCATTATCAACTCAAGTTCGCCACCAAAGTTTCGCATCGCCTTCCAAATACATGGAAGTCAGGATGACCTTTTGCTCCTCTTCCGTCTGGACAGTAGCAAAATATTGCTCCATGTCCCAAAAAAGGTTTTCGAGCTCTTTCGCTCTCCGCTTGCCTGAAAAACTCTTTAGCTCCGGCACCTTAGATCTCACTTTCGCCACACTAGAAACCTTCGAGGTTCCTCCTACAACTATCTTGAGCCATCTTCTCCACTGTCTCGGTGGTGAGTCCTCCCATTGCACGAATATCAGCAACCAACTCCTCGAATCTGGATTCCCGCATGGATACCAAAGCTTATTGTGACTTTGTCCTAACCACCAAGGAAGCCACCAGCATCTCCAGTCCTTCAATGTACTGCGCCGTCATTGAAGACTCATTTGCCTCCACCGAAACACTCATCGTTGCCATCATGTGTTCTAAGTGAGCTACCCTCTCACTCAGATCACTTGTTGCTCGGGTCGCCATTATCTCCGAAACGAGACTCTGATACCAATTGTCATGGGTGTCTTTCGAGAAAGAGGATTACCCTAAGGAAACGTTTCTCGCTTAACCCAACCCATGGTGTCGAAAGACCGCATTAATTCAGCACACCAATAAAAATGTGATTGAACAGCAACAGTAGCATAAAGGAAGTTTATTACTTAGTTCAATGACATTACAACTATAGCATCCCATCCATGCTATCCCAAGCTTACATGCCTTGGCTTTATAACAAAATAGCCAAGTAAGTTACATAACTACAGAGGACACATGTCCTATGCACATTACACGAAACTAAGTGAACCACCACAGCAATGTGGTGCTCAAAACAGCCACCTAATTGCTTCCTTCCTTTCATGCCACCTGGTTCCATAACCGTCTTGACCCCCTGGTCAATAGGCACATGCTCAAAGTGCCTGGAAGTTGCTGGGACGTGCCTTGGTGGTGCTGGGAGCCATGACCAAGGTAGTTACATAACCGCCTGTAACTGCACTTGGTCCGTTCAAGCCTATAGTTCACCTTGTTCGACAGACAGGGCCTCATTGGTGGTGCCTAGCTGCATGTCTAGGCACCTTAGGGTGCTAGCCGGGGCTCGGTCTGATCCAAGTCCCACCGGTTCAGGGTGGCCGGCACAATGGTCTGTTCATGGGTCTCGCATTGGCATGCCTGCCCAAGGAATGCTCTAAGGTCTTCCTTGCTCCCTTGCCCATGCCACTCCTAGGAGAGTCACCCCTCCTTATAGTAGATGTTAAGCCATTCCTCGAACTCCAATAGGAAACATCAAGAAATGAGACCAATCGTACTTTGACTTGGTCAATGCCCAAGTCAAGCTTTGTCAACCCTTGCCAAGATATGTGTTGCCCATGGCAAGGCACAGCCTTGCTCATGCCAAAGGAATCTACCAAGGCACGACCTCGCTCGTGCCAAAGGAACCTGCCAAGGTGCGGCGTTGCTCGTGCAAAAGCAATCTGCCAAGGCGCGACCTTGCACGTGCCAAAGGAACCTATTTGTGCTCATATCAAGGATCGCAGCTGTGCCCATGCCAGGGCGCCACTGTGCTTCTGCCAAGGCACCATTGTGCTCCCCGCCAAGGAATGCGCCAAGGAACGTGCCAAGGCTCAATCGTGCTCATGCTAAGGCCCGTGCCTAGGCGCCACTGTGTTCCCGCCAAGGAGCGTGCCAGGGCCTAACCGTGCTCATGCCAAGGCCCGTACCAAGGTGTCATTGAGCTTGTGCCAAGGCGCCATTGTGCCCCGCCAAAGCGCCATTGTGCCCCACCTAGGCGCCATGCCTAGGCGTGCTCCAAGGCGCGACCTCGTCCACGCCCATACACGTTGCCTCGTCCATGCAACATACGATTTACCCATGCGCATGTGTGAGCCTTCGCGCGCTATGTCGCGAACCATCTGTGGTGCACCATCTAGCAACTAACTCCCATGAATCCCTTCCGAGTCCACTAAAACTCGGATATTGCTAGGTTTTCACACTGCCTAGCCAGCTTACTAGGGTCACACTATTGAGGGGCTAACAATTACCATCCTTCAACCGCATATTACATATAATTAAGAATTTTAATGATCGCACCTATGTTCTTTTGCAAAGAAATCCATCCAACTCAATCCACAAATCCTAAAGTACCCCCAAACTTATTTTGAACCTTGTCCTCATGGTTCAAAACAAATCAAGAGATTTGCATATAAACACGCATGAGGGTGAAAGAACATGATAAATATAGAATTAAGGAAATGATACGAGTTCATGCATAAAACTAAAAGTAATCCCTATATCTATGCATAGCAAGTAAACAAAATAAGATTGGGTAAGCTTACCAAATCCTGGTTTGACTAACTATGGGTATAGAACAATGTGATGAGCCACTACAATGATATCAGGCTCTCACTATTAGGTGCGATACGTAGAGATTGCAATACCTATAAAAAGTTATCAAAGATATAATGATAAGAATACCATAAGAGTATTGAAATAGGAAATCAAATAGACAAGGGATAGAAGCTTGGGGTGCCTCCCACGAGCGCCTTTTTTTAACGCGTTGGCTCGACTCGGTTAGACTCTCTCTCAGTCAGTGTACTCTACAACAGCTAGAGTTTCATTTTTGATCTCATTTTATAGGAAGTTTTTTTAGAATGGCTTGGTGCCCATTCACTTTAAAACTTTCCATGTATTCATGTTCCTAATCTCAACTGCACCATGTCCAAAAACCTTAGTAACAACAAAAGGCCCAAGCCATCGCGACCTTAACTTAACTGGATGGAGACTCAATCTAGAATTATAAAGGAAGTTGTTTTGACTAACAGCGAAAGTCTTGCGAGATAGGTTCGATCATGGAACGCCTTGGTTTTATCTATGTAGATTTAAGCGGACTCGTAGGCACTATTTCGGATCTCCTCCAATTCTTAAGTTTCCAACTTTCTCTTTTTACTGGTTACGTCGAGTTCCATGTTGAGCTATTTGACAACCCATAATCACTTACGCTCCAATTCAACCAGCAAATGGCAAGAATTTTCGAAGACCAAATGATACGGTGACATTTCGATTGGCATTTTATACGCCATTCGATAAGTTCATACCGCGACGTCAAGGCGCATACTCCATTCCTTCCAAAATGGATTTATAGTCTTCTCCAAAATGGATTTAATCTCTCTATTTGAAACCTCCGTTTGGCCACTCATTTCAGGATGGTAGGTCATAGACGTACGGTGTGTAACATTATACTTGCACAAGAGATTTTCAACCATACGGTTGTAGAAATAGGTACCTCGATCACTAATCAAAGCAGGTGGAGCTCCAAAAGTAGAAAAAAAACCCTTGATTTTAAGAAATCACATACCACTGATGAGTCATTAGTTCGAGTGGCTTTAACTTCCATCCATTTAGACACGGAGTCCACCACCAATAAGATATAAAGAAAACCATGTGATGGTGCAAATGGCCCCATGAAATCGATCCCCCAAACATCAAAGGTTTCAAAGAACTAGATTGAGGTCAGTGGCATTTGATCCAGGTGATCCAAGGTACCAGTTGACTGACATTTGGCATAGGTCTTGACATATAGATAGGAGTCGTAAAAAATAATGGGCCAACAGAACCCACTCTCCAAAACCTTCATAGTTGTCCTACGTGTACCAAAATGGCCGCCAAAGGCTATGAGTGATAGAATACCAAGATAGATTATGTCTTAGTCTGGGAGACACATTGATGGATTACTTGATCTGAGCAAAACTTCCACAAGTATGGGTCATCCTAAACATAGTGTTTAGAATCACTCTGAATTTCGTCCTTTTGGGCTCGTGTGAGGTTAGGTAAATACTCTCGTGTAACGAGATCATTAACCCAATTCGCAAACCAAGGGGGTTCGTCAGAGACGACAAGGATATGTTCATCAGGGAAATTATTTCAAAACGGGATAGGTGCTTCACCATTGTCGATACGGCTGAGATGGTCAGCAGCTAAATTTTCAGCACTACTTTTGTCTTTAATTTCAATATCAAACTCTTAAAGGCTGCATGGTCAAAATAGAGAACCACCTTAGTACCAAGAGATAAGGTCAAAATTTCTCTAAAGCGAATATGCTAACTAGAAGCTCCTTCTCAATAGTGGTGTAATTCAGTTAGGTAGGATCAAGAGTTCGGGAGGCATAGTATATGACATGTGACGCACGCCTAACTCTTTGCCTTCGCACAACTCCCCCAGCTTGGTTACTGGCATCACACATGATCTCAAAAAGTAGCTCCAAGTTAGGAGCTCGAATCGTAGGAGTAGAGATGAGAGAGTCTTTGAGTGCATCGAATCCACTCTGACATGCCTTGTTAAGATCAAAAGGCACGTCTTTTTGAAGAAGATGACATAGGGGTTGTGCAATTTTAGAGAAATCCTTAATGAAATGCCGATAGATACCAGCATGACCAAGGAAAGATCTAGTTTCTTACACAGTTATGGGTTAAGGCAATTTTTGAACTACTTCAATTTTTACCGGGTCTACCTCTACACCCTTAGAAGAAAGGATATGGCCCAAGATAAGACCTTGATCCACCATCAAGTGACATTTCTCATAATTGAGGACTAAGTTCTTCTTGATACATCTATGAAGAACCTTAGTTAGGTAAATAAAGCAAAAATTGAATGAATCATTGTAAACGGTGAACTCATCCATGAAGAATTTGATAAAGTGCTCAACGAAGTCGGAGAAGATGCTCATCATACACCTTTGAAATGTAGCAGGTGCACTGCATAGCCTAAAGGGCATGCGCGGTAAGCGAAGGTAGCGAAAGGACAGGTGAAAGTCGTCTCCTCTTTATCCTCAAGTGTTATAGGAATCTAGTAAAAACCATAGCATCCATCTAAGTAGCAGTAATGCTACCTGCCTGCTCATTGCTCTAACATCTGATCGATGAAAGGCAATGGAAAGTGGTCTTTCCGAGTAGACACATTAAGCTTTTGATAATCAATGCAAACCTACAATCCCTTTTTATGTGAGTTAGGATTAACTCACCCCTTGATTTCATGACCATTGTGATCCCTATTTTCTTAGAAACCACCTGAATTGGACTGACCCACTTGTTTTCGGAGATCGAGTAGATCATTTCAGCATTAAGGAGTTTTAGAATCTCCTTTTTAACCACTTCCATCATCAGTGGGTCCATTCATCGTTGTACTTCTCATGAAGGTTTAGACCTTTCTTCCATATGTCTTTGATACATGCATATAGAAGGGCTAATACCTTTAATATCAACAGTGGTCGACCCTAAAGATTTTTCGAACTCTCGAAGCACATTTATGAGCTTATCTTCCTCTGATAATGTGAGTTTAGTTGAGATGGTCATAGGTAAAGTCTCATTCTCACCTAAAAACACATATTTGAGATGACTTGGCAGTGGTTTAAGCTCCAGTGTGGGGGCTCACTCCATAGAGGGAAGAAGTGTAGAGTTTGAAGCAAGTAAGTCAAGATATGCTAGGGTGGGAAAATGAAGTGGAGCAGAGTCCAACTCCGAGATCAACTCATTTATCTCAGTATTAAGGACTAAGGATTCTTTCATAGAAAGTCAATGTAACGACCCGAAAATTTTACTTGTGCCACGTGTCAAGTCAAGGTCGTATGTGGGACCCACTCGTCGAAATACGTATGTCCGAATCCACTTTGCCCGTCACAGTCAATGTCGAGATGATTCTCTAACACCACTTTCATATCATCGCCTTTCATAAGAAAGGCCTATTGGACAAGTGAGTCCATATTATCCAAGGCAAGCACCACAGAAGAGGAATCACAAGGATGACGCATCACATCATAGATGTTGAACTTAATAAGTTCGCCATCAAACTTCATGGTAAGAGAACCACTATGAACATCAATCTTAGTCTTGGCAGTCTTAAGGAAAGGCCTACCAAGTAAGACTCAGGAAAAATGGAGGCATGGCTAACTCTTCATATCAATGATATAGAAGTTAGGAGGGAATACGAGCTCACTAACTTTCACAAGAATGTCTTCCAATACACCTACGGGACAGATGATGGATCGGTCGGCCAAATGTATGAAACTCCAATATCCTTCAGACAGCTAGCCTTCAATGTCTCATATATGGATAGTGGCATGACATTGATAAAGGTGTCAAGGTCGCACATAACTTTTTGGATCTCAACATCACCTATTGTGCAAGGGACAGTAAACACGTCTGATTCCTCACACTTAGTGGGCAACGTCTTGCATAGAATAGTTGAAACATTTTCACAAACGTTGATTTTTTTGTTGCCTTTGAGTCGACCTTTATCAGTACATAGATCTTTAAGCATCTTAGCATAGCAGGGCATATGTGTTAAGGCATCAAGAAGTGAGATGTTTATGCCACTTTCCTTAAGATTTCTATAATTTTCTTCTCTTTTCTCACCTTTTTATTCTTAATGAGGCATCGAGGGAATGGGTGTAGGATTTTGAGAGAAGGTTGTGCTTCCTTATCCAAGATTATCATTTCGGTAGGAGACAGTTGAACTTCGAGCTCTTGCTCGACTTCCTTAGATTTAAGGACGACCTATTTAGGCTTGAGTTCTTGGGGAGTTTCATCCAACTCTTTGCCACTATGATGTGTGAGGGCATTAACATTCATATTAGGATTCGAAAGTGGTTGGGAATGTAACTTGTCTTTATCATCCATACGCCCTACCCGTAGGGCTACTTGCCCTACTTGAACCTTGAGATTTTTAATGCTTGTAGCATGACTAGTGGTTGACTCAATTTTAGACTGGGCTAAATCTTTAGAGAGTTTTTCTTAATTAGCGATGAGTGTCCTCATCATCTCGATAAAGACCTCGAATTTTGAACAAGTTGGGACTATTAAGGAAGAGGTTTTCCTATTAAAACATATTGAAGATAATTATGGTTCTGAGGCCCATAACTATGATAGGGCTTTTGACGACATGATTATAAGTGTATTAAAGTTGTTGCCATATTGATTCCTTGGTGGTCCCACCTATTGTGTTTGCTTGTTCATTCATGAACAAAATAGGACAAGAATCAGTGGAATAGTCATTGGCCGAGCAGAAACCGCAAGATTTAAGTTGAGCTTTTCCAAAAGTGATGAATCGCTCCATGAGATCAGTGAGTTCATCAAGCTCGCTATTGGCAGGATCTGACCCTACTCCATCAAAAAGATTTTGTGAGGATCCCTCTTCCTCGTCATCAATGTAATGACATGATTGACTTATTATAAACTCCTACAAATCAAAACATCATTTGAGTTTTCTTACATCTATAGTCACCTCTACAAGCATTGTTAATCATGTGTTTCTCAAGGGGCGTAAGTCCCATATAGAAGAAATGAACAATGGAGAGGTTGCTTTGGCCATGTTGGGGGCATTGTGCAAGTAAGCCCTTATAACGACCCCAATAGTCGCCAAAGGATTCGCCTCGTTTCATTTTGATATTGCATATCTCCCTTGTTAGTTAGGAAGATCTAGATTTAGGGAAGAACTCTTTGAGGAATGCAAAAATCGTATCATTTCAATTTGTAATGGAACCGATGGGAGATAAAAGAGCTAGTCTTAGGCTTCGTCCTAAAGGAAAAAAGGAAAGCTGAGAGTTTGACTTTATCTTCATTGATTCTTTAGGGAATCATGGTCCTACACTAAGAGTGCAAGTCTTTGATGAAGTTCACTGGGTCATCACGATCCAGTCTATGGAAAGAGTGGGGAATGTTTATAAAATCGAATTTGAGCTCAAAATTGCCCATATGAGCTGGGAATGTGATGTAGTGTGGTTGATGAGCTAGGAGATTATATATCTCACCATTCATTATCCCAATAGTAATGTGATGATTGGCCTCAGGCTGTGCCCAAGGGCTAGCTTGTGGCTTTTATGGAACGAGAACAAATATTCTTTGATTGAGTTGCTGATATTGGGGTACTACAGGCCTTTGTTGTGGCACAGCAGGTGCTTAAAACTGTTAGGAATGAACATCTTGGTGCTCCTCCTGCCCCTCAAGTAGTGGATTTCCATCTTGGTTAGCCGTTAGAGGGGTTTCTCGTTGCTCAATTAAACTCTTGTGGATTGTTTCCTCTGCCTTGTTTCTTTCGAGTTCCAATGGTAAGTCTTTTAGATCTCCAGATCAAAAGGGAGGAGAGATCTGATGGACTTCAATCGATGAAGACTTTTGGGCATAAGGGTGAACACACAAAAAGGAAAAAGAAAAACCTAAGTCAAAAAGGACTCCTCAACGGTGCCAAGATTTGACACGCGCCGAACGTGTCAATAAGATATATTTCCTAAACCAACTATTTTGTAGATAGTGGCAAAGGGTCAATCCCGCATAGATTGGTAATCTTTCTAAGGTTCTAGAAGAAAAGGAAAATGAGGGTTTGAGAGAGAATGTTGAGAAAATTCAAAAAGACATGGAATTGGAAATACTTTGTAATGAAATCAATTAGAGACGCAACCTAGACCCTTGGTATCACAAACTTCCTCAATTGGCACAAACAAACCTATGGTCGTCGATCTATATAGAGCATGCAATTCAAAGGTATTTTAGAATAGCTATAGACCCGGTAACGTATGTGGGTCCTTGCACTTCCTAATCTTGATAATCATGTTACGATAATGACTATTTCTCTAGCCAAACATATAACCCTATACTCGAGCGAATTGGGTTTAACACTATGACATCAATGGTTTTGTGAATGCACTAAACCTAGAAAACCATATCACTGGTGTGTACGATTTAGCCTAGATCCCTAAGGTATTTGACCGATCCCAAAAAGGTGAATCAGTTAGTATGGTAAATTGCCACTTGTATTGTTTATTGCATAAGGACGGATGTGTACGACTCACTCGCAATGTAATCAATGTTTAAATCTAAGTTTAACCTGAGTCAGTCAATTCATAACAAAGGGGATAAAACACCAATGAAAAGTAATTAAATTAAATTAAATTAGATTTCATATAGATTTTATGCTTAAAGAGTTGTTTGCTCCATCTATAGTCTAGATTGATGAAATTAGCCGAACATGTTGATGGACAACCTCATTAAAATATTTAAAAAAAAAGAAAAAAATTGTCTGTCGAGAGGTAGAGAGAATAAAAATAGAAAAAGGTTCTCCGTAAAAACCCTAAGTCCATTTATAAAAAAACTATCTAATCTCGTCTTTGGAATAGGGAAATTGATTTTTGTGGGATCATTAGTGACACGTTCACTGAGGCAAGATTAGTGGCTATTGTGAGTTTGTTGCAGGGTCATGACGTGTCACGAAGGGATTGGCTGAGCTATTGCTGCATGTTGATGTGGCGCACACTGATTGGAAGAAAGAGCTGATTAGACATGGAGGACGAGTGACAATGTGACAAGTGGCCACTGGCTGGGATGGATGGACATAAGCGAGAGACGTGCAAAGATTTGAAGATAGCACAGGTACATATCCCGAGGTGAATCAACAGCTCCTATTGATGGATAGAGCACGTGAGGTAATAGACAAAAATATGGGAGAGCGTACTAACACGCATCTCGATGCAGCTTTGAGGGCTACTGGAAAGAAGAGAACTCGCACGGGAGAGCAAATTACTGAGAGTGGGCGCTGTACAACAACAACAACAACAACAACAACAACAACAACAACATAGCCTCAGTCCCAAATTAACTGGGGTTGGCTACATGGATCAAACTTTTCCATTGTGCTCGATTAAGTGCAATTGATGGTGAGCTTAGCAAACCATTCAAATCTCTCTTAATTAATGCATCCCATGTTAACTTTGGTCTACCCCTACCTCGTCGAATTTCTACAGTTTCTATTGAGTCAAGTTTTCTAGTTGGGGCATTCGTAGGCCGTCTTTGCAGGTGACCAAACCATCGCAACCGCCCTTCCCTAATCTTTGTATCAATTGGTGCTACTCCTACTTGTCTTTGAATTTCTATATTTCTTATTCTATCTTTACGAGTTTTACCACACATCCACCTAAGCATCCTCATTTCTGCTACATTCACTTTATGTAATTGTTGTTGCTTTACTGCCCAACATTCACTTCCATAGAGCATAGCTGGCCTAATTGCGGTCCTATAAAATTTTCCTTTTAACTTAGTAGGAACATGTCGATCACAAATCACCCCCGTTGCACTCCGCCATTTCTTCCATCCAGCTTGGATTCTATGTGTGACATCATTTTCAATTTTACCATCATTTTGTATAATTGAACCTAGGTATCTAAAGTGGTTTACCCTAGGAACTTCTACTTCCCCTAATTTTACCACTCCGTCATCTCGATGTCTAGTGTTTCCAAACTCACAGTGCATGTATTCAGTTTTCGTCCTACTCGACTTAAAGCCTTTAGATTCTAATGTATTTCTCCAGAGTTCTAATTTCCTATTCACTCCATCTTTAGTTTCATCCATTAAGACAATATCATCTGCAAATAGCATACACCATGGTATATCCTCTTGAATATGTCTAGTTAATTCATCCATAACTAAAGTAAATAGATATGGGCTTAAAGCCGATCCTTGATGTAGTCCTATCGTAATGGAAAATTCTTTTGTAGCTCCTCCAAATGTTTTTATACTCGTTACTACTCCATCGTACATATCTTTAATAGTGTCTATGTATCTAGCGTGCACTCTTTTTCTTTCTAGAACCCACCAAAGAACATCTCTAGGGACCCTATCATATGCTTTTTCTAAATCTACGAATACCATATGAAGATCTTTTTCTTTTCTCTATATTTTTCTAACAATCGTCTTACAAGGAAAATCGCCTCCATAGTTGACCTCCCAGGCATGAAACCAAATTGGTTCTCTGATATTGTTGTTTCTCTCCTTAGCCTATTGTCAATTATCCTCTCCCACAGTTTCATAGTGTGACTCATGAGTTTAATTCCCCGGTAGTTTAAGCAACTTTGAATGTCTCCTTTGTTTTTGAAGATTGGCACAAGCGTGCTTCTTCTCCAATCAATTGGCATCCGTTTTGATTTTAAAGTTTTATTGAAAAGTTTTGTCAACCAAGTCAATCCGATTTCTCCTAAGCATTTCCAAACCTCTATGGGTATTTCATTTGGGCCACATGCTTTCCCTATTTTCATTCTTTTCAATGCCTCTTTAACTTCTACAATTCTAATATTACGTGTATAGTTTACATTTCTTTCTTGGTGTGGGTTTTCATCTATTATAGCATCAACTTAGCCATCATTAAATAAACTATCAAGACTTTTATTTCTCATATGATTTCGATCTTTGTACCAATCTTGAGGCTTTATTGAAGGTTCTTGACACTCTATGGCTTAAGTGTTGTGACATCCGAGAATTTTATAAACTAGATTAGATAGCTAATTAAGTATTTTTCATCATATGATTTTGATCTTTGTACCAATCTTGAGGCTTGATTGAAGGTTCTTGACACTCTATGGCTTAAGTGTTGTGACATCCGAGAATTTTATAAACTAGATTAGATAGCTAATTAAGTATTTTTCAATTTTAATTTGGCATTTAGGTATAAGAGAAGGGACCTACACGTTACGGATCAGAGATCATAAATTTTAATATTATTTTTGTGTGTCATATGCCTATTTAATGTATTATACACTATTTCAATGTGAAATTGAGTTAAGTGGAGTGTATACGCGGTGTTAGTGAGTTTCGAAACACGTTGGGGAAATTTCTCCAATTTTGGCAGTTTTGGAGTATTTTTCAGAATTTAATTTAGATATAAGCTGAAGAGATAATCAGTGCAATTAAAAATAATAATTAATAAATTGGTGGGCGCCTAGTGACACACGAGATCAAGGGTGATAAGCGTGGGATGTACGATATTCACACCCAAAGTTGGTCGAGGCGAGTGGTAAATTTATAGCCGCAAAAATACATACGTGTATATATATTTATATATATAGTTTATATATAAATATATATAAATCAATCTTATAGTTTGAATCACATAAAAGTATACATGGGATTCGCCTCGAGATACGCGTAGCGTGATCATGAAGGAGTTGAAATGGTTGGACGATTTGATGGCTGTTAGTGAGGTGTATGCATGCCTTGAGATGCGTGACATCCAATCTCAAAGAAAATCAAAGGTATAGTAGTAGTAAACCATAAGGTCTACCTCGAGACTCGCGTTACATATATCGAGGATATCAAAATAATTAATTAGAGTGAGTCGATCAAGAGGTAGAGATTATCTTGTTGATAGCCACAAAATTGACCTCGAGATATGTAGTACGTATCTCAAGAAATATCAAAAGGAATGATGAAAATGAATCATTAGATTTTCCTCGAGACTCATGCGATGCGAATCTAGAGAAATTCATAATATATATCATCAAATCAATAAACCGCCTCATTCAAATGTTTTGAGATAGATTGAGCTCGAGATACGTAATATGTATCTCGAGGAATATTAAATTTATATTAAAATTGAAAACATTAGATTTTTCTTGAGATTCATGTAATGTGAATCTCGAGAGAATCTAATATACAACTTGCAAATCAAACAAAACCTCATCCTCAAATTATTGTTTCGAACAGAGAGAGATTGAGTGGGCAGTGAGAGGGTTTGTTGTTGTTAGGTTGTCGTTAGGTTGTGTATGTGCGTGTGTGTGCTTTATTTGTTGTTGTTAGGTTGTCGTTGGTCACATTGAGGTTGTTGTTAGGTTGTCTTGTTGCTATTTTTGTTGTTAATGGAGGTGGGAGGAAGATGATGGCAGGGGAATGATCTCCCCTGCCCATTCCTAACCCGGAGTTGAGGTCAAAAGCCCAACCCTAATAAAATTGAATTTAAGAAAAAAGTGAACTATTGAAACTGGTTGCTGGAGGAAAAATATGGGCCACACTAGACCGAACCGGGTCCGGTTCCGAGATCAAACCCCAATTAAAAAGAAAATAGGAAACAAATGCTAGAAATTTGGAAAAGAAATCCAAAAAAATATAAAAAAAAAATCATAAAAATATATTTGGACTAATTAAATAGAAGTTGATTTTTACGAAAGGTAAGGATTTTGTGATGTTCTTGAGAATTAATGCTAGGGATTTTTCCTCATAAAACGTGTTACGAGACTAAAAAGAAACTATATGATATATAAAAATTGTTTCAAAGGCTAGTCTAGGTTAATTTTCGATTTGAATTAAAATTTGCAGTCGAAATTGGGATCCGAACATCTGAAGAGTTGATTTGGAGGGATTCAATAATTTTCGGGTCAAGAAAGGACCAACAAATATATAATAAATTGAAAAAGTTATATTTAAGCATAGACAACATAATTCTCGATGCCAAACAATAATTTTGAGTCAAAAATGAAATTTGGGCATCGAATAATTTATTATAGAAGTATTTTAGGGGTTTCGAGACGTGATTGGGTCAATTGAACCGCAACTAAATGGAAAAAGATTGTGGAATTATTATGGAGACTTATTGAGCTTATATATTAATTGTAGGACTGTAATTGGAGCCCTGTATGGATTAGTTTATCGACCCGGAGCACAAAGGAGTTACAATATCACGTTTGTAAGGTTAAGTAAATCTCATGGTAACCTTTACATTGTATGAGTATTTCTCGAATATAAATAAATGCACGATTTATCGCTGCATATTTATTGATCATGCATTTATGGACACGAAATGAAGGAGGCATTTTGGGGCCCCATTGTGTTCATTGGTTGTATGTGTGGTTGGATGAACACCGTGGTGCTCTGCGACTGGAGTAACCGATCGTTGTAGACACTTGTTTAGGATTGGTTGTTTTTGTGATGTTGGCCGAGATCATACTCCATGGATTCCACGGATAGTCGAGGGCATGGCTTCTCTGGGGACTTCCTCTCACACTCATGAATCTTTATTACTGTTTATCCACCACTTTTAGAAAATGTCATCTGATTATGGTTGATCAACAGAAATGGGATGGAATGCATACTTGTATATTTATGATTCCTTGAGATATTATAGTTCGTTTAAATTCTTGGAATACAATGCATTTGATTATGATAGGTATACTAGATAGTGTGGTATTTACTTATCTAACGTTATCAAATTTTATAATTGGATAATGACCGGTTCTAATAGAGACAATGGAAAGGGAAAGTTTTCCGACTGTTCGTGACTTGTTTAGTTCTTTTTTCTATGTTTGTATTTATTTTTGAATATATATTATATTGTATAAATAGGTTTTTGGGTTCGAGTGTGATTAGGATCTCCTTTGAAAAGGCTGGAACGATTTTGGGATGAATTGAAATAATTTTAGAGTTACGGTAATGCTAGTTTAAGAATTTTGATACTTTAAATCAAGTTAGAATGAATATATAATTTAGTTGATGCAATATATATTGTTACGGGTGGATTGTGAGTCCTTCAACATTTCCACCAAAGCTGAACAGGTTTTGTTGAAGATTTTTGAAGGCTAGGTATTTCGGTGTAGGAAACAGATGAGGTGCTGTCAAAATAAAAATTACAGAATTTTGAGTATTATTTAGTTTATTTAAATGAACTCTGATGTTTAAAATTCATTTTACAATCCTATGTGTTTAATATAGTTTATAATGGATGATTCCAAAATCTTAATCTTAATTGTTTATTGATGAAGAGGTTAAGGCTGCTAGATTATCAAGGGATTAAGGTAATCTAGGCTGGTCAGATGCCCTAATTAGGTAGGGTCTTACAATGTTGGTATCAGAGCCTAGGTTTGGCTCAACTGAGGATTTAAAAAGAATCTTGTTGATCGAAGTTTGGTTAGTGATTAGTTAGGAAGTAAAGCGATGAAACGGGGTTAAAAAGTTTAAAAATTTTATGAATTATGTTATATTTGTGTTGTATGTATGTATTATCGCTATGCGATTGGAAATTTATTCTCCTTGTTCGTTTGATACTTAACCCAAAAGATAGGACGAGTAAGACTAGAAACAGACAATTATATGTGAGAATAAACTTATGAAATAAAACTGGTCGTGATTGGATGTGAAATAGACTTGTGAAGTCTGAATTCACAAAGATGTTGTAAGTACTTTGGTATCAATATAACTGATGAAAGTATCCATTATGAAAACGATAGAAAATTGGTTAAAAAGAAAGTCCAAATGATTCATGTACATAAACACTGAACATGAATTTCTTGGAAATCGAAAGTATCGAACTTTTACAATATTTAAATGCTCAGGAAAATATTAAAAAAGACTTAAGTTAAGTCTTAAGCAATTAAGAATTTTTTGGAAAATGTAACATGAAATTAGGATTTTTGGGAAGCACATGATATGGATATATTGAGTTTTAGAATAAGGTTAGTGCTGGTTGCATGGTTAACTCGGGAAGACCTATTCTATAAAATATTGGTTTAATTCATAACGAATTGAGGGTTGCTTCTGAAAGTAGTCTCAACAAGGAAAAAGAAGACACGTGGTTATCGAAAACGTTAAATAAAAATTAATTAAACAAATTGAATCTTGACTTGGAAACCACAATGAGATTGTGATATGATAAGTCAAGTTGTCTAAGTCGGTTTCTACAAAAGTAAAATACTATGAAGCAAAGTATTTTCTCCTTTCCAAACAAAACATCAATTGAATGTAGAGTAGGATCATATTTTAAAACAATCGAATGACTTATATATAGAAGTAATGAAAAATTTGATTGTTCATTACTGAAGTTACTTATCAATAAGTGATGTTGAGTATAGTGGTTCTATGAATTGAACAAAGTACTAATAAAATGAATGGAAATACACAAGTTAGAAGTAATCTTTATTAACATCGAATTAAGTGTTGTTACAAAACAATAATTAGTGAAAGTTTTAACATGAAAATGAAAAAAAATATAGTGATAAGATCAACGTTTTAGAAGGTAAGGTTTCCACGCTTTTAAATCTTCGTTCCACTTGGGGAATTGAAATAATAACATACAACAAAGATTAAGGAAGTTGTCTAATAATAGCTTGGATTAGCTATTAAACATCAAAACAAGTGATCATGTTTTGATATTCAAAGTACCTAATAGTCACTTCTAATCAAATGAAGCAATGATATTTATCACTACGACTTAAAATATAACAATTGAAGAGATAGACATACTGATTAAGTATCAGTAAGTGAGTTGTATAGGACGTCAGTATTAGCTCCTATATTGTGAGAATTTCTATTTGTAGGACTTAAAGGATTGAAATAGCATCATTTAAGAAATTAATTAGTTATTAAGTTAATCGAAGTTTAGAAATTCAAATACTTCTATCTCTTTGGTTGAGCAATAATAGAAAGGTAAATTAATTAAAAGTAATTTGATGAATAAAAAGATACAAAGTTATCTTACACAGTCACTCAAAAAGTATCGAATCTCTTTTTGAGAAAAACATAAGTCGGGATATTTGAGAGTAATGGAAATAACCTAAGGCAATAACAAACAGTTTAACTTTTTGAGTAGCAAAGTTTCTCTGTTTCAAATTAAGATTAGTTGAGGAAGACTTCGATTCATTAATTGATAGTAAGAAGTCACGTTGTCCTTAGCTATATCTTCAAAAAGAGAAAAGATATAAATTATCTTTCTAAGTCAATATTAAAGAGTTGTAAGTGGCATGGTTGTTGAGCAAAAGTCATGATAAGTTTGTAAAGGAACTAAGAGCAAGATCAATGTGAGAATAGCTAAGATAGATAAAAATTGAACGGAATAGACTCAATGTATAAAATAAAATGAGATATTGAGATGACTTATGACTTCTGAAAATGACACGGACGGACTCCTTTAGTCAAGGTAAGGCACTGGAGTAGTCGTGCATGACCAAAGGTCTAAGTAACCCCATTTCATAATCACAATTCATTCATAGCGTAGAAGATCGATGTGACGCATCCACCCATCCTTGAATAATCGAATGAAGTGGTGACAGTCGGTATAAAAGAGTCTATGAAGTTTCGTCGGAGTCAATTGGAGGCTGAAGTATAGGTAACTAAATGGTCAATATATTCTCACATTAGTATGAAAATGAGAATTTCAGGTTAACGAGTCCTGATGAAATTAGAATATCAAACTATAACTTTGATGGAACTTAATATATCTTCACAAGGATCTTACAAGGAGTTAAACTCCAAATGTTAAAATTTCTTAACCAAAGTAGTATACAATTAATATCAGTGAATATATTGTACATTGGTTCAATTGTAGTGCTACACCACCTGATTAGTCAGTTGTGGGATCTAAAGCACTATTTATTGTAAATTGGAGATGATGTAAGATACTTGTATATTGGTAAAGATATAAGTGAAATGAAGTGAAATGTGTGATTTACAGCTCAGTTTGTAAGCCTTATCTTGGTTAGATTAGTAATATTGAATGGAGTACAGTATATCCGACTTGATATGTTTGAAGAATTGAATATTCTTCAATTATAATTGAGTAGAAATGAAGAATAGATAACATAGTTATAAACTTGTAGGAGATACTATAAGTCAATTGGAGGCTGAAATATTAACAACTATAAGTTTGATGGAACTTAATATATATCTTCACAAAGATCTTACAAAGAGTCAAACTCCAAATGTTGAAGGTTTTGAACAAAAGTAGTGTACAACTAATATCAATGAATATATATTATACATTGGTTCAATTGTAGTGCTACACCACATGATTAGTCAGTGGTGAAATTTAAGGCACTAGTTATTGTAAATTAGAGATGATGTAAGTTGCTTATATGTTGGTGAAGTTATAAATGAAATGAAGAGAAATGTGTGATTTACAGCCCAATTTGTAAGTCTCATCTCTATTAGGTTGGAAATATTGAATAGAATACAGTGTATCTGACTTGATATGTTTGAATAATTGAATATTCTTCAATTGTAATTAAGTATAAATGAAAAAAGATAACATATTTATAAACTCGTACGAAATACAAGTTAAAAGTTATGTTATGAGAGTATAATCACTGAATATGTCGATATCTCTGTTTAAAAATGTGTGTTTACTCAATTTAAGGATAAATGTCTCTATTCAGATAATGAAAAAAGTTAGTGAACAGTAAGTGATTAAGACGTGGGTTTGTGGGAGATTTCAGTAAAGTGAAAGGAATTAAATTCTTGGTGAACTCATCATTAGAGAATGATTTTATGAAGTTAGAAAAGTTGATAATTTTTTAACCAATAAAATAGGAAGTTAAGTGAATTAGCTGACGAGTTGGAATTGGTAATTGCTTTCTAGTCTACAGTATAAATAATACTGTGAGTAGACATTTAGAGAATGAGTGAGAGTTGCACAATGTGTCAGGTTTTTATTTCTGATTGGATTGAGATTTGAGATCTCTTGTCATGGGGTGGAAAATGTATTATGAGATCTATAGCCATGGGATGACTTATGTAATTTCAGGTATCTGGTAGGGAACACTGGAATAGTGATAGATTAGATAGACACGCAACTCTACTTACTATCTAATGTTTTTCTCTAATATTATTTGTATCAATATGTAATTTTATACCGATGATAGTCTAAAAGTTAATCGGCTAATAATTCAAATAAAAAAGATGATTAATGATGAGAAAGATAGGCTAGGTTTTGCTATGAAAAGAATTATCAACAGTTTATGGAATAATATTCATATTTGAATGAGTATTGTGTTATGAAAAGTAAGATAGGCTAGGTTTTGCTATGTATTGATACTTGAATGGGATTCAAGGTATGAAATGAGAAATGAAGTAAGGTTATCAAATATTCCACAAAGTTGGTTTTTTAACTTGTCGAAAATTCATAAATTGTCAGGATTGGCAAAGTAAATGAGATAACTTTTTATTAAACCAAAATGTTGGTAAATGAAAAGTTAAAAATGGTTATGATCTCTACCATCGAGTTGTTGAATAGAACAAAAGTGATTGGGTTTATTTAACGATTCACCTTGGAAATGATTTTTCAAGTTTGGATTAAAACAGTTGTATACGAAAGATTTATATATATATATATATATCTTCTAGTTCGGTAACCTGTAAGTTTAAGTTTCGATGACGAAGTTTTTACTTAGTTGGGAGAATTATGACATCTGAGAATGTTATAAACTTGATTAGGTGACTAATTAAGTATTTTCGGATTTAATTTGGTATTTAGATATCTGAGGTGGGACCCGCATGTTATAGATCGAAGATCATAAATCTTAATATTATATTTGTGTGTTGTGTGTCTATTTGATGTATTATATACTATTTCAACGTGAAATAGGCTCAGTGGAGTGTATACGCGATGTCTGTGAGTTTTGGAGCACGTTGGGGAAATTTCTTCAATTTTGGTAGTTTGGAGTATTTTTTAAAATTTAATTTGGATATAAACCGAAGAGACAATCACGAAATTAAATAAATTAATTAATAAACTGGTGGGAGCCTAGTAACACGCGGGGTCGAGGTTGACACGTGTGGAATGTACAATAGTGTGCACGCCTGAGGTTGGTCATTGGCGTGAGTGGCGAATTTATAACTGCGAAAATACATAGGTGTATATATATTTATATACATAGTTTATATATAAATATATAAATCAATCTTATGTTTGAAATAAATAAAAGTATACATGAGATTCACCTCGAGATACATGTAGTATGATCATCGAGGAGTTGAAATGGTTGGACAATTCGATGGTTGTTGGTGATGTGTATATACGCCTCGAGATTTATGATATCCAGTCTCAAGGAAAATCAAAGGTACAGTGGTATTAAACCATAAGATCTACTTCGATATTCATGTTATGTATCTGAAGGAGATCAAAATAATTAATCATAGTAAGTCGGTCAAGAGGTGGTGATTATCTTGTTGGAAGATCAAAAGGAATACCTTGAGGAAAATCAAAAGGAATATGAAAATGAATCATTAGAATTGCCTCGAGATTCATGTGATGCGAATCTTGAGAAAATCAAAATATATATCTTCAAATCGAGCAAATGCCTCATTCAATTTTTTGAGACAAATATTGATGTCGAGATACGTAGTGCGTATCTCGATAAATATCGAATTTATATTGTGAATTGAAGTCATTTGATTTGTCTCAAGATTCGCGTGATGCGAATCTTGAGAAAATTTAATATATAATTTGCAAACCAAACAAAACCTCTTCCACAAATTTTTTGTTTCGAACAAAGAGGAATTGAGTGGGTAGTGAAAGGGTTTGAGGGGAGACCGAGAAGAGAGAGAAGAGATGGAAACGGAGAGATAGCGAGATAAAGGGATCGACACCGAGGTAAGTGTGTGTGTGTGTGTGTGTGTGTGTGTGTGTGTGTGTGTGTGTGTGTGTGTGTGTGTGTGTGTGTGTGTGTGTGTGTGTGTGTGTGTGTGTGTGTGTGTGTGTGTGTGCGTGCGTGCGTGCGTGCGTGCGTGCGTGCGTGCGTGCGTATGTGTGTGTTTTGTTTGTTGTTGTTAGGTTGTCGTTTGGTCACATTGAGGTTGTTGTTATGTTGTCTTCTTCTTCTTGTTGTTGTTGTTGTTGTTGTTGTTGTTGTTGTTGTTGTTGTTGTTGTTGTTGTTGTTAATGGAGGTAGGAGGAAGACGATGGCAAGGGAATGATCTCCCCTGCCAAGCCAACCCGGAGTTGTGGTTGGGAGCCCAACCCTAGTAAAATTGAATTTAAGAAAAAGTGAACTGTTGAAATTGGTTGCTGGAGGAAGAATATGGGCTTTGACCCCAAATTGGACCGAATCGAGTCCGGATCACTGATCAAACCATAATTAAAAATAAAATACGAAAGAAATACTAGAAATTTGGAAAGAAATTCCAGAAAAATAGAAAAAAAAATTCAAAAAAATATTATTTGGACTAATTAAATAGAATTTTTTTTATTTTTATGAAAGGTAAGGATTTGTGATGTTCTCGAGAATTGATGTCGGGGATTTTGCCTCGTAAAACTGTTACGTGACTGAGAAAAAATATTTGATATTTAAAAAATTGTTTTAAAGGCTAGTCTAGGTTAATTTTCGATTTGAATTAAAATTTGGAGTCAAAATTAGGATCTGAACATCCGAGGAGTAGATTTGGAGGGATTCTATGATTTTCGGGTTAAGAAAGGACCAACAAATATATAATAAATTGAAGAATTATATTTAAGCTTAGACAAAAAAATTTTCGATGCCAAACAATAATTTTGAGTCAAAAATGAAATTTGGGCATCGAATAATTTATTGTGGAAGTATTTCAAGAGTTTTGAGACGTGATTGGGTCAATTGAACTGCAACTAAATGGGAAAAACTGTGGAATTATTATGGAGACTTATTGAGCTTATAAATGAATTGTAGGACTGTAATTGGAGCCCCGTATGGACTAGTTTATCGAATCAGAGCATAAGGGAGTTGCAATATCGCGTTTGTAAGGTTAAGTAAATCTCATGGTAACCTTTACATTGTATGAGTATTTCTCGAATATAATTAAATGCACGGTTTATCGCTGCATATTTATTGATCATGTATTCACAGACACGAAAGGAAGAAGGCATTTGGGGGTCCCATTGTTTTCATTGGCTGTATGTGTGGTACGATGAACACCGTGGTGCTTTGCGACTGGAGTCGCTAATCGTTGTAGACACTTGTTTAGGATCGATTGTTTTTGTAATGTTGGCCAAGATCATACTCCACGAATAGTCGAGGAGGTGGATTCTCTGGGGACATTCTCTCACACTCATGAATCTTTATTACTATTAACCCACCACTTTTAGACCAGTTATTGTTGTTGGGTTGTCTTGTTGTTGTTGTGGTTGTTAATGGAGTTGGGAGGAAGAGGATGGCAGGGGAATGATCTACCCTACCTAATCCTTACTCAGGGTTGGGGTTGGGAGCCCAATCCCAGTGAAATTGAATTTTTTTAAGAAAAAATGAACTGATGAAACTTGTTGCTAGAAGAAGAAGATGGGGTTCAACCCCATAGTGAGCCAAACCAGGTCTGGTTTAGGGGTCAAACCCAATCAATAAGAAACTATGAAAAAATGCTAGAAATTTAGAAAAAGAAAAATCAGAAAAAATAGAAAAAAAGCAAAAAAATATTATTTGGACTAATTAAATAGAAATTGTGGATTTTTATAAGAGATAAGGATTTTGTGATGTTCTCGAGAATTTATGTCGAGGATTTTGCCTCGTAAAGCGTGTTAGGAGACAAAAAATATGCGATATTTGGAAAATTGTCTATGTTAATTTCCGATTCTAAATCACAATTTGGAGTCAAAAATGGGATCTGGACATCTGAGGAGTTGATTTTGGGAGATTCTGTGGTTTTCGGGTCAAATAAGGACCAATAAATATATAATAAGTTAAAAATTTATATTTAAGCTTAGCCAATGTAATTCTCGATGCCGAACAATAATTTTGAGTCAAAAATGAGATCCAAGCACCGAAAAATTTATTTTGGAAGTATTTTAGGACGCGATTAGATCAATTGAACTGAAGCTAAATGGAAAAGTTGTGGAATTATTATGGAGATTATTGAGCTTATAAATAAATTGTATGACTGTAATTAGAGCCCCGTGGGGACTAGTTTATCGACTCAGAGCACAAGGGAGTTGTGATATCGCATTTATAAGGTCAAGTAAATCCCATGGTAACATTTACATTGTATGAGTATTTCTTCAATATAATTGTATGCGCGGTTTATCGCAGCATATTTATTAATCATTTATTCATGGACATAAGAGGAAGGAGGCCTTTGGGTGTCTCATTGTGTTCATTGGCTATGTGTGTCGTAGGATGAACATCATGGTGCTCTGGGACCAGAGTCGCTGATCATTGTAGACACTTATTTAAGATCAGTTATTTTTGTGTTGCTGACCAGTATCATACTCCATTAGTCGAGGGCATGGTTTCTCGAGGGACTTCTTCTCAAACTCATAAATCTTTATTACTGTTTACCCACGACTTTTAGAAGACGCCATCTGATTGTGGTCGATCAACAAAAATGAGATGGATTGCATACTTGTATATTTACGATTCCTTTCGATATTATAGTTCGATTAAATTTTTGGAATACAATGTATTCGATTATTACAGGTGTTCTGGATAGTGTGGAATTTACTTATCTGAAATTATCAAATTTTATAATTGGATAATGAGGTTCTAGCACCGACAAAGGAAAGAGAAAGCTTTCCGACTATTTGTGACTTCTTTAGTTTTTTTCTTTGTATGTATTGGTTTTTGAATATATTATATTGTATAAATGGGTTTTCGGGTTCGAGTGTCATTAGGATCTCTTTTGGAAGGGCTGGAAAGGTTTTGGGATGAGAAGTAATTTCGGAGTTAAGGTAATACTAGTTTAAGAATTTTGATACTTTAAATCAAGTTAGAATGAGTATATAATTTAGTTGATGCAATATATATTGTTATGGGTGGATTGTGAGTCCTTCGGCATTTTCGACAAAGCTGAGCAGGTTTTGTCGAATATTTTTGAAGGCCGGGTATTCCGATTTAGACTTAGAAATGGAAGAGGTGTTGTCGAAGAAAATTTACAAGATTTTGAGGATTATTTGGTTCATCTAAATGAACTCTCGGGTTTAAGATTCACTTTAGAATCTTATGTGGTTAATAGAGTTTATAATGGATGATTTCAAAATCTTAATCTTAATTGTTTATTGATGGAAAGTTAAGGCTGCTATATTATCAATGAATTAAGATAATCTGGCTGGTTAGATGCCCTAATTAGGTGGGGTCTGACAAGTGTGTTTGGTTGTTGTGTCACCTGGTCGTTCCTCATCTCTTCATTAACTTTACAACGCGTGTCTCGTTCCAGATCTTCTGGTAGTTGATCACACTACATACAAGTACTCTATTTCGCGTAGTTTTTCGCCTCGGATTCAACCGCGCACTCCATTAAACCCGAAAATCATAAATGAGGATAATTAGGATAATATTTTGGAGACTCAACCATAAAAAAAAATATATAAATAAAATATATAACACTACATAATTAACGACTTATCAAAGGCACATATTAAGGCATGAGTGTGACGTTTTAAGGGCGATTCGCGATTGCTTTAGGTAAGTAAACCAACGAGAAAGATAGTTAGAACTCATTTATAGCACTTGATTTATTTTACATTTCTGTTTTTCTATCATGATATTTATTATTATCTACTTATTGCTCATCTACTCCCACGAGTGTACGTGTGTTTGTCGACGGGGTCGGGCATGACACAGATTCATACCCCGGGGCTAGCAATTATGCGTTGTTCGAGTGGTCGACCATGTTGAAGCTACTTGGTGACTATTTCTCACGAGAGCCATTATGTTGAGAGATGTTTGACAAGACTTAAGTCTCCGTCATGAGTTCCTCTCGAGAGACATTTGGACAGGGTTCTACTATTCATGGGTTATTCTCATTCGACCGTGAGATGTTTGACAAAATGATTGTCATGGGTTTCCTATCAGTTTAGCTAAGTCGATTCCCAGATGTCGATCAGGACTTCAAACACTCTGCACTCGCGTCCAATTTCTACTTCTCTATGACTTATTTTCATGCGATCGTCTTATTTTCTATTCTCTTAATTTAAATTGCATGAATTGCAACCATTTTATTAAATCTCGTGAATATTAGCTAACTTTCTCTAGGATTTACTCATTGGGGTTTGTCATTTTTTGTGACAAGTCGCGGATCCTACCACGAACCGGGGCAAGGGAGTCATAGGCGACTACTATTGAGCTAGGAGAGCCCCATCAGCTTTTTACGTAGGTGTTGTATATATTTATTTGCAACTTTTATAGGATCTTTGGGAGGACTAGTATACCTGATACATGTATATGACCATCGTTTTTTTACTTTTATCGTTTTTTGATATACATGGTATCTGTAATGGCCCATTTTATTAACATCGTTATTTATTTCGTAATTGCAGACAAGGACGCCACCTCGGATCCACGTGGACGACGCGGTTAGGCTAGGATACATATCAACCTAGGTCCACTAGTGAATTGTATGTTGTATTGTTTAATTATGATGCATTTTATGAAATTATTTGTTAATACATCGCATGTGTGTACGTTGAATAGAGATATAGTGCGAGGGTGTGTGATGGGTAGTCGCCTCGAAGTGCGTGTCAATGCGGGTATCGAGAGGCGAAGTACGGGTAACTAGAAAAACTCGAAAAACTCACATAAATATGACTAAGTAATTCAATTGAAATGGGAAATGTAACCATAGGCTAATTAAATTAAAAATTGAATAATAGGTTATGGCGCGCCTCGAAATTCATGCCGAGAAGCAAGGCACCGAATATCAGGTAGCCAAAGGTTAGTGGGACCATGAGTAAGTTTTTCTTTGTAAGTAAAGCCCTAATTGTATGGTTTGATAAGGCTAAAAATAATGTCTTAATTAAATTAAGAAAGCCTATAGTTTGTAATCAATAAAGATGACCACTAGATGGGCATCTAGATGATCGTAATAGGAGAAACAAGGAAGGGAGTGTGCTATTGGAGTTAACAATTGAGTCATCGGGTCGTATGGGACGGCATGTTTACGAACTACAAGATAATCCTTGAGATACGTACACACATTTGACCTTAATCAAACATTATATAGGACTTAGTGGAATTGTTGATCAAACCACTTACACAATTCAAGCAAATTCTGGAAAATCAGATGAGAGGTGAAATTTAGAGTTGGGAATTCATCACATTAGAGTCCAAATCAAGATAGCAAACCAAGTAATCATCATATTCATCTTCTACACTCTTTAATGAACCCATTTTTTGTATGATTTAGTGAAATTCGGGTTTGATGATTAGACCTGTGATCTTTGATGAAAACTTGATGAATTACTTGGTATTAAATCATTTTCATAGAGAATTTATCAATGGTTTAACTAGAATTGACGTTTTTTATGAATTAGAAAGTTTTGTGAATGCATGAGATTTAGAGAAATTTGGGTTAATTTGATGTTATGGAGTGTTCTAGTAGTTGCTTTGGAGTTAATAATGTATGGAGAGGATGTAAACCAGGTTAGACTAGCTAATTAAGATGGGTAGGATAGAATTCTTGACTTGAGAATTCTGTCACAGAGGGCAATTATCGTGCTAACTGGGCTGGTTAGCACACTAATCGTTATGGGTTTCCAACTGTTTTTCAAAATGAAGAACAGTAGCGCGCTTGACAGATTCCCTAGCGCGCTAGCTTCACCTAGCGTGCTAGGTAGATCCATTAGCGTGCTAACTTCACCTAGCGCACTAGTTATACCTATTAGCGTGCTAATGACAAATAAAATATGAATTTAAGGGCTTTTTTGGTGATTTTCAACTTACTACATATCTAAACACTTATAAAAAGCCCAAATTTATAAAATTGAACTTCAGGAACTTAGTGGACCGTAGCTCGGTGTTGGGGAATTGACGGGTCAAATACGAGAGTCTGAGGAGATTGGAGAGCGGTTTAAGGTTTGTAAAACCCAACTTAAAAACTCTGAGTATTTGATTTTGTTTTTAATTTCTTTCCTTTCATTTCCTTGCTGATTTTATTATTCTATTATATTACTTGGACGTGGGTTGAGGTTACTTCCCTGGATTTCCTACTTATGTGTTCATGATGCACTGGCTGTAGCACATGTGACCGTTAACCAGAGCTTGCCTCTGGTGTATATGTCGGTGACTCAACTGATTTGGCCAGCACCGTGAGGGAACAAGTGTCGGGCCAGTTGGGCATGACCGCTGGTGGGAACTTGGTGACCCGAAGTATAGTATAATCCATCTAGAGCTAGCACACACATCTGTTAGCTTAGTTGTTATCTATTCATGCGATGAGTCATTTACATTTGTTTGCCTTTACATTCCGCACGTTTACTTAACCATATTTCTCACGTTTCCTTATTTTATTTACGGGAATGCTCAGAGGGGTTCCTTGAGATTTTACTTACTGGACTCATCATCTTTCTTTTTGTGATGATTGAGTGCAGATCCTAATATCAGTAGGGGCAAGGGGATCCTAAGAGACTACATTTGATTGCCCGCAATCGAGGACCTACTAGGACGTGCTTATTTTGATATTTTATATTATTTTGGGTATTATAGGATTTGAGATGACACGTTAATGTATATACCTTGTTTTTGGTACTATCGTTTATATAAAGAGTACTTTTTCGTGTTTTCCACAATAGGATTTGCTCTTATGAATAATGTTTACCATTCTAGTCACTTATTTTAATTGTATCAATTAAGGCTTCTGCTGATATATGTTAACTTGTAAGATACAATTAACTAGTATGATCAGGCATCAGAATAAACTTTTAAATACTTAAAGAGATTAAGTTAAACAAATATTGATAACCCACTAACTAATTTGATCAAACACATGTGGATACAAATTATGAGACAAGAGGTGGATGAGCAGGTGTCGGACACATGTAGTTGGGCCCACCGAGCAAGGAGTACACGGAGACACATCACCCCGGGTGGCAGGGCTGCCACGATTGGTATTAGAGCAAAGGCTTATAGGAACTTGGGAATGTAAAATGTAATAGCGTAAAATTTAATAAATAAACTTTAGTTGTGGAAACTCGAAGTTATTGCCTTAGAAATTTAGTTGGGAAGTAATGCGAGGCGGGTAGAGATAGGGCTTATATACGTGTTATATTTCCATTATATATATTATATACACCGAGGCCGGTTCGGAGCACGCTTCTCAATGCATAACGCCTCAGGTGACCAGTCATACTAGTGATGCAGCTAGGGATTCCTCGGTTACAACTAGTATAGACGATCGACTCTCGACTCAAAAGACTTAGATGGCCAAGGTATTACTTTTGTTATGGGATCAGACCGCCGCACTGACATAACTTAGTACAACGGTTGCCGCACCCAGAGATTCGGTAGCAGTTACCATACCCACGGGGACAACCGTCGCCCCGGTTGTTCCCTAGACACCCGTTAGGAGGGTAGCAGTGGAGACATAGAGAGAGAGCCACCGCAATTGTTTTTCTACTAAAGACGTTGACTGCTACGCCTCCATCCACGACCATAGATCAGATACTACTACCTCTACTACATCGAGATTCGCATTGGCTTTAGAGGCGAAGATGTTGAGAAAGTTTCTGAAGTTTCAACTAGGCCTCTTTTACATAGGTGGTGACGCCGGATTTTGTCTAATCAGCGTTTCCATAAGCTGATGAGTAATGATGAGAGTGTTCGGGCATGGTTATCCAGGGCATGTTTGAGAGGCCACGCAACAGTATGGTGGACCACATAATAGGATACCCATGCAGAGCCGATGATATGGAGTAAGTTTAGGGAGTTGTGTTATGATCAGTACATAGCGTAGAGGTGAGATTGCGGTTGAGAGAGGAGATTCTGACCCTAAAACAGGGTAACCGTACTTTATTGTAGTATATGGAGAGATTTTGGTACTTAGTCCAGTTCTCGATGGATGTAGCTGGGACGGAGCATCTGCAGATATACTATCACTACAAGAGTTAATGATAGGATTGCTTCGGCAATGGTATCGTCTAGGGCACCCACTCTGCAAGACATATTTGATAGAGCTTTGGCACATGAGACCTACCTAATACAGAAGGATGGGAGACGTGTGACTGAGATTGAGGTACAGATAGGGCAGAGTTTTAGGCTGGGTCGGAAGCCGAAGAGATAAAAAGATCATCGGGATACAAGTCGGAGGGATGACAAATGGGACAAGGGCCGTAGGGATGATCACCAGGGCAATTAGTTCTAGTATAAGGAGAGACAGCCGATTCACGCCATCGCACCAGCGCCGATGGATCAGCGTAAGCCACAGCTACAGATGTACCAGCAAGGTCGTGATTAGGGGGACATGGTCCGAGATATGGAGATGGACAGGCTGGTAGGCAGGACCACCCAGATGTCATAGCTGTGGTCAGAGGGGACATTTGAAGGCAGACTGCAAGACACCACTGTCACCACGTTGAGAGCCAGATTCGGCCTAAAATAGAGCCCATGCAGTAGCACGGCCGGATGGTAGGGCAACCAGACAGCTCGTCGAGGGTACATTACATATTTTTGGTAGACCTATGCATGTTATGTTTGATTCTAGTAGCAATTTATCATTTATTGTTAGGCGTATTGTTAGAGAGTTAAGGTTAGATACACAAACACTAGACACACACCTTGTTCTTAGTACGGACACTGGGGACAAGAAATACCCTAATCGGATATGTAGAGACGTGATGATAAACGTTGAGGGACATTAGTTACCGGCAGATCTTCGAGTGTTACAGTACTTATAGTTCGACGCTCTTCTCGGGATGGATTGGTTGTCACCGTATCATGCACTGATAGATTGTTATGGTAAGATGATTGAGTTTCATATTCCTGGGATACCAGAGTCTCGCTAGTTAGATCCACGACTGACTTACACATCATTAGGGACCATCTAGCTATAGCATAGGAGATGGAGTCATTTGCAACAATAATCGAGCCGGAGGTTAGGACAGAGGTCAGGATTTAGGACATCCCGATAGTTAGAGGTTTTGTCGATGTATTTCCAGATGGTCCACCAAGATTGCCATCTCCACAAGCTATTGAGTTTATCATTGAGTTGATACTAGGGACCCAGCCGATGGCAAGTAGACCTTGTAGGATGTCACCATCGGAGCAGGAGGAGGTTAGATGACAGCTGGATGAGTTGTTGGAGAAGGGTTTTATTCACCCTAGTATGTCACCTAGGGAGCTCCAGTGTTGTTTGTGAATAAGAATGATAGTTCGATGAAGATGTGCATAGACTATAGGAAGTTGAATCAGGTAATGGTTAGGAACCGTTACCTACTTCCTAGGATAGATGATCTAATCGATCTATTGGTAGGCACCAAATTCTTCTCGAAGATTGATCTTCACCCAAGTTACCATGTATTGAGGATTCGAGATTATGATAGTCAGAAAACCGCATTTAGTATGAGGTACGGGCTATTCGAGTTCACAATCATGTCGTTATGGTTGACTAATGCCCCCGCGATTTTCATAGATTTGATGCACAGGTTCATGAGACTGTATTTGGACAGATTTGTCATATTCTTCATCTATGACATCTTGATATACAGTAGTACCTGTGAGGATCACGAGAGACACCTCGGGGCGGTTTTAACGACACTGAGATAGCATAGATTGTACGTCAAGTTCAGTAAGTGTGACTTCTGACTGAGTGCGATGAAATTTTTAGGACAAGTCATTAGTGATCAGGGTATCTCTGTGGATTCAGAGAATATTCAGGCTATCATTGACTGGAGGACACCCGAATCTGTTGCCGATATTCAGAGTTTTCTTAGACTGGTATGATATTTTCGACTATTCGTGCAGGACTTTTCCTCGATTGCAATGCTGATGACGAGACTGACCAAGAGGGATGTTAGATTTGATTGGTCATAGGAGTATGTGCAGGATTTCTATGAGCTGAAGAGGAGGTTAACTTCCACACTAGTATTGACATTACCGAAGCCGAGCAAGACTTCGACAGTTTATACGGATGCATCAGGCATTGGTCTTGGATGTGTGTTGATGCAGGAGGGTAGACCAGTTATGTATCTTTCCAGACGATTGAGACCCCATGACGGGAATTATCCAATGCACGACTTTGAGCTTGCAGGAGTTGTCCTTGTAGTGAAGGCTCGGCGGCACTACCTTTATGGAGAGAGGTTCATATTGTATACAAATCACCAGAGTTTATGATGTATCTTTACTCAGAGGGATCTGAATATGCGCAAGAGGAGATGGCTTGAGTTGCTTAAGGACTATGACTTTGCTATTAAGTATCATCCTAGAAAAGTGAACGTCGTAGGGGACGCGTTGAGCAGAAGTGGGATTGATAGTCTAACTGCATTACGACATATGACATATGAGCATAGCTTGTTACAAGCGGCAGCAGTTATGTGCATGACGAAGGTGTCGACTACGGCTGATGGCACATTTGTTGTCAGATGAGAATTTCGACCGCATCAATTGAGAGGGTTGCTGAATGTGAAAAGGATGATGGGCTTTATGATCGGTTCAATAGTCTGGCTTGGAATCCAGGGTGCACTGATTGGGCAGAGACCACGGATCGGTGTTAGAGACACCAAGGGAGATTATGGATACATGCGAATCAAAATATAGGGACAGGATTCTGAAAGAGGCACACCGGTCTCGCTACATAGTTCATCATGGTCAGACCAAGATGTACCATGACTTGAGGCAACTATTCTGGTGGTCAGGGATAGGGGCGTACGTCAGGAGTTGTCACATCTGCCAACAGGTGAAGGCTGAGTACAGGAGACTCGGTGGACTATTATAGTTGTTGCCCATTCCATAGTGGAAATGGGAACACATCACCATGGATCTCGTCAGTGGACTACTGCAGACATCGAGGCGTCACCATGCAATTTGGGTTGTGATTGACAGACTGACGAAATCGGCTCACTTCATTCTGGTTTCTATGAGATACATGTTCCCATATCTGAGCATATTGTTTGAACGGGAGATTATTAGATCGCATGGGGTGTCGGTTTCTATTGTGTCAGACAAAGATCCCAAGTTGACTTTGAGGCTGTAGGAGGCTATGCAGGAGCACTTTGGCACCAGGTTGCAATTTAGTACTGTTTACCATCCTTAGACCGACGGACAGTAAAAGTGACTGATACGGATTTGGAGGATATGCTCAGGGCTTGTATATTGCAGTTTGGATGTTCGTGGGAGGATTACCTGACTTCGTGTGAGTTTACATATAACAACAGTTATCAAGCAGGTATTGGCATACCACCGTTTGATGCGTTGTATGGGAAGCCATGTAATCACCTACGTGTTGGGCAGAGCCGGAAGATACAGCTACCGTTGGGCCTGAGATAATTGTTGCTAACACAGATTAAATCAGACAGATTCGTCAAAGGTTACGAGCTGGGCAGGATAGACAGAAGAAATACGCAGATCGGTATCACGAGGGTCTAAGCTATAAGCAGGGTGATATGGTATACCTGAAGGTTTCCCCTTAGAAGAGTCAGCAAAAGTTTGGTATTAAGGGAAGCTGACGCCAAGATTTATTAGACCATTCAAGATCGCAAAGAGAGTGGGTCATGTAGTATATTGCCTAGAGTTACATGCTGAGTTAGTTGGGGTTCATCCGACATTTCACATTTCGATGTTGAGACTAGCTAGGTCGAGGTCGAGACCGACTATTGATTTGGGGCAGATTGAGTTTCAGCCTGACGTGACTTACGAGGAAAAATCGATAGAGATCGTTAACCGCAGAGTTCAAATTCTTCGAAACAGGGAGCTCTCTAAGGTCCTAATTCATCACTAGCATCATGGGATGGAAGTACTTACATGGGAGCTCGAGTCAACGATGTGATAACGATACCCTCAATTATTTCATGATACGACATTCGCTTATGTTATGTTTTGGGAAAAGGTTTTTATTTGGTTGGGAAGAATTGTAACGACCCATTTTATTAACGTCGTTATTTATTTTGTAATTTCGGACAAGGACGCCAGCTCGGATCCACGTAGACGACGCGGCTAGGCTAGGATACATGTCGACTTAGGTCCACTAGTGAATTGTGTGTTGTATTGTTTAATTACAATGCATTTTATGAAATTATTTGTTAATATATCTCATGTGTGTATGTTGAATAGCGATATCGTGCGAGGGTGTGTGACGGGTAGTCGCCTCAAAGTGCGTGTCAATGCGGGTATCGAGAGGCGAAGTATGGGTACACTAGAAAAAGTCAAAGAAACTCACATAAATATAACTAAGTAATTCAATTGAAAAAGGAAATGTAACCATAGGCTAATTAAATTAAAAATTGAATAATAGGCTATGGCGCGCCTCGAGATTCATGTCGAGAAGCGATGCACCGAATATCAGGTAGCCGAAGGTTAGTGGGACCATGAGTAAGTTTTTTATATAAGTAAAACACTAACCGTATGGTTTGATAAGGCTAAAAATAATGTGACTTAATTAAATTAAGAAAGCCTATAATTTGTAATCAATAAAGAGGACCACAAGATGGGCATCTAGATGATCATAATAGGAAAAACAAGGAAAGGAGTGTGCTAATAGAGTTAACAATAGAGTCATCAGGTGGTATGAGACGGCATGTTTATGAACTACAAGATAATCCTCGAGATACGTACTCATATTTGATCTTAATCAAACATATATATAGGACTTAGTGGAATTGTTGATCAAACCACTCACACAATTCATGCAAATTCTGGAAAATCATATGTGAGGTGAAATTTAGAGCTGGGAATTCAACACATTAAAGTCCAAATCAAGATAGCAAACCAAGGTAATCATCATCTTCATCTTCTACACTCTTTAATGAACCCATTTTTCATATGATTTAGTGAAATTCGGGTTTGATGATTAGACCTCTGATCTTTGATGAAAACTTGATGAATTACACGGTATTAGATCATTGTCATAGAGAATTTATCAATGGTTTAACTAGAATTGGCGTTTTTGATGAATTGGGAAATTTGGTGAATGCATGAGACTTAGAGAAATTTGGGTTAATTTGATGTTCTAGAGTGTTCTAATAGTTTCTTGAGAATTCTGTCACATATGGCAATTACCGTGCTAACTGGGCTGGTTAGCACACTAATCGTTCTGGGTTTCCAACTATTTTTCAAAATGAAGAACAGTATTGCGCTTGATAGATTCCCTTGCGCTCCAACTTCACTTAGCGCACTAGGTAGATCCATTAGCGCGCTAACTTCGCCTAGCGCACTAGGTAGACCTATTAGCACACTAATGACAAATAAAATATGAATTTAAGGGTTGTTTTGGTGATTTTCAACTTAATACATATCTAAGCACTTATAAACAACCTAAACTCATAAAATTGAACTTCAAGGACTTAGTGGACCGTAGCTCGACGTAGGGGAGTTGATGGGCCGGATACGGGAGTCCGAGGAGGTCGGAAAGCTGTTTGAGGTTCGTAAAACCCAACTTAAAAACTCTGAGTATTTGATTTTGTTTTGAATTTCATTCTTATCATTTCCTTGCTTATTTTATTATTCTATTTTGTTACTTGGACGTGGGTTGAGGTTACTCCCCCAGATTTCCTGGTTGTGTGTTCATGATGCACTGGACTGTAGCACGTGTGAACTGGCCCTGAGTGAACGTTAACCTAAGTTTGCCCTTGGTGCACATGTCGGTGACTCAGCGGATTTGGCCAGCACCGCGAGGGACCAAATGTCGGGACAATTGGACGCGACCACTGGTGGGAACTTGGTAACCTGAAGTACAGTCTAGTCCATCTAGAGCGAGCACACACATTTGTTAGCTTAGCTGTTATCTATTCATGCGATGAGCCATTTACAGTTGTCTGTCTTTACATTCCACATTTTTACTTGACAGTACTTCTAGCATTTCCTTATTTTATTTACACGAATGCTCAGAAGGGTTCCTTAGGATTTTACTTACTGGACTCGTCATATGTTTTTTGTGATGATTGAGTGCAAGTCCTAGTACCAATAAGGGCAAGGGGATCCTAGGCAACTACATCTGATTGGCCGCCGTCGAGGACCTACTAGTACGTACTTATTTTGATATTTTGTATTATTTTGGGTATTGGGGAACTTGAGATGACACGGTACATGTATAAATACCTTGTTATGGTATTGTACTTTTCTGAGTTTTCCACAATAGGATTTGCTCTTATAAATAATGTTTACCATGTTAGTCACTTATTCTAATTGTATCAATTAAGGCTTCCGCTGATATATGTTAACTTGTAAGATACAACCCACTAGTATGGTTAGGCATTAGAATAAACTTTTAAATACTTAAAGAGAATAAGTTAAACAAATACTGATAATCCACTAACTAATTTGATCAAACACACATGGACACGAATTTTGAGACAAGAGGTGGACGGGCAGGTGGCGGACACGTGTAGTTAAGCCGACCGAGCAATGAGTACATGGAGACACGTCACCTCGAGCCGGCAAGGCTGCCATAGTATCTCATGTTAGGTTTCCACATTATAGGGTTGTTTATAAAATGCAAATTTTTCATTTTTACAATAGTTACATGCTTTAAAGACTTTCGATGATATACTTAACGTATAATGAATTAATAAGTCATGAACAACTTAACTTAGTTAACTTATTATAAATATTCATATATACATGATATATACTAAGTAAATGAGAATAAAATACAAACGAAGGTTTAGATAGCAGGCAGTCAAGGACAAGTGTGCGGTGACTTAGCATGCTTAGTGACGTGGTTGTACCTAGTTTGCCTCAGAGTTTAGCATTGTCACAAGTAAAGTCAGAGAAGTCTCAACAGTACTTCATGAATTTCAATAAATAGCCGGAAGATCATGAGGGAATGTAAACAAACATGAAATAAAGTAAGTGCATGATAAAAAAGCTAAAGAAATAACCATGATGAATGAGTGCCAGAGAAACAAGAGGAATGGTATCCAAGCGATCCAAATCCATCAAGCCGCGAGCTTGCGACCGAAAACTTGACTTCATAAAATTGTGGACTAAGTCTACAAGTTCCAAATGGATATTAATCCATTAGGGCGTAGATAGGACACCCGAACGTCGCACCGGCGACTACACTGAAAGATCCAGTAAACACAAGGGTATAAACGATAACAAGTCGAACACTGCATCCATGAGTACCTTCCTTACACACGCTTAAACGAGAATGGGAATTCAAATAAAGTTTAATTCAAGAATTTATCACAAGAAAATGGTTTTGAAATCAAATTGAGCACCAATTTACTTACAAAGAAATAAGTCAAATAAGTGAAATGAATTACTATGGAAGCCCTTACTGGTTTAATTACAAGAATTGTTGCTTTCTTGGCAACAATTGCAAGTCCCTCGTCTAGCAAGGGGAAGGATTCGGTGCTCGGTGACTACCTTTGAGCTACCCTTAGATCAGGCTTCTTCTCTTGTCACTTATTATATTTTCTTTTTGTTGGATATATTTATTATTATCATGATTTTGTAAAACTAGGTTTATTTTGGGATTTTGAGAGATACACTAGATACATGTATATGATTTCCTCTTTTGTCACATGATATACATGAGATCACTTTTGCAGAATTTCCACATTTAGACTTGTCCATACTTTAAATTGTTTAAATTAGTTGCTTCAATTATTTCACTGCTTCGACTGCATTGTACTAAATTAAGACATGCGAATCTTAATAAGCAACTAAACAGTGATTCACTTGAAAAAAAAAAAGGCTAATTAGGCATGCGTTGACTTTGTGGGCGTCGAACGAAGGTCTACGTAGGTTTAGTACTGGGCAAGGCTAAGTTTGTGGGGATTGAGTTCGTCACAATTGGTATCAGAGCTCATTAAGTTACATTTACAATCGTCTCATATAGTTCAATTTGTAATTGACTGGACTATTTATAGCTTAAACATCATTGACATAAACTCAATTATACTTGACCCTGTCCAACATTCGAGTCCACTATAAATCATGATTTAAGAGTGCAAAAACAAGAGTTTTAAGATCCTTTTGACAATAATTCAACCTCATGTTTATATGCACAAAACCTCAAATTTGACCAAAAATTGGTATAAATAAGGAAGAACTCAAAGCCAAACCCAACAACTTGGTGTTAAGAATAGTAAAACATCCATATACATGAGATCACTTTTGTAGGATTTCCACATTTAGACTTGCCCCGACTTTAAATTGTTTAAATTAGTTGCTTCAATTTCTCCAGTACTTTCGCTACACCATACTAAATTATGACATGTGAATCTTAATAATTCTAATAAGCGATCAAATAATATTTAATTAAAAAAAAAAGCTGACTAGACTTGCATTGGCCTCGTATGGGTGGAACGAGGGTTCATGTAGGTTTTGTGTTGGGCAGAGCCCAGTTTATGGGGGTTAGTGCCGTCACATATACCATCATCGCAAGAGTGACAACTCTATTTGGATAGTGAATATCAAGGTGTTCATAGCTTCCACATGTCTAACACTTGAACTCACAAATGAAGACCATGATGCTGCAAGTTTGCTTTTTGCCTCTGGAAAATGAAGAGAATATGAGGAAGAACTAAAAAAAACTAAGGCCTTGTTTGGTATGAGGTATAAATATCTCCGAAGAGATAACTCACAGTGAATTAAGAACTAATCATGTTTGGTTGCACAACTTACCTATAAGTTATCTCCCAACTTACACCCTAAAGTGAGATATTTCCTCACTACCTTCCTAGGAAGTTATCTTCCAAGAGTTGTTAACACAATTACCCATCATTAATGACCCTTTCATTACTCAACTCTCTCTCTTATTTGAAGGCTTTTTATGTCAATTCATATTTTTTATTGTTTAAAAATTTAAAATTTTCCTACAAGTTTGAAATTGAGCCAAGCATAGATATATTAACTATAAAGAGTTAACTTAAAATAAAAAACTCTAAACTAATCCTGTAATTTAACAAAAACAAACCAAACTAACCCTAACAATGAAACGAGCCAAAATTTTGGAACTTTGGTCTGCCAACGGTACACATCAATGTACTGACTGAAGAGACGCACTCGTCAAGAAGAAAATAGAAAAGGAGCTCCCATTAACGGCATCTCTTGCTTTGGTTAGTGGACCCTACAAAATTGATGCGTTGCAACACATCAGATGTGTATCAATTGTATGTCAAAGAAGCATTTTTCTTTCAAAAAACACTCACACCCAGGCAGCAACATATTCAACACAAACGTCCAAACACCTACACGTCCAACACACACCAAACCCCATCATGCAATCAAAGAAATCACATGGCCCGCAGAAGAAATCAATTCTGACAAGTACGAATTTGCAAATCTGCGGATAATTTACTCTTGTTGCTCATGTATCAAACAACACTATGATCAACATTCACTTAAAAATAAGAGACCGAAATAAAAAAAGAAACAACTTGCAGTAAAACATTGCAACAGTTGCGAAGTTCATAAAAAGGGACCAAAAAAGTAAAATAGGTTGGTCGCTGCTTTTCCATCTATGATGAGATTTGGCATTCCCATAGTCACAAATGTTCTAATACCTATAGCGCGGATGTCAAGGAAGCAACAACAATGTAAATATGTACAAAACCAAAAATGCGCTACATATAGAGAGAGATAATTGTACTTATTTGCATCACTATTGACAACTAGTATAACATTGTTTAACCTTGATGCTTGTTCCTTTTCCTTCCTACAAATTAGGGCCCGCCCCATTAATGGTATTGTACACTCAAAGCGACAAAATTCAGCTCCGGATAATTGGGCCTTTGTATACCCCTCTGCGAACCACAAAGCTATCTGGAGGTTGATTTTCTTCTAACCAGACTACTTCGGATGCGCTTATTCCACTTGACTCGTCAAGACCTTTTAAATAATTTGAATTACCTTAGCATTGACAAACTTTTAAAAGAACTTTCAGAGATTAAAAAAAGGAACTTTCAGAAGCATTGTAGTAATAAGATGACTTAAGTGGAGAGAAAATTTACTTGGTACGTCTTTCACTGATGTTTTGCGAAAATAAGAGCAGTGTCGACCATCCTCAGAGGAATAAGGAGGTGATAGAATGTCAAAGAGAGCACATGGAGTGACGGCTCTGAAAGAATGAAGGTTTCCACCACTGCATGGATATAGAACTGTTGTACTACATGGTGCTGACATCTCTTCATCTCGGACAAGCTTTGCAGGTCTTGCTGCATTCCCATCAAACACTAAGTTTAAAATTAATTAAGAAAAAACATAGAAAATAGGGCCAAGAAATGATAAGGAAGCCCTTCTCTTTAATCCAAGTTGTGGATTCAACTAGTATTTATGAGCTTTCATTTACAGTATAACTAAATCAACAAAAAGCAAACACGTCATTCAAAAAAAAAAAAAAAACCTAACATGCATAAAAATCAAAATGCCACATTTTTTTTTAATAATTTGTAGAGCAAATCGATAGCAACAATTAAACTTCTGTGATCAGTCTTCTAAAGCACGTGAGTTTCGCAACCACCTAACAGCATCAAAGATGCAATTCTACAAGGTCCATACCTGTACCTTCCAACACACCAGAGATTAAACAGAATTTGTCAAAAAGGAGCGCCTCACAATCAAATGCATCATGGAACACCAACCTTTATTTAAGATATAGTTACGAAGAAAACACATTAACAAGCTATGTTTTATAACAAATAGTCATATTTTTAATATTATTTAGTATCCACCATGATCCGTCATACTTGAAAGTCTAATGACCAAATTTATTGCATTCTCTCATAAACATCAATGGAAACTTGCAACTAACTGAAATGCTTCTCCCAATGATAACTTCAAAAATTGAATCTGAAACACTGCATTATTAAGCTAAATGGAATTGGAAATTTGATAGCGAAAGAAAATTACAACCATGAAGATTGGTGGTTTGCACTCTACCAGAGTTTGTCTTGCAACTTGCACTTTCTTTAGGGTCTTTCCACCAATAAATAGAGGTAATTTCTATTTTTATTTTTATTTTTTTGGAAAAACTTGAAGGTGTGAGAATTATAACTTAAAGGTATGGTAAGAGTCATTTCGTGATTACTTATTCTTAAAAAGATTAACATAGGAAAAACTCTTCCAAAAGACGATGTCCTGCCTTTCTTGTAATGTGTTGCTTATGTCGAACGGATGTGGAATTACTAGATCATATTTCACAGTAGCTTAACAGATCAAATGTTGAACAAACTGTGAGAGATATTTGTGGTGAAGTATATGGATGAGGTGTCATGGGATGTTGTAATTTGAAGATGCGTGAATATTTTGTTGGTGCATGTACTCTAGGTCAATCTATGAAGATTGTTTCTTTTATTATTTTGGTTAATAAAATAGAGGATTTCATTTGTTGTTTATTATTATAATTGGTTTGCATGTTTATACTATAATAAGATCCATGGAAGTTTACTTAAATACCCACAATGTCCCTAGTCGATCATTATACTAGGAACTATAATGAATTAAGACTAGTATGAGACTTGATTGATGATCATGTGATGATCTACTTATAAGGGTACGAATCAAAATCATGAGTACTTATTAGGAAACAACGTATTAGAGCGACCCGCTATGAAAACACCACATGGATTAAATCATAAGTGTTACTCATGATAGTTATATCATTTAGTCCTCATACTTGAGATTACCAGAGATTCCAATATTAGGAGCGTAGTGATTTGACATAATCAAAAGTTGTCTTTAACCAGACGATTATAAAGGTTGTGATTGGTTACTATGTGAATAATGTATGAAGATGTGTAATCAAGATAAAATTTGTCCCTCTTGTATAAAGAGATATCAGTGGATCCCTCGATATGTTAGACCGATAATAGCCAAGTCCAAGTGAATTAACATGATTAATGTTACTTAGATGTTTTCAGCCTACTTAGAGATCGAGACTAGTACGATTGAACATTAAGGGTAACTTTTATGTGTCTTATGTTTGATCAAAGGATATCGTACGATAAAATGATATGATATATAATATAGATTATGTTGTATCAATTTTGATCTTCGTGTAACTTGGATAGTTATAATGTCTTGCTAGAGACTGCTTATAACTTGTGTAATAAAATGGTTTTGGTTCACTGCCAACGTTGCATTAACCTATTGGGTCGCACACAAAGAATGGTTTAGCGAGATTTTAAATGACTAGGAACAATCAAGGCTTGAAACTTCGACTTCACCTATGACTTCACTCACTTAAAATTCAAAATTAATTCGAGGAAGTTAACTTTGACGATGAAAAACTGACAAAAATTCGCCGATGTACGGAAGTTTACGGGATTTCACTTTAAATGTCAGAAAACTCAAGTTTCTTCGTAAGATGCTAGAAATATACTTAATCATACATCAATGCATAAAACTTATGTCACCGAAGGATATTCCAAATTTTAAATATATTTCTAGCATGGGCGAAGTTCTAGTCGAAGTTTTAGTCGAAATTTGTTCAACCTCCATGAAACATAACAATTTCACTTCATGTTTTATTAACTTCAATCGATGTTTTCGAAGTTCGGTCAAAGTTAGCCAAAGTTGAGTCGAATTTTTGCAACTTTTCTACTGCCTCTAAACTTTGCTTCGCTCACCTCAAAATCAACAAAATTCGCCCGAAATTCGGCGAAGTTTGTTGATTTTTTAAACCTGAGGAACAATGAATTTTATATAATAAAATTCGTAACAAAAAAGTTCCTAAGATGTGTCATTTTAATACCACTTTAAGCAGGGGTATGATGGTAATTAAGATATCACATTATGGAGAAAATTAGGGTTGGAATCTAATTTTCATTTTTAGAAAACGAATTATGTTTTTTGGTCGTTCTTGAGTTTTAGGGAGAAATAAAAATTGCTTCTGTGTTCTTTCACGGGCTAGTACTCGAAATCTCGATCACTGTTCGTGTGTATATTACTTGTAGATGAAACCAACGATTGAGGTACAATTTACTTTGTTAATCGGTTTAATGCTTTCAAATTTGATCCTGTTGGAGTTTTTGAAAACATTTTTTTAAAATTTCCGCTACGTTTTGAACCCAAAAAACCCAACATATTTATTATTCTATTAGAATCTTCCAATAGCCATAACAGCATCTTCAAGAGACAAAAAAAGGTATCAGCAGTGGAAGGATATCAAAAAGAGATTTAATCAAAAAGAGATTTTCAATCTTTCTCTTCAAATAGGCATAAAATAAAGGAAAATACTAGAATGACAACCCTAAGTCGCACCGCAAGGCACATTGGCTCACAGGAGTCGTCCATGCAGCCTCGACCCACATGTTATGCACCAGGATCTGTATAAGCAAGCATCTTGAGGCGCACTTTTGTGAGCCAATGTCTTGCAGTAAAACATACTTGTTGTCGTCCTAGCACTTCTCTAAAATAAATAGTACTTGAAGAAATATTTTAAAGAGCCCAACATTTAAGTGACTACATAAAACACAATCCAGGGACAGTGTACGTCTTTCTAGATGGCTTAAGGGACAGTTTTGAGTCAGAATGCACTCACAGTCCCCAAATATGCCAAAAGCCTAATTCTTGTCAGCAACAAGAAACCCACATGAATGGTACAGCTCCCTACTTCCAAAATGAACTAAATATGGACCAGGGTTGCTAATTCTGCAGCATACCAATTAGATAAATCACAGTTAGATCAGTCTAGACATGCCATCTGCATAAAGTAGGCTACTTTTTGGAGTAAAAAGTGTTTAGTTGTAGAGGTAATCAGGCTACTGAAACTTTAGCGAATGCTACTAATCACTTGCATAAAGAAGTATACATCACTATTTCTCAACACATGCAGACACTCAAAATATCCATCAAATTAATGTCTTTTTTTCCGAGAGCCAAACAATCCAAATATGCTTTGATAGCATCCATTTAAAGTCCCCTTGGCGGATTGGTGTTTTTTTTTTTTAACCTTAGGTCAAGGACTGACACGTGACGCCCATTTAAGGAAATACCACTAATTGCAAAGAAAATTTACGTTCCAAACTCAGTCCATGCTAACAAAGACAGCAACAGCTGTTGAAGTTATGACCAAACATAGTATATTTGCAAAAGGGAACAAGGCAGTTCAAGACATCTTAACAAGGTGCTATAGCATGGGAGGAACTTCGTGAATGAACCAAGAGAAACAAGTACATAATTCGCCCTCCATTTGTTTTTAAGGCATGTGTAGCTGAAACCAAACAGCACTCACCCAGAAAAGTCATTTAAAATAACCATTGCAAGAAGGTTGGATGATTCTTATTGTTGAAGATGCCTCAAATGGATAGTCAATAATATTAATTTTATACCTTATTCAGCATGCATTTATTATCTATTGCATTTCAAAGTGAATGAAAAATGCTACTTTCCAAACCATGTATGCAAGTAGAGACTAAGATTAGAGACAAAATCAAAAAAGGATGCATGATAATAAATGGAAACTTGAAATCTTGTAGTGAAAATTTTACTCTGCTAAAGACATTACTACTCAAAATCCAGAATCAATCCAAGGACATCCAGTTCCATTTAAAAGAATTTTGCAAGATCCCACTATTGATGTCTACCTAGGAGGACTTTGGATGCATTGACAATGATAATAAGACATTTAAAAAATTACCAAATGACATTATATACTACATATAAATCGAGTGGAAGCCTAGGATCCATGCAGCCGATCCTAAGCTAATTTGGGACTAAAGCTTTCTTCTTGGAGTTAGTTTGTTATTATCGTTCTTGATATGATCTCATCATTCTAGAGAAGCATAAATATTTCTTCCAAGTTCTTTCAAAGCATACTTGTGTACATTGTTTATGTTGGATCGTAGAAATTGATTAAAAAAAATTGTAGAAATAGGCCATTGAAAGTGAGATTTATCATCTGTATACCGCTCAACAAACAAACGAATGAAACATTACTCCCTCTAACTATTTAAGACATCTAGATGGTATAAGATGAAATGACTACATCTGGTTTATAATATTGTTATCCATATTCCTTTTAATAACTGTTCTTATGGATATTTGTGTTTAAAATAGTTTTTAGTCCTTTCGATTATTTTCTCTTTTCTAAACAATTTCTAAATCACATTCATCATACATGCAATTTCTCATCTTGGATTGCAATATTTCAATTTTTTTAGTTGCATTTTCCAACTAAAATTTAACATTAGCTGTAATTTAGACATAAAAAAGTTATCAAAGGATTTATTTAAGTTTGCAAATAACTTCGTTTTTACCTAACTACAATGGAGTTTCTTTACAACTTTATTTACATCTATCTAACTAGCAATTTAGGGAAAGGCGGTTGCGGTGGTTTAGTCACCTGCAAAGAAAACCTACAAATGCCCCCACTAGAAAACTTGGCTCAATAAAAACTGAACAAATTCGACGAGGTAGGGTAGACCAAAGTTAACATGAGACACATTAATTATGAGGGATTTGAATGGTTTAGAAAGGTCACCATCAATTGCACTTAATCAAGCACAATGGAAGAGTTTGATCCATGTAGCCGACCCCAATTAATTAGGGACTGGGGCTATTTTGTTGTTGTTGTTGTTGTTGTTGTTGTTGTTGTAACTAGCAATTTAGGACGGCAACATATGTGATCTGTATTTGAAATATTCATATCAAGTTAAGAGGAAAAAATTTGTAAGACCGCAATTTGGCCAGCTATGTGATATGACTAGGTGTATTCAGGGCACTTTCATGCCTTTAGTGGGAAACATAATTAGGATTTAGAGAGAGTATTTATATAGATACAAAGCGATTAGAAGTATTAGGGTATTCTTATTGTTAAGTTAAGGAACTCATTGTGAGCTAGGAAAGTACGACCTCTCGAATGTCGTTAGTTGTATTTGGTTTTCTTGTTCTTAGGAATAAATCTATCTGTCTCTCAAATTCTGATTTGTTTATCTCAGTTGTGTATATTTGGTGGATTGATAGAATAGGGTTTTATCAAATGGGTATCAGAGCACACGATCTTAGAGACAATATCAACATCTCAAATGGAAAGGCGAGTAGTTAAGACAAAGTTGAAGGAAGAGATATCGATGGAAGAATTGAAAATAAGAATGAGATGACTATTTCAAAAAACGGACAAGTGGATGCAAGTTCAATACCCCCTGCAAGTAGCAACTCCAGCGATGTTTCATCCGTGAGCATCTAACGAAACCAACATTGCAGATTTACTAGATCTGGTTTTTGATCCATCCCCTCATCTGCCAATATCTTTAACCATTGATCCACCAACCGATATAGAGGAATCATCGCCTGACAGTGAAACACCAATTCAATCATCTATCCAATCAAACTCAGTTCCACTTCCATCGGATCAACCACTCATCGCCTTGAAATTCCTTCCACAGATCTCTCGAAGCAGGACCCCGACTCCAAGTCTGATCACTGTTGCATCTTCGAATGGTGTAGAAATATTAGATCCACCACCTACCTTCACACAGATCTCGGATGTTCACATGTTTCGTCCTCCTATTATCAAACCGAGTGTTGATAGGGACTCAACAGGGTCAGATCTGGCTTTATCTCAACACATTAAAGCAAATCAACAAAACTGCTCTTCTTTTGATGAGGGAATGAACCAGAATGGCGGAGGGTACCAAGAACAACCTAACATTGTTGATCTGATCTCTCCACTGCCTTCGCCGCTTCGTCAATACAGTCGATGATCATTGCGGTACGCAGTTTTGATTTTTCTTTCCTTTTTCCCGCTTGCAAGATAATAGTGAATTTTGGGAAGATGACATTATTTACCCAATGCCCCAATCGAGGAGATCAAACGGTGAGATCTAACTCACAACATGAATGCCCTTTTTCTTGCGCACCAAAATACTTTTCGAGTTGGGTCATCTTCCATCAGATTATTATCGACATGCGCATTGTTCACAAAATTTTAAGTTGGTGGGCCACCTATTTGACACATTATTCGAGAATAATCGCATGGGTATTGTTTTGCCTTCAACTTTGGATGGATATGCACTTCACAAGTGGATTGCGGTTCGACAATGTGCCTCAGCAGTGGTGCTCTACTCAGTTTTGGTTAACTCACTCAACATGGAGCATGTATGTAACACCCAATTCCGATATATGGCATGGTACTGGAGATGTGAGTCTATTGATGATGCATTTAACATGTTTGACATAATGTCGCTAAAAGGTTTGAGATGCATCAATTCTTATATGCATATAGTGTTGAAATTTTAGGCTGCATTACGCGTCAACATGACTTTGCGTACCTTAATTGCTATTGGTTTCGCGTAGTGGATGAAGGTCATTGTCAATTACCGCTCAAATTTGAGGCTCACATGGATCCTCGCATGGCCATTCACCTCGATGATCACACTCTCATTTTACTCATCAAGTGGGTTCATGATCTTGGCATTGTCATCTTCCTTGCTATTTCCTTCTCGATGCGCCATCATGAGGACAAGGTGAGTTTTAAAGAGGGCGGTAATGATAGACTCTCAAGTACATGGATTTACGATCCGAGCATCCCGGCATGACCATTTGGTGCACTCCACCTTGAGGACAAGGTGGCTTTAAAGGGGCGGGTAATGATAGGACTAGTGGTTTTCTCGGCACTTAAATGCCTTTAGTGGGAAGCCTAATTAGGGTTTAGAGAGAGTATTTATATAGATACAAAGTGATTAGAAATATTAGGGTATTCTTATTGTTAAGTTAAGTAACTCGCTGTGAGTTAGGAGAGTACGACCTCTCGAATGTCGTTGGTTGCGTTTAATTTTCTTTTTCTTAGTAATAAATCTATCTATATATCTTTCAAATTCTGATTTGTTTATCTCAGTTGTGTATATTTGGTGGATTGATATAAGAGGGTTCTATAACTATGCTTTATGGAAGTGAATGCTAGGCGGTAATGAGACGACAAGTACATAAAATGAACGTTGAAAAAATGAGGATACTATGTGGATATATTGTGAAACTTGTAAAGATAAGATTAAAAATATAGAAACTCAAAGAAAAGTACCAATTGACACAGAGATTAGGAAATGGTGGTTGTGATGGTTTGGACACCTCTAAAGACATCCTACAAATGCCCCTAGTAGAAAACTCACTTAATAGAAACCAAGGATTGCAAGGCGTTAAGGCGATCCCGAGGCAATTTCCCTGACCCGGGCGAGGCAGTGCCTAGACAACGCCTAGACGATGCCTAGGCGAACAAAATAATATTTATTCAAAGGTCCTCGAATAAATATTCATTTATTTATAGATACTTAAATAACACTAAATACTAATAAGTCTTAAGGTCCTTATGTAACATTAATTGTGTCAAGATTTTGTTATTAGGTATGTATTTTATTATCAAACTTAATAGTAAAAAGCACCCTCAAAATTCTAAAAATTACTTAGAAGGGCACCGCCTAGGCGATTTTGTCTCAAAACGACGCCTTGCAATCACTGATAGAAACTGAAGAAATTCGACGATGTAGGGGTAGGTTGAAGCTAACTTGGGATGCATTGATTATGATGGATTTAAAGGATTTGGAAAACATATCATCAATTGCACCAAATCAAGCGCAATGAAAGAAGTTGTTCCATATAGTCGACCTCAACTAATTTGGGATTGACACTTTGTTGGTGTTGTATCTAACTAGTAATCTAATGTTTAGCAAAAATGATCATTAGAGGAGGTTCGTCGGCTACACGGATCAAACTCTTCCGGTGTGCTCGATTGAGCGCAATTGATGTTGAGCTTTCCGAACCATTCAAATCTCTCCTAATTAATGAGTCCCAAGTTAACTTCAGTCTACCCCTACACCTCGTCGAATTTCTTCTGTTTCTATTGAGTCAAGTAATCTAGTGGGGCCATTTGTAGTCCGTCTTTGCATGTTACCAAACCACCGCAACAGCCCTTCCCTAATCTTTGTGTCAATTAGTGCTACTCCTACTTAAAACTTGTCAATTGATCCTACAAATTGTAGAGGAGGTTCAAACAAGCTCAACAATTTCTCCCACCATATTTGGATATAAATATTAATATGAGCACAAATTTCAAACATCAACATACTTAAAAAGGCACAAAATTTTCATTTTAGTGATTTTATTTCCTTCAAGCTCTATAAATCATTATGTCACAACGATTATCAAATTATAATATGTTAGCTGTCTAAAATAACGTACAACATAGACATTCATTTTTTTTCTAGTTTCTAACTAGGTAACGGAAAGCGCAAGTCGTAGTTAAGGCACAAGCACAAAGAGCTCTTACACTTTAGGCACAAGGTAATTGGTGCAAAAATGTCATTCCACATCAGAACTCACAAATGAATCAAAATTCAAATAACTTAAGATAATTTCATTTTACATAAAACTTGAAATGATCACTATTTCAATTTTTTATATTTCAATTACGTGTAAACTCGAGTTTAGCTATATGGGTCTAGACAAGAATCAAAGATCATCATATCTTCTCAACTAAAATAATCAATGAAGAATGGGTCAAATAATCTCATATAAGCCTAGACAAATATGATAGCAATCAATATGCCACAATTATAAAATGTTTACAACTCCAATGTAACTAAATGGATTTATAATAAGTTCAAATAACGTATTAATTGAAGGGAGAAAATTTAATCAAAACAACTTTGAAGAACAAGGAGTCCTGCCTTAATAACCAGGAACATTACAATCTAGATTGAATTACAGTCATCTACATCAAATAAGCCCAACTTCTTAGTGTACATGTTTTCTCCTACCCTCTCCTTTTCTTGGGTGCACTTCTTATCCACCTTGTTCACTTTTTCTCTTCTAAGTGAATAAAGGTTTTTAACCGCAAAAAATGCCCAACTTCTAATTGAACGAAAATCCATGACCTTTCCCAATTATGCGAAGTTGCAACCAAACCCCTAAAATCGATTCTAAGGCTTCGGTCTACAAAAGTCTTAAAAAATCTTATATTCCTCTATAACCATACTTTTACAGGGTAAATTACGAAATTCCTCAAAGTTGCCTTAATATGCACTTCAGTCTTTCCATTTTTAAAAATATGCACTTTAGTCCCTCTAGTACCCTTGCAACAATTGCAGGGATCCATGGATCTGAAAAAAAAATGACAAATAACATCAACAAAACTGTAATTTAGCTTATTTTTATTGTTATTTGATTATGAAATCCTAAAAATTATGCACCTTCAATTACAAGATGTATGCTAAAAGAACTAAAGTGCATATTTTTAAAAATGAAGGGTTTGAAGTGCTTATTAGGCAAACCTTGGGGGGAGGAGGATTTTGTAATTTACCCTTCTTATAAAGTACCAAAGATGGCATATCATCCTACTAATTCTTTAACACCCAATATAAAAATTATCATGAGACTGGGACAGTTGATTTTCCTATCAAATAAGCGACTCCAGCTCCCAAAAACCCCACATGCAAAAATCAATGGATAAAAATATGATCAATGATTACTCGTTAGCTATAAAAGGATGCAAAAGTAAAAATGTAATGCTTTGTTCAAAATCTACAATCGCACCAAATTGAGGGTATTCTTTTGTTTTCTCTTTCTTTTCTATCTTTTTATTATTTAGTGGACATCTACAGATCCACCAAAAACCTTGATTTCTACAAGCCTCTAGATAAACTGAGAGATATAAGAAAAGATTTATAATAGTAACAAAATTCACAATTATAATAATAATAGTAATAATAATAATAACCTAATGACCCTGATCTTCTAGAAACCGAGGCAACCTAAGCCAACTAAAAAACATAAAAGGGTTCTACTAAAAATATCGAAAAATCCTAATTAAAGCGAACGCTTCAAAATAAGCAGTTTGGGAAAAAGGATTAACAAAGTCAATAATCAGGTTGGAATAAAAAGGAATCCTTAATAAAGTGAAAACTTCTGAATAAAAGACAAATGAGAGAGGAAGCGATGGCGAAGAATACAATATGTCAATGTAGGAGCTACGCAGATGGCTCACAAATCATAGAGACATCTGCTTCTACAAACTCGCACCCATAGCAAATTGGACTTATGTAATTTGATTATCAATTATAATAAGTATCATTACTAATTAAAAATTACTGCTTTTCTTCACGTAAGAAAAAAAGGTAAGAAAGCGTTTATTCATTCCTTGGTTTTCAGCTCGTTCTACTCTGTTAAAATTCTTTGAAGTGGTGCCCCAGCAGCATACATTGCATATTAATGATGGTAAATTTAAGGGCACGTAAACGTTACTTCAAATATATTAATTTAGATCATTTCCAAGTAAATAGAGAATGACTATTTCTTTCTAATAAAAGTACAAGGTTAAGAATGAAAATAAAATCCGAATTCCACTCAATTGTCACTCCAAAAATGGCAACACTAACATAAGTTGATCCAACTGATTCTTGAATGGTAGATTACCACATATAGGGGAAATGCCATTTTTGAACAAACACACCCTAAGAACCTTGAATAGGAGCAAAAAATTGCTAAATACAACAAGGAACGAAAACTAGCCAAGCAAATGCCAATCTTACTTTTAGCGCATATATTTAGTTGAAATAAAAAATTATTTCAAAAGCAGTGGAAAAGAAAAAAAAAAAAACCTCTAAATAGATCAGCAGGTCCGGGTAAATCAATCCAATCATATGATTTCACATGTAATGAACCATATAGAAGCTTGCTCAATACAGTCATCCCTGGATGATTATGGAGAGGAATGATGGATGAAGGAGGCATGCAAAAAATCCCCATCTGCAAATCAGTAAAAATTCATAAATATCAATGACATCAATTTATCAAGTTTTTTCAAGCAAATGCATGCACTCTGGAAAAGAACCTTTAAGATAAACTTTAATTTAGTGATACATATAATAAGCAACAACCAGGAGTTTTATCTTCTAAAGCTTACAGAGAAACTTTCACATTCATATAAATGTAGATATTTGATTGGAGGCAGATACTGGAGGTTTCCATTTCGTCCTTTTTTTCCGTTAATTCCATGTGAAGAATTTTTCCATCCACGTACTAATTGTGCCTCTTGGTCAAGACCAACATCACCAGGTCTAATTTTATCTGCAATAGCAGCAACAAAAAGCTTTATAAGATGTCAGACAATTACTAAATGAAAGGCTGCCATAATGATGCACTTGGAACTAGACATTTAGGAATAATTATGAAAATCCTTCATGCAGCAAGTTCACGGTATCAGCAAATGACCAAAGCAAATGTCAATAGGGTTACCAATCCTACTTCCTCAATTGAAGAAGGAGAAATCCCTTTCCTTTCCTCGTGAATTAGGAGATTGAACCTACCAATACAGAGGCTACTTGGTACAAGTAACTCATTACTCTTTCTTGGTGTTCAACCTCCTCAATCACCATGGACACCCACGATCATTGCAATGGGATGCATCTATTTGTCTATCTCGTAACTAGAAATGGGAGCAGTTTTCAAAAGGATGCTGCCATGCTGGAGCGTCTAGGGTTGAGCTAAGAGGGTCTCTTGACACCTTTTTTTTTTCTCTCATCAAACATATTTCATGAAGACTTGCCATGGGGTAAGGAAGAAAGGGGTAACAAGCACACTTGGAGAGTGCAACAAAACTTTAACCATAAGTTACATAGATAAGTAAGATAATACTAATATCATACAAAATATTGTTTACACAAGGGAATGTTCCAATCAAATGGTTTAAGTATATGCAGTTGCAAAATGCAAATTGATTACTTAATGGTAGTAACTTTGTTCTTTTTCAGTAGACCGCCCTGAAAAAGTAAACTCCATTGAAATGACTAATCCAATTGCTTATTTAGTACTCTCTCCACGGTATCATAGAATGTGGACATTGAGCTTATTTTCAGTACCTCACTCCCTTTTTTTTGGAGATAGAAACTATGGTATTTGTATTACTATATAAGGAAGACTACAAGATAAAAAGTGAAGGAGGACAAGCCGTCCTCAAGAACTAAGAGCGGGCCAAAAATATGGCCTCAAATAACAAAATATTGTTGAACAAGAACTTGCACTGTATATACCAATAAATGCTCTGGTCTCATACAAGACTCAAAAATGACAAATCCTTTCACTATTTGGAATTTGATATCTAAAAGGAAGCAAGGTATCTCGAATGCTCCCAAAGTGAAAGAGGGAACCAATCTCGTAAATTTTCTTCAAAGATGCTTCTATTTCTTTCCATCCAAATGGAGAAACATGCTGCAAAAAAGGTATCCTCAAGAACTTTGTATTCCTTCTACTCATATTGAGCATAGGGAACGCAAAGAATCTTTGACCATAAGTCCAAGAAATCATACAATTATTAAAATGGCGTGGTTGTTGCAATATCTTTCTAACAAATGAACAATCTCCGAATAAGTGATCAATATTCTTAGCATCTATTATGCATAGACTTTAACAATGATGTGCAAGTAGTGATAGGCCTTCTTTGCATCATATCAAAGATGTTAAGTTTGTTAATCGATACCAGCCATCCAAAAACTTTAACTTCGGAAAGCATAGGGGCTTTCCAAATGAAATCAGCTGAAAGGAAAGTAGGCCAAGAACGGGCATAAATGAGGATGGGGGTGAAGGATTTACATGAAAATAGCCCTCTAGGATCGCCCTTCAAAGTAACTTTGTTCTCTCGAAGAGGTGTGATGTGAACATCAATACGACGTGACAAGAAACTATCGATCTCGTCTTCCTCCCTCCTAGTTAGAGATATGGGGAACTTGAAGTCCCAAGAAGGTGAGAAAACCAAATCGAATTGATAAGTTGTAATTAGCGGGGAAAGAGGTAGGTTGTGACCATTGGATAATAAATATAGGGAAGTATAGTCATTGGGTAGACCATTGTTCCATATCATATATCTTCCCAAAATAGGATAGAAATCCCGATACAAATTTTTAGATAAGTGAAAAAGGATGGGGTAAAGTTTATAGATGGCTTTGAATGCGCTCCGACACGATACTCTTTTTTCTACTTTTGAGTCCTTTGCATTGCCCTCCAATCACTACTAGCTAGTGATCACCTTAACCCACAATCACTTTTCTCTATGTAAAACCTCCACAACCACTTTGCTAAAATCGAAAGCGTACATGAAACTATAACAATCTAAAGTATGAGGTTAGCCTCAAGGTTTAAAAAATCGACAAACTTCGCCAAAGTTCAGGCGAAGCTTGTCGATTTTGAGGGGAGCGAAGAGAAGTTCAGAGGCAGTAGAAAAATTGCAAAAATTCAACTCAACTTCGGCTAACTTCAACCGAACTTCGAAAACATCGATGGAAGTTAATAAAACATGAAGTAAAATTGTTATGTTTTATGGAAGTTGAGCAAACTTCGACTAAAACTTTGCCTATGCTAGAAATATTCTTAAAATTCGGAATATCCTCCAGTGATATGAGTTTTATGCATTGTTGTATGATTAAGTATATTTCTAGCATCTCTACGAAGAAACTTGAGTTTTCTAGCATTTAAAGCGAAATTTCGTAAACTTTCGTACACCGGAGAATTTTTGTCAAACTTCCATCATCGAAGTTAACTTTCTTGAATTAACTCCGAATTTTAAGTGAACGAAGCCATAGGCGAAGTCAAAGTTTCGAACATTAGTTAACCTTCAAGATCGATGTCTCTCTCAGAGAATGCCCTTTTTAAATTTTTCGGTGTATTTATATCTAACGATGGGATATCTAGATTACGTATGCAAGTAAAGCAGATAATTCATGTTCCCCGTAGGGACCCACCTCATAGAGGCGCAGATTCCCCGAAATTTACCTCTGCGGGGTAGGGAATGAGGGGCAATCTTTCCTTCCTGTGGAGAGTGGCGTAGGGATGGGGATTGCTCTTTCCCGCGGGGCTTCCCACCACACCCCCCATGGGGATCCCTGCGAAGAATTCCCACTCCCATAAGAAATTATAATTTCACTCAAACATATTGATGCATACAAGAGGAGTTTAGCCTTGGACATCAAAGGTTTTTTCTGTACTTCTAAGTGGGGACCAATATTTCATTCTTAAGGTTATGAAAATAGGTGTAAAATTATAGGTATAATATCACTATAATGAGTTTATTATCATAATCAATACGTTCTATATACTTATATAACACTTAATTGATATATAAACCATAAACATCCATACTATTGTTATAATTAAATAGTTATGACAAACTAGTCTAAATTAGCTCTATCATAACACATTTGGATTTAATATGTTATAATATAGTAAAACATACATCATAAATATGAAAATTTGATTCATAAAGAAATGGCAAGGAGTGGGGTTCCCCGTGGGGCAGGGGAGTGGGGAACCAAACTCTCCGCCTGGGAACGGGGATAGAGACATTATTCCCTGCCCCACCCCACCTCACTTGCACCCCTTGTATAGAATCAAGATAGAGCCTCCCTTGTTACCAAAACTAGAAAATTGGGAGTGTATGATTGGGAACCATGACCTCTATTTGTAGAAGTTTCAATATTTGTATGACTAATTCCGCCCATCATGCGATTGAGAAATACCCTTTAAGCCTCTTAACATTAAAGGCTCACACCGTATTACATGCATTAAAGTCCACAGCCTTATAAGATCGTTTTTAATTTGGACTTAACCTTATATGACAACTTGCAATACATAAGTGTTAATGTATTTGTCCAACACAATATTTGTGCAAAGAGAGGGAATGAAGGAGGGAGTTTTATAAGGGAAATAGCCTAATATATCCCAAACTTTGATGGGATTTGTCTGATTGATCCAAAACAAAAGATTCTCATATCTATCCCAAACTTATCTTTGGTCCCATTTTTATCTTCCCCCAAATTTAAGAGGTTTTCACTAACGTGGGGAAGTATATTGGTAAAGTTGGCTTAGTCAGCATACCGAGGGGCTTCAAACTAATTTCAAAAAACTTGAATACTCTTCACTCAAAGTTTATATAAACCGAAAAAAAAAATTAATCGAAATCAATTCGGTTTGATTAAAACCATTGCGAGCTGCCGGTGGCGGTGGGGGTGTGGGTGGGGCTAGTGGGGGCTGAGGTGGCGTGTGTGGTCATGCTGGGGCCGATGGTGGGTGTTATAGATTAGGGAGAGTAGGTTTACAGGGCGGAATAGATTTTTTGGGAGCAGTGGAACAAAATTACAACAATGGTAAGGGTGAGGACAACTAGGAGGTTGGAAAGAGAAGATTTGGCAGGGCCAACCCAAAGCAAATGAACGATCTTGTGGTTTGACCTAGTTTGTTCTTCTTGATGGGTTTGTGTTCTTCAAGAAGATAACAAGGTTGCCACAAAGCACTTGACAACCTCTTGGTTTAAGAATCACTACAGAGAAATAAACTAAAAACGAAAGAGGAATTGGAGTTCGATCTCGCATTTAACACATTTCACATAATTTCACCACCACAGGGGATCAATCTCTCACCATTTTTTGAGGAGAGGAAGGGGAAGGAGGAGATGAGGTTTGCTACAACGACGTCGATGAGCCGAGTGATATCGAAGTTGGAAAAGGGGGCAAGAGGATCAAAGGTGAAGTTTGATGTGGAGAAGAAAGGAGAATGCGCAGTAAGGATGATGGGGTAGCCACCAAAATCTTGTAAAATTTCTTATTTTTTTCTTTGTTTTTTTCTCGTTGTGTTGACTAAGCCAGCTTTATCAATTTCTTTTGCCATGTCAGCTCAAGTCTCTCTCAAATTTCGGTACGGATGAAATTAAAACTAGAAAGAGAAGTTTAAGATAGATAAGAAACAATCTTTTGTTTGGGATAAATCTAAGACTCCTACCAAAGTTTGGGATATTAAAAGATATTAAAAGCTTTATTGCTTGCAAGGAGAACTGAAAGGTTTTGAAATTAGCACGCCTAGGAAGCAGCCCAATTGATGTAAGGGTAATACTGTGATAACTACAATAGAAAAAGGACATGAAATAAGGGATACGAGACAAATTAGTTCAAAGTTTTCGAAATGCCCATTTGTGAGAAGATTATCATATATAAACTAGACTCAAGTAGAAGTAAACTAAAAAGTGCAATCAAAATAATAAAGTAATCAACTACACTCAAGTAGAAGTGAAAGAGTGCAATCAAAATAATAAACCACACCCAAGTAGAAGTACATTGCTAAAGGCAATCAAAATAATAAACTACACAGAAGTTAAAGTAGGTTGAAAAAAAAATCAAAATAATACACACATTAAAACAGATGTAATCCAATAAGGCAAGACTTCCAATACAAACTTTACGAGTTGGGACTCCACAGTGTAAGTAGAATTCTAGGAAAAGGGCTTAGAATGCATCTTCAAGAAAGATCAGTTGGTATTTGGTATAATCAAGGATTGCAAGGTGTCAAGAAAATATGCAGGCAATTAGCTTGAACAAGCTAGGTGAAACCTAAGCAAAACCAAGGCGATTAAAATCATCGAATGTACCTAAAGAGATCATGTTTCTACTTAACATTGTCTACTAGTCACTTGTCATCCATATTCAATATAAATTCAGAAATAATAATGTGCATGCAAAAACATAACAAGACTTTTCACATGAAGCAAAATTAATCACTAACTATAAACCCAAATAGCATACAACATTCATCCTAATAATCACTATCCAAGATTTTGAAAAAAAAAAAAAAAACCTTCAATCATTGTTACCATGATACCAACACAATGTAAGTATAAAATACATATTCCATCATTATTCAAACACAAGCAAGCTTCTGAATTATCATAAACGTGACATAAAAAAACGCATTCAATAGTTAGTCATCAAATAAGTTCCCCAATTTTCAAATCATAATATAATGTAATCTAATTGAAACTTAGCTAGTCAAAAAACTTGAATTGGATAAAGAGGTCAATTGGTTTGTACAAAATTGAAAGTTCTTTCACACAATGAGTTTTTATTAGACATATATTTCACCTCAACTCAACCCAATCCAAGACATAAATAGTCCTATGCATAAATGTACGTTTGTGTTTGTTGATGGTCTAAATTTTTTATCATCTTCAATTTGGGTCATTTAGGAGCTGCAAGGTCTTAGTGTTAGGTTTTGGGGTTCAAAACGCAGCGGAAATCTCAAAAATCTTGTTTTCAAATACCCCAAGAGGATCAAATCGAAAACCATTAATTTGATAATCAAAGACAAAACCATACATCAATCGCTAGTTTCCTTCTTTGTGTTGATCGATCTTCAAGATGCTAGTAGAGATAGACATCCTCTATTAGAACACACACGAATGGCGACCGAGATCTCGAGTGCTAGCTTTGAGAGAACACATAAACGATTTATGTTCTCCCAAAAGACTCGGAACACGTAAACCCTACTTCCTTTTCTAAAAACGAAAATAGAATCTTTGGCCCTAATTCTCACGTAATGTGCTCTCTCATTTAAACATTTATTTATACAACAGTTGCATATAGATGGGTAAGTGAATTACACATATACCCCCACTTAAAGAGGTACATATATATTACAACTTAGGGACTTTTATGTCGTGAGTTTTATCACATAAAACTCATTGTTTTGAGCCATTTTAAAATCTTGCAAGACCATCCTTCGTGTACGACCCAATAGGCTTATGCAACGTTGGCAGTGAACCAAAACACCTTTTGGTACACAAGTAAAAGCGGTCTCTAGCAAGGCATTATTATGATTACTCAAGTTGCACGAAGTTCAAAATTGACACAACCTAATCAATAGCGTACATCGTATCTTTTTTGTTGTACGATACCCTTTGATCAAACATAAGACACGGAAAAGTCATCCTTAATGTTAAATTATACTAATCTCGATCTTAAAGTAGACTGAAAACATCCAAGTCCCATGGATCATATCCATTCATTTGAACGGTCCAACATATCAAGGGATCCACTAACATCTCTCCCTAAATGAGAGGGACAAATTCTATCTCGATTACACACCTTCATACATTATTCACATAACCAATCACAACCTTTATAATCGTCCAGTTAAAGACAACATTTAATTGCGTAAATCATTGTGCTCCTAATATTGAAGTCTCTGGTAATCTCGAGTCAAATGATAAAATGGTATGCCTATCATGAGCAACACTTATGAGTCTATGACTTAATCTATGTGGTGTTCTCATAGCGGGTCGGTCTAGTACATTGTTCGCTCAAAAGTACTCATGATCTTGATTCTTATCTCTATACGTACGATCATCATATGACCATCAATCAAGACTCACACTAGTCTTAATTCATTATAGTTCCCAGTATATTCATGGATCTTATTATAATGTAAAAATGCAAACCAATTAAAATAAAGTAATAAACATCAAATGAAATCCTCTATTTTATTAACCAAAATAATAATAGAAATAATGTACATAGATTGACCTAAGGCACATGCCCCAACACTTACGGCATAAAAAATGGTCAGATTCTAAAAGTGTTTGATATTCAAGCCATCTCAACATTTCACTAGACTCCAATTCCTAAGACAGTCTCTTGCAACAGCTATACTCTCAAATCTCCTAATAATTCATATATATATTGCATGATACTTGAAGTTGTAAGCCTGTAAGAAGCCCAAATCTATAATTTCATGTGTTTATGTAGTTTTAAAATCTTTTGGGTCGGCTATCAATTGGTTGGTGCTCATAATACACTCTGGGATGGGGAGGGCATAATGGGCTATGCTCATTGAGCAGAAGCGTTCCCCTGTTGCGGATACGCGAAAGAAAACACTCTATTGTCTCTATATTTCAAGGAAAGGTGCCTTCGCACAATATGACAACCCATGCATATTCTATTTTTAAAAGTTTGTGAATTGATTTATTTGACTTTTAAGGCATTCGAAAAAGACTATGAGCTATTGGAAGTAATGGAGTTAGACACATCGATTCTAGTGTACAAAGCATTTAAGGTTTGTTTCAACTAGAGCCTTTGGTACAATAAACAATATATCAAGTTTCATGATCAATTCCACCAAAAGGAACAGTTTTCTCATGTTTTACATACGCAAATACGTACTAAAACAACACATTACAACTGAATTCCTTAATTTCTCAAAGCATGAATCACCACTAGAGAAGGTAATGATCATCATGAATGCTTTGCATGTATAATTAAAGATACCTCACAATTAAAATCAACAAATTGAATCAAAAGAAAAATTGAGTTTTCTACAGCGTTCCATAAATATTTTCAAGTAATTTGTCACCAGAGTCAAGTTTACACTTTCTTTTTTCTTTTTTGGTAGCAACACTCATGGGAAGCATGTTCTGCGCAATCCAACTCATTGTAGAGGGACTATATAATCAATGCGCTAATTTACTGACTCCTTAGGTGGAAAACATCCCGATAGCTCAGCATAATCGCAAAATCGATACCAAAGAATGAAGAAATCTCAGCACTCAAGCATCGATAGACAGTACCACCTTCAAATTTAAAACAGTCCTGTCATTTTAAAAGGACAAACATACTCTACTCTTCTTAAACATAATTTTTATGTGGTTAAAACATTGTCTAACCATCACTTAGCTACATAATCAATGTCAATTGATGATCTCCACAAGCAAACAAATAACAAGTTCGAGTTAGTCTACCAACTACACAACTAAGCTTTTAACAATAAAAGAAAGAGAAGTTAGCGAACTTAGGTTTCACTGATCATAACCAAGCACATCAATTTAAGAAATTAACCACAAAAACACATTCATATGTGATTACTACATGGAGCCGAATGATGAAAGGTTCACTCGCTCGATAACTCAAATTCTGATACTTGAAGGCTCTAGAATAAGCAAGTATGAGATGCGAAACTAAATAACTCAAAATCCATAAGAGATGGATATGTGTTCTTCCTCATACCTAACATGCCGCGGACTTTTTCAAGAGCTTCTTCCGATATTGGTCCATTAGGGGAGAATGATAGTCTGCACTGTTCAAAAAGCTTTTGTATGGGCGGCATAGTGGCTGAAGAACAGTGATAAACACCTAACACCAAATAACACGATCCAAATATGTATATAAACACCCCCTTGTCAAAGAACTTATTGAACAGGCAATTTGTACAGGTAGTAGGAGCAAGGGTCCGAATGAATCAGCGTTTCAAAATGCCGTATGCTACAAAACAGCAATTCTAGTCGGTAAAATCACTGATGTTCGCAACGAGAAACAGCAACATATTGGCAAACGACAGACTTTTATTCTGTGCCTAAAATAGATGCATCCTCACTTTGACAATTCTGTTATCAGCACCAACATCTGAAGCAATGCACAAACAGCAATAACATCAAACATGGAATCCACACAGACAATCATCAACAAAAGAAAACCATACAACTACAAAGTCAATCACAAACAAAGAAACCTAATTTCCATTTCAATCGAAGACAATCATCAACAAAGACGAATTAGAGGAAAAGAAAACCCTTAATTTCTTCAATTTTCCTAATTCTGGAAGTCGATCAAACAATCAGAGTGTACAGAGATTAACAAATGAATCGATTGAATCACAAATTCAACAGAGAAACGTGAGAAGCGATGAGAGATTGATCGAGAACGAAAATTAAATCGAAGTGAAAACAGAGGGAAATCAGCATACCTTAGAGAGAGAGAGAGAGAAGATGTGAAATGGAAATTTGATTGGAGAATCGCGTGAAGATATTGCGGAGCATAGCCCTTTGGGCTCCGGCACTCGGCAGAGCCCACTGCAGCTCTTATTATTTCTTCCCTTTTGACCACTTGTCTCTTCTCGGTGCACTATGTCCTCCTCTCTCATTCCTTTTTATTAGTAGGAGACGATGGGATAGTCCATCATCATTCATTATCGACTACTTCAAAATAAAAATAAGGTTTATAAGGTAGAGTTGACACTTCATCTTACTTTTGCATTTTGGAGTGAACCTCACTTTCGCACTTGTAGCTTATATATAAAAATTAGTCACCACACTCTCCTTTGGATTGTGACCTATATTACAAAATTGAACATTGGTTTAATTGCCCATTGGACAAGGGTCTTGTAGACATCCAACAAAAGTGGTTAGTCGATGTTCTGCGAACAAGTCCTGGTTGGACTTGAGGGGGAGTGTTGGAGATGTTGAGATAGTCCCACATCGACTACTTGGATATAAAAGTAAGGCTTATATGTGTGGAGTGGACACTCCATCTTGCACTTGTAGCCTATACATAATATTAGCCACCACACTATCATCACCTTGGATTGGAACCTATAGTACGAAATTGAACATTATCTTCCATCACAAAAAATGAAATTAAAAATAAATCATGGGAGTTACTATTAGCACCCCTATATGTTATATCAACCCCCCCATTTAATTTAATATTATTTATAGCCCCCAATAAGTTAGTTCATGCTCTAAGAACCCCCCTTAATTGTTAGTAAACTCTCCATTGTACCCCTAGTTTATATTTGTCTCCCTCTCTCCCCAAAGAAAGTCTTATTTTCATCTTTGTGATCTTTAACCTCTTACCACATCATTTTTTTATCCTCTTTAACTCAATTTGCTCCATAGGCATTTCAAGATTGATTCTTTGAGATTCAACACAAATAAAAGATTCTAACCATTTAAGAATATGAATCAAATCTTAATCAAATATTATAATTAAGTTATTGTATTTGGTTATGAATTGTTGAGTGTATAGATCACAAAAAGATGAGAAGGGGTGTAAATATTAGAAAGTAGAAGAGAAAATAAGATGAATCTATGGTTTAATTTGGATGAGCTATAAAAAGCGAAAATTAAGTAGAAGAGAAGAAGGTGAGTGTAGTGAATGAGATAGGAGTTGGGGTGAATTTAAGGTTTCATTTTATGGAGGATGTAGAGAGTAAAAAGTAAAGTTGAAAAGGGGTGTTAAGAGTGAAAATTAAAGTTGGGGAAGGGGTAGATAGTAGAAAGTAAATGAAAAAAATAAATGAAATAGGTTCGTGATTTAGAGTCAGGTTCGATTTAGTTTAAAAATGTGTTACATTCAACCTGGCTCTGATATGGAGTAGTGGGGGCTATTAGTCTGTGACAACCCCTTCTTCTTAGTAGGACACCGCCCTGCCTAATCTCGTAATTAAGCCTCAATCCTAACCACATAAGATTTAATTACGTATTAGTCAGTCTTTCGTTCCTATATTCTTCACTACACGTGTCAGTATATTATTAGATTTCAAAGTTAATTAAAACTTTTTATCACTTTAATATTATTACTTATTTTAAAGATTATGCGGAAACTTTTATTATTCACAATCGTAAGTGTGAAAAACCGGAATCAGAGCATCACATGCATGTAGATATCATAAAGGTAATAACACAATATGAAATATGAGTCTCAAAAATGAGAAACTATACACTCAACCTACTATACAACCCAAAATGTACAATAAAGATATAAACAGTAATAATACAACAAAAGTCGAATCATTCAAAAATGAGATAGGAGAATCGTTGAAATGCTCAAAGATAGTCGCCGATCTTCTCATTCCCCGGTCTGCTGCTGCTTGACGGACCTACACCCACTGTCACAAACTAGACGATGAGTATATTGATATTTAAGTAATAACTGAACTGTAAAATCTTATGCCACATTTCCAAAATATAAGAATGGTATTTAAAAACGTAAAATAGCGAAAGAATTTCTGAATCAAGTAATGCAAGTAAATACCACGGTTAAAAATGTATAGACTGACACAGGCTAAGTCGAGATGATCTACGTCCGGTCGTCGATGAGAACTATAACCTAACATTTTCCATTACTATATGAAGTTGCGCTCAGCATATTCCATACAAATAGCGAAGCTGCGCTCTACGCGTATACATTATCTATCTCATTCTTGCCGACCACCCCGAGTCCCATATCTCGTGTGTCGTGCAAGTGTAGTAGTGAGTGCCGAAACCCCGGTAGACCCATGTCCCCGTGAATCACGCATCTCTTATGCAATGGACACTGGATAATCTATACTTTAGTTTTCAAAGACCAATAATTCCAAATCTCTAGAATTTCAAAACTAGTTAAACTACAAAGCCCAAGGAAATAGAATATAAGCCTAATTTATTCCAACTTATCCCAATAACATGTTTTTCATCAATTATCTATCAAAAATAACATCGAGAGTAGGAATTGGAATCGATGAAACATGTCACAATGTATCATGTTACAATATTCAATCATGAATAGACACAATAACAACATGATGTGAGATTATAATTACCAATGTCTACAAATAGACCATAAAACAATAAGAGTGAATGAAATGAAATATATAATCCTCATAGCTTTACTTACAATTCACAAAGCTTATCCTAGCCTATCCGGCCTCCCGGCACTTTAAAATGTGTCCCTGAACTCTCGAGACCTCACGTTAGTTCCCCGAAGTTGTTTGATAGGTTTTAAAGTGAGTTTGTACAGCTACTTAGAGTTTTAAACCCATTTATAGTGTTTAAGTCATTTTTGAAAATTACTGATTTTTGTATTGTCTGGGCAACTAGGGCGCTAATTCTAATATTAGCGTGCTAATTCCTAACTTTAACGCACTGCCTTAAATCTCTAGCGCTTTTTGACATTTGCGCGCCAATCTCAACATTAACGCGATACTTCTGATATCTAGCGAGCTAATAGTGCGTTAGATTATCTACCTAGCGCGCTATTTGCGGCATAACCCAAAATTCTGTATCTCAAATTATGGGTTTTTGCTACCCATAGGCCTTGTTATCCTTAGAGACCCTCATACACACTATAAGAGGTCCTTAACATCGAACCCGACACAAAATAGCAACAACAACATCAAATTTCATGAATTCATTAACTTAATGGAACGAAGAAGTTATCTACCCATAGGCTTTGGTGAAGAACTAATTCTTCACCAAAGCTTCAATAAATCTCTTCTCCTCCACCAAATCACTCCAGAAATCTCTCTTCTTTCGCTCCCCTTCCTTGCCAACGATTTTGATGAGGATGAAATGAGAAATTGTTGACTTATAAGGTTCATTTGACTATATAGATATATTTAAACCTTAGCCCTCGATTCAAGTGTGCACACGTATTTCGAGGCTCAACTAATGGACCACCTTGACACACTTGTCCCTCGAGTCATGATTGAATGACTCCAATAGTTGACTCACTTGACCTCTTGATTTGACAGTACGTGTCTCGATGCACATCATGTGGTTATTGTTTTTCTCTTACTACTTTAGGCACTTTATTGTTACCTTTAATTTGACCACATTAAAGCCACTTATAAATTCATATTTAATTCAAATTAGTTAAGCTTACCCCACAAGCCGCTACCTCGGTCCACGCCGACACATAACTCGAGGTACGTCCCTGCTCATCTCGATACCTATGTTTTCATATAAATTGTCTTAATAGTCTACACATATACAATACACTAGACATATATCACAACAAATATAAAATATACCTCGGCCCTTGCCTTGGTCAACGGAATATCACGGTGTAAGTCCCACGGTACGGGTCGTTGATCATGTTTAAGAAATTAAACACAGTTAGAGATTTTGGGTCGTTACATAGTCGCTCCCTAATTAAAAATAATAATAATAAATAATGACATTTTAAGATTCAAACATGTGTGGTTAGTGTCATTTGAGATGCACATCGGGATGTTACTTATATTATTAGTTATATGGGAGAGCTATTATAGTTTTACCCACAAAAATATACTTTTTCTAAACACCATAGAATAGCTCCCGTAGCTAAAGTCTAGCATTTTCACCGAGGGAACCATATTCAAGATTCATGAAATACATAATAAAATGTTAGACATTTAGTTGGCATTTAATCCAAGTTGACTATGGATTTTAGTATGCTACAAAAAACAGCTTGATCAGCAACAGAGTTTAGCGACAAATTTTTTTTTCATTGGTAATAAGCTAAGGATATGTATTCGTAGAAAAATATAGAGAAAAAAGATCTTCATATGGTATTCGTAGATTTAGAAAAAGCATATAATATGGTCCCTAAAGATGTTCTTTGGTGGGTTATAGAAAGAAAAAGAGTGCATGCTAGATATATAAACTCTATTAAGGATATGTATGATGGAGTAGTAACGAGTATAAAGACATTTGGAGAAGCTACAAAAGAATTTTCCATTACGATAGGACTACATCATGGATCGGCTTTAAGCCCATAACTATTTACTTTAGTTATGGATGAACTAACTAGACATATTCAAGAGGATATAACATGGTGTATGCTATTTGCAGATGATATTGTCTTAGTAGATGAAACTAAAGATGGAGTGAATAGGAAATTAGAACTCTGGAAGAATACATTAGAATCTAAAGGCTTTAAGTTAAGTAGGACAAAAATCGAATACATGCACTGTGAATTTGGAAACATTAGACAACGAGATGACGGTGTGGTAAAATTAGGAGAAGTAGAAGTTCCTAAGGTAAACATTTTAGATACCTAGGATCAATTATACAAAATGATGGTAACATTGAGAATGATGTCACACATAGAATTCAAGCTGGATGGAAGAAATGACAGAGTTCAACGTGGGTGATTTTGTGATTGAAATGTTCCTACTAAGTTAAAAGGAAAATTTTATAGAACCGCAATTAGGCCAGCTATGCTTTATGGAAGTGAATGTTGGGCGGTAAAACAACAACAATTACATAAAGTGAACGTAGCAGAAATGAAGATGTTTATGTGGATGTGTGGTAAAACTCGTAAATATAGAATAAGAAATATATAAATTCAAAGACAAGTAGGAGTAGCACCAATTGATACAAAGATTAGGGAATGGTAGTTGCGATTGTAGAAATTCGACGAGGTAGGGGCATACCAAAGTTAATATGAGATGCATTAATTAAGAGAGATTTGAATGGTTTGCAAAGCTCACAATCAATTGCACTTAATCGAGCACAATAAAAAAATTTGTTATATATAATCGACCCCAGTTAATTTGAAAGTGAGGTTATGTTGTTGTTGTTGGTAATAAGCTGAGGAATACAAACGAAGTATATTAAGGAACCCATTTGACCGGTCTGTCATGGAGTACAAACAAAATATCCGGGACAGGCTTGTTTCCGTCGCTAACCTGAAGGCGGGGAAAAATCCCGCCCATCATTCCATCGTTGATCAGTTGTAATGTACGCGCGAAGATTTCCAACCTAAGTATTTTGTCGCTAATTCGTGGTTGACTTGTAGCGCCTGTACAACGACTGAAAGTAAGGTGACAAGGATATGTACATTCTCTCCCTACTCCCTTTCATTTCTCATTCCTCCCTCTCTCTCCTCTCTCGAGCTTCAAACCAAACCCTCCCCACTGCAACCCTCTCGCCGTCGCTGCCATCTGACCACCATTGCCCTCACCCTGCATCCCGTTCTTATCGTAGTCATCGCCTTCCAGCCACTCCCTCTCCCTCTCGCCAGTCCGTCTCTCTTTTTTGTTCCTCACGGTCGTCCATCTCCTCACTGACTGTCACTCGTCGTCCCCACCACCCTACACCTCACCCCCAGTTGTCGCCATCCCTCTCACTAGTTGTCCCTCATCATCCAAATTGAGTGAGTAGGTTTCTTTTTCTTGGTTTTTTTTTTTTTTTTTTAATTTGTTTTCTATTTTTTATGTTTTTTTGTTTATTTATCAAATTAAATATACTTTTTGCATTTTTATTTAATTTGATCGGAATGTGTTTTTTTATTTGGTGTGGAAGTCGGCGCCTTATCTCGCCTCCCGTCTTGCCATTATTAGGAGGTGTTTTTTTGGGTTTTTTGGTTTTGTATTTTTTCTTTGTTTTTCAAATCATTCATTTTTAAAGTCTTCTTTTTTTGCAGTCTTCTTTTTTTGCAAAAATGATATGGTATTTTTTTTCCAAAGATATGCTTTTTTCTGCAAATATTATATGTTTTTTCTTTTGTTTTTGCAAAAATGGTATTTTTTTTCTCTATTTGCAAAAGTGCTATGCTTTTTTTTTTTTGCAAAAAATAATGTGCTTTTTTTTTTCTGTTAAATAGAATTGGAAATTTTAAATTTTTAAATTTTTCAATATGTTGATTAATGCAATTGATTTTTTTCTTTCGGCCGGCTATGTGTACTCCATAATTCACTATGGGCAAAACCCCTAGATGAGGGCATCCTAAGTAAATATGAGGGCACCCCAAAAATTGCTTTTATTTCCTAAAAGGCCCCTTGCACACCCCATCTGCAATTTCGAAAGGAAATTAGAAGATACTAGGAGGAAAAAAAAAACAAACCACTGTTCGATCTTCGCGTGACGTGCAGTGGGGTGTTGTTTATTTTCGCATCAACTCGAGCCTTACGTTTTCCTTCGAGGGCGTTGCTTCAAACCCGAGTTCGAGGTCTAGGTCTTGGAATCAACTCGGATTTCTAAGGTGAGGTTTTGTATATTTGTTGAAATTCGCATTGTTATTGACCGATTTTGATTGTTATATATGTGTTCTTTGTTATATATGGTTGAATTCGATAGCCGAATTGTGCTTAAATTATTGGTTCAAAACTTGGTTGATTTATGTTTGTTTAAATCCAGACATTTATCATAATTTTTCTTGTTTCTAAGCAATTTTGGGTGTTGCATATGTGTTGTTGTTGTTGTTGTTGTTGTTGTTGTTGTTGTTGTTGTTGTTGTTGTTGTTGTTGATCAAATTGGGTGGTCATTATGTGTTTTCGTTGGTCGAGGCTTGGTCGGTCATACAGGACCGAACGACATTGTGATGATCGGTCGAAGGTAACTGAGTGACTGAAACTCAATCGATCTATTTAGACCGATATTTCAACAAATATCCATGGATCTTATTACGAGGTAAACATGCAATCACTTATAATAAAATAACAAAGAAAAACTCTATTTTATTAACTAAAATCATAAGACAAACAATGTTTATAGATCGACATATGGCAAATTCCCTAACAGTAAGTGACAGTGCCAGACATGCAGGAAATAGAAAATGAAGTTTTAATTCGAGTTAAATTGTATAGTAGGATTTCTAATTGTTATTAGGGAGTATAAATAAGTATTAAGACGTGGTAAACTCACCATATACCAACTATTAGCCACCATTAGAGTAACTTAGCATAGGTTTTACATTGAGTTTGAATATTAAAAAGTTTATGTGAAGAAAACATTGAAGACTTTATGTTTTCAATTCAAGCTTGGTTTCGTTGATTAAATTCAATGTAATATTTATATTTATCTCTGATTTGCAATGATTTCCATAATGAATTGTGATGTGTGTGTTTCAATGAAGTGTAAGTAGTCTATTTATCGTAGGGATCAATTGATCGTATGATATAAATGCTATGCTTTGAATATGAATAAAAAGTGATTATAAAAAGCGCAATTGTTAGAATTTGTATTATTTCTGAGTGTAATGCTTTAGACATCTTGATCACGTATTTAATGAACTTAGGCTTTAAAAGTTATTATGACCATTGAAGCTTTTAATCCGGACATGAACAGTACAAACATAAAATACACGATATCGAAAGATAGTTGTTGATTATGGAGACACGGATAGTAAACTTAGTTATGAATCCAATGATTTATGACTTAAAGCAATGCAGAGCTTACGTTATTCACACTGATAGGTGGAGTTCTAGTTTGCACATTAGAATCTTCTCCGTCACGATAGTGGGTTAAAGTAGATTTGAAGGAAATCTATCTATTCTAATTAAACATTGCACACAACATATTGAGATGTAAATATGAATACAAATCATTGTATTAGATTAGCTAGGTGAAGTTGTGAACTAAGATATCTTTATATTAATATAAGAGTTCAATTAAAGTTTAAATTGATTTGTTAGAATAATTTAGTTTAGATATAAAACTAATTAAAAGTGAATCTCTTAGCAATAGTTCAAGTTAAATAGGTAATTAACAACTAGTGCAAAACCATTTCCCTGAGGATAATATTCATAGTCAACATAAGTTGGTTACATAATTACTACAAGCGAACTGTTATAATTGCGACAAACACGTCAATAGGGAAAGAGTTGACAATTCGTAAGAGCCAAGTCAATTTAGTTGAACGATCTTCATCTGAATCAACTCAAGAAAATAGGGAAGAAGTGCAACAAAAAGAAGATAGTGAAGAAGAAAGCAGATAAGAAGTGAAGAAAACGGTGAAGAAACAAGTGATAAAGGTGAAGAGGGAGAAGATGGTAATAGTGAGAAAAATGAAGAAGAAAATGATGAAGAAGGGGAAAGTGGAGAAAAAGAAGGAGAAGAAGGTGAAAGTGAAAATGAAAAGAGCGATGACGGTGAAAGTGGAGAAAAAATGGATAAGGAAGTGAAATTGAAGATAAAGAAGAAAGCGAAGAAGAAGAAGAAGAAGAAGAAGAAGAAGAAGAAGAAGAAGAAGAAGAAGAAGAAGATGTTGAAGAACAAGTTGTGGAAGAAAGGGCCGGTGTAAAGGGTCGCAGTAAGGCCAAGGCAGGAACACAAAAAAATAAGAAGGCAGGCGATGACCCATCCATACTTTTTCCTAGGCGGGCCAAAACATCAGACATTATTGAATAGTTTCAACAATCATGTCGTCGCCGCCATATGAAATAAAGAGGTATATATTTGTGTAATGTAAATATTTAATTGCTTTTGAGTTATTGTCTGTTGAGGCTTAATCGGTTATACATGATCGAGTTAAGTTACATTGTTCAATTGTAGATGACCGAGCAACATTAATTCACTTAGGTGCCTACAACTGAACATGGCTAGTTAATTCAGTCTATTTTCACCACCAGACCATTAATTATTGAATGTAAATGTTTGCATTATATTTGTGTCATTTATATATGTATTACTTGTACTAAATTTGGTGATATTTTCAGGAGCGACCATTGCTGAGATGTATCAATCATGAGTCTCAATTAGTACAATAGGATTTGGGAAAGTGTTGTCGATACAAAATTTGGCTTAAGAGCATCATTCAGGCTTTTAGGCTGATTGCACTGACCAAGTGCACATACAAGAAGACACACAATACTTTTATATCGACTTTTGTGGAAATGTAGCTGAGAAGTCAATAATTAGACATGTTGTATAGTGTAATTTAAGTTGATTTTAGATATGCATGATGATATTACACTAGGAATTCTTTTTTTTGTGATTTCATGATTTAATTAGGAAAAATGAAGAAATGGAATAAAAAGAAGAAGAGGAAAATAGTCAACTAGAGAACAAAGCCATCGATTAGCCAGCAATGCGAGATTACACATGAATCGTTGTCTAAATCGGTAGTAGAGAAGAGTAAACGAATCATCAGCAAATTAAGAAATACACTAGCAATCGCCGATGAATCGATGGAGCATAAAGAGCTATTTTCAATGATTAACTTAGTGATTTGTGTATAATATAGGAATTGCTGACAAATCACTGAGGTTGTTTATAGGTCTTTTTAATTATTATGAAGAATCTGAGTTTATCTATGATATGTACACATTAAACTATAAAAAAAGGCCTTAGGCTTTGAAATTAAGAGCCATCCATTAGCATTTATTAGTTTTAAAGGTTTCTCAATTTGGTTTTAGTCTAGTTTATTGTTCATTGCTTTTGGAGACTCTTTAGAGATTCACAATTTATTTGATAGAGATATTTATTTAATTATGTCTTTCAATTATATTATTTTGTTATTTATTTCGAACATGAGTAAGTAGTTTATTGATCTAAACAAATCCTAGACATGTATGTACTTTGGATTACTATATAGTTATAATTATAGAATTATATACTTAATACTTTAAATCTAATCATACACAACAATCATGATTTTAATAAGTTGTTCTTGCTTATTACAACTAATGAGGATTGATATTGTATGCATAATTGCAAATATGTATTATGATATTTTGATTCAAAATCTATATCTATGATTATTGACAACAATTATAAAAGTAGTAATTATGATTAATCTATATGATCAGATTACTCGAGTGGATGTTCTAGGTGATTGTGTTCTAACTTATTATGAATTAAGATTTAATGATTCCAAGATTCATGCGATATAATTATAATTAGGTTATGACTTGATGCTACATTCTAGTGTTTGAATGCAATTTAAGGATATTACATTGTTTAGTGGGGGGTTTGTTTAGATATTTTTTTTATACTTATATTATATTATAATATATTGAATTTGAATTTTGTTTAATCAAGTCTGCATTGAATTGTTTGAATTGGTTTAGTTAGTTTGGTTAATTAAGTTAATAGTCATAGTTTTTAATTATTTAGTATTTCAATTCTAGTTAGTTAGATTAACTAAATTAAGAAAAACAATACAAAAAATACTTTCTTTAGAAGTTTGTAAAATCCATGTGGAAATGATATCCCATTTGCCACTATTACAAATAATAGGAAAATACAAGAAACTATTGTGCACGCTCGACACATGTCAGTGACAGTCTGAGACTAACACATTTCACCTATCTTTTGGTGAAATGTCAATCACACTGAAAGATGTTAACATGTTGTTAAAGATTCTCGTGATGGGAAAAGTTGTAGATTATGCCGCCATATCCAGGGATGAAGCTATTGAGTTGGTGAATAGGGCTCTTCATGTGTCGGAGAAAGAAATGGATAATCATTTAAACAAGGATATCAAAGTTCTCAAATCCTGGTTGAAGTCACAATGGGGATAGATATCAAAGCATTCAAAGAAATTCAAGGAGAAGAAGCAGATGTTTCCACCGGTTGAGTGCATGACCCAAGCATACTTGTAGTACTTATTAGGGTGCACTCTGTTTGTTGACAAGACATTTGCATCAACCCTCGTTCAGCTTCTACAGCTGGTGGAGAAATTAGATGAGATCTATAAGTATGCTTGGGTGCCACAACTCTAGCTTAATTTTATCGACAACTTGGATTTGCTTATTGGGTCAAAGTATTTCAGATTGCTGGGTATCTTACATTGCCAGATGTGCGTTTAAGATAAGTTGGTTTAATGTGAAATTTGTATCTTTTACTTGAAATGACTTATTTTGTTTTTCCTTTGAAAGGATGGATGTACGACCACTTTTAATGTTCTTCTGTATGAAGCACACCCGAACACAAGTTACGTTGGGACCCTCCCCCGTGTGTCTAGGTTGCGTGTGAAGTTAGAGCAAGCCTTAACATATATCGTGTACATAGGCTTCGCATAGCACTTAATAATGCTCGATCAAACATGGTCTGTGCACTCATGTTAGTTATTAGTTTGGTTAGTTTAGTTGTTATTATGATTCGTTGATGGTCTTACTTATGAGTTTGTATATATCATTTCGTTTGTTAGGTTACGAGGGACCTGTATTCAAGTTTGAGGACAAATGAGGATATTGCCGAGCTCGCATTCTACATGGGAACCATCAAATATTTCAGGATTGTTGAGCCATATCACCCAGATAGATTCTTGAGGCAATTGAATCACGTGCAACAGATCCCCCAATCTCCATATAGCCCTTCCCGAACCCAAAGAAGGAAGGTAACAACCAGTTATGTGGTGAAGTACAGTTTTCAAGTCGCTTTGGGATAGGTGGCAAGATCATGTAGTGTCCACAAGATCAAGAAGACAACGTACGACCATCCTATGGGCTATTACCGAGGACTACATTAGGTGATTCAATGACTTCTCCCATCCAATTATAGAAAATTCGGTGGGGATCACGGTCAGGATCGAAGAGAGTGATAACATCTATGCTGTGAGTTGCACAACACATTCCATGTTTCATATTTATTTTTTCTTCTAACTTTTCACTACTAATATGATTTGTGTTGTGTTGTTTGTGTAGTGGGTACGACGGGTTGTGGAAGTTGTAGCGACTTAGAAGACGTTGCCTCTAAGTGTAGGAGATAAGGCATTTGCGGTGACGATGACGGACGATGTGCTAAAGCACCTCATAATGATTAGTTTTGTTGGCCCTTTGGGTACCACAACATCAGGTGGTACTCAGTCCCAACCTACAAACAAAGCGGCACAAGGTGCTTCATTTAAGCATAAGGCAACCACAACGACAACGAGACCTTCTAAACCCAGGGGCAAGAAGAGCGATAATCATCCTGGGAATTAAATATATGTTTGTTTTGTTTCTTTTATGAATTGATGAGTTCAAATCTATGAATTGAATGTGAATCGAAATGAATTCGGGATTTTTTTTATTATCTTTAAAGTAGGATTTTGATGTATGAATTTTACTGTGAATCTATGAATAGAATGTGAATTGATTTGAAATTAATCTGGATGTCATGTGGCAGATGAAGTCCCTCAAATTTTTTATATAATGTAGTACAAATGTCTTGATCGGTTGTGCAGGATCGTCGGAATATCGTATCATGACCGAGAAATGTCTATTTGGTTGAAGTCAGTCGGGTATAGTCGCTTGTGGTGTTGGTGAACCTACCAATTGATGAGTTGCAACTTTGTGGTCACAAGGAAGGCCAAAGGTCCTACGCAAAACACAACCATATCTTATTAGATTGGACTTAATACTTTATATGCGATGTACCTCTTCGCGGATTTGCTCTAACGCATATCGCGACAGAAATCCTTGCAACATACGATACAAGGTATCGCCAAACCCGTATTGCACGATATTCAAACTCGTGTAAGAAAGATGCCTTGATATGATTGTGTTGCCCTTTTATTATAATATGAATAACCAGCCACAAATTCTCGAAGTTTCCTTTCGAGTGTCCAAGACATTTTTTCAAGGTATAATGTGCACTTTCAATTCTACCATTCCTACCATGTCCAAGATGCAATGTCTGGTATGTTCATGCTTTAACAAAGCTTTCTTTGTAATCTTAACCCACATAGCCATCAAATAACCAAGCGATCCATGTACACAACCATGATCGACGGCCGAATTCGATATCCTTGTGTTGAACACACCTTCAGAGTGGCACTTGTCAAAGCATTCCACCTAGTTAAAAAAGGTTGAAGTCTCCGTTACGTGCAAAATATTTTTTCGTGTTTGCTGCCACGCCTCGATTAATGTGTCAAGTACATAGAAGGTAAGTCGACATGGGAAAGGCTAACTCAATTGCCTTCATCAATTTCAACTCCCTATCAGTAAGTATCACATGTAGTTTAAACCACCCATCCATAAGGTTCTTAAGATGTTCCAGCGCCCAAATATAGTTATACATTTTTCTTAGATGATATAAATGCAAAATCGATAGCAAAGGATAATCCAGTCGATGTCACACCAATGATATCTAGTAAAGGCGTGCGATATCTGTTAGTCTTGTACGTGCAGTCCATAAACATAACCAATGAGAAACATCGTAGTAACTTGATGGAGTTGGGATGAGCCTAAAATAAGCCTGTCATAATATCTGTTTCTGTCAGACCTCACCTAAATAGGGCATCTGACCAACCTAAATTACCTTAACTCCCTTGATAATCTAGTAGCCTTAGCCTCTCCATCAATAAATAATTAAGATTAAGATCTTATAATCATCAATTATAAAATTATATTAACCACAAAGGATTCTAAAATTGAATCTGAAACCTCAAAGTACATTTAGATGAACTAAATAATCCTCAAGCTTCCGTTAAAAATTCTCGACATCACCTCTTCTATTACTAAGCCTACACCGGAATACCCGACCTTCAAAAGTCTTCAAACGAACCTGCTTAGCTTTGGTGGAAATGCCGAAGGACTCACAATCCACCTATAACCATATGTATTGCATTAATAAAACTATATATTTATCTTGACCTGATATGAAGTATTAAAAACCTTAAACTAACTTTACCTTAACTCAAAAGTTATCTCAATTTCATCCAAACTTGTTCCAGCCATTCTAAATGATATTCTAATCACACTCGAACCCAAAAATCCATTTATACAATATAATATATTCAAAAACAATACATACATAGAGAGAAAAAGAACTAAGCAAGTCACAGTCAGAAAGTTCTCCTTTTCCCCATCACTGCTAGAACCTGTCATTATCCAATTATAAAAATTCGATAATGTCACATAAGTAAATCCCACACTATCCAGTAAATCTGTAATAATCAAATGCATTGTATTTCAAGAATTTAAACGAACAATAATATTACAAGGAATCATAAATATACAAGTATGCAATCCATCCCGAATCTATTGATCGACATCACCTCTTCTATTACTAAGCCTACACCGGAATACCCGACCTTCAAAAGTCTTCAAACAAACCTGCTTAGCTTTGGTGGAAATGCCGAAGGACTCAAAATCCACTTATAACCATATGTATTGCATTAATAAAACTATATATTTATCTTGACCTGATATGAAGTATTAAAAACCTTAAACTAACTTTACCTTAACTCAAAAGTTATCTCAATTTCATCCAAACCCGTTCAAGCCATTCTAAATGATATTCTAATCACACTCGAACCCAAAAATCCATTTATACAATATAATATATTCAAAAAAAATACATACATAGAGAGAAAAAGAACTAAGCAAGTCATAGTCAGAAAGTTTTCCTTTTCCCCATCACTGCTAGAACCTGTCATTATCCAATTATAAAAATTCGATAATGTCACATAAGTAAATCCCACACTATCCAGTAAATCTGTAATAATCAAATACATTGTATTTCAAGAATTTAAACGAACAATAATATTACAAGGAATCATAAATATACAAGTATGCAATCCATCCCGAATCTATTGATCGACATCACCTCTTCTATTACTAAGCCTACACCGGAATACCCGACCTTCAAAAGTCTTCAAACAAACTCAGCTTAGCTTTGGTGGAAATGCTTGAAGGACTCACAATCCACCTATAACCATATGTATTGCATTAATAAAACTATATATTTATCTTGACTCGATATGAAGTATTAAAAACCTTAAACTAACTTTACCTTAACTCAAAAGTTATCTCAATTTCATCCAAACTGTTCGACCATTCTAAATGATATTCTAATCACACTCGAACCCAAAAATCCATTTATACAATATAATATATTCAAAAACAATACATACATAGAGAGAAAAAGAACTAAGCAAGTCACAGTCAGAAAGTTCTCCTGTTCCCCATCACTGCTAGAACCTGTCATTATCCAATTATAAAAATTCGATAATGTCACATAAGTAAATCCCACACTATCCAGTAAATCTGTAATAATCAAATGCATTGTATTTCAAGAATTTAAACGAACAATAATATTACAAGGAATCATAAATATACAAGTATGCAATCCATCCCGAATCTATTGATCGACCACAATCAGAAGACGACTTTCCAAAAGTGGTAAGTAAATAGTAATAAAGTGTGACGACCCTAAATTTCAGACCACCTTGCTACCCACCACGTCATATCCCACGTCATGGCCCGTTTCTCCCTGACGCCTCGCGACCTAATGAGTTGCTTACACTTTTCCGGCTAACCCTAGTTATGCTAACTAACCTTTACATAAGTATTAATAATTCAGTTAGCCAGTTACTCGATTTATCAGGTTTATTATAACTTTACGGCATAAGTCTTTTAATGAGTAACTTAAGCAATATTTAACAATCTTAAGTAGTGGAAAACCCGACAAAAGATACCATGTATATATCAAGGTGAGATAAGTATAACAAAAGTTCCATATACATGTAATCAGTGTTCTATAGTCCCCAAAACACAACAAAAGTAAAATAAATACATACTAATATCACATACGAGTTGGCTCCATAATCTCAGAGGTAGTCGCCTAATACCTTTTTGCCCTTGCCCTTACTCGTCAAAGGATCTGCATTTAGTCACGTAATAAATACAGTGACGAGTCCAGCGAGTAAAATCCTAGGAGAAGTCCACATAATAATTATGAATTAAAACTGATAAACTACAAGACATGCGAATATAACACCTGGCAACCGTACGTCATATCCCATGAATTTAGGCAACATACGACAAGCAAAAGCAGTAACATGAAATAAATAAACAAGTACTAACTAAACTAGCTCAGAAATAAAACATTAATCAGTAAGTATATGTATAATCACGAGAAACACCTGACCTACACCCGCCAGTAATCAATAAATTGAGTAGGAACCATGTATATACTTACTGGCTTATAGTAACTAAACCCCAGCTATGGTTACCGGATGAACCCCTCCAGACGCTATTTCAAGTCAACTGAACACCCTAAATCCTTCCCAACAGTCGTAAGTATATCCTACTACCGTCGGCACGTGCACTAAACACAAGTAACTCATTGAAGCTATTTAGCCAAAATCAATATATATGTAAACCGAAATAAAAGAGAAACCTCATGTATGTGCACTAGAAGTCGTACATGAAATGCGATATCGATAAATCAAAACTATGAATTCTGTGAAACATTCTCAATGGGTTTACGCACCTTAACACGCGCTCCTACTCCCTCGGACACCCAAATTCGACCGGACAAGCTCTCCGATACCTGAGCTACGGTACCCTATGTCTATGAAGTCAGTTATGTGTTTATTGTGTATTCGAATTGATTAAATATGTTTCAAATTGATCTTCCCAAATCAGCCCTAAAGACTAAATTAAGTCTCAATTTCATTTCTAATGTTACAATGCATTTTTAGGCATTAAATGGTCTAAATCTCAAAATCTTCCACCAACACAAAGATCTTCAGTCTCTATCTTAGCTTTTCGAAAAAGTTTAGTTTGTGAAATTTCGATTTAAAACGAAAGAGATATCATGATTCTACTAAACATAGCTCTAATTGGAACCTAATCCGATCAGAGAATTTAAAAAATCTATTCCTCCCTATCTATATTTCCAAAAAAGGTGATTTTTGGTCACAAGGCAGTAAACATATCCAAATACAACATACTAAAAGATCAGATCATTTGGATAAGTAGTTAGGGAGTTATGCTTTTAATAAATTTAGTTTCAAAATGTTTCTTTTGAATTCCAACACCTACTACTAGAGCACGTTTGGACATGAAATAAATTGAATTACAACATCTCAAGTTAAGAAAAGTTAATACTTTTTAAGTAAGCTTTCAAATGTCACCAGTTTGGGCCGATTTGGATCTAAAATGAGCAAGTTATGATAAATTACATAGGCTAATTTCTAATATAATATGCAGAATTCTAATTTTGGTCTTGCAACTTCAAAAACTCATATCTTTATGATTTCAAATCCAAATTAAGAACTTCAATATAGCTGGATTATCAGCTTCAAATGAGGAATCCAAATATATAAACCAATTTCAAATATTCAATCATTTACTCTCTAGAAGTAGTAAAAAAGCAGAAATAATTTCAATTTGACATAAATAGATGTGTACCTAGTTGATGTACCACCTAGCTTGAGAAATTCTCACCAATCTTCCATGGATTCCTTATCTCCATTAACCTCCTTCTTCTTCAACAAGTTCTCTTGATTCATAAATTGAAAATGAAAATGGTTTCCTCGCATGTGTTGATCTTATATATTAAGGTAATATTGATTCCTAGCCATTGATCTCAATGTATTTACGTATCTCGAAGCTCATCTAATGATCCACACCTTGACGTGTATCCAACTAACTCCCACTAACCTAATCAAAGTGACACTAACCTGCTACTCAAATGGTTCTTAGATGTTTCAACACGTATCTTTAGGACAATCTCATGGTTTTTAATTTAAATAACCAAACTATAAACATTGATTTATTTGATTCAATTACATTAGCTTAGGCCCATTATAATATATATGGTTAGTGTTTTTATTCACAAAATTGATAAATCTTGTGATCCCACAAAACCTCGACTACCCGACACTCGATGCCCTACGTCTCGACACGCAATTCGGGGTACGCCATAGCCTATTGTTTTAATCGAATTTTACTTGGCATATGGTCACATTCCCATTTTAATTGATTAACTAGTCATACTGATATGGATTAGTCTAGTTTCCCAGTATACCCGTAGTTCGCCAACTCACTACCCGCGTTGACGCGCTTTTCGAGGTGAACACCTGTCACACAAACTCGCCCGATAGCAACCTACATACATGCGGTGCAATGTAATAATAATAATTTTAAACACCACATATACACAACCACCATCCATAAATAAGACATTTCCTCGGTTCTCGTGTCCAATACACCATACCCTATTGTTTTAATTGAATTTTACTTGGCCTATGATCACATTACCCATTTCAATTGATTAACTAGTCATCCTGTCATAGATTATTCTAGTTTCCCAGTGTACCCTTAGTTCGCTTACTCACTACCTGCGTCGACACGCCTTTCAAGGTGAACACCCGTCATACAAACTCGCCTGATAGCAACATATACACATGTGGTGCAATATAATAATAATAATTTTAAACACCACATATACACAACCACCATTCATAAATAACATATTTTCTCGATTCTCGTGTCCAAGCAACTGAGTTGTCCATGTAACGCTCGAACTACAGCTGTTAATCCCCAAGATTAACGTTAATCCTAGTTTAATTAATTTGGGCAATTACATAAAGATTCATGAGTTCGAGAGGAAATCCCTGGAGAAGCCACGCCCTCGACTATCTATAGGGTATGATCCTGGCCAACATCACAAAAAAATCGATCCTAGACAAGTGTTTACAACGATCAGTGACTCCGATCGCAAAGCACCACAGTGTTCATCCTGCACACATATTGCAAATGAACACAATGGGACCCCCAAAGGCCTTATTCCTCTCGTTTCCGTGTATGCATGATCAATAAATATTCAGCGATAAACCATGCATGCAATATATTCGAGAAATACTCATTCAATGTAAAGGTTACCATGGGATTTACTTGACTTTACAAATACAATACCAAAATTTTCCTGCCCTCTAAGTCGATAAGCTAGTCCACACAGAGTTCCAATCATGGTCTTACAAATCATTTATACGTCTTGTAAGTTTCCATAACAATTCTATAATTTTTTCAATTAGTTGCAGTTTAATTGACTCAATTGCATCCCGAAACCCATAAGATACTTCCAAAATAAATTATCCGATACACGAATTTCATTTTTGACTTAAATCGTTCGACATAGAAAATTACGTTGTTTCGGCTTAAATATAATTTTTCTATTTTTTATATATTTATCGGTCCTATTTCGACTTAAAAATCCTAAAATCACCCCAAATCAACTTCTCAGATGTCCGGATCCTTATTTTGATTCCGAATTATGATTCAGAATCAAAAATTAATTTAGACTAAACTTTAAAATAAATTTCAAATCTCAGTTATTTTTCGAGTATTGTAGCACGCATTACGAGAGAACATCACAAAATCTTTACTTTTCATAAAAATCCACAATTACTATTTAATTAGTCCAAATAATATTTTTTTGAATTTCTTCTATCTTATGGATTCTTTTTCCAAATTTCAATCATTTTCTCCTATTTTCTTTTTAATTGGGGTTTAACCCCCGAACCGGACTCGGTTTGGTCTGGTCTGGGGTCAAACCCCATCTTTTTCCTCCAGCAACTAGTTTCTATAGTTCCTCATTTCTTAATTAAATATCATTGGGGTTGGGCTTCCAACCCTAACCCCGAGTTGGGACCGGGTAGGGGAGATTATTCCCCTACCATCCTCTTCCTCTACCTCTATTAACAACCACAACGGCTATAAGACAACTCTACAACAACCTTAATGACACCAACACAACAACACGCTCACTTTATCCCCACCTCCATCGTTGATCTCCTCTCCCTCTTGATCGATTTCCTCCTCCAACTCTTACTCTCGGTCTCACTGTTAATTTTTCTTTCTTCTTCCTCTAGTTCGAACTACTGAGGATATAGTGGTTGTTGAAGATATACATTTGGATTTCTTCGAGATTTGCATGACGCGGTCTTAAGACAAATTAATGTTCCATTTTAATAATATAAACTTTATCATCCTCGAAACACGTATTACGTATCTCGATGTTAATTTTTGGCTCAAAACAAATTGATGAGGCGGTGTTAATTTTTGAGATATATATTTGACTTCCTTGAGATTCGCATCACTTGAATCTTGAGGTAAATCTAATGATTCATTTTTATTATTTAATTTGATCTTCCTCGAAATATGTGCTGCGTATATCGAGATCGATCTTATGGCTATTAACAAGATAATCACCACCTCTTGACCGACTCATTGTGATTAATTATATTGATCTCCTCGAGATACGTTTCACATATCTCGAGGTAGATCAAATGGTTTTTATAAACGTACACCACTTGATTCTCCTCGAGATTGGATAGTACACATCTCGAGGTGCAGACACACTTCGACAACAACGTTCAACTATTTCAACTTCTCGATGATCACTACCCATATCTCGAGGCGAATCCAATGTATACTTTTATTAAATTCAAACTATAGGATTTGTTTTTATATATTTATATATTAACTATGTATATATAAATAATATATGCACCTAGGTAGTTTCGTGGCTATAAATTCGCCACGTGCGCTAATGACCACCGTCGGGCATGCGCCCTATTATACATTCCACGCGTGTCACCTTCGACTCCGTGTGTCACTAGGCGCCTACTAATTTATTAATTATTTTATTAAATTTCATGGTTATCTCTATAGTTTATATCCAAATTAAATTCTAAAAAATACCCAAATTTTACCAAAAACTGGAAAACATCCCCCGACGCGCTTCGTAACTCACGGACACCGCGTGTACTAATCACTTGACCTTATTTCACATTGAAATAGTTTATAATACTCCTACTAGTCATGCGACACACAAAATAATATTAAATTTACGATCTCTGGTCCGTAACACGTCCACCTCAGATACCTAAATCCCAAATTAAATTCGAGAATACTTAATTAGCCGCCTAATCAAGTTTATAAAATTCTCGGATGTCACAATCTTCCCAACCAATAAAAAACTTTCGGATGTCACAATCTTCCCAACCAATAAAAAACTTTGTCTTCAAAATTTAAACTTACATGTTACTGAATCAAAAGAGAAATGAAAAAAATAATCATTTATATACAACTCTTTTAATTCAAACCTGTAAAACCATTTTCAAGGTGAACCATTAAGTAGACCCGATCACTTTTGTTGTATTCAATAACTCAGTGGTAGAGATCATAACTATTTTAACTTTTTATTTTACTAGATTTTCATTTAATTAAAATTTATCTCCTTTACTTTGCCAATCCTGACAATTTGTGGATTTCTGACGAGTTAAACAATCAACTTTGTGGAATATCCGATAACTTTACTTCATTTCTCATCTCATACCTTGAATCCCATTTAAGTATCTACACTTAGCAAGACCTAACCTATCTTGCTTTTCATAACATAATTCTCATTTTAATATCAATACTATTCTATAAACTGTTGATAATTCTTTCCATATCCACACAAACTTTGATACACATTCCAATTTACTTTCTCATAACTAATTATCCATTTTTATTTGAATTATCAGTAGATTAATTGTTAGACTATCATCAGCCTAAAATCACATATTGATGCAAATAATGTTTGAGCACAATATTAGATACTAAGTAGAGTCGCGTGTCCATCTGATCCATCACCGTTCCAGTGTTCCCCAACAGAATCCTGAAATCACATAAGTCATCCCATGACTATAGATCTCATAACACATTTGTCATCTCATGACAAAAGATCTCGAATTTCAATCTGATCAGAAATAGAAACTTGACACATCATGCAACTCTCACTTATTCTCCAAATGTCTACTCACAATATTATTTAGATTATGAACTAGAAAACAATTACTAATTCCAACTAGTAAGCCAATTCACTTAACTTCTTCTTTGACTTGTTAGAAAATTATCAACTTTCTAACTTCGTCAAATCATTCTCTAATGCTGAGTTCATCAAGAATCTCATTCTTTTTACTTTACTGAGATCTCCCACATACTCATGTCTTAATTACTTACTGTTCACCAAATTCTCTCATTGCCTGAATAAAGACATTTATCCTTAACTTGAGTAGACATACATTTCTAAATAGAGTTACCAACTTATTCGATGATTATACTCTCATAGTATAACTTTTAACTTGTATCTAATACAAGTTTATAAATATGTTATCTCTTTTCACCACTATTCAATACATGCTTTTGGCTCTACTCAATTTTATAATTCCGAATTTTCTCAAACTACAATGGAAGAATATTCAATTCTTCAAACATGTTAAGCCAGATACACTGTACTCTATTCAATATTTCCAATCTAACCGAGATAATGCTTAATAATTGAGCTGTAAGTTGTATGTAGCTTCTCACTTCATTTGTATCTTCACCGCCATCCATATATCTTACATAATCTCCAATTTACAATAACTAGCAAGGGTGGGCAAACCGCGGTTTGGTGGTGAAAACCACCAAATCGAGAACAAATCGAGGGTCTACGGTTTGGTAATTTTCTAAACCACCACCAAACCGCGAACCACCAAAACCGCAACCAAACCGAACCGCGGTTTGCGCGGTTTGTGCGGTTTGGTTTTGCGGTTTTGGTGCGAGGCGGCGGTGGACGTTCGTGCGGTGGAAAGCGACAACGATAGCGATGGATTCGGCGGCGGCGGTGAGACGAAGAGTGAGGAGGATGAAGGAGATGGCTGGAGTGAGAGGATCGCCGATGGGAGTGAGAGGAGAGAGGAGCGCTGCGGCAGTGAGGAGAGAGGAGCGCCGCGGGAGTGAGAGCGGAGAGACGAGGCAGGCGCCGCAGGAGTGAGTGACCAGCGGGAGTGAGAGGAGAGAGGAGCGCCGGCGGGAGTGAGAGCGGAGAGACGACGCAGCGCCGCGGGAGTGAAGTGCAGAGACGAGCGAGAGTGAGAGCGGAGAGACGATGCAGGCGTCGCGGAAGTGAGTGGCCAGCGGGAGTGAGAGGAGAGAGGAGCGCCGGCGGGAGTGAGAGCGGAGAGATGACGCAGCGCCGCGGGAGTGCAGCGCAGAGACGAGCGGAAGTGAGAGCGGAGAGACGATGCAGGCGCCGCGTGAGTGAGCGACCAGCGGGAGTGAGAGGAGAGAGGAGCGCCGGCAGGAGTGAGAGCGGAGAGATGAGCGCAGGCTCCGCGGGAGTGAGAGCAGAGAGACGACGCAGCGCCGCGGGAGTGCAGCGCAGAGACGAGCGGGAGTGAGAGCGCAGAGACGAGCGGGAGTGAGGAGTTTTTTTTGTTATATTTTAGGGTTTTTGATATATGATGGTTATTTACCAAAATGCCATCGGTTTGGTTAAACCGCGGTTTTCCCAAAATGAAAACTACCAAACCGCGAGCTTTAAAAACCAGACCAAACCGTGCGGTTTGGTCGGGTTGGGCGGTTTGGGCGTTTTTTGAAAATCGCTGCCCACCCCTAATAACTAGTGCTTCAAATTCCACCACTGACTAATTAGGTGGTGTAGTACTACTATTGAACCAATATATAACATATTAATTGATATTAGTTATATACTATTTAGGTTTAAAACTTTCAACATTTGAAGTTTGACTCATTCTAAGATCCTTGTAAAGTTATATTAAGTTCCATCGAATTTATAGTTTGATATTCTAATTTGATCGAGACTCATTCATCATAAATTCTCGTTTTCATACTAATGTAAGAATATATTGACCATTTAGTTGCTTATACTTTAGCCTCCAATTGACTCCGACGAAACTTCATAGACTCTTTTATACCAACTGTCACCAATTCATTCGATTATTCAATGATGGGTGGATGCGTCACACTGATCTTCTACACTGTGAATGAATCGTGATTATCAAACAAAGTTACTTATATTTTTGGTCATGCACAACTACTCCAGTACCTTACCTTGACTAAAGGAGTCCGTCCGTGTCACTTCCAGTAGTCACAAGTCATCTCAACATCTCATTTTCTATTATACACTGAGTCTATTCCGTTCAATTTTTATCAATCTTAGCTATTCTCGCATTGATCTTGCTCTTAATCCCTTTACAAACTTATTACAAACTTCGCTCAACAAATAGGCCTTTTAAAACTCCTTAATCTTGACTCGGAAAAACAATTTATTTTCTCTTTTTAAAAACTTTGCTAAGGATAATACAACTTCTTATGACCATTCTATCAATTGAAGTCTTCCTTAGCTAACCTTTATTTGAAACAGAGAAATTTTGCAACTTAAATAGACTAATTGTTTGTTATTACCTTACGTTATTTCTATTAATCTCAAATATCCTGACTTTTCTTTTTGATCCCACCTAATTAGGGCATCTGATCGGCCTAGATTACCTTAACTCCCTTGATAATCTAGCAACCTCAACCTCTCCATCAATAGATAATTAAGATTAAGATTCACTACATCTTTTTCATTTTCATGTTAAAATTTTCACTAATTTTTATTTTGTAACGACATCTAATTTAATGTTAATAAAGATTACTTCTAACTTATGTATTTGCATTCATTTTATCAATACTTTGTTCGATTCATAGGACCACTATACTCAACATCACTTATTGATAAGTAAATTGAGTAATAAATAATCAAAGTTTTCAAAACTTCTTTTTAGAAGTCGTTTGATTGTTTTAAACCATGGTTTTATTCCAATTTTTACTTTTTGTTTTGTTTCAAAAAGGAGACAATACTTTACTTCAAAGTATCTTATTTTCTAAAAAACTGACTTAGACAACTTGAATGATCCAATCACAATCTCGTTGTGATTTTTCAATCAAAACTCAATTTGTCTAATCAATTTCTATTTTCGAGAACTTTTGTCTCCTTTTTTTCATTTGAGACTCATTTGAAAGCAAATCTTAGTTGATTATGAATTAAACCAATATTTTATAAAATGGATTTTCCCGAGTTAACCATGGAATCGGTACTAACCTTATTCTAAAACCCAAGATAATCCATATCTTGTGCTTCCCACAAGTCTCAATTTCATCTTATGTTTTCCAAACGATTCTTAATCGCTTGAGACTTAATTTAAGTCTATTTTAATGTTTTCTTGAGCATTTAAAAATTGTATTAGTTCGATATTTTCAATTTCCAAGAAATCTATATTCAGTGTTTATGTACATGAATCATTCGGACATCCCTTTAACCAATTTCCTATTAGTTTCATAACTAATACTTTTATCGGTTATATTAGTACCAAACTACTTATAATACCTTCGTGAATTCAGACTTCACAAGTCTATTTCATATCCATTAATGCTCAGTTTTGTTTCATAAGCTTATTCTCTCTTTTAATTATCCGTTTCTAGTCTTACTCGTCCTATCTTACGAGTTAAGTATCGAATGAACAATGAGAATAAACTTCCTATCGCATATTTAGCGATAATATATACATATAACTCAAATATAACACAATAATAAAATTTTTAAACTTTTTAACCTCGTTCCATCGCGTTACTACCCAACTAATTACTCACTTATCCTCAATTGAGCAAAACCTAGGCTCTGACACCAACATTGTCAAACCCCACCTAATTAGGACATCTAACCTGCCTAGATTACCTTAACTCCCTTGATAATCTAGTAGCCTTAACCTCTCCATCAATAGCTAATAATCATCAATTATAAACCTTATTAACTACAAAGGATTCTAAAAGTGAATCTTAAACCTCAAAGTATGTTTAGATGAATAAAATACTCCTCAAAATTTTGTAATTTTTTTTTTGATAGCACCTCTTTATTTCTAAGCCTACATCAGAATACCCGACTTTCAAAAATCTTCAAACAAGCCTGCTCAGCTTTGGTGGAAAAGCCGAAGAACTCACAATCCACCCATAACCATATATATTCCATTAACGAAACTATATATTCATTCTAACCTGATCTGAATAATTAAAAACCTTAAACTAACTTTACCTTAACTTAAAAGTTATTTCAGTTTCGTCTAAAACTGTTCCAGCCATTCCAAATGAGATCCTAATCACACTCGAAGCCAAAAACCCATTTATACAATATAATATATTCAAAAGCAATACATACATAAAGAGAAAAGAACTAAGCAAGTCACAGTCGGAAAGCTTTCCATTTCCCTTGTTGCCACTAGAAGCTGTCATTATCTAATTCTAAAAATTCGATAATGTTAGATAAGTAAATCCCACACTATCCAGTACACATGTAATTATCAAATGCATTGTATTCCAAGGATTCAAACGAACAATAATATCACAAGGAATCATAAAATATATAGGTATACAATCCATCACATTTCTGTTGATCGATCAAAATCAAAAGACGTTTGTCCAAAAGTGGTGGGTAAACATGAATAAATATTCGTGAGTTTGAGAGGAAGTCCCTTGAGAAGCCATGCCCTCAACTATCCTTGGAGTATGATCCTGGTCAGTGTCACAAAAACAACTGATCTTAAACAAGTGTCTACAATGATTAATGACTCCAGTCGCAGAGCACCACGGTGTTCATTCTATCGCATATATAGCCAATGGACATAATGGGACCCCCAAAGGCCTCATTCCTCTTGTGTCCGTGTATGCATGTTCAATAAATATGCAATAATAAATCGTGCATGCAATGTATTCGAGAAATACTCATACATTGTAAAGGTTATCATGTGATTAACTTAACCTTTACATACGTGATGCCGAAATTCCCTTGCCCTCCGAGTCGGTAAGCTAGTCTATACAGGGTTCCAATCACGGTCCTAGAACTCATTTATACATCTTGTAAGTTTCCATAACAATTTGATAATTTTTCTAATTAGTTGCAGTTTAATTGACAAATTGCGTCCTGAAACCATTAAATACTTCCGAAATAGATTATCTGATGCTCGAATTTCATTTTTAACTCAGAATTATTGTTCAACATCAAAAATTACGTTTTCTAGGATTAAATATATATGTATTTTTTATTTTTTTATATTTATCGGTCCTACCTCGACTCAAAATCCTTGAAATCACCCTAAATAAACTCCTCGGATGTCCCGATCCCACTTTTGACTCCAAATCTTAATTCAAAATTGAGAATTAACCTTGATTAGGCTTTAAAATAATTTTTCGAATTTTTGATATTTTTTAGTATCGTAGCACGCATTACGAGGAAAACCCTACATAAATCCTCGAGAACATCACAAAGTCCTTACTTTTCATAAAAATTCACAATTTCTATTTAATTCGTCCAAATAATATTTTTTTGAATTTTTTTTCTATTTTTGGGAATTTTTCCCAAATTTCTATCATTTTTTTTTTAAATTTGGGTTTGACCTATAAAATGGACCCGGTTCGGTTTGGTCTGGGGTCGAACCCCATTTTCTTCCTCTAATAACCAGTTTCAACAACTCCCCCTTTTAAATTCAATTTCATTAAGGTTCGGTTGCCGAACGCAACCCCAGGTTGGGACTGGGCAGGTGAGATCATTCCCCTACCATCCTCTTCCTCCCACCTCCATTAACAACCACACCAGCCTCGAGACAACCCAACAAAACATCAACGACACCAACACAACAACACACTCACCTTATCCTCGCCTCCATCACTTATCTCCTTTCCCTCTTGGTTGATTTCCTTCTCCCACTCTTCCTCTCGGTCTTACTGTCAGATTTTTTGTTCTTCTTCCTCTAGTTCGAACTACTAAGGATAGGTGGTTATTGAAGATATATATTAGGATTTCCTTGAGATTCGCATGATGCAAATCTTGAGATAAATATAATATTCCATTTTCATAATATAAATTTGATCTTCCTCGAGATATGTACTACGTACTCGACGTCAATCTTTAGCTCAAAACAAATTAATGAGGCGGTGTTGATTATAGAGATATATATTTGATTTCTTCGAGATTCACATCACATGAATCTTAAGGTAAATCTAATGATTCATTTTAAATATTTAATTTGATCTTCCTCGAGATACGTGTTGCGTATATCGAGATTGATCTTGTGGCTATTAACAAGATAATCACCACCTTTTGACCGACTCACTATGATTAATTATGTTGATCTCCTTGAAGTACATATCACGTATATCGAGGTAGATCATATGGTTTTATAAACACATATCACTTAATTTTTCTCAAAATTAGAGATCACACATCTCGAGACGGACACATTTCAACTCCTCGATGATCACACTACCCGTATCTCGAAGCAAAACTAATGTTTACTTTTAATAAATTTAAACTATAGGATTTGTTTTTATATATTTTTATATATAAACTATATATAAATATATATGCATTTATGTATTTTCATGGCTATAAATTTGGCACACGCGCCAACGACCACCCTCGGGCACGCACACTGTTGTACGTCCCACGCGTGTCACCCTCGACCCTGCGTGTCAATAGGCGCCCACATTTTTATTGATTATTTTATTTAATCTCATGGTTATCTCTATAGTTTATATACAAATTAAATTCCAAAAAATACCTAAATTTCACCAAAAGTTGGAGAAAATTCCCTAACGCGCCTATAACTTACGGACACCGAGTATACACTCCACTTGACCTTATTTTGTATCAAAATAATGTATAATACACCCACTAGCCATTCAATACACAAAAATAATATATGATCTCCGATTCGTAGCACGTGGGTCCCACCCCGGATACCTAAATCCCAAATTCAATATGAAAATATTTAATTTGCAGCCTAATCAAGTTTATAAAATTCTCGGGTGTCACATTTTCCTCGTGTTTCCTATGCCACGAGAGATAAGCATGTGTGTGAAGCAAGTGCATGAGTTGTTGCATTTGTGATCTCCCTACAGCCTCTTCAAACCTATATTTTAGCCATACATTATATATAGTGAGCATGGTTGAGAAATTGTCTGCATCGCTCTTCTTTAACATGTCAAAAATCACATGGGGTTTGATGTTTCCTTCCATCGTTTATATCAACACAACGTGCTCTTCTGGATCTGACCGACCGGCATACGAATGACCCTTCATATAACACCCAATATCGTAGTTATGACGCCTACATACTGCTATTACACGCCATTCAAGATATGCATGTTTCTTGATATTTATTTCAAATGGACAACCACATTTTTTGGTGCCATATTTGCCCCTTGATGTCCCCTTCAAAACCTCCCTTTTGACATCCATCACAATTGTTTCCTTAACCACATCTTTACTAGCTTTTATTTTTCCAACTCGTCGGGCGTCACCCTTATAAGAACCCAAACTCTCACACGCCATCTTCACCATTCCTTAACGATAGCCATCACCCCTTGCATTGGAGCGCTTCGTGATAGTAACAAACCATTTACTAGATCCCTAACTTTAAACCCATTTGACCGCCTACACCCTACTTCCAAATGGCGCGTTAAGAGTAAAGTCCTTAATATAGTCAAGGTAGGCAGTAGAACATATATTTCCCTGCAAAATGGTAAATCACAACATTAAAATTGACAATCAAGAACCATGAAAAAAATAAAAAAAAAACTACTCCGAAAATACTTCAATCAGTCGATACATATTGACTAAAACTCTATTGTTCGATCATTTGTAACCGAACAAGATGATCTTGTTAGGTCACCTATAGCCAAACATACAGTTCTAAATCGGCCTCACTAGACCGAGGTAAAGCCTCATGATCGGCCCTACAACACAGAACAAGGGGCAGAATTTAGGCACCAATACAAAAACAAAAAATATAAAACACCATCAAAAATCAAGTAATATCTCTCCATCTTGCACATCCGTAACTCTTACGCGTCCATCCTCCATTTTTATGGTAAATAACCATCGAACAATACAAACAAATAATGCCCTATCTAGACAAAAAAAATTTGTTCAAACCCTATAAAATGCATACAAAACAATGCAAATTCAACATTTTCGAGCAACAACAATGAAGAAATCGACTATTACGATGGTGGTGGGCTCTGAAATTGCAAGTTCGGGTCGCCAGTGGTTGGAGGAGATCGTCAAAGTTGAAGGGTAGCAGTTTGTGTGGGATGGACAACGCGGGAAGGAGTTAGGGGCATGTGAGTTATTATGAAATTTTTTAGGGATAAAAATATCATTTCATTTTAGGGCATTTTTGGAAGTGGAGAGTAAAAAAATGGTTTTCCCATAGTAAATTGTGGGGTGCACACAGTCATGTCATTTTTCTGTTTGCGAAAGCAACTAATTTTGTTAAATAATTAAAATATTATTTGTTGTTGTGAAAATTGATGGTTTCTTGAGAAATAAAGGGAAAAAAATGTTATATATATTGCTAAATTAATGCGGTTGATTTACTGAAATTAAATAATTTAAATATTTTTATTATAATATTGAATCTTATTATGTGTGATGCCTCGCCTAATTTTCTAATAATTTAATTGTTTAATTCTATGTTAGGACCCAGGTCTAACCCGCGTGGATGTTGCAAATTAGTTTAGGGCATGCATATCGAGGAATAATATGGTTATTTTGTGTGATGTAAGCTAATTGTGTGTATTTAAAATTATACTAGCTTTGTACTATACTGGATTTTCCTATTTTTTCTTGTTTTAGTGAGTTGCGAGAGCGTCGGGTAGTACCTTGAGATACGTGTAGCATGGGTATGGGATGAGATTGATGAATATGATAAAACAATAGCTTAGTTGAAATAATTAAAATCTATGAAGTTCCTAAGCTATGATTGTAAGATAAATTAATAAACCACCTTTAGCGCTAAGTTCAAATAAAGTAAGGATTTGACACTTTGAGATGTGTGCTATGCGTGCGGTGCTAAGTAGTTGAGGATTTAAGTAGTTATATGGGACTTAGTTAAGTAATGTAATAATTAATATTAAGCCCATGTACTGACCTTATTAATTAACTAGATGCGTCAAAGTACTAACTTTAGGCTATGTATTAAATAAATAGAAAAGCCTAAGTTGGAGTCTTTTATTGAAACCCATAGATATACTTAGAGATGTGTACACTAACACGATCCTAAGATATCTAGTGGTGATTAAGAGCTCTTTGATGAGCATTGAGATGTGCAAGTGAGGTTGATGAGAGGCCACGATCTAATATAAAGCAAACTATATAAAGAGCCCTATACTCTTGTTAATGGAAGAAAACATCCTCAAGTTTCACAAGACAGAGAAGAATGGGTTGATGTAGAGGGAATCACATGAATTGATCACTAAAATTGGGAAACAAAAGTAGATTGAAGAAAGAAAGTCCTAGGTATATGATCTCTACTCATATTTTTACTTCAACTTCATAAAATGGTTGTCTATGGATGATTAAATTTAGAGCTTTTATTCAGATTTTTTTGCATATATGTCCCTTTATGGAAAAAAATTTACACCTTTGATCCCAACCCCAAAAAAATTGCTCTTGTGACCCCTTTTGACAAGTCAAACTACATTTTTGCCACCCAAACAAATAACCCGCAAGCTGGAAAATAAAGCTCAACAAACAATCAGAAGGCACATTTTCAAAACGGACCTGCTAAAAGCTCATTTTGAAAATGTGAAGGCGTGTTTTTAACTATGACAATTTCTACCTATCTCATACTCAAGATTTTTTAAATTTTCTAGCTCTCGCACTTCACACTAAGGTTATCATTTGCTCCATCTCGAAAGTGGTCCCATGAGTTTTGGACCACTGATCAATTTTTGCCTCCTACCCGAATTGTAGTTATGCTTTTTAACTTAACAAAAACTTAATCTATAAACAATCACCGTGATCAAATGATGATAGGTTTTTTAGATTTTCTTGCTCTCACATGTCATAATAGATCCAAGCATTGCCTCGAAAGTGATCCCATAAGTTTCGAACCACCTGATCAATTTTTGACCATCCCACCAGAATTGTAGTTCTGTTTTTTAACTTAACAAAATCTCTACCTATAAATGATAGTCAATGATCAAATGACAAAAGGTTTTTTAGATCTTTTCACCCTTGCACACCACAATAAATCCTTACCTTTCTCTGGAAGTAGTCCCATGAGTTTCGTACCACCGATCAATTTTGGATACTCCCACCAGAATTTAATAACCTAAAGTGCGTTCAACATATAATTAAAATAATGTTACTTGAACAACAAAAAACTCTTAAGGTTAACATCCATCATACAAAAAGTATTGTTTCATTGTAATATAAATACAACCACACCCTTTAGAACATACAACCTTAGTTAGTACCACTATTGTCGTGTAGTGTTTTACTGCGGTAGTTTTCTTTTGTACAAACTAATATTTGAATTATGTAGTCTTCTACATATATCAAATCTTCTCAGCCTTCCTTGTCCCCCACCTTCAATTTTTTCTTGAATAAAAAGGTTATCATTTGCTCCATCTCGTGTGTAATGACACCAAGATCAAAATGTGAAGAAGTCCCTGCCCTATTTTCATTTTGTCTCAGATCTACATAAGATGCCATTTCATGCTCTTCGCATGCATCCACCCTAATATCTTGGTCATTAGCGATAAGAGCATGCTCATATTCTATTGTAACCATTCCAATGTCTTCCTGAGTCATGTAATGGCCTTCCATTGAAAGATATGGTACATGAGAGTAGTGAATAAGTGTCTTGGGGGATCAATTATAAGTCGAAGTATGAGGTTGGCAGCTTGGAACTCTATATTCTGCATGCAAAGTTGATGTGGTTCTCTTGCCAACGTTTGTATATGAGGCACAACAGTGATGTAATCATCTAACAAAGTCCAAAATTTAATTTGTGCCACAACGTCCCCCTGTAATCAATATGCTTAAACACATTATTACTCTCATTACTAAATTAGATAAAGATTAAAGTGTTTAAAATATTCGCTTACAAGGTTGTCAACACTACAAGTAAGTTTATTTTGTCATCTGCGTGTAATGCTGCGATACTAAACCATGTAAAGACCATGGTATCCCATGATATCTATACAATATTCTACTTTGACTAATAAGTTAGCTCAGTCCTCCCATTGTTGCACAAAATCTGAATGGCACACAAGCCAATTGATGTCATGTCTCCCTCTCAAGTGAATGTAATGTAAGTCATTTCTAGTATCACGTGGTTCTGAAATAAGCTCTCGCATGCTGAATTGGCCCAGTGCACGATCTGGCCTGTGCAACTCCATAAATAGGGTAGTAAAGTAATAGTGATATAGTGGTCTAAAAAGAACATCCTTGTACATAATACTTGGGTAATGATGCAATCAACTCCTCTGAATACAACGCCCAAATTACCTGCAATTGAGGTTCGATGTGATGATTATGCTACTGGATAAAAAAAATCATCCATTAATGATACACAAAGATACTAACCTGATCATGAGACATTTTGTCGACTAACTCTCAAATTTGCACCAACTCATGCGTAGGGGTATGCATAGTTTTTAAGCTTTCCATCCATCTGAAACATATTTTCTTTTCTATTAATATATATATATATATAATAATTATAATTAATTATTAATTAAAGAAAGTGCAACCATATTAAGCATCTCTCACCTATAACCCAAAGGTGAAGCTGGCATAAAAGGGGCTTGTAGCTCTGCATGATCGGCTTGATGGACGCCTCGATGTTTCGGTGCAAGATACGTAAATATATCCCATATCCACAATTGTAGCAAAATCAAACATCTAGATCTATTTTGCATCTCCAGATGATGCACGACACATCCTTCAATACAACCATGCTAGACAAGCACTTCCCCAACTGTATCACCCAGCCTCATCAAAGTTACGTGAAAAATGCAAGTATCTGACATGAACCAAGGTGTTGGTTAACAGAAAAAGACTTCCATCAATGAGTTGTAAAATATATGCTCGAGTATAACTCTACATATGTGCATCCATTTCATTAGGTGGCAGATCAACATATTGCTCAGCAAGTTTAGACATATTAATCCTATAGCCTCTCATTTTTCGTCTGAAGGCACATAACCAAAAATCTCCTCACACAACTCCATGAAATTAAATGGGGATGGTACACCTCTAATAGTAAGCCATATATAGGCAGACCCAATTGCAATGACATGTCTTGTAATTTAATGGTGGCTTCCTCGGTAACGATTTATTACCTTAAGCTGGTGATTAATGTTAATCCAAATCTTAATTAACTCGAGTTAGGCTCATGGTTAAGTTCGACATATCTCGACTAGCGTGTGTTTGGGTTTTTATGATGATTGATGTTTGTTTGGAATGCTTAATTAGTTTTATAGGTTGTGGGATTAATATGAAATTAATACAAGTCTATGATCAAAAAATAAGTAATTAACCTATAAATAGTAGGTATACTAAGTGCGTCGTGAAATGAATGAGCACACCCAAGAACACTCGTAGGCATGTCCGGTGAATTTATTGTGAGAAAATATGGAAAGTGTATATATACATATTTATATATAATTGATATATAAATATATATTAAAACTATAAGTATGGTTTAAATTATATGGATCGTTTGATCAGCCTCGAGAAAAGTGTAAGTGTTGATGGTGTTAAAATTGGTGTTACTTTAAGGAGTGTCATTTTAACACATTAACCACTTGATCAACCTCAAGATAGCACGATCGTATATTAAGGATAATTTATATATTTAAATAAAAAACCTCTATTCTTGTCCTTATCTCATCAGATCATTCGAGAAAGTAAGAGAGACTGAGGGTTCTAATGATTTAATCCGGTGAGAGTCAATCAAAAGAGGAATTACAATGTGAATTGAGGAGCTTAAATAACTGCGGAGTAGTGATCATCACTATTGGTGAATTGAGTTTTGAGTTTCAAGTTGAATTCGAAAACGAGTGATGATTTCTTTATGAATTATGCTATTTGATGACTGAAAATGGTTTGTTACCTCACTAGATGTCCTCCCTTATGAATCTTGGGAGTGTTAGCTATTCTTGTATGGATTTGGTAGTGGAATAGTGGTTGTTTCCTTATTCCTTATGAAGCCGATGTAGGGTGGAGCGTGCTCTACCTGGCGTGGAACGTGCACCCTTCATCAATTGGGATGAACCCAGTTGATGGAGCACGCCCCACCCAGTTAGGGAACGCACTTTCATCCTAGAAAACACCAAATAAGCTGAGTTTTGATTAAAATTTCTCGAGGTCTTGGGAGACTAACTTAGGGGTTATAAACATATGAAATTAGACCTATATTGATCATAAATGGTTATGATAGGTTGTGGAATAGCGAGAAAGCATGAGATAACTGAAAACTTAGAAAGTTTGGAAAAGGAGACTTAAACCGAGATAAATATTGATTCGCTTATTTATCAATATTGCTTGGATATGTTAGTATATCTAGTTCATGTAGTTTATGTACCGAATGGGGGGGATTATGTAAGTTGTGATGGTATTACTAAACGGAAAACGTGTCCAATGTGATTTACGAGAGTAACTCTTGAGACCGAAACCAGGTTGTATAGAATGTGGGGTAGATCTATACATAACTCTTACTTAGTTAGATATGTTTCAGACATAACCATTAAGCATTAATGGATTTGCTAGACAACACATCAACCAATGTGTTGGTCTAGTAATCACATTAATGGCATCAGTGGATAATCGACCCTAATTTTATAAATAAAATGGGAATCACAATGTAATAGTCATTGATAGTTTGATTTGCATTTGTTATTTATCGAATTATATGCTTTCCATATTCTTGTTAGTTAACATTAGTGCATATTGTTAGTGCATAATTATATGGAATGTTGATGGCTATTTGAATCCTTACTTACTAAGCAAGTTGGAGCGCTCACCCCAAATTAATATTTCAGGAAAACCGAAGAGTGCTACGGCTATGGGATAGAGAAGATTTAGGAGTCTTGATCTTCTCTTCAATATAATGAATCTCCCTTGTCATATATATATATATATATATTGTATTGAATTACAGTTTTGTAGTATCATAAGGATGAGAGGTTTTGTATAATCGAGGTTTATTTTGATTTGATTCGGTATTGTATATCATATTTATTATCGAAAAAGTTTTAATTTACATTGCGTTTATTATTATTCTTACATTGATATTTGATATACGGTAGTGTCTATCGGGAGATAAAAGGAGAGGCTGCTAGCTCTAGTTAAGTCTAGCCGATTAATGAGGCATAATTAGGGTTTCAGACTGGGGATCGCCCTAACTAAGTTAGGGGATGCTACAACTTGGTATTAGAGCCTATTTCAGAGCCTAAGGTTTATTACTCCTAAGGTTTATCACTTTAAAATTAACTGGTAACTCTTATACAGTTTGGTATTAGAGACTGAGTTTAAGGGCTTTGTTGCATTTAATAACTCTGATATAGTTTGGTATCGAAGACTGGTCATAGCCTACTCCAAAGTTTAAGGTAATTAACTTTGATACAGTATGGTATTAAAGTTTACTTCGGAGAATAACTTTATTACTTGAAAACAAGTGATAACTTGGATATAGTTTGGTATTGAAGTTTAAGGTTATTGCTTATGATATATCTTCGTACCATACCCTAAGTTTACTAACTATGAGAGTTGTCTCGAGTTACGAAGAAGCTTAAGATGTAATAAATGGTTTTATCAGGATTTTAGGGGGTAACCAAAAGATAAAAATATTGAGATATGTAATTTGTTGTGTTATATTATATCTACGTGGTAGATATAAGAGTTGTGTCTTTAAGAATGATGATAAAATGGTTGAAGTCCATCGATTTCTCATAATATGAGAAAACATTGAAGTAGGAGTTCAAGAGAATCTTAACCCCGAGGAGTTTGAAAAAGGAAAGACGTAAGGAAAACTTATAAAGATAAATTAAACTTTTCTTCTATTAACTATTCTTAAAGTCCATTGTTCTTACTGATATTATTCGACAAATAATAGTCAGTGAATATGTATATAATGGATATAGACTCTAATAAGTGTATTAGAAGAATGAAATTTATGAAACAATGGAATATTGAATGAATTTGGATGAAACTTAAAGATGGTAAGTGTCACAGGGGCAAAAGAAGAGGGGTTTTTCTCTAGGAAATTTTTCTCTTTCTCAACCGAACCTGTGGTGCCTAAGGGCCACCTTAGTACAGCACACCAATACTCAATTAAAAGGGACAGCAAGCAAATAAGCAACAAGGAACGTTTTACTAGCTCACGAATTGGGAATACAACTATGGAGCTCTCTCCTTCCCCAAGCTCAGAGCCCTTGGCTTTATAGACCAGCCATTAGGTAGTTACACAACCAACCAATACACATGTCCAGCATACAATAAGCCATAGACCTGGGAAAACGCCACTCCCTGGTGGTTTGGACGGTTACCCAACCGCCCACCTCTCCTTGCTGCCAAACGTTCCACAACTGCCTCCATCACCGGGTCAACCCATGCTCCTGGTTTTTAGCCTTCCTTGGACGTGCCTTGGTCATGGCTCCACCCATGACCAAGGTAGTTACATAACCGCTGGGAACCGCCTTGACTGGTCTAACCACGCCACAAGGGTCGTGGCCATGATCTCTACGGACGGGACTCGTGGGGACGTGCTGTCCGTGCCTGTGCGCGTCGCCGTGCTAGCCGGGGGCTCCGTTGAGTCCCACCGGCTCGAAGGGTGGCCGACGCCATGGTCCGTGCATGGGTCGTGCCTTGGCATTGCGCCCAAGGCATGCTCGAGGGTCCCCGCTAGTCCGCCCATGCCACCCCAAGGAGAGAGCACACCTCTCCTTATAGTAGATGTTAAGCCGTTTACTCAACTCCAATAGGAAACATCAATTTTTCGACCAAGCGTACTTTGACTTGGGTCAACGCCCAAGTCAAGGTTTGTCAACCTAAGTCTCGTGCCAAGCTCGTGCCAAGGAATTCACTTAAGTCTGGCCCGTGCCGCGCTCGTGCCAAGACTTGCCAAGATGTGCCAAGGTTTGCCGTGCTCGTGCCAAGGCGTGCCAAGGCGTAGTGCCAAGGCGTGCCAAGGCGCTGTGCCAAGGAAAATACCCGCGCTCGTCCGCGCGCGCTCGTCCGTGCGCGCTCGCCCACGCGACGCGCCCATACGCGCTCGACCATGCGCGCGCCTGTCCGCATGCATCCATGCGCGCGCTCACCCAGGGTCCTTGCCTCGCGCCCGGCATATGCCTTCTCGTGCCACGGTGTGCCAAGGCGCTGTGCCAAGGCGTGCCAAGGCATTGTGCCAAGGCGTGCCAAGGCGTTGCGCCAAGGCGTAACCCCTTTTCACCAACACACCATTTTACATGTTCACCCATGACTGCACCCGATGGAACTTGACCAAGCCCTCATGGCTCGGGTCTTTGCTAGGTTATCGGCGGCCCACCCAGCCTCTTGCTCGGCTCGCTTTTAGGGGGCTGACAAACATCCCCCCGCCAAGATGTTCGATGCCCTCATCGAATCGCTTTCCGGTCTTCGCCGCGCTTTGATAGTCTGAAATCTCCTTCTCAAACTGCCATAGGGTCGTGTCTCGCTCCCACGTAGGTTCTTCAACATCAACCCACTTGATCAAGTAAAAAGTTCGCCTGTTCTTTTTACTCTGGCCACGCGTTTCGTGGCTTAGAATCTGCTCTATTTCTCCAGCAAACTCCTTCCGCACCAAGGGTGGAGCTCGCCTCGCCGTACTCCTCCCTGGATCAGCCTCATCCGCATGGAAAGGCTTGAGGTAACTGACATGGAACGTGGGGTGTATCTTCAGCCTCTCAGGTAGCTTTAGGCGATAGGCCGCCCTCCCCACTCGCTTGACCACCTCGAATGGTCCCTCATAGCGCTGGACCAGCCCCTTGTGCGTCTCCTTCTTGTTGAACTTCTTCAGAATTTGAGGGGTAAGCTTCAACAAGACCATGTCTCCTTCCTGGAACTCCAAGGGCCTTCTGTGCTGGTCCGCATATTTCTTCATCCTCCTGACAGCCTTGGCTAAGCTGTCTTGAGCTGCCTCCCTCAGCTCCTGTTTGCTCCTTGCAAACCGATAAGCCGCTGGGCTCGACCCCATTGACTTGGATTTGGCTACTTCGTGTGGAGTAACCTGGTTCTTTCGCCCCATCACCACCTCAAACGGACTCGCTACGTCGCCGAGCTTTGTGAAGGTTGTAACGAATTGGGCGGTGTCTAGTAGATCCACCCAATTTGTCCGCTCGCATTCATGTAATGCCCGAGATAGTCCTCCAACAAAGCATTGACCCTTTCCGTCCGCCCATCCGTTTGGGGTGATTCGTCATGTGGAAAACTTGTGTCCGACCCCACAAGTTGAACAAAGCAACCCAAAACCGCCCAGTGAACCGCGCATCACGATCACTGATAATATCTTCTGGTATTCCCCAATACTTCGCCACATGTTTGAGGAACACTCGCTGTTGTATCCGCATCACAAGTTTTCGGAGCAGCTATGAAGGTAGCATACTTCGAAAACCTGTCCACCACCACCAACGCACGTTTGTCATACCCTGCACTTTAGGCAAACCAGTTATGAAATCCATTGATATGCTCTGGAACGGTCTGTCCGGTACAGGCAAAGGTTCCAGCAGCCCTGGTACCTTCCTTCTCTCCGTCTTGTCTTGCTGGCACACAAGACATGTCCGCACGTACTGATCAACGTCCTCCTCCATCTTCGGCCAGAAGAATGAACGTGACAGGAGGGCATAGGTCCGCTCCATGCCTGGATGCCCTGCCCATCGAGCATCATGCGTCTCCTTCAGCAACTGCCGCCTCAAACCACCCGAATTAGGGACGTATGGGCGTCCTCCTTTGGCATAGAGGACCCCATCTTCACACCAGAATCTCCTTGTGACTCCATCAGCCACTAGCTTCAGCAACTTCGAGCAAACAGGGTCTTTGCTCGTTTCTTCCTTGATGCGAGGCAAGAACTCGCCTTCTAGCCTCACGGTTGCGCCACCATTTCAAACCACCACCTTGCGGCCGAGTGCATCGTGGACCGAGTTAAGCTTCACTGTGCTTATGCTCGATTTGGACATCAAATTCCGCCAAGTCCAGTCCAACCACCTTGCTTGCTTCGGTTGAAAGCTTCTTTTGGTTCATGAAATAGGTGATAGCCGCGTTGTCTGTCCGCACTATGAAGCTGGTTCCCAGCAAGTAGTGTCTCCACAATTGGAGAGCATGGATCACTGCTAGCATCTCCTTTTCATGGGCTGGATATCTCTGTTCCGCATCCTTTAGCTTTCGGCTCTCGAAGGCAATAGGGTGTCCCTCCTGGACAAGCACCGCCCCTAGCGCCCTGTCTGATGCATCCGTATGCACCTCAAATGGCAAGTCAAAATTCGGCGGTCCCAACACGGTTCGAGGCAATGACTGCCTCAAGTCCGCCATCGCTTGGTCACATTGGTCCGTCCATGCCCAAGCTCGGTCCTTTCTTCAATAGGTCTCGTTAGTGGAGCCACCCTCCGTGAGTAGCCCTCCACGAACCGCCCCGTAATAATTCGCCAAGCCTAGGAACGACCGCAACTCCTGCACCTTTGTGGGATTCGGCCATTCCAAGATCGCCCGCACTTTCTCCGCATCCATCTGGAGCTTGCCTTGGCCTACAACATGACCAAGGAAAGAAATGGTTTGCGCAGCAAACTCGCATTTCTCCCTCTTAACATATAGATGGTTAGCCCTCAATGTGGTCAGAACCTTCCTCAAATGATCCACATGATCTTGAAGGTTCTGACTATAGATTACAATGTCATCCAAGTAAACAACAACGAATCTATCAATATATTCCTTCAGAACATCGTTCATAAGATTACAAAAAGTGGCAGGAGCATTTGTTAAGCCAAATGGCATGACCAAGTACTCAAAAGAGCCATACCTAGTCACCATGGCTGTTTTAGGAACATCACTAGCTGCAATTCGGACTTGGTAGTACCCTGACCTTAAGTCCAGCTTTGTGAAGTAGGTAGCACCAGACAATCGATCAAACAAGTCAGCTACCAATGGGATGGGATACTTGTTCTTCACTGTGAGCTTGTTCAGCGCCCTGTAGTCCACGCACATCCGAAGGGATCCGTCATGCTTGCGCTGGAACAAGACTGGTGCACCATATGGGGCCTTGGATGGCTGAACGAATCCCGCCTCCAACAGCTCTTGCAACTATTTTCTGAGCTCCTCCAACTCCTTCGGGGCCATTCTCTAAGGGGCTTGTGCAGGGGGTCTTGAGCCTGGGATGAGCTCGATCTCATGATCAATCACCCTTTTGGGGGTAATTCCCTTGGTAACTCGGTGGCATCACGTCATTGAAGTCCTCCAAAGACTTCAACAACCGCATCGTGGACGTTCATCGCCTTGTACGCCTTTGTCTCCACCAAAGTCGCCAAGAACGTTGGTTCACCTTTCCGAAGCCCATCCTTCACCCGAAGGGCCGAAAGGTGGGATAACTTCGTGCTTTCCTTCCCCGAAATTGTGTTAGCCGCAGAACAAAGCAAGGGTGGGACTTGTTCATCACGAACAGTCCCCTCAAAATGGCATCGCGCTATACTCCCCATATGCAAGAAATCGTTCCCTAGGATGACATCAAAATCATCCAAGGGGACGGCCATTAGGTTGATCTTTCCCTCCCAAGATCCAACCTTTAAATTAACATCATCGGCCATACCTTGAATTCGTTTCGCCTCCGAATTCACTTGCCTTCATGCGATCGGAATTCTCCACAAGGTCCAGTCCCAACTTTCCCACCATGTGATCCGCCACAAATGAGTGGGTAGCCCCTGAATCAACCATCGCCAAGACACGCTTCTTGTTCACCTCAGCGTCCACGTACATTAGCCCCTCTGAAGGGCTTGCCTTGGCCTGTTGAATGGCATTCAACAGCTGCAACGGGTTCATTCGGGGCTGGCCTTCATCCTCCGCGATCAAGGCCGAGAGCTTTTCCTTCTTCGGGCAATCTCGTGCTCGGTGAGGGCCGTTACAGATAAAACAACCCTTACCCGAGGAGCTAGATGAGGGTCTCGGGTCTGATTTAGGGACAGGCTTCGAGCTAGCCGCTGGCTTGGGAGAGAAAGGCTTCTTCTCGCCTTTCTTCTGGTGGGTCTTGAATGGCTTTTTCTCCTTGCCCTTCCCTTCGCTCGGGGATGAGCTAGTCTTGAAGTCCACAAGACTATCGCGGCGCAATCGCCTGTGTAAGTCCTTCACTCCTTGCCTCCTAAGCTCAGCTTGAGCCCATGTTTGCAATCCCGTCGTGAAGTTGAATAGCTTGTCCTCCTCGGACATGTTTTTGATGTCCAGTAGGAGGGACGAGAATTCCTTCACGTAATCCCGCACCGACCCCGTCTGTTTGAGCTTGCGCAAGGCCTCCCGCGCTTGCCAAGCTGCATTGGTTGGGAGGAACTGATCCTTCAGTTCCCTTTTGAGCACCTCCCAATCAACAATTTTCGGCCTTCCAGCAGCCGCATCATCGTCCACTCTAGTCCTCCACCAGAGCTTTGCATCACCCTCAAGGTACATCGAGGTCAAGATGACCTTGTGACTCTCCTCCGTGCCGACAGTGGCAAAATACTGCTCCATGTCCCAAAGGAAGTTCTCGAGCTCCTTCGCGCTCCGCTTGCCTGAGAACTTCTTTGGCTCGGGCACCTTAGTTCGGGACCTCACTGCAACACCACCTTCCGAAGGTGATCCGCCCACTGCTCGCTTGAGCAAGTTCACCTCCACAGCCATTGACGAGGCTGTTTCGGTTGTGAGTTCGCCAACCGACCGCACATCGGCTTCCAGCTCCGCAAATCTTTCTTCCCACATCGCGATCATTGCTTCTTGTGACTCTCCCCTAGTCACCAACGAAGCCACCAGCATCTCCAAAGCTTCCATACGTTGGGACGTATTGGAAGACTCTGCATGCTCCACCGGGGTGGACATCCTCGCCAACATTTGCTCTAGGTGAGACACCCTCTCACTCAAGTCGCTCGCTGCTCGGGTCGCCATCGTCTCCGAACGTAGGCTCTGATACCAATTGTCACAGGGGCAAAAGAAGAGGGGTTTTTCTCTAGGAAATTTTTCTCTTTCTCAACCGAACCTGTGGTGCCTAAAGGCCACCTTAGTACAGCACACCAATACTCAATTAAAAGGGACAGCAAGCAAATAAGCAACAAGGAACGTTTTACTAGCTCACGAATTGGGAATACAACTATGGAGTTCTCTCCTTCCCCAAGCTCAGAGCCCTTGGCTTTATAGACCAGCCATTAGGTAGTTACACAACCAACCAATACACATGTCCAGCATACAATAAGCCATAGACCTGGTAAAACGCCACTCCCTGGTGGTTTGGACGGTTACCCAACCGCCCACCTCTCCTTGCTGCCAAACGTTCCACAACTGCCTCCATCACTGGGTCAACCCACATGCTCCTGGTTTTTAGCCTTCCTTGGACGTGCCTTGGTCATGGCTCCAGCCCATGACCAAGGTAGTTACATAACCGCTTGGGAACCGCCTTGACTTGGTCTAACCACGCCACAAGGGTCGTGGCCATGATCTCTACGGGACAGGGACTCGTGGGGACGTGCCTGTCCGTGCCCAGGCGCGTCGCCGTGCTAGCCGGGGCTCCGTTGAGTCCCACCGGCTCGAAGGGTGGCCGACGCCATGGTCCGTGCATGGGTCGTGCCTTGGCATTGCGCCCAAGGCATGCTCGAGGGTCCCTGCTAGTCCGCCCATGCCACCCCAAGGAGAGAGCACACCTCTCCTTATAGTAGATGTTAAGCCGTTTACTCAACTCCAATAGGAAACATCAATTTTTCGACCAAGCGTACTTTGACTTGGGTCAACGCCCAAGTCAAGGTTTGTCAACCTAAGTCTCGTGCCAAGCTCGTGCCAAGGAATTCACTTAAGTCTGGCCCGTGCCGCGCTCGTGCCAAGACTTGCCAAGATGTGCCAAGGTTTGCCGTGCTCGTGCCAAGGCGTGCCAAGGCGTAGTGCCAAGGCGTGCCAAGGCGCTGTGCCAAGGAAAATACCCGCGCTCGTCCCGCGCGCTCGTCGTCTTGCGCGCGCCCACGCGACGCGCCCATACGCGCTCGACCATGCGCGCGCTCGTCCATGCGCGCGCTCACCAGGGTCCTTGCCTCGCGCCCAAAGATATGCCTTCTCGTGCCACGGTGTGCCAAGGCGTGCCAAGGCGTGCCAAGGCATTGTGCCAAGGCGTGCCAAGGCGTTGCGCCAAGGCGTAACCCCTTTTCACCAACACACCATTTTACATGTTCACCCATGATCGCACTGATGGAACTTGACCAAGCCCTCATGGCTCGGTCTTTGCTAGGTTATCGTACGCCTTGACTTGCACCCGACCTTGCTCTCGGGTCTCGCTTTTAGAAGGGCGATAAGTAAGCCACTTTGAGTTGTGATTTAATACTTGTATTAGACTAGTTAAGAAATAATAAAATTTATTCAGTAAATAAATTAATGGTTAATGATAAAAGCCTATTTGAGGTAGGAAACCACTAATGTAGTTATACTTCATAAGTTGTTATGAAGTAGAAATTTCAATTATGGTGTGAGTTTATATTAGAATGACAAGCAACTTGTTGGATAATGAAAGATAAAGTTAAGAATATTAAACTGGTAAAATTTGAAGACAGTATAATCCAAAACATAGCAGTGAGTTAGTAAGATATCCTAGTCTCATATTTTAGACTAATGTAGTCTAAATTAGGGAGAATGAGTGGTCAATGAATCTAAGGATTTGAGGAATCCAACGAATGATATATGATAGTGGGAATGAAAATTCATTGCCCAGGATTGACAACTCATTTAAATAATAAGGTGAAATTAGTTGTTCTCAAGAGTTAGTTGAGATCTAGTTGTCACAATGGTATAATCAAAATTAAAGATATATTTAAAGATGATTTCAGGCGATTGTTGAATCATGTTAAATGGATAGTGGACACCATTAGAACTTACTTAAACTCATGCTATGTTCATAAATAAAGGGTTTCGAGTTTTGAAACCCTATTTTAATTAAGTTTTTATTGTGTTATCAATAATAACATGAAATCTTTGAAGACTTAGAGGATGCACGTGCATTACCTTACAAAATTGTAATTGGTAATGATAAATTGGCTAAGACCCGATTTTGCAAGTGCTGTACTAAGTTTCAAAGGTTAATTAATTGTATGAGTGTTGAATATTAACACCAAATCAAGGGATTTGACTGGCACTGAGACAATATGGGATAATCATATATTCAACGCAAAGGTAAAAGAGAAAAGTAAACTTGAAATAATTAAATATTACAAACAATTGATCCAGAGATCTTTGATATCGTTGTGTAATTTATTTGGTTAACTCAAGTATGAGATTGATGTAAATCGAAATTAGATACAAGGATGCCTTAGAGGAAAATTGAAGTATAGTTCGACTATAATGTTTGCTTGATGGTACCCGAATTGTGGAAGAAGTTAGAGGTTTATCCTAAGATTTCTTATTCAAGTAAGAATGTGTGTTGACATAATATAGAAAAATTGTAGCTTATATTTCTAAATATAATTCTAGATTTGTGAGAAGAACTATTGGGATTGATAAGCACAAGATAACTATTTGGTAATTGTACAAAATATGGAAGACATCAATTGTAAATAAGTGGAAAGGTTTGTTGAGAGTCTTAATTAATATTAAAGATTATTGAGAATCTTAGAAGAATCATTAAAAAATAATATGAAGGTATAAAGACCAGTGGATTGGTATAAACAATGAATTTCAAACTGTAGAAGTATGACAAGTGGAATTGTCAGAGTGAGAAATATAAGGTGAGATTGATACCTTGGATTTCCTAAATGTTAATTTACTCTGAAACATCACTCATTAAAGGTGATTGTAATGACAATGCCATGAATAAGAAAAAGACAATGAATGCTGTTTTAATAAAAACTGCTCAATAATATCTCTTGAATGAGCCATGCAATGATGAACAATTGAAGTCCTGCGCAGGCACATTACTAATTCAGTTGTCTGGATTGGTAACTACAAGTCTGTTCTTTGGAGCTCAAATGAGAGTTAAGCTAATGATGATTAATTGAAAGATGGATTGTTGGAGTAATTGATTGAGATTATCTAGTAGGTCAAGGTTTGACTATTAGTTATTGGTATTCTATATGGATAATTTCAAATTAGAAAATTGAGCATGTAAAGAAAGTTCATGGAACTTGAATAAAAAGTGTGGCAAGAATTTTTTGAGAATCTCATGGATTTCTTTAAAAATATTCATTTAGGCGAAATCCAAAATCATTGTGACAAGAATGAGTTATTGGTGACCTGGAATGAAAATTGATAGTGTCAGTTTTATAAAGAAATATGAGATAATTTAGCAAGTGGAAGCTGAGTGATATTAACCTAGAGAGGTATATTATTCTTGCCCTATATGAATGAAATTTCATGCTCATAGATTTATGATGGAGTAACCTAAATTATGATGACAACTGAATGTTATTAATGTAGTAATTGTAAAACTGATAGAGTTTATAAATTCCTTTCTAGTATTGTGGTTTAATTCTTATGGAAGAGTAAGCGAGGTATATATGTGTAGAAAGAGTTGAGAGTTTATGAAGAACCCAAATTATTTCGGCGAGGAATCAAAAGTTTGCTTCCCAGTGGGGAAGAGATGTATAATAGTTGGGAGGGACCTTTCTCAATCTTAACACAATATATCTGCAGCTAATCTTAGTTCCGAAGAATATAATTTTTGAGCTTGTGACTTGAAAGATGTTAGTTACTGGAAGAAATATTTTCCTGTGTGAGTTCTTTGATATTGATATTATCAGGCTAAATGTGATGTTAAGGTATTTTCCTTAAAAATTTGTATATTTCACTTTGTTGTCAATTAGTGTGGGAAAAGAGTAATGGCACAAGTTAATTAGAGCATGAGTAATTCGTAACTACATAGAAAGGTGTTAACAGACTGTCAGTATACAACTACTACTCAAATAAATGAAAAGATATATGAAGTATAGATGGCTTGAGTTTCTCAAGAACTACGATTTCACTCTAGAGTATCACCCAAGCAAGGCAAATGAGGTTGTTGATGCCTTGAGTAGGAGATGAACAAGCATAGAAAATGTAGCTATTACCAGAGCTTTTCAGTCTAGACTTCTTGAGGAAGCATCTGTGATGATGATTCGTGTAAGTTTAGCTGACACATCATCAATTGAGAAAGCTAGTTTTAAAGCTACTAATATGATCTTCTATGCTCAGACTCGGACTGAACCATAGATGATTAGTAGGTGATTAACTATAAAAAAGCTAATCAAGATTATATAGTGTGTTAGAGATTAGCGACTAGTGTAAATCATCCTGATTGGTTAGTTTCAGACAATGGTGCGTATTGGTTCAAAGATAGATTGCGGATTCCAGCTCAAGATTAGTTAAGACAAGAGTTGCTGCAAGAATCTCATGGATCTCTTCAATCTATTCATTTAGGTGACACTAAGATGTATCGCGATATGAGGCATATCTATTAGTAGCCTGTGATGAAGAATGATGCTGAATTCATTAAGAGATGCGAGATGTGTCAGCAAGTTAAGGTCGAGCATAGGAAACTTGGAGGGTTATTGCATCTCTGCCTATTCTTGAGTGGAAATGGAAATATATATCGATGGATTTTGTTTCCGATCTACCTTTGAATGAATGTAAGCATGATGTTATATGGGTTGTAGTTAACAGGTTGATGAAGTTTACGCGTTTCTTGCCAATTTCTATGCAAGATCCTCTTGACCAATTATGTGAGGCGTACGTATGTGATGTGTTGAGATTTCATGGAGTCCTAGTGTCGATTATGTTGGATAGAGATATGAGATTTACATCCGGACTGTGGAGTGAATTACAATGTGACGACCCAAAATTTAATAAACCAGACCTAGGGGCAATTTAATAAATTTTCAAACCCTAAACTAATGTGGCCCCCAATATAAAAGAAATCAAAGTAGAAACCCTAGTCTCCTTGTTGGTTTTGAAACTGTAACTACAAGAGAAGAAAAAGGGTGGTCGAGGTCTAACCCGAGGAGAACATAATTCAAAGATACAAATCACCCACATTCTTTTAATCAAGTTTTAAATAAAAATAAAACTGAAAATTCGATAAGAATGGTGGTTATAGCATCGACCAGGCGACCGAAGGCCCTAGCGGGGCGGCGACTTCGTCGCCGTCGTTGGAGCAGTGGGAGCGCCATTAGGCTGCCCCTACCTCTGTTGCATGGTAGAAAGGGGAAGGGGGTGGTGTCGTGACCACCCCCACCCCACCCCCACCCCCACCCCCACCCCCCACCCCCACCCCCACCCCCACCCCCACCATGGGCACGTTGGCCATGGTTGGCAGGGGAGGGCGCGCTTGGCCCCTCCCCCCTTTTCAGCTGGCGGCCAGAGAAGGGGAGATCCCCCTCCCTGGTCGTGAAAGAAGAATCTGGGGTTTTGGCCCCTGGTTTGATCGGTCAACACTGTTAACCGGTCAAACTTAAAAAAAAGATAAATGTATATTTTTCTAAACATATATATATATATACATATATTTAACAAAATAAAAGCAAGGTAATTGCTTTTAATAGGGGCACTATCACGTCTCCGAGGGAGACCGATCGGGTCTCACCCTTGCGGGACCCACACTAGTGGATCCTTAAGACCAACAAATGATTGATGTAGTTAATTGAAATTAAAGCATGTATTGATAAGATGTGTTATGACTATATAGTGTCGTGCGAAGGTTCGCATCGGGCCCCGAGCGTACCAGGAGCTCGTCTAGGCGTCGCTGCGAGTCGAGGTAAGTGGGGAGCTTCGCTCATATATTAAATATGGCTTGAAAATTAGATAAATAGAAATGTCATGTTTTTATCGAAAGACTTGGGATTGGGTTGCATTTAGTCAATAGTATGGATATGCTTATTTGTGGAATGCGTGTGATGGGAACACTTGTGTTATTCGATCCAATGCGGTGATGTGACAGTATGCTCATCAAAAGATAGTGGTCTGTGCCACGTGTAGCGACGGTGTAGTAGTGTGCCTACCAAAATGGAGTGGTCCACGCCACGAATTGCAGTGGTGTGCTCTTAATCCCACCAAAAAGAGAGTGGTCTGCACCACAAGTGGTTACAATCGGTGATGGCTTGGAAACACTTACTGTTGGTTTGATGGAACTAGGTGGAGGTTACAACGGCCATTGTGACCTCCAATGGTCCACATCATCTCGAGGATGAGTGTTTCGGTCACTAGATTCATACTGTTAACTATCATGCATTGAATGAACAAATGACTTATAATTATTACTATCTTTTATGGTATATCTCCTGTGGAACCCTTGCATGAATGATTTGAATTCTATTATGCTTTAAATGATCTTTGAAACTTTTTTCAAAGGTTATGAATGCATGAATTTTTCCTTGTTTATGAAGATGAATAATGCTCTCACATTTCTACATGCTTTTATATCTTACCTACATGCTTGAACTTGAATTTGATTAATACTTACGTGCTTTCTACTTAATGTCTGAGATTTAGTTTTTCAACTTCATGTTAGATGTTGCATAATTAGTAGTTAGTACTTGCGTATTTAATGTTTGAGAGAGTCTTCTCTCTTATTGAGCTCCGTTAGTTCTCTAGCTCACCCCACTTACTCTCCAGGTGTGTCCACATCCGCTTTGGCTCGTGAAAAAGGAAAGGTACCCGCGTGAAGTCTTTCCTTACTTTGTGAGAAGTTGCACATTTCTATTGTTTATTTATTTGATTAGGAGAACAATAAACTTGGGTTGTAACTCAAAGTATACTATTTGGGTAGCTTGAAACCCTCTTTTTTATTTTGCATTATTTAGAAGCTTATTGGCAGTGTTGGAAGCTATTTGGGATGATTGAACCTATTCAGATATTTGAACTTTTTCATATTGATCTTATGATATAAGGAATCCTAATTTTGATTTTTACTTCCTCATTAATTATTCCATATGGTTAGTATATTATTTCATAGGTTGAAATAGGCGTACCAAACTGTTATGTGGGCCTGGTTTAGGTATCGAGCTTGAGTAATGGTTTGGGCCAGGTGACCCAACCTTAGTTCAGGTGAGGGTCGTTACATATAAAGACACCTGGGAACTATTCTTAACCTCAGTATGGTATACTATCCACAGATTGATGAGCAGCCAGAGCAGTTGATTTTAGTGCTAGAGGATAAACTTCGATCTTGTATCTTGAAGTCTGGTGCTAACTGGAAGAAATACATTTCTTTATTTGAGTTCGGTTGTAATAAAAGTTTTCAGGCTAATATTGGAATGCTCCTTTTAAAGTTATGTATGGTTGTCCTTGTCGTTCACTAGAGTGTTTGGGTAGAGGCTAGGATACATTTTTGTTAGAGCTAGAGTCGATTCAGAACTACATAGAGAGAACTCAGCATATTCGCCAGAGTTTGACTATGGCATAACTAAGACAGAAGAGATACGCCGATAAACATCAAAGGTTGTTTGAGTTTTCAAAGAACAATATCGTTCTATTAAAAGTATCACCTATGAAAGGATTATTTAGGTTGCGAGGTAAGCTAGCTCCAAGGTACATTAGGCCGTTCAAAGTGAAGGAAAGGATTGGTCCTATTTCTTGCAGGCTAGAGTTACCTCCTTAGCTAGCCAAAGTTCGAAATGTCTTCCACGTGTCTATGCTTCACAAAACTGAGGCTTAATTTACTCCAAGGATTGATTGGAATGAATTTAATCTTTGGGAAGATTTATCTTACGAAGAGCATTCGATTCAGATACTTGACCATAAGATTCAAAGGTTGAGAACCAAATAGATTCCTTTGGTTAAGGTGAAATTGTAATTTCATTGAAATGAGGAACTAACTTTGGTTAAGGTGAAATTGTAATTTCACGGAAATGAGGAACTAACATGTGAGCAAGAATATTTTATGAAGGAGCAGTTTCCATTTCTCTTCAAAACTACATGTAATCATATGTTTAATTTCGAGGATGTATTTTGCTTTAAATTGGGGAGACTGTAATGACTTATTACATTATGCTGGTGATTAGCGTTAATCCAAATCTTAATTAATCCGAGTTAGGCTCGTGGTTAAGTCTAATGTATCTCGATTAGCATGGGCGTGGGTTTGTATGATGATTGATGTTTGTTTGGAATGCTTAATGCGTTTTATTGGTTGTGGGGACAAGTCTATAATCGGAAAATAAGTAATCAAATAATAAATAGTCGGTACACCAAGTGCGATGAGGGGATCGTGAAATGAATGTGAACACCCGAGAACACTTGTAGGCATGTCTGGTGAATTTATTGGTAAGAAAATATGCAAAGTGTTGTATATTTATATATAATTGATATATAAATATATATCAAAACTAAAAGTTTGGTTTGAATTATATGGATCGTTTCATCAGCCTCTAGATGAGAGTAAGTGTTGATAGTGTTAAAATTGGTGTCACTTTAGGGAGTGTCATTTTAATACATTAACCACTTGATTAGCCTTAAGATAGCACGATGCGTATCTTGAGGAAGATCTATATATTTAAATAAAAAACCTTCATTCTTATCTTCATTTAATCATATCATTCGAGAAAGTGAGAGAGACTGAGGGTTCCGATTATCTTATTCGACGAGAGTCGATTAGAAGAGGAATTACAATGTGAATTGAGGAGCTTAAACAACTATGGAGCAGAGATCATCACTATTGGTGAGTCGAGTTTTGAGTTTCAAGTTGAATTCGAAAATTAGTGATGATTTCTTTGTGAATTATAGTATTTGATGACTGGAAATGGTTTGTTACTTCGCTAGAGGTCCTCCCTAATGAATCTCGGGAGTGTTTGCTGTTATTGTATGGATTTGATAATGGAACAGTGGCTACCGCCCTGTTCACTGTCGAGGCAGTGTAGGGTGGAGTGTGCTCCATGTAGCAGAGAAGCGCACTCCTTTCATCAATTGGGACGAACCCAGTTGATAGAGCGCGCCCCACCCAGTTAGGGAGCGCGTCCCTATCCTAGAAAATAGCAAATAAGCTGAGTTTTGATTAGAACTTCTCGAGGTCTTGGGGACTGACTTAACGGTTCTAAACACATAAAATTAGACCTATATTGATCAAAGTTGGTTGTGATAGGTTGTGTAATAATGAGAAAACGTGAGATAACCAAAAACTTAAGAAGTTTGAAAATGAAGACTTAAACCGAGGTAAGTATGGATTCACTTAGTTAATCAATATTGCCCAGATATGTTAGCATATGTAGTTCATGAGTTTAAGGATCGAACGCGGGGGGGGCTATGTACAATGTGATGTTTTTACTAAATGGAAAACAGTGTCTAATGTCATCCATGAGAGTAACTTCAGTGACTGAGACCAGGTTGTATAGGATGTTGAGTTGAGGGCTTTGGATAGAACCATTAGACATGAATGGATTGGTTAGACAACACATCAACCAATGTGTTGGTCTAGCAATCACATTAATGGCGTCAGTGGGTACCCTAGTTTTATAAATAAAATGGGAATCACGGTGTAATAGTCATTGACAGCTTGATTTTCTTCCGTTATTTATTGAATTATATGCTTTCCATATTCTTGTTAGTTAACATTGGTGCATATTGTTTGTGTATAATTTTCTTGATTATTATATGGAATGTTGATGGCTATGTGAATCCCTACTTACTGAGCAAGTTGGGTCGCTCACCCCAAATTAATATTTCAGGAAAACCGATGAGTGTTACGGCTATGGGATAGAGAAGATTTAAGAGTCTTGATCTTCTCTTCGATGTAATGAACTCCCTTATCATATAAATATTTGTATTGAATTATAGTTTTGTAATATCATAAGGGATGGGAGGTTTTGTATAACCAAAGTTTATTCCGATTTAATTTGGTACTGTATATCATATAAAATATTGAAAAAGTTTATATTTTTTGCTGTGTTTATTATTTTTTGCATCGATATTCAATATATGGTAGTGTTTATCCTCCCTCCACCTCTTGACAAGCGTCGTGATAGGATGTCAATTAAGACTAATAAATCCAATCCTCATAAAATACCTCAGACTACAACCAGTTAGTTCATTTTTTTAACCCTTTGCATCGATATTCAATATATGGTAGTGTTTATTATTTTTCGTCGGTCAATCCAATCCAGTTAGTTCATTTTTTTAACCCTTTTCACCATTGGTAGAAAGATAATCTATTTTAGTTGACCATCCTATGCTAAAGTAGGTCGGTGCTGACTCTGCAACCATTAAGACTGTTGGTTTTGGGGTTCATACTTACTGAAAAACTCAAAACAGTTTTTGAAAAACCCCTTATTGGATCGAAAATAGGTTCCATTAAACTAGATGTACAAAAGTAAACCATACCTTAATCCATGATTTCCTACAGTGTTTGTTCGATCTACAAGACGTTCTAATGCGCGTCCTATATTGAAAATCCACACACGAATAATGACCACAATTTGGAGTGCTAGCCCTAAGATAGATCGAAAACGTTTTTCTTCCTCTTTCAAAATCCAGAGAACTCAAAATTTGCAAAAATGAAAATCACAATTCGTTTTAGGGTTTCACCCCTTATTTATATGTGTTTAATAGCCTTCACTTAAAATTATATTCATAATATAACTATTGTATTTAGTCAGTTTATGCAAATTACACATACGCCCCTTGTAACCGCCCGAAAATTTGACTTATGCCACGTGTCAAGTCAAGGTCGTAAGTGGGACCCACTCGTCGAAATACGTATATCTGAATCCAATTTGAGATGATAATGCTAATTATGCGAGGAATTCGGTGAGCCAAAACATGAACGAGGACGCGCATCGAGTCGCGTGCCGATGCGAGACCGAGATAGTGGCTCTATGTGGTTTAAAAATGTACGTGGGATATATCTCGTGATACGTGTAGAGCGAGTATTGAGATTTTGAAATGAAGTAGGTTGGTGCTTCGAGATGCGCGCTGCATAGTTGATGAGTTTGCCTCGAGGTGCGCGTTGCACGAATCTCGGGGACACTTTTGATTTGAAACCAAAAAGATAAAAAAAGAAAAATGTATATATAATATAATATATATATATATATATATATATATATATATATATATATATATATAAATATAGAGGATAAGATCGAAAGAAAACAAAAAAATGATCGGGAGGAGAAATAGAGTGATCGGGAAGAGGAGGAGGAGATCGACGGAGAGGTGAACGCCACCAAGCTCGGCGTGGACGGCGGCACGGACGGCCAGGCGGGGATGAACACTAGCGCCGCAAGCGATGGCTCGCGGGAGGAGCGGCTCGCGGGAGGCTGCGACCAGCGAGCGAGTAGCTCGGAGGCGACGCCGACGCGATCGGGGACGAGCGGCGCTCGCGAAGGACTCCGGCGAGGGGCCGGACGGCAGCGATGGCGAGGCTCCAATGACGCCGACGATGGGGTCGCTCGCGGCCGCGGATGGCTTGGATGGTCGGACGAGCAGTCGGTCGGATCGCGAATGCGCGCGCGTGCGCGGCAGTGTGGTCGGACCGACGGCCGCACCGCGAAAAGACGGCGGGCACGGGCGGCGGTGCGGGTGACCCGCGAGCGCCGGCGCGACGGCGAAGGCTGTGCGGTGGCGATGGAATGGCTGCGACGCGAGCGACGACGACTCGTCGACCGGTCGAATGCGCGATTTCGTCGAAATCGCGACGACGCAATGAATTCGAAGGCCATGGTGAGGTTTATTTCACAAGATTTTGGCTGTGATTTGTATGATTTTTAGTAAATTAGCCATAAAAAGTCTAAATGGACACCAGGGACTAGGACTAGGGTGTCGGTGCGCAAATCGAGACGCGAGCTGGACGTCTTGATTTCGAGTTACGAGTTTCGAGGTAAGTAAATCAGTTAGGAACTTATACAGTATTTCATGTTTCTCCATTGATTATTGTTTATTGTTGTGATAGCTTTATTGTTGTTCACTGCTTGTGATGATAACTATCGTTAAATTGTTGTCGATTGAGGGGGTCCATTGGCAAGCGAGTCATGGTTACTTTGTATCTGCGATATGAGCTCTTATCCGGACGCTGTCGATATCTCCCAATTGAGTGTACGTTGGGGGCACTTATCCGGGTCCGTAGATATCTCATAGTCGGCAGGGGTTAGGGTTGGGAGGCATGGGGCTCGCCCTAAACCCGAGTCTGCTGGCTTTTGCCGCGACTCAACGACTTTTTGGTCGGGACTCCTTGTTATTTGGCATCACTCTTCGATGGATTGTTTACAGTCTGTTATATTCATGCGTTCTTTATTCCTTTCGTTATATTTGCATGAATTCGACTGCTTTGGATATTGTGAACTGTTGTTTTGGATATTGTGAAATGTTGTGTATATGTCCTACTGGATTTACTTACCTGGGCTCGTCATTTTTATTTTGACTGAGTGCAGAGCCGCAGACGCGTAGCAGAGGGAAGACTTCATAGCTAGGTGACATTTTTGTATATTTCGTATTTACTCTCCTCTGATGATATTTACTGGGTTCCACAATTAGGTTGCCTAACTCCCTGATTTGTTAGTTGAGTTATTGAATGTGTTAGTTGCTTCCGCTAAAATTGTAAATCTCGAAAAATATTAATAACTCAACTGTAAAATGTTGAATTTGTGAAAAATGATGGATTGGAAGGCTGACTAGGTCCGCGTTGACCTTGCGAGACGGGCTCGGGGGTCCACGTGGGCTTAGGACGGGCGGGGCCCAATTCCTGAAAAATTGGGGCCGTCACACCCCTAATAATAAATTATCATATAACGAATTATAAGGACTTTTATGTCATGAGTTTATCATATAGAAGTCATTACTCTGGACCAATTGAAATTGCGCAAAGCCATTCTTTGTGTGTGACCCAATAGGTTCATGGGATGTTAGCAATGAATCAAAATCATTTTGGTACACAAGTTATAAGCGGTTTTTAGCAAGGCGTTATGGCTACCGAATTAGCATGAATATCAAAATCGATACAACCTAATAAATAACATATATCATATCCTTTTGGCATGCGATATCCTTTGACTAAACATAAGGCATGGAAAGTTACCCTTAATGTTCAATCGTACTAGTCTCGATCTTTAAGTAAACTAAAAACATCCAAGTGACATTGATCTTAACAATACATGGACTTGGCCATTATCAGTTTATCATATCGATGGATCCACTGATATCTCTCTCAACACGAGAGACAAATTCTATCTTAATTACACACCTTCACATATTATTCATATGGTCACCAATCATAATCCTTATAATCATCCGGGTAAAGACAACGTTTGACTGTGTCAAATTATAATGCTTCTAATATTAAAGTCTATGGTAATCTCAAGTTGAATGACTAAATGATATACCTATTATGAGTAACACCTATAACTTAATCCATGTGGTGTTCTCATAGCGGGTCGGTCTAATACCTTGTTCCCTAATAAGTACTTGTGATCTCGATTCGTATCCCTATAAAATGATCATAACATGACCATCAATCAAGATTCACACTATTTTAATTCATTATAGTTCCGAGTATAATGATAGACTAGGGACATTTCGGATATTTCAACAAATACCCATGGATCTTACTATAAAGTAAACATGCGGTCACTTATAATAAAACAACAAATGAAAACCTCAATTTTATTAGCTAAAATTATAATATAAAAAATGTTTGTAGATTAACCTAGGGCACATGCCCCAACATCTCCCACTTGCGCTAGGGCCAATCATTCATGTATCTAGTACCTAATGACCTAACCTGATCACCATGTTTCACTTGTGGAAAAGCCTTTGCCAAAAGATCTACAACATTGTCTTCTGTAGGAACTTTGCAAATCTTCACGTCTCCCTATCAATGATTTCTCAAATGAGATAAAAACGTCTAAGTATAAGTTTATATTAATGGTGTAATATTGGTTCCTTGGCCTGTGCTATTGCCCGTTATTGTCACAATACAAGCAAATGGGGTTAGCCATACTAGGAACCATACCAAGTTCAAAGATGAACTTTTTGATCCAAGCTGCCTCCTAAACTGCATCGAACACTGCAATATACTCAACTTCTATTGTAGAATCGCCATAGTTTCTTGTTTTGAACTTTTCCGACTCACTACACCTCCATTCAAAGTAAACACATATCCAAATTGCAATATGAAGTCATATATATCAGTTCGAAAACTTTCATCTATGTAACGATTTACAACAAGCTTATCTTTTAAACATTCATACACTAAGAACACTTTTTTACTCCTTCTCAAGTACTTAAAAATGTTTTTACTGCTATCCAGTGACTCTCACCGGGATCAGACTGGTATGTGCTTGTTGCTCTTAAAGCATATGATACATCAGGTCGGGTGCATAACATGACATACATGATAGATCCAATAGTTAATGCATATGGAATCGTATTCATGCGCTCTCGCTCATTATTAGTCTTCATTGAGCCTTGCTAAAACTTATAGCATGAGACATTGGCAATAAACCTTTTTTAGAGTCTTGCATACTGAACCTATTGAGTACCTTGTCTATGTAAGCACTCTAACTTTAACCGATCAACATTTTAGATTTATCCCTATAGATCTTAATCCTAAGGATGTAGGCTGCATCTCCTAAGTCCTTCATTGAGAAACACTTCCTTATCCAAAACCTGACACTCTGCAAGGTTTGGAAGTCATTTCTAATGAGTAATATATCATCGACATACAATACCATGAAAATAACCACGTTCCTACTAACCTTCTTATATACACAAGGCTCATTTTCATTTTTAATGAAACCAAATTCCTTAATTGCTTCATCAAAACAAAGATTCCAACTCCGAGAAGCTTGTTTTAATTCATAAATGGGTCTTTAAAGCTTGCACACCATCCTAGAGTTCTCAGGATGAATAATCCATTCAGGCTGTATTATATACACGTCCTTAAGTAACTTAGTATTTAGGAAAGTTGTTTTGACATCTATTTTTCATATCTCATAATCATAATATGCGACTATGAAAATTAGAATTCTTATGGATTTAAGTATGGCCACAGGAGAAAAAGTCTCATCATAATCAATACCTTGAGTTTGTCTCAAACCTTTTGCTTCTAGTCGTGCTTTATAAGTATGCACATTGCCATCTAAGTCGGTTTTCTTCTTAAAAACCCATTTACATCTAATGTTCTTACCGCCTTTGGGTAAATTAACCAGGTTCCAAACTTGGTTATCAAACATGGATTGCATATCAGAATTCATGACACTAAGCCAATTATCTGCCTAAGGGCTAGCACAGCCTCCTGATAAGTAGTAGGTTCATTTTGATCTATAAGCAACACCTCACTACTATTAGTCATGCTGATGTCTTACCGTATCAAACCTACAAATACCTTGTCATGCCTCTGGAGGTTCAACTAGTTCAAGACTTAGTTGATCTCCCACTAGCGGTTGAGTGTTCATTTTTTGTTCTTAAACTTCTTCAAGACTTACTTTATTCCAATTGTTGTCTTTTGAAGTAAACTATTTTTCATAAAGACACCATTTCGAGCTACAAACAATTTGTTCTCAATGGAATTATAAAAGTAGTATCCTTTAGTTTTTTAGGATAACCAATAAATACACGCTTGGCATATTTAGCGGATAATTTTTCTAAGATTTTTCGTCGTACAAATACCTCACAGCCCCAAATCTTAAGGAAAGAAAAAGTTGATATTTTCCCAAACCACATCTCATGTGGTGTTTTATTATCTACTTTAGAAGGAATACGATTCACTTTAAACGCAACAATTTTTAAGGCATAACCCTAAAAGGAAATAAGAAGATGTGCATGACTCATCATAGATCGAACCATATCCGATAAAGTTCAATTTCTCCTCTCAGAAACACCATTCCATTGTAGAGTTGGTAAATGAGTTAACTGTGAGACAATCCCCCAATTTCTAAGATGATCATCAAACTCTTTGCTTAAAAAATCACCACGTCGATGTGATCGAAGTGCTTTAATAGTTTTACCAAGTTGATTTTGCTTTTCATTCTGAAATGTTTGAAACATATCAAAAGATTCAACTTTATGTTTCATGATATACACGTAACCATATCTGCCGAAATCATCAATGCATGTAACGAAGTACTGATAACCACATCTAGCCATAGGGTTTATAGGGCTGCATACATCAGTATGTATTAGACCCAATAAATCACTTGCCCTTTCACTGTGTCTAGTAAAGGGACTCTTTGTCATCTTGCTTAGTAAACAAGATACACATATTTCATATGATTCAAAATCAAATGAATATTAAAGTCCATCTTTATAAATTTTAGAAATGCATTTCTCATATATGCGGGCAAGACGACAATGCCATTAGTAGATTTAACTCAAATCATTTGACTTGAGTCTCTTTGTATTTATGTTAAGAATAGGAGTATCTATGAACCTTTTCATGTTTAGAATATAAAGACCATCATACAAATTAGCATTTGCAAAGAAAACGTATTTACGAGAAATGAAGCATTTATTATTCGCAATAATGAAATTATAACCATCCAAATCTAAACATGAAACTGAAATGATGTTTCTGCTCAAGACAATGACATAATAACAATTATTTGAAACTAAAGCATGTTCACTAGGTAAAATTAACTCATAGCATCCTACAATTAACACAACAAGTATTGCTCCATTTCCAACTCGTCAGATGACTTCTCATTTCTTTAGCTTTCTACTTTTGGTGAGACCCTGCACATTAATATAAATGTGAGATCCACATCCGATATCTAATACCCATGAATTACTATTAGAAAAGTTTACTTCAGTAACGTAAATAACTAAAGTAGTAGTCGCACTACTCTTTTTTTTCTTTATATCTTCAAATAGAGCTTGCAATTTCTGAACCCATGCCCAGGTGCATGGCAGAAATGACAATTTCCTTTTAGGACTGTGAAATAAAAGCAACATGAGGCTTGACTTGTTGTATAGGCTTTGTGACAGTCAAAACAGCCTTGGCAATTTTAGCCTCGCCTTTGCCATTTCTCTGTAGAGCCTTTCCTTTCTAAACCATTAACACATTAGCAATGAGTTTCTTGACATTCTGCTCAGCAGTCTTAAGTATCAAATGCAACTCCGAGATAGAATTCTCCATGTTATTCATGTTATAGTTCATTACAAATTGTGAATAACTATCAGACAATGAATTCAGGATCAAATCTGTAGCCAACTCTTAGCTTATGGGAAATCTAAGTCTGTTAAGAAGGTCAATATAGCTCTTCATTTTTAGAACATGAGGACTAACATACGCACCCTCAACCATTTTGTAATAATGAAGGTTCTTGACTGTCTCGAACTTTTCTTGCCTAGCTTGCCGTTGGAACATCTCCTTCAGCACCATAGCCATGTCGTAAGCTTCCATGTGTTCCATGTCCTTCTGAAGTTCATGAACTATGGTTGCCAACATAATACATGCAACATCAGTTAAATTGTTGACATCCTTAATATGTGCATCCTTCATGACTCCTAAAGCATTGGCTGGTGATTTTTCAGGAATAAGATTATCTAGGACATACAACTTGTGTTCATGTGTAAGAACAATTCTCAAGTTTATGAACCTGTCAAGAAAGTTTGTCCCTGACAACTTATCCTTCTAAAGGATGGATCACAATGACAAGGTATTAGTGTGATATGAAGAGGCCATATATCTAGAACAAAGATTATGCAAAATCTCATTTTGGTATAGAGGAATAGACTCCCACTAAATTAACAACCCTCCAAAAAATTATGTTAATTTAAGAGACTAAAATCCATGTTTCACCTAATTCCAAGACAGGTAAGGCATGACACTATGAATTTGGTTATTAAGGTATGTACCAATTACCAATTACATCATATGTAACTTTTAGTTGTTTTTATGAGATTATGATATCTTATGCATTAGCATGTTTTATCTCATCTAGTGTCGAAAACCCCAAACCGTTTTGATAGCTTTATCAAGTTTAACCATTTCAAAAAATAGAGTAACCATTACTCAACTTGCCTCACCAAGATAACACAACACACACTGCGGATGCAGACCCATATTTATGTGATCGAACCCTTGACAAGTGTTTGAGAATGGATGTCACTTGACTTAAAATTTGGAAAAATAAATTTTTATTTATTTTAATGATCATAATTAAATAAGATAAATATCGTATATTACAATGCATAAATAATCACTAAAAAACTTAGGAAATTTTACAAATATTGACTATTATACGAATTTCCATACGCTACGAACAATTAACAGTGGTCCCGCTGGCTGGTCAGCGAGTGGTGGTTCCACTAATCGGTCAATGGACGGGGGCCGGCGCCCTTGTTTTTAATTAAAACATTTTTAGTAAATCCAATTATGATAATCGAAATTAGCCTAAAGTTTTTCATTATTTTAGTCAATCCAATTGACCAAAACTGCACCTTATTTTAATTCCAAAAATATTAATTAAAACATTTTTAATTAACTCAGGCCCACCTTTAACTTAATATCTTATTCTAATCTAATTAGAATTTAAGATACTTTTAATCCTTATACAATTAGAATTTGTTATATATCTCACTTATCTTTTAGGATTTGTAATTTTTATCCAATTACAAGTTTATCTCATATCTAATAAGAATACACTGAGGATAACCACAATGAGATATATAATCAAAATCAATTTCAAAATATTGATCATGCATTCAACAACAAAATCATATTAAATTAATCACATTAACCTAATCATGATTTCTATCATGGAGACATACATAATTATTGAACAAAAACAAAATATGTATTCAACACTAGAATCACATAAATCTAAACATGACTTCTACCATGAACATACAAAATTGACATCGTTCAATATTAAAAACATATGTTAATCGAAATATTCAAAATATAAATACTATCATTGAATCAAGTCATGCGTATATATCAATACATATGAATTAACAACACTCTTTTAAATCAATTCTTGATAACAATTATTACAGATCCTATATGTACATCATACATATACATAAATTAAGATCATGTTTTCACACATATATTACATATACATTAGAGAAAACATGCAAACATTAAATAAAATCGAGCCCAATGCTCTGATACCACTGTTGGGTTTCGAGGTTCATACGCAGCAGAAAATTCTAAACAAATTTTGAAAAACCCATAACAAGATCAAAAATAGGTTCCATTAAACAAGATATACAAAAGTAAACCATATCTTAATTGATGATTTCTTACTGTGATTGTTCAATCTCTAAAGACATTCTAGTGCGCGTCCTCTATCGAAAACCCACACATGAATGGTGACTACAATTCGAGCGCTAGCCCCAAGAGAGATTGAAAACATTTTTATTTCTCTCCTAAAATCCAGAGAACTTGAAATTCGCAAAAAAAAATCATATTTCGTTTTAGGGTTTCACCCTTTATTTATGTGTAGATAAGCCCTTACTTAAAATCCTATTCATAATACAACCATTGTATTTAGGCAGTTTAAGCTAATTACATATATGCCCCATATTAATAAGTTATCATATAACAAATCGTAAGGGCTTTTATGTCATGAATTTTATCATATAAAATTCATTACTCTGGACCAATTGAAATTACGCATAGCTATTCTTTGTGTGCGACCCTATAGGTTCATGTGACGTTGGCAATAAACTAAAATCATTTTGGTATACAAGTCATAAGTGGTCTCTAGCAAGACATTATGAATACATAAGTAGCTTAAATATCAAATCGATACAACCTAATGAATAACACAAATCATATCCTTTTATCGTGCGATGTCCTTTGACTAAATATAAGGCATGGAAAGTCACCCTTAATGTTCAATCGTACTAGTATCGATCTTTAGGTAAACTAAAAACATCCGAGGGAAATTGATCATATTAATTCACATGGACTTAGCCATTATCAGTCTTTCACATCGAGGGATCCAATGATATCTCAATCTATACAAGAGTGACAAATTCTATCTAAAACACATGCCTTCACATATGATTCACATGGTAACCAATTATAATCTTCATAATCGTACAGTTAAAGACAACGTTTGATTGTGTCAAATTACCATGCTTCTAATATTGAAGTCTATAGTACTCTCAAGTCGAATGACTAAATGGTATACCTATATTGAGTAACACCTATGACTTAATTCATGTAGTGTTCTCACAGCGGGTCAGTCTAGTAACTTATTTCCTGACAAGTACTCATGATCTCGATTCGTATCCCTATACACATGACCATCAATTAAGATTCACACTAGTCTTAATTCATTATAGTTCCCAGTATAATGGTCAACTAGGGACATTTAGGATATTTCAATAAATACCCATGGATCTTACTATAAGGTAAACATGCAATCAATTATAATAAAACAACATATGAAATCCTAAATTTTATTAATCAAAATTATAAGATAAACAATGTTTGTAGATTATCCTAGGGAGCATGCCCCAACAAGGACCTATCTCACCAAGTCCTGACTTAGACTAACTACTCTAATTAGGCACCTAAACCATACAACCAACTTTGTACCTCAAAACGTTTTTGATTTAAATCCTTATAATGCTCCAAACTAAATTTATATCTTCAATTGACCTATGTTCCTAATTTATTTTATTGGAGCAAATAAGAAATCATTCGAATTATCAATCTTGTTTTATAAAATTTTCGGCAGCACCTCCCCTAAAAGTAGTCTATCGAAAAACGCCACCTAATAGATAGCAAAATTGTGGAAAGGCCTAGAAGGACTCATAACTCCCCGCGATTCATAATATATATCAAATTTAAACTTTAAATACTAATTTAGACTCTCAAATACCTTAGTTACAGCTTTATAATCCTAAAATAAATTTAAAATGAATCATAAACCTCAAAACTTACATCAAACTAATTTAAGAGACTTTCATAACCTATTCAAAAGTACTTCACGACCCACACTCACCCCAAAGCCCAAAACAAAATATATAAAATGATTACAACCAGAAAATTAAACTTTTAAACTTAAAACATTCATCAAAAATCTTCATGATTTTCCTGTTCTATCTTGTCTTCATATAGAACTTGACATCATCAAAAACAACTCAAAGATGTCAGGTAGGTAAACTTATAAATTACTATGTACTTTTGCAAATGTTAGTATGAATACATGAAGACATGTAATTGCATTTTCAAATAAAAACAAATTTATAAAACAATGTGGATCCTTCATTTCTTATTCTAAGCACATAACATACGAGCCCCCTCACAATGAATCTAGAACAGTTCTATGAGTTTAATTCATGCTACCCCGGAGTCAACATTACTAGCCTAAGAAGCCTGTATTACGTTTAGTCTAGAGTGAAGCTCATCACACTTTTACGACCGAAGCAGGGGTGACTCTATTCGGATGCAATGTATGTATGACCAAGAATGATGTGAAATGCAATGCAGACTAAACAAAAATGTAGGTACAAAGATAAATTCCATATATAGTAAAGACCACTGTTTGGTTTACTTACAACCTATCAACTTTGAGCTAAATTCTTGGGTTTCTCGGAGCGTTAGATCACCTAGGAAATAACTCCAATAGCTTCCCTACATACCTAATTATATTATGGGCCAGGCTTCAAGTGAAACTAAATAATGAAACCAAATGAAAACCGCGGCCAAAGTATGCTTGAGAACTGTTTCCAAAATTATTAATTTATATAACTGTTTCAACTGGCTTTCATTAGCCAACTCGGGGTAACTTTTTAACCTTGAAAACCTCAATATTTGTCATGATGACCTAAAAGGAACTTATAATACTCATGTCTTACTTTCCATAGACTCAAAGAACATTCAAATCAGATCACCAACATAGAAGTTATAAATTTTCTAATATGGCTTGTCAACTAGGCAAATTTATTTATTTTGAACTAATAAACTCCTCCAAATCAATATTTTCGCAATTAAATCCTCGAAACTTAACACCAAACACCACGAAACTACTCGATACCAACATCAAAATATTTTCATAGTCTGTGAAGTCAAATTGGATCAAAGCCAATGATTAATTCATCTAAAAACCAAATGTAAATCAATATCAACTATAAAACATCTCCAAAATAGTTATCAACTGAATCATATTAGTTCAAGTTGTCAAAACCCTAACCTACGCCAATGGGGTATATTTCAAATTGGTGCAAATCAATTCAATATACCAATTCACAATAATATCTACTAATTTCTATCAAAACCCCATGAAAGGAATTGAGAAATTGCGAGAATTCAAATTGAATTGAGGAAAATGCCATGAATTGAGAATTTACTAAATTGTGAGTCGAATACCTCGTTTGCATCGTAGAAACTTGGTTTAACTGATCGTTTCGCAATGCTCTATAAGTTTTGCAGAAAGAAACCGGGTGAAAATCTATGTCGGGTGCTCGCAAAGTGAAAGATCGCATGGAGAGGGTTAGGAACACATAATAAATCATTCTATTTGAACGGATTGTTTTCAAATGAATTGTTTCATTTGTTTTTAAGTTTATATATATAACCCTTAACTGCTTGTCAACAGCTTAATTTCTTTTTATTTATTAACTTTCGAAATCCTTATTTTGACGTGCTTTAACTTTCAGCGCTTCTTTTCTATATGATTTTCACCAAATTGAACCAAACTCTCGACAAAATAGTCCATCTTCATAAAATGTCCATAACACTGATTTCGGTCACTCCAAAACCCTTAACATCTTAACTTTGTCAATGATATATTGAGCCCTTATTGACCAATTCTCTTGCCGTACTAAACCACATTTACACCAATTTGCACCCAATCTCAACCTCGACCATCGCCAACCGACTTAAAGCTTGAGGTAAGATCTTGTAGCAACTTCATTCTCATTTTATAATATTGTTGATCCCAACTTGGACACAAATCGAGGCAAAAGTCTTCACCTGAGTATTAATACTTGGTTAATTAGTTTTCGAGCAACTAATAATTTATTTTCACTTCTGCCCTTCAGACACGCATTTGCAACCCTGAGTATGACAAACTTAGGATACATTTCAACACACCCCGACTTCGTGAAAAAATATCATATAATATACACACTAAGCACATAACAAACAAAAATGAAATATACCTTATGATCTCAAGTTCATAACGCGTGAGCCCCAACTTAGATACATAAAATTCCAATTAAAATTCTAAATCACTTAATTAGTTGTCTAATCAAGTTTATGAAATTTTCGGATTTACAGTGGCGATAAGACTGACATATCTGACAAACCTGGATCCATAGTTTGGTATAAAATGTAAACCCAACAAATATTGACGATTCGATTGATGTTTAAATAAAGAAAAAATATTGTATACAAGACATCACAGCATCAACGTAATAATATGTGAAATCAAGCATTGCATATTTGTTTATTAAACAATCATGTCAAATTACACTACACATCATTCATAAAACGAACATTATATTAAACATAGTAGCATCACTCTCGATTTGTCCTACGTATTGGACATCTTCTTTTGTTGTGTCCCTCTTATTTGCATGTCTTGCATCTTGATATTCTCTTAGGTACAATTGTAGAGTCCATTTCATTTTCAATGCGTCGATTTGAGCTCCGCCCTTTGCCATGGATGGGAAGAAATGGCTTCCATATGTCATCAATTATAGAAGACTAGTAAGCCTTAAGCGGTATGAGGTTGAATTCGATAACATAAACATGTGTATATGTGCTGAGTTTGTAGTAATCCATGACATGGCTTACGCAATTCAAATGATAATACACATAAACATCTTGCACATACGAGCAAGGAACTCCATAAATTTGCCACTTTTCGCATGAAAACCACTTTTCTCGAAGGTTGACAACTATCAATTTTGCCTTTTTGCTATGCTCTCTCTGTGAGGTGCTATAGTGATTTTGAATGCTTGGTCTAGCATGTTAATTTAGGTTATATTTATTGTGTAGTATGGATGACCATGCATGTACACCAACATATTATGTAGTCATGTAACTTGTATTTCTCACTTAATAATACCTCCACTTGTCTATGAATTGTCATGTTACTTGTAACTATTTCCAATGTACATCAACTCTTCCATGTATTGTCAAATTACTTGTAATGTGTTATATGACATGGGGTGTATGTGTTACTTGTACACATCGTATAAAGTACATTTATCATCATCACCAAATGGCCTATATAAAAGGTGCTAACCTCATTGTAAAAACACACCAAGTTGAATGAAAACATCTTATTCCAACTATCTCATTTCTTCTCTTCTCATTTGTAGTAGTAGTTTATAGTAGTAAAAGTTCTAAGACTTCTATTTCATTCTCTAGTTCTTAGCAAGTTCCAACTCAATTTACAACATGTTATCAGCACAAGCTTGCTCTAGCATTAAGGAGATCTTGAAGTTCAAGAAGGCTTGTTAAGGAGACAAAGCTACTAAGGTATAACTTTTGTTATTTAAATAAGTTCAATTTAATTCTATATTATCATGGTTGCTTCCTTTTATTACATGCATCACTTATATATGCATACTTTATTCATATACTATGCATTATAACGTCACCGATTGCGAAAGTATGCTCTGTAGTTGCGTCTTGTACGATATTCTACATCGGAAATCAAAAGTCAATATGTGACATAACTAGTTTTCTCACTATACTACAAACGATTAATTATGCTCTATTCTTGATTTTTTATATTGCAAATAATGTTATGAGTTTGGGTTGATAGTGGGTCAGTCTTGTCCCCGGTAAAGCTAAACATTGAAAGGGAGACGAGTTATTCCGTTCGAGGAGGCATGGTTTTAAGTAGACTTCATCTCGCCACCCAACCTGGAGGTTGTCCCTCCAACTCATACAAGTAGTACATTTTGCATATTAATAATCAAGTTGTGAACATATATTTAATTGTATATTATTTATTTTATATAAAAAAAGAAAAACTATTTACTCAATTTCTTAACATATTTTCAAACTATGGCAAACCTTCAAAAAGTTGGATTTGGCAGTCTTGATATCACTGGAAATAATTATTTTCCATTGCAACTGGATGCCAAGATACATCTCCAAGCTAAAGACTTAGGAGAAACTATTATAGAAGGAAATGAAACATCAATGCAAGTGTTGGGGCATGTGCCATAGGTCAATCCATTAACTATCTTTATGAATACTTTTAGTTAATAAAATAGAGGATTTCATTTGATGTTTATTATAATTAATTTGCATGTTTACATTATAATAAGATCCATGGGTATTTACATAAATATCTTTAATGTCCCTAGTCGATCATTATATTGGGAACTATAATGAATTAAGACTAGTGTGAGTCTTGATTGATGATCATATGATGATTATACGTATAGGGATACAAATCAAGATCGCGAGTACTTGTTAGGGAACAAAGTACTGGACCGACCCGCTATGAGAACATCGCATGGATTAAGTCATAGTTGTTTCTCATGATATATTTTTCAGTCCTCTGACTTGAGATTACCAGAGACTTCAACATTAGGAACACAGTGATTTGACACAATTAAATGTTGTCTTTAACCAGACAATTATAAAGGTTGTGATTGGTTACTCTGTGAGCAACGTGATGAAATTGTGTAATCGAGATAGAATTTGTCCCTTTCATATAAAGAGATATATCCAGTGGATCCCTCGATGTGTTAGACTGTTAAAAGGCCTAGTCTAAGTGAATTTATATTGATCAATTTCACTTGGATGTTTTTAGTCTACCTAGATATCGAGACTAGTACGATTGAACATGTTGGATGACAATTCCATGCCTTATGTTTGATAAAAAAGATATAGTGTGACAAAAAGATGTTATATACACTATTGATTAGGTTGTATCGATTTGATATTCGTACAACTTGGGTAGTCATAATGTTTTGCTAGAGGCCGCTTATGACTTGTATACCAAAATGTGTTTTGGTACACTGCCAACGTAGTATGAGCCTAGTGGGTTGCACACTAAGAATGGTTTTGTTAGATTTTAAGATCATTCAGAAAAATGAATTTTATATGATAAAATTCATGACATAAACGTCATTGTGGTGTATTACAGTTATACTTCTTTAAGTAGGGGTATATGTGTAATTTACTTAACTATATATATATATATATAAGAGTTGTATAAATAGACGCTTTAAGTTAGACACACGTATGAAAGATTAATGGCCGAAACTCTATTTTCATTTTAGTTTCTGGTATGCTCTGGATCGTTTTGGAGAGAAACAAAAAGGTTTGGTATTCTCTTGAAGCTAGCACTTCGAATCTCGGTCGTTGTTTGGTGTGGACTGCTGGAAGAGGGCGTTCGTCGTTCGCATCGCCTTAGAGATCGATCAACCTTCAAAAATATATATTGCGATCGAGGTTTGATTAATTTAGATTCGGATCCTGTCGGGTTTTTTATCAAAATTATTTTGTAATTTCTGCTGCATATGAACCCCAAAATCCAACAGCAAGACCATGCCAAAGCACTGATATTTCTTCGCCATCATCTCTATGAAGGTTTGAAAAGTGAGTATGTCACTATAAAAGATCCTCTCACCTTGTGGTTAAGCTTGAAAGAGTGATATGATCGTCAAAAGATGGTGATATTTTCAAAAGCTCAAAACAACTGGTAGAATCTTAGGTTACATGATTTCAAAATAGTCGGTGAGTATAACTCCACCATGTTTAATATTACCTCTCGTTTGAGGCTGTGTGGAGAGAATATATCTGATGAGGCAATGATGAAAAAACATTCAATATTTTTCATGCCACAAATCTTTTGTTGCAACAGCAATATCGAGCACGTCAATTTAAAAAGTACTCGGAATTAATTTCTTGTCTCATGGTGGCTGAACAAAATAATGAGATTCTATTGAAGAAGCACAACTCCCGTCCAACTGGTTCTACTTCAATTAATGAAGCAAATGCAACATCCTATTATGACCATAAAAAAGGTCAATGAAAGAAAAACTGCGGAGGTGGAAATGAGAAAGGGTCAATCATCAAAGATCGTGGCAGACCCTATTCTAAATTTTGCGGCAATAAGTTCCAAAATAAATGGAATAAGAATGACACCATTAAGAATAAGGGGAAAAATACTGCTAAAAATGGGCATGCTTGTAATCGTGACCAACCATATCATAGGTGTGGTATAAAAGGCCACTGGGCTCATGTATGCCGCACGCCTAAGCATTTTATTGATCTTTATCAAGCCTCTTTAAAGGAGAAAGACAAAACAGTTTAGATGAACTTCACTGTCGGAGATGGCTCATCGGACATCAATTATATGGATGTCCTGAATTTTCATGATGATCCAAACACGAATCTCGATATTTTTAATGATCATATGTAATGCTTTTCAATAATTCTATGTACTAGTTTTTGTTATGCTTCTTAGTTATATGTAGTAGTTTCTTATTATGAATGAAATATGACTCTTTTTTTAATTTGTCAAACATTATTTGTCTAGATGGATCAACAAATCATGTGTTAAAATCATGAATCAAATAAGAGCGATATATGTCTTGCTGATTGTACTACAACACACACAATCCTTAAAAACAGAGAATATTTCTCCAATTTGAACTTAGCTGAGGCTAATGTTCAAACAATATCTGACATTTCCAATTTGATTAATGGCTATGGGAGAGCAAATATTATGTTGCCTGGGGGAACAACTATTCATGTTGACAATGCCTTATACTCTGAAAAATCTAGAAGAAATTTACTCAACTTTAAAGATATTCGACAAAATGGATATCACATTGAAACCATAAACGACAATAATAGAGAATTTCTCTATGTCACATTGGTTTCAAATGGGAAAAAAGAAGTATTAGAAAAATTCTCATCTTTAGCATCTGGATTATATTTTACTCATATAAGGCATGTCGAAACGAATGTCGTCTTAAATAAGAAAAATTAATGATCCAAAGACATTAATTTTATGGCATGACCGACTTGGTCATCCAGGATCATCAATGATGCGAAGAATAATTAATAACTCACACAAACATCCTTTAAGGAGTTACAAAACATTTTCAGCTGGTGATTATAATTGTGCTAGTTGTTCTCAAGGTAAATTGATAGTTAAACCATCCTCAAGTAAAATTGTTGTGGAATCCCCAATTTTCTTAGAACGCATTTAGAGTGTGGAACTAATCATCCTCATTGTGGACCATTTAGATATTTCATGGTTTTGATAGATGCATCAACTAGGTGGTCACATGTTTGTTTGCTTTTGACCCGCAACGATGCATTTGCTAGACTTTTAGCACAAATCATTAAGTTAAGAGCACAATTCCTCGACAACCCAATCAAGACCATCCGTCTTGATAATGCTTGAGAATTTCAATCTCAAGCATTTAAAAATTATTGCATGTCTATAGGAATTACCATTGAACATTCTGTTCCACACGTGCATACCCAGAATGGTTTGACAGAATCTCTGATCAAATGCATTCAATTAATTGCTAGACCTTTAATCATGAGAACTAATTTATCAACTTCAGTTTGGGGACATGCTGTTCTTCAAGCAACATCTATCATTCGTTTTAGGTATACTGCATACCATGAACATTCCCCCATGCAACTCATTTTAGGTCAACAACCAAATATTTCACACCTGAAAACTTTTGGTTGTGCAGTATATGTTCCTATACCACCTCCCAATAGAACTAAGATGGGTCCACAACGAAAACTTGAGATTTATGTTGGATTTAACTCATCGTCCATTATAAGATACATTGAGCCCTTAAAAAGGGATTTATTTACTTCACGTTTTGCTGATTGTCACTTTGATGAAGGAATTTTCCTACCATTAGGGGGTGATAAGAAGGCAATTCAAAAGGAATAACGCAAAATTGCTTAGAATGCATCAGCTTTATCACATTATGATCCACACACAAATTAGTATGAACTTGAAGTTCAAATGATCATTCATTTGCAACAAATTGCAAATCAATTACCTGATGCATTTACTAATGCAAAACAAGTGACAAAATCACATATTCCAGCTGTAAATGCTCCTGCAAGAATTGATGGCTCTGTGCAACAAAATGCACAAGAACCAATGAAACGCTTAAAGAGTGGAAGACCAGTTTGTTTAAAGGACATAATTACTCGAAAGAGGAAAACAGGAGTAAAAATAAATACAAATCAAAATACTCATGAGAAAGTACAAGAATCCTTTGATAAGGATTTGTTAGAACAAGTTGATTCTGACAAGGAACTACTACCTCTCGAAAAAGAGGAAAAAGATGAAAATAATGAAATCTCAATAAATTATTTAAACTCAGGTAAGATTTAGGATCAAAATAAAATTGTTCCTGATGATATATTTGCTTTCAATGTGTCCCTTTAAATATATGAAAATGATGATGATCTAGAACCACGATCAGTGGGTGAATATCAAAAAAGACTTGATTGGCAAAAATGGAAAGAGGCTATCAAAGCAGAGCTACTCGTTAAGAAAACGAGAGGTTTTTGGACTGATTGTTCAAATGCCAGATGGCGTAAAACCTGTTGGATATAAATGAGTATTTGTACGAAAGATAAACGAAAAAGACTTGATTGGCAAAAATGGCGAGAGGTTATCAAAGCAAAGCTACTCATTAAGAAAATGAGAGGTTTTTGGACTGATTGTTCAAATGCCAGATGGCGTAAAACTTGTTGGATATAAATGAGTATTTGTACGAATATAAACGAAAAAAACTGCGGTTACAAAGTACAAAACAAGACTTGTAGCTCAAGGTTTCTCATAAATACCTGACATCGATTATGAGGAAACATATTCTCCTGTTATAGATGCAATCACATATCGGTTCTTGATAAGCCTTGCAGTTTCTGAAGGGCTTGATATGCATTTAATGGATTACGTTACAACATATCTGTACAGATCCCTATACAGTGAGATATATATGAGAATCCCTAAAGGATTTGTAATATCCGAAGAAATAAAATCAAAACATCATTACATACGTTCTATAAAATTACAAAAGTCTTTGTACGGATTGAAACAATCTGGACGAATATGGTACAAATGTCTTAGTGATTATTTACTTAAAGAATGATATGTAAATAACCCGCTTTGCCCATGTGTCTTTATTAAAATATCATCAACATGATTTGTGATTATTGTTGTATATGTTGATGATTTAAATATAGTGGGAAACCACGACGGCATTGTTAGAACATCTGAATACTTGAAAAAGGAATTTGAGATGAAAGAACTTGGAAAAACAAGACTTTTTTTGTAGCTTGCAAATTGAACATTTTTCAAGTGGAGTACTTGTCCATCAATCAAATTATATTGAAAAAATATGAAAAAGATTTTATATGGACAAGGCACATCCGTTGAGCTCTCCAATGGTTGTCAGATCACTTGAAGTGGATATGGATCCATTTTGACCTCATAAAAGTGATGAAGAGGTACTTGGTCCGGAGGTACAATATTTAAGTGCAATTGGTGCACTTACGTATCTTGCAAACTGTACAAGACCTGACATTGCTTTTGCTGTCAACCTACTTGCAAGATACAACTCTTCACCAACTCGAAGACATTAGAATGATGTTAAACATGTTTTTCGATATCTTCAAGGAACAAGTGACATGAGTTTATTTTACTCGAGAGGGGTAAAATTAAATCTCTAAGGTTATGCTGGTGCCGGATTCTTATTTGATCCCAACAAGGCCCGTTCTCAAACGTGATATGTATTCACCTGTGGTAATATTGTTGTATCATGGAAGTCAGTAAAATAAACTATGGTTGCTACTTCTTCTAATCATTCTGAAGTACTTGCAATTTATTAAACAAGTCGTGAATGTGTATGGTTGAGAAACACGATTGAACATATTCAAAAATCATATGGGTTGCCTTCAATAAAAGATTTTTCAACCATATTATATGAATGTAATGTAGCATGTATCGCACAATTAAGTGAAAGATTAATAAAAGGGGGGCAGAATAAAACATATTTCACCAAAATTCTTTTATGCACATGAGCTTCAAAAGAATGGTGAAATTGATGTTAAGCATATCCGATCAAGTGATAATCTTGCTGATTTATTCACAAAAGCCTTACCAACTACGACATTTAAAAGGCTTACATATGGTATTGGCTTGCGTAAACTTAAAGACATTGCAAGTAAAGAAACTGAATAAGTCTCACTCATGTTCACATGAGGGGGAGTTATTGATTAGTGTATTGCACTCTTTTTTCCTTTAGCTATGGTTTTATCCCATTGGATTTTTCTAGCAATGTTTTAATGAGGCAATCTTAACAATATTATACCTATCTTAATATTTATGAGAATAGTGTACTTTTTTTCTTTTACTATATTTTTCCCACAGGGTTTTTCTTAGTAGAAATTTTAACGAGGCACAATCTCTAAGACAGTGTCATCCAAGGGGGAGTGTTGTGGAGTATGGATGACCATGTATGTACACCAACATATTATGTAGTCATGTAACTTGTATTTCTCACTAAATAGTACCTCCACTTGTCTATGTATTGTCATGTTACTTATAACCATTTCCAATGTACACCAACTCTTCCATGTATTGTCAAATTACTTGTAATGTGTTGTATGACATGAGGTGTATTTGTTACGTATACACATTCTATAAAGTACATTTATCATCATTACCAAATGGCCTATACAAAGGTTGCTAACCTCATTGTAAAAACGCACCAAGTTGAATGAAAACTTCTCAGTCCAACTATCTCAGTTCTTCTTTTCTCATTTGTAGTAGTAGTGTATAGCAGTAAAAGTTCTTAGTCTTCTATTTCATTCTCCAGTTCTTAGCAAGTTCCAACTCAATTTACAACAATATTATGCCCCCAACTCTAACTTCCCAGCTCTGCGTTTTTTTCATGGCATAGGAGGTAATCTCATCACCCCATTCAGTTGCATGCGCTATAATACGATGTTTTTGTCCGAAATATTAAACGCAATGATAGTAGGTCATCTGAACACATGCAATTATGGGGCAACTGCGTGCACCTTTAAGAACTGCGTTCATTGAGAGAATTACACATGTACAACACAAAATAGTTTAAATGCGCAAAACAATTGTGGTTTTTTTTACTCGTGATATAAGGTATATTGCATTTCGAAAAGGCGTTATCATGGGTGGAAAAATTTCGGGCCACATGGACAGACGAATAACGCATTTTGAAAAGGCGCTATGCATGTGTCCGATCTACGTTGGACAAATAACACGAATAACGCATTCATGGAATGCATTATTCATGTTATTTAGATATACCAATCCATGTGGACATCCCACATGGGAAAGACAAACAAGAATAACACTTTTCGAGAATGCGCTATTCTTGTTTCCCCGATCCACGTCAGAAAGAGCACACGAATAGCACATTCTCCGAATGCGCTATTCAGTGCTTCTTTCCACGTGGGCTCAGGTATACAGATATCACCTTCTGAAAAGGCTCTCTCTGTGTACCGAGTCTCCTTCTTCCCGAAACAAAAAATGCGGAGAATATATTTTCTTCGTTTTCTGTTTAGGCTTGGGTCTTAGATAGTAGGTAAGTACAAGCTACGATAGGTCACGAGAGTTTGGAAGAGGTGGGTGGGGGTTAGTTTGGTATTTAAGGGTGTTGGTGACTGGTTGAAGGAGAAGGAAAAAGAGGTGACAAGCTTGAAGGAGAAGGAGAAGGAGAAGGAGAGTTGGCTTAACGGGAGAATAAGGAGGTGACGGGAGAAGGAGGTGACGAGAGAGAAGGAGGTGACAAGCTTGAAGGAGAAGAAGCGGGAGAAGGAGGTGACGGGAGAAGGAGGAGGTGACGGGAGAGAAGGAGGTGAAGGTGGAGGTTTATGATTTAGTTTTTTAGTTAAATCTTTTGTTAAACATTGTTATTATATGATTTTTGGTTAGTTTTGTTTTTTGTTTAGGTTAGTTTAGTTTAGGATTTGATTTTGTTTAGTTTAAGATTAGCTTAATTTTAGGTTTTGGTTTAGTTGAGGAAATTTGTGTTTAAGTGTTAATTAAGGATTAACTAATTTTTTGTGTTAAACTTGATGTTAAATATTTTTTTGTTATTTACCGTTTCTTTGAGATTTTTTTTTGAACTTTGTTGTTAAGGTGTTTTTTTGGTAAGTATAGTTTAGTTGTTAGTTTAGTTAGTTTAGTTAGTTTAGTTAGTTTAGTTTAGTTTAGGTTAGTTTAGTTTAGCTAGTTAGTTTAGTTAGTTTATGAATTTTTATTTGTTTAAAGGTTTTGTTAAACTTTTTTTTTGTGAAAATATTATTTTGTTAAACTTTTTATCATATGTATTGTGTATAGTTTAGGATCTCGTTTTCTTTTGTTTAGTTTAGGATTTGGTTTAGCTTAGGAAATTTGTGTTGAAGTGTTATTTGAGGATTAACTTATTTTATTTGTCAAACTTGATGTTAAACAATTTATTTTTTTATTTACTATTTTTTTGAGAAAAAAGTTTTTTTTTTGTTGAACTTTGTTGGTAAGGTGTGTTTTTGGTTAGTTTTGTTTGGTTTGGTTTAGTTTAGTTTAGTTTAGTTTAGGTTTGTTTAGTTTAGCTAGTTAGCTAGTTAGTTTAGGAATTTTTATTAGTTAAAGGTTTTGTTAAACTTTTTTTTGTGAAAATATTATTTTGCTAAACTTTTTATCATATTTATTTTGTATAGTTTAAGATTTCGTTTTGTTATGTTTAGTTTTGGATTTTGTTTTAAGTGTTAATTTAGGATTCATTTTTTACTTAAACTGTTTTTTTGTTTAACTTTATTATTTTATTAAACTTTTATGTTAAACTGTTTTATTGTTCTAATGTGTCCCTCAATAAACACAAAAGTTGAACTAGCTATATTTTTTTTCGAGTTATTATAGTCCATTAAATGAAAATAACTAAATATATTTTTTATCGTATGAATATTAATTTGAAGACGAAAGAGGAGGAAAATAGTAAGTTCAAAAAATTAATATTTCCATAATTATTTATTTGGTTTTGTTATAATTTCATGTTATATAGTGACATTGGTATTTTATTAAAAAATGGTTGAGATGTTCATTGCATGGTATGTGTGCTTACAGCGTTAGGAAACTCAAACAGATTGTGTACTTGAAGTAGATGAATGAGTATGCTCTGTAGTTTCGCTATTAAGGCAATCCTCTACACCAGAAAGTTCGATTGCGCTTTAAATCCCCCCAATTTGATAAAAACTTTTGGTTTGATATTTGAAAAATGAATGAAAAAAACATAGAATAATTGATGATAAATATAGTATATATATATTAGTTTTTGAGAACAAATTAGTATGATCTTGTTTTGATGAAATACGTGCTCCTTATGAACTAGTTTAGTAGTTTTCATCTTTTGGGATGTAAATATGAGTTATTAATTGATACTTGATGCAAACAAATGAGTATGCTCTGTAGTTGCGCTGTTGTGACGATCTTCTACATCAGAAAGTTCAATTGCGCTTTAACTCCGTTAGTAATCAACTTTTTCGCTTGATATATTTGTAATCATGCGTGTAATTCTTTTACATTAATGTACAAAAGATTATGTAGGTCATGGAACATAGGAACATCCCATTTCTATTCTATGCGCATGGTGAAATTGTAAATTGTTTAAATGGCATCGCATACAACACACCCCCATCAATAATGTTGATGGTTAAATTTAAGACAAGTAGCCGACAATTGATAGATGATGTGTGTAACGCGTTCAATATCTCATCTACGGAGACTCTAGTTAGGATGACTTATCGCCACGTGATAATCCTCCCCGAAGGTTCGCAATATTTTGACCATGTGTTGCTGCATGATGCAGCATACTTCGACTTGATGTGGGCGACAATGACCAATTTACCATTAATTGTAATGGTAGATATCTATTTAACATTTGAGTCAATCGACTTGTTTCGAAATCCTACAGTTCATTCGCAAGTCCGTGATGAAAATATCGGCACATCAGACGCTAGATTGATGATGGAAAGACTACATATGCAATCACAACAAGGTGATGTCGTGCAATATGGATTTGTTAGTCCATTACATGATGACGTTAATGCCTCTAGTGACAATGAAGTTAACGACGACAATAATGAAACAGACGAGGACGTACGTCCCCACGAGGATGCCGAAGCAGCTGTCGATTGGGAGAACATCAATGTTGATATGGACGACCCAAGGTATAAACCTCTAGGTGTGGAAAACGTGCAAGATGATGAGCTGTTTGCTATCGATGAAGATAATTTCTCGGAGGAAGCAAGTGATGATGAAGTTCACTAACCATTGCCGGTGTATAATGAAATCGATTGGAAGGTCGCTAACTCCACTGCAACCCAACATTCTCATTAACAGACTAGGTGGGACATGTATAATTTTGAGTTGGAAATAGAATTGTACTTCGACAACAAAAAAGACTTACAACATGCCGTCAAAATGTGGCATGTTAATAGACATTGTCAATACCATGTGATGGAATCGACTACAACTCTGTGGGCTATCAAGAGCAAAAGTGCGCAAGATGGGTGTATGTGGTGTCTTCGTGCTTGTTTGCAAAAGAAAACACAATTATGGAAGAAAACACAATTAGACGCGCCGCACAAGTGTATAAATCCCGACGTAGAACGTGGTCATGCCCAACTTAACGCCAACATGCTTGCACAAGAGATCCAAAGCATCGTCCAGATAGATTAAACAATAACTATCAAGGCATTAATACAAATAATTAAGGGAAAATACGAACACGAAGTAAACTACAAGCGAATGTAGGATGCCAAAAAGAAAGCAATTGCATGTGCATTTGGAGATTGGGATGAGTCATACGCTATATTACCAAGATGGTTGGCGGCTGTGAAGAATAAGAGTCCGGGGATAAGAATCTAGTGTTCACATAGACAATGGGTTGCCGATGAGATAAAAACTGCGTCTCCACAATTTCGTCGTGTGTTTTTCGCATTTGAAGCATCGATACAAGCTTTCAAGTTTTGCAGGCCTCTGCTTCAGATTGACGAGACTTTCTTATATGAAAAATATAGTGGTAAGCTAATGATTGCCATATCTGTTGATGGTAATGGACACATACTACTGGTTGCATTTGCCGTTGCGGAAACCGAATCTACTAATTCGTGGCGATGGTTTTTGAGGATGTTACGTGACGGATAGATATGGAGTTTGCTTTATTTCTGATCGTCACCCTGGCGTTCTCGAGGCGGTCAACACCCCGACCAACGGTTTTTGTCCTCCAAAAGGATACCACCGTTATTGCCTGCGACACTTGCTTAGTAATTTCAACACCCAATTCAAAAACGGCCCTTGAAAAAACTCCTTTCTCGAGCAGCTGCTCAACATCAAGAACGAAAATTTAATGCGTGCATGGAGCGTTTTGCATACTTATCATCACGAACTCCTCAAAGTCTGCAATATGTCAATGCCATCCCAAAGAACTATGGACTCAATTGCATAACGGATGCATGCGGTATGGATGGATGACTTTTAATGGTGTTGGTATGTATGAAATGCAAGTTATGTTTTGCACTCAACTATATAGTTATCGCTGAAGTAATATTACTTTCATGAATTTTATCGTCACTTGTAGAGTGTTTTAACGATGTATCGAAGGGGGCTCGATTCTTGCCAATAACAGCGATGACTCAGATGATTTACTACAGATTGGTGACATACCACGATTGGCGTAAACAAGAAATCAATGAAGCAATCTCTAACGGCCTATCCTACACAAAATATGTCACAGACAAAATCACACATTATGAACAATCTGCAAGGAGACATCAAGTCAATTTGATCAATCCTGACATAGGCGAGTTTGAAGTGCTGACTGGAAGACATGAAGATCGCATGCATAAAGGCAACAACACCCAAGTCGGGTGTGCAGTTGCAATAAATGGCAATCGTTTGGTTTCCTTTGCTCACACATGCTAGATGCATGTGCCTTTATTCGAGTGAGCTACATGCGATTCATTAAGCCATACTATAAGATAGATGTTTATGTGCAATGTTACTCCTCCAATTTCAAAGCCATCCTAGATGAGAAATATTGGCTGACTTTTGGGACGAAAATCATACCGGACCCAAGGTGCAAACATGGCCGAGAGAGACCAAAGGAAATGCGAAGGCAAAACGAGATGGATCTTCCTAATGTCTCGAGGCCGTTGAATGTGAAATATGTCATCAATAAGGACATAAAAGAACAACATGTCCTAATAGAGACCGTGAACGAGTCCCTACTAGGAAGAACCAGCGTGGTATTTGTCGTTCAGAGGGACATAACAAAAAAAATTGTCTAATCAAAGCTCAACCTTCCAATGAAAATCGATAGTCAATTTTGTATATTGTTTGTGATGGCTTAAGTTGGTAATTTGATTATATTGAAATGTTTAAGTGCTTGTTATTGTTTGAACATATATGAAAGAGTTATTGTGAGTTTCAGAATAACACGACTAATTTTTTAAATTAGTCATTTGTAGTTTGTACATAAATGGATCTAGGTCCATTAGATCCTTCATTTTTACATCTCCAATCTACACACAGATCGTCGCGAACCTGGAGGGGTCAGGTAAACTTTTTTACATGTATACGTTAAATGTTCTTGAATAAATGTAGCATATATATATATATATATCAATTAATACGTTATCAATTATAAGGTGTACGAAACATTGCGCATGCGTCGAAGAAGTGGTTTCGTTGATCGAACAGTGTAGTACCGTTCAAGGATGATCTTATATCTTCGTTCTAGTGGGTTCTATGAGATTTCCTGCATAGCATTTTTCAGCCTTGATTGGGCTTTGATTACTGCATTCATAGAGAGATGGCGCCCTGAGACACATACATTTCACATGCAATGTGGTGAGTGCACAATTACACTCTAGGACATGCAGGTACATCCCGGCTTACCTATCAAAGGTATGCATGTGACGGGAACGACATATACAGACTATGCTGAGGTGTGTGAGAGGCTACTTGGTCAAACTCCTATTGTAGATGACATTATTAGTTGTAAACTTAAAGTTGAATGACTTGAACATAATTATAAGCTATAAATGATGACATCGATGAGGAATCGATGCAACGTTATATTCGATCATACATACTGCAACTTATCAGTGGTTTTCTATTCGTCAACAAGTTAAACCGATTTTTACATTTGATGTTTCTACCATTGCTTGAGGATTTCCAAATAGCTGGACAGTATAGTTGGGGGAGTGCCTGCTTGGTTTATTTGTACAGGGATTTGTGTCGTGGATCTCGCGCATGTGCACATGAGGTTGCAGGCGCGTCAATTCTCGTACAGTTGTGGGCATGGGACATATTTTCATTCATAGCACCAATGCGCCTAGGTGTTTTTAGAGTTCGACCGCGAATAGTGGATGGAGAACACATGCTTATGGACGTTCCATTGGGACATAGGTAATACAAATATTATTTCATAATTTCTATAATATTAACTTTATTTTCATTTTCTATAATTTATTGTTTTGTATACAGATGGCTCGATGCATTTTCGGTTATACAAAGTGCGACGCACACGTTACCAGCTTACCGTGATGCACTTGACTCGCAGAATGGGGATGACGTAGTGTGACAAGGTTATGCTCAAGTCATCGGGTCTCTTCCTAAATACTGTACTGACGGTCACGATAGTTGGTTATTGACGTATCCCCTAATTTGTTTCCACATAGTCGAGTGGCATCAACCAGAAAGGGTTACGAGACAATTCAAAATGACACAAGTCGTGCCAACAAACTGTGATTACAACACCTGAATGCGCCACATCGAATTGCGTATACACAATTAAGAGAATCGGGTGGCTTTTCATGCAACCTTTATACAAACGTGGGAAAATAGTGGTGCAGCATAGTCACAGCGGCACAAGAAGATGATCACCAAGACTGCATGACGTTGTATCGATCAGTTACTAGATGGTTCATTGGACACGACGGGGCTTTACCTGACTATTCGGTAAACTTGAAACTATTATTTTTCCCGAACAAGTAATATCTTAAATTGCGTGTATTAAACTCATGTTTTTATATTAGTATAACTTGGTGCATCGACTGGGGCAAGTGTTTATTGAGGATGGGCACGAGCAAGGTCTTCCTGCGCTTGATGAAGGCATTAAGATTTTAGACGAAGATGAAAGGCAAAGGTATACTCTATGGAATGATGGAATTGATGTCGAACATAACATAAATGAGTAAAATGAAAAGGAAGATGAAGAAAAGGATCAGAGCGAATCAAATATAGATGTGAGATAAAAAACAACATGAACATAGACTGTGGGGGAAAACACCAGACGTCCTCATCCACCACATCCATCTCGTCGGACTGAGATTGCTGCAGAGAGTAGCAGACGTTCTCCTCCACCACGTTCATCTCGTCCAAAAGCGAGAAAAACAAAGACTATTGGCGAGAGTAGTCAACGCTGATGTTCCTTTCGCTTAACCACATAAAAGAAGCCAAATGGTTCAACCTCCTATTTTTGGTAGCATTAGTACCAGAGGTGAGTCGAGTGAACCAGATGAAAAATATCAATTGACTCAACGACATTCAATGCAAGGTCAACAACCTCAACAACCTCCACCGAATGTACAAACACAACATCCAACCAAACATAAAGTACGTCTGATTTGCATCACGGAGCAACAACGTCAATGTAACCGTTCTAATAGACTTGTATGATGAGTTTTTTGATGTCGTGGTGGTTTTTTTTCTCAGTTTATATCTTAGGTGAATGAAGTTGATGTATACAACCTTTTCATGGAATGTACTTATTTTTCAAGAGATCATTATTGTTTTAATTTGAAATTCTAGATAAAGAAATAATGTGGTTTTGGCTTATAATTATTTTAATTTTCGTATCTTTTTTTTATCATCACGAGATAGAAGTAAGACAAAACTTTAAATGATGAGTTGCATAGTTACTATGGGTTGCACGGGTTATCCACCTTGCGATAAGTACGTGACATTTGCATGGGGTGCATGGTCTCTAGTGGGTATGCATGAGTTGTCCCCTCGAGATATGTGCATGACATTTGCATAAATTATCCACCTCGAGATACGTATCTGTCGTTTGCATTAGTTATCTACCTCGAGTTACATGCATGATGTTTGGATGGTTTGCATGGACTTCATCAGGTTATGTGGGTTGTTTACCTCGAAATACATGCTTCACATTCGAATGGTTTGCATGGATTGCATGAGGTTGTATGAGTTGTCCACATCTCGAGATATGTGTGTGACATTTGAATGGTTTGCACATGCATGACATTTCCATGTGTTGTCAACCACGAGATACATGTGACGTTTGCATTGGCTTTACCACCTTGAAACACGTGCGAGCCGTTTACATGATTTACTTGGATTTTACGAGGTTACATGGGGTGTCTACCTTGAAATACGTGCGTGACCTTTACATGGTTTGAATGGATTAGGCGAGGTTGTACCACCTCGAGATACGTGTGTGACATTTGCATGGATTGCAACAGGTCGCATGAGTTGCACCCCTTGAGATACGTGCGTGACTTTTGCATGAATTGCACAAAGTTGCATGGGTCGCGCCACCTTGACATATGTGCGTGGCATTTGCATGAATTCTCCACCTTAACATTCGTGCGTGACTTTGCATGGGTTGTCCACGTCGATATACATGCGTGTCATTTACATGGGTTGTATACCTCGAGATATGCGAGTGACGCGGGTTGTCCACCTTTATACGCACGTGTCGTTTGCATGGGTTCTCCGCCTCGATGTGCGATATTTGAGTTGAACAAATAACTCCTTTTCAAAATGAGTCATTCATAGAGTTTAGTATTTTGTATGGATAACTCCTTTTCAAAATGAGCTATTCATATAAGTTTCTTCCACCTCATCAACGATGCATGCCACCTCATCATCAATAGCTCCTTTTGACAAAGATTTATGCATTACTTTTGTAATTTTAAAGTAAGCCCCACTATTTGGTGAATAAAAAACTAATACCACATTATTTCATGAAAAACACTATGACTCTGTCATACATTACAATCGAGGTTGTGTTACCAAAGAAAAATTAAAAAATATCAAGTGAAGAAATCAAAAGTACAGTCATTGTCAATATTAATTGTCATCCAACCCTAACGATGATCGTCGTTGTGCGCCATTGACCATTGTTGTATAGGCTTCTCAATTAACCATTGCCATGCTTGCTAATTACATTCTTGATAGAATTCATTGTCGCATCAGATTTTCGAGGTTAGTATTGTGCCTTTGCTCGATATGCCATATTTTTAGATCAACATCTTTGAATTTTTTATTGAAGCAAATGGCGCAAACAAAACCTAAGAAAAGACCTTGGCTCGCACTAACCTACATTGGGATTAGTAAATGTGAAATTTGAGAATTTCATAAACTTAATTAAGTGACTGATTAAGTACTTTCATATTTTGTTTAGAGTTTATGTATTCAAGGTGGGACCCACGCATTATGGACTAGAGATCATAAGATATATTTTTTGTATGTTGTATGCTTAATATGTGTATTATAAGGTATTTTGTCGTGAAGTCGGGGTGTGTAAAGGTGTATCCTCATCTTGTCAAACTCGAGGTTGCAAGTGCGTTAGTATGACAAGAGAATTGGTATATAAGGGTTCAGTATGTCGCGGACAAAGTTAATATTGTTGGGGTTTTGGTATGCAAAAACTAGTGTATTGGACGTTTTATAAAGATGGACTATTTTATCGAAAGTTTGGTTCACTTTGGTGAAAAATTGGACAAAGCCGAAAGTCAAAACACATTAAAATATAAGTTTTATGGAATTAATAAATAAAAAAAATTAAGTTGTTGATAAGCAGAAGATGGTTAAACTAAACAACAAGTTCAAATGAAATGAATGTTTCATTTTATTTCAACAGGAAAAGAAAATGTTTCTTTCCCCAACCTTGTGAACTAGGTTTTTCACTCCGCGAACTCCTGATATCCAATTTTCATTCGATTTATGTTTGCAAAACTATAGAGCATCGTGAGACAACCAGCTCGAGCTAAGCTTCTGCGATGGAGACAAGGTATTCGACTTGAAATTTGGTAAATTCTCAATTCATGGCATTTTCCTCAATTCAATATAAATCCTCGCAATTTCTCAAATTTTTATGGGGTTTTGGTGAAGTGAATTGATATAATTTAATTGATAACTGTTTTTAAGATGTTTTGTAGTTAAAATTGATTTACTTCAAGATTTTGGAGAAATTGGATTATTGGTTTTGTCCAAATTGATTTCACGGGCTGTGAAAATATTTCGAATGTGGTAATGAGTGATTTCGTGGTGTTATTTGTTGAGTTTTGAGGATCTAATTGCGAAAATATTAATTTAGAGAAGTTTTTCAATACAAAATAAATAAAGTTTGTCTAGTTGGTAGACCATATTGGAAAATTGGAAAATTCATAACTTCTTCGTTGGTGATCCGATTTGAGTGTTCTTAGAATCTATGAAAATTAGGATATGAGTACTACAAGTCCCATTTGGGTTATTTTGAAAAATATTGAGGTTTTTAAGGTTAAGAAGTTACCCCAAGTTGGCTATTCGAAAGCCAGCTGAAACGGTTATATAAATTAATGTTTTTGGAAACTTTTCTTAAACATACTTTGGCCACAGTTCTCATTGAGTTTCGTGATTTGCTTTCACTTGAAGCCTTGACCCATAATATAATTGGGTATGCAAGGAAGCTATTAGAACCATTTTCAAGGTGATTCGACACTTTAGGAACCCAAAAAATTAAGCTCAAAATTCATTGGTTATAAGTAAACCCTACAGTGGTCTTTACTATTTATGGAATTTATTTTTGTACCTGCATTTGTGTTTAGTCTGCATTGCATTTCACATCATTCTTAGTCATGCATTCATGTTATTCCAGATGATGGTTCATTAGTGCTACAACTCACGAGCTAGACTTATAGCTAGGTTTGCTGACCATATAGATTGGACCATGGCAGACCTAAAGCACGCAAATATTTCGGTGAACATGCATTAAACTTATAATACAATTTTAGGTTCACTTTTGGGGTAGCAACCTATTAGTGAGCTTCGAATTGGAAATGAGGAATTTATGTTGTTACATAAATTTGTTGTTATTTGGAAATGCAATTGCATGTCTCCATATAATCGAACTAACGTATGTAGGAGTACAAAGAAGTCTAGGAGTTTACGTACCTGACATTTTTAAGTTGTTTTTGATGATGTCAGATTCTCTCTAAAGACAAGAAAAAAACAAACAAGACTCAAAGATCTTTGGTGATTGTTTTCAAGTTTTAAAGCTTAATTCATGTCGTAAATTGTTCTAATATATTGCTTAGGGTTTCAAGATGAGCGTAAGGCATGAAACACCTTAGTTAGGTGATAATATCATTATGAAATTGCTCAAAACGTGTTTTGAGACCTTAATGGTTTGGTTTTGGGTTATTTTAGGTTTGTAAAATTGTAAATGAAGTTTCAGGGATTAGAAGTTATATTATAAGTTTGAATTTGATATAAGTTATGAACTGTGAGGAGTTGTGAGTCCTTCTAGGCTTCTCCTTATTCTGCTATCGATTAAGTGGGTTTTTTGACAAGTAACTTTTGGGAGAGGAGCTGTCAAAATTTCTTACGACATACGGAGGATAATCTGTATGATTTCCTAATATGCTCCAATTAAGTGAAACAAGATTTGAGTTTCATCGATGATATAAATTTTAGTTTTGGAGTTCTTTTAGGATTAAAATTAAAAGTTAGTTGAGGTGCAAAGTTAATTGAATTGATTAGGTGCCCAATTAGGGGAATTAGGCTAAGTTAGGACTCAGTGAGACGAGCCATGACAGTAAGGGCGGATTGTATGCCACCAGCTCGATCAGAAATTAGACAAATGCCATATCTGCTAGTGACATGCTTTTGATTTTCCGAAAGAAACTAAGCCCAATCTTCAGTAGCCTTGCCTGGTACAATTAGAAAGGCTAAAGAAAATGAAAAGGCATCAGCATCAACTGGGCCTGCCACCAACAACTTCCCTTAATACTTCCCATACAAGTGTGTCCCATCAATTTGAATCATTGGCCTACAATACTTGAACCCCTCTATACAAGGCCCTAATGACCAGAAAAATAAAAAAAGGTATGAAAAACCTACATTTCGCAAAACATCCTTCTCAACCTTAGTGTCGAGATTTTGTTGAATTAAAATTGTAGCCCATTTTGGTAGCATATGGAAAGATTCATCCCAATCTCCAAATATCTTTGCAATAGCCTTTTATTTGGCTCACCACACCTTTAAATAACTCACATTGTATTGAAATTTGTCTTTTACCATTTGATGGAGCACGACAACAACAATCGATGGATCTTGTTGTACAACATTCTGCACTTGAACTGTAATGAGTCTAGAATCTAACTGAACGTGGCTTGGGTTTAGTCGTGCTAACATATAAGTATGTGATCTGTCATACTTTGCGATAAAAACCCACATGTGCCTTTATGTTGAATGGCCTTTAGACGTCATGGGCAACCTTGCTTAGAAAATTTACACACAATCAATAATTTTTCAAGTGCAGACTTCTTTACTTCAATTTGTTGTTTTCAGTCAATAGAATGTCCCTTGATTGTATGACTCAAATGGTCTTTACTTGGAAATCACATCTCCACGTACAAGTCTTGTTTGTTAATTGGAATCGACATGTCGCTGAACTCTAGTAATATAGAGGCAGGTTATGGTATCTATAAAAAAAAATCTGGTGGACCTATGTCATGTTAAACATTCTCTGACGATGTTTCAACTTTCAACTATATCCTATCTATCACTATCAACATTGATATCTCCAATAAAATAATTTGCGTTTTCATTTACTTCATGCAAAGGCTTAAATAGTACTCATCCTTGTTGAAAAACACATTAGTCAGATTCCTTGTGACCCGATCAAGACTTAGGGCTTTGCTACCTTTATGCACATAAGCATCCTCGCTTTTTCAACAAGGAAGAGTACCAACTGACTTGGGTTTCATCATACTTTTCCAACTTCAATCCACCTTCAATACAAATTGCAAGCCTAAAAAAACTCAACAAGAATTTTTACCATTACACAACAAAGAGAAAGAGAGACATAAACAGAGAAAGAAAGTCATGAGAGAGAAAGAAAGAGAGAAATAGAGCAAGAGAGGAGACATTTACATTTTTCGTGGAGTCGTAATAACAAAGGGGTGTGAGAAGAAGAAGATGACATGTGAGATTTAAATTTAGGGTCCAATTGAAGGAACGTTTTCAAAACTTGCCTTTAAAAGGCACGTTTTCAAAAAGTGTTTTCAATTTTTAGGTTAACTTTGTTTTCTAGCTGGTGGGTTGCTTGCTTGTATGGCAAAAACGTAGGTTGATTGGTCAAAAGAGGTTATAAGTGCAAATCTTCTGAGGTTGGGATAAAAAATGTAACGACCTAAAATCCTAAATTTATAATTTACAAAAATTTCGAACCTTCATTGATCCTAAGTCGCGATAAAGAGTCGTGGACTGGTGACGTACTTGAAGAATAAATAAAATAATTTTATTTGTGTTTCGTGTGCTTATGTGTTATAAATATTATCATGAATAGTTCTATTAAATTATATTAAATTCCTGCAACGACGAGACCTTCAACTATTAAATTAGTTGTAATGGGCTAAATAAGGTCTAAACAAGGTTGTTTGTGCTAAGTGTGTTGATTTTAGAGTCTTAAAGTAACCAGGATAGATCTCAACATTTAGATCTTCTTCTAAGTGAGTTGTGTTGACCCTTGTTCATTAGTGTCGTTTCAATCGAAGTAGGATGGAGAGATGAAATTGTATCTCATATAAAAGGAAAAGGAAAATAATTTTTTGACATTCTTTTGTTATATACATTGATGTAGATTCCTTTAAAACTCGTGGGGTCCACACATTTCAATCAAATCTACATCATTGTGTTGTAAATTGATGTCTCATATCAGATTATTATCTTTCCATGAAAAAAATGAAAGCAAATAAAGAAAGGGTTTAAACCCTATTTCTCTATCCCTAAAAAATCCCACTTCTCCAATGGACTACCGTTTTCGTCGTGGTGGTCAGACATGTGATCAACACCCACTCGATTGGCATCAATATGTGATAATCAAATCTCGATGCCTTTCTTTTCATCCAAGGGACCTTCTCTCTCTCTCTTACGGATTCAATGCAATGTTAGGGACTGAATTTTCTGAACGAGATTTGTTGATGGCGGAGCAGAAGCACAAAGCGAAGAAACTCCATTGATTCATGTAATTTCAATTCTCGAAGTGATTCAACATTAGCCATTTTACTTGTTTGGTGCGCAAGCTTTCCAACCTACCATCGCGATCTAACATATGCGTTTCTTATCGCTCAAGATTTTGCGTTGTTATGGAGAAAGCTCCTTGATACAAGCAAGGGTTGAAGGAGAGGGGTCCTGTACAAAAACCCTCAATTCCGAGTTCCTACCCCAAAAAAGGTATCTTTTGTAGCTTAATTGCTTTGAATTCATTTACATGTGAATGTATTTATAAAGTCCCAAGCAGTAGCTAAAGGTGCACACCAATTATTTGATAATGTTTCTCTGATAACAAAACCAACTTGTTTTTAACTTTGTTTTGTAGTTATCATTCAGTTTGCATTAGTAGAGAATGGTGAGCAAAGCATAACTTGCAAGTCTATTACACTCTCTCTCTCCCGTTGAGTTTTGTTGCGCGTATGGCTCAGCTCTTCTTCCCAACAACAAGCCTGACAAGGTTTAATTCATTTGTTGTTTGGTTTATTTCCACTTATTTCAACTTTGAGTCAATCTTTCTCTCTCAATTATGCTCTATTTGCTCATCCGAGTCTCCGTAGAGTCGCTTTTTCTTTTGGTCTCCACAAACCCTATTTTTTTGGTTGTTTCTTTTTGGATTACCTTTAATTCAACAACTAATTGGAACATTTTGTTGGTTTGGTGTGACTTTGGATCGTATTTATTTGTTTCTGATTGATTAATTTGTTGTTTGTTTAATTAGGTTTCAAGTTAAATTGTTTCTAATTGTGTTCTTTCCGTAGGGTCTTGCATTTTTAATTTGCATACGAAAAGCAAGTCGTCTAAACATTAATGTCTTAACGATTTCTCAAATTCAACAATGGATTGAGTTTTATTTGGTCACTACCCCCATCTCCAAGACATTCGACACCCTATTTTAAATTTTCCTTCTTCTTTTTTTTTGGTTGTTTAATTTCTTTCTTTCCAAATGTGTTGAATACAACATTGTGGGAAAGCCACTCCAGGAAACAATTATACCAAAGCTAGAACTAGAGAAGAAACCATCCAATGATGTATAATCTTGAAAACTGCTGAGTTTGTTGATCATTAAGGCATGAACGAAGAGGTGATCGCCTTAGCATAAAACGAATCAATTGAGGAATGATGATGACAAAGGCATGTCAATCATTCAATATAGAGAGCTTTGACTTGGTCTTCTTTGATTTTGATTGATTGTATCTCAAGGCTTCTAAAGATGATGATTTCCTTCAATGGATCATTTGTTTTTCAAACTAATTTTAATGAGTGCATGATTACCAATTCTCGGTTGAATTTCCATATTCCATTGTTAAATCGGTCATTATTATTTGTGTGAAGTTCCATATCTTTGAACTTCCCTTTCAGAACTTCAATATTTGAACCATTTAGTGCATAGCTTATTCATAAAAAATTAGAAATAATAATGCCCATACGAATTAGCGTTGATTATGAACAGATGACACGTGTCTCATGAAAATCATTTTAAACTTGGAAAGCCTTCTATTAACAGGAATCTCATAACATGATTTTATTTTTTTTGTTGCTTTCTTATCTTATCTCTTTCAATTTCTTTTTCAGACTTCTGATTGTGTAATATAAAGAGCATGACTATCTTATTGAGAATAATATGATGGTGGAAGTTTAAGTATCGTGTTTCTTATTGGTTGCTCTTGTAAGTGAATGTTGTCATTGTTGATATTGGCGCAGGTGTCGGCTAAATTTAGGGAAAGTGATTTTTCGCTACTTCATTGAATTGCTACACATAGTTATGTTATCTTTTCACTGATTGTCATCTCTTATTCTCTATATCAATTCACAATGTTCATTTCCTTAAACTTAAAGACTTTTATGCTTTTAGTTCCTAAGCTTTCATTAGTATACATTTGGCCCCTAAACTTTTGAGTTTTTATGTTTTTGATCTCCGAACTTTGAGTCTTTTTTTATGTTTTTAGGCACAATAAAATTTAAAAATAGCATTAAGTTGTTAAATGAAAATGTGGAATCCATATAACTAATTAGTTTTGTTTGAGCCAAAGCATCTCTTGTAAGATGAATGAGGCATCACTATTAATTAAAAAGTAAGGTTTAGGTAGGTCGTGGGTTGGACTCCAGTTGAAGTAAAAACAAGTAGTCTAATGATTGAAGTACCACCCTTGTTGGAGGTAGTCCTTATTAATTATCTCGACTAAGACAAAAGAAAAATTGCACTATTTTCTTGCCAGTAATGCATTTGTGTTTTTTTTGTGATAATACAATAATGCATTTGTTGGTCCTTAAAATGAACGAGTTAATTTGATGGATTGGATTGACGAACATGTCCCTATTTTTTGTCAAAGAAACATGTCCCTAATTGTGTCTTTGCTACTTTTCTCAATTTTTTTTCCTTTGACCAATAAAAGTTATATACTTGTATTAGATAAGAAAGACGCATGAATGCATAAGAGAATTTAAAAGGATGGATGCCTATTATATAGTTTGAATCAATTACAGAAGTAAATGTTCTTCGTGTTGGATGGTATTTTAGATGAAGGTCTATACTTATTGATATTGAAAATTATAAGAGGGATTCACTCATACAATCATCTCTCTATCATAATTCATGACAAGGTTTCACCTTCTTCACCAATTCAGCCATTACATCCTTCTACCCAATTTTTTCTTTTTGCTAATCTAGGCAATGGAATGACTAGGTTTACAAGAGCCTTTAAGGGTTTTCTTGTTTGCTTATACCAATGTTATATATCTTCATGGTCTTGCTAAATAGAATTTAGGGTTAAACTCAATATAACGAGAGCAAATCAGTGTTGAGGGCTCATACACTGTTGTACCAAATTGACTCACAAGTACAAAGTCAACAAATAAACCCATGTTTGGTTGTGAGACTTAAAAGTGGTAGATTTAATAAATGCTTTCAACCAATAATGAGTTATAAAATCCTTATAAAAATAGCCTTAAATAAATCATTTCAATGCTCTTGAGTCTTGACACTGTCATTCTTTTAATTAACCAAGCTAATGCTCGAACTCTCAATTTTCTCTTATCGAGGAATGTTTTAAGCTTTCTACGATTCTCTTTTTTTCTTTATTGAATCTTGTTCAATCAACTCATGCTCTCATCTTTCCATTGTGACTATGATTTCTCTAACTTGCCCATAATGGTTCAAGTATCCAATTTCTTATCCTTTAAAAACGTTGCTTCCTTCAATCTCTCTTTTGATTTGTCGTCGTTTGTATCTGTTGTTATCGCATGTCAGTTACTTAGTTTTGAGAGTTTTTTCTTCAAGGTTTCAATTTTAACGAGCTTTTTGGTATATTTAACTAAAATTCCTAAATTAAAATAATTCTTTGCTTCAATTTTAGAGCAAATTTTGCTTTTCTTCACTCATTATTTCATGGTTTTTTTTTTTTTTGGTTAAGAATGCAGCTTTTATAGGTGTTATTGACATCTGTAATGGTTTTTCTCTTTGCTTTTCCATTGACACTCGCATTCGTCATGCATCATCATCATTGCAAAGCCATCAACCCACCTGTTCAATTGAAGGAATCCACTTTTGAGTGACTCGAAAGCGGAAGACTGTCGTCTCGTCAACTAAGTTAGAGCACGTGGTGAGGGGTGTTGGAGATCTCTCCAGGAAGCTGCATGTGTGTTTTTTTTTCTTAATTGTGTGGTTTTGTTTGATGTACAGGGTGGTCTAAAAGTTTTATTGGTTGATTGATTTGTAGAGTTTTGTTTTTTTGGGTTTTGAAAGTTTTGTGTGTTTGTAGGTTTGCTTAGATGTGGGAAGAGTTGCAAATGAAAAAGGAAGATGCAAACCAAGGAAAAAGATTATAAATTGAAGATTTGGGCTAAAACAACCATTATGCACATGATCATGCAGACATTTCATACATTATCAACATGGCTTTAGTTTACTTGGAGACAGGAAAGGGTAGTTGAGACCATTTTAGTATAAATATAAATATATATTGATACATAAATCTGCGCTTGCTTAAAAATTTACTTTTGAGATGGTGAGGTCGATCAAGGATGATTTGTTTTTTGTTTTACTGTTATAAGTTGTGATTAATTTTTAAGAAAGATATGAGCACAATTGAAGAAAAATTAGATTTATACAATGAAAAATTATTGGTTGACCCAGTTTTGACACCTATATATTATGGTCATTTGAATTTTACATCGAGATGTGTGTGCACATGTTTTGAAGTGTGCTATGTAAAGTTCCACAACAACTTGGTGGTAAATGCAGGAATCAGAAGTGGGTTACTCTAGCAGTAGGTAAAAATAAATCAATTTTGACTTCTCGTGAGGTTAGCTTAGTTCCTCGAAAAAATGCTATGAACATTACAATATGCTGGAAATTTAGGTTTAGTTGAAGTTAGGAATGAAATGAGTTGGTTTGCTATTATAAGAAGAAAAAAAAATTATCAGATTCTCAACGACTTGGATTGATTTTCTTTTGGTCTATTAATTTGTTTTAGAGGAAGTGATTTGGTTGTGACCTTTATGGTATTTTCTACTTGCCTTTTATATTGTCTAACTTGTTTGGAGTCTTGAAAAAAGCTACTACTGGAAAAAAACATGTTCAATATCCTTGCTTAGTGCTTTAAGGACGCGTTTCATAGTTTATTTGCTTAGAATGCAAATGCAATTAAAGTAAATGTATTGCTTAACCAATTTAGCAAATCTTCAAGTTTAGTTGCTCCTCCAGTTGTTGAGTATTTCTAAGGTCTTGTACTTTCGCTTCCCATCAAACTAAATATGTAGAATGCAATATCGTTGATGCTTTATGACTTGCTAACAAGCTAACCTTTTTCTTTTCAACACAAGAGACTGCAAAACTTTTAGTTATTAGTTTTAATTTTGAGGTTCTTTGTTGTGCCGCGAAAGATCTTCCATTGACCCACGCCATTTCAATGTTGGTAGTGCCCGAGTTGATTGACCAATTAATTGCTATGAAGAAGTTGTTTTTGCCTTGCCTCTTATCAAATCATCCTCAGGTAATGACCGTTTTTCTAGTTAATCCAGTGTATCAAAGTCACAACAAGCCTTTTTTTTAATCCCCTATATGATGGGGCCTAAACGACATTGTATGCGCACGTAATTTAAGAGGAATTGCATTATTTAAAATGTTGTATGTGATAGATGTAAAAAACGTCGGGGTTAACCTTTTTTAGAATTGTGGTTTAAAAGATCATAATCTTATGTATTCTATTTTGTGTGTTTCTACTTTATGTTTATTTTAACTATAGCACCTGTTTAGGAAACTTCTACCTATACCTTATTCTCTATTTCTTCTCCATTTCTTTTCTTTGTTTTCATTTCACGTTGCAGGTAAGATCAATGAATTGATTGGGCTTTTCCTTTTTCTTGCGAGCATTTGCTTATACATTTAATCTATGTGCTCATCTTGAATAGATCATCCAATTTGGAAATTAAAGGATTGGAAATAATGTGATTACTCAAATGACCTATTAAATAGTTGTAGGGCCCGTAAAACTCTATAAATAACTCCACGTCAAGATGAAATTATTTTGTTGGAGCAAACATGGTTTTGTGACATTTATACAAACTCAATCATACTAACATGATGTAGAAAATTATTAAGGACTTGCAAGCATGTTTATGGGATTTTTTAGCATAGATGTTTATGGGATTTTGAGGCCTTATGAATCATACTTCTTTTCTCTTGCCTTTTTAACTCATAATATATCATCATTTTTTGAATAATTAAAATGCTTGTGTTGTGTTGCAGGCTGGTTAAATTGCCTTTTGAAGTTGCCAAAATTGATTATCTGAGATTGTTTGGACAAGTCTTGCTTACAAAATTCTCATATTTATTAATCAAGGCAAAGGTCCCATAAAAATAGAAAAACATTTAGAAACCTCTTTTTCAAGAAACTTCAAAATTATTAGAAAACGAAGGTATGCCAGCAAGCTCCTCATCATAGTCACCTTAAGTAAAAATATGGAGGCAACAGTTGAGTCAACAATTAGGCAAATATTGGAAACAATCATTTTGTTGCTAACGTCTTAAATATAAATGACGAGATTGTGTACCTTAACTTCTTCAGAGTTTCTTTTCCCAAATGTACGACTTCTGCAAAATAGAAAAAAAACTTTTAGAGCTCCCTCCAATTCCATTATCGAATTCGAGTAAAGCATGTTCGACATCTTTCTTTGTAAAGGATGAGGGATCTCCACCTTTAGACGATGATGGAAAAGAAGAAACAACGACATTGAAGGGGCAATTGAATGTAACACCTTTGACGACACTGCCACAAATAAGTTTCCAAATTGTTCAAATGATACCTAAACAACAAAAATCTAATTTTCTATGCAAAATTAACCCGTTCAAGTAGAAACCGTTAATATTCCGCACCACCAGTTGATTGCATCAATCTTGGATGTAGTGTCACAAGTTCATTTCTTAAATCTCTTTATTGCTTCGACGTCATTAAGCAACATAAACGGATAGACCCTGCTTATTACAATTAATAACTTATTATCATCATTTGACAAAAAAACAACTTATTATCATCAATCGAAGTATGGAGAACTAAAAGATCAACATTAATATATGCCTATCATTTGGGATGACATGAAAGAACAATAAGCGAATACAACTTAATTTATTCCACGTTTGAGGATCATTCATTGTTGCACATTTTTGCAATGGCATGACTCCATTTTGGAAATCTTTTCAATTTTAAGTGTAGGTCCAAAAATGTGGAATACATGGAATATGCGCTTACTTCATATTTTTTCACAAGAAATCACAACAAATATCTTACTTTTTTTATATTTTTGTCTATATAAAAAAATTAAATCAGTAGTTGTTAATTCCCCTTGTGCTATTCAGACGATGAAACTTTGTACCACAAATTAACGAATCAAATGATATATTACTAAACAAGTTTAGAATCAAATTGTTAATTGTTGTTTTTGATTGAAAATAAAATTTGAGATGTTAACAAACCAAACACATTCTATGAGATTTCAAAATAATTTTTTTTTAAGTTGAATAGATAATAAACATAATTTATAGGAAAATGTAGATATAAATATTTGAACTTTTCAAATTTTGTTGACATGTTATTGAAATTGAACTCCGGCGAGCGTAGCGAGCGGGTTCCCACCTGCGTAGCACGTCCAAAAAAACTAGTTCATCTAAAACCACAACTCACAACACCCAAAGAAAAAACGCAAGAGAGGAGAGGCGGCCATGGAGGAGGAGCCACAGACGGTGGCTACGACGGGCAGAGGAGGACCAGCGAGGGTCCAGCGACGCGTAAATGCAGCGCTCTAGCAGGCACGGACGAGGACCAGCATACGCGGAGCAGAGGTTCCAACAATTTGGACTGCTGAGGAACCCACGACCACCGAACCAGCTGCAGCGGCGCGGGACGACAGCGGCAGTGAGCCTTGGAGAAATCAGTGGTGGACGACGCGACGACGACGATGTTTGACGGTGGCATTGTTTGCAAAGAGGAGAAAAAGAAAAAAAAAAGAAAAAAAATAGAGAGGTTCCTTGCTAGACATGTAATATCAAAGGGGAATTGGAGTTGATGACTCCATTGAAGGCCATGGTGAGGCTCTAAACCACATTTGAAATTTAGATCCAAGTTAAATTTAGAAATTCATAGTTGTTGATGAATTTGAAGTGGTTTAATTATAAGAGTTGATTCTTAAGTGTCTTTCCCTTTGTCCATCTATTTAGCATTGGAATTGATTTGAATTTGTGAATTGTATTTTAAATGAGTCTTATCGATGATTTTTTTTTAGTTGTTATGGGTTGTTGCAATTTTGAAAATGTTTTATAAGCCGTTGATGAATTGAACTTGTTTTCGAAGGTTTCATACCTTTTCATACCTTGGAGATGGTTTTGGAAATTAATGCATTCCATCTATTTGATGAAATTGTCAAGAGAGACATTAACTTGTCCTTTTAACGAAATGCATGATTTTAAAGTGTAGTGGATTCTTTATCGAACTTTGTTTCTATAATTTCATTTAATCGAGTAATCATTGGTATGAATTTTGAGTCTCGATAGGATTGTAGCTAGTTTTTATCGGTTTGGGTAAAACCCTTTTGAAACGTTTCAAAGAGAGTTTGATCATTATTTCAAAGTCTTGAAATGATCGTTATCGCTCGCATTGGTTTCGATAAACCCATTTTGAATTGCTATTAAGTAAATGATTCTTCGCATATGCCTGTAGTCTTTTTGAAATATGTTTTAGTCTCAATTATCGAACGTGGTTGTGTTTCATATTCTTGAATGGAATTAGAGACTAAGTCGAGGCATGAAAGAAACTTTGATTGATTTCTTGAAATATGAACTTAATTAGTTTAAGTCATGGATTTTTAACTAAATGCTATGGTTTGGGAATTCTATATCGAACTTGACTCTTATGAAGTATTCGAATCTTTTGGTTGTGATTGGTCGACTGCATTTGATTTATGTTGGAAAACTAAGTTTTATGGGATTTTCCTTGTTTTGCTTCACCGCATGCTTGTTTTACTCGAATCATCATTTTTGATTTGAAGGAATAGTTATTAAAGTCAAGAAAGACTTAATTAACAAAATTAGGAATGGGAATAAGTTCCTCGTCACTTAAGCTATCCTAAACAAGTTCTAAACGAGTCTAAACCATATGCCTTAGACTTATATGCTTGTAGCTACGCGACAAGGACTTAGCTAAGCAATTCGGCGTAGGAATCGGTTTAAGATGCAGCGAGCGAGGTAAGTGGGGTTTACTTTATTATGAATCATGCTATGCTAGTAGATGAAACTTTGGGAGAGGATAATCGACAATAGGCTAAGGAGAGAAACAACAAAATCGGAGAACCAATTTGGTTTCATGCCTGGGAGGTCAACTATGGAGGCGATTTTCCTTGTAAGACGATTGTTAGAAAAATATAAAGAAAAGAAAAAAGATCTTCATATGGTATTCGTAGATTTAGAAAACGCATATGATAAGGTCCCTAGAGATGTTCTTTGGTGGGTTCTAGAAAGAAAAAGAGTGCATGCTAGATACATAGACACTATTAAGGATATGTATGATGGAGTAGTAACGAGTATAAAGACATTTGAAGGAGCTACAAAAGAATTTCCCATTACGATAGGACTACGTCAAGGATCGGCTTTAAGCCCATATCTATTTACTTTAGTTATAGATGAACTAAGTAGACATATTCAAGAGGATATACCATGGTGTATGCTATTTGCAGATGATATTGTCTTAGTGGATGAAACTAAAGATGGAGCGAATAGGAAATTAGAACTATGGAGGGATACATTAGAATCTAAATGCTTTAAATTGAGTAAGACGAAAATCGAATACATGCACTGTGAGTTTAGAAACACTAGACATCGAGATGATGGAGTGGTAAAATTAGGGGAATTAGATACCTAGGATCAATCCTACAAAATGATGGTAACATTGAGAATGATGTCATACATAGAATTCAAGCTGGATGGAAGAAATGGCGGAGTGCAACAGGGGTGATTTGTGATCGAAATGTTCCTACTAAGTTAAAAGAAAAATTTTATAGGACTACAATTAGGCCAACTATGCTCTATGAAAGTGAATGTTGGGCGGTAAAACAACAATTACATAAAATGAACGTAGCAGAAATGAGGATGCTTAGGTGGATGCGTGGTAAAACTCGTAAAGATAGAATTAGAAACATAGAAATTCAAAGACAAGTAGGAGTAGCACCATCTGATACAAAGATTAGGGAAGGGTGGTTACGATGCTTTGGTCACCTACAACGACGGCCTACAAATGCCCCAACTAGAAAACTTGACTCAATAGAAACCGTAGAAATTTGACGAGGTAAGGGCAGACTAAAGTTAACATGGGATGCATTAATTAGGAGGGATTTGAATGGTTTGCAAAGCTCACCTTCAATTGCACTTAATCGAGCACAATGGAAAAGTTTGATCCATGTAGCCGACAATTAATTTGGGACTGAGGCTATGTTGTTATTGTTGTTGTATGCTATGCTAGTAGATATGCTACGATCTTACTTCGGTAATTGTTCATGAATTACTTGGAATCTGTCTTGATTATCTTTCATTGAGATGCTTCTTATCGTGTCCTTTTGTTACTCTATTCTCTTGAATACCTGTGGAACTAATATGCGTGAATGATTTGAATTGGTACCTCAAACTGGAGGGCCAGAGGTATCTGACGACCTCCTTCCACTATGGCTCTGTATGAAGCCTTTGGCTTAGACTTGTGAACGCCATATTGTTTGATCCACAATATTGGGGGAAGGGTAAGCTAAGTTGGGAAAATAGGTACTCAGACTTGTGAACCTCATGTTGTCTAACCAATAACATTGGGGGAAGGATAAGTTAGGATCTATTGCTCGAATAGGATAATAGGTGCTCAGACTTGTGAACCTCATGTTATCTAACCAACAACATTGAGGGAAAGATAAGCTAGGCATATTTTCTGAATAGGATACTAGGTGATTTGACTTGTGAACCTCATGTTGTCTAACCTGTAACATCGGGGGAAGGATAAGCTATTGCCTACTGTCGATTGGAAAAATTAGTTGCCACTTCTCTTGACCCTATGGCATTCATTCTCATCGTTGATCCTTTTTGAATGGTCTTGTTGGGCATTTTTGCTTTTATCTTGCTATATATATTATTATGCTTGTTCATATTAATCTTGAATGCCTGAAAATTGATAATGGGTCTTATGACTTAAATTGTGGAAATCTAGTTTTGAATATAATATGTATTACTTGGATGATTGATGGATGATTGATGGTAGAGCGAACTATTGCTTTACTAAGCTCGTTGATGTTTTGCTCACCCCTATTTTCTCCCTAGGTACTTCAGTTGTCACGATAGGATTGCAAAAGGGAAGGTGTAGGAGAAACATGAAACCTTCTCATTTGCGTCTGAAATGGTTGTGGTTTATATCATTGTTTTCATCTTTAAACATGTATAACACAAGGGTTGAGTAGGGTTCTTAGTTGTGATGAAACTAGTTGTAGAATTAGATTTTAGACTTAGAAATTATGTATGTGAATGAATAAATGATATTACTATTGTATATACCTTGAACAGGTTTTGGAAGAGCATTTACAGGTGTTTTGGGATATTTGGATAGCTCAAAATACAAAGGAGACTATGCTGAAATTTCATTAGAAATGTAGAGTTAGAATAATTGAAAAATAATAAGTTAACTTAATAGTCCTTGAACTAGTTCTGCAATATTTTAATTGGTCTAAAAAATAGTTAGTCAATGTTTATAAGTTATTCTGGAGGTTAAGACTTACTAAGCTGTTACTTGGCTCAGCTCGATAATCGAGAAGGTTCAGTGGCGGTTTAGGCCGGGCGACCCTAGGTTGGGAATTGGGGTCGTTACAGTTGGTATCAGATTGTAGGTTAAGCGAGCCTAGAAACAATGTGGGCTAAGGGAACCTAGAGTCGAAAATTATTGGAGTCACATGTTAAGTTTCCCTTAAAAAAACCTAATGTGAGAAATAGGTTATGAAACTTAGTGACTTATATCACCTTAAGGATTTAGTTAGGAAAGGTTGGTCACCGTTTAGTGATTAACTCACTAGTGTATGCTTTTGGTTTGCATTGACTTAGTATTGCACAAGCGACTAAACTTAAGGTGTGAAATGACCACAATTAGTACCTAAAATTAGGTAATGTAGCCTAAAGAGAGAACATAGAAATGAGAATAGTTGGTGTTAGAAGAGTGAGACTTGATTCAATCACTTAAACTTTGTTAAGGTCAATGGTTTAGTTAATGAAATCACTAGTATGGGTTCTTGGTTTGCATCAACTTAGTATTTTACGAATAATTGATCTTATGGTGAGAACGAATAAATGAAATTGATAAAAGACTTGTTATGATGTTATTTATTACTTATATATAAAAATATATCGTTAACTATACGGTGAATGGTCTTCCTCTACTAGTTCGATTGTCTCAAGTGATTCCGAGAGCGGAGGATAATCTCAAGTTTCATCAGATGATATTGAGGATGATGGCGAGCGACGCAAGGAGATCAAGGTTGATTCTTTGAAGGGCTTTGCACGCACGTCACCAAAGTATGTGATGAGTACTGCAAGGAAGAATAAAAAGGGGATGATTAAGCTTTGATGGGAAACTACAAGAGTGATACGCCAGAGACATTGAAAACAATGAAGCTGAAATAGCTTAAGCAAGAAGCATGGGACTGAAAGAGCAGTGTATCACCACACTACGCATGAGAACATAAGTGGTGATGTGGTCACACTTCATGGAAATAATTCCACAAGGAAAGAAGCTTCTAGAAATTTTAAGATCTGAACTCATCATATTAAGTAAATGAGACCTAAGGGTACTTGAGTGCGAAAAAGAAAGGGGTTCATGAGACCTTGTCAAATAAAATTTATGGATCCGAGTTAGGATGCCAATAAATTCGTGTTCTAAATAGAACATTTAGCCGGGATGACTATAAGGTGAAATTTGAAACAACTAAAAACAAGTTGGGAATGACTCATGTAGTCTTAAATGCCTAACTCTTGGTTTAGAGTTACGAAATTATTGATTTTACTTGAAGGGTATAACTGTGGTTTTGGCTCCGTTGTTGTTTTAAGTTTGTTTTTCCTCAAAAAATGACTCTTTTGACTACTGAACTATGATTTTAGTTGAAAATTTGAATTTTGCATACAATGTCTTGATGAAATTACAAAGAAGGATGAATATATTAACATGTTTCGAAATGTAACTATTTATCTTCCTTGGTGTCTAGGAAGGAAGTGAAATGGATGTCAAAGGATTTTAAAATGGTTGTCGCAATGTTGCTATGACATTTACGAAATGAGCTTTAATTTTTAAAAGAGGGTTGAACTCGACTTATGAGCTTTCTAGTTGCTTGATCATTTGAAAGGTTGTTGATTTAAATAGGTCATTGAAATGAGTTTTACCCAACATATCTCGTTATGGTTGGGATTTTCTCGAATGACTGATTTTAAGCCGGTTTGGACTTAGCACGTGTTGCATGAATGAATTTTATTGAATTTAAAGTCTTTTGACTCAACGAGAGCTTAAAATATTGTTTTAAATTTAATTTAACATTTTGTGAATGCAATACACATTTTATGCGATCATGATTTACATTTTAAATCACATCGAACAAAATCAATTAATTTGTAAAGATTTTACGCTAGCTCGAAATGCAAGGAAGGTATGATTTTTTTGCTAGAAAAGAATAAGATTTTAAAAAGTCTAAATTTTAATCGACTTCTTAATAAAAGAAACATGTTTCTTAAGTTTAAATTGATCTTGCACAAAGAAAGTTAAATCTAAACAAGTTAATAATAATTATATTATTAAAATTAGGGATCCCAATTTAAGATTTAACCATGATATAACTAGTTCGTACAAGATTAGTAGTATGACACTTAAGGAAGGGAATGATATTCCAATCTACCTATGATCAATCGGATGAGGAAATATAAGAATGAGTAGTGAGTATCATGATCTAGTTAAATGAATAATGAGTGAACAATTAAAATTGGGGATCCTAAATATATCAGGATCGACGTTTGACAAAATCGAAATGAAATTCGATAATATCATTTAAATTAAACAAATATAGTATTGAAGCTTAATGCGATGAGAACTTGAAATAATATTCAATAGACTTAGAACGACGATGGGATATGAGTACTCCATGAAGCTACTGGGAAGAAATGTGTACATAGATCCCGCGAAAAATCTCATTGTGTGCTTGAGAACCATAAACTGTCAACGGTTGACATGGATTTAGAGGAGAAAGATAACTTGAGAAGACAAGAATGGGCTCCTCAAAGTGAAGGATTCACCGATGGTGACTAAAATTTGTTAAGAATGGTTGTCTAAGGTTGCTTACTTTGTTCGACTTTACCGGGGGGATTAACAATATAAATTGAGCGGTTTACATATATAGCCAGGGCCGTAGGGATAGATGGTGTGTCAGTGTTCATTACCTCGGATCGCGATTCATCTATTGCTGTCATGCGGTGACAGGGTTATTTTGCTACTTGGTTGTGGTAGGGGTTACATACATGGATTGGGCACCATGTTGCACCTCGGTATGACTTTTTAGTATAGTATTTAGATTGTGCAATTGATCCTTGATTTAGGGATATGCTTAAGTTTGTATTATGACTTCAGCGGTAAGTGTGAAACATTATCAATCTTGGTGCGTGATTGATGTAACACTAGCGGTTTAGCTAAACCAATATGATACAAAATGACTCTCAGGGAGAGGCTAGAAAAATCTTTGGTTAGTGAGACCAAGGTCATGACATCCAACCGATGGAATTGACAACTACTTATGAATCACAAAAGGGAGGACAAACAGATTAGACAACATGCTGAGTGACATCAAACAAACTGAAGGTCATATGGACCGCCACTAGAGAGCATGAAAAATAAAGATGGAGGACACTATAGGTTTGGGGTTTGGAAAGAAGTTATATCCAGAAACTTCCTTAACTGAGAACATACTTCTTTTCAATTTCGAGGACGAAATTTCCTAAATTTAGGATATTGTAATGACCCCAAATCCTAAATTTACAATTTACTAGAATTTTGAACCTTTAGTGATCCTAAGTCACAACTAGGAGTCGTGGACTGGCGACATGCTCGAAGAATAAATAAAATAATTTTATTTGTGTTTGGTGTGCTACTATGTGTTATAAATATTATCGTGAATAGTTCGACTAAATTATATTAAATTCGCGCAACGACGGGACCTTAAACTATTAATTAGGTGTAATGGGCTAAATAAGGTCTAAACAAGGTTATGTGTGCTAAGCGTGTTGATTTTAGAGTCATAGAGTGACTGGGACAGATCTCAACTTTTAGATTTACTTCTAAGTGAGTTGTGTTGACCCTTGATCATTAGTATCGTTTCAATCGAGGTAGGATGGAGAGATGAGATTGTATCTCACATAAAAAGAAAAAAAAGAAAGCAAATAAAAAAATAGGTTTAAACCCTATTTTCATCTAAAACTACAATGTACAACACCCAAAGAAGAACGAACGAGAGGAGAGGCGGCCATGGAGGAGGAGCCACGGACGACAATTGCGACGGGTAGAGGAGGACCGACGAGGGTCCAACGACGTGAAAATGCAGCGCTCCAGCAGGAACGGACGAGGACCAGCATACGCGGAGCAACAGGTCCAGCAGCGCGACCGGCAAGGAACCCACGACCATCGAACCAACATCAGCGACCCATAGAGAAATCAGTGGTGTGACGATGGGACGATGACAATATTTGACGATGGTGTTGTTTGTGAATAGGGGAAACAGAAAAAAAAAAGAAAAGATAGAGAGGTTCCTTGCCAGACATGTAATCTCAAAGGGGAATTGGAGTTGATGGCTCCGTTGAAGGCCATGGTGAGGCTCTAAACCACATTTGAAATTTAAATCCAAGTCAAATTTAGAAATTCATAGTTGTTGATGAATTTGAAGTGGTTTAATTAGAAGAGTTGATTCTTAAGGGTCTTTCCCCTTGTCCATCTATTTAGCATTGAAATGGATTTGGATTTGTGAATTGTATTTTAAATTAGTCTTATCGACGATTTTTTTTAGTTGTTATGGGTTGTTGCAATTCATGAAATCTTTTTACATGTTGTAGACGAATCGAACTTGTTTCCGAAGGTTTCATACCTTGGAGATGGTTTTGGAAATTAATGCATTCCATCTGTTTGATGAGATTGTCAAGAGAGACATTAACTTGTCCTTTTAATGAAATGCATGAGAAAGCATGATTTTAAAGTGTAGTGGATTCTTTATCGAACTTTGTTTCTATGATTTCACATTGGAATGACTTTCGAGTCTCGAAAGTATTATAGCTAGTTTGCATTGGTTTGGGTAAAATAATTTTGAAACGTTTTAAAGAGAATTCACTCATTATTTTAAAGTCTTGAAATGATTGTTATTGTTTGCATTGGTTTCGATCAAAACTATTTTAAATCGCTATTAAGTAAATGATTCTTCACATATGACTTGTAGTCTTTTTGAAATATGTTTTAGTCTCAATTATCGAATGTGGTTGTGTTTCATATTCTTGAATGGAATTAGAAACTAAGTCGAGGCATGAAAGAAACTTTGATTGATTTCTTGAAATATGAAATTAATTAGTTTAAGTCATGAGTTTTTGATTAAATGTTATGATTTGGGAATTCTATATCAAACTTGACTTTTCTGACGTGATTCAAATCTTTTGGTTGTGATTAGTAGATAGCATTTGATTTATGTTGGAAAACCAAGTTTTATGGAATTTTTCTTGTTTTGTTTCATCGCATGCTTGTTTTATTTGAATCGTCGTTTTTGATTTGAAGGAATGGTTATTAAAGTCAAGAAAGATTTAATTAACAAAATTAGGAATGAGAATAAGTTCCTAGTCTTTTAAGTTATCCTAAACAAGTTCTAAAAGAGTCTAAAACATAAGTGTTATACTTATACGCTTGTAGATACGCGACGAGGACTTAGCTAAGCAATTCGGAGTAGGAATCAGTTTAAGTAGACGCGGCAAGCGATGCAAGTGGGGTTCACTCTATTATAAATCATGTCATGCTAGTAGATATGCTAGGATTCTACTTCAGTAATTGTTCATGAATTACTTGGAATCTGCCTTGATTATATTTAATTGATATGCTTCTTTTCATGTCCCTTTGTTAATCTATTCCCTTGAATGCCTATGGAACTGATATACGTGAATGATTTGAATTGGTGCTTTGGAGTGGAGGGCCGGAGGCATTTCGTGACCTCCCTCCACTATGGCTCTACAAAGCCGTTGACTTAGACTATTGAACTCCACATTGTCTTATTTGCAGTGTTGGGGGAAAGATAAGCTAAGTTAGGGCAATAGTACTCAAACTTGTGAACATCATGTTATCTAACTAATAATGGTGGGGGAAGGATAAGCTAGGACCTATTGTTCGAATAGGATAATAGGTGCTCAGACTTGTGTCATGTTATCTAACCAACAACATTGAGGGAAGGATAAACTAGGCCTATTTTCTAAATAGGAAACTAGGTGATTTGACTTGTGAACCTCATGTTGTCTAACTCGCAACATCGGGGGAAGGATAAGCTATTGCCTATTACCGATTGGACTTATCAATTGCCACTTCTCTTAAGTCTAAGAGGTTCATTCTCATCGTTGATGCTTGTTGAATTGTCTTGTTGGGCATTTTTGCTTTTATTTTACTATATATATTATTATGCTTATTTATATTAATCTTGAATCCCTTGAAATTGATAATGGGTCTTATGACTTAAATTGTGGAAATCTTGTTCTGAATATAATAGGTATTACTTGGATGATTGATGGTAGAGCGAACTACTGCTTTACTGAGCCCGTTAATGTTTTGCTCACCCTAGTTTTCTCCCTAGGTACCTCAGCCGTTGCAATAGGATTGCAAAAAGGAAGGCGTAGGAGAAACATGAAACCTTCTCATTTGCGTATGAAACGGTTGTGGTTTATATCATTGTTTTCATATTTAAACATGTATAACACAAGGGTTGGCTATGGTATTTAGTTGTGATGAAACTAGTTGTAAAATTAAATGTTAAGACTTAGAAATTATGTATGTGAATGGATAGATGATATTACTATTGAATATACCTTGCATAGGTTTTGGAAGAAAATTTACAGGTGTTTTGAGATTTTTGGGTAGCTCAAAATAAAAAGGAGACTTTGCCGAAATCTCGTTAGAAATGTTGAGTTAGAATAATTGAAAAATAATAAGTTGACTTAATAGGCTTTGAACTAATTCTGCAAAATTTTAATTAGCCTAGAAAATAGTTAGTCAATGTTTATAAGTTATTTCTCAGGTTAAGGCTTACTAAGTTGTCGCTTGGCTTGGCTCGATAATTGAGAGGGTTAAGTGGTGGTTTAGGCTGGGCGACCATAGGTTGGGAATTAGAGTTGCACAAAAAGTGTACATTTTTTTTTGCTGCAAACGAACATATATGCGAAAAATCCCTTTTGTTCAAAAACAATTTTTTTGGTATTTAATTGAAGCTCTTCCCTGTTTTGAAATAAGAAATGCATGACTTGGGTTTTGATCTTGTTAATAAAAGTTTTTTAAAACAAATTTTCATGTTATTGAAAAGTGGTTTGAAATGCAATGAACTTTTGTCAAATTTATGTGTATAAATTTGTTGTATCTTTGTTGTTATTGTTGGTGGGTGGTGGTGTTGACTTCTATAAGGAGAGTGTATGTGGTTGGGCGAAGGAGAAGAGCTCGAGTAGCTTTCATAAGGAGAGCACCAGAGTTCCGCATTGCAGAATCTTATCCTCTCGATGACGGAGCACTCCTTATGACACAACCTTGTTTTTAAAAATAAAATTTAAAGGGTTATTTTGGTTTTTCAGGTTCTAATCCTATCCAATGGAACTTGAAACACTTTGAATTGGGTAAATTGGATAGCATGGAATTAGGAGGTCTTTGAATTGGTTAAATTGGATAGCATTGAATTAGGAGGTCGTAGTCGGGTGACCACATGCGAGCATGCCAATGATAACTCAAATGGTTATTGACTCATTCAATGATTTATAGTAGTAATAAGTACGAGGTCTATCCTCAAGGACTTCTCGAAAACAATGAGCAATAAACAAAGCAAAGCATGAAGGCGCAAGGCAACACTCATAATTTCCAAATTTAGTAATTAGTACTCATATCGAGATTAAATTGGTAATATGCATGGTACTTGTGTATTTGTGTGAATAATTTTGTATTATAAAGTCAAACAATGAAAAATGACACTTTAGTAAATAACACACATAAAGGATGAATTACTCATGGGCCTAATGATGGTCTTAGAACTAAAAGAGATTAAAATGTGATGTAAGGCTTTGATTGGTCAACCAAAACCTAATCTCATGAGCTTACTGGTTGAGCTTACAGTTTAAGCCACATTAAAGGCCCGTAATCACTTTGGTTTTAAAATAAACGGTGGAGAGAATTTGAGGAGGAAACCCTAGAAGGATGGTGGTGTCGCGCTGAACGACACCAACAATAGTCTCAAATTGATTTGCAGTAGTGGTAAGCAGGGTGGAATCCGCAGGGATTAGGATGTACGTTTTTAGTCTTTGAAAAAAATGTGGTTTTTTTGAAAACAAAAATTCAATTGCACTAAGAATTAAATAATAAGAAAACAAAACTTGTTGCTTAGAAAACGAAAATAAATAAATGGGAAAATCTAGACCAAAGTGTAAATCGAAACTCAAGGGATTAGATTCGTTCTGTCGGTTTTTTAAAAATTGCTTTGGTATGAATTTTTGTAGATAGGCTTATAGTGACTCTTGTCACCTCATTCTCCTCCTGTCAATGGAGGGTACGTGCGACACAATAACATATTAACTAGACTTGTAAAATCTTGAGTGCTCCATAAATTTTCAACAAACTAGCAGCAATATGAAAAGTCAATAATTAGACGGTGTTTTGTAGCATATTTTAGGGTGATTTTGGATGTAAAAGATTATATTACACATAGTTTTCTCTTATTTTTGTGATTTCAAGCTATAATTAGATTATGTGAAGAAATGAAAGAAAAAAAGGAAGAAAATGAAGAATTTATTCAAGTGAAGAAAGTGCACAGCGAATCAAAAGCGAATCAAGAATGAACTAGAGATCACTGTTGGCGAATCAACAAAAAATCAATGTTTATAGACGAATCGCCAGACAAATTAGTGGTGGATAGAGGCTCATTTTCACCAATGTGTCCAGCGAATGAGGATTTAAGTGGAATCGGTAACGATTCGCTGAGGTTGATTTTGAGAATATTAGATAACTACAAGGAGTTGTAGTTAGTTTGGGATATTTAATAACTGGAATACTATATATATAAAGAAAGTACGAGAAGTATGGACAAAAAGGTAAATTTCATTACCACTCGAATAAAGTATGGGCAAAAAGGTAAATTTCATTACCACTCGAAAATTTGTGCAATTTGGATTAGGTTGAATTAATTTATTAATATTAAAAGAAAGTACGAGAAGTATGGGCAAAAATGTAAATTTTATTAACACTCAAATAAAGTATGGACAAAAAGGTAAATTTCATTACCACTTAAAAATTTGTGCAATTTGGATTAGGTTGAATTAATTTATTAATTTTAAGGGAAGAGCAAAGAGGTAAATTTTATTAGCACTCAAATAAAGTATGACCAAAAAGGTAAATTTCATTACCACTCAAAAATTTGTGATTCATACTTTTATATATATGATAGATATATATAGTATCGTGCCGCATGAAGATTGCGCGAGAGAAAAAGAAAAAGAAAAAGAAAAAAAGACAACCGAAGGTTTTTCGCTTTTACTCTTGTTGCCCTTTAACCATTGGGTTGGGCCTCCCACTTTGGTTGGTAACATGGCCTTGAAGTTCAATGTGGTAGCATTTCATTTTTCATTACAAAAAAATAATAATTATACTTGAACTCCATAGATACACAGACATTTTTCTTTGGGCAAAACGGCCAAATTGGGCCCTTCAACTCTCAACGAGTTTCCAACTCGGTTCTTAAACTAAAAACTCTCTTCTAAATCATTCCCTTTGCCTAAAGTTTAAAGTAGCACTGTTTGTGGGTTAATTTCACTGATGGTCACTCAAGTTTGCAGTTTGTAACACTTTGGTCACTAAACTTTCATTTGTCCCAAATATATCACTAAACTTTACAAAACGTTTCAACAAAGTCACTCCGACCACTCTCCGATCAAAAACCCACCGGAGCTGCTGACGTGGCGCCACGTGGGATTTCATGGGAAGTCACTTAACTTGTTAAGTGATGACATGGCATGCCACATACACACCCGCCCACCCACCCACCCCACCCCACCCTTAGTTCACCCCACCACCATTAAACAAATTTCTATTCTTCCTCTCCAACCCCCGATTTTTTTTTCCTATTTGAATCGGCTTGCTCTCTCTCTCTCGCGAATCCTCTCGCGGTTGTGCTCTCCAACCCCCTGGATCGTCTTCTTCGCCGTGCTCTCTCTCTTGCGGTCGTGCTCTCCCCTCCCCCTCCCCCAACTGGTTCGTCTTCTTCCCCGTGTTCTTCGCCGTGCTCCTTGTCTTGGCAATTAGTGAATCCACCAAAGCTCCATCAGCGCAGGAAAACATACAATCAATCAGATATTTTGATGAATTGACAACAATAGCAAATGAACTCTATGAATGGTTGAATTATCCACGAACAGTTCTTTAATAATGACATTTGTGAACTCAGTCATTGACTTGGTCAATGAACTTGCTGGGAGGATGAAAGAAGACGAACCAGTTGGGGGAGGGGGAGGGGAGAGTACGACCGCGAGAGAGGAACAGCGAGAGAGAGAGCACGGCGAAGAAGACGATCCAGGGGGTTGGAGAGCACGACCGTGAGAGGATTCGCGAGAGAGAGAGCAAGCCGATTCAAAGAGGAAAAAAAAATCAGGGGGTTGAAGAGGAAGAATAGAAATTTGTTTAATGGTGGAGGGGTGAACTAAGGGTGGGGTGGGGTGGGTGGGTGGGTGTGTATGTGGCATGTCATGTCATCACTTAACAAGTTAAGTGACCTCCCATGAAATCCCACGTGGCGCCACGTCAGCAGCGCCCGTGGGTTTTTGACCGGAGAGTGGTCGGAGTGACTTTGTTGAAACGTTTTGTAAAGTTGAGTGATATATTTGGGACAAATGAAAGTTTAGTGACCAAAATGTTACAAACTGCAAACTTGAGTGACCATCGGTGAAATTAACCCCACTGTTTGTATGTGTGATTGTAGTATTTTCGTGAAGGGTGTCAATTTTTTGGACGGGTCTCTTAATATAAACGAACATTTGTGTTATTCAACTTCGACCCGATTTTAATTTGGAGAGAGTACCTTGCCCCGACCAAATTTACTTCAAATCTGATTTGTCCAAATATCTGGATTTGTCGACTATTATAAAATTATTTTGTTATAAGCTTTTTTAATTAATAAAATTATTGTAAATTCTTAGCAATATAACCTTCTCAGACATAATTTTAATGATCAAATTGTAGTTATTATTTTAATATATAAGAAATAATAATGGTTTTTGTTAAAAGACAAAACGCGTAATGTTGTCTCGAGTAGTACATTTAGCTAAGTCTCGAAATTGAAATAGTTCATTTCTATAAACACTCCAAGTAAGCCAAAAAGGATCAAAAGCCAACAACGCAAAACTTGCACCAGAAAACCCCTGCAACCGTCCTCGTACGAAAGCCGATGGAACACATGCCCGATCCCCAATCTCGCAGCCTCAAATCACAAAAAAAAAAAAAAAAGAAAAAAGAAAAAGAAACGACTTCATGCACATATTCGAGATTAGCGATTTTGCCAAGTAATGAAGTTGGTAAACCCAGTAGAGTCCGAAGTTAAATGACTTCAAGTTAAGATGCAACATCTCCAAGAGGTTAATTGTTAGGGAGGAGTAACTGAATCATGCACAAGGAAAGAAACAATTTTAATGTAGATTTGGAAAGCACACCATCAATTGCACTAAATCAAGCGCAATGGAAGAGTTTGATCCATGTAGCCGACCCCAACTAATTTGGGGTCGAGGCTAGTTGTTGTTGTTGTTGTTGTTTCAAAGAGACCTATCATTGGTAAGCAAAAACAGCATAAGCAGGATTACTCAGCAGGTAAGGAGAAAGTGGCTTTCCAGTCCCAAATTTATAACGAAAACGGCGTGAACATTGAAAATTGAGAAATAGTTTAGAACCTGCCATGTATGAACCAGTTGGCGGTACAGCAAGCATAGTTCAGTCAATGTCTTCAACATATTTCTTTCGCTCTCGGTAAATAGCCCTAGCACTATTATACTTTGGTTGATATTCGGATAACAAGCCCTTGGCCTGCAGAATATAAGAGGAAGATGGTAAAGTTACTCCTTTATAAATGACATTACATAGGTATATTGCAGAGAAATCATGTGTTTAAAAATAAATACATAATTTTTTATAACTTCAATGATCAACGCTGCACATATGTTCCAATGCATATGTTACCAGTGCCCGGCTAACAGAATTCTCAAAATTTTCATAGTCTCTCCAAAGCTGTTCCAAGTGATGAGTAGGAGTTACAATAGCTCTTTGGTATGCTTTCCTTATAGAAGTCATCCTTTGTGATCCTTCCTGTGCAGTTGTAGCCTGCTGAAATATCTTATAAGTGATGTGCAAAGATGTAAAAGTTCCAATACATAATTAAATGCCTTGTTCACAGGAAAGTAATATTAATAAGCACACCGGGAGGGCCTTCAAAAACGTGATGTACTCCATCCACAAGGGGCCAGACGCAATGTCAGTTCCTAATAGCAAAAAATTAACAAGAAGTTACCAATACAAACTTGCAAATTATAATTCAAAATATAATTGTAAAATAATATGGTATTTTGATTTGAAATACAATAAACAGAAAAAAATTCAGCCCCGAAATTCAATCAACAATAAAAAATTATATGTCAAAAAACTAAAATGTATAAAAACTCAACCAACAACCATAAAAGTAATTTGACTGAGACTTTAGAAACATGACCTCAGCATGTATTCAAAGCTTAAACATTAAAGAAATCCTAATAGGGACTTTAAGGAGAAGAGATTAATCCAGTAAAAATAGTGGCCCAAATAAAAGACGAATTTAAAGCTTAAATGTTACTCATACCAATGTAATTGAGCATAAACTCAAAGGCTTTCTTTGACTCTTCTTGGCCTTCAGCGGCCTTCTTTTCATTTACTTTTCTTATGAACTGAATATAGCATCGCCGCATGTAATTAAGAACACATTTTACACACATAAACGAGCTTTTTCCAACTACCCTTTTTTAAAACATAAAAAATAGGGGGTCTAAATACTCTAATGTTACCATGTTTTTATAATGTGATTGCTTTTGTTAATCAAAAGAGTTTGTGCTCCCATAGTAATAATAAAAATAAAAATCCTATATCTTCATAAGCATTCTGATAAAGCAAAGTCATGACATTGAGCAACTTTATTTAAGAAGAGTTTTGTCCCTACCAAAGAGATATATGAAGGCGAGTTCAAGTAAACACCGGCTGAATATCTGTTTTACAGCATCATCATTTTTCACAGCCATATACGCCTCCACATATTGCTTCCAATATTTAGCCTGCATCAAGAGGAAAAAAGTTGATCATGTTGGATGGTCATTAGAGAGCCAAAAGTCCCAAAACTGAATGCCCTCCTGGAATCTAGTTACCAAAGGGCAAAGACCATCATTATTTGAGTAGTGGTACCCAAACTGCTCGTGCCAAAGGTAAATTAAAAAAAAAAAACCTTAGTTAAGATTCCAAGTGCATTCCAAAGTATACAAGTACAAGATCATAATTAGACCTGAAAGGCTGAAAGATACAATAGAAGAGCGATCGAGCAATTCCAATACCTAATCATGTGCATCCCTATTATGTATGTGGAGAGTTACGACTCGCAATCAAATACGAGAAAGAAAATAATGCAAATGCATAAATGCCTGTGTGAGAAAAGCAAGCACCAACAAATCAACGAGACTCGTACCGAAAACTCCCACAAAACAAAGCATTTATACCGATACCGTTCCGAAAACCAAACCCGTCACACAGTGGACTACACAAACCCAACAATACTCCCACTCATTGAACGATGTTCAAGCACATCCCAAGCCAAGCAAATCCACGCTCGGATGCTCAGGCGCCGCATTTTTTCGATTCATCCTACTACGCCAATGAGACTCTTCACCCTCTACGCGCCGAGCGATTTCTCACCGAGTTTGGATTACGCTCGCAAGGTGTTTGATCAAATGCCCGAACCAAATGTGTACTCTTGGAATAAATCTTATGTGTTGCAAGAATCGGATGAAGGGATGATTATTGCTTTGGAGTAACGTTAGAGAGAGACGTGAGAGAAGAGGAAGAAGAGATCGGGGAAGCACGAGACGCAGGAGAAAGAGAGAGACGTGAGAGAAGAGGAAGAAAAGATCAATCTTCTGTGTTGCAAGAATCGGATGAAGGGAGGATCATTGTTGGAGTAACGTTAGGGAGAGACGTGAGAGAAGAGGAAGAAGAGATCAGGGAAGCACGAGATGCAGGAGAAAGAGAAAGACGTGAGAGAAGAGGTTGAAAAGATAAGGGAAGCACGAGACGGAGGAGAAAAAATTGTATTGGATAGGAACGCACGAAAAAAAATTGTGTGGAAGGGGGACAAAAAAGTAAATTTGCTTACGACTCAAAAATTGGTGATTCGTGCTTTTATATATATGATAGATATATATGAACCTTAGGTTGAAAATCAATTGCCTTTGAGTATCATATATCATATTTTATTGCTTTTGGAGCCATATTATTCCATTTTTATTATGTTTTAGCTTAGATTTATTGTTCATTGCTTTTAGAGATGATTTGAAGATTTAAAGTATTCATAAGAGATATTTATTTGTCTTTTATTTATTTTATTGTGATGTTTATTATGAATATGAGTAAGTTGTTTATTAATCTAAACAAAGTCAGAACATTAATTTGATCCATTTTGTATCGTAGTCATAATGAAGATTGATTTGTACTTAATGCTTTAGACAAATTGTATTCTTCAATTTATTGATTTAATAGATTATTATTTGCGCATTATAATAATGAAGCTTTGTGTTACATGCATAGTCTATAATGTGTATTGTGATATTTGCATTTAATATCTAGTTCACGTAGTAACTAGGATTGTTTAAAGAGGTCTTTTACTATTTAGATGCCCTAGATGAATTGAGATCTAAATTTAATATTGAAGTAGCTTTCAGAAGGTATTAGGCTTAGTAGTTTGAAGTTTTCGCAGAACTTAATATTGTTTTATTGTCTAATTTCTCTGACCTTTCGAATGATTAATTTAATAAAATTAAGATGTAACTTTTCCATTGATATAAGGAGAACAGATGGTTTGATAAAGACTATCAACTTACTTATGATTTGAGTTTAATGATTCGAAAATACTTTATAAAAAATTAAAATATAATTATGACTATGATTTAAGTAATATGTTTGGATACAAAATTGATTAATGTTTTATTTTTCTAGATATTTGTTTAGATGTTTGTTTTCTATCGAATTGAATTGATTTGAATGTAGTGAACTTGATTTGTGTTAGTTTAAGTTTGTTTAATTAATTATTATAGTTTAATTAAATAATTTTAAATTTTGTTTTAATTAAATTAATTAAAGTAAAGTAAAAATAATAAAACACTTGGAAAACTTTTTTCCTAAAGAAGTTTGCAAAATCCATGTGGAGACGATCTCTCTTATCACTACTACAAATAATAAAGACATATGAGAATATTATTGTACGCGCTTGACATGTATAATTTTTGGCGCAGTTGCTGGGGGTTTTTACATAATTTATTAGGAGTTCGATACATTGTATGGCCTACCCACTTCATCGTTCTAATTCCGCATGATCTCCATATCCGTTTGATTCTGAGGTAGATAGGACTTTCAATGGTAATATAAAACAATAAAAATGTAAGGAACACTAAGCTACTGCAATGGAAGCCAATAATAACATTAATAATAATAATGACAATAGAGAACTTACTTTTAGGCAAGCCAATTAAAATATCACAGTTTACGAACCAATATGTATTGCTTACCTGAGGGATTTCCTGAATTTGAACTAAGATTTGGATTTATTAGTGCTCTACCTAACTTCTATGGTAAAGATAATGAAGACCCCCAAAAAATTTATAAGAAAATATCAACGCAAAGTCAATGGGGTGAAACCTAAAGACGGTATGTTAGAACAAGTCAAATTTAAGGCTTTTCCTTTTGCATTGAAAGATCAAACACAAGATTTATTTTTTTATCTTCCTCGAGCCTCAATCACCACATGGGTTCAAATGTTAGAAGCTTTTCTAGATCAATATACGCATGCTAGAAAAATTAGTTCCTATAGAACACAAATAACAGTTGTGAAAATGAAAGATGATGAAAACTTTAATTTATTTGAGATAGATTTCAATGATCAACTTCTTCTTGTCCACAACATGGAAATGCACAAAGAGCTTTATTAGAATATTTACATGAAGGACTTAATCATTTTGAAGAAAGACTATTAGATACCATATGTGGTGGATCACCATTCTATGTAACACCAATTTTAGCAAAAGAAGCATAATAAAAGAGCTAAACAATCTAAGCAATATGGTGAAAAGACTAAGACATCAAGAAAGAAAATTTATGAATTTAATAATAAAATAAGTGATATATTTGACGAAAAAAGGTTGATTAGTCATCTAGCATGATGAAGTTACTATTACAAGATAGATCAAACTAAGTGAAACCATATGAATTTTGTAATGAAGTTACACATCCTACGGATGCGTGCCCTACTTTACATGAAGATAATACTAAAGAAGTTGATCCAGTTATGAACCAATTTTTTGATCCCCAAGAACCAATATAATAACAATAGTTATTATACTAGAAAACCTAATTCAAATCTTAGCTATGATCTACAAAATAAAAATTATACCACTTATAGACCAAAAGCACAAATACAATATGCACTAATTCAATAATTTCAACAAATGGTCAACCTATTCAACCAAATTTAAAGCAAAATCTTACATAATTTTATGACTCAAAGTCATCAAAACTTTACACGAATTTCTCAAAATCAAGTTAAAACCGATACGTCTCTTAATGAGTTGAAAAATTAATTAAATCAGATGAACCTACAAATTAATAAGTTGGGTAATCAAACTAAATAATCTCCTCAAACTACTAATTAAGCATACATTAATGCTTTATTTTGGTGATTATGAAAGAGAAACATACACGCCAGAAAGATACTTAAGATAGGTAAAAAGAAAAAAGAAAGTACATAAAATAATAGAAGAAAAGAAGAAGAGATGATGGCCAATGTCATTCCCACTAGAGAATGGTTGATTGAACAATTAAAATGTACACTTTTTCCTGAAAGGTTATACCCATAGTATTTAACAAGAGTTGAAGCTTATGAAAAATTGTTACAAACTTCTGAAATAGTTAATCAAGAGAAGGGTGATAAGATTCCTTATAAATTAAATAAAGATATGTATTCTATTTCTCCCATTCCACAAAGATTAGTAGATGCTTGGAAAGAAGAAATTAATGAAGACATTTCTGAAGCATTTAAGAAAATTGAAATCAATGCACCATTAATGAAATCAATTATGCAATTATCAAATTATGATGAAATTTTGAAAAATACTCTCTGACTATAAAGACAAGTTTTTAGAAGAATCTAAAGAAAACTTAGGGCAAAAAGTGTCATCTTTAATAAAAAAGAAAATACCTGAAAAATGTCCCGACTCAGAAATGCTTGTAATACTTATCACAATTGGAACCTCTTCTATTGAACTTGCTATGTGTGATCTCAGAGCATCAATCAATGTATTAAACTATATAAATCATTGAAAACATGATCGTTGACTAATATGCCTATTAATCTTTCTTTAGCGGACAATACAACTATTATACCGTATGGATTATTAGATGACATTTTAGTAAAAGTAAACGACTTAGTATTTTCAGCTGACTTTTATGTCATAGAAATGAGAGATTCAAAATAACCTAATCCAGCTAAAACTAAGTTAGATATTTTTGAATCGACGATATCTATAGAATATGAAGACGAAATTGATACGTTCAAAATTAAAAACGAACATAACTATAATGAATATGATGAATTACTTGATAATGAAATTAATGATAATGATTATCTAGAACTGAGTCTTTATGATGATATAAACGCTGGTATTTATGCAATTAATGCAGTAACAATGAAAATTGTAAATGAAGTTTTGAAGAAAGAACAAGTTAAAGACATTTCAAATGAAAAGAAAGTAGCTGAAGAATGTAGAGTTAAGCAACTGGAGAATAAGAAAAGTATGAACAAGCTGGGAGATTTTAAAGTAAAAAAGAATAAGAAAAAATTTGGATTTAAGTCTTGTGAAGATTTATGATCCTGGAGGTATATATTTGAATATAAAAAATCAAATAGGATTGGTAATTAAGAGCTCAGTGTGATACATGTTCTAATGCAAATCTCATGCCTATATATTTCTTGCTACATACTCAATTGGAGTTGGATGCACTTGCTTTAAACTGAATTTCTTCATTGGATAGTACTTTAATTCAACCAATAGGAGTGGTCATGAATGTACCAGTTCAAGTGGACAAGTACATTTTACCAATAGACTTTTTGGTCATGCTACACTTTATCAATGAATATACAACAACAAAAACATAGCCTCAGTCCCAAATTAATTAGGGTCGGCTACATAGATAAAATTTTTCCATTGTGTTCGACTTTATCAATGAATATCTTCCTTTAATTTTAGTTAGACCTTTCTTAGCCATTTCTCAAGCTGTTATGGATATTCTGAACAAAATAATCACTTTGACGATTAATGGTCAAGAAATTACTTTCTGGAATGACACTAGAGTGGACGATTCTATATTCAAGTTTAGAGATCTGGTCCAACTCTGTAATGGTTTAGTCGAGCTAACATCAGTAGACAAAATCGCTCTATGGAAGGTAACCCATATAATTTATTTATTTTAATTTTAGTTTTAGTAGGAGTTTAGCAAGTACAATCTGTTTTTATTCTCTCACTTTTTGACTCTTGCAGTGAAAATATTTTTAGAATTTAAATTTCGGAGTACTTTCAAATGAAAGAGGTGATCGAGTTGTTTTGTTTCTATAGACTTTATGCAAGCTTACATTATTCACTTTTTTGTTTATTTATTTAATTAATAAAATAAAATTATTAGTTAGTTACATATCCTAATCAAACTTTTGAATTTTTAGTCAATTCTACTTTTGTATTAATTATTATGAATGATACGTATGATAATTATGAAATAATTTGCAAAAATAGTAAATTACGACTATCGAATCCTGAGCGATTTGGTTTAACACTATGAATCACTGGAAAAATCGGTGATAGTTAACCAGGGATTTTAAGAGAAAATTCAAGCATGGCGAATAAGCACTAAATCGGCCATATATTGCAGATCGTTGGCCAAATCTGAGCCTAAATTCCATTGATTTCAGTCGTGTATCCATTCAAAACCCTAATTCGCTAAGCCTGAATTCGAGTTCTTAAAACGAAACCCTAATTCATCACACATAAATCATTTCACACACACCAACCATTACTCTAATTCAATCCAAACATCAAATTCTTGCCTAGATTCAACCTTCCAAAGCTAGATTTTAGTATATTTAAGTGATTCACACCTCTATCTAGTTTCGTTCAACCCAAAAAAGTGCGAATTTGAGAGAATGAACCAAACCAGGGTTTAAAGGAATTTTGAAAGAGCGTATATCTTAAGGGATTCACTCTTAAGAAGGTAATCATGATAAAACCCTAGCTTTTATGCTAACAATTGTTTTAGATGAATTTTTGCAAAATTCTCAATTGATTTCAAAATTGTTTTATTAGAATCTATTTTATTACCATTAATAAATAATTTCATTTATTCCAATAGAATGGACATTGTGATTACGATGATCGTTGGTTTACAAATTAAATAATTTCAGAATTTTGGTATTTTTATCGATTAAAAAGATTCGTATATGCAATTGGTTTGAAATCAACTTCCAAATGAGTTTGGGTGTGTTTTGTTTTAGAAAGACTAGAATTTATTGTACAATTATTTTATATTATTTAGAAAACCAATTTTAAGTTTATAATTGAGTAAAACTTCGATACCGATTTTATTTAAGCTTCCAATTGATTTTCAAGCTAGTTATTCAAATGATTTTCCCTTTTTAAGTAAAGTTTTGAATTCTTCCAAATTATTTTCGATAAACATTTTTATGATCCACATGTTTAAATTGTTAATAGGACTTGTAACTATTTGATTTGAAAAAATGGTCGAACGCGGGAATGGTAGAAGTTCAAGAGATAAAGGGCGAACTAGTAGAAAAATCCAAAATGAAATCCAAAGTTCCACCCACATGAATTAGGCTTACATAAATCTCAATAAACAATACTAGAGTTAGAACACAAAGAGAACCTACTTTATAATTAGATTTTAGTGATGAGTCAGAAGAAGAGGAACTCGAGGAAACTCCACAAATTCCTTTTACTATGGATAATTCAATCAATGCTAAAGCTCTTACTAAAATGAAGAACGACATTAAGAAAATGGAAAAAATAATTTTGGAGAAGGACTTCAATGTGAAGAATGAAATAAAGTACAAGCCAAGGATTTTAAACATAATAAGATAGAGAAATTGGGGATTGTTGATCAGGGATTACAATGTTGATAATGACATGGAGATTCCTAGATAGATGAGTTATGAGATTTTAGTTAGAGAATTTTATGCAAATGGGCATGATAATGAGAATAAAATAGTATTCATGGTTTGAGGAAGACCAGTGGATTACTCACCTGAAAGAATAAACCGGTACTACAGATTGCCAAAATCTTATAGGAGAGAAAATAACGATTAACTAAAACCAGAATATGGATTCAAACATGGATTTCCCCAAAAAACCATGAAGAATGGATTAAAAACAATTTTAGGGGATGGATTCATTTTGGATAAAAATGGGTATCTAAAACATATTCAAATTAAGAATTTTAGAAAAACCACAAAGCATGGAACTATTTCATAAATACGAGCTTGCAACTATGGTTTTAATACTATGAAGTGGTGAATTACAATATAACATTGTTATAACACATTGTTCAAAGGATAGGTTACATTAATATTGGCAAGGTCATTTATTACTCGATTAGAAATATCATGACCACAAATAAGAATGAAGGATTACCTTTTCCCTTGATAATCACAAAATTATGCAAACAAGGCCGAGTTCATATGATAGGTTTTGGGTTGAATGTTCATCTTAAAAAGACTATCACTAATGAATACATAGAAAGCACCAAAAAAGTGCAAGGCTATGCAGAATCTGAGGAAGAAAAATAAAACATGAGTAGCCTAGAAGAGAGACTATAGAGAAAAGAAAAATACAAGCAAAAAGTAGACGCGTTTTGGAAGAAATGCAAACTGGTGCGTATAATGAAAGGTAGTTCGGAGCAACCTACTGAAGATTTCATTGGGATGTACGCTGAAGAGACGGAAATGACCATGATGGGATCAATCTTGCATAACCAAATGCGAAACCTAAGGAATCAATAGTTTATTTTTTAGAACCAATGTGAAATTGTGAGGAGCTTGCCTGGTTTTAAAAGATGAATGGCCAGGAGAATGGAAAGAGAAGGAGTTGAGATTTCAATATCATCTACCTAATTGAGATTACTTAATAAGGGAGTCTTTTCAAAAAGACTTCTAGAGGTTGGAGTGAACTACACGCTCAATGATCCTGTAGCAAGCTATCAATCTCTTCACATCACTAAGGGGATGGTGGTGATGACGCAAATTCAGGACGACGGTTCTGAGCTATTTTATTTTCCTTTTTTTCTATCTCTAAATGATATTATGTGAGGCCTTGTACTGTAATATGATACTATGTTCTGTGAAATGTGATGTGATACTGTGCTACTGCTCTTGTTTCTACTTGTTATATTTGATTTTTATGCTACATTAACATTATAGATGATGCATGACGATTTTTGATTTTTCATGCTTTATTTGTTTATGAAAATTCATTCTTGTGATAATTTGCTCACTATTATATTATATTTAGTATGTTTACATTTCACGAGTTATATTTGTTTTGTTGGGAACTTGACTCAGTTTTTAAACCTTGAGGACAAAGTTTAGAATGCGTTTGGGGGTATTTAGGTGAAGTGGAGTATAAAGATGCAAAGTATGGAAGATTTAAGAGCTAGAATCTATTTATTCAATATTCAAAGTTGAGTGAAACTTTTCAAAATTTTGAAGATATAGGCAATATTTCTTCATTTTACTTTATTTAGTTAGGAATATGAACTAAATATATTTGGATTTAAATAGAAGTGATATTTTTTTTTACTACCCATAAAAATAGAAAGTTTATGAGATAACATAATTGTTATACCTTATTCGGTTTAACATAGAATGTGTATGCACTAGAGGAGTTTATAGTGGATTGATTGCTTTGTGTTAGACTTTATAATGGGTAAAAAATTGAAGCAAAAATGCAAGAAAAATAAGACATATTTCTAAGAATCTTGTTATACAAAAACTATTGATCAAATATTTTAGATTTATATATATAATGAAAAAAATTTATGCCATAATTAAGAGAAGAAATAGGAAATTAACCAATAAACTTTACTTAGTTGGAAAGAATACTTCCTTAACTATAATAAAAGTGAGAAGAGCTAATAAGATTTTTTAAATGATAAAAAATAGAGAGACCCACGTATCTCAAAAGAAATGGAGCAGAGACTTTAGTGGTGGAAAAAACATGAGAAAAACTCTTATAAAAATAATAACGGTATCCAAAAGAAATGGAGCAGGGAACCATATGAATATAATATAAATAAGAAAAATATAAACATAGAAGAAAGAAGAAAGAAAAAAAAAGAGAGATAGAAAAAATGGAAGGATGTTTATGAAAAACTCTTCAAATAAAAGATTTAACTTGAGTGCTTATAGCTTAGTTGAATGAAGTATTTTTCTTCCAACATTCCAACAAATGAACATGATAATGATAATTATTGGTGATAGAAAATTCATATTTATTTTGATTGTGGTGGCAATTTTAATATTGTTTGAAAATGAGATTGATTTAGTGATTTTTGTATCTTTAGATTCTATATTAGTCATCGTAAGCTTGATGGTTATCAGTGGAGATTGAGAAAACTTATGTAGTGGTTTGATCTTGGTAATTAATTGAACTTTGAATTATGAGGTGTATTGCATAACTAGAAAGTTGAGTTGTCAAATAAGGTGTTGTTCTTTAAATCTTTCTATTTTATCATTATTTTCTTATGAAGGTAGTATGTTTTTATTTGATGATCACTTGTGTTTAAGAATAAAAGTAATTAATTATGAAATCTGAATAAGAAATGAAAAAGAGAATATGATTAAGAACATTCCTTTGCTTGGAACAACAAAGTGTTGAATGTGGGGGTATTTGATAAGTTAATAATTAGACAGTGTTTTATAGCATATTTTAGGGTGATTTTAGATATAAAAGGCTATATTACACTGAGTTTTCTCTTATTTTGTAATTTCACATTATAATTAGATTATGTGAAAAAATGGAAGAAAAAATGAAGAAAATAAAGAATTTAGTCAAGTGAAGAAAATGCACAACGAATGAAAAGCTAATCAAGAATGAATTAGAAATCATTGTTCGCAAATCAACAGTGAATCATGGTTTACAGAAGAATCGCTAGACAAATCGATGTAGGACAGAGGATCATTTCCATCGATGTGTCCGGCGAATTAGGAATGAAGTGGAATTGGTTATGACTCGCCGAGGTCGATTTCATGAATATTAGATAACTACAAGGAGTTTTAGTTAGTTTGAGATATGTATTGCCAAAAATACTATAGATATGAATTTTGGGCTTCGAAATCGATTGCCATTGAGTATCCTAGATCATATTTTATTACTCTTGGAGCCTTATTATTTCCATTTTATTATATGTTAATTTAGATTTATTGTTCATTGCTTTTGGAGACAATATGAAGATTCAAAGTATTCAATAAGAGGCATTTATTTGTCTTTTATTTATTTTATTATGATGTTTATTATGAATATTAGCGAGTAGTTTATTAATCTAAAAAAAGTCCGAACATTAACTTGATTCGTTTAGTGATGTAGTCATAATGAATATTGATTTTTACTTAATGCTTTAAACTAATCGTATTCTTTGATTCAGCGATTTAATAGATTATTATTTGCAGATTATAATCATGAAGCTTTGTATTGCATGCATAGTCTAGAATATGTATTGTGATATTTAATATCTAGTTTAAGTAATAACTTGGATTGTTTAAAGAGGACTTTTACCATTTAGATGTCCTAGGTGAATTGAGATCTAAGTTTAATATTGAAGTAGCTTTTTGAAGGTATTAGGCTTAGTAGTTCGAACTTCTCACATAACTTAATGTTGTTTTATTATCTAATTAATTTCATTAAGCTTTCGAATGATTGATTTATAAAATTAGGATGTGGCTTTTCCATTGATATAAGGAGATATGATAGTTTGATAAGGACTATCTACTTACTTATGATTTGGGTTTAACGAATCGAAAATACTTTATAACAAGATTAAAGTATGATTATGACTATGATTTAAGTAATATGTTTGGATACAAAATTGATTTATGTTTCATTGTTCTGGATATTTGTTTAGATGTTTGTTTTCTATTGAATTGAATTGCTTTGAATTAAATGAATTTGATTTGTATTAGTTAAGTTAGTTTAATTAGTTTAATTATTATAGTTTGATTAATTATTTTTAATTCCCATTTTTAATTAATTAATTAAAGTAAAGTAAAAATAATACAACCCTTGGAAAACGTTTTTCCTAAAGAAGTTTGCAAAATCCCTGTAGAGATGATCTCTCTTATCACTACTACAAATAATAAGGATATATGAGAAACTTATTGTAACACGCTCGACACGTGTCAAATCTAAATATAAAACACCTATTAAATTAATCATAGTTATTACTTTATATTAGATTTAGAACCTAAATATCACAATATACATTCTAGACTACGCATGCAATACAAAGTTTTCTGATTGTAATACGCAAAAACAAATCTATTGAAACTTTGAATTGACGTATACGACTAAGTTTAAAACATTAAGCATCAATTCTTCTTCATTATGACCACATTGCAAAACAGTTTAATTTCCTGTTCGGACTTTGTTTAGATTAATAAACTATTCTTACATATTCAAAAGAAACAATGCAATAAGATAAATAAAATATATTAAGGAAAAACACCTCTTATTGAATACTTGAATCTCCAAAACGTCTTCAAAAGCAAGAACAATAAACATAATCTAAAACTAATCAATGGCTCTCAAGAATAAACAAGGTCAATCAAGGAGCATTTAACTTCGAAGCTCTCAGGTCATATATATACATATATGCATATATATAGTATTTTAAGTAGTACATATCCCAATCTAAGTATTCTAATCGTTGGCTGACTTCAGCGAATCCCGATCGAATCTTCTATCTCAGCTAAAATCGCTGGGAAAATCAATGTCTACAGTTCACCGATTTGGGCAGCGAATCCTAGTTCATGTCTTGAATCGTTGATGCATCGCTGGACTCTTTATTGTCCATTTATGTAGTGAATCCTAGTGTAAACCTTAAAGCATTGTGGAATCGCTAGACTTCTCTTCAATTGACTAAATTCTTTGCTTTTCTTTCCTTTTTCTTCCATTTCTTCATATAACCTAATATAATTTGAAATCATAAAAATAAGAGAAAACCTAGTGTAATAAAGTCTTTACATCTAAAATCACCCTAAAATATACTATAAACACTATCTAGTTATTGACTTATCAAATACCCCCAAACTCAGCACTCTGATATCCCAAGTAAAGGAATACTCTAAATTATGTTCTCTTTTCATTCCTTATTCTGATTTCATAATTAATTTTTATTTTCTTAAACAAAAGTGATAATTAAATAGAAACATATTACTTTCATGTAAATAAAAATTATGATAGAATATAAATATTTAAATAACAATCCTTTAATTGACAATTTAACCCTCTTTATGCAATACACTTCATAATTCAAAGTTCAATCAATACCAAGGGCAGACCACTATATAGGCTTTCTCAATCTCCATTAACAAGTATCAAGCTTATGATGACTAATATAGAATCTTAAGATACATAAATAATTAAATCAATCTCAATTTCAAAAAAATACTTAAAATTCCACTACAATCAAAGTCGATAAAGACTTTTTTAGACACCAATAAATATATTATCATGTTCGATTGTTGGAATGTTGGAAAAAAATATATCTTTGTTTTCCATATTTTTCCTTTTTCATTCCTACGGTTCCTAGCTCCATTTCATTTAGATACCATTGCTATTTTTATAAGAATTCTTTCTCACATGTTTTTCACCACTAGATTCCCTGCTTCATTTCTTTTAGAACCTGCGGATCTCTTTATTTTAAAATTTTAAAATTTTAAAATTTTAAAATTCTTGTTAGCACTTCTCACTTCACTATAGTTAAGGAAGTATTCTTTCCAATTATGTAAAGTCTTATTGGCTAATTTCATGTTTCTTCTTCCCTTCATTGTGACATAAGTTATTTTCATTATATATAACAAACAATCTTTGTATAACAAGATTCTTAGAGATCAGTCTTATTTATCTTGCACTTTTATTTTGATCTTCTACATATTTTCATGTCTGATACAAAACAATCAATCCCTTTAAACTCTTCTAGTGCATTTAAAATCTAGGTAAGTTAAATAGGGTATAACAATTTCTTTCTATCATAACATTTCTATTTTCATGGGTAATAAAAATAGGAAAATGCTAGAATGACACCCCAATGACACTCTAAGTGATACCCCTATGACATGGCACGTGGGCCCCATACAAAAAATAAGTGTGTAAAATAGTTTTTTATGCATAACACGCGTGGTGTGTATCTCAAAGCACGAATGACGACTCCTATGGATGTGGGCCCTGCGCCACATCACATGGGTATCACCCGGGGTGTCATTGTGGTGTTATTCTAGCAGTTTTCACAAAAATGCCACTTCTAGTTAAATCCAAATTATGTTTGATTTATAGTATCCTAACTAAATAAAGTAAAATGAAGAAATATTACTTGTATCTTCATCAAAAACTTAAAAAATTTTAGTCAATCTCAAATAAAATCTACCTCTCGAATCTTTCATACTTTGCTTTTTTATACTTCACTTCACCTAAATACCCCAAACTCTTTTCAAATCTTATCCTCAAGGTTTACAAATTAAGTTAAGTTTCCAACAAAACAAATATACATCGTAAAGCATAAACGAACTATATTAAATAATAATAATTATTAATGAACAAATTATCATATGGATAAAATTTCCATAAACAAAGAAATAATGACAAAAATAAATTACCAAGCAACATCAATAATAATAATAATAATAATAATAATAATAATAATAATAATAATAATAATAATAATAATAATAATAATAATAATAATAATAATAATAATAATAATAATAATAATAATAATAATAATAATAATAATAATAATAATAATAATAATAATAATAATAATAATAATAATAATAATAATAATAATAATAATAATAATAATAATAATAATAATAATAATAATAATAATAATAATAATAATAATAATAATAATAATAATAATAATAATAATAATAATAATAATAATAATAATAATAATAATAATAATAATAATAATAATAATAATAATAATAATAATAATAATAATAATAATAATAATAATAATAATAATAATAATAATAATAATAATAATAATAATAATAATAATAATAATAATAATAATAATAATAATAATAATAATAATAATAATAATAATAATAATAATAATAATAATAATAATAATAATAATAATAATAATAATAATAATAATAATAATAATAATAATAATAATAATAATAATCATAATCATCAAACATAAAAAATATCAAATCACAGTGTCAAAGTATCAATTAGCACATATCTTTCAAAATAGGAAACAATATTCCGATAAATTCAAGTCTTTCTAAAACAAAACACATCCCAAAATTCCTTTGAAACTTAATTTCAAACTAATTGTATAGAAAAATCTTTCAATTGATAAGTACCGAAATTCCAAAAAATTATTCTTTGTAAAGCAAGAATTATCGTATTCACTATTTATATTGTATTGAAATCAATGAAATCATTTATCAATAGTAATAACACGAATTCCAATAAACGATTTTTGAAATCAATTCTTCATCAAAAATAAAAAAATTCTCAATTTAAAATATTAGGGTTTGTTCTTGATTACCTTCTTGAGAGTGAATCGCTAAAGTTATAAATTCTTGAACTCCTCTAAATCTCTCTTCCAAGCATCTACTCGAAACTCCCTTGCTCAAGCTCTAGTATGGCTCCACATTCTTAAACTTACCCTATTTTAGGTTGAACAAAGCAAGGTTGAGGCGAGAATTACTTAAATACATTAAAATCTAGCTTAGGAAGGTTTAATCTAGGCATAAATTTGGTCTTTGAATAGAGTGGGTGTAATGGTTGGAATGTGTTAAATGAGTTATGTATGGAGCATTGGGGGCTTGTTTTAAAAACTTGGTTTAGGGCGTAGCGAATCAAGATTTTAAGTGGATTTGCTGGTGATTCATTATTTAAATAGATGAAAATAAGGTTCCTTGCCTCACCGATTTACCCAACGAATCCTAGTTATAATGTCGATTTGTTGCTGAATCGCTACACTTGAATTTTACTAAAATTATTTTTCTCACTGTTACTAATTTGGCCAGTGATTTACGGTATAAACTCATATTGTTCATGATTCGTTAGACATTAAATACTATTCTTATCTAATAAAATTCATAATTATCATATATATCACTTATATAATCAATATAAAAGTATAATCCACTAAGAATTCAAAAACCTGAGTTGGATATGTAACTAACTAATAATTTTATTACTTTATTAAATAAATAAATAAATAAATAATATAAATTGTGTAAAACAACCAAACAACTCTGTCATCTCCCCTCATTTGAAGCTAATTTGGAGATTAAATTTCGAAAATATTTGCAAAGCGAGAGTCCAAAAATAAGAGATTAAAAACATACTATATTAATAAAATGGAAATAAAGATAGAATATAGGCTACTTCACATAAAACACTTTTGTTTACTATCATTGGCTCGACTGAACTATTTCAATATTAAATCGAATCTATAAACTTGAATTTAGGATTGCGATTGTTTTATTTAGAATATCCTCGATAGCTAGAGAAGTGGCTAAGAAAAAGGCGTTACGAAATTATAGGAGGATTTTCATTGACAAACTGAGGCATAACCAAAAAGTCTTTAGGTAAAATCTACTTGTCTACTTGAACTGGTACATTTGTAACCACTCTTATTGGTTGAATTGAAGAACCATTCGGTAAAGGAACTCGTTCGGAAGCACGTTCATCTAACTCTAATTGAGTATATAGAAAGAAGTGTATTGACATTAGATTTGCATTGGAACCCGTATCACACGGAGCTTTAAAGTGCCAAATCCATTTGGTTTTTATATTCAAATATATATCTCCACAATCATTCAACTTAACAAGACCTTAACTCATATTATTTTTCTTCTTATTCTTCTTAACTTCACAAATCTTCTAGCTTATTAATACTCTTCCCATTCTTTGGTTGCTTAACTCTCAATTCCTGAAGTACTTTCTTTTCATTTGAAATGTCTTTAACTTGTTTTTTCTTTGAAACATCTTTTTTAGTTTCTATTGTCACTGCATTAATTGCAGATACATCAGTGCTTAACTTATCATAATGATTTAATTCTAAAGAATCATTATCATTAATTTCTATATCAAGTAATTCATCATGATTATCATAATTATCCTCATCATTGAATTTGAATATGACGATTTTTATCTTCAAACTTCATAGACATCGTCCCTTAAAAATATCTAACCTAGTTTTAGCCGTTTTAAGAAAAGGTTTACTTAATAATATAGGTGGAAAATTAGGTAATACTGAATCTCCATTTTCCATAACATAAAATTTAGCTAGAAATACTAAGTCATTTACTTTCAGTAAAATGTTTTCTAATAATCCATATGGTTTAATAATTATATTATCAACTAACTTAAGGTTAATAGGTGTATTAGTCAAATATGCTATTTTCAATGATTCAAATGATTTAAGTGACATCATTAATTGATGCTCCAAGTTCGCACATAGCAAATTTAATAGAAGAAGCTCCTCCCATGATAGGTATTCAAAACACGCTTGGACCTGAACATTTCTCAGCTATTTTTTTTATTAATGTTGACACTTTTGCCTTAAGTTTTTATTTAGATTCCTCTAAAGATTTATCTTTAGATTCAGAAAATTCTTTCAAGACTTCATCATAAAATGATAATTTCATAATTGATTCCATTAAAGGTTTATTAATTTCTATTTTTCTAAATGCTTCGAAAATGTCTTTATTAATTTCTTCGTTCCTGACATCCACTAATCATTGTGGAACGGGAGAAATAGAATAAATATCTTCATTTAATTTATTAGGAATCTTATTATCTTTTACTTTATTAACTATTGCAAAAGTTTGTAAAGACTTTTCATGAGCTTCAACTTTGCCTAAATATCATAGGTACAACCTTTCAGGAAAGGTGTATATTTCAATTGTTTTGTCATCCATTCTTTGGTAGGAATGACATTAGCCATCATCTATTTTCTTCTTCTATTATTTTTCATATTTTATTCTTTATACCCTTTTAGGTATCTTTTCTGGTATTATCTTAAGTATTATCTTCATGTAAAATAGGGCACAAATTCGTAAGGTGTGTAAATTCATTACATAATCACATGATTTTATTTGGTTTGATCTATCTTTTAATAACAACTTAACCATGCTAGCTAACTCATCAAGTTTTTCTTCAGATGTACTACTTCTTTATTATTAACTTCATAAAGTTTCTTCCTTGATGTCTCATTCTTTTCACCATATTGCTTTTATTATTTATCCATTTTATTAACAACCACTTTTGCTAAAGTTGGTGTTACATCGAATAAAGATCCACCACATACAGTGTCTAGGAATCTTTCTTCTAAATGGTTTAATCCTTCATAAAAATATTTTAACAAAACTTTTTTTGTATATCCATGTCGTGGATATAATGAAATCATTTTTCGGTATCTATCCCAAAACTGACCAAAAGTCTCTTAAGTTTCCATCTTTCAATTACTAATTTATTTTTTATTAAAACTAATCTTGCATGCTGGAACTTATTGATAAAAAAGGCTTGTAACATTTTGAATCATGTGTTTATGGAATTTTGAGGAAGGTAGAATAGGCAATCTCGAGTTTGACTTCTTAAAGAAGAAATGAAAGCTTTTAGCTCAACATATTCTAACTCTATATCCTTGGGTTTCATTATAATTACTTTATTTACCCTAAAAACGAAAAAAATAAAGGTTTAGGAGTATAAATGGAAACAAAGGTCTTGGAATTTATAGTAATGTCACACTAAAATATAACACAATTAGGGGCTAATTAAATACCCATAAACTTAGAAAATTGCCCTTTTGGAACAAAGGAGTATAAGATAATCAAATTGTATACACAGAATACATTTTAGCTTCTATAATACCTAAGTCCAACTAAAATGGCTTCATCCAATTTTTCACAAATTTGTCGAATGAAAAAAAAAACACTCAAACAAAGCTGGTTACTTTGAGTCAAGATATTTCAGTCACTTTCCCGAAGAATACTCTGCAAAACACTAGGCTACATTGAGACTAAAGTCATCAATTAATCACGAGTACCTCGGAACATATAACAAGCCGAAAACTCACAATCTCTGAATAGAGAATTGAATATTGAGATTTCACAAATAGAACTTACACATCCATTTTACATTGACACATTGAAAACATCATTTGGGTTCCATATGACTTTCTATTGGGTTGTAATGGCTAGGCTGGGGTGACAAATAAAGGTAATTCATGAATTCAAAATGTTGAAAAACTAAGACTTAGATCGTCGTAATATTTTAGAGAACATGAAATAGTGTGCACTGCACCTAACTTCATTTTTGTTATCATATCATGTAGTGCTCACATGTTTCCAACCACTAGGCTCCCTACTTCATTTCTTAAGGATACCAATTTAGGTTGGACTCTCTAATCATCATTTGAATTTTTCATCATGATTAATTTCCTTTATTTTGGGTATATAAACAATTTTCTCCTCTATTTTTTCTTCTTCTTTCATGTTTCTTTTTATTGATTTCAAATATAAGACTAGCTTCTAACTAGGTAATAGATTATGGGCTAATGAGTTATGTGCTTCATGATGGGTAGTCAAAGAATTAGGTTGGGTTGGCTCAACTGGACTAACTAGAAATAACTTAATAGGTGGGCTAAAGGCTAAGGGTTTAAATAAACAAGGACTACGTCTTCCTCCAAAAGTATTCTTAAGTTATTACTTAGTTTTAAATGGTGCAAACCTATCATGGAATCTGTAGAGATTTAGTTTACTCATATCCTATTGTGACTTTCTATCCACTTTCATATTTAGCATAAATACTTGACTCTACACTAGCACTTATTGGTGTAGGCTTAGTACGGTAAACCAATCACAAAATAAGTTTTTCACCTAAATACTACCTAAGGTCTTATCCATTTATGACAACATCAATCTACATTTGAGTTCTCAAATTGTCCACCATTATCCTAGACTAGAATCGACCATTCATTTAAGCTCAAAACAACGAGTGGAAAAAAAAGAAAGAACTCACTAATTTTGAAATGTGTAAACAACCTGCCAAACCATCAATCCTTAAAATAAAGTGAAACCGCATTACTTGTATTTGACCATAAATTTTGGAAAGAGAATTCAGAAATTTGCAAAAATTTTACCAAATCCTTTACGGTTCATTCATGCATTCCATGCACCCATATACCTGCATATCCCTAGACTCATCCTAAACCTTATCCTCAAGGTTCAAGAAAGTAGGACAACAAATACACATTCAAAAAGAACAAGTGAGATCGAATAATGGAGGATAAAAAATGGAATGAATGAGGTGAAATAAAATAAATAAATGAAAAGCTGAAAAAAAAACATGCAAATGATGTGTTGTGTGGTTACATAATAAAATCACAACACCATCATACTGTACTTCTCCTAAAAATATATTAAATAAATTAAAAAAGTACCAAGTTTCTTAGTTCCTCCCCCAAATACATGTAAAGACAATAAAATCAACTCTAAGATTCACTAGGACTATTCTGGTGCTGCTTACTATACTGTGGAGTCCTCTATAGAGTATGATAAAGAGTCAGCACTCTCTATGAAGTATAGGAGTATAAAGCGGCTCCATACTCCTTGTAGGCTCAGTAAGCGTGGTAGCTCGAAAGTATGATAAACAGACTGGCTTGAATCGCGGGAGCTGGCTCGTTAGTGTGACTATGGACAAGAAACAACTAATTGATCATAAACGCAAGTACAATGGTTCAATTATAGTAATAATGCGATCAATAAAGGTTGATTATATATATCATTCATCTAGGAAAGGTTTATATAGACACACTACTTAATTAAGTTCATTAGATAGTTAAGGACTCTCTTTAATTGATTTAAACTAAACTACTCTATATAAAATCAATGTAAATTAATTGTATTCGTATATTGAGAAAACTCTTAATTCACAACTTCTCCTAGGTAATGAATTACTATGAATTCCATCCCACACTTCCTTCATCTTACTCATGTGTGTGCAATGCTTAATTAGAATAGTCAAATTTCCTTAATATGCATTTCAACCCACTGTCATGGTGAAAAAGATCGTAATGTGCAAACTAAATCTCCACCTGTCAGTGTGAATAATGTTAAGTCTCGCGTAACATTAAGTTCTTAATCATTAAACTCATAAACATTTAAGTTTACTGTCCATGCCTCCGTAATCAAGAACTATCATTGATGTTATATATATATATTACGGTTGTGTTGTTCATATCCGGCTTAAAAGCTCCAATGGCTATGGTAGATCCTAAAACCTCTAATCAATAAACATGTGATCAACATTTTCATAGCATTACAGATATAATAAAAAAAACTCAACAATTGCACTTCTAAACATGATAATCAATTCATAACTTCTTTGCATAATATTCATATAACAAGATCCATTGATCCTTAAGGTAAATAGACTACTCACTCATTATCATCAAAAACACATAAATCATAGTATTCATTGCAATCAAAGATTAAATCAAAGAACTTTAATTAAATCAAAGAACAATGCTCAGTCACAACAACTAGAGACTTCAATGTATCTCATTCAAAACTCTTTTCAATACTCGAATCCAATGTAAAACTATGCTAATATATGATGGTGGCTACTAATCTATCATAAACTATGAAAAACTATTAATTTATCACGTTCTAATACCTATTTATACTCCTAAGACTCTTTAGAATACAATTAGAAACCCTAATTAACAATTCCAAACAAACTAGAAGTCTAAACTTTCTATTTTTTATGTCTCAGTTTTCTCTGTAAGTGATCCCACGCTGTGCGTGACACGTGTTGAGCGTGCACAATAATTTTTTGTATTTTACTATTGATTTGTAGTAGTGGTAAATGAGATATCATCTCTATAAGGATTTCTCAAATCTCATAAGAATTAAGGCTACCTTATAGTTTTACTGGATTTAACTTGTTTTAATTTAACTAAACAAGAATGAAAAACTTAATAATATGCAAATAAAATGAAAAATTAATTAAAATAACTAAATTATGAACAATCTAAACTTGATAAACTAACCCAATATTACTCGAACTAATAATTAAAATAATCAATAAATCAATATAAATAAAATATCTAACAAACATCTAAACAAACCCTTACTAAACATAATAATATACTCGAGTTGTTTTCAAACACTTGAATATAACATCACTTCACATCATAGTTATAATTATATCTCATGAAATCTTGGAATCATTAAATCCTAATCTATAATAGGTTGATAGCCTTTAGCCAGCCACCGATTTTCCTAAATTCAATGGAAATGCCACATTCTTATTACTGTAAATCTACCAATTGGATAAAGTGAAACACCGTAGAAACACAATAGCATTGCGCATAATGAAAATCATTCTTAATCTAAGCCAATATTAACCGAAGTCGGATAATAAACAATTTAGAACAAAATCACCTAGAACATCCACTCGGAAAAAACCTTATAGATTAATACTAGCTACAACTTCTATAATTGTTGTCAATAACTATAGAATTGAACACTTTATATTAACGAACATAATGGCTACTATACACTCAACATACATAATTACTAGTTGTGATACGCGAAACAACTTATTTTTATCCATGATCGACGTGTATGAATCTATTTAAAGCATTAAGTACGTGATTCCGTAATAATAACTACATAACAATACAAAGTATATTACATGTGTGGGGTTTGTTTAGATTTACTAACTACTCACATATGCTAGAAATAAAAAATGCATATTCATTATTAAAAGAGATAATGAATAAATAAGTATCTCTTAATTAAAGCTCCAATGTTGCTTCACATATAAAACTAAACTTAAGAGACCAGAGTAATAAAAAGTTAAAAAAGAATGAGGGAGAAAAGAGAGAGTTATTTTGAGGCTCTGAATCCTATATATAGTTTCCCTAAGAGTACATATCCTAGATTAAACACAAATTCCTTATTCTTATCTAAAAAATCCGTCATCGACTCCAGCGATTTGTTATTCCTAACTTATACACAAATCAGTGAGTAATTCACTGAGTTTAGCTCTCAGTGCTCCATCGATTCATTTGGCGATTTCTAGTTCGCTCTCCAATTCGATATGGATTCATTGGTTTCTTCCTGCTACAGATTTAGGTGTCGATTCCTAGTGTTATGGCGAATTACTAGCAAATCACTGGACTTCTTTTTCAATTGACTATTTTGCTCTTCTTTCTACTTTCTTCCATTTCTTCACTTTCTTATTTAAAACCTGAAAAACAAGAGAAAAACATAGTGTAATGTCATCATTTATATATAAAATCAACCTAAATTACATTATAAAATGCATCTAATTATTGACTTATCAAATACCCCCAAACTCAGCACTTTGCTATCTTGAGTAAAAGAATACTCTTAATCATTTTCTCTTTTCATTATTTACAAACCGATTTCAATCTAATTCATCTTAATTTAAATAATAGAGAATTTAAAATAGAAGTGGTTTTCAAATGAAAATATATTACCCGCAAGTAAATGAAAGTTATGATATAATAGAATGATTTAGTCAAACCAAAACATCCCTTAATGATAACTCTACTACCTAATGTAACACTCTTCAGAAGTTAAAGTTCATTATCAAGGCCAGTACATAACATAAATTTTCTCAATATCCACTGACAAGCATCAAGCTTACGATAACTAGTATAGAATCTCAAAACACAAAACCATTAGATTAATTTAATTTTAGAAAGTATTTTATAATACTACCACAATCAAAATCAACAGAGATTTTGCTAAGTTACCAATGAATATACTATCTAAAACAAGTTAGATGAAGAAATACTTCATTCAACTCTGGCTTCATGTTCTCGAGTTAACTCTTTTCTTTTAAGAGCTTGTGAACATCCATTTTTTTCATCTCTTATTTTCTTTATACTTCATTCTATTTATTTCCTTTTAGCATATTTATTTTACTTTTGCTTTTGAGTCCTTGCTCCATATCATTTGGACATTCTAGTATTTTTCCCACTATAAATTCTTGACTCCATTTTCTTTGGAATTTAAAGGATTCTATATAGATTTATAAACTCTTATTAACACTTTCCACTATCCACTAAAGTTGAAGGAAAAGTATTCTTTCTAACTTATAGAAATTCATTAGTTTTTAACCAATTTCTTCTTTTAATTGTGGCATAATAGATTTATATATATACTATAAAATACTTAATCAATAGCTTTAGTATCACAAGATTCTTAGAAATCTGCCTCGTTCATCTTTCAATATTGCTTCCCATTATCATGACGAACATAAGGTATACAATTTAGTGTATACATCAACTAGTAAAATTAATAAAAAAATGTATAAAAATATATTTCTTCTATCATAAGACTCACTTGTGTGATAAAAATATCACTTCCATTCAAGAATCTATTATATGTTCATTATTATTCTAACTATAAATAAAGTAAAATGAAATTTATACTTACTTGAATGTTGGATTAAAATTTGTGGATCAATTTTGAACTTATCTTCTACATTTCTTCCATTTCTTTGCTTTCCCTACCATCAATGTCATACTCCACCTAAAATACCCCTAAACTTATTCCAAACCTTGTTCTCTAGGTTTGAAAATTAAGTTTGGTTTCCAACATAACAAAAATACCATGTAAATCGTAAATGACTTGATATATGTAATAAAGATATATGTAAATATGCAAATATTAAATTGAACAATTTTCAAAAGAATGGAATGGAAAAAGAAATAGATACTTTCATTAACAAAAATTCCATCATGAGTAATACATCGTGTCATTCAGTCATTCATGATATATAAAGAAGAAATTTCACACACGGTTGTGTCCAGAAGTGAGTTCATTATTAAATTCATCATCTTCATCCATTTCTACAGAAGGTTGGAAAACATAACTATCATCTGGGTTGTAAGTCCCAGTTGGAAATTGCAACTGCAGAGATGAAATGTCGACGCTTCTCTTTGAGTCCTGCAAATGGCTATCATGTCTACTCTCAGACATAGAATGGTGCCGTTGTAAAGTTCTCTCATTTTTCACTGCCATTTCTTCATTGCAATGAATCTTCATTTGGCTACACATTAATAAAGAAAATATGGTACGAAAAAATCTTCTCCTTCAAAGCTTCGATGAAGATGGTGCCGAACTCGTAATAATATTCGGTACGTTCACTCAAGCCCTTTAAATTGCAACTCTTTGCGCATTCAACTTATCTTCATTATGTATTTAATTGTGCTTCACATCATCACTTATTTCACATTTATTGAATTAAATGATTCCTATTCATCCTCTGAGTCATTGTGTCCTACCACTTCTTCATTCATTGTACACCCACATCATTTATGGTAATCTCGAGCAATTCATCGAATTCGGTATCAAAACCTACCACAACTTTCCTACACAATTCAGTGATCAAAATTAGGAACCGTAATCCTTCATTCTTCATAGTTTGCATTACAAAATTCATAAAATCATGTATAATTTCCCCAACATTAATATAACCCTTGTTCATTACTATATGGTATAATAAAGTAGCTCTAAGGTTCTTCACTTCAAAGTGTTGCTTGGTTGGATAAAAACCTACATCTATAATATAACTCCAACTCTTCGTAATCTTCTTAAAATAGGTGGTTTCAATAAATTTCATGTGGCCTTCGCTATCAAGTACAAATCCCTTCCCCAGAGATATCTCTAACGCGTTTTGGATTATTTGAAAATGGTAGGATTACTTATCCTCATAATTGACATTCAAGTAATCCTCATTCTTTCATTGTCTATTTTGTAGTAGACTGAAAAACCTATTCATTCTTGCTAGTGAAATACCGGTTTTCTTTCCTTTAACTACTACTTTGTCTCATTCCTTCCAATTTAGATAAAATTATTGTACAATTTTCGAGCATCCTCTTTCCCTATTCCCACATAGTCTCTCAAAAGACGCACTCATCCCCTATCTCTGATGATGCTCACAATTCTTTCTTATAATTGTTCACATTTTGAATGTTGAACCCTCTTTCAGGAATTATGATTCTCTTCATATCACTATATTATTTCCTCTAAGCTCTAGGTTGCATAAATAAAGAAAGGTCATAAGGCACTAAGTGACTAGGGTCTGGATTCTCAAAATATTCTTCGCCATTAGATGACAATGGAGATTGCTATCTAAGCTTAGCCCTCCCATGTCTAGGTTCACTAATACTACCCCTACTAGGTATAATCTTCTTTAGGTGGCTCGCGAATTTTTACTTTTGTTTGGGTTGCACTACATCTTTTCCTTTGTCTTGTTTACTACCCCTACCTCGTCTTGTACCTCCTCCCACCTTAGAGTAACTTAACTAATGATGAAATAGGTAAATGGAAATCCTTCTTGAGAGTGAATTTCTCAAGTAAAATGCTTTATTAGTTCCTTAGAACCCCTCTCTAAGCTTTAATTTCGAACAAAACACTCATCAAACCCTAAGTAGGTTGTATGAACTTAGACTCGAAATATATGGGGTTGAAACATTCCTAAGCAAGGTAGGATGCACTTAGTAAGCTTTAATTCAATCTTCGAATCATTGAATCTATGCAAAAATGGATAAATCAAACGAATAGATGTAAGGGTTTTAGGTATGAAAAGGTTTATTATTGGCAATTTGGGTTCTATTTTTAAAAACATGGATTTGTGCTTAGCAAATCATGGTTTAAATGAAATTGCTGACAAATCGCTAGTGTAATTACTAAAAATTTGTCTCAGTGGTCCAATGATTAGATTAGCAAATCCTAGTATAAGACCAAAATCACTGACAAATTACTAGCTCATGTTTCAATTAAAAGCCTGCAAACTACTAGCAATTTACCTAGTGATTCGTAGTGTTAGTTGGTATCGCTGGGAAATCTTTAAGTCATTTTCTGTTTTTTTCATTATATTTTGTATTTAATTAATTATAATACATACGAATCATAATTAAGATAGAATTTATCATTACTTAACAATAGATATTATAAAAAGTGAATTTGAACTTTAATTAGGGAATAATATACTAAATAAATGCTTTATTATTTAATACATTTAAAGACAAATACAATTCAATTGAAAAACTACAAGATCATCCCCGTCTCAATTAAGGATTTCCTAAATGAGAGTTAAAAGGAAAGAGAATAAATATACTAGCTATCCTAAATCCTATAAAACAAAAAGACATTGATTCGATCAACCTCCCTTATAAGAAATTATGCTAGGATTATAACCCTAGAATATTTCCATTATAAGAATCAAAAGACGAGAGAATAGAAAAACAGCTAACTAATCCTATTACTAAAACTGAAAAATAAAGATAGAATATGGCCTGCCTCCCATAGAGCACTTTTGTGTATAGTCATTGGCTTGACTTGGTACGTAATGTCACTCGTCGTTTATTTTGAGCGAGTATAATTGGCCATCGATCGATCCTTCATCATTCATAACGTCTTCAGTTTCCTTATCATTCTTAGCATCTGCATAACTTCCTTTAGGGTATTCATCACAATAGGAAGTCTCTCCCTCATAATCAACATAATAATTGTCTTCATAGTCATCCATCTCGTAATCATCTTGAAAATACGTTTAATTTTCTCCCATCCAAAGTGTAACTATACATTGTTTGACATTGAGAATAGCTTTAGCTGTCTTAAGAAAAGTACGTCCTATCTATATCACATCATCTTTCTTAATTTGTGGTACTACCTAGAAGTTGGTGAGATATTAGAATCATCCCACTTGCACATTCATTGAAATTTTCAGTGGAAAAATCTTATCGCAATCTGCTTTGTGGACAATGAAAAGTAGTAAAAGTCAATTTTCAATTTGACATTTTTGGACTATTATTTTGGTAAGATATTCATATCGGCTCCTGGGTCAAGTAAAAAATTAGGAAAATTGACATCATTGATCATCATGTGGAGGAAGAGTTTCCATTAATTATCATTGTAAATTTGAATCATATGTCATAAATCTTGAAGCTTTAGTTGCTCATCAGTGAGTTCTTTTTCCATCGATTGCTTCCTTTTCTGATGTTGAACTTCAGCTTGTTTCTCGTCAGGTTGTTGCTTCTTTGATTTCTTCTTCTTATTACGTGGTTTCTTATATATATAGTGTAATGATTTCATTCTTAATGGTTTCACTCGCGTGGATGCAAACATTGAACTCCATTTCATTACTTTGCAGACTTTATTAGTCAGTCTCAAGGTTGATGATCTCCATATCCTGTTCAACAAAACTTTCATAATAAGGTTTTAACCTATGACCATTTACTTTATATATTTTGCTTGTTTCCAAGCTTTCTATTTCTACTGTGCCATGAGGTAGTTAATTGACAACTAGATAAGGTCTGATCCATCTCGCACATAATTTTTCAGGAAATAATTGAAGTCTTGAACAAAAGAGTAGAACTTTATCTCATACTTGAAAATTCTTAGGAACAAATTTCCTATCATGAAACGCTTTAGTTTTATCTTTATAAACTGATGCATTTTCATGTGTCATTCTTGATTTCTTCTAATTCTTGAACACTTAACTTATGTTCATTTCTTGCCTCATTGTAATTCATGTGACATGTTTTTATTGCCTAATAGGCTTTATGTTATTGTTCTACTAGTAAATGACATGCTTTTCCAAATACTAACCTTTAAGGTGTCATGCCAATGGGTGTCTTAAATGCTGTTCTATATATGCTCATAATGCATCTTCCAATCTAAGGCTCTAATCCTTACTTGTTGGACTATTTGTTTTTTAGTATTGACTTAATTTCTCTATTTGACATTTTAGCTTGTCCACTAGTTTGTGGGTGATATGAGATAGATATCCTTTGTGTGACATTGTACATAGGAAGTAGATTAGAAACTAATCGATTACAAAAACCTGAACCTCTACTATCACTTATAAGTGCTCTAGGTGCTCAAAAAACTGTAAACGATTTTTATCTAAGGAAGGCAATCAGTATTTTTGAATAATTGATTTTAGTAGCTTTTCCTTCTAGCCACTTAGACACATAATCTACAATAAGTAAAATATAAATATAGTGATTTGATGGTGGAAAAGGTCTTATGAAATCTATGACCCATATATCAAACACTTCACAAAATAGAAGAGGAGTTAAAAGCATTTAGTTTCTACGTCCCAAGTTTCCAATTCGTCAGAAATTTGGACAAAATTTTATATAAAGGAAACAATCATCAAATAAAGTGGGCCAAAAGAGTTTGGAATCTGAAATTTTATGAGTAGTTCTACGTGGACAGAAATGTCCTCTACATGCATAAATATTATTGTACCTCTGGATGTGGAATGCATCGCTTAATTATTTGGTCAATGCAAAACTTCCATAAATAGGGCTCATCCCATAAATAATATTCAGAATCCTTCTTAATTTTATCTTTTGAGCTCTGGTTAAGTTAGGTTTTAACCTATTGGTGGTAAGATAATTGACTATATTGGCGTACCATGGGCCAACAATCTTTATATTATTTAAGTATTCATCTAGAAACTCATCCCTTAATGTATAGGTGTTTCTCTATTTTCTAACCTACTTAAGTGGTCTATCCCTAAATTTTTGGCCCCTTTCATATTTTTTATAGTAAGGTCGAATTCTTGTAGAAGTAATATCCATCTTATTAGTATGAGTTTTGCATCTTATTTTTTCATTAAATATCACAAAGCTGCATAATCTGAATAAACTATTTCTTTCATTCCTAATAAGTATGATCTAAAATTTTGAAGGCAAATACTACTGCTAAGAGTTCGTTTTCAGTAGTGGTATGACGCTGTTGGGCTTGGTCTAATGTCCTAGAAGAAAAGTATATAACATGAGATTCTTTTCTTATTTTTTGACCTAAAATCGCTCCAACTTCATAGTTACTTGCATCTCACATACTTTCAAAGGGTAACAACTAATCTGGTGATTCAATCACAGGTGTGGTTGTTAAAAAATCTTTTAATTTATCAAACGCTATCTTGCAATCATTGGTAAATTCAAAAGGAATGTCTTTTTGTAAAAGTTTGCATAAGGTTGTGTAATTTTAAAGAAATCTTTTACAAATCTTCTATAAAATCCTGCATGTCCAAGAAATGAACGTATTTCTCTTACCATGGTGGGGTAAGGTAATATTTTGATTACTTGGATTTTTGCAAGATCTATCTCAATTCCTTTATGTGACACTATATGTCCTAATATAAGTCTTTGGTCTACCATGAAATGACATTTTTAATAATTTAATACTAATTTCTTTTTTATGCATCTTTTAAGTACTTTAGTTAAATTAGCTAAACATTCATAGAAAGAGTTATCGTAAATAGTAAAATCATCCATGAAAACTTCAATGAGAATTTTCATGTAATCAGAGAAAATACTAACCATACACTTTTGAAACGTTGCAGGTGCATGACATAAATCAAAAGGCAAATGTCAATAAGCAAATGTACTGAAGGGGCAAGTAAAAGTTGTTTTTCTTGATCTTCTAGAGCTACAAGTATTTGGTAAAATCCTGAATAACCATTTAGGCAGTAGTAATGAGTTTTTCCAGCTAATCTTTTTAACATATGATCTATAAACGAGAGTGGATAGTGGTATTTCCTAGTTGAGGCATTAGTTTCCTATAATCTATACATACCCTCTAACCGTTTTAGATTCTAGTTGGTCCTAATTCTCTATGTTAATTTGTCATTACTGTAATTCCCGTCTTTTTAGGGACTTCTTGGACTGGGCTTACCCAATTGCTATCGGCTATTGAAAATATCATTCCTACATCTAATAGTTTTAATATTTCAGCTTTTGCTATGTCCAACATAGGTTGGTTTAATCTACATTAAGGCTGTCTAGAAGCTTTTGTATCAATTTCTAGGTTTATCCAATGCATGCACGTAGCTAGACTTATTCCGTTGTTATCAGCTATGGTACATCCTATTGCCCCTTTAAATTTTTCAATACATTTATCCACTTAGTTTCTTCTAGACTACTTAATTTATTACAAATTATTGCTGGTAATTTATCTTAGTTCTCTAAATAAACATATTTCAAATGTTTTGATAAGGTTTTTATATCTAATATGAGGGCTTTAACTATAAAAGGTAAAAGCTTAGAATAAGATCTAGATAAGTTTATGTAATAAGTAAGTTCTGGTAGTTCATTATATGATTCTAAAGTACTTATTATCTCTTTTGTTTCCTCATCTCTATCATCATCTTCTTCTAAATCTTCTACTACAATCCCAATTTATCTATTTTATATTTTCTTAAAAACTTGTCTATTAACAGATCTATCATATCCACTGTGCATATGAAAGAAACAATCATTGGGTATCTCATTGCATTATATATATATATATATATATATATAAATTTACTGTATCATCATCTACTTGCATTGTTAATGTTCCATTTGAAATATCAATCTTTGCTTTTGCTGTTTTCAAAAATGGCCTTCCTAATATTAGAGAGGTTCTATTAGAGAAGTTATCTTCTTTCATAACTAATACATAGAAATCTGCTGGAAAGACTAAATCATTAACCCTGACTATTACATCTTCGAGTAACCCTACTTGTTTAATAGTGGATCTATCTGCTAATTGTACGACCATACCAATTTTTTTTGAAATGTATGTCTGTCATTTGTAAATAAATAGATAAACTGATAACATTTATGAAGGATCCAAAATCACACAATGCTTTAGAAATTACCATATTCTTAATCTTACATGGAACGAAAAACATTTCAAGATTAGAACTTTTAGGAGCTAACTTCTTTTGAATTAGTGCAAATACGTATTCTCCTAGACTCACCTTTTCATTACCTTCAATCTTATTAGTGCACGTTTCTTTTAGAAGTTTCTAATACTTTGGTACATTTTGAATGACTTCAAATAGAGGTATATTAATTACTACTTTCTTTAATGTATCAGATATTTGTTTTTCTTCTTGCAGTTTCTTAGCATTTTTATTATCTTACAAACGATGAGGGAATTGTGGTTTTACTTTCATTGGTCCACCTTTATCAAATTCATAACCCTTTTTGTTGAGAATCTGGTAACTTGTTACTTCAATTTTGTTTTCTAGTTCGGCTTCTATTTCTTTTCTAGAAACTAATTGATTTGACATTTTAGGTTCATCCATCTGCTTACCATTCCATAATGTTATGGATGCTGGTTTTTCATAAATAGTAGGATACGGTTGAGATGGTAATTTCCCTTAATTTACAAATTAACTCATTTGTGTTGCCATTTTACTCAATTGGTTTTTCAATTTGGTCATATCATTTTGTAATGTTTGAATTATTTGATCTTTTTCTCTTTCTGAGTTACTCGATGTTTTATACCTATAATAACCCTGATTGTTAATATGATTAACTACATTCAGCTGTGGTAATTTGCGTAACTATTAGTTATAATTGGGATTAACATTCGGTTGTGAGTTACTCGATCTTTTTCTCTTTTTGAGTCACTCGACACTCAAGTAGCAAGTGTATAATATCTTGATTTCTCATTAAGCTTAATAATTCACAAATAAGCATAAATCATACTAGTTTTGTAGATTTTAGTACTTTAAGAGCCCATAGGAGTTAACATAGTTGGAAAGAAAACTTAACTCAACTAAGTTACTTGTACTCAAGCTAAATATTTTATTTGAAGAGTTTTAATCTAACTTCCACCTTTCTTTCTATTTACATGTATTTCTTTTCTTTTCTCCTCATATTTTCTAGTTGCACGATCCTTGCTCCTATTCTTATGGATTCTATTTTTTCTCTCTCTTTTTCCAACCATCAAGTTCTCTACTCATTTTCCTGTAGAACTTGTGGGACTCACTAATTTTTGATTTAAAACTCTTGTTAGCACTTCTTGAATTCACTAAATCAAGTAAGTTTTAATTCAAACTTTCCATTAAGAAAACTATGCCTCTCTCTTCCCTTTTGGTACTTAGTTTTTATTTATTTTGTACTCAAGTAAGATTTATACTAATTACGAAATTCCTTAGAGATCTAAATTTTTCTATAAGAAGCGTTCTAGTATTCTTCCTGATTTTGTTTCAAGATCATGGTCTTCCTTAACTCTAGGTTTGTAATCATGAAATTATATCGTTGTTTTCTACATTTCTTATTTTCTTCAAAAATTATAACACTCTATTGAGCTTCGTATCAACAAGATACTTGTATTCTTACTCATCCTCAATTAAAGGTAAGAACTTTGCAAATGAATTAATTATTCATTACTGTACTACTATATATAACCTAATTATACTATTTATACATGTTAAAATAGTAAATAAATGAAAAAGAATACATAACCATGCTTTCTTCTCTAACTGCTTCAAAAAATAAAATTTTATAATCATACCTACAGTGTTTATCCTTATTTCATCATTTCTTACTACTTCCCATATTGTATTGTTGAAACCCTTAAACTTAAACCAAACCTTATCCTTAAGGTTTAAAAATAAGCCTGAAATATAAAAACACTAAACACATAAACATAATAATAACATAAAATAAAAATGCATAGACATAAAATATAAACAACTAATAAATTGAAAAAAAACATCTCAAATGTAAAAATAATTAGTATAAATGTATTGTTCATTTCCCCATGGTCAAGAGAAATCCTAAGACTCAGACTCTAGGACTGCGCATCATCATCAAGATGGTGTTAAAAGATGCTCCACCTTTCTGTTATGTACCACGCCATGATTAAACATGTAATTTGATGCCGCAAGAAAGCCAATAGGCCTATCAGTAGGTCTCAACCTTCAGCTCTTCTCGTATCTAACTATGCCCCTCTTATGATATCTAAATAAGATTAAATTAAGTTGCCCATTCAATTGGTCTTGCTTATGTCTCAATAAGGCTTCACGATATTGAGCCTTATCCTCTCTGTATCGTTTCATCATCTCAGCAATCCATAGCCTCTACTATTATGGAGTCAAGTCCTCCGGTGGTATTGGTACCTGTGGTGGTTGTGGTGGCGGAAAAATCTCAGGACCATCCAAGTCATACTCTTCTATCAGTAGGTCTACAAACTCGTAGCCCTCAACAAATCATTGCTAGTGATCCTCCTCCTCTCCATATACTTCGTTCTACAATTTTGGGCCCACTCCGCTACTGTTATTACTATGCGTAATCCTCTTGTTCTTTCGACAATAACTCGACATCAGGTCTATCCTATTGGGGAATGTACCCTAGGCCAATCTACAATTATTGTTTATCTTATAATTTTAATTAATAAGATAGAGGGTTTCATTTGCTATTTTATTATATGTGATTTCATGTTTACCTTTTGATAAGATCCAAGGGTATTTGTTGAAATATCCTAAATGTCCCTAGTCGATCATTATACTAGGAACTATAATGAGTTAAGACTAGTGTGACATGATCATGTGATGATTACCTGTATAGGGATACAAATCGAGATCATGAGTACTTGTTAAGGAATGAGGTACTGGATCGACCCATTATGAGAACCCCACATGAATTAAGTCATAGGTGTTACTCAAGATACCTATATCATTTAGTCCTTAGTCTTGAGATTACCATAGACTTCAATATTAGGAGCATGATAATTTGATACAATCGAACATTGTCTTTAACCTGACGATTATAAAGATTGTGATTGGTTACCATATGAATAATATATGATGGTATGTAATTGAGATAAAATTTTTCACTCTCATAAAGAGAGAGATATCACTGGATCTCTCAATATGTTAGACTGTTAAATAGCCAAGTCCAACAGAATTGATAAAATCAATGTCATTTTGATGTTTTCAGTCTACTTGAAGATCGAGACTAGTACGATTGAACATTAAGGGTGACTTTCCATGCCTTACGTTTAATCAAAAGATATCACACGACAAAATGATATAATATATGTTATTCATTAGGTTGTATTGATTTTGATATTCATACTATTTGGGTAGTCATAATGCTTTGCTAGAGACCGCCAATGACTTTTGTAACAAAATGGTTTATGGTTTACTGCCAACATCGCATGAACCTATTGGGTAACACACAAAGAATGACTTTGCACAATTTCAATTGGTCAAGAGTAGTTAATTTTATATGATAAAATTCATGACATAAAAGCCCTTACAATTTGTTATATGATAATTTTAAAGAGGTGCATGTGTAATTTGCTTGAATTGCCTAAATACAATAGTTGTATTATAAATAGGTTTTTTAAGAGAGCTTATCTTTACATATAAACAAAGGTTGAAACCTTAAAATGTAATAAGATTTTTGTTTCACTATTTTTGAGTTCTTTGGATTCTGGAAGCGAAAGAAAAATGCTTTCAATCTCTCTTGGGGGCTAGCACTCCAAATTATGATCATCGTTCGTGTGTTGATTTCTGATAGGGGACGCACACTTGAACGTCTTAGATATCGAATAATCAGAGAAGGAAATCACAGATTAAGTTATAGTTTACTTTTTTAGATCTAGTCTAATAGAACTTAGTTTCGATCATGTTAGGGTTTTTCAAAAAAACCGTTTTGAATTTTCCTCTCCGCTTGAACCCCATAACCCAATAGTGGTATCAAACCATTTCGTTTGGTTGTATTAAATATTTGCATGTTTTCTTTGATGTATATATGATATATCTATGAAAACATGATCTTGATTAATAAATATATTATGTACATATGGTTCTATGATAATTGTTATCAACATTTGGTTTTAGAGCATATTGTTAATTCATGTATTTGATAAAAACGCATGATTGGATTCAAGGATAGAATTCATGTTTAAAATATCTCGATTAACATATATTTATAATAGTGAATGATGCGAATTTCATATGTTCATGGCGGAAGTCATGTTTAGGCTAATGCAATTCTAGTGTGGAATACATATTTCATTTTTGTTCAATAATTATGTATGTCTCCATGAGAGGAATCATGATTAGGTTAGTATGATTAATTTAATGTGATTCTAGTGTTGAATATATATTTCATTTTTGTTCAATAATTATGTATGTCTCCATGATAGAAATCATGATTAGGTTAGTATGATTAATTTAATATGATTCTGGTTTTGAATAAAAATTGAAATTGGTTTTGATCATATATCTTATTGTTGTTATCCGTTAGTATATTCCCATTATATAGGACATAAACTTGTATTGGACAAGAATTATAAATCCTATAAGAAAAGTGAGATATATAACAAATTTGTATTGGATAAGGATTCAAAGTATCTTAAATTCTAATTGGATTATGAAAAGATATTAAGTTAGAGGTAGTCCCAAGTTAATTAAAAATGATAAAATTAATATTTTTGGTATTAAAATAAATGGCAGTTTTGTCAATTGGCTTAACAGCGAGACCGCCGTTAACAATTCGTAGCATAAGAAAATTTGTATAATAGTCAATATTAATAATATTTCCTAACTTGTTTTGTGATTGTACATGCATTGTAATATATGATATGTATATCGTTTAAATTATGATTACGAAAATAAAATAAAACTCCTATTCTAGATTTTAAGTCAAGTACCATCCATTCTCAAACACTTGTCAAGGCTTCGATCATATCAATATGGGTCTACCTCCGCAGAGTGTATTGTGTTTTCTTGGTGAGGCAAGTTGAGTAATAGTTACTCTATTATTTGAAATTGTTAGACATGATAAAGCTATCAAAATGATTTTGGGCTTTAGGCACAAGATGAGATAAAACATTTAAGACATAAGATATCATAATCTCATAAAAAGAACTAAAAGTTACATGTGCTATAATTAGTAAAAAGCTAATAACCTAATTCAAAGTGTCATGTCTTAGCTGTCTTGGAATAATGTCAAACATAGATTTTAGTCCCTTGAATTAACATAGTGTTTTTAGGAGGGTTATTAATTTAGTGGGAGTCTATTCCTTTATACTAAAATGAACTTTTGCATAATCTTTGTTGTAGATATATGGCCTATTCAAATCACACTAATCCCTTGTCACTGCTATCCATTATTGCGAAGGATATGTTATCTGGGACAAACTTTCTTGAATGGTTTGGAAAGTTGAGAATTGCTCTTAAGCATGAAAACAATTTGTATGTCCTAGATGATCCTATTCCTGAGGAACCACCAACCAATGCTTTAAGAGTCATGAAGGATGCACATACTAAGCTTGTCAACAGCTCAGCTGATGTTGCATTTATTATGTTGGCAACCATGGTTCCTGAACTTCAGAAGTACATAGAACACATGGAAGCTTATGACATGGCTATGATGCTGAAGGAAATGTTCCAACAGTAAGCTAGACAGGAAAGGCTCGAGATAGTAAAAAACCTTCATTCTTGCAAAATGGCTGAGGGTGCATCAGTTCGTCCTCATGTTCTGAAAATGAAGGGCTATATAAACCATCTCGACAGACTTAGATTTTCTGTAAGCCAAGAGTTGGCTAAGGATTTGATCCTGAATTCATTGCCTCATAGTTATTCACAATTTATGATAAACTATAACATAAATAATATGGAGAAGTATATCTTAGAGTTGGATTTGATGCTTAAAATTGTTGAGCTGAATGTTAAGAAGCCCATTACTAACGTGTTGATGGTTCAGAAAGGAAAGGCTATGAAGAAGAATGTCAAAGGCAAAGTTAAAAATACCAAGGCTTTTGTGACTCTCACAAAGTTCGTGGAACGAGCTAGGCCTAAGATTTCTTCTACTTCACAGTCCCAAAAGGAAAAAGAAAAAAATTGTAATTTCATCTATGCACTTAGGCATTGGTTCATAAATTACAAGCTTTATCTTGAAGATCTAAAGAAAAAGAAGAGTGGTGCGACTTCTTCTTCTGGTATTTACGTTATTGATGTTAACTTGTCTACTAGTGATTCTTGGGTATTGGATACCGAATATGGATCTCACATTTGTATTAATGTGCAGGGTTTCGCCGAAAAGTAGAAAGCTAAAAAAGGAGAAGTCACCCTACGAGATGGAAATGGTGCAAAGGTTGCTACATTTGCTGTTAGATTCTATGAGTTAATTTTACCTAGTTGACTTGTTTTAATTTTAAATAATTGGTATTATGTCCCTGCCTTGAGTTGAAACATCATTTCAGTTTCATGTTTGGATTTGGATGGTTTTAATTGCATTATTGCAAATAATATGTGAAGACATTTTTATGCGAATACCAATTTACGTGATGGTTTTTATATTCTAAACATGAAAATGTCCACAAATACCCTTATTATTAACGTAAATACAAAGAGATTCAAGTTAAATGATTTGAGTAAGACCTATATTTGGCATTTTTGTCTTGGCCACATAAATGAGTAATGCATCTCTAAACTCTATAAAGATGGACTTTTATATTTAAATCATATGAAACATATGTATCTTGTTTGCCAGGAAAGATAAAAAATAGTCTCTTTACTGAACACATTGAAAGGGCAAGTGATTTATTGGGTCTAATAAATACTACACAATAGTTAGACGTGGTTATGAGTACTTCATTACGTTCACTGATGATTTCAACAAATTTGGTTATGTATATCTCATGTAACATAAAAGTGAATTTTTTGAAATGTTTCAAACATTTCAAAATGAAGTGCAAAACCAACTTGGAAAAATTATTAAAGCACTTTGATAGATCGAGATGGTGAATATTTGAGCCAATAGTTTGATGATTATTTTAGAAACTATGGGATCGTCTCATAGTTAACTCCTCTAGCAACCCCACAATGGAATAGTTTTTCTGAAAGGAGAAATCAGACTTTATTGGATAAGGTTCGATCAATGATGAGTCACGCATATCTTCCTATTTCTTTTTGGGGCTATCCGTTAGAAATTGCTGCATTTACACCGAATCATATTTCATTTAAAGGGGTTGATAAAAACCATATACGATGTGATTTGGGTTTAGGGTTTGTGCCATGAATTTGAAGATGCAATCCATGTATGATAACCAAGATTGGAATCTTGTTGATTTACTTTAAGGTGGTAAGACCATTGGATGTAAATGGGTTTTCAAAAATAAAACAAACATGGATGGCAATGTGCATACTTATAAAGCATAACTAGTATCAAAAGGTTTTAGGTAGACTCAAGGTGTTGATTATGATGAAACTTTTTCTCTTGTAGCCATGCTTAAATCCATTAGAATTCTAATTGTCGTAGCCACATATTATGACAATGAGATATGACAAATGGATGTCAAAACAACTTTTCTAAATGGAAAGTTACTTGAGGATGTGTATATGATACATCCTAAAGGATTCGTTAATCTTGAGACCTTCAAAGATCTATTTATGGATTAAAGCATGCTTTTTGGAGTTGGAATCTTCATTTTGATAGGAATATGGTTTCATTTAAAATGAACATGAACCTTGTGTTTACAAGAAGGTTAGTGGGAGCATGGTTGTTTTTCTAGTACTATATGCTATTGATATATTACTCATTGGAAATGACATCCCAGCCTTGCGGATTGTCAAGTCTTGGTGAGGGAAATGTTTCTTAATGAAGGACTTCAGAGATGTAGCTTACATCCTTGGGATTAAGATTTATAGGGATAGATCTAAAAGGCTGATCGGTCTAAGTCAGAGTGCTTATATTTACAAGGTACTGAACATGTTCATTATGCAAGACTCTAAAAGAGGGTCATTGCCAATGTCTCATGGTATAAGTCTCAGCAAGACTCAAGGTCTAAAGATGAATGATGAGCGAGAACGCATGAATATGATTCCATATGCATAAGCTATTAGATCTTTTATGTATGGCATGTTATGCACCTGATCTGATGTATCATATGCTTTAAGCGCAACAAGCAAATATTAGCCTAATCCTGGTTAACGTCACTGGATAGTAATAAAGGATATTTTTAAATACTTGAGAAAGACTAAATAAGTGTTCTTAGTCTGTGGAAGTTCAGAAGATGAGCTTATTGTAAATGGTTACATAGATGCAAGTTTTCAAATTGATATAGATGACTTTAGATCATGGTCTGGATATGTGTTTACTTTGAATAGAGGTGCAGTGGTTGGAAAAGTTGAAAGCAAGAAATTGTGGAAGATTATACAATAGAAGCTGAGTACATTATAGCTTCTGATGAATCTAAGGAGGCAGTTTAGATCAAAAAGCTCATATCTGAACTTGGTTTGGTTCTTAGTATAGCCAACCCCCTTTTGCTTCTATTGTGACAACAACAGGGTGATAACACAGGCCAAGGAAACAATATCACACCACCGATCCAAGTATATACTTAAGTGTTTTCATCTCATTCAAGAAATCATTGAGATGGGATATATGAAGATTTGCAGAGTTCCTATAGTAGATAATGTTGCAGATCCTTTGACGAAGGCTCTTCACAAGCAATACATGATGATCACGTTAGGTCATTAGATATTATATACATGAAAGATTAGCCCTAGTGCAAGTGGGAGATGTAGGGGAATGTACCCTAGGCCAATCTACAATTATTTTTATTTAATAATTATAGTTAACAAAATAGAGGTTTTTATTTGTTGTTTTATTATTGGTGATTGCATGTTTACCTTATAATAAGATCCACGGGTATTGGTTCAAATATTCTAAATGTCCATAATCGGTCATTATACTGGGAACTATAATGAATTAAGGCTAGTGCGAATCTTAATTGATGGTCATGTGATGATCGAATGTAGAGGGATACAAATCGAGATCATGAGTAATTGTTAAGGAATAAGAACTGGACCAACCCACTATGAGAACTCCAAAGGATTAAGTCATAGATGTTACTCAAGATACCTATATCATTTAGTACTTCGACTTGAGATTACCATTGACTTCAATATTAGGAGCATAGTAATTTGACACAATCAAATGTTTTCTTTAATCAGAAAATATAAAGATTGTGATTGGTTACCATGTGAATAATATATGAAGTTGTATAATCGAGATATAATTTTTTCTTCTCGTATAGAGCAATATCAGTGGATCCCTCTATATGTTAGACTACAAAATGGCCAAGTCCAAGTAAATTGATATGATCAATGCCATTTGGATGTTTTCAGTCTACCTAAAGATCGCGACTAGTATGATTGAACATTAAGGGTGACTTTCCATGCCTTATTTTTAATAAAAGGATATCGAATGACAAAATGATATTATATATGTTATTCATTAGGTTGTATCGATTTTATACTCATGCATTTTGGGTACTCATAATGCCTTGCTAGAGACCGCTTATGACTCGTGTACCAAAATGATTTTCGGTTCACTATTTTGGTTCACTGCCAATGTCGCATGAACCTATTGGGTCGCAAATAAAGAATAGATTTCCGTAATTTCAATTGGTCTAGAGTAATAAACTTTATATGATAAAATCCATTACATAAAAGCCCTTACGATTTTTATATGATAATTTTTTAAAAGGGGCATATGTGTAATTTGCTTGAATTGCCTAATTATGATAGTTGTATTACAAATAGGTTTTTTAAGAGATCTTATCTACACATATAAATAAAGGTTGAAGATCTAAAAGTTAATAAGATTTTTGTTTTACTATTTTCATGTTCTCTGGATTTCGGGAGAGAAAGAAAAATGTTTTCAATTTCTCTTGGGGCTAGCACTCCAAATTATGGTCACTGTTCATGTGTGGATTTATGATAGAGAACGCATACTTAAACATCTTAGAAATTGAACAATCAGAAGGAAATCACAGATTAAGGTATGGTTTACTTTTGTAGTTCTAGTTTAATGGAACTTATTTTCGATCCTATAAGGGTTTTTTTTTAAAAAAATTGTTTGGATTTTTTGCTAGGTATGAACTCCATAACCCAACTTGTCCCTCTCGGCTTTCTCTATCTCATCCTCAAAGTCTTGGTATCCAGTCGGTGATCTCAAGGTTAGCAAAAACTCCTTATCTATTGTTGTTTGGGCCTCAATATCAAATTCTTCATCTTAAATAAATCGCGCTCTGGCCTTCAAGCACATTTAGGTTATTAAAATTGGGAACGACAATTTCTTGTCTCTCTCCGTTATGATAGACTCCTTATGTTCTTGTAAATGATCTTCCTCACATTGATCGTCCCATTCTTTGTAGTCTCAAATAAATAAGCCGCCTTGGGCTTATTGATCTCGCCCTACCGAGTGGTCAAGTATAATGAAGCAACTATAAAGTGTTGCCGCATTCTGTAAACTCTCCTCACACTCAGCTTCTTAATGTGCTTCAGCATATTCCCAGCTCCTATTATCCATCATTGTTGTCCTCAAACAACTAATGTTCTCTCAATAACTTTAAAAATGGTATAGGTTATAAGGTGTCTCATACAAATCATCTGGGAAGGTCTGTGATTCTCCAACCATGTTCGAGTGTTGTAACAATAGATGTCGTTTGCGTATCACTCGAGGATCATTACTCCTCTCACTTTGATTGGGTCGCCTTTCTTAATAAACTTCGCATTGACACACAATTCTTAAACCATTTTATTTAGTCCATTAACCTTGTTCTCTCTATAGTCTTGATCGAATTGCTCCCAACCTTGTTGCCTAATGAAGTTATTGAATTTCTTATCATACTTAACCAGTAAGTTTATACTTCTTTTGCAAATGAAATCCCTATTATCAATGGTCTCATATCTCTCTTTAGCCTCTCTACTAATATAGTACTTAGACTTAAAAACCCTCGGGGCATCTTCATTTGGATCTCTTGAGGATGATGCCTCATTATCATTTGCCCTAGATTCACTAACTTGACTCGCTTGCCTCCTTGTTCTTGCTATTTTCAAAATCTTCACACAACACAATAATTTACAACGGGTCTTCAAATCACCAAAAATCAAAATTTTCGTTCGCATGGGTCTTTCACATGCTAATTAACTTAAAAGACATATATTAATTCACCATGAGCCACATTGATGCTCGAAATCCACACAATTTAAATTCCTATCCAACAACCTAATTTCCATAATTCAAGCAATTTCATCAATAATATCCAAAAACCTCAAAACATAACTAATGAAATTGTAAATTTACGTTAAGGCTGAACTACTTTATGGTGTAGATTACTCCTCCAAGCCTCTACCAATCAAAGCCCTCTCACTTTACTCACAAAATAAAACCCTATTGCTCCCTAGAATCAAATCTTCAAATCAATGCTTTGGCTCTCCTCCTTTGTGCAAATCCATAATGCACTCTATTTTTTCACTCTTGATCTTTAGGAATGCTTTTTTCTCTCTTGAAATTGCTCAAACTTAGATTTTAGAGGGCTGTATGCTTGGTTGGTGGTGTATGGACTATGGTTTACGTGCGGAAAATATAGGTCTTAAAACCCCTCCTCGACACCGAAGCCATCCCTTATAGGGCAAGATGCCGCCACAACGTGGACATAATGTTAAGGCTGCTATGAGCATTTTTGTTCACAGCTTGGCACCTTCCTGACGTCGTCCTTGTTTATCCGCGACAGTGTATGTGTTTACACAAAGCATCAAACAAGTATGTCTCCATAAATTGTAAATTTTTCATTAACTCCTTATTAGAGCTCTTCTGACTCTGTGTATTACTGCATAAAGCATAAAGATAGCGTGAAATACCCTGTATACATAAAAAATTCAGAAAACTTACCTGTTGGTTGTCCATGTACCTGATTATTATCACTTTAACTCTCTTGCTCTTTTACTCTCTTTACTGAGCTAGTCGAGACTTCTACATTATGATGCAATGTCACCCGGCAAATGTTATCTCCTACACATTTAGCACAAAACTTTTAAAAGTTAGAAAATTACTAAAATGTTTGGATTTTTCTACCTAAACTAAATAAATAAGTAATTGAGATTTATTGACTAAAATTAAAAACCCTTAGGCTGCCTCCCAGTAGCGCTTTGTTTAACGTCACTAGCCCGATGCCTTTTCACTCATTTAGTCCGAGTCTAAATTAAAATACTTCATTTGTATGTCGGTGATAACGATATCTCTCCCATTCGGATGTACTTCTTTCCCTTCAATAAAGACAATCTTCTCAGCATCATCAACCTCTTTGACACACATTATGTTCATTTTCTTCCTCGTGTGCAAGACCACATTGGTAGTGTTCAAGAATGGGCGCCAAGTGTCAAAAACATATTATCATCTGTATCATGATCCATAATCTCAAAACCAGTGATAAATGTGAATCTAAACACATGCACATGCATATTCAAGACTCCCTATTGTTCGTACCAAGTTACCATCAACTACTTGCAACTCCGTTGTATTGGAGCAATTGATCTTTAAATCTGCTTGTAACATGTCCTTTATAGGTATTACATTGATTGAGGCTCAAAGTGTTGACTCTTTCTAGCTTGTACATCACTTGATTTGCATTGGCTCATTCGTTGTTTTAGTGCTCATCATGTGAATATCTCTTACATTTTCCTTGGGATCGGGGTAGTGTTACTCTGAAATTTCCCTTTCTTCCTTGAATTCAAAGCAATGGCTAGCTGACTAATCCGACTCTCCAAGTTCTTTATGGGTTATGATCTCTAATCGTCTATCCTCTTTAGAGCTTTCTTCACATTTTCCATATCTTTCTCATGCTTCCTATGGCGTTCCCTATTATTGATGTCGATATTGTGCAATGATTTTTCAATTAACTTCAATGAAGTTATTTTTTTTGCTCTAGCCTAGCTTCCCTTGTCAAACTTCTTGATCAAAACTTGGCAGTAACTTCAGTGCATTATCAAGATTCCCATATGAGAAGTGTGGATTTTTGTATCCTCGATAACACCTTTGAGGAGCCATTCCTCTCGACCTGAAGTTGTTTCCATAGCTCTGGTTGTTCATAAAATTGATATCTATAAACTCCATTCCTTGTTGCATGTCCATTGGATTAACCATTATTACTTGGTGATTAATGGGTTGCTGCATCTCTTGCACTTGTGGACTTTGTTGTCCCATTTGAAGCTTTGCCATCTGAGTACTCAGGTTGGATAGTTATGCCATGATCCCAACTTGCGAATCAATCTCATATACACCTACTGGCTTTCTCACTATGGAATGAGTACTGGATGTAGAGTCTTGAGACATAAGATCTAGAAGATCTAATGGTCCATCCTCATCTTTAGTAAGTAAGAACCACCTGCTGCGGCATCCACCAATGTTCTAGTGCTGTGATTCATTCCATAGTAGAAAATCAGTAGTTGTGCCCATTTTACGTATCCATGTCCTGGACATCCCCTCAACATCTCTTTTAATCTTTCCCTAGCCTTGCCAAGAGATTCAATATTCTCCTACTTGAATCGATCGATTTCTTGTTTCCTTTCATCGACCTTCACTAGGGGAAGAACATGTCTAGAAATCTTTCATTGATTTTTGCCTATGAAGTCATACTCCCTGCATTCAGTCCTTGGAACCAAGATTTGGCTTTTCCACCGAATGAGAATGGGAAAAGTCTTATCCTGATTACCTCCTTTGTAACTTTCATAATGTGCATGACATAACACTTCTCTAAAAAATTCTCTACATGAGCAACTAGATCTTCATTTACTAGCTCATTAAATAGGCAGTTCTGCACCATCTTGATTAGAGATGGTCTCGATTTGAACTCGATGGTGTTGGCTAGAAGAATCATCACTCCATTGTATGTGTCTTGAACTTCTGTTGTGAAGTAGTCATGAAGATATTTCTATCCCCGTACTCTATCTTGCACTACCAAATCACCTTCGGGTTGGTAATTCCCTTGGCCATCTTATTGCTTTCACACTTGATCATCCGCTATCTTGATTTCTTTTTTTTGTTCCCCGTGTTGTTTTGTCAATATCAGGATCGTAAGGTACCAAGTCCTTCTCTCCTTTACTATGCACGCATTAATTCTCCCTGAAAAAGAAAACACAAAAGATAAAGTGTAGATTTTCAAATTTGAAACTTAATCCTTTTAACTCTTTATTATTTTGACTTGAAAGTAAATTACTTAAAATAAAACTTAACAATTTCGTAAACTTACAAAACTTGTGTGTGTCCTTTTTTCCCCGGCAATAGCGCTATAAACTTGATCGTGGCCGCAAGTATAACGGCTCGATTGTAGTAATAATGTGATCTACTAATGATGATTATGAATATCATCATTAGGGAAAGGTGTGGAGCACATAATTCACTTATTTAAATTAACTATATTGGAAAGAAAATCCCCTTTTAATTGGTTTTAACTAAAACACTTTATTTTAGAAAATAATGTCAATTACTTTGGACTCTTATATTAAGGATATCTTAGTTCAAATGTTCACCAAGGTAATGAATTACTATGCTTTTCATATCACTTCCTTCATCTTTATTATGTGTGTGCAATGCTTAATTAGAATAGACATATTTCCTCATGACTTACTTCAACCCACTGTCATGGTGGAAAAGATTCTAATGTGAAAACTAGAACTCCACCTATCAATGTGAATGATGTAAGTACCACATTGCTTTAAGTTCCGAATCTTTAGATTCATAACCACTTAACTTTACTATCTGTGCTTCCCTAATCAATAACTATCTATCAATGTTATATACTTTACAGTTGTATCATCCATATCCGACTTAAAAGCTCCAATGGCCATGGTAACTCCTAAAACCTATAATAATCAAACACGTGATGAAGATGTTCATAACATTACATATATAATCAATACAAATTCTAACTATTGCACTTTTAATCATTATAATGCATTTATACTCTCTTTAGCATAGCAGTGATATCATGGGATCCATTGATCCCTAAGATTAATAAACTACTTACTCATCATTCAAATTAACATACACATCGTGGTATTCATTGCAATCAAAGATTGAATTAAATAAATTCAGTTAATTTAAGAAAATAATACCAAATAACCACAAGTGACACTTCAATGTCTTATCCTCCAAAATTTTTCTTAAAACTCCAGAACAATGTAAACTAAGCTATTTTATGTTTGTTGCCGATAAACTATGATTTTGAGTGAGTTTACCGCATCTTAATCCATATTTATACTCCTTAGACTCTTTAGAATATAATTAGAAACCCTAATAACAATTCCAAATTAACTATAACTATATATGTTTTATTTTTTTATGTCCTGGCGCTGTTTGTAAGTGATCCCACGCTGTGTATAAAGCCACAACTTTAGCCTTTTTATGTAATTTTTCCTTACAGTAAGCTCCGCACCTTGTATTTTCCATCCCGACGTTGTGTGTTCAACCCCATGGAATTGCTACTGTGCCAAGTGCCCTGCACTTATTTTCTTTTCCTTAGGCCTTCTTCATGCCTTACCCACGCCTTCTTCATTCTTTCCAAGGCGTCAAGCCTCATGCCATTGTGTCGAGTATGGTTTTGTGCATTTTATCCTCGTTTCATCATGAAATCAATTATTTGTCTCCTTTATACCTTGTATAAGTGAAAACATATAAATACCATCAATTAGAGCTTATTCTGGGATATTTATACTCAATATACTACTAAACTAGTCCTACATATAAGTGTAATTAAACACTTATCGCACACACACTTAATTGAGTTCACTATATTGTTAAGAAGGTATTTTTTATTGATTTAAACTAAACTACTCTATTCTATAAAATCAATGTAAATCAACTTGTATTCATATATTTAGAAAATTCTTAGTTCACAACTTCACCTAGGAAATTAATTACTATGCTTTCAATCTCATACTTCCTTCATCTTACTCATGTGTGTGCAATGCTTAATTAGAATTAACGGATTGCCTTAATATTCACTTTAATCCACTGTCGTGGTGAAAAAGATACTAATGTACAAACTAGAACTCCATCTATCAGTGTGAATAACATAATTCTCACATAGCACTAAATGTCAAATCTTTAGACTCGTTAACACTTAAGTTTACTATCCATGCCTACCTAATCAACAATTATATATCAATGTTATATATTTTATTATGTTGTTCATATCCAACTTAAAAGCTTCAATGGTTACGGTAACTCCTGAAACCCATAATCAACAAACATGTGATCTAGATATTCATAGTATTGCTAATAGAATCAAACGTAAAATCTAACCATTGTATTTCTAAACATTGTAATCAATTAATAACTTCTTTTTATAGTATTCATACTATAAGATCCATTGATTCCTAAAACAAATAGACTACTCACTTATTTATTATCAAAAACACACAAATCATGATATTCATTACAATCAAACCTTTCTCAATACTCAAATCCAATGTAAAACTATGATAGTTTATGATGGTGGCTACTAATCTCTCATAAACTATGAAATACTATTAATTTACCACATTCTAATGCCTATTTATACGCCTAAGACTCATAACAATACAACAAGAAGTGATAGCGTCGCCACAGTGTCATCCTTGTATGTGTGTTTTCTTCTTTCATTGGACTCGGGGCCCCTATGTAACTACCCAATGCCTTGCGTGTAAACCACAGAGCCACCACTACGTCAACTCTCATATATCTCATTCTTTGTTCTCTACACCTTCTTTATGCATTACATTCATTTCCTACAGCGTTGAGTATGTCCTCCATGGCGTCAAGTGTGTTTCTGTCCTTTTTCTCCTTATTTCAACATGAAATCACTCATTTGTCTCTTTTATTCCTTGTAGACCCGAAAACACATAAATACCATTAATAAGAGCTCATTCAATGATATTTAGGCCAATTATGTATATAAGCTAGTCCTATATATAAGTTTAATTAAACACTTATCACTAATCTCTTTTTGATTATAGATAATCATCTCCTTATAGGTTAGTATTCCCTTTAGTAGAAGTGTTGATGAAGAAGCTTCTGATGTTCCTTTCCACTATCCCATAACTCTCATAGCCCGGGTTTCCTACTCCTGCTACTGCAATGGTACTGCTACATGTGCCTTTTAATGTGCTATCTCCTCCCCATTCTCCTAATCCTCCTCCCATAGTTTACCTAACTTGTAGATCTCACCATTGTGTATGGTCGGCTGGGGTGGGATATCATGGTTTAAATCAGCGAGAGAAACTCATGTTCGTCAGCATAAGTTGGTAATGAAGCGAGAGAAGGCTAGACTTGCATTCTTCATTTTGGTCATCCTTTTTTGAAACCCTGTGAATATTATGTCCCACATCAATGCGATTGAAAAAGTACAACCATGCCTTAAAAGTCTTCCTAAAATAGGTATTGGTAAGGTGCTTAAGGTATCTAGAGGTAGCATAAGTCCAATCATGATAAGGGAAATATGTCAGAGCTACTTTGACCGTCTCATAGGGGTAGTGATAGTTAGAGAAAATACCAGTGTAGGATTTTAAACCCTCTCAAGTCATCGAAAGTAGGTAGGCTATAGTAGTTGTTAATGAATGCCATTTTTGTGTGATAGTACCTTCGTAAACATCAATGCATGCCCTTAGTGTGTAAAGGAACGACATCCCAAGCAACATGTTCTTGAGGTCATGAAGGCATTCATCTATAATTGAAGAATTTATCAAAAACCTCAGTCCTCCAAGCCTTATGGGGAGGGCATTCTTTTTGCGATTCCATAAATTTTGATCGTTAAACCATTCACAATAAATGCAACTTTATTTGGTGTTTGCTTTGTGACATTGACAAGTCAATAATTAGATATGTTTTATAGTTCATTTTAGAATTATTTTGGATGTAAAAGACTATATTACATGAGGTTTTCTCTTGTTTTTGATATTTTAGGTATTAAATGGAGAATATGAAGAAATGAATGAAAGGGAAGATTATGAAGGAATTAATCAAGAAGAAGAAGTATACGGAGAATTACAATCAAGGAACAAAAAAAAGAACTGGACTTTTCTATCAGTGATTCTTAGTAATTTTGGAAGACACGAAATCACTGGCCAAATTAGTGGATACAAGAAAAAATGAAAGAGTTCAGTTTATAGATTTTCCTAGCTATTCCACTGATACACAAATCGCTAAGAATCGCTAGTCAAGATTTCATGAATTTAAGATAACTACAAGATGTTTGAGTTGGTTTGGGGTGTTTACTACTTAGAATACTATAAATACTAGCATATGATTACGAAATTAGTTGCCCTTGAGTACGTAGATCAAAATTCCATTGCTCTTGAATCCATTGTCTATTATTTTCATATTTTATTGCTTTTATAAAAGATTGAAGATTTAAAGTATTTTATTTCAGTAGTATTTTCAATGTTTTCTTTTATTTATATTATTGCAATATTATTTAAGATTATGAGTGACTAGTTTGTTTAATCTAATCAAAGTCCGAACGTGAACTAGATTAGTTTTTTAATGTAGTTATAATGAGATGAATATGTGCTTAATTCTTTAAACCAATTGTATTCTTTCATTCACTAATTTAATAGGTTATTATCTATTGATTTTAACCATTATTTTTATATTGCATGCATAGTCTAAAATGTGTATTGTGATATATGGTTTTATTATCTATTTGAAGTAGTAAGTAGGATTGTTTGAAAGGTAAACACCATTTAAATGTTCTAAATGAATTTTAGATCTAAATATAGTGTTGAAGTGGCTTTTCAAAGATGCTTCTAAGTTCTCATAATGTGTAATGCAGTTCTATTGCGTGAAGTTGATGTCTTTGTGTAAATAAAAGGGTTATCACAATGGTATTAGAACGTGGCTTTTCCCCTAGTATAAGGAGAAGTAATGGCCGGCTAAATGTTATTTACTTACTTATGATTAGATTTTCAGGATCTATCTTACTGTATGTTCATGACTATGGGGATTAGAGTTACATGTTTGGAATGCAAAACGAGTTTATGTTTCATTGTTCTCGATGTTTGTTTAGATATTTATTTATTATTGGATTTAATCTGTTTGATTGATTATGAAATTGGATTGTGTTAGTTAATTAAGATAATTTAGTTAGTTAAGTATTATTATATTATAGTTAGTTATTAGTTAATTTAATTACTATATTAAATAAAGAAAAAATAAAAAATAATAAAAATCATTAAAAGTCCTTTTTCGTAGAGAAGTTAGATAAATACTTGTGAAGGCAATTTCCACTTGCCATTACAACAAAATATTTAAAGTATAATATCAACGGAGAAATTATTGTACAAGCCCGACACATGTCAATTCTTGGCACTGTTGTTAGAGATTCAAACACAATTTCTTATGAGTGTTAGACATTGCATTGTTTATCCATTTTATCGTTATAATTCCACAAGTTCCTTACATCTGCTTAATCCTGAGGTCGATAGGACATTTAATTGTAATTTGAGACAACAAAAACGTAGAGGATATCAACCTACCATAATAGAAGCCTATAATAACTTTAATCTTAATAACAAAAATAATGATAATAAAGAACTTACTTTTAGGAAAGCTAATCAACATATCACTGCTTATGAACCAATGTGTATTGCCTATCCTGTGGGATTTTCCGAATTTGAACTCAGATTTGGATTCATTAGTGCTCTACCAAAATTCTATGGTAAGGGCAATGAAGACCCACAATTATTTATAAGGGAATATTAACACAAAGTCAATTGGATAAGACTTAAAGATTGCACGTTAGAACAAGTCAAGCTTAAAGCTTTTCCTTTGTATTGAAATATCAAGCACGAGATTTGTTATTTTATCTTTCTTAAGATTCGATAACTACATGGGCTCAAACTTTAGAAGCTTTCATAGGTCAATATATGCCTGCAAGAAAAATTAGTACTTATAGGAGACAAATCACAGTCGTGAAGATGTAAAACGATAAAAACTTTAATTAATATTGGGAAAGATTTAAATGATTAATTTCATCTTTTCCACAATATGGATACACTCAAAGTGCTTATTTAGTATACTTCTATGAAGGACTAAATGTGACAGCCCTAAATTTCGATATAAACCGGGCACCGCCACTTTGCTCGGACACGTCATCAAGACCGCCATGTCACTGCACGCATATCGAGAATGACCTGAATTCCTATTTCTTAACTTACATATTTTCTAATGTTTAGTCAATTATTCAACCTTTTTAGAGAAAAAATTTAGTTTTGTTAGTACTCGACCAACATTCATCATTGAGTTGAGTGGTTTCATAAAATTAAGCAATTATAAGTGCAGAAGCCTTAAATAGAAGTAACAATGAAATCAAATATAATGTGTTTTCATTAATCAAAAGTTTTAAGGGGTGAAAACTTGACAAAATATACATAGATATCATGCATTAAAGGTGATTGATACAAAAGTGATATATATATCAAGTGTGTCCCCAAAGTCCCTCAAACCCACAAAATAAATATAATATATGCTAAACACCTACGAGAGAAAGAAGTCGAAGGAAATCCTAAAGGTAGACACCTAGCACCTCCTGGCCGCGACTCGTCGCAAGATCTGCAACTTGCTACCAAAGAATAACAAATTGTAGTGTGTAAAATCTCGAGGAGCCCATGACTTATTCCTAAGAAACCAACAATAATAACTTAAGTCCATACATAAAATAAATAAGAAAGGAAAACGTCAACTGTATGGAAATAAGTTAAAACTAGAAATGAAGATAAATAATGAATGCCAGAATAACAAAATGGAATGGCCAATAAGTCAGTATCTTTCACAAGGCCGAGGGTCAGCGACAGTGTCGGGTCAGTTGCCGTCAACCGTCCTACTTGCAGTTCCCACACTACTTACTAGGTAGATTCTTAGACTTTTTTGACTCGTCATGAGATCTTTCGCACCCCACTTGGTAGTCCTCGGGTAATTTTCGATTTGTAATATGTAGGGTAGTTTTGCTTGATGGGGTTGGCTTTCGCTCTTTTTGACACACTACCAAAAGGAACTCGACGGGCTTAGCCCACAACATTCATTTATGGAATAGAGTATGCGGCATTGTAATATAAATAAAAAATATAGCATGAATTCATGCATAGTTTCTTACTTGTTTTACTAACAACACAACTTTTTTGATAATTGGTCAAATGCCTCATGAAAGTCCTCAAAATGTGTCCTCATCGTTGCTCGCGTGAAGTTTCGTCATCCAAAGTCCTTCAACTAGTTAACTTAACTCAATTTTCAATTTCGAATTATTTTATGGAATTCGCCTGTAATTCGATGCACAAAAACCCCAAAAAGATTTTTGTAAAAACTCTAATAATTTTCTTGAATTTAGTATTTATTCTCATTTTTTTGAACCAACTAATTAGATTTTTTTGGTTATATATAAACCTTATACATATATATAATATAATGTAATATTAGACATATCTATATATTATATATACAATACTTTTATATTATATAATATATATTGGCTAATATTTGACACAAATATGGGTGTGCATTGCGGTCCGACACATGCATGCGTCAGAACTCAACATCGACGCATGTCGTGAACTAATTAAGCGCACGTCGCCGCCAAACATGTGAGTGCGTCGCAGCCTAAAGCCAAGCGCAACACCCTCCATATCAAGCGCGCAACACACCCGAAAGTGCGCAAGACGCGCACACAAAGGGAAACTTCATTGTAGCCTAAAATAGCAGCAACGAGCAATGCCTTTGATTGGCAGCTACGTTGATGCCATTAAAGCTGCCTATCAAGGCATTTTTCCTTTATTTATTTTTTAACACAAACTTAAATCAAACATTATGTATATATAGGTATAAATATATATATATATATATATATATATATATATATATATATATATATATATATATATATACATTCCAATTTAAAAAACTCAAAAGAAATTAATAGAAAATCTATTTAATTAAGAAATTAAAAGTGTAGATTTGGATTATCAATTAAGGCTCTCTTGAGGCTAGAATCCTTCACCGTTCTCGCTTCAAATTGGTGTATTTACGCTCCCCATGTGTCGGTCTATCAATCTACATCGAAAGCCCTAAAAAAATTATCTACAAATTTCACAATATCTTCATTTTTCTTCTCTCCTACTAGTCTCACTTACTTGCAACACTCGACTATGAAAAAGAAAGAAAGAGGGTGGTGTCACGACCAAAATTTCTAATCACGTTTTAATCCTTAAACATGATCACCGACCCATGACATGAGACCTGCATCATGATACGTACACTTACCGAGGAATATGTTATATTTGTGTGACGATTTCCTAGTGCATCCTACTTGTTTAGACTACTAAGTCACCTCTACTTTTTATTTATAGGTATTAATACGTGAGCGAGAACACGCATCGAGATGTGTGCAGTCGTGGGACTGGGTAGAGAGTGACATGGTGAGTCATTTATTTAATTAGATATATTAATGTGGCTTAATTAGTTAAATTTTGATGTGGTTATAGTTGATTTATAATAAGTGTAGCCTAAGTTAGTAAAATAAAACAATAGCCATTTGATGTCTCTCGAGATACGTTTCGACACATCAAGAGACCAATGGAGTTTAGTTTGGTGTTAGCAAAGAAACAAAATGAAACCCATTAGATTAGTCTCTAGATGAGTGTGAACATTTAGATCAATGGCTATAAATCAATCCTACTTAACTATATATATATATATATATATATATATATCTAAGTAATTGGGATGAACATGCAATTCATAGATCCATAGAGAGAGAAAATTATGGGGTGATTTGTTGTTGAAATTGAGGTGCGATAAATCAAATTCATCATCCTATTAAAGAGATCAATGTAGGAATCAAGCAACAACTTAGGTAATGAAGTTCATTATCATTACATGCTTTAATTTTATGAGCATGGGGAATTAAGAAATTGTGATTAAAATGAAATCAAAACTTTTTTTACTGATTTTATGAGCTAAATGAAGTATCAAGTGTGTCCATGAAACATTTGAAATTAAAGGTTTTTGGTAAAATTAGAGGTATTAGTTTGAATTCCAGTATTTATGTAATTTCAAGAGTAAATTATATCATTTACAAAATTTGTTTACATATTTGAATTCCTTGTTTCAAGCTGATAATCCAGCTATTAAGAAGTTTCCAAATCATACTTGAAATTAAAAGGTTATTAATTTTACAAGTTTTTAAGTGTTCTTGAATTTTTTCACAAAATGCATGTTTCAATCTCTAAATCTTGATATAATTGATGAATTATATGAAGTGCCCAGTGTATGTTGGATGGAAGAGGATGTTACAGATCTTTGGTGGTGGAGAATGGAGATTTGAGCCTATGGAGGAGGCCATTCCCGAGAGAAAACTCAGAATTCTGAGTTCCAGCGCTCCTAGCGTGCTAGAGAAATTCTCTAGCGTGCTAAGCAACTCTAGCGCCCTAGATAAAACTCTCAGAGCGCTAATAGGGTCCTATTAGCATGCTGGATAAATAACCAAGCGCCTTGGGTACTCTGATAACACAAAAAATTTGTACTTTTTTAAAACACTCTTAACCAATCTAACTTAGCCTAAAACCCAACTAAGGGTCTAAACATACTCTAATATGTATTAAAATTATACATGGAGCCTAAGCAAAAGTCTCGAGAGTTTGAGTGCGGAGTTTAGGGTGTTGGGAAGCTAGTTAAGCTAGGAATACATAACATGACTTGTAAGTAATCTTATTGACGTTCTTATTTACATTTCGTTCCAATTTTGCTCTGTTTTACATTCTAATTTACTATGAAATGCCTTGTATTCTGATATCATGAATTTATTTCATATTTTACTCATTATATGGGTACTTTTTACCCTAATATCATTTGCTAATGGAAATCATTGAATTTATTCTCGTGTTCTATGTGTTACTTGTTGTCTTGAAGAAAGTGTGATCGAGAATTTTATGCTATAAGGATTAGAGTAATGAGATTGGAATATACATAAGTACTTGTATTCTTTGAATGTTGGCTTTAAAGCACATTTTCCTTGTTTTGAAATCCTTAATGCTAGTTTTCCTTGAAATTATAGAGTAGTGGTAGAATTTAGGGTCCATTGCATGATTATGAGATGTGCAACACACTGGGTCACTAGACTACTGTGGATGTCGGCACTCGCCACCATGTTTATGTGAAAAACGGTGTATGGGAATTGGGGTAGGTAGCAAGTATATATATACAGATGGTCTATTTACGAGTAGAGCTCAACTCCGCCTTTAAGGATTAGGATATGGATGATCATGGAGTCGTAGAGCACAACTCCGACCTTCGATAGAGGTGTAGAGCATACCTCTACCCTGAGATAGTGGAATAAAAGCCTAGTGATAGGACTCATGGCCGATCGAAACTAGATCATTACTACTTAGCCTGTGTCAGTCTCATATTGTTTAACAATGGAATTTCCTAGCATATTTCCTTTTTGGCACTTTTTGTTATATTTATGCTTTTAAATACCAATTGATTATGTTTCAAAATGTACATAAGAATCTTCAGGAGTTACGTTATTACATTTTACTCTCTATTCTTTTTATGACGGTGGGTGCAAATCTGTCGAGCAGCAGGTCAGGTAAGGAGAAGATCAATGACTACCTTCGAGCATTCGATGATTTTCTACTCCACATTTTTGTAGGTCTCGACTTTTGATGTACTATTTAGTTTTTGACTTTTCAATAATTTTGGTTTGCATATTGGGTTAAGCATATAGTTCCTCGACTTGAGACTTGCTTATCGCATTGTTTATCATCCTTTTGATATTTATATGCATGTAATGTTGTTTTCTGCTTTTCACACTTAGGATTTTAAAAAATTGCTTCCACATAACTGTTAAGAATTCTACTAGAACTTTTTAATCGAACAAATTTTTAATTATTTCTAAAACTCAATAATAATGTGACATGTGTAATAATTATCATGAACACGTTTAACGAGGAAAATATGACAAAAGGCTAACTAATACGTAGTTAGGCCTTACGTGGCTGAGATTACGGCTTAATTATGAGATTAGGCCGACATATGCCTTGTTTAGAAGAAAAAGGCCATCATAGTCAATATTAGAGACTAAGTCTTTGATAAGTATACCATAAATTTGAATAAAACACAAATCTTAGATGTGGAAACCAGACGATCCTTGCCTAGAAATACTAATTAGGAAGTGAGTGAAAGCGAGATGGGGATGTCTTACATGTACATGTTATATTCTATGTATGTATGTATGTATGTATGTATGTATGTATGTATGTATGTATGTATGTATGTATGTATGTATGTATGTATGTATATGTGTTATCTATGTAGCTAATGGCGTCGCGAGCGTCGTCAACTTGTAGAACACGAAGGCATATTGACACAAGATCAAAGATTGCGGCAGCTCCAACAGTGACAGTACTAGAAGAGACAGCTGAGACTGTATCGTCCCCTACGCCCTCATTTTCTCACATATCAGTAGAGGTCTAGCTTATGAATGACTTCGTCAGACTCAAGCAAACCTATTTTGATGGAGTAAGGAACTTTGAGAAGATCAAGAACTGGGTACTCTTTCAGGAGAGCTTTATAGGATATTGAAGATCGAATATAGATTTGGAGTAGAGATCTCGTCGTATACTCTTGAAAGAGACACCAATGTTTGGTGGCGTATGATAATAGTTGGTCATGGAGAGTTTGAGATATGGGAGGTCTTCAAGCAGAAGTTCTATTTGTAGTACTTCCCGCCTGTAGTGATGAAGAGGTTGAGGAAGGAATTCATGAACCTGAGACTGGGACCACAAAAGTCCGTGATGCATTATATGGACTGATATGATTATCTGAGGCAGTTTATCGGGGACTTAGTAAAAGATGTCAAGTTGAGAAAGGTAAAGTAGAGTTGCTTGTAGACTTTTTTATGATTCTTGAGGTATTAGAGTTCGACACATAGGAATGGATTGGCTAGCAGCATATCACGCTCATATCGACTATTTCAATAAAATGGTGATGTTTGAGATCCCAAGACGTCCGATATTTACTTATAGAGTCACTATATCAAAAGCCGAGAGCACGAGAGGTCAACTTGCGACTAGTTGAGAGATGGAGACTCTTGTAGCATTCTATGCAGTGGCAAATAGTAAGGGACCCAAACTTGAGGACATACTTATTTTTCGCGAGTTTCAAGACATTTTTTTGGAGCACTTACCTGGTTTACCACCGCCGAGAGAGGTAGACTTAATCATTGAGTTACTACCAGGCATCATACCTATTTCTATACCTCCATACCGTATGACCTTACGAAATTTAGAGGAGTTGAAGACTCAGCTTCAGGACTTGGGACATAAGGGATTAATCACACCCTCTATGTTGCCATGGGGAGCGCACCCATTCTTTTTGTGAAGAAGAAGGATGGTACTCTAAGACTATTTATCGACTACAGACAATTGAATAAGGTCACAGTAAGGAATAAGTATCCACTACCGAGGATTGATGATTTATTTGATTAGTTGAGATGATCACAATATTTCTCCAAGATAGACCTGTGATCAGGGTATCATTAACTCAGGACCAGGATGAGGATAGATCCAAGACAACTTTCAACACGAGATATAGGTAGTATCTATTTATGATGATGCCATTTGGGCTAACCAATGCCCCCATAGTGTTCATGAATTTGATGTATTGAGTTTTTAGACTATTTCTTGATTGCTTCATGATAGCCTTAAAAAATGATATACTAGTATATTCGAGGACCAGAGATGATCATGAGTACACCTTAGGGAGACATTGCAGACTTTGAAGGAGTACAAACTTTACACTAAGTTCAGTAACTGTGAATTTTAGCTTTCAAAGGTCTAATTTCTGTGGCACGTTATGGGAACAACATGGATTGTAGTAGATCCGACCAAGATTCGAGCTATCATGGATTGGATGAAACCGACCTCAGTGATAGAGATCGGGACTTACTGGGTTTGGTAGGGTACTACCACCAACTTGTAAGGGATTTCTGAAAAATCACTTCACCAATTACTAGATTGACATAAAAAGATGTTTATTTTTCAGTGGACAAAGGCATGTGAGCAGACATTTGATGCGTTGAAGAGATTGTCGACTACTTCGCCAGTATTGGTATTGCCAGATGCTAATCAGGGATTTCTTGTATATACATATGTTTCTCATGTGGGTTTAGGCTACATATAGATGTAGGGTAGAGGAGTTGTTGAATATGCTTCTAGACAACTAAAGATACATGAAAAGAATTATTTCGCACATGAATTGTAATCGGTAGAAATTGTGTTTGCGCCAAAAGTATGGAGACATCATCTTTATGAAGAGAAGTTCACACTCTTTAATGATCATAAGAGTCTGAAGTATCTCTTCTCATCGAAGGAGCTGAATATGAGACTACGCATATGGTTAGAGTTCCTGAAGGACTACAACATTTCATTGGAGTATCACATAGGAAAAATAAACATAATCACTGATGCGTTGAGTTGGATACCAGTTAGAGAGGCTGAGGTTGTCAGATATGACACGTCACGTGAACATAGGTTACTTGAGGTAGCAACAACAACATGTTAGCTAGAGGATTCCTACAAGTACTCGGGTTGAGATTTACACATAAATAGGTTTTCAAAGGGTTAGAGGACTGACAAGTTCTACCCAAGGTTTAGTGAGTTAGCACAGAGTACAGATTGTATTGATTGGATAGAGATGTCAGATAAGTATTTGATATATAGAAGTAGACTATGGATAACATTAGTTACCGAGCTGAGAGATGAGATTCATCAAGAGTCACACCGTTCTTGATTCACCATTCATCTAGGGACCAAAATGTACCATTATATGAAGAGACATTTCTGGTGGCCTAGGAAGAAGGCAGATGTATCTGAGTTCATTAGGAATTGTGGGATCTACCAGTAGGTGAAGGTTGAGCATTGCGGACATGGAGGATTGTTGCAGCCAATTCGCATTCCACGATGGAAGTGGGAAGAGATCTCTATATACTTTGCGAGAGGACTACCGAGGACTACCAGGAGACACGATTCGATTTGGGTGATAGTTGACAAAATGAAGAAGTCTACTCATTTCCTACCAGTAGCAACACACTACACCTTCGATCAACTTAGTGTATTATTTGAGAGGGAGATTATTAGGCCACATGGGGTACCATTGATGATTACGTCAGATGAAGATGATATGTATACGTCCAGGATGTAGTGGACTACGCAGGAGCAGTATGGTACGCGCCTATAATTCAATACAACTTTTCATCTTTAGACTGACCGACAAATTGAAAGGTTGATTCTGGTTTTCGATGACATGCTTTGGGCTTACGTACTAGAGTTTGGAAGATCTTAGGAGGAGTACCTACTGTTGTATGAGTTTTCTTACAATAAATGTAATCGGGCTAGTATTGAAATGGCATCATTTGAGGCTTTATATGGCAGACCGTGTCACTTCCTATCGTGTTAGGCTGAGCAGAGGATGAGAGATTGTATGGTTTGAAATTGTTGTTGACCATAAGGTGAAGGTCAAACATATCCATTAGAGACTCAAGGGTGCCCTAGAAAGACACAAGAAGTATGCTGACAAGTATCAGGGTAATCTCACGTCATTGAGGGAGCTTTTGTTTATTTAAATGATTTCCCCTCGGAAGGGTCTTCAAAGACTTGGGGTGAAAAGCAAGCTTGTATCGAGATTCATCGATCCCTTTGGAATTGAGTCGAGTAAAGGAGTATGACCGACAGTTGACTTGATTCAACCTGAGTGAGGAAATTACTTATAAGGAACAACCTATTCAGATCCTAGATTGATAGGTACAGTAGTTAAGGAACAAATTTGTCTTGAAAGTACTCGTTAAGTGGCAGTTCCATGACAACACATAACTCACTTGGGAATGGGAAGACTGTATGATGGACAAATCGCCATACCTTTTCGACTCAGGTTTGAACTTAACTTGAATTTTAATTTCGAGAATGAAATTCGCATTAATTTGGAAGATTTTTCATGGTCCAAAACCTCTAATCGTATTTTAATCCTTAAACAGGATCCGTGACTCATGAAGTGGGACCCCATCATGATACGCACACTGACTGAGGCACGTGGGCGAGGTATATGTTAGACATGCATGATGATTTCCTAGAGTATCGTACTTGTGTAGACTACTAAGTCACTTATACTTGTTATTTATAGGTGTCGATACGTGAGCGGGGACATGCATCGAGATGCAAGCAATTGTGGGACTCGGTAGAGAGTGACATGGTGAGTCATTTATTTAATTAGATGTATTATTGTGGTTTAATTAGTTAAATTCTGATGTGGATATAATTGATTTATAATAAATGTAGACTAAGTTAGTAAAAAAAATAATAGCCATTTGATGTTTCTTGAAATACGTGTAGACACATCAAAAGACCAATGGAGTATTGGTTTGGTGTTAGCAAAGGTGAGTTAGTGGAATTGAAAAAAATGAAAGCCATTAGATTAGTCATTAGATGAGTGCGAACATTTAGATCAATAGCTATAAATCAATACTAACTATACATATATAAGCGATTGGGATGAACAAGCAAATAATAGATCCTTTTAGAGAGAAGATTTTGAGGTGATTTATGGCAGGAATTGGGGTTCTAGAGAGCAAAGTCACCATCCTAGTGAAGAGATCAAGCTAGGAATCAAGCAACAACTTAGGTAATGAAGTTCATTGTCTTTATATGCTTTAATTTTATGAGCATGGGGTTTTGAATGAGGAAGTTGTGATCAAAATAATTTTGAAAACCTTTATCACTGATTTTATTGGCTAAATGAAGCATCAAGTGATTATGTGAACCTAAATTTTTGAAATTAAAAGTTTTTGGTAAAATTAGAGGTGTTAGTTTCAATTATGGTTTTTATGTAATTTTAGAGAGTAAATGATATCGTTTTAAATATTTGAATCCCTTGTTATGAGCTGATAATCCTGCTATTAAGAAGTCCCCAATTTGGACTTGAAGTAAAAAAGTTATGAATTTTACAAGTTTTTAATTGTTCTTGAATTTTTCATCAAAATGTATGTTTAAATCTCTAAACTTTGATATGATTAATGAATTATATGAAGTGCTCGGTTTATGTTTGATTGAGGATGCTACGGATCCCTGGTGGTGGACAATGAAGATCCAAGGCTTTGGAGGAGGGCATTCCCGAGAGAAAACTCAGAAAATTCTGGTTGTAGAATTTTGAGTTTCAGCCTTCCTGGTGCGCTAGAGAAATTATCTAGCGTGCTAAGTAGCTTTAGTGCGCTAGATAAAATTCCCAGCTCGCTAATAGGGTCCTATTAATGTGTTGGATAAATTACTTTGGGCGTTGAGTAATTTGGTAGCCAAAACAATCTACACTTTTTAAAACACACTTAACCTAACTTAGCCTAAAACTCAAACTAAGGGTCTAAACACACTCTAATACGTACTAAATTATAGCAGGAGCCTATGAAAAAGTCTCGGGAGTCCGGGTACACATTTTGGGGTGTCAAGAGGCCTGTTAAGCTAGGAATATATTGCGTGACTTGTAAGTAATCTTATTGAGTTTCTTATTTACATTTCATTCTAATTTTTCTATGCTTTACAATCTATTTGACTATGAAATGCCTTGTATTCTGATATCATGAATTTGTTTCATATTGTACTTATTAAGGAGGTGTTTTTTGATCATGATATCATTTGCTTATAGAAATCTTTGACTTTATTCTCATGTTGTGTCTTTCTTGCTATTTAAATGAAAGTGTGATTGAGAATAGCATGCTGTTAGGATTAGAGTAATGAGTTTGAAGTATACATATGGACATATATTCTTTGAATGTTGGCTTTGAAGCATATTTGCCTTATCTTGGAATCCTTAATACTATTTTTCTTTGAAATTATAAAGTAGTGGTAGAATTTAGGGTCAATTGCATGAATATGAGATGCGCATCACGCGGTCAATGGACTACTAGGATGTCGGCTCTCACCACTACCCTTACGCGTCAAACGAGGTATGAGACTTGGAGTAGGTGAAAAGTATATATATAGATAAGCTATTTACGAGTAGAGCTCAGCTTCGCTTTTGAGGATTAGGATATGGATGATCATGAAGACGTAGAGCTCAACTCTGACTTTCGATATAGGTGTACATCATAGCTCCATCCTAAGATAGTGGAATAAAGGCATGGTGATAGAACTTATGGCCGAACAGACCTAGATCATTACTACATAGCCTGTGTCAATCTCATATTGTTTAACCATAGTATTTCCTAGCATATTTCCTTTTCAACACTTTTTTGCTATATTTTTGCTTTTAAATACCAGTTGATTATATTTGGAAATGTACATAAGAATCTCTAGGAGTTACTTTATTACATTTTACTCATCGTTCTTTCTATGACGGTGGGTGCAGATTCGTTGAGCAACTTGGCGGGCAAGGAGAAGATCGACGACGACCTTTGAACATTCGACGATTTTCTACTCCCCACTTTTTCTGGTCTCGACTTTTGTTATATTATTTAGTTTATGTCTTTTCTATACTTTTTGGGTTGTATATTGGGTTAAGTGCATAGTTCCCAGACTTGAGACTTTATTATCAAATTGTTTATCATCCTTTTGATATTTATATGCATGTGATGTTGTTCCCTAGTTTCCACACTTCGGAATTTAAAATAATTGCTTCTGCACAAATGTTCAAAATTTTTCTAGAACTTTTTAATTGAATAAAATCTTAATTAACTTTCAAATTCAATAATAATGTGACATGTGTATTACTTATCGTGAACGAGTTTAATGAGGAGAATATTATAAGAGGTTGACTAATATATAGTTAAGCCCTATGTAGCTGAGATTAAAGCTTAATTATGGGATTTGGCTAGGCGGTGCCCTGTTTAGAAGGAAGGGGTCGTCACAGGAGGTATCACTATTTTATATTGAAGCCAAGTATCTCCTTGATATTCACACTAACCACATCCCCAAACTAAATCAAAGGGTCCTTACTTTCTTCATACACATACCTACATGTGACACAAATAGTCACACTTGGTTTAATCAGACTTATTAAAAAATTCTACATTAAGTTTATGGTAAATTAAATTAAATTAAATTATTTTCTACTTATTTAATTCAATTAAGCTACACACGTTCTATTAACTTCGACTATCCGAAGCCATGCGCTATCGCGCGCCCTAAGATAATACTCTCACTCTCCGAAACTCGCGCAATTCCTTCGGCATAATTCCTGAACTATTGCACTTAACTTATATTTAAATATTTACATGAAATATACAAGCATCAGGTCATAAATAACAAGTTACCTCCGTTTTCGAGCTTGAGGTCTTGATCGAGCTTAACACATCAGCTAGAATTACGTGTTGCTGATATCTAATTAGTGTATAACCTTGATTTAATTAATTCGGACCGTTACAATCTTCCTAACCAAAGGGAAATTCGTCCTAAAATTTGATTTTGAAGAAATTAACCTATTACATTATCAACATGACAATTTTTTCTTACATCTATGGCACCTTTAATTTGACCTAACAATTGAGTATGTTTCATTTTATGAGTTTCCTTAAAACTTAAACCATTTGGCTCTAATTAGGAGAAACTATTCCATACAAATGATTTTACAACTCTATAAATTAGTTCTACTTGGTGCAAGTCTATGTTTTCCTTATCATCTACTCTAGTATCTAGGAAAACGCTAATGATCCTACCAGAATTCCCCACGTGACATTGCATGTTATGATGCTGTATCTTGACATTTACAAAGTGCAAAAACGTGCTAATCTGGTAGGCACTAAACCATTTTAGATACATCACAAGGGATAGATTCCAACTCTCGATATCATCTAATATCATAGGAGACACATTACTCAGTCTCCTCTACAAAGCCTATGATAACATCCCACCAACTTCCATTGGTAAGTTTGGTTATAAGTACTTATACGACGACACAAAATTTTTCTTGAACTATTGAAACCCTGTCGCAGGTGGCCTGACATAACCACCAACAATTATACTTGGACTATCTATTGGTCTAAAGGCATTGTGTTATATTAGAATGTATGTATTTGCTAACTTTAACTAGCAGAAAAACCATAACTCTTTTAGTCATGCATCTAAGTATAACATAATCATGTAATTTAAATTCCTTAACTTACATGAGTTGGATATTAAAACATAAATCATACCCATAATAGGCTATCTGGTTGCCCTACGAGCTGGCTCCGACCCCGCGAGCTGGCTCCGCTACTGCGTGAACCTAATCTCTAGTATCTCTCGGAGCGAATGTCATTATGGATGTACTATTTTGGGGGCATTTTCTCTGGATGTGCCCCTCCCGTCCACACTTATAATAGATCAACAATCCTTTCGATCCTATCTATGCTATCTAACTAGGTGTTAAACTCTGACCCTAGCCTTATTGGCCTTTGTCTCTACCCCCTTTGATCGTAAGCTTGCCTAGTATGTGTCAAGTGAGGTGTCGGTCGATTCGGTAAGCTAGGTAATACATGATTATTTATATGTATATAGGGTTGGTTTAGTAGTATATTTAGTATAAATATCCTCAAATGAGTACTAATTTATGGTATTATTGCATTTTCAGGGAATTAATGTGTAATGGAAGGAATCAAAGAAAAACGAGAAGAAATGGAGCAATCAGAGTTGGTGTCGTAAGAGCATAAATTGACTTTGCGGTAATACAAGGCACGACGTGTGGATTGACATGTGTAGAACACGCATAATAATTTCTCGTATTTGACTATTAACTTGTAGTAGTGGTAAATGAGATATTGTCTCCACATGAGTTTTTGGAATCCCAAAGGAAAGTAATTTTTTTCTTGTTTTTATTAATTTAGTTAATTTAATTAAATGGAAATTAAAATATTAAATAACTAACAACTATGATTATTTACTTAAATGACCAAACAAACTAAATTAATCTTCAAATTCTAATTCAACTAAACTAAACATTATTCAAATTCAATTCAATATTAATAAACAAGCATCTAAACAAAACCCTACTAAACAATATATTATACATATTTGGATTACTTTCAAACACTAGAATATAATATCACTTCATACTATAGTTATAATAACAAAACATGGAATCTTAGAATGATTAAACCCTACTTCATAATAGGTTGATAGCCTTTAGCCATCCACCGATCTTCTTTAATTCAATGGAAATGCCACATTCTTGTCATTGTAAATCTACCCATTGGATAAAACTCAAAACCATATACGAAAGTATTAAGTTCAATGAAAACCATGTCTAATTTAAGCCGATATTACTGAAGCCATATAATAAATAACTTGGAAAACAATCACCAAGAACATCAATCAGGAAATGCCTTATGGATTAATCCTAGTTACTGGTTCTATAATTGTCGTTAATAACTATATACGTAGATTTAGAATCATGATATCACATAACACATTTGCAACTATGCACGCAATACTAATCTCCTTTAGTTGCAATACACAAAAACAACTTGTTAATTCTGTGATTGACATGTAAGAATAGATTTAAAGCATTAAGCAGCACATGATTCCTTAATTTTAACTATTTAGTAATCCAAAATATATTGCATTGTCTAGGGTATGTTTAGATTAATAGACTACTCGCTCATGCTAGAAATAAACAATGCATAAATATAATTAAAATGCAAAATGAATAAATAAATACCTTAATATAAATCAAAGCTCCAAAGTATCTTTAGACATAAACAATAAAACTAGTATAGAGCAAAAGGGAAGCAAAAAGAAAGAATTAGGAGAGTTATTTTGAAGCTCTCTGGCCTTTTTATAATCTCCCTATGTATACGTATCTTAGATAAACTCGAATTCTTCATACTAATAAAAAAAACCCATAATAGACCTCATTGATTTCTTAGTGATTCCTATCTTATACAAAAATCGTTGAGTAACTTATTGTGTTAAGCTCTCAGTACTCCACCAATTCAGCAGCAGTTTATAGTTCATTCTCCAATTTTCTATAGATTCGCAGGCCTTCTTCTGCTACCGATTTTGATGGATATTCCTAATGTTATTTCAAATCGCTGCATAATCGCTGGTGTATTTTTAAGTTGACCGTTTTGCTTTTCTTTCTCTTTTCTTTCATTTCTTCATTTTCCTATTTAAAACTCAAAATCACAAAAGAAGAGAATACCTAGTGTAATATCATTATCTATGCCTAAAATCAACCTACATTACACTATAAAACGTGTTTAATTATCGACTTGTGAAATACCCCCAAACTCAATACTTTGCTGTCTCGAGCAAAGGAATACATTTAATGATATTCTCTTTTCAATCTTATATACGGGTTTTAATCTAATTAGTCTTAACTTTAAATTAGTTTTAAAATGAAATTGATTTTCAAATGAAGATATACATTACCCACAAGTAAACGAAAGTGATGATATAATAGAATAACTTTGTCAAAAATGTCCTTTAATGATAACTTAGCCTCCTAATGTAACACTTTTTAGAATTTAATGTTCATCGCTAAGGCTAGTGTGCAAAATATGTTTTCTCAATCTCTAGTGACAAGCATCAAGCTTATGATAACTAATATAGAATCTTAAAACACAAAAACCACTAGATGTATTTAAATTTTCGAAAATACTTTATAATAGTACTACAATCAAAGTCAATAATGATTTTGCCAAGATATCAATGAATATTTCTTTTAAAACATATTAGATTAAGAAAGAATTCATTCAACTTTAGCTTCAGGTTCTCGAGTTAAATCTTTTCTTTTGAAGCGGTTAAGAATGTCCATATTTTTTGTCTCTCATTCTTTTTCTTCTACTCTATTGTAATTATTTATTTTTAACATATTTCTTTTACTTTTACTTTTTCTTTTCCATTTCCTTAAGAAATTCTCACTTTTTTTCCACTATAGATTCCCTGCTCCATTTCCTTTGGAATCTAGAGAACTCTCTCTATATATTTTTATAAACTCTTATTAACACTTCTCACTGTCCACTAAAATTGAAGAAAGTATTATTTCTAAATTATAGAAACTCATCGGTTCCTAACCCATTTCTTCTTTCAATTGTGGTATAATAGCTTTCTATATATAATGTAAAAACAATTAATTAATAGCTTTGTATCATACGATTCTTAGAAATCTATCTTATTCATCTTACACTATTGTTTCGACCTTCTACCCATTATCATGACTAACACAAGACATTCAATTAAGTGTATACATCAACTAGTAAAGTTAATCAATACAACAACAACATAGCCTCAGTCCCAAATTAACTGGGGTCGGCTACATGGATCAAACTTTTCCATTGTGCTCGATTAAGTGCAATTGATGGTGAGCTTTGCAAACCATTCAAATCCCTTTTAATTAATGCATCCCATGTTAACTTTGGTCTGCCCCTACCTCGTCGAATTTCTACAGTTTCTATTGAGTCAAGTTTTCTAGTTGGGGCATTTGTAGCCCGTCTTTGCAGGCGACCAAACCATCGCAACCGCCCTTCCCTAATCTTTGTATCAATTGGTGCTACTCCTACTTGTCTTTCAATTTCTATATTTCTTATTCTATTTTTATGAGTTTTACCACGCATCCACCTAAGCATCCTCATTTCTGTTAAGTTCACTTTATGTAATTGTTGTTGCTTTACCGCCCAACATTCACTTCCATAGAGCATAGCTGGCCTAATTGCGGTCCTATAAAGTTTTCCTTTTAACTTAGTAGGAACATGTCGATCACAAATCACCCTTGTTGCACTCCACCATTTCTTCCATCCAGCTTGAATTCTATGTGTGACATCATTTTCAATATTACCATCATTTTGTATGATTGGTCCTAGGTATCTAAAGTGGTTTACCTTAGGAACTTCTACTTCCCCTAATTTTACCACTCCGTCATCTCGATGTCTAGTGTTTCCAAACTCACAGTGCATGTATTCGCCATCCTACTCAACTTAAAGCCTTTAGATTCTAATGTATTCCTCCGAGTTCTAATTTCCTATTCACTCCATCTTTAGTTTCATCCACTAAGACAATATCATCTGCAAATAGCATACACCATGGTATATCCTCTTGAATATGTCTAGTTAGTTCATCCATAACTAAAGTAAATAGATATGGGCTTAAAGCCGATCGTTGATGTAGTCCTATCGTAATGGAAAATTCTTTTGTAGCTCCTCCAAATGTCTTTATACTCGTTACTACTCCATCATACATATCCTTAATAGTGTCTATGTATCTAGCATGCACTCTTTTTCTTTCTAGAACCCACCAAAGAACATCTCTAGGGACCCTATCATATGCTTTTTCTAAATCTACGAATACCATATGAAGATCTTTTTTCTTTTCTCTATATTTTTCTAACAATCGTCTTACAAGGAAAATCACCTCCATAGTTGATCTCCCAGGCATGAAACCAAATTGGTTCTTTGATATTGTTGTTTCTCTCCTTAGCCTATTGTCAATTATTCTTTCCCACAGTTTCATAGTGTGACTCATAAGTTTAATTCCCCGGTAGTTTGAGCAACTTTGAATGTCTCATTTGTTTTTGAAGATTGGCACAAGCGCGCTTCTTCTCCAATCCATTGGCATCCGTTTTGATTTTAAAACTTTATTGAAAAGTTTTGTTAACCAAGTCAATCCGATTTCTCCTAAGCATTTCCAAACCTCTATGGGTATTTCATCTGGGCCACATGCTTTCCCTATTTTCATTCTTTTCAATGCCTCTTTAACTTCTACAATTCTAATATTGCGTGTATAGTTTAGATTTCTTTCTTGGTGTGGGTTTTCATCTATTATAGTATCAACTTGGCCATCATTAAATAAACTATCGAAGTAACTTCTCCATCTCTCCTTAATATCCTCCTCGCGCGTTAAAACATTTTGATTTTCGTCCTTAATACATCTTACATGACTTAAGTCTTGTTTCTTTTTATCTCTTAATTTGGCTAGCCTATATATATATATTTTTCGCCATCTCTATTACCTAACCTTGTATATAGATCTTCCATGAAATTTGTTTTAGCTTGACTAACTACTTTTTTAGCTTGTTTTCTAGCTTCTCTATATTGATTGTACGTAAAGTTAATCAATAAGGTACAAAAATTGATTCCTTCTATCATAAAACTCACTTGGATAGTAAAATATCACTTCAATTCAAGATCTATTACATATTCATTTTCATTCTTTTCCTAACTAAAAATAAAGGAAAACGAAATTCTACTCGATTTTTGAATAAATTTAAAAATCTTCATCAACTAACTTGAATATAAGATTAAAAGTAATTCTGAACTTTTCTTGTACCTCTTTCCTTTCATTTCCATCAATGTCACACTTCACCTAAAATACTCCCAAAATCATTCTAAACCTTTTTCCTTAAGGTTTAAAAATGAAGTCTGATTTTCAATGAAATGACCCTTCCCCGACTTAGGGTCGGGTCATCCGGCCTAGACCACCAATTAGGTCCAATACTTGAATCAGGCCCAAATTACGGCTTGACACGCCTAAACAACCTGCGAAATAACATATAAACAATATGACAAAAGTATGCGGAATTTGAATTTCAATAAATACCTTGTCATTGTATATCAAATCATGGAGTATCTCAAATTCATCTAAGTAAATTAAGACCGCATAAAACTTTCATAACCTTTAAATGTTTATAAATGTATCCAACTAACTAAAGAAATGTCAACTACCCAATAGACTTGTCTAGGTTGCAACCATTATGAATAGTTTTCAAAACAAATATTAGATATAGCAGACAATGCTCACGCTGCAAAGAATTATCACCTTTCCCTTTTCTCGAATCCAGCGCCAACGCAGCCCAATAAAAGAAGAACTACGGTCAAATATCAAACATGCAAGTAATACCTATAACATAAAACGAAGCTAGCATGCATTTAAAATCAAGATAACATTAAAATATGTAGCATGACATCAATTTTCACAAAGAGTAAACATTTCATATTCCATAAACCAACTTAAGTAGTGATAGAGATTTTCAAGGGTTGTAAAACATAAGAAAACCATCATTTTTCGACAGTTCAAAATTCACAGTTAATTATTTATTCAATTACTTCAGGGTGGGGTCCACTAGTGTGGTTCCCGCGGGTCCCCCGTAACCAGTGAGACGATCGACGGTGGGGTCCCCCCTCAACCCATTTGAAAATGTATTATTTATGATATATATATATATATGTATATTATTTCTTTTACTATATACTATTCTTTTATTATTTTAATAATTGTTATTTCTTTTATTTTTTATTATTTATTTATTCTTATTTTTATTTTTATTTGTTGACCGGTCAACGCTTGTTGACTGGTCAACGCTTGTTGACTGGTCAACACATGTTGACTAGCCAACATCCAGGAGCCTAATTGGCTCTTGGATGCGTTAGGCAGTGACAATGTGTCCCTGCCCAATGCATGGGTTGCCCAGGGGCGTTGCCCCTCGGCCCCCGATGTCATAGGGGTGGTGTCGGGGACGTCCCTGCCGACGGTGGTGTCGTCGTTCACTTCTAGCGGCGTCGCGATGGCACAACCCCTAGATGGGGTTTTCAATTCTTTTGGTATAAATCCCAATATCTGTATTCCTTTAAAACTTTAAAAAGAGAGCATGAAAAAGGAGATAAGGGTGAAAGTTACCTTCTATGCGGTGTCTCTTTGAGTTGGCAAGTCTAACTAGTTCCAATTAGTTCTTTCTCTGAAACTTGTTGATTTTGAACAAAAGTGGCTAAAGTTTACAACTTGATTTCTATATTAGGGCTAAATCAGTGTAGGGTTTGGAAATTTACTTAATTGCCCCTAAGGCAGGTTTATTGGATTTTTAGGTCGTTACAACATCTCCAATTTTAAAGAACTTTTTTCCTCGAAAGTAAAAATAAAGCACATGCGTAGCTTGACGTGTTTGTTTTGTTATGACCCAATTTTTTAACTGATGTGAATATGCTCCTCTGAGATTTTGATTGTATCCTCGTGAAATAAAATCTTACTCTTGAATATAACAAAGTCGAAACTCACAAAGTTGGCCTCATATGAGTCCCAATAGAATCATTATATCTTAGAAACATGCCAAGTCCTTGTATCATTATGATTTTTGGGCATTTCTTTGTAATCTTCACTGAAGTCACAATGTGCACCCAAGCCTTCCAACCAAGATTTAGAAGAACCATGGCGAGATGTGATCTGGTATCTATCTATGTTGTAAAATATCTCTGCCATCTGGCAACTAATACACATCACCAACTGGTAGTTGGAACAAGGATAGCTATCTACCATGATGTGAACACTAGCACACCATCACTGTCACCATCTTGATTATACATATCCATGAACGCCTTATCCTATCTTTGCAACTTATCTGTGAAGACTACAAATGTGCAAACATGATATTCCTTTCTGGAATTATACCTTAACATCATTCTCATTACACGTTTATCGACATTAATTTATGTAGGTTCATAAATTAAGGCAACTCTTAAATAATGATCTTCCTCATAACATCTCCTTCACATTTAACCGTTTACTTACACATTTAGTTTCCACCCTTGGTAAGCTATGGAATCATCATCATCATCATCATCATCGCTATCCTTAAGCGTTTTTTCATACTCATTTGTATGCGTTTCATTACGTCATAATTTTTTGTTTCAAAAAATCTCCTATGTAATTACTCGAATTTATGGAGACTCGTAGTATCGCATCCCCGTACTAATCAACTAACACGATCCTGGGCGACCGTTTTAAATTCTTTTCGCGTTGTCAAGGTTCACATTTATTACAAAATCATCTCTTATCATCCTTTTGAGCCAACTCTTAGCTCTTATAGTTTATTTAGAACTTCTCTCACAGAGAAATCAATAATGGTTTAACTTCCAAAGTGGATAAGGTTCACGCCCAGTTATTCATCAAATATCCTACAACACATATGTATTCATTCAAAACTTGTACTTAAGCAAACTTAGTGGGTGTAAAATTCCTCTACACAACTCCAATTTTCTTTATGCTTAGGGAAACCTTCCATGTCAAATAAACTACTTAAACTTTTGTTACTTGTTAAGGCGTCAACCTTGATTATTTGTGCATTTCACTTCTAATTGATTATCTTTAACGCTTGATCGTCTTTAGACAACTATGATTTTTCCATTTAGGTTGCATTTCAAGTTCCCTTACACCATCCGGTTAGGATTTCTACTTTTAAACTTATACCAAGCTTCCGGGCTCTCAAGTTCCAGTAACACTCTTTGTTTTGCAATTCCTAACGGTGTCAAGTTTAGATGATTTTATCTCCACTTAGATATTCATGTTTCATAACTAGCTTAAGGAATTTTCTCGTCCTTTCCAGCTATTGTATTATTCATGTTACACAGTATGAACTTTATTGAGGGTCGATCCTATCCTAGGATCCTAATTTTGATCGTCAACCTATCATTAGTTTGATTCTTTTTCCTTTTCAAAATTGTTTAGTTTGGTAGTTCAGCTTCTAGAACACGTTCTCTCATACTGAGGAATTTCGAGTTATTTTCCTTAAACAATTATAATGATTTCTCATGACGTCACCATTTTACTTTGGAATTTTTAAGTTTTTGGACAAGGTACTTCCCTTTGCAAGTCTTACGGCTACATAAAGTTAACATAGTAAGCGTCATCTCCCTAGAGTTCACAATTTCTCCATACCACCAATTTACTTTTTCATTTTTTTATCGCACCAATCACATTAAGGATCCCCAATTTTATAGATTCAATCATTAATGACTTTGGTTAAGTGGCATTAATTATATCATTTACCCCTCAGCATTATTTTCATTCAACTACCCTTATGATCATGTTAGGTTCCATTTTGCCCTAATAGTTGTTAGTTCATGTGTCCATTACCAAAAAGTCATACTAATGATATCCTTTTAGCTGGGTATTGCCAATTTTAATAATTTACTTATCCTTGAATTTATTACGATATCATTTTTATTGGTGTACACTCTTTAAATTGTAGACATTTTGACTCATGAAGTATTGGGTTTTAAAGTATTCCTTAATTTCTCAATTATGGTACCGCCACCGCGTACCTTACATTCATTTCAAAAATGATTTATCAAATTTTGGTATCCCCAATTTTATGAGTCAAGTAAACTCACTTCTAGTTGAATTATAACAATTTATCTTTGTGTCGGTTGCGATTAATTTACGTCACCTAATCCTTGATTTTAGAGTTCTTACAATATCTACGGATTCTACTTGGCAACGCGATCTCTGGTGCGTGCTGAGCACGTCAATAAAATAAAAACTCCTAAACCAATTATTTTGTAGAATAGTGGCAAATGGTCGATCCTATAGATATTGGTGGTCGTTCTAAGGTTGAAAACAACGAAAAGGAAAAATCGACGGTTTTTAATAAATAATTTAACTAACTAATCTAACTAAACTAAATAAATAAAATAACTTAAACAACTTTGAAAACAATTAATTAATCACCAAGGTAACATCTAGGTTTACAGTTTCACAAAACATGATCAAGATTCAATGGTACATCATGGTCTTCAATCCTTCCTGGAAAGTTATTAATTAAAGTTCTCCTAGATTAGCTATAGAAAATTGACATCCGCCAAAAATTCCTCATTCATTTAATCTCGATAGCCAGGTTGTCCGCCATTAACTACTTCTTTAATTAATGCATAATCCTAGACATGCGCCAATCGGATTTAACACACTAACCACAGTAATATGGGTCTATGGAGACATTAATCCTAAATAACCGGATCGCATCCACTTCCAGTTCAACCTAGATTCAATTGTTGCGTACTCAAGAACTAAAATGGTTTTACGGCAAACGGGTGAGTGTTCGTCACTTTATTGGTCCAAAAGTGCAAATACACAGATACTATCAGTCCAAATAACTATGGATTGTCCACCTAAAAGCATGCACTGGCCCTATACCTACCCTAGATCTAAACCATGAATCCACATAAAAGATCTCATATAATATGCCATGACTCCTTAAAATCGACAACAATGAAATAGGAGAATTAAATCAAATTAAATAATAAAATAAAAGATCTCACACAATATGCCATGAATCCATAATCCCAACTTGTTTCCTCTCTGACCTAGGCAATCGTCGAGAGAAGTAGATGCTAAAAATATAATCGTCGGCGTTTTTTTCATACAATACCTAAGGTTCCTAATATATAAAACCACTGAAAATTGATCTTGGGAACTAATTTTGGAGGTTGGTGAGGTGACACATGCGCCGAGGCTCATCCAATGGCTGATGGGCATTTTCCGCAATACATAGGCACGTGTTGAACATAGATTTGTAAAATTCGGTGCTAAGGTGCCGATGTGGCGGCGAGGGATTGGTTAGAACATGTGCAATGATGTGGTGGAGAGGTTACATGCTAACACGTATCATGAACATGAAATGGGTTGGTTCGGTCAAGTGATCGAGTAAGGTGTGGGACTACTGTGTGAAACGCATCCCAAGGATGATTCAAAGCATGCTGTGATGAGTTGGTTGAAATGGTTTGTGTTGCTGACTAATCAGAACTCGACATGTGGAGAACGCGGATTGGTTTGGTTGAGAAAATGCGCACATTGTGGGGCACTGGTCACGTGTCGTACGTGCCAAATATCACCAGCAATCAAGTTACCAATCATAAGGGTGTAGTAGTGGTAAATACGGGGTCAAATCCACAGGAATTGAGTTTTACTCCAAGTTAACTAATAATGAGAGGTTTCCAGAAAGTTCAAGGAAATAATTAACTAAACTAGCACAAATAAAAAGTTCGCAAAAATAATATCAATGAGAAGAAATCACCTAAGTCTACGGTTCCACAAGCACAAATCATGATTCAATAACATTTAATGGTCATCAATTATTCCAAAATTTATTAATTCAATTTCTCCTAGATTAGCTATGCAAAATCGACATCCACCAGAAATTCCTAGTTCCCCTAATCTCGATAGCTAGGGCCTCCACCACTAACTACGTCCCTATCAATGCATAACCCTAGACATCTCTCAATCGGATTTAAAACACTAACCGCAGTAATTTGGGTTTGTGGGAACATTAATTCTAAATAATCGAGGCGTATCCCTTTTTGATTTAACCTGAATTCAATTATTGCGCACTCAAGAAACGAAAGGGTTTGACGGCAAACAGGTGAGTGTTCATCACTTTATTGGTCCAAAAACACAATTACATTGATACTAAAGGTTCAAATAACTATAAGTTGTCCCCCTAAAAGCATGCACTGGCCACATACATACTCTAGATCTAAACCATAAACCTTAAAATCAACAACAATTAAATAGGAGAATCAAACTAAATTAAAATAAAATAAAAACCTCACATAATATGCCATGAATCATTAAACTCACTTGTTTCTCCTTCGACCTAGGCAAACATTGGCCTAGCCGAACATCATATCTACAATCTCTAAGTATGAAAAGTATGTGTGGCGTCTCCAATTTGTTCTATTCGTATGAATACCCTAATTACTAATATGAAAGACCACTAAAAACTGCTCTCTGGAGGTAAGAGAAACTAATTTTGGTCTCGTAACACGTGCGTCGTAGAGCATATATGGACTATTTTCGGGGTGAAAATGGGTTTTGTACACGTGGCAGCAATTGTTTAGTGCATTTTAACTGAAAATCATCACATGGCAGCGCGTTATTGGTGGAGAACAGCTGTGTGACATGGTCTTGCCAACCACTCCGTGACACGTGGTAAGAGGGACAGTGTTGGCGAGACCATGTCACACAGCCGTTCTCCACCAATAACGCGTCGCTTGATAACTCTACAAAAAAGTGGGAGACTGTGCTGATGCGCATCCCGAGGCATATCCTATGCCAGATGAAGCATGAGAAAACTATTGGTGAGCTAGAAGAATCAACGACTACCACGTGGCAGCGACTTGCAAATCGCACACATTATGCGAATGTGTGGGAGAGAAGGTAACGTGGATCTCAAGCCAATCCAACAACATCTCAACTCAATTGACTGAATTGTGTCACTCCCTGCGTCGTTTGGTCCGCTGCCTCTTATTCTACTTATCGCATAGCGCGTAACTCGAGGCAAATTGTTCGGTGTCCGATCACTGCATGTAAATACTCTATTTTGAGTATTTTTTTCGTTACGAATTAAACCGCACACTCCGTTTCACCTGAAAATGACAAAAAATATGATTAAATATATATTTTGGAAACTTTTCACATTAAATATACTAAAATAGTCTAATAAAAATATATAAAAACCAACTTATCAAATACCCCCAAGCTTAAGACTTTGCACCTCCCGAGCGAAGGTGTAAATGACAAGATAGACTAAACTAACCTATGCCTATACTTATACCTACACCCGATTCAAAATTCATGGAGTCCCTTTGATTTACATAGTCAACAAATTAGCAAGTAACTCATAAAATCTCAGAGTTATAATATGTCAAGACTCGCAACTCTAACACAATTAAGATCACACTTTAAAAACATAGATCTGGTTAAGACAAAAGCCATCAACAACTCACGAGTTTTCTTGGTCTATACATTCAAGCACCCCAAATAAAATAATAAAGTCAATTGTAGTATTGACCTTTTAGTCGAATTTAGGCCAATGATTTTGCATCTTTAATTAAGAATAAGACATTTAAGAGTACACGTGTTCTCCCTATCTCGAATTAAGTTTTCAATCTTAGCTTCATAGCCAAAATATCTTAACTTGATTTATTTATGTCCAAGACTCATTGACATCCTTACTAGAATCATTAACTTCTTTTAAACATGTACTATGAATTTTAACTTTTTATTAGAATTTTAAGAGTCAAAATTGCTTCTCTATAGTGTGACCACGTCATTCCTTCCTTTTGCATATGTAGCGTGGGGCCTCATTGCCTTTCCATGTCTCATGATTCTAATTTGACTATTTTTATTTTCTACATTACTATTATGTATAGGCGCATTACATTATTAATTCTCCGATCCAATCTTATTCGTTCTCACTATAGTCTTTGCAAATATCATTTGAAGCTCGTGTGGGTTCTCTCCCAAAGAGTTCACTTCAATTTTCTTGCACCGTTCATTGTCATTCCCTTCCTGTAGAACTTAAGTTCCTAGTCTTAAGAGAAGACAATTATCTATATATCTGGCGATATATTTATATATATACAAGGTAGCAAATAATCATCATAATCTTTTCTTTTAGTCAAATTTCTTCTATCCCATCTCATCCTAGGATTTTATCATCTCTGTATTTTAAGTTGACTTTGAACCAATGTCCCATACCATTGATTCGTGTAACTTAAACTTGATCTTTAAATTTAAAAGGCTCTAAAAACTTAGGTTCCACTAACCTAACATTTCCCTAGGTTCTAATCTCCATGCTCTAATACCAACTGAAACGAACCTTCCCCGACTTAGGGTCGAGTCATCTGGCCTAGACCGCCACTTAGACCCAATACTTGAGTCAGGCCCAAATTATGGCCTGGCACGCCTAAACAACATGCAAAATAACATATAGAAAATATGGCAAAATAATTTGGAATTTGAATTTCAATAAATACCATATGTCATCATATACCAAATCAAGGAGTATCTCAAATTTATCTAAGTAAATCAAGACCATATAAAATCTTCATAACCTTCAAATGCTTATAAATGTATCTAACTAACTAAAGAAAGGTCAACTACCCAATAGATTTGTCTAGGTTGCAACAATTATTAATAGATTTCAAAACAAATATTAGATATAACATACAACGCTCATGCTCCAAGGAGTTATCACCTTTCTCTTTTCTCGAATCTAGCGCCGAAGTGGATACCTGAGATGTAAGTGGGGTGAGCTAAAGAACCAACGGAGCCTAATAAGAGAAAAACTACACTCAAATATTAATCATGAGAGTAATACTTATAACACAAAACAAAAATAACACGCATTTAAAATCAAGATAACATTAAAATCTGTAGCATGACATCAATTTCCACAAAGAGTAAACATTTCATATTCCATAAACCAACTTAAGCAGTGAAATGGAATTTCAAGAGTTGTAAAATATAAAAAAAATCATCATTTTTCGATGGCTCGAAACTCATATTTAATTATTTATTCTATTACTTCGGGGTGGGGCCAACTAGTTTGGTTCCCGTTGGTCCCGGGTAACTCATGAGACGATCGAGGGTGGGGACCAGCCTCAACTTATTTAAAAATATATTATTTATGATATATATTTAAATATTATTTTCTTTTACTATATACTATTCTTTTATTATTTTAGTTATTCTTATTTATTTTATATTTTTATTATTTATCTATTTTTATTTTTATTTGTTGACCAGCCAACATGTGTTAACCGGTAAACGCTTGTTGACTGGTCAACACATGTTGACAAGCCAACATCCAGTGGCCTAATTGGCCCCTGGATGCATTGACAGTGACAATGTGTTCCTGCCCAACGCACAGGCTGCCCAGGAGCATTGCCCCTTGGCGACGGACGTCCTAGGGTGGTGGTGTCGGGGATGTCCCTATCGACGATAGTGTCGTTATCCACTTCCAACAGCGTGGGGTGGCACTACCCCTAGATGGGGTTTTCTATTCTTTTTGTATAAATCCCAATATGAGTAAACAATTAAAACTTCAAAAAGATAGCATGAAGAAGGAGATGAGCGTGAGAGTTACCTTCAATGCAGTGTCTCTTTGAGTTGGCAAGTCCAACTAGCTCCAATTACCCCTTTCTCTCAAACTTGTTGGTTTCGAATAAAAAGGGCTAAGGTTTACAATTTTATTTTTATACTAGGGCTAAATTAGTGTAGTTTTCGAAATTTTTTAAATTTCCCCTAAGGCTGGTTTATTGGATTATTAGGTCGTCACATTCAACATAACAAACATACCATATGAAGTACAAAAGAATTGAAAAAATCATAAATTTTGTAAGTAAGAATTAATTTAATTTAAAAATATTATAAGACAGAGTGAATAAAAATTTAGTGAATAAACATTGCCATTTTATAACAATTGAATTAATTATCATGACCAAACACTGAATAAAATGCACCACATAATATATTGCAACAAACACAATGTATCATCGAGAAACATAAAGTATATAACCACTACTGGAAATACATAGAGGAATTCTCAAAGTATCAGTCACAGATAAAATAAAGTAGAATAATTGAATAAATGACGACTTTCGAAAGTCACGTTGTCATCATTCTTTACTGGATCAATCCTCTGGGACTGGTAGCTCATAGTGGGGTCATAGAGGTGGTATTCCTGATCTAGCAGTATCGAAACATCACATTTACCGCTAGGTGATAAACACATATGTGTAGACGGTACATGAACCTCTGGGCCTCCTTGACGTTTGTTTCTCCTGAACATCGTACGCTCCATTCTGTATATGCTCTTTGCTAAGGCTCTCCGATTCTCAAACATCAGTTCTTGATTAAGAAGAGTGGTCATATGATTTCGCAAAATTGCACCCACGAAAGCTAACTCTGGTTTTTCCATGTATAATCCATCATAGTCCCTAGCATGCTACTCCATGTTTGGATCATTTCTAGCTTCCGACATCTCTTCTAAAATTCTCCTGGTGTCGTCTATAATTTCATTCTCTGCTCGACTTCTTCTATTGCTATTTTACCCCTATCTCTTTCATCCTTTGTTTCTTCATAACCATTTACTCTTCCATACCTCCCTATAACCTCATCAGTAATGGTCTTCTTTGGTAAAAGATCCATGTCGAGGCCTACCATGTTCACTTGGTCCATCTTATAAAAATCCGTAATCATCAAGGGTAAAAGAATTCCATCATTCTTCTTGGTGGTGATAGCACTCTTAATCGATTCATAAAAGATTTTGCCAATATCCAAGTATCCTATTCCCATACAATGTGGTAAAGTAGGGCGGGCTTGTAGTTCACTATATCATAATACTGTAGGCTCAGTTGTAAGCTGGCATTTATGAAATAACACCAAGCTTTAATAGTTTTCTTAAAAAAAATTATGGTTATGTGTTTGCGATACCCATCGATATAAAAAATAAATCCATCTCCATGGATTTCCTCTAAACATCCCCTTATTGTGTCGATGGGGAAATAATACTTAATTCTAAACTCGACTTTGGGGTACTCATTGTTTTATTTTTAGTGAAACTCCAATAATCCAAAATATCGATTTATTCTTGTTACAAAATAGTCCACTATCTTTCTTCGAACTTAAGACTCGATCTTACTTTCACTTGCATATGTATTGGCATAAGATTCTCTTATTAAGGCTTTGCAACCCTGTTCACTAGGAACGTCCTCTAGGTCTAAGTAGTTGTAATCCCTAATCAATAAACCCCAATTTTGAGCCTGATGATATTTAGGATACTAGGCATATACTTCAATTCGTTCTTTAGGTTAAATCCCCTCTCCGGAATTAGCTTCCTATCCTTAGTTACGTCATTCCTAATTTTTTGTAGGCCTTTTCATTGAGAAAATATTTTTTCCTCAGTTCATAGTTTTTTCTCCCCTATCTGTATCTTTTGTTTAACTTCCTCTACTTCCTCCTTATCTACATAATCATTTTCAGAGTTATAACTAAATGAAGTAGGTAGAGTAGGTTCTCTTTGCGATCTAATCCTAGGTGTGTTGAAAGATATTGATGTGGATTGGATTTAGTAAATTTTGGATTTTGTTTTTGATTTCTCTATTAACTTTCCCTTCCCTTTCTCTTCTCATATACTTTTACCTTTACCGCCTCTGGCCATTTGGAATACTGTAACTAAAAGAATTAACTAGTAAAATTATTTGGAATCAAATTCGTCGGAAAACGATTCGATAAAATTAAACTTATTTATCAAAAATAAGAAATTATCGAGAAAAACATTTTAAAATTGAGAGTTTGAGATTTAATTGAAAGTTATTGATAAAATAACATTAGAAAAACAAAATTTGAATGTAATTCAAATCAATCGATAAATATTCACAAAAAACCTCCAAACTCATTTGAAACTTAGTATTAAGTTAGCTTGCATATATAATTCAATCTACTCGCCATATAAAAAAAATAGTCAAAAATTGGATAGTAATAAATGAATCATTACATCACTCTTATACTATTAGTAAAATAGAAATAGTTCCATATCAAAACCATTTAAAATTAAAAATTTGAAATTGAGTTCCTATACCAATAATCAATCTAAAGCCGTCTAAAAATAAAAAAATCTAATCTATTAGAGGCTAGGGTTTTAGATGATTACCTTATGAAAAGTTATTCTTTTAAGTATGGGCCTCGAAACTCTTCTCTATGATACTCCTCCAAGCTCCAATAAGAACTCCCTCGCTCAAGCCCTAGGTAGCTCTACACTCTTAAAACTCAACACGTTTTAGGTTGAATGTGTGAAGATTAAGGTGAGAATCACTTAAATACATTAAAAATAAGCTTTGAAAGGTTGAATGTAGTCAAGAATTGATCTCTTGATCGAAAGTTTGCAATGGTTTTTGAGTGTGAAGAGTTTAAATGTGGCAATTTAGGGTTTCTTTTTTGAAAAACTCGAATTCATTCTTAGCAAATCAGGGTTTAAGTGGATTTTTTAAGGAATTGCAGATGAAATCACTGGAAATGAGCCTTAGTGGCTTAGTGATTTGCCTAGAGATTTCTAGTTGTAAACTTGATTTGGTGAAGAATCACTACTCAAATTTGCACTGAAAATTCTGCATACTACTGCCAATTTTCTCAGAGATTTCTAGTATAAACTGGAATCGTTGAGAAATCGCTAGCTTATTTTTAACGTTGTCCAATTAAATCAATTTTCCCATTTATTTATCGCATATAAATTCAATAAAGGTAGAAACATTTAAAATATTTAGAGTTTAACTATAATTTATATTAAATAATCTATTTTATTGCCATAATTAACTAATTAACATAAATCTAGTGCATAAAATAACATAGTATAAAAATAAATTGGCTCTATCAACCTCCTTACATGAAACTAATCCAGAATCGAATTCCTAAAATATTCCCATTATAAGAGTCAAAAGTTGAGTTAATATAAAAACAAGTGACTAATCGTAATACTAAAACTAAAATTGAAGATACAATATGAGTCACATCCCATAAAGCGCTTTTGTTTAATATCTTTAGATCAACTGAACTATGCAGTTCTAAATTGATTCTTTAAACCTAAATGTAGGATTATCCACTTTTGTGCCATCCAATAAAGGAATTGCTCGGCCATGCGCTCAAAACTTAATTGTCTTATTTAAATTATCCATGACAGCTTGCGAAGTGGCTAAGAAAAGTCGTTTTAACATTAATGGATGATTTTCGTTGATGAAGTGTGCCATAACCAAAATGTCAGTGGGAATAATATACTTTTCAATTTGAAAATGTACATTAGTAACCACACCTATCGATTTTACTAAATATTCGTTTAGTAGCGCAACTTTTTTGGAACTAAGTACATCCAATTCCAATTGAGTGCGAAGGAAAAAATGAATTGGCATATAGTCTACTCTATAACCTATTCACATATAGCTTTAAAGTACCATGCCCATTTGACCTTTATGTTTGTATTTATATATATCTCCCGAATCATCGAGCTTGACAATTGTTAGATTCTTCTTTTTCTTCTTCTTATTTTTCATATATTTAGGTTCCTCTATGTTATTATTCTCAACATTGTCTGATTGCCTAATCCCCCATTCTTAGGTTGTTGCCTGTTGATTAGAAGTATCTTCACCTTGCTTGTTTATGGTCTTAGAATTTCCATATTCCATTGTTACTGCATTAATCACATATATTTCAGATTCATGATGATTCAATTCTAAAGATTCATTATCCTTAGGTTGTTTATTATCAAATTTATCAGAGTTTCCATAGAAATCTTCATCATTAAAACGAAAAGTGACAATTTCATTTTCAAAATCTATAGATCCTTCAAATATATCTAGCATCATTTTAGCTATTTTAAGGAATGGTCTTCCTAAAATTATAGATGGGGACTTAGCTGATATCGAGTCTCTTATTTACATGACATAGAAGTCAGAGGGAAATATCATGTCATTTACTATAACTAAGACATCTTATAGTAAACCATACGGTTTGATAATGGTATTATCAGCTAAAGTATGGTTAATAGGTTGGTTAATAGGTGTATTAGTCAATGAACCTATTTTCATTGACTCATATAACTTCAGTGACATAACGTTTATTGATGCTTAAGATCACACCTTGCAAAATCTATGAAAGAAGTTCTTATTTTGATAGGAATTCCAAATAACCCTGGGTCTGAACATTTTTCAGTTATTTTTTTAATTAAAGTAGACACTTTTTGTCCAAATTTTTCTTAGATTCTTCTAAATATTAGTCTTTTGATTCAGAGAATTGTTTCGAAACTTCATCATAATTAAAAAATTGCATAATTGATTCCACTAATGGTTTATTGATTTTTATTTTCCTAAATAATCCAAGAATGTTTTCTTTGATTCTTTCCTCCCTAGCATCATCTAATGGTTGTAGAATGGTAGAATATGAATACATATCTTCATTAAAATTATTAAAAATCTTATCAATTTTATTCTTAGCAATTAATTCAGATTTGTGTATAGATTTTTCATATGCCTCAACTTTGGCTAAATACCATAAGTATTACCTTTTAGGAAAATGTGTATAATTCAATTGTTAAGCCATCCCTTTTCTAGTAGGAATAACATTATCCATCATTTCTTCTTCTTCTTCAATCTTATGAACCTTCTTTTTATTATTTTGTTTAGGTGTCTTGCTAATTATAGTTGTGTTTTTTCTTATCAATGAATATAGCATAAACTTATGCTTCATTAATAGGAGTAACATTGGCTTGAGTAGGTGCTTTAGCTTGACTACTCTATTGGTTACTCAACCTATTTATTTGTAAATTCATTTACCTTAACTGGGTTTTCTATTCATTAATGTTAGTGTCAATCTTAATTTAATTTGAGAAATCTATATAAAGTTTTGATGAGTTTGAATCATAAAGTTATGCAGTATTTGCTCTAAATTTGGATTAATAGATTGAATATTTCATTAAGGTTGCTAATTAGGTGCAGGTTATGTATGAGCTATTAGTCTATAAGTGTCATAATTCTTATTTTAAGGACCATAACTAAGATTTGGATTCGGTCTTCCAGGACAAAAAATTTTATTATTATATTGATTTCTTGGGGGACTAAGAAATTGATTCATCATCAGATTAACCACTTCAGTATTTTCTTTCTATAGAGTAGGACATGCATCCATAGGATGTGTAACCTCATTATAGAATCCGCAAGCCTTAACTTGATTGGATATATTGTTAATCAACAACTTAACCATCTTGGACAATTCATCTATTTTACCATCGGTTGCATTATTTTTCTTACTATCAACTTCATAGAGTTCATTTCTTTGAGGATTTAACCTTTTCACCATATTCTTTAGATCATTGTACTATTTTATTAATTACTTCTTTCACTAGAGTAGGTGTAACATTAAATAAAGATCCAATACATACTATGTCGAGAAGTTATTGTTCAAAGTGATTGAGTCCTTCATAAATATATTCTAATAAAGCTCTTTGAGTATATCCATGTTGTGGACAAGAAGAATGCAGTATTTGAAATCTATCCCAAAAGTCATTAAAGTTTTCATCATCTTTCATCTTAGCAATTGTAATTTGCTTTTTATAGGAACTAATTTTTCTAGCAGACATATATTCATCTAGGAAAGCTTCTAACATTTGAGTTCATGTAGTTATCGAATCTTGTGGAAGATAAAACAACTAGTCCTATGCTTGATCTTTTAATGCAAAATGAAAAGCCTTAAGTTTGACCTGTTATAAAGTTTCTTCTTTCAATTTCATTCCATTAACTTTATCTTTATTCTCCCTTATGAATTTATGTGGGTTTTCATTGTCTTTACCACAAAAGTTAGGTAATACACTAAAAAATCCAGATCTAAGTTCAAAATCAGAAAATCCATTAGGGTATGCTATATGCATAGCTCATATTGCTCATATGCCGTAACATTTTTATTTGCTTGTCTTAAAGTGATTTCTGTATTATTATTCGTAACATTGTTATCATTATTATTAATAATGACATTGTCATTAATATCATTATTATTGTCTTCCATCCAATTCTAAATTTTCCCTAAGTTGTTGTTGTCGTAAACTCTTATTAAAAGTTCTATCTATTTTAGGATCAAACAAAATTGAAGATCCTGTTGAATTAACACGATGAAGTGTGTATACTATACAACGTCTAGAATCCTTCAAAATATCTAAAAAACCCCGGCAATGGCGCGAAAAAATTGACACGTGTTGAGCATGCACAATAATTTCCCATATTTTACTATTAACTTGTAGTAGTGGTAAATGCGATATTGTCTCCACATAGATTTGTGAAATCTCAAAGGAAAGTAAGTTTTTTATTGTTTTCATTAATTTAGTTAATCTAATTAAATAAGAACTAAAATATGAAATAACTAACTACTATGATTATTAATTTAAATGACCAAACTAACTAAATTAATCTATAAATCCTTTAAACTAAATTAAACATTATTCAAATTCAATTCGATATAAATAAACAAGCATCTGAATAAACCCCACTAAACAATATAATATATATTTGGATTACATTCAAACAATTGAACATAATATCCCTTTATACTATAGTTATAAATACGAAACATGGAATCTTAGAATCATTAAACCCTACTTCATAATATATTGGCAGCCTTTAGCCAGCCAACGATTTTCCTTAATTCAATGAAAATGCCACATTCATATCATTGTAAATCTACCCTTTGAATAAAACACAACATTGTAGAACTACGATAGCATTAAGTTCAATGAAAATCATGCATAATCTAAGTCAATATTACCGAAGCCCCATAATAAACAACTTAGAACACAATCACCTAGAACATCCACTTCGAAAATGCCCTATAGATTAATCCTAGTTACTACTTCTATAATTGTTGTCAATAACTATAGACATAGATTCAGAATCATAATATCACAAAACACATTTGCAATTATCCACGCAATACTAATCTCCTTTAATTGTAATACACAAAACAACTTGTTAATTTTGTGTTCGACGTATATGAATAGATTTAAAGCATTAAGCACATGATTCCTTAATTATAATTATCTAGCAATCCAAAATATATTACTATGTCTAGGGTTGATTTAGATTGATAGACTAATCACTCATGTTGGAAATAAACATTGCATAAATATAATTAAAAGACAAAATGAATAAATAAGTACCTTAATGTAAATCAAAACTCTAAAGTATCTTCAAATATAGACAATAAAAATGATATAAAGTAAAAGGAAAGGAAAAAAAAAGATTTATGAGAGTTATTTCGAAGCTCTCTGTCATTTTTTATAGTCTCCATACATATACATATCTTAAATAAAATCAAATTCTTCAAACAAAGCTTAAAAACCCGTAACCGACCTCTATGATTCCTAACTTATACACAAATCGTTGAGTAAATTACTTAGTTTAGCTCTCAGTGCTCCACCGATTTAGCTGACGATTTATAGTTCATTCTCCAATTCAATGTTGATTCGCTAACCTTCTTCTGCTGTCGATTTAGATGGTGATTCCTAGTGTTATTTCAAATCACTGGCTAATAGTTGATGTATTTTTTCAGTGGACTGTTTTGCTTTTTTTTCTCTTTCTTTTGATTCTTCATTTTTCTATTTGAAACATGAAATTAAAAAAATAAGAGAATACCTACTATAATGTCATCATTAACGCCTAAAATCAAACTAATTTACACTAGAAAATGTGTCCAATTATTGACTTGTTAGGGATAAAAGACTTCAGGAGCTCAAAAACACACAATGAAGTGGCATAGTGGCGGCGCCATGGCTTAACACTCATGGTGCCAGGGCGGTAAGTGACAGTTCCAACTTCACATGAAATAGAAAGTGAACCTTTAATTTAGGTAAAATTGTAATTTAGGGTTTCTAATTGTTATTATATAGTATAAATAGGTATTAGGACATGGTAAACTAGAATGACACCACCATATAGAAGGAGATTAGCAACCATTATAGTAGTTTAGCATTGAGTTTGAGAGTTAAAGAGTTTTATGGGAACCATTGAAGACTCCACGTTTGTTATCACTATTTGGTTTCGTTGATTAATTCAAGGTAATATTTGTATTCATCTTTGATTTGCAATGGATTCCATATTAAATTGTGATATGTGTGTTTCAATAATGTGTTAGTTGTCTATTTATCTTAGGGATCAATGAATCTCATAGTATGAAAGTTATGCCTTGAATAGGAACAAAAAGTGGTAATAAGAAGTGTAATGTTTGGAAATTTTACCAATTCTAAGCGTAATGCTTTAGACATCTTGATCATGTTTCTAATGAATTTAGGCTTTAGGAATTATCACGTCCATTGAAGCTTCTAATTTGGATATGAACGACACAACTGTAAAATACACAACATCGAGAAATAGTTGTTGATTAAGGAGGCACAAATAGTAAACTTACTTGGTTATGAATCCAATGATTTTAGACTTAAATCAATGTGGAACGTACATTATTCACTCCAATAGGTGGAGTTCTAGTTTGCATATTAAAACCTTCTCCGTCACGATAGTGGGTTGAAGTGAATTTAGAGGAAATAAGTATATTCTAATTAGGCATTTCAGAAAAGATATTGATAGATAAACATGAATATAAAGCATAATATTAAATTACACAAATAAGTTGTGAACTAAGATATCCTTTATATCAGAAGTCAATTAAATTTTAAAGTGATTGTTAGAATAGTTTATATTAGTATAAAATAAATTAAAAGGAAATCCCTTAGAAATAATTCAAGTTAAGTAGGTTATATACAACTAATGCAAAAACCTTTCCCCAAGGACGACATTTGTGATCAACGTAAGTTGATTGCACTATTACTAGAAGTGAGCTGTTATACTTGCGACACACACTCCATGTTTTTTACGCCGTTATCGAGGATAAGTAACCATTAAATTTAGTTAGTTAGTTTGAGTAGTTCCTAAGTTTTATTTTCAGTACTCTATTTTTATATTAAAAATGGGCCTAAGTTTTAGTTTGACTTTCTGCACTTCTTTTTTATGTTTTCATTTCAGGGATTTGGTGCATGCGATGCAAGGGAGAGAAGGACCTACTGCCTTACTATTTGAAGATTTATAGAACAAACAAAAGAAAGAGAAACAAAGGAGTCAAGATGACTGACGAGCAAGCTAGAAATGAATAGCTGGGCCACTAGAATAACCAGCCCACAGGTGATCTAGTACTACAAGAGAGAGTGCAAGGACATAGATGCCTTTGTGACTACTTCAAGCCAATAGTTCAAGTGACATACGATTAAGAGATGAGGCTTCTAGTCCACACCACTAAGTTTGAGCTGATACGATCTCTAATAAACATAGAGCAAAATTCTCTTTTCAACTTGCTATCCAATAAAGATACAGTTGCACATGTTAAGAACTTCTTGGAGAAGTGTGACACTGTGCCTATCACTGGAGTTATGACAGAGGTGATTAGGATGTGTCTTTCTCAATTCTCGCTGGGTAGAAAAGCCAAATCTTAATCCTAAGGGCTTAATGGAGGGACTATGACCTAATAGCCGAAAATCAATGAGAGATTTCTACACAAGTTCTTTCCCCTAAAGAAAGTTAGCAAAAGGAAACTTGAGATTAATCACTTCAAGTAAGAAGACACCGAGTCTCTTGGAGAGGCTTCGAAAAGATTCAAATAAATGTTAAGGAGATAAATCACAACACGAGAACACTATTAGATGTTGGATCAGGTGGCTCTCTAACTTACGAGGGATGAGGATGAAGCATTAGATCTTCTTAATCTTATATCAAAAAATTCTACCACCAGTACTTATTCCACAGTAAGGAAACCATCAGACATCTACGAGATTGACTCCCAAGCTATGATTATGTTGCAAGTATCGAATCTGAGCAGTCAGATAGCAAATTTTCAAATGAGACATAAAGGTCCATAAATAGCACAACAATCCATGAATAACCAAGGCATGTTGATTAACCGAATGGACGTACATCAGAGAATGGAGCATGAAGACATCAACTTCATGAACAACCAAGGCTACAAAACAACTTTAGTCTAAGAGGAATAGCTCCGTAACGATTTTATCAATGATGCAACAACAACAACCTAAACTTTTCTTATGGAGATACTGATAATCCACTGAAGTTATGTCAAGGCTTCAAACAACAAGTCTAACAATGGAAGCTAGGGTAGAACAACGAGATGATTTCACCGAAGTCAATTGAAAAGTATTTGCAAGTCATGGAAGTGAGAGATAGAGAGCACCATGAGAAGCATGAGAAAGAGTTGGAAAGAATAAAGCAAGCCATGAAAAGGATGGATAATGAGTAATCACAATCCATCAAGAACCTACAGAAGCAAATTAGTGAACTTTATATAGCCTTGAACTTGAGAAAAGAATGATAGTTTCCTAGCAACATTGTCATCAATCCCATGGAGAATGTGAGTGATATTCACATGATGAGCACTTCAGCAACAAAGGAGCCAAGAAAAGACTAAGTAATGTATAAGCATGAAGTGATACATAAGCATAGGATGAAAGTAAGGCAAGATGAGCTTGATGGTTTTAAGAAGCAAAGAATCGATGCTTCGAGGAAAAAAAAGGGAAGTAACAATGGGAGGCCAAGAAAAAAGATGAAGGACCTCTTGAAGAATATTTAAAAGCCTATTAAAAGGAAAGATCCTAGAAAGATAAGCATACCGACAAACATCGATGGGCATTGGTTCCGAAATGTCATGTGTGATACAGGAGCCTAAGTCAATGTCATACCACCGATGGACATGATTCATGCAGACTTGAGGATCAATTTTCCAGATATGATGAATTTGTAAGCAATAGAGGGTAATTTGATACCTTATATAAGAAGAGTTTTATATGTGCATGTGAAAGTAGGTAGATTCACATTCATCACGAATTTCGAGGTCATGAACAACAACATGGACGATGATGTATGTATTATACTTAGGCTGCCATTCTTGAAAACTGCCAAAGCAAATTTGTACACAAAAGGGAGTAAGATCACGATAAGTATCAATGAGGGCAATGATGTTGAGAAGGTTGTCTTTGTCGATAGTGAAAAAGTACATCCGAATAGGAATGGCGTCATAATCTTTGATTTGCCGATGGAGCTTCTTGATTTAGACTTGGACTAAACGAGTGAAAATGAGTCAAGCTAATGACGTTAAATTAACCAATATAGGGAGGCCACCTAGGGTTTTAAATTTTGAGTATTTGAATTTCAGTTACTAGTTAGTTATTTAGTTTAATAATTATACTACACAAGTTTTAGATTGAAATTTTGAAATTTTGTGTTGAATGTGCAGGAAAAACCATTTGCTGGGTGATGATTCATCAAAGTGGAAATGTCTCGAGAACTCATTAAATAACGAAAAAGAGCAAAGGAGTTCACAACAATGAAGGTAAGGTGCATGGGAAAAATTGAAAACTAAAATTTATTAATTTTTACATTTTCATGAATTTGTATGAGTTGTACATAAAGTCGGAGGAGCACTTGAGGAGAATTAGCGAAAAATCATACGCAAAGATTTGGGTGGATGAGCCGATAAGGTGGGTATTACCTATGGCGCTGAGGTGGAAGCATGCTAAAAACAAAATAAAATGCTCTATTGCGTCGTTGACGCAATGGCGACGCTGTCATGGGTTGTGCCTGTAAGGAACGATGCTGAGGTCAAAGAGAGGTTTCAAAATCTATTTCTCACGCCAATCTCCATACTTGCACTGAAATCCTACCAAAACCCTAAGCATACACCACTTTAGAGCTAAAGTTTAATCATTTTCAAGTTATATTAGTGAGTTCCTAGTGATTTAAAAAGAAGAAACAAACATATTGTGGATCTGCACAAATAAAAGAGCTGGGGTTTGGATTTTAGGAATTTTATTCCAAAGAGAACTTGGGTTCTACTTTGTGAAAAAAAGTTAGAGGGTTTGGATTGAAAAAGTATTAGAGGAGTGATATAAACTGAAAATTAATTTGACATTAAGGTACATTTACAATTTCATCTAGTTGTGCTTTCAATTTCAAAATTTTTGATGAAATTGTACAAAATTTTGGATTTTGGGTTATAGGATAGGTTTTGCAAGAATGTGTAAATGTTATCATAAATATTCACCTATGGAGACTTAGTTGATATCTTTGCAATTATTTGACGTATGCATGATCCATGTTATAACAATTTTGATATGTTTAGGTGATTTGAATACCAAGTTACGTTGCATTTTTATTTGTTAATTATATTTAAAGAAAATGTCAAGAATAAGGAAACAAGTCAGCCAAACGAGAGGAAATGAATTTAAGGCATCCACCTCTAGGAATCCCAACGATTAAAAGCTTAGACCTTTTAAATCTAAATATTTCATTAGTAAAGAGGCTAAGGACCGATATGAGAAAATCCAATGTAGAAAGTTAATTTTCAAAAGAGAAATTAATTTGCTAGCCAAATATGATAAAAAAGTGAACAATTTTATTAGGCACCAAAATTGCAACTCGCTCAAGACTATAGGGAGAATAAAGTAAAAGGAGTGAGTGAGATTATTTTTGAGTTCTACGTTAATGAAAAAGTCAAGGCTAAGGATGAGCTAGTGAAGGTGAGAGAGGTTTTAGTTCCTTTTACGATACGTGAGATCAATAATTTCCATTGGTTGGAGCACTTAGGTTAGTATGGATCTAAACAAACTGTCTCGAAGAAGCTATATGAGAAACCCTATCACCTATACCAATTTAGAGCCATAAAAGATGCATTGGTTTTCCAAAGACAACAAGGATGGGTAATGGGAGTTTAGAATGTGCCAAAGAATATAAGAAAGGGAGTGTTAGAAAGGTTTACAGGATGCGGCATTATTTTCTTATTGCATCACTATACCCTACCTTTCAACATGGTGAGATCAACAAGCCGAAATCAGTTTGTCTTTATAAGATTACGAAGTTTAGGAGATCATACACACCATTATGAGGGAGTCAATACTGTCGGAAAGGGATAACAAATTTTTGTTTTCTATTTTGATTACTTAGATGTGCTTCGAAGTCAGAATAAGAATGAGAGATGATGAATAATTTAATATAAAAAGCCCAACCATCCATGGATGAAGCTTTCATGCTCACGTTAAAATCACCACCTGGTTACTAAGACTCCGAGTCGGAGAGAGAGTGGGCCGAAGGAGCTAGAAGTGAGATCTAGTTGTTGGCCAAGAGGTAGGGAGATCAGGGAGTAGTAAAAGCGGTAGAAATAAAGCTGGCCTAAGAGCTTGAAGATGAAGAGAATGAAGAAGAGGATGAGCAACATCAATAAGGACTTGCTTAGCGCTACGCGTTTGTAGACGTAAAGATAGGAGAGTAGGAATTGCACAGTCTTGAAGTGTTTCCACCACTTCCTCCACCATACGCTCCTATACTACCACCTGAGGATTTGACTCCACGATAACATAGGCTGTGGATAGCAGAGATGAGGAGACATTACCAAGATGATAGAGCATAATACCGAGTAACCATGTTGAGATGTGACCAGGATATAGAGAGGCAAAAGCAACATTGATGTAACGGGCACCATAATTTCTTGTTGTTTGTCGATCATCACAAAGCGATAACTAGATATAAGAGGAGTAGACGTTTTAGACCAACCGATAGGCCATTAGGATTTCTATCAGCTCGAGCGCATGTGTTTGATTTAGATTTGGTGCAGAGTAAGATGGTGGAGCATCCATTGACATCATCGCAACTGGAGCTGATGATGCAGATGATGATTATGACATGCAATCTTAAAGTTAGTGTTCTAAGATTCCTTTAGACCTTGGGAGTTCAGAGTACTTTTTATACCAATATTTTTTAACATTGGGTATATTTTTTAACTATTTAGTTATTTCAATTTTAATGTTTCTTTTAGTTTATTATAACTTGGGTTATTATATATGTTTGTATTTTTTAATGTCTTCATTTTTCAGGCTTACACTTAAACCTTGAGGACAAAGTCCGGTTTACGTTAGAGGGCATCGACATTACACTACACTGTGGGAAAGTGGTAAGATAAGCTGAGAAATAAGGATAAACACTATAGGTATGATCTTTTTAATTTTAATTTGAAGTAGTTAAGGAGGAAAACATGGTAGTGTATAGATTTTTCGTTTTATTCACTATATGAATGTTTAAGTTGTAAAGATTAGGTTATATATAGTAATATGTAATGAATAAGAAGATAATTTTCTTGTTCATGCTTTAATTGTGGATGAGTATATTATAAGTATCTCATTGATGTGAAACTCAAGAGAGTGTTTTAAATTTTAAAAAAGAAAAAACAATGAAATGTAGCAAACAACGATATGATTTCATAATTAGAAACCTAGAGTTAGGGAAGACCTTAAACTCGAAACAAAAGCAAGAAATTAGAACACTTCTTGTGGAAAAATTAGATCTCTAAGGAATCTATAATAAGTGTGAATCTTACTTGGAAATACAAAGCAAATAAAGACTTAGTGCAAAAAGGGGAAGAAATAGGCATTGTATAGTTAAAGTTGGAATTAACTTACTTGATTTAGTGAAAGTGAGAAGTGCTAACGAGAGTTTTTTCGAATAAAAAAAGAGAGAATCCCACAAGTTCTACAGGAAATAGAGTAGATAACTTGATGGTTGGAAAAAGTGAGGAAGAATAAAGTCCATAGGAAAAGGAGCAGGGTCTGTTATCCAAAAATGAAAAGAAGAAGAAACAAAAAGAAAGAAATGAGAGAAAAGAATTAAAGAGAAAGAAGTTGGAAGTAAACTAAAACTCTTCAAATAAAATATTTATCTAAAGTATGAGTAGCTAATTGAGTTAAGTTTCATTCAAACTATGTGAAAGTCCTATAGACTTTTGAAGTACTAAAGTCTACTAAATGAGTTTGATCTATGCTTATTTGTGATTTTTTGAGCTTAATGAGAAATTATGTGATTGTATACTTGCTACTTGAGTGTTGAAATAAAACTAACTTGTGAGTAGTGATGATTTTTTTTTATATCTACTTTAATGTTTTAAAAGTGAAGTTATATGAGTTGTTAAAGCTACATGTATTAAAATATAAGTTTTGCAAAGAAAAACTCTTGAGTGGATTATTAACTTGAAACTTTGTTTATTGAAGGATACTCCATGAACAATGTAAATTGAATTAAACTAGCTATTAGGAGGCTTAGAATACACCATTGCTCGGGATGCTCAAAACCTTATGTTTAGGGGTATATGATAAGTGATTATTTATAAGTATATATATGGTTAGTTTAGTCATTTTTAGTATAAATGTCCTTAAATGAGTGTAAATTAATGGTATTATTGTATTTTTAGGGAATTAAGGTGTAGTCGAAGGAATCAAGGAAAAATGAGAAGAAACAGAGCAAAAACTCATAAAATCAAATTTAGTGTGGTGGGAGCATGAGTTGACGCTTTAGGAAAACAAGGGACGTCGCTGGGACATACAAGGGACCCGAGACTGCAAGAGCTCAAAAACACAAAATGAAGTAGTGGCGTAGTGGCGTAGTTTAACACACACCACACCAGGGTAGTAAGTAACATTGCCAACTTCATAGGAAATAAAAAGCGAAACTTTATTTTGGGTTAAATTGTAATTTAGGGTCTAATTGTTATTAAGGAGTATAAATGCGTATAAGGATGTGGTAAACTAGGAGGACACCACCATATAGAAAGGAGATTAGCCTCTATTAGAGTAATTTAACATTGAGTTTGAGTATTGAAGAGTTTTTATGGGAGAAACATTGAAGACTTCACATTCGCAATCAATATTTGGTTTCATTGATTAATCCGAGGAAATATTTATATTCATCTCTTATTTGCAATGAATTCCATATTCAGTTGTGATATGAGTGTTTTAATGATATGTGAGTAGTCCATTTATTGTAGAGATTAGTGGATCCTATGATATGATATGATATGCTTTAAATAGAAACAAAAAGTTGTAATAAAAAGTTCAATAGTTAGAATATGTATTGATTATGAGCATAATGCTTTAGATATCTTGATCATGTGTCTAATGAACTTATGCTTTAGGAGTTATCATGGCTATTGAACCTTCTAATCCAGACATGAACGATACAACAATAAAATACACAACATTGATAGATAGTAGTTAATTAGGGAGGCACATATAGTAAACTTAATTAGTTATGAATCCAATGATTTGAGACTTAAAGCAATGTGGAACTTGCGTTATTCACACCTATAGGTGGAGTTCTAGTTTGCACATTAGAATCTTTTTCATTACGATAGTGGGTTGAAGTGGATTTGAAGGAAAACTATCTATCCTAATTAGGCATTGCACAAAACATATTGAGATGTAAACATGAATACAAAGCATAATATTAAATTACCTAGTTGAAGTTGTGAACTAAGATATCCTTAATATAAGAAGTCAACTAAAGTTTAAAGTGGTTTGTTAGAATAGTTTAGATTAGTAAAAAACTAATTAAAAGTGAATCCCTTAGTAATAATTCAAGTTAAGTAGGTAATATACAACTAATGCAAAAACTTATCCCTATGGACGATATCCATGATCAATGTAAGTTAGTTGCAGTATTACTACAAACGAGCTTTTATACTTGCAATAGGGGTAATCTCTGTAACTGAGCCTGGAGGTATCGTTTGTGGCATCACTGTAGTCATTAGTGTACCCTGGATAACTTGGGTAATGGTCGTCTCATAGGTACTCGGGGTAAAAACAGCTGTGAATGTCGCAATAGCCATGAACTAAGCGCAGATCGATGTCATCATCTGCTCCAACTATCGATCATGTGCCTTGAATCTATTTGTTATACTCTAACCCATCTCGACAATGTGTGTCCCGTTGCTCTCTGATCTTCGAAAGTTACTGGTAGAATTGGTTGTCCATCCATATCAAATCTACAATTGTGAAGGTTTTTTCGATTCAGCCTCATAATATGTTTATCCTATTACAATCAAAATATATTACGTATAATCCCTTATTTTATGCGCCTCACATTTACTTCCCAACTAAGGTTCTAAGTCAGGATCTTCGAGTTTCCACTTTAGAGTTTGTTTGTTAAAATTTATCTCGGTTTCCTTAACCCTATATTCTCTCAAACCTAGGCTCTGACACCAACTTTAATGACCCCGAATCTCGATACAAGACGAGCACTCCAACTTGGCTCGTAACGTCATCAAGACCGCCACGTCACGGACGCATCTTGAAAATGGCATGAATTCCTATTTCTTAACTTACACGTTTTCTAATGCTTAGTCAATTATTCAACCTTTTTAAAGAAAATCTTAGCCTTTTTAGTACTAAACTTAGTATTCATCATTGAGTTAAGTGGTTTAATAAAATTAAACAATTACAAGTGGGGAATCTTTAGGTAGAAATAACAATGAAATCAAATATAGTTTGTTTTTATTGATCAAACGTCTTAAGGGGTGGAAAACTAACAAAATATACATAGATATCATGCATCAAAGGTGATATATACAAAAGTAATACCTATAGTAGGTGTGCTTTCAAGTCTCTCAAAACCTAAAAAATAAATATAATATATACTGAACACCGACAAGAGATGGCAGTCGAAGGCAATCCTAAACGTAGTCGCTAGCACCTCCTTGTCGTAGCTCGTCGTAGGATCTGCAACTTGTTATTAAACTGCAACAAATCCCAGTGAGTAAAATCAAGAGAAGTCCATGATGTATTCATAAGAAACCAACAATAATAACTTAAATCCATACAAGAAATAAATAAGAAAGGAAAACATTAACTGTACGGAAATAAGTTAAGATTGGAAATGAAGATAAATAATGAATGCCTGAATAACAAAAACAATGGCCACTAAGTCTGTCTCTTTCGCAAGGCAGGGGTCAACGACTGTGTCCGATCGGTGGCCAATGACCAGTTTGACCCACGCTACTCCATAGGTAGAGCCTTGGACGTTTTCGACTCATCAAAAGAGGTTTCGCACCTCACTTAGTAGTCCTCAGATCATTTTCGACTTGTAATGAGTAGGGCAGTTTCACTCAATGGGGTAGGCTTTCACCGTTTATGACTCACAACGGAGAGGAACTTAACGAGGTTAGCCCACGACATTCATTTACAGAATAGAGTATGCAGTAAAATAATTTAAATAAAAAATAAAACATGAATTCATGCATGGTTTCCAACTGGTTTTAATTACAACATAACTATATTGATAATTGGTCAAAAACCTCACAAAGTCCTCGAAATGTGTCCTTATCATTGCTCGTGTTAAGTTTCGTCATCCAAAGTCCATCGATTAGTTCCCTTGAGCTTATTTTCAAATTTAAATTATTTTATGGAATTTGCGCGTGATTCGATGTGTTAAAAACCCGAAATAGAACTGAGTAAAAATTATAAAAAGTTTCTTGAATTTGGTATTAATTCTCATGTTTTTGAACTAACTAATTAATTTTTTATTATATATATATATACGTTACACATATATAATATTACATTATAATTATATATAATATATTTTGGTCAATATCTGACACAAATATAGATGCACATCGCGGTTCGATTGTGCGTGCGTCAGGACACAACACCGATGCATGTCGCGAACTAATTGGGCGCACGTTGCCGCCAAACATGCGAATTACCCAAAATTCGAGCATGGCTTGCACGACTCGCCCCAAATCATGCGCGTGACGTGCCTCAAAGTGTGCACGACGCACCTAGAAGTGTGCGCGATGAGCACATAATGGGCGGCTTCGTTGCTGCCCAAAATTGTATCAACGAGCTGCCTAAATGGGTTGCTTTGTTACTGCCCCACATTAGCAGCAACGTTGTTGCCAATCAAGGCATTTTTCCTTTTTTATTTTTATTTTTTTTTATTTTCAAACAAAATTAATTAAAAAAAATATATACATTCTAATTCAGAAAGCTCAAAAGAAATTAATAGAAAATCCATTTAATTAAGAAATTAAAATGTGGGTTTGGATTCTCAACTAAGGCTTTCTTGAGGCTAGAAACCGTCACCAATCTTGCTTTAAATTGGTGGATTTACGCTCCCCACATTCCGATTTATAAATCTACATCAACAACCCTCAAGAATTCTCTCCGAATTTCACAATATCTTCATTTTTTCTCTCCTACTACTCTCACTCACTCGCAACACTTGGCTATTCACAAGAAAAAAACAGGGAGGTATCTCTCTTTTATACTAAAGCCAAGTATCTCATTGAGATTCACACCAACAACATCCCCAAACTAAATTTAAGGGATCTCATTTTCTCCATACACATACCCACATGTGATGCAAATAGTAACACCTAGTTTAATGAAACTCGTTCAAATAATCTACATAAAATTAAGTGTCAATTAAGTTAAATGAAATCATGTATCTTGGGGTATTTTAATTTCATCTTATTAAGTTTGAGTTAATTAGCCACACTTGTAAAGCTTAGGATAAAATTATTTTCAACTTATTTAATCCCACTAAGCTAAACAAATGCTTATTAACTTCGATTATCCGAAGCCTTATGCTATCGAAGGCCTCGAGATAACACTCTTGCTCGCTGAAACTCATGCAATATCCTTAGCATAAGTCTTGAACTATCTCGCAATACATATATTTAAATATTTACATGAAATATACAAGCATCATGCCATAAATAGCACGTTACCTCGGCTTTCAAGCTCGAGGTGTTAATCGATCTTAACATGTTAGCCTGAATTAGGTGTTGCTAATCCCTAATTACCATGTAACCTTAATTTAATTAATTCGGGCCGTTACACTTAATCATTTTGAACAAAGAATATTTGATATCATATGTGGCGGATCATTATTCGATGTTACAACAACTCTAGAAAAGAAGATATTAACAAAATGGCCAAATAATCTAAACAATATTGTGTAAAGATGGACACAACAAGTAATAAAGTTTATGAGGTTAATAATAAAACAAGTAATGTATTTGACGAAAAACTTGAATAAAACAATTAAGAATTTAACGTGGTTATGAACAAATATTCTAGTCCGCCTAGGAACCAATAAAATCATAACGACTATTACACTGGAAAACCAAATTAAAATCTTAGCAACGGTCAAGAAAATCAAAACTATACCACTTATACACCAAGAGCACCAACAACCCATACGCCAATGCAACAACCTCAAACTATTAAACCTACGTAACTAAATCTAAAAAAAATATTACATAACTTTATAACCCAAATTCATCAAAACTTTATGTAAATTTCTCAAAACCAAATTAAAATTGATACGTCCATCAACTAGCTGAAAAATCAATTAATTCAAATGACTCCATAAACCAACAAGTTCAGACTAAGGCAACTACTCAACCTATGAATGCTACTAATCAAGCACAAGTTAACACTTTATTTTGTGAAAATGAAAAAGAAACGAATGAGCAAAAAGACACCAAAAAGAGGTAAAAAGAAAAGTAAAGTACCTAAGACAATTGAATAAGAAAAAGTGGAGACGATGGAAAACATCATTCCGATTTAGGAATGGATGGCCGTGAATCTAAAATATAAACCATTTCCTGAAAGACTATACTCATGGTATTTATCCAAAGTAGAAGCCAAAGAAAAATATTTACAAAATTCTGAATTAACTAACCAATACAAAGTAAACAATATTGATGAGTCAAATGAAGATAATCATTTTAATTCTACCATTCCACAACGATTAGCATATGCCATGGAGGAAGAACCAAAAGAAGACATATCTAAACAATTTAAGAAATTAGGAATTAATGAAAACTTAGAACAAAAGATCTCATCTTTTAAAAGAATGCCTAAGAAATGTTTTGACCAAGTTATTTTTGTCATACCAATTATAATAGGTAATTCTTTTATTAAATTTGTTATGTGTGACCTCAGAACATCTATCAACATTATGTAACTTAAACTTTATTAATCATTGAAAATTTAATGACTTGTTACTTTAAGCTGGTGATTAATGTTAATCCAAATCCTAATTAACAAGTTTTAGGCTTGTACTTAAGTTCGATGTACCTCATTTAGTGTGTGAATGGGTTTGTATGATGGTTTTTTTTGTTTGGAATGCTTAATGAATATTATAGGTTGTAGTATAAAAGAGAATTTATATAGAAGCCCATAATCAGAAAATAAGTAATTAAATAATAAATTGCAGGTACACCATGTGAAATGAATGTGCACACCCGAGGACACTCGTTGGCATGTCTAGTAAATTTATTGGCGAGAAAATGCACAAAGTATATATATATATATTATATATATTTAATATAAATATATTAAAATTATAAGTTTGGTTTGAATTATATGGATTGTTTGATCAACCTCAAGATGAGTGTAAGTGTTGATGGTGTTAAAATTACTGTCATTTTAGGGAGTGTCATTTTAACACATCAATCACTTGATCAGTCTCGAGGTAGCACGATGCATATCTTAAGAAAAACCCATATATATATAAATCCATAATAATCAAACTTATCCTCATTTCATTGATTGATCGAGAGAATGAGAGGAGCGAAACAACTGAGGGTTTAATCTAAAATGGATTAATCTAAGAGTTGATTCAATGTGAATTGAGGAGCTTAAACAACTAGAAATCTAGAGATCATCACGTTGGTAAGTTTGTTTTTTGAGTTTTTCAAGTTCAACTCAATGGTTGATGATGTTATCTTTGTGAATTATTGTTGTTGATGACTAGAAATGGTTGGTTACCTCACTAAAGGTCCTCCCTGATGATTCGTAAGAGTATTTCACGTTTTTTAAGTGATTTGGTAATGGAACAGTGGCTGCTGCCTTGTTTACTGTTGAAACAGTATAGGGTGGAGCGCACTCCATGTAGTAGAGGAGAGCGCTCCCTTAATCAATTGGGACAAACCTAGTTGGTGGAGCATGCCCCACCAATTAAAGGAGTGTGCTGCATCTCCAAATAAACTGCTACTATGTTGTGATTTACTTAGAATTTTCTTAGGTTGTAGGGACTGAATTAGGGGTGCTAAACATATGGTATTGACCTATATTGATTACAAATGGTTTGTGATAAGTGTTAGAACACAGGGAAAGCACAAGTGACCCAAAAACTTAGAAAGTTTGGAAACGGAAACTTGAATCGAGGTAAATATGGATTCACGTATTTATCAATGTCGCTGGAATATATTAGTATATGTATTTCATGTAGTTTATGGACTGAATGGGGGGACTATGTACACTATGATGGTTTCATAAATGGAAAATGATGTTTAATATGAACCACGAGAGTAAATCTTTATTTTAAGAATAGGTTTATAGGAGATGGGTTAGCTTCCCCGCTATATGTAACTCCTGCTCAATTTGATAGGTTGCGTAGATTACATATTCACTAGAAAGTTTCAGATAGAACTATTGGTCATTAATGGATTAACTAGATAACACATCAAGTAATATGTTGGTTTAGCAATAGCATTAATGGTATCATTGGGTAATCGACCTAGTTTTACAAATAAAATAGTTATCACAGTGTAATAGTCATTGACAGATGGACTTGCTCTGTTATTTATTGAATGAAATGCTTTTCATAATCATGTTACTTAACATTGGTGCATATTGTCATTGCATAATGTTCTTGATTATTATATGAAATGTTGATGGCTTTTTAAATCCCTAATTACTAAGCAAGTTAGAGCGCTCACCCGAATTAACATTTCAGGAATATCAACGAGCATTATAACTACTTGATAGAAAAGACTTAAGAGTCTTGATCTTATTTTTAATGTAATGAATCTCCATTTGTTTTATATATTTGTATTAAATTACAATTTCGTAATATTACAAGGGATGGGAGGTTTTATCTAATCGAGATTTATTTTGGTTTGAATTTATTTTTTATATAACTCTACCTACGTTGTACACTATACGCGCTACATAGCCAGTCCTAAGTTTGGATAAAGGAGGAGGACTATGATGCCCATTTTTCATACCAAAAAATGGGTAGAAGAGGTCCAAACTCATTTTTCATACCTAAAAAGTGGGGGAGGGAGGCCCCAAGCTCATTTTCCATTCTTAGAAAGTGGAGGAGGGGTGCGATAGGTTGACAGGTAGCGTAAAACTTGTCACTTTTCATGAAATGGATTTGACATAAATGTTGGGGCGTTCCCAACTAGCGACGCGCTACATCGGAGCCCGAGTGTATTGAGAAATGAGCAAGGGTGTCTTTCACATCACCGCCGAAGTGTGAAAAAAAATGAGCAAAAGTTCTCACACATAGGTCGTGTATGGGTAAAGAAGCTGGTCCCTTCACAACGTTGCTCAGATGTGAAGAAAAATGAGCAAGGGTTCCCATACAAAGGACGGGTGTGGGTAAAGAAGCTAGTTCAAAACAAACACAAAAACAAAAACAAAAAAAAAAAATCATAGATATGGATACTAGATCTTTTAGACAAAATTAAAATAGAAAAAGAAAACAAACAAAAAGGGTAGGAAAATTTCGTTTAGGAACATGGATCAGAGGAACACTTACATGGAAGTCAACAAAACTAGTAGATACTATGATTAGAAAGAGAGTCAATATTGCTTGCCTCTAAGAGACAAAATGGGTAGGAGAAAAGAGTAGAGAAATAGGAAGGATAGGGTTTAAATTGTGGTACATCAATATAGATAAAAAATACAACAGATAGGAATTGTGGTGGATAACGATTATAAGGATTAGGTCGTAGAGGTTAAGTGAACAAAGGATATATTGATACTAGTTTAATTAATTATCGGAGACGAAATAATTAATATACTTAGCGCCTATGCACCACAAGTAGGATTAAGCAAGAGCATCAAACACAAGTTTTGGGGCGATATGGATAGATTTATGCAAAGCACACCATTAGATGAAAATATTTTTATTGGAGGAGATTTAAACGGGCAAGTCGGGGTAAGAAACGATGGGTTTGAGAAAGTTCATGGAGGTTTTGGTTATGGTAATAGAAATGAAGAAGGATAATCAATCTTAAAATTTTTCTCTGCATACGATCTTGTCTTAGCAAATACTAGTTTTAGGAAAAGGGAGTCGCATATAATTACTTTTAGTAGTGGTCAAACAAAGAGTCAAAAAGATTTTCTTTTAACAAAAAAATAGATAGGAAATGTGTAGTGACTGCAAAGTAATACCTGGTGAAGCGCTTACTACCCAACATAAGTTGGTAGTACTTGAAGTTAAGCTAAGACGATGACATAATATGAATAAAAGAGTTAGCAACCTTAGAATAAATTGGTGGAACCTAAAGAATAGTAAGCAAGTAGAGTTTAGAGAAAAATACTAAAGAAAAATATTTGGAATCTTGACTTAGAGTCTAATACAATGTGGCTAGAAATGAATAGTTGCATAAGGAGAGTGGGATCAAATGTATTAGGTATATCTAAAGGCTTAGGACCACCAAAAAAAGGAAACATGGTGATGGAACAAGAACGTCCAATGAGCAATTAAGACTAAAGGAGAGATGTATAGGAAAATACCTAAGTGTCAAGATAAAAATGCATACAATCAATATAGAGAAGCTGAAAAACAAGCTAAAAAATGAGTTAGTCAAGATAAAACAAATTTTTATGGAAGATCTATATACACGGTTAGGTAATAGAGATGGCGAAATATATATATATAGGCTAGCCAAATTAAAAGATAAAAAGAAACAAGACCTTAGTCATGTATGATGTATTAAGGACGAAAATCAAAATTCTTTAACTCGCGAGGATGATATTAAGGAAATATAGAGAAATTACTTTGATAGATTATTTAATGATGGCCAAGTCGATACTATAATAGATGAACACCCACACCAAGAAAGAAATGTAAACTATACATGCAATATTAGAATTATAGAAGTTAAAGAGGCATTGAAAAAAATGAAAATAGGGAAAGCATGTGACCCAGATGAAATACCCATAGAGCTTTGGAAATGCTTAGGAGAAATTGGATTGACTCGGTTAACAAAATTTTTTAATAAAATTATAAAATCGAAATGGATGCCAATGGATTGGAAAAGAAGCACGCATGTGCCAATCTTCAAAATAAAGGAGACGTTCAAAGTTGCTCAAACTACTGAGGAATTAAACTTATGAGTCACACTATGAAACTTTGGGAGAGGATAATTAACAATAGGCTAAGGAGAGAAACAACAATATCTGAGAACCAATTTGGCTTAATGCCTGGAAGGTCAACTATGGAGGTGATTTTCCTTGTAAAACAATTGTTAGTAAAATATAGAGAAAAGATAAAAAGATCTTTATATGGTATTCGTAGATTTAAAAAAAGCATATAATAGGGTCCCTAGAGAAGTTCTTTGGTAGTTCTAGAAAGAAAAAGAGTGCATGCTAGATACATAGACACTTTTAAAGATATGTATAATGGAGTAGTAACGAATATAAAGACATTTGGAGGTTCTACAAAATAATTCCCCATTATGATAGGACTACATAAAGGATCGGCTTTAAGTCCATATCTATTTACTTTAGTTTTGGATGAACTAATTAGGCATATTCAAGAGGACATACCATGGTATATGCTATTTGCAGATTATACTGTCTTAGTGGATGAAACAAAAGATGGAGTGAATAGGAAATTAAAACTTTGAAGGAATACATTAGAATCTAAAGGCTTTAAGTTAAGTAGGACGAAAACTAAATACATGAACTGTGAGTTTAGAAACACTAGACATCAAGATGATGGAGTGGTAAAATTAGGGGAAGTAGAAGTTCCTAAGGTGAACAACTTTAGATACCTAGGATCAATCATATAAAATGATGGTAATATTGAGAATGATGTCACACATAGAATTCAAGTGGATGGAAGAAATGGTGGAGTGCAATAGGGATGCTTTTTGATTGAAATGTTTCTACTAAGTTAAAAGAAAACATTTATAGGACCACAATTAGGCCAGCTATGCTTTATGGTAGTGAATGTTGGGTGGTAAAGCAACAACAATTACATATTATGAACGTAACATAAATAAGGATGCTTAGGTGGATGTGTGGTAAAAATCGTAAAGATAGAATAAGAAATATAGAAATTCAAAGGCAAGTAGGAGTAGCACCAATTGATACAAAGATTAAGGAAGGGCGGTTGCAGTGGTTTGGTCAATTGCAAAGATGACCTACAAATGCCCTCACTAAAAAACTTGACTGAATAAAAACTGTAGAAATTCTATGAGGTAGGAGTAGACCAAAGTTAGCATGGGATGCATTAATTAGGAGGGATTTGAATGGTTTGAAAAGCTCACCATCAATTGCACTTAATCGAACATAATAGAAAATTTTGATCTATCTAGCCGACCCCAATTAATTTTGGGCTGAGGCTATGTTGTTGTTGTTGAATTTATAATTTATATCATATTTAAATATCAAAAAGGTTTTAATTTTTCCCACTGCATTTATTATTTGTTTTGCATCGTTTATTTGGAGATAGAAGGAGAGGCGGTTGGCTCTAGTTAAGTTTAGCAAGATTATCAAGGCTTAATAATGGTTTTAGGCCAAGTATCACCCTAATCGGGTTAGGGGATGCAAAAGCTTGGTATCATAGCCTAAAGTTTATCACTTTTTAATTAAGTGGTAACTCTGCTACAGTTTGGTATCAAAGAGTGAGTTTAAGAGCTTTGTTATATTTAATAACTCTGATTTAGTTTGGTATCGAAGACTGGTCAGAGCCTACTCTAAAGCATAATTTATTGAACTTTGATACCGTGTGGTATTAAAGTTTACTTCAAAAAATAACCTTATTACTTGGAAACAAGTGATAATTCATATACGATTTGATATCAAAGTTTAAGGTTATTGACTTTGATATACCTTGATACTATACCCTAAGTTTACCAACTTTGAGAGTTGTCTCGATTTAAGAAGAAGCTTAGGACGTAATAAAAGACTTTTTGTGATTTTGGGTAACCAAAAGATAAAAGATTGAGATATGTTATTTGTTGTGCTTTATATCTACATGGTAGATATAAGAGTTATGTCTTTCCCGAATGATGATAAGATGGTTGAAGACATTAGAAAAATTCACAAAGATAAAAATCAAATTCATTCTTCAAGTAACTCTCTTCAAAAGCCTTTGCTCTCACTAATATTATTAGAAAAATAATAGTAAGTGAAGATGTACCTATTAGATCTAGACCTTGAGTTGGTAAAAGGAAAATGAAACTTATGAAGCAATGAAATACTGAATAACTTTAGGTGGAACTTAAAGATGGGAGACCACTTTGATTTATAATTTAATACTTGTATTGAGACTAGTTGAGAACAAATAGAAGTTATTTAGTAAACAAATTAGTGGTTACTTATAAAAGCCTATTTGAAGTTAGGAAACCACTAATGTAATTATACTTCATAAGTCGTTATGAAGTAAAAATTCAAGATACGGTATGAATCCAAGTTGGAATAACAAAATAAATGATCGGGTAATGAAAGGTAAAAATGAGGAATTAAAATTGGAAAATAGTTTAATCTAGAATATAACAATGAGTTGGTAAGATATCCTAGTCAGATGTTAAACTGGTATAGTATGAATTGGGATGAATGAGTTATTAATGAATCTAAGGATTTGAGGAATCATAAGAAGAATGTATGGTTATGGGAATGAATATTCATTGTCCGTGATTAACAAGTCATTCTGATTATAAGGTGAAATCAGTTGTTCTCAAGAGTTAACTTAAATCTGGTCGTCGCAGTGGTATGATCAGAGTTAAGGATATTTTTAAAGATGATTTTAGGCGGTTGCTAGATCACTTTAAGTGGATGATGGAAACCATTAAAACTTACTATAACTCATCCTATGTTCATCAACGAAGGGTGTTGAATTTGGAAACATTATTTTAATCAAGTTGATATTATATTATCAATAATAACCTGGAATATTTGAAGACTTAGAAGATGCGTAAACATTACTCTGTATAATTGTAAATTATGAAGTTAAATTGTCTAGACCAGATTTGCAAGTTCCAGTACTAAGTTTCAAAGGTAAATTACTCGTATGAGTGTTGAATCTTAATAGCAGATTGAGGGATTTGACTGGGAGTAAGACAATATGAGATTGTCATATATTTAACATAAAGTTAAAAGAGAAAATTAATCTTGAAATAATTGAATATTACAAATGATTGATCTAGGGATCTCTAGAATCATTATGTAATTTATTCAGTTAACTTCAAGTATGAGGATTGCTATAAGCTAAAATTAGATATAAAGATGCCTCAGAGAGCTGAAGTATATGTTAACTACAATGTTTGCTTGATGATATTTAAATTATAGAATAAGTTAAATGTTCATCCCAAAACTTCTTATTCAAGTAAAAATGTTATTGACACAATAAAGCAAAATTGTAGCTTGTACTTCCATTTATATATATATATATAGTTTAAGATTTGATAAAAGAACTAGTGGAGATTCATAATCTCAAGATAATTAATTTGATTGTTGTATCGAATATGGAAGGCATCCCTTGTAAATAACTGGAAAGGTTTGTTGAGAGTCTTGTAATAATTCTTAGAGATTATAGAGAATCTTAGAAGAATCATTAAAAAACAATTTGGAAGTATAAAGACCGGTAAATTGGTATAAGTAGTGAATTTCAAACTGTAGAAATTTGAAAAGTGGAAATATTAGAGTGATAGAAATAGAAGGTGAGATTGAGACCTTGAATTTCTTAAATGTTAAGAACTCACTCTGAAATATCACTCATAAAAGTGATTGCGTTGACAATGCATTGAATAGGAAAAATGTAGAGGATATAGTCTCAATAAAAGCTACTCAATAATATGTTTTGAATGAGATATGTAATGATCAATAATTGATGTCCTACATAGGCACATCATCAGCTAAGTTGTCTAGATTGGTCACTGCAAGTCTACTCTTTAGAGCTCTGATTGGAGCTGATCTAATGATGATTAATTGAGTGATGAGTTATAGAGAAATTGATTGAGATTATCTAGTAGTTTAAAGTTTAACTACTAGTAATTTGTATTCTATATGGTTAATCTCATATCAAAAAATTGAGCATGTAAAGAAAGTTCTTGGAACTTGAATAAAAAAGTGAGGCAAGAATGTTATTAAAATATCATGGATTTCTTTAAAAGACTCATTCAGGTGAAATCCAAAATCATTGTGATTAGAATGAGTTGTTAGTGACATGGAATGAAAATTGACAGTGTCAACTTAATAAAGAAATATGAGATATATCAGCAAGTGCAAGTTGAGTGTTGATAACTTGGAGGGTTATATTATTCTTGCCCTATATGAATGAAAATTCATGCTCATGATGGATTAACCTAATTTGTCATAACAACTGAAAGTTGTTGATGTTGTAGTTGTAGAACTGATATAGTCTAAAATTTCTTATTAGTAGTGCGGTTTAATTCTTATGGAAGAGTAATTGAGATATATATGGGGAGAAAAAGTTGAGAGTTTATGAAGAACCAGGATTGTTATTTCAGCGAGGAACCGAAAGTTTGCCTCCTAGTGGGGAAGAAATGTATAATTGCTGGGAGGGACCTTTGTCGATCTTAACACAATATATCTGCAGCTAATCTTAATTTTAGAGAATATAAGTTCCGAGCTTGTGACTTGGAAGGTGATAGTTAGTGGAAGAAATAATTTTATTGGTTATTTCTCTTTCAATGTTCAAAAGAAAGTGAAATTAAAATATAGATAGAGACGCATGAATCTACCATTGATAAAAAGAAAAATCTAGATAGTTCGGTACTTTTGAATTATTATAGCTTACTTATAATAGTAATTTAATGTATCTTTTAAGACATATGACTGAACTATGACTATGATTATGTTTGTGCTAATCTTTAATTAATTGAATGCAATTGTCAGTGTTTCATATTCTTGGTTTAGGTTCATTTTATATTTGAGTAATCTTAAATTTATTTAATTGCTATATTTAGTTTATTGCTCACTTTTATTATTGCTTTTAATTTGGAGTAATTAGTCAATTAGTAAAATCCTTAAAATACCGTAAGGAATCACGAGATCTATACGGAGACGATCCAACTTACCACTACTACAAAATTAATAGTAGAATGGAAAAAGTGATTTATTGTACATGTACGTGTCAGAAGGCAGATATCCTAAAAGAAATAACCTTTACCGGTGCAGATATTGAAGGAATTAAGTTTCCTAGTGATGACCAACTAGTCATAAAACTTGTCATGGGAAACTTTACAGGTTCGGAGGGCCCTAGTAGATTATGTGGCATTAGTCGATGTTTTCTACCATGATGCATTTAAAGGAATGAGCTCCGAGGACACTCGATTGATACCATCATACACCCTATTTAATGGCATTAATGGAGAAAAGGCAAAGGTTAAAGGGACAATTATGTTACCAGTGACACTCGGAGAGGCACTACTGTAAGTAACTGATAAATTAATAATTAGACATTATTTTATAGTATATTTTTGGTGATTTTAAATATAAAAGGTTGTATTACACTGGGTTTTCTCTTGTTTTTATGATTTTAGGTTATATTAAGGTTATATTAAGGTTATATGAAAAAATCGGAAGAATAGGGGAAGAAAAGTAAAGAATTTCGTCTAGTGGAGAAAAGACACAACGAATTAGAAGCAAATCTAAAAATGAACTAGGATTCATAGCCAACAAATTAGGAGCTAATCAGGAATATACAAGGAATCACTACTCAAATCGCTGAACTAGACAGACATATTTCCATAGATTTTATAATGAATTACCATAAATAGAGGATTCGTTCGGAATCGCCGAAATCGACTATGAGAATATTAGATTAAAACAAGAAATTTCAGTTAGATTGGGATATGCATTACTTAGAATGCTATATATATGAATCCTAGGCTTCAGAATTAATTGCTCTTGATTACTTTAAATGATCCATGATTACTCTTGAAACCATTGATTAAGTTTACATTTATTTTTATTATTCTGCCTTTTAAAGATTCGTTAGAGATTCAAGTATTGTCTTTTATACTTATTTTATTGCAATGTTAATTTTGAATATGTATGAGTAGTTTATTAATCGAAACAAAGTCCAAACATGAACTTAAACTATTGTGCAATATAGTCATAATGAAGAAGAATTTGTACTTAATGATTCAAAGTTAATTGTATACATCAATTTGTGGTTTGTAATAGATTTATTTTTGGGTATTACAATCAAGAAACTTTGTATTGCATGCATAGTCTAGAATGTGTATTGTGATGTTTAGGTTCTAAATCTAATATAATGTAGTAACTAGGATTAAATTAAAAGGTCTTTTACTATTTAAATGTTTTAGATGAATTGTGTTCTAAGTTTGATATTGATACGATTAATTTCGATAATATTGGCTTTGTAGTAAGAAGTTTTCATAAAGTGTGATGATGTTTTAATTCCATTAATTATCAATAAGCTTTCGAATGATTAATGGTAATAAAATTAGAATTTGAATTTTTCATTGATATAAGGAAAATCGGTGGCTTGATAAAGGCCATAAATCTTACTTATGATTTAGGTTTAATGATTCAAGATTACTTTGTGATATCATGGTATTATGATTATACATATACTTTAATTAATATGTTCGGATTCAAAACAGTTTTATGTTTCATTTTTCTGGATATTTGTTTAGATGTTTGTTTTATATTGGTTTGATTTTAGTTGAATTGAGTCTAGAATATTTAGTGAATTTGAGTTGTGTTAGTTTAAATTAATTTAATTATTTTATTAATTGCCATAATTTGATTAGATAATTTTAATTAAAATTTTAATTAAATTAATTAAATGAAAGTAAAATAATAAAGGCTTTGAAAAACCCTTTTTTCTTAGGAGGTTTATGAAATCCATATTAAGAAGATCTCATTTACCACTACTACTAATAATAGGAGTATACAGGAAACACGCCCGACGCATGTTAATTTTTGGTGCTATTGCTGGAGATCTTACAAGATTTCTTAAGAGTTTGACGTTGTACGGTCAATACACTTTGTCATTCTAATTCCACATGATTTTAACATTCCTTCGATCCTAAGGTGGATGGTAATTTAAAACAACAACAATGTAGAAAACACAAAACTATCACAATAGAAGCCAACAATAATAATAATAATAATAACAATATCATTAATCATAATGATAATAGATAACTTAATTTTAGGTAAGCCAATCGAGATGTCATAGCTTACAAGCTAATGTCCATTACCTATCTTAAAGGATTTCCTGATTTTGAACTAAGATGTAGATTCACTAGTGCCTTAACTTGCTTCTATAGTAAACATAATGAAGATCTGTAGAGATTTATAAGGGAATATGAACACAACTTCAATAGTATGAAACCTTAAATGGTATTTTGAACAAGTCAAAATTTAAGCTTTTCTTTTTGCGCTAAAAGATCAAGCACAAAATTGATTGTTTTATCATCCACAAAATTCAATAACTATATGGGCTCAAATGCTTGAAGCTTTCCTAGATCGATACATGCCTGCAAGAAATATTAGTTCCAATAGGAGACAAATTAAAGTCGCAAATATTAAAGATGTTGAGAGTTTTGATGAGTTTTGGGATTTATTTCAAATATTAATTTCTTCTTGCCTATAACCTGGATATACATAAAAAACTTTATTAGAATACTTATATGAAAGACTAAATCATTTTGAACAAAGGTTATTAAACACCGTATGTGGTGGATCTTTTTTCGATGTAACACCAACTTTAGAAAAATAGGCTCTTAATTAAATGGCTAAACAATTAAGCGATATGGTTAAAAAGAAGGAGACATCAAGGAAGAAACTTAATGAAATTAATAATAATAGAAGAGGTACATTTGACGAAAGCATTGATGTGTTATCTAACATGGTTAAGTTGTTATTAAAAGATAGATGAAACCAAGCAAAATCATGTGGGCTCTATAAAGAAGTTACACGTCCTATAGATGCGTGAGTTACTTTACGTGAAGATAATACTGAAAAGGTTGATGCAGTTATGAACCAATTTTTTTATCCTCCCAAGAATATATATAATAACAATAGTTACAATACTTGAGAAACAAACTCAAATCTTTGCTACGGTCCACAAATTCAAAATTATACTACATATAGACTAAGAACATAAATACAATCTTCACCAATTCAGCAATCTCAACAATTGGTTCAACCTACGCGATCAAATTCAAAGAAAATCTCGCATAATTTTATGATTCAAAGTCATCAAACTTGTACATAGATTTCTCAAAATTAAGTTAAAACTGATACATCTATTAATGAGTTTAAAAACCAATTAAGTCAGATGAGCCTGCAAATTATTAGACTAAGTAATGAAACTAAAGAATCTAGTCATACCACTACTCCTACTAATCAAGGACAAGTTAATGTTTTATTTTGTGATAATGAAAAAGACACATATATTAGAAAAGATACCTAAAAGAGGTATAAAGAAAAAGAAAATACATAAAAAATAGAAGAAGAAAAAAGGGGAGATGATGGCTAATGTTATTCCTACTAGAAAATGGTTGGCTAAACATTTGAAGTACAAATTGTTTCCTAAAAGGTTGTACCCATGGTATTTAGCTAGATTTGAAGCTCATAAAGAAACTTTACAGACTTTTAAAATAGTTAATAAAAAAAAGATGTTAAAATTCTGGATTAATTAAATTAAGAAATGTTTTTATTTCCCCCATTCCATAACCATTAGCAGATAATAGGACGGAATAAATTATTGAAGACATTCTTGAAGCAATTAAGAAAGTAGAAATTAATAAACCTTTGATGGAATCAATTATGCGATTATCAAATTATGATGAAGTTTTGAATGAATTCTCAAAATCTAAAGGCAAGTTTTTATAGGAATCTAAAAAAAAAAACTTAGGGCAAAAAGTGTCAACTTCAATAACAAAAGAAAATACTTGAAAAATGTTTTGATCCATGAATATTTGGAATACCTATCACAATAGGAACTTCTTTTATTAAATTTTCTTTATGTTATATCGGAGCATTAATTAATGTGTTGTCACTTAAATTATATGAATCATTAAAAATGAGATCGTTGACTAATACACCTATTAATCTTACATTAGCTGATAATACAATTATCAAACCATATAGATTATTAGAAGATGTTTTAGTGAAAGTATATGACTTAGCATTTCCAGCTAACTCTTATGTCATGGAAATGGGAGATTCAATGTCACCTAATTCTACACCTATATTATTAGGTAGATATTTTATTAAAATAGCTAAAACTAAGTTAGATATCTTTAAAGGGACGATGTCTATGAAATTTGAAGGCAAAATCCTCATGTTCAAAATCAATGATGAGTACAACTATGATGATTTTGATTAATTGCTTGATAAAAAAATTAATTATAATGATTCTTTAGAATTAAATTATTATAATAATCTAAACGTTGAAGTATATATAATCAATGGCATAGCAATTGGAACTAAAAATGAAGTTTCAAAAAAGAACCAGTTGAAAACACTTCAAATGAAAAGAAAGTAACTCACGAATGGAGTGTTGAGCAACTAGAGAATGGGAAGAGTATTAATAGGCTGGAAGATTTTAATGTTAAGAAGAGTAAGAAGAAGAAAAAGCTGAGTTTAGGTCCTATAAAGTAGAATGATCCTGAAGATATCCATTTGAATATGAAATTCAAATGGGCTTAGTACTTTAAAGCTCAGTATGATACGAGTTCTAATGCAAATCTCATGATAGTACACTTTTTTCTACATACTCAATTAAAGTTAGATGAACTAGCTTATGAATGGGCTTCTTTACCAAACGGTTATTCAATTAAATCAATAGGAGTGGTTATGAATGTAACAGGTTGATCACATATCATGCATGTCAAATATAAGCTGTAATAGGTTACCAATCTTATTGGAATATGGTAAAGGCAAGAACGCAAATAAACGTGATTCAATCAAATTGACTTCAACAAACAAAAAAGTAAATCTTAGGGGTTTTTGAAAGTGTTTTACCCAAAAGCTTACTAACCAAGAAAGTAAATAAGTTGTCAATCAAAAAATAAAGTTATACCTAAGTTTAGGAATCCAAAATATAGCTTTATGTTTTTTCCATGTCTTGTATCATTGACTTTAAAAGACGGGCTTTAAAGCAATTTTCCCTAGATAAGCTATATGTGTTGGGGTCACCAACACCCTAGTCTCCCTATTCTCAATAGATAAGGCAATCGCTCTCTAAATATATCCCTTACTCCACCATACAACCTTAGGCAACCGCTCTCAAGATTTATCACGTAAGTAGCATTAACAGTTTTATGGGAACACCTACCGCCATAAAACCTCGAGCAACCATTCTTAAGATTTAGCCTAGTTATTAATGTTACACACCTAAAACAACAATTGTGTTAGGTTTTGTGCTCTATGTGATTGCCACTTCTCAACCGGGTTAGTATCATAGACTCAACCTGATTGATAGTAGGTCAATAGATTTTACACCTATATATTTGCAATAAATATACAAACTTTAAACCACCATTGGGCTTCATCAAAAGCAGCAACACAAAGATAGAGAACTAAAAAAACACTATTATTATAGAAATTATCAACAAGAAATAAAAAACAACCTTTTGCTGGCTAAAGAACTTCATCCCTGACCTAGGTATTTAGGAACCAAGCCAGACAAGGCTACTCTACCTTGCTCTACTTTTAAATCACTCTGAATACAATGTGATTTCGTTCGTAGAGGTTCCTCATTTATATAGGTGTGCTTGGGTACAAGAATAGCAACTCCCTGTAATAATAATCTTCTAAAAAGTCTTAAAACTTCTATTTTACAAAGTTGTCAACATCCATGGCAACGTAGCTATGTGGGTACGATGCCAGGTGGCAGCGTGCCAATGTATAGAAAGTTTTGGCAGTAATTCCATTTGAAACTTCTTATTTTGAACTTGGCATCGTGGGTGATGAAATGCGTTATAGGACCTGAACTTATCTGTTTATTTCAGGTGAAGTTTATTATTCTGCCTTAACACCCCATTTCGCACCGTGGCTTCTGCATTGCATCGTATCTGTATCCTGACGACATTAGCTCTGCTAAATTTTGACTACACTTTAACTTCTTCCCCGAATTATTTAATTCCCACATAAACACTTAAATACCATGTAAATATCCAAATTAAACATATAAAGCCATAAAACATGACTTTTGACTTTATTTAAATAGCAAAATACCTATGAAATAGTGCATAAATAATAACTCATTGAATAACCTCAAACTAAGAACTTTGCATGTCCCGAGTAAAGGGTTATCTAACTACAATGACTATTTACATTGCGATAAAATTTAGTGATGCTTTCCTAAAACTTTATATGTACTTTGCAAAACAATATATACATTACACTCGAAATATAGTTAATTGTTTTAACAAGAGACTTAAGATTTTTGAAGTCGGTCAAACATGGTCATCTTTCAAAATAATATTTTTCGAAACTCAAAGCATCGAAAAATTATAACCTTTAACTTACTTATAGGTTTCCTAGGTCTCTTCATCAAAGCTCTAAATCAAAATTGATCCTTTCATTTGATGGATTCTTTTAAACAGACTTTATCAAAACCTTTCTCTTATTTGCAGATCTTCACACTTTTAATAGTCCATATGGCTTATTTAAAGGTAGGCTATTATTTGGTTTATGGTATTGGAAGAACTTACTTGACTTAGCTACAAGCACTTGAGCTAAATCTTTATTTCTTAATATGGGTTTCATGTTATGAACTTTCACCTTTTATTCATCTAGAGATCCTCATATTCTCCTTTTCTATGGTTTTTTCATTCTATGGTCCCATCACCATTTCCTATAGATATCAATTTTTTATTATTTTTCGAACCATCAAGTTCCTTGCTCTATTTCCTGCAGAACTTGTAGGACTTTCTATATGTATGGAAATATCTTGTTAGCACTTATCACTTTTGCTAAGATTAAGTAAGTTCTCTAATGTAGAATGAACAAGCCCATATTATCATAGTAAATAAGCCTATTTTTTCCTCTTACAAGTGATAGGTCTTTAACAATTATACTTCAAAAGGATTAGCACTAGTTTCAGGATCTTAGAGATTTTTAATTTCTCGACAAAGTTAATTCAACCATCTACCTAATTTAGTATCAGATTATGACTCGTCCCTACTCCAAGTTTTTATTAATGCAGTCAAGTAGGTGTTAAAGCTCTTCTACTTCTTCTAAGTCTGAAGGTAAACAATTATCTTAAGTTCTTACTCCAACAATTGAAAGCAAAGTTTCACTCGTAGGTAAGACTCTATAAAACAGTAAATATACTAGACTACCTGAAACAAGCATGCATTATTGTAAAGCTTATACCTGCAGGTCTTCAACCAATGATTCTATCTAACGGTCCACTTACTAAAATACCCCTAAACGTATTTTGAACCTTGGCCTCAATGTTCAAATTAATCTAGGCATAATAAAAAATAAAGAAATGGTGTTAATAGATGGATAATATATATAATTTAGTATAATACTTCATGCATGGTTAGCGAAATAAGGAAAATAAAAATTAAAACCGATTACTAAATACAAACTTCTTCATGGCTTGCCTTAGAGTAGAACTTTTATTTAACATCGTTGGCTCAACTAATTTACCTTCCCCTTATTCGGGGTCCAAATCAACGACCTCATTTGTCGATTAGGAGAGTCTTGTGAAGACTCACTCTTTGTCACGTACGATCTCACTTCCATTCTGTAAGAGCTTCATCCTCTTCCCTATCCAGATGCTAATGTACCGTTAGTGCACATTGATAATGCTTTAGTTGCCAGTAATGGACATCCCAATAGAAGTGTTCCATAACGGGTATTAGTTCCTTTGGCCACGTAGAAGTTCGTAACGAACATGAAATCTCCTATGCAGATAGGTACATTCTTGGCCATCCCTCTGGGTTTCTTCACCATCCCGTTTGGATATATCACATTGTTCTCAACATCACCTGTGATACATAATCTGCGTAGGTTGAAGATTTCGGATGACATTATATTGACTGTACCAACCATGTCACATACCACCCTAGGTAATCTTTTATATCTGATCTTGCATGGGAGCATGATCATTCTATGGCATTTTTCATATTGGAATTAGTAGTGCAATATGTCAGGGAGTACAGTCCTCTATTCCTCGCTATCATCCATCCTTATGCATTTGGCCCCACATTTGGCGTGTTGCATATTTTGTGGAGGCCTAGTACTTATACGCGCACCTTTGCGTAGAGGATTTTCTCTATGAACTATTAGTGGGTTGATCTATCTTGAGGTGTTCTTCATCCATGCATACATATTCATAAACATCCCATTCAAAACAATAGTGGAACAAGCAAACAAAGTGTCAATCGAACAATTCAAGATATTTGGAATTTTAAAACAAAATACTCTTCCTTTATGCTCAACGGATACAGAACCTTTGACTAATTCATTGTTGGCTCTACATGTTTGCATAAAGGGCCTACCAAAAAAAAATGATAATGGCCTAAACTTGTGTGACTTTGTCATGTCGATGATGTGAAAGTCTATAGGGAATTCCAAACTCCCAACACGTACCATTAAGTCTCAAATTACTCTTTTTGAAGAAATCTCCTTGTTATCTATAACATTAATTTAAGTCTTCATCTTAATTAACTCACTAACCCCAATAGAATTATGAAAACTTGAGTACATCACGTTAAGTAATGCTCCCAAATTAAGCATTACGTTTTCTAGATAAATTCCTCATATTGTGCAGGGGTACCTATTACCCCTGAATCGAAACATTTAAGCGGGATGTTGTTTGGACTTCTCTGGGGTTTGAGTTGGTAATCTAATTTATGTTCTCCTACAGTGATCATTTTCCAAACCCCATTCCATGAGGAGGCTCTATTAGAAACGATTACACTCACTTGCGCAACTTAAGGGTTAGTATCCATATTTTGATTGGAGTAAGGTTGCAAAGGCAGTTTCTATTTTTCCTCGAATCCTCCCGATTGTTGTGCAGTTTGGCCCACTTGGACCTCTAGATTTCAAACCGAGGCATTTGTGTCACTGAGATCTTTTTTAGTGTTCACATTTAACTAGTTGATGTTTCTAGCAAATTGGCTCTATTGAGCCGCTAGAGTTTTAATCATCTCCTCAAGTGATGAATGACTAGTCATAAGTTTAAGCAAAGGTTGTCCTCTAGGGACAAATGAGTAGATCTGTTTCGAGGCCCATAAGTAAAGTTAGGGATGTTCCTTGTCGTTGCTTGATTGTAGGTATTTTTGAAGGGCACTCGTGTTTGCCCTTGTAATTGGTTACCAACGACATTGATTTGCTAATGGTTTTCAAATAAAGTAGGACATTCATCAGTCGCATGACCCGTGGCTAAGCAGAATCTACAAGCTTTAACATGTGCTTGGCCATTACTCCAGAGACGTTCCGCCAGGGAAGTTAACTAATCAATTTTTTTTTTCAGTAGATCTAGTGGCACCTCCAACTAATAGATTTTAATGTGCATTAACACCAATATCCCCATATAATTAGGATCGTTGCGCTATGTCCTCGTAGAGTTGCTTCATTTGCATAGGGTTTTTGTCGTGAATATAACTAGTCATACACTGCTATAAGGGGACATGCCGACATAGAAGAACCGGACAATGGCCCAATCAAATTGGCAATGCTATAGGCAAATGGGAATTAGGCACTTATAGTGGTCCTAATAATCACCAAAAGACTCACCAGTCCTCATCTTAATACTGCATATCTCGAAGATCTGTTGGCCCACCTTATCCTCAAGGAAATATTCTCGAAGGAACTCAACTATCATGTCGCGGTGCCATGACTTAATGCAGCTAGGGCAGAGGTAAAAGAGCCATTGTTTGGCCTTATCCTTTAACCAAAATGGGAAAGCCCTAAGCTTTACCGCATTCTCTACAACTCGATGAGGTGTTATAGACTAGCAACTTATCTGAAACTTCTTTAAGAATGCCACCGAGTCTTCACTCTCCGTGCCATTGAAGGTGGGCAAGAGGTGAATAAAGGTGAACTTAAGCTTGAAAGCTTTATCGTTCGATGGAAAGTTTATGCATAAGGGATGCTGAGCAAGAAGATTTTGTACGTGTTTCTTGATGCGCCCCATGGTAATCTTGCAATCACCGCCAGCACGGCGATCGTCGACTACCGTAGTAGGTTGGGGAAAGCTAGACTCTTTTTTAGAGCTTTCCTAGCCAACCTCCAGTGGGTTCTATCGATTTCTTAATCGAAAGGTAACAATGTACCAGTCAATTTAGATCGAGTTATCCTACAATGCATAATCTAGTAGTCTCGATGATTAAAATAAAAACAAAAAGAAAACAAAAGTCAAACTCAATTTGGAACCAAATTCCCAGTAACGGTGCCAAATTTTGATCACTCGTCATACGTGTCAAATATAATTTGTAATAGGTTTCAAATCCTATAGAAATGTAGTAGAGGCAAGAACGGGGTCGAATCCACAAGATTAAGTCAAATTAAGTTCAATAAACGGAAAAGTAAATCTTGAGGGTTTTTGAAAAAGTTTTACATAAGAGCCTACCAAGCAAGAAAGTAAATAAGTTGTAAATTAGAAAATAAAGACATACCTAGGTTTAGGAATCTACAATCAAGCCTTATGTTGTTTCCATGTCTTGTATCATTGACTTTGAAATATAAGTCTTAAAACAATTTTCCTTAGATAGGCTATAGGTGTTGGGGTCTCATATTCTCAATAGATAGGTCAAACACTTTTTAAATACTTCTCTTACTCAACTGTACAACTTTGGGCAACCGTTCTAAAGATTTAACACGTGAGCAACATTAACAATTTTGTGGGAACACCTACCCTTTGACAATCTTGGGCAACCGCTCTTAAGATTTAGCCTAGTTCTCAATGTTACTCACCTAGAACATTAAGTGTATCAGGTTTCTTGCTCTAGGTAATTGACACTTCTCATCCCGGTTGGTATTATGGACTCAACCTGATTGATAGCGTGTCAATAGATTTTATGCGTAAAAATTTGCAATGAATATAGAAACTATAAACCACCATTGAGACATCGTTAAAAACAACAACTTAAAGATAAAGAACTATAACAAAATGCTATTAATATAGAAAATCTCAACAAGACACAGAAAAAAACTTACTATTAGCTAAAAAGCTTCATCTTTCACCTAGGTATCAAGAAACCTAGCCAGACATGGCTACTCTACCTTGCTCTACTCTTAAATCACTCTGAATACAATGTAATTTCATTCATAGAGATGCCTAATTTATATAGGTATGATTGGGTACAAGAATAACAACTCCTTAAGAAAAGAACCTTCTAAAAATTCTTAAACTTTCTATTTTGCAAAGTTGGCAACGTCCATGGCTTCATGCCAATATATCGAAAGTCTTGGCAGAAAGTTGATTTGAAACTTCTATTTCTAGAATTGGCGCCGTCAGTGACACCGTATGTTGTAAGACCTGGCGTTGCCTGTTCATTTCATATGACTTTTGTGGTACTGCCTTGATGCCTTACTTGGCGCTCTGGCTTCCCCATGGCGTAGTAAGATTATCCTGATGATTGTGGACCTACTGAATTTTGATCGAACTTTGACTTCTTCCTCAGATTTGTCCAATTCCCGCACAAAAACTCAAATAACCTATTAATCTCCAAAGTAAAAATATAGAGCCATAAAACATGACTTTGGAATTGATTTACATTGCAAAATACCTATCAAAGAGTATAGAAATAATGACTCATTAAAGTTCAAGTAGACAAGTACATTTTACCAACATGCTTTTTGGTTATGTCACACTTTATCAATGAAGTTCCTCTTTTAATTTTAGGACACCCATTCTTAGCCACCTTTCAAGCTATGATGGATATTTTGAATTAAACAGTCACTTTAGGAGTGAATCGTCAAGTAATTACTTTCTGAAATGTCACTAGAGCGGATAATCCTAAATTCATGTTTATAGATTTGGTTTGATTATGGAATGGTCCAGTCGAGCCAATAACGATAAAAAAAATGCTCAATGGGAGACAACCCATATTCTATCTTTATTTCTATTTTATTAGTATATTATGTTTCTAATCTCACACTTTTGACTATCGTTTTGGAAATATTTTCCAAATTTAAACTGCAAAGTAGTTTCTAATGAGGGGCGATCGAGTTGTTATATCCTTTTTGCAAACGTATCAATGCATTTATGCATTTGACATTATTCGTGGATAATAAATAAAGTATTGAAATTATTAGTTAGCTACGTATCCAATTCATATTTTAGAACTTTTAGTCAATTTTACCTTTATATTGATTATTATAAGTGATATATAATAATTATGAATTTAATTGGAAAAAATAGTATTTATTTTCCAATGAATCAAGAGCAATGTGAGTTTATACTACAAATTGTTGGAAACATCAATGGCAGTTAGCATGAATTTTAAGTGAAATTCAAGAGTAATGTTTCAACAGTGAATCGACCATATAACTAGGTTTCGCTGGGAAAATCAATGAGGCATGAAACCTTATTTTCACCAATTTACATAACGATTCACTATCAAATCTTATAAGTCAATAATTAGATAGTGTATTATAGCATATTTTACGGTGATATTGGATATAAAGGCTATATTACACTAGGTTTTCTCTTATTTTTTATTTCAGGTTGTACCTAGACTATGTGAAGAAATTAATGAAAAAGGGAAGAAAATGAAGAATTTAGTCAAGTGAATAAAGTGCATAGCAAATTAGCAGCAAATGAAAAGTGAACTTGAAACCACTATTGGTGAATCCAAGGTGAATCATAGTCTGTACATGAATTGCCAGACAAATCGGTGATTGATAGAGGCTCATTTCCATCGATTTTTCCAGCGAACCATGGATTAAATGGAATCGGTCAGGAATCGCCGGGATCGATTTTGAGAATATTGGAAAACAATAAGAGATTTCAGTTTTGATTGGATATGTACCACCTGAAATACTGTATATATGAACCTTGGGCTTGGAAAACAATTTTCCTTCTGTACCTTAGATCAATTTTCACTGCTCTTGGAGCCATATTTACTAGTTTTTATTTAGTTTTTATTTATTCTTTCATTGCTTTTGGAGACTATTTGAAGATTCAAAGTATTCAATGAGAGGTCTTTTTTGTCTTTTATTTAATTTATTGTAAAGGTTATTATTAATATGAATGAGTAGTGTCTTAATCTAAACAAAGTTTGAACATGAACTTGATTTGTTTTGTGATATAGTCATAATAAAGACTGATTTGTACTTAATGCTTTGAACTAATTGTATTCTTTAATTCACTAATTAATAGATTATTATTTGCGAATTAAAATCTTGAAGCTTCGTGTCACACGTATATTCTAGATTGTGTATTGTGATATTTGGATTCAATATCTAATTTAAAATATTAGCTAGAATTACTTAAAGAGGTTTTTTACCATTTGGATGTCCTCGGTGACTTGAGATCTAATTTTAATATTGAAGTGGCTTTCCGAAATTATTAGGCTTAGTAGTTCGAAGTTTTTATGGAACTTAATGCTATTTTATTGTCTAATTAATATATTTGAGCTTTCGAAGGATTAATTTAATAAAATTAGGATGTGGCTTTTCAATTGATATAACGAGAATTGAAGGTTTGCTTAGGACTATCTACTTACTTATGATTTGAATTTAATGATCTAAAATAACTTTATAAAAAGTTTAAAGTATGATTATGACTATGATTTAACTAATATGTTTGGATGCAAACTTGATTAATGTTTCATTATTCTGGATATTTGCTTAGATGTTTGTTTTCTATTAAATTGAATTGACTTGAATTTAGTGAATTCAAAATCTTTTAGTTAAATTTGTCTAATTAATTTAATAAATTATTATAGTTTGATTTAGTAATCTTTAATTCTCGTTTTAATTAAATTAATTAAATTAAAGTAAAGAAAAATAATAAAACCCTTGGGAAACCTTTTTTCCTAAAGAAGTTTGCAAAATCCTTGTAGAGACCGTCCCACTTACCACTATTACAAATAATAGGGATATACGACAAACTTATTGTACACGCTCGACACATGTTTTAGACGTTGTATAAACTTATTGTACACGCTCGACACATGTTTTAGACATTGTATAGTTTACACACTTCATCATTCTAATTCTACGAGATCTCTGAATTAATTTGATCTTGAGGTAGATAGGACTATCAATAGTAATTTAAGACAACAACATAAGGAAGGCTAAGCTAACATAACTGAAGCTAATAATAATAATAATAATAATAATAATAATAATAATAATAATAATAATAATAATAATAATAATAATAATAATAATAATAATAATAATAATAATAATAATAATAATAATAATAATAATAATAATAATAAAAATAATAATGGCAATAAAGAACTTACTTTTAGGCAAACCAATCAAAATATCATAGTTTACGAACCAATGTGTATTTCATATCATGAAAGGTTTCCTAAATTTAAACTATGATCTGGATTCATTAGTGCTCTACCTTACTTCTCTACTAAAGATAATAAAAAACCTTATAAATTTATAAGGGAATATCATCAAAAAATTAATGGATGAAACCTAAAGATAGTATGTTAGAACAAGTCAAACATAAAGCTTTTCCTTTTGCATTAAAGATCAAGCACAAGATTTGCTGTTTTTCTTTGAGCATGTGCCCTAGGTCAATCCATTAACTGTCTTTATGAATACTTTTAGCTAATAAAATAGAGGATTTCATTTTCTGTTTATTATAATTAATTTGCATGTTTACATTATAATAAGATCCATGGGTATTTACAGAAATATCTTAAATGTCCCTAGTCGATTATTATACTGGAACTATAATGAATTAAGACTAGTGTGAGTCTTGATTAATGATCATATGATGATTATACGTATAGCGATATGAATCAAGATCACGAGTACTTGTTAGGGAACAAAGTACTGGAATGACTCGCTATGAGAACATCACATGGATTAAGTCATAGTTGTTTCTCATGATAGGAATATTTTTCAGTCCTTTGACTTGAGATTAACAAAGACTTCAACATTAGGAACACAATGATTTGACACAATCAAACATTGTCTTTAACTGGACGATTATAAAGGTTGTGATTGGTTATTGTGCGAGCAACGTGATGAAGTTGTGTAATCGAGATAGAATTTGTCCCTCTCATATAAAGAGAGATATCTAGTGGACCCCTCAATGTGTTAGACCTTTAAAAGGCCTAGTCAAAGTGAATTGATATTGATCAATGTCACTCGGATGTTTTCAGTCTACCTAGAGATCGAGACTAGTACGATTGAACATGTTGGATGACAATTTCATGCCTTATGTTTGATCAAAAGGATATCATGTGACAAAAGGATGTTATATACGCTATTGATTAGGTTGTATCGATTTGATATTCGTGCAACTTGGGTAGTCATAACGTCTTGCTAGAGGCCGCTTATGACTTGTATACCAAAATGTGTTTTGGTACACTGCCAAAGTTGTATGAGCCTATTGGGTCACATACTAAGAATGGTTTTGCGAGATTTTAAGATGGTTCAGAAAATGAATTTTATATGATAAAATTCATGACAGAAACGTCTTTATGGTGTATTACACTTATACTTCTTTAAGTAGGGGTATATGTGTAATTTACTTAACCGTCCATATATAAGGGTTGTATAAATATACGCTTTAAGTTAGAACACATGTACGAAAGATTAAAGGCTGAAACTCTATTTTCATTTAGAAATGAATTAGGGTTTTCTGGTACGCTCTAGATCGTTTTGGAGAGAAGCAAAAAGGTTTGGTATTCTCTTGAAGCTAGCACTTCAAATCTCGGCCGTCGTTCATGTGTGGACTACTTATAGAGGGCGTTCGTCGTTGGCATCGCCTTAGAGATCGACCAACTTTCGGAAATGTATTTTGCGATCGAGGTATGATTAAGTTTTCTTGGTTTAAACGTTTTAATGGAATTAGATTCGGATCCTGTTGGGGTTTTTGTCAAAATTGTTTTGTAATCTCCGCTGCGTATGAACCCCAAAACCCAATAGTGGTATCAGAGCCTTCGAGTTCGATTCCATTAAAAACATTGCATGTTTTCTTATGATATATACATGATATATGATTGAAAACCTGTTAATAGTTGATGTATATGTGATATACACAAGTTTTCTGTGAGATTTATTATCATGTTTTGTTTATATGATACATATATTTGTGATTTAATTGAAATCATTTTTGTACATCTTAGTAACCATGTTAGGTTAATTCGAATAATTTTAATGAATTTAATTTCATGTTCTGTGATCCATGACACCATTAGGTATAATCTTTATTTTTCGTGTATTGATGCATTGATGAAACCCTCTGTAATTCAGTTTGCATATTTAGGTTACATTGTTTTATGTTTCTTAAATTGTATAAGTCTGAATGTTAATTCGAAACTAATATGATTAGGCTCGATTGGGATAGTAGTTCATGATTGAATGACATGTTTGTGATTATTTTGATGAAGATCGAAATTGCAAATAATTAATCTTCGAAATTGTTTATTTATCTCTTTATATCTATTTTGTTATGAAATTTCTATTTGATAAGAGATAGATACAAATTAGATTAATAGATATCGGCAAAATCGGTTTCGTTATCCCTATTGGATAGGAAATAAATATGGAGAATTTTGTTATTGGTGATATGCTATGATTCAAATAACTTAAGTCCTAATTGGATTAGTATAAGATGATTAGTTAGATGTGGGACCCGGTTAATTAAAAATATTTTAATTGACTTAATTTTGGATAAATTAAAGGGTAAATTTAGGATAATAAAATCATCGAAAAATATAATTTTCTATAGCAAATTTTAATTTTTGGAATTAAAATTCGTCTTCTAAAAAAAAAAAAAAAAAGGGGCGCTGCCCCCTATAACCATGTCCGATGACCGGTCAACAGGACCGCCGTCTAACTAATCCTAGCGCACAAAAATTCTTTTATTAGTGAATAGTATAAAAAACTCCAAATTGTTTAGTGATTTAACAAATCAATAAAATATATGATATTTCATTGTTTACGTAAAATCACTAAAACTGAATAAAATCCTTTTATTAAATTTTAAGTCTCATGCCATCCATTTTAAACACTTGTCAAGGCCTCGATCACAATAATACGGTTTTAGCCATAGTTGGGTGTATTATGTTATCTTGGTGAAACAAGTTGGATAAGAGGCACCTATATGTTTAAAATGGTTCGACTTAATAAAGCTATCAAAATAGTTTTAAGCTTTAGGCACATGATGAGATAAAAACTTGATAAGACATAATATGTCTCGTATCTCATAAAAGTATCTAAAATTACATAAGATATAATTGGTAACTGTTACCCACCTAAATAATCTAGTTATGTGTATCATGCCATAGCTATCATAGAATTAGGTGAAATATGGATTTTAGTCCCCTAAATAAACAGTGTGTTTTAGGAGGGTTGTTAATTTAGTAGGAGTCTATTCCTTTATACTAAAATAAACTTTGTATAATCTTTATTGTAGATCAGTGGCCCCTTTAAGTAAAAATAATCCCCTATCACTGCGATCCATCCTTGAGAAGGATAAGCTATATGGGACTAACTTTCTTGACTGGTTCAGAAACTTGAGAATTGTTCTTAAGGATGAACGCAAGTTGTATGTCCTGGATGCTCCAATCCCCGAGGACCAACAGCCAATGCTACGAAAGCTGTGAAAGATGCGCATAATAAGCATGTCAACGATTCTACTGATGTTGCATGTATTATGCTGGCAACTATGGTTCCTGAACTTCAGAAGGACATGGAACTAATAGAAGCCTACGGCACGAAGGAAATGTTCCAACAGCAAGCTAGGCAAGAAAGGTTCGAGACAGTCAAAAACTTACATTCTTGCAAGATGACTGAGGGTGCATCAGTTAGTCCTCATGTTCTGAAAGTGAAGGGCTATGTTGACCAGCTTGATAGACTTAGATTTCCCATAAGCCAAGAGTTGGCTATGGATTTGATCCTGAATTCATTACCAGAAAGTTACTCACAATTTGGGATGAACTACAATATGAATAATATGGAGAAATCAATTTCAGAGTTGCATTTGATGCTCAAAACTGCTGAATAAAATATCAAGAAACCCGCTAGTAATGTGTTGATGGTCCAAAAGGGAAAGGGAATGAAGAAGAAAGGCAAAGGCAACGTTAAAGTTGTCAAAGCTGTTGTTGCACCTGTCGCAAAGCCTGTGGAACAAGTCAAGCCCCAGCCTACTCCTGCTTCAAAACACCCAAAAGAAAAGGAAGGAAATTGTCATTTATGTCATGCACCTAGACATTGGTTCGGAAATTACAAACTCTATCTGGAAGGTCTAAACAAGAAAAATGGTAGTGCGACTACCACTACAGGTATTTATGTTATTGAAATTAATTTATCTACTAGTGATTCCTCGGTATTAGATACCAGATGTGGATCTCACATTTGTATAAATGTGTAGGGACTCACCAGAAGTAGAAAGTTGAAGAAAGGAGAAGTCATCCTCCGCGTAGGGAATGGAGCAAGAGTTGCAGCCCTGGCTATTGGATCATATAACTTAGTCTTACCTAGTGGACTTATTTTAACATTAAATAATTGTTATTTTGTGCCTGCCTTAAGCAGAAACATCATTTCTGTTTCATGTTTGGATATGGATGGTTTTGATTTTATTATTGCGAATAATAGATGTTCCATTTCTCGTAAAGGTATATTTTATGCAAATGCTTATTTTTGTTATGGTATTTATATTCTAAGCATGAAAAGGTCGACTGATACTCCGGTATTTAACATAAATACAAAGAGCTTCAAGTTAAATTATTTGAATCAAACCTATCTTTGGCATTGTCATCTTGGGCACATAAATGAGAAACGCATAATGAAGCTCCATAAAGATGGACTTCTATATTCATTTGATTTAGAAACATATGAGAAGTGCGTATCTTGTTTACTAGGCAAGATGACTAAAAGTTCTTTTACTGGACACAGAGAAAGGGCAAGTGATTTATTAGGTCTAATACAAACTGATGTATGCGGTCCTATAAACACAATGGCTAGAGGAGGTTATCAGTACTTCATTACATTTACTGATGATTTCAGCAAATATGGTTATGTATATCTAATGAAACGTAAAGTTGAATCATTTGAGATGTTTCGAACGTTTCAAAATGAAGTGCGGAATCAACTTGGTAAAACTATCAAAACACTTTGGTCAGATCGAGGTGGTGAATATTTGAGCCAAGAATTTGATGATCATTTTAGAAATTGAGGGATTGTCTCCCAATTGACTCCACCAGCAACTTCACAGTGGAATGGAGTTTCTGAAAGGAGAACTTGAACCTTATTAGATATTGTTCGATCTATGATAAGTCACGCAGATCTTCCATTATCCTTTTGGAGTTATGCATTACAAACTACGGCTTTCACTCTAAATTGAGTTCCTTCTAAAGCGGTTGATAAAACACCATATGAGATATGGTACGGGAAGATACCTACTTTGTCCTTCCTTAAGATTTAGGGTTGTGAGGCTTACGTCAAACGACAAGTCTCAGAAAAACTAGCACCTAAATCTGACAAGTGTCTTTTTGTAGGGTATCCTAAGGAAACAAAAGGATATTACTTTTATAATCCCGCTGAGAACAAAGTTTTTGTTGCTCGGTATGGTGCCTTTATGGAAAAATAGTTTATTTCAAAAGACACTAGTGGGAGAGAAATAAATCTTGATGAAGTTCAAGAATTACAGATAAACCCTGAACCGCTACTAGAAGTTCAACAATGGTCTGAACCAGTTGAACCTCCATAAGTGACACAAGGCCTACGTAAATCTAGTAAGGTAAGACATGAGCCCGAGAGATTCGAATTTCTCATTACTGATAGTCGTGATGTGTTCTTATAGATTAAAATGAGCCCACCACTTATCAGGATGCTATGTTTGGACTAGACTCATATAAATGGCTAAGTCCCATGAACTCTAAGATGCAATCCATGTATGATAACCAAGTTTTGAACTCGGTTGATTTACATGAAGGTGGTAAGACCATTGGATGTAAATGGGTTTTCGAGAAGAAAACCGACATGGATGGCGAAGTGCATACTTTTAAAGCAAGACTTGTAGCAAAAGCTTTCAGGCAGACTCAAGGTGTTGATTATGATAAAACTTTTTCGCCAGTATCCATGCTTAAATTCATAAGAATTTTAATTTCCATCGTTGCATATTATGACTATGAGATATGGAGAATGGATGTAAAAATAGCATTTCTTAATGGAAAGCTGCTTGAGGACGTGTATATGACACAACCTGAAGGTTTTGTACATCTTGAGAATTCTAGGAAGGTATGCAAGCTTCAAAGATCCACTTATTGATTAAAGCAAGCTTCTCGGAGTTGGAATATTCATTTTGATGAAGCAATCGAGGATTTTGGTGTTATTAAGAACGAAGATGAGCCTTGTGTATATAAGAAGGTCAGGGAGTGTAGTTGTTTTTCTGGTACTGTATGTTGATGATATATTACTCATTGGAAATGACATCCCAACATTGCAAAATGTCAAGTCTTGGTTACTGAAGTGTTTCTCAATGAAAGACTTAGGAGATGCAGCCTATATCCTAGGGATAAGGATCTATAGGGATAGATCTAAGAGGCTAATCAGTCTAAGTCAAAGTGCTTACATAGATAAGGTGCTGAATAAGTTCAGTTTGCAAGGCTCTAAAAGAGGATTGTTGCTAATGTCTCATGGCATAAGTCTCAGCAAGACTCAATGTCCTAAGACAAATGATTAGCGATACCGTATGAATAAGATTCCATATGCATCAGCTATTGGATCTATCATGTATGCCATGTTATGCACTCGACCTAATGTATCATATGCTTTAAGCACTATGAGCAGATATCAGTCAGATCCTGTTGAGAGTCACTGGATAGCAGTAATGAACATTCTTAATTACTTAAGAAGGAATAAGGAAGTGTTCTTGGTCTATGGAGGTTTTGAAAATGATCTAGTTGTAAATGGTTACACAGATGCAAGTTTTCAAACTAATATAGATGATTTTAGATCGCAGTCTGGATATGTGTTTACTTTGAATGGGGTGCAGTAAAATGAAAAGTTCGAAGCAAGAAACTGTGGCATATTCTACAACAGAAGCTGAGTATATTGCAGTGTTTGATGCAGCAAAGGAGGCAGTTTGGATCAAAAACTTCATTTTTGAACTTGGTGTGGTTTCAAGTATTGCTAGCCCTATTCATTTTTATTGCGATAGTAACGGGGCAATAGCACAAGCCAAGGAACCTAGATCACACCATAGATCCAAACATATACTCAGGCGTTTTCATCTCATCAAAGAAATTATTGAGAGGGGAGACGTGAAGATTTGTATAGTACCTACTGAAGACAACGTTGCGGATCCATTGACAAAAGCTCTTCCACAAGCAAAACATACATGTTAGATCATTAGGCATTAGATGCATGTATGATTGGCCCTAGTGCAAGTGGAAGATGTTTGGGCATGTGCCCTAGGTCAATCCATTAACTGTCTTTATGAATACTTTTAGTTGATAAAATAGAGGATTTCATTTGCTGTTTATTATAATTAATTTGCATGTTTACATTATAATAACATCCATGGGTATTTACAGAAATATCCTAAATGTCCCTAGTCGATCATTATACTGGGAACCATAATGAATTAAGACTAATGTGAGTCTTGATTGATGATCATATGATGATTATACGTATAGGGACATGAATCAAGATCACGAGTACTTGTTAGGGAACAAAGTACTGGAATGACCCGCTTTGAGAATATCACATGGATTAAGTCATAGTTGTTTCTCATGATAGGTATATTTTTCAGTCCTTTGATTGGAGATTACCAGAGACTTCAACATTAGGAACACAATAATTTGACACAATCAAACGTTGTTTTTAATCGGACGATTATAAAGGTTGTGATTGGTTATTGTATGAGCAATATGATGAAGTTGTGTAATGGAGATATAATTTGTCCCTCTCATATAAAGAGAGATATCCAGTGCAACCCTCGATGCGTTAGACTGGTAAAAGGCCTAGTCTAAGTGAATTGATATTGATCAATGTCACTTGAATGTTTTCAGTCTGCATAGAGATCGAGACTAGTACGATTGAACATGTTGGATGACAATTTCATGCCTTATGTTTGATCAAAAGGATATCGTGTGACAAAAGGATGTTATATACATTATTGATTAGGTTGTATCGATTTGATATTCGTACAACTTCGGTAGTCATAATATATTGCTAGAGGCCGCTTATGACTTTTATACCAAAATGTGTTTTGGTACACCGCCAACGTTGTATGAGCCTTTTGGGTCGCACAGTAAGAATGGTTTTGTGAGATTTTAAGATGGTTCTGGAAATAAATTTTATATGATAAAATTCATGACAGAAACGTCCTTGTGGTGTATTACACTTAAACTTCTTTAAGTAGGGGTATATGTGTAATTTACTTAATCATCTATATACAAGGGTTGTATAAATAGACGCTTTAAGTTAGAACACATGTACGAAAGATTAAGGGTTGAAACTTTATTTTCGTTTAGAAACGAATTAGGGTTTTCTGGTACTCTCCGGATCGTTTTGGAGAGAAGAAAAAAGCTTTGGTATTCTCTTGAAGCTAGCACTTCAAATCTCGGCCGCCGTTCCTGTGTGGACTGCTGGTAGAGGGCGTTCGTCGTTGGCAGCGCCATAGAGATCGAACAACCTTTAGAAAGGTATTTTGCAACCGAGGTATGATTAAGTTTTCTTGGTTTAAACGTTTAAATGGAATTAGATTCGGATCCTGTTGGGGTTCTTGTCAAAATTGTTTTGTAATCTCCGTAGCGTATGAACCCCAAAACCCAACAGTTGTATCTTCCTTAGGATTCAATAACGACATGGACTCAAATGTTAGAAGCTTTTCTAGATCAATATATGCCTGCAAGAAAAATTAATTCCTATAAAAGACAAATCATAGTCGTAAAAAGGAAAGATGATAAAAACTTTAATGACTTTTAGGATATATTTAAAAGATTAATTTCTTCTTATTCATAACATGGATATACGCAAAGAGCTTTATTTGAATAATTCTATGAAAGACTTAATAATTTTAAACAAATACTATCAGATATCGTATGTGGTAGATCATTATTCGATACGACACCAACTTTTGCAAAAGAAACTATTAATAAGATGGCTAAACAATCTAAGCATTATGTTGAAAAGTCCGATATATCAAGAAAGAAACTCTATGAAGTTAATAATAAAAGAAGTTATACATTGGTGAAAAAGTAGATGAATTATCTAGCATGGTCAAGTTACTATTAAAAGATAGACCAAACCAAGTCAAACCATGTGGATTTTGTAATGAAGTTATACATCTTATTGGTGAGTTTCCTACTTTACATGAAGAAAACACTCGAGAGGTTAATGCGGTTATGAACCGATTTTTCGCTCCTCTAGGAATCTATATAATAACAACAGTTACTACACTAGGAAACTAAATTCAAATCTTAGTTATATTCCAAAAAAGTAGAATTATACCCCTAATAAACCAAGAACACATTCAACCTACACCAATTCAGGAACCTCAACAAATAATTCAACCTATGCAACTAGATTTAAAGCAAATATTACATAACTTTATGACTCAAACTCATCAAAACTTTACACAAGAATTTCTCAAAATTAAGTTGAAATCGATACGTCTATTAATGAGTTGAAAAACCAATTACATCAAATGATCCTATATATTAATAAGTTAAGTTATCAAACTAAAGGATCTGTTTTAACTACTAATGAGGCACAAGTTAATGCTTTATTCTATGACTAATAAAGAGAAACACATACACCAGAAAAGATACCTAAGAGAGGTAAAAAGAAAAAGAAAGTGCATAAAATAATAAAAGAAGAAGAAAAGATGTTGACTAATGTCATTCCCACAAGAGAATGGTGGTTGAACAATTAAAACGAACACCTTTTCCTGAAAGATTTTACCTATAATATTTTAACCATAGTTGAAGCTTATGAAAAATCGTTATAAACTTCAGAAATAGTTGGTCAATAGAAAGATTATAAGACTCTTTATAAATTAAATGAAGATATGCATTCTATTTCTCCCATTACTAGGAAAGAAAAAATTAAAGAAGACATTTCTAAGCATTTAAGAAAATAGAAATCAATGAACCTTTAATGAAATCAATTATGAAATTTTCAAATTATGATGAAGTTCTTAAAGAATTCGCTGAACCTAAAGATAATTTTTTAATAGAATCTAAGGAAAGATTAAGATCAAAGACGTCGTCCTTTATAAAAAACTAAAATACCCAAGAAATGTTCTTGCCTAAGAATGTTTGTAATACCGATCACAATAGGAACCTCTACTATGAACTCGCTATGTGTGACCTTAGAGCATCAATTAATGTAATGTCATTCAAACTATATAAATCAATGAAAATAGGATCATTGACTAACCACCTATTAATGATGATCTCATGCCTAATGAAGTTTCAAAGAAAAAACAAGTTAAAGACACTTCAAATAAAAATAACATAACTCAAGAATGGAGAATTAAGCAACTAGAGAACAACAAAAGTATTAATAGGCTAGGAGGTTTTAAAGCCAAGAAGATAAGAAAAAGACAAAGCTAGATTTTAGCCCCGTGAAGCTTAATGATCCTAGAATTATACATTCGAACATAAAAATCAAATGGGTTTGGTATTTCAGAGCTCAGTGTGATACGGGTTCTAATGCAAATCACTTGCCTCTACATTTCTTTCTATACATTCAATTAGAACTAAATGCACTTGCTTTTGAACAAGTTTTTCTACTAGATGGTATTTCAATTCAATTAATAGGGGTGGTCACGAATGTACCAGTTCAAGTGGACAAGTACATTTTACCAATGGGATTTTTGTTCATGCCACACTTTATCAATGAAAATCCTCCTTTTATTTTAAGACGACCTTTCTTAGCCACTTATCAAGCTATTGTGGATATTCTAAACAAAACAATCACATTGACAATTAATTGTTGAGCAATAACGTTTGGGAATGGCACTGGAATGGACATTGATATTTTCAATTTTAGAAATCCAGCCTAATTCTACAATGGTTCAATCGAGCCAATGACAGTAAACAAAAGCGCTCTATATCAGGTAGCTCATATTCTACATTTATTTATGCTTTAATTTTATTTAGAGTTTAGCATTAGTATAGTATATGTATTCTCACACTTTTTGACTCTTGTATTGGAACTATTTTCGATATTTAAACTTCGAAATACTTTCAAATGAAGGGGGTGATCGAGTTATTTTGTTTCTATTGGTTACATATCATAATCAAACTTTTGAAGTTCCAGTCAATTCTACCTTTATATTAATTATTATGAATGATATATACGATAAATGTAAAATAATTTGGAAAAAGAACAAATTAGGTCCAACGAATCCTAAGCAATTTGGAATAACACTGTAAATCATTGGGAAAATTGATGACAATAACTCGGAATTTTAAGTGAAAATTTGAATATGACGAATCGGCAGTGGTTCAACCCTATAACGTAAATTGTTTGCCAAATCGGTAAGGCACATAGCCTTAATTCTAGCAAATCCACTTAAAGCCTCGATTCGTTGTTCTCGATTTTGAGTTTTTAAAATAAGTCTCCAATTCACCACACATAAACCATTTCAAACACAAACCATTGCACCCATTCAATCCAACAACCAAATTCTTGCCTAGATTCAACCTTACAAAACTAGATTTTAATTTATTTAAGTAAGTCTCACCTCTTTCTAGTTTCATTCAACCCAAAAAAAAAGTATGAATTAGAGAGTAGAAGCAAACTACGATTTAAAGGTATTTTGACTAGAAGCTTGGAAGAGAAAACTAGAGGAGTTCAAGACCTTATATCTTGAAGAATTTACTCTTAAGAAGGTTACCACGATATAGCCCTAGCTTTTATGTTGATTAATTTTTAATTTTACGATTTTTCGCAAAATTTTCAATTGATTTTGAAATTGTTTTATTAGAATCCATTCTTTTACAATTGATAAATGATTCCATTGATTTCAATTGAATGTGCATTGTGATTATGATGATCGTTGGTTTACAAATTAAATATTTACAAAATTTTGCTATTTTTTTATCGATTCAAAATGAGTTTGGGGGGTTTGTTTTTCTTTAGAAAAGGCTAGAATTTATCACCCAATTATTTTATATTATTTAAAAATTCGATTGTAAGTTTATAATTGAGTAAGAACTTTTATGCCAAATTTTAAATTTTCGATTGATTTCAAGCTAGCTTTTCAAATGAATTTCTCTTTTTTAGTAGATTTTTGAATTCTACCAAATTATTCTCGATAAAGAATTTTTATTATCCACAGGTTTAACTTGTTCTTTAGACTTGTAACTTTTGATTTTAAAAAATGGTCGAAAGTGGAAAGGGTAAAAGTTCAAGATAGGCTAGGGGAAAGGGAGCACTAGTAGAAAAACTCAAAACGAAATCCAAAATTCGACTCACACTAATTAGATCTATTGGAATTTTAATAGACAATCCTAGAGTTAGAAAAAAAAGAACCCTCTCCCCTATTAGATTTTAGTGATGAGTTTGGAAGAGAAGACGTTGAGGAGACTCCACAAATTATTTTCGGCAGATAATTTGATCGATGCAAAAGCTCTTGCAAAGATGAAGGACAACATTAGGAAGAATAGGAAAATAATTTAGGATAGGGTTTCAATGTGAAGAATGAAATGAAGTACATGCATAGGATTTTGAACATAATAGGATTGAGGAATTAAGAATTGCTGACTAGGGACTACAATGTCGATAATGACAAGGAGATTCCTAAAAAGATAGGCTATGAGATTTAATTTCGAGAATTTTATGCTAATTTGCACAGGAGTGATGTCCGTGGTCCGAGGTAGACCAGTGGATTATTCACATGAAACAATAAACCAGTATTTAGGGTTGTCGGAATCTTATAGGAGAGTAAATAATGATTAACCAAAACCTAAACATGGATTATGACATGTATTTTCATATGAAACTTTTAGGAATTGATTTGAAGCAATTACGAGGGATGGATTCAGACACAGAATTTCATATTTCATCAATGTAAGCCTATAGCCGAATTTTCAATACTACAAGGTGGTGAATTACAAGGCGACATTGTTATATCACATCGTTGAAATGATAGATTATAATAATGTTGGCAAGGTCATATTTGATTAGATTAGAAATGTCATGACAACAAATAAGAATGAAAGACTACGTTATCCCTTGATGATCATAGAATTCTACAAACAAATTTGAGTTCATGTTATAGGTTTTTAGTTTATTGTTCACCTTGATAAGACTATCACTAATGAATACATAGAAAACACTAAAAAGGTGCAAGGCTATGTATACTCAGAGGAAGAGTGAGAAAGAAAGGAAATACTCAGAAGAGTGACTTCAAATAGAAAAAGAATACGAGCAAAAAATAGGCTGGTTTTGAAAGAAATGTAATCTGCAGCGTATAATGAGAAGATGAACCAGAGTTTGGAGTAACCTGCTGAAGATTTCACTAGCATGTACATTGAAGAGACAGAGATAGCCATGATGTGGTCAATCCTACGAAACCAAATGCAAACTCCAAGAAATTAAGATTTTATGTTTCAGAACTAGTGTGAAATTGCTAGGAGTTTGCAAAGGCTTAAAAGGAAAATTGCCAAAAGAATGTAAGGAAGATAAGCTGACATTCTAGTACCATCTATCCAAATAAGATTATCTAATGAAGGAGTCTTTTCCAATAGATTTTCGGAGGTTGGAGTGAACAATAGGCTCTATGATCTTGCAGTGAGCTATCAATCTTATCAGCATGAGCAAGGGGTTGGGTCATTATGCGGCTTCTAGATGGCGACTTGATCTATTTTATTCTTTGTTTTGTCCATCCCTAGGTGAAATTGTGTTAGGTCTTATGATTTAATATGTTACTATGTTATGTGAAATGTGATGTGATACTTGCCACTGTTGTTTATACTAGATTATGTTTGATCTGTTTATGCTCCACTAACATTGGTATGGATGCTGGAAAAGTTTTCATTTGTCATGTTTTCTCCTTTTATGGAAATTCATTTTTGTGATAATTTATTCATTATTTGTTTTTATTATATTTAGTTCATTTATGCTTCATGAATTATATTTTTTTTGTTAGAAACCCAACTTAATTTTTAAACCTCAAGGACAAGGTTCGGGGGTATTTAAGTGAATTGAAGTATAAAGAAGCAAAGTATGGAAGATTCAAGAGATATAATCTACTTATTAAATGTTCAAAGTTGACCGAAAGGTTTTCAGATTTTTGAAGGTACAAGTAATATTTCTTCATTTGGCTTTATTTAGTTAGGAATATGGACTAAATATAATTTCAATTTAAATAGAAGTGATATTTTATCACCCATGAAAATAAGAATCTTATGATAGAATGGAATTGGTACACCCTATTTCACTTAACCTAGATTGTGTATACAGTAGTGAAGTTTATAGAGGATTGATTGCTTTGTGTGAAACATTATAATGGGTAGAAAATCAAAACGAAATTGCAAGATAAACAAGATAGATTTCTAAGAATCTTGTTATACAAAGATTATTGATCAAGTATTATATATAATGAAAATAATTTATGCCACAATTAAGGGAAGAAATAGAAAATTAGTCAATAAACATTACTTAGTCCTAAAGAATACTTCCTTAACTATAGTGTGATGAGAAGTTTTAGGGCATGTGCCCTAGGTCAATCTATAAACATTGTTTATCTTATAATTTTAGTTACTAAAATAGAGGATTTCATTTGTTGTTTTATTATAAGTGATGGCATGTTTACCTTATAAAATGATTCATGAGTATTTGTGGAAATATCACAAATGTCCCTACCCGGTCAATATGTTGGGAACTATAATGAATTAAGATTAATGTGAATCTTGATTGATGTTTATGTGATGATCATGTGTTTAGGGATATGAATCGAGATCATGAATACTTGTTAGGGAACAAGGTACTAGACCAACTCACTATGAGAACACCACATTGATAAAGTCATTGGTGTTACTCATGTTAGCTAAACATTTAGTCATTCGACTTGAGATTACCATTGACTTCAATATTATGAGCATGGTAATTTGACATAATCAGATGTTGTCTTGAACCGGACGATTATAAAGATTGTAATTGATTATCACGTAAATAATATGTGAACGTATGCAATGAAGTTAGAATTTGTCCATTTCGTATAAAGAGATATCAATGGGTCCCTCGATATGTTAGACTGTTAAATGGCTAAGTCCAAGTTAATTGATATGATCAATGTCCTTGGATGCTTTCAGCCTACCAAAAGATTGAGACTAGTACGATTGAACATCAATGGTGACTTTCCATGCCTTTTGTTTAATCAAAGGATATCACTTGACAAAAGAATATGATATATGTTATTCATTAGGTTGTATCGATTTTGATATTCATGCAACTTAAGTAGTCATAATGTCATACTAGAGAACGCTTATGACTTGTATACTAAAATAATTTTGGTTCACTACATATGTTGCATGAGCCTATTGGGTCGCACACGAAGAATGGCTTTGTGCAATTTCAATTGATCCAAAGTAATGATTTTTATATAATAAAATTTGAGACATAAAAGCCCTTACAATTTTTATATGATAACTTATTAATAGGGGCATATGTGTAATTTGCTTGAATTTCCTAAATAAAATAGTTGTATTACGAATAGGTTTTTGAAGTAAGCTTATCTACACATATAAATAGAGGTTGAAACCCTAAAACAAAATAAGATTTGGTTTTATAAATTTGAGTTCTCTGGACTTTGGGAGAAAAACATTTTCTATCTCTCTTGGGGCTAGCATTCCAAATTGTGGTCATCGTTCGTGTGTGAATTTTCGATAGAGGATGCACGCTTCAACATCATTAAGATCAAGCAACCAGATATGGGAATCATGAATTAAGGTATGGTTTACTTTTGTAGGTCTAGTTTAAAGGAACTTATTTTCGATCCTGTTTTGGTTTTTCAAAAACTATTTTAAATTCTCCGTTATGTATAAACCTCAAAACCCAACAAGTGCTAACGATAGTTTTTTAATGAAAAAATAGAGACTCGTAGATTTTAAAAGAAATGGAGCAAGGAATCTAATGGTGGAAAAAATATGAGAAAGAATTCCTATAAAAAAAATAACGATATCCAAAAAAAATGGTGTCGAGAACCGTAGGAATATATCATAAACAAAAAATATATATAAGAAAGAAAAAAGATATGTACAAAAAATGGAAGGATATTTATGAAAAACTCTTCAAATAAAAGAGTAGCTAGAGCGTTTATAGCTATGTTGAGTGAAGTATTTCTTTTTCCAACATTCGAATAATTGAACATGATAATGATAATTATTAGTAATTAAAACTTTTATCGACTATGATTGTGGCGGCATTTTAAATATTTTTTTTGAAAATGAGAATGATTTCGTGATTTTTATGTCTCGAGATTCTATATTAGTCATCGTAAGCTTGGTGCCTGTCAGCGGAGATTGAAAAAACTTACATAGTGGTTTAGGCTTGGTAATTAATTTAACTTTCAGTTCTGAGGTATATTGCATGATAAGAAGTTGATTTATCAAATAAGGGGTTGTTCTTTAAATCTTCCTATTCCATCAATATTTTTATTTTTATGAGGGTAATATATTTTCATTTAATGATCACTTCTGCTTAAAAATAAGAATAACAATTATATAATTAGAACGAGGAATGAAAAAAAAAATATAATTGGGAGTATTCTGTTGCTTAAGACAGCAAAGTGCTGAGTTTTGGGGTATTTGATAAGTCAATAATTAGATAGTATTTATAGTATATTTTGTTAGGCCCCACCTAATTAGGGCATCTGACTGGCCTATATTACATTAATCTCCTGATAACCTAGTAGCCTTAACCTCTCCTTCAATAAATAATCAAAAGTTTATCTGAGTAATAAACAAATATGATTATCAATTAACTACAAAGGGTTCAAAAGTGAATCTTAAACCTCAAAGCTAAATTGGATTGATTACATTATCTTTACAATTTTGTAAAATTCTTACGCCACCTTCTTCACTATTTCTAAGCCTACACCAAAAATTACGGTCTTCATAAATCTTCAACAAACCTGATAGCTCGGTGGAAATGCCGAAGGTTTTATAATACACCCCATAACAATATCATTCACATTAATAATGATTATTTATTCATTCCAAACTATCTCTGGTTTTCAAAATCCTTAAATCATAATTATCTTAGCTCCACAACATTTCAATTCATTCTAAAACCATTATAACAATCCTAATTCGTCTCAAAACTGTTTCAACAGTTTCAAAAGAGATCTTAACCTCACACAAACTCAAAAACTCATTTATACAATATTTTATATTCAAAATTCATAATGAAATAGGGAAAAAGAAACTGAGTAAATCAACAATAATCGAAAAGCTTTTCCTTTTCCTTGTAACACTAGAACCAATCATTACCCAATTATAAAAATTCAATAATGTCAAATAAAAAAATCCTACACGGTCCAGTACACCTGTAGTAATCAAATACACAATAATCCAAGGAATTTAAACGAATAATATAATCCATGGAATTTAAATACAACCGTGAATCCATCCCCTTTTTGTTATCTGAAAACAATCAGGTAACGTTCTCCGAAAGTGGTAAGTAAGCAATAATAAAGACTCGTGCATGAGGAGGGTAACCAAACGAGTCTCGTTCCTCTAAACTCTAGGAGTATGATCTGGTTCAACGTGAACTCATGACAACTACATGATGTAAAGTATAAGTGACTCAAGCCCCTCAAGCATAATTAGTGTTCAATAACTTTGATATAGACACTAAAAGGAGACTTATAACACCTTATCCTCTCAAACCGTGTATGCATGCACAATAAAAATGCAATATCAATGATTAATGCAATTTATATGAAAATATAATCATAAAACGTAAAGATCACTATGGGATTTATGTAACCTTACAAACACCAACTTCAAGCTTAGCGTCGGATCATCTTAGAAATGGTTCCCATAGCTTCCCTATATATTTAATTATATTATGAGTTAAGCTTTAGGTAAAACGATATCATGAAGCCCAATAAAAATCGCAATCTAAGTACACTTGAAAACGATTTCCAAAATATTAATATATATAAGTATTTCAACTAGCCAACTTTAGGTAACTTTTTAATCTAGAAAACCTCAATATTTATCATTATGACCTAAAAGGAACTTGTTGTACTCATGTCCTAATTTTCATAGACTCTAAGAACATCTAAATTGGATCACCAACGGAGATGTTATGAATTTTCTCATACGGCCTGTCAACTAGGCAAACTTAATTAATTTAGAAACTAAAAAATGTCTCCAAATCAATATTTTTGCAATTAAATCCTCAAAACTCGACAATAAACGCAACGAAACAATTCGATATCAACATCAAAATATTTCCATAGCCTGTAGAGTCAAATTGGATCACGATCAATAATCAATTCATCCAGAAACTCAATATAAATCAATATCTACAATTAAAACGTCTCCGAAAAAGTTATCAACTGAATTGCATTAGTTCGCCTCATCAAAACCCTAACCCACATAGGTGGAATTTATCCCAAATTGAAGCAAATCAATCCAATACACCAATTAACAACAATTCATACCAATTTCTATCGAAACCCTACAAAAATATCGATAAATCGCGAGAATTCAAATTGAATTGTGGAAAAATGTCCGCCAATGAGAATTAACCAAATTGTGAGCCGAATACCTCATTTCCACTATAAAAATTTAGCTAGAATTGAATGTATCGCGATGCTTTAGAATTTTGCAAAAAGAAATCGAATGAAAATCAAACATTGGGAGCACCGCAAGCGAAGGAATATGCGGAAAGGTTTAGGAAACGTTCGAACTGAACGTTCTGTTGATATATATAAATGATCAATTGATTTTTTTCGTTTTTATATATATAACCCTCAGCTGCTTGCTTGAGCAGCTTAATATCTTTTTAATTATTAATTCATGAAAACCCTATTTTAACATGCTTTAACATTGGGTGCCCATTTTTGATCGCGTTTTTGACCAAATTGAACCAAATTCTCGACAAAACTATCCATCTTCATAAAACGTTCATAACACTAGTTTTGGTCGCACCAAAACCCTAAAAATCTTAACTTTGTGTATGTCATACTAAAATCTTTGGAACCAATCATCTTGTCAATCGACACAAAACTTGAAACGGCCTTATCAATCAAAATGAGAGCTTTCCTTCCAAACCCATTTCACAATCTCAAACTGCCTTATCAATCAAAATGAGACCTTTCTTCCAGTCCAAACCTATAATAGCCTTTTGCGAGGGGAGACTTTCAAATACGCCCAATCTCCCTTACTATATTCCATAAATCGTTGATAAAAATCATAATAACTTTTTTATATTTGCTGAACCATTTTTAATCTTAGATGAATCTGCTGCACAACTTCAGTGTGATCTCCAACCATGTGTGACCCCAACTCCACCAAATCCTTTGGTTCAACCCAACCGGTAGGAGAATGACACGGTACCTCATACCATGCCCTAAATTAAGTCATTTCGATACATGAATAATAACCATTATTATAAAAGAACTCACACAAAGGTATGTATTATTCACATGAACCTCCGAATATCAGTACACAAGCCCTGAGCATGCCATAAATCAACCTTATAGTCTAACAATCCACCCGAGCATGAAATAAAGTACTAAAATATAAATAACTATCAAACAATTCTTGTTTGCCCTGCCATAACCCCGATGTGTACTGAGCATCAAGATAAGAAATTATCATCAACGACGCTCTAAACAAGCGAGCCACCTCTCGCACAAACAATAAGCTCAAATGTGATAATGCATCCGAAATGTACATAGAAAAAACATGTGTAGCATCCCCTAACCTGATCAGGGCAATACTCAACCTGAAACCCTAATAAAGCCTAAATTATCATTACCATAATTAACTAGAGCCAGCAGCCTTACCTCTTCACCAGATAAGCACTACCGCATATCGACTATTGAAATAAAACAAATAATATACGCAACAAAAATTTAAAGCCTTTTCGATAATCAAAATATGATATACAATACTAAAACAAAATTGGAATAAACCTCAGTTATATAAATCACCCATCCCACGTGACATTACAAATCTGTAAGTCAATATAAATATATAAGACCAGAGGAAATCATGACATCGAAGAGAACTTCAAGACTCCTATAACTTCTCCATCCCGTAGTTGTACCGCTCATCGAATCAACCTGTAATGCTAATTGGGGTAAGCGCTCCAACTTGCTCGGTAAGAAGGGATTTACACTAAGCATCAACATTTCATATAATTATTAAGAATATAATGCAATAACAACATGCACCAATGATATCTAACAAGAATATGGAAATCATACAAATCAATAGATAAACAGATGCAAAGCAAATGTCTTGGATTAGTACACTGTGATCCCTATTTTTTATTTATAAAACTAGGGTCGATTACCAACCAGCGCCATTAATGCAATTGCTAGACCAACACATCGCGTTCACGTTCTCTCTAGCCCATCCATTAGTGCCCGATGGTTCTATCCTAAGCCCCTAGTGTGTATGTAATCCATATAACCTATTAAAATTGAGCAAGAGTTATATATAGGCCGGGAAAGGAACCCATTTCCTATAAACCTATTCTCAAAACTAGGAGTTATGGCATGTTTAGATTACACACCGTTTTCCATTTATTGAGAACGAGCACAGTGTACATAATCCCCCATTCCATTCTAACAACTATATAAGTTATATATACAAAATAACTAGGCAATATTTTTAGAACCCCTAGACCAATCCCTAAGTCCCCAGGAGATAATTCATAAAACACAGAACCATTGCTGGTTTCAAGGGTTTGGTAGAGCGCTACCTGTCATGGATAGCACGCTACCCATGTTAGTTCATCATCCCCAGTACACATAGCGCGCAATATTCAGTGTCTAGCACGCTATGCACACCAAACATTCAATAGCAGCCCAGTTGTGTTACACCAAATCAAATTAAAACACCTCCAAATCGTCCCAAACATTCATAAACTCATCAAACTTATCGAAAACAACCTCTAGTGAGGTGAGGGACTATATTTGATTAACAAACATCTCAAACAACAATAATCCTAGCATCACCACCAATTCAAATTTTGATAACCATTAAATCGAATCATACATATGTGATGCTCACGAGCTGTGTAATTTATTAAGCTCCTTTAATTGATCGAATTCGGCTCCCGGAACGACCTCCCGTCGATTCGAAATATCTCGAACCCTCTCGAACCTTCTCTCGATCGAAATGAATTGATAAGTTTTGAATTTTATTTCTATATATGGATTCTCCTCTAGATATGTTGCGCGCTATCTCAAGACCGATCTCGTGGTCGATGGGTTAAAGTGACACAAATTTTGACACATTAAACACTTACGCTTCGTTCGAGATGATTCGATAATACATATATTTTCAATATTCTTTTACTTTCCAATATATATTTACATATTTAAAAACATATAAATATATATCATTTATTATTCACCAATAAACTAAACGAATATGCCTACAAGTGTCTTTGAGCGTGCACACTCGTGCTATGACTCCCTCGTCACACTTGGAGTCTCGATAAACCATAATTTATTAGGTATTTTTCATTTTATAGGCTTGTCTATAGTTTCCGTATTATACAAAAACCTATATATAAATTGATTTAACAATTCATACAAGTACAAAATGTCATACAAACGCACGCATACGCTAATCGAGGTATGCTAAACTTTACCACGAGCCTAATTGAGTTTAGTTATGATTTGGATTATTACTAATCACCAGTTTAAAATAACAGCTCGTTACAGTCTCCCCAATTTAGAGCAATTTTTTCCTCGAAATTAAAGTAATATGAAATCACATGCAATTTCAAAGAGAAATGGAAATTGTTTTTCATATTTCCACTCTCAGGTTAGTTCCTTATCTTTGTGAAATCTCTATTTCACTTTAACCAAAACAATCTCTTTGGTTCTCAGCTTATTCATCATACGATCATGTAATCCATTTGACTATTTTTCATAGGTTAAGTCTTCCCAAAGATCACGTTCATTCCAACCATTCCTTGCAATGAACCGAGTCTCCGTTTTTACATAACATCGACATGTGGAAGACGTTTTGAACTCCAACTAGCTGAGGAGGCAACTTTAACCTTTAAGTACCAGGATTAATCCATTCTTGTACTTTGAACAACATAATAAAACTTGAGATTGGTTTACCTCGCAATCTAAATTTATACGATTCCTTTCATAAGTGAGACTTTCAACAGAACATATTTGTCCTATGAAAACTCCAAACACCTATGATATTTATCGGTGTATCTCTTCAGTTATGTTGTAGTTAAATGCTAGCGTATCTGTTGCATTTCCTTTATGTAGTTCTAAATTAATTCCGACTCCAATAAACTTGCATCTCAACCCCTGTCCAGATACTCCAGTGAATGACATGGTTGACCATACAAAGTTTCAAAGGAACATTCCAATGTAAGCTTGACAGTTGTTTTCACAAACGAACTCGCATAGAGAAATGTATCTCTACCAGTTATTATCAAACATCAAGACACAAGCTCAAAGTATATCCTCTAGTATCCAAACCAATTACTCTGGTTACCCATCGGTCTACCACTAGTATACCATACTAAGGTAAAGATCAGTTCTCCAGTTATTGCAGTAGCTCATTCCATCCTCTGGACGTGAATCTCGGATCTCTATCCAAAATAGTCGACACCGAAGCACCCAGACATCTAACACCTCATTTATGTATACTTTATATAATCGGTCAAAAGGATTTCACATAGAAACTGGCAAGAAATGCGCAGACTCCTTCAACATGTTAACTACGATTCTTATGGTATAGTGGTTACACAAACTCGGAGATAAACTGGAAATACAATCCACTAATCTATGTTCCCATTACTATTCAAGAGTAGGCAGCGAATGCAATAAACCTCCGGGTGTCTATACTCAGCCCTAATTTGCTGACATATCTCATATTTCTTTATTATCTCCACAGCATCATTTTTGTTCATCCCAGATAAATAAAGGCGCCTCATTTCATGATTTTCTTACTACTTCCTTCCTCACCTGATCCTGCACTGCAATCCATAATCTATCCTTGAACTGTAATGCACCTTTATCAAAAATTAACTAATCAGGATAATCTACACTAGCCGTTAACCTCTAACGTTCTATATAATCCTGATTAGATTTCTGATGACCAATCACCACCGAATTCTCTCCAATCTAGTTTGAATCTAAACTCGAAAGATCCTATTAGTAGCTTCGAAATTAGCTCTCTCAGTTGATGACGTGCCAGCTAAACTTACACAAATCATCATCACCATCACTTCTTTATGAAGTTGTAAACTAAGAAGCTCTATCAATAGCTACATTTCTCCATATACCAAAATTTTAATTGTATACTTATAGCTTGATAACACCTTTCTATGTAGTTCTATCTTACTTAGGCTCTAACTAATTTGTATCATTACTTCTCATCCTACCAAGTAACGACAAAGTAAAACATTCAAATCTTAAAGTAAATACCTTAACCTCATATATAGCCTGCTAAAATTCACACCAGAGAACTCACAAAGTAAATACTTCTTCCAGTAATTCATACTTTCCAAGTCACAAGCTTTGAAACTATATTCTCTAGAAACCATGGTTAACTTCAGATATATTGTGTTAAGATTGAGAAAGGTCCCTCTCAGCTACTATACATCTCTTCCCCCTAAGAAGCATATTTTTGGTTCCTTACCGAAATAACAATATTGGTTCCCCACAACTCTTAATTTTTCCACACATATATATATATATCTCGCTTACTTTTCCATGAGAGTTCAAACCACAATAATGGCAATATGTTTTTTTTAAAACTCAGTCATTTTTACAATTACATCATCAATAACATTTAGTTGTCATCACAACTTAGGTTAAATCATCATTGATTTATGAGCATCAGTTTTCATTCATATAGGGCAAGAATAATATAACCCTCCAGGTTATAATATTATTCAGCTTCCACTTGCCTCGTTTTTTGCTTCAAGTTCTAAGAACTTTACTTACATGCTCAATGTTTTGATTTGAGATCATCTTTTCAACATCAACAATTAGTAGTCATACTTAACCTACTTGATAATCTCAATCAATCTCCCTAATTTAACTCATCACTTAATTAGCCATTATTAGTTCAGCTCTCATTTGAGCTTTAAAGAACAGACTTATAGTTATCTATCTAGCCTACTCAACTGATGATACGCCTGCACAGGACTTTCTTGGTCATCAGTAAATATCTCACCTAAGAGATATAACTGAGCAGTTTTTATTATAATTATAGTCTCTATACTTTTATTTTGTTCAAGGAATTTTAAACGCAATCACCTTGATGAGTGATGTTTCAGAGTGAATTCTCAACTCTTAGGAGATTTTTTAAGGTAACTAACTAACCTTCTATTTCTATCACTCTGACCTTTTTCTACTTTTCAAACTTCCACAGTTTGAAATTCACTACTTGAACCCAACACTAATGCATTGGTGTTATATTTTCTTGGTTGTCTTTTAATGATTCCTTTAAGATTCGCATTAATCTCAAAGAATAATTCAAAGATCCTCAACAACCTTTTCTCTTTAACTTACAAGTGATGCCTTTTTTTATTTGGTACAACTACAGAATAGTTTTCTTGGATTATCAATCTCTAATAGTTCTTCTCTCAATTATGGGACTATATATGTAGAAGTAATGGCTACAATTTTGCTTTTTTATGTCACCCACACCCTATTACCTAAATCCGAAGTCATAGGATAAACCTTTAACTTCTTTCAAAATTTAAGTTTCGCCAAGCAGGCGTTGTAGTCCAGCTATACTTCCACTTTCTCCAAAGGCACTTTTGTATTCGATTTCTACTTATAATCATCACATACTTGAAGATAATTGAATAAATCACATAATGATACCCTAAATCGTATATCAATCGTTGGTAATATCCATTTATCTCAACCTTACTTTCTCCTTTTATTTTATTTAGTTAACTCAAGTTCACTCATTTTTACCTTTGTATTGAATATAGGACAACCTAATATTGTATCAATTATAATCAAATCCCCTATGGCGCCTTCGCCGCCCTGGGGTGACGTGTCTCCATGTAATCCTTGCCAGCTGGCTTTACTACACGTGTACGGCACCTGCCCGTCCTATTCTGTCTCGAAAGTTGTATTCACTTATGTGTACAGCGTATAAATGACATATTCAGCGGAAGTCATACTTAAATGCAAGAATTATTAATAATCAATTTAAACAAATCCTATTATGTAAAACTAAAAAGTACACGGAGTATTGGATGTGTACAGCGTATAAATGACATATTCAGCGGTAGATAACTGTATTATATAAGGTATAGCCATGTACAATGTCATAATACTCCCCAGTTCCCAAAAGAATCCAAATATTAAAATAAAACACACGTACAAGTAATCATCAAACGTAGCAGTCAGAGGTAGTCACCTAAAATCCCCTTGCCCTTACTTGTACTCGGATCTGCACTCAATCATCACAGAAGAAAATGGATGACGAGTCCAGTAAGTAAAGTCCCAAGGAACTCCTCTAAGCATTCAAATAAACAAGTTGAAGTCAATAAATACTATTAAATAAACATGTGGAATCTAAACAGACAACTGTTAGTAGGGCATTGCATGCATAGATAACAATAAAGAGCAAATGTATGTGCGTGTTCCAGTAAGACTAAACCATACTTCGAAATAACCTTCCAAGATCCCACTAGTAGGCGCACCCAACTAGCTATCACCTGGTCCCTCTCGGTGGCCGGCGTAAACCTACGACGTACCGACACATGTAGCAATTCATTAGCTCGGGTCATTTTCCACTGAGAACTTCTGATACACATGTTTTGGTCTAAATTTCATAGACACGTAACGGAAAATCCAATGGGAGTAACTCAACCAACTCTCTAAACAATGACAAGCTATAGATGTAATAAAGACCACAAAGAATACTAAAAATGAATGGAAATACAAAATGAAATAAATACTTAGAGATTTTCAATTGGGTTTTACAAACTGGACTTGTCATCCATTTTCTTCTGTGATGATTGAGTGCAAATTGAAGTACAAGTAAGGGCAAGGGGATCTTAGGCGACTACCTCTGACTGCCTACCATTGGGGATTACTTGTACGTGTGTTTTGTTTTGATATTTTGATTCCTTTGGGAACTGGGGAGTATAATGACCTTGTACATGGCTATACCTTATATGGTATAGTTATCTACCTCTATAGAGAGTACTTTTTAGGGTTTTTCCACAATAGGATTTGTTTAAATTGATTATTAATAATTATTGCATTTAAGTACGACTTTCACTGAATATGTCATTTATATGTTGTACACACGAGTGGATACAAATTTTGAGACAAAATAGGATGGGCAAGTGTCGTACACTTGTAGTACGACCATCTGGCAAGGAGTACACAAAGACACATCACCCCGAGGCAGTTGGTATTAGAGAAAAGAGGAAATCCTAAGACAAAAGCATTTATTCAATGAACTTAGATGTGGAAACCCAAAGTTATTGGCCTAGAACTTTAGTTGGGAAGTGATGTAAGGCGGGAAACGTTAGAACTTACATGCGTGTTATATTTTCATTTTATTATATGATATACGTATATACCTCGAGACTGATCTGGAGCACATTCTTGACGCTAATTATGGACGGATAGTCTGGTGCGCCTTTTGAGACTGGACATATTAGCGATGCACCTAGGAATGTCCTGGTTATGGCGAGTATGAAGGATAGACTCTCGGCCCAGGAGACACAGATGGTCGAGGTATTACGGCTATTACGATAGTAGACCGCCATACGGGCGGCACTCACTTCAGCTAGAGAGCCCATATTCGTGACCGTACCGGCGGGGACATATGTTATTCAGGTGGTACCCCAAACACCAGTTCAGTGGGTAGCAGCAGAGGCACCTACAGAGATAGCTACTGCAGTTGTCCTTCCTTTAGAGACGTCGACTCTTATGCCTCCACTCATGACGACGGACCAGGTTACTACCACCCCTACTACTGATACGACTACTACATTTGAATTTGTCCTTGCACCAGAGGTGAAGTTATTAAGGGAGTTTTTGAAGTTCTAGCCTAGATTCTTTTACGGAGGCGGTGACCATGAGTCTACAGGGAGATAGGTAGTGTCCCATCAGCGTTTCCATAAGCTGATGAGGAATGACGAGACTATACAGGCATGACTTTCAAGTGCATGTTTGAGAGGGCATGTGGCAGTCTGGTGGACAACACATACGGATACTCATCCGGAACTAACGACAAGGGTTGAGTTTAGGGAGCTATTCTATGATCAGTATATACCTATGGAGGTTAGGTTAAGACTGAGGGAGGAGTTCCTGGTCTTGAGATAAAGTTATCGGACCTTAATGTAGTATATGGAGAGGTTCCAACATTTGCTTTGGTTCTCTTTAGATGTCGCCGGGATATAGCGCTTACAGATCTATTATTTCACTTAATGGGTTAATGACGGGATTGCGTTAGTAGTTGTCTCAACCGGAGCCACGACTCTACATGAGATCTTCAATAGGGCATTGGCTCATGAGACATATATACTGCACAGGGCTTACAGATGGGTGACTGTTAGAGAGGTACAGTTAGGGCAGAGTTCTGGGTCGATTCCGAGGAAAAAAAGACTGATGGATCATCCGGATAGAGGCTGGAGAGATGATAGATGGGAGAGGGACCACCAGGACGATTATCAGGGCAGTCGGTTCCGATATGAGGAGCCATAATCAATTCATGCTATCACCTCAGCACTAGTGGATCGGCAGAGGTCACAGCCATAGGGGTACCGTTAGAGCCGAGATTAGGGGGAGATGACAAAGGTCAGGTCGACCGGGGTCAAGGTCCGAGATTTGGAGATGGATAGACAGGTAGACTAGAGAGCCACAGATGTCACCAAGGTGGGCAGAGGGGGCACTTGAGGGCTGACTATCGGGTACCACTATTGCCATGGCGAAAGGCAGACCAGGCCAGAGATAAAGCACATGCATTAGAACAACTAGATAGCGAGGTGACTAGGTAGTTTATTGAATGTACATTACTTATATCTGATCGCCATATGCATGTTATGTTTAATTCTAGTAGCACGTTATCGTTTCTTGATGGACGTATTGTTGGATTGTTAGGGTTAGTTACAAAGACACTAGACCTATATCTTGTCCTCCGTACGGTTGCTGGGGATAAGATATACCCTAACCGAATATGTAGAGATGTGATGATAGAGGTGGAGGGACATCAGCTACCAGCTGATCTTCAAGTATTGGAGTATTTAGAGTTTGACACACCGCTCGAGATGGATTGGTTAGCATCTTATCATGCACGGATAGATTGTTACGGCAAGAGGATAGAGTTTCGTACTCCTAGAATACCGAAGTTCATATTACTTGGATCGGCAACTGACTTGCCCAATATGAGAGGCTAACTAGCTACATTGCAGGAGATGGAGCCGTTTGTGGCGATAGTTGAGCCGGAGGTTCGGACGAGGGTAGGGCTTGAGGACATTTCGATTGTTAAGGATTTTGTCGATGTATTTTTAGATGATATACTCGGATTACCACTGCCACGAGCTGTTGAGTTCATAATCGAGCTAATACTAGGGACGCTGTCGATTGCCAGTCGACCTTACTGGATGGCACCAGTGGAGTAGGAGGAGGTAAGACGATAGTTGGAGGAGCTGTTGGAGAAGGGTTTTATTCACCCCAGTATGTCACCTTGGAGAGCTCCAGTACTGTTTGTGAAGAAGAAAGATTATATGATGAGGATGTGCATCGACTATAGGAAGTTGAATAAGGTAACTGTGAGAAACTGTTACCCACTTCCTAGGATTGACGATTTGTGTGATCAACTGACGGGTGACAAATTCTTCACGAAAATTGACCTTCGTTCAGGTTATCACCTGTTGAGGATTTGAGAAGATGATATCCCGAAAACTATTTTTAGCACGAGATACGGGTTATTTGAGTTCACAGTCATATCGTTTTGGCTAACGAACGCTCTAGTGATTTTCATGGACCCGATGCACAAGGTCATGAGGTCGTATTTGGACTGATTTCTTATCGTGTTTATCAACTATATCTTTATCTATAATAGAACTCGTTAGGATCACGAGGGACTTCTCAGGACAGTTTTGACGACACTAAAGGGAGCACTACGGTACGGCAAGTTTAGTAAGTGTGACTTTTGGCTAAGTGCGTCGAGATTCTTAGGCCATGTTATCAGTGAGCAAGGTATCTCAGTGGATTCAAAAAAGAACCGGGTAATCATTGATTGGAAGACACCTGAGTCTGTAGCTGATATACGGAGTTTCCTTGGACCGGTATGTACTACCAGCGATTTATGCAGGATTTTTCCTCGATTGCAGCATCGATGACAAGACTGACTGAGAAAGATATCAGATTTGATTGGTCAGATGAGTATAAGCAGGCCTTTTATGAATTGAAACGGAGATTGACATATGCACCAGTATTGACATTGCCGGAGCCGGGCAAAATCTTAATAGTATATACAGATGCGTCGGGCGTTGGTCTTGGATGTGTGTTGATGTAGGATGGTAGACCACTTGCCTATCTTTCCAGACTATTGACACCCCACGAGGGGAATTATCTAGTGCACAACTTGGAGCTTGTTGCGGTCGTCTTTGCACTGAAGGCTTATAGGCACTATCTCTATGGAGAGCGATTCATGTTGTATACAGATTACCAGAGTTTACGTTACATCTTCACTCAAAGGGATCTGAATATGCGCGAGCGGAGATGGCTTGAGTTGCTGAAGGACTATGACTTCGCTATTGAGTATCACTCTAGCAAAGCGAACGTCATAGCAGATGCATTGAGCAGGAGTGGAGTCGACAGTCAGACTGTTCTACAGCAGATGACACATGAGCATGGCTTATTATAGGCAGCATTAATTATGGGCATGGCTGAGTTTTTGACTACGACGGAACATCACATTTGTTGTCAGATGAGGATACCGACCGTATCGATTGAACAAGTTACCGAGTGTCAGAGGGGCGATGGGCTTTGTGAGCAGGTAAGTGGTCTGTCACGGAATTCGAAATGCACTAATTGGGCAGAAACCAAATATTGGTGTTTGAGATACAGAGGGAGATTATGAATACTGTGGATCAAGAGATATGGGATGGGATTTTTGAAGCCGCACACCAGTCTCGTCACACAGTTCATCCTGGTCAAACCAATATGTACAATGATTTGAGGCGACTGTTCTGGTGGCCAGGGATGAAGGCTGACGTAGGTTTGTACGTTAGTAGTTGTCACATTTTCCAGCAATTGAAGGCTGAGCGTAGGAGACCCGGCGGATTATTATCGTTGTTGCTCATTCCACAGTGGAAATGGGAACATGTCACTACGGATTTCGTTAGTGGGCTACCGCAGACATCGAGGCATCACGATGCAGTTTGGGTAGTGATTGATGGACCGAAGAAGTCGGCTCACTTTATTCCAATCTCGATGAAATACACGTTTCCCCAGCCTAACATATTGTTTGAGCGGGAGATTGTTAGGCTTCAAGGGGTGTCAATTTACATTATGTCAAACAGAGATCCCAGATTGACCACAAAACTATGGGAGGCAATGCAGGAACAGTTTTGCTCCAGGTTGCAGTTTAGTATGGCTTATCATCCTCAGACTGATGGACAATTAGAGCGATTGATCCAGATTTTAGAGGATATGCTAGGGGCTCCTATATTACAGTTTAGGGGTTCGTGGGAGGATTATTTACCTTCGTGTGAGTTTGCATAAAATAATAGCTATCAGGCAAGCATTGGCATGCCACCATTTGAGGCACCGTATGGGAGGCTTTGTAGATCACCTGCGTGTTAGGTAGAGCCAGAAGATATAGTGATAGTAGGGCCTAAGATAGTTATTGATCACACAGAGAAAACCCGACAATTTCGTCAGAAGCTGCGAGCCGCACATAATAGATAGAAGAAATACACGAATAGGTATCGCGAGAGTCCGAGCTATGACGAGGGCGATATGGTGTATCCGAAGGTTTCTCCTTAGAAAGGTCAACATATATTTGGCATTAAGGGGAAACTGGCACTGAGATACATTAGGCTATACCGGATTGCACAAAGAGTGGGCACTATTGCATATCAATTGGAGTTACCTACCAAGTTAGTTGTGGGTTCATCCGACATTTTGCATTTCCATGTTGAGACTCACTGGGTCAGGGCCGAGACCGACGATTGAGTTAAGACAGGTGGAAATACAACCTGACGTGACCTCTGAGGAGAGACCGATATAGATTGTTGACCATTGAGTACAAATTCTCTGGAACAGGGAACTCGTGAAGGTCCTAATTCATTGGCAGCATCATAGGACAAAAGGACTCACTTGGGAGCTTGAGTCGACGATGAGAACACGATACCCTCAGCTATTCTCTAGTATGGGACTTTAGTTACAATTAAATTTCGGGATGAAATTTTATTTAGTTGGGAAGAACTATAACGGCCCATTTTATTAATGTCGTTAATTATCTAAAATTAACAGATGTGGACGCCGGCTCAGATCTACATGGACGCCGCGGTAGGCTAGGACACAAGGGGACTTAGGTATAGTAGTTTATGGTGTGTTGGTTGCTTATTTGCAGTGCAATTTGTCGAAATACATCGGATGTGTGTATGTTGCATAACAATACGTGTGAGATTATGTGATCTATATTTGATTCGATATGCGTGTCGATGTGGGTGTCGGATAGTTGATTGGACCGAACATCAGGTCAGAGAAACTAAAACATAACAAGATTTTGTGAAATATATTCGCCTCGATATGCGTGTCGATGCGAGTACCGGGTAGTTGACGGGACCGAATATTAGGTCGGGGAAACGAAAACACGCAAATTAAATAAAATGGCCAAGTAACTAATATGGAATATATATTGGGTGGCTAGTGATCCGACAGTATGCACATATCGCAATTCGGACGCGAAACTGAGCGTTGAAACGCCCTAAAACACGGGTGAGTGTCCCAACTGTGTTACACTTTGGAGTCAAGCAACAAAGTCAACAAGCTTATCCACACTCCACCAATGTTTCTCTCACCTCACACACACACACACATACACACCGCGATTAGGAGGCCGAGAGAGAGAAGAAGAATTGGAGAGGAGGAGGAGAAGAAGAAGCTGGGAAGGAGAGGAGAGAGAGTGCAAACGTCGCGATCGAGGTGTGTCTTAGTTGGTTTTTTAGTTGGTTGGTGAGTTGGTCGCGGTGGCCGAGACGGGGGTTCGGCCATGGAGCCCGAACCGGGTCCCAATGCTAATGGTAGGGGTGTCTCTCCTGCCATCGATTCCACTAGGGTTAAGGTGGAGAGCAACCCCAACCCAAACAACAGGGAGGAAAAAAAAAGAAAAAGAAAAGAAGAAAAGGAAAGAAAAACTAGGAAAAATTCCATAAAAATTTGGAAAAAATTCGAAATATTATATTTCAATAAAATAAATAGAAATTTATGAATTTATATGCAAAAATAAATATTTGGAAATTGCAGACGCGACTTTCGCGGGGTTTTTGCCTTGAAAAGCATGAAATGGGCAATTTGGCATAATTTTTTTATAAATTGTTCATAAATTGTCATACTAAATTGGAATTATTAATAAATGGACATAGATGGACAAGGTTGATCAATTGGCGACTAAGAACCTATATGACTTGGACTCGGGGATTGATTACGGGGTATTGGAGTACGTTGTGTGGTTTGTAAAACCCAATTGAAAAACTCTGAGTATTTATTTCGTTTTGTATTTCCATTCATTTCTAAAATTCCTTATGGTCTTCATTACATCTATATCTTGTCATTGTTTGGACTGTTGGTTAAGTTACTCCCACCGGATTTTTCACTGTGTGTCTATGCATTCCAGACCATACCATGTGTATCAGGAGTTCTCTGTGGATAACGACCAAAGCTAATGAACTGCTACATGTGTCGGTGCGTCATAGGTTCTACGTCGGCCACCGAGAGGGACCGGGTGATAGCTAGTTGGGTGCGCCCACTAGTGAGATCCTGGAAGGGTATTCTGAAGTATGGTTTAGTCTGACTGGAACACGCACATACATTTGGTCTTTATTATTATCTATGCATTCAACGCCCTACTTACAATTGTATGCTTACATTCTGCATGTTTAATTAATAGTATTTATTGACTTCCACATGTTTATTTGAATGCTCAGAGAAGTTCCTTCGGATTTTACCGACTTGATTCATCATCCATTTCTTATGTGATGATTGAGTGCAGATCCGTGTACAAGTAAGGGCAAGGGGATCTTAAGCGACTACCTCTGACTGCTTATGGTTGAGGATTACTTATACATGTGTTTTGTTCTGATATTTTGATTCTTTTGGGGACTGGGGAGTATTGTGACCTTGTACATGGCTAAACTTTATATGGTAAAGTTATCTACCTCTATAAAGAGTACTTTTCAGGGTTTTCCACAATAAGATTTGTTTAAATTGATTATTAATAATTCTTGCATTTAAGTAGGACTTCCGCTAAATATGTCATTTATACAATGTACACACAACTTGATACAAATTTCGAGACATAATAGGACAGGCAGGTGTCGTACACGTGTAGTAGGGCCAACTGGTAAAGAGTACGCGGAGACACGTCACCCTGGGGTAATAATTCTTACATTTAAGTACGACTTCCGCTGAATATGTCATTTATACATTGTACACACAAGTGGATACAAATTTCGAGACATAATAGGATGGGTAGGTGCCGTAGACGTGTAGTAGGGCCAGCTAGCAAGGAGTACACGGAGATACGTCACCCCGGGGCAGCGAGGGTCGCCATATCCCCTAATTTATTATTAATATTCAACATTCTTTCCATTGATTAACCTTTGAAACTTTGCACTAGCATTTGCATAAATCTGGTCTAAACCAATTTACTGTTACCAATTTACAATTATGTACGGTAATTTCTCGTGCATTATCTAAGTCTTCAAAGATTCTATGTTATTATCGATAACATAATAACAACTTCATTACAATAGGGTTTTCTTTCATTTGACACCCTTAATTTATGAAAATAGCATAAGTTTTAGTAAGTTCTAGTGGTTTCCACTATCCACTTAAAATTAACTACCACCAGTCTAAAATTATCTTATAAAGATATATATCCTTTGTTCTGATCATTTCACTGTGAAACTCAGATTTTAACTACCTCTGAAGAACCGCTGATTTCACTTCTTTTCAGAATTACTTGTCAATTCTAAATATAATAGTGAGTTGGTAAGATATCCTAATTTGATCTATTAGATTAGTATAATTTAAATTAGAGAGAATGAGTGGTCAATGAATCTAAGGATTTGAGGAATCCAAGGATTAATGTGTAACAGTCGGAATGAGTATTTACAGTGAAATCTGAGCTTATTCATAACTCGAGACCATCCTCCGAGTCGATAAACTAAGGTTTCGTTATTAAGGTAATCAAAATACTTTAAACTTCAAAGTAAGCTAACATTCACTTTGAACACCATCAACAAGTGAATTTAAGGTCAGAGCATTGTCCATGAAACCCAACTATATCAATGTTACCACTTTATCTCTAAAAATGATAAACCAAAAACTCTAGCACCCCACTATTTCAGAGTATTCAATATACAAGCTCTTAAACCTTGTCTCTACCATCAAGATTATAACAGGCTTTAAACCTAGTACTCTAAAACTTTTCTGTATCAGATGTATTCCTTCATTTTAATAAATCATTAATCTGAGATTGATAAATCATGGCTAACCAAGGCTTGAAAACTTATTTCTCTGATACCAAGCTGTAGCATCCCCTAAGCTGATTAGGGCAATACCCGGCTTGAAACCCTAAATAATCACAGATTACCCTTACTAGACTTAACTGATCCAGTAGCCTTACCTCTTCACCTGATAACCACGATTGTATATCAACTATCGAAATAAAAAAATTAATATACGTAGTGGAAATTTAAAATCTTTTTGATAATCAAAATATGATATACAGTATTAAAACGAAATTGAAATAAACCTCAGTTATATAAATCACTCATACCATGTGACATTACAAATCTGTAAGTCAACACAAATATATAAGACCAGAGGAAATCGTTACGTCAAAGAGAAGTTCAAGACTCCTATAACTTCTCCATCCCATCGTTGTAGCGCTCATCGGATCTACCTGTAATATTGATTGGGGTGAGCACTCCAACATGCTTAGTAAATAGGGATTCACACTAAGCATTAACAATCCATATAATAATCAAGAATATCATGCAATAACAACATGCACCAATGATATCTAACAATAATATGGAAATCATATAGATCAATACATAAACGGATGCAAAACAAATGTCTTGGATTAGTACACTGTGATCCCCATTTTTTATATCTAAAACTAGGGTCGATTACCCACCAGCGCCATTAATGCAATTGCTAGACCAACACATCGCGCTTATATGCTCTGTAGTCCATCTATTAATGTCCAATAGTTCTATCCTAAGCCCTCTAGTGTGTATGTAATCCACACAACCTATCGAACTGAGCAGGAGTTATATATAGGCCGAGAAGGGAACCCATTTCCTATAAACCTATTCTCAAAACCAGAAGTTATAGCATGGTCACATTACACACCATTTTTTGTTTATTGAAAACTACCACAGTGTAAATAATCCCCCATTCCATTCCAACAACTACATGAGTTACATATACCAAATAGCCAAGCAATATTGATAAATTAGCGAATCCGTACTTACCTCAGGTTAAGTCTTCATTCAAATTTCCTAACTTTTCGTTCATTTCATGTTTCCTCAGTGTTCCTTAACCTATCACCAATCATCTTGGATCAATATAGGTTCATTATACTTTTTTTAGACCCCTAGACCAGTCCCTAAGTCCCTCCGAGATAATTCATAAAACGCAGCACCATTACTTGTTTCAGGGGTTTAGTAGCGCACTACCGGACATGAATAGCGTGCTACCCATGTCATTTCATCCTCCCTAGTACACATAGCACACTATCGCCAGTGCTTAGTGCGTTATGCGCACTAGACCAGCAACAGCAGCTCACTTATGCTACACCAAATTAACCCAAAACACGTCTTAATCATCCCAAACATTGACAAACTCATCAAAACTGATCGACAACAACCTCTAGTGAGGTGGGGGACTATAATTGATCAACAAATAGCTTAAAAAACAACTTTCCCAACATCACCTGCAATTCAAACTTTGATAAACATTAAATCAAATCATACCTATGTGATGGTCACGAGCTGTATGATAAATTAAACTCCTCAACTTGATCAAATTCAGCTCCCAGAATGACCTCCCTTTGATCTGGAATCGATCAAACCTTCTCTCGATTGAAATCATTTGATAAGCTTTGAATTTTGTTTTTATATATGGATTCTCCTCAAGATACGCGTCGCGCTATCTCGAGACTGATCGCGTAGTCGATGTGTTAAAGTGACACTTTTTAAAGTGATACAAATTTTGACACATCGAGCACTACGCATCGTTCGAGACGATCAGATAATCCATATATTTTCAATATTCTTTTATTTTCCAATATATGTATTTATATATTTAAAAAGATATAAATATATATATCACTTATTATTCACCAATAAACTCACCGGACATGCCTACTAGTGTCCTTGAGTGTGCACACTCGTGCCACGACTCCCTTGTCACTCTTGGGGTCTTAGTAAACTATAGTTTATTAGGTATTTTCCGTTTAATTGGCTTGTGTATAATTTTCGTATTATACGACGACATATATATAAATTGATTTAATAATTCATACAAACACAAAACATCATGCAAACGCACGCATACGCTAACCGAGGTATGCCAAATTTAACCACGAGCCTAACTCAAGTTAATTAGGATTTAGATTAGTATTAATCACCAGCTTAAGGTAACAAGACATTACAACATGAGCAGAATTTTCTTTCCATCAACAATAAGTAGGTAGATGAATAACAAACTCCATCACAAATATGTTCCCATTTTCATTACAATATGGGAAATAGATGTAACGTGTTTTCAGGTTTCAGCCTATCAGCCTTAACCTATTGACAAATCTTACATCTCCTTACATAATCACCTACGTCATCTTTCATCCTTGGCTACCAATACAATCACCCCATATCATAACACATTTTGGTTTTGCTAGGATGAATGCCATATCTTGAACTAACGAGATTCCACAATCTGCCTCTAAACCTCAAACTCTAATCCATAGACTCAACCGAATCTAGATTATTATTGTCATCAGCAAACCCCTTAAACTTCTCATAATCCACATTACTTTGATAACAATATATCACTTCTTGAATAGATACGAGTTGTGTTCTAAACTGAGTACAAATTGATTCATCATTATCCTCAACAATCTCTGACAAAATCATATTAATGACTTTTTCAAGCAACTCCTACTCATAGTCAATCAACTTGTTGCACGCAATGTTTCAACACTCCTCATGCTTTGTGTGTCAGCAACTACATTAGTTTTACCCTAATGGTATTCCAGACTAAAATGAAAGTCTTTTAAATATTCAATCATCGTCGTTGTCTCATACTTAATTATGTTTGAGAGAATAAATAAGTCAGACTTTCATGATTTGAACATAGAATAAAACTTTCCAAATATAAATAGTGTTTCCACAGCTTCAAAGCAAATATAAGCGTCGTTAATTTCAAATTATGAACAATGATAATTCTACTCGTAAATATTTAATTGTCAAGAAGCATATGAAATTACCTTGCTTATCTACATTAACACATAACCTAATCCCATTTTCAATGCATCGATATAAACTGTAAGACTTTTCCCTTGTTTAGGTAATAGTAGAGCTGGTGTTGAAGTCAAACATTTCTTCAATTCCAAAAATTATAGCATTGCATTTTGTTGACCATTCAAACTCAACATTTTCTGAGTTAATTTTAGTAATTAGCGCACCTATCGTAGAGAAATCTTTTACTAATCTACAATAATAGCTAACCAACTCAAGAAACTACGTACCTTTATCACTGTGGTAGGTTCCGGCTAACCAATGATAATCTTAATTTTGGATGGACCCACCAAAACTTCTTTCACACTAACTACTTGACCCAAAGACTTCACTTCATACAACTAAAACACGTATTTGTTAGAATTGGCATGCAGCTTATGATTTCTCAAATCTTAGAGATTAACTCTAAGATGTTGTTCATGATCCTTGCGAGTCTTAGAGTAAATCTAGATATAATTAATGAACACTATCAAAAGTGACTCAAACATAACCTCAACACTCTCTGCATCAAATCTGCAAACATCGCCAAGGCATTAGTTCACCTAAACTATATAACAACAAATGCAAAGTAACCATATTTGGTATCAAACGCAGTCTTCTGCACATCATCTTCTTGAACATTCAACTGATAGTAATCAAAATAAAAACGAGTCCTTGAAAAGATTTTTGCACTATTCAATTGATCAAACAAATCATTAATTCGAGGCAATGGATATTTATTCTGAACAATTACTATGTTTCACTATCTATAGTCAATACAAATTTTCTAATTACCATCCTTCTTTTTCACAAAATGATTGGTGTGTCCCCATGACAACTTACTTCGGTTAAGAAACCTTTTATCCAAAAACTCCTTCAACTGTTTCTGCATTTCTTGCAATTCTTTCAAAGCCATCTTATAGGACAGAATAGTTATTGGTTCAGTTCCAAGAACCAAATCAATCACAAAAACCAATCCCTTTCAAAAATGGAATTCAAGATAAGTTATTAAGAAACACGTGCGAAGATTTGAACCACGAAAATTTCCTCTAGTTTAATTTCAGATATTGCCTCTATATTATAGTTTCGGCAAGAGTTTTCATTTCTTTCCTAGTGACTAGCCAATCCATTATTAACTACACATCAAACTCCAATAATTTCAAAACAAGTAGATCAATGATCATCTTGTGTTCAAAGATCTCAACAATATATTTCTCATACATAAAATAATGATCCCCCTTATCCCCAACTATTGTATTAAGTACAAGATGAATAGGGACCCACACCAGAGTTAACCCTAACTCAATCACTACATGACCACCAACTAAAATCGTACCTTCAATAAGATTATGATTTACATATGAATCTCGTTCAGCCACCACCTTAGCCCATTCTCTGATATGTTGTAGAGTTTGTGACATACAAGAGGACACTCCCATAAGTTATGGACACGCAATCTTGTAATGTCCTTTCATTCCATACCTAAACATGTAATCACACACAGATTCCAAGAATAGTCTTAGCAGATGTGACCCTACTTTCAAACCCAAAACATGTAACTGTAGGTTCACTATGTACAAAGGATTCCTAACAAGTTGTCGATTACTAACTCGAGGCCTGTCCCCTGAGATCCTCGACCCCTACTTTCATTTTTCTTTCTTTTGAGACTTTGGACCAAACCTAAAAGGAATTTTTTTTACTACCCACAAAATCTGAGCCTTGTCCTAACTCAACGACGCCCAGATAACACGTGATTCGTGTTGAAAAGCTTGTATAGTAACATAAGTATTAGCTCTATCTTGAACCTCTCGTAGTGTTCAATTTTGTCGTCATAACGATACCAAACTTTTCATCCATTTCCTCCCATGACATTCTGCTATCCATGAATTAATCAGTCTGAACCGAAAAATGCAATCACCGTATCATTTTTGGAATTAACTACATTGGTAGCATGCTCTTCCTGAGCAGCTAAAGTGACAATAGAAACATCTTCATAGCCAAGTTCTCAAATGTATTTGAATCCATATGTTTTAAAAACCTTATTATCCTCGCCAGATCCTTAACCCAACTCTTATGGCCCACTTCTAGTTTTTCGCAACAAAAATTGCAAGAATAGTGGTTCAGCAACCCTATTACCCTATTATCCATCGATAAATCGATAATATAAAACAAACGTAACATAATCATAAAGTTTTTAAAATTGCAAGAAAAGTGGTTCAGCTCTTACAGCCCACTTTCCAAATAATCACTCACTAAACCTCAATCACAAGATTCTTTTAGAATCCTAGGCTCTGATACTAACATTGTCAGACCCCCACCTAATTAGGGCATCTGATTGGCCTAGATTACCTTAATCTCTTGATAACCTAGCAATCTTAACCTTTTCATCAATAAATAATTAAAAATCTATCATAATAATTATCAAATATGATTCTCAATTAACCACAAAGGGTTCAAAAGTGAATCTTAAACCTCAAAGTTCATTTGGATTGATTACATTATCCTTAAGATTTTGTAAAAGAATTTCTCTAGCATCTCCTATATTTCTAAGCCTACACTAGAAATCTTAGTCTTCATAAATCTTCAACGAACCTGCTCAGCTTAGTGGAAATGCCGAAAGACTCACAATCCACTCTATAAAAATATATATCACATTAATAATAATTATTCATTGATTCTAACCTATCTTAGGTTTTCAAAATCCTTATATCATATTTACCTTAACTCCAAAACATTCCAATTCATTCTAAAACCATTATAATAATTCCAATCCATCTTAAAACCATTTCGGCAGTTTTAAATGATCATAACCTCACACGAACCCAAAAACCCATCTTTGCAATATTTTATATTCAAAAGTAATACAAACATAGATAGAAAGAAACTGAATGAGTCACCAATAATCGAAAAGCTTTTCCTTTCCCTTATCGCTGCTAGAACCTGTCATTATCCAATTATACAAATTCGATAATTTCGGACAAGTAAATCCAACACTATCCAGTACACCTCTTGTAATCAAATGCTTAATAATTAAAGGGACTTAAACGAACAATATAATCCATGGAATTTAAATACAACTGTGAATTCATCTCAATTTTGTTATCCAACCACAATCACATATTGTTCTTCGAAAGTGGTAAGTAAATAATAATAAGGACTTATCCGCGATGAGAATAACCAAACGAGTCACATTCCTCTATTCTCTAGGAGTATGATCTGGTTCAATGTGATCTCATGATAACCATGTGATGCAAAGTATCAGTGAATCAAGCCCCTCAAGCATAATATAGTGTCCAATAACCCCAATATAGACAATATAAGAAGACTCGTAACGCCATATCCTCCCAAAGCGTGTATGCATAAAAATGTAGTATTAAGGATTAATGCAATTTATATGAAAATATAATCATAAAACATAAAGGTTACTATGGGATTTACTTAACCTTACAAAAGCCAACTTCAAGCTTAATTTTCACGATTCCCTTAGTGTTGAATCACCTTAAAAATGATTCTAATAGCTTCCCTACATACCCAATTATACTATGGATCAAGCTTTAAGTGAAATGATATCACAAAGCCTAATGAAAACTACGTTCAAAGTACGCTTGAGAATAATTTCCAAAAATATTAATTTATATAACTATTTCAACTAGCCTTCAACTTATCAACTTAGATAACTTTTTAACCTTAAAAACCTCAATATTTTTCATTATAACCTAAAATGCACTTGTAGTACTCATGTCCTATTTTCCATAGACTCCAAAAACATCCAATTCGAATAACTGATGGAGAAGTTACGAATTTTCCCATATGGCCTGTCAACTAGGTAAATTTTATTTATTTTGAACTAAAAAATGTCTCCAAATCAGTATTTTCACAATTAAATCCTTAAAACTCTTCAATAAACGCCATGGAGAACCTTGATACAAACATCAAAATATTTTCACAGCCCCTATAGTAAAATTAGATCACAATCAATAATTAATTCATCTAGAAACCCAATATAAATCAATATCGACAACTAAAACATCTCCAAAACAGTTATCAACTGAATTGCATTAGTTCACCTTATCAAAACCCTAACCCACATCGGTGGAATTTATCCCAAATTGATGTAAACTAATCCAATACACCAATTAACAACAATTCATATCAATTTATATCAAAACCCCGCGAAAGAAATCGAAAAATCACAAGAATTCAAATTGAATTGTGAAAAATGGCCCAGCATTGAGAATTTACCAAATTGTGAGCCGAATACCTCATTTCAACCGTAGATTGTAGTTCAAATTGATAGTATTGCGAATTATATAGTTTTGCAAAAAGAAACTAGCCAAAAATCGGATGTCTGGAGCTCCGCAAGCGAAGGAATAAGCGGAAAGGTTTAGGAAACGTTCGAACTGAACGTTCTTTCGATATATATAAAATGATTGATTGGTTTTTTTTTCCTTTATATATATATAACCTTCAGCTGCTTGCTTGAGTAGGTTAATTTCTTTTTAATTATTAATTCTTTAAAACCCTATTTTGACGTGCTTTAACATCCGGTGCCCATTCCCAATCCCAATTTTCACCAAATTGAACCAAATTCTCGACAAAATAGTTCATCTTCATAAAATGTTCATAACACTGATTTTGGTCACACCAAATCCCCTAAAATCTTAACTTTGTCCATGACATACTAAAATCCTTGAGACTAATCTTCTTGACATACTTAACCAAACGTGCACCAATTTGAACACAATCTTATCCTCAACTACTATCAATTGAAACAAAACTCGAAACAAGATCTCTCACAACTTCATCTCATTTCACATTTCCTCTGATACCGACTTACATGCATATCGAGGTAAAAATCCCCACGTCGGCTTTTTAAACCCATTTAAACTTTAAATTCGAACTTTAACTTAATTTCAATTTTTTTTGAAAAAACTCAAAAAATAGTTTGAGTCGATATTTTAACTTTATTGAGACCCATTTCGATACGTATCTCGAGATAAAACCTCGTAAAATCTTAAATTTATTCGATTAACTTGAATTTCACAAAATACACAACATTAAGCAAACATCACACAATAATAAAACTAATTATAAATCTCAATTTTCACTGGTATTTAACTCCCAACTCAAGGCTAAAACTATAATTAGGATCACATAATCCTTGTTTAGCCGTAATTATCGATTTAGAAATTTCGAGCTTTATCATATTTTAGGGTGACTTTGGATGTAAAAGGCTATATCTCACTGGATTTTCTCTTATTTTTGTGATTTCTTATTATAATTAGGTTATGTGAAGAAATGAAAGGAAAATGGAAGAAAAAAAAAAGAATTTAGTCAATTGAAGAAAATGCACAGCGAATCAGCTGCGAATCAAGAATGAAATCGATATCAATGAAGGCGAATTCATAGTGAATAATAGTCTATACCAAAATCACCAGACAAGTCGGCGATGAACAGGGGCTCATTTTTACCGATTTTTCTAGCGAATTATGAATTAAGCGGAATCAGTTAGGAATTGTTGGGGTTGATTTCGAGAATATTGTATAACAACTAGACATTTTGATTTTGATTAGATATGTACTACTAAAATGTTATTTATATATATATATATATATATATAGCTTGGGCTTCAAAATCAATTGCTTTTGAGTACCCTAGATCAATTTTCATTGCTCTTGGAACCATATTCACTAGTTTTTATTTAGTTTAGATTTATTGTTCATTGCTTTTGTAGAAGATTTGAAGATTCAAAGTATTCAATAAGAAGTATTTATTTATGTCTTTTATTTACTTTATTGTGATGTTTATGATGAATATAATTGAGTAGTTTATTAATCTAAACAAAGTTTGAACATAAAATTGATCTGTATTGTAGTGTAGTCATATAAAGATTGATTCGTACTTAATGTTTTAAACTAATCGTATTCTTCAATTCTCTAATTTAATAGATTATTATTTGCGAATTGTAATCATGAAGCTTTCTATTGCATGCATAGTCTTGAATATGTATTGTGGTATTTGAATTCAATATCCAATTTAAAGTAGTAACAAGGATTGTTTAAAGAGGTTTTTTACTATTTAGATGTCCTAGGTGAATTGAGATCTAAGTTTAATATTGAAGTGGCTTTTCGAAGGTATTTGGCTTAGTAGTTCAATGTTTTCAGAGAACTTAATGTTGTTTAATTATCTAATTAATTTATTTGAGCTTTCAAAGGATTAATTTAATAAAATTAGGATGTCGCTTTTCCTTTAATATAAGGAGAACTAATAGTTTGCTAAGGACCATCTACTTAATTATGATTTGAGTTTAATGACATAAAACTACTTTATAAAAAAGTTAAAGAATAATTATGACTAGGATTCAAGTAATATGTTTGGACACAAAATGGATTAAAGTTTTATTGTCCTTTAGAGATGATCTCACTTATTACTACTACAAATAATAAGGATATATGGAAAACTTATTGTACACGTTCAACATTTGTCAGAATCTACTTATAACCTTGATTTGTTAGGCCCGATTCAAAGTTTTTAAAATGAAACCCCAATTCATCAATCCATAACTCATTTCACACGCTCCAACCATTGTACCCATTCGATTCAAAAACCAAAATTTTGCCTAAATTCAAACTTCCTAAGCAAGATTTTAGTGTATTTAAGTGATTTCCATCTTAATCGCATTTCGTTCAACCTAAAAGAAAGCAAATTTAAGAGTGTAGAGTCATACTAATGCTTGAGCAAGGGAATTTCGAGTGTAAACTTCGAAGAGAGATTTAAGGGAGTTCATGAACTTGTACCTTGAGGGATTCACTCTAAAAAAGTTAATCACAGAGAAACCCTGGCTTTTGAAATTGGAAGTTTTTGGTTTTTTATGAATTTTTGAACATTTTTATTTGATTTCGAGAATTATTTTTATTGAAATTAGTTTTACCATTGACAAATGATTCCATTTATTTCAATATAATAGAAATAGTGAATATGATGATTTTTGGTTTACAAAGCATGATTTATGGAATTTTGGTATTTATCGATTCAAAGATTTTTTATATACAATTGGTTTGAAATTAAGTTTCAAATGATTTTAAGAGTGTGTTTTGTTTTAGAAATACTTGAGTTTATCTTAAGACTGTTTCATGTTATGAAAGTTTTGGAAAACTGAATATAAGTTTATAATGAGTAATAATTTTGATGTCGGTTATTTTATTTAAGTTTTCAATTTATTTTCAAACTAGCTTTTCAAATGAGTTTCTCCTTGATTAAGTAGAGTTATTTTGAATTTTACTAAATTGTTTCCAACAAATTGTTTTAAACGGTTTACAAGTTTAAATCTCTATTTGGACTTTTTTATTTGACTAATGGCCAGAAGTGGAAGAGGTATAATTCAAACAGAGGATAAAGGAAAGGCAGTAGTAATAGCAAAACCCAAAACTAAATCCAAAGTTCAACCTACACCAATTAGGCCAACGAGAATTTCAATTAATAATCTTAGATTTAGACCACACTAAGAACCAACTCCTCCAATAGAATATATTGATGATTTAGAAGGAGAGGGAGTTGAGGAGAATCCATAAGTTACTTATAATGTGGATGATTTAGTAACTACTAAAGCTCTTGCTAAAATAAAGAGCAATATTAGGAAAAATAGAAAAGTGATCCCAAAGAGAGGATTCAATGTAAATAATGAATTGAAGTACGAGCTTAGGATTTTAAACCTAATAAGGGAAAGGAATTGGGGATTATTGATGAAGGACTATAATCATGATGATTATGAAGGTATTCTTAGAGAGATGGGTTGTGAAATTTTGGTTTAAGAATTTTAAGCTAATGGACATGAAAATGAGAATAAAACTGTATCCATGATTAGAAGAAAGCTAGTGGATTATTTTCTTGAAAGAATAAACCAGTATTTCAGATTTCTTGAATTCTATAAAAGAGAGAATAATGATTACTTAAAACAGAGTATGCGATTAAGCATGGATTTACCTACGAGACAATTAAGAGTGGATTAAAAGTGATCCCGGGAGATGGATTTACTCCGAATAAGGATGAGTATCCCAGGCGCATTACAACAAAGATTTTTTTAGGAAAGTCGCAAATACATGGAATTACTTAATTAATGCATGCCTGTAGCCGAGTTTTCAATATTATGAAGTTGTGAATTACAATGCGACTTTGTTTTATCATATTGTTCAAGGGTTAAGATATATTGATGCTGGTAAGGTCATTTATGATGCGATTAGAAATGCCATGACCATGAGAAAGAATGAAGGATTACTTTTTCCCTTAATGATTATAGAATTTTATAGATAAGACCGAGTTCTAGTTGTAGGTCTTGAGATGAGTTTTTTTCCTAACACGACTATCAATGATGCCTACATAACAAGCTCCAAACAAGTGAAACACTATGTGGATTCAGAGGAAAAAAGAGAGAAAACATAAATACTCAGAAGAAAGAAAATAAATACAAGCAGAAAATATCTAAGTTTTCGAATAAATGCAAACTACTACATGTAATGAAAGAAAAAATCAGAGTTCATAACTACCTATTGAGGATTATACTGGCATATACACAGACGAAATAGAGTTGGCCATGAAGTAATCAATTCTGCGAAACCATATGCATACTCTAACGAATCAAGGTTTTATGTTTCGGAACCAAATAGAAATAGTAAGGAGTTTGCATGCTTTTAAAAGAAGAATGGAAAAAAAAAATGCAAAAAATATAAGCTAAGTTTCTACACCATCTACCAGATTGAGATTACTAAATGAAGGAGTTTTTTCAGATAGAATTCTAGGGATTGAAATGGACAGCAGACTATACAATCCTACAGCAAGTTATGAATCTCAACAACATGATCAAGGGGATGGTGGTGATGATGCGACTTTTGAAATGCGATTCTGATTTATTTTCTTCTCTGATTTATTATGTCTGAGTGATCTTACGTAAGGTATTGGTTTGTAATATGATACTGTGATCTATAATCTATGATATTGTGATATTATGGTTTAATTGTATTTATGTTTGATGTGATAGGATACATTATTACTGTTGATGATGATTAGTAATTTATTTTTATCGTGTTTTCTTACTTTATGGAAAATTTATTCATTTGATAATTTATTCATTTTTATTTTATTTAGTTCGTTTATGCTTTACGAGGTATATTTGTTTTGTTTGAAATTCGACTTAATTTTTAAAACTTGAGGATACGATTTGCAATGAGTTTAGGAGTATTAAGGTGAAATGAAGTATAAAGAAGCAAAGTATGGAGGCCTCGAGTTGTAGAATCTATTTATTTAACATTCAAAGTTGACTGAAATTTATCAAATTTTCGAAAATACTAGTAATATTTCTTCATTTTAGTTTATTTAGTTAGAAAATATGAATTGAATATAATTTGGACTTAAATAGAAATTATCTTTTTACTATAAATGAAAATAGAAATATTATTATAGAAAGGAATTGGTATACCTTATTCGACTTACATAGATTGTGTATACACTAGAATAATTTATAGGGATTGATTGCTTTTGTTAGATAGTATAGTGGGTAGAAGATTGAGATAAAAGTGCAAGATAAACAAGATAGATTTGGAATAATCATGTTATACAAAGATTATTTGTAAAGTATTATATATAATGAAAAGAACCTAAGCCACAATTAAGGGAAAAAATAAGAAATTAGCCAATAAAACTTAGTTGAAAAAAAAAGTTCCTTAACTATAGTGAAAGTGAGAATTGCTAACAAGTGTTTTTAAATGAAAAATAGAGAGACCCAAAGATTCCAAAGGAAATAGAGTTGGGAATCTAATGGTGGAAAAAATGTGAGAAAAAATTCCTATAAAAATAATAATGGTATCCAAAGGAAATGGAGCATGGAACCGTAGGATTGAATAGAAGAAGAATAATATGTGTGGAAGAAAGAGAAAAAAAAAGGTATAGAAAATGGAAGAATGTTTATAAATAAAAACTCTTTAAAATAAAAGATTTAGCTTTAGTGCTTATAGCTAAGTTGAGTGAAGTATCTTTTTTTCCAACATTCCAACAAATGAACGTGATAATGAATGGTGTCTTAAAAAAATCACCATCAACTTTGATTGTAGTGGTATTTTTAAATACAACAACAACAACAACAACAACAACAACAACAACAACAACAACAACAACAACCTACAACATAGCCTCAATCTCAAATTAACTGGGGTCGGCTACATGGATTAAACTTTTCCATTGTGCTCGATTAAGTACAATTAATGGTGAGCTTTGCATAGTGGTATTTTTAAATATTGTTCGAAATTGAGATTGAATTAGTGATTTTTGTATCTTCGGATTCTATATTGGTCATCATAAGCTTGATGCTTGTCAGTAGATATTGAGAAAACCTATATTGCACAACGAGGCTTTTGTTGTCAAATAAGGGGTTGTTCTTTAAATCTCTTTATTCTATCATAATTTTTGTTTGCACGAGGATTATACATTTCTATCTATTGATCACTTATGTTTGAGAAAAAAATAGAATAATTATGAAATCAGAATAAGGAACAAAAAGAGAATATAATTGAGACTATTCCTTTGCTCGAGACATTAAAGTTGAGTTTAGGGATATTTGATAAGTCAATAATTAGATAGTGTTTTATAGTGTATTTTAAGGTGATTTTGCATATAAAGGTTATATTACACCAGGTTTTCTCTTGTTTTTGTGATTTCATGTTATATTAAGGTTATGTGAAGAAAAGGAAAGAAAAGCAAAAAAAAAGTAAAGAATTCAATCAAATGGAGAGAGACACAGCGAATTAGTAACGAATCAGAAAATGAGCTAGGATTCACTGCCAGCGATTCAACAACAAATCAGGAATATACTAGGAATCGCTACCCAAATCCGTGAACTGCAAAGACATATTTCTAATGATTTTCACAGTGAATCAACATAGATAGAGGATTTGGTCATAAATTGTTGAAGTCGACTACGAGAATATTGGATTAAAATAAGGAATTTTAGTTAGATTGGGATATGTGCTAATTAAAATAATATATATATATATATGAACCATAGGCTTCGAAACTAATTGCTCTTGATTAGTTTAAGTGGTCGTTGATTACTTTTAAAGCCATTGATTAATTTTAGATTTATTTTAATTGTTTTTGTTTTGAAAATTCATTAGAGATTCAAGTATTCAATAAAAGGTATTTTTATTAAAGTCTTTTATTTACTTTATTGCAATGTTTATTTTGAATATGTGTGAGCAGTTTATTAATCTAAACAAATTCCAAATATGAACTTTAACTGTTTTGCAATGTAGTCATAATGAAGAAAAAATTGTACTCAATGCTTTAAATTTAATCATATACATCAATTCATGATTTTAATAGATTTGTTTTTGCGCACTATAATCAAGAAACTTTCTATTAGATGCATAGTCTAGAATGTGTATTACGATATTTAGTTTCTAAATCTAATGTAAGTAGTAACTAAGATTAATTTAAAAGGTCTTTATTGTATATATGTCTTAGGTGAATTGTATTTTAGGTTTGATTTTGATATGGCTAATTCTGATAATATTGACTTGGTAGTAAGAAGTTTTAATAGAGTGTAATTATGTTTTATTATTACTAATTATCTTTGAGCTTTCGAAGGATTAATGGTAATAAAATTAGAATATGGCTTTTCTTTATATAAGGAAAATCGATGGCTTAATAAAGGTTATCAATCTTACTTATGATTTAGTTTTAATGATTCTAGAATACTTTATGATATTATGCTAGTATGATTATGACTATACTTTAATTAATATGTTCGGTTTCAAAATGGTTTATATTTTATTGTTTTTGACATATGTTTAAATATTTTATATTGATTTTATTTTATTTGAATTGAATTTAGAATACAACAACAACAACAACATAGCCTCAGTCCCAAATTAACTGGGGTCGGCTACATGGATCAAACTTTTCCATTGTGCTCGATTAAGTGTAATTGATGGTGAGCTTTGCAAACTTGAATTGAATTTAGAATATTTAGCGAATTTGAATTGTGTTAGTTTAAATTAGTTTAATTAGTTTAATTGATTGACATAGTTTGATTACATAATTTTAATTATCACTTTAATTAAATCGATTAAATTAAATTAAATTAACAAATACTTTGGAAAATCATTTTTCTTAGGAAGTTTGTAAAATCCTTGTGGAGACGATAATACTTACCAATATTACAAATAATAGGAGTATACGTGAAACTTATTGTATACGATCAACACTTGTCAGTAACCCACATGGCCAATTTCTTAGTGGTGAAAGTCCCTTTTGCATTTAATATTATTCTTGGAATAACTTGCTTGAACTTGTTCAGGGCCATTCCTTCAACCTACTATCTAAATATAAATTTCCCTACCCTTGGCGAGATTCAGGAAGTGAAAAGACCAAAAAATGGCAAGGACTTATTACTTCATGACTTTTAAATCTTGCAAATCAGGAGGCGAGGTCCTCCTTCTCGATTCTTTAGAGCCAAGTAAGCAAAAAAACCTAGACCAACTCCAGCAGAAGAACTAGTCTTAGTGTTTTCAGATGAAGAAGACTAACAAAAAGTTATTTTCATGGGCTCAAACCTGGATCAACAAACATTTATAAAGATCATTTAATTTCTTATTGATAATAAGGATGTATTTGCATAGGCAATAGATGACATGCCTGAAATAGACTCAAATGTCATCACTTATCGACTCATTGTTGATGTAAAAAGAAAGTCAATGAATTGAAAGTAAAGTTTGTTTGCCCATGAAAGATAGAGATCCATCAGTGAACTGGTGGACAAGTTATTGAAGGCTAACATAATAAGAGAAGTCCAAATCCATAATGGATTTCTAACTTCGTCATAGTCAAAACACAAAATGGAAAATGGAGAATGTGTATTGACTTTATGAATATCAATTAAGCATTCCCTAAAGAGTACTTTCATATACCAAAAATAGGCATTCTTATAGATACTATTGCAGGCTATGAATTGCTTACATTTATGGAAGCCTTTAGTGGGTACAATCAGATTCAAATGGAAAAGTCAGGTATGCCAAATATATCTTTCATCGTTGAGCATGGTTTATATTGATATAAAAAGATGTTTCTCTTGAGAAATTCCAAAACTACATAGCAGAGATTAGTGAACTATATATTCGAACTCGTGATATGGTCGAAAATGAAAGTATGCATTGATGATATGTTAGTAAAGATTATTTCAATGGGCAATTATTATTGAGTTTTTGGGTTCATACGCAGCGAAAAAAAAAAAAAAAAAAAAACCTGAAAAACCCCAACAGGATCGAAAATAAGTTCCATTAAACTAAATCTACGAAATTAAATCATACCTTATTCCATGATTTTCTTTTCTGATTGTTCGATTTCCAAGACGTTCAAGTGTGCTTCCTTTATCAGGAATCCACACATGAACGGTGACCACAATTTGGAGTGTTGTCCCCGAGGGAGATTAAAATAATTTTTCTTTCTCTCCTTAAATCCAGAGAACTCAAAAATTGTAAAACGATAATCTTATTTCATTTTTAAGGTTTCACCCTTTATTTATATGTGTAGATAAGCCCTCACTTAAAATCATATTCGGGATACAACTATTGTATTTAGGCAGTTTAAGCAAATTACACATACGCCCCCATTAATAAGTTATCATATAACAAATTGTAGGAGTTATTATGCATGAGTTTTATTATATAAAATTCATTACTCTGGACCAATTGAAATTATGCAAAGCCATTCTTTGTGTGAGACAAAATAGGTTCATGTAACGTTGCCAGTGAACCAAAAACCATTTTAGTACACAAGTCATAAGCAAACTCTAGCAAGGTATTATGACTACCCAAGTAGCATGAATATCAACATAGATAGAGCCTAATTAATAACATATATCATATCCTTTTATCGTGCGATATTCTTTCATTTAACATAAGGCATGGAAAGTCACCCTTAATGTTCAATCGTACTAGTCTCGATCTTTAGGTAAACTGAAAAACATCCAAGTGACATTAATCATATCAATTCATATGGACTTGGTCATTATCAGTCTATCTCATCGAGGAATCCACTGATATCTCTCTATATGAAGGTTACAAATTTTATCATGATTACACACCGTCACATATTATTCGGTTAAAGACAACATTTGATTGTGTCAAATTATCATGCTCCTAATATTGAAGACTATGGTAATCTCAAGTCGAAGAACTAAATGATATACCTATCATGAGTAACAACTATGACTTAATCCATGTGGTGTTCTCATAGCGGGTCGGTAAGGTACCTTATTCCCTAACAAGTATTCATGATCTTGATTCGTATCGCTATACGCATAATCATCACATGACCATCAATCAAGATTCGCACTAGTCTTAATTCATTATAGTTCCCGGTATAATGATCGACTATGGACATTTAGGATATTTCAACATATACCCATAGATCTTACTATAAGGTGAACATCAAATCACTTATAATAAAACAACAAATAAAACTTCTATTTTATTAACTAAAATTATAAGATAAACAATGTTTGTAGATTGACCTGGGGTACATGCCCTGACAATTATGTGGATTGTTTTTTGAAGGTATTTTCATATCTTACGATTGTACACGATGAAAACCAACCTAGCAAAGTGTTCCTTTAGAGTGGCTTCGACTAAATTTATGGGCTTCATGTTTACAAAAACATGGGTAGAAGCAAATTCAGAAAAAAAAAAAAAAAAAAAAAAAACAAAGCACTGATAGACATGTTCCCTCCAAAAAATGTCAAAGAAATTTAGAGGATGTGATAAGTTAGTTTTTATAAGTTTTTAGTATTTTATTTTAATGTGTTTAATATAGAAAGTCTCTAAAATATATATTTAATTATATTTATTGGTCATTTTCAGATGAAACAGAGTACGCAGTTGAATTCGGAGTGAAACAATAATCAAAATTGAGTATTTAAATAAATTAATTAGATGTCCGAAGATTTGTCTCGAGTTACGTGTTGCGCAGTGGGTAAAATAGGAGACAGCGGACCAAATAATATAGGGGAGTGACACTATAAAGTCACTTGGAAACAACTACTGCTAGATTGCCTCGAGATGCATGCATCACGATCACCCACATAAATGCACAAACCATGCATTTTCTTCTCTTTCAGTACCACGTGTCGCCTCCCTATTCGTCCACAATGTCATACGGTAGCTCACCACCAATCTGATGCAGCCACAAGGCGTCAATATGTCTTCAAGCAAAACCATTTCTCTCCTTGCCTCAGCCGCCATCAGCTCGTCCTCGAGATCCGTGCTGCCACACTTTCCCACTATTTCATTCAAGTTCGTGCGACTCAATTAAACTAGTGCCTCCTACATCAAGGTGTCAATCATCCAGCTCTCCACTACACCAATGCAGCTCGATCAGCCAATCTTCTTATGCCACGTTAGCGTTATAGTCAAGCGGGCCTATCACACGCTGCCAAGTGTCCAGAACCTACTTTCGAGCCAAACATTAGGCATAGATGCTCCTCGGCGCACCTGTTACAAGACCAACCCCCAAAATTAGTTTCTCTCACCTACATAGAGCAATTTTTAGTGGGTTTTTCATATTAGGAACCAGGGTATTCATCCGAGGAGTCAACATTGGAGCCGCCACATATAACTTTTCATACTCGGTGATTGTAAAGACCATGTCTGGCTAATCAAATCATCACCTAGGTCGGAGGGGAAACAAGTGGGATTCTTGATTCATGGCATAAAATTGTGAGATCTATGATTTTTATTTAATTTAATTTAATTTCTCCTATTTCATTATTGTTGATTTTAAGGATTATGATTTAGATCTAGAGTGTGTATATGGACATTGCATGCTTTTAGGTGGACAATCTATAGTTAATTGTACCATTTGTATTCATAATTGTACTTTTGGACCAATAAAGTGACGAATAATCACCCATTTGTCATAAAACCCTTTCAATTCGTGAGTGTGCAACAATTGAATCTAGGTTAAACCTGAAGTGGACACGATTCGATTATTTAGGATTAGCATTACCATAGATCCTTATTGTTGTGGTTAGTGTGTTAAACCCGATTGGCGATGTCTAGGGTTATGCATTAATTAGGGAAGTAGTTAGTGGCGGACGTCCTAGATGTCGAGATAGGGGAATTAGGAATTTCTAACTGACGTCAATTTTCTATAGCTAATCTAGGAGAACTTGAATTAATAACTTTTTGAAAAGATTGAGGACCATAATATGCCTTTGAATCTTTATTCTTGCTTATGGAACCGTAGACCTAGGTGTTTTTTTCTAATTGATATTATCTTTTTTGAACTTTACATTTTTGCTAGTTTAGTTAACTATTTCCTTGAACTTTCTAAAAACACTCCATTTTTAGTCGACTTAGAGTAAAACTCAAGCCCCGTGGATTCGACCTCGTATTTACCATTGCTACACCCTTGTGGTTGGTATCTCCATTGCGAGTTATATTTAGCAAGCACAACATTTGATCAAATTTTGGCGTCGTTACAAGGGACTTAGTCCTTACTCTGAGTTTAGTTTTTTTTCGTTTTTTTCATAGTTTTATGCTACCACACCTCACTCACTCAAAATCGATTGGTTCACTATTTACCTTTCGATCCTGAACCGGATAGAACATTTCATATGTGGATTATAGAGACCCGACTTAGGCAACAACAAGGCAAAAATCCTCTAAACATGGCTGAAAATCGCCAAATCGCTATGGGGCACGCTAATTAAGTGCTTCAAGCTCTTTTGGCGAAACGACCCCTCTGCATCAACTATCCTGATAATGCTAGAGATTTTGAGTTGATGTTTGGGTTTATTCATCTCCTACCATCCTTTCATTGTGGCAAGAATGAAGACCCTGTTACTTTCCTGAAGGAGTTTCAAACTAACTGCAAGTCAATGAGACCTTCAAATGCTGATGAGGACACGATTGAGCATAGATCTTTTCCATTTTACCTTAAGAACAAAGCCAAGGAATGGCTTTTCTACCTTTTGCCTGGCAGCATTAACTTCTGGAATGAGATGACAACTGTGTTTTTAAACGAGTACTTCCCTGATGATAGAGTTGCTCAGCTCATCAAGGATATATGCAGCATCAAAATGAAGTCAAGTGAGTTATTTGGTGCATATTAATATCACTATGAGTGATTAATTGCTAGTTTCCTACAGCATGGCCACTATGAGAAGGTTATAGCTCATTTCTTCTATGTTGGCATGTCGCCCATAGAACAACGCATGATTGATAATACGTGAAGGGCTCGCATTCAAGATAAAAATCCTGCATAAGTAAAGCAACCGTATGAGGATGTCGCATAGCAATCACTCCTTTATGGTGATCTTGATGCTACTACTTACCGAAGTCTGACTGTAGGGATTGTCTCAAGTTCTATTAACCAAAAAATTGACCAACTAACATTCATGATGTAATGTCTCCTCTACTCTATCAAAGTGCAAGTAAAAGCTTATAGCTTTTTTGCTACCACAAATCGTGTAACTGATGAATTTCTTACTCTCTTTAAAGACAATCAATAGGCCAATGCCATGGGTAATCAATTCCAGGGACCACCTAGAGTCCCATTTCAGAATACATACAATCACGCAGAGAGGAACAACCCAAATTTTATTTACGGGCCTCAAAATTAGAACTACCATAACTTCTTCTAAAGAGGGCGACCGTTGCCTACACCTTCCAATAATTCCTTTTCACTTGAGGATATGTTCAAAGCTCTTATGGCTCAACAGAGCCAATTTATGAGTGAGATGGTTCAATTCAAGGCTACCACTAAAGAATCCATCAATGAAACCAAATCGGCAATCTGAACACTTCAAGTTCAAATTGACCAAAAGACAAAACGAAGTGGATGTCTCGTAGATAGGGGAAAGATGCCTTCGCAACCTTACTCGAATCCTAACGCGAGTGCTAATGTAGTTACAGTCTAAAGCAGTAAAGAGCTAAAGGGACGCAAAAGGAACAATGGGAATGCCAAAGACCAGGCAAATGAGGAAGAACATGAGTTAGTAATGACTCCGTCTGTCCCTAAATAGATGGTGACTACTCAAAAGGAAGCACCACCCACATTCAAGGTCAAACCTCATTTTCCATAACGACTCATCCTAGATAGGAAAAAAGAGGAAGAGAAAGAAATTCTTGAGACCTTTCGGCAAGTGGAAATCAATATTCCACTCCTCGACACTCTGAAGCAAGTCCTTGATGGGGCATGTGCCCTAGGTCAATCCATTAACTGTCTTTATGAATACTTTTAGTTAATAAAAATAGAGGATTTCATTTGCTGTTTATTATAATTAATTTGCATGTTTACATTATAATAAGATCCATGGGTATTTACATAAATATCCTAAATGTCCCTAGTCGATCATTATCCTGGGAACTATAATGAATTAAGACTAGTGTGAGTCTTGATTGATGATCATATGATGATTATACGTATAGGGATACGAATCAAGATCACGAGTACTTGTTAGGGAACAAAGTACTTTGGACCGACCCCAGCTATGAGAACATAACATGGATTAAGTCATAGTTGTTTCTCATGATAGGTATATATTCCAGTCCTCGACTTGAGATTACCGAGACTTCAACATTAGGAACACAAGTGATTTGACACAATCAAACGTTGTCTTTAACCTGACAATTATAAAGGTTGTGATTGGTTACTTGTGTGAGCAATGTGATGAAGTTGTGTAATCGAGATAGAATTTGTCCCTCTCATATAAAGAGAGATATCTAGTGGATCCCTCGATGTGTTAGACTCGTTAAAAGGCCTAGTCTAAGTGAATTGATATTGATCAATGTCACTTGGATGTTTTCATCTACCTAGAGATCGAGACTAGTACGATTGAACATGTTGGATGACAATTCCATGCCTTATGTTTGATCAAAAGGATATCGTGTGACAAAAGGATGTTATATACATTATTGATTAGGTTGTATCGATTTGATATTCGTATTTACTTGGGTAGTCATAATGTCTTGCTAGAGGCGCTTATGACTTGTATACCAAAATGTGTTTTGGTATACGCGCCAACGTTGTATGAGCCTATTGGGTCGCACACTAAGAATGGTTTTGCGAGATTTTAAGACGATTCAGAAAAACGAATTTTATGTGATAAAATTCATGACAGAAACGTCCTTGTGGTGTATTACACTTATACTTCTTTAAGTAAGGGTATATGTGTAATTTACTTAAACGTCTATATACAAGAGTTGTATAAATAGACGTTTTAAGTTAGAATACACTAACGAAATATCAAAAGGCCAAAACTCCTTTTTCGTTTAAGAAACGACTTAGGGTTTTTGGTATGCTCGATCGTTTTGGAGAGATTCAAAAGGTTTGGCATTCTCTCGACGCTAGCACTTCGAATCTCGGCCGCCATTCGTGTGTGGACTGCTGATAGAGGGCGTTCGTCGTTGGCAGCGCCTTAGAGATCGATCAACCTTCTGAAAGGTATATTGCGATTGAGGTATGATTAAGTTTTTCATGGTTTAAACGTTTTTAATGGAATTAGATTCGGATCCTGTTGGGGTTTTTGTCAAAATTGTTTTGTAATCTCCGCTGCGTATGAACCCCAAAACCCAACAAAGTGGTATCGAGCCATCAAGTTCGATTCCATTAAATTCATTGCATGTTTTCTTCTGATATATACATGATATATGATTGAAAGCATGTTAATAGTTGATGTATTTGTGATATACATAAGTTTTCTATGAGATTTATTATCATGTTTTGTGTATATGATACATATATTCGTGATTTAATTGAAATTTGTTTCGTACATGCTAATAACCATGTTAGGTTAATTTGAATAATTTTAATGAATTGAGTTTCGTGTTCTATGATCCATGATACTATTAGGTTCGATTGGGATAGTAGTTCATGATTCAATTACATGTTTGTGATTATTTGGATGAAGACCGAAATTGCAAATAATTAATTTTCGAAATTATTTATTTATAAATAATTAATTTTCGAAATTATTTATTTGAAAATAATTAATTTTCGAAATTATTTATTTATCTTGTTATATCTATTTTGTTATGAAGTTTCTATTTTATAAAGATAGATAACAAATTAGAATATGAGATAAATATCGAGAATCTTGTTATTGGTGATATACTAGGATTCAAATATCTTAAATTCAAAATAAATAATTAATTTTCAAAATTAACTATTTATATTGTTATATATATTTTGTTATGAAGTTTCTATTTGATAAAGATAGATAACAAATTAGAATATGAGATAAATATCAAGAATCTTGTTATTGGTGATATGCTAGGATTCAAATATCTCAAGTCCTAATTGGATTAGGATAAGATTAGTCCTAATAGGATTAGGATAAGATTAGTCCTAATTGGATTAGGATAAGATAAGTCCTAATTGGATTAGGATAAGATTAGTCCTAATAGGATTAGGATAAGATTAGTCCTAATTGGATTAGGATAAGATAAGTCCTAATTGGATTAGGATAAGATTAGTCCTAATAGGATTAGGATAAGATAAGTCCTAATTGGATTAGGATAAGATAAGTCCTAATTGGATTAGGATAAGATTAGTCCTAATTGGATTAGGATAAGATGATTAGTTAGATGTGGGCCCGAGTTAATTAAAATGTTTTAATTGACTTAATTTCGGATAAATTAAGGGGTTAATTTATGACAATAAAATCAGCGAAAATTACGATTTTCTATAGCGAGTTTTAATTTTCGGTATTGAGATTCGTCTTCTAAAAAAAAAAAAAAAAAAAAAAAAAAAAAAAAAAAAAAATCTCCAAATTGTTTAGTGATTGAACAAATCAATAAAATATATGCTATTTCATTGTTTACATAAAATCACTAAAACTGAATAAAATCCCTCTATTAAATTTTAAGTCTCGAGCCATCCATTTTAAACACTTGTCAAGGCCTCGATCACACTAATATAGTTTCAGCCATAGTTGGGTGTATTGTGTTATCTTGGTGAGACAAGTTGGGGTAAGAGTTACCTTAATGTTTAAAATGGGCCGACTTGATAAAGCCATCAAAATAGTTTTGAGCTTTAGGCAAATGATGAGATAAAAACATGCTAAGACATAAGATGTCTCATATCTCATAAAAGGATCTAAAAATTACATAAGATGTAATTGGTAATCATTACCTACCTAAATAATCTAGTTCTCGTGTTTCATGCCATAGTCACATGTCACGTAATTAGGTGAAATATGGATTTTAGTCCCCTAAATAAACAAGACGTTTTAGGAGGGTTGTTAATTTAGTGGGAGTCTATTCCTCTATGCTAAAATAAACTTTGCATAATCTTTATTGTAGATCAATGACCTCTTCAAGTAACAATAATCCCCTGTCATCACGCGATCCATCCTTGAGAAGGATAAGCTATCTGGACTAACTTTCTTGATCGGTTCAAAAACTTGAGAATTGTTCTTAAGCATGAACGCAAGTTGTATGTCCTGGATGCTTTAATCCCCGAGGACCCACCACCAATGCTACGAAAGTTTGTGAAGGATGCGCATAATAAGCATATCAACGATTCTACGATGTTGCATGTATTATGTTGGCAACTATGGTTCCCGAACTTCGAAGGACATGGAACTAATGGAAGCCTACGACATGGCTATAACGCTGAAGAAATGTTCCAATGAGCAAGCTAGGCAAGAAAGGTTCGAGACAGTCAAAAACCTACATTCTTGCAAGATGACTGAGGGTGCGTCAGTTAGTCCTCATGTTCTGAAGATGAAGGGCTATGTTGACCAGCTTGATAGACTCGGATTCCCCATAAGCCAAGAGTTGGCTACGGATTTGATCCTAAATTCATTACCAGAAAGTTACTCACAATTTGTGATGAACTACAATATGAATAATATGGAGAAATCAATTTCAGAGTTGCATTTGATGCTCAAAACTGCTGAACAAAATATCAAGAAACCCTCTAGCAATATATTGATGGTCTAAAAGGGAAAGGGAATGAAGAAGAAAAGCAAAGGCAAGGCTAGAGTTGCCAAGGCTGTTGCTGCACCTGCGCAAAGCCTATGAAACAAGTCAAGCCCCAGCCTGTTCTTGCTTTAAAACACCCAAAAGAAAAAGGAAGAAAATTGTCATTTCTGTAATCAAACCTATCTTTGGCATTGTCGTCTCGGGCACATAAACGAGAAACGCATAACGAAGCTCCATAAAGATGGGCTTCTTGATTCATTTGATTTAGAAACATATGAAACGTGCGTATCTTGTTTACTAGGCAAGATGACTGAAAGTCCCTTTACTGGATACAGTGAAAGGGCAAGTGATTTATTGGGTCAATACATACCGATGTATGCGGTCCTATAAACACAATGGCTAGAAAAGGCTATCAGTACTTCATTACATTTACCGATGATTTCAAAGCAGATATGGTTATGTATATCTTATGAAACATAAAGATGAATCATTTGAGATGTTTCGAACGTTTCAAAATGAAGTGCAGAATCAACTTGGTAAAACTATCAAAACACTTCGATTAGATCGAGGTGGTGAATATTCAAGCCAAGAATTTGATGATCATCTTAGAAATTGTGGGATTGTCTCCCAATTGACTCCACTAGCAACTCCACAATGGAATGGAGTTTCTGAAAGGAGAAATCGAACCTTATTAGATATGGTTCGATCTATGATGAGTCAGGCAGATCTTCCATTATCCTTTTGGGGTTATGCATTACAAACTGCAACTTTCACTCTAAATCGAGTTCCTTCTAAAGCGGTTGATAAAACATCATATGAGATATGGTACGGGAAGAGACCTAGTTTATCTTTTCTTAAGATTTGGGGTTGTGAGGCTTACGTAAAGCGACAAGTCTAAGAAAAACTAGCACCTAAATCTGACAATGTTTATTTGTGGGGTATCCTAAGGAAACAAAAGGATATTACTTTTATAATCCCGCTGAGAACAAAGTGTTTGTTGCTCGATATGGTGCCTTTATGGAAAAAACAGTTTATTTCAAAAGACACTAGTGGGGGAGAAATAAATCTTGAAGAAGTTCAAGAATCACATATAAACACTAAACCGCTACTGGAAGTTCAACAACGTTCTGAACCAGTTGAACCTCCGCAAGTGACACAAGGCCCACGTAAATCTAGTAGGGTAAGACATGAGCTAGAGAGATTCGGATTTTTCACTACTGATAGTCGTGATGTGTTGCTTATGGATCAAAATGAGCCCACCACTTATCATGAGGCTATGTCTGGACCAGACTCAGATAAATGGCTAAGTGCCATGAACTCTGAGATGCAATCCATGTATGATAACCAAGTTTGGAACTTGGTTGATTTACCCTGAAGGTGGTAAGACCATTGGATGTAAATGAGTTTTCAAGAAGAAAAACTGACATGGATGGCAAAGTGCATACTTTTAAAGCAAGACTTGTAGCAAAAGGTTTCAGCGGACTCAAGGTGTTGATTATGATGAAACTTTTTCGCCGAGAGCCATGCTTAAATCTATAAGAATTTTAATTGCCATTGCTGCATATTATGACTATGAAATATGGCAAATGGATGTAAAAATAGCATTTCTTAATGGAAAGCTTTGCTTGAGGACGTGTATATGACACAACTTTGAAGGTTTTATACATCCCGAGAATTCTAGGAAGGTATGCAAGCTTCAAAGATCCATTTATGGATTAAAGCAAGCTTCTCGGAGTTGGAATCTTCGTTTTGATGAAGCAATCAAGGATTTTGGTTTTATTAAGAATGAAGATGAGCCTTGTGTATACAAGAAGGTCGGTGGGAGTGTAGTTATTTTTCTGCATACTTGTATGTTGATGATATATTACTCATTGGAAATGACATCCCAACATTGCGGAATGTCAAGTCTTGGTTAGGGAAGTGTTTCTCAATGAAAGACTTAGGAGATGCACTATATCCTAGGGATAAAGATCTATAGGGATAGATCTAAAAGGCTAATCGGTCTAAGTCGAGTGCTTACATAGACAAGGTGCTTGAATAGGTTCGGTTGCAAGACTCTAAAAGAGGATTGTTGCCAATGTCTCATGGGATAAGTCTCAAGAAGACTCAATGTCCTAAGACAAATGATGAGCGAGACCGTATGAATAAGATTCCATATGGATCAGCTATTGGATCTATCATGTATGCCATGTTATGCACTCGACTGATGTATCATATGCTTTGAGCACTACAAGCAGATATCGATCGATCCAGGTGAGAGTCACTGGATAGCGATAAAGAACATCCTTAAGTACTTAAGAAGGACTAAGGAAGTGTTCTTGGTCTATGGAGGTTTTGAAAATGATCTAGTTGTAAATGGTTACACAGATGCGAGTTTTCAAACTGATATAGATGATTTTAGATCGCAGTCTGGATATGTGTTTACTTTGAATGGGGTGCAAGAAGTCGGAAAAGTTCGAAGCAAGAGAGCGTGGCGAGATTCTACAACGAAAGTGAGTATATTGCGGCGTCCGTCTGATGCAAAGAAAGGAGGCGCTTTGGATCAAAAAGTTCATTTCGAACTAGGTGTGGTTCCGAGTATTGATAACCTGTTTGTTTGTATTGTGACAATAACGGGGCAATAGCACAGCCAAGGAACCTAGATCACACCACAGATCCAAACATATACTCGAGCGTTTTCATCTCATCGAGAGAAATTATTGAGAGGGAGACGTAAAGATTTGCGAGTACCTCATCAAGACAACATTGCGGATCCATTGACAAAAGCTCTTCCACAAGCAAAACATGATGGTCATGTTAGATCATTAGGCATTAGATGCATGTATGATTGGCCCTAGTGCAAGTGGGAGATGATGGGGCATGTGCCTAGGTCAATCCATTAACTGTCTTTATGAATACTTTTAGTTAATAAAAATAGAGGATTTCATTTGTTGTTTATTATAATTAATTTGCATGTTTACATTATAATAAGATCCATGGGTATTTACATAAATATCCTAAATGTCCCTAGTCGATCATTATACTTGGGAACTATAATGAATTAATACTAGTGTGAGTCTTGATTGATGATCATATGATGATTATACGTATAGGGATACGAATCAAGATCACGAGTACTTGTTAGGGAACAAAGTACTTGGACCGACCCGCTATGAGAACATAACATGGATTAAGTCATAGTTGTTTCTCATGATAGGTATATATTCCAGCCTCCGACTTGAGATTACCAGAGACTTCAACATTAGGAACACAAGTGATTTGACACAATCAAACGTTGTCTTTAACCGGACGATTATAAAGGTTGCGATTGGTTACTGTGTGAGCAATGTGATGAAGTTGTGTAATCGAGATAGAATTTGTCCATCTCATATAAAGAGAGATATCTAGTGGATCCTTCGATGTGTTAGACTGTTAAAAGGCCTAGTCTAAGTGAATTGATATTGATCAATGTCACTTGGATGTTTTCAGTCTACCTAGAGATTGAGACTAGTACGATTGAACATGTTGGATGACAATTCCATGCCTTATGTTTGATCAAAAGGATATCGTGTGACAAAAGGATGTTATATACATTATTGATTAGGTTGTATCGATTTGATATTCGTACGACTTGGGTAGTCATAATGTCTTGCTAGAGGCCGCTTATGACTTGTATACCAAAATGTGTTTTGGTACACGCCAACGTTGTATGAGCCTATTGGGTCGCACACTAAGAATGGTTTTGCGAGATTTTAAGACGATTCGAAAAAACGAATTTTATGTGATAAAATTCATGACGAAACGTCCTTGTGGTGTATTACACTTATACTTCGTAAGTAAGGGTATATGTGTAATTTACTTAAACGTCTATATACAAGAGTTGTATAAATAGACGTTTTAAGTTAGAATACACTAACGAAAGATCAAAAGGCCAAAACTCCTTTTCGTTTAAGAAACGACTTAGGGTTTTTGGTATGCTCGGATCGTTTTGGAGAGATTCAAAAGGTTTGGCATTCTCTCGACGCTAGCACTTCGAATCTCGGCCGCCGTTCGTGTGTGGACTGCTGATAGAGGGCGTTCGTCGTTGGCAGCGCCTTAGAGATCGATCAACCTTCTGAAAGGTATATTGCGATTGAGGTATGATTAAGTTTTTCATGGTTTAAACGTTTTTAATGGAATTAGATTCGGATCCTGTTGGGGTTTTTGTCAAAATTGTTTTGTAATCTCCGCTGCGTATGAACCCCAAAACCCAACAGTCATTAGGTATGCAAAGTTTCTTAAGGAACTATGCACTAACAAAGGGAAATTAAAAGGCAACGAAAAAGTCCAAATGGAAAAAATCGTCATGGCTATCCTACAGAAGAAGTTGTCTCCTAAATGTAAGGATCCTGAGATGTTCTCAGTGTCTTGTGTTATAGGTGATGTAAGCATTTAGAGGGCTATGTGCAACCGTGGCGTTTCCATTAATGTCATGCCATTGTCTATTTATGAGACATTGAATGTAGGCCAATTAAAGGAGATTGGTATTGTCATTCAATTAGTAGACAGTTCAGTTGTCAGACGCATCATCAGTGTTCTCAAGGATGTTCTAGTCCGAGTGAACGAGTTTGTGTTTCCTACTGACTTCTACGTGGAAGATATGAAGGAGGAACCATTCCCCAATGCTTCGTCAGTGCTCCTTGGACGTCCATTCTCGAAAACAGTGAAGACGAAGATAGATGTTGATGATCGATCTCTTACCATGGCGTTCGATGGTGAAGTCATCAAATTTAACATCTATGATGTGATGTGTGATAAGTTGGTATTAATAGGTATTTAGTACTATATTTTAATATATTTAATGTGAAAAGTCTCTAAAATATATATTTAATTATATTTATTAGTCATTTTTTGGTGAGATGCAGTGCGCGGTTGAATTCGTGGTAAAAGAAAATACTCAAAAATGAGTATTTACATGCATTGATGGGACACCAAATGATTTGCCTCGAGTTCCATGTTGCACAACGAGTAGAATAGGAGACAGCGGATTTTCGCCAATAGGTTGTTGCCACGTCAACTCGACTACGTCACAACATGCATCCAGCTTAACCATTTCATCTCCTCGCTCAACTACCCTTTGATCACACCTCAGGATGTGCGTAAGCAGCCACTCCCTGAATTTCACTGAGTTTGTGAGACTTTTATTCACGCCTTCTTGAGCGCGTCAGCAACTCCATGCTCAAGCACCTCACAACAGCTGCCACCAACTAATCAAGAGCCGCCACCTCAGCATACGGCAGACAAAATATCCTATCAGCTGTAGGCACATGGCGGACAGAAGTTTTTTACTTAAAAATAACCCATAGATGCTCCTTAGCGCACGAGTCACGAGGCCAATCCACAAAATTAATTTCTCTCACCTCCCGAGACCAATTTTTAGTAGTTTTAAATATTAGAAACTTTAGGTATTATATTTTTGGGGGAAACACTGACTAATATATTTTTAGCATCGACTTCTCTCGACGATTGCCTAGGTCGGTGAGGAAACAAGTCAGGATTATGGATTCCTGGCATATTATGTAAGATCTTTCATTTTGTTATTTAATTTAGTTTTATTTCTCCTATTTCATTATTGTTGATTTTAATGAAAATCTTTTAGTTACAGGGTATGTATAGGGCCAGTGCATGTTTTTAGGTGGACAATCTATAGTTATTTGGACTGATAATATAGGTGTAATTGTACATTTGGACCAATAAAGTGACGAGCACTCACCCATTGGTCGTAAAACCCTTTCGGTTCTTGAGTGTGCAACAATTGAATCTAGGTTAAACAGGAAGCGGATGCGATATATGGTTATTTAGGATTAGTGTTCCCATAGACCCATATTATTGCGGTTAATGTGTTAAACCCGATTGGCGGATGTCTAGGGTTATGCATTAATTAGGGAAGTAGTTAGTTGCGGACGTCTTGGCTATCGAGATTAAGGGATTGAGGAATTTTTGGCGAATGTCGATTTTCTATGGCCAATCTAGGAGAACTTAAATTAATAACATTTTGGGGATGATTGAAGACCATGATGTGCCATTGAATATTGATCCTGATTTGTGGAACTGTAGACCTAGGTGTTACTTAGGTGTTCATTAATTGTTTTCAAAGTTATTTTAATTATTTTATGTATTTAGTTTAATTAGATTAGTTAGGTAAATTATTTATTTTAAAACCCCCGATTTTTCCTTTTCGTTGTTTTTAACATTAGAAAAACCACCAATCTCCGTGGGATCGACCATTTGCCACTATTCTACAAAATAGTTGGTTTATGAGTTTATTTTATTGACACGTTCAGCACGCGTCAATGTGATGCCCTAATGACGTGTCTTTTGTGATGTGTACCATGGATTGCGTGGATCCATTCATTGAGCACGCTTTGCTCATGAGTGGCGATGATGAGGTGAAAGTGGTGTTAGAGAATCATTTCTACACTACTCGTATCATCCAGAATGTTATGACCCTCAATACTGATGCCGAGGATGCTATTTTAGAGTTGGATTCATTCCAACCCCTACCCCTAAATGTCTATTATTTAGAGTTGCTTACTATTGACTCCAATTTTTCTCCCTCCTTGGTTAAAGCTTCCACACTTAAGCTAAAGCCATTACCTGACTTACTGACTCAGACCAAGTCTAGCCAACAACGACTTTAAACTAAAGCTCTATTGAGAGGCAGCCCAAATTTTGATAAGTATTATTTTGTTTATTCATTTTAGTATTTTGTTATTCTTATGCATGAACTCGTATCATTTCCTTCTTCATATATTTATCATATTCTTTCACCCCTCTTATTTGTTTTCTACGTATAGACCTCTTAACTTGTTTTGAACCTTGGGGACGAGGTTCGGAACAAGTTTGGGGGTATTTAACAGATTGTGGATTGTGTTGGATGGATTTTCTTGCTAAACACTGCAGGTATGATCGTTAGATTTTTTGAAATTATGTGGTTATCCGATGGTAATGGTGGTGTTATTCTCATTCTCATATCTTTCCATTTCTCTTTTCTTATCATTGATACTTTTATCCTCCATTTCACTAGGATATGATACATTTTCATGCATTCATTTAGTATAATTTTTTTATTGTTATTAGCAGTAGAAATGTGTCTTTCTATGTTTGTTCTTGCATTTATGCCTTACATAGTGTTATATGTTGCATATGTTGCATTTAGAGTCACCCGAGATTTTGTTTCATGCCTTTGATTGTAGACGAGTACACTATAGTTGTCTTTTTGACATTAGACATAGAGAAAATTAGGAGAAACACTCAATCAAGTCCGTAATTCATCATTTTTATGATTTTATGATCAGGGACTTAGTTGATGGTTGGGTTTTATGCTAGAATTCAAAGGGAGTAGATGGTCAAACATGTGCAAGTGTTAGTATTTTAACCCGCATTAGGGATTTGCTTGATCATAGTGGAAGTAAGAAGGGCTACCAAGAGTTTTTCCAAAAATAGAGAGTCCCACAAGTTTCCATAGAAAATGGTGCAGGGAGATTTGTGGTGGGAAAGTGAGAAAAACGGTCCGTAGGAAATGTAGCAGGGATCGTATTACTTGAAAGAAACATTGTGGAAAAATAGAGAAAATAAGATGAATATAGGTGGAAGTTATGAAAACTCCTCAAATAAAATATTTAGCTCGAGTGCTTTCACTTGATTAAGTGAGATTTTAAACTTGCGCGCTTGAACGTATAGACCAAGAAAACTCATGAGTAGTTGATGGCCTTTGTTTTGACCGAATCTATGTGTTTAAAGTGTGATCTTAATTGTGTTTGGGTTGCAAGTCTTGGCATATCATAACTCTGAGATTTTCTGAGTTGCTTGTTAATTTGGTGGCTATTTAAGGGACTCCATGAATTTTGAATCGGGTATAGGTTTAGTTTAGTTTAGTTTGTGTTGTCATTTACACTTTTGCTCGAGACATGCGAAGTCTTTAAGTTTTGGGGTATTTGATAAGTTAGTTTTTATAGGTTTTTAGTAGTTTATTTTATGAGTTTAATATAGAAAGTCTCTAAAATATTTATTTAATTATTTTTATTGGCTATTTTCAGGTGAAATGGAGTACACGGTTGAATCTGAGGCGAAAATACTCAAAATAGAGTATTTACATGCAGTGATCGATTGCTGGAAGATTTGCCTCGAGTTACGTGTTACGCGGTGAATAGAATAGGAGGCAACATACCAAATAACGCAGGGTAGCGACACAATCAACTCATTTTGAAACAGCTGCTATTAGATTGCCTCGATATCCATGCATCACAGTCACCCATGCAAACGCACAAAACAGTGCGTTTTCTTCTCTTCTAGGGCCACGTGTCACCTCCCTGTTCGTCCACAACATCATAAACCTACTCTCTACCAATCAGACGCAGCCAGTTACCGTCAGTACATCATCAAGCACAACCATTTCTCTCCTCGCTTCAGCTGCCATCTGCTCGTCTTCAAGATCCGTGCTGCCACACTCTCCCACTATTTCGCTCGAAGTCATGCAACTCCACTAAACCAGCACCTCCTGAATCCACGTGTCGATCGTCGAGCTCTCCACCATGTCATTGCAGCCCCACCAGCCAATCTGGTACGGACACATCAGCATTCCAGTTAAATGGGTCTATCACACGCTGCCAAGTGTCTAAAACCCATTTTTAGCCAAAAATCAGTCATATACAAATTGGTTTCTCTTACCTCCAAAAAGCAATTTTAGTGGTTTTGTCATATTAAGAACTACGGTATTCATTCGAGGAGTCGACATTAGAGCCGCCACACAAAACTTTTCATATTTGGTGATTATAAAGACCATGTGTGGATAAACCAATCTTCACCTAAGTCGGAGGGGAAACAAGTGAGATTCTTGATTCATGGCATAAAATCGTAAGATCTATGATTTTTATTTAATTTAATTGATTTTCTTCTATTTCATTATCGTTGATTTTAAGGATTATGGTTTAGATCTAAGGTGTGTATATGGCTATTGCTTGCTTTTAGGTAGACAATCTACAGTTAATTGGACCATTTGTATTCGTAATTGTACTTTTAGACCAATAAAGTGACGAACACTCACCTGTTTGCTGTAAAACCCTTTTGGTTCTTGCGTGTGCAATAATTAAATCTACGTTAAACTAGAAGCGGACGCGATTCGATTATTTAGGATTAGCATTCCCACGATTCCTTATTATTGTGGTTAGTATGTTAAACCCAGTTGGTGGATGTCTAGCTATCAATATTAGGGAAGTAGTTAGTGGCGGACATCTTAGCTATCGAGATTAGGGAAATTAGGAATTTATGGCGGACGACAATTTTCTATAGCTAATCTAGGAGAACTTGAATTAATAACTTTTTTGAAAGATTGAGGACCATAATATGCCATTGAATCTTTATTCTTACTTGTGGAACCGTAGACCTAGGTGTTTTCTTTCATTGATATTATCTTTTGCGAACTTTTCATTTTTGCTAGCTTAATTAATTGTTTTCTTGAAATTTCTAAAAACCCACGATTTTTAGTTAACTCAGAGTAAAACTAAAGTCATGTGGATTCAACCCCATATTTACCACTACTACACCCTTGTGGTTGATAACTCTATTGCGGATTATATTTGGCATGCACACACTTGATCAGGATGAAAGGTTGTCTTATCACTCGGTGTTTCTTATCTCATATAGCTGATCGATCTACTCACTTCTTTATGCTACTCAAAAATCCTAAAATCTTCAAGTGGACAGAAGAATGTCATGTTTCCTTTAAAGAACAAAAGAACTATTTGGTAAGTCCTCCCATTGAGAGGATAAACTTAATTCATATATCTTGCAGTATCAGAAATGGTCGTTTGTTCTATTTTAGTAAAAGAAAAAGCAAAACTACAAAGTCCAATTTACTACGCAAAGTCCATTTTACTACGTTAGTCTAATATTTCAAGGAGCAGAGACTCAATATTCACCAATCAAGAAATTTGCTTTGGCAGTGGTCATGACTACAAGGAAATTACAACCATATATCCCAGCGCATCCTAAGTCGTATTGACCAATAAGCCACTGTGAATGATTCTTCATAGCACTAACACAAGTGGTCGAATGTTAAATTAGGCAATTGAGTTAAGTGAATCCTACATTATATACAATCCTAGAAATGCAATAAAAAGTCTAGCTTTAGCCTACTTTATTATGAGGTTCACTAAACCAATCGAAAGAGATTTTTGCATTAATGAGCTAGGTCCAAACAAAAAGCTTTGGTGCCTTTACATTGATGAAGCCTTAAACAACTCTGGAAGTGGTGTCGGGCTCATGTTAGAAGCTTCGAGTAGATTCATAAACCAATATGCCATAAAGTTCAATTTCTCTACCACCAATACTGAGTCCAAGTACGAGTAAATGATCGCCAGTCTCAGATTGGATTGTGCTCTCCAAGTAGAGAAACTGAAGATTTTCAATGATTCTCAACTTCTTGTTATATAGAAAAAATATGAATATGAAGCAAAAGAACGTACAATGAAGAGGTGACTGCACATGGCAAAGTCTTATGTGTCTTTTTTTTCAAGAATGTCAAATTCATCATATATCAAAAGATCATAACACAAAGGTTGATAACCTTTCCAAATTAGCAATATATAGATAAGTCATAAATGAAGCAAGTCATAAAAGAAGCTATCTACTATAAGGAGATAGACAAGCCTCGCATTGATGTACGTGCAACAAATTATTAACATCTCACAAGAACCAAGTTGGATCGATCTAATTAAAGCCTACTTGGATACGGAACATTTACCTGAAGATCATACTGAAACAAAAACGTTAATGGCGAGATGAGCTAGGTATTCAATTCTAAATGGAATTTTGTACAAGCAATTGTTCATTTTGCCAAAATTGCAGTTTATGCCCCCATTGGACGCTTAATATGCATTGCTAGAAGTACATGAAGCAATATGTGGGCAACATTTGGAAGGAAGGTCATTAGCTTTTAAACTATTAAGGAAAGGATTTTATTGGCTTAACATGCAGAAAGATGTCATCACTTTTGTCAATAGTGTGATTAGTGTCAAGAAAAATTCTCATTTGCAACATCAACAAGGGAAAGATACGTCTATTATTAAGTCACCTCTACCATTTGTTATATGGGGAATAGACATATTTGCCCCATTCCCACCAGCCACTGCACAAAGAAAGCTCATCATCGTAACAGTTGTTCACTTCACCAAGTGAGTCGAAGTAGAAGTGTTAGCCACAATAACAGACCAAAAGGTGTAGAAGTTTTTCTAGGAGTCAATTATTTACTGGTATGGGATACCTCGAGTCCTAATCACTAACAATAAAACAAAATTTGATAGCACAAGATTTCACATTTTTTGCAAGGAATTGCACATGGAATAAAGATTCACGTCAGTGCCACACCCATAGATGAATGGACAAAAAAAATGATTAACAGGATTCTTCTGAATGGGTTAAAGAAAAGGTTTGAAGGAGCTAGGGTATATAGGTAGATGAGTTACATTATACATAACATTTTATTGGCTTACTGAACCACTACGAAGACATCAACTAGAGAACTCTTTTCCAATTGGCATTAGGCACTGAGGAAGTCGTCCCTATGGAAATCGGAAATCAGAAAACCCTCTTATCGTGTTCAAGTTTTTAATGCGGAAACTAATTCATCATCCTTAAGGAGACTTTTAAATCACATAGATGAAACAAGGGACTTGGTAGCCATCAAAATGGCAGAGACTGCTAGAAGGGCATTGAAATACTACAACTCCAGGATGCAAAAGTGAACTTTACTCCCAAAAGACTATGTACCAAGAAAAATGGTGGTTTCTCACCCTCAATCAGTTGAAGAATTTGCTCCAAATAGATTAGAACCATATCGTGTCTTAAAGAAAGTAGCGTGGTGATGAAGTCCAAGAATTAGCTTGTAAATTCTTGGAAAAATATGATGGAAAGATATGAGAGGATGGCATTTTAGTAATTTCCGCAAATGGCGAAGTTTGGGCGTTTGAGTTTTGACGTTCTGGGGGCATAGGTTTATTGGAAACGGCGTGGAGATCACAACTCACAGCTACGCTGTAAGTACGACGTTTTTCGGCGAAATTCCATCGTTTCGCCCTCCGAAACGGCAATTTTGCTATTTTAGGAAACTTTTGTTTCGCTTATAACTTTCATTAGGAATTTCCGTTTTTATTGCCGTTTGCGGCATTCGTTTCTATTTCTCGTCTAGTTTTCAGTTTAGGGCTTTTTAGACTTTTTACTATTTTTGGCAAATTTTAGGGTTTCGCTATTTAAGCGATCTTTTGGGTGTAATTCGCAGTTTTGGTTGAAATAAAAGAATTTTCGAACTTTGGCTTAAGTTCTGACCTAGATCGAGTTGTTCGTGGATTCGTTCAACTGGTTTAGAAGATCTCCGCTGCGTCAATTGGTATCAGAGCCCGCTTCAGCGTGATTGGAGAAATCATGCCGCCGAAGAGGAACCAGCAGCGTATCGAGGAGGTGTATGACCGTGACAATCTGAATCGACAAATTGGCCAATTGATTGACCAACGCATGGACGCGGTGGTAGAACGATTAACTGCCAGAATCGATCAATTGTTGGGTCAAAATATTGATCGTGTCCGTAACCATCGAAGGGAACCTGTTGGTGATGAACCAGTATGAGATTCTTCTACCGAAGGGGAGGATGAGTATGTTGAGGCACCGAGGAGGCGCTACAGGCCGCGTGCAGTTGAGGATGATCGCAGGCGGTGGGAGTCTGGGTTGAAGACGGATGTCCCAAAATTTCATGGCACCCTTCAACCGGAAGAATTCTTGGACTGGCTGGCGTCAGTTGAAGAAGTCCTAGAATTCAAAGGTGTACCCGAAGACAAGCGTGTGCAACTTGTGGCCACCAGATTTCGCAACAGGGCCACGGCTTGGTGGCAACAGCAGAAGTTGATGCGGAATATGAATGGAAAGGCGAAGATCACCTCGTGGGAGAAGATGAAAAAGTACTTACGGGCTGAGTTCTTGCCTTACAATTTCCAACGCCTTATGTATCAGAGGTTGCAGAATTTGAGACAAGGGGCAAAGTCGGTAGATGATTACACTACTGAGTTTTATCAGTTAGTCGCTAGAAACGAACTGCAGGAGACTAACGACCAATTAGTGGCGCGATATATTGGTGGACTGAGGGTGCAGATCCAAGATGTCGTCAACATGTTTGATCCGGCTTCCTTATCCGCAGCGCACCAGCGAGCATTGTTGGTGGAGAAACAACAACGTCGGGGTGTGAGTAATGCTTCCAGTAATGTTAGTATTGGGACAACCAATATTGGAGGTAATATCGCTGCAATTAACCGTGCTAGTCGCACAAACAGACCTAGCACTAGTGGGATTAAATGCTTCGGTTGTGGTGAAGTTGGTCACAGGAAGTCAGAATGTAAAGGGAAGAAGGCTCTCTTTATTGAGAACGAAGAGGAAGACGACGGGGAAGAGGCCAACATCACTGCAGAACCAGCGTTTGATACTTCTGACAACACAGAAGAGGAGGTCATGACTGGAGATGTGGGTACTGCCTTAGTTGTAAGGCGTTCTCGTATGACTCCTAGAGCTGTCGCTGATAATGAGTGGCTGCGGAATAACATCTTTCACTCCAAGTGTACCATCTTAGGCAAGGTGTGCAGGTTCATGATTGATGCAGGCAGTTGCGAGAATATCGTCTCAGTTGAAGCAGTTCAGAAGTTGGGCCTTGCACCTGAACAACACTCCAAGCCTTACAAGCTAGCTTGGCTGAAAAAGGGTGGTGAGGTGAAGGTGTCGAAGCGCGCATTGGTGACTTTTTCTATTGGTGCTAATTACAAGGATTCAGTCTGGTGTGATGTTGTGGCTATGGATGCTTGCCACTTGTTACTGGGACGTCCTTGGGCCTTGAGCTTTGATAGGGGAGTTGTGCATGATGGCAGAACCAATAAATACACCCTTATGTTCAAGGGAGTGAAGATTGTGCTAGTACCCGCCAAGGACCCGGAGGAAATTAAGCCTACTAAAGAATCTAGCAGTTTGCTGTCTTTGGCAAGATTTGAAGATGAATTACAGGATTCTGAGGTCGTTTACATCTTGATGGGAAAGGAGGTAGATAGAGATGTTGATGTTCCTGAAGCTGCAATTCCTATTGTGAAGGAGTTTTGTGATGTTTTCCCTGACGAGATGCCAGAAGGACTGCCACCATTGCGTGATATTCAACATCAGATTGACCTTGAACCTGGTGCGTCACTACCTAATAGACCACACTACCGAATGAGTCCCAGTGAGCATGAGGAGTTGCGCAGACAGGTTGAAGAGTTGTTGGCGAAGGGATTCATCCGTGAAAGTCTAAGTCCGTGTGCAGTACCAGCCCTCCTTACACCAAAGAAAGATGGCTCCTGGCGAATATGTGTGGACAGTAGAGCAATCAACAAGATTACCGTCAAGTATCGCTTTCCTATCCCTCGATTGGATGATTTACTTGACCAATTGAGTGGAGCAAATTTTTTTACGAAACTGGATTTGAAGAGTGGGTACCACCAGATTCGCATTAGAGTTGGGGATGAGTGGAAGACTGCTTTTAAAATCAGGGAGGGGCTGTATGAGTGGTTAGTCATGCCGTTTGGGTTGTCAAACGCACCTAGCACCTTCATGAGAGTCATGAACCAGAGCTTGAGACCTTTGATAGGCAAGTGTGTTGTGGTATATTTTGATGATATATTGATATACATTACTAACGAGGAGGAACACCTCCAGCGCGTGCGAGATGTTCTGACTATCTTGCGCAGGGAGAAGTTCTATGCTGCGATGAAGAAGTGCTCATTTTTGACACCGAAGGTCCTTTTCTTAGGCTTTGTCATTTTTGGAGAAGGGTTGCAGGTTGATGAGTCTAAAGTAGAAGCCATCCGCACTTGGCCTAGACCTACCACCGTCACGGAGGTTCGCAACTTTCATGGGTTGGCTTCCTTCTATAGGCGGTTCATTCCACACTTCAGCAGTATCATGGCCTCAATTACAGACTGTATGAAGGGCGTGAAGTTTGGGTGGAGCAACGAGGGAGATGAAGCATTCCAACTGATCAAGGTGCGGTTAACCACTGCACCCATTCTGGTGTTACCAGATTTTCACCTACCTTTTGAGTTGCATAGTGATGCATCCAAGGTAGGCATCGGAGCTGTCTTGAGTCAGAATAATAGGCATGTTGCCTATTTCAGTGAGAAGCTGTCTGGGGCGAAGTTGAGGTATAGCACATACGATGTGGAGTTCTATGTAGTGGTACAAGCCGTGAAGCATTGGCGACATTATCTTTTCCACAGAGAGTTCGTGCTGTTTACAGACCACGAGGCATTGCGACACTTACATGGGCAGAACAAGGTCTCGGCCAGACATGCTTCCTGGGTGGCCTATTTGGAGCGCTTTACTTTTGTGGTGAAACACAAGTCTGGTGTGACCAACAGAGTTGCTGATGCCCTGAGTAGACGAAAAAGTTTGTTGAGCCGCATGACCATTGAGGTACCTGGGTTTTCCTCATTCTCTGATTTGTTTACTACTGATCCTTTCTTTGCTACTATTGTGGAGAAGGTGCGGAGTGGGGAGCGTAATGATTACACACTCCAGGAGGGTTACTTATTTCGAGGCAACCAGCTTTGCATTCCTAATTGCAGCCTGAGATTGCTGATTATTAGAGAGTTGCATGGAGAGGGACATGTTGGGCGTGATCGCACTTTGCAGCTGGTGCAGGCCTCTTACTTTTGGCCTACCATTCGCAAGGAAGTGGACAGATATGTGCAATGTGCTTGGACTTGTCAGCTTTCGAAGGGTACCGCAACTAATGCCGGTCTATATATGCCTTTGCCCATTCCACAACAGCCATGGGTTGATATTAGCATGGATTTCGTGTTGGGGTTGCCTAGAACACAGCGGGGAAATGACTCTATTTTTGTGGTGGTTGACCGTTTTTCCAAGATGGTTCACTTCATCCCACGCAAGAAGACCACAGATGCTGTAAAGGTGGCTCAGATGTTCTTTCGGGAGGTGTATAGATTGCATGGCCTTCCTACCTCGATTGTTTCAGATCGGGACACTAGATTCCTCAGCCATTTTTGGCGCAGTTTTGTGGGCTATGGTGAACACGCAGTTGAAATTTAGTAGTGCTTCTCATCCGCAAACAGATGGGCAGATTGAAGTTGTCAACCGTTCGTTAGGCAATCTTTTGAGGAGCTTGGTGGGTGAGAATGTCAGGAGTTGGGACTTCAAGTTGAGCCAGGCAGAATTTGCACACAACCATGCTGTTAATCGAAGTACCGGGTTTAGTCCTTTTCAGGTCGTGTATTCAGTACTACCTCGGCCTCTTGATCTGTTACCAGTGCCAAGTAAGACTAGATGGCATGGCAAGGCGAAAGACTTTGTTAGTGGGTCGCAAGAGATTCATCAATCATCAAAGATAACTTGCGAAAGGTCACGACAACTACAAACAATATGCGAGATCGGAAGAAGCGTCACGTGGAGTTTGAAGTGGGTGACTTTGTGTGGGCAGTTCTTACTAAAGATCGGTTCTCTGTGGGTGATTACAACAAATTGTCAGTTCGGAAGATTGGTCCTGTGGAGGTTCTTGAGAAAATTAATCTTAATGCTTACAGATTGAAGTTGCCAAGTCACATTCGCACGGCTGATGTATTTAATGTCAAGCATCTTGTTCCATATTATGGGGATACGTTTGATGATGACAATTCGAGGGCGAATTCTGTCCACCATGGGGAGAATGATGAAGTCCAAGAATTAGCTTGTAAATTCTTGGAAAAATATGATGGAAAGATATGAGAGGATGGCATTTTAGTAATTTCCGCAAATGGCGAAGTTTAGGCGTTTGAGTTTTGACGTTCCGGGGGCATGGGTTTATTGGAAATGGCGTGGAGATCACAACTCACTGCTATGCTGATTACGACGTTTTTCGGCGAAATTCCATTGTTTCGCCCTTCGAAACGACAATTTTGCTATTTTAGGAAACTTTTGTTTCGCTTATAACTTTCATTAGGAATTTCCGTTTTTATTGCCGTTTGCGGTGTTTGTTTCTATTTCTCGTCTAGTTTTCAGTTTAGGGCTTTTTAGACTTTTTACTATTTTTGGCAAATTTTAGGGTTTCGCTATTTAAGCGATCTTTTGGGTGTAATTCGCAGTTTTGGTTGAAATAAAAGAATTTTCGAACTTTGGCTTAAGTTCTGACCTAGATCGAGTTGTTCGTGGATTCGTTCAACTGGTTTAGAAGATCTCCGCTGCGTCACGTGGGGTGCATACAAATCGGAGACTTTTGATGGAAAGGTGATACATCGTTCACATCATATTTCTAATTTACTCAAATATTTTCAGTAAAATAAGTGAAAGGCCCTTTAAGGCCATTTATTTCAAAGCAGTTTTCATTTCAATAAAGGTTTTCTTTTGCCATAGAACACGAGTTGTTCCATTCAAGTTACATTACATGTTAAAAGTGCCAATGGACAAGTTCAAGAAGCCTTGTTCTTGCCACTTTTACTTATAAACTAAGGTTATCGATGTGCCTCAAAATACTCATCAATTTGGCCAAGCAAATTATAGTTCTTGGAATTTTCATTGTTTCTTTGCTAAGTCATATCTGCTAAGCCAAACATGAGAATAAAAAAGCCTAGTATGCCACAATTTTTTTCTATTATGACTTTTGCAAAAGGAGTTGTTACATAAGTTGGCAATAATCAAAAGTACAAGGCCATTTCACAAAAACCTACATATTAAGGTCTTGTAGAGTGCCAACAACATACTATACCATAATGAAATAAAGCAAACATATTAAGTCAAAAGAGCATAGAAAAGGCCTCAGCACTACAAAAATGCTCTGCCAAACCTATAGTAACCAGCTGAAATATCACTAGGAGGTGTTGAACTACTGCAACCTGGCCCATCACATTTGCTTCCAACAAACTCGTTACCATTTATTTCATCAACATGATAAGCTCAAAGTTCTAATATTGTTTTCCTTATTGAAGTTATGGGGCGCAAGATTGTAATAACATGATTCCATCTAGCAAGGAAAAGCTTGTCTCCACTATCAACCGGATATTTGTTTGGATCAGTGAGCCACACTTCCGACTTCTTATAAGTCTTAATGCAACTTTCGAACTCTATTTGGTGAGAATTCTTCAAAGATAACAAATCCAATTGAACGAATTCATTTCATTTTCTCTCATCCTCTAAGAGGGCATCCTTAGCAACAAGTTCATTTTCTCTGTCTAACTAAGTATCGTTGTCATCCTCTGCATTTTCACCAATGCATCTTTAAAATACAAGTTACCCTAAAAAAAGGAATGTTATGGAACAAAAAAAGAAACCAAGGCAAGATTTTTTATTTTCGAGAATACGGTACTATAGCCAACATTTGGTAACCATTATAAAAGGTTTCTTATGTGGTCATGCCAGTAACTTTCTTGCTGTCACAAAATGTGCTCCCGATCACTACCAAGTCATCTGTAATACAAGAGTCTTTAAGGAAAGAATCATTTCATTTTGCATCCCACTTAGGGGCATAACCTTCTTCCAATCCTTTAGAAACTCGCATGGACATAGGCTTAAGAAGTTCAGACTGAGCGTTTATTTCCAGGACTTCAACCTCCTTTACGATTTTCAATTTTTTCAATATATTCTTCTTTCACTGGGCCTGAGCATTCTTAGCACCCTACTTCCTTTTCTCGATAATGAAAACTCTTAAAATCATATTCTGGGAAAGGAAATTTGTTAGCAAAATCAACAAAAATGGTGGAGATAGGAAAAAAAGAAAAATCTATTAGGTTTTGGAGTTCTTACGCGGTGAAAAATTTTAAATAATTTTTTAAAAACCCCAACATAATCAAAAATAATTTCCATTAAACTAGATCTACAAAAGTAAACCATACATTAATCCATGATTTCCTTCTTTGATTGTTTGATTTCCAAGATGTTCAAGTGTGCGTCCTCTATCAGAAATCCATATACGAGCGGTGACCACAATTAGGAGTGCTAGCCCTAAGAGAGATTGAAAATGTTTTTTCTTTCTCTCCCAAAATCCAAAGAACTCGAAAATAGTAAAAACAAAAATCATATTTCATTTTATGGTCTCAACCACTATTTATATATGTAGATAAGCTTACTAAAAAAACCTATTCTTAATACAACTATTATATTTAGGCCATTCAAGCAAATTACACATGCGCCCTTATTAATAAGTTATCATTTAACAAATCGTAATGGCTTTTATGTCATGAGTTTTGTCATATAAAATTCATTGCTCTAGACCAATTGAAATTGCACAAAGCCATTCTTTGTGTGTGACCCAATAGGTTCATGCGAAATTGGCTGTGAGCCAAAACCATTTTGGTACCGAGTCATAAGCAGTCTTTAGCAAGGTATTATGACTATTCAAGTAGCATGAATATCAAAATCGATACAACCTAATGAATAACATATATCATATCCTGTTGTCGTGCTATATCCATTGATTAAATATAAGGCATGGAAAGTCACCCTTAATGTTTAATCGTACTAGTCTCAATCTTTAGGTAGACAAGACACATCTAAGTGACATGGATCATATCAATTCACTTAGACTTGGTAATGTAGCAGTCTAACATATCGATGGATCCACTAATATCTCTCTCTATGATAGGGACAAATTTTATCTTGATTACACACCTTCGCATATTATTCACATGGTAACTAATCACAATCTTTATAATCGCCCAATTAAAGATAATGTTTGATTGTGTCAAATTACCATGCTCCTAATATTGAAGTCTATAGTAATCTCAAGTTAAAGGACTAAATGATATAGCTATCATAAGTAACACCTATGACTTAATCCATGTGTTGTTCTCATAGCGGGTCAGTCCAGTACCTTGTTCCCTAACAAGTACTCATGATCTTAATTCGTGTCCCTATACACATGATCATCACATCCATTAATCAAAATTCACGCTAGTTTTAATTCATTATAGTTCCCAGCATAATAGGCGACTAAGGACATTTAGGATGTTTCAACAAATACCTATGGATCTTATTATAAGGTAGACATGCAATCAGTTCTAATAAAACAATAAATGAAAACCTTTATTTTATTAAATAAGATTATAAGATAAACAATGTTTGTAGATTGACCTAAGACACATTCCCCAATAAAATTGATGTTGAAAGGATGGAAAATCATGAAAAGAATACCCCTTCCACTCAATTGTTTGAGGCCTACTTGGACAAGCACTTTTTCATCCAATAGGTCAATAGCTCTAATTCAAACCCCATCATTACATAAAACATCTCAAATTTTTGCATTCATATTGATTCAATGGAAAATCACTCAAAGAGATAACATTTCTAGCAATAGCCCGAGAAAAAAGAAAAAATCTAGACCAATCACCACCTCCTAATCTACAAAAATTCACTTGTACTTCCAATTATCACATCCAACATGGATGGATTTCGTATTTATAATATTCCTAGCACAACTGCAGTTGTAAATGTTCATCTAACCGACGCGATTACTTTTGTCATTCCTAATTCAGAAAACGCGCCCAAACACATTAATGTTACTTGGGAGTTTTAGTTGTTTACAATGAAAAATGAAGCAAGTTATTAAACGCCAAGAATTTGTTTTACAATTCGAGGGATGCACACCATAGCTTCGAACAACCGAAAAGTAGAAAGGATTAAGGGAAATTCTCAACTCCCCTCCTACAAATCGAGGAACATACGAAGTTTGATGGATGTTTTACATGACATATCCATGGGTCAAGTAGCACAACAAATATAAGGTTTCTTAATGGCAAAGTCTCTTGCTATGTTATCTACTACTTCTTGGCGACTTAGCCTATAAACATGGTCAAAAGTCTAATGCGATATATGGAGTTATTTATTCTCCTGAACCTCCATTATAACATCAATAAGTTTCGGACCACTAACACCTCTACATGAAATAGAGTCTTTACAGCTAGAAGAAGACTTCAAACTAGTAACTCTCATATTTGATGATGAATAAGAAAAATGATAAGTGACAAAAGTGTCGATAAAAATATATACATAAACCAACTATTTTGTCGATAGTGGCAAAGAGTCGATCCCACGGAGATTGAGTAACTTACTCTAGTTAAAAGGGGTTTTAATATAAGAGACACTAACTAAACTATCTATAAAAAAAATAATCAAACAGAAAGCAATTAACTAATTCAATGCGAATAAAGCCCAAACCAAAAGTAATTACGAATCTGGTTGAAATCAATTAGTCGTCGATCTTTTAAAGATAAGTTCAAACATATTCAATAAGTAAGCTATAATAGTTCAAAATGCTCCAAGCTACCTGGTTTTCCTTTTATCAATTGTAGATTTACATGACTCTTATCCATATTCTAATGGCATCACCATTAGTCCTTCAAACGCTCAAAATGAACAATTAATATATAAGACTACATTAAGTTCTAGAAAACACCTAGTACTAAGTAATAACTAACGGAATATGCCTCGTTAATCGACCTAGATTTTGAAAACATCAATGACTTCCAAAACATGAATGATTACCCCCAATAGTCTTAGTTACAACCTATTTTAGATTCTTTACACAAATATGACGTAAATTATCTACTAGAACTGGAACCTATCAATCACAATACATATTTGCAACTATGCATGCAATATCAATGTCACGGCCCAAATCTCTAACCCCCGTTTTAATTCCTTAATCAGGATCACTGACCCTTGACGTGGGACCTACACTGTGATTGATGGATTTTTGGGGTTCATACGCAGCGAAAATTACAAAACAATTTTGACAAAAACCACAACAGGATCCGAATCTAATTCCATGAAAACTTAATCATACCTCGGTCGCATTATACCTTTCTGGAGGTTGATTGATCTGTAATGCGCTGCCAACGACGAATGTCTTCTACCAGCAGTCTACACACGAAAGGCGGATGAGATTCGAAGTACTAGCTTCGAGAGAATACCAAACCTTTTTGTTTCTCTCCAAAACGATCCAGAGCGTACCAGGAAACCCTAATTCATTTTTTAAACGAAAATAGTTTTCAACCCTTCATCTTTCATACATGTGTTCTAACTTAAATCGTCTATTTATACAACTCTTGTATATAGACGAATGAGTAAATTACACATATACCCATACTTAAAGAAGTATAAGTGTAATACACCATAAGGACGTCTCTGTCATGAATTTTATCATATAAAATTCTTTTTTCCGAACCATCTTAAAATCTCGCAAAATCATTCTTAGTATGCGACCCAATAGGCTCATACAACATTGGTAGTGTATCAAAACACATTTTGGTATACAAGTCATAAGCGGCCTCTAGCAAAACATTATGACTACCCAAGTTGTACGAATATCAAATCAATACAACCTAATAAATAGTGTATATAACATCCTTTTGTCACACGATATCGTTTTGATCAAACATAAGGCATGGAATTGTCATCCAACATGTTCAATTGTACTAGTCTCGATCTCTAGGTAGGCTAAAAACATCCAAGCGACATTGATCAATATCAATTCGCTTAGACTATGCCTTTTAACAGTCTAACGCATCGAGGGATCCACTGGATATCTTTCTTTATATGAGAGGGACAAATTCTATCTCGATTACATAACTTCATCACATTGCTCACACAGTAACCAATCACAACCTCTATAATTGTTCGGTTAAAGACAACGTTTGATTGTGTCAAATCATTGTGTTTCTAATGTTGAAGTCTCTTGTAATCTAAAGTCAGAGGATTGAAAAATATACCTATCATGAGAAACAACTATGACTTAATCCATGTGATGTTCTCATAGTGGATAGGTCCAGTACTTTGTTACCTAACAAGTACTTGTGATCTTAATTCATATCCCTATACGTATAATCATCATACGATCATCAATAAAGACTCACACTAGTCTTAATTCATTATAGTTCCCGGTATAATGATCAACTAGAGACATTTAGGATATTTTTGTAAATAACGATGGACCTTATTATAATGTAAATATGCAAATTAATTATAATAAACAACAAATGAAATCTTCTATTTTATTAACTAAAATTTTTCATAAAGATAGTTAATGGATTGACCTAGCGTACATGCCCCAACAGTGATACGTGCACCAACCGAGGCACGTGGCCGAGGTATATTGTATTTTTGTATTAATGTATTCCTTGTGTTATGTATTTTGTGTAGACTTACTAAGTCAGTTTGTACAGTTGTAGGCGTCGAGACGAGAGCAGGGACACGCCTCAAGTAGCGTGCAAGCCGAGGAATCGGGTAGTTAGCATTTTGGTAAGTCTTATTTAATACTAATATGAAATAAGGATTACTTATAAGCCTATGGTTGTGTTTGTTAATGTAAATCAAATTAAAGGCCTATAGTTGAGTAAATTAAATGGAAAGCATAGGATTGGTCTAGAGATACACATTGGCATATCTAGGAACTAGATGAGTAATAAAATGGTGTCACTTGAGGTTGAGTTAGTGGGAGTTAGTGGGATATATGGCAAGATTTGGACCATTAGATATTACTCGGGATACATAAATCCATGGAGATCAAGGGTTAGGAAGGAACATTACCTTAATATATAACATTAGTGATCAAACAACAGATAAATCAAATCACTTATTCATTTGTGCTTGAGAAGAAGAAGGAATTGCTGGAGAGGAGTGAATCATCAAGGTGTTGAAGGAATCCATGGGAGCTGGTGAGAAATTCTCAAGCTAGGGTGTTACATCAACTAGGTACACATCTTTTAGTCGAAATTAGAACAAGTTCGGTTTTAGGCTAATTTCAGATGGTAGATGATTGAGTATTTGCAATTGATTTATATATTTGGATTCCTCATTTCAAGATGATAATCTAGCTATATTGAAGTTCTTAATTTGGTTTTGAAATCATAAAGATATGAATTCTTGAAGTTGCAACACCAAAACTAGAATTCTGCATATTGTATTAGGAATCAACCTGGGTAATTTGGTCATAATCTGCCCATTTTAGATCGAAATCGATCCAAACCAGTGGCATTTGAAAGCTTAATTAAAGTGAAATAACTTTGCTTAACTTAAGGTATTTTGATTCAAATCTTTTTATGTCCAAATGTACTCTACAAATAGCCACTGGAAGGAAGTTTTGAAACTAGATTTGTTAAGGGCATAACTCCCTAACTACTAATCCAAATGAGTTGATCTTTTATTATGTCGTATTTGGATATATTTTCTGCCTTTTAACCAAAAATCGAATTTTTATGAACTATAGATTAGGATAAATAGATTTTCTAAATCTGCTGGTCGAATTAAATTCCAATTAGACCTATGTTTAGTAAAATCATGACATCTCCTTCATTTTAAATCCAAATTTTGCAAACTAAACCTTTCCGAAAAGCTAAGAGAGAGACCAAAAATAATCGTGTTGATGGAAGATTTCGATATTTGGACCATTTCATGCCTAAAAGTGCATTAAAATGTAGGACTGAAATTGAAACTTAATTTAGAAGTCTATTGAACCAATTTGAATACACAATAAACACCACTAAATTGAGCTTAAACCTACTATATTTGAACTAATGATACATCAAACTCTAGAACCTAGGAAAAGGGTACGGGAGAGAGAATACAAGAATTGGAGTATCGAGAGGCCAGTAAAGCTAGGGCTTTACTATGTTGTTGTGAATATACCCAATGGAAACTTTACTTGGCATTTCATTTCTATTAATTGTTGTCCTTGCATAATCCTTTTGACTATTTTTCCTTTGTATTCTTATAACATGTGTTCTTTATGTCTATGCTCACTTGATGAGTCTAGTTTGCATGATATCCATTCATTTGATTTGATTCATTAATTCTATCCCTTGTTATGTCTATTCTTGTTGTTGAGAAATGTGAATTGAATGATGAATAGCATGTTATTAGGCTAGCGAATATCTTATAAATGTTTAAGATTACTTGTATTCCTTATTTGTTTAGGCGTGTAGATGTGTATATGCCTTGACAATCCATATTTGGAATTTCTTGAAATTTAAAAACTAGTTTTCGTATTTAGGTCTCGTACTCGATCGAGGTGTGCGTGACTTACGGGGTTAGAGTCCCTGGAGATGTCGGAACATGTTACCAGACACTGTATGACACTCGTGGTTAGAGTCCCTGAGGTGGTTGATACACCGAGGTTAGAGTCCCTGGTAACATTTAGGTTAGAGTCCCTTGTGCTATACGCTTATTGAGTCAGAGTGACACGTTTAACTGCCGACCGAACCTAAATCAACACTACTTAGCCTATTGTCAGTATCACTTGTTTAACTCTGGTATTTACTCGCGTATGGTTTATTTTCCAGTTTTCCCATTTATATGCTTTTAAATACCATTTGAATATTTGGAAATGCAAATTAAACTTTTCATCGGGGATTACTGTTTTATTCTTGTACTCACCGTCCTTTTTATGACGGTGGGTGCAGAGGCATCTACCACCAAACCGGGCAAGGAGAAGATCGACAATTATCCCTTAGCCCGCGGTGTGTCACTGCATCGATTGTAGGTCTTCTTTTGGTATTTTGATTGTATATGTTATATGTCATTATGATACTATTTGGGGTTGTATATTGGGTTGAGCGTTAGTTCCCTGACTTGATTTAGACTATTTTACTGTTTCGATGCATTTTGAGGACTTTATATATGTGATGTCATTTCCTGGTTTTCCACACTTAGGATTTTATAAATGGCTTCCGCATAAGTTACTAATTGCTTCCACATAATCAATAAGACTTTCGTTAAATAATTAATTTAATAAAAAGTATTAATTAACTCTAAATTTTATAAACTGGTAGGACTAGTGTATTACTTATCCTGAATACGAAAAAATAGGCATTTAGGTTGTAAAGGCTGACTAGTACGTAGTTGAGTCCTGCGTTGATAGGATTAGGGCTTAATTATGGGATTAGGCTTGGCGGTGCCCTAGATTAGGAGAGGGGCCGTCACAATCAAGTTCATGGGTTATCGTTCGTGAAAATAACTAATTCTTAATCAAGAATATTGAATAATGAAAGAACTGCCAAAATAGAGAACTCGTAAAAGACTCACAACCATATAGAAATCTATTGGTCTACTATAAAAACTTAGCTAAAAATAATCATAGAAAACTCCATTAAGAACTAATAATAAACTAGAGAAAAAATAGGGAGAGAGAGAGAGGAAGAAAATATAGTAGAAAATAGGGGAGAGAGTGAGAGAGGTATATAGAAGGCCTAAAGTCCTATTTATAATTTTTCTCTAATTTTTCTATTGGTTTCTGGAGTATTCTAGATGTACCATAATAGGCTAGAAACTCATTTTCTTAATAATTATGAACTCGGTGTTTATCCTTTTTTTTAATTTAAGTCCGTTGGAATGTTATAAGTCCGGAAAAATAAGAATGGAAAATTTGTAAATTTCCTTACGACTCATCAAAATCATATTCATTGTTTTATATGTTTGATTGATATATATAGGCTAGCTAGTATAAAACACTTGCATATTTTTAGGTTCAATTCTTGCCTTAACCATATCCTTTTTATTTCTCATTTAACCTTATAAATCGCATCTGCAAGCATCTCGAGGACGATCTGAACGGCTACTGTAACCACACGAAGTAACACTAATTCCAAAACACAGATAGTTGACACAACTTATCAAAACTCTCAGATTTTCATAAACTATCTTTTAATATCTTGAGGCCAATCTCAAGGATTGTTTTCACGTATGCTCATTAGCTCTCTTGCATCCTATCACACTGGGTTATTGCTACCTCATCAACTTTGCATGGGCCATTCAAACACACTCGACATCAATTCTTTGTACTGATATCACACTGCCACATCATCACATGTCCAACCACGTCCCCACGTCGTTGCCACATCACAGTAGAATCGTGGGACACTACTTCACTACCTCGGGATTTGCACAACATAATTTTGAGGTAAATCCGACATAGGAGTATTATATATGCATTTAAAACATTTTTTCCCAATTTCAACCTTACTCAAAAACCCAAAATAAATAAATAAAAGTTATTAGGACCATATTTTATAGATTATCTTATAAAACATACTAAAACACATTATAAAAGAAGTACAATTTACGGTTTTTCAAAAAAAAAGTGTTATTAAAAGTACCTTGAGGCAACTTCTAAAATTTACTTTAGCAAACTCCAAAATCGGATCGAAAAAAACATACTAGCCTATAAAGCTTGGAAAAACACAAAGAACACTTCAAGAACTTCAAAAGGAACTAAACTTGAGAGTTCTAGAGAACTTAAGCTTATGAGTAATAAAGGAAGGGCCTACTTTTTATAAGTATCTCTGCACGCACCCCAATGTGGCACGAAACAACGAAATTGTCTACGTGAAGTTCCTTACACAAAAGAGTGCAAGACATTAAGTATTTAATGGCTCTTCAGAGCATCGAACTTGCCATGAAAAAGTAATTAAAAAGGACAATGAACCTTTATAGCTATTCATTAAGCCGTCGAATAAGGTAAAGCATCAAACATGCCATGAAAAAATCATTGACTAAGGTCAATGAACCTTCTTCATGGTTCATTAAGCATAGATAGTGTCATCGAATAAGGTAAAGCATCAAATGTGTCATGAGAAAAAACCATTAACTATGATCAATGAACCTTCTTAATGGTTTATTAAGCATCGAACGTGCCATCAAACGTGTCACAAAAAGTGCCATGAAAACTATCATCAATTATGGTCAAGGAGCCATCTTCATAACACCTCAAGCATAGATAGTGCCATCAAAAGTGACATCAAAAGTGTCATCAAATATGGCCAAGTAACAATCTGTAAATATTCTTAAACAAAATAAAAATAGATCAAGTAGAGTTTTACTTGTGGAAGCCATTATCTTGTTGATATTCTCTAAGAACTACACCAAACTCTTAACACCAAAGTCTATCACCCTCATAAACCTTAAGTTTTTGTACATTTGTTTAATGGTACAAGTGCCATTTTATAGACTTGAGGGAGAACTAATGAATTTTCTACATCAAGACTAATTTTCATCAAATTGATAACTTAAAGGAAAGCTTAATGGATAAAAAATAAATTAAAATATGAGTTGCATATTTTAGCCACTATGTAAATAAGTTATAAGACGAATAATGGTCCAACATTCTCCCACTTGTCTACTAATATTATATCTTGATAATGTGGGTCACATATTATTTAATGGTTCTTCCACTTGACCAACATTACATTCAAACATCACATAATTTATTTATTACCATTTATAAATGTTTGGTATCATTAGATCATTGTAAAATAAATTAGCAATGTGAGTCGTAGCGGTTATACATCAATTAGGACATATTTCCCACTATATAACATGAGCATTACTAATCCATTTTATATGATTCATAAAACACAATGTATGTGTCAAAGACTTAATTTACTTCAAATCGTTCATAAGCATAAGTCTGCATATGTAAAATACACTTAGCACTGGAAATGAGATCCCATGACATAAACATAATCATAATAAAATCCCGAATTATAAATATTTAAGATTTACAACCATGGCATATTATGTCAATAGGTTCTTTAAATGCCTTTGGTGGTAATCCTTAAATGAGGGGATCCACAACCATAAGATATGTGCTAATATGTTCAAATGACATTATTTTCTTCTAAACTTCTTTAACTGCAAAGTGTTTTATCTCTATGTGTGTGGCACCAGTTAAATAACGATCATTTTTAGAGAAAAATACAACAGTGGAATTATCACAGTAAATCTTCAAAGGCTTGAAAATAGGGCTCATAATACAAAGCCCTAAAATGAAGTTCCTCAACCATAATCCTTGCGTTGTAGACTCAAAACAAGCTACAAACTTAGATTTCATAGTAGAAGTAACTATAATTATCTGCTTAGAGCTCTTCCAAAATATTGCTCCATTAGCCAAAAGCAAAACATACCCAAAAGTAGACATTCTAGTGTCAAGATAACTAGTAAAATGTGCATCTGAATAACCAAGGACTTCTACATTATAAGACTTTATATAAGTGTCATTGTAAACTTGTCTCCCTTATAAGTACCATAAAACCTTCTTTGCAACTCACCAATGATCCATGCAAGGGTTACTTTGGTAATATCCCGACAAGCCAATAGTAAAATTGATATCTAGTATGGTACAAGTATGTGCATACCTCAAACTTCCTACAACTAAAGTGTATGGAATCTTCTTCATTTCTTCACATCCCTAATTATTGTTAGGACATTGCATCGAATTTGTCTCCTTTTTGTATAGGAGAAACACTCGCTGAACATTATCCATATTAAATTTTTCTAAAATGCTTTTAATATATGACTTTTGAGACAACCCTAAAAAACCATGTGATATGTCTCGAAGAATTTTGATTCAAATAACATAGTGTGTTACACACATATCTTTCATTTCAAAGTTCTAATTGAAATTCTTTAGTATCATAGAGTAAACCAAGATCACTAGTAGCAAGCAAAATATCATCAACTTATAAAATCAAAAATATGAACATGCTCCCACAGACCTTTAAATATATGTATTGGCCATTGATATTTTCTTTAAATCTGAATGATATTATGGTATCAATAAACTCAATCTACCATTGGTGAGAAGCTTGTTTAAGTTCATATATTGATTTCTTAAGTTTGCACACTAAGTGTTCTTTTCCTTCTTCTATGAACCATTTATATTTATTCATATAGACTTTTTCATCTAAACTTCCATTTAAAAAATGGTTTTTACATCCATTTGATGTAATTCCAAGTCACTCAAAGAACTTTTTAGATACAAGAAAAACTTTCTTCGTATAATCAATGTCTTCTTTATGAGTAAAACCTTTGGCTACAAGTCTAGCTTTATATCATTCGATATTGCCTTTAAAATCACGTTTAGCGTTAAAACCCATTTACATCCATCAGGATTAAAATTCTGAGGCAATTCGACGAGGTCCCAGACTTTATTTTGAATTATTGATTTTAACTCATCTTTCATGGCATTAATCTATTTTATAGACCCATTAGTTTTCATGGGTTTTTCATAAGAAATTGGATCTTTAGTATTTATAGTAATATTATAATCAAATTTTTGTAAGTACGCCACGTAATCGTTAGGTATAGCAAATTTCCTCACTCTTTGAGGTCTTTTGAATGTTAATCTTTGTGACTCATTAACCATCAGGTGTATTAGTAATGATCTCAATGTTTGCTTCATGAGAAACATCTGTGAGAATCGCTTCTTTATTTCTACATTTTGTGAATAATCAATCCCACTAATTTCACCATTTTTAATGAATCTGACATTTTCAGTTTCAACAATCTTTGTGCAATGGTCAAGACTATAAATTCTATAGCCATTAGATTTCACATGGTAACCAATAAAGTAACCTCTGATTCTTCTAAAATCCAAGTTTTATGGATTATAAATTCTAGCCTTTACTAAGCAACCCCTAATATGGAGATGTTTTAAGATAGGTTTCCTTCTAGTACACAATTCAAAAAGAGTTTTAGGAGCCCCACTTAATAAATATGCAGCAATCTTTAATGCTTCCATCAACAATGATTTAGGCAATGTATAATTACTTAACATACTCTTAACCATATCAATTAATGTTTGGTAAGCCATTCAACTACACCATTTTATTGAGGTGTACTAGGCATTGTGTATTGAGCATAAATGTCATGGCCCAAATAATTAATGCTCATTTAATTCGTTAATCAGGATCAAATGACCTATGACGTGGGACCCGCAACAAGATACGTTTCACTACCAAGGCACGGTGGCCGAGGTAAATGTTATATTTGTTGTGTTGTTTGCCCAGTGTACTGTATATGTGTAGACTACTAAGTCATTTACGGGTATGTAGATACTAAGACGAGCAGGGATGTGCCTCGAGTCGTGTGCCTATGTGGGCCTGAGGCAGCAGCTAGTGGGGTACGTGTAACTTGTTCAATTTTATTGCATAAAATGAAAAAAGAATTAAATTAATATTATTTGTGGTTGTAAGGTAGCCGCATATATATATATATATATATATCAAAGTCATATTTATCTCATTCTAGCTTCAAAAAAAACAAAAACAACAGAGAAGAAAACAGAGACCGAAGAGAAGAAGAAGAAGAAGAAGAGAGGAAAGAAAGGAGGAAAGAGACCGAAAGAGAAAGAGAGAGATGAAGCTTGTGGAAGTGGAAGGTAAGTTGATTTTCGTTGTTGTTGATTTGGTGTAGTTGTTGTTGAGTTCGGTTTGTTGTTAGTGTAGTGGCCATAAAGGATCGACCTCCATGGCCGAGTAAGGTGTGGGGGAGATGGCAGGGGTGTCCCCCCTGCCATCAAAACCAATTGGGGTTGGTGTTGGGAGCCGACCCCAATGCTTCAAGAACAAAGAAAAAAAGATTTCAGAACAGCAACTCTGTTTGTGAGAAGAAGAAGAAGGGGGGTAGCCGAGTCGGGCTACCCCATGTACGTCAGGTCGAGCCGACTTGGGCCCGGGTGGGCCTGGTCGGGCCGACCCTGACCCGAGGACGACCGGATCGGACCGACTCAGGTCCGGTTGGACCAGGTCGGGTTAACTCGGACCCACCCCAATAAAATAACATATATTTAATTATTTAATTTAAATTATACTGATTTTTCATAAATAAATGCCAGAAAATAGAAAACAATTCAGGAAAATTCAATAAAAACTAGGAAAAATTTTGAAAAGTTATATTTCGACAAATGAATAGAAATTGATAAATTTTTTATGAAAAATAAAATACTTTAAATCTTGAATGCGGCTTTTACGGGATTTTTACCTCGAAAAGCGCGAAATTAGCAAATTGGTCTTGAATTCGATTTCGACCAATGTAGGAATTTTAAATAATGAATTGTGAATCCAAATTGATAAATTGTCAAATATTAGGACCGTAAAGGAGCTATTACAGGGTATTGGGTGCGTACATCGACGCGACAAGAAGCCGGATAGCTTAGGACTTGTGTTGTATGTAAGTAAACTTATTGAGACATTTATTTACATTTCATTCCATTTATTTATTTATTCTCAGTTATTCGAACAGAATTGCCTTTGACATCTATATGCTATGACTTGTTTAGTTCTCATTTGATGTTGTTGCTCATAGTATATTCTGTTGTGTATATCATTGATTCCAATTCCTTTCTTTTGTAATGTTGATTGTTGTGGATGAAAATTTGTGATATAGCATGCTATTAGGTTAGTTTGTTTTGTTTTGACTCTAACCTTTGTGCATTAGTATGCAGTTACATTTCTTGGATTCGATTACTGAATCGTTATTGAAAATGAAAGTGGTTCTTGTGGTAAGGGTTATATGATAGAAATTCAGCTTTCACTAGACTTTCCGGTATGTTAGGGAATTTCTCCACCACCTTGCATGGCATACGGGGTAACGTGCCCCGAACAGAGTAACCGAACCTCAGTGTTTGTTGGTGCAAGAATAACTTGGGTGAACATGACGAGTTTTAAAACTCGGGTATGTTAGCAAGTATACATAGAAAAGGCGTAATCGTAAGTATGACCTTTTGAAATTATGATATAGAGCTCAATTGGTAATAAAATGACATAGAGCAGAGCTCAAATTGTAGTGGACAGGCTGATGTGGTGAAGATTACGGCTGACCGACCCTAATCCATTACTACTTAGCCTTAAGTCAGTTTCATATTTGGTTAACTTAAGTATCTCTTTGCATAAGTTTTCTCGCAGCATAGTTGCTACTTAAATTATGACATTTGATACTTGTTGTATGTTTGGGAATGTGGATCGATGTCTACAAGTATTAATTAAACAATTTCATGTACTCATCGTCTAGATTATGACGGTGGGTGCAGATCAGCCGCGTAGCGGACCAGGCAAAGAGAAGATCATTGATTACCTCTGAGCTAGTGAAGGACTGCTACGACATGTTTTGTACATTTTGCATTCTTTGTATTACGTTCTTCAATACATGTTGCTTTTACGTTTGGGTTGAGTGATAGGAACACCTGACTAGACAAATATTGTATATATCACCACTTTTGTTTATATATGCATGTGATCTATATTTCCTGGTTTTTCCACAATAGGTTAGGCCTTAGGATCTCATTTCAACTAGTAACTTAATAAGACTTCCGCTAAATAATTGGTTAGATAAAAAAAGTTAACTAACTCTAATTTATAGACAACCATAGGTTAGTCACTAGAAGAATTAAGTTAACTGTAGGTGGTATCATAAATGGTAGGTGTTTAACTAAGGCTGACTAGTTCCTTGTTAGGTACTATAGGGGAGATTAGGGCTTAATTAAGAGATTAGGTTGGGTGGTGCCCTTATTTGTAGTTGGGGCCGTCACAATAAATGTCATGTTATTCAAAGAGTTTAGCAAAAGAACCAAGAAATTGTTTAACTCCATCATATCTACCATAATATACACCACTGGCCTCTATCAGAATGGATGATTTTAATCTTTCAGTCAAATTGTCTTTCAACCTTAGTAATGTATACTTTTAAAGCTTACACTATCTAAAACTTTTCATGCAACAAATAGATATATCCGTATCGTAAGTAATTGTTAATGAAATTAGTCATATATTTTTTTGCAAGAAAGAAATGGAGTGTCAAATGATCCTCATATGTCTACATGAATAATTTCAATGAGCTCGCTACTTCTTGTAGCACCTTTCTTATTATGTTTGGTTTATTTACCCTTAATATAATCCACACATAAATCAACATTAGAAAAATCTAATTTACGCAATGTCTTATGCTTCACCAACCTTTGCAATCTTTCTTTAGATATGTGGACTAAACGTTTATGCCACAAATTTAAAGAAATCTTAGTATATTTTCTTTTATTTCTAACATTATGATGCACATATAAAAGGGTTTAAGCAAAATGATCATTAATGTGAAATTTATATAAACAATTAAAAAGTGATCTGGAACCATTAACAAGTTCTTAGACAAAGTAAAGGATTATCTTTAAAGTTAAAGGAGCAACCCTCCAATCAAGTCTAAACAAGAAAACTATATTTCAAGAAAAACTTGGGACATAAAAGGTATCATGAAGGTCTAAAACAACTCCAAAATGTTAATGTAAATGGTAGGTCCCAATAGCTTTAGCTGGATCTTTATCTCGATTTCCCATTAGGATAAACTTCTCATTTTTCTTTATGGTTGGGGTCATAATGTATCCTTGCATCTTGTTGGAAATATGAACAGTAGCACCCGAGTCAATACACCAAGTACCGAAAGGAACTTCAATAAGATTTGATTCGAAATAAACGTTAATGTAATTAATACATTTCTTTTCGAACCAGTTCTTTTGTTTATAGCAGTCTTTTTGTAAATGTTCGACCTTCCTACAGAAGCAACATTCGACTTTTTGTTCCTACTCATAAATTTGGCAGACTCATTTTTAGACTTTGATTCACCACGTTTGAAGTCTTTTCCTTTCTTATTAGCTCTTTGAGTCACGAGGTTAGCCGAGTACAAATCTTGTTATTTCAATCTTGTGTCCTCTCGCATAAGCATACTTGCCAACTCATTAACATTCCACTTTCCTTAATAGTATAATAGTTAATTTGAAATGGCCCATATTTTGAAAGTAGTGAGTTCAATATGAACTGGAAGATGAAAGATTCATTAACATTCATTCCAAGTCCTTGGAAGTCACCAATAAGATTTGTCCATTCAAGTACATGTTTGTGCATACTTTATGTACTAATAAACTTCTCGTAGTTAATTTATCCATAATTGTCCCAACAAGAGACTTATCAGCTCTGTTTGAATGTTTCCATAAAGTAATGCCTCATAAACTAATGCAAAATCAATATTCAATACACCTAAGTGAAATTAGACTTGTTCCCGCTATTTTGAGAAATTAGTCCTATTAAGATAAGAACAAACAAAGTTGAGAATGAAGCGACAGGGGAACAGATGCTGCGGTGGAAATAAATTTATTGTTATTATGTAATGACCCAAAATCCTAAATTTATAATTTATGAGAATTTTGAAACTTTAGTGATCCTAATTTGCGACAAAGAGTCGTCGACTGGCAACGTGCTTGAAAGGTAAATAAAATAATTTTATTTATGTTGGTTACGCTACTGTGTGTTATATATGTTATCACGATTTTTTGTGGTTTAAATAAATTAAGTTCATGCGATGATGAGGCCTTAAACTATTAATTTATTGAAAATTGGCTAAGTGTGATCAAGGCAAGTTTATGTGTGTTAAATGTGTTAAGTTTGGTGTCATAAAGTGACTAGAAGGGTTGTTGATTCTTAGATCTATTTTTAAGTGTGATGTATTGACCATATACAATTTGTGTTGTTTCAATTGAGGTAGGATGGAGAGATAAGGTTGCATCGTACTTAAAAAAAAAAACAAATAAAACTCATCTTCAATGCACACATACAATGCAAAAGAGAGAGAAAGGTAGCCATTGAGGGATCATGGCCAGCATGGATAGCAAGGGTCAGGCGAGCCTTCAGCATAACGACGTTATGGCCGACGCACGTTGTGGCCGACGCAGCACCAATAGGCGAACGATCGACAGTAGTAGAGAACTAGCAGGCATAGATGCTGCTAGGTGGAGGAGAAACTTGCAGATAGCAATCTTGGAGGAATGCACTGGATGTGCTAGCTAGCGTGCTACCTGTGAGTAGCGTGCTAATAATTCTAACTAGCACGCTAATGAAGTCACTTGTGCTCTAGAAAGTCCACCCAGCACGCTTGGTGCTCTGACAACACAAAATTTGCAATTTCTTAAATTAATCTAAATACTTTAAACAATTCTAATACCCTAGTTAAAGGTATAAACACATTCAAAAACATTTTAAATGATATCAGGAACCTAAGGAAGTGTCTCAAAGGTTCGAATATGAGATTTGAAGTGTCGGGAGGTCCGCAAAGCTAAGACTTTACATTGCTTGAGGTGATTATACTCGTTGATTGTTTTATTTGCATTTCATATCCATTTTATGATTGTTTGTTGTAGTCTATATTGACTATGTTGTGGCGTTGTACTCTCATATCATGAACTTATTTGATACTCCTCATTTGTTGAGCTTAAATTTCATACTATTATGAAGAATCGAATTCCTTTGAATCCGTCCATGTGCTTTATGTCACTTCTTATTGTTTCATAGTGAATATAGTGTAAATAGCATGCTATTAGGAATTGTGAGAATGTGATTAACTTTATGGACTCGTACTCTTTGGGAATTGTGTTTTGTAGCATAGTCTAGCCTTGAAATCCTTAATAAATTAATTTCTTGGAATTATAAAGTAGTTATAGAATCTGGAGTTCATTGCACTATGCTAGAGTTGATCAACATACGAGGTTAAATTCCCTGGCGATGTCGACACATGCCACTCGCCACTAGATGTGACACATAGGGTTAGAGTCCCTAGGGATTGTCGATTCACTAAGGTTAGAGTCCCTAGTAACACTAAGGTTAGAGTCCCCGATGATATTAGACTGTGCAATGTCAAGCATGTCCTTTAGTGGCCATAAAGCCTTCAATGACGCATGTCACGACCGAACAGATCAAGATCATAACTATTTAGCCTTATGTCAGTTTCGCTTATTTAACTATGGTATTTCTTTGCATATTTCAGGTACTAGTCTTTATTTATTTAACTTATGCTTTTAAATACCATTTAGTCTTTTTCAAATGTAAATGAATGTGTAAACGAGGATTACTGTTACTTTTTGTACTCACCAGTCTTTTTATGACGGTGGGTGCAGAGCCGTCGACGAGTAGGCCTGACAAAAAGAAGATTGGTGACTACCTTTGAGCCAGGGGCATAATTCTACATCGATATTTTGTAGGTTTTGATATTTTGTATATTATACAGTTATGTTTTTTTATACATTTTTGGGTTGTATATTGGGATGACCGTTTAGTTTCCTTACTTATATGCATGTGATCTTTGTTTCCTGGTTTCCATACTTAAGATTCAATATATTTCTTCTGCATAATCTGTTGAGACTTTTGCTAAATTTTAAAACTCTTAAAAAGTAATTAATTACTTTGAAATCTAGTAATATATTGACATGTGTATTACTTATTTTGAACACGTATAATGAAGAGAATATGACAAAAAGGTTGACTAATACGTAGTTAAGTCATACGTGGCTGAGATTACGTCTTAATTAGGGGTTTTGGCTAGGCGGTGCCCTAGATTAGGGAAGGGGCTGTCACAACTGGTGACTTCCCTCAATTATCTTATGATATCTTGATGTGCTAGTTATTCAGATATCATAAGTGATGCCTTGATAGCCTTGTTAGCTATTCGGGATTCTCCTTTGATGTGTTATGTAGGTGTTTGGCTCGGGTTTATTGAAATATCAAGTTTCCACTCCCTTTATCTTTAAGGCATTCATGGATCTTCTTTGAGTATGCTTATTTCAAATTCGTCGTGTTGGGCATTGTGTCTTTCTTTTATCTTACAACATATTATTATGCTTTATTATGCTATTCTAAAATGCCTAGAAAATAATAATGGGTCTCATGACCTGAAATGTGTAAATCTAGTTCTGAATATAATAGGTATTACTCGGATGATTAATGGTAGAACGGACAACCACTTTACTGAGCCGGTTGATATTTTGCTCACCCCAATTTTTTCCCTAGGTACCTCAGCTGTCGCGGCAGGATTGTGAAAGGGAAGGCGTAGGAGAAGCATGAAGCCTTCTCATTTGGTCGTGAAATAGTTGTAGTTATATTATTGTTTCATATTTAAAAATGTATAACACGGGGGATGACTCGGGTACTTAGTTGTGATGAAACTAGTTGTAGAAATATATGTTAGACCTAGAAGTTATATATATTAATGAATAAATGATATTTCTATTAGATATGCCTTGCACAGGTCTTGGAAGAACTTTCTACAGGTGTTTAGGGATTTTTAGATAGCTCAAAATATAAAGGAAACTCTGTCAAGATTTCATTAGAAATATAGAGTTGAATAATTGAAATAATAAATTGACTTAATAGGCCTTGAACTAATTCTGCAAAGTTTTTAATTGGCCTATAAAATAGCTAATCAATATTTATAAGTTATTCCGTAGGTTAAGGCTAACTAAGCTCTCTCTTAACTTGGCTCAGCATTCGAGAGGGTTAAGTGGCGGTTTAGGCCGTGTGATCCTAGGTTGGAAATTGGGGTCATCACAGTTGGTATCAGATAGTAGTTTAAGCAAGCCTAGAAATAATGTGGGCTAAGGGAACATAGAGTTGAAAATAATTGTAGTCGCATGTTAAGTTTCCCTTAAAAATCTAGTGTGAGAAATAGGTTTTGGAACTTAATGAATTAGACCACCTTAATGATTAGGTAAGTCAGATGGAGCTATGAAAGTTTGGTCATGGTTATGCGATAAAATCACTAGTGTAGGCTTTTGGTTTGCATCGACTTAATTCTCCAAAGCGATCAAATTTAAGGTGGGAAATGACCATAATTGGAACTAAAACTTAGGCATTAGTTCCTAGAGGAAGTATAGAGAAATAAGAATAGTTGGTATTGAGACTTGACTGAATCTCTTAAAAAATTAGTAAAGGTTAATGGTTAAGTTAATGAAATCACTAATATGGGCTTTTAGTTTGCATCAACTTAATATTCAATAATGATCAATTCTAAGATAGGACGAGATAAATGAAATTTATACAGACTTATTATGATGTTATTTGTTACTTTTTTATATATATATATATATATATATATATATATATATTAGATGTACGATGAATGGTCTTTCTTGACTAGTTCGATTGTCTCAAGTGATTCAGCGAGCGGAGGATGATCTTAAGTTGCATGAGACAATATGGAGGATGACGATAAGTGACGTAAGGAGATCGAGGTAGATTCTACAGGAGGCCCTATACACGCTTCAATAATGTATGTGATGACTACTACATGGAAAAAAAAATGGATGATTAAGCTTCGATTGGAAACTACATGTGTGATGCGCCTAAGACTATTAGAAATAGTGAAGCTGAAATAGCTTAAGCAAGAAGCATGGGCATGAAAGAGTGGTGGATCACCACTCTATGCATGAGAATGGAAGTGATGACGTGGTCACACTTCAGGGAATATTTCCACGAGGAAAGACACTTCTAGAAGTTTTAAGAGTGGAACTCATCATGTTAAGTAAAAGAGACACAAGGGTACTCAGGTATGAAAAAAAAGGGGTTCATGCGACCCTGTCAAATAAATAATGGATCCAAGTTAAGATGCCAATAAATTCATGTTCTAAATAGAAGATTTAGTAGGGATGGCTAAGAGGTGAAGATTGAAACAACTCAAAACAAGTTAGGAATGACTCATGTAGTCTTAAATGTCTAACTCTTGGTTAAAAGTTACGAAAATGTGGATTTTATTTCAAGCCTATTACTATAGATTTGATTTCCACTGTTACTTTAATTTGTTTTTCCTCAAAAAATGGCTCTTTTGACTAATGAATTATGAATTATTTGGAAAACTTGAATTTTGCATACCATGTTTTAATGAAATTAAAAATAAAGGTTAAATACATTAACATGTTTTGAAATGAAACTATTTATCTTCTTTGGTGTCTATAAAGGAAGTGAAATGGATTTCAAAGGATTTCAAAATGGTTATCACAATGTTTGCCATGACATTTATGAAATGAGTCTTCATTTTTAAAAGAGGATTAAACCCGACTTATGAGCTTTCTAGTTACTTGATCGTTTGGAAGGTTGATTAATTAAAATAAGCCATTGAAATGAATTTTACTCGGTATATTTTAATATGGTTGGGATTTTCTCAAATGACTAATTTTAAGGCGATTTGGACTTAACCCGGGTTGCATGAATGAATTTTATTGAATTTAAAGTCTTTTGATTACTGATAGTCTAAAATATTGTTTTAAATTTAAGTTTCCCTTTTATGATTGGAATACAAATTTTGGTATGACCATGATTTACTTTTTAAGTCATAATGAACATAATCGATTTTTTTGTAAAGAATGTTTTCGTTGCTCAAAACCTAAGGAAGGCATGATTTTGTTCCTCCAAAAAGATGAGATTTGAAAATGTCTAAATTTAAATCGACTTCTTGATGAAAACAAAAACACGTCTCTTAAGTTTTGATTGATCTTTTACAAAGAAAGTCAAATCTAAACAAGTTAATATGTAACAGCCCGCCCTTATTAATCCTAATTAATTGATTGATTATAAATTAATACCTTAAGCTCAAACACACATTGACATCACGGATAAGTCTGGGGCATGCTTAATGAAGTAAATCTTGTTATTTTTATGTGGCACGTGTTTATTTATTTTATTATTATTTAATAATTCACATCGCACTAGTTGAGAATTACATTTGGTCGCGTCGTACGCGTGTAGTGACGAGAGTGTACGATGTCGCGGTGTACGCGTAACACTGGTGTATAGGTAGTCGGGGTTTTGAGATCACATCATCCATCACATCCCCCTTTACATCACCTATCACATCATTATCACATCACTTTTCTTTCTCTTTTATTTATAAATAAATTAAAGAAAAAAAGACAAATCTCTCTCTAACCGACTCTATTTCCTCTCCCTCTTATTTTCTTCTTTTTCTTCTCCTACAAAACCTCCCATCTCAATTAATCTCACCCTCACTAAGCCCTTTTCCCAACTTCAACTCGGTCTCTCACAATGTTCTTTCCTCTAGGCATATCTTGTCGACATACTTCCCAAGATCGAAGTAAGTGTTGGTTGTTGTTGAAATTTATGGAGAGTTTGAGCTTTATTGGTGTTGTTGGTGTTGATGTTAAGGTGGTTGTTGTTGTTGAAGGTATTGTTAAAAATAATGAAAAATGTCTTTGGAGAGACGCATCATTTCGTCTCTCCAGATATGAAATCGGGAAGGGAGAGTGTTGGGCTGAGCCTAGCTGTATAGGCCCGAGCCCAGTCGAGCCGGGCCTGGCGAGCCAGCCCGGACCCAAGCTGGTCGGGCTGAGCCGACCCGGACCCAGATGGTCTGATCGGGCCGAACCGCGCCCAGCTGAAACGGGCTTGGTTCGGCCCAACCCCTCCTAAAATAATTAAATAACTAAAATAAATAAAATAAAATAAAATTTTAAATGAAATAAGTTGCAGTAAAATAAGAAAAATAGGTAGAAGATTTTGGAAAAAAACCAAGAAAATTAGGAAAAATATAAAAAAATTTGCAAAAAGATAGAAAAGTAGTTTTCGAGACATTTTTGGGAATTTGGCACTCCGACGTTACTCGAAAGGCATGCCACAACTAAAATTTTAGAATAAAATTCAAAAATTCTGCTTTTCATTATAAAATTATTAAATGTGGCTCTAAAACATTTTAAAATGAAAAATTGGATACCGAGGAATTAGGAAACTAGTCAAGAGTTAGGTGCGCAGTTCGAAGCATGATAGTGGGTCTTTTTAGAGTTATTTCATGAACATCGAGGTAAATAAACCTACGATAAAGTCAGCTTAGAATGTACTTATTTGCTTCGTAAATTTATTTATTTCACATTACTTTTCGCCAGTTCGACTTGCATGTTTATTATATTCCCACGTATGTTTGTGTATGGTCAAAGAGACGGTATGACCTCTTTCCGACACTCTCGTCGATAACAATCTGATTATTGCTATAGTGGCAGTCATGCCTTAGACTATGCATGAGATTTCTCTCCGCGAGTCGGTGATCTCGAGAGCGAGTTGACGTGAGCCTAGCCTCTATCATAGAGTTCCTCTCTTTTGAGGCATTAGGCAGAACTTTACCTTTCGACCAACAGAGTTCCTCATTTCTACCATTAAAAGGAGGCGGGGATTACCTTGCCTCAGGGCCTTCTCAGTTTAGTATTTGCATCCTAGGGCTTGACAGCTATACACAACACTCGCGTTCCATATTTGTTATTATCTCAACGACTTATATTCGTGCTTTACATTTCCATTTATTTACTCATTGGAACTTTTCATTGTTATTTATGGCAAGTTGCAGATTATACGACAATCCGAATCCAAAGAGCTACAGTAGCTTCACGTGTAGGTGTTTGTATTTATGTCTACGATGTATTTTTGGATCATTTTGGGAGACTTCTTGTCCGATACGTGTATATAGACACTTATCATACCTCTTTGTTGCCTTTATTGATATGCATGGTATCTTTTTGCCGAGTTTCCACCCCATAGGTTTGTTGATCAATGCAAGATTCGTTTAGATTAATTATTTGCATATTATTAAACTTTTTGCAATTTAAATAACATAAATAAATCAAAATGAACAAATTAAGTTGTAAAACTCTATAATTTAGTATATTTCGACAAAATAATAAATTAAACATCAAGATTGACTAAGTTGGATTATTAGATGTTTAGTTCGCAGGTCGTCATGGATAGGTGTATAAGTGACATGACAAGACTTGGTGACGTGTTTGACAACGTGGCAATGCCCGATTTGCCTCGAAATTTTGGGACATCACAGTTGGTATCAAAGCATAGGTTCGGGCGAACCTAAGGGAAAATTTAATATAACTGAATAAAACTTAACAAACAAACATTAGATGCGGAAACCCGAAGATCCTGACTTAGAACCTTTAGTTGGGAAGTGTAGTGTTGATGATTATATATCTGTTATGTCTTGATTGTATTATATATACACGCATTACGAGTTTGATCCAACACTCAAATATCGTAGCATACTTAAATTGGTGGCAATCGGTTGTAGCTGGTGATGGAGGCATGGCAAGTGATATTACGCTCAAAGTTATATATGATTTGACTTTTCATAAGGTGGTTATCGCACATTATCGACATTTATCAGAGATACACCCACTTCTCAAGGCTTAGATGACTAGTTTATGGGATTAGAGATACGCACGATGATCAATGCGGATGCAATAAAGTAGAAGACTCATACAACGATACCCGCACTTCTGCCAAAGAAAGTACCAGCCAATCAGAGTAGTAAGGAAGTGAAGAGGGGTGAATGGAGACGAAGCTAAAGTTTAAGGAATAGTCAGCAGTGTGAGGATAAATACACTGTAGTTTCTAGTACGTCCGCAAATGACATAAAAAAAATATTAGTATAGGCCAACGATTTTAACTTCAGCACCACCACTGAGTAGTCAGATCATATCACTTGGGAAGAAACAACCAATTATTTGCTTCAAGTGCAGACAGTTGAGACATAACAAGAATACATGACCATAGAAGCTAAATTGTGTCAATTGCAAAAGTATCGATATTAGTATTGTTTACGATAGGCTAAAGCCCCAAATCTGGGGAACGTCTAAATAGTGCGCTAAGCACGAGGTTTAACTATTAGTTCGGTTCCTACATGTTTAGAAAATGGTAATATTATATCGTTTTATACCTAGCTGCGTGATAGGTGAGTTAAGATTCGACCGTATTTAGAATCATCATATACCTTATTCTCGGTACTGCAGCCAAAAGTAAGGTATTACCATCACCAAATTAGTATAGGATGCCTTTTATAGTTTGGCGGACAATATGTTAAGAATGTTTCCATAAGCCATGACTTCCTAGCTCAATGGGCCACCAGTTTGGTTACTGTAACAAGTAAGAAATGGTAGTCTAAAAACGAAGTTCAAAAACATTCATGGAATTATAGACTATCACACCTCAAGATCTTGCAATACTAGGATTTATGACGATTAGTTCTCGCATACCGCGAGTTTTGAGTTGAAAAGCTCTATTGACTTAAACACCCTTTAAAGAAAGGACATATGCAAGACAGGAAGAACCTTACCTGAGCTGACACATACAGGGTGTGTAGAACGGCAGCCGGCATTTGTAAGCAAGGTATAGCTTATAAAAAATTACACATGATAGAAAAAATATAATATTAATCATAATGGAATGTCTAGTTTAAACCACATCATAGATCGATGGTCAATAACATGTAAAGGATGTGAAACAAAATAGGTTTTCAGTAGACTCTGTAGAAGCAGATAGTGTTGAGATGACTCAAAACTGCAGTAAAGCAAGTAAAGACTCATTTAGCTTCGATTGCCACCTCTTAGACAAATAACAAATCAGGAGTGCGAGCCGAGACAAAGTGTCACGGCCCAAATCTCTACCCCCATTTTAATTCCTTAATCGAGATCACCGTCCCTTGACATGGGACCTACACTGTGATACGTGCACCGACCGAGGCAAGTGACCGAGGTATATTGTATTTTTGTATTAATGTATACCTAGTGTTATGTATTATGTAGACTTACTAAGTCGATTTGTACAGTTGTAGGCGTCGAGACGAGAGCGGGGACACGCCTCGAGTAGCATGCGAGCCGAGGAACCGGGTAGTTAGCATTTTGGTTAGTCTTATTTAATACTAATATGAAATAAGGAATTACTTATATGCCTATGGTTGTGTTCGTTAAAGTAAATCAAATTAAAGACCTATAGTTGAGCTAATTAAATGGGAAACATAGGATTGGTCTAGAGATACACATTGGCACATCTAGGAACTAGGTGAGTAATGAAACGATGTCACTTGAGGTTGTGTTAGTGGGAGTTAGTGGGATATATGGAAAAATGTGGGCCATTAGATATTCCTGGAGATAAAGGGCTAGGAAGGAACATCACCTTAATATATAACATTAGTGATCAAACAACGTGCAAACCAAATCACTCATTCATTTTTTCTGGAGAAGAAAAAAGAATTGCTGGAGAGGAGTGAATCATCAAGGTGTTGAAGGAATCCATGGGAGTTTGTAAGAGATTCTCAAGCTAGGGTACTACATCATCTAGGTACACATCTTTTTAGTTGAAATTAGAACAAGTTTTGGTTTTAGGCTAATTTCATATGGTAGATGATAGAGTATTTGCAATTGATTTATATATTTGGATTCATCATTTCAAGTTGATAATCTAGCTATATTGAAGTTCTTGATTCGTCTTTGAAATCATAAAGTTATGAATTTTCGAAGTTACAACACCAAAACTAGAATTGTGCATGTCATATTAGGAATCAACCTGGGTAATTTGGTCATAATCTGCCCATTTTATATCAAAATTAATCCAAACTAGTGGCATTTGAAAGCTTATTTAAAGGGGAATAACTTTGTTTAACTAAAGGTATTTTGATTGAAATGTTCTTATGTCCAAACGTGCTCTACAAATAGGTACTAGAAGAAAGTTTTGAAACTAAACTTGTTAAGGGCATAACTCCTCAAATACTTATCCAAATGAGCTAATCATTAAGAATGTTATATTTGGATATAATTTTTGCCTTGTAACCAAAAATCAGATTTTTTATGAACTATAGATTGGGAGAAATAGATTTTCTAAATCCGCTGGTCAGATTAAATTCCAATTAGACATATGTTTAGTAAAATCATGACATCTCTTTCATTTTAAATCGAATTTTGCAAGCTAAACCTTTCCGGAAATCTAAGAGAGAGACCAAAAAAAATTGTACTAATGGAGGACTTCAATATTTAGACCATTTCATGCCTAAAAGTTCATTAAAATGTAGGACCGAAATTGAAACATAATTTAGTCTTTATGGGTTGATTTAGAAAGATTGATTTAAATTCTATTGAACCAATTTGAATACACAATAAACACCACTAAATTGAGCTTAAACCCACTATATTTGAACTAATGGGACACCAAACTTAGGAACCTCGGAAAAGGGTACGGGAGAGCGAATACAAGATTTGGAGTATCAGGACGCCTGTAAAACTAGGGCTTTACTTTGTTGTTGTGAGTATACCCAATGGAAACTTTACTCGGCATTTCATTTCTATTAATTGTTGTCCTTGCATAGTCCTTTTGACTATTTTGCCTTTGTATTCTTATATCATATGTTCTTTGTGTATATGCTCACTTGATGAGTCTAATTTGCATGATATCCATTCATTTAATTTGATTCATTGATTCTATCCCGTGCTATGTCTATTCTTGTTGCTTTAAATGTGAATTGAATGATAAATAGAATGCTATTAGGCTAGTGAATATCTTATAAATGTTTAAGATGACTTGTATTCCTTATTTGTTTAGGTGTGTAGATGTGCCTATGCGTTGACAATCCATACTTGGTATTTCTTGAAATTTAAAAAGTAGTTTTCGCATTTAGGTCCCGTAATCGATCGAGTTGCGCGCGAATCATGGGATTAGAGTCCCTGGATATGTCGACACATGTTACCTGACATTATATGACACTCGGGGTTAAAATCCCCAATGTGGTCTACACATTGGGTTTAGAGTTCTTAGTAACACTTGGGTTAGAGTCCCTTATGCTATATGATTATTGAGTCGAAGTGACATGTTTCACTGCTGACCGAACCTAAATCACCACTACTTAGCCCAGTGTCAGTATCATTTGTTTAACTTTGGTATTTACTCGCATATGGTTTATTTTCCAGTTTTCCATTTATACGCTTTTAAATACCATTTGAATATTTGGAAATGCAAATTAAACTTGTCATTAGGGATTACTATTTTATTCTCGTACTCACCATCCTTTTTATGATGGTGGGTATAGAGCCGTCTACTAGCAGGCCGGGCAAAGAGAAGATCGGCGATTATCCCTGAGCCTGCGGCGCGTCGCTGCATCGATTGTAGGTTTTCTTTTGGTATTTTGATTGTATATGTTATATATGTCTTTCAGATACTATTTGGGGTTGTATATTGGGTTGAGCGTTAGTTTCTCATACTTGACTTAAACTATTTTATTGTTCCACTGCATTTTGAGGACTTTATATATGTGATGTCATTTCCTGGTTTTCCACACTTAGGAATTTATAAATGGCTTTCGTATAAGTTACTAATTGCTTCTGCATAATCAATAAGACTTCTGCTAATTAATTAATTAAATAAAAAGTTTTAACGAACTCTAAATTTTATAAACTAGTAGGACTAGTGTATTAAATATCCTTAACAAGAGAAAAGAGGCATCTAGGTCGTAAAGGCTGACTAATACGTAGTCATGCTCTGCGTGGATATGATTAGGGCTTAATTACAGGATTAGGTTGAGCGGTGCCCTAGATTAAGAGAGGGGCCGTCACAGTTGGTATTAGAGCCCCAGGTTATTAGAACCTTAGGGATAAAAAAACAAAACTTAGAAGTGGAAACCGAATAATCCTTGCCTAAAAACTATTTTGTAGGGAATTGAGTAAAGGTAAGCTGGCGTGTTTTCTTTATATACATGTTAATTGCTATACGTATAGGAATACAAGATACGTCCCATAGTAGCTGATTCGGGTACAATTGTCAACATGCAGACATCGATGGCGGATTAACCCAATGCCCGAGACACTGGAGCTAGCGGCAGTTAACCTTCCACCGTATCAGTTTATGATTTTCGGAGGTTGTCTAACCGAATGACTACTCAGGAGAGACAGATCGCCGAGTTCATCACCTACATGTTGGCACAAATGACTACATTGGTTTCGACCGCCCCCGTCACCATAGCTACTACTATAGCACCCTCGACCACAGAGACTCCTACTGCACCAGCCACTAATACTACTGTAGAGGCACGAGCACCAGTACCACCCGTAGAGCCAGCGACACCACATCCACCAGCACTACCGCTTATCACAGTACCAGCAATAGAAGCAGTAGTAGACATGCCTACACCCGTTATATTTGAGATCACTGGCTTTTCGAGGAACGCCAAGCTAGTGAAGGAGTTCATTATACTCAGGTCGGTGTATTTTTCGAGAGAGAGGGACTACGACAAAATCAATAACTGGATCCTATCACATGAGAAGCTGCATCTACTACTGGGTATTGAGGATAGACTCCAGTCAGTTCTTTCATACTACACCTTGGATAATGGTGTTGATGTTTAGTGGTGCACTATAGTGGCAAGCCGATGGAGTTTCACATCATGGGCAGACTTCAAAATGGAGTTCTACAAGCAGTATTTTTTGGCTTCAATGTTGTAGAGGTTGAAGAAGAATTTTATGAGCTTGAGACAGGCCGAGGAGGAGACAGTGATGATGTACCGCAACCGATATGGTTACAGGAGGCAATTCGCGAGAGACTTGGTGAAGGATGGCGTAGATGACGCATTCTACTTTGGAAATGGACTAAGGCCAAATATAGCAAGACACGTCGTTGGCACCAAGGCCTGCACTCTGTAGGAGTTCTATGAGAGAGCACTCATCTGGGAGACTTTTGAGTTGGGCAGAGAGGGGAAGAGAGCAGCAGAGGGTTACGATCAGGGTTCAGACTACGATAGGAGGCAGAAGGGTAAGGGACAGGGGAGAGGGGACAAGGGTCCGCAAAGGGGCGGGGCACCTGTTGCCCCTATTTTAGCAATGCCCTACGCACCTCACCTTGTACCCACACAGACATATGGCAGAGCTCCCTTACCACCTTCTACCAGACAAGCATTGCCAGTTCCACCTGTACTGCAACAGCAGCAGCTGTAGGGTGGTCGAGATAGAGGTAGAGGCAGGGATGGACCATGACAGGGTCAGCGAAAAATTACAGGGAAAGGCGCAACAGGCTCGGCAGCGTCGTCAGATCACTTACTGGAGATGTGGTCAGGTGGGACACATGTCTAGGGAATGCACACAGCCGACAACACATCCCCCACAACAGGGCGGAAAAAAAGTTTACATGGTCGCACAGCCAGATACTGGAGCGACACGCAGCCTCATTGAGGGTACATTTTCCATTTATGGTTTAAACTTGTATGCATTGTTTGACTCTTGATCCACTATTTCTTTTATTGCTGGTCGCAAGTTAGACATATTAGGATTGACACCTATTAGGCTTAGCGTACACCTTTGTTTTAGCACCATAGTTAGGGATAGGGTTTAACCTAATTTTTTAGTTCGGGGATGTCCGATAGAGATAGGCATGGTAGAGTTACCAACAAATTTTAGAGTCCTCGACATGTTAGAGTTGGACGCATTGCTGGGGATGGATTGGTTGTCAGCGTACCACGCACACATTGACTGCTTCAGTAAGTCTATCATATTTGAGATTCTGGGACGTCCGATGTTTGTTCACCGAGGTACTACATCAAGACTCAGCACCACGAGAGGTCGGCTTGCATCCAGTGGAAAGATGGAGACCCTGGTAGCATTGTACGCTGTAGCAGAGAGTCTAGGACCCAGACTAGAGGAGATACCGATTGTTCAAGACTTCCCAGATGTTTTCCTAGAGGATTAACCTAGATTATCGCCACTACGAGAGATAGACTTCATCATCGACGTAGTACCAGGTACCAGACCGATCACGAAACCTCCGTATCGCATGGCTCCAAGGGAGTTAGAGGAGTTGAGGACTCAGCTTAAGGATTTGGGGGAGAAGGGATTCATCACGCATTTGATGTCATTGTAGGGAGCGCCAGTTCTTTTTGAGAAGAAGAACGATAACGGTCTGAGACTATGCATCGACTACAGGCAGTCGAAGAGAGTGACAGTCAGAAACAAGTGCCCACTTCCACGAATAAACGACTTATTTGATCAACTGAGAGGAGCACAATTTTTCTCCAAGATAGACCTGAGATCGGAGTATAATCGGCCTAGGATCAATGATGAGGATAGGTACAAGACAGCATTTAGCACCAGATACGGACACTACCATTTTACGGTCATGCCTTTCAGGTTGACCAATTCCCCCTCAGTATTTGTGGATTTGATGCACCGGGTACTTAGACCATATCTCGATCGCTTCGTGATAGTCTTCATCGATGACATTTTGATATACTCGAGGACGCGTGAGGATCACGAGCAGCACCTCAGAGAAACGTTGCAGACATTGAGGGAACACCGACTTTTCGCTAAGCTCAGCAAGTGTGAACTATGGCTCACAGAGGTCATGTTCTTGGGGCATATTGTTGGAGCAGCAAGGATTGCAGCAGATCCAGCCAAGATTCAGACAATAATCGATTGGCCAGCACCGATATCAGTACCAAAAATCTAGAGCTTTATGAGGTTAGTAGGATATTACCATAGATTCGTGAAGGATTTCTCAAAGATTGATTCACCGATGACGAGGCTAACATGGAAGGATGTTGCTTAAGAGTTGACTGAGAAGTATGAGGCTGCATTAACTCAGTTGAAGAGGACATTAACTACCTTACCGGTATTAGTACTGCTAGAGGCTGGACATGGATTTCTAGTGCACACAAATGCTTCCATATGGGTCTAGGTTGTGTGTTGATGCAAGGAAGCAGTGTTGTGGCATACGCATCGAGACAGTTAAAGATACATGAGAAGAACTACCCTACGCACGATTTAGAGTTGGCAGCGGTTGTATTTGCGCTGAAGACTTGGAGACACCTTCTGTATGGAGATAGATTAACCTTTTCACTGATCAGAATAGTATGAAATATCTCTTCACATAGAAAGAGTTGAATATGACACAGCGCAAATGGTTAGAGTTCTTGAAGGACTACGACGTTTCCTTAGAGTATCACCCAGAAAAAGTGAACATAATCGCAGATACGTTGAGTAGGAGACTGACTAGAGATGGTGAGGTGGTTAGATGTCACATTATGCATGAGTACGGATTACTCGAGGCAGCGGCAGCAGCATGTCAGACAAAGGTTCCTACCGATACTCAGGTGATGATTTATGCACAGATGAGACTACAGACTGTGTCTACGCAACAAGTGTCGAAGGGTCAAAGGACTGACCGATTTTACTCAAGATTTAGCGAGTTACCGTAGAGTGCAAAGTGTACAGATTGGGCAGAGATGGCAGATCAATGTCCGAGATACCGCGGCAAGTTGCGGATATCAAAGGTGTCGGAGCTGATAGATGAGATCCTTCATGAGTTGCATCATTTCAGATTTACCGTACATCCAAGCAGGACTAAGATGTACCACAACATGAGGAGATATTTCTAGTAGCCTGGGATGAAGCCAGACGTGTCTAGATTCATCAATAATTGTGGTATCTATCAGCAAGTGATGTTCGAGCATTACAGACTTGGGGGATTACTACAGCCACTTCCCATTCCTTGATGGAAGTGGGAAGACATCTCTATGGATTTTGTCACAGGATTGTCGAGGATCATAACGAAACATGACTCAATCTGGGTGATAGTTGATAGACTGACGAAGTCTGCTCATTTCCTACCAATGGCATCGCATTACACGTTCGATCAGCTGAGCGTACTGTTCGAGAGAGATATTCACGTCAGACTGAGATGCTACGTATATGTCCAGGATGTGGCAAAGTATGCAAGAGCAGTACGATATGCGCCTACAATTCAGTACGGCTTTCCACCATTAGACCGACTGGTAAACTAGGAGATTTATTAAGGTCCTCAATGACGTTTTGCGGGCATACGTGTTTGAGTTTGGCGGATCTTGGGTGGAGTAACTACCGGTGTGTGAGTTTGCTTATAAAAATAGTTATCAGGCTAGCATTGAGATGGCGCCACTTGAGGCTTTGTATAGCAGACCGTGTCACTCGCCATTGTGTTGGGCTGAGCCAGAGAACCGAGAGATAGTGGGGCCTGAGATTGTTGATGAACACATGAAAAAAGTCAAACTGATCCGTAAGAGGCTCGAAGGAGCACAAGAGAGACAGAAAAGATATGCAAATAAGTATCGCGATGATCTTATGTATTACGAGGGAGCCTTCGTCTATTTAAAGGTTTCCGCTCGAAAATGTCTCAAGAGATTTGGGGTGAAATGCAAGCTTGCACCGAGGTACATCGGGCCGAGGTATATTGTATTTTTATATTGATGTATGCCTAGTGTTATGTATTGTGTAGACTTACTAAGTCGGTTTGTAAAATTGTAGGCATCAAGATGAAAGTGGGGACACGCCTCGAGTAGCGTGCGAGCCAGGGAACCGAGTAGTTAGCATTTTGGTTAGTTTTATTTAATACTAGTATAAAATAAGGAATTACTTACAAGCCTATGGTTGTGTTCGTTAATGTAAATCAAATTAAAGACCTATAGTTGAGTAAATTAAATGGGAAGCACAGGATTGGTCTAGAGATACACATTGGCACATCTAGGAACTAGGTGAGTAATGAAATGGCGTCACTTGAGGTTGAGTTAGTGGGAGTTAGTTGGATATATGGCAAGAGGTGGGCCATTAGATATTCCTCGAGATACATAATCCATGGAGATCAAGGGCTGGGAAGGAACATCACCTTAATATATAACATTAGTGATCAAACAACATGCAAACCAAATCACTCATTCATTTTTGTTGGAGAAGAAGAAGGAATTGCTTTTGCATTCTTATATCATGTGTTCTTTGTGTCTATGCTTACTTGATAAGTCGAGTTTGCATGATATCCATTCATTTGATTTGATTCATTAATTCTCTCCAATGCTATGTATATTCTTGTTGTTTTAAATGTGAATTAAATGATGAATAGCATGCTATTAGGCTAGTGAATATCTTATAAATGTTTAAGATGACTTGTATTCCTTATTTGTTTAGGTGTGTAGATGTGTCTATGCCTTGACAATCCATACTTGGTATTTCTTCAAATTTATAAAGTAGTTTTCGCATTCAGGTCCCATACTCGATTGAGGTGTGTGCGCGACTCACGGAGTTAGATTCCCTGGAGATGTCGGCATATGTTACCTGACACCATGTGACACTCGGGGTTAGAGTCCCTGAGGTTGTCTACACACCGAGGTTGAAGTCCCTGGTAATACTTGGGTTAGAGTCCCTTGTGCTATATGATTATTGAGTCGAAGTGACATGTTTCACTGCCGACCGGACCTAAATCACTACTATTTGGCCTAGTGTCAGTATCACTTGTTTAACTCTGGTATTTACTCGCATATGGTTTCTTTTCTAGTTTTCCCATTTATATGATTTTAAATGCCATCCGAATATTTGGAAATGCAAATTATACTTGTCATCGGGGATTACTATTTTATTCTTGTACTCACTGTCCTTTTTATGACGGTGGGTGCAAAGGCGTCTACCAGCTGGCCGGGCAACAGAGAAGATTGGCGATTATCCCTGATCCCGGGCCCGTCGCTGCATCGAGTGTAGGTCTTCTTTTAGTATTTTGATTGCATATGATCAAATACTATTTGGGGTCGTATATTGGGTTAAGCGTTAGTTTCCCCGACTTGACTTAGACTATTTTACTATTTCACTGCATTTTGAGGACTTTATATATGTGATATCATTTCCTGGTTTCCACACTTAGGACTTTATAAATGGCTTCCGCATAAGTTACTAATTGTTTATGCATAATCAATAAGACTTCCGCTAATTAATTAATTTAGTAAAAAGTTTTAATCAACTCTAAATTTTATAAACTGTTAGGACTAGTGTATTACTTGTCCTGAACATGAGAAAAGAGGCGTCTAGGTTGTAAAGGCTGAGTAATCCGTAGTTAAGTTCTGCGTAGATATGATTAGGGCTTAATTACGAGATTAGGCCAGGCGGTGCCCTAGATTAGGAGAAGGGCTGTCACATAAAGTTTACGAAAATATATGAGGTCGAAAACGACCTCAAGCCAACCTAAGGAACGTGTTGTGTAAAATTTCTTACGAATCTATAAATGACTCAATTGCATGGAGTTTCAAACTTGAGATCAGTCCAACCCAAATAAGAACTTGAAGAATGCTTAGGACAATATTTCAAAAGGACGTGGAAAGCCTTAGAAGCTCAAAGACTTTGATCAAACTAAGCACGTGCCATTCATTATTCCCAAGGATCAAAAGCTTTAAGTTGCGTAGCAGAGCATTAAGGTTCTAGGTGATGAGTTATTATTAGGATTTTGAACAATTAGTTTAGATTCGCCATGACAACAAATTTTTCCTTTAAGTTTTCAATTAATCATGTTTTTCGACCAGTTCACCGATGACACTTGGAAGATTTGAGCAAGATCCATATAGCCAACTCAAATAGAGTTGGATTTTGTTAAGTTCAATTGGATAGATTGATGCTCACACCAAGAGAATAACACAAACTTTACTCCTAAACAAAAAGGCTTATCGCTGTTAAAAATAAAGATTTAATCAATCGGTTGTTAAGTTGAAGGCTCTATATGATGAAAAGTATGGTTTTAACTCAGGAAGTCCAATAGATGATGTTAAGAGACAAAATTGGAGTTAGCAAGTTGACTTTTGTTGTAAGTATTAGGCCTGGCATCCTAATAGGAGATGGAAGAGGCGTGTTGTCTATAGATCAAGAATCTATACATGTATGACTCTTCAAAGAATTAAGGGAAGCAAATGTCAACCTTATCACATGAGTAGTTACACTCTTTATATCCTTTTACACGTGAGGTACGACCTAGTTAAGTATATGTTTTAGAGTAGCAGGATGAGACAATATGTAACTTATACATGAGAGTTACTCTTGAATAATGTGATCATGGACTTGTTAAGACATTGTTGATGCCTACACGTGCGTGTGTGCACTAGAATAACACAATTCTATTTTCAATTGATGCATAAGTTAGAGTCGACGATGGACAATTGATAGCGACACAGTTAGTTGACTCATGATTCATATCATAAAGGTTTCAGTATCCAAACAGGTATGATTTGTTGTTAATAACTAATCTCATTTGAGATTATGTATGCGATAAAACACTTTAGGAACAACATGTTCATATTGTGCAACAAACTCAGGTAGAAGTCTCAAAAGTACGGCTAGAGAAGTCGACGCTAGAAGCAAGGCATGAGGACGCGTGTTTTCAACCATGTTAGAGAATCTAGAGCTCGCTTTAATATGAAGTTAAACATATGTGTTATGAATGTATTTCGATAGTTAATCATGCTTGTTTAGCACTACATAAGAGTTTAGATACTTTAAAGGTAATAATAAAAGAAAACGACAAAAAAGTATATGATAATATTTTTATTACAATCGAGTAACTTGATAGGTGTATGGGTAGGACATGATCCGAGATGCCAGGTTGCAGAGGTTCCAACAGAGATGACAAAAGAGCGAAGGTATCGCCACGGAAGTTTTATTCCCGCATTAGTTTGGCAAGCACCTCAATCTCCATAAAACATGATTACCTCCATATATGGATACAAGGGTTAGTGTTTATGTCTGGGTGCCCAATTATAGTTAAGTGACATGTGAAAAGAATATGATTTATGTAAGTGCTTAAAATAAGTTTGCAAGCCGCTGATTGGTTAAAGAAAATTCTAAGGCTTTGAAGTAAATACCAAATTGAGGTCTTTTATGATATCAAATAATACCAACAAGTTGAGTCGGGATAGTGCCTCGAGATGTGCAGGGTCATACAGGTAGGATCAGACACATACGTCGACTTTCTACACTGTTGAGCAAACATGAGCAAACGTTAAAGAAATACGCAAATAAGTACCACGTTGGGCTGAGCTATGAGGTAGACTACTGGTCTACTTGAAGAATTCTCTCTTGAGACGTCACCAAAGATTTAAGGTCATGGGAAGACTTGCATCAAAATTCATTAATCTAACGAGTTAGGGAAGTTGCCTATCAATTGAGATTGTCGAGCTAGTTAGCAGGGCTTCATGACATCTCTACATTTCCACGTTGAGGTTGATCAAATAGCTGCCAAGACTTATAATTGACCTAACTAAGATTGAGGTAATACCAGATACGATGTACGAAGAGTGAACATCCTAGGTCTTCCCATTCCGTCATCTGGCTTATGTTCTACATGTAGCATTCAGACCGAATGACTCTATGAAATTACGTTGATACTTCCACGTATTACGAGTAACGTAGGAGACATCTTTATTTTTCCTCCGTTATACTCCTAGTTGTTATAGGGTAAAGGTTTAATTTAAGTTCGAATTTAGATACGAAATTCATTTTAGTTGGGACGAATCTAACGGCCCGCCTTAATTAATCCTAATTAATTGATTGATTATAAATTAGGACTCTAATCTCAGACCCACGTGGACGTCGCGAAAAAGTCTGGGACAGGCTTAACGAAGTAAATCTTGTTATTTTTATGTGGCGCATGTTTAATTATTTTATTATTATTTAATAATTCACATCGCACTAGTTAAGAATTTCATTTGGTCGTATTCTGTGCGTGTAATGATGAGAGTGTATAACATCACAGTGTTCATGTAACGTGGGTGTATGGGTAGTCGGGTTTTAGAGGTCACATAACCCATCATATCCCCCTTTACATCACCTATTACATCATCATCACATCACTTTTCTTTCTCTTTAATTTATAAATAAACTTATAAAAAAAACAAATCTTTCTCTCTAACCGACTCTATTTCCCTGTACCTTACATTTTCTTCTTCTTCTCTAATAAAACCCCCATCTCAATTAATCTAACCCTCACCAAGCTCTCTTCCCATGTTCAACTCATTCTCTCACTTTTCTCGCGGTGTTCTTTCCTCTCGGTGCATCTCCTCAGCGTACCTCCCAAGATCGAGGTAGGTGTTAGTTGTTGTTGTTGAAGTTGTTGGAGGGTTTGAGCTTTAATGGTGTTATTGTAGTAGTGACGTTAGTGTTGATGTTGAGGTGGTTGTTGTTGTTGAAGGTATTGTTAAAAAAAATAATGAAAGATGTCTCTTGAGAGACGATTCATTTCATATCTCCAGAGACGAAATTGGGAGGGATGAGTGTAGGGGACAGCCAGGGCCCAGCCGGGTCGGGCTGAGCCAGCTCAAGCCCAGGCGGGTTAAATCAAGCCGACCCGAACCCAAACGGTTCGGTTGGGCCGAACCGAGGCCAGCGGAATTAGGCCCGGTTCAGCTCAACCCCTCTAAATTAATTTAATAATTCAAAAAATGAAATACAATTTTAAATGAAATAAATTACAAAAAAATAAAAATAGGTAGAAGATTTTGGAAAAAATCTTGAAAAACCAGGAAAAATATACAAAATTTGGAAAAGATAGAAAAGTGGTTTTCGAGACATTCTCCGGGCATTTGGCACTCCGGTGTTACTCAAAAAGCGTGCAACAACTAAAATTTTGGAATAAAATTCTAAACTTTTGGTATTTCATTATAAAATTATTAAATGTGACACGAAAACATTTTAAAATGACAAAATTGGACACTAGGGAATTAGAGAACTAATCAAGTGTCTAGTGCGCAGTTCGAGGCGCGAGAACGTGTCTTTTTAGAGCGATTTCATGAACAACGAGGTAAGTAAACCCACAAGAAAGTCAGCTTAGAATGTACTAATTTCCTTTGTAAATTTATTTATTTCACATTACTTTTCGTCAGTTCGGCTTGCAAGTTTACTCTACTCCCGCGTATGTCTGTCTATGGTTGAAGGGATTGTGTAACCTCTTTCCGGCTCTCTCATCGATGATGATCTGATTGTTGCTATGATGTCGATCATGCCTTAGACTATGCGTGAGATTCTCTCCGGAAATCGATGATCTTGAGTTTGAGTTGACGTGAGGCTCGCCTTCATCACAGTGTTTCTCTCCTTTGAGGCGTTGGGCGGAAGTTTACCTTCTGATCAACAGAGTTCCTCATTTCGACAATGAAGAGGAGGTGGGGATTACCTTGCCTCTAGGGCCTTCTCGGTTTAGTATTTGCATCCCAGGGCTCGACAGTTATACATCACACTCGCGTTCCATATTTTTTATTATCTTAACAACTTATATTCATGCTTTACATTTCCGTTTACTTACTTTATATGCATGAATTGTAGCCCTTTTATTGGATTTCTTGTGAATACTAACTGATTTTCTCTATATATGATTAGTTTCTCACGCTGTCATGGATAGGTGTGCAAGTGACATGGCATGACTTGGTAACCTATCCGACGACGAGGCAGTACCCTATTTGCCTCGGAACTCGAGGTCGTCACATAATAATTGGTATATTATTAAAATTAGGGATCATAATTTAAGATTTAAACTTGATATAACAGGTTCAAACAAGATGAATGGTATGACATTTAAGGAGACGAATGTTATCCTAACAATAATTGAAAGGTGAAGGTCATGTTAGTTTCGATTTAATTAAATAAACAATGGGTGAACAATTAAACTTGGGGATCCTAATAAAATTAGGATCGACATTTGACGAAATTGACCAAACAAATCATTTTGGCACGACAACTGAAGTTGTAAGAGAGTTAAAAAGTTTGTATGGATACAAGAGTTGAAAAAACAAATTGAACTTTGTCTATTAGGATTGTTCAAGAAGTTTTTACGAAAGTAAATTATAAATTTCGTGATAATAAAGAAACCTTCTGAAGGATATTCTAGACAAAGTTGTCTAAGATTACTTGAGATTGAGTGAAAAAAATACTAATGATGAGAAATTAGAGAGCTAGTTTAACCTCATGAATATCAGATCAGATGTTATAAGAAAGCTAGAAAGTGCTAGGGATTAGCTCAAATGTGTAAAGAAAGTTATATAAATTGTGTAGTTCTACCTTAGAAAAACTTCAATTCCAAGGTCTTGTGATTGGGAAAGTAATGTATTATGAGAAGGCGTAATGGGAAAGAAATTTGATAATGCCATTAAAAATAAACAAATATTGTATTGATGCTTAAATCGATAAGAGTTTGAAATGATATTCAGTAGACTTGAGACGTTAATAGGGTATGGATACTCCATGAAGCTATTATGATGAACATGTGTATAAATCCTGCCGATATAAATCTCATGGTGTGTTTGAGCGGAGGATAAATACAAGATATGTTAAGAAAAATAAATTGTCAAAGGTTAAAATAGATTTATAGGAGCAAGGGAACTTGAGATGACAAGAATAGGCTCTGCAAGGTGAAGGATTCACCGACGATGAATAGAATTGTCAAGAATGCTTGACTAAGTCTACTTACTTTATTCAATTTTATCGTGGGATTCGCAATACAAATTGAGCGGTTTAAATATATAGATTGGGTTATGGGGACAGATGGTGTGCCAATGTTCATTTTTTCGGATCACGATTCGACTATTACTGTCATGCGGTGACAAGGTTATTTACTACTAGGTTGTGTTAGGGGTTACAGACACAAATTTAGCACCATGTTGCACCTCGGTATGACTTTTTAGTCTAGTATTCATGTTGTGCGATTGATCCTTGATTTTGGGATATGCTCAAGTTTATATTACGACATCTGCGGTAATTTGTAAAGCATTATCAATCTTGATGGACTTATAGTTGTTCGAGTCGCATAACTCTTAATGTGCATATAGGTGTTTGGCTTACGCTGATGGAGCCATCTAGTTTCGACTTCTTTGACTCAGATTAGATCACTTCGGAAGAGGTTTGACAATAATTTGTGGTCTACGAGACAAAGGTAACAATATCCTAGCATTTGAGAAAATTACTTGTGAATCATGTAAGGAAAGACAAGAAGATTAGACAATGAGTTGAATAACATCAAACAAATTGAAAGGGATCGTGTGGACCATCACGAAAGAGCACGAAAGACAAAAAAGAATGACAATATAGGTTCGAGTTGGAAAGAAGTTATATCTCAAAACTTTCTTAATTGAGAAGGTATTTCCTTTTAGTTTCGAGGATAAGATTTTCTAAAATTAAGGTTATTGTAACGACCCAAAAATCTTAAATTTACAATTTACTATAATTTCGAACCTTTAGTGATCCTAAGTCATGACAAGGAGTCATAGACTGCCGACGTGCTTGAAAAGTAAATAAAATGATTTTATCCATGTTTGGTGTGCTACTTTGTGTTAGATATATATAATCGCAACTTGCATGGTTTAAATAAATTAAGTTCACGTGACAATAAGGCCTTAAATTATCGATTTATTAAAAATTGGATAAATACGGTAAAGGAAAGTTTGTGTATGCTGAGCATGTCGAGTTTAGGGTCAATAAGTGACCAGAAGGGTTGTAGACCCTCAGATCTATTGTTAAGTGAAATGTGTTAACCACAGACCATTTATGTTGTTTTAATCGAGGTGGGATGGAGAAATGAGGTTGCATCTCGCTTAGAAAGAAAAATAGAACAAATAAAAAAGGATTAAAACCATATTTCCAGGGGTGTATTCAATTGAGATTTTAATAGACTTTTGGTTACTTTTAATTACTAAAAAAGTTTAGGTGTATTCAATTAAAACTTTTAGAGAGTTTCTAAAAGTAAGGTGTATTCAATGTGAACTTTTATAGACTGTTTAAAAGTTTATAAAAGTTTTGGGGTATTCAATTTAAACTTTTAGAGAGTTTCTAAAAGTAAGGTGTATTTAATTTTTTGATGAATTTTGTAGTTTGGTTACAAATCTCGACTTTTATAGACTTTTTGTATAAAAATACACATAAACAAATCTCTAACTTCTCATCACCTTAACCCAAAAACTTTTAGAGACTTCTAATTTTTGTTGATTCCCTTATTCAATAAGGACTTCATTGTTCATAATGTCTTTTCTTATCAATTATTTTTATCACTTCTCCAATCACTCAACAACTCATGAATTTCATTGCTCACTCATTATATTCTAATGTTTATGTTGATGACAATGAAAATGATGTCGTTATTAACAAGATCTCACTTTGGCATCATTGTAAATTTTATAGGATTTTTTTACAAAGAAATTTTTTTTATTAAGTGTATATTTATAATATCAAAAAATGTAATATTATTATTTTTGAAGAAAATAATCGTGTATTTATTTTTTCAAATGCAAGAAGTGCATTTTAAAAATTTTAAACTATCATTCTTAAAGAAAAAGATATAAGTTTTTTTTTACTTAAGTCAAAAAAGTGCAAAATTTTTACACACAATGATATTACTTGGTTCTTTTTTGCCACTAAAAGATTATTCATTTGCATATTTGTTTTGTTGATATTTATTTACTTATTTATTATGTTACTATTTTGATAGTCGTAATTCATTACTATGTCTATATGATTTTTTATTAAAATATAAAAATACTTTTAAAAAAATTAATAATAGTTCTTAAGAAAAATAAATATAATTATTCGTCTTTTTTATAATAAAGTGCAAAATATTTGTTTCAATATTAAAATCACAAAAATCTACTGGTATCAATCAAAATCATGTTTAAGAAGTTCACAAAAGTCATCAAAAAGAAGTTTACTCAAAAGTTTATCAAAGTCTTTAAAAATCTACGAGAATCTACAAACTTTAGAAAAGTCATCAACTTATAAAAGTAATCAAAAGTCTATTAAAATCTCAATTGAATACACCCCTATTTATCAAAGTCTATCAAAGTCCTTGAAAAAGTCCATCAAATTTAATAAAATTCATTAAAATAAAGTCTATCAAAGTCTACCAAAGTTTTTAAAAAGTCTATAAAAATCTACAAGTCTCTAAACGTCATCCACTTATAAAAGTAACTAAAAGTCTATTAAAATATCAATTGAATACACCCCCCTTCATCTTCAACACACACACAACGTAAGAGAGAAAGAGAGAGAAAGAGGCAATCATGGAGGGATCACAGCCATCGGGGATGGCGAGGGTTTGGCGAGCGCAGTGCCAGGAGGCAAACAGATGGTCGGCAGCAGCGACGGACCAGCAAGCACGAAAGCGACTTGGTGGTGGAGGAACTTGTTGACAATGAGCTTAGAGGAGCAGTTGGCGTGGATGGCCAGCAAGATGCAGAGGACTCAGCGCTGGCGAGGAGCAGCGGCTCAGGAAAAATAAGGACATCAGACTAGCAACTCGCAGATGGCAACGTAGCGTGACGCAGTGAACGGCGAAGCTTGATAGCTATGGCGTTTCTCTGGAAGAAGAAAGGTGTTCTTGCTCCAAAAGTTGTAGGAAAGATGTAGATTTAGTCAAATTGGGTTCATGAAGGAGAATTGGAATTTAGAACTACATTGAAGGCATGGTGAGATCTTAACCCTCTCAACTTTTATTTGAGCAAGGCTTGGTTAATGAAAGTTAGTAAATGCTAGGGGGTTTTGCTCCTTGTTCTTGTGTCTAATTTTAAAAAGGGATTCTTATTGGAAAACTTATATTGAAATGATTCTTATCAATGAATTAATCTTGTTGCCATGGTTTGTTGCGACTCATGATAAAGGTTTTGTATATTATTGACAAATTGAACTTTGTTTTGAAGGATTAGTACCTTGGAAATGGTTTTGGACAATACTGCAATCTTTTGTTTGATGAAATTGTCAAAGAGACATTCACGTGCTCTTTTTAAGGAAATGCATGGAAAAATATGAAATTTGGGTCTTGTGGATTTCTTTATCGAACTTTATCTCTATGATTTGATTTATCGAGTTTTCACGACATTATTTTAAAATCTTGAAATGATTGTTACTTATTTGCATTGGTTCGATAAAATTATTTTATATTGCTTACTAAGTAAATGGTTATTTAAATATGACTTTTGGTCTTATTGAAGTATATGTTAGTCTCTTTATCGAACATGGTTGCGATTTATCAATTTTGGATAGGATTGAGACTAAGTTGAGGCACGAGAGAAACTTTGATTGATTCCTTTGAAAATGAAATTATTTCAATTAAGTCATGGATTTTTTACTAAATGCTATGATTTGAGAATTCGAACTTGAATTTGACTTCTTATATGGTGATTGAATATTTTTGGTTGTGATTAGTCAATCGCATTCGATTTATATGGAAAAATCAAGTTTTATGGGATTTTCCTTGTTTTGCTTCACCGCATGCTTGTTTTACTTGAATCGTCGTTTCTGATTTGAAGGAATGGTTTTTAAGTCAAGAATGACTTAATTAACATAATTAGGAATAGGAATGAGTTCCTAATCGTCTAAGCTATCCTAAACAAATATTAAATGAGTTTAAACAATGTGTTATACTTACACGCTTGTAGTGTGACGGTCTCAAATTTCAAGGCAAACTAGTAAATCCCAAAGAAATTTAGTCGTCAATTTCGATGTGAAAATTTATTTTGTCAAAATACTTGACTCATTTAAGAAATCCGAAAAAATGGCAACAATTCATGCAGATAAAGTAAATAAATGGAAAGGTAAAACATCAATATAAGTCGTTGAGAAAATCAAGAATATGGAACGCGAGTGTGGTGTACAACTGTCGTGGCCCTAATTCCTAATCCTAGTTTAATTCCTTAATCGAGATAATTGACCCGTAATGTGAGACCCGCATCAAGATACGTGCACTGACAGAGGCAATGCGGCCGAGGTATATGTTAGATTTGTTGTGATGTATGCCTAGTGTATTGTATATGTGTAAATTACTAAGTCACTCCTACATGTATTTAGGTATCAAGATGTGAGCGAGGACGCGCCTCGAGATGCATGCCAGCGTGGGACCTAGGTAGAAAGTGATATGGTAAGTTTATTTAAGCTTAGGGTAGCTTAAATGGTAGTATTAATGTGGCTATAGTTGATTTTTTATTAAATGGTTTCGTTGACTCCAAATTATGTGTTATGTCGTTCTTAATTGTTGGGACATGTGGTCAAATGAAATAGCATGTTATTAGGTAGGTGTGTGACGGTATTGTAATATATTTTCCTTTGTGCATTAGATAGGCAATTATATTTGTTGGATTCTTAAACCATGTCATTTATTGGTTTGTGAAAGTAGTTCATATTTAGGACCATGATATGATAGAGATGTGCACAACAAACGGGGTCACTGGACTTCCGTGGTTGTCGGGATCTCACAACTAGCTTGTTCAGCACACAGGGTATGGGATCCAAGGTTGTTGACAAGTATACATTACATGTGAGGGGCGCTTATGAGTATTTATATATAGGAAGGGCATTTATAATGATGTGAAGGCATCTTAAAAGAATTGATTATGCCCTAAATAGTGGAAAAAGGTTGATGTGATGTAACTTACGCCTGACCGGCCCTAGATCATTACTACTTAAACGAGTGTTAATTTCATTTTACTTAACTAAAGTATCTTATAGTATGATTTTTTCAGCATAATTGCTATTGTTATGCTTTCAAATACTTGTTGTATATTTGGAAATGTGAATGAATGTCTATGAGTGTTACTTTTTACTATCTTGTAGTCACCGTCCTTTTTATGACGGTGGGCGCAGGTCCATCGAGTAGCAGACCGGGCAAGGAGAATATTAGCGACTACCTCTGCCAGTGGAGTGCTGTTATGTCTGATTTTGTAAGTTTTTTTTATTTTGTTGTATGACTTTTATATATATACATCTTTATATACTTTTAGGGATGTATATGTTACCAGACTAGACACGTGATGATATGTAGTTATCGTCATTTGTTATATATGTGCATGTGATCTTCATTTTTTAGTTTTCCACATATTAGGGTTTTATATGAATGGCTTCCGCTCATTTGTCACGATTTCTGCTGAATAATCTTTCAATTTTGTTAAACTTTAATTTACTCTAAAAAAAATTAAGTTTAAAAATGGTGTAAGGTTTATTGGAAAAATAACTAACGTGATAAGTGTATTAAAAAGGTTGCCTAATACGTTATTAAGTATTAAATGGTGGAGGTTAAGGGCTTAATGATGGGATTAGGCCGGATAATGCCCTAGTTTGAGAATGGGTCATCACAATAGCTATCGAGCCCTGGGACGCAAATACTAAATCGAGAAGGCCCTTGAGGCAAGGTAGTCTTCGCTTCATCTTCATGGTCGAAATGAGGAACTCTGTTGGTTGGAAGTTAGACTTCCACGCAATGCCTCAAGGAGGGGAACTTTGTAACGGAGGTGAGCCTCGCGTCAACCCACTCTCGAGATCGACTCGCAAAAAGAAATCTCACACACAGTCTAAGGTATGACCAACACCGTAGCAACAACTGGATCGTCATCTACGAAAGAGTCGGATTTGGGTCAAACCGTCGCTTCGACTATACACAGACACACACGGGAATAGAGTAAATATGCAAGCCAAATTAGCGAAAAGTAAATGTTAAATAAGTAAATTACGAAGGAAATAAGTAAATTCTAACTGAATTTCTCATAGGTTTACTTAACTCGACGCTCGTGAAATCACTCCGAAAAGACCTGCTCTCGTGCCTCACACTGCACGCCCGACACTCAATAGGTCTCCTAATTCCCCGATGTCCAATTTTGTCATTTTAGAATGTTTTAGTATCACGTTTAATGATTTTATAATGAAAAATCAAAATTTAGAGTTTTATTCCAAATTTTGGTTGTAGCACATTTTTTTAGTTACACCGGAGTGTCAAACGCTCGCAAAGTCTCAAAACCTATTTTTCTGTCCTTTTTTATTTTTCTGATTTATTTATTTTTGGATTTTTTTCATTATGTTTTTACTTATTTTTCCTATTTTGTGATATTTATTTTATTTAAAATTGTATTTAATTTCATTTTTAAACTTTTCAATTAATTTAGGGGGTTGGACCTAAACCGGGCCAAGTTTGGCTGAGCCCGATTCGACCCAACCAATTGCCCAGTTCAACCTGGCTCTACCCAACCCACTCATTAGGGCTTGGGCAACCAGGCTTAGCCTGCCTAGGTTGCCCCTCCCTCTTACGAATTCGTCTTTCTCTAGAGACAAATTCGTATCTGGTGAGGGACGAGATTTTTTTAAAATAAAACAACGACGACGATGAACACATCACCGGCAATACAACTAAAATGATCACCATTAAAGCTTTAATTTCTCCACCAAAGATTTACATCATCAACAAACACTCACCTCGATCAAGAAACAGGTCGTCGTGAGAGCAATCGAGATGGGGAAGCACCTCGAGAAATATAGGAGACTAAGTTGAGATAGAGATGGAAAGCTAGAAGGGATGAAGGAGCAATAAAATGGAAGGTGAAGTTTGGCTAGGGAGAAAGGAAATGAGAGATATTTCTCTCTTTTTTTATTTAAATTAGAGAAGAGAGAGAAAGTGAGCGATGGGTTATGTGATGGTGATGTGAAAAGTGATGTGATTAGTGATGTGATATCTAAACCCTCGACTAAACCATATGCCTGCGTTACGCGCACCCTGCAGCGTCCCACACTCTCATCGCAATGTACGCACGATGCGACCAATCGAGATTCTAAAACTAGTGCAGCGCGAATATCAAATAATAATAAAATAAATAAAAATATACCATACAAAAATAACAAAATTTATCTCATCAGGCGTGTCATAGACTTTTCCCGATGTCTACGTGGGTCTGAGCTCAAGGTGCTAATATGTAATTAATCAGTTAATCAGGATTAACTAAAGCGGTTCACTATAATCTTCCCAACTAAAAGGAGTTTCATCTCGAAATTCAAGTTTAAATTAAATCGTTACTTTGGAACAAGTGGGGGTATCGCTCCCGCACGGTAGACTCTATCTCCTAGGTGATGTCTTCGTTCTTATAATACTGCCACCGAACGAATACAACTGGTATTTCCTTTCTTTTGAAAGTCTGTACCTAGCTATCCACTATCTCAATGGAGTGTTCCTGGTATGTCACATCCGTTCTGACCTCGATCCTAACCATATCAACCATCGGTCTCGGTCTTGATATGGCCAACCTTAGCATAAAAATGTGGAAAACATTATGAACCTATGCCAACTGGCTCGGCAATGTAAATTAATAAGCAACCTCCCCAACTCGTCGAACTATCTGAAATAATCCGATGAATCTGGGTGTAAGCTTCCATTTGATCTTAAAATTCTGGTGACCCTTCAAGAAAGAAACATTCAATCCACTTCGTGACTCAACTAATCAAGGTAATTATTCGCGTACTTCTTCTGTCTATCCTGCGCAGCCTGTAACCTCTTACGGATCAGCCTAATTTTCTCTGTATGATCTACAACAATCTCAGGCCCAACGGTAGCTACGTCCTTGGTCTCTACCCAGCAAGCTGGTGATCTGCAGGGTCCCCCGTATAGCGTCTCAAATGGTGGCATCCCAATACTGGGGCGTTTTTGCTTGATTGACACATTTGATAGAAATATATATCACATTAACACACCAAAAGAAATATTTACAAATCTAACACATTTTATGCCACGTCATAGCCATGTCACTGCCAAGTCATTTTTTTGTGTAGTGAGGAAAATGTGACTTGTAGTCACGACTTGCATTTGAAGCAAATCGTGAGTTGCAGTCACGACTTGCTTCAAAAGCGAGTCGTGACTGCAACTAACGACTTGCTTCAAAACTAACGTTTCTGAAGTGAAATTTTTTATTTTTGTCTTGCCTTTTAAGTGAGTTGCAGTCTATGATAAAATATGAAGTTACAAACGTGTATGTCGTTGTTTATGAAGTTGCAGTTAAAAGAAATATGAAGTTGCAACTCATGAACGTGTCTGTCGTTGTTTTGATTATTTTGTTAATACAAACTAGTATAAATTATGAAGTTACAAGTAATTTACAAAATTCATAAAAGTAATGTCGGTGATGCAAAAACTTTCATTTGATATAAATGAAGAACTTGGAAATTGAAGTGGAAGAACTACAAAGCATTATTTAAACCAAAAAACATGTCATGTGAAAGTAAAAAAAGTCCTAGTCTGACCCCAAATAATGACTTCCAGTCCCACAACGTGTTCTCTTTACGACTTTGACATTACGATTTAAAGCTAATGGCACATTCGAATGGCCCACATCAGCAGGATTTTGAGCATCTTCTCTTTGAATATCATCGATATCACACATTTCACCATCATGAGTACTTGTACTCCTAGATAAATTCATCATTATTGGAGTTGCATTAAAATGGCGCAAAGATGTAGGTGCCTTATCAAATGGAAAGGTTTACGTAGCCTCGAATGCCACGTTGGGAGGAACTGATGGAGTATGTGGAGTCTCAAACTCGTTGAGAGGTACTGATGGAGTATACACTGGAGTGTCATGCCTCGAACGTGTATCATCATGAGAATATTGATGAGAAGCTTCAAATGAAGTGGGCATATTATGCATGCGATAATCCGCATGTACTGCAGTCAAAATCGATGCCGCTACATCTCTAATACGTGCAATAGACACATCATCACCCAATGTCAATTGATGAATTGATGTCATTCCATGTGTCTACATATTAAAAATTTATGAATTTGTGTGGGAAAGTAAAATCAAAACAATAATTTAAAAGACTTCATGACTGAAAAAAATGAAATTGTACTTACCAATGCCTCAGCAATAGCTCCATGACGAGACATGAATCGTCGTGTAATGCGACGATACCATAGCATATATGGGTCGCAAAATTCCAGTGGCTCCTCCAATATGTCATCAGTTGCAATATTGGAAGCACGTTCATTCCACATACAGACATAAACACTATGTTCAGCACTCTAATCCTTATATGTTTTCCCTCTCAAGTCAATCTTATGTAGCTCCATGCTTGTGCTATGTAAAGGTGGTATCCTTTATTTCAAACTAAATTGTCGCATGACTCTATCGGGATTATACATTTCGATAACACATAAGAAAAGCAAAGGTGCCCTCGTTCACCAAATAGCACAACCACCGCTATAATACGCAGCCAGGTCCCTTATAACTGTCTCAGGATACGGTTCCCAAATTACCAGAAGTTATAAAAAATAGATTGAAATGAATAAAATTCGCATTTCACTATTGTAGAATAAGGTATTTGGAAAATTTGATTAAGTATATTTCTTACTTCATCGGGTGCTTACATGTCAATCATTTCTCGATATTTTGTCAGCACGTGCATTGATGTTCCTGTGGTCTCCAAGGCATGTCTCCACCTATAGAAATGTACAAAACAACACAAAGCATGAATGAATGTACATGTAGATAAATATACTCAAATTGAAATTATTATGTTAAAAAATACTAATTACCTATGACCATATGGAGGAGGTGGAAATAATTCTTCGTTTGGTATGATGTCGTCTCGAAGATGCCCTCTCGTTCTTGGTGCAAGAAAAGGCAACCTATCCCATTCCCATAATTGCAATAATATGACCGGACCTGCAATTTCTGCTCCATCAGCGTCGGCTGCAAGACACAATTGTCTATATAGGTGAGCCAGAGTTGCAATACCCCAACTATATTGCAAAAATTGCAAATTCGTGATGTGAACTAGATTGTTAGACTTGTCCTCGAATAAAGTTCCTCCAAGAAGTTGTAAGATGTACGCTCTTGCGTAGCGTTGCACTTCCACATCATCAGCATTATTTGGAAGGTTTGAAAACCATCTTGATTGTTGGAGAATTTGGATCTGTCCTCCAATCTTGTTATTTTTCAGGGAATGGGAAGCCTAGTTGTGTCATACATAAGGCATCGTAATCTTGTTCTACACGACCAGTGATTGGTAATCCATCGACAGGTAACCCTAAGATGATTTGTACATCTTGTAGGGTAATAGTCATCTTGCCAATTGGGAAATGAAACGTGTGAGTTTCTAGCCTTCACCTCTCTACAAGGGCAGTAATGACATGCCAATCAATTGATATGAAACTCATTCGCGCCGTTCCATGAAAGCCAGATTCCTGAAGATGCCCAACTATTCGTTGATCCAGTGGGACCAATCGATGTAGTGCAGTTGAATTATGCCTGATAGTCAATATAACAGGCTCCTGTGGAAAACGAGATTTAAGTTACATTAGTTAAAATGTAGCTACGAACTCTAGCGTTAGGCCAATAATCTTCATGAAGAATAGGATAATTGCATTCTCATAGATGGGTTGCATTGCCTCACTACTCAATTTCATAAATACAGATGAAGGTATGACAAATTCATCTACACCCACATGCGCACCATTAATTTCAGCAGCCTCTTCATCGAAAAAATCATCGTTCCCATATTCGTTCAAAATTGGAGGACAAGATAATGAGCCATCATCGGCTATGACTCGATTTAATGTATATCGAATCATGCCATCATCAACATGATGAGCATCAACCACTTCATCGTCTACATCATCATCGTTACTCTCTTCACTGGTATCTCCATCACTACCACAATAGTCATCATCTTCCTCAATATTCATATCATCACATGAATGAGCATCCTTGTCCATTTCAGGATTTGCGGTCATCAAAGGCGATGCACAATGACTATGTTCATAGATTGGTTTAGTACTAGGTCTAGCTCCAGAATCTAACACTATATTACAATTAGAACTATTATACGATTGCCTCGGAACTAAATCTAAAAATAGCTCCATGCAATTTGGTGATGGAAATTCTGCCACAATCTCCCAAGCATCTTTCAGAGTCGATTCATCATCTATTCGTAAAGGGACATAGTTGGTCGTTCCACTTCCAATGTACACAGGATATCGATATGTCATGTTCAATATCATTTTTTCATTGTCTATCTCCAATGAATTACAAATAAAACTCACAAGTTCCTCGTACCCTAAACCCATCTTCGATCTGAGATGTCGAATAGGCGGTTTCATGTACGAAATCCCTGATGGTCCATCAATCATGTCTCCATTCATATAGCACAACAAAGTTACTCTTCGACCAACCATTATTGAATCTATATATGTAGAATATAATTGTTAATCAATAAAAGTGATGATAATTATTACACTCACTTGGCACAAATATAAAAAGTTGGTCTTGATTAGTCTAAGCAATTGTACTAAAGGAGCATTCAACAATTGAAAGATAGATATATAATTAGGCACCTTGGTTTTTAAAAAATTAGTCAATTCTTTCTATGTGAATTGTCTAGAATTTAAAAGAAACATATGTAGCTAACTATAATGTCAAATGAAGTTTCTATACAAGTTTATAACTATTTTTTTTAATGGCAGAGCACCCCTTCAAGTATGGATCAGAAAAGCGAGGGGAATTGAATTAGTTAAATTAGGAAATTTAGTATTTATATGAAGACTCCTAGATTAGTTTGTAAATATACATGTTTTGGTTGATTGAATAAAGTTTTGAGTTTTATTTGTTTGTAAAATTGTTTGCTTCTGATGTGCGTGGTGTGGTTTGCTTCCGATGTGCGTTGGTTTTTCTCCAACATATAACACTTACTGTGATACAGATTCACGATCAGTATTTTGGGGACCAAGCGATTATTGATAAAAAGAAGTTAAGTAAATCACTAAATGGGACATCTTCAACGAGGCACACACAAACGTTCCTCACAGGCCAGTTCCAATCACTATATCGACCACGACAGAGCAACAGGTCTGGAATACGACAACAAAAGTATAGGGACCACTTGAGAACGAAAAGACCCCCAAAGAGCCAGCCATATACCGGACAAGTACCAGAAAAGGAGCCAACCACAAAGCTCGACAAGGGCTCCAAGCCCATAGTAAGCTACAAGACAAGTACTAGGGCGGCCATGATCTCCAAAACCACAAAGAACTCACAAATATGAAATCGTTGTATACCTAGAAGTTGGGTTAAATGTGGTTTTGACGCTCTGATGTTGAGTTTCACTACACTCTTCACAGAGAGTACTTACTGAGCGTTAGAACATAATTGGCTAGCAACACAATCGTGTCCTTTCAATAGTTATAATATACACTCCTTTAGTGGCACATAGATGCATGACACACTCTAAGCATGGGAATGATCTACCAACCGAGTGGATGGCTCGTTAATTTGATATGAAGATACTTGGGCAAAAAGTCAAGAGTTTGAGCCTCAAAGTGGGAGTGCAAGTTGGGTTTCTTTCTTTCTTTGAGAAAAAAAAAAAAAAAAAAAAGGTATTCGTATGATCTCAAGCTGTGACTTTAGCCTTTAGGGTATCATTCTAGCTAGCATTAACATTCTAATATGGTTTCAGCTTAATTGCTTCAAATATAAGCAGTTTGCACAATTGCACATGATTTGAAAAAGCACGAAGTAAAATTAGCAGTTTGTTAAACCATGGAACTTTTGAATCAAACAGTTGGTTATTCAGTGAATTAACGATTCAGTTTGCGTTGATGTTTTGCACATTCCAAAATACCATATTAGATCACTAATAGACTTTAGCTAGATGCTATAGCAATTGTGCAAGAGTCCAAAATGATTGGAGTGGCCTTAGAGTTGAGAAGACTGCTACCACTTGTTGCCAAGATCGAGTCCTAGGCGTCAACAAGTTCGGGCGTCATTCTCATCAGAAAAGTCAGTGGTGCTGCCAAGAGGTGTGCTCTGTTGTGAATCTTGATTCATAGAACCATAGCGCTTCAATTGATGTATCAATGTAATAAAATAAAACATTGCAATTTATCGTTATGGGAAAAAATAGGCATATGACCAAAAGAAAGGCTAAAATATACAGATAAAACTCCTCTTTATACCTTTCCATCCATGGTAACTACTAAGCCAATTGATTTTATCATAATATGAAAACACTACATGAAACAGATCGTCGCGGATCAATGTGTCACCATTTTTTTGAGAGAAACTATAAGATCAATGCATCATCATGGAAATACAATTACAGAAAAGAAGTTCAAATAAATGTTATTGCGAGATAACTCCTTTGGATAGGCTAAACTTTGCATAGACTAAACTTTATCTAAATTTACTTAAAACTGCTCTAGGAGAAGTCACCTAAGAACTACAAGCCAGAGAAAATTGAACCTAACTAAAAAAAGGGCTGAATTCAGATGAAAAGGTAAAGAGAAGATAGTATTCTTGCTGTAAAATACAAGCCGAAGAAGACAAACTTGAGAAGCAAAACTCAACAGACGTTGGATTTCCAAAGGTACGATATAGAAGAATAACTAGAATTCAAGATTACGGAAAAAATTTCTTGTAATGTTACCATAATTTGAATCTAACTGAAAAGAAGCTGTAGCACATGAATTACAGACCTCTACAGATTTAGATACACAAAAAAAAAAAAAAAAAAAAAAAAAAAAAAAAAAAAAAAAAAAAAAAAACTGATACTATTCACATGTAACATGTATTACAGCAATCAAAATGTACCTGGAGGTGGTCATCATTGATTGTAAAAGCTGAAAGCTATCCATCGCTCCAACTCTCGTCTCCCCCTCCCTCATTGCTACCCATATATGCCTGAAAGGTTGGGTTGGTGATAATCAGGTCATTAATAGGATATAGAGATTAACAGAAAACGATAAAAGAAATCTTGCTCCGCACACAAGTTGAGGTAAAATTAAAGATGATAAATTACCAAAACAAACCCTGTATTTATTAACCTAAAAGGGTCCCTGTACATTTAGAAACTTAAGCCCTAGTTAAATTAAATGAAGGGCTCTTTTACCCCTAACATATAAAAATAAATAAATAAAGGGTTACTAGTATATCCCTAACTTTGCTAAAGTATCAAACTAATGAATTAAGTCTTAATTTTAGGCCATCCTGATTTAGGTGAAAAATTATGCTTATGTTGTAAAAAAATGGTAACGTTCCTTAAAAATGGGATGACCTGAAGAGAGCTGAGAAATTTTCTCATTCTTTTACTTAACCCATAGAACTTCAATTGAGATGACCAAATTGTCACACCGGGGTTCGGGACCAAACAACTTCGAAGCCTTAGCCAAAAATGTGGATTTATTGTGGGTCTCAATGGCAAAACTCAAATGAATTTGTAGCTTAACAATAAGATAGAAAAATCAGCTAAAAGAATGGTCAAAATCTAACTCAGAATCGGAACCGGTGGAGCAATCTTCCACTCTGGAAATAATCAGAAAAGAATGCTAGCGGAAGATAGACTTAGAATGAAGTAAAACCTTGATGCTTAGCGAGCTACAACATTGTACTTTTTTTTTTTGTTTTCTTAGGCAATATTGTACATCTTTTAGTGTGTGTGATTCCAATGCCAGTTGTTACGAAAACAAATTATAATTGAGTTCAATAGTCTCACAAAATAATGATAATTTCGAAAATATCATTCTTGAATTGGACTTCTAATGGATATATTTTGTAAAAGATCTTGATTAAATCTTTGTACAATTGCACTTCTTCAGGAGTGGAATTTGATATATTGCTACCTGTGAGAAGAAATCTAATTTGAGTGTGTATGTTATAGCCCACAATCCTTAGCCTCTCGTCTACCTTCTTCCTCAAGTTTTCATCTTCCGAACCCTATTTCATTGGCCAGAACAAATTCGCGAATTCAGATTGATAAAAATCCTTCCATAGTCAGCTTTGAAAGTCGGCTTGATTTAGGAATTTTGACTGAATAACTATGGGTTAAATATAAGACTGAGAAATAAATTCTCAGCCCCCCTCTCTTGGTATTCACAACTCCCTGTCTTTGGTGTGTCAGTTAGTCATCCTATATTTGAACACCTATACCAATCTTTTCAGCCGCACACAAGATTTGTACCAAAAATCATGATGGCCTAAAAATGACCAAATGTTAGTTTGGGATAGATTTGACAAAATCTTTTGCTTGCGATACATTTAATACTTTGAACAAAGTTTGTAATAGATTAGGATAGATTAGTCTAGGGTAAGTAGATTGAATAATCCCAAACATTACTAGTTGTCTCAGATTTATTTACAACTAAAAATTTAATCTAGAGAACCCCAAACTATACTTATTCTCTCAAGTTTATTCAATCAAGTTTTGAAAGAGATTTATCCTCAAGTGTAGTGTCATATATTTTTGGCAAAGCACACAACGAGTCGCCCTGAAAATTCTCCCCATCATGAAAAAAAACTAAAATTGAAATTAGGTCAAAATTATAGTGTTTCGCAAGAACCCTGGCAGTTAGCCCAAACTCAAACTTCTCAATCCTTAATCACTTCAAAGGGAAACTCAACTACTAAACCTAAAATCCAGAATACGAATTTATGGAGAGACTGCTACAGATTTAAACTTGGCATATGGGTTCCTAGCTAAGGTCGTATCAAGTATGAACCACTATATAGGATCTTGGTATTCAATGTTGGCCCAAGGATTTTCTTTTTTACCTTCCTTTGGGATCTAGTCACAAGTCTAGAAAAAAAAAATTTGAATTTATGCTTCAACCTATGCTTATACAGAAAAAAAAAAAAAACGAAATAAGAAAAAAAGTAGACGAGATGATAGAAGAGATAGAATAGGTAATTAAGGAGGCGGAGTTCGTGACTCTTCCACTTCATTTCCTCCTCTGGTTTCTTTTCTTTCCACTAAAATTGCTTGTTTTATTTATTCCTTAATGCTTATATACATAGACTACTAGTACAATAATAGAAACTAATAAATAGCAAGTACTAAGGTAGTCGGTAAGAATAAAAAAACCTACTAAAACCAAACACAACAACTTTCTTAATAACAAATACCTAGAAAATAGTAACTACTAAAAATAAGAAACCAACTAAATAATAAAGGGTAAAAAGTAAGAATAATCCCAAACTTTGGGTTTTTTTCAAAATAATCTCAAACTAATAATTTTCTCTAAGAAATCCCAAACTTTAGAACTTGTCTCAATTTTAGCCCAGCAGTTTTTTTTAAATCAATTTGATACATTAGAGGGAGGATCTAGAAATTAAAATAAGAAAAAAGGGTAGATTTCAAAATTCTTTAACACAACAATTTTAGGATTTATTGATGCACACAACGGTAGCTATGAAAAAGGTGGATTTGGATGAAAGTTTTAGGATTTGGGTGGGATTTGGTTGATTCAAATGGGAGGTCCTCAGTTCATGTTTCAACGAATTTTGCTCATTTTGAGGCGAAAACGAGGTTTTAAAAATCGACAAACTTCGTCGAACTTCGGTGGAAGTTTGTCGATAATGAAAATGGGGAAGTGTCGCAATGTAAAACTTGCAAAGTTTCACTTGAAACCTCGACATGTTTTGCGAAACTTCGATTGACTACGATAATTTCCATCGAAATCATTAAAAAAGAGACAAGATGTAAGAATTCGAAGATATCAACGAAGTTCTTGTGAAAGTTATTGAAGTTACACCCAAATATAATACAATAACATAGCCTCAGTCGCAACTTAATTGGGGTCGGCTACATGGATCAAACTTTTCCATTGTGCTTGATTAAGTACCCCGAAATATAATAAAATTTAAAAATTAACTTATTTTCACATCAAGTAACAAATAGGTCAAAATTTATCATATAAATCAATATAAAAACAAATATTAATGTCGCATCTGTTGCGAATTGGGTGTTTATCGCAAAATAACTATTTTAAACGATTGTATTGTTATTATGCATTATTGTTGCATTTTTGTCGATTTGGGAATGACCGAAGCGAAATATGGATTCAGAGATAACATTACTCAAATTCGCCTAAAGTTTCAACGAAATTCGCTAAAAGCGATAAATTCGATCGAATTTATCCAAAAAGTGAGATAAAATTGTAAAACTTTGATCTACACTTGCTTTGTTTCGACGATAATGTCAATTTTACCCTTAGAGGAAATAAAAAAAAAAAATTGAATTTGTATCTGGTTAACCTGGCGTGTCTGAGGCTCTCAGAGCATCACTGATTTGAGGCATTAGGAGAGCTTTAACTCTTCACCAACTCTTCCCAACAACTCTCACGATCTCACTCTTATAGTCTCACCTACTTTTGCAGCAAACTCACCATCTTCAACACTATCTTCTTCTCGTCTTCTTTACCCAACAATGTGTGAATTGTGAATAGATGTTAGGGTTAGGATTTTTTGAGAGTTGAGATATGAAAAGAGAAGGGACAGTGAAGGAGGAGTGTTGCGTGCAAAAAAGAGGAAAGGCAAGGGTGAGGGCTCGATGAAGGAGGTGCTATGGTGAGGGCTCGACGAAGGAGGGGCGAGTGCGTTTGTGAAACGCAAAAGGGCATTGGGGTTTTCGTTTGGGATCTATCACTTTGTGACTCCAATTTGTACACATATTTGTACACTAACCCTATCTAGCATTGGATTGTGCATTATGATGTAGTTTTGATGATTGATGAATGGTTGAGAATTGTTAAGGCTTTTTTAGTTGTATTTTTGTTTGAAGACCAAAGTTATTTATTTATTTATTTATTTATTTGTCTATACACAATTATTTATTTGAAGACTAAAGTTTTATTTTTGTTTTGTTGGATATATATATACATATATATATATATATATATGTTTGTATTTTTTTTAATGTTCCAAACTTTCAGTGTTGTATTTCTTTTTTTTGAAACCCATTATATTGTGATTATTATGCATTATTGTTGTATGATTAATGTCACGCTTGTTGAGAATTGCTTGTTTATTGCAAAATAACTATTTTAAACAATTGTATTGCGATAATTATGCATTAATATTGTATGCTTAAGTATATTTCTAACATCTCTATGGAGAAACTTAGGTTTTCTAGCATTTAAATTGAAATTCTATAAACTTCCATAAATTGGCGAATTTTTATCAAACTTCCCTCATCGAAGTTAACTTCCTCGAATTACTTCTGAATTTTAAGTGGACGAAGTTAAAGGCGAAGTCGAAGTTTCGAACCTTGTTAAGGAGAAATTTGGGTTTTCTAGCATGTAAAGTGAAATTTCATAAACTTCCACACACTGGCGAATTTTGTAAAACTTCCTTCATCAAAGTTGACTTCCTCGAATTACTTCTGAGTTTTAAGTGAGTGAAGCTTAAGGTGAAGTCAAAGTTTCGAACCTTAGGTGAAAATGGGGATACTGAATTTGTGAAGTTCTTGTAAGATTGGTTGGTGTACTGGAAGAACGAGATTAGTAAGGATGGGAGGACGTCGTTCATGTGTGCAATTATAATGGGCATTGTCATTTGATAGATTTGTTGAGGTTGGGGGATGCGTTGAGTAGAGTTGCTAGAGTGGGAGATGGACAGGGATTGAAGAGTTGTGTTAGTCAAGGTGCTGTGGTGAATAGGAAGGATCTGAACGCAACTTCATTGAGCGGCGTTCATCGACGCGATTAAGATCCTAGAGGCTTTGATTAGCCATGGTGCCAAGATTCATCTGGGGTGGACACAACTTCATATCTATGTTTCCTTGCTTAGGAAGAAAATGAGCAGCGGCACCTTGAGAAGGTGAATTATAAAGTGGAGATGCAAAATCATTGTATTAAAAAATTTTGAAATCAACCTTTTTTCTTATTTTAATTTCTAGATCCTCCCACTAATGTATCGAATTAATTAAAAAAACAATTGGGTTAAAATTGAGACAAATTCTAAAGATTAAATTTTTTAGAGAAAATTATTAGTTTGTGATTATTTTGAAAAAAAAACCCAAAGTTTGAGATTATTCTAACTATTTACCCAATAATAAACATAGAAACTTCCTTAATAAAAAAATAGAAACTACTAATTAATAACTAAGACCTAAGATCGTATTAGATTTGTCTATGAAGGAAGTAATTTTCACTAGGCGGTTCTGATCTACAATTACCACATTGAAGCAATGGAAGGTTATGCTACGCTTCCGAGGAATTCCATTATCCTTCACAAGAAACATGGGTTGTTGGGCAAGATTAAAAAAAAAAAAAAAAAAAAAAAAAAAAAAAAAAAAAAAAGATGACTAATTTAGCAAATGAGAGTGGTCAGGAAAATAGGTGTAAATATATATATATAAGATCAGTGTTATGAAGCATGAAACTCAAAAGACCCGATTTTTTTTTTTATTATTTTGTTTGGTTTGCCAAGAAGTTATGTTTTGAACGAAGAGTCCATGATCTAAGAATATATATTCTCTTCAACAAGCAACAAAAAGTTTGGTTCAAGGATTGCATCGCTAGGGTTATTGCGTGAGTTTGACTTAGGATTATGTCGTTTTTTTTTTTCTTTTTTTGCTTATTTGGTCAATTTGCTATTAAACTGTTATTATTTCTTACTTTTCCTTTCTTCCTCAAAATCTTTGACTCGCCAAAAAAATTATCACATTCACAAAATTCCCCTTTCTAAAACCTCTTGGCCTTGTGATCAAATTAAGACGAAATATAGTTTGGGATTTCTGAGAAAAAGTTTTTAGTTTAGAATAAATCTGAGACAAATCCAAGATTTTGGAATTATTTAGCCTATTTACCCGTTAGTCTATTAACCCTTAAATAAATAATGGCAGCAACCAAGAAGGATGCAAATAAAGATAAAACAAATGACCAGTGAACACTAAAATAAACACTTGCTACAAATAGAAATTTGTTTATGAATCAATAAACTAACCTGGCGGATAGCTTGTGCCTTCTCTAGCACAGCAGCAACTTTAGTGTTCATTTTAGGACCTGATGGGCCAAGGGACATTGTTGGCGTAGTGCGCCTCAAATTGAAGGACTATAAGTGAAACAAAAAATGAATTATGAGCGCAAGGCAACATGGATAAACTATATTCTGAATTGAGGAATACCCGTATCTTTACCAATGTTTCCAAAACACACAAGCATAAAAACAAAAAAATTACAAGAGAATTCCCCAATCGCACAAATCAAAAACTTTATTCACCAAAAATCAACCATCATTTATAATAGTGATCAAGCCTTTACATAGGCTTTTAAACCAATGAACGCAGCACATGCTCGTATTTCTAATACAAATAAAGGTTCGATCGATTTATTTCCTCGACCCTGAGCAATCTAAACTATTTGGGATCAAGAAAACCAGCTTGAAGATGCTTAAACAACCCTTTGGTAAGGATGTCTAGGTAAGGACGTCATGAATATACGACCGAGGTTTAATAAGGAAAATTAAGTGATCGAGCCTCTTCAAACCTCACATTTACTTCAAACTCCTAAGAAGAATCCTTATGCCTTCAAGTAGAAATTCATAGCGATAATAGCGCGGATCCCCTTACCTACATTGCCATTCTTGCGGATCCGGACGTGGTTGTTTTGTGAAATTTCACTTTAATTTTGTAGAGCGGATCAAACATATGTTCCAATTCCTAGGCATTCTTTTGATATCGAAGAAGGAAGAATAGGTCGGTCGATGTTATTCCATAAGATAAGATCACTGGTGACATGGCGCACCCAGGAAAAATGTTTATACAACAAAAGAAACAATGGAAAGAGAAATAAAAGCTATTAAAACTCAACTGCTAAAAGTTAAGTTCCTCTATTCCTAAGTTGATAACAAATTAAATAGATGTCCTTGACACAATAATTAAGGGGTGATACGTTCTTAGGTTTTAGGTTTTTTATTAATTAGTAGTTTCTATTTTTATTATTAAGGAAGTTTCTAAGTTTTTGGATATACTCGTAGGAGAACTATGTTTTTGTGTGTTGTAAATGAAAAGCATTTAATGACCCATGTAAAGCAATTTATACACAAGTGTATGAACCATTTGATCACAATCCAATCGTCCTAAGATATATATATATATAGTGAAGCCATGAAAAAAAGAGACAATAGAATGAAAGTCAGAGTTTGCCTATACATGATTGACGCAAGAAAAAAAATAAGGTATAAGGGCACAAACAAAGTAAGAGATGAGCTTAAGGTTTAGAGCAGTGCAATGCCTCAAATGACAACAAAGGTATTAGTGATAGCAAGAAATACAATTTTGCAATCCAGATTTTACTATCCAACTTACAGCTAAGTGATTAAAAGAATTCCAATGTGAAACATCGCCATTGACTGATGCTACCCAAGTAAGCTACATCTACTATGAATATTTCTCTAAGTTGGAGAGAGAAGGATAAATTCTTACCTTAGTTCTTATCTGAAGAAAAAGATCTTCTCTATCATCCATCTCTTTTGCATTCACAGTTTGGTCATCTTCTCTGTATCCATTATACTGAGGATCCTGCTCCGTAAAATAATCAATATAAACATCGACTATCAGAGTTATGGTTATTTCACCAACAATTGAGGAACTAAAACAAACAAAAATGTTTATGATCACCTGACTCCTTGCAAAAAATGGTGATGGCTTTAAGGAAGCGGTTGGCAGCGAAAGAGCTTCTAGAGCTTCATCATCTAAATGAATGGCACCATTAGACTTGACATTATGTACATTCTCTACTTCATTAAAGTTGGACCTTGTCACCCACCACTGTGCTGGAGGGAGAGGTGGAGGCCGCGGCGGAGTTGTTTCATTGCATAGATGTCGCATAGTATTAGTGCAGTCCTGTGAGTCAGAGCTACATTGTTTTTCTTGCTGATTCTTGAAAGGATCCACAGCATCTAGTGTTGGAAGATCAAATGAGCGATTATTATGCATAGGTTCTAACAACTCCTCACTGTGATGATCTCTGAAATTGTTATCGAAATGAATGCTGGGGTTCCCAAATCCACAAAGTTCGAAGGCATTTGAGATAGATTCATCTGAAGAAATTCTACGCAAAGCATCAAATACTTCATCGTCCTCGAGTTCAGGAATTTCGCCGGGCTCCCATTTTTCAAATGTTGACTCTGATTGTTGACTCATATCCTCATCAGAAATACATGAAGATGATCCATAGAAAGTATCATCATCAGATTCAGACTCAATGTCCTGTATTGCAATAGCCGACTCTGGAAGCAAGTGGAAAGAAGGGAACATGACATCCTTTATGCTTTCATGGAAATGGTGCGCTCCAGGAAATTTAAGTTTCAGCTTTGATGTGGCAAAGACGTCTACTGGGTGGAAAGAGATCTTCATATGTTCTAATGGTGGAGATGCACAAGTGTTCACCGGATATTCATTTTCAAGAGTAGCCACTCTTTCTCCAACCCCGGCTTTTTCTTTCTGCGCAGAGAACTCAGGTGTATTTAATTGCAAGAGGCCAACTTTCATTAAATTAGGTGCCTCACATTCACTATTATGAAACGATCCATTCTGAGTTTTTCCATTTGCAGCACCACATCCAAAATTAGTAGAAGGACTATGGATATTATCTTGGGAAGCTTCTGAATGTAGGACTCTATCATGAACTGATGGCACCTCTGCTAATGATTTCACAGGACTTGTTTTGATCAAACCATTTGGTCGAATATTATCAGAGCTGCTGATCTGAGGTGAGTCTTTGCATTTGCTAAACTTAGCTTCTGCGGTAGCAGATAAAGTTTGTAAATTCTTTTTGGCGTTACCATCATCTGGCTTATCATAATAGATTTTGGAGCTATCAAAATGGTCAATTGCTTGCACAACATTCATCGAACCTTTAACTAATTGACCAGACAAATCATTCTGGCATGCAAAATCTGTTGATACATTTTCCAGACCAGATTTTGCATTTTTCGCCATCTGTGAGGGGTTCTTAACTAACATTTCCAATTCTGTCACAGACCCATTGGAAAGATATTTAGCCATTAAAAGGCCATTTGAAGCATTGCCCTCATTTTCATTGCTACCAGCCACGAAATCATTTTTCACTATATTTGGTACACTGGGACCAAGAGGCTTTGACGGTTCAAGTCCTAAAAGGCCCCCATTCGTCCAGACCTTAATGGAAGAAGTGTCAGAAATCTCAGTACTAGATTCTAGAGAAGCAGAAAAACTACTAAGCAACAAAGTTTCTGCTGGATCCTGAGAATCAGCAATGTTGAATCCAGATGAGGATGGAATGTTTACAGATGAGTCAAGAGCAACTTCTTCTGAAATATCAAGGTTATCAGTACTTTTACTGTGACAATTGACTTCAGATGTATCTGGGCTAGAAAAGCCACTGACAATATGAGGTGATTCTGCATGGACCAAGTTTTCTGAATACTTTGGAAATTCCTTTGAAGAACCAGGACTTCTATAAAGAGATTCGTCAATAGTTGTTTCCATGTTGCAACAATGCTCGTGCATCTCCTCTATATCACTTATGCTCGATCCAGAAGAGGATGGAACCATTGCGAAAGAGTGAAAAGGATTTACAACTGAAACATCAAGGTTATGAGTTCTTTGGCAGAGAACATTGACTTCAGAAATATCTAGGCCACAAGAATGCTCAGTAATAAGAGGTGGCTCTGCCTGGACCAAGTCTTCTGAATAGATTAGGCTGGAAATTTTAGGAGCTGAAGCAACAAAATGATCACTACTTTCTTCTGAATTTTGGCCATTCTCATGCATCTTCAGGGGTACATGTTTAATATCATCATTTCCGAGTTTGGCTGAGCTATGCTTTATTTGCTGTGTGGGTTGACACTCAGAATCTGTCTCAGATTCTGATTCTAATGTATTAAGAGCATCCATGTATTTGTCCGTCCCACTTCCATCCTCGTCAAATTGGTCATCTTCGCTGGGTAAATCTATTGAATTAAAGGTGATATCCTCCATACTAAGAATCCCACGAATAGCAGCAACTTTTTCCAACTTAGTGAACTCTAAGCTCTGAGTCCGCAACTGAGCTTCAGCTTTTTCATCAATAGCTCTGTTAGAACTTTGACTGTCAGGTTCTACTCTCTCCATCCTTCCACCCCAAAAAGAAGAAACCTGGGAAGTGTTTTGCTCTATCAGTTCATATGCCAAATTATCAATTGTGCCCTCTTTCATTTCATCACGGAGCATTAGATCATCGTCTCCATTTTGTTGAATATTTAACCTTGACGTGGAAAACTCATCCCTACTTGCAATAGAACCACAGGGAAAATTTAGCTCCTGCAATGAATCAAAAGCCAAACAATCAGATCCCTCAATTTTCAGTTCTTGGAGTTCATTACAGCCAATTGCATCTCCGTCCTGCACCTCTAAGGTTGATACAGAAAATTCTTGGTGCTCTTGATCTCCATGATCCATTGATGGACTAGCGCTATATGCAGATTCAGCATTACCACTTTTACAAAGCAATTGAGCTTCATTTTCACATTCAAGAACATTGTAAGGCAGTTGACTACTAGGCACTGATATCTCTACTTTTTCATGCCAAGTAACATATGAGGGACTTGTACTATTTTTGTCTTCTAACAAACCTTGATTGGTATGATCAATAGCATCAGCTCTCTGTTTATCTTTGTCGATAGAACCATTGAGCCCCTTTTGCTTCGACTTTAAGCTCAAAGTGGAAAAATGTTTGTGCTCTTCATCTTGTTCCTTTGTAAGACTTGCTCCAGAAAAATGTTTAATGTCACAACTCACACCTGGAAACTGAGATACGCTTTCAATTTTAGCAAGTTTCTGCGAGATTTGGGTGTTGGGCTCTGTAATCTCTATCTTTTCATCCCAAGTGACAGAAGTCAAATGAGAAGCATTTTGATCAGGCAATGAACCATCTGTTATGTTGGCATCCGTTCTTTTTTCATCAACGTGCATAGAATCATTCTTGTTTCCATTATGCACCTTCAGGTTAGATGAGGGCAATTCAATGTCTTCCTGATCTCCATGTCGACAGGAAGAACTTGCACCAAAGACACATTCAATGTAGCCTGATTTGGTTCTCATGTCGAATGACAATGATCGATTTATAACTTCTGATTTTGATCTTGTGTGAGATGTTGAAAAACTCCCATTAGCAGAACTTTGCCCAAAACTATTAGAGGAAGTAAACGGCACTCTGCTAAACCAAAATTTGCCTTTATCAATCCATTGGAAACAAATATGCAAATAACAAGTAAAATTGAAAACAGAACAAATAGGACACAATAGAATATCTTTGAATCTAATGGTTTTTTTCATATAGGGAAATTCTACAATGGGAACTAAAAAAAAATCCCATGGAATAAGAACAACTTTTAGGACTGTTGTATAATTCCCTATATATATATATAGAAAAACTCCACCTATGTAGAACATTATGTGCATTACGTAGCCACTCCCAAGCCTGGATAAAGGACTCTGACACCCATTTTCCATATCGAAAAATGGGTAAGGGAGGTCCCAACCCATTTTTCACACCCGAAAAATGGGAGAGGAAGGCCTAAAGCCCATTTTCCATTCTTCGAAAATGGAGAAGGATTGTGATATGTTGACAGCCATCGTAAAACTTAGGGATACAAGTGGGATTGAGATTCCTCACAACGGGGACGAGAACAGGGAATTTAAATGGAGATGGAGGCGGGGATGGGGATGGGGAGAGAATCTCACGCCCATGCGGGCAAGGGTACGGAAATGGAGAAAAAAATATCTATGCGAGGATCCCCATGGGGAATCCCCATTGGGAATATATATATATATATATATATATATATATATATATATATATATATATATATATATATATATATTCCATGGTTTCTAATGGATATATAGTACACACACTTTCACATATGTAAAAATCATTATATCATGTTACAATATATATGCCTATGCTAGCAACAGGATATATGTATCTTACATGTATAAACCATTAAAAATACCAATACACATATACATATGTATATGTATTTGACACCTTACTTTATATAGTTTTGTTTTTTGAGAAAAATTAAGTGGGGAGAAATATTTTGCCGTTGTGATGTTCTGCGAGAATCCCAGCGGGAATCCCGAGTGGAGAATTAAATGGAGAAAAAATTTCCCCATAGGGATTCCCCATCCTCACGGGGATTAGACGAGGACGGGGACGGAGATGGGTATGGGGATGGAGGGATGAATTCTTAAGCGGGGATGGGGATGGGGTCCCCATACCCTACTCTCCCCATTTGCATCCCTAGTAAAACTTTTGTCACTCTTCCAAAAAATTTTAGCCGACCATAATTAATTTGGGACAGAAGCTATGTTGTTGTTATATATAAAGAAAAATAGTTACCTGCCACTGTTCCAGGATATTGAGCCATTCCTCCGTCGTGGTCCCTTTTTCTGTGCATTTTGAACAATTTATCACGTGAAATGGTTTAATGAGGTGGACGATAAAATAAGAGAACTTTTTCACTTAGCTTAACACTAAATTATCTACATAAAAAAAACTATATTTGTTAATGCAAAAAATAGATATTAACGGAATCGCGATTGCTTTTATTTCTTTTTAGTAATTGTTAAAGAACAACTTTCTCATGTTAGCTTCTCAACGTTGATCTGGAAATAAAAAACAAAAAATAAAAATGTATTTTTCATCACTGCTGCAGAAAACTTTCTAGTTCATGATAGTAGTGATCAGAAGATGGGTGGAGATTATTGTTGGGTTTTAGTTGGGAACTAAGTGTGGTGTTCTTGGACACACTTAGCAAGGGTTTTGTGATTGAAATTCGTCTTCATTAACTTTAGGACTGATTTGCACTCATCGGGCTCATATTTGAATTAAATAGTATATGAAAATTGCTTGAAACTGAATTGTGCTCAATCTAAACGAGTTTTTTGTGCTTTCAACACTGGTGTTATCAACACATTTGCAAGGGTTTTGTGCTTAAAATTGATTTTCATAAACGCTAGAACCGATTTGCACTTGTTTCGGGCTTAATCTTTGATTTTTATTAAGTACATGGTTTGGCCACGTAGAAACCTAAGGAGTCCATACTTGATTTTGGCTGCTCGGTTTCTAAACTAAGATTTGTGCCTAATCACGGATTTTATTCATATCTTAGTCGGCGTTCATACTTTCTTGCATCATAGTTAGGCTCTTGGTGGCTTGTAAGTAATTGAACTTATTACCACTTTATGTTGTAATATACTTTCATTATTAATCTTTCAAAGTGTATTGTTGTAAGGCTTAGTGGGATCTAAGCCAAAGGAAGAACTAGTTGAGGCTAGGCATAAAACCTAGTTGAGGCTAGGTGGGTTAAAGTCATTATTGCGGTAAGGCGAGTGTAAAAGACCTAGTGAGGATAGGCGGTTGTAAAAGATCTAGTTGAGGCAGGCATACTAACCTTGAGGGCTTAGTGGTATAATCACTAATTGAAATAAAAGTGGGGGTTAAAATCCTAACCGAGGCGGTTAGGTAGTGGATGTAGATCGGTTGGATTGAACCACTATATATCGTGTGTCTCATTTCCATCTCTTCTACCTCCTTCACTATTGCATTACATTGATATTTGTTGCTTGTGTGTGTATTGAGCATAGTAATTTAGAGAAAGGTTTAAAAAAGGTGATAACCAGTAGGTACACCCAATTCACCCCCCTCTTGGGTATGGTTTCAATTATTATGTTACCAATACTGGTAGTAGGTGGAGACTGAAGGCAAGTGGCAAAGTAGTTTCACCTTTTCTTTTTCCCCTTTGATATATGAGATATCCTTCTCTATTGCATATCCTTCTATTCATGACGGTAATCAACATGTATAGGATTAAAACCCATTGTACAACTTCAACATTAATTTTATTAAATATGCACCATTGTCTTTGGTGCATTGAAGTTGATTATTTTTCCTGGTTGATTGATACATTTTTTGCTTACAGATTATTTGTTTTGACTTATTAGTGTGATGACATCATCACCATCATTCTTATTAGATAAGTAATTTTGGAAGAGAGAGTGTAGAATTAAATTAAGAGCATCTGCACAAGATTAATAGCTAAAATAAATGACAGATTGTCAAATTTCCTGAACACTCGGAACATCAAAAAGTACAAGATCATCACTTGATTAGAAAACTTATCAAAGAAGCTTAAAAAACACAGCTAGCTGATATAAGTTTCGATGTAGTTTGATTGCTTTCAAGTATTTAAAACCATATGTTACTAGTAGAAAGAGTAACTTCTAATTCAATTTAGTGACGAAACTGAGATGCTTTATTCCGCAATTGTGCGCAGATGATATATATTGTTAATGTCAGAATTAGCAACTTCATGTTTTTAGGAGTTGTCGTTAATTTTCCAACATGAATCACTTACACTTGGCAAGTTTACTCTGATTCAAGATGTGGTCTATTGCTTCTCAGCAAGTTTTGGCATGTTAGTGTCATAATTGGAAGATTGTAGAAAAATAAGGATGTGTACACCTGGCAGGTGAGTTAAAAATAACAGTATGCCGACGTGGTGTTCCAACAGTGGTTGGAACACTGTGCATTTTCTGTAGCAGTTAGATTTGTGTTTATCTTTTAGAAAGCTTCCCAAATTTGTTGAAGCCCTCTTCTAGGCGGTTGTGTGACTGTTTAAGACCCTCGGAAGGAGTTTTGTGGGACTTCATTTACTCCATGATCAGTTACATACTTGTGTGTGGCTTTTATTTAGAGTTTTTCTTTATTTTAATGAATGTCCTTTTGATTACCAAAGGAATCTTGGATCTCTTTTATTGTTTCAAGGAAGAGTCATAAGCTTCAATAGTCTATGTGAGGGAGTCATCAGGAAAGTTTTTTGTGTAAGGCTAAGTTCTTGTCCTTTTTTTTTCTGTCCACGCTAAGTTCTTGTCTTGAATGGTGAAAGTTGATACTAGCATATTCTCGTTTTCCTTTGCCAAGTAGTAATCTGCAAATAGGAACTTTCATAGATTGAGGTAGAGAGTGATATCTCCCGTCATCACCTCTAAAATGGAAAGTTACTTAACTTGTGTCTCCATCTTTGTAACTCGTATCCTTCTTTATTTTCCAAAAACGAATAAAAAAAAGAACAAAAAAATACTCACAGGCTTCTTCATTTGAGTCATACTATGCATTGCAATTCAGACATTTGGTTTAATAACTCGTGATCCTTCATTTGAAGACATCTTCAGTTTGAAAAGAATGTTAGAGCCATCATTGTACAATTCTGAAAGCTATGGTGATAATTTCATTTATAGTAAAGCTGAATTTGTTTTCTTTCGAATCCATCCTTTTCAAATCAAATAGAATTGAGCTTTCAAGCTCTTTTCTTTAACATTTCCATAGAACAACTATATTGTTATTACAATAATATGAATACTTGAGGAAGATGTCAAGCGAATAAAGAAGCCTTTTGCCTTTCCACAAAACAACAAATTATGTTTGATAAGAAATTACGTCTGCTTTTGTGAGTTCGTCTACAGTATTGATCCAGCGTAAATTGCAAACTATGTCTTATGGACTGCTTATCCTATATCTGTGTAGATGTGGTTGATGGGTGATAGTTTTCTATAACACTTGTTTGCACATACTTATATATTACATGCACCTGTGCAGGGTCATAATCTAAGACCTTGACTACAATGCATCAGCAGTGAGGGAGTTGACTTGAAGGAATACACTGCAAGTTGATGAGTATACATTTTACATTTTCAACCATGGCCTCAGAATCAACATAAAAGCTCCAGCATTTGTTAGGCCTCAAACCTAAGTTTTAATTATCGTGAGAATGAATCATGTTTATTTTACAAATCCTAATTTTAGTGATGAAGTAGATTATATTATTATAAAAATAGGATAATACTGTACAAATAAATTTATGTGATATCCTGCAAATCAAATAATATTTTTACACAACATAATGAACTAACTAATAAATATAGAAATATATGTATATATAGGGGAACAGGACTTGCCTTGATTTTAGTAGCCTTCTTTTCTCTCAGAACTTTCTCAGTGTTCAAAGTATCAGATCCAGCCAAAGCTTTTTTAAAGAAGGAAGGATCAGAATATCTCCTTAGACAAACTCCAGGACCACCAGTATCAAACCTGAGGACATGAGTATTGTCATGCATATGTAAAGAAGAAAAAGAAAGAAGCTTTAAAAGCAAATATTACTTGTCAAGCAAATGTAAGCGTGGTGGATCACGACATTCGTCATAGGAATTCATAATGAATCTTGGCAAATCACTGTGAATGAAGTGATTATGCTTAGTACGAGTACTTGGGTGCCAAACAGAACCTGCAAAATAACTGCCTTACATCGATAATTGGAGAAAATGGATATTATAAAAAAAAAAAATGCAAACAAGAAGTAATCTTAGTCCTCAACATCTTACATATAACAAATACGAAAAACTATGTTAATGAATCAAAATTTGGTATTCTAAAATGATAGATGATCTTGTATAAAACTTAATAATCTAAACTTCAACATACATATTTGAGTTATTAGATAATTTTGAAGTGCAATAGCAATTTCACATATGTTTGCAATGTGCAAGCATGTGCCGCCTTGCACATTTGACTACACCGTACTTCCAAGTAGAATTTGACTAAAACAGATGATAAATACACAAGAAAAAAAAAGAGAAATAAATTACCAGATATTCAGATGGGTCTAAAAAACATCAACATTGACGAAAGGAGGTGAACATCTAGTAGTAAGATGTTATTAATTCGAACACTTCACCAACAAAGAAAATAAATAGCTTTACCATCGTATAGATAATTTTACCATGTTGAATCAGCCACTAAAATATTATCCACTTTAGAATAGATCAAGAAGGGGGAAAACTATTTTGCAAGATTGAAAAGGCGATTCCTTCCATGTTGTATGTGGATAAGGGAAGGAAGAGATATACATCGCAACTACTGACGACAAGAAACTTTATAATATTAGTATTTTTTTCCATCCTCTAGGAGGCAACAAGTAATAACATGAAAGATGAAAATAAGAGTTGCAGATCCATGACAAAACTTGGTAGTGCACATGCACATTCTTTATGCAGAGGAATATGTATGAAAAGTAAAAAAACAAGTAGATATAGTATATTTCTAAAGTGCATAACAATGAATATCAACCTACTGTAACATCCTCCTTTACATGCAACCCTATCTTACATATGGGGGCTCAAAAGAGTGAGAAGAGAATGCGAACACTAAAGTAAATGAAGTACAGCAAATGCTAACATTAAGGATTGAATTTAACACAATCCACAACCCAAGGCTCTAGTACCACATCGAATCACTGCAAGGTCTAAATGTCACAATTTTGAATATGATCTCAACAATGAGAATCAAGCTATTCCAAAAAACAAAAATAAAAAAACAAAAACAAAAATAAAAATAAACAAAAATAAAAAAACAAAAAAAAACAAAAGAAAACAAAACCTTTATCAATATCGTCTATCCACCAATCCCATAATCACAAACAAATACGTAGACGAAAGAAAAATAAAAGTAAAGAGGAAAACCCGATTCCTTGAAAAGTATTTGTAGAACTAGAACTGTACATGCAAGTATCGAAATTCTCAATCAGTTTTATTGTTCTGAAATTGCTTTACATTTGCGTCTACTTCCTTTTGAAGTTCCTTTTTCTCTGAACTATTGAGGCATAGCTCTACTTTCATATTCACGCGTTCTTGGTCTTATCAACAAACAAAATGTCATTGGCAAACATCATAGGCTGCATGACTTTTTCATATTATTCCTTCCCTTGGAAATACCCTCATTTTAGGGGGTTTTTAATGATATTTTCAACTTCAGAACATATATTAACTGACATTTGTTCTTCGACTGTTTCAATTGTCATTACAATTTATTTTGTGACTTTGTTAGTCAATGAAATTGTAGAATTATGGCTTACAGAAAAACGACATTGTGGAATTATATAAATTCTCAGAAAAAGATACAATAGTGAATTTGTTTTGTATAATAGGAATATTAGTAACTCAGTCATCTTTGGCCAAATAATACCTGGCGCTAAAATTCTTTGTTCATTTCAATATGGTATTTCCAAACAAGTTCTTGGATGATAAGCATATTAATAAGCTTGGCCCATGTTGTGATTTGTCTCATGCCATAAATAAACCCAGACCATTCCATCCTTTTTTCTTCAAGCATTAATAGGAAGTCTACAACGAGCTGCAATCAACATGATTTCCCTAATCCTCCATTCCCAAAAGGAAGAATGTGAAATTGGAATCTCTTTCTTAGTTCATAATCATTGTTAATATAGCACACAAATAAGCATACAAAAACTTAGCACCAATGACCAACCGCATGGCCCATTATTGTCACAAAATTGCTTCTATCATGATTTATTCTTAATTAAACGAACCCTTAGTAAATCCATACGATTAATCCATTTATTTCTTTACACAACACACTCAATGATATAGGCATTTTAAAACCGCATGGCCTATAATATATAATAAAAAAATTATGATCATACGATTTCTGCGACCCATCAAACATGTACAAAATTTTAAATAATCTTGCCTCCCAACAATAATGAAACATGCCACTCAAAAAAAAAAAAAAAGGGAATAGATCACAGGATGATTGCGATCACACAATTTTCTTCAAAGTGCCCAAAAAATATTGAAGTTGCAGTAAGATAACAAAGAAAAGAGGCAAACCCGCTGTATAGGCAAAATGCAAGTGACTTGTTTGGGACATAACAGCCTTTTCCAGGGGTGGAAGTGTTGCTTCGATGTGTTGCACACGAACTATCATTTTACGGCTTCTAGCAGCAGTAAACATTACTTGCTCTTGTAAATCATGAAAAACCTCGGCAGCAAACCTGTGACAAAACAAATTGTAGTCTCAAAAGCAGTATTTTTTAATGAAAATACAACCAACCAAGGTAAGAATAATAAAATGACGAAGCCATAGCTCAGTTCTTCAAGGCTTCAAATACTCTTAACTGCACTTTTACGCATTGTTATGCAACAACAAGCATATTAAAGGAAAATGGAAACAAATAGTGCAAATTACCATGTAAATAAATCTATAGAAGGCCTATAAAAAGGGAAATTAAGCTTTCGTTCAGGGTCTTTTTTCTTCATAATTATGTTTTATATACGAACTTCAAACCCAAGTAAAAGAGACAAAGGTGATTAAAATAGTCAAATGCAAATCATATGGCATGAAAGTTCGGATCTCTCTTAAAATAGCAGTTAATCATCCATCCTAGATGACAATGTAGATTGAGAGAATAGTAACATTAGCCACTAGCGATAACAAAAGCTTGTCACATGGATTAGACATGCCAAACACCAAGGCAAGGTACCAAAAATGGACAAAATTCGTTGAAATTCAATCAAATTTTTTCAATCACTAGAGGGGAAATGAAAAGCATGTGCGATGAAAAAATGACAAATTCATCAAAATTTAAAATAATTTGGGAAAATTTGATATCTAGGAAGTGGTGAAAATTGCAAAGCTTCTATAACTTTGTGGAAGTTTCGCTGAAGCTACCCGAAAAGAAACCCCGACACCTTAAAAGGGAAGGAATCAACAGATTACACGTTGTATAGCAAAATGATGTATGTGTTGCAAATCGCATGCGGCATTGCAAAATAACAATTTGAAACAATTGCATTGTGATTCATGTGCATTATAGTAGTTAATAATGATATGTTTACCATCCTTTTAGAGAAATTTGAGTTTTTTAGTTAATAAAAAATTCTACACTCTTTCGTATGTAGGCAAGTTTTTGCACAACTCCTCTTGTCAAATTAGACTTCCCTAAATTATTTTTGAGTTTTTAAGGGGGAAATGACATGTCGAAGCCGAAGTTTTGAATCTTGCACCAAGGTATAAATGTTGTAGCCTATGTTGACCATCCCGAAGAAATAGGTTTATAAACATTTTTAATAGAGACACGATATAAATCCATCTGAATCAAAGTAAAAATATAGCAACTCCTCCCTAAATACAAGAAAACTCCACTTCATGGTCGTCATTTCATCGAGAGTAGCAATGCAAACTTCGCCTTCTTGTTTATTTTGAAACCATCTTATCAATCAAACATCAAGTAATCTTTGAGTCGTGCTAGTTAAAGTTGTCAAAGCACCAATTGAAATCAAATCAATAATGTGCAGACTAAAATATAGTCCCACGCCGAAAAAGAACTTTAGAATGAAGTATCAAGGATTGCAAGGCGTCAAGGGGATGCCTAGGCGTTTTCCTTTCTATGGCGAGGCGTTGCCAAGGCGACAAAAGAATATTTATTGAGAGGCCCCTGAAATTAATTTAATTTTCTATACCTATCTGTCTGCCTATAATACTACTACTCACTGTCTATTTGCATATAATACTAGTACTCATTGTCTGTCTACTACATCATAAGCATTAATATTAAAGCTCCATTCTAAAAAATAATAATAAAAATACAAATAAAATAATTCTTCAAAAAATACAAAATAAACGACATTACAACTCATAGAGCAATGCAATTTCAAGTTTTAAGTTTCAACAACAAACCAAGCAACCAATTATCTAGCACAAAATTTCTTAGAGTCATAGCACAAAAAAGAAATAAGCTCATTAACAAATGAAATTAAAAAAAAAAAAGAAGTAAAAAACATATGTTAAAAAACAAAAATTTAGTTTTAAAAAAAAATATAAGTAAATATTTTTTAAGGAGTTTTCTTTTAAGAAAAACATATAACAATGACATAATCTTAGTCCCAAGTTAATTGGGGTCGGGTACTTTTGTAAGAAAAACATAAGTAAATAAATTTAAAAAGTTGAAGAAGAGTCATCGAAAACTTGTAGGAGTGTCAGAAGCTCACCAGTATCCTCGCAGGAGATCGAAAAATAGATGGTGGTGGGGCACACCAAATGGTGAGGTGGGGAAAGGTTGCGAAATTGGTGGGGACTAGGATTAAATCTTGTTGTTTATATATATAAAGATTTAATTATAAAAAGGTTCCTCATCTTTAAAATCGCCTCTTTAAAATCGCCTGGGCGTTTTTGCCCAGAAACGCCTAAGGTGTCACCTTGGTGATTCACTGTGAAGGATGTAAGATTATTGAGGCCTTTTGGAGTAAACCCGTACCAATGCAACAAATGTCGTTTAAAGTTTGAGACAATATCAATGTAAGCAAAAATCCATGAACCCTCAGGCCAGCCCAACAACAAGAACTATCCAAGCATCTCCTTAGATTTCTCATATTAATTATCTCGCTTCATTATCATTGCTAGTGCGCAAACTAGTGTATATCTTTATATTCTTCCCATTATGACTTTCGGGAAACCTTTTTTAACACTCGAGTCTCGACTAATAGCAATGATCTCATAAGATAATAAGTATGTTAAGATTCATCAAATTTTTGTTGTTTTATATTCTCATATTGATTTAGCTACAACACAAATAATTTCCTAAAATTTTCGATGTTAGAATCATGCTCTTTTTGCATCGAACATGTCAACTTACCACTGCATCACATTCTTGTAGGCCTAATAGAGACCCTTTGACATAAAACCAAAGTTCAAAACTTCGACTTCGCCTGTGACTTCGATCACTTAAAATTCGGAATTAATTCGAGGAAGTTAACTTCGACGATGGAAGTTTGACAAAAATTCGCCGGTGTACGAAAGTTTACGGAATTTCACTTTAAATGCTAGAAAACTCAAGTTTCTTCGTAGAGATGTTAAAACTACACTTAGTCATACAACAATAATGCATAAAACTCATGTCACCAGAGGATATTCTGAATTTTAAGTATATTTCTAGCATAAAAGTTTTAGTTGAAGTTTGCTCAACTTCTACAAAACAGAACCATTTTACTTCATGTTTTATTAACTTCCATCGATGTTTTCGAAGTTCGGTCAAAGTTAGCCGAAGTTGAGTCGAATTTTGCAATTTTTCAACTGCCTTTGAACTTCGCTTCGCTCACCTCAAAATCAACAAACTTTGCCCGAACTTCGCCAAAGTTTGTCGATTTTTTAAACCTTAAATCGGAGAATCAAGACGCATGAAGCCTCAGACCCATCAGATATGGGGTCTCCCTAATGAAAGAAGCAAGCAGCAAATCATATGGTATTCATAGTCTCCATGATGGGTGTTGATCTAATTCCGATTATAATGATGATATGGATTTGGGCCTGATGCTTTGCTATTGTGTTTAGTGGTGCTACAACCTTCGCGTGAGTTCACGACCTAGGCATATCCATCTTCTCACTTGTTCCATTTTATGAGTGCACCTTGAGGACAAGGTGAATTTTCATGAAGGGAGATATAACTCCAAATAATAAGAGATAGACAACCGCTAATGTAACACCTAAAGCATGAGTGAGTTTGTTTAGGCTTTTAGGCGGGAAGATTCGAACACACGTAAGTGTGTCACTTTTGGGGGTAAGTGAGAGTGTAAGTAGATTGTGAGAGAAGAGATGGGCATTCAAAAATTTTAAATTGATTTGGGTTTAACTCTCTTGAGTTTGGGCTAAAAGCCAGGGTCTCTTTGATTCTTGGTGTTCTTTGTTCTTTCAATTCTGTTTCTTCACTTGAATTAGTACATAAAGATTGAGGTTCTCATCATAACTCTTCAACCAATTCTGTCAAATAACATAATAAAAATAGAAAACCCACATCATTCTTCTGTACCAATTCCCATTCGATAAAACATATAAACATAACTAAATCAACCCAGGAGCTAGTAAGAGGATGTAATGAGCTACCAAGATTTGAATCCGCAACTTCTGCCTCAGTAAGAGTTTTGGTGCTCAACTTTTTGCCACTGCACCACACCCACGAGATTCCCAAAAATATGTTTTTTAATTAAGTGGAAAATTTATTTTTGAGTAAGACGTATGAATCGAATTTTTAGTAGTTGAAAATTTTCAAGAACTTTGATTTAGGATTGAGGCTATTGTTGCTGTTGTTGTTGTTAAGAACTTAAAGAACTTAAATGGAACTCTTTGATCAGCGGTTAATTATCATGAAATACTCATTAGGAATTATAATCCACCTTAAATTTTACACATTCACAACTATTTTTTGTTTGAAAATGAGTGATTTGATAACAAAACTAAATTGGGTTTTATAGTATATTTAATTATATATTTTGGCTTAACTTTGAGTGAAAAATTTATTGAGGAAATGCTTACTCTTTGTATAAAAAAAAAAGAAAAAGAAATTGCCAGTTCTACCTAGGCAGCATAAAACTTGGCTATAGCTAGTCAATGTTTTCCGAAAAATAATTTATAGAAATCCACATAAATCTTGAACCAAACCCCAAACAAAACCTCAAAATTATCGACATAATAGCTCTCCTCCACCTCCAATTAAACGGACTTCATCAAACTGGCCACCGAAAACGAACAGAAAACACAGTCCAAATAGGTTAAAAAATCAGAAACCCAAACTCACTCAGCTAGATCGCCTAGCTGCCGCAAGATCCCAACCAGGCCAGCAACCGCCACTCCATCAAGAACATCTTTCGGATCATCCTTGTCCGTCGCCTCATACAGCTCCCGACCTCCCAAGCCGTACACGTTCCTCAATTCAACTCGGACCAACGGCATTGTTTTCTTTACCGATCTCTCACACTCACTGACCCATTCAATCTCACTTTGATACGAAGAAAAAAGAACCCTAAGAGGAAACGTAGCAGAGAAGCCAAGGTCGAACCAGAGCGTTAATGGCGGAAAATAGAGAAAAAATGATTAAAAAATGAATACACGAAGTAGGTTGTGCGATTGAAGCAGGTGGACAGCCCAATAAGTAGCATACATTTGCCAACACTGCACTGCGATACCGAAAAATCATTACAGTAGATGGGTGGTGCGTTTACTGAAATGCCCTTGAGTTTTAGTTTGGCGACCAACAGGCCTGGCAGACATGATTTAAATGGGATTAGGTGAAATGACAGATATGCCCGTCGATAGTGATGAATAGACAGTGGGGTGAGGGTGGGCAAACCGCGGTTTGGTGATTCTCCTAACCGCGAATTACCGAAACCGCAATCAAACCGAACCGCGGTTTGCGCGGTTTGGTCGGTTTGGTTTCGCGGTTTTCATGCGCCCTATTTTCAGAAAAAAAAAAAAAAAAAAAAAAAAAAAAAAAAAAAACAAGCCATATATACTAATCAATAATCATTAACCCAAACAAGCCACATTCACAACAAGCTCTCTCTACTCACGAACAATGTAGCGCTAGTGCAGTGTTGGACAAGCTTCATTTTTTATTAGTGGGGCCATGTGGAAAAAATTTGATGTTGGAAGGTTTTGAAGTTGGATGAAATTGATTTTCTCACGGCTCGACAATGGCTTTATAGGAGGGTCTAAGGGTGCTACGAAATTACGATCAGTGCTTCAGCTTCAGTTCCTCTCCATGGCTGCAGCTCGCATGTTATCCATACATTCATAACAAACCCTATTTTCAATAGCCAAATTCAACAAGCCCTATTTTCATGTTTTGCTGCAGTGCGAGAGTTAAAGAAGAGACGACGACGGCGGGAGAGTGGAGCCGGCGGGAGTGAGAGGAGAGAGGAGCCGGGAGTGAGAGGAGAGAGGAGACGGGGATGAGAGGAGTGAGGAGCCGGCAGTGAGAGGAAAGAGGAGCCGGCGGTGAGCGGACAGAGGAGCCAGCGGTAGAGGACAGAGGAGCCGGCGGTGAGAGGAGGAGCCGGCGGTGAAAGGATAGGAGTGAGGAGCGGCGGTGAGAGGGAGGTGAGTCGTGGTAACAGCCTAACACGGGGAGTGAATGAGAGGAAGAAGGAGATCATTGTTTTTTTTTTTTTTTTTTAACTTTTACTTTTAGGGTTTTTGGTTTGTATTTATCAAAATGTCATCGGTTTGGTTAAACCGCGGTTTTCCCAAAATAAAAACCGCGATGTTTTTCAAACCGCGACCAAACCGCAAGCTTTAAAAACTAGACCTAACCATGCGGTTTGGTCGGTTTTGGCGATTTTGGCAATTTTTCGAAAACCGCTGCCCACCCCTAATAGACAGTGATGTGGCAGTTTTAAAAGAAATGTTGTTCTGGTTTGAAGATTTGGCATTTTTGGATTTTTCTTAAGCAAAGATAAAAAAAATCGAGAGAATTTGCCAATATTTTAAGAAGGCAGTGTTCTAAATAATTTGGATGACTCTTCGTGACATGTATACACATGTAACATCATCTGTCTCGTTTGATTTTATTTTATCGTTTTTCGCGAACTTACAATGCAAATAAATTTACAGTAAAAGATCATATTTTCACGTTTAGTTCAATTTTAAACTTTAAGAGAAGTTACATATTTTTAAATAATAAAATATATAAATTGATATAAATACCCTTCAAACAAAAGAGATGAATGAGGGTAATAAAAGGTAATTAACAAGGGGTAATTGTATCCATAAACTTTTGTGAGATAAATTCCTTAAAGGGGGAAGTTTGACAGCCAAACAAGATTAGTTCCAACTCTCTTCCAAGTTATCTCCGTGTGTACAAGCTCGTAATGAAGGACGCACTTCCGACTACGCACTTGTCTGTCTCTAAATGTCTACCTACTTGAGGCATTGATGAAAGGTGGACCCAATTTCAGGGAACTATTGAAGCTATCAGTGTGATTGATCATACAAGTACCAAGGGATTTTGGTAGCCTGTGAGCGGATCTAACTCTTAACTAGAATGGAGTTAGCTCCACTTATAACCAAACAAGGATGTAATTACTTGTACTCTATATGTTACTTGTTCCACTTTGTATATTGTTTTGTTTACCTTGCACACTAAGTAAAAATTACAAATGTACTGTCACAATTAATATAAATGAGTAAAATGACTTAGGTTTTTTTTAATTCCAAAAGTAAGGTAAAACGCATTTTGAAAATGTGTCATTAGTTGGAGAAAAATTAGTCCACTCAAAATACACGAATGGCGCATTTCCAAAATGCGTCGTTCGTGTATTGTGGAATAATCCACGTGGTGCCCACGTGGATATTCCCTAACATGAATGACGCATTTTCGAAATGCACCATTCATGTTTTCTGAACACGGGCGCGATGTGGAATGTTCCACGTGGGCGCCATGTGGATGCCAAAATAATATGGGATAGTCCACCTCGAGATACATGCATGTTGTTTGCATGAGTTTTCCACCGCCAGATACGTACGTGTCATTTGCATGGGTTGTCCACATCGAGATACGTGCGTGACGTTTGCATAGGTTGCCCACCTCGAAATACATGCATGGCATTTGCACGATTTGCAATGTTTGGACGAAGTTGTATGAGTTCTCCACCTTGAAATACGTGCGCGACTTTTGCATGGATTGCACGAGGTTGCATGAGTTGTACACCTTACAATACGTGTGTCACGTTTGCATGAATTGCGCGAGGTTGCTGAGTCGGCCACCTCGACATACGCGCGTGACTTCTCCACCACGAGATACATGTGTGGCGTTTGCATGAGTTGTCCACGTCCATATATGTGCGTGTCATTTACATCAGTTGTCTACCTCGAGATATGTGCGCAATGCGGGTTGTCCATCTCGATACGTACACGACGTATGCGTGGGTTCACTGCTTCGAGTTGAACAAAGTACTCCTTTTGAGGAGTAAAAAAGAGGTTTTGTATTTTATATATATGGCTCCTTTTCAAAAGGTGTCATTCATTTTGTATGGATGGCTCCTTTTCAAAAGGAGCCATTCACTCCACCTCATCAACACACCACCACATGGAGCCACATCATCACCAATGACTCCTTTTCAAAAGGAAACATACCTTAGTTTTGTAAATTAAAAGTAGCCAACCTTATTTTTGGAATAAAAAACTATACCCACCTTAATTTTTTAAAAACCCCTAAGTATAGCTTGTAATCTTTGTTCAAAGTACATATGGTTATCATGATCAAGGACCTATAAAAGGGGCTCATTCGCTTGTTAACACACATCAATCTTAGAATAAAAAGCTATACATGCATTTCTCAACTCCGGCTCTATTCTCTCTTGTCTGCTCTTCTCCACTTGTTCTTGTAGTCTTTAGTTTATGTTTCTCATACTTTAGTTCTACAAGTTCTAGTTAGTTCACAACTTAGTTTATAGCACGTTATCAGTACGAGATCACTTTACAAGAAGATGTTGAAGATCAAGAAGGTTTTCAAGGAGACAAAGCTTGGAAGGTATAATTTTTGTTGAGAAAATTTGATAGTAATCATTTTATGATGCATCGTCAAAAGCCACGCCTTTCAACTTTTTTTGTCATCTATCTATCTATCTTATTGTATCAACATGCATGCCACCATTAACGATTTAATTGATTCAACATGAATCAAGATGCGGTAAACGATGACACATTAGGATTTTGCCTAAGTGCGCTATCCAGGGGCAAAACTAAAGGGTGTAGGGTTGGCGGTCACCTCCCCTCCCCCGCTTTGGGACCTTATTGTAATTCCCTCCCCCAACCACTTCTGTTACCCCTCAACTCCTCTCCCGCCTCCCCCTCGTATAAACAAGTTTGAGTGTATTGGATGGATACTTTATCATTTAAAATAATGTCAAACAAAAAAAGTAAGTTAATTTATTTATTATTGAGAAATATTGATTATGAAGTCAAGTTTGAGTTGTGGTTAGAATGTTATGAAAAAAAAGACTCGATTATTTAAGGATAAAAATTATATGCAATTACGAAACGCCCCGTGAAAATAAAATTCTTAAAGCTCTTTGCCTTATTTTTATTTTTTTAAGCCTTAAATAATTAAGAAAAAGTTTGGGAGAATGAGAAATCATTAAAAAGTCATTTTGATATATTTTTGTTTTACAAAAAAACATATAATTAAACTCTATTTTCGTAAATCTTTTCAGTGTCTTATTAATTTAGAGCCTCTTAATTTATATTGCAAGTATTATAATTATAGTTGATTATCATATTTAAAATTCTTAATATAAATTGTTTTTATTTGATGCAAACCTTATTTTATATAGTCCACCTAAGCCCAATACAAGTCGAGCTTAGCTGGATCTAAGTAGGTTTAATTCAAACCTCGCTTTCAATAATTTCTTTTTTAAGTCAACAACTATTTTTTAAGTAAAAATACCAAAATATTTTGTAAATTTCATGAGGGCGGCCCAAGCTAGTAAATACAAATTAACTTAGGCGACCTATGCATTAAATCATCGCATTAAATGTTTTTGGGTAGGATCGGGACTATATGATTTTGTTTTACAACTCAAGTGAGATCCGTGAGAGTATCCAAACTTACGAATAGGTTTAGGTGAAGTTCGCCCCCTAATTAAACTTTCTGGTTCTGCCATTGGAACTATCTTATTTATTGGCCATCAAGCCTAAATAATATACCCAGAATCAATCACAAAAAATAACAATGTTGATAATGAATAGCCTTGATGACCCATTGCTCTTTCAAAGAATTCTCCATTTTTTGCCTTTATATATCTAGATTTCAGACCATCTCTCCGAATCTTTTCTTTACTACAATTCAATCCCCATTTTCTTGTTTCCGCATGAAGACAGAGCATGAAAGTACTAATCAAGAAAATAAAAAGGCTCTATATTTATATGAGGTTGAGCACCGAAATACAACACAAACACAAGTTCACAAGAGCAAATCACAAGAACAAACACTAATCTTACTTCAACTCGATGATCTTAAAAGAAACTAAACATCTGTATTTATAGACGCACCACCGATGAAAAGGTGGTCCTAACAGGACAAGATAAGCATGCTTTAGCCAAAGCTAAAGTAAAAACTGTGGATGGACACGACTTAAAACAAACCGACATGACAAAAGGTACGACTACAGTGTACCCACTCAAAGAGCAAATAGTAAAAGCAAACTACTATTTACAAAAGCAGGGCTTTAGGGATAAGATTACGATCTTTGGTGCAGAAGGATAAGATTCCATAGGCATGCAATAATGCCTCGAAGCCTGTGCTTGACAAGACAAAAGGCATGAGCCTGATGGCTGGACAAGTCCGGGAAGCATGGACTTGAACACTGTTCATGGCATGGGCCGGATGTCAATGAAGAACGGTGATAAAAGAGACAATATAAAGATATGGGATAAGTGGTTAGCATGGTCCATAGAGGAAAATGCACATAACCCGGATATCTTAAAATATCAGGATAATTAACAATAATTCGAACAAAGGGACACCCCAAAAGATACCAAGTGCCATTAGAAGCCGAGTATCTTCAGTCGTCCAGGCAAAGCTAACTTGACCAGTAAAAATGGAGAGCTCATACTGAGATGTGGCAGGAATCCAATTAATTTCAATGTCATTAGGAAAAACTTCATAATATAAGTACTCAATGAGAGGATGAAGGATGGCCGGATTCAGGACAGAAGGAGCAGATTCTTGATTGCTAGTCATAATTCTTCAGTATCTGAAATATTTTGAATGTTATCATCAGAATGAGATCTATTAGATGAGGAACATTTTGATTCAACTTTATCAATGCGATCTTGCATTCTGTTCTGATTCTCAGTCAATTGTTTTAATTGATCAATAATGACTTGAGCAAGATCAGGATTGAGAGAGGATAATGATGCAGCAGCCGCATGCGTCTTAGAATTGGTAACAACTTCTTTAAAACTTGGAGTTAAAGAAGGAAATTCTTGTAACTTCAGGGGTGTCGAAGGCTTAATTGAAATTAATGAACAATTAAACTTATCCCACCATTTACAAGAAATATCTTGAGAAAGATAGGAAAAGGGAATGTCGTTATGCAGTAATTGATGGTTAGCATATTGCCATTTGAGTATCCAAGGGATAGAATTCCTCAGCAAAAACTGAAATAACGGCAGTTTAGATTCTTCAAATTTTTTGAGAGCTTCAGGAGCCATGAAATCAGGATCAGGACTAAACTTCGTCCACCAGTCAGCCATAAACCAATTTGGAACATTTTATTTCATAGATTTTTTGAAAGTAATGTACCGAGAATGATTTGTCTTAGGTTCTTGATAAAACATACAATTTCGCCATGCATCAATATAATCATTATAATTGACGAAGACCGCAGGTTTATCTTTTGCAAGTTTCATTTCATAAAATATGAATGGACTATGTTGAATTGAGTTATGCAAAGCACACAATTCAACACTGGATAAAACCTTTCGCGTTTTAAATTTTTAGTAACCAATCTCATTAGAGTTAGGTCTTGTGAAATGTTCAATGTGAACTGAATTTGTAGATGTAAGGATGCATTCATAGAATTTTAGTGATATGCGAGGACGTTTTGGGATGAAATGAAGGCCAGGCGGCATGACAAGATTAACTTGAGTATCGATGGATTTATCAATGAGATGGCTATCTAATAGCATGAGAAAATAACTATTGGTGAGTTTGTATTCAGAATGAATATCAGGATTTTCTAAGGGTCGGAAGCGATTCTTCACTGGGGTTTTTCCTTTTCCTTTTCCTTTATCCATGATCTGTAGGCAATGGATAGAAGAGGATGTAAGAAATTCACGAGATAAAAAATCAGGCAACGAATTATCAGTACCTTTAATGTATTCAATATCAAAATCAAAGATACTTAAGATTGCTTGCCAAAGAGCAAATATTTGTTTGGAAACCAAATTTTTGACATCTTTTAAAAGAATTTCTTTTGCAGATTTGCAATCAACACGGATTAAAAACTTTTGATTTAAAATATCAGCTTGAAATTTTCGAACACAGAGCACAATGGCTAAAACTTCTTTTCGACGGTCGCATAATTGCGTTGTGCTTGATTCCAAAGTTTGGATGTAAAGCAAACTAATTGTTCATTCCCGCCGGGGGTTTTTTGAAGAAGGATACCGCCATAACCAACATCGGAGGCATCAGTTCGAATGATTTTAAATGCAATAGGAGAAGCCAAATGAAGGCAAGGAAGGGCTTTAACCTTTTGTTTAATGGATTGAATGGTTTGAGTATGTAAAGGAGTCCAAAGAAATTTAGAATCCCTTTTTAGTAATTCCTGTAAGGGTTTTTGATCAAGTGCAACATTCTGATAGAAATCAAAAAGATAATTGAGACAACCGAGAAACCTTTGTAATTGATTTTTGTTAGTTAACTGATCAGGGAATTTATCAGCAAAATTAATTACCCTATTAACAGGTGTAATTGTTTGATTAGCTATTTTGAAACCTAATAAGGTGACAACAGTTTGGAATAAATGCATTTTCTTTTGTGAAAGCACAAGACCATTTTTGAAGATAAGTGCTTGAAAAGTATGTAAATGCTTCCAATGTTGATCAAGAGTTTTTGAGAATATCAAAATACCATCAATGTAAACAAGAATGAATTCATGATAGGGGTTGAATATATCATTCATTATTTTCCGAAATTCAGAAGAAGCATTTTTAAGAACAAAAGGCATAACATTCCATTGATATTGACCAAATGGAGTATTGAAGGCAGTTTTATACCTATCAGCAGGATGAACTTGAATTTGCCAAAATCCAGATTTTAAATCAAATTTAGAGAAAACTACAGCAGAAGTCGTAGCTTTTATTAAATCAGATTTATTTGGCAAAGGATAACAAATAGTTTTTAATACTTTATTCAAAGGTTTATAATTGATAACAAGACGAGGAACACCTCGTTCAAGTTCAGGAGCATTTTCAACATAAAATGTTGTACAACTCCAGGGAGATTGAGAAGGAGTAATGAGTTTTTTTATTATTAAATCCTTGATTTCGGTTTGACATAAATCACGAAGTCGAGAATTCATTTGTGAAGGATTGGCTTTTGTAGGAATATGAGATTCATGAAAATCAGAAACATAAGGAAGACGAACAATATGAGATTTCCGTTCCCAAAATGCTGAAGGAATATCAGAACAACAGTTCTGTTGTAAAGTTGATTGAAAATTTTGAATTTTTGTTTGAAAAGAAGGGTGTTGCAAAACTTGATCAGTTTTGAGGATATGAATTTCATGCTTCAGAAAATTGATATGATTTTGTTTGAAATCAATTTGATTTATAATTTGATTTAAATATTTTTCTCGAGGAGGTTTTAAGAAAGAAAAGAGAATATTTTTATGATTAAGGGTGGTAGAAATACCTATGGAAGAAACTGAAAATGGCTGAATATGTTGAAGAAAGGGAGTACCTAATAACATATCATGTTGTAGTCCCTTAATGATAATAAAAGATGTGGGGATACATATATTTTGATGACAAATATGAGCAAGTGATATTTTATATTTGATGGCTGTTTGTTTTCCATTAGCAACAGAAATATGATTATCTGTAGGTTCACAGTATTTGAGAGGAATTAATCCTTCTCGAATACAGTTTAAATCAGCACCTGAATCAATTAATGCAGTGCATTTTGAAGTAAAATCTTTGATGTTGAGGGAAATTGAAGTAAACCATCTTTGATGTGTATACCGCTTGTCAGTTTCAATAAAAACACTATCAGGATCAAAATCAGTAGGAAATGATTCAAGGGTAGAAACCCTTTCTGTTAACTGTTTAATTTCAGTTTTCAACAGATTAATTTCAGTCTGAAGAGACTGAATGGTTGAACGATGATGTTTTTGTTGCACTACTTGCATTAAACTCTGAAACGAGTATTTGGATGGGTCAATGCTTAATTGCTTTTTAAATTTTTTTTTTTTATCACTAACTTCTTCTGTATCAGAATGATCAGGATCAGTCTTAATAAAAGATGAACCGATAACTTCAGTAAAATATTTATATTTTAAAGAAGGATCAGTAATCTGATCTCCGATAGAAAGAATTAGATTTTCATGAGCTGTCAAAACATTTATTTCAGTTGATGAGGAAGAGGATGATGCATAAAGCATATTATTTGTAAAATGACAAATATCAGAAGAGGAATCTGAATTACTTTGATGAATATTTTGAACTTTCTGTTTTTTAGAAAAACATCTATTAGCAAAATGCCCAGTCTTTCCGCAATTAAAACAAACATTTTTCTTGCTAGAAGATAGATCAGTTTTAGGAGCATATTTTCTTGCTTTGGATTTGAATTTTTTGACTTGAGAATGAGGACGAGCATAATATTTATTTGTGGGCAGGGAGGATGTTCGTCTAAAACGATGTTTACCAACTTGATTTGCTAAAGGAGCAATATCAAAGGTTTGCCCAAAATCATAACAAAAATTACCAAAATCCTTTTTCAAAGAATTTTTGTCCTTTTTAATTTGGCGATTAATTTTCATATCTGTACAGATAGAAAGACCACAAGTTTGAACATATTGAATGATATAGCCATAGCTCAAAGCAGACCAGTTCATAGAACCATCGTTTTGATCTTTGATATATTCTTTAACTTTTAGAGCAAATAAAGGAAGAAGGCCAGCAATGAAACGTTCTTTCCAGAAATTTGTATCATGTAATTCAGTTAACTGATATAATTTTGAAAAGAAAGTATCTTTATAACAGCGGTAATCATTTAAGGTTCGACATCGTAGATTTTGTAATTGGTCTGTGATCTTTTCGTTGAAATGAGAAAGTTGACCAACAAAATACCAAACGATATTAGCCATTAAGGTATCAACACCATTTGACTGAGGTTTTCCTAAGGTATCAAGAACAGGATTGTCATAAGCATCACGCTTGACAGATTCAATAATACCAAAACGAGTTTCGAGAGGTAAAAACATATTGCCACCATCCATATAGTTGCCCGGTAAAACCGGCAGCAATGGCTTGCACAATTTGACTTTCTGGATGTTTATGAATACAACTGCAAGATTTGGCATAAATTTGCATTTGTAAAATGACTTTGTTAAGAATTTGATATTCGGACAATCCGTCAATATTCCATTCATAAATGGTATTCCCATCATATTTTTGATGACGCTTAACCTTTTCCTCCAGAATAAGATCAGCAGGAGATGGTCTTGAGTAAAATTGTTTTTTGAGTGGATATCTATTCTTGGAAGAAGAAGATTTTCGTTCAATGCGCTGTATGGCTAAATTTTCAAAGGATGAAGATTTTTCGTGTGACGACGAAGATAGTGAAGAGATTTCATGAGCAGTTGATTCTGTTTCAGATACATGATCAATGTTTCCAACAACAGGACCTTTGTTTTTATCTGTTGATGCTGCTTTTGGTGAAGCAGGAGAAGAAGAAGGTTTAGGGATTGGAGGTATGGATGTTTGATACTTTTGTAAAGATAGCTGAGCTAATTGAGCAGATAATTTATCTATAAATTCATTTGAATGCCTCGATGCAAAAGAAGGTAAGGAAGGTGAGGCTGATGTAGAGGGGAATAATGATTTTTTAGTGAGAGGGGCTGCAATAGGTGCATGAGAGGATGAACCTTGAGAGGTAGACCTTTCTGATTGAATAGATGAGGATAAAGTAGATAAATAAAGATTTGTAAAATTATTTTGTTCAATCAAATGAGATAAATCTTTGCGAGTTGCAAATCCATCATCTTCAAATGAAGTTTTAAAAGGTATCACTATGAGTACCTTCCCAAAGGGTATTAATTTGAATAGCAAGTTGAGGACAACTTAGATTTAACCAATCAAAGAAAGAAATATTATTTTGATGAAGTTTGACATAGTCAAAATATTTTTCACGAAACATAGCTTGTTTAGGAAAAGATACTAATTTACAAAATAAGGGTTTATAAGGATGAGTTAAAAACTGATGTTTTAAAGATTCATAATCCATAACAAATTCAGGAGATGGTTTTTCAACAAGAGAAACAACATTGATGTGATATTCGCAAAATCATTGATACTCACATTATCATCTTTGTCGGAAGTTGCGTATATGGGATAAGCAGAACCGATAACAGGAGGTGGTATAGAAGACGAGCTGACCTGCTCAGGTTCCTTCATAGAAGGAGGAGGTGTCGAAAAATTCTTAGAACGAAATGATGTAGTAGATGTTGAAGTAGATGCTCTAGGAGCAAATATAATATCAACTTTACCATCATCATGAGTTATGATTTGATGAATATCTCCAGACACTTGTCTCTTTTGACATTCTTCTTGATTAATATCTTGGATAGTCCATTGATGAAGGATAGAAATATCTTTCCAATTAACTAATTGTTGCCGATCGACGGTATTATTACGTACATTCGTAAGGAAAAGAGTAGATATTCCGGTATGCAGATGTGTATAAACAATATCGGGAATAATAGTTTGCATTAATTTATAATAGATGCGATAAACAACCGCAACATTAGAAATAATGCCTTTCATGTTAAAACCTTGAGTGTAAATGCCTAAAACGGCAGCATCATGAGATGATTCATCATGTAGGCTGAAGGAAAAATTAGGAAAACAATTGAAGTAAATAGGACCTTCTGCAAGGCTACCTTCAATCATTCCTAACAAGGAATCATAAATTTTTTTATGTCTTTTATCTCGAACAGAGACTAAGGCAGAGGTATTAAGTCCTAAAGTTACTAATGGTTTGATGGCAACTTGAATAAGGCCAATATGCAAATATTTATGAGTTTGCTTATGTTGTTTCATTTTTTTCCTGGAGAAATGAGATAAATCTCTTGACCTTCAGAATAAATAGGAATAGTGTTTTCTTCAATTTTTATAATAAAATCTTGTTGTTTAGAAAAATTTCCTTTATTATAAATATCAGTTGGTTCAACTGTTGGAAGATTCCAATTGCGAAGAGATTGATCAATATTAGAGAAAGAGATTTCCTGAATATTTCTCAAATCAACTTTAGTTACTTGAGTAAGAGGATTGCCAGATGATTCTGATAAAGATCCGGTTTCAATTTTTATAGAATAATGATTTCGAGAAAAAACTCGAGACAAAGTTTTCTTTAGGTGACTCATGATTTTTCCAAATGGTTAAACGCAAATTTCAGTCAACGAATTATTTCTAGACTTACACTCTCTTTCAGCTAGACTTATGACGCGACTACGAAATACAGTGAAAACCAGCGGAAAATCCTTGAGAGGTTAAAAAAACTTCAAAGTCGAGAAAGATCGAGAAACCAGCCGATGATAAACACAGAAACCAGAGAATCTCAACTCGTATGGCACAACAATAACTTAAGTATAAATGATAGTTGATAGAGATACTTACAAAGTATTGATGATCGATGGCTTTGATACCAATTTGTCGTCCTACGACAAAGCGGAAGGCAAAATGAGGATTATCAATAAACGAGGGGTCAAAGCATGAAGACAGAGCATGAAAGTACCAATCAAGAAGAATGTCAAAAGATGCATAAAGTCATTCTTCTTCAAACGAGTTCATGTCTTTTCTCTTTTGTCATCTATCTATCTATCTTATTGTATCAACATGCATGCCACCATTAACGATTTAATTGATTCAACATGAATCAAGCTGCGGTAAACGATGACACATTAGGATTTTTCCTAAGTGCGCTATCCAGAGGCAAAACTAGAGGGGGTAGGGTTGGCGGTCACCTCCCCTCCCCCGCTTTGGGACCTTATTATAATTCCCTCCCCCAACCACTTCTGTTACCCCTCAACTCCTCTCCCGCCTCCCCCTCGTATAAACAAGTTTGAGTGTATTGGATGGATACTTTATCATTTAAAATAATGTCAAACAAAAAAAGTAAGTTAATTTATTTATTATTGAGAAATATTGATTATGAAGTCAATTTTGAGTTGTGGTTAGAATGTTATGAAAAAAAAGACTCGATTATTTAAGGATAAAAATTATATGCAATTACGAAACGCCCCGTGAAAATAAAATTCTTAAAGCTCTTTGCCTTATTTTTATTTTTTTAAGCCTTAAATAATTAAGAAAAAATTTGGGAGAATGAGAAATCATTAAAAAGTCATTTTGATATATTTTTGTTTTACAAAAAAACATATAATTAAACTCTATTTTTGTAAATCTTTTCAGTGTCTTATTAATTTAGAGCCTCTTAATTTATATTGCAAGTATTATAATTATAGTTGATTATCATATTTAAAATTCTTAATATAAATTGTTTTTATTTGATGCAAACCTTATTTTATATAGTCCACCTAAGCCCAATACAAGTCGAGCTTAGCTGGATCTAAGTAGGTTTAATTCAAACCTCGCTTTCAATAATTTCTTTTTTAAGTCAACAACTATTTTTTAAGTAAAAATACCAAAATATTTTGTAAATTTCATGAGGGCGACCTATGCATTAAATCATCGCATTAAATGTTTTTGGGTAGAATCGGGACTATATGATTTTGTTTTACAACTCAAGAAAGATCCGTGAGAGTATCCAAACTTACGAATAGGTTTAGGTGAGGTTCGCCCCCTAATTAAACTTTCTGGTTTCGCCATTGGAACTATCTTATTTATTGGCCATCAAGCCTAAATAATATACCCAGAATCAATCACAAAAAATAACAATGTTGATAATGAATAGCCTTGATGACCCATTGCTCTTTCAAAGAATTCTCCATTTTTTGCCTTTATATATCTAGATTTCAGACCGTCTCTCCGGATCTTTTCTTTACTACAATTCAATCCCCATTTTCTTGTTTCTGCAACATTGCCATTGATTTAATGGACCAAAGTTGGTTGTTCGTTATGAACGTTTCATCATGTTTCAAGGCACGTATATATGACCTACAAATAATAAATGCAATATTATAAAAACATAGTAATTTGAAATTTGATTACTTCCAATAGAAAAAAAACTCAAAAAAAGATTTCATAGTGATTACACTTACTTGAAAAGTGAAAACACTGAGAACATGTACGTCCCCTTCTCCCACCATTAAAGAAATGTGTGATCGTAAGTCATAACCCATATATATCAACATATATGCTCTTGATACCATCATGGTTATGTGACTCACTGATGGAATTTGAGAAACAACCCAAATCCTGCAAATCATTTTTTAATCTTCTCGTTTTCTCTTCCTATCGATGACCTTGATGACCTATTATCTCTCCGGCAAATTTGTGCAACACATTTTTTGCGATTTTGAGTTCTTGTAGTTTGATTAAAAAGGAAGAAATTAAAGCAGTCGTAGAGACCCAATAAGGAGAGACGTGGTGGAGGAATGTGAGAAAATCGTGGAGTTCATATGGTGTTCAATAAGGTAACCAGTCAAACTTCCCCAAATTCTCACGGTTTCTCAAAACTGAGTTAAGTTACATTTTGGACCTATATGAAAAGATTTTATTAAATCTTAATAGTAAGTTATTGCAACGGCCCAAAAATTTACTAATAGCGAACTAGTCCCTAATTAGAGTCACTGATTCTTGACATGGCTCGAGAGCGGGTACGCGGTTCTAACACTTGACTTGGAGACCGAGATGTATGATTTTTTGAGCGATGGATGCCTAGTGTAATGTATGTATGAATACTATACTGAGGTTTTTATTCAATTTCATTATTTCATAAGTTCGGCGCACGAGCGAGGACATGCCTCGAGATGCATGAAATGAACCGGGTAGAGAGTGACATGATGAGTTTTAAGTTATTGGAATGGGATCAATATGTGTATATATATATATATATATATATGCTAAGCATATGGTTTAATGTGAATCAAATTATAAGCCCAAGTTAAGGAAATAAATCCTACATCATAGATTTTGCCACGAGATTTGCACTAGAATGGAATCATATGAGATTTGAGTTGGGAATTGGTGTCAACACAATAGAATTAGTGGAGGTAAGAGCTAATAAGAGCCATTGATAAAATCACATATATATGAACAAAAATTCATTAGATGTATGGCTAGGATTGGGACAAATAAATAAACTATATAAAGTCTTATTTTCTCTCTATGCAAACACATGACTCTAGCACAAATAAAACGAGAAATTCTGGAGAAGAGCTTGTTGTCCATTAGTGAAATTGAATAGGAGAGAATCTAAGATCACCACCTAGAAGAGCAATCAAGTGCAAAGGATCATCATCAACATTAGGTAACTTAAGTTTCATATTTTGTGTTGAAATGAATGAATTCAAAGATGGAATCAAAGCGGTTTTGTATACAAATGAGCTCATATATTTACTTTCACTGATTTTGAGATTATTGAACCTTGAAATTGGGTTCTGAAGTCTTAATTTCGGATTTACAAAGTTTTGCTCAAATTGGGACTTTTGCATATGAAACTGATTTTCTAAATTTAGATGTATATATATATATAGATGTTTTTTATTTCAAAAATCAATGACATTTTCGAATTCCTTATTTCAAGTTGATAATCTAGCTTAGTAAGCAAAGTGAGAGGGCTTTGATTGATAGAGGATTGGAGAAGCAATCAACACTGAAAAGTAGTCCGACATTGAGGTAAATTTACAATTGCATTAGTTATGCTCGAAATTTTTGATATTTTAGATTAAATTGCATATATTGTGGAAATTAAGTTTTTGGATAGGAATTTGAAGTTGTGTAGATTTAGAGCATCAATTTTGGTTATGGTGGATTAGTATACGTCCTTTTAAATTATTTGGCATGTAAATGAACCGTGTGAATGAAAATTGTGATCATAGGTGAGTCGAAGACCCATGTTGAATTGTTGTGTTGTATAAGTTTTATTGTGATAATGGCAAGGATAATGAGGCAAACAACTCAAGTTAGTGAACCAAGGGCAAATGACAATGAGGCATCATCCTTGAGAGCTCCAAATGAGGATGCCTCGAGGCCTTTCAAGTCAAAGTTCTACATTAGTGAAGAGACCAAGAAGAGGTATGAGGCCATAGAAAAAAACAAGGAGTTCATATGTGAGAGAGGAATAAACCTATTGGCCAAGTGTGATAAGAGAGTTAATAACTTCATTAGGCAATGGGGTTGGGAGCATTTCCCATAAAACTATAAGGAGAATAAGGTTTATGGAGTGTGTGAAATAGTTTACGAGTTCTATGCTAATACGAAGTTTACAAAGAAAGGTGATCGAGTTAAGGTGAGATGAGTGATAGTCCCATTTAATGAGCATTCAATAAACATCTATGGATTAGATTACTTGAGCATGAATGGAGAACCATAAACCTTTCTAGATGATTTATATGAGAGATAGAGAGAGCCGAGCGAGACAGACTTGATACTGAGCTGTTTGCAAAGGAAGCAGAGGATCAAGCAGCAGCAACAAAGTTGGCCCAAGAGTTGCAGAATGAAAGATATGCAGAAGAGGAGGATCACCGAAAAGGATTTGCCGAGGGCTACGAGTTTGTAGACCCATTGATAGGAGAGTAGGACTTGGAATGTCCTGAAGTTTTTCTACCACATCCACCACCAAAGGCACTGGTACCACCACTTGAGGACTTGACTCCACGATAACATAGGATGTGGATTATTGAGATGAGAAGATAGTACAAAGAGGATGGGATGGTTCAGTATCATAAAGCCTTGTTGAGATATGAGCAAGACATGCCGAGAAGGATACGAAACTGACTGAATGGATAATGAAATCTCATGTTATTTGCAGATCATCAAAGGGACATAGCTAGATATATGAGAGGAGCAAAAGGTTGAGACCTACTGATAAGTCTATTGGTTTTCCAACAGAATTGAACTACATGTTTGATCCTATTGTGGTGCATAGAACAAATATGGAACGTCTTTTGACACCATCCTATGCTGGAGCCGATAATGATGTTGCTGATGATGATGCACAGTCCTAGAGTCTGAGTCTTAGGATTTCTCTAGACCTTGGGGAGAAGACAATATATTCATACTGATTATTTTTAATTGGGGATATTTTGTCGCTTTAGTAGTTGTTTTAATTTATGTTTATGCATTTTTATGTTTAGTTCTTAAATTATATTATATATGTTTGTGTGTTTAATGTTTTTATGTTTCAGGCTTATTTTTAAACTTAGAGGACAAGGTTTGGTTTAAGTTTGAGGGCATCAACACTATGAGAAGTGGTAAGAAATGATGAAATGAGAATAAAAACTGCAGGTATAATCGTAAAATCTTATTTTTGAAGCAGTTAAAGATGAAATAATGACGATGTATCTTTTTCATTTACTTATTATTAAAATGTGTATATTAGTGTAGATTAGGTTATATATAGTAATTTAGTAATGAAATCAGTAATTTATTTGCAAAGTTCACGCCTTTAATTGAGGATGAGTAAGAATACAAGTATCTTGTTGATATGAAACTCAAGAGAGTGTTATAATTTTTGAAGAAAATATGAAATGTAGCAAAAAGGGTATAATTTCATGATTAGAAGCTTAGAGTTAGGGAATACCATGAACTTAAAATAAAAGCAAGAAAAATAGCAAAACACTTATTGCGGAAAAAGTTAGATCTCTAAGAAACTCTATATAAGTATGAATCTTACTTGAGTATAAAGTAAATAAAGACTTAAAACTAAAAAGGGGAGAGATAAACATCATGTTTAATGAAAAGTTTGAATTAAGACTTGCTTAATAAAGTGAAAGAGAGAAGTTATAACAAGAGTTTTGAAGAAAAAATAGAGAGTCCCTCAAGTTCTACAAGAAAAAGAGCAGGGAACTTGGTGGTCGAAAAAAGTGAAAAAAACTAACTCTTTAGGAAAAAGATCGGGGACCGTATGACTAAAAGAATGAATATAAGGAGAAAAGAGAAATATATATAAATAAGGAAAGACGGAAGTTATATTAAAACTCTTCAAATGAAAAGACTTAGCTCGAGTACATGTAACTTAGTTGAGTTAGGTTTTTTTTTCCCAACTATATGAAGTCCTATGGACTCTTACAGTACTAAAGTTTCTCACAAATAATATGACCTATGCTTATTTATTAATTCTTAAGCTTAATGAGAAATCATGAGATTGTACACTTGAGACTTGAGTGTCGAGATAAAATAAACTTGTGAATAGTGATGGTTTTAATTGTGAACTACTTTTGCGTTTCGAAAGTGAAGTATATGTGTTGTTAAAGCATTGTGTTTTGAAAATAGTAGTTTTTAAAAAGAAAAACTCTTAAGTGGATCATTAACTTGAACTTATTTGAATTTAAGAATACTCCATGAACTATGTAAAATGAGTAAGGAATAAAAGTAGTGTTAGTAAGAGGACTTAGCGGAACAAACGTTTGCTCGGGACATGCAAAATTTTATGTTTGGGGGTATTTGGTAAGTTTTTAATTAGAATTATATGTAGGACTAGTTTAGTTGTATAATAGGTCTAAATATCCTTGAATGAGCTCTAATTGATGATATTTATATATTTTCAAGTTTACAAGGTATAAAAGAGACAAAGGGGTGATTTCATGATGAAATGAGGAGAAAGCATAAAAGTATACTTGACGTCGTGACATACACCATTAACATTGTGGGAAGAGAGTGCAAGGCGTGGGCAAGGCGTAGAGAAGGCTTTGAAATCAAAGAAGTGATGCAGTAGAGGTGATGCAATAGCAGCGCAGTGGAGTGTCAATGACAGCGTTAGGTCAATACATATAGAGCGCCAAGCCTATTGTGAGGAGAAATTACACACACAAAGGTCGAAGTTGTGGCGATGGTATGCATTTACATACACGACATGGATCACTTACAAACAACGTCGGGAAATAAAAATAGAAAGTTTTATAGGTGTAGTTCATTTGGAATTGTTAATTAGGGTTTCTAATTGTGTTCTTATGAGTCTTAAGAGTATAAATAGATATTAAAACGTGGTAAACTCACAAATTATCATACATTGCAATAGTTTATGAGCTACCACTATAATTTTACATTGTTTTTTTTAGCATTAAGAAGAGTTTTGAAGGATAAAACATTAAAGACTCCACTTGCGGTTATTTGAAATTATTTTTTTGATTTAATTGAATTTATTTTATTTAATCTTTGATTGTAATGAATACCATGATTTGTGTGTTGATTTCGATGATGAGTGAGTAGTTTATTTGTCTTAGGTATCAATTGATCATATAATATGAATGCTATGCTAAAGTAAGTATGAATGGATTAGAATGTTAAAAAATGCAATAGTTAGAGTTTGTATTGATTATATATGTAATGCTATGAACATCTAGAACACACGTGTGTTGATTATAGGTTTTAGTTACCATGGTCATTGGAGCTTTTAAGCACGATATGGACAATACAACCGTAAAATATATAATATTGATAGATAGTTGTTAATTAGGGAGGCACGTATAGTAAACTTAAGTGGTTATGAATCTAAAGATTTGAAACGTAATGCTATGAGAGACTTACATTATTCATACTGATAAGTGGAGTTCTAGTTTTCACATTAGGATCTTTTCAACCATGACAATGGGTTGAAGTGAATATGAAGGAAATCTGTATATTCTAATTAAGCATTGCACACGTATAATGAAGATAAAAGAAGTGAGATATGAAAATCATAGTAATTCATTACCTAGGTGAAGTTGGGAACAAAGAGTCATTTCAATATTAGAATATAAGTTAATTGTCATTGTTTTGTAGAATATAGTAGTTTAGTTTAAAACCAATTAAAAAGAGATCTTCATAACAATAAACAAAACTTAACTAAGTGAATTATGTCTAGATAAACGTTTTCCAGAGGACAATATCCATAATCAACCTTTGTTGATCACATTATTACAACAATTGAGCTGTTATACTTACAGTTACGATCACTCAGCCTATGGTTTTATTATCATTAAATGTTACATTTACTTTGACTATACTCATATTAGTCTATTTATCATAGTCTAGATTCAGTGTACCTATACTTTGCCTACCTATTACCCGTGTTGACATGTTTTTTAAGGTGAATGCCCTTCACACAGTCTCATACCATAAAAAAGTAAATATAAACATGTGATGAATTATGCAACATTTAATAAGATACATTGCAATATGGCAACGAATCAGACAAATATAAGTAATATACCTAGTCAAGTGTGCCCCTAGCCTATTTTCGGTGTCCATGTAATTTTGAGCTGGCGTCCTAGTCTAAAAATAATAATAAATAACGACATTAATAAAACTAGGCCATTAAAGGTGCCGTCACAGTTATGTTTGCCCTTATTTTCATATCAGGACACGCTTGGAAACTAAAAAGTTAAAATGCATTCTTGAAATACAGTTTTGTAATAAAGGCTATTTTGGCCTCAACAAAATCACATTTATATATATATATATATATATATATATATTATAAAATGGAAATCCTCCAAGCGTGTCTTAATATGAAAAGAAGGGAAAACATAGCTTATTATTGAAATGTAATGAAATCTTTTCATATAAGCCAAAAAGATAACTATAAATCAATTTTGGGAAAACAATTTAGGGATGTTTGATCGATTACCTTATCGAGCACCATATGACCTCTAAGATTTTCTTACATTTCTCCTCCACGTCTCACCTTCTCGAGTCTCCACGATCGCTTTAAATTTCTTCTTCTTTAACTAAACAACAAGAAGTCAAAATTGCAAAACTGCATTGCACGAATTTGCTAAAGAGAGCATGTGTCATGAATGTCGTTGATGGAAAAAGAAGATGAGAAGATAAAAAATGATATGTAAGCAAGATGTTAGTAAAGAATTGATTAGTTTCTCTCTGTTGCAGGATTTGGATTGATTCTCAAATTCAATCAGTGAGTTACATTGTGATGACCTAAACCCCGGTGGGCTTTGATTGCCTGGCCTACGCCATCACCGAACCCCTCAAGATAACTCAACGACTCGGGCGATGATCTAGTCAGCCTTAACTTGCAGAAAATAAACTAAGAAATTCTATATAAGACAAATTAAGGCTAATAGGTGCGGAAATAAAAAGCCTTTAAAGTTTAACAAGTTGCAGAATTATTGTAGATGTCTTACAAACAACTAAAACATAAACTAAAATCAAGTTCTATGGGTTTAAACATCTACCCATATGAAATCCCCTTTTTATTACATAAAACATCTAAAACACAAAATAGATAAATATTTTTCAAATCAAAGCACATAAAAGAGATCTCCTATGCAACAACTTTCTTTTTTTGTCTATTTAAAGCATCAGCCGAGGTATTTGGGGAGGGGGAGGAGAGGAAGTAGTGGGGTGAGCAAAATATCTAACGGGCTTAGTAAAGTAAAAGCCTGTTTTACCCACAATCATCCGATTAAAACCTAGTGCAATAATAACTAACATGCAACAAATGGATTTTAAGAAACCTATTATCATCTTAAGAAATAATAAGTATATAAGAAAGTACTATAAAATGCTAGATAGAATAAACACTCCCTAATAATTATAATCCAACAAGTTTGCAATTATAAATGAAAGCTATAGAATCAAGAGAAGTAGAGACTAGACATTTCAACTATCGTAGACCCGAACACCGACATAGCTCATCAAGGGATAACCTTTAACTGTTATGAAGGACATGAAAGTCATACTTGTGCCCGAACACCTACATGACTCATCAAAAGGGAACCCAAACCATAATAAAAGACATCAAAGCAACAATTATGAAATCTAAATAGTTATACACATCAAGATATCATAACAACCATATAAGAAGGTAACAATGGTCGTCGACCCTCCAGCTCAAGATGTAAGCGTGCATTCATCAATATTAATTATTTCAGTTCCATAAGCATTTATTACAAGAGAATCCAAACGATATAAAAAGAAACATTTATAAAAGTGTAGAGATAGATTCCAAAAAATTCCACGAAGTCACTACATAAGCCTAACGTATCTAGTATCAAGGCATGATTGAGAATAAAACAATCCTTACTTACCTCGAAGCAGTGCTATCCTATCCAATCCATGTTTGGAAGTTCCTATCCAGTTCTTCTCATGTCTACATTGGTTTAGGTTCATTTTATGTATTATTAATATGTTTTCTTTCAGGTAAGTTTACTCAAATTGCATTAATATCTTAAGAATGATATAAAACCATTTTCGAATCAATGTCGCGCCTTCATCGCGGCAACACCGCGATGACAAAGATTTTTGGAGTTAGTTTCCACTTCTCGACCCTTGTCCCATCGATATACTTTGATAAAACTCAGTGAATTTCAAAAAACATGACGTCCAATTTAATTTTGAAAAAAAAATCCACGCCCTTCCAGCACCGCGGGTTTACCCACAGGGTGCTTTGGGTAAGACATTGGCTCCGAGTAAGAAAAAAATTGGTCTCAGTGATTTGCTGTCGCCGTACATTACATGCCACGATGCTAAGAATTGCTAGATTGAATTTCAAAATTCTCCAAGCAATGCTATGGCCAACGCTGTACTGCATGTAAGTCAGGCGCTGGTGCGATACTTAGTGCAAATTTGGAATCTCCAGAATAAAACCCCAAATTTGTCATCTCTAATTACTCATGCCGACCCTCAAGGGTCAAGATTTGACAAAAATAGCATTAAAAACCTCTTTTGAAACCATAATGTCGTTTGTTAATCCAGCAGGGTAGAGATGACTCAAATCATAACAAAAAAGCACAAACGCATCTCCTACCCTAAAACCACATGAGAAACCAAATAAAGTGAAGAGATTAGAGGAGATGAGGGAAGATTATTACCTATTCGCAGTAGATTTAATGTTGGTCCCTCTTCTCCACCAATCCACCATACTGATTGTCATGTCCCAAATTCCTAATCCTAATTTATTTCCTAATTCGGATCATCAACTTGTGACATGGGACCACACCTCGGGTGTCGACTTTTTATACTCCTAAAAAGTTTAGGTAAGGTTTAAAGTGTGTTTGAATAGTTTAATTGGGGTTTAGACTAAAATTTTGTATTTAAGACACTTGGGAAAAATTGTAAATTTTAGGTTGTTTAGAGTCATTAGCATGGTGATTGGGCTTTATTAGGGTGCAGGTTGATTCATTAACGCGCGCGCTAGAACCCATAATTCTGCAAACAAAATTCTGGGTTCCCACCATGAGAATCCAACAAATTCAACTTATGGGACGCTTGTTCCCTTCCCTATGGGTCCCAAACAACTTTTCCATGTTAATCACATATTATATTTCCATAATTACCAAATTATGCATGTTAATAGCTTCAAAAACTCATTTTTTTGCTAAAAAATACTTAAAAACTTTGATTGCTTATAACTTCCTCAAAACAACACCAAATCCAAAACTTCTTTATAGACAATTTGATGGAATTTTAACAAGGAATCCAATGGTATAATCGAATTTTAAAATCAAGTTCATTTGTCCACTAAAATTCACTCAAAGCCAAAATAGTGACGAAACTTAGCTTTTCTACAAAACTTTTAAATTTCGAGATTTATGACTTAGGAGCTTAACTAGACCTTTAACTCATTCATGAATGTGAAAGCCCATAGTCCTTATAAACTGGGCCCCGTCCATGCTAGACCCGCGTAGAGCCTCGGTCAAGCCCCGACAATTCAACGTGCACCTAGTCAGCCTTTATTCCATGTTTATTAACCATTTAGTTGCTTAGTTAATTGCTAAGTTAAAATTTTAAATTCATAATGATAGAAAATGTAGCAAAATTAATTTAAAAGAACGTAAGCAACATATAAACTAATTGAAAGGTCAATAAAATCCTATATGCGAAAATCCTACAAAGATCACATGCATATATATACAACAAAGCTGATAAAAATGAGGGAAAATCACGTATACATGTATCAATCACTAAGTACTCCCCAAATAACTCAAAATAACAAAATATTAGTGTATAGCATAAGTACAAAATATCGCTATATGATAAAAGACCTATAGCGTGAATGAGGAAACCACCTCCAAAGATAAGTCATTAAAAGTCGCCAAGTGAAGGCCCCTTCCCATTACTGCTCGAAGGACCTAGAATTGCAAATAATGAAGATTTGACATAAGTGCAAACCCAATGAAAACAATTCCAGTAAGTAAAGACAGGAGAGATCCAAATGTATTTCATATTTAAGCAATAAACATAGTTTAAATATCATGTCGGTATTGAAAAAACTAAGTTTAAAGCAAAGGCGTGATAGAGAGACTTAACAATAAGCAAAGTAAATAATAAAGTCCTGGGAAAACAAATAGATAAGCGAATAAGTAGTTCATCAAGTTGTGATCCATTGAACCATATCGCAACTTGATATCGACATTATGGGCCTATGGCCGCTTCCAACTACCTTGAATTAATAACTTGGCATTGTGTTCTCATCGAGTCACTTTCAACATCCCCTTTAAACTCTTAAGGTAATCCATAGTATCCACGGATACATAATCCCTTGGTAGCCTACGAGAAGCCACAGTGACCCTAAATGCTTCACCCGTGAGTAGACATAAAGTGATGAACTGCTTAAACTTTAGGCCACTCGATAGCAAGAATGGGTTTATAACAAGGCATGCTTAACATGAATATATTAAAGAATAATGAAATGTAATAGAAATGGAACTCTATTTGCTTTTCAAACTTCGAATGCCTCAATTATGGCACTTAAATGGCTCCCACATGCTATGCGACACTCTACGAATACCCGAATATAGCTTCCTTAAGTCCTTAATATCAATTAGATTTGTTTCTTAATGTGTTAGAGTCCAACTGGCTTAGTTAATATGCATTACATTTAGTTCAATTTTACGTTAGAGTCATAACAACTTGTTTCATAAAGAAATGACTCAAAATGGTCTAAAATTATCCTAAAAAGACATCGGAAGGACTCGAGTCTCAAATTCAGTGTAATTAAACATAATCCGGCTATACAAACTCATTTATAACTCAATTAGATGGTTTGAAATCAAATTTTTCAAATTTAGTTCGTTTATGGACTTGTTGAAAATCATTTAGTTCCCAAATCAATATGCATCTAGAAAACTATGCTAAACAACTCTGAATGATGCAAACATTGATGGGCAATGAGATCATATATACAAGCATTGATGGGCAATGAGATCATATATACAAGCATTGATATGAGAAAATTGAGCTAAATCCGATAAGTGGAAGGCTCCAAAAAGTCAAACCTAAAATCAGCCTCAATAGTTCCAAAAATTTATCTCTATGGACAAGCACTGAATTTCAGTACATTTTCAACAACCAAGATGATCCAATTTTTATAAGAATACTGATCTAAAGTTGTTTTTCTATCTTTTGCCTTTCCAAAATGGTATAATACGCTCAAATCTGATTACAATTGAGAGAGTTATGCTTAAAATACCAAAATGACACAATTTGAATCAGTTATTAGAAAATTCATAACTCTAAAACCACAAATTCAAAAATTACGATTTTGGTGAGAAGCTTATTCAAACATCCAAAAATATCACATAAAAGAATCAACTAATTCCGAGAAGAAAAGAAGGACTTATTTCATCTAGTATTTCAGGTACAACATTGTCTCAATTCAAGGCATCAATTCATCCATTCAACTCAATTTAAGACACCAACTCATGACTGTAATTCTATCCATTTTTCAACTCTATTAGGGTCTTAATAATTCCTTCAAATTAACCAAATAATCCAAAAAAGGTCAGAATCAATGAATCCTCAACACTTAATAAAATTCAATTCTATAGTATGGCATTTCATCAAACATGTATTGTTCATGAATAATATAAACACCAACTATTAGAAACCAAGAACCCAGTTCCAAGAAGTTACTATCCATAATTGAGACTCGTTCAAGATACTTATTTTTGAAGTGAAGATGAGTGATCTAAATATTCCATAACTTTAAAGAACAAACCATTATCAATTTGGACACTAAAACTCCAAAGTTGAGCCAAAATGACTTGATATTTAGAAAATGTAGTAAGAGTGATTGAACACATTAAGACAAACATTCAAGTTACTAAGATCTGAATGAAGAATCCATGTATTAAGTGGGGGATAATGGCTGGAAATTCTCAGCACACTTTGCCTCTAAAAAACTCCAAATTTGAACAAGAAACATGGCTTGTTTGAAAACAAAGACTTGATCCCATAAAAGAGTTTTTCTAATACCCCATTCAAGAGTCGAAATCCTTACATTCTAAATAGAACTGAAGTTGTAAATGCTCAAAAGCTGAATTAGTCTCCCCTAATTTCCATTACTTATAGCAAGAAAAAGAGAGAAAAGAAAGTACAAAGGTCAGGAACTCTTCTAGGGCTGGGATTTTTTCAATCTTAGCTCAAATTCCCTTTCTTTAGCCTCGAAATTATCTAAAATCACTTTTATTCTCCTCACTTTGTTCTCTTAAGACAATGCATGTAGAGGTGATGTTAGTAGTCTCTCCACTAAGTCTTCAATTTATAGACTTTTGGATATCTAAACACTCATCCTAGGATTTATTTCACGTCCCATTTATTACTCATCTCTATATGGATCTAAGGTGAGTTTTAATTAATACATGCCTACCCTAGGATTCCTTCATAGAATTGATCTCATAGTTCATATTTCATGAAATTTTTATTAAGACTTTAGCGACTTGCATTTTTTAACTTGAGCAATTGATGCTATGAGCTAGATTAGTTAATTTACCTAAGGTCCTATAAACCAAGTTAGACTTAATTATATAATTTGCTTAGACTAGATCTCTAGTTAGCTTTTCAAGATATCTTAAATTAGTGTACATACTCATTGTTCATGTTCAAATATAGATACATGAATAATTATTAGCTTGACCTAGCATTTAACTTAGGTTAATATCTAGGATAATCATTTCATTTTAATTTCATAACGTAGGTGAGTAATTTGATTGCATAGAATATTTTAGGCCTAATTTCTCAAATAAAAGCCTAAGTTTTAAGCCCACCCAGGTCCCCCGTTAGTACATCGACTAATCTAAATACGCTCTCGCATGCATCTCAATATATTATAGCTCACTCGAATAATGTTAGAGTTAGTACCATTTGTTGGTTAATTTAGATAATTATAATATATTGCATGACATCAAACAAAAATAAGAATAATTATTTTAATAACTACTACGGTGTCGATGCCCGATTTGTGAGTGAGAATGAAATGTAGGACCGGCCTCTAGGTCTAGGTCATACAAGACAAATTGATTAGGATTAGATTATTCAAGTTTTTATAATGAAATCAGTAAAGAAGATCGCAAATTTTCAATTTCCTCAAACCCCTTTTAATCCATGTGTAAAACCTATGAGTTGAATGAAAAATAATCATGAATTTGTTACCTTATCTTATGGTTTGATCTCAATTCCTTAATTCCTTTCACTAGATTATTCAATTGATCTCTTCTTCCTCGAATTCTCCAGTAAACTCAGCACTACAACCTAAGATTTCTCTTTGTTTGCATGAAAATGAAACTCATAACTTATATATATATATATATAAGTGATTCATTTTCAACCCTTCATTTCCCTTGATTCCCTCCATCTGAATGTAAATCTAAAGCTTCTAATCACTTATCAGCTCCACTTACTCACACATTCTAAAACAAATCTTGACATAAAATCTCGTGGATTTTATTCCAACATGTATCACAAGGCATACCCATAGTCTATGTTTTATTATATAAACTTAGGTATTTTGATTTAATTGATTTGCATACTATAGCCTATATAATCTAATACACATATCTTGATTTCACTATTGCGTATACAGTTTAATTCAAAACTTACCAATCACTCTCTACCCGGTTCCCACGCCTGCACGCATCTCGGGACGTGTCTCCACTCGCGTCACTACACCTATAAATGGTAAATGAAAGTGATTTAATAATCTACACAAATACACACACTAAGAAATCATCAAACGAATATAAAATATACTTCATCCACACATTAAGGTTAGACAACGAATCTATCGGCGGGTCCTACATCACGAGTTAGTGATCTTGATTAAGGATAAAATAAAGGCTAGAACTTTGGGCCGTTATAGTGGTTCATATTGATTATCTTTGTGATGTACTCTTGTATCGAGCAGATTAGGGCATAAGTGGTCAAATGGTAGTTACGAGCGCAGTACGTGTATTATGTGATCATATGTACCTCCGTCACTACACGTACTGTAGATTGTACTAAGTTCATTGTTTAAGATTGGAAAGTCAAACCAGTAGGGGTGACCGTGTATCCGCTACGGTTAATGGAGCCAATTTAAGCTGTTGGTGAATTAGTTAAGTCTACAACCCGCCTTGAAAGTCATGTTAAAATCAAGTGTTGCAACTTGATGGACTTGGACTACTTGGATACCCATATATGTGTGTTATTATGGCTCAATTCTCTTTGATCTCCTTATTAGCTTATTTATCGTGCGCTTTCTATTTCTTTTCTTTGTAATTACCTGCATGATCTATCGACTAACCTTTTTATTGGGTCCTAGAATTAATGTTGAAACTCCTTTGGCTTTATTCACTGGAATTGTCTCAAGTGTGGTGACAATTGTAGGCTTACGTTAATCTTGTGAGGACTGACTCAGGGGTCCACCTAAGTCTAGGCCGGACGGAGCTCAATTTGTAGGGACTGAGACCAGCACGAATTTGGTCCATTTCTTGGGTGCCCTGAGAAAAATGATGGGTGCCCTTGTAAATGAGGTGTCTTAAGTAATGAGTGGGGTGCATATAGTGCAACATTTTTGTGAAATGAGAAAAACATGAAGTCGAACAACGTTTTTTTTTTTTGCATGAAATAAATGTTAATTTAGTACGTTAAAGCCAAACATTTTAAATCATTTTTGTAGGGTTTATTGATTGATATTGATATCGATTACATATACTAGTCGATGGGTACATGCTCTACACGTGATGCAATTTCATTTTAATGAAAAATATAAGATCGGAATTTATGAACAATAATTTCAAAGCACAATGTGATTTTTTTAGATTTTATAAATTACATATCAACAAAAAAAATAAAAATAAAGAACCTAAATCTAAATGATGTGTGGCATAAAATCAGTTTAGCTGATGGTAACACTTATTCAAGTTTTTATTCATAATTCACGTACAAATTTTTTTTCAGACTTCGAATCCTAGAGTTCATCCAATTTAATGTTTCTTTTCTAAAAAAAATGTACAATTTAATGATTGTTAAAAACTAAAAAGGAGATCGCACCATTTAAACTACAATTCTTTATTACAGAGACCGTAAATAAGTTTCCTTTATTCTTTCTGCTCTCCCACCAACAGTGGCTTATTTTCGTTCTTAATGAAAAAAAAAAAATCCAAAAAAAAATCATCATTTCAAGTATGTTAAATTTGAAAGACCAAGTGAGTTCTTAATCATTTTATATCTTTTAACCATGAGTACGGTGGACAACTCTAAAATTACTTGCTTTGTCAAAAAATAAAATTCTTAAATATCCGTGCTTTACTTAAACAAGGAATTTAAACATAATTCTTGCGAAAAATGGAAAATAAAATGGATATCTTACGTGGCTCCCTCTCAAACACAAACTCTCGTGTTTTTCAAAAAACATAAGGTGGGTTGACTTTTTTATTCATCAAATAGAGGAGTTACTTTAAAATTACAAAAGTAAGATATGTCTCTTTTTAAAAAAAGAGCTATTGATGATGATGTGGATGTATGACGTGGTGTGTTTGATGAGGTGGAATGAATGTCTCATTTTCAAAAGGAGTCATCTATACAAAATACAAAACTATTTTAATTACTCATTTTCAAAAGGAGTTATTTGTTCAACTCAAGGTGGAGAACCATGCAAACAATATGTTCCTATCGAGATGGACAAGCTGCGTCACATAGATATCTCGAGGTGGACAACCTGCTTCACACACGTATCTCGAGGTAGACAACTCATGTAAAGGACATGTACGTATCTCGAGGTGGACAACCCGAGTAACACACGTATCTCGAAGTAAATAACTCATGTAAAGACATGCACATATCTAGACGTGGGCACTTCATGCAAACGTCACGCATGTATCTCGAGGTTGAGAAGGCATGCAAATGCTACGCTTGTATGTCGAGGTGGCTAACCTATGCAACACCGTGCAATTCATGCAAACGTCACGTACGCATGCAAACATCACACACGTATCTCAAGCTGTGCAATTCGTGCAACCTCGTGCAATCGATGCAAACATTACACACGTATCTCAAGGTGTGCAATTCGTGCAACCTCGTGCAATCGATGCAAACCGTGCAAAGGTCACACATATATTTCGAGGTGGGCAAACCAATCAATGCAAACCGTACACATGTCACGGACCAATGCACATAACACGATTCATGTTATGGAACAAACCACGTGGACGCCACATGGGATGTTCAGAATACATGAATGACGCATTTTGAGAATGCGCCATTAATGTTATTGAACAATCCGCATGGACGCCACGTAGGGTATTCAGAATACATGAATGAAACATTCTCAAAATGCGTCATTCGTGTATTTTCAACATTGCACACTAATGACGCATTTTCAAAACGTGTTTTACCTTAGTTATGGAATAAAAAAAATACTCACTTATTTCTCATTTAAACTAATTTTTGTTGTACATTTCTAATTTTCTCTCCCTCTTTTTAATTGCGGACATCTCTTTCAAATGTGGATGTCCATGTTCATCCCCACCTCCAAACCTTCAACAGCTTCACCATTTATACCTAACCTAATCGATCCATACCTCGACTGAACAGATTCACGCACTAACAGTTGATCAATAACCAAAACAGATCAAATTGATCAATGTAACAGTACACAATGAATCAATGAAGAACAAGAAGAACTTTCAATCTCTTATTCAATAATCACCGAAATTACATTGTACATTGTATATATACAAACTAACATGATGTACATTGTACACCCCAGTTACAACTGCCTAGAACAAGCTAAAATAAACCTGTAGTACATTACACCACATACACCAGTTTACATAAAACAGCTATATAAACAGCTACATTACATGATATAACTCTACATCCCCCTCAAGATGGAAGTCTATGCCAATCACATAGACCCATCTTGGACAATAAATCAGAGAACAAAGGAGCTGGTAAAGACTTGGTAAACAAATCAGGCAACTGTAACCGAGTGGAAATATACAGTGGAAGAACAAAACCAGACTTGAACTGATGTCTAACCAAGTGACAATCAATTTTCAAATGTTTGGTACGTTCATGAAAAACAGGATTGGCAAATAGATGTATGGCAGCTTGATTATCACACCAAAGAGGGATTGGAATATATGAAATCCATAATAATTCATAAACTGTGGAAGATAAACTGTGATATTCAGCTTCAGCAGAGGACTTGGACACAGTAGCTTGTTTCTTAGATTTCCAAGAGATCAAAGATGATCCCATTAACACACAATAACCAGTAAGAGATTTTTGAGAAAGAGGGCAAGTAGCCCAATCTGAATCACAGTAAGTAACAATAGAGAGATCCATCTGAACAGGGAAAAACAGACCCTGTGAAGGAGTACCACTTAAGGTATCGTAAAACATGAAGTGCACCGACCAATGTTGCTCTGTAGAGCTGAACAAACTGACTTATTTGCTTTGTGTGGCATAAGTAATGTCAGGACGAGTGAATCCCAGATAAAGAAGACGACCAATGAGTCTTCTATATCGATCAACTTCAAGGAACAAAGGTGAATCAACATCAGTAAACTTGCAGTCACGAGGGAGTGGAGTAGCAGCTGGTTTAGCTATGATAAGACCAACATCATTAAGTAAATCAAGAACATACTTGCGTTGATGAACATAAAGACCTGAGGAAGATCGAACCAATTCTAAACCCAAGAAGTAACGAGCTTGACCAAGATCCTTGATGGTGAACAAGGTATGTAAAAATGTCTTGACTTGAGTAATTAACTCAAGAGAAGTACCAGTAAGAAGGACATCATCCACATAAACCAACAACACCAAAAATTGATCATCAGTTTTGTAAGTAAACAAGCAGGGATCTTGAGCAGACTGAATGAAACCAAAAAATTGAAGTTTAGATGTAAGCTCATGATTCCATTGCCGAGAAGCTTGCTTCAAACCATACAAGGATCTATGAAGTTTGCAAACTTGATCAGGTAAAGCCAAACTGTAACCATTAGGAGGCTTCATGTAAACATCCTCATCAATATAGCCATGTAAGAAGGCATTGTTAACATCCAATTGATGTAAAGGCCAATCTCGAGTAGCTGCTAAGGATAAAACAATCCTAACAGTGACATTCTTGGCAACTGGAGAGAAAGAATCAGTATAATCAACACCTTCAATTTGGTTAAATCTCTTTGCAACCAAATGAGCCTTACACCTATCCAAGGAACCATCAGGATGAAGTTTAATCTTGTAAACCCACTTAGAACCAATGGCCTTTTTATCAGGTTGTAGGGTAGTAAGACTCCAAGTACTATTGGCTTCCAAAGCCTGTAATTCCTTATTCATTGCTTCAACCCAAACAGGATCATGCTGAGCTTGAATATAACAAGTAGGCTCCTTTATGTTTGAGACAGCAGTCAAGAAGCACTTGATATCAGCAGTAATGTTTGAAGAATGAATAAAAGGAAATGTATAAGGAGTACCAGTAGACAAAGGAATCGTTGCAGGTGGGAAGACTGATGTTTGTACATTGTTTAGAACGAAATCATTCATCCAAAGAGGCTTGTGAACAGCACGATGACTTCTCCTAGTAATAACAGCAGTAGGAGGCAGGACATCTTCATGTAAGTCATCATTAGTATGAGGTACTAATGCATCATCAGTAGGCATAGATGAAATAGCTTCAGGAACATCAAAACATGTGTCATCAGTAGGTAAGTCTTGAGAAAGAGGTATAGTAGCTGATGTAGGAGTAACAGAAGCTGGAATATCTCTCAAGTAATCAGAACTATTACCACAAGGAATAGGCACATGACACCCTGAACGTCCAGTATCTTTATGAAAAGGAAACTGGTTTTCAAAGAAAATCGCATCTCTTGAAACAAAGCATGTATGCGTGGCCATGTTGTACAATCTATAAGCCTTTCGACTAGGAGAATAACAAAGAAAGATACACTTAAGAGCTCGTGAATCCAACTTGGTTTTGCTTGGTGAAATATTGGTAGCAAAACACAAGCAACCAAAGGTCTTCAAAGATGAATAATTTGGTATCATTCCAAATAAAATATGATAAGGAGACTTCCATTTCAGTAACCGAGAAGGTAATCTGTTAATGATGTATGTGGCGGTAAGAACAGCATCACCCCAGAATTTGGTGGACAAATTAGACTGAAAAATCAAGGCTCTTGTAACTTGCAACAAATGTCTATGCTTTCTTTCAACCACACCATTTTGCTGAGGTGTATATGGTGTGGATCTTTGATGAACAATTCCCAAACTAGAAAAAAAGCATGACAATCTTATTACAAAACTCAGTACCATTATCAGTCCTAATGGTTTGAACTGAGGCCTTGAAATGAGTTTGAATGAAAGCTATAAACTGTTTGATGATGTTGCCTGTCAAGGACTTATGTTTCATCAAAAAAGTCCATGTGAATCGACTAAAATCATCCACAATAGTAAAAAAATAATGAGCTCCCTGAATAGAAGACTGCTTATATGGTCCCCAGATATCCATATGTAACAACTGAAAATGATAAGTAGTTCGAATAGAACTCAATGGAAAAACCATTCTGCATTGTTTGGACATCTGACAAACATCACAAGCTACATTACGTCTTACATTTGAATGACTGTTAAGTAACAAATCAAGTTGTCTTGTTACATTAACAGAGGGGTGCACCAATCAAAAGTGCCATGAAAAATTACCAGTAACATTATTATAGTAAGCTAGTGATAATTCTGTAGGAGACACAAATGAAGCAATGACATCTTTATGAAAAGAACTGGAATCCAGTATGTATAGTCCTCCAATCATCCTTCCCACAGCTAGAACTTGAGAACTCTCAATGTTCTGTATAGCACAAAATGATGGGTAAAACTCAATTGTCAGTTTAGTAGATGAGAGTAACTTACTAACTGACAGAAGATTATACTTGAATGAGTTTATATGTAAACAGGAAGAAAGAACTAAGTCTGAACTCAACTTCACATCTCCAATGCAATTAACTTCCTTAGTATGTCCATCAGGTAAACAAACCATAACTGATTTAGCTAAGATAGTGACATTAGCAAGCAAATCATAGCTAGTACACATATGATTTGTTGCTCCACTATCCACAATCCAAACATCTGAATTAAAAGAGGAACAAGAACTAGAAAGTCTTTTATATGAGCTACCTGTAAAATCGGATATTACTGAATTCACATGTGTAGAAGCTCCTTCAGCTGAACTAGACTTTCCTTTCATGAAATTCTCAATCCCTTGCTGTATCGGTGCTGCTATATTAGACTGAAAATCTTCAAAATGAGGAGATCCGACATCTTGTATATCCAGAGGTGATTCCATCAAATTCACAAAAGACTTTGAACTATTTGACATCTGCTTCTTGTCAGGGTCTTTCTTGTACCAATCTGGAAATCCATGAAGTTTGAAACAAGTCTCTTTTGTGTGCCTTTTTGCCTTACAATGATCACAAAACAGATCATCTTTATTGATAAATTTCTATTGATTTCCTTTTCCAGCAAACCTATAGACATTGGTTGAACCATATGAACCTGAATTCGCCCTGGTAGTTTTCATCATCATGGCTGTATCTATCATAGGTGAATAGCTAACATGTCACTACAAAAAAACAACAAATCAGCAACGGAATTAGAAACGGAACTTATTTCCGTTTCTAAATCAGAAACGGAATTAGAAACGGAATAAGTTCCATTTCTAAATGTAACAGTTAGCGACGGAACTGACAGGGAAATATTCAGAGACGGATTTGAGACGGATCGGAGACGGAATTAGAGACGGAATTAGAGACGGAATTAAATTCGTCTCTGAAATTTGCGCCACCATTCCCGCCAAATTCTTCATTTCTTATGGCCGTTCATCATTCCTCGAGATTTGTATTTTGTCCGATCTGGCGACCTCTTCTCCTTCCCGCACCCCACCCCCCAACAAAAAACAAAATCCCCAAATCATTCCCACGAAAAAACCCCAAAAACCTAAATCCGTCTCTCCGTCTCGTCGCGCGCGGTCGATCGTCTCGTCCCCGAGACGTCCATCCCGTTCGATCGTCTCGTCTCTCCGTCTGGTCGTGCGAGCCGGTCTCTCTCGGTGCTCTGCTCTGCCGTCTAGTCGCGGTGGTCTCCGTTTCTCCGTCTGGTCGTGCTACCTGGTCTCTCTCTTGTCTCTGGTCTCGCCGTCTCTCTGGTCTCTCCGTCTCGTCGCGCCGGTCTCTCCGTCATCGCCGATATCTCTCGCTCTCTCTCGGTCTCGATTCGGATCCGGTTAGCAAGGAATTTGTAGTTTTGGAGTCTTACTACAATCTTCATTTCTTATTTGTTTTTTATTGTTCTTTATAATGCGAGCAACACTCATGATCAAGAGCTCTTCACTTTCATAGAGATCATTCACCTTGTGACGGTTTTGAGGAAATCTTGAAGCTCTTGGTGTTTCGCTAAAAATTTGCGTCTGTCAAAGGGTTGGCGTTCTAGTCCCCTTGTTTATCTAATTTAAAAAATTTATGGAATAATCCATCGGGTGACATGAGAATTATTTAAGTTTCCGCTATGGTTCATTTGATAGTTCGATCTTCTAGTAAACATCGGAGTTGAAGGCAAGAAGCTATTTTATCTAGAAAGATTTTCCAATTTAAATTAAGCATGCAGACTTCATAAATTTCCATCTATCAATAAATATTTGGGGTGTCCGGTGTTCCTACGTACATTATATGCGGCATCCAGGAATATTAAAGTCGTAATACTTGTTAGCATTGCAAATATTATGCTCATGAATGAAATATGTTATAGATTTTCACTTGAACTGAAGCTATATCTCTAGGGAAGGCGATCATATATATGCCTTGATGTTCAAATATAGGAAATGAACATAATGTGGCTGACCATTGTGTATACTAGGTTTTCTTAGCGGCTCAACTATACTAGTCGAATAAATGGATTTAAATAAAAAATTTATTTTCTTGAAAGGTCTTAGCTATTATGGTCATGGAATCCATTTTATTTTTGTAAATTCGTCTTGGCAATTGGCCGTGTTATAGTACTACCTTATTGTTTATGAACTGTGAAGGAACAAACTCTTGATCAGGTGACATATTTTAAGAGTTCAGTTCTTATAATTGTTATTACTTTATGAGGTTTTATTTTAACTCGTTTTGAGTGATTTGATTTGTTCCTTGGTTGATTGTGCATTAGTTGGTGTTCTTCACTTGATCTATTAAGTTAATGTTGTGTCTTTTGTTTGGTTTAGAAGTTTTTGTTCTCGCTCTTCTCTTACATGCATAGTTTTTGAGGTTATGCTTGTTCTATTTTTAGGTTTATTAATATGTACTATTTCATTTCAACCTTTTAATTGAGCAATTCAAGATTTATATTGATTAGTATTTGGTTGTTATTCCATGTTTATTTTATCGGTAAAGCATGTCATCCGTATTTGGTTGTTATTCCATGTTTATTTTATCGGTAAAGCATGTCATGAGAGTCATTATAATACATTAGAATCATGTACTTGAGGTAATTACTTTGTCGTTTGATGTTATAGTTGTTAGTAATTTCATATTCATGCACTTGCTATGGATGATTGATTAGTTAGGTGTTGTTGGTTACGATTGAATAATACCTATAATTACTTAATTTCTACTACTAGTTAGGGTTAGAAACACTAGGATTACTCTTTTAGTGAATGTTGTTGTTTCACATTACATTTCTAGAGAATGGAATAAACCTATAACCTTAAGGACGTATGAGTGAACAAGTAGTAGATGCGTTGATACTATGTGGTATTTGTATGCCTCGATATCGATATAGGTTAGGCGCACGGCCTCAACTTTGATTCCCCACACAACTAAATGTCGGACTCTTGGTGGTCTCTTTTTGCAATCTTAGGGTCTTAAAAATTTTAATTTAAGTGCAAGAGGCGGGATGAAACTGTTCAAACACACATCAAACTGATTTTCAAATCAAATACACAAAACTATGTCGATTAAGCACAAGAAAGAGTTTATATCAAGGATTTCCTTACAACCAAGAGGATGACAAAAGAGATCAGCTTTGCAGAGACTCTTATATTCCTTTGAAAGCCTCAAAGGTCTTGGATTTGAGGACTTAAGAACAGCCACAAAGATCTCCTATTGCTCCTTCTAAAAAATCAAATTTCTTCTCTTTGTAGATCTTGAATTTTGAAATGTGTTTCTTCTCCCTTATGTTACAACCAAGTTTGTGGTGGTTTTATCATGATAGGAATTCCAATATGACCGTTTATAGCCGTGTTAGGAATCCAGGAAATCAAAAATTCAAATGTAAAGCTTGATTTCCAAAAGTCAAAAATATATGGCGTGTGGCTAATTAGCGCGCTAATATCTTTGGAATTAGCGCGCTAACTGCAGGGAACTCAAAAAAATTATTTTATCCCTTTGTGTTAGCGACCCTTAAACTCGTCCAGGACCTAACCAACCCTTATAATACATGTTATACATGTTTATTATGAGTCATTTACAACAATCCTTTTGATAATGCCCAAGCTTCTTACATAAACAACATAACTCAATCAATTCCTTCTCTTTAGATTGTGATGACTCATTAATGACTTCCTAACTTTGTCAATTTATTCTCTATTCATGAGTTTAATGTGCGAACCTCGTTCTTTCACTTAGCTATCAATTTCTTCTCTTTAGATGGTGTAGATCGCATTTCCGATTTACAATATTCTCCATTTTCGAGGCTTCTTATCATCTTAATCATTATTATTTCATTACTTGAATAGACAACCGGCTCGATAAGGGTTACGTTCGACTAGGAATGTCGTCTATAAACAGAGATCGGATGTACAACCGGCTCGACAACGGTTATGTTCGAATTGAATTCGCGGTGAAGGTTAAAGAATTCATATCATTTGCAAAACAACATTGTCCTACATACCAAAGTGAACGGAAGATTAGATGTCCGTGCAATTTTAAGAAATGTCGACTTGTTCCGTGCACTGACGTCGAAACGGTTGAGCACCACCTATGTAGGTATGGATTTGTCCGGGGATATCACGGTTGGTACGAACATGGTGAGAACGTAGATGAAGGGCCGCAAAATTTTCACGCAATGGATTGCCATATTGATGATGCTTGATGTTCGAGGCTACGATCCGACACCTTACCGCGAGATGCTACACAACGTGGCGGTCCAAGTTTCAATTGGAATGTCGTGGAAGAATCACCAAACCCCAAGCACGCCAACTATATGACATGATTGATGCAAGTAGGGAACAATTGTGGCCTGGTTGCGAAACCATGACAACGTTGTCCGCAATGGCAAGATTACTTGCGATCAAGTCCGAACATCATATATCGAACGAGGGTATAATGAAATCATTAAACTCATGAAAGATTGTTTGCCAAATGACAACTCAATGGTTGAGAATTTTTATGCCACTAAAAGACTAATGCGAGGTCTAGGTCTACTGTTGAGAAAATAGATTGTTGTGAGGACCAATGTATGATTTATTGGGGAGTGGACTCGAGTTGACGTCATGTAAATTTTGTGGGAAATCACGATACGTTGCACATCGACGAGGTCGTGGTCGGAACACAAAAAATCGCCCTTGCAAAAGAATGTACTACTTCCCTTTGGGCCCTCGGTTGCAACGATTGTATGCGTCTGAGTCAACCGCAAAACATATGCGATGGCATGGAGATCATTCATCGCTGAAGATGTTATGCAACACATTTCGATTCGATTGCTTGGAGACATTTTAATGACGTCAATAAAGACTTTGTCGCCGAGGTTCGGAATGTTCGTTTTGGATTGTGCACTGATGGTTTTCAAGTATTTGGGATTTCCGGGAAATCGTACTCTTCGTGGCCCGTGATTTTGACTCCTTACAACCTTCCACCGTCGATGTGCATGAAATCTGAGTTTATGTTCTTAACGGTTATCGTTCCTGGACCGACCAGGCCCAAAGCGAGAAAATCGACGTGTTCCTTCACCGCTTGTGAAAAGAGTTGCAAGATTTATGGAACAATGGGGTGGTTACATACGACGTTTCCACCAAGACAAATTTTGTCATGCGAGTTGCCCTTTTATGGAATCATTAGTGATTTCCCCGCATATAGCATGTTGTCCGGTTGGAGCACACACGGTAAGTACGCTTGTCCATATTGTATGGAGGATACAAATGCATTTCAATTGCGAAATGGAGGTAAGACATCGTGGTTTGATTTGTCATCATCGTTTCTTGGAGAAGTCATCACCATTAAGGAAAGACAAAAAAAATTTCATTAGAGGCAAAATGGTCATAACTGATGATCCGCCCGCTTTGCGGTCTGGTGAAGAAATTTTGGCAAAAATTGAATCGTTTGGCTTGATGAAGGTGACAGAAATCGGCGCTGAATCTGTGAATGGGCGGATAGCTAAGAATTCGGGATGGAGGAAGAAAAGCATATTCTGGGACTTGCCGTATTGGAAGACAAACTTGATCCGCCACAACTTAGATGTCATGCACATCGAAAAAATGTTTTTGACAACATTTTCAACACTATTATGTGTGTACCGGGCAAGAGTAAGGACAATGCAAAATCGAGGCAAGATATTCGTGAATATTGTCACCGACCTTCTCTACACATTGATTCGGCGACAAATACTTACGTCCTTGGGTGCTATGCTCTTGATACATCAAGAAGACAAAAATTGTGCGAGTGGGTTGAAAAGTTGCGTTTTCTGATGGTTACGCATCGAATCTTGGTCGATGTGTAGATCCAAAGAAAGCTGCGAATGTTCGGCATGAAGAGCCATGATTGTCATATATTCATGCAACGGTTGATACCAATTGCATTCGAGAGAACTTCTCCCAAACCCGGTTTGGGTTGCAATTAGCGAATTAAGCCTATTTTTCCTGGTCCCTTATCGCGAAATGTGTCAGTATCCAAGATATGGAGGTCTTAGAGTCTGAAATACCAAAAATCATTTGCAAGTTGGAAAAAATTTTCCCTCCAAGCTTATTTGACTCTATGGAACACCTACCAATCCACTTGGCCTACGAGGCCCGTCTGGCGGTCCGTTCAATTTCGATGGATGTATCCATTTGAGAGGTACTATCTTGAGCCCTTGATATTATTTTCCCATTCAATAGGTTTTATATCAACATTTCCTATAACATTCATATAGGTACCTTAAACATTTGAAGAACAATGTGCGAAACAAAGCGAAGGTTGAGGGCTCCATGTGTAATGCTTATTTGGTCGAAGAGGTCACATCCTTTTGTTCTTACTACTTCGAAGATCACGTCTTTACGTTGCATGACAAAGTGCCACGTAACGACGATGGCGATGCTCTCGGCCCACACCGAACTTCGTTGGCAATTTCTCAATTTTCACTTATCTGGTCGACCCATGGGCAAGTCGAAGGAGCGGTACTTAACGAAGCGGGGAGTATAATGCCGCTCATTCGTACATCTTGCTCAATTGTCCGAGATCGCTCCTTACGTTCGATATGTCCATCACTTTCTTTCATTAATGCAAGACATTCATTGTTCATACATTATAAATACATCCGACTTACACGTTCGTTTCTTCTAGGATATTCGTCGATGAAATCACTCAAGCAATGGGGGAGTCGCAAGTTGATAGTAGTCTAGAGCACAACTTCCCCATTTGGTTTCAAACATATGTAAGGGCATTACTTTTGTACGTTATAGATTCAAATGTTTCTCCCATAACTAATGTGTCATATTGCATCTCTAATTTTGACGAATAGGCTCGAATTCTATAGTTGACGAGACGCTCGTTGATCTTTGTTGGTCCTAGTCGATCATGTACTTGTCTACCCTTGGTTACCTTGTTAATGGGTATAAGTTCCACTCCGCAACATATGACGTTAATAGATCGACGCAGAGCGGCGGTGTTTTGGTGAAGGGTTCAAACTACGCGATGTTTCCCATAACTATTATGGAGTATCGCAAGAGGTTGTGGAGATTGAGTATACCGGCCTCAAACGTGTGGTCTTGTTTAAGTGCGAATGGTATGACCCTACACCGAATCATGGTGTGAGGACTCACCCAACACTTCAATTGGTAGAGGTTCAACGAAGTCGACGATATAACAACTACGAGCCATTTGTACTTGCAATGCAAGCCACTCAAGTCTACTACCTTTCGTACCCTTCTATGCGGAACGATCGACAAGAATGGCTAGCGGTTTGTTCTTTGTCGACCAAAATTCGGCCGACGAGGAAACTAGCAAAGACGATAATGACCAGGGCTCGGCGGTTGCTTTCCAAGATGGGATGCCCACCACGTGCGTAGTCGATGATGCGAGACGCCGATATCAACAATCTGATGTTCCGATGGGACTCGATTCATTGTTGAAGCGGGTCCAAGCGATGAAGTTTATAGTGGAGATGAATCGAAAGAAGAATCATCGCCTTCTACTCATGAGAGTGAATTTGAAACGGATGATAGCGAATAAAGTTTGTATATGATATGTCAACGACCAATAATGTAGTTACTTTTATTTGCATGGATTTTGTTCTTATTAAGTCCAATAATATAGACTGAATTTCTACTTTTTGTATGCCCTTCTTTTATGATGTTTTACTCGTGAATATTGTTAGGTATCATGGCGGACGTGGTCGTAGGGGATGTCGAGGTTTGCCATTAGGAGGCCATCGTCCGGGGCGGAATAGGTGCGGCACCGACATCCGGCGGCGAAATACCAATCGGCCTCGTGGTCGGGCCACGGAGAGGGGTCCATAGAGGTCGTGGCGGTCGAGGTCGTGGTTCGATACCTCCATTATCGATTCCGACTTCTCGGTCTCTCGAGCACGATACGCCGCATACGTCACCTTCCCCTTCCATACCGTCGGGGTCGTCTGTACCATCTTCGTCGTCATCAAGGACTATGCCTACTACACACTTCCCCACACCTTCTCCGACATCAATGACTCCTTTACCCACGAGGCCTGCACCCCCAGCCACAGCATCACCGGCAGCATCCCGAGAGGAAGACGTAAGAGCAGGGTTGGAGGTGACAGGGCCTCCGCGGCCACCTCAGAGGCCAGGGATGGAGGCCCCTCGCGTGCAGGGGATCCCTATCACGCGATTGCCAATGATACGTAAGTTTGCGTTTGACTTTTATATGTCAATTTCAATATGGATGTCAAATATTGAAGAAGTAGTTAAGGTGATATGCATGTTCATGAAACACAGGGAGTTGCATCCTTCGCACTTTTGTGCACGGAGGATGACAAAAGTTTTTAAACGATGGATGATTCCCGAAGGGTATTGTTGGAAGTCGATGCAGCCTCATCATAAAGACCAATACTGGCGACAATGGAAGGTAAACAAGACTACCATGTGCCTTATGATTTATACTATTTTCTCAAATAAGTGCTAACAATAGCAATCGCCAATTTGTAGATATTTTTTAGATGGGATGATGCGCTTCCCGAGGATCTCGTGCGAGCGGCGTACGACAGGCTTGCAGGCACAAGGTACACCGCGTTGATGCACAAGTTGAAGAAGAATCGGGTGCAGCCAGTTTATGTTACAGATGAGGCATGGAGGAGATACTTGCAGTACTGGGAGAGCGAGGACTTCCGAGCTAGGTCTAGGCAAGCGACGGAGAATAGGAACACCGAGGTCGAAGGCCCTGGGGCTGGACCTCGAAGCACGGTGGTGGTTCCGTGTCATTTGCGACTACCCAAGAAAGATTGGTTAGTTTTTTTTAACATCTAGGATATTTTGTACATTTATACTCTTGTTCACTATGCTTGGTCCTGCACGCAGGCTGATTCATCCGAGACGCCACCGTCGGTGAATGATTTGTACTTGCATCTCCACACCGTTAATCACGACATGACGACATTCATCGATACTAGATCAGAGCGGTTCTATGTAAGTATAGAAATGAAATGTAAAATATTATTAAGTCTTTCACTTACCCCATATCATGTACTTTGTTTGTTGTGCATATATGCAGGATAGGCTCCGGAGCGGACGTCGGGAGGCGACCCGTGCTACACCGGAGCAATCGGTGGATGATGAGGCGGTGTACCTCAATGTGGCGGGTGAGTCTTCCAAAGGACGTGTCTACGGACTCGGGTCCGTAGGGAGAAAGAAGAGGAGATACGGAACTCCTGGTGCTAGCACGTCGCAGACGCCGGATGTGGTGCCGCGGGCGAGTTCGATGTCGTTGCGGAGCAACTACGAAAGGTTATGAACTTCATGCAACGGCGTCTTGGGATGGACATGGACGAAATAGACCTAGCTCGGCACCAACCACCACCACCGCCACCACCACCGCCACCTCATGACCAAACAATACCACCGCAAATAGATCCGGTCGATCCACCCCAACAAGGGGACAATGTTGGGCGTGAGACGTAAGCGTGGCTCTCGAGAGATGAGCATGTTGGTGATACATAGGTACTTCACTTGTTGTTTGTTTCAAATGCTTAGATTAAACGTTTTATAGTGTAGACAACTTTAGAAATTCATCGAATTACTTTATGATTCACACTTCTTTTTGTGCATTTTTAGGTCGATGTTCCATATTTTATCGTGGATTTTATTTTTTTCCCTTTTGCTCCCCCAATTCTTTTTTTTGTTTTTAAGTAAAATATACTATAAATCTTAGAATGTTTGCGAATTAATCCATGGGAGAAGAAAACATGCTTTGTTTGTTGTGTGCAAATCTTATGCGTTGCGCGGTTCTCTCGAGTGCTATGATGAAGAAAGTGGTAGAATCGACGAGGGAGCGACATCTTCATGCAATAGCAAATGAATTTGGGAAGTCGATAAATGGTCGTTTTTCGGTCATCGTATTACGCACATGTAGGCTCTTCTTCTTCTATTATGGCATGTCCGTAGAAGAAGAATAGCCTACATGTTCTCAACACGATGACCGAAAACGACCCTTTATCGATTTCCCAAATTCATTTGCTATGGCATGAAGATGTTGCTCCCGTCGATTCTACCACTTTCTTCATCATCATAGCACTCGAGAGAACTCGCAACGCATAAGATTTGCACACAACAAAAAGATGTTTTCTTCTCCCATGGATTAATTCTCAAAACATTCGTACTTATAGTATATTTTACTTAAACTGAGGTTAAAAAATTTATTTTGGGGAGGATAATGTATTAAAAATAAAATCCATGATAACTTATGCATCAATCAAGGGCGTCCAAGCCAACTAAGATATACGAGAGGATAAATGGACAATGAATTTACTCGGACGATGGTGGTTTGTTGAAGCCTGATGTAGTAGAAGGTTCTGATGATGAAGTTCCTTTATTTTTATTTTTCCTGTTTTCGGAAAGGCGGGTTTTAGTTTTTCCTATCGTTCTCGAGGGAATGGGTTCATTGCTTTTGACGATGAGCATGTTGTAGACGATTTGTTTCATTTGCATGTTAAACTCATTCTTTTTTTGGTGGTGGTGATTTTGGTCCTTATAGGACTCCAGGTCTCGGAGGTAGGCGTGGTGGGTATAGTGGAGGCAGTGAGCTTGGTGGGGGTTATGGAGGCTTTGGGGGCAGTGGCTTAGGTGCTTATCGAGGTGAATCTTCTCTTGGCTATTCTATTTTAATTAGCGACCGATCACTTCCTTTCAATAGTTTGTCGTGTAGACTTTTTAAGTTACTTGATTTACATATTGTTGGTGGTTTACTTTGTTTCAAACACTAGTATATTATAGTTAAAACCAAGTTTTTGGTGGTTTTATAGTGATCTCCTATTGCTCCTTCTAAAAAATCAAATTTCTTCTTTTTGTAGATCTTGAATTTTGGAATGTGTTTCTTCTTCCTTATGTTAAAACCAAGTTATTGGTGGTTTTATAGTGATAGGAATTCCAATATGACCGGTTATAGCCGTTCTAGGAATCCAGGAAATCAAAAATTCAAATTTAAAGCTTGATTTCCAAAAGTCAAAAATCCCTGCGGTGGCTAATTAGCGCGCTAATATCTTGGAATTAGCGCGCTAACTGCTGGGGACCTCAAACTAATTAATTTATCCCTTTGTGTTAGCGACCCTTAAACTCGTCCAGGACCTAACCATCCCTTATAAAACATGTTATACATGTTTTACAACTCAACTTACATGATAGGTCCATCTTATAGAAACATTGTTCGCCATCTCCTATGCGTAGGAAAATAGCAACATTGACACCAACTTCGATCTGTGATCGCATTTGCTTGATGATCATGTTTTTTTTTGGAAGCATTCTTATTCAACATTGTATGGTTTTTTTCTGTTCTTCATCGCTTTTCTTGAATCCCACTGGTTGTTTGTTTTTTATTTTTTGAGTAGGAACACATGGCTTGTCGCCTTTGGAGCACACAACAGATTTAGATGGGGTGAGAGGATGAGTTCTAGAATCATACTTACATGATAGGTTTGTGCTTAACTTTTAGTTTTTCCCTTTTAGCATTCTTGCACTTATGCCATTCTTCTCTTTGTAGATCTTGCATTTTTGAATGTGTTTCGTCTTCCTTATGTTAAAACCAAGTTTGTGGTGGTTTTATAGTGATAGGAATTCCAATATGACCGTTTATAGCCGTTCTAGGAATCCAGAAATCAAAAATTCAAATTTAAAGCTTGATTTCCAAAAGTCAAAAATATCTGGCAGTGGCTAATTAGCGCGCTAATACTGGAATTAGCGCGCTAACTGCAGGGACCTCAAACTAATTAATCTCTCCTTTGCCTACTTCTTTCAGGTGCATACTCACTGGTTGTTGCCCTCAGATGGAGATTCGAAATGCTTCAAAGCTGCGTTTTACTTATTAGATGAAGTCATTTTTGTGTATACTTCCAAATTTTGGACCTTTTGTGAGTGTTCTTTTTTTTTTTTTGCTTGTTGAACGATAGGATTGGTTGGTTTTTGTGTATACTTCCAAATTTTGGAGCTTTTGTAATACATGACAACTTTCCGTGGATATATAAATTTTTGGGCTAATTTTGAGTTTCACATTTTTTCTTTCTCTTTTGAATTTTTGTTGATATATATTTTTGATGTATGGATGCGCAATTTGGCTTCTTTGGGGATGTTAGCACCCTCAAGGAGTTGTTGGAGGGTGCGAGGCGATGGAGTATGTCATATCGGGTTGTATTTTGATTTTTTAGGTTGGAGAATCGATTGGCTTATGTATCCGTGCCATATTTAAACAAAACAGAAAATTAGAGACGGATTAGCAACGAATTCAAATTTTCCGTTGCTATTCCGTCTCTAATTTTCCGAAATATTTCTATCAATCAAAAACGGATCGAGACGGAAATATTAATTCCGTCTCGATTCCGTCTCTAATTAGCAACGGAATCGAGACGGAATCGAAACGAATAATCCGTCTCGATTCCGTTTCTAATTAGAGACGAATCGAGACGGACTCTTTGCATTCCGTCTCGATTCGTCTCGATTCCGTTGTTGATTAGAAACGGAATCGAGACGAATTCATAAATTTATTAATTCCGTCTCGATTCCGTTGCTAATCGACAACGGAATCGAGACGAATGCAATTACAAATGTACCATTTCGAAATAAAATCCATTTCTCGTTCGTCTCTGCATTCGTTTCTAATTTCGTCTCTAAATCCGTCTCTAATCGAAACGGATAATTTCCGTCTCTATTCGTCTCTAATCGAAACGGAATCCATTTTCCGTTTCTGATCGTATCAGCGACGACGTTTTCAGAGACGGAACGCGTTCCGTCTCTGTTCCATTTCTGATTTCATTCAGAGACGGAATTTTAGCAAATCAGAAACGGAAAATTCCGTTTCTGATTTGCGATTTTTTTGTAGTGTGTACCTCCTTTTGCTTTTCAACTCCAAGAACCATAGAGTAAGCTTCGTTTATACTTGGCAATGGATCCATTACCAATATTTGATTACAAATATGATCATACATATCATTCAAGCCCATCAAAAATTGCATCAGCTTTTCATTAGACTCCAGAACAGCCAATGCTGCTGAAGCTCCACATTCACACACAGGTAAAGGTACTAAACAACTTAGTTCATCCCAAAGCTTCTTAAGTTTTGTATAATACTGTGAAAGTGATAGATCTCCTTGACTTATAGAAGCAATATCTCGTTTCAATTGATACAAAAGAGGACCATTACATTCTTTAAACCTTTATTTCAATTCATTCCATAGATCAAAAGAAGAGGTTGTATAAAGAAAAGCTTCAACAATATCTTTTGAAATAGAATTCAAGATCCAAGAAGTGACCATATAATCCACTTTGATCTATCGATCTAGATTAGGATTAGTAGAATCTGGTTTTAAACATCTACCATCGATGAAACCAATCTTTGTTTTTGCACCTAACGCAATCATCATAGCTCGACTCCAAGACAAATAGTTTGAACCAGTAAGAGAATTGGAGACAAGTACCATACCAGGATGATCGGAACCTTGAAGAAGATAAGGACTTTCAATTCCAAGATCACCTGCTTGAGGAGCTCTCCCTGCTCCATTTCGAATTGAAGAACTTGAAGAACCATGAACAGAGGCCATGATCATACACTCAATTCAACCAAAAAACAGCACAAATCAAGAATAATATAACCTGCTCTGATACCATGAACAGATTCACGCACTAACAGTTGATCAATAACCAAAACAGATCAAATTGATTAATGTAACAATACACAATGAATCAATGAAGAACTAGAAGAACTTTCAATCTCTTATTCAATAATCACCGAAATTACATTGTACATTGTATATATACAAACTAACATGGTGTACATTGTACACCCCAGTTACAACTGCCCTGAATAAGCTAAAATAAACCTGTAGTACATTACACCACATACACCAGTTTACATAAAATAGCCATATAAACAGCTACATTACATGATATAACTCTACATCGACCTCCTATTCCTTACCGTACACTCCCTTTATCTAGTCCTCGGCGTAATTTGCACTTTTCATTAATAGCCACTCCTTCTAATTTTTCCCCCTATATATCTATCTTATCGTATCAAAATGCATGCCTTCATTGACGATTAAATTGATTCAACATGAATCAAGATGCAGTAAACTGATGACACATTAGGATTTGTGTAAGTGTGCTATCTTATTTGTTCGTCGAACCTAAATAATAGACCCATAATCAATCACGAAAAAAGAAAAAGAAAACAATGTTAACAAAGAACAGCCTTGACGACCTATTGCTCTTTTAAAGAATTCTCCATTTTCTTGCCTCTCTATGTCTAGATTTCACACCATCTCCCCTGATATTTCTTTAATACAATTCGATCTCCATTTTCTTGTTTCTGCATCATTTACATTGATTTAATGCACCAAAGCTAGTTCTTCGATTGGAGCATTCTATTATGTTTCAAGGCACATGTATCTGACCTTCAAATAATAAATGCAATATTATAAAAATATAATAATTTAAAGTTTGATTACTTCCAATAAAATATAGCCAAAAATAAATTAAAAGTGATTACACATGCTTTAAAAGTGAATACACTGAGGACATGTACGTCCACTTCTCCCACCATTAAAACAATGTGCGATCAGTAATCGTAATATATATATGGTGTTTCTATGGTGGGAACCGTCACACCTCCAATAGCGTGAACCGAGTAGGCTGGGCTGGGCCGCATAAAACATAGCAGATGACCGAGTTCCGGAGGACTCGGGTGGTTCCATGGAGGTTGGTTGCACGCGGGCACGCCTTGGCACGACACCTTGGCACAGACGCGGGCACGCCTTGACACGACACTTTGGCACAGACGGAGGCACGCCTTGGTACGGCACCTTGGCACAACGCCTTGGCACAACGCCTTGGCACAGATGCAAACACGCCTTGACACGACACTTTGGCACAGACGGAGGCACGCCTTGGTACGGCACCTTGGCACAACGCCTTGGCACAACGCCTTGGCACAGATGCAAGCACGCCTTGACACGAGCCTTGGCATAGGCATGGGCAAGCCTTGGCACAAGCACGGGTGGACTTAGGCAAGTTCCTTGGCACAGGCACATACGGACTTAGGCAAGTTCCCTGGGCACGAGTTAGGTCTAGCCTTGGCACTAGCAAGGCCGAACCCAGGTACATTCCTTGGGCACAAGTTAGGTCGCGCCTTGGCACGAGCAGGGCCGAACCTAGGCAAGTTCCTTGGGCACGAGTAAGACGATACCTTGGCGGATTCCCTTGCACAAGCAAGGTCATGCCTTGGCACGAGCAAGGTCGTGCCTTGACATGAGCAAGGCCGCGCCTTGGCACGGGCAAGGCATACCTTGGCAAGTGTTGACAAATCTTGACCTGGGCGTTGATCCGGTCAAAGTACGCTTGGTCTCATTTTGGGATGTTTCCTATTGGAGCTGAGGAAACGACTTAACATATACTATAAGGAGAGGTGGTCTCTCATAGGGGCGACATGGGCACGGTAGCAAGGAGGACCTTCGAGCATGCCTTGGGCACCATGCCAAGGCAAAGACCCTCGGACCCATGGTCCGGCCACCCCGAGTTGGTGGGACTCGACCGTGCCCCGGCTAACACCCTAGGTGCCTGGGCACGACCAGGCACCACCAACCAGTCCCTATCCCTTAAAGAAACATGGACCACGTTCCTTGAGGCGTGGGGAGACCAAGTCAAGGCAGTTCTGAGCGGTCGGGTAACTACTTTGGTCATGGCCAGTGGCATGACCAAGGCATGTCCGAATATGTCCCGAGTATGTAGCAATTGACCAAGCAGTGAAGGTGGTTATGGAACCAGGTGGCAACAAGGGAACAAGGCAGTTGGGTAACTGCCTTGACCACAAAGGGAGTGGGGTTTTACTCAGTAAACGAATCAATGTAATCAGGACAGGTGTTCTAGTTAGTTATGTAACTACTTGTTGGCTGATCTATAAAGCCAGGGGCTTTAGGCTTGGGGAAACATAGAGTTTCAGTGTTGTATTCCCATTGAGAGCTCAGTAAAACATTTCCTTGTTGCCATTGCTTGTTGTTCATTCGAATTGAGTATTAGTGTGCTGAACTAAGGTGGCCCTTAGGCACCACGAGTTTGATTGAGTGAAGAAAAATTTTCAAGAGAAGAACCCCTCTTCAATTGGCCCCGTGACAATTGATATCAGAGCCTCGTTTGGAGACGATGGCGATCCGAGCAGTGAGTGATCTAAGTGAGAGGGTAGCTCACTTAGAACACCTGATGGCGATGATGTCTGCTTGGGAAGAATCGACGGAGTCTTCAATGACGACACAATGCATTCAAGGCTTTGAGATGTTGGTGGCTTCGTTGGTGACTAGGGGAGAGTTACAGGAAGCCGTAATAGCTATGTGGGAATCAAGATTTAACGAGCTTGTAGCGGATGTACGTTCGGTTGGAGAACTTACTACCGAAACAGCCTCGACGATGGCCGTTAAGGTGAATCTGCTCAAGCGAGCCGTGGGCAAATCCTCGGAGGTTGTAGTTGTGGTGAAGTCTAGAACCAAGGTACCGGAGCCAAAGAAACTCTCAGGCAAACGAAGCACAAAGGAGCTTGAGAATTTCCTCTGGGACATGGAGCAGTATTTTGCTACTGCTGGGATGGAGGAAAACCAAAAGGTCATCTTGACCTCCATGTATCTAGAGGGCGATGCTAAGCGCTGGTGGAGAACCAGAGTGGATGATGATGCAGCTGCGGGCCGACCCAAGATCGTGGATTGGGAGGTTCTTAAAAGGGAATTGAAGGATCAATTCTTTCCTACCAATGCGGTTTGGCAAGCGCGGGAGGCCTTGCGCAAGCTCAATCAGACGGGATCGGTTCGAGACTATGTTAAGGAGTTTTCCTCTCTCTTACTGGACATCAAAAACATGTCAGAGGAGGATAAACTCTTTAACTTCACTACGGGATTGCAGTCATGGAGGCAAGGGGTGAAAGACTTGCCTGGGGCAATTGCGGCAGCTGATAGTCTTGTGGACATCAAGACTAGTTCTTCCACGAGCAAGGGGAAGAACAAGGAGAAGAAGCTGTTCAAAGACCACCACAAGAAAGGCGAGAAGAAACCTTTCCATCCTAAGCAAGTGAGTTCGAATCCAGCCCCGAAAGCAGATGTGAAGCTCTCATCAAGTTCCTCAGGTAAGGGTTGTTTCATTTGCAATGGCCCTCATAGGGCACGAGACTGCCCAAAGAAGGAGAAACTCTCAGCCTTGATCGCGGAAGATGATGGCAACCCCGAATGAACCCATTGCAGTTGTTGAATGCCATTCAACAAGCCAAGACAAGCCCTTCGGAGGGGTTGATGTACGTAGACGCTGAGGTGAATCAGAGATGAGTCTTGGCAATGGTGGATTCTAGAGCTTCACACTTATTTGTAGCGGACCACATGGTGGAGAAATTGGGACTGGATCTTGTTGAGAATTCCAATCGGATGAAGCTGTAAATTCGGAAGCGAAGCAAATTCAAGGTATGGCCACTGATGTGAATCTTAAGGTTGGATATTGGGAGGGCAAGATTAACCTCATGACAGTTCCCTTGGATGACTTTGATGTCATCATAGGGAATGACTTTCTACATTTGGGGACTATTGCATTGATGCCGTTCTTGAGGGGATTGTTTGTGATGAACAAATCCCATCCATGCTTTATTCCTGCGGCTAACACAATTTCAGGTGAAAGATGGACTGAGGAGGGGGAACTAACATTTCTAGCGGCCTTGGTGGAGACTAAGGCAGGAACGACAGCAAGAGTCTCTGATGCAGTTGCCGTGGTACTTGGAAGACTTAAGTGATGTAATGCCGGCGGAGTTGCCAAAACAATTACCCCCTCAAAGGGTAATTGACCACGAGATTAAGCTGATCCTTGGCTCAAAACCCCCAGTATAGGCCCCTTACAGAATGGCTCCAAAGGAGTTGGAGGAGCTGAGGAAGCAGTTGCAGGAGTTGTTGGATGCTGGATTCATCCAGCCATCCAAAGCACCTTATGGAGCACCAGTCCGGTTCTAGCGGAAACACGATGGTTCTCTTCGAATGTGCATGGATTACAAGGCCCTGAACAAGCTAACAGTGAAAAACAAGTACCCCATTCCATTGGTGGTGGACTTGTTTGATCGGCTATCTGGTGCAATCTATTTCACCAAATTGGACTTGAGGTCAGGATACTACTAAGTCCGAATTGCGGCTGGAGATGTTCCTAAAATGACCATGGTGACTAGGTACGGATCATTTGAATACTTAGTCATGCCATTTGGCTAGACAAATGCCATGCTACATTCTGTAACTTAATGAATGATGTACTAAGGGAGTTCATCGATCGATTTGTTGTTGTTTACCTTGACAACATTGTAATTTACAGTCAGAACCTCCAAGATCATGTGAATCACTTACGGATGGTTCTGACCTCATTGAGGGCTAACCATTTATATATAAAGAGGGAGAATTCCTGCCTCGCATCAAGGAGGAGACGAGCAAAGACCCTGTTTGCTCAAAGATGCTAAAGCTAGTAGCGGAGGGAGTCACTCGGAGGTTCTGGTGTGAAGATGGAGTCCTCTATACTAAAGGAGGACGTCCATATGTTCCTAGTACTGGTGGACTAAGGCGACAACTTCTGAGGGAGACACAAGATGCTCGGTGGGCTAGGCATCAGGGCATGAAACGCACCTATGCCCTTCCGTCATGTTCGTTCTTCTAGCCTAAGATGGAGGAGGACATAGATCAGTACGTGCATACTTGTCTTGTGTGCCAACAAGATAAGACAGAGAGTAGGAAGGCACCGGGGTTGCACTTGTACCATACAGACCATTCTAGAGTATTTCTATAGATTTTATTACTAGTCTTCTGAAGGTGCAGTGAATGACCAACGTGATAGTGGTGGTGGACATATTCTCAAAGTATGTTACGTTCATAACTGCTCCGAAGAAAATCGCGATGCGGATCTAACTGCGGAGTTGTTTCTGAAATATGTGGCGAAATATTGGGGGATACCGGAGGATATCATCAATGATCGAGACGTTCGCTTCACTGGAAGGTTTTGGATTGCCTTGTTCAATTTATCGGGTTCGGAGTTGAAGTTTTCCACATCAAACCATCCCCAAATGGATAGGCAGACGGGGAGGATCAATGCATTGCTGGAGGACTACCTTAGACATTACGTGAATGCAAGTCAGTCCAACTGGATGGATCTACTTGACACAGCCCAATTTTGCTACAACCTTCACAAACACTCAGCCACGAAGCTGAGTCCATTCGAGGTGATGACAGGACAACAACCAACTATTCCACATGAGGTAGCAAAGTCAAAGTCGATGGGGTTGAACCCAGTGGCTAATCGCTTTGCGAGAAGCAAGCAGGAGCTGAGGAAGGTAGCTCAAGACAGTTTGGCCAAAGCTATCCGGTGGTTGAAGAAGTATGCTGACCAACACAGAAGACCCTTGGAGTTCCAAGAAGGAGACCTAGTCTTGTTGAAGCTCAATCCTTAGATACCGAAGAAGTTCAACAAGAAGGAGACGCACAAGGGTCTGGTCCAGCGATGTGAAGGACCATTCGAGGTGGTCAAACGAGTGGGAAGGGCGACTTATCGCCTAAAGCTACCAGAGAGGTTGAAGATACACCCTACATTCCATGTCAGCTATCTTAAACCTTTCAACTTTGATGAGGCAGATCCAGGGAGGAACACACCGAGGCGAGCTCCACCTTTGGTACGAAAGGAGTTTGCTGGAGAAATCGAGCATATCCTAAGCCACGAGACGCGTGGCCAGAGCAAGAAAAATAGGCGAACTTTTTACTTAATCAAGTGGGTTGATGTTGAGGAACCAACTTGGGAGCGAGACACTACTCTATGACAGTTTGAGAATGAAATAGCAGACTACCAGAAACAGCAGCAACCGAGCAGTTCGGTGAGGGCATCAAACATTTCGGCGGAGGGATGTTTGTCACATCACACCCCCAATAGCGTGAGCCAAGTAGGCTGGGCTGGGCAGCATAAAACCTAGCAGATGACCCAGTTCCGGAGGACTCGAGTGGTTCCATGGAGGTTGGTTGCACACGGGCGCGCCTTGGCACGACACCTTGGCACGAACGCGGGCACGCCTTGGCACGACACCTTGGCACAGATGCAGACACGCCTTGACACGATGCCTTGGCACTGACACAGGTACGCATTGCCACGACACCTTGGCACAGACGCGAGCACGCCTTGACACGAGCCTTGGCACAGGCACGAGCAAGCATTGGCACATTCCTTGGCACAAGCACGGGCGGACATAGGCAAGTTCCTTGGCACAGGCAAATGAGGACTTAGGCAAGTTCCCTGGGCACGAGTTAGGTCGAGCCTTGGCACGAGCAAGGCCGAACTTAGGTACATTCCTTGGGCACAAGTTAGGTCGCGCCTTGGCCCGAGCGGGGTCGAACCTAGGCAAGTTCTTTGGGCATGAGTAAGGCGATACCTTGGCGGATTCCTTGGCACAAGCAAGGTCATGCCTTGGCACGAGCAAGGTTGCGCCTTGGCATGAGCAAGGCCGCGCCTTGGCACGGGCAAGGCATACCTTGGCAAGCGTTGACAAATCTTGACCTGAGCGTTGACCCGATCAAAGTACGCTTGGTCTTATTTTGGGATGTTTCCTATTGGAGCTGAGGAAACGACTTAACATATACTATAAGGAGAGGTGGTCTCTCCTAGGGGCGACATGGGCACGGTAGCAAGGAGGATCTTCGAGCATGCCTTGGGCATCATGCCAAGGCAAAGACCCTCGGACCCATGGTCCGGCCACCCTGAGCCGGTGGGACTCGACTGTGCCCCGGCTAACACCTTAGGTGCCTGGGCACGACCAGGCACCACCAAGCAGTCTCTGTCCTTAGAGAAACATGGACCACGTTCCTTGAGGAATGGGGAGACCAAGTCAAGGTAGTTCTGAGCGGTCGGGTAACTACCTTGGTCATGGCCAGTGGCATGACCAAGGCACATCCTAATATGTCCCTAGCATGTAGCAATTGACCAAGCAGTGGAGGCAGTTATGGAACCAAGTGGCAGTAAGGGAATAAGACAGTTGGGTAACTACCTTGACCACAAAGGTAGTGAGGTTTTATTCAGTAAATGAATCAATGTAATCAGGACAGGTGTCCTAGTTGGTTATGTAACTACTTGTTGGCTGATCTATAAAGCCAGGGGCTCTGGGCTTGGGGAAGCATAGAGTTCAAGTGTTGTATTCCCATTGAGAGCTCAATAAAACATTTCCTTATTTCCTTTGCTTGTTGTTCATTCGAATTGAGTATTGGTGTGCTGAACTAAGGTGGCCCTTAGGCACCACGAGTTTGATTGAGTGAAGAAAAATCTCCTAGAGAAGAACCCTTTTCAATTGACCCTGTGATAGGAACCATGCTTGTCAGAATCATGAATCGGAAGTGAATCGTTAAGGGCTCGAGTAAATCGAATCGGGATTCGAATCGACAAATCGTAAAATTCAGGATATATGATTAAATCATATAAATATTAATTTTTTATAATTTTTATACATTTTTAAGTTTATTTTAAGTTAGATGTTTTTAAGTTTTAAAAGAATAATGTCAACAAATAGACTAATTTAATATCCATTACTTCTTTTACACATAGCCTCAAACTCACCACAAAATTCCACTTACAAAATTGCAAATAAAACAAGTAAGCAATGAAGTAGCTAAGGGCACCCCAACCTCACTACAAAATTCCACTTTCAAAATTTCAAATAAAACAAGTAAGCAATGAAGTAGCTAAGGGCATGTCATGTATATGATGTTTGAGAAGTGTACATGACTACTAGCATGCCATCAAATAAGTGAGTAACCCAAATACCATTAAACGTATGACCAAGAATATGTGAGGGCATGAGATTCAATGCCACTATTTTTTTAGTATGAATCGTCTGAATCGGTGAATCATGCGATTCATCATGATTCACCGATTCAGACGATTCACATTGCGATTGGCATGATTCATCATGATTCATGCGATTCATTAAGAAATTTAGGAGCATTCCGATTCATACATGGGAATTGAATCTTTTGCTAGCAATCTGGATCATTAATCATACGATTCGGCGATCCGGATCGCGATTCTCACAACCATGGTGGGAATTAGAAAAATACCCATGACATGGGTATTTCATTTTTGACCATAAGATTAACATCAAGATCTGTATCATGATAATCAGCTAAACAAGCACAAAAGGGATGACTTGCTTTCCTGGTCACGGTATAAATTAATTCACAACAATAGCATTAACATACACAACCTCAATTAATGCAAGCGGAGAGAAGTCTAAGGGATCGAAATATTCATCTCTAAATATGAAATTGGTCTATTTAAAAAACTGAAATTGTGGTTAAGGAGCAAGCAGCTAACAATGTATAGGTCGAAAAATTCAAATATCAAATAGTAACTGTCTAAATCATGCAATAATTCTTATGTATCATGTAATTAATTAGTTTTTCACAAATTATGCATGTATTGCCACATTTTGATTTAGATTAATAATAAATAATATGCAAGAAACAAGGAAGAAATTAAATTAATAGAATCGAAAAAGAAAAATAGAGATCAACCGATAGAAGCAAGATCAAATTCGAGAGATGCGGAGCTAGGAGTGGCAAAAAATTGAGGTCTGGATAGGTCTAGGTTAGGGCAACCATCACTATAAAAAGTATTTTCATAATTGTTCAGACTTGAAACGATTTTAAATTTGGACAAGACTAGCTTGTTCATATCTATTTCGCTTAAAATTAAGGTTGTCGGATTCGGGATTTGACACGATCTTGAAAATTGACTTTTTATATAGAAACCTCTTCAAAGGTTAAAATATATACATATTATAATCACATATGATGTAATTTGAAAAAGTAACGTCAAAGTCTTAACAAATATGGCACTATAAACCATTGTAACACTGCTGCAAATAATTCGTGTAATTAAACATTTAATGTTAAGAAACAAATGGTCGAGTATAAAAAAGTTAAAACTTAATTCATTTCAAAATCAAAAATATCTTTAGTACATGAATTTCTATTTGTATTAGAGTATATTAATGTTCGTTAATTTATTTAATAAGTACTAAGTGTCTAATATACCCTTTTATCACAAATAATTAACCCTATTTAAAACTCAAACCGAGTTCGGGTCGGGTCTAAGGTTACAGAGCTTTGTCCAAACCCGCTCTGGTTTTGAATTTAGACAAGAAGTTTTTGTCTGAACTCGGCCTGGATTTATAAAAATATTGTCCAAACTATTTTTTTATTTCGAGCTGAATAAATTCGGGCCGACGATTTCAGACACTAAATTGTCAGCCCAATTTGGAACGATCGAGCGTGACATGAATGAGTGAGTCAAGAGCGTTTCATGCAACTTGCCAAATCTTCCAAATCAACTAGCATAAAATCTTTTCTTTTTTGTGTATGAGGAATCGATCAGTACCCAACCTCGCAGAGAAGGGAGCTATTTTATCATTGTGTTGCATGTGTAGTTGGCCACACAAATTCTTTCTTAATTGTTTTTAGTTTTTTTATGTTAATTAATTCTTAATTAAATGCTTAATAACTTTATTTTTGGGTCCATATAGCCATTTGATAAATAAACGAGCATATTTTTTCCTCGAACTCAACAACAACAACAACAACAACAACAACAACATAGCCTCAGTCCCAAATTAACTGGGGTCAGCTACATGGATCAAAATCTTCCATTGTGCTCGATTAAGTGCAATTGATGGTGAGCTTTGCAAACCATTCAAATCCCTCCTAAATAATGCATCCCATGTTAATTTTGGTCTGCCCCTACCTCGTTGAATTTCTACAGTTTTTATTGAGTCAAGTTTTCTAGTTGGAGCATTTATAGGTCGTCTTTGCAGGTGACCAAACCATCGCAACCACCCTTCCCTAATCTTTGTATCAATTGGTGCTACTCCTACTTGTCTTTGAATTTCTACATTTCTTATTCTATCTTTACGAGTTTTACCACACATCCACCTAAGCATCCTCATTTCTGCTGCGTTAATTTTATGTAATTGTTGTTGCTTTACCGCCCAACATTCACTTCCATAGAGCATAGATGGTTTAATTGCGGTCCTATAAAATTTTCCTTTTAACTTAGTAAGAATATTTCGATCACAAATCACCCCTGTTGCACTCCGCCATTTTTTCCATCCAGCTTGAATTCTATGTGTGACATCATTCTCAATAATACCATCATTTTGTATGATTGATCCTAGGTATGTAAAGTGATTTACCTTAGAAAATTTTATTTCTCCTAATTTTACCATTCCGTCATCTCGATGTCTAGTGTTTCTAAACTCGCAGTGCATGTATTCGATTTTCGTCCTACTCAACTTAAAGCCTTTAGATTCTAATGTATTCCTCCAGAGTTTTAATTTTCTATTCACTCCATCTTTAGTTTCATCCAATAAGAAAATATCATCTGCCAATAGCATACACCATGGTATATCCTCTTGAATATGTCTAGTTAGTTCATCCATAACTAAAGTAAATAGATATGGACTTAAAGCTGATCCTTGATATAGTCCTATCGTAATGGAAAATTCTTGTGTAGCTTTTCCAAATGTCTTTATAATCGTTCCTACTCCATCATAAATATCCTTAATAGTTTCTATGTATCTAGCATGCACTCTTTTTCTTTCTAGAACCCACTAAAGAACATCTCTAGAGACCCTATCATATGCTATTTCTAAATCTACGAATACCATATGAAGATCTTTTTTCTTTTCTCTATATTTTTCTAACAATCATCTTACAAGGAGAATCACCTCCATAGTTGACCTCTCAGGCATGAAACCAAATTAGTTCTCTGATATTTTTGTTTCTCTCCTTAGCCTATTGTCAATTATCCTCTCCCAAAGTTTCATAATGTGAATTATAAGTTTAATTCCTGGTAGTTTGAGCAACTTTGAATGTCTCTTTTGTTTTTGAAGATTGGCATAAGCATGCTTCTTCTCCAATCCATTGGCATCTGTTTTGATTGTAAAACTTTATTGAAAAGTTTTGTTAACTAAGTCAATCGAATTTCTCCTAAGCATTTCCAAACCTCTATGGGTATTTCATCTGGGCCACAAGCTTTCCCTATTTTCATTCTTTTTATGCCTCTTTAACTTCTACAATTCTAATATTGCGTGTATAGTTTACATTTCTTTATTGGTGTGGGTTTTCAACTATTATAGTATCAACTTGGCCATCATTAAATAAACTATCGAAGTAACTTCTCCATCTCTCCTTAATATCCTCCTCGCGCGTTAAAACATTTTGATTTTTGTCGTTAATACATCTTACATGACTTAGGTCTTGTTTCTTTTTATCTCTTAATTTGGCTAGCCTATATATGTATATTGCCATCTCTATTACCTAACCTTGTATATAAATCTTTCATGAAATTTGTTTTAGCTTGACTAACTAATTTTTTAACTTGTTTTCTAGCTTCTCTATATTGATTATACACATCTTCATCTTGACACTTAGGTATTTTCCTATACAACTCTCTTTTGGTCTTAATTGCTCATTGGACATCCTCATTCCACCACCATGTTTCCTTCTTTGGAAGTCCCAAGCCATAAGAAATACCTAATACGTTTGATCCCACTCTCCTTATACAACTACTCATTTCTAGCCACATTGTATTAGCATCTAAGTCAAGATCCCAAACATTTTCCTTTAGTAATTTTTCTCTAAACTCTACTCGTTTACTATGTTTTAGGTTCCACCACTTTATTCTAGGGTCACTAACTCTTTTATTCATATTTTGTCACCGTGTTAGCTTAATATCAAGTACTACTAACTTATGTTGGGTAATAAGTGCTTCACCAGGTATTACTTTGCAGTCTCTACATATTGTTCTATCTATTTTTCTTGTCAAAAGAAAATCTATTTGACTCTTGTTATGACCACTACTAAAAGTAATCGTATGCGACTCCTTCTTCCTAAAACTAGCATTTGCTAAGACAAGATCGTATGCTGAAGCAAATTCTAAGATTGATTCTCCTTCTTCATTTCTATTATCGTAACCAAAACCTCCATGCACTATCTCAAACCCATCGTTACTTGCCCCGACATGCCCATTTAAATCTCCTCCAATAAAAACTTTTTCATCTAATGGTATACTTTGCATAAATCCATCCATATCGTCCCAAAACTTGCGTTTGATGCTCTCGTTTAATCCTACTTGTGGTGCATAGGCACTAAGTATGTTATTTTTTTCATCTCTAATAATTAATTTAATTATAATCAATCTATCCCCCATTCTTTTAACCTCTGCGACCTTATCCTTATAATCATTATCCACCATAATTCCTACTCCATTGCATTTTCTATCTATACTAGTGTACCACAATTTAAACCCAGTGCTTCCTATTTCTCTACTCTTTTCTCCTACTCATTTTGTCTCTTGGAGGCAAGCAATATTGACTCTCCTTCTAATCATGGTATCTACTAGTTCTATTGACTTCTCCGTAAGTGTTCCTATGTTCCATGTTCCTAAATGAATTTTCTCTCCCCTTTGTATTTGTTTTCCTTTTCTATTTCTATTTTGTCTAAAAGATCTAGTGTCCGTATCTATGATTTTATTTTTGTTTTCGTGTTTGTTTTGAACTAGCTTCTTTCCTGACATTCGTCCTTTGTGTGGGAACCCTTTCTCATTTTTCTTCACATCCGGGCGACGATGTGAAGGGACTAGCTTCTTTACTCACACACGTCCTATGTGTGGAAACCCTTGCTCATTTTTCTTCACACCTAGACGGCGATGTGAAACACACCCTTGCTCATTTCCCGCTACACCCGGGCTTCGATGCAGCGCATCGCTAGGTGAGAACACCCCAACGTTTATATATGTTTGATCCATTTCATGAAAAATGACAAAGGTTTTACGCTTGCTGTCAACCTATTGTAACCCTCCTCTGTTTTTCGAGAATGGAAAATGAGCTTGGGGCCTCCCTCCCCCACTTTTTGGGAATAAAAAGTGAGTTTGGGACCTCCCTTACCCATTTTTCGGTATGAAAAAATGGGTGTCAGAGTCCTCCTCCTTTATCCGGACTTGGGACCGGCTATGTTGCTTGAACTCAACTTGATTTTAAATTTGAACAAGCGCATCTTGTCCATACCATATTTATAACAATTTTTAAGGAAAAAAGTTGTTATAAATTACACATGATATAATCTCTACTTTTGTAGTTTCAAAAGGTTGCGTCTAAGTTGCATTTTCTGTTTAAATATTACAAGAAATAATGATGTCTTTTTTATCAAATAACGTAAGTTTTGAAATTAAAATAGTATATTTTTATAAGTGTCACGTATTTTTTATTATTGAATTTCTCTTGATTATACAATGTATGATAATATATTTTAAAAGGAAAAGTAAGAATAGTTTGAACCCCGAGTAGTGTTCGAGTTTAGACTCTTATCCAGGCTCGACTCAAATTCCGCTTTGAACAACAACACCTTTCATAAACCTGAGTTGGATTTTGAAACTTTTTTATGAAGCCTTTTTTTTAGGGCGGACAAGATTGACACTCCTAAATTATATAGTGCAAAAAAATAAAAATAAAATGTAGCACCAAATAAAATAATAAAATATAATAAAATATAATAAAATTAAAATTAAAAAGGATGATAAAAAACTCTAATTGGGATGACACACAACACATTGAAGAGCAAGAAAAAAATAACTAACTTCCCCACATCAATTAATCCGAATCACAAGACCTCATTTTGCAATTATTTTTTATTTTGATTACTCAAAAAATGAGACAAATTGTCCAACGAAAAAAATGTAATCAACTAACTCATTAAGAGTCCTAGTTAGATTAATGAAATCAGAATGCTTGGTAGAAAAATTAAGGCAAATCAACATTTTTAGTACAAAAATATCAAACTTTCGATTAAAATCTACATTTCATAACCTACAAAAGAAATCAAGATTTTAGATTGATTAGGTTTAGTTGGAAAACTTCAAAACATATCCCAGATTATACAATTAATTAAAACACAACCACCTCTCAATTAACTAATTATTGACTTTAATTAATAAGAAACACCTAAGCCATTCGTTTTATTTCCTTCTAAATTTCAAGATTTAATTTTAATTTGCGTTGTGTCACAATTCCGCTCCTTCTCTTATTTTATCTAATTACTATCTTTTTCAATACAATAAATTTGAAGATGATATATGTTTATTGTCTTGTTAATGGTGTTACATACACTAACATTTCTTCCTAGGCATATATTATGCTAGCTCTCATCTAAACACATTTCTTACGTAGTAAAAACGTTGTGACGTGCAACATAGAAATGAACTAATTGTTATCTTCATTCTATGATGAATGAAATAGTGAACAACATGTCAACATAGGAGCTTTAAGCTTTTGAAAAAATGGAGATTGAATTTTAAGGAAGAAATAAGAAGAATGTTTAAATTTCCTTTAGTAATTACTATGATTTTAATTATTGTTAAATGAATTGAGTTTTGATGAAATCAATGTTCATTAATTGCATAGCAATTGACAAAACAGGTTGTCATATCTAACCTGAATCTACTATTAACCGTTGATGATTAGATAATGGTTAATATTGAAATACCCATGTCATGGGTATTTTTCTAGTTCTCACCATAGAAACACCATATATATATGCTCTCGATACCATCACGACTATGTATGTGACGCCCGTAATCTATAATCTGGTCATTTGTCCCATTATCGAGGTTATTTTGATAGATATGCATCGTATGTGTGTACTGGTGGGTATAAAGTCTCTATTATATATTATCTAGTTGACTTAGGTGGGAGTATGGCCTAAGTAAATAAAAATAAACTTCAATGGATTGTGAAATAAATGAAATAAAGAAAAATGTCAATTTTGGTAAATAACACATTAAGGATGGATTAAATGTGGACCTTAAGATTGTCCTAGAACTTAAAGAGACTAAGATGAGATGTGGGGTTTAGATTTGGTCAACCAAACCATAATCTCATTAACTTACTATTTAAACCACCATTACATATTCTAGCCATTTTTGCTTTGAATTAACTATGAAAGAGGATTTGACAAGAAAACCTAGAAGGCTAGTGTGACAACCCCTTCCTTAAACTAGGGCACCGCTCGGCCTAATCCTGTCATTAAGCCATAATCTTAACCACGCAGGACTTAACAACGTATTAGTCAGCCTTTTTTTTTTTCTCTCTTTAACCGTGTTTAAAATAAGCATAACACAATTCATCTCCCAAATATTAATATTTCAGAGTTAATTAAAACTTTCACAACTTGTAAATTATTCAACGAAAGTCTTAACAATTTAGCTTAAGCAATATAATTTTAAATCTTAAATATGTGGAAACTAGGGAACAACGATCACATAAATGTCTATATAATGGAACAACAACAAAAGTGTGATAACATGTGTGGTCGGGGAACTATCACTCAACCCAAATATAACCCCAAAAGTATATAAATGAAATAAGTCATACAACAAAATCTCAAAAAGTTACAAAATTCAAGGTAGCAGCACTCCAATAGCTCATAGGTAGTCGTCGATCTTCTCTTTGCCCGGCCTACTACTCGATGGATTTGCACCCACCATCATAAAAATGACGGTGAGTACAGTAATGTAGAAAGTAACACTAAGAGATATTTATCCACATTTTCAAAAAACACAACAAGTATCTGAAAGCATAACAACAGCAAGTATGCTAAAAAAGAGATCATGCTATAAGACACTTTAGTTTAACAAAATGAAACTGACAGTCAGCTAAACAATAATAATCTAAGGCTGGTTGCTGGTTGAATATAAACTACGTCACATCAACCTATTTACACTATTTAGGTCGTAAATATAATCACGAATGCGCATTACACACATATATACTTGTTGACGACCCCAAATCCTCTACCCATTACACACATATATACTTGTTGACGACCCCAGATCCTATACCCCATGTGCCGCATAAGCTAGTGGTGAAATGCCAATAACCTTGAAATCTTATGACCCCGTGTGTCGCCCATCTCTGTCATATAATGATCCTAGATACAAGATTACTTTCACAAATCAAGAATTGACTCGGTTTAAGATTCCAAGAATGGAATTGCTTAATAAAGAACAAAGGAAATAGATTCACAAAACCACAAATCATCTACCTAATAGTATGCTATTTCACTTGATTAGATTCCTCAACAACCAAGAAAGACATAACGCATGATTTTGTATCAATGAATATCATTCAAACACTAATAATGCCATGAAAAAAACTCATGATATAAGATAGGACAACAAAGTCATGACATCAAGAGTACGATAGGTATATCAACCCAAATGAATATAAATAAATGCACAAATAGGAAATGAAATTGAGAGAAATATCTCAATCAATTTACTTACAGATCACACAAATTTCCTTGCTTAACCGGCGTCCTAACACCCTAAAACGCGTACTCGAACTCCTGAAAATCTCCTTTAGGTTCCTGAGGTAAATTAGGGTGCTTTAGAACTTGTACAAGTTATTATAGTTGGTTTAAGTGGTTTTAAGTTTTAATTTTTCAAATCAGCCCCATTAATAAGTTGTTTATGTCCAAATCTACTAATTAAAATAGAGAGTTTTGGTGCAAAAACTTGTGATTTAATTTTAATTATCAAAACGTTAAAATTATGTGTTGTACCATAAAGAGAAGTTTTTAGTGATATGTCTTAGCTTTCCGGAACTATAATGTTTGCTCAATTTCAATACGAATCGAAGGAAACATGAAAATTTTACCACAACAGCTCAAACAAATTTTGGACTTTGACCAACAACATTTAAAATTTTATTTCTCCTAAACCATAGTTTTAAAACTCATAATTTTTCTTCCTAAAGCTTATTAAAATATCCTAGAACTCATACTAAAATACGAGTTTAATCCAACAAGAAATGAGGCAATTATGCTCAAAACAACAAGACATAAGAAAAATGGTGAGCCAAGAAATTTCAGATTCATTATTAAAGTTGCAGAGGATTTTAAGACATGTAAACATTCAAGTTTTAAAATATTTTTAGCAGGCAAAACTTGTTCCTATTTGAGTTAGCTTTCACATGCCACTAGAATGGGTCTATTTCGATTTAAAATGAGGAAGTTATGACTAAATTATAATGGCTGATTCATAATACAACATGCAGAATTTCAAATTTGGTCTTACAACTTCAAGAATTCATAACTTAATGACGATAAATCCAAATCTAGAAATTTTTTTTAGTAGAATTAGTGAAATTTCACAAGGAATCAAAACATAGAATTAGATTTTGAAAAAAAGTCATTTGCCCATTGAAATTGCTGAAAAGCCAGAACTAAACCAAAACCTGCAATTTTTGTTTAAATTGCACAAATTAAAGGGGTAGTCTAGCTTACCTAGTTGCAGATTCTCCTAATCCTTGATCTCTACCTCCAACTCACCAGAATTTCGTCATAATTCACTAATCTCTCTCCATATCTTTCATTCCTCTTTTAGTTACAAATGAAAGTGATTTGCATGAAATCTCATCTAACATTCACATATATATATATATATATATATATATATATATATATATATATATATATATATATATATATATATATATATATATATATATAAGTGAAGTGAGTTTGGAGCCCTTGATCTTCGTGTATATATCCATCTCTAGATCAATCTCATGACCTATAATGTGACTCCACAATTCATTATCCATCCACTAACTTACCTATACTAACACCAAACTTAACTCAATTTGAATACTGATGTTATCCACATGTATCTCGAGGGCATCAATGACTATTGTTTTATTTTTCTAACTTATGTTACATTAATATAAATTCAACAATAGCCACATCAAATTAGCTATTTAAGCGAAACTAACTCAAATTAAGACTTATCACATCACTCTCTATCCCGTTCCCATGCCAACATGTATATCGAGGCGTGTCCCTGCTCACGTCTCGATAATTATATACAAGTAGAGATGCCTTTGTAACCTGGACAAATACAATACATTAGGAATACATCACATCAAAACTAACATATACCTTGGCCGCATGCTTGTTATAGGTTGATAAAATTGATAAAATCATGCTTTGATTTGAATCATGAAATTCTTTCTACTCGACTTGTTATCTTGAGTTGGACATTTATTGTTGTCGATCTCTGATCTTTGTGTAATGTGAAATAGCATGCTATTGCGTTATCTTTTTCATCTGGTGTTGTTCACTTCCATGTTCATAAGTTTGTAAGTTGGTCTTATTTAGGTTTATGATATATGATGGTTCATAGCGTTTGTAAGGTAGTCTACACATTTGGGTTCCTTGTTTCTATGAGTTTAGCATGACACACAGGGTTAGATTCCCTAGGAATATGGCAATCTACATAGCTGATGTGATGTAGCTCTCGACTCACTGATGGAGACTCTTATTGGTTGATGTGATGCAGCTGACGACCAAGTGAATAATCTGATGTGACGAAGCTCATGGCTAACTGAACCTAGATTTGTGCGAATACCCTATATATTCCTTTTGGCATACTTGATGCCCATTTGCATACATTTCTTTTAGCTTTTATTTTATAGCTATATTATGCTTTCAGTCACCATCCTTTGTATATTTAGGAATGTGAATGAATGGTCGCATGATTTACTCACTAAAATTGATATATTTTGTAACAATTACAGATCCGTTGAGTAGCAGACCAGAGAAGGAGAAGATCAACGAATACCTCTAAGCCCTTAGCGACTATCCGTTACCCCTTTTTTAGGTTTCACTTATTTATATTTGTTATATGTGTCCTTTATATATTTTGAATTGTATTTGGGTTTAGAGACTAGACTCTTCGACTGATACATGTTATGCACAGCTTTTCACTATTTTTGATATATACATGAGATATATTTTTCGATTTCCACATATAGGTGTTTTATGATTGCTTCAACGATATTATTAAAAGTTTCACTAAATTATTAAAAATGTATAAAAACTCTTAATTTTCTCTAAAAATCATGAATAATAATGACTGATAAATACTTTTCCTAAACACGAGTTACGAGGAGAATAAAATAATAAGGCTAACTGATATGTTATTATGTCTTATATGGCTAGGATTAGGGCTTAATTATGGAATAAGGCCAGGCAATGCCATGATTAAAGGTTCAGAGCGTCACAACCACACATGTTATCAAAGGCAATAAATTGTATTTAGATTCATAAATAATGCATGCATTTCAAAAAGTAAGCAACGAAGATTAATAATGAATCACATAGATATGTCAGATAATGAATTCACAAGGAAAGCCTATCGCCAAGGTATGAAATGGGAATTACAAAGAAATCATCAAAATCAGTGATAACATGGCAAGATAGTTCACATAAAATGAATTACTAAGTATGATAACTAAACAATTGATGAGAATTAGTAGTGAGGCCCTCGCTGATTTACTTACCTTATTAACATGCAAATCCAAGTGTTTCAGCCTCCTTTACGCCTCAAATTGCGGATATGACACTTAAAAATACTCCCTTACATCCCTTGGGTAAATTTTACTTGTATTAAGTGTATCTTAGTTTGTAATTAAGGGTTAAGGCCGATTGAAACCAAAACAACCCAAAACACTTATACAAAAAACCATTATATGAAGAAGCCCCATTTTTTGGACCATTTTTGAAAAATAAAATGACTTTCTTTCTCAAAACTAATATTTCGAGGTTGTTCTTCTCTCTTCATTTCTTTCTTTCTCTTTCTTTCTTTCTTTCTCTCTCTCTTCTCTTTCTTTCCTACTCTTATCTCTTAAACGATATGCTGAACATAAAAATGAAATGAAAACGAAGGAGATATGACCATTTTACTAAAACTAGTAAATTGTCCTGCCCATAGCAGCATTAACGGGCTAATTAAACTTATTAGTGCATTAATGCGGCTGACAACTACATTTATGTCGGTCGGGATTTAAGGTTTTTGACCTCAAATCCCACTTAGGTCGTCCCCATCATCCAAAACTCCCACAATAGAGTACAAACACCTCAAAAACATCAAAAATCATACATTTTAAGAATAATATACATCATACATAAATATTAAACATGCATTGAACTCAAGAATTTGTGATTTCATCAAGAACACTGTGAATTCTTCGATTGATCATAACTTAGTGAAAACTAAAAAAAATCTCAAAATTCTTTATAGTAGATTGAATGGTTTTTCACAAGGATCCCAAATATGAAGTCATATTTTAAAAGCAAACTCATTCTCAAACTAAAATTTGGCAAAGACCATAATCATTGTGAAACCCCATTTTGCTCAAAAACTTCAAAATTTAAAAACAGAGTTTGGGGACCCAATTACATGATCCATCTTGATCCTAGGTAGTATAAAACAACTTAATTTTGATTTTACATCAAAGCTCCATGATTAAAGAATTGAAATTCAACCGAATCGAAATAAAAAGATAGATAAGAACTCACCAAGGGTTCTATATTGATTTCCTAGATTTGGGACTTCTCATAGGTGATGAACTTGGCTTTAAACGCTCCAAGTTTTACAAATTTCTAGCATGACCAACCTCTGATTTTCATCTCTCTAGTGGTGCATGTTCATGAAAAACGCTAAGAGTTGGTATTTATACTACTTTCCCTATTCAAATCATAGTCACACATCTTGTTTCATTATGTCCATCTAGAGGGCATTAAATGCCCTTATTTACCCAATAACGCTCAACTAACTCTCTCTAACCACTAACATAATAAATCTGATCTTCTAGGATCTAGCGGTATGTGGATCTCGAGGCAATATCTATGGTTCTTATTTTACTCAAAGCATCTCCAACCTAACTACATTTTGTATTCGATTGATGAAAATGGAGTTCAGTTTCTACAATCGAACTCCATTTTTAGAGTTCGTGAATAATGGAATGCCAACATTTTGCTTTTTTTGTTTTTTAGTTTTTTAAATGCGAGTTTCTGATTATATTTACTTTAAATCTTACAAATAAACAATATTTTTTCAAAAACTTTTATTCATTTAATAATTTATTAAAATTAATATAAGTAAATGAGAAAAATAAATAAAAATAAGAAATAGAGTTTTAGAGAAAAAATATGGTTCGTGGTTGGAGAAAAAATAGAGTTTGATGTGACAGAATTGCAAAATAGAGGGGAAAATGGAATTTTGTGGTTGAAGATGGTGCATTTTGAACTTAGACTTATTCGATTAGGCTTACTAAAATAAATCAATTGCTTAAGTTGATTGAGTAACCTAGTACAAATACTTTAATATATTTAAAACATACTTATGTACTTGCCACATCATTTACTATCCGGGTTTCGCACCTGCATGCATCTAGAGGCATGATTCCACTCGCTCAATTGACTACGAAATTATAAATCAGCACACGAGTATCTATTTAGGTAGTACACGTCACCGCCCATAAATAAAATATTTGAAAGTCGTTACATACTTCCTAACCAATAAGAATTTTGTCCTCAATCAAATTCTAACTCGGGCGAATTGTTACTAGAAGCACAAAGCGGGGAAGTGCTAGTTAATTGGTCCTTCTACTTTTCCTCACGTGGACTCGACCAAATGTGACTAGGTGGACTTGAACAATCTAAACTGGGGGCTACACATCTAAAACAAATAGTTTAGATTCTTTCCATTTATCTCAGACTCACATAGAGTGGCTTGGTCAATACTAGACTCATACAAAGTCACTATGCACACAACTCGATATCTATTTCGAAGTGTGAATTCACACAGAGTCGATGCACACAGCTCGATACCTCGCTTCGAAGTTTGGACTCATAAAAAGTTAATGCACACATCTCAATTAATCCACTTCAAATTATGGACCTACACAGAGTCATTGCACACAACTTGGTTTTCTCACTTTGAAGGATGGCCCACATAGAGTCGTCATACATAACTCAATATCTCAACTTTAAAGGAGGGACTCACTCAGAGTCGTTGAACACAGTTCAGTATCTCTACTTTGAAGGAGGGACCCACATAGAGTCGTCACATACAACTCAATATCTAAAGTTCAAAGGAGGGACTCACAAAGTGTCTTTGCAAACAACTTAATGTCTTAAACTTTGAAGGGTGGGCTCACATAGAGTTGCTAATTATTGATTATTTAGAATTATATATATGGTATTAGTTTAATAGTATATTTAATATAAATATCGCAAAATGAGCTCAAATTGATGATATTTGTGTATTTTTAGGTGTATGAGGTATAAAGGAGACAAACGAGTGATTTCGTAAAGAAACAAGGGTAAAATGCACAAAAGTAAGGTTAACACTGAGGCTAAGAGGCTTGAAATTGTAGAAAGAAACTAGAAAGTGTAGGCATAATATGGAGGATCAGGAAAAGGATAAAAGGAGGTCAGGATGGCCGATGCAGGGGAGACGCTGTAGGTGAAAGGGGACGACGTTGGGAAGGTCTATATAAGGCGTTGAGTCTGCTGAGTGAGGAGAATTGCACAGAAAGTGTCCAAAGCTATCATGATGTCGTGGCTTTACACACATAGCACCGGATCATTTATAGACAATGTCGAGAAAAATGAAAATAGAAAGTTAGAGTTCTATTTTGTTTAGAATTGTCTACTAGAGTTTCTAATTTTTCTTAAAGTGTCTTAAGAGTATGAAAAGGTATTAGAACGTGGTAAACTCACCAATAGTGATTAAGAGCAATATATTAGCATAGTTTTACTTTGTTCTTGAGTATTAACAAGATTTGTTGAAGAGAAGACATTGAAGAGTTACGTATAGTTGTTCGGTATTGTTTTCTTTGATTTAATTGAAGTTATTCGTTTAATGTTTGATTGCAATGGATACCATTATGTGTATGTTTATTTCAATGAAGTGTGAGTAGTTCATTTATCTTAGGGATCAATGGATCCTATGGTATGAATGCAAACAAAAGTTGTTAGGAGTGGATTATAATGTTGAAAAATGCAATTGTTAGAATTTGTATTGATTCTGAGTGTAATGCTACAAACATCTTGAACACTTATTTGTTGATATTAGGTTTTAGGAGTTATCATGGCCATTGAAGCTTCTAAGACGAATAAGGACTATAAAACTATAAAATATATAACATTGATAGATAATTATTGATTAGGGAGGAAAGTATAGTAAACTTAATTGTTATGAATCCAAAGATTTGGAACAAAAAGCAATGTGGAACTTACGTTATTCAGACTGATAGGTGGAGTTCTAGTTTGCACATTAGAATCGTTTTCGTCACAATAGTGGGTTGAAATGGATTTGAAGGAAATCTGTCTATTCTAATTGGGCATTGCACCACATAATGAACATTAAGAAAATGAGTTAGAAAACATAGTTATTCATTACCTAGATGAAGTTGTGAACTAAGATCTTCTTAATACTAGAGTTAAAAGTATTTATAATGTTTTTTTAGATTAATAGTTTTGTTTAAAATAAAATTAAAAAGAAAAAGTTTAAGTTTCAAGTTTGACATCTGCACTTGATCTTTTGTGTTTTCTTTTAAGGAAGAATTAGTGCGTGCATAGCAAAGGAAAGAAGGACTTAGTGTGTTACTATCTTGAGATTGACAAAACCAACAAAAGAAAGAAAAAGAAAGGAATTAAAATGGCAGAGGATCAAGCACGAAACCAATAACATGGCCAAGGGAATAACCAACCCGAGGTGATCTGGTAGTGCAGGAATGAGTGCAGGGACATATATGTCTTTGTGACTACTTCAAGCTAGAAGTTCAAAAGACTTACAACGGAGTGATAAGGCTTCCATACAACACCATCGAGTTCGAACTAAGACCGTCTCTAATCAACATGGTGCAAAATAGCTTGATCAGGATGAGATTTTTCCTATTCTTATTGAGTGGAAAAGCCAAATCTTGGTTCCAAGGACTAACTGCAGGGAGTATGACTTCATGGGTGAAAATCAATGAAAGATTTCTAGACAATTTCTTTCCCCCGGTGAAGGTTAGTGAAAGGAAATTGGAAATCAATCAATTCAAACAAGAAGATGTTGAGTCTCTTAGCAAGGCTTAGTAAAGACTCAAAGAGATGCTGAGGGGATGCCCAGGACATGGAAACGTGAAATGGGCACAACTACGTATTTTATACTATGGGATGAATCACAACACCAAAACACTAGTAGATGCCACAATGGGTGGTTCTTTACTAACCATGGATGATGATGGAGCATTATATCTCATAGATCTTATGTCTTAAAACTCTACAACATATACTCATTCCACAGTGAGGAAATCGACAGACGTTTATGAGATTGATTCGCAAGCTGAGATCATGGATCATGGCACAACTATTCAACCTAAGCGGTCAAATGGAAAAACCTCAAATGGGACAACAAAGCGCACAAGTGCAAGATATACAACAACCCATTAATCACCAAGCCATAGTGGTTAATCCAATGGACATGCAACAAGGAATGGAGCTTTAGGAGATCAACTTCATGAACAACCATAGCTTTGGAAACAACTTCAAGCTAAGAGGACTGACTCCTTAAAAGTTTTATCAAGGATATAAAAACAATCTTAAATTCTCATATGGAAAAATCCTGATAACGCACAGATGTTTTAAAGTCAATAGAGAAATTCTTGCATGCCATCGACATGAGCAACATGGAATGCCATGAGAAGCACGAGAAAGAGATGGGAAATTTGAAGGAAGCTACGAAGAGGATGGATGATGACATACCACAATCCATAAAAAACCTAGAGCGACGGATTGGTCAGCTAGCCATTGCTTTGAACTTAAAGAAAGAATGACAGTTTCCAAGTAACACTATTATAAATCCCAAGGAGAATGTTAGTGCTATTCACATAATGACACTACAAAAATGAATGAGCCTATGCAAGAGCAAGTGATGTATAAGCCAGAAAGAGTCAACACTTTGGCTAGGAGGGAGTATGAAGCGATGAATGATAACTGAATGGAAGTGAATCAAGATGAACTTGAAGGATTCAAGCAATAATGAATCAACGCCTTGAAAAATGAAAAGAAGGGGAAGAAACAATGGAGAACTAAGAAATAAGATGAAGAACCTTTTGACAAAGCACCGAAAAGAAATAGAATCAAGGTTTTTCCAAGGAAGCCAGAACCAATGTTCAAGTTCTCACCAAGATTTCAGCCAATCAAGATGAGAGATCCCAAAGATATATGCATACATTTAAGTATTGATGGGCATCAGTCTATAAACATCTTATGTGATACAGGAGCATCAGCCAATGTCGTGCCAGTAAAGGACATGTTACAAGCTGATTCGAAGATCAATTGTCTCAATACAATAATGTTGCAAGTAGTTGATAGTAACTAGGTACCAACAATCTGGAGTGTCTTGAATGTGCATGTGAAAGTTGGTAGATTCACATTCTTCATGGATTTTGAGATTATGGATCATGACATGGATAGTGATGCGATTATGATACTTAGACAACCATTTTTGAACACTGCCAATACGATCTGCACGCGAGGAAGAAAATGATCGCAATGAGTATCAAAGAGGATGATGATGCCAAGAAGATCGTCTTTATTAAAGGGCATGAAGTACATCTGAATAGGAGATATATCATTATATCCAACTTGCAAATAGAGTATCTCGATTTAGACTCAGACTAAATGAGCAAAAATGCGTTAGGCTAATAACGTTAAACTAAGTGGTACTGGGAGGCGGCCCAAGGGTTTTTTAATTTTAGTCAAGTACTTATTTAGTTAGTTTAGTAGTACAACCCAAACATTTTAGTTATCTAATTTTGAAAATTTATGCTAAATGTGCATAGAGAGACCATTTACCTGGTGACGATTCATCGAAATGGACAAGTCTTGACTAGCTTAGTAAAAAATACAAAAAAGAGCAAAAAAGTTAAGTTGTAAATGTCAGGTACATGGGGAAATCATGGTTATATTTATGGAAACTCTTGTGTATACATGGTATTTCACATTATCATTACGCCTTGTATAATATACATAAAGCAGCGAGAGCGCTAATAGAGGAGTTAATAAAAAATATGCTAAATTATATAACCATATTGGTCGATGCTGTGTGTGTAAACACATGGCGCCTTGGGCATAAGGGACGATGCCAGTAGGGTACCGAGCTATAAGCAAGAAAAGCTTACAGTTAGCTCGACACCATCACGACATAGTGGCCGCGCCGTGGCCCAGCATCAACATTAAAGAGAAGGGTTTTAAACCCTATTTCACCTTCATCTTGCACACTTGAAATCAATTCCATACACAATCAACCAATCATACACCCATCTAGAACCAAAGCTTGAGCAATTTTAAGTGAGAAAAGAGTGTTCCTAGTGATCAAGAGTAAAAAGAGAGAGTACATTATGGATTTGCACAAAGAGGAAAACTAGGGCATTAAGTTGAAGAAGAGATTCAATTGAGCACTAGGGATTTAGTTTGTGAGCAAAGTAAGAGGACTTGGATTGATAAAGGCTTAGAGAAGCAATCTACATTGGAAAGTAGTCCATCATTGAGGCAAATTTACAATTTCATTAGTTAAGCTTTGAAATTTTGGAGAGACTTTGATGAAATTGCATGAATTATGGATATGATGTTGTTGAATAGAAGTTTTATGCTATGTGAATATTGAGCATCAATGTAGCTTATGGAGACCTAGTATATCTCTTTTGCATTATTTGGCATGTGAATGATCCTTGTGAATGAAAACTTTGATTTTAGGTGATTTGAAGACCCGTGTTGTTAGCCGTGGTGTTGTGTGAAATATTGAGAAAATGCCAAGAATAAGAAAACAAACTAAGTCGAGTTAGTGAAGTGAGAGCAAATGATTATGAGGATGTTGGGGCAAGTGCCCTAGGTCAATTTACAAACATTATTTATCTTATAATTTTAGTTAATAAAATAAAGGTCTTCATTTGCTATTTTATTATAAGTGATTGCATGTTTACCTTATAATAAGATCCATGGGAAGTAAGACTAGTATGAATCTTGTTTGATGGGTCTGATGATCATGCGTATAGGGATAAGAATTGAGATCATGAGTACTTATTAGGGAACAAGGTACTGGACTGACCCACTATGAGAACACCACATGGATTAAGTCATAGGTGTTACTCATGCTAGGTATATCATTTTGCCACTCCACTTGAGATTACCATAGACTTCAATATTATGAGCATGGTAATTTGATACAATCAAATATTGTCTTTATTTGGATGATTATAAAAATTGTTATTGGTTACCATGTGAATATTATGTGAAGGTATGTAATTAAGATTGTCAAGGCCCATTTCACTAAGCCCTGACTTATCCCTAATTAAGCACCTAAACCATACAATCATCTTTGTGCCTTAAAATAATTTTTATTTTTAATTCTTAATAATGATCCCAAACTAATGTAAATCCGTAACTGACCTTGATTCTTAATTTGTTTGATTGTAGAAAATTAGGAATTCGTGACAATATTTTGTAAAAATTTCGGCAACACCTTCCCTAAAGTTGGCCAACCGAAAAATCACCTAATAGACAATGAAATGGGGAGTTGCCTAGAAGGACTTACAACTCCCTGATTTCACGATATATATCAAACTTAAATAACTAAAACTAAATTCCAAATTGAAATCCTTATTTACAGCTTGACAACTTCAAATTGAACTAATACTATTTCATGAATTAAATTAATGTCAAATGAAACCATAAACATTTCCAAAACTTCTTAAAACTGGCTTATAAAGCTCTCATAATTATTCGTGTATGTTTTACGACCTACAATCACCGCAGAACCAAAAATAATATATATAAAATGATTACAACAAGAAAATTAAACTTTAAGAATTGAAAACATTCACTAAGGTCTTCGAGCCTTTTTCATTCTTTATTGCCATCACAAAGAACTGGACATCATAAAAAAAACTCGAAAATGTCAGGTGTGTAAACTCCTACATTGCTCTGTACTCTAGCAAATGTTAGTCTGAATACATGGAGACATGTAATTTCATTTCCAAATAACAAGAAATTTATATAACAAAATGAAACCCTTTTATTACTATTAAAGGTTCATAAACAGGTTAGACGACCCAAGAATGTATCTAAAACAATAATAAAAGTCCAATGCATGCTCCTCGAAAAACTTGCATGCTTTAAGTATTTTGTGTTCTAGTCCAACTAGTCAAGAAACCTAGCTTTGAGTCCCACTCGAGAGCTGTAGCACTGACAAGCCATCGTCCAGAATGACACGAATGCATGACCAAGAATGATGTAAAATGCAATGCAGATTAAACACAAATGTAGGTATAAAGATAAATTCTATAAGTAGTAATGACCATTGTAGTGTTTACTTACAACCAAACTGATTCAGAATTGATAGCCAAGCCTCACTTACGTGTTTCCCGAATTTCACTAGCCTCCACAAGTCCTATTAAACTAATAAAGTTTATAACTTAGAGTCTTAACTCGATTTAATATTTAAAAACAACTTTATATAGTTTTCAAGTCAAGTTGGTACTACAATCCTTCAAAATTATGACAAAAGTACTTTAAAACTCCAAATAACTCCTCTAGATCCTCAAAGCCATTTTAACATTTCTACAAAGTCTTTTCAAAACTTAAATTTTCATTTGAAGTCTCGTTTCCACATTAAGTCCTCAACATCAATTATAACTTGTTTAAATGACTTGCAAACTAGTTTATAAACCCAAAACCCAAAAAAATTGTTTTGAGTTTTTTTGCTATGTATGAACCCTAAAACCCAACAGAGGCATCATCTTCAGGAGGTCGTAATAAGGAGAAACCTAGGATATTTAAGTCCAAAAACTATATTAGTAGAGAGGCTAGAGATGGATATGATGTCATTGAGTATAGAAAGTCCATTTATGAGAGAGGAATTAATTTATCGGCTAAGTATGCCAAGAAAGTAAAACGTTTTGTTAAGCAATAAGATTTGGAGCAATTCACTCAAGACTATAGGGAGAACAAGGTTAAAAAATGAGTGAAATTGTTTATAAATTTTACGTCGATACAAAGTTTACAAAGAAGGGTGACCTAGTAAAGGTATAAGAGGTAGTTGTCCCCTTTAATGAACGATACATTAATGGCTTATATGGATTAGAGCATATAAGTATGGAGGCAGCCTCATTGAGTTCCTAAATAATTTATATGAGAGACCTTACAACCTATACATTTTTAAAGCTATAGAAAGAGCATTAGTTGTCCGAAGACAACAAAGATGCATAATGGGAGCTGAGAATGTGCCGAAGCACATTAAGAAGGGGAGCATGATTAAAGTTTATAGAATGTAATAACATTTTCTAGTTCTTTCATTATACCCAACCACTCGGCAGAGTGAGATCAACAAGCAAAAGGCGGCTCATTTGTATGAGATTACAAATTATGAGGATATCAACATAGAGGAGATCATCTACAAGAACCTGAAGGAGTTTATAATGTCAGAAAGAGACAACAAACAGTTATTTCTAATTTTGACCACTGAAATGTGCTTCAAGGCCAGAGTGCAATTGATTCGAGAAAAAGAGTTTGATATTAAAGCCCAACTAACCATATATTAGGAGTTTATGCTCACCTAGAAATCACATATTGGTTACAAAGCTCTAAGGATGAGAGGGAGAGAGTCGAGGAAAATAGACTTGAAGCCAGTTGTTTGCCAATGAACAAGAAGATCACGCGACAACAACAACACCAGCGGAGTTAGCCAAAGGATTGCAGATCGAAGGACATGAAAAGGAGGAGGACCACTAACAGGGATTTGTTAAGGTCTATGAGTTTGTAGACCCACTTATAGGAGAGCGTGACTTAAATGGTCCTAAGGTTTTCCCACTACCTCCTTCGCCACATGAACTAGTACCACCACCAAAGGACTTGACTCTTTGACTACAAAGGCTGTGGATTGTTGAGATGAGGAAACAATACAAATAGGAGACCGTAGGGACATAACTAGATAGGAGAGGAGCAGACAGATGAGACCTACTAATAGGTGTGTTTGCTTCGAAACACTGAACTACGTGTTTGACCAAGATGTGGTGCAGAGCAGAAGGGTGTAGCATCCTTTGACACCATCTCTTGCCAGATCTGATGATACAGATGATGATGATGATGATGATGATGATGATGATGATGTATAGTCCTACAGTCAAAGTTTTAGGATTTCTTTAGACCTTGGGGAGATGAGAGATACATTTATATTGATTAACTTTATAATTGGGATATGTTATTAGTTATTTCAAGTTTTAAGTTTACGCATTATTATATCTTGTGTTATTATATGTTTGTGTTTAGTGTTTTTCATGTTTTAGGCTCATTCTTAAACCTTGAGGACAAGGTTTGGTTTAAGTTTGGGGGCATCAACACTACATTATTGAAAGGGGTAAGAAAGGATGAAATAAAGATAAGTACTGTAGGTATAATCATTAAATTTTATTTTTGAAGCAGTTAAAAAGGAAAGCATGGTAGTATATTTTTTTCTATTTACTTATTATTTGAATATGCTTAAGTAGTATAGATTAGATTATACATAGTAATATGTAATGAATAAGTAAATCATTTGCAAAGCTTATGCCTTTAATTAAGGATGAGTAAGAATAAAAATGTTTGGGTAATATGAAACTCAAAAGAGTGTTATTAAGTTTTTGAAGAAAATAAGAAATGTAGCAAACAACGGTATAAATACATGATTAGAAAACTATAGTTAAGGAAGACCATGAACTTGAAACAAAATAAAGGAGAATACTAGAGCACTTATTGTGAAAAAGCTAGATCTCTAAGGAATTCTGTAATGAATGTGAATCTTACTTGAGCAAAAAGCAAATAAAACTTAGTGCTAAGAGAGGAAGAAATAGACATGATGTTTAATGAAAAAAGTTGGAGTTAAAACTTGCTTTATAGAGTGAAAGTGAGAAGTGTTAACAAGAGTTTTAATAAAAAATAGAGAGTCCCACAAGTTCTATAATAAAAGGAGCAGAGAACTTGATGGTTGAAAAAAATGAGGAAAAACGGAATCCATAAAAAAAGAGCAAAGACTATACAACTAAAATATATGAGGAGAAAGAAAAGAGATAAAAATAAAGAAAATAAAGAAGGAAGTTAAATTAAAAATCTTGAAATAAAAGATTTAGCTCGAGTACAAGTAGCTTAATTGATTTAAATTTTTTTTCCAACTATATTAAGTCCTATTGACTCTCAAAGTGCTAAAGTCTACAAAACTAGTATGATCTATGCTTATTTGTGAATTCTTGAGCTTAATGAGAAATCATGAGATTGTACACTTGCTACTTGAGTCTTAAGGTGAAATAAACTTGTCTAATATCATTATTTATATCTAAAATCAACTTAAATTATACTATAAATATGTCTAATTATTGACTTGTCAACCTGTTCCTTGAGAAAGAAAACACAAAAAAATCAAGTGTAGATTATCAAACTAGAAACGAATTGTTTTTTATAAACTTAAAAGTAAATTGCTGAAAATAATATTCTTAACAATTGTGTAAATTGAACTAAACTAAGTGTGGCTACCTATCCCCGGCAATGACGCCAAAAACTTGATCATAACCGCAAGTATAACGGTTCGATTGTAGTAATCATGTGATCAACAAAGGTTGATTATGGATATCGTTCCTCTACGAAAAATATATATGGACACACACACTTAGTTAAGTTCACTATATCGTTAATATGATCTCTTTTGTTTTGATTTATCTAAACTACTTTATTCTATAAAATCAAAGTAAATTAACTTGTATTCTTATACTGAGAAAACTCTTAGTTCACAACTTCACCTAGGTAATGAATTACTATACTTCCCATATCACACTTCCTTCATCTTTCTTATGTGCGTGCAATGCATAGTTAGAATACATAGATTTTCGTAATATTCACTTTAACTGACTATTGTGGTGAAAAAGATCTTAATGTGCAAACTAGAACTCCACCTAGCGACGTTAATAACATAAGTCTCACATGGCATTAAGTTCCAAATATTTAGACTCATAATAACTTATGGTTACTACCCATGCCTCCCTAATCAACAATTATCTATTGATGTTATAAATTTTATGGTTGTGTTGTTTATATCCGGGTTAAAAGCTCCAATGGCCTTGGTAACTCCTAAAACCACTAATCAACAAACATGTGATCAAGATGTTCATAACATTATGCATAGAATTAACAAAAATTCTAAACATTGCACTTCTAAACATTATAATAAATTCATAACTTCTTTTGCATAGTTTTCATACCATATAATCCATTGATCTCTAAGATAAATATACTACTCACTCATTATCATCAAAAAAATACAATTCATGGTATTCATTACAATCAAAGATTAAATCAAGTAACTTTAATTAAATCAAAGAACAATACCAAATCACCACAATTAGAGTGTTCAATTTATCTATTTCAAAACGCTTCTCAATACTCAAATCTAATGTAAAACTATGCTAATCAATGATGGTGGATGCTAATCTCTCATAATCTATGCTCTTTAGTGAGTTTACCAAATTCTAATACCTATTTGTATTCCTAAGATTCCTAAAAGTAAAATTAGAAACCCAAATTAACTATTTTAAATAAACTAGAATTGCAAGACTTTCTATTTTTCTGTCCCGACACTATCTTTAAGTGATATGCGTTCACTATGTAAAGTGACGCACTGCCACAACATCAAATTTGTATGTGTATTTTCTCATCTCAATAGACTTGGCGCCCCTATGTAACTACTTGGGGTTGTATGTGTTAATCCACATCATTGCCACTATGTTACCTCTACTTTATCTCTTCCTTTGATCTCTACACCTTCTCTATGCCTTGTGTTCACTGCCCATCGCGTCAATTGTGTCCTCTACATCGTCAAGTATGGTTTTATGTTTTTTCTCCTTATTTCATCACGAAATCACTCCTTTGTCTCTTTTATGTCTTGTTGACCTAAAAACACATATATATCATCAATTAGAGCTCATTCTGGGATATTTAGGCCAATTATACATCTAAACTAGTCCTATATGTAAGTATAATTAAACACTTATCAGTGACAACCTTATTTCTATGAATTACCATTCCTAGAAGATTGGACATTTTCATGATTTTTGATCAAGAGTAGCAGTTAATACCAACCTCTTGATTTACTTCTTACCAATTCATTCCCTATATCGTAAAGTATTATCTTAATTCTTAAAATCTTCAAATTCATTTGTTGGGTTTTTAGGGTTCATACGCGGCAAAAAACTCAAAACAATTTTGAAAAATCCCAACATGATCGAAAATAAGTTCTATTAAACTAGATCTACAAAAGTAAACCATACCTTAATTCGTGATTTTCTTCTTTGATTGTTCAATCTCCAAGACATTCAAGCGCCCATCCTTTAATGGAAATCCACACACGAACAATGACTATAATTTGGAGGGCTAGCCTTGAGAGAAATAGAAAACGTTTTTCATTTCTCTCACAAAATCCAAAATACTCAAAAATAGAAAAAATGAAATCTTATACGTTTTTAAAGTTTTAACCTCCATTTATATGTATAGATAAACTCACTTAAAAATCCTATTCATAATACAATAATTGTATTTAGGCAATTCAAGAAAATTACTCATATGCCCCTATTAATAAGTTATCATATAACAAATCGTAAGGGCTTTATGTCATGAGTTTAATCAAATAAAATTCATTACTTTGGACGAATTGAAAATGTGCAAAGCCATTCTTTATGTGCGACCTAATAGGTTCATGCGACGTTGGTAGTGAACTAAAACCATTTTAGTACACAAGTCGTAAGTTGTCTTTAGCAAGACATTATGACTACCCAGGTAGCATGAATATCAAAATTGATACAACCTAACGAATAACATATATCATATCCTTTTGTCATGGGATATCATTTGATTAAACATAATGCATGGAAAGTCTCGCTTAATGTTCAATCATACTAGTTTCAGTCTTTAGGTAAACTAAAAACATCTAAGTGACATTGATCATATCAATTCACTAGGACTTGGCCATTTAATAGTCTAACATATCAAGGGACCTACTAATATCTCTCTCTATATGAGAGGGACAAATTCTATCTTGATTACACACCTTCATATATTATTCACATGGTAACCAATCATAATCTTTATAATTGTCCAGTTAAAGGCAACATTTGATTGTGTCAAATTACCATGCTCCTAATATCGAAGTTTATGGTAATCTCAAGCCAAAATACTAAATGATATACCGATCATGAGTAACACGTATGACTTAATCTATGTAGTGCTCTCATAGTAGGTCGGTCCAGTACCTTGTTTCCTAACAAGTACATATGATCTCGATTCATATCCCTTTACACATGATCATCACATAACCATCAATCAAGATTAACACTAGTCTTAATTCATTATAGTTCCTAGTATAATGTCCAACTACAGACATTTAGGATATTTCAACAAATACCCATGGATCTTATTATAAGGTAAACATGCAATCACTTATAATAAAATAGTAAATGAAGACCTCTATTATTAACTTAAATAATAAGATAAATAATGTTTGTATATTGACCTAGGGCACATGTCCCAACATCTCCCACTTGCACTAAGTCCAATCATTCATTTATCTCATACCTAATGACCTAACATGACCATCATGTTTCGTTTGTGGAAGAGCCTTCGTCAAAGGATCAACTACATTGTATTTTGTTTCAACTCTGCAAATCTTCATGTCTCCCTTCTCGATGATTTCTTAAATGAGATGAAAATGTCTAAGTATATGTTTGGATCGGTGGTGTGATATTGGCTCATGGCCTATGCTATCGCCCCATTGTTAAAATACAAACAAACAAGGTTAGCTATACTTGGAACCACACCAAGTATACAAATGAACTTTTTTATCCAAATAGCCTACTTAGCTGCATTAGACGTTGTTATATACTCAGCTTTTGTGTAGAATCTACCACAATTTCTTGCTTTAAACTTTTCCAGCTCACTGCTCCTCCATTCAAAGTAAACACATATTTAAACTGCAATATGAAGTCATTTATATTAGTTTGAAAACTTGCATCTGAACCATTTACAACGAGCTTGTTTTCCAAATTTCCATAGACCAAGAACACTTCTTTAGTCCTTATTAAGTACTTAAGAATGTTCTTTACTGCTATCCAATGACTCTCATCGAGATCAGACTGATATCTGCTTGTTGCACTTAAAGCATATGATACATTAGGTCGAGTATATAACATGACATACATGATTGATCTAATAGTTGATATAGAATGAAACATTTGAGTATTGAGTCTTGTCGAGACTTATACCCTGAAACATTTGCAAAAACTCTCTTTTAGAGTCATACATATTGAACCTATTCAATAATTTGTAAATATAAGTACTCTGACTTAGATCGATCAAATTTTTATATTTATCCCTATAGATCTTAATCCAATGGATGTAAAATTCACCTCTTAAGTCCTTCATTGACAAATACTTCCCTAACAAAGACTTGACACTCTATAAGGTTGGGATGTCATTTTCACTGAGTAATATATCATTGACATACAGTACCAGAAAAAGAACAACGCTCCTACTGACCTTCTTCTTTACACTAGGCTCATCTTCATTTTTAATGAAATCAAATTCCTTAATCGCTTCATCAAAACAAAGATTCAAAATTTGAGAAGCTTGCTTTAATCCATAAATAGATCTTTAAAGCATGCATACCTTCCTAGAATTCTCTTCATGCTGTATCATATACATGTAATTAAGTAAGTTTCCATTTAGAAAAACTATTTTGATATCCATTTGCCACATCTTATATTCATAATATACGACTATGGCAATTAGAAATCTAATGTATTTAAGCATGGCTATAGGAGAAAAAGTCTCATAATTAATACCTTGAGTCTATCAGAAATCTTTTGCTTCTAACCGTGCTTTTTAAATACATACATTGCCATCCTTGTTAGTTTTCTTCTTGAAAATCCATTTACATCTAATTGTCTAACTACCTTCAGGTAAATCAACCAGGTTCCAAACTTGGTTATCATACACAAATTACATCTCAGAACTAATGGCACTAAGCCATTTTTCTATCTCAGGGCTTGATACATCGTCCTTATAAGTAGTACTCCCATTTTTATCTATAAGCACCACCTCACTACTATCGGTAATAAGAAATCCAAATCTCTCGGGCAGATGTCTTACCCTATCAGACCTACCCGAGCCTTGTGATACTTGTGGAGGTTCAACTAGTTCAAGACATTATTAATCTCCTATTGACGGTTGAGTGTTTATTTGTTGTTCTTGAACATCTTTAAGATTTACTTTATTCCCATTATCGTGTTTTGAAATAAACTCTTTTTCCATAAAGACACAGTTCCAAACAATAAACACTTTGTTCTTAGTGGGATTATAAAAGTAATATCCTCTAGTTTCTTTAAGATAACCAATAAATATACACTTGGTAGATTTGGCTGATATTTTTTCTGAGGTTTATTGACATACAAAAATCTCGCAGCCCCTAATTTTAAGGAAAAATAAACTTGGTCTTTTCCCAAACCACATCTCATGTGGTGTTTTATCAACTACTTTAGAAAGAACACGATTCAATGTAAATGCGACAATTTCTATGGCATAACCCCAAAAGAAAATAAGAAGATCAGTGTAACTCATCATAGATCGAACCATATCCAATAAAGTTCGATTTCTCGACAGGTGTCAAACTTGCACAATAATTTCCCTTATTTTACTATTAACTAGTAATAGTGATAAATGAGATATCATCTCTACAGGGATTTTTCAAAACTCAAAGGAAAGTATTTTCTTCTTGTTTTTATTAATTTAGTTAATTTAATTAAACGAGAATTAAAATATTAAATAATTGAAAACTATAAATACTAACTTAATTAATCAAACTAACTAACTTAATCTAAACAACTCAAATCAAACAAAATTAAACAATACTCAAATTCAATATAATTCAAATATCTTAAACAAACATTTAAACAAACCCTCACTAAACAATGTAATATACCTGGATTGCTTTCAAATACTAGAACATAACATCACTTCACTCTATAGTTATAATCATAACATACGTGAAATCTTGGAATCATTAAATCCTATTTTGTAATAGGTTGATAGCCTTTAGTCAACCACTGATTTTTCTAAATTCAATGGAAATGCCACATTCTTGTCATTATAAATCTAACTATTGGAAAAAATGCAACACCATAGAAATACGATAGCATTACACTAAGTGAAAAATATGCCAAATCTAAGCTAATATTAACCAAAGCCGTATAATAAACAACTTAGAACACAATCACCTAGAACACCCACTTTAAAAATGCCCTATAGATTAATCCTACTCACTACTTCTATAATGGTTGTCAATAACTATAGACATAGAATCTTAAAATACCACATGACACATTTGCAACTATGCATGCAATACTAATATTCTTTTGTTGTAATACGTAAAAAAAACTTGTTAAATCCGTGATTGATGTGTATAAATAGATTTAAAGCATTAAGTTTATGATTCTTTAATTATAACCATATAGCAATCCAAAATATATTATATGTCTAGGGATTGTTAGATTGACAGACTACTCACTGATGCTGGAAATAAATAATTCATAATTATAATTGAAAGACACAATTAATAAATAAATGCCTTAATGTAAATTAAAGCTCCAACGTATCTTCAAACATCAACTAAAATATACAATAGAAATAATGTACAGAAAAGAGAAAGCAAAAAGAGAGAGTTATATCGAAGCCCTCTGTCTTTTTTTATAGTTTCCTTATGTATACATATCTTAGATAAACTCAAATTTTTCATATTACTCTAAAAACCCTATAATCAACCTCAATGATTTGTCAATAATTCCTAACTTATACACAAATCTCTAAGCAAATCACTGAGTTTAGCTTTCAGTGCTCCACCGATTCAGTTAGCAATTTCTATTTCATTCTCCAATTTGCTCATTTTTTTCTGTTGCCATCTTAGGTGGTGATTCCTAGTGTTATTCCAAATTACTGACTAATCACTGGGTTTTTTTTTCCAATTGACTATTTTTTCTATTCTTCATTCTCTTTTTTTCCATTTCTACATTTCGAAAAGACAACGATTTCCTAATTTTGACTTATACATTCTAAACAACTTTAATACCTTAACTAAATGACTAAACACACTCTAAAACATATTAAATGATACCAGGAGTTTAGGGAAGAGTCTCGAGGTTTTGGATACATGTTTTGACATGTCGGGAGGCCGAATTAGCTAGGAAATTTGAGTGGATTGTAAGTAAATTGATCGAGATATATATTTACATTTCATTCATTTTTTTCTAATTCATTTTCAATTTTTCGAACTTAATTGTTCTTTGTACTCTATATGCCACGACTTGTTGCTTTTTCTCATTTTATGAGTTTACTATCGTGTCATTGGTTTTTGGGTAAATAATTTCATTGACTCTAAATCATGTGCTATATCATTCTTGATTTTGGAGACATCTAGTCCAATGAAATAACATGCTATTGGGTAGGTGTGTGATGGTATTTTAATCTATTTTCCTGGATCCCTAAACAAGTCATTTATTAGGTTATGAAAGTAGTTCTCATCTCGGACCATGGTATGATACAAATGTGTATGGCACACGGCGTCACTGGACTCTAAGGTTATTGAGATCTCACCACTAGTTTGTGCAACACACGGGGTATGGAACCCGGGGTTATTGGTATGTATACATCATATGTGAAGGGCACTTGTGGGTTTATATATGGGAATGTCATTTATAATGATGTGAATACATCTTAAAAGAATTGATTACGCTCTAAATAGTGGAAAAGGCTGATGTGTTACTCACAACCGACATACCCTAGATTATTACTACTTAGCTGAATGTGAGTTTCATTTTAATTAACCGAAGTATCTTATTGCATGATTTCTTTTCAGCATAGTTGCTATTGTTACGCTTTTGTATACTTTTTGCATATTTGAAAATGTGAAAAAATGTATGTCAATATTACTTTCTACTTTCCTGTACTCAACGTCTTTTTATGACTGTAGGTGCATATCCATCGAATAGCAAACCAATCAAAGAGAAGATCAACGACTACTTATGAGCCAGTGGAGTGCTGCTACATCTGATTTTGTAGGTTTTTGATTTTGTTGTATGACTTTGTATGTCTTTGTATACTCTTAGGGATGTAAACTATGGGTTAAAAAATAGTTGCCCAACGAGACATGTGTGGATATATAGTTATCGCTGTTTGTTATATATATGGATATGATCTATGTTTCCTTGTTTTCCACATATTATAGTTTTATATGAATGACTTCCGCTAATTTGATAAGAATTTCACTTAATAATCCTTAAATTGTGTAAAATCTTAATTTACTCTGAAATACTATTAAGTTTAAGAATGGTGATACTATTAAGTTTAAGAATGGTGTAAGGTTTATTAGAAAAATAGCTAATGTGGTAAGCGTATTAGAAAGGCTGGCTAATACATTGTTAAGTCCTACGTGGTGGAGGTAAATGGCTTAATGGCGAGATAAGGCTGGGCAGTGCCCTAATTTTAGAAGGGGTCTTCACAAGTATACAATTTAGGTTTTCTCAATCTCCACTGACAAGCATTTAACTTATAATTGCTAATATAAAACCACAAAAAACAAAAACCACTAGATTAATTTAATGTAAGAAAATACTTTATAATAGTACCGCAATCAAAATCAATGGGATTTCGCCAAGATACCAATGAATATATCTTTTAAAACTTGTTAAATTAAGAAATACTTTATTCAACTCTAGCTTCAAGTACGTAAGTTAAATCTTTTATGTAAAGAGTTTAAGAACATTTTTTCTTCTTCATTCTAATTGTTTCTTTTTTAGCATATTTCTTTTACTTTTGCTTTTGAGTCCCTGCTCCACTTCCTATGGACATTCTCACATTTTTTCTACTATAGATTCGCTGCTCCATTTCTCTTGGAATCTATAGGACTCTCCCTATATTTATATTTGTAAACTCTTGTTAACTCTTTTCATCATCCACTAAAGTTGAAGAAAGTATTTTTTCTAACTTACAGAATTTCATTGGTTTCTAACCTATTTCTTCTTTCAATTGTGGCATAATAGCTTTCTATATATATAATACAAAAGACTTAATCAAAAGCCTTTTATATGACAAGATTCTTAAAAATCTAACTTGTTTATCTTGCACTATTGTTTCGATCTTCTACCTATTATCATGACTAACATAAGGTATTCAATTTAATGTTCAGATCAACTTGTAAAGTTAATAAAAAGGGTACAAAAATTTATTCATTCTATCATAAAACTCATTTGGGTAGTAAAAATATCACCCCCTTCAAGAATCTATTCTACGTTCATTTTCGTTCTTACTAAGAATAAAGTAAAATGAAATTCATATTTGCTTGAATTTAGAAAAAAAATTGAAAAACTTTGTCAACTTACTTGAATATCAGATTAAAATTAATTATGAACTTTTCTTATACATTTCTTTCCTTTCTTTGCCTTCAATATCATACTTTACCTAAAATACCCCCAAACTCATTCTATACCATGCCCTTAAGGTTTTAAAATGAAGTTCGATTTTCAACATAACAAACATACTACGTGAAGTATAAAAGAATTGATATAATCATAAACTTGATAATCAATATATTAATAAAGTTAATTTAAAATGATAATAAGATAGGGTGCATAAAAACTTAATGAATAAACATCACCATTATATATATAGTGAATTAAATATCATACCCAAGCACTGAATAAAATGTATCACATAGTATACCACCGTAAACTCAAAGTATCACCAAGAAACACAAAGTATATCACCATTACCGGAATTACAAAGTATATTTGTAAACTCTTGTTAACACTTTTCATCATCCATTAAAGTTGAAGAAAGTATTTTTTCTAACTTACAGAATTTCATTGGTTTCTAACCTATTTCTTCTTTCAATTGTGGCATAATAGCTTTCTATAAATATAATATAAAAAACTTAATCAATAGCCTTTTGTATGACGAGATTCTTAGAAATCTATCTTGTTCATCTTGCACTATTGTTTCGATCTTCTACCTATTATCATGACTAAAATAAGGTATTCAATTTAATGTTAAGATCAACTTGTAAAGTTAATAAAAATGGTACAAAAATTTATTCATTCTATCATAAAATTCATTTGGGTAGTAAAAATATCACCCCCTTCAAGAATCTATTCTACGTTCATTTTCGTTCTTACTAAGAATAAAGTAAAATGAAAATCATATTTGCTTGAATTTAGAAAAAAATTTGAAAAACTTTGTCAACTTACTTGAATATCAGATTAAAAGTAATTATGACCTTTTCTTATACATTTCCTTCCTTTCATTGCCTTCAATATCATACTTTACCTAAAATACCCCCAAACTCATTCTATACCATGCCCTTAAGGTTTTAAAATGAAGTTCGGTTTTCAACATAACAAACATACTACGTGAAGTATAAAAGAATTGATATAATCATAAATTTGACAATCAATATATTAATAAAGTTAATTTAAAATGATAATAAGATAGGGTGCATAAAAACTTAATGAATAAACATCACCATTATATATACAGTGTATTAAATATCATACCCAAGCACTGAATAAAATGTATCACATAGTATACCACCGTAAACTCAAAGTATCACCAAGAAACACAAAGTATATCACCATTACCGGAATTTTATAGAGGAGCTCTCACAGTATCACTCGAAAATAAAAATAATAGAATAAGAGAATTAATGTCAACATCCAGAAGTCTTGTCATTTTCATCCTCTACTGGATCAATTCTTTGTGACTAGTAGATCAAAGTGGCTACATCATGATTACTGCTAAGTGGTAATCTCATTTGCATAGATGGCACAAGAACCTATGCAACTCTTCGACATCTATTTTTCCTAGACATCGTACGCTTCATCCTATGGATGCTGCTTGATAAGGCTATTTGGTTTTTAAACACCAGTTCTTGATCACGGATAGTGGTCATATGATATCATAAAACTGCTCCCGTAAAAGCCAACTCCGATTCTTCCATGTATAATCCTTCATAATCCTTAGTAGGCTACTCCATGTTCAGATCATTTATAGCTTCCAATGTCTCTTTCAAAACTCTCCTCGTGTCATCTTGAATTTTCTTTCTCTACACATTTTCTCTTCTGGCTATCTCAGCCCTTTCTCTCTTATCCTCTGTGTCTTCATAACCATTCACACTTCCATATCTCTCCATAACCTCATTAGTGATAGTCTTCCAAGATAAAAAATCCATGTCAAGCCCTGCCATGTGCATTTAATACTCCTTACAAAATGCTATAATGATCAAAGGGAAAGTTCATCCATTATTTTTCTTAGTGGTGATGACACTCCTAATCAATTCATAAATAAATTTTCCAACATCCAAGTATCCTAATCCCATGAAAATGTGGAAAAGTAGGACGGCCATGTAGTTCCCTATCTTGTAGTACTGCAGGCTCGACTACAAGCTGGCATTGATGAAATAACACAAAGCTTTAGTGGTCTTCCTGAAATATTGGGTGGTTATGTGCTTGGGGTACCCTTTCGTATAAAAACTAAATCCATCTCTATGGATTGCCTGTAAACCTCCCCTTATTGTCTAAGTTGGGTAATGCTATTTAATGTCACATTAAGGTTTGAGGTACTTGTCGTTTTATTTTTGGTGAAAATTTGGTAATCCAAAATACCGATTTATTCTTGCAGCGGAATAATCTGCTGTCCTCCCTCGAATTCGGGACTCGATTTTACTCTTACTTCCATATGCTTTGGCATAAAACTCTTTCACCAAGGCACCACAACATCGTTCACTAGAAACATCCTTTAAATCTAGGTGGTGATAATCCCTAGTCAATAATCCTAGTTCATATTCTCATTAATATGTAGGATCCTAGGCCTATACTTCAATTTGTTCTTCACATTAAATCCCCTTTGGGATCAACTTCCTATCGTTAATTATATCATTCATAAATATTTCATAGGCCTTCTCATTGATAAAATTCTCTTTCTTTGGTTTGCAGTTTTTCTCCTTCATTAATATCTCTTGATCTACTTCCTCTATATCCTCTTCCTTTTCTAAATATTCATCCTCAGTATTGAGACTAAACGAGCAAGGTGGAGTATGTTCTTTTCGTGTTTTAGTCCTAGGCATATTGAAATATATTGATGTGGTTTGGACTTGGGAACTCTTGATTTTGATTTTGATTTATGTACTAACTTTCCATTCATTTTCTCCACTCTTGAACCTCTACCCATTCTACCTCTGGCCATTTGGAATAGTGTAAGTAAAAGAATGAACCCGTAAAACCATTTAAAACCAAATTTATCGAAAAGTGTTTGGCAAAATTCAACTTATTTATCGAGAATGAGAAATCATTAGAAAAATCATTTAGAAATTGAGAGTTTGAAATTTATATGAAAGTTGTTGATAAAACATCATTGGGAAAAACAAAATTTATATGTAACTCAAATCAATCGATAAATATTCACAAAAACCTCCAAAGTTATTTGAAACATTGTATGAAATTAGCTTGCCTATAAAATTTGATCTACTCGCCATATACAAGAAATTCTTAAAAAACTCGATAGTATTAAAAAATCATCACATCATTCCCATACTCGTGTTATAATAGAAATCATTTGATATTAAATACATTTTATAGTAAAATCTCAAAATTGAGCTCCCAACCTAATAATAAACAAAAACCGACAAAAAACCAAAATTTTAATCCATAAGAGGTTAGGGTTTTCATCGATTACCTTTTTGAATTTGATTCTTTCAAGTACGAGACTCAAAACTCTTCTCTATGTCACTCCTCCAAGTTCCAATTGGAATCCCCTTACTCAAGCCTTAGGTGGCTCTATACTCTCAAAACTCACCACGTTTTGGGTTGAATGTGCGAGGATTAAGTTGAGAATTACTTAAATAGACTAAAATTAAGCTTTGGAAGGTCGAGAATTGGTATTTTAATCAAAATGTTGCAATAGTTAGTGAGTGTGAAGGGTTTAAATATGAAGATTTGAGATTTTTGTTTTTAAAAACTTGAATTTATTCTCAGCGAATTAAGGTTTAACTGGATTTACTGAGCAATCGCTGACAAAATCTCTGAAAATAGGCCTCTGTGGCTCGACAATTTGTCAAGCAAATTCTAGTTATAAGCTTGATTTAATGAGAAATTGTTGACTCGAATTTACACTGAAAACTCTGCGTACTATTGCCAATCTTCTTAGCGATTTCGAGTACAATCTTTAACTGCTAGAAAATTGCCAGCCTATTTTTGCTGCTTTTCCAATTAAATTGATTGTTCTATTTAATGATCATTTATATATTCAATAAAGGTTGAAATATTCAAAATCTTTAGAATTTAACTATGTCATGTATTAAATAATCTATTTCATTGCCATAAAAATTAATTAACATTAAAACTATTGCATAAAACAATATAATAAGGAAGTAAATTGGCTCGATCAACCCCCCTTACATGAAATTATTTTCGAATTGAATTCCTAAAATATCCCGATTATACAAGTCAAAAGTTGAGAGAATGTAAAAACAACTAACTAATCCTAATACTAAAATAGAAATAAAGATATAGTATGGGCCGCCTCCCATAAAGTGCTTTTGTTTACTGTCGTTGGCTCGACTAAACCACACAGTTCTACACCGGTTCTATGAACTTAACTGTAGGATCATCCACTGTTGTGCCTTTCAAAAAAGTGATTGCTCAACCATGCACTAAAAAAGTAATTGTCTTATTTAGAATATCCAGGACAGCTTGCGAAGTGGATAAGAAAGATCATCCTAAGAATAATGGAGGATCTTTGTTAATGAAGTAAGGCATAACCAAAAAGTCTGTGGGAATAATATACTTGTCAATTTGAACTGGTACATTAGTAACCACACCGATTGGTTTTACTAAATAATTGTTTGGTGGAGGAACTTTTTCAGAAGCAAGTACATCCAAAATTAGTTGAGTGTGAAGGAAAAAAATGAATTGGCATGTAGTTAGCTCTAAAACCCATATCACAAATAGCTTCAAAGTACTAAGCCCATTTGACCTTTATGTTTATATATATATATCTCCTAGATCATCGAGTTTGACAGTTGCTGGATTCTTCTTTTTCTTCTTCATATTTTTCGTAGATTTAATTTCTTCCATTTTATTAAACATTTTTCGTTGTTTAACTCTCCATTCTTAGGTTATTGTCTTTTTATTAGAAGTATCTTCACCTTGCTTGTTCGTGGTCTTAGCATTTCCATAAATATCTTCATAATTGAAATGAAAAGTGACAATTTTGTTTTGAAATTCTATAAACATTATTCCTTCAAAGATTTCTAGCTTTATTTCAACTATTTTAAGGAATGGTCTTCCTAAAAGTATAGATAAGGACTTAGATGACATTGAGTCTCCCATTCTCGTGACATAGAAGTCAGTGAGAAATACTAAATCATTTATTTTTACTAAGACATCTTCTAGTAAGCCATAGGGTTTAATAACGATGCTGTCAGCTAAAGTAAGATAAATAGGTGTATTAGTCAACGAACCTATTTTCAATGACTCATATAACTTGAGTGCTGTAACATTTATTTATTCTCCAGGATAAAAAATAGCAAAATCTATTAGATGAGTCGCTATTGTGATATGAATTCCAAACGTTCCTGGGTCGAAACATTCTTTCTTTTTAATTAAAGGAGACATTTTTTGTCCTAAATTTTTTAAATTTTCCTTAGATTCTTCTAAAAACTTATCCTTTGATTTAGAGAATTCTTTTAAAACTCCATTATAATTAGAAAATTGCATGATTGATTTCATCATTAGTTTATTGATTTCTATTGTCCTAAATGATTCAAGAATGTCTTTATTGATTTATTCCTCCCTAGCATCAGCTAATCATTGTGGAATGGTAGAAGAACACATCTTCATTCAAATTATTAGAAACCTGATCATTTTTATCCTTATCAATTAATTCAGACATTTGTAAAGATTTTTCATATAACATTAACTTGTGCTTGATTAGTAGGGGCAATATTATTTTGAGTAGATGCTTTAGCTTGATTACTCTATTGAGTAATTAACCTATTTAATTGCAAATTCAATTGACTTAACTGGTTTTTTTAGTTTATTAATAATAGTATTAGTCTTAATCTAATTTTGAGAAATATGTGTAAAGTTTTGATGACTTTGACTCACAAAGTTATTCTGGATTTGCTCTAAACTTGGATTCATGGATTGAGTATTTTGTTGAGGCTGCTGGTTAGGTGCAAATTGTATATGATCACTTTGCCGATATGTGTTATAATTTCGATTTTGAGGACCATAACTAAGATTTGGATTCGGTCTTTAAGGATCATAATTATTATTATATTGATTTCTTCGGGAACTAGAAAATTGATTCATCATTACATTAACCTTTTCAATATTTTCTTCATGTGGAGTAGCATAAGCATTAGTAGGATATGTAACTTCATAATATAATCCACAAGCCTTAACTTGATTAGATCTATCACTAACTAATAGCTTAAATTTCTTAGATAATTCATTAGTTTTATCATTAGATGCATCATTTTCTTATTATCAACTTCAGAGAGCTTCTTTATTGAGGATTCGACCTTTTAACCATATTGCTTAGATTGTTTTGTCATTTTGTTCATTGTTTTTTTTGCTAAAGTAGGTGTTATCTCAAATAAAGATCCACCACATATTGTCTAGTAGTCTTTGTTCAAAATGGTTGAGTCCTTCATAAAAATACTTTAATAAAGCTCTTTGAGTATATCCATATTGTGGACAAGAAGAAATAATCTTTGGAATCTATCCCAAAATTCATAAAGTTTTCACCGTCTTTCATCTTTGCAACTATGATTTGCTTTCTATAAGAACTAATTTTTCTAGCAGGCATATATTCATCTAGGAAAGCTTCTAACATTTGAGTCCATGTAGTTATTGAATTTTGTGGGAGATAGAATAACCAATCTTGTACGTGATCTTTCAATGCAAAATGAAAATACTTAAGTTGGACTTGTTCTAAAATAAATTCTTTCGGTTTTATCCCATTAACTTTATGTTGATACTCCCTTATGAATTTATGTGGGTCTTAATTGTCTTTACCATAGAGGTTAGGTAAAACACTAATAAATCCAGATATAAGTTTGAATTCAGGAAATCCGTTGGGGTATGCTATGCACATTGGCTCATATGTTGTAAGATTTTGATTCGCTAGTCTAAAAGTTACATCTCTATTATTATTATTACTATTACTATTATTATTATTATTGATAACTCTGTTATCATTATTGTTAATGACATTTTCATTAATATCATTATTGTTGTCTTCCATCCTATTAGCTAAATTTTTCCTAAGTTGTTGTTGTCTTAAACTACGATTAAAAGTTCTATTTATTTTAGGATAAAATAGATGTAAATATCCTGTTGAATTAACACGACAAAGTGTATAGAGCATACAACATATAGAATCCTTAGAAATTATTTAAAAATCCTCGAAAACGGCACCAAAAATCGGCATGTGTCGAGCATGCATAATAATTTCTTGTATTTTACCTTTAACTTGTAGTGGTGAATGAGATATCGCCTCCACAAAGATTTTTAAAATCTCAAAAGTAAGTATTATTTCTTGTTTTTATTAATTTGGTTAATTTAATTAAAGGTGAATTAAAATATTAAATAACCAAAAAAATTAAATACTAACTTAATTAATTAAACTTACTTAATCTAAACAATTCAAGTCAAACAAAACTAAACGATACTCAAACTCAATATAATTCAAATATCTTAAACAAACATCTAAACAAACCCCCACTAAATAATGTAATATACTTGGATTGCTTTCAAACATTAGAACATACTATCACTTCACCCTATAGTTATAATTATAACATACGTGAAATCTTGGAAGCATTAAATCCTATTTCATAATAGGTTGATAGCCTTTAGCTAGCCATCGATTTTCCTAAATTCATTGGAAATTCCATATTCTTATCATTGTAAATCTATCTATTGGATAAAATGTAACATCATAGAAATATAATAGCATTACACTCAGTGAAAATCATGCCTAATATTATCCAATATTAACTGAAGCTGCATAATAAACGACTTAGAACACAATCACCTAGAACATCCACTTGGGAAATCTCCTATAGATTAATCCTAGTCGCTACTTCTGTAATTGTTGTTAATAACTATAGACATGGAATTAGAATAAAAATACCACGTAACACATTTGCAACTATGCATGTAATACTAATCTTCTTTAATTGTAATATGCACAATAACTTGTTAAATCCGTAATTGACGTGTATGAATAGATTTAAAGCATTAAGTTCATGATTCCTCAATTATGACTATCTTGCAATCCAAGATATATTACATGTCTATGGTTTGTTTAGATGGATAGCCTACTCACTCATGCTGAAAATAAACAATGCATAAATATAATTAAAGACATAATGAATAAATGAATACATTAATGTAAATCAAAGCTCCAATGTATCTTCAAACATTAAATAAAATATACAATAAAAATAATGTAGAGCAAAAGGAAAGCAAAATGAGAGAGTTATTTCAAAGCTATCTTTATAGTCTCCTTACGTATACATATCTTAGATAAACTCCAATCTTCGTATTAATCTAAAAAACCTATAATCGACCTCAACAATTTGTCAGCGATTCTTAACTTACACACAATTCGCTAAGCAAATCACTGAGTTTAGCTCCCTGTGCTCTACTGATTTTGCTGGCGATTTCTAGTTCATTCTCCACTTCACCATGGATTCGCTGGCTTTTTCCTACAACCGATTTAGGTGGCAAATCCTAGTGTTATTTTAAATCGCTAGCTAATCGCTTGGCTTCTTTTCTAGTTGATTGTGTTTTCTTTGTTTTCTTTCTCTTTTTTCCATTTCTTCATTTTCCTATTTAAAACCCGAAATCATAAATACAAGAAAATATTTAGTGTAATATCATTATTTACATATAAAATCAACCTAAATTGCACTATAAAATATTTCTAATTATTAACTCGTTATTTCTCCTTTTAGAAACACCATTCCATTGTAAAGTTATGGGGGAAGTTAATTGTGAGACAATTCCATAGTTTTTAAGATGATTATCAAACTTTTGGCTCAAATATTCTCTACCTCGATTTGATCAAAGTGCTATAATAGTTTTACTAAGCCGATTTTCCGCTTCATTGTGAAATGTTCGAAACATCTCAAAAGATTCACCTTTATGTTTCATGAGATACACGCAACCATATCTGCTAAAATCGTAAGTGAAAGTAATGAAATATCGATAACCATCTCTAGCCATTGTGTTTATAGGACCGCATGCACTAATATGTAATAGACCCAATAAATCACTTGCCCTTTTACTGTGTCCAGTAAAGGGACTCTTTGCGATCTTGCCTAGTAAATAACATACACATGTTTCAAATGATTCAAAATCAAATTAACCTAAACGCCCATCTTTATGAAGTTTAGAAATGCATTTCTCATTAATGTGGCCAAGACGACAATGCTAAAACTAGGTTTGACTCAAATCATTTGACTTGAATATCTTTGTATTTGCATTGAGAATATGAGTATTAGTGGGTCTTTTCATGCTTAGAATATATATACCATCATACAAATCAACATTCACATAGAAAACACTTTTATAAAAAATGGAGCATTTAATATTCACAAGAATGAAATTAAAACCATCCAAATCTAAACATGAAACTGAAATAATGTTTCTGCTTAAGGCAGGGACGAAATAAAAATTATTTAAAACTAAAACAAATCCACTATGTAAAATTAACTAATAGCATCCTACAGCCAATGCATCAACCTTTGCGTCATTTCCAACTTGTAGGATGACCTCTCCTTTCTTTAGTTTTCTACTTTTGGTGAGACCCTACACATTAATACAAATGTGAGATCTATATCTGGTATCCAATATCAAGGAATCAGTAGTAGACAAGTTAACTTTAATAACATAAATACTTGAAGCAATAGTTGCACTACTTTTTTTTTTCTTTAGATCTTCAAGATAGAGTTTGCATATCTGGTATCACTAATTTTTGAATCAATGCCCAAGTGCATGGCAAGAATGATAATTTCATTCTTTTTCTTTTTTCCTTCTAGGACTATGAAGTAGAAGCACCCTTTAGCATGATTTGTTCCATAGGCTTTGTGACAGTCACAATAGCCTTGACAAATTTATCTTTGCCTTTGCCCTTTTTCTTCAAAGACTTTCCTTTCTAAACAATCAACACATTAGCAAAGGGTTTCTTGACATTCTACTCAGCAGTCTTAAGCACCAAATGCAATTTTGAGATAGACTTCTCCATATTATTCATGTTATAGTTCATCACAAAATGTAAATAACTATCAGACAATGAATTCAAGATCAAATCCGTAGCAAACTAATGGTTTATAGGAAATCTAAGCTTGTTAAGATGGTCCATATAGCCCTACATTTTTAGAACATGAGGACTAACTAACGCGCCCTCATCCATTTTACAAGAAAGAAGGTTCTTGACTGTCTCAAAACCTTTCTTGCCTAGCTAACTGTTGGAACATTTTCTTTAGCATTGTAGCCATATTATAAGCTTCCATATGTTCCATTTCCTTCTAAAGTTCACAAACCATGGTTGCCAACATAATGCATGCAACATTAGTTAAGTCGTTGACATGCTTAGTATGTTCATCCTTCACGGCTCTTAAAGCATTGCCTGGTGGTTCCTGGGGAATATGATCATCTAGGACATACAACTTGCATTCATGCTTAATAACAATTCTCAAGTTTCTGAGCCAGTCAAGAAAGTTTGTCCAATACAACTTATCTTTTTCAAGATGGATCATAGTGACAAGGGATTAATGTGATTTGAAGAGGCCATAGATTTAAAACAAAGATTACACAAACACCATTTAAGTATAGATGAATAAACTCCCACTAAATTTACAACCTTCCTAAAAAAACTATGTTAATTTAAAGGACTAAAATCCATGTTTCACCTAATTACATGATAATTAAGGCATGACACTTTGAATTAGGTTATTTAGGTAAAGACCTATTACCAATTACATTATATGTAACTTTAGTTGTTTTTTTAATGAGATTATGACATCTTAAGTCTTAGCATGTTTTATCTCATCATGTGCGTAAGACCTAAAATCGTTTTGATAGCTTTATCAAGTCTAACAATTTCAAACAATAGAGTAACCGTTACTCAAATTGCCTCACCAAGATAACACAATACACTTTGCGGAGGCAGACCCATATTTATGTGATCGAAGCCTTAACAAGTGTTTGAGAATGGATGTCACTTGACTTAAAATTTGGAAGAGAGATTTTTTTGTTTGTTTTAATGATCATAACTAAAAGGAGATAAATATCATATATTACAATCCATATATAATCACTAAAAAATTTAAGAAATTTTACTATGATTGACTATTATACGAATTTTCTTGCACTAAGAACTGTTAGCGGCGGTCCAGCTGGCCAGTCATCGGGTTTTTTTTAGATTTTGAATTCCAATTTTGAAAATTGAAATGCGCCTAAAATTTCTCATTATTTTAGTAAATCTAATTGACCAAAATAGTCATTTATCTTAATTCTGAAAAATGTTAATTAAAATATTTTTAATTAACTCGGGCCTACCTTTAACTTAATAACTTATCCTAGTCTAATTAGAATTTAAGATACTTTAAATCTATATCCATTGTGAATTTTTATATATCTCACATATCTTATAGGATTTGTAATTCTTATTCGATGAAAAGTTTATTTTCTATCTAATGGGAATATACTAATAGATAATCACAATGAGATATATGATCAAAACCAATTTCGATTCTTATTCATACAAAACAAGCATTTGAACCAAGAAAGGAAATAATAATCATGTATTCAACATCATAATCATAATAAATTAATCATATTCACCTAATCATGATTTCTATCATGGAGGCATACATAATTATTGAACAAAAACGAACTATGTATTCAACACCAGAATCACATTACATTAAACATGACTTCTACCATGTGAACAAACAAAATTTGCATCGCTCAATATTAAATCATATGTTAATTGAAATATTCTAAAATGAATTCTATCATTGAATCAAATCATGCGTATGTATCAAATACATAAATTAACAACATGCTTTAAAAACCAATCCTTTATAATAATTATCACATAACCTATATTTACATCATATATGCATTAACCAAGATCATGTTTTCACAAATATATCATATATACATCAGAGAAAACATATAAACGTTTAATTGAACTGATCCTAATGCTCCGATACCACTGTTGGGGTTCATACGCAGTGAAAAACTTAAAACAATTTTGAAAAACTCTAATAAAATAAAAAATAAGTTCCATTAAACTAGAACTACAAAAGCAAACCATACCTTAATCCGTGATTTCCTGATTTAATTGTTTGATATCTAAGATGTTTAAGTGCGCGTCCTCTATCGAGAATCCATACACAAACGGTAACCACAATTTAGAGTGCTAGCCACGATAGAGATGGAAAACATTTTTCCTTTGTCTCCTAAAATTTTGAGAACTAAAAAATCACAAAAAAGAAATCTTATAGGTTCTTAGGGTTTCAACTTCTATTTATATGTTTAGATAAGCTCACTTAAAAAACCTATTCGTAATACAACTATTTTATTTAGGCAATTCAAACAAATTAGACATACGCCCCTATTAATAAGTTATCATATAACAAATTGTAAGGGCTATTATGTCATGAATTTTATCATATAAAATTCATTATTCTTGACTAATTGAAATTGTGCAAAGCCATTCTTTGTGTGCAACCCAATAGGTTCATGCGACGTTGGTAATGAACTAAAACTATTTTGGTACACAAGTCATATGCGGTCTCTAGCAAGGCATTATGACTACCCAAGTAGCATGAATATCAAAATTGATACATTTTAATGAATAACATATATCATATCTTTTAGTTGTGAGATATCTTTTGATTAAACATAAGGCATGGAAAGTCACCTTTAATGTTTAACTGTAATAGTCTAACATATTGAAGGTTCCACTGATATCTCTCTCTATATGAAAGGGAAGAATTCGATCTTGATTATATACCTTAACACATTATTCACATGGTAACCAATCATAATCGTTATAGTTGTCCGATTAAAGAAAATGCTAGATTGTATCAAATTACCATGCTACTAATATTGAAGTCTATGGTAATATCAAGTCAAAAGACTAAATGATATACCTATCATGAGTAGCACCAATGACTTAATTCATGTGGTGTTCTCCTAGCGGGTCGGTCCAGTACCTTGTTTCTTAACAAGTACTCATGATCTTGATTCGTATCCTTATACATATGATCATCACATAACCATCAACCAAGATTCACACTACTCTTAATTCATTAAAGTTCCTAGTATAATGATCGTCTATGGACATTTATGATATTTCAACAAATATCCATGGATCTTATTATAAGGTAAACATGCGATCACTTATAATAAAACAACAAATGAAAATCGTAATTTATTAAATAAAATTATAAGATAAATACTTTTTGTAGATTGACATGGGGCACATGTCCCAACATCATTGACGGCTCATTCTCACCAAATTATATTATACCAATTTAAATGATTAGATTAGGACATCTCACTAGTCCACTGCCATATTCTAACTCAAACTATTCATGTTTTAATATATCAACCTCCTTTTTACTTTCCTTTTCCCACGTATGGATCCCCATAATGCCATTATTCTGATCCATCATTCTATGCCTGGGTGCGGCTACACCACAACAACACCAACAAGTTTTAAAACTCCACCTTCAATATATGCAGTTATACCATAACTATACTGATAAGCTTCTTCTCATTATCCTAGTATGGATTAGCATTATAATTAGAATTTTATGCTTCATAATAACTTATGAAGTATGCATTCATTAGTGGTTATCCAACCCTATCTAAGTTTGTATCATCGTTTACCACTAATTTTTTACCGAATAGCTTTTACTCTTATTCAACTAGTTCCAATCCAAGAGTATTTTCTACTCAAAGTGAATCATCACCTTTGAGTTTCACTGAAAATCACTTTCTTAACAATATCCATTTTCCTAGTATCTGTATCAAAGTCCAGGTCCAATCGATCATTCTACACTGACTATTATTATTCCAAGAATATCAATGAGAATAAAGACCATTGGAGACTATCAAATAAAAGAAAAGTTTACTTTTTGTCATATACAATTTCTTATATCTTTCCTTTATTCATATACTATTGAGATTTAGGCTTCTACAAACCCTAATCCTGAATACTTTCTTAACTCTTGAGTTATTGATGGACGTAAACCATCTTAATATCATTTTGGAAAGACATACCACTTCAATCTCATAGATACAATACATCGCAACAAATAACATTACTTAGTCTTTTATTTTTTAGTACCCCCTAATACATCGATAAAACCATTTCTTAAAAGTCCTAGGTTATTCGTAACTCGAGAAATATTCTCTAAGTCAGTAAACCTAGATTCCAATTCAGTTCATAGGTACTAGCTTCAGGCTCTGAACGAACCGTATTAGAGTTATTCTTTAACTTAAAACCGAGATAAATCTTAAGCTAGTTTTTCATACTTAACTTTATTATAGTCAATAAACCTAAGCTCTGATACAAAACTGTAGCATCCCATATCTCAATTAGGGTGATACCCGGCTTGAAACCTAAATTAAGCTATGGTACAACCGTCAGACTTAACTAGCACTAGCAACCTCTTCTCAATACCTAATAAACACGACTTGTATATTTTGATAATTAAATAATAATTAAAACAAAATGCAGTAGAATTTAAAACTTTTTCAATAAAACATAAGATAAACAAAAATTGGCATAAACCTCACTTTTAAACCTATATCCCAACCCTGTTCATTACAAAATAGTAATTTAATAAAATATATAAATAGTGGAGAAACCAATTCACCGTAGAGAAGACTATAAACTCTTAATCTTCTATGTTCTTGAGTCGAAGTACCCGTCGATAACCTTAAATGTTAATTGGGAAATGAGCGCTCCAACTTGCTCAGTAGGTGATGCTTGTAAACATATCAATTATCAACTACTATTGATGAATAAATGAATAGAAATATGAATCCAAACATATCTATTCGTGCATTAAAAATGATATAGCAATACATAACAGAATGCAAGTTTAAAGATTAATTGCAACTGTACTAGTGACTTGTATTTTAATTTTCATTTTAGAGTTATACTTTTGTCTTGCATAAGAATACGTCTATAAAATCCACATATTGACCGACATGAGGTTCTATCAATGGATTCAAATGTAATCGAGCTATCAACTCTTAATAACTGGAGAGCCATACTCTCATCTTATCCCAATAATATGATCCACATAATCCTCATACAGGTCATCATGTGATTCTATCAGCGTATTCAAGTGTAACTGAGTTACTAACCCTAAATGGATAGTGAACGACTAAGGTAAAACTCCGGCTTCTAAGGATGAAAGGGCGGAATCTATTTCCATGTTAACATTTTCCTTTTATTAGGACAAAGGATGGAATCCATTTCCTGCCATACCTTCACATCCCTCAGTCCCGGTCCGCCTTATCGACACTTTTGAAGATTTTTGCATTTTAAAACAAATACTTTCAAGTCATGGTACATTATTCAATTCCATATACATAATGTTATATGAACTAAATATACTAATTATGTTGCATAGATGATAAGAATACGAGTCCCACTTACCTGTGCCAAGCTTTCCTAACTTTATACAGACTTACTCAACTCCCGTAAATCCATAGATCTTTTTCCATCGATCAAGAACATAAAATAGATTGATCATCGTCAATTTGAGTCTAATTCTCATTAATTGAAATTCCTAAACTATTCCTACTTGAATTCATAACCAACTTTTCATTTTTAGGTCAATCCGACCATTTCACATTTTTGAAGTAAAAACCCTGGTATAAAGTCCCAAACGAATCCCAAATTTTTTTTATCTTTTTAATAGAAATCTATTATTCATATTGATTTGGCCCAAAAATATAAGTTTTTTTAGTTATTTCCCATTTTTCTTGAACTTTTTCCAATTTCCAGCATTTTATCATTTTTTAATAGAAAAGGGTTTGGTCTTGAACCGAGTTAAATCAGATTTGGCTCAACCGAGCTGAGCCAGGCCCGGTTCAAGGGCTAACCCCTTCTTCCTCATCGAGGCCCCTATCTTTGCATGTCTCATCAATCGTCGTGTCTAGTTGTGACTATGTGAGCTCGAGACGTCTGTTTCGTATAGCCATCTAAATTAAAATTAAAACAGTTACAAGTCATATATAGAAGTCATTGATACCTATCACTAATCAGCCAAACAAAATTGAAAACCAAACTATTTTCTTACGACAATCTTCTCTACTCTCTGATAAAGGAAAGCTACGCCGTCATGATCTTTGGTATGAAAGTAGAGGCATAACTCCAAAGCAGTCGGTGATTGACCTAACGTCTCCTACTAAAAAAAAGTTGGTATTTAAAGAGGATTAAGTTTGAGACTTAATTATATTATATATAATATATACGAACTTATTATAACATAACTTACCAGCCTTTCTGCATGCTGATAGATGGATATGGAACCACTCGTATGCAATGCTACATGTGGCGACCCCAAATTCCAAGTCGCCTTACTACTCGCCAAATCGCATCCCAAGTCACCAAGCCTTGCCATGTCATGACCCACTTATCCTTGATGTTTCGCGACCTATACATGGCTACTTACATTTTTCTATTTATTCCTAACTTAGCTAATTAATTTGCATATAATTATTAATGATATCATTAGCTAGTTAATCAATTTATCAAGTTATCAAGTTATCAAGTTATAACAAAATTTTACAGCAAGATTTTTACTTTAAGTTATACAGTATTCAACAATCATAAGTAGTGAAAAATCCGGCAAAAGATACCATGCATATATCAAGGTGAGTTAAGTATATTAAAAGTTTCCTATACATGTAATCAGTGTTCTATGGTCCCCAAAACCCAACAAAAGTAAAATAAATACATATTGATATCACACACGAGTTGGCTTCACAATCTCAGAGGTAGTCGCCCAGTACCTCCTTACCCTTGCCCTTACTCGTCAAAAGATCTGTACTCACTCACCCAACAAATACAATGACGAGTCCAATGAGTAAGATCTTAAGAGAAGTCCACACAATATTCATGAAATAAAACAGATAAACTATGAGCGAAGCGAATATAACACCTAGCAACAATATGTCATATTCCCATGAATATAAGCAGCACACGACAAGCAAAAGCAGTAGCGTGAAATAAATAAACAACATACACAAATTAAACCAGTTCAGAAATAAAGCATTAATCAATAAACATTTGTATAATCACGAGAAAACCCTGATCTACACCAGCCAGTACTTGATAAATCGAATAGGAACCACGTATATACTTACAGGCTTACAATGGCTAAACTCAAACTTCAGTAAACAACATGGTCCCTTCCCGATGTTGTTACACATCAGGACCACCTTAATCCCTCCCGACAGTCGTAGATATATTCTACTGCCATCGACACGAGCATTATCACAAGTAATTAGTGCATGCGATTTAGCCACAACCAATATGTACTCGCATCGAAATAGGAGTGGAAACCTTATGTGGCCCACCAAAAGTCACACATGAAAAGTGAAATCGATACACCAAATCATGAATTATGTGAGGCATTCCAATGGGTTTACACACCTTAATCTGCGCTCCGACTCCCCTGGACAAATGAATCCGACTTGACAAGCTCCACGATACCCAAGTTATGGTCCCCTAAGTCCCTGAAGTCAATTATGTGTGTTTATTATGTATTCAAATTGTTTGAATATGTTTCAAATTGATCTTCCCAAATTTTCCTTAAAGACTAAATTAAGTCTCAATTTCAGTTTTAAGTTACAACGCATTTTTAGGCATGAAATGATCCAAATCTTGAAATTCTCCACCAATGCAATGATCGTCGATCACTGTCATAGCTTTTTGAAAAGGTTTTTTTTTGCGAAATCTCAATTCAAAATGAAAAAGATATCATGATTCTACTAAACATAGCTTTAATTGGAACCTAATCTGACCAGCGGATTTAGAGAATCTATTCCTCCCAATATATATTTTCAAGAAATATGATTTTTGGTCATAAGGTAGCAAACATACCTAAAAACAACACACTAAAAGATCAGCTCATTTGGACAAGTAGTTAGAGATTTATGCCTTTAATAAGTTTAGTTTCAAAACTTTTCTTCTGAATTCCAGCACTTATTTGAAGAGCACTTTTAGACATGAAAACAATTGAATTACAACATCTCAGTTAAGCAAAATTGTTACCATTTGAGTAAGATTTCAGATGTCACCAGTTCGGATCAATTTGGATCTAAAATGAGCAAGTTATGACCAAATTATATAGGCTAATTCCTAATATAACATGCAGAATTCTAGTTTTGGTCTTGCAATTTCAAAAATTCATATCTTTATGATTTCAAATCCAAATTAAGAACTTCAATATAGCTCGATTATGATCTTCAAATGAGGAATCCAAATATATAAACCAATTGCAAATATTCAATCATATACCCTCAAGAATTAGCCAAAAACCATAAATAATCTCAATTTGACATAAATATATGTGTACCTAGTTGATGTACTACCTAGCTAGAGAAATTCGCGCCAATCTTCCATGGATTCCTTCTTTCCATCAACCTCCTTCTTCTCCAGCAAGTTCACTTTATTCATAAGTTGAAAATGAAAATGGTTTCCTTGCATGTGTTGATCTTATATATTAATGTAATATTGATTCCTAGCCATTGATCTCCATGTATTTACGCATCTCGAAGCTCATCTAATTATCCACACCTTGACATGTATGCCACTAACCCAATCAAAGTGACACTAATTTGTTATTCACATGGTTGCTAAATGTAACATGTATCTCTAGGACAATCTTATGGTTTCTAATTTAAATAACAAAACTATAGGCATTGATTTATTTGATTCAATTACATTAGCCTAGACCCATTTTAGTACATATGGTTAGTGTTTTATTTATCAAAATCAACCAACTTGTGATGCCACTAAACTTCGACTACCCGTTACCAAGTGCCCTGCGTCTCGACACACATTTCGAGGAATGTTATAGCCTATTATTTTAATTGAAGTTTACTTGGCCTATGGTCACACTACCTATTTTAATTGATTAACTAGTCATCCTCACATGGATTAGTCGAGTTTCCTATTGTACCCATAGTTCGCCTATCCTTGTTGACAAGCCTTTCGAGGCGAAGACTCGTCACACAAACTCGCCCGATAACAACATACACACATGCAGTGCAATATAATAATAATAATTTGTTAAACACTATATATACACAACCGCCATCCATAAATATCATATTTCTTCGGTTCTCATGTCCGAGTCAACCGAGTTGTCCACGTAACGCCCGAATTATAACCATTAATCTCCAAGATTAACATTAATCATAGTTTAATTAATTTGGGTCGTTACACTTCACTCGTACAAATTTTTTTTTTTTCATTTTAGGGTTTGGTTTAACCTAACTCCTAAGCATTGCTAGGTTGGGGAGACGACCATCTTTTTCCTCAAACTACCTACTCCATCTCCATCAAACGAAAACAACAACAATGAGACAAACAACAAAAAAAAACTCGACAACGACAACTAACAATCGACAACAATACCATTTACCTTCATCAATCATCGTTAGTTTCGATCTCTCGTCTGATCTCTCCGTCTCTCTCTCTCTCTCTCTCTCTCTCTCTCTCTCTCTCTCTCTCTCTCTCTCTCCAACGATCACTCCCCCTGCCTAAATTTAGATTTTCCAGTGTCTCAATTTTCTTTTTTTTTTGATTTCTAAATTTAGATACATGCCTAAAGGAACATTCCTTAAGTAACATCGAATTTGACACATATATACACATGCACATTGATTTTCCTTGTAAAGTGGTTGCACATATCTTGAGATATGGATAATCTCTCCAAATCATTAATGTTCAACACATTCACGTCCTCGACTCAAAATAACACGTTCTCAAGGTGAACACTATTCTAAATTATATGTATATGTATTCAAATATATATATATATATAACTATATATAGAAATATATTGATAACTATGTATATCTATTCAAATATATACATAACTATATATATAAATATATTGATAACTATGTATTTTACGCCTACTAATTCGCCGTGCGCACCAACAACCACCTTTGGGCGTGTACACAATTCTGCATCTAAACGCGTGTCACCCTTGACCCCACGTGTCACTAGGCGCCTACCAATTATTAATTGTTTCGAATATATATATTTATACATACAATATATGTACACCTATATTTATGCATTTCTCATTTCGTCTTGTGCGCCAATGAGTACACTCGAGTGTATACGCTACCTCAGGACCCATGTGTGTCACCCTTGACCACACACGGTATTAAGTGTCTCATAAATTCTCAATTACTCGCTTATAGGCCAATTAATCCAATTATCTTCATAATTGATAATACAATCCATACAAATACCAAAAGACATACAAATTCACGCACACGCTAGTTAAGACAAGCTGGGTTTAACCACGAGCCTAACTTGGGTTAATCAGAACTAGGACTAATGCTAATCATCTACTTAAAGTAATAGGTTGTTAAATTCTCCCTAATTTAACAAAATCTTGTAAGACAATTTCGTCCTCGAGATCAAAGGATACGTACAAGTTACCAGTAGTTCTGGAGATAAATGAAAATTGCTTTTCCATGTATAACTCTCGTTCCCAAGTTATGTTTTTATAGATGAGACTTCCAATAGTAAAACAAAATTGTCTTTTGTACTCTCCAACAATCTATGTTGCTTATCTCCCTAGTCTTTTTATCTTAACCTAGTTGTAGTTATAAATCACCTTATCCGACATATCGTATTTGTGTAGATCTTAATTATCTCATTCTTTACAAAAGCTATATCTCCAATATTAGTTTCATACATAAATGTATGATAAGATTGAGCATTTTCAGCTTTATCATCCGATGATGTAATCCATATGATTATTTTTATTATTTGAGAGCTCACACAAAGAAATCTATTTTTTTAGTAGTCATACATTTCCAAGATGCAAGCTCAGAAACTTAAGTCCTGAATGGACATTGAATGCTTAAGGTGATTCAATGTTATTGACGATAAAGGATGAAGTTTCTCTTGTGGCTAAATTTTTCCTCATCCTAACCCAATCTGCCTTACTACATCCACTTTTAAGCATTTCAGATAACCCACTGACACTGAGAAGAAAATACACACTTTGGTCAATCTATCAACTGCAACTCATACATCATTGTGCTGATGGCAAGATCTTTCTTATCTTGTTTCATGAATTACAATTAAGTTTTCTTTTTACTATCAAAGATAGATAAGAATTTACCTAATCCTTTAGGTTCTAAATATTTAGTCTTAACATACTGAATAAATCTCATATCTCTTTATAAGTTTCATAATATAGTTCATCATATCACATAAACCACACTTTTCATCATATAATTCAATACGATATAAAATTTCCTGTACAATCAATATAAAAAGATTCATGAGATTATCAAAAAAATATTTGCCTAATATCCTTCCTCAATATGGATTCTCATTGTAGTATCTAACGTGTTCTACACAATTTCATTACATAGTATAATTTGGATATTAACCATTAATAACCAAATCCTAATATATTAAATAGTTCCAATTAGACTTCTTAATCATCACCCAGTTAATTATATACACTTAGTTCAGCGCCAATATGAACTTGAAAGAACGGACTTGTAATTATTGATTACATTAACTCAGTTGATGATGTGCCTGTAGGACTTCATTCCATCATCATTATTACACATCTATCTCAAGAGATAGCACAAAGTAGTTCCTATTATAATTACACTTCCAATTCTCTTCTCTATTCAAAATATTGATAAAATCAATTACTTTGTGTGGGTGAATTTCTCAGAGTGAAGTTATTACATTCCAGAATTTAAGGTACTTACTTGACCTTCTCGTTTCTTCCACTCTAACAACTATACTCTTCAAACTAACATCACTTGAAGACTTACCAAATCAAAGTACAACAAAATCTTGGTTTAGATAATTGTCATGTCTTCTAATGATTTCTTTAAGATCCTCTGATCTTAATAATAATTAAAAGACACTCCATAACCGTTTCGCAAGGGTATATTTGTATTATAAACCCTATAATGAATGGATGAATCCGTGCAATCTATCCATTTGAATAGGCTTCACAATTAAGCCAGGATTCATACCAGTATCTCTTTGCACCCATTTTTTTAACACTAGGTCTTATCCGCATTTCACTTTTAGATTAATTTGAACATACAACCCAATGATATCACAGATTCCTGTATACGCTGTTTGTATTATTCAATCATTCTAAGATAATTATACTTTTCTAACTATGTATTGAATATAGACAATTCTCGTACTCTTTCAATCCTAGTCAAATCCATTGACTCATACTTAGGAATCAACATATTTTAGCGTGATTTATGTTTGACACTTAGTACTTGCACTAGCCAACTTTGGTATAAATCAATTTATTGTCAGAATTCACATGATTTTGTGATATTTCTTGTGCTTTTTATTAGTCTTCAATTTTTCTTTCCTTATGGAGTGCAAGAACTCCACTTTTTCATCACATAAACAAAATTATGTGTTCTAATGAGTTCTAAGGGTTTCAAGCATGATTTCTTAAATGATCAAGCCATTACTTGATATCATCATATATTCCTAATTTCGATCTTTAATAATTAACAACAAGATCTTAAACTTAGGTTATGTTATTAAACTAGGCTTCATCGTAACTCGAGACAACTCTCAGCGTTATTAAACTTAGGTTATGTTATGAAGGTATATCAGAGCCAATAACCATAGATCTTGATACCAAACTATATCCGAGTCACTACACATTTCCAAGTAATAAGGTTATACTTTAAAGTGGATTCCGATACCAACTGTAGCATCCCCTATCCTAATTAGGGTGATACCCAGCCTGACCTAACTAGGCTACAATACACCAGCCAAACACAATTAGAGTAATAATATAGCAGTCCTTTATACTTGATAATCACACCTATAGTATATCTTATATCGAATAAATAATTGAAAATGCAATAGTATTAAATTTTTTTTGATAAAATCAAAGATATACTGAATCAACATAAACCTTAGTCGTAAAATCATATCTTAACCCTATTTACAAAATATTAATTCAGTACAATAAATAAATAGTAAGGATATTACTTCACTGTAGAGAAAACTATAAACTCTTAATCTTCTCCGTTTATTAGTCGAAGCACATGTTGACGACCTGAAATGTTAATAGGGCGATGAGCGCTCTAACTTACTCAGTAAGTGATGCTCGTAGACGTTTCAATTATCGAATAATATCAATAAATTAATGAATAGAAATATGAATCCAAAACATGTCTATTCATGTATTGAAATGATATAACAATAGATAACATAATGCATGTTCATGGTCAATTGTAACTGTACTAGTGACTTGAATTTTTATTTGTTTCTTTTGCATTCAAAACAAGAGTCAAAGACTCCCGTTAACTTGAATTGCGGTCTACATAACCTCACACATTGACTAACGTGTAATTTCTATGGTGTATCCAGGAATAGCGTAGCTACCCACTCCGAAATGAAAAGTAGCAATCGGTTAGCATCACAAATCTGAGGGAAAGGTATTGGTTGGCCTTTGAATACCTCGATCGTCAGCCTTAGTCAGATTCCCCCATTGCATTCCTCTTTGAGATCACTTTTTGATATAAAACAATAAGAAAACAACAATCAAGTGGCTCAAGGTAGTTAAAGGGAAGGTGTTGGTAGATAAGCAACTACCTTCATCGTTACTCTAATTCGATTCGCCCGTCGTAACTCTTTTGAATAATTTCTCATAAAAACTAGTTCAAGTTCAAGTTATAGTACATTGCCCCATTCCCATTCCATAATGTTTTATGAAATAATTATACTAATTACGTTGCATAATTGATAAAAATACAAGTCTCACTTACTTGCGCAGAGTATTCCTAACTTTATACGTACTTACACGCATTTCGAGATTTGCAAACCTTTCCCCGAAGACCAAGAACCTAAAATAGATTGATTATCACCAGTTTGGGTCTAATATTCATTAATTAGAACCCTTAAACCGGTCCTAATTGAATCTGAAATCAATTTAGCAAAATTTGGGCCAATGTGACTGTTTCACGCTTTACGAGGTAAAAACCCCCTATAAAGTCTCGCACGAATCCTGGATTCTTTATTTTTCATAGAAATTCATCAATTTCTATTTATTTTATCAAAATATAATTTTCCGGGACTTTTCCTTAATATTCTAGGATTTTTTCTTCATTTTTCTAGCTTTTTAATAAAAAAATGATTTGGGCTGAACCAGGGCGAACTGGGTTTAGCTCTATCGAGCCGAATCGATCTAGTTCAAGGGCACAACCTTCCTTATTGAGCCCTTATAGTTCCAAATATTTTTTTATCTGATTGAACTGGGGTTCACTCCCCAATTCATTTTAGGAGGGGATCTCCTCGAGATACGTTTGGCCTATTTTGAGACACATCTTATGGCTAATCACCACTTTATTATTTAGGAGATGCGTTTGCATGCACCCCAAGGCATGAATAATCCATTCACTTTAACCAACATACAAACCATACACTTTCTAGACCCTATGCTACCGTATCTCGAGGTGAATACAATGAATAAATTTATTTGATTTAAACTTTAGGATTCATTTATTGATATATATATATATATATATATTATATACAACTATATATACATATATATGTTCACCTATGTATTTTCACACCAAAAAATTCATTGCGCGCCAATGACAACGTGTGTCATTGGCGCACACTATTATACGTCCCACGTGTGTCACCTTTGATCTCGCATGGCACTAGGCACCTACAAATTATTAATTATTTATTTATTTTCAATATATATTTATACAATTATATATATATATATATTCATATGTTTATAATTTTTTTGTGTACGCGAACGAGTACATTGGGGTGTGCATGCTACCATACGACTCGTGTGCATCACCCTTGACCCACACAAGGTTTTGGGCATCCTAATAATTTCTCAATTAATCAATTATACACCAATTAATCCAATTAATTACAATAAATACAAGTACACATCATACAAACACCAAACGTCATGCAAATCCACGTGCACACTAATCGAGGCAAGCTGGGTTTAACCACGAGCCTAACTCGGGTCAGTTAAAATTTAGATTAATACTAGTCATGTGCTTAAAGTAAGAGGTCATTACACTAATTAAGTCCCAGTACACTAGCCTGACTTAACTAAAGCTAGCATCCCATTCTCAATACCTAATAAACGCAACCTTTGCATCTCGATAATCGAATAATAATTAAAACAAAATGCAGCGAAATTTAAAACTTTTTTGATAAAATACAAGATATAAAAAAATTGACATAAACCTTGGTCGTAAAACTATATCCCAACCCGTTTTATTCCAAAATAGTAATTCAATACAATATATAAACAGTAGAGAAATCAATCAACCATAGAGAAGACTATAAACTCCTAATCTTCTCAATTCCTAAATCGAAGCGTGCGTTGATAACCTGAAATGTTAATTGGGAAATGAGGGCTCCAACTTGCTCGGTAAGTGATGCTTGTAAACGTATCAATTATCAGCTACTATAATAAATAGATGAATAGTTATATGAATTAAAACATATCTATTCAAGCATTAAAAATGGTATAACATTACATAACGAGATGAACTCAAAGATCAATTACAACTGTATTCATGAATTGTATTTTATTTTTATTTTAGAGTTATAATTTTGTCTTATATAAGTATATCTCTGTAAAATCCATATGTTGACCGACATGGGGTTCTGCCAGTGGATTCAAACGTAATCGAGCTATCAACTCTTAATAACTGGAGAGCCGTATCCTCATCCACAAAACCCCATATTGATCATCATGTGATTCTGTTAATGTATTTAAGTGTAATTGAGCTACCAGCCCTAAATTGACAATAAACTACTAAGGTAAAACTTCATCCTACTAAGGATGAAAGGGTGTAATCCATTTTCATTCTAACCTTTTCTTTTTATTAGAGCAAAGGGTGAAGTCCATTTTTCAACATTCCTTCACATCCCTCTATCCTGGTCCATCTTATCGGCACTTCTGAGCATTTTCGCATTTAAAAAATATAGTCAAGTAAATGTACATTGCCCCATTCCTAGTCCATAATGCTATATGAACTAAAAAAACTATTTACATTGCAAAATAGATAAGAATACGAGTCCCACTTTTGCCGAGCTTTCTAAACTTTATACCCACTTACTCAACTCCTGCAAATCCATAAATCTTTTCCCATTTATCAAGAACCTAAAATTGATTGATCATCATCAATTTAAGTTTAATACTCATTAATTAAAACCCATGAACTATTCTCACTTAAATTTAGAACCAATTTGTCAATTTTGGGTCAATCCGACAATTTCACATTTTTTAAGGTAAGAACCTTGGTATAAAGTCCTGAACGAATCCCAAATTCTCTATTTGTTTTATAGAAATTTTTAATTTTTATTGATTTGGCCCTAAAATACAATATTTTAGGGCTTTCCTATTTTCTTGAATTTTTTTCAATTTCTAGCATTTTATTTATTTTTAATGGGAATATGGTTTGGTCTTCAATAGGGCCGAACTGGGTTTGGCTTAATTAAGCTAAACCAAGCCCAGTTCGGGGACCAACCCTTTCTTCCTTATTGAGACCCCTATCTTTGCTGCAAATCGATTTCTTTTTTCTTCATTTAGGGTTTAGTTTAACCCAACCCCTGGGCATGTTTGGGTAGGGGAGACGACCCCTTGTCGTCTCCTTCCTTAGAGCCCTTACTCCATCTCCATCAAACAACAATAGTAACAACACAAACAACAACAACAACAACAACAACAACAACAACAACAACAACAACTACAACTACAACAACAACAACAACAACAACAACAACAACAACAACAACAACAACAACAACAACAACAACAACAACAACAACAACAACAACAACAATAACAACAACGCCAACCAACAATCAATAACAATATCTCTCACTTTCATCGATCATGGTTGGTTTCCATCTCTATCTGTCTCCAATGATCTCTCCTTCTCCTTGCCTCAATTTTGATTTTCCACTATCTCAATTTTTTTCTCTTTTGATTTCCTAGTTTAAAACTACAGTTAAGGCAGTGTTCCTTATTTGAGATAATGCAAATTTTTTTCAAGATTCGCATGCATGAGTCTTTAGGCCAATCTAAAGGATAGGTTCTAATAGAACATTCTTTAAATTAACACCGAATTTGACACATGTATACACATGCACATTGATTTTTTTGGCGATGTGGTTGCACGAATCTTGAGGCGTGGATAATCTCTTCGAATCATTAACGTCACTCCATTCACTTCCTCGACTCAAACGTAACATGTATCTTGGGGTGAATCCAATCTATAATTTTATTTTATTTATACTATATGGTTCATTTATATATATATATATTCATATATATATAACTATACATAGATAAATACATAGATAACTATGTATTTTGCGCCTATAAATTCGTCGTTCAAACCAACGACTGACAAGTTAATAATTAGACACATTTTATTGTGTAATTTAGGCTTATTTCAGACATAAATGATGATATTATACTAGGAATTGTCTTCTTTTTGTGACTTTAGGCTTTAAATAGGAGAATTAAGAAATGGAAGCAAAAAACAAGAAGAGCAAAATAGTTAGCTGGAAAAGAAGCCCAATGATTAGCCAACAATCTGGAACAACACTAAGAATTGCTACCTAAATTAGTAGTAGGAAAAGGCCAGTGAATTCACAGTGAATTCGAGAATGAACTAGAAATCACCGGTAGAATCGGTGGAGTATTTAGAGGTAAAATCGGTGACTTGCTCAACGATTTGTGTATAAGTTAGGAATTGCTGAAAAATCGATGAGGTCGGTTACAAATTTTTTAGAATAATATGAAGATATTGAGTTTGTCAAAGATATATATGTAAAGAGACTATAAAAAGACCAGAGAGTTTTGATATAACTCTATCTTTTTGCTCTTCTTTTGCTATCCTTTTGCTCTACATTATTTCTATTGTCTACGTTTGAAGATACATTGGGGCTTTGATTTATATTATGATATCTATTTATTCATTATGACTTTTAATTATATTTATGCATTATTTATTTCTATCATGAGTGAGTAGTATATCAATTCTAACAAACCTAGACATGTAATATATTTTGGATTTTGCTAGATAGTTATAATTAAGGGATGATGCACTTAAAGATCTTAATCTATTCATACATGTAAATCATGAATTGAAAAAGTTGTTTTGCATATTAAAACTAAAAGAGATTAGTATTGCATGCATAGTTGCAAATGTGTCATGTGGTATTTTCATTATCACTCTATGTCTATTGTTATTGACAACAATTATAGAAGTAGTAACTAGAATTAATCTATAGGGCATTTTTTGAGTGGATGTTCTAGGTGATTCTAATTTGCTTATTACGCGGCTTCAGTTAATATTGGCTTTGATTATGCATTATTTTCATTGAGTGTAATGTTATTGTATTTCTATGGTGTTGTGTTTTATCCAATAGGGAGATTTACAATGATAAGAAAGTGGCATCTCCATTGAATTTAGAAAAATCAATAGCTGGCTAAAGGCTATCAACCTATTATGAATTATGATTGAATGATTCCAAGAGTCCATATGTTTTATGATTATAACTATGATATGAAGTGATGTTATGTTCTAGTGTTTGAAAGCAATCGAAGTATATTATATGATTTAGTAGGGTTTGTTTAGATGTTTCTTATTTATATTGAATTAAATTTGAATATTTTTTAGTTTAGTTTGCGTTTGAATTGTTTAAATTAGTTTAGTTCGTTTGGTTATTTAACTTAATAGTTATAGTTTTTAGTAATTTAATATTTTAATTCCCGTCTAATTAGATTAACTAAATTAAGAAAAACAAAACAAAAACAGTTTCCTTTGAAGTTTGCAAAATCCCTGTGGAGACGATATCCCATTGACCACTACTACAAATTAATAGTAAAACACGGGAAATTATTGTGCACGCTCGACATGTGTCAATTTTTGGCTTCATTGACGGGGATTTTAAAATATTTTCTAATGACTCTAGACGTTGTATGGTCTACACACTTCGTCGTGTTAATTCAATAGGACTCTTACATCCGTTTGATACTGAAATAGATAGAACTTTTAATCGGAGTTTAATACAACAACAACTTAGATAAAATTTAGCTAATAGGATGGAAGACAACAATAATGATATCAATGATAATGTCATTAATAAAAACAATGATTGCATAATAATAATAATAATAATAATAATAATAATAATAATAATAATAATAATAATAATAATAATAATAATAATAATAATAATAATAATAATAATAATAATAATAATAGAGAACTCACTTTTAAGCAGGCAAATCAAAATGATACAGCATATGATCTTATTTGCATAGCATACCCCGATGGATTTTATGAATTTGAACTTAGGTCTGGATTTATTAGTGCTTTACCTAACTTCTATGGTAAGAAAATGAAGACCCACATAAACTTATAAAAAGGTATCAACATAAAGTTAATAGGATAAAACAGAGAGAAGGTACTTTAGAACAAGACAAACTTAAGGCTTTTCCTTTTACAATGAAAGATCAAGCACAAGAGTGGTTGTTCTATCTCCCACAAGATTCAATAACTACATAGACTCAAAAGTTAAAAGCTTTCCTATATGAATATATGGATGCCTGGAAAATTAGTTCCCATAAAAGGTAAATCACAGTTGGGAAGATGAAAGACAATGAAAACTTTAAGAAATTTGGGATAGATTCCAAGGACTAATCTCTTCTTATCCGCAACATGGATGTACTTAAAGAGCTTTATTATAATATTTTTATGAAAGATTTAATCACTTTGAATAAAGACTACTAGATACAGTATGTGGTAGATCTTAATTAGAGACAACACCTACTTTAGCAAAAGAAGCAATTAATTAAATGGCAAAAAAATACAAGCAATATGATAAAAAGGCTAAATCCTCAAGAAAGAAACTTTATGAAGTGGGTAATCAGAAAAATAAAGCATTTGATAATAAAATAGATGAATTATCTAAGATGGTAAAGTTGTCAGTTAATGATAGATCTAATCAAATTAAGGCTTATGAATTCTCTAATGAAGTTACACATCTTACAGATGCGTGCCCTACTATACAAAAAGAAAATACTGAAGAGTTTAATGCAATGATGAGTCATTATTTTGGTCCTCCAAGAAATCAATACAATAATACTTATTATCCTAGAAGTTTGAGTCCAGATCTTAGCTATGGTCCTCAAAATCAAAATTATAAAACTTATAGACTAAGAGCTCAGATACAATCTGCACCTAATCAGTAGCCTCCACAAGTTACTCAACCTAATGAGATTAAGACTGGTACTACTATTAATGAACTAAAAAACTAGTTAAGTCAAACGAATTTACAAATAAATAGGTTAAGGACTCAATAAAGTAGTCAAGCTAAAACACCTGCTCAAGCCAATGTTGCTCTTACTAATCAAGCACAAGTTAATGCTATATTCAGTGATAAGAAAGACACAATTATAACTGGCTAGACGTTTAAATAGAGTAATAAAAAGAAAGTTCATAAGGCTATAATAGAAGAAGAAGAAGAAGAAGAAGAAGAAAAAGAAGAAGAAGAAGAAGAAGAAGAAGAAGAAGAAGAAGAAGAAGAAGAAGAAAAAGAAATAATGGCTAATGCATTCCTACTAGAGAATGGATGACTGAACAATTGAAATATACACTTTTTTCAAGAAGACTGTACTTATGGTATTTAGCCATAATTGAAGCACATGAAAAATCTTTACAAAAGTCTGAACTAATTGATAAGAATAAAAATGATAAGATCTCTGATAATTTGAATGAAGATATGTGTTTATATTATGCAATTCCACAACAATTAGCTGATGATAGGGAGGAAGAAATCAATAAAGACATTCTTGAAGCATTTAAGAAAATAGAAATCGATAAATTATTGATGGAATCAATAAATTAATTTTCTAATATTGATGAAGTTTTGAAAGAATTCTCTGAATCAAAGGATAAGTTTTTAGAAGAATATAAAGAAAACTTAAAACAAAAAGTGTATGCTTTAATGAAAAAGAAAATATGCGAGAAATGTTTTGATCCAATAATGTTTTGAATTCCTATCATAATAGGGATTCATTTGATAGATTTTGCTATGTGTGATCTTGGAGCATCAATAGATTTTGTGTCACTCAAGTTATATGAGTCATTGAAAATAAGTTTTTTGACTGATACACCTATTAATCTTACTTTAGCTGATGACATCATTATTAAAACCTATGTTTTACTTAAAGTTTTTTAGTCAAAGTAAATGACTTAATATTTCCCAGTGGCTTCTATGTAATGGAAATGGGAGACTCAATTTAAACTCAGTCCCCATCTATACTTCTAGGAAGACCATTCCTTAAAACAACTAAAATAAAACTAGACAAATTTGAAAGAATAATGTCTATGGAATTTGAAAAAAATTATCACTTTTTGTTTCATTAATGAAGGCATCTGTGGAAATTCTAATAAATATGATAATGAACAAACTAAGGATAATGAATCTTTAGAATTAAATCATCAAAAGCTAAAATAGATGCTGTTAATGTAGTAACATTGGAAGATGGAAGTGCTAAGTACATGAACAAGGAAGGTGAAGATACTTCAAATGAAAAGAAAATAACCCATGAATGGAGGGTTTTAGCAACCGAACAACGTTGAGAATAATAACATGGATGAATTTAAATCTATAAAAACTAAGAAGAAAAAAGAAAAATCCAACAATTGTAAAGTTTGATGATCAAGAAGATATTTATATATATATGTATATATATAAACATAAAGGTCAAATGGGATGTATAAATGTATATATATATATAAAGGTCAAATGGGCTTGGTACTTTAAAGCTATTTGTTATAAATGTTTTAGAGAAAACTACATGCCAATTATTTTTTTCCTTCACACTCGATTAGAATTGGAAGTACTTGCTTCCAACAAGTTACTCTACCAAACGGTTATTCAGGAAAAATAATAGGTGTGGTTGCTAATGTACCAATTCAAATTGACAAGTATATTATTCACACAAACTTTTGGTTATGTCACACTTCATTAACGAATATCTTCCATTAATCCTAGGACGACCCTTCTTAGCCACTTCGCAAACTGTAATTGATACTCTAAACAAGACAATTACTTTTCGAGTACATGGCCGAGCAATCACTTTCTTCAATTACACAAGAATGGACAATCCTGCACTTAAGTTCATAGAACTAGTATAGAACAACATTGTTCAGTCGAGCCAACAATAGTAGACAAAAGTGCTTTATGAGAGGTTTTTTTAGTTTTAGTATTAGGATTAGTCAGTTATTTTAATATTATCTCAACTTTTGAATCTTATAATAGGGATATTTTAGGAATTTAATTCCAGAATAGTTTCATGTAAGGAGGTTGATTGAGCCATTTTATTTCCTTATTATATTGTTTTATGCATTAGTTTTTATGTTAATTAATATTTATGGTAATGAAATAGATTATTTAATACATATCATAGTTAAATTCTAAAGATTTTGAGTATTTCTACCTTTATTGAATATATATGATAATTAAATGGGACAATCAACTTTATTGAAAAAATAGAAAAAATAGGCTGGTAATTTTTTAGCAATTCTAGTTTGTAATGGAAATTGTTGAACTGGAAATTGCTAAGAAAATTGGAATTATGCAGAGTTTTTTGTGCAAATTTGAGTCAGTGATTTCTCATTGAATCAAGCTTATAACTAGAATTTGCTGGACAAATTGCTGAGTTACGGAGGCTCATTTCCAGAGATTCTTTTAGCGATTCCTTAGTGAATCCACTTAAACCCTGATTCTCTAAGAATGAATTCATGTTTTTAAAAATAGAAACCACAAATTGCCACATTTAAACTATTCACACTCATATAAATTTGCAACCTTTTGATCGGGAGACCAATTCTCGACTAGATTCAACCTTTTAAAGCTTAATTTTAGTGTATTTAAGTGATTCCTACCTTAATCTTCACACATTCAACCCAAAACTTGGTGAGTTTTGAGAGTACAGAGCCACTTACGACTTGAGCAAGGGAGTTTGGACTGGAGCTTGGAGGAGTGTCATAGAGAACAATTTTGAGTCCAATGCACGAAAGAATCACTTTTTAGGAGGTAATCAATGAAAGCCCTAACATCTTATGGACTAAAATTTTGGTTTTTAATCGATTTTGGATTGATTTTTAGGTTAGGAGCTCAATTTCAAGGTTTTTAATATAAATAATTTTGATATCGAATGATTTCTATTATAAAGCTAGTATGGTAATGATGTGATGATTTGTTTATCATTTTGAACTCTCGAACAATTTTTTGTCTATGGCGAATGGATCAGATTTTATACGCAAGAAAATTTGAGACTAATTTTCAATGAGTTTAGGGATTTTTGTGAATATTTATCGATTGATTTGAATGACATACAAATTTTGTTTTTCCCAAAGATTTTTATCAACAACTTTTATATAAATTTTAAATTTTCAATTTCTAAATGATTTTTTCGATTATTTCTCATTCTCAATAGATAAGTTAGAATTTTACGAAACACTTTTCCAACAAATTCGGTTTCAAATGGTTTTTGCAAGTTCATTCTTTACTTACAATATTCCGGATGGCCAAAGGTGGAAAGGATAAAGGATCATGAGAAGTTAGTAGATAAATCAAAATTAAAATCAAAAGTTTCCAGAATCCAACCCAAATCAATATCTTTCAACACACCTAGGATTAGACCACAAAGAGAACCTATTCCATATTTTTCATTTAGTTTCAATATCGAAGATTATGTGGAAGAGGAGGACGAGAGAAAATTGATCAAGTGATAGTGATGAGGGAGAAAAACTATGAACTGAGGAAAAAGAATTATGTCAATGAGAAGGCTAATGAAAAACTTAAAACTGAAATAATTATGGATAGTGAATTGATCTTAGAGATGGGGATTTAATGTGATGAACGAATTGAAGTATAGGCCTAAGATCGTAGATATCATAGAGTGTGGGAATTGGGGTTTATTCACTAGAGGATGTTCTTAGTGAACGGGGATGTGATGTCTTAATGAAAGAATCTTATGCCAACGCATATGGAAGTAAAAGCAAGACTGAGTACCAAGTTTGAGGGAGGACAATGGATTATTCCATTGCAAGAATAAACCTATATTTCTGATTATAGAATTTTCACCAAACATAAAATGATGAGTACCCCAAACCCGAATATGACATTAAATACCATTATCCTACTGAGAAAATAACGGGAAGTTTAAAGGCAAACCATGGAGATAGACTTCTTTTTCATATGGAAGTGTACACCAAGCACATAACCACCAATTCTCTCAGGAAGTCCACTAAAGCTTGGTGTTATGTCATCAATGCCAGCCTACAATCGAGCTTGTAGTGCTATGAGATAGTGAACTACAAAGTCGCCTTAGTTTATGACCTTATCATGGAATTAGGATACTTGGATGTTGGCAAAATCATTTATGAGTTGATTAGGAGTGCCATCACCCCACTAGGAAAAATGATGGACTTCTTTTCCATTTGATGATTATAGACTTTTGTTAGGAGGATCAAGTGAGCAAGGTAGCGCTTGATATGGATCTTTTACCAGAGAAGACCTTCATTGATGAGATTATAGAGAGATATGGAAGAGTGAATGGTTACGAAGACAACGAGGATGACAGTGTGACATCCGAGAACAACATACATTTGATTAGTTGGCTAATTAATTATTTTTGAATTTTAATTGGAAATTAAGTATCCGAGGTAGGACGTACGCATTATGGATGAGATATCATAAGTTTATATACTATTTTTGCGTGTTGCATGAATAGTGGATGTAATATACATTATGTTGTCGGGAATTCTGGGTGTGTTGAGTAGTATCCTCAGTTTGTCGTGCTTGGGGCTGCAACTGCATGTCTGAAAGGCACGAGTGAAAATAAATTATTAGTTACTTGAAAACTAATTAATCAAGTGTTAATCCCCACGTAAAGATTTGCCTCGAGTTTCATATCAGTTGGTGGTGGTCGAGGTTGGATTGAATTTGTGTTGGTGCAAGTTTGATTTAGTTTAACGAGAGAATGGGTCTATAAGGGTTCAATATGTCTTAGATAAAGTTAAGATCTTTTTGGTTTTAACGTGACCAAAACTAGTGTTATGAACATTTTATGAAGATGGACTATTTCGTCAAGAGTTTGGTTCAATTTGGTGAAAAAATTGGATAGAAAACGAGCGTCGAAAGCTAAAACACGTTAAAATAGGGGTTTCAAGAATTAATAAATAAATAGAAATTAAGCTACTAACAAGCAGATGGGGGTTTATGTATAAATATATATAAAATATCAAATCAAACATTCGTTTCATTTGTTTCAACGAAATCGATTGAAAACTTTTTAACCGAACCTTCTTAATTCGGGTTTACACTCCGTGACCTCTTGACGTCCAATTTTCGCCTAGTTTCTTTCCTCAAAACTGTAGAGCATCGTGAGACGATCACTTCGAGCTAAGTTTCTGTGGTGGAAATAAGGTATTTGGCCCGCAATTTGGTAAATTGTCAATTCAAGGCTTTTTTCACAATTCAATTTGAATTCTTGTGATTTCTCAATTTCTTTTGTAGGGTTTTGATATAAATTAGCAGGAATTGTTGAAAATAATGTATTGAGTTAATGTGCACCGATTTGGAATAAATCCCACTAGCATGGGTTAGGGCTTTGATGAATTGAATTGATGTGATTTAGTAAATAACTATTTGGAGATGTTTTTAGAGTTGATAATGATTTAAATTGGGTTTTTGGATGAATAGATTATTAGTTTTGATCCAATTTGACTCCACGGGTTGCGAGTATATTTTGATGTTGGATCGAGTGGTTTTTTAGTGTTTATTGCCAAATTTTGAAGATTTAATTGTGAAAATATTGATTTGGAGAAGTTCATAGTTCAAAATAAAATATAGTTTGCCTAGTTGACAAGCCATATTAGAAAATTCACGGCTTCTCTTTTGTTGATTTGATTTGAGTGTTCTAAAATCCCATGGAAAGTATGACATGAGTATAACAAGTTCCTTTTAGATCATCATGACAAATATTGAGGTTTTCAAGGTTAAAAAGTTACCCCAAGTTGGCTAATTAAAAGCCAGTTGAAACAATTATATAAATTAATGTTTTTTGAAACTATTTTAAACATATTTTGGCTATAATTTTCATTGGGTTTCGTGATTTGGTTTCATTGTAACTTGACTCATAATATAATTAGGTATGCAGGGAAGCTACTCGAGCTATTTTCAAGGTGATTCGACACTTTGAGAACCTTGAAAATTACTCTCAAAGGTCGTTTAGTTGAAAGTAAACTTTACAATGATCTTTACTATTGATTGAGTATTTTTGTACCTGTAATCATATCATAGTCTATATTGTATTATGTCATGCTTGGTCATGCATAAATAGAGTGAATGAGGGGGATAAGCTTGTTTCAAAGTCTGGTTTAATTGAAACTAAGTTTCGGTTCGGCCTTTACCCCATCTAATGAGACTAGCAGAGTCTAGAGCCGACAAGTTATCTCTGCATTTTATGATCTCTTAAATCTGTCTCTGTACTGTTTTTGGTAGTCAACGTCAGATTATAGTTAGGAGACAGTGATAGAGCAGACTGCATGTCATTTTGATGCATTTATCTTAATGTTTATTAGGAATTGCAATTACATATTTCCATGTATCAGACTAACAATTGCAGAAGTAGAGATCAATATAGTAATTTACTTGTTTGACATCTTCGAATTATTTTTGATGGTGTCAGATTTTATATGAAGACAAGGGATGAACGGACAAGACTCAAAGATTGTGGTAATTGCTTTCAAAAGTTAAACTAAACTAAAGTTGTAAATTGTATATATATATTTTTTTGGGATCTTTGGGGTGCGTATAAGGCGTGAATTTTCATTGAATGGTTATAAGAGTCTCCTAATCTAGTGTAAAGTACGTTAAAAGGTTTTGTTTTCAATTTTGGTCTATTGGGGATTGTCAAATTGTAATTAAGCTTGCAGAGACACAAAGTTAGTTTAATAATGGGATTTTGATATATATTATTAATTGCGGGGAGTTATGAGTCCTTTTAGGCCTTTCCCCAATTCTGTTGTCTATTAGGTGGAAGGTTTCTAGCAGACCATATTTAGGGGATGTGCTGTCAAACTTTTTATAAAAACACGGAGAATAATCCATATTGTTTCCTAATTTGCTCTAATTCAACAAAACATGAATAAAGTTTCATCGAGGACTTAAATTTAATTTTGGAGCTTTATTAAGGATTAAATTAAAATTTCTTTTGAAGCTAAAGTTAAAAGAAGGGATAGGCTGACTAGATTATCAAAGGATTAAGATAATCTAGGTCTATCAGTCATTTTAATGACGAGTGGGCTGAAAGAGAGAGAAATGACTTAGATAGCCAGAAGAGAAGTTAAGCAAAGAAGGAAAATCAGACATGACACAAGAAGAATCTTGGAGGAGATGTCTAAAGCTAGGAATGATCCAAACGTGGAGCAGCCTACTAAGGATTATGACGGCCTATATATGGAAGAGTTGGAGTTGGCTTTCATGGGTGCAATTTTGCACAATCAAATGACTACTTTTCGTAATTAAGAACAGGTGTTTGAGAGCTAGAGCCTTAGCATAAAGCATTCTTACAATGGAGCATATGATGTCCCGTAGATACAAACGTCGAGGAGGTGCAGAGTTTTATGTACAATCTACACAGATGAGATTACCACTTAGTTGTAATATTGATGTTTCGACATTGCCAGGAATACCACCTTTACGACCTTGCTGTGAGTTACTAGTCCCAGAGGATTGATCTAGTGGAGGACGATGATGAAACGACTTTCAAACGCTGACATTGATTCCCTTATTCTATTTTATGTTATTTTTTATCTCCGAATGATATTGTGTGAGCTTCTTTATGTGATTTCGGTAGTGGTGATATATTTTGTGTTTCTTAGTGGTACTTTTTGGTGGTACACTATGTGATACATTTTATTTAGTGCTTGGATATGATATTTATAATACACTTGATATATAATGGTGATATCTATTCATTAAATTTTCATGCATTCTGTCTTATTATAATTTTAAATTAACTTTATCAATTTCTTGATTGTCAAATTAATGATTTTATCAATTCTTTTATACTTCACGTAGTATGTTTGTTATGTTGAAAATTAGACTTCATTTTAAAGCCTTAAGGACAAGGTTTAGAATGCGTTTGAGGGTATTTTAGGTGAAGTATGACATTGATGGCAATGAAAGCTAAGAAAGGTAGAAGAAAAGTTCATAAGTACTTTTAATATGATATTCATGTAAGTTGACGAAATTTTTCAAATTTCTTCTAAACTCAAGTAAGTATAATTTTCATTTTACTTTATTTTTAGTTAGAATCATAATGAAAATGAAAATATTTTTGAATGGAAGTGATGTTTTTACCACCCAAGTGAATTTTATGATAGAATGAATCATTTTTTATACCATTTTTGATTAACTTTACTTGTTGATGTGTACATTAAGGGTGTGTTTAATAGCAAAGAAAATGAAAAAAATTGTGGAAAATTATGTGTTTTTTAAAAAAATTGCATTTATTGGGTCATTAATAAACTTTGTAACCGCATAGAAAAAATTCAATTTTCCATTTTTCCTTGTTTCTTTTCTCTTATTTCGGCGTAGAAATTAGAGATTTTTTGCGTGTAATGAATCAATTTTTTACCACAACTCGGATTCCTTCTTCAACAAGAACTATTCTACCTAAGTTGCAATCTCTTCTCAAATCTCTACCTTTATAAACACCAACGATCTCCTTTCAACTCTTACTTTTGCCTCTGCAGATCTTCTCCTCTTCAAACGGTTACTCTCTTAATCTCATCTCCCAATCTTCGCCTCCCATTCGCTGTAGCATTTCTGCTCTGCAAAGTCTCAACCTTTGCTGTAAAATGAGATTAATTTCGAAGTATTTGCCTCTCAATCTGTCTATTCCGCAAGCCATAAAAATTAAGGCTCAGTTATGAATCTCTCTTTCCTCAATCATGTTGTTGGAAAACCCTTTTCTTGGTCCATGTCGTTTATCATTGAATTATATATCTCTTACTGAAATTTTATGTTTTGGGGTTTGGGGGGGATTATTTGTTTCTTTGATTGTGTGTGTTTGTTTTTTTATGATGATTTTTTATTTGCTTCCTTCTAAATGATCTCCTTCAAACTCAAGAATTTGAGATTCTCAACACTTTCGTTCTCAACAATTTCAGTTTAGCGTTATTGCTGGTGTTATTGTTGAACCAACTTATTGGAGTTCAAAATTCTTGGAAGAGTTTGAAAGTGTGCAGAGGTAATATTCTTCTATTTATTGTTGTTTTGGAAACAACATATGTTTCTTCCCATTAGTTTATGAGATGCTACTGCACAACTTTTTCTTATGAATTTTTGGTAGGGGTGCAAGTGCAACCTCTTACTAATTGTTTTGATGTCTTTGAAACGTATGTCGCTGCCTACTTTGTGAGGTATCAATTCATCCTTTTCTGTTGTAGAATTTGAAGGAGACTTGTTTTGTCATCTTTTCTTCTATCTTTGATTTTTGAATATCTTTCTCTTGAAGTTATATGTTGCCACATTGAAGTTGGCACTAAGCATGTAAAGTAAGGGCCACCTTTCTAAACTCTAAACTGACACCTATAAGGTCTCAATTAGAGGTGGACTAGAACTCCCTTTCATTAAGAAATCTAGAAAAAAAATTGCAACTATAAAAAGCTCACGAAGGTTGAGCTTGATGTTGGTTTTGGGAGGTTATTTTGATTTTGAGTAAATAGTAGTGCTTTGAATAGAAAAGAAAGTATCATGAAAAGTTGAACCATTCAAGGTTTTGAGAAAGTTGTCCATTTTCATTTCCAACATAAAATTGACAAATGAAAATTAATACCTCTTACTGTCCTTTCAGAGTATGATTTTGTAATGTCTTGCACATAATGTGTTTGATTGTATGGTTTTTTAATAATGTTATCTACACAAAAGTTTGCTTACAAGTGAAATATTCTACGCCATTCGCAAACCAAAATTTTGAACAAAAACAAAAACTAGTTCATAAGAATTCAATTTTTATGTATCATCACTTATGGATTTTTTTGGGAGGGGGATTTCGTTATTCGATACTCGATACAAAAGAACACAAGAGTGGATGAAATTCTAAGAAATTTTTTGAAAATGAGTTGTGGAATTACAACTATATAAGTAAATTCACCTAGTATTGATCGAGTTATAGATGGGCAGTTTATACTTGAATTACCATGAAAGGAATGCGTCGAAAGAGTTGTTACTCTCTTGGTTTGGCCTTATAGTGTTAGCTAGCTATTAATTGTACTAGTTGTAATTTCTAGTTTGAGTTATACATTGTACTAGTGTACTCATGTTTAACATTGGTAAATAAGCATATAATCAAACTAAATCCTGTTAAAAATATAGTAATTATCCTAGCTTTATCAAGGAATGCATGTAAATGATGCACATAACATGATGTACACAATAAGTAATGTAAGCAAATGTAATGAACCCCCCTAAAGTATCACTCCCAAAAATACATAGAGATACATCGGCCTGGTATGAACTGGTCACAAGGCAGAAGTAGAACAATAATTGATTAGATAGTCTCCTTAGCTTGATAAAAATTTCATACAAGCATTTCCCTTCAAAGAGTGATAAACCATCACCAATTTATATTTCAATTTAACTCAAATATGCAAATGTTCATCTTATGATACAAGTCAGTCCAACACCCAATCTCCTTGAAATATTAGTTTAATAAGTTATGACCTATCAAAAAGATAAGAGAGAACAATTTTTGACCTCTTTTTTTAAGACGAGGTGCACTAGCATTCTTCAAAGAGATCAAGCTGTTCATGATCCACCTTTCTCGGAGTATGAAAAACCAAATCAATAAGCTGATAAGTGGTAACCCCTATGCTTACTTTGGAGACAACGAAATTGAAAGAAATTAACAAATGGCTTTTCTTCTTTGGAACAATAAAAAAGGGAAAGTGAAATGACAATGACACCCAAACTTTCTCAAACATTTAGATTCATCTTGTGTAACATTCTGCTACCACAGTTTTTGGGTAGTATTGCAATGACTGATTTATCTGCACTAGAGATTTTGCTAGTCTCGCTAAATTTCTAGTAGTGGAGATAGAATTAACTCATCTTTGAATTGAAGTAATATTTTTGTGTTTTTAGCTTTTATTTCATTGCTTGAAAGTTTGTTGTTTGCAATCTTTGTTTTTGACTTTGAATGATTAATTCTTTTGTAGAGTTTGATGTAAACAATTAGGTCCAATTTGAAAGAAATGCAATATAAGAAACTCAACTATTCTGCTCTAGAATCCTGGTTACTATCAGGCCCAATTTATAAAATTCTAGTAGAAATAATCCATGCCTTATAATTAATTTTATTATTTTTTGTAGTAAATAAACAAATTGTACATTTTTAGAAGAAATTATCCGTGTCTCATAATTCGTGTTATTATTTTTTTAAACAATGAAGAGAAGTCACTCCCAAATAAAGAAGAGAAAGATGAGGTTAATCATTCATCATCTAGTGCAACTCGTATGGGATCAAATGGCTAGAAGATTAAAAGGAAGAAGAGTAGTAACGTTGATGCTATCGAGCAAGGACTAATTGCAGCTGCCAACAAACTAGTATATGCATTTGCACACACAAACTGTGCACATCTTCAGAAAGAGCTTCGTAGTATTCCTGAACTAAGTTGAGAAGACGTAATGCATGCCATGCTTTTTATTGGGAGGTGAAGTTAAAGATGCAAATGTATTTTTTCTGTTGGATGAAGACTTGAAGAAAGATTGGGTGATTTTAGAATTTAATTTATAAGTTTTTTTAAGAATGCTAAAACATTATTTATTTTCTTTCATTTATGTTAGTTATCAATTAATTAACTAATGATTTTTTTTTGAGTTCATTAATGGTTGTGAAGATAGTCATTGCCGATTCAATTTCGGCGCGTAACCTTGATTAGTTGTCCATTTGATTTAATTTCAGTCTGACTTCATGATACTGCAAAAATGAAACAAAATTTATTAGTTATCAAACAATAGAAAATTGAAAAAAAAAATTCTCGTGTGCAATCAAACAATAATGAGAAAATTCCTTTAAAAAACTATCTACAGAAAATTTGCTGAAGTAAATACTTTTTTTCTCATTGAAAACTTCTTTGCTATCAAACACACCCTAAGTTGAATATCATGTGTTATTCATTATAATGGGTAGAAAATTGAAACAATAGTGCAAGATGAATAAGACATATTTCTTAGTACCTTGTGATACAAAAGTTATTGATTAAGTATTTATTATGGCATATATAAAGAAAGTAATTATCCACAATTGAAAGAATAAATGGATTAGAAGCATATATAAAGAAAGTAATTATGCCACAATTGAAAGAATAAATGGATTAGAAACCAATGAAATTCTATAAGTTAGAAATAATACTTTCTTCAATTTTAGTGGATAGTGAGAAGTGTTAACATGAGTTTACAAATATATAGAGAGTCCTATAGATTCCAAAGGAAATGGAATATGGAATCTATAGTGGGAAAATGTGAGAATGTCCAAAGGAAATGGAGCATGGACTCAAAAGAAAAAACAAGAGAAATATATAAAAAGGAAATAATTGGAATGTAGTAGAAAAGAAAGTGAGAGATGAAAAATATCGATGTTCATAAACTCTTAGAAAAAAAGATTTAGCTCGAGTACTTTAAGCTAGAGTTGAATTATGTATTTCTTAACCTAATATGTTTTAATGACATGTTCATTGGTATCTTGGTAAAATCCTTATTGATTTTTATTCTGGTACTATTATAAAGTATTTTCTAAAATTAAAATTAATCTAGTGGTTTTTATGTCTTGAGATTCTATACTAGTTATCGTAAGCTTGATGCTTGTTAGCGGAGATTGCGAAAACCTATGTTATATATATTGGCATTGGTAATGAACTCTAAGTTCTAAAAGATGTGCATTGGGTGGTTGAGTTATCATTAATGGATATTTTATTTTGTCTAAATCATTCAATTTTATCATTACTTTCATTTACTTGTGGGGTAATATGTTCTCATTTCGAAATCACTTCTATTTTAAAATTTATAATTTGTAAAGTTAAGATGAATTAATTTGAAATCAATATATAAAGAGTGAAAAGAGAATATGATTTAGAGTATTCATTTGCTCGGGACAATAAGGATCCGAGTTTGGAGGTATTTAACAAGTCAATAATTAGACACATTTTAAAGTGTAATTTAGGTTTATTTCATACATATATGATGGTATTACACTACGGATTCTCTTATTTTTGTGATTCAGGTTTTAAATAGGAGAGTGAAAAAATAGAAGAAAAGAGCAAGAAGAGCAAAACTGTAAACTGGAAAAGAAGCCAACAAATAGCTAGCAATTTGGATTAAACTAGGAATCGCCACCTAAATAGGCAGCAAGAAAAAAATAGTGAGTCCATAGAGAATTAAAGAATGAACTAGAAACCCCCGGCTAAATATCTGGAGTACTGAAAGATAAGATTTTGTGACTTCCTTAATGATTTTTGTATAAGTTAGGAATCTCTAAAAAATTGCTTTGGCGGTTACGGGTTTTTAGATTAATATGAAGAATTTGAGTTTATCTAAGATATGTATAGGTAAGGAGACTATAAAAAGGCAAGAGAGCTTCGGAATAAATCTCTCCTTTTGCTCTGCATCATTTCTATTGTCTATTTTTGAAGATACATTAGAGCTTTAATTTATACTAAGGTATCTATTCGTTCATTATGTCTTTTAATTATATTTATGCATTGTTTATTTCCAACATGAGTGAATAGTCTATAAATTTCAATAAGCCACAAAAATGTAATATGTTTTGGATTACTAGATAGTTATAATTAAGGGATTATGAACTTAATGCTTTAAATCTATTCATACACGTAAATCACTGATTTAACAAGTTGTTTTTATGTATTACAACTAAAGGAGATTAGTATTGCATGCATAGTTACAAATCAGTTACGTGTTATTTTGATTCTAACTCTTTGTCTATAGTAATTGAAAACAATTATAGAAGTAGTAACTAGGATTAATCTATAAGGCATTTCCTGAGTGGATGTTCTAGGTGATTGTGTTCTCAGTTGTTTATTACATGGTTACAATTAATATTGGCTTATATTAGGCATGATTTTCATTGAGAGTAAAGCTATCGTAATTCTATGGTGTTGCGTTTTATCCAATGGATAGATTTACAATAATAAGAATTTGGCATTTCCATTAAATTTAGAAAAATCGGTAGCTGGCTAAAGGTTATCAATCTATTATGAATTATGATTAAATGATTCCAAGATCCCATGTGTTATGGTTATAACTATGATATGGAGTGATGCTATGTTCTAGTATTTGAAATCAATCCAAGTATTTTATATTTTTTAGTGGGGTTCTGTTTATTAAAGTTAATAGTTATAGTTTCTTATTTTTTAATATTTTAATTCCCATCTAATTAGATTAACTAAATTAAGAAAAACAAAATAAAAACACTTTCCTTTGAATTTTGCAAAATCCCTGTGGAGATGATATCCCATTTACCACTACTACAAATTAATATTAAAATACAAAAAATTATTGTGCACACTCAACACGTGTCAACGACCATCTTCGGGCGTGCCCAATATTGTACATCTGCCGTGTGTCACTTTCAACCCGACATGTCACTAGGCACCCACCAATTATTAATTATTTTGAATATATATATACAGGCTTATAGTCATGCGTTTATTATTTCGTCAAGTATGCCAACGAGTACACTCGGGTGTGCACGCTACTTCGTTACCCATGTGCGTCACCTTTAACCTGCACGGTATTAGGCATCCCATAATTTGTTGATTATTCGCTTATAGGCCAATTAATCCAATTATTTCCATAATTAACAATACAATCTATAAAAACATCAAATGACACACAAATCCACACATACGCTAATTAAGACAAGCCGGACTTAACCACGAGCTTAATTTGAGTAAATTAGAATTTGGATTAATGCTAATCACTAACTTAAAGTAATAGGTCATTGCATAGGCTCCACTCATATGCTCTTTGAAGCTATTTTGGTTTAGTAGTGATTACCTCACCTCCGATTTCACGACGTAGACTTTCTATTAAGTAATGTGTCTGGTTTTTGTTAGTGTCTACTATACCACTGGCATACTGTAACAGCTGTAGATATTGGCCAATATATTTTATCACGGTCTCCATTGGACGCTGCGTCCGAGACTGGAACTCAGCTCTCTTTTATCTCATAACTGATAAGTTAATAGTTAGACACGCTTTATATCACATTTTAGGACGATATAAATGTGAATTACTATATTACACAAGGTCTCTTGTTTATATTATTTCGGCTGATAAATGGAATATATAAAGAAATGGAGTAAAAAAAAGATGATTATGAAGGAATTGATCAAGTGGAAAGAGTATGCAAAAAATCATCAAGTGAATGAAACAAATTGGATTTCATAGCCATCGATTCCTGACCGATTCCTATACACCTAGAATTGCCACTCAGATTAGAGGAAATAGAGACCAATTTCCCAAGACTCTCCCAACAATTTCACTTAAACATGAATAATTGAGGAATCGATGGGGCAGATTTCAAGAATTTTAGATAAACATGAGACGTTTGAGTTAGTTTGGATGTTTACTACCTAAAATACTATAAATATAACTCTATGGTTATGAAATCAGTTGCCTGTGAGTACTTAGATCAATATTTCATTGCTCTAAGAGCCATAGTTTATTGTTTTTGTTTATTGCTTGATTATTCATTACTTTATGAGAAGATTCGATGATTTAAAGAATTTATTCTAGTGGTATTTATTTATGTCTTTTATTTACTTTGTTGTGATGTTATTTATGAATATGAGTGAGTAGTTTATCAATCTAAACAAAGTCCGAACGTAAACTAGATCCGTTTTGCAATGTCGTTATAGTGAGATGATTATGTGTTTAATGCTTTAAACCAATCATATTCTTTGATTAAATGATTTAATAGATTATTATTTAAGGATTTTAATAACGAACTTTTGATAAGTATTTAAACTTATATATAATATTAGTTTAGAAGCATAATTAGCCTAAATATCCCAAAATGAGCACGCATTGATGTTATTTATGTGTTTTTAGGCGTATAAGACATAAAAGAGACAAATGATTGAATTCATTAAGAAATGAGCTAAAAATACACAAAACTGGGTTTTGACGACGTGGAAAAGAGAGTTGGCGTTATGGGAAAAAAGGTGGATAACATGGGAGATGAAGGCATCGTGGGAGACCAAAAAGAGAAGAAAAATGAGTCACCATGATCGGTGCTGCAGTGTGATAAGTGATTATTTATATGTATATATAGGGTTAGTTTACTCATATATTTAGTAAAAGTATCCTCAAATGAGCTCTAAATTAGAGTATTATCGTATTTTCAGGGAGTTAAGGTGCAAAAGAAGGAATGGATAAAAACCAGGAAAAAACATAGCAAAAACCCACAAAAACGAACTTGTCACTATGGAAACACAAAGTGGTGCCGTGGGAATATAATGCATGGTGTGGGTGAGAAGAAAAGTAAGAAAATCAACTTTTAAGGTTCGACAGAGTGGCGATGGTGTAGAGTATAGGGGACAGCGCAAGAGTAGTAGCGTACATCGTTGGGATACCAGGGAGTGAAACGAAATGCATATTCAGTGTTGGCATAGTAGTGGCATGATAAGTTATATAAGGCACGGCGCTGAGGCAGCAAGCGACAGCGCCAGACACGCAAGAAATAGAAAATGGAGTTTTAATTAGAGTTAAATTATAAAGTAAAGTTTCTAATTATTATTAAAGAGTACAAATAGGTATTAAAACGTGGTAAAATGAACTACATACCAACCATTAGCCACCATTATAGTAATTTAACATATGTTTTACATTGAGTTTAATTGTTAAGGAGTTTACGTGAAGAAAACATTGAAGACTTCACGTTTGCAATTGAAGTTTGGTTTCATTGATTAAATTCAAGGTAATATTTATATTCATCCTTCATTTGAAATGATTTCCATAATGAATTATGATATGTGTTTTGCAATAAAGTGTGAGCAGTCTATTTATTTTAGGGATCAATAGATCCTGTAGTATGAATGCTATGCTTTGAATATGAATAAAAAGTGATAATAAAAAATGCAATGGTTAGAAATTGTATTTAATGTGAACATAATGCTTTAGACATATTGGCCACATGTCTAATGAATTTAGGCTTTAGAAGTTATCATGGCCATTGAAGCTTTTAATCTGGACATGAATGGTACAATCGTAAAATACATAACATCGATATAGTTGTTGATTAGGGAGGCACATATAATAAACTTAGTTGGTTATGAATCCAATGATTTGGGAGTTAAAGCAATGTGGAGATTATATTATTCACATCGATAGGTGGAGTTCTAGTTTGCACATTAGAATCTTTTCCGTCACGACAGTTGGTTGAAGTAGTTTTGAAAGAAATTTGTCTTTTCTAATTAGCCATTGCACACAACATATTGAGATGTAAACATGAATACAAATTACAATATTAAATTACCTAGGTAGAGTTATGAACAAAGATATCCCTAATATAAGAGATCGAGTAAATTCTAAATTGATTTGTTAGATAGTTTAGTTAGTATAAAACCAATTAAACTGTGAGTTCCTTGACAATAGTTCAAGAAAAATAGGTAGTTAACAACTGGTGCAAAAACCTTTCCCTAAGGACAATATCAATGATTAACGTAAGTTCATTGCACTATTACTACGAGCTGGCCGTTATACTTACGATTTGCACATCAAGTTTTTGGCACCGTTGCCGAGGAAAGGTAGCCATTAGTTTTCATTAGTTAGCTTGAATAGTTGCTAAGTTTCATTTTCGGTACTATGATTTTTAGTTTATAAAAAGAAAAATAACAAAAAATAGGCTTAAGTTTTAGTTTGAATTTTTGCACTTGATTTTTTTATGTTTCCTTTTAGGGATACTTAGTGCATGCGTAGCAAGGGAGAGAAAGACCTAGTGCCTTATGACTCAGAGATTGAAAGAACGACCAAAGGAAAGAAAAGAAAGAAATCGAGATGGCTAAGGAGAAAGCTAAAACCCAACAACCGGGCCGCGAGAATAACCAACCCGCATGTGATCAAGTAGTGCCGGATAGAGTGCAAGGACAAAGATGACTTTGTGACTAAATTAAGCCAGAAGTTTAGGAAACATACAACTAAGTGATGAGGCTTCTAGCCAACACCTTCGAGTTCAAATTGAGACCATCTCTGATAAATCTAGTGCAAAATAGCTTATTCAACAGGTTATCTAATGAAGATCTTATTGCAAATGTCTGGAGTTTCTAGGAGAAGTGTAACACCGTGCACATCAGTGGAGTTACAAAAGTGGTGATCAAGATGCAACTTTTCCTATTCTCAATGGGTGGAAAAGCTAAATCCTGGTTCCAATGGCTGAATGTAGGGAGTTTGACTTCAAGGGAAAAATCAATGAAAGATTTATCGAAAAGTTCTTTCCCTTAATGAAAGTCAGTGAAAGGAAACTTGAGATTAATCAGTTTAAGTAAGAAGACACCAAGTCTCTTGGCGAGACTTAGGAAAGATTAAAAAAGATGCTCAAGAGATGTCTAGGACACGGATACGTGAAATGGGCATAATTCTAGAATTTCTACTATGAGATGAATCACAGCACGAGAACGCTAGTAAATGCTGCATCAAGTGGCTCTCTACTTACCAAGGATGAGGATGCAACATTGGATCTCCTTGATGTTATGTCTCAAGATTCTAGATCGGTACTTACTCCACAATATGGAAACCAGCAGGTGTCTACAAGATTGACTCACAATGTACAATTATGACATATCTATTAAATTTAAGTAGTTAAATGGCACAATTTCAGATAGGACACTAAGGTCCACAAGTAGCACAACAAGCCATAAATCACCAAGTCATGGTAGTTAACCAAATGAACATATAGTAGGGAATTGAGTATGAAGACATCAACTTCATGAATAACCAAGGCGACTGGAATAACTTCAAACCGATAGGAATAGCTCATCAAAAGTTTTATCAAGGATACGACAACAATAACCTGAACTTTTTTGATAGAATTCCGGATAATGCATTGAAGTTTCCTCAAGTCTTTGAATGACAAGTCCAATAGGGGAAACTAGGGAAAAATGAAGAGATGACTTCATTGAAGTCAATTGAGAAGTATTTGCAAGTGATAGACATGATAAATAGGGAGCGCCATGAGAAGCACGTGAAAGAGATATAAGAAGTGAAGCACTCTATGAAGAAGATGGATGATGAACAATCACAATCCATCAAGAACTAAGGGGACAAATTCGTCAGCTAAAAAATTCTTGGAACTCGTAAAATTAAGAAAGGTTTTTAAGTAACAATATTAGCAATCACATAGAAAATGCACATGCAGTCCAATTATGGAGTTGTAGGAAAACTAATGATCCAATGCGGTTAAAAGATATAATAAACGACACAAGGAAGCAAATCGATGAGCAACAACTAGGAGATGTAAAACACTTAGATAATGATACCGGTACTCAAAAAGAAGTAACACTAATAGAAAAACCAGAATTGACTTTAAGGAAAATAAGGGGAGATAGGCAGAAAAAAAACTTAGTACCAAGGAGAGTCATATTTCTCGATAATCCACCTCTAATAAATCCACCCCTACCATATCCCCAATTGTTAAAGAAATAAAAAACAAAGGAAAGTTTAAGAAATTTGTAGAAAGGTTTAAGAAGTTGCACATAAACATCTCATTGCAGATGCGTTGGAACAAATGCCGAACTACACAAAATTCTTGAAGTAAATAATAGTGAAAAAATGCGACTAGAAGATTAAGAAATAGTGAAGTTGACTAAAGAGTGTAGTGCAATCCTACAAAGAAAGTTACGACCGAAGTTAAAGGATCTAAAAAGTTTTTCAATCCCATGCATGATAGGAGTACATTTGTTCGATAAGGTCCTGTGTGATTTGGGAGCAAGTATGAATTTGATGCCCTTATCAATGTTAAAGAAATTAGGATTGGGAGAAGTAAAGTCAACTAATATGAATTTGCAATTGGTAGATTGATCGGTGACATATCCAAAAGGAGTAATTGAAGATGTGTTGATAAAAATGGATAAGTTCATTTTTTCTCGTAGATTTCAAAGTATTAGATATGAAAAAGATTCGAAAGTACCATTAATTTTAGGGAGACCCTTCTGACCAACAACACAAGAATTGATAAATGTTCAAGAAGGAGAGTTGAGGTTACGAGTAAATGACGAGGAAGTCCTATACATATCTACGAAACCTTGAAATTCTCGAGTGAGGGAGCGCAGTGCAAAAGCATGAAAGTTAGAGATGTAATTTCTGATTGTGTTATTGAGATAGCCAAAAAGTATACACTAGATGAACCACTTGTGTAAAGTCTAGTCTAGAGCATAACAACAAGCTCTGCAATGAATTAAAAAGTGAATTCATTATCAACCGTTTAACTTAAATAGCTAATTAACAACTAGTGCAAAAATCTATCTCCGACAACAATATATGTGATCAACGTAAGTTGATTGCACTATTAATACGAGCTAGCCGTTATATTGGTGACACGCATATTACATCGGCGGCGCTGTGGGTGATAAGGGACGGTGCTAAGGCATGTTAAGTAGGGCGGCGAGTCTACTATATGAGGAAAAAGCGCACAAAGTGTTCGAAGCTGCCACGACGCCGTGGCATTACACACACAACGCCAGATCCTAATTGACAATGCCTAGACTAAAGAAAAATGGAAAGTTATAGTTCTATTTTGGGTGAAATAGTCTATTGTGGTTTCTAATTATTTTTAAAGTATCTTAGGAGTATAAATAGGAATTAGAACGTGGTAAACTCAACCAACACAACCCCTTATCATAGATTAACATATGATTACTTTATTTTTGAGTATTAATAATATTTGTGGAAGAGAAGACATTGAAGATTCACGTGTGGTGGTTCATGCATTGTTTTTATTGATTTAATCGAAGTTATATGATTGCATTGAATACCGTTGTGTGCATGTTTGTTTCAATGAAGTGTGAGTAGTTTATTAATATTAGGGATCGATGGATCCTATGGTATAAATGCTATGCTATAAACATGAATAGATTAAAGTTAAAAAGTGCAATATTTAGAATTTGTATTGATTTTGAGTGTAATGCTACAAACATCTTGATCACATGTTTGTTGATATCAGGTTTTAGAAGTTGTCATGGCCATTGAAGCTTTTAAGCCGGACATGGACGGTAAAACCATAAAATACATAACATCGAGATATAGTTATTGATTAGAAAGGTACATATAGTAAACTCAATTGGTTATGAATCTAAATATTTGAAACTTAAAGCAATTGGAGCTTACGTTATTCATACCGATATGTGGAGTTCTAGTTTTCACATTAGAATATTTTTCGTCACGATAATGGGTTGAAGTGGATTTGAAGGAAATCTATCTATTCTAATAAGGCATTACACACACATAATAAAGATGAGAAAATGAGTTCAAAATCATAGTATTTCATCACCAAGGTCCAGTCTCACTAAGCCCTAACTTAGCCTAAATCTCCTTACTAGGCATCTAATCCATTCAATTAACTTCAACCTCAAAATAATTTTGATTTCCACCCTTAGTAATGCTCAAAATCCTAATTTATATCCTCAATAAAACTCAATTCTAATTTTATTTTGTTGGAGAAAATTATAAACCCGATAGAGCGTTTTCTAAATTTTATAAAAATTTTAGCAGCATCTCCTTGAAAAGTAACATACAGGAAAATTCAACTAATAAACAACAGAATGGGAAGGAGCCTGAAAAGGACTCAACTCACTGCAGTTCACAGTATTTATGAATACGTTATGTCTAGTTCATCCCATAGACTCTAAGAACACGCAAACTGGTTCATCGACGTAGAAGTTATGAATTCTCCAATATGGCCTGTCAATTAGGCAAACTTTATTTTTTGAAATGGAAAAACTTCTTCAAATAAATATTGTCATGATTAAATCCTCAAAACTCGGTAATAAACACTACAAAATAACTCGATACTAAAATCAAATTATTTCAATAGCCGGTGGAGTCAAATTAGATAAAAACAAATAATCAATTCATCCACAAACCTAATCTTAATTAATATCAAATATAAAACATCTTCAAAATAGTTATCAACTAAATCATATTAGTTCAATTCTTCAAAATCCTAACCTACGTCAGTGGAATTTTTTCCAAATTGATGCAAATAAATCTATTATACCAATTCACAACAATTTCAACAAATTTATATCGAAAGGCAGCAAAATAAATAAAAAAATCGCGAGAATTCAAATTGAATTAAGAAAAATACCCTGAATTGAAAATTTAAGAAATGGGAGGCTGAATACCTTATTTCCACCATATAAACATAGCTCAAACAAATCGTCTTAAGATGCTCTATAATTTTGAGGAGAGAAATTAGGCAAAAATCAGACTTCGAGAGTTCGCAGAGCAAAAGATCAAGTTAAGAAGGATGAGTGAATGAAATTTTATACATTTTGTAGAAATTTTAGGAAATGAAATTGTTTGAGTTTTTGTTGATTTTATGTTTTTTATATATAAACCCTCAGCTGCTTGTCAGCAGCTTGATTTCTTTTTATTTACTAGTCTCGAAAATACCTATATTGACTTGTTTTGACTTTTGGTGCTCGTTTTTGACCTGGATTTTCAACGAATTGAACCAAACTCTCGACAAAAGGTCCATATCCATAAAATGTCCATGACATTAGTTTCAGTTACCCCAAGAATCTTAACATTGTTCATGACATTTTGAACCTTTATAGACCAATTCTGTTGCCATACTTAGTTCTCATTTTACAATACCACTAATGCGAACTTATACGCAAACCAAGGCAAAATCATCACATAAGGATTAACACTTAATTAATTTGTTTCCAAGCAACTAATAAATAATTTTCACTAGTGCCCTTAGACATGCACTTGCAACCCTGAGTATGACAAACTGAGGATACACCTCAACAACCCCAACTTTGCGACGAAATAACATAAAATACATATACTAAGCAAAAACACATAAAAATAAAAATATACCTTACGATCTCTGGTCCATAACATGTGGGTCCCACCTCAGATACGTAAACTCTAAATAAAATATGAAATTGCTTAATTCGTCACCTAATCAAGTTCATAAAATTCTCGGATTTCATAATTCTTCCTAACTAATTGAAAATTTCATCCTCAAAATTTAAACTTACAGGTTAATAACAAAAAGAGATATGAGAATATGATCTTTCATATATAACTTTTTTAATCGGAACTTATAAAAACCATTTCCGAGGTAAAATCGTTAAGTGGATCCGATCACTTTCATTATAATCGACAACTCAATGATATATATTATAAACATTTCAAATTTTCATTTCAAACTTCTTGGTTTAATGAAAAGTCATAACAACTTCTCAGTCAATCCTAGCATTATGTGAATTTTCGACGAGTTAAACTATCAACTTTGTGGAATATCCTATAACTCTACTTTTCTTCACTACTCATTTCATTCCTTAAATCCCATTTAAGCATCAATGTTTAGTATGATCTAACATATCTTGCTTTTCAATTAAACTATTTTCATTTTTAACTAAATACTATTCTATAAATCGTTTCTTTATCCACCGAACTCTGGTATACACAATTTTGTTTACTTTCTCATTACTGATTATTTCTAATTAGAATCATTGACTAACTAATTCTTAGACTAGTATCAGTCTAAGTATTTATTTAGTAATGCAAATAATATTTGAGTACGACATTAGATACTAAAGTAGAGTTGCCTATCTATCTAATCCATCACCATTCTTGCACTTATCAAAAGAAACCAGAAATTACATTAGTTCACCAATAACTATAGTTTTCAAATTATATTTCTCATCTCATAATAAGAGATCTAAATTTTTGATTCAATCACAAAATGAAACTGAACACATCATGCAACTCTAAGTTATTCTCTAAATGTCTACTAAAAATATCATTTAGATTTGTAGATTAGAAAAAGATTACCAATTCCAAATGGTCAGCCCATTCACTTAACTTTTCATTTGACTGGTTAGAAAATTATAAAATTTTCAAACTTCATCAAGTCATTCTCTATTCATGAGCTTACGAAGAAACTTAATTTTTTTCTCACTTAACAACCAATCTGTTTCAAATTGCCTTCATCAGGACTACGTTATTCATTATTTCTCTAATTACTGAGATTTCCCATTTCAATCATTATTGTTCGCTAAACTTCTCTTATTACCTAGATAGAGACAATTATTCTTAACTTGAGTAGATATACATTTCTAAATAGAGATATCGACATATTTCATGATTATACTATCACATTATAACTTTTAACTTATATCTCATACAAGTTACAAATATGTTATAACTTTTTGCCTCTGGTCAGTAAATATTTATGACTTTTCTCAATTTACGGTGGAAGAACATTCAATTCTTTAAACATATTAAGTAAGATACATTATACTCTATTCAATATTTCCAACCAATATAGACAATACTAACTAAGTTGTAAGTTGTTCATTTCTTTTCATTTTTCATTCGTATCTTCACCTTCCTTACATGCATCTTACATCAACTCCGACTTTAAATAACATACCACTTCAAAACATTACCACTAATTGATCACGTGGTATAGCACTACATTTGAACTAATATACATTATAATCCTTGATATATATTGTATACTACTTTGGTTCAAAACTTTCAACTTTTAGAGTTTGATTCCCTGTAAGATCCTTGTGAACATATAATAAATTCCATCAAACTAATAGTTTGACATCTTAAGTATTATCGGGACTCGTTGACTTGAAATGTTTTCCTTCCATACATATATGAGAAATTCTCGACCATTTATTTGCCTATACTTAAGCTTCCAATTGACTCTAGCGTAATTTCATAGACTCTTTTATTCTGACTGTCGCCAATTCCTTCGGTTATACGAAGGTAGGTGTGGCCCTCACACTAGTCTTCTACAATGTAAATAAATTGTGATTATGAAATGGAGTTACTCGGACTTTTGGTCATGCACAACTACTCCAATGCCTTATTTTGACTAAAAGAGTCTATTCGTGTCACTTCCAGCAGTAACAAGTCATCTCAATGTCTCCTTTTATTTTTTACATAACGTTTATCCCATTTGGTTTTTGTTCAATTTGGCTATTTGTACAAATAACTCATTCTTTGTCTCTTTTTAAAATTACCACGACTTTGCTCAACACCTAGGCTAGTTAAAGCTTGTTAGTCTTGACTGACAAACACTTGTTTTTTTCATCTCTTCTCTTTTCAAAAATTTAGCTAAGGACGATGTGACTTCTTAAAATCATTCAATTAATTAAGTCAACCTTAACTAATCTTTGTTTTTAACAGAAAGATTTTTTGTGAATCAAACAATTTTTTTGTTTGTTATTGCCTTAAGTTGTTTAAATTAGTCAGTTGCTTCCCAACTTTCCTTTTTTCTCAAAAAGAAACTCAGTACTTTCAAGAGAATGTAAGATATTAAAGTATCTTACTAATCATCAATTCAATTTTCGATGATCTCACTTGTCTGTTGTTGATCATTTGAAGAGATAGAGGAATTAGAATTTTTGATACTTTATTAAATTAAGGACTACTTAAAATCTTAGAGTATGCTATTGCAATCATCTAAGTCTTATTAATTTCTCACTATATAAGATTTATTACTGACGTCCTATATATATTTCTTACTGATACTCAATCATTACATCTATCTCTTCATTAGTTATGATTTGGGTGGTAGTGATAGACATCATAACTTAATTTGGTTAGAAATGAGTATTGGGTACTTTAAATTTCAGAACCCAACTACTTATATTTTATTTAATAACTAATACTAGCTATTTTCATACCATTTCCCCAATCTTAACTTTTAACACATTGATCTTATCACTACACCGTTCATTTTAAAGGTAGCCATTTCATTGACTTTTTTTTGTAACATCACCTAATCCGGTGTTAACAAAGATTTCTGTTAATTCGTGTATTTCCATTCATTTTATCATTACTTTACATAACTTAGAACAACTAAACTCAATGTTACTTTAGATTAAGCACTTGAGTGAGAAACTATAAAAAACTAAGTACTTCTTTTTAGAAGTCATTTAATTATTATCAACCGTGGTTCTATTCAACATTTCACTTTGTTACAGAAAAGAGACATTACCTTTCTTTATAGTATTATATTTTAATATAAATCGACTAAGACAACTTGACTGATTTTATCACAATCACATTGTATTTACTAAGTCCAAACTTCAATTTTTACTTTTGAAACCACGTTTCTAATTTTTCCTTGTAGAGATTATTTTTTAGAAACAACTCGCAATTAGTTATAATTTACACCAATCTTTCAAAGAATAGGTCTTTTCGAGTTACTAATTCAACAGGTATTTGACCTTATTCTAAAACTCAAGATATTTACTATATTGTGCTTCCCATAAGTGTCGACTTTATTTTTTCATGTTTTACCAAATGATTCTCAATTATTTGAGACTTAAATTAAGTCCATTTTGGTACTTTCAAGGGCGTTTTATAATTGTAATAATTTGATATTTTTAATTTTAAAGAAATCCATGCGTGGTACTTGCGTTCTCGAATCACTTAGATGTCTTTCTCAACCATTTTTCTATTGGTTTGCAACTAATGACTTTCATCAGTTGTAAAAATACCGAACTACTTACAACACATTTGTGAATTCAGACTTCCCGAGTCTATTTCAGTTCTAATCTCGCTTAGTTTCATTTCATAAGTCTATTCTCTTTTTTACCCTCTGTTCATAACTTTACTCGTCATTTCATATGAGTTAAGTATCAAAATAATAAGGAGAATAAACGTCCTATTGCATATCTAGTGATAATATAATAATATATAACAAACATATCATAATAACAACGTATTTTCAACTCACAGATACTACCTAACCTATCACGACCTCATTACTGAACCTTGTTCCTCAAGAACAACACTTAAGCTCATGTAATGTAATCCAAGAGCCGTAACATAAACTTCCAGATCGACTCAATCCTAAACTAAATCGCATGTCATTTCTTACATTTCCTTGATTGGGCCTAATAAAAGCTCTGATACCAAGTTTATTAAGGCCCATCCCACTAAGCCGTGACTAAGCTTAGTTCCCCTAATTAGGCATCTAATCCATTCAATTAACTTCAACCACAAAATAATCTTGATTTCAAGCCTTAAAAATGCTCAAAATCCTAATTATATCCTTAATGAAATTCCATACTTGTTTTATTTTATTAAAGCAAATTAGGAAACCATACGGAATGTCTTCCGTATTTTACAAAATTTTTGGCAGCACCTCCCCTAAATGTGGCTTGCAGAAAAACTCACCTAATAAATAATAGAATTGAAGAATCTGGAAGGACTCACAACTCTCCTAGTTCACAATATTTATCAATTTAAATAATTTAAACTAACTTAGGAAACTTTCATAACATGTTCGAGAGTATTTCACGTCCTACACTCACCCCAAAGCCTAAAAAGATATACATATATAAACAATTTACAACAAGAATTCACCTTTTGATTTGCGAAACAATCGCGAAAATCTTCAAGTCCTGTACGTTCTTCCTTTTCTTCACAGAAAATTTAACATAATAAAAAATAACTCGAAGATGTCGGGTAAATAATCTCCTACATTGCCTAGTACTCCAGCAAATGTTAGTCTGAATACATGGAGACATGTAATTACATTTCAAAATAACAAGAAATTTATATAATAACGTGAATTCCTCTGTTTTGTTTCCTAAATATACTCGAACGTCGACTTCAAAATATAGTACAAAAAGGTACTTGGAGTTCATGAAAGGCAAAGGTAATTTGTCGGAGTGGATTTTTGAGGCAGACGTGTAAGTAGTGATCCACATCTACTATAAACTTAGGGCAATAGATGCAAAGCATGGCTACTACTAACTTAGGGAAATAGCATACTATACTCCGACAACATCCCTTTCTATCAATGCATGCTCGTCAAAAAACTTGCGTGCCTTGGGTCTTCCATTTTTCAAATTATCTGGTCAGGAAACCTAGCCTCGAGTCACGCCCATGAACCGTAACACTAACAAGCCATCGTCTGAAATGACATGAATGCATGACCAAGAATGATGTGAAATGCAATGTAGACTAAACATAAATGTAGGTACAAAGATAAATTCCATAAATAGTAAAGACAACTATAACATTTACTAACAACTAACTAATTTTGAGCCTAATTTTTTAGACTCTCGGAGCTTTGGATCACCATGAAATATGTTCCAATAGCTTCTCTGTATACCCAATTATATTATGGGTCAAGTTTTAAGTGAAACCAAATCATGCAACGTAATGAAAATTGTGGCCAATATACAATTGAAAATAATTTCCAAAAATATTAATTTATATAACTGTTTCAATTGGCTATCAAATAGCTAACTTGGATTAACTCTTTAACATTGAAAACCTCAATATTTGTCATGATAACCCCAAAGGAACTTGTAGTACTCATGTCCTACTTCCCATAGACTCTAAGAACATTGAAATCAGATCAACACTGAAAAAGTTATGAATTTTCCAATATGGACTAACAAGTAGGCCAACTTTATTTATTTCAAACCAAAAAACTTCTCCGAATCGATATTTTAGCAATTAAATCCTCAAAACTCAACAACAAACACCACAAAACCACTTGATACCAATATTAAAATATTTTCATAGTCCGCTAAGTCAAATTGGATAAAAAACAATAATCAATTCATCAAAAAACCCAATGTAAATAAATATCAAGGATTCAAACATTTAAGATATTTTAACAACTAACCATGGATATTATCATAAGGTAAACATGCAATCACTTAAAATAAAATAGCAAACAAAAGCCTCTATTTTATTGACAAAAATTATAAGATAAATAATGCTTATAGATTGACCTAGGGCACATGCCCCAACATATCCCACCTACACTAGGGCCAATCATTCGTGTAACTAATACCAAATGACCTAACATGACCATCATATTTTGCTTGTAGAAGAGCCTTTTTTAAAGGATCTGTAACATTATCATCTGTAGGAACTTTGCAAATATTCACATCTCCCATCTCAAAGAGTTATCGAATGAGATGAAAATGTTTAACTATAGTTTTGGATTGGGGGTGCGATCTTGGTTCCTTGGCCTATGCTATCGCCCCATTGTTGTCACAATACAAACAAACGGGGTTAGCAATACTTAAAACCACACCAAATTTAGAAATGAACTTTTTGATCCAAAATGCCCTATAGCTGCATCAGATGATGTTTTATACTGAGCTTCTATTGTAGAATCTGCCATTGTTTCTTGCTTCAACTTTTTCAGCTCATTGTACCTCCATTCAAAGTAAACACATATCCAAACTACCATCCGAAGTCATCTATATCAGTTTGAAACTAGCATATGTGTAACCATTTAAAATAAGCTTGTCTTCTTAACTTCCATAGAACAAGGACACTTTTGTAGTCCTTTTTAAGTACTTAAGAATGTTCTTTACTCATATTTAGTGACTCTTACTAAGAACAAACTGATATCAACTTGTTGCGGTCAACACATATGAAACATTGGGTCGGGTGCATAACATGGCATCATGATAGATACAATAGCTAATTCATATTAAATCGTATTCGTATGCTCTTACTCGTCATTAGTCTTTAGAAATTGACTCTTATTGAGACTTATACCATAAGATATTGGCAAAGACCCCATTTTAAAGTCTTGCATATTGACGTTTTGGTATACACAATGCTCATCTTATTTATTTTAACGAAACCAAATTCCTTAATTGCTCCCTCAAAATGAATGTTCCAACTTTTAGAAGCTGGTTTTAATCTATAAATAGATCTTTGAAGCTTGGACACCTTCCTAGAATTCTCAGGATGAACAAACCCTTCACGCTGTATCATATACACGTCATCAAGTAACTTTCCATTTAGAAAAGGTATCATGATATCCATTTGCTATATCTTATAGTCATAATATGTGGCTATGGCAATCAGAATTCTAATGGATTTAAGCATGGCTATAGAAAAAAAGGCCCATCATATTCAACACCTTGAGTCTGCCTTATACCTTTTGCTATTAGCCGTTCTTTATAAGTATACACATTGAGAGCAATGTCAGTTTTCTTCTTGAAAACCCATTTACATCCAATGGTCTTACCATCTTTAGTAAAATCAACCAAGTTCCAAACTTGATTATCATATATGGATTGCATCTCATAATTTTTTGCACTAAGCCATTTATTTGCCTCAAAGCTAGACACAACCTCTTGATAATTAGTCGGCTCCTTTTGATTCATAAGCAACATGTCATTACTAAGAAATCCAAATCTCTCCGATTGATTTCTTACCTTATCAGACCTTTGTGGGTCTTGTGATACTTGTAAATGTTTAACTAGTTTAAAGCTATATTGATCTCCCACTAGCGATTGATTATTTATTTGTGGTTCTTGGACTTTTTCAAAACTTACTTTATTCCCATTGTTGTCTTTTGAAATAAGCTCTTTTTCCTTAAAGACAACATTTCAAGCAACAAAAGTAGTATCCTTTAATTTCTTTAGGATAACCAATAAATACACACTTGGTAGATGTGGCTGATAAATTTTTTGAGATTTATCAACGTTCGAAAATCTCACATCCTCAAATCTTAAGAAAAGTCATACTTGGTCTTTTTCCAAACCATATCTTATATGGTGTTTTATGAACCGCTTTAAAAGGAACACGATGTAGTGTAAATGCAGTAGTTTCTAAGGCATAATCCCAAAAGAAAATAAAAAGATCTGCATAACTTATCATAGATCGAACCATATCCAATAAAGAATGATTTCTCTTCTCAAAACCACCATTCCATTATAGAGTTCCTGGGGAGTTAACTGTGAGACAATCCCACAGTTTTTAAGATGATCTTCAAACTCTTAGCTCAAATATTCACCACCTTTATCTGATCGAAGTGCTTTGATAGTTTTACGAGGTTGGTTTTGTGCTTCATTTTGAAATGCCCAAAACATTTCAAAAGACTAACATTTATGTTTATTGAGATACACGTAACCATATTTGCTAAAATCACTAGTGAAAGTAATGAATACTATTAACCTCCTCTAGCAATTGTGTTTATTGGACTGTATACATCATTATATACTAGACCCAATAAATCATTTTCCCTTTCACTATGCCTAGTAAAAGGACTCTTTGTCATTTTTCCTAGTAAACAAGTTACGCATGTTTCATATGATTTAAAATCCAATGAATCTAAAAGTCTTTCTTTATGGAGTTTAGAAGTGCATTTCTCGTTTATGTTGCAAAGATGACAATGCCAAAAATAGGTTTAACTTAAATCATTTGACTTGAATCTCTTTGTATTTAAATTAAGAATAGGAGTATCTTTTGACCTTTCAATGTTTAGAATATATAAACCATCACCCAAATCAACATTCGCATAGAAAAGGTCTTTACAATAAATATAACATTTATTATTTGTAATAATGAAATTAGAAACCATCCAAATCGAAACATGAAACTAAAAAAGTATTTTTGCTTAAGGCAGGGATATAATAACAATTATTTGAAACTAAAAAAAGTCCACTAGGGAAAGTTAACTCATAACATCCTACAACCAACACAGTAACCTTTGCTCCATTTCTAATTCGTAGGATGATTTCTCATTTCTTTAGCTTTTTACTTTTGATGACACCGTGAACATTAATACAAATGTAAGATCAACATTCTATATCTAATACACAGGAAACACAAGTAGACAAGTTAACTTCAATAACGTAAATACATAAAATAGTAGTTGCACTACTCTTATTTTTCGTTAGATATTCAAGATAGAGCTTGCAAATCCTGAACCAATGCCTTGGTGCATCGCAGAAATAAAAATTTCTTTCTTTTCCCTTTTTCTTCTAGGACTGTAAAGTAGAAGCAACTCTACGCTTGACTTGTTCCATAGGCTTTGTGATAGTCACAACAACCTTGGCAACTTTAGCCTTGCCTTTAGCTTTCTTTTTCATAGCCTTTCATTTTTGAACAATTAAAACACATTAGCAATGAGTATCTTGACATTTTGGTCAGCAGTTTTAAGCATCAATAGCAACTGTGAGATATACTTCTCTATAGTATTCATGTTATAGTTCATCACAAATTGTGAATAACTATCAAATAATGAATTCAGGATCAAATCCATAGCCTACTATTGGATAATAAGAAATCCAAGTATGTCAAGATGGTCAATATGGCCCTTTATTTTTAGAACATGATGACTAACTGAGACACCCTAAACCATTATACAAAAATGAAGTTTCTTGATTATCTCGAACCTTTCTTGCATAGCCTACTGTCGAAAAATCTCCTTCAACATCATAGCCAAGTCGTAAGCTTTCATGTGTTTCATGTCCTTCTAAAGTTCATGAAATATGGTTGCCAATATAATGCATGCAACATCGGTTGAGTCATTAACATGTTTAGTATGCGCATCCTTTACAGCTCTTAAAGCATTGACTGGTCGTTCCTTAAGAATGGGATCATCCATGACTACAACTTGCGTTCATGCTTAAGAACAATTCTCAAGCTTCTGAACCAATCAAGAAAGTTTGTCGTAGAAAACTTTCCTTTCTCAAGGATGGATCACAGTGACAAGGGATTAGAGTGATTTGGAGAGGCCATAGATCTACAAAAATGATTATGCAAAAGTTCATCTTAGTATAGAGGAATAGACTCTCACTAAATTAACAACTCTTTGAGAAACATTATGTTAATTTAAGGGACCAAAATCTATGATTCATCCAATTCCAAAACATCTAAGGCATGACACTTTGAATTAGGTTATTTAGGTAGGTAGCTTTTTATCAACTAAATCATATGTAACTTTTATTTTTTTATTAGATTACGACATCTCATGTTTTAGCATGTTTTATCTCATCTGGTGCCTAAAGCCCAAAATCGTTTTGATTGCTTTATCAAGTTTAGCCCTTTCAAATAATAGAGTAATCTTTACTCAACTTGCCTCACCAAGATAACACAATACACTCTTAGAGGCAGACCCATATTGATGTGATCGAATCCTTGACAAGTGTTTGCGAATGTATGACACTTAACTTAATATTTGGAAAAGGGAATTTTTATTTATTTAAGTGATCATAAATTAAATAAGATAAATATTATATATTACAATGCATGCATAATCACTAAACAAGTTATGAGATTTTACTGACTTTGACTATTTTTTTTGGACAAAGAATTTTAGTTTCGAAAATTGAAAATCACCTGAAATCTCTCATTATTTTAGTCAATCCAATGAAACAAAATTGACCCTTATTTTAATTTCAAAAAATATTAATTAAAACATTTTTAATTAACTTGGGCCCACTTCTAACTTAATATCTTATCCTGATCAAATTAAAATTTTAGATACTTTGAATCCTTATCCAATATGAATTTGTTAAATAATAGAATTATACTAATAGATAACCACAATAAAATATATGATCAAAACCAATTTCCTAGCTTGTTTCAGATTCTCTAGTTGTATAGTCAGTGTCAACAAAGTCCACTTAATTAAGTGTCTTCTGCTGATTCTTATTCATACAAAACAAGCAATTGAATCAAGACACGAAATATTAATCATGCATTCAACACCAAAATCATATTAAATTAATTATTTTAACATAATAATAGTTTCTATCATTGAGACATGCATAATTATTGAACAAAAATGAAGTATGTACTCAACACCAGAATTACATTAACCTAAACATGACTTCTACCATGAAAATATAAAATTCATATTTTTCAACATTAAAAAATATGTTAATTAAGATATTCTAAACATAAATTCTATCATTGAGTCAAATCATGTGTATGTGTCAAATACATGAATTAATAATATGCTTTCAAACCAATTCTTGATAGCAAAATCACATAACCTATTTGTCCATCATATATACATTAATTAAGATCATGTTTTCACAAATAAATCATATATACAAAAGAGAAAGCATGCAAATGTTTAATAGAACTGAGCCTAAGGCTCTGATACCTTATTGGGTTTTGGGGTTTACGCGCGCGAAGAATTCAAATACAATTTTTAAAAAACCACAACACAATCGAAAATAAGTTCCATTAAACTAGATCTGCAAAAGTAAAGCATACTTTAATTTGGGATATACTTATTTGATTGTTCGATCTTCAAGACGTTCAAGCGCATATCCTTTGTCGAAAATTCAAATAGTTACAGTGAGCACAATTTGAAGTGCTAGGCCTAAGAGAGATAGAAAATATTTTTCTTTTTCTTTAAAAATCCAGAGAACTCAAAAATAGCAAAAACAAAAATCTTATTTTGTTTTAGGGTTTAACCTCTATTTTTATGTGTAACTAAGCTCTCTTAAAAAACCTATTCCTAATACAATTATTGTATTAAGGTAATTCAAGCAAATTAGACAAACTCCCACATTAATAAGCTATCATATAATAAATCGTACAAGCTTTTATGTCATGAATTTTATCACATAAAATTCATTATTTTGGACCAATAGAAATTACTCAAAGACATTCTTTATGTGCGACCCAATAGGTTCAGGCAACCTACGTAGTGAAGCAAAATCATTTTGGTACACAAGTCATAAGCGATCTCTAGCAAGGGATTATGACTACCAAAGTAGCATGAATAGCAAAATCGATAAAACCTAATGAATAACATATATCATATCCTTGTGTTGTTCGATATCCTTTGATTGAACATAAGGCACGGAAAGTCATCCTTAATGTTCAATCGCACTAGTCTCGATCATTAAGTAGACTAAAAAACATTAAAGTGACATTGATCATATTAATTCACTTGGACTTAACCATTTAACAGTCTAACATATCTAGGGATCCACTGATATCTCTTTTTATACGAGATGGAAAAACTTTATGTTTATTACACACCTTTACATATTATTCACATGATAACTAATCACAAACTTAATAATCATCCAGTCAAAGATAACGTTTAATTGTGTCAAATTACCATGCTCCTAATATTGAAGTCTATTGTAATCTCATGACAAAGGACTAAATGATATACCTATTATGGGTAACACCAATTACTTAATCCATGCGATATTCTCAGAGTGAGTAAGTCTATTACCTTGTTCCTTAACAAGTACTCATGATCTCGACTTCATATCCTTATACGCATGATCATCACATGATCATTTATTAAGATTCATACTAGTCTTAATTCACTATAGTTCCTATTATAATGACCGACTAAGGACATTTATGATATTTCAACAAATACCTATGGATCTTATCTTAAGGTAAACATGCAATCACTGATAATAAAATAGCAAAACAAAAACCTTTATTTTATTAACAAAAATTATGAGATAAACAATATTTATAGATTGACCTAGGCACATAATCCAACTGCCAAAAATCTTAACTTTGCCCATGACATTATGAACCCTTATTGACCAATTTGGTTGCAATACTTAGCCAAAATTACACAAATTTGGACCCTATCTTAATCTCGACCATCGCTAACCGACATAAAGCTCGAGGTAAGGTCGTGCACCAACTTCGTTCTCATCTTAGAATACCACTGATTCAGATTCGTACACAAACCGAGGCAAAATCATCACATGATGATTTGTACTTAATTAATTAGTTTTTGAGCAACTAATAATTAATTTTTGTTCTTGCCTTTCAAACATGCACTACCACCCCGAGTATGAAAAATAGAGGATACATCTTGACATCCCTGAATTCGCAACAAAATACCATAAAATACACACACTAAGCATAAAACACGCAAAAATAAAATATAACTTATGATCTTTTGTCCATGATGTGCTGGTCCCAGCTCGGGTACTTAAACTAAAATAAAATTTGAAATTTCTTTATTAGTTGCGTAATCAAGTTCACGAAATTCTAAAATTTTACTGTTGTGAACTAAGATCTTCTTAATATAAGAGATTAAAAGTAATTTACATTGATTTGTTTGATTAGGTTTGTTTAGTTTAAAAACCAATTAAAAACGACTTCCTTAACAATAAAGTAATTTTTACTACGTAATAATGAGTGTATACACCTTTCTGCGAGGACGATATCTGTAATCAACATAAGTTGGTTACACTAATAATGCCATTGAGCAGTTATACTTGTGGCCACAATCTACTTTATATTACATTCATAGTCTAGAATGTGTATTATGATATTTGGATTCATTATCTAATCAAAGTAGTAACTAGGACTGTTTGAAAGTTGTTACCATTTAGATTCCCCAAGTAAATTTGAGATCTAAATCTAATGTTGAAGTGGCTTTCTGATGATGTTGGATTTAGTAGTTCGAAGTTCTCATAAATTGTAATGCAGTTTTCTTGGTAGAAGTTGATGTCTTTATGTATTTCAAGGGGTTAGCTTTATAAAATTAGAAAGTGACTTTTCCACTGATATTAAGGAGAATTAATGGTTGGCTAAAGGCTATTTACTTACTTATGATTAGAGTCAAATGATATATGGTACTTTATAAAGTATGGTCATAACTATAAAATTGAGTAGTATGTTTAGAGGTAAAACAGATTGATGATTCATTGTTCTAGATATTTGTTTAGAAACTTATTTATTATTGAATTGAGTTGATTTAAATATTAGTGAATTTGAATTGTGATAGTTAAGTTAGTTTAATTAGTTTAGTTAATTATCATAATACATTATAGATTGAATTAGCGATTATTAATTCTAGTTTTAATTAAATTAATTGAAACTCACATATTGACTTAAGTTACCTAATGATTGTGATAACATGCATCCCGACACATCAATGCTCCTTGTTTTATTTGTCTAACTTAGGGCACATTTATGTAAATTCAACTATAGGAATATTGGATTAGCTATTTTAAACCTCATCAACTAAATTAGGACTTATCAAATCACTCTCTAACTCAGTTCCATGTCGTAACACATCTCGAGGCGTGTCTCCGCTCGCTTACCAAACTAACAAAATACAATACTAAATACGTATTCCCAAGTATAGTGTACACACACACACATCACATTAGGCATCCATAACTCAAAAGTAATATATTTCTCGGTCCTCATGGTGAGTATTATAACCGTGCACCCGCTCTCGAGTCACGTAATGGGTCGGTAAGCCTAATTAGGGAATAACTTATTATTAGTAAATCTTACGCCATTATAATATGGTAGCATCACAGGAACACAAGATGGTTGAGATAATGGATGCCATTATAGGACAAAGAGCACTAGTATGTCCATCGAAGGCATTTATAATAGTCTTAAATTCATCGACTACCTTAGATTTGTAGTGAGGTATGTACAAGGTCGAAACTATATGGATTAGGATGTTCATTTTTAGCTTAAGCAAAAATGGGGTTTCTTGAAATCAAAACTATACTAGAAATTAAATGGGTATATAATAAACACAAATACCTAGAAAATGAAATTCATTGACTATAAAACTTTAGAACACAATATGAATTGAAATTCAAGGGATCAGATTCGTTTGTCAGTTTTAAAACATTGGTTTGGTAGTACTTTCCATAAATAGGCTTATAGTTACTATCACCACCTTGTTCTCTCATGTCAATGGAAGAAACGTGCGACATAACATCACACTAACTAGACTGCAAAACTGGTGTACGTGCTATAAGTATAACAAATAGCTTGTAGTAATAATGCAATCAACTTACATTAATTCGAATTTTTTCCTCAGGGAAAGGTTTTGAAGTAGTTATTAATTACCTATTTAACTTGAACTATTGTTTATGAATTCACTTTTTAATTGGTTTATATTTATTTATACTAATCTAACAAATCAATGTAAACTTTACTTGAACTTTAATATTAAAGATATCTTAGTATTCAACTTCACCTAGGTAATTTAATACTATGCTTTGTATTCATTTTTGCATCTTCTTATGTTGTTTGCTGCCTAATTAGAATAGATGGATTTCCTCGAAATCAACTTCAACCCACTGTCGTGACATAGAAGATTTTAAAGTGCAAACTTTCACCTAGTGGTGTGAATAACGTAAGCTCCATATTGCCTTAAGTCCCAAATCATTGGATTCATAACTAACGAAGTTAAAATATCTCCGCCACCCTAATAAACAACAATCTTTCTGTATTATGTATTTTACGGTTGTACCGTTCATGTCCAGATTAAAAGCTTCAATGGCCACGATCACTTCTAAAGCCTATGTTCATTAAACACATGTCCCAGATGTCTAAAGCATTATTCTCGGAATCAATACAAATTCTAACCATTTAACTTTTTATTATCAGTTTTTACTGCTATTCAAAGCATAACATTCATACCATAGGATCCATTGAAACATCTGTGAAGACTGTAATGTCTTCTTCACACAAACTCTTTAATACTCGAAAGCAATATAAACCCTATGCTAAATTACTCAAATGGTGGTTTATAGTTGGTATGTCATTAGTTTACCACATCCTAATACCTATTTATACTCCTTAATAACAATTAACCTGCTTTACGAGTTTACTCAAATTAAAACCCTACTTTCTATTTCCTTTATGCCTAACTCTATCATTTACTGCCCCAGCGCCGTGCCCTTTAGGCCACTACGCCGCCACTGCGCCAACACTCCATACATGTTTCTCACTCCCTAGAGTCTTAGCATTGTCACCTACATAGCCGACGCTGTCCCTTATGTACCACAGCGTCGCCACTGAGCCGAATTTCCAGAGTTCATTTTCTTAACTTCTTTCTCTCTCCCACGCTGTGCCTTTCCATCCCACACCGTGCATTGTAAGCCACAACATCACCACAACGTCACCAATGTTATACCACTTAAATTCTAATGTCTCACAATCAACCCCCATAATACTTTATTTATGTTAAAATCTACTTTAATAAATAAAAATATTTTTGGTGGAACAACTTGTGAGTTGATTTCAATTAACAAAACATTAAAATTATGTATTGTAGTACAAATGGAAGTTTTTAGAATCTATGTCTTAGCTTTCCATAATTATAAGGTTTGCGCAATTCTGATAAGAGTTGTAAGAGATATATAAGTTTTAACATAATGAATTAAAATAGTTTTAGATTCCAACTAGGTACTTCGTAAATTTCATTTCTCCTAAACCATTACTTCAAAACTAATGACTTTTTACTAAAGTCAAAAAACATACACTTGAACAACATACTAAAAAATGAGTACAATTTAATAAGAAATGAGGGAGTTATGCTTAACAGAATAGGACATTAGCAAAATTGTTAACTTAGAAATTTTAGATTCATCATCAAAATTGTAAAGGATTTTTAGACATGAAAACATTTTGATTTCAAAATATTTCAGTTGCAAAAATTTCTCCCCTTTGAGTTAGACTTCTAATGCCACCGGAAATGGTCCATTTCAATTAAAAATGTGGAAGTTATGACTAAATTACAAAGGCTGGTTCATAATAACAACATGCACAATTTCTTGATTTTGCTTTATAACTTCATAAACTTCAAAAACTCATAACTTAATGAAACCAAATCCAAATTTAGAGCATCTTTATAGTAAAATTAGTGGAATTTCACAAGGAATCCAAACAAGGAATTAGATTTTAAAAACAAAGAAATTTGCCTACTAAAATTACTAAAAAACTAGAACGGAACCAAAACTTACAATTATTTGTTAAATTTAATAAAGTGGTGATGAAGATTTGCTTACCTATCTATAAAGTTTCTTTAATTTGATCAACCACCTTTCAATTCACCAAAATTCCCCAATAAATTTGTTGAACTTTCACTCCAGAACTCTCTTTTCTCTCCTCTTGCATGAAATGCAAATGGATTTTGCATGAAAATCCCCTAACTTGTTTATATAGTGGTGAGATTAATCAATAACCCTAGATCTATTGTAAAAACCCATCACTATAGAAAATGTAATGACTCATACTAGGTCTTACAATCTACTAACTTAGTCATGTTAACACCCATTCATACACCAAGTGGCAGTTATGGTGACAACACACATCCTGAGGCTTTTAATGCTTGTTATTTAATTTTCTCATCTCAGGCCACATTATATACATTGAACAATAGGCACATTAAAATTTTTATATTAATCATATCAAAATAAATTAAAACTTATCACATCTCTCTCTACCATGGTCCAACGGCAACATGCATCTAGAGGCGTGTCTCCACTAGCGTGCCAAACTTACAAAATACAACACTAAAAAAATATTCCTGGTATAGTGTACACACATATATCACATTAGGGATCTATCACTTAAAAGTAATATATTTCTTGATCCTCAGACTAAGTTTTGGGACCATGTACCCATTCTCAAGTCACTTCACAGATTAGTAATCTTTATTAGGACTAATGCACCATTAGTAAATTTAGGGCCGTTCCAGGTTTCATTTAGAAATCTATGTCTTAATCCATTTTTAGGTTTTTGGTATTTGTTATTTTATCTTTTTTGAGACATTGATAAACCATAGTACCGATACATTCTTTTGGGTGAATTATGGTCTTCCTCATACTATGGATACCATTTTATTGTCCCTCATATGCCTGTTAGTATAAAATACCCGGACTAAAATCTCACAACCTATTTCAGTAGGAATCTCCAAGTCATTATCGACATTGTAATCCCTAGTCAATAATCCCTAATTCACTTCCCTTACTATATTGAAAATCTTAGGCTCGTACTTTATTTAGTTCTTTACATTGAAACCCCTCTCCAAAATTATTTTCATAATCTTACTAATGTCTTTCTTCATCCTAGCAAGGGCCTTGCATTTATCAAATTATTCGTTGAGAAAGGAATTTATGGATTCTCCTTAACTCTTCCTCTTCCTCCGACTCATCAATGAAATCTGAAAAGGTTCTCTTAGTGTTCTTACTCGATGATTGTTTATTGAAATCCCCGTAGGCATAATAGGTGTGAGTGAAACTTTTTATTTTGTTTTAAGTTTTTCTACTAATGCCCCATTTCCCCTCTCATCTCTTTAACTTCTACCTTTCCACTTCCGGCCGTTTTTCAAAATCAAAAGTCATAAGTCCAAATTACAGGTTAAACATGTTGATCATAAAAAATGTTTGTCTGAAATAACCCGATAGAATGCAAAAATTTACTTAAAAAGATAAATTAACTTTTAAAGTTAGCTCGAAATCAATAGTAAATTTAAAACTTAGCATCAAAGTTTTACCTCAATTACAAACTTAAAATCGATTTTCCAAATCTTTCGTAATATAAAATAATTGTGTGATAAATTTAAGTCATTTCTAAAATAAAACAGACCCCCAAGCTCATTTGAAACTCAATTTCAAACCAAGCACATATGCGAATTTCTTTAATAGATAAAATACCAAAACTTGAAAATATCGAATTTATAAACCAATAATAAACTAATTTATTGGAATCAATGAAATTATTTATTCATGTTAATAGAAGGAATTCCAATATAATGATTTTGAAATCATTTGAAAATCTAGCAAAAGTCCATCAATCCAAAATTTATTAACGTAAAGAGGTAAGGGTTTACTGTTATTACTTTCTTGAGAGTAAATCCCTCAAGATACATGCTCTTGAATTCTTCTTGATTGATTTTTCAAGCTCCTAGTTAAAACTCCTTAGACCCTTGGTTAGTTATACTCTCTAGAATTTGAACCTTTTTGGGTTGAATAAAACTAGAATGAGGTGGGAATCACTTCAATACATTCAAATAGAGCTTAGGAAGATAGAATCTAGGAAAGAATTTGATGTTTTGGTTGAAAGGGTGCAACGGTTTATATGTTTGAAGTTGTTTTTATGTTTGGAAATTTGTGGTTTTATTTTAAAAGTTCTTAATCATGCCTAGGGATTTAGGTTTTAAGTGGAATCACTGAGGAATCGCTGCTTAAATTAGTAAGATTAAGGCCCGGTGCCTCACTGATGCGGCAAGTGATTTACGTTATAAGGGTAAATAAGCACTAATTTACCTCTATTATATTTTCAAATTAAATTGTGGTTATAGTCAAGGATTTTGCTAATGATTCCTAATGTTATTCCAAATTGATGAGGATTTGCTAGGCTTAATTTACTATTTTTCAAAATAATTTCATGATTAACGTGTATACCATTCATAATAATTACTCGATCACTCCCTTTCATTTGAAAGTACTTTGGAGATTAAATTTCAAAAATATTTCCAATACAAGAGTGAAAAAATGAGCTACAACTCCAAATATGTTTTTGTGGGTTTTTAATATGTTTCTTCCCTTCTTCCTCAATTCCTTCCTTTACACCTTAATTCCCTGAACATTCAATAATACCATGATTTAGAGCTCATTTGAGGATATTTATACTAAATATTTTACTAAACTAATGATATATATAGTTATAAATAATCACTAATCAAATACTTTAAAACATAGGACTTCACGATTCCTAAGCAAAGTTGTATTTTACTAAGTCTCCTAATAACTAATTCTCATTCAATCTACATTTTTCATGGAGTATAACTTCAATCCCTACTCTTTTTCCTATAGACTTCATTATTTTCACATTTTTCCAACCATCAAATTCTCTGCTTCATTTCCTGTAGAACTTATGAGATTCTCTCAACATTTTCTTTATTTCTAAAACTCTTTATAGCACTTTTCAATTTCACTAAATCAAGTAAGTTAACTCCAACTTTTCATGTACAATGCCTATTTCTTCCCCTATTCGAACTTAGTCTTTATTTGCTTTGCATTTTAAAGTAAGATTCACACTTATTATAGAATCCTTAGATATCTAAACTTTTCCAGAAGAATTGTTATAATTTCTTACTTTTGTTTCATGTTCAAGGTTTTCCCTAACTAAAGGTTTGTAATCATGAATCCACACCATTGTTTGCTAAATTTCATTATTTCTTTTTCAAAACTCGAAACAATCTATTGAGTTTCATATCAACAAGATACTTGTAGTCTACTCATCCATAATTATAAGCATGAACATGCAAATGAAATAATTATTCATTAAATATTACTATATATAATATAATCTATAGTACTTACACATTCAAATAGTAAATAAAATGAAAAATTTATACACTACCATACTTTCCTCCTTCAAAGCTCCACATTAAAATTTAAACAATCATACCTGTAGTGTTTATCTTTATTTCCTAGCCTATCTTACCCTTTCCCAAAGTGTAGTGTAGTGATGCCTCCGAACATAAACCAAACCTTGTCCTCATGCTTTAAAAGTAAGCCTAAAATATGAAAACACTAAAACACAGAAACATATATAATAACACAAGTTATAATAAAGTATACTAAACATTAAAACAGGTGACTAATGAATGAAATACCCAAAATGTTAAAAATTAAATGGTATCAAAGTCACTTTCAACTCCACAGGTATAAAGGATTCCTATTACACTGACTTTAGAATTGCACGCATCATCATCGTCATCTGCATCATCAACTCCAGTATAAGATGGTGTTAATGGATGCTCCACCCTCTTGCTCTGCACCAAATACTGATTAAAAATGTATGTTGGTGCTACTGGAAATCTTAATGACCCATCAATAAGTCTCGACTGTCTACTCCACTCATATCAAGTTGTGTGTAGATGATGATCAACAAACAACAAAAAATTAAGCTCCTCTTTCCATCAGTATTGCTTTCTCCTATCCATATCATGCTCATATCTCAGCATAGCTGCATGATAATGTTCCATGTCCTCCAGGTATTGTCTCCTCATCTCTGTTATTCATAGCCTCTGCTATCGTGGAGTCAAATTCTTAGGTGGTGGTACAAGTGCTCATAGTGGATGAGGTGGTGGAAATACTTCAGGACCATCTAAGCCTTTCTCTCTTATCTCTAAGTTTTAAACTTGTAACCTTTAGCAAATACTTGCTATTGTTGCTCCTCGTCATCTTCATTTTCCTCATTTTCTAGCTTTTGGGCTCGTTATGATGCTGCTGCTTTTGCTACTGTTTCAACCTCTTGCAACTTGGCAAACACTTTGGCTTTAAGTCTAGCTCCCTCGACCCTCCCTTTTTCTTCCTCGGAGTCTGGATAACAAGGTGGTGATTTGAACGTGAGCATGAAAGGTTCATCCATGGTTGGTTGGGCCTCAATATCAAGTTCTCCATTATCTCTTAGTCTTACCCTGGCCTTTAAGCACATCTAAGTAATCAATATAGGAAACCATAACTTGTTGTTCCTTTCGGAGATGATGGACTCCTTCAGATTAGTGTGTATGATCTTCCAAAAAAATATAATCTTATAAAGACAAGCCAATTTTAGCTTGTTGATCTCACCCAACTAAGAAGTGGGGTATAGGGATGCAATAAGAAAATGTTGCCCTATCCTGTAAAATCTTCTAACAATCCACTTCTTAATGTGCTTCGGCACATTCTCAGCTCCTATGGCCCATCCTTCTTGTCATATGATAAGTAATGTTTCTTCTATGGCTCTAAATGGGTATAGATTATGTAATCTCTCATATAATCAGGCTTGGAAAGTCGATGTAGACTCATACTAGCTTAATTCTTATAAGCTACAGAAAATATTAAGTTGCTCATTCTTAGCCGTAAACTTTACATTAGCATATAACTCAAAAATAATCACACTCACTCCTTTAACTTCATTCGCCTAATAGTGTTGAGTGAGTTGCTCCCGATTTCGATGCCTAATGAAATTATTCACTTTTTATCGTACTTAGCCAGTAAATAAATTCCCCTTTCACAACTGAACTCCCTACATAAGATTTTCTCATATCTTCCTTATCCTCCCTACAAATGAAAAAATTAGGATTTAATAGGTCCATGCTCTTCTTCATTGTGGTTTCTAGAGGTGGATGCCTCAAAATATTTGCTCTAGTTTGCCTAACTTGTTTCCTTGTTCTTGTTATTTTACCAATTTCAAGCAACTAACAATAATGTAACGCAACTTGGTTTTCAAATCACTTAAAAATTAAAATTCATATAACATGGATCATGCATATGCCATGTAATGCAAAGCTATAAACTAAATCTCCATGGTTGATACTAATGCTCACATTCACACAATCTTGCAAAACCTATCTTACAACCTCAATTCTAAAACTACATACAATATTATCAAAATTTTCAAAATTTAAAGTATGACTAGATGAAATTGTAAATATACCTCACTGCTAGATTAATTTCCGTATAGAACACTCCTCCAAGTCTTCTCAATTCAATCCTTCTTATTTTTCGTACCAACTAGAACCTTATCACTTTTTGGAATCAAAATGAAAAAAACCTCAGCCCTAGCTTTGCAAATTTTACAAATCCATAATGCACTTGTTTCTTCACTCTAAATAACTTGGAACTCACTAATCTCCCTTGAAAATAGTTAAACTTTGGCTCTAAAGGGATGTATGGTTGGTGGTTGTGGTGGGATTTTGGTGCAAGTGTGAAAAATGAATGGAAAGTGGGTCACGAGCCTTAAAGTCAACCGTAGTGCCGTGCTGCCACCTCGATATTGTGGCTTATAGTCATGACACCATGGGTAATACCCATAGCATCGATCTCACAACTAATACCTTCAAGTATATTTTTCTTGCTAATTCTCCTCTAGCTATACTCCAACTTTTTATACAACTCTCACAAGGTATCGTGACTACGTAAAATCCATGAAAATATAAAAATAATAAATTTACCTTTGATTTGCCCATGCACCTTACCTTCATCAGTTTGAACTCCTCATTCCTTTTCACTATTTGATGATGTAGCGAGACATTTCCATTCCGGTGACTCTTCACCTGGTGAATGGTTTTTCCTACGCATTCAATGTAAATTTTTGAAAGTTAGAACTGATCACTCCTTAATTATAATTATTAAACTAAATAACTAATTACTAACTAAAATTCAAAACTTAAAATTTAAAAACCCCTAAGCTGCTTCCTTGTAGCGCTTAATTTAATGTCATTAGCCTTGCACCTTTCCACTAGTTTTGTCCTAGTCTAAATCGAGAAGCTCCATCTGCAAACTAGAGATTATAATATCATGCCCATTCAGATGTACTTCTCCATTGACAAAGACAACCTTCTCTAAATTATCACTCTCATCAATACTCATCGTGATCTTCATCTCATATGTACAAACTTGCTTTAACAGTGTTCGAGAATGGTTGCCAAAGTATGATAAACACATAATCCCCTATATTATGGTTCATGACCACAAAATTTGTGATGAATATAAATCTACATACTTTCACATGCACATTAAGAACTCTTCCTATAATAGGTATCAAATTACCATCTGCTACTTGTAAATTCATCGTATCGGAACAAGAACAATCGATCTTCAGGTCGGTACATATCATGTCCATGAGTGGCATGACATTGATCGAGGCTCACGTATAAAAAGTTTCGAAAACGATGCCCTTAAATGTTTATCGGTAAGATTATCTCCTCCAAATCTTTCTTTTTGATTGATTAAAGTCACGGGATGAACTTGATCTTTGGTTCCAATTTCTTTAGTACCGACTTGATGTCATTGCCTTGAGGAATTTCGTTGGAAGGTCCTTTAACTTTTTGGGCCTTCTATTGTTGCTTCCTTTTATTTTTCTTCAAGGCATTGATTCTTTGCTTCTTGAAACCATCAAGCTCATCTTGCCTCAATTTTGTTATATGCCCATGCATATCTTCACGCTTATACATTATTCTTCTTGTCTTGGATACTTTGTTGCCGTAGTGTTCATCATGAGAATGACAATCATATGTGCTTCGGGGTTGGTGACGTTGTTGCTAGGAAACTGTCATTATTTCCTCTAAGTTCAAGGCTTTAGCGAGTTGACGTATTTGCCTATCTAGATTCTTAATAGATTGTTATTACTCATTATCCATCCTTTTCATTGCTTGCTTTGTTCTTTCCAAGTTTTTCCCGTGCTTCTGGCCTCCCCTATCTCTAACTTCCATGGCTTGCAAATACTTCTTAATTGACTTCAACGAAGTTATCTCTTTGCCTTGCACCACTTCCCTTATTGGGCTTGTTGTTTGAAGCCTTGAGGTAACTTCATTGTATTATCAAGATTTCCATACAAAATGTTTGGTTAGTGTTGTTGTATTCTTGATAAAAGTCATTATGGAGCATATCCTCTTAGCATAAAGTTGTTCTCGTAGCCTTAGTTGTTCATAAAGTCGATGTATTTATGCTGCATTCCCTAATGGACGTCAATTTTGTTAACAACATGCATTGGTGATTCACAGGTTGTGATACTCATGGACCTTAGGGTCTTATCTAGAGTTTTTTCTTCTGACTACTTAGATTTGATAGTTATGCCATACTTGCTGCTTGTGAGTCAATCTCATATACCCCTGCTGGTTTTCTTATGTAGCTCGAGTAATGGTGGTAGATTCTTTAGACATAAAATCAAGGAGATCTAAAGCTCTGTCCTTATCCTTAGTAAGTAGAGAGCTACCTGATGCACCATTTACTAGCGTTCTTATGTGGTGGTTCATCCTATAGTAGAAAATCTAGAGTTATACCCATTTCATGTATCCATGTCCTGGGCATCTCCTTAACATCTTTTTGAGTCTTTCTCGGGCCTTACTAAAAGATCCAATGTCTTCTTAGTTGAATTAGTTAATCTCAAGTTTCCTTTCACGGATCTTCGATGGTGGGAAAGAACTTCTGAAGAAATCTTTCCTTAACTTTTTATCATGAGGTCATACCCGTTCATTCAACCCTTGGAACTAGGATTTGGCTTTTCCACCAGTAAGAATGGAAAAGTCGCATCCCGATTACCTCTTTCATAACTCCAATGATGTGCACTATTTACCTTTTTCGAGAAATTCATGACATGTGCAACTGGATCTTTATTGGATAGCCCACTGAATAGGCTATTTTCGCACCATGCTTAACAAAGACGGCCACAGTTCGAACTCGATGGTGTCAGTTGGATGCCACTTCACTCCGTAGTACGTTTCCTGAACTTCTGGCTTGAAGTTGTCACGAAGGCGTCTCTGTCCTCGCGTTGTCCCGCACTACCAAATCACTTGCGGGTTGGTTATTCCCATGGCCTTGTTGTTTGTTTCTAGCTTACTCCTCAACTATTTTGACTCCTTTATTTATCTTTACTTTATTGGTTCTATCAATCTTTGGAGCGTAAGGCACTAGCTCCTTCTCTCCTTTGCTATGCATGTACTATGTATCCCTGAAAAGAATACGCAAAATATCAAATGCAGAAAGTCAAACTTAAAATTAAGCCTAATTTTTTATATTTTTAATTTTATAAAGTAAAAAAATTAAAGTACGGGAAATAAAACTTAGCAACTATTCAAAATAACTATGTAATACTAATGGCTATCTGTCCTCGGCAACCGTGCCAAAAACTTGGTATGCATGCCGCAAGTATAATAGCTCACTTGTAGAAATAGTGCAATCAACTACATTGATCATAGATATCGTCTTGAGGGAAAGGTTTTTGCACTAGTTGTTAAGTGCCTATTTAACTTGAACTATTGCTAAGGAATTCACTTTTTAATTGGTTTTATATTGAACTATACTAATATAACAAATTAACATAAACTTTACTTAAACTCTTATATTAAGGATATCTTATTGCACAACTTCACCTAGGTAATTCAATACTATGCTTTGTATTCATTTTTACCTGTTTATCTGCTATATGCAATGGCTAAATAGAATAGACAAATTTTCTTCAAACCCACTCCAACCCACTATCGTGATGGAGAAGATTCTAATGTGCAAACTAGAACTTCGCCTATTAGTGTGAATAACATAAGCTCCACATTACTTTATTTTCCAAATCATTGGATTCATAATCGACTAAGTTTACTCTCTTTGCCTCCAAAATCAACAACTATATATCGATTTTGTGTAATTTATGGTTATACCATTCATGTCCGGATTAAAAGCTTTAATGATCACGTTAACTTCTAAAGCCTAAGTTCATTAAACACGTGATCAAGATGTATAAAGCATTACCCTCATAATCAATACAAATTCTAGCCATTGGACTATATATAATTACTTCTTACTCCCATTCAAAAAATTTCATTCATATCATAGGATCCATTGATCCTAAAGACAAATATACTATTCACACTTCTTCGAAACACATATTTCATAATTCATTATCGAAATAATTGCAAATTAGATATGAATATAAATATTATCTTGAAATTAATGAACAAAACCAAAATTGAATTGCAAACGCGAAACATTCAATGTTTTATTCAATACTCAAACTCAATGTAAACGCTATGCTAAATTACTCTAATGGTAGCTAATGGTTGGTATGTTATTAGTTCACCACATCCTAATACCTATTTATACTCCTTAATAACAATTACAAACATTACTTTATAATTTAACTTGAACGAAGCTCTATTTTTTATTTCCTGCATGTTTGGCGTTGTCACTTACTGCCTTGGCACCTTGCCCTTTAGCCTACCGCAGCGTGCCATTGCGCCAACACTGCACACATGTTTTTTCACCTCTAGTGTCTCGAAAATGTCACTTGTATACCCGATGCCATCCCTTGTGCACTATTGCTCCGCCACTGCGCCATACTTCCATAGTTGGTTTTCTTCACTTTTTCTTCTCTCTTACATCATGTCTTTCCTTCCCACATCGTGGATTGTATGCCCACAGCGTGAAAACTATATTCACGGTGCCAAGTGTGTTTTTGTATGTTTTTACTCCATTTCTTTTCAATTTTCTTCTATTCTTTCCTTTACGCCTTAGTGTACAATGATTTAGAGCTCATTTGAGGATATTAATACTAAATATATGACTAAACTAACCATATATATATATAGCTATCAATTATCACTAATCAAAAACTTGTCAGATATGCCATAGGTTTTCATCGAGCTAGCAACATCAAACTCTGTATGAACACCTACCATGAGTAGAAACTACCTTTGACTGCTACAATCTCATATCTTAATGTTACAAAGGCACATCGATTGCCAACGTACAAGGCCTTGCTTGCCACCTACCATGATCCCCCTTATCGAGTGGCAAAAAGATCACTGGCAACATCTTTTACCCAAATAAGAGTGCTGGTCACTTACACCACGAAAATGGAAAAACCTTATGAACTTTATAAAATAATGTAATAGAAAATAAGAAAATTAGAATAATACAATATTAGAACTAAACGCGCAAAACCTCATGAATCTTTATTTCCTAGAAGTCAATCAAATTGGTCTAGAACGTGGAATTCAGCTGCTCATCAAAATAGAAAACAAATAAATAAAAATTTACTAATGAAACCTAAGAGAAGTTTTCTCCTCTCCTCCAAGAAATCTATCCAAAATGAAACTCAAAAGAATTGAAGAGACCTCTAAAAGTTGTTCTAGGGTTTTTTATTTGTACTAAAAGTGTGATAAGAGGTAATCTCATCCTAAATCTTGCAAATCCATAAAATATAAAACTGTCAATCTTCAGATTTGTTTAATGTCATATGTGTAAAACCCTAAGGCGTTGCAAATTTCTTAGAGGGTGTTACGATACTATATTTTTCCTTCGATTCTATCATGATTAAGCAAGTACCTTGCCAAAACTGTGCGTAAACATTTAAGGCACTGTGAAGGCGGTGGCTATCTCTATACAGTTTGAGCTTCATCTTTCTCTTAGGACTTCATAATGCTTCATACACAACATCCCTAATGAATTTTCTATCATTATATCAAATTAAGACCAGCAATTTCCAGGGATTTAAGTGTATTTGGTGGCGCTCGAAAGATGCTAAGCCTATTTTTTCGTTTTCTGATTGGATTTTAATGTAAAATCACTTCATTTCACCTAATAGCTTGTATTTACCGAAATAATACAAAAAATAAAGGTTTAAGAGGATAAATGGAGATAAAAGTCTCGTAATTCATAGTAATATCACACTTAAATAGACCACAATTGGTGACTTATCAAATAACCAGAACTTAGACAATGGTTGTCTTGAGCAATGAAGTACATGAATCTTAGTTGCATCATAGATTTCAGCATTATTAATGCCCACCGCTAACTTAAATTGTTTCATCTAATTTTTCACAAATTCTCCAAATAAGAACAACAAAACTCAAGCAAAGCAGGTTTCTTCAAGTTAAGTAATTTTTGCTACTTTCTTTTAGAATAATCTACAAAACACTAGGCTTTGTCTAAACTAAAGTCATCAATTATTCAAGACTTACCTCACAACTTTTGATAAGCCGAAAACTTGCAATCTCTTAAATAGAGCATTGAATACTAAGATTCTACAAATAGAACTTATACAACCATTTCACTGACACATTTAAGACATTGTTTGGAGTCAATAATACTATCTTTTGGGATTATATTGACTGGTTTAGTTGATAAAGAAAAGTAGTTCATGGATTCAAAACGTTGAAAAACCTTAGATTTAGACTTGTTAAAGGATTTTTAGAAAAGATGAAATGATTTACATTGCACATTTCTCAATTTTTCTTTTCACCTAGTACACTCCACACCTTTTTTCTACCATCTTGCTACCTACTCCATTTCCTGCAAAAGCCAATTTAGATGGGACACTTATTTTTCTAATTATGCGGCTCCCTGCTCTATTTCTCATCAATACCATTTTTAAGTGGAACTCTCATTGTTTGACCACATGATTTGCTGCTCCATTTCTTGTCGATACCGCTTTTATATGGAACTTTGCAATCATGACTTGATTGATTGTATTTTCATCAAGATCAATTCCCCTTTAATTCTAGATGTTTAAACAATATTTCAATCTTAGATGTTTAAACAACATTTCAATCTTATTTTCTTCCTTTCTTTTCTCCTTCTTTTTCTTTTTCTTCTTCTTTTTTTTTTTTTTTTTCTTTTTTTTCTTCTTTTTTTCTTATTTTTCTTTTTTCATCTCTCTTTTTACTAATTCAATCATATGACTAGTTTCTAATTAGGTAAAAGATTATAGGCTTACAATTTATACATTTCATGATAGGTGATGAAAGAGTGAGGTTGTGATGGATATGATGGGTTCACAAAGGATAAATTAATAGGTGGGTAAAAGGCTAAGAGCTTTAGACAAACAAGGCCTATAGTTTCCTCCAAACTTATTCTTTAGTTATTACTCAATTGTAAATGGATTGCAAACCTATTTAGAAACTATAGAGATTTAGTTGACTCTTTTTCCTTGACTCCACGCTAGCATTATTTGGTGTAGACTTGGTATTATAAACTAACTAAAAGAATAAATTTTTCATATAAACTCTACTCAAGGTCTAGTCCATTCACAACAACATCAATCGACATTTGAATTCTAAATCGTCCTCCATTATCTTAAGTTGGACTTTACCATTCATTTAAGCTTAATACAACGGATAAAAATAAAAAAATCGAATACACAAGTATGGAAGTATGTAGCCAACCTACCAAAATATCAATATTTAAAATGCAATAAAACCATAGTACCGGTATTTTGCAAGAAAATTTGAAAAATATAAACCTAAAAATTGTGAAAGTTTTACAATAACTCTGTTACATAAGGTTTAGTCATTAATTCCATCAACCTGAATACCCCTAAACTTTTCATGAACCTTATCTTCAAGGTTCCAAAATGTAGGAAAAACAATACACATTCCAAACGATTGAGTAAAATATAATAATGGAAGTTAATAAAATGGAAAGAATTGGAATGACAAAAAATAAAAATGTAAAAAACTGATAGATGTATGAAAATGATGTGTTGTGTTGCGATATTACATAATTATATTATTGTTATATTGTATCTCCACTAAATATATTACGAAATTGACTTAGTGTTAAGTTTCTCAAATCGTTTCTCGAATACATGTAGAAATAAGGAAATCAACTCTAAGAGTCATTGAAGCTGTCTTGATGTAGCTCTCTCTGTTCTGGGGTCCTTTGTATAGTCTAGAAAGAAGTCTGCATTGTCTATTATGAATGTGAGGAAGAAGAGGCTCCATACTCCTAATGAGCTTGATAAACCTAGAAGCTTAAAAGTAAGATAAATGGACTGTTCAAAATCGTAGGAACTGGCTGGTTAGGGTGATTGTGGACTAGTTGATGGCGCATTTGCTCATTGTATATAAATCTATTGAGCTCCATCTGATTATGGAGAATCTTATCCTCACTGGACATCTTTCCTCAAACTCCTTTTGGTGGCAGTGTAGATGAACATGGTCTTCTCCTCATGTTGTAGCTCTCTCCGGGTCTCCTACTGCTTCATCCGTATGGCTGCTAATGTTTTCTCTCTTATTTTATCGTCATCATCCTCCTCTATTTTACCAGACCCAAAAATATAGTCACTGTGTATGGTAGATTAGGTTGGGATATCGAATGTTAGACGGGTGAGATGACTCTTGCCTGGCAAAATACGTCAGATATAATGATGGGAAAGACGAGGCTCTCATTCTTCATCATGGTCATCCTCTCTCCAATGACCTAACGAAGTAATTCTTGCCCAAAGTTCTTTCTTGAACTGGTGTTTTCGTTTCAGAATTTAATTCATCCTGCACAATTTCATTAGACAATCTAATGTGGATATTAATCCTTGATAGCCAATTTTTAATGTATCAAGTTATTCTAATTAGACTTCTTAATCACCTTATCACTAATTAATCAAACTTTTGGCATACCCCAATTTGAGCTTCGAAGAAATTATATGTAATTATTAATTCCAACAACTTGGTTAATGATGTGCCAGTGTAGGCCTTTATTCTATCGTCATTGTTACACGTCTCACTCAAGAGATAGTACTGAGAAGTTTCTATTATAATTACATTTTCAGTTCTTTTCTTCATTCTAAGTATTCATGACATCAATAACTTTGTGTTAATGATTTTCTTAGAGTTAATTTATTATATTCATAAATTTAGGTTACTGATGTCACTTATAATTTTTTTCACTATAATAACTATATTATTCAAACTCTCATACCTTGAACAAGTTCAAATCACAATGCACCAACTCTTTGGTTTTCATACTCCTCACTTGTCTTCTAATATCTCCTATAACTTTCTCTAATCTTTAGGTTAACTAAAAACTCTCTAAAACCCCTTTCACATGGATGTATCTGTATTTCAAACCCTGCAATAAAGGAATGAACTTGCGCAACCTATTCAATTCAATAGGTTGACAAATAACTTGTGATCTATGCCCATATTTCATAACCCTAAGCCTCAGCTCTAGGATTTATCTTTGCAATTCATTCCATTCATTGTTTTAAATACAATTCAAACTTTATCCTACAACTAATGCCTTAACTTGTTTAGTACAATTACTAAACCAAGTATTTCACGATTGTTCTTCTCAACCTTTCTTGAACTATATAATAGTATAAAGTAAAATTTCTTGTTTCGTTGTGTCAACATATAGCTACCTGAAACAAAGTATTAGGCTAAACCTTTAACTCTTTTTGTAGTTGGGGTACTAACAAGCAATTATTGTAGTCGAACTATATTTCAATTCTCTCTCAAGGCATTCTTCTATCCTTTATAACTTATTTTAGTTTCTTTCTTGAGTTAATTGAATATACTACATAATGATAACATAAATATTTGTATATGTGATTTGTATTATTCAATTATTTTAAGATAACATTACATTTTGTGATTATTTGTTGAATATAAGAAAATTCTCTAACTGTCTCAATCTTGATCAAATCCATTGATTCAAAATTCATATTCAACACATGTCTCAATTACTTACATTTGAAGCTTAGTATTCACGAATGCAATCCTCGGTATAAACTAATCTATCATCAAAGTTTACATAACTCTACGATATTGCTTGTGTCTTTGCTAATTCTTCAACCCTTTTTATATTATCATTGGTAACACAATGATAATCTTATTACAAATAAAGTTCAACAACTCTACATTTTCCATTTGTCAACACGGCATGGACTCTAGTGAGAGTCAATGGTTTTCACAATGATTTCTTACATAATCAAGCTATTACTTGACTTCATTTTGGTACAATTCTAATTTTAATCGTAAATTTATGATAATTAAAACTCAATCAATTTTTGAGAACAACTGGTTTCATGAGATTAACTAAATGAATTTTCCGTTTCTAGGGTAGTGAATATTCATTCTTCATTTACTTAAAATTGAATTATCACTCTAGTTAAGTTCTCAAACTTATATAATTTCTATATTACGCTAATTAAAATGGATTTTGTTAATGGTTTGATATGAAAATCAAGTAATTGATGAATTTAATTTCAAATTATGAAAAAACTCCAAGAAAATTTGATAAACAAATCTCTTGAAACTTTTAGAGTCACAATTCGTTCATCAAGCTTGTATTGTCATTAAAAATCTAATAAATCTCTACAATAAGTTTAAACCATTTAAATCTGAAGTGATAACTTATGTTTAGGAACCTTCATTCGTAGATATTTAGAAATTTATATATTTTTCGATTCAAAGTAGCAGTTAGCACCAGCCTCTTGGTATACTACTTACATGTTGACTCCAAATATCATAAAATATTCCTTAGATTCATTGACAACTCATTCTCCCCATTTAGACTATTCCAGTTTATAAGATCAGACTAGAAAATCTAAATAGGTCATAACCGTGTTCTAATCCAAACTATACACCTTCTTCAAATTTTCGACTTCAATTTTTTATTTGAAATTATTGTAAGTGATAGAAGTCCAACATATATAATAGAGTTGACTATCAACATGGATTTTTCATAATCATTCAACTATTATCTCTCGCTGCGAATCTTCACTTTTAATGTAATTTCGCTATTAAAATCATTTTATCAGTGAGTGCAGTTCAACCACAACAACACTAATAAACTTTTCATTATTTTAAATTTACCTTTAGTATGAGCAGTTACACCATCATTATACTTACAAGATTTGTTTCATTATTCCAATGTGTACTAACATCATATCTGGAATATTATAATTCATAATAACATATGAAGTATGAACAATTAGTGGTTATCTAATCTCAATTAGGTTTTTATATTCATTTACCCCTAATTCCCACATTGAATGACCTTATCTTGTTTAACTAGTATTAACATTAGTATAAATTCTATTTAAAGTGAATCATCATGTTTGCGTGTCACTAAAGGTCATTTATTATTTTATTTACTTCTTAATTTCAATTCTCCTTATTGTGTCAAATCCCAAGTCAAATATCTCCTTGTTCACTGTCTATCATTAATTAAACAATATCAATGAGAATAAAGACCATTAGAGACTGTCGAATAGGAGAAAAATTTTATTTTTATCGTTATACAACTTCTTATGTCTTTCCTTTTTCTATGTACTATGAAGATTTAGGTTTCTCAAATCCTAATCTTTAATATTTTCTCAACTCCTAAGAAATTGATGACAACAAACCATCTTATAATATTTATATTTTATTCCTTTGTTATAATATCCCCGAAGTCCAGGTTTCCCGATAACCCTCGTCATCTATTCATTGGATTCCAAGGTAAAGATTGGAGATAAGACCTTTGAGATAACGCGTAGGAAGGCATTGCACATATATCTATCCCATAGATATAATACATCACAACAAAACACATTACTTAATTTTTTATCTTTCATTATCCCCTAAACATTAATAAAACTATTTGTAGCTTCCTAAGCTTCTTCGTAACTTGAGACCACTCTCAGAGATAATAAATTTAGGTTATGATATCAAGCTATATTAGAGCCAGTAACCTTAAATTTCGATACCAAATTGTATTCGAGTTATTACTCATTTCAAAATGATAAGGTTATACTTTAAAGTAGGCGTTGATACAAAACTGTAACATCCCCTATCCCGATTAGGGTGATACTTGGCCTAAAACCTTAATTAAGCCTCGGCATACCAGTCAAACTCAATTAGAGTAATAGTATAGTCGTCATTCATACCTGATGATTAAACAAACAATATATTGTATATCGAATAAATAAATAAAATCATAGTGGAATAAAATCTTTTTTGATAAAATATACAATATATAATATCGACATAAACATCGATCGTAAAATCATATTCCAACCCTTTTTATTACAAAATAATAGTTATATACAATATATAAATTGTATGGAAGTCAATTCACCGTAGAGAAGACTATATATGCCTATTCTTGTCCATTTCTAAGTCAAAGCGTATGTCAACAACATGAAATGTTAATTGGGGAAATGAGCACTGCAACTTGCTCAGTAAGTGATGTTCGTTAATGTATCAGTTATCTACTGGTATCAATGAATAATGAATAACATTATGCAACTGAAATATATTTATTCAAGCGTTAAAAATGATATAAAAATACATATGGAAATGCAAGTTCAAAGGTGAATCGCAACTGTACTCTTGACTTGTATTTACATTTCAAAACAGAGTTGTAAACTTGTGTTACCCCAAATAACAGTCCATATTACCTCAAATTCTGGCCGATGTGTGATTTCAGTGGCGTCTTCGGGCGAGGCATAGCTACCAATACAAATAAGAAAGGCACAACTGAGTACCTCAAGGTTATTGAAGGGATTGTATCGGTAGCTAACCAATCACCTCCATCATCACTCCAGTCCGAATCGCATGATGTACCTCCTTTTGGATAATTTCTCATAAATATCAGTTCAAGTCGTAGTACATTGCCCCATTTCCAGTCCATAATGCTATATGATCTAATTATAATAATTATGTTACATAATTGATAAAAATATGAGTTCCATTACCCGTACAGAGCTTTACTAACTTTTTATCGACTTATGGGACTTTTGAAAATCATAAAATTTTCCTCGTCGACTAATAACCAAAAATAAATCAATTGTCGTTTATTTGGGTCCAATATTGTTTACTTATTACCCTTAAATTGGTCCTAAATGTAACTATTTTAACATTTTTTGATGTAAAACCTCGATATAAAGTCTCCCTTGAAAACCTGAATTCTTTACTTTTATAGAAATTCATCAATTTCTATTTATTTTATAGAAATATTAATTTTTAAGATTTTCCCTATTTTTTGAAATTTTTTCCTATATTTCTCGCAATTTTCTCACTTTTTACTTTTTTCGTTGCATTTAGTCGGACCTTTTCGGTCAACCCTAATGGGTCTAACCCGACTTTGGCTAGGGCACTAGGCCTGGCTCTCCCTGGATCAAGTCTGCCTCAAGCTCCTAGCCCAGGCAAGGCCAGGGGATGCACACGCACGGCCGGGCGAGTGCATCTTCCTTATCAAATCAAAACCAGGGACAAACTTCCCTAATTCGATTTCATTTTTATTTTTAAATCAGGGGTTAAACCCCATGACCAAAAAAAAGGGAGATCACTCCCCTGCATTCTCTTTTTCCTTCCCAAAACATCTTAACTCAATCTCCATTAAAACCGCTACCACCAATGACCTAACAACAACATCAATAATCTCAACTTGATTGACTTCTCTCACTCGATCTCTCTGTCTCACGGTCTCAATCCATTTTCTCTATTTCTCTCTGTCTCTCTCTCTTGATTTTTCTCTTCACTTTTTGTTTCAATTTTTATCAATGGAGGAGGTGGTTCTAATGTGATGAAGAAAAATAAGATATTTTTTGAGATTCGTGTTGCACGAATCTCGAGACATATATGAGGTTTAATTTCAAATTTTATCTTTCTCTAGATTCGTGTTACGTCCGTCAAGGCCGAACTTACAGCTATCAACTAACCCAAAAACCTTTTGACTGACTTACATTTAGTAAAAATAAAACTTTTATCGAGATTTGTGCATTACGATTCTCGATGTCCATATATGGGTAAATAAAATTAGACTTTTATATTACATGCCTATCGATTCCTCTAGAGATGGACTCGCATGCATTTTTAAGCTTGGAAGATCTATCTAAAAACCAACGTACAACCAATTAACTTCCTCGACTCTCAGGATTTGCGTATTTGGAGGTGTATCCAATGTATACTTTTATTTTATTTAAACTTTAGGATTGATTTCTATATATTTATATTTATAACTATATATATGCAAATATATTTTCTCCGATGTATTTTTGTGCCTAAAAATTCCTCGTGTGGGCCAACGACCACTCTAGAGTGTGCATTGCATGTCCTACTCGTGTAACCTTCAACCCCGCGTATCACTATGCGCCTACCAATTATTAATTATTTATTAATTTTCAATCTATATTTATATATACAATTATATATAAATATATATGTATATATGTTCATGCGTTAATAATTTTTCCTTGCATGCCAACGAGTACACTCAAACATGATGCTACCTTACGACTCGTGTGCGTCATCAATGACCCACACTTGGTATTAGGCGCTCCATTAATTTTTCAATTAATGAATTATAAGAAAATTAATCTAATTAATTCCATAAATAATACTACAATCCATATATACACTAAACGACATGAAAATCCACTCACAAGCTAATCGAGAAAAGTTGGGCACGACCACGAGCCTAACTCAGGGTAATTAAATTTGGATTAACACTAATGCACTGCTTAAGATAATGGTTCACAAAACCTTGTTTGTTGGTTTGACCTATCTATGCTAACATATTTGACATCTCGGCCTACAATTCTTTAGTTGAGGCTTTGGTCCTAACTCTATATTACTGCAAAGACGAAACCAACTGTTTAATCATTCTTTCCAAGGTAGGATGATGTGGATGGAATTCGTGATTCTGAGGGGCTACTGGCATCGATCGTCTACTAGGAATAAAGTTACGCTAGTTAGGATTTGTGATTGCAGAGTTGAAGTTAGGATTCCTATCCCTTCTTTCATAGAAGTTACTTTGCAGCTTGTACTTTCCTGTAATTGGCCTTAGAAATGTTCTACAACCTTAATTTCCCCAATATCCTCAAAAAGGTGTGGACATTGGTCTTTGAAATGATTTGGCTCAGAACATATACCACAGGCTTCCATTGTCCCCCTTTCAACCATTATTTGTTTCACCAACGATTTGGGTTTGGACTGATCACTCTCAAATTCGATTTCCCCTGAATTTGTTATTGATCTCATTTCTTTAGTTGGAACATATTGCTTGGCTTGATTGGCTACTTTCTCAATGTACATTCTATACTTTATAGGTGTGATATATGTAAGACTCCCATTGCATACTCTATCGAGCAGTCTCTTAAAATTATATTTCAGTCCTTCATAGAAAATTTCCATCAAAGACTTCTCTCTAAGACCGTGTTGAGGAAATGCCCAGCACAATCTTTTGAGCCTTTTCTAATACTATGACAAACATCCATCATATTTCATAGAAATATGAGATATGTGCCTCCTAAGCTGAGTAATAATCATAGCTCGTAAGTAATCATCTTGAAATTTCTAATATAAGACATCCCAGTTCCTGATAGAACCTACAAGAAATATCAATCTTATTTAGCATTTTAGGGAAAAAAAGGAAAATCCTTTAATCTCACTAAGTCAGCATCAAATCTAGCAGGCTTCTTGCCTCCTACCACCTTCTCAAATTCAGGGAGGAACTTTTGAGGAGCCTCATTCTCTTTCCTATGAAAAATAGGCAATTTGTGTACAAATCCTGAATTAAGCTCAAACTGACCATTGGCAACAGAATACTCAATCCATAAGCATAACAACCCTCCATAATGTTGATTCGCCTCCCTAGATGTGAGCTCTCTATCCTACCTTAGTTCATGCATTCCATTCTGCAGATTGTTCAGCCCAACATCCTGTGCAATTGGAAGATCCATAGTCACCTGCGATCTTTCCCTTTTTTTTCTATCCCTGTCCCTCTGTCTATATGTCTGGTCAACTTTTAGGTCAAGGGGGACCAAATCATCTGCGAAAAGTGAATGTATATGACCTATAACCATAAAACAAAAGAAAATAAAACTAAACTAAAAAGAAAAAAAAATAAGCACCAATCTTCAGTAATGATGCCAATAATTGTTAAGCCCCATCAAAAGCACTAATAATAGTCTTGAATTCATCGACTGCCTTAGATTTGTAGTAAGGTAAGTATGAGGTCGAAAACATAGGGATTGGGATGTTCCTTTTTAGCTTAAACAAAAATAGAGGTTTCTTGAAATCAAAACTAAACTATACTGGAAATTAAATATGTAGACAATAAACTCAAATACCAAGGAAACATAATTCAATAACTATAAAACTCTAGAACACAATGTGAATTGAAACTTAAATGATCGAATTGGTTCATCGGTTTTAAAAAGTTGTTTCAGTACTAGTTCTATAGATAAGATCATAGCTATTCTCGCCATCTCGTTCTCTTTAAGTTAATGGAAGGAATGTGCGATACAACCACATACTAACTAGACCACAAAACTTGTTGGATATTCTATAGATTTTCAAAAAGCTAGCAAAATTAAACTCTGTCAAAACACCTACCAAGGGAACTAACTATCATGAATTGCTACCATCTCACATCACAATGATATATAGGAACATCGATTACTAACAGATAAAGCCAACTTGCCACCTAACTGTTGGGTTATGGGGTACAAATACAGTGAAAAATTCAAATTAATTTTGAAAAACCCCAACAGGAATGAAAATAGTTCTATTAAACTTGATCTACAAAATTAATCCTTACCGTAATTCGTGATTTCCTTATATGATTGTTCAACTTACAAGATGTTCAAGTGTGTGTCCTTTATATGAAATCGATACACACGAACAGTGACCACAATTTGGGGTGCTAGCCCCAAGTGAGATAGAAAACGATTTTTTCCTCCCAAAATCAAGAGAACTCGAAAGTTGCAAAAACGAAAATCTTTTTTCGCTTTGAGGTTTCACCTTTTATTTATAAGTGTAGATAAGCCCTCACTTAAAATCCTATTCGTAATACAACTATTTTATTTAGGTAGTTTAAGCAAATTAGACATATACCCCTATTAAAAGTTATCATATAACAAATCATAAGGGCTTTTATCACATGAATTTTATCATATAAAATTCATTATTCTTGACCAATTGAAATTACGCAAGTCCATTCTCTGTGTGCGACTGATTAGTTTAATGCAACATTAGAAATGAGCCAAAACTATTTTGGTACACAAGTTAGAAGCGGTATCAAGCAACGCACTATGACTACCTAAGAACAATGAATATCAAAATTGATACAACCTAATAAATGAAATATATCATATACTTTTTTCATAAACTATCCTTTAACTAAATGCAACGCATGGAAAGTCACCATTTACGTTCAACCGTAGTAGTCTCGATCTTAAAGTAAACTAAAACGTCAAGTGACATCGATCGTATCAATTCACAGGACTTGACCATTATCAATATATCATATTGAGGGATCCACTTATAACTCGCTCTATATGAGAGTGGAAAATTCTATCTTAATTACACCTTCACAAATTATTCGTAAGGTAACTAATCACAATCTTTACAATCGTCCGGTTAAAGTAAAATGTTTGATTCAGTCAAATTACCATGCTCCTATTGAAGTCTATAGAAATTTAATGTTGAAGGACTAAATGATATACCTATCATGAATAACACCTATGACTTAATCTATGTGGTGTTCACTTAGTGGGTTGGTCTAGTGCCTTATTCCCTAATAAGTACTCATGATCTCATTTCGTATCCCTATACGCGTGATAATCACATGGCCATTAATCAAGATTTGCAGTAGTCTTAATTCATTATAGTTCCCAGTATAATGATCGACTAAGGACATTTAGGATATTTCAGCAAATACCCATGGACCTTACCAAATGGTAAACATGTAATCACTTATAAATAAACAACAAATGAAAACCTTAATTTTATTAACTAAAGTAATAAATTAAACAATGTTTATAAATTGACCAGGGGCACATGCCCCAACATCTCCCACTTGCACTAGGGCCAATCATTCATCTATCTAATACCTATTGACCTAACATGACCATCATGTTTCTCTTATTAAAGAGTCTTCATCAAAGGATCTACATTATTGTCCTCTGTAGAAACTCTACAAATCTTCACATCTTCTTTCTTAATGATTTCTAGAATGAGATAAAAACATCTAAATATATGTTTGGATCGATGGTGTGATCTTGGTTGCCTGGCCTATACGATTGCCCCATTATTGTCACAATACAAGCAAATGGTGTTTGCTATAGTAGGAACCACACCAAGTTTAGATAAAAACTTTTTAATCTAAACAACCTCCTTAGTTGTATCAGATGCTCTAATATACTCAACTTTTATTGTAGAATCTATCATAGTTTCTCGCTTCGAACCTTTTCAACTCACTGCGCCTCCATTCAAAGTAATCACATATCCAAACTTAAATATGAAGTCATATATATAAGTTTGAAAGCTTGCATCTGTGTGACCATTTACAACAAGATCATCTTCAAAACTTACATAGACCAAAAACACTTCTTTAGTCCTTCTCAAGTACTTAAAAATGTTCTTTACGATTTTCCAGTGACCCTCATAGGGATGAAACTGATATTTTTCTTATTGGGTTCAAAGCATACGATACATCGCATTGGGTGAATAACATGGCATACATGATAGATCCATTAGCTAATGCATATAGAATCATATTCATGCTCTCTCGCTCATTAATAGTCTTCGAACATTAAGTCTTGCTGAGACTTATACCATGAGTTATCGCAATGACAGAGTATTTCATACGGAACCAATTTTGTACCTTGTCTGTGTAAGTACTCTAACTTTGACCGATGAACAGTTTAGATCTATCCTTACAGATCTTCATCCCAAGGATGTATGCTGCATCTCCAAACTTTTTCATAGAGAAACACTTTCCTAACCAAGACTTAACACTCTGCAAGTTTGGTATGTCATTTTGGATGAGTAATATATCATTAACATTAACTACAAAGAAAACAACCACGCTCCCACTGACCTTCTTGTATGCAGAAGGCTCATCTTTATTTTTAATGAAACCAAATTCCTTAATTGCTTCACCAAAACAAAGATTCCAACTTTGAGAAGCTTGATTTATTTGGTAAATGGATCTTTGAAGCTTGCACACCTTCTTAGAAATCTCAGGATGAACAAACCATCCTGGTTGTATCATATACACGTCCTTATGTAAATTTCCATTTAAGAAAGCTATTTTGACATCCATTTTTTTGTATTTCATAGTCATAATATGCAGCTATGGAAATTAGAATTCTAATGGATTTAAGCATGGCTATAGGAGATAAAGTCTCATCATAATCAACGCCTTGAGTCTATTTGAAAGCTTTTACTACTAGCTGTGCTTTTTGAGTATGCATATTGCCATCCATATAGGTTTTATTCTTGAAAGCCTATTTACATCTAATGGTCATACCACCTTCTATTGAATCAACTAGGTCCCAAACTTGGTTATACAAGGATTGGATCTCAGAATTCATAGCAATAAGCCATTTATTTGTCTTAGGGCTTAACACAACCTCCTAATAAGTAGTAGGTTCATCTTGATCTGGAAGAAACACCTTACTACTATCAGTGATAAGAAATCTAAATCTTTCAAGCTAATGTCTTACCATATCAGACCTACAAGGGCAATTTGATACCTTTGGAGGTTCAAGTAGTTCGAGACTTTATTGATCTCGCATTCGCCGTTGAGTGTTCATTTGTGGTTCTTGAACTTCTTCAAGACTTACTGTATTCCCATTATTTTCTTTTCAAGTAAACTCTTTTTCCATAAAAACATCATTTCGAGCAACGAACACTCTGTTCTTAGTGGGATTATAAAGTAATATCATATAGTTTCTATAGGATAACCAAGAAATATACAATTGGTAGATTTGGTTGATGATTTTTTTGAGATTTTTTGTCGTACGAAAACTTCACAGTTCCAAATCCTAAGGAAAGAAAAGCTTGATATTTTTTTAAACCACATCTCATGTGATGTTTTATCAAATTTTTTAGAAAGAACAAGATTCAGTGTAAACCAAACAGTTTCTAATGCATAAATCCATAAGGAAATGGGAAGATCTGCATGACACATCATAGGTCGAACCATATCAAATAAAGTTTGTTTTCTTTTTCGCTTCATTCTAAAATGTTCGAAACATCTCAAGAGATTCACCTTTACGTTTCATGAGATACACGTAACTATATCTGCTGAAATCATCAGTGACAATAATGAAGTACTGATAACCACCTCTAGCCAGTACATTTATAGGACTGCAAACATCAGTATGTATTAGACCCAATAAATAACTTGCCCATTCACTGTGTCCAGTAAAGGGACTTTTTGTCATCTTGCCTAGTAAATGAGATACACATATTTCATATGATTCAAAATCAAATGAATCAAAAAATACATCTTTATGGAATTTAGAAATGTGTTTCTCATTTATGTAACCAAGACGATAATGCTAAAGGTAAGTTTGACTTAAATCATTTGACTTCAGTCTCTTTGTATTTATGTTAAGAATATGAGTATTTGTGGTCCTTTTCATGTTTAGAATATAAAAACCATCACACAGATAAGCATTCACATTGAAAATGTCTTTATGATAAATGGAGCATCTATTATTTGCAATAATCAAATTAAAACCATCAAAATCCAAACATGAAACCGAAATGATATTTCTACTCGAGGCAGGGACATAACAACAATTATTTAAAAATAAAATAAGTCCACTAGGTAAAATTAACTCATAGCATCCTACGGCCAACTCAACAACCTTTGCTCCATTTCTATTTCGTAGGATGACTTCTCATTTCTTTAAAGCAGTAGTCGCACTACTCTTTTTTTTCTTTAGATATAGCTTGCAATTTCTAAACTAATGCCCAGGTACATGGTAGAAATGAAACTTTCTTTCTTTTTCCTTTACTTACGGGGATTAGGAGCGCTACAAAAAAATATCTAATCAGAAACAAAAATTTTCGTTGCTGATTACCATAAATTCCATCTCTAAGTATATTCAACAACGGAATAGAGATGGAATTAATTTCATCTCTAAATCTATTGATGCCAATTTAGTTAGCAACATAAATGTATTCCATTGCAGATTGGAGACTGAATAGAGATGGATTTGAGACGAATTTAGAAACAAAATAAAAATGGAGTAGAAATGGAATTTCTCCCTAAGGGACGATTCTAATTGCATTCTGTTACTGATTCATCCCCATTTCGCATCTAAATTTAGTATTACCTCGTTTGGCGTGGCTATTTCGTTGGCAATTAGAGATGGAATAGCAATGGAATCTTTGAATTCCGTTGCTAATCCGTCTCAATTCCATTTGTACGGTTGTTTTCTTTTCATTTCTAAGATCAATCCAATTGGTTCTCCATAACCTCTAAACCCGAAAATACAACCATAGGACCTGCTCCATCGCCTGCACCCCCCAACAACTGTTTGGGGGTGCTAACATCGCCCAAAAAAATAAAATTTGACATACATACATAAACAATATATATCAATAACAAAAATTCAAATGAGGGAAAAAATGTGCAATTCGAAATTGAAAAAGATTTATATATCCACAAAAGCTTGTCAAATATTATAAATGTTCCAAATACCTAACTATTCATAAAAACCACCAATCATATTGTTCAACGTCAACCACATAAAACTTCCAATCCTCTAAATATGCATAAAAAGAACTATCAATCTAAAAGTTCTATAAATAAATATAAAAGATATCTAAAAAATCATAATTATCATCTCAAAAAGTTACACAAACAACAAGAAAAACACCTAATTATCACCAAGCTGCTCATCTCTCGTAACCCGATCTTGCATTTCTCGATTAACGTTATCGTATTGCTATGGTGAATAAGCGGGATCTATTTGAAGTGGCTGCTGCTGCTCATGAGGTGGTTGTGATGGTGGTGGTGGTGGATGAGATAGGCCTATTCCGTTCTTTGTCATCCCGAATTACCTCTGCATAAACGCCACAACCTGTCATAATTACTCGGCAACACTATCGAACTCTGAACGAGGCACCATCTCTGGCAAATGGGAAGTGCTAGCACAGGGATCTGCATATCTTCTCTTCTTTCTCCCTAACAACCAAAGACCGTAGATACGTCGTTTGGGACACTCGCCCGCCACATTGTAGTACACCACCTCATCATCCATCGGCTGGTCCGGTGTAGCCCGGGCTAGCTCTTGACGTCTCCTCTAGAGCTTAGCCTGCATGGATCAACAATAAAAGCTGAAATGATATGTTTTAAACTAAACTTACTACTATTTCATTCGTATGTCTATCCTTACATAAAACCTCTTTGATCTAGTATCGATGAATGTCACCTCGTCCTGATTTATGGTGTGGAGATGCAAATACAATTCATTCACGATAGGTGGCGTCTCGGATGTATTAGTTTGTATACAAAAGTTATAAAAATGTTAAATATGTCAATTAATAGTAGGTCGGCGCACTTATATTCACCAGACACAAATCAATTGCATAGAAGTGAAATGAACTAAAGTGAATGAAATTTGTTAAATGCAAATGAGTTAAACTAGTGTCAATGTGTAAGAAATTTAAAAAAGAAACAAGATTAAAGGCAAACACAGGCACAGTGAACAAGTGTAGAAATGAAAAAAATAAACAAGAGTGTAAAAAACACTTACCGACCTTTCATTGGTAGTCACAAAAGACACTGAGCCACCACCGTGCTTCGAGGGTCCAGTCTTAGGTCCTTCGACCTCACTGTTCCTATTCGTATACGCTTGCCTAGACATTGCAAGAAAGTGCTTGCTCTCCTAGTACTCCAAGTATCTCCTCCATGCCTCATCTGTAACAAATTGTGGCTGCATACGATTCTTTTTTAACTTGTGCATTAATGCGCTGCACCTTATGCCTGCATACGTGTCGTACGCTACACGAATGTAATCCTCGCGAATCGTGTCATCCCATCTAAAATATACCTATAAAATGGTGAGTGCAATTGTTACGAAACATTAAAAAACTAGTATAAATATTAAGACATTTATTAGTCCTACGTACCCCCCATTGGCGCCAGTAGTGGTATTTGTGATGATTCAGTACTGACTTCCAGCAATACCTTTCTGGAATCATCCATCTCTTGAAAACTTTTGTCATCCTCCGTGCACAAGAATGAGAAGAATGCAATTCCTTATGTTTCATCAAAATGCATAACATCTTGAAAAGTTATTTAATAGTTTACATCGATAATTAGAAATACATATATGAATCAAATACAAACTTACGTATGATTTGTAATCAGTGTGATTTCTTATGCATGCGAGACGGCTCGATCCCTGTCCTCTAAGGTGCCCGCGGAGGGCCTGTAACCTGCAAGCCATCTCTGCCGTCATAAGATGGGGATGCTGCTTGTGATGTGGTGGCTGGAGGCGTAGGCCTCATTGGTATAGGAGTGTCATGTCTCGATGTCATCGATGGTGACCGTAATAGACGATTTTGTATGGTTCTAAATGATGATGTTGATGGTACAGGCGACGTAGACGGTATGAAAGGCGAAGGTGACGTTGACTGTAACTCATGATTGAGTGAATAAGAAGTTGGAATCGATAAGAAAGGAATCGATCCACGACCTGGACCGCCACGACCTCCTCGACCCCCTCGTGCGGCTGGACCATGAGGTCCAGTCGGTATATCGGTTCTAGAGGTCTGGGCTGCACCTTTTACAACTGGACGAGGTCCCCCTAAAGGTATCCCTCCACTGCCCTAAGGTAATCTGCGACCTCGAAGTGGGGGGTGATCACTGCAAGCCATGAAACCTAAAAAAACACAAATCTTAAAGAATTATGAAAAAAAGTTTAGAAAATTCACGTAACGTCGATCAAACATTTACATAACACAGACATACATTACTCGCTTTCATCCGTTTTAAATTCACTCTCATTACTAGAAGTTGATGATTCTTCCTATGAATCATCTCCACTATTGACAATGAAGTCATTGTCTTCTTGTTTTGGACTCGCTTCAACAATGACGCGGGTCCCATTTGGATTCTCCAGATTGTTGAAATCTTGAATTGCATCGTCGACTACGCACATGGTGGGTCCGCTATCTTGGAATGCAATCTCTACCGAGCCTTGGTCATTATTTTCTTTGCTCGTTTCCTCATCGACAAATTTTGGTTGACATAAACAAACTGCTAGCCATTATTGTCGCTCGTTCCTCAAAGAAGGGTACGAAAGGTAGTACACTTGAGTGGCTTGCACTGCAAGGACAAATGGCTCATAGTTTTTATATTATTGACTTCGATGAACCTCTACCGATTGAAGTGTTTGGTGAGTCCTCACACCATGATTCGGTGTAGGGTCATACCATTCACACTTAAACAAGACTGCACGCTTGAGGCCAATATACTCAATCTCTACAACCTATTTCAGTACTCCATTGTAGTCAAGGGAAACATCTGCGTAGTTAGAACCCTTCACCAAAACACCGTTGTTCAGCATCGATATATTAATGCCATATGTTGCGGAGTGGAACTTATACCCATTCACTAAGTCACCAACCGAATGATCAACAAGCGTCTCATATATGATATAATTTTGAGCCTAGTTACGAAAATTTAGAAATGTAAGACACATTACTTATGAAAGAAATTAACGAAGCGATAACCTACAATAGTAATAACATTACATATGTTTGAAACCAAATGGGGAATTTGTGCTATAGACTAGTATCGACATGCGACTCCCCCATTGCTTCAGTGCTTTCAACGATAAAGATCCTATAAGAAACGAATATGTAAATATCATGTCTTAGTAAAAGATGAATAATGAATGTACTGCATTATTGAATGAAAGTGACAGACATTCTGGATGGAAGGAGCGATCTCTCGATAGTTGAGCAGTATGTACGAATGAGCGACATTATAGTCCCGCTCTACTAATTACTGCTCCTTTGACTTGCCGAAGGGTCAACCAGGATAAGTGAAAATTTAGAAATTGCCCACAAAATGGGGTGTGGGCCCGACACCACCATCGTCGTTTCATTGCACTTTGTCATGCAATGTAAAGACGTGATCTTCAAAATAGTAAGAACAAAACGATGTGACTTCTTTGACCAAATAAGCATTACTCATCGAGCCCTCAACCTTCGCTTTGTTCCGAACATTATTTTTCAAATGTTTAAGGTACCTATTAAAGTTTAGTTCATGTTGATTTAAAACTTTATTTAATGGGAAAACAATTTTAGGAACTCAAGATATTACCTCTCAAATCGGTATATCCATCAAAATTGAACTGGACCGGCCAGACAGGCCTCATAAACCTAGTGGATTGGTAGGTGTTCCATAGAGTTGAAGAAGCTTGGAGGGAATATTTTCTCCAACTTACAAATGATTTTAGATATTCCAGACTCTAAAACCTCCATATCTTTGAAACTGACACTTTTCACAATAACGGATCGAAAAAAAAGGCTTAGTTCGGAATTGCAACCCAAAATGGGTTTAGGAGGAGTTCTCTGAATTCAATCGGTATCAAGCGTTGCATGAAAATATGACAATCATGACTCTTCATGCTGAACATTTGCAACTTCTTTAGATCCACACATCAACCAAGATTCAAAGCATAACCATCAGGAAAGTACAACTTTTCAACCAACTCGCACAATTTTTTTTTGATGTATCGAGAGCATAACATCCAAGGATGTAAGTATTTATCGCCGAATCAATATGCAGAGAAGGTCGGTGACAATATTAACGAATACCTTGTCTCTCTTTCGCATTGTCCTTACTTTTTTCTAGTACACTAATAATAGTGTTGAATATGTTGTCAAATACATTTTTCTCGATATGCATGATGTCTAAGTTGTGTCGGATCAAGTTTGTCTTCTAATACGGCAAGTCCTAGAATATGCTCCGATTTCTATCACCTTCATGAAGCCCAACTATTCAATTTCTGTCAAAATTTCTTCACCAAATCGCAAAGTGGGCGGTTCGTCGTTTTCTACCATTTTGCCTCTAAGAGATTTTTTTTTTTGTCTTTCCTGAATGGTGAGGTCTTCGACAAGAAATGACGGTGACAGTAAAACCATGATGTCTTTCCACCATTTCGCAATTGAAAAGCATTTTATCCTCCATACAATATGGACAAGCCATCTTACCGTGTATGCTCCAACCGGACATCATGCTATACGTAGGGAAATCATTAACAGTCCACAAAATGGCCACTCAAGTACGAAAATTCGTCTTTGTGGAAACATCCTAAGTAATCACCCCGTTGTTCGATAAATCTTGCAACTCTTTCACAAGCGGCTGAAGGAACACGTCGATTTTTTGTTTTGGGTTAGTCGGTCCAGGAATGATAACCGTTAAGAACATAAACTCAAATCTCATGCATATCGATAGTGGAAGATTGTGTGGAGTCCAAATTACGAGCTATGAAGGGTACGATTTTCCTAAAATCCCAAATACTTGAAAGCCATTAGTGCACAATCTTAAATGAACATTTCGAACCTCAGCGGCGAAGTCTCTCCTGACATCATTAAAATGCCTTAAAGCAATCGAATCAGAACAGTGTTGCATAAATTCTTCTTGCGAGGAATGCTCTCCATGCCATTGCATATGTTTTGCTGTTGACTCAAACGCATATAATCATTGCAATTGAGGTCCCAAAGGGAAGTAGTACATTTATTTGCAAGGGCATTTTTTGGTGTTTCCTCCATGACCTCGTCATTGTGCAATGTAGCATAATTTCCCACGAAACTTACATGATGTCAATTCAAAGTCCACTCCCCAATAAATCATACATTGGTCCGTACAACAATCTATTTTCTCAATAGGTATACCTAGACCTCGCATTAGTTTTTTAATGGCATAAAAACTTTCAACCAATGAATTGTCAATTGGCAAATAATCCTTCATAAATTTTATGATTTCATTATACCCTCATTCAGAGATATGATGTTCTGACTTTGTCGCAAGTAATCTTGCCGTTGCAGACAACGTTGTCATGGTTTTGCACCCCGGCCACAATTGTTCTCTACTAACCTCAATCATGACATAAAGTTGGGTTTGGTGATTTTTCCTCGTGATTCCAATTAAAACTTGGACCTGCCACGTTATGTCACATCTCGTGGTAAGTTGTCGTATCAAAACCTCCCACATCAGCATCATTAATATGGTTATCAAATTTGTATGAGTTTTGCGGGACTTCATCACCTTTATCACCGTGTTCGTCCAATAGTGATATCCTGGAACAAATTCGTACCTTCATATATGGTATTCAACCTTTTCGGCGTCTAGGTACAGTACAAGTCGACATTTCTTATAATTGCACGGACATCTAATATTTCTTTCACTTTGCTAGGTAAGACAAGGTTTCTTAGTAAATGCTATGAATTCTTTAACCCTCACAGCGAATTCAATTTGAACGAAGCATTGTCGAGACGATTGTACATCCAGTCTCGACTTGTAGACGACATTCCTAATGTAATTGTGCAATTAGATTAGTTAACTAGTTTAATAAATTCCGACGGTACAGGTCTATTTTCTCTAACTTACACAATTTATTAGAATAGGGAATCTGAGAACCTCGGTAACTACATGAACTAAAAGATTTGTTTGTATGCATTGAATAAATGTGGTTTGATACAAATAACATAAAACAAAACAAACTTTACATTTGTTGAGTACAGAGTTCATGCATGTTTGTGAATTGAATGTAGTATTCCTAATCTCAGGTAAAATCGCAGGACGTTTTAAGTGGAATAACCAAAACAAACATACGTTGGGACCCATTAGCTGTTCACTCCTACCTCCTTAAGGTTAGAGGTTAATTAAAATCTCTTGACATTTTAAGTGAAATTGCCAGATCGACTCAAAGAGTAATCATTGTTTTTAGAACCCAACCTAGTAGTAGAAAATATATAATTGAAGGTACTATTTATCTATACCTACTCTTTTGGTAGTTTTCACACAATTGAACCAAATATAATGGGAAATACATGAAAAAAATATGGCATGAAGAGATCAAAGAATTTAAATTACAAAGAAAATATAGCACTAAACTTTACCTTTCCAAAGCAATTAGAGCAGTAGAATGCAACCCAGACAAAGCACGATGCGTTTCAACTACGAAGGATTTCTCGTTTCCATATAGCTCAGCCACTACCATAATGGTCCTCTGCATCAAAACCAAAACTTAAACCAAAACAATTCAACGTCCTACCAAACCTCCTAAATCCAAGTGAAATGGATCTGGTCGTATAAAAATCCACCAGTATACTTACACATGTAATTTTAAATTTCTACCTTGACAAAAGATGCATTCCCATAACACTTAAATTTAATTACACATAATTTTAAAGAGAACCCTAACTTCACTGCACTATTCAAAGTATCCATGTTTCCTCTGGTTTTGAGGCTAGATTTCTCCGTTGTTCCTAACTGAACTCATTCGATGAATACATGCATAAACCACTTGGAGCTCTTGCACTACACATCAAACTACCGTGAAAATAAATCCTCAAACGACATTCTTATAATTGCGGGGATCCAACAAGCTTGTTAACATAAGCCTTGATGTATATTAAACCGATAAAACATATTCACTACGACCTGTTAACTACCCATCAAAGCAACAACAAATTAAAACCAACTGAACCACACAATCTCATCGAAATCTCATAAAATAGTGAGAGTAAAAAATAAAAAAATAAGTATTGAAATGGAAGGATTATCTTACTTGGGCATCCAATGAAATCTGTAAAAACAAGAAAACCAGAAAATTGATTAAAAACTTAGACAAATTTTCACCATCTAAACCGTTAAAACTCACCAAAATCTTACGAACTAGAGAGAAACAAGTATGTCAATGGATGGATTATCTCACTTAGGTGTCCACTGTACGATGACGAGGGACAAAGTCGACGATAACGATGAACGGGACGGCAGACAGCTCAGCGAGGGATTCAGAGGCAGCGACGATAATCAATAAGGTATTCAGAGGCAGTGACAACAGATGTCGAGGGCTTCATAGGGAGCAATGGTGGACGAAGAGGGCTTTAGAGGCAGCGACGACAAATGACGAGGGATTCTCAAGCAGCGACGGTAGACAGTGAGGGATTCAAATGTAGTGACTGTAGACGGTGAGGGCTTCAGAGGTAGCGACGACAGACATCACGACCGTCTGCAGACACCACTAAAACTTAGTCCCCAACCACCAAAGCTGAGATAGTGGTGAAAAGAGGAGTCGATGATGATGAATATATTTCAACCACGCGCAAGAGAGGACGAGATCAAGAGAGAGTAGACGATGTTGAGATAGAGTTGACGGTGAATCAAAAAATTTAAGGTTTGGGAGCGAAGGGATCAGGTGATTTGATTTTACGAGGAAGAGAGTGTGCGAGGAAGATGAAGTCTCCGTGCGTTTTAGTCGGTTCCCAATTTCTAATCATCTGAATCGAAACACGCACGAGTCTTGAGACATAATGGACGGTTAAGAAAAACTAAACTTTTGGTGGGAGTGTTGCTGCAAAATTTTTGAGACAAATTTTATTTATGTATCTATTTCCATCTCTAATCTCTCTCTATTTCGTCTCTGAATTTTATTATCGCAATTCCCTCTCTAATCTTTTATTTTTAGTAACAGAATTAGATTCTATTACTAATTCCGTTTCGAAATTACCATTTTCTTGTAGTGGAAGTAGAAGCAGCCTTAGGCTTGACTTGTTCCACAGTCTTTGTGACAGTCACAACAACATTGGTAACCTTAGCCTTGCTTTTATCCATTTTCTTCAAAGCCTTTCCTTTTTGAACCGTCAACACATTAGCGATGGTTTTCTTAACGTTTTGCTTAGTAGTTTTAAACATAAAATGCAATCTTAAGATAGAATTCTCCGTATTATTCATTTTATAATTCATTACAAATTGAGAATAACTATCAGCTAATGAATTTAGGATAAAATCATTAGTCTGCTATTTACTTACATCAAATCCAAGTCTTTTAAGATGGTTAATATTGCCCTTCATTTTAGAACATAAGGACTAATTGACGCACCCTTAGTTATTTTGTAAGAATGAAGGTTTTTGACTATCTTGAACCTTTTTTGCCTAACTTGCTACTGGGACATTCTTTTTTCATTATAGCAAGTCGTAAGGTTCCATGTGTTCCATGTCCTTTTGAAGTTCAGGAACCATAGTTGCTAACATAATGCATGCAACATCAGTTGAGTCATTGACATGCTTAGTATGTGCATCCTTCATGGCTCATAAAACATCGGCTGGAGGTTCCTTTGGAATAAGGTTATCTAATACATACAACTTGCATTCATACTTAAGAACAATTATCAAGTTTCTGAATCAGTCAAGAAAGTTTGTCTCGAACAACCTATCCTTCTCTAGGATGGATTACACTGACAAAGGATTAGTGTGATTTAGAAAGTCTATAGATCTACAACAAAGATCATGCAAAAGTTCATTTTAGTGTAGACGAATAGACTCCCAATAAATTAATAGCCCTCCAAAAACATTATGTTAATTTAAGGGACTAAAATCCATGTTTCACCTAATTCTAAGACACCTAATGCTTTAAACTCTGAATTAGATTATTTAGGGAGGTATCAATTACCAATTACATCATATGTAACATTTAGTTATTTTTATGAGATTATGATATCTTATGTCTTAGCATGTTTTCTTCTAATCTAGTGCCTAAAACCCAAACCGTTTTGATAGCTTTATCAAATCTAACCATTTCAAACAATATAGTAATTGTTATTCAACTTGTCTCACAAAGGTAACATAGTACACTTTTCGGAGGTAAACCTACATTGATATGATCGAAGCGTTGACAAGTGTTTCAGAATGGGTGGCTCTTGACTTAAAATTTGAAAGAGGGATTTTATTTGTTTTAGTGATAATAATTTAAACAAGATAAAATTCCTATATTACAATGCATAAACAATTAATTAAAACTGCCCCTTATCTTAATTCTTAAAATATTAATTAAAATGTTTTTAATTAACTTTAGCTCACCTTTAACTTAATATCTTATCCTAATCCGATTAAAATTTAAGATACTTTGAATCTTTATGCAATTAGAATTTGTTATGTACCTCACCTATCTTATAGGATTTGTAATTCTAATCCGATTACAAGTTTATCTCCAATCAAATAGGACTATATTAACTGATAACCACAATGAGATATATGACCAAAACTATTTTCAATTTTTATTCATACAAAACAAGTAATTGAATCAAGAAACAAAACATTAATCATGCATTCAACATTAAAATCATATTAAATTAATCATATTAACCTAATCATGATTCTATCATGGAGATATAAATAATTACCGAACAAAAAATAAAAATATATTCAACACTAGAATCACATTAACCTAAACATGACTTCTACCATGAACATACAAAATTTGCATCATTCAATATTAAAAAACGTAAGTTAATCGAGATATTCAAAACTTGAATACCATCATTGAATCAAATCATCTTTATGTATTAACATACATATATTAAAAACATATTTTAAAACTAATTCTGGATAACAATTATCACAGAACCTTGCTGTACATCACCCATATACATAAATCAAAATCATATTTTCACACATATATCATGTATACATCAAAGAAAACATCTAAAAGTTTAATAGAATCGAGCCTAATGGTCCGATAACACTATTGGATTTTGGGGTTTTGAAGCAGTGAAAAATTCAAAATAATTTTGAAAAAGCCTAACGGATTGAAAATAAGTTCTATTAAACTAGATCTATAAAAGTAAATCATATATTAATTTGTGATTTTCTTCTATGATTGTTCAATTTTCAAGTCATTCAAGTGCGTCCTCTATTAAAAATTCACAAACGAACGGTGACCACAATTTAGGTTGCTAGCCCTAAGAGAAATATAAAAGGTTTTTCTTTTGTTTCTCAAAATTTAGAGAACTCAAAATTTTCCATAACAAATATGTTTTTTCTTTTTAGGGTTTCATCTTTTATTTATATGTGCAGATAAGCCTTCATTCCAAATCCTATTTGTAATAAAACTAGTGTAGGCAGTCTATGAAAATTACACATACATTCCTATTTTTAAGTTATCGTATAACGAAATGTAAAGGCTTTTATGTCATAAATTTTATCATATAAAATTCACTACTCTTGAGCAATTGAAATTGCAAAAAACCATTCTTTGTGTGCAACCCAATAGGTTCATGCGACGTTAGCAATGAACCAAAATCATTTTAGTACACAAGTCATAAGTTTTCTCTAGCAAGACATTATGACTACCTAAATAGCTTGAATTTCAAAATTGAACCAACCTAATGAATAACTTATATCATATCCTTTTATCATGCGATATCCTTTCACTAAATGAAAGGCATGAAAAGTCACACTTACTGTAAAATCATACTAGTATTGATCTTTTGGTTAACATGCAAGTGACATTGATCATATCAATTCACATGGACTCGCACCATATCAGTTTATCATATCGAGGGATTCACTTATATCTCTCTACATGAGAGTGACAAATTTTATATTAATTACACTCCTTTACATATTTTTCACAAGGTAACTAATCACTATCTTTATAATTGTCCGATTAAAGATAACATTTGATTGTGTCAACTTACCATGTTCCTAATATTGAAGTTTATGGTAATCTCAAGTCGAAGGACTAAATGTTATACCTATCATGAGTAACACCAATGAATTAATCTATGTGGTGTTATCAAAGCAAGTCGGTCCAGTACCTTTTTCCCTAACAAGTACACGTGATCTTAATTCCTATCCCTATACGCATGATCCTCAAGTAACCATCAAATAAGATTCTTACTATTTTAATTCATTATAGTTCCTAATATAATGATTGACCAGGTATATTTAGGATATTTTAACAAATACCAATGGATCATACTATAAGGTGAACATGTAATCACGTATAACAAAACAAAAAATGAAAACATCAATTTTTTTAACTAAGATTATATGATAGATAATGTATGTAGATTGACCTTGGGTACATACCTAAACACTAACGTGATCCCCTTATCGAGTGTTCGCAAAGATCATTGGCAACATCTTTTACCTAAATCGGAGTGCATGTAACTTACACCACGATAAAGCAAAAAAACCTTATCAACTTTGTAAAAAAAATTAATCAAGAATACAAAAACTAGATTTGAATAATATTAAAACTAGAAGCACAAACCTCTTGAATCCTTAAATCCTAGAACTCAATCACATTGGTCTTGAACATGGAACTTAGCCACTCATCAACATAGAAAACAAATAATTAAAAATTTACTAAAGAAACCTAAAACAAGTTTTCTTTCTCCTCCGAGAAATAAATCTGAAGTGTACATCAAAAGAATGGAAGAGATCTCTTAAAGTTGTTATAAGGTTTTCTATTTATAGTAGAAGTATGATAAGAGGTAATCTCATCCGAAATCTTGCAAATCCACAAAATACGAAACTGCCAATGTTTGAATATGTCGAGCATCATATGTCCAGCATCCTAAGGTGCTAAAAATTGAAGAGAAAATACTACGATACTCTATTTTTCCTTTGATTCATTCATGCTTAAACCCAGTCCTTCGCTAGTGCCATGTCGAAACTCTCAAGGTGCAGTGAGGGCGATGGCCTTGTCCTATGAGTTTGAGCTTTGTCTTTTTCCTGGGTCCTTACAAGAACTCATACGTAACATCCCAAATGAATTTTCTTTCATCCAATTAAATTAAGGCCAATGATAACTTTGCAATTTGAGTGTATGTTGAGGCGCTATGATGGCGCTAAGTCTATCTCTTTCATTTTAATTGGGTTTTGGTGGGAAAGAACTTCTTTTCATCTAATAGCTTGTATTTACTTTGAAAATGCAAAAGTATAGGTCTTATAGTATAAATGGACATAAAAGTCTTGTAATTCATAGTAATATCACATTAAAATATAGCACAATTAGCGACTTATCAAGCACCATTAGCACTGCTGCAAATGCCACCGCTGCCATAACCATATGCACCTCCAAATATGCAACCACTAGTTGCGGGAGATGGTTTAGCACCCATTCTAGAAGGTGGAGATGAAGAAGATGACGTGGCTCAATTAGTGGTTAGGGCAGATGAGGATCTCATGGCATTCGCAACGTTACAACCAGTGTTACTAGCTGATTAAGAAACCTTAATAATGCTTAATATACAGAAAAAGTTTATGAAGTATGACATACAATGTTTTAATGGGGATGGAAAGGTGAACTAGGCCGAGCATTGGATCGAGTGCGTGAAGAAGAGGCAAGATGTTTTGAAGATAGTCCCACTATGTTTTTCATTGGTTCATACCTTTTAGAAGGGAAGGCTTACAAGTGGTGGATGTTAGTGAAGAGGAGTGATAGGTCGATTGGAACTGTGTCAAGGTTCAAGACTTTGTTTAATGAATAATATTTCCTAAAGGTTGTTAGAGATGCTAAGAGGTGTGAGTTTCTAAACATATTTTAATGAGGTAGACCAGTGTGGGAATAAGAATTAGATTTTAAGGAGTTGTCATATTTTGCTCCAAACTATATAGCTAAAAAAAACGATATGGTTGCTAGATTCATTGATGGAGAAGATCACCTCAGGATTTGTGCGACACCCTATATGCTAGAGAATTATGCTAGAACAATTGCTAGTGCATAGCTTTGCGAGGCTACATATTAGCTCAGCAAGGATATGGATGTTACGCCACCACAACGAGCGATGAGTAAGGATGGCTATCGAGAAATCATCATGACAAGTCTGGGGAGAATTACTAGGTAGGATATGAAAAGTCAATAATTAGACATTTTGTAGTGTAATTTAGGTTAATTTTAGATGTAATTGATGGTTTTACACTAGGTATTCCCTTGTTTTTTGTTATTTCAAGATGAAATTAGGAAAAATGAAGAAATTGAAGAAAAAGGAGAAGAACGTGAAAACAGTCAAATAAAGAGAAGTGCCACCGATTTCTCAGCGATATGAAATTCCATAAGAATCGCTGCATAAATCGGTATTAGAGAAGAGTTAGTGATTTCTCAAAGAATTGGGATTTACAAGTTTTAATAAGTTTTTTTTTGCATATTACAATTAAAGAGGATTGATATTATGTGCATAGATGCAAATATGTATTGTAATATTATATTTTCTGAATCTATGTCTATGATTATTGACAACTATTATAGAATTAGTACCCGAGATTAATCTATCGGGCCAAATGGACTTAGTGGATGTTATTGGTGATTGTGTTCAAAGTTATTTATTGATTAGCATATTCTTACTAACATTTGGTTTAAATTAGGCATGATTTTCGTTGAGTGTTAATGCTATCATTTTCTATTTTATTGCGTATTATCTAATAGGTAAATCGACAATGATAAGGATATGTATATTTTCCATTTAATATAGAAAAATCGATGGCTTCCTAAAGGCTATCAACTTATTATGAAGTAGGATTCAATTACATTCCAAGTGATATAATTAGAACTACGTTGTAAGGTGGTGTTATGTTCTAATGTTTGTCTGCAATCCAAATGTATTGCATTGTTTAATGGAGGTTCATTTAGATATTTTTTTATATATTTATATTATATTGAATATGAATTTCATTTAATTAAGTTTACATTAAATTGTTTGAATTAGTTTAATTAGTCTCGTTAATTAAGTTAGTAGTCATAGTCTTTAGTAATTTATTATTTCAATTTTTTTAATTAAATTAACTAAATTAAGAAAAACAAGAAAAAATACTTTATGTAGAAGTTTGCAAATTCCTATAGAAATGATATCCCACTTTCCACTACTACAAATAATACAAAAGACAGGAAATTATGATGCACGCTCGACACGTGTCAATTTTCGGCACCGTTGCTGGGGATTTTTAAATAATATCTTAGGATTTTGGACATTGTATCGTTTACATACTTCATCGTTCTAATTCTATATAAACTTTAAATATGTTAGATCCTGAAATAGATTGAAGTTTTTAACGAAATTTAAGGGAAAAACAACTTAGGGAAAATTTAGCTAATAGGATGGGGGATCGCAACAATAATGAAAATGGCAGTGTCATTAACAATAATGTTAATAGAGTTATCAATAATAATTAAACAATAATAGAGAACTCACTTTTAGACAAGTAAATCAAAATGTTACAATATATGAGCCTATGTCCATAGCGTAACCTGAGGAATTTCTTGAATTTGAACTTATATATGGATTTATTAGTAATTTACCCAACTTCTATGGTAAAGATAATGAAGCCCCTAAAAAACTCTTAAAGGAATATCAACAAAAAGTTAATGGTATGAAACCGAATAAAAGTACCCTATAATTAAACTTAAAGCTTTTCTTTTTGCGTTGAAAGATCAAGAACATGGCTGGTTGTTCTATCTCTTTAAAGATTCAATAAGTACGTGGACTCAAATGTTTGAAACATTCCTTGATGAATATGTGTCTGCTGAAAAAATTAGTTTCTATAGAAAACAAATCACAGTAGAAAAGATGAAAGATGATAAAAATTTTAATAAATTTTGAGATAGATTCCAAAAATTAATTTGTTTTTGTCCTCAATATATTTATACTCAAAGTGCTATATAAGAATATTTTTTTTGAAGGACTAAATCACTTCAAACAAAGGTTCTTAGATGCAGTATGTAGTGGATCTTCATTTGAAATAACACCTACTTTAGCAAATGAAGCAATTAATAAAATGGCTAAGCAATCAAAGAAATTTGGAGAAAAGATTTAATCCTCAAGAAAGAAACTTTATAAAGTTGACAATAGAAGAAATTATACGTCTGATGATAAAATTGATGAATTATTTAATATGGTTATGCTATTAATTAAAGATAGATCTACTCGACTTAAAGTTCGCGGAGTCTTTAATAAGGTTACACATCCTATAGATACGTGTCCTACTCTACATGAAAAGAATACTGAACATGTTAATGCAGTAATGAACCAATTTTCTAGTACTTCAAGAAATCTATATAATAACAATAGTTATTACCATGGAAGACAACACCAAAATCTTGGTTATGGTCCTCAAAATCAAAGTTATAATACCTATAGACCAAGATCTTAAATGTAATCTACAAATCATCAACGTCAACAAAATGTTCAATCTACGAATCCAAATTCAGAACAAATATTGCATAATTTTATGAACAAAAGTCATATAATCTTTACACAAACTTCTTAAAATCATATTAAGACTGGTACTATTACTAATGAACTCAAAAATCAGTTTAGTCAAATGACTTTACAAATAAAAAGGTTAAGTGCTCAGCAAAGTAATCAACTTAAAGCACCTACTCAAGCTGCTACTACTCCTACTAATCAAGCACAAGTCATTGCTTTATTCAGTGATGAAAAAGACACACCTATAAGTTGAAAGATACCTAAACAAGATAATAAAAAGAAAACACATAAAACTATCGAATAAGAAGAAGAAGAAGAAGAAGAAGAAGAAGAAGAAGAAGAAGAAATAATGGCTAATGCCATTCCTACTAGAGAATAGATGGCTAAACAATTGAAATACATAACTTTTCCTGAAAGGCTATACCCATGATATTTAGCTAGAGTTGAAGCATATGAAAAATATTTACGGAATTGTGGAATAATTAAAAAGTATGAAAATGAAAAGATTTTTGATAATTTAAGTGAAGTAATTTATTTATATTCCACCGTTCCATAAATATTAGGTCATGATAGGGAGGAAAAAAATAATGAAGACATTCTTGAAGCATTTAAGAAAATAGAAATTAATAAACTATTAATAGAATCAATTATGCAATTTTTTAATTATGATAATGTTTTGAAAGAATTCTCTGAATCTAAGGATAAGTTATAAAAAAATCTAAAGAAAACTTAGGACAATTGATGTCTGCTTTAATTAAAAAGAAAATACATGAGAAACGTTTCGACTTAAGAATGTTTTGAATACCTGTACATTAGGAAATTCTTTTATAGATTTTCCTATGTGTGATCTTGGGGCATCAATTAATATTTTCACTTAAACTATAATAGTCATTAAAAATAGGTTAGTTGACTAGAAGATATGGTTTACTAGAAGATATGTTAGTAAAAGTAAATGACTAAGTATTTGCAAAAGACTTCTATGTCATGGAAATGAGAGCCTTAGTATCATCTAAATCTCCACCTATACATTTATGAAAACCACTTATTAAAATAGCTAAAATAAAATTAGATATCTTTGAAGGAACAATGTCTATAGAATTTGAAAATATAATTTTTGCTTTTCATTTTAATGATGAAGATGTCTATGATAATTTTAACGAACCTAATAATGAACAAAATAATGAGAATAAATATTTAGAATTAAATCATCGTGATTTTAAAGCTTAAGTATATGTTATTAATGTAGTAACAATGGAAGACAAAAATATTAAGATAAAGAATGAATGTGTTCAAGATATTTCAAATGAAAAGATAATAACTAAAGAATGGAGAGTTAAGCAACCGAAAAATGTTGAGAATGATTTCGAAAAAGAGGGATTTAATGTTACGAAGAAGAAAAATAAGAACATAGCAATTGTCAAGCTCGATGAGCTAGGGAATATATGTATATAAACATAAAATTTAAATGGGCTTAGTATTTTAAAGCTATTTGTGATACATGTTCTAGAGCAAACGACGCGCCATTTCACTTATTTCTTCATCAAAGTTGGCAATATTATGAGATTGTGACTACAGAGCCATTTTGCTTTATAACCTTAGGAAGGGACTAGGACAATTAGATTTTAGCAAGATTATGTATAAATCGATAAGGAGTTTCATCTCGATGAAGAAGAATGACAGAGTACTATCTCCTTTGATGATCGCGCCTTTTTGAAGAAAATGTAGAGTAAATGTTGCAGGAATTTAGATGGATGTTTTACAGAGAATACTATCACAGATACGGTAATAGAGAAATATAGAAAAACTAATGGACATGAAGACTCTAAAAACAAGAGGTTAAAGACTAAGATAACAAGATAAGGGACAAAGCAAGGAAGAAATACTAGAGATGAAACGAGGAGAGTCTTACAAGAAATGTCAAGAGTAAGAAATGATCTGAATATAGAGCAACCTGGTACGGAATTTGATGGACTTTACATAGAGGACTCGGAGTTGGCATTTATGGGTTCGATTCTACGCATTCAAGTGAGAACTCCATGGAATCAATAACTGGTATTCAAGAACTAGAGGTTCTTAGTAAGGAGCATTTAAAGGATGAGATAACAATGTCAAGAAATTCTAAATGATGAGGAGGTATAGAGGTTCCTGTAACATATACACAAATGTGGCTATTAATTAATGGTATTTTTGATGATCTACTAATGTAAGGTTAGAACTAAAACCTCTATGATCCCACTAAAAGATACTACTCCGAGAGGATTGATCCAGTGGCAGTAGGACGATGACATTAATTTATGTACTCTACTTTATCTCCATTGTTACTGAATGATGATGAATGAGATCTTACATGTAACTCCGGTGATGATACTATGTGATATGTTCTAATGATAAATTATCTTTGATACTATGATTAGTGATGTGATACATTTGATATGATGCTTTGGTAATACATTTGATGGTAATTCCATATTAGATATACATTGATAATGATTATTCATATTTTTAATGCCCTCTTTTAATCAAAATTAATATCGAAACTTTATATATTGATTATCACATTAATGATTATATCGATTTGTTTATACTTCACGAGGTATATTTATTATGATCAAAACCCTACTTGGATTTTCAACCTTCAGGATTAGATTTGGAATGAGTTTGTTGATATTTAAGGTAAGATATGACAATGATAGCAAAGATAGAATGGAAATAAAATAAAGGTAGAAGATAAGTTTATAATTGATGCAAAGTTTAAACTTTTGCTCCGATATTTAAGTGAGTCGATGAAATTTCTCAAAATGCTTTTGAATTCAAGCAAGTATGAATTTAAATTTTCTTTATTTTTAGTTAAGAAGAGAATGGAAAGGAATATATATAATATATATAGTGGATGTTGAATGGAAATGATACTTTTATCACCCAAGTGAATTCTATGATAGAAGGAACCAAAATATTTTTATATCCTTTTAATAAACTTTACTAGTTGATAAATGCACTTGATTACCTTGTGCTAGTCATGAGAATAGGTAGAAAATTAAAATAATGGTGCAAGATGAACAAGACAGATTTCTAAGAATCCTTTGATACAAAGGATATTGATTAAATATTTTTGTAATATATATAGGAAATTATTGCGCCATAATTGAAAGAAGAAATGGGTTAGAAATTGATGAATTATATAAGTTAGAAATAATACTTTCTTCAACTTCAGTGGACAGTAAGAAGTGGTAACAAGAGTTACGAATTTATAGAGAGTCCTATAGATTCCATAGAGAATGGAGCAGGGAATCTATAGTGGAATAAATGTGGGAATGTCCAAAAAATGGAGCTGGGACTCAAAAGTCAAAAGAAAAATTCAAATACGAAATAATAATAATAAAAATATAAGAAAGAAAAAACATAATTAATGCGAATTAGAAAAAAATTATTTACTTACTTTACTTATTGATTAAACCATTTATGATTATATCAATTCATTTATAATTCACGAGGTATATTTGTTTTGTTGAAAACCCGACTTTATTTTTCAACTTTTAGGATAAGGTATGGAATGAGTTTAGTAATATTTTAGGTGAGGTATGAAAATGTCAGCAAAGATAGCATGCAAAGAGAATAAAGGTGGAAGATAACTTAAGAATTGGTGAAAAGTTTGAACTTTAGCTTCGATATTTAAGTGAGTTGATGAAATTTCTCAAATTTCTCCTGAATTAAAGCAAGTACGAATTTCATTTTTCTTTATTTTTAGTTAGGAATAAAATGAAAATGAATATATATAATATATATAATAGATTTTGAATGGAAGTGATATTTTTATTACCCAAGTGAATTTTATGATAGAAGGAATCAAAATTTTTTTATACCCTTTTGATTAACATTACTAGTTGATGTATATACTTAATTACCTTGTGTAAGTCACCAGAACGGGTAAAGAATTGGAACAATAATGCATGTTGAAGAAGACAGATTTCTAAGAATCTTTTGATACAAAGGCTATTGATCAAATATTTTAATAATGTATACATAAGAAATTATTATCCCACAATTGGAAATAGAAATTGGTTAGAAACTAATGTATTATATAAGTTAGAAAGAATACTCCTTCAAATTTATCAGACAATGAAAAGTGGTAACAAGAGTTACAAATTTATAGCGAGTCCTATAGATTCTATAGGAAATGGAGCAGGGAATCTATAGTGGGAAAAGAAATGAGAATATCCAAAGGAAATGGAGTAGGGACTCAAAAGTAAAAAAAAAGTCAAATAAAAATTAATAATAACAATATAATATATAATAAGGAAAAATATAATTGAGACAAACTAGAAAAAAATTAGAGATGAAAAAGGCGGATGTTCTTAAATTCATCAACGAATTGTTTTAGCTCGAGTGCTTGAAGATAGGGTTGAGCAAAGTATTTCTTAAGTTAGGGTTCAAAAATTAATATATTCATTGGTATATTGGAAAAAGTCCTATCGATTTTGATTGTGGTGCTATTATAAATACTTTCCAAAATTAAGATCAATGTGTTTTTTATGTTTTGAGATTCTCTACTAGTCATTGTAAGCTTGATGCTTATCGATGGAGATTGAGAAAACTTATATTGTGTACTGGCCTTGGTATTGATTAAACTTTAAGTTCTAAGAGGTATTGCATTAGGTGGTTGAGTTATCATTAAGGGATCATTCATTTTTTCTAAAATCATTTTATCCTATGATAACTTCTATTTACTTTAGGGCTAACTAGTGGGTTGGCACGTACTCCGAACATGATGTATAGTTCTACAGGTGCACATAGATTACAATGATCTGCAGATCCGGTCTAACTTGAATCAAGTATCGCTAATTGGATTGACTTTTATAATCCTTAGGACTGGATTGGGTTGAGAAATCACTAATCTATATGGATTGTATCGTGTTACGGATCCTACAATGAAAAATTGCAGATCTAGTCCAATCCAATCAATTTATAACAGAAATACATAAACATATATATGATTATTTGCACTTAGTATCTTGAAGAGCATCAACCACAACTATTAACTCTAAATTAAAACCCCAATTTAATTAACCGAAACAGTCAATAATTGCCCTCCCCAAACTCTAAATTAAAACCCTAACTTACTTAACCATGACAGTAGACAATTCCCCTCCCCCATCTCATCTGCGACACCACTCCCCCATCTCATCATATATTAGATTATATGAACCCTTCTCCCTTTTTTCGTTAACGAGCTCCAACGACCCTTCTCTCCCATTTTAGTACACCTTTTAGTGCTCTAGTTCTTCTCCGTACCCACTCAACAATCGTAATCCGTGACCACAATCACATCAAAAAGTGAGATTTCTTGTAGTTATAAATCAATCTTTCATATGTGCATTGATACTTATGTTTAATTTCTTCTCTCAACGTTGTTTGATCATTATTGTTCTTTTTATGAGTTTTGTAGTTTGGTTTGATTTATTGGGTTTTGATTTTTGTTGACAACTTAAAATTGGATTTAATTTTCAAGTTTGTTAGGTAATCTCCCTATTTTTTGTTTCTTTTTAGTTGATCATATAAAACAGTTGAAGTGTTGTAGTGGGTAATCTACTATTTTTTATCAAATGTAGGGAATTCTCTATCTTTTATTATTTTTTATTTTACTATGCATTTTATTTTTTATATCTTAGTAATAAGAAATTACTTTACTTGATCACGATCATGATCTTTTTTTATTGTTTGTATGTACGTTTATGGTTTTTTTTTTCTAATTCAAAATACTCTAATTGAACAAATGATTAGGATATGGGAAAGCTTGAAGAAAATAGAGATTAATAGTCACACGATTTCTTCTTCCTTGCTATCACTTTATTATTAGATTGTGTTTAACTTTTCTTAAGAACTAAAAAGACTATGCCTATTCTCAACTCTTGTATAGGCTTCAAACTTTTCTTTGGTGGTATGTTGCAAGTATACCTTTTTTTATCAACCTTTCGATGAAAAATGTCAATACACGAAACTTGATCTAGTCCAGTCCACATTTCGCAAATTTGATTGATTGGGAGTGATGAGTTATTTGGATTGGACTGGACTGTAATTTCTCGATTTGCGGTAACTAGATTGGATTACAGATTAACACTAATTGGATTGAATCCAGGGCGCCCATGCACAGTACTAAACAAATTTTTCGACATTGAAATAAAAATGTGGCATAGTCTTATGTTTTAATGGATTGGTGGTTTAAGTATTCATTTTATTTTATTTTATTTTTTTTCAAAAAAGATAGTTAGTCATTCCATTGATCTAGAAAAATATAGTTAGGTTGTAATGGATCGGGTGTTTTAACTCTAACATGTAGTGGTTATTGCCTAGCCTTTTTGCAATTGATTTTTTGTTTGATAAAATTTAGTCTTTTAAATCCTCAAATCTAAAAAGAAAAATGAAATAACATCAGAATGTGAATTTAATTTTGAGTATTTAGATTACAATTCACAATTCAAACTTGAAGGGGGCATGGAGTAAAAAGAGAGAAATATGTAGTTGTGAATGATATACATTAACAACAGCTTGAAAAGAAAAAAGATAAAAATAACATCTTAAAAGAAAATGCTATTACATTATATACACTACATTAAAATCCTTTTTAGGCATTTGATAGACTCAATTGGATTATAATGATGCTTACTGCTTCAAAAAGAGTAAGGAACCTTCACAACCCCTATAACTGTAGATCCCAAAGAATATTGATACCACCGAATAAAAATTGTTGATCTCCCTTCCTTTATGTACTTCTTTAACATTTAGGGGATAAATTTTTTTTTTTAGGAACCACCTATGAATTGTAAAGTTAGATTTCAAAATCCATCTAATGTATTATAACTTTTTTAAGTGATTGTAAGACATGTACGTTTCTTAAATGAGACAACATGAATCTCCTTTTTAATAAGAAGTCTTGTCTTAATTGTGCCTTGTCTATATGATCATAGTAAAAGAAATAAAAAGTATATCACTAAAAGAAGAGAAAAAAAAATATAAGCTAGTGTTCTTCCTCAAACGTCTTCTTGCACTAACAAAAAAGGTACGGCTTCGTCTCTTAGATACATTTTACCATCATCTTGAAAACACATTAAAACTAAAAATGTGTTGAAACATACACACGGTCTCTTTATTTAAAAAAAAAGTTAAAAAAGTTCGTAGTTTAAAAATTATGAAGTTGTGCAGTGCAACTTTAGGTTAGATTATTTTTTAATTTATTCTTGGCGTTAAAAGTATGTAATTACACTTTGTAAAATTTTCAAAGTAACTTAGCAAATTTTAAAAATGTCATACTAATGAAGCCTAAATAGCCCCATTAAGAGGATTATTAACTTGTTTGGTGTGAATATATATTTTTGACATGAACATAACATAGGATAGGCAAAGAGTCCAGAGAGCCCTAATTCATGCACTACATGTGCATCTACAAAAACGAATGTTATGCATAACTATTTATTTACATCTAAAATAACAATCTTACAAAATCTAGTCTCAGAGAAAAAAAAACCTCTATATTTATCATGAAGTATTGTCATGATCAACAAAGATCTGTTCGCTAGCACAAGCATTACCATATACCGAGCATTTGCGCCTCCAACAAATACCACCATTGCTTGTGATCTCCATTACTTGGATTCCTTTCTCAAATAATTTTTTTGGCACCCTATTATAACAAAAACATAAAATCAATTAATATGATGATAATTTAATGAAGGGAGGCAATGCTTCAAAAGCTTTATTAATTAGCAAATAGAAGTTTACAAACCACGGAGAATGCAAACCCCAAGACCCACCCTATCGGTGAACTTAGGCCTTATTAATCTATTGATCATCCTATATGCTTAAGAACCATGACGTGCACCATATTTTTTTGTGAGATGACCATAAAATTGTAGGTTGAATTGTACGTATGAAACTCACAAATTGTGGCACTCGTAATGAGTCTACAATAAATCTTTTCCTCTATTTAAACAGAAAAGAAGCTACTGCAAAAACAAAGTACTAAATCCATGCATGTTCTTTCCCCGATGAAGAGATGAATAAAATAAAACAAAAAGATTTGGGAAGTACTCGAATGTAGTGTCATATCGATTAGATCTGGCAACAAAAAACAAACCTTATTAATTAGAGATGAAGGTGGGTGTTCTAGTGGGGCTTATTATTCGATTGACCATTTAAAAAATTGAGAGTGAGATAAGATGACAATCAAATCCCGTATAGAATTCTTGAACATTGCCTCGCCTCTATCTTTTGAGATCGATGGTTGAATCCATCTCCTAAAGCTCTCCCCATCATCAAAGATCTTTCATGGATTGGTTGAACATTTTGATAACGGGAATGGATTAAGCCATGAAGACATGTGCCACTACCTTGCTCGGTGTCCTAGAGCCATATATGTAGAAATCGTTTTATTTGCTTGTCAAAAAAAGAAACTGCATGTTTGCCTTCAAAAAAAAGTTTTTTTTGTTTTTTTTTGTTAGAAAGGAAATTGTTTTAGTATATTACATGTGAACGATTAATCAATCTTTAATTCCCATTTTTTTAGGTAACTAATTCCTTTTAGTCTTTATTTCACATTTTAAAATTGATTTTGAATTGCAAAATATTTGGGAATGAAAGCGTAAATCTATTCATAAGCTATAATGTATTATATTTCATTTAATAAAAATAAAGATTTTAGGGGCAATTTTGGAAAGATAGATTGCAAAATAGATAGATGTGATTTTGAGAGAGTAATTAAGGTGAAGATATAAAGGTGGAGACGGTTTTAGAACCTAATCCTATCAATAAAAAAGGTTTTAGTTAGTTAATCCCAAATTTATCAAAATACCTCTATTTTTTATTTTTGAAGAGTATTTGAACCAATGAGACATAAGCATTTAAGGACGCTTTTGTCTATAAAGTAACTTTTCCTAAGGGAGGATTCATATTATATATAGTAGAGGCATGTTTCTATTTGGAAGTTGCTTTTATTTGAAATTACTATTATTTAAAATTGAGATGAATTAGATTCAATTCATGATATAAAGAATAAAAAGACAATATGTTTAAGAGTATTTGTTTCCTCGGGACATCAAAGAGTTGAGTTTGGGGGTATTTGACAAGTCAATAATTAGACATATTTTGTAGTGATTTAGGTTTATTTTTTATATAAATGATTACATTACACTATATATTCTCTTATTTTTGTGATTTTGGGATTTAATTAGGAAAAAGAAGAAATGAAAAAAATAGGAAGAAAGTAAAAACAATCGACTGAAAAGAAGTGTAAGTGATTTCCCAACAATACGGAATTACACATACATCACTGCATAAATCAGAAGTAGCGAAAAGTTTATGATTTCCCTACGAATTAGGATTTACAAAGAAATTTCTAGCTGAATTGGTGGAGCGCAAAGAGATATTTTCATTGATTAACTTAGTGATTTGCGAACAAACAAGGATTTGCTAACAAATCACTGAGGTTAGCTATAGTTTTTAGATTGTTACAAATAATTTGAGTTTATCTATCATGTATAGTTTAGGAAACTATAAATAGGATCTTAGGGCTTAAAAAAAAGCCCACTTTTCTCTTAATAAGTTTGAGAAAGCCGTAAGTTAGTTTTTATTGACTTTATATTTTAAGATACATTGGAGCTTTGTTTATTTCAATAAGATGTATTTGTTTAATTATGTTTATTAATTATATTATTGCGATGTTTATTTCCAGCATGTTTAAGTAGTTTATTAATATAAAAAAACTCTACACATGTATATACTTTTGATTGCTATATTGTTATAATTAAGGAATCATGTACTTAATGCTTTAAAAATTTTCATACACAAGAATCGTGGTTTTAATTAGTTGCTTTTGCGTATTGTAACTAAGGAGGATTGATATATAGTTGCAAGTATGTATGTGATATTAGATTTTTTAAATCTATATATATGATTATTGACAGCAATTATAGAAGTAGTAACTAGGATTAATTTGTAGGGCCAAATAATTCGAGTGGATGTTTTTGGTGATTACGTTCTTAGTTATTGATTGATTGGTATATTTTGATTAATATTTGGTTTAGATTATTCAAGATTTTCATTGAGCATTAATGCTATCGCATTTCTATTTATTGCTTATTAGTCAATAGCTAGATTTACAATGATAGGGATATGGCTATTTTTCAATGAATATAGAAAAATCGGTGGTTTGTTAAAGGCTATGAACTTATTATGAATTATGATTTAATGATTCTAAGAATCCATGTGATATAATTATGACTAGTTTATGAGGGGATGTTATGTTCTAGAGTTAGTGGGGGTTTATTTAGATACTTATACAACATTGAATTTGAATTCCTTTAGTTAAATGTCCATTGAATTGTTTGAATTTGTTCAGTTAGTATGGTTAATTAACTTAGTAGTCACTTTTTTTAGTTATTTAATATTTCAATCTCCATTTGATTAGGTTAACTAAATTAAGAAAAACAAAAGAAAAAAAGAACTTCCCTTACAAGTTTGCAACATCCCTGTTGACTATATTCTACTTACCGCTACTGCAAATGATAGGAAAATATGAAAAACTAATGTGCATGCTCGACACCTGTCAGACAACATCATGACAGTTTCGCTCATTCTAGTGCGGCTCCAAGGGTACATGAAAGTTCACTGTGGACCACTCACTCTATTGCCCCCTTAACTACCTACGATTTGTTGCATAAACTTCCAATTTCACCAGAAAGATTGGAGAGTACTCAAAGTAAGAGTAAATGGTCGATTGGTTAAAAGCAAAGCAAATCTATGGTGACATCATGTACGACATTTTAGAAGCCTAGAGGTTAAGATTTTGGATATGGGTTAACTAGACATTGTAAGGTAGATTGTCTTGACAAATAGGTAGTGTCTACAACTAGTGCTATTTAGCATGTCAAGGGAGGAGTGCATGCCATTGCGGAACCAGTTGTGGTGGCTACTCAATATTTGCTTGCAAGTATGGTTTATAATTGCGATAGAGTCATGCATACATTGTTTGATTCTTAGTTTATTGTTTCATTTGTGTATGGTAAAATGGTTGACAAGCTAGGAATAAAATGGGAAAGAGCTTGTACAATTTTGATCTTTAGTACTACCGGTAATGAGAAAGTATATCCTAACATGGTATAAAAGGGGTGTTTAATTAAGATTGGGAATCACATCTTATCACATGTTTCAAAGGTTTTAAATTATAATGCCTTATTAAGGATGGATTGGTTAACTGCTTACAATTCCAGTATCGACTATTTTCTTAAAATAGTTGCCGTTTTGATTCCTAGCATACCACTATTCAAATATAGAGGTCGTAAACCTAGCCAGGTTGTCGCCTATCGGAATGTAGTAACTGTAACAATTCGTTGACTTAAGCTAGAGATTAGTGTTAATCCAAATCCTAATTCATCTGAGTTAAGCTCATGGTTAAGGCTGGCATACCATAACTAGCATGTACTTATGTTTGTTTGATAGTTTTTGTTTGTTTGAAATGTTTACTAAGTTTTATAGGTTATAGTATAATAGGAAATTTATATACTAGCCTATGATTGGAAAATACGTAAATAAACAATAAATAGTTGATGCACCAGATGCGATGAAGGGGGTTGTGAAATAAATGTGCATACCTAAGAATAATCATAGGCATATCTGGTGAATTTATTGATGAGAAAATACATGAGCTACACATACATTTTTATATATAAATACACATACATAAATTAAAAACTATGAGTTTGGTTTGAATTATATAAATCGTTAGATTGCCTCGAGATGAGCGTAATTGTTGATGGTGTTAACGGGTGTGTCACTTTAGGAGTATCATGTTAGTACATCAATCGTTCGATTAATTTCAACACAGCTTGACGTGTATCTCGGGAAAAAGTTGTATATTCAAACTAAAACCTTCAAACATATCTTCATAATTGATCGAGTGAGAGAGAGCAAATGAGGGATTGGTGTTTAGGGAACGAATTGAATGAGCTGTTTCAGTGTGAATTGAGGACCTTAAACAACTAACAATAAGAGATTATCACTATTAGTAAGTTCGGTTTTGATATTTTAGAAGTATCCAATTTGATAGTCGGTGATGAAATCTCTATAAATTGATGTGTTTGATTATTACAAATGGATTGTTACCTCATTAGAGGTTTTCCTTACATTTTGGAAGTGTTGGTTGCTGTTATAATGAATTGTGGATGGAATACTGACTGCTCCCTATATATTATTCAGATAGTACAGGTTGGAGCACTCTTCACCTAGCAGAGAAGCGCGCCCCCTTTATTAGTTAAAATGATCTCAGCTAATAGAACCCAGATCACCAATTGTGGGAGCGCTTTCCCACCCCAGAAAACAACAACTATACTTTAAATTGGTTAGAAATTTTTACGGTTTTAGGGACTAATTAAGGGGTTCTAGATATAGGATATTAGACTTAAATTGATCATAAAGGATTTGCGATAGATGCTAGATCACCGAGAAGACGTGAGTGACTCAAAAAATTAAGGAGTTTCTTAACAAAAAACTAGACCAAGGTAAGTATGGATTCGCTTAATGTCGCCTGGCTATCTTAGAATATGTAGTTCATGTAGTTTATGGACTTAATTGGGAGACTATGTACATTGCGATGATTTCAATAAATGAAAAATGGTGTTTACTGTGATTCATGAAAGAAAGTTCCTAGAATTGAGACCATGTCATATAGTAGATGGGTTATCTTCTTGCGTATATGTAACTTTCTACTTCATTTGATAGGTAGCGTGGATTACATACTCATCAGAGGGTTTCTGATAGAACCATTGGATATTAATAGATTAACTAGACTGCTCGTCAGCCAATGTGTTGGTTTAGTACTAGCATTCATAGTGTCAATGGGTAATTGACCGTAGTTTTATTAATAAAATGGGATTCACAGCGTAATAGTCATTAACAGTTTAAATTGCATTCGTTACGTATGCAATTACATGCTTTTCATAATCCTGTTAGTTAAAATTAATGCATATTGTTATTGCATAATGTTCTAAATTATTATATGGCATGTTGATAAGTTTTTTAATCCTTATTTACTAAGCAAGTTTGAGCACTCATCCCAAATTTAATATTTCAGGTTTGCAACCTAGCTCTTTAACAAAAGAAAAAATGAAGATTTATGAGACTTAATATCTTTTCTACAATGTAATGTGCTTTCCTATAAATTTATACACTCTTTCAGTTATTTTGTTGTATATGAAAACGGTTGGGGAGGTTTATAAACAAGGTTTTTGGTTTTGATAAATTCTTTATTTATATATATCGTTTAGTTATCAAAAAATTGTTAACTTTTTGCCGCGTATATTCTAAATTGTTTATTCAATAATGATATATATACATTGAGTTTTTTGGTACAAACAAAGACACTGTTAGCTCTGGTTAAGTATGGCTGGGTTACTTAGACTTAATTTTTGTTTTAGGCTGAGTATCGCCCTGATCGAGACAGGGGATTCTACAACTTGGTATCAGAGCGTAAGTTTTTCACTTTCGAAGTGTGTGGTAACTTTGATATAGTTTAGTATCATAGATATGGCTTTGACATCATTTTCATTTTGGAATTGTTTTCCTAATAGGTTTTAGCATATACCTTTGTATGGGAACCTAAGTATATTGACTCTGAGAGTTGTCTTGAGTTATTAATAAGCATAGGGTATAATAAACTGTTTTCATCATGTTTTAGGGGGACACGAAAATGAAAAAATTATTATACATTATTTGTTGCACATATTGTTATTTACTTTGTAGATATGATTTCATTGTATTCTCAGAATGTTACCCATAATGATCTTATCTCTCCTTTGACTTCAGAATCTAAAGGCATATTAGGGGATGGTATGTAGAGGCCTGATATTTGGGTAATAAGGAGACTACAGAGCAATGGAAATATAAAATGGAATAGCAAATGAGGGAATTTAGGGAGGCTCAAGCAAAACTTATGGCTATGCTAATCGCTTAGATGGGACAACTAGTATAGCAACTAGAGGCATAAGCTACAACCAACCCTGAGGTTAACAGACTTGAGGGAAGAGTTGAGACAATGGCAGCTCTAATTGAACCTGTATTAACGCATATTAAAATATCGGAGACAATAGCCATAGTGCTAGTGGATTCAGAGAAGCATTCATTTCTAAGAACCTGTAAGGAATTTATGAAATATAACATTATTAGATTCAATGGCAAAGTAGAAGAAGGCATAGCTGAGACATGGATACAAGAAATGGAGCAATGATTTGTTGATGTGGATCTTGAGGACTGGCTTAAGGTTAAACTGGTCACATTTTTGTTGATTGACTCTAAGCAAAAATGGCGGGATTCCGTAGAGAAATAGGAGAAGACTGTCATCACTTGGCCACAGTTTAAGTCCTTGTTTTTCTTGTAGTATTCTCGAAATTTGCCAGGAATAAGAAGACTGTGTTTATTCAGCTGAAACAAGGAACCCTATATGTATGGGAATATGAGCGAAGGTTCACAGAGTTGAGTGAATTCGCTTCATAAATGATGGAGTTAGAGGAGAAGAAAATAGATTTGTATCTTGTTGGACCGAATTAAGAGATTCAAGTTGCAGTTTCCTGTCATGCTCGCACTAGTTATACTTTTATATTCGAGAGTGCGATGAAGGAGGAAGCAAAAGTATTAGCTAGACACTTTAGAGTAGTACTTATACCACCGGTACCACAATTTTCTAATAGTCAAAGAATCAAAGAATTTACTTCTTTTAAGCCAAATAAGAGGAAGAGGAGTGTAGTTGGAGCAGCTACACAGTAAGGATATGCGAGGATGATATTTGTTAGTGCTCTAGTTCCACCAGTTTCTCAAGCTTCGGTAGCTAAACCACCTTTTCCACCACCTCAATCTGGAGGGGTAAGGTCTAAAGTAGAGCATAGTCATTGCTGAAACTTAATAGATTTCTGGAAGGTTCCTTAGGTCGGTGGTTTTTCTTAAAGAGCTTCCATAATGTGTTATCGGTGTGGGAAAATGTGGAGTATTCAGAGAAAATATTCTATGCCACATGCTACAATAATAGGTAGTACAACATTGAAAGCATAAAGGAGACTAAAGTAGTGGCTGAGGTAGATCGAGAGGCTAAAATGAGTCTTATGGAAGGTATATTAAACATTCGTTGTTGAGATATGCATGTTTTGATTGATGTTGGTTCTATAGTTTCCTTTATTGCTGGTGCAATGGTTTATGAGTTGAAATTGAAACCTTTTAGAGCCAATATGTTATTGATTTAAGGCACAGCTGTGAGTGAAAAGGTTTATCCTTACCTCGTCCACGAGGGATATGAAGTCAAAATTAGGGAGAATGAACTCCCAATTGATCTAAGGGTAATTGAGTTTTTAGAATGTGATGCATTTCTAGGGATGTATTGGTTATCAACATACCATGCCAGTATTGACTGTTTCCATTAGAGGGTAATTTTTTCTATCCCTAACCTTTCTGAAATAAAAATCTATAAAAGCTATAATCAATCATTACTAGCAATTCATTGAAGGGAAGTTACTCCTCGAGATATAGAAAATATAGAATGAGCTGCCACATTTGGAGAGCTTGGCCAAGAACTTAAGGTTCGTGAGATACTCTTGGCTTGTGAACTTCTAGAGGTCTTTCTAATTGACTTGCCTAGACTTGCATCACCATGTTTCATTTTCATTATTGATCTTATTTGGGTACTAAACCTCTATCTATTCCTCTGTACCTTACGACATCAAAGGAACTACGAGAGTTGCATACTAAGCTTGAGGAGTTATTATAGAAGGGGTTTATCCATCCTAGTATGTCATCATGGGGAGCACCGATTCATTTTATGAAATAAAAGGATAGAACCCTATGTAAGTACAATGATTATAAATAACAAAATTGGGTGACTATCAGAAACAAATACCTATTACCGAGGATGGATGATTTGTTTGATCAGTTGAAGGGTGTTAGATATTTCTTCATTATTGATTTTGGTCTGGTTATGATCAACAGAGGATCAGGGATGAGGAAATCAAGAAAATAGTTTTCAGTACTCGGTATAGGCATTTCGAGTTTATTGTGAGGTTGTTCGGGCTCGTTGATGCTCCTTCTATGTTCGTGGACTTGATGCATAGGGTGTTTAAACCCTATCTTAACCAGTTCATTATCATGTTTATTGATGATATTTTGATATATTCAAGGAGACAAGATGAACATTTACACCACCTCAGAGTTACATTGCAGACTTTGAAGGAAAATCGGCTATCTACAAAATTTTGTAAGTGCAAATTCTAGCCTTTAGATGAACAATTTATCAGACATGTGGTTAATACTAAAGTTATATCTATTGATCTAGTGAAGGTTGTGGCATCCAAGGCTACCTTCAAATATTTAAAAGATAGTTTGACTATAACACCTATTCTTACACTACGTGAATTAGGGAAAGGATTAATGATTCATACAGATGCTTCTTATTAAGTTTTGGGACTGTGCTGATGCAGGAAGGTAGGGTTGTAGCTTATGCTTCAAGGCAACTCAAGATTCATGAAAGAGATTATCCAGTTCATGATCTTGAGCTAGCTATTGTTGTTTGTCCCTTGAAGATTTGTAGGCACTACTTGTACGGTTACAGATTTACAATATTTTCAGATAATAAAATTTTGAAATACTTGTTTACTCAAGGTTAATTGAATTTGAGGTAGTGTAGGTGGCTGAAGTTCCACAAGGATTATGATTTTACTCTAGAGTACCATCCAGGAAAAATAAATGTGATTATTGATGCATTGAGTTGGAGAAGAACATTCAGAAGGAGTGTAGCTACTGCTAAAGCTTCTCAACTGACACTTCTTGTGGAAGCTTTAGCATCGATGATTTGTGAAAGTCTAGCTGGCACATCATCAATTGAGAGATCTTGTTCCAGAGCTATTGATATATTTTTCTATGCTTAGATTCAGGCTGAAGTAGAGATGATATAGCGAGTTATTGATTGCTAGAAAGCTAATCAAGATTATACAACACGTCAGAGGTTAGCGGCTAATGTAGATAATCCCGATTGGGAAGTTTTTGATGATGGTGAATTACACTTCATGGATAGATTATGAATTCCAGCTTAGGATCAGTTGAGGCAAGAGTTGCTACAGGAATATCGTTGGTCTTTATACTCTATTCATCTAGGTAAAACTTAGATTTATCCCGATATGAGGCGTATTTGTTGGTGGCATGGGATGAAGACTAATATTGTTGAGTTTGTAAGGAGATGAAAGATATGTCACCAACTTAAGGCTGAGGGTAGAAAAACTAGATATTCTCTTTAGCGATTCTTGAGTAGAAGTTGGAACTTATATCGATGGATTTTGTTTATGGTCTACCTCTGAGTCAGCATAAGCATGATGCATTATAGGTTTTAGTTGCTAGGTTAACGAAAACTGTGCATTTTTTGCCAAGTTTCATGCGAAATCATCTTGACTGATTATGTGAGGTATACGGACATGAGGTGTTGATATTTTATGGGGTTCCAATATTGATTACTTTGGATATAGATCAGACATTCATGTCTAAATTATGGAGTGAATTGCATAGACAGCTGAGAATTGTTCTTAACCTCAGTACGACATACCACATGCAGATAGATGGATAGACTAAACAGTTGATATTGGCGCTATAGGAAATGCTTTGAGCTTATTTCTAGGAATTCGGTGGTAACTTGGAGAAATACGTTCCTCTATTTGAGTTCTGTTATAATAATAGTTATCAAGCTAGCATTGGAATGACTCATTTCGAAGCTCTATCTGGTCGGCCTTGTCGTTCACTTGCGTATTGGGTAGTGGTTGGAGATACATTTTTATTAGGGCCAAAGTTGATTCAGGACTACACAGATAGAATTCAGCAGATTCGCCAGTGTTTTGACTATAAGAAAACTAAGGCTAAGATTAATAGATAAATATAATAGGTTTTTGGAGTTTTTAAAGGATGGTCTAGTCCTACTAAAAGTCTCACACCTACGAAAGGATTGTATAGGTTGGGATTGCGAGGTAAGCTAGCTTCAAGGTACATTTAGCCATTCAGAGTACATGAAAAGATTAGTCCTGTTGCTTACAAGTTAGAGTTACCTCCTCAACTAGCCAGAGTTGATAATGTCTCCCACATGTCTATGCTTCACGAAATGGAGACTTAGTTAACTCCAAGGATTGATTGTAATGAATTTGATCTTTGGGAGGACTTATCTTATAATGAGCAACAGATTCAGATACTTGATCAAAAGCTTTAGAGTCTGAGAACCAAATAGATCACTCTGGTTAAGGTGAAATGGTAATTTCATAGAGATGAGGAACTAACTTGGGAACGGGAGTCTTATAAGAAAGAGCATTTTCCATTTCTCTTCAAAACTACAAGTAATTTAACCTTTACTTTAATTCGAGGAAGAAATTGCTTTAAATCGGGGAGACTGTACCGACCCGTTACATAAAGCTGGTAATTAGAGTTAATCCAAATCCTAACTAACTAGAGTTAGGCTCATGGTTCAGTCCAGCTTACCTTGATTAGCATGTGTGTATTTTTATGTTATGGTTTTTGCTTGTTTGGAGCGTTTAATGAATTTTATTGGTTGTAGTATAAAAGAGAATTTATATATAAGCCTATAATTGGAAAATATGTAAATAAACAATAAATAGCTGGTACACCTAGTGCGACGAGGAGGTCGTGAAATGAATATGCACACCCTAGAATACTCGTAGGCATGTCCGAGAATTTATTGGTGAGGAATATATATTTATATATATTTGATAAATATAGTAGAACTATAAGCTTTGTTTGAATTATATAGATCGTCGAATCGCCTTGAGATGACCGTAAGTGTTTATGGTGTTTACATTTGTGTCCCTTTAGAAGTGTCATGTTAGCACATGAATCATTTGATCAGATTCAAGATAACGCAATGCATATCTAGAAGAAATTCATATATTTAAACTAAAACCTTCAAAATCATCTTCATAATTGATGGAGTGAACGGGAGAGCGAGTAGATGAGGATTTGGTGTTTAGTGAACCAATGAAGGGAGCTATTTCAGTGTGAATTGATGAATTTAAACTACTGGAAATAAGAGATTATCATTGTTGGTAAGTTTGATTTTGATATTTTTAAAAGTTCAATTCGATAGTAGGTGATGATATTACTATAAATTTTTGTGTTCGATTATTTGATATGGATTGTTACCTCATTAGAGGTTGTTCCCTTTATATTTTTGTAGTGTTAGTTGCTGCTGTAATGAATTATGGATGGAACAGGGGTTGTTGCCCTATGTACTGCCGAGATAGTACAGGGTGAAGCGCGTTCCACTTAACAGAGGTGCGCACTTACTTCATCAATGTAGATAAACTCAGTTAATACAATTCTCTCAACCAAATAATGGACATGCTCCCACACTATAAAACAACAACTATGCTATAATTTGCATAGAATTTCCTAAGATCTTAGGGACTAATTCATAGGTTCTAAACGTAGGATATTAGACGTATATTGATCATAAATGGCTTTTAGTAGGTTTTAGATCACTAGGAAAGCGTGAGTGACATAGAAAGTTAGGGAATATCTTAATGGAAACCTAAACTAAGGTAAGTATGGGTTCACTTATTTGTCAAAGTTGCCTAACTATCTTAGTATATGTAGTTCATGTAGTTTATGGACTGAATGGGGAGACTATGTACACTGTAATGGTTTAATAAATGGAAAACGGTGATTAATGTAATTCACGAAAGTAAGTTCCTAGAACTGAGACTAGGTTATATAAGAGATAGGTAACCTTCTTTGCGTATATGTAACTTCCAACTCAGTTAGATAGGTTTATGGATTACATACTCACTAGAGGGTTTTGGATAAAACCATCGGACATTAATGGATTGAATAGATAACATATGTTACTTATTCAATTACATGTTTTTCATAATCGTGTCAGTTTACATTAGTGCGTATCGTAATTGCATAATGTTCTTGATTATTATATGGACTGTTGATGTCTTTGGGAATCCTAATTTATTGAGCAAGTTGGAGTGTTTACCTGAAATTTAATATTTCTGGTTCCCAACCTAGCGTTTCAGCAAAAGGAAAATAAAAGATTTAAGATTCTTATTATCTTCTCCGTAATGTAATGAGCTTTCCTTTAAATATATACAATATTTTAGTTATTTTGTTGTCTATCAAAAGGGTTGGGGATTTTTAGAAATGAGGTTTTGGGTTTTATAAACTCTGTATTTATGTATATAGTTTAATTATCTAAAAAATTTTAATTTTTCGCTGAGTATATTTTAAATTATTTTTTCAATAATGATATATACGGGTTGAGTTTATCAGGTACAAACGGAGAGGCTGTTGACTATATTTAAGTCTAGCTGGGGTACTAGCACTTAATTAGGGTTTTAGGCCAAGTATTACCATAATCGGGATAGGGGATGCTAAAGTAGCTGTCGGTGAGTTCAATACTCTCATTAGTTGGACAACCATAGAGGAAGATGGTGATGAACATCAAGTTGAAAAAACTACGGTGGCTAAAAAGTTTCCATAAGTGCTCCCATCAAACTTGCTTGGAGTCCCTCCACCCCAATATAATGATTGAATTATTGACCTTATTCATGGTATAAACCTATATCTATACAACCATATACAATGAAATTTAAAAAATTGGTCAAGTTGAAGACTCTATTGGATTAATTGTTTGAGAAAAGCTTTATTCATTCATGTATGTCATTTTGGGGAGCACCGACGGTGTTTGTCAAGAAGAAGGATAGTAGTTTGCATATATGCATTGACTATTGACTGCTGATTTAGGTGACCATTAGAAACAAATACCTACTCCCTAGGATCGATGACCTATTTGGTCAATTACGTTGTGCAACTTTCTTTTCAAAGATGGATTTGAGGTTGGCATATCAATAGTTGAGAATACGAGAGGAAGACATAATGAATACTGATATTTTAGTGAGATTTCGACATTATGATTTCACAATGATGCCGTTTGGAGTTACCAATGAATTGATAGTGTTTATAGATCTCATTCACATAGTTTTTAGGACTTATCTTGATAAGTTTATCATTGTCTTTATCGACAACATCATAATTTATTCAAAGACTCGAAAAAGCACAAGATACATCTCAAAGTGACCTTGTAGACTTTAAATGATCACTTGTTGCATGTTAAGTTTAGCATAAGGGAATTCTTGGTTTTGAAGGGGGAAATTTCTTGGTCACGTAGTAATGCAGAAGGGAATTCTGTGGATCCAACTAAAGTAGATGTCATTACAAAATTGCCTCAACCCTCTACTGTGACGAAGATTAGAAGCTTTCTAGGATTAGTGGGTTATTATCAAAGGTTCGTGAAGGACTTCTCAAAGATTCTGGCACCAATGACAATGCTAACTTGGAAAACTCTGGAATTTGAGTGGACAAAAGAATACAAGAGTGCTTTCAATGAATTGCAAGATTGGCTGACTTTGACACCTATATTAATACTTCCATAAGTGGGGAAGGAATTAGTTCTTTATATTAATGCTTTAAAGATCGATTTGCCATGAGCTTTGATTGAAGATGGAAATGTAATTTCCTATGTTTCAAGATAGTTAAAAATACATGAAAAAACTACCCAACTCATGATTTAGAATTAGTAACGATGATGTTTGCTTTAAAGTTATGGAGGCATTACTTGTATGGCAAAAGTCTAATAAGTTTTTAGATCCCAAGAGTTTGAATTAGTAGTTTATTTAGAGTAAGTTTACCATGCGGAGACGTTAGCTTGAGTCTTTACACTTTAATATCATTTTGGAAATGTGAATATTGTGGGAGATGCTTTGAGTTGTGGGAGGAAGAAAACAGAGGATGTGGGTACGATAATGACCAAGGAGTGTAGATTACTCGAGGAGGCCTCAGTGATGTGTTTACGTACGCTACCTGATGTTTGAGGTTCCTCGGTAAGGCTTGAGATGAGAGCAGAGCTAGATGATGTTTCTAGAGTATGAGACTGTTAGAGAGCTGATGCAGAATATGAAAAGTGCAAATCATTGGCTGACAGTAAGGAATCTCTAGAATGGAAGCTTTTGGAAAATTGAGCGTTTATATTCAAATATACTTTATGGATACCATCAAATGCACAATTGCGAGAGAATTTACTTTTGGAAGCTGATCAACAAAACTATACTATTCATCTAGGGAACACCTAGATGTACCACGATATGGAAAAAATGTATTGGTTGTTAAGGATGAACGCTGATATTGCTAAGTATAGCTAGGAATATATGTCTTCTAAGCAAGTGAAAGTGGATCATTAGAAGCCCGGAGGGATGTTCCAACCCTTACCTATTCCATAATGAAAGTAGGAACATATAGCCATGGATTTCATGACTAGGTTGCCAATGAAAAAAATGAAGCATGATGTGGTTTAGGCAATGGTAGATCCTTTTACTAAGTCTGAGCACTTTATTCCTATTTCAATTAGATAACTAGTGGACAAGCTAAGTGGGAAATATATTAATGAGATCTTGAGGCTACATGGTGTTCAGGTGTCTATTATTTCAGATAGAGATCTATAATTTACTCCAATGTCTTGAAAGGGTTTATAGACCCAGATGGGATCCAAACTCAATCTTAAAATTATATTTCACCCTCAGTTAGATTGTTTGACTGAGAGACATATTTAGATTCTAGAAGATATGCTAAGGGCTCATATGTTGGGTTTCTCTAGAAGTGGGAAGACTATTAGTCGTTAGTTGAGTTTGCCTACAACAATAGTTTTCAAGCATGTCTTGGTATGGCATCATTCGAGGCACTTTTATTGATGACCTTACAGGTCTCTGGTATCTTGGGTAGAGGTTGGTGTTACAGTGTTGATAGGACCTGACATTGTTTAAGATCACACAAAGAGGATTAAGCAGATTAGGCAACGACTACAAACCATACAAAATAGAAAAAATAAGTATGCTCTTAGGTACATTGGACCATTTTAAGTGACTAAAAGAACTGGTCTGATTGTTTGCAAGTTAGTTTTTCCACCTCAACTAGCAGAAGTTAACGACATGTTTCATGTATCCATGTTGCGGAAGATGCCGAATAAGTATACACAATCTATTGATTGGAGTTATGTTGACTTAAGGGAAGATATGTCATATGATGCTATGCCAATTCAAATTCTTGACGGAAAGGTTTACAAGCTCCGCAAAAAGAGATCCCACTAATGATGGTATAACGTAAACCTCATGGAAATGGGAAGCTAACTTTAGAACGGGAGAATTATATGGTGGAGCACTTCCAAGAACTCTTTGAATCTTAATATACAACTTACTTTTTGTTTCAAGGATGAAAATTCCTAAAATTGAGAATATTGTAATGTTCCTTATATGTATTTAAATACTTTTCTCTTTATCAAGGTTAATTTGGTATATATGCATGGTATGCAAGTAATGGTTTGAAAAATATGTGTACTATATACTATTTAGTTGACTTAGGTTGAAATATATGCCTAAGTAAATAAAAAATAAGCCTAAAGGACATGTAAAGTAAATTAAATATGTGTACTAGAACACTTGCTAGATGGATTTGGGGGAGGAGAGGGAACTCTATTCAAGTTCTCACTAAGCAAAGTAATAACTTGTCTCGTTTTCTCTAATTTTTTTTCTATTTGATTCACATATTTGATTTTGAAGGAAATCGTGATTACTCTAAAAGTTTTAAGAAGGAAATTAACCCATATGCGTTGACTTGTGATTTGGATAATCTCTATCTTATATTCATTGGTTTATTCAAATGAATTTAAAAAATCTATGTTTTAATGGAGGATTCGTAGTTAGGATACATTCTTTGATGGAATGAAAATAATCTTGTGGTTTCAAACGATTTTTTTATTACTGTGTTGATTAGATACGACGTCGGCGTGAGTTGTTGGAGAATTTAGAAATTGGATTTTGGAATTTGAATTATGAGTTTGTGCCTATAGCCGAGCCTGTGCCTCGCTCATAAGTGGTACGACACCGGTTACGACGCTTCCTAGGAATTTTGGTATTCGATCTAATGATCCCCAGCACCATGGCATATAACATACAGCTCTGGTAGATTGGTGAACCTATTTTTGAGTTGTTGATTAGAAATCAAGCGATTTCACATAGTGCGCTATGGTAAACCCACAACGTTGGGATGATGCTAGATATTTTTTCTAGAGTTAAATCAATTGTTATGATTTCCAAAGGTCACTAAGTTTATTGCTGTATATCGCCTGGACAAAGGTCCGAGCAGTGGTAACTAACCACGAAAACATTTATTACCGTGGCGACATTGATTCGATAAGGTTTTTATATAGTTTTTATGACATTAATGTGAATTGAGTAAACTTACCTCAAAACAAAACATATTATTAATACATAAATGAAGCTATACCAATGTAGACACGATGAGAAGCAAATAGTATCTTCCATATTCAAATTGGACATGATAGTAGCACTTCAAGGTAAGTGGGGTTTGCTTTATATTCAATCATGCCATTCTATTTGTTGTGCTAGGATTCATGGTAGTAAATGGTTCATATCTTGCTTAAAATCAAATTGAATATATCTTGCTTTTCCATTTTGTTATGTCCCTTAGAGCTCTATTTACGAATGCCTTTTGAACTAATATGCTCGGAATGAATAATTGTAAATGGTATCTAGAACTATAGTGTCGACAACAATTGGTCATCTCTTTCTGCTATTAAATGATACTTTAAAGGCCAATTTATGGCACGCAGGATCTTAATGATTCTTAGACACCAATCTACGAGGCAAGATCATATTTGATACCTTGAAGCTAGTTAGTCGTCACATCACATAGTTTTTATCAGGTTTCCAATTTGTTTATACTATCCACTTATCACCGAAATGATGGTAGAATTGGTAAATAACCTTGCTCATGCAAGTTATTACGCATTAGGTGTTACTCGGATGATTGAGGGTAAAACAGGCTTCTACTTTATTGAGCCCTTTGGATATTTGCTCACCCCACTACTTTTCCCGTCCAAGTACCTTAGCAGTTACGCAAGTCATCGGAAAGATCAATGTCATGGCATAAAAACACTTTTTCTCATTTTCCCTCTCTAGGTACCTAAGCTGCTACTCAAGGAATTGGGGAAAAAACAATGTCATAGCATATAAGCTCTTTTCTAGTTTGCATGGTTGTTTATATATATTTATTCGATTTTGATACATTTTATATAATAAACATGAGATCTCATTATGGGTAGACTAGTGCAACCCATAGCCTAGTTGTTTTACTTTTGTTAGAATTTTGTCAGGACCCCTCTCACAAAGCCCTCACTTAACCTAATTATCCTATTTAGGCGCATAAAACGTACAGTTGAAGTTAAACCTCGAAATGACTCTCAACTCAATCCTTATACTGCTCCAATTATAAATAAGAATCGTTATTTAAACCTCAGTTATTGACTTGTTCAATTAGAGCAAACTTGGAAATCATACGAAATATTTTTCGTATTTTAATAATAATTTTGGTACCATCACCTTTAATTATGGACTACGACACAAAAAACCTAATAAATAGCAGAATGGGTAGAGGCTCAAAAGGACTTATAAATTCCCGTAGTTCAACATGATTTGAAATTTAAATAATAAACTGAAATAAAACTTATAAACATTAATCATAACTCTTGTTCTAAAACTTAAATTAAAACCTATTTCTCAGCCTCAATTAATACATACAAAATCATTTAAATTTCAAACCTAGTTCAATATAATTCGTGAAATTTTGAAGCTATATCTTGGGTGATTGGCGCCTTACACTCACCCTTAAAACTCAAAACAAAATAATACAAACAATCATTACATGTAAAAAGGAAAGAGTTCCTTAGAAAAAATCCTCCGGCTTCCTTTTTCCCTTTCGGTTCTCTTTAGGCTTTGAACTTGACAAAGCTATTTCAAGAACACCAAACAACAGTGTGCACAAAATAAGAAATGTTAGATAAGTAGACATCTACCTTGCTTCATACAACAAGTAATAATAAGAGATAATATTAGTATTGCACGATAAAAAAATATTGAAATAAATATACAAAATGGATCCTCATTTCCTGTTCTAAGCTCATAATGAGCGGGCCCTCTCTGAATGAACCTGGAAAGTAATATTAGTTTAACGCATATTACCTCGGAGTCGACATTAACACCCATAGATGCCTACAGACGTCTAATTTGAAGTGGAGAACCACACTCTCTTTCAACCGAAGCAGGGGCAACTCTATATAAATGCCACGAAAACATGATTTAGAGTTTCGCTTCCTCACCATGCAAAATATAAATCATATCACTATAACAAGCAAGAAATTGTGTTTATTTACTGTTGAACCAACGCAAGTTGGTTAATCAAGTCCTCGTTTGCATGTTCCCCGGACTCCCTTAATCCGAAAATCCTATTAAATCACAAAAATCCACAATTTATGAGTCTTGACACCATTATACTATTTTAGACAATTTCTCATAATTTTTGAGTCATTTCAAAGTTTAAACAACTTAAAATCCTAGCAACTATTTTAAATACTCCAAACTTTCTTCAAAACCACAATTCATAATCTAACTCGCAATTACAATAATATATCACTAATTTACCTCAAAACAAATTTTTATGGTCTTTGCAATCCAATTTGGTGTTTTAAGGTCAATCGGTCTAAACTACACTTTACGAGGCAAAACTCTAGATAAAAAGTTTCGAGAAAATCTCAACCTTTCATTTTGTTTCCATAATTACCCAACATTTACATTTATTTTTCCCAAATCCAAGTTTTTTCTAAATTTTCTAATTTTTTGATTATTTTCGTTTTACTTTATGAAATTAAAACACTTTCTTTAAATGGTAGTGGTTTGATCCCTCGAATTAGGCCTTGTTCGGCTAAGTTGAGCCTAACCTAGTTCAACCTAGTTTTGGAAATCATCCCTTTCCTCCCCACTGTTTCATTAAAGTGAAAAAGATTTGGTGAAACGATCCTCATTATTTAATCTCTCTAAGGAGTGATCCTCATAATTTTCCTATCCCCATCTCGTACTCTTCACCTCACCTCAATCATCAACTCACGTTCTATTTTGTGTTTCCTTTCAACTCTTTTTTCTTGTTGTGTTCTTGATTTGCTATTGAATAATTTTTTTGTGGTTTGTTGTTATTTTAATCACCTTCACACATGTCTCTAACTCACACAACGATGTTTACAACTTCATTAATGCGAACAATACATTATCAACCACAATCCGATGGATTTCACGGTCCTCAAATCAATTCATAGCCAAATCGAAATTACTATTTTATGCTCACCTTGATTGATCTTCCAACTCCAGTCATTGAAGCATCCCCGAGCCTGATTAGGTTGAATCTCGGCCTGAAACCCTCATTAAGCCCTTCTAACCAAACCAGACTTAACTAGAGCTTGCAACATCTCCTTTTTACTTGATAAACTCTATCTATTTATTGATATCAAATTAAGAATTCAAAATATACGCAGTGGAAAATTAAAACGTTTTCTATATTTAAAGCAATATACATAAAAACAGAGTTTATCAAAACCCAAACCTCGAATATAAACCTCGAAATCATGTTCATATACAACAACGTAACTGAAATAGTGTATATATATACGGGAAAGCTCATTAAATTATAGAAAAAATATTTAAAACTCCCAAATCTTCTATTTTCCCTTCGCTAAAGCACTAGGCTGGGGACTTTAAATGTTATATTAAGGGTGAGCACCCCCACTTGCTCAATAAGTAAAATTCCCAAAGATATCTACATTCCATATAATAATCAAGAGCTATATGCAATAACTATATGCCCCAAACATAACAAATGAGATTATGAAAAGTATATATTTCAATAAATGATGGATGCAAGTGAAATTGTCAATGACTATTACATTGTGATTCCCATTTCATTTGTAAATCTAAGGTTGATTATTCATTGATCCCATTATTCTAATTGCTAGACCAACACATTGGCCAATGTGCAATCTAGCCAATCCATTAAGGTTTAGTGGTTTCAGCCCAAACCCTTTAGTGAATATGTAACCTAAGATACCTATCTAATTGAGTAGGAATTAACATAAAAGTCTAAAAACCAAACTCATATCCTATATAAACTAATCTCAATTCCAGGATTTACTCTCACCGATCACATTAAACATTGTTTTCCATTTAATAATAACATGACTATGTATATAGTCCCCATTTAGTTCATAAACTATATGATGTACATATACTAACATAGCAAGGGAACATTGATAAATAAGCGAATTCATACTTACGTTGATTTAGGTTTTCATTTCCAAATTTCTCAACTTTTTGGGTCACTCAAGCTTTCCCGGTGTCCTAAAACCTATCACAAACCATCTGTGGTTCATATAGACCTAGTACCCTATATTTAGAACTCTAAGTTAGTCCCCCATGACCTCAATAAATTCTAATAAAGTACAGCGTAGTAGTTGTTTTCTACGGTGGGAACACGCTCCACCACAAGGTGGGTTGCGATCCACTAATGGTTTAATCCTAACATAATAAGGGAGCGCGCTCTATTTTGCACAATCTAGACATTGAGCAGGGCGGCAGCCTTTCTTCAATCCACTAAACCACCAAATAAAATCAAATACTCTCGAACAACATCCGTACGGACCTATAGTGAGTTATAATTCCATTTACAATCTTCAACAACGACAACTCATAAAGAAATCATCACCAACACATTGAATTGAACTTCAAACTCAAAACTTACTTACCAAGATTATGATCTCTGAACTACAGTGATTTGATCACTTTGAATCACACTGAAAAACCTTTCCTCAATTGTTTCCCTTACAATCAAACCACCAAAACCCTCGCCTGCATTATTTTTGCTCAATTTTGATTGATTAGTGAGGGTAACTTTGAAGTCTTTGATTTAAATATATGGATTTTCCTCAAGATATGCATTGCACTATATTAAAGTTGATCAAGTGAATGATATGTAATGTGACATCTCCTACAATGGAAAAATCTAAACACCGTCAACACTTATGCTTATCTCAAGGTAATCCAATGATCCACATAATTCGAACAAAACTTATAGTTTGAATTATATATATTTATATATTAATTATAAATATATATACATACACTTTGTATATATTCTCGCCAATGCCTACGAGTATTCTTAGGTGTGCATATTCAGCCCACAACCACCTCCTAGCACTTGGGGTACCAGTAATTTATTATTTAATTGTTTATTATTAGATTATAGGCTTGTATATAAATCTCATTTTTATACTAAACCCTATATGATCACCAAACATTTCAAACAAGCACAAATCATCACACAAAGTCACATACATGCTAATCGAGTTACACCGAACTTAACCACAAGCTTAACTTATGTTATTTAGGAATTAGGCTTACACTAATTACCAGCTTAAAATAATGGGTGGTTACGGTCTCCTCAATATAAAGCAATTTTTTCCTCAAGATTAGAGTAAACGTAAGATTACCTGAAGTTTTAAAGAGAAACGAAAAGTGCTCCTTAATATAAGACTCTCGCTCCCAGGTTAGTTTTTCATTTTCGTAAAATTTCCATTTCACATTGACCAAAGGAATCTTTTTGGTTCCCAGCCTCTTAATCTTACGATCAAGAATCTGAATCGATTACTCATAGTAAGATAAGACTTTTCAAAAACTAAATTTAATATAATTAATCTTTAGAGTGAATTCAATCACCATTTTGCGAAGCATAGATACGTGAAAGACATTATGAACCGTATCAAGCAGAAGAGGTTACTCTAACCTGTAAGCAACAGGACCAACTATTTCTTTCACTTTGAATAGCTCGATATACCTTGGAGCTAGCTGACCTTTCAATACAAACCTGTTTTGTTCTTTCATAGGTGAGACTTTCAAAAAATTAGAACGTCCTTTGAAAACTCTATATGATTATTGTTGGTGTATCTCTTCTGTCTTAGCTATGCTGGAGTCAAGTACTAGCAAATCTGGTCAATGCTTTATGTAGTCCTAAATCGACTCTAGACCCAACAAAACTGTATCTCCAACCTTTACCCAACATGTAGATGAATTATAAGGTTTACCATACAGAGCTTCAATATGAGCCATTCTAATGCAAGCCTTATAACTATTATTATAAGAGAACTCACTTTGAGGAATATATTTCTCCTTGTTACCACAAAACTCTAAGACACAAGCTTGAAGAATATCCATTTGCACAAAAATTAATCCCTTAGTTTCTATGTTAGTCTACGGCTAGTATGTCGTATTGAGGTTAAGAATAGTTCCCAACTATCTCTATAAGTCACTCCACCAGCTGGTCAAGAATCTTGGATCTCTCTCCATAATAATCCACACTAGAACTCCATGATATCTCAAAACCTTATGTAGGTAAATCTCACATAATCGGTCAAGAGGATCTCGCATGGAAACTGGTAAGAAACGCGCAAACTTCGTCAACCTATTAACTACAACCCATACCACATCATGCTTATGCTGACTCGATGGTAGACTAGGAACAAAATCCATCGATATATGTTCCCCTTTCAACTTAGGAATGGGCAATGAATGCAATAACCTTCCAGGTTTCTTATGCCGAGTCTTAAGTTGCTGACATATCTCACATCTCTTTTTGAACTCAACAATATCAGTCTTCATCCCAAGCCACCAATAAATATGCCTCATATCGTGATATATCTTAGTGTTACTTTGATGATTAAAGTAAAGAGATCCATGAGATTTTCGTAGCAACTCTCGCCTCAACTCATCATGAGCTGGAATCCACAATCTATCCCTGTATCGTAACACACCCTCATAAAAAATTGAGCAATCAAGATGATTCACTCTAGCCACTAATCTCGGTCGTGGTATATAATATTGATCAGCTTTCTAAGAATCAATCATTGGCTTAATCATCTCTACTTCAGCCTAAATCTGAGCACAAATAAATAGATTAGTAGAAATGGAACTAGCCATCTCAGTTAATGATATGCCAGCATGACTTTCATGAATCATCATGACAAACACTTCCTCAAAAAGTTTAAATCGAGAAGCTTTGACAGTAACTACATTCAGTCTAAATGATCTTTCTTACTCAAGGCATTAGCAACCACATTTGCCTTACCTGAATGGTACTTCATAGTGAAATCATAATACTTGAGGAACGGAAGCCATCTATGCTACCTCATATCAAATTAACTGAGAGTAAACAAGTATTTTGGAATTTTATAATCTGAATCTATTGTAAATTTCTCCCTGTAGAAGTAGTGCCTTTAAATCTTCAAGGCAAACATAACCATAGCTAGCTCCAGATCATAAGCTAGGTAATTTTTTTCATGAATCTTAAGTTGCTTGTAGCATTAGCAAGAACCTTTCCTTACTGCAGCAACGTACAGCCCAAGCCTGAATTAGAACCATCAATATAAATCACTAATTCCCTCCACGATTCAGGTAATGTAAAAGTATGCGTCGTAGTTAAAATACTATTCAAGTCTTTTAAGACAACCTTACACTCATCGAACCAAACAAAATCAACGTATTTCTATGTTAGCCGAGTCATTGGTCGAATACTTGAGAAACCATCAACAAATCATCTATAATAACGCACTAAACTTAGAAAAACTTGAACCTCTGACATTGTGGTAGCAGTAGGCAAGTCTTGGATTGCCTCAACCTTTATTGGGTCAATAGATATACCCTATAGATTAACCACATGTCCAAGAAATTCGACCTCTGAAGACTAAAATTCACACTTACTAAACTTTGCATACTGTCAATTATCCTTAACAGTCTGCAATGTAACTCTGAGGTGGTGGGAATGCTCTTCCAGCATCTTATAATAGACCAAAACATCATCGATAAACAAGATAATGAACATGTCAAGATAAGGTTTAAACGCCCTATGCATCAATTCCACGAACATAGCAGGAGCATTAGTGAGCCCAAACAACATCATTATGAACTCGAAGTGTTTATAGAGAGAACAGAAAGCCGTCATCCAGATATCTTAATCCTTGATCCTCATTTGAAGATAGCCAGACTTCAAATCAATCATTAAGCATTAATTGGCACCATTCAACCGATCAAACAAGTCATTTATCCTAGGCAATAAGTATTTGTTCCTGATAGTCTCCCAATTAAGCTGTTTATAATCAATGTACATACGTAGGATTCCATCCTTTTTCTACACAAAAAGAATCGATGCTCTCCATGCTTACAAACTAGGATGGATGAATCCTTCATGTAGCAACTTCACAATATAAGTTTGTAACTCATGAAATTATTTTGATGCCATACGGTACAGAAAAATAGATATTGGTTCGGTACCACGAATAAGATGAATGATGAAGTCAATGACACATGGTGGTGGAAGTCCAAACAAGTCAATGGAAAAACTTTAGAATATTCACAAAACATAAGTATCTTATTTAACCTTATGTTTTTAACTGGACTCTCCAAATGTAACCATCCCTGTCATAACTTGTAAATCTGAAGGAGTAGTTTCCTTTCCACGAGTTGCAAGTCGTGAAGGATTATAGCCTTCATAGACTATAATTTCTGAAAGTTTAGGGATCTAAAAGATTACCTTCTTATGAAGACAATAAATACTCGCATGGTATGTTGATAACTACGCTATCCTTAACAGTACATTATACTTCAGGAACTCCATTATCCTTAGATCAATTAGGAGTTCATTCTCCCCTATTTTGACTACATCTATTTCGCATATCATATTAGGATAAACCTTCTCATTCACTGTTGCGCTCAAAATGAACTACATACTGGCTCTATTAGGTTTCAATTTCAACTCAACAACCATTACACTAGTAATAAAGGAAACAATAGAACAAGCATCAATCAATACATGCATATCTCGACCATAAATGTTCAAAATACTTTCAACAAGCTTCTTTTTAGCTTTAGATTCGCCTCAACCACTACATAAGTTTGTCCTCATATTGGTTATGTTGTACTACTTACTGAAGCTGCTGGTGGCATATAATACTCTATTTGAATATGCCTTACCTGCCTACACTAATAACATATGGTGGATGCTCCATGACAAAAACTACTAACTAAAGGAACCTGCCAAGATCGAATCAGTTACTCTAATGAGTGTGCCCTACTCTTACCCTTACCTCCAGATTGAGGTGGTGGCAAAGGTAGTTTGGCTATTGTAGCCAAAGAAAATGGTGGAAGCAATGCACTAATAAATGTCATCCCTACAGATCCAATATGAGTTACTACTCTAGTTGCACTCTTCTGTCTCTGCGTTGGACGAAAATAAGCAATTTCTTGAGTTTTCTTACTCCCAAGGAACTATAGTACAATTTGTGACATAGATACTTATTCTGAAGGATTGGCTAATATGGGTGCTTCTACTTAAATCACACTCTCAAATATGAATGCAAAAGTACTATGAAAATGAGACGAAAAAAAACTTGAATCTCATAATTCAACCTTCCAAGAAACAAATCTATTTTATTCTCCTTAGCCTCCACAATTTCAAGAGCCAATTCACCCTTCTTAGTGAACCTTTGCTCAAATTCCCGTATTGACATGGCTCTCTATTTCAATTGAATAAAATAGATCTTATTCATGTTCCAAATTGATTTTGGGAAGTACTACATGTAAAACACGATCCCGAAATGCGGCAAGTGATGACATTCTTACCCTATCTCTTTTAGGAATTCCACAAATTCCGAGCACAATCAATTAACAACAAATTACTAGTTTAACCTTAAACTGGCCCTTAACATCCACGACCCTAAATCATTGCCCCATCTTTAATATCCTGGTTTGAACTACTCCTTCCTCCATAGTGCCATCGAATCTTATAATGTCATATTCTATAAATTCATTACGGGTTCTAAGAAATGCAACTTTCTCAAAATTAGCTAGCACATTGACAGTTGTCTATGACACCTGAACGTGTGCTAGAACTAGTTTAGTAGAAGCTGCTACTATCTCAGTTCTGCTTACCTCGGGACTGGTTGCAGCCTGTGTCTCAAGTCGAAGTATTGGTGGTCCTATCGAAGCCATCGTTATTATCATAAGCTTTGCCTTGATACTCCATAAGTTCTTTAATTTACTACTTCATTCTACATTTCCAATAAACCTTAGTTTCCTTGTTACCCTAAGATCCAAGCCTCCGTGAACCCTCTTCCTAATATGCCATTAGATTTTGAAGTCAAAGAGAGATGAGATCATTATGGTTACATTCATAGAAGACGAGTGAATAATATTTTTATAATAGATAACAACAAATATAGCAAATAATGTATAATAATGTTTCATTTTCATTTTCCCCCAAAACCTTGATCAAAATGGTTTATCTTACACTAAGCTCATTTATACCTAGACAACTATAAGAGTTAGTAAACTTAATACTGAGGATATGCTATCACTTATTTCAAAAACAATTCAAAAGTGAAAATGAGGTCAAAGCCTTGTCTTTGATACCAAATTATATCACAGTTGCCACTTAATTTCGAAAATGATAAACCTTATGCACTGATACCAAGCTATTGCATCCCCTATCTCGATTAGGTCAATACCAGGCCAAAGACCCTAATTAAGCGCTACTAACCTAGTCAAACTTAACTAGGGAAAATAACCTCTCCTTCTGTACTTGATAAACTCAACTTGTATGTCGATATCGAATTAAGAATTCAAAATATATGTGGAAAAAAATTAAAACTTTTTCTATAATTAAAACGAAATATATTAATACAGAGTTTATCAAAACACAAAACACAAATATAAAACCTCATAGCCTTATTCATATACAATAAACTTACTTAAAAAGTAAATATATATACATGAACACTCATTACATCATAGAAAATATATTAATACTTCTAAATATTCTCTTTTTCGCTTATTGAATCGGTAAGCCGAGAATCAGAAATGTTAAAATTGAATGAGCGCTCCAACATGGTTAATAAGTAAGGATTCACAAAGCTATCAACATTCCATACAATAATCAAGAGTCATATGCAATAACAATATGCACTAAAGATAACTAATGGGATTTTAAAAAGTTTAATCTAATAAGTAACGGATGCAAGTCAAACTGTCAACGACTATTAGATTGTGATTCCCATTTTATTTGAATATTCGTGGTCGATTACTCATTGACACCATTAATAAGATTGCTAGACCAAGACATTGGTCATTGTGCTATTTAGCCAATCCATTAATATTCATTTGTTCTAATTCGAACCCTATAGCAAATATGTAACCTATGCAACCTATGTAACTGAGTAGGAATTGACACATAAGCAAGGAAATCAAACCCATATCCTATATAACCTAATCTAAATTCTAGGATTTACTATCACCGATCAAATTAAACATCACTTTCCATTTAATAAATACATCACAGTGTACATTGTCCCCCATTTAGTCCATAAACTGTATGAGCTACATATACTAATATATCTAGGCAATATTTATAAATAAGCAAATCCATACTTACCTTGGTTAAGATTTTCGTTTCAAAATTTTGAAACTTTCCAAGTCACTTAAGATTTCCCGGTGTTCCAAAATCTATTACTAATCATTTGTGGTTATAATAGGCATAATAGCCAATATTTAGAACCCCTAAGTTAGCCTCCAAGTCTTATGAAATTTTAATTAAAACGCATCACAGATGGTGTTTTCTTGGGTGGGAGTGCGCCCCCTCACATGATGGGGCGTGCTCTAGTAACTTGGTTCATCCAACTGATGAAGGGATCATGTTTCTCTACTAGATGGAGGGCGCTCCACCTAGCACTGTCTCGACATTAAGCAGGGTAGCAACACTTATTTAATCCACCAAACCATTAAACAAAATCAAATACTCCACCAAAACATAAGAGAGGACCTCTAATGAGGTATAATTCTAATTACAATCATCTTCAACAAAAATTCATAGAGAAACCATCACAAACACATTGAATTGAACTTCAAACTCAAATATTACTTACCAAGATGATAATCTTTGAACTACAGTGATTTAATCACTTCACATCATACTCAGAAAACTCTTAAGGGTCATTTCCCTCAAAATCAAACTAGCAAAACCTTCGGCTACTTTGTTTTCTCTCAATCTCGATTGATCACTGATGATATGTTTTAAGGTTTTAATTAAAATACTTCGATTTTCCTCGAGATATGCATCATGCTATTTTGAGGTTAATCAAGTGAACGATGCGTTAATGTGACATATTTTAAAATGACACATATCTTAACGCCATTTACACTTATGCTCACCTAGAGGTGATTTAACGATAATTATAAATTCAAACAAAACTTATTTTTTCATATATATATATATATTAATATATTAACTATATATAACTATGTATATTTATATATACTTCTTGCATTTGTTCGCACATAAATCAGCAGACATGATTATGAGTATTCTCGAGTGTGCACATTCATTCCAGGATCCCCTCATCGCATTTGGTGCACAGGTAATTTGTTATTTAATTGTTTATTTTTCGATTATAGGCTTATATATAAATTCAATTTTTATAATACGACCTATAAATTCCCCAAACATTCCAAGCAAGCACAAATCATCACACAAACTCGCATACATGCTAATCAAGGTATGCCAGACTTAACCATGAGCAGGACTAAAATTAATTAGGATTTCAATTAACAGTAATCACCAGCTTAAGATAATGGGTCGTTATAGTTATAGCTTCAGTTTTTTATGGTTTCAATTCATCCAATCACTATGATGATAAGGGATAATCAAACTAGAGATATCAGTCAGTAAGAGAAGGAATGAAGTTGATAAGAGAGATGACCAAACGATGAACAATGAGCAGAGAAAAGAGACATGAGACATGGTTGAAAAACACCCCTGCTTCAATATTTGATTTGTAAACCAAAATGGTAGCCAAATGATCTTATTACCCCTCAAATGTTTTCCTCATGTAAATAAAACAATACCCTTTTACGTAATTTACCATTTTTATTTTTATTTTTATTTTTTATGTTTAACTCTTACTATTTAGTGCATATTAAACCCTGAAATTTCACAAAAAAATAAAAAAATACCAACGCACTCTTAAACACTTAAACAACGGGTTTAAACACCAATTGAACCATGTCTCGCAATGAATAGAGTAACGAATAATAGGCACACAACAACCAAAAATATGATTTTACCTTATGATCTCCGATGGTCACGTGTGGGTCCTACCTCGGATACCCAAAAATCAAATATGAAAATAGTTAGTTAGCGGTCTAATCTAGTTTAGGAAATTCTTGAATTTCACGATTCTTCCTCACTAAATAAATTTTAATCCTCGAAATTTAAAATTGCATGTTACCTTGATCAAAAGATATGTGGAAAATGATCTCTCGCATAAGACTGTCCCTCATTAGTTAACTCCGAATCTCCATGAAATTTCCACTTAACCAGTACAGGTGGTATATTCTTGGTCCTCAAGTTTTAAATCTTTTGATTCATGATCTGAATAGGTTGCTTTACATAAGTGATATCTTTCCTTAAATCATACTGATTCGATTATGATATACGATGTGAACCTAGTTCCTTCTTATGAAACATATTGAGATGGAATACATCGTGAACTCTGAAAAGTTGAGACGCTAAAGAAATCATGTAAGCAACATTTCTAGCTTTTTGAACAATCTCAAACAGACTAATAAAACTAGACGAGAGTTTTCCTTTCAATCCAAACATGTGCAAACCTTTTTTAGATGACACCTTGAGATATACCCAATCACCGACGTTGTATTCAACAACTCGGTAGTAGATACCATAATAACTCTTATGCTAGTCCTGAGCAGCTTTTAGCCTCTGAAGAAATTCACTTCATTGCTTCTGTGTTATCTCTTATAATTTATGGCCCTAACTCAGCTCGAACTTTTGGTGTAGCCTAATATGTTGATGCTTTGCACGGTCAACCATAGAATGCTTCAAAAGGCGCCATCCCAATACTTGCTTGATAACTATTTGTTGGGTTTTGGGGTTCAAACGCAGCGGAGATTACAAAACAATTTTGACAAAAACCCCAACAGGATCCAAATCTAATCCCATTAAAAACGTTTAAACCATGAAAAAGTTAATCATACCTCAATCACAATATACCTTTCTGAAGGTTGATCAATCTTTAAGGCGCTGCCAACGACGAACACCCTCTACCAGTAGTCCACACAAGAACGGTGGCCGATATTCGAAGCGCTAGCTTCAAGAGAATACCAAACCTTTTGTTTCTCTCCAAAACGATCCAGAGCATACCAAAAACCCTAAGTCGTTTCTAAAACGAAAATAGAGTTTCGGCCTTTTAATCTTTTGTACGTGTATTCTAACTTAAAGTGTCTATTTATACAACACTTGTATATAGACGGTTAAGTAAATTACACATATACCCCTACTTAAAGAAGTATAAGTGTAATACACCACAAGGACGTTTCTGTCATGAATTTTATCATATAAAATTCATTTTTTTTTTCTGAACCATCTTAAAATCTCGTAAAACCATTCTTAGTGTACGACGCAATAGGCTCATACAACGTTGGCAGTGTACCAAAACACATTTTGGTACACAAGTCATAAGCGGCCTCTAGCAAGACATTATGACTACCCAAGTTGTACGAATATCAAATCGATACAACCTAATCAATAGTGTATATAACATCCTTTTGTCACACGATATCATTTTGATCAAACATAAGGCATGGAATTGTCATCCAACATGTTCAATCGAACTAGTCTCGATCTCTAGGTAGACTGAAAATATCCAAGTTACATTGATCAATATCAATTCACTTAGACTAGGCCTTTTAACATTCTAACGCATCGAGGGATCCACTAGATATCTCTCTTTATATGAGAGGGACAAATTTTATCTCGATTACACAACTTCATCACATTGCTCACACAGTAACCAATCATAACCTTTATAATCGTCTGGTTAAAGACAACGTTTGATAGTGTCAAATCACTATGTTCCTAATGTTGAAGCCTCTGATAATCTCAAGTCAGGGAAGTAAAAAATATACCTATCATGAGAAACAACTATGTCTTAATCCTAGTGATGTTCTCATAGCGGGTCGGTCCAGTACTTTATTCCCTAACAAGTACTCGTGATCTTGATTCGTATCCCTAGATGTATAATCATCATATGATCATCAATCAAGACTCACACTAGTCTTAATTCATTATAGTTCCCGGTATAATGATCGACAAGGGACATTCAGGATATTTCTGTAAATACCCATGGATCTTATTATAATGTAGACATGCAAATTAATTATAATGAACAGCAAATGAAATCCTCTATTTTATTAACTAAAAGTATTCATAAAGACAGTTAATGGATTGACCTTGGGCACATGCCCCAACATCTCCCACTTGCACTAGGGCCAATCATACATGCATCTAATGCCTAATGATCTAACATGACCATCATGTTTTGCTTGTGGAAGAGCTTTTGTCAATGGATTCGCAACGTTGTCTTCGGTAGGTACTCTGCAAATCTTTACGTCTCCCCTCTCAATAATTTCTCTGAAGAGATGAAAACGTCTGAGTATATGTTTGGATATGTGGTGTGATCTAGGTTCCTTGGCTTGTGCTATTGCCCCGTTATTGTCATAATACAAACAAACGGGGTTAGCAATACTTGGAACCACACCTAGTTCGGAAATGAACTTTTTGATCCAAACTGCCTCCTTTCTTTGCATCGATGATCTTTGCAATATACTCACTTCATTGTAGAATCTGCCATAATCTCTCGCTTCAAACTTTTCCACTTCGCACCCCCATTCAAAGTAAACACGTATCCAGATTGCGATCTAAAATCATCTATATCAGTTTGAAAACTTGCATCTGTGTAACCATTTACAACTAGATCATTTTCAAAACCTCCATAGACCAAGAACATTTCTTTAGTCCTTCTTAATTATTTAAGGATGTTCTTTACTGCTATCCAGTGACTCTCACCAGGATCTGACTGATATCTGCTCGTAGTGCTCAAAGCATATGATACATCAGGTCGAGTGCATAGCATGGCATACATGATAAATCTAATAGCCGATGCATATGGAATCTTATTCATACGGTCTCACTCATCATTTGTCCTAGGACATTGATTCTTGCTGAGACTTATGCCATGAGACATTGGCAACAATCCCCTTTTAGAGTCTTGAAAACTAAACCTATTTAGCACTTTGTCTTTGTAAGCACTCTGACTTAGACCGATTAGCCTCTTAGATCTATCCCTATAAATTCTTATCCCTAGGATATAGGCTGCATCTCCTAAGTCTTTCATTGAGAAACACTACCCTAACCTAGACTTGACATTCTGCAATGTTGGGTTACGATTTCCAATGAGTAATATATCATCAACATACAGTACCAGAAAACAACTACACTCCCACTGACCTTCTTGTATACACAAGGCCCATCTTCGTTCTTAATAAAACCAAAATCCTTGATTGCTTCATCAAAACGAAGATTCCAACTCCGAGAAGCTTGCTTTAATCCATAAATGGATCTTTGAAGCTTGCATACCTTCCTAGAATTCTCAGGATGTACAAAACCTTCAGGTTGTGTCATATACACGTCTTCAAGCAGCCTTCCATTAAGAAATGTTATTTTTACATCCATTTGCCATATCTCATAGTAATAATATGCAGCAATGACAATTAAAATTCATATGGATTTAAGCATGGCTACTGGCGAAAAAGTTTCATCATAATCAACACCTTGAGTCTGCCTGAAACCTTTTGCTACAAGTCTTTCTTTAAAAGTATGCACATTGCCATCCATGTCAGTTTTCTTCTTGAAAACCCATTTACATCCAATGGTCTTACCACTTTCAGGTAAATCAACCAAGTTCCAAACTTGTTTATCATACATGGATTACATCTCAGAGTTCATGGCACTTAGCCATTTATCTGAGTCTGGTCCATACATAGCCTCTTGATAAGTGGTGGGCTCATTTTGATCTATAAGCAACACATCTCGATTCTCAGTAATGAGAAATCCGAATCTCTCTGGCTCATGTCTGACCCTACCAGATTTACGTGGGCCTTGTGTCACTCGCAGAGGTTCAACTGGTTCAGAATGTTGTTGAACTTCCGGTAGCGGTTTAGGGTTTATCTGTGATTCTTGAACTTCTTCAAGATTTATTTCTCTCCCACTAGTGTCTTTTGAAATAAATTGTTTTTCCATGAAGGCACCATACCGAGCAACAAACAATTTGTTCTCAGCGGGATTATAAAAGTAATATCCTTTTGTTTCCTTAGGATACATGTATGATTAGCCTTAGTGCAATGAAAATAATATTTGGTTTAGATTAGATATGATTTTCATTGAATGTGAATGCTATCGTATTTCTATTTAATCGCATTTTATCCAATAGGTAAGATTACAATAATAAGTATATGGCTTATTTTCCATTGAATATAGGAAAAACAATGGTTTTCTAAAGGCTATCAACCTAATATTAATTAGGATTTAATGATTCCAAGATTCCATTTGATGTAATTAGAACTACGTTTTGAGGTAATGTTATGTTCTTGTTTTTTAATGCAATCTAAGTATATTACATTGTTTGGTAGGGGTTTGTTTATATATTTGTTAAGATATTTTTATAGATATTTATACTATATTAAATTTGAATTTCATTTGATTAAGTTTGCATTGAATTATTTGAATTAAGTTAGTTAGTTTGTTTAATTAAGTTAGTACTTATAGTTTTTAGTTATTTAGTATTTTAATTCATGTTTAATTAGATTAAATAAATTAAATAAACAAAAGAAAAAATACTTTCCTTTTTAGTTTGTAAAATTCCTGTGGAGATGATGTCACATTTAACACTACTAAAAATAATAGGAAAATATAGGAAACTATTATGCACGCTCGACACATGTCACCTAAAGATATATAGTGTAGTTTCACGTATCCCAAATAGGCGAAACCTAGCCTGAAACCCTTATTAAACCTCGGTACACTAGCTAGAATTAACTAAAGCATGCTGCCTGTCCTCAATACTCAATAAACTCAACATGTATATTTCGATATTCAATGACAATTAAAATAAAATGCAACAAATTTTAAGACTTTTAGGATAAAACACAAGATATACAAAATCGACATAAACCTCGGTAATAAAATCTTATCCCAACCATATTTATTACAAAATAATAATTTAATACAATATATAAACAATTGGGGAATTAGCAAGAGAATGAAAATCCAATAGGTAACACGCAACTATACTCGTGAATTGTAAATTTGCATTTAATTAAGAATTCATACTCTCAGTTACTCGAGAATACAACTACAAAATCCACATGTTTTTTGACAAAGGATTCTGTTGGTTTATTCGAGCTTAAGTGAACAACAAACTCTAAATGGATAGTGATGATTAAGGTAAATCTCCAACTAAATTAGGATAAAAGGGCGAAATACATTTCTAAGCAAACTTTTTTCATTCATTTGGACAAACAGTGGAATCCATTTCCAGAAATACATTTTCAATCTTTAGTGTCGATCTGCCTTGTCGACCATTTTTAAGATTTTTCACATATATAACAGTCAAATCACATTATGTTGCCTTAATTCAAGTCCACAATGCTATATGAACTAAATATACTAGTCTACGATGCATAGTGGAAAAGAATACGAGTCCACTTATGATGAGCACTTTTAACTTTTCAATACTATTCGAGTCCCTAAAAGAACTCTAGAGTAAATCTAAATTTAAATATATTCATTTAAGTAAATTTAGTTGTTATACGAGTCATAAAATGACTCTAAAGCCCACGGTTCAAGTCCCATTATAACTCAGAACTCCATGAACTATTTTCAATTTTTTTTCAGTTATTTTGACCATTTCACGCTTTCTAGCTAAAATGACTCTAAAGCCCATGGTTCAAGTCCCATTGAAAGATTTCAAAATTTTCCATTTTTAACAGAAATACATAATTTCTTTTGATTCATGCAAAATATATTATTTTTTAGCTTTTTTCACATTTTTGAAATATTCATCAAATCCCAACATTTTTGTTCTTTTTTTTTATTTATGAGAATGGTTTGACCCCTTAGAAGGTCTGGTTTGGCTCAGTTGAAATGGAACTTATTTGGTCTAGTCTAGTCTAGGGATCAAAACACCTCTTCTTCCTCGTCTCCTTTATGTCAAAATAGAACCTCTAGTTTTTAATTGTTCGGCCCCAACACTATGCCACACTCGGGATAAGAGAAAGCTCCATTACCGTCTTCTTCTTCGAACAATTGGTTGAGCTTCTTAACCTACTCAATCAACAACCAATGATACCAACAACCTACAATAACAATGAAAACAACACCAATCAACAACTACATAACCACTTAACTCACCTTCATCGATCTCTATCATTCGTTCTAATCTTCACTCTTACCCTCTCTCAAATGCTATCTCCTTCTCGCTTTTAGATTTAATCTCAAATTGTGAAAAAATTGCAAGAGAATTTGATGAAAAAAGTTTTTGAGACTTTTGAAATTATAGTTTTTGTTCATCAAGCTTGAATTCTCATTAAGGATGTATTACTATTCTAAAATAAATTCAAACCATTCAAGTATTGAGTGAATTCAAACCATTTGAGTCTTGAGTGATAACTTTATTTCTATGAATTACCATTCGTAGAAGGTTAAGAATTTACACGATTTTTGGTTAAGAATAATAGTTAATACCAACATCTTGATATACTACTTACATATTCATTCCAAGAATCGTAAAATACTCTTTTAATTCTCAAGATGTTCATAATCATTGACAAGTCATTCACCCCAATTTAAACTATACCCTTCTAAATGATTAGATTACAACATCTCACTAGCACACTGCCTTATTTTTACTCAAACTATTCATATTTTAGAATATGAAACTCACACTTACATTCCAATTCGTATATGCGGATCCACTCCAACGTCATTATTCTCTTTAATCACTATATTAGTGGATGCGGTTACACCACAACAACTCTAACAAGTGTTTAAATCTCAACTTCAATATGTGTGGTTATACCACAACTATACTAATAGGTTACTTATAGTTTTGATTTTACCTTAATGATGTATGGTTATACCACAACAATTTTGTTAAGCTTCTTCTCACAATTCAAGTATGGACTAGCACCATAAATCTTATACATCATAAAAACTTGTGAAGTACGCATTCATTACTGGTTAGCTAACCTTAATTAAGTTCTTATAATCATTTTCCAATTTTTTCTCTCAGTTAATAGGTTTTACTCTAGTTGAACAATTTCCAATACTAGTATATTTCCTACTAAAATTGAATCGCCAGCTTTGAGTTTCGTTGGAAATCACTTTCCAACTAGTATCATTTCTCCTAATTTTTGTCTCAAAATCTGGATCCGATCAATCATTCCGCACTGATTATTGTTAATATAACAAAATTATTGACAATAAAGACCATTAAAGACTATCCAATAGGAGAAAAGTTCACTTTTTCTCATCATACAAAATTTTGTCTTCTTTTTATCTATATTCTACTAAGGTTTAGGTTTTAACAAATCCTAATCCTTAATACTTTCTCAACTGCTAAGATATTGATGGACATAAACAATTTTATTATCATTTAAAATAAAATAGAACTTATATTTATCGCATAGATGTACATCACAATATATCACATTACTCAGCCTTTTATCTTTAATTACCCCCTAAACCATCTATAAAACAAATTATTAAATACTAGATTATTCATAACTTGATAAATAATCTCTAACTCAAAAAACCTTAATTACAATTTAGTTCATAGTATTAGGTTTTTGGGGTTCATAAGCAGCATAAAAACTCAAAACAATTTTTGAAAAAACCTCAACAGGATTAAAAATAGGTTCCATTAAACAAGATCTAAAAGTAAATCATACCTTAACCTATATATTTCTTATGTGATCGTTCGATCTCCACGATGTCCAAGCGTGCACCCTCTATGAAAATTCATACACAAATGGTGACCACAATTTGGAGTGCTAGCTCATGAGTGATTGAAAAAGTTTTCTTTCTCTCCCAAAATTCAGAGAACTCAAAATTTGCAAAAATGAAAATTTTGTTTCATTTTAGGTTTCACCCTTTATTGATATGTGTCGATAAGCTCCCACTTAAATCTTATTCATAATACAACTATTGTATTCAAGTAGTTTAACCAAATTACACATACACCCCTATTAATAAGTTATCATATTACAAATCGTAAGGGTTTTTATGTCATAAATTTTGTCATACAAAATTCATCACTCTAGACCAATTGAAATCGCCCAAAGCCATTCTTTGTGTGGGTCCTAATAGGTTCATGTGAAGTTCGTAGGGATCCAAAACTATTTTGGAACACAAGTCATAAGCTGTCTCTGGTAAGCATTATGATTACCCAAGTAGCATGAATATCAAAATCGAGACAACCTAATGAATAACATATATCATTCCTTTTTGTCATGCGATATCCTTTGACTTAACATAAGGCATAGAAAGTCACCCTTAACGTTCAATTGTACTAGTTTTGATCTCTAAGTAAATAAAAAACATCCAAGTGACATTGATCATATCAATTCACATGGTCTTTGGCAGTATCATTCTATCATATCGAGGGATCCACTAATATCTTTCTATATGAGAGTGAAAAATTATATCTTAATTACACACCTTCACATATTATTCGCATGGCAACCAATCGCTATCTTTATAATCGTCTGGTTAAAGACAATGTTTAATTGTGTCAAATTACCTTGCTCCTAATATTAAATTCTATTGTAATATCAAGTCGAATGACTAAATGACATACCTATCATGAGTAACACCTATGATTTAATCTATGTGGTGTTCCCATATTGGGTCAGTCCAGTACCTTGTTCCTTAAAAAGAACTCATGATCTTGATTCATATCCTTATATGCATGATCATCACATGACCATCAATCAAGATTCACATAAGTCTTAATTCATTATAGTTCCCAGTATAATGATAGTCCAAGGATATTTAGGATATTTCAACAAATATCCATGGATCTTACTATTAGTTAAACATGCAATCATTTATAATAAAACAACAAATCAAAACATCAATTTGTTAACTAAAATCATAAAATACGTAATGTTTGTAAATTGACATTGGGCACATGCCCCAACACATTGGTATTGGCTTCAGGTTTTTAACAAACAATATTAAAGTTAATCCTTAATTTAAAACCAAGAAAAACTACGAGCTAAGCTTTAATACCAAACTCTAGTAGAGTAATCACTTATTTCAAAAATAATCAGAAAGTGAAAACGAGACTCAAACCTGGCTCTGACACCTAATGTATCATCCTCTATCTCGATTATGGTGATACCCAGCTTGAAACCCAAATTAAGACTCGATACATTGGCTAGACTAACTAGAGCCAGCTGCCTCTTCTCAATACATAATAAACACAACCTATATATCTTTATAATAAGATGATAATTAAAGTAAAACACAACAAAATTTAAAACAATTTCGATAAAACAGAAGATATACAAAAATGGACAAAAACCTCGATAGTAAAATCTTATCTCAACCTAGTTTATTACAAAACATTAATTTAATACAATATATAAACTATAGGGAAATTAATTCAAATAAGAAAAGACTACAAAGTCTTAATCTTCTCCGTGTTTTAGCCGAATCACATGTCGATAACCTGGAAATGTTAATGGGGGAATGAGCGTTCAAACTTGCTCAATAGGTGATGCTCGTAAGCATATCAATAATCAACTAATATTAATGAATTAATGAATCACAACATGAGTTTTAAACATATCTGTCCAGAAATTGAAAAAAATATAACAATAATAAACTGAAGGCAACTCTAATAGGTAACATGGAATCGTACTCATGATTTGTAAGTTTGCGATTTAATTACGAATTCATACTCTTAGTCACTCGAGAATACAACTACACAATCCACATGTTATGTTGGCCAACAAAGGATAATGTCGCTTTAGTCAAGCTTGACAGAGCCACCATGTCCAAGATGACAATGACAATTAAGGTAAATCTTTGGCTAGCTGAGGATAAAAGGGTGGAATCCATTTACTGGCAAGCCTTATTCATTTATTAGGAAAATGGCGAAATCCATTTTTCGGCATACTTTTCCAATCCTTAGTTTTGGTTCGCTTTATCGACCATTTCCAAGATATTCCACATATAAAACAATCAAATTATAGTACGTTGTCGCAATCCAAGTCCATAATGCAATATGAACTAAATATACTTATTTACTATGCACAATTGATAAGAAAACATGTCCCACTAACCTATGACATGCTTTCCGAACCTATCCATACTAGTGGAGTCTCTAAAAAACTCTATAGTAAATCTACATTCAAATATATTCATTTTAGTTAATTTAGGTACTCCACGAGTCATATGACGACTCTAACACTTGCGGTTCAAGTCCGACTTGAATCTTAAACCTAAGACATATATTTTGATTTTTTTCATTTATTTTGACCATTTAATGCTTTACGAGGTAAAAACCCCAGTACAAAGTCCCGAAAAAATTCCAATTTCTCCACTTTTTATAGAAATATGAAATTTTTATTAATTTGGTCAGCATATATTATTTTTTTGATTTTTTCTCATTTTTCAAAATTCTCACTAAATTCCTGCCTTTTCTTCCTTTTTTTTTTTAGAAGGGGGGTTGGACCTCTGAACCGGACTAGTCCACCCTAGAGATTAAACCTTCGCGTTTTCCTCTTCTACTTTATGTCAAAATTGAACCTATCTTTCTTTAATTGTACGTTGGGGTGAGTTTTGGCCCCAACCTTGGGCACTCTTGGAATAAGAGATGGTTTCCCTGCCGTCTTCTTCCTCGAACAACTAGCCAAGCCTCCCAACCTACTCCATCAACCGACAACAGCAGCAACATCAACACCGACCTACAATAGCAACGACTGCAACACTGATCAATAATGATATAACAACAAAATTCACCTTCATTGATCTTTATCACAGCTCTCAATCTTCTATTTCACCATCTCTCCAACGATCTCTCTATTTCCCTCTCGCAATTGTTCTCCTCTCATTGCCTTAATTGATTCGCACGCATAAATCTTGAGGCCGATCGAAAGGATTGAAGCCAAAGTCACCTTCTTTAAAGTGACACCAATTTTGACACATGCATATACATGCACATTTATTTTCATTGAGATGTGGTTGCACGTATCTTGAAATGGATAGACTCTCTAACATAGAACGATCAACACTATTCACCTCCTTGATGCTCACGCAACGTGTATGTCGAAGAGAATCCAATATATAATTTTATTAGATTTTAACTATGGGATTCATATATATATTTTCGCCTTTAAATTCGCCAGACGGGCTAATGATCACCATCGGGCGTGCACATTATTGTATGTCCCATGTGTGTCACACTAGACCATGCATTTCACTGGGCGACTACCAATTAATTAATTGTTAAGAATATATATATATATATATATTTACATAATATATATATAAATATATATACTCCAATATTTAAGCGTTTATCATTTCACCGTGTGCGCTAACGAGTACAATCGCGTGTGCATGCTACCCCACGATCCATGTGAGTTACCCTTAGCCTACACACTACATTAAGCGTCCCATAATTTTTCAATTATTCAATTATAAGCCAGTTGATCCATTTATTTTTCATTATTATCAATACAATCCATATAAACACCAAACGACATGCAAATTTATGTACACGCTAATTAAGACTAGCCCAGCTTAACCACGAGCCTAATTCGAGTTAATTAGAATTCAAATTAATGCTTATTACTTACTTAGGGTAACAGGTTGCTACACATAGGGTCTCCATCTTGTCAACTCCTATTTCTGCAAAATTATTTGCATATAATCATGATTCAGTAATTGTATATCAATTGATATAAAAATATACAATTAACAATCATAACATCAATATAATATAACCCCAACTTATATTCACTTCCCAACTAATCGCGCTCAATTTCTTTTTGGTTTCCAACTAAAGTTTATTCTCAATTAAGTCAAACCTTGGCTCTGATACCAACAATGTAAGGGCCCGTCTCACTACGCCCTAACTTAAACTAATTATCCTAATTTGGCCCCTAAATCGTACAATAAACTTTAAACCCCGATATGACTCTCAAATCAATCCTTATAGTGCGCTAAATATAAATATGAATCATTATTTCACACGTGTAAGGCATGCACTATAGTTTCCTATATTTTCATTTTATTTTTAGTAGTGGACAATGAGTTATTGTCTACACATGGATTTTCCAAATCTTTTCAAAATTAAGGCTACCTTGATTTTTTATTGAATTTAATTTAATTTAATTAAACTAATTCGATTAAAATAAGCATTAAACACTATCAATCTACAAAAATAAATAATTAATTAAAATTATTAAACTATAACAAATTTATATTCAATAAACTATTTTAAAGCAATTTAAACAAACAATCAATAAATCAATATAAATTAAATATCTAAACAATACATCTTAGGTAATGATATGTAAACCGTCACATCTTGACATTTTCATTAAAGCATAGTCATACTCAAATCATCATATTTATATAATGATCCTAAATCATAAATTCGAATCACAATATGTGGATAGCATTTAGCAAACTATTGACTTTTCCATATTCAATGGAAGTAAGTCATATCCTTATCATTGTAACTCCACTTTTTGAATAAAATGTAATAAACTAGAAATAATGACAACATTAACACTCAATAAAATTCATACCTAATCCAAACTAAATAAAAATAAGAATTATGCTAGTCATTAAATAACCTTGAACAAAATCACATAGAACGTCCACTCGGGCCGATTTCGCCCTATAGATTAATCCTAGTTACTGCTTCTATAATTGTTTTCAACAATCATAGACATATATTTAGATACTTTATAAGAAGAAACATATTGGCCACTATGCAATCGATACAAAGAATTATTAGTTTTAATATGCAAAAATAACATTAAATCCGTGATTGACGTGTGTGATTTGTTTAAATCACTAAACACATAAATTCAGCATTATGACTAAATTAATGAACATGTTACAATCATGTTGAAAGTATTGTTTAGAATAATAAACTACTCACACATATTAATTAAAAACATTGTAATAAATAAATAATTAAAAGACATTAGTGTAAAATACCATTATTAAATAAATCTTGGATCTCCAAAAATCTCCAGAAGCAATGAACAATGAAAATAAACTAAATCCTAATTGAAATCACTTAAAAACTAATATTAACTAATTGAGAGCTCTTAATTTCTAAGCTCTAGAGTCTTATTTATAGTTTTCTTAAGTATACATATCTTAGATAATAACAAATTCCTTATTTTTATCTAAAAAACTTGTCACCGACCTCAGCGATTTGTCAGCAAATCCAATTCGTTCACAAATCGTTGAGTTAATCACTAGAAATTGCTCTCTGTGCTCCATCGATTCAACTGGCGATTCTTGTGTAATCTCATATCGCTTGCTAATCGCTGGACCTGTTGTCAAGTTGATTGTTTTGCTCTTCTTTCTTTTTTCTTTCATTCTATCATTTTTCCTAATTAAATCCTTAAATCACAAAAATAAGAGAATACCTAGTGGAATGTCATCATTTCTATGTAAAATTGAGCTAAATGGTACTATAAAATGTCTAATTATTGACTTGTCAAATACCCCTAAACTTAGCACTTTGTTGTCCCAAGCAAAGAAATACTCTCAATCATATTCTCTTTCCATTCTTTATGTACTGATTTTAATCTAATTTATCTTAACTTTAAATATTATATATTTTAAATAGAAGTGATCTTTAAATTGAAACGTATTACCAACAAGTAAAAGGAAGTTATGATGGAGTACAATGATTTTAAAAAATGAACCATCACTTAATGGTAACTCAACCACCCAATGCAACAACACTTTGAACTTAGAGTTCAAAACCAAGGCCAGTACATAACATAAGTTTTCACAATCTTCACTAATAAGCATCAAGCTTATGATGACTAGTATAGAATCTCTAAATGCAAAAACCATTAGGTTAATTTTAATTTTAGAAAAGACCTTATAATAGCACCACAATCTAAATCAATAGGCATTTTTGCCCAGATAGGAATGAATATATCATTTAAAACATGTTAGATTAAGAAGTACTTCACTCAATCCTAACTTGAAGCATTCATGTTAAATCTTTACTTTAAAGATTTTAAGAACTTTCGCCTATTTCGTCTCTCATTTTTTTTATTTCATCCTAATATTTTTTATTATATATATTTTGTCATTTTACTTTTGAGTGTCTGCTCCATTTGCTATTGACATTCTCACATTTTCCACTATAAATTCTCTGTTAAATTTGCTATGGAATCTATAAGACTCTTCATATATTTGTAAACACTTATTAGCACTTCTCACTGTCCACTAAAGTTGAAGAAAGCATTCTTTCTAACTTGTGAAATTCATTGGTTTCTAACACATTTCTTTTTTCACTTGAGGCATAATAATCTTCGATATATATACTATAAAAATACTTAATCAATAGCCTTTGTATCACAAGATTCTTAATTATCCATTTTGTTCATCTTGCATTGTTGTTTTCGATATTCTACCCATTCTCATGACTAACGTAAGGGAATCAATCTAGTGTATACATCAAGTAGTAAATTTAATAAAAAAATGGTATAAAAATTTATTCCTTCTATCATAGAATTCATTTGGGTGATAAAAATATCACTTCCATTAAAAATTCTATTATTTATATGCATATTCGTTTTCATTCCTTTTTTAAGTAAAAATGAAGAAAAATGAAATTTATACTTGAAATAGGAAGAAATTTGAGAAATTTCATAAACTCACTTGAATACCGGATAAAAATTTGAACTTTTTGGATCAATTCTTGAACTTATCTACTACATTTAATATTTTTTCTTGCTTTATTTGTTATCTTTCACCTAAAATCCCCCAAACTCATTCCAAAAGTTGTCCTTAAGGTTGTAACATTAAGTACGGTTTCTAACAAAATTATATACGTCATGACACATAAATGAATTGATATGCGTAATAAAAAGTTTTAATTAAATTGACAAATATGCAATTCTGAACACTTCAAAATGAATGGAATGCAAAGGGAATATATTTCATTTATAAGCAAAAACTTAAAGAAGAGCAATACATTTAATCATTCATTCATTTCATGTAAAAGAAAATAAACTAAACATGACGGTGTCGAGAAGTAAATTCATCGTTTTCTTCATCATCTTCATCAATTCCTCAGAAGGTTGTGAAACATAACTATCAGCTAGGTTGTAAGTCCCAGTTGGAAATTATAAGTGCAAAGATGGAATTATGATGCTTCTCTTTGAATCTTGCAAACGACTTTCATGCCTTACCTCATACATAAAATGATAACGCTATAAAGTCCTCTCATTTTCTGCTATCATTTGTTCATTTCATTTAATTTTCAGTACGCTACACATATGTAAAGAAATATGGTATGGAAAAATCCTCCCGTCCTAGGCTGTGATGAAGATGGTGCTGAACTCGTATCAACACTTTGTACATTCACTCTAGCCAACAAAATTGTCGATTTCCGTGCGTCTTCATTTGTCTTCCTTCTATTTTCTTTGCTTCTCTATCTTCTTGCTTCTCTCACATTTATCACATAAAATGATTCTCTTTCATCTTTCGAGTCATTTTATCCTACCATTTCCCTCATTCTTTGTAATCCACATCATTTATTATCTTCTCAGGTAATACATAAAACTCAGTATCGAAAACCACCATTTCTTGCCTACATAATTGAGTAATCAAAATTGGGAACAATTGTCCTTCATTCTTCATAATCTTTATTGCAAACTTCATAGAGTTGTGTATAATCATCTCAACATCAATATAACCCTTCTTCATCACTATATTATAAAGTAAATCATCATAAGATTTATTCACTTCAAAGTGTGTCAGGTTGGATAAAAACATACATCTACAATATTACTCCAACTGTATGTAATTTTGGTAAATAGGTGATTTCAACAAACTTTGGGTGTCCTTCACTATCAAGCATAAATCGTGTTCCTAGAAGTATCTCCAATGCGCCTTGGATCATCTTATGGGGATATGATTCTTTATCGTCATAAATGGGAATCAGGTAATCCTCCTTCATCTTCCGTTTGTTTTGTAGTAGACCATAAAATCTACTCAATCTCTTAGTCAAATTATGAATTTTCTTCCTTTGCACTACTACTTTATCTTTTTCCTTACTACCATGCCCATTTGCATAAAACTGTCACAGTTTTTGAAGCCCTCTTTCTCATTTGCCCTCATTATCTCTTAGAGGATGCTTCCATCCTCGATCTCTGTTAACGCTCATAATTCTATCCTCATACTTATTTAAATTCTATATATTGAACCCTATCTGAGGAATGATTACCCTCTTCTTATCACTATAGTTCCTTTTCTAAGCTCTAGGTCTCGCAAACAACAAAAGATCATAAGGGACTAAATGGTTAGGGTCTGAATTCTTAAAATATTCTTCCTCATCAGATGACAATGAAGATTGTTCTCTAAGCTCACCCTTATTTGCTCTAGGGTCTTTAATACTAACCTCAGTAGATTTAATATTCATTGCGCAGCCTTCATGCTTCGGTTTGGGTTTTCTTGCACTATATTCTTCCCTTTATCTTGCTTACTACTTCTACCTCATTCTCTACCTCCTCTCGCTATAGAAATACTCAACTTTCATGAAATAGTCAAATTAAAATCCTATATTTGAAAATTTCAAGCTATCAAGAAATCGAAAGTAATTTTGTGAAAATGTTTTGTCATTAAATCTCGAAATAGTTGAAAATAGTACATCTAAAATAATTTCATCAGAATATTCCTACCATAGTTGTGTATAGTAGAAGTTTATAAAAACCCCTAAACTTATTTGAAAATCCATATTCAAATTGAAATTTTTTATCTAAACCCATTTATCAAAAACAATTTTGCATTAAAAATCATCAACCACATTCGTCGAAAATATCAACAACTATCAATTTTTCAAAATATAGCAATTAAAAGAATGTTAGAGTATTAGTTTATTACCTTATTGAGCGTGAATCTTGAAGTAATATGCTATATTAGCTCTTTAGACTTCTTGTCCAAGCTTCAATTTGAAAAACACCAACTTAAGCTCTAACTTTGCTGTATGACCTTGATTTCAAAATTTATAATGTTGAGCCACTGCTACATAAGATGGTAAGCACTTAAATAACAAAAAATTCAAGCTTTGAAGGGTTGAGTCGAGACAAAAATTGATTAACAATCAAATGGTTGTAGGGGTTTTAGGCGTGAAAAGGTTTATGGTTTGGCGATTTGGGGTTCTATAAATAAAAATCCTAATTTGTTCTCAATTAATTAGGTGTAAATGGATTTATAGGGAAACCGCTGCCTAAATCGGGGAAAATTGTTCTCAATCATCCACCGACTAGCTGAGTGACTTCTAGTGTAAAAGTGAATCGCTGAATTATTTTTACAGTAAAGATTCTGCAAAGCGATACTGATTTCCCTACTAATTTCAAGTTTTGTTTGGAATCGTTGCAGAATTGTTGGCCAATTTCTTTTGTTTTTCCAATATATCAAGTATCGTACTAATTTTCACACATATTCATCATATTTAAAATAGAATTAATCAGTAATCAACAAAAAATACTTGAAAATGAACTTTCAATTTATAACTAGGAAACATTATACTACTAACTAACAATTTTTATTAAAGATAAATATAGTTCAACTGAAAGACAACTCAATCATATACTTGTCAATTGGAAATATCTTAAAAGAAAGTTAAAAGTAGAGAGAAAAAAACTTATTTTAACTATCCTAAATCTACTAATACGGAAGAACATTGGCTCGATGTATTTCTGAATTATATTCCTTAAATATCCCCATTATAAGAGTCAAGGTTGAAAGAATATAAGAATTAACTAATCTTAATACTCAAACTGAAAGTAAAGATAGAGTGTGGGCTACCTCCCATAATGCATTGTTGTTTATAGTCATTGGCTCGATTTAATATATGAGATCACTCGTAGTTCGGCTTGAGCGAGTCAAACCTACCATCAACCGATTTTTCAAAATTCTTGTCATTTCCAAATTCCTTATCATTTTCGGCATCCGCTTAACGTTCTTCCGTAGATCAACTAAACTCATTGTAGTTGTCCTCGTCACAGTAATCATCATGGTAGTAATTCTCACCTTCAAACCCATTGTCATAATTATCTTTATTGACATAATAATCCATCTTGTAACCATCCTTAAGACACATATAATCATTTCCCATCTTAAGTGTAACTATTTGTTTGTCTATATCCAGAATAGCTCCAACCTTCATGAGAAAATTTAGTCCCATCACATCCTCCTTTTCAATCAGTGGGACTCCCAACAAGTTGGTGAGATATTCGAACTATCCGACTTACACTGGCACATTCATCGACATTTCCAGTGGAAAGATCATAACACCATTTGGTTTATTGACAACCAAAGGTGGTATAAAGTCAATCTTCATCTTGGCATTTTCTGAATCATTATTCTAGTAGGGTATTCATATCAGCTCCCGTGTTAAATAGAACACGAGGAAAATTGACTTCAATGATCAACACGTAAAGGAAGATTTTCCCTAGATCATCTTCGTAAATTTCAATCAAACGTCCTAGATCTTAAAGCTTTATGCTCATTAGTAAATTCATTTTCCGTTGGTTACTTCTCTGCTTATTGTTATAGTTTAGGTTATGGCTCTTGAGATTGTAGGCTCTTTGATTTTTTTCTTCTTATTACATATAGAATCTAATTATTTCTTCCTCAATGGTTTCACCCACATTTACATAAACATTCAACTTCTTTTAATTAAGTTTTAGACATATTTCTCAGGTTCGAGGTTGATAATCTCTATATATTGTTCAACGAGACTTTCATAATAATGTTTTAACCTATTACCATTTACTTTAACTATTTTTATAGTTTTTGAACTTTCTATTTCTACTGCGTAATGAGCCAATAAACTTATAACCATAAAAGGTCTTATCCATCTTGAAAGAAGTTTTTCGAGAAATAAATTAAGTCTTGAACAAAAGAGTAGAACTTTATTTCCTTCTTGAAAGTTTTTAGGAACTATTTTCTCATCATGAAATGCTTTGGTTTTATCTTTATAAATTGACGCGTTTTCGTAAGCATCATTCCTCAGTTCTTCTAATTCTTAAAGACTTAACTTACCTTGGTTTCCTACTTCTTTACAACTCAATTTACACTTTATTACCCATTAGGCTTTAAGTTATAGTTCTACAAGTAAATAAGATGTATTTCCAAATACTAACCTGTAAAGTGTCATACTTATATGTGTCTTGAATGTTGGTCTTTATGCCCATAATGCATCTTTTAATCTAAGACTCCGATCCTTATGTGTTGGAGTAACTATTTTTTCTAGTATTGACTTAATTTCTCTATTTGATGTTTTTGTTTGTACAGTAGTTTGTGGGTGATATGCAGTAGATGTCTTATGTGTGACATTGTACATAACAAGTTGATTTGCAACTAATGAATTACAAAAACGTGAACCTCTACAACTAATAAGTGGTCTAGGTGCTCCAAAAACTATAAAAGTCTTTGATCTAAGGAAATTAATCACTATTTTTGAATCATTAGTTTTAAAAGCTTTTGCTTTATCCACTTGGACACATAATCTACAGCAAGTAAAATATAAACATAAACATTTTATTGGGGAAATGGTCCCATAATATCTATATCCCATACTTAAAAAATTTACAAAAAAAAAAGAATATAAAGTAAAGGCATTTGATTTCTACATCCTAAGTTTCAAATATGCTAATAATTTGGAGAAGATTTTGTATAAAGAAAACAATCATGAAATAGAGAGGGCCAAAAGAATCCATAATCTAATATTTTACGAGTAGTTCTACTTAGACCAAAATGTTGTCCAGAGATATAAGTATGGCAATAAGATATAATTGATTCTACTCCTAACTATAGTATACATCTTCTAATTATTTAGTCGATACTAAGTTCTTAGAAATACAAAAAATCCCATAAATTAATGTTTAAAATCATTTTAAATATTCTTTTTTAAGCTATTTTCATATAAAGTGATAACCTATTAGTGGTAAGATAATTAACTATTTCAGTATACCATGAGCCATCGATCACTATACAATACAAATGTTCATATGAAAATTTATCCCTTAATGGTATAGGCTATGCTTCATTTTCCAACCGACTTAAATAAGATGCTACAAGATTTTTTGCTCCTTTCTTGTCTTTCATAGTAAGTTCGAATTCCTGTAGAAGTAATATCCATCTTATTAGTCTTGGTTTAGTATCTTATTTTGTCTTTAATTCTCGCAATGTTGTATGATCTGCACAAACTATCACTTTTGTTCCTAATAAATAAGATCCAAATTTCTCTAAGGCAAGCACTGCCGTTAAAAGATCCTCTTCAGTAGTGCGATAGTTCCGTTGAGTTGGATTTGGTGTCCTATAATCATAATATATAACATGAGAGTCGTTTCGTACTTTTTGACCTAAAGCAGCTCCAACTGCACAGTTACTTGTATCACACATTATTTCAAAAGGTAACTACACATCTGGTGATTTAATCACAGGTGGGGTTGTTAAAGAATTATTCAATTTATTGAATATTATCTTACAATTATTGCTAAATTCAAAAGAAACCTCTTTTTATAAAAGTTTGCAAAAACGTTGTGTTATTTTAGAAAGATCTTTCACAAATCTTTTATAAAATCCTACATGGCTAAGAAATGAACGTAGTTCTCTCACCATAGTAAGGTAAGGTAACATTTTTATTACTAAAATCTTGGCTGGAACTATCTCAATTCCTTTATATGACCTATAAGTCTTAATATAAGCGCTTGATCTACCATGAAATGGAATATTTTATAATTTCATACCAAGTTCATTTCTATGCATCTCTTAAGCACTTTAGTTAAATTAACTAAATATTCATTAAAAGAATTACCGTAAACAGTAAAATGATCCATGAAAACTTCATTAAAATATTTTACATAATTAGAAAAATACGAACCATAAATCTTTGAAAAGTTACAGGTAAATTACATAAAACCAAAAGGAGTGTGTCTATAAGCAAATCTACCAAAGGGACAAGTAAAAGTGATTTTTTCTATTCTTTTATGGTTACAAGTATTTGATGAAATCCTAAATAACCATCTAGATAGCACCAATGTGTTTATCCAACTAATCTTTCTAACATCTTATCTATAAATGGGAGAGGATAATGGTCCTTCCTAGTTGAGGCATTCAACTTCCTATAATCTATGCATACACTCCAACCATTTTGGATTCTATTTGGTACTAGCTTCCCATGGTCATTTGTTATTACAATAATTAATGTTTTTATGAACTACTTCGACTAGGCTTACTCAATTGCTATCAGTGATTGAAAATGTCATCCATGCATCTAATAATTTTAATATTTTCAGCTTTTACCATGTCCATCATAGGCGGGTTTAATCTATGTTGAGCTTCTCTATATGCTTTATGTCTAGATTTATCTTATGCATACACATAGCTAAACTTATTTCATTAATATCAGCTATGGTCCATCTTATTGCTCCTTTAAATTCTTTCACTACATTTATTAGTCTATCTTCTTCTAAACTTGAGAGTTTGTTAGAAATTTCCACTGGTAAATTATTATAGTCCCGTAAATAAATATATTTTAAATAATTTGGTAAAGTTTTTAGATCTAATTATTGGACTTCAACTATAAAAGGTAGAAGTTTTGAATGAGATATAGATAAATCTAGGTAATAAGTAAGTTGTGGTAGTTCATTGTATGATTCCAAAGTACTCATTATCTCTTTTTTCCATCTCTATCATCATCTTCCATTAAATCTTCTATTACGTATTCTAATTTATTTGTTTTATCTTTTTAAAACGATTTGTCTATTATTGGGTCTATCATTAACTATATTGCCATCTACTTATGTTATAAATGTTCCATTTGAAACATCAATCTTTGCTTTTACTATTTTTAAAAATGGTCTTCCTAAAATTGGAGAAGTTCTATAAGAAAAATTATCTTCTTTCATATCCAAAATATGGAAATCTTATAGGAAGACTATATCATTAACTCTAACCAGTACATCTTCTAGTAACGCTACCAGTTTAACAATGGATCTATCTACTAATTGTACCATTATATTTAGTTTATTCTAAATGTACATCTATCATTTGCAAATAAATTAATAAAAGCATAACATTTATACAGGCTCCCATTTAGCACAATGCTCTAAAAGTTCCTATATTTTCAATAGTATATTGATGGATAAACATTCCAAGGTCAGAATATTGAGGAGGTAATTTCATTTGAATTAATGTTGATAAGTGCTCTCTTAGACTCCCTTTGCATTAGCCTTAATCTTTTTACTGCGCAAGTCTTTCATTTGAATTATTTCAAAAAGAGGTATCTTAACTAGTACTTTTTTTTAGTGTATTAGATATTTCTTTTCTTGTTGCAATTTCTTAGCATTTATGTTATCTTCCAAACTATGAGGGAATGATAGTTTTATTTTAACCGGTCTGTCTTTATCAAGCTTTTTACTCTTTTTATTTGGAATCCTATTACTCGTCACTTCAATTTCTTTCTCTAATTTTGCTTCAATTTCTTCTCTAGATACCAATTTGTCTAAAATTTTAGGTTCATCCATCTGCTTACCACTTCTCAAAGTTTTGGCTAGTGCTTTTTTGTATGAAGTAGGATAAGGTTGAGAAGGTAGTATTCATTAATTTACAAATTCACTTATTTGTGTTGCCATCTGGCTCAATTGGTCTTTCTACTCAGTCATATAATGTTATAATATTTGAATTATACTATTGTGAGTAATTTGTAAAACTATTAAAGTTATAAGTAGGATCAATAAACCTACCATATTGGTTCATTATAGAACTAGCTTCTTCTATTTTGTTTTGTTGTCTCCAAGTCTATTCATCATTAGAATGACTAAATTCATTATAGTAAACACTAGGTTTTTCTTTGCTTAATCCATCCTTTAATAATAATTTAACCATGGTTTTTAGCTCATCTATCTTATCGTTTGATGTCTTAAATGTCCTTCTATTCATTTCAATTATATTTTAATTGATTAATTCACTCATCTCACCATATTGCTTAGATTGTTTAGTCATTTTATTTATAACTTCGCATGCTAAAGTTGGTGTTGGATCGTGTAAAGATACTTCACATACTATGTCCAAGAGTCTTCGTTTTGAGTGATTTAATCCTTCATAAAAATATTTTAAATTTTTTTATGTAAATCCATACGTTAGACGTAATGAAATCAATCTTTAACACATTTCTTAAAATTTATCAAAAGCTTCTTCAATTTCAATCCTATATGAAATGCCCCTAAATACGATCCAAGTAAATTTTCTTGATATTGAGGTTTTTTTAGGAAAAATGCATAATATTTATGAAATGGAGTGATTACATGAGTGTATTATATAATACTAGTTAACTTAGGTATGAAACTTAGCCCACGTGAAGGAGAACAAGCTTAAATGACTTTCTAGATGATTTAAACAAAGCATAATGACAAAGATTGTAAATATACGTGACGGTACTTTTGTAAAACAAAATGAAGGATGGATGTAAGGTGGACTCTAGGATCATCCTAAAACTTAAATCCATCAAGATGAGATGTATGGCTTTACTTGATCAACATAACGCTAATTGTGTTAAACAAAGATTTAAACCAAATTAGGGCTTAAAGGAACTTTTGGCTTGAAAATAATACCTAAATGAATTGAGAAGATAACCGTAGGAGACTTTCTTAGTGGATTTCGTGGAGGAGATGGAACTTAATCTAGTCGTCACAGAGATAAAGTAAATTACTCCCCTTCTTCTCTATTAATCCACTATTTTAATTCATATAATTATTTTAAGTTTCTGGTAGAAGATGAATCATTGTATTCAGAGTTTAATTTGATTCATATCCTCCCCGTCTTCGTTAAGATTTGTATCGATTTTAGGATTCAAATCTTATATCAATTTTTTCATTCAAAAGAGTACAAGAATCTAACATTCGATAGTTTATTTTATTTAAATCTTGAATATGCTTAATGGAAGTGTTTTATGGCTTCAATACATGTGCTTTACTGTTGTTTTTATCAGATATGGTCCCTTTGAAGTCGGCGCGTGTCGCCGGAGATTTCAGATTACCATTTTGAAGTCACGAATTATGAATTCATACCTAACGACATGCTAGTGCCTCACTTATAGGCCATATGATATTGACTGTGAATGATGATACACCGAGCAATCTTTTAGTGTTTTGATGTACGACGTACTGCATTGGTAAATTACTGGTTCATAGTTTTGATTTATCAATTTGAATCACAAGAATCTTGCCTAACGCCTTATAGGTAAACCCATGGTGCTGGGACGGTGCTATTTGATTTCCAAAATTAAATAATTCACTATTTTTGAAATTTAATGTGTTTTAATCAATATATAATGTCGGGACAAGGATCGAGGCAGTGGTAACTAACCCTAATAATTTTGTCATCATGGCGAAGGTGTGACATTTATTTGAACATTTTTTTACATCATTTTTCAAGATATTAATATGAATTTGATTAAACTTACCTCAAACAAATATACTTATAACACAAACGTGAACCTATACCAATGTAGACATGAGGAGAACCCAAATATGAATCTTACCTAGGATTAGATTTAATCATGTCGTGCAATTAGTTATGCTACAATTAATGATAGTGAATGGTTGATATCATGTTGGAATCAAGTTGAATATATCTTGTCTTTTCGTTTGATATTATCCATTGAGATCTTTATTTGTGAATGCCTATGGAACTAATATGCTTGGGATGAATAATTGTAATGGTATCTTATATTGGAGAGGCGGCGGCCACTGGTCATCTCCCTCTATTATGCTTAAACAATAATACGTTGATGTTGGGTCCTATAGGATACTGTTGAAGCCAATTTGTTGTTTAGATACCAATCTATTAAAGTCAGGTCATTTATGATATCGTTAAAGCCAATTGGTTGTCATATCACATACTTCTATTTGGTTTCGACTTCGTTGACTCTATGACATTCATGTAATCATTATTATCTTATTGACTATCTTGTTCAAGATTTCTTTTGGTTGTATCTTTCATTATATGGTTTGATTGTTTATGTTATCCTTTCATGACCGGAATGATAGTAGGAATTGATGAATAACCTTGTTCATATTAGTTATTACGCATTAGGTATATTTAGATGATTGAGGGTAAAACAAGCTTTTTCTTTACTGAGCACGTTGAAATATTGCTCTCCCCAATACTTTCCCCCTCTAAGTACCTCAGTTGCGGCTCAAGATAAAGGAAAGGGCAAGGTTGTAGCATAGAATCTCATTTCTTGTTTGCAAGGATGTTTTATTTATATTATATTGATTTTAAGATATTACGTTTTAAACATGGAATTTTACCATATGTTGACTTTGGTAAATTGTCTCGTGTTATTTCTATAAGTTAAGGCGTACTAGATCATCGCCCGACTTGTTGGGTTATCTTGAAGGGTTTCTTGATGGTTTATGTTGGACGGCTTTGGTTATAGGAGTTGTGGTCGTCACAGTTGCCATTGGAGGTTTAGGTAGCAGAATTAAAGGGGATAATGTATAGGTTTATGGAAATTTGTGATACCAACAACAAAGTTTGTATCAACGAGAGAAAGAAAGTGGTTAATGACTACTGTTAGTATCTAGTCTAGGCATTAGTACTTAGGAAATATCCCAATTGACATCCTAAGCTTATGTAATGGAGTCTAGAGGGAAAATGTAGTCCAATCCTATAATTGGGAATATGACTCAATTATAAAATCACCAATAGTATCTAACTTAAGTCACCTTAAGAATTGTTAGGTTGTTGAGCTAAGAAAAAGTTGGTCATTATTAAGTAATGAAATCATTTGCAAATGTTTATGGTTTGCATTGACTTAATATGCACAAGTGACTAAACTTAAGATGAGAGTGGGAATTGAAAGTGAACAAGTATATGTTATGATGCTATTTGCTTATATATAATATATATGTTACATATGTTATTCATTCATCTCATCTCCTATGTAAATTTTTGAAACTAACTTCCTTGAACTGCTCACATTACATAATGAATACTCATGGTGGAAGTTTATATGGCTTGAAGAGCGCCAGGTCTACACAAAGGGCTAATTATTAACATTGGCATGCTTAGATGGAGTGCTAGATGGCTGAGATAGCTGAAAGTCGTCATAGGGCACTTGAGGACATGATTGTGACATGGGAATGCATGATCACTGAAAGAAATCGTAGGGAATTATATGAGCAGCAACAGTACATGACTAACATTTGAAAAACTTTATGGATGCTACTAAGGGATAGAGAGCACTAGTGGCATCACCGCATATGCCACCACTACCACAGCCACAGATAGTTCTACATATGGCACTGCATACAAGTTACGGGAGCTAGTTTAGAGTCATTCCAAAGGGTGGAAATGAGAAAGATGACGTGGCTTAGTCATTGGTTGGAGTAGATGAAAATCCTATAGCACAAGTAATGCTACCACCAGCATTACCAAGAAATGTTGAAACCCTCTAGATTCTTAAAATTCAAAAGGAGTTTATGAAGTACGACGTACACGTTTCTATTATGCATGGAGAAGTGAACGAGGCTGAGCATTTGATCATGAGTCTGGAGAAGAGGCAAGAAGTTCTTAAAATTGATAGTACCACTATGGTTTTCCTTACTTCATATCTATTTGAAGAGAAGGCTTATAAGTGGTGTAAATCAACGAAGAGGACTCTGGACTGGTTGACTCTTATTCAAGGTTTAAGACTTTGTTTTATGAGTACTATCTCCTAAAAATAGTCAGAAATGATAAAAGGCGTCAATTTCTGAACTCGGTGCAGGGAGGTAGACCAGTACGGGAATAATAATCAGAATAAAATGAACAGTCAGATTTCGCTCTAGATTATGCAGCTACCAAAAAGGAGAGGGTCACTGGATACAATCATGGACATTTAAATAGCTAAAAAACTCTTAAATAATTTGAGTTACTACTTTAAAATAGATATCGAATCCAAATATCATGATATACATTCTAGAATATGCATGCAATACAAAGTTTCATTATTATATTCCGCTAATAAAAATCTATAAAATCAGTGAATTAAAGAATACTACTTGTCTAAAGCATTAAGTACGAAACCATCTCTATATAACTACATCACAAAATTGATCTAGTTCATGTTCGAACTTTGTTTAGGCTAATAAACTACGTAGTCATAATCATTATAAACATCATAATAAAGTAAATTAAAGACTTAGCTAAACACCTCTAAAGAAATACTTTGAATCTTCAAATCATCTCCAAAAGGAATGAAAAATAAATCTAAAAACTAAATAAATATATTTTGGCACTAAAAGCAATGAAATATTGATCTAAATATTCAAGGGCAATTGAGTTCGAAGCCATAATATCATATATATAACATTCTAGGTAGTATATATATACAAAACTAACTTAAATATCTTGTAGTTATCTAAAATTCTAAAAATCAAACATAGCAATTCGTCATTGATTCCATTTATAAGTCAAATCGTTGGTTAAATCTTAGTAATAGTGCCTCTGTGCTCCACCGACTTTTTTGATGATTTATGTGTAAATCTTGATTTAGTGCCAAATTGCTAGTAGTGATTTATAGTTGATTTTTTGATTCGCTGGTTCGTCGTGTATTTCTTTCACTTGATTAAATCCTTCATTTTCTTCCATTTTTCATCCATTTATTCACATATTCTAATTATAACTTGTGATAACAAAAACAAAAGAATACCTAGTTTAATATAACCATTTACATCATAAACCGCACTAAAATATACTATAAAATACTGTTTAGTTATTGACTTATCAAATACTCTCGAACTCAACACTTTACTATGCCGAGCAAAGGAATATTCTCAATTATATTCTCTTTTCTTCCCCCTTTCTGATTTCATAATTTTTAACTTTTATTCTTAAACGGAAGTAATCATTAAATAGAAACATATTATCCTCATAGAATGAGAATTATGATATAATAAAAAGATTTAATGTACAATGTCGTATTTGACAACTCAACCTTTTAGTTGTGCAATGCACCTCAGAATTAAAAGTTAAATCAATTACCAAAGCTGAACCACTAAATATGTTTTCTCAATCACCACTAATAAGAACCAAGCGTACGATGAATAATATATAATCTCAAGATACAAAAATTACTATATCAATCTCAATTTCAAATAATATTTAATATAACACCACAATGAAAATTGACAAGAATTATTAATTGCCAATAATTATCATTTGATTTTCAATTATTGAAATATTGCAATAATAAGATAATTTACTCAACTTAGCTATAAGGACTTGAGCTAAATTTTTATTTTAAAAGTTTTTCATAAACATCCTTCCTTTTTTATATCTCTCTCTTTTCTTTTATTTCTTCTATATATATATAGTTTTTTTTCTTTATATTAAATTCCTACGATTCTCAGCTCCTTTATTTTTGGAATCCGTTAATCTTTTTATATGAATTCTTCCCCACATTTTTTTCACCAATAGATTCCCTGTTCCATTTCTTTATGAATCTATTGGTCTCTCTATTTTTTATTTAAAAACTCTTTTTAGATCTTCTCACTTTCTCTGTAGTCAAGGAAGTATTCTTTCTAACTAAGTAATGTTTTTTTGGCTAATTTCTTATTTCTTCATTTAAATGTCGCGTATGTTCTTTTCAATATATATATATATATATAAATATTTGACTAGTAATCTTTGTATATCTAGATTCTTAGAAATCTATCTTGTTTATCTTGCACTTTTGTTTTGATTTTTTACCCATAATAAGTCTAAAACAGAGCAATCAATCCCTTTCGAGCTGCTCTAGTGTATGCACAATCTAGGTTGAGTCAAATAGGGTATAACAACTCCATTCTATCATAAACTTTTTTTTTCATGGGTCATAAAAATATCACTTCCATTTACATTCAAATTATATTCAATTTCTATTTTGCTAACTAAATAAAGTATCGTGAAGAAATATTATATTTAGCATCAAAAATCTAAATATTCTTAGTCTACGTTGAACATTGAATATATAGATTCTACCTCTCGATTCGTCCATACTTTACTTAACCTAAATACCCCGAACCTTATTCCAAACCTTGTCCTCGAGGTTTAAGAATTAAGTCGGGTTTCCAACAAAAAAATACATCGTCAAGCATAAAAGAATTATAAATAAAAATACAATGAACAAGTTATTATAATAATGAATTTTAAAATTAGAGAAAACATGATAAATTAAGAATTCTTAAGAATCATTAACAATACATAATAATCACATCAAACTACATATACACAAAAAACCATAGTAGGACAATATCACATCACATCACATAGATCGTCGTATCACATGACAAACCAAGAACTCACATAGAATCACTTAAATATAGACAAAATAGAAAAAAAAAAAAAAAAAAAAATTGAAACTGCCATCCAGATGTTATATCATCACCACCATCCTCTTGATCATGTTGTTAGGGTTGTGGAACCTATAGTCCACTCCTACCACTGGAGTACTATCTAGAAAGACTCCCTTATTAGGCATTCTCAGTCGGGTAGATTGTATTGAAGTTTCTTCTTTCTTATGTTGCATTCTCTTGGATATAAGTATTTCGAACCTATACATGATCCTCTTAATTTCGTACTGGCTTTAAAACCTGAACTCATTCATTTCTCAGACTTGACATTTCGTTCCACATGATTGACTCCATTATGGCCATATCCGTATTGTTAGTTTACATGCCATTGAAATAGTCATCTAGTGGCTCAGAACTTTGGTTCATCCTCTCATTATACAAAGCATATTACATCTATTCCAAAACTCGCCTATTTTCTACTCATATTTTTCTTCTCTATGTCGTCTGCCTTTTAAGTATTTCATTTTTTTCACACCCATCATCTAAATCTACATATTATAGCACTTGTTTGGTGCTCTCTATGTATTTATGAGTGATAGTCTTGTCGGGGTTAACATTCAACGTAGACCTATTATATGAACTTGGTCTTTTTTGTCGAATTCTATGATCATCAAAGGGACCCTTCATTTTCTTTTACATACATGACTTTCCTAATTGAATCATGGATGATCTTTCCAACATCAAAAGTAACCCATCCCTTCAACGATGTGGTACAACAACATTGTTTTGTAGTTCTCAACATCATAGAACTTCAAACACGGTTACAGTTTTACATTGATGAAATAATTCATGCTTAGGTGGTTTTCCTAAAAATTTTATTCTGAATGTGCTTTAGATACTCATCCTCATCTAAAATAAATCCATCCCTCAAAATTGCTTCCAATCCATTTCCAATGGTTTCATGCAAAAATCCATTTTATTTAGGTTTTGTTTGTTTGTTATTTTCTCTCCTATGAAATTTGAGTAAATCATAGTACATTTCTATTCTTTAAGGTGAATAGTCCACTTGTCTTACTTGGACAATGGATGTCATTCTATTACCACTCCCATGCCTGTTTGCGTAAAATTTCCAGACTAAAATCTTACAACCCACATCTTTATAGTGGTCCTAGTGTCATTATCGACATTATAATCCTTAGTTAACAATCCCCAATTCCTTTCCTTTATTATATTCAAAATTATAGGCTCGTACTTAATTTTGTTCTTTACATTGAAGCCCCTATCCGAAATTATTTTTCTGTTCTTGCTAATATCCCTCTCCATCCTAGCAAGACCCTTCACATTAATTAAATTATGTGCCAAAAAAATATTCTTGGAGTCTAGGTTATGAGTTGCTGGCAAACAAAACGTTTCGAAAAAGTTGTCCCAAGCTTGTTCTACACCTCATGTTTCATAGAGATCTCAGACCGGCTAGAGTTAATGAATGCACTGGTTTATTAACAATTGCACAAATTCAAAATAAAATGTCAAAAAACAAGAAAGCATTCACCCTACTAATTCCTCTATTTCTCCATCCTATCACTAAAATCTAAAAGTGGAGAATTTTCTTTTGGTATTCTAACTCTTTAATTATTTATTGTAATCCCCATAGACATAACTGGTATGGTTGGAACTTCGAGTTTTGTTTTGGATTTTTCTACTAATGCTCCATTTTGCATGTCTTCTTTTGAACTTCTACTCTTACCACTTACGGCCGTATTTGAAATCAAAATTCATATGTCGAAATAACAATTTAAACATGTGGATCATTGAAAATAACATTTGTCAAAAAATAATTAGGTAGAATTCGAAACTCTATTTAAAAGGGGAAATTCATTTGGGAAGTTATCTTAAAAAGCAATTGGAAACTTAAATATAATTGCCATCGAAGTATTAACTTTTTTATAAACATAAAATAAGTTTTTTAAATAATATAAAATAATAGTGTCATATATTTTAGTGTTTTTGAAAAGAAAACAAACAAAACCCCCAAACTCATTTAAACTCGATGTCAAATAAATATCAAATATGATTCTTTTGAATCAATAAAAAGATTAGAATTTTGAAATTATTTCATTTGTAAACTAATGATCGTTGTTATCCAAAATGCCTAATATATGGGAATTAATGAAATCATTTATCAATGGTAATAGAATGAACTCCAATAAAATAATTTCAAAATCACTTGAATATTTTTGCAAAAATCCTTCAAACCAAAAATTTATCAAAATTAAGAGCTAGGTTTATCATGATTACTTTCTTGAGAGTGAGTCCTTAAAGATAAAAGCTCTTGAACTGATCTACATTTTTTTTCCAAGCTCTCAGTAAAATTCCCTTAAATCGTAGCCAGCTCTGCTCTCCCAAATTAAAAACTTTTTAGGTTGAATGAAACTAGAATGAGGTGGGAAACACTTAAATACATTAAGAATGAGCTTTGGTTGTTGAATCTAGGTAAGAAATTGATTGTTGAATGAAGGGGTGCAACAATTTGTAAATTGTATTTAGTGATTCGGAGTTTTATTCTAAAAACTCAAAATCATGGCCAAAACTTCGGGTGTTAGTAGAACCGCTAGGGAATCACTATGTAGATTGATAGGAATGAGGCTTAGTGAATCGCGAATAAGACTAGCGATTAATGTTATAGAGCTGAATCGCCAACTATTCGCTAGACTCAAATTTTTACTTTGATTTCTATTTACTATTTTCCCAATTTGTTTCAATATTAACATATATACCATTCATAAAAACTAAAATAAATGTAGAATTTACTAGAACTACAAAAGTTTTATTAGGATATGTAACTAACTAATAATTGAATTAAATAAATAAATAAACGAGCAAGTGAATAATGAAAATTTGCGTAAAGGCCATAGAAGCAAAAACAACTCTATCACTTCCCTTTATTTAAAATTATCTTGGAGTTTAAATTCCAAAAATATTTCCAATACAAGAGTCAACAAATGAGAGGATAAAAACATTCCATACTAAACTAAATTCTTAATGAAATTAAAACATAAATAAATATAGAATATGAGTCGCTTTCAATAGAGCGCTTTTGTTTGATGTCTTTAACTCAACTGAACCCTTATAGAATTATGTTGGATCTCCACACTTGAGTTTATCATTATCCACTCTAGTGTCATTTGAAAAAGTGATTGCTTAACCATTAATTGTCAAAGTGATAGTTTTATTCAGAATATCCATAACAGCTTAACTAGTGGTTATGAAAGGTAGTCAACAATTAAAGGAGGATCTTCATTAATAAAGTATGACATGACCAAGTAGTTTGTAGGTATGATATATTTGTTTACTTGAACTGGTACATTCGTTATCGCCCCTACTGGTGGAATTGATGTACCATCCAATAGAAAAACTCATTGAGAAGCAAGTGCATCCAACTTCAATTGAGTCAGTAGACAGAAATATATAGGCGTGAGATTTGTATTAGAACCCGTATCAGACTAACCTCTTAAGTTCCAAGCATGTTTAACTTTACTATTCAAATTTATACCTCTAGAATCATTAAGCGTCACAGGACTTAAATTCGACATTTCCTATTCTTATTCTTCTTGGATTCAAAATCTCCCAACTTTTTAATACTCTTACTATTTTTTTTGGTTTCTTAATGCTCCATTCTTGATTTAGTTTCTTTTCAGTTGAAGTGTCTTCATCTTGTTCTTTCTTTGAAACTTTATTTTCAATTTCCACTGTTATTGCATTAGGTGCATAAGTTTCAGCGTTAAGGTTATCATAATAGTTTAGTTCCAGAAGACCCTTATCATTAATTTTATTATCTAGTAATTCATTATATTCATCATAATGGTTTAGTTCTACTAGTTCTATAAACATTGTTCTGTTAGAAATATGTAACTTAGCTTTATGTGTTTTAAGAAAAGGTCTATCTAATAATATAAGTAAAAGATTGGGTGAGTAAATCTCCCATTTCCATGACATAAAACTCTTGTACTAAAATGTTTTCTAATAATCGATATGGTTTAATAATTGTATTCTCCCCTAAAGTAAGATTTATAGGTGTATTTCTCAACGACCCCATTTTCAATGATTCATCAAGTTTAAGTGACATTACATTAATCGATGCTATGAGATTATACATAGCAAGTTTAATAGAAGAAGTTCATATCATAATAGGTTTGGAAAACATTCTTGGGTCGGAATATTTCTCAAGCATTCTCTTCTTTATTAATAATGACACCTTTTATCCTAAGTTTTCTTTAAATTCTTCTAAAATTTTTTTTAGACTTAGTGACTTTTGAATCTTCATCATTATTAGATAATTTCATATTTGATTTCATTAAAGGTTTATTGATTTCTATTTTCTTTAATGATTCAATTTTTTTTTTAATTTCTTCTTTCCTAAATATTCGCTAATCGTTATGAAACTGGAGAAATAAAATACTCTTTTTCGTTCAATTCATAAATATTATTATATTTTTTCTCTTGATTAACTAATTCAAAATCTTGTAACAATTTTTTATAAGTTTCAACTCTGGCTAAATACCATGGGTATGACATTGTAGGAAAAGGTGTGTATTTTAATTGTTCAGACATCTATTCATTAGTGGGAATGACATTAGCCATCATCACTTCTTCTTATATCATATTTTGTACTCTCTTTCTCTTTTTAGCTCTCTTATGTATCTTTTGTGGCATATGCGTCTCATTTTCACTAACATAAAATAAAGCGTTAACTTGTGCTTGATTAGTAGTTTGAGTATGTCCTTTAGTTTTAATACTTTACTTATTAATTTTTACATTCATTGATTTTCTTGATTTCTCAATTCGTTATAAGACATATCAGTTTTATTTGATTTTGAGAAATTTGTATAAAGCTTTGATGACTTTGGGTCATAAAATTATATAATTTTTGTTTTAAACTTAGTAGCGTAGGTTGAAAACATTGTCGAGGTTGTTGAATTAGTGTAGACTATATTCGTGCTCTTAGTTTATGAGTTGTATAATTTTTATTTTGTGGACAATTATAGCTAATATTTGAGTTTAGTTTTGCAGAGAAGTAACTATTGTTATCATATCTATTTCTGGAAGGACCAGAATATTAGTTCATAACCGCATTGACTTCTTCAGTATTATCTTATTGTATAGTAGGACATGCATCCTTAGGATATGTAACTTCATGACAGAATCCACATGGTTTCACTTGGTTTGATTTATCTTTAACAATAACTTGACCATGCTAGGTAATTCATCAACTTTTTGTAATATGTATTACTTTTTTATAATTAATTATATAAAGTCTCTTAATTTGTGTCGGTCTTTTCACCATACTACTTGGATTGCCTAGACATTTAATTAATAGCTTGCATTTCTAAAGTTGGTGTCACATAGAATAATGATCCACCATATATAGATTCTAATATTCTTTGTTCAAAATGACAATGATCCACCACATATAGTATCTAATTGTCTTTCTTCAAAATGATGAAGTCTTTGGTAAGAGTATTCTAATAAATCTCTTTGTGTATATCCATGTTATGGACAAGATAAAATTAATCTTTGAAATCTATCCCAAAATTTATTAAAGTTTTCATAATCTTTCATATTTACGACTGTGATTTGTCTACGGTAAGTACTAATTTTTCTTATAGGCACATATTAATCTAGAAAAGCTTCTATCATTTGAGCCACATGGTTATTGAATCTAGAGCTAGATAAAACAACCAATCTTATGCTTGATCTTTGGATACAAAAGGAAAGCTTGAAGTTTGACTTGTTATAATGTAGCATCTTTGGTTTCATCCCATTAAATTTGTGTTAGTATTCGTTAATGAGTTTATGGGGGTCTTCATTATCTTTACTATAGAAGTTAAGTAGAGCGCTAATGAATCCTGATCTTAGTTCAAATTCAGGAAATCCTTCTGGATAGGCGATACACATTGGTTCATTAGGTTATTATATTTTTATTATATTTGCTAAAAGTAGGTTTTCCACTATCATTATTATTATTATTGTTATTATTATTATTATTATTACTATTATTACTATTATTATTATTATTATTATTAAGGTTATTATTGGCTTCCATTTTGGTAGCTTGGTGTTCCCAATGTTATTGTTGTATGAAATTAGGATTGAAAGTCTTATCTACCTTAGGATCAAATGGATGTAAAGATCATGTGGAATTAGAATGATAAAGTGCGTAGGCCATACAACGTCTAATACTCCTAAGAAACTATATAAAACCCTTGGCAATGACACCAAAAAAATTGAAACGTGTTGAGCGCATACAATAAGATTCCCATATATTCGTATTATTTGTAGTAATGATAAGTGGGATTGTCAACATAAGGATTTTGCCAACTTTTGTTGGATAAAGCGTTTTATCATTATTTTACGTTTATTTAATTAAAAACATTATTAAAAATCACTAATTCAAACTATAATAAATAACAAAACTAACTAAACTAATTTAATTAACAAAATTTAAATTCACTAAATTCAAATTAATTCAATTCAATAAAAATAAACATCTAAACAAACTACCAGAACAATGAAACACCAATACATTTTGCATCCAAACATATTACTTAAATCATAGTCATAAGCATACTTTAATTTCTTTATAAAGTATTTTAGATAATTAAAATACAATCATATCTAATTAGATAGCCCTTATCAAGCCATTAGTTCTCCCGAAAATAATGGAAAACTCACATTCTAATTTTATTGAATTAATCATTTGAAAGCTTGAAAAGGTTAACTTTAGGCAATAAAACTGCATTACATTCCATGAGAAAATTGAACTACTAAGCCTAATACCTTCAGAAAACCACTTGAGAATTAAACTTAGATCTCAATTCACCTCGGATATCTCAACGGTAAAAGACATTTTAAACAATGCAAGTCACTACTTTAAATTAGATATTGAATCCAAATAAAACAATGCACAATTCTACACTATTTATGCAATACAAAGTTTCATCATTATAATTCGCAAATAATGACCTATTAAATTAGTGAATTAAAAAATATGATGAGTTTAAAGCATTAAGTACAAAATCATCTCATTATGACTACTTCACATAACTGATCAAGTTCATGTTAGGACTTTATTTAGATTAATAAACTACTTACTCATAATTATAATAAACATCATAATAACATAAATAAAAGACATATACAAATACCTCTTAATAAATACTTTGAATCTTCAAATAGTCTCCAAAATCTTTGAACGATAAGTCTAAAAACTAAATAAATCAGCTATTGCTCCAAGAGCAATGAAATATTGATTTCAGTACTCAAGGTAAATTTATTTCATAACCCTAAGGTCATATACAAAGTATTCTAGGTAGTACATATTATAAACTAACACAAACCACTTGTAGTTATCTAAAATTCTCAAAATTGAACACAAAATTTGTCACCGATTCCACTTATAACTTAAATCGCAAGTTAAATCCTTAGAAAACTGCCTCTATGTTCCATCAATTTGTCTAGCTACTTTATGCGTAAATCCTGAATCGATGCCAAGTCGCAAGCATTGATTTATGGTTGATTTTTTATTGGCAGGTGATTCGTTATGTGTTTTTTTCTCTTGATCAAATCTTTCATTTTCTTCATTTTTTTCATCCATTTCTTCACATATTCTAATTATAACCTGAAATAACTTAAAGAAGAGAAAACCTGCTATGATATAGCCTTTTACATCTAAAATTACATTAAAATATACTATAATGAACTATCTGATTATTGACTTATCACTAGATCATCGCCGGACTTGTTGGATTATCTCGAGGGGCTTAGCAATGGTTTAGGCCAGTCGACCCTTGTTGTAGGAATGGGGGTCATCACATTTACTGTTTATATATCTCTAGTGAATTATGTTATGAGTTTGATATTGATACGACTAATTTTGATAATATTGGCTTAGTATTAAGAAGCTTTCATGAAGTATAATGTTGTTTTGTTTCTATTAGTTATTATTAAGCTTTCGTAGAACTACTGGTGATAAGATTATAATATGGTTTTTCCATTGGTAAAAGCAAAACTAATAGTTTGATAAAGTCTATCAATCTTGCTCATGATTTAGGAATAGTGATTGAAGACTACTTAATTATATTATGATAGTATGACGATGATAATACTTTAATTTATATCTTCAGATTCAAAAAGGTTTATGTTTCATTATTATGGATATTTGTTCGATGGCCCCTCTCCTAATCTAAGGCACCGCCTGGCCTAATCCCACAATTAAGCCCTAGTCCTATCCACGCAAAACTCAACTACGTATTAGTCAGCCTTTACAATCTAAACGTCTATTTTCTCGTGTTCAGGATAAGTAATACACTAGTCCTACTAGTTTATGAAATTTAGAGTTAATTTAAACTTGTTATTAAATTAATTATTTAGCATAAGTCTTATTGGTTATGCATAAACAATTAGTAGATTATGCGAAAGCCATTTATATAATTCTAAGTGTGAAAAACCAGGAAATGACATCATATATATAAAGTCCTAAAAATGTAATGAAATAGAAAAATAGTCTTAGTCAGGTTAGGGAAACTAACGCTCAACCCAATATACCACCCAAATAGTATTTGAAAGACATATATACAATATACAATCAAAATACCAAAAGAAAACATGCAATCAATGCAGTGACATGCTGCTGGCTCAGGGTTAATTGCCGATCTTCTCCTTGCCCGGGCCTGCTGGTAGACGGCTCTGTGCCCACTGTCGTAAAAAAGACGGTGAAGACAAGAATAAAATAGTAATCCTTGATGACAAGTTTAATTTGCATTTTCAAATATTCAAATGGTATTTAAAAGCATATAAATGGGAAAATTGGAAAATAAACCACTTGCTAGTAAATACCAGAGTTAAACAAGTGATACTAACACTAGGCTAAGTAGTGGTGATTTAGGTCCGGTCGGCAGTGAAACGTGTCACTCCGACTCAATAATCATATAGCACAAGGGACTCTGACCCAAGTGTTACTAGGGACTCTAACCTCGGTATGTAAACCACCTCAGGGACTCTAACCTCGAGTGTCATACAGTGTCAAGTAACATGTGTCGACATCCTCAGGGAACCTAACCCCGTGAGTCACGCACACCTCGATTGAGTACGGGACCTAAATGTGAAAACTACTTTTTAAATTTCAAGAAAAACCAAGTATGAATTGTCAAGGCATAGGCACATCTACCCACTTAAACAAATAAGGAATACAAGTCCTCTTAAACATTTATAAGATATTCACTACCCTAATGGCATCCTATTTATCATTCAATTCATATTTAAAACAACAAGAATAGACATATCATGGGATAGAATCAATGAATCAAATCAAATGAATGGATATCATGCAAACTAGACTAATCAAGTGAGCATAGACACAAAAAACACATGATATGTGAATACAAAGGCAAAAAAGTCAAAAGGACTATGCAAGAACAAAAATTAATAGATATGAAATTCCAAGTAAAGTTTTCATTGGGTATACTCACAGCAACAAAGTAAAGTCCTAGCTTTACCGTCCTCCCGATACTCCAAATCTCGTATTCACTCTCCCGTACCCTTTTCATAGGTTTCTAAGTTTGGTATCTCATTAGTTCAAATATAATGGGCTTAAGCTCAATTTAGTGGTGTTTATTGTGTATTTAAATTGGTTCAATAGACTTTAAATCAATCTTCCTAAATCAGTCACTTAAGACTAAATTAAGTCTCAATTTCAGTCTTACATGTTAACGCAGTTTTTAGGCATTAAATGGTCAAAATATCGAAATCCTCCACAAGTACAATTATTGTTGGTCTCTCTCTTAGCTTTCCAAATAAGTTAAGTTTGCAATATTCTGATTTAGAATAAAGGAGATATCATGATTTTACTAGACATACGTCTAATTGAAATTTAATCCGACCAGCAGATTTAGAAAAATCTATTTCTCCTAATCTATAGTTTCAAAAAATATGATTTTTTGTCAACATGCAGAAACTATATCCAAATACAACATACTAAAATATCAGCTCATTTGGATAAGTAGTTAGGGAGTTATGGCCTTAAAAGATTTTAGTTTCAAAATTTCTCTTTTAAAATTCCAGCACCTACTTGTAGAGCATGTTTCGAAATAAAAAAAATTTAATCAAAATACTTTTAGTACAGCAAAGTTATTCCCCTTTAAATAATCTTTCAAATTCCATTGGTTTGGATCAATTTGGATCTCAAATGAGCAGATTATGACCAAATTACCCAAGTTGTTTCCTAATACAACATACAAAATGTTAGTTTTGGTGTTGCAGTTTCAAAAATTCATATCATTATGATTTCAAAACCAGATTAAGAGCTTCAATATAGCTGGATTATCATCTTGAAATGAGGAATCGAAATATATAAATCAATTGCAAACACTCAATCATCTACCATCTGAAATTAGCCTAAAACCATAACTTGTTCTAATTTCGATAAAACAGATGTGTACCTAGTTGATGTAGCAACCTAGCTTTAGAATTTTTCACCAACTCCCATAGATTCCTTCAACACCTTGATGATTAACTCCTCTCCAGCAATTCCTTCTTCGTTTTCAGCAAAAATGAATGAGTGATTTGGTTTGCATGTTGTTTGATCACTAATATTATATATTAAGGTGATGTTCCTTCTTAGCCCTTGATCTCTATGGATTTATGTATCCTGAGGAACATCTAATGGTCCACCTCTTACCATATATCCCACTAACGCTCACTATCTCAACCTCAGGTGACACCATTTCATTACTCACCTAGTTCCTAGATGTGCCAATGTGTATCTCTAGACCAATCTTATGCTTTCCGTTTCATTTACTCAACTATAGGCCTTTAATTTGATTTACATTAACCAACACAACCATAGGCTTATAAGTAATTACTTATTTCATATTAGTATTAAATAAAACTTACCAAAAGGCTAACTACCCAGTTCCTCGGCTACGCTACTCGAGGCGTGTCCCCTCTTTCGTATCGACCCCTATAACTTTACAAACCGACTTAATAAGTCTACACAATACATGACACTAGGCATACATCGATACAAAAAATATGATATACCTGAGCTACGCGCCTCAGCCAGTGCACGTATCACAGTGTAGTCGATGATCTTGATTAAGGAATTAAAACGGTGTTAGTGATTTGGGCCGTGACAAACTGTTTAGAAGTTTGTTTTATATTGATTTAATTTGATTTGAGTTTAGAATCTTTAGCATTAGTGAATTTTTAATTGTGTTAGTTTAATTAGTTTAGTTGATTGCCAAAGTTTGATTTGATCATTTTAATTCCTGTTAAAATAAAATTAATTAAGTTAAAGTAAAATAATAAAAGACCTTGGAAAACCCTATTTCTTAGGAAGTTTGCAAAATCCATATGAAAACGATCCTACTTACCACTACTATAAGTAATAAGAATATACAGGAAACATATTGTACGTGCTAGACACATGTCATATATATAGGTAGTACGCGTCATTGTCCATAAATAAAAAGTTATAAAGTTGTTACAAAATTGCCCTTTTCCACCAACGGAATGCGCCCCACCACAAAAATGAATTAAATAGTTTCAAACCCAAGTTCCCATTATTCAGCACTTGTTCCCATCACAAATCACGCCTTAAATCCACAAAATCCTCTCATTTTCTTACTCGTTTACCCTATCTTAGCTATTTGTAGGTTGCTCAATGTTTTTAATCTAGTAGAACCATTTGTTAGTTAAGGGTTTGTGTGATGACATCGGGTTTGGCGTTATTGTTGAAACCTCAAGTAAACAAGGGAAATTTTATGTTTTCAATGAATCTGTTATTCATTTTTCTCAATTTTTTTTTGTTTTCTTTCACGAAAATGTACCTATCACTACGTTTAACCGCAATCCCATAGTACTCGGCTACACACAACCGTGATTTGTGCTTTGGTCTTAGTCGTCTATTGCTGAGAACATTAGTAAGTTTCAACTTACACTTAAATTAGAAAGACCCCTAGAACCACGTTATGTATTATTGAGCCTACTTGTTTGGTCTCGATGACCTATTACCCAAACATTGAACTATGTCTTGGTTTCTTCCAACGTAGTATCATAATAAGATATCTTTGGAATTAGTCTCAGTGGGTATTAATCGAGACCCATAGGCAACTATTAGTACCACGATACTTAAATGTATGTTTTATGTCTCGGTTGTATAATTCGAAACATATTACTGAGTGGTCTTTTTCATTTTTTTACATGCTTCTTGTGCATTGTGCTTACAACATTTTTTCATATCAAATATTATCAAAGGTACTCTATTATTTCTAGGCAGTATGTCAATAGCGAACCCACGATAGCACACAGGTAGCGACTATTCCCACTAATTGTGGCAAAAAAAGGCAGATACTGCATCTTATTAGAAAGGGAAGCAAAAGGCTTGTTAGCCTAAGGGTTTTCGTGCACACCGACTGGCGAAGGAGGATGTCCTTGATGAGGCATCTCATGCTCCCTTGCGTGACCTAAGGCTCGATGTTGCAGAAAGTGGGGAAAAAGCATCCAAGTATAATGATAAGGCTCACGATGTAGAAGAAAACAAAACCACCATAGCCCAATGCTACGTGATCGAGAGTAGTATTGGTGGTGCTGGTAGGATTGACGAAGTGCTTGAATACATCCCATCCTCTCCTTTCTGTAGTGGTCTTGTCGATAGCACTTTGTTGAAGAGTTTCAAAAATCATGTAGCAACCACAATTTGGAATAATGATGTTTGATTTTTGAAAAGTTTCATTCCATTTTGAATGAAATTATTCTTAATGTTATTCATATAAGATAATGTTTTTATGAAGTTTGTTTCATTGTTGCAGAATCGACTGTTACTTATGTGCATAAACCACGGGCTCAAATTGTTGAGTGAGATTTGTAGTTTTGCCACCTCGACATTAAGGGCCTACAGAGGATCATTCAAAGGTCTGATTTGGCATTACTCAAAGTCTAATCGTATCTAAAAGGAAACAAGGAGTAGATCTCAACTTTTTTTGAGTTGTGTAAGCTAGGCATGAATACAATTCATTTACCCTTTAGTGAAATATCCATTATGCTAGAGTATTTGAGTATTCTATCAAAAATCCCAATGATGGGAAAGGTGGTTGCGATCGAGAATTTTGTAAGGTACACAGAAGATTCTTGTGTAGAGGCGATCAAGATAGTTTCCAATTTGCTCGTGGCTAGTCTTGAAAAAGCCGAGGAAGGGGTTAACATTAAGAGGGGTGTCACCGTAACGATGTGTTGGCTGACGAGTCATTGGTGCCCTAAAGCCAAGTCTATTACTTTTAGTGCCAAGTCTAGTACTTCTACATACTTTAAAGTGGAATGCACTGCACATACAAACATATTGTACTTGCTTTGCTACATTTTTTTATATATAATTGCAACGACCAAAATTAATTACAGTAGGAATTTGGTCCTTACGTGGACAACTTAGTTTACTCGAACACAAGAATCGAGGGAATATATAATTTATGGATGATGGTTGTGTTATGTGCAGTGTTTAAAATCATTATATTATTGTATTGCATCGCATGTGTGTACATAGCCTATTGAGCGAGTTGATGTGAAGGGTAGGTACATTGGAAAGCATGTTGATACGGGTATCGGGTAGGAGGTACCCGGGATTGTTGGACAAGGCTAACTATAGTACATAGTGGATAATCAAACCATAGCCTAAGTTATTTCATTCGATAACGTGAAGTAGGGTGCTCCTCGAGATGCGCATTAGGTGCAGGGCACCTGGTGCCGGGTAGTCGTGGATTATTGTTAGCCTATAGTTGGATGAAAAATCAAGGACTTTTGATGGGTTTCAAGATGATTATAGAGTGCGTAAATCAAGGCAAGTTGTGTCACCGAATGGTGTTACTATAGAGATGGACACCTCAATAGAGAGCCTTAAGATAGTCCTTTAGATATGAACAACGAACGAGGTCACAAGAAATGTATAAATACAAAAATTTAGTAGGATTTCATATGATTCCGCTTAATGGTCCATGAAAATTTGGATAGAACAATAGGATTTATTAGAAATTAGAAGCTGGATTTCAGCATTTAGAGCTCAACTTGGGAGATCAAACACAAGGTAACCATCTCTATTTCACTAAATTCAAAAAAAATGAGCTAAAATTGGGATTTTTTTGTGGAAATTCAAATTTTGATGACTAGACAACTATTTTTGATGAATATTTAACGATTTACATGTCAAATTAATACTGCAATTAAGGTTTTTAGACTGGTTTCAATGGAAATTAGGTTTTTGGTTATGATTGAAATGTTGGATGAATGTATGAATTTTTGGAAATAGAATTAAATTGTTGTTTCGGTTGTTGTTGATGATGTTTGGTGATTACCCATGAGTTAAGAATGGATCGACCACAGTTGCGTGGCCAATTAGGTTGTTAGGGACGCAATTCTCCAATTAGAATTTTTGTCACTCGGCATAGATAGCGCGCTACCCTAACTGGGTTGCGTGCTATCCTGTTTAGGTGCTCAACTGTTCTTTGAAATGAAGAACAATATCACGGTAGGAGCCTCTCTAGCGCACTACACAAACCTAGCGCGTTAGGTGCTCAATTGACATTTGCAAACCCAATTTAAGGGTTGTTTTGGGTAATTTTCAACTTAACACACACTAAAACACTTGAAGATGATACGTGTCGAGCATGTAATAATAATAACCACCTATTTATTACCCTTTAAATTTGTAGTTGGAGTAAGTGGGATCATCACCATAGGGAATGTGCAACTTTCTTAAGTAAAAAAAGGTTTTTGTCATGTACAATAATTACTAATTAACTATATTATTTATAAAGCAATACATATTTAAACAAACAAAAAGATAATAATTAAAGAATGCAACCTGAATTAAACTAAATTAATACAGATGTTAATTAACATAATCAATGTGAATAATGAAACACTAGAGCAAAGGTAATTACTAAGTTGTAGTCAATTAATCGTTGATCATGAAAGATAAGTTCAAACAATTCATTAACAAGTTCATAGCCTTAACTAGCTATAGATTTTCCAAAACTCAATGCAATTGTTTCATTCTTATCTTTGTAAATCTGCTCATTGGATAAAATACAATACCATAAAAATACGCTAGCATTACACTTAGTGAAAATCATACATAATCTCAGCCAATATTAACTAAAGCCGCATAATAAAACATTCAAACACAATCACCTAGAACATCCATACGTGAAACGCCCTATAGATTAATCCTAGTTATACTTCTATATAATTATTTTCAATAATTATAATAGATGCATAATCAAAATATCATCATACATATTACGCACTACGCATGCAATACAATCTTCATTAGTTGTAAAATGCGAAATAACATGTTAAATCCATGATTGGCTTGTACTGAATAATAATGAATGAACTGTTAAAATAAAGATCTCATCCAAAGACTTACGACCATAGTGTAGCAATCCTTCGGTCTAGAAAATGAACTAGCTAATAATAACTATGAAAAACTCCATTAAAACTAAAAAGCAAATAAAAAGGAAAAAAAAAAGAGAAAGATAGAGAGCGAAAGAGACAAAGAGAGGTGAAGAGTTAGGAGGCCAATGCTTCCTTTTACACTATCAACATCTGTTCGAATCTCACTCCAAGCATTTTATCCTCATTTATTTTCTCTATTTTTTGCATGAGATATATTAATTTGTCAACTCATTGCAAATGACCAAGTACCCTAGATTGCTGAGATGTCCTAGATGATTTGGAACCTAGGGATCGATTCGCATCTCTAATAAATCTCCTTTTTTTGCTCCTGATTTTATGCTCTTCATCAACTTTAAAGGCATTCATCTCGAGGATAATCCTGCGGTTAGAACAACATAACAGATTGACATAAAATGATGACTTCAATAAGTGACACGATCAACTTTACTCACTTGATCTTCATCAACTATTTAGCATGTATCTCGAGGTAAATCAAACACACTTATTCAAAAATGTACATTAACAATCTTGCATCTTCCCACATTGGATCACTGCTAGCTCATCAACCATGCGTGGGCCATGTAAACACCCTAGAACAAATCACTCCACCAGTAGCTTATCGCCACATCCTCACACATCCAACCAACTATTGTCGTGTCATTATCAAATCACATCAGCCATGTGGGCCCCCGATTTACTACCTTAGGATCCACGCAACATGTTTTCGAGCTAAATCCAACGGAGGACTAATATATATGGATTTTGCACCACTTTTCTCCCCGATTTCAAATATTCTCTTTAAAATCCTAAAATCTTAAAATCAAGAGAATACCTACTGTAATATCATCATTTAAATATTAAATCAACCTAAAATACACTATGAAAAGTGTCTAGTTTTGGAATTGTTAAATACCCTAAACTTAGTGCTTTGATGTCCCGAGCAAAGGTATACTCTAAATCATATTCTTTTTTCATTCTTATAAACTAATTTCAATCAAATTCATCTTAACTTTAATTAATATAAGTTTTAAATAGAAGTGGTATTTGAATAGAAACCTATTACCTTCAAGTAAATGAAATTAATGATTTAGATAAAATGAAGCATACCGTAATGATAATTCAATCGCTTCCCTTAAGAAATTAAAGCTCACTAACCAAGGTTAGTGCATAATGTAGGTTTTCTCAATCTCCACTGACAACCATCATGCTTTTCGATGACTAATGTAAAATCTCAAAACACAAAAATCAATAGATTTATTTTAATTTTTAAAAAATACTTTATAATAGCACCATAGTTAAAATCAATAGGAATTTTGCTAAGATACCAACGAATATATCATTTAAAACTTATTAGATTAAGAAATACTTCTCTCAACTCTAACTTCAAGTGCTCAACCTAAATCTTTTCTTTGAAGAGTTTAAGAACATCAACCTTTTTCATATCACATGTTTTTCTACTCCATTCTAATTATTTTTCTTGCATTTGCTTTTGACTTTCGAGTCCTTGCACTATTCCCAATGGACATTCTTACATTTTTCTCACTATAGATTCCCTGCTCTATTTCCTATAGAATCTAAAGGACTCTCTATATATTTATAAACGTTTTTTAGCACTTCTCACTTCCAATAAAATTGGAGAAAGCATTCTTTCTAACTGATAAAGATTATAAGTTTTAACCCATTTCTTCTTTCAATCGTGGCCCAATAACTTCATATATATACTATGAAAATACTTAATCAATAGCTTTTCTATTACGAGATTCTTAGAAATCTGTCTTTGTTCACCTTGCACTATTGTTCCGATCTTCTACCTATTATTATGACTAACACAATGCATTCAATTCAATGAAATCATCGACCAATAAAGTTAATAAGAAGGGGCTTAAAAACATTTTGATTCCTTCTATCATAGAATGCACTTAGGTAATAAAAATATCACTTCCATTCAAAAAATCTATTATACATATTCAATTCATTATATTATTTTCAAATTAAAAATAAAGAAAAATGAAATTCAAACTTACTTGAATTCGGAAATAAATTTAAAAAAAAAAATTCATTTTCTCCAACTCACTAGATTATCAATTTAGAATTTTGAACTTTGCATCTATTATGTACTTATCTCCCATCTTTCTTTCTTTCCATGCTTTCTTTGTTATACTTCACCTAAAATACCCCCAAACTCAATTTAGAATTTTAGAATTTTGAAGCTCAATTGTTTTTTCATTTAACGATTCAATCTTGGGTATGAATAAAGTAATCATATTATAATCAAGATTAGGAAAGTTAAATATAGAGAAAAAATAATTTTTCTAGTCGAATAAGTTGCAATTCTTGTGCATATGAAATGAGTAGTGTGTTTTGCAATGTAAGGTTTTACTATTCATAAAAAATTTTGGCTTAAAAAATCTAGAGTTTCAATGCAATTACAGACTATTCGCTACCTAAATTGGTGAAAAAAAGCTTTTGTAACACACCGATGTGTTGAACGATTTCAGTTATAAAGTGGATACGCTATTGAATCGCTAACTTGAAATTTTTACTATAAATTTTGTTATCAATTTTCACTATCAATTTCAACGATTCCTAGTGATAATTCATATCGCTGAGAATTTGCCAAACAGTTTTTACTATTTTTTCAAATTAATTGATTGTCTTTCACATATTTCACATACAAACATCAAGAATAAGGTACAATTTATAAAATTGTCAAAATTTGAGTATGATATGCATACTACAATAATTTCAATACTAAATAAATGAAATAGCCCATTAATAAAAAATTAATAAAGACAATTTAATGTAATACAACGTAGTCCTAGTCAGGTTCTAAATTAAGTTGTCCTTCTATACTATGTTTAAAAACAATTTTCTCATTCCCAATATGTATTTTAATAATTCCTTGATTGATGTCAAGTGTTGCATTAGTAGTTGTTAGGAAAAGTATTTCTAATGTAATCCCAACATCATCCATAAGTTATGATCTAGAATAATAAGATTTAACTAGAAACTAAAATTGTCAATTTTAACTTCCACTTCTCTAATTATACCATTTTTCTTTATTATCAATCCATCAACAGAAAAAACTATAATATTGTGATCTTCACTTTATTTTCTATAAGGAAAATTGTATTACAAAACATAATATAAATTTATGGTGTTATATGATGTGTTGGAGTAAAAATAGATATTCTCAACTATAGTACTATTTGTAACAATGGAGATTGTTATGATTCTTTATTTATCATTCTTATTCTTATTAGTTATTTCTTCTGCTTCCCTCATAAAGAATGAATTGATAGAATTCAATTCCTTTACCATCTTAATGATTAAATTGACCTAAAGGGGTCATGAAATATCAAAGGAACTAAACTCAACATTTTCATCTTATTTTCCTTTTTTAACTTTTCAATCTTATGGCTTAATAATACTTTCCTTGCTTTTCGATTGTTTAAATTACCATTATTGAGTTATTTCCTTATCATTTAAAGTGTCTTTAACTTCTTCCTTCTTTGAAATATCATTTTTTATTTTCATCGTTATTGCATTAATTGCATATACTTCAATATTTAGACTATATTTAAGGTTTAATACTAAAGAATCGTTATCTTTAATTTTTTTGCTAGACAAGTCATTAAAATCATTATAGTTATTCTCACTATTAAATACTTTAAGTGACATAACATTAATTGATGCTCCAAGATCAGACATAGCAAAATCTATAGAATAAGTTCCTATTGTAATATGTATTCCAAATATTCCAGGATTAAAACCTTTTTCGGGTATTTTCTATTTAATTAAAGCATACATTTTTTTCCGAAGTTTTCCTTAGATTATCGTAAAATTTATCCTTAGATTTAGAGAATTCTTTCCAAACTTCATCATAGTTAGAAAATTGCATTATTGATTCAAACAATACTGTATTGATTTCTATTTTCTTAAACGCTTTAAGTATGTCTTCATTATTTTCTTCCTCCCTAGTATCAACTAATCGTTGTGGAACAATACAATATGAAAATATTTATTCATTCAAATTATCAAGAATCTTATCATTTTTATCCATTTCATTAACTATTTCAGACTTTTAAAAGGATTTTGCATATGCATCAACTATGGCTAAATACCATGAGTATAGCTTTTAAAAAAATATGTATATTTTAATTGTTTTGTCATCCATCATCTACTAGGATTGACATTGGAAATCATTTCTTCTTCTTCTTCAATTGTTTTTTGTGTTTTCTTTTTCTTTATAGTCTTTTTGGTATATTTCATTGTATATGTGTGTTTTGCTTAGTATCAGTCATTAAGTTGTGCTTGACTAGTAGGAATAATTGAGTAAGTGCTTTAGTTTGATTAATGAATGTATTAAGTTGCTAGTTCATTTGGCTTAATTGATTAATATCACCTTGTAGTTTTTGGATTATTTGATCGTGCTCCTTGTTAGAAATTTTTTAATGGAATGTTTCTTTTAATCTATATAGGTGACCTAAACCTTCGATAACACTAGTTATTTGGACCAGTTTCAAAACATATTAAATAATAAAATGTTTCAAAAACTAGAACTACCTCTTCCAAGACATTCTCGGTCCAAACCAATCTATAATGTTTTCAAAATAAGTGAGAAAATTGGAGCGAAACTCATATTTCTATTGAAAATATAATTTTTGCATATGATTGCTAATAACTCATTCATATCGATTTAAACTTTCAAAACCGCCCCGAAAACGATTACAAACTATTACTTAAACTAATTTGTGTAATAACACCATGAATTGATACTTTAAACTAAAAACATACTTTTTTTTGCTATATAAGCCAAGAATCATTGTAAACACCTCATTCCATTTCTTTTAAGTTTATACTTACGAGGTAGGGGCAGACCAAAATTAATATGGGATGCATTAATTAAGAGGGATTTGAATGGTTTGCAAAGCTCGCCATCAATTGCACTTAATCGAGCACAATGAAAAAGTTTGATCCATGTAGCCGACCCAGTTAATTTGGGACTGAGGCTATGTTGTTGTTGTTGTATAATTTTGGAAATTAATTCAATTCCAACAAAATATTTTGAAATCTAGAACTAGTTAAATATTTCAAGAACTCAACAATAGTTCTAGTTGAAAATTGAAAAATCTCAAGTAAACTAGATAAGGAAATGAGTGATTACCTCCTAGAGAGTGAATCCTTAAAGATATTCACTCTTTAACACTCCAAATTTCATCTTCAACCTTCAATTGGAACTCCCTTGTATAAGCCTTAACTTGGCTATAATTAATAAAACTTGTTGAATTTCAGGTTAAAATGACCAAGAATGTATTGGGAATCACTTAAATAAATTAAAATTAAGTTTATGAAGGTTGAATCTAGGCAAAAATAGATTAAAAAATATTTGTTCTGAAAAACATGGATTTGTGCTCAGCGAATTGGTATTTAAGTAGATTTGCTGACAAATCGCTAGTCAAATCGCGGAAAAGTAGTCTCTTTTGTCTAATGATTTGTCCAACAATTCGTAGTATAAAACCTACATCACTGACAAACGGTCGACTTATTTTTACACTATAAATTCTATAAACTGGTGCCGATTCACCCAACAATTTCAAATTTTATTTCATATCGCTGAAGATTCACCGCTATAATTTTTTTTTAAATCTTGAATTTTTTTTTTAACTTTCACTTTCAAAACATTGAAACCATAACATAATAAAAGTATGAACTGATAAATCAAGGTATTGTCATTGAAAATTTTAAACCAAATTTTGTGAGCCAAAAATTTTACTAGTAATGGTAAAATCAACAAAATAGTAAAAATATAATCTAGTGTTTCGGGTTCTACTTAAAGACTTGCCACTAATATAACGACTTAAGTTAGTATTGGAAATTCCAACCAAGTCTCAAAACACAAAAGTCATAATAAGTAGTCAACTTCCTAAAAAAAATTAAATCACGCTAATTAAGATTTAATTAAACTTAAACCTAGTACCAACATATTGTAATCTTTTTTTCCTTCTTAAGTCTTATTAACCTATAAAGATTAATAAATGGGACTTTAGGGATTAGCTTAAAAGGTTGCATAACTAAAATAAACTAAACTATCATAGACTAAACTAAAGTGAACTAAACTAGAATGATATAAATGCATGGAAATAAATAAAACATAGATGGGTTGCCTCCTAACAAGTGCCTTTAGTTTAAGTCATTGGCTAGATATAGCTGAAAAGATCATGTAACACCCACTACTCGAGATTAGACACGAACAAATGAATTCACCATAGCTTTGGGCAATGAACCTCTTTCAAAACTTTAAGTTCATCATAGACTTCCAACACGTAAGTATCCATATAATCTTGACCATCTAACAAATAGTTGTCAACACCACATAAAATTTCCAAGTGCCCTTTTTGTTTCATCCCCATTTCGAATTCCACAAGAATATGTGAAACATGAGGTGGATTCATTAACACTAGAGGTTGATCTTCTTTCATCTCGTCATATGGTTCATATGTCCATTCAAAGATATCTTCGGCTTTGTTTTGTAGCTTTTTCTTTATTACTTGCAAGTTTAACCTGTATCACAGAAAATGCCAATTAGAAAAAAAAAATATGTTCATAATTAGACATACATACCCTTTTCACACTTTTGCAGCGTGAGCTTTCATATTGATCATGATTGTTCGAGTAGGTGGATATAAAGTAATCCCGTAAACTATTAGAGATAAGGATCTATATATACTAAAAAATGAAAAAATACCAAAGAAAATTTAAACTTAATCCTCTCTAATGGAGCCAAAAATTTACAAGTGTCAGTCGTGCAATAATAGTACCTACCTATTTATTATACTTTAAATTTGTAGTAGCGGTAAGTGGGTTTGTCTCTATAGGGATTGTGTAAATTTCTTTACTACAAAATGATTTTTGTCATGTGTTAATAAGTACTAATTAAATATATTATTTAAAATGCAATAAATAATTAAATAAACACAAAGATAAGGATTAAAGAATACAACTTGAATTAAAATAAATTAAAATGGATAATAATTAAAGTAGTCTGCGAATAATTAAAACCTAGAGCAAAGGTAATTAGTAACTAAGTTGTAGTCAATTAATTGTCGATCATGAAAGATAAATTCAAACAATTTATTAATAGATCGATAGCCTTTAGCCAGCCACCGATTTTTCCAAACTCAATGGAATTGCAACATTCTTATCATTGTAAAACTACTCATTAGATAAAACGTAATACCGTAGAAATATGATAGTATTACACTCAGTAAAAATCATACCTAATCTAAGCCTATATTAACTGAAGCCACATAATAAACAACTTTGAACACAATTACCTAGAATATCAACTCATGAAATGCCCCATAAATTAATCCTACTTAGTACTTCTATGTAATTGTTTTCAATAATTATAGAAGATGTAGAATGAAAATATCACAATACATATTGCGCATTATGCATGTAGTTGTAATACGCAAAAACAACTTGTCGAATATGTGATTGACATGTATTGAATAATAATGAAAGAATTGTTAAAATAAAGATCTCCTAAAAGACTTACAACCATAGTTTAACAATCTTTTAGTCTAGAAAATGAAGTATCTAATAATAACTAAGAAAAACTTCATTACAACTAAACAATAAATAAAAAGAAAAGGAAAGAGAGACAGAGAGATAGAGAGAGAAAGAAAGAAAAAAATAAAGAAAAAAAGAAAGAAAAAGAGAGAGAGAGAGAGAGAGAGAGAGACCTATGCGACTTTTTTACTATTTTCTTAATTTTCATGCTAGCGTCTAGAGTGGTTTAGATATGCTAGAATAGATTAGATACTCCATATTTTGAAAGTTACGAACTTTGTGTAATTCAGTTTTTATTTGATTTAATTAGGTTTTATTGATTTATTAATAAAATCTGCCATTTAGCTTCAAACACGGACCTGTCGCTTGATTTGCTAGGCGCTTTTATGTTTAGGTGGATCACTTTGACATTGAGTCCCACTACAATTATTTTATCCTATTTTATTTTCTCCTTTATTTTGGTTTACATATATTTAAATCATTTGTCATCTCATCACTAATGATCAAAGTAGCATAGATGGTTGTGATGCGCTCAACAACTTGGTGACTTTGGATCAATTCCCATCCCCAACAAATCTCCTTATTTCGCTCTGGAGTTCCTGCAATTTTGCTCCTGAATCTCCTTATTTTGCTCTTGATTTTCTGCAACTTTAATGGCATGCCTCTCGAGGACGATTCAATTGTCTAAATAACAACACAAAAATGATGACTTCAATAGGTGACACGATCAACCTTATTCACTTTATCTTCATTGACTGTTCAACACGTTTCTCGATATAGATCAAGCACACTTCTTAAATGATGTACATTAATTTTCTTATACCTTGCAGTATTGGATCACTGCTAGCTCGTCACCTTTGCAGGGCCATGCAAGCACAATAGAATAAATCACTCCACCAATAGCTCATCGCTACGTCATCACACATCTAACCTACTAATGCCAAATTATCATCACATAACATCTGCCATATTGGCCCCGATTCACTACCTCAGGATCCGCGCAATATGTTTTTCAAGATAAATCAAACATAAGACAATTATATGTGTATTTTTCGCAATTTTTTGCCTTGATTTCAAATATTCTCCTTAAAATTGTAAAATCACAAAAATAAGAGAATACCTAGTGTAATATCATCATTTATATATAAAATCAATGAAAATTACATTATAAAAAGTGTTTAATTGTGGACTTCTCAGTAGTTAGTCTAAATACATAAGAATTGGACATCAGGGGACTAGGGGAACCATAGCTCAAGTACTAGGGAGCTATTCAAGGTCAAATTCAAAAGTATGGGCAAGTCAAAGCGCATTTTTGAAGTGCGTAAAACAAATTGAAAAGCTTCACTGAATTCATGGCTTTGTTTTATCAATATCAGATTACATGTGTAACTATTTTTTAGCATACATGGGTTATCACTTTATATTCGGTTGCGTAGATATTGAATGTCAAGAGGAATTTAAGGTGTTTCATTAACTTGAAAAAGCATTTGGAAGGGTTTCTTAATGTAAGTATGAGGGCGCATATGTGGTTCCTGTCTTATTTTACCGATGTAGCGACTAGTTTAGGTCAAGGTTTTCTTGGGTTATTTAGTTGTCTATTAACTATTATATCACTTTTGAGCCTGCTTAATTCGTATGTGTTGTTAGATTACTCGTTGTTGTGTTTCCATGTTATATGCCACCAAAATTCATGTGGATATGAATTTTTGTTACTAGATGTATTACTTGCATGTATTGCAGTCTTATCAAATTTTTTCATGAATATTGTAGGGGTTCTCTTAGGATTTTACTCACCAAACTCGTCATTGTATTTATTGGATGACAGAGTGGAGATCCTTTGATGAGCAATGGCAATTGAGTTATAGGCGGCTACCTCTGAAATAGTGACATCATGTTAGGACCCGTCTCACTAAGTTCTAACATAGACTAATTCCCCTAATTAGGCATCTAATCCATATGGGGTATATGCCCTTGGCCAATTCTATAAACGTTGTTTAACTATTATAAGTAGATGCATGTTTCTTTTATACTAGTATCTATGGATAATTATTTTATTATTATAAATGTCCCTAGTCAGTTATTATTATGGAAACAATAATAAACTAAGACTAGCATGAGTCTTGATTGATAATAATGTGATGATTATGCGTATAGGGATACGGATCAAGATAATGGGTATCTATTGCGAACAGATGCTAGACCGACCTGCTATGACAACATTACATGGACAAAGTCATTAGTGATTCTAATAAGAGTTATATCATTTAGTCTTTTGACTTGAGATCACCAGAGAGTACAATATTAGGAGCATAGTGATTTGATACAATCAAACGTTGTCTTTAATTGGATGATTATAAAGATTGTGATTGGTCATTAATCGACTATTGTGTAGACGTTGTATGATCAAGATGGAATTTTTCCTCTCTTTTAGAGAGATATCTATTGGGCCCCTTTATATGTTAGACTGATAAATAGTCATGCATAGTGAATTTATTGGATCAATATAACTTGAACTATAAGGGTGACATTCCATGTCTTATGTTCAATCAAAAGATATCGCGTGACAAAAGGATATGATATACACTGTCTATTAGGTTGTATTGATTTATTTATCTTCACACTACTTGGTTCACTACCAATGTTGTATGAATGAATTGGATCTCACATAAAGAATGGATTTGAGCGATTTAATATTGTCTGGGTTAATGAGTTTTATTTGATAAAATTTATTTTAAAGATTCTCATTAAATGTACTATTTTGACTAGGATTCAAGATTGTTATACATTTCTAAAGTGACTAAAAATCTTATTTCTTAGTAAATCCTATTTTGAATAGGACTCTAATTGGAATTATAATATGACTTTAATTCTTATTTGAGTTTTAGATAAATTACAACTCTTATTGGATTAGTAATTGTAGATTATCTATGACTCTATTCTTTTTAGAGTTAGAGTTTGTCTAGGACTCTATTTGGAGTGTGACTAGGAGATCGGATTCTATTACAACTCGACCTAGTGTACTATAAATAAGACATTAGGGTTACAGTCGTTCTAGAGAATTCCCGAGAGATAATTGTCTTAGAGAATTTTTGTCCTATGATTTTAAGGGCTAACACTCTGGATCATGATCGTCCATTCATATGTGGATTTTTATAGAGGACGTTCATCTTTGGTTGCGTCTTAAAGGAATCGATCAACACGAAACAAGGCAGAAATGGAGTTATTCACGCTAATGTATGATTTTTTTATTTGCACATCAATTTAATGGAGTCAGTAGGATCTTGGTATGGGGATGTTGGAAAAAGGTTTCAAAAACTTCCGCTGCACATTATCCCCAAAACCCAATAGTGGTATCAGAGCCAATAGGCATGATTTAATTAAATTGTAATGTGCCATTATTTTTTCTATACATGATATATATAAGTCAATCATGATATTTTATATATGGTTCCATCATTGCATTTAAAATAATTAATCTATATGTAAAAGTATGAAAGTATTGGCATGGTGTGGTTGATGTAGTCGCATCATCACGCACATACATGCACAAAATGGGTGCGCATCAAACTTGGCAGATAAGATCTCTCTATTTATGTACATGGGTAAGTGTAATTTAATATGTTGGTGGTTTTATGCGATATGAAAGCAATGAAATTGATAAAAAAAAAAAGTAAAATTATTTTGGCTAAGATGGGATTCAATCGGAAGCCATTCAACTCATTTTGGAATGCTTTAGCCATCCTAGCTAGCAATTCAACTTGTAACAAGATTACAAAATAAAATTAAAAGCAAGTCTATTTGTAATATGATTACAAAAATAGAATAAATAGGTGGCCTTTTGTTGATAGTTAGATTCGATCCTTCATCCATCGACTCATTGGAATGACTCAGCTATCTAGGCTATCCATTCAATGTTGTATAGGATTACAACTCTATTTATATTAATTGAGTTATATATATTAATTGAAAGAAGTTTTCATTGATTAAATAGCATTAATTAAATGGGGTTGTTGTTCATTAATTGGATTGAGTTAATTTAATTGGAACGTGTTTTAATTGAATTAATATCAATTTAAATTAGTAGGACTATTATTAATATTAGTTAAAATAATTAATTAAAAGGGGTTTTAATTAAATAGAGTCTGAAAAGAATTATATTGAAATATATTTAGTTAATGAGATTAATGAAAATATAATCTTTCATGCACTTGGAAAATTTTAAGGTATTTAATTTCTTGATTTGTTTTATGATGCCTTGTTGATATATGAAGATGTTTATTCTTGTTTTACATAAATGACCTTTATTCTATGCATATTGGGTATATATGAAATTCCATAATTAAATAGATGCTAATAATCATTGTAAAAACACTACATGGATCATAAAACTGGATAGAAATCCCTCGATTAGAATTTTAAGTTAATGCTACCTATTTTAAACACTCGTCAAGGCCTCGATCACATCAATATGGGTATGCCTTCGCAGCCTGTATTGTGTTATCTTGGTGAGGCAAGCTAGGTAACGGTTACCTGAAAGTTTTAAATTGGTCTGACTTAATAAAGCTATCAAAATGATTTTGAGCTTTAGGCATAGATGAGATGTAACATGTTGTTGCTTATGATGTCTAAGTCTTATAAAGAACCTAAGAGTTGCGTATGATGCATTTAGTAATGGTTACCTACCTAAATAACTTGATTTTGAATGTCATGCCTTAGCTATCTCAAAATTAAGTGAAATATAGATCTTAGACCACTAAATTAATATTTACGAGGGTTATTGATTTAGTGGGAGTTTAATTACTCGCTAATAAATTACTCTGCATAATCTTTATGGTGTAGACGTTAAATTTCTAGTAACACTAATCCATAGTAACTGCGATCGATCCTCGATAAAGATAAAATATGGATGTATGTCTTAGATTAATGATTCCTTTAAAATTTATAGTAAATTTCTATGACTAATTTCCCTATTTTGATTAGAAAATTGATAAATGTTATCAACCATAAAATAAGGATGTATGTCTTAGATTAATGATTCCTTTAAAATACCATCTATTAGCACAAGGATTATATGTCATGTTAGCAAACATAAAATTGGAATTTAGGAAAGATTCAGGTCGTGAAAACTAATGATATGACCATGACATTGAAGGAAATGTTCCAACAGTAAGTCACACGGGAAGGGCATAAGATTGCAAAAATGTTAGATTCTTGTAAAATGATTGAGAACCTATTAATATGTCTTTATGTTTGGAACATGAAAGAATTATATTAATTATCTCAAAAGGATTGAATCTTCATGTGACAAAAGTTGGCAGTAGATTTATCTATAATTCATCAAAATAGTTTTAAACTACATAATTTGAAAGACATGGAGAACAATGTTTACGGTTGCATATGATGTTTAAAATTATAAGAAAAAATAAAAAAATGGGCCTTAGATATATATTTGATGATTTGTAACATAAAGAAATTTAATAAAGAAAGGTAAATGGAAAGTAAAGGCTACAAAAAGGTGCTTCAGTTGGACATAGAAACCTTAGTTGTGAGCCGACTTTGCCAAGTTCTAAAGAAAGCCTTAAGGAATGGATTTAGTTTTTCATAGAAGGAAATTGTTCATTTTATAATGAATTACAAATCCTATCAGGAAGACATAATTTTGAATTCTTACGAACATTTCAAAATGAGTATAAAAAAATCACTTGGCAAACTATTAAAATACTTTGATGAGATCAAGTTTTATAATATAGTAGCCAAGAGTTTAAGTGACCATCTTTGAAGTTGTGTGATTGTCTTGAAATTAACTCCACTAGAAATGTCATTTGAGAAATGATAATTTAAGAGGAAAAATTGAACTACATAGGATATTATTTGATTTATGATTTGTCACACAGACTTTCCTATGATGTTTTATTGAGGCTATAATTTAGAAACCAAGGCAATCGCACTATACCTTACTTTCGTTAAAGTAGTTGATCTAACTACATATATGATATGGAATAAAAGGACCTAGTTTTTTTTTAGATTTAAGGTGGCGAGACTTGCTTAACAAGTAAAGTCACATAAAGTTTGATGCCTAAATTTTTTTTGTCTAATTGAGGTTGAACACCATGATACTATTTTATACAATTGAGAACAAATTGTTTGTTCCTCAAAATCATGTCTTTTTAAATAAAGAGTTTATTTGTAAAGACACTCTTAGGAATAAAGTAAATCTTGAAATGTCCATGTGCCGAAAATGAGAACCGACCCAATTCAGGAAGATCAACAAAGTTTTGAACTATTTGAGTATACACAAGTAACATATAACAACAACAACAACAATATAGCCTCAGTCCCAAATTAACCGGGGTCGGCTACATGGATCAAACTTTTCCATTGTGCTCGATTAAGTGCAATGGATGGTGAGCTTTGCAAACCATTCAAATCTCTCTTAATTAATGCATCCCATGTTAACTTTGGTCTACCCCTACCTCGTCAAATTTCTACAGTTTCTATTGAGTCAAGTTTTCTAGTTGGGGCATTTGTAGGCAGTCTTTGCAGGTGACCAAACCATCGCAACACCCCTTCCCTAATCTTTGTGTCAATTGGTGCTACTCCTACTTATCTTTGAATTTCTATATTTCTTATTCTATCTTTACGAGTTTTACCACATATCCACCTAAGCATCCTCATTTCTGCTACATTCACTTTATGTAATTGTTGTTGCTTTACTGCCCAACATTCACTTCCATAGAGCATAGTTGGCCTAATTGTTGTCCTATAAAATTTTTCTTTTAACTTAGTAGGAACATGTCGATCACAAATCACCCCCGTTGCACTCCGCCATTTCTTCAATCCAGCTTGGATTCTATGTGTGACATCATTTTCAATGTTACCATCATTTTGTATGATTGAACCTATGTATCTAAAGTGGTTTACCCTAGGAACTTCTACTTCCCCTAATTTTACCACTTCGTCATCTCGATGTCTAGTGTTTCCAAACTCACAGTGCATGTATTCAGTTTTTGTCCTACTCAACTTAAAGCCTTTAGATTCTAATGTATTTCTCCAGAGTTCTAATTTCCTATTCACTCCATCTTTAGTTTCATCCACTAAGACAATATCATCTGCCAATAGCATACACCATGGTATATCCTCTTGAATATGTCTAGTTAATTCATCCATAACTAAAGTAAATAGATATGGGCTTAAATCCAATCCTTGATGTAGTCCTATCGTAATGGGAAATTCTTTTGTAGCTCCATCCAAATGTCTTTATACTCGTTACTACTCCATCGTACATATCTTTAATTGTGTCTATGTATCTAGCGTGCACTCTTTTTCTTTCTAGAACCCACCAAAGAACATCTCTACGGACCCTATCATATGCTTTTTCTAAATCTACGAATACCATATGAAGATCTTTTTTCTTTTCTCTATATTTTTCTAATAATCGTCTTACAAGGAAAATCGCCTCCATAGTTGACCTCCCAGGCACGAAACCAAATTGGTTCTCTGATATTTTTGTTTCTCTCCTTAGCCTATTGTCAATTATCCTCTCCCACAGTTTAATAGTGTGACTCATGAGTTTAATTCCCTGGTAGTTTGAGCAACTTTGAATGTCTCATTTGTTTTTGAAGATTGGCACAAGCGTGCTTCTTCTCCAATCCATTGGCATCCGTTTTGATTTTAAAATTTTATTGAAAAGTTTTGTCAACCAAGTCAATACGATTTCTCCTAAGCATTTCCAAACCTCTATGGGTATTTCAACTGGGCCACTTGCTTTCCCTATTTTCATTCTTTTCAATGCCTATTTAACTTCTACAATTCTTATATTGCGTGTATAGTTTACATTTCTTTCTTGGTGTGGGTTTTCATCTATTATAGCATCAACTTGGCCATCATTAAATAAACTATCGAAGTAACTTCTCCATCTCTCCTTAATATCCTCCTCGCGCGTTAAAACATTTTGATTTTCGTCCTTAATACATCTTACATAACTTAGGTTTTGTTTCTTTTTATCTCTTAATTTGGCTAGCCTATATATATATTTTTCGCCATATCTATTACCTAACTTTGTATATAAATCTTCCATGAGATTTGTTTTGGCTTGACTAACTACTTTTTTAGCTTGTTTTCTAGCTTCTCTATATTGATTGCGCATCTTCATCTTGACACTTAGGTATTTTCCTATACATATCTCTTTTAGTCTTAATTGTTCGTTGGACATCCTCGTTATACACAAGTACACAAGTAACATATATCTGCTGAAAATATAGAATAGTTAGAAATTGGCCAGAGAAATTCGGAATTTCTTATTATTGATAGTTGTGATGTATTTTTGATACTGGATTAGATTGAATCACTACTTATCAAGAGACATGTCTTGTCTAGATTAAACGAAGAAACTAAGTGTTATTAACTCTGAATCTTAAGTCATTTATGTTAACCAAGTTTGGAACTTGAGTTATTTACCTAAAGATGGTATGACCATTGGATGTAAAAGAGTTAAAGTGACATGAAAAAAAAGATGCATACTTGAAAGCATGACTTATCAAAAATTCAAATCTAAATCATGGTGTTGATTATGATTAGATTTTCACTTGTAGGTAAGCTTAAGTTCTAGAATTCTATTGTCATTATTTCATAACTTTACTATAAGATATGACAAATAGATGTCAAAAATAGCATTGCTCCATGCTCGTTAAAGATGTGTATGATACAACTTAAGGGTTTTTTATTATTTTTAGAATTTGAGAAAGGTATGCAAGCTTAAAGGATTCATTTATGGATTATAATAAGCTTATCAGAGTCGTGATCTTTATTTTTATGAAATAATTAATGAATTACATTCATTGAATCGAAGATAAACTTTGTGTATACAAAAAGGTTAGTGGGAGCGCAATTATCTTTCTGATTCTGTATGTTAATGATATATTAATCATTGGAAACAACGTCTTAACCCTGTAGAAAGTCGAGTCTTGATTAAGGAAGGTTTCTCAATTAGATTCTTAGCTAATTAGGCTTATATCCTTGTGCTATAGATATATGGAGATAGATCTAAGAAGCTAATTGCTTTAAATAAGATGCTTATATAGATAAATAACTGAAAAGGTTTCGGCGTATGAGATTCTTAAATAAATTCATACATATGTCTTATAACATAAGTGTCTGCAAGACTCAAAGTCTTAAGACAAATGATGAGTACGACAGTCTGAATATGATTTCTCACGCATTAGCTATAAGAATCATCACATATGTTATACTTCGCATTCAACTCGATATGTCATATGCTTTGGGCAAAAGATACATATATCTCATAGATTTTTGTGAGGGTCACTAGATATTTATTAATAACATTCTTAAGTACTTCCGAACCACTTTAACTAATAACTTAGAGTCTCTGATAACTTAGTTACAACTTTGTAATCCCAAAATAAATTGAAACTACATCATAAATCTTTTAACTTACCTCAAACTAATTTAAGAAACTCTAATAATTTGTTCAAAAGTATTTAATGACCTACACTAACCCCAAAGCTAGAAAAAAATATATAAAGTGATTAAAATGAGAAAATTAAACATTTAAACGTAAAACATTCACCGAAGATCTTCGAGCTTTTCCTTTTATGCCAAGTTTTCACAAAGATCCTAACATCATAAAAAACAACTCGAATATGTCAGGTAAGTAAACTCCTACATTGCTTTGAAATTTAGCAAATGTTAGTCCGAATACAAGGTGACATATAATTGCATTTCCAAAATAAGAACAAATTTATATAATAATGTTGATCTCTCATTCCTGTTTTAAGCTCATAACGAGTAGTCCTACGAAGAATGAACCTAGAATAGTCTTATGAGTTCAATGCATGCTTCCCGATAGTCGACATTACCTACCTTATACATCAGTAGTACGTCTAGTCTTGAATGGGGCACTCACACTCTTATCACTGAAATAAGGGCAACTCTATTCGGATGCCATGTATCGATGACCAAGAATGATGCGAAATGTAATGTAGATTAAACACAAATTCATGTACAAAGATATTTTCCATAAATAGAAAAGACAATTGTGGGTTTACTTATAACCTACAAACTTTAAACTAAATTCTCGAGGTTCTCAGAGCGTCGGTTCACCTTGAAAATGGGTAAAATAGCTTCCATGCATACCCAATTATATTATGGCACAAGACTCAAATGAAACAAAATGATGAAACGCAATGAAAATTGCGGGTAAAGTATGCTTGAGAATAATTTCAAAGAATATTAGTTTATATTACTATTTCAATTGACTTTCAACTAGCCAACTTGGGGTAACTTTTTAACCTTGAAAACTTCAATATTTTTCACGATAACCTCGAAAGAACTTGTAGTACTCTTGTCCTACTTTCCTTGTACTCCATGACCACTCAAATAAGATCATTGACGAATAAGTTATGAATTTTCCAATATGGCCTATCCACTAAGCAAACTTTATTTATTTTGAACTGAAAAACTTCTCCAAACTAATAGTTTTTAAATTAAATCCTCAAAACTCGGCAAAAAATACCATGATACCACTCATCGAAATATTTTCATAGTTTGTGTAGTCAAATTGGATCAAAACCAACAATCGAATCATCTAGAAACCCAATGTAAATCAATATCAACTATAAAAACATCTCAAAAATAGTTTTCAACTGAATTCAATTAGTTCAATTCATCAAAACCATAACCCATGCCAGTGGTATTTATTCCAAATTAGTGCAAATCAATCCAACATACTAGTGCACAAAATCCCTACCAATTTATATCAAAACTCTTAAAAGAAATTGAGATATTGCGAGAAATTAAACTGAATTGAGTAAAATTCCCTTCATTGATTATTTACGAAATTATGAACCGAATACCTCGTTTTGACCATAAAAACATAGCTCGAAATAATTGTGTCGCGATGCTCTACAGTTTTGCGTAAAGAAAGTAGGAGAAAATTGGACGTTGGAAGTACGTGGAGCGAAAGTAGGAATAGAGAAGGTTTAGGAAATAGACTTTTTCAGGTTATGCTATAAGTGAGAAAAAAATGGATTGTTTGATTTCCACTGGTTTTATTATATACAAAAACTTTAAGCTGCTTGTCAGTAGCTTAATTTCTTTTATTTATTAATTCTTAAAATTTTTATTCTGATATGCTTTAACTTCCGAAGCTCCTTTTTTATCCGATTTTTAACCAAACTAAACCAAACTCGACAAAATAGTCCAATTCTATAAAACATCCATAACACTAATTTTGGTCTTGCCAAAACCCCTAAAATCTTGACTTAGTCCACAACATACCAAAGTTTACCAGATTAATTTTGTTGCCATACTCAGCCAAATTTATACCAATTTGGACTCAATCTCAACCTTGGCCACCGCCAACTGATACGAAACTCGAGGCAAGGTCTTGCACCAACTTTACTCTCATTTTAAACTGCCACCGATCAATACTTGCATGTAAATTAAGGAAAAATTCTCACATGATACTTAACACTTGTTTAATTAGTTTTCAAGCAACTAAAAATTTATTTTCACTTGTGCCTTTCGGATACACACTTGCTACCCTTGTATGAAAAATTAATGATACACTTCAACACCTTGACATCGTGACAAATACACACATTAAGCACACAACACACAAAATAAAAGATATCTTATGATCTCTTGTCTATAATGCGTGTGTCCCACCTCGGATACATAAACTCAAAATACAATCTGAAAACATTTAATTAGTCACCTAATCAAGTTTATGAAATTCTTGATTTTCATACATCAGCTCATGTTTGTTACGATATGTATAAATTACGTTTTTTTGGGTTTTGGAGGCTTTAAAACATCGAATACATGTACGGTGATCTCTTTTTGTAATTATTTTTGCTTTATTACATACATGATATCCTTTTGCCGATTTTTCCATGGGTTAGGATTGTTGATTTGCATAATTTATTGACACTTAAAGACTTTCGCCGTAAAATGACAATGAAACATGATAAATTAAAGAACTAGCTAAACAAACTTATTAATAATTATATGAAGTATAATTGGTTAAGCTATTGTAGATAGGAACGTGTAAATGACCCATTAGGTTACGGGGCATCATAGATAAGCAAGACACTAGTGTTGGTGATATGTGCCTAGGGTTGCCTCGGGATTTACGGCCATCACAATAAGAGTGGGTCACATGTCTCAATTACATTATTAAAGCTCCTGGAGAAACTTGATGAGGTGGGAACTTATGCATGTGGTGCAACCGCTTTGGTTTACCTTTACCGTCACCTTGGTCAGCCACGAGATTAAAAGTATCAGTGATTGCAGTGTACCTAAGTTTGCTTGTGGTACATATTTTGTGGTCTTTACTTGTGTTTTTGTTATCTTGTATTTTTTTAATTATGGCTTTACACTACTTACTTCTCTTTACTTATGTTGCTTGTTATTTAGGGCTGGGTCTACATGCACTTCAAACTCCAGCTCGTGGTGTTGAAGGCAAAATACATGGGCCAACTTCAATCACGTGTCTAGAGGTGGATACAGAAGCATGAGATGGTAATAAACATGGAAAAGATAGGTTCTATTCGTTGGAACCTTTATAGGTTGCGGCCAAGTGAGGTTGGTTACTTGTTTTATTTGGTTTTCAATTTATTGCATTTATATGTTGTTAAAAACTTGTTGCTTTGATAGGTGTATGTGATTTGGAATCTGTATATCAAGATCGTACTCGATGGTAAAATTCACGTGCAAGCTTTCTGCACCTGCACCTTGAAGTATATGGACATTGTGGAGCCATACCATTATGAAAGGTTCCTACGATAGTTTGGCTATACTGAAGAGGTACCCGACCCTCTGTATCGTCTAATGATTAGTCACCAACTCGATATATTTTAGTTTGATATTACTATAAACTTCAAGAATCTTATTTCATTTATAGTCTAAAACCTATGTTTTTGTATTTTTCAGGGTAAATACGATCTATTGGACGAAAAGAAGTGATTTTCTACAAAAATAAAGTTAAACAACTAGACATCGGTTCATTACCTCTAAGTGAACCAAAATCCCAAAAGAATTGTCGGACAAAACTTGAACGAATCAAAGTTAATTGATTGGGGACATTGCATACAAAGCCTTGTGAATACCTAGCGGAAAAAACTCTTCCACTGGGAAAGCCAATGCCATCACAGCGCCTTTAGGATGTGCACATGAAGCTAACATACCACTACACATGAGTCGGTACATAATTGAAGGAAAAATTGAGTATCGTAGCATCTCTTCAATGATTTCCTGCACCTTGGAATTTTGCATGTACGATGCTTTATAGATGCAAAGATTGGCAGTTTTGTATTATGCGAATTTGCACTATTTGGGATTAGATTACCTTTTATCACACTTCTACTATAAATAGGAAAAATGTTACGGGACTTCATGGTTCGCATTAAGGGGACTATTTAGTTTAATTTCATTTCTTTTACTTATTTGTATGATTAATAATCACTACGTCCTCTCTGGATTGAGGATTTTCGTACTTTCAAACATGATTTTTGACATTGTCTTAGGTATCCTTATTTATTAGAGTCTTGTAACTTTGATTGAATTGTTTACAATAGAGATTGATCACGTTTGATATATGTAAAAGGCAAATGCATGTGTAAGTATAGGAGATATTTGTCAATGTTCTTATTGCGACTCAGCCAAGTGGATTGCGTTGGGTGGCAAATAAAGCATTGTCCGTTAAGAATCGATGTACTCTTATGCTCTCAGAGTATAAGGAGGGTAGAAGTTCATGTAAGGTACCACTTAAGGAAAGTGTTTTCATAGAGTGTAATGCTGCTAGCCCATCGAAAATCTATGGCATTTTTAGGAGCTTTGCAGATCTAGTTAACATATAGTTATGTTGCACGTTCCAACTACCTACTATGGAAAATGGGTGAATTAATCCTAAGCTTGTCTATAAGGATTCAATAGAGAAAAAATGTATTTTTAGTGAGTTATGATTAATTTAAATGTTTGAAAAGTATGAAAATATTCTCAATCTAGGCTTTCTTTATATTGATAAAGTTATTATTTATATTTCCAATGCATGTTTAATTGTCTTAGGGTAGTTTGTTAATAAAATTTCTTTTAGGATAATTTTGTTAGAAAGCTCACTTATTTCTCTTCAGTTCATAACCTAGGTATTATTCTCATTTTCTGTGGGTTCAACCTCATACTTACCTCACTACAAATCTATAGTACTCGATGAGTTCAATACTATTATTGGTGCCTTCCACAAGATATCAATTTTTTGGATCATTTTCGAAGACTGTGTCAAAAGATTTCCTAAGTAAATATAACTTTAAAAAGGTCGAGTTAAGAAGTAAATGAACTTTATTTTAGGGAAGCCAACCAATCACATGATGATTTTCAACCCCTCTGTGTAAAATCCCTTACCGAAGTGAAAGAGCTCATCTTAAAACTTGGACTTTTAAAAAAACTTCCAATAATTTTTAGAAAAGCTGATGAGGATCCACATAAGTTTCTAGCGGAATTGGAATGGGTTGTGGTAGGAATGATACCTATTACTGCCAAAATCAATCCGATTAAGCTGAAGGCTTTCCGTTATGTTAAAGAGGCAAAGCTCGAGGACTCATTGTTCCATTTAGCACTTAGAGCCATCCTCTCTTAGGATGATCTACACCTTAAATTTTAGGAACATTATATGCCTGCAGGCAAGATCACCCTTATTAAAAGACAAATGTCTACCATTTACATGAAGGAAGGAAAATCTTTCTTTAAGTATTGTGAGAGATTCAAAAGAAGCTATCGTGCTTGTTAACAACATGATTTCTCTGAAAAATCTTTATTAGAGAAGTTCTATGAAAGACTAACTAACAATGAGAAACGATTGGTGGACACAATATGTAATGTAAATATTTCCAAAGTTACACCTTTAAAAGCGATAACGTAACATTAAAAAATTGGCAAACCAATCTAAGCAATATATTATAAAAAATATCACTTATCGACCTTGAGCTGGTGTCTATTCCTAAAATGATAGGAGGGAAAGTGAAATGTGAAAATTGAAAGTAATGGTAAAGCAACTTTCACAATGACCATGGAAAGTTAAATTTTGTAGAACATGTTCGGAGTACATACACAATACAAATGAATGTCTTTCACGTTTGAGGGGGAAACGTGAAGTATACAAAGAAAAGCAATTTCCATTACCACCTCGGGAAAGATAGTCAAATCCATTAAAATGTTTCATGAGTCACAAGAGAATTTATTAGGATCAATGTTATGGTTTCCATTATATTAACCACCAATTAGCCACGATGAAAGAACGACAATAACCCTCGTAAGAGAAGGGAACTATTTTAGAAGAAATTCAGAGTTGCTCAAGCCTTATACCCCAATAGTGTGATACAGTGTTTAATAAGAGGGCAAAGCAAATTGAGAAAGTTTGATTCGGTAATCAAGCAAATAAGGATGGAAGGCAAATTATTCAACATTCGATTTATGCTAGCAAGATCATTCTTAGGAGTGGAGCAAAACTTGAAGGACCAAAGCAATTGAAACATTTAAGCAACCCGAAGGAGGCAAGAGCATAGCCAAGGATCCGTAAAACCCATTATTCTTTGCCCTATATTTCCCCAATGTCTCATAAAATCAAAGAAATAGGAGCGAGAAAAAGGAGTCAAAAATACCCCGAGGAGGGTAGATATTAATATCCCATTGCTATATGTTGTCCCCAATATTCCTAGGTATGCTAAAGTTTAGAAGGAGTTATGCAGCAACAACTCAAACTTACATAAATAAGGAAAAGTCACTATAAGTGAAACTGTGATGAACCCTCCTTTAATCTAGGGCACCGCTCAGCCTTATCCCATAATTAAGCTCTAAGCCTAGCTATGTAGAACTTAATAACATATTAGTCAGCCTTTGTAATAAACATTGCACCATTCTCATGACAAAATAGTTTTTTGGAGTTAATTAAAATTTATACTATTTAAAGATTATTCAGCGGAATTCTTGACAAATTATTGAAAGTCATTCATATAGAACCTAAGTGTAGATACTAGGAAACAAAATCTAATGTATATATATAACAAAACAACGATAACTATATATTAACATGTGTCTAGTCAGTATACTATCTCATAACCTATAGTATACATCCTTAAAAGTGTATGAAAGACATATATATAAGTCATATGACAAAACTAGAAGCCTACAACCAAGGTAATAGCTCACTACTGGCTCAACTATAGTCGACGATCTTCTCCTTTCCGATCTACTACTCGATTGTTCTACGCCTAGCATCATGAAATAGATGCCGAGTACAGAAATGTAGAAAGTAACACTAAGAGACAATTATCCATATTTCCAAACATAACAAGAGATACATTACACAATACATATATTCATTATACAACAATAACTATAGATACTCAAACACATGACCAAACAATATAACATCAACGAACTATTCCAATGAGCCACACATATTAAATTGTGTACCTAACAAATTAGCCCAATAATACCCTACTAATCACATAGACCTTTGGTATTGATCACGTAGACCTTGGGTAGTCATTTATTTAGCACGGCATATTGAGCTCATGTAATAGTTTCGTACATATAGTATGTTATTACCCTTGGTTATCTCCACTTATCATTAGGTATTCTCTAGATTAGTTTTGAAACATTGCATATCGACCTCATGTAATAGGTACGCACACATAGTACGTCGGTATTAACCTTATTGGTCGGCGCTAATTATTAGGCATTCTCCTTATTAGTTGTAAAAGACGACATCTCAACAACATGTAACAGGTCTGCACGTATAGTCGTTCAGTATTACCATTATCGATCACTACTTATTGCAAGCCATTCTCCTTAGTCATTATGAAACATGGCATAACGGCCTCATGCAATAAGTCTGCACATATAATACATCAGTATTACCCATATTAGTCATTGCTTGTACATTTCATCAACTTTATATGATAGGTCCGTAACGCTAACTAGTCAGCTATACCGATATCGCCGAGTCCCCTACCTGATCTGTCACGTATACCACAAGCCACATCAATAAACCTGAATACACATATTCTAATTTAATTACTATTATATAACAAGATAAAGCATACAAATTATAGAACCGAGAATTCTCAAACACAAAAACAAAAAACAATAAAATTTAGCAGCAACTTCAAGATATGAAATGGAGAGAAATATCTCATTCGGTTTACCCACCTTTATACAAATTTTCTAGCTAATCTGGCATCATGACAACTAGAAACATCTACCTGAACTTCTAAGACTTTTTCTTAGGCTCCTGGTACTATTAAACATGTTTTGTAATGTGTTTAACCCTTAGCAAGGAATTTAAACTTGTTTAATGTTTTTTAGTTTTGGTTAGGAAATTGCAAATTATATGGTGTCAGGTGGAATGTCTAGTGCACTAATGACCTCATTAACGCGCTAGTCAACCTAATTACCACTCAAAACACTTTTAGCTAGCTAGCAAGCACATTAAGCATGCTAATTATAGGAAAACCAATAATTTTGCACTTTGAATTCTTAGTTTTCTCCATACATGGCTAACTTCGACAGCTTGGGATCTCTTGTACTACACCTCCAGAGACCCTAAAACACCTACGATAATAGCCATACTCAAATTATCTCACAAATTCACTAACTAATTACAAAGCTAATAGTGTAGCAGAGCTGAACAAGTTGTTAACTATTCTTAGCTTGATAAACACCTTTAAATCACTAATTAATCTTCATCACCTTGCTAACCTTCTTTGATATCCTTCTCCTCTTTGCTTCTCTACCAAGTTTTAAATTTAATTGGAATGAAATGGTTTGCATGAGTTGATCTTTCCAATCTTACATGTATGAATGGGATAAGGCTAATTTACATTCATTGATCTCCATTCACAAATGTATCTCGAGAAAAAAATCCAATGGCTTACACCTTGCAACAATTCCCACTAACTTTCCACTATCTCTATCTAGCTAACACCAATTTGAAACTCAATTGGTCTCTTGATGTGTCAAAATGTACCTCAAGGAACATTAAGTGGTTTATTGGTTTAACTTGCCAACATAGGTATATTTAATGTAAATCGACTATAGCCTTATCTAATTTAACTAAATTAGCTATATTAACTTAAGTTAGCTTACCCCATCACTTTGTAACATGATCCTATGCTAGTATGCATCTCGAGGTACGTCCTCGCTCATGTCTCGACCTATATTCATAAGTAGGAGTGACTTATTATATCTACACATTAATTCACCAAGCATGCATCATACCACACAATATATTACTTGTTCTTTGTGCCGAGTGTTAGGCTTGTGTACGCATTCTCGACCCATGTCACGGGTCGGTGTCCTTTAATTACGGACCAAATCCACAATTAGAAATTTTGGCCGTTATAAATCTTCCCAACTAAAAGAACATCCTTCCCCGGAATTTACTCATTCCCCATTCTTATCCATAATTTCTTTCACTATTTCATTGTAATTACCATAGCTAAAAATTCAAATGATACTAGCCCCAAAGCCTATATTTCTCAACTACCATAAGTAGATCAATTAAAAATTTTAACCTAGGTTCACATATCCGAACAAAAAATCCGATACATAGCCAACTCCTCCATATTGCCACCTATACATAATACTTTAGTCACAGTACTCAAAGGAAATTTTGCTTAACGTTATTTTCTAAGGAGTTTTAGATGTTTGTTATTCGGATAACACTACTTTTATTTATCGATCATTTAATTTAATATCATGCACGAAGCAAACAAGAAACACACATAGCGCATATATAAATAAATTCACTTATCCCTTATACAGTCGCATACTGTCTCTAGGTTCGATCCTGTCACTCTTAAGCCTTCTCTCTAGTATCTAACTGTGATGCTGCGTGTTAATAACCCGCAAATTGTCGACACAGATGAACAATATGTCAAACTTGACGATATATGTAACATGTCGAACGTCTCCTCAATCTTGTAGGTATGATATGTGTCTCCCATTGTATCGGTGCATCTCGGCCTCTACCGCTCGATAGCTGTTTTGTTTTAGGGGGCTAATGATAACCAAACTTGATGTGGAAAGGTAGGTACATTTCAACTATGCTCTATCGAGATAGTAGATGGTCTTGGCCCTACACTTAAACATCCCTCAATCCAACTCCTTTGTCTTTTACCTTCCAGCATCCTCATTTTAAGATCAGTACTAAAATCAGTCATCACTCATTGACCTCGCGTTATTCATCAGCAATCCTACCAAAATGATATGTCTCATGGAAGAGAGCATGATCATATATCTCACTAAGTGTCCAAGCTCTGGTACTAACAATATAATATCTAATGTCAAGCCTCAGTCCATTTCCAATATGATATACATCCTCTAAGTCTTCTCTAACTAAGTTTCCAGCAAATTGCCTCGAATAGCCGTATCTATCTTGATACTGCAGCACTGCTCATCATCTCTCTTTGTTAGGTTAAGAAATTCCTTCTTCAACCTCTTCATCACTCCAGGAGGAGAGTATTATTGATAGAACTCTGAATTCTAGGACGATAAATTGTCATCTGAAACTATCGTCGCACGCCGCCATACAATAACATCTCATTGCAGTGTATATGATGAATTATCAGCCCGAACTCTATCCTCAATACTCAATACTCTATGTAACATTTCCTAAGATAACATCCATTTGTAAATCTTCTCAAAGTCTCGCTGACCATGAAAATACACTAGCTTCAACCTAATGAAGTCATTCACCAACTAAACCTCTGTTAATAAGCGAGCAGATGTTAGAGCAGGAGACGGTGTATCAACCATCTTTATGGCTAGTACTTTCACCACCACTATAATTTATACCATAGGAACTTCTAGTATGATACTAGTATGCTCTAACGATAGTAGCATAGGTGTACTAATATCTGTAGGAACTGGTGTCTGTGCCGGTGGTGAAAAATAGGTTGTCATCATAATGAAGAAATCAGTCAACTGTTGCTCTTAAACTGATAAACGGTTAGACCACCTCTATAGATCGTCCATAGAAACATGAAACTGGCTGCCTCCGACACCAGTATCCCTACTATCGCATTAATTAGCCATCGCTATCTGAAATTTAATATCGAACGTGATAGCTACTATTACGTGACATAATGCGTATATATACACATACCAAATAAAACACATACATATGAAACTCCTAACTCACACCTACTAACTTCCCTAATAATAGTTTCTAAGTAATGATCATTTAGTTTCCATATCGAAAGGTTATATTTTATTCGCCTTTCACTTCTTACTTATTGAATAAACTAGCACTCATATTGCTTAGGCTTTACGAATCTAGGCATGATACCTATTATGACGGCCCCTCTCTTAATCTAGGGCACTACCTAGCCTAATCCTGCAAATAAGGCCTAACCCTAGCCACGTCAAATTTGATAAAGTTATAGTCTGCATTTTCTAATAAAGCTTACACCATTCTCATGACTAAATAATATTTCATAGTTAATTATAATTTTTTATACAATTTAAAGATTATTCAATGGAAGTCTTGACAAATTAACAAAAGGCATTCATATAGAACCTAAGTATAGAAACTAGTATACAACGATCAAATGCATATATATAACAAAAAAGGCGATAACTACATATTATCTTGTGTCTAGTCAGTATACTATCTCAGAACCCATAATATACATCCCTAAAAGTGTATGACATTCATATATGCAAGTCACATAAGAAAACTAGAAACCTACAACAAAGTTAGCAGTTTTCCATTGCTCATAGGTAGTCACCGATCTTCTCCTTGCTCGATCTAATACTTGATGGATCTGCACCCAGCATCATAAAACGATGGTGAGTACAATAATGTAGAAATTAAAACCGAGAGACATTTATCCACATTTCCAAACATAAGATCAGTTACATTTCACAATATATACTTTAATTATACAACAATAACTATAGATATACAAACACATTAACAAAAAATATAGCACTAGTGAACTACACCAATAAGCCATATATATATTAAATTGTGTACCTAACACAATTGCCCAATAATACACTAACGATCACGTAGACCTTAGGTAGTCATTTCTTTAGCATGGCATATCAACCTCTTGTAATAGGTCCGCTCACATAATACTTCGGTATTACACTTGTTGGTCACTGTTTATCATTAGGTATCCTCCTTAGTAGTTGTGAAACACTGCACATTAACTTCATGTAATTGGTCGACACACTAACTACTTCGATATTACCCTTATTGGTCGTTGTTTATCATTAAGCATTCTCCTTATTAATTGTGAAACATGGGAAATCCACCTCATGTAATTGGTCTACATACATAGTACTTCAGTATTACCCATGTTGGTCATCACTTATCATTAGGCATTCTCCTTATTAGTTATGAAACATGGCATATCAACCTCTGGTAATAGGTTTGCACAAATAGTGCATTTGTATTACCCTTATTGGTCGCTGCTAGTAATTTTCATCAACTTTATTTGGTAGGTCTGTAATACAAACTAGTCTACTATTCCGACATCCACGAGTCGCATACCCAGTGTGTCGCGTATACCCCATGCCAGATCATGAAACCTAAATACACATATTCTAATATAACTACCATTACTTAATAAGAAAAAGCACACCAATTATAACACAAAGAATTCAAGAAACATAACATTACAAACAATAAAATCCTGAAGCAACATTAAGATGTGAAATGGAAAGAAATATTTTAGTCAATTTACTTACCTTTATGCAAATTTCTTAGCTAATCCGGCCTCCCAACAACTCGAAACACGTACCCAAACCTTCGAAACTCTTCCCTACTCTTCTTGTACCATTATACATGTTTATAATGTATTTAGACTGTCAGTTAGGGTCTTAAACGTATTTAAAGTGTTTAAGTTCTAGTTAAGAAATTGCAGATTTTATGTTGTCAAGGAACCAAGCGCGCTAGGTTGGATGTCTAACACGCTAACGCGCTAATAAGGTAATTAGTAAGCTAGTCAACCTGATTAGCACTCTAGTCAACCTAATTAGCGCTCTGGCAAGCACGCTTAGTGCGCTAATTATAGGAAAACTCAGAATTCAGCACTTTGAATAATGAGTTTTCTCTATATATAGCTAACTATAACACCTTGGGATCTCTTGTAGTACACCTTTAAAGACCCCAAAACACTTACAACAAAAGCCATACTTAAGTTATATCACAAATTCATTAATTAATCACAACGTTAATAGTGTAGCTAAGCTTACCAAGTTGTTTAATATTTCTAGCTTGATCAACACATTCAAATCACCCACTCATTTTCATCATCGTGCTAACCTTCCTGATCTCCTTTTCCATTGAAATGAAATGAAATGGTTTGCATGAGTTGGTCTTTCCAATCTTATATATATGAATGGGATAAGGTTGATTTATATCCATTGATCTCCATGCAAACTCCTATCTCCAGAAAAACCCAATGGCTTACACCTTGCAATAATTCGCACTAACTCTCCACTATCCCCATCTAGCTAATTGCGATTTGAAACTCAATTGGTCTCTTGAGGTGTCAACATGTATCTTAAGGAACATTAAGTGTTTTATTGTTTAAATTGACTAACTAAGGCACATTTAATGTAAATCAACTATAGCCATGTCGAATTTAACTAAATTATTTTTATGAACTTAAGTTGGTTTACCCCATCGTTCTTTACTCAAGTCCCATTTCGACATGTATCTCATGGTAAGTCCCCACTTATGTTTTGACCTCTATAGGCAAGTAGGTGTGACTTAGAATGTCCAAACATATACAATGCACCAAGAATACATCATACCAAAAATAATACATTACTTGGTCTTCATATGGAGTGTTAGTTTTATGTACTCATTCTTAAGCAACAACATGGAGTCGTGACCTTTAATTACAGACTAAATCCACTATTTGAAAATTCGGTCGTTACAAAAATTGTCTCAGTCATCATAAAAAAGAAACTCTAACCTAATTGCAAAGACCCCAAATTGTTTTCAATGCTAATCATCATTCGAGATAAACATTTCTCCAAGGCGATGCTAGATTAAGGAGCTTCCATAAATGTGATGCATTTTCCGTGTTTGAATATCTCAATTACAAAACACTTTAGGAAATAAGGATAGTAATTTAGTTAGCAGATAGATTTATGGTGGTACGTTTGTTGTACTTTCTTGCAGATTTCACCATCATAGATATGAAAGAGGAACCAATGCCCAACTCTTCTTCAATTCTTATAGGATGCCCTTTTCATGAAAATAGCACAAGCGAATGTCAAAGTTGTAGACAAATCTTTGACTAGAATTGGATGGTGATTTTGTGAAATTCAATATTCTTGATGTCATGAAATACCCAACTGATGTCTCATATTCATGTACAACGGATACGATAGATACTCTTATACAAGGAAATATCAGCTATCTTACATAAGATCCCTTGCATTGAGTTATTTGTCAGGGAGCGACTCCAGATTATTTGGAATCTATTTATTTATTTGACATCAATGTTAAGGATGTCAAAATGAAATTAGAGTCTTAGGAACTCCATCTTAAATTCTCTTTCCCTTTGGATTTATCACCTTTTGGTCCTAAATTTGTGCCATAACTCAGAAAAGTCCCTAAACTCGATTTGAAAAAAATTCTTGATAACTTAAAGTATGCCTACTTAGGTGAGATTAAAATTCTTCCAGTGATCATCTCAAGCTAATTAACAAAACTGGAAAAAAAACTTGTACGTATCTTTAGAGACTAAAAAGAAGTTATAGGATGGAAACTTGGTGACATCATTGGACTAAATCATTCCATATGTACATATTGAAAACATTAGGAGGATGATTGCAAGACCTTAACATAAGTTCCAAAGGAGTTTGAATTTGCCTATGAGGGAAGTAGTCAAGAAGAAAATTCTGAAGTCATTTGATGTAGGGATTGTTAGGAAATATGCCCTAGTTCAATCTATAAACATTATTTATCTTATGATTTTAGTTAATAAAATTGACGTTTTCATTTGATGTTATATTATAAGTGATGGCATGTTTACCTTATAGTAAGATCCATGAGTATTTATTGAAATATCCTAAATGTCCCTAGTTGATCATTATACTGGAAATATAATGAACTAAGGCTAGTGTAAATCTTGATTGATGGTCATGAGATGATCATGCATATAAGTATACGAACCAAGATCATGAGTACTTGTTAGGTAATAAGGTACTGGACCAACCCGCTATAAGAACACCACAAGGATTAAGTCATAAGTGTTTCTTTTGGTAGGTAAATCATTTAGTCCTTCCACTTGAGATTAGCGTAAACTTAAATATTAGGAGCATGGTAATTTTACACAATCAAACCATGTCTTTAACCTAACGTTTATAAAAAATGTGATTGTTTACCATGTGAATAATATGTGAAGGTGTGTAATCATTATAGAATTTTTCCCTCTCTTATAGAAAGATATAAGTGGATCCCTCAATCTGTTAGACTGTTACATGACCAATTCTAAGTGAATTGATATGATCAATTTCACTCGGATATTTTCTATCTACCTACAAATCTAGAATAGTACGATTGAACATTAAGGGTGCCTTTCATGCCTTATGTTTAATCAAAAGATATTGCAAAACAAAAGGATATGATACATTTTATTCATTTGGTTATATTGATTTTGATATTCATGCTACTTGGGTAGTCATAATGTGTTGCTAGAGATTGCTTATGACTTATTTACCAAAATTATTTTGGTTCACTGCCAATGTTACATGAACCTATTAGGTGGCATACAAAAAATAGGATTATGCAATTTCAATTGGTCAAAAGTAAAGAGTTTTATATGAAAAATTCATAACATAAAAGCCCTTATGATTTGTTATTTGATACTTATTAATTGGGGTGTATTTGTAATTTTCTTACACTGACTAATACAATAGTTGTATTATGAATAGCATTTCAAGTGAGGGCTTATCTACATGTATAAATGTAGGTTGAAAAACTAAAACAAAATAAGATTTTTTTTACTATTTTTGAGTTCTTTAGATTTTATGAGAGAAAGAAAAACATTTTCAATCTCTCTTGCGGATAGCATTCCAAAATGTTGTCATCGTTTGTGTATATATTTATGATAAAGGTCACGCACTTGAACATATTGGAAATCAAAAAATCAAAGAAGGAAGTAATAGATTAAGGTATGGTTTACTTTTACAGATCTAGTTTAATTGAACCTATTTTCGGTCTTATTGGGGTTCTTCAAAAATTATTTTGAGTTTTCTACTACGTGTGAACCCCAAAACGTAAGAGTGTAATTAGGACTGTAGGCTCAATTCCATTAAACATTTGCTTGTTTTCACTGATGTATATATGATATATATGTGAAAGTATGATCTTGATTAATGTATATATGATGTACATATAGATTATGTGATCATTGTTATCAAGAATTGGTTTTAAAACATGTTAATTCATGTATATTGATACGTACAGATGATTTGATTCAAATATTTTATTCATGTTTGGAATATTTCGATTAACATATATTTTTTAATATTGAATGATGCGAATTTTGTATGTTCATGGTAGAAGTCATTTTTAGAATGAAGTGATTATAGTTTTGAATACATATTTCATTTTTTTATAATTATGCATGTCTCTATGATAGAAATGAAGATTAGGTCAATATGATTAATTCATTATGACTCTAGAGTTGAATGCATGATTTATATTTCTTTTTTTTGGCTCAATTGCTTTTTGTATGAATAAGAATCAAAATTGATTTAGGTCATATATCTCATTGTGTTATTTATTAGTATTTTCCTATTAGATAGGAGATAAACTTGTAATCCGATAAGAATTACAAATCCTATAAGATAGGTGAGATATAGAACAAATTCATATTGGATAAGGATTCAAAGTATATCTTAAATTCGAATTTGATTAGGTTAAGATATTAACTTAGACGGTGGTTCCGAGTTAATTTAAAAAGTTTTAGTTAAATTTTTTTAGAATTAAGTCAATTGGATTGACTAAAGTAATTAAAAATTTTGACAATTTTTTATTATCAAAACCACCTCCCGTTGACTGCTTAGGGACCCACTAACTATTCATAACGCAATGAGACTCATATAATAGTCAATATTTGTAAAATTTACTAACTTGTTTAGTGATTGTACTTGTATTCTAATGTATGATATTTATCTAGTTTAATTTTTTATCGCTAAAAAATATTAAAAAAAAATTCCGAATTTTAAGTCAATTGCAATCCATTTTTAAACACTTGTTAAGGCTCCAATCACATCCATATGGGTGTGCCTCCACAAGGGGTATTGTGTTATCTTTGTGAGGCAAGTTAAGTAATAATTACTTTATTGCTTGGAATAGTTAGAGTTGAAAAAGCTATTAAAACAGCTTTGGGCTTTAGGCACAAGATAAGATAAAACATGTGAAGACATAAGATATCATAATCTCATTAAAATAACTAAAAGTTACATATGATGTAATTGTTAATAGGTACCTATCTAAATAACCTAATTTAAAGTTTCATAACTTAGCTGTCTTGTAATTAGGAGAAACATGTATTTTACTCTCTAAAAGAAACCTAGTGTTTTTAGGAAGGTTATTAAATTAGTGGGAGTTTGTTTCTCTATACTAAAATGAAATTTTGCATTATTTTTGTTGTCGATCTATGGCCTCTTCAAATCACACTAATCTTTTGTCACTACAATCCATCCTTGTGAAGGATAAGTTCTCTAGGACAAAATTTCTTGACTGGTTCAAAAACTTGAGAATTGTTCTTAAGCATGAACGTATGTTGTATGTCCTGGATGCTCCTATTCCTAAGGAACCACGAAACAATGCTTTAAAAGCTGTGAATGATGCACATACTAAACATGTCAACGACTAAACCGATGTTGCATACATTATGTTGGAAACCATGGTTCTTGAACTTCAGAGGGACATAGAATACATGGAAGCTTACGATATGGCTAAGAAATTGAAGGAAATGTTCCAAAAGTAGGCTAGGCATGAAAAGTTCGAGACATTCAAGAACCTTCATTCTTGCAAAATGCTTGATGCTTCTTCAGTTAGTCCTCATGTTCTGAAAATAAAGGGTTATATTAACAATCTTGACAGACTTAGAATTCCCATAAGCTAATAGTTGGCTACGGATTTGATCTTGAATTCATTGCTTGATATTTATTCATGATTTGTGATAAACTATAAAATGAATAACATGGAGAAGTATATCTCAAAGATGCATTTAATTCTTAAAAATACAGAGGAGAATTTCATGAAATCCAATTCTAATGTCTTGATGGGTCGGTAAGGAAATGCTATGAAGAAGAAAGGCAAACGCAAGGTTAAAGTTGTCAAGGGTGTTGTGAATAACACAAAATTTAAAGAACTAGTCAAGCCTAAGGCTGTTTCTACTTCACAGTCCCATAAAGAAAAGGAAAAAGAAGGAAATTATCATGTTCGTCACGCACCTAAGCTTTAGTTCAGAAATTGCAAGCTCTACCATGAAGATCAAAATATAAAGAAGAGTAGTGCAACTAGTGCTCAGGTATTTACATTATTGAAGTTAACTTGTCGAATAGTGATTCCTGGATATTCGATAACAGATGTGGATCTCACATTTGTTTTAATATGTAGGGTATCACCGAAAGTAAAAAACTAAAAAATGAGAAGTCATCATGCTAGTTGGAAATGCAGCAAAGGTTGCTGCATTGGATGTAGGATGTTATGAGTTAATTTTACCATGTGGACTTGTTATAGTTTTAAATAATTATGTTTATGTCCCTCCCTTGAGTAGAAACATCATTTCAGTTCCATGTTTGGATTTTGATGGTTATAAATTAATTATTACGAATAATAAATGCTCTATTTCTCATAAATATGTTTTCTATACGAATGCTAATTTGTGTGATGGACATTATATTTTAAAAAAAGGTTCACAAATACTCCTATTCTTAAAGTAATAATAAAGAGATTCAAGTCAAATGATTTGAGTTCGACCTACCATTGTCATTGTCATCTTGGCCATATTAATGAGAAACACATTTCTAAATTGCATAAAGATGGACTTTTAAATTCACTTGATTTTGTATCATATGAAACATGTGTATCTTGTTTACTAGAGACGAGATGACAAAGTCCCTTTAATGGGCATAGTGAAATGGCAACTGATTTATTGGGTCTAAAATATATTGATGTATGGGGGGTCCTATAAACACAGTGGGTAGAAATGGTTATCATTACTTTCTTTACTTTCAACGGTGATTTTAGTAGATACGGTTACATGTATCTTATGAAATATAAAAGTGAATCTTTTAAACTCTTTTGAACATTTCAGAACACATAGGCAAATTAACATAGTAAAATCATTAAAGTGTTTCAATTAGATCGAGTTGGTGAATATTTAAGCTAAAAATTTGACGATCATATTAGAAAATGTGGCATTGTCTCACGGTTTACTCCTCGAACAACTCTATAGTGGAATGGTGCTTTTCAGATGAGAAATCATATGAAATGTGGTTTGGTAAAATACCAAGTTTGGAGCAATGCCTTAGAAACTACTATGTTTACACTTAATCGTGTTCGTTCTAAAGCAGTCGATAAAACACCATATGAGATGTGATTTGGGAAAGGGCCACGTTTGTCCTTCCTTAAGATTTGAGACTGTGAGGTTTTTATACGACAACAAATCTCGAAACAAAATCGTCAACTAAATCTACCAAGTGCTATGTTGGTTATCTTAAAGAAACTAGATGACACTACTTTTATAATACCACTGAGAAAAAAGTGTTTGCTACTCTGAATGGTGTCTTTAAGGAAAAAGAGTATATTCCAAAAGACAACGATGAAAATAAAGTAAGACTTGAAGAAGTTCAAGAACCACAAATAAACAGTCAATGGCTAGTGGGAGATCAACAAAGTCTTAAAATAAGAGGGTAAGACATTAGCCTAAAAAATTTGGATTTCTTATTACTGATAGTAGTGAGGTGTTGCTTATGGATCAAAATGAGCCTACTACTTATTAGGATGTTTTGTTTAGCCATGATGCAGATAAATGGCTTAGTGCCATGAATTTTATGGTGCAATCAATGTATGATAGCCAAGGTTGGAACTTGTTTAATTTACTTAAAGTTGGTAAGATCATTAGATTTAAATAGATTTTCAAGAAGAAAACTGACATGGATGGGGATGTGCATACTTATAAAGCACGAGTAGTAGCAAAAGGTTACATACAAACTCAAGCGGTTAATTATGATGAGACTTTTTATCATTAGCCAAGCATAAATCCTTTAAAATTCTAATCGTCATAGCCGCATAATACGACAATGAGATATGGTAAATGTATGTCAAAATAGCTATCCAAATGGAAAGTTACTTAAGGACGTGTATATTGGTCACGTGTTGTGCCTGCCAAATATAACCCGCAATCGAGTAACTAACAACAAGGGTGTAGTAGTGGTAAAGACGGGGTAGAATCCACAAGACTTGAGTTTTACTCCAAGTTAACAAAAAAAGGGGAGGTTTTAAGAAAGTCCAATTAAATAATTAACTAGACTAGCACAAATAAAAAATTTGCAAAAATAATATCAATTAGAAGAAATCACCTAAATCCACGGTTCCACGAGCAAGAATCAAGATATAATTGCATTTAATGGTCCCCAATCATTCCAAAAAGTTATTAATTTCATTTCTCCTATATTACTTATGGAAAATCGACGTCTGCCACTAACTATCTCCCTAATCAATCTATAACCCTAGACATCTGCCAATCGGGTTTAACACACTAACCGTAGTAATTTTGGTTTGTTGGAAAACTAATCCTAAATAACCGGATCACATCCGCTTCCAATTTAACCTAGATTCAATTATTGCACACTCAAGAACCGAAAGGGTTTTATAGCAAACGGGTGAGTGTTTATAGCTTTATTGGTCCGAAAGCACAATTACACGGATACTAATGGTCCAAATAACTATAGGTTGTCCACCTAAAAGCATGCATTGGCCACATACACACCTAGATCTAAACCATATACTTTAAAATCAATAACAATTAAATAGGAAAAATTAAATCAAATTAAATAAAAACCATAGATCTCGCTTAGTATTTTACATAAATCATTAATCCCACTTGTTTTCCCTTCAACCTAGGCAAAGATTGGTTTAACCGAAAATCATCTCTACAATCTCCAAGTATAAAAAGTCGTATGTGGCTGCTCCAATTTGTAATCCCCGTGTGAATACTCTTGTTCCATATTTGAAATACCACTAAAAATAGCTTTCTGGAAGTGAGAGAAAATAATTTTGGTGGTTGGTCTCATAACAAGTGCGCCGAGGAGCATCTAGGTACTATTTTTTAGGCGAAAATCACTTCTGTCCACTTGTCCGCAGCCGATTACCTCATTTCTTACCGAGCAGCTGATGTGGCGTCTTCAGATTGGTTGAGAGAAGTGCTAATGACGTGCTGGTCTAGTGGGAGCATGCCACGTGGCAGACAAGGAGGCTGAGTGAAAGTCACGTGAATTTATCTAAATTCTAGAAGCTTGTGCTGACGCGCATCCCAAGGATGATCTTATGGAGACTGAAGTGAGGAAAACCGATTTTGTTGTGATGTGATGATGTGAGACGCCGCGTGGCGATGTCTGATTAGTGGAGTAAATGGAGACGTTGATGTGACGACTGGCTATTGGAGAGAAATGCTACTATTTCGCATGATTTTGTGTGACAGTGCATAACATCGAAGCGAAACGTGTCGCAAGCTAGCCAATGGCATGCTGCCACATGGCAAGCATTACTTGGTCTATTGGCTCTTATTCTACCCATCGCAACACGTGACTCGATCAAACTGTCTGACATCCGATCATTGCAAGTAAATACTCTATTTTGAATATTTTTTCGCCACGAATTCAATTGCGCATTTCGTTTCACCTGAAAATGACCAATAAATATAATTAATATATATTTTAGAGACTTTGTTTAATTAAATATATCAAAATAGCCTACTAAAAGGTTATAAAAACCGACTTATCAAATACACCAAACTTAAGAATTTGCACATCTCGAGCAAAGGTATAAATGACAAGACATACTAAATTAACCTATGCCTATACCTATACCTACACCCGATTCAAAATTCATGGAGTCCCTTCGATTTACATAATCACCAAATTAAAAAGTAACTCAGAAAATTTCAGAGTTATGATATGTCAAGACTTGCAACTCAAACACAATTAAGATCACATTTTAAAGACATAGATCCGGTCAAGATAAAGGCCATCAACTACTCACGAGTTTTCTTGGTATATACATTGAAGCACGCAAGTTTAAGATCTAAATTAATCAAGTGAAAACACTTAAGCTAAATCTTTTATTTGACGGTCCCTGCTACATTTCTTGTGGAACACTCTTATTTTTTTCCACCACAAGATTCCTTACTCCATTTCTTGCGTAAACCAGTGGGACTCTCTATTTTCTTTTAGAAAAACTCCAATTAGCCATTCTCACTTTCACTATAATCAAGCAAATCCTCCAATGTCGGTCAAAATATCATTACACGCGTAAGTCTGACTGTCTACTCCCTTTCATTATCTAGCATAGAATCTAACCATCAACTAAGTCCCTAATCATGAAATCATAAAAATGCAAAGCTACAGACTCGACTGAGTGTTTCTCCTAGTTTTCTTTAATTTTCAAGTAAAAAAAGTAACTGTAGTTTACTCATCCACAACAAACGCATGAAAAAAAGTTTTGGGTGACTCTAAATAACTAAAAAAACTTATACTAAATACATATATGAATGAAAGTGTATCAAATCCTAATGACACGAGAAAGGAATATGATTGGACGTGAAATGAAAGAAATGGAAGAAATGATATGAAACACCACCATTACTATCCGATATTCGCATATAACCGCATAAAAATGATCTCATCTGCGATCTTTCGCGAAAGAATCCATCGAAAACAATCCACAATCCCTAAAACACCCCCAAACTTCTTTTGAACCTTGTCCTCAAGGTTCAAAGCAAGTCAAGTGGTCCACGCATAGAAAACAAATAAGATGGTGAAAGAACATGATAGGTAAAAGATGAAGGAAATGATACAAATTCATGCAAATGATAAAAAATAAGAAAATAAATAAAGCAAATGATACTTATCAAAGTTTGGGAATCCTCCCAATAGCCTTTTTGGGTAAAGTCGTTAGCTCGACTTGGTCAGAGTATGTCAATCAGTGCAGACTTGCGTTGCAAGTGAGACGACCTCCTCATTATGGCTCGGGAAGTCTTCATAGAAGATATTCAATATGTGGTCGTTCACCTTAAAAGCATTACCAGTCTCCAAACTCTAAATCTCCACTGCTCCGTGATCATACACCGCAGTCACAACATATGGTCCCGTCCATCTCGATCTCAACTTACCTGCAAAAATCTTAAGAGGCGACCGAAATAAAAGCACTTTCTGACCAACAAGAAAAGATTTCCCAGAGAGATTGCTATCATGGAATGCTTTTGTTTTTTCTTTATAAATTCACGCATTTTCATACGCGTTGTTCTTGATTTCTTCCAATGCTTGGAGAGTAAGCTTTCTCTCTTTTCAACAACCCGGTATGATTTATGCTCGAACTCGACTGGCATGTGGCTAGCTTTAACAAACACAAGGCAATATAGGGACATCCCCATAGGAATTTTATAAGCCAGTCGATATGCCCAAACTGCATCATCATGATTTGAACTCCAATAATTTTGAGTGGGATGCACCGTCTTTTCCAAGATGGATTTGATCTTCCTATTAGAGACATCTGCCTGACCACTCGTTAGGGGATGATACGCTGTAGACATTCAATGAGTGACATTGTACCTCCTAAGAAGACTTTCAATAGTACATTCGTAGAAGTGAGTGCCTCTATCACTGATCAGGGCACTTGGGGTACCAAATGTTGTGAAAATCCTCGATTTGAGGAATTCGCTTACCACTTTAGAGTCATTAATGCGTGTAGCCTTAGCTTCCACCCACTTAGACACATAGTCCACTACCAAGAGTATGTAAACATTACCAAATGACACGGGAAATGGTCCAATAAAGTCAATACCACAAATGTCAAATATCTCAAAAATATGAATCTTGGTAAGTGGCATTTGGCCCTGATGAATAAGGTTACCAGTTTTTTGATAGTTAGGATAAGTCTTGGTAAACATGTATGAATCATGGAAAATTTTGGGCCAGTAAAACCCACTCTCAAGAACTTTCCAAGCTGTCTGACCGGGACCGAAGTGGCCACCATAGGTATAAGTGTGACAAAAAGCCAATATGGAGTGACTCCCATACATAGTACCTAGCATCGCTCCTTACTTTATTCTTTTGAGCCTTCGAAAGGTTAGGAAATAGCTCCCCTAAGGTGATATAGTTCACCAAATCGGCGTACTAAAGGAGATCTTACATAACTGCATCGATGTACTCGTTCGGGAAATCATCCATAAGAGGGGTACGACTCTTACCATTCTCAATTCTACCTTGATGATCTGCGACTACATTTTCTGCACCACTTTTATCTTTAATTGTGATGTCAAACTCCTATAGTTAGGGTATCTATCTAATAAGCCTAATCTTGGCATCCTTTTTAGTATCAAGTACTTCAAGGTAGCATTATCAAAGTAAATGGTAACCTTGGTTCCCGATAGATAATGCAAAATCTTCTCAAGTGCGATGATAACGACAATGAGCTACTTCTCAGTAATGGTGTAGTTCATCTGAGCCGCGTCTAAAGTACGTGAAGCATAGTAAATGACATGTGAAGCTCTTCGGACTCTTTGTCCTAAGGCTGCACCCACTGCATAATTACTAGCATCATACGTAATTTCAAATGGAAACTCCCAATTATGGGCCTGAACCACTAGTGTGCTAGTAAGTGAGTCTTTCAGTACATCAAATGCACTCTTACATGCCTTATCAAACTCAAAAGGTACGTCCTTTTAAAGTAAATGGCATAGGGGTTGTCCAATTTTTGAAAAGTCATTGATGAAACTAAGGTAAAAATCAGTGTGTCTAAGGAAAAATCTAATCTCCCACACATTCGCGTGGTAGAGAAGTTTCTTGATAACATTAATTTCAGCTTGGTCTACCACTACGCCCTTGGCTGAGATAATGTGTCCCAAAATAAGACCATGGTCCACCATAAATGACACTTTTAATAATTCAGAATTGGGTTCTTTTTGATACAACTGTTGAGTACCTTTGTTAAATTAATTAGACAACTATCGAATGAATCACCGTAAATAGTAAAGTTATCCATGAAGACCTCAATGAAATGCTCAACAAAATCTGAAAAGATATTCAACATGCACCTTTGAAAGAGGCAGGTGCATTGCATAACTCAAAGGGAATGCGCTGATAGGCATATATGCCAAAAGGATAAGCGAAGGTCGTATTTTCATGGTCTTCAGGCGCTACCGATATCTGATGAAAACTGGAATAACCGTCGAGAAAATAATCATGAGAACGACTGGCTAGTCTCTCCAACATATGATAAATGAATGGCAGAGGGAAGTGATCCTTCCTGATGGAAGCAATTAACTTCCAGTAGTCAATGCATACCCGCCATCCACTTTGAATGCGGGTTTAAACCAACTCACCATTTTGAATGGGTGACTACAGTGACTCCCGTTTTCTTAGGGACCACATGGATACGGCTTACCCTTTTACTATCAGAGATGGGGTAAATCATGTCAGCATCAAGAAGTGTCAGTATCTCCGTCTTCATGACATCCATCATGAGCGGATTAAGCTTCCTTTGGGCTTCTCTCGTAGGTTTTGACCCCTCTTTTATATATATAATGCATGCAAGTGGAAGGGCTCAAACCTTTGATATCCGCTATGGTCTACCCAATAGCCTGTTTAAACTCCCGAAGTACTCAAATGAGCCTTTCTTCCTCCAAATAGGTAAGTTTGGCTGAGATGCTCACAGGGAGTATGTCATTCTCACCCGAAAACATATACTTTAGGCGCTTGGGTAATGGCTTCAGCTCAAGTGTCGGAGCTTTAACCAAAAAAGGAGGGAGTTCAGAGTCAGAAGTAGGCAACTCCATATGATAGAAAGTTGGGGCAGGGGTTGGAATGAATCCAACTCGAAAACAACATCCTCGAATTCATTATTGAAGGACAAAAAACTCTCATGGATTTGAATATTGTCGAGATGATGATCTAACACTACTTTAACTTCATCATCGCCACTTGTAAGCAAGGTATGCTCAACGAGTCGATCCACACAGTCTATGGTACACATCATAGATGACACATCACTTGGGTATCGCATCGTGTCATAGATGTTAAACTTGATGACATCGTCGTCAAACTCCATAGTAAGAGATCCATCATCAACATCTTTCTTCGTCTTTACCATTTTCAAAAATGGACGTCTAAGGATTACCGACAAAGCATTGGGGAATGGCTCCTCCTTCGTATCTACCACGTAGAAGTCAGCATGAAATACGAACTCATTCACTCAGACTAGAACGACCTCGAGAACACCAATGGATTAAACAACTAACCAGTCTGCTAACTGAATGACAATACCAATCTCCTCTAATGGGCCTGCATGAAATGTCTCATAAATAGACAAGGGCATAACATTAATGGAAATGCCAAGGTTGCACCTAGCCCTTTAAATACTTACATAACCTATAACACAAGGTATTGAGAACATCCCGGGATCCTTGCATTTAGGAGGTAACTTCTTATGTAGGATAGCCGTGACAGTTTCTCCTAATTGGACTTTTTCATTGCCTTTCAATTTCCTTTTATTAGTGCATAATTCCTTAAAAGGCTTGGCATACCTAGGGATTTGCTTTAGAGCGTCGTGCAGTGGAATATTGATTTCCACTCGCTGAATGGTCTCGAGAATTTCTTTCTCTTCCTCTTTTTTCTTATCTAGGACGAGTCATTGTGGAAAATGAGATTTGACCTTAAATGTAGGTGGTGCTTCTTTTTGAGTAGTTACCGTATATTTAGGGAGAAATTGAGTTACTACTAATTCGTGTTCTTTCAAATTTGCCTGGTATTTAGCATCAGATGACCCTTTGTTCCTTTTGGGTCCCTCTAGCTCTTTACCGCTTCAGAATGGAACTGCGTTAGCACCTATTTTAGGATTTAGGTAAGGTTGCAAAGGCAACTTTTCCTTATCCTCGAGACATCCATTTTACTAGGTACTTTGGTACACTTGAACTTGAAGATTTTGGACCGCCCAGTTGATTTCTCTGATGGATTTCTCGGTGGGAGTCTTGAATTAGGCCATTTCACTCATAAATTGGCTTTGTTGACCCATAAAGGCTTTCAACATATCCTCAAGTGAAGAGGAATTATTGGAAGGTGTTGGCAACGGTTGAACTCTAGGGATGAAGGTATAATAGTTCTGATTTCGAGCCTCGTAACTGAAGTTCGGGTTATTCCCGAACGTTGCATGATTATATGTATTCCCAAATGGGACTCTAGATGGTCTCTAGAACTGATTTCCCATGGCATTGGCCTGTTGATTGTCCTCAAAGGGAGTAGGACATTCATTAGTTGCATGATTTGTGGCGGTACAAAAGCCACAAGCTTTTACTTGCGCTTTTCCAAAGGAGAGGAGAAGTTCCATCATGGAGGTTAGTTGGTCAATTTTCTAGTTAGTGGAACTCGAGACACTCCCCACAGTCAGACTTCAAAAAGCAGTAACGTCAAGATCACCATAAAGGTGTGACTGTTGTGCGATGTCCTCATACAATTGCTTCATTTGGGCTAGATTTTGTCTCGAATGTGACCCCCACACGCATTATGAATTATACGTCAATCAAGGGGCGACATGCCAACAAAGAAGAATCGAGCTATGGCCTTCTCAGACAGGCCATGTTGTAAGAAACTAGTAATCAAGCACTTATAGCAATCCTAATATGCGCCTAATGATTCGCTTGATCTCATTTTGATGCTGCACATATCCTTGATGAGCTGAGCAACTCTATACTCAGAGAAGTATTCATTCAAAAATGTAGTTGCCATTTCATTCTAGGAGTTAATGCTACCATTCGGAAAGTAGAGAAGCTATTCCTTGGCTTTTTCTTTAAGGCAAAACGAAAAAGATATGAGCTTAATTGTTTCCTAGTCCGCATTGGAGGGTTTCCTTGACTTGTAGTTAGTATGAAACTTCTTCAGGCTAGTGATAGGATCTTCATTCTCTCCACCATGGTAGGATGGTAGGAGATGAATGAACCCAGACCTCAACTCAAAGTCTCCGGCATTATCAAGATAGTTGATGCAAAGGGGTTGTTGCGCTAAAAGAGCTTGAAGCTATTGATTGGCATGACCTATGGTGATTTGGCAATTTGCAGACATGTTTAGAGGATTTTGGCCTTCTTGTTGCTAATGTTGGGTCTCTCTAGTCCACCTACGAAATGTTCTCTCTGGTTAAGGATCGAAAGTCGACAATGAACCAGCTGATTTTGACGGAGTGAGGTGTTGTAACATAAAACTGAGAAAAAGAAAAGAAATGAAACCTAAACTCAAAGTAAGTACTAAGTCCTCGGATACGCCGCCAAAATTTGGTCATGTTTTGTGCGTGCCAAATATAACCCGCAATCGAGTTACCAACCACAAGGGTGTAGTAGTGGTAAATACGGGGTCGAGTCCACAGGACATAATTTTTACTCCAAATGGGGTTTTCAGAAAGTTCAATGAAATAATTAACTAGACTAGCACAAATAAAAAATTCGCAAAAATAAAATCAATGAGAAGAAATCACCTAAGTCTATAGTTCCACAAGCAAGAATCAAGATTCAATGGCATTTAATAGACCTCAATCATTCCAAAAAGTTATTAATTCAATTTCTCATAGATTAGCTATTGAAAATTGAAGTTCGCAGAAAAATTCTAATTTCCATAATCTCGATTGGTAGGATGTATGCAACTAACTATTTCCCTTATTAATGTATAACCCTAGACATCCGCCAATCGGGTTTAACACACTAACTGCAATAATTTGGGTATGTGGGAACATTAATCCTAACTAACCGGATTGCATATGCTTCCGATTTAACCTAGATTCAATTGTTGCACACTCAAGAACCAAAGGGTTTTATAGAAAATGGGTGAGTGTTTGTCACTTTATTGGTCCGAAAGCACAATTTACGTGAATACTAATGGTCCAAATAACTATAGTTTGTCACAGTAAAAGCATGCACTGACCACATACACACCCTAGATCTAAACCATATACTTTAAAATCAACAACAATGAAACACGAGAAATTAAATAAAATTAAATAAAAATCATAGATCTCACATAGTATTTGCCATGAATCATGAATCCCACATGTTTCCCTTTTGAACTAGGCAAAGATTGGCCTAGCCGGAGATCATCTTTACAATCTACAAGTATGAAAGTTGTGTATGGCAGCTCCAATGTGTTCTCCGTGTATGAATACCCTAGTTCCTAATATGAAAAACCACTAAAAATTGCTCTATAGAGGTGAGAGAAACTAATTTTAGGGGTTGGTCTCAGAACATGTGCGCCAACGAGCATCTAGAGACTATTTTTTGGGTGAAAATCACTTATGTCCACGTGTTCACAACCGATTGGTTCATTTCCTACAGAGCAGCTAACGTGGCATCTTCTGATTAGCTGAGAGAAGTGTTGATGATGTGATGGTTTAGTGGGAGCGTGCCACGTGGCAGACAAGGAGGCGAAGTGAAAGTCACGTGAATTTATCGAAATTCTGGGAGCTTGTGCTGACAAGCATCCCAATGATGAACTGAAGGAGACTAAAGAGAGGAAAATTGGTTTTAATCTGATGTGATGATGTGAAACGCCATGTGGCGACGTCTAACTAGTGGAGTAAATGGAGACGCTACAGTGGCGACTGGCTATTGGAGAAAAACACAATTGTTTCGCACGATTTTTTGCGACTGTGCATAACCTCGAACCAACACGTGTCCCAAGCTGGCCAATGGCATGCTGCCACATGGCATGCATTACTTGGTGTACTGTCTCTTATTCTACCTACCGCGCAACACGTGACTCGAAGCAAACTGTCCAGCATCTGATTACCACAAGTAAATACTCCATTTTGAATATTTTCTTCCACGAATTCAATTGCGCACTCTGTTTCACCTGAAAATGACCAATAAATATAATTAATATAAATTTTAGAGACTTTGCATAATTAAATATAATAAAATAGCCTACTAAAAGCATATAAAAACCAACTTATCATATGTGATACAACTTGAAGGGTTTATTTATCTTGACACTACAAAAAAATAGATGATCAGAAATAAAGTTTTTCGTTGCTGATTAGCATAAGTTCCATCTCTTATTTAATTCTACAACGGAACAGAGACATAATCTGTTCCGTCTCTAAAATTACCGACCTAATTTAGTCAATAAGAGAATTGTGTTTCATTGCTGATTATAAATGAATTAGATACATATTAGAGCTGCATTTAGAAATGGAATATAGATGGAACTTAAATGGACATTCTCCTAAAGTGAATGGCTTTACTTCCATTTCGTTACTGATCCATTGCTACTTTGCAATGGATCCGAAATGGAATGCATGCATTATGTTTCTGATCCGTCTTTGTTATGTGTCTAAATTGAGTATTACCCAATTTTTCGCAACTCTTTCTTCGTAAATTAGAGACAGAATAGCAATGGAATCTATGAATTCCATTGCTAATCCGTCTTAATTTCGTTTATATGGCTAATTTTTTTTACTACTAACGAGAATCCAATTTGTTCTCCAAAACCTCTAAACCTTAAAATACAACAATGGGATCGGCTCCATCGCTCGCACCCCCTCCAACGACTCATTGAGGTTGCTATCATCTCCAATAAAATATAATTTGACATACATACATCAACAATATATATCAACAAAGATTCAAATGTGAAATAAATGTACAATTCGTTATTAAATAAGATTTATATATCAACGAAAGGTAGTCAAGTATAATAAATGTCTATAATACCTAAGTATCCACAAAAACCACCAATCATATTCTTCCACAACAACTACCAAAACTCGCCAATCCTCTAAATATGCACAAAAACAACTATCAATCTAAAAGTTCTATAAATAACTATAAAAGATATCTAAGTATCATCAACTATAAACTCGCCAAATTCGTCTCGGATGTATTAGTCTGCACACAAAAGTTATACAAATTTTAAATATGTCAATTAGTAGTCGGTCAATGCCCTTATATTCGCCAAGCACTAACCAACTGAATAGAAGTGATATAAAAAGAACTAAAGTGAATGAAATATGTACAATGCAAATGATTTAAAATAGCATCAATATGTAAGAAATAAAAAATAAGATTAAAACCAAACACAAGCATAGTGAACAAGTGCATAAATGAAAAAAATAAACAAGAGTATAAAAACACTTACCAATTTTTCATTGGTAGTCACAAGAGACACCGAGCCACCACCATGCTTTGAGGATCCAGTCCCCGGTCCTCTAACCTCAATGTTGGTATTCATAGATGCCTACACAAACTTGGCGAGAAATTTTTCGTTCTCCCAGTACTCCAATTATCTCTTCCACGCCTCATCTGTAAAAAAAAGTTTGGCTGGACACGATTCTTCTTTAACTTGTGCATCAATACGGTGTACCTGGTGCCTGCATGCCTATCGTACGCCGCACGAATGATATCGTCGTGAATCATGTCATCCCATCTAAAATAAACCAATAAAATGGCGAGGGTAATTGTTACGAGACATTGGAAAACTTATATCAATCTTAAGACACTTATTTGTCCGGTGTACCTGCCATGGGCGCTAGTAGTGCTCCTTTTGATGATCCGATACTGACTTCCAACAATACCTTTCTGGAATCATCCATCTCTTGAGAACTTTTATCATCCTCTACTCACAAGAATGAAAAAGATGCAATTCCATGTGTTTCATGAAAATGCATAACATCTTAAAAACATATTTAATAGTTTACATGGATAATTAGATACACGTTAATTAATCAAATACAAACTTACGTATTATTCAAAAATAGTGTGATCGGGATCCTATGCACGTGACGGGGGTCGAACCTTGTCATTTGAGGTGCTCACGGAGTTCGTATAACTTGCAAGCCTGCTATGCCTTCATAGGATAGGGATGGTGTTGGTGATGCAGTGGTTGTAGGAGCAACAATTGTCGGTATATAAGTGTCATGTCTCGATCTTTCTGATGGTGTCTACAATTAGCGATTTGGTATGGTTCCAGACGACGATGTCGATGGTACATGCGACGTGGACTATACGGAAAGTGATGGTGACGCTGACTGTAACTCATGATCAAGTGAACGAGAAACCATAATCAATAGGACAAGAACCGACCCACGACCTCGACGACCACGATCTTCTCGACCCTCTCATATGGTCGGTCCATAAGATCTAGTCGGTATATTGATTCTTGGGGTCTGTGTTGCACCTCTTCTGACTTGACGAGGATGCCCTAAAGTTATCCCTTGACTGCCTAGAGGTATTGTGCCACCATGAAGTAGGTGTTGATCACTGCAAACCATAAAACGTAAAAAACACCAATCATAAACAATCGTGAACAAATTTTTAGAAATTTCACATAACATCGATCAAACATTGACATAACATAGACATACATTATTAGCTGTCATCTGATTCAAATTCACTCTCATAACTAGAAGTTGATGATTCTTCTTATGAATCATCTCCATTATTGATAATGAATTCATTTTCTTCTTGACTTGGACACGCTTCAATAATGACGCGGGTCCCATTCAGATCATCCAGATTATTGAAATCCTAAATTGCATTGTTGACTACCCGTGTGGTGGGTTCACCATCTTGGAATGCAATATCTGCCGAGCGTTGGTCATTATCGTCTTTGCCCATTCCCTCATTGGCGAATTTTGGTTAACAACAACAAATTGCAAGCCATTCTTGTCTCTCGTTCCTAAAAGAAGGTTACGAAAGGTAGTACACTTGAGTGGCTTGCATTGCAAGGACAAATGACTCGTAGCTGTTATATCGTCGACTTCGATGAACCTTTACCAATTTAAGTGTTCGGTGAGTTCTCACACCGTGATTTGGTGTAGGGACATACCATTCACACTCGAACAACACAACGCACTGGAGGCCAGTAGATTCAATCTCTACTTCCTCTTTAAGTTATGTCTGATCAAGTTTGCCTTCCAATACGGCAAGTCCCAGAAAATTCTTCTTTTTCTCTATCCAAAATTCTTAGCTATCTTCCCAATCACAGAATCAACTCCGATTTCTTTCATCTTCATAAAGCCCAATAATTCAATTTCGGCCAAAATTTCTTCACCAGAATGCAAAGCGGGCGATTCATCGTTTAGTACGATTTTGCCTCTTGGAGATTTTTGTCTTTCCTGAATGGTGAGTTCTTCGATAAGAAACGATGATGACCACAATGTCTTTCCACCACTTCATAAATGAAAGGCATTTGTATCATCCATATAATATGGACAAGCCATCTTACCGTGTGTGTTCCAACTGGATAACTTGTTATACGTAGGAAAATCACTTACAGTCCATAAAAGGGCCACTCGTATACAAAATTCGTCTTTGTTGAAATGTCGTACGTAATCACCCCGTTGTTCCATAAATCTTGCAACTCTTTCATGAGCGGTTGAAGGAACACGTTGATTTTTTGTTTTTGTTTAGCCAGGCCAAGTACGATAACTGGAAGATCATAAACTATGATTTCATGCACGTCGACGGTGGCAGATTGTACGGAGACAAAATTACGGGCTATGAAGAGTACAATTTACCTAAAATCCTAAAAACTTAAACGTCATTAGTGCACAACCCTAAACGAAAATTTCGAACCTCAGCGGTGAAGTCTGTTAACATAATTAAAATGCCTCCAAGCAATTGAATCATAACAATGTTGCATAACATCTTCTGGCGAGGAATGCTCTCCATGCCACCGCATATGTTTTACCGTTAATGCAAACGCATACAATCATTGCAATCGAGGGCCAAAAGAGAAGTAGTATATTTTTTTGCAAGGGCGTTTTTAGTGTTCTTTCCACGACCTCGTCGCTATGCAATGTAGCATGATTTTCCACAAAATTTGCATGATGTCAATTTAGAGTCCACTCCCCAATAAATCATACATTGGCTTTCACAACAATTTATTTTCTCAACTGGAAGACCTAGACCTCGCATTAGCCTTTTTGTGGCATAAGAATTTTCAACCAATGAATAGACGATTGGGAAACAATCCTTCATGAATTTTATGATTTCATTATACCCATGTTCAAATATATGGTGTTCTGACTTGATCGCAGGTAATCTTGCCATTGCGGACAACTTTGTCATGGTTTCGCACCCCGGCTACAATTGTTCACTACTAGCCTTAATCGTGTTATATAGTTCGTGTGCTTGGGGGTTTGGTGATTCTTCCATGTGATTCCAATTAAAACTTAGACCTGCCACGTTGTTTAGCATCTCATGGTAAGTTGTCGCATCAAAACTTCCCCTAATGTCATCACAAATATGGTTATTGAATTGGCAGAAGTGTGGCGGCTTTGACCTCCATTCTCAACGATTTCGTACCAATAGTGGTATCCCGAAATGAATCCATACCTACATATATGGTATTCAACTATTTCGATGTCCAGGTATAGTACAAGTCGACATTTCTTATAGTTGCATGGACATCTAATCTTCCTTTCATTTTGGCTGGTAGGACAATGTTGCTTAGCAAATGCTACGAACTCTTTAACCCTCATCACGAATTCAATTCGAAAGAAGGCGTTGTCAAAATGGCTGTACATCCAGTCTCGACTAGTAGACGACATTCCTTATTATAATTATGCAATTAAATTAGTCAACTAGTTTGTTCAACTTACATAATTTAGTAGAATGGGAATCTGAGAACCTTACTAACTCCATGAACAAAAGCTTTGTTTGTATGCATTGAATAAAGATGCTTTGATACAAATAACATAAAATAAAACAAAACTTACATTTGTTGAGTTCTAACTTCAAGTCTATTTGTGGCTTGAACTTAATACTCCTAATCTCTGGGAAAATGTGTCTAACTTCACGTATGCTTGTGGCTTTAATTCCATTTGTTGATTTCTATCTTCCTAAGCCCTAGCTCTTCCTATAACTGATACCACTCTGAGTAGGATACTTGGTTGTAAGAATAAAAGTAATGAGTTCAAGAAATCATAACTCATAAGTCATAAGCGGCATACAAATACGACATAGGATCAAAGCTCCAATAATTCATTTTCAACAAACGCGCAATGTCAATGAAAGCATCAACAATAAGTGAAAGATAATGCATAAATCTCAAAAAGAAACAAAGGAAAAAAAAACAATATGTGCTTGAAAATTGATGCCACATCACAATTTGAAACTGCGAGGGCATCACAAAAGAAATCGTGCGTTGCAAAGGCTCAAAAACTTGATTTCACATTTTTTCACCTTATTTCTCAGCTGTCTAACATCCCATACCAGCTGAAGAACAATCAATATTCAACCATTCAAACAACAGAATAGCATCGAAAGAATCTAGAGAAAGATAAAAAAATGCCATTTCACAATCTAATTTCAACAAATCAAACAATGGATCTAAATGATTTGAAAATCAAGCCATCATTTAGCATGGATCAACTTTTTCAATTATAAGATCAAACAATGGTGGCTACCACAGACTTCACATTTAACACAAGTTGAAATAATTATCCCCTATGCACATCTACGAGCCCTCAAAAACATTCAAATCCATTATAGCTTAAATCACATATATTCACATTATTTTAAGCTTTTCCACTTTGTTACCATGAATTGATGGTATTCATTGTATTTTACGTTATTTCATTAACAAAATTAAAAAGAAAAGAAAAGCACACATAATGGTAACAATACAACAGTAGCATTACATTAGTTTTCTTAGAAGGGGTACCTTAAGCTTAACTGCTCCTTTTCAAGAACAATACTTTTTATATGCGTCTTCCTCCTTAGAAAGATCAAAGGTATAAGAAATTACTTACAAAGTGGATTAGTGGGTAGGTAGGATGCAAGGACGCTCTCTCAGGGTGAGGAATTATAACTTTCATGTTTCCTATATTCCACACTAGCTAGGACTTGATTATGTATCTAGCTAATATAGTCAGCTTATATAATTTGTTGCTTTTACCAACAACTGGACAACTCAATTATCATTTTGGTATGAATTTAATCACTTGGATTCATAGGTAGGTAAGATGCAAGAAATCGACTTTTAATAAGATATAAATCACCTAAAAATGTAACGTAGATACTGAATCACTAAGGCAGAGTTTCTCAAGGAAAGGGCTCTTCGTATGCCATGAGCTATTGCTACTGCTTGCCGTCTTTGTTTGTTCAAGCACTTTACAAGTTCATCATCATTTTCGTTTGTAATCTCGTCTTCCACTTTCTTCTCCTGAACAAAGTAATTGGAACCATTTCAACATTGACACTTTCATCTAACATAAGAAAACGAGAGATAATGGCCCCCTAAAAGATCAAACTAAAATGATTAACTGATCTTTGAGTCATTATATACACTTGAGAAACAAAGAATGGGTAATAGTAATCAGAAAGGAGATCGGCTATATGGATCAACAATGTATCACTTCTTTCACATTTAATTACTGCTGAAATCTTGAAATAATTAGGGATTTTGACAATGAATACCTCAATCGAAGTCCTCAACTGAAACTAAAAGAATGTAGACATTGCAAAATTGCCCTATTTAGGGAGCTCAATACATATCAGGCCTAAAAAGAGTGCAAGTACTGAAACTCTACCCTAGGCATTTTGATAACAAATACCTCAATCAGAGTCCTAAACCAAAACTAGAAGAGAATGAGAAATCAGGTGAAGGAGATAAGGACGCAAATAAGAGAGGAGGCGATTCAAACCATTACGAATGAGAGAAATGGTGGAGCAATTTCGACCTTCGCAAGTTCTGAGTGTGAAGAGGTTAGGAGGCGAGGGAGGAAGCATAGAGACTTCGAGTTAGGTTAAGGCACATCTTCATCAGGAACTAGGGTTTGCAAAGGCAAGGGTGTCGAGCCAAAGCTACGCTTGGAGCTTTGTGGATTACTTGCCACGATGTCGAAGAAGGGGCTTCGGATCCCAAACCATAAAACAATGGCTGCAGTGAAGAGAGGAGATGACGGTGATAAGCAGAGCAATCGAAGGAGAGGGATAGAGCAGACAACAACGGCGAAGGACAAAGCAGACAACGGAGAGGAATTTTGTGGTAGCGACGACAGAAGGTACGAACTTTAGTAGAGAGCAACGGAAACTCCGAAAACCACCGCCAAAACTTACCAAATCTAAACCCCCATTTCTAAATCTCTTCAAACAACATCAAATCTCCCAAACTACCTCTCTAATCTCCAACCAACAAAGTTGTGACTACCCTCGATAGTGAAGAGATCAAATTTGGAAAGCATCGATGAACAATGGTTGTCTATGGTGACTATTTCGCAGAGAATTAAGGCTGGGAAGAAAGAGAGAGTTTGAGGTGAGAGAAAGTTTAGGAGTTACTGAACTGATGAAGAGAGGAGTTGTTGAGCCACTGATGAAGTGAGTAGTTGTTGAGCCACCAGTGAGCTCAAAAGAGGTCGAGTTCGGTCGAGGAGAGAGGGAGAGATTTCATTCCGTGAGAGAGAGAGTTGAGATAGAGAGTTCGAGGAGAGAAAGGGTTTGAAACATATAAATATTTCATTTATTGATGCACGAATCTCGAGACGTGAGGGGGTTATTATAAACTAGTTAATTTTGTATGGGGAAGTTTGCGCCACTTTTTATAAACATATTTCGATTTCGTCTCTATTGCGTCTTTATTTTTGTTTTTAATCTATCTTTATTTCGTCTCTGACTATTTCCGTCTCAATTCCTACTTTAACCATTCTGATTAGAAATAGAATTAAATTTCGTTGCTATTTCCATTTCTAATTTACACTTTTTTGTAGTGTGAGAATTCTACAAATGTGTAAAAGCTTCAAAGATCCATTTATGGATCAAAGCAAGCTTCTTGAAGTTGGAATCTTCATTTTGATGAATCAATTAAGGAATCTTCTTTCATTAACAATGAAGATGAGCCTTTGGTATGCAAGAAAGTTAGTAGAAGCATGGTTGTTTTCGTGGTACTATATGTTGATGATATATTATTCATTGGAAATGACATCCTAACCTTGTAGAGTGTCAAGTCTTAGTTAGGGAAGTGTTTTGCAGTGAAGGACTTAGGAGATGTGGCCTACAACCTTGGTATTAAGATCTTTATATATAAATCTAAAAGGCCGATCGGTCTAACTAAGAGTGTTTATACTGACAAGGTATTAAAGAGGGTTATTATGCAAGACTGTAAAGGAGGGTCGTTGCCCCAATGTCTCAAGGTGTAATTAAGTCTTAGTAAGACACAATGTCTTAAGACTAATGATGAGCGACAACGCATGAATATGATTTCATATGCTTCAGCAATTCGATCTATTATGTATTTCATGTTATGCACTCAACATGATGTATCATACTCTTTCAGCGTAATGAGTAGATATCAGTATAATCCCGACGAGAATCACTGGATAGAGGTAAAGAACATTTTTAAGTAATTGAGAAAGACTAAAGAAGTGTTCTTAGTGTATGAAAATTTGGAAGACGATCTTGTTGTAAATAGCTACACAAATGCAAGTTTTTAAACCGATATAGATGACTTTAGGTCACAGTCTAAATATATGTCTTCTTTGAATGGAGGCTTAGTGAGCGGGAAAAATTTGAATCAAAAAAGTTTGGGAGATTCTTCCATAGAAGATAAGTATATTGCAACGTCTAATGTAGCTAAGGATGCAATTTTGATCACTATAATCATTTGGGGGCATAGTATGGTTTTGAGTATAGCTTACCCTATTTATTTGCATTGTGGCAACAAATGAGCCATAACATAGGCCAAGGAACTGAGATCACACCATTGATCCACACATATACTAAGAAGTTTTCAATTCATTTGAGGAATCATTCAGAGAGGAGACACAAAGATTTACAGAGTTCATATTGAAAACAAAGCTGCAGATCCTTTGACAAAGGCTTTTCCATAAGGGAAACATGATCGTCATGGTAGGTCATTGGGTATTAGACACATGAAAGATTAGCCCTAGTGCAAGTGAGAGATGTTGGGAATCTGCCCTAGGTCAATCTACAAGCATTATTTATCTCTAAATTTTAGTTAATAAAATTGAGGTTTTCATTGACTATTTTATTATAAGTGATTGCATGTTTACCTTATAGTAAGATCTATTTGTATTTGTTGAAATATCATAAATGTCCCAAGTCAATCATTATACTGGGAACTATATCGAATTAAGGCTAATGTGAATCTCGATTGATTGTTATGTAATAATCATACGTATAGGGATACTGAACCGACCCGCTCTGAAAACAACACATGGATTAAATCATAAGTGTTATTCATGATAGGTATATCATATAGTCCTTAGACCTTAATGTTAGGAGCGTGGTAATTTAACACAATCAAACCTTGTCTTTAACCAGACAACTATAAAGATTTTGATTGGTTATCATGTGAAAATATGTGAACGTGTGTAATCAAGATTGAATTTGTCTTTCTCGTATAGAAAGAGAGATATCATTGGACCCCTTGATATGTTATACTCTTAAATGTCCAAGTTCAAATGAACTGATATGATCAATGTAATTTAAATGTTTTCTATCTACCTAAAGATCGAGACTAATACGATTAAACATTAAGGGTAACTCTCCATGCCTTATGTTTAATTAAAGGATACTTCACAACAAAGGAATGCTTTTACTAGATACCTTCTTATGGCTTGTGTACCAAAATGGGTAGTCATAATGCCTTATTTGAGACTGCTTATTACTTGTATACCAAATGATTTTGGTTCACTGCCAATATCCCATGAGCCTATTTAGTCACACACAAACAATGGCTTTACAAAATTTCTATTGGTCTAGAGTAATGAATCTCATGTGATAAAATTCATGCCATAAAAGCCCTTACGATATATTATTTGATAACTTATTAATAGGGGCGTATATGTAATTTTCTTTAACTGCCTAAATATGATTGTTGTATTATGAATAAGATTTTAAGTGAGTTCTTATCGACACATATAAATAGGGTTGAAAGCCTAAAACAAAATAAGATTTTTATTTTTACTATTTTTGAGTTCTCTGGATTTTGATAAAGAAATAAAAACATTTTCAAAATCTATTGGGGCTAGCACTCTAAACTTTGGTCACCATTCGTGTTTTGATTTTTGATAGAGGGCACGCACTTTAATGTCTTGAAAATTGAATAATTAGGGAGCGAAATCATGGATTAAGGTATAATTTACTTTTATAAATCTAGTTTAATTGAATTTGTTTTTGATCCTATTAGGGTTTTTCAATACTAATTTTAATTTCCCTCTACGTATGAACCCTAAAAGCCAAGGGGGGTGATATATCTTATTTTTAACTGAATGTTTGTTAGTCCAGTACAAGTTGTACCCAAAAAATTGAAGTAACTCTTGTAAGGAACACCAAGGGAATGTTGTTACCTACTTATGTCGAAAATGGATGGCGTGTCTATATTGACTACTGGAAACTTAATGTAGCCATAATGAAAGATCGTTTTCCTATGCCATTTATAGACCAGATGCTTGAGCATCTCGTCAAAAAAATCACATTATTTTTGTTTCGATGGTTATTCAAGGTTTCATTAGATTTTGTTGCACCAAAAGAACAGGAGAGGACTACCTTCACCCATCCTTTTGTAACATTTGCTTATTAGAGCATGTCGTTTGGGCTATGCAATGCACCTGCAACATTTTAACAATGCATGGTAGGCAAATCCTCTGACTTTGTCCAGAATTTCATTAAAGTCTTCATGGATGAGTTCATTTTCTATGGAGATTTTTCGATAGTTGTCTTGACAATGAGACCAAAGTGTTATCTCAATTGGAAAGAAACTTATTCTTAATCATGAGAAATATGATTTTATGGTTGATCAATGGATCGTTCAAGGTCACATTGTTTCATCTAGAGGTCCAGATTTCGACCCTGCAAAAGTGGATGTCATTCATACTTTACCTTATCCTACTACTGTGATAGAGATATATGCAATTCTAGGAGATGCAGGTTTTAATAAGTTGTTTATCATAGACTTTCCCAAGATAGCTCAACCCATATGACATTACTCTTGAAATTTATTCCAATTGTCTTTTATGATAAATGTAAAAAGGCTTTCTCCACCATAAAATTGCACTTACCTCAACCCCAATCATCGAAACACCTAATTGGTCACTTCCATTCAAGTTCATGCGTGATTTGAGCAACTACGCAGTAATATCTATATTAAGACAAAAAGTGGGGAAGTAATCTCCTGTGATGAACTATGCATCTGGAACATTAGACGATGCACGAATGAATTACATTACCACTAAGAAAGAACTCCTTATTGTTATTTTTGCATTTGATAAGTTTAGACCATATCTCCTAGATACCGAGATCATTGTCCACTCAGACTATGCAGTTTTGTGTTAACTAGTTTCATAAGAAATAATCTTAGCCTAAACTCATAAGATGGACACTTTTAGTACAAGAATTCAATCTTATTCTTAATGACAAGAAAGGTGTCGAATATCTAGTGGTCGACCATCTCAATCCTTGAGAGAATAGAGAACCAAAATTTACAATAAATGATGAGTTCGTTGATTAACGCGTATATGTAGTATATAATGAAGTTTCATGGTATGTCGACCTTGTCAACTATGTAGTCGCAAAAGAGTTACCATTAGGCTATACAAGTGCACAAAAGCAGAAGCTGGTATACTATTTAAAACATTATATATGGGGTAATCCATATTTGTAGAAATTTTTTGCAGATCAAATGGTTTGCAAATGTATTCCTCATCAAGAGACATACTCAATTTTGTGTCACTTTCAATCATATGCATGTGGAGATCATTTCCATCTACATCTTAATGCTTGGAAAGTTTTGGATTGTACTTTTTATTGGCCCACACTATTCCATGGCGCATATATCTTTACTAAGACTTGTCCAAATGGTCAGAAGTAAGGATCGTTAAGACTAAGAAATTAAATGCCTATGACTAATATTCTCTTCTACCATACTGAGTCTACACCAAATAGTGCTAGTGTGAAGTCAATGACATGAGTCAACTAAATCTTTAGAGATTCTAGTATTGGCTTACAATCCACTTTCGACTGAGTAATAACTTGTGAATAAGTTTGGGGGAAGATGTAAGCCTTATTTGTTTAATGTGCTTAGCCTTTAACACAGCCTAACACTTCCTTGACCTATCAGTAAACCTATAAACCATTAGCCAATAATCTTTTACCTTTCTATTACATTAAATTGAAATGAATATCGGTTTAATGAATTTGATTTGTGTTAATTAAGTTAGTTTAATTAGTTTAACAGATTATAGCTTGATTTAGTAATTTTTTGATTCCCGTTTTAAGTAAGTTAATTAAATTAAAGTTAAAATAATAATAACTATTGGAAAACCTCTTTTTCTTAAGAAACTTGCAAAATCCCTATGGAGGCGATCCCATTTATCAATACTTCAAATAATAAGAATCTACGAGAAACTTATTGTACAAGCTAGAAACATGTGAATAGAAGAGGAGCAACAATATCTTCAAGGGAAGTCAGACTTGAGAAGATAGTGAAACAAATGATGGTTGGGAATGTGAAGGAGAAAACATGGGTTATTTGTTAAGAGCTGATGTATTTCATAGCATGGGTTATTTGTTAAGTGCTGATGTATTTCACATGTTAGTGCCGTCGAATTTTTTAGGATACTAGGGAAGTGATGGCAGCACGCAAATATCCAGAGCCACCTGCAAGACAGTACGATTAGTAGAGTAACTATTGTGGAGGGAAAGATGATAATCCTAACTTTAAGTACGCATCCAGGAACGTTAACTATCAGAACATTGTGTCTTGAGGACGACCATTGCAATACACCTATTAAATTTAGGCAGTTTAAGCAAATTATACATACACCGCCATTAATGAGTTATCATATAACAAATTGTAAGTGTTTTTATGTCATTAGTCTAGAACAGTTAAAACTGCGCAAACCATTCTTTATATCCAACCCAATAGGTTAATGCAATGTTGGCAATGAACCAAAACCATTTTGGTACACAATTCATAAGTGTGCTCTAGCAAAGCATTATGACTACCAAAGTAGCATGAATATCAATATCGATACAACCTAATGAATAACATATATCATGTCCTATTGTCGTGCAATATCCTTTGACATAACATAAGGCATGGAAAGTCATTCTTAATGTTCAATTATACTAGTCTTAATCTTTAGGTAAATTGAAAACATCCAAATGCCTTTAATCATATAAATTCACATTTACTTGGCCATTATCAGTCTATCTTATCGAGGGATCCATTTATATCTCTCTTTATACAAGAGTGAAAAATTTTATCTTGATTACACACCTTCACAAATTATTCACATGGTAAATAATGAAAATCTATAAAATTGTCCAGTTAAAGACAACCTTTGATTGTGTCTAATTACCATGCTCATAATATTGAAGTCTATGGTAATCTCAGGTCGAAGGACTAAATGATATACCTATCATTAGTAGCACCTATGATTTAATCGATGTGATGTTCTTAAAACAGGTCAATCAAGTACTTTATTCCTTAACAAGTAGTCATGATCTTGATATGTTTCCCTATACGCATGATTATCCCATGATCGTTAATAAAGACTCACACTAATCTTAATTCATTATAATTTCTAGTATACTGATCAACCAGGGACATTTAAGATATTTCATCAAATACACATGGAACTTACTATAAGGTAAGCATGCAATCACTTATAATAAAACAACAAATGAAAACCTCCATTTTATTAACTAAAATTATAAGAATGTTTGTAGATTGACCTAAAATACCTACCCTAACATCTCCAATTACACTAGGGCTAATCATTCATGTATCTAATACCCAATGTCCTATCATGACTATCATGTTTCACCTGTGGAAGAGCCATTGTCCAGCGATCTACAACATTGTGTTTTATACGAACTTTGCATATCTTCAAGTCTCTCATCTCAATGATTTCTCGAATGAGATGAAAATTCCTAATTATTTGTTTGGATTGGTGGTATGATCTTGGCCCCTTGGCTCGTGCTATCGCTCTATTGTTGTAACAATACAAAGAAAGTGGCCTAGCTATAGTAAGAACCACAACAAGTTCGGAGTTGAACTTTTTGATCCAAACTGCCTCCTTAACTGCATTGGACACTGCAATATACTGAGCTTTTATAGCAGAATCTACCACAGTTTCTTGCTTCGAACTTTTCTAGCTCACTACGCTTCCATTCAAAGTAAACATATATCTAGATAATGATATGAAGTCATCTATATTTGTTTAAAAACTTTCATATATGTCACCATTTATAACAAGCTCATCTTCCAAACTTCAATAGACTAAGAACATTTTTATAGTCCTTCTAAAGTATTTAAGAATCTTCTCTACTATTATCAAGTAACTCTTACCAGGATCAGACTTATATCCGCTTGTTATGCTTAAAACATATGATACATCAAGTCGAGTGCGTAACATGGAATACATGATAGATCCAATAATAAATGCATATAGAATTGTATTCATCCACTCCGGCTCTTCATTAGTCTTCGGACATTAAGTCTTATAGAATCTTATACCATGAGAAATTAGCAACGATGTTTTTTGTGTTTTGCATACTAAACCTATTCAATACCTTGTTAATATTAGCACCCTGACTTAGACTGATCAACCTTTTAGATCTATCCCTATAGATTTTAATCCCAAGGATATAGGCTGCATCTCGTAATTCTTTCATTTGGATGCACTTCCCTGGCCAATATTTGACACACTGCAAGGTTGGGATTTGATTTTCAAATAGTAATATATCATCAACATATTGTACCAAGAATATAACCGCGCTCCCACTGACCCTCTTGTATAAACAAGGCTCATTTTCATTTTTAATGAAGCCAAATTCCTTAATTGATTCATCAAAATGAAAATCCCAACACTGAGAAGCTTGCTTTAATCCATAAATGGATCTTTGAAGCATGCACACCTTCTTAAAATTCTCAAGATGAATATACCCTTTAGACTGTATCATATACATATCCTTAAGTAACTTTTCATTTAGGAAAGTTGTTTTGACATTCATTTTCCATATCTCATAGTCATAATATGCAGTTATGGCTATTAGAATTCTAATGGATTAAATCATGGATACAAAAAGAAAAGTCTCATCATAATCAACACCTTGAGTCAGTCTGAAACTTTTTGCTACTAGCTGTGCATTATTAGTATGCATATTGCCATCCATGTCAGTTTTCTTCTTAAAAACTCATTTACATCCAATGGTCTTACCACCTTCAAGTAAATCAACCAAATTCCAAGCTTGGTTATCACGCATGGATTGCATCTCAGAATTCATGGCGCTAAGCCATTTATCAAGCTCAAGGCTAGACATAGCCTCCTGATAAGTAGTATGCTCTTTTTAATCCATAAGAAAAACACATTAATATTATCATTAATAAGAAACCCAAATCTTTCATGTTGATGTATTACCCCGTCAGACCTACGTGGTATGGACGTTCAACTACTTCAAGACTTTGTCGAACTCCTAGTGACAGTTGAGTGTTTATTTGTAGTTCTTGAACTTATGCAAGACCTACTTTATTCTCAATGTTGTCTTTTGAAATAAACTCATTTTCCAAAAGACACAATTTTGAGTCACAAACACTTTGTTTTCAACGGGATTATAAAAGTAGTGTCCTCTAGTTTCTTTAGGATAACCGACAAATACACATTAGGTAGATTTGGCTAGTGATTTTTCTAAGATTTTTCTTTGTACGAAAACCTCACAGCCCCAAATCTTAAAGAAAGACAAACTTGGTCATTTCCCAAACTACATCCCATATGGTGTTTTATCAATTGCTTTAGAAGGAACACGATTAAATGTAAACACAGTAGTTTCTAAGGCATAACCTTAAAAGGAAATAAGAAGATCTACATGACTCGTCATAGATCGAACCATATCCAATAAAGTTTGATTTCCCCTCCCCGAAGCACCATTCCATCGTGGAGTTGTTGGGGGAGTTGACTGTGAGACAATCCTATAGTTTCAAAGATGATCATTTATCTCTTGGCTCAAATATTCACTACCTTGATATGATTGAATTGATTTAATAGTTTCACTAAGTTAATTTTGCAATTCATTCTAAAATGTTCGAAACATCTCGAAAGATTCACCTTTTTGTTTCACGAGATACATGTAACCATATCAGCTGAAATCATCAGCGAATGTAATGAATTACTAATAACCACCTCTAGCTAATATGTTTATAGGGCCGCATATATCAGTATGTATTAGACCAAATAAATCACTTGCCCTTTCACTGTATCCATTAAAGGGACTCTTTATCATCTTACCTAGTAAACAAGATGCGCATGTTTCGTATGACTCCAAATCAAATGAATCTAAAATTCCATCGTAATGGAGCTTAGAAATGTGTTTATCATTTATGTGGCCAAGAGAACAATACCAGAAGTAGGTTTGACTCAAATAATTTGACTTGAGTCTTTTTGTATTCACATTAAGAATATGAGTATCTATAGACCTTTTCATTTTAGAATATAAAGACCATTACGCAAATCAACATTCGCATAGAAAACGTCTTTACGAGAAATGAAGCATCTATTATTCGCAATAATGAAATTAAAAACATCCAAATCCAAGCATAAAACATAAATGATGTTTCTACTCAAGGCAAGTACATAATAAAAATTATTTAAAACTAAAACAAGTCTGCTAGGTAAACTTAACTTATAGCATTCTACAGCCAACGCGGAAACCTTTGCTCCATTTCCAACTCGTAGAATGACTTTTCCTTTATTAAGTTTCTAGTTTTGGTGAGACCCTACACATTAATACAAATGTCACATCCACATCTAGTATTGAATACCCAAGAATCAATAGTAGACAAGTTAACTTCAATAACATAAATGCCTAAAGCAGTAGTTGCACTACTATTTTTTTTAAAATCTTATAGATAGAGCTTGCGATTTCAGAACCGATGCCTAGTTGCACGGTAGAAATGATATTTTTCTTTTTTTCTTTTTCCTTATGGGAGTATGAGGTGGAATTAGTATAGGGCTTAACTTGTTAAAAAGGCTTTGTGATAGTCACAACAGCTTTGGCAACTTTAGCTTTGCCTTTGCCCTTTTTTTTAGAGCCTTTCCTTTCTAAACCATCAACACATTAGCAATGGGTTTCTTGACATTCTTCTCTACATTTTTAAGCATTATATGCAACTCTAAGATAGACTTCTTCATGTTATTCATGTTATAGTTCATCACAAATTATGAATAACTATCAAGCAATGAATTCATGATCAAATCCGTAGCCAAGTCTCGGCTTATGGGGAATCCAAGTCAGTTAAGATGGTCATTATAGCCTTTCATTTTCAAAACATGCAGACTAACTGATGCACCCTCGGCCATTTTGTAAGAATGAAGGTTCTTCACTGTCTCAAACCTTTCTTACCTAGCCTACTATTGGAACATTTCCGTTAGCATCATGGCCATGTCGTAAGCTTCCATGTGTTCCATGTCCTTCTTAACTTCAGTAACCATGGCTGCCAACATCATGCATGCAACATCAATTGAGTCATTGATATGCTTAGTTTTGCATCCTTAATAACTCTTAAAGCATTAGCTAGTGGTTCCTCAGGAATAGGATTATCCAGGGCATACAACTTGCATTCATGATTAAGAACAATTCTCAAGTTTCTAAATCAATTAATAAAGTGTATCCCAAACAACTTATCCTTCTCAAGGACGGATCACAGAGATAAGGGATTAGTGTTATTTGAAGTGGCCATATATTTTCAATAACGATTATGCATAAGTTCATTTTAGTATAAAGGAATAGACTCCTACTAAATTAACAACCCTCTTTAAAAACACTATGTTAATTTAAGCGACTAAAATCCATGTTTCAGCTATTTCCAAGACATCTAAAGCATGACACTTTGAATAAGGTTATTTAAGTAGGTACCAGTTACCAGTTACATCATATTTAACTTTTAATTTTTTTTGAGATTATGATATCTTATGTCTTAACATTTTTTATCTCATTTAGTGCCTAAGACCCAAAACCGTGTTGATAGCTTTATGAATTCTAACCATTTTAAACAATAGAGTAAATATTACTTAACTTGCCTTACCAAGATAACATAATACACTCTACGGAGCAGATGCATATTAATGTGATCAAAGCCTTAACAAGTGTTTGAGAATGGATGGCACTTGACCTAAAATCTTGAAGAGAGATTTTATTTGTTTTAGTGATCATAATTAAACAAGATTAATATCATATATTACAATGCTTGAACAATAACTAAACACGTTAGAAAATTTTACTACTATTGACTATAATATGATTTTCTTTGCACTATGAACAATTAACGAAACTCCCGGTGAGTGGTCAGCGGATGGGTGTACAAGGGCAACGCCCCCTTTTTTCGTTTCTTTGGACAATAAGTCTCAATTTCGAAAAATTGAAAATTGCCTAAAATTTTTCAATATTTAGTCAATCAAATTAACCAAAATAACCCCTTATTTTAATTCTGAAAATATTAATTAAAACATTTTTAATTTGCTCGAGCCCACTTTTATCATAATATCTTATCATAATCCAATTGGTGTGTAAGATACTTTGAATCCTTATCCAATTAGAATTTATTATATATCTCACCTATCTTATAGGATTTGTAATTCTTATCCGATTACAAGTGTATCTCCTATCTAATAGGAATACACTAAGGATAACCACAATGAGATATATATAATCAAAATTAATTTCGAAATATTAATCATGCATTCAACACCATAATCATATTAAAATAATCATAGTAGCCTAATTACGATTTCTATCATGGAGACACACATAATTATTGAACAAAAATAATGTATTCGATAATAGAATCACAATAACCTAAACATGATTTCTAACATGAACATATAAAATTCGCATCATTCAATATTAAAAAGATATTTTAGTCAAAATATTCAAAACATGAATACTATCATTGAATTAAATATTGCGTACGTATCAATATACATGAATTCACAACATGCTTTAAATCAAATTCTTCATAACAATTATTACGAACCTATATGTACATGATACACATACATAAATCAAGTTAATGTTTTCACACATATATCATATATACATTAGAGAAAACATGCAAAGGATACCACCATTGCTTCTTCTCTAGGAAAAGAAGTTCATAAATTGCGGGCCTTCCACCTCCACGCGGCAATGCTCCGTCAGGCTTTTTGCCCAATAACTGGTCCGTATGACTGGTTTCGAGTCATGAGGGAAAAAGTTAGCTCTCCTTATCTTTTCGATTGGTCAACCCATTTTTGATTGATTGCTGCTTGCGTGGGCTACGTTTAATAGAACTGAGCCTACGACATTGATACCACTATTGAGTTTTTTAGGTTCATAAGTAGAAAAAAAATAAAATTTTTTTTTAAAAAAACCCAACAAAATCAAAAATAGGTTCCATTAAACTAGATCTATAAAGTAGCCCATAGCTTAATCCGTGATTTTCTTTTGTGGTTGTTCAATCTCCAAGAAGCTCAAGCGCGTGTCCGATATCGGTAATCCATACACGAATCGTGACAACAATTTGGAGTGCTAGCCTAAGAGAGATTCAAAATATTTTTCTTTCCCTACCAAAATCTAAATAACTTAAAATTTGCGAAAATGAAAATCTTATTTCGTTATAGGGTTTCACCCATTATTTGTATGTGTAGCTAAGTCCTCACTTAAAATCCTATTCATAAGAGAACTATTATATTTAGGCAATGTAAGAAAATTATACACACACCCCTATTAATAAGTTATCATATAATATATCGTAAGGGCTTTTACGTCATAAATTTCATCATATAAAACTCATTGCTCTTGACCAATCAAAATTGTGCAAAGTCATTCTTTGTGTACGACCTAATAGATTCATGACACGTTGGCAATGAACCAAAACCATTTTGGTACATAAGTAATAAGCAGTTTCTAGCAAGGCATTATGACTACCCAAGTAGCATGAATATCAAAATTGATACAACCTAATGAATAACATATATCATATCCTTTTGTCGTGCAATATCCTTTGACTAAACATAATGCATGGAAAGTCACCCTTCGTGTTCAATTGTATTAGCCTCGATCTTTAGGTAAATTGAAAACATCCAAATGACAATGATCATATCGATTCACATGGACTTGGCCATTATCAGTCTATCAATTCGAGGGATCAACTGATATCTCTCCGTTGGAGAATGAAACATTCTATCTTGATTACACCTTCACATATTATTCACATGATAACCAATCACAATCTTTATAATTGTCTGGTTGAAGACAACGTTTGATTGTGTCAAATTACCATGCTCCTAATATTGAATTTTATGGCAATCTCAAAACAAAGGACTAAATGATATACCTATCTTGAGTAACACCAATGACTTAATTCTTGTGGTGTTCTCTTAGCAGGTCGGTCCAGTACCTTATTCTTTAAAAGGTACTCATGATCTCGATTCATATCCTTATACGCATGATCATCACATGAGCATCATTCAAGATTCACACTAGTCTTAATTCAGTATAGTTCCCAATATAATGATCGACTAGGGACATTTAAGATATTTCATCAAATACCTTTGGATCGTACTATAAGGTAAACATGATGTCACTTATAATAAAACAACAAATGAAAACCTCCATTTTATCAACTAAAATTATAAGACAAAAAATATTTGTAGATTGACCTTGGGTACATGCCTAATAGATTTTCTCTTAGTAGCAATATTAAGTAAGGACAAAGGCTTCAATTATAGAATTGCAAGCTAGGAATTCAGATATGTCCACTAAGATATTCCAAGCCAGCAATCAAGGGAAGCTACCATTACAGCCTATTTTGAAACATAATACACATATGAATGTTATTTCATTTATCAATACGATTTCAGTTGCTGAAAGTATGGCAAAGCTAGATATAGAAATTATCAAAGCGGAGGAGGAAAACTTAGAAAAGGAGGAAAATGAAATGATCAACTTGGAGAAGCGATGGATGTATACCATCAAACATAAGGTACCATTTTCATCATAGGTTGTAATCTTGAAATGGTTGCAAACATTTTTAAAGATCGCAAATAGTCCTGATACTTGTAAGAGGAATTTATGAAGGCCCAAAAAGTAGTTAAGGAAGTAGAGAAAGTAAAGGCAAAAGTTGAAGTGTCCTACGAACCATTTGAAATAGCAAAATTTGTTTGAAAAAGGGGAGGGGAACTTTAATGTAGGTAACACAAATTTGTTAAAAAAATGTGAGGATCCATATAGTTTTACTGTTTCTTGCATGCTACAAGATATGCATATAAAGAAATCTATGTTTGATCTTAGAGCATCCATTGACATCATTTCATTATCAGCTTTCTTGTCTAGGCGTGACCAAGTTTTGAAACATACTGATCTTGTCATTCATTTAGTAGACAGGTTTTAAATCTGACCACTCAAGATGTTGGAAGACCTAATGTTTGCATCAAAATTTTATTTTTTCCTGACACTTTCCCTTTCATTGAAATGATATATATGTGTCTAATCTCACTTCTATTATGCTAGGCAGGCCATTCATGTAGATGTCCAAAGCCAAAATAGATGTAGTTGGTTGTTGTTCTTACTAGAAAATAACGTAAGGGATAGTTATTTTCCTTTCATGATAATTTGGACTTACTGACTATTGTTTCCATGAATAAATTTTTGCCTTCTTGTAATGATGATTCGCAACACTCTATACAATTCAGTTTAGATAGCTTGAAAAACATGCGCAAAAAGGAATGAGAAAAGAAGAGGAAAAAAGGAATGGATAGAAAGAATCCACAAAATTAGGGTATTAATGGAGGACAACTAGCCTAAGTAAATATATAATATGAAGAAAAAGTATGAACCACTAGAACGTATCCTTATATCATGCATGTTTGGGAAAACAAGTCTGAAAGTAAAGTCATCAATTGTTGGTATAGGGGCATATGAGAATGTTATCTCTTGAAAGCTCTTAAATACAACTAACGTAGATGTCACAGAGTAAACACCAGATAAGATTACATTTCTTGCGATTGGTTTGACAACCATAATTTATGGAATCGCAAAGAGAGTGCCCATAAGGTTTGGAACACTCGAGTTTTTGATAATTTAGTATGTCATAGATTAAAGGATTTGTGACCTCAATACCATGTTGCTTGGGATGAAATTCCTTTACACGGAAAGGGCATGTATTGATGTATACAAAGGTATTATCACATTCAAGATTAACGATAAGGAAGTTCTTTATAGTCATGACATATTGTGCATGAAAGAGGAACCGAAAGTTGTCAAGCAAAGGAAGATAATCAAGCCACCTTGAAATGATAAGAATAAGCTCCCTATTGATATAATTGACTTGGACTCATATTAGTCCGAGAATGTGTTAACATTAGGCCATCGAGGTTAAATACTGGCGCTCTGTGGGAGGCAACTAATTTTTATTTTTCGTAAATTTGATTTGTTTAAGTTATAATAGACTTTTGGCTTGAATAAATTGTTCTAGGTTGAATTAGTTAGTCAATAAAGTGTAATGAAAATTAATAAGTTTCTCTATCCTCTCTGACTATTCCAAAGACTTCATTATGAAAAAGGAAAATTTGGATTGTTTTGCATGCACTGAAGTTCGATTACACTTTTGGCGATGTAATTCATAGCAGGTACAATCTAAATTAATGCATCTGCATTAAATCAAATGCATACACAGGGAAGTGCACACAATGGAAAAAAATTTAGGTTTCAGTTATGTTTTTTTACCAATTTTAAGTCGTTAATTGTGTTATATTTTAGTGTGATATTACAAAGAATTCCAAGACATTTATCTCCATTTATATTCTAAAAACCATTAGTTTTTTTGTATTTTTAGTGTAAGTACTGTTTATTTAACAAGAAAGAGTGATTTCCTACAAAAATCTAGTAAAACGATTGAATAAGGCTCAGTGCCTTCATTGGACAAAACTTCACACCTTCAAAGAAAAGTCAATTGAAACGTTGCGTACGAAACCTTGAGAAGGCCCTAGAAAAAATTAGAGGTAAGACTCTAAGAAGAAGCCCAACACGTCCAAAGTTCCATGAACTGTGCATGCGATGCTGGTGCGGTGCTGGACATATATCGGGACGGAATAGAAGGAAAAATAGTGTATCGTAGCTCCTTCGCTATTATTCTCAGATCCTTGGTGCTAACAATGTATGACACAGGACAAATCCAAAGATAAATGATTTCCTATTTTGTAGATTTGCTAGATTCAGGATTAGATTACCTCTTATCACACTTCTACTATAAATAAGAAACCCTGTAACGAGTTAAAACCCCCTATTTATGTTCTCTTTCACTCTTATCAACTCTTAACTTTAATATCTTGAAAGGAGGGATAAGCTTCTTTTTAGGTTTTGTTCATAGGTTTTTATTTATTTTTAGCATTGTTTTCTACGTCAGTGAGTGGTGAAGTTCCACATTATATACCAATGTGACCGCGTTATATGGATTTTAAGGATTCATGAGGTTTTTTTGCTTTCAATTCCATATTTTTTCAATTATAATTTTCGTATTATTGATTATACTGTGTTTTATGAGGTTTTTGGTTACATCTTTTATTCTCAAGTATTTTCTTTCTCATGGTGTAAGTGCATGTGCACTTTAATTTATCTCAAAAGCTATCGGATGTGATCTTATCACCGCTCGATAAGGTGGATCGCATTAAGTGGCAAATTGGGCCTTGTCTATTTGAAATTAATGTGCATTTGTGTTACTCAGATATGAGAAAGGTAGTGGGTCATGCTAGTTACTACTCAAGATAGGTGTTCTCATAAATTTGAATGATGCTAGTTCGTTGAAAATTTAAGGAGCACTCGGGATTTTGTGGGTCTAGTTAATTTGTGGTTATGTCGCAAAGTAGTTCCATTAGCATGAGGAAATAAGGTGGGGAGAGTCACTATAAGCCTATCTATGAAAATTAGTACCAAAGCAACCATTTAAAACCGACGAACAAATCTGATCCCTCGAATTTGAATTCACATTATGGTTTAGAGTTTTACATTTATTGATTTAAATTTGATAAGCAATAAGTTTTGTTTTCATTGCATTTAATTATTAGTAATTGAGTTTTTTTTCAAGAAATCATGTTTTATTAAATCTTAAAAAGAGCATACAAATCCATTTGGGTTCGACCTCGTAGTTACCTCTCTAAAATCTAAAGTAGTCATTGAATTCGAGACTATTATTGGTGCTTTCGATGTGGCGTAACAATTTTTGCTGCCATTGCTGGGGATTGGTGTTAATCAGTTTTTAATTTTAGGTTTCTTGTTTTATTTTATGGTTGCACGTCACCGACGTTCACTTTTGCATACTATTTGATTCCACTCGATTTGGAAGTTGATTAGATACATAGAAAGATAAACATGGATAACAAAAGGAGGGAAATGTCGGTGGTGACTATGGATGGAAACGGAAGAGATAAGAATACTCAGTTGCTTAGAATGTTAGGTAGAACAACCAGCATAATGCGAGGCATGAATCGAGGCAGGAAAGAGCACTCACATTTAGTTTGCCAAATTAACATCGTAGTCATTACCTTCATGTATCGATTATCCAGCTACCACCGGTCAGTTTGATCTTCAATCTTGGTTTATCCGGAAATTGTCTAATTTCCAAGGGAAAGAGAATTCAGATCCTCCGAAGTTCCTCGTATAATTTAAGAAGGAGGTAGCAGGCATGAAGCCTACTACAGTTGCTGCTGACTTAGTGAGACTATATGCATTTCCCATTTATCTCAATAATGTTGTATAAGATCAGTTGTTTCACTTTCCAACGGCTTCTATCAAGAATTTGAATGTGCAACATAAGAAATCTTAGCCAAGAGGATTACCCAGCTTAGAAAGCATTTATCTCACGTGGTTATGAAAGATGAATCATTTTCAGAGTGTTGGGTGAGATTCAAATGAATGTGTATTACCTGTCCTCAACACAGTCTTAGTGAAATGTCCTTGATGGAAAGTTCTATGAGGGGCTAACATATAATGAGAATAGACGACTCGATATAGTATGGAATGGGAGTCTTGCAGATATCACATCTATAGAGGCTAGGATGTACATCTTGAAAGTAGTTAATCAAGCCAAACTGTATGGTCTGCATAGTGAGAGAAAAGGAGTAACAATATCTTCAGGGGGAAACAGACTTGAGAGTAATATGTTAGAACTCAAATCTATAGTGAAATAAATGATGGTTGTGACAAGGACATTGAAAGCCTGTGGTATCTGTTCGAGGCCAACCAATTTAACTGATTAGTGTCCCTAACACTTTGAGGATACTGGGTAGTTAAAGCGAAAGGCCAATTTTTAGGGCTACCTACAAGACCGTACAAGCAGTAGAATAACTATTATGTAGGGAAGGATAGGAATTCTCACTTCAATTATATAGTTAGAGATCTTAATTATCATAACTTTGTGCTTAAATGACATTCAATGCTAGTACCTTAATAGAATTCGCAACCCCATCTAAACGGTCTTACTCTTTAAGGAATGATGACAATGTTGACTTTGTCTCAGCAGCAATATGAATCCAAAACCGATGCTTCAATTAAAGAATGGCTTGCTAGGTTTTTAGATATGTCTATCCAAATAAGCCAAGCCAATATTCAGGGGAAGCTACCATCATAGCCTATTTCAAACCCTAATGCACATGTGAATTTAACCTCACATATCAATGCTATTTAAGCAACTAAAACAGGGGTGAAGCTTGAGATAGGAATTGCTAGAGTAGAGGAATTGGAAGATTAAAAAAAAGAGGAAGTTGAAAGGATCAACTTGAGTAAGGAATAGATGTATAACATCAAGCACAGAGTACCATTTCCTTATAGCTCATATCTAGAAAGGTTAGCGAACATTTTTAAGGATCCCAAACATTTCGAGGACAAAAAGAGCAAGCTAAGAAACTGAGGAAGTAGTTTAGAAAGTTGAGAAAATAAAGCCAAAAGTTGAAGTTCCTTATGAACCATTTGAAAAAACTGTTGAAAGAATAAGAGAACTTTTTATGAGAATAACACAGATGTTCCAAAAGAGTGCGAGGATCCAGGTATTTTTTGGCATTTCTTGCACGCTAGGAGATATACATATAGAGAAAGATATGTTTGATATAGGAGTGTCCATTAACATCATTTCATCGTTCGTTTTCTAGTATATGTATAACGAAGCTTTGAACCATGCGGACTTTATCCTTCATTTTGCTTATGATTCTTCGGCACCACCAATCGGGATGTTGGAAGACGTGAATTTTCGCGTCAAAAAATTAGTTTATCAGGCTAATTTCCATATCATTGACATGAAAGACATACATGTGTCCAATTATACCATCGTTCTGCTAGGTCGGCCATTCAAGAAAAGGGCCAAAGCTTAAATAGACGTATTTAGTGGTTACATTTCATTAAACATGATATTAGGTTCATTTCTCTTTATATACATGCCTATTTGGACTTACCTACTAATGTTTCCGCCATGTACATTGATTTACCTTCTTTTAATAGTGATTTGCAAGATTTAATAGAAACCTTCTTAGACAACTTGAAGACGATGGATGAAAAGGAATGAGAAAAATTTGAAAAAGTAGGGAGAAAAAAAAAAGAATACCCAGCAGTTGGGTATCGATGGAGGACAGCAAGGCTTGGAAGATATATACTATGTAACAAGAGTCAAAAGCACCGGACAACATCCTTGTATGATGCAGGTTGAGCATAAAAATGGAACAAAAAGTTGTCAGGAAATGGAATAAAGTTAAAGTGTCAAAAATGGATTAGAAGAAGCCGCCAACTGAATTGATTTACTTACAATATGGATAGTTTGATATCGTGGTAAGGTTGGGCGATCGAAGTTAAATATCCGCACTTTATGGGAGGCAGCCCATATTTATTTTTCATGAATTTGATTTATTTAAGTTTGAATAAATTTTCTAGGTCAAATTAGTTAGTTGAATAATGTGTGATGGAAATCGATGAATATCTCTGTTATTTTTTATCTTTGTAGATACTTTATGGCGAAAATAGAGAACTTGGGTCGTTTCGCGTTCACCGAAGTTCAAATGACTTTTGGCGATGTAATTTAACGCATGCATAACTTAAATTAAAGCATTTTCATTATATCATATGCATACACAAGGATGTGCACACAATGAATAAAAAGAATATAAAGTTTAGGGAATCAGTTCAATTATTTAGGCCTACAATTTCCCTGTGTCGTGTGGTAAAATGTAGGCCACTACATTAAAATTAGATATGGAATAGTCTATTAAACTTAGGAATTTTGTAAAACTCGCCGCAATTTCCTAACGCCTCCAAAGCATCGTCATGATTGAACATTGAGCATTGGGCATGATTTCCCATTTTTAAAACCTTTTTCTTCCCCAACATAATACCCTACCAACTTACCAACCTAAAACACACCTCCAACCATAAATCCATCACTCTTAAGCTCCAATATAACTTATTTTCGATTCTCCATCAAGTGGGGATCATTTTAAGCCACCAAATGTAGAGATTAGTGAGCACCCTAATGAAGATGCTATTTAGGAGTTGAAAATTCAGTGATCCCGAAGCATCCATTACGCATAGAAAACCCCCTTAGCTCTTGGGAACTCATTCATATATAGGTCACGCCCCGAACCTTCCTAAAAGTTGTCAATTTTATTGGGGTGTTCTCCGGCAAAATTAGGCAAAATTTGTCTTCTAAGATTTAAATTGGTCTCTATAACCATATGGATTTTGTTTGTGAGAGTGTTTATAATGGTTCGGATAATTTTTTGTGATTAGCTTTGAAAAATCCCATTTTTTTTTATAAAACGCCTTTGTTCCTAGAAAATTTGAAATTTCATGTCTAATTTTTTATTTTGAATGATCCATTGAATTTAAATTGATCAATGTAGTGTGAATTAAGTTTGGGAGAAAATGTGGGAGTTGTTATCAAAATTTCAATTTTCGAAGTTTTTATTTTTGTTGAAAATTCATTGATATCATGGACACTTTTATTTAAATTCAAATCAGGGCTTGATTGTGCATGTACATGTGACTCGATGAGTTAATTAAAATAATTTTTGCATTAATTTGGATTGATTTGAAGTTTTGTATGATTTCGAGACTTTGAAAATGGTATTTCATTGGGTTTTCACAAAACATTGGTGGACTTGGATTTCGAAAGCCATAAGCCATTTTAAGCAAACTTTTATGTTCAAGTTTAATATTTTTTGTGTTTTTTGAGTATTATGGAATGTTATCCTAGTTATTTTTGCACTATAAACTTCATAGAGGTTATCGTGTGTTGATGCTATTTTGTTTGTGTGCTATGGAGATAGGAGAATGTAGTGGTTTTTTAGGTCCTAATAGGAGGACGAGTGCGCGATTACCGCCATTTGTGGCTCGAACCCACCCACCTAATGCACCCAGGCCTTACGACGAGTTTTTGTTTGTGAGTGTCAAAGCCCAAAAGATATATGACTATGATCGAAATAAGAAAAAAAAGTAATTCTTTAACTAAGACGAGAGTAAAAGTATAGAAAAACACAAATTTAAAATGAGAGTAACTTTGATCATCCGAGAGCAGGGATGGGAGTTTTTCACTAGAGACTATCAAGCCTTAACCAAGCATCCGCATAACCTGAATCTAAATTAGGGATGTGAGCAGTTAGTTTGTGAGTTCTATGTGAATGGACACATTACCTGACTTGAAAATAGGGTGAGGGTGAAATGAGTGATGGTTAGCTATACTCCCGATACCATTAACGCCTATTATGGCCTACCTACTTTCGATGACTTATGAGGGTTTAGCTTACCACACCAGAGATTTTTTGACTCTCATACCCATATATGATTGTCAAAGCATCTCTGACTTATTTCCCCTCATCATGATTGGGTTGATTCCACCTTTCAATACCCCAAGCATCTAATTAAGACATATTTTGGGAAGACTATTAATGTATGGTCCTACACATCCCCGATGTGCATAGCTAGAACATATTTGGGCTCGTGTCGGTCTTATCGATGTAGGGCATATCAGTCATGAGGTTATCAATGAGTAGATGACCAAGTTGAAGAATGCGAGTCCAGCCTATCCTCTCCTTAACACTGACCTATGCCATCGGGCAAAAATCCCTCTCGCCAGTTTATAATTTGATATTCCACCCTAGCCTACCATACAAAGTGATGAAATCTTTGAGTTTGGTAAGCTAGAGGAAGAGGACGATGAGGATGAGGATGAGAGAGCATATGAGAAGACACAGGCAGTGACATGGATTTAGCAATAGCAGCAGCAGACCTAGACTAGGAGAGCCTTGAGTATGAGGAGAGGAGAATATTTGTTTGCACCACCACCACCAAAACGATTACCCGAATAGATGTCAAATGTGGATTTGATTCTCCATAATTCGATGGAGATTATTCATTTCTTGTACAATAAGCAGATAAGGTATTCATAGGTCCATAATCACCATAACGAGCTACCTCCTTCAATTTCAAATAGTCCTTTCGTCATACTCTTGGGCTACTAGGTTTACTGGGAATGAGGAGGATGGAGCCATTTTTCCTAACATTCTTCACATAGAGTGCAGACTTTTTACCAGATTCCAAAAGGACTCCATAATCGAGTGCACAACAGCAATAAAACTTTAGTTATTCTAAGAGTTGATTTTATTATCTCTTTATGTATTTGAGAGAGGAACTGAGAGACTTGGTACTAACTTTATTTTGTAATACATTTAGAGGAGATACAATATGATGATGATGATGTAATTTTGCAATACCACTACGTAGCACATCATTTGGATATATTTTCATTTTTCATATATTTGCTTTATTTCAACTCATTCATTCCATTTTCCTGTCTTCCATTATTATATTTCACTTGTTCTTTTGGAATGTGTATTGGTTGTCGTACTTTCTTGAACCTTGATGAAAAGGTTCATGATATGTTTGGGGGTTTGTAGGTTTGCATATGTATAAAATGCATGAATAAACCATATGTAACGGATTCATAGTAATATCTTAGCAACTTTTTAAACTTTTTTCAAATTTTATGGCGAAATATAGGTAATAAGGTTTCAATTTGTTTTTAATATTGATAGTTTGGTACGTGGTTTAAACTTTTTCAAATTGTGAATTATTTCTTTTTCTTTTTCCAGTCGTTGTTTTGAGCTGAAATAAATGCCTAATTCTAGCTTAGGATAATGGTAGACAATTTGAGAATTCGAATGTTGATTGATGTTTCTATGAATGGATGAAAACTTAAGTAGACTTTAGGTGAAAACTTATTCTTATGATTAGTCTACCATATCGAGTCTACATCTAAGAGTGGTAGTCTAGAGTTAAGGACAACAGTCAACAAAATCTCTACACATTCCAAGAAAGATTTGCAATCCATTTAAAACTAAGTAATAACTTAAGGAAAAGTTTGGAGGAAGATATAAGCCTCATTTGTTTAAAGCTCTAAACTTTTAACCCACGTATTGATAAGTCATAAATTATACAAGTGTTATGAGACATTTTAGCATCTTTTATAAGGAAAAGTCTCTAAAACATGGTCCTAATAGCTTATATTTGTCTATTTAAAATTTTTAAGGTGTAAAATAGAAATTAGGGCAAAAATTTGTGTAAAATGCTTATAAGATAGTCCTATGTTGGATTTACATAAAAAAAACGTATTTCACAGATCCCGAGGTAGTGAAGCGGGGCCTATAAGGCTGATGTGATGTGTGATGATGTGACAGTGCGTAATTAGAATATATGAAGAAATAGAGTAAAAAAGGAAGAAAGTGAAGGAATCGAGTGTGTGGAAGTGGTACACAAAGAATCATCATCAAGTGAAGGAAAACTTGGATTTTGCACTAGTAATTCTTAACAATTCTTGATGTTTAGGAATCGCAAGACAAATTGGTGAAACTGGTTATCTTATAGTTACAAATTTTATTAGCGATTCCACTAAAAGAGGAATCGTAGGACCAAATTTCAAGGATTTTAAATAACTATGAGTTTTTTGAGTTAGTTTGTGATGTTTACTACCAAAAATACTATAAATAAGAACCCTAGGCTTCGAGACTTTAGAAGAATCAAGTATTCAATTAAGAGGTATTTTTATTCATGTCTTTCATTTATCTTATTGCAATTTTATTTATGATCATAAGTTAGTAGTTATTTTATCTAAACAAACTCCAAGCATGAACTAGAACCGTTTTTTAATGTAGTCCCGATGAGAAGATTTTGTACTTAATACTTTAAACAAATCTTATTCTTTGATTCACTGATTTGATAATTTTTTATTTGCAAATTGCAATCATGAACTTTGCATTGCATGCTTAGTTACAAATGTGTATTGTGACATTTAGATTCATTATCTAGTTTAAAGTAGTAACTAGGATCGTTTGAAAGGAAAAAACCATTCAAATGTCCTACGCGATTTTGAAAGCTGAGTCTTATGTTGAAGTGGCTTTTCGAAGATATTAGATTTAGCAGTTCAAAGCTCAATAAAATTAGAATGTGGTTTTTCCACCAGTATAAGGGAACAAATGGCTCGGTAAAGGTTGTTTAATTAATTATGATTAGAGTTTCATGATCTCTCATGGTTTGTAAAATATGTTTATGGCTATCGAATTGAAGTAACATGTTTGGATGTAAAATAGGTCGACATTTCATGTTTAGGATGTTAGTATAGATGTTTATATATATTATTTTCCATATAATTGAATTGCTTTGAATTTAGTGGCTTTGATTTGTGTTAATTAAGTTAGTTAAGTTTGTTTGTTGATTTCTATATTTAAAGATTATCAATTTAAATTATGGTTTACTATTAAATTAAAAAAAAATAAAAAATATAACTTTTTTTCTTAATGAATTTGCAAAATTCTTGTGGAGACAATCCCACTTACCACTACTACTACAAAGTTAAAAGTACAATAAACGTGGAAAACTTATTGTACATGCTCGAAACATGTTAGAAAGATATACCTTGTCTCATGTCATGTGACTAGAATAACCACCGTCGAGATACCAAGAGTCTTGTTTTGTTAAAGATTGCAGTAAATGAGCTATCATAGATTTTATCAATGACTTTGGTTTCCAACAACCATTGCGATTGACACTCTGCTTCTTCTTTTTAAGCTTTTTGACTTTCTAAGATTTCAAAGCATCTAAAATCACCTTGGTCAAATATATAATATCTTATCTCAATAATCATAAGTCGAAACAAATTTAGCAATAGCAGCATCTGACAAAACTATATCGAAAAGATTTTGTAGTAACTGGAATTGCCTTAAATGTAGAAGGATCTAACTTAGAAATCGCAACAACAAACTTGACAGTAGAACCACTATTATTTTTTAACTTGCGAATTGAACCACCAGCCTTTACGTCATTCTTATAGTGATCAGTTAATGAAGAAGCCTTCATGAAATAAGTAGAAACAAAATCACCAAAATTTCCATTTTTGTAACTAAGTCCCATATGATCAAGAGGACTTTGACTAATACTCAAAAACGCATTAAGTATGGCTTTACTAGAATTTAGCTTCTTGATGGAATGTACTGCTTTTTGCAACTTCTGTTTTATCACTATTAATTTAGTGTCTATTGCTAATAATATAAACTTCAAGTTTTCAACTTCAACATCACTATTGTGGTACTCAATCTTGACAACATCAAGTTTTGTCTTTAAAACATCATTTGACTTTTAGAGTTCTTTCCACTCATTATAAAGTGCATCATAATAAACACGTTGATAATCCTCAAGGCCATCATCTTCATTAACTATAATTGCCTCGATTGTAGTAACTGACTTTGGAACTATAACATTTTCAGGATTAGCACTAATAGTAATAAGGGATTACTAAATCTCATTTGTACCTGGACTTGAGAGTATTATGTGAAAAGCAGAAACGTTTGCGGTCTTTCTTGTTGTCTCCTCGTCATAATCGATATCACTATCAGCATTATCAACATCATTATCACTGAAATGACAAGATAATTTCTTCATCTTTTTAAGAGTACTAGCAAATTCACTTTTAATATATCAAAAACCTCCATATTCATGACATTAAACTATTTTCCTTTTAATTTTAAAATCAACTTTATGTTTCGATTGCAGTAAGTGTTTTCCTTCGTGCTTCTCCACTCCAACTTGTAAAGCAATACAAGATTTTTCCCTAAAGAAAACATGTTCATCTTTTAAGGCTGCAAAGATCCCATTAACTCATGAAAAGACATTATTTTAATGTTCGTGCCCTCCTAAATTGTTGTAACCTTCAACTTGAATCTTATCGAAAGAGCACGCAAAGCTCAATGAACAAGCAATTCATTATAATACTTCTCCTCATGTTGGTATGCCTGATATGCAATGTCACGGGTACGACCATTGAAAGAGGCGATGTCCTCATTCTCCTCCATCATTAATTTATCTAACATAAAAGCCAATTGATGTAATTTAGAGATTTTAACTGCACTCATACCTTCAAAGACAGTTTTAAGTATACTTCAGGCTTGTTTTGTTTTGGAGCATGTTGTAATAAGTTTGAATCTCAGAGTATCTACAACACTAAAGATGGAGTTAATAGCTTTAGAGTTTTCAATATGTTTTTTTTTTCTCCTTAGCAATTCATTGATCACCAAGCTTTGGTATTGCATTGTTGTCACCGTTCATCATAACACGGGCTACATATTCCTTATCGATCATCTCCCACGCTGTGTCATTTGAAGATGATATAAAGTGTATCATCCTAGCCTTCCAATAGGTATAGATATTTCCTTCAAGTAAAGGAGGATGCGTGATGCAACCACTTTCTCGACCTTTTATAAGCTTCAACTGCAATAAATCATTGCTAGAACTCATGGGAATAAACCTCTCCAAAATCTCACTCTTCTACGTAGGTAGAACTAAAAAATAATAAAAATTCTGATACCACTATTAAAAGTTTCGTTAACCCTGAGTCCGGTATCATTGATGAGTCTTTCATAGCAACCAATAACATATAATACAGAGAAAAATAATGGAATGATGCAAAAATGCAGTAATGGTGACTACACTAAACAACATGCGGAAAAAGAAAGCAAAGGCAGTAAACAGAGAAAAAGTTTAGCACTAATGAACACAAAGAAATCGGTAACGCGGTTTAGCAAATCATGCCTAAATCTGCAAATAATCCACTATATCAATAACGTTTACAACCTCTCTAATGAACCTAGCTTTCTCTTAAAACTGATATTAGCAATCTAAGAGATGCCAAAAGTAATTACAAAGTGACACACACAAAGTGACATACATTAGATGTTTGTAGGAACACATCCTAACCCATTTTATAACCAGAAATTCAATCCTAACTAGAATACAATTTAGAATCCCACTAATTTATGTAGATGTTGTCAAAGATATTGACTTTGATCTTCACTTGTAAATAATATTAAATGTTTTAGTAGTTCAATTTAAATAAGAACTACTATCATGTTTTATCTTCTTGAGGAATAAGTTACGTATGGATTGGATGTTTAATCCAACACGTCAAGCACCTCGATCTCCTTTATTATTGGAGTTGTGAACGAATAACAATTACACGTCTCTTTGAAGCATGTCAATTTTAAGCACCTCAAGTACATCTCGTTCAAAAGTTCATATTTATCTTATTCTCCAATTCATCTCTTAATTGTAGTCAAATACAAATAATCCAATCACATTAAGTAGCTCGATATCCTTATTGTATTATAACTACGAGCAAGCATGTCTCTATCATCATTAATGTAGATGAGCTTTAAATAGGAATCGTAGTTGCGGTAGAATACTTTCAAATAATTAGAGTTCTAGACAAATAATGACAACAATTAAATATGTCTATATACTGCAAGTAATATATGCATAGAAAAAACATATACATTTAATGAAGTAAAAATAGAAAATGAGAAAAAAGTTCAAAAGAAATAACAAGTTGAAGACACTTCAAATGAAAATAATGTAACTCAAAATGAAGATTTAAGCAAGCAGAGAATGGGAAGAATATTAAGGAGCTGAAATACTTTAAACTTAAAAAGAAAAAAAAAAGTCAAGCTTAGGGCCTATGAAGCTTAATTATCCCAGAGTTATACAACTGAAAATAAAAATTAATGGGCATTGGTACTTTAGAGCTGAATGAGATACAATTTGTAATGCAAATTTCATACATATGCATTTCTTTCTACACACTCAATTAAAGTTGGATGCACTTGCTTCTCAACGAGTTTCTTTATAGGATGGTACTTTAATTCAACTAATAGGTGTGGTCACGAATGCGCTGGTTAAAGTGAACAAAAACATCGTATCCATGGACTTTTTGGTCATGCCACACTTCACTAATGAAGATCCTCCTTTAATGTTAGGACAAACTTTCTTAGCCACTTCTCAAGCTATTATGGATATTCTAAATAAAAAAAATCACTTTAATGATTAATGGTCGTGCAATCACTTTTTGGAATGGCACTAGAGTGGAAAATCCAAAATTCAAGTTAAGAGATCCAACTTAATTTTGGGATGGTTCACTCATGCCAACCACGGTAAATGAAAGCTCTTGTTGGGAGACAACCCAGCTTTATTATATTTATTTTATTCATTATTCTAGTTTAGCTTACTTTAGTTTACTTTAGTTTACTTTAGTTTTTTTTCCTTTATTTTAGTAATGAAACCATTTTTTCAAATTACAAACTTCATTTATTTATATATTTGACCTTCAATTAAATCTTAATTAACATGATTAGAGTAATTTTTGAAGAAGTTGATTACCTGCTAAGATTTTTGTGTTTTGAGACTTGGCTGGAAATGAAAAATCTTACTTAATTTACGACAATAGTAGCAGGTCTTTAAACAGTAGCTGAAAGACTAGATTATATTTTCACCATTTCGTTTATTTTACCCTTAATTGAAATAATTTGGGCTCGCAAAATTTAATTGAAAATCTTAAGTCAATTGCTTGATTAACCAGTTCATACTCTTATTGTGTTTTGGTTTCAAAGTTTTTAATGTGAAAGTTGAAAAACATAGTTTATTCTCTCACTTTTTCACTTCAATTGAGTGTTTAGCTTAGTTTAATATGGTACTTTTGTATTCTTGTATTGAACATATTTTCGAAATTTCAACTCCGAGGTACTTTTAAATGAGCAATGGTTGATTTGTTTTTTATGACCTTTAAGCAAGTTTGCATTATTCACTCGCATGTTTGTTTATTTATTTAATTAATAAAATTATTAATTAGTTACATATCTTAATCAAACTTTCGTATTTTTAGTAAATGCTGCCTATACATTAGTTTTTTCGGATATGTATATGTTAAATATGAAATAAATTTGAAAAATAGTAAAATAGGTGTAGTGATTCCTGAGCGATTCTAACTAACAATAGGAGTCACTGGTCGAATTCATATAAAAAACTAGCAAATTAATTGAAAATTTGAGTACGTCGAATCCTTAGCGATCAGCCATTTCAAAGGAATCGCTACTTAGAATGCTAGGCCACTGCACCTTTGCCGGGCCACTGCACCTCATAACTCACTCATTCTCCTAGTGATTCCCCAACGATTCCATTTTACACGTGAATCGCTGGGCACGAATCAGAGTTTTTAAAATATAAATCCAAAATCGATATAAATAAATCAGTTCACATCGTAAACCCTTACACCCTTCAACTAGGAAATCAAATTAGTGTCTAATTCAACTTTTCAAAGCCATATTATAGATTATTTAAGTAGTTCCAACATCGATTAGGATTACTATATGGTTTATATGGTCTATTTTTGTATGAATTTCAACTTTTTGAATGAATTCCAAATTATTCATGATTTTGAAATGTCTATGACTTATGAATAGTTGCTATATTGTTTTAAATTGAATGGTGGTGATTAAAGTTGATCACTTGATTTTTTGATAATTTGGATAAATACTTGAAACTTCTACCCGAAGTGTGATTTTCAACTAAAATTATATAATAAAGGTTGTGCTTGACTTAATAGTTTTATGGAAATGAGTTTGGGGTGTGTTTTATTTTAGTAAGAATTTAATTTATCACAAGATTGTTTCTCGTTATGAGACGATGATGTTTGGTAACTTATTATTGTCATATAGTTCGTTTATTCTTTAAGAGGTATATTTCTTTTGTTGAAAACTTGACTTAATCTTTAAACTTTGAGGACGAGGTTTGAAATAAGTTTGGGGGTTTAGGTGAATTGGTGCATAAAGAAGTAAAGTATGGAACACTAGAGAGGTAGTGTAATGGATCAAATTTTTAATAGTGGACTTGGTCCATATTAAGGGTCATCGACCCATGAAGTGGCTTTAGAGCGGATACACAAACCCAACACTCGACACGAAGAACAAGTAATATATAGTTTTTGGTATGATGTATGCTTGGGGCATTGTATATGTGTAGACAAAGTAAGTCACTCCTATTTGTGTATCGTGGACAAGATTTGAGCAAGGACACACCTTGAAATTCGTGTTGGTGTGAGACCAGGGTAAAGAGTGATGTGGTAAGTTGATTTAAATTTAGTGTAACTTAAATAATAGTATTAATATGGCTATAGTTGATTTTATATTAAATGTAACCTAAGTTAGTATGTTAAAACATTATTCATTGATATTTCTCGAGATACGTGTTGGCAAATCAAGAGACTAATTGAATTTCCTTTTGGTTTTAGTTAGATGGAGATAGTGGAGAGTTAGTATAAATTATGTCAATATGTAGACCATTTGATTAATCTCGGGATACGTGTCTACATAAAGATTTGTGGCTAATAATCAATCTTATCTATAATATAAAAGATTTTAATGATCGACTCATGAAACCATTTCATTCTCATTTCTAAAACTTAGAGAAGAAGTAATGTTTTGGAGAAACAAAGTTAGAGATGAAGATTGAGAAATCAACATGTGAAGTTGAAGGAGTTGATCAAGCAAGGTGTTCATCAACTCGATAAATCTACTTTCACTATTCATTTAGTTTAATTTGGTGAATTCATGAAAAATATGAAGGTTGGGATGTTCTGAAGTTGTGATGGGTGTCTTTGATCTCTAAAAGTGTGGTACAAGAGAGCCCAAGGTGTTGGAGTTAGCCATGTATGTAAAAAACTTAGAATTTAAAGTGCAGAATTTTGGGATTCCCTGCAATTAGCACCCTAAGTGTGCTTTCTAGAGTGCTACCTGCGTGTAGCACGCTAATTAAGTTAACTAGCGCTCTTAAACATTCCACCAAGTGCGCTAGATGCTCTAACAACACAAAATTTGCAATTTCCTAACTAGAACCTAAAAACCTTAAACAAGTTTAACATTTTCACTGAGGGTCTAAACACATGGTAAAACATGTCTAATAGTACTAGGAGCGTAGGGAAAAGTCTCAGAGGTTCAGGTATGTGTTTCAAAGTATCACGAGCCTGAATTAGATAAGAAATTGGCATAGAGGTTAAGTAATTTGGTAATGTGTTTGTGTATCTATAATTATCGTTGTATAATGAATGTATGTATTGTGAAATGTATCTCTTCTTATGTTTGAAAATGTGGATAAATGTCTCTCAGTGTTACTTTCTACACTACTATATTTACCACCCTTTTTATGACAATGGGTACACATCCATTGAGTAGCAGATCAGGCAAGCGGAAGATGGATGACGACCTCTTAGCCTTTGGAGTTACTATTACTTCTGACTTCATAGGTTTTTTATTTTGTTGTACAACATATATATGTCTTCTTTATACTTTTCAAGTTGTATGTATGGGATGAGAGATAATATACTGACCAGACACATGTTGATATATAGTTATCACCATTTTGTTATATAAATGCATGTGATTGTTGTTTCGTGGTTTTCATACTTAGGTTTTATAGGAATGACTTCCGCATAGTTGTCAAGACTACTGCGCAACATAATAAACTATAAAAAGTTTTAATTAACTCTGAAATACTATTTAGTCATGAGAATGGTGCAAGGTTTATTAGAAAGGCTTACTAATATGTTATTAAGTTCTACTTGGCTCAAAATAGGGCTTAATGACGGGATTGGGCCGGGTAGTGCCCTAGATTAAGGGGAGGCCGTCATAAGTAAATATTATTTGTTTAGTCAAAGTTGACTAAAATTTTCAAATTTTCCATGATACAGGTAATATTTTTTCACTTCATATCATTTTATTTAGTTAGGAATATGAATTGAATATAATTTTGATTTAAATAGAGGTGATATATTTTTATTACCCATGAAAATAGAAAAGTTCATGATATAAAAGAATTGTTGTACCCTATTTGACATAACCTAGATTGTGCATGCACTAGTAGAGTATATAGGGGATTGATTGCTTTATGTTCGACATTATAACGGGTAGAAGATCAAAACAAACTGGCAAGATGAACGACACAGTTTTCCTAAGAATCTTGTTATACAAAAATTATTGATCGTGTATTTTATATGTATGTATTGAAAAGAACGTATGCCACAATTGAGAAGAAAAATAGAAAATAGCCAATAAACTTTACTTAGTTGGAAATAATACTTCCCTGACTATAGTGCAAGTGCGGAGAGGTAACAAGATTTTTTAAAGAAAAAATAGAGGGACCCACATATTCTATAGGAAATGGAGCAGGGAAACTAGTGGCAGTAAAAATGAGAGAAATATTCTTATAAAAATAATAATAACTATATCCAAAGAAAATAGGGCATGGAACCGTAGGTATACCATATGAAGAAAAAGAATAAATATATTTGTGAAGTAAGAAATAGAAAGAAATAGTGATATATAAAAATAAAAGGATGTTGATGAAGAACTCTCCATACAAAAGATTAAACTCGAGTGGTTATAGCTAAGTTGAGTAAAGTATATCTTATTCCGTCATTCCAACAAATGGGTATGAATTATGATTATTGGTGAATAAAATTCTTATCAACTTTTATTATAGTGATATTTTAAGTATTAGTTGAAAATGAAGTTGATTTGGTAATTTTTTATCATGGATTCTATATTAGTAATTGTAAGTTTGATGCTTGTCGGTAGAGATTGAGAAAACCTATTAAGTGGGTTAACCTTGGTGATTGGTTTAACTTTGAATCTTGAAGTGTAGTGCATAACAAGAAGTTGAGTTGTGAAATAGGGGGTTGTTCTTTACATCTTTCTATTCTATCATAACTTTATTTTTATGAGGGTGATATGTTTTTATCAATTGATCATATCTGTTTCAGAAAAAAAGTAAATAATTATGAAACTAGAATAAGGAATGAAAAGAGAATATGATTGAGAATATTCCTTTGCTAAAGATAGCAAAATCATTAATTTGAGGGTATTCTATAAGTCATAAATTATACACATTTTTTGAGACATTTGAGTATGTTTTATAACATAAAGTCTCCAAAATATGGTCTTAATGGCTTATATTTGTTTATTTCAAGTTTTAGAGCTATATAGTTAAAATCGGGAGCGAAAAAGGTGTCAAATGCATACATGATAGTCATATGTTGGATTTACATCAAAAAATGTATTACACGGATCTCGAGGCAGTGAAGCAGGGGCCACAAGGCTGATGTGACATGCGATGACATGACAGTGTGTAATCGGAATATATGAAGAAATGGAGTAAAAAAAAAATTAAGGATTTGATCGAGTAGAAGTGGTACGAAAGGAATCCTTGACAAGTGAAGGCAAAATTGAATTTTTTTTCACTAGTGATTCCTGATGTGCAGAAATCGCTGGCCAAATCGGTGAAAATAGTGACCTGGAAATTATGAATTTTCTCAGCAATTCCACTCAAGAATCGTGGGGAATTGATAAGTCGGTATTTATAGGTATTTATTAGTCTATTTTAGTATATTTGATTATTAAAAGTATTTAAAATATATATTTAATTATATTTTTTTAGTCATTTTTAGGTGAAACGGAGTGCGTGGGTTGAATTCGTGGTGGAAAAATACTCAAAATGGAGTATTTACTTGCAGTGATCGGATGCCAGATAGTTTGCCTTGAAATATGTATTGCGCGGTGGGTCGAATAGCAGACAGGGTGTTCCGGCTAATCAAAGCATGCCACATCAGCGAGAAAAGCTCCTCTGGACCAATCAGACGCTGACATGTGGACGTCTAAGAAAAAGCACGTCGGATTTCCACCAATCTACCGCAGCCACGTCACTAAGACGAGGCACCGCCACCAATCACGGTCCGCCATGTGTTGCCACGTCATCAGAGAGCCACACCGCCTTATTTCTCCACGTTTCGGGTTCCATCGATCGGCCTCGAGATGCGAGACAGCACACACTCCCAGATTTTCGCGACTCGCGCGATTCTCTCCGCTCCAGCATTGCGCCACGTGGCTAGCTCTAATTCGTCCAGCGCGTCATTAACAGGTGTCTCACCCAATTCGGAAGCGCTACGTGGAGATGAGCCAGCACACACAAAATAGAAAGCGCGGATTTTTGGGGAATTACGCGGTGCCAAATCAGCGGCAGTGATAGAGGCCGTTCAATCCTTTGCTGACAAGTCAGCAAGACGCAGAAAAATAAGCGAATAGCATTTTGACACGTGGCAGACTCAGAATTTTGATCTAAAAACACCCCTACGATGCTCCTCGACGCACGAATCACGTACCTTACCCCTAAAATCAGTATTGGAATACAATTTGGAGGATTTTTATATATTAGAAACCTAGTTATTATTAGAGGAGAATTAATTAGAGTTGCGAAGAGATTAATTATTAGTTTTTGGGAGTGATTTTTGAAGACAATGTCCGGCTAATCAATTTCTTGCCTAAGTCGAAGGGGAAGCAAGTCGGGATCATGGATTCAAAGCATATTATGTGAGATCTTTTATTATTATTAATTAATTAATTTAATTTCTCCTATTTCATTTTTATTGATTTAACGATTATGATTTATATCTATAGTATGTATATGGCCAATGCATGCTTTTAGATGGACAATCTACAGTTATTTGGAATATTAGTAACCGTGTAATTGTGCTTTTATACTAATAAAGTAACAAACATTCACCCGTTTTCCGTAAAACCGTTTCGGTGTTTGAATGTACAACAATTGAATCTAAGTTAAATCGGTAGCGGTTGCGACCTGGTTATCTGGGATTAGTGTTCCAATAGATCTATATTACTGCGATTGGTGTGTTAAACCTGATTGCCGGATGTCTAGGGTTATACATTAATAATTAGGGAAATAGTTAGTGGCGGATGTCATGGCTATCTGAATTAGGGGAATTACGAATTTCTGGTGGTTGTCGATTTTCTATAGCTAATCTAGGAAAATTTAAATTAATAACTTTTTGAGAAAGATTGAAGACCATTGAATGCTATTGAATCTTGATTATGATTTGTGGAACTGGAGATTTGGGTGAACTTTTCATTATTGATATTAATTTGTGTGAACTTTTTGTTATTGCCTGTTTAATTAATTATTTAATTGATTTTCTTGAAAACCCCCATTTTTAGTTAACTTAGAGTAAACTCAAGTCATGCGGATTCGACCCCGTATTTACCACTACTACACCCTTGCGGTTGGTAACTCGATTACGGGTTATATTTGGCACGCACGACATGCGTCAGGAATCACTACACCTAATTTTGCCAATTTTAGATAACTAAGAGTTGTTTGAGTTAGTTTGGGATGTTTACTACCTCTAATAGTATAAATAACAACCCTAAGCTTCAAAATCTATCGCCCTTGATTGCATTAGAGACATATATACTATTTTTAGGAAGTTTTTGTATGGATTTATTATTCTTTTCTTTTGGAGACTTTTCAAGATTCAAGTATTCAATTAGGAGGTATTTTTTTATTCAAGTCTTTTTATTTATCTTTTTGCAATATTATTTATGATCATGAGTGATTACTTATTTAATGTAAACAAACTCCAAGCGTAAACTACATCTATTTTTCAACGTATTCATGATGAGATGATTTTGTGCTTAATGCTTTAACTCGATCGTATTCTATGATTCACTTATTTAATAGATGGTTATTTGCATATTGCAATCATTAACATTGTATTGCATGGATAATTGCAAATGCATATTGCGATATTTAGAACAAGGATTGTTTAAAAGGCAAACACCTTCTAAAGTCCAAAGTGAATTTTGGATCTAAATCTAATTTTAAAGTGGTGATACGCGTCGAACACGTGAATAAAGTAAAGTTTCCTAAACTAACTATTTTGTAGAATAATGGCAAAGGGTCGATCCCATAGAGACTGGTTGTCTTTCTTAGGTTAAAAACAATAAAAAAGGAAAATCCAAGGTTTTAAAATAAATATTAATTTAAATAACTAATCTATCTAAACTAAATATATAAAATAACTAAACTAATTTCTAAAACAATTAATTAATAATTAAGTAACACCTAAATCTCTAGTTCCACAAATCAGAATCATGATTCAATAGCAATCATGGTCTTCAATCTTTCCCAAAAAGTTATTAATTTGAATTCCCTTAGATTAGCTATGGAAAATCGACATCCGCTAGAAATTCCTAGTTCCCCTAATCTCGATAGCCAGGACGTCCACCACTAACTACTTCCCTAATTAATGTATAACCCCAGACATCCGTCGATCGGGTTTAACACACTAACCGCAGTAATATGGATCTGTGGGAACACTAATCCTAAATAACCAAGTCATAACCGCTACCGATTTAACTTAGATTCAATTGTTGTACACTTAAGAACCGAAAATATTTTACGACAAACGGGTGAATGTTTGTTAATTTATTGGTCTAAAAGCACAATCACACGGATACTAGTAGTCCAAATAACAATAGATTGTCCATCTAAAAGCAAGCACTGGCCACATATATACCCTAGATCTAAATCATAATAATTAAAATCAACAACAATGAAATAGGAGAAATTAAATTAATTAATTAATAAAATATGAGATCTCACATAATATGCTACAAATCCATGATTCCGACTTGCTTCCCCTTCGACTTAGGCAAGAAGTTGATTAGCCGTACATCATCTTCAAAAATCTATACAAAAAACTAATAGTAATTCTCTAAATAAAAATAATTGGTTCTCTTTTAATAATACCTAGGTTCCTAATATATAAAAGTACTCAAACTTTGTCTCGGATACTAATTTTAGGGGTTAAGGACGCGACTCATGCACCGAGGAGCATCGTAGTGCTGTTTTTTGCTCAAAATTCGGATTCTGCAATGTGTCACAGCGCGATTCACTATTTTTCTGTGTCGCGATGACATGTCAACACCTTATTGGACCGCTTTCACCGCTACTGATTTAGCGCTATGTGATTCACCGAAATCCTTGCGTTTTCTTTGTGAGCAGATGAGTCAGTTCCACATGGCACGATTTGATTAGAGGAACCCATTATTGGTGACGCGCTGGCCGAATGAAAGCTTCCTACGTGGACGCACACTGGAGCTGCTCGAATCGCGCGAAAATCACCGAAATTCTGGGAGTTTATGTGCGCACGCATCTCGAGGCCGATCGATGGCAGCTGAAACTAAGAGAAATGTCTTGCGGGTGACGTGGCATCTTCTGATTGGCTCAAATATAGTGTCGGCTATTCGACCCACCGCGCAATGCGTAATTCGAGGCAAACTGTCTGGCATCCGATTATGCTAGTAAATACTCCTTTTTGAGTATTTCTCCGCCACGAATTCAACTGCGCATTCCGTTTCACCTAAAAAATAATCAAAAAATATAATTAATATTTATTTTAAGTACTTTCAATATTTAAATATACTAAAATAGACTACTAAAAACCTATATATATCGACTTATCAAGTGGCTTACTAAAGATATTAGATTTAGAAGATCTAAGTTCTCATAAAGTGTAATACGATTTTATTGCGTGAAGCTAATGTCTTTATGTATTATAAGGGGTTAGCTAAGTAAAATTAGAACGTGGGTTTTCCACCAATATAAGGAGAACAAATAGCAGGCTAAAGGCTGTTTACTTACTTATCATTAGATTTTAATGATCTAACATGCATTATAAATTATGTTTATGACTATGTGATTGAAGTAACATGTTTGGATGCAAAAAGAATTGATGTTTAATGTTTAGGATGTTTGTTTAGATGTTTATTTTATATTGTTTCCATTTAATTGAATTGCTTTGAGTGTAATGACTTTGATTTATGTTAGTTAAGTTAGTTAAATTAATTTAGTCGATTTTATATTTAAAGATTACTAATTTAAATTCTAGTTTTTATTAAATTAAAATAAAAAAAATAAAACTTCTTTTCTTCAAGAATTCCCAAATTCCATGTAGAGACGATCCCACTTACCACTACTACAAATTTAAAAGTATAATAAAGAAGAAAAATTTATTAAACACGCACAACATGTGTCACCTATTATGTTATCCCTAGTAAGCCTTGTTGAGGTGACACAACCTAATTCTTTCGTCACTCATCATGAAACTCATAACCTATCGGCCTATAATTCTTTACCTAGTTAGATGCTAGTCTTAGTTTGAGATCATTAAAAAAGAGACGAAAGAAGAAAGAGAATGAGAAAAGAAAAATTATATAAGTGAAATATTGTTAATACCCCAAAAATAAAAGGAAATTGATCATGATAAATAAGAAATCAAGTCAAGATTAGAGAGTTAAGCAAGGAAATGTGTGGTTAGAAATACATAAGTCATTTCTATAACGGTATCCCTAGAAAATGGAGCAGGGAGCTTGATGGTTGGAAAAAGGTGAGGAATACACAATGTGAAAAGAAAAATTAAGTTAGGTCAAAAAATATCGCCAGTGATCTTACCGTCGTTCAGTAAAGGGGATCAAATTAGGTTGCAAATGAGGCCTTGTCTGTTGGCTATCAATGTGTCTTTGAGATATGAGAAGGGTAGCGACTCATGCTAGTTAGCACTCATAATTGGTGTTCTCATAGTGTTTAATGATAGTAGTCCATTGAAAATTTGTAGAGCATTCAGGATTTTGCGGGTCTAGTTAGTATGTGATTGTTTCGCAAGTTCTTTCTATTGTTATGAGGACGAAGAGGTGGCGAGAGTTACGATAAGCCTATCTATGAAAATTAGCACCAAAACGACCTATTTAAAATTGACGAACAAATTTGATCCCTTAAATTTGAATTCACATTATTGTCTAGCATCTTACATCTATTGATTTATGTATTCTAAGCAATTGATTTTTGTCTTCTTCGCATTAAATTCTTAGTACAATTGAATTTTCGTTTTCAAGAAACCTCATTTTTACCAAATCTAAAAAGGTACATCCTAATCTGTGTAGGTTCAACCTCACACATACCTAACTACAAATCTAAAGTAGTCAATAAATTCAAGGCTATTATTGGTGCCTTTGTTGGGGCATACTATTCAGTGATTCCCAACCTTTGGAACGCTGCTATGGTGCCGAGGGAATATTCAAGAAAGGAAATATTATAATTTTATAGAAAGCGATATCTTAAAAATTTTAGAGAGAGCGTAGGGCACTGACAAGGAGCCAGATTAGGAATTCGTCAAATTTTTTAGCGATTTTAGCCAATGATCCCTAGCTCCGTGACGTTGAACATACCGTCTAAGCTCAATTTCTAGTTCTTTTTTTTTAAAAGCATAACCCTTTTGTTCTTCCCCAACCTGCAACACTAGAATCTCCCTACAGCTTGCAAGACCTAAAATCCACTCCCGACCACCAAATCATCACTTTTGAGCTTTGATCTCAACCATTTTGGTTTCGCCATCTAGCTGCGATCATTTTGAGCCGAGAAAATGGGAAATTGGTGAATGTCTCAACAAAGCCGTGATTAGAGGTTGAGATTTTTGAGGTCCCAAGGTGTCCATTAGGCCAATAAAGCTTTCCTGAGCTCTTAGGAACTTAGTCCCAATTTGGTAACGCCTAAATCCTTGCTAGATTCATTGAATTTTGTCGAGGTGCTCTTCGCACAATTCGGGCAAAATGGGAGTCGTAGAAATCAAATTGGTTCCTAAAACCAAGTTTTTTAGAGTATTTAGAATGATTTGGTCAGTCTATTTGTATTTTTTTTCATTTTTGAAAATCTCAATTTTTTGGGCAAAAACCTATATTTTTGAATAATTTGGAATTTCAAGTCCAATTATTTTGAATGATCGAATGGCTTTAAATTGATCGTTGTAGTGTGAATTAAGTTAAGGGGAAAAGTGAAAGTTTGCTATTGAAATTTGTGTTTCAAAAGTCTTCATTTTGATGAAAAGGTGTCGACACCATCGACACTTTGGTTAAATTCTATTTTGGGATTTATTGTGCATATGTGTGTGATGAATTTATTGGAATCACATTTTCATCAATTTGGATTGATTTGGACTTTTCCATGTTTTTTTCACTTTGTAAATGGTTTTTAACTAAATTTTCTTGAAACAATAATTAACTTGGATTTTGAAAGCCGTAAGTCATTTCAAACAATTTTTTGTGTTTTGAATTCAAAACTCTTTGGTTTTTTCCAAGCGTTATGGACTGATGTGCTGATTATTATTGCGATATGAACTTCATGCAGGTTGATTGTATGTTGTTGCTATTTCGATTTATTACCATATAGAGATGAGAGTGTAGTGGTTCTTCAGGTCTTAACAAGAGGAAAAGTAGTTGTTTACCACCACTTAGACCTAGAGACCACCCACCCAAAGCACCCAAGCCTTGTGATAAGTTTCTTTTTGTAAGTGCCATGACCCTAAAGAGGTATGATAGTGATATGAACAAGATGAAGAGGAAAGTTTTTCACTATGGACTACCAAGCTTTGACTAAGCAACCCTATGACCCTAATTTAAATCAGGGATGTGAGCAATTTATTCAGGAGTCCTACGCAAATAGACACGTGACCAAACCCGAGGATAGGTTGAGGATAAGGGGAATGATGGTTAGTTACAGTCGCGAGGTCATTAACACCTACTATGGCATACCCACTTTAGATGAATTAGGAAGGTTTAACATTCCACACTCGTGGTATTTCTCTAACTTTCATTACCCCTATGAAACTGTCAAGGCAGCTTTGGAATGTTTTCCCCATCATGGTTAGGCAAATTCTACCTCTGAATACCTTAAACACCTTATCTAAACCTATTTTAGGAAGAGTTTTAACGCAATATTCAATATTCTCTCTATCCTACCACCCAGCACAGAGAAGTGACATAACTTCATTGTGCGATGTTCTACCATATTTGGGGTTGTGTCAGTCGCATTGATGTGCGTGTAATTCATGAGGTTATTGCGAAGAGTATCCCACGATAAAGAATGAGAGTCTAGCCTTACCTGTAATTGTTACTTACCTATGCCGAAGGGCAGGAGTTCCTTTTGCAAGTTTAACATCACAAAACCTACCATACTCGATTATGATATATGAGTAAGGTAAGCTAGAGGAAGAGGATGAGAAGGACAAAAAGGAGAGAGAATGGGCAATAAGAGGTTGACGCAAGAGACCCAGGCTAGGAGAGCTTTGGGCAAGAGGAGAGGAATGTCATAAGCTTTTTCATTTGCACTACGGCCACCAAAGGGACTACCTGAACATATGTCCAATGAGGAGATAAAAATCTATTATCAAAAGGAGATTAGTTCTTTCTTGTATCATAGGCAAATGTGGCACTAGGAGGTCGATAATCACCATTAGAAGCAAGCTACCTAGTTCCAGACAATCCATTCATAAAACTTCCAAGTTACCTGTTTATCAAGCCTACAAGGACTATGGAGGCGCTTCATTCTCCCATTCTTCACAGATAGCGCAAACTCTTTATCAGACTCTGCTAAATATTCCACAATAGAGTATGCATCAACAAGATAGCTAAAATGATTCTTAGAGTCAATTTTATTGTTTATTATATATTTAGGAGAGGAACTAAGAAACTCGATATTATTTTGGTTTTGTGTTAAATTTTTGGAAGAGATACAATATGATTGTGTTGTAATTATGTAATTTCTCCACATAGCACATTATTTGAAAAAAAATTTAGCTTTTCTTATATTTATTTCAAATAACCTCATTCATTCCATTTTCTTGTCTTTCCTCATTAGATTTCACTTGTTCTTTTTTGAATGCTTATTGGTTGTCCTACTTTCTTGAACATCAAGGAAAAGAGACACGTGCTGGGCACGTACAATAAATTTCTCCTCTATATTATACTTTAAATATTTTGTAGTAGTGATAAGTGGGTGTAGTCTCCATAGGGATTTATTAAGCTTCTTTGAGAAAAATGACTTTTAAAGATTTTTATTATTTTTACTTTTACTTCATTTAATTAAAAACTGTAATTAAACTAACTAATAATTAACTATAGTATAATAATACTTAAATAACTATACTATATTAACTATGACAATTTACATTGACAATCAATCAAATTGATTCAATTAAATAATGAATAAATATCTAAACAAATATCCAGAACAATGAACATAAACTCATTTTGCATTCCAAACATTTAACTTCAATCCATGTAGTAATGAGCATACTTATAAAGTAAGATATATAATTAAACTATAATCATAAGTAACTAAACGCCCTTTAGTTAGCAATTTGTTCTCCTTTATAATGGTAGAAATGCCATGTGCTAATTCTATTGAGCTAACCCCTTTGAATACACAAAGACATTAACTTCATGCAATAAAACCACATTAAAATTTATGAGAACTTCAAACTACTAAATCTAACATATTCGAAAAATCCTTTTCAACATCAAATTTAGATCTCAAATTCACCTAGGACATCTAAACATTTTTTGCCTTTTAAACAATCCTAGTTAGCACTTCAAATAGATATTGAGACCAAATATTACAATTCACATTCTAAACTTCTCATCGTAACTACATAGGAAAAGAGATCTAGTTTACATTCGGACTTTGTTTAAATCAAGTAACTACTCATTTATAATCATAAATAACATTGTAATTATGTAAATAAAAGAGTGATAAATACTCCTAGATTAAATACTTTAAATCTTCAAATCTTCTCTAAAAGCAATGAACAATAAAGCAAATAACTAAAACAATAAATATTGATCTAAGCACTCAAGGGCAACTAACTTTAAAACTTTATGCTTGTATTTATAGTATTCTAAGTTGTAAACATCCAAAACCAAAGCAAACAATTCGTAGTTATCTTAAATTCTCGAAATCTATTCTAGCAATTCTCAGCAATTTGTGTGAGAGAGGAATCACTGGAAAAAGCCATAATTTGAAGCTCACTAGTTTAATCATTTTGGCTAGTGATTCCCAACATTTCTTGTGTCATGAGAATCGCTATGATTCTCTAGTGCACTTTTCAGGTTCTCTATTTTCTTCATTGATGATGATTCATTGCATACTCTTTCCAATTGATTAATTTCATCATATTCTTCCTTTTTTCGTTCTTTTCTTCATATTCTTCATTTTTTTACCCGAAATAAAAAAAACAAGAAAAAACCGTTATGTATGATTCATCCTAAAAAATGAAGTATAAGACAAGTTTAATTATTGACTTGTCAAATACCCCGAAACTCAATGTTTTGTTGTCCAGAGCAAAAAGGAATACTCTCAATCATATTCTCTTTTCTTCCCTCATTTTGATTTCATAAATATATATTCAAATTCTCAAACAAAAATGATTTTAAAAAATAAATATATTACCTTTTGAAAAATAACAATCATGATAGAATAGAAAGAACTAAAGAACAAGCCTTTTATTTGACATTTCAACCTCCTATTTTTGCTACATAATATAAAATCCAACAAAAATAAAAATACCCCGTGAAGCATAAATGAATTAAATAAGTAAATAACATAAGATACTAAGAATGAATTGAATAAATAAAGATAATTTAAGCATTTACAATCATCATAAATTGAATTGAACATATCAAACCATATCTTTGATCAAATTGCTAACATAATAAAGAAAATGCATCAAATTGTGAATATATAACACATCAATCAAAGTATTCGAAACATAGACCTCACATGAATAATATTCAAAAAAATATATATAGAGAAGAATAAAAATCTCAAAACCGTTGTCTAGATGTCGCATCATCATTTAAGATCATACAGGTGTAGTTTACTCCCTCCACTAGGTTATCATCAGTAAAGACTCCCTGGTTTGGCATTCTCAATTGGAGTAATGGAACATGAATGTTAGCTCCCTCGCATTGAGTCCTCCTGATCTTTTGTCGCTTTCATCTAAAGACACTTCGGGCAATCTCACAATAATTTCGGTACATGAACTCTTGATGTCTCAGATTTCTAATATGATTATGCAAGATTGACCTCATCATGGCCATTATACTATCTTCTGCATCTAGGCAAGTGAAGTCCTTTATACGTGGCTCTATGTTCTGGTTTGTGTGCTCATTGTATGTGCCATTCTGCATTTAATTAAAAAAAATTTGGTTATCTACCCGTACTCATCTTCTCTCTATGGTTTCTCTGCTTCATGCATTGCTTCTTTCTCATTCCTCCTCTGAGTCATCATATCGTGGCATATTCTCATTTTTCTTAATGACATCGTTAGCATGGTCTTATTCAGGAAAACATTGATTTCGACTCCTCTTATCAAAACTCGATCTTGTTTTAAAAACTCGGTAATCATCAAGGGAAAATTTAGCCATTCATTTTTTTTGGCGGACGCGGCATTTTTAATTTATTCATTGATTATTTGGCCAACATCAATTCATTATACCTGATACCTTGACTATGTGGTATAATAGAGTCACTCTATTGTTCACTATTTCATTGTGTTGTAAACTAGGCAGCAGGCTCGCGTTCAAGAAAAAGCTCAAGCTTTGCTATTTTCCCAAAATATTTTGTTTTTAGGCATTTTGGGTACCCATTCGAGTCAAAATGAATACTATCCCTAGTAATAGCTTCTGAACCATTCATAAAAGTCTTGTGGGGAAATATGTATCTATAAATGTGTTCTAGTTTAGGGTACTAGTTATTTTGCCTCAAGTGAACTTTCGATAAGCCATAATACAAATCTATTCTCTCAGGTAAGTAGTCCAATGGTCTTCCTCGGATTATTGCTACTTTTTTATTCTCATTTCTATGCCCTTTCACTTAGAATTCTCTCACTAGTATGGTACACCCTATTTCAACTGAAAACCTCGCGTCATTATTGGCGTAGTAATTCCTAGTTAACAACCACTTGTTATTTTCTCATATTATGTTCAGGATCCTTATCCCATACTTAACTTTGTTTTTTATGTTGAAACCTTTCTCCAATATAATCTTTATCTTTTTCTCGATGTCGCTGTCCATCCTAGCAATAGCTTTAGTAGTGATGAAGTCATGGGCATGAAAATAAATGGTAGGTAGCTCCTCAATCTATTCCTCTCCTTCCAAATAATGGTCAAAACATAAGGGTCCAAGGCAATCTAAGTGCTCTCGTTTGGGGGTTAGTCATTGAAATCCCTGATGGCCTAATTGGTTTAGGTTGAGCTTTTGATTTTTTTTGGGTTTTTGTACAAGTTGTGCTTTTCCCTTCTCCTCTCGAGAGCTTTTACCTTTTTCTCTTCCTGCAATTGTTTGAACTTTCAAAAATGCTCAAAAAATGAATAAACAAGTAAATGAAAGAACCAACGTTCTAAAAAATAGTTTGATAAAACTCAAGACTTTATTTTGAAGAAGAAAAATCTATTTGGAAAGCTAGTTTAAAATTCATCATAAATGTAAAATGGAATTGGCATCGATGTAATAAGTGAAATATAAACTTGAAAATCAGTTTTCTAAATATTGTAAAGCAATTAATAGACAAATTGTGAGTCTTTTTGAAAATATGGCAACTTAAATTGAAATAAAACCATAACCAAACCGACAAACCCATTTTAAACTCTCCTTATAAACCATTTTCAAACATAGTTAAATATAGCGAAAATTCTAAAATTGTTGAATTTGTAAACCAATGCTAAATGTGATCACTATTCTTAGTCTATTGGAATAAAAAAAAACCATTTATGCAAAAAAATTGAATAAATTCCAATAAAATGATTTCGATAAATATTGAAAGATCTACAAAAATCATTGAATCAAAAATTTGTTGAAGAGCTACGATCGATGTAATTACCTTCTTTAGAGTGAATCTTTAAAGATTGAAGCTATTTAACTCTTCTGGACCATCCTTCCAAGTTGTAGGTCAAAAATTCCTAAGACCTTAGTTGGCTCAACACCCCTAAAATCGATATTTTTAGTTTGGAAGAGATTTGGTTGAGGTGGGAATCACTTACATACTATGGGATTTATGCTTATAGCAATTGAATCAAGGTTGGAAATTGAGATTTTAGTGAAGGGGTGCAATGGTTTGCATATGAACGGTGTAGTTTTTATGGCGATTTGAAGTTTTTGTTTTAAAAACAAAAAATCGAGCCCAACGATTCTCGTTTAAGTTGAATCACTAGGAATCACTATGAAAATTAGTGGAATGTGACTCACTATTTACATAGATTTTGCCAGTGATTCTCCTATGAATTAGTGATGAACTAATAAACATGCATTAAAACTAAACACTGAATAGATATTATAGTAAGATTTTAATGTCTTCCTCTGCGAAAGCTCGTCCTATTCAATTAAACAAATTGATAATGTGAACCACCACTATAATGATCTCTCGTTCTCACTAAACTAAAGTAATCAACGATGATCTACACAATGGTAATCTTAAGTATTTATAGACTCAGTCTACCTATTCTATCTAAGAATTTAGTCCTAAATAAAATACAACTCGGAAAACCTCTTTGGTCTCCAGTTGTAATTTTTGTTACAATCATCCAATGTTTAACAACTAAGTGTTCTATTCTTTTAATTATCTTGACTCGTCGTTTCCATAAAGCTCTTCAATTCGTCATGCACCTTCCTCTCAGATTTTGTAATTGTAATCCATTTCGAAGTTCTCTCCTTAGATTATCGAACTTATTCACTGTTGTAAACAAATACTAACATTTACTTTATTGTAGTATCCAACTCTTATTCAATTCCTTCTTCAATTTAAGTTATGTCTTCATTTTCGACTTTAACCTTGAAATTGTAATCTTCACTGGAATTTGCATTGTAGTATACCTATGAGTAATATCTACACTCAGATAACTTGATGAGTCAAGCTTTCATTTTCATTATAGCATTTAACTTGCTAACTTAACTCCTCTTTTGACAATATACTGCCAACAAGGATAGACTTACCCAAACATAGTTAACTAGGGTCTAACAATCTCCCCCATTTGCTGTAGATTTGTCAAAAAGAGTAAATAAAAAGATAACAAGATTTTTGAGGAACTTTAAAAAAAGTATTGTTATCGATAGATTAAATTAACAACACACGAAAAATAAAAACCTAAGAAGTTATAGTCATTAGCTAATAAGAACATCAATGAAATACAATTTTAAAAGCAAAAAAAAAAAATATGTATTCAGAGTCTCAAACTACAAAAAAAATAAAAAATTGACCTAGCTCTTCCTCACTCCCCCTTTTTCACTAACTACTTCAAAGAGATTATAGTTGTGTGAGAACAAAAGACCTCAACCGTCAAACCTCGACATCAGCAATGTCCAACTCTTCTCGCATTGGTCACATTTGTGCAACAACATCATCTTTATATGTTGTTAAATATGCGATGTGATCCAAGAAGTAATCGAATAGCGGCGGGTGTGGTCTCATCACCACCTAAGAACTTAGTTGTTGCAGAGGTTCATCCTGAGTAAGACCAAAGTCATCTTCAGGAACTTCTGTTTGTGCCTTACCATAAATATGAGTAGCAGAAGATGCAAGTACAACAACAACAGTTTCGGGAGCGATCTCTACTGGTGTAGTGGTAGTAACATCAACTGGAGTTGTTGGCTCATTTGAAGTGGTAGGAATAACTTGATAGACCTTGAAATCCTCATGCTTCAAAGGAATAGGAGAACTGACTGACATAGTTGTCTCAGATTTCAAAGCATCATTTGCTGGAGCCTCAACAATATGATTTGTAGTCGTAGTAATTGAAAGTAACTGAATGCCCTCAAGGTTTGCATCACTCAAGTTCTCAGGAGGAGGAATCTCTAATGTTACTACATATTCAACATTTATAGTAACATTCTAACAAGGAACCTCATATGATGTTACAACATCTATACCATTAAGAAACAGGTGGTAGTCTAGTCAGTCTTGTAGTAGAAGAAATAGAATTAAGATCAAAGTTCAAACTCGTAAAGTTACCTTGATCAAATAAAATTTCTTAAGCATGAAACTCTATAGGGGAGGTGATTTCCTTTTTGCAATCAAGAAGTGGAGTAGTTGAACTCGCACCTTGTGTTGAAGTAGGTGGTAGTCTAGTCAATCCTGCAGCAGTAAGTAGAGAATTTTCCCCTCTTGAAATTTACTCACTTGAATAATGCACTTAAATACGACTAGTGTCGTCCGCATTAGTATATTTCTCCAATTGAGAAACCTTACAATTCTATCATTTCATAATCCATTTAGGCTTCTGTAGTGGCTTTGTTGTAGGGGTAGGAACAGGTGCATCAGCAGTATCATTGATAGTAGCAGGAGTTGGAGCAGCCGTTGCAGCAACAGATTGAGATCTTGATGCTAATACAGCTTATAAATTCTTCTATAGGCACGAAAAGACATGATCACGATTCTTTTTATTAGGCTTCATTTGATGATTCAATCTAAATTTCTCTACCATCTTTTCCAGCTTGTAATTAGTTTGCTCAATGATGGAGTATCTTCCGAATAGAGAAGTTAGGAAGTACGGTGGATTAAGCCTATTTTGTTTCTTCTCTAAACACGCAATAAAGTCCTAGATCTCATTCCCAATGTTGAACTTCTTCCCAAAGCAAGAGCATACAAATTTAACGCTCTCTCCTTAAGTACATGAGTCTAATGGGAAGTAGCCAGCGCACTAGTAGTTAAGACCTTCCATACCATGTAGGCCTTGCATGTTACCTTAGTTGAAGGAAGCCTAAGATAGTTTTCAAAGGGCCATTTAGTTAGAACCCCTCCAATCAACAAAGAGAAAAAATCATCAAGCTTGAGTGTCGAACTTAACTTATCAGCAGTTTTCTTTAATCGAAAAACTCCTAGCATACAATTTATGAAAGCAAGATTGAATGGAATATTGTAACTACGAACTGATACCATTTTCGTATAAGCTTCTCCAAAATCGTCAAGAAGATTGTCGTAGAATACTTTGACAAAAGAGTTAATATAGAAGCCTTCATGAGTCACCAACCCATAGATGCTAGTCTGAACTTGCGACCTCTTAGTGCCATTTTCATGAAAATGTGACGCATTGATTGGTTGATCAAACCAGTACTTCATCTTCACTATTTCTTGAAAGTTCTTAGCGCACTCCAATGATATGAACACATTATTTATTTGGTCAGAGGCCTTTTTGATGGACTTAGGTTCATCAAGAATCCTTTGTAAGGAGTTAGAGGTAACATTTTCATCGTAACCAACCTCCTTCTTAGCCTTGGCAATTTTGGCTTTCTTAGAAGAACCAGTGTGCCTAACTAAATTTCCTTATCAGATAACAATTGATTTCCCTCTAGCACTCTCTGAAGCAATTCTAGGATTTAACGACGTACCAATATAGAGTTTATTTATAGGAGCATGAAAGTAAATGCCTTTTGTCTCCAAAATTGGAGGATCAGCACTTGCAGTACAGTCATCGTGGGAAGTACAAAAAGAGTGTTGAACCATTCTTGTAGTAACTTGAAGCAAGAAATATGAAAAAATGGCAAATATGGAAAATAGGTCTCGGTGAGAAAGAAGACCTTGAATTAAGAAGAAAGATTTGTGAAAAATAAGGTATTATCATAAATCTACAAAGATTAACCCAAATCATAAAAACAATTTCACTTAAATGCCTATAAATTAATCCTTTCTATATAATGACATAGTTGCAAGCATAATACATGTAACATCAGTAGTCCATATTAACTACATATAACTGTTGGTGAGACAAGTTGGGTAAGAGTTACCTTAATGTTTAAAATGGTCCGACTTAATAAAGCCATCAAAATAGTTTTGAGCTTTAGGCAAATGATGAGATAAAAACACGCTAAGACATAAGATGTCTCATATCTCATAAAAGGATCTAAAAATTACATAAGATGTAATTGGTAACTGTTACCTACCTAAATAATCTAGTTCTGTGTTTCACGCCATAGCTGTCATAGAATTTAGGTGAAATATGGATTTTAGTCCCCTAAATAAACAGTACGTTTTAGGAGGGTTGTTAATTTAGTGGGAGTCTATTCCTCTATACTAAAATAAATTTTGCATAATCTTTATTGCAGATCAAAGGCCTCTTCAAGTAACAATAATCCCCTGTCACTGCGATCCATCCTTGAGAAGGATAAGCTATCTGGGACTAACTTTCATGACTGGTTCAAAAACTTGAGAATTGTTCTTAAGCATGAACGCAAGTTGTATGTCCTGGAATGCTTCAATCCCTGAGGATCTACCACCAATGCTACGAAAGCTGTGAAGGATACGCATAATAAGCATGTCAACGATTCTACTGATGTAGCATGTATTATGCTAGCAACTATGGTTCCCGAACTTCGAAGGACATGGAACTAATGGAAGCCTACGACATGGCCGTAACGCCAAGGAAATGTTCCAACAAAGAAAGCTAGGCAATAAAGGTTCGAGACAGTCAAGAACCTACATTCTTTCAAGATGACTGAGGGTGCGTCAGTTAGTCATCATGTTCTGAAGATGAAGGGCTATGTTGACCAGCTTGATAGACTCGGATTTTCCATAAACCAAGAGTTGGCTACGGATTTGATCCTGAATTCATTACCAGAAAGTTACTCACAATTTGTAATGAACTACAATATGAATAATATGGAGAAATCAATTTCGGAGTTGCATTTGATGCTCAAAACTGCTGAACAAAATATCAAGAAACCCTCTAGTAATATGTTGATGGTCTAAAAGGGAAAGGGAATGAAGAAGAAAGGCAAAGGCAAGGCTAGAGTTGCCAAGGCTGTTGCTGCACCTGTTGCAAAGCCTATGGAACAAGTCAAGACCCGGATTGTTCCTGCTTCAAAACACCCAAAAGAAAAGGAAGAAAATTGTCATTTCTGTAATCAAACCTATCTTTGGCATTATCGTCTCAGACACATAAACGAGAAACGCATAACGAAGCTCCATAAAGATGGGCTTCTAGATTCATTTGATTTAGAAACATATGAAACATGCATATCTTGTTTACTAGGCAAGATGACTAAAAGTCCCTTTACTGGACACAGTGAAAGGGCAAGTGATTTATTGGGTCTAATACATACTGATGTATGCGGTCCTATAAACACAATGGCTAGAGGAGGTTATCGCATACTTCATTACATTTACTGATGATTTCAGCAGATATGGTTATGTATATCTACTGATACATAAAGTTGAATCATTTGAGATGTTTCGAACGTTTCAAAATGAAGTGCAAAATCAACTTGGTAAAACTATATCGAGGTGGTGAATATTTAAGCCAAGAATTTGATGATCATCTTAAAAATTGTGGGATTGTCTCCCAATTGACTCCACCAGCAACTCCACAATGGAATGGAGTTTCTGAAAGGAGAAATCGAACCTTATTAGATATGGTTCGATCTATGATGAGTCATGCAGATCTTCCATTATCCTTTTGGGGTTATGCATTACAAACTGCAGCTTTCACTCTAAATCGAGTTCCTTATAAAGCAGTTGATAAAACACCATATGAGATATGGTACGGGAAGAGACCTATTTTGTCTTTTCTTAAGATTTGGGGTTTTGAGGCTTACGTAAAGCGACAAGTCTCAGAAAAACTAGCACCTAAATCTGATAAGTGTTTATTTGTGGGGTATCCTAATGAAACAAAAGGATATTACTTTTATAATCCCGCGGAGAATAAAGTGTTTGTTGCTCGGTATGGTGCATTTATGGAAAAACAATTTATTTCAAAAGACACTAGTGGGAGAGAAATAAATCTTGAAGAAGTTCAAGAATCACAGCTTAAACAACGAACCGCTCGGAAGTTCAACAACGTTCTGAACCAGTTGAACCTCCACAAGTGACACAAGGCCCACGTAAATCTAGTAGGGTAAGACATGAGCCAGAGAGATTGGGATTTCTCATTACTGATAGTCGTGATGTGTTGCTTATAGACCAAAATGAGCCCACCACTTATCAGGAGGCTATGTCTGGACCAGACTCAGATAAATGGCTAAGTGCCATGAACTCCGAGATGCAATCCATGTATGATAACCAAGTTTGGAACTTGGTTGATTAACCTGAAGGTGGTAAGACCATTGGATGTGAATGGATTTTCAAGAAGAAAACTAACATGGATGGCAAAGTGCATACTTTTAAAGTAAGACTTGTAGCAAAAGGTTTCAGGCAGACTCAACGTGTTGATTATGATGAAACTTTTTCGCCAGTAGCCATGCTTAAATCCATAAGAGTTTTAATTGTCATTGCTGCATATTATGACTATGAGATATGGCAAATGGATGTAAAAACAACATTTCTTAATGGAAAGCTGCTTGAGGACGTGTATATGACACAACCTGGAGGTTTTGTACATCTTGAGAATTCTAGGAAGGTATGCAAGCTTCAAAGATCCATTTATGGATTAAAGCAAGCTTCTCGGAGTTGGAATCTTCGTTTTGATGAAGCAATCAAGGATTTTGGTTTTATTAAGAACGAAGATGAGCCTTGTGTATACAAGAAGGTCAGTGGGAGTGAAGTTTTTCTAGTATTGTATGTTGATGATATATTACTCATTAGAAATGACATCCCAACATTGCAAAGTGTCAAGTCTTGGTTAGGGAAGTGTTTCTCAATGAAAGACTTAGAAGATCCAGCCTATATCCTAGGGATAAGGATCTATTGGGATAGATCTAAGAGGCTAATCGGTCTAAGTCAGAGTGCTTACATAGATAAGGTGTTGAATAGGTTCAGTTTGCAAGACTCTAAAAGAGGATTGTTGCCAATGTCTCATGGCATAAATCTCAGCAAGAATCAATGTCCTAGGACAAATGATGAGCGTGACCGTATGAATAAGATTCCATATGCATCGGCTATTGGATCTATCATGTATGCCATGCTATGCACTCGACCTGATGTATCATATGCTTTGAGCACTACAAGCAGATATCAGTCAGATCTAGGTGAGAGTCACTGGATAGCAGTAAAGAACATCCTTAAGTACTTAAGAAGGACTAAGGAAGTGTTCTTGGTCTATGAAGGTTTTGAAAATGATCTAGTTGTAATGGTTACACAGATGCGAGTTTTCAAACTGATATAAATGATTTTAGATCGCAGTCTGGATATGTGTTTACTTTGAATGGGGGAGCAGAAAGCTGGAAAAGTTCGAAGCAAGAGACTATGGCAGATTCTACAACAAATGCTGAGTATATTGCATCGTCCGATGCAGCAAAGGAGGCAGTTTAGATCAAAAAGTTCATTTCTGAACTAGGTGTGGTTCCAAGTATTGCTAACTCCGTTTGTTTGTATTGTGACAATAACGGGGCAATAGTACAGGCCAAGGAACCTAGATCACACCACAGATCCAAACATATACTCGGGCGTTTTCATCTCATCAGAGAAATTATTGAGAGAGGAGACGTAAAGATTTGTAGAGTACCTACTAAAGACAACGTTGCGGATCCATTGACAAAAGCTCTTCCACAAGCAAAACATGATGGTTATGTTAGATCATTAGGCATTAGATGCATGTATGATTGGTCCTAGTGCAAGTGGGAGATGTTGGGGCATGTGCCCTAGGTCAATCCATTAACCGTCTTTATGAATACTTTTAATTAATAAAATAGAGGATTTCATTTGCTGTTTATTATAATTAATTTGCATGTTTACATTATAATAAGATCCATGGGTATTTAAAGAAATATCCTAAATGTCCCTAGTCGATCATTGTACTGGGAACTATAATGAATTAAAACTAATGTGAGTCTTGATTGATGATCATATGATGATTATATGTATATGGATACGAATCAAGATCACGAGTACTTGTTAGGGAACAAAGTACTGGACCGACCCGCTATGAAAACATCACATGGATTAAGTCATAGTTGTTTCTCATGATAGGTATATTTTTCAGTCCTCTGACTTGAGATTACTAAAGACTTCAACATTAGGAACACAGTGATTTGACACTATCAAACGTTGTCTTTAACTGGACGATTATAAAGGTTGTGATTGGTTACTGTGTGAGCAATGTGATGAAGTCGTGTAATCAAGATAGAATTCGTCGCTCTCATATAAAGAGAGATATCTAGTGGATCCCTCGATGTGTTAGACTGTTAAAAGGCCTAGTCTAAGTGAATTGATATTGATCAATGTCACTCGGATGTTTTCAGTCTACCTAAAGATCGAGACTAGTACGATTGAACATGTTGGATGACAATTCCATGCCTTATGTTTGATCAAAAGGATATCGTGTGACAAAAGGATATTATATACACTATTGATTAAGTTGTATCGATTTGATATTCGTACAACTTGGGAAGTCATAATGTCTTGCTAGAGGCCGCTTACGACTTGTATACCAAAATGTGTTTTGGTACACTGTCAACGTTGTATGAGCCTATTGGGTCGCACACTAAGAATGGTTCTGCGAGATTTTAAGATGGTTCAGAAAAATAAATTTTATATGATAAAATTCATGACGGAAACGTCCTTGTGGTGTATTACACTTATACTTCTTTAAGTAGGGGTATATGTGTAATTTACTTAACCGTCTATATACAAGGGTTGTATAAATAGACGCTTTAAGTTCGAACACACGGACGAGAGAAACAAAAAGATTTGGTATTCTCTTGAAGCTAGCACTTCGAATCTCGGCCGGCGTTCGTGTGTGGACTACTGGTAGAGGGCGTTTGTCGTTGGCATCGCCTTAGAGATCGATCAACCTTCAGAAAGGTGTATTGCGACTGAGGTATGATTAAGTTTTTCATGGTTTAAACGTTTTTAATGGAATTAGATTCGGATCCTGTTGGGGTTTGTGTCAAAATTGTTTTGTAATTTCCATTGCGTATGAACCCCAAAACCCAACAATAACAACTGTCATTAACAATATATTCAATGTCAGAAGTAGATAGCAAAATGCAGTTCTACTTCTTGTTACTCGAAGCAAAAAGATTAGAACCTATGTGGTAACATCTTATAGTTTTTTTATCATCAATATTTCAAGCCCAATTAGCATCCCTATACCCGATTAAGTCACTGGCACCTCATTTAGTAAATATTTTACCAAGGTAAGTTGTTCTATGCATATAGTGGAAAACCCATTTTACAACAACCAAATGAGACTCTTTTGGACATGCCAAATATCAAGCACAAACCCTAACGCTAAAAGCAATATCTTGTTTGCTTGCAGTAAGATATAATAAACTACCAATCAAACCTTTGTATAATGAAGGATTGACAACAGTACCTTTGTCATCCTTATGAATCTTCTCATTGGAGCTCATAGGTATTCGAATAGACTTAGTATTATCCAATTCAAAATGCTCAACATGGGATATAACATATTTTGACTGAGATATGAATATGCTGTCTTGACACTGTGAAATCTTTAGACCCATGAAATACGTACGATCTCCAACCATGCTCATCTAAGTTTCTTTCTTCATTAAATCAATAAACTTTGAAGCTAAATTTGTAGATGTAGCCCCTAATATGATATCATTGACATAAATGTGTGCAATCACAAACTGTTTATTCTGCCTTTTAAGAAATAAAGTCTTATCAGTAGACCTTATGTTATAACCTTTCTACAGCAAATAAGTTGTCAACTTTTCATACTATGCCCGTGCGCCTTGTTTCAGTCCATAAAGTGCCATTTTAGATGATAGACATCATTAGGTTTATCATGAACCTCAAATCCTTTTGGTTATGCGACATAGACTTCTTTTTTGCAAATGCCCATTAGGGAAGGAAATTTTGACATCTATTTGTTCTAATATGAATCCTTTGTCACAACAAATGGCTAGCAGTAGATGAATAGACTCCAATCTAGCAACTAGAAACAACATCTAATCAAAATCAATACCTTCAACCTGTGTATATCCTTATGCAACCAATCGGGTTTTATTGCAAACAATAGCACTATTACCATCTATCTTGTTATATAATATCCACATAGTACCAATGATATTCCCATTAGTAGGTCATAGAACAAGCTACCATACATCTTGAATAACAAACTCATTGAGTTTCTCTTGCATAGCACTCACCCAATATCTATTCATTAAAGCCTCCTTAAAATCTTTAGGCTCAATCTGAGATATAAAACATGTAAAACAAACCATATTCTTATTGTAGAAAGGAGGAATATTTCTAATTTCCCTGGATCATTAAATGAGCCAATAATTTTCATAATCAGATGATCATTCAGTATCCTTGACTGTGGAGTAATAGATGTAGAACCATGTTCTGTAGTAGTGGTGGTTTTTGATCATCATAATCATCATCATCTTCATCAATAGATGGAAAAGTGATATTTGAATAAGATGGTTTAGCAATTGGTTGAGTAATTGGTGTTGAGCTAATTGGTGTTTGTAGCTCACTATCATCGTCCTTTTGGAAAAGGATAATTGTTTTGTTCGTGAACAATCATCAACCATAACTTTAATAGATTCTATCACAGTCATAGTTTGCTTATTATCTACTCGATAAGCTTTACTATTTTGAGAATATGAAAGAAAAATCTCAATACCACTTTTGGAACCAAACATTCCCAGGTGATCTCTATTATTCTATATAAAGCAGGTATTGTGAAAAACGTGAAGATATTTGAGATATGATTTTCTATTTTTCCTGATTTCATATGGTGTTTTTGTAGTCAATGGCAAGAAATAATCTCGGTTGATTATATAGGTAATAGTATTTACTACTTCCCCTCAAAGATTCATAGGCAGATTATTCTTAGCTAACATGAACTTGTCACCTCCTAAATTATGTGATTTTTCCTCTCAATAACACCATTACGTTATGGAGTCCTACGAGCACCAAATTCATGTTTAATCCCAAATTTAGCACAGTTATCAACAAATTGTCGACTTTTAAACTCTTTTCCGAGATTAGTACAAACTCGGTCTATGGATACATCTTTATCTTTTTTCTCATTCAAAAGTTGAACAGCTAACTTCTTAAACTCATCAAATGTTTTTTGTTTTATCATGTAGCAAACGAACCCAAGTGAATGTTGAGTAGTCATCAACAGTGACAAAAACATACGTCTTTCTCCCAACAATTCCCACTCCCATTTGACAAAAAAATTCCATGTGCAATAATTCTAACACACATGAAGTCAGTTTGTCGTTAAGGCTAGCATGTGAAACTGAACGCTATTTACCCCTTTAACATGGCTCACAAATAGAATGAGGCTTCAAGGATAGTTTAGGAATAAATTTTACACTATCATGAGAGAATAGATTTAGAAATTGCTTGAAATTAAGATGACCTACCCTTTATAGCAAAACTCTGTATATGTTAGAGAAATAGTGTTGCACATAACTTACAGCTTGTGAGGCGATAAAGAATATTGAAGCAGCATAGAGCAGTTTTCTAATGTTTGAATTCCGTAAATGATGCTTTGTCTTTCGTCATTGATTATTTGACAATAATCTTTAGTGAAGTTGACATACAGTTCTTGATCACATAATTGACTTATAATGATCAAGTTTGATGTCAATCCATCAACATGTAGAACTCAATTGAGATTAGGCAGTCCCACAACATTAAGAGTTTATTTTCCGACAACCTTGCCTTTTTTTTCATCACTAAATGTAACATCACCTTCCTTAAATGATTAATAATTTTTTAAAAAAGCTTTTATTACCATTCATGTATCTAGAACAACCACTATTGAAATACTATAACTTAGTCATAGTTGGTATGAGTTGTAGATGCGCTACCATAGCTTTATGAGATATAGGTCTCTAAACCTTCTTAGTTGTTTTCATCTTCTAAAGTGTACTCAAATCTTCAAACATCTAATAGCAACATGGTCGAATATGTCTAACAATCCCATATTAATGACATGTAGGAGGGCGTTGTTTTCAGCAACAGTAGTCACTTTTTTCCTTGCACTTTAAGCAACCTTCTATGGTACAATGTTCTTTGCCTTTATTATATCAACTTGAGTCTTATTTTGTTGACTCTAATTTATTACAGTGCCTTTGACGAAAATAGTAGGAGCATTTGCATATGTTAGGCTTTGGGGTTCATACGTAGAATGTTTGATCTCCAAAAGTAAAATCATACCTTAATCCGTGTTTTCCTTCTCTGAATGTTCGATCTCCAAGAAATTGAAGTGCCCGTCCTTTATTAGAAATCCATAGGAATGGTGACCACAATTTTGAAGGTTAGCCTAAAGAGAATTAGAAAACGTTTTTATTTCTCTCCTAAAATCCAGAAAACTCAAAAATAGCAAAATTAAAAATCTTATTTCATTTTATGGTTTTAACCTCTATTTATGTGCAGATACGCCCTCACTTAAAATCCCATTCGTAATACAACTATTGTATTTAGGCATTTTAAGCAAATTACACACATGCCCCCTGTTAATAAGTTAACATAAAACAAAATGTTAGGGTTTTAATTTCATAAATTTTATCATATAAAATTCATTACTATGGACCAATTGAAATTGCATAAAGCTATTCTTTGTATGCAACCCAATAGGTACATGCGATGTTGGTAGTGAACCAAAACCATTTTGGTACACTAATCATAAGCGGTCTCTAGCAAAGCATTATGATTACCCAAGTAGCGTGAATATCCAAATCGATAAAACCTAATGAATAACATATATCATATCCTTTTGTCGTACAATATCCTTTGATTAAACATAAGGCATGGAAAGTCACCCTTAATGTTCAATCTTACTAGTCTCGATCTTCAGGTTGATTGAAAACATCCAAATGATATTGATCATATCAATTAACTTAGACTTAACCTTTTAAAAGTCTAACATATTGAAAGATCCATTAATATCTATCTTTATACTAAAGGGACAAATTCTATCTTGATTATACACCTTCATATATTTTTCATTTGGTAATCAATCACAATCTTTATAATTGTCAGGTTAAAAATAACATTTGATTTTTTCAAATGAAGACTATGGTAATTTCAAGTAAAAAGACTAATGATATACCTTTCATGAGTAACACCTTTTACTTAATCCATGCGGTGTTCTCATAGTTGGTCATTCTAGTAGCTTGTTATTATAATAAGTTCTCATGATCTCGATTTGTGTCTGTATACTCATGATCATTACATGACCATCAAACCAAGGTTTACACCGGCATTAATTCATTAAAGTTCCCAGTATAATGATCAACTACGGAAATTTAGAATATTTCAATAAATATACATGGATCTTACTTAAGGTAAACATGCAATTACTTATAATAAAATAGAAAACGAAGACCTCAATTTTATTAACTAAAATTATAAGATAAACAATGTTTGTAGATTGACCTAGGGCACATGCCCCAACATCATATCCCTCAGTATAGCCAAGACCATGTTTAACTTGTGATAATTGATAATTTTATAGCATTCCATTTAATTTTTGAGATCGAGAATTTAATTTTGTAGTAATAGCCTCAAAATCAAAATGATCTTTCTTTAATATAGAGATTTCTACATCACGTTCTTTTAACAATGACAGGTCTTATGTTCACTTTCAAGAGTCTAATAATCAAATTTGATAGAGAATAGTTTCATCTTCAAGTCAAAATTCTGATCATAAATAGATGTCCATTCTACAAACAATAGATCATAAGAAGCCTGACGATGATCCTTTGTAGAATCTTCATCATTAGCAATAGCATATATATCATTGCCTTTTCTTTACTTTTCCATGTTGGATACGACATAATCATGTTCAGAAACACCAATAGCAAATGGAGAAGCATCAATAGTATTTAACTATATCAATATAGTAGTGATTGAAGTAGTAGAATCATTCAAGTCTATCACTTTCTTCTGAGTCATCATCACTCCAAGAAGCTTTCAAAGAATTCTTCTTCTTGTAACTAGGACATTCAATCTGAATATGTCCAACTCCTCCACACTCATGACACTTAATGCCCTTAACTTTGTTCTCAATATCTATCTTCTTGTCATCACTAGAAGACTTATTTCTATCATCACCCTTTTTTTAATAGTTTCGATAGAATTTCTATTATAGTTTTTTAAGAACTTTAATGTCCTTAAAGAAAGGTTTATGTGGACACTATTCACTTAGTTAATTTCACATTATTGCTAAGATGATCTCTTTTTAGTTAGTTTTAACTAAACTATTCTATTCTAGAAAATAATGTATAATAACTTGTACTCTTATATTAAGAACACTTTTAATTCACAACTTGACATAGATAATGAATTACTATGCTTTCATATCACACTTCCTTTATCTTCATTGTGTGTGTGTAATGCTTAATTAGAATAAACAAATTTCCTTAAGATTCACTTCAACCCACTGTTATGGCGAAAAATATCATAATGTGCAAACTAGAACTCCACCTATCAGTGTGAATGACGTAAGTTCTACATAGCATTAAGTTTCAGATCTTTAGACCCATAACCACTTAATTTTACTATCCATTCCTCCCAAATCAATAACTATCTATCAATGTTATATATTTTACAGTTGTATAGTCCATATCCGGCTTAAAAGCTCCAATGGCCTTAGTAATTCTTGAAACCTCTAAAGAACAAACACGTGATTAGGATATTAATAGCATTACGTATATAATACATATAAAATCTAATTATTGCACTTTTTAATCATTATAACTCATTAATACTCTCTTTAGCATAGCATTTATACCATAGGATTCATTAATCACTAAGATTAATAAACTACTCACTCATTATTAAAACCAACATACACATCATGGTATTTATTGAAATCCAGATTAAATCAAGTAATTTCAATTCAATCAAAGAAAAAATAATGAATAATCACAATTAGATTTTTCAATGTCTTCTAATCCAAAACTCTTTTTAATACTAAAAAACAATGTAAAACTATGCTAATTAGTGGCAATCTCTTCTATTATGACTATTGTTGTTTGTTGACCATGTTCTAATACCTATTTATACCCCTACGACTCATTAGAATACAATTAGAAGTTTTAATTGACAATTCCAAATGAACTAGAATTCCAAACTTTCTATTTTTGTATGTTTTAGTGTTGTCAATTAGTAACCCAAGCTGTGCGTGTTAAGCCATACCCGCCACCACAGCTTTGACATTTTTGTATGTAATTTATCCTCATAGTAGGATAAGTGCCCTATGTGTATTTTACCGGTGGCGTATGTACTACCCCACCTAGCTGCTACTACATCACCTCTATTGCACCACTTTTCGTGTCTTCTCCCCATTCCATGCATTGCCCACGCCTTATCGACTCTTTTTACGCCATTAAGCAACCATACCATAGCGTCTAATGTACTTTTGTGCATTTTCTCCCCATTTTATCATAAAATTACTCCTTTATCTCATTTTTACCTTGTGTGCTTGAAAACACATGAATATCATCAATAAGAGATAATTTAGATATTTATATTGAATATACTATTAAACTAACCATATATATTACTCAAATTAAACACTTATCAAATACCCCAAAACTTAGGATTTTTCACGTCCAGAACAAAAGTGTATTCTACTAAGTACTCTACTACTACTTGCAATACCTACTTATTCAATTTACATAGTTCATGGAGTATCCTTTAATTCAAATAATTTCAAGTTAATAATCCACTTAAAAGTTTTTCATAAAAAAAAAACTAATATTTTCATAAACATATAGCTTTAACAACACATATATTTCACTTTTAAAACTTAAAAGTCCTTCACAACTAAAACCATCAGTTTTCAAAAGTTTATTTCACATCCACACTCAAATAGAAAGTGTACAATCTCATGATTTCTCATTAAGCTCAAGAATTCACAAATAAGCAAAGATCATACTAATTTTGTAGACTTTAGTACTTCAAGAGTCCATATAACTTAACATAGTTTGAAAAAAACTTAACTTAACTAATTCACTTGTACTCGAGCTAAATCTTTTCATTTGTAGAGTTTTCATATAACTTCCTCCTTTCTTTCTTTATATATATATATATATATATATATATATATATCTTTTCTTTTCTTTTCTTTTCTCCTCATATTTTCTAGCTGTGCAGAACCTAATCATTTTCCTATGGATTCCTTTTCCTCACTATTTCCAACCATAAATTTCTCTGCTACTTTTCCTATAAAACTTGTGGGACTCTGTATTTTATTTAAAACTTTTGTTATCACTTCTCATTTTCACTCTATCAAAAATTCTTCAACTCTTACCATTCCTTAAACACCATGCATATTTCTTCCCCTTTTAGTACTAAGTGTTTATTTACTTTGTACTCGAGTAAGATTTATAATTATAATAAAATTCCTTAGAGATCTAAATTTTTCCACAAGAGGTGTTATGGTATTCTTCTTGCCTTTCTTTCAAGTTCACGGTCTAAGCTAATTCTAGGTTTCTAATCATGAAATTATATTGTTGTTTGTTGCAATTCTTATTTTCTTCAAAAATTTGATAACACTCTCTTGAGTTTCATAACAAGTAGATATTTGTATTCTTACTAATACTCCATTAAAGGCATGAACCTTACAAAAGTATTATTTATTCATTATATATTACTATATATAACCTGATTTATACTACTATACACATTCAAATAATAAGTAAATGAAAAAATGCACAACCATTCTTTTCTCTTTAACAGCTTATAAAATAAAAGTTTTACGATCATACCTGCAATGTTTATCCTCAATTCATCCTTTCTTACCAGTTGCCGCATTTACTGTTGATGCTCCAAAAATTATTCCAAACCTTGTCATTAAGGTTTAAAAATAAGCTTGAAACATAAGAAACACATAATACACTTAACAAACATTAAAATGAGTAAGCATAAAATTTAAACAACAAATAAAGTGAAAAAATATCCTGAATGTAAAAATAATCAGTGTAAGTATATTGCTCATCTCCCCAAGGTCTAGAGAATACTTAAGACTCGGACTCTAGGACCATGCATCATTATGAGCATCATCATCATCATCTCCGGCAAAAGATGGTGTCAAAGGACACTCTACCCTTTTGCTCTTCACTGCGACAAAATTAAACATGTAGTTCGGTGTTGGTAGAAAACTAATTGAGCTATTAGTAGGTCTCAATCGTTTGCTCCTCTCGTATCAAGTTATGTCCTTCTAATGATCTACAAGTAACATGAAATCATGTTGTCTATTTAGTCAGTCTTGCTAATATCTAAACAAGGCTTCACGATACTGAGCCCTATCCTTTTTGTATTGTCTCCTCATCTCAGTAATCTTTAGCTTCTATTGTCATGGAGTCATGCGCTCAAATTGTGGTACTGGTGCCTATGGGGATAGATGTGGTGGAAAAACTTACGGACCGTCCAAGTCTTACTCTCCTATCAGTGGGTTTACAAACTCGTAGACCTCAACAAAAACTTGGTGGTGATCTTCCTCCTCTCCATATCCTTCATTTTATAACTCTTAGGCCAACTTCACTATTACTGTTATTGCTTGGTCCTCTTGTTCCTTGGCTAGTAAATTGCCCTCAAGTATATCAATTTTGGCTCTTTTTCTCTCATCCTTAGAGTCTTAGTATCCAATCGATGATTTTAAAGTGAGCATAAAATCCTCACATATTGTCGCTTGGTCCTATATATCAAATTCCTTATCCTGAATCAATTTCTCTCTAGCTATCAAGCTCATTTGGGTTATTAAAACTAGAAACAACAACTTTATGTTTTTCTTAATCATGATTGACTCCCTTAAGTACTTTTAAATGATCTCCCTAAGTCGATCCTCCAGTTTTTTATAATCTCATACAAACAAGTCGCCTTAGGCTTGTTGATCTCGCTCAGCCGAGTGGTTGGGTATAAAGAAGCAACTAGAAAGTGTTACCATATTATGTAAACATTCCTCAGAATCCCCTTCTTATTGTGCTAAACTACATTCTCGGATCTCATTATCCATCCTTGTCATCCTCGGACAACTAATGCTCTCTCAATTACTCTAAAAAAATATAGGTCAAAGAGCCTATCATACAAATCATCCCAGAAGGTCTATGGATCTCCCTACATAATCAAATAATTTAACACATATACTTCATTTATTGAGTGCTCATTGAAGAGGACCATTACTCCTCTCACTTTAACTGGACCACCTTTCTTTGTAAACTTTTCATTGGTATAGAACTCGTAAACAATTCCGAGCACTTAATAAGCTTTGTTCTCCCTGTGATCTTGCATGAAATGTTCCTAACCCCATTGCCTAATGAAGTTATGAACTCTCTTATCATACTTAGTTTTTAGTCTTATTCCTCTTTTTCAAAAAAAAAAATTATTCTCAATGGCCCCGTATATTGCTTTGGCCTCTCTACTATAGAAATTAAACTTAAAAGGCCTCGGGGCATCTTCATTTGGATCTCTAGAGGATGATTTCTCATTATCATTTGCCCTTTCTCACTAACTTGACTCAATTGCAACATTATTCTTGCCATTATCTCAATAAAAAATCACACAACATGACAACTTAACATGGCTTTTCAAATCACCTAAAATCAAAATTTACATTTACAAGGGTCATTTACATGCCACATAATTTAAAAGACATATACTAATTCAACATGAGCCACATTGATGCTCAAAATCAACTTAAAACTGCTATCCAACAACCTAATTTCCACAATTCATGCAATTTCATCAATAATATTCAAGAGTTTCAAAGCATAACTAATGAAACTGTATATTTACCTTAATGCTAGACTCCTCTCCGATGTGGATTACTCCTCCAAGCTTCTATAAATCAAAGGCCTTTCACTTTGCTAACACACTAAGACCATATTGCTCTATTGAGTCAAATCTCCAAATAAATGTCCTAGCTCTCCTCTTTTGTGCAAATCCAAAATGCACCTTCTCCTTTTAATCTTGATCACTATGAACACTGTTTTTTCTCTTAAAATTACTCAAACTTGGGTTCTAAGAGGATGTATGCTTTGTTGGTGATGTATGGACTAGGGTGCAAGTGTGGAAAATTTAGGTTCAAAGGGGTTTAAAACCACCTCCTCGACGTTAATGCCGTCTTTTATAGGGCACGGTGCTGCCACAACGTGGCCATGACGTCGAGGCTATTGTGATCAATTTCATTTAGAGCTTGGCATCGTCTTAGTGCCACCTTTATTTGCTCATGGTGCCATATATATATACACATGGTGTCAACCAGTCTATCTTCGTAAACTATAAATTCTTTCATTAACTCCATATTGGCACTCTTCCGGATCAGTGTATTACTACACAAGGCATCGTGACAGCGTCAAATACCCTTTATAGATAAAAATATCATAAAAACTTACCCGTGTTTTATCAATTTACCTCACCTTAACCACTTGAACTCCTTTGCTCTCTTATGCACTTTGCTGAATTATTTGATACTTCTCCATTCTAATGAAATTTCACTCGTAAATGGTCTTTCCTACACATTTGGAACAAAACTTTCAAAAGTTAGAAAAATACTAAAACGTTTAAATTGTTCTACCTAAACAAAATAGATTACTGAAATTTTAAACTAAAATTGAAAACCCACGGGCTGCCTCCTCGTCGCGCTTCATTTAACGTCACTAGTGCGTTGCCTTTTTCGCTCGTTTAGTCTTAGTCTAAATTGAGATACTTATTTTGTAGGTCAGAGATAATGATATCATTCTTGTTTGGATGTACTTCTTGCCCTTTAACAAAGGCAATCTTCTTGCTTTCATTATCCTCCTTGATAGTTATTGTGATCATTTTCTTCCTCGTGAGCAAGACCGCATTGATAGTGTTCAAGAATTACCCCCAAGTATCATAGACACATCATAATTTATATCATGATCCATAATCTCAAAATTAGTGATAAATGTGAAACTACTTACTTTCACATGCACATTTAAGACTTTTCCTATTGTTGATACCAAGTTACCATTAACTACTTGCAAGTCCGTTATATCGACACAATTGATCTTTAAATTTGCTTGAAGCATGTCCTTTATAGGTATTACATTGACTGAGGCTCCCATGTCACACAAGATGTTTCTAAATCGGTGTCCAACAAAGCTTGATGGTATGCATATATCTATAGGATCTCTCCTCTTAATTGGTTGAAGTCTCGGTGTGATCTTGAATTTTAGTTATGGCTTTTTTGTAACATCTTTGCTATTTTGATTCGGTGCTTCTTCATAGGTCCTTCATCTTGTTGCTTATCTCTCCGTCATTTCTTCCCTTTTCTTATTATTCTTCGAGGCATTGACCCTTTGTTGCTTGAATCATTTAAGTTCATTTTGCCTCACTTATGTTCCATTCGTATACATAAATTTATATTTTCTTGTAGCTAAAGTGTTGACTCTTTCTGGCTTATGCATCACTTGCTCTTGCATTGGCTCATTGTTGTCATAGTGCTTATTATGTGAATAGCACTAACGTTATCTTTGGGATTTGTGATAGTGTTACTCAAAAATTGCATCCTTTCCTTGAATTCAAGCAATGGCTAGCTGACAAATCTATCACTCTAGGTTCTTGATAGATTATGTTTTTTCATCATCCATTCTCTTTAGAGTTTTCTTTACATTTTCCATCTTTTTTCTCATGCTTCTCATGGCATTCCCTATTGTCCACGTCAATGGTTTGCAATAATTTCTCAATTGACTTTAATGAAGTCATATATTCACTTTGGTCTAGCATCTCTTGATGGACTTGTTGATTAAAACTTAAAGATAGCTTCAATGCAATATTAACATTTGGAAATAAAAGTTTCAGTTGTTGTATCCTTGTTAAAACTATTGAGGATTCATTCCACTCAGCCTAAAGGTATTTTCGTAGTTCTAGTTGTTCATGAAGTCGATATCTTCAAACTTCATTCCTTGCTGCATGTCTAATGGAATAACCAACATTGCCTAGTGATTAACAAGTTGTTGTATTACTTGCATTTATGGAGTTTGTTGTCCGATTTATAGCTTCGCCATCTAACTACTCAGGTTTAATAGTTGTGCCATGATTGCGGCTTGTGAATCAATCTCATATGCTCTTGTTGGCTTTCTCACTGTGGAATGAGTTCCTACTATAGAATTCTCATACATAATATCTAAAAGACCCATCTTCATCCTTGGTTAGTATAGAACCACATGCTACAACATCCACTAATATTCTAGTGTTGTCATTCATTCCATGAAAAAAGATCTACAATTGTGCCCATTTCACATATCCATATCATGTATATCTACTCAGCATCTCTTTGAATCTTTCCCAAGCCACTCCAACAAACTCAATATCCTCCTACTTGAATTGGTTGATTCCCAATTTGCTTTTACCGATCTTCACTAAGGGACATAATTTGTTTAAGAATCTTATATTGATTTTTGCCCATAAAGTCATACTCCTTGGATTATGTATTTGGAACTAGGACTTGGCTTTTCCACCTAATAAGAATGGGAAAATTCTCATCTAATTACCTCTTTTATAACTATATTAATGTTAACAGTGTCACATTTCTCCAAAAAATTCTCTACATGTGCAACCGAATCTTCATTTGCTAGCTCGTTCATTATGCTATTTTGTACCATGTTGATAAGATAGGGTCTCAACTCGAACTCGATGATGTTCGCTGGAAGCCTTATCACTCCATAGTGAGCTTCCAATTTGAAGTGGTCACTAATTCATCTTTGTCCCTGCAATCTGTCTTGCACTACCACATCACCTTCGGGTTATATATTCCCTCGACACTGATGTTGGTTTCAGTTCCCTGCTTGATCCTTCGCAATCTTGATTCCCATTATTTCTTACCCTTATTTGTTTAGTCAATCTCAGGGTCATAAGGCACTAAGTCCTTCTCTCCTTTGCTGAGCATGCACTAATTCTTCTTGAAAAAGAAGACACAAAAGATCAAGTGGAGATTGTCAAACTTGAAACTTAAACTCCCTTTTCTTAATAAACCTGGAAGTAAATTACTTAAAATAATTGTTAACAATTTATAAACTACAATAAATTAATGTGTGGCTACCAATCCACGATAATGGTGCCAAAAACTTAACTATGAAACCCGAAGTATAAGAGATTGATTGTAGTGATAATGTTTTCAACTAGTGTTGATTACGAATATCATCCTCAAGGAAAGGTTTTATCGAAATTGTTCATTTAGTTAAGTTTACATTATTGCTAAGAAGATCTCTTTTTAGTTAGTTTTAACTAAATTACTCTATTCTGGAAAACAATGTAAAATAACTTGCACTCTCACATTAAGAAGATTCTTAGTTCACAACTTTAAATAGGTAATGGATTACTATGCTTTCATATCTCACTTAATTTATCTTCATTATGCATATGCAATGCTCAATTAGAATAGAAAGATTTCTTTAAGATTCACTTCAACCCACTGTCGAGTTGGAGAAGATCCTAATGTGCAAACAGAACTCCAACTATTGGTTTAAATGACATAAATTCCACATAGCATTAAGTTCCTAATATGTAGAAACATAACACTTAAGTTTACCATCCCTATCTCTTAAATACAATCAATTATAGCTCATTTAGGGATATTTATACCCAATATACAACTAAACTAAACCAATATATAAGTCTAATTAAACACTTATCACTCAACATGATAAGCATTCTTAGAAAAATTGGGCTTTTTAAACATATTCCTCTCATATGTTTGTAGAGAATCTATTAATTAATCCAGAGAAATCTTAGTAATATCACAACACTTTTCGATTCATGTAATCTTTAAGTTAAATCATGAAGGAAGAGCTCGAATAGCATGTCGTACTAACTGCCCATTGGTATATTTTTCCTTAGGTTTAAAGGCTTGATTAGTAATATCTCAAAAATGACTATTGAAAAAGGCAATATCTTCTTGTTCTTTCATCTCAAAATGATTAAGCATAGAACTTAATTGTTATAACTTGAAAATTTTGACAGAATTCATACCTTCAATGATTATCTAAAAAACATCCCATGCTTTCTTTATAGTAGTGCATTTGCAATCTATCTATAACGTTGAGCATCACCAACACTAAAGATAGAATTGATTGCCTTATGATTGGCAACCTTCTCCTTCTCAGCTTCTGTCTACAGAGATGTAGGATTTGAAACATCTTTACCATCCGTATCTAGTCTCACTAGAGTAGTGTTTTCTATCTCTAGCAATTCTCCTACAATTTCATCAATGGCAAAGAGGAATTGAACCATTCGAACCTTCAAGCAGGCATAGTTGGTTCCATCTAATAATGACAGTCAAGTTATTGATCCACCTTCACGCACTTCACCAGCTTGTTGTCATAGCAACTGACAAGTAAATAACTATACATGTTTTATAGTGTAATTTAGTTTGATTTTAAATATAAATAATGAAATTACACCAGGTATTCTCTTATTTTTGTAATTTTTGGATTTAAATACAAAAGTGAAGAAGTGGAAGAAAAAAAGAAAAAACAACAAAAGAGTCAACTAGAGAATAAGTTTAGCAATTAGCCAGTGATATGTAGTTACACAAAGAATTGCCACCTAAATAGTCAACATAAAAGTGCAAATGAATCCTCAGTGAATCAAAAAATATACTAGAAATTGCTAGCTGAATTAGTGGAGCACAAAAAACTAATTTTGGTAATTGACCCAATGATTTGTGTAGAACTTAGGAATCCCAGACAAATCAGTAAGGCCAGTTATGGGTCTTTTAGGTTAATATGAAGAATTTGAGTTTATCTAAGATATGTATAACTTAAGAAACTATAAATAAGACTAGATTCGAGCTTTAATTTATTTAAGCGGTATTTATTAACCTATTCAATATGGCTTTCAATATATTATTATGTTATTTATTTCCAGCATGAGTGAGTAGTTTATAAATCTAAGAAACAAATTAGACATGTATATACTTTAGGTTGTTAAATCTATTCATACATGTCAATTAATGATTTAACAAGTTATTTTTGTGTATTACAACTAATGAAGATTAATATTGCAAACATAGTTACGAATGTGTATTGTGGTATTTTGATTCTGAATCTATGTCTATGATTATTGACAATAATTATATAAGTTGTAACTAGGTTTAATCTATAGGTCTTTTCTAGAGTGTATGTTCTAAGTGATTGTGTTCTATATTATTTATTTACTAGCGTATTCTTATTTATATTTGTTTTAGACTGGGGCATGATTTTCATCGAGTGTTAATGATATTGTATTTCTACGGTGTTACGTTTTTTCCAATATGTAGATTTACAATGATAAGAATAAGGCTTTTTAATTGAATTCAGGAAAATCAAAGGCTTGCTTAAGGCTATCAAGCTATTATTGAATTAGGATTTAATGACTCCTAGATTCAATGTTTTATGATTATAACTATATTATGAAGTGATGTTATATTCTAGTGTTTGAAGGCAATCCATGTATATTACACTGTTTAGTGGGGGTTTGTATAGATATTTATATTACATTGAATTTAAATATTGTTTAATTTAGCTTACATTGACTTGTTTGAATTAGTTTAGTTAATTTGGCTATTTAAGTTAGTAGTTAAAGTTTTAAGTTAGTTGGAATTTTAATTTTTGTTTAATTAAATTAACTAAATTAATAAAAACAAGAAAAAAATACTTTCCTTTGAAGTTTGCAAAATTCATGTGGAGACAATATCCCATTTACCACTACTACAAATAATAAAAAATACATAAACTATTGTGCACACTCGACACGTGTCAATTGTTGTTGCCGTTGCCCGGTATTTTTAAATAATTTCTTAGGATTTTAGACGTAGGTTCTAAACACTTAGTCGTTTTAATTCTATAAGATCTTTACATCTATTTGATCTTAAAATAAATAGAACTTTTAATCGGAGGTTAAGGCAACAACAACTTAAGGAGAGTCTTGCTAATAGGATGGAGGATAACAACGATTATGAATTCTATATTATTGTTGATAACTCTATTATCATTATTATGCACACTATGCACATAGGCTCATATACTATAACTCTATTTTTATCATTATAATAGAGTTATCAACAATAATATAGAACTCACTTTTAAACAAGCAAATCAAGATGTTATAGTATATGAGCCTTTGTGCATAGTGTGCCTAGATGGATTTCCTTAATTTTAACTTAAATCTGGATTTGTTAGTGCCTTACCGAACTTTTTATGGTAAAGACAATGAAGTCCCACAGAAACTCATAAGGGAGTATCAAAAAAAAAGTTAATGGGATGAAACCAAAAGAAAGTATTTTACAACAAGTCAAACTTAAGGCTTTCTTTTTTGCATTGAAAGATCAAGCATACGATTAGATGTTCTATGTCCCGAAAGATTCAATAACAACATGGACTTAAATTTTAGAAGCTTTTCTAGATGAATATATGCATGCGAGAAAAATTAGTTCCTATTGAAAGCAAATCATAATTGCGAAGTTGAATGATGATGAAAAATTTAATGAATTTTGGGAAACATTCTAAAGATTAATTTCTTCTTGTCCATAACATGGATATACTCAAAGAGCTTTATTAGAATATTCTTATGATGGACTAAATCACTTTGAACAAAGTATGTGATGGATCTCTATTTGAAACAACCCCTACTTTAGCCAAAAAATCAAGTAATAGAATGGTAAAAAAATTGAAGCAATACAGTGAAAAGGTTAAATCATTAAGAAAGAAACTTTATGAAGTTGATGATAAAAGAAATAATGCGTCTAATGATAAAAACTGATGAACAATCTAAAGATGGTTGAAGTGTTAGTTACTGATAGATCTAATCAAGTTAAAGCTTGTTGATTCTGTAATGAGGTACATCCTACTAATATGTGTCCTACTATTGCTCCTACTAATCAAGCACAAGTTAATGCTTTATCCAATGATAAGAAAGGCACACCTGTAACTGGAAAGTCACTTAAGAAAATTATTAAAAAGAAAGAACATAAAGCTATTGAAGAAGAACAAATGATGGCTAATGTCATTTTAACTAAAGAATGAATGGCTGAACAATTAAAATATACACCTTTACTTGGAAGGCTATACCTATGGTTTTTCGTCAGAGTTGAAGCATATGAAAAATCTTTACGAAAGTCTAAAATAATTAATAAGTATAAAAATGATAAGGTTTCTGATAATTTTTATGAAGATATGTATTCATATTCTACCATTCCACAATGATTAGTTGATGCTAGGGCGGAAGAAAATAATGAAGACATTCTTAAAGCGTTTAGGAAAATAGAAATTAATAAACCATTTATGGAATCAATTATGAAAATTTCTTATTACGATGAAGTAAAATATTAGAAAAACTACAAGAAAATCTAGGAAAAAAGGCATCTGCTTTAATTAAAATAAAAACACCTATAAAATGTTTTGATCCAGGAATGTTTGGAATTCTTATTATAATAGGGACTTCTTTAATAGATTTTTCTATGTGTAATATTCGAGCATCAATTAATATTATGTCACTTAAACTATATCAGTCCTTGAAAATAGGTTCGTTAATTGATAGACTTAATAATCTTACCTTAGCTGACAACATAGTTATAAAAACTTATGGTTTACCAGAAGATGTCTTAGTAAAAGTAAATGACTTAGTATTTCAAGCTGACTTCTATGTCATGGAAAAGGGAGACTCAGTATCATCTAAATCTCCACCTATACTTTTAGGAAGATTGTTTCTTAAAACAACTAAAACTAAGTTACATATCTTTGAAAGAACAGTGTCCATGGAATTTGAAAACAAGAATGTCACTTTCCATTTCAATGATGATTGTCTTTGAAAATTATGATGAATTAAATAATGAACAAAGTAGCGATAATGAATCTTTAGAATTAATCATCATGAAGTTGAAGTATAAGTTAATAATGCAGTACCAATAAAAGATGAAAATGCTATAAATAAGAATAAGTAAGTTGAAGACACTACAAATCAAAAGCCAATAACCTGATAATGGAGGGTTAAGCAACCGAACAATGTTAAAAATGATCTTAAAATGGAGGAATTCAAATATACAAGGAATGATAAAAAGAACAAAATATCTAGCAATTTTCAAGCTCGATGATCTATGAGTTATATATAAGCACAAAAGTCAAATGGGCTTGATATTTTAAAGCTCTTTGTAATACCGTTTCTACTGCAAAGCACATACCAATTCACTTTTTTTTTCATACTCAACTAGAATTGGATGTTCATTCTTCTAAAAAGGTTACTCTACCAAATAGTTATTCATTGAAATCAATAGGTGTAGATACTAATTTACAGGTTTAGATTGACAAGTACTTTATTTCCACAGACGTTTTGGTTATGCCACTTCATCAACGAAAATCATCCATTATTCTTTGGACGACCTTTCTTAGCCACTTCGCGAGTTTTCATGGATACTCTTAAGAAAACAATCACTTTAAGGGTGCATGGCTGAGCAATCGCCTTCTATAATGGCACTAGAGTGGACAATCCTTTACTTAAGTTTATAAAACTAGTTTAGAACTACATGGTTCAGCAGAGCCAACGACAGTAAAGAAAACTGCTTTATGGGATGTAGCCCATACACTTATCTTTGCTCTCAGTTTAGTATTACGATTAGTTAGTTATATATTCTCTCGACTTTTACTTTTATAATGGGGATATTTTAAGAATTTAATTATGGAATAATTTCTGTAAGAGGGGTTCATCGAGCAAATTTATTTTCGTACTATATTATTTTATGCATTAGTTTTATATTAGTTAGCTATTTATAATGATGAAATTGTTATTTACTACATATCAAAGTAAGATTCGGATAATCTTGAATAATTGGACCTTTTTGTTGGGTATATATGTGATAAATATATGGGAAAATCAATTAAATTGAAAAAACAGTAAAAATAAGTTGGTGATTTCACAACGATTCCCGTTTGTATAGGAATTTGCTGAGAAAATCAACAGCAATGTGCAAAATTTTTAATGTAATTTTAGGTCAGTAATTTTTCACCGATTTAAACTTATAACTAGGATTCGCTAAACAAATCGATGAGCCACTGAGGCTCATTTTTAGCAAATTTGTCAGTGATTTTCCAACGCATCCACATAAACCCTGATTTTTTTAGAATGAAGTCGAGTTTTGAAAAACAAAAACCTAAAATTGCCCCATTTACCCATTTTCACAATTACAAACCATTGCAAGATTTCGATTAAAAAACCAAATCTCAACTAGATTTGACTTTTCAAAGCTTGATTTTAGAGTATTTAAGTGATTCACACATTCGATCCAAAATTTGGTGAGTTTTGGGAGTGTAGAGCCCCCTAAGGATTGAGCAAGAGGAGTTCGAATTAGAGCTTGGAGGAGTGTTCTATAGAATAGTTTAGAGTTCCAATCATGAAATAATCACTTTCAAGATAGTAATCAATGAAAATCGTAACTTCTTATTAATTAAATTTTTCGTTTGCATCGATTTTGGATTTGGTGTAAGATGGAAGCTAAATTTCAAAATTTTATTTTAAATTGGTTTTAATGTCGACTGCTTTTAATTACAATACTAGTAAGGGATTTGTGTGATAATTTGTTTGTTGCTATCGCAGTTTCAAATTATTTTCATATATAGCGAATGGATTGAATTTTATACATAAACTAATTGTAAAGTAAGTTTCAAATGAGTTTAAGAGTTTTATATTTTTCTATTGCATGATTTGAATTACCTATAAAGGAGTGTTTTTACCAATGATGTTTTACTGAAAAATTTCATATGAATTTCATACTCTTTAATTAGAAATAACTTTTTCGATGAATTTCTCCTTTTAGAGAGATAAGTTGAATTTTACCAAACACATTTCCAAAAAATTTGGTTTTAACTAGTTATACAAGTTTATTATTTACTTGTACTTATCCAAATGGTTGGAAATGAGAAGGTTATAGCTTCAAGGGAGGAGAAAAGAAAGGGGGAGTTAGTAGAGAAAATAAAGAACAAATCTAAATTTTTCCAAATATAACCCACGTGAATCTCTTTTAACACAACTAGGATTATACCATAAATAGAACCTACTCTACTTTCATCATCTAGCTATAATACTGACGATGATTATGTAGAAGAGGGAGAGGAAGTAGAATAAGTAGAAAAAGAGATACCAATGGGGGCAAAAAAATTATGTATTTAGGAAGGACAACTTTTTCAATGAGAAAGCCTATGAAAATTTTGAGAATGATTTAGTAAAGGATAGGAAGTGGATCCCTAGAAAGGATTTAATGAGAATGGATTAAAATACTTGCCTAGGATCCTAGATATGATTGAGGCAAGCAACTGTGGATTTTGGACTAAGGACTATAACCACTTAGACCTAGAGAATGTTCGTAGTGAGAGGGGTCGTGATATTCTGGTGTGAGAGGTTTATGCAAATGCATATGGAAGTGAGAGTAAGATTGAGTCACAAGTTTGAGGATGGACACTAGATTATTTTGCTACAAAAATAAACTAGTATTTTTGTTTACCGAACTTTCAACAAAAACAAAATAATGATTACCTAATGCCCAAATACGCCATTAAGTACCACTACCTCACAGAGACAATTAGGGAAAGTTTAAAGGAAATCCATAGTGATGGATTCATTTTAGATGTGGAGGGGGACCCGAAGCACATAACAACCAAATTATTTAGGAAAATCACTAAAGCTTGATGTTATTTCATCAACGCCAGCTAATAACCAAACCTGCAGTATTACGAGATAGTAAACTATAATGGTGGCTTACCTTACCACATCATCATGGGATTATGATATTTGGATGTTGGTAAAATCATCTACAAGATTATAAGGAGTGTCATTACCAAGAATAAAAATGACAGACTTCCTTTCATTTTACTAATCACAACTTGTTATAGAGCAGATCAAGTGAATGTGGCAGAGCTTAATATGGTTTTTCTACCAGAGAAGACTAATACGGTTGAATTTATAGAGAGGTATGGAAGAGTAAATGGTTATAAAGACACCAAAGATGAAAGAGAGAGGCCGAAATTGCTAAAAAGGAAAACGGATTAGAGAAGGAAAATTAGAGATGACACTAGGAGAATTTTGAAGGAAATGTCAGAAGCTACATAAGATCTGAATGCAGAGCAACCTCCTAGGGTCTATGATGGACTATACATGAAACAAACAGAGTTAGCTTTCTAGGGTACAATTCTACGCAATCATATGACAACTATGAGAAATCAAGAACAGGTGTTTGATAATTAGAGGGCATTAACAAGGAGTATCCATAGGATTGAGCGAACAATCTCTAGAAGACATAGACGACAAAGAGGAACAACGGTTCCTGTACTCAACTACATATATGAGGCTACTACTTAGCATTAGTCATAATGTTCCACGAGTATCAAGTCAGGACTACCACCTCTTCGACCCCGCTATGAGTTATCAATCCCAAAGGATTGATCCAGTGCAAGGTGATGAAGTGCGACTTCCGGACGACAACATTGATTTCCTTATTCTATTTATTTTCCTCGTCTCTGAGTGATATTGTGTGAGGTCTTCTATGTAATACACGTAATGGTGATACTTCGTGTTTGTGGTGGTGTTGTACTTTGTGATTTATGAATGGCGATTTGATAAATTTATTATACAATGGTGATGTTTATTACAATTTTTATGCACTCTATTTCACAACAATTCAATATTAAGTTTATTATTATATTGATTATCCAATTTATGATCTTATCAATTCCTTTATACTTTGTGTGGTATATTTGTTTTGTTGGAAACATGACTTCATCCTTAAACTTTAAGGATAAGGTTTGGAATGTGTTTGGGGGTATTTTAGGTGATGTATGACAATGAAAGCAAAGAAAGCATGGAAAAGAATGAAAGGTAGAAGATAAGTAAAAAAATAGATGCAAAGTTCAAAAAGATTTGATATTCCAGTGAGTTGGCAAAAATTTTCAATTTTTTTCTAAATTCAAGTAAGTATGATTTTCATTTTACTTTATTTAGGAAAACAAATGATAATGAAAATGACTATATAATAGATTTTGAATGGAAATGATATTTTTAGTACCCAATTGAGTTCTATGATTGAATGAATCAATTTTTATACCCTTTCCTATTAACTTTACTAGTTGATGTATACACTAAATTGAATGTCTTATGTTAGTCATGAGAATAGGTAGAAGATTGAAATAATAGTGCAAGATGAATAAGATAGATTTTTAAGAATCTTGTGATATAGAAATGATTTATTAAGTATTATTATAGTATATATAGAAAGTTATTTTTCAACAATTGAAAGAAGAAAATGGGTTGGAAAAGATGAATTCATACAATTTAGAAAGAATACTTTCTTCAACTTTAGTTAATAGTGAGAAATGTTAACAAAAATTTACAAATATAAAGAGAGTCCTACAGATTCCATCAGAAACGGAGCAAGGATTCTATAGTGGGAAAAATGTGAGAATGTCCATATGAAATTGAGCAGGGACTCAAAAGAAAAAGTAAAAGAAATATATGATATAGACATAATTAGGACGGTGTGGAAAAGATTGAGAGATGAAAAAGAAGGAGGTTCTTAAACTCTTCAAAGGAAATATTTAGCTTGAGTGTTTGAAACTAGAGTTGAATGAAGTTTTTTAATCTAACACATTTTAAACGATATGTTCATTGGTATCTTGCCAATGTTCCAATTGATTTTGATTGTGGTGCTATTATAAAGTATTTTCTAAAATTGAGATTTATCTATTAATTTTGTGTTTTGAGATTTTATACTAGTAATCATAAGCTTGATGCTTGTAAGTGGAGATTGAGAAAACCTATATTGTATATTGACCATGGTAATGAAATTTAAGTTCCAAAGAGTGTTGTATTAGATGTTTGAGTTATCATTATGGGATGTTTCATTTTTTCTAAATCATTCTATTTTATCATAACTATCATTTACTCTTTGGTAATATGTTTTCATTTGAAAGTCACTTCTATTTTGAGATTTCTATTATCTAAAGTTAATATGAATTGGATTGAAATCAATTTGTAAAGAATGAAAAAGAATATGATTTAGAGCATTCTTTTGCTCGGGACAGCAAAGTGTCGAGTTTCGGGGTATTAGACAATTTAATAATTAGACATGGTTTATAGTGTAACTTAGGTTGATTATAGATATAAATGATGATATTAAACTAGGTATTCTTTTATTTTTGTGATTTTAGGATTTAAATAAGAAATGAAGAAATGGAAGAAAAAGACGAAGAAGAGCAAAACACTCAACGAGAGAAGAAGTCCAATGATTAGCTAGCGATATGCAATTACACTAAGAATCACCACCTAAATTGGCAGCAGAGAAATGCTAGTGAATCCTCACCAAATTGGAAAATATACTAGAAATCGCATGTTGAATCGGTGGAGCATAGAGAGCTAATTCCAATGATTGACTAAACGATTTGTGAACAACTTAGGAGTCGTTGGCAAATCGCTGAGATCAGTTATGGATTTTTAAGATTAATATGAAGAATTTGAGTTTATCTAGGGTATGTGAAACATAAGAGCTTATCAATGTGATAGGATAAATTCGAAATAACTCTCACACCATATTATTTCTCATATTCTATTAATCTTTTATTAGTTTTAGTTGATGTTTGAAGCTACATTAGAGCTTTGATTTATTTAAGAGGTGTTTCTTTATTTATTCATTTTGTCTTTCAATTATATTATTATGTTATTTATTTCTAGCATGAGTAAGTATTTTATCAATCTAAACAAACCCTAGACATGTATATACTTTGGATTGCTAGATAGTTATAATTAAGGAAGTACGTACTTAATGCTTTAAATCTATTCATACACATCAATTACGGATTTAACAGGTTGTTTTTGCGTATTACTACTAATGAAGATTAATATTGCATGCATAGTTGCAAATTTGTATTGTGGTATTTTGATTCTGAATCTATTTCTATGATTATTGTCAACAATTATAGAAGTAGTAACTAGGATTAATCTATAGGGCTTTTCCTGAATGGATGTTCTAGGTGATTGTGTTCTAATTTATTTATTTTTTATCCTATTATGATTTATATTTGATTTAGATTAAGCATAATTCTCATTGAGTGTTAATACTATCATATTTATATGGTGTTGTATTTTATCCAATAAGTAGATTTACATTGATAAGAATAAGGCTTTTCCATTGAATATAAGGAAATAGGTGGCTAGCTAAAGGCTATCAACCTGTTATAAATTAAGATTTAATGATTTCAAGATTCCATGTGTTATGATTATAACTATACTATGAAGTGATGTTATGTTATATAGTGTTTGAAAGCAATCCAAGTATATTACATGGAATTTAGTTTGCATTGAATTGTTTGAATTAGTTCAGTTAATTAAGTTTGTAGTTCTAGTTTTTAGTTATCTGGTATTTTAATTCATGTTTAATTAGATTAACTAAATTAAGAAAAATAAGAAAAAAATACTTTCCAATGAAGTTTGCAAAATCCATATAGAGATGATATCTTATTTACCACTTCTACAAATAATAAGAAATATGGGAAACTATTGTAAATGCTCGACACGTGTCAGCAACTTATCAATCGATCCCATAGTGATAAAACTCTCTAGAATCTCACTATTATATGCTTGTAGAAATAACGAAGTGACAAAGCTCTGATACCAATTTTAAAGTGCTGGAAACCAGTGGAACTGAGGAGATTAAGAAATTAGTAATGAACTGATAAACAAATATCAAAACTAAACACATAATTTATATTGCAATAAAACTAGAATGTTTTCCTTTGCATTGGCTCAACTTAATCAATTAAAAAAATTTATAATGTGAACATCTGTTATAATGATCTCTTATTCTAACAAAACTTAAGCAATGAACATCTACACCATGGTGATCTCGAGTATCATAGACTTAGTCTACCTACTCTATCAAGGAATTCAGTCCTAACTAAAATACAACTCGAAAAACCTCATCAATCTCCAACTGTAATTTTTTTTTGAATCATCCAATGTTCAACAACTAAGTCTTATATTCCTTTAAGAACCTTGACTCGTCATTTCCACAAAGCTCTTAAGTTTTTTATGCACCTTTCTCTCGAATTTTTTTAGTTTTAAACCATCTAGAAGTTTTTCTTCTTGCATTATCGAACTTCTTCACTATTGTAGACAAATACTAATAGTTACTTTGTCATAGTATCTAACTCTTATTCAATTCTTATTTCAACTTCAGTTTTGTCTTCTTCTTCGACTCTAACCTTGTCATTATAATCTTCACATGAATTTGCATTTGTAGTATATCTTTCAATTGTATATACATTTAGATATCTTGCTGAGTTGGGCTTCCATTTTCATTGCAGCATTTATCTAAATAACTTAACTCCTATTTTGACAATATATTGCTAATAAAGATAGAATGACTCAAACACAATAAACTAGGGTCTAATAGCTGAAAATCGATACACCCCAAATTTGTACTAAATTTTTTGATGTAATGCTACCGATTTTTCCACCGATTCCTAGTGTTAATTCAAATGGCTAGGAAATGCTAGGCCTATTTTTACAATTGTTTCAATTTATCTGGTAATAAACTTACTCATCCTTCATTAAAACTCATATTAAGGTAGAATTGACTAGAACTTCCAAAGTTTAAGTGGGACATGTAACTAACTAAATACTTTTATTAATTAAATAAATGAATATATAAGCAATTAAATAATGGGACTTTCATAGAGGTCATTTAAGCAAAAACAACACGATCAACCCCATCCTAATTCAAATCACCTCAAAGTTTTAAATAAAAAAATATTTCAAATACAAGAGTTAAAAAGTAAGAGAATAAAAACATAAACTAAACTAAATTCTTAATAAACATAAATAAACACGAAATAAATATGGAATATGGGGTGTATCTCATAAAGCGCTTTTGTTTATTGTCATTGGCTTGATTAACCCTTCCTCAATTAGGTTGGATCTCCAAACTTGAATTTAAGGTTTTTTACTCTAGTGCCATTTCTAGAAGGTAAGTGCACGACCATTAATTGTCTGAGTAATTACTTTATCCAAAATATCCATATTAGCTTGAATAGTAGCTAAGAAAGGTCGTCCTAATATTTAAGGAGGATATTCATTGATGAAGTGTGGCATTATCAACAAATTTGTCACTACGGTGTTGTTGTCTATTTGAACTAGCACATCCGTGGCCACTCCTATTGCTTGGATTGAAGTTCCTTTCGGTAAAGAGAATAGCTCAGAAGCAAGTTAATTCAACTCTAATTGAGTATGTAGAAAGAAATGTATCGGCATGATAGTTGCATTATAGTTCCTATGACATTAAGCTCGGTAGTACTAAGCCCATTTGAATTTAATAAGCAAATATATGCCTCCAGGATCATTAAGCTTTATAGAATTCAAGTCTAGCTTTTTTTTTCTTATCGTAGTTGGATCTAGAAACTTATGTTTGTTAATGATTTTTCCATTCTCTAGTTACTTAACTCTCCATTCTTCAGTTACTTTCTTTTCTTTTGATGTGTCTTCAATTTTTTTTTCTTTGAAATCCATTTATCATTTTATATTATTACTTCATTAATTGCATTAATTTTAGCGTTAAAATTATCATAATATTTTAAATTTCAAAATTCATTTACCATAATATTTTAAGTTTAAAAATTCATTATCATCTATTTCATTATCAAAAAATTTATCATATTCTTCATAAGTGTCATACTTATTTTCATTATTAATTTTGAATTTCAAAACTTATCTTCAAACTCTATAGATATTGTTCCCTCAAAAATATCTAACTTAGTCTTAGCTGGCTTTAGAAAAAGTTTTTCTAATATAGGCAAATAATTGGATGATGTTGTATTTCCCATTTCCATGACATAAAAATCATTTGGAAATACTAATTGTATACGTGTACTGAGAAGTCTTCTAATGATCCATATAGTTCAATAATGTATTGCCTGCTAAAGTATTGTTAATAGGCATAGTAGTTTGCGATCATATTTTCAATTATTCATAAAGTTTAAGTGACAAAACATTAATTGATGCTCTGAGATCACGCATAGCAAGTTAAGTACAAGAATTTTCTATTACGATTGTTATGGGAAACTTCTTGGATCGAAACAAATCTAAGGCATTATCGTTAAAGATAAAATATTTTATCCTAATTTTTCATTAATTGTAATTTATTAAATGGATTAGATATTTCATCTTTAAGTTCTTTCTTCCTAACATTTGCTTATCGTTGTGGAATGGTAGAATTAAAATTCATATCATTGATCAACTTATTAATATCGTTTTCTTTGCCTTCATTAACTAATTCAGTGTTTTCTAAAGATTTTTTGTAGGCTTCGACTTTGGCTAAATACCATGAGTGTAGCCTTTCAGGAAAAGGTGCATGTTTTAATTGCTCAGCCATCCTTTCCCTCGTGGTAATGACATTTGTCATCATCTCTCTTTCTTCTTCTATTTTCTTAGGTACTTCAGTTTTCTTTTTACCTCTCTTTTTTATCTTTTCTTGCGTATTCATTTCCTTTCAGTTTCACAAAATAAAGCGTTAACTTGTGGTTGATTAGTATTATTTGTAAGTTAAGTACTTACTTTAGTTTGATTACTTAACTTGTTGATTTTTAAAGTCATTTGATTTGAAAGATTTTTCAACTTATTAATAGACGTATCGATTTTAATTTGATTTTGAGAAATTTGCCTAAAGTTTTTATGACTTTGGTTCATAATATTGAATATTTATTCTTAATTTGGTTTCGTATGTTGAATAGTTTGTTGAGGTTGTTGCATTGGTGTTGATTGTGTAGGTGCTCTTAATCTATAAGTTGTATAGTTTTGATTGTGTAGATTGTAGCTAAGATTTGAATTTGGTTTTCTAATTTAATAATTATTGTTATTATATTTGATTCTTAGAAGACCAAAATATTTATTCATAACTGCATTGACTTCTTCGTTATTATCTTATTGTAAAGTAGGACATGCATCAGTAGGATGTGTAACTTCATTACAAAATCCATACGGTTTAACTTGATTTGATCTATCTTTTAATAGTTGTTTAACCATAATATATAATTCTTCAACTTTTTCATCAAATTTATTACTTGATCTATTATTAACCTTGTAAACTTGCTTTTTTGATGTATCGGTCTTTTCACCCTATTGTTTAGATTGTTTGGCCATCTAATCAATAGCTTCTTTTGTTAGAGTTGGTCTTACATCGAAAAATGGTCTACAACATACAGTATCTAATAGTCATTGTTCAAAATGATTTAGTCCTTCATAGAAGTTTTTTAATAAATCTCTTTGAGCATATCCATGTTGTGGACAAGATGAAATTAATATTTAAAATATATCTTAAATTTCATTAAAATATTAATCGTCGTTCACTTTCACGAATGTGATTTGTCTTTTCTAAGTACTAATTTTTCTTATAGACATAAATTGATCTAAGAAAGCTTCTAACATTTGAGCCCATGTGGTTATCGAATCTTGTGGAAGATAAACCAACTAATCTTGTGCTTGATATTTCAATACAAAATGTAAAGCTTTAAGTTTGACTTTTTCTGCCGTGCAGTCTTTAGGTTTCATTTCATCGACTTTGAGTTGATATTCCCTTATAAATTTTTATGGGTCTTCATTGACAATATCACAGAAGTTAGGTAAAGCACTAATGAATGTAAATCTAAGTTCAAATTTGGGGGATCCCTCAGAATAGGCAATGCACATTTGTTCATAAGTAGTTACATTTTGACTAGCTTGCCTAAAAGTAAGTTTTCTATTATCATTATTATTATTAAGACTAAAGTTAAAATTGGCTTCCATTGTGGTAGGTTGGTGTTCTCTATGTTGTTGTTTTCTTAAATTACAATTAAATATCCTATCTACATCAGAATCGAACAGAAGTAAGGATCCCATGGAATTAGAATGACGAAGTAGATAAACCATACAACGTCTAAAACTTCTAAGAATTATGTTTAAATCCATGGCATTGGCACCAAGAATTGACACGTGTAGGCATGTACAATAAATATTCCCTTTATATTACACTTTAAAACTTTTGTGGTAGTGATAAGTGGGAATCGTCTCCACGTGGGTTTATCAAAATTCTTTAGGAAAAATGACTTCTAAAGGATTGTATTATTTTTTTCTCTTACTTAATTTAACTAAAAATGGTAATTAAACTAACTAATAACTTACTATAATATAATAATACTTAAATAACTACATTATTTTAACTATGATAATTCAAATTCACGATCAATCAAATATACTAAATTCAATAATAAATGAATATCTAAACAAACATCCAGAACATTGAAACATAAATCTATTATGCATTCCAAATATGTAACTTCAATCCATATAGTTATAAGCATACTTTAAATAGTAAGATAGATCATTAAACTTTAATTATAAGTACGTAAACAACCTTTAACCAACCATTTGTTCCCCTCATACTGGTGAAAAAGCCATATTCTATTTCTATTGAGCTAACCCATTTGAATACACAAAGACATTAACTTCATGCAATAAAACCGCATTAAACTTTATAAGAACTTTGAACTACTAAATCCAACATCTTCAAAAAAAATTCACTTCAACATCAAATTTAGATATCAAATCCACTTAGGACATCTAAATGGTGTTTTCTTTCAAACAATCCTACTTATAACTTTAAATAGATGACGAAACCAAATATCAAAATACACATTCTAGACTATGCATGCAATACAAAGATCGTGATTAACCCCAATAGATAATAACATATTAAATCAATGAATCAAATAATGTGATCGGTTTAAAGCATTAAGCACGTAATCTTCTCATCATAACTATATAGCAAAACGGATCTAGTTCGCATTCAGACTTTGTTTAGATCAAATAACTACTCACTCATAATCATAAATAACGTTTTAATAATATGAATAAAAGACATAGATATATACCTCTGGAATAAATACTTTAAATTTTTGAATATTCTCCAAAAGCAATGAACAATAAAGCAAATAATTAAAACTATACGGAATGGATTTTAGAGCAGTGGAATATTGATCCAACTACTCGAGGGCAACTAATTTTGAAACCCTAGGCATGTATTTAAAGTACTCAAAGTAGTAAACATCCCAAACTAACTCAAACAACTCGTAGTTATCTATAATTCTTGAAATCTATTCCAACAATTCTTAGTGATTAGTGTGAGAGAATAATTGCAGGGAATATCCAAAATTTGAAAGCTCATTGGTTTAACCGAATTTAGCCATTGATTCTTGTGCCATGGAATCGCAACGAATCGCTAGTGCGATTTTCTAGTTCTTCCTTTGCTTCCTTCTTGATGATTTTTCGCATACTCTTTCCAATTGATTAATTCTTTCATAATCTTTCCTTTTTTGTTTATTTCTTCATATTCTCCACTGATTACCTAAAATATAAAACAAGAAAAATCCCATGTAATATAGTCTTTTAAATTTAAAATCATCCTAAAATGAACTATAAAACATGTCTAATTATTTACTTGTGAACAAGGTTCAGGATAAATTTGGTATATGTGGATGGATGGAATGCATGAATGAATCTTCAAGGATTTTGTAAAATTTTCTCAATTAAATTTTCGAAAGTTCTAGAGATTTTTCAAAACTTTTAGTGAAATAGAGGTAAAACGGTTTAATTTTGTTATAAGGATTGAAGGTTTGGTAGGTTATTTACACATTTACATACATGTGAATTCTTTATTTTTGTTTTCCCATTTCTTATTTTGACTTTAAATGAAAGCTCGATTCTAGCTTATGATAATGGTGGACAATTTGAGAATTCAAATGTCGATTGATATTACCATAAATGGACAAGACATTACGTAGAGTTTAGGTGAAAAACATATTCTTGTGATTGTTGTACCACATTGAGTAGACACAAAAAGTGCTAGAGTAAAGGCAAGGCTCTATGTTAGATGTGAAAGTGGGTAGAATGTCACACAAGAAAAAAAATCAAGTAAATCCCTATAGATTCTAGGATAGGTTTGTAATCCATTTAAAACTAAGTATATAACTTAAAGATAAGTTTAGAGGAAGATGTAGGCCTTGATCGTTTAAACCCTTAGCCTTTAGCCCACCTATTAAGTTATCCATAGTTAGCCGAGTTAAGCCAACACAACCTAATTTTTTATCACCTATCATAAAACCCATAACCCATTATCGCATAATCCTTCACCTAGTTGGAAGCTAGTCTTAGATTAGAAATCATTAAAAGAAGACATGAAAAGAAGAAAAAAGTAAACTGAAAATTTGTTTATACACCCCAAATTAGGAGAAATTAATCATGATGAGTGAAGTCATGATTTGAGGTCCAATCTAAAACGGTATTCGCTGGAAATGGAATAGGGAGCCAGGTGTTTGGAAAAGGTGAGGACTACACATTTGAAAAGAAAATGAAGTTAGGTGCAGTGTAAGCCATTTCATGTTTTCTTAAAATCCTTCAATGGTTTAATTCAAAGTTTTTCAACGTTTTTAATCCATAAGTTACTTTTCTTTGCCATCCTTTCCCAGCCATTACAACCCAAAAGAAAATCCTATTAACCTCTAATGATGTTTTGAATGCGTTAGCGTGAATCGTTGCATAAGTTCTATTTGTGGAATCTTCGTATTAAATGTTCTATTTAGAGATTGTGGGTTTCAGCTTGTTATACGTTCTGAGGGAACTCATGATTAATTAATAGCTTTAGTCTTGATGAAGCCTAGTGTTTAATCGAGTATTCTTTGGGAAAGTGGTCAAAATATCTTGACTCAAGGTAACTAGTTTTGCTTGAATGTTCTTGTTTCCATTTGGCAAATTTGTGAAAAGTTTGACAAAGCCATTTAAGTTCGAGTTTGGTATTAGAGAAGCTAAGTTGTATTTTGTCTGTGGAAGTTGATTGCCTTATACTCCTTTGTTCGGGATGCGCAATTGTCTACGTTTTAGGGTATTTGATAAGTCGCCAATTTAAAATCAAAGTACACACAGCGAAAAATCAAAACTTTTTTGATAATATAAATGATATACTTTAATAAGTCACCAATTGTGCTATATTTTAGTGTGGTATTGATAAGTAATCGATTAGACTTATATGTAGGGTTATTTTAGTATGATAATAGGCTTAAATATCTGAGAATGAGCTCTAACTGATGCCATTTATGTGTTTTCAGGTATACAAGGTATAAAGGAGACAAATGAGTGATTTCATGATGAAATAGGGAGAAAAAGCACAAACACACATTTGAGGACGTAATATAGAGACTTCAAACCATGGGAAGAAAGCACAAGGTGTAGGAAGAAAGTGCAAGACATAGAGAAGACTTGAAGACCAAGAAATAGACACAGGAGAGGTGTCACAGTGGCGGCGTCGAGGAGTTGTACACAAGGTGCAGAGACATTACACATAAGGTGTCGAGCCTATTTTGAGGAGAAAATTCATACACAAAGGTCAAAGCTATAGCAATGTTGTGGTATTACACACACGTCATGGGTCACTTACATACAACATCGGGAAATAAATAAGTATTAGAATGAGGTAAAATCAACAATTATCATACATTACTATTGAGTACAATTGATTGACATAGTTTACATTATTTTTTAGTACTGAGAAGAGTTTCGGAGGAGAAGACATTGAAGATTCCACTTTTGGTTGTTCGATGTTATTTGATATTATTTTTTTGGTTTAATTGAAGCTATTTAATTTAATCTTTGATTGCAATTAATATCATAAAGTGTATGTTGATTTCAATGATGGGTGAGTAATTTTTTTATCTTAAGGATCAATGGATCTTTTGGTATGAATGTTATCCTAGTGGAAGTATGAATGGATTATAAGTTAAAAAGAGCAATGGTTAGAATTTATATCGATTCTATACGTAATGCAATGAACATCTTGATCAAGTGTTTGTTAATTAGAGGTTTTAGGAGTTACCATGGCAATTGGAGCTTTTAAGCTAGATATGGATAATACAACCAAAAAATATATAACATCGATAGATACTTATTGATTAGGGAGGCACGGATAGGAAACTTTAGTGTTTATGAATCCGAGATTTATATTATTCACACCGATAAGTAGAGTTCTAGTTGCACATTAGGATTTTTTGCACCACAATAGTGGGTTAAAGTGAATCTTAATGAAGTCTGTCTATTCTAATCAACCATTGCACATACATAATGAAGATGAAGAAAGTGAGATATGAAAGCATAGTTATCCATTCCCTAGGTGAAGTTATGAACTAAACTTCTTCTCTATATAAGAATGCAAGTTAATTTACATTAGTTTGATAGAATAGAGTAGTTTAGTTAAATCCAATTAAAAAGAGATCTTCTTAAAAATAGAGCGAAGTTAACTAAGTGAACCGTGCCCAAGTAAGGCTTTCCAGAGGATGATATTCGCAATCAACCTTTATTGATCACATTATTACTACAATTGTACTATTATACTTTTGGTCACAATCAAGTTTTAGGTGTTGTGGTAGAAGATAGGTAACACACACTAGTTTAGAAAGTTTACAAAATTATTGAGATTTTATTTTCTGTAATTTACTTTCAAATTTAAAAATAAAAATTAAAAATATAAGAAAGAGTTGTTGTTTCAATTTTGACCATCTACACTTGGTTTTTTGTGTTTTCTTTTTTAGGGAACTGTTAGTGCATGCATAGTTAAAGTGACAAGGACTTAGTGCGTTACGATCAACAGATTGACAGAATCAACAAGGGAAAAAATAAAATGGAACTAGGATGGTTGATGATCAAGCGGGACACCAAAACCAAAATCAGGGCCTAGGGAATAATCAACTCGAATATGATCTACTAATGCAACACAATGTACAAGGACAAAAATGATGTAGAATAGGCTATCCAATTAGGCTAGCAAACGAAAATCCAATTCCATATGGGGAGATATTTCTCGAGAAGTGTGACACTATTCAAATTACTAGAGTTACAAAGGAGGCAATCAAGGTAAGACTTTTCTCATTCTCTTTGGGTGGAAAAGCCAAATATTGGTTCCAAAGACTGAGTGCAGGGAGCATGACTTTGTGAGCGGATATCAATAAAAGACTTCTAAATAACTTTTAACCCTTAGTAAAGGTTAGTGAAAGGAAATTGGAAATCTACCAATTCAAGCATGAGGATACCAAGTCTCTTGGGGAGGCTTAAGAAAAATTCAAGGAAATGTCAAGAACACGTCCAAAACATGGATATGTGAGGTGGGCATACTGCAAATCTTCTACTATGGAATGAATAACAACACGAGGACATTAGTGGATGTTGTAGCAAGTTGTTCTCTACTAACCAAGGGTGAAGATGGAGCATTGGATCTAATAAATCTTATGACTCTGAACTCTATAGCAGGAACTCGTTCCATAATGAAAAAACAATAAGAGTATATGAGATTGATTTACAGGCGGTGATTATAGCATAACTATCAAACCTAATTATAGTAATAAATGGGACAATCAAGTTTGTAAATGAACGCAATCTAGCAACCCATCAATCACCTAACATTGGTGGTTTACATTGGACGTGTAGTAACGAATGGAGTTTTAAGATATCAACTTCATGGACAACCAGAAGTAGAGAACAACTTCAGGCTTAGAGGAATGGCTCCTCCAAGATATTATCAAGGATACAACAACCCATACTTCTCATATGGAAATCCTGATAATGCACTAAAATTACGTGCAAGTTTTGATCAACAAGTCCAGTAAGGAAAGCTAGGCCAAAGTGAAGAAATGACTTCATTGAAGTCAATTGAGAGATTTTTGCAAGCCATTTTTGCAAGCCATTGACTTCAATAAAGAACTTCATGGGAGGAATGAGAAAGATATGGAAATGTGAAGCAAACTTTAAAAATGATGCATGATGAAAAGACAGAATCCATTAAGAACCTGGAGGAACATATTGGTCAGCTAGTCATTGCTTTAAATTGAAAGAATGAAGGGCAATTTTTAAGTAAAACTTCACTAATCCTAATAAGAATGTTAGTGTCATTCACATGATGAGCACTAAGGCAACAATTGAGCCAATGCAAGAGCAAGTGATGTAAAATACAGAAAAAGTCGATACTTTAACCATGAGAAAGTTGGAAAAATATGAAGATATGCATGAGAAAGAAAAAACGTAAGGCTAGATGAACTTGAAGGATTCAAGTAATAAAGGATTAATGCTTTGAAGAATAACAAGAAGGGAAAGAAACAATGGAGAGTTCAACAAAAAGATGAAGGACCTTCAGAAGCAACACAAAAAGGAAATAGTATATAGGTTGTCCAAAGAAGCCGGAACCAAAATTCATGTTCACACTTAGACTTTAACCAGTAACGATGAGAGATTGGACATAAATGCATACCATTAAGCATTAATGGGCACCGATTTAGAAACATCTGATGTGACACTAGAGCTTGTGTCAATGTAATTACTATAAAGGACATGTTACGTGTAGATTTAAAAGATCAATTGTCCCCTATACAGCAAACTTGCAAGTAATTGATGGTAACTTGGTACCATCAATATGGAATGTCTTGAATGTTCAAGTGAAAATGGATAGATTCACATTTATCATTGATTTTGAGATTATGGATCATGATATAAATGATGATGTGTCTATGAAACTTGGGCGGCAATTCTTGAACACTGTCAATGCAGTTTTGCTCACGAGGAAGAAAATAATCACAATGAGTATCGAGGAGGATAATGATAGCGAGAAGATTTTATTTGTTGAAAGGCAAGAAGTACATCCAAACGAGAGATATGTTTTTATCTCTGACCAACAAATGGTGTATCTCGATTTAGACTCGAACTAAACGAGCAAAAAAGGCATCGGGCTAAGAACATTAAACTAAACGCCACTAGGAGGCAGCCTAGGTGTTTTAATTTAAGTTTTAGAATTTCATTTATTTACATTATTTACTTAGAACAATCCAGAATTTTAGTAATTCCCTAATTTTGAAAGTTATGTGCTAAATGTGTAGGAAAATACCATTTATTAGGTGAATATTCATTAAAATTGAAAAGTCTCAATAAACTTAGCAAAGAGCATAAAAGAGCAATGGAGTTAGAGTGTTAAAGGTTGGGTGCAACGACAAATCAAGGGTAAGTTATGAGATTTTTACATATACATGGTATTTCATGTTGTCACGATGCCTTGGGTAATAATACATAGAGCCGAGAGTGAGCCAATAGGGAGTTAGTAAAAAAAATTAAAAATTATGGAAATAGACTAGTCAACACCATGTGTATACACACACGACGCTGTGAGCCAACACATACTGCATCATGAAGGCACCACGTTGTGAGCGAAAATTTCTTACAGCACCCTCGACGTGGTGCCCACTTTATGGCGGCACCATGCCTTATAAGGGACAACATCAGAGTCGAGGATGGTTTGTTAAAACCCTTTAAACCCAAATTTTACACACGTCGACTCTAGTCCATACAGTAGCGACTAAGCATACAACCCTGTAAAACCAAAGTTTGAGCAATTTTAAGTGAGAAAAGAGTGTTCCTAGATCAAGAATGAAAATAGAAGTGCATTACGGATTCACATAAAAGCGATAGCTAGGGAATTGATTTTGATATTTGAGTCGAGAGAGCAATAGGGTTTTAGCTTGTATGAAAAGTGAGAGGGCTTTGATTGATATAAGCTTGGAGATGCAATCTACATCGAAAAGTAGTCCGGCATGGAGGTAAATTTACAATTTCATTGCTTATGATATGAAATTTGATATTATCAATGAAATTACATGAATTGTGGAAATTAAGTTAATGGATAGGAGTTTGAAATTATGTGGATTTACAACATCAATATGGTTTATAATGGATTAGTATGTCTTTTAAATTAATTTGGCATGTGAATAATAATTTTGATTTTAGGTGAATACTCAAGATGATTTGTTGTGTTGTGTGATTTGTATTGAGATAATGGCAAGAACAAGGAGGCAAAAATAATTAAGTTAAGGAACCAAGGGCAAATGATAATAAGGCATCATCCTCGAGGGGCCCAAATGAGGATGCCCTTAGGCCTTTCAAGTATAAGTTCTACACTAGTAGAGAGTCCAAAAAAAGGTATGAGGTCATTAAAAATAAGGAGTTTGTTTGTGAAAGAGGAATAAACCTTCCGACCAAATATGATAAGAGAGTTAATAACTTCATTAGGCAATGGAGTAGGGAACATTTCATGCAAGATTATAAGGAGAACAAAGTCTATGGATTTCATGAAATAGTTAATGAGTTTTATGCCAATGCAAAGTTTACAATGAAAGGAGATCTAGTTAAGGTGAAAGAAGTGATGGTCCCATATAATGAGCATTAAATTAAGTCATCTATGGGTTCGAATACTTGAGCATGAATAAAGAATCACGGACCTTCCTGGATGATTTTTATGAGAAAGTATGGATAATGCCAGCTAAGAATATGCCGAAGCACATTAAGATGGGGAGTGGGGGAGTTCGAGGAGAGTTTACAGAATGTGGCAACATTTTCTAATTGATTCATTATACCTGAGCACTTAGCAAGGTGAGATCAACAAATAAAAGGCAACTTGTTTTCATGAGATTATAAATAATTGAAGGATCAATGTAAGGGAGATCATTTACAAGCAATTAAAGGAGTCGATCATGACTTAGAGAAATAACAAGATATTGTTTTCGATCTTAATAACCAAAATGTGCTTGAAGGCTGGAGTGAAATTAATTTACAATAAGGAATTTGATATAGTGGCCTAAGCAACAATAGATGAGGAGTTTATGATAATCTTAAAATCACCGACTAGATACCAATAGTCTAAGGATGAAAGAGAGAGAATCGAGCGGGATAGGTTTAAGGCCAAGTTATTAGCAAAGGAACTAGAGGATTAAATAGTAGCAGCAGTAGCAGAGTTTGCCAAAGAGTTGCGGAATGAAGGATATGGAGTGGAGGAATATCACTAATAGTAATTTACTGAGGGCTACGAGTTTGTAAACCCACCAATTGGAGAGCAGGATTTGGATGGTCTTAAGATTTTTCCACCATCTCCACCACCACAAACACAATTATCGCTAGCTGAGGACTTAACGGCACGACAATAGAGGTTATGGATTGTTAATATGAGGAGATAGTACAGAGAGGATAAGGATCAATATCATGAAGCCTTGTTGAGGTAATAGAAAGACCGACTGAATGGATAGCGTAGTTTCATGATTTTTATAGATAATCAGAGGTATATAACTAGATATGAGAGGAGTAGCAGGTTGAGACCTACTGATAGGTCTATTGGCTTTCTGGCAACACTGAACTAAATGTTTTATCCTTACGTGGTGCAAAACAAAAGGGTGGAGCATCTTTTGACACCATCTTATGTTGGAGTTGATGATGATGATGATGATGATGATGATGATGATGATGATGATGATGATGATGATGATGATGTTGATGATGATGCACAGTCATAGAGTTTGAGTCTTAAGATTTCTCTAGACCTTAGGGAGATGAGCAATACATTTATACTGATTATTTTGACATTTAGGTTATTTTGTCACTTAGTAGTTTTAGTTTTATGTTTATGCATTTTTATTTTTAGTTCTCAAATTATATTATATATGTTTGTGTTTAGTGTTTTCATATTTCAAGCTTATTTTTAAACATTGAGGACAAGGTTTGGTTTAAGTTTGGGCGCATTAACAGTATGGAAAGTGTTAAGAAAGAGTAAAATAAGGATAAACACTGCAGGTATGATCATAAAATTTTTATTTTTAAGCGTTTAAAGAGGAAAGAATGGTAGTGTATCGATTTCATTTACTTATTATTTAAATGTGTATAGTAATATAGATTAGGTTATATTTAGCAATATAATAATGAAATGAATTATTCATTTCCAAAGTTCATTCATTTAATTGAGGATGAGTAAGAATAGAAGTACCTAGTTGACATAAAACTCAAAAAAGTATTATCAGATTTTTGAAGAAATAAGAATTGTAGCAAACAATGGCATAATTTCATGATTAAAAACTATGAACTTGAAACAAAAGCATGAAGATTAGCAAAAGACTTCTTAAGGAAAAATTTGGATCTCAAAGGAATTCTATAATAAGTATGAATCTATGAATCTTACTTGAGTACAAAGTAAAATTTAAATTTAGTACAAAAAGGGGAAGAGATAGGCATGGTTTAATGAAAAGTTGGAGTCAAATTTTCTTGATAAAGTCAAAGTGAGAAGTGCTAACAAGAGTTTTAAAAATAAAAATTGAGGAGTCCCACAAGTACTATAGGAAAACGAGCAGAGAATTTGATGGTTGGAAAAAGTAAGAAAAAAAGGGAATCCGTAGGAAAATGAGCAGGGACCGTATAACTAAAAGAATAAATCTATGGAGAAAAGATGAATATTGAAATAAAGAAAGGCATAAGTCAAATTAAAACTCTTCAAATGAAAAGATTTAGCTTAAGTTCAAGTAACTTAGTTGAGTTAAGTTCCCTTTCCAACTATATGAAGCCCTATGAACTCTTGAAGTACTAAAGTATAATAAAATAGTATGCTTTATGCTTATTTGTGAATTTTTGAACTTAATGAGATAGCATGAGATTGTACACTTGCTACTTAAGTGTCGAGGTGAGATAAACTTGTGAGTAGTTATAGTTTTGGTTGTGAACTACTTGTGAGTTTCAAATGTAAATTATATTTGTCGTTAAAGCCACGTGTTTTCAAAATATGAGTTTATGTGAAGAAAAACTCTAGAGTGTATTATTAACTTGAGTTTGTTTTAATTATAAGATACTCCATGAATTATGTAAAATGAGTATGGTTGATAAGTAGTAGTAGTAGTAGTAGTAGTAGTAGTAGTTGTAGTAGTAGTAGTAGTAGTAGTAGTAGTAGTAGTAGTAGTAGTAGTAGTAGTAGTAGTAGTAATAATAGTACTTAGTAGAATGCACTTTTACTTGGGACGTGCAAAATCCTACGCTTTGCAGTATTTGATAAGTCATTAATTAGAATTAAATCGTTTAGTACTATAATAAGCCTAAATATTTTAGAATGAGCTCTAATTGATAGTATTTATGTGTTTTCGGATATACAAGGTATAGAGGAAACAAATGAGTAATTTCAAGATGAAATGAGGAGAGAAATCACAAATACACATTTGACGCCGCGATATAGATATTTGATGTCGTGGGAAGAAAGCACAAAGCGTAGATAATGCTTGATGACCAAGAAATAAACACAAGAGAGGTGAGGCAGTGGCGGTGCCTTAGGGTTATAAACACTGTGTCGAGACATTACACACAAGTCATTGAGCCTACTTTGAGGAGAAAATTCGCACAGAAAGGTCGAAATTATGGCAGCATTATGGCATTACACACATGGGGTGGATCACTTAGAGACTGCGCCGAGAAACAAAAATAGAAAGTTTGAGATTTATATTTTATTTTGGAATTGTTAATTAGAACTTCTAATTGTACTCTAATGAGTCTTAGAAGCATAAATAGGTTTTAGGACGTGGTAAACTCACTTAATATCATAGATTACCATAAAATAGCATTGTTTACATTATTTTTTAGTATTGAAAAAAGTTTTGGAGGAGAAGACATTGAAGACTCCACTTATGGTTGTTCGATATTGTTTCTTTGATTTAATTAAAGTTATTTAATTTTTTTCTTTGATTCCAATGAATATTATGATGTGTTTGTTGATTTCAATTATGATTTAGTAGTATATTTATCTTAGGGATCAATTAATCTTATGGTATGAATGTTATGCTAGAGGAAGTATAAATGGATTATAAAGTTAAAAAGTGCAATGGTAAAAATTTGCATTGATTCTATACATAATGCTATGAAAATCTTGATGATGTGTTTGTTGATTAGAGGTTTTAGGAGTTACAATAACCATTGGAGCTTTTAAGCTAGATAAGGACATCGTAATCGTAAAATATTTAATATTGATAGATAGCTATTAATTATAGAGGCACATATAGTAAACTTTAGTGGTTATAAATCTAAAGATCAGGAACTTAATGTCATGTGAAGCTTAAGCTATTCACACCGATAGGTGGAGTTCTAGTCTGCATATTAGGATGTTTCCCACCACGATAGTGGGTTGAAGTGAATCTTAAAGAAATATGTATATTCTAATTGAACATTGCACACACATAATGAAGAAGAAGACATTGATTCGATAAAATATAGTGGTTTAGTTAAATCCGCGTTGAAGACTCAATTTGTGGTTGTTTGGTATAGTTTCTTTGATTACGATGAAGTTATTAAATTTAATCTAGGATGCTTCTCAATATAAGAATATAAGCTAATTTACATTGATTTGATAGAATATAGTAGTTTAGTTAAATCCAATTAAAAAGTAATCTCCTTGCAATAAAGAAACTTAAATAATTGAACCGTGTCCAGATAAACCTTTCTCAAAGGATGAAATCCATAATCAACCTTTGTTGATCATATTATTACTACAATTGAACGTTATACTTGCTGTCACGATCAGGTATTACTATAAATTACAAGACGTTTATCTCCATTTACACTCCTAAAACTTTGTTTTTGTGGTTTTTGGGTAAATACAAACTATTAGACACTAAAAGTGATTACCCAATCAAAAAGCTTAAAAAGACCTAGTGCCCTCCTAGCGCCTTCAAGTGTAAAGAAATTGTCATGGAATCGCTAAATGAAACTTGACTGTATTGCAAGAAACTCACTAGAATTGTTGCAGATGAAGCCTTTCGAAAACCCAAGAAAAAGCTGGAGCTTAAATTCCAAGAAAAATTGAAGCGCTTTGTGATCGCCTTAGCATCAACGTTCAGTGCTGGTGAGACGTTGGGCTCGCATTGGGACAAAACCAAATAGAAAAAAAAAGTGTCATTGCACTTCACCAATTCCCAGTGCCTTGATTTTGAACTTAAGATGCTGGAAAAACCTTAAGATTGGTTGTTTCTGATTATGTCGTTTTTCAACATTTGGGATTAGATTTGCTTTTATCACACTCCTATTATGAATAGGAAGTCTTATTATGACTTGGATGTTATTCTTTTGGCTTGAGAAAATTTTGTTGAAAGCAGAATGTATTATTTTTATTTTCTCTAGTGAGTGAGTTGAGGACAACTCCAATAGTTCACATTCTTTGAAAGTCATTAACTTTTTTTAAAGATTTTACATTGTTTTATATTATTTGAATAAATAGCAGTGTTGATTTTATGTCAATGAGCAGCTAAGTTCCAGTATCTAGATTAAGGCGATTGAGTTCTAGGGATTTTTAAGGATTCAAGAGGTTTTTGCGCTTTCAATTCTTATATTATTCAATTATGATTTTCTTATTCTTGATTGCATTATTGTTATGACCTTTTTGGCTACGGCTTTGAACCTTAAGTTTTTCCCTTGTCGTTGTGTAAGTGCATTTGCATTCCAGTTTTGTTCAAAAATTATTGCAAGTGATCCTACAGTCGTTTGGTAAGGATGATCACGTTAAGTGGCAATTGAGGCATTGTCTATTAGCAATTGATGTGCCTTTGTGTCGTTCATATATAAGAAGGGTAGCAGAATATTGTAATTTCCACGTGACAAATGGAACAATTGACACTAGTTACTACTCTTGATAGGTGTTCTTATAGAGAGTAATGCTACTAGTCCATTGAGGATTGGCAGAGCACTCGAGATTTTGAGGGTCCGGTTAGTATGTGGTTGTGTCGCACTTTCCCTCCACAGACATGAGGCGAACGAGGTGACGAGAGTCACTCTAAGCCTATCTATGAAAATTGGTACCAAAGAAATCTTTTAAAAATTGACGAATGAATATGATCCCTTGAATCTCAATTCACAATTTGTCCTAGAGTTTCCCATTTATTGATTTTCATATTCTAAGCAATTTAGTTTTGTTTTCTTTCCATTTAATTATTAGTGCTATTGAGTTTTTATTTTATTTTTATTTTTAAAACCCAACTTTTCCCAAGGCTTAAAAAGGAACATCCCAATCCTTATGGATTCAACCCTGCTTACCACTACTGCAAATTAGTAGTAACTTTGTATTTGAAACCATTATTGGTATCATTCGGCGCGACACCAAAACCTTTCACAAGTAGTGAGTGTCATTTCTTATTATGAAGTCATAAAGAACATCATTTTATTGGACTATTGAGTTCTTCAAATCCCAGTCTTCTTGTATGACTTGGCGAATGAAGGCAAAGGCATGAGATCCGAAAATGGTCTAACCATATTTAATCTTTATCAACAACAAAACCATAATGAATCTTTCATATTTGCCATGCAAACTAAACTAAAACTCTCTGTTAAGGATAACAATACCTCTAATTGGTATTTTGTATTAAGAGCGTCGCTAGAGGATTTTACAATTTTATAATGTATGATGGAAGTGGGCAACAATCATCTTTCCTTTTGACGTATCAAGTTTGAATATTGATACATGTAATGAAAATGAAAGTTATGCTAGAGAAAATTGTGCAGGTCGATTGTGTGAAAACTTACAGTTAATAGAAATGATTTTTTCCCTGTGAAGTTCTTGATCAACTGTACTTGTTATTTTTTACTTGACCATTCAGTTAGTATTCCATATGTGAAAACAATGCAAATATGATTATGTTTCTTTATTCTATTATGCAATCTTTAATGTTATATATGCCTTGTTTTGTTCGTGTAAGAGTAAGTGCATCATTTATATATATTAATAGGTAGTGAGATTTTTGTTTGAGATTTATGAACAAGCATGGAGGTAATCTACCTTTTTTGAATTCTAGAGTGTTTTCTATTCTTTATTGATTCGATCTACTAGTTGTATTTTTTGTGAATGTTTAGGCAGGTTTTTGACATACTTCGATGATGCACCCACACGATAAGAAAGGAAAAAGTTAAGCTGAGGATCTTCTGGGAAAGGTAAAAATTAAAAAGCTTAAAGAATTATTTTTATGCAAATAAGAATATTTTAAGTTTTCACTAACGAATTCATTTATTGTTATTAGAATATTAAAAAATCACATAAAACGAAAGAGAGATATAGAGTGAAACAATACTGACGCTGAATCCAAATTTTGGTTTGAGGATTGGAGCTTCACCTAGGCCTGCTCATTTAGTTTCAGTTTTATCTCCAAGCTCGCCTCGAGCACCATTTGCAGTTCCATCTCATGCCCCATCTGCAGCTCCATCTCGAGACTCATCTCAAGCACCATTTTGAGCCTCATGTTGAACAACATCTACTACTCCAGCTCTACTTCACAAGGTTGTTCTCAATTAAGAGAGTGTCGCTCAACAAGAAGGTGAATCAGAAAAACAAGTACTAAGAGAAGTCCAACAAGGCTTCGGACACTTGCTTTAAAACCTCGCGTAGTCATTCATTTCAATGAGAGGGATCAGCATGTTGGAAAGAATTCTGACATGATAGCTTCTTTTTTGGGCGCTTTGGGGCATGATATTGTACTAATCACTTTGTCAGATTTGAGCCTTTTATCAAAAAATGAGAGGGAAGAATTGTGGAAATAGGTGAAGTTAGATTTTTAATAATATTGTTAACTTATTTACTTAGTTCCTTAATCTTATCATATTCATCTCATTACAACTATGATTTATTGATTTACAAGACAATCAAAATAAGATATTGTTGCAATGCATTGGATATATCTAGAGAAGGTGGAAATGAAGGTTGACAGGTTCTTTAAAGGAAGCACTAAAAGAAAGAGGGTCCAATGATTAAGTCAATAGTAAACTCAAATCTAAAGAAGTCTAGTTAGTTGACGGGTTAACTTTTCAAAAAGAAAGAGAATGATTAGCTTTCAAGGAGAAAAGTAATAGGAGCTTATATCGAAGAATACATTTCATTAGATTATGAGTCGAATGAGATATGCTTACCTCGAGGAGAACATGGCAACTTTTATTTGTTTGGCTCATATATATTTTTCATTACTTTTTTTTATTTAGTGACAATCTTTTATTTTTTTAAAGATCCAAAAGTGGAAGGTCTGATGTAAACAAATTTGATTTGTGGATTGAAGGCCATCAAAACAAAAAGGGACGATCAAATAATGCTCAAATCGCCGAAGTAGTGGTATGATTAGCTGATATATAAAAAAGCTTATTTTATTTTATTTAAGTGAAAAGTTTCGAGCATGTATGTATATCTTTATTATTTATATTAGTGATAAGTGGGATCATCTCCTCATGGATTAAGCAAACTTCTTTCGGAAAGTCAAATAATAGTTTTTAATATTATTTTTACTTTAATTTAATTAAGTTAATTAAAATGGGAATCAAAAATCACTAAGTCAAACTATAATAATCAACAAAACTAATTAAACTAATTTAATTAACATAAATCAAATTCACTAATATTCAAATAAATTCAATTCAATAAAAAACAATGTAAATTAAACATCTAAACAAACATCCAAAAAAATGAAACATCAATCCGTTTTGCTTCAAAACATTTTAACTAAATCGTAGTGATAAGCATACTTTGTTCTCTTTATAAAGTATTCTAGATCATTAAACTCTAATCAAAAGTAAGTAGATAGCCATTATCAAGCCATCAGTTCTCTTTATATCAATCGAAAAGCCACATTCTAATTTTACTGAATTAATCCTTCGAAAACTCAAAGAAATTAACTTTAGGCAATAAAACTTCATTCTAACAACAACAACAACATAGGCTCTGTCTCAAATTAACTAGGGTCGGCTACATGGATCAAACTTTTCCATTGTGCTCGATTAAGTGCAATTGATGGTGAGCGTTGCAAACCATTCAAATCCCTCCTAATTAACGCATCCCATGTTAACTTTGGTCTGCCCCTACCTCGTCGAATTTCTACAGTTTCTATTGAGTCAAGTTTTCTAGTCGGAGCATTTGTAGGTCGTCTTTGCAGGTGAGCAAACCATCGCAACCGCCCCTCCCTAATCTTTGTATCAATTGGTGCTATTCCTACTTGTCCTTGAATTTCTATATTTCTTATTCTATCTTTACGAGTTTTACCACACATCCACCTAAGCATCCTCATTTCTGCTACATTCATTTTATGTAATTGTTGTTGCTTTACCGCCCAACATTCACTTCTATAGAGCATAGTTGGCCTAATTGCGGTCCTATAAAACGTTTCTTTTAACTTAGTAGGAATATTTCGATCACAAATCACCCCTATTACGCTCCGCCATTTTTTTCATCTAGCTTGAATTCTATGTGTGACATCATTCTCGATGTTACCATCATTTTGTATAATTGATCATAGGTATCTAAAGTGGTTTACCTTAGGAACTTCTATTTCCCCTAATTTTACCACTCCGTCATCTTGATGTCTAGTTTTTCTAAACTCACAATGCATGTATTCAGTTTTCGTCCTACTCAACTTAAAGCCTTTAGATTCTAATGTATTCCTCCAGTGTTCTAATTTCCTATTCACTCCATCTTTAGTTTCATCCACTAAGACAATATCATCCGCAAATAGCATACACCATTGTATATCCTCTCGAATATTTCTAGTTAGTTCATCCATAACTAAAGTAAATAGATACGGGCTTAAAGCCGATTCTTGATGTAATCCTATCGTAATGGGAAATTCATTTGTAGCTCCTCCAAATGTCTTTATAGTCGTTACTACTCCATCATACATATCCTTAATAGTGTCTATGTATCTAGAATGCACTCTTTTTCTTTCTAGAACCCACCAAAGAACATCTTTAAGGACCCTATCATATGCTTTTTCTAAATCTATGAATACCATATGAAGAATTTTTTCTTTTCTCTATATTTTGCTAACAATCGGGTATGAAAAGTGAGTTTGGGACCTCCCTTACCCATTTTTCGGTACGAAAAATGGGTGTCAGAGTCCTCCTCCTTTATCCGGACTTGGGAAAGGCTATGAAGCGCGCATAGTGTCAACATAGGTGGAGTTAATAAACTTAGATCTCAATTCACCAAGGACATCTAAATGGTAAGAGAGATTTTAAACAATCCTAGTTACTACTTTAAACTAGATATTGAATTCAAATATCACAATAGAAATTCTAGACTATACATGTAACACAAAGTTTCATGATTATTATCTGCAAATAATAATCTATTACATTAGTGAATTAAAGAATATGATCGGTTTAAAGCATTAAGTACAAAATCATCTCAATACGACTACATCAGAAAACATATCAAGTTCATGTTCAGACTTTTTTTAGATTAAAAAACTACTCGCTAATAATCATAGTAAAAACCCTAATAAAGTAAATAAAAGACATAGATAAATACCATGAGTTAATACTTTAAATCTTCAAATCGTCTCCAAAAGCAATGAACAATAAATCTAAAAACTAAAACAATAAACTATGGCTCCAAGAACAATGGAATATTGATCTAAGAACTCAAGGGCAATTGATTTCGTAGCCCTAGGGTCATATTTATAGTACTCTAGATAGTACATATCCCAAACAAACTCAGACTATTCGTAGTTATCTAAAATTCTCAAAATCGAACCCCGACGATTTGTCACCAATTCCACTTATAACTCGAATTGTTGATTAAATCCTTAGAAAAGTGCCTATATGCTCCATCGATTTGTTTGGCGATTTACATGTAAATCCTAAATCATTGTCAAATCACCTGTAGTGATTTGTCATTTATTCGTGAATCGTTGGTGATTCGTTGTGTATTTCTTCCACTCGATCAAATCCTTCATTTATTTCCCTTTTTCATCTATTTCTTCATATATTCCTATTATTTCCTAAAATAACAAAAGCAAAAGAAAACTAGTATAATATAGTCTTTTACATCAAAAATGGCCCTAAATACACTATAAAACACAATATAAATATTGAATTATGAAATACCCCCAAACTTAGCATTTCACTATCCCGAGCAAAGTAATAGATTCAAATATATTATATTTTCTTCCCTTATTCTGATTTCATAATTACTTACTATTATTCTTAAACATATTTGATCATTAAATAGAAACATATTACCCTCATAAAAATGAAAATTATAATATAATAGAATGATTTAAAGAACTGCCCCTTATTTTACAACTCAACCTTCTAGTTATGCAATACACATTAGAATTCAAAGTTAAATCAATACTAAGGTCGAGCTCTTATATTGGTTTTCTCAATCTCCAATGACAAACATCAAGCTTACGGTGACTAATATATAATCACAATATACAAAAATCACTAAATCAATCTCATTTTTAAACTATATTTAAATATCACCACAATAAAAGTCCAAAGGAGTTTTTAATCACTAATAATTTTCGTTTCATTTTAATTTGTAGGAATGTTGAAATAAAAAAATACTTTTCTTAACTTAGCTACTAAAACTCGAGCTAAATCTTTTATTTGAAGTATTTTCATAAACATCCGTCTAATTTTTCTACATCTCTTTTTTCTTTTCTTTCATCTATATATATATATATATATATTTATCATCATAATATATCCCTACAGTTCCCTTCTCTATTTACTTTGGAATCCATTATTCTTTTTATAGGAATTCTTCCTCATAGTTTTCCTACCTCTAGATTACATGCTCCATTTCCTTTGGAATATATAGGTCTCTTTTTTTTTTCAATTAAAAACTCTTGTTAGCCCTTCTCACTTTCACTATAGTCAAAGAAGTATTATTTCCAACTATGTAAAGTTTTATTGGCTAATTTTCTATTTCTTCCTTTAATTATGGCATAAGTTATTTTCATTTTATATATACAAACTTGATTAATAATCTTTGGATAATAAGATTCTTAGAAATATGTCTTGTTTATATTGCACTTTTGTTTCAATTTTCTACCATCTATAATGTCTAACATAAATCAATTAATCCCTTTAAAATCCTCTAGTGTATACACAATATAGGTTAAATCAAATAGGATATAATAATTCCTTTCTATCATAAAATCTCTATTTTCATGGGTTAGAAAATATCACTTCTATTTAAATCCAAATTATATTCAATTTATATTCCTAACTAAATAAAGTAAAATGAAGAAATATAAAATAAAATAAAGAAATATTACTCGTACCTTCAAAAATTTGAAAATTTTAAGTTAACTTTAAATATTGAATAAATATATTCTACCTCTCAAGTGTTCCATACTTCCCTTCTGTATAATTCACTACATCTAATTATCCCCAAACTTGATCCAAACCCTATCCTCAAGGTTTAACAGTTTGTCTAACATAACAAATATACCTTGGGAAGCATAAACGAACTAAAAAAAATAAATAACTAAATAGATTTTCATAAGAATGAATTTCATAATCAACGAAGACATGATAAACTAATAAGATTTACAAGCATCATTAACAATGTAGTATAATGACATCAAATATAGTCAACTCCAAACCTCAGTACTAGTAGAACAGTATCACGTCACATTGCATAGATCATCGTATCACATTACAAACCAAGACCTCACACAGAATCACTCAAAAATAGAAAAAATAGAGAAGAAAATGGATCAAAACCACCATTCAAAAGTCATATCGTCACAACCATCCCCTTGCTCAAGTTGTTGAGATTAGTAGGTCATTGCAAGGTCATAAGGCTCGTAGTCCACTCCCGCCACCGATGTACTTTCTGAAAAAGACTCTCTCATTAGGCAATCTCAGTTGGATAGATGTTACTGGAATTCTAGCTCCCTTGGGTTGCATTCTTTTTGCCATACATTTCTATAACCCGTGCATGTTCGTTGTAATTTCACATTGGTTCTCGAACATGAATTCTTAATTTCTCAGAATTTGCATTTGGTTCAACAAGATTGACCTCATCATGGCCATCACCACCTTGTCAGCGTACACGCTAGTCAAATCTTCGGTACGTGGCTCATTGCTCTAGTTCATCCTCTCATTACACGCAGCAGATTGCATCTTTCTTAAGACTCGCCTATTTTTCGGTTGTATTCTTTTTTTCCTTGTGGTCTCTCTTCTATGTATTTCATTTCATTCTCGCTCCTCCTTTGAATCTACATAGCATGGCACTGGTTTTTGTGCTTTTTATATATTCATCAGTGATGGTCCTATCTGGGTGAACATCCAACCCAAGACCTATCAAATGAACTTGGACTTGCTTGCAGAATTTTGTTATCATTAAGGAATAGGTAATCCTTCATTCATATTTGTTGTCATGGCATTCCTAATTGAATCATAGATGATCTTACCAACATCGATGTAACTTATCCCTTGAATGATGTGGTATAACAACATGGACTTGTAGTTCACAACCTCGTAGTAGTGCAAACTCAGCTGCAGGCTCGCATTGATGAAATAGTTTCATGCTCTGGTGGGTTTGATAAAAAATTTAGTTTGAAGGTGTTTTATACCCATCTTGATCCAAAATGATCCCATCCCCTGAAATCGCTTCTAATCGATTTCTAATGGTTTCATGTGGAAATCCATGTTTGAATCCATACTTAAGTTTTATGTATTCATTATTTTCTCTTCTAATAGATTTTGGTACATTGTAGTAATGATTCATTTTGTCTGGTGAATTGTCTACTCGTCTTCCTCAGTGCATGGCTATAATCTTATTTTCACTTTCATGCATGTTTGTGTAAGATCCTTGGACTATAGTCTCACAACCCATCTTGATATGGATCTCTGAGTCATTATTAACATTGTAATCCCTATTCAACAATCCTCAATTCCTCTCTCTTATTATATTCAAAATTATAGGCACCTATGTTATTTCATTCCTTAAATTGAAACCTATAATCATTCAATTGTAGTAATAATGTGATCAATAAAGGTTAATTACAAATATTTTTTTTGGGAAAGGTGTATATGGGCACAGTTACTTAGTCAAATTTAATTATATTGTTAAGAAGGGATCTTTTGGTTTGATTTAAACTAAACTAGTCTATTCTATAAAAATAATGTAAATCAAGTTGTATTCCTATATTGAGAAGACTCTTAGTTCACATTTCACCTAGGCAATGACTTTCTATGTTTTGCATATCAAACTTCTTTCATCTTTCTTATGTGTGTGCATTGTATAATTAGAATAAAAAAATTTCCATAATATTTACTTCAACCCGTTTTCGTAGTGAAAAAGATCATAATGTGCAAACTAGAACTCCTCCTATTAGTATGAATGACGTAAGTCTTATGTATCATTAAGTACCAAATCCTTAGCCTCATATACACTTAAGTTTACTATCCATGTCTCTTTAATCAACAATTATCTATCAATGTTATAAATTTTATAGTTTCATTGTTCATATTCGACTTAAAAGCTCTAATGGTCATGATAACTTCTAAAACCTCTAATCAACAAATATGTGAACAAGATGTTCACAGCATTACGCATAGAATCAAACACATATTGTAATCGTTGTAGTTCTAAAATATTATAATAAATTCATACCTCTTGCATAGTATTCATACCATAGGATCCATTGATCCCTAAGATAAATAGACTACCACACATCATTCAAATCAACATCATACAATTCATAAACATTATTGATATGAGATAATAAACTAAATAACATCTTTAATCAAATCAATGAAACAAAGAATAATATTGAATCACCACAATTGAAGTCTTTAATGTATCTCATTCAAACGTTCTTCTTAATACTAAAATCTAATGTAAATTATGCTAAAATATTATATTCTTCTCATTATATGATGGAGGGTGCTAATGTATATGTTTTACCATGTTTTAATACCTATTTATACGCATAAAACTCCTACGAGTACGATTAGAAACCTTAATTAACAATTCTAAAGGAATTAGAAGTCCAAAACTTTCTATTTTTCTATCCTGGTGCTATTTGTAAGTGAATCCACGCCCCTGTGTAACGTAACAACGCCGCCATAGCACTGGCTTTCCACATGTATTTTCTCTTTTTAGTGGACTCGGCGCTACCTGTAATGCTATTTGTGTAATCCCTACAGGGCCACAATTGCATGCACAACATCAACTGTCCTATATCTCTTCTTTGATCTCCAAGCCTTGTGTTCATTCTCCATGGCGTAAATTGTGTCCTCTATGGCTCCACGTTTGGTTTTGTGTTTTTTCTCCTCATTTCACCATGAAATCACTCATTTGTCTCTTTTATGCCTTGTAGACCTAAAAACACATAAATACCTTAAATTAGACCTCACTCCATGATTTTAGACTAATTATGTCGTTGTACTAGTCCTATATAAGTCTAATTAAGTGTTTATCAAATACCCCCAGACTTATGATTTTACATGTCCCGAGCGAAAGTGTATTCTACTAAGTATGCATATTAATATCACTTATAGTCCTTACTCATTTGAAATAGTTCATGGAGTATCCATTAATTCTATTAAGTTCAAGTTAGTAATCCACTCAAGATTTGTCTTCATAAAACCTAGTGCTTTTAAAACTCGTACCTTTATCAACAAATATAATTTACTTTTGAAACTCTAAAGTAGTTCATAACCAATACCATTCACAAGTTTATTACTCCTCGACACTCAAGAAGCAAGTGTAAAATATCATGATTTCTCAGTAAGCTGAAGAATTCACAATTAAGCATAGATCATACTATTTTGTTATAGATTTTAATACTTCAAGAGTCCATAGGACTTGATATATTTAGAAAGAAAATTTAACTCGACTAAGTTACTAGTAGTCCAGATAAATCTTTTCATTTGAAGTGTTTTTATTCGACTTATGCCTTTCTTTATTTATATGTATATATCTCTATTTTCTTTTCTCCTTATGTTTTTTAGTTGTATGGTCCCTGCTCCTTTCCTTTGGATTCCATTTTCTCACTTTTTTCAACCATCAAGTTCTTTACTCCTTTTTCTATAGAACTTTTGAGTCTCTCTAATTTTTATTGAAAACCCTTGTTAGCACTTCTTACTTTCACTTTTATTATGCAAGTTTTAATTCCAACGTTTCATTAAACACTGTGCCAAACTCTTCCTATTTTAGTACTAAGTCTTCACTTATGTTATGCTCATGTAAGATTCATACTTGTTATAGAATTCCTTAGAGATCTAGCTTTCTCCACCAGAAGTGTTCTGGTATTCTTCTTGCTTTGGTTTCAAGTTCATGGTCCTCCCTAACTCTAAGTTTCTAATCATGAAATTATATAGTTGTTCGCGTATAATTCTTAGTTTCTTAAAAAATGATAACATTCTCTTGAGTTTCTTAATAACTTGATACTTGTATTCTTACTAATACAAAATTAAAGGCATGAACTTTGTAAATGATTTAATTTATTCACTTATTACTATACTACTATATATAACCTAATCTATACTACTTATACACATTTAAATGATAAGTAACTGAAATAGAATTAAATAAAATACATAGCCATTCTTCCCCTTTAACTGCTTTTAAAATAAAATTTAGATCATACCTCTAATGTTTATCCTTAATTCATCATTTCTTACCAATATCCATAGTGTAGATGCCTCCAAACTTAAACAAAAACCTCGTCCTTTAAGGTTTGAAAATAAGCCTGAAACATAAAACACAAAGCAATACAAACATATATAATATAATTTGATAACTACATAACAATAAACATAAAAATGCATAAAAATAATGTTTAAATATTTACTAAAATGTCAATATACCAAATTAAGAATAATCAATATTAAATATATCTCTCATCTCCCCAAGATCTAGAGAAATCTTAGGACCATAACTATAGCACTGCATATCATCATCAGCTCCGGTAAAAGATGGCGTTAAAGGACGTTCCACTCTTTTGTTCCGCACCACATCAGAATCAAACATGTAATTCGATGCCTCTGGAAATTTGATAAACCTATCAATGCATCTCAACTAATTGTTCATCTCGTGTTTAGTTACGTCTCTCTGATGATATGTGATCACGTGTCGTGCGTGCCAAATATAACCCGCAAATCGAGTTACCAACCACAAGGGTGTAGTAGTGGTAAATACGGGGTCGAATCCACATGACATGAGTTTACTCCAAGTTAACTAAAAACATGTGGTTCTCAGAAAATTCAATAAAATAATTAATTAAACTAACAAAAATAAAAAGTTCTCAAAAATTAACATCAATAATGAAAAATCACCTAAATCTCCAGTTCCACAAATCCAAATCAAGATTCAATAGCATTCAATGGTCCTCAATCTTTCCCAAATAAGTTATTAATTTAATTCTCCTAGATTAGCCATAGAAAATTGACATCCGCCAGAAATTCCTAGTTCCCCTAATTTCGATAGCCAGGACGTCCCCCACTAACTACTTCCCTAATTAATGTATAACCCTAGACATCCGCCAATCAGGTTTAACACACTAACCGTAGTATATGGATCTATGGGAACACTAATCCTAAATAATCGGGTCACAACCGCTACCGATTTAACCTAGATTCAATTGTTGTACATTCAAACACCGAAAGGGTTTCACGGCAAACGGGTGAATGTTTGTTACTTTATTGGTCTAAAAGCACAATTACACGGATACTAATATTCCAAATAACAGTAGATTGTCCACCTAAAAGCATGCAATGGTCATATACATATCATAGATCTAAATCATAATAATTTATAACAACAACAATGAAATAGAAGAAATTAAATTAATTAATTAATAAAATAAAAGATCTCACATAATATGCTTTGAATCCATGATCCTGACTTGCTTCCCCTTCGACTTAGGCAAGAAATTAATTACCCGGACATCATCTTCAAAAATCACTACTAAAAACTAATAATTAATCTCTAAAAAATTACTAATTAATTGTTTCTAAATAATACCTAGGTTCCTAATATATAGAAATCCTCCAAATTGTACTCCGATACTAATTTTAGGGGTTAGGTACATGACTCGTGCATCGAGGAGCATCATAGGGGTGTTTTTAGATCAAAAATTGGACTCTGCCATTTGTAAATAGTCGATTCCCTATTTTTCCTGCCCGCGCCACGTGTCGCACTGTGATAGGCCACCGCTTGTAACCGCCTCTGATTTTTCGTCGTCTCATTCGCCTAAAATATGTGCGTTCGATTGTGTGTGGGGTGAGTCACCGCCACGTGGCCTCACGTGGTTGGCCAAACCACGTATTGATGACGCGCTGAACGAATGGGAGAGCGCCACGTGTGCGTGCGCTGGCAAGGGGAAAATCGCGTGCCTCTAGCGAAAGTTTGGGAGTTTGTGTGAGCACGGATCTCGAGGCCAATCGATGGAACCTGAAACATGGAGAAATTAAGGCGGTGTGGCGCTCTGATGATGTGGCAACACATGGCGGACTGTGATTGGTGGCAGTGCCTCGTCTGGGTGACGTGCCTGCGGTAGATTGGTGGAAATCATTGTGTTGACTTGTTGTTTCTTGGACGTCCACATGTCAGCGTCTGATTGGTCTAGAGGATTTTCGCTGACGTGCCATACACCCTGTCCGCTATTCGACCCACCCCGCAACGCGTATTTCGAGGCAAACTGTCCGGCATCTGATCACTGCAAGTAAATACTCCATTTCGAGTATTTTTCCGCCACGAATTCAACCGCGCACTCTGTTTTACCTAAAAATGACCAAAAGATATAATTAAATATCTATTTTAAATACTTTCAATAATTAAATATACTAAAATAGACTATTAAATATCTATAAATATCGACTTAATCAAATACCCCCAAACTTAACACTTAGCACGTCCCGAGCAAAGGTGTAAATGACAACACAAACTAAACTTGACTCCTAATATAATAACGCACTGACTCAACTAATCCTATACCCGACCCAAATTCATGGAGTTCCTTTGGTTTACATAGTCACCAAATTAACAAGTAACTTAGAAAATTTCAGAGTTATGATATGTAAAGTCTCGCAAGTCAAACACAATTAAGATCACACTTTCAAAACAAAAGACTTGGTCAAAACAAAGGCCATCAACTAATCACAAGTTTTATTGGTTTATACATTTAAGCACGCAAGTTCAAAATCTTACTTAATATAGTGAAAGCACTCGAACTAAATCTTGTATTCAAGGAGTTTTACAACTTCCGCCTTTATTTATTTTATTTTCTCCATTTTTTTCATTATTTTTCATCAACCTCCTTTTTTTTTCAAGTACTACGACCTCTTCTCCATTTCCTGTGGACTTCTTTTCTCACTTTTTCCCACCACATGATTCCCTGCTCCATTTCCTGCGGAAACCTGTGGGACTCTCTTTTTTATTTTATTTTTTATTAGAAAAACTCATGTTAGTACTTCTCACTTTCACTATAATCAAGTAAATCCCCCGATGTGGGTTAAAATAATATAACGTGCATAAATTTGACCGTTTACTCATTTTCGTTATCTAGCACTAAGTCCAACCATCATCTAAGTCTCTAATCATGAAATCATAAAAATGCTGAGCTACGAACTCGATTGAGTGTTTCTCTTAATTTTCTCTAAGTTTCAAGTCGAAAAGGAACTGTAATTTACTCATCCACAACCAAAGGCATAAATAAAGTTTCGGGTGACTCTAAATAGATAAATATATATATATATATATATATATTTATATATATTAAATGCATATATATTCATGAAATTATATCAATTCCAAATGAATGAGAAAGGAATGTGAATGGACAAGAAATGAAAGAAATGGAAGAAATGATATAAAACACCATCATTACCATCCAATATCTACATTTAACCGCATAAAAAAAAAAATTAAACGATCTCACCCGCGGTCTTTTGCAAAAAATCCATCCAAAGCAATCCACACTCCCAAACTTATTCCAAACCTTGTCCTCAAGGTTTAAAACAAGTCAAGGCATCCATATGAAAAAAAAAGAAAAAGATAGTGGTGAAGAAAGACATGGATAAGAAATGATACAAATGCATGCATAACAAAAAGTCTCTAAAAACTAGTGAATGCACAAAACCTCTCATTTGTGGGTGACTAAGGATACTATAAAATAATAATCATAACAAGAGCAAGAACTAGTAAACATAGGAATTAACTCAAAAAATTCCAATCAAGTCTTGCGAGCCCGAAGTCTGTTAACTAAGGGTGAAATCAACAAAACGATGGAATGAAGTTTATGGGTTTTGGGTCTACTAAAAAACCTGCCACTAATGCAGCAACTTAAGTTAGGTATGTCCCAACCAAGTCTCAAAACACCTAAAATCCTATAAACATGTTAAGTCCTAAAAAAATTAATGCTCAAATTAGACTAAAAATGTAATCTTAAGTCAAACCTACAAAATTCAGCACTTCAACCCTCCATCACCTGTAAAAATAAAGAAACCAAATTAAAGTGTTATTAAAAATAATAAATAAAAAATTATAACTAAACTAAAACTAAAATAAATGCAAGAAATAAATAAAATAAAATAAAATAAAAATAAAGTTGGGCTGCCTCCCAACGAGCCGCCTTTCTTTTAAGTCTTTGCCTAGACTTAACATGATTGGTCACGTGATGCCCTCTCCTTTAGAGATGTCAACAACGAATGGCGCATCTAGGTATTTAGGCAATGAAGCATACACGCCCTCTTTCAGATTTAGGAGCTCATTCGGGACTTCCAACAAAAGAATCTATCGTATCAGGCTCGTCCAATACAAAGGTGTCAGCAGTGTAGAAGATCTGCAAACGCTCCCTTACTTCCACCCCCTTATAGGGTGTACCAAATGTGCATGGGAGGGTGGGTGGTTGTACCAACACCAGAAGTTGGTCTTCCTTGCTCTCTATTTGCGGCTTCTCTGGCTTGTCTGAATTGACATCAATGTTCATCTCATCTTCTCCCTCATTTAGTGCAATGACAATCTCTGGTTCAATTTGAAAGACTTCACATTCGTCGAATGTTTCTATCAAATAGTCTTCCATCTGCGTATCCTCTTTCACCCCAAGATTCGTCAACGTATCAACGCTCACATCCTCCTCTGGGTAAAAAGTTGGTTGTGTACTACACAACTCTGCTTCATCGATTTTTCTTTGACGACTGGCAAAATATTGATCTAAGTCAGTTACCAAGTCCTTCGATCCTGGACAACTAAAATTAAGTTGTCGTATGTTATGACTAGCTCGTCGAAGGTCTTGCGCACTTTCTCTCATTTGATATATCATTTGCATCACCATATCTTCCAAGGAGAGGCTTTGATGAAACTGTTGATTTCCTTAATGTTGAGGAGCCTGTGGGTGTGACATGAATCCAGAGAAGTCGGGTTGTGGCGATGCATAGTTAGAATAGTGATAATTCTTATACTATGGATTATATGGACAATTATATACGGAATGAGACTAGTTTCCATAAATTTCGCAAATCTCGACCTGTTGCACAAAAGAATTCATGTTAAAATATTGATATCTATTATGTGGCATACCTACCCCATTCGCATTATAATAATGTGAGTTTTCGTATCGACCATAATTATGGGAATAGGAGGAGTCCATCATGGGGTTGACTTGCACTTCACGAGATGAAAGGAGATGTTTCATAATGGATATCATTCGGTCGAGTTTCTGGTCAATGGAACTCGAGATATTGCCTCCACATGTTAAGAGCAAGGAACTAGATAGGCAAAATAAAAAAATAAAATAAAAATAAAAATAAAAATAACAGTAAACCAAAGAAAAAAATATACCAATCCCCGGCAACGACGCCAAAAATTTGATCACGTGTCGTGCGTGCCAAATATAACCCGCAAATCGACTTACTAACCACAAGGGTGTAGTAGTGGTAAATACGGGGTCGAATCCATAAGACTTGAGTTTACTCCAAGTTAACTAAAAACATGAGGTTTTAAGAAAATTCAATAAAATAATTAATTAAACTAACGAAAATAAAAAGTTCTCAAAAATTAATATCAATAATGAAAAATCACCTAAATCTCCAGTTCCACAAATCAGAATCAAGATTCAATAGCATTCAATGGTCCTCAATCTTTCCCAAATAAATTATTAATTTAATTCTCCTAGATTAGCCATAGAAAATCGATATCCGCCTAATTTCGATAGCCCAGACATCCGCCACTAACTACTTCCCTAATTAATGTATAACCCTAGACATCCGCCAATCAGGTTTCACGCACTAATCGCATTAATATGGATCTATGGGAACACTAATCCTAAATAACCGGGTCATAACCGCTACCGATTTAACCTAGATTCAATTGTTGTACATTCAAACACTGAAAGGGTTTCACGGAAAACAGGTGAATGTTTGTTACTTTATTGGTCTAAAAGCACAATTACACGGATACTAATATTCCAAATAACTGTAGATTGTCCACCTAAAAGCATGCAATGGCCATATAAATACCATAGATCTAAATCATAACAATTAAAATCAACAACAATGAAATAGAAGAAATTAAATTAATTAAATAGTAAAATAAAAGATCTCACATAATATGCTTTGAATCCAGGATCCCGACTTGCTTCCCCTTCGACTTAGGCAAGAAATTAATTACCCGGACATCATCTTCAAAATCACTACTAAAAACTAATAATTAATCTCTAAAAAATTACTAATTAATTGTTTCTAAATAATACCTAGGTTCCCAATATATATAAATCCTCCAAATTGTACTCCGATACTAATTTTAGGGGTTAGGTACGTGACTCGTGCGTCCAGGAGCATCATAGGGGTGTTTTTAGATCAAAAATCGGACTCTGCCATGTGTAAATAGTCGATTGCCTGTTTTTCCTCTCGTGCCACGTGTCGCGCTATGATAGGCCACCGCCTATAACCGCCTCTAATTTGTCACCGTCTCATTCGCCTAAAATCTGTGCGTTCGATTGTGTGTGGGTGAGTCACCGACACGTGGCCTCACGTGATTGGCCAAACCACGTATTGATAACGCGTTGGACGAATGGGAGAGCGCCACGTTTGCGTGCGCTGGCAGGGGGAAAATCGCACGCCTCTAGCGAAAGTCTGGGAGTTTGTGTGAGCACGGATCTCGAGGCCGATCGATGGAACTTGAAATGTGGAGAAATTAAGGCGGTGTGGCTCTCTGGTGACGTGGCAATACATGGCGGACTGTGATTGGTGGCGGTGCCTCGTCTAGGTGACGTGGTTGTGGTAGATTGGTGGAAATCATTGTGCCGACGTGCTGTTTCTTGGACGTCCACATGTCAGCGTCTGATTGGTCTAGAGGACTTTCGCTGACGTGCCATGCTTTGATTGGCTGGAACACCCTGTCCGCTATTCGACCCACCGTGCAATGCGTATTTCGAGGCAAACTATCTAGCATCTTATCACTGCAAGTAAATACTCCATTTTGATTATTTTTCCGCCACGAATTCAACCGCGCACTCTGTTTCACCTTGAAATGACCAAAAGATATAATTAAATATCTATTTTAAATACTTTCAATAATTAAATATACTAAAATAGACTATTAAATATCTATAAATACCGCCTTATCAATTACCCCCAAACTTAAGACTTTGCACGTCCCGAGCAAAGGTGTAAATGACAACACAAACTAAACTAAACTCAAATGGTGGTGTCGATGCCTGTGGTGGTGGAGGCAGCGAAAAAATCTCAAGACCATCCGAGTCATCCTTTCTTATCAAAGGTTCTACAAACTCGTAGCCTTCACTAAGTCCGTATTGGTTATCCTCCTCCTCTACATATCTTCCATTCCTAATCTTATGGGCAAACATCGCTACTACTGCTTTTATTGCTGCTTGATCTTCGGTTTCATTGGCTAATAGCTCGACATCAAGTCCATCCCTCTCTGCGATCTTTCTCTCGTTTTCAGAGTCATTGTATCCATTGGATGATTTCAAAGTCGACATAAACTCCTTATCAATTATTGTTTGGGCTTCTATAATGGATTCTTCATTTGGATAAGTCTTACTCCAGCCTTTAAGCACATTTGGGCTAAGAGGATTGTAAACCACTTCTTGTTATTTCTCTTAGTCAATATTAACTCCTTTAAACTTCTTACAAATAATTTTCCCTACATTGATCCTCCCATTCTTTGTAATCTTATATAAACAAGCCGCCTTAGGTTTGTTTCTCTCACTCTGCTGAGTAGTCGGGTGTAATGAAGCGGTTATAAAATGTTTCCACATTCTATACACTTTCCTTATGTTCCCCTTCTTAATATCCTTTGGCATATTCTCAGCTCCTACTATCCATCCTTTTTTTCCTGGGACAACTAATTTTATCCCTATGGTTCTAAGAGGATATAGGTTATAGGGTCTCACATATAAATCAACTAGGAATCTATGTGAGTGTCCATTCCTACTCAAGTAGTCTAACCTATAGATATTGTTTATGTAAGGTTGATTAAATGGGACATTTATTCCTTTCACCCTTATATGATCTCCTTTTCTTTGTGAACTTGGCACAGGTGTAGAATTCGTAAACAATCTCACACACTCTATAAACCTTATTCTCCATGTCGTCTCGCGTAAATTGTTCCCAACCCTCTTTCCTAATGAAATTGTTAAATCTCTTATCATACTTGACAGGGAGGTTGATTCCTTTTCACAAATAAACTCCTTAGCTTCTATAGCCTCAAAGCTCTCTTTGACCTCCTTACTAATGTAGAACTTTAATTTGAGTGGTCTCGGGGCATCCCCATTTTGAGCTCCCGAGGTTAACGCCTCATTGTCATTATCCCTAACTTCACTAACTTGACTTGCTTGCCTCCTTGTTCGTGTCAATCTCTCAAAAATCACAACAACCACAAAAAAATAAACAACGAGTCTTCAAATCACCTATAATAAAAAAAATTCATTCACAAGGGTCTTCAAGTCAATTAATTCAAAAGAACATGCACTAATCCACGATAAACTACATTAATGCTCTAAATCTACACAACTTCAAATTCCTATCCAAAAACTTAATTTTCACAATCCATTCAATTTCTTCTATAATATTAAAAATTCAAAGCATAACCAATGATATTGAAATTTTACCTCAATGTCGAACTACTTTCTAGTGTAGGTTACTTCTCCAAACTTCTATCAATCAAACATTTTGCTTACTAACTACAACTGTATTTCTCTCTTGCCTCACTTTTCAAAATTGATGCCCTAGCTCTCCTCTTTTATGCAAATCCATAATGTGACTACTTTTTTCACTCTTGATCATTATTAACACTATTTTCTCACTTAAAATTACTCAAACTAGGGTTCTAAAGATATGTATGCTTAGTTACTGGTGTTTGGAATAGTTTGCAAGTGTGTAAGTTTTGGTTTAGAAAAGTTTGAAAACCTGTTTTGACATCGACGTTGTCCTTTATAGGGCACGACACCACGACAAAGTGGGCATGATGTCAAGTCTAATGTGAGCATGAAATGCTCTCAAGTCGGCACTTTCTTGGTGCCACCTACGCTGACTCACAACGTTGTGGGTTAATACACACTGCATCAAACTGTCCTTTTCAATAATTTTCGCATTTTTCATTTTAACTCCATATTAGCACCATCTCGGTGTTGTGTATTACTACATAAGGCATCAGGACAGCGTGAAACAACTTGTATGAATAAAAATTTCATAAAAACTTACCAGTAATTTGTCGATTTACCTAACCTTTACACCTCTAACTCCTTTGCTCGTTTATGATTTTTGCTAAGTACGTCGAGACTCCTCTATTCCAATTAAAATTTACTCGATAAATGGTATTTTCTACATATTTAATTTAAGATTTGTTAAAATTAGAAAAATACTTACTAAAATGTATGGATAGTTCTATCTAAAAAAAATAAATACCTAAGATTTAAAAACCTATGGATGCCTCCTAATAGTGCTACTTTTAACTTCCTTAGCCAGATGTATTTTCACTTGCTTCAGTTTGAGTCTAGACTCAACACAAGTGAACACTACTGCCAATAGTTCTTTTTATGTGGTATTATAATTTTGTTGTGTTGGATCCAATGTTTTTATTGCATAGTATATAGCTTTAAATGTTCCATCTCTCTACTAACCTAACACTGCTCCAACTACATAGTCACCTACATCGCACATTATTTCAAAGTCAAACTCCCAACTCCAACTACATAGTCACTTACATCGCACATTATTTCAAAGTCAAACTCCCAATCTTGTACGACCACTATTGGTGCTGAAATCAAAGCTACTTCCAGGTTCTCAAATATGTTTACACACGTAGGACTCATTTCAGATGGAACATTTTTTCCAACAATGTGCACAATGGTTTAGTGATCTTAAAAAAATTCTTAATAAACCTTATGTAGAAACTCGCATGTCTTATTAAGCTCCTTATATTTTTAATGTTTCTTACTATAGGAATTTTCTCGATTGGTGTTATTTTTGATCTTTTAACCTCTAATCTATTACCAAACAATCTATGTCCCAAAACAATTCCTTCTTGACCCATGAAATGACACTTTTCCCAATTAAGTACTAAATTTGTGTCTTGCCATATTTTCAATACCAAGGCTAAATTTTGTAAGCATAAGTCAAATGATGCTCAGAATACAGAAAAATCATGCATAAACACCTCCATAATATCATCCTCCATATTAGAGAAAATAGCCATAATACATCTATGAAATGTTGCTTGTGCGTGAAACAATCAAAATGGCATCCGTTTAAATGCAAACATTCCATAAGGACACGTAAATATAGTTTTCTCCTAATCTCTTCGAACTATAGCAATTTGATTATATCATTAATACCCATCTAGGAAACAATAATATTCATATCCAGCTAATCTATCCAACAACTGATCAATGAATGGTAACGAGAAGTGATCCTTCTATGTAGCCTTATTTTACTTTTGATGATCAATGCAAACTCTCCAACCAATTATTGTTCTAGTGGACAAGGTCTATCCATTTTCAGTCTAAATAATGGTATTTCCTCCTTTTTTGTACTATATGTATTGGTGAAACCCATGAAAAGTCAAAAATAGAATAGTTAATTTTGGCGTTTAACCATTTTTAAATCTCTTTCTTTACCACTTCTTTCATTACTACACTTAACTTCCTTTGAGCATCGGTCAGCATTAGGTGGACAATTAAAATTGATTCTCTTCTAATACGATGTTATATTGGAGATAGTCAGACTAATTCCTCTTAAATTTTTAATTGTCCACCTAATGCTGGCTGATGCTCTTTCAAAAATCGAAGCAGTTTTTCTTCCTCAAATTTTGTCAAAGCTATAGAAATAATAACATGATATATTGGGTTTTCTCTTAAGTAAGCATATCTTAAATGCTCTGATAAATGTCTTAACTCCACAATTGGTTCAATAATTAAACATTTCGCTTCCGTTTCTAGTTTCTCCAAACCATTATGAAACACTTCCTAATGGTGATAGAGAATTGACTACCACCTGAAGTTCACCCTAATTTGTAGAACTTATTGTTATGCTTTGAACTAGATAACGCTCTAGTGGGTTTGAACATATATTCCTTTGCTATCTCAAAAACACAATCGGATACTAGATCTCTGACTTCAATGCGTATAAAATGCTCTTCCTCACTTGAAAATTTCAAGGTCTTATAGATATTAAACAAAACTTCCTCATCACTTACTCGTAACCTTAGTTCTTCCTCTTGAACCTTAATCAAAGCTTGTCAAGTGGTTAGAAATGGTCTTCCTAAAATTAATGGTACATCTCCATCCTCTTCCATTTCAAGCACTAAAAAATCAATAGGAAAAATGAACTTATTCACTTTTACTAATACATGTTCAATCACTCTTTTTCAATAAGTCACTAATCGATCTGCTATTTGCAAAGTCATATTGATTGGTTTAACTTCTCTTAAACTTATTTTCTTAAAAACTGATAAGGGCATCAAATTTATGCTTGCCCCTAAAGCACATTAGACTTTATCAAATAGATTTACTCCTATAGTGCGTGAAATGGAAAAACTCTCTGGGTCCTTCAACTTTTGAGGAAACTTCTTTGTAAAATAGCACGGCATTCTTTCGTTAAGTTTACCTTTTCATATTATTCCAATTGTAGTCTCCTTGCCATTATGTATTTTTTTTAAAATTTGTATAATTCGGCATCTGTGTTAATTCATCAACAAAAGGAATATTTATGTGTATCTTCTTGAACATCTCCATAAACTTCTTGAACTATTCCTAATCTTTTTGCTTCTTGAATCGCTAAAGATATGGTAGTGGTGGAGTGACTAATGATGGATTATTAGGAAAGTCACTCACCATAGTACCACACCTTTTTTTTGCCTTTCTCCCACTACCTTTTTTTGAGTTAATTCTTTTTTTTTTTACTACTGGTGCAACTTCTTTTTGGTTGTTGATATCACTTTCCATGTATTCTAAATCCTTTTGATATTGCTCTTCAATTGGTTTTCTTGTGTCATTTATTGTGTCTTTTGGTTACACTGGATCATTGGTTGTTTTTCCACTACTTAATTGGACCGCACTTATGTTTTCCTTAGGATTCATGATTGTGTTACTTCAAAATTGTCCTTCTTTCCTCGAATTCAAGGCAATTCCTAGCTGACCAATTTGTCTCTCCAGATTCTTGATGGATTGGTTTCTTTCATCATCCATTCGCTTAAGATTTTGCCCCACATTATCTATTTCTTTCTTAATCCTCTCTTGACATACTCTATAATTAATGTCAATGGCTTGCAAAAATCTCTTAATTAACTTCAATGAAGTCATTTCTTCACTTTGGCCTAGTTTCTCTAGATGGACTTGTTGATCAAAACCTGGATGTAGCTTCAATGCACTATTAAGATTTCCATATGAAAAATTAGGGTTGTTGTGTATTTGATAGCATCTTTAAGGATCCATTCCTCTTTGCCTGAAATTATTTCCATAATTATCATTATTTATGAACTTGAAATCTTCAAACTCAATCTCTTATTTTACATCCAATGGATTAACAACTATTACTTGGTGATTAATACGTTGCTGAATTGATTGCACTTACGGTCTTAATGGTACCATTTGTAAGTTTGCCATCTGACTACTTGGGTTAGATAATTATGCCATTATCGTTGCTATTGAATCAATCTCTAAAACTCTTGATGACTTTCTCCATGTGAAATGAGTTTCTACTATGGAATTCTATGACATAAGATCTAGAAGATCTAGTGTTCCATCTTCATTATTGGTTAGTAGAGAACCACCTGCTGCGGCATCCACTAATATTATTGTGTCATGTTCATTCCATAGTAAAATATTTGCAATTATGCCCACTTAACATATCCATGTCCTTGACATCTTCTTAGCATCTCTTTAAATCTCTCTCAAGCCTCGCCAAGAAACTCGGTATCATCTTGCTTGAATTAGTTTATCTCCAATTTTAATTCACTCACGTTCGGTATTGGAAAGAATTTGCCTAAGAATCTCTCATTACTATCCTTCCATGAAGTCATGCTTCCTGCATTCAGTCCTTGAAACTAGGATTTTACTTTTTTACCTAATGAGAATGGAAAAGTCTCATCATAATTTTTTCTTTTGAATCTCCAATAATGTGAATGGTATTACACTTCTCCAGAAACTTCTCAACATGTGCAACTGGATCATTGCCTGATAACCGATTGAATAGGTTATTCTATAACATGTTGATGAGAGAAGGTCTCAACTCAAATTCAACGGTTTTGGTTGGAAGCCTCATCACTCCATTGTATATCTATTCCACTTTTGATTTGAAGTAATCTCGAAGACATCTTTTTCCTTTTTCTTTGTCTTGCACTTCTAGATCACCTTCGGGTTGATTGTTACCCTGGCCTTGATTTTGGTTCTAGTTTCTCGCTTGATCATCCGCCATCTTAATCCCTTTCTTCATTTTTCCTTTGTTTTTTTATCATTTTTTGGATCACGAGGCACTATGTCCTTATCACATTGACTACGCATGCACTACATGTTCCGTGAGATAGAAAAACAAAAAGATCAAGTGCAAATTGTTAAACTAGAAACTAAAACTCTTTTTTTTATAAACTTAAAATTAAATTGCTAAAAATATATTCTTAACAATTATGTAAACTAAACTAAACTAATTATGGATACATATCCTTGGCAACGACACCAAAACCGTGATCATAATCGCAAGTATAATAGTTCAATTGTAGTAATAATGTAATCAATAAAGGCTAATTACGAATATCGTTCCTCTAGGTAATGTGTGTATGAACAAAGTTACTCACTCAAATTAAGTATATTATTAAGAATGTCTCTTTTTTATTTAAACTAAATTACTTTATTCTATAAAAACAATGTATATCAAGTTGTATTCTTATATTGAGAAAACACTTTGTTCACTACTTCACCTATGTAATGACTTACTATGCATCCCCTATCAAAATTCCTTCATCTTTTCTTATGTGTGTGCAATGAATAATTAGAATAAATAGATTACCTCAATATTCACTTCAACCTACTATCGTGGTGAAAAAGATCCCAATGTGCAAAAGTAGAACTCCACCTATCAGTGTTGACAAGTATGGAACATTCACAATAATTTCCTATATTTTGTACTATTTATGGTAGTGGTAAGTGGGATATCGTCTCAGCTTGGGTCTTTCAAATCTCTTCAGAATTAAGGCTACCCTAAAAGTTTTATTGGATTTAACTTGCTTTAAATTAACTAATTTAAATAAACGAGATTGAAACACTAATTATATGTGGATAAAATAAATAATTAATTTAAAAATTAAATAAACAATTTAAATTCAATAAACTAACCAAATATAATTCAAACTAACAAACAAATAATCAATAAATCAATATAAATGAAATATCTAAGCAAACCCCCAATAATCGATGTAATATACTTGGATTGCATTCAAACACTAGAACATGACTTTACTTCATAATTTAGTTATAATTACATCACATGGAATCTTGGAATCATCAAATTCTAATTCATAATAGGTTGATAGCCTTTAGTCAGCCATCGATTTTTCTAAATTCAATTAAAGAAGCCATAATCTTACTATAGTGAATCTACCCATTGGATAAAATGCAACACCATAAAAGTACGATACCATTAGCACTCAATGAAAGCCATGCATTATCTAAGCCAATAAAAATAAGAATATACTAATTAATAAACAACTTAAAATATAATCACCTAGAACATCCACTTGGGAAAATCCCTGTAGAGTAATCCCAGTTGATTTGTTGTCAATGGTTAAAGACAAAGATTTAGATACTTTATACTAAGAAACATGTGACGACTATCCTAATTAAGTAGTCTTTCGGCCTCAAACCCTAATTAAGCACATGTACACCAGCCAGACTTAACGAAAATCGGCAGCCTCACCTTCAACATTTAACAAATATAACTTATATATTGAATATCGAAGTAAAAAAATAAAAAACACAACGAAAATTAAATTTTTTTGTCATATTAAACACGATATACAAAACTAAAGCTAACAAAAATAAATCTCTATTATACAAAACCTTCCATCCTTTATGAAATTACAAAACTGTAATTCAATACAAATATATATACAAGGGAAGAGTCATTACATCGAATAGAAGATCAAGAATCCTAAACCTTCTATATCTAAGAGTTAGTGCTAATCAATATTCCTAAAATATTAATTGGGATGAGCATTTCAACTTGATCAGTAAGTACGGATTCACATAACTATCAACAACCCATATAATAATCTAGAATGAAATGTAGTAACAATATGATCCAATCATAGGTAGCAAGATATATGAGCAATCATATAATCCAATAGATAAACAAAAGCAAGTCATATAGTTAATTTCTAATACAATGTGTTTTTCTCCATTTTTATAAAATTAGGGTCGATTACTCATCACTTAAAGCGTAGCATCCCCCATCCCGATAAGGGTGATACTCAGCCTGAAACCCTAATTAAGCCCCAACAACCTAGCCAAATTGAACTAGAGATAGCACCCTCTCCGTCAGTACCTGATACACTCAACCTGTAAATCAATATTACATAAAAAAATTTTAAATATATGTAATGGAAGATTAAAACTTTTTCAATAATTAACAATATACAAAAATACAGAGTTTATCAAAATCTAAAACCTTGTTTGTAAACCTCTCAACCTTGTTAATATACAACAAAATAACTCAAACAATGTATAAATATACATGAAGGCTCATTATATCAAGAGAAGATAACAAAACTCATTAATCTTGTCATTTCCCTTCATTGAAGCGCTAGGTTGTGAACCTGAAATGTTAGATTTGGGGTAAGCGCTCCAACTTTCTCTGTAGGTAAGGATTCATAAAGCCATCAACATTCCATATAATAATTAAGAACATTATGCAATAACAATATGCAACAATGTTAGCTAACAGGATTATGAAAATAATATAATTCAATAAATAACAGATGGAAGTTAAACCGTCAATGACTATTACTCTATGATTCCCATTTTATTTATAAAACTAGGGTTGATTACCTACCGACTCCATTAATGCAATTATGAGACCAACACAGTGGTCAATGTGTTGTCTACTCATTCCATTAATGTCCAATAGTTCTATCAGAAACCCTTTAGTGAGTATAAAATCCATGCAACCTATCAAATTGAGCATAAGTTATATATAAGCCGAGAAGGTAACCCATCTCCAATAAACCTATTCTCAAAACCAGGAGTTACTCTCATGGGTCACATTAAACATCGTTTTCCATTTCTTAAAACCATCACAGTGTACATAGTCCCTCCATTCGGTCTATAAACTTCATGAACTACATATACTAACATATTCGGGCAATATTGATAAATAAACGAATCCATACTTACCTTGGTTTAGGTTTTCATTAAAATATTCCTTAACTTTTCGAGCACTCATACTTTCTCGGGGATCTAACCCCTATCACAACCATTTGTTATCAATATAAGTCTAATATCCTTTATTTAGAATTGCTAAGTCGATCCCTAAGACTTCAAGAAATTATAAGCAATTGATAGCAGAATTGTTGTTTTTTACCGAAGCTAGTACTGTCTTAAACATACACAAGGCATGAGCCATTGTTCTATCCACAAATTGTTTCAACAATAGCAAACACTCCTAAAATTCATTAAGGAGGAACTCTAGTAAGGTAACAAACCATTTCCAGTAATCAACAACAACAATTCACAAGGAAATCATCTCCCACTTATCAAGTTGAACTTCAAAAATATCAAAACCAAACTTATGACAATGATGATATCTAGATTTCTAGTTATTTAAATGCCTCAATTCACTTTGAGTTCACTCATAGATTAATTCCTCATGATCAGAATACTAAACCCTTAATTGCTCTCTCTCTCTCTCACTTTGGATCAAATTATAAAGATAAACATCAAGGTTTTAATTTAAATATATGGAATTTCCCTGAGATAAGCATCACGCTCTCTCGAGGCAAATCAAATAATTGATGTGCAAACATGACACCCTTAAAATGACACACATGTAAACACCATCAACACTTACACTCATCTCGAGGCGATCTGACGATCCATATAATTCAAACTAAACTTATGGTTTTTAATATATATGCACTAAATATATATACTACGTGCAATTTCTCGCCAATAAATTCACCAGACATGCCTACGAGTATTCACGAATGTGCACATTCATTTCATAACCCTCTTGTCACACTTGGTTTATAACTATTTATGGTTTATTTACGTATTTTGCAATTATAGGCTTGCAGAAAAACTCTCTTATACATAAAGTTCATTAAACACTCCAAACAAACACAAATGATCATATAATCTCATGCACAAGCTAATTGAGGTAAGCTGGACTTAACCACAAGCCTAACATATGTTAATTAAGATTTGGATCAATGTTGATCAACAAGTTAAGGTAATAGGTCGTTACAGTCTCCCTAATTTAAAGCAATTTCATACTTGAAATTAAAGTAAACATAAAATTACCTATAATTTTGAAGAAAAATGGAAATTGTTTCTTCATATAAGACTCATCCTCCCAAGATAGTTCCTCATTTCCATGAAACTGTCATTTCACTTTAACCAAAGGAATCTATTTGGTTATCAGCCTCTGAATCTTATGATCAAGTATTTAATCGGCTCCTCGTCCTAAGATAAGTCTTCCCGAAGATCAAATTCATTCCAAGCAATCCTTTGAGTGAATCGAGTCTCCATCTTGTGAAACAAAGATATGTGGAAGACATTATCAACTCCGGCTAGCTAAGGAGGTAACTCTAACATGTAAGTAAAAGGACTAATCCTTTCCTGTATTCTTAACAGCCCAATGTACCTTGGAGCTAACTTACCTCGAAAAGGATGACCATACATAGCTTCAGATGGAGCCATTCCAATGCTAGCCTAATAGCTATTATTATAAGAGAACTTACATTGAGGAATATATTTTCTTAGTAAGCACCAAACTCCAATATACAAGCTCGAAGCATATCCTCTTGCACAAATATCAATCGCTCAGTATGTCCATTAGTCTGCATATAGTATGTCGTATTAAGTTTAAGAACAGTTCCTAGTTGTCTCTGTAATTCACTCCACAGTTTGGACATGAATCTCAGATCTTTATCTAAAGTAATCAACACTGGAACCCTATGAAATCTCAGCACCTCACGTATGTTTACCTCACATAATATATCAAGAGGATCTCGCATTAAAACTGACAAGAAATGCACTGACTTTATCAATTTATCAACTACAACCCATACTACATCATGCTTACACTGACTCAGAAATAGACGGAAAACAAAATTCATCGATATTTGTTCTTATTTCCACTTGGGGATTGGTGGAGAATGTAATGATCCTCCAGGCTTCCTATGCTTAGCCTTAACTTGTTGGCATATCTCACATCTATTTACAAACTTAGCAGTATCAGTTTTCATCCTAGGCCACCAATAAATATGCCTCATATTGTGATACATCTTAGTGTTAACTAATGAATGCGGTAAAGAAATCTATGATATTCCCATAGCAACTCCTGCTTCAACTGATCTTGAGCTAGAATCCACAATCTATCCATGAAATGTAACCCACCATCATCAAAAACTAATCAATCAAGATGATCTACACTAACTGCTAACATTTGACACTCTATATAATTACGATTAGCTTTCTGATTATCAATCACCTGCTGAATTATCTCTGGTTTAGCCTAGATCTCAGCATGAAAGAAAATATTAATAGCTTTAGAATTAGCTCTCTCAGTACAGTACAAGAATATGATGGAATAGCAACAAAACATATTGACAAATGAAGTTTGTTGCTATATAGCAACAAATCAACCACAAATAACAAGGTTCGACCGTTTGACCAAAAATCAATAAATTAGCAACAAATATGTGAAAAAACTTTAACAACAAGTAACTGGTTGTTACAAATCGGTTATAGATTCAAGGGGTTGTCAATAATTTGTTACTGAAATCTGCGACAGATTAGCAACCACCTTGAGATACCCATTCATACACGTGGTGATTATTCCAGCTCTTAGATTCTAAATAGTGAGATGGTCTTAGGCTCTGTTTGGTAAGCACAAACTAGCTTATAAGCTAGCTGATAAGCTAGATGATAAGCTAGTTTATTTGTTAAGTTGTGTTTGATTTGTAGCTTATTTTAAAAATAATCTAAATGATAAGCTCCCAATTGAAACGCTACTCTTAGTAGCGTTTCAACCGAAAACCGTCGTTTGGATTTTTTCTCGCGATTATACCCTTATTTATACGGTATTAATAAATTAATGCCCTTGCAAATTAGTGGAAACAAAATATGCAAATACTTAAACAAGCCTCGCGAATATTAGTACCCCATGATTATACCTAGTAGAGTTGGTATAGGCGAAACCAGCATTTCAAGCTATTCTAGGTTAGACCAACAGTTATATAATACGTTATTAAAACTTATTGAATTTAAAATTAACATATAGCTTAATATTGTTAATGAAAAAAATAGTGATTAATAATTAACTAAATATTATAAAACAAAGAATTTCACTAAAAATAAAAATCATTACGCATTAACTTCTTAATTATAGATAATCTTGTCAGATAGTTATTACATATTAAATAAGTTTTAACAACGTCGAGTATAAAAATATTTTTAGGTGTTATAAAAATATTTTTTAATGTAGTGTTCGAGTGGTGGGCTATCCTATATATTTTTAATTTATTTTTTAATAATCTACTATTTTTTTAAGTTATAGAGAGACTTCTCTAGAAATGAAGAATATTCGCAATAACATTGCTTCTCAATTATGGATTATGCATTATGTATATGTATAGTTATCTAAGTTGTTTATTGTATTTTATTTACACGTGTTTATTTTTTGCGAATTCTTATAAATTAATTTAGAGTTATTTTCATGTAAGCGTTTATGGACCCACATAATTTAGTTTTTTAAATAATATAAATTATTTTATGGTATTAATTTGTATTTTGTAAATAAAATACAGAGTTATTTATAAAAATTAATTATATGATTATATAATTAATATAATTAATTGTGTCATATGTCCTTTATTGTCATTTTGCATTTATCAGCTAATCAATCAGTTATCATTCCAAACAATTTTTAGTTCATCACCTAGATCATCAGTTTTCCGCTACCAGCTGTTTGATTATCAGCTATCAACTAGATTATCAGCTATCAGCTAGTTTATCAACTAGCTTTGCCAAATAGAGCCTTAGTGTTTTTCTCGAACTCTAGGATTCGCTCCCTGGCGTACTCCCCTGCTTAAGGCTGCACATTGGAGGCAGCGCCCACTAGAGAAGATGAAGATGCAGAGTTGGAGATTCGGTCTTTGTGGGTGGTGATCTTGTGAGTTAGATTTGGGTTTGGATTTAGGGAAGGAAAATGGGGAAGAAAACTAAGGGTTTTGAGAGGGAAAGATTAATGGGCGTTAGGAAAGTATCGATCTCTTCGCCGCCATCTATTTTGCTCTGGTTGCTTAGTCCATCAGCTTCATCGTTGGAGCCGAGTTCGAGTCTCCCATCGACTGCCCCTCTTCTTTGTAAAGTAAATTTTTATGCTTATCTAGCATTCTTTTTCGAGATGAACAATAGAATTTTGGGTAGAATTCGATTTATAGATTATAAGCTACACAACTTATTTACTGTCTTAGATTCAAAATAAAGTGTGAAAATAGCAAAAGGAAACTGACTTCAATAAATTAAGCTTGACCTTTGCAGAAATATGCTGCTAAAAGTATGCTTCATTTATATTTTTTTAGGAGTCTGTTTTCTTAGTGTTACCCTCATATGCCCAATTACTCATACTACCACAAGCACCTAACATTTTCACGGTTCAACTAAACCACTTTGACTATTCAGTAAATTTTTAAAAAAATACTACACACAATGTACTTCAAACTATATTACATAATCTTTTGGAAAACATTCCCATGCTAGAGAACATTGTCAATGAAGATGAATTATTTAGAAATTCGACATTCAAGCTCCTTCATTACACTTCTCCAAGCAGTAGTTGTCTTAGTCAAATCTTAGAAGAAATCGAAGATCTCAAATCAAAGCAACGTTGTAAGTGGTTATCTAAATTTTGTTTCAATAAATAAAGAAGGCGGCATTGCCCTACTTTTATTAAATATGACTCGGTTTATTGGTTTGTTCAAATTCAATACATGTTTAAAACCTTAAGTATAAATAGAAGTATAGACATAAATCTCTAAATTAATCATATTATTTTAAATATGCATGACATGAACCCATATGGGCCATGCCATTCAGACCCACTAATATTCATGGGTCGGCAGGCCACAAGTTTTCCACATGGCATTATTGAAGTGGTCCGATTAAAGCCCCTATGTTCTTATCTAGGGTATTTTGGAGACCATATTTGAAGTTAATGTTCTAATAATATTGTTTCTATTAGAATCTTATCATTATATTAACATGTGTGATAAATTTCACTTTCTCAATTTGAGCATTTTGTTATGTATCTTTCTCATTGGGTTCTTTGGCAGCCGCCTATTATCTGATGAAAATTTTCAAATTTTGTGCTACTTTTGAGGGTTTCTTCTCTTACATTGTAGGTTTGGCATTGATTTATTTGTGCATTTTTTTCTCTCTCTTCATTACCTTTGCAGCTTTCTTCCTTTTTTATGGTGCCCTGCCATCGATGAGTTCTTAATCATTTTGGATCACACCAACAATACTTTTATGTTTAGAATGTTTAACATATCGCATACTATTAAATTTATGGAGGCCCTTCTAGTTTTTGTCAAGTTACTTCTTTAATAATATTTTACGTACCTTCTTAATTTCTTTTTCAACATTTGTGGCATTGTTTATTTCATTGTTATAAAAATTCGTGTTCAAGGGTTTTTGAATTAATTGATTGTAGATTGATTGATTCTTCTCTGAAGGCATTTTTATGTGTTTTGCCATGTCAAAGCACAAATAACTCAACTTTTTAACAATTAGATAGAAATGCTCATTTTTTACTTGCATCAACAACAAACAATACAACAACAACATAGCCTCAGTCCCAAATTAACTGGGGTCGGCTACATGGATCAAACTTTTCCATTGTGCTCGATTAAGTGCAATTGATGGTGAGCTTTGCAAACCATTCAAATCTCTCTTAATTAATGCATCCCATGTTAACTTTGGTCTGCCCCTACCTCGTCGAATTTCAACAGTTTCTATCGAGTCAAGTTTTCTAGTTGGCGCATTTGTAGGCCGTCTTCGCAGGTGACCAAACCATCGCAACTGCCCTTCCCTAATCTTTGTATCAATTGGTGCTACTCCTACTTGTCTTTGAATTTCTATATTTCTTATTCTATCATTACGAGTTTTACCACACATCCACCTAAGCATCCTCATTTCTGCTACATTCACTTTATGTAATTGTTGTTGCTTTACCGCCCAACATTCACTTCCATAGAGCATAGCTGGCCTAATTGCGGTCCTATAAAATTTTCCTTTTAACTTAGTAGGAACATGTCGATCACAAATCACCTCTGTTTCACTCCACCATTTCTTCCATCCAGCTTGAATTCTATGTGTGACATCATTTTCAATGTTACCATCATTTTGTATGATTGATCCTAGGTATCTAAAGTGGTTTACCCTAGGAACTTCTACTTCCCTTAATTTTACCACTTCATCATCTCGATGTCTAGTGTATCCAAACTCACAGTGCATGTATTCAGTTTTCGTCCTACTCAACTTAAAGCCTTTAGATTCTAATGTATTTCTCCAGAGTTCTAATTTCCTATTCACTCCATCTTTAGTTTCATCCACGAAGAAAATATCATCTGCAAATAGCATACACCATGGTATATCCTCTTGAATATGTCTAGTTAATTCATCCATAACTAAAGTAAATTGATATTTGCTTAAAGTCAATCCTTGATGTAGTCCTATCGTAATGAGAAATTCTTTTGTAGCTCCTCCAAATGTCTTTATACTCGTTACTACTCCATCATACATATCTTTAATAGTGTCTATGTATCTAGCGTGCGCTCTTTTTCTTTCTAGAACCCACCAAAGAACATCTCTAGGGACCATATTATATGCTTTTTCTAAATCTACAAATACCATATGAAGATCTTTTTTCTTTTCTCTATATTTTTCTAACAATCGTCTTACAAGGAAAATCGCCTCCATAGTTGACCTCCCAGGCATGAAACCAAATTGGTTCTCTAATATTGTTGTTTCTCTACTTAGCCTATTGTCATTTATCCTCTCCCACAGTTTCATAGTGTGACTCATGAGTTTAATTCCCCGGTAGTTCGAGCAACTTTGAATGTCTCCTTTGTTTTTGAAGATTGGCACAAGCGTGCTTCTTCTCCAATCCATTGGCATCCGTTTTGATTTTAGAATTTTATTGAAACGTTTTGTCAACCAAGTCAATCTAATTTCTCCTAACCATTTCCAAACCTCTATGGGTATTTCATTTGGGCAACATGTTTTCCCTATTTCATTCTTTTCAATGCCTCTTTAACTTCTACAATTCTAATATTGTGTGTATAGTTTACATTTCTTTCTCGGTGTGGGTTTTCATCTATTATAGTATAAACTGGGCCATCATTAAATAAACTATCGAAGTAACTTCTCGCGCGTTAAAACATTTTGATTTTCGTCCTTAATACATCTTACATGACTTAGGTCTTGTTTCTTTTTATCTCTTAATTTGGCTAGCCTATATATATATATTTATTTATTTATTTTTTTCGCCATCTCTATTACCTAACCTTGTATATAAATCTTCCATGAAATTTGTTTTAGCTTGACTAACTACTTTTTTAGCTTGTTTTCTAGCTTCTCTATATTGATTGTACACATCTTCATCTTGACACTTAGGTATTTTCCTATACATATCTCTTTTAGTCTTAATTGCTTGTTGTACATCCTCGTTCATGTTTCCTTCTTTGAAGGTCCCAAGCCCTTAGATATACCTAATATGTTTGATCCCACCCTCCTTATGCAACTACTCATTTCAAGCCACATTGTATTAGCATATAAGTCAAGATTCCAAACATTTTCCATTAGTAGTTTTTCTCTAAACTCTACTTGTTACTATGTTTTAGGTTCCACCACTTTATTCTAGGGTCGCTAACTCTTTTATTCATATTTTTCCGTTGTGTTAGCTTAATATCAAGTACTACTAACTTATGTTGGGTAGTAAGTGCTTCACCAGGTATTACTTTGCAGTCTTTACATAGTTTTCTATCTATTTTTCTTGTTAAAAGAAAATCTATTTGACTCTTGTTATGACCACTACTAAAAGTAATTATATGCGACTCCCTCTTCTTAAAACTAGTATTTGCTAAGACAAGATCATATGCTGAAGCAAATTCTAAAATTGATTCTCCTTCTTCATTTCTATTACAGTAACCAAAACCTCCATGAACTCTCTCAAACCCATCGTTACTTACCCCGACATGCCCATTTAAATCTCCTCCAATAAAAACCTTTTCGTCTAATGGTATATTATGCATAAATCCATCCATATCATCCCAAAACATGTGTTTGATGTTCTCGCTTAATCTTACTTGTGGTGCATATGTGCTAAGTATGTTAATTTGTTTGTCTCGAATAATTAATTTAACTAGAATCAATATATCCCACATTCTTTTAACCTCTACGACCTTGTCCTTATAATCATTATCCACCACAATTCCTACTCCATTGCATTTTCTATCTATACCAATGTACCACAATTTAAACCCTGTGCTTCCTATTTCTCTACTCTTTTCTCCTACCCATTTTGTCTCTTTGAGGCAAGCAATATTGACTCTCCTTCTAATCATGGTATCTACTAGTTCTATTGACTTCCCCGTAAGTGTTCCTATGTTCTATGTTCCTAAACGAATTTTTTCTCCCCTTTGTATTTGTTTTTCTTTTCTATTTCTATTTTGTCTAAAAGATCTAGTGTTCATATCTATGATTTTTTTTTTGTTTTTGTTTTTGTTTTGAACTAGTTTCTTTACCCACACACATCCTTTGTGTGGGAACCCTTGCTCATTTTTCTTCACATCCGGGCGACGATGTGAAGGGACTAGCTTCTTTACCCGTACACGTCCTATGTGTGGGAACCCTTGCTCATTTTTTTTCACACCCAGGCGGCGATGTGAAACACACCCTTGCTCATTTCTCACTAGCAACTCCACAGTGGAATGGAGTTTCTGAAAGGAGAAATCGAACCTTATTAGATATGGTTCGATCTATGATGAGTCATGTAGATCATCCATTATCCTTTTGGGGTTATGCATTACAAACTGCAGCTTTCACTCTATATCGAGTTCCTTCTAAAGCGGTTGATAAAACACCATATGAGATATGGTACGGGAAGAGACCTAGTTTGTCTTTTCTTAAGATTTGGGGTTGTGAGGCTTACGTAAAGCGACCAGTCTCAAAAAAAAACTAGCACCTAAATCTGATAAGTGTTTATTAGTGGGGTATCCTAAGGAAACAAAAGGATATTACTTTTATAATCCCGCTGAGAACAAAGTGTTTGTTGCTCGGTATGGTGCCTTTATGGAAAAACAATTTATTTCAAAAGACACTAGTGGGAGAGAAATAAATCTTGAAGAAGTTCAAGAATCACAGGTAAACACCGAACCGCTACTGGAAGTTCAACAACATTCCGAACCAGTTGAACCTCCACAAGTGACACGAGGCCCACATATATCTAGTAGGGTAAGACATGAGCCAGAGAGATTCGGATTTCTCATTACTGATAGTCGTGATGTGTTGCTTATAGACCAAAATGAGCCCACCACTTATCAGGAGGCTATGTCTGGACCAGAATCAGATAAATGGCTAAGTGCCATGAACTCTGAGATGTAATCCATGTATGATAACCAAGTTTGGAACTTGGTTGATTTACTTGAAGGTGGTAAGACCATTGGATGTAAATGGGTTTTCAAGAAGAAAACTGACATGGATGGCAAAGTGCATACTTTTAAAGCAAGACTTGTAGCAAAAGGTTTCAGGCAGACTCAAGGTGTTGATTATGATGAAACTTTTTCGCCAGTAGCCATGCTTAAATCCATAAGAATTTTAATTATCATTGCTGCATATTATGACTATGAAATATGGCAAATGGATGTAAAAACAACATTTCTTAATGGAAAGCTGCTTGAGGACGTGTATATGACAAAACTTGAAGGTTTTGTACATCTTGAGAATTCTAGGAAGGTATGCAAGCTTCGAAGATCCATTAATGGATTAAAGCAAGCTTATCGGAGTTGGAATCTTCATTTTGATGAAGCAATCAAGGATTTTGGTTTTATTCTGAACGAAGATGAGCCTTGTGTATACAAGAAGGTCAGTGGGAGTGTAGTTGTTTTTCTGGTATTGTATGTTGATGATATATTACTCATTAGAAATGACATCCCAACATTGCAGAGTGTCAAGTCTTGGTTAGGGAAGTGTTTCTCAATGAAAGATTTAGAAGATGCAGCCTATATCCTAGGGATAAGGATCTATAGGGATAGATCTAAGAGGCTAATCTGTCTAAGTCAGAGTGCTTACATAGACAAGGTGCTGAATAGGTTCAGTTTGCAAGACTCTAAAAGAGGATTGTTACCAATGTCTCATGGCATAAGTCTCAGCAAGAATCAATGTCCTAAGATGAATGATGAGCGAGACCGTATGAATAAGATTCCATATGCATGAGCTATTGGATCTATCATGTATGCCATGTTATGCACTCGACCTGATGTATCATATGCTTTGAGCACTACAAGAAGATATCAGTCAGATCTCGGTGAGAGTCACTGGATAGCGGTAAAGAACATCTTTAAGTACTTAAGAAGGACTAAGGAAGTGTTCTTGTTCTATAAAGGTTTTGAAAATGATCTAATTGTAAATGGTTACGCAGATGCAAGTTTTCAAACTGATATAGATGATTTTAGATCGCACTCTGGATATGTGTTTACTTTGAATGGGGGTGCGGTAAGCAGGAAAAGTTCGAAGCAAGAGACCGTGGCAGATTCTACGACATAAGCTGAGTATATTGCGAACTTTCCGATGCAAAGAAAGGAGGCAATTTGGATCAAAAAGTTCATTTCTGAACTAGGTGTGGTTACAAGTATTGCTAACCCTGTTTGTTTGTATTGTGACAATAACGGGGCAATAACACATGCCAAGGAACCTAGATCACACCACAGATCCAAATATATACTCAGGCGTTTTCATCTCATCAGAGAAATTATTGAGAGGGGAGACGTAAAGATTTGCAGAGTACCTACTGAAGACAACGTTGTAGATCCATTGACAAAAGCTCTTCCACAAGCAAAACATGATGGTCATGTTAGATCATTAGGCATTAGATGCATGTATGATTGGCCCTAGTGCAAGTGGGAGATGTTGGGGCATGTGCCCTAGGTCAATCCATTAACTGTCTTTATGAATACTTTTAGTTAATAACATAGAGGATTTCATTTGCTGTTTATTATAATTAATTTGCATGTTTACATTATAATAAGATCCATGGGTATTTACAGAGATATCCTAAATGTCCCTAGTCGATCATTATACTGGGAACTATAATGAATTAAGACTAGTGTGAGTCTTGATTCATGATCATATGATGATTATACGTATAGGGATATGAATCAAGATCACGAGTACTTGTTAGGGAATAAAGTACTGGACCGACCCGCTATGAGAACATCACATGGATTAAGTCATAGTTGTTTCTCATGATAGGTATATTTTTCAGTCCTCTAACTTGAGATTGCCAGAGACTTCAACATTAGGAACACAGTAATTTGACACAATCAAACATTGTCTTTAACCGGACGATTATAAAGGTTGTGATTGGTTACTGTGTGAGCAATGTGATGAAGTTGTGTAATCAAGATAGAATTTGTCCATCTCATATAAAGAGAGATATCTAGTGGATCCCTCGATGTGTTAGACTGTTAAAAGGCCTAATCTAAGTGAATTGATATTGATCAATGTCACTTGGATGTTTTCAGTCTACCTACAGATCGAGACTAGTACGATTGAACATGTTGGATGACAATTCCATGCTTTATGTTTGATCAAAAGGATATCGTGTGACAAAAGGATGTTATATACACTATAGATTAGGTTGTATCGATTTGATATTCGTACAACTTGGGTAGTCATAATGTCTTGCTAGAGGCCGCTTATGACTTGTATACCAAAATGTGTTTTGGTACAATGCCAACGTTGTATGAGCCTATCAGGTCGCAAACTAAGAATGGTTCTGCGAGAATTTAAGATGGTTCAGAAAAATAAATTTTATATGATAAAATTCATGACAGAAACGTCCTTGTGGTGTATTGCACTTATACTTCTTTAAGTAGGGGTATATGTGTAATTTACTTAACCGTCTATATATAAGGGTTGTATAAATAGGCGCTTTAAGTTAGAACACACTAACGAAAGATTAAAAGGCCAAAACTCTATTTTCGTTTTAGAAACGACTTAGGGATTTTTTGGTATGCTCTGGATCGTTTTGGAGAGAAACAAAAGATTTGGTATTCTCTCGAAGCTAGCACTTCGAATCTCGGCCACCGTTCTTGTGTGGACTACTGGTAGAGGGCGTTCGTCATTGGCAGCGCCTTAGAGATCGATCAACCTTCCGAAAGGTACATTGCGACTGAGGTATGATTAAGTTTTCATGGTTTAAACGTTTTTAATGGAATTAGATTCGGATCCTGTTGGGGTTTTTTGTCAAAATTGTTTTGTAATCTCCGCTGCACATGAACCCCAAAACCCAACACCATTTCTCACAACTCGTAAGGAATTTATGAAATATGATATTATGAGATTCAATGGAAAAATGGATTAAGTCATAGATGAGACCTAGATAATGGAGATGGAGTAACGATTCGTCGCTGTGGATGTTGAGGACTGGTTTGAGTTTAAAACCTTTTCAAAAACTTGTTTCCCTTACCTTGATAGTTTGAATTTTCAACTACAGGATTTCAATTTACCTATTTCATCATAGTTGAGTTATTCTTTGGCAAGAGAAGGTAGAAGAAGTGGTAGGAACGCCCTAACATTTATATATGTTTGATCCATTTCATGAAAAATGACAAAAGTTTTACACTGGCCGTCAACTTATGACAACCCTCCTCCATTTTCCAAGAATGAAAAATGAGCTTGGGGCCTCCCTACCCCACTTTTCAAGTATGAAAAGTGAGTTTGGGACCTCCCTTACCCATTTTTCGGTATGAAAAAAATGGGCGTCAGAGTCCTCCTTTATCCAGACTTGGGACCGGCTATGTAGCGCACATAGTTTACAGCATAGGTGGAGTTAGAGAAATAATAACCATACACCTTTAAAAAGTTGCATGTGCATTTCATAAACCAAAAGGCATACATCTATAAGCAAATGTACCAAAGGGGCAACTAAAAATTATTTTTTCCTGATCTTTTGGTGCTACAGTTATTTAATGAAATCTTAAATAACCATTTAAATAGCAGAAATGAGTTTTTTTAGCTAATCTTTATAAATATGATCTATACACAGGAGTGGATAATGGTTTTTCTTAATTAAGGCATTCAACTTCCTATAATTTGTACATACCCTTCAACCATTTTGGATTCTAGTTGGTATTAATTCTTTATGCTCATTTGCTATTTACTATAATTCCTATCTTTTTAGGGACTACTTGGACTGGGCTTACCCAATTGCTATAATCTATCAAAAAATATCATTCCTGCGTCTAATAGTTTTAATATTTTAGTTTTTACTACATTTATTAGAGGCGGATTTAATCTACGTTGAGGTTGTCTAGAAGCTTTTTGTCAATTTCTATATTTATCCTTTGCATACATTATAGGTAGACTTATTCCTTTAATATCAACAATGGTCTATCGTATTGCTTCTTTAAATTCTTTCAATATATTTATTAATTTATTTTCTTCTATACTTATTAGTTTATGAGAAATTATTACTGGTAATTTATCATAATCACCTAGATACACATATTTCAAATGAATTGGTAAGGTTTTCGGATCTAACTTTGGGGCTTTAACGATAGAAGGTAAACGTTTTAAATGAGATCTAGATAACTCTAGGTAAGAAGTAAGTTTTAGTAGTTCATTATATGATTCTAAAGTACTTATTATCTCTTATGTTTCCTCATCTCTATTATCATCTTCTTTTAAATCTTCTATTACCAATTTCAATTTATCTATTTTCTCTTTTCTAAAAGATTTGTCAATTAATTGATCTATCATATCAACTGTGCATGTGGAAGAAACATCCATTGGTTATTTCATTGCATCATATATATTAAAATTCATTGTATCGTCATCTACTTCAATTGTTAATGTTCTATTTGAAACATTAATCTTTGCTTTTGCTATTTACAAAAATAGTCTTCCTAAGATTAGTGAAGTCCTATTAGAGAAATTATCTTCTTTCATATCTAAGACATAAAAATCTGCTAGGAAGACAAAATCATTAACCCATACTAGTATATCTTCTAGTAACCATACTAGTTTAACAGTGGATATATCTACTAGTTGTACCACTATACCAGTTTCTTTTAAATGTACATCTATCATTTATGAATAAATAGATAATGGCATAACATTTATGGAGGCTCCAAGATCACACAATACTTTAGAAATTCCTATATTTTCAATCATAAATAAAACGAAAAACATTCCAAGATCAAAACATTTAGGAGTTAATTTCTTTTGAATTAACGATGATACGTGTTCTCCTAGACTCACCTTTTCATTAATTGTAATCTTATTAATGCATAAATCATTTATAAATTCTTGATACTTAGATAGATTTTGAATGACTTCAAACAAAGGTATATTAACTACTACTTTTTTTAATGTATCGGATATTTGTTTTTCTTCCTGTAATTTCTTAGCATTCATATTATCTTTCAAACGATGAGAGAGTAATGGTTTTATATTAATTGGTTTGTCTTTATCAAGTTCATCACCCTTTTGTTGGGAATCTTATTAATTGTTAATTCAATCTCTTTCTGTAGTTCTACTTCTATTTCCTTTCTAGAAAGGAATTGGTCCAGCATTTTAGATTCATCTATCTGCTTACCACTTCTTAATGTTATAGTTGGTGTTTTTTCATATAATGTAGGGTCAGGTTAATATGGTAATTTCCCTTTATAATTTTGATAACCCTACTTGTTAATACAATTACCTACATTATGTTGTGCGTAATTTGTACAACTATTAAAGTTATAAATGGAATCAACAAACCATTCATATTGGTTCATTATAGCATTAGCCTCTTCTATTTTGGTTTGTTGTCGCAAAGGATATTCATCATTAGAATGATTTACTTCATTAAAAGATTTTACTTTGCTTGATCTATCCTTTAGTAATAATTCAATCATGACTTTTAGCTCATTTATCTTATCATATGATGTCTTATATGTTCTTCTATTCGTTTCACAATTTTCTTTGTTTAATTCACTCTTCTCATCATATTGCTTAGATTGTTTAGCCATTTTATTAATAGCTTCTCCTGCTAAAGTTTGTGTTTTGTTAAGTAAAGACTCTTCACATACTTTGTCGAAAAATCTTCATTCTAAGTGATTTAATCCTTCATAAAAATATTGTATTAGATTTTTTTCCATAAATCCATGCATTGGACATAATGAAATCAATCTTTGATACCTATCCCAAAATTCATCAAAAGCTTCTCCAATCTCCATCCTAGTATTACTAATTTTTCGTACATATAAACTAATTTGTCTCGCTGGGACGTATTGATCAAGAAAGACTTGTAGCATTTCTAACCAATTTCATATGTAATTTAGAGGGCGGTAAAATAACTAATTTAAAGCTTGGCCTTTTAATAGAGATGGAAAAGCTTTTAATTTAACTTAACTATTTTTATATCCTTAGGTTTTAACGTGCTTAATTTGTGCACGAACTCTTTAATAAACTTTTGAGCATCTTCATTATCTGCACCATTAAAACACGATAAAGAATTCATCAATCCGAACTTCAATTTAAATTCTAAAAATTTTATTGTAAAAGTTATACACAAAGGTTCATAAGTCGTGACATTCCTATCAAATTGCCTAAAAGTTCATTCTTCTTCGTCTTCAACCATATTATATGACTTTCAAGGAAAAGGTTTCCAAGAAATTATTTTTTAAAATCTCCGGCAACTGCACCAAAAATTGACACGTGTCGAGGGTGCACAATAATTTCTTATATTTTACTATTATTTGTAGTAGTGGTAAATGGGATATCGTCTCCACGTGATTCTTCAAATCTCTTAATAATTATGGCTACTCTAAAAGTTTTCCCAGATTTAACATGCTTTAATTTAACTAATTTAATTAAATAGGAATTACACACTAATAATATGCAGGTAAAATAAATAATTAATTAAAATAACTAAATTATTAAAAAAAAAACTAAATTCAATCAACTAACCTAATGCAATTAAAACTAACAATCAAATAATCAATAATCAATATAAATGACATCTAAACAAACATCAAAACAAGCCACCACTAAACAATGTAATATGCTTTGATTCCATTCAAGCACTAGAACATAACTTTACTTCATAATATAGTTATAATTGCATCACATGGAATCTTGGAATTATTAAATCCTAATTCATACTAGGTTAATAGTCTTTAGCTAGTCACCGATTTTCCTAAATTCAATAGAAAAGCCACATTCTTATTATTGTAAATCCACCCATTTGATAAAATACAACACAATAGAAATATGGTAGCATTAAGACTTAATGAGAATCATGCCTAATCTAAGCAAAAAAAAATAAAAATAAATAAATAATAGAATAGGCTAATTAATAAACAACTTAGAAGACAATCACCTAGAGCATCCACTCGGGAAAAGGCCTATAGATTGATCCAAGTTACTACTTCTATAATTGCTGTTAATAATTATGACATAGATTTATATACTTTTTACTCAAGAATATATTGGCCACTATGCACTCAATACAAAGAATCACTAGTTGTAATAAGCAAAAATAACTTGTTGAATCTGTGATTGACGTATATGAATCGATCAAAAGCATTAAGTATGTGATTTCATAATTATAACGACATAGCAATTCAAAGTATATACATGTTTATGGTTTGTTTAGATTAACAAAGTACTCACGCATACTGAAAATAAACAATGCGAATATATAATTAAAAGACATAATTAAATAAATAAATATCTCTTAAATAAATCAAAGCTCCAATGTTGCTTCACATATCAATAAAACTAACTTATAAAGGCAAAAAGTTGAAAAGATAGTTGAGAGAGTAATTTCAAAGCCCTAAGGTCCTATTTATTGTTCTCTAAGTGTACATATCATCGATAAATAAAAATTCCTAGTTCTTACTTAAAAAACTCATCACCAACCTTGGCGATTTGTCAGCTATTCCTAAGTTGTACACAAATCGCTGAGTTAATCATTGGTTTTAGCTTTTAGTTCTCCATCGATTGAGCTAGAAATTTCTAGTATATTTTTTAATTTACTATGGATTCGCTGGCCAATCTCTACTACCGATTTAGATGGCGATTTTCAGTGTAACATTAAATCGCTGGCAAATTGCTATCACTAAAAATCGCTAGACTTCTTCTCTAATTGACTATTTTGCTCTTCTTCCATTTTTCTTCCATTTCTTCATTTTCCTACTTAAATCTTGAAATCACAAAAACAAGAGAATACCTAATGTAATATCATCATTTATATCTAAAATCAACCTAAATTACACTATAAAACATGTATAATTATTGACTTGTCATGTGTAAATAACGTAAGTCTCACATAGCATTACGTACCAATTTTTTTGACTCATAAACATTTACATTTACTATCTATGTCTTCTTAGTCAACAACTATCTATCAATGTTATATATTGTACGGTTGTGTTGTTCATATCTCGCTTAAAAGCTCTAATGGCCATGGTAACTTATAAAACCCCTAATTAAGAAGCATGTGATCAAGATGTTTATAGCATTATGAATAGAATCAAATATATATTCTTATAATTATACTTTTAAAACATTACAATCAATTCATACTTCTTGCATAATATTCATACCATAAGATCTATCGATCCCTAAGATAAATAGACTACTCACTCATCATCATCAAAAACACACAATTCATGGTAATCATTGCAATCAAAGATTAAATCAAATAAACTTTAATCAAATCAAAGAACAATATCGAATCACCACAATTGGATTCTTCGATGTCTCTCCTTCAAAAGCTCTTCTCAATACTCAAATTTAATGTATTATATGCTACTCTATGATATTCTCCAATATTCTATGGTGGTTGCTAATGTATATGTTTTACCACTTTCTAATACCTATTTATACTCCTAAGACTACTAAATTTCTTTTAGAACTAATTAACAATTCCAAACGAACTAGAAGACCAAAACTTTCTGTTTTTCTATCTTGGTGTTATTTGTAAGTGAATCCATGCCCCTTGTGTAAAGTGGCAGTGCCACCACAGCGCCAGCTTTTCATGCATATTTTCTCATCTTAGTGGACTCAGCGAATGTCCGACCTCATCTGTGTAAACCCCACAGCAGCACCACTACATGTATAGTGTCAACTCTCTTGCAACTCCTCATTTGATCACTACGCTTTCTCCATGCTTTATGTTCATTCTTCACAGTGTCAAGTGTGTCCTCCATGACCTCACTTGTGATTTCGTATTTTTCTCCTCATTTCATCATGAAATTACTTCTTTATCTATTTTATGCCTTGTAGACCTGAAAACACATAAATACCATAAGTTAGAGCTCATTTCGGGATATGTAAAACAATTATACAACTGAACTAGTTTGATATATAAGTCTAATTAAGTGCATATCTGACCCCTCCTTGGAATTATTTTTCTATTCTTAATAATATGGCTCTTTATTCTAACGAGAGCCTTTGCATTTATTAAATTGTTTGCTGAAAAGAGATTCTTAGAGTATCCTTAACTTCTTCCTTTCTCTCCGACTCTACACATACATTTAAAGGTGGAGAAGGTTCTGTTGGTGTTCTTACTTTAGGATTATTTGTTGAAATCCCCATAGGCCTAATAGGTGTAGGAGGAACTTTGGATTTTGTTTTTTATTTTTCGACTAATGCTCTCTTTCCCCTCTCCTCTCTTGAACTTATACCCTTACCACTTCCGGCCATTTACGAAATCAAAAGTCACAAGTCCCAGTAACAATTTAAACCTGTGAATCATATAAAATACTTGTCGGAAATAATTATATGTAATTCAAAACTATGCTTCAAAAGAGAAATTCATTTGGAAAGTTAGCTTTAAAATCAATTGAAATATTAAAATGAAATTGGCATGGAAGTTTTAACTCAGTTATAAACTTAAAACTGGTTTTCTAAATAATGTAAAATAATTGTGTGATAAATTATAATCTTTTCTAAAATAAAACAAACCAAACCCAAAACTTATTTGAAACTCCATTTGAAACAATTTGCATATACATATAAAATACCAAAATTTCAAAAATATAGAATTTGTAAACTAACGATCATTGTAATCACAGTGCATAATCTATTAGAATCAATAAAACCATTTTTTCATGGTATTAGAATGAAGTCGAATAAAACGATTTCGAAATTAATTGAAGATTTTTGTAAAAATCCTACAAACCAAAAATTCATCAAAACAAAGAGGTAGGGTTATCATGATTCCCTTGTTGACAGTAAATCTCTCAAGATACAAGCTTTTAAACTCTTCAAGATTGTTTTTTCAAGCTTCAATCTGAAATCCCTTAAACTCTAGTACAGCTCTACTCTCTCTAATTTGAACTTTTTTGGGCTGACTGAAACTAGAATGCGATGGGAATCACTTAAATATATAAAAATTAACCTTAGAAAGGCTAAATCTAGGCAAGAAATTGATTGTTTGGTTGAAGGGGTGCAACATTTTATTTACGTGAGGTGGATAATTGTTCGGCGATTTGTGGTTTCATTTTAAAATCTCTAAATTGTGCTTTCCAATTCAGGTTTTAAGTGGAGTCTTTACAAAAATCAGTAGGAATGAGGCTCACTACCTCACCGATCTGGCAAGTGATTTACGTTATAGGGCTTTACAAAAATCAGTAGGAATGAGGCTCACTACCTCACCGATCTGGCAAGCGATTTACGTTATAGGGCTCAATCGCCACCGATTATCCAGACGCAAATTTTCACTTAAATTTTTTTCTATTGTCACCGATTTTGCTAGTGATTCCTTGTGTGATTACAAATCGTTGAGGTTTCGCTAGGCTTATTTTACTATTTTTCTAATTTATTTCATGATTGACATGTATATCATTCACAAAAATAAATATAAAGGTAGAAGTTCAAAATCTTAATTATGATACTAACTAATAATTTTATTAATTGAATAAATAAATAAACAAGCAAGTGAATAATCCAAACTTAGGGAAAGGCCATAGAAATAAAAACAACTCGAGCACTCCCCCTTATTTGAAATTACATTGGAGTTTAAATTTTAAAAATATTTCTAATACAAGAGTCAAGAAGTGAGAGAATAAAAACATTTTATACTAATACTAAACTCCTACTTAAATGAAAACATAAATAGACGTAGAATATGGGTTGTTTCCTAGAAAGCGTTTTTGTTTACCGTCATTGGCTCGACTGGACCCTTCTAGAATTAGGTTGGATCTCTAAAATCGAATTTACGATTATCCACTATAGTGCTATTCGAGAAAGCGACTGCTCAACTATTAATGGCCAGAGCGATTGTTTTGTTTAGAATCTAAAACAGCTTGAGTAGTGGCTAAAAAAAATCGTCCTAAAATTAAAGGAGGATCTTTATTAATAAAGTGTGGCATGACCAAAAGGTTCGTGGGTATGATGTAATTGTCCATTTCAATAGGTACATTCATGGCCTCCCTTATTGGTTGAATAGAAGTTTCGTTCGGTAAAGAAACTTGTTCATAAGCAAGTGCGTCCAACTCTAATTGTGTTTAAATAAAGAAATGTATGGGCATGAGATTTGCATCAGAACCTGTATCATAATGACCTCTGAAGTACCAAGCCCATTTGATTTTAATGTGCAAATGTGTACCTCCAGGATCTTTAAGCTTCACAGGGCTTAAATACGGCTTTTTCTTTTTCTTTTTCTTCTTGGATTTAAATTCTCCCGCCTTGTTAATACTCTTCTCATTCTTTGGTTGCTTACCTCTCCATTCTTGAGTTACTTTCTTTCATTTGAAGTGTCTTCAACTTGTTCTTTCTTTAAATCTATTTTTTCAATTTCCATTGTTATTGCATTGAGTGCATAAATTTCAGCATTAAGATTATCATAGACATTGTTTTTTATTTTGAATGTGATAATTTTGTCTTCAAATTTATCATATTCATCATAATTATTTTTGTCTTTTATTTTGAATGTGATAATTTTGTCTTCAAATTCCATAGACATTGTTCCCTCAGAAATATCTAACTTAGTTTTATATGTTTTAAGAAAATGTCTACCTAATAGTCTAGGTAGAGGATTGGGTGATATTGAATCTCTCATTTAAATGACATAAAAGTCAGCTGGAAGTATTAAGTCATTCACTTGAATTAAAATGTATTATAATAATCCATACGGTTTAGTAATTGTATTGTCCGCTAAAGTAAGATTTATAGGCGTATTAGTCAAAGATCATATTTTCAATGATTCATAAAGATTAAGTGACATTACATTGATTGATGCTCCGAGATCACACATACCAATTCTAATAGAACAAGTTCCTTTCGTGTTTGGTATGACAAACATTCTTTGGTCAGGACATTTCTCAAGCATTCTCTTCTTTATTAAGGATGTCACCTTTTGCCCTAAGTTTTCTTTATATTTGTTCTAAAAACTTGTCTTTACACTAAGAGGATTCCTTAGAAACTTCATCGTGATTTGATAATTTTTTAATTGAGTTCATTATAGGTTCATTAATTTCTATTTTCTTGAATGATTCGAAAATATCTTCTTTAATTTCTTCCTTGCATCCGCTAATCATTGTGGAACAAGAGAAATAGAATACATTTCTTCATTCTATTCATAAGTATTATCATCTAATTTCTCTCGATTAACTAATTCAAAATTTTGTAATGATTTTTCATAAGCTTCAACTCTGGCTAGCCTTTAAGGAAAATGTGTGCATTTTAATTGTTCAGTCACTCATTCCCTAGTGGTAATGACATTGGCCTTCACCTTTTTTCTTCTTCTATTGTTTTCTCTACTTTCTTTTTCTTTTTACCTCTATTAAGTATTTTTCCTTGTATATGCGTCCCTTTTTCATTATCAAAAAACTAAAGCGTTAACATGTGCTTGAGTAGTGAATTGAGTAGGTCCTTTAGGTTGATTACTTAACTTATTAATTTGTAGGTTCATTTAATTTAATTAACTTTTTAACTCGTTAATAGACTTACCAGTTTTAATTTAATTTTAAGAGATTTGCATAAAGTTAGGATGACTTATGGTCATAAAATTATGTAATATTTGTTCTAAACATGGTTGTGTAAGTTGAGTAGTTTATTGAGGTTTTTGATTTGCATAGATTGTATTTATGCTTTTGGTCTATAATTGACAAAACTTTGATTTTGTGGTCCATAGCTAAGATTTGAATTTGGTTTTCTAGTGTGGTAACTATTGTTATTATATTGATTACCGGGATGACCAAAATATTAGTTCATAACCGCGTTGACTTTTTCAGTATTATCTTCTTTAAAGTAGGACACTCATCCGTAGGATGTGGAACTTCATTATAAAATCCATATGGTTTCATTTACTTTGATCTATCTTTTAATAGTAATTTGACCATGCTAGATAATTCATCAACCTTTTAATCAAATGTATTACTTCTTTTATTATATAACTTCATAAAGTTTGTTATTGATGTGTTGATCTTTTCACCATATTGCTTAGATTGCTTAGCCATTTTATTAATAGCTTCTTTTACTAAAGTTGGTGTCACATCAAATAATGATCCACCACATATGATATCTAATAGTCTTTGTTCAGAATTATTAGTTCCTTCGTAAAATACTCTAGTAAATTTCTTTTTGTATATCCATGTTGTGGACACGCCAAAATTAATCTTTGAAATCTATCCCAAAATTCACATTATCTTTCATTTTTATGACTGTGATTTGTCCTCTATAAGTACTAATTTTTCTTGTAGGCATATATTAATCTAGAAAAGCTTTTAACGTTTGAGCCCATGTGGTTGTTGAGTCTTTAGGAAGATAAAACAACCAATCTCGTGCTTGATCTTTCAATACAAAAGGAAAAGCTTTAAGTTTGATTGGTTCTAACGTACCATCTTTAGGTTTCATCCCATTGACTTAGTGTTGCTATTCCCTTATAAATTTTTGGGGGTCTTCTTTATCTTGTTCTAACATACCATCTAACGTACCATATAAGTTAGGTAGAGCACTAAGGAATCTAGATCTTAGTTCAAGTTCAGGAAATCCCTCATAATAGGCATTTTACATATTGGTTCGTAAGCACTGATATTTTAATTAACTTGCCTAAAAGTAAGTTCTTTATTATCATTATTATTATTTAATTATATTATTAAGGTTATTATTAGCTTCCATTGTGGTAGATTGGCGTTCCCTACGTCATTATTGTTTTAAATTACGATCGAAAGTCCTATCTACCTCAGGATCAAACGGATGTAAGGATCCCGTGGAATTAGAACGATTAAATGGATAGACCATACAACATCTAAAACTTCTAAGAAATTATTTAAAAATAGCTGGCAATGGCGCCAAAAATTGACATGTGTCAAGCGTGTATAATAAGTTTCCCTTTTATCCTTATTATTTGTAGTAGTGATAAGTTGGATTGTCTCCATGGGGATTTAGCAAACTTTTTTAGAAAAAAGTCTTTCAACAGTTTTATTATTATTTTACTTTAATTCAATTAAAATGGGAACTAACAATCACTAATTCAAACTATAATAATCAACTAAACTAATTAAACTAGTTTAATTAACACGAATCTAATTCACTAATATTTAAATCAATTCAATTTATTAAAAAATAATATAAACTAAATATCTATACAAACATCTAGAACAATGGAACGTCAATTCGTTTTGCTATTACTTAAATCATAGTCATAAGCATACTTTAACCTCTTTATAAAGTGTTCTAGATCATTAAAATATAATAACAAGTAGATAGACCTTATAAAGCCATTAGTTCTCCTTAGGGTCCGGCTATGCGCACCCTACAAAAAAACTAAGGGCAAGCAAAAAGATGAGTGCACCTTATTGATTATTAAGGGCACCCCGAAAAAAATCTTTTTCTCTAAAATGTCCTCGTGTTTGGAAAGGCACCCCACAACTCTCAAATCGCAAAAATAGATTTTCGAAGTCATCCAAAATGCAAGTTCGCGTCGTCGGGTGTTGCTAGCGGTCGTAGGGGTGCACAAAGGTGAGAAGGATGGAGGAGCATGTGAGTTATTATGGGAGTTGAGACGGGTAAAAAGGTCATTTTATTCACAGGTAAATATAGAAAAGGGTGCTTTTGTGGCTTTCCCTTAGTGTTTTGTGAGGTGCACATAGCATGTCCCTTCTCCTTGTATCAATGGAAAAGCCACATTCTAATTTTATTGAATTAATCCTTCGAAAACTCATCAAAATTAACTTTAGGCAATAAAACAACATTACGTTCCATGAAAACTTCTAACTACTAAGCCTAATAGCATTGGAAAGCCACTTCAGTATTAAACTTAGATCTCAATCCACATGGGACATCTAAACAGTAAAAGACCTTTTAAACAATCCAAGCTACTACTTTAACCTAGATATTGTATCCAAATATCACAATAAACATTCTAGACAATGCATGTAATATAAAGTTTCATGATTATAATATGCAAATAATAATCTATTAAATTAGTGAATTAAAGAAAATGATTGGTTTAAAGCATTAAGTACAAAGTCATCTCACTATGACTACATCACAAAACGGATCAAATTCAGTTCGGACTTTGTTTAGATTAATAAACTACTCACTCATAATCATAATAAACATCGTAATAAAGTAAATAAAGGATATAGATAAATACCTTTAAATAAATACTTTGAATCTTCAAATCGTCTCCAAAATTAATGAACAATAAATTTAAAAACTAAAACAATAAACTATGGCTCTAAGAGCAATGAAATATTGGTCTAAGTACTCAAGGGCAATTGATTTCGTAGCCCTAGGGCCATATATATAATATTCTAGCTAGTATATATCCCAAACTAACTCAAACTATTCAAAGTTATCTAAAATTCTCGAAATCGAACCCAGCGATTCGTCGCCGATTCCACTTATAACTCAAATCGCTAATTAAGTCCTTAAAAATGTGCATATGTGCTCCACCGATTTGTTTGGAGATTTACATGTAAATTTGAATTGTTACTGAATCGCCAGCAGTTATTTGTAGTTGATTATTGCTTCGCTTGTGATTTGTTGTGCATTTCTTCCACTCGATCAAATCCTTCATTTTCTTCCTTTTTTAATCCATTTTTTCATATATTCCAATTATTACCTGAAATAAAAAAAACAAGAGAAAATTCAGTGTAATATAGCCTTTTACATTCAAAATTGCCATAAAATACACTATAAAGCATTGTTTGATTATTAACTTATCATTAAGAGATCTTCTATTTGTTGTTAATACTTTGTTAATGTTTAAGAACAAATTTAATGAATGTCGAATGAGATCATTGGCTTCAACTTATCAATCAGACAACGACACGATCGCGCAAGTATTTAGTCCTGAACACCAGGGTCGTGTGAGAGGGCTTGGCTTTGGAGTGACTTTTTTATGTTGACGCAATAACTCAAAGCATAATTTTGGTTCAGAAGTTTCAAGGTGATTTTTGAAAATTAGAAGACAAACATGAACAATTAGTGGAGGTCGTTAGTAGCCAACAAATGAGAATTTTGTTTTTTTTTTTGCTTTTAGCAACAAAACAACCTTCCAAATATATGTGGTAAGAAATGTAAGATTCTTGATTGGTAGTCTCCAAACAAGTTAATTTGTCTACGAAGGAAGGGTTAAATTAATTATCCCTTGCATCTTGTGGACGGCATACATACTTAGTTTATGTTCAGAGAGTGTTTGAACTAAATACATTTTTGTGGAGTAATTAAAACCATTGAACAATAATGGACAATGCTCTTGGGGAAATAATTCCATGGCCAGAAGCTATCGCTGTTACTTTCACTTAAAATAGGTAGGATTTTCACCACTAATTATTTTTATTAAAGTAAACTACTTAATTATATTTGTCGATGAGTGTACTTGACACATAGAATCTGAAGGCATTGGAGGAGCTGAAAGTAAACAACGCTCACTATAGATTTCGATATCCACGAACTTCAAATGTCGAAAACTTTCTTAATTGTTCTCATAATACATTATTTGTTCTATTATAGGAAGATGGTTTTGAAAGGAGCAAACTAAGTATCTTTGTTGATAGCAACTATGAAGAAGCAGGCCAAAACCTCTTTAATTTTGTCTTGTTTTTCTCTTGAAAAAACTTAGATCTTGGTGTCTCATAATCTGACTATGACATGGTGGTGCTTTAACAAACTCAAAATTTGGGTGCCGACGAGGTCAAGGGATCTGGTGATTTGAGTACTGATATCAAGAAGAGCAACTCTACTCCTATCCCCAAATCTCTTTTAAACAAAATTGTTAGTTTCTTAATTTTGTGCACAAATGATGACTTAGGCACATAGATGCGCAGCGAGCATAAAGTGAACTATTCTTTCACTTTTTACTTAAGAATATTGTGTGCTTGCTGCATTTAGCCGCGTACACCTATTTTTGGAGGGTCACCTTTTAAGGTAGACCCTCCCTCAATACTTGAATAAAATTTTTGCTCTATGACTTTTTGGCATATAGTGTTGCGCAGGGGTGCCTTATATCTCATGACTTTTCAACTAAAACATAGTCCAGCATTATTACTACTTATTAGTTAAGTTGTGCAGGATGAAACTGTATATTTTTTCATTTTGTTGTTTACTTACATGTTTTTTAGTGGTTTCGAGCATTGATTGATCATGAAGCAACGTTTCAATGTCTATTCACCTAGTAAAACGTGAATGAGGTTGCATTAGTAATACTTCCATGCTTATTAATATTGATAGTTGTTGGGTACGACATTAGAGGTGCTTCCTATAGGAAGTGTACCAATCACATTAGATCTTTGGATACTTGGAAACGAAGGAACAATAGTGTTTTAGGAGGCTTAATCTCAAATCTTCACCATAGTTAATTGGAATAATGAACTAATATGTTCTAATTTTAGAATTAGTCTAACTGCATATCCTTGAAACTGAACATTGCAATTGATATAACATGTTGTTCCTTTTACTTAATGCAGCTTAATCTCATCTTTACCATTAGTTATTTATTTTACGAAAAAAATGCACAAATGCATAACTCATTGACTGATACTCTCTTCATAATATAACTCTGGAGCTAAGATGAGACAATTATATGACATCGCAAATGTAATGCCCTGAATCTCTATTTGGATAATTTGTCCCTTTATCAAGGTTAATTTCGTAGATATGAATTATATGCGCGTAATGGTGTGAATAATGTGTGTACTACATACTATTTATTTGACTTAGGTAGGAATATAAGCCTAAGTAAATAAAAATAAGCCTAAAGGACTTGTTAAATAAATTAAATAAAGAAAAAAGACAATTTTGGTAAATAACATATTAAGGATGAGTCTAATATGGGCTTTAGGATTGTTTAAGAGCTTGAAGAGACTAAGATAAGATGTGGAGTTTTGATTTGGTCAACCAAACCTTAATCTCATTAACTAACTATTTAAACCACAATTTGGGTTCAAGCCATTTTTTGCTTGAATTTACTTAGGAAAGAAATTGAGAAAGGAACCTTAAAACACTTGCTTGGTGCATTTTGTGGAGGAAAGGGTTCTCATCAAGGTCTCGCAAACCAAGGTAATGACTTGTCTCATCTTCTCTAATTTTCTCTCTTTGATTCACATATTTGATTTTGAATGAGATTTTGGTTTCTCTTGGAGTTTTAAGACAAAAAATGAACCCCTATGACTTGATTTATGATTTGGATCATTTTTATCTCATCTTCTTTGGTTTATTCAAATAGATTTGCAAAATCTATGTTTTAATGGTGGATTTGTGATTCGAAAACATTATTTGATGGAATAGGAATGATCTTATGGTTCAAACGAGTTGTATATTACTGTGTTAACCGTATTTGGACCCTTGAGAGTCGGAATAAGTTGTTGAGGAATTTGAAATTTGGATTTTGGTTTTGGAGTTTTGAGTTCGAGCTAGAACCTCGCATATAAGAGATACAATGCTACATAAAAATTTTGGGATTCAAAACAATGATCCCCAGCGCTTCGACATATAACATACGGCGCTAGCAGATCATTGAACCTATTTTAGATTTATCGATTTAAGGTCTAACGATTTCACCCAGTTCCTTGTAGGTGAATCCACGACGTTGGGAAGGCGCTGAAGGTTTTTCAAGAATTAAATCGAATCTTACTATCTTATAAAATTAATGAGTTTTATCAAGATATGTCATCGAGATAAGGATTGGGGCAGTGGTAACTAACCCTGAAAATTTTTGTCGTCGCGGTAACGCTTACCAATGTAGATACAAGGAAAACTGGATATGAGCTTTCAAGTTAAAATTGGATAGGATAGTAGCGCTTCGAGCTAAGTGGGGTTTGTTTTATCTTCAATTATGCCATGCTATTAGTTATGTTAGGATTCACATAAGCGAATGGTTGATATCTTGCTTGAAATCAAATTGAATATATATTATTGTTCTATTTATTTTGTCATTTTGAGCTCTATATTTATAAATGCATGTGCAACTGATATGCTTGGAATGAATAATTTTAAATGATACCTAGGACAGGAGAGGCGGCGGCCACCGGTCATCTCCTTCTGCTATTAAATAATACCTTAAATGCCAACTTATGGCAGGTAGGATCATATTGATGCTTAGGCACCAATCTATTAGACATGATCATATTTTAAAAGTTGAAGCTAGTTAGTTGTCACATCACCCAGTTTATATCTGGTTTCCACTTTGTTGACTTTATGGCATTCATATTATCGTTATTATCTTGTTGACTATCTTGCTCGGGCTTTACTTTATTGAGTCACGTGTCAAGCGTGCATAATAGTTTCTCGTATTTTTCCATTATTTATAGTAATAGTAAATGATATATTGTCTCCACATAGATTTTGCAAACTTATAAAGAAAGTATTTTTGTTTTATTTCTCTTAATTTAGTTAATCTAATTAAATGGGAGTTAAAATACTAAATAACTAAAAACTATGGATACTAACTTAATTAATCAAACTAACTAAACTATTTCAAACAATTCAATGTAAACTTAATGAAGCAAAATTCAAATTCAATATAATATAATATATAAACAAACATCTATACAAACCTCTACCAAACAATGTAATATACTTGGATTGCATTCAATCATTAGAACATAACTTTACCTCATAACCTAGTTATAATCATATCAAATGGAATCTTGAAATCATTAAATCCTTATTCATAATAGGTTGATAGCCTTTAGCAAACCTCAATGGAAAATAAGCCATATCCTTATCATTGTAAATATACCTATTGGATAAAATGCAATAAAATAGAAATTACGATAGCATAAACACTCAATAAAAATCATGCTTAATTTAATTCAAATATTAATCAGAATGTGTCAATCATTAAATAACTTAGAACACAGTCACTTTGAACATCCACTTGGGTTATATGCCCTTATAGATCAATCCAAGTTACTACTTCTATAAATATTATCAATAATCATAGACATAAAATCATAATCAAAATACCAGGTCAATATTTGCAACTATTCTTTTAATATCAATCCTCATTTGTTGTAACACACGAAATAACTTATTAAAATCAAGATTGTTGTGTATGATTAGATTTAAAACATTAAGTATAGGATTCCTTAATCGTAACTATATAGCAATCCAAAGTATCTACGTGTCCAGGGTTTATTTAGATTAACAAACTACTCGGTCAAGTTGGAAATAAACATCGCAATAATATAAATTAAATACACAATCAAATAAATACATTTTAATGAAATAAACAAAGCTTCAACTTGGCTTAAAACATAAACTTAATAAAAACAAACTTATGGCTAATAAAGGGCTAAAAGAAAAATGCTTCCAGAGAGAGAAAGCTAATTTCGAAGACCTAGGGTCCTATTTATAGTTTCCTAATATGTACATATCTTAGATAAACTTAAATTCTTTGTTCTTATCTAAAAAACATGTAACCATCCTCAGCGATTTCATTTTGTTCACAAATCGTTCAGTTAATCACTGGAATTGACTCTTTATGCTCCACCGATTAATTTGACGATTCTTAGTTTAAACTCCAATTCACCGATAATTTGTTGGCTCTTCTCTGTTGTCAATTTAGATAGCGATTCCTATGCGATTTCATATCGTCGGCTAATTGCTTATTTGTTCTCTAGTTGACTATTTTTGCGCTTCTTCCTCATTTTCTTCTATTTCTTCATTTTTCCTAATTAAATCCTGAAATCACAAAAACAAGAGAACACCGAGTGTAATATAATCATTTATGTCTAAAATCAATTTAAATTTCACTATAAAATATGTTTAATTATTGACTTGTCAAATACCTCTAAACTCTGCAACTTGTTGTCCTAAGCAAAGGAATACTCTCAATCATATTATATTATCCTTATTTATATTGTGATTTCAATCTAATCTTAACTTTAAATAATAGAAGTTTAAAATAGAAGTTATCTACAAATAAAAATGTATTATCAACAAGTAAATGAGATTTATGATAGAATAGAATGATCTAGACAAAACGAAGCATCCCTTAATGATAACTCAACCACCCAATTCAACACCCCCTTAGAACTTAAAGTTCAATACCTAGGCCAGTACATAATATAGGATTTCTGAATCTCCACTGACAAGCATCAAGCTTATGATGACTAGTATAGAATCTCAAAACACAAAAATCACTAGATTAATCTTAACTTTAGAAAATACTTTATAAATAGTACCACAATCAAAATCAATAAGAATCTTGCGAAGATACCAATGAATATATTGTTTAAAATGTGTTAGATTAAAAAATACTTCACTCAACCCTAACTTCAAGCACTCAAGCTAAATATTTTCCTCGAAGAGTTTAAGAACATCCATCTTTTTCATCTCTTGTTTTTTCTATTTCATCCTAATTATTTTTATTATATATTTTATTCAGTTGACTTTTGAGTCCTCGCTCTATTTTATGTGGACATTTTTACATTTCTTCCACTATAGATTCCCTACTCCATTTCATATAAAGTCTATAGGATTCTCTATATATTTGTAAACTCTTGTTACCACTTCTTATTATCCACTAAAATTGAAGTATTTTTTTCTAGCTTATAGAATTCGTTGGTTTCTAACTCATTTCTTCTTTCAATTATGGCATAATTATTTTCAATATAAGTATTATAAAAAATATTTAATCAAAAGCCTTTATATCACAAGATTCTTATAAATCTATCTTGTTCATCTTGCACTATTGTTTCGAACTTCTACCTATTCTCATGACTAACACAAGGTAATTAATCCAGAGCATACATCCACTAGTAAAGTTAATAAAAAATGGTATAAAAATTAATTCATTCTATCATAGAATTCACTTGGGTAATAAAAATATCACTTCCATTCAAAAATCTATTATATATATTATATTATATTCCTAACTAAAATAAAGTAAAATTGAAATTCATATTTACTTGAATTCGGAAGAAATTTTGAAAAATTTCATCAACTCACTTAAACATCAGATAACAAGTTTGAACTTTTTGGATTAATTCTAGACTTATCTTCTACCTTTCTTTTCTTTCCTTGCCTTCTTTGTTATCCTTACTATCATTGTCATACTTCACCTAAAATACCCCCAAACTCATTCAAAAACTTGTCCTAAAGGTTTAAAAATTAATTCGGGTTTCCAATAAAACAAATATATCTTGTGAAGCATAAACGAATTGATATAATCATAAATTGGATAATCAATATAAGAATAAACGCAATATATAAATTTCATCAAAAAATTGCATTTAAAATATGAACAATCATCATCAATGTATATCAAATGTAGCAACACCATCAAATGTAATACCATATCAAATGTATCAAATTATCAAATTACCAAACACAGATCAAAGATAATATATCATCACATATCACATAGTATATTAATACCAGAGTTACATGTAAGACCTCACACAATATCATGCAGGGACAAAGAAGATAAATTAGAGTAAAGAAATTAAAATTGTCGTCTGGAAGTCTTATGTGTGTATCGCAAGTATAACAACTCGCTTGTAGTAATAGTGTAACTAACTTACGTTTACTATAGATATCGTCCTCACGGAAAGGTTTTTGCACTAGTTGTTAATTACCTATTTAACCTGAATTGTTGCTAAGGAATTCACTTTTTAATTGGTTTCTATACTAAACTAAACTATTCTAACAAATTAAATTATAATTTACTTAAAATATTATATTAAGGATATCTTAGTTCACAACTTCACCTGGGTAATTTAATACTATATTTTTTATTCATGTTTACATCTCAATATGTTGTGTGCGATGCCTAATTAGAATAGACTGATTTCCTTCAAATTCACTACAACCCACTATTATGATGGAAAATATTCGAATGTGCAAATTAGAACTCCGCCTATCAGTGTGAATGACATAAGCTCTGCATTGCTGTAAGTGTCAAATCATTGGATTCATGACCAACTAAGTTTACCATCCACGCCTTTCTAATCAACAACTATCTAACGATGTTGTGTATTTTACGGTTGTACCATTCATGTCCTGATTAAAAACTTCAATGGCCATGATAACTTCTAAAGCCTAAGTTCATTAAACATGTGATCAATATGTCTAAAGCATTATGCTCAGAAATAATGAAAATCCTAACCATTGCACTTTTTATAATCACTTTTCATTCATATTCAAAGTACAGCATTCATACCATATGATCAATTGAATCCTAAGATAAATAGACCACTAACAGTTCATTGAAACACACATATCACAATTTATTATGGAATTCCTTGCAAATTATAGAGGAATATAAATATTACTTTGAATTTAGTCATCGAAATCAAACTTGAAATGCAAACGTTAAGTCTTCAATATTTTCTTCATATAACTCCATAATTCTCAAACTTAATATAACTGTTATGTTAAATTACTCTAATGGAAGCTAATAGTTGGTGTATGGTGAGTTTTCCATGTCCTTATACATATTTATACTCCCTAATAACAATTAGAAATCTTAATTTACAATTTAACTCGAGTTAAAACTCCATTTTTCTATTTTTTTCGTGTCTGGCGTTGTCGCTTACTGCCCCAGCGTTGTGCCTTATAATGCAATGCGTCACCACTACGCCTGAACAACATATGCATTTCTTTCACTCCTTGGTATTCCAGTGATGTGCCTTTCTCCTCTAGCGCCATCCCCTATATTCCGCAACGCCGCCAGTGCACAATATCTCTAAAGTTGATTTTCTCACTTTTTCTTCTCACCCACACCATGCATTATGTTCCCATGTTGTGCCCTTTCTTCCCACACCACCACCTTATGTTGTCATGGCACCAAGTGTGTTTTTATGGATTTTTGCTCCTTTTCTTCCCAATGTTTCCTTAATTCCTTCCTTTACACCTTAATTCCCTGAAAATGTAATAATACCCTAATTTAAGAGCTCATTTGAGGATATTTATACTAAATATATGGCTAAACTACCCTTATATATACTTATAAATAATTACTTATCAAAGTCACATCATCATCATCTGCCACTGGATCAATCCTCTCGGACTGGTAACTTGCAGCGGGAACATAGAGGTTGTAGTCCTAACCTCGCGGTAGTTGATCATCTGTAATACAATTAATTAGTAGTCACATCTATGTAGATGGTATAGGAACCTCTTCACATCCTCATTTTTTATGTCTCTTTGACATCATCCTCTTCATATTATAAATGCTCCTCACTAAGGTCTTCTGGTTCCCAAACACCAGTTCTTGATTCCTCAAAGTTCTCCTTTTATTGCACAAAAGTGTACTCATAAAGGCTAACTTTGACTCATCCATGTGAATTCCATCATAGTCCCTGTCAGGTGCTCCACATTTAGATCGTTTCTAGCTCTCGACATTTCTTACAAAACTCACCTCGTGTCATCTCTAATCTTTATTCTTTGTTCCATCTCTCTGCTAGCTATTTCAGCCTTCTCTCTTTCATCTTCAGAGTCTTCATATCCTTCAATTTTTCCATATCTCTCTACCACTTCATTTGTGATGGTCTTCTCTAGTAAAACATCCATCTCAAGTCCTACCATGTTTACTCAATTTTCTCTATAAAAAGTTGTGATCATCAAAGGAAATGGTAATTCGTCATTCTTCTTCATTGTGATGGCACTTATTATTGAATCATAGATAGTCTTGCCAATATCCAAATATCTCAATCCCCTCATAATGTGGTAAAGCAAAGTGGCTTTGTAGTTCACAATCTCGTAGTATTGCATACTAGGCTGTAAGCTGGCGCTGATGAAATAACACCATGCTTCCGTCATTTTCCTAAAAAAAAATGGTAGTAATGTTCTTTGGATACCCCTCTATGTATAAAATGAGTCTATCACCATGGATTGCCTCTAATCCACCCCTAATTTCCTTGGTAAGGTAATGGTACTTAATTAAATATTCAGGCTTTGGGTATTCATCATTTTCTTTTTGGTGAACTTTCGGTAAACCAAAATATCTATTTATTCTTGTAGCAGAATAATACATTGATCTTCCTCTAACTCATGACTATTTCTTGCTTTGACTTCCATAAGCATTCGCATAAAATTCTCTCACTAAAATATCACACCCCTTCTTGGTAAGAACATCCTCAAGGTCTAAATAGTTTTAGTCCCAAGTCAATAATCCCCAGTTTCTCGCATCAATGATATCTAGGATCCTAGGCTTATATTTCAACTCATTCTTCGCATTAAATTCTATCTCTGAGATAATTTTCCTTCCTTTTTTTATATCTTTCTTAAACTTGTCAAAAGTCTTCTCATTGTTTAAATTTTCCTCCCTAAGAACATAATTCTTCATTCCCTTCAGTATCTTTTTTCTACTCCCTCCTCCTCATCCTCATATTATTGCTCAGAGTAATAACTAAATGATAAAAGTGTGGTTGGCTCTCTTTGTGGTCTAATCCTAGGTGTATTGAAAGAAATTGTCGTGGGTCTAATTAGGGAAACTTTGGATTTATCTTTAGTTTTCTCTACTAACTTCCCATTTCCTTTCTCCTCTCTCAAATTTCTACCCTTTCCGCTTCTGGCCATTTCAATAGGTAAAAGAATAAACAAATAAAACCATTTCAAACCAAATTGTCAAAAAAGAGTTCGGTAAAATTCAACTTATATATCTAATAAGGAGAAGTTCATCGAAAAAAGTCATTTATAAATTGAGAGTTTAAAATTCACATAAAATTTATCGATAAAACGTCATTGATAAAAACAATAGTTCATAAGTAATTCAAGTCATGCGATAGACAAACACAAAAACCACCAAACTCATTAGTTTGCATATAAAATTAAATACATTTTCCATATACAAAAAATAGTATGGAAATTCAATATCAATAAATAAATTATCACACCACTCCCATACTAGTATTTTAATTAAAGAAATTCGACATCAAAACCAATTTAGAGTAAAAATTTCAAAATTTAGCTTCTAAACTAAATAAAAATCCATAAATCCATAAAAACCAAAAATATAATCAATAAAATGCTAGGTTCTCATTAATTACCTTCTTGAAAGTAAATCTTTCAAGTTCGGAAGTCAATACTCCTTTAAAACACTTCTTCAAGCTCCAACCTTGAATTCCCCTTGCTCATTCCTTGGTTGGCATTACACTCTCAAAACTCATCAAATCTTTAGCTGAATGTGTGAAGATTGATGTGGGGATTACTTAAATAAACTAAAATCTAACTTTGAAAGGTTAAATCTAGTTAAAGATTTGATATTTGGATCAAAAAGTTGCAATGGTTTATGAATGCGAAGTGAATAAATGTGGAGATTTTGGGTTTCTATTTTTAAAAACGTGCATTCGTTCTCAATGAATAAGGTTTTAAGTAGATTTGCTAGGAAATTGCTACCTAAATCGCTGAAAATGAACCTCGGTAGCTGAGCAATTAGTTCAACGAATCCTAGTTATAAATGCAAATTGGTGACAAACCGATGACCTAAAATTGCACTAAATTGTTTGCAAACTACTGCCGATTTTCTCAGCGAATTCCAGTACAAACTGAAATCGTTAGGAATTTGCTAAACTATTTTAGCTATTTTTTCAATTTAATTGATTTCACATATAGTTATAACATATATGTTCAATAATAAGATAGAATTATTCAAGATTATCAGAATTTGACTATGATTTGTACTAAAAAATAATTTCATTACTATAAATAACCGATTAACATAAAAACTAATACATAAAAATAATATAATACAGAAAGAGATTGGCTTGATTAACCCCCTAACATTAAATTATTTCAGAATTAAATTTCTAAAATATCCTCATGAGTCTAAAGATAAGAGAATATAAAAATAATTAACTAATCCTAATACTAAAACTGAAAGTAAATGTAGGATATAGGTTGCCTCCCATAGAGTGCTATTATTTATTGTCATTGGCTTGACTAAACTACACAGTCGTAAACTGGTTCTATAAACCCCAAACGTAGGATTGTCCACTCAAGTGCCATTGTAGAAAGTGATTGCTTGACCATGCATCCTGAAAGTGATTTTTTTATTCATAGTATCCATGATAGCTTGCGAAGTGGCTAAGAAAGGTTGTTCGACGATTAATGGAGGATCGTTATTAGTGAAGTGTGGCATAACCAAAAAGGCTATGGGAACAATGTACTTGTAAATTTGAATTAGTACATTAGCAACCACTCCTTTTGGTTTCACTGAATAACCGTTTTGGTATGGTAACTTTTTCAAAAACGAGTACATCCAACTCTAGTTGAAAATGAAGAAAGAAGTGAATTGGTATGTAGTTTGATTTAGAACATGTATCACAAATAGCTTTAAAATACAAAATCCATTTAAATTTTATGTTTATGTATATATATCCTAGATTATCGAGCTTGACAATTGCTAGATTCTTATTTTTCTATTTCTTATTCTTCATAGCTTTAAATTCGTCAGTTTTAAATTCATTCTTAACATTGTTCAATATCTTAACCCTCCCTTCTTGAGTTATTATCTGTTGACTTGAAGTATCTTCAACTTGCTCATTATTTTTCATAACATTTTTGTTTTCCATTGTTAAAGCATTAATAGAGTATACTTCAGGTTTTAAATTTTAATTTAACAATAAAGATTCATTATCATTAGTTTGTTCATTATTAGATTCATTGGAATTATAATAGACATCCTCATCATTAAAATGAAAGGTGACAATTTTGTTTTCAATTTCCATAGACATTATTCCTTCAAAGATATCTAACTTTGTTTTAGTTGTTTTAAGAAATGGTATTCCTAAAAGTATAGGTGGAGATTTAAATGATATTGAGTATCCCATTTCCATGACATAGAAGTTAGCTAGAAATACTAAGTCATTTACTTTTACTATGACATCTTCTAGTAAACCATAAGGTTTAATAACTTTGTTGTCAATTAAGGTCAGATTAATGGGTGTATTAGTCAATGAACCTATATTTAATGACTCATATAAATTAACCGACATAATATCAATTGATGCTCCAATATCACACATAGCAAAATTTATATAAGAAGTTCCTAATGTAATAAGTATTCCAAACATACCTAGATTGGAACATTTCATAAGTATTTTCTTTTTAATTAAAACAGACGCCTTTTATCCTAAGTTTTCTATAAATTCTTCTAAAAATCTATACTTAGATTTGGATAATTCTTTCAAAAGTTCATCATAATAACAAAATTGCATAATTGATTCCATTAATGGTTTATTAATTTCTATTTTCCTAAATGCTTCAAGAATGTCTTCATTGTTTTCTTCTTCTATAGCATCAGCTAATGAGTATGGAATAGTAGAATATGAATACATATCTTCACTTAAATTATCAGAAATCTTATCATTTTCATCCATATTAATTATTTCAGACTTTTGTAAAGATTTTTCATAAGCTTCAACTCTGGTTAAATACCATGGATATTGCTTTTTAGGAAAATGTATATATTTCAATTGTTCGGCCATCTATTCTCTAGTAGGAATGAAATTAGCCATCATTTCTTCTTCTTTTTCAATAGTTTTTTTATATTTTATTTTTATTACATTGTTTATGTATCTTTCCAGTTATAGGTGTGTTTCTCATCACAGAATAAATCATTAACTTATGCTTAATTAGTATAAGCAATAGCACCTTGAATAGGTGTTTTAACTTGATTACTCTGTTAAGTACTTAACCTATTTATTTGAGAATTCATTTGACTTAATTAATTTTTCAGTTCATTAATAGTAGTATCAGTCTTAATCTAGTATTGAGAAATCAGTGTAAAGTTTTTATGACTTTAGTTCATAAAATTAAGCAAGATTCGCTCTAAATTTGGATTCGCAGATTGAGCATTTTGTTGAGGTTGCTGATTAGGAGCATATTGCATTTGAGCTCTTGGGCTATAGGTATTATAATTTTGATTTTGAGGACTATAACTAAGATTTAGGTGTTGTCTTTCAAGATAATAACTATTGTTATTACATTGATTTCTTGGAGGACTAGAAAATTCATCATGTCATTAACCTCTTCAATATCCTCGTCATGTAAAGTAGGACACGCATCCGTAGGATGTGTAACCTCATTGCAAAATTCATAAGCTTTAACTTGATTAGATTTATCTTTAATTCACAGCTTAACCATATTAGATAATTTATCAACTTTATCATCTGACGTATTATTTCTTTTATTATCAACTTCATAAAATTTCTTTTTTGAGGATTCAATTTTTTCACCATATTGCTTAGATTGTTTAGACATTTTATTAATTGCTTATTTTTTCACCATATTGCTTAGATTGTTTAGACATTTTATTAATTGTTCATTTTGCAACTAGATTTGCTTTCAATCGGAACTAGTTTTTCTAGCAAGCATATATTCATCTAGGAAAGCTTCTAACATTTGAGTCCATGCAGTTATTGAATCTTGGGGGGATGGAACAACCAATCTTATGCTTGATCTTTCAATGCAAACGGAAAGGCTTTAATTTTTTACTTGTTCTAAGGTATCTTCTTTTGGTTTCATCCCATTAACTTTATGTTGATACTCCCTTATGAATTTTTGTTGCTTTTCATTGTCTTTACCATAGAAGTTAGGTAAGGGAATAAATCCAAATCTGAGTTTAAATTCAAGAAATCTTTCGTAGTATGCTATGCACATAGGCACATATGTTGTAACATTTTGATTTGCTTATCTAAAAGTGAGTTCTCTATTATTGTTGTTTTTAGTATTGATAACTTTATTATCATTATTATTATTATTAATGACATTTTCATTATTATTGTTGTTGTTATCCTCCATCCTATTAACTAGATTTTCCCTAAATTGGTGTTGTCTAAAATGGATCTTACAAACTTCTAAGAGAATAAAGCAAACTCCGCTTACCTCATGGCATTGCTATCTTATCCTATCCTAGCTAGGAAGTTCCTATCTGGTTCTTCTCATGCCTACATTGGTATAGGTTAATGTATGTATTATTAATATGTTTTTTATACAAGTTTACTTAATTCGCATTAATATCTCGAAAACAGTATAAAACTATTTTTGAATCATTGTCAGGCCTTCGCCGCGGCAATAAAGGTTTTTAAGGCTAGTTACAACCATATTGGCCCTTGTCCCGATGATATACTTCGATATAACTCGATAAATTTTAAAAAAACAGAACCTCTGATTTAACTCTAGAAAACCCACAACACCATCCCAGTGTCGTAGGTTTACCCACCAGGCGCCAAGGCGAGATCGCTGGCTTCGAGTAAAAAGAACAACAAATTGATCCCAGTAATTTACCAGTGGCGTATGTTACACGTCACGTTGTTGAGGAATTGCTAGATCGACTTCTATAATTACCCGAGCAGCATAATGACAAGCGCCCTACCGCTTGTAAGCGAGACACTAACGCTGCGTTGGGCACGAATTCAAAGTTTCAGAACCAAACCCAAATTCCAAATTCTCATATGATTCGTGCCGACCCCTAAGGGTTCAAATTCGATCAATACAATAATAAACAACTTGTTTGAAATCACAAGATCATTCCCACTTCGTCAAACAATGTATCTAAACTACAATTCCACCATTAAAACTTAAATTTTGCAAATCATTTCTAATAAACCAAAGAATATGAGATAAAGATTACCTAAATCACGAATCAAGGCATAGGGGTTCATCTTCTATCTTAAAACTCAAGCGAAAACCATAATTTCATTCAACATCAAGTAGGTGAATCAAATAGAGGAAATTTAGACAAGAAGTGATAAGTTTTCACCTTGCTTTGTGAGATATTAATAAGGGTTCCCTCTCTTCAACAAAATCCACAAAGAAAGTGCTCAAGGGTTTTTCCTCAACTGTTATCCACAGTTAATTCAAGCAAAAGTGGCTTGAAGCCATAATTGTGGTTTAAATACTAATTCAATGGGATTAAGATTTAGTTGACCAAATCAAAACCCCTCATCTCATCTTTGTCTCTTTAAGTTCTATGACAATCATAAGTGCCACATTTTGTCTATTCTTAATGTGTTATTTACCAAATTTCCTTTTTTATTTATTTATTTTATTTTACAAGTCCTTTAAGCTTATATTTATTTACTTAGGCTTACAGTCCTACCTAAGTCAACTAGATAGTATATAATACACACTTATTCAATTCACACTAATACACACAAAACATGTATATCTACTAAATTAACCTTGATAATTGGATAATTTACCATATTAGAGATTTAGGGCGTCACAGTCATAGCATTGAAGTTTTTTTTTTTTCGTTTGCCAAAATGTTTATTTAGTTTTGAAATATTTTATGTAACAAAAAAGTGATTTTATTACGGGTAGACTTATGAAACCTATAGCATAGTTGTTTAACTTTTGTAAGACTTTCTATTTTATTTCCGCACCTAATAAACTCTAAAGACTTTTATTCCGCACCTATTATTTCTCTTAGTAGTTTATTTGTTGATTATCTTGTTGTATTTTTGAAGGTTAAGGCTTACTAGATCATTGCCCGACTCGTTTGGTCATCTTGAGGGGTTTGGAGCTGGTTTAAGCTGGGCGGCCCTGGTAGGAATTGGGATTGTTACAGTAAATGTCTTCAGTGAATCTCATTGTAAAGGTGAGAAATCAGTGGCATTTTAGAAATAGAAAACCATTAAAAAAATTTACGCCTTCTCTAGAGATGAAAAAATGAAGTTATAGATAAACAAATCCCAAAAGGTTCTTACTAACATTAATCATGATTTAACAGATTCAGATGTAGCTTACCCCTTACATGATAGTAATTTTTGTAAACTGGTGAATTAGACTATGACTATTAGGTTTTTAAAGTCTTATCCATGCAAGTTTGATGATAGCTTTCTCAAGTTGTTACTATATAATAAGGGACATCATGAAGTGGTATATTTAAAATAATTCATACTTTCAACAGACAATATTCTCCTATCCTTGTCATCTCTCCCTTTTTAGATGTTTTAACTACCACCAAATATGACATTACGTATTTTAACTAATTGAAATCTTAAGTGCAGCATATGGATGATGAGAAGATTTTGAATGTGGTGAGCCTCAAAAAGTGGCCTTTTTCCTTGATTAGTACATTTAGGGGTAAAATTTATCAACCCAATACACCCACCAAAATATTTTCAAAACTAACACACTTTTGGCCACGTCACTGGCACATCACGCGGGAGGTGGCACGGTGAAAGGAAAACGTGACCTTGGGTCACATTTTATTTTTATTTTTCTTATATGGAGAGAAGTCATGATCTCGGGTCACGATTTCACTTAAATGGAAATCGTGACCCGAGGTCACGATTTCCACATGACCTGGTTAAGGGAAATCGGGAAATCGTAACCCGAGGTCACGATTTCCACTGAACTTATACCCTAACAGATCCGTTCGAACAGATCAACTCACTCCCTTCCTTCAACTACCCCAACGAACAGATCAGCTCCACTCTTCCTTCCTTCAACTCCCCGGACCGAACGAAGTTCACTCTTCCTTCAACTCCATCGGACCCAAGGTCACGACCCTAAATTGGCTCCATTGGTGCTGATCTTCTCTTCATCTTCGACTCGAGATCCGCACCGCAACCCACCCCAACTCAATCTGTGTATACAACTCTGTAAGATCAACTTGTTTGGGGATTTTGTTCGTTTAGGCTTCTTGTGGTTCATGTACTGTTGGTTGTTAATTTAAGTTTTTTTTTGTATCCATTTTTTTTTTGTATCCGGTTGTTTTTTTTCCGGTTGTTTTTTTTTTCTTTTGCCAATTAGTTGATGTGATTTCTATCCGGGTTTTTTAGTTTTTATTGCCAATTACTTGATGTTAATTCTATCCGGTTAGTTTTTGTTTTTTTTGTTGCCAATTACTTGATGTTAATTCTATCCGGTATTTACGTTTTTTTTTTGCCAATTACTTGATGTTATTTATATTCGGAAATTATTATTTTTTGCTAATTACTTGATGATAATTCTATCCGTTTGTTTATTTTTATTTATTTTTTGCCAATTAATTGATGATTCGAAATTAAATCATATAGTGTATGTTTAAGATTTTGAAATTAAAGTTCATTCACTTATGATGACTAACAATGGACAAAGTAATGAAGCCCACTTGTATATATTTGAATATTTGTACACAAGAACAAATCTCTTAATCAGCATTTCAATTATGCAAATTAATCATGTTATACAACAGTACCATATATCTATACTATAACCAACAAAAGACGGTTCACATATTGTTTATACATATTTATTAGAGTACAATGTAGTCCATTCTAACTCCAGATTTTAGGGGGCACTTGAATCATTATAATTTTCTTATTATGACGAATAATATTAATGGTCCACATTATTGTGAATTGTGTAATGTTGGAGTCCCTCATAATTACCTGAATGTGATATGTGATACACTGATAAGTACACTATATAGTCGAATTTTAGTCCTTGTCAAGTGATATCGCGGCTTGTGTCACGTGCAATTCGGGACAACATGTCGCGCCACCCTTGTCATTTATAACCAAAAATGACTTTTCTTTAGAGGTTTTTTCATATATTTATGCCAAGTGTGTGTTATAATTATCATCACTTCTATTGAATAACAATTATATTGTACATATATAGATTCAAGAATGGTTGATCGAAGAGTAACGTTGTTGTATTATATGAATGGAGACATGGTTGATGGACCATCAGGGATTTCGTACACGAAACCGCCTATTCGACATCTCATATCGAAGATGGGTTTAGGGTACGATGAACTTGTGAGTTGTATCTGTAATTCATTGCAGATAGACAATGAATTACAGAGATTAAACATGACATATCGATATCCAAATAGTACATTGGAAGTGGAACGGCCAACTACGTCCCTTTGTGAATAGATGATGAGTCGAGTCTCAAAGATGCTTGGGAGATTGTGGCAGAATTATCACCACCAAATTGCATGGAGCTTTATATCGATTTAGTTAAGAGGCAATCGTATAATAGTTCCAATTGTAATATAGTGTTAGATTCTGGAGCTGGACCTAGCACTCAACCAATTTATGAACATAGTCATTGTGCTTCGCCTTTGATGACCGCAAATCCCGAAATGGACGAGGATCCTTGTTGAGTCGTTAATTATGTAATATTATATATAGGTTTTCTATATATTTTTATTGTAAAGTCTCCAAAATACTAGCCCAATTGTCTTTATTTATTATTTTCAGGGTTATTGGAGTGCACGGTTAAATCCGGGGCGAAAAACTACGCAAAATTGAGTATTCATATGCCTGTATCTGTTTTACACCGAAAGTCACGTTAGCACATATCTCGAAGCAAATTTGGTGGGGCCCACACGTGAGACACGAAAGAGATGGCAGCTTGGCATACATGTGTCCAGTGCTTTGATACAAGTTAGGAATGTTTTGGTTTTAATAGGAATATTATAATATTATAATATAATATATGAGGGAGATATGCATGAAAGAAAGGAAACGGTCAGAGAAAAAATAGGAAGAGATCTTGGCGGAGGACGGACGAAATAAAAATCATAAAGAAAAACGTGCTTGGCGATTCTTCTCTCGTTTTGGCTCTCTCGCGGAATGGCTCTCCTCTCCCCCATTCTTTATTTTTTATTCTATTCTTTTGTGTTCTTGATGCGAGGCTAAAACCTCTAGCCTAGGCAAGACTGCGAGGGAGGTTCGAATGCGCATATCAATGGATTTGTGAGATTTATATATTTTAATTTAAGTCTTTTCATTAATATTTTATTTCCTTTGGTATTATTTTAATAATCAAGGTTAAACACTTGTTTAAATCTTGATTTATCAACCAGTGTGTCGTAAGCCTACTTGTGCGATAAGACCACAGTAGTGGCATTCGACCATACCAATTGATTAGTCTCTTTTGGGACCGGTTGAATACCTTAGAAATCTGGGCTAAATCGGACACACTAGTGATCAAGTTGTCTAGATGTAGTGCCTTCAAGAAGTTCAATGCGGTCAACGCATTAAACCCAATTCACTTGAATTGTGGTTATGTGTTTGATTAGGGAAGTAGTCACCGTCGTACCTTGGCTATCGAGATTAGGAAGTGCGAGGAACCGCGTGCGTCACCGGGTCTATAGCTACACTAAGATATTTTGATTTGCATATTTTACATAAATCGACGACCAAATCCAATCTTTTACCGAACCGAACTTGTATGTCTTGACCTATGTATTTTTATTAATTATTTGATTTTCAATTTTATTTCCTTTGCTTTCATTATTTTATGATTAGATAATTAATTCATTTTCTATCAAACCCCGATTTTCCTTTTTGTTCTTTTTAAACCTTAGAAAGAATACCAATCCCTGTGGGATCGACCCTTTGCCACTATTCTACAAAGTAGTTGGTTTAGGTATTTTAAATTTTATTGACGCGTTCGGCGCGCGTCAATCCTCGTTCCTGTGATGATTTGAATACTAGTGAAGATGATGACTACTGCGGTAGTGACGGAGATACTAGTGAAGAGAGTAGCGATGATGATGTAGACGATGAAGGGGATGGTGGTCATCATGTTGATGATGGCATGATTCGATATACATTAAATCGAGTCATAGCCGATGATGGCTCATTATCTTGTCCTCCAATTTCGAACGAAATTGGGAACGATGATTTTTTCAATGAAGAGGCTGCTGGAACTGATGGTGCGCACGTGGGTGTAGGTGAATTTGTCGTACCTTCATCTGTATTTATGGAATTAAGTAGTTAGGCAATGCAACCCATCCATGAGAATGCAATGATCCCTTCTAGGTCTTTATGGAATAAGGCATCAGAATTTGAGAAAAGCATGCGCTTCATGTGTAAAGTAGATATCCAGCATGCCGTGAAATTGTATAGCATCAAAGGACACAGACGATTTGTGGTGACTCATTCTACACCTAATGTATGGATTGTTCGTTGTAAGAAATATTTAGATGGATGTACTTGGAGGTTGCGGTGTTCGAGAAGAAAATCACATGGAATGTTTGAGATTAGTAAATATGCGGGACCACATACATGCATCTATGCTAAACTGTCCAAGGATCATGTGCATTTGGACTCCACCGTTATATGCCGTGAGGTAGAAAATGTGGTGAGAAGAGATTCGTCCATCTCAGTTCCAGTGCTTCATCAGATTATCAAGGATAAATTCAGTTATGACGTTCATTATAAGAAAGTTTGGTTGGGGAAGAAGAAAGCAATTGCTAAAGTCTTTGGAGATTGGGAAGAATCGTATAAAATATTGCCGCGGTGGATGACCGCTCTTCAAGAAAGCAATCCAGGGACACGTGTGGAATGGCGGCATGGCGAGCCTAATGCCAACAATGAGGTTGTATTCAAATGGGTTTTTTGGGCATTTGCACCTTCTATTACAGGCTTTAGACATTGCAGACCAATGATACAAATTGATGACACATTCTTGTATGGAAAATACAAACAAAAACTCCTAATAGCCACTGTTGTTGATAGTAATAGTCATGTATTTCCTTTAGCATTTGCCATTGTTGATGAGGAAAGTCAAGAGAGCTGGGGATGGTTTATGGCTTGTTTGCGACATCATGTGACTGATGGGGATGGTATATGCGTCATTTTTTATCGACACCCAGGTATATTGTTGGCAATGAACAATCCTCAAAATGGATGGACCCATGAAAGAGCTCAACACAGATTTTGTCTCCGTCGCATATGCAGTAATTTCAACATGAGATTCGGGAGCAAAGAATTAAAGGATATGGTGTACTTAGCGGGTGCACAACATCAACCACGAAAATTTAAGGCATCCATGAAAGAACTCCATCAAATGAATCCCGAATGTATTTCGTGGTTTACTGACCTAGATCGAGCACAATGGACAAACGCATACGACAATGGTTATCTATACGGATGGATGACTACAAATCTCGCGGGTATTACGTTTGATTTATTACGTTTGTTACTATTACTTACTTAATGTGTTTGATTCATTACGTTTAGAAGCTAATACATATATGGATTTTTGTTGTCACAAATGTAGAATGCTTTAACGGGGTCCTTAAAGGCGCGCGATTTTACCCCATCACCGCTTTAGTGCAACTAACATTTTATCGTGTCATGGCATACTTTAACAAAAGACGCGACGAAATAGGTGCAGCCCTAAGAAGGGGCGAAATGTACACAAGGTACGCAATGAATAAGTTATCACATTGGGGAAAGGCGGCTGGAGGGCACAATGTGACATTAGTAAATTGTGAGAATGGTACATTTGAAGTCATCACTGCACCACGTGGCTATCATTTGAGAAAAGGGTCTAACAAGCAAGTTGTGAAATTGGAGGCCCGTAGATGCACTTGTATGAAGTGGCAGTGTTTTGGCATTCCATGTTCCCATGTTCAAGCAGTTTCGCTAGTGTTGCCATAGATCACTGTCAGTACATCGAGTCATACTAGAGATTGTCTGTGTACAGTCAATGTTATACTACGAATTTCCAACCCATTCCTCATGAAGATTATTGGCCTAACGCCAGAGTTCCACACACGTTGCGGCCTGATCCATATCGAAAGCGAGTCAAAAAAGTTCGTCCTCAAACAAGCCGTTTGCGGACTGAGATGGATTGGAGAGGCAATCAGAAACAGCCACGGCATATGCAGCGAGAGAAGGAATGGAGAGAAACCCCAACAATGCTACGATGTAGTAAGTGTAAGCAGGATGGACACAATAGACGCACTTGCAGTCGTCGTCAGCAAGGACAACCGTCTAATGCTTCATAGTGAAAGACTCTTTCAAGTCTTATGTTTCGCACCCACTTATATTTTCCTTGTATTTGATCACTTTCTTATGAATTTGTGGTACATGATCTTACTTTCAATTAAACCATGTTTTCATATTATTCGCACAATTTTGTTTTAACTTGAGTCGAATTTGTGAATTTTTTTTTGTTCAGATTCGTCGAATTTGTGATGCCATGTTGAGATAAGACTAAAGTATTGAAAAAAAAAGGGTTGTACATTGAACATGTCAAGATCTCAATATTTCATTATTGCAAATTTTGGTACATGTGGGGGGGATTTTGTTCATATAAAACGATTCAAATTTATAAAAAATCTTGAAACAAACAATCCTTAAGGTCTTCCATCGTTAAAGGTGCACCAATAGAAATCCAATTTTAGTGTTGTGTGCCGATTTTAGTGTTGTGTGCCTTTCTTGAACCACCATGTCCAAGTTATAATTCAGTGTTAAACAAATGCAGTCACTTACTTTAGCTAGAACTAGTGGACATGAAAAATTAATGTCAAAAACCTAGAGTGAGTGGCACATCAATGCCATCAAATAAATCAAAATTCGAAGAGTGACTTGTTTTCTTCTTCTTCTTCTCCTTTTTTATTAGTTAAAGGCTAATATATAAAAGCCATATCTTCTTCTTCTTATTTTTTCGCACACTGTTGTTTTAACTACTTTGACGTTCTTGAATGGAATGTATCTTCTTTACTATTGTTTCTTCATTGGTTTATGGAATTAATGACTACATTGCTAATGATTTGGGGTTCAAGCGCGATATGGATCCTGGCCCTATAGATGATTCGGTGTTGACTATGCAAGTTTTACATAGATCTACTCGCGTTTGGAATGGACCGGTAGTACTTCTTTTCGCATGTTTCTCTAATTTTATAGCTGCGTAGCTACATTTTAACTAATTTCACTTAAATCTCGTATCTCCATAGGAGCCTGGTATATTGACTATCAGGCGTGATTCAACTGCACTTCATCGGTTAGTCCCACTGGATGAACGCATAGTTGGGCATCTTCAGGAAGTTGGCTTTTATGGGTCGGCGCGAATAGGCTTCATATCAATTGATTGGCATCTCATAACTGCCCTTGTAGAGAGGTGGATGCCAGAAACTCACACGTTTCATTTCCCCGTTGGTGAGATGACTATAACCCTCCAAGATGTACAAATCATCTTGGGGTTGCTTGTCGATGGATTACCAATCACTGGTCGCGTCGAGCAAGATTACGATGCCTTATGCTTGACACAACTGGGATTTCCATTCTCCGAAAATAACAGGACTGGAGGGCGCATTCAAATTCGCCGACTTTCAAGATGGTTTCCAAACCTCCCAAACAATGCTAATGATGTGGAAGTGCAACGCTATGCGAGAGCATACATCCTGCAACTTCTAGGAGGAACTTTATTTGCAGACAAGTCTAACAACCTCGTTCGCATCATGTATTTGCAATTTTTGGAGGATTTCGAGGCGGCAGGACAGTACAATTGGGGTAGTGCAACTCTGGCTCACCTATATAGACAATTATGTCTTGCAGCCGACATTGATGGAGCAAAGATTGCAGGTCCGGTCATCTTATTGCAATTATGGGCATGGGATAGGTTGTCGTTTCTTGCACCAATAATGGGAAACGTTCTTCGAGACAACATCATACAAAATGAAGAATTATTTCCGCCTCCTCCATTTGGTCATAGGTAATTAGTATTTTCTCACCTAATAATTTCAATTTCTTCTTATTTATCTACATGTGCCATCATGCATGCTTTGTGTTATTTTTTTCATTTGTAAAGGTGGAGACATGCGTTGGAGACCACGGGAACATCAATGCACGTGCTGACAAAGTACAGAGAAATGATTGACATGCAAGCACCCGATGAAGTGAGAAATATACGGAATTATTTTTTCCACCTAGTGTTTATGTCAACATCATGGAAAATGCGTATTTTATTCATTACAAGTTGTTTTTAATGACTACAGGTAATATGGGAACCGTATCCTGAGACAGTGATAAGGGACATGTCTGCGTACAGTATCAATGGTCGTGCTATTTGGCGAACGAGGGCACCTTTGCTTTTCTTCTGTGTTATCGAAATGTATAATCCCGATAGAGTCATGCGATAATTCGGTTTGAGACAAAGGATACCACCTTTACAGAGCACAAGCATGCAGCTACATAAGATTGACTTGAGAGGGAAGACGTGTTGGATTTTGGGGTTCATACGCAGCGGAGATTACAAAACGATTTTGACAAAAACCCCAACAGGATCCGAATCTAATTCCATTAAAACGTTTAAATCATGAAAAACTTAATCATACCTCAGTCGCAATATACCTTTCTGAAGGTTGATCGATCTCTAAGGCGCCGCCAACGACGAACGCCCTCTACCAGTAGTCCACACTCGAACGGCGGCCGAGATTCGAAGTGCTAGCTTCGAGAGAATACCGAACCTTTTGTTTCTCTCCAAAACGATCCAGAGCATACCAAAAACCCTAAGTCGTTTCTAAAACGAAAATAGAGTTTTGGCCTTTTGATCTTTGGTCTATGTGTTCTAACTTAAAGCGTCTTTTTGTACAACCCTTGTATATAGACGGTTAAGTAAATTACACATATACCCTTACTTAAAGAAGTATAAGTGCAATACACCACAAGGACGTTTCCGTCATGAATTTTATCATATAAAATCCATTTTTCTGAACCATTTTAAAATCTCGCAAAATCATTCTTAGTGTGCGACCCAATAGGCTCATACAACGTTGGCAGTGTATCAAAACACATTTTGGTATACAAGTCGTAAGCGGCCTCTAGCAAGACATTATGACTACCCAAGCTGTACGAATAACAAATCGATACAACCTAATTAATAGTGTATATAACATCTTTTTGTCACACGATATCCTTTTGATCAAACATAAGGCATGGAATTGTCATCCAACATGTTCAATCGTACTAGTCTCGATCTCTAGGTAGACTGAAAACATCCAAGTGACATTGGTCAATATCAATTCACTTAGACTAGGCCTTTTAACAGTCTAACACATCGAGGGATCCACTAGATATCTCTCTTTATATGAGAGGGACAAATTCTATCTCGATTACACAACTTCATCACATTGCTCACACAGTAACCAATCACAACATTTATAATCGTCCGGTTAAAGACAACGTTTGATAGTGTCAAATCACTATGTTCCTAATGTTGAAGTCTCTGATAATCTCAAGTCAGAGGACTGAAAAATATACCTATCATGAGAAACAACTATGACTTAATCCATGTGATGTTCTCATAGCGGTTCGGTCCAGTACTTTCTTCCCTAACAAGTACTCGTGATCTTGATTCGTATCCCTATACGTATAATCATCATATGATCATCAATCAAGACTCACACTAGTCTTAATTCATTATAGTTCCCAGTATAATGATCGACTAGAGACATTTAGGACATTTCTTTAAATACCCATGGATCTTATTATAATGTAAACATGCAAATTAATTATAATAAACAACAAATGAAATCCTCTATTTTATTAACTAAAAGTATTCATAAAGACAGTTAATGGATTGACCTAAGGCACATGCCCCAACATCTCCCACTTGCACTAGGGCCAATCATACATGCATCTAATGCTTAATGATCCAACATGACCATCATGTTTTACTTGTGGAAGAGCTTTTGTCAATGGATCTGTAAAGTTGTCTTCAGTAGGTACTCTGCAAATCTTTATGTCTCCCCTCTCAATAATTTCTCTGATGAGATGAAAACGTCTGAGTATATGTTTGGATATGTGGTGTGATCAAGGTTCCTTGGCCTGTGCTATTGCCCCGTTATTGTCACAATACGAACAATCAGGGTTAGCAATACTTGGAACCACACCTGGTTCAAAAATGAACTTTTTGATCCAAACTGACTCCTTTGCTGCATCGGACGCTGCAATATATTCAAACTTTCATTGTAGAATCTGCGCCACGATCTCTCTTGCTTCGAACTTTTCCAGCTTACTGCACCCCCATTCAAAATAAACACATATCCAGATTGCGATCTAAAATCATCTATAGCAGTTTGAAAACTTGCATCTGCGTAACCATTTACAACTAAATCATTTTCAAAACCTTCATAGACCGAGAACATTTCCTTAGTCCTTCTTAAGTATTTAAGAATGTTCTTTACTTTACTGCTATCCAGTGACTCTCACCAGGATCTTACTGATATCTGCTTGTAGTGCTTAAAGCATATGACACATCAGGTCGAGTGCATAGCATGGCATACATGATAGATCCAATAGCTGATGCATATGGAATCTTATTCATACGGTCTTGCTCATCATTTGTCTAAGGACATTGAGTCTTGCTGAGACTTATGCCATGAGACATTGGCAACAATCCTCTTTTAGAGTCTTGCAAACTGAACCTATTCAGCACTTTGTCTAGGTAAGCACTCTGACTTAGACTGATTAGCCTCTTAGATCTTTATCCCTATAGATCTTTATCCCTAGGATATATGCTACATCTCCTAAGTCTTTCATTGAGAAACACTTCCCCTTTCAAGACTTGGCATTCAGCAATGCTGGGATGTCATTTCCAATGAGTAATATATCATCAACATACAGTACCAGAAAAACAACTACACTCCCACTGACCTTCTTGTATACATAAGGCTCATCTCGTTCTTAATAAAACCAAGATCCTTGATTGCTTCATCAAAACGAAGATTCCAACTCCGAGAAGCTTGCTTTAATCCATAAATGCATCTTTGAAGCTTGCATACCTTCCTAGAATTCTCAGGATGTACAAAACCTTCAGGTTGTGTCATATACACGTCCTCAAGCAGCTTTCCATTAAGAAATGTTATTTTTACATCCATTTGCCATATCTCATAGTCATAATATGCAGCAATGGCAATTAAAATTCTTATGGATTTAAAGATGGCTACTGGCGAAAAAGTCTCATCATAATCAACACCTTGAGTCTGCTGAAACCTTTTGCTACAAGCCTTGCTTTAAAAGTATACACTTTGCCATCCATGTCAGTTTTCTTCCTATAAACCCATTTACATCCAATGGTCTTACCACCTCCAGGAAAATCAACCAAGTTCCAAACTTGGTTATCATACATGGATTGCATCTCAGAGTTCATGGCGCTTAGCCATTTATTTGAGTCTGATCCAGACATAGCCTCATGATAAGTGGTGGGCTCATTTTGACCCATAAGCAACACATCACGACTATCGGTAATGAGAAATTCGAATATTTCTGGCTCATGTCTTACCCTACCAGATTTACGTGGGCCTTGTGTCACTTGCGGAGGTTCAATTGGTTCAGAACGTTGTTGAACTTCCGGTAGCGGTTCAGGGTTTATCTGTGATTCTTGAACTTCTTCAAGATTTATTTCTCTCCCACTAGTGTCTTTTGAAATAAACTGTTTTTCCATAAAGGCACCATACCGAGCAACAAACACTTTGTTCTCAACGGGATTATAAAAGTAATATCCTTTTGTTTCCTTAGGATACCCCACAAATAAACACTTGTCAGATTTAGGTGCTAGTTTTTCTGAGACTTGTCGTTTTAAGTAGGCCTCACAACCCCAAATCTTAAGGAAAGACAAACTAGGTCTCTTCCCGTACCATATCTCATATGGTGTTTTATCAACCGCTTTAGAAGGAACTCGATTTAGAGCGAAAGCTGCAGTTTGTAATGCATAACCCCAAAAGGATAATGGAAGATCCACATGACTCATCATAGATCAAACCATATCTAATAAGGTTCGATTTCTCCTTTCAGAAACTTCATTCCATTGTGGAGTTGCTGGTGGAGTCAATTGGGAGACAATCCCACAATTTTTAAGATGATCATCAAATTCTTAGCTTAAATATTCACCACCTCAATCTGATCAAAGTGTTTTGATAGTTTTACCAAGTTGATTCTGCACTTCATTTTGAAACGTTCGAAACATGTCAAATGATTCACTTTATGTTTCATAAGATATACATAACCATATCTGCTTTGAAATCATCGGTAAATGTAATGAAGTATCGATAACCTCCTCTAGCCATTGTGTTTATAAGACCGCATACATCGGTATGTATTAGACCCAATAAATCACTTGCCCTTTCACTTGTGTCCATAAAGGGACTTTTAGTCATCTTGCCTAGTAAACAAGATACGCATGTTTCATATGTTTCTAAATCAAATGAATCTAGAAGCCCATCTTTATGGAGCTTCGTTATGCGTTTCTCGTTTATGTGTCCGAGACGACAATGCCAAAGATAGGTTTGATTACAGAAATGACAATTTTTCTTCCTTTTCTTTTGGGTGTTTTGAAGCGAGAACAGTGCAGGGCTTAACTTGTTCCATAGGCTTTGCGACAGGTGCATCAACAGCCTTGGCAACTCTAGCCTTGCCTTTTTCTTTCTTCTTCATTCCCTTTCCCTTTTAGACCATCAACATATTACTAGAGGGTTTCTTGATATTTTGTTCAGCAGTTTTGAACATCAAATGCAACTCTGAAATTGATTTCTCCATATTATTCATATTGTAGTTTATCACAAATTGAGAGTAACTCTCTGGTAATGAATTCATGATCAAATATGTAGCCAACTCTTGGCTTATGGGAAATCCGAGTCTATCAAGCTGGTCAACATAGCCCTTCATCTTCAGAACATGAGGACTAACTGGCGCACCCTCAGTCATCTTGCAAGAATGTAGGTTTTTGACTGTCTCGAACCTTTCTTGCCTAGCTTGCTATTGGAACATTTCCTTCAGCGTTATAGCCATGTCGTAGGCTTCCATTAGTTTCATGTCCTTCTGAAGTTCAGGAACCATAGTTGCCGGCATAATACATGCAACATCAGTAGAATCGTTGACATGCTTATTTTGCGCATCCTTCACAGCTTTCGTAGCATTGGCTGGTGGGTCCTCAAGGATTGGAGCATCCATGACATACAACTTGCGTTCATGCTTAAGAACAATTCTCAAGTTTCTGAACCAATCAAGAAAGTTAGTCCCAGATAGCTTATCCTTCTCAAGGATGGATCGCAGTGATAGGGGATTATTGTTACTTGAAGAGGCCATTGATCTACAATAAAGATTATGCAAAGTTTATTTTAGTATAGAGGAATAGACTCCCACTAAATTAACAACCCTCCTAAAACGTATTGTTTATTTAGGGGACTAAAATCCATATTTCACCTAATTCTGTGACAGCTATGGCATGAAACACAGAACTAGATTATTTAGGTAGGTAACAGTTCCAATTACATCTTATGTGATTTTTAGATCCTTTTATGAGATACGGGACATCTTATGTCTTAGCATGTTTTTATCTCATCATTTGCCTAAAGCTCAAAACTATTTCGATGGCTTTATTAAGTCGGACCATTTTAAACATTAAGGTAACTCTTACCCAACTTGTCTCATCAAGATAACACAATACACCCAGCTATGGCTGAAACTATATTAGTGTGATCGAGGCCTTGACAAGTGTTTAAAATGGATGGCACGAGACTTAAAATTTAATAGAGGGATTTTATTCAATTTTAGTGATTTTATGTAAACAATGAAATATCATATATTTTATCGATTTGTTCAATCACTAAACAATTTGGAAATTTCTTTTATGCTTTTCACTAACAAAAGAATTTTCATACGCTAGGATTAGTTAGACGGCGGTCCCGCTGGCCAGTCAGCGGGCGGGGTACATGGGGCAGCGCCCCCCTTTTTTTTTTTTTTTAGAAAACGAATCTCAATTCCGAAAATTAAAATTCGCTATAGAAAATCATAATTTTCGCTGATTTTATTATCATAAATTAACCCCTTAATTTATTCGAAATTAAGTCGATGAAAACATTTTAATTAACCCGGGCCCCCATCTAACTAATCATCTTATCCTAATCCGATTAGGATTTAAGATATTTGAATCCTAGTATATCACCAATAACAAGATTCTTGATATTTACCTCCTATCCAATAGGGATAACGAAACCGAATTTTCTTATATCTCCTAATCTAATTTGTTATCTATCTTTATCAAATAGAAACTTCATAACAAAATAGATATAACAAGATAAATAATTAATTTCGAAAATTATTTATTTATTTTGGATTTAAGATATTTGAATCCTAGTAGATCACCAATAACAAGATTCTTGATATTTATCTCTTATTCTAATTTGCTATATATCTTTATCAAATAGAAACTTCATAACAAAATAGATATAACAAGATAAATAAATAATTTCGAAAATTATTTATTTATTTTGGATTTAAGATATTTGAATTCTAGTATATCACCAATAACAAGATTCTTGATATTTATCTCATATTCTAATTTCTTATCTATCTTTATCAAATAGAAACTTCATAACAAAATAGATATAACAAGATAAATAAATAATTTCGAAAATTAATTATTTATAAATAAATAATTTCGAAAATTAATTATTTGCAATTTCGGTCCTCATCCAAATAATCACAAACATGTAATTGAATCATGAACTACCATCCCAATCGAACCTAATGGTGTCATGGATCACAAAACACGAAATTCAATTCATTAAGATTATTTGAATTAACCTAACATGGTTACTAGCATGTACGAAACTGATTTTAATTAAATCACGAATATGTGTATCATATACACAAAACATGATAATAAATCTCACAGAAAACTTATGTATATCACATATACATCGACTATTAACATGCTATCAATCATATATCACGTATATATAAGAAGAAAACATGCAATGAATTTAATGGAATCAAACTCGAAGGCTTTGATACCACTGTTGGATTTTGGGGTTCATACGCAGCGGAGATTACAAAATAATTTTGACAAAAACTGTGACGGCCCCAATTTTCTACAAACTGGGCACCGCCTGGCCTAAGCCCACGTAGACCCCCGAGCCAGTCTCGCAAGGTCAACGCAGACTTAGTCAGCCTTCCAATCCATCATTATCAGTAAGTACAAAAGTTTTAAGTTGAGTTATTAATATTTTTCAATATTTTACAATTAAGCGGAAGCAATACTACATTAAATAACTCAACAATAAGGTACAAGAGTTAGGCAACCTAATTGTGAAACCTAGCATAATGTATCACATTAGAGGAGAGTAAATAAAAGATATACAAAAATATTCACCTAGCTATGGAGTTTTCCCTTTGCTACTCGTCTGCGGCTCTGCACTCAGTCAAACATGAGATTGACGAGCCCAGGTAAGTAAATTCCAGTATAATATAAACACTAATTCAAGATAAAATGAAACAGTCTAAAAGTCATGCAGATAAAAAGAAAACTGTACGAAATGCATGATAATGAGACTGTGAAACAATGAAAGTACAACGAGAATGAGTGTCAAAGGAAACAATATAGAGAGGAACCCAAGTAGTCTAAGACCACCGAATGCGGGTGCCACAGGGTCGGGGTCGCGAGTCGCGCAACGCCAGCGGACTCGATCATCGGATGCGGCATCGCCGTACCTAAAATGTCGCGAATGAGGGATATCAACGGCGCCCCGGATAAAGCACATCTTATTCCTAATACTGTGACTCGAGGTCATGGCCCCGGTTGCGGGCCGGCAACCACTCCAATCTAAGACACGAGTACGACTCACTTGGCCCTCGGACACTCGTAAGAGTGAGAATTCCAAGAAAATGGCATGATTCAACATCACTCAAACATGCAAGTTAAATGAAATACTGTACATTTTCTAACTGGTACTTACCTCGAAATCCGTAATTCATCCTCAAGACGTCTCGCTCATGCCTCGATTTGCGCACCTGACACCCGACTCCTACGTCCCTGGTGTCCATTTATACCAATTAAGATTTTAGGGTCGCATTACGTGCAATTATAGTATGTGATTATAAATTTGACATTTTTATTTTAATAAAAATTAAGTTGTTAGCACCCTTTTTCGAATTATATCGGGGTGCCAAACGCCCGAAAAGCCTCGAACTCATTTTTTCTAGCTTTCCCCAATTTTTCATATTTTTCGAGGATTTCTCAGAATTTTTCCATATTTTTTTATCTATTTTCTGTAATTTACAGTTTATATAAAAACGGTTTATTTTACTTTAATAATTAAATATATTATTTTATTGGGGATGGGTCCGGGTTGACCCGACCCGGCCTACGCGGATCCGGGTCGGCCCGGTCCACGGGGACCCGGGTCGGTCCGACCCACTCGGGCCCCGGGTCGGTCCCACCCGACCCGGCCGCGCAGTCATCTTCTCACCCAGAGCGGTTCATGCTTTGGTTGAATTTTTTTTTTTTTTTTTTTAAGCTGCAGGGGTTGGGCTTCCATCCCCACCCCGGAGTGGAGTTCGTGCGCGGGGAGACCACTCCCTGCCTTCCTCGAGCTCGGACGAACTGCCATGGCAGTTCGTCCGAGTTCGCCACCCGAACCCAACGACCCACACATCGACAACAACAATCGACATAACAATAAGGGGATCCACTCACCTTGCTCGAGCTAGATCTCTCTCTCTCTCCTCCCGGACTCTCTTGGTCTCTTCTTCTTCTTCTCTCTTCTCTTTTTTCGATTTTCTTCCTCTTGGTTCACTTTTTTTTTTCTTTCATTTTTTTTTTTTGAATGTGTGGTTAAAACCACATCTTATCCACATATCTATATATATTTTTTATTTTTGACTTCCTTATTAAGTAAGCTTGTGTCCTCGAGATCCGTGTGGAGCGAAATTCGAGACACATCAAAAAACATATTTTTTAATGCCTTCCTAATAAATTGAGCAGCGCGCATCTCGAGGCACCAACCCGCCACATTTCACAAATCTCGATACTCGCACTACACGCATCACGAGGCGTATCCGATGTACACATTAAAACCACAATAGCCAATATAGCCATATTAAGCTGCTATCTCGATCCCACGTCAGCACACGACTCGAGGCGAGTCCCCGTTCGTTTTTCGACTCACCGCATTCCCTGCATATACTTTTCTCAACAATTAGCATTAAAATCTTAAATTTAACATTCTCGGTATCTTCGCTCAAGATTCAGACTTACATATTCGACGGGTGGGTCCCACATACGACTTTGACTTGACACGTGGCACAAGTCAAATTTTCGGGCCGTTACAATCTTCCCAACGAATTAGAATTTCGTCCTCGAAATTTAGGCGCTTCGTTAGTGTGTTATGACTGAAGACCCAAGGCCATACCCGCCTAAGGCCATACTCGCCAAAGGCCATACTCGCCCAAGGCCATACCCCCATCTTACTCCGTAGGGCTGGGCTCCTCCGTGACGAGCTGGGCTCCTCCGCGACAAGCTGGGCTCCCCCGTGACGAGCTGGGCTCATCCGTGACCTCCAAGCAATGAACACATCAGCTTTCCTCCCATCAATATAAGCCAGGGCAACATATTCGCAACATATATTGGAATATAAATGAACATTTTAGTCTCATGATCCACCGTCAATAACCTACTCACTGTATGTCCGCGAGAATGTAAATCAAGCTCTCTGACTATCCGTCTGTTCCTCTGATCGAGTGGTTCTCAACCCAACTCATACCCTCTATCAAGGTACGATAGTTAGTAATCGGACCTGACGTGGCAATAGCATGCATATGTTTCTGGCTCTGTTGTACCTGGCTGTCCATACGCCCATACAGATACGTTGAAATCCCGATCCAAATGTAACATGTCCATATCCTTGATCCTGTACACGACTAGACCTCTTTCCCTGTCTGTGCACTTGACTGAAACTTTGACTCGTCTCAGCCCTTGCCTCGCCATCGGTCCTCGATGTTGCGATCTTGAGGGCACGACGATTTTGGCTACTGTAATGCACTAGCGTAACCTTGCGCTGGACTAACTAACTCTGGCGCAGTATACACTGCATATGGCGAAAACACAACAGATCCTACGCTCTAAGCTCGATCTCTTAGCCGCGACCGTCTCACTCTCTTTTTCCTTCGATCATCTCAAGACCCTCGCACTGATTATAATAATGTCGATAATGCGACTGATACTCTGACGCGTGTGCTCCCAAAGCTCTAGCCAGCCATAGCCCTCACTTAAGCCTCATGTATTGTGCTCGGAGTCGTCGTCTCCTAACAAAACCAATAAATTCTAGGAAATTGTGTATGACGTTGTAAACTTGGTCAGTGTCTGTGTCAGCTGCACCCTCAGCATACTTAATCACGCGTATATACCAATCCATATATTGCAACTGACTATCCGGTCCTCTACCGAATGGTCTGAAACGCGGTCATCTTCAGGTTACGGACGGTTCCCTATTAACACCTCCGTAGTACGCCACCATACATCAACATCACCGACCAATGGAGTTGATGATATACTCGGCTGCATTTGCGCTGATACGGCTCGTACATCATGTATCTTCAAGGTTAGTACCCCCGTACAACTTTTCCCAATATTACCTCTAAAACTCGCGAGCCTGTCTCACTTCAACTGTAGCCTTAACACCCGTATCAAGCGGCGTGCTCGGCGTATCCTCAACCGGTGTCTCAAGTATAAGAGATACTATCTCTGCCCGAACATATGTCACCTCGATCACTGCCGGTCTTGCCTGAATTGGAGATGTTTTTCAGGTGGGTTATGAACTGTAAAACACGCTCGGCCTGAATAACTAGCGTTGTTGACGTAGACGACGACGGTGTAACCTGTGCCCTTAATAATCGAAAAATCTCCTACAGTTGTTTGTAGTGCGATGCATGCAATGCGATGTTTGCAGCTCCTCCGCACTCGTAAACCGCGAACTGCAGCCCCACGATCATTCCTAAACCCAGTCTGAAACGTCGTCGCATTTTCCACAGCCACGAATCCTCGATATCGTATATATATTACAATACAACAAATACACTATATCGAATACATTTTTACAACATGCACTACTTGCACAAAAATTTCCTTTCAGTACGTTTACTAACGCATCCGGACAAATTTTAGCACGTGAGAATTCTTGAGATATACAATCTCCTAGGATTTATACTTAGGTACTCACTAAATGTTAGAATGATCCACGGACTCTACCTCAGCTCGTAACACTTAATTCATTTATAAGTCCCTAAAGGTGGTGGTCGACTTCACCAACCCTGAGACTATAAATGCATAGTGTCACTAAAGTGGAGTTACTTGGGCTTCTGATTCAATACTACTACTCCAAAGCTTTCGTCAAAGCTAAGGAGTTCGTACATGATGTAATCATTAGCTCTCAAGTCATCTCAACACTTAGCTCCCTTAGAGTCGGCGTTAATCCCACTTGCCTCACAATTTATTTGTAGGGCACCTATTGATGTTTTTTTTCCTAACACCTCACCTTCTACCTCGTCTCAAACTTTGTCAAAAGTGCAAAAACATAATTTTCGGAAAATGATCTTCTAACATGAAAAAAAAAAAAAAAAAAAAAATTGATGTTCAAACCCATCTTGTTCATTTTTCAGACAAGAAATAATCAAGTATTTAGGGTTAAAGGTTTATCCAGCAAGGCACTATTATTCAAGGCATAATTACAATATGATTGTGATGCTAACCTCATTGTGGCAATATGCTCAATATGGTCAAATGACCAAAACCAAACTCTTCACTCAACAACCATGGCTGCAACAGCAGTTGCTCTTCAAGAGAGTTTTTAAATCGTAAGAGGCATGTTCATCTCTCTTCTTAGAGACTTTCTGAGTTACCTCGTCAAAGTGCACAAGTGGAGATGGGGATATAACTCCTAAACACTTTCTTTCTTTGTTGTCGGCACAATCTCAAAGTCCTAGTAAAAGATTATCAAGCAAAGACGAGAACATCATCGTAGCCTCATTTAAGTGAAACAGGTGTGTCACTTAAAGTATTGTTGTCATTCTAGTATTTTCCATTTTCCACAAATCCAATCGGTGTTCTAACATTTTAAAACTCCAAACGCTCTCTAAATTTCAAAACATTGATTTCAAGTCCCAAGTAGACTCAAAATTATTCAATTGTCTCCATATTACCAATTTAAAATCATTTAGAGACTCAAACTTCCATTTCAAGTCTCAATACTATAGGAAATCCTCAATTTTAGTAATAAACTTTCGAGTCCTAAATAAAATCAAAATTCCTCCAAATGGCTTGAAAACCAATTCACAAGTTTATTTGAGTCCCAAATGGCATTTTAAGTTTCAATTGGAAATCATACCATTTGTAATACCAAAGTTTCAAATTGAAAACCTTAAAAGTCCTAATTATCTCATTTTACTCAAAATGAATTGTTTCTTTTGCCATTGGCTTCACCAAACCAACAATGCTATTTATTTCAATTTATCAATTGAACTAACTAAATTCTAGTTTATTTCGTTGCCATTGTTTTTTTTTTAAAGCCTCAATAAAAAATGGCATAAATGAGTAAATAACTGTAAAAATTTCTAGAGAATAAATAACATTCACTCATAATAATCTGAGTTCGAGTTTGTCAACCTCCCTTGTAACTCAAATTTTATGAGAACCATGCTATTTGTCCCTCTTTAGCATTAGGCTAAACTTTAAGGAAACATAAGTTTAGTAAGAAAGCGAAGAGTTGCTAGTACGCACCCAAATTCATTTATAGGGTAGCTAAATGATCGAGCAAGTCTTGAACTCAAGCTTACTCATAATGCCTTTATAATGCACATAACGGTCCACTTAAATCAAATTTGAGGGTGTTCACCTTTTTATAACACATGTCTCCATAAGAATGGACATTTGTCTATACTAGAAGACTTCAATGAAACAAGTTAGAATTTCTTGCGGCCATTTCATCGAATACTTAATGTGCAACCCCAATATGTTGATCCATAAACTAGATTCCCATGTTTAAGCCTCACCAATGCATGCCACATCAAGAACTATAAATTTGAACATTGAAACATTATCTCAAATTATCATTTTCAGTTCATTAGACTCAAACCCACTAGAACCACTAAACTTCCTTGACCGCATCATCTCTATTTCTAAAGGATACGAAAACAACATTTCTTTTAAACATTTAATCAAACATATAGGGTGTTGTTACAAAGGGAGAGATTTTGAATATGTAGTTCCCCATCCACCGATAAATATCAAGTAGAAATCTCCAATTTCTACACTATCTTCCAAGATCAAATCATTACCATCAACCTTCTTTACTATCAATTTCTCTGAATCCGATAAATTTATCGTCAATCTTTTTCAATTTTATTTATCGCGTCTCACGCGATACACAAGAGTAAATATCGTATATCTATCGATAGTAGTATAATACAACACATCAAATATCACATATAGTTCAAATTTAATTTTCCCCAACTCTCCTCACTTCCCAACGTAGACTTCAGTCAGGATCATAGGGTTCCACTCTAAGTTCAGGGTTCCTAACTTCCGCTGGTTTGCGTCTCCATTGCTTGTGATTTAAATCAAGAGTCGAGTATTTAAAACCTGGCTCTGATACCAACTGTGACGGCCCCAATTTTCCACAAACTGGGCACCGCCCGGCCTAAGCCCACGTGGACCCCAGAGCCAGTCTCTCAAGGTCAACGCAGACTTAGTCAGCCTTCTAATCCATCATTATCAGTAAGTACAAAAGTTTTAAGTTGAGTTATTAATATTTTTTAATATTTTACAATTAAGCGGAAGCAATACTACATTAAATAACTCAACAATAAGATACAAGAGTTAGGCAACCTAACTGTGAAACCCATCATAATGTATCACATTAGAGAAGAGTAAATAAAATATATACAAAAATATTCACCTAGCTATGGAGTTTTCCCTTTGCTACTCGTCTACGGCTCTGCACTCAGTCAAACATGAGATTGACGAGCCCAGGTAAGTAAATTCCAGTAGAATATAAACAGTAATTCAAGATAAAATGAAACAGTCTAAAAGTCATGCAGATAAAAAAAAAATTGTACGAAATGCATGATAATGAGACTGTGAAACAATGAAAGTACAACGAGAATGAGTGTCAAAGGAAACAATATAGAGAGGAGCCCAAGTAGTCTAAGACCACCGAATGCGGGTGCCACAGGGTCGGGGTCGCAGAGTCGCGGCAACGCCAAGCAGACTCGATCATCGGATGCGGCATCGCCGTACCTAAAATGTCGCGAATGAGGGATATCAACGGCGCCCTGGATAAAGCACATCTCATTCCGAATACTGTGACTCGAGGTCAGGGCCCCGGTCGCGAGCCGGCAACCACTCCAATCAGAAACACGAGTACGACTCACTTGGCCCTCGGACACTCATTAGAGTGAGAATTCCAAGAAAAGGGCATGATTCAACATCAATCAAACATGCAAGTTAAATGAAATACTGTACATTTTCTAACTGGTTTACTTACCTCGAAATCCGTAATTCGTCCTCAAGACGTCTCGCTCATGCCTCGATTTGTGCACATGACACCCGACTCCTACGTCCCTGGTGTCCATTTATACCAATTAAGATTTTAGGGTCGCATTACATGCAATTATAGTATGTGATTATAGATTTGTCATTTTTATTTTCATAAAAATAAAGTTGTTAGCACCCTTTTTCGAATTATATCGGGGTGCCAAATGCCCGAAAAGCCTCGAACTCATTTTTCTAGCTTTCCCTAATTTTTCATATTTTTCGAGGATTTCTCAGAATTTTTCCATATTTTTTATCCATTTTCTGTAATTTACAGTTTATATAAAAACGGTTTATTTTACTCTAATAATTAAATATATTATTTATTGGGGATGGGTCCGGGTTGACCCGACCCGGTCTACGCGGATCCGGGTAGGCCCGGTCGACGCGGACCCGGGTCGGTCCGGCCCACTCGGGCCCCGGTCGGTCCCGACCCGACCGGCCGCATGGGTCATCTTCCTCACCGAGCGATTCATGCTCGGTTCGGATTTTTTTTTTTTTTTTTTTTTTTTTTTTTTTTTTTTTTTTTTTTTACGGGTTGGCTTCCATCCCCAACCCCGGAGTGGGGTTCGTACGCGGGGAGACCACTCCCCACCTTCTCGAGCTCGGACGATGACCCCATGGCGGTTCGTCCGAGTCGCCCACCCGAACCCAACGACCCACACATCGACAACAACAATCGACATAACAATAAGGGGATCCACTCACCTTGCTCGAGCTAGATCTCTCTCTCTCTCCTCCCGGACTCTCTCGGTCTCTTCTTCTTCTCTCCTTCTCTCCTACTCTTTCGATTTTCTTCCTCGCTGGTTCACTGTTTTTTTTTCTTTCGTTTTTTTTTTTTTTTTGAATGTGTGGTTAAAACCACATCTTATCCACATATCTATATATATTTTTTATTTTCGACTTCCTTATTAAGTAAGCTTGTGTCCTCCAGATCCGTGCGGAGCGAAATTCGAGACACATAAAAAAAACCTATTTTTTAATGCCTTCCTAATAAATTGAGCAGCGCGCATCTCGAGGCACCAACCCGCCACATTTCACAAATCTCGATACTCGCACTACACGCATCACGAGGCGTATCCGATGTACACATTAAAACCACAATAGCCAATATAGCCATATTAAGCTGCTATCTCGATCCCACGTCGGCACGCGACTCGAGGCGAGTCCCCGTTCGTTTTTCGACTCACCGCATTCCCTGCATATACTTTTCTCAACAATTAGCATTAAAATCTTAAATTTAACATTCTCGGTATCTTCACTCAAGATTCGCACATAATATTCGACGAGTGGGTCCCACATACGACTTTGACTTGACACGTGGCACAAGTCAAATTTTCGGGTCGTTACAAAAACCCCAACAGGATCCGAATCTAATTCCATTAAAACGTTTAAACCACGAAAAACTTAATCATACCTCAGTCGCAATATACCTTTCTGAAGGTCGATCGATCTCTAAGGCGCTGCCGACGACGAACGCCCTCTACTAGTAGTCCACACACGAACGGCGGTCGAGATTCGAAGTGCTAGCTTCGAGAGAATACCAAACCTTTTGTTTCTTTCCAAAACGATCCAGAGCATACCAAAAACCCTAAGGCCTTTTGATCTTTGGTCTATGTGTTCTAACTTAAAGCGTCTATTTATACAACCCTTGTATATAGACGGTTAAGTAAATTACACATATACCCCTACTTAAAGAAGTATAAGTGTAATACACCACAAGGACGTTTCCGTCATGAATTTTATCATATAAAATCCATTTTTCTGAACCATTTTAAAATCTCACAAAACCATTCTTAGTGTGCGACCCAATAGGCTCATACAACGTTGGCAGTGTACCAAAACACATTTTGGTATACAAGTCATAAGCGGCCTCTAGCAAGACATTATGACTACCCAAGTTGTACGAATATCAAATCGATACAACCTAATTAATAGTGTATATAACATCCTTTTGTCACACGATATCCTTTTGATCAAACACAAGGCATGGAATTGTCATCCAACATGTTCAATCGTACTAGTCTCGATCTCTAGGTAGACCGAAAACATCCAAGTGACATTGATCAATATCAATTCACTTAGACTAGGCCTTTTAACAGTCTAACACATCGAGGGATCCACTAGATATCTCTCTTTATATTGGAGGGACAAATTCTATCTCGATTACACAACTTCATCACATTGCTCACACAGTAACCAATCACAACCTTTATAATCGTCCGATTAAAGACAACGTTTGATAGTGTCAAATCACTATGTTCCTAATGTTGAAGTCTCTTATAATCTCAAGTCAGAGGACTGAAAAATATACCTATCATGAGAAACAACTATGACTTAATCCACGTGATGTTCTCATAGCGGGTCGGTCCAGTACTTTGTTACCTAACAAGTACTCGTGATCTTGATTCGTATCCCTATACGTATAATCATCATATGATCATCAATCAAGACTCACACTAGTCTTAATTCATTATAGTTCCCAGTATAATGATCAACTAGGGACATTTAGGATATTTCTGTAAATACCCATGGATCTTATTATAATGTAAGCATGCAAATTAATTATAATAAACAGCAAATGAAATCCTCTATTTTATTAACTAAAAGTATTCATAAAGACAGTTAATGGATTGACCTAGGGCACATGCCCCAACAAGACGGATAAGGATTGGAGCGCAGAACATTGTGCTATGTCTGTATGTGGAACGAACGTGCCTCCAATATTGCAACTGATGAAATATTAGAGGAGCCAATGGACTTTTACAACCCGTATATGCTATGGTATCGTCGCATTACACGACGATTCATGTCTCGTCGTGGAGCTATTGCTGAGGCATTGGTAAGTACAATTTTATTTATTTCATTTATGAAGTCTTTCAAATAGTTGTTCTCATTTTACTTTCGCATACAAATTCATAAATATTTTATATGTAGGCACATGGAATTACATCTATTCATCAGTTGACATTGGGTGATGATGTTTCTATTGCACGTATTAGAGATGTAGTGGCATCGACTTTGACTGCAGTCCATGCAGAGTATCGCATGCATAATATGCCCACTTCATTTGAAGCTTCTCATCAATCTTCTCATGACGATACACGTTCGAGGCATGGCACTCCATTGTATACTCTTTCAGTACCTCTCAACGAGTTTGAGACTCCGCATACTCCATCAGTACCTCCCAACATGGCATTCGAGGCTACGGAAGCCTTTCCATTTGACATGGCACCTACATCTTCGCGCCATTTTAATGCAAGTCCAGTAATGATGAATTTCTCTGGGAGTACAAGTACTCATGATGGTGAAATGTGTGATATCGAAGGCAATCAAAAAGAAGATGCTCCAAATCCTGCTCTAGTGCATTCGAATGTCCCATTAGCTTTAAACCGTAATGTCCGAGTCGTGAAGAGAACACGTTGTGGGATTAGAAGTCATTATTTGGGGTCAGACTATGACTTGTTCTTAACTATAATAAGACATTTTTTCCCTTTTTATGTATTTTGTACTTCATTTCTTTATTTCTTCTTGTTTTTGAGCGATTTTCTGTATTCTTATAGTGAGAAATAGAAAAAATTTATGTTGAGATTGAACAAAGAGTGACTTCTTTTTATGTGCATTGTTGCATGATTTAAGACGTATTTGACGACACACGAGGGAGGGAAGATGACTCGTGGCTCGTTTACCGTCTTAGGGGATGACTTTGAATTCTAAATTGAGTAGAAACCTAGATCATTTTATTTCAAGAGGTTTCATGAGTTCTATCAACAGTGCTATTTGAGATTATGTGCAAGTACTGTACCTGTTGATGATCTGTTGTGCTTTGCAGTTGTAACTATTGAAAATAGTTGGTAGTATTTGTTTGATTGTTAAAATCCATCAAGTAGGAAGAGTGCTTGTTCGTGGATGGATGCATGCATTATTATTCATTTGTGATTTATATTGAAAGCACTTTTGTCCATATTATTTGGTACATTAGCACCTGTCAAGATTGAAAAGGTTGACAAAATATACTAACTAAAACCATAGTTTTTTCTTGAAAGTTATATAAAATCAAACTAATGATCCAAATCAATCTCAACAAATCCCTTTAGCCTCATATATATTCAACTCAAACAAGACATAAGTCCATTATTGAAGTGTAAGCCCATCACATATATAGTTGCATCACAAAATCTTAGAGCTACTTCTATTCTCTCACTTTTGAGCACACTTCATGGTTCCACTTTATAAAAAGAAAGGGCACATCAATAATGTTTGGATGCCCTTTAAGTTATACATAAATATATTAAACTAGTATATTTCAAAAAATATCTTAGTCTCATAGTGATTCAAGTGATCTTGTTTAGAGAGGTAATTATGGACTACCGATAGATTAGTTGAGCATCAATCTGGTCTTCGCTGCCAACATAAAAAAAAAATTTCGGAAGGAAGTCGTGACTGCAATTCACGACTTCCATCCTCTGGAAAACGTGACTTTAAGTCACGTTTTCCAGTGACCACACCAAACCCTTGAGGTGGAGCGTGATGTGGCGGTGACGTGGCCAAAAGTGTGTTAGTTTTGAAAATATTTTTGTGGGTGTATTGGGTTGATAAATTTTATCCCTAAATGTACCAATCAAGCAAAAAGTCCCTAAAAAGGACATGAACAATGAACATGGGGAACCTTGCTATGAGCGAAAGGAACCCTCTTTTCATCCCATGCACTCCTAAGGCTTTATTGAGCTCCTGCAACGGATTAGTACAGAGATCATAGGATGGAACGTTATGGTGATTGGGATGAGCAATATTGTTGTATTGCCTACTTTGCTATTGCAGATAGAATGCTATTTTAGAGTCGCGCTATGTGCAGCTCGGACTGTGATCAGGGAACCAATCAATTTCAAATTAAAAATTGGTTTCGTACTGAAATGTCCAATTTGCCTTCCCAACCCAACTGATTCACTCGCATGATCAAGGCACCGTAGGTTATGATCGGGGCACCCATTTCGTTCAAATTCCCACGCATCGCACCTTCAAACTCCCTATTTTCTACCAAGTGAAGTTGATCTGTCACCGGTCAGGCATCACTTTCGTCGATCTAAGAGTGCGCACCAACCCGACATCTCTGATTCTACATTTTTGTGTGGTTTAATCATCTACGTTTAGTGTTTTTAAGTTGACAATAGTGTTGGTTTTGTATTATAGTGTTTATCAAATTCGGTGAGTTTAAAACATTTTTAGGGTCCGATGGCTGCAGAAAATGAGTGGGAGGTGGACGTTGTTTTCATGATTTTTATGGGGTTTTTTTGCCATTTTTGGAAGTGAATCACATAAGCGAATTTATCGATCACACATGAAATATATTGTAGTTTCTCGATTGAAGGTAGCCGAGACTTTGGAATAAGTCTCGGTATAGAGTTGACCGAACACAGGTTTGATCCTTCTGCTTCATGTATCAAACAATGGGTGTCGAGACTTGACGAATGTTGTCAATTAAAGTGCACTGATACAACATGTTGATTCTCAGCCTTGTAGTACCGAGAAACTTTTTTAATTATTTTTTCTATTTTTCATTTTTAATACTTATGATACATATTATGGGAAACATTTGGGGTGCTTGTGGTGGATGTTCATATCAATGGGGTGCCCTGAGCAATAGTCATGGTTGGAGTAGGGTAGCTCATATCAACTAGTTTTATGCATTTTCGTTGTGGGGTGCTCATGTTTCAAACAAAGGGAATTTTGGGAAATAGAAAATGCTTGGGTGCCCATTTCATCGAGGTGCCCTGAGAAATAGCCGGGGTGCACATAGCTTGACTCTTATTTTATTTAATGTGATGAAATTTAAGCATACATTGAATCATGAATGATCAAATTTAAGCTTCCTTCATTAAATTAACTCATGATTAAACAAAGTTAATTTTAATGTCATGGCTAATCTATTTCCTCATTCACAGAATGAACTTGAGAACTAGGAAGTTTGATGAAGGAGAAGCTAGCCATATACATTGCTTTCTTAACTATGCGGTGAACTATATATATATATATATATATATATATATATAGTTGCTTAATCATGCTTTAAAAACTTAAAAATGAAAACTCAGTTGCAGTACTTCAACTGATAGAGAGAGATGACTTGTATGTAGTTGGCGACACTATATTTTTAGTCGAAATCCTTCATCGCCCATTATGCATGATAGAATAAGCATCTAGACTCTAAAGAATTGATCAATTCCAGTGTTTAGTCATATTATGAGGAGGGGAGTAATGGGCATGTAAAATTATGCCTTCTATTGTAAGATTCTCTACATGCGTCCTGCTTAAAGGCCATGAGTTAAAATCCTTGACTTTAAGAAGTATTTTAATTCTTTGGACATTTATGGGCATACTATTGGAATGTTTGAACTTAAAAATTTGTAACTTCTTAATCAGTGCTATTATAAGTTTATTACATTTTGAGGCAGTTGGAATAACTAAGTAGCATTCTTAAAGGTGTCACAGTTCCTCTTGAAATATCCCTTCTAAATTGATAATATTGCAGTTATCAAAGAGGTCTTCCTACATTTAAATGTTGTAGCATTTTATGTTTTATTCCATAAGATAATTATTTTCTTGATACATTAATTTCCTACGTTTAGTGATTTGGTCAAAGACAAGGTCAGCTTGTCGTATTAATATTATCCTTAAATTAGTTAGTTCTGTATTGGAAAAGAAATTGTTATACATGTTTTTTCTACAAGTTGTAGGAGACACCTGAAAGGATGACAAGACCAATTCTGGATGATGTTTGTGATGACTACTCAGTTTGTTGTCAAGGTATGATTAAATCTCAAAGCAATCTTACAATTGAAACTTAATATTCAAGATCAGTCCCATCTTGTGGCAATTCAATTTGGTTGTCCTCTTTTGGTGGATTTGGTTGAGTGGCTGACTTTTCTTAATTTGCTGATCTATGGTGTTGGTTTTCCTGCATTTGTTTATGATGACCTGGGGTTCCTGGTGCGAACGGGAATGAACTGTTCAGTTCTTTGTCAGCTATTGTTTCATGAGAACTAAGGACATATCTATGCTGGTATGGAAGAAGAAATCCATCTGCATAATCACAAGTATAATAAGTTCCAACTCTAAATATATGCAGTTGCTCCATTATCAGTGTTTTGCATGAAAATCTCATCTGGAAACCTGATCTGGTCATACACGCTTCCCCCATTTTCCTTATTCACTCATGTCAACCACATGCCAAAGCATTCAAGACAGATGAGGTAATGGAAGGCGCTAAAATTAGAAGCTATATTATTTTCTAGTTATGTATTCAGTAATTACGCAGCAATCATGCTCATTCGTCAATTTTTCTCATGGATGCATTCGATTATTGTTACGTTTTACAGGTTGATGCCGTTAAAATTTAAGATTGCCTGACTTTTGAAGAGAAGTTGCGTCTGATTTTAATGTTTTTTTTTTCGATCAAGCCAGAGTTTGGAGTTAGATTTATAACTTGGCAACCGAATGAAAGATTGTTACTATCTTTCCTTTCTTTGGATCTTCATTTCCCTTTCACTCTATGACAAGAATACTGTTGTGATTATAATTAAGATGCTACCTACAATTCAACCCCAAATGGAGAGTGCCTCGAAATTTGCGTAGATGATGATGAAGATGAACCAGTTGCCACAGAAAACAACGATCATATTCTTTTGAATTTAAGAACTTATAGAGCACGTGTACTGATTTGTTAAAACTTCGATTTTAAGGAGATTCAATTTCTTCTTTAATATTTGCTATTTATTATATTTTTAAGAAAAAAGATTTATGTAGCAGGAAATAAATGTCATTTAAAAAAAAAAAAATGGAAGCCTTGTAATTAAGGTTAAAGGCTTTCCTATTAGTGAAAATCCGATACATAGTGTTTTGTATGATAACGGTGGAAAAGTGATAGGAAAGGCCTGGAGATTTCGTATTGTCTCATAACATGACAGTCAATGTATAGGTGAAAACCGAAATGAAAGGCTTTTCATATTGGTGAAAAACTTTTTTTTGTATTGCATAAATATAGCAACTTTGTTGATGAAGTCCAAGAAGTGGCAAACACTTTCTTGAAAAAGTTTGACCGAAATTAATTTTTGCTGACTTTTGGAAGGTCCGAACAAGGAATTTTGGAGTTGCGAGGACATGACTTTATTGAAAACGACATGGTGATCAAAACACCTCGATTTGTTGTGATAACGACTTTTTTTGGCCAAATTTTTTTCGATTTGGCCTCTGAAATGGCAAATTTATTATTTTTGGAAAGGTTTATTTCGGTTATAACTTTTTGTAGCAGTTTCTATTTTTTATGCCATTTGTGGCATTGGGTTTTTTGTTTCGTCTATTTATGGTTTAGGGCATTTTAATCTTTCACTATTTTGAGCACGTTTTTAGCAAAAGTTAAAACTTACCATATAAAGCACCATTTTCGTTGTATTAGTTGCTTTTAATAAATTTATTAAATTTCAAACTTTTGTTAAGTTCTTCCCCCGAATTGCTTGTTTAGGGATTTCGAACATTCGATTTAGAAGATCTTCACTACGTTAATTGGTATAAAAGCCTTCATAGTGCATGATTTGTAGAATAACGATGTCGCCGAAGAGGAACCAACAATGAGTTGAAGATATCTATGAAAAGGACAACCAAGCCCGAAACAAGCAGCAATAATTCCTACAATTGTTTGATATGCAGCAGTGTATGCAAGCGGGGTTGGATCAATTGGTTGCGGGAATGGGAGAGTTGTTGTCGAGGGCTCCAGCCGCATGAACCCTATTCCAAACCGTCAAAGAGAACCTCCTATTGAAGAGGAGATGGAAGGAGATGCTTCTTCTGATGGGGAAGACGAATACTTTGAGACTCCACGAAGGCATCATAGACCATGTGTAGTTGATGAATACATTAATGAGTTTTATAAATTGGTTGCTAGAAACAACCTTCGTGTGACGTGTGACCAATTGGTGTTGAAATATATTGTTGGATTAAAATGGGAGATTCAAGACGCCATTAATAAGTTTGACCCGACTTTGTTGGCTATAACGCACCAAAAGGCAAAGCAAGTGGAGCAGTAGTTATGACATGATGTTAGTCTTGTACCTGTTAATAATGTTGGTGGTCGAGCAAATACTGGAAGGGTTAATACTGGCAGAGGAACCATCCCAAAATGATCCCTGTAACGGCCCGAAAAATTTGACTTGTGCCACGTGTCAAGTCAAGGTCGTTTGTGGGACCCACTAGTCGAAATACGTATGTCCGAATCTAATTTAAAATAATAATGCTAATTATGCAAGGAAATTCGGTGAGTCGAAATACGAACAAGGACGCGTCTCGGGTCGCGTGCCGACGTGGGACTGAAATAGTGGCTCTTAGTGATTTTATGTATTGGATACGCCTTGTGTTGCGTGTAGCGCGGGTATTGAGATTTTGAAATGAGGCGGGTTGATACTTCGAGATGCGCGCTGCTCGATTGTTGAGTTTGCTTCGAGACGCGCGTTGCACGAATCTCGATGACATTTTGATTTGAAATCAAAAAGAAAATTAAAAGAAAATGTATATATATATATATAATATATAAATATATATATATATATAAAGAGGAGATAAGGATGGAAAAAAGAAGAAATAAAAAAAGATCAGAGAGAACCAAAAAAAAGAGATCGCGAGGAAGAGAAAGAAAGAGATGGCGGAGAAACTGATCGGCTGGCGGAGAAGGAGATCCGGCGAGCAGAGGCGGCAGTGGCAGAGCTCGCGGAGGAGCCGGCCGGCAGAGGCGTACGATGGCAGGCGCGACTCCAGTGGCGCAGCAGCCGCGGACGCGAGTAGCGGCGATCAGACCAGCGGCTCGGCGGTGGACGGCTGGAGCTCCGGCGGGACGACGGAGCGCAGATCGGAGACGATCGGGACGCCGGCCAGCAGTGCAGGCGAGCAAGCAGCGACGCGGCCGGTGAGCAGTGCGGACGAACGAGCGACGCAGGCGGCTGGACGGCCAGCAGAACGGCTCCGGCGGTGATGCGACGCGACTCCGGCGAGCGGACAGCGGCGGCGCCGGCGAGGCAGCGGTAGTGACGCGGTTGCGAGCGACGGCGCGACGGCGGTTTATTGACCGGTCGGTTGCGCGATTTCGACGAAATCGCGACGACGCGGTGGAGGGACTAGGAGTCAGGTGTCGGGTGCGCAAATCGGGACGCGAGCGACGTTTTGAGGTTCGCGATTTCTCGAGGTAAGTAAACAAGTTAGGAACTTATACAGTATTTCACGTTTCTCCATTGACTATTGTTTATTGTTGTGGTAGCTTTATTGTTGTTCACTGCTTGTGATGATAGCTATCGTTAAATTGTTGTCGATTGAGGGGGTCCATTGGCAAGCGAGTCATGGTTACTATGTATCTGCGATATGAGCTCTTATCCGGACGCTGTCGATATCTCCCAATTGAGTGTACATTGGGGGCACTTATCCGGGTCCGTAGATATCTCATAGTCGGCAGGGGTTAGGGTTGGGAGGGATGAGGCTCGCCCTAAACCCGAGTCTGCTGGCTTTTGCCCCGACTCAACGACTTTTTGGTCGGGACTCCTTGTTATTTGTGATCACTCATCGATGGATTGGTTACAGTCTGTTATATTCATGCGTTCTTTATTCCTTTCGTTATATTTGCATGAATTCGACTGCTTTGGATATCGTGAACTGTTGTTTTGGATATTGTGAAATGTTGTGTATATGTCTTACGAATTTACTTACCCGGGCTCGTCATTTTTTTATCTTTGACTGAGTGCAGAGCCGCGGACGAGTAACAGAGGGAAGACTTCATAGCTAGGTGAATTTTTGTATACTTCGTATTTTACTCTCCTCCGATAGTTATATATTTATGTTGGGTTCCACAATTAGGTTGCCTAACTCCATGATCTTTTTGTTGAGTTAATTAATGTATTAGTTGTTTCCGCTAAATTTTTAAATCTTGAAATAATATTAATAACTCAACTGTAAAATGTTGAATGCACTGAAAATGATGGATTGGAAGGCTGACTAGGCTCTCGTTGACCTTGCGAGACTGGCTCGGGGGTCCACGTGAGCTTAGGCCGGGCGGGACCCAATTCGTGAAAAATTGGGGCCGTCACAATCCCGCTGCTAGTGGCACAAGTAGAATCAAGTGCTTTGGTTGTGGTGAGATTAGCCACCGAAGATCGGAGTGCTAGGGGATGAACAGCCTCTTTGTTGACAACGAGGAGGAAAAAGAAAAAATGGAACCCGCATACGTCGACTGCAAGAAATTTTATGATACGACAACTTCAAACCACATCATTCCTGTGCAAAATGTAATGAAATATTACATACAAAAACTGTTTCATGTAGCACGTTATCGTATATTGCAGTATTAAAAATTATGCTATTTTTTATTAACATTCATTTTCTCAACAATTGTCATAATACTTTACACAACGCTCAATGTCAGTAGTGAAATAATTCATTAAAATAGTTATTTAACAACATATTTTACACATTTTTAACAATACCGATATTTAAAGTAGTCCTTAGATATTGGCGCTAAAAAAAATTAATAGGAGTGAAAGGGCACCAAAATTTTAGAGAGGAGAGTAACTAAACGAAAAAAATTAAGTATAGTTTTTTTTGTCAAAATCAGTTGGGCATTTTTATGGTTTAGGGTTTTTTTTTTTTTTTTTTTTTTTTTTTTTTTTTTTTTTTATCAAAACCAACATCCACTACAACAAAAACATAAACTACAACAACATTTGAAGCAGAGAGAATCGATGAGGACTTGAACTCTCTCTGTACGCTACTTTTTGTTGAAGAAAGAAGAAGAGGAACATAGAGAGAGGGCAGCAAAAAAAGAGTTAAAGGGCTGGCAGCAGGAGAAGCGCTTACCAGGTAGCAAAAAAAGAGAATTAAGAATAATCGCACGCTCTACATCAATCACGAGTTTCTTCAAGCATCTCAGATGGAACAACAGGTTTGTCCTCTCAATTTCTTGTAATCGATCAATCGATCGATTGTTGAAACTTGAAAGTGAGTCTCAAATCGACGTGGGTTTTGATTTCAGATGTCTTTGTTGTTGTTGTTGTTGTTGTTGTTGTTGTTGTTGTTGTTGTTGTTGTTGTTTTATTCTCCTTCACAATGCGCTTCGTGATAGGGCTTCGACTTTGAAGAAAGAAGGACGGATGAGGCATTGGATTTGAAGAAGGAAGGACAGAGGAGGCATTGGATTTGAAGGAGGAAGGACAGTGGAGGCATTGAACTTGAATAGAGGTAGGCGTTTGGTGTGTTTTGGATCTATTATTGAATAATGGGTGTTGAGGGATTTGGGGTTTTGTCGAGATTTTCTCGAGATTTAATTACTGCGATTTCTTGTTGTTTGTGTTTTTTTTTGTGTTTCTTAATTGGTTTTTGTTTTGTGTGAAATGGTTTTTTTTAGGGTTGATCGTTAGGGTTTAAGTTCGATGATTGATTTCGGGGTTTTTTTCATTTGTTGAGTTGTTTGTTTTGATTCATTAACTCGCCATTGTTGATCTGAAAGTGGAGGAGTTTGGGGGTGGATTGCGGTCTGTGTGTTTGATCTTTGGTTTTTCACTTATCATTTGGGGTTGATCTTGTGTCACATGAATTGGTTCATTTGTTTCGGTTCTCTTTTCTTGAATTTGAGAGTTTTGGTTGTTTGGCTTGTTAACTGTTACAATTGATCAATATAGATGGTTTGATCGATTGGCGCAGAGAATGTTTAAAGTAGAGGGCATAGTGAACATTATTTGAGGGTTTTTCTTTCAGTGTCTTAGTCAAATGGGTGAGACTAGATCCTCGAGTGCCTTGAGGAAGTAGAGTATACAAGTATAATTGTGGAAAATACTACCAAGTTGAGAAGGAATGGACATGCCCAATGTTCTGAATTTCTAGTCCAAAGACTCAAATTTGCTAACTTATACACTGAAACAATTATTACAACTACGTTGACTTAGTCATGATCCTATATGATTTCATCTTTCTTGGAGAGGGGCTTGTTATGCGTTGGCGATTCTTTTCTTTGCTCAGTGCCTTGCTAACTCTTGTGTTGTTATGAGCACCTTCTTTTCTTCTTTTTTGATTTATGTTTCATTTTCCCTCACATTTTTTTTCTTTCACTCCCTGTGTTGTTTTGGGCTAATATCTTTTTAGTGAAAGAAGTTGTTCTTGAGCCTTTTTTGGATAGATTAATAGTCTAGTTTTGAACATGAAATTGGTATCTCTTTGGTTTTTTTTTATTTGTGGCTGTTTTTTTCCCAATCTTTCTATTCTAGTTGTTTTTTTTTATAGTGATTTGATTTTGGGATTAGGCTAATCTGAGTTAGGTTTTTTTGGTTGGATATGATTTTGGTTATTTTTTTGGGTGGATCGGATTTTGGGTTTTGGCTATTGTTTGGGTAGATGTGATATAGATAAAAAAAGAAAAGTTTGATTGGTTAGGTTTATGTTCCGCATTGTTGTCAATGCACTGATGTTCTTCGGACTCTTAGACGCAGATGGGTATTGGGTTTCTTTGTTTATTGCATGCTAATGTTGTCGACCTTGGCTGGGGTGTGCTTGTTAGGCTTGATGGTTGTTTAGTGGTGTGAGTGGGAGCATATAGGGTCTTGGCATTATATCTGGATGAGCTCCATTATTTGTGCTTTGATTATCATTTTTTGTGGGTTGTTTTTGGAGGGATGATAAAAAGTGCTGTGGGCTCTTTGGTTCCTAATTCTTGTACTAATTTTTTTTGTTTTTCAGTCTCGTGTATCTGATCATTGTTGATAATTACAACAACAAAAAGAATACCCACTTGTGTGCAAGCTTTAGCTTTGTATTTAGTTTTTGTGAATCTGGTTAGAAAGTTTCATAATTTATAGATTAAAAGAGCAACCCATTTTTGTACCAAAAAAAATGTACCAAAAAGAAAGAGCTAGCCATGCCATTTTTCTTTATTTTTCTTTGTGTATTGATGAACGCACTTACCCACCATATATATATACTAGGCCATTTAGTACTAGTCCTATGTTGAAGCTAGAGATTTTAATCTCTCTTTCGAAATGCGTTTGTTGATCTTTTTCTTCTAAAGATGTGTAACAACTAACAACACCTTCAACCACCATTATTATTGTGACCTTTGGAAACTATGCATTCCTAATTGGGTTAAACTAACTAATATTAGCCTTTGTAATATTCTTATTGGTAATTTCTCATAATCTAATGTTTGTTAGTCCTACAATATTTATTGCTAATATTTCTTTTTAAGAGTAAATATTGTCATTTCTTCGCAATCATTTTTATTCTTTCGTTTTTTTCTATGAAGAAGCTTCAGTGGTTTAGATACAAAAGTTTAACAGACTTTGTACTTTAAAAGAGTTAGATCTTGGATATAGGCGTTAGTTATATGACTACAATATATAATGGTTGGGGCTTAACAACAATTTTCCATAAAGTAGTAAGAGAAAAAGTCATTTTGATAATTGGTCACGTATTGATTATGAGCTCTTGACGAGGGACACACACACACACGTATATATATATGAATTGCTTATACTTTGTAACTTTTCTAATAAAATGTGAAGACTTAATTCATTTATTCAAATAAAAGCTGATAGAGATGAAGGTGATGTCACTAGAACAAATTAGGCATTTTATAGCACCTAATTCATAGAGGTTTTCAATAATCCCTATGTATTGCTTTTTATAATGCTTAATTTATAGAGGTTTTTAAGTAACCTCTATGTATTAGGTGATTAGACTTTTTATAACACATAATTTATAGGGGTTTTTAAAAACCTCTATGTATTAGGTTATTAAAACTCAACATCTCATCGAGGCATCAATCACAAGCGACTCGTAACATCTAGGGTTTCTTTGTCAAATAAACCAAGAATGGCGAGCACAGGAGGAGGAGGAGGTGGAGGAGCCGCGATAGCAGCAGCAGCGGCGGAGGAGGTGCAAGCAATGGCGAACGGAGGACATCACAAAACAGTGCTGATCACAGGCGTGGGAAGAGGCCTCGGCAGAGCTCTAGCCATCGAGATGGCTCGCAGAGGCCACACCGTCTTCGGCTTCTCTCGCGATTTCTACGACCTCGAATCTCTCGGATTGATCCTCTATTCCGATCCCGACCACCGTCATGTCCTTTTCCATCTCGATGTTCGCGATGACGAAGTTGTCTCTCTTTTCGCTCATAACGCCATCGGTTTGGTAGGCGTTCTCGACATCATAGGTCAGCGATTGTCCAGTATCATCTTTATTTCTTTAATTCTTCGTGTTTTCACTCCAATCCTGGCGTGTTTCTCCGTGATCCGATCTGAATTGCTGCTTTTATTGAGGACGCCATCGGTTTGGTAGGCGTCCTCAATAATCCCTCTGTGTTTGCTTGTGATTGTTTATAGTCTACAATTTCGTCTAGTTATTCATGAAGACGTGATTCCAGTTGATTTTTGTTCTTTTCTGAATTATTGAGGACATAATTGATGTTGTAGACTTGAAGTTATGCCTATGTTCGAATTGCAACCTCATCTGATATGGTTTGCCAAGATTTCAATTCTATAATTATGCGTCTTTTGTGATAGACTATAGTATACCAGACTCTAACCTACAATTTAACTGCTGTTTACAGCTCAATTAATCAGTCAGGGGAAAATGTTTTCTCCATAGTTTTCTTGCGCGCAATTGATGAAGATCTGATGCTTGAAACCAATGACACTATGGCTAAATTAGAAGTTAGAATAAAGGTTTCGATGTGGATACTTAATTAATTAAGTGGATACTTAATTAATTAAGTAGCTACTTAATTAATTACCAATTATATATGTTGTTATTGTTGTTGTTGTTGTTGATTACTTTTGTGGGGTTTTGATTAATTGTTGATTTGACTTGTTGGCTTTTATATTTTTACAATGTAGCTCCTGAGAAGAGGCAGCGAGTGTGCCCTCTGCCTACAACCAGTTCATAAAGTAATGTAACAGTCGCAACTACACAAGTATATATCATGATTGTGATTAACTTTAATTTGGTTTTAGGGCAAGCTAATATGTATATATTTTGTGCTACTATTAATAGTTATGTAGGGAGGAGATTCACAGGATTAAAACCAATAATCCTGAGATTAGCCACTGAGAGGCGTTCAGCACTGCAGCTAAGAATGTGAGTACATGTACTTGCATATGTGATTAACTTGGGTTTTATAGTTTAATTTCATCAGGTTTTTGTATGCTACTTAATTAATTACCACAACGAAGTTATAGTACGTAGTTGTTCTATCTAAGAGCATACTTGTATATTTTGTATGCTACGAAAGCCTCATAAATACTGAGAATACGATTTTTGACAGTATTATTGAAATGCAATTGATTGAGAAGACTTGGCTTCCGTTATTCGCTCTTCTTCTTGCGAGTTGTGATGTTTAATGTTTCTTTATTTGATCCACAACTTCATAGAGAGCACATAATGATATTGCATTTATAAATTTTATCAGTGTCATACACAGCTTTGTAGATTTCAATGTAGTATAATGTAGCTTAGTGCATTTTAACAGGACAGTTGGATATCAGCAAGTGCACAGCAAAATCGAAATATGATATAAACGCCTTGAGGATATTTTCCAAGCTGGAAGTTTTTATACATCAACAAGATCAATTTGGTAACCTTGTACAAGGTTGGAATCAGTTCGATGCTGACATTATTGAGAAAGAGACGAATCTATCCATTCCAATAGTAGATTTAAACTTTATAGAAATAGAATCAGTTTGATGCTGACATTGTTGAATTTAGATAGCCATAGAGGTATGCGTCTCTAGCAGGTTGCATTTTTTTTCATATTTTATATGAATTACCGTTGTCGAAATTGCTTTTTTGAGTTTTCATTGTCATTGGTGGCTAATAGCTGTGAAAATTGAAAACCTAGTTTTTATGTCTTCCATTTTGAATTTAAGATAACCATTTGATCTACCGGATATTTATTTGTTGATTTTTTATATATATTTATTCAAACCTATGCAATACAACCAGAATTGTACTTTTTAAGTACAGGTTTTAGGCATACACGAGTGGCCACCATGGTAGTTGTCACGGGGCCAATTAAAGAGGGATTTTTTTTTAGAAAATTTCTCACTCAATCGAACCCGTGGTGCCTAAGGGCCACCTTAGTTCAGCACACTAATACTCGAAATAAAGGGACAACAAGCAATTGACAACAAGGAAACGTTTTCACTAGCTCTCAATTGGGAATACAACACTCGAACTCTATGCTTCCCCAAGCTTAGAGCCATTGGCTTTATAGACCAGCCAACAAATAGTTACATAACCAATTAGGACACATGTCATGTGTACATTGATCTATAGACCAGGTAAAACGCCACTCCCTTTGTGGTCAAGGCAGTTACCCAATTGCCTTGCTCCCTTGTTGCCACATCGTTCCATAACCGCCACTATTACAGGGTCAATTGCAACATGCTCCTGGTATTCGGGACTTCCTTGGTCGTGCCTTGATCATGGCTCTTGCCCATGACCAAGGTAGTAACTCAATCGCTTGGAACCGTCTTGACTTGGTCCAGCCACGCCTCGAGGGACGTGGCCCATGTTTCTCTACGGGACATGGACTGCTTGATGGTGCCTGGCCGTGCCCAGGCACCTCGGGTGCTAGTCGAGGCTCGGTCGAGTCCCACCGGCTCGGGGGTTGCCGATGTCATGGTCCGTCCATGGGTCGTGCCTTGGCCTTGCGGCCAAGGCTTCCTCGAGGGTCTTTGCTACTTCGCCCATACCGCCCCAGGGAGAGAACACACCTCTCCCTATAGTAGATGTTAAGCTGTTTCCTCAGCTCCAATAGAAAACATCTCAAAATGAGACCAAATGTATTTTGACTTGTTCAACGCCCAAGTCAAGATTTGTCAACCCTTGCACGTGCCAAAGTGCGACCTTGCTAGTGCCAAGGCGCGACCTTGCTCGTGCCAAAGAATCCGCTAAGTCTTGCCCGTGCCCGCGCTCGTGGCAAGGCACCGTGCCAAGGAGTGCCAAGGCGCCGTGCCAAGGTGTGCCAAGGTTTGCACGCGCTCGTGCCAAGGCGTGCCAAGACGCTGTGCCAAGGAATGCCAATGCGCTCCCGGGCTCGTCCATGCGCGCGCTCGTCCGTCCGTGCGCGTCTATGCGCACTCGTCCGTGCTCGCGCTCGTCCGTGCACGCGTGTTTCGCGTCCAGGCCCGTGCCCATGCACGCGCCCTTGCGCCAAGGCGCGTGCCCATGCGCAAGCCCCTTTACGTATGTGCACTATTCCGCATGTTTACTCGCGATCGAACCTTATGGAACTAGCCGAGCCCTCATGAACTTGGTCATTGGCTATGTTTCTTGCTGCCTAGCCCAGCCTACTCGGGTCACGCTATTGAGCGGCTGACAAACATCCCCCCGCCGAAATGTCCAGCCTACTCAGGTCACGTTATTGAGTGGCTGACAAACATCCCCCCGCCGAAATGTTCGATGCCCTCATCGAACTGCTCGGTTGCTGCCGCTTCTGGTAGTCTGCTATCTCTTTCTCAAACTGCCATAGAGTAGTATCTCGCTCCCAAGTAGGTTCTTCAACATCAACCCACTTTCTCAAGTAAAAGGTTCGCTTGTTTTTCTTGCTTTGGCCAAGCGTCTCGTGGCTTAGGATCTGCTCAATCTCTTCAGCAAACTCCTTTCGTACCAAAGGTGGAGCTCGCCTTGCTGTGCTCCTCTCTGGATCTGCCTAATCAGAGTGGAATGGTTTAAGATAGCTGACATGGAATGTAAGGTATATCTTCAACCTCTTTGGTAGCTTTAGGCGATAAGCCACCCTTCCCACTCGCTTGACTACCTCGAATGGTCATTCGTATCGCTGTATCAGGCCCTTGTGCATATCCTTCTTGTTGAACTTCTTCAATATATGAGGAGTGAGCTTCAACAAGACCAAGTCCTCTTCCTGGAACTCCAAGGGTCTCCTATGCTGGTCAGCATACTTCTTCATCCTCCTGACAGCTTTGGTCAAGCTGTCTTGAGCTGCCTCCCTCAGCTCCTGCTTGCTCCTTGCAAAGCGGTAAGCCGCTGGGCTTGACCCCATCGACTTTGACTTGGCTACCTCATGTGGAGTAACCGGTTGTTGTCCTGTCACCACCTCGAACGGACTCAGCTCTGTAGCTGAGCTTTTGTGAAGGTTATAGCAAAATTGGACTGTGTCGAGTAGATCCACCTAGTTGGACTGACTTGCATTCATGTAGTGTCTGATGTAGTCCTCCAGCAAAGCATTGATTCTCTCGGTTTGCCCATCCGTTTGGGGATGGTTTGCTGTGGAAAACTTCAACTCCGAACCCAATAAATTGAACAGGGCCACCCAAAACCTTCCAGTGAATCGAACATCTCGATCACTAATGATATCCTCCGGTATGCCTCAATATTTCGCCACATGCTTCAGGAACAACTCCGTAGTTAGATCCGCATCACAATTCTTCGGAGCAGCTATGAATGTAGCATACTTCGAGAATCTATCCACCACCACCAGCACGTTGGTCATTCCCTACACCTTAGGAAGACCAGTGATGAAATCCATAGAAATGATTTGGAATGGTCTGTCTGGTACAGGTAGAGACTCCAGCAACCCTGGTGTCCTCTTTCTCTATCTTGTCTAGTTGGCACACAAGACAAGTTCGCACGTACTGATCAATGTCCTCCATCTTAGGCCAAAAGAACGAACGTGATAGAAGGGCATAGGTCCGCTCTATGCCCGGATGCCCAGCCCACTGAGCATCGTGTGTCTCCTGTAAAAGTTGTCGCCTTAGTCCACCAGTACTAGGGACATATGGCGTCCTCCTTTAGCATAAATGACTCCATCTTCGCACCAAAATCTCCGAGTAACTCCCTCGGCCACTAGCTTCATCATTTTCACGCAAGCAGGGTCTTTGCTCGTTTCCTCCTTGATACGAGGCATGAATTCACCTTCCAACCTCACTGCTGCTGCCACCATCTCAGCCACCACCTTGCGACTGAGTGCATCTGGAACTGAGTTGAGTCTCCCGGGCTTATGTTCAAATTGAACATCAAACCCCGCCAAGAAGTCTAACCACCTCGCCTGCTTCTGATTGAGCTTTTTCCGACGCATGAAGTAGGTGATCGCCGCATTGTCGTTATGTACCGCAAAACTGGTTCCCAACAGATAATGCCTCCAAAGGTGGAGGGCATGGATCACAGCCAACATCTCTTTTTCGTGAGCTGGGTACTTCTGCTCCGCGTCCTTCAATTTTCTATTTTCGAAGGCAATGGGGTGTCCCTCCTGGACAAGTACCGCCCCCAATGCCCTGTCTGAGGCGTTTGTGTGTACTTCAAATGGTAAGTCGAAATTTGGTAGTCCCAGAACTGGTTCAGAGGCAATGACCTGCCTCAGCTCCGCCATGGCTTGGTTGCATCGATCCGTCCATGCCCAAGCTCAATCTTTCTTTAACAGATCTGTCAACGGTGCCACTCTCCGTGAGTAGCCCTCCACGAACCGCCGATAGTAATTTGCCAAACCCAGGAATGATCGCAACTCCGCGACCTTCGTGGGGTTTGGCCATTCGATGATAGCCCGCACCTTCTCTTGATCCATCTGTAGTTTGCCCTGGACTACAACATGACCAAGGAAAGAAATTGTTTGCGCAGCAAACTCACATTTCTCCCTTTTCACGTACAAATGGTTAGCCCTCAAGGTAGTTAGAACCATCCGTAAGTGATCCACATGATCTTAGAGGTTCTAACTGTAAATTACAATGTCGTCAAGGTAAACGACAACAAATCGATCGATGAACTCCCTTAGTACATCGTTCATTAAGTTACGGAATGTGGCAGGAGCATTTGTCAAGCCAAATGACATGACTAAGTATTTAAATGAACCATACCTAGTCACCATGGCTGTCTTTGGAACATCACCAGCAGCAATTCGGACCTGATAGTACCCCGACCTCAAGTCCAACTTTGTAAAGTAGGCTGCACTAGATAGCTGATCGAACAAGTCCGCCACCAACAGAATAGGGTACTTGTTCTTCACTATTAACTTGTTCAGCGCCCTGTAATCCATGCACATCCGAACGGATCCGTCGTGCTTCCGCTGGAACAGGACTGGTGCTCCATTGGGTGCCTTAGATGGCTGAATGAATCGAGCATCCAACAGCTCTTGCAACTGCTTCCTTAGCTCCTCCAACTTCTTTGGAGCCATTCTGTAAGGGGCCTGCTCTTGGGGTTTTGAGCCAGGGATCAGCTCAATCTCGTGGTCAATTACCCTTTTTGGGGGTAATTGTTTCGGCAACTCTACCGGCATTACATCACCGAAGTCCTCCAGCACTTCAGTGACTACATCAGGGACCTTTGCCGTCGTTCCTGCCTTAGTCTCCACTAAGGCCGCTAAGAATGTTGGTTCCCCTTTCTCAGTCCATCTTTCACCTGAATGGCTGAAAGATGGGATAACTTTGTACTCTCTTTTCCTGCAATGATGTTAGCCGCAGGAACAAAGCATGGATGGGATTTGTTCATCACAAACAATCCCCTTAAGAATGACATCAGCGCAATACTCCCACATGTAAAAAGTCATTCCATAGGATGACATCGAAATCATCCAAGGGAACCGCCATGAGGCTGATTTTGCCCTCCCAAGATCCAACCTTAAGGTTCAGATCAGTGGCCATACCTTGAATTCGCTTTGCTTCCGAATTCACAGCTTTCATCTGACTGGAGTTTTCAACAAGCTCCAGTCCTAGTTTCTCTACCATATGATCTGCCACGAATGAGTGTGTGGCTCCCGAATGCACCATTGCCAAGACTCGTCTCTGGTTCACCTCAGCATCCACATCAACCCCTCCGAAGGGCCTGTCTTGGCTTGTTGAATGACATTCAACAACTCTAGTGGGTTCATTCGGGGCTTGTCATCATCTTCCGCGATCAAGGCCGAGAGTTTCTCCTTCTTTGGGCAGTCTCGTGCCCTGTGAGGACCATTGCAAATAAAACAGCCCTTACCTGAGGAACTTGATGAGGGCTTCGCGTCTACCTTCGGAGCCGGCTTCGAGCTCACGTGCTTAGGAGGGAAGGACTTTTTCTCGCCCTTCTTATGGTGGTCTTTAGACGGCTTCTTCTCCTTATTCTTTCCCTCGCTCGGGGAAGAACTAGTCTTGAAATCCACAAGACTATCAGCTGCCGCAATCGCCCCAGGCAAGTCTTTCACCCCTTGCTTCCTTAACTCGGATTGAGCCCATGAGTGCAATCCCGTAGTGAAGTTAAAGAGTTTGTCCTCCTCTGACATGTTTTTGATGTCCAGCAAGAGAGAGGAAAACTCCTTAACATAGTCTCGAACCGATCCCGTCTGCTTGAGCTTGCGCAAGGCCTCCCGCGCTTGCCAAACCGCATTGTTAGGAAGGAATTGATCTTTCAATTCCCTCTTGAGCACTTCCCAATCCACAATCTTGGGTTTGCCCGAAGTCGCATCATCATCCACTCTGGTTCTTCACTAGAGCTTCGCATCACCCTCAAGGTACATAGAGGTCGAGATGACCTTATGACTCTCCTCCGTCCCAGCAGTAGCGAAGTCCTGCTCCATGTCCCAAAGGAAATTCTCAAGCTCATTCGCGCTCCGCTTGCCTGAGAAATTCTTTTGGTTTTGGACATCACTGCAACGGCAACCTCCGAGGATTCGCCTACGGCTCGCTTGAGCAGATTCACCTCCATAGCCATCGTCGAGGATGTTTCAGTGGTAAGCTCTCCCACCGAACGCGTATCTGCTACAAGCTCCTCAAATCTCGTTTCCCACATAGCTATTATGGCTTATTGTGACTCTCCCTAGTCACCAATGAAGCCGCCAACATCTCCAAGTCTTCAATACGTTGTGACATCGTTGAAGACTTCGCATGTTCTGCCGGGGTAGACATCGTCGCCATCAGGTGTTCTAAGTGAGCTACCCTCTCACTTAGATCGCTCGCTGCTCGGGTCGCCATCGTCTCAGAACGAGGCTCTGATACCAATTGTCACGGGGCCAATTAAAGAGGGATTTTTTTCTAGAAAATTTTTCTCACTCAATCGAACCCGTGGTGCCTAAGGGCCACCTTAGTTCAGCACACCAATACTGGAATTAAAGGGACAATAAGCAATTGGCAACAAGGAAACGTTTTCACTAGCTCTCAAATGGGAATACAACACTGGAACTCTATGCTTCCCTAAACTTAGAGCCCTTGGCTTTATAGACCAGCCAATAGGTAGTTACATAACCAACTAGGACACACGTCCAGTGTACATTGATCCATAGACCAGGTAAAACGCCACTCCTTTTGTGGTCAAGGCAGTTACCCAACTGCCTTGCTCCCTTGCTGCCAAATCGTTCCATAACCGCCACCATTACAGGGTCAATTGCACATGCTCCTGATATTTGGGACTTTCTTGGTCGTGCCTTGATCATGGCTCCTGCCCATGACCAAAGTAGTTACTCAACCGCTTGGAACCATCTTGACTTGGTCCAGCCACGCCTTAATGGACGTGGCTCATGTTTCTCTACGGGATAAGGACTTCTTGATGGTGCCTGGCCGTCGGGGCTCGGTCGAGTCCCACCGGCTCGGGGGTGGCCGATGCCATGGTCCGTCCATGGGTCGTGCCTTGGCATTGCGCCCAAGGCTTGCTCGAGGGTCCTTGCTACTTAAGCCCATGCCGCCCCAGGGAGAGAGCACACCTCTCCCTATAGTAGATGTTAAGTCGTTTCCTCAGCTCCAATAGAAAACATCTCAAAATGAGACCAAGCGTACTTTGACTTGGTGAACGCCCAAGTCAAGATTTGTCAACCCTTGCACGTGCCAAGGTGCGACCTTGCTAGTGCCAAGGCGCGACCTTGCTCATGCCAAAGAATCTGCTAAGTCTTGCCCGTGCCCGCGCTCGTGCCAAGGCGTGCCAAGGCGTCGTGCCAAGGAATGCCAAAGCGCTCCCGCGCTCGTCTATGCGAGCTTGTCCATGCGTGCGCGCCCATGCGCGCTCGTCGTGAGCGCCCGTGCGCTCGTCCGTGAGCGCCCATGCTCGCTCGTCCATGCGCGCGCTCGTCCGTGCGCGCGCGTGTTTCGCGTTGGGCTGTGCCCATGCACGCGCCCTTGCTCCAAGGCGCGTGCCCAGGCGCAAACCCCTTTACGCCTGTGCACTATTCCGCATGTTTACTCGCGACCGAACCTTATGGAACCAGCCGAGCCTTCCTGAATTCAGTCATTGGCTAGGTTTCTTGCTGCCTAGCCCAGCCTACTCGGGTCACGCTATTGAGGGGCTGACAGTAGGTATGAAACCATGCCTAGTGAAATATGTACGAGGCATGAGTGAAATAGTGGAGATGTTTTTGAAGCTGTAATTATCGATCCATCCCTCAAAATATACTGCTAAATGCTGTTTGATTCATTTCATGTCTTTGATGCCATATATCTTTTGCCTTTTCAAATTGATTATCCGTATTGCTAGCTACACATGATATACTTAAAAGTATTTTATTTGTTCGTCTGATTTTTTAAAATTGCTCCAATGTGATCGTTAAGTTTTTAAAGCAACAGTCGAAAGTCTATCCTTCTTTTTTTGCTAATGTTCAGTTAATCATGTTAACTATTGTTCTGTTCAATCTTATAGATGACTAGTTGGCCGATTCAATTATATATGGCAATGGGCAGGCTTAATCGACGAAGTATTATCATTTATGGCGGAACTATTAAGGTGAGGTGTTGATTAATTAATTGTTTCGATATATGTGATTTTGATCTTGCATATAATTTTTTTATCTTGCACGTAAAATCTCTATTAATTGCTTTAATTAATACATACCCATTTGTCCTGTTTGATTTTGTGATATATGTTAATTAATGTGTGCCTGCATTTTTAATCATACAGTCATAAGCATTGTAAATTATAGGGTTGGTGTTCAAACTCACTAAACGAGTAAAAGCATTGTAAACAACACTAGAACAATTTCGATATTTAATAGAGGTTTTTAAACCCCTATTAAAGGGGGGCGTTATTAAATGACACCTAATTGATATGAGTTTTAAAAACCTTTATGTAATACATGTATTAAAAATTAAAACATAACATATTTTCACATGACATTTAATAACACTCTATTTAATAAGAGTTTTAAAACCTCTATTAAAGGTAACAAAATGTTCTAGTGCAAGTAGATTTTATGTTGAATGAATCACTGATGTTTTTCCATGTGCTTGTTTCCAGATATGTTACTGTTGAAGGAATCACGGATGTTCTTGAGGTTCTTGCTTCCCTTCTTCTTGTTTAAGGAATCATTGTTGTTCAAGATTCAATCTTTGTTTGATTTTCAATCATTTTAGCGGGTTTCGTGAAATGTGTGGCTATCGATTTGTTGTTTTATTGATTGGCTGTAGAACACTGCAAATTTTTTGATGGAATAATAATATTGCGAGTGGAATGTAGATTTGTATATTTTCAATTGAAAATGGAAATGGAAATTAATTCTGGACATTTTCAGCTATTATTTTTTTAAAATTACATTTTATAGGGGTTTGAAACCCCTATATAAGCCTTTGACGATAATATAGAGGTTTCAAACCCCTATGAAATCACTACAATTGATAGGGGTTTGAAACCTCTATGTAAGCCTCTGAAGATATTATAGAGGTTTCAAACCCCTATGAAATAGTTAAGATTTGATAGATGTTTGAAATCCTTATTTAAGCTTTGAAGATACGATACCGCCTTAAAAGATAACACTTTTCATAGAGGTCAAAAACCTATATGAAAAGTCTTTGATAGAGGTTCAAAACCTCTATCAAAAGTTAAATTTGTTCTAGTGTGTGTAGGAGGATCGACGTACAAGACAAGTTGGGCACACACCAATTGATCTAATTAGAGGTTTTAATCTATATCTAATTATTATTCGGTAGTTTCATATGAATATTGGGAGTTTACTTTTTTGTTGGAGTTTAGATTAGATAGTTTCTTTTTTCAAAAAGTTTCTCAAATTAAGTGATTTTTGCTTTTTTAGAAAATTTTAATTAATATGTGCTAAAATAAGAAGTTCCCTTGTTTTTTCTAGGGGAAGGAGTCATTCTTAGAATTAGGTGTTATTATGTAATATTTTTTTAGGAATTTTAATTCAGTTATAATTTGTCCATCAATGTGTCTATTTTTGTGTCATATTCAAAGTTGCTATTTAATTTTTTACCGGCCTTTATATAAAGGCTCTATTAACATTTGTAATAGGTAGATTATTTTTTATTAATAAAGAACTTAATTTTTTTTTAGAGAATTAAGGTTTTAATTCTCAAGGCCCTAAATTGATTTTTTGTGCGTTTTGATTAATAAATTTGGAAGAATTTCGCTGCATCAAATGCTCTTAATCTATATGATTGTCGATGGGCTAACCAACCGAGTAGATTTACATATTGGTGTTGTAGCGGGGAATCAGTTGCTACGGCAAAAGAGAAGTACAAGCATTCTATATATGTTATCTAGCTTATGATTTCTTATAAAAAAAAATCTAGTTTAGGATTTGTTGCTTTTAAGGTTGCTATGTCATCTAGCTTAGGTTTCTTAACAAAACTTGAATTTAACTTGAGGATGAATGCGCATCTAGAGGATTGTAAGGAGCTTTTTTGATAATTTAATAAAGAATATTAGGGTAATTAATGATTGTCGGTCGCTTGATGACGCATGAGCTAACAAATTTTTTATGTGATCAATAGTGTGTATCAAACCTCATTTACTTAGCTATACTCAATGATTCTTCTTAACAATGTCACATTTTTTTATTGGTTCTTAGAGCTTGGGAGTTATGACATGTATGTTCAATTTAACTATACATCCATCATATATATGAATGTGATCAAAAGTGATCTCCATTACAAATTCTTTGATAGTTTGGACTAGTGTGAGATTACTTTTGAAGTAATTTTTTTTTTTTGATACTCTTTTGTTGTTACTCTTTTACAACTTCAACAAGATTTTTTGGTTATCATGAATAGAACAATATTATTTATCGGAAGACCTCAACAATTTCTAAACAAATGTTTATATTTGATAGTATGACGTTTCATTACCATCCTAGTTTGGTTTACATTTTAAAATGTTATACTTTTTATTGTATTTATTTCGACTGATTTACTTTTAATTACATGTTTATTCACTTAAAACATGCTCTATGTACAGGGAGGAATTTAGATTTTGAAGTCATTTTAGTTAGCATTAAGTTAAATATGTTAAGGTATATCACTTCACCTTTATGCAGTTATTCTCTCATTTTTTTCAATCCATTTGCAATGCTTCCTTCTTATTTCTTTTTACCTCACAATAATGCATGGTAGGTTACATTGAAGGACTTGAAAAGACTTTAAAGAAGCGCATGGATGATGCATGTGATCAAATAAATTCTTTCTTTTTTGTATGATGACATGGAGGGCTTGGTTTACTTTTTGTACATTTAATTTGTATGTAAAGTTATATTAATTTTTTTCTTTTTGCTATGGTCTACAAATTATCATATTTATTATTAACTTGACTTTTTAGTATATGTTTTTACTAGTACATATGGAGTACAAATGTACAAATGTGTTCATTGAATATTTTAATTGTTATTGCAATTGAAAAGCAGGCATAGAGTATGCAGTAAAAAAAAATCATATTATGCTCTCCTACCCTTTAAAAGAATAAAAAGAAACAACAACGTTCGTTTGTTGTTGTTAATACGCAAACCGTTGACATAAGTATACTAAAACTAACTTAGTCATATATCAATACGGTGATGGTCGATGAACATTGTTAAATCTTTAAGAGAAAAAATAACAAATAATGTGCAGTAGTTGTGTTTACCGAGTTAGCAGTAGTGTTACACAACATGCTATGGATTATAGACAACTGTTTTTAACTCGTTTTGACAATTGGCAATTAGCATAGTTGAAAGGCAAGAATTTTCCACCACTTCTTGATACACCACCTTTTTTTGAACGTTATCAAAACATTTTGACAATGTTCAATTGATATTGTCCTAGACCATTTTTCTTGTAGTGCATCCCTGCAGAACCAATTTATGACATGTCTACTGACAATAAGGAAGACGAAATCGTGATCAGAGATGTTAGTATGACATTAGTTTTGAGGCATTCTTATATGACCCTAAAATTAGATATTGATGATTAATGATTACAGAATAACATTTTTCAATCCAAGTGCACAATCTTGGGCAAAGTTTGCAAATTCATGATTGTCACGGGTAGTTGTGAGAACATCATCTCTGTTGAAGCAGTTTAGAATTTAGGGCTAGTAACTGATAAGCATCCTAACCCTGACAAATTGTCATGGCTGAAAAGGGCGGTGAAATAACAATTCCAAAACGCGCTTTGGTGACTTTCTCTATTAGTACCAAGTATAAAGATTATGTTTAGTATGATGTTGTTGCTATGGATGCGTGTCATTTTTTGTTGGGGTGTTTGTGGAAATTTGATAGAGGAGTTACGTAGGATAGAAAGATCAATAAGTACACTCTAATGTTTGAAATGGTGTAGATTGTTCTAGTGCCTACGAAATGTTTAAATGATGAAAAGCCAGCGAAAGAGAGTAGCAACTTGTTGACACTGACCAGATTTGAACCAGAGTTGCATGATTCAGAGGGGGTTTATGTGCTAGTTGGAAAGGAAGTGAGTAATGATGTCATGTTCCTACAGGTAACGGCATCTATAATGGCAGAGTTTTTTGATGTCTTTCCCGATGACTTGCTCAATGGATTGCCTTCATTACAAGACATCGAATATCATATTAACCTTAAGCTTGGTGCAGCTTTTCCCAATAGGCTACCTTATCGAATGAGTTTTTCTCAACATGAAGAATTGCATCGACAAATTGTAGAGTTACTGTTAAAGGGCTTTATTCGTGAAAGCATAAGCCCGTATGCAGTTCCAGCAATCCTGACTCCTAAGATATATGGCTCTGGTGGATGTGTGTTGATAGTAGAGCAGTCTATAAAATTACAGTCAGGTATCGTTTCCCTACTCCCTGCCTAGATGAATTACTTGATTAGTTGAGTGAAACTAAAGTGTTAACAAAACTAGACTTAAAAAATGGGTGCCACCAGATTCGTGTTAGGATTGGAGATGGGTGGAAAACTGCTTTTAAAACTCGGGAGGGTTACATGAGTGGCTAGTGATGTCATTCAAGTTGTCCAACGCACCTAGCATTTTCGTGAGAGTCACGAATCAGAGTTTGAAGTCTTCAATAAGCAAATGTATAGTTGTGTATTTCGATGATATTTTGATTTATAGTGCTAACCAAGATGAACACCCTGATCATTTGCGATGTTCTCACTATTTTACGCAGGGAGAAGTTTCATGCTACTACAAAGAAAATCTCGTTTGTGACGCCCAAAGTTTTATTTTTGGTTTATGCAATCTTTAGGGATGGCCTGTAGGTGGATGAGTCAAAAATGGGAGCAGTGGGAAATTGGCTTAGACCTAGTACCGCAAATGAGATCTGCAGTTTTCATGGATTAGCTTCCTTCTATTGGCAGTTCATTCTAAATTTCAACAATATTATGGCACATTTATAGATTGTGTGATGGATGCAAAGTTTGTGTGGAGTGATGAGGCAAATAAGGCCTTTCGGCTTATTAAAGTGTAGCTCACTACTGCACCTGTATTAGTGTTTCTACACTTTCATCCCCCTTTTGAGTTGCATTGCGACGCATCTAAAGTGAGCATCAAAAGTGTTCTAAGTTAGAATAGTAGGCATATGGAATATATCAATGAAGATTTTTCTAAGGGCTAAGTTGCGCTACAATACATACGATGTGGGTTTTTATGTTGTGGTGCAAGCAGTCAAACATTGGCACCACTACATCTTCCATCTAAAGTTTGTGTTGTTTACTGATCATGATGCTCGAGACATTTGTACGGGAAAGATATGGTTTTGGCTAGGCATATTTCGTGGGTGGCACACTTGATTGTAGCATTTTACTTTTGTGGTAAAATACAAATCTAGTGTGACAAATAAGGTGGTTGATGATTTAAGTAGAAGAAAAATTCTATTGAGTCCAATGACTGTGAAGGTACCTGGCTTTTCATCTTTTTTTGACTTATTTGACACTGATCCATTTTTTGCTGGTAATTTGGTAAGTAGTGCTGAACGTACAGATTATGCACTACATGATAGGTTTCTATTATAAGGCAACCAAATTTATCTTCCTGATTGTAGTTTAAGATTGCAAATCATTAAGGAACCATAGTGAGGGTCATGTGGGTCGTGACAGAACTTTGCAATTAGTTACATCTTCCTATTTTTAGCATACCATTCACAAAGAGGTGGAGAAATATGTGCAACATTACCAAATGTGTCAAGTTTCAAGATGTACATCAATTAATGTTGGTTTTTATATGCCACTGGTAGTTCCAGAGCATCCATCGGTTGAACTTAGCATGTATTTCATGTTTGATTGCCTAGAACCCAATGGGGTCATGATTTTATTTATGTGGTGGTCGATAATTTTTCTACGATGGTTCATTTTATTCCTTCCAAGAATACTACAGATGTTGCGAATGTTGCTCGATTGTTTTTTTAGGAAGTTTATAGACAACATGGATTACCTACTTCGATTGTGTCATATCGAGATACTTGGTTCCTTAGTCATTTTTGGCAAAGTTTGCGGAACATGATGAACACACAGTTGAAACTTAGTAATGCTTATCATCCGCAAACGGATGGGCAAGGCAAAACTTGCAAACAACCATGCTATTAACGGGCGTTCGGGATTTAGTCCTCTTCAAACTGTTTATTACTTACTTCCTCGGGGTCCCCTTGATTTACTGCCATTGTGAAGTAAAATGAGGTTACATGGAAAAGCATAAGACTTTGTGAGTTGTTTGCGGGATATTCATCAAACTGTTAGAGATAGTTTGCATGAGGCTAATGAAAAGTACATGAAATTTGCAAATCAGAATAGACGTCAAGTGGAGTTCGATCTTAGTGACTTTGTTTCGGCAGTCCTTACAAAGGATCATTTATATGTTGGTGATTACAATAAGCTTTTCGGAAGAAAGATTGGTTTAGTAGAAATTATTGAGAAGATTAGTCCTAATGTCTACTGATTGAAGTTACCGATTCATATTCGTACAACTAATGTGTTTAAAGTCAAACATTTAGTTTCTTTTTTATGGAGATACATCAAAAGGTGAAGATTCGAGGGCGAAATCAGCCCACCCTGGGGAGAATGATGTAGTCCAAGAAGTGGCAAATATTTTCTTGAAAAAGTTTGATCGAAATATGTTTTTTTCACTTTTGGAAGCTTTGAACAAGGAGTTTTGGGGTTGCGAGGACATGGGTATATTGAAAACGACGTGGTGATCACTACATATAGTTTTACTATGATAATGATGTTTTCTGGCCAAATTCCTTTCTTTAGCATCTGAAATCACGAATTTACTATTTTTGGAAAGTTTTAGTTCTGTTAAAACTTTTGGTATGAGTTTTTGTTTTTGACGCCATTTGCAACATTGAGTTTCTTATTTCGTCTAGTTTATGTAGATCACATAATCGACCAACTAAAACAAAATTTAAGGCAAGATCGAGGACACAATAATTGTTAAGAAGAGTAAGGGTATATGTAGAGACAAAGGCTATTGGTGTTAGGGTTCTATTTCTAGGAGATTGCAAATCTCCACGCATGGCATTTTTTCCATTTTTTTTCTCGCTTTGTCTACTTATTTAGATGCCAATTGGGCTGGTGATCCGACTGATCATAGATCCACTAGTGGTTATTGTTTTTTATTGGATACCTCACTAATATTATGGCAAAGCAAGAAACAATCAGTCATTCGCACTCCAGTACAGAATCTGAATATTGGGCACTTGCTGACACCACTTCTGAACTACTTTGGATATGTTGGTTACTTAAAGATATGGTTCTCACTCATTCATCCGCTACTCTTCTACAACCAGATTGCTCATAATGATGTTTTTCATGAGCCCCAAAAACATATAGAGAATGATTGTCACTTTTTTCATCAATACCTCATCTAAGGCACACTTAAACTCCATTCAATTTCTTCCTTTGATTAGAAAATGGACATATTCACCAAAGCTCATCTACCAGTGTTGTTTCATGACTTGATTGGCAAACTCAAGTTGATATCTGCAAAACCATCTTGAGTTTAAGAGATGGTGTTAAGATTTGTTCTGATTTTTACTGTTAGAACTGTCATGATCGACATGATCAATTGACGATCCTTATCTTCATTTATACCTTCCTTTTAGATGTATATACTCATGTGTATTGTACTTAACAGCTAAATGAATAAGATTGACTTTTCTTCATAAAGCAACATGTTAAGACATTTCAAGTACGAGTAATGGACATATAACTTCCATGTGTGGCATGAATAGAAGAAAGAGATTGAGTGTGTTTGCTATTAGAGATGATACAACTAAGAAGTCATATGATTACAACATCCTAAATTAAGAAACCAAGATTTACCTATCGTAACTGATAAGGCGGCGGCTTTAGGGGATATCACTTATTTGAGAAGTGCTTCTATTTCACTCAAAGGAATAGAAAGAAAGGAAGTTGACCTATCAGTGACAATAGCAACAACAGAAGAATTAGTCTTGGATGTAGACTTTAATATACTTGTGGGACGAGGAGGATGAGTTGGACAGGTCAGCACTATATGGCCATGTTTATGGCAACATCTACACTCAATAGTAGGACAATAAGTAAACTAATGCGCGCAAAATGTGTCAATAAAACATAATTCTTAGACTAACTATTTTGTATATAGTGGTAAAGGGTCGATCCCACAGAGATTGGTAATCTTTCTAAGGTTCTAAAATAAACGGAAAAGGATGATTGAGAGTGAATATTGAGAGAACTCAAAAAAACATGAAATTGGAAATATTTTGTAAAGAAATCAATCGAGAAAAGTAACCTAGACCTTCGATATCTCGAATTTCCCCAATTTTCATAATCAACACTATGGTCATCAATCTATATAAAACATGCACTTCAAAAGTATTCTAGAGTAGCTATAAAACTAAGCGTGCACCCGATTCCTCGTTTTCCTCTAGTCGATAGCCAAGGTACGATCGTTGACTACTCCTTTAGTCAAATGTATAACCATATACTCAAGCAAATTAGGTTTAACACGATTATCAGAATGGGGTTTGTGAAAACACTAAACTTAGACAACCAGATCGATAGTGCGTCGAAATTTAGCCTAAATCCATAAGGTACTTGATCAGTCCCAAAAAGGTTGAATCAATTGGTATGGTCAATTGCCACATGCGTGGTCTTCTTGTATAAGTACGGATACGTATGACTCATTAGCAATAAATCAATGTTTAGATCAAATTTTAACCCTAATTGATCAAGTAATATAAGAGAGAATAAAACACCAAAGAAAAGCAATTAAATTAAATTAAATCTCATATAGAGTTGATGCCAAAAGAGTTGTTTGATCCACCTTCAATCAAGATTAATGAAGATTAGCCGACTTGATGATGGAAAACCTTAAAATCTTCAAGTTCTTTTGTCAACAAAGAATGAGAACAATGATTTCCTGAGCTTCTATTTATATCAAACCTAAAAAATCTATTACAAAATGAAATTCCTAAAAATATGGACTAAAAATTGGGTTTCCTTTTCTAGGCCGCAGGTCAGGCCGTGGGCATAAATCTTACAACATGAGCTACGACCTAGAATTCGGTTGCATGCTGTAAAGCGTGAAACGAGTTCGTGAAGCTTGGATTCCACACTGTGGCCTTGGACTTACAACTTGAGTGGCGGCCTAGACCGCTGGTCCACTTGATATTACTAAGTGGAGCATGATTCCATGCCATGAGTGAATATAAAACATGAGTGGCAGCTTGGATCACTATTTTCTTCTTTTCTTGGATTGCCATAACCAATTTTTCTAGTATTTGCACTAATCCTTCATTTTGAATCTTGACACCTGTAAATCACACAAATGAGAGATTGTTATCACTAAATAGAGATTTATGATTCAAAATCACACTGAACACTATATATTATAATATATAATGGTACACTTATCACAAACTCATGAGTTTTGCTTTTACGATTCCTACAAAATGAAAATTCAAACTTTGACTGTAATGGAGTAATTCCAAGAACCACATCTGATGAGGAAGATGGTTTAATCAAATTAAGCATACTTTCTTCAAATAAAACTTTTTTGAAAGCTGCATCAAAAAATGGTAAAGGATCACGATGCAATAAAGCTGCACGGACCGATTCATACTTAGGATGAAGAGCTATGGGAACTCGAATGAGATGAAGTTGGTCCTGTATGATTTTCACTTGTTGCAATTGGTTCTAGATTGATCGAATAAGAGCTAGAAAACTATTAAATGATTGACGAGGTTCATGCTTCAAAGTATTGAGGTTAGTGAACAACTAATAATATTGTGCCAAATCAGAAAACTTGTATCTATCAGAAAAGAAATCCTAAATTTCTTTTGCGGTATTAAACTCAACAAACTAAATATTAATAGAGTGAGTAGTGATACTACTGAACTAAGTGATTATCTTATGATTCTTACTCTCCCATTCTTCATTGTTAGTTTCTGAATGGAATAAGTTTATTGTTTAATGATCTTGTGTACAAGGTAATCTATATATACGCGTACAAGGCGTAGAATACAAAAGAAAGTGCAATCACAAATGGAAACTATTAATTACACGAGATACTACTTTCCTTAACTGCTGAATATATTATTGAGTTGTCATAACTACCAGTTTCCTTAACTGACCAGTTTCCTTAACACCCTCCCTCAAACTCAAGATGGATTCGTAGAAATCAACTTGAGTTTGTTTACCAAGGCATGAAAGTGACCCCAGAAGATGAGCTTTAGTAAAGATATCAGTCGTCTGATTGGAGGAGGAAACAGAGGAAAGCTAAAGAGTGCCCTGAACCAGATGCTGAAGGATGAAGTGACAATCATTATCAATATGCTTTGTTCTCTCATGAAAAACATCATTATGTGCAATTTGGATCGCACTTTGATTGTCACAATGCAGGATGGTAGCAGAATCATGTGTAACCCCCATATCTTCAAGTAACCATCGAAGCCAAAGTAATTCAGAGGTGGCATCAGCGAGAGCTCGATACTCCGATTCGGTGCTATAGCGAGATGATACTGTTTGTTTCTTGTTTCGCAAGGATATTAATGAGTTGCCCAATAAGAAACAGTAACCAGTGGTGGAACGTCGGTCGGCAGGATCACCCGCCCAATCTGCATTTGAGTAACCCGATAATACCACTGGAGATTGTTAGAGAAGTGGAGTCCATGAAATAGGGTGCCTTTCACGTATCGAAGGATGCGAAGAACAGCAGTGAAGTGAGTAGTACGAGGGGCTGACATGAATTGACTGATAACATGCACCGCGTAAGCAATGTCCGGACGACTAACAGTAAGATAAACCAAACTCCCCACAAGCTGATGATATAAGGTAGGATCTGAAAGAATTGTATCATCTGACGGAGTCAGCTTGACATTCGTGTTTAATGGGTGGATGCAATATCAGTATCCGTGATGACAGAACGAGAGAGCAAATCAGATGCATATTTTGCTTGTGAAAGATAATACCCATCAGAAGTAGAATTGACTTCAAGACCGAGAAAGTAGCTCAAATTACCCAAGTCTTTCATCTCAAAGTGGCTTTTGAGATATTGTTGTAAGTCATAAATCCTAGTTGAGTCATCCCCGGTGATGATCATGTCATCGACATAAAGTAGGAGCATAACCATGCCTATGTCAGTTCGTCAGGTAAACAGTGCAGAATCATGAAGACTTGACTGAAAGCCAAACTGTGTAATAATGGAACTGAACTTGGCAAACCAGGCACGGGGAGCCTGTTTAAGCCCATATAATGTGCGACGGAGAATGCAAACTTTTTTTGGAGGATGAGAATAGCCAGAAGGTGGAGACATATAAACCTCTTCTGCAAGATCACCGTTCAGAAAGGCATTTTTAACATCCATTTGAAACAAAGGCCAATGTCGAACAACTGCTATAACAAGTAAACTTCGAATAGAGCTCAGGCAGGCTACAAGAGCAAACGTTTCTTCATAGTCAATGTCGTATTCTTGCGCGTAACCTTTAGCAACCAAACTAGCCTTATACCGCTCAATAGAGCCATCAGAGCGAGTTTTTATTTTGTAAATCCACTTGCATCCAATCGGAGTTTTGCCAGAGGGTAGCTCCACTAAGTCCCAAATACGAGTCTTCTCTAGTGCACTCAGTTTTTCTGTCATTGCTTGCTGCCACAAAGGGTCAGAACTAGCCTCTCGATAGGAAGATGGCTCATGTAAAGAAGAAATAGCAGAGAAACAATGATAATCTTAGAGATAAGGAGGAGGTTCAGATACCCGTGCAGACCGGCGAGGTGGGACTGGTGCAGGAACAAGAGTATCAGAGGGGGCAGATTCTTCGATGACGGGTGCGGGAACGGTAGCACGATCATTGAGCTCATCTGACATACCTGCAGTAGGAGATGAGAAAAGCTCGATAGAGGGTAGTGAAAAATAGTTGAGGACAGTATAGCGAACTATCGAATTTGGATAGGGTAGAGAACATTGTATTTTCCCAAAAAGTGACATGGGTGGAGATGCGTAATCTCTTAGAAAGAGGATCCCAACACCTATAGCCCTTATGTTCAGTTACATACCGGAAGAAACAACATAGACGAGCACGCGATTCAAGTTTGGTATGTTTAGGGGGGTTAAGAAGAACGAAACATGCACAACTAAGTACCCGAAGATGAGAATAGTCCAGTAGTGTACCATACAATCGTTCATAAGGAGAGATGTTCTTTAACACTGATGTAGGAAGTCGATTAATGGTAAAGACACAATTTAAAGCAGCTTCACCCTAAAACTTTTCAGGACAAGACGTAGAGAAAAGTTGGGCTCGGACAGAATCTAGGATATGTCGATGTTTTCTTTCAGCTTGACCATTTTGTTGAGAAGTATACGGGCAGGAACGTTGAACAATGGTACCTTGCTGTTTAAGAAACTAAAGAAGCATGGATTCACGGTATTTTAAAGCATTGTCAGTACGAAGAATTTTGATTGTACGTGCAAATTGAGTTTTGACCATATTAGCAAACTCAATATATGTTTGACATATTTTAGATCGATGCTTTAGAAAATATATCCAAGTGAATCTGGAATAGTCATCAATGAACAATACAAAGTATCGATAACCATTCACAGTGGAAGTACGTGCAGGACCTCAAACATCAGAATGAACTAACCCAAACAGAGTATTATTGATGGACTCGTTAAGACTGAAGGAAGAAGCAGGTTGTTTTGCTAATTGATAATGCACACAATCAAAAGACTCAAATTTAGAAATACCCAATGACCTACTGGATACAAGAGTACAGAGTTTACTGGTAGATGTATGACCAAGATGAAGGTGCCACGATAGACTGCGGGGGTGGAAATCGCTCCAGAAATTTATTTGACGGCAGTCATGTGAAGTGACGTGAGCTTAAATAATCATCCTACTTTAATCGTCGTTCCCAGAATCTGACCCGTTTGAATGTCCTGTACCTGACAACCAGTGGGAGAAAATAAAACAGTCAAGCCTTAGTCACATAATTGACTAACATAAATTAAGTTCAGAGTGAGGTTGGGGACGCAATGGGTGTCTGGGAGATTCAAACTATGGTTGGACACGGTTCCTGAGTGGGTAACAAACATGGAGCTACCATTTGCAGTTTGAATTCTCAAGGAATGTGCGAAGGACTACTGTAAGATAATAGAGATAGATTTGGTGTCATATGATTACAACACCCATAATCAAAGAACCATTGATTACCTGAGGTTACAGATAGGGCAGTGGATTGGGTAGGTATCACTTGTTTGATGATCGCTTTTAGGTCACTTATAGAGAACATCGGAGAGGGTGGTGGCCCATTAGGTACAGTAGCAGCAGCAACAGAAGAACCAGTGTTAGAGACAGATGCAGACTTAGGTGTGCCTTTGGGACGAGATCGTTTATTTGGGCAGCTCTGCACTATGTGACCGCGTTCATGACAGTATCGACACTCAATTCTAGGACAGTTGACAAACGAATGTCCCATTTTCCTGTAGTTCTTACAAGGGTAGGTGATTGATTTATGCCATAATTGAGTAGTTGCGAGGGCCACTTCTGATGAAGGGGCAGAGTTGACCAAACTAAGCCGAGTTTCTTCAAACAAGATTTCTTTTACAACTGCATCAAGAGAAGGTAGTGGATCGCGATGCAGGAGGGCCGCACGGACTGATTCATATTTAGGGCGAAGAGCCATGAGAACTTGGATGAGATGAAGGTGGTATTTGCTGATTTCAGCCTATTGTAATTGGTTCCATATTGGTTGAATGAGTACTAAAAATTCATTGATAGACTGACCAGCTTCTTGTTTCAAACTGTTCAAGGTGGTGAACAATTGATAATAGTGTGCCAAACCAGAAGTTTTGTATCTAACGGCCAAAAAATCCCAAATTTCTTTAGCCGTCTCAAAATCAATAAACTGAATATGAATAGAGGGAGTAGATGTGTTACAGAACCAGGTGATGATCTGATGATTCTTATTGTCCCAGTCGTCAAGTCGGTTAAGAAACTTGGTTTGTGCCTCCGTGGCATCCTTTTCTGGTTTTGAGTTGTCTCCCGTAACAATTCTCCAAATTTTTCGACCAATTAAAAAACTTTTAATTTGTTGGGACCAAAGTAAGTAATTTGTACCATCAAGAATCATGGAGATAGGCTATGAGACTTCAATTTTCTCCATCAAATAAGAAACTTGTCCGATTGTCAGATGACAGATTTGGTGCGCGGGTGACGGCACCTTCCTGGTCTGAGAAGTTTGTGCCTGTAACCTCTGATGAAGAAACTTTACAGTAACAGTGCCTTTTCTCTAAACCAGATTTTGATTTCCTCCAATTATTAAGCCAATTTCAAGATGTTAGTGACACACTATTTTGAACGGGGTGCAGGTGCGGAACGGCGGCGTGCAGCCGCGGCCGACAGGTCTGGTGTTGGCGGTGACGGCGGCATCGGCGGATCAACGACGGTATTAGCGGCGGTAACAGCTGTGGACTAAGGACGGCCGATCTATTCGCCAGATTGCGACGACACGGTGGGTGCGGCGGCAAGGGCGTAGATCGGGATGCAGCGGCGGCGGTAACACGAGCAGCGGCGACGCAGCTGTAGACTTGGGACGGTAGGAAGGTTTGGCGGAGATCGGGATCCGACCGGCTGAGACAATCGCGAAGAGCAGGGATAGCGAAGGTCGCAGTGGCGGTAACGGTGAGGCAGATCGGCGGATCCGCGACCAATCGGACGACAGACTGGTCTCCTCCTCGTCTTCTTCGGGCAGCGGTGAACCAGGGTCCTGGTTCTTCGGCGAGGGCGCGGTTTTGAGAAGATGATCAGAGACGCGTAGGACAGCGTGTGCGAGGCGATTGAGGCGGCCGATGGCGGATCTGCGGCGATCAAGTGAAGGCGGCGGATCTGCGACGGATCTTGTGTGGCAGAGCGTTAGAGTAGGTGCGGTTGTCCTCTGATGCAGCGGCTGGTGTGGACTGCCTCCCCGGACTGGTGTGAGCAGCGTGGTCGTCAAATGAGCAGCGGCGGCGAGGACCGGCGGCGGAAGCAGACGGTGGTGGCGGAAGCAGACGGTGGTGGCGGCAGAGACACCCCGAGAGGTCGGAGATGGTGGTGGTGGTGGTTGCTAGTGCGTGAGGGCTGGGCAGTGTTGTGTCTCACACAACCAGAGAGGTCAAAGTGTTGTGTCTCACACAACCAGAGAGGTCAGAGTCGTGTCTCGCACAACCAGAGAGGACAAAGTTGTGTCTCGCACAACCAAAGAGACCCACAATTAGGGCTCTGATACAATGTTAGTTTCTTAATGGAATAAGTTTATTGTGAAATTATTTTGTGTACAAGGTAATCTATATATACACGTACAAGGCGTAAAATACAAAAGGAAAATGCAATCACAAATGGAAACTATTAATTACACGAGATACTACTTTCCTTAACTACAGAATATATTATTGAGTTGCCATAACTAGTAGTTTCCTTAACTGACTAGTTTTCTTAACATTCAACACGGTTGAAAAATTTGTTGTCAGATTCTTCGTCACTTTGTTCCAGCTTGACAATGCCCCCTGTCACTATGCAGCGAAGCTTGTAACCAATCAAGAAACTTTTGATCTATTGAGACCATAAGGCATAATTAAAATCATCAAGAATAGTGGAGATTGGTTGCGAAACCTTAATTTTATCTTACATCGTGCGCACAAAACTAGGTTAAAAAAAGCAAAATAGCATGGACAAGCTAATTGGCAGAGTTGACTGGTGTAAATTGTATCAGGGGAACACACACAGGTGTGATTGGTGTAAACAGACAATGTGGCAGAGACAAGAGAACACTGGGCACACACAGGTGTGCACACGAGCAGAGGAACAAGCACGAACGAGACGAAGTAATAGGGCTTTGATGATGGACTTTGCGATGGTTGACCACAAGCACACAGGAACGACGAGCAAAAAGGTCACAAGCTGAAACGTGTGTGTATCAGGCTGGTGTGGCAATGAAACTGGAATGTAGACTCGGGAATGACGAACTATGACTCTGCAGACTTGTGCGCACCACTGCTGCAGAGACAAGAGAACGACATACAAAGAGCTTAAATGAAAACTAGGGCTCTAATACGATGTTGCTTTCTAAATAGGAATCAATCTTATTCACTTAACCATCGAGTACATACACATGAATGTATATATGTAGAGTTATATATATTGTACAACATTGTAGTGTATTGTATCATATAGACTGTTGTACATTGTATCATATTGTAACGGCCCGAAAATTTGACTTTTGCCACGTGTAAGTCATGGTCGTATGTGGGGCCCACTCGTCGAATATGTATGTCCGAGTTCTGAGTGGAGACACCGAGAATGTGCAATTTAAGAGTTTAATGCTAATTGTTAAGAGAAGTATATGCGGGGAATGCGGTGAGCCGAAACACGAACGGGGACGCGCCTTGAGTCGCTTGTCGACGTGGACCGAGGTAGCGGCGTAATGTGACTATAGTAATATTAATGTGGTCACATCAAAAAGAAAATTAAAATTAAAATGCACATATATATAGGTGTGTATATATATAGAAAATAAATATATATACAAAAGAAAAAAAAAGAAAAATGGGGAGATTTAGATAAGATCATGAGAGGAAAGAGAAAGAAAAAGAGAAAAAGAGAGAGAGGCGAGAACGGGAAGAGGAGAGAGGGATCCGACGACGATGGTCGTCGGTGCGATGGCGAAGAATCAATGCCGCTGCGCGAGACGGCAGCGCAGACGACGGAGCTCACAGTGCAATGCGCGAGAGCGGCGACTCATGGACGAGCGGACAACGCGCAAGACGCGCGCGCTCTAGAAGAAGGCAAGGCCGCAGAGGCAGGCGCGATGCTCGCGCAGCAATGCGCCGCAGCGGCGGGCGGTGCGGACAACGGCTCGTGGACGACATGCCGTGGAAGAGCAAAGAAGGGCGTGGGAGCCGAGATGGTCGGCAGCAGCGCGGCGCGGTGTGGAGGCGGACCTAGCCGCAGCGGCCGGGCGACGAGTGGTCCAGTGGATCGGCGAGAATCAACGGCGGCGCGCGATCCAGCAATGGCGCGGCCTACCAGCTGCTACGACGGCGAGGTGAACGGCGAGCAATCTGCGCGGTGGCGCGTTATCGAATCGATTGATCCTCGACGAGGGGTGTGAATCGACGAGTTCGACAACGCAATAGATTCAAAGAAATTTTGAAGGCCATGGTGAGTCTTATGTTACGTAATTTGGCTGTGATTTGATTGACTTCGTAAAATAGGCCTAAAAGGTATAAATGACACCAGGGACTTACAAGGTAGAGTCGGGTGTCGGGTGCGCAAATCGAGGCGTGAGCAAGACGTCTTGAGGACGAATTACAAATTTCGAGGTAAGTAAACCAGTGAGGAACTGTACCGTAATTTCATATCTTTGATATTGTTGATCATTGATTTGATATTGTTATTCATTGCTTGGATAATATCTTTGAAAGTGCTATTGCGTGGAGTGGTCCATTGGCTATTGTTTACTGCTTTGTGATAACTTCCTTTCACTATTGTTGATTACTACTTTATGAAAGCTATCTTTGAAATTGTTGTCGGTTGAAGGGTCTATTGGCAAGTGAGTCGTGGTTACTATTTATCTACGATATGAGCTCTTATCCGGACGCCGTCGATATCTCCCAATTGAGTGTACGTTAGGGGCACTTATCTGGTCCGTAGATATCTCATAGTCACAAGGGTTAGGGCTGGGAGGCAGGTGTATCGTCCTAAACCCGAGTCTGCTGGGCTTTTGTCGCGACTCAATGACCTTCTTGTCAGGACTCCTTGTTACTTGGCATCACTCATCGATGGATTATTTACTGTCTTTTATATTCATGCGTTACCTGTTCATTTCTTTCGAATTGCATGAATTCGACTGCTTTGGTTATTTTGAATTGTTGTATATGTCCTACTGGCTTTACTTACCTAGGCTCGTCATTTTTAGGTATGACTGAGTGCAGATCCGCGGTCCAACAAGGGGAAGGCTCCATAGCTAGGTAAAATTTTTGTATACCTTGTATTACTCTCCTCTGATTAACATATTTACTGGGTTCCACAATTAGGTTGCCTAACTTATTGTTGAGTTATTTGATTTGTAGAAATTGCTTCCGCTAAATTGTAAAACTTGCAAAATACTAATAACTCAACTTAAAATTGTGAATTTACGTATAATGAAGGTTTGGAAGGTTGACTAGGTCTGCGTTGACCTTGATAGACTAGCTCGGGGGTCCACGTGGGCTTAGGCCGGGCGGGGTCCAATTTATTGGAAATTGGGGCCGTCACAGTTTGTATCAGAGCCTAAATTTTTACATTTAGCTCTTAATTAACCCACAACCAGCATAAGACATAAACCAGCAGAAGTTAGGAACCCTGAACTTAGAGTGGAACCCTATGATCCTGACTTAAGTCTTCGTTGGGAAGTGAGGAGAGTTGGGGGAAATTAAATTTGAACTATATGTGATACTTGATGTGTTGTATTATCTAAATTTATCGGATTCAGAGAAATTGATAAATTGAGATAAATAGTATTGTTGGTTTGTGAAGCCAATGGAAAACGAAATTAATGTTTAGGAACTTAGAGAGCTTTTGGAGTTTTAAAATGCTAGAACACCGATTGGATTTGTGAGAATGGGATTGAAAATGATGAAGTAAAGTTTGAAAAAAAAAAGGAAGGAAAAAGGACGAAGAGCAGACTCTAAGGGAGCAGAGTGTTGAGATGACTTGAGAGCTAACGATTACATCATGTACGGACTCCTTAGCTTTGACGAAAGCTTTGGAGTAGTAGTGTTGAAACAGAAGCCCAAGTAACTCCACTTTAATGACACTGTGCATTTATAGTCTCAGGGTTGGTGAAGTCGACCACCACCTTTAGGGACTTGTAAATGAATTAAGTGTTACGAGTTGAGTTAGAGCCTGCAAATTCGTTCTAAAAGTTAAGGGCCACTTAAGTATAAATCCTATGAAATTGTATATCTCAAGAATTATCACCTGCTAAATTTGTTCAGATGTGTGAGTAAACATACTAAAAGGAAATTCTCGTGCAAGTAGTGCATGTTGTAATAAAAAAAATAAATATGTATCCGATATGGTATATTTGTTGTGTTATAATATACTATATACGATATCGGTAACAATGCCCTGATTCGAGGATTCGTGGCTATGAGAAATGCGATTACGTTTCGAATCGGATCCAGAAGTGATCGTGGGGCTGCAGGTTTGCAGTTTGCGAGTGCTGTGGAACTGCTTACTCTATCAAAAAGGAATGTATCGCTCGACCAGCAACTACATGAGATTTTGGACAGGTAAGGGCATATGCTATGTCGTAACTGTCTACGTCGGCAACTCTAGCTATTCAAGTTGAGCTCGTACTTCCTACATCTGTGAAACTACATGAGGATATACGTCAACTGAAAGAGGCGGGGTAGACTCGCAAGTTTCCGAGGCATTATCCAGAGAAGTTGCACGGGGGTATTAATCTCGAGGCGGCAGACATACTACCACGTGAAGATACATGGCGTACTGGTTGTACCAGAGCAAATGTGGCCGAGTAAATCAACTCCACTAGTCGGCGAGGTCAATGTTTGATGATGTACTACGGAGGTGTCAATGGGGAACAGTCCGTAACCTGAAGATGACTGCGTTTCAGACCATTCGGTAAAGGACCGGAGAGCCAGTTGCAGTGGATGGATCGGTGTATACGCCGGGAGTACGGCTGACACGGACACTGACCAAACTTACTACGTCATACGCGATTTCCAAAAATTTATTGGTTATGTTGGGAGACGACGGCTTCGAGCACAATACAAGAGGCTTAAGCGAGGGCTATGGCTAGCTAGAGCTTTTGGGAGCACACGCGCCGGAGTACCGGTTGCATATCAACATCGTCAAATTCAGTGCGAAGGTCTAGAGATAATCGGAGGAAAAAGATAGTGAGATGGTCGTGGCTAAGAGATCGACCTCAAAGCGTAGGATTTGATGCGTTTTCGCCATGTCTTTGCATATATCTTTGCGCCGAGTGTTAGTTGGTCCAAATAGGTTACGCTAGTGCATTACGGTAGCCAAGACTGTCAGTCCTCAAGATCGCACCATCGAGGACCGATGGCGAAGCAAGTGGTCGAGACAGAGTCAAAGTTCCAGTCAAGCACAGAGACAGGGACAGGGACAGGGACAACATGTTCCATACGGATCGAGATCTTAACGTACCTTTTTGGCAGTGTGGACAGCCATGTCACTTCGCCAGTACGTGTTCACAACAGTGGGCAGGCGCAGCAGAGCTAGGAACTGATTCATGTTGTTGTCGCGCAAGGTCCGACTACTACTCATCGTAATCGGATAAAGAGTATGAGTTGGGTTGGGACCCACTCGATCAGAGAGACGGATATACAGGCAGAGAGCTTGATTTACATTCTCGCGGACATACTGCAGATATAAATATGTTATTGACGGTGGATCATGGGACTTATGTTTCGTTGTATTTCAATATATGTTACGAGGATGTTTGGCCTGACATATATTGATGAGAGGAGGCAGATGATGTGTTCTTTGCTTGGAGGTCACGGAGGAGCCCAGCTCGTCACGGAGGAGCCCAGCTCGTCACGGAGGAGCCTAGCTTATTGCGAAAGAGCCCAGCTTGTCGCGGAGGAGCCTAGCCCTACAGAGTAAGATGAGGGTATGGCCTTGGGCGAGTATGGCCTTGGGCAAGTATGGCCTGGGGCGGGTATGGCCTTGGGCGGGTATGGCCAGTCATAACACACTATCGAAGTGCGTAAATTTCGAGGACGAAATTCTAATTCGTTGGGAAGACTGTAACAGCCCGAAAATTTGACTTGTGCCACGTGTCAAGTCATGGTCGGATGTGGGACCCACTAGTCAAATACGTATGTCCGAATCATGAGTGGAGACACCGAGAATGTGCAATTTAAGAGTTAAATGCTAATTGTTAAGAGAAGTATATGCGGGGAATGCAGTGAGCCGAAACACGAACGGGGACGCACCTTGAGTCACGCGTCGACGTGGACCGAGGTAGCAGCGTAATGTGACTATAGCAATATTAATGTGGTCACATCAAAAAGAAAATTAAAATTAAAATGCACATATATAGGTGTATATATATATATAAAAAGAAAAAAAAAGGGAGATTTAGATAAGATCATGAGAGGAAAGAGAAAGAGAAAGAGAAAGAGAGGGCGAGAACGGGAAGAGGAGAGAGGGATCCGACGACGATGGCTGCCGGTGCAGTGGCGAAGAATCCGGCGAAGCCGCTGCGCGAGCCAATGAGCAGACGACGGAGCTCACGAGTGCAATGGCGGCGAGAGCGGACGACATGACGAGCGGACAATGGCAGAGCGCGCTCCAAAGCAAGGCGAGGCCTGCGAGGGCAGCGATGCCTGTGCGGCAGCGGAGATGGCCGACAGCGGCGGGCGGTGCGGACAACGGCTCGTGGACGGCATGCTGTGGAAGAGCAGCAGTGGCGTGGGAGCTGATATGGTCGGCAGCAGCGGCGCGGTGTGGAGGCGGACCTAGCCAAAGCGATGGCGACAAGTGATGGTCGTGGACGGCGGAATCAGCGGCGGCGGCGCAGATCCAGCAGCGGCGGTGCCTACCAGCGACGACGGCGAGGTGAACGGCATGACGCAACTGCGCGGTGGCGCGTCGTCGAATCGATTGATCCTCGACGAAGGGTATGAATCGACGTGTTCGACAACGCAATGGATTCAAATGAATTTTGAAAGCCATGGTGAGTCTTATGTTACGTAATTTGGCTGTGATTTGATTGACTTCGTAAAATAGGCCTAAAAGGTATAAATGACACCAGGGACTTACGAGGTAGAGTCGGGTGTCGGGTGCGCAAATCGAGGCATGAGCAAGACGTCTTGAGGACGAATTACGAAATTCGAGGTAAGTAAATCGGTGAGGCGCTGTACCGTAATTTCATTACTTTGATATTGTTGATCATTGTTTTGATATTGTTATTCATTGCTTGGATAATATCTTTGAAAGTGCTATTGCGTGGAGTGGTCCATTGGCTATTGTTTACTGCTTTGTGATAGCTTCCTTTCACTATTGTTGATTACTGCTTTATGATAGCTATCTTTGAAATTGTTGTCGGTTGAGGGGTCCATTGGCAAGTGAGTCATGGTTACTATTTATCTGCGATATGAGCTCTTATCCGGACGCCGTCGATATCTCCCAATTGAGTGTACGTTGGGGGCACTTATCTGGGTCCGTAGATATCTCATAGTCGCAAGGGTTAGGGTTGGGAGGCAGGTGTATCGTCCTAAACCCGAGTCTGCTGGGCTTTTGTCGCGACTCAACGACCTTCTGGTCGGGACTCCTTGTTACTTGGCATCACTCATCGATGGATTATTTACAGTCTTTTATATTCATGCGTTACCTGTTCAATTCTTTCAAATTGCATGAATTCGACTGCTTTGGTTATTTTGAATTGTTGTATATGTCCTACTGGCTTTACTTACCTGAGCTCGTCATTTTTGGGTATGACTAAGTGCAAATCCGCGGTCCAACAAGGGGAAGGCTCCATAGCTAGGTGAAATTTTTGTATACCTTGTGTTACTCTCCTCCGATTAACATATTTACTGGGTTCCACAATTAGGTTGCCTAACTTATTGTTAAGTTATTTGATTTGTAGAAATTGCTTCCGCTAAATTGTAAAACTTGCAAAATACTAATAACTCAACTTAAAATTGTGAATTTACGTATAATGAAGGATTGGAAGGCTGACTAGGTCTGCGTTGACCTTGCGAGACTGGCTCGGGGGTCCACGTGGGCTTAGGCCGGGCGGGGTCCAATTTATGGGAAATTGGGGCCGTCACACATAGGCTTATGTTAATTTACTTCAGTTAGTTACAGCAAGGGTGTATAATGTGCACCTTCTTTATGTATATATAAATATTGTACACTGTATTTTGGAATGTATGAATATGAGAATCTTTGTTGATCAGATTGATCAATACATTGTTTGATCTTCTGGTTTTGTTCATGTTGATTCTTGTTCATGGTATTAGAGCAGGTCTTCATTGTTGATTGATCTGTTTTTGAGTTTACTCTTTCGAGTGTTTGATTATGGCTACTATTCATGGTTCCTCAAGTTCCTAAATCTGAAATGGAGCAGGAAGAGCTGTTGATTCAGGAGAGCATGGTGTAGAGAGTCCATACTTTCTTCAGAGTTCTAATAATCTTGGTATGGTACTGGTTTCTAATTCTCTTAATGGTTTGAATTATCTTTCTTGGAGTAGAGCAATGTTGATTACTTTGGGAGCAAAAACAAAGCTAGGTTTCATTGATGGCAAATGCTTGAAACCAGATCCAACTGATTCCCATGTGGATCGATGGATCAAAGTGGATTATATGGTGACTTCTTGGATTTTGAATTCCATTTCAAAAGAAATTGTTGAAGTTTTTCTTTATACTACTTCATCTTTTGATCTATGGAATGAATTGAAAGAAAGATATGGAGAGTGCAATGGACCTCTCTTGTATCAACTCAAAAGAGATATTTCTTCTATCACTCAAAGAGATCTCTCTATTTCTCAATATTATACAAAGCTTAAGAAATTGTGGGATGAATTGAATTGTTTGGTTCCTTTACCTTCTTGTTAATGTGGAGCTGCAACAAAGATAGTTGTTCTTGAATCTAATGACAGACTGATGCAGTTTCTGATGAGTTTAGGTTATGTGTATGATCATATTTGTAATCAAATATTAGTGATGGATCCCTTACCGAATATAAATAAGGCATACTCTATGATTTTTAGAGTTGAGAAACAGAAGGAAGTCCATGTTAGTTATTCACCTGTAATGGATACATCTATGATGTTGAAAACTAACAAAGTTTTTTTTTGTCCATCTGTGGGAAATAAATTTACTGGTCAAGGGAATCACAAGAAATTTGTCAATAAAGATGAACTGTTCTGTGATCATTGTAAGGCAAAAAGGCATACCGAAGATACTTGTTTCAAGTTAAATGGAGTTCCATATTGGTACAAGAAAGATATCGAAAAGAAACAGATGAATAATGGTTCTAAGTCATTTGTAAACATGATGGAATCACCTCTGGATATACCAGATGCAATAGCATTTCAATTTGAAGATGTTCAGACTAATATTGCAGCTTTGATACAACAAGGCATTGAGAGTTTTATGAAAGGAAAATGTATTTCAGTTGAAGGTGTCCCTACTCATGTGAACTCTGCTGTCTCTGAATTTATAGGTAGTTCACAAAAGAGGCCTTCTATTTTTAATACATCATTTAGTTCAGATGCTTGGATTGTGGATAGTGGAGCAACAAATCATATATGCATTAATTATGATTTGCTTGTTAATATCACTGCCTTGGCTAAACCTGTCTCGGTTTGTTTGCCTGATGGTCATACAAAAGAAGTTACATGTATAGGAGATGTGCATCTCAGTTCAGACATAATTCTTTCTTCTTGTTTACACATAAACTCATTCAAATACAATCTTTTATCAGTCAGTAAGCTCATTTCTTCTACTAAACTGACAGTTGAGTTTTATCCATCCTTTTGTGCTATATAGAACATTGAGCATTCTCAAGTTCTAGCTGTGGGAAGGATGATTGGAGGTCTCTACATATTAGATTCCAGCTCTTTCAATGAAGATGTCATTGTTTCATTTGTGTCTCCTACATAATTGTCATTAGCTTGTTGTAATAATGCTAATGCTAATTTTTCATGGCATCATTGTTTGGGCCACCCTTCTGTTACTGTAACAAAACACCTTGATTTGTTACTCAAAAATTCTTAAACTAGAAGAAATAATGTACCTTGTGATGTTTGTCACATGTCTAAACAATGCAGACTTGTTTTTCCATTGAGTTTTATTCAATCCACTTTTCCTTTTCAATTGTTGCATATGGATGTTTAGGGACCATATAAGCAACCTTCTCTTCAAGGAGCACATTTCTTCTTGACAATTATGGATGATTATAGTCGGTTTACATGGACTTTTTTGATCAAATATAAGTCATCGACAGGAAATCTCATCAAGCAGTTTCTAGCTTTTATTTACAATCAGTTCAAAGCATCTGTCAAAACCATTAGGACTGATAATGACACTGAATTCTGCAATCAAGAATGTCAAGCCTTGTTTTCTGGTTTGGGAGTTACACATCAAAGATCTACACCTTATACTCCTCAGCAAAATGGTGTAGTCGAATGAAAACATCGTCATCTGTTACAAGTCACAAGAGCTATCATTTTTCAATCGAGTTTATCCACTAAATTTTGGGGTGATGTTGTTCTTACTACTACCTATCTTATCAATCGATTACCTTCTCAGTTGCTGAAATGGAAGTCTCCTTATCAACTATTATTTAGAAGGATCCCAGATTATATCTCATTAAAGATATTGAAAAGAAACAGATGAATAATGTTTCTCCAAATAAAGCAAAGCTAGACACAATAGCAATCAAATGCATTTTTCTTGGCTATTCCCCTGAACAAAAGGCTTACAGCAAATCATGCCTGTTTTGTTTCGAGAGATGTGATTTTCTTTGAAAATCAGTTTCCATTTCAAACTATTTCTTCAGGTTCAGATTGTCCATTGCATATACCTTATAATGACACATCTGATTCCTTAAGAAACGTCCTTGATTCTGCTGCTGTGCCAAATTCTATAGAGTCTCCTGTTGAGGCTATTCATCATGATGCAGTAACTACTGATGTTGTAATGACTGATTCATCTATGCCTACTACTGATTCATTCATGCCGACTACTAATGTTGCTGAGATTCCTATTGGTGATCCTGTAATGACTCATGATGAAGTTGTTGCTCCTTCTTTGCCTCTTGTTCCTCGCAAAAGTCTCCGTGCTATTCACAAGCCTATTTGGATGAATGATTTTGTTTTGAATAATGTTCAAACAAATGTTTCCATTACTGCAGAACCTGTTCTTTCAGCTGGTGTACCTCTAACATTTCCTTTCATTCATTCTTCTCACATTACTGATGATTACAAGTAATTTCTAGCTGCTGTTTCAACCATAAGAGAGCCTACTTGTTATGATCAAGCTAAACATGACCTTATTTGGGTAGCAGCAATGAATAAGGAATTACAAGCATTGGAGGATAATGGTACTTGGAGTCTCACAGCCCTTCCCCCTAACAAAAAAGCCATAGGTCCTAAATGGATTTACAAGGTAAAACTTAATCTTGATGGCTCCTTGGACAGATGTAAAGCACATTTGGTTGCAAAGGGATTCAATCAAATTGAAGGAGTTGATTATACAGATTCCTTCTCTCCTGTAGCCAAGAATGTAACAGTCAGGATTGTCTTATCATTAGCTGTTGCTCACAATTGGCCTTTACATCAATTGGATGTTAATAATACATTTTTACATGGTTATCTTGATGAAGATGTTTACATGCAACCTCTGATGGTTACACTTTGGCTTCTCCTAATCAAGTTTGCAAACTACAAAGATCATTATATGGTCTTAAACAAGCTTTTAGACAATGGAATCATGAGTTCACTTCTCAACTTCAGTCCTTTGGTTTCATCCAATCTGCTCATGATCCTTGTTTGTTTACATACAACGTTGATGGTCAATTTTTGGTGTTACTAGTGTATGTTGATGATGTTCTTCTCACTGGTACTTCTCTTGAGATGATTACCAAGGTCAAGGCCTTTCTTCACAAGTTGTTTACAATCAAAGATTTAGGCCACGCTCGCTATTTTTTGGGATTGGAGTTGGTTCGATCTTCTTCAGAACTTTATGTTCATCAACGTAAATATGTCCTTAATTTACTTAATGATACTGGACTTACATTTGCCAAACCAACAACAACTCCTCTTCCTCGTGACTGTAAATTTGATGATGTTGATTTTCCTTTGTTACTTGAAGTTGATCGATATAGAAGAATAATTGGACGTTTTCTTTATTTGGGTTTCACTCGTCCTGACATTACATATGCCACACAACAATTAAGTCAGTTTATTCAAGCTCCCACCGAACAACATTGGTCTGGTGCTATACATATCCTAAGGTATCTTAAGGGTACTCCTTCTCAGGGATTGTTCTTCCCTGTTCAGTTGGATTTAAATCTCATTGCCTATTGTGATTCTGACTGGGTTGCATGTCCTATTACACGAAAGTCTCTCACTGGTTATTGTGTATTCATGGGTTCATCATTGATCTCATGGAAAACAAAGAAACAAGCTACAGTTTCCAAATCATCTGCCGAAGCTGAATATCGATGTATGTCTTCCACAGTATGCGAGTTGTTATGGATTTCTTACATCCTTAAAGACTTATGTGTTCCAATCTCTCTTCCTATACCTCTTTGGTGTGATAATAAAGCTGCAATTCATCTCTCTGCCAACCCTATTTTCCATGAATGAACCAAACATTTGGAGATTGATTGTCATTTGGTTCGTCATCAATTCAAGCTTGGTTTTGTTCTTCCACAATGTATTCCTACTCGATTACAACTAGCTGATTTGTTCACCAAATCTTTGCCGGCTCCTTTGTTTTGTGCATTACTGTCCAAGATGGGTCTATGTGACTGACATAAACTTTCATCTTTAGGGGGGGGGGATGTAGAGTTATATATATTGTACAACATTGTAGTGTATTGTATCATAGGCTTATGTTAGTTTACTTTAGTTAGTTACTGCAAGGGTGTATAATGTGCACCTTCTTTATGTATATATAAACATTGTACACTGTATTTTGGAATGTCTGAATATGAGAATGTTTGTTGATCAGATTGATTAATACATTGTTTGATCTTCTGGTTTTGTTCATGTTGATTCTTGTTCAATATACATCTAAAAGGTAGGTATAGAACTGAAGATAAGGATCAACGATCGATCGTGTCGATTGTGTCAGTTACAACCGTAACAATCTCAACAAATCTTAACAGTTTAGGGCATTTTAAACTTTTATTATTTTTGGCAAAAATTATGATTTGCTATATAAAGCACCCTTTTGGCTGTAATTAGTAGCTTTTGATAAATTTAATAAATTTCGAACTTTTGTTAAGTTCTTGTCATAGATTGCTTGTTCGTGAATTTTGAACATTCGATTTGAAAGATCCTCGCTACGTTATTTATATAGTTGCCTAACATAACTCAATTCCCAACAACTTACAGACCAAATTCACTTATCAAAAGAATGTCACTAATAACTTAATCACTTAATTCCCGTATCTAAATTTATACTGTCATGGTGATGACATGCATGGCCCAATAAGCCAACCGCACACAGTTCTGTATTACCGAATGCACATCGTGTCATATGTTTTTATACGATTCAAGTTGCACCTGACAATGTTGATGTACCGTCTATGTTATTGATGTCATCTAGCCAAACTCTAATGTGTATTTATTGAACTTCGAAACAATGTAAGGAATATGTGTATGAAAAGTAACCTACCTTGTCTATTACTTTCTGGAACGTATGTATAGGGTACTGCAGAAATGGGGTCCTTTAATTCAGGTGGTGACAGACATTTATTTTATTTTCCCTTTTTATTCAATATATTTGTTTTTTTGCTCATCAATATAATTGGTTTGGGTGACACAACTTTATACAGAAGGATAATTTAGGTAGTACACTAGACACAGGTATATATGTATATATGTATAGATATAATCAACTCCATGAATGAATTATATATAGATATATAGAAATGCAAACAACAGTTTCAAACATTTTAATTGAATATGAGCTATTGTATAAAAATAATATACTGGACATTATTAAGAAACTTAGTTCAAACTAGAAATATATTTGATTGGGCATTAACTTATATTCTTAACACAGTTGATGATGAGGTTGCATGGAATCTCTGCAAGAAGCAAAAACCTAACAATACTGGGGATGCCATACATAGATGATGATTATTTATAGTTCCCGCGAGACTAAAAATAGCATAAGTAGTATTTGAGAAAGTGCATATATAGGAATGGCGTTCGATTCCATATATACTAAGAGAGACTTACAAAACGTTTGCCTTTTCGGATCGCCTTACTAGCTAGATTCCTGATCTGCATACCTGAAAACCAAGGAAGAAACAAGAAAATTATAATGGTCATGACTCATCAGTAGGCATTACAAAAAATATTGGGCAAGGATCAACAATGACAATGCAAGCTCTGAAGCTTTTGCATGTGCACGGATATGAGAATGTAATTGACAATAAAGTTTTGTTTTCCGAATAAAAATAATGCATGAACCAAAGAGAGCGCAAATTATAAATTCATGCAAGAAGTACATGGTATTGTGATGTGGTTTGACGAATGGACCCGTATCACGGGGTATGGATTGGAGCAATTGTGTGAAAAGTAGTCAATTTAGGAATTATTAATTTAGAAATTAACTAAGTATCTAACATCTCAGTTGCTTAGATTATAATATGTTAAGGTTTAGGATTGTTTTTTTAACGGTTACAGTGTTTAATTAGTATATAGTTTATTTTATGCTAGGGAACATGTCCATGTTTGCTTCCAATTTAGATGCTTTTAAATTTTAGGTTGCATTATCAATTTTTAGACGTTTAATTTGTTAAGTTCAATTAAGAAAGCTTCGTTTAGATAATTAGAAAGTTGTTTTAGCAATAAGAGTGTATTTTGTTTTATTTCAAATAGTCTAGCCATATATATATATATATATACTAGTTTCAAGACGTGCTACGCACGATTCCCCCGCTCTCTTCGCTCACGGAAAATAATTTCTAAAAATTTATTAACAAAATTTAAAATTGTAATTAAAATTTAAAAATTAGAAATACAAGTACATTTTTTAGCTTATCAATATTCTCTAATGTGATTGAGATAAGATGTGAATGAAAAAACAAGCTAGTCATGCTAGGACATTACTTCATCAAAAAAAAAGGAAACAAGGAAAAAAAACACAAGTGGTTTGACCCATCAATTTGTGAACACTTGCTTGTGGAGATTCCGTAGAATTGTACTTAAAGTTCAATTTTTACCTCAAACTCCATAGATAGAAAAGATAACTTTGAAATTATGAATGCAAATAATTGAATTAGTTGAGATTAAAGCTTTAGACGCCTTTTTTTTTACATGATTAATCAGAATTTTTTTCATTCAAATTTCTTTTGGGTCTTGGGTTTGTTCCATCCCCCAACACCTTCTTCAAACCACCTTCTTCTTCAACCCCCACCTTCTTCTTCAACCCCCACCTTCTTCTTCTCCTTCTTGGATTCTCTCTTCTTCACTGTTTATATATATATATATATATATATAACCGAACCTCCTCATCTCTTCATCACATAATCAACAACCAACTACAACAACCCTCCCAATTCCAATTTTGAATTCATAGAGAGAGAGATATGATGAAGATAGAGAGAGAGAGAGATAGAGATAGAGATAGAGAGATAGAGAGATAGAGAGAGATATATGATGAAGAACAATGAGGGTTTGGGTGAGAATGATGAAGACGATGACCAGTGATATGCACCCCCTTAAAACGTATCAAATGGTAGCATGCAATTCAAGCTTTCAACAGATACAATGTTCATATAAACCGATTTGCCCTAGAAACAAGTGCACGCTCCAATTTAGAAGTCTCCATCAATTTATCAACCTCTCCGTCTCCGTGTATTGGATTGATGAGAATGAGTTTGTGTATTGGATTGATGAGAAGGAGTTCGTCCAAAGCACGAGCGAGTGATCGATTGAAGACTGAGAAAAAGAGAAAACCATGTATTGGATTGATGAGAATGAGTTTGTGTATTGGATTGATGAGAATGAGTTCTTCCAGAGCACGAGCGTGTGATCGATTAAAGACTGAGAGAAAGAGAAAACCGTGTATTGGATTGATGAGAAGGAGTTTGGGATTGATTTGGAGATAAAGAAAAAAAACGCGTGGTGGATTGATAAGGAGTTAGAGTTTGATTTAGAGACAAAAGAAAATGTTGATTTGGAGATGAAAAAAAAGTACGGGCAAACGAATGCGATCACATTCATACATTGTTATCTAAAATTCAAAGTTGTAATTAAAGTTTAAATATTAGAAAAAAATTTAATAAATTGTAAATGAATGTGATCACATTCATACATTGTTATATAAAATCTTTGTGATTACAGTTTCTTCAATACATCAACTAATGGCAATAATTGAAACAAACAAGAATTATGCTAAAAACTTTAAGAACAATCTATCTTTTGTCCATTTAACAATTTTGTCCGGCACAATATCCATATTTGTTAGGGAAGTAGACAACCAAAGGCATGAAGTTCTTCCAACAATGGAGAAATCTGGTTGAAATAAGGGAAGAACAATGCAATCCTTAATGTTGATATGACATAGAAAATTATAAAGGAGATCTTAAAGAAGGTTATTTTGAAATATGACATAAGAGGGTCATGCATTGTATAAAAGATTTTTTTTTTTGGGTATGAAGTGGGTGGCTAATCAATAAGCTAAAATAATATTTATTTATTTTTTAGTAATATATATATATATATATATATATATAAGAACCTCTTGTGAACATTGATTTCTACACTTTAATGAAAAATAATCATTAGTCTTGACTATACAACACAACAACCAATCAATAAGCAAGTCAAATATATGCACGCATTAGTACAAATTTTGCAACAAGAATAAACTTATAAGTATGTAGGCAATAATAAACTTATAAGTATGTAGGCAATAGATCGATCATCAACACTAAAACAAAGAAAAAAAAAATGATTAACTTGTGAAAGTAAGTTACTACACATAACACCTTCCTTCTAACATCCAAATTAAATTAATTTTGGTGACAATCACCAAATTCTTTTTCGTATTTGCACCAGTTGTCGAGTGTGTATATATATATACTAGTTTTCATAACGTGCTCCGCACATGCTATGCACATTACGTAAATTAAATTAAAATAAAAAATATTTATTAACATTTTTGTTACTAATTTTTATTTTTTATTTTTACTTTAGGAGTTGAACTAATGGCTTCCCTAAATTACCTTTTGGCAAGTGATACCTTGTCTATCTCTCCAGAGATAGTTTGGCAACCATAAATTTCTTTTTTACTTATAACTATTTGCATAATGTTTAATTTAAAATATTAATTTCAGAGTTTTATTAATATTAATTTTATAATTGTCAATCCGCGTAACTTGATCCAGTTCGATCCACATTTTGTAAATTGGATCAAATCGGAATAGCAAAATAAATGGACTGCATTGGATTATGATTTTTCAATCCATAATAATTGGATTTAATTACGAGTTAACCCTAATCGAATTGGATCCAATCTGTGGCATCTGACTCATTACTCATTAAATAATTAAACCAATAAAGGTGGTTTCCATTTTAGACTAATGAAGATGTTATGTAATATAAAGCAATTAAATAATAAAATGGGCATGTTTTGATTTGAGTCACCGATGATTAGTTAACAATGAATTTAAATCAAGAGAGTGACACATAGAAAATTAAAAAGATAGGATTGATCTGTATTAGTACTAATATATATATATATATATATATATATATATACATATACAAAGATTAGCTAAATAAACATATACTCGTCGAAGTTGAATGCCTATCAACAACACTGTTGAATTTATTGTTAAACAAGGCAAAAGGGTGGGTAGCGGTTTTGAATATCTGGATTATGGTATTGATTGCTTAATTGTACTAGACACCATATTTGTTTTTCTCTATGTAATCTGAATAGATTCATCACAAAAAAATCATTAAAATTGGTAAAAATTCATCAAACGACCAACTAAAAAAGTGAAATTTTGAAGAGGACGACCAAAACCTAAATAATTAATCCATAATCAGTCGCAGTTTAACTCCAAATGGCCTCCAACTACAACACTATCGCCTTCTTCGATTTTGCTCTCAAATCATTGAAAAGATTTCACTCATAAATTAGTGGAGAAATGAGATTTGAATCAGGCTCGAAAAAAAAAAAGGCAACCGTTGTCTGAGTCCGATTGATGGATTCACTAAAAAGGGCAAATTAGGTATTTCATCACGGTCCACATTCACTCTTTTATTATAGTAGTAGATTTATAGAGAGAGAGAGAGAGACTTTTGAATAAAAAACAAATAAAATAAAATAAAATAAAATAAAATACGTACGCTTATACTTTTTTCTAAAATAACTTTTTAATCATCTAAATTAAGCTTTCCTGATTGAACTGAACAAAACATCTAAAAATTAATAACGTGACATAAAATTTAGAAACATCTAAATTGGCACCAAACATGGACACGTTCCCAAACATAAAGTAAACTACTAGTTAAACACGTTAACCGTTAAATAAACAATCCTAAACCTTAACATAATCTAAGAAACTGAGATGTTAGATACTTAGTTATTTCTACATTAACAATTCCTAAATTGACGACTTTTCACACAATTGCTGATCCAATCCATTAGATACCCCGTGATACGCGTCCTTTCTTCAAATCACATCATATTGTTTTTAAATTAAACCACATGTAGTTCTAATTATTGCTTCATATACAAATTGCTAAAAAGCTTATTAATTACAAGTTTGAATGTGATTGATTTATCTTTAATTACATATGTTCTTACCCATATTGATTAAAAAAAAAAAAAACTTACTCATCTAACAGCAAATTTACACAGTAGTACTAGTATCTGAAATTTCAAGAGATAGAAGGGTACCTTGACAACTTAAAGGAAAATAAAAATAAAAATCGATGGAAGATGAAACATAAGCTTGCGCCAAAAAGAGTAAAAGTAACTTTGTCGAGTAATTGATATTAGAGCTAAGTATACCTCATGGACGACAGCATCAGATCTGATAAACCAATGAATGGAAGATGTTGAACGTATACATAAAAGATGTTCAACAACTAATTAAAGCTATATTTTTCTGTGCCCTTCATTACTTTATCTTCTCTAGAGAAGATATTCAACCACTAATTAATCAAGGCTCCCATTTATAGCTTAATTAACTAATTGCTAAATTAACCAACATAATCTGTAACGACAAATAACATTATTGCTCATGACATTAGATATATGTGAAAACAGACAATCTACAGAAGTAGCTAGAGGGAACATATTTATACTTGCAATACAAACAAACAGGATTACGGTTTTGCCCTCGCTTTCAAGTGCGGTTTTCGGACTCTCGAATAGCAAGCAATATAATAAACAATTATTTTTATGTACATGTAACATGCATGGTAGGAAATTAATTAGTTGATTTTCTTTTTTAAATATATCGAAAGTATATGTATATATGTGTGTCTGCGTCATATTAGTACAAAATCATAGCTCACATGCCATCCATGGGGGGCACCAAATCGTGCAGAATCCTAAAAGAGCCAAAACTAAGGAAAAGTAGATATGCAACTGAGAAATATTTAATTGGGCTACCACATAGCAGCGGTTTTGCATGATAAGAGAGAGAGAGAGAGAGAGAGAGAGAGAGAGAGAGAGAGAGAGAGAGAGAGAGAGAGAGAGAGAGAGTTTAACTGTTGTCTCCAGAAATCATTGCTTCTAGTTTTGGGGAGATTAAAAAGTCGACCTTAAGAAAAGTGGACTATTTTAGTACATCTGATTCCCTGATCCGACAGTGCATTGAAAAGTATATAACTACGCAAAATTAGGGTTCAGAGAATTAATACTGAGCTAGCTAGGGTTTCCCTAAGAGGGGAAATATGAGATCTTCTTCAGCTTTGAAGTGATCTTTCTGCCACTTAAAGGGTAGTAATAGTACACCCTAATCAACAACATGTTTTGCTTCTTTTTCCCTTATTGACTTACATACCATGCAAAAACCCTAAATCAGATCTGCCTTCATGATGTCTTTCAATAAAAAAAAGGTTACTAATGATCGATCATATGCTTTGACTATTGCGATTGAAGGCACGCCATCATCATCATAACATAGAGAATTGCATAACTAGTTACCATTTCAAGTGACTCACTAAGAGGACTGCACTGCAGACTTGGATGTCTCTTCCTGATCAGTTGTCTTGATAGGGTTTCTCTTCTTCTTCTTCTTCTTATAAGGGATCCCCCTAGCTTTAGCTTGACAGTCTCTAACCTCACGTAAGTAAACACGTATGGCGCCACTTCCGAACGGGTTGGTCTCCGGAGATCCACCGTTTTCTTCATAGGCCGCCCTTAGTCGGCCAATTAGGGCGTCAAGGCTGCCCCAAGCTTGCCTCAGTGGGCAAGTGCATGGTGCAGGTGGCTCAGGTTGGCCAAAGAACACACACCCATGTATGTGAACCTTTGTCTTCCCGAACTGATCAAGATAACGCAGGAATTCGAGCACGTGAGTGCAGTTGCACTGTGAGAGTGGAACTGGAGGTCTTTGGTTCTTTAGGTACTGACCGAAAGTGTTCCAGTCTCTCTTCTTTTGCGATTCATATCGACTTAAAGGAGCCGATTGTTGTTGTTGTTGATTATGATGATCAGCTGCTGAAGTTGCTGCTCTTGACGATCCTTCAGCCAAATTTTTTCCTCTATCTCGCAACATCGCGACGAGGAAGTGCCAAGTTTTTGGATAGATCGATCGATGACCAAAGACAATTTAGGGTTTTGTGATGTCTTGTTTGGAGATAGCTAGAGGAAGAGAAGAGATGTAAAGGGGGAGCAATGGAGGTAAAAGAATAGGGGAGTGAAGTGGGAGAAACAGAGGAGAAGATCACATCGGATGTGGACCCAATGAGGAGACAGGCCATGGGCCAATGAAGGTGCTTTTGTTCCTCTTTTTCTTCATTCTCTCATTTTATTTTCTTCTTTTAATAATACAATTAGCATTAACTATAGTCTCTCCATTGTGACAATTATTGCATCCCATCATATACGTGATCATTACCAATTTCCCAAGTTGTTAAACCTAATAAATTTTTAGATAGGATTAAACCTGATATGGGTTTCCCGTTGAACGACACATCAATTTTCTCATGATTCACACTAGCTAGATCTTAAAATTTATATATACATAATAAATGCATAAATGTCCTTAATAATGACAAAGACTAGTGATTTTAGATTTTTAGTGCTTATCTCATTTATTTATATGGATCTAAATATATACATGCATTTTGAGATTGAGATCGACTGTGTTGTTGTTGTGGTTATGTAAATATATACATCTATGGATCTATATTAAAATAAATTAGAACATCATATCATGAAGTCATTAAAAGAGCACAAAGAAAACAAGGGATCCATGAATTAATGTAGCCAATTTTAATTACTAATTTGGCCTTGGATCCATGAATTAATGTAGCCAATTTTAATTACTAATTTGGCCTTTTGACACTTAAGTTGTTACACTATGTTCTTATTGTTGTTTATAGATATAATGAATCATATATGTAGCTAATAGGAAAGCAACTCAACATGATCGACTCGTTGCACAATTATAACAGTGTGAGTAGATCGGGTAGGGTCACCGCTTATTAGACCCTATCACAAGCGAGCTGGATGACCTCTTGATTTGCTATATAATATATATATATATATATATATATAGCTAGCTTTAAATATAATTACCGGCACTACTAATGCCACTAATTATTTTATTACTAAATGATATCCAACTGTATTGCTACTAGGTATATATATATCTAAAGAGATGTATATTGTTCTGCTTTTATTTATTTATAATTTATTTTTTCCATCTTTAATTTTTTGTCTTATTTGTTCATACTTCATTTTGGGATTACTAGTAGTCCGGTCTCTTATTGAGAGAGAAATGCTAAGATTACATAGGTTGTAATTAAATGGATGCACATCAAGACTCGAGTCACAACAGATGTAGATCAAAATTTACGCATAGAACAGTACTCCAATGATGAATTCGCTTATAATTCGAGCTAGCAGTAATTTCTATTCAATTCTTCTTTAGCTGCTTCATTTAGAATTAGATCATGCACTTTTGAAAGTATTAATTTGTGCCTCATATATTGTTATCTTCAGAGTCTTGAATGCTCTTTTTTCCTTCAAACCCCAAGTAATTGCTTTATTTTTGGAGAGTGATCAAAAGTGGTTAACTCGTATAGGCTCTTCAATGACAACTTCAAAACTATTCAACACCAGATGTAGCTCTTTCTTTTGATCATTTGAGCAATCATCAAATTTATTTCCTACGTTATATTCATCTTGGGTTTGTTGAATCATCAATAATTGTATTTCCTACTAGAGTTAACCATGTACTTAGTCTATTATGCAGTCATAAGTTGCAGCTTTTTCTTTTTTTTTTTCTCCTTTAATGCCAAAGTTTTGAATCCTTTGTCATCTTTCACTAATTGCCGAATATTCTATTGTCGATAGAAAGTAGCATCATGGTCCCACAAATCAAGATTACCAAAAGTAATTTGGCTTACATCCAACGATACGACATCATAAGTCACCTGATCATAAAATTCTGATCTCACTAATTTCAAATTTGGCAAGGGTGCAATGTGGTTATGTCTCCAATTTATAATGTTTCACCAGCTGTTCTACAATTAGGTTCTTTTGTGATTCGCTATCAAATAAAGTGATTACTGGAGTCAATTTGAGCATATACCTAAAAGAGATCATCTCCTTTAGTTGATTTTGGTACAAAAACATAAATTTGAGAACAAACTCCTTTCTTTTGTGTGCTTGACTCTCCTTTACAAGTTGTAAGTACCAGTTTCTTATAAGGTTTTATGGAACTTTTCATCACTTTAACATGAGCAGTCGTCGTTGTTTTCTTGTGATCTTTCCACCAGTTTGGTCTTAAATTCGGATGTAGTTCCCATGACCTTCAAAGGATGGACGGTACACTATCTTACACATGTTACAATACTACTTCCCTTTGTTTGCCACCACATGACTCTCTTTGCCCTTCTTTTGAGACCAATTCTCTATACCATTCTTCTTGTTACTGGCCAGTTGAGGATATTCTGGGTACCAATTGTTGGGAAGATGATTCTTCACCACAAGGTACATTGTTTTGAAGCATTGTTAATGTCTTGACTGGAAATAGTGCTAATTTCTTAATTTGAGCACTTGAGAACAAAACTCCTCTTTATTTATCTACGATATGAAGACCTCATAGATTGATATTAAGAGCTACTTTTTGTTTTCAAAATTCAGTTGTGTAATCTTGCACACTTTGCCATTTTCCTTGTTTAAAGAAATTATCAACATTCTCGTAGCCATTCCTTGTAGCTAATACGGTATGTATAACTGATTCCCAAGTATATTCTCAAATTAATTCAACTCAAATGGTAAATGGCGGAGTCGTTGAAACCAACCATATGGTATGTGTTACCCAACAAGTAAAGGCATGTCCTTACCAACATCATGAATCTTGTCAAATTGACTTTCTTAAAATCTGAATACAACTTGGCACTGAAGTAAACAATGCATCTAAAGATTTTAACCAACAATCAAGTCGTTTTGTATCTAATTCTCCGTTATAGATAAGAATCTCGGTTTTCGTTTTATACTTTGATTAGATCTTGATCCACTACTTCAATATTTTGATTGTGAAGAATTGAGGATAACACCTCTAATGTTTCATAAACTTGAGGAGTCTTCACCGTCATCCTCCTCATGCTTTCTTCATCTTGTTAGTTACATTTGCAAGCTTTTCTATGGACAACCCTTGAGGATCTTGAGAAGTTGACATTGTTGATCTTCTTTCATGCCATTATCAGGATCGATTGGAACTATTTCTTCTTTTTGGATTGACATCTATGCAGACAAAAAATTTAATTAAAATAGTTTTGAGAAGAAAATAATCCCTCAAAATTGGTTTTCATACAAAAAACTTGTTTCAGATCCCAAAGAACAGAAAAGATCAAGAAATTGAAATTTTACAAAATCAAAACAAACAAGAGACGTATATAAGAAAGTCACTAGAACATTTTTGGCATTTAATAGAGGTTTTAAAACTCCTATTAAATAGAGTGTTATTAAATGTCATGTGAAAATGTGTTATGTTTTAATTTTTAATGCATGTATTACATAGAGATTTTTTAAAACTCCTATCAATTAGGTGCAATTTAATAACACCCCCTTTAATAGTGGTTTAAAAACTTCTATTAAATATCGAAATTGTTCTAGTGAGTTTAACGTGGTAAAGCCCTAATTCGAAAAACATTCACGTCTCCTTAGGCAGTAAAAAAAATTCATTAATCAAGAAAAGTTACAAAGAAAATATCAAATTAAGGAAAAAGCCTCAGTATCAAACTCTCTTAATTAAGAATCCCACTACTTCATCTTGTCTTTTTCTCTTTATATATATTATTATGTCTCTATCTGTATTTTTTCATACATATGGCTTTGATTTATCTAAAAGAGATAAATTTAAACATAGAGATAATATATATATTAGTAGATAAACACGCGCGCGCACGCAAATATGTATTTATAATATACTAGTTTATGGATCATATGTTATACACGCTTGAACCTGCTCGCAATACTCGCGAGAATTTAACTAATCCGATAATCTATTTTTATATTTTAAAAAGCATACTACATTTTTATTCTTGTTGTAAATAATATGGATTGACAACTCTACGTATTCGACCTCTTATTATTCCAACTATTCACATGATGTAACACCCACTTTAATTCATGTAATTATATGAAAGTCTAACTTGTGTCCTTTAATTGGTCTTACTAACCAAAGGGCCTATATAAAGGAGTCACACCTATGTAATGAGGTACACTATGTTGGAATGAAAAGATCTCTCATTTCTCTCTGCTATTCTCTTGTTCAAGTTCTAGTTCATTGTATTTACTTTCATAGCTTTAGTCCTAATTATTTTACATGTTATTAGCACGAAAGCTCTACATGAAAGAGACAAAGTTAGGAAGATTAGTCCTTTTCGATATGCTGATGGTGAGGCTTGTCTACATCTAGATCTATTGGAGAAGTGGATGTTGGCCATGGTAAATTCATTGTACCCCGACCACATGTGAAGCAAGTACATGTTTGCAATTTCTCTTGTATTTAGTACTTTTTTCCTATCTAACATCATTATATATAGAATGGTATATTCTTGATATTAATTCAGTTACACATGCTTAATTAATCATCATATGTTTTACGCCAATTAATTATCATATTTTTTGGAAAAAAAAAATAATCATCACACTTACATCAGTTGCAACGTGTGTAGGATCGATTGTAGTATTTGTTAGACATATTTTGGTCATCCAAATATAAATATTAACCAAAGATGAGTTGCAAACTAATTGGAAGGAAAATATTTTGAATTCCTTTGGTTATTTGATTAATTTTCATAAAATTATGTACATAATTTGTTAAACAGATAATAAAATTAGGTGCCAAAGTTTTTTTTTTTTTTTTTTTTTTTTAAGGATAAAGATGAACCGTTTATTAATTTTAGTTTTGGCAAAGCAAATATATAATGTTTTACTTTTCTTTCATTGGGTTTTTTATTCCTTATGTACTCAATCTCACTTATACATACAATTAATTAATTGATTTAGTCTAAAATATATAAATATCACCATGTCATCTTTTGTCGACTAACTTTTGGATTACTGCTCACCAAAACAAATATTTTTAGTTGTTTAATAATTGATAAACCCTTTAATAATTGATGGTAGGTACACCTTGTCCTAGTAAAGCTAAACTTTGAAAGGAAGACGGGTTATCCTGTTCAAGGAGGCATGATTGTTAAGTAAACTTTCGTCTCGCCACCCAATCTGGAGGTTGTCCCATCAACTATAACAAGTAGTATATTTTGTATCTAAGATAATCAAGTCGTGAACATGTGTTTTATCGTATGTTATATATTTTATATTTGTTTTTCAAATATATTATACTTAACCGAGTTTGTTGCTACAATATTATTAGCAATAATTATTTGTTATTACAACTACATGCTAACATTATGAATAAAGTATTTTATGCTAGGATGCATTAATATTTATTCGCCAATATCTCTATATAGATTTGAAAAAAGAATATTTCACTTTATAATATCATTTCACTTCATGGAGCTATGAATATAAAACCAAAATTGGTGATGCTCCAAAAAGCTCTAAATGAGCGGTTAGGTCTCAAATTACATTATTTATATCAATCAAATATGAATCATAATTTTGCAACTTTAATTACCTCTTGGTTGAGGCTATGCGGAAATATGACTGATGAGGCAATAAAATAATGAGATATTATACATATAATATCACTCTCGTCCAATTGGTCTAGCTTCATGAAGCATTTGTTGCGTTATAAAATAACTATGGTCGCAATGATAAAGTTATGGACTTGAAAAAGGGGAAAGGATCTAGTAAAGGTCGTATTAATAATTCCACAAAAAGTGAAATAAAAGTGGTGCGCCACATGAAATATAAAAGATAAATTTATTGACAAATGAGCATGCTCAAAATCGTGACAAGCAATGTCACATATGAAAGGCCATTAGGCCATACTGATTATATATTGTCATATGTGCCCAAATATTTTGATGATATTTACCATGCCAGTCAAATGAAAAACTATGAATTTTATAGCTCATTTAAATTGACACATAGAGATTTCTTCAAATCATGAACTAAATAAAGGCGATGAATTTATGCCTTGTTATAAAAGAGAATATTTCTCGAACATGAACTTAGCCGAGGCTAATGTTTAGATAACATTTGGTACAATAGTTATAATGTTGTTAATAACTTGCACCAAAATAATTACTCAAAATAATAGAGAAATTATATATATGATTTTGGTGTTGTCTGAGAATGAAATTCTCAACTTTAATGAAATTCTCAGCTCTACTTTCTAGTCATGTATTTCTACATAAGACATATTGAAATAAATATTGTCATATGATTCAATGACATTTATTTTGTGAAATGATATTTTGATTATCCAAGATCATTAATGACACGAATTATAATTCGTAAGGACATCCTCTAAGGAACCGTGATTTTGATAAGCTTGTGATTACAATTATGGTAATTATCTTAAGGCAAATCAATGAGAGTTTTATATTGATTTAACTCTCAAATCATTTTCTTATAAGATGCCTTTAAGCCCCTAATAGGTGATCTTTTTATAGCAAGTTTGTTGATGTAACTATGATGAATCAATTCCTCCACATTAGAGGGAGATACAAAGCCGATTCAAAAGGAATTGTGTGAAATTGCGTGAAACTCATCAAATTTGCTGCATTATGATCTATGTATAAATAATTATGAACTTGAAAGTTCAAATAATCATTCATTAACAATAAGTTATAAATCGATTATTTGATGCAATTACTAATATAAAAGAGTGACGAAATTATATGTTTTGGCATTAAAGGTTCATATAAGAAATTATGTCCCTTTGCAACAAAATGTATACACCAACAAACCGCTTAAGGTATAAAAAATCAAATATTGCATTTTCAATTAACTTACTTGCAAGATGTAGCTCTTCACCTACTCGAAGAAATTGAAATGATATTATATACACTTTTTGCCATCTTTCAATGGCATTAATTTGTTTTACTCAAAAAGGTAAAACTAAGTTTTGTAAAGATTTGTTGCAAATATATAAGATGTCTCACCTATGTGAATATGAGCCGTAGAATCAAAAGGAGTTATTGATTAGTGCATTACACTCTTTTCCCCTTAGCTATGATTATATCTCACAGATTTTCCATGCACGATTTTTAATGAGGCGATCCTAATAATATTAATACTCTAACATCAAAATTGATTAGCATATTGTACTCTTTTTCCCTTAGTTATGGTTTTATCCCACTAGATTTTCTTAGCAAAGTTTTTAATGAGACAATCATATCATTATTATACTTCGTATCGACATTGATGAGAATGATGTACTTCGTTCTTATTCTGAATGTTTCCCACATGATTTTTCTTAATAAAGATTTTAACGATATATTTTTCTCAACAAGTTGTCATCAAAGGGGGAATGTTGTAAATAATATGGATTGACAACTCTACATATTCCACCCCTTATTATTTGAACTATTCACATGACGTAATACCCACTTTAATTCATGTAATTACTTAGCCTTAATGTTATTTATTCATGTAATTATATGGAAATGTAACTTGTGCCATTTAGTCTTACCAAAGGGCCTATTTAAAGGGGTCACACTCATGTAATGAGGTACACCATGTTGGAATGAAAAGATATCTCATTTCTCTCCTTTATTCTCTTGTTCAAGTTCTAGTTCATTGTATTTGCTTTCTTAGCTTTAGTCCTAGTAATTTTACAACAATTTTAACTTTTTTGACGATTAATTATACCTTATTGGATTTAAGAGCGGGAAGACTCTTAATTAAGGGTAGAATAGTAAATTCATGTGACGGTTGAAAGATTGATTATTCATGCTTATTAAGTGTGTATATATATATATTGATAAAAATGAAACTTGCCCCATTAGAGCTCGAACCTATGACCTCTTAGTCCCAAACCCTATATCAAATCATTGGACCTCCGGTAGATAGATATAAAATATGAACATATCCTATTTAAAGTGATTACGACGATAACTCAAACATTATTTTTTCTTTTTCTTTCTTTTTGCTTTCCTTTTCGCTTTCTATGATGTAACAATCCTAAAAATGGATCATTTCTAAGATCCAGAGTGGCGATATGCCAAAATTGTTTATCCTAACACGCTAAATTAACTATTTTTGATACAATATTAATTTCTTTGTTTTGGTGAATATACAATATTTCAATTTTAGTTAGACAAATGAATCTTTAATACAATTCATTTTCTTATAAGATAAGCAAACTAATTGGGATGGACATGCTAATCATTTTTATGGTATGTATTAATTAATTGATTAATCTATATCTATATATATAAAGGAAGATCTTCTGTGAGGAGCTCTATAGTGATGACACGTGACGTACACAAGGCATATACTTACTATTTTTACGTACATGACGTGCACATGACATATACTTGTTGTAAATTGAATTAGAACTTGCTAAGAACTAGAGAAGGAAAATAGAAGACTAAGAACTCCTACTACTACAAACTACTACTACAAAGGAGAAGAGAAGAAATGAGATAGTTGGAATGAGAAGTTTTCATTCAACTTGGTGTGTTTTTACAATGAGGTTGGCACCCTTTATATAGGCCATTTGGTGATGATGATAAATGTACTTTATACAATATGTGTACAAGTAACACATACACCCCATGTCATACAACACATTACAAGTAATTTGACAATACATGGAAGAGTTGGTGTACATTAGAAATGGTTACAAGTAACATGACAATACATAGACAAGTGGAGGTACTATTAAGTACGAAATACAAGTTACATGTATGGTCATCCATATTCCACAACACCCCCCTTAGATGACACTTGCTTAGAGATTGTGCCTCGTTAAAACTTCTACTAAGAAAAACCCCGTGGGAAAAAATATAGTAAAAGAAAAAGGGTACACTATTCACATAAATATTAAGATGGGTATAATATTGTTAAGATTGACTCATTAAAAACCTTGCTAGGAAAATTCAATGGGATAAAACCATAGCTAAGGGAAAAAGAGCGCAATACACTAATCAATAACTCCCCCTCATGTGAACATGGGTGAAACTTGTTCAATTTCTTTACTTGCAATGTCTTTAAGTTTACGCTAGCCAATACCATATGTAAGCCGTTTAAATGTCGTAGTTGGTAAGGCTTTTGTGAATAAATCAGCAAGATTATCACTCGATCGGATTTGCTTGACATCAATTTCACCATTCTTCTGAAGCTCATGCGCATAAAAGAATTTTGGTGAAATATGTTTTGTTTTGTCCCCTTTTATGAATCCTTCACTTAATTGTGCAATACATGCTGCATTATCTTCATATTATATGGTTGGAGAATCTTTTATTGAAGGCAATCCACATGATTATTGAATATGTTCAATCTTGTTTCTCAACCATACACATTCACGACTTGCTTCATAAATTGCAAGTACTTCAGAATGATTGGAATAAATAGCAACCATAGTTTGCTTTACTGACTTCCATGATACAACAATATTACCACAGGTGAATACATATCCCGTTTGAGAACGGGCCTTGTGGGGATCAGATAAAAATTCAGCATCGGCATAACTTTGGAGATTCAATTTTACCCCTCTCGAGTAAAATAAACCCATGTCACTTATTCCTCGAAGATATCGAAAAATATGTTTAACAACATTCCAATGTCTTCGAGTTAGTAAAGAGCTGTATCTTGCAAGTAGATTGACAGCAAAAGCAATGTCAGGTCTTGTACAATTTGCAAGATATATAGTGCACCAATTGCACTTAAATATGGTACCTCCGGACCAATTAACTGTTCATCACTTTCATGAGGTCGAAATGGATCCTTATCCACTTCAAGTGATCTGACAACCATTGGAGAGCTCAATGGATGTGCCTTGTCCATATAAAATCTTTTTAATATTTTTTCAATATAATTTGATTGGTGGACAAGTACTCTACTTGGAAAATGTTCAATTTGCAAACCAAGACAAAGTCTTATTTTTCCAAGTTCTTTCATCTCGAATTCATTTTTCAAGTATTCAGATGTTCTAACGATGTCGTCGTGGTTTCACACTATATTTAAATCATCAACATATACAACAATAATCACAAATCCTGTTGATGATCTTTTAATGAAGACACATGGGAAAAGCGGATTATTTACATATCCTTCTTTCAGTAAATAATCACTAAGACGTTTGTACCACATTCGTCCGGATTGTTTCAATCCATACAAAGACCTTTGTAATTTTATAGAACGCGTGTTATGAGGTTTTGATTTTATTTCATCCGATATTACAAATCCTTCAGGGATTTTTTATATCACTGTCTAGAGATCCGTACAGATATGTTGTAACGACATCCATTAAATGCATATCAAGCCCTTCAGAAACCGCAAGGCTTATCAAGAACCGAAATGTGATTGCATCTATAACAGGAGAATATGTTTCCTCATAATCGATGCCAGGTCTTTGCGAGAAACCTTGAGCTACAAGTCTTGCTTTGTACTTTATAACTTCATTTTTTTGTTTCTCTTTCGTACAAATATCCATTTATATCCAACATGTTTTACGCCATCTGGCGTTTGGACAATCGGTCCAAAAACCTCTCGTTTCCTTAACGAGTTTAGCTCTGCTTGGATAGCCTCTTGCCATTTTTGACAATCAGGTCTTTTTTGACATTCATCCACTAATCGTGGTTCCAGATCATCATCATTTTCACATATTTCAAAGGACACATTGAAAGCAAATATATCATCAGGAACAATTTCATTTCGATCCCAAATCTTACCAGAGTTTAAATAATTTATTGAGATCTCATTATTTTCATCTTTTTCCTCTTTTTCTAGAGGAAGTTGTTCCTCGTCATAATCAACTTGTTCTGACAAACCCTTATCAAAGGATTCTTATGCTTTCTCAGGAGTATTTTGGTTTGTATTTATTTTTACTCCTGTTTTCCTCTTTCGAGGAATTGTATCCTTTGAACCAACCGGTCTTCCACGTTTTAAGCGTTTAGTTGGTTATTGTGCATTTTGTTGCACAGAGACATCAATTATTGCAGGAGCATTTATAGATGGAATATGTGATTTTGTCACTTATTTTGCATCATTAAATGCATCAGGTAATTGATTTGCGATTTGTTGCAAATGAATGATCTTTGAACTTCAAGTTCACACTGATTTGTGCGTGGATCATAATGTGATAAAGTTGATGCATTCCAAGCAATTTCGCTCAATTCCTTTTGAATTGGTTTCTTATCTCCCCCTAATGGTGGGAAAATTGCTTCATCAAAGTGACAATCAGCAAAACGTGCAGTAAATAAATCCCCTGTTAAGGGCTCAATGTATCTTATAATGGACGATGAGTTAAATCCAACATAAACCCAAGTTTTCGTTGTGGACTCATCTTAGTTCTATTGGGAGGTGGTATAGGAACATACACTGCACAACTAAAAATTCTCAAGTGTGAAATATTTGGTTGTTGACCTAAAATGAGTTGCATGGGGGAATGCTCATGGCATGGAGTAGGCCTATAACGAACGATAGATGCTGCATGAAGGACTGCATGTCCCTAAACTGAAGTTGATAACTTAGTTCTCATGATTAAAGGTCTAGCAATTAATTGAATGCGTTTAATCATAGATTCTATCAAACCATTCTGGGTATGCACGTGTGGAACATAATGTTCAATGGTAATTCCTATAAACATGCAATAATTTTTAAATGCTTGAGATTGAAACTCCCCGGCATTATCAAGACGGATGGTCTTAATTGGGTTGTCAGGGAATTGTGCTCTTAACTTAATGATTTGTGCTAAAAGTCTAGCAAATGCAACATTGCGGGTCGAAAGCAAACAAACATGTGACCACCTAGTTGATGCATCTATCAAAACCACGAAATATCTAAATGGTCCACAATGAAGATGAATATGACCACATATATCTTCCTGAATACGTTTTAAGAAAACTGGGGATTCCACAACCATTTTACTTGGGGATGGTTTAACTATCAATTTACCTTGAGAACAACTAGCACAATTATAATCACCAGATGAAAATATTTTGTGACTTTTGAAAGGATATCCACGCAAATTATTAATTATTCTTCGCATCATCGATGATCTTGGATGACCAAGCCGGTCATGCCATAAAATGAATGTCCGTGGATCATTAATTTTCTTATTTAAGAGACGACATTCGTTTCGACATGACTTATATGAGTAAAATATAATCCAGAGGATAAAGCTGGGAATTTTTCTAACACTTCTTTTTTCTCATTTGAAACCAATGTGACATAGAGAAATTCTCTATTATTTTTGTTAATGGTTTCAATGTGATATCCATTTTGTCGAATATCTTTAAAGCTGAGTAAATTTCTTCTGGATTTCTCAGAGTATAAGGCATTGTCAACATGAATTGTTGTTCCCCTAGGCAACATAATATTTTCTTTTCCAGAGCCATTAGTCAAATTGAAGATGCCAGATATTGTTTGAACATTAGCCTCAGCTAAGTTCAAATTGGAGAAATATTCTCTATTTTTAAGGATTGTGTGCGTAGTAGCACAATCAGCAAGACATATATCGCTCTTATCTGATTCATGATTTGAACACATTATTTGTTGATCCATCTAGGTAAATCTGAAAAAGAGTAATATTTCATTCATAATAAGGAACTAGTACATATAACTAAGAAGCATAACAAAAACTAGTACATAGAATTATTGAAAATCATTACATATGATCATTAAAAATATTGAGATTAGTGTTTGGATCATCATGAAAATTCGGGACATCCATATAATTGATGTCCGATGAGCCATCTCCGACAGTGAAGTTCATCTCAACTGTTTTGCCTTTCCCCTTTACGGAGGCTTGATAAAGATCAATGAAATGCTTAGGCGTGCGGCATACATGAGCCCAGTGGCCTTTTAGACCACACCTGTGACATGGTTGGTCATGATTACGAGCATGCCCATTTTAAGCAGTATTTTTCCCCTTATTCTGAACGACATCATTCTTATTCCATTTATTTTGGAACTTATTACCACGAAATTTAGAATAGGGCTTGCCACGATATTTGCTGATTGATCCTTTCCAATTTCCATGTCCGTGGTTTTCTTTCCATGACCGTTTTTATGGTCATTATAGGATGCTGCATTTGCTTCATTAATTGAAGCGGAACCAGTTGGACGAGAGTTGTGGTTCTTCAATAGAAGCTCATTATTTTGTTCAGCCACCATGAGACAAGAAATTAATTATGAGTACTTTTTAAATTGATGCGCTCGATATTGCTGTTGTAACAACAAATTCGAGGCATGAAAAGTACTGAATGTTTTTTCCATCATTGCCTCATCAGATATATTTTCTCCACACAGCCTCAAACGAGAGGTAATATTAAACATGGTGGAGTTATACTCACTGACTGTTTTGAAATCTTGTAGCCTAAAATTCAGCTAGTCGTTTTGAGCTTTTGGAAATATCACCATCTTTCGGTGATCATATCGCTCTTTCAAGCTTAACCACAAGGTGAGATGATCTTTTATAGTGAGATACTCACTTTCCAAACCGTCATGGAGATGATGACGAAGGAATATCAGTGCTTTCGCACGGTCTTGCATCGATGTTTCATTTCCTTCTATAATAGTTTCTCCTAAGTCTTTAGCAATGGAGATGTATCTCAGCATCCAGTTTCCATGACAAATAATTATTTCCAGTGATATCAAGAACAACAAATTCAAGTTGTTGAAGGTTTGCCATAGTCTGAAAATATGTCAAGAAATTGAGTAAACAGTTTTTCTCTTTTATATAAAATAAATAATATATGATTAAATATATGTTCACAATTTGATTATTAATATGCAAAATGTACTACTCTTATGAGTTGGTGGGACAACCTCCAGGTTGGGTGGCGAGACGAAGTCTACTTTAAAGCCATGCCTCCTCGAACGGGATAACCCGTCTCCCTTTCAATGTTTAGCTTTACCGGGGACAAGGCTTACCCACTATCAACCCAAACTCATAACACTATTTGCAATATAAAAAATCAAGAATAGGGCATAATTAATCGTTTGTAGTATAGCGAGAAAACTAGTTATGTCACATATTGACTTTTGATTTCCGATGTAGAAGATCGTACAAGACGCAACTACAGAGCATACTTTCGCAATCGGTGACGTTATAATGCATAGTATATGAATAAAGTATGCATATATAAGTGATGCATGTAATAAAAGGAAGCAACCATGACAATATAGAAATAAATTGAACTTATTTAAATAACAAAAGTTATACCTTCCTAGCTTTGTCTCCTTAACAAGCCTTCTTGAACTTTAAGATCTCCTTAATGCTAGAGCAAGCTCGTGCTGATAACGTGTTGTAAATTGAATTGGAACTTGCTAAGAACTAGAGAAGGAAAATAGAAGACTAAGAACTTCTACTACTACAAACTACTACTACAAAGGAGAAGAAAAGAAATGAGATAGTTGGAATGAGAATTTTTCATTCAACTTGGTATGTTTTTACAATGAGGTTGACACCCTTTATATATGTCATTTGGTGATGTTGATAAATGTACTTTATACAATGTGTACGAGTAACACATACACCCCATGTCATACAACACATTACAAGTAATTTGACAATACATGGAAGAGTTGATGTACATTGGAAATGGTTACAAGTAACATGACAATACATAGACAAGTGGAGGTACTATTAAGTAAGAAATACAAGTTACATGACTACACAATATGTTGGTGTACATGTATGGTCGTCCATATTCCACAACAATACTTACTATTTTTAAGGTATTTTAATTTTTGGGGTTTTTCGATTTTTTGTTTTTTTTTCCTATATTAAAAATATGCATATGTTACAAAAATACCCAAGCAACATTAAAAAAGTTATTTGTAACAAGGTAGCAGAACACATAATGAATTTAATAGTAACACAAAAATAACTATTAACAACAAGAAAATATTTATTTCACCAATCCCTAAACGAGTATTAACTTTTAATAAAGTTACGACTAAGTACAGATATTCATATGCATATGATAATTGGGTTTGAGACTCAGGTAGAGGTAAGGAAGATTTTGCGGGTGTCATACTTATTATTTATATTCATTCAAGAGTTTGGTAATTCTAATAGTTAGAGGTTGAGAGTTCGATATAGTGGGTTTCGAACAGTTATATGTATTGCTTATTTGCTTATTAATTAGTATCATAAAATGAGTAGGAAGGACAAATTTTGTGGGTACCTACCTGTTTAATTACATTCCTAGAATAATTTGGATAATTATTATTTTTGAAAAAATTATAAAATATAATAATGACTATTTTAGAAAAAATCAAAAAATAAAGTAGCTACTATTTTGATAAAGAAAAATAATACATGTTGATTAGAATTCCATAAAAAAAAATTATATGTTCCTAAAAACTAAATCATTTTTTTGTTATGGTGAGTGGGAGTAAAACTCGCGATCTCTCAAATCTTGCCTTTTTAGCAAGTGATGTACCTGCCATCTCACCACAACACTGACTTAGTTTGTATATAGTGATAGTCAGTCTTGCCTGCATGACACTTAGCTTACTTAATTTTTTTAATTATACTGGTCGATTTGGATATCGTTCCCGCTTTGGATCATATTTGTTAGACAATTTATTTGGGGCCTTTGTGTACGTGCTTTTGCAGCATTATTCTTCCTTTTCTTGGACTACTCGGTCTATGTATGTACACCAGATTCCTCTCTGACATGGTTTTGGCCGATGTGTAGCTCGACAACTTAACCACATCTGTTTGTTATTATATATATGTAGCTTGTAAAATTGCTTCAGCTTCATATATGTCACCGATTGAGAGAAACTTTCGAAAAAGAAATTTCTTATATTACCCCCTATCAGGCTAAACTTGTAGATTATGCAATTGATATGTTTGATGACCATGTTAAAATCAAACATTTTAATTATTGTAAGGATATTTGAAAGCTTTGCTCAAAACTAATCTCAATCTGCAAGCTGGTGTACAACAGCTTAATGAGGTGTTCTTATGAAAAAAGAAAAAAGAAAAAAAAAAGGTAACTGAGGTGTTACCATGTTGATTGAGAGTAAGGAGAGTGGCACAACGGGCTCTGTCATTTTTTAAGCCTGGGGCGAATCGTAAAAATGGGGCCTCATATATATAGCGGGCTCTGTCATTTTTTAGGGCTAGGGCGAATGTAACAATGGGCCTTATATATAGAAGGCATTTGCTCATGCATTGAACTTAAATCAACTATATAAATATATGCAATGAAAAGTTTAACATTTATCATTTGTGGAGTTAAGAAAAACAAAAAAAAAGGAAGGGGAGGGGGGACTTTTTATTTTATTCTTTCCTAATCTTTTTGAATTTGTTATTACATTCTAACTTTTTCTAGATTCTTTCATTTGTATTTTAGTAAATTAACTCCAAAACTCGATGAGGTGACACATAAATAATTAATTGAAATAATAAATATATTCAAAAAGTTACGATTTAATAACATAAATTATGAAAGGTTAGATATTTTAACCAATTTTGCCTTATAATTAAAGAAGACATAAAATGACAAACATTTTGCCTTATAACTAAAAGAAGACATAAAATGACAAACAATAACATATATTAATATATAAATAAAATTGCGGTTAATAACCAAAAAAATACATGTACTAAGAAAAATAGAAGTAATAGCATCAACATAAAAATCAAACAAGTAAATTCAAGACTAATTACTCTATTATTGTAATATTGTCATTCGTGCATTTTGCGAAGGAAATTTTATTATAATCTCTTTATAATTAATACTCGATAATAAATCTTCCTCAATCAATATCAAAGCTAATCCATTCAATCTCTATTATGACGTTATTGACCTAAAATATGATTTTATTAATTATAATTTCGAAAAATATAAATGATATTATCTTAGTGGATGAAAGAAAAGATGGAGTGAATAGAAAATTAGAACTCTGAAAAAACACAATAGAATCTAGATGCTTTAAGTTAAATTGGATGAAGACGGAATACATGCACTGTGAGTTTAGAAACACCAGACATCGAGATAATGAAGTGGTAAAATTAGGGAAAGTAGAAGTTCCTAAGATGAATCACTTTAGATACCTAGGGCCAGTCATACAAAATTATGTTAATATTGAGAATTATGTCACTCATAAAATTCAAGCTGGATGGAAGAAATGACGGAGTGCAACAGAAGTGATTTGTGATCGAAATGTTCTTACTAAGTTAAAAGAAATTTTTTATAGAATCCAAATTAGGCCATTTATGCTCTATGGAATTAAAGGATAGGCGGTAAAACAATAACAATTACATAAAATGAACGTAGAAAAAATGAGGATGCTTAGGTGGATGTGTGGTAAAACTCGTAAAGATATAATAAGAAATATAGAAATTCAAAGACAAGTAGAAGTAGCACCAACTGAAACAAAGATTAGAGAAGGGTGGTTGCGGTGATTTGGTCACCTGCAAAGACGACCTACAAATGCCCCCGCTAGAAAACTTGACTCAATAGAAACTGTAGAAATTCGACGAGGTAGGAGTAGACCAAAATTAACATGGGATGCATTAATTATGAGGGATTTGAATTGTCTGGAAGCTCACCATCAATTACACTTAATTGAGCAAAATGAAAAAGTTTGATCCATGTAGCCGACCCCAATTAAGTTGGGACTGAGGGTATATTGTTGTTGTTGTTGTTGTTGTAAATTTGAAAAACGTCTTTCAACGGAAACAACGATATTAGGTATAGTTAATAACAATTTATATACAATTAGCGCATTTGGGTGACAAATTATTTTAATAATGTAATTAAATATATCAAGGGCGGTATTATTTTCTTTCGACATAGTTGCTGATAAGATTCTTAATTCTAAAAATAAATTGTTTCCATCAAAACTAGAATTATTGTTATAGATTAAGGTATTTTGAAGATTGTTCAAATCTATTTTTAAATAAAGATAAAGCTTGATCTACTAAATATAAAAAGTATTTAGTCCTAAATAATTATGGTGATTCATCGATATCAACATCATTGTTTTCATCAAAATGTTTTTTTTTTCTTTTAACTCGATATTTTAAGCGAAATATTGGTTCAATCTTCAACTCACTCGAAAGTGTTTTAGCAAAAGCCATGGCCAATATGGATCCGGTTTTCCTATATCCTACCAAAAATGAAATTAAGCCTTTTAATTGTTCAATTTCAATATCTATATGCATATCTCTAGATTATAAAACTTTGCTATCTAAATTAATTGCATGTAATATATATCATACCAAATAATCATTCTTAATAAAAATTCAAAATTCTCAAGCGCATGTGGTAAACTTTTTGCCTTACTTTTTGTTATTAGGTCACCACAATTATGAGCTAATTCTTTTAATGATTTTCTTAATTGTGGAGCTCAGAATCTAATTGTTATAATACTTTCAACTCTAATTTCTCATCGTGTTTGTGACAATGGTTTCAATGTTAAATTAGGCGCATTATCAGGTAAGATATTTTATCTTTTTGTAGAGCTACCAAATGTGTTATAGATTCATTGCACAACTCCAAAAAATGTTGTAGCTTTGTCACAAGATAAAGCCATATAACTAATTGTCAAATTAAGGCTATGACAAACACACGGTGTATAAAAAAATGCTCTAAGACTGATTTCTAACAATCTTTTTTACACTCTTTGATTTTTTCCTTTTATATTAGATCCATTATCATATCATTGTCATCAAATATCATCCACATCTAAATCAAGTGTTTTTAAAATAAATAATAATTTATTAAAAATGCTTAAACCTGTTAATTGTATCATCTATTTGTACAAATTATATATATATATATATATATATATATATTCTTCTATTGTTATGAAACCTAATATAGCGAATTAAGACACCTTATAACTATATACATTTGTTCTTGGTGGCTTGCATCCGAGGTGCTATCAAACTCTACCTAATTAGAGCATCTGCCCAACTTAGATTACCTTAATTCCTTAAAAATCTTGAAGTCTTAATCTTTCCATCAATAAACAAACAATATAGATATTTCATGATCATCAAATATAATATTTCATCAACCGTAAAGGATTCTAAAATAAAATTTAAACCTCAAAGGTCATTTAGATAAGTTACATTATCCTCATAACTTTGTAATGAGTTTTTGACAACACCTCCTCTATTTCTAAGCCTACACTACAAAACCTAGCGTTCATAAATCTTCAACAAAATATGCTCAGCTTGGTGGAAATTCCGAAGGACTCACAATCCACCCATAAAATTTTATATTGCATTTATAAAATTATATATTCATTCTAACTAGATTTATAGTATCAAAATCCTTAAACCAACATTACCTTAGCTTCATCATTTTTCTAATCCGTCCCAAAACCGTTACATCCATTTCAAAGGATATCCTAACCACACACAAACCCAAAAAACCATTTATATAATATATTATATTAAAAAAACAATACGTACATAAAGAGAAAGAAATTAATCAAGTCACATATAATCTAACAGCTTTCCCTTTTCTTTGTCATCGCTCGCACCTGTCATTGCCTAAATATAAATTAATATTCGATAATGTTATATAAGTAAATCCCACACAATATAATACACCAGTAATAATCAAATGCATTGTATTCTAAGAATTTAAACGAACAATAATATTGCAAGGAATCATAAATATACAAATATGCAATCATCCTGTTTCTGTTGACTAGCCATAATCAAATGACGTCTTCCGAAAGTGATGGGTAAATAGTAGTAAAGATTCATGAGCTTGAGAGGAAGTCCCTTGAGAAGCCACACCCTCTTAAACAAGTGTCTACAATGATCAATGACTCTAGCCATAGAGCACCATGATGTTCACCATATCACACATACACAATGAACACAAAGGGACCCTCAATAGCCTCATTCGTCTTATATCCGTGAATGCATGATCAATAAATATGCATCGATAAACCAGTGAATGCTATTATATTCGAAAAAGACTCATACAATATAAAGGTTACTATAGGAATTACTTAACCTTACAAACGGGATACCGAAATTCTTTTGAGCTCCGAGTTGGTAAGCTAGTCCTTATAGGGTTCCAATTGCGGTCCTACAATTAATTCGCAAGTCCGATAAGTTTCTACAATAGTTCTATAATTTTTTCAATTAGTTGTAGTTTAATTTACCCAATCGTGTCCTAAAACCCTTAAACTACTTCCATAATAAAATCTCTGATGCTAGAATTTCATTTTTTACTCAAAATTATTGTTCGGTATTGAGATTTACGGTGTCTAGGCTTAAATATTATTTTTTAAATTTATTATATATTTATTGTTCATGCTACAACCCGAAAACCCCAAAATCACTCCAAATCTTATCTTCGGATATCTGCATCCCAATTTCAACTTTAAATTGTAGTTCGAAATCGAAAATTAACCTAAACTAGACATTAAAATAATTTTCAAAATTTTGAATATTTTCTAGTATCATAGCATCTACTATGAGGTAAACTCCAATATAAATTCTCAAGAAAATCTCTAAATCCTCATTTTTTTTATAAAAATCCATAATTTCCAATAATTCGTTAAAAAATTCTATTTTTTTGAATTTCCTAATTTTTAAAGATTTTTATTGAAACTTTTTGAATTGAAAACACAATTTTATTTTTTAAAATTTGGGGTAGGTGGTTTGATCTTTGAATTGAGCTTGGTTCGGCTCGGTTTGAGGTAATCCCTTTCCTTCCCCAACGAAAACAAAACGGAGAGATTCCCTGTTTCGTTTTCGATTCTGTGTTTTTTTATTATTTACGACTGTGGTTTTTAACTCACTTGATAAGGGAGACCAAGGTTTCCCATATCCTCATCGTCATACTTGTCGTCATCTTCTTCATCTCTCACTCTATGATTCCTCCATTGTTTTTCTTTTTTTTACCTGTTTTTTCTTCGATTCATAAATTCATCTTTCCTCCTCATCTCTCCTTCAATACACACAACCAACAAGAACAAAAACACCATCAATCACCTCCTTCAACTCAAAACCAGTCCCTTTTTTGATCATTACACTCCATCAAAATTGAAATTGAAATTAAATTTGATTCTCGATTAAACCTTACAACGACTTCCTTCAACAACACCAATAGTGACCTACCACAGTCACGCCAACACTCCATAACCAATTCAAAACCATGAAGGCCGAAAGAGAAAGAGGGAGACAGAGAAATGTGACATCCGATAATTTTATAAACTTGATTAGGCGATTAATTCAGTATTTTCAAATTTAATTTGAAATTCAAGTATCCGAAGTGGGATCCACACATTACGGATTAAAGATCATAAGTCTAAAATATTATTTTTGTGCGTCGCGTGACTAGTGGGTCTATTATACTCTATTCGACGGGAAATATGATTAACTTGAGTTGTAGAAGAGATGTCCACGAGTATCGGAGCGCGTTGAGAATTTTCTTCAATTTTAGATGAAATAGGATATTTTTCGGGGTTTAATTTTGGCTTAAAAATAAGAGATAAACATCAAATAAAAAGAAAACATGAAATGACCTAAAAGGGTATTGGTTTTGTACAGGAGTAGATAATTATTAAGGGGAAAAATTGTCATTTGCACCAAAACCCGCAAATAAATGAAAACGAAATGGGATGTAAACCATGAAACATTTCATCTCCACCCCCATTTCGATCAAGCATCTCGCCCAATCCTCCCATCTCGAATCTCATCTCCTACCTCTCAACTCACTCAGGTTTATTCTCACTTGATCTCCCACTATGTCACTCGATCTCAGCTTGTTTTCTCTCAAGGCCGATCCCTCTTTAGTTCGGTCTCTCTCTCTCTCAGACAGTGGGCAGTGAAGAATTGAACCAAATCATTTTTAAAGGTGAGCTTGAGACTTAAATTCGAGTTTGTTCTGTGAGTTTTATGATTTGTTCAGTGGTAATTATGGTTTTGATTGAAAATTGTTGAGTGAGTTGTTGTTGTGAGCTCAGTTGAGTGGGGGAGTCACAAAGACGATGACGATGAGGCATGAAAGTAGAATTGTTGTTGTTGTTGTGTCGAACTGATAAGGCTTGAGGTTGGATTAAATTGATTGGGAGTAGATTGGGACTATTTTAATAGATTTTGGTACCTGATTTACATAAAAATAGTCCATGTTTTTAGAGTTTTTCAGTTTTGTAGTTGACATGATTTCGGTATCGATTTTGAGCGATCAAAATATAGCTTTAGGTCAGTATTTTTGGTGCGATTTAATGTTTGCATGTTAAACTTAGTCCATAAGAATCAACATGAGGTTTGATAGAAGTTTCATGGGTTAATTATAATCGATTATTGGTTGCATAAAAAAACTGGTTTTGTAGAGCTAGTACTGCAGTCCAATTTTTGGGTTAATTTGAGGTAATAATCCGGGCAATCAACGGAAGGTTTTTTAGAATTTTTTTTTAAGTATTTTCGTGTTTATATATCAAACTTAATCCACGTAAATCAGATTTTGATTTGGATAAAGTTTGATAGTGTTTTAAAGGCCGAAAAGGAGGCTAAAAACTAGGACTTCACTGTCATGTGTTTAACTGTTTTGAGTAGGCATGTTGGTGAATTGATTTGAGACAACAATTGACGTCCGATTGACTTGCAAATTGGTTCGTTTGAATTTTAGTATAATCTACTTTGATGATCAATAAAGATTGTGGGCATTGAGATTTATTTGATCATAGAAAAACAAGGTAGAACGTAGCATGTTGATATGGTCCAAAGCTGTCCAATTATGACAGTTGTGACTTAACAACTTTGCTTAATGATTAAAATGAGTTTTTTTTTTTTTATCCAAATGAACTAAGGTTGAACTTTTTAGAATCCATATATATATATTTTATTTTGAATAGCACTTAAGCTCGGACACTTGATACAACTTTTAGATTGGTGAAAAATAGTTATGAAAATGACCAAAACTAATGAACTAAATTAATTAGTTAATAAAATAAATTGATGATCAAATGGAGGTGAATGAAATTGTTTATGATACAATGACTTAAATTAAGAGATCAAAAACATGGAAATGGGCTCTAAAAAGAGGTGTTAGAGTTATTGAGTGGTTTGAACTCCGTTATGTGATTGAAAATGAGTTTTAATTGTATTGTAAGTTGTAATATGAATTTTTAGTATTCAAGTGGAGTTTTAATTGTATTGTAAGTTGTAAGTGGAGTTGTAACTCTTAAAATATGAATTCGTGATTTAATAGGACTTATTGAATTACGTGAATGCTGGGGAAACGTGTGAGGCTTCGTAACTAACTTTTAGTTGGTTCGATGGTAAGTAAACCCTACAGTGATCTTTACTATTGATTGAATATTTATGTACTTGTAATTGTAACATAGTCTGCATTGCATTTTATCATTCTTGGTCATGCATACATAGAATAAGTGAGGGGGATAAGCTTGTTTCGGAGTCCAGTTTACTTGAAACTTGGTTTCAATCCTGCCTCTACGTCGTCTAGTGAGACTAGCAGAGTCTAATGTCGACAAGTTATCTATGCAGTTCAAGATCTCTTAATATTGTCTATGTACTATTTTTGGAAGTCGACGTTTGATTATAGTTAGGAGATAGCGATAGAGTGGATTGCATGTCATGTTGACGCATATATCTTATTGTTTATTTGGAAATGCAATTACATGTCTCAATGTATCTGACTAACAATTGGAGTACTGATAAATGCAGGAATTTACTTACCTGACATCTTTGAGTTGTTTTTGATGGTGTCAGATTCTAGATGAAGACAAGGGACGAAAGGATAAGACTCGAAGATTGTGGTGATTATTTTAATGTCATAAATTTAATTTTATGGTTTTAAATGGTTTATATATATATTTTTTGGGATTCTTGAGGGTGAGTGTAGGACGTAAAGTTTTGTTTAATGTTTATGAGATTTTCCTAAGTTAATTTAAATTATGTTGAAAGCTTTATATTTTCGTTTTGGGTGTATTTGGGATTGTAATAATGGAATTAAGTTATCGGAGACTCCAAGCTAGTTTAAAAGTTCGATTATGATATATATTATGAACTGCAGGGAGTTATGAGTCTTCTAGGCCTCTCCCCAATTCTGCTGTCTATTAGGTGAATTTTTCGGCTGACTATATTTAAGAAAGGTGCTTTCGAAATTTTTATAAAAATATGAAGTATCCATATTATTTCCTAATTTGCTCAAATCGAGCAAATCATGAATTGAGTTTCATTGAAGATATAAATTTAGGTTGGAGCTTTATTAAGGATTGAAATAAAGATTATTTTGAGGTCAAAGTTAAAATAATGGATTAGGCTAACTAGATTATCATAGAAGTAAGGTAATCTAGACAGGTCAGTCGTCTTTAGACGAAAGGGCTGACAATCTTGTTATCAGAGCCTAGGGTTGGCTCAATTGAGGATAAACTTTGGTTGAAAATCAAAGGATGATTGAGCGCGATTAGTTGGGAAGTGATTGTGAGATGGGGTATTTGAGTTATTGTGTTACATTTGTGTTGTATCTTTGTATTATCGATAGATATGCGATATGAAGTCTATTCTCCTTGTCCGTTTGATGCTCAACTCGTAAGATATGACAAGTAAGATTAGAAATGGATAATTAAAATAGAGAATAGACTTATGAAATGAAATTGAGTTTGATTGGATGTGAAATAGACTTGTGAAGTCTAAATCCACAAAGGTGTTGTATGTAATTTGGTACTAATGTAACTGATGAAAGTTATTAGTTATGAGACCAATAGGAAATTGGTTGAACAAAAAAGTCCAAATGATTAATGTACGTAAGTACTAAACATGGATTTCTTGGAAATTAAAAGTATTGAACTATTACAATTATAAACGCTCAGGAAAATGCTAAAATAGCTTCAATAAGGAAAACATAGACATGTAGTTTTAAAAATAGAAATTGATTAATCGAATTGAACCAGACTAAAAAATCAAAATAAGATTGTAATAAAACTATTCAAGTTGTCTAAATCGGTTTCTATGAAAATAAAATACTTTATAATAAAGTAATGTCTCATTTCAGAAACAAAACATCAAGTGAAATGTGGAATGGAACCACGGTTTAAAATAATCAAATGACTTCTACAAAGAAGTACTGAAACCTTTGATTGTATATTACTCAAGTTACTTATCCATAACTGACGTTGAGTATAGTGGTTCTATAGTCGATTAAAGAATTGATAAAACAAAGGGAAGTACATGAGTTAGAAGTAATATTTGTTAACACAAGATTAGGTGTTGTTATAGAACAAAGATCAATGACATTTCTAACTTAAAAATGAAAAGTGCGGCGATAAGATCAACATGTTATAAGTTAAAGCGTTGGGGAAATGGTTTAATAATAGCTTGGATTAGCTATTAAACATCAAAACAAGCGATTGTGCTTTGAGATTCAAAGTACCCAATAGTCACTTCTAATCAAACTAAGTTATGATTCCTATCACTACAACTTAAAATATAATAAATGAAGAGATAGACCTATTGATTGAATATCAGTAAGTAATTTATATAAGACGTCAGTTTAAGCTCCTCTATTGCAAGAACTTCCACATATATGAATTAAAGAATTGAAACAACATTATTTAAGACTTTGATTAGTCATTAAGTTAATCAAGGTATTAGAAATTCAAATTCTTCTATCTCTTTAGTTGAGCAACAACAGACAAGTGAATTTGTTAAAAGTAATTTGACGAATAGTAAGATACAAAGTTATGGAAACAAATCGGTAAATCGGGAAATCTGAGATTAATGGAAACAAATTATAGCAATAACAAATAGTAGAACTGTTTGAGTTGCAAAATTTCTCTGTTTCGAATAAAGGTTAGTCAGGGAAGGTTTGAATTGAATGAATTATAATAAAAGTCGTATCGTCCTTAACTAAAGTTTCAAAAAGAGAAAAAATATAAATTGCCTTATAGGTCCAGATTAAGGAGCAGTAAGTGGCATGGTTGTTAAGCGAAAGTTATCGTAAATTTAAAAGGGACTAAGATTGAGATCAATGTGAGAACAACTAAAATGTACAAAAATCGAATGGAATAAACTATATATAAAATAAAATGACACGAAATATGACTTGTGATTGTTGGAATTGACACGAATGCACTCCTTAGTTAAGGTCAGACACTGGAGTAGTTGTACATGACCAAAAGTCTGAGTAACTCCATTTCATAATCACGATTTATTCACAACGTGGAAGACTGGTGTGATGCATCTACTTGTCTTTGAATAATCGAATGAACTGGTGATAGTCGGAATAAAAGAGTCTATGAAGTTTCGTCAGAGTCAATTGAAAGCTTAAGTATAGGTGATTAAATGTTCAAGAAATTTTCGCATACACATGAAAATAAAAATTTAAATTCAACGAGTCCCGATATGAATTAAGATATCAAACTATACGTTTAATGAAATTTAATATATCTTCATAAGGATCTTACTAAGAAATCAAACTCCAAATGTTAAAATTTTTGAATCGAAGTAATTTACAACTAATATCGGTGAATATGTTGTACATTAGTTCAAATATAATTTTACACCATGTGATTAGTCAGTGGTGAAGTTTTAAATTAGAACACTAGTTATTGTAAATTAGAGTTGATGTAAGATACCTGAAATGATGGTGAAGATACAAATGAAATGAAAAGAGATGTACAACTTACAACTCAATTAATCAATGTTATCCCTGGTGGTTGAAAATACTGAATAGAGGATAGTATATCTGACTTGGTATATTTGAAGAATTGAATATTATTTCACTGTAATTGAGTAGAAATGAAAAAAAGATAACATATTTATAAACTTGTATGCGACAAGTTAAAAGTTAAACTATGAGAGTGTAATCATCGAATATGTAGATATTTCTATTTAGAAACGTGCATATACTCAAATTAAGGATAATTGTCTTTATTCAGGTAATGAAAGAAGTTTAGTGAACACTAAGTGATTATGACATGAGATGATGGAAGATCTCAGAAATTAAATGGAATGAGGTTCTTGGTGAACTCATGAATAGAGAATAATTTAACGAAGTCAGAAAAGTCATGAATTTTCTAACCAGTCAAATAGAAACTTAAGTGAATTGGCTGAGGTGTTGGAATTGGTAATTGCTTTCTAGTCCACAACTTAAATGACAATATGAGCAAACATTTAGAGAATGAGTGAGAGTTGCACGATGTGTCAGGTTTAATTTTCCGATCAAATCGAAATTGAGATCTCTTGTCATGGGATGACAGATGTAATTAGAGATCTATAATCATGGGATGACTTATGTATTTCAGGTTTCTATTGAGAAACGCTAGAATTATGATTGATCAGATAGTCACACAACTCTACTTAGTATCTAAATATGATGGATCAGATAGTCATGCAACTCTACTTAGTATCTAATGCCGTGCTCAAATATTATTTGCATCACTTATATTTAGACCGATGATAGTCTAAGAATTGATCGATCGACAATTCTAATAAGGAATGATCGGTGATGAGAAAGAAAATTAGTATGCGTACCAGAGTTGAGTGGATATGGAAAGAATTATCAACAGTTTGTGGAATAGTTGTTTAGTAAAAGAACGTGAATTGTTTTATTAAAAAGCAACATAGACTAGGTGTTGCTAAGTGTTGATGCTTGAATGAGATTCAAGGCATGAAATATGAAGAAAAGTAGGTTTATCGAATATTCCGTAAAGCTGATTATTAACTCGTCCAAAGTTCACAAATTGCCAAGATTGGCAAAGCAATAGAGAATATTTTTTCATTAAACTAAGAATTTGGAAATGAAAAGTTGAAATGGTTATGATCTCTATCACTGAGTAGTTGATCACAATGAAAGTAATTAGGTCCACTTAATGGTTTCACCTTGGATATAGTTTTACAGTTTTGAATTAAAAGAGTTATATATGAAGATTCATTTTCTCATATTTCTTTTGGTTTAGTAACCTGTAAGTTCAAATTTCGAGGATAAAATTTTTAATTAGTTGGGAAGATTATGACATACAAGAATTTTAGAAACTTGATAAGGCGACTAATTAAGTATTTTCGAATTTAATTTGGGATTTAAGCATCTGAAGTGGGACCTACACATTACGGACTAGAGATCATATGTCTAAAACATTATTTTTGTGCGTCGCGTGACTAGTCAGTGTATTATACTCTATTCGACGCGAAATAGGATTAACTTTAGGCGTAGATGCGAGTGCTCGAGTATCGGAGTGCGTTAGGAATTTTCTTCAATTGTAGACGAAGTTGGATATTTTCAGGGTTTAATTTGGGCTTAAAAATAAGAGATAAACATGAAATAAAAAAACATGAAATGAGCTGAAAGGGTATTGGTTTTGTAAAGGAGTAGATAATTATTGAGGGGTAAAATTGTCATTTGCCTCGAAATCCACAAATAAATGGGAGGGCCGCTAAGGGCACCCCACCATTTAATGAGGGCACCCAATTAATTTGTAAAAATTCCAGCAAAAATGGAAAAGACCATTTTGCCCCTGTATATATATAATGGTTCAAACCCCACAAACCATTTCGACAAGGAGTTAGGGCACCCCACCAGCAAGCTTCAACCACAAAGCCACAGCCACATTGCGTTTGGTGAAGAGCTAATCGATTCTTGCTCATCCGACAGCGAGGTAACAATGTTTGACAACCATTTTCGGGTTTTTGTGAACTGTTTAGTTGCGTATAACGGTGAAAATGATGATTTGTTTGTCAACGTAGGGTTTGGTAATTTCTTCAAATCCGAAGTTGTTTCCACCGTATAATGGAGGATCGTAATGCTTCGGTGCCGAGAGAGGTCGTCCTTGAGGTAATGTTGCAAATGTTTTTGTGTTTTTTTTGCGGTTATCCGAAGTATCTGTCTGGGTGCGCGATTCTTTCGGCCTCGCAGACCGAGAGATGTATAGTTACGTCTCGGTCTCGGATGACCGAGATGTTTAGGGTAGGTCACGGTCTGGAACGACCGAGGTGCTGGTAACTCTCTGGTCTCACGTAAACGAGACTATGAAGAAAGTTTCAAAGACCTTTGTACAACCGAGAACCGATTTTTTTGGATTTTTTTTTGTGATTGTGCTTTGTACATTTTGGTTGCTTATAATGTTACACTTGTTTGTATTGCGGTGTAATGCCGTTATCTTGTAATTTTCCGGACTATAAGGACACTTTTACACCTTCTAAGCCATTCCCCTCTCGAGAAGCGGCAATTTCATGGCTTCAACGATTGGTGGCGAGAACAAGTTTGTGTTAGTAACGAAGCGCTCGGATGCGGGGCGTTAAGCGAAGGGGAAGGGTGAAAATTGCTGTGACAGTTTGGGACATATAGGGGGCCGCTCGAGAGAGTTGGGAAGGGGAAAGCGGCAAAAATTTTAAAGAAATCAAGGAATGATGAAAAGGCGAGGACTCACACTAGTACGAAGAAATGTGGATGCCCTTTCCAAATTAACGTCAAGGAGAATGCCGACTCCTTATGGTATGTCACCGTGATTTGTGGGAGGCACAATCACGACACCGCGGGAAGATTGGATAAGAGGGAGGAGGAAGTTGAGGATGCGGGGGGGAGGAGTGAAAGTGAGCAGCTCAGGGAGATTAGTCCACCTTCGTCTTTTGTGGAGTGCGAGCGGGAAGTTGAGGATGCGGGTGTGAGGACACCGGGGTCTCCAACCGGAGGCACCCCAGTGTGGGAGGCACCCCAATCTCCAATCGGATTTGAGTCCTCCCACTCCACAAAAGCTTCTAGGCAGAAGAAATGCAAGGTTCCACAAATGCGTCGTGCCAGTCGACGCACGCAAAGTGGATCTAACATGGCTTATAGTCATTGCTTAGAACCGGATTGGTTGCCACATGTTGATGCCATTATCGATGTGGTTTCCGATGGGAACTGTGGATATAGGTGTATAGCCTCTGGGCTTGGACTCGCGGACGTGGACGGGTGGATGATTGTGCGTAGACGGATGTACGATGAGATTATCGGGTATGAATACCTATGGCGGGAAGTGCTTGGCTCGAGTTTCGAGCCTGTCAAGAATGCGGTGCATTGCCCGGAGAATCAAGAGGGGGCATCTTTCAAAGAATGGTTGACACTTCCAGACATGGGATTGTTGGTATCCACCGCATTCAATGTCATTCTCGTCAACCTCTCGCATGGGAGTGCCTCCACATTCCTACCTCTACGTAGTACTCCAACGTCGTCATTGCACAAGAGACTTATCATTGCAATGGCGAATGAAAGGAATATCCATTGGGTTAGGGTAAGTTCTATGACTTTTTTGTGAATTGGTTTGTTTCCCCCTTAATCGGGTTTGTGACAATATCTTCGATGTTCTACTGTTCACTTTGACAGGTGCAGTTGCGTGTGAATGCACCGCTGCCATCCTTATATCCATCGTGGGATCGGTACGTTGAGGACTGCGCCAAAGGTTGGCGAGATGGATTCGTTTTTCGAGACATCGCGCCCATTGCAACTGCTGATCATGAAGCCACCATACCTGTTGTAGACTTAGATACACCGTAGGTGTAAGCTTGTACCTAGACGGCTAAACATTTAGAAATTTTGCCAATTCGTCCAATGTTCTATGTATATGCAAATGTTGTGTTGTGTTTTAATTGTTGTTTACTTATGGATGGACCCTTTTTATAGTCATTTTGAATGTTACGGAGATTTATAATTAATTAAGGTTCGGTGCAAATTGTCGTTCTGGATTTTCAATCTTGTATTGTTAGTTTGACTACTACGGAGTTTTTTTTGAAACTGTAATGTTCAAATTCATCCATTTCTGATGTCTCGGTCAAGCAGGTTCGTGAAATGAACCATATTTTCGGTCACCAATGACCGACAAGTATTTCAATATATCGGTCATGTATAACCGAGTCCCATTTAATTGTCTCGGTTTAACACCACCGAGATGAATTGACAATTTCAATTCGCCTAACTCTCGTCCTATGACGACCGAGCCTACGGAGACCCTCTCGGAAGTGGACAACCGATACGTGGTTAACTCTTTCGGTCTACGTGGCCGAGACCGCGAGTTCGAAAAATATTAGCTTATGTATCGGCCAAGGCGAGACGGTTGACACGATCTCGGCTTTGTGTGGCCGAGAACCACGATTTCCCAATTTTTTTACATTTTAACAAACCGCCACACACACATTACATCTACTCTACCACACATTACATCTACTCTACCAAATGTAACTTAATTCGTCGATCTTCAACCGAGCCCTAATTTGGAGACGAAATCGACTCACACAACGGACCCTACTAAATGCAGAAACCTAGAAGAACGAAGGAGAAACACACGGCGAGGGACGGAGAACACGATTTCGGGGATTCCTCTCACTTGCTCGGTTCAAAACAAATGAATTCTTCCACCAGGAATTCGGTGAACGAGGGTGGTGGTGGTGGTGGTGGTGGGGTGCCCAGGGGTTTGCAAGAGGGTGGGTGAGAGGGTTTTTTGCACGAGGGGCATTTTCGGTATTTTGGGTTTAATTTTTGGGTGCCCCAGGTAAATCGATTTGTGCCCACATTAACTGGGTGCCCTCATTAAATGGTGGGGTGCCCTTAGCGGCGCTCATAAATGGAAACTAAATGGGGATGTAAACCATTTCATCTCCACCCCCATTTCGATCAAGCATCTCGCCCAATCCTTCCATATCGAATCTTCATCTTCTACCTCTCAACTCACTCGATTTTACTCTCACTCGATCTCCTTTTTGTCACTCGATCTCAGCTTGTTTTCTCTCAAAGACATTCTCTCTCTCTCTCTCTCTCCATTTCTCTCTCGGACAGTGGGGCAGTGAAGAATTAAACCAAATCATTTTTAAAAGGTGAGTTTGAGACTTAAATTCAAGTTTGTTCAGCAGTAATTATTGCTTTGATTGAAAATTGTTGAGTGAGTTGTTGTGAGCTCGGTTGAGTATGGGGGAGTCATAGAGACGATGACGATGAGGCATGATAGTAGAGTTGTTGTTGTTGCTTTATTGAATTGATAAGGCTTGAGGTTGGATTAAATTGGTTGGGAGTAGACTGGGACTATTTTAATAGATTATGTTATTTAATTTACATAAAAATAGTCCATGTTTTTACAGTTTTTCAGTTTTGTGGTTAACATAATTTTGGTATCGATTTTGAGCGATCGAACGATTGTTTTAGGTCAGTATTTTCGATGAGATTTAATATTTGCATGTTAAACTTTGTCCATGAGAATCAGCATGAGGTTTGATAGAAGTTTCGTTATTTTATTATAATCGAATTGGTTGCATAAAAAAATTAGTTTTGTAGAGCTAGTAGTGCAGTCTAGTTTTTGGGTTACTTTGAGGTAATAATCCAAGAAATCAAACGAAGGTTTTTGAGCAAAGTTCTTTTATGGGTTTTTGTGTTTATATATCAAACTTAATCTTTATAAATCAGGTTGTGATTTGAAGAAGGTTTGATAGTGCTTTAAAGGCTGGAAAGGAGGCTAAAAACTAGGACTGCACTGTCATGTGTTTAACTATTTTGAGTAGGTATGTTGGTGAGTTGATTTGAGACATCAAGTGAGGTCCAATTGACTTGCGAATAAGTTCCTTTGAATCTTAGTATAATATACTATGATGATCAATAAAGATTGTGGCCATTAGAACTTCTTTGATCATAGGAAAACAAAGTAGAGCATAACATGTTCATATGGTCCACAAAACGTCCAATTATGACAGTTGTGACTTAACAACTTTGCTTAATGATTTCAATGGATATTTGTTATCTAAATGAACTAAGGTTGGACTTTTTACAATCCCTATATATTCTATTTTGAATAGTACTTAGCTCGGACACTTGATACAACTTTTAAACTTGTGAAAAATAGTTGTGAAAATTACCAAAACTAATGAGCTAAATGAATTAGTTAATAAAATGAATTGATGATCAAATGGAGGTGAATGAAATTGTTACTGATACAATGAATTAAATTGAGAGATAAAAAACATGGAAATGAACTCTAAAAAGAGGTGTTATTTATTGAGTGGTTTGGACTCTATTATGAGATTGAAAATGAGTTTTAATCTCATTATAAGTTGTAATATGAGTTTTTAGTATTCAAGTGGAGTTGTAACTCTTAAAATGTGAATTTGTGATTTAATAGGACTTATTGAAGTACGTGAAAGCAAGGGAAACGTGCGAGGCTTCGTAACCAACTTTGAGTTGATTCGGTGGTAAGTAAACCCTACAATGATCTTTACTATTGATTGAATATTTATGTACTTGTAATTGTAACATAGTTTGCATTGCATTTTATCATTATTAGTTACGCATGCATAGAATAAGTGAGGGGAATAAGCTTGTTTCGGAGTCTGGTTTACTTGAAACTTGGTTTCAATCCTGCCTCTACACCGTCTAGTGAGACTAGCGGAGTCTAACGTCGACAAGTTATCTCTGCATTTCATGATCTCTTAATACTGTCTCTGTACTATTTTTGGAAGTCGACATCTGATAATAGTTAGGAAAGGACAACAGAGGGGATTGCATGTTATGTTGACGCATATATATCTTATTGTTCTTTAGAAATGCATTTATATGTCTGCATGTATCAGACTAACAATTGCTTCAGTACAGATCAATGTAGGAATTTACGTACCTGACATCTTCGAGTTGGTCTTAATGGTGTCAGATTCTACATGAAGACTGTGGACGAAAGGACAAGTCTCGAATATTATGGTGATCATTTTCATGTCTTAAATTTATTTTTTTGGTTTTAAATTGTTTATATATATTGTTTTGGGATTCTTGGGGTTGAGTGTAGGACGTAAAGTTTTGTTTAATGGTTATGAGAGTCTCCTAAGTTAATTTAAATTATATTGAAAGCTTTATATTTCCATTTTGGGTGTAATTGGGATTGTAAAGTTGAAATTAAGTTACTGGAGATTCTAAGTTAATTTAGAAGTTTGATTATGATATATATTATGAATTATGGGGAGTTATGAGTCCTTTTAGGCCTCTCTCCAATTCTGCTGGCCATTAGGTGAATTTTTCGGCAGTCCATATTTAGGGGTGGTGCTATCGAAATTTTTATAAAAATACAGAGGATAATCAGTATTATTTCATAATTTTCTTCAATTGAACAAATCATGAATTGAGTTTCATTGAGGATATAAATTTAGTTTGGAACTTTATTAACGATTGAATTAAAGATTATTTTGAGGTCAAAGTTAGAATAATGGATTAGGCTGATTAGATTATCATAGGAGTAATGTAATCTAGGTGGTTGGTCATCTTTAGACGAAGGGGCTGACTAGAAGAGAGAATCTATTGACTAGAAGAGAGAGAATCTAGTAAAAGGATGAGAGGGGGAGATTAGGGCTGGCAAAAATTCGGGAACGGACATAAACGGGACTGGACACCCATTTCTAAAATTATTAAATTTGGTGCCCAGACCCGGTCCCGTTTTTGAAACGGGCAATTTTTTTTTCGTCCAGTCCCGTATGTTTTACAAACATACGAGACCCGTTTTGTCCGCTTTTTATTGTTAAAAATCTACAACAACAACAACCTTCGCGAATTCAAACGCAATCAAAAACATCATCAGTAGCAGCATATAACCAAATCCAAGAACATCAAATAAATCGCAGACCTGAATACTGAAATCACCGCCCATGGAGACATTGTGCGACTCGTCCGCGGCACCGCCAAACCGTGCGAAATCGCCGGAGCTCTGGGTCATCATCTGGCGCTCCGTCCGATCGAGATCAGAAGCCAGAGCCGCAAAATCAAACTCGGAGAAGAACGGACCCTGCAACACCGTGTTGACGCAATGGACCGCGCAGAGCTTCAACTCCTGAACCTCATAGTACAACATTCCTCCATTGATCGGACCGTCCATCGCTCGCAAGCCTCCCAAACAGCGAAAACGCAAACCCTAGACGCGCAATCGAGAATCGCGAAATGGAGGGGTTGAGGGAGTCGATGGGGTCGGGAGGGGTCCGGAGCGCATCCGGGCGTTGGCGAGGTGGAGGACAAGGAGGCGAAGGAGTGGTGGCGGTGGCGCCGCGGTCGAGGAAGTCGGAGAGGAGGGCGTTTCCGAGGAATTGCTTGGCGCCGTCGAGCCGGTGGGAGTTTGGGAGAAATGGGAGCCGAAGCAGTGGAGGAGGAGCCGGCGATGTGAGAGAGAGAGAGCGTGAGAGTCTGAGACAGAGAGAGCGTGAGCGTGAGTGAGAGTGAGAGATGAGATTTGAGTGCGCGTGAGTGAGTCGAGTGAGGCAGTGAGAGAAATTAGGTTTAGGGTACCCTTTTTACAGTGAAATTACTAATATGCCCTTCAAATTAATCACAAACGGGTACCGGTTTTTTTGAAATTTTTGTCCAAACCCGGTCCCGTATTTTAAAACGGACAAAAAAAAGTGTCCAGTTCCGTATGTTTTTTACAAAATTTTTGCCCGATCCCGTTTAAAACGGGTCCGGACACAACCGGACAAACGAGACCGGGCAACTATTGCCAGCCCTAGGGGAGATGATGAACAGTGCATACATACCCCCCGGATCGATTTCGATTTTTAAGGAAGAAGGGTTGTCAAACGACCAAACTACTCTTCTGTTCACATCCTCAACTACATAAATCCAATGCCCCTAATGGTAATTTGCCATTTTCTATTTAATTTCATGTTTATCTACTCAGTTTTTGACCAAATTAAACATTGAAAAATACCCCAATTCTGCTAAAAGTTAGAGAATTTACCATTGCACTCCGAAACTCTCAGACAACCCATATCGCATGCAAATCAAGGTCTATGACCTTTTTCGGCACGTTAAGTCCAATAAAATTCCAAAACTCGAATTTTAAAACTTAATTACAAATATTTTTGCAAAATTCGAAACGATAATTTAGGTTAACATTTTAACTTTCTTAAGACTCATTTCGACTCGTATCTCAAAATAAAATCCGCGAAATATCGAATTTACTTGGTCGACTTAAATTTCACAAAGTAACATAATATATAATACACAACTCTAGGTACACATCACACGAAAACAAAATTAATTAAAAATATATATTTTATTGGTCTTTAACTCTCGGCTCGCGACCAAAATCATAATTAGGCTCCATCAATCCTTGATTAGCCATAATCACTGGTTTTAAAATTGTGATTTGAGAATCTTCCCAACTAATAAAAATTTCGTCATCGAAATCAAAATTGAAACCAAATTCACTTGGACTAAAAGAGATATAGGAAATTCTCTCTCTTGTACCTTGTTATCATATTAGCTTTGAGTTACCATGAAACTGCCATTTAACCAAAACAAGTGGAATATTTTTACTTTAAAGCTTTTAGACCTTTCTATCCACAGTCAGTATAGGTTGATTGTCATATGAGACATCACCCTGCAAATTGAACTGATTCCATTCTAATATGTGATGCGAATCAGGTTTCATCCGCCAGCGCATAAACACTTAAAGTACGTCATAAACTTCAGCTACTGAAGCGGTAATGCAAGTCTATAAGCAACCTTCCAAATGCGTTTCACAATCTTAAATGGTCCTATTAATCTGGATAAGCTTTCTTTTCTGTCTAAACCTGTAATGGTGCTTGCTACGGGAGGCTTTCAAAAGAATTCAATCTATTTTATTATGTTCCACAACCCACTGATATAGATCATAGTAACTTTTGTGTTTTTTTAGAGTCACTTTTAATCTTAAAAGAATTTGCTAAAAAAATCTGAATGTGATCTCGAACCATTTGTGGCTCCAACTCTGCCAAATCCTCGGGTTCATCCCAGACAGCAAGAGAACAAGATATCCCATATAAAACCGAAACTGGAGCCACCTAGATACGCGATTGAGAATTGTTATTGTAAGATAACACACATAGAGGTATGCATTCTTTCCATGAACCTCTAAGTTCCAGTACAAAAGCCTTGAGCATGTCTTCCAACACCTGGATTAACCTTTCAATCCGACCATCCACCCATGGATGAAATGCAGTACTAAAATGAAACTGAGTACCAAATTGTACACGTAGGCTCTACCACAACCTCGGTGTGTACCATGCATCTCGATCAGAATTATTGTCAACGATACTCCAAACAAGCGAACCACCTCTCGCTTACATAACAAGCTCAACTGTGTAAAGGTATTGAAAACTGACATAACAAGAAAATAAATAGACTTTGTCAGTCCATCAACAATAATCTAGATTGCATCATGTTTCCTCCGTGAAGTAGGCAAATAAGTAATAAATCAATTGCAGCGTACCTCCAGGTTTACGCCTATCGGTCTTAACCTATTAGCAATTCTCACATCTCCTTGCATAATCACTCACATTAGCTTTCATCCATGGCCACCAATACAATAATGTCATATCATAATACCATTTGGTCCTGCCAGGATGAATGCAAATTAGGACTGTTAAGATTCTCTCAATATCTCATCCTAAACCTCAGCCACCAATGGATTCCAAAGTCTGTCTCTAAACTTCAAACTCTTATATGAAGACTCCGTTTAATATGGATTATTGTTGTCAAGAGCAAACTCCTTGAACTTCATACTCCACATCAGATTCTGGAACTTTTGACAAAGTCATCGCGATAAAATTTTCAAGAAAACCATACTCACAAGTCAATTACCTCTTCCACTATCAAATTCCATCATCACATTCTTTTTAAAATATAAATTCAATATTTTCTGAGTTAATATAGTTATTGGCCCAACTATATTAGAAAACCTTTCAAAAATCTATAATAATAGCTAGCAAAACCTAGAGATTTCCTCTTAAACAACCAAAACTAACAAACAACTAAAATTTCTTCTAGTTTAATCTCAAGTCTAACATTAGTACTAACAGATCTAACAAGAGTTTCTATTTCTTGATCAGTGGCTATCCTAGTCCTACGCATTTGCAACTCAGATGATGTTCTAGTGTAAGTAAACATTGTACAACTTGAAATATAAAAGAACACTATCTTATAGAAACAATCCAAATATACATGACAAGGCATTAGCGAATCCTTTCTTAACAAAACATCAAACTTTATAAACTCCAACACTCGTAGATTAGCTGTCATCTCGTGTCTGGATATCTCAATAACATATTTCTCACATACAAAGTGAGGACGCACCTTATCCTCAATTACTATGTCAAAGACAATATAAATAGGGACTCGCAACGAAGTTAACCACAACTCGATTATCATATAAGAAATATAAACAAAATAGTTTATCCAAAATCAATTAAAGCATGGATAGGCTAACCATAAACTGAAATCGTACCTTCAATAAGACTTTAATTTGCATATGAATCTGGTTTAGTCAACATCTTAACATGTCCTTTAACTTATTGTTGAGGTTGTGATTGTTGGGGCATGTGCCCTAGGTCAATCTACAAACATTGTTTATCTTATAGTTTTAGTTAATAAAATTGAGTTTTTCATTTTTTTGTTTTATTATAAGTGATTGCATGTTTACCTTATAGTACAATCCATAAGAATTTGTTGAAATATCCTAAATGTCCATAGTCGGTCATTATATTGAGAATTATAATGAATTAAGACTAGTGTGAATCTAGATTGATAGTTATGTGATGATCATGCGGATAGGGATACAAATCGACAGTATGAGTACTTGTTAGGGAAAAGGTACTGGACAAACCTGATATAAGAACACCACATGCATTAAGTCATAGGTGTTACTCAAGATAGCTATATCATTTAATCCATCGACTTGAGATTACCATAGACTTCAATATTATGAGCATGATAATTTGATACAATCAAATGTTGTCTTTAATTAGATGATTACAAAGACTGTGATTGGTTACCATGTCAATAATATGTCGAGGTGTGTAATCAAGATATAATTTGTCACTCTCGTAAAGAGAGAAACATCAGTGGATCCCTCGATATGTTAGACTATTAAATGGCCATGTCGAAGAGAATTGATATGATCAATGTTACTTGCATATTTTCAATCTACCTAAAGATCGAAATTAATACGATTGAACATTAAGGTGGCTTTCCATGCCTTATTTTTAATCAAATGATATCGCATGAAAAAATGATATGATATATGTTATTCATTAGGTCGTTTCGATTTTGATATTCATGCTTATTGAGTAGTCATAATAACTTGCTAGAGACCGCTTATGACTTGTGTACCAAAATGGTTTTGGTTCACTACCAACATCGCATGAACTTATTGGGTCGCAACATCGCATGAACTTATTGGGTCGCACATAAAGAATGATTTTGCGCAATTTCAATTGGTTTAGAGTAATTAATTTTATATGATAAAACTCATGACATAAAAGCCCTTGTGATTTGTAATATGATAACTTATTAATATGGGTATTTGTGTAATTTGCATAAATTGCCTAAATACAATAGTTGTATCACGAATTGGTTTTTTTAAGTGAGGTTATCTTCACATATAAATAAAGTTTGAAACCCTCAAAATGAATAAGATTTTTTTTTTGCTATTTTTCAGTTCTTTGGATTTCACGAGAGAAAAAAAAAAAACGTTTTCGATATCTCTTAGGGCCAACATTTCAAATTATGGTCACCATTCGTATATGGATTTTCGATAGATAACGGGTGCTTGAACATCTTGGAGATCGAACAATTAGAGAAGGAAATCACGAATTAAGGTATGGTTTAGTTTTATAGATATAGTTTTATGGAACTCATTTGCGATCTTGTTTGGGTTTTTCAAAAATTATTTGAGTTTTTCGCTGCATATTAACCCTTAAACCCAATAGTGACACACTAGAGGACACTCGTAAGAGTTGTGGACACACATTTCTATAATGTCTTTTCTTTTCACATCCAAAACACGTAACTGCACTCGAATTATGAGGAAAATCTCTATTGATTTGACCCTGCTTCCCACACCTAAAACATGTAACATTAGGTTTACTACCTACAAAAGACTCCTAGTTAGTTACCGGTATCTGACTAGTAGCATGTCCTTGAGATCCTCGACCCTTACCTCAACTTCTCTGCAACAGAAGTGTACCACTTTGATAAGAAAGCTGAAAAGAATGTGATCATGTTTGTCCTAAACTTGTCTATGTTAATTTCGAGGGTCTACGGGCTGTGCTTGGAAAAATGATTATGATGCACATATGATGGAACAACTGGTGTCGTTGGTGTAAATGATGAACCTCCACTTTTTCCTTTCTTATGGAAACTCTAGTCAAAGCTAACTAGAAATCTTTTCTTACCATCGAAACATAAGCTTTGTCTTAGCTCCATAATGCCCTGATATCGCGTGATTCCATCTAAAAAGTTTGTGTAGTCATATAAGCTCTCGCCCTATCTCGAGCCTCTCACAGAGTTTTTGGCTTAGTCGCCGATATAGTAGTATCAAGCTCTTCCTTCGAACTATACATATACTTGTGCATCTTCTACTTCTTTGTCATTCTTGATTTCCTAGCAAATCTCAAAAGATAATTAAACTAAGCATCTTATTAAGCGAATGACATGTGTCCCTGAACTAGATAATCAAACTCTAGTAGCCTAAGTCTTGAATACGAGATGCCCATCATGTAGAGATCTCCACCAAATCTTAGCATCGACTTGCAAATAGCACGAAGACATCGAAGCTCTCAAATGTTCATCGATACCCAACATGTTATGAAGCTTCTCAAGATTGAGAACCCAACTCTCTGCAGCCATCAAGTCTAACTCACCATAGAAGTACATTGGGTTGTACTTCCTAAACTCTCTTCTCTACCTTGCCTCCTGAGACATTCCATTAATAACGGTTGGATTAGCCCGATCTGAAACTGCAACAATCGGTCTACTTTCAGGACAAACTATAAAGGTAGCATTCTCTTCCTTAACAGCTGGAGTGACAATAGGAACTTCCTGAGCAACATGAAATCTCGATGTTTGGGCTGCCGCCTATGCTCATAAGATATTCGACGACTCTAACATCTGGCCTGCCAGGTTCTGAAACACATTTGAATCCACACATTGTGGATCCCTATTGCCCTCTCTAGATCCCTCACTCGGCTCTTGCTATACTATAAGTGGACAACATAACAATATCCATTGAAATCTCAATTATATAAAACATAAATAACATAATCATAAAGTTTTTAAAACTTTTTACCCTCGTTCCTTCGCGTTACTTTCCAACTAACCACTTACTTAATCTCGATCAACAAGATTCTTTTAGAAACCATGGTTTAGATACTAACACTAGCAGACCCCACCTAATTAGGGTATTTAATTGGCCTAAATTACCTTAATTCCTTGATAATTTAGAAGCTTTAATATCTCTATCAAAAAATAAACAATATAAATATCTCATGATCATCAAATATAATACTTTATCAACTATAAATGATTCTTAAGTAAATCTAACCTCAAAGTTCATTTAGATTAATTACATTATCCTCAAAATTTCGTAATTTGTTTTTGACAGCACCTCTTTTATTTCTAAGCTTACACCAGAAAACCTGAACTTCACAAATCTTCAATAAAACCTGCTCGGCTTGGTGGAAATGCTGAAAGACTCGCAGTCCACCAATAACAATATATATTGCATTAACAAAATTATATATTCATTCTAACTAGATTTATAGTTTCAAAATCCTTAAATCAACATTACCTTAGCTCCACCATTTTTCTAATCCGTTCCAAAATCATTACATCCATTTCAATGAATATCCTTACTAAACACGAACCCAACAACCCATTTATACAATATATTACTTTTAAAAACAATACATACATAGAGAGAAAGGAATTAATAAAGATAAATATAATCTAACAAATTTCCTTTTTCTCAGTCATCGCTCATACCTATCATTACCCAATTATAAAAATTTGATAATGTAAAATAAGTAAATCCACACTATCCAGTATACCAGAATAATCAAATGCATTGTATTCTAAAAATTTAAACAAACAATAATATTGCTAAGAATCATAAATATACAAATATGCTATACATCCCGTATCTGTTGACTGACCACAATCAAATGATGTGTTTCAAAAGTGGTGGGTAAATAGTAATAAAGATTCATGAGTTTGAGAAGAAGACCCTCAGGAAGCCATGCCCTCGAATCTCTATAGAGTATGATCCTGGCCATCATCACCCTCCTAAATAAGTATTTACAACGATCAGTGACTCCAAACATAGAGCACCATGCTGTTCATCCTACCACAAATATTGTTGGGTTTTAGGGTTCATACGTAAGGAAAATTTCGAAATAAATTTTGAAAAAACTCAGCTGGTTATAAAATAAGTTCCATTAAACTAGATCTATAAAACTAAATCATACATTAATTCGTGATTTTCTTCTCTGATTGTTCGATATTCAAGATTTTCAAGTGCGCGTCCTCTATCAGAAATCTACACACGAACGATGACCACAATTTGGAGTGCTATCCCTAAGAGATATTGAAAACACTTTTCTTTCTCTCCTAAAACCCTGAGTCTTTGAAATTTGCAAAAAATGAAAATCGTATTTTATTTTATGGTTTCAACCTCTATTTATATGTGTAGATATGCACTCACTTAAAATCCTATTTATAATACAACTATCGTATTTAGGTAGTTTAAGTAAATTACACATACACCCATATTAATAAATTATCATATAACAAATTATAAGGGCTTTTATGTCATAAATTTATCATATTAAATTCATTACTCTAGAGTAATTGAAATTAGGCAAAGACATTCTTTGTGTGCGACCCAATAGGTTCTTGCCACGTTAGCAGTGAACTAAAATCATTTTGACACAAGTTATAAGTGTTCTTTAGCAAGACATTATAACTACCCAAGTAGCATGAATATCAAAATCGATACAACCTAATGAATAACATATATCATATTTTTTTGTTGTGCGATATCCTTTGATTAAACATAAGGCATGGAACGTCACCATTAACGTTCAATCGTACTAGTCTCGATTTTTAAGTTACCGAAAACATCCAAGTGACATTGATTATATCGATTCACATGGATTTTACCATTATTAATCTATCATATCGAGAGATCCACTAATATCTCCCTCTATACGAGAGTGACAAATTCTATCTTGATTATACACCTTCACATATTATTCACATGGTAACGAATCATAATCTTTATAATCGTCTAGTTAAAGAAAACACTTGATTACGTCAAATTACTATGCTCATAATATTGAAGTCTATGGTAATTTCAAGTCGAAGGACTAATGATATACCTATCATGAGTATCACCAATGACTTAATCTATGTTGTGTTTTTATAGCGGGTCAGTCCAGTTCCTTGTTTCTATAACAAATACTCATGATCTCGATTCGTATCCCTATACGCACGATCATCACATGACCATCAATCAAGATTCACACTAGCCTTAATTCATTATAGTTCCAAGTATAATGATCGATTGGGGACATTTAAGATATTTCAACAAATACCCATGGATCTTACTATAAGGTAAATATGCAATTACTTATAATACAACACCAAATGAAGACCACATTAATTTATTAACTAAAATCATAAGATAAACAATGTTTGTAGATTGAACTAGGGCATATGCCCTAACACATATATCCAATGAACGCAATGGGACCCTCAAGAGCCTCATTTCTCTCATGTTCGTGAATGCATAACCAATAAATATATACAACGATAAATCAGTGCATGCAATTATATTCGAAAAATACTCATACAATGTAAATGTCACCATGAGATTTACTTAACTTTACGAACACGATACCGAAATTTTCTTGCACTCCGAATCGGTAAGCTAGTCCATACAAGGTTCCAATTGCAGTTATACAATTAATTTGTAAGTCCGGTAAGTTTTCATAACAGTTCTATAATTTTTACAATCAGTTGTACTTTAATTAACCCAATCGCGTCTCGAAACCCTTAAAATACATCCAAAATAAATTCTCCGATGTCCGGAGTTCATTTTTTACTCAAAATGTTCAACAATGAGAATCACGTTGTCTAGGCTTAAATATAAATTTTCTAATTTATTATATATTTATTAGATTTCCCACAACCCGAAAACCCCGAAATCACTCCAAATCTCATCCTCGGATGTTCGAATCTCAATTTCGACTCCAAATTGTAGTTTGCAATCGAAAATAAACTAAACTTAGCTTTAAACCAATTTTTTAAATTTTGGATATTTTTTTAGTATCGTGGGACGCACTACGATGCAACCCAAGGTATAAATCCTCGAGAAAATATCAAAATCCTCAATTTCAATAAAAAATTACCAATTTCCAATAATGTCTAAAAATCCTATTTTTCTGATTTTTCCTAATTCTCAGGGATTTTTATTTAAATTTCTGAATTAAAAACACATTTTTTTTTCTTTTTTTTTTTTTTTTTTATGGGGAGGGGGGTTTGATCCCCGAACTAAACCAGGTTCGGCCTGGTTTATGGTCATCCCATTCCTTCCCTAAAGAAAATGAAATGGAGAAAGTCCCTGTTTCGTTTTCGATTATGTGTTTTTATTTATTTGCAGTTGGGGTTTTTAACTCACTTGGTAGGGGGAGACCCCATCCCTATCGTCTTCTTTCTCGTCATATTCTTCCTCTCTTACTCCACGATTCCTCTAAAGTTTTTCTTTTTTTTAACTGTTGTTTCTTCGATTCATAAATTCACTTCTCCTCCTCCTCTCTCGCTCAATCAACACAACCAACAACAACAATTACTCCATCAACCACCTCTCTCAACTGAAAACAAGTCCCTTATTTGATCATTAAAGTCCATTAAAATCAAAATAGAAATAAATTTTGATTTACCATTAAACCTTACATCGACGTCCTTCAACAACAGTAACAGCCACCTACCAGAATCACGCCAACACTTCTCAACCAACTCGAAACTGTGAAGACTGAAAGAGAGAGAGAGAGAGAGAGACAGAGAGAAGATAGAGAGAAACCAGTGAAGGGATGAGAGGGGAAACGATGAATAGTGCATAGAACCATGCTTCTGGATCGGTTTCGATTTTTAAGGATAAGAGGATGTCAAATGACCAAAGTAGCCTTCTGTTTATATCATCAACTATATAAATCTAATGTCCCTACTGGTAATTTGCTATTTTCTATTTAATTTCATGTTTATCTTATTAATCTTTGACCAAATTAAACCCCAAAAACTCCCCAATTCGGTCAAAAGTTAGAGAATTTACCATTGCGCTTCAAAACTCCAGTACAACCCATCTCGCAAATCAAGGTGTGGGACCCACATCGAGTTGTTAAATCCAATTAAACTCCAAACCTCAAATTTTAAAACTTAATTACAAATATTTTATGTGAAATTCATAACTAAAATTTACGCCAACATTTTAACTTTCTCGAGATAAAATCACGCGAAACATCAAATTTAATCGGTCGACTTGAATTTCACAAAATAACAAAGTATATAGTACACAACACTAGACACATATCATACAAAATTAAGAATAAATAAAAATCTCAATTTTATCCATCTTTAACTTCGACTCGCAACCAAAACAATAATTAGGCTCCGTTAATCTCTGATAAGCCATAATCACCGAATTTATAAATTTTGAAATTTGATAGGATCAATCAAGGATTATTGAATAATATTTTGCTACTTAGATTTTTTGGAATGACGGGTGTTGAGTGTGTAAAATAAATCTATTACCTTTATTATACTATTAACTTTTGCAGTAGTGATAAATGTGATCGTCTCCACAGGTTTGGTAACTTTTTCACTCAAATAGTTTTTATTATTTTTATTTTTTCAGTAATTACTAATAAATAATTAAATTAATTAACACAAATCAAAGTCGCTAACATTAAAATAAATTCATTTCAATAATAAATAAATATCTAAACAAATATCTAAAACAATGAAACATTAATCCGTTTTGCATTCCAAAAATGTTACTCCAATCAATATAGTTATGAGCATAGTTTATAAGTACCATAGATCATTAAACTCTAATAACAAGTAAGTAAACAACCTTTAGCTAATCATTTATTCTACTTGTACCGATGAAAAAACCACGTAAATGTTTTTACCGAGCTAACCCCTTTAAATACACAAAGACATTAACTTCTCGCAATAAAATCGTATTGTACCTTGTGAAAACTTTGAACTACTAAATCTAACATATTTGATAAATCGGTTCAACATTTGATTTAGATCTCAAATTCGCATAGGACATCTAAATTGTGTTTGCCATTCAAACATTCCTAGTTACTACTTTAAATTAGATAATGAATCTAAATATCACAAATACACATTTGCAATTATGCATGCAATACAAAGTTCATGATTAAAATCAGTAGATAATAACTTATTAAATTAGTGAATCAAAGAATACGATTGGTTTAGAGCATTGATCACATATATCTCATTATAACTACTTTGCAAAATGGATCAAGTTCATGTTTGGACTTTGTTGAGATTAATAAACTATTTATTCATGATCATAAATAACATTGCAATAAAGTAAATAAAAGATATGAACAAAAATACCTTTTAATTGAATACTTGAATCATCAAAAGCAATGAAAAACAATGAACAATAAATCCAAATTAAAACTTAACAAACTAGTAAATATGGTTCCATGAGCAATCAAGAGCTTCAAGGGCCACTAATTTCGCAGCTTAAGGTTCATATTTATAGTATTCTAGGTAGTAAAAATCCCAAACAAACTCAAACTATTCGTTGTTATCTAAGATTTACAAAATCGGGTCTAGCGATTCCCTGTAATTCATAGTTAAGTGGAATCGCTGGTTAAATCGGTAGAATGGTAGTCTTTATTTTCACCAATTTTGCCAATAGTTCTTAGTGTTATTTGGAATCAGTGGGAATCGTTGGTTATAAATTTCATTTTTTCCTTAACTTGTTGATGATTCTTTGCGTACCACTTCCACTCAATTAAATCATTCGCTTTTTTCTTTTTTCATTCATTTCTTCATATATTCTAATTACACGCCGTGACATCATCACACGTCATATCAACCTTGTGGGCCCCACTTCACTGTCTCACAATTCGTGCAACACATGTTTCGATGTAAATCCAATATAAGACTATCATATATGTTTTTTACACTATTTTCGCCCCAATTTCAATTGTACACCTTGAAAACCTGAAATAAAAAAAATAAAATCTATTAGGACCATATTTTAGAGACTTTACCTCATAAAACATATTAAAATATTCCATAAAATGTATATAATTTATGACTTGTCAAATACCCACAAACTTAGATCTTTGCTGTCCCGAGCAAAGGAATACTTTTATTCATAGTATTTTTCATTCCTTATTCTAATTCCATAATTATTTACTCTTATTCTTAAATAGAAGTGATTTTTAAATAGAAACATATTACCCTAAAAAATAAGAATCATGATCGAATAGAAAGAATTAAAGAACAATCCTTTTATTTGACAACTCAACCTTCAAGTTATGCAATACATCTCTGAATTCAAAGTTCAATCAATTACCAAGGTCAAGCCACTATATAGGTTTTCTCAATCTCCACTAATAAGCATCAAACTTACGATGATTAATATAGAATCTCAAGATACAAAAATCGCTATATAAATCTCATTTTCAAATAATATTTAAAATATCACCACAATCAAAATTGATAGGAACTTTTTATTTACCAATAATCATCATTTTATATTTATTGGAATGTTGGAACAAGAGATACTTCACTCATTTTAGCTATAAGCACTTAAGCTAAATCTTTTATTTAGAGAGTTTTTCATACACATCCTTCTTTTTTTATATGTCGCTCTTTCTTTCTTTTTCTTTATTCATATATATATATATATTCTTCATATTATATTCATACGGTTCCCTGATCCATTACCTTTGGATACTGTTATTATTATTTTTTATAAGAATATTTCTCTTTTTTTCCACCACTAGATTACCTACTCCATTTCCTTTCGGATATGTGGGTCTCTATATTTTTCTTTAAAAACTCATGTTAGCACCTCTCACTTACACCATAATTAAGGAAGTATTCTTTCCAACTAAGTAAAGTTTATTAGCTATGTTTTTACTTTTCTCCTCAATTGTTGCATAAAATCTTTTCATAATATATATAAAATAGTTAATCAATAATCTTTATATAAAAAGTTTCTTAGAAATCTGTCTTGTTTATCTTGCACTTTTGTTTCGATCTTTAACCCATCATATTATCTAACACAAAGCAATTAATTCCCTGTAAAATTCTCTAGTGCATACACAATCTAGGTTAAATCAAATAAGGTATACCAATTCATTTCCATAATAATATTTATACTTTCATGGGTAATAAAAGTATTTCTTCTATTTAAACCCAAATTATATTAAATTCATATTTCTAACTAAAATAAAGTAAAATGAAGAGATATTACTTGAATCTTCAAAAATTTGAGAATCTCAGAATCTCAGTCAACTTTGAATAAATAAATGGATTCTACCTCTCGAGTGTTCCAAACTTTGCTACTTCATACTTCACTTCACCTAAAACCCCTAAACTCATTCCAAACCTTATCCTCAAGGTTTAAAAACTAAGTCGGGTTTTCAACAAAATAAATATACCTCATGAAGCATAAATGAACTATATGAAATAATAATAATTAATGAACACATTATCATATGAATAAATTTTCCATAAACAAAGAAATCATGAAAAATATAAATGTCTAAACATTATCATCTCATAACATGAACCAATCTTGCAATAAATTCAAGTCTTTCAAAAATAAAACACATCCTTAAACTCATTTTTTAAACACCACTAAGTCAAACACAACCTTCATTATCTATATTCGGTTTCAAATCACACTTCTAGTTAAAATTTCAAGTATTTCTCCAAATTATTTGAAAATCGAGTGATCTACTTTTATCACCACCCATTCAATTTAAAACTATATAAACCATATAGTCATTCATAACCATAAAAAATAAAAAACCATTAATAATTTGAAATTCATTTAAAAATTAGAGATTTATAAAAAATCAAACCATCTAAACTATATAGTAATCTTAATTGAGTTGGGAATTACTTAAATAAACTATAACAAGGCTTTGGAGAGTTGAATTAGACATTAATTTGATTTCCTATTAAAAGGGGTGCAAGGGTTTGTAGTGTGAATGAAAATATGTACACTGATTTGGGGTTTATATTTTAAAAAACTCTAATTTGTTCTGATTCGCTTAAAGCTCTCTCACTAGTATTTCACACAACCCATCTCTATAAAGGACCTCACATCATTATCGACGTAATAGCCCCTAGTTAATAATCCAAAGTTCCTCTCTCATATTATGTTCAAAATCCTGGGCTCACACTTAGCTCCATTTTTAAAATTGAAACCCCTCTCCAGTATGATTTTCCTATTCTTATTAATCTTGCTATTCATCCTATCAATATCTTTGGCATTCATGAGGTTATGGGGTGAGAATTGGATTCTAGGTGTCTCCTTAATCCCTTCCTCTCCCTCTAACTTATCGGTAAAAGTTAAAGGTGGAGAAGGTTCTTATGGTACTCTAGTTCGTGGGTATTTAATCGAAATCCCCATTGGCGTAACTGGTGTGGTTGAGACTTTAGATTTTTATTTGGGCTTATCTACTAATTGTGCCTTCCCCTTCTCATCTCGAGAGCTTCTACCTTTACCTCCTCCTACCATTGTTTCAACTTTTGAAACTCACAAGTTGAAAAACCAAATAAACCAATAAATGATAGAAACAACGTTGTCAAAAATAGTTTGGTAAAATTCAAGACTTTGTTTTAAAAGGAGAGAAATCCATTTGGAAATCTAGTTTGAAAATCACCGTAAACGTAAAAAAAAATTGCATCGAAGTGATAATTAAATATGATTTTAAAATTGATTTTCCAAATATAGTAAGACAATTGTGCGATAAATCGTAGTCTTTTCAAAAAATAAAGCAAATTAAAAAAAATCATAATCGAACCCCTAAACTCATTTTAAACTCGATTTTCAAACTATTTGCAAATACGTAGAAATATACCATAATTTTGAATTTGTTGAATTTGTAAACCAACGATCATTGTAATCGCAACTCTTAAACTTCTCTAGGCCGTTCTTCTAATCTCTAGATTGGATTCTCAAAAACCTTAGTTTAGATCAACACTTCCAAAATAAAAATTTTTGGTTTGAATGGGACTAGGTTGAGATGAGAATCACTTAAATAGTATAAGATTGAGCTTAGGAATAAATGAATCTAGACAAGAAATTGAGATTTTTGTGAAGGGATGCAACGACTTGGTGCGTGGATGAGTTGGTGTTGTGTGGCGATTTAAAGTTTTATTTTAAATTGGTTGTATACTGCTACCGATTTTGCTAGCGATTCCTAGTGTTATTTCAAATCACTGGGGAATCGCTAGGCCTAATTCAATGTTTTTTTTCATATTTATTACACCATTAACATATATATATATATATATATATATATCATTCATAAAAATTAATATAAAGGTAGAATTGACTTGAAATACGAAACTTCATTTAGGATATGTAACTAATTAGAAACTTAATTAATTAATTAAATAATTAAGCAATCGAATAATGTAAACTAGCATATAAGCCATATAAACAAAAAAAAATTCAATCACTCCCATTCATTTGAAAGTATCTCGGAGTTTAAATTTCGGAAATATTTTTAACACAAGAATAAAAAACGAGAGAATAAAAACATATTATACCAATACTAAACTCCTACTGAAGTCAAAAAAGTGAAAGAATAAAATATTTTTTTGAACTTTCACTTTAACAATCTTGAAACCATAACATAATAAGAGTATGAACTGTTAAATCAATGAATTGACTTTAAAATCTCAATAGAACTTTGTGAGCCCAAAATTCTCAAATAAGGGTAAAAGAAATGAAATGGTGAAAATAGAATCTAGTATTTGGGTTCTACTTAAAGACATGCCACTAATGCGGTGACTTAAGTTATGTTTTTGATTTTCAACCAAGTCTCAAAATACATAAATCCTAGTAAGCAATCAATTTCCTAAAAATATAATAATTCAAATCATGCTAATTTAAATTTAATTGAAAATTAAACTTGACACCAAACACAAAGTATCCTCTCATTCCTTCATCTCAAGACTTTCTTAAGCTGTAAAAAAATAATAAATGGAGTTTAAGATTAGCTACAATGGTCGAATAACTAAAATAAATTAAACTAAACTAAACTAAACTAAACTAATATAAACTAAGGTAAACTAGAAATAAATACATGAAATAAATAAAGTAAAGCTGGGTTGCCTCCCAACAAGTGCCTTTATTTTAATTTATTGGCTAGACTTAGCTTGAAATATCGTATAATGCGCACTACTTTGGAGTAGTCACAAACAAATGGATTCACCATAGCCTTCGCCAATTAAATAGGCATGCATTCCTTTAGAATTTGAGTTCATGAAATTTTAACACATGAGTATCTATATAATCTTGACCGTCTAATACATAGTTGTCATTATAACATAGAATTTTCATATGTCCCTTTTCTTCTATCCCCATTTCAAATTTAATAAGTATGTGTGGAACATGAGGTGGATTCATTAACACTAGAGGTTGATATTCCTTGCTCTCTTCATGTGGTTCATCTGACTTTTTTTTAATGCGTTCTACTTCAACATCCTTTAAGGCTTCTTCATTAGTTGGGCAATCATAGTGATCTAACATGTGATTTGGCTCAAGTTCCTCGTCCGACTCCATTTTTCCTTCACTTGAGTCATTATCTACTCATAGTGAGGCAACCATATTTTCACATGAAGCTTTACTCGAGGTCTCATGTCCGAGCAATTCTCAATCTGTCCTTGTATTTGCATCTCTAATAACCAAGCATCAAACCATTATTTTCGAGTCTCATACTGTTGTAAAGTGTCCTTAATCAATTTGAGCTCATTTCGTAGTGATAGCAAAATATTCTTGCTATTAAAGAACTTATGGACTTGGCTTATAACTCTAACATTCATCATCATTAAGATAGTTTGGACAAACTTTAATAAGATACGAATAATTTTCACAAAAGTACAAAGTCTAACCTGTCACACATTAGAACACTGGTTAGAAAAATTTTGTTCATAATTAGATTTACCTACCTTTTTCACACTTTGATAGTGTGAGTTTTCATATTGATCATGATAGTTAGAGTAGAAGACTATGAAGTAATCCTTTAAAAACAACTAGAGAAAAAGGTCTAGATAGATAAAATAAAATAAAAGAAAAGAAAATTAAACTCATTCCTCTGCAACGAAGCCAAAAATTGACACGTGTCAAATGTGTACAATAAATTTTCGCCTTTATTATACTATTAAATTTTGCAATAGTGGTAAGTGGGATCGTCTCTATAGGGATTGTATAGCTTCTTCAGTCGAAAAGTTTTTATTATTTTTGTGTTTGTCACTAATTACTAATTAATAATTAACTTCATTAACACAAATCAAAGTCACCAGCATTCAAATAAACTCAGTTCAATAATAAATAAATATCTAAACAAATATCTAGAACAATGAAACATCAATTCATTTTGCACTTCAAACATGTTACTCCAATCAATATAATTATGAGCATATTTTATAAGTACCATTAATCATTAAAATCTAATCTTAAGTAAGTAAACAACCTTTTGTGGCCATTTGTTCTACCTATACTTGTGGAAAAGCCACATTCTTATTTTATTGAGCTAACCCTTTTGAATACACAAAGACATTAACTTCATTTAATAAAAACGCATTACACTTTGTGAAAACTTTGAACTACTAAATCTAATATCTTTGAAAAGCCGTTTCAACATTAGATTTAGATCACGAATACACCTAGACATCTAAATGATGTTTGTCTTTCAAACAATCTTAGTTACAACTTTAAATTAGATAATGAATCAAAAAATGTGATTGGTTTAAAGCATTAATTACTTATTCATCTCATTATAACTACATTGCAAAACAGACGAAGTTCATGTTTGGACTTTGTTTAGATTAATAAACTACTCATTCAAGATCATAAATCATATTGCAATAAAGTAAATAAAAGCAATAAATAAAAATACCTCTTACTTAAATACTTGAATCTTCAAAAGCAATGAAAAGCAATGAAAAATAAATCCAAACTAAAACTTAACAATACTTGTAAATATTGCTCCAAGAGTAATCAAGGGCAACTAACTTCAATGTTTAGGGTTCTTATTTATAGTATTCTAGGTAGTAAATATCCCAAACTAACTCAATCTATTTATAAAATCCACAAAATCGGGTCTAGTGATTCCCAACAATTCATGGTTATGTGAAATTGTTGGTTAAATGCGTAGAATGATAGTCTCCCTTTTCACTGATTTAGCCAACAATTCCTATTGTTATTTGGAATTAGTCGGAATCGCTGACTATATAACCCAATTTTTCTTTCACTTGTTAATGATTCTTTATGTACTACTTCTACCCGATCAAATCCTTCACTTTCTTCCCTTTTGCATCCATTTATTCATATATCTCAATTACACACCATCACATCATCACACATCACATCAGCCTTGTGGGCCTCACTTCACTGCCTTACGATCCTTGCAACACGTTTTTGGATGTAAATCCAACATAAGACTATTAAAAATGCAATTTACATTGTTTTTCGCCTCGGTTTCAATTATACACCTTAAAAACCTGAAATAAATAAATATAAGCTATTAGGACAATATTTTAGGGACTTTACCTTATAAAACATACTAAAATGTCCCATAAAATGTGTATAATTTATGACTTGTTTGAACAATTATATTTTTTTTCCTTAAGATGATAATGGAATTATTAATTCATTTTGAATACTATGACTTAAATAATGATATTGAATTTTATTATTTTGAATACATCTAAGATGTTCTTTCATAGTTGGATAAAAACTGTAATCATTTCAATCAATTTTAAAAAGTCTCCATTACTATTTTGATAAATCCTTTCATTTGTTCCACTAAAAGCTAGAGAACTTTGGGCAAGAAATTTAACGGCTGCGATTATTCTTAATATTACCTCTTTCTAATGTTCTTTCTCTTTGTTGATTTGTTCTTGAATATATATATCTCTATAGCTTGATTTTTCTCGAATCTATTTTGCAAGTCTATCCAACAAGTCATATAACGAATATGTTCTTTCAAAGTTTCATAATATATGAGCTTTTAAGTATATCACTAATATGTTTCCAATCTCACAAGCCATCTTTTGCTTAATTAGTTCTACTATTATTATCATTTGTTTTAAACAAAAGCAAAATACTTTGTCTAATTCTTTTGAATATACTATCCATTTTCTATCATGTTCTTCTCCATTTGGTAAAACTTGATTATAATGTATTAAAGAAAAATATCTATCATATTGATCAGAGGGAGATTTTTTGCTAATATCTCTTAGAGATCCACTTATAATTAATAAATCTTTAGAATTTCTATCAAGATTATCCCATATCCTAAGATCAAATATGTTAAAAATATTTCATTTACTAGGCTTTCATTAATTACTTGTTCATTTTCATTATTGAAGCCATCATTATCATAATTCCTATTACCAGTGTCTTTATTATTATTATTATTATTATTATTATTTTTTTTTGTTGTTATTACTACTATCAATATTACATCCAACATATATAATCTCATTAATTAATTTCCTAGCATTATTATCTTTTTCATGTCCAACATCTACATTTTTATCAACAAACTCACTATGATCAAATTTACTTGTTATCAAACTATATCATCATTTTCACATTCAACATCCATATTTTTACCAACAAGCATACTATTTGAGTTATCAATTGGTTCATTTTTCTTACTAAAAATATTTATCTAAGCCTCCTTTTTAATGATTTTGTTAATTCTTCTTGTTTTGTTTTTTCTTTTTAAATTTTATCATGATCGGAAGGATATTTTCTTAGCAACATGCTTCCAAATCCTACTCAAACACTAAATATAAATTTAAAGATTAAAATATCAAAATTGATTTTCAAGCTCCTTAATCAAAGTAATATTGAGGTATATATTTGGGAAAGGAAATCTAAACCTGAAATAAAATAGCTTATTGATTTAGTATTTCTTTAATACAAGATTAAATTTATTCACCCTTAAAAAAGAAAAAAAATCAAAGTAATCAAAGTGGATAGTATACCTTTAATCCACAATTGTAGAAGTGCATAACTTAAATCTTTTTGCAGTCTACACTATAATACACTTGTTGAAATAGAAAACCATTACAAAGAATTAAAATAAGGCGAAAAAAGAGATATAGTGTATTGAATAAACAAGGTGGGAGTGAGATATAGAGTTGTTGATTATTGATTAAGAGAGACAAAGTGAGGTCTTTGCAAGTTTGCAACAGTGAGAATTTGAGAGAAAAGAAAAAAAATGTTTCGGGATAGTTGAGAAGATGGAAGAGGAATTATTGCTTGACTTTGCCTTTTTCTTAGTTGACCTGAGTAGTGATTGACAAGTTGGTGACACATGTTGATTCAATATTGAAACGTGAGATACAAAATTGCGATTTAGGAGCCTCTAACTGTCAAAATTATAGCACAAGTTTTTTTTCAGCAAAACATACTGAGAAAAATGTGAAATTACAAAAGCACCTCCAACTTTTTGCAAACTAGGGGCCTTCAAATATTTTGGGTCCTGGGGCAATCGACCACTAGGCTCCCTATAAAACTGATCTTAGAGAGTGGTATAACTTGAAATATATGTAATGTAACGGCCCGCCTGATTAATAATAAACTTAATTGTCTAAATTCATATTAAGACCCATCTCAAACTCACATAGACATCACAAATTAGTCTAATGTACGCTTGTTGAAGGGTGTAATTAATAAATCATTAGTTAGATGTATATTTAGGCCGTGTTCAAGTAGAATAAACGATTTAATTATCCTAAAATAATTATTAAATTATGGTATTTGTTTATTCTCAGTTAAAAAGTGAAGAAACAAGATAAAGGAATACATTCAGGAGAAAAGTGTAGAAAAATCATAGAATTGGAGTCGACGTGATGGAACAGAGCCGTGGCACCATGTGAAGGAATTAGACAGTGTGAGCAGAAGACAAACAATATGGGAGAACAACAAGTGATGCCCTGATGGTGATGTTGGAATAAACGTACTGCATCAACATGATGAACGTATATCATTAAGTCTGCATGAAGGAAGAAAATAGAAAGTTTGAAGCTGTCTGGCGCTGTAGGTTACAATGTATAATGTGGGACATCATGAGACTCACGAATAGAATATAAATTATGAAGTTTTGGACTTCTAATTTTATTAAGATTGTGATTTAGGGTTGTTTTAAGTACTTTAGGATGTTTTCAAGTTAAGAAATACTGAAAAACTTACAATAGAGTAGTTATTCTAGTTTTTGAGTAATTAAGAGGTTTGAAATGAGAATACATTGAAGACTTTAAATTTACAATTCATAGTTGTATCTTTGATTCAATTGAAGGTAAATCTTTGATTTAATTACTAGATACAATGAATTCAATGAATTGCATGTTTTTAATGTTTTATATAAAGTACTTTACTTAATCTTATGGATGAATAGATACTATGGTTTGATAACTGTGCATGCTTGGTAGAACTGAAATGTTGAAGTTGTACAGGCTTTAATCTAGATATGAAAATACAACCTTAGGAGACGTAACACATTAATAGATAGTTATTGACTAGGGATGCACTGATAGTTAACTTAAGTGCTTATCAATCTAAGCATTGAAGTCTAATGCTTTGTGAAATTTACACTATTCACAACGATAGGTGGAATTCTAGTGGATCATTATGATCTTTATTACCACAATAGTGGGATAAACTGAATTGGAAGAAGATTCATTTATTCTAACAAAGCACACACATATGATATAAGGAAGTTGGTGTTATGAAAGCATAGTTTATCATTACCTAGGTGAAGTTGCAAACTAAGAGTTTCTCTCAAATACAAGTTCAACCTAAATTTATATAGTTTGATAAATAGATTTTTGTTTAGTTTAAATAATTATAAAAATAGTCTTCTTAATATATTAGTAAACTTAGGTACGCAAGAGTGTCACATATGCCTTCCTTGAGGACCGACATCCATACTCAAACATTTTTGATCATACTATTTCTACAATAGTCTTTATACTTATGACACACATATCAAGTTTTTGGCACCGTTGCCGGAGATCGGTTAGCCATTTTTAGTCTGGTTTATCTAGTTTTTAAATATTTTTTTAATTATTTATTATTTAAGTTTTTTTTTTTTAGTTTAAATTTTGTTGATATTGCACTTTATTTGCTTACTTTTGTCTTTAATGTTTCAAGGATGTAAAAAATGTATGACTATCATGTGAAAGAATCAAATAGTGAGATCCTTGATAGAATCTCTTGATTGTTTTTATCAAAGTGATTCTATTCAAGACAATACCATATACTAAGCACACAAAATCTCAAGTGGTGTGGCATGTACGAGATATAATCTGCAATATTAAGACCAGTATGCATTTGAAGGATTTATAGGAAGTGGAGGGTATTGCTATTACATACGAGGAAGTGAGTCATGAAATAATTATCGAAGTTTTTACAACCACCACATTAAAAATGTCTATCAATCATCATGAAGGTATCAAGACAACCAACAACTACAACAAGATTAAGAGATCGATGAACAACTGTCTCTTTCTCTCTAGAGCAAATGATAAGAAAAATGGCTGAGTAGAGTGTAATATCCTGTTGGGTTTTGAGGTTTAAAATGCCACATAAATTTTAAAATTTTAATTTCGTAACCCAAGCAGGATGTAATCCGATTTCCCTTAAACTGATTAACAAAAGTAAATTGTACCTCAATCGCTAGTTTGGATCTTTTTGTTCATTGATGTTTAAGACACTACTAGTGACAAATGTCCTCTATCAGAAATCACACATGAACGATGTTGGAGATTGCAAGTGCTAACCCGAGAGAGAACATGTAAATAATTTTATGTTTTCCCTAAAAACTTTAAAATGACTGAGAAACCTAACTTGTTTTCTAAATACCAAAATTAGATTCCAACCGTAATTTCTCCTATAATGTGAATTGATGCGTGACTGTAAGTATAACGGCTCGATTGTCTTAATAGTGCGACCAATTTACATTGATTACAGATATTGTCCACAGGGAAAGGTGTTTGTACTTTGTATGTACCTAGCTAAAACTACTCTATTGCTAAGGAAATCCATTTTAATTGGTTTTTATAACTAAACTACTCTAATCTATACTAATGAATTAATGTAAATTACTTTAAACTCTTATATTAAGAATATTTTAGTTCATAACTTCACCTAGGTAATGAAATACTATGCTTTTCAACTCACTTTATCATCTTTATTATGTGTGTGCAATTACTTTAAACAACTCTAAATCCACTTCAACCCACGATTGTGACAGAAAAGATTCTAATGTGCAAACTAGAACTCTACCTATCATTGTGAATAATATAAGCTCCACATTGCATTAATGTTCTAAATCTTTAGATGCAAGACCAATTAAATTTACTATCTGTGCCTTGTTAATCAACAACTATCACTCAATGTTGTATATTTTATGGTTGTACCATCCATATCTTGTTTAAAAGCTTCAATGGCCATGATAACTTTAAAACTTAATATCAACAAACATGTTATCAAGATGTTCATAGCATTTCGCTCAAAATCAATACAAATTCGTACAAATGAAAAATTTAACTTATTCTAAACTATTCATGTTTATTGTATAACATTTATACCATAGGATCCATTGATCCCTAAGATTAATAAACTACTTACATTTCATTGAAACAAACATGCAAATATTGGTATTCATTGAAATCATAGATATAATGAAATAACTTTCTATTAAATCAATAAAAATAATACCCAAATCACCACGTGTCAGTCTTCAATGTCTTCTCTCCATAAATCTTTAAACCTATGCTAAATTATGCTAATGGGGGCTAATGGGTCAAAACAATTAGAAAACAATTAGAAACCCTACTAGGCAATTTAACCCGAAATAGAACTCTACTTTCTATTTTCTTCACATCTCGATGTTGTTACTTATGTCCCATCACTTTGTGTACAAACCCACAACGTCGCCACTGCGCTGGTCTCTTTGTGTGCAAATTCTCCATTTAATAGCCTCAACACTTTGCTTGTTTGCCCTCGGCATCATCCTTTAACCTTCACGGCACCATGACAATGCCAACCATTATTGCCTTTTTTTCTTCTCTTATTTGGTCTTTGGCGTTGTGGCTTCATCTCCCACACTGTGCCTTGAACCCCTATAGTGCCAATACTGCCAAAACTACTTAGCCATAACGTTAAACTCTATTGTACGAGTTTTAGTTATGTTTCTTCTTGAATTTACTCATTTACCTCCTTTATGCCTTGTGTAAAACCATCAATTTTATATCATTTTTGAATATTTATACTAAATATACTACTAAATTAACCCTAGATATAAGTTTAAATAATCACTTATCATGAATTCACTTTACACACTTATTTATACAACCCTTGTATAAAGCTAGGTATGTGAGTTACCATTATACCACTACTCAAAGTTGTACTAATATGACACATTACAAAGAAATTTTATGCTACACATTTTATCATATAAAGTTTTTTTTTCGACTCATTTAAAATCTCACAAAATAATTCTATGTGTGCGAACCAATAGGTTCATGCAACATTGGTAGTGAACTAAACCTATTTTGTTACACAAGTCATTCTTTATGTGTGAACCAATAGGTTCATTTTATTTAATATATGATATTTATCTTGTTAAAGTTATGCTCATTAAAACAAATAATAATTTTGTTCTTCCAAATTTTAAGTCAAGTGTCATCCATTCTCAAACACATGTCAAGGCTTCGATCACATCAATATGGATATGCCTCCGCATAGTGTATTGTGTTATTTTGGTGAGGCAAGTTGAGTAATGGTTACTCTATTGTTTGAAATTGTTAGACTTGATAAAGCTATCAAAATGGTTTTGGGCTTTAAGCATAAGATGATATAAAACATGCTAAGATATAAGAGGTCATAATCTCATAAAAATAACTAAAAGTTACATACGATGTAATTAGTAAAAAAGTACATACTAAATAACCTCTTTCAATGTGTCATGCATTAGTTGTCTTGTAATTAGGTGAAACATGGATTTTTGTCCTTTAAATTAACATAATCTTTTCTGGAGGGTTGTTAATTTAGTAGAAGTCTATTCCTTTATACTAAAATAAACTTTCAAATCACATTAATCCCTTGTCACTGCGATCCATCCTTGAGAAGGATAAGTTGTCTAGAACAAACTTTCTTGACTAGTTCAGAAACTAGAGAATTGTTAGTAAACATGAACGCAAGTTGTATGTCCTAGATGATCCTATTCCTGAGGAACCACTATCCGATGCTTTAAGAGCCCTAAAGGATGCACATACTAAGCATATTAATGACTCAACTAATGTTGCATCCATTATGTTGGCAACCATGGTTCCTGAACTTCAGAAGGACATGGAACACATAGAAGCTTACGACATGGCTATAATGCTAAAGGAAATGTTCCAACAATAGGTTAGGCAAGAACAGTTTGAGATAGTGAAAAACCTTCATTATTTCAAATGGACGAGGGTGCATCAGTTAGTCTTCATGTTCTAAAAATGAAGGGCTATATATACCATCTTAGTAGACTTGGATTTTTCGTAAGCCAAGAGTTGGGTATGGATTTGATCCTGAATTCATTGCCATATAGGTATTCATAATTTATAATAAACTATAATATGAATAATATGGAGAAGTCTATCTCAGAGTTGCATTTGATGCTTAAAACCATTAAGCAGAATGTTAAGAAACCAATAGCTAATGCTTTAATGGTTCAGAAAGGAAAGGCTTTGAAGAAGAAGGCCAAAGGTAAGGCTAAAGTTGTTAAGGCTATTGTAATTGTCAGAAAGCCTGTGGAACAAGTCAAGCCTAAGGTTGCTTCTACTTCACGGTCCTAGAAAGAAAAGGAAAAAGAATGAAATAGTCATATTTGCCATGCACCTGGGCATTGATTTAGATTTTATAAGCACTATCTTAACGATCTAAAGAAATAGAAGGGTAGTGAGACTACCGCTTTAGGAATTTAATTTATTGAAGTTAACATGTCTACTAGTGATTAGTAGGTATTGGATGCCAGATATGGATATCTCATTTGTATTAATGTGTAGGGTCTCACCAAAAGTAGAAAACCAAAAAAAAGGAAAAGTCATCCTACGAGTTGGAAATGAAGCAAAGGTTGCCGCGTTGACTGTAGGATGCTATGAGTTAGTTTTACCTAGTAGAATTGTTTTATTTTTAAATAATTACTGTTATGTTAATGCCTTGAGTAGAAATATCATTTCAATTTCATGTTTGAATTTGGATGGTTTTAATTTCATTATTGCGAATAATAAATGCTCAATTTCTCGTAAAAATGTTTTCCATGCTAATGTTGATTTTCGTGATGGTTTTTATATTCTAAATATGAAAAGTTCCATAGATACTCCTATTATTAATGTAAGTAACAAGAAATTCAAGTCAAATAATTTGAATCAGACCTACCTTTGGCATCATTGTCTTAGTCACATAAATAAGGAACACATTTCTAAACTCCATAAAGATGGGATTTTAGATTCATTTGAGTTTGAATCATTTGAAACATATGTATCTTATTTACTAGGCAAGATGACAAAGAGTCCTTTTACTGGACATAGTGAAATGACAATTGATTTATTGGGTCTAAAACATACTGATTTATATGGTTCTATAAATATAATGACTAAAGGTGGTTATTAGAAATTCTTTACTTTCATTGATTATTTCATCAGACATGGTTACGTGTATCTCATGAAACATAAAGGTAAATATTTTGAGATGTTTCAAACATTTCAGAATGAAGTGCAAAATCAACTTGGTAAAACTATTAACGTACTTCGATCATATAGAGGTGGCAAATATTTGAGTCAAGCGTATGATGATCATCTTAAAAACTATCGGATTGTCTCACAGTAAACTCCTCCAGCAACTCTACAATAAAATGGTGTTTATGAGAGGAGAAATTAGGCTTTATTAGATATGACTCAATCTATGATGTGTCATGTAGATCTTCCTATTTCCTTTTGGAGCTTTGCCTTATAAACTACTGCGTTTACATTGAATCATGTTCCTTTAAAGTGGTTGATAAAACACCATATGAGATGTGGTTTAGGAAAAGACCAAGTTTATCTTTCCTTAATATTTGGGACTATGAGGTATTAGTATGATGAAACATCTCAAAAAATTATTAGCCAAATCTACCAAGTGTGTATTTGTTGGTTATCTTAAAGAAACTAAATAATACTACTTTTATAATCCCACTAAGTCCAAAGTGATTGTTGTTTGGAATGATGTCTTTATGGAAAAAAGCTTATTTCAAAAGAAACATGGGGAATAAAGTAAGTATTGAAGAAGTTAAAGAACCACAAATAACTCTCAACCATTCGGGGGAGATCAACAAAGTCATTAACTAGTTGAACCTCCAAAGGTATCACAAGGCCCTGTAGCTTTGATAGTGTAAGGCATCAGCCTGAGAGGTTTGGATTCTTTATTACTGATAATAGTGATGTGTTTCTTATGGATTAAAATGATCATACTACTAATTTAGATGATGCATCTAGCCCTGAGGTAGATAAATGACCTGTCGTGAATTCTGAGATGTAATCCATGAATGATAACCAAGTTTGGAACCTGGATGATTTACCTGAAGGTTGTAAGACCATTGGATGTAAATAGGGTTTTAAGAAGAAAATTGACATCGATGGCAAATGGTTTTAGACAGACTTAAGGTGTTGATTCAGATGAGACTTTTTCTCTTGTAGCCATGCTTAAATCCATTAGAAGTCTAATTGCCATAATTGTACATTATGACTACGAGATATGATAAATGGATATCAAAACATCTTTTCTAAATGAAGATTTACTTGAGGATGCGTATATGATACAACCTGAAAAGTTTGTTCATCCTAAGAATTTTAGGAAGGTGTGGAGGCTTCAAAGATCTATTTATAGATTAAAGCAAGTTCTCAGAATTAGAATCTTCTTTTTGATGAAGCAATTAAGGAATTTGGTGTCATTAAAAATGAATATGAGCCTTATGTATAAAAGAAGGTTAGTAGAAGCATGGGTTTTTTCCTAGTATTGCATGTTGATGATATTTTACTCATTGGAAATGACATCCTCACCTTGCAAAGTGTCACGTCTTGGTTAGGGAAATATTTCTTAATGAAGGGCTTAAGAGATGCGGCCTACATCCTTGGGATTAAGATCTATAGATATAGATCTAAAAGGCTGATCGATCTATGTAATGTCCCATTTTATTAATGCCATTATTTATTTTGTAATTTCAGATTAGGACGCCAGCTCAAATCCATGTGACACCACGGGTAAGGTAGGACACTTGTCGACCTAGGTACTATAGTTATTTATTTGTTGATTTCTTATTTGCGATGCATATATATGAATTTATTCGATAATGCATTGCATATTTGTATTTTTATTGTTATATCATGCGAGATTATGTGATGGGTATTCGCTTTAGAATGCGTGTCAACGAGAGTATCAGGTAAACAAACTTCAGATACATTAGAAAACACGACTAATTCACATTAAGATGACTAGTTAATCAATTAAACCGACTACTATAACAGTAAACTAAGTCAATCTAATTAGAACAATGGGCTATAGTGTGCCTCGAGATGCATGTCAAGACGCGAGGCACCGAGTATTAGGTAGCCGAGGGTTGGTGAGATGACAAACTTGTTTGTAAAAGAAGCCTAAGTATACCAATTATAATTAATTGTATGACTAAGTTAGCTATTTATATAGTTGAATCTAATGTTCCTATAGTTAGAAGGAAAAATATTCTAAGCCATGGATGGGCATTCAGATGATCCTAGTTGAGTAATACTAGGCTATTAAACGATTCAAGGGAGTCATAAATCTATGTGTAACAACATTAATAGGAACCAAAAGATAGTCCTCGAGCATAGCACATTAAATCATAACAAACATATACATATATGCCAAATGAGTGGGAGTTTCTCATCTCCACTAACATAAAACTCATGTATATCTGGAAAAACTAGAGAAGAAGAGATTGATCTTAGAGTTGGAATTCAGCATTTAAAGGAAAAATTAGGAGATCAAAATTAATGTAATCATCTTCTTCATCTGCTGTACATGAAAGTGAGCTCAAAATTTGTATGCTTGGGGGGACAATTCGACTTTGAGGACTAGATCACTATTTGTAATGAATCCTTGATGAATTACAAGATTAATTAACATTGCAATTGAGAATTTCAAACTAATTTGGATGGAAATTGGGTTTTTGATGAAACTGACAAAAACTAGTGAATGCATGAATTTGATGATCTTGATTCAATTATGATTGGTTTTGTTATTATTGGTGGTGTTTTGGAGTCCCCATTGATTGGTGAATAGGTTAACAAGGCCTGGATAACAAATTGGGGTATTAAAGACAAAATTCTTGAGTTGAGAATTTTGTCACCCAGTATAGATAGCACACTATCCAACATAGTAGCACACTATCCAGTGTGGGTGCTTAATTGTTCTTCGAAATGAAGAATAGCAGTGCAGTAGAAAGACTCTCTAGCGCGCTATGTACACCTAGCACCCTAAACAGATCCACTAGCACGCTAATGACATATAGAAACTTAATTTAAGGGCTACTTTGCAACCAATTTAAAATACAAAAATTGGACTTCAGGGACTTAGGAGACAGTAGCTCTTGTACTGGGGAGCTAGGCAGGTCGGATCCAGGAGTTTGGAGAAGTCAGAGAGCATATTTAAGGTTTGCAAAACCCTTAGGGGCATCACTTGAGTATTTAATTGTTATTTTCATAGGTCTACACCAAACATCGAGAGGACTAAGTGATGGGCTAATTGTGCGCGCCTATTGGTAGGTTCCTGGATAGAGATTTTAAAGTACGATCTAGTTTGATTGGGACGGGCATACACATCTGCGTTTAATTATTATTTACGCATGCGATGACCATTTTTCAATTGCTTGTTTACTTTCCACATGTTTAATTAACAATATTTATGGATTCCTTTACTTTATCCTTTGAAGGCTCAATGAACTTCCATGGGATTTTACTTACTGGACTCGTCATCTGTCTTTTGCGATGTCGAGTGCAGATCTTAGTACTAGTAGGGGCAAAGGAATCGTAGGCGACTACATGTGACTACCCGCTGCCAAGGACCTACTAGTACTAGTTATTTTGATATTTTTTATTTGGGTATTTGGGAGATTGGAGTGAGATTGTACATGTATATATATAATGTCGTATGGTATTTTCGCCTATATATAGAGTACGTTTTTGGGTTTTCCATAATAGGACATTTCCATATGAACGATATCATATATTATGATGATCTTTATGTTTTACATACACTAATTAAGACTTCCGCTGTTTATTGTTAAATATGATTAACTGTTCACTCATAAAATATGAACCAATAGCACGATTAAGACTTGAATAAGCTTTAAATAATTGAATTTAAGGAATTGAAACACTTAAGGAAATAACTTATGAACAATACGAATAACTGATTAATTAAACTAATAACACAAGTGGACACTAATATCGAGACTTAAGATGGACGAGTAAGAACCAGACATGTGTAGCTGGGCTAACTTAGCGAGGAGCACAAGACTGACGACACCCTAGGTGGCCTCTGGATGCGGGGCCACCACAGTCTAAGTCAGAGTGCTTATATAAACAAGGTATTGAATAGGTTTAGTATGCAAAAATCTACAAAGGGTCATTGCCAATGTCTCATGGAATAAGTCTCAGTAAAACTCAATGTCCAAAGACTAATGATGAGCGAGAGCACATGAATATGATTCAATATGCATCAGCTATTGGATCTATCATGTATGCCATGTTATACACTCGATCTGATATGTTATATACTTTGAGTGCAACAAGTAGATATCAGTCATATCTCGATGATAGTCATCGGATAGCAGTAAAGAACATTCTTCAGTACTTGAGAAGGTCTAAAAAGTGTTCTTGGTTTATGAAAGTTTGGAAGATGAGCTTATTATAAATGGTTACATAGATGCAAGTTTTCAAACTGATATATATGATTTCAGATTGTAGTCTGGATATGTGTTTACTTTGAATGTCGGAGTAGTAAGCAGGAAAAGTCCAAAGCAAGAAATTGTGGCAAATTTTATAATGGAAACTGAGTATATTGCAATGTTTGATTTAGCTAAAGAAACAGTTTGGATCAAAAAGTTTATCTCTGAACTTAGTGTAGTTCTGAATATAGCTAATCCTCTTTGTTAATATTGTGACAACAATAAGGCAATAGCACAGGCTAAGGAACCAAGATTACAACAATTACCCCAACATATAATTAGACATTTTCATCTCGTTCGAGAAATCATTGAAAGGGGAGACGTGAAGATTTGTAGAATTCTTACAGAAGACAATGTTGCAGATCCCTTGACGAATGCTCTTCCTCAAGAGAAGCATAATGGTCATGTTAAGTCATTAAGTATTAGATACATGAATGATTATCTTTAGTGCAAGTGGGATATGTTAGGGCATTTTCCATAGGTCGATCTATTGACATTGTTTGTCTTATAATCTTAGTTAATAAAATAGAGGTTTTTATTTGCTATTTTAATATAAGTGATTGTATGTTTACTTTATAACAAGATTCATGGGTATTTGTTGAAATACCCTAAATGTCCTTAGTCGGTCATTATACTGAAAACTATAATGAGTTAAGACTAATGTGAATCTTGATTATGGTCATGTAATGATCATTCGTATGGGGATACAAATCGAGATCAAGAGTACTTGTTAGGGAACAAAGCACTAGATTAACCCGCTATGAGAACACCACTTGGATTAAGTCATAGGTGTTACTCATGATATGTATATCATTTCGTCGTTCGACTTGAGATTCCCGATGACTTTAATATGAGGGGCATGGTAATTTGACACAATTAAACATCTTCTTTAACTGGACGATGATAAAGATTGTGATTGGTTACCATGTGAATAATATGCGAAGGTGTGTAGTTAAGATAGAATTTGTGCATCTCGTATAAAGAGAGATATCAGTGGATCTCTCAATATGTTAGATTATTAAATGGCCAATTCCAAGTGAATTGATATGATTAATGTCACTTAGATTTTTTCAGTCTACCTAAAGATCGAGACTAGTACGATCGAACATTAAGGGTGACTTTCCATATCTTATGTTTAATCAAATGATATCGCAATACAAAAGGATATGATATATGTTATTCATTAGGTTATATCAATTTTGATATTCATGCCACTTAGGTAGTCAAATGCCTTGCTAGAGACCGCTTATGACTTGTGTACCAAAATGATTCGCGTTCACTGCTAACGTTGCATGAACCTATTTGGTCGCACATAAAGAATGGCTTTGCGGAATCTCAATTGTTCAAGAGGTATTAATTTTATTATATAAAATTCATGACATAAAAGCCCTTACGATTTGCTATATGATAAATTATTAATTGGGGGGGGGGGGGGTTATGTAATTTGTATGAATTGCCTAAAAACAATAGTTGTATTACAAATAGGTTTTTTTAATTGAACTTTTCCACACATATAAGTAGAGGTTAAGACCTTTAAACGAAATAAGATATTCTTTTTGTTATTTTAGAAGTTTTCTAGATTCTAGGAGAGAAAGAAAAATGTTTTCTATCTCTCTTGGGGCTAGCACTCTAAGTTGATATTACCATTCGTGTGTGGATTTGCGATAGAGGACACGCGCTTGAATGTCTTAGTGATAGAATTATTAAAGAAGTATATAATAGATTAAGGTATTGTTACTTTTGTAAATCTAATTTAATAGAACTTATTTTCGATCCTATTCAGATTTTTCAAAATTATTTTGAATTTTCTGCTGTGTATGACCATAACCCAACATTTATTCTAGAGGTATTTATCTATGTCTTTTATTTGTATTATTGCAATGTTATTTATGATTATGAGTGAGTAGTTAATCAATCTAAACAAAGTTCGAACATCAGCAAGATCCGTTTTTCAATGTAGTTATGATGACAAGATTATGTGCTTAATGCTTTAAACCAATTGTATTATTTCATTCATTGATTTAATAGATTATTATCTATTGGTTTTAATCATGATCTATGTTGCATGCATAGTCTAGAATGTGTATTATCTAATTTAAAATAGTAACTAGGATTGTTTGAAAGGTATGGCTATTAAGATGTCCTAGGTAGATTTGAGATCTTAATCTGATGTTGAAGTGACTTTTCGAAGGTGTTAGATTTAGTAGTTCAAAGTTTTCATAAAGTGTAATGCGATTTTATTGCATAAAGTAAATGTCCTTATGTCTTGAAACGGTTAACTTGATGAAATTAGAATGCAGCTTTTCCACCAGTATATGAAGGACATGTATGCTCTATCAAAACGAGTTTATGTTTTATTGTTCTAGTTGTTTGTTTTAATATTTATTTATAATAGAATTGAATTTATGTGATTGATATTGAATTTGGATTGTGTTAGTTAATTAATATAGTTAGTTAATTATTATTGTATTATAGATTGACTTAGTAAGTTTAATTACTATTTTAACTAATTAATTAAATTAAAGTAAATATAATAAAAAAACTATTAAAAGTCATTTTTCCTAGAGAAGTTTGATAAATCTCTGTGGAGACGATTCCCACTTACCACTACTAAAAAATATTAAAAGTCTAATATAAAAGGAAAATTTATGGTACATGCCCAACACATGTTATCTACAATATATTTCCCCCTTTATTATACTTTTAGTTTTTTTAGTAATGGTAAATGAGATCGTCTCCGCAAGAATTTTGTGAATTCCTTAAGAGGAAGGGTTTTATTATTTTTATTATTTTTACTTTAATTTAATTGCTTTAATTAAAATAGGAATCAAAGTTGCTAATTCAAAGTATATTAATCTATTAAACAAGAATGAAATTTACTTTCGAAAACTGCCTCTGTGCTACATTGGTTTGTGGCGATTTATGTGTAAATCCCAAATCGTTAGGAATCACCAACTGTGATTTCAAGTTCTTTTCTGATTTGCTGGTGAATCATTGTGCAATACTTCTACTTGATCAACTCTTTCATTTTCTTCACTTTTTCACCCTTTTCTTCAAATATTACAATCATTACATAAAATAACAAAAAACAAGAGAAAACCCAGTGTAATATAACATTTTACATCCAAAATTACTCTTAAATATACTATAAAACACTCTGTAATTATTGACTCATCAAATACCCTCAAACTCGGCACTTTGCGGCCCCAAGCAAAGGAATATTCTCAATTACATTCTTTTTTCTTTCCTTGTTCAAATTTCTTAATTACATAATCTTTTTTAAACTTAAGCGATCATTAAATAGAAGCATATATTAACCTCATAAAAATTGTTATAGAGTTGAAAGATTTAAAGAACAACCCCTTATTTGACAAATCAAGCTTCTATTTATGCAATACACCACATAATTCAATGTTAAATCAATTACCAAGGCCATATTCAATTCATATTTTCCTTAATAAATAAAGTAAACTAAAGGGATATTACCTGCATTTTCAAAATTTTGGAAACTTTCAGTCAACTTTTAATAATAAATGGATTACACCTCTCTCGTGTTCAATACTTTCTTTATACATCAATTCAACTATATACCCCCAACCACATTCCAAAACTTGTCCTTAAGGTTTAAAAATTACCTCGGGTTTCCAACAAAACAAATATAACTCATGAAGCATGTAAGAAATAAATATAAAATAAACTTCTTTTTCAAATAGACAATCAAACATCTCATAATAGTAAAGTGTAATGGATAAAATCATTCATTTCTCATTAATAATGCTAAACAAAGTTCATATTATACTTATATAAGCAAACATTTGAAAGATTATAAGTTACTTTGTGCAGAAGTAAACTCGACATCAGTATCTTCAACTTCATCTTCATTCCTTAAAGCAATAGTTTGTAAAATGTAGCCATGAGCGAGGTTATAAACTATTGATGGGAATCTTAATTGCAATGAAGGAATATCAATGCTCCCTCTCAAACCTTGCAAATGTTTAACCAACCTCCTTTTCATCATGGAATGGTGATGTGCCAAAATTCACTCATTTACGTCTAGCATCCCCTGATTATTCAAAGTCTATTTCTCATTACACATAAAAGCTGAAAACAAGGACAAAAGAAAACCCTTTTGTTTTAGTTCTCAGTGGACATGTAGAACTGCCTTCTATCTTAGGAACATTCACCAGAACTGCAGACTTGCTGCACTTCTTGCATCTTTTTGTGTTTTGCTATGAGTTCTTTGTCTATTACTCCTTTGTTAAACTCTAGATCTTCTCATTTCATTGAGCTCCCTTTCGTCTTCCACGTCATTAAACCCATCAACTGCTTTCATTCTTTTGACTAAAGCATTGGTAATGGTACTTTAGGGTAACACATCATATTCAACATCGTGGAAACTAACCTTCACTTTCTTGCAGAGCTTGGTAGTCAAATTTAGGAATGACAGACCATCACGCTTCATGGTCTTCATTGCTTGCCTTATTGCATCATAGATTACGTACCCAAGGTCGATATATCCCCTCTTCATAACAATGTGATGAAGTAAAATGACTCAATGGTCTTTACTTTAAAATGTTGCGTAGTTGGTTATAAACAAGCATCTATAATGTAGCTCCGACCTTTGGTGATTATTCTAAAGATGGTGCCTCAATGAATTTTGGGTGACTTTTGACATCGAGACAATTCCTCATCCTAGAATCACATCTTAGGCTTCTTGAATCATCGCAAATGGGTATGATTCCTTACGGATGTAGATGATATTTGGGTTATTGGATTATTGTCTAATTTCGCCATCGAGTGTCTATAATGCTTGTTTAGTGTAGTAGGTAAAATGTTGATTTTCTTCCCTTAACTATTACTTCATTAGGATTATCACTGACAAATCCATTCGCGTAGAATTTGCAAACTAATTGTGAGCATCCTGTCTATAATTTGCCTTCAAAGTCTCGAACAAGGTTCTCCCACTTCATTTCTCTTATGATGCTCAAGATTTTGTCTTCATAATTGTGCATATTTTGAATTTGTAAGCCTATTTTGAGTATTATAACTCTTTTCGCATCTCTAAAGTATCTATTTTGGGCTTTAGGAATGACAAATCTAATTGGATCATAAGGGACTTGTATGCTCGAGTCAGTGGCAAAAGTCCTCGTCAGAGCTAGATATGGATGGTGTTCTCAACTTAGTCCTCTTAGGTCTTGATTCTCTAATACCAATCCCTATGGGTTGAATGGATATTTGTTGGAAATTTTCTATCAAAATTCATTTCCTTTTTTCTTGTGCTCTAATCCTACTTTGTCCTATACCTTTTCCTGCCATAGTGAATAAATCAACTATGATGAATCAGTAAATCAAAGTCCTGTATTTGATATGAAAATGGATTTAAGGCGAGTTGTTTATTGAAAATCAAATTGTTATTGAGAAATTCGAAACAATGTTTTTTTTGCAAAAGGGAAAAATCTGTAAACTTATTTAAAAATCACGAAAGTCAAAAATATGAGATTGAATCTATCAAAATAATATATTCAAAAATTTTAAATTTCAAACTTATTGCAAATACTAATATATTAAATTTATAAAAAATCTAAAATATAGAAAATATTATATTTGTAAAGCAATGATCATCGCCATCGCGATACCTAATCTATTAGTTTCAATGAAATCATTCATTCATTGTACCAAAATGAATTCCAATAATAATTTTTGAATTCAATTGAAAATTTTGCAAAAACCATTCAAACCAAAATATCATCAAAATAAAGGGCTAGGGTTTGTCGTAATTACCTCCTTCAGGTGAATCTCTCAAGATATGTGCTCTTGAACATCTATAGATTGGTTTTTCAAGCTCTAATTCAAAATCCCTTAACCCTAGTCAACTCTACTCTCCAAAACTAAAAATCTTTGGTTTGAATGAAACTAGATTGAGGTGGGGATTACTTAAATACACTAAAATTGAGCTTAGGAAGGTTGAATATAGGCAAGAAACCAATTATGTGGGTAATGGGGTGCAACAGTTTTTATTTGGGAGGTGGGTTTGTGTTTGACTATTTGGTGTTTTGTTTTAAAAACTTAAAATCATATCCAAATATTCATGTGTTAAGTCGAATCACTAGGAAATTGCTATGCAAATCAGTTAAATAAGGTGCAGTGACTCACCGATTTGATAAATGATTTACGTTAAAAGCCCGAATCGCAAGGGATTTGTCAGACTCTAATTTTCGCTTAAATTTCTGGTTACTGTCATAGATCTGGCCAGCGATTCACTATGTTATTTCAGATCACTGAGGATTTGCTAGTCTTAATTTACTATTATTCCAAATTATTTAATAATTAACATATATATCATTCATTAAAATTTATATAAAGGTAGAGTTGACAAGAAATTTGAATGTTTGATTAGGATACGTATCTAACTAATAATCTTATTAAATAAATAAATAAATAAATAAGCAAATAAACAAGTGAATAATGCAAACTTGTATGAAGGCCATAAAAACAAAAACAAATCGATCATCCCCCCTCTTATTGAAGCAACTCAAAAGCTTGAGTCTAGAAAAATTCTACGAGAGAGTCAAAAGGAGAGAAAAAACAAACTATACTAATGATAAATACCCTAATAAAAACTAAAATAACAAAAGAAATAAGGAATGTGGGCTGCCTCTTATAAAGCGCTATTATTTATAGTCGTTGGCTCGATATATAGAGGAATCAATCTTCTTATAGTGTGAGTGAATCGATCTTCACTTCGAGTGGTTCTTCATTTAAAATATCTTTCTTAGTTTCTTAAAAACATCCCTCACCATTGTGCTCATCATTATCATTGAAATGTTCTCCTTCATTGTCATAATAAATCTCTTTCCCATCTTGGAGAGTCATTTCTTTAGTACCCATCCTAAGCATAACAACGTTAGGTTCTAAGGTTCATACTCATCAAACAACTCAAAAGAAAATTTGAAAAACCCCAACATGATCGAAAATAAGTTCCATTAAACTAGATCTATATAAGTAAACCATAACTTAAACCGTGATTTCCTTATATGATTGTTCGATCTCTAAGACATTCAAGCACATGTCCTCTATCGGAAATCCACACAAAAGTGGTGACCACAATTTTAATTCTAGCTCAAAGATAGATTGAAATTTTTTTTCTTCTCTCTCGAAATCAAGAAAACTCAAAAATAGTAAAAATGAAATTTTTTTTTCATTTTAGGGTTTCAACCTCTATTTATATGTATTAATAAGCTCACTCAAAAAAACCTATTTGTAATGCAATTATAGTATTTAGGCAATTCAAGCAATTACACATACACCCCTATTAATAATTTATCATCTAACGAATCATAAAGGCTTTTTTGTCATGAGTTTTATTATATAAAATTCATTCATCTAGACTAATTGAAATTGCACAAAGTCATTCTTTGTGTGCGACCCAATAGTTTCATGCCACGTTGGCAGCGAACCAAAGGCATTTTGGTACACAAGTCATAAACTCTCTCTAGTAAGTCATTATGACTACCTAAGTAGCATGAATATCAAAATCGATACAACCTAGTAAAAACACATATCATATCCTTAAGTCGTGCGATATCCTTTGACTAAACATAAGCCATGGAAAGTAACCCTTAATATTGAATCTTACTAGTCTCGATCTTTAGGTAGACTGAAAATAGTCAAATAACATTGATCGTATCAATTCATTTGGACTTGACCATTTAATAGTCTAACATATTGAGGGATCCATTGATATCAAGGATAAATTCTATCTTGATTGCACACCTTCATATATTATTCACATGGTAACCAATCACAATCTTTGAGATCGTCTGATTAAAGACAATGGTTGTTTATATCAAATTTCTATGCTTTTAATATTGAAGTTTATGGTAATTTCAAGTCGAAAGACTAAATGATATAGCTATCATAAGTAACACCTATAACTTAATCCATTTGGTGTTCTTATTGCAGGTCACTTATTACCTTGTTCCCTAACATGTACTCATGATCTTGATTCGTATCCCTATACGCATGATCATCACATGACAATTAATGAAGATTTACACTAGTCTTAATTCATTATAGTTCTCGGTATAACGACCAACTGGAGACATTTAGGATAATTCAACAAATACCCATGGATCTTATTATAAGTTAAACATGCAATCACTCAAAACAAAACAGAAAAAATGTAAACCTCTATTTTATTAACTAAAATTTTAAGATAAACAATGTTTGTAGATTGACCTAGGGCACATGCCCCAACATTACCTACTTGCACTAGTGCAAATCATTCATGTATCTAATACCTAATGACAGAAAATGACCATCATATTTCTCTTATGGAAGAGCATTCGTTAAAGGATCTGCAACATTGTCTTCTGTAGGAACTCTGCAAATCTTTATGTCTCTCCTCTCAATCATTTATGGAATGAGATTAAAACTTCTAAGTACTTGTTTGGATCAGTGGTGTAATCTTGGTTCCTTGGCTTGTACTATCACCCGGTTGTTGTCACAATGTAACCATATAGGGTTAACTATACTTGGAACCACACCAAGTTCAAAAATGAAATTTTCATTCCAAACTGCCTCCTAAGTCGTTTGCAACGACCCTCTTTTAGTGTCTTGCATACTGAACCTATTCGATACCTTGTCAATATAAGCACTATAACTTAAACTGATCAACCTTTTACATTTATCCCTATAGATCGTAATCCCAAGGATGTATGCTACATCTCCTAAGTCGTTCATTGAGAAACGCTTGCCTAACCAAGACTTTAAACTCTGCAAGGTTGGGATGTAACTTTCAATAAGTAATATATCATCAACATACACTACGTGAAAAACAATCACGCTCCCATTGACCTTCTTGCACTCCTTCTTAGAATTCTCAGGATGAACAATCCTTTCAAGCTGTATCATATATGTGTCCTCACGTAAATTTCCATTTAGAAAAACTATTTCGACATCCATTTTCCATATGTAATAGTCATAATACGCGGCTATATGATAGATAGAATTCTAATGGACTTAAAATGGCTACAAGAGAAAAAGTCTCATCATAATCAACACCCTGAGTTTACGTGAGGCCTTTTGCTACTAGTCATGCTTTATAAGTATGCACATTGCCATCCATGTTAGTTTTCTTCTTTAAAACCCATTTACATCTAATGGTCTTACCACCTTTATGTAAATCAACTAGGTTCTAAACTTGGTTATCATACATGGATTACATCTCAGAATTCGTGGCACTTATCCATTTATCTGCCTTAGAGCTAGACATATCCTCCTGATAAGTAGTAGGTTTATTTTGATCCATAAGCAATACCTCACTATTATCATTAATAAGGAATCCAAATCTCTCAGTGCGATGTTTTAACCTATCAGACCTACATGTGGCCTTGTGATATCTGTGGAGGTTCAACTAGTTCAATACTTTGTTGACCTCCCATTGACAGTTGAGTGTTTATTTGCGATTCTTGAACTTCTTCAATATTTACTTTATTCACATTGTTATCTTTTGAAATAAACTCTTTTTCCGTACATACACCATTCAGAGTAACAAACACTTTATTCTTAGCGTGATTATAAAATTAGTATCCTCTAGTTTCTTTGGCATAACAAAGAAATACACACTTGGTAGATTTGGGTAATAATTTTTTGAGCTTTTTCATTGGACTAGAACCTCACAAATCTAAATCTTAAGCAAAGACAAACTTGTTCTTTTCCCAAACCACATAGCATAAGGTGTTTTATCAACCACTTTAGAAGGAACAAGATTAAGTGTAAATGTAACAATTTCTAAGGCATAATGCCAAAAGGAAATAAGAAGATATGCATGACTCATCATAGATCGAACTATATCAAATAAAGTCTGATTTCTCTTCTCAAAAATACCATTCCATTATTGAGTTGTTGGAGGAGTTAACTGTGAGACAATCCCCAGTTCCTAAGATAATTATTAAAATCTTGGCTTAAATATTCACCACCTTGATCTGATTGAAGTACTTTAATAGTTTGATCAAGTTAATTTTTCACTTCATTCGAAAATGTTCGATATAACTCAAAAAATTAACCTTTATGTTTCACGAGATACACATAATCATATATGCTGAAATCATCGATGAAAGTAATGAAGTATTGTTAACCACCTCAAGCCATTGAGTTTATAGGACCGCATACATTAGTATGTATTAGACCCAATAAATCATTTGATCTTTCCCAGTGTCTAGTAAAGGGACTATTTGTCATCTTTCCTAGTAAACAAGATACACATATTTCATATGATTCAAAATTAAATGAATTTAAGAGTCCATCTTATAGAGTTCCGAAATGCGTTTCTTATTTATATGGCCAAGACTGCAATGGCAAAGGTAGGTTTGACTCAAATCATTTGACTTGAGTCTTTTTGTATTTACGTTAAGAATAGGAGTATCTGTGGACCTTTTCATGTTTAGAATATAAGGACCATCACACAAATCAACATTCACATAGAAAACGTCTTTACGAGAAATGAAGCATTTATTATTCGAAATAATGAAATTAAAACCATCCAAATCCAAACATGAAATCAAAATGATGTTTTTGCTCAAGGTAAGGACATAATAACAATTATTTAAAACTAAAACAAATCCACTACATAAAATTAACTCATAGCACTAGTGGCACAACTCTTTTTTCTTTGGATCTTTAAGATATATAGCGTGCAATTTATGAACCAATGCTCAGGTCCATGATAGAAAATGACAATTTATTTTTTTTCCTTTTCCTTCTAGGATATTGAAGTTGAAGCAGCCTTTGTATGACAGTCACAACACCCTTGTCAACTTTAGCCTTGCATTTGGCCTTCTTTTTCATAGCCTTTCCTTTCTAAACCATCAACACATAAGCAATGAGTTTCTTGACATTCTAATCAATGGTTTTAAGCATCAAATGCAACTCTGAGATAGACTTCTCCATATTATTCATATTATAGTTCATCATAAATTGTGAATAACTATCAAGCAATGAATTCAGGATCAAATCCATAACAAACTCTTTGCTTGCGGGAAATCTGATCTGTTAAAATGGTCGATAAAACCTTTCATTTTTAGAACACTAGGAATAATTGACTTACCCTCAGCCATTTTGCAAGAATAAAGGTTCTTGACTGTCCCGAACCTTTCTTGCCTGGCCTGCTCTTGGAACATTTCCTTGAGCATCGTAGCCTTGTCGTAAGCTTTCATGTGTTCCATGTCTTTCTGAAGTTCAGGAACCATGGTTGCCAACATAATGCATGAAACATCATTGAAGTAATTGACAAGCTTATTATGTGCATCCTTTAGGGCTCTTAAAGCATTGGCTTGGGGTTCTTCAAGAATATGACCATCTAGGACATACAACTTGGGCTCATGCTTAAGAACAATTCTCAAGTTTCTGAACCAATAAAAAAGTTTGTCCCATACAACTTATCATTCTCAAGGATGGATCGTAGTGACAAGCGATCAATGCGATTTAAAGAGGCCATAGATCTACAACAATAATTACGTAAAAGTTCATTTTGGTATAGAGGAATATACTACCACTAAATTAACAACCCTCCTAAAAACATTATGTTAATTTAAGGGATTAAAATCCATGTTTCACCTAATTCCAAGATAGCTAAGGCATGCCACTTAGAATTAGGTTATTTTGGTATGTACCTTTTTATCAATTACACCATATGTAACTTTTAGTTTTTTTATGAGATTATGACATCTTATGTCTTAACATGTTTTATCTCATCTTGTTCCGAAAGACCAAAATCATTTCGATAACTTTATCAAGCCTAACCATTTCAAAGAATAGAGTAATCGTTACTCAACTTGCCTTACCAAGATTACATAATACACTATGTTGAGGCAAACCATTTTGATGTAACCGAAGCCTTGAAAAAAGGTTGAGACTGGATAACACTTGACTTAAAATCTCGAAGAGGGATTTGTTTTATTTATTTTAGTGATCATAAATTAAACAAGATGAATGTCATATATTGTAATGCATGTACAATCACTAAACAAGTTAGGAAATTTTACTAATATTAACTATTATGCTAATATTTATTCAGACGATGAATTCCAGTTCTGAAAAATGAAAATCACCTAAAATCTCTCATTATTTTAGCCAATCCAATTGACCAAAACGGCCCTTTATTTTAATTATGAAAATATTAAATAAAATGTTTATAATTATCTTGGGTCCACCTCTAATATAATATCTTATCCTAATCCATGTAGAATTTAAGATACTTTGAGTCCCTATCCAATACGAATTTGTTATATATTTCACCTATCTTACACGATTTATAATTCTTATCCGATTACAAGTTTATTTCCTATCTAATAGGAATATACTAATAGATAACCATAATGAGATATATTATTAATATACATTTCGATACTCATTCATATAAAACAAGCAATTAAATCAAGAAATGAAATATTAATCATGCATTCAATACCAGAATCATATTAAATTAATCATATTAACCTAATCATGATTTCTATCATAGAGACATACATAATTATTGAACAAAAGTGAAATATGTATTAACCACCAGAATCACATTAACCTAAACATGACTTCTACTAGGAACATACAAAATTCACATCATTCAATATTAAAAATATATGTTAATTGAAAAATTCTATACATGAATTTTATCATTGAATCAGATCATGCGTATATATCAAATACATATATTAACAATATACTTTAAAATCAATTCTTGATAACAATTATCACAAAATCTATATGTACATCAGATATACATTAACCAAGATTATATTTTCACACATATATCATATATACATTAGAGAAAACAAGGAAATATTTAATAGAATCGAGCCTAAGACTGTGATACCACTGTCAAGTTTTAAGGTTTATATGCAACAAAAAAATCAAAATAATTTTTGAAAAACCCCAACACGATCGAAAATAAGTTCCATTAAACTAGATCTATAAAAGCAAACCATACCTTAATCCATGATTTCCTTCTCCGATTGTTCGTTCTCCAAGATGTTCAAGTGCATATCTTCTATTAGAAATTCACACACGAACGATGACCATGATTTGGAATGCTAGTCCCAAGAGAGATTGAAAAGATTTTTTCATTTTCTCCCAAAATCCAGAGAACTTGAAAATAGTAAAAACGAAAAATCTTTTTTTTTTTAACTTATATTTATATGTGTAGATAAGCTCACTCTAAAAACCTATTTGTAATACAACAATTGTAATTAGGCAATTCAAGTAAATTACGAATACACCCCTAAGTTATCATTAAAGAAATTGTAATGGTTTTTATGTCATGAGTTTTATCATATAAAACTCATTACTCCGGACTAATTGAAATTGCGGAAAGCTATTCTTTATGTGCTACAATAGGTTCATGCAACGTTGGTAGTGAACGAAAACCATTTTTGTACACGAGTCCTAAGCTGTCTCTAGCAAGTCATTATGACTACCTATGTAGCATGTATATCAAAATCGATACAACCTAATGATTAACATATATCATATCCTTTTGTCATTCGATATCCTTTGATTAAACATAAGGCATGAAAAGTGACCCTTAATATTCAATCGTACTTGTCTTTATCTTTAGGTAGACTAAAAACATGCAATTGACATTGATCATACCAATTCAAATTGAATTGGCCATTTAATAGTCTAATATATAAAGGAACCCATTGATATCAGTCTCTAGACGAAAGGGAAAAATCTTATCTTAATTACACACCTTCACATATTATTCACATGGTAACCAATCACAATCTTTATAATCATTCGATTAAAGACAACATTTGATTGTATCAAATTACCATACTCCTAATATTGAAGTCTTTGGTAATCTCAAGTTGAAGGTCTAAATGATGTAGCTATCATGAGCGATGCATATAACTTAATCTACGTGGTATTCTTATAGCGGGTCGATCAAATACCTTGTTCCCTAACGTATACTCATGATCTTGATTCGTATCCCCAAACGCGTGATCATCACATGACCATAAATCAAGATTCATACTAGTCTTAATTCATTATAGTTCCCGTAATAATGACCGATTAGGGACATTTAGGATATTTAAACCTATAAATAAGGATCTTATTATAAGATAAACATATATTCACTTATAATAAAACAACAAATGAATACCTCTATTTTATTAACTAAAACTATAAGATAAACAATGTTTGTATATTGACCTAAGGTACATGCCCCGACAAACTATGTGATCATGTACGTCGATGATGGCTCCAAAAATTGATAAGAATGGTCTTCCTAATTTTAGTTCATCATTTCGAGTGTTCAATGGCATGAAAGAGAAATTTGTAGTGAAAGTGAACCTTCCCACTCGTACTAGTACATTCTTTGATATACCTAATGGGTTTGTGAAAGTACCATTTGGATTGTGAAAGTACCATTTGGATTATATATGTTGATAGGAGGCTTGCTATGAATCCGTAGTTTTGACAGAAGAAACCAATGTGCATGCATAAGATTCATATCAACTACCATATCAAGTTGATTTCCATAAAAAGACATTTCATTGATTTGCATGTTGAGGAAGATATACCGTAGATCTTATTAAAAGAAATTTGTAAGATCGCTATTTTCATTATATTCCTCATAATATGGGCCATCCTTATCACATTCTAATTGGTCTCTGGTAGTTTATTGTACCTTTTATAGTTTCTTATTCTTATTTCTTCTTGGGATATTAACCTTCCAAAGCTTTATTGTTTCATCAGAGTTTATGGTTACAATATGCTCCTTCATAGTGTTCAAGTCATTTGATGCACTCTTAACTAGGTCTAAGATAATGATCTCCATATCATATGAGATAAAATTTTAATGATAAGGTTTTAATCTATGACCATTAACTTAAAGATTCTCTCTGTTTCTCTACTTTCTATCTCTACTGATGGGGGAATATGTGCGCAATTACAATAGGTCCCATCCATCGTGAATGAAGTTTTTTAGGAAATAATTTAAGACATGAACAAATAAATAACACTTTTTGTCCTATTTTAAAATACTTAATATTTAATTTATTGTCATGAAATGCTTTACTTTTATCTTTATAAATAGAAACACTCTCAGACACTTCATTTCTCACTCTTCCAATTCTTAGATATTTAGTTTGCACTATTTTCCTGCATTCTCATAATTCATAGTACAAGTTTTAATCGCCTAGTATGTTTTATGCTCTAATTCTACTGGAAGTGACATGCTGCTTTTCTGAAAACTAACCTATAAGGTGTCATACCTATAGGTGTCTTAAATGCTGTTCTATATATCCATAATGCATTTTCTAAACAAAGACTCCAATCTTTACGTGTTGGTGGTAAGTGATTATTTAGAATCTTATATACAACTAGTTTAGTAGTATCTTTGGTATAAATATCCTGGAATTAGCTCTAATTAGTGGCATTTATATATTTTCTGGAATATAAGGTATAAAGGAAACAAAAGACTGATTTTGGGATGAAATGATGATAAAATGTACAAAACCATGTTTGACATCTTGGCTAGTAGGATTGACGCAGTTGGAAATGACCACACATCGTGAGCAATGCACAGAAAACCAAGAAAAAAAAAAGTGTAGCGGCGGCGCCGCAATGGAGGCGTCGTGGGAACATATGGACGACGCTGTGGTAGACTATACAGGGCGCTGAACCCACTATGAAGGAAAAATGCACAAAAAGAGGCCAAACTTGTGGTGGTAGCGTAGCTTTAAACATACAGTGTCAGATCACTTATCTACAACGCTGAACATAAAAATTAGAAATTTTAGAGTTCTAGCTCATTTTGAATTGTCTATTTGGGTTTCCGATTTTTTCTAAAGTATCTTAGGGGTATAAATAATTATTAGAACTTGGTAAACTCAACCATTATCATATTTTACCACCAATTAGCATAGTTTACTTTATTTTTGAGTTTTAAGAAGAGTTTTGTAGGAGAAAACATCGAAGACTCATGTATGGTTATTCGATATTATTTTCTTTGACTTAATTCAAGTTAATTAATTCTATCATTGATTGGGATGAATACCATGAAGTGTATGTTTATTTCAATGATTTGTGAGTAGTTCATTAATATCATGGATCAATAGAACCTATGGTATAAATGTAATGCTAAAGTAATTATGAATGGATTACAAAGTTAAAAAGTACAATGGCTAGAATTTGTGTTGATTCTACACATAATGCAAGGAACATCTTGATCACACTTTTGTTGAATAGAGGTTTTAGGACTTACCATGGCCATTGGAGGTTTTAAACTTGGTATGGACGACACAACCGTAAAATATATAACATTGATAGATAGTTATTGATTAGGGAGGCAAGGATACTAAAAGTAAATGGTTATGAATTGAATGATTTAGATCTTAAAGCAATGTGGAACTTACATTATTTACACCGGTGGAGTTCTAGTTTGCACATTAGAATCTTTTTCATCACGACAGTGGGTTGAATTGGATTTGAGAAAAATCTATCTATTCTAATTAAGCACTACGCACACATAATGAAGATGAAGGAAGTGAGTTGAAAAATACAGTTATTCATTACCTAGTAGAAGTTGTGCACCAAGATCTTTTTAACATAAGAGCATAAAGTTATTTATATTGTTTTGTTAGATTAGAATACTTTAGTTAAAAACCAATTAAAAAAGGATTTTCTTAGCAATAGACTAAATCTGACAAAGTATATTAAGTGCAATACATCTTTCATTGAGGACAATATATGTAATCAACATTAGTTGATTACATTATTACTACAATCGAGCTTTCATACTTGCAGCCACGATCAAGTTTTTAGTGCTATTGTGGGGGATAGGTAGCCACTCTAGTTTAGTTAGTTTACAAAATTGATAAGTTTTACTTTAATTAATTTAATTTCAATTTTATAAAAATAAAAAAAAGAAACAAAAAGTTTAAGTTCCAAATTTGATAATCTACACTTGATCTTTTGTGTTTTTAGGGAGAATTAGTGCATTTGTAGAAAATGAGCGAAAGACTTATTGCCTTATGACCCTAAGATTGACATAACCAACAAGGGAAAGAAAAAAAAGATTCAAGATGCCAAAGGATCAAGCGTGAAATAAGCAACAGGGTCGAGGGGATAACAAACTTAAAGGTGATTTAGTAGTGTAGGATAAAGTGCGAGGACAGAGATGACTTTGCGACTACTTCAAGCCAAAAATTCAAGAGACTTATATTGGAGTGATGAGGCTTCTATCCAACGCCACCGATTTCAAAATGAGATTGTCTCCAATCAACATGGTGCAGAATAGCCTATTCAACATGATAGCAAATGAAGATCTAGTTGCACATGTAGAGAATTTCTTAGAGAAGTGCGACACAGTGCACATTATCAGAGTTACAAAGGAGGTGATCAAGACGAGAATTTTCCCGTTCTCGTTAGGTTGAAAAGACAAGTCTTAGTTCGAAGGACTAAATGCAAGGAGTATGACTTCATGGGTCGAAATCAATGAAAAATTTCTAGACAAGTTCTTTCCCAATTAAAGGTCAATAAAATGAAATTGAAAATTAATCAATTCAAACAAGATGATGCTGAGTCTCTAGGTGAGGCTTAAGAAAGATTTCAAGAGATGTTGAGGAGATGTACAGTACATGGATACGTGAAATGGGACAACTACAAATTTTATACTTTGTGATGAATCAAAACACTAAAATATTAGTAGATGTCGCTTTTAGTGGTTCTCTACTGACAAAGATGAGGATGGAGCCCTAGATATTTTAGATCTCATGTCTCAGACCTCTACAGTCAGTACTTGTTTCACAGTGAGGAAACTAATAGGTATATATGAGATTTATTTGCAAGCTGCGAGTTTGGCACAACTAACCAACCTCTGCAGTCAGATGGCGAAGCTTCAAATAGGACAAAAAAGTCTATAAGTGCAAGCGATGCATCAAACCATTAATCACTAAGCCATAGTGGTTAATCCAATGAACATGCAACAATGAATGAAGCCTGAGGAGATCAACCTCATGAACAACCAGAGCTATAGAAACAACTTCAGGCCGAGAGGAATGACTCCTTAAAGTTTTTATCAAGGATCCAACAACCCCAACTTCTTATATGGAAATTCTGATAACGTATGAAGTTACAGTTTAATCAACAAGTCAAACAAGTGAAGCTAGGATATAGCAAAGAAATGACTTCATCGAAGTCAATTCAAAAATTCTCGCATGCCATAGGCATGAGCATTACGGAACACCATGAGAAGCATGAGTAAGAGATGGAAAATATGAAGCAAGCTATGAAGATGATTGATGATGATAAATTACAATCCATCAAGAACCTAGAGAAATATATGTCTCAGTTTGTCGTTGGTTTGAATTCAAGGAAGGAAAGGTAGTTTTTGAGTAACACTATCAGAAAATCTCAATGAGAATGTTAGTGTTATTCACAATATGAGCACTGCAATAACGAATGAGCCAACACAAGATCAAGTGATGTACAAGCCAGAAAGAGTCTACATTTTGGCTACGAGAAAATATGAAGTCATGCATGAAAATAGGATGGAAGTGAGGCTAGATGAACTAGAAGGATTCAAGCAACAAAGGATCAATACCTTGAAATATAACAAAAACGGGAAGAAATAATTGAAAGTTAAGCAACAAGATGAATGACCTTCTGAAGAAGCACCGAAAGGAAATAGTATCAAATTGTTCCAAAGTAGCCGAAGCCAAAATTCAAGTTCACACCGAGACTTTAACCAATCAAGGGGAGAGATCCTGGAGACATATGCATACCATTGAGCATTGATGAGCATCGATTTAGAAACATTTTATGTAATAAGAGAGCCTCACTCAATGTAATTCCTATAAAGGACATGTTACAAGCTGATTTGAAGATCAATTATTGCAATACAACAAAGTTGCAAGTAGTTGATGGTAACTTGGTACCAATAATAGGGAGAGTTTTGAATGTTTAGGTTAAAGTGGGTAGATTCACATTCATCACAGACTTGGAGATTATGGATTATGATATGGATGATGATATGTCTATAATACTTGGGTAGCCATTATTGAACACTGCTAATGCGGTCTTGAACATGAGGAAAAAAATAATCACAATGAGTATGGAAGAGGAAGATGATGTCGAAGAGATTGAATTTGTTGAAAGGCAAGAAGTACATCCTAATGGGAAAGATATCGTTATCTTTGACCTACAAAAGGAGTATTTAAACTTAGACTCAAACAGAATGAACGAAAATGCATCGGGCTAATGACGTTAAACTAAGCGGTACTGGGAGGCAGCCCAGGGTATTCAAATTTAGTTTTAAAATTTCCATTAGTTATTTAGTTATTTTAGTTAGAAAATCTAAACACTTTAATTTTCTAGCATTTGAAAGTTTTGTACTATTTGTACTGGAAAGACTATTTGCCGAATGATATTTCATCAGAATAGAAAATTGTCAACTAACTCAATAAAGAGCGAAAAAGTGCAAAGGAGTTAAAGTTGTAAAGATCAGGTACATGGACTTATTATGGGTAATGTTTATGGGATATATATATATATATATACAAGGTACTTCACACTAGTACGATGCCTTGTGTAGTAATGCACAAAGCCAAAAAAAATGGTAATAAGGAGTTAATGAAAAATATACAAAATTATGAAGATGGACTGGTCGACACCGTGTGTATACACACACAGCGCCGTGGGTACCTAGGGTGTTGGGGAATGTGCCCTAGGTCAATCTATAAACATTGTTTATCTTATAATTTTAGTTAGTAAAATAGAGATTTTCATTTGCTATTTTAATATAAGTGATTGCATGTTTACCTTATAATAAGATCCATGGTAATTGTTGAAATATCATAAATGTCCATAGTCGGTTATTATACTGGGAACTATACTAAATTAAGACTATTGTGAATCTTGATTGATGGTCATGTGATGATCATGTTTAAAGGGATAGGAATAGAGATCATAAGTACTTATTAGGGAACAAGGCACTAGACCGCTATGAGAATACCACATAGATTAAGTCATAGGTGTTACTCATGATAGCTATATCCGTTAGTTATTTGACTTAAGATTACCATAGACTTCAATATTAGGATCATGGTAATTTGACACAATTAAACGTTGTCTTTAATTAGACCATTATAAAGATTGTGAATTGTTACCATGTAAAAAATATGTGAAGGCGTGTAATCAAGATATAATTCGTCATTCTTGTATAGAGAGAGATGTCAGTGGATCCTTCCATATGTTAGACATTTAAATGGCCAAGACCAAGTGAATTGATATGATCAGTCACAAGGATGTTTTTAGTCTACCTAAAGATCCAAACTAGTACAATTGAACATTAAGGGTGACTTTACATGCCTTATATTTAATCAAAAATATTGCACGATAAGATGATATGCTATAAATTATTCATTAGGTTATATCGATTTTGGTATTCATGCAACTTCGGTATTCATAATGCCTTGCTAGAGACTACTTATGACTTATGTACCAAAATGAATTTGGTTCACTGCCAACGTCGCATGAACCTATTGGGTTGCACAAAAAGAATGACTTTGTACAGTTTCAATTGGTCCAAAGTAATGATTTTATATGATAAAATTCATGACCTAAAAGCCCTTACGATTTGTTATATGATGACTTATTAATAGGGGCATATGTGTACTTTACTTGAATTGCCTGAATGTAATAGTTGTATTACGAATAGGTTTTTTAAGAAAGCTTATGTGCACATATAAATAGAAGTTGAAACCCTAAAAATAGATAAGATTTTAATTTTTAAAATTTCTGAGTTCTCTGGATGTTGAAAGAGAAAGAAATACATTCTCAATCAATCTTGGGGCTAGATCTATAAAAGTTACAATATTCGAATAATAATAAAAATGAAATCATAGATTAAGGTACAATTTACTTTTATAGATCTAGTTTAATGTAACTTATTTTCAGTCATTTTGGGGTTTTTCATAATTTGTTTTTTAATTTTCCACTGTGTATGAACCCCAAAACCCAATATAGGGATGACACTAGCAAGGCGCCGAGATGTGAGCAAAAATATGCTCATTGTTGTCTTGACGCCTCTGTGGTGCAGTAGCGGCGCCATGCCTTATAAAGGATGACGTCAGTGTCGAGATATAGGTTTTAAAACCCTTTAGAACCCACATTTGAAACCTATTCCATACACCACCAACCAGGCGCTCTCCCCTTTGGAACCCAAGATTAAGCAATTTCAAGATAAAAAAGAGTGTTCCTAGTAATTAAGAATGAAAAAAGAGAGTTTATTATGGATTTACACAAGGAGGAGAGCTAGGGCATTAAATTGAATAATATATTTAAGTGAGTATGTTTTAGTTTGTGAGGAAAGTAAGAGAGCTTGGATTGATTGAGGCTTGGAGAAGCAATCTACACTGAAAAATAGTATGGCTTTGAGGAAAATTCACAATTTCATTAGTTAGGCTTCGAGATTTATGACGATTTTTTATGAAATTACATGAATTATAGATATGTAGTTGTTGGATCACAGGGACTGCGCCGGGGTGGACTACATGAGGCGCCAAACCTACAGTGAAGAAAAATGCACATAAAGAGGCCGAAGCTATGGCAACACTGTGGCTTTACACTGACAACGCCGAATCATTTATAGATAGCGCTATGATGTAGAAAATAGAAAGTTTAGATTTCTAGTTTGTTTGGAATCATCTATTAAGGTTTCTTATTGTTTTTTAAAGTATCCTTACAGTACAAATAGGTATTAGAATGTGATGAACTCAACCATTACCATATTTTAACACCAAGTTAGCATACTTTACTTTGTTCTTGAGTATTAAGAACAGTTTTGGAGAAGACAAAATTGAAGACTCACATGTGGTTATTCGACATTGTTTTCTTTGATAATTCATGTTATTTTATTCTGGCATTGATTGCATTGAATACCATGATGAGTATGTTTATTTCAATGATATGTGAATAGTTCATTAATGTTAGGGATCAATGGATTATATGGTATGAATGCTATGCTAAAGTATTTATGAATGAATTATGAAGTGTAATGGTTAGAAGTTGTATTAGTTTTACATGTAATGCTACGGACATCTTCATCATGTGTTTGTTGAATAGAGGTTTTAGGCGTTACCATGACCATTGGAGCTTTTAAGCCATATATGGATGATACAACTATAAAATACATAACATCGATACATAAGGACGGATATTAAAATTAATTGGTTATGAATCTAAAGATTTAGAACTTAAAGCAATGTGAAACATATGTTATTCATACCAATAGGTGGAGTTCTAGTTTGCATATTAGAATCGTTTTCATCATGACAGTGGGTTGAAGTGGATTTGAAATAAATTTATCTATTCTAATTAAGCATTATATACACATAATGAAGAAGAATGAAGTGAGTTGAAAAGGATAGTTATTAATTACCTAGGTGAAGTTGTGAAGTAAGATCTTCTTAAGATAAGAGAACAAAATTATTTACATTGTTTTGTTGGATTAAAATAGTTAGGTTATAAATCAATTAAAAAAGGATTTTCTTAGAAAAAGAGTAAATCTGACTAAGTATACTGAGTGCCATACACATTTCCCTAAAGAAGATATCCATAATAAACATTAGTTTAACTTATTGTTACTATAGTCAAGCCATCATACTCGTGACCACGATCAGTGGGACATACTATTTTTTTCTAAAATTGATTTAATTTCTCTTTTTGAGGTTTTAGCTTATCCAATAGTTTGTGCATTATATGCAGTAGATGTTCTATATGTAATGATGTACCTGTGAAGTAGAGTAGCAACAATTCTATTACAAAAATGTGAATTTCTATTGCTAATTATTGCTCTACGGGCTCCAAAAATAGTAAAGATCATTGATTTGAAGAAATTTACTACTATTTTAGAATCATTACATTTAGTGACTATAGCTTATACCCACTTGGACACATAATCTACAGCTAGTAAAATATGAATATCTCCATTAGATGGTGGAAAAGGTCCCATAAAATCTATGCACCAAATATCAAATACTCTGCAAAAAAATATGAGAGATAAGGGCATTTGGTTCCTACATCCTAAATGTCTGATTCTTTGAAAATTTGGACAAGGTTTGTATAAACATAAAAATCATGAAATAAAGTTGGCCAAGAGAATCCTTAGTCTAATATCAAATGGGTTGTACGATGTAGACCAAAATGTCCTCAATGCGCATAAGCATGGCAATAAGCCATGATTCATTGTATATTTGTTTGTGGAATACATATTCGAATGGTTTGGTCGGAAAAAGGTTTGCGTAGGTAAGGTTCATCACAAAATAATGTTTAAAATCGTATTTATCTTATTCTTTTGGGCGCTTGTTAAATCGGGCGATAGGCTATTAATAGTGAGATAGTTGGCTATATCAGCGTTCCATGGATTGGTGATAACTTTTTTTTTTATAAATATTAAAACGAAAATTCATCTTTTAATGGTATAGGGGGTTCTCCATTTTTCAATTACTTAGATGGTCTACTACTAAGTTTTCAACATCTTTCTTATCTTTTACAGTAAGATCAGATTGTTTAACGATAAGTTCCATCTTACTAATCTTGGTTTAGCATCTTTCTTTGCCACCAAATATCACAATGTGGTATGATCCGAGTAAACTATTACTTTTGTTCTTAGTAAATATGGTATAAATTTCTCTAATGCAAACATAACCGCTAAGTGTTCTTTTTTTGTAGTGGAATAGTTAGGTTGGGAGGGGTCGAAAGTCCTTGATACGATATATGACATGAGAATCGTTTCCTATTTTTTCGACCTAAAATAACACCTACTGCATAATTACTTGCATCATACATTATTTCAAAAGGTTTTGGCTTATCTAGTTAACATTATTATAGGTGTGGTGATCAAAGCTTCTTTTAATTTATTAAAAGTTGTCTTGCATTCAGTTGTCAATTCAAAGGTAATATTTTTTTGCAAAAGTTTGCATAAAGATTGTGTTATTTGGGAGAAATCTTTCACAAAATGACTATAGAATCTTGCGTGACCAAGAAAAGATATTACTTCCCTCATAATAGTGGGTTAAGGTAAAGTCATTATTGCAGAGATTGTAGCGGGATCTAATTCTACTCCTTTTACTAACACTATGTGTCCTAGTATAAGTCCCTGATTTACCATAAAATGACATTTTTATAATTCATTACTAGATTTTTTTCTATGCATCTTTTACGTACTATAGTAAAATAAAGTAATCCTTCATCGAAAGAATTACCATATAAAGTAAAGTCATCCATGAAAACTTTAATAAAATATTCTACGTAGTCTGAGAAAATATTAACCATACATATTTGGAATGTATCATGTGCGTTATATAAAATAAAAGGCATACATTTATAAGCAAATGTGCCGAAAGGGCAAGTAAAATTAGTTTTTCCTTGATTTTCCAGAGCTAAAAGAATGTAATGAAATCATGAGTATCCATCTAAACTATAGTAATGAGTTTTTCAAGCTAGGTTTTTTAACATTTATTTTATAAACTAGATTAGATAGTGACCTTTTCTAGTTACGACATTTAGCTTCCTATAATCTATACACACTCTCAAACAGTTTTGGATTCTAGTTGGAACTAATTCTCCATGTTCATTTGTTATGACTGTGATCCTTGTCTTTATGGGAACTACTTGTACCAGACTAAACTAATTACTATCTGCTATAAGAAATATCATTCATGCATCTAGTAATTTTAATATTTCGTTCTACACTACTTCAATTATTAGTAGATTCAATCTACGTTGAGATTGCTAAAGGGTTTTGTATCTGTTTCGAGATTAATTCTATGCATACATGTGGTTGGATTTACTCCTTTAATATAAGCAATTGTCCATCCAATTGCTTTCTTAAATTCTTTGAGAACATTTATTAGTTTCCCTTCTTCTAGATTTGACAATTTATTAGATATTATAACTAGTAAAGCGTTGTTATTTTCTAAATATGTGTATTTTAAGTGATTTGGCAAAACTTTTAAGTCTACATCTGGAGCTTTTGTATAGAGAGTAAAAATCTTGAATGGTTAATAGGTAGATCCATATAGTAAGAGTGTTAAGGGAGTTCATTACCGGACTCTAAGGCATTAATTATCCCCTTGTATTTTCATTTGTATCATCGTCACCATTTAAATCCTCTATCACCTTTTTAGGCTTGTCTGATTTATTGTTTATAAATGAATTTTCTATTAAAAGACCTAACATATCTAAAATGCATACGAATAAAACATCTAAAGGATATTTCGTTTTGTCGTAGATGTTAATGTTTACTGTTTCATTATTTACTTCAATTTTAAGAGTTCCATTATAAACATCTATTTTGGCTTTTGCCATTTTTAAGAATGTGAATCCTATAATAAGAAAGGTTTTATTAGAGAAGTGGTCTTCCTTCATGTCTGTGACAAAAAAATAGGTTGGGAAAACTAAATCATTAACCTTAACCAATATATCCTCTCATACTCCTATAGGTTGAACTGTAAATCTATCGGCTAATTGTATTACTATACCAATTTCTTCTAAGGGTACTTTTGTCATTTGCTAAAATATTGACAAAGGCATAACGTTAATTGAGGCGCCTAGATCACATAATACTTTACATCTTCCTATATTTTCTACTGTTCGTGGAATGATAAACATTCATGGATTAGAACATTTAGGGGTTAATGTTTTTTTTTTTGGATTTGTTTTGATACATGTTCTCCAAGGCTTACTTTTTTTTATTAGTTTTGATTTTGTCAAGGCATACTTCTTTTATATTTTTTTGATATTTGGTTATGTTTCGTATACGTTTTAAGATACAAAAATGACTAAATCAATCACATTTTCAAACAATATTTTAAAATATTACCACAATCAAAGTTGATAGGAACTTTTATTTCCAATAATCATCATTTCATATTCATTTGTTGGAATAAAAAGACATACTTCACTTAGTTTTAAGCACTTGAGCTATATCTTTTATTTGATGAGCTTTTCATAAACTTCTTTCATTTTTCCTTATATCTCTCTTTCTTTCTTCTTCAATGATATAAAATCATTTTCTTCTTTAATCTTCTTTTTCATATTCCAATTGTTCCCTGCTCCACTTTCTTTGGAATCCGTTATTGTTTATAAGAATTATTTCTCACATTTTTCCCACCACTAGATTCCCTACTCCATTTCAATTGGAATATATGGGTCTCTCATTTTTTTTAAAAAAACACTTATTAGCTCTTCTCATTTTTACCATATTCAAGGAAGTGCTCTTTCCAACTAAGTAAAGTTCGGTTATTTCCTATTTTTCTCCTTAATTGTGGCATACGTTCTTTTCATTATATATATGTATATTTATGGATATATATAAACTTGTTCAATAATCTTTATATAACAAGATTATTAGAAATTTGTATTGTTTATCTACACTATTATTTCGATCTTCTACCCATTATAATGATTAACACAAAGTAATCAATCCCCTATAAACTCCTGTATTACACAATCTAGGAGAAGTTATATAGGGTATAACGATTCCTTTCCATCTTAAAATTTTTATTTTCATGGGTAATAATATATTACTTCCATTTCTATACAAATCCAAATTATATTCAATTCATATTCCTAATTAAATAAAGTAAAAAAGAAATGGGAAAATATTACCTATATTGTAGGAAATTTTTTAAAAATCATAATGTTTGACTAGATTCTACCTTTCATTTTTGCCATACATTGCATCTTCATACTTCGCTTCGCCTAATACCCCCAAAATCATTCCAAGTCATGCCCTCAAGGTTTAAAAATTATGTTAAATTTTTCAACAAAAACAAAAATACCTCATGAAGCATAAATGAATAAACTAAATAATTAACTAATATAAGAATGAATTAAATAAGTAAAGAAAATTTAAAAACATTTTCAAGCATCATTGAATTAAATTGAACATATCAAACCATATCATTGTATCACATTGCTAACATACCAAAGCAAATGTATCAAATTCTGAAGATATACCACATCAATTAAAGTATAACAAACATGAACCTCATATGAATAACACTCACGAAAAGATATTATAGAGAAGAATAAAAATTCAAAATATCCGTCCAGACATTGCATCCTCACCATCAACCCAATGATCAGGCTGTTGGGACTGGTAGCTTGCTTTAGGATCATATACATTGTAGTCTACTCCCTCCACCGGGTTATCTTCATTTAAGACTCCCTGGTTGGGCATCGTTAGCTAGAGTAATGGAACATGAATGTTGGCTCCCTCGCCTCGAGTATTCCTAGTCATGTGTTGTTCGGATACATAGATGCTTCAGGCGATCTCGTGTTTGTTCTAGAACATTAACTCTTGATGTCTCATAGCTTTCATCTTATTATGTATGATTGACCTCATACAAGCAATGTAGTCATTTGCAGGTGGTTCTTGGCTTTGGTTCGTCTTCTCATTGTACGCGACATTCTACATTTCCTTTACATTTCTTTGGTAATTTGCACATATTCTTTTTCTCTCCGTAGTCTCTCTCCTTTGTGTAGTATTTCTCTCTTATTCTTTATCAATTTTAACATATCTCGACACCTTCTTGTTTTCTCAATGACATCTTCGGTGATGGTCTTATCTAGAATAACATCGAACTTGACTCCTCTTATCAAAACTCGGTCTTGTTTGCAAAAAATTAGTAATCATTAGGGGAAAAGGTAGCACTTTGTTTTTTCTTGTGGTTATGGTATTCCTAATCTATTCATAGATTATTTGGCAAACATCAATATACCCAATCCCTTGAACTATGTTGTATAAGAAAGCTGCCATATAGTTCACTATGTTGTAGTGTTGTAAACTAGGCTGTAGACTTGCGTTCACGAAAAAGTTCCAAGCCTTAGTTGTTTTCCTAAAATATTTGGTTTGTATAAGTTTTGGATACATGTCCAAATCAAAATAGAAACCATCCCTTGGAATAGCTTCTGAACCGTTCCTAATGGGATCATGGGGAAATCCATGTTTATACATGTATTCAAGTTTAGGGTACTCATTATTTTGCCTCGATCACTCCCCCTCAATTGAATTCATCTTGGAGTTTAAATTCTGAAAATATTTCCAATATAAGAGTCAAAAAGTGAGAGAATAAAGACATAGTAAACAAAACTAAACTAAATTCTTAATAAACATAAAATAAACATAAAATAAACATAAAAGAAACAAAGAATATGGGCTGTTCCAATGGAGCTTTTTTTTATCGGCGTTGGCTCACCTTGACCATTCTAGAATTAGATTGGATATCTAAAATTGAATTTAGAATTTTGCACTCTAGTTCCATTCTAGAAAGTGAGTGCTCAACTATTAATTGTCTGAGTAATTATTTTAATTAGAATATCTGTAACACCTTGAGTAGAGCCAAAAAAGGTTGGCTTAATATTGAAGGAGGATCTTCATTAATAAAGTGTACCATTATCAAAAAGTCTATAGGTACGGTGATGTTGTCCACTTAAATTGGCACATCCATGTCCACTCCTATTGGTTGAATTGAAGTTCCATCTAGTAAAGAGAATCGTTAAGAAAAAAGTGAATTCAACTCCAATTGACTATGTAGAAAGAAATTTATGGGAATGATATTTGCAGTAGAGTTTGTATCACATTAAGCTCTATAGTACCAAACCCATTTGATTTTGATGTACAATTATATACCTCCAGGATCATTACGCTATATAGGACTTAAGTCCGATTTTTTTTTTCTTATTGTACTTGGATTTAGAAACTTTCGTCTTGTCAATGATTTTTTCATTCTCTGGTTTCTTAACCATCCCTTCTTGAGTTAGTTTCTTTAATTTTGATGTGTCTTCAACTATTTATTTCTTTTGAATTCCCTTAGCAATTTCCATTGTTACTCAATTGATTGCATAAATTTCAACGTTAAAATTATCATAACAGTTAAGTATATAAATTCAATATCAAAAAATTCATCAGCTTCTTCATAAGTGTCATAGTTATGTTCATATTTAGAAAATATCTACTTAATAGTTTAAGCAAAGGATTGGTTGATGTTGAGTCTTTCATTTCCATGACTTAAAAATCAGTAAAAATACCAAATCATGTACTTGCACTAGGATGTCTTCTAATAATTCATACTGTTTAGTAATGCTATTATTTGTTAAAGTAAGCTTATTAGGCGTATTGTTTCACAATCAGTGACGCGAAGAGTTTAAGTGACATAAAATTAATTGATGCTCTGAGATCACAAATAGAAAATTCAATAGAAAAATTCCTTATTGTGATGGGTATGATAATATTCCTAGGTTGGAACATTTCTCAGGTGTTCTCTTTTTAAACTCAAATAATTATTCTGTGACTTTATCATGAATTGATTATGTTAAAAGTTCATCAATTTCTAATTTCTTAAATGGTTTAGATATGTCTTCTTTAAGTTCTTCCTCCTTAGCGCGTGCTAATCTTTATGGAACGATAGAATTAGAATACATATCGTCTTTCAACTTATAAATATTGTTTAGTTTGTCTTGGTTAACTAATTTATGATTTTGTAAAATTTTTTTGTAGGTTTCGACTTTGACTAAGTATCATAAGTATATCATTTTGGTAAAAGGTGTGTATTTCAATTGCTTGGCCATGCATTCCAAAGTGGGAATAACATTTGTCATCATCTTTTTTTTTTTCTTGTTGTACAGTTTTCAGTAGTTTTCTTTTTATCTCTCTTTGGTGTCTTTTCTTGTGCATTCATTTCTTTTTCATTTTCACAAAATAAAGCGTTAATTAACGCTCATTTAGTTGTGATCGCACGTTGAGTAGTTGCTTCAGTTTGATTGCTTAACTTGTTGATTTATAGATTCATTTGACATAATTAATTTTTTAGCTCATCAACAGACGTATTGGTTTCAATTTGGTTTTGAGAGATTTACCTAAAGTCTTGATGACTTTGGGTCATAAAGTTATATAATATTTGTTATAAATTCAGTTTCGTAGATTGAATAGTTTGTTGAGGTAGTTGGATTAGCGTAGATTGTGTTAGTTATCTCATTCTATAAGTAGTATAATTTTGGTTTTGTGAATCGTAGATAAGAATTGAATTTGGGTTTTCGGTGTAATAATTGTTGTTATTGTATTTAGTTCTAAGAGGACATGAATATTGTTCATAACCGCATTGATTTCTTCATTGTTCTCTTCGTGTAAAGTAGGACACGCATCCGTAAGATGTGTAACTTCATTACATAATCCACATAGTTTAGCTTTATATGATTTATCTTTTAATAGTAGCTTAACCATGTTAGATAACTCTTTAAATCTTTTTTTCAAATTTATTACTTGATTTATTATTAACCTTGTAAACTATCTTTCTTGATGGATCAGTATTTTCACCTTATTGTTTAGATTTTTTGGTTATCTTGTTAATAACTTCGTTTGCTAGAGTTAGTATAACATCGAATAAAGATTCACTACATAAGGTATCAAATAAAATTTGTTCAAAGCGATTTATCCTTCACAAAAGTCTTCTAATAAAGCTTTTTGAGTGTATCCGTGTTCTGGATAAGATGAAATTAGTTTTTGAAATCTATCCCAAAATTCATTAATCTTCATCATCTTTCATTTTCACAACCATGATTTGCTTTCTAAAAGTACTAAATTTTCTTGCGGACATATATTGATCTAGGAAAGTTTTTAATGTTTCAGTCCATGTGGTTATCGAGTCTTGAGGAAGATAAAACAACCAATCTTATGCTTGATATTTCAATATAAAAAGAAAATCATTAAGTTTGACTTGTTCAAGCGCACAGTCTTTACATTTTATCCCATTGACTTTGGGTTGATATTGCCTTATAAATTTTTGTGGGTCTTCATCGTCCTTACCGTAGAAGTTAGGTAGAGCACTAATGAATCTTAATTTAAGTTCAAATTTCTAGAAATCCCTAAGAATAGGCAATGCATATTAGTTCATAAGCATTGTCATTTTGATTAGCTTGCCTAAAAGTGAGTTCTTTATTATCATTATTATTAATATTAAAGTTATTATTAGCTTCCATTGTGGTAGGTTGGTGTTTTCTATGTTGTTGTTTTCTTAAATTACGATTAAATGTCCTATCAGCCTCAAGATCAAACAGATGTAAGGAACTAATGGAATTAGAACGAAGAAGTGGATATATCATGGAATGTCCAAAACTCAGAAATTCTCGGCAACGGTACCAAAAATTGACACGTGTCGAACATGTACAGTAATTTCTCCTTTTATATTATTCTTTTAATATTTTGTAGTAGTGATAAGTGAGATTCATTCCTACAGGGATTTATTGAACTTATTTAAGAAAAATGACTTTTTAAGGTTTTTATTATTTTTAGTTTTCTTTAACTAATAAAAAAAATAATTAAACTAACTAATAATTACCTATAATATAATAATAATTAACTTAAGTAACTATATTGACTTAACTATCACGAACAAAATTAACAATTAATCAAATATATTCAATTCAATAATGAATAAATATCTAAACAAATATCCAGAATAATGAAATATAAATAGTTTGCATTCTAAAAATGTAACTCTTGTCAATATTTTTATGAGCATACTTCATGATGTAAGATAGATCATTGAACTCTAATCATAAGTAAACAACTTTTATTTGACAATTCATTCTCCTTATATCGATGAAGAGCCATATTCTAATTTTATTTAGCTAACCACTTTCAATGCACAAAGGCATTAACTTCAAGCAATAAACTACATTAAACTTTATGAGAACTTTGAACTACTACATGTAAGATCTTGGGAAAGCCACTTTAAAATCAGATTTAGATTTCAAATTCATCGAGGACATCTAAATAGTGTTTGCTTTTCTTACAATCCTTGTTACTACTTCTCCTAGTTACTACAAATAGATAATGAATCCAAATATCAAAGTACATTTTCTAAACTATGTATACAATACGAAGATCATTGTTAAAACCAAAATATAATAACCTAATAAATAAGTGAAGCATAAAATATGATTGGTTTAAAGCCTTAAGCACATAATCCTTTTATCATAACTACATTGGAAAATGGATCTGGTTCATGTTAAGACTTTGTTTAGATCAAATAACTACTCACTCATAATCATAAATAACATTGCAATAAAGTAATTAAAAGACATAGATAAATACCTCAGGAATAAATACTTTAAATCTTCAAATCTTCTCCAAAAGTAAAGAATAATAAATCAAGAGCTAAAATAATAATGGTTCCAAGAGAAATGGAATATTGATCTAAGTACTCAAGGGCAACAAATCTCGAAATCGTAGGATTATATTTACAGTATTATAGTTAGTAAACATCCTATACAAACTCAAACAACTCATAGTTATCTTAAATTATCAAGATCTTATCTAGTGATTCTCAGTGATTTGTGTGTTGGTGGAAGGATAAGGAAAATCCATAATTTGAAGCTCACTAGTTTCATGAATTGGACTAGCGATTTGGAATTGATGGGAATTGCTAGTACTATTTTCCAATTCTTACTTTGCTTTCTTTGTGATGATTTTTTGTATACTCTTTCCTCCTGATTAACTCTTTCATAAACTTTTATTTTTATTCATTTCTTTATATTCTCCATTTATTACCAGAAATAACAAATATAAGAGAAAACCCCATGTAATATAGTCTTATATATCTAAAATCGTCCTAAAATAATCTATAAAACATGTCTAATTATCGATTTATTTTTTCAGTAAAATCGTGTTATGGACATAATGATATCAATATTTGATATCTATCCCAAACTCACAAAAAGCCTCTTCAGTTTCCATCCTAGCATTACTAATTCATTTTCTATTCAAACTTATTTTACATGCTGGAACATATTGATCTAAAATGGCTTCTATCGTTTCAGACCATGTGGTTTTGAAATTTTGGGGAGATAGAATAGCCAATCTTGAGCTTGTCCTCTCAAAGGATAAAGGAAAGGCTTTAGCATGACATATTCTAATTATATGCTTTTAGGATTCATCACACTTACTATACATGTGTATTTCCTAATAAATTGTCGAGGATCTTCATCACCTTCACCTTAAAATTGAGATAAAGAATTGATGAATCCAAGTTTTATTCAAAATTGAGAAAATTCACAAGAAAAGCACTACAAAGAGGTTTGTAAGCTATGATATATTTATTGGCTTGCCTAAAAGTAAGTTCTTGCTCGACTCCTGCCATATTATATAACATGCAACGAGAAAGATTCTTAAGAAGTTATTTTAAAATACCTGTAATAAAACCAAAAATTGACATGTTTCGAGCATGCACAATACGTTTTCCAACTTTATTGTACTTTTAAATTATTTTAGTAGTGGTAAGTGAGATCATCTCCACAAGGATTTGCAAATTCCTTAAGAAGAAAGGTTTTATTATTTATATAGTTTTTACATTAAATTAATTGCTTTAATTAAAAAAAGAATCAAAATTACTAATTCAAACTATATTAATCTACTAAAAAATTTAAACAAACTTAATTGACACAAGTTAAATTCAAATCAATTCAATTCTATAGAAAACAACATATAATAAACTTCTAAACAAAATCTAGAACAATGAAGTATCAATCTATTTTGCATATTCCTTAAATCATAGTTATAATCATACTTTAATATCTTTTTAAAGTATTCTTGATCACTAATCTCTAATCATAAGAAAGTAGACAATGCTTAGCAAGCCATCAGTTCTCCTTACACTAGTGGAAAGGCCACATTCTAATTTTATTGAATTAACCCTTTGAATACTCAAAGAAATGAACTTTAGGCAATAAAGCCACATTATATTATGTGAAAACTTCAAATTACTAAATCTAATACCTTCAGAAAGCCACTTCAATATTAAACTTAGACTCAATCCACCAAGGACATTTAAACAATAATAGACATTTTAAACAATCATAACTACTACTTTAAACTAGATATTGAATCAAAATACCATAATACACATTGGCAACTATGCATGCAATACCTAGATTCATGATTCTGATCCATAAATAACAACCTATTAAATCAACGAATTAAAGAATACGATTGGTTTAAAACATTAAGCAAAAAATCATCTTATTATAACTACATCACAAAATGGATCAAGTTTAAATTTGGACTTTGTTTAGATTAATAACCTACTCACTCATCATCATAAACATAAAAACGTAATAAATTAAAGACAATTAAAAATACCTTATCGAAAGCTTAAATCTTCCAATCTTCTGTAAAAGCAATAAAATTATAAAGAATGGCTTCCAAACTAATTTAAAAGTGTTAAACTATAAAAAAGCTCCTAATTTTGTAGTCTATAGTTCATATAAGTATATTATTATAGGTAATATGTATCATAAACTAACTTAAAATCCTTTTTGTAATCCAAAACTCTTGAAATCGACATAAGCGATTCATCATCGATTCCATTTATAAGGCAAATCGTTGGTTAAATCCTTGAAAAATCGCCTCTGCGCTCCACTGATTTGTCTAGCGACTTATGTGTAAATCCTGAATCATTAAGGAACTGCCAACAATGATTTTAAGTTCTCTCCTGATTCGTTGGTAAATCGTTATGCAATAATTCCATTAGATTAAATCCTTCATTTTCATCCATTTCTTCAAATAGTCCAATTATTATATGAAATAAAAAAAGAAGAGAAAACCAAGTGTAACATAGCCTTTTAAATCCAAAATTAACGAAAAATATACTATAAAATACTTTTTAATTATTTACTTATCAAATACCCACAAAGTAAACACTTTCCTGTCTCGAGCAAAGGAATATTCTCAATTATATTATTTTTTATTCCCTCATTCTAACTTCATAATTACTTAATCTTTTCTTAAATTTAAGTGATCATTAAATAGAAACATATTACCCTCATAAAAATAAACATTATAGAATAGAAATATTTAAAGAACAACCCCTTATTCGACAACTCAACCTTCTAGTTATGCAATACACCTCAAAATTCAAAATGAAATCAATTACCAAGGCCAAGCTATTCTATAGGCTTTCTCAATCTTAACTTACAATCATCAAGCTTATGATAACAAATATAGAATCTTAAGATATTCAAACCACTAAATCAATCTCATTTTCAAATAATGTTTAAAATGCAAGCACAATCAACATCTATAGAGACTTTTAATCACAAATAATCATTATTTCATTTTTTTTTTAAGAGTTTTTCATAAACATCACTAAACATAGCTATAAGCACTTGATATAAATCTTTTTATTTGAAGAGTTTTTTCGTAAACGTCATTCTCTTTTTTATAAAACACAATCTAAATTGTTGACTTAGCACATATAAATGAATTTTTCATAACAGGAAACAATCTTGTGATAAATTCAAGTCTTTCTAAAACAAAACACGACCCCAAACTCATTGGAGACTTAATTTCAATCCAATTGCATATAAAAATCTTTCAATCGATCAATACCAAAATCTCAAAGTATTTCACTTTGTAAACCAAGAATCATTGTATTCACTATTTCTATTTTATTCAAATCAATGAAATCATTTATCTATAGAAGTAATATGAATTCCAATAAACAATGTTTGAAATCAATTCTTCATCAAAGACTTACAAAAATTCATCAAAAACAAAAAAATCTCAATTTAAAAAACTAGTGTTTGCCATGATTACCTTCTTGAGAGTGAATCCTTTCAGTTATAACTCATGAACTCCTTGAAATCTCTATTCCAAGCTTCCACTCGAAATTCACTTGTATGGTTGTGTACTTTCAAACTCGCCCTCTCTTAGATTGAACGAAACAAGATTAAGGAGAGAATGCCCATTTGTTTAAGATGGTGATTATATTAATAACCCAAATTTTAATTAACCTAAGTTAGGCTCGTGGTTAAGTCCGACATACCTTGATTAGCATGATGTTTGGTGTTTGTGTGGAATTGTTAATGAACTCTATAAGCATTAAGATTAATCGAATACTAAGATAGGCCTATAATTGAGAAATAATTAATTAATTAATAAATTGACAGTACATTAAGTGCGATGAGGGGTTGTGAAATGAATGTGCACACTCGAAAATACTCGTAGGAATGTCCGGTGAACTTATTGTTGATAAAATACATGAGATATATACATAATTGATACATATATATTTATATATATCTAAAGAAAGGGAGTGGCTAAATAGACCCCAATATTTGCTTAGAGGACCTCACGCCAGTGAAATTACCCAACTACCCCTCTATATAAAAAGGTTTTTAATTACTTATACCCCACCCGCCCCACTCACCCATACCCTAATCATCCCTCTTTCAAATCGTATTCTCACTACCAACCCGAATGTAACGAAGTCCGAGCAAAACCTTGGTGGGTGCATTACTTATCTCTTTTAGTGTTAATTTCAAAATTTTTTGGATTTTTTTTAACTTTTTTGAGTCGGTATTGTTTGTGGGATTGTTTTTGAGTTTGGGGCTTCTATTTGAGGTTGAATCTTGCATTTTAACCACAAAACTTTGATGGAACCGAATATATTAAATGACTACAAGCGAAACCCGCTATTTTTTGTCACTTTCATGTATTTTTTAGGAGTTTAGAAATTTTTTTGTTCATTCTTATTGCTTCGCGGATGTCGAACATATAGATTCGAGAGGTGTCAAACACACTGGGCCGACACCTCTAAAGAGGTAACAGTGGACTTCGACGAAAACTGCAAAAAAAACTAGGTTTTAGTTGGTGACAGTGGAATCCAATTGAAACCTCTTCAAAGGTGTTGCCTTGTGTGCGTGACACCTCTTCAGAGGTGTCGCCTTTATATGTCTAATACCTTTTTAAAGATGTCGGCCCTTTGTGTCCCACACTTCTTCAGAGGGGGTGTTGGGGAGAGGGTAATATGGTGCAATAAGGGTATTTTTGGAATTTTGAGAAACAAATGGGGTACACTAAGTAAAACATGGGGTACGACAAAGTAAAAATTCAAAAACTAGGTCCTTTAAGCCAAAACTCGGGTTCGTTTAGCCGCTTCGTAAATAAAACATATAAGTTTGATTTTATCAATATGGATCGTTGGATCACCTAGAGATGACCGTAAGTAGAAGTTATGTTAATATATGTATCGCTTTAGAGTTGTGTCGTTTTAATACAAGATCCATTTTATGAACCTTGGGATAGCGCGATGAATAGCTCGAGGAAAATCTTTATATATAATAAAGATCAAATCAAACTTATCACTATTTCATTGATTGAGAGAGGATAGGCTAGTGAGGATTTGAGTCAGAGTTGGGGTGACTCCAAAATCGAGTTTCTAGTTATTGGGGGTGATTAAAGAGGAATCAAACAACAAGTGATCTCAAGATACATCAGAGTTTGTAAGTTGTGTTTTGTTCCTAAGTTGAACTTGTGAATTGGTGATGAATTATTTGTTAATGATGATTCAAAATGGGTTAAAAACTCATTAGAGGGCCTCTCTGATATTGTAGGGAGGTTTTGGATATTGTTGTAGTTATTTGGTGATTAAATAGGGACTCTAGCCCTATTTTATGTTGGAACGCTCGATGATGGAGTGCACTCCCTTTAGCCTAGAAGCTCGCTCCCGTAAGGAACTGTAAGGAACCTAGTTGATGGAGTGCACCCTACCAAACTAGGGAGCGCATTCCCACCTTAAAAATAATAATTATGCTGATTAAAATATGAAATTTTATGAAGCCCAGGGATTAGTTTAAAGGTTCTAAATGTAAGGTATTAGACATGTATTAAAGTAAATTGGTTTTGATATGTTCTCCAACACTGAGAAAGGTTGAGTGACCTTGAGAGTTAGAAAATTAGAAACAAAACCTTACCGAGGTGAGTAAGAATTCACTTCATTAATATTGCTTGGATTTGTTGAATATGTTGTTCATATAGTTTATTGACTTGAATACGGGCTATGCACATAATAATTGGGTTTTTAATAAATGGAAAGTGGTGTATGACGTGAATGGCGAGAGTAAACCCTTGAAATGATAATAGGTTATATAAGATATGAGTTTGATTCTCAACCTATATATTAAATCCTAATCAGTTAAGGTGGTTGCGTGGATTACACATTCATTAGAGAGTTTAGGATAGAACTATTGAACATTAATGGATTGGGTAGATGGGGCATCAAACATTGTATTGGTCTAGCAATCGCATTAATGCTGTCAGTGGGTAGTCGACTATAGTTTTATAAATCAAATGGGAATCGAAGTGTAATAGGTATAGATTGTTTGACTTACATTCGTTTATTTATTGGATTATACATTTTTAATTATTCTATTAGCTATGATTGGTTGATATTATTACTACATATCGTTCTTGATTGTTTTATGGAATGTTGATATTATGCGAATCCTTACTTACTAAGCAAGTTGGAGCGCTCACCCCGAATTAACATTGCAAGTTCTCGGCCAATGATTAAGCAAAAAGGGAAGAGAAAGCCTAGGGAGTTTTTATAGTCTTTTCTACGATGTAATGACTCCAAATATATATATATATATATATATATATATATATATATATACTATTTGAATTACATCATTATATTACAAAAGGGTTGGGAGGTTTTTGTAATTATGTTTTGGTGTTGATAAACTCTAGACTTAGGTATATCATTTATATTATTGAAAAAATTTATTAGTTTTACGCTACATATAATTTAATTTATATTTTGATATCGATATACAAGTTGAGTTTATCAGGTAGAGAAAGAGAGGTTGCTGGCTCGGTTACATCTAGTTGATGTTCCGGTGCTTAATTAGGGTATTAAATTAGGTATCGCCCAAATAGGAATATGGATGCTATAGCTTGGTATCAGAGCTTAGGTTTATTGGCTCTACTATAGCCTTACTATCAAAGACTACTTAAGAGTAAGACCTTATTACTTGGGAATAATTGATAACTCAGATATAGTTTGGTATCAAAACGTAGGTTCAAGGTTTTACTTAGTTTTAAATTAAAGAATAAATTTGATGTAGTTCGCTGTAAATTCTAATACACCTTGGTAACCTTGGTACTGGAACCTAGTTTACTAACTCTGAGAGTAATCTTGAGTTATGAATAAGCTTATGATATGATAAACGACTTTATCATGGTTTTTACGGGAGATAAAATGAAATGTCTATTATACATTATTTTTGCACTTATTGTTGTCTATTGTATAGATATGATTTCTCTGTCTTCTCTAAATTTTACCCTATTGGTCATATCTCTCCCTTTATTTTTGTATCTAATTGCAGATCAGGGAGAGGCTTTGTAGAGACCTAGATCATAAGGTAATCAAGTGGATGAAGCTTAATGGATGTTTATAATTAAGTAGCAAATGAGAGAGCTCATGAAGACTCAGGCAAAACTAATGGTAATGCTGATGGTTCAGATGGGACCACTAGTATAGCAACTTCAGGAACAACCTACAACAAGTCCTTAGGTCAGCAGAGTAGAGGGACGAGCTGAGATTGTAGCTGCTGTACAGACGATAGTAACACAAGTTCAGGTGGCGGAGACATCTACCGTAATGCTAGTAGATTTTTAGAAGACTGCATTTTTTAGAACACGTAAGGAGTTAATGAAATATGACATTATGAGAATTAACGGCATTATGGAGGATTCATTAGTTGAGGCCTAGATTATTGAGATGAAGCAACATTTCGTTGTTATTGATGTAGAGGACCAGTTTAAGGTCAAACTTGTCAAATCTTTATTAATTAAATCTACTCGTAAGTTGTGCAATTCCTTAGAGAGTGATGGGAAAACCGTCACCAATTGGCCACATTTTATGACCATCTTTTCAAGATCGTACTTTTCAAAATCAATCAGGAATAGGAAGAAGAATAAGCTCATAGAGTTGAAACAGGGAGAGATGTCTATAGGGGAATATGAGCAGGGGTTATAGAGTTATGAGAGTTCTCGCCAAAGATGGTGGAATTAGAGGTGAACAAAATGGATATGTTTCTCGATGAGCTTAACTCTGAGATAGGTGTTATAGTTTCCTCTCATCCTCGCGCTAGTTATGCATTCGTTTTTTAGAGTGCGATGTAGGTTGGAGTAACTATATTAGCCAGACCCTTCGAAGTAGTATCTATTCCACCACCAGTGTCATAGTTTCATGAGAGTCATAGAATCTAGGATTTTTCTTATTTTTGTTTGACGATGAGATACATGAGTGTGGCTAGAGTCGCTACACTGATAAGGTTTGCAGGTACTATATTTGTTAGTGCATTTGTTCTACTTGTTTCTTAGACATTAGTAGTAAAACCACCTTAACCATCGCCTTAGTTTTGGGGTAGGGCAAGATTAAGACCCAACCAACATATAAATTGAGTGGATCTTGTTAGGCTCCATAGGCTAATAGGTGTTCTCAGAGGAATTCAAAAATATGTTGTCAATCTGGGCAGTTAAAGCATATTTGGAGAGATTGTTATATGCCACTAGCCACATCAGTAGGTAGGTATATCATAGCCACCTGTGATAGCTCATTTCCTAAACAAGGCACCGCACGACCTACTTCTATCATTAAAACCTAATTCTTGCCACGTAGGACTTAAAAACGTATTAGTCATTCTTTTCTCTTATTCATCTCATTATTCATTTTCAGGATAAGAATTATTCACATCTAATGATTTGTGATTTTTATAGTTAATTTAAATTTTTTATTAGTCTATCGTGTTTTAGTAGAAGCCTTAAATAAGTTACGAAAATGTTATTTATAATTCCTAAGTGTGGAAAATAGGAAACGACGGTCAAATGTATATCTATATATATATATTAAAGAAGGAGATAAAATCATGTAAGAAATATGTGTCAAGTCGGGAAATAGTCTCTTAACCCAATACATAGTTGAAAAATATATAAACGAGATATGGTATATAAATATAGACAATATAAATGAATACCTACAAAATAGTAATAAGCAACATGATTAGTCAACAGATATGCTATGTTTTTGTGCACTTTTGTTGTGATTCAGACACTTTTATCATCATTTATATTGATAAATCTTTATTCCTGTGTTTTTTGGGTTAAAATAGGCTATTGGACAAAAATGAGAGATTTTCCACAATAATTAGTGAAAAATTTAAGAGAAGTCTCAACTCCTTCATAACAACTCATGTTGGTCAGACATCGCCATGGAATCATTGAGCTTAACTTATGCGTATTGAAGATTTGATACTGAATCTGGGCCAAGAAAAAACTTATGAAGACCCAAGAGAAAATCAGGAGTCAAAGAGTTAAAACGCACCTAGCGCCTTGAAGCGGTTTGGAGTGTATGTAAGGCATTATGACATTGCTAGACCCGATTCAGAAAAAAATTGTGCAGAAAACAGAGCATCGCAATGACTAAGCATCGATTTTTCAGAGATATGCTTGTTATACGTACGATGCTGAAAGAATCTAATGATTTTTAATCCTGGATTAAGTGAATTTGATGGATTTGGTGAATGTATTCCGTTGTATTTTCAACCCATATAAATACTTAGGGTTGGACATGCAAGGGAGGCTCTTGTCTTATTACTATCTTTAATTTTTAAGTTTCAAAAAGAGGAGCTCTTGCTATTTTAGGTGCTTGTTGTTTTACTTTTAAGGTATTATTTAGTTTTTTTAGTGAGCTTTTTAGTTTATGAGTATTAGTAACCAAGTCATTATAGGATTGAGAGTTTTCTACAATTGCGAGTATTGATGATATAAAGTTTTGTTCTTTAAAGTGAAGTCTCATTTCATTAGAATCTTGTAACTTTGTATGAATTGATCAGAAATCAATTGGTTTCTCGCTAGGTTAGATTGAATATGTTTTGCTTATGCAGTGGCCAATGGATAGGTCGGTATGGGAGATCTAGGTCAATGAATCTACTGTCGTTCAGTGTGGGGATTGACATTAGGTGACAAATAGAGCCTTGTCTCTTAGCAATCGATGTGCTCTTGCACATTTGTAGTACAACATAGATAACAATTCATGCAAGTTATCACTTATGGTATGTTTTTAATAGAACGTTAAGGGTGCTAGCCCATTGAAAGCCTACGGCATATCCGGTGGTTTTACGTGTCAAGTTAGTATATGGTAGTGTCGCTCATTCCTACTATTGACGTTGGAAAGGAGAGTGACTGCACTCAAACTTGCCTAAGAGAATCCAATAAAATGGATATCCCTTGTAACTAATGATTATGTTAATTACTTTTTAACTATGAATGTTTTCTCAATCCAGGCTTTTATTATATTTTGGAATGATTATTTTAAGTTGTCTATGTATTCTTCTATTGTTTAATGTAATTTCTTTAGCTTATCTCTTCAAGACGAGGTTAATTAGAAATCCAACCCCCCATTTCCTTTTGTGTAGCCAAGAAATCCTTCTCAGTCCTAGTGGGTTCGGTCCTATACTTGCCTCAGTACATATCCAAGTAGTTTGTAAATTGTAACTATTATTAGTGTTGTACGACGCGACGTCAAATCTTAGCGCCATTGTTGGGATTGTGTTAAACAATTTTCTAGGATAACATAAAACAATATGAACTTTGAAGAAAAAAAACTCACTTTTAGGGAAGCGAACCAACTTCGAGGAGGTTATTTACATCTATGAATAGAATTCCCTACCCAAGTCAGAGAGTTCATTTTAAAAATTAGAGTTATCCATAAACTTCCAACATTTCTCGGAAGAGATGGTGAGGATCTATAAAAAGTTTTTGGCGAAATCTGTTAGAGTTCAACCAAAGGCTTTTCCATCTTGTCTAAGAGGTAATACTTTGGTTTGTTTGTTCCACTTATTACCTAGATCTATTCATTATTGGAAAGATCTGCACCTCATGTTTCAAGAATAATATATGCTAGTGAGCAAGATTACCTCTATCAGGAAACAAAATTTCACCATTTATATGAAGGAAAGAGAATTTTTCTTTGAGTATTCTGAAAGATTTGGAAGAGTTTGTCATGCTTTCCTACAACAAAATTTCATTGAGAAATTATGGTTAGAAAACATCTACAAAGGGCTAACTAATGTGATAAACAGTGGTTGGATGTGGTATGTTATAGAAGTTTTTTAGAAGTTACACCCTTTAAAGCTAATAAAGTCATTCAAAAAATGGTGAATCAATCTAGGCACTATGTTGTAATAGAAAATACTTACAGGAGTCGAGTTAGAGTCAATTTGCGAGAGGATAGGCTTGAGAGTGAAATGTCAAAATTGAAGTCCATGACGACGAAGTTAATGTTAAGATCAGGGAGAATACATGCTCGGGGCACTTGTTCTCAGCACACACATACCACAAATAACTGTCCTTTACATTTTAAGGATAAATGTTAAGTTGATATGGTTGAGCAATTCCCAGGATCATTTCAGGGAAGAGGTCAAAATGATTAAAGCTGTGGTTTCCAAGGCCATCATTCAATTGTTCTTGTCAAGGCCCATCTCACTAAGCCCTGACTTAGCCTAATTACCTTTAATTAGGCACCTAATTACCTTTAATTAGGCACCTAATCCATTTCATTTACTTAACCACAAAATATTATACAATTCAGTTCTCGATAATGCTCCAAAGTTCAAGTTATGTCCTTATCGCAACCCTAATTCATTATTTGTTTAGTTGGAGCAAATTAGCAAAGAATATAGACTATTCTCTGTATTTTTGTAAAATTTATGCAGCACCTCCTCTAAAAAATGGACCGCCGAGAAAATCACTTAATACACAATAGATTTGGGAGAAGCCTAGAAAGATTCACAACTCTCCGCAGCTCATAATATATATATATATATCAAATTTAAATTTATTGGTTACTAAACTAACTTAGAGTCTCCAATGCATTATTTAGAACTTTACAATTCCAAGTAAACCAAACACTAAAATTTAAACCTCGTAACTTATTTTGAATCAAATTAGTAGACTGTCATAACCTATTTGAATGTATTTCACGTCCTACGATCACCCCGAAACTCAAAATAGTATATATAAAATGATTACAATAAGAAAATTAAACTTTAAGTAATTTAAACATTCACCAAATCTTCGAGTTTTGTTTATTCTTCACTGTCTTTATTGAGTTCGTGACATCATAAAAAAAAACTCGAAGATGTCAGGTAAGTAAATTCTTACACTGCTCAGTAATCCTGCAATTGTTAGTCCGAATACATGGCGACATGTAATTGCGTTCCCGAAATAACAAGAAATTTATACAACAAGATGAAACCCTTGCAGTACTATTTAAGGTTCACAAACAGGTTGGCCGACACAAGAATTAACCTTAAACAGTAATGAAAGTCCAATGCATGCTACCCCAGAGTCACTATTACCCGTCTTAGATACCTGAAGTACGTCTAGTCTTGAGTGGAGGACCTTACACTCATGGTAACTCTATCCGGATGCCATGTATGCATGACCAAGAATGATGAGAAATGCTATGCAGACTAAACATAAATGCAGGAACAAAAATGATTTCGTAAATAGTAAAGACCACTGTAGGGTTTACTTACAGTTCAACCAACTAAAAGCTGGTCACGAAGCCTCACACAACGTTCCTCAGCTTTCATGTACTTCCATGTGTCCTATTAAACCAAAAAATTCATTATTACAGATTTGTGATTCTATTTTAATACCTTAAGATTCATATTTCCACTTACAATGAAATTCAAGTCTCCTAACAAACTTAAACAACTATTTCAAGGTCTTTGAAAGCACCTTCAAACTTCATTTATTGTTTTGGAATTCTAATTAGATTCTAAAATCATCAATTGGACTCTAAAATAGTTTTTTACTACCTATTTAACTTCATAATGACCAATCAACTTGGCTGTGCATTCCCAAATTGAGTTCTCAACTCAATTAACAATCTCAAGCTATCCCATTTCCCAAATTTGATTAGGAACCTCAACGAGTCCTAATTCGACTCATTTTCGTACCAAACTATGTAATTTTGTTAATTACATTATTAATCAATGCCTTCGTTCCATTAACTAATGAATTTAGTTCATTGGGTTTGACTATTTTCATGACTATGTTTCACCAACTTAAAAGTTGTACCAAGGTCCAAGCTTAGGTTCTATTCAAAGTAGGATATATAGGGATTCTAAAAAGTCCAACCTTAGTTCATTTGGATAAAAAATACCCATTTAAAACATTACGCAATGTTGTTAAGTCGCGAATGTCATAATTGAACAGTTTTGAATCATACTAAAATGTTATGTTCTACCTTGTTTTTCACTTATAAAAAAAACTCCAATGGCCACAATCTTTATTTAAAACAAAATAGGTTATACTAAGATTCAAACGAACCTCCTCGCAAGTCAATCAAACCTCATTTGATTTCACAAATCAATTCACTACCATGCCTACTCAGAACAATAAGAAAATAACAGTGGAGTCCTACTTTTTAGCCTTCTCTCCGGCCTTTAAAACACTATTGAACCTTCTCCAAATAAAAATATGATTTACAAGGGTTAATTTTGATATATAATTATGAAAACACATAAAATATTTCGCTAAAAAACCTTCGTTTAATTGCCCAAATCATGAATCCAAAGTAGCCCAAAAACTGGACTGCAGTACTAATGCTACAAAACTAGTTTTTATACACCAATTCGACTTCGATAGGCCTATGAAACCATCTCAAAACCTCAAGTTTATTCTAAGGGGCCTACTTTGATATATTAACATTAAAACCAATACAAAAGTTTTACCAAAATCGATCATTTGATCCTTCAAAACCATACCCCAACTTGACATGAAAATAAGACTGCACAACATCTACACACTACAACAACAACCGTTCTTCTTCATCCCCCTTTCTCACTCCTAACCGAACCAATAACTACAACAATGCATACAACAACCTCTATTTCGTTCAACACCATCAACGATTCCAACGAAACATCAATCTCTTCAATACAAATAACTAATAACTTACCAATTTCCAAGTCAAGGAAAGAAGAAAGGCGAGACAGTCGGAGGCGAGAGTGGAGAGCCGAGACATAGGAGGGAGTGATTTCCTCAAGAGAGATATATGAATGAGAGAACACGAGAGAGAATGCGAGAGAGAGTCATGAGGGAGACGGAGAGACGTCGAGAGAGAACGAGAGAGATTGTCGAGATGAAGAAGATGAAATGAGAAGAGGTTTGATCGAACCTCAGTTCACATGAGAGAAATTGGGTTTGGGTTGGTCAAATGACCAAAATACCCTTCCTATATTATCATTTTCTAAATAAGCCAACTGCACTTTTGTGTCATTTGCATTTTTTTTTATTAATTTTTCATGTTTATCCATTATGTTTTAAACCTAATTAAACCCCAATTAATACCCCAAATTCACCATAAATTGATGAAAATGCCATCACACTCCGAAACTCACGGACACAACGTCTAAACCTTAACTTGACCCTATTTCGCGTCGAATAAATTATATTACATTCACTAAGCACATAATACACAAAAAAATATTGTAACTTATGATTTTTGGTCCGTAACACGTGGGTCCCACCTTGGAAATGTATTTTTGAATTAAATCTTGAAAATACTTAATTAAACTGCTAATCATGTTTATGAAGTTCTTAGATTTCATAGTTCTGTAAGCACAACAATCACCTATACAAGTTAAAGCAGTCATTATGAAGAACTTTAGAATCTGTTTAAGTTTTATAGTCAAAAGTATGACATGAGATTTGTTGAGATGGTAAAGTAGATTGAGCAAGTCAGGACTGAAGCTAAAAAAAACATGGGAGAAACACTATGCGCTTAGAATTCTATCGAGGCTAGTATGATTACTTTGAGGAGTGGATCTGAACTCAAAGGACCCAAGCAAGTGGATCTACCAAAGTAAATTGAAGGAGGTAAGAGTAGAGGCTGAGATTGAAATAGAAGTTATGGCTGCACCAGCCGAGAAACTTAGGGTAGAACCAGTGAGAAAACCCGTTGTTATTCATCATCCATTTCCTCAAAGTCTTGTAAAATAAAAGAAAGAGGAGCAAGACAAAGGAATCAGTAATGCCCTTAGGAACGTATAGGTCAATATGCTTATGTTAGATGTTGTAGCCATCGTGCCTAGGAATACCATTGTTGGTGAGACAGTCTTGGCCATCCTTCAAAAGAAACTTCCCATTTGTGTAAGGATCCATAAATTTCCTCAATGCCAATCACCAATGGTGATAGACATTTCTCTAGGGTAATGGTAGTTTTTCGAGCATCTATATATGTCATGCCTTTGTTTATGTTTGAGTCTCTCAATTACAAAGAACTCAGAGAAACTAGGATAGTGGCTTGGTTAAAAAATAGATATGTTGCACACCCTGTAAGTGTCTTAGAGGATATCATTGTCCTTGTAGGATCGTTATACTTTCATATAGACTTCTTCATCCTAGACATGGAAGAGGAACCATTCCCCAATTCCTCTTCAATCCTATTAAGAAACCATTTCATGAAAATGACATAAGTTAAGATTTACATTGCAAACGGATCTTTGACTATCGAGTTTGATAGCGATGTTACGGAATTCAACATTTATGATTCCATGAAATATCCAGCTGGTGTTTCATCCGGGATGATAAATAAAATAATTATTAATAAAATCTAAAACATAAATAATATATTAAAGGTAAAATGAATATTTCCTCTCAAATATAAAATAAAATATGATAAAAGATGTCTATAAATAAAATAAATAAATCATGTTATTAACATGCATTCAAATAGGTGAATTTTGTACCAATCTATTTCTTATACCATTTTTATTATTTATACATTATTCTTTAGTCGCGTTAAGAGAGTCATAAACGAGTTAAGCAGGTTGACATGTTAATGACTCATTTATTAACAGTGTATAAACGTGCTAACATGTTTATGACCAAGACCCACTTAAGCCAAACCAGCGACATATTTATTACAAGCCGGGTCGTTTCGTGTTTATCGTTTCATGACCCAAATTGCCAGCCCTAATCATCCCTGTGTATTTAGGATATAATTGATCACTGGTCCAAGCAAGTATTGACTATCATTCACGAAATACATTAAACTTAATCATTTGTAAATGAGTGAGTTCTGATGATTTGCTGCACATTCGTTCACTCAATAAAGATGTTAAAGATGTAGTTAAGGAGTTAGAGTCGTATTAATTTCGTTCCAAACTCCTTGTCCCAATGGCTTCGTTCTCCTCTAGTCCTAAGCTCGAGCCCTTGTTCAACAAGTCCACAAAGCTTGATTTGAAAGAGCTTCCTAATCACCTGAAGAATGCCTACTTAGGTTAAAATGAATCATTTCAGGTAATCATTTCCAATAAACTCCCAAAACTGGAAGAAAAAAGTATAGTGCACATCCTTGTAGACTAAAAGGAAGCGATAAGATGGACGCTAGCTAATATAAATAGGTTGCATCTATCCATGTGCATGCACAAAATTAATCTAGAGAATGATTGCAAACCATTGAAGGAAACTAAAGGCGGTGAAACGCCCTATAATGGAAGTATTAAAGAAGGAGATTCTAAGACTTCTTGATTTAGGGATGATTTATCCCATTTCTGATAGCAAGTGGATTAGTCTAGTGCAAGTGATACCTAAAAAGACTGGAGTAACTATTGTGACTAATGCTCAAAGGGAGTTAGTACCTACGTGTGTCCAAAATGAATGGCGAGCTTGTATTGGCTAAAAACACTCAATGCGGCCACAAGGAAAAATTATTTCCCCATACCATTCATAGATCAGATGCTTGAACGTATGGTAAAAAATCACACTATTGTTTTTTAGATCGGTATTCAGGGTTTCATTAGATTCCCGTCGCACCAGAAGATCAGGAGAATACTACCTTCACCTATTCTTTTTGAACTTTTGCTTACAAGCGCATGAGATTTTGGCATTGCAATGCACCCGTAACATTCCAACGGTGAATGGTAAGAATTTTCTCTAATTTTTTCGAGAACTTCCATGAAATGTTCATGGATAATTTCACCATTTATAAAGATTCTTTTGATAGTCGTCTTGACAATTTGACCAAAGTGTTATCTCGATGTATGGAAAATAACCATATTCTCAATTACTAGAAATGGTATTTTTTTAGACCAAATGTTCATTTTAGGTCATATTATTTCATTTAGAGGTCTGGAAGTTGATCCAGCAAAAGCGGATGTCATTCGTAACTTGCTTTATCCCTCATGACGAGAGATATGTGCATTTCTAGGTCGACATGCTTCTATTGGTGGTTTATCAAGGATTTTTCCTAGATAGCCCAACCAATGTTTCAATTACTTCAGAAAGAAGTTCCATTTATCTTTGATAATGAATGTAAGAAGTCTTTTTCCACACTAAAGATTGCACTCATCTCCACCCCTATCATCAAAGTGCACAATTGGTTGCTTCTTCTTGAGGTTATGTGTGATGCGAGCAATTATGTTGTGGTAGTCATGTTAGGAAAAAAAAGTAGGGAGAGAATCTCATGTGATTTGTAATGCATTTAGAACTTTAGATGCTACACAAATGAATTACACAACTACTCTGAGATAACTCCTCGCAGTCGTGCTTACACTTGAAAAGTTCAGACTTCATGTGATGGGTATCAAAGTCATTATCTATTCAGACCATGCAGCTTTGCTTGACCTAATTTCTAAAAAAGAGTGCAAGCCTAGACAAATAAGATGGATGATATTACTTGTAGAGTTCAAACCTATAGTCAAAGATGAAAAGGTGCCGAGAATCTATTAGCAAGCCATTCAATCGCTTAGAGAACAGAGAACCACCTATTTGTCTTAATGATGAGTTCCCAGATGAATTCTTTTGTGTAATGTCTTTTTAAGGTTCCATGGTATCCTTTAGCCAATGGTCCAACCGAAGTCTCTAGTAGAGAGATCAAATCCATCCTTGAGAAATTTTTTTACCCGTCAAGGAAAGACTAGAGTCTACACCTTAATGATGCATTATGGGCATAAAGGACAGCTTTCAAAACTCCTATTGAAATGTCTCCATAGAAGTTGGTTCTTTTAAAAAAAAACATGGCATCTTCTTGTAGAGTTAGAACATAAAACATATTGGACAGTCAAACATTGTAACATGAATTACAATGAAATTGGTGTTGAGCAAAAATTGGACATTCAGGAACTAGAAGAGACTAGGAATGATGCATATAAGAAGCAAGGATTTACAAGGATAAGGAAAAAGTTTATCATGATCTTCATCTGACAAGGAAATCTTTTGTAATAGGTCAAAAAGTCATTCTTTTCAATTCTAGGTTAAAATATTTTAGGGTAAGCTTAGGTCTAGATAGGTGGGTCAGTTTCTTGTTACTAATATATTTTTCCGTGATTTTATTGAAATACAAAGTATGGTGAGAGGGAAAACTTTCAAAAAGAATGGACAAAGGTTGAAACCCTTCAATAATAACTTCGATAGGACCCTGAAAGACGGAATTGACTTAGAGCTAATTGAATTATCGGTTGATAATACAGAAGGAATTTATAAGGCAATATATGTGGTGAATTTGGATAAAAAGCCAGAGCAGGAATGGTGAATGAAGGCAAAGCCAGGGGAGAAAAATACGGAGAATATAGTAGGAAGTAAAAAAAAGTAAACTACAACAAAGAAAATTAAGGTCTTCACCAAGAAGAAGCCAAAAGCCTAAAAGGCTAGGGTGAAAAATAAGTAGAAAAAGAAAGGGATATTGAGATGCAAAAATTAGTGATTCTGCAGACCAAGAAAATAGAGGATCTAGGCTCTATAGAGATTCTCGATGGGAATAATTGAAGAAACTTTCGAGAAGACACTTCTGCACACCCGAGCTGAAATCAATGTCATGCCTTTATCATTTCTCGAGAGAGCCAAGATTCCACCCATGAACACTTAAAAAGTGAAAATCACATTGGGAAATGGCAAGACCATCAATGCAGTCAGGATAAAGAAAAATGTTCGCATGTATTTTACTCGATTCGTGTATGAGGTGGAATTCTAATTCTTAACATTTAGAATTCGATGAAGCATACCATGATACTTGGGAGCCCTTTCACTCATTCTGCTAAGATAATGATTGATGTGGAAAGCAAGGAGATCTTAATGAGACAACACAGTGACATCACTCTGATGTGAGATAGGAAAGTTATTACTCTTCCTGATGAGTATGACTTTATGTTGACACCCCGAGTGCCATATATCGACAACACAAAGTTCATAATTATCAAGTTCATATGTACTAATGTATCACCCAGTTAGGAAATAGAGGTTGAAAACGTTGAGCCATCAACGCTAAAAACTTGCGCTGATAGGAGGCAGCCAAGAAATGTAGGTTAGAATTAGGAATAGTTACTTACTACTTTAAATAAGTGGCTGATGGCATAATTAGCGAATAATTAGGTTAGATTTGAGAAACTCGACATACTTACTGTTCGAATGACTATTCATCAGAGTGTAGTAAAAAGAATTGTTTTTAATTTGTTAAATGAGTAATCCATTTTTTTGTTTCATAGCTTTTGCATTATGTCTACTTCTGCTTTAACCACTTCATTTCATTTCATTTATTACCTTCCATTTTGATTTCACTTGTTCTTTTATATTGTGTATGGTTGTTGACTTTCTTGAACCTTGAGGCAAAGGTCCAGGATAAGTTCGAGGGTTTGCAAGTATGCAGTTGGATTGAGTACATGGATTAAGCGTAAGGATTTTCAAAACATTTTGACAATTTTTTAAATTTTTTTAAATTTTTGGGCAAAATACAATAATATAATTTAATTTATTTCATTAATTGATGGTCTGGTAGGTTCTTACACAATTTTAATCATGTGAATTCATTTTTTTTTTTTTTGTTTTTCCATTTGTTTTGAGCCAAAGCGAATGCCAAATTCTAGCTTAGAATAATAGTTGACAAATTGAGAACTCAATGTGGAGTAATGAATGCCATAAAATCAACAAGACCTAAGGTAAAGCATAGGTGAAACATCAAGTTATTGTGATTGGTCTATTGATTGAAGCAACACCAATGAGTGCTAGTGTGGAGTGAATGCTCTATGTGAGATGTGAAACAAGGTAGAAGGTCACAATAGGACAAAAGTCAACATAATCACTACTGATTCCAAAATAAGCTTGCATCCATTTGAAACTAAGTATAACTGAAGAAAAATTTGGGGGAAGTAATAGGGAGTGTTTGTTTAGCTCTTAGACTTAGCCTACTTATAATGTATCCCTAGTAAGCCTAGTTAAGTTGACTAAACCTGGTTCCTTAATCACCTATCATGAAACCCATAACCCAAAAGCTTTATAATCCTTTTACCTGCATTGGAAAGCTAAATTAATCATATTAAAATTGAGAACTGCTAACAAAATTTCTTAAATAAAATATATAGTGTCCCATAAGTTTCACATGAAAAGTAGTATAAAATCTAATGTTGAGAAAAGTGAAGAAGACAAAATCCACTAGAAATGTAGCAGGGACGGTACAAAATAGCTATTTGGCGAAAGAAAAATAGAGAATATATATACATGTGAAATGAACAAAGGTAGAAGTTTAAAAAACACCTCAAGTAAAAAAACTTAGCATGAGTGCTTGTAGTTAGATTAAGTAAGTCTTTTCAATGCTTTGAATCTTTTAATATCCATTTTCTTGTTACCCCAGCCAAGCCATAATAACCCAAAAAGAAGTCCTATTGACCACAAATGATGTTTTGAGTGTTTCAAGGGAATGGTTTTCTAAGTTTCTTTTTGCAGAATCATGGTATTGAATGACTTATTAAGAGATTGTATGTTTTCGGCTAGTTAAATGTTTTGAGGTACTAATGATTTATAGATGGCTTTAGTTGTGATGAAGCCCAGTGTTTCGCTGAATATTCCTTAGGAAAGTGGCTGAAATATCTTGGCTCAAAGTAATCAGCTTTGCTTAAGTGTTCTTGTTTCCATTTACCAAAGTTGTTGAAACCAATTTTTTGAAACTATTTTAATTAAAATGGGGCATTAGAGGAGCTAAATTGTAATTTGTGTATACAAGTTGATTACCTTATACTTTATTGCTCAAGATGAGCATCTGTCTAAGTTTGGGGGTATTTGATAAGTAATCAGATATATTTTGTTTTTATACACTTTTGTTGTGAATTCCAACATTTTTATCATCATTTATACTAATAAATCATTGTTTTGTGTTATTGGAGTTAAAAAAAGCTATTGGAAGAAAATGAGAGATTTTCCAAAAGAATTAGTGAAAAAAGCCAAGCAAAGGCTCAGCGCCTCTAGTTGGTCAGGCATTGTCATCGAATCGCAAGGCTTAACTTATGCTTATTAAAGATTTGACACGGAACTAAGACCAAGAAACACCTTACGAAGACCAAGGAGAAAATTGAGAGTCAAATAGTTAAAATACACCCAACACTTTGGAGTGTACGTGAGGCGCTGCGACATAGCTGGACCCAATTCGAAACAAATTGGGCAGAAAATAGCGCGTTACAAGGATTAAGCAGCGATTCTTCAAAGATGTGCCTATTATTCATACGATGCTGAACAAATCTAAGGATTTGAAATCCCAAATTCGGTGAATTTGTTAAATTTGGTGAGTCTATTCCATTGTATTTTCGACCCATATTAAATGTTAGGTTTGGACGTATGAGAGAGGATCTCATCTTATTACAATCTCCAGTTCTCAAGTTTTGAAGAGAGGAGCTCTCAAAATTTTTGTTGTTTGTTCTTTTACTTTTAAGTATTGTTTAATTCATTTAATGTTGTAAATTAGTTTATATGTATATTAGTAACTAAGCCTTTACGGGATTGAAAGTTTTTTACAGTTGCAAGTATTAATGTTATGAGATTTTGTTCTTTAAAATGAAGTTCCCTTTCCTTGGAATCTTGTAACTTTTGTTGAGTCGATTACAAATTTATTAGTTTTCATTAGTATAGATTGAATATGGTTTGCTTATGTAGTGGCCAATGCATAGGCGGGTGTGGAAGATCTAGGTCAGTAAACCTACCACCGCTTAGTAAAGGGATTTACGTTAGGTGACAAGTAGAGCCTTGTCTATTGTCAATAGATGTGCTCATGTAGATTTAAAGTATAAAATGGATAACTATTCATACTATTTATCACTTCGGGTAAATGTTTTCATGAACTGTTAAGGTTGTTAGACAGCAGAAATCCCACGATATATCCGATAGTTTTACTAATCTAGTAAGTATATTGTAGCGTCGCCCATTCCTACCATTGACCTGGGAAAACAAAATGACCGCACTCGCCAATGAGAATATAATAAAATGGATACCCCTTGTAACCAATGACTAAGACAATTACTTGACAACTGTGACAGATCTTTTAATCCATGATTTTATTATATTATTGGAATTATTGTTTTCAATTATCTATGTATTCTTCTATTGTTTAACGTAAGTTGTTCAGTTTATCTTTTCTAGATGAGGCTAATTAGAAATCTAAACCCCATTTCTTTTTATTTGTAACATAGGAATCCTTCTCAGTCTCTAAGGGTTCGACCATGTACTTATCTCACTAAATATCTAAGTAGTCAGCAAATTGGGACTATTATTAGTGATATTCGACGCGACATCACAACATAAAAAAAGGCTCTTAGATAGTCGCTGATCATCTCCTCCACCAGTCTGCTACACTAGGGATCTACATTCACACCATCAACAAAACAAGACGACCAGTCTAGGTAAATCCGAAGAAGCTACTTTTCTACATTTCAAAATATTAAAAAACGTTATCTAAAAGCATATAAAGAGAGAAGGATTGCTCAAATGGGAATATGCTAGAAGACACTACAGCTAAAAACAATGAGATTAAATCGAGACGAAGTAGTAATGATCTATGTCCGGTCAACCGTGAGCTGTCATATCAGCTTATTTTCCACTTTAAAGGACATTTTGCTTTACCGCATTAGCAAAATAAAATCTTGCTGACAACCCCTTAGAAGTTAATCCGGTGTATCGCACAATACTATTGGTAAGTTTCGATATGACCAGGGAATTTAACTTTGCGTGTCGCATACATTTTAATCAAGTCAGGGAGCTTAAATACAAGATCTGCTTTAAAAAAAAAATACATGACTCAAGCTCAGATTTAATGACACGGTTACTACTTAAACAAGTATAAAAGAATAAGAGTACAAATTCATAATCCACCTATACGAATAGCAAGCTATTTCAGCTTTATCAATGTTCAAAATAGCAAAAAAATTATAGCACAAGGATTTGAATAAATGAAAGTACTCAAACAACATAATGCCATAAAAGGAAGCTCATTAAGTTAGAGAGATAGACAAAAGTCATTGCATTGATATTAAAATGGATAAAACACTCAAATAGACTGTGAATCAGAATAATAAAAATAATGAAATGGGTAGAATAGGTTTACTTACCTCAAATGAAATGCATGCTTGTACCGGCCTCCCGACACCTCGAAAAGTGTACTCAGACTATCTAGGCTCTCCTCTAGGCTCCTGGAATCATTAAATATGTTTTAGACTATATTCTAGTCATTCGGTAGAGTTTTAAGCTAGGTTTGACAATTTTAGACCTTTTAAGAAAAAACAAGAATCTTCAATAACAAAAATGCAAAATTAACAAGGCCATAACTTGCTCAACTCAAATCCAAATTTCGATTGTCACTAGTATGTTTCATGTGGAATTTGATAATGAATCTAATAGTACAACCATGTTTTAAAAAGCAAGTTCATTTGCTAACTGAAATTTAAAAATGATAGGATTGTCATGAAAAACCAAAATTGGCCAAAGAAGACTTCTAAACTGATCAATAACAACTAATAAGGACTAAAATTATGTTTTGGATCAAAAGTGTCATGATTCACATCTTAAATTCATAAACATTTATATGCAGTAGATTAAAAAAACTAGCACTTTCATCAAAATAGAATACGAACTTCAAAGTGTCATATCTCTTTCAATTCAAACACAAATTTCAAGGATGACAAGTGCATTTGGGATGAAATTTGATGAAGAATCTAAAAATATATTAAGATTTGGAAAATGAGATAATTTGTCCTCTTAAGTCAACAAAAATCAGAACTATTATGAAACCCAAATCTTTTACCAAACTTCCCCAATTATGAATTTATGAATTGTGATTGGAGAATAAGCTTTGATTTGATAAAAACAAGCAACAAAGACTTTAATTCCATTATTCAACAAAAGCCCTATGATAAATAATCCAATTTCGCCAAATTTGAAACAAAAGAGAGATGAACACTCACCAAGGGTTCTTGTAGACTTGATTTGTTATTTACAAGCTCTAATGAACTTATTGCTTCCTAAATCACAAGAATTCTAGCAACACCCACTTCAACCCCATTTTTTTATTCCTATGAGTTCATGAAAGTGCATCAAAGCACTAATTCGATATGTGTTTATATATTTATATATCTATACAAATGACCCCTAATCATGACCATACATCTAATGTCTTATTCTCATGTCTAAGTTAATCAAATAAACCACTTTTAGTCCTAACCCCACTAAGTACAAGGTTCTAACACACAAGGTTACACAAATTTCCTAGAGATGAGTCTTAACACACACCTTCAAGTTTGTCTTATGGTGTATGATTTGTTCCTTAACTTAGGTTACATATTTGATTTGATAATAACTATAGGCCATTATTCAAATAGATAAATTGGTTACACTAACTTGTATATTAATTCAAATGACTCACCAATCACTATCAAACGGTCCCACACTTGCATGCCTTTTGACGCGTGTTCCCGATCGTGTCTCAATGTCTACAAGAGATAAGTAGAGATGACTTAATAAGTCCCCACATATACACTACACTAGGAATACATCACTTAAAACTAAAATATACCTCGGCCACGTGCTTCGGTTGGTGTGCGTATGTCAATTTTGGTCCCGAGTCATGGGTCATTGATCATGATTACGAATAAAAAAGGATTGGAATTTCGTGTCGTGAAATATCTTCCCAATTAATGGAAATCTTTTCCTCAAAATTAAACTCAAGTTAGGATTATACCTAACTTGAAAATGTACAGTAATGTGTCTTGTATATTGTCTTCCCGTTCCCATGTAAGTTCCGAGTCGTCATGGAACCGCCACTTATTGAGTACCTTCAAGATAGACTTGCTCCTTAAATGTTACACCTTTTTATCTAAGATCTGGATAGGCTGCTCCTCATAAGATATGTTCTCGCTCATGTCAATCTGGCTCAAGTCGACTATCGATCGTGCACCTGATTTTTAATTAGCTAGTTAATGCATATAAATGTGAAAGACTGGATGAATCCTTGACATCTAAGATGGAAGCTCGAGCTCATATGCAACTTTCACAACACATCTCTTAACTTTGAAAGGCCCGATGAATCTAGGTGCTAACTTGACTTTCAACCCAGATCTCTAAAGATCCTTATGAGGAAGACCTTTAGATAGACTAAGGTTCAATCAACATACGTAAGATCGCATAGATACTTGTCTACATATTTCTCTACCTCTCCCGAGCACCTTAAAGTCTCTAATAAATCTTTCTCACCTTCTCCGTGTGGTCAATAACATTCTTAGGCCTCGCTAACTTTGAATCCTTTTGCTTAGCCCAATGTGATAGGGAGCGATACAAAATGCCATATAAAGTTTCAAATGATGCCATCTCAATGCTAGCCTGATAACTGTTGGTATATTCAAACTCATATAACACTAGGTACTCCTTAAAAACATGAATCAACATCTCAGTTTGATCATCAGTCTAGGGTTAAATGCTATACTAAACTATAGGCACATACCTTAGTACTTTTACATACTCTGACATATCTTGGACGTACACATAACATATTTGTTTGACGTGATAGTTAACGATACACTATTGCAGCTCGATAACCTCTCTCGAACGATATACTTAGTTAATCTAATGTGTAGTAAGTTGCGAATAGTATGAAGTAAGCAGACTTCGTCAATCTATCTACAATAACCTATATCGAATCATGTTTCCTTGCAGCCTTCCTCACTTTTCTGAAAAAATCAATAGTGAGGTTTTCTTTTTCCACCTTGGAATAGGAAGTGGCTTTAAGAGTCCCCTAGGTGTACTATGCTTACCGTTCACATGTTAATAAATTTCATAGTTCCTGATGAACTCAAAAAACTCTGCCTTCTTCCTAGGCCATACAAAAGATATCTCTACACATCATGCTACATCTTGGTCTTGCTTGGATGAACGATAAACCAAGAATGGTGCGACAACTAAAAAATGACATCTCTCAGCTCTACCACTGACGGTATCCATAATCTGCCATTGTAAGTCAGACAATGATCTAATGTCTCTATTTAGTCAACACAATATGTAATAAACGGTCACTCGCTGAACCTCGAGTTTAACCTATCGGTCCTTTGACCCTTTTACACTCTCTAAGTAGACATGGTAAGTACTTTAATCTACGCACATATCATCACTCGAGTATCGGCAGGAACATCTAACTGTCTCGCTATTTCCACTGCTTCAAGTAACCCATTCTTAGGTGTCACATGACATCTAACAACCTCTACATCTCTAGTTTGTCTCCTACTCAATGAATCTGCAACTATGTTGACTTTTCCTAGGAGATAATCTAGGGAAAAGTCATAGTCCTTCAAGAACTAGAACCATCTACACTAGCTCATATTCGACTCTTTCTATGTGAAGAGATACTTCAGACTCTAGTGATTAGTGGAGAGTGTCAATCTCACTCCATACAAATGCTGTCTCCAAAATTTTGGTGCAAAAACAATTGTTGACTATTCCTAATAATGTGTGGGGCAGTTTGTTTCATATATCTTTAGTTTTCTGAAAGCATATGCCATTGCTCCTCTGTTTTGCATCAACATGCAGCCTACACCAATATGAGAAGCATCTAAGTGCATTAAGAATCTCTGTCCAGCCTCTGGAAACAGTAACACTAACTCTATAGTCAACAACAACTTCAAATGAGAAAATGCGATCTTACACTACTCACTCCACTCATAAAGACATTATTATGTGTCAATCTTGTAATTGATGAAGTGATCATTTAAATATACTTCACAAATCGACGGTAGTAGCATGCCAATCTTAAAAAATGTCTAATCTCAGTTAATGACGTCAGTGCTAGCCAATCTATGATAGTCTGACTCTTGGCCGGGTCTACTGCAATCCTTGTTGCCCAACAACCTGACCCAATAACTTGACCTCTTAAAGTAAAAATTCACACATATTGAACTCAACGTAAAGCCGATGCTCCTTCAGAATTTGCAATGTTTCCTCGAAGTATTGCTCATGATCCTTTCGAGTCCTCGAATAGATCAGAATGTCATGGATGAAGACTATCATAAAGTAGTGAAGAAGTAGTTTCAGAACCTGATGCATTAAATCCATAACCATGATGTAGGCATTGTCAGCTCGAACGGAATGATTGTGAACTGAAAGTGTTTGTATTTGGTATTGTGAACTAAAACTCTATTCATTTGCCTATAATCGATAAATAATCTCAGACTGCCATCCTTGTTTTTAAAGAAGAGGAATGGTGCTCCCTGCGGTGATATGCAAGGTGCGATGAATCCCTCCTCCCCAAGTCCTGAAGTCGACCCTTCAATGCCTCTAACTCTCTAACAACCATGCGGTGCGTCGGTATCAAAATAGGCCTAGTGCCTAGTACCAAGTCAATGATAAAGTTTATCTTTCAGGATGACAATAAACCAGGTAAACCATCTACGAACACATTTGTAAACTCAAAGATAACTATAAGATCCTCATATCTAGGTCCCCAACTTTCTGCTACACTATACAATACTACTAAAGTCTCCATTTCCTTGCTAGTTGCAAGTCGAACCCTCATGCTAATAGCTTTTGGTGAATTACCACTTTACGTAAATATTACACACCATGGGATTTCAAATATTACTGTCTTGCTGAAATAGTCGATATATTCATGGTACACTACCAACCAATTCGTTCCTAACAATACGTCAAACTCTAAAAACTTGAGAACTTTGAAGTCTGCATGTCACTCTACCCCACCAATTTCTACTAGAACTCCCTCACAAATACGATTAGGGTAAAACCTATCCTCAACGACAAGTACAAAAAATCAAGTGTACTCTAACCTTAACAGGTGCGAGTCCAAGGATGCCTATCATGTGAAAAACATTAAGAGAAAGAGTAGGCCTAGATTTAGATAAAACATGCATATCTCTACTATAAATAGAAACCATACCATCAATGATTCCCTGAGTCGCCTCGGGATTTAGTCATGCTACCTTGTGAGCTCCCTCTTTGCACTGCTATGGATACCTTGCGGTTAGATGTAGGCACACCTTTATCATGTCTTACCTGGCTACAATGGTAACAAGTATTCTATATGCGCTGTCCATACTGTTGTACCTGAACCAAACCGTATTATTGTTCCTAACCTTGTGTTTGCCTTTACTCCGAAAACATCTTAGCCTCGGCCTCTACTCTGCCTTGGTCACCTTGTTGGTGCTGTTGTGGTGCATGTAGTGTAGATAATACCTACCTTTCGGGAGTTGGCAAATGAGGTTTACCATAAGTAACTTGTATGGGAGCAGGAGGTGGTGCATAGGGGCTACTGATATGTAGAGAGTTGGTTCCCTACGCCTCTAGACATTTTATTTCCTCTCCTCTATTCTTTGCCCCTCGACCTCCTCCGGTCAAAGTCTGCACCCTGATCTGCTATTTGTCTGGGTCCCTACGCCCCTGTACCCAACTTGTATGTCTCAAGAGAGAAAGCCTGCTCATACATTACCTGTAGCAATTTGGCTCCTGTCTTTACCACGTGGTGTGCAATATCTTGTCACGATCCATCACCAAAGTAGAATGCATTGTTTACATTACTCTTAAAAAAGTCCTTGACAAACTATCTCAAGAAGTTGTATCTATCTCTATTACTCATAACTCACTGACTCTTCCTTAAAGTGCCTTAGAGCCATGAACTTCTTCATCAACTTCATCATAAAAGCCGAAAAATACTGCTTGAAGAACTCCTTCTTGAAGTCATGATAAAAAGTAAAACTAATACTGCTGGCCACTTATGGTCCTCCACTAAACATTCGCACCCTTCTCCGTGGTGTAGTAAGATAGGACTAGCTGAAGTCTGACTTCAATCCCTAGCAGTAGATACAAATTCTCTTCTAAAAAATCCCATCTCTCTATCTTATTATGGACTCTCTCTAGCGAAAAACACTAGCTAAAACCTGATGAGCTTATTCACCAACTTGGTGTCCCTCGACAAGACATAGTTTCCAAAGACATAAGTACGGGAATAGGTGTGTCATAGGCTAGAACTACTTCCAATATTGCAATAATCGTTAGCTCCGATGGACGAGGTATTATCGGCTATACCAGTGGCCGTAGTAGTGGTGGTACTAGTGTCTGTGGCCCTGCGGTTGTCGCGGTTGGTGAATTAGGATTCTCCTATTTCGAAAGTGCTGAAGTAGTAGCAGTGATAGTGGCGGGAGTGGTCGATACGAGTGCGGTCATGTGTGTCACCATGAAGGAGATGAAATCTACCAACTACTATCCCTGAACTGCTATTCAGTAACATGACCTCCGAAAGTTGTCAGGAGCATCGATAGAAGGTAGATTGGTGCTAGCATCCATGTCTCTACCCTCACGTGGATCCGCTATATGAGTCTACATCTTAACAGCGAATGCGACATCTACTACTACTTAGCATTCCACAGATTTATACATACCCAAATTAACATGTACATATAATAATCCTCAGGGTAGGAGAAAATAGTAGAGAAATAGGAAGCACAAGGTTTAAATTGTGGTACACCGGTATAGATAGAAAATGCAATGGAGTAGGAATTGTGGTGGATAAGGATTATAAGGGTAAGGTCGTAGAGGTTAAACGAATGGGGATATATTGATTCTAGTTAAATTAATTATTGGAGACGAAAAACTGAACATACTTAGCGCATATGCACCACAAGTAAGATTAAGCGAGAGCATCAAATGCAAGTTTTGAGATGATATGGATGGATTTATGCAGAGTATACCATTATATGAAAAAGTTTTTATTGGAGGAGATTTAAATGGATATGTCGGGGTAAGTAACGATGGGTTTGAGAGAGTTCATGGAGGTTTTGGTTACGGTAATAGAAATGAAGAAGGAGAATCAATTTTAGAATTTGCTTCAGCATATGATCTTGTCTTAGCAAATACTAGTTTTAGGAAGAGGGAGCCGCATATAATTACTTTTAGTAGTGGTCATAACAAGAGTCAAATATATTTTCTTTTAACAAGAAAAATAGATAGAAAACTATGTAGAGACCGCAAAGTAATACCTGGTGAAGCACTTACTACCCAACATAAGTTAGTAGTACTTGATATTAAGCTAACACAACGGAATAATATGAATAAACGAGTTAGCGACCCTAGAATAAAGTGGTGGAATCTAAAACATAGTAAACAAGTAGAGTTTAGAGAAAAACTGCTAAAGGAAAATGTTTGGAATCTTGACTTAGATGCTAATACAATGTGGCTAGAAATGAGTAGTTGCATAAGGAGGGTGGGATCAAACATATTAGGTATATCTAAGGGCTTGAGACCTCCAAAGAAGGAAACATGGTGGTGGAATGAGGATGTCAACGAGCAATTAAGACTAAAAGAGAGATGTATAAGAAAATACCCAAGTGTCAAGATGAAGATGCGTACAATCAATATAGAGAAGCTAGAAAACAAGCTAAAAAAGTAGTTAGTCAAGCTAAAACAGATTTCATGGAAGATCTATATACAAGGTTAGGTAATAGAGATGGTGAAAAATATATATATAGGCTAGCAAAATTAAGAGATAAAAAGAAACAAGACCTAAGTCATGTAAGATGTATTAAGGACGAAAATCAAAATGTTTTAACGCACGAGGAGGATATTAAGGAGAGATGGAGAAGTTACTTCGATAGTTTATTTAATGATGGCCAAGTTGATACTATAATAGATGAAAACCCACACCAAGAAAGAAATGTAAACTATACACACAATATTAGAATTGTAGAAGTTAAAGAGGCATTGAAAAAAATGAAAATAGGGAAAGCATGTGGCCCAAATGAAATACCCATAGAGGTTTGGAAATGCTTAGGGGAAATCGGTTTGACTTGGTTAACAAAACTTTTCAATAAAATTTTAAAATAAAAAAGGATGCCGATGGATTGGAGAAGAAGCACGCTTTTGCCAATCTTCAAAAACAAAGGAGACATTCAAAGTTGCTCAAACTACCGGGGAATTAAACTTATGAGTCACGGTATGAAACTGTGGGAAAGAATAATTGATAATAGGCTAAGGAGAGAAACAACAATATCAGAGAACCAATTTGGTTTCATGCCTGGGAGGTTAACTATGGCGATTTTCCTTGTAAGACGATTGTTAGAAAAATATAGAGAAAAGAAAAAAGATCTTCATATGGTATTCGTAGATTTAGAAAAAGCGTATGATAGGGTCCCTAGAGATGTTCTTTTGTGGGTTCTAGAAAGAAAAAAAGTGCATGCTAGATACATAGACACTATTAAGGATATGTATGATGGAGTAGTAATGAGTATAAAGACATTTGGAGGAGCTACAAAAGAATTTCCCATTACGATAAGACTACATTAAGGATCGGCTATAAGCCCATATATATTTACTTTAGTTATGGATGAACTAGCTAGACATATTCAAGAGGATATACCATGGTTTATGCTATTTGCAGATGATATTGTCTTAGTGGATGAAACTAAAGATGGAGTGAATAGTAAATTAGAACTCAGGAGGAATATATTAAAATCTAAAGGCTTTAAGTCGAGTAGGACGAAAACTGAATACATGCACTGTGAGTTTGGAAACACTAGACATCGAGATGACGGAGTGGTAAAATTATAGGAAGTCGAAGTTCCTAAGGTAAACCACTTTAGATACCTAGGATCAATCGTACAAAATGATGGTAACATTGAAAATGATGTCACACATAGAATTCAAGATGGATGGAAGAAATGGCGGAGTGCAACAGGGGTGATTTGTGATTGACATGTTCCTACTAAGTTAAAAGGAAAATTTTATAGGACCGCAATTAGGCCAGCTATGCTCTATGGAAGTGAATTTTGGGCGGTAAAGCAACAAAAATTACATAAAGTGAATGTAGCAGAAATGAGGATGCTTAGGTGGATGTGTGGTAAAACTCCTAAAGATAGAATAAGAAAATATAGAAATTCAAAGACAAGTAGGAGTAGTACCAATTGATACAAAGATTAGGGAAGGGCGGTTGCGATGGTTTGGTCACCTGCAAAGACGGCCTACACAACTAGAAAACTTGACTCAATAGAAACTGTAGAAATTCGACGAGGTAGGGGCAGACCAAAGTTAACATGGGATGCATTAATTAAAAGGGATTTGAATGGTTTGCAAAGCTCACCATCAATTGTACTTAATCGAGCACAATGAAAAAGTTTGATCCATGTAGCCGACCCCAGTTAATTAAGGACTGAGGCTATGTTGTTGTTGTTGTATATAATAATCCTAAGATCACTTCAAATCACATCCCCACTAATGGTTTTTAGGCAAGGATCGTATGGTTTCCACATATGAGGTTTTTGTTTAATTCTATTTTCTTGTTATACTTTTTGAAAACTTGGCTTTGATACGAACTTTAACAGCCCATTTCCCTAAATTAGGCACCACCCAACCTAATACCATTATTAAGCCATAATTCGAACCACGTAGGACTTGACAACGTATTAGTTACCCTTTTAATCTTATTAATCTCATTATTCATTTTCATAACAGGTATTATTCACATCTCATTATTCGTGATTTTAAGAGTTAATTAAGACTTTGTAACAGTCCATTACGTTTTAGTGGAAGTCATAAAAAAATTGCAGAAGCATTATTTATAATTAATAAGCGTGGTAACCATGAAACAACAATCACATGTGTATATACATATCAAAAGAGATGATAAAACCTTGTTATAAACATGTGCCAAGTCAGGAACTAGTCAGTCAACCTAATATACAATCCAAAAGTATATAAAATACATATGGTATGTAAATACATACAATAAAAATGAAGATCTATATGTGATAGTCACTGATCTTTTCTTTGTCTAGTCTGCTATACGAGGAATCTGTACTCGCACAAAAAAAGACGACTAGTGAAACAAGTAAATCCCGAGAAGCCACTTGTCAACATTTTCAAATATAAGCAAAAGGTATCTAAAAGCGTATAAACAAAGAATGATTGCTCAAATGGGAATATGCGAAGACATTACAATTAAACAAAGGGAAAAAGACACAAGGCAAAGTACTAATGATCTAGGTCCATCGGCCGTGAGCTACGTCACATTAGCCTATTTCTCCATTCTAGAGGATCGTAAATTTTATCGCATTGATAACTGATTATTTAGACTTATATATAGGACCGCTATAGTAGTATATTCAGTGTAAATATCCCGAAATCAACTCAAATATATGGTATTTAAGTATTTTATGGTATAAAAGGTGTAAAGGAGAAAAATGAGTGATTTCATGAAGAAACGAAGCTTAAATGCACAAAAGTAAGGTCGACATTGTAGCAAATAGGCTTGACGTCATTGGAAGAGGCTAGACAACGTAGGTAAGGCATGAAGGAGCAAGTAGAGAAAAGAAAGGAGGACAACATAGCCGACGTAGTAGCGGCGTCATGGAACAAAAGAGATAGTGCCCAGGAGGTCTATATAGGGCGCTAAAATTACTAAATGAGGAAAATTGCACATAAAGTGGCCAAAGTTGTCATGGCGCTTTGACATTACACTCACGGTGCCAGATCACTTATGGACATCGCCAAATTAAAGAAAATAGAAAGTAAGAGTTCTATTTCATATGGAATTTTCTACTAGGGTTTCTAATTCTTTTCAAAAGTGTGTTAGGAGTATAAATATGTATTAGAAATGGATCCCACAGTATGAATGCTATGTTAAATTAGTTTGAATGGATTATAAAGTTGAAAAATGCAATGGTTAGAATTTGTATTGATTATGAGTGTAATGCTACGAACATCTTGATCACGCATTTATACATATTAGGTTTTAGAAGTAATCATGGCCATTGAAGCTTTTAAGTCGAATATGGATGATAGAACTGTAAAATATATATCATCTGTATATAGTTATTAATTATGGAGGCATGGATAGTAAACTTAATTGGTTATGAATTAAAATATTTAAAACTTAGGGGAATGTGGAACTTATATTATTCACACCGATAGATGGAGTTCTAGTTTATACATTATAATTTTTTTTGTCACAATAGTGTGTTAATGTAGATTTGAAGGAAATCTATCTATTCTAAATAGGAATTGCATACACATAATGAAGATGAAAGAAGTGAGTTGAAAAGCATTGTTATTCATTACTTATGTGAAGTTGTGAACTTAGATCTTCTTAATATAAGAGTTTAAAAGTTATTTACATTGTTTTGATTGAATATGAGAGTTTAGTTTAAAACTCAATTAGGGATTTCCTTAGAAATAGAGTAAGTCTAACTATGTATAATAAGTGCAATACACATTTCCCTTAGGACGATATCAGTAATCAACGTAACTCGGTCAAATTATTACTAAAATTTAGCCATTATACTTATGGCCAAGATTAAGTTTTTCACCCAGTGGCCGGGGATAGGTAGCCACATCAACTTAGTTTACAAAATTATTAAGTTTTAGTTTAAGTAATTTACTTTCTAGATTATATAAATAAAAAGAAGGTAAAAAGTTTAAGTTTAGTGTTTGACAATTTGCACTTTGATCTTTAGTGTTTTCTTTTCAGGAAGAATTATAGCATGCGTAGCAAAGGAGAGAAGGCCTTAGTGCCTTGCGACCCTGAGATTGACAGAACAAACAATGGAGAGAAAAAGAAAGAAATCAAGATGATGGAGGTGACACGTGTTGAGTGTGGACAATAATTTCCCATATTTTACTATTAATATGTAGTAATGATAAATAAGATATCGTCTCTACAAGGATTTTTCAAATCTCTTAAGAATTAAGGATACTGTAAAATTTTAATTGGATTTAACTTGTTTTGATTTAATTAATTTAATCAAATGAGAATTAAACACTTTATAATATGCTAATAAAATAAAAAATTAATTAAAATAATTAAACTATCAATAATTTAAATTTTAAAAACTAACTTAATATGCCCAAACTAATGATTCAAATAATCAATAAATTAATGTAAATAAAATATCTAACAAACATCCACGTAAACCCCCACTAAACAATGTACTACACTTGGATTGTTTTCAAATACTAAAATATAACATCACTTTATAATATAGCTATAATTATTTCATATGAAATCTTGGAATCATTAAATCCAAATTCATAAAAGGTTAATAGCCTTTAGCCTGCCACCGATTTTCATCAATTCAATGGAAATGCCACATTCTTGTCATTGTAAATCAACCCATTGGATAAAATGCAACACCATAGAAATAAGATAACATTAAATTTTATAAATATCATGCCTAATCTAATCCAATATTAATCAAAGCTGTATAATAAAAAACTTAGAACAAAATCACCTAGAACAACCACTTGGTAAATGTCCTATAGAATAATCCTTATTACTACTACTATAATTTTTGTGAATAACTTTAAATACATAATTGAATACTCTATATTAAGGAACATATTAGACACAATGCACTTAACATAAAGAATTACTAGTTGTAATACGTAAAAACTACTTGTTTTATTCGTGATTCACGTGTATGAATTGATTTAAAGCACTAAATACGTGATTCCATAATTATAACTACATAATAATCCAAAGTACATTACACATCTAGGCTTTGTTTAGATTAATTAACTACTCACACATGCTAGAGATAAATAATGCAAATATATAATTAAAATACATACTGAATAAATAAATACCTTAATATAAATCGAAGCTCCTATTTATCTTCAAACATCAATGAAAATAGACAACATAAATAACATAAAGTAAAAAGGAAAGCAAAAGGAAAGAGTTATTTCCAAGCTCTTTAGTCCTATATATAGTTCACCTAAGAGTACATATCCTAGATAAATATAAGTTCCTCATATTAATCTAAAAAAACTCGCCAACCTCTGCGATTTTTCAGCAATTCCTCACTTGTACACAAATTACTAAGCAAATCACTGAATTTAGCTTTCAATTTTCCATTGATTCAACTAGCGATTTCTAGTTCATTTTCCAATTCATTGTGGATTCACTGGGCTTTCTTTATTGTCGATTTAGGTGGCAGTTTTTAGTGTTACTACAAATCACTCACTGGGCTTCTTTTCTCGTTGACTATTTTGTTCTTCTTTCTCTTTTTTACCATTTCTTCATTTTCCTTTTTAAAACTTGAAATCATAAGAAAAATAGAATACCTAGTGTAATATCACTATCTAAAATTAACTTAAATTACATTTAAAAGCATATCTAACTATTGACTTATCAAATCAACCCAAACGCAACACTTTGCTGTCCTAAGCAAAAAAAATACTATTAATCATATTATTTTTTTATTTTTATGTACATAGTTCAATCTATTTCATCTTAAGTTTAAATAATAGAGACTTTAAAATAGAAGTGATCTTCGAATGAAAGCATAATAAGCACAAGGAAATTAAAGTTATGATAGTATAGAATGATTTAAACAAAATGAATATCCCTTAATAATAACTCAACCACCTAATGTAACACTCTTCAGAACTTAAAGTTCATTACCAAGGCCAGTACACAATATAGGATTTTTCAATCTCTACTAACAAGCATCAAGCTTATAATAACTCATATATAATTTTAAAACACAAAAATCATTAGATTAATTTCAATTTTAGAAATATTTTATAATATTACAATAATAAAAATCAAAAGGAATTTTGCCAAGATACTAATGAATATATATCGCTTAAAACTTGTCAGATTAAGAAATACTTTATTCAACTATACCTTCAAATACTTAAGTTAAATCTTTTCTTCTAAGTGTTTACGAACATCTATTTTTTTTTTTTCATCTCTCATTTTCTTTATGCTTCATTCTAAATATTTTTTTAACATATTTCTTTTACTTTAAATTTTGAGTCCTTACTCCATTTCCTTTAGACATTCTCACATTTTTTCCAGTATAGATTCCTTACTCTAGTTCCTTTGGAATCTATAGGACTCTCTATATATTTATAAACTCTTGTTAACACTTCTCACTAGTCACTAAAAATAAAGAAATTATTCTTTCTAACTTATAGAGATTCATCAATTTCTAACCCTTTTTTTTCTTTTATTTGTAGCATAATAGCTTTTTATATAAATTCTTAATTCTTTTATATCATAAAATTCTTAGAAATCAGTCACGTTCATCTTGCATTATTATTTTGATCTTCTACCTATTATCATGACTAACACAATGCATTCAATTTAGTGTTCATATCAAGTAGTAAAGTTAACGAAAAAGGTATGCAAGAAATTTATTCATTTTATCATAAAATTCACCTGGTAGTAAAAATATCACTTCAATTCAAAATTTATCAAACATTCAGTATCGTTCTTACTAAAAATAAAGTAAAATGAAAATCAAACTTACTTGAATTTGGAAGAAATTAATTTAGTCAACTTACTTGAGTTTTGGACTTTTCTATCTTTCTTTCCTTTCTTTGCTATTATTGTCATACTTCACCTAAAATACCCCCAAACTCATTCTATACCTTATCCTCGAGGTTTTCAAATGAAGTTCGATTTTAAACATAATGAAAATATCATGTGAAGCATTAAAAATTTGATATATGTAATAAAAATATAAATAAATATTCAAATATATCGAATTGAACAGTTTTCAAATTAATGGAATGCAAAAGGAACATAAACTTTCAGTAACAAAAAAATCACCAAAAATAACACATTGTATCATTCAGTCATTCATTGCATACAAGAGAGAAAAACTTGCACAAAGTGTTATCCATAAGTAAGTTCATTATCAGCTGCATCATCTTCATCCATTTCGGAAAAAAGATTGGGAAACATAACTATCAGCTGGGTTGCAAGTCCTAGTTGGAAATTGCCATTGCAGAGAGGGGAAGTCGATGCTTCTCCTTGAGTCCTGCAAAAAGCTATCATGTATTCTCTCAGACATAAAATGGTAGCATTGTAAATTCCTCTCGTTTGCCGTCATCATTTGTTCATTGAGATAAATATACATGTGGCTACACACGAATGATGAGAATATGATTCAAAAAAATCGTCTCCTCCTAGGTAGTGATGGAGATGGTGCCGAACTCGTAGGATCATTCTATACGTTGACTCTAACCATTAATCTTGCCAATCTCTGTCTTTTCTCTTATTTTTCTTTCTATTCTTGGTAATGCTTTGTTTCCTTGCTTCTCTCGCATTTATTGCATTAAACGATTCTCGTTCATTCTTCGAGTCATTTTATCCTACCACTTTTTTCATTCGTTGTACTCCTACATCATTTACGATCCTATCATGCAATACATCGAATTTTGTATCAAAACCTACCCCAGCTTTCTTACATAATTTAGTGAGCAAAATTGGAAACAATAGTCCTTTATTCTTTTTAGTCTAAGTAGCGAACTTCATAGAATTAAGTATAATTTTTTCAACATTAATATAACCCTTCGTTGTCACTATATTGTACAATAAAATAGCTCTGAAGTTCTTCACTTCAAAGTGTTCTTTGGTTGGACAAAAAAACATGTCTATAATATAACTCGAACTCTTCATAATCTTCCTAAAACAGGTAATTTCAAAAAAAATTAGGTGGCCTACCCTATCAAGTGCTAATTTTGTCGTTAAAGGTATCTCTAACGCATCTTGGATTGTTAGAAAGGGATAAGACTCCTTATTTTCATAATTGACATTCATGTAATCTTCCTCTTTTCTTTGTTTTTTTGTGGTAGAGCGAAAAATCTATTCAACCTCACAAGTCAAATATCAATTTTCATCCCTTTAACTACTACTTTTCCCTATTCCTTACTTACATGTCCATTATGATAAAACTGTCATATAATTTCTAAAGATCCACTTTCAACTCTTCCCGCATAATCTCACAAAAGGTGCTACCCTTCCCTATCTTAGATGATGCTCACAATTTGATCCACATACTTGCTTACATTTTCATAGGCGAACCCTCTCTCAGGAATTATGACTATTTTTTCTAATCTGAGCTCAAAGTCTCTCACAAACAAAGAAGGTCACAAGGCACAAAGTGACTAGGTTTTCGATTCTTTAAATATTTTTCCTCATAAGACAAAAATGGAGACTGTTCTCTAAGTTTGGCCCTCCCAGGTCTAGGTTCTCTAATGCTAATTCCAGTAGGTATTATATTCTTTAAGTGGCTCGCATATTTTTGTTTTAGTTTGGGTTGCGGTACTACTCTCCCTTTGTCTTATTTACTACCTTTACCATTTCCTTTACCTCGTCCCGCCACAGAATAATTCAACTACGATGAAATAGGTAAATTGAAATCGTGTCATTGAAATTCCATAAAAGCAAGGTATGGGAAACTAGTTTATGAAAAGGTTTTGGCATAAAATTTTGAAAGAGTTGAAAGTAATTTTTATAAAATAATTGTATTAACATATAATTTTAAGAAGTTTATTTATATTGGAAATAAATCGTAGAAAGCCCCAAACTCCTTTGAAAATCCTTATTCAAATTGAAAATGTGCATAAAAGCCATTTTCAATAATAATTTGCAATAAAAACCTAAAAATTAAATATGTTTGAGAATATCAAATATTTGATTTTTGTTTAAGATATCAAAATCAAAAGGATTGTAAAGTATCGATTCGTTACCTTCTTAAGTGTGAATCTCTTAAGTAAAAAGCTATACTAGCTCCTTATATCCTCTCTCGAAGCTTCAATCTTGAACAAAACACTCACCAAGCCCTAAGTTGGGTGTATGAACTTGGGTTCGATATTTGTAAGGTTGACATGCTCTGAAGCCAGGTAGGATGCACTTAATGAAGCTTTAATTCGAGCTTTGAAGAGTTGAATCTAGGTAAATTCTATAAATAAAATGAGTGGGTATAAGGGTTTTCTATATGAAAGGTTTTATTATTTGTGATTTGGGGTTTTGTTTTTGAAAACATGAATTCATGCTGAGCTAGCCGGGGCTTCAGTGAAATCGCTAACAAATTGCTATTGAAATTGGTGAAAATTGATCTTTGTGCTTTAATGATTAGTTCAGTGAATCCTAGTATATAACCAAAATCGCTGAGTCATTTTTCAATTTAAAACCTACCAACTACTGGCAATTAATTGAGCGATTCCTAGTGTTAATTGGTATTGCAGGGAAATCACTGAGTCATTTACTACTATTTTACCAATATATTTCATATTTGATTATTTATCACACATATCAATCATAAATAAGTTATTATGATATGTATTTAACAAGAGGTATTATAAAAACGAATTTGAACTTTTATTTAGGGAATAATATATTAAATAAATGTTTGATTACTTAAAATAATTAAAGACAAATAAGATCAAATTAAAAAACTACTTGATCTTTCCCCTCTCAATTAGGGATTTCAACAAATAGAGTTAAAATGGAAAGAGATAAATATACTAACTATTATAAATCTAGTAAAACATAAATACATTGGCTCGATCACCCCCTACATGAAATTATTTCAAAATAGTAATCATAAAACACTTCCATTATAAGAGTCAATAGTTGAGAGAATAGAAAAACAAATAACAAATCTTATTACTAGAACTGAAAATAAAGACAAAGTATGGGTTGCCTCCCATATAGCTCTTTTGTTTATAGTCGTTGGCTCAAATTGGTATATAAGATCACTCTTCGTTCAGTTTAAGCGAATCAAACTGAACATCAGTCGATTCTTCGTCATTCTAGACAACTTCCGCTTCCTTATCAATCTCAGCGTCTGCATAACATCCTTAAGGCCATTTACCACAATAGGAAGTATTTTCTTTATACTCATCATCATAATTGTCTTCATTGACGTATTCGTGCATCTCGCAACCATCCTGAATACACATATATTTATTTCCCATTCTAAGTGTAATTATACATTGTTCAACATCAAGAATAGCTCCGTGTCATCTCGTGAAAAGTACATCCCATTAATATCACATCATCTTTCTTAATCTATAGTACAACCAACAAGTTGTTGAGATACTTGAATCATCCCACTTTAACTGGCACATTCATTGACATTCCTAATGGAAAGATCTTATCAACATTTGCTTTATGGACGATAAAAGGTGGTATAAAATAAATTTTTAACTTGGATTTTCTATACCATCGTTCTAATAAGATATTCGTATTAACTCCAGCGTTAAGTAAAACACCTAGGAAACTGTCATCATTGATCATTACTTGGAGGAAAATTTTCCCAGGATTATCATTGTAAATTTCAATCATATGTCCTAAATCTTGAAGCTTTACTTCCTCAATATCAGTGAATTCTTTTCAGTCGATTGCTTCTCTTCTTGATGTTGAACTTCATGTTGTTTCTTTTCAGGTTGTTGTTTCTTTGATTTCTTCTTCTTATTACGAGGTTTCTCATACATCCATAATGTAATGGTTTCATTCAAGTAGATGTAGACATGGAACTCCATTTCATTAATTTGTGAACTTTGTTGGTCAGTATCAAGATTGATGATCTCCATATTTTGTTCAACCCAATTTTCATAATAAGGTTTGAACCTATGACCACTTATTTTAAATATTTCTCATGTTGCAAATGTTTCTATTTCCAATGCACCATGAGGTAGTAAATTGACAACTGGATAAGGTGTCATCCATCTCAAACAGAGTTTTTCAGGAAATTATTTAATTTTTGAACAAAATGGTAGAACTTTATCTCATACTATACAATTTTTAGGAACTAATTTCTTATCATGAAATGCTTTGGTTTTATTTTTATAAATTAATACGTTTTCATATGTGTCGTTCCTAATTTCTTCTAATTCTTGAAGGCTAAACTTACGTTGGTTTACTGCCTCATTATAATTTTTGTTGCATGTTTTTATTGCCCAATAGGCTTTATGTTCTAGTTCGACTGGTAAATGACATGCTTTTCCAAATACTCACCTATAAGATGTCCCACTCATAGGTGTCTTAAAATGCTTTCTATATGCCCATAATGTGTCTTCCAATCTAGAACTCCAATCCTTACGTGTTAGACTAATTGTTTTTTCTAGTATTGACTTAATTTCTCTATTTAACATTTCAGTTTGTTCGCTAGTTTTTGGGTGATATGAAGTAGATGTCCTATGTGTCACATCATCATTAGCAAATAGATTAGCAACTAATCGATTACAAAAATTGAACCTCTATCACTTCTAAGTGTTCCAAGTGCTCCAAAAACTGTAAACATTTTTTATCTAAGGAAATCAATCACTATTTTCGAATCATTAGTTCTAGTAGCTTTCGCTTTTACCCACTTAGACACATAATCTACAACAAGTAAAATATAAACATAGCCATTTGATGGTGGAAAAGGTCCCCTGAAATCTATGCCCAATACATCAAACACTTTAAAAAATAAAACAGGGGTTAAAAACATTTGATTTCTACGTCCTAAGTTTCCAGTTCGCTTGCAATTTGGACAAGATTTTATGTAAAGGAAACAATCTTGAAATACTCTGGGCAGAAAAACTCCGCAGTCCAAAATTTTATGGGCAGTTATATTGAGACTTAAATGTCCTCCACATGCATAAGTATGACAATGAGATATAATTGATTATACGCTTGAATGTGGTATGTGCAAAACATCCATAAATAGGGTCCATCCTATAAATAGTGGTTAGAATCATTTTTAATTTTATTCTTTTAAGCACTCGTTAAGAAAGGTGATAAAATATTGGTGGTAAGATAATTAACTATATCGGTATACCAAAGGCCATCAGTCTTCATATTATATAAGTATTCATCTGGATATTTATCCCTTAATAGTATATGTGGTTTTCCACTCTCTAACCTACTTAGATGGTCTACTATTAGATTTTCGGCTCTTATCTTATCTTTAATAGTAAGTTCATATTCTTGTAGAAGTAGTATCTAGCATATTAGTTTAGGTTTTGTATCTTGTTTTATCATTAAATATCACAAAGCTGCGTGATCTAAATAAACAATTACCTTTGTTCCTAACAAAAATGGTCTAAATTTTTCTAAGGCAAACAATACCACTAAGAGTTCTTTTTTAGTTTTGGTGTAATTCTGTTGGGCTGGATTTAGTGTCTTGGAGGCATAATATATAACATGAGATTCTTTTCATACTTTTTGACCTAAATAAACTCTAACTGCATAGTTACTTGCATCATATATGATTTCAAAGGGTATCGACCAATCTGGTGATTTAATCACATGTGTAGTTGTTAAATAATCCTTTCACTTATCAAACATTATCTTGCACCAATTGGTTAATTCAAAAGAAATGTCTTTTTGCTAAATTTTGCATAAAGGTTGTGTAAGTTCAAAGAAATATTTTACAAATCTTCCTTCAAATCCTACATGTCCAAGAAATAAATGTATTTATCTTACTGCAATAAGGTAAGGTAACATTTTGATTACTTAGATTTTTACATGGTCTAGCTCTATTCCTTTATTTTACACTATATGTCCTAATAATTGTAAAATCATCCATGAATACTTCAACGAAATTTTTCACATAATCAGAGAAAATTCTGACCATGCACCTATCAAATGTTGAAGGTGCATGACATAAAGAAAAAGACATGCGTCTATAAGCAAATGTACTGAAGGGGCAAGTAAAATTGATTTTTTTTTTCTTATTTTTAGGGGCTACAAGTATTTAGTGAAATCATGAATAAGTATTTAGATAATAATAATGGGTATTTTTAGCTAATCTTTCTAACATCTAATTTATAAATGATAGAGGATAGTGGTTTTTCCTAGTTGAGACATTCAACTTCCTATAATCTATAGATACCCTACAACTATTTAAGATTCTAGTTGGTACTAATTCTCCATGTTCATTTGTTATTACTGTAATTTCTGCCTTTTTAAGAACTACTTAGACTGGGCTTACCCAATTTCCATCATTTATTGGAAATACCATTCCTGCATCTAAGAGTTTTAACATTTCTACTTTTGCTACATCCATCATTTGTGGGTTTAATCGTTGTTGAGGTTTTCCATAAGCTTCTGTATTAGTTTCTAGGTTTATCCTATGCAAGCACACAACTGGACTTATTCCTTTGATGTTAGCTATGGTCAATAATATTGCTCCTTTCAATTTTTTCAATGCATTTATCAACTGATTTTCTTCTGGACCAATTCATTTATTAAAAATTATTAATGGTAATTTATAACAGTCCCTTTGAAAAATATATTTCAAATGGTCCGTATGGTTTTTATATGTAATTCTTGGGCTTTAACTATAGAAGGTAAAAGTTTTGAATGAGATCAAAATAAGTCTAGGTAGTAAGTAACTTCTACTAGTTCACTATATGATTTTAAAGTACTTATTATCTTTATTGCTAATTCATCTCTATCATCATCCTCTTCTAAATCTTCAATTGCCAATTCTAATTTATCTATTTTATCTTTTCTTAAATTTGTACGGAAGAAACATCCATTGGGTATTTTAATGCATCATATATATTAAAATTTACTACATCATTATTAACTTGAATTGTTAATGTTCCATTTAAACATTAATCTTAAGATTGGAGAAGTCCTATTAGTGAAGCTATCTTCTTGCATATTTAAGATCTAAAAATATGCTTGGAAGACTAAATCATTAACCTTGAATAATACATCTTCGAGTAACCCTACTGGTTAAAAGTTGATCTATCTGCTAATTGTATGACCATATCAATTTTTTTTTTTAAATGTACGTCTGTCATTTTTGAATAAATAGATAAAGTCTAAAAAATTTATAGTGGCTCTTATATCACATAATACTTTAGAAACTAGTAGGTTCTCAATCGTACAAAGGATGAAAAACATTCCAGGATCAGAACATTTAGGATGGTAAGTTATTATGAATTAGTACTGATACGTGTTCCCTTATGGTCACCTTTTCATTAGCCTTAATCTTATTATTGCCTTAAGATTTTATAAATTTTTTATACTTAGGTACATTTTGAATGCCTTCAAACCGAAGTATATTAACTACAACTTTCTTTAATGTGTCAGATATTTATTTTTTCCTGCTGTTTCATAGCATTTTAATTATTTTCCAAACGATGAGGGGATGATAGTTTTACATTAATTGGTCTATCTTTATCAAGTTCTTTAGTGTTTTAATTGGGAATCTTGTCAGTTGTTATTTCAATTTCTTTTTCTAGTTCTCCTGTTATTTCTTTTCTAAAAATTAATTGGTCTGGCATTTTGGGTTCATTCATCTGCTTACCACTCCATAATGTTATGGTCAGTGTTTTTTTTTATATATAGTAGGATAAGGTTGGGACGGTAATTTCCTTTGATTTACAAATTTAATCATTTATGTTGCCATTGGACTCAATTTGTTTTTCAATTCTGTTATCATTTTGTAGTATTTGAATTATTTTATCTTTGTCTCTTTTTGAATTATTCAATGTTTTATACCTTTGATACCACCGATTGTTAATATGATCACCTATATTAGATTGTGGATGATTTGCATAACTATAAAAGTTATAATTAAGATAAAAAACCATTATATTGGTTCATTATAGCATTAACTTCTTCTATTTCGGTTTGTTGTTTCAAAGGATATTCATCATTAGAATGAATTAATTCATTACAATATTTTAGTGTGCTTGATCTATCTTTTAGTAATATTTCAACCATGGCTTTTACTTCGTCTACCTTATCATATAATGTTTTATATGTCCTATTCGTGTCACTTAGATTATCTTTGGTCGGTTCACTCTTCTCACCGTATTACTTGGATTGTTTAGTCATTTTATTTATAGTTTCTCATGTTAAAGATGGTGTTTTATTGAGCAAAGACCCTCCACATACTGTGTTTATGAGTCTTCATTCTAAGTGATTTGTTCTTTCATAAAATATTACATTAAAGTTTTATCTATGAATCGAATCGAAAATAATGAGTTCAATTTTTGATACCTATCCCAAAATTTATCAAAAGTTTCTCCAATTTCCATCTTAGTATCACTAATTTTTTTGTCTATATAAAGTACTTTTTCTCGCTAGGAAATATTGATCTAGAAAGACTTGTAGCATCTCTAATTAGTTAGTAATGGAATTTTGAGGAAGGTAAAATAACTAATCTAGCGCTGCTCTTTCAATACGGAATAAAAAGCTTTTAACTTAACATAATCTATTTCTATATCTTTGGGTTTTAATGTGCTTACTCTATGTACAAAACTCTCTAATAAACTTTTGAGCATCTCAATTATCTTTACCATAGAAACACGATAAAGAATTTTTGATTCTGAACTTCAATTCGAATTCTAGAAATTCTGGTGTGAAAGATATACGCATAAGTTCTTAAGCCGTGGCATTCCTATTAGATTTCCTAAAAGTTAATTTTTCCTCATATTCAACCATTTTATATAACTTTCCTATTAGATTTCCTAAAAGTTAATTTTTCCTCATATTCAACCATTTTATATAACTTTTCAACAAGGTGTCCAAGTGATTATTTTTAAAATCCTCGGCAACGACGCCAAAAGTTAACACATGTTGAGCGTGTATAATAATTTCTCATATTTATTATTAATTTGTAGTTGTGATAAATGGGATATCGTCTCCACATGGAATAATTCAAATCTTTTAAGAATTAAGGCTACCCTAAAGAATTACCGAATTTAACTTGTTTTAATTTAACTAATTTAGATAAGTGGGATTTAAACACTTAATAATATGAAAATACAATAGACATTTAATCAAAATAACTAAACTATAAACAATTTAAATTTAATAAACTAACTTAATATACTCAAACGAATAATTCAAATAATCAATAAATCAATTTATAAAATATGTAACAAACACCTAAACAAATCCTCACTACAAAATGTAATATACTCGGATTATTTTCAAACACTAAAACATAACATCACTTTATAATATAGCTATAATTATTTCATATAAAATTTCGGATCATTAAATCATAATTCATAACGGGTTGGTAGCCTTTAACTAGCCACCAATTTTCCTAAATTCAATGGAAATTTCACATTCTTATCATTATAAATCTATCAATTGGATAAAATCCAACACCATAGAAATACGATAGCATTAAGTTCAAAGAAAATCATGCCTTATCTAAGCTAATATTAATCAAAGCCGCATAATGAATAACTTAGAACACAATCACCAAGAACATCCACTTGAGAAATTCCCTATAGATTAATCGTAGTTATTACTTCTATAATTGTTGTCAATAACTATAGACATAGAATTGAATACTCTATATTAAGGAACATATTGGTCACTATACACTCAGCATAAAGAATTACTAGTTGTAACACACAAATAACTTGTTTTATCTGTGATTTATGTGTATGAATTAATTTAAAGCATTAAGTATATGATTCCATAATTATAACTACCTAAAAATTCAAAGTATATTACAAATCTAGATATTGTTTAGATTAATAAACTACACACACATGTTGGAACTAAACAATGCAAACATGTAATAAAAAGACATAATGAATAGATAAATACCTTAATATAAATCAAAGCTCCAATGTATCTTCAAACATCAACTAAAATAGACGATAGAAATAATGTATAGCAAAAAAGGAAAGCAAAAAGGGAGTTATTAGGAAGCTTTCTAGTCCTATATATAGTTCCCTTAAGAGTACATACCCAAGATGAATACAAATTCATCATATTAATCCAAAAAAACCATTACTGACCTTAGCGATTTATGAGCGATTCCTCACTTGTGCAGATATCGTTGAGCAAATCATTGAGTTTAGCTCTAAGTGTTCCATCAATTCAACTGCAATTTCTTTTAAATTGTCCGATTTACTGGCCTTTTCCTGTTGTTGATATAGGTGGTGATTCTTAGTGTTATTTCAAATCGATGGCTAATTGCTAAGCTTCCTTTCCAATTGACTATTTTGCTCTTATTTCTCTTTTCTTCCATTTCTTTATTTTTCTATTTAAAACATAAAATCACAAAAAGAATACATAGAGAAATATCATCACTTATATATAAAATCAACGTAAATTACACTCTAAAACATGTCTAATTATAGACTTGTTAGGAGGATCAAACATGAAACCAACAACATGGAAGATTATCTGGTAGTTTAGGATAGAGTGCGGGGATGGAGATCTCTTCATGACTACTTCAAGCTAGAAGTTCAAGAGACTAACAATAGAGTGATGATGTTTCCTGCTAACACTAGCATGATCGAAATGAGATCATTTATAATCAACATGGTGTGGAATAGCCTTTTCAATAGGCTACCAAATGAAAATCCAGTTCAAAATGGAGAGCATTTCTTAAATAAATGAGACACTATGCACATTACCAGAGTTACAGATGAAGTGATCAGGATGAGACTTTTCCCATTCCAATTTGGTAGAAAAGCTAAATCCTTGTTCGAAAGATTGAACTCAAAGAATATGACTTTTCCGTTAGCTGAAACTCTAGTTTGCACAAAAGAATTTTTTCCGTCATGACATTGGGTTGAAGTAGATTTGAAGGAAATATTTCTATTATAATTAGGCATTGCACACACATAATGAAGATGAAGGAAGTGAGTTGAAAAGGATAATTATTCATTACCTTGGTGGAGTTGTGAACAAAGATTTTCTAAATATAAGAGTTCAAAAGCCATTTACATTGTTTTGATATAATAGAATAGTTTAGTTTAAAACTCATTTATAAAAGTATTTTCCTTAGCAAAAGAGTAATTTTGTCTAAGTATACTAAGTGAAATACACCTTTTCCAGAGGACAATATCCGTAATCGACATAAGTTGTTCACACCATTACTACAACTGATCCATTATACTTTGGGCCACGATCACGCATTAACGAGGAAAAATCTTGCCGACAACCCAAGGGAATCTAACCACGTGCAGCGCGTAATAATAGCACTAAGTGCCGACATCCCTAAGGAACTTAACCTAGTGTTTCACACACATTTCAATCAATTCAATGGCCTAGATATAAGAATTACTTTAACAATAAAAGGAATGACTAAAGCTCAGATTTCAAGAGACGACTATTGCTTAAACAAGTACAAGAGAATAAAAGCACAAATGCGTAACTCATCTACACTAATAGCATGCTATTTTGACTTTATCAATGTTTATAACAACTAAGAATTGCATAGCACAAGGATTCGAATCAATGAAAGTATTCAAAAAACATAATGCCATAAAATGAAGCTCATCAAGTGAAAGATATACACACAAGTCATGGAATGAAGATTATAATAGATAAATTAGTCAAATAAACTGTGAATTGAAATACTATAAGGAATGAAATGGAACGAAGTGCTAAACTAGGTTAATTTACTCAAATACACAAAATCCTAGCCTGTATTGGCTTCTTGGCACATCAAAATGCGTACTCGAACTCTAGAGGGTCATCTTAGACTCCTAGAATCATTAAAAATGATTTAAAGTGTGTTTAGCCCATTAGGGAGGATTTTAGGCTAGCTTAAGCAGTTTTAGACTTTTTATGAAAAAGCCAGAATTCTTAAAAACAAAAAATGTAAACTTGACAAGGCCATAACTTACTCAATTCTAGACCATATTCAAATCGTAAATAGAGTATTTTAGGTGCAATTTTATAAGGGAATCTAATAGGATAATCATATTTCAAAAAGTATCTTCATTTGCCTACTGAAATCGATTAAAGACAAAACTTTCATGAAAAACCAATTTGGCAAAATCCATGGAACTTGAAAATGAGGACTTGGGGTTCAAAGAACACATCTAAATTAATAAAAAAAACAAATAAAGACTAAAATCACGTTGAGGATCAAAAGCCTCATGCTTCATGGCTTAGATAAATGAACCAACATTTTAATCAAAATAGAATGTAAACTTCAAAGTGGCATATATCATTTAGTTATAACTTAAATTGTAAATTTCAAAGTGGCATATATCATTTAGTTATAACCTAAATTTCAAAGATGATAGGTGTGTTTAGGGTGACATTTGATGAGGAATCAAAAAAATAAATTCACATTTCAAAAATGAGTTCATTTCTCATCTAAAATCAACAAAAATGAGAACTATTATGAAACCCAAATGTTTTACCAAAATCCCCCTATTTTAATGAACACTAGCAACATAGACTTGAATTCCATTATTCAACAAAAGCCTTTTGATGCATAGACCAATTTCACACATTTTGAAGCAAAAGAGAGATGAACTCTCACCTTGGGTTCTTCTAGAGTTGATATTTTTATTTAAAAGCTCTAATGCCATTGTTGCTTCCTAAATCACAAGAATTCCAGCAGCACCAACTTCAGCCCCTTTTTTTTGTTCTTATGAGTTCATGAATGTGCATGGAAGTAATAATTTAATGTATATATATATAAACACGCACCCCTAATTTAGACCATATATCTAATGTCCTATTCTCAGGTCTATGTTGATCAAATGGACCTCTTTTAGTCCTAACCCCTCTAACTACAAGGTCTTAACACACAAGGTTGCACAAATCTCCTAGAGATGAGTCTTAGCATGCATCTCGAGGCTTGTCTTAGGGTGTGTGATTTATTCCCTAACTTAGGCTACATATTTTATTTGATAATAACCATAGGGCATCATTTAAATAAATAAATTGGTTCTACTAACTTGTGTTTTAATTTAAATGACTTACCAATCACTATCTATCTAGTCCCATGCTCACATGCATCTCGAGGCCTGACCCCACATGCTTCTTGATGGTTAGTAAATAATTAGACATGTTTTATAGTACATTTTAGTATGATTTTTAGATACAAAAGACTATATTACATGGGGTTTTATCTTGTTTTTGTTATTTCAAGTGATAATTTGAATATATGAAGAAATAGAGAAAAAAATGAAGATTAAAAATGAATTGATCAAGTAGAATGAGTATGCAAAGAATCGTGAACAAGTGGAGTAAAAAACTTGAATTCAAGTCTAGCGATTCCTAGCCAATTCATATTTACTTTGGAATCGCCACTCAAATCAATGGAAATAGAAACCACTTTTCCAAGGATTCTCCCAGTGATTCCACTTAAACCTGAAAAGTTAGGGAATCGTTGGGTTCAATTTCAAGAAATTTAGATAACCACGAGACGTTTGAGGTGGTATGGGATATATATTATCGAGAATACAATATTTACGACCCTAGGGCTACGATCCTACTATATTTTTATTTAATTTTATTGAGAATTTAGTTTAGTTTAGCTTAGTTCAATTTAGCATGTTGTTAGTTTCCCACTTTTTGAATCTTGTATTGGAAATATTTTTCGAAACTTAAACACTAAGGTTGTTTCTATTAAGGGGAACTGGTCGGGTTATTTTTGCTTATATGGCCTTTATGCAAGTTGCACTATTTAGTTATTTATAAGTTTATTTATTTATTTATTTAATTAAAGTACTTAGTTAGTTATATATTCTGATCAAACTATCAAATTTTCAGTAAATTCTACCTTAACACGAGTTTTTATGAATAATATATAAGTTAATTATGGAATAAATTGCAAAAAAAAAACTAATTTTGACTTGGCGATTCCTCAACAAATTAGAATGAGACAAGGAATTTCTAACAAAATTAGTAGCAATATACATGAGATTTAGTGAAAATTGGAATTTGACAAATCCCTTGCGATTTGCCTAAAAAAGAAATCACTGCTCATATCGGTGGGCCACTGCACCTCACAACCCACCGATTCATCAAGCGATTTCCTTGAAATTCCATTTAGCATAAGAATCACGGTGCACAATTTTTGAACTTTATAATAAAAACCCTGAATTGTCAGATAACACCAAGTCATTCACAAACCAAACCGTTGTATTGCTTCACTAATATATCAATTTATTGTCTAGATTCAACAATCATAAGCTCAATCCCGTAGTATTTAAGTGATTCTCAACTCAACCTAATCGCATTCAACCAAAAATCCTCAAGAGCTTAGTAGGATAGTTTATAGGAGTTCAAGAGCTTAACTTTTGAGAGATTCACTCTCAAGGAGGCAATTTCTTTAACCCTATATCATTAATTTAACAAATTTCTTATTTGAAGGATTTTCGCAAATTTTTTAATGTTTTTTCAGAATTATTTTATTGGAATTTATTCAATTATCTTGAACAAATGGTTTCATTGATTCCAATAGATTAGGCATGGCGATTACAACTATTGTTTGTCTACAATTTCAACAATTTCTAAATTTCTTGCTATATTTAAATGCATTTACAAATGGTTTGATAATCGAATTTAAAATGAGTTGGGGGGTTTGGTTAAAGTTTTGTTTTAATTTAATTTACTTTGTTCTTTGAAAAGATTAGATTTATCACACAATTGCCTTGTAATATTTACAAAACTGATTTTAAAGTTTATATTTGAGTTAACCCTTGATGCCAATTATATTTGAAGTTTTCGATGAATTTCAAGCTAGCTTTCCAAATAAATTTCACCTTTTGAAGTAAAGTCTTGAATTTTATCGAATTTTTTTCTGAATGTGCTACTCTTTTTATTTACAGGTTTAGTTGTACATGAACTTGTGAGTTTTTTAAATTAATAACAATGGCTGGAGGAGGTGGAGGTAGAACCTCATGAGAGGAGAAGGCGAATGACAATTAGTTGATAAACCTAAATAAAAACCTAAAGTTCTGCCCATCCCATTAGGCCAACGGGGATTTCTTTCTATGCCACAACCTTTTTAACGCCAAAGCTTTTGATAGAATATATAGTGATGTTAGTAAAAAAGGGAGAGTCATACCGAATAGGGGTTTCAACGTTGAAACAAAGTTAAGTATGGGATATAATTTTGAACATAGTAAGGGAGAGGAACTAGAGGTTGTTAACTAGGGACTATTACACTGATAATGACGTGGTTCCTCAGTTGAGATGGGTTATGAGATTCTAGTGATAGAGTTTTATGCAAATGACTAAGGATATAACAATAACACTGTAGCCTTAGTCCAAGGAAGACTAGTGGACTACTAACCTGCGAGAATAAATTTGTATTGTGGTTTATGAGAGTTACATAGGCGACAAGCCAACGAGTACCCAAAACCCAAATACGGTTTCAGACACGAATTTCTCCACGAGAACACTCAAAATGGTTAGGAAACAATTTTGGGGGATTGATTTATTTTTGACAAGGACATGTACCTAAAACACAAACAAACAAGAAATTTTATGAAACCAACAAAAGCTTTGAGCTTATTCTTAAACGCGAGCCCACAACCTAGTTTGCAATACTATAAGATAGTGAACTTTACCGCGACTCTTTTATACCTCCTTGTTCAAGGGATCAGCAATATTGATTTCGGCAATAAAATTTATGATGTAATTAGAAATATCATAACCACTAACAAAAATGAAGGATTGCCTTTTCCTTTAATGATTGCAGAGTTTAGGAAGCATGACCATGTTTCCATGAGAGGTCCAAGGTTAAATATTAACCCTGATAAAACCATCACCAATGAAGTCATTAAAAGCAACAATAACATGTCAGGATATGTGGATTTGGAAGAGGAAATGGAAAGAAATGAATCATACAAGAGAGATACCACGAAGAGAAAGAGAATATAGGAAGAGAACATAAGAGATTTGGAAAGGATCAAGACTACAACGCATAAGGATAAAATGAACTAGAGCGAACAACCACCTATATTGGACTTTGCTTGCATGTATGCAAATGAGATGAATGAGACATCAAGAAATGATGTTCCGGAACCAATGCGAGATCGCTAGGAGCATCTACGGGTCCGAGCGACCCATGACTAGGAGGATGCAAGGCAGGGGAGCTAACATTGAAAAGCTATCTACGCACAAGTTAATCACATATATTGTCCTTAGTAATAGTATAACCAACTTACGTTAATCACGGATATTGTCCTAAGGGAAACGTTTTTCCGAAAGTTGTTAGAATCCTATTTAACTTGAACTATTGCTGAAGAATTCACATTTTGATTGGTTTTTATACAAAATTAAACTATTATAACAAATCGAATTAACCTTAGTTGAACTCTTATATTAAGGATATCTTAGTTCACAATTTCACTCGGTAATTTAATAAAATGCTTTATATTCATGTTTACATTTTCATATGTTGTGTGTAATGCCAAATTAGAATAGATAGATCTCCTTCAAATCCAGTTCGACCCATCGTCGTGACGAATAAGATTCTAATATGCAAACTAGAACTCCACCTGTCAGTGTGAATAACATAAGCTCCACGTTGCTTTAAGTCCCAATCAATGGATTCATAACCAACTAAGTTTACTATCCGTGCCTCCCTAATCAACAACTATCTCTTGATGTCGTGTATTTTATGGTTGTACCGCTCATCTCCAGATTAAAAGCTTTAATGGCCATGATAACTTCTAAAGCCTAAGTTCATTAAACAAGTGGCCAATATGTCTAAAGCATTATGCTCTGAATCAATACAGATTTCTAATCATCGCACTTTTTATAATCTCTTTTTATTCCTATTCAAAGCATCGCATTCATACCATAATATCCATTAATCCCTAAGATAAATAGACTACTCAAACTTTATTGAAACACACATGCCAATATTTAAAGTGGAAATCGTTGCAAATCAGAAATGAATATAAATATTACCTTGAATTTTTACCACAAAACAAAACTTAAATTGCAAACGTGAAGTCTTCAATGTTTTTCCACATAAACTCCTTAATACTCAAACTCGATATAAAACCTATGCTAAATTACAATAATGGTGGCTAATAGTTGGTATATTGTATGTTTATTACGTCCTAATACCTATTTATACTACCTAATAACAATTAAAAACCCTACTTTATAATTTAACTCGAATTAAAACTCTACTTTTATTTCATGTGTGTCTGGCGGTGGCACTTACTGCCTAGGCGCCATATGTGTTAAGCCACGGCGTTGGCGCTGCGCCACTACTTCATTCCCTTATTTTTGAGCTTTAGGCATCTCGACACTATCTACTACTTTTCCGACACCGTCCCCTATTGTCCACTGCACTAGACCTCTGTAGTTGATAAATTCAAAGAATTACATAATGGGGCTAAGAAACTCGGGATACTTGCGTGGGACTAGTCGCGTAAATGAAATCAACAATCTCAACTCTAACACAAAACTTTCAGACTAGGGCTCGACGATGTATTAAACACGCGGTCGGGTTTCGACAAGCCACACATGAGGAATGTGAACACTTGCAACTTATAAAATTTATTACATATCATACTAAAAATCTCATAGTTAGATTTGCACCGCATCATACTTACCTATAGCAGTGCATCTAGAAATTTAGACCATTCGGAGCCGTCTCTGAGTATTAGATGGGACGTCTTTGATGAAGAAAAGTCTCTCCCTCCAACAAGAGGACCAACTTTGAGGGATGACTATACGACGATCTTCTGCCCTCTAGCCAGTAAGGCAGTTGGAGGATATTTTTTGGCTTTTGACTTTTCCTATGACCAGGTTAGAGTATGTCGGTGCTGCTCCGGTTCATGAAGTCACATGAGAATACCTCCTTCGATCGTCGATGTTGAACTTTTTTTTAGCCAACGAGATTGAGGCAAAGTTAATGCATGTTGGGTTATTAGGAACCGTGTGGTCATACTTGAGAAGAATTCATACATGTTTAGTTTTCTGCAATTTTATGTATACTATCTCTTGTCGAATTTACATTATGTGGTAACTTTTATAAAACCTTGTTGTTCACATGTTAGGGACTTTGGCACCCATATCCATCCTATAGTGATTGAGGGAAGAACAAGGTATAACAATGAGACAACAACTTCAGACGTCGCCAATGATCCCCGCTGTAGGAGTGGTCTAGTTTGTATTTACTTGGATTTTTGTATTGAACCATATATCTTGTTTATGTATGAATGATGGGATACTATGGAATTCCTCGACCCTTGGATTACTGTGGTTATCATATAACAGATGTTTTCCCCATAAAGATTAATATAAATTCAGAACTCACTGGAAATTCAATAGCTTGAATAGGATATGTAACCAATTAATAATTTTATTACTTAATTAAATAAATATACAAATGAATAATGTAAACTTGCATAAAGGGCTTATAAACAAAACAACTTGATTACCCCTCATTTAAAAATACTTCAAAGTTTAGATTCTAAAAATATTTCCAATAAAAGAGTGAAAAAAGTAAGAGGATAAAAATATACTATACTAATGTTAAACTCCTACTAGAATTAAAGCATAAATAAACATAGAATATGGGTTGCCTCCTACGAAGCGCTTTTGTTATTGTCCTTGGCTCAACTAAACCATTTCAAAATTAGACTAGATCCTTAAACTTAAATATAGGATTGTACACTATAGTGCCATTCAAGAAAGAAATTGATGGATCATTAATCTTCAAAGCAAATGTTTTGTTCAAAATGTCAATAAGAGGTAGAGAAGTGGCTCAGAAATGCTGCCCTAAAATTAAAGGAGGGTCTTCATTAATAAGATTTGGTACAACCAAAAAGTCCGTGGGTAAAATATACTTGTCCAATTGAACTAATACATTTGTGGCCACCCCTATAAGTTGAATTGAAGTATTATCGGGTAGAGAAACTCGTTCAGAAGCAAGTGCGTCCAACATCAATTGAGTGTATAGAAAGAAATGTGTAGGCATGATATTTGTATTAGTACTCGTACAACACTAAGCTCTAAAGTACCAAGTCCATTTGATTTTATGTTCAAATGTTTACATCCAGAATAAGTAAGCATCATATGACCTAAATCCAACTTTTTCTTTTTCTAATTCTTCTTAACTTTAAAATCTTCCGACTTGAAAATATTCTTCTCATTCTCCGGTTGCTTATTGACTTACTTTCTTTTCATTTAAAATTTCTTCAAATTGTTCTTTCTTTGAAACTTCATTTTTAGTTTCCATTGTTATTGCATTAATAGAATAAATTTCAACTTTAAGATCATCATTAAAGTTTAATTTAAGAAAGTCATTATCATCGATTTTATTATTAAGTAATTCATCATATTCATCTTAATTATGTTCATTGTTAGTTTTGAAAGTAATAATTTAGTCTTCTAATAATCCATACGGTTTAGTAGTTGTATTGTCTAATAAAGTAAGATAAATACTGTAATAGTTATTAATCCAATTTTCAATTATTCATATTGTTTAAATGGCATTATATTAATTGATGCTCCAAGATCAAACAAAGCAAACATTTTGGGTCAGAATATTTCTCAAGTATTTTTTTATTAAGGATGACACCTTAAGTCTAAGTTTTCTTTATATTCTTCTAAAGATTTGTTTTTAAGATTCAACAAAATTCTTTCAAAACTTCATCATTCTTTCATATTTGCTTAATTGATTCCATTAAAGGTTAAATGATTTCTATTTTCTTAAATATTTTGATAATGTTGTCATTGATTTCTTCCTTATTCGCATCCGTTAATCATTGTGGAATGGGAGAAATAGAATACAAACATTCATTTAATTTATAAGGAATCTTATCATTTTTCTTTTGATTAAATATTTCAGAAGTTTGTAATGATTTTTCATAAGCTTCAATTATTGCTAAATACCATGGTATAATCTTTTTGAATAAGGTTTATAATTTAATTGTTCAGCCATCCATTCTCTAGGGGAATGACATTGGTCATCATCTCTTATTGTTCTTTTATCTATTATTTTTTGTACTTTCTTTTTCTTTTTACATCTTTAAGGTATCTTTTCTATCATATGTGTTTATTCTTCATAATCACAAAATAATGTATTAACTTGTGTTTGATTAGTAGTTTCAGCATATCCTTTAGTTTGATTACCAAATTTATTTATTTGTAGTTTAATTTGATTTAATTGATTTTTTCACTCATTAATAGACGTACCATTTTGAACTTGATTTTGATAAACTCGTGTAAAGTTTTAATGACTGTAGTCATAAAATTATGTAAGATTTGCTCTAAATTTTGTTGCATAGGTTGAACTGTTTCTTGAAGTTGCTAAATGGTGCAGATTGTATCTATGCTTTTGGTCTAGAAGTGATAGAATTTTTATTTTGTGAACCATAGGTAAAATTTGAATTTGGTTTTCAAGTGTAGTAACTATTTTTTATTATAATGAGTTCAAAGGTACTAGAAATTGGTTCATAACATCATTAACTTCTTCAGTATTATCTTCATGTAAAGTAGGACATGCATTTTTATGATGTGTAACTTCATTACAAAATTTACATGATTTCACTTAGTTTGATATTTCTTTTAGTAGTATATTGACCATGCTAGATAATTCATCAATTTTGTTGTCAAATATATTACCTCTTTTATTATTAACTTAATAAAACTTCTTTCTTGATGTCTTAGAGTTTTCACCATATTGCTTTGATTGTTTAGCCATTTTATTAATAGGTTCTTTTGCGATTGTTGGCATTACATCGAATAGTGATTCACCACATACGGTGTCTAATAATATTTCTTCAAAATTATTAAGTCCTTCATAGAAGTACTAAATCTCTTTTTTTCTATCCATGTTGTGGACAAGAAGAATTTATTCTTTGAAATTTATTTCAAGTTTATTAAAGTTGTCACAATCTTTCATATTTACGATTGTGACTTGTCTTTTATAGGAACTAATCTTTCTTGCAGGTATACATTGATCTAGAAAAGCTTCTAACATTTGAGCCCATGTGATTATTAAATCATAAGGAAGATAAAACAACTAATCTTGTACTTGATCTTTCAATGCAAAAGGAAAAGCTTTAAGTTTCACTCGTTCTAATGAATTGTCTTTGGGATTCATCCCACTAACCTTGTGTTCGTATTACCTTATAAATTTTAGGGGGTCTTCGTTATCTTTACCATATAAGTTAGGTTGAAAACTAATGAATCTAGATCTTAGTTCGAATTCAGTAAATCCCTCATGATAGGCAAAACACATTGGTTCGTAAGCTCTGATATTTTTTTATGCTTACCTAAAAGTTAGTTCTTTATTATCATTATTATTATTGATATTATTAAGGTTATTATTGGCTTCCATTGTGGTAGTTCGAAGTTCACTATGTTGTTGTTGTCTTAAGTTACAATTGAAATTCATGTTTACCTCAGGATTGAATTTATGTAAAGATCCTTTGGAATTAGAGCAATGAAGTGTGTACACCATACAACGTCAAAAACCCCAAAGAAATCATGTTAAATTCTGTGGCAACGGCACAAAAATTGACGCGCGCCGAGTGTGTACAATAAGTTTTCCGAACATCCTTATTATCAGTAGTATTGATCAGTGGGATCATCTCCATAAGGATTTGCAAGACTTTCTTAAGAAAAAAGGCTTTCTTAAGGGTTTTATTATTTTTACTTAAATTTAATTAATTTAATTAAAATGCAAATTTAAATTATTTAATCAAACTAGAACACATAATTAAACTAATTAAATTAATTTAATTAACACAAATAAAATTCATAAAATCCAAATCAATTCAATTAAATAAAAAATAAATATTTTTAAAAAATACCAAGAACAATGAAATATTAAATTTGTTTCGTGTCCAAACCTATTACTTAAATTATAATCATAATCATACTTTCATTATATTATACAGTATTTTCAGATCATTAAACTTAGATAATAAGTTGATAGTCATTATCAAACGACCAGTTTTCATAATATCAATGGAAATGCCACATCCTAATTTAATTAAATTAATCCTTTGAAACCTTAAATAAATTAATTTGGCAATAAAACAAAATTAAGTTTCGTGAAAACCTCGAACTACTAAACCTAATACCTTTAGAAAGCCACTTAATATTAAACTTAAATCTCAAATCACCTAGGAAATCTAAATGGTAAGAGACCTCTTTAAACAATTACAATTACTAATTTAAATTAGATATTGAATCCCAATATCACAATAAACATTATATACTATTCATGAAATACAGAGCTTAATGATTGTGACATGCAAATAATAATTTATTAAATCGATGAATTAAATAATATGATTAAGTTTATGGCATTAAGTACAAATAAATATTCATTATGACTACATTACAAAAAATAAATAAAAGAAATGAATAATAAATCTAAACCAAAAACTTAATAAAAATAGTAAAACCGAAATAATAAGGCTCCAAGAGCAATGAAATATTATATAGGACCTCACTTATTTTCCTTCTTACTATTATGTTGTACTATGCATGCTTGTTTTCCTATAGATATCGATTTCTCATTAATTATTCAGCCGTTAGGTTCCCTGCTCCATTTCAAAGGAAACCTATTCCATTTCAAAGGAAACCTATTGGACTCTCTATTTTTTAAATTTTAAAAACTCCTATTAGCACCACTCACTTTACTATGAGAAAGGTAGTTTCCGAATACAAGTTTCATTAATGCCTTTTGAAGTTAAAACAAAAATGCCTACTTATTCCCCTTAAAAGTCTCAAATCATTAACAATTATGCTCCAAGTGGTTTTTCCATCTTTTAAGAATCCTAGAGATTCGAACCTTCCCACAAAAATGATTTAACCACCTACTTACTTTGGTCTCACGACAAGATTCATTTCTACTCCAAGTCTCTATTTATGTTGTCTGGAAAGTGGAAAAAACTATTGTATTCCTTTTGAGTATGAAAGTAAACAATTTGACAATGTTCCTACTCTTTTTTAATCAAAAGTAAAGTTTTAATCATGTGTAAGACTACAAAATAGTAAATATATTACACTATCTAATCATGCATGCATTTCTATATTAATTTCTGAATGGAATGGATGAGATAGAAGATAACAAATGGAAATAAAAGGAATACATACCACCGTGAATCCACTGAAGTCGCAACTGCTTGAAAATTATTAAGATCATACCTACAAGTCTTGAACCAAAAATTTCGTCCAATGGTCGACATACCTAAACACCACCAAACTTATTCTGAACCTTGTCCTCGAGGTTGAAAACTAAGCTTGGGCATACCGAAACTTAGAAAAAAGGTGGAAATAGATGGATATATCAATACGGTAAGACGTGCATTAGAGATAGGATTATTAAACTAACAAAACTATAAAACTAAAAAAACTAAAATAAAATAAAAATCTAGGCTCCCACTTGGTAGCGCCGATTTATAAAGTCGATGGCCCGACTTAGGTTGACAGGTCACGTTACACCTATTAATTTGGAGAATTTGTGAACAAATGGCTTCCCCGATGTCTTGGCTTATGAGACATGCATGCCTTTCTTTATGGTTTTGGACTCATCTGTGACCTCCACTACAAAAGGTTATACTTCGGGGTGACCATCTAACACAAAAGTGACAGCGGCTTATAAGATATATGATTGCCCTTTCTCCACCATCCTTAATTCAAACTCAAGCAATATTCATGGTGTGACTGATGGTTTTACCAATATCGAGGGCTAGTCTATTTTTGTGGTGTCAAGGTCATTCGGGATTTGTAAGAAAAGAGGTATTGCCTTGTCGTGCCCATCTAATACAGAAATGTCAACATGGCATAATATCTTCAGATGTCTTTTTTTACCATATCTATTTCAAAATAAACCAATATTCGTGGAAAATAGGTGGCTTAACCAGCATCGAGTGTTAGCCTTCCTTGCTCTCATTTTGTAGTTCCTCTAGCATTTCCAAAGTGACTTTAATTTTCTTCTCAGCTTCTTTTTCAAAAACTTCTACTAACATAATGTCATGTTGTAATGGAGGATTCTCGACTTCATCCTTTGAATTAGACTAATACTCATATTCCTTAACACGTAATTTAATCGTATTCCTACTCTCATAAGGTAGTTCACCCTCTAATTCAAACTAATACTCGTTTTCCTCAGCACTTAATATAATCACATGGATACTCTCATAAGGTGGTTCATCCTCTTATTTAGACCAATACTCATCTTCCTTAACACCTCTTAATGTAATCTAATAATGTACATGCACATGAGATTCTACTTCATTAATCATATTATAAAGTCTAGCCTTTATTTGACTAATTAAAGTTCCTACATTTCAAAAATTTGAACTCACCTCTCGCCGATGTTGTTCCATATTTTCTTGATAGTGTACGTTGTTTTGATGAAACTATTCACGGACTAAAACTAAGTATCTCATGATTTCTTTGAGAGAACATTCTTCTTATTGAGGAATTCATGGACTTGGAATGAACACATATACATTAGTTTGTGGTGTTGTATAGCTCCACTCGGAATAGTTTTCATATTTTGGGTAGTAACTACAAGCATTAGTAGGATGAGAGACTTTTGCACAAACTTCATAAGCTTCCATATTGCCCTATTGCTCAATAGATTGTCAATTAGAAAACTTATGTCTAAAATTGATGTACTTACCCCATTCATACTATAATAGTATGAGATACCGTAATAACCAAAATCTGGGAAGCAAAAAGCCATTCTTAAGCTACCTACAAAATAGAAGCTAGAGACAAGGGTCTAAATACAAATTAAGATACAATAAAAATAAAGGAAAAAAGAAAAATTAAACTTAATTTGGAACCAAATCTCCAACAACGACGCTAAAATTCGATCACGTGTCGTGCATGTCAAATATAACCTATAATATTTTACCAAATCCTATTGGAATGTAGTAGAGGTAAGAAGGGGGTAATACGCATGATTCAATTTAACTAAGTTCAACAAACAAAAAAGTAAATCTAGGGGGTTCTTCAAAGAATTTTATCTAAAAGCCTACTAAACAAGAAAGTAAATAAATTGTAAATTATAAAATAAAAACATACCTAAGTCTTGGAATCCACAATCTAGCCATTTGTTGTTTCCATGTCTTGTATCATTGACTTTAAAAGATGGGTTTCAAAATAATTTTCTCTTGAAAGAGTTAAGTTTTTGGGGTCACCAACACCCTAGTCCCCCTATTCTCGTTAGATAGGGAAACTGCCAATAAATACTTATCTTACTCCATCGTACAAACTTGAGTAACCACTCTCTTGATTTCAAACGTGATCAAAATTAATAGCTTTATAGGAACACCTACCCCTAGACAACCTTCAGCAACTGCTCTTAATGTTTACCCTAGTTCTCGATGTTATTCCCCTAGAACAACAAGACATAGAAAACAACCTACTACCGGCTAAAGAGCTTAATCTCCGACATAAGTATTAAAGAACCTAACTTGACATTGCTACTCTTCCTTGCTCTACTCCTAGATCACTTTATATACAATATATTTTTGTCCATTGAGGTTAATCCTTTATATAGGTTTGCTTGGATAGAAAATAGCAACTTTCAGGACTAAGAACCTTTTAAAAAGTCTCACAACTTCTATTATGCGAGTTGGGCGCCGTCATTGATGTCGTTGTTATTAAGGGACGACTTCAAGAATGGTATGGGATTAAAATAGCAAGTCGATGGAGCGAGTTGCTAAAACTCAAATCTTACGCCATGGATGACACTGACAGTACAAAATCTTGTGCCGTGCGTGAATTTTTCGGCACTTATCCGACAGACTTATATATGAAAGCTTGGCTTTTCCTTTGAAATTGTCCGAAACACTCATATTCCATCAAATGACCTATAAAACTTAAAAGTATTTGTTTAAGACTATCAAAAAATGTTTAAATCACATTTAGATTCCAAAGTCCCTACATAACAGTGTATAAATAAAGACTTATCAAACCCCATATTATTTGGATGAAGTTTGGTACTTTAACTCATCGATCGAACTTGCTTGCATGCAAGCAATTTTTATACTTAGCCAAGTTTTTGGACTTTGGAGCAATCCAAAACATAGGTTGTAACCTCTGTGCTCTCCAAAACCAAATCAAACTATAGGCAAATGCAAAATCGAAATATTGAGCTAAATATATAAAAGATCAACTTCAAACCTTGTTAAATATCAAGAATTCCAAAAATTATTCGAATCAAAGAAAATTGAGTGAATTAAACCCTAAACTATCAAAACTGATCCAAAACTGATTTAGCCAAAAAATGTTCATCAAAACATTCCCGACAACATCAACTTATATGAAAATCTAATGTCAATTGATCAATTAATCACCAACATCAATAACTCCAATCCCTCTTAAACCATCAAAGTTTGATTTTAAATAAAAAAAAAAAAGAATTCAATAATTTATTTATCAAGATTCATTTAACCAATCAAAACATGAACTTATCTTACAGAATTTCCATCATTATTGACCTCCTAATTTTTTTCATGGAGATTGAGATAGCTAAGAGTGACAGTAAGTATATGATAGAAATTTGTGACAGGAAAGAGAGAAAGAGGAGGGTGAGAACTGTGAGGGAGAAAAGTGGAAGGCGAGTAAAGGAGAGAAATCAATGAGGGTGATAAAGAAGTGTACAATTAACACACCAGAAACAGAAACAGAAGATCAGATGTTCAATTGATCATCAAAGTAACAACTCATTGAATCAAACAAAGAAGAAGCTTGAAACTGTATTCAATCAGTTATTCATCATTACAACGAAATTACAGTGTACATTACTTATATACATACATAGAAGGTGTACATTACACACCCTTCTCATCACCAACTGATCTAAACTAACATGTACATGTGATACAGTATACACCAGCATATGATACAATACATTATAGTTCCTATACACTATACAGTACATAACTCTACATCCCCCCCTCAAGATGGAAGTCTATGCCAGTCACATAGACCCATCTAGGACAATAAATCAGAGAACAAAGGAGCTGGTAAAGACTTGGTAAACAAATCAGCTAACTGTAATCTAGTTGGAACATATTGTGGAAGAACAAAACCACACTTAAACTGATGTCGAACCAAAGGACAATCAATCTCCAAATGCTTGGTACGTTCATGGAATACAAGATTAGCAGAAAGGTGAATGGTAGCTTGGTTATCACACCACAGAGGTATAGGAAGAGGAGTAGGTATACTTAAGTCCTTAAGTATATAAGAAATCTATAATAATTCACAAACTGTGGAAGACAGACTCCTATATTCAGCCTCAGCAGAGGACTTAGAAACAATAGCTTGTTTTTTAGTTTTCCATGAGATTAAAGAGGAGCCCAAGAAAACACAATAACCGGTAAGAGATTTTCGTGAAAGAGGACAAGCATCCCAATCAGAATCACAGTATGCAACAATTGGAAGATCCAATTGAACAGGGTAAAACAAACTCTGAGAAGGAGTACCCTTAAGATATCTCAGAACATGAAGAGCACCAGACCAATGCCGTTTAGTAGGAGCTTGAACAAACTGACTCCACTTCTGTGTGGCATAAGTAATGTCAGGACGAGTCAAACCCAAGTAAAGAAGACGACCAATTAGTCTCCTATACTTATCAGCCTCAAGTAACAAAGGTGAATCAACATCATCAAATTTACAGTCACGAGGAAGAGGAGTAGCCGCTGGTTTAGCCAAAGTAAGACCAACATCAGTAAGTACATCAAGAACATACTTGCGTTGATGAACATACAGTCCTGATGAAGATCGAACCAATTATAAGCCCAAGAAATAGCGTGCTTGGCCAAGATCTTTAATGGTAAACAACTTGTGCAGGAAGTCCTTAACATTTTTAATCAACTCAAGAGAGGTACCAGTAATAAGAACATCATCAACATATACTAACAATACCAAAAACTGACCATCAATGTTGTAAGTAAACAAACAAGGATCATGGACATATTGAATGAAACCAAAAACTTGAAGTTTAGAAGTAAACTCATTGTTCCATTGTCTTGATGCTTGCTTTAAACCATACAAGGATCGCTGAAGTTTGCAAACTTGATGAGAGGAAGCCAAATTGTAACCATCAGGCTTCATCAAGAGAACTACGTAAGAAGGCATTATAAACGTCCAATTGATGTAAAGGCCAATCTCGAGCAGCTGCCAAGGATAAAACAATCCTAACTGTGACATTTTTGGCAACAGAAGAGAAAGAATCAGTGTAATCAACACCTTCAATTTGATAACCCTTTGCAACCAACCGAGCTTTTCATCTATCCAATGATCCATCAGGATTGAGTTTAACCTTGTAAACCCACTTAGAACCAATGGCCTTCTTATTAGGTGGTAGATCAGTGAGACTCCAAGTACCATTTTCCTCTAAAGCGTGTAACTCCTTATTCATTGCTTCAATCCAAACAGGATCACGTTGAGCTTGAGCATAACAAGTAGGCTCCTTAATGCTTGAAACATCAGCCAAAAAACTCTTGTAATCATCAGTAATGTGAGAAGAGTGAACAAAAGGAAATGTATGAGGGGTACTAGCAGAGAGGGTAGACTCCTAGGAGTGAAAACAGATGTATGGACATTGTTCAAAACAAAATCATTCATCCAAAGAGGCTTGTGAACAACACGATGACTCTTGCGAGGAACTACTGCAGTAGGAGGCAGGATAACATCAGTATGAGGCACTAATGTATCATCACCAGGCATAGAGGAGACAGACATATGAACATCAGAAGGTGCTTCATGAGGATGTAAAACTTCAACAGGGAACTCCCTAGAAGGAGGCATAGCAGCAGAAGTAGGTACATTACTTGAATAAGGCACAACAGTAGTAGCAGGAACATCTCTCAACGAATCAGATGAGTCATTACGAGGAACAGGTAATGGACATTCTGAACTTGAAGTAACAATATGAAATGGAAACAGATTTTCAAAGAAAATTACATCCCTTGAAACAAAATAGGTATGTGTTTCCATATTGTATAACCTGTAAGCTTTTTGTCCAAGAGAATAACCAAGAAATATACATTTAATTGCTCGTGTATCTAACTTGGTCTTACTTGGTGAAACATTAGTAGCAAAGCATAAACATCCAGATGTCTTTAAGGAGAGATAATTTGGCAACCTTCCGAATAAGATATGGTAAGGAGATTTCCATTACAGCAATTGAGAAGGCAGTCGATTGATGAGATAAGTAGCAGTAAGAACTGCATCACCCCAAAACTTTGTGGACAAACCAGATTGAAAAATGAGAGCTCTTGTAACTTGTAACAAATGACAATGCTTTCTTTCAACCACACCATTTTTCTGAGGAGTATAAGGTGTTGATCTCTGATGTATGATCCCCGAACTAGAGAACAAAGCTTGACAATCTTTATTACAAAATTCAGTACCATTATCAGTCCTAATGGTTTGAACAGAAGCTTTAAAATGATTGTGAACAAAAGCTACAAAATGTTTGATTAGAGTGCCTGTCAAGGACTTATATTTCATCAAAAATGTCCATGTAAATCTACTATAATCATCCACAATTGTCAGAAAAAAGTGAGCTCCTTGAAGTGAAGATTGCTTATATGGTCCCCAAACATCCATATGTAACAATTGAAAAGGACAAGATGTTTGTATAGAACTCAATGGAAAAACCATTCTGCATTATTTCGACATTTGACAAACATCACAAGGTACATTGTGTCCTCTATTTGAAGAACTATTAAGTAACAAATCAAGTTGTTTTGTTACATTAACAAAAGGGTTCCCCAAACGACAATGCCAAGAAAAATTATCAGAAGCATTATTACAGCAAGCTAATGATAATTCTGTATGAGACACAAATGAATCAATGACATCTTTATTAAAAGAACTAGAATCCAGTATGTAGAGACCTCCAATCATCCTTCCCACAGCTAGAACTTGAGACTGCTCAATTTTCTGTATAGCACAAAATGATGGATAAAACTCAACTGTCAGTTTAGTAGAGGAAAGTAGCTTGCTAACTGACAAAAGATTATACTTGAATGAGTTTATATGTAAGCAGGAAGATAGAACTATGTCCGAACTCAGTTGCACATCTCCTATGTAATTAACTTCTTTAGTATGTCCATCAGGCAAACAAACCATGACAGGTTTAGCCAAAACAGTGATGTTAGCAAGCAAATCATAGTTAATACACATATGATTTGTTGCTCCATTGTCCATAATCCAAGCATCTGAACTAAAAGAAAAAGGTAAGCTAGAAAGCTTTTTGTGTGAACTACCTGTAAAATCAGAAACAACTGAATTTACATGAGCAGAAACACCTTCAGTTGAAATAGTTTTCCCTTTCATGAAGTTCTCAATGCCTTGTTGTATCATTGCTGCAATATTAGTTTGAAAGTCTTTAAACTGAAAAGTTCCTGCATCTTGTATATCCAGAGGTGATTCCATCAGATTAACAAAAGATTTTGAACTATTATTCATCTGCTTCTTGTCAAGCTCTTTCTTATACCAATCTGGAATTCCATGAAGCTTAAAACAAGTCTCTTTTGTGTGCCTCTTTGTCTTACAATGATCATAGAACAATTCATCTTTATTAACAAATTTCTTCTGATTTCCTTTACCAGTAAATCTAGGACCATAAGTTGAACCAGATGGACCTGAATTCAACTTGTTAGTTCTCATCATCATGGCTGTATCCATTATAGGTGAATAACTAACATGAACCTCCTTTTGCTTTTCAACTCTAAGAATCATAGAAAAAGCTTTGTTTATATTTGGTAAGGGATCCATCACCAAGATCTGATTACGAATATGATCATACATATCACCTAATCCCATAAAAAATTGCATTAATCTATCATTAGAATCCATAACTGCCATTATTGCTGAAGCTCCACACTCACGAGCAGGTAAAGGAACCAAATAACTCAGTTCATCCCACAACTTCTTAAGCTTTGTATAATACTATGAGACAGAGAGATCTCCTTGACTTATAGAAGATATATCTCGTTTTAGTTGATACAAGAGAGGTCCATTACATTCACCAAACCTTTCTTTCAACTCATTCCATAGATCAAAAGATGAAGTTGTATAAAGAAATGCCTCAACAATGTCTTTTGAAATAGAATTCAATATCCAATAAGTTACCATATAATCCACTTTGATCCACCGATCCAAATTGGAATCAGTTGAATCTGGCTTCATACATCTTCCATCAATGAAACCAATCTTTGTTTTCGCACCTAAAGCAATCAACATAGCTCTACTCCAAGAAAGATAATTCGAACCAGTGAGAGTGTTAGAAACAAGTACCATACCAGCATAATCAGATCCTTGAAGAAAATAAGGACTCTCTACACCAAGATCGCTAGCATCAGGAGCTTTTCCTACTACATTTTGAATTGAAGAACTCGAAGAACCATGACTGGATGCCATGATCAAACACTCAAGTAATCAAACTCAACACAGATCAAGAACAGTGAAAAACCTGCTCTGATACCATGTACAATTAACACGCCAGAAACAGAAACAGAAGATCAGATGATCAATTGATCATCAAAGTAACAACTCATTGAATCAAACAAAGAAGAAGCTTGAAACTGTATTCAATCAGTTATTCATCATTACAACGAAATTACAGTGTACATTACTTATATACATACATAGAAGGTGTATAGTACACACCCTTCTCATAACCAACTGATCTAAACTAACATGTACATGTGATACTGTATACACTAGCATATTATACAATACATTACAGTTCCTATACACTATTCAGTACATAACTCTACAAGAAGAGTTGAGAGAGGTAGAAGGCGATGAAGAAGAACGAATTGGGTGAAGGTTTAATCGAACTTCAATTCGTTTCTTACTTAAAATGAAAGGATATTTAACAAAATAGTACAAAACACCACCTCACAATGAGAACTAGCCTAACTTTTTTTACTAAGTTTTTCTAACCCAAAACACCACGTGAATTTTCTAAGTTACCCTTATTTTCTCTAATTGGCCCCATCATTTTCGTTTACTCTGTTGCAACCCATTTATCAATCTACACTCCACGCGTGTTCTATTCAAAACCAACATTTCTTCGGTCCTTCGATCACTTTTTTTTTTAATATGTCCACACTAATAGTGCTAGAGTTCATAAATGGATTGATTAGATTGCATGCACAAACCCCTTTTTCTCACCCTGATTCTCAAGTGATGGACACCCTTCCCTTTTTTCTCCATCCACCAAAAATTCTCTTGCACTCAATCCCTTCATCTATTAAGTGTCTTCTTACTTCTTCTCATTAAAGCTGAGAAATGGGACCTCAAAGTTGATTATATAGTCCATAATATCAAAATTGACAATATTCTCAATATTGATCATAAATAGCCTAAAAAAATTATTTATGAGTAATACTAATCAAAGCGAATGTCAATTGATTTAACTTTTGTTGTAATGCTTACTTATCTTAACGATTCGTGGATAGGAATAGTAACTTGTTCGTTAGTTTTGTTTTTTAAAGTAATTAGTTTGTCGAAGCAAAAGAAGATGGTGATAATGAAGATGAGGATAAAAAGAGAATAAAATGACAGGATATACAAGTTCTCAATATAGCCTCTTATAAAAATTAAAAACTAAAAAGGTAATACAAAGTTTCATCACCAACTATTTTATTTACGAAGGATCACAATTAAAGCTCTCAAAGCATGTACATATATACAATATTGACAATATAGATGAAATCAACCTTTCATGCATAAAAATTGTTTTAATCGACATCGACAACCTCAAGAGTCATTTATTTATATGAACTTGAAAACAAGAAATATGTGTTAGGATGTCTCAATTTGGTACAAATAAAAACTATGCATTATATAATGTATTTTTTTGTCTATATTGTAAATATAATTTTTATTATCAATAAATATTAACATGTGTTATATAAAAAATAATTAATATCACTATTGTTGAGTGATCTGTATAACAAAGACTTGTGCTCTTAAAAAATATTTACTCGTAATTTGCAACAAAAAATATCATTTACAAAGCACCAATAGATGAAAAATTGTATTGGTAACCTACAATTCACAAGTACTTCCTATTATACCAATTTAACGAGAACTATCAATTTCTTAGATTCATTTTCGTAGAGTCCCCTCAACTACCAATGTCATAACTAAATGTGTATTCTATAGTTCCATAAGGCATTCTTAAGCTTTACCAATAGATTTTACGCATATCAATCAATCCATTTCCATAGTGATCTTTGCAATAAACCGTCACAGAGATAGAAGGACTTTGATTCCTTTTATATGTAAGTCAACTATTGTTAAGTGTGGTCTTTCCGACTATTTAACATTGCTAGAAAAAGACATTCCACGTGTATATAATATAGTTTCGACATAATCAACTTAATTATTGATGATATTAATGACATTGATAATATTTGAAGTAAGATTGGTACTCAATTTATTATTATTTTGCTAATTACCAAGGCTAAATTCATCATATTTATGGGAAAAAAGTTATTCAAAGTAAAATATAGTTTTAACCATTGATGCAAACATATAGCATTACGTATTCTCAATAAAGAATATACTATAACAATATTGAATTTAGAGTTACTTGGTTGTCTACTATTCCATTTAATCTCATTTCACATATGGTAAATATTGTTTAATACTTAGAGGTAGGTGCTCAAGAAATCTTATGAAAAGTAAGCATTAAAATCGAAGAAAAAATAAAGCAATATAAAACCAAATGAAGTATAAAATGATGCATTTGAGTTCAAAACTAAATAATACTTTTTAAATCATGATGGAAGCTAAGTATTAATTATATGGATATGTATTTTGTAACGCTGTGCAAAAGAGGTCTTCAACTTGAGTATCGTGAATAGAAAAAAAAAATTAAATTTTAAGAAAGTACATACTCATCGATCAAGTCTTTGTCCATTTTATCTATTTTTTGGTCTTCGATATGTTCTATATCATTGGCTTTTTATATTGACTTTCGATTCATCAACTCTATCTCATCATTTTTTTTAGTTAAAACTCCATCACATCTTTATATAAGGATAAAATGTGTTCATTTAACACTTTGAATTAAACCAAATATAACATGAAAAATAGTTCACAAAAACAATATATAGCTCAAACCTTCTTTCAACAAATAACGAGATCATTCCTAGTGGACCTAAAAAATAATTGGCATTACAAGAAAATGGATTATTATAAAACAAAAAGGAAATCAGACAAAAGCGAAAAACCTTAGAACAAAATAATTGAAAAAAAAAAAGCAAGAAAATTGAGAACAACTTAGAGAACTTAAAGACCACAAGTTTGATCTTATAGCTAAAGTTCAATACGTCACACAATAATGGCAAACAAATTAATTCAGTCATTTTATCAAATCGAAGTACAAAAAAAAACTTATAATTAATCTAAATTATTAGCATCCCTCAAGTTCGACCTGATAGATATACATATGCGCCCAGGTAGGACCAATAGTTAATTCAATGATGCAATCATAAACTACTTAATTGTGCTTCAATTCCATTTCCATGTGTTGGTACTTGAGCTTCTCGAGGGATTCATGAGATGGCATATTGAATAACACAACCATGAGACCAAACATTAAGTGTTGAAAAAAGATTAAACTGATCAAATCCACATCTATTTAGTGGATGTAACTCCTAAGCTTGGAGTATCGACATGATAGCTAATAAGTGATTATTTATATCAATATATAGGGTTAGTTTAGTCGTATATTTAGTACAAATATCCCTAAATGAGTTTTAATTCATGGTATTATTGCATTTTTAGGTGATTATGGTGTAATGGAAGGAATTTAAAAAAAATGAGAAGAAATAGAGCAAAAAACCAACAAAATCAGAGTTGGCGCCATGGGTACATATTTTAATGCTGTGGGAATAAAATGCACGATGTGGGAAAGAAGAAAAATGAAGAAAATCAACTCTAGAGGTCTAGCGCATTGGCGGCACTGTAGCATACAAGGGACGATGCCGAGACTCCAGAAGCTAAAAAATACACAATAAAGCAGTGGTGCAGTGGCGCAACTGTGGGTTAACACACACAGCACCTACCACGTATGAAATAGAAACTGGGGCTTTAATTCGAGTTAAATTGTAATTTAGGGTTTATGATTGTTATTAAGGAGTATAAATATGTATTAGGACGTGGTAAACTAATAGGATATCACCATATAAAAGGATATTAGCCCCCATTAGAGTAATTTAGCATTGAGTTTGAGTATTAAGGAATTTATGTAGGAGAAAATATTGAAGAATCCATGTTTGTAATCAATATTTGATTTCATTGATTAAATCGAAGGTAATATTTATATTCACCTCTATTTTGCAATGATTTTCATATTGAATTGTGATATGAGTGTTTCTATGATGTGTAAGTAGTTTGTTTATCTTATGGACCAATAGATCATATGGTATGAATGATATACTTTGAAAATGAACAAAAAGTGAATATAAAAGTGCAATGGCTAAAATTTTTATTGATTCTAAGCGTAATGGTTTAGACATCTTGATCACATGTTTAATGAACTTAGGCTTTAACAATTATTATAGTCGTTAAAGCTTTTAATCCGGATATGATCGGTACAACCATAAAATACACAAATTAAATCGAGAGATATTTATTAATTAAGGAGGTGCGAATAGTAAACTTAGTTGGTGATGAATCCAATGGTTTGGGACCTAAAACAATGTGGAGCTTATGTTATTCACACCGATAGGTGGAGATCTAGTTTGCACATTAGAATGTTCTCCATCATGATAGTGGGTTGAAATGAATTTGAAGGAAATTTGTCTCTTCTAATTAGGCATTGCACGCAACATATTGTGATGTAAAAAGAAATACAAAACATAGTATTAATTTACCTACGTAAAGTTGTGAACTAAGATATCCTTAATAAAAGAAGTCAAGTAAAGTTAAAGTGATTTGTTAAATAGTATAATATAAAACCAATTAAAAAAGAGACTTCCTTAGCAATAGTTCAAGTTAAATAGGTAATATACAACTAGTGCAAAAACCTTTCCATAAAGATGATATCCATGGTTAACGTAAGTTTATTGCACTATTACTACAAGCTAGCCGTTATACTTGCGACATGCAATAATAGCTAGCAATAAATGTTCAGAAAATAAGTGAAAGACCATGATTAATCAACTCTCTCTCGTATAAAAATATTTTTACACTAGCTCATCTAAATACTCACATCGAAAGAACTAATAGGAAATCAAAAGCTGAACAAAAGTTATTTTTATTGAACAAGAAAAAGTTTTAACTGAAGTATAGAATGGTCACTCCATTGAGGTTCACACACCCTCTTATTTTGCTACTTCTTTCCCTTCCACCATATACGAGTACCAATTTTATTTTTTCCTTAACAAGTATTTAGTTCTTTTGGTAATGGCCACGCATGAAAAAACTTGCATTATTTTTTTATAAATACACATACATATAAAAAGGGAGGGGAAAAAGAAGAAATGATTGTATTTTTGTTACCTTGAGCAGAGAGATCTTTGTGGGACCTGAGCGTTGCGAAGACAAAAGAGGCTTAAGCGCAAAGAGAGGCTAGAGCCTAGAAATGGAGAGAGCACAAAATAGTAGAGACGGTTTGGAAGCATCGAAGCGATGCAAGGGAAGTACGAGGAAGTCAGTGTTTTAGTTCGGCAGGAGGGGTTTCGTTGAAGGAAAATGGAACAAAACAATGAAGGCAGTGTTTATCAAATGGGTTTTCGGATATTCTCTTTGTCAAATTATCCTTTTGCCCTTCATATTTATCCCTTATTTTATAAAACCAGCTGCCCTTTATGGTCTTCTCTGCAATTTTTTTTTATATTTTCATTAGTTTAAGTACACTTTAACTCAAATTGTATCTACGAAAAATACCTCAATTTTGCCTAAAGCTGGTTAAAATGCTAACGCACTCTGAAATAAGCAGACACCGCTTCTCGACCATAACTTGACCCAATTTGGCGATGAATAAATTATTATGCATGCACTAGTCACGCGACAAACAAAAATAGTATACCAACTTAGAATCTCTAGTCCTTAGTGCGTGGATTCCACCTTGGATAGCAAAATTTCCAATTAAAATTCATAGTCACTTAATTAGTCGCCTAATCAACTTTATCAAATTCTCAGATTTCACAATTTTTCATGATCAGTGGAAGGGACGTGCATCACCACCATATACTAACTAGATCCATAAAATCCTGAATGCTCCGCAGACTTTCAACGGACTAGCTTACACTCTGTGAAAGTACTTGCCCTAATTGGTAACTAGCTAATATGTCAATAATTAAACATGTTATATAGTACATTTCAAGGTGATTTTACATTTAAATGACTATATTACATGAGATTTTCTCCCACTTTTGTTATTTTAAGTAATAAATGGAATATATGAAGAAATTGAGTAAAAATGAAATATTACAAAGGAATTGATCAAGTGGAAAGAGTATGCAAGAATTATCAATAAGCGAAGGAAAAAACTTGATTTCATAGCTAGCGATTCCTGACTGATCAATATTAATATGAAAAATGATAAAAGGGAACTTACTTTAGGCAAGTCAACCCAAATATCACTACTTATGAACCCATTTATATTGCTTATTTTGAGGGATTTATTGAGTTTGAACTTAGATTTAGATTCATTAGTGCTCAACCTAACGTCAACGGTAAAGACAATAGAGACCCACAAAAACTTATAAGGGAATACCACCAGAATGTCAATGGGATGGAACTTAAAGACAACAGGTTAGAAAAAGTCAAACATAAAGCTTTTCTTGTTGTATTAAAAGATCAAGCACAAGATTGATTACTTTTATCATCCTTAAGATTCAATAACCACATGGGTTCAAATGTTAAAAGCTTTTCTAGATCAATATATGCGTGCAAGAAAAATTATTACTTACGGTAGACAAATCGAAGTTGTGAAAATGAAAGATGATAAAAATTTAAATAAATCTAGGGATAGATTTCAAAAATTAATTTTATCTTGTCCAAAACATGGATATACATAGAGAGCTGCATTAAAATGCTTCTATGAAGGACTAAATCATTTTGAATAAAGCCTGTTAGACACCGTATGTTGTGGATCATTATTCAATGTTTCGCCAACTCTTATAAGAGAAGCTATTAATAAGATGACCAAATAATTCAAATAATATGGTGGAAAGAACGATGCATCAAGAAAAAAAGTTTATGAAGGTAATAATAAAACAAGTAATTAATTTGATGAAAAAGTTGATGAATTCTCTAACATGGTTAATCTACAACTAAAAAATAGACCAAATCAAGTGAAACCATTTGTATTTTGTAATGAAGTTACACACACTACGGATGCGTGTCCTATTTTACAAGAAGATAATAAAGAAGTCAACGTGGTTATGAGCCAATATTCTGTTCCTCATCAATATAATAACATAAATTATTACATTAGAAAACCAAATTCAAATACGGTCCACAAAATCAATACTATACCACTTATAGAATGAGTGCACTAACACAACCTATACCAATTCAACAACCTCAACAAACTATTCAACCTACGCAAGAAAATCTAGAACAAAAATTATATAACTTCATGACCCAAAGTCATCAAAACTTTAAGCAAATTTCTAGAAACCAATTTAAAATTGATACGTTTATTAACATGTTGAAAATTAGTTAAGTCAAATGACCCTAAATATTAATAAGTCAAGTAATAAAACTAAAGTATCTACTTAAACTACAAATGTTACTAATCAAGTACAAGTTAATAATGCTTTATTTCGCGAAAATAAAAAACACACATATGGTAGAAAAGACACCAAAAAGAGGTAAAAAAGTAAAATACTTAATACAATAGAAGAAGAAGAAGAAGAGATGATGGTCAGTGTCATTCTCACTTGGGAATAGATGGATGAACAATTGAAATGCACACCTTTTCTTAAAAGGCTATACTCATGGTATTTAGCCAAAGTTGAAGCCTATGAAAAAACTTTAGAAAATTTTCAATTAATTAACCAAGACAAAATAAACAATATTTATGAATGGAATGAAGATATGCACTCTAATCCTACCATTCCACAAGGATTAGCAAATGCTAGAGAGGAAGAAATTAAAGAAGACATATCTGAATCTTTTAAGAAATTAGAAATTACTAAAATTTTAACGCAATCAAATCACAATGAAGTTACAAAAGAATTCCCTGAGTATAAAAATATATTTTTAGAAGAATTAAATTAAAATTTAGTACAAAATTGGTTATCCTTAATGAAAATAATGCTTGAGAAATGTTATGAACATGAATGTTTGTTATCCTCGTCACAATAAAAAATTATTATATTGAATTTGCTATGTATGATCTTGGAGCATCAATTAATGTAATATCATTTAAGCTTTATAAATCATTGGGAATAGGATCATTAAATAATATGCTTATTAATCTTACTTTAGCAGATGATACCATTATCAAACCGTATCGATTATTGGAAGATATCTTAGTATGAGAACGTTACTTAGTATTTCCAGTTAATTTCTATGTCATAGAAATGAGAGATTCAATACCATTATTAAATTTAAAATTAACAAAAAACACAACTATGACACTTATGAAGAATATGAAGAATTATTTGATAATGAAATTAATAATAATGACTTTCTAGACTTAAAATATTATGATAATTTTAATGCTAAGAATTATGCAATTAATGCGGTGATAATAGAAACTACAAAGGAGATTCCAAATAAAGAACAAGTTGAAGACACTTTAAAAGAAAAAAAAGCAACTCAAGAATGAAAAGTTAAGCAACTAGAGAATGGAAAAATCATTAACAAGACGAAAGTTTTTAGATCCTAGTATAATAGAAAAAGAAAAAGCCGGATTTAAGCCCTATAAAGCTTAATGATCCTGAAGTTATATACTTGAACATTAAAACCAAATGGGCTTGGTAATTTAGAGCTAAGACTGATACAACTTCTAATGCAAATCTCACTCCCATACATTTCTTTCTATATACTTAATTGGAGTTGGATTCACTTGCATCTGAACTATTCTTTTTATCAGATGGTACATCAATTCATCCAATAAGAGTTGTCAACAATGTACCAGTGCAAATCAACAACTACATCATACCCACAGACTTTTTGGGCGTGTCACACTTCATTAACGAAGGCACTTCTTTAATTTAAGGACGACCTTTCCTAGCCAACACTTAACCTGCTGTGGATATTCTGAACAAAACAATCTATTTGATGATTAATTATCGAGCACTCGCTTTCTAGAAATAGCAATAAAGTTGATAATCCTTAAATTTAAGTGTAGAGATACAACGTAATTCTAGAACGGTTAAGTCGAGCCAACGACAATAAATAAAAGCGTTTATGGGAGGCATCTTATATTCTATGTTTATTCTGTATTTATTTAATTTTTTTGGGAATTTAGTTTAGTTTACTATGTTTTTATTCTCACTCTTTTTGACTTACATATTGAAATTTTGTTTTGAATTTAAACACTAATGTAATTTCAATTGTGGTTGTTTTAATTATATGGCCTATGTGCAAGTTGCATTATTTACTTGCTTAGTTATTTATATGTTTGTTTATTTATTTAATTAATAAAATTATTTTGGTTAGTTAAATCTCCCACTCAAACTTCTGAAATTGTAGTGAATTCTACCTTAATAGAAGTTTTATGAATTATATATAAATCAATTATGAGATAAATTGCAAAAACTACGAATTAGGCCTACCGATTTCCGAGCGATTTGGAATAACATTGGGATTCACTGACATAATCGGAAGCGGTATGTGGAAGATTTATTAAAAATTCAGAGTCTAGTGAATTCTAAGTAATTCATCTTACAAAGGAATCACTGCTTAGATTGATGGGTCACTCACTACAAAAAAACAGCAAATCAGAAACATAATTTTCCGTCTCTGATTTGCAAAAATTCCGTCTCTAATTGCAATCAGAAATGGAACAGAGACGGAATCAATTCCGTCTCTGAAAACGTCGTCGCGGATTCGATCAGAAACGGAAAAGTGATTCCGTTTCTGATTAGAGACGGAATAGAGACGGAATAATTCCATTTCTGATTAGAGACGGATTTAGAGACGAAAATTAGAAACGGAACAGAGACGGAACAGAAATGGAATTTTATGAGAAATGGTACATTTGTAATTGCATTCCGTCTCTGATTCCGTTGCTGATTAGCAACGGATTCAGAGACGGAATTAATAAATTTATGAATTCCGTCTTTGATTTCGTTGCTAATCAGAAACGGAATCAGAGACGGAATCAAAGACGGAAATTATTTTTCGTTTCTGATTCCGTTGCTAATCAGTGACGGAATCAGAGACGGAAAGATTCCGTTTCTGATTCCTTCTCTGATTCCGTTGCTAATCAGCGACGGAATCAGAGACGGAATTCTTATTTCCGTCTCTGATTCCGTTTGTGATTTATGCATATATTCCTGGAAAATTAGAGACGGAATAGCAACGGAATTTTTGAATTGCCTTGCTAATCCGTCTCTAATTTTCCTTTTCGTTTTATTTTCAAGCATAAGCAAAATCCAATTTGTTCTCCAACCTATACCTTGAAGTTACAACCATAGGACCTCCTCCATCGCCTGCACCCCCTCCAACAACTCCTTGGGGGTGCTAACATCCCATCAAAAAGCCAAATTTGACATTCATACATCGACAATATATATCAACAAAGAATCAAAAGAGAAAAAAAAAATGTAAAAATCAAAATATGAAAAAGATTTATACATCCACGAAAAATTGTCTTGTATTACAAAAGCTCCAAATTTCTAAGTATTCATAAAAACCACCAATTATATTGGAAAGTACCACAAAAAAAAACTTACAATCCAAATTTCTAAGTATTCATAAATTCCTCATCTCTCACTTGGAAACTAGATTATGGCAGGTATTGTCACAGGGATATGGGCAATCAATGGCACTAACTCCCACTCGATCGAAGAACCAGCCACCTACTAATTGGGCCACGCTCTACCATCATGGCCCTGCACAAACAGAAAGAGCAGGAGAGGCCCTGTAAAAATAGTAGCGACGAGATCAATATAAAATCTCAAATTCTTACAGCGCTACTCTACATTTTATAAGCATACAAATGTTTCGGCAACTTGATATTATATACATCAACCATGCAGTAAATTGGGTAAGATTGAAAAAAAGTTTACCAAATTTACAAAAGATAAAGAGTTGTGGCAATATATGCAAAAATTCTTACAGCATCTAGTTCTTGCAATGCCATAATAGTCGAAGTCCTAGTTATTTGCATTTATATGGCACAAAATAAAAAAGTATATAAAGGAAGCAAAACAAATTGGTGCTATAAGATCGCAAAATCGTGGATTTATGTGAACTGCATTAGAATTCTTTCAAGCATAGTCACTAGTATTCCATTCAAAGTAAAACAAGGTCACTGGCGTTGTAATCGAATTACGTGTGACAAAAAGGCTATTACCTATTTCAATGGTTTAAGGCTTTTGTTGTTTTGTTTTTGTGTTTCACTAACAAAATAAAGAGCTTTCTTTGGTAGAAATCTGTGATTTTTCTTCAATGAGTTGAAAAATCTTTGTTTTCTTTGCTTACTTGAATGTCATTAGAAACACTAGTAAAGGTAAAGCAAGAGGAGTTGGCCCAATAAAAGAAAAAACCAACAGCTTATAACAATCCCAAAAAACCCAAAAAAAACCATGATGTATAAGACAAAAGTAAAAAAGTGAAGGACAAACCTGAATAAGAAGTATTTCATCGCGAATTCTCTGCCTTAGATCACCGTGCCCACCACGTCCAACAGTTGCCATAATCAATCTAATAATCTCTCTATGATCAGGTTAGTTGAGGTAAATTCTTTGCAGTGGCAGATTTCATGGAAATCAACGTAGGGAGTCAAACAAGGCATACCTATCAAGCAACCATAAGCAGAAGCTGAAGCTGTAAGAATGTAAAGAACAAAGACAAACTTTGGCATTCAAAAGATATCAGAGTTGAGCAACAATGAATCAATAATAAACTCATGAACCAGCCAAAAACAGACAGTGAAATATTAATTTGTACATTACCGATGATGCACATTCATGCTACATGGACAACCTAAGCATGCTTTCATCAAAAACAAACATAGAACTGAAAAATATGAACTCACTACTGGATCAGGGGCATCTGATTGCTGGCACATAACCCATGGAACCCCTGTATCTAAAGATGTAGCCATGGAGGCTGGCCATTGATGTAGGGCTTAACAGTTGCACCAAAGGCAGAATTGACGTTACCATATTCATTTTGAATCTGCTAAAAAATAGTACCATCACAAACGTTATTTAAGTTCGGCAAAAATGGAACAGGCAGCATCAGAATAAGCACAAGGCATATTCAGGAAAAAAAATGGAAACCTAGTAATCGAGGCAGCATAACAGTCATAGCAAACAGTGAATTATCACACAACTGCTTTTCGGTTTTCTCTATTTGTTCAGATCCAGCCAAGCCCAGAAGAATCAGCTTTCCAGTCTCTACTTGTAGAATTCTCAGAGAATGAGCTGTGTTTCCCAATTCAAATTCAGCTAGGAGGTATCAAATTTCGTAGGTTATAAGAATTCCCACCTATTATCCCTCACTGACTCCTGCTGAACTGTAAAGATGTAAGCACAGTGACTCCTGCTGCTCTCCATGTTCATGAGCAGAATTCCCACCTATTATCATCCAGATTCATATGAGTATGCAAAACAGTAATCCACATATAAAGAAGTTGTTTCAGTTCACCAAAAAAGTATATTAGCATAAAACATGATTGAGAAAATTAGCTAACTTCAGTTGCTCCATATACAAATACTCCCAGAACCTTGCACTATTTTATTTGTAAATAGATCTGGGCTGAAATATTGCCTTGATTGAATTCCGTCGCTAACTTTGTAATTTAGAAACGGAACTTATTCCGTTTCTAATTCCGTTTCTGAATTAGAAACGGATCTTATTTCCGTTTCTAATTCCGTTTCTGATTTGCTGTTTTTTTGTAGTGACTCCAACTTAGAACCAGCTAATTCACCTAGCGATTTCCCAGCAATTCCACTTATCACAAGTTCCTTGGGAATGATATTTCGTTTTTAAAACAAACCTACAAATCGCCACTAACACAAACTCATTCACACTACTAAACCGTTGCATCCTTTAACAAAAAATCTCAATTTCTTTCCTAGATTCAACCATCGTAAGCTCAATATCGCAGTATTTAAGTGATTCTTTTCTTAACCTAGTTTCACTCAAACAAAATTTTTTGAATTTAGGAATATTGAACCAAACTAGGTTTTAGAAAATTCGACTTAAAGCATTAAAAAGTGGTATACATGAGTTCGAAAGCTTAAATATTGAGAGATTTACTCTGAAGAAGGTTATTACACCTATCCTAGTTCATTACTTTAACAAGTTTTTGATTAGAAGTAACTGTGCAAGTTTTCAATGCTTTAAGAAATTTTTTTATTAAAATTTTTTCAATTATGTTGAATAAATGGTTTCACTGATTCCAATAGACCAGGCGTGGCGATTACATCGATTATTAGTTTGCAAATTAATAAATTTCTAAATTTTTGTATACTTAAACGCATTTGCAAATGGTTTGAAATTTGAGTTTTGAATGAGTTTGGGGGTTTCGCTATTTTGTTTTTTAATTTAATTTACTTTGTTTTTTGAAAAGACCTAAGATCTATCACACAATTGCTTTACGATGTTTAGAAAATTGATTTTAAAGTTTATATTTAAGTTAACACTTTGATGCCAATTTTATTTTAAATTTTTAATGAGTTTCAAGCTAGCTTTCCAAATGGATTTCTCCTTTTAAAATAAATTCTTGAATTTTACCAAATTATTTCCAACTAAAGTTGAGCAGTGGAGGTATAGTTAGAAGCTCACAAGAAGAGAAAAGAAAGCACCATTAATAGAGAAACCCAAACGAAAATCTAAAGTTCCTACCATACCCATTACGTTAATGGGGATTTCGATTAATAACCTCTGAACTAGATTACCAAGAGAATGCTCTCCACTTTTAAGTTTTACCGATGAGTCAGAGGAAGAGGAAGAGATTAAGGTAACACCAAGAATTCATTTCTCACCCAAATACCTAATCAAAGCTAAAGCACTTAATAAAATATAGAGCGACATAAGTAAGAATTAGAAGATTATACCAAATATGGGTTTCACCATTAATAGTGCAGTTAATAATAGGTCTAGGATCTTGAACATAATAATGGAGTGCAACCGGGGATTATTAACTAGGGACTATTATGCCAATAATGACATGGGGTTCTCGGTTAAGATAGGTTGTGATATTCTAGTGAGCGAGTTTTATGCAAATTGACACAGATACGACAATTAAATAGTAACCATAGTCTGAAGAAGACCAGTGGATAACTCACCTGCGAGACCATTCGCAATGGTTTAGAATCTACTATAGGGATGGATTTCTTTTCAATAAAGATAGGTACTCAAAACATATACAAACTAAGAATTTAAGGAAAAGTATCAAAACTTGAAGATTTTTCTTAAATGCGAGCCTACAACCCAGATTGCAAAACTATAAGGCGGTTCTTTTATATTACAAAATTCAAGGGATTGGCTATATTAGTGTTAGCAAAATATTTTATGATTCTATTACGAATGCCATGACAACAAACAGAAATAAAGATAGCCTTTTGCATTAATGATTATGGAGTTTTGCAAGTAAGACAGAGTTCTAATAAGATGTTTACCCGGATAGGACCATCACCGACGAAGTCATTGAAAACACCAAGAAAGCGTCAGGATAAGTTAACTGGGAAGATGATTCGGAGAGAAACGAGACACACAAGAGATAAACCATAGAGATAGGGAGAATATTGGAAAAGAAAAGAAGAAATTTTGAAGAGATGCAGATTGTCTCATATCATTATAGAAAAAACCAGAGACTAGAGCCACTAGTGGAGGAATTTACTGGCATGTATGCAGATGAAACGAAAATTTCCATGATGGGGTCAATCTTGCGGAACTAGATGAGAACTCTAAAACATCAAGAGTTGATGTTCAAGAACTAATGCGAGATTACTAGAACCTTCTATGGGTCCGAGCGACGCATGACAAGGAGGATGCAAGGTAGGGGACAAGGAGGATGCAAGGTAGGGGAGCTAACATTCAAGTTCCATCTACCCATCTAAGAATGCCCAACCATGTTTCTTTTTAGAAGATGCTCCGGTGGTGGGAGTGGATTACAAGTTCTATGATCATGCTACAAGCTGCCAATCTTAACAGAAAGACTAAAAAGATGGTAGTGACGATGCGGCATCTAGACTGTGCTTCTGATCTTTCATTCTTCTTTGTGTTATCTTTACCTGATTGTTATTTGTGAGGTCTTTGTTTGTAATCCTATGATAAACTCGGATTTATGTGGTGTGTGATAATTTATTATACAGTTGCTTTGGTGTGTTCACATGTTTTATACATTGGTTTGATATACTCAATTCCATCTTATGAAGCTTATCGATTTATCAATTTATTAAATTTTCAATTTCTTATCAAATTGAATCTCAAGTTAATTATTTGTTTTATTTATTTATGCTTCATGAGTTATTTTTATTGTTGTTGGAAAACTAACTCTATTTTTAAACCTTGGGGACAAGGTTTGGAATGAATTTGGGTTATTATGTGAATTGTAGTATGAAGATGCGAAGTATGGAATAAACGAGAGGTAAAATCAATTTGAACGCTGAACATTATGAATTTTTCAAGATTTTCGACAATACAGGTAGTATGTTTCCATTTCATTTCACCTTATTTAGTAAGGAATATGGAGTTATAATATAATTTGGATTTAAATGGAAGTGATATATTGTTATAACCCAAGAAACTTTTTTGATGAAAATTAATTGTTATACTCTTTTGGACTTAACCTAAATTATATATACACTAGAGTTGTTTAGAGGGAATTAATTGCTTTGTGTTGGACATTATAATGGGTGGAAGATCGAAACGATAGTGCAAGATAATAAGATATATTTCTAAGATTCTTGTTATACAAAGGTTATTGACCAAGTATTTTATTGTTTAGATGTCTAAGGTGAATTGGTGATTTAAATCTAATATTGAAGTGGCTTTTCGAAGGTTTTAAATTTAGTAGTTCGAAGTTTTCACTAAGTGTAATGTGGTTTTATTGCATGAAGTTAATGTATTTTTGTATTCAAAAGGGTCATCTCAATAAAATTAGAACGTGGCTTTTTCAGCTGTAAAAGGAGAATTAATGGCTTGCTAAAAGTTGTTTACTTACTTATGATTAGAGTTTAATGATAAATGGTACTATGTAAAGTATGTTCATAACTATATGATCAAAGGAACATGTTCGGATGAAAAATGGATAAATGTTTCATTGTTCTTAATGTTTGTTTTGATCTTTATTTATTATTCAATTGAATTGATTTTGAATATTAGTGAATTTGAATTGTGATAGTAAAGTTAGTTTAATTAGTTTAATTAGTCATTATATTATATTATAGATTGGATTAGTAATTTTTAATTCTCTTTTTAATTAAATTAATTAAATTAATTAAATTAAAGTTAAAAATAATAAAAACCATTCAAAGACCTATTTCCTGGAGAAGTTTGACAAATCCTTTTGGAGATGATCCCACTTATCACTAATACTAATAATAAGGATATACGAAAAACGTATTGTACATGCTCGACATGTGTCATTAGCATGAGTTGTTACCCTCCTTATACTCCAAAATCACAAGAGCACATCGATTGCCAACAGACAATGCTCTATTTGTCACCTAACATAACCCACTTACCGAGCAGCAGTAAGAATACTTACAAAGATCTCCTACACCTACATATGCATTGGCCACTACAAATGATGAATGTGATTAATCTAATCTCGTGTAAGTATTAGATTTATAATCAATGCAATCAAAGTAACATAATCGTATAAATAAGGTTATTAATTCCATAAACAAAACATTTTTAAATCAAGTTTGCAACCATTAAAAACCCTCAATCCAAGAGGACTTAGTGATTACAACTCATACAAGCAAATGAAAATACGAAAACAAACTATATTGTACCATTAATGCAAATGAATAAGTCCATAACTTTCCTTTAAAACGTAGATTTGAGAACAAAATGTAATCGATAAAAAAGTTTCGTTCTCCTTTCGAAAATCTTAACCCTAACTATTTATAGGGAAACAAAACAAATTGAACTAGATCGTGGAAATCTTACAAATTTACAAAATTCGGAATTGAGAATCTTTTGATTTTTCCTACGTCTTATGTATGAAACTTTAAGGTGATGGGAATCACTGAGGAGGTGCTAAGACACACTATTTTCCATTTGATTGCATACTGATACTTATCCAGTGCTGCGACAGCTCCATATAAACAATCCTAAGGTGATGAGAAGGCGCTAGGATATCTTTTGGAATTCGTGCTTTGGTTTTCACCTAGTTCTTCACAAGGCTTCATCCTTAACATTCGCAATGAGTTTCTTCCAACATGGTCAAGTCTTGTCCAGCAATTCTTTGGCTATTTCTCCACAACTAAAAGTACTGGGATCTAAGTCAATGGGAATACCTAGTTGAGGCTAAGCATAAATCCTAGTTGCAGCTAGGTTAGGAAGTCCTAATATGTAATTAGGCATTCTAAGCATGCATGCTTAGGTTGTAACACTTAATCACAATTTAAGTGGAGATTTGAAAACTATAACCGGGGTGGTTAGGCAGTATATGTAGCTCGGTTGGATCGAACCACTATAAATAGCCTATCTCCATCTCCTCTACCCTTTCACTTTTGCATTGCATTCATATTTGTGCTTGCATGAGCATATAATATTGTTAGATATTGAAATTTATAAAATGGCGATAACTTCTCTATATAACCAATTCACCCCCCTCTTGGGTATTTGCTCAAAGCGGGTTATTGCTCAAAGTGTTACTAACGTATCTTTAAGTTTTCTCTTGTAAGGATGCAATCAATAGATCCTGCTCGCTTTAGGGAAGGCAACTCATCATCTAAGCCTCCCTACTTTGATGGGACTAATTATGCTCATTGGAAAGTGAGAATGAAATTCAACATGAGAGCTTAAAGTAGAACATTGTGGGACTCTATCAAGGATGGCTTCACGGCACCGGATAAAGCAGGAAAAGATTTTACTCCCGATGAGATAAAACTTTAGCTTAATAATGATCAAGCTACGAACCACTTGCTTTGTGCACTTCGTTAGAATGAATTTAACCAAGTAAGTGCATGTGAAACAAAAAAGGAAGTATAGGAGAAGCTTGAGGTACACTATGAGGGTATAACTCAAGTGAAGAAAACAAAATTGCGGATTCTCGAAGAGCATTATGAAACCTTCCGAGTTGAATCCAAGGAAGGCATAGCTAAATGAAATGAAGAATCTTGAAAAACATTATGATCAAGAGAATTAAGTATAGAAGTTCCTTATAGGACTACCTGAGGAATGGGATGCAAATAATATGCAATCCAATCGGCACAAAATCTCAAGTATTACACCTTTCATACTCTATGTGGAGAGTTGATGGCGCGTGAATTTGAACAAAAGGACCATATTAGAATGGAATCACATGGAGGCGCATCAAAGAAAGATACAAAGAAGGAAACATCTTTAAAAGCAAATGACTTAACGGCTAAGTTGAAAGCTCCATATCCATCGGTTTATATCGATATTGATCGACCATGCAATGATAGTGAGCTTCAAGAAGAAGCGACAATGCTCACCAAAAAGTTCAATAAAGCTATATAGAAGCGCGATAAGTATAAAAAAAATTCAAAAGCGAAAGCAAGGGAGTGAAGTTATGCGAGACTATTTGCTTTGGATATGATAAATTGGGCCACATCAAGGCAAATGGTATGACCAAGAAGTTCTTGGACAAGAAGAAGGGGAAGAAAAGTTTTAGGGCCACATGGGATGATTCATCTTCATCTAGCTGTGACTTTGAGTCGAAAAATGAGAAAGCTATTCTTTGTCTTATGGCACAAAGTGAGGTAAATTCAAATATTTTGAATTTTGATGATGTTGATGATTTAGATGATGTCCATAGTATTAATGAGCTTAGGAAAAAATAGCTTGACCCTGGCAATACGCGAGATTAAGTCACAAAATGAGACCATTAGCGATCTCCAAAGTTACTTAAATGAAGTCTTAAACAAGAGCGATGTCTTAGTTAAGGAGGTAGAGGACTTCACTAACACGGTAACTAAGTTCATCAATGGAAATAAAAAGTTCGACATGATGTTGGGAGCACAACGACGTGCACCAAACAAAAGAGGCATATTTTATGGAGCAAATTTATTGAGCTACAAGAAACTAATAAATGATGTTCATAAATGCTTAAAATCCCATCGGTCTGATAGGGTTGGGAAATGTGCCCTACAAAATACCAAAATGAGTAGACTAGCATGGGTAGATAAGAATGTTTTGCATACTAACTCTCTCAAACCCAAGGGAGTTTGGGTACCAAAATCTAGTATTTTTCATGTGATGTAGGTTGCGAGGAGGAGCATCCCATGGTACTTGGATAGTGGGTGCTCAAGGCACTTGACCGGTAATGCAAGTCAATTGATTGAGCTTAAACATCATAATAGTGGGAAGGTTACTTTTGGCGACAACAAAAAAAGAGAAGTAATTGGTCTTAGCACCGTGGGTAATGACTTCTTATCCATAACTAATGTACATTTTACTGAAGGGTTGAAGCATAACTTACTTACCATTAGTCAACAATGTGATAAAAGTTTTCATGTGATGTTTGAATCGTCAAAGTGCATAGTTAGAAATAAAAAGCATGAAATCATTTTTGTATCATGTAGATATAAAAATGTTTATGCTATAAACTTTAATGAGATGCATATTCAAAATATTTCATGCTTAAGTGCTCAAATTGAATGTGATGCGTAGTTGTGGCACCGTAAGCTAGGACATTCCAACATGGGGAACTTGTCAAAATTGTCTAATCATGACTAGTTAAAGGGATTCCCAAATGCACATTTAGGAAAAATAGGGAATGTCAGCCATGCATTCTCAGCAAATAAGTGAAATCGTCCATTAAGACGAACGTAACTGGTAATGTAACCAATGCCTTGGATCTAGTCCACATGGACTAGTTTGGCCCTACCCAAACCCAAAGTCTAGGTGGCAAATCATATTGTTTTGTACTTGTTGATGATTTTACCAGATATACATGGGTTTATTTTTTAGCACATAAACTTGATATGTTTGAATTGTTTGTTAAATTTTGTGCATTGGTAGAAAATGAGAAGTGTTACAAAATCACTATCATTAGGAGCAATAGAGGTGGTGAGTTTTTCAACAAAAATCTCAAAGATTTTTGTTCAAGTCAAGGGTAAACTTTCTTTTCCTAGAAAACCGCAATAAAATGGTATGGTGAGAGAAAGAATCAAACCTTTCAAGAAACGTGTCGAACTACGTTAAATGTGTATCACATAGCTAAAAACTTTTAGGTCGAAGCCATTAACACGACATATTATGTTTTAAATAGAACAAATGTTTGCAAGAAAGTGAACAAAACTCCTTATGAGCTGTGGAAAGGCCGAAAGCCTAACATTGGTTATTTCTAGTGTTTGGATGCACATTCTATGTCTTGAATAACAAGAATCATTTAGAAAAATCCGATTCAAAGTTAAGTGTCTATAAATTTCTAGGATATTCCATGCACGACAAGGCATATATAGTCTTCAACAGATCATCTAAGACCATAGAGGATTCCATTCATATTAAATTTGATGAGATGTGTCCTAAAATGAGATTGGATCATGCCTTGGAACAAATGAGACTTGATGATGATGATGATGATGAAGTCATTCAATCTAAAGATTTAAACGGTAAGGAATAAGAAGTTAGGGTAGAACCCGAATCGAGTGCACCTAAGAACTGTAAACTTATTGTAGGACATCATTCTCAACAAATCTTAGGTGGCCTAAGTAAAGGAGTATCCACTAAGTCTTCACTAAACCGTGATGAAGGGCACATAGCCTTTGTATCACAAGCCAAGGCTACTAAGTTAGATGAAGCTTTAGGAGATGAGTATTGGATCATAGCCATGCAAGAGGAGTTAGGACACTTTGAATGGAACAAAGTGTGGAACCTAGTCCTTAGACCTAGAAACCATACAATAATAGGAACCAAATAAATTTTTAGGAACAAAAATAATTAAATGGGTGATATAGTGAGAAATAATGCTAGGTTGGTCGCACAAAGGTATAATCAAAAAGAAGGAATTGATTATGAAGAAGCATTTGCACCCGTAGCAAGACTATAAGACATTCAAATGTTGCTTGCTTATGTTTGTTATAATGATTTTATACTATACTAAATGGATGTTAAAAATGCATTCTTGAATGGTTTTATCAATGAAGAGCTATAAGTAGAACAACCGTCAGGTTTTGAAGATAATGATTCTCCAAATAATGTTAATCGTCTTCAAAAAGCTTTGCATGGGCTTAGACAAACATCTTGAGCATGGTATGATAGGTTAAGTGCATTTCTTCTTAACAAGAGGTTTAAGAAATGAACATTTGATCTTACCTTTTTTATTTTAATCAAAAATGATAATATGCTACTAGTTGAAATCTATATGGATGATATCATTTTTGGGTCATCGAACAAGTATCTATGTGAAGCATTTTCTTCTTTAATGACATATGAGTATGAAGTGAGCATGATGGGTGAACTAACACACTTTTTAGGTTTGCAAATCAAGAAATCTATGCATGGTATTTTTGTAAATCAAGCTAAGTATATGTGGGACATGCTTAGGAAATTCATATTTGAAAATTTGAAAGCATGCGACACTCCTAGTAGTTCAACCGTAAAAATGGACTAGGATCCTCAAGGTAAACCTATAGATCCTAAGCTATATAGAGGAATGATAAGAAGCCTACTCTACTTGACCACTAGTAGACCAAACATTATGTTTAGCATATGTTTATTTTCTAGGTTTCAATCCAAGCTGAAAACGTCACACTTAAAATGTGTCAAACGCATATTTAGATATCTAAGTGGCACATAAAACTTAGGCTTATGGTTCAACAAAGCTTCCAACTTTGATCTTCGAGACTTTGTTAATTCAAAAACTATGCGGGTAGCCTAGTAGAGTGAAAAGAACATCGGGATTTTGTCACTTGCTAGGAAACTTATTGATTTCATGGTTTAGTAAAAAGTAAAATTCTGTTGCGTTGTCGACCGCCGAAGCCAAATATGTGGCTGCCAGAAGTTGTTTGCTCAAGTTCTATACATGAAGCAACAACTTGAGGATTATCAAACCCATTATTGTTGTGCTGAAATTTATCGTGATAGTACAAGTGCAATCAACATCATTAAGAACTCGGTGTTACATTCGCGCACAAAGCACATTGAAATTAGACATCATTTTCTTCGTGATCATGTGAAAAAGGGACGTTAAATTGACACATGTATCCATTGAGGACCAATTTGCGGATAGTTTCACCAAACCATTGCCTAGAGACCAATTTTCCAAAATTAGGCAAGATTTGGGCATGATTTGTGAGTCTGACCTTTAGAGTAGGTCTTGGGAAATACACGTGTGACCAACATGCATCTAGAGGAACTTCTGATGTGTATATCACGTTAGAGGAGTTGTTGGTAGGCATTCTTTCGAGGAAAGGGAGCAAGAAGTACTTCATAGTGCTTGACATGAACATTTTCAAGGCATTGATGACACACGAAAAGATTAGTCTCCCACATATTATCATTGCACATATGACCATATTTGCTGGTACTAATCGACACTTGCCCTATGCTAACTTATTCTTTAAGAAGGCGGGAGTTGGTCTTACCGCGAGTGGCCAATCTCTCGATACGAGAGAGACGGTTGGATATAACACTCGACACAAGATGAAGTACCCCTAAATTCATGTGGAGAGGAGGTGGATAAGGGAAGTCGACATTCCACAGGGAGTGCAGTATAGGGGATACGAGGATTTAGATCCTTTTGATCCGGGCGAGCCTTTCGATGTCCGTGATTACTCGATTATAGCTTCACCCATCATCATAGCATGTTGGTGCAGACGAGGATCACGGTGTCACTCCGGGCAAATAGGAGGTTTATTAGCAGATTCCAGCTCCACCTGCACCTTTGCCGATCCTTTTCGCCATTCCCACATGAATGTATACCTCATACTTACTGCAGGATGGCATTTCCACCAGACTTGCCTCCGTATAATGCATATCTCTCTGCTCAGTTTTGGAATATTGTGCGAGTTCATGATCTAGCACTATGTTCGCCTTCATCGCATTGAGCCTCATTTGCGCTCACCTCCACCATTGAGGGAAGACGATCCATCTCGCCCTAGTCGTTCCTTTTAAAGGAGACGAGATTCATGTCTTTAGGGGAGTGCCATATGCATGTTTCTAGGGGGAGCCTCAGAAGAGTTCATTTTGTTACTTTTTTGAAACTCTCAAATTCACTTCTACTTGCATTACACTGTGTCATTACATTTGATTTTATGAAATTATATGTATGACATGTTCTTTTACTTATCTATGAGTGATTCTATATGAGTATATGGCATTTCTATTGGTATTTCATTAGTTTAGTTGCTTATGGATGTTATACTTTCTCTATTTCATCTCTTTATCAAAATGGAAGTCCCATTAATGATTTATTATTTATGTTTCTTGCTATTTTATAACAAGGAGGAGTTCTATTGATGCAGATTAATAGGGAGAGTCATTCTTATTATGGGGGACAAATATTAATGCCCCGCTTTTTTATGTACTCATAAGGGGGAGGGAAATATCGATTTTGAACTTGCAAACCTTCACGTTATGCTCTTATTATTAATTCTTTGATATTATTGACAATATTAATTGATATTAATTGGATATAAATTTGTATCAAGCATGAATGTTATTGATATGCACTCAATATATATATTGCTTGTTTCTCAAGTTCACATTGTTTGTTGTCATCAACAAGAGGGAGATTGTTGGACCAAGTGTTTGTTACTTATACACCAACCGAAATTTTAATGGCAACAAACAAAGTGAAAGTATTCTAACATTGTGCTTAAATGTTTTCAGATCATTAAAGTATGAAAGGACTGAACAACAAACAAAGTGAAAGTTGAAGTTTTGCTCAAAGTTCAAGTCAAGTAAAGTGAAAGTTGAATCTTTGATCAAAGTTCAAGTCAAGCAAGTGAAATGAAGCCGCTCAAAACTCGGCTCATACTAAGACACAAGGATCAGAATGTCAAACTCATCAATTGTAAAACTCATGTAAAATATGTAAGTTTCATTCTTGCAAGCCAAATGCATTAGCATCATGCATATCATGAATTTTAGATTTTCAAGCACTTAAAGTCATGAAATCTATGATTTACAAATCTATAAGTTTCATAATGTTTTAAATCATCCAAACATGTTTTACAACATGTATTTAAGGTGTATAAACCTTTCAGTATATTTTTCAGTGCACTGAAAGTCGTTAGGACGGTTTTTATGTGTTCATTAAAAATATTTATAGAAAAAACCCCTATATGTTTCATGAAATCAAGAAATTCAATTTCTGGAGTTTGTGAAAAAATCCGGGTTGTCCAAACACATCTAATAAACCTTATTAAACTTGTAAGAGGTGTTTTCAAAGGTTGAGAAAAGTCCCATGTAGTTTGGTGTGTCGATTGAACTAAATAGAACTGAATTTATTTTAAGGCCCTTGCAACCCATAGCGCTACACTCTCTGGAAAGTGTGCTATACATACACATAGCGCCATACAAAAAGAATAGCGTGTTATCTATCATCTGACATAAATTTTGGCAGATTGCATCTCCACCTTTAATTTAAATTTAGGTGTAAATCTCTACCCTTCATGACGTATAATGGTCTCAAGCCTATTTAAAACACTAGAGAACCAAATCAAAATAACAAGAACACAAAGAACACAACTACTACTTCTCATACTCTCAAAATCCATGTTTCTACTCACATTATGCTTGATTTTTCAATTGCATTCATTTCGATAATCTTGTAGTCGTTATCTCATTGATTTCAGAGACATCCAAAAAGTTTTCCGAAGCTTACAACTCACACTCCAAACCCATTTTTAGATTACACTATCGGGGTTGTAAGATTTTATGATCTCCGACTCTATTTATGCTTAATCTAAAGTTCATGAGTACAGTATTCGTTGGAAATCATTCGGTATGTTTTGATACATACAAGCCTAGGGTTTCTTGTTCCTAAAATTTATTTACACAATTAGGGTTGTAGTGAGGTCTTACCATCTCAAAATTCATATCATTAAGCCATTTATCTGCATCAGAGCTAGCCACAGCCTCTTGATAATTAGTAGGCTCATTTAAATTTCTTTTCCATAAGGAAACGATTCTGAGCAATAAACACTTTGTTCTCACTGGGATTACAAAAGTAGTGTATGTTGGGTTTTGGGGTTCATACGCAGCGGAAATTACAAAACAATTTTGACAAAAACCCCAACAGGATCCGAATCTAATTCCATTAAAAACGTTTAAACCATGAAAAACTTAATCATACCTCAGTCGCAATATACCTTTCTGAAGGTTGATCGATCTTTAAGGCGCTGCCAAAGACGAACGCCCTCTTCCGGTTGTCCACACACGAACGACGACCGAGATTCGAAGTGCTAGCTTCGAGAGAATACCAAATCCTTTTGTTCCTCTCCAAAACGATCCAGAGCATACCAAAAACCCTAAGTCGTTTCTAAAACGAAAATAGAGTTTCGGCCTATTAATCTTTCGTGTGTGTTCTAACTTAAATCGTCTATTTATACAACCCTTGTATATAGACGGTTAAGTAAATTACACATATACCCTTACTTAAAGAAGTATAAGTGTAATACACCACAAGGACGTTTCTGTCATGAATTTTATCACATAAAATTCGTTTTTCTGAATCATCTTAAAATCTCGCAAAACCATTCTTAGTGTGCGACCCAATAGGCTCATACAACGTTGGCAATGTACCAAAACACATTTTGGTATACAAGTCATAAGCAGTCTCTAGCAAGACATTATGACTACCCGAGTTGTACGAATATCAAATCGATACAACCTAATCAATAGTGTATATAACATCCTTTTGTCACACGATATCCTTTTGATCAAACAAAAGGCATGGAATTGTCATCTAACATGTTTAATCGTACTAGTCTCGATCTCTAGGTAGACTGAAAACATCCAAGTGACATTGATCAATATCTATTCACTTAGACTAGGACATTTAACAGTCTAACACATCGAGGGATCCACTGGATATCTCTCTTCATATGAGAGGGACAAATTTTATCTTGATTACACAACTTCATCACATTGCTCACATAGTAAACAATCACAACCTTTATAATCGTCCGGTTAAAGACAACGTTTGATAGTGTCAAATCACTATGTTCGTAATGTTGAAGTCTCTGGTAATCTCAAGTCAGAGGACTGAAAAATATACCTATCATGATAAACAACTATGACTTAATCCATGTGATGTTCTCATAGCGGGTCGATCCAATACTTTGTTCCCTAATAAGTACTCGTGATCTTGATTTGTATCCATATACGTATAATCATCATATGATCATCAATCAAGACTCACACTAGTCTTAATTCATTATAGTTCCCAGTATAATGATCGACTAGGGACATTTAGGATATTTCTGTAAATACCCATGGATCTTATTATAATGTAAACATGCAAATTAATTATAATAAAAAGCAAATGAAATCCTCTATTTTATTAACTAAAAGTATTCATAAAGACATTTAATGGATTGACCTAGGGCACATGCTCCAACATCTCCCACTTGCACTAGGGCCAATCATATATGTATCTAATGCCTAATGATCTAACATGACCATCATGTTTTGCTTGTGGAAGAGCTTTTGTCAATGGATCCACAACATTGTCTTCAGTAGGTACTCTGCAAATCTTTACGTCTCCCCTCTCAATAATTTCTCTGATGAGATGAAAACGCTTGAGTATATGTTTGGATCTATGGTGTGATCTAGGTTCCTTGGCCTGTGCTATTGCCCCGTTATTGTCACAATACAAACAAACAGGGTTAGCAATACTTGGAACCACATCTAGTTCAGAAATGAACTTTTGATCCAAATCGCCTCCTTTCTTTGCATCGACGACGCCGCAATATACTCGGCTTTCGTTGTCGAATCTTCTACGAGTCTCTTGCTTCTTGAACTTTTCCACTTCTCTTGCACCCCCATTCAAAGTAAACACATATCCAGATTGTGATCTAAAATCATCTATATCAGTTTGAAAACATGCATCTGTGTAACATATGATACATCAGGATCTGACTGATATCTGCTTGTAGTGCTCAAAACATATGATACATCAGGTCGAGTGCATAGCATGGCATACATGATAGATCCAATAGTCGATGCATATGGAATCTTATTCATAAGGTCTCGCTCATCATTTGTCCTAGGACATTGATTCTTGTTGAGACTTACGCCATGAGACATTGGCAACAATCCTCTTTTAGAGTATTGCAAACTGAACCTATTCAACACCTTGTCTATGTAAGCACTCTGACTTAGACTGATTATCCTCTTAGATCTATCCCTATAGATCCTTATCCCTAGGATATAGGCTGCATCTCCTAAGTCTTTCATTGAGAAACACTTTCTTAACCAAGACTTGACACTCTGCAATGTTGGGATGTCATTTCCAATGAGTAATATATCATCAACATACAGTACCAGAAAAACTACACTCCCACTGAACTTCTTGTATACACAAGGCTCATCTTCATTCTTAATAAAACCAAAATCCTTAATTGCTTCATCAAAACGAAGATTCCAACTCCGAGAAGCTTGCTTTAATCCATAAATGGATCTTTGAAGCTTGCATACCTTCCTAGAATTCTCAGGATGTACAAAACCTTCATGTTGTGTCATATACACGTCCTCAAGTAGCTTTCCATTAAGAAATGTTGTTTTTACATCCATTTGCCATATCTCATAGTCATAATATGCTGCAATGGCAATTAAAATTTTTATGGATTTAAGCATGGCTACTGGCGAAAACAGTTCATCATAATCAACACCTTGAGTTTGCCTGAAACCTTTCGGTACAAGTCTTGCTTTAAAAGTATGCACATTGCCATCCATGTCAGTTTTCTTCTTGAAAACCCATTTACATCCAATGGTCTTACCACCTTCATGTAAGTCAACCAAGTTCCAAACTTGGTTATCATACATGGATTGCATCTCAGAGTTCATGGCACTTAGCCATTTATCTGAGTCTAGTCCAGACATAGCCTCTAATAAGTGGTGGGCTCATTTTGATCCATAAGCAACACATCACGACTATCAGTTATGAGAAATCCGAATCTCTCTGGCTCATGTCTTACCCTACCAGATTTACGTGGGCTTTGTGTCACTTGCGGAGGTTCAACTGGTTCAGAACGTTGTTGAACTTCCAGTAGCGGTTCAGTGTTTCTCTGTGATTCTTGAACTTCTTCAAGATTTATCTCTCTCCCACTAGTGTCTTTTGAAATAAACTATTTTCCATAAAGGCACCATACCGAGCAACAAACATTTTGTTCTCAACGAGATTGTAAAAGTAATATCCTTTTGTTTCTTTAGGATACCCCACAAATAAACACTTCTCGGATTTAGGTGCTTGTTTTTCTGAGACTTGTCGATTTACGTAAGCCTCACAACCCCAAATCTTAAGAAAAGACAAATTAGGTCTCTTCCCGTACCATATCTCATATGGTGTTTTATCAACCGCTTTAGAAGGAACTCGATTTAGAGTGAAAGCTGCAGTTTGTAATGCATAACCCCAAAAGGATAATGGAAGATCTTCATGACTCATCATAGATCGAACTATTTCTAATAAGGTTCAATTTCTCTTTTTCAGAAACTCCATTACATTGTGGAGTTGCTGGTGGAGTCAATTAGGAGACAATCCCACATTTTCTAGGATGATCATCAAATTCTTGGCTTAAATATTCACCACCTCGATCTGATAGAAGTGTTTTGATAGTTTTACCAAGTTGATTCCGCACTTCATTTTGAAATGTTCGAAACATCTCAAATGATTCAGCTTTATGTTTCATAAGATATACATAACCATATCTGCTGAAATCATCAGTAAATGTAATGAAGTACTGATAACCTCCTCTAGCCATTGTGTTTATACGACCGCATACATCAGTATGTATTAGACCCAATAAATCACTTGCCCTTTCACTTTGTCCAGTAAAGGGACTTTTAGTCATCTTGCCTAGTAAACAAGATACGCATGTTTCATATGTTTCTAAATCAAATGAATCTAGAAGCCCATCTTTATGGAGCTTCGTTATGCGTTTCTCGTTTATGTGTCCGAGATGACAATGCCAAAGATAGGTTTGATTATAGAAATGACAATTTTCATCCTTTTCTTTTGGGTGTTTTGAATCAGGAACAGGCTGGGGCTTGACTTGTTTCATAGGCTTTGCGAGAGGTGCAACAACAGCCTTGGCACCTCTAGCCTTGCCTTTGCCTTTCTTCTTCATTCCCTTTCCCTTTTGGACCATCAACACATTACTAGAGGTTCTTGATATTTTGTTCGGCGGTTTTGAGCATCAACCGTAACTCTGAAATTGATTTCTCCATGTTATTCATATTGTAGTTCATCACAAATTGTGAGTAACTTTTTGGTAATGAATTTAGGATCAAATCCGTAGCCAACTCTTGGCTTATGAGAAATCTGAGTCTATCAAGCTGGTCAACATAGCCCTTCATCTTCAGAACATGAGGACTAACTGACGCACCCTCGGTCATTTTGCAAGAATGTAAGTTTTTGACTGTCTCGAACCTTTCTTGCCTAGCTTGCTGTTGGAACATTTCCTTCAGCGTTATAGTCATGTCGTAGGCTTCCATTAGTTCCATGTCCTTCTGAAGTTCAGGAACCATAGTTTCCAGCATAATACATGCAACATCAGTAGAATCGTTTATATGTTTATTATGCGCATCTTTCACAGCTTTCGTAGCATTGGCTGGTGGGTCCTCAGGGATTGGAGCATCCAGGACATACAACTTGTGTTCATGCTTAAGAACAATTCTCAAGTTTCTGAACCAGTTAAGAAAGTTAGTCCCAGATAGCTTATCCTTCTCAAGGATGGATCGTAGTGACATGAGATTATTGTTACTTGAAGAGGCCATTGATCTACAATACAGATTATGCAAAGTTTATTTTAGTATAGAGGAATAGACTCCCACTAAATTAACAACCCTCATAAAACGTATTGTTTATTTAGAGGACTAAAATCCATATTTCACCTAATTCTGTGACAGCTATGGCATGAAACACAGAACTAGATTATTTAGGTAGGTAATAGTTACCAATTACATCTTATGTAATTTTTAGATCCTTTTATGAGATACGGGACATCTTATGTCTTAGCATGTTTTTATATCATCATTCGCCTAAAGCTCAAAACTATTTTGATGGCTTTATTAAGTCGGACCATTTTAAACATTAAGGTAACTCTTACCCAACTCGTCTCACCAAGATAACACAATACACCCAGCTATGGCTGAAACTATATTAGTGTGATCGAGGCCTTGACAAGTGTTTAAAATGGATGGCACGAGACTTAAAATTTAATAGAGGGATTTTATTCAGTTTTAGTGATTTTATGTAAACAATGAAATATAATATATTTTATTGATTTGTTCAATCACTAAACAATTTGAAATTTTTTTTTTTATACTGATCACTAATAAAAGAATTTCCGTGCTATGATTAGTTAAACGGCGGTCCTGTTGGCCGTTCAATGAACAATGGTAATACGAGGCGCGCCCCTTTTTTTTTTTTTTTTTTTTTTTTTTTTTTTTTTTAGAAAATGAATCTCGATTCCGAAAATTAAAATTCGCTATAGAAAATCATAATTTTTGCTGATTTTATTATCATAAATTAACCCCTTATTTTATCCGAAATTAAGTCAATTAAAACATTTTAATTAACCCGGGCCCACATCTAACTAATCATCTTATCCTAATCCAATTAGGATTTAAGATATTTGAATCCTAGTATATCACAAATAACAAGATTCTTGATATTTATCTCCTATTCTAATTTGTTATCTATCTTTATCAAATAGATACTTCATAACAAAATAGATACAACAAGATAAATAATTAATTTCGAAAATTAATTATTTATTTTGGATTTAAGATATTTGAATCCTAGTATATCACCAATAACAAGATTCTTGATATTTATATCTTATTCTAATTTGTTATCTATCTTTATCAAATAGAAACTTCATAACAAAATAGATATAACAAGATAAATAAATAATTTCGAAAATTAATTATTTAATTTGGATTTAAGATATTTGAATCCTAGTATATCACCAATAACACGATTCTTGATATTTATCTCATATTCTTATTTGTTATCTATCTTTATAAAATAGAAACTTCATAACAAAATAGATATAACAAGATAAATAAATAATTTCGAAAATTAATTATTTATAAATAAATAATTTCGAAAATTAATTATTCGCAATTTCGGTCCTCATCCAAATAATCACAAACATGTAATTGAATCATGAACTACTATCACAAACCTATTGGTGTCATGGATCATAGAACACGAAACTCAATTCATTAAAATTATTCAAATTAACCTAACATGGTTACTATCATGTACGAAACAAAATTCAATTAAATCACAAATATATGTATCATATACACAAAACATGATAATAAATCTCACAGAAAACTTATGTATATCACATATACACCAACTATTAACATGTTTTCAATCATATATCATGTATATATCAAAAGTAAACATGCAATGAATTTAATGGAATCGAACTCGAAGGCTCTGATACCACTGTTGGGTTTTGGGGTTCATACGCAGCGGAAATTACAAAACAATTTTGACGAAAACTCCAACAGGATCCGAATCTAATTCCATTGAAAACGTTTAAACCATGAAAAACTTAATCATACCTCAGTCGCAATATACCTTTCTGAAGGTTGATCGATCTCTAAGGCGCTGCCAATGACGAACGCCCTCTACCAGTAGTCCACACACGAACGGCGGCCGAGATTCGAAGTGCTAGCTTCGAGAGAATACCAAATCCTTTTGTTCCTCTCCAAAACGATCCAGAGAAAACCAAAAACCCTAAGTCGTTTCTAAAACGAAAATAGATTTTGGGCCTATTAATCTTTCGTGTGTGTGTTCTAAGTTAAAGCGGCTATTTATACAACCCTCGTATATAGACGCTTAAGTAAATTACACATATACCCTTACTTAAAGAAGTATAAGTGTAATACACAATAAAGGACGTTTCTGTCATGAATTTTATCAAATAAAATTTATTTTTCTGAATCATCTTAAAATCTCGCAAAACCATTCTTAGTTTGCGACCCAATAGGCTCATACAACGTTGGCAGTGTACCAAAATACATTTTGGTATACAAGTCATAAGCAGTCTCTAGCAAGACATTATGACTACCCAAGTTGTACGAATATCAAATCGATACAACCTAATCAATAGTGTATATAACGTCCTTTTGTCACATGATATCCTTTTGATCAAACATAAGGCATGGAATTGTCATCCAACATGTTTAATCGTACTAGTCTCGATCTCTAGGTAGACTGAAAACATCCAAGTGACATTGATCAATATCAATTCACTTAGACTAGGCCTTTTAACAGTCTAACACATCGAGGGATCCACCGGATATCTCTCTTTATATGAGAGGGACAAATTCTATCTTGATTACACTACTTCATCACATTTCTCACATAGTAACCAATCACAACCTTTACAATTGTCCGGTTAAAGACAACGTTTGATAGTGTCAAATCACTATGTTCCTAATGTTGAAGTCTCTGGTAATCTCAAGTCAGAGGACCGAAAAATATACCTATCATGATAAACAACTATGACTTAATCCATGTGATGTGCTCATAGCTGGTCGATCCAATACTTTGTTCTCTAACAAGTACTCGTGATCTTGATTTGTATCCATATACGTATAATCATCATATGATCATCAATCAAGACTCACACTAGTCTTAATTCATTATAGTTCCCAGTATAATGATCGATTAGGGACATTAAGGATATTTCCGTAAATACCCATGGATCTTATTATAATGTAAACATGCAAATTAATTATAATAAACAAGAAATGAAATCCTCTATTTTATTAACTAAAAGTATTCATAAAGACAACTATGGATTGACCTAGGGCACATGCCCTAACAGTGTACTCTAGTTTCTTTTGGATAACTAACAAATATACACTTTATAGATTTGGCTGATAATGTTTCTGAGATTTTTCGTCCTACAAAAACCTCACAGGCTCAAATAGAAAGGAAAGACAAACTTGGTCTTTTTCCAAACCACATATCATATGTTATTTTATCAATCGCTTTAGAAGGAATGGAATTAATGTAAATGCGGTAGTAACCCTAATGGAAATAGGAAGAAATGCCTGATTCATCATAGATCAATCTGTTTTCAATAAAGTCTGATTTTTCCTCACTGAAATACCATTCCATTGTGGAGTTGCAAGATAATTTGTGTATATGATAACCCAAAAGTTTCTAATATGATCATCAAACTCTTAGTTCAAATATTCACCATCCTGATCTAATCGAAGTGCTTTAATAGTTTTACCAATTTTGAATTTTCACTTCCTTCTGAAATGTTCGAAATATCTCAAAAGATGCACTTTTATGTTTAATTAGATACAACTAACCATATCTATTGAAATCAACAGTGAAGGTAATGAAGTACTAATAACCACCTCTAGTAGTTGTGTTTAAAGGACTGCATACATCATTATGTATTAGACCTAATAAATCATTTGTCCTTTCACTATTTGATCACGTGTCGTGCGTGCCAAATATAACCCGCGATCGAGTTACCAACCACAAGGGTGTTGTGGTAGTAAATACGGGGTCGAATCCACATGACTTGAGTTTACTCCAAGTTAACTAAAAATGTGGGGTTTTCAGAAAATTCAATAAAATAATTAATTAAACTAACGAAAATAAAAATTCTCAGAAATAATATCAATGATGAGAAATTACCTAAATCTCCAGTTCCACAAATCAAAATCAAGATTCAATAGCATTCAATAGTCCATAATCTTTCCCAAATAAATTATTACTTTAATTCTCCTAGATTAGCCATGGAAAATTGACAACCGCCAGAAATTCCTAATTCCCCTAATTTCGATAGTCAGGACATCCGCCACTAACTATTTCCCTACTTAATCTATAACCCTAGACATCTGCCAATCAGGTTTAACATACTAACCACAGTAATATAGATCTATGGGAACACCAATCCTTAATAACCGGATCGCAACCGCTACCGATTTAACCTAGATTCAATTATTGTACATTCAAACGCCGAAAGGGTTTTACGGCGAACGGGTAAATGTTTGTTACTTTATTGGTCTACAAGCACAATTACACGGATACTAATATTCCAAATAACAATAGATTGTCCATCAAAAGCATGCATCGACCACATACATACCATAGATCTAAATCATAATAATTAAAATCAACAACAATGAAATAAGAGAAACTAAATTAATTAAATAATAAAATAAAATATCTCACATAATATGCTTTGAATCCATAATTCCGACTTGCTTCCCTTTCTACTTAGGCAAGAAATTGATTAGCCGGACATCATCTTCAAAAATCACTACTAAAAATAATAATTGATCTCTAAAAAATACTAATTTATTGTCCTCTAATAATAACTAGGTTCCTAATATATAAAAAACTCAAAATTGTACTCGGATACTAATTTTAGGGGTTAAGGAGGTGACTCGTGCACCGAGGGGCATCGTAGAGGTGTTTTTAGATTAAAATTCCAACTCTACCACTTGTCTTAGCGTGATTCGTTGATTTTTAACTATCGCGCCACATGTCGGAACCTTATTGGTCAAGTACTACACCTCCTCTGATGTGTCGTCGTGCAATTCGCCAAGAATCTGTGCGTTTGGTTATGTGTGAGGTGAGTCAGCGCCACGTGGACGCTTTTGATTGGCCGAACCACTTGCTGTGGCGTGTCTAGACGAATGGGAGCTTGCCACGTGTACGTGCGTTGGCGAAAGAGAATTGTGCGAACATTTGCAAAAATCTAGGAGTCTGTACGAGAACGCATCTCGAGGGAAATCGACGGTATCTGAAACGAAGAGAAATTGAGGCGGTGTGTGACGTGTATTCCTAGCTGACGTTGTAAAGCGTGATTGGTGGCGCTGGTTTTGTGTTGACGCTGTGGACCAACAGGCGCGTGACACTCGGCACCCACGGTGCTGCGAATCGTTGACGTGTCATCTTCTGATTGGTTGAAACATACAGTCGGCTATTCGACCTACCACGCAATGTTTATTTCGAGGCAAACTATCCGACATCCGATCACTTCAAGTAAATACTCCATTTTTAGTATTTTTCCGCCACAAATTCAACTGCGCACTCCGTTTCACCTAAAAATGGCCAAAAAATATAATTAAATATATATTTTAAATACCTTTAATAATTAAATATACTAAAATAGACTAATAAAAACCTATAAATACTGACTTATCACTATTTTAAGAAAAATGACTTTTTATCATCTTGTCTAGTAAACAGGATACACATGTTTCATATGATTAAAAATCAAATGAATCTAAAAGTCAATCATCATGGAGTTTAGAAATGCGTTTCTCATTTATGTGGCCAAGAAGAAAATGTCATGGGAAGGTTTGATTCAAATCATTTGACTTAAATTTATGTTTGTTTACGTTAAGAATAGGAGTCATTGTGGACCTTTTCATGTTTAGAGTGCAAAGACCATCACACAAATTAGCATTCGGATAGAAAACGCCCTTTCGAGAAATGAAGCATTTATTATACAGAATAATGAAATTGAAACCTTCCAAATACAAACATAAAACTTAAATGATGTTTCTGCTCAAGGTAGGGACATAATAACAATTACTTAAAACTAACACAAATCCACTAGGTAAAATTAACTTATAGCATCTTACTGCCAACGTTTCGACCTAATCTATATTTCCAACTCATAGGATGGCTTCTCCTTTCTTTAGCTTTCAACTTTTTGTGAAACTCTGCATATTAATACAAAAGTGAGATCGACATCTAGTATCTAATACCTAGGAATTACTAGTAAACAAATAACTTCAATAACTAAATACCTGAAGCAATAGTCGCAGTACTCTTTTTTTTTCATTAGATTTTCAAGATAGAACTTGCAATTGTTGAACAAATTCCTAGGTGCATGGCAAAAATGAAAATTTCCTTCTTTTTCTTTATCCTTCTAGTACTGTGAAATAGAAGCAGCCTTAGGCTTAACTTGTTCCACAAGCTTTGTGATAGTCATAATAGCCTTGACAAATTTAGCCTTGCCTTTGCCCTTTTTTTGAAGCCTTTCCTTTCTGAACCATCAACACATTAGCAATAGGTTTCTTGTCATTCTGCTCAACAGTTTTAAGCATCAAATGCAACTCTGAGATAGATTGCTCCCTGTTATTCATGTTATAGTTCAACCTAAATTATGAATAACTATCAGGCAATGAATTCAAGATCTAATATGTAGCCAACTATTCGCTTAGGAGAAATTTAATTATGTCAAGATGGTGAATGTAGAATTTTACTTTTAGAACATGAGGATTGATTGACGCATCCTCAGCCATTTTGCAAGAGTGAAGGTTCTTGACTGTCTCAAATCGTTATTGCCTATCCTGTTGTTGGAACATTTCCTTCAACATCGTAGCTGTGGCGTAAGCTTCCATGTGTTCCATATCCTTCTGAAGTTTAGGAACAATGGTTGACATGCAACATCAGTTGAGTAATTGACATGCTTTGTATGTTCCTCCTTCACGGCTCTTAAAGCATTGGCTTGAGGTTCCTAAGGAATAGGGTCATCCAAGACATAGAACTTGCGTTCACCTTTAAAAACAATTCTCATGTGCCTAAACTAGTCAAAAAATATTATACTAGGCAACTTATCCTTCTCAAGGATAGATCGGAATGAAAAAAGGATTAGTGTTATTTGAAAAGCCACAAATCTACAACAATGACTATGGAAAAGTTCATTTTATTATTGAGGAATAGACTCCTACTAAATTAACATCCCTCTTTAAAACACTATGTTAATTTAAGAGACTAAAATCTATGTTTCACTTAATTCTAAGACAGTTAAGGTGTGACACTTTGAATTACGTTATTTAGGTAGTTACTAATTACCAATTACATCATATGTAATTTTGGTTGTTTTTATGATATTATGACTTATTTTATCTTAGCATGTATTTCTTCATGTAGTGCCTAAAGCCCAAATCTATTTTGATAGATTTATCAAGTCTAACTATTTCAAATAGTAGAGTAACCTAAACATGCCTCACCAAAAGACAATATAATACACTCTACGGAGGTAAACCCATATTGATACGATTGAAGCCTTAACATGTATTTGAAAATTGATGACACTTGACTCAAAATTTGAAAGAGACATTTTATTATTTGTTTTAGTAATCATAAATGAAACAAGATAAATATCATACATTAAAATGCATTTATAATCACCAAACAAGTTAGGAAATTTTACCAATATTGACTATCATATGAATTTCAGGAAATTGAAAATCGACTAAATTTTTACATTATTAAAGTCAATCCAATTAACCAAAATTGCCCTTTACTTTAATTCAAAAAATTAATTAAAACCTGTTAAGTAACTCGAGCCCACCTCTAACTTAATATCTTGTCCTAATCCAATTATAATTTAACATACTTTGAATCTTTACCCAATTAGAATTGGTTATATATCTCATTTATCTTATATGATTTGTAATTCTTATCCGATTACAAGTTTTACTCCAATCTAATAGAAATATACTAACAAATAACCACAATGAGATAAATGATCAAAATCAATTTCGATTCTTATTCATACGAAACAAGCAATTTAATCAAGAAACGAAATATTAATCATGCATTTAACACAAGAATCATATTAAATTAATCAAACTAACCTAATCATGATTTCTATCGTGGAGACATATACAATTATTGAAGAAAAGTGAAATATATATTTAACACAGAATTGTATTAACCTAAATATGACTTCTACTATGTGAACATACAAAATTTGCATCATCAATATTAAAACATAAGTTAATCGAAATATTCTTAACATGAATTCTATCATTGAATTCAATCATGCCAATGTATCAATATACATGAATTAAAAACATGCTTTAAAACCAAATCTTCAAAACTATTATCACATAACCTCTTCGTACCTCTTATATACATTAATCAAGACCATGCTTTCACACATATATCATATATACATCAGAGAAAACATGCAAAAATTTAATAGAACTGAGCATATGTCTCTTATACCACTATTGGGTTTTCGGGTTCATGCATAGTGGAAAGTTCAAAACAATTATTGAAAACCCCCCAAAAGATTGATAACAAGTTCCATTAAACTAGGTGTAGAAAACTAAAACCATACCTTAAACAAAGTTTTCATCTCTAATTGTTTGATCTCCAAGATGTTCAAGCACTCGTCCTCTATCAGAAATTCACACACGAATGTTTACCATAATTTGAAGTGTTAGCCCTAAGAGAGAAAAATTATTTTTGTTTCTCTCCCAAAATCTAGAAAACTTGAAAATAGCTAAAATGAAAATCTAGCGTTGTTTTAGGGTTTCAACCTCTATTTATGTGTAGATAAGCCGTCAATTCAAATCCTATTCATAATACAACTATTGTATTTAAGTAGTTTAATCAAATAACACATAGGCCTCTATTAACAAGTTATCATATAACAAATTGTAAAGGCTATTATGTTATTAGTTTTATCATATTAAAATTCATTACTCTGGACTAATTAAATTGCGCAAAACAATTCTTTGTATGGGACCTAATAGGTTCATGCGCGTTGCACTGAACCTAAATTATTTTTGTACACAAGTCATAAACGGTCTCCAGTTAGGCATTATGAATACCCAAGTCATAACATATTGTCGTGCGATAACATTTATTAAAAATAAGGCATAGAGAGTCACCCTCAATGTTTTATCGAACTATTATTGATGTTCAGGTAAACTGAAAATATCAAAGTTACATTAGTCATATCAATTCACATGGACTTGGCCATATCATTCTATCATATAAAGAGATCCACTGATATCTCTCTCTACATAAGAGTGACAAACTCTATTTTGATTACACACCTTCACATATTATTCACAAGGTAACCAATCCAAATCTTTATAATCTTTCGGTTAAAGACAATGTTTGATTGTGTCAAACTACCAGGCTTCTAATATTGATGCCTATGGTATTCTAAAGTCAAAGGACTAAATGATACACCTATAATAAGTAATGCCTATGACTTAATCCATGTGGTATTTTCATAGTGGGTCAAACAAATACCTTGTTTCCTAACAAGCACTCATGATCTTGGTTCGTATCTCTATACGCATGATCATCACATGACTATCAATTATCATTCACAATAGTATTAATTCATTATAGTTCCCAATATAATGATCGACTAGGAACATTTATGATATTTCAACAAATACCCATGGAACTTATTATATGATAAACATGTTATCACTTATAATAAAACAAAAAATGAAAACCCCTTTTTATTAACTAAAAATATAAGATCAAAAATGTTTATAGAATAACCAAGGGCACATTACCCAACATATAGGTATTTGATAAAATCCTGAATAACCATCTAGATAGCAGTAATAAGTTGTTCCACCTAATCTTTCCAACACTCGGTAATGGGTAATGGTTTTTCCTAGTTGAGGCATTCCGTTTTATATAATCTATACATACCATCCAACTATTTTAGATTCTATTTGGTACTAGTTCTCCATGCTTATTTGTTATTACTTTAACTCCTTATTTTTAGGAACTACTTGGACTGAGCTTACTCAATTTCTATCAGCAATTGAAAATATCATTCATGTGTCTAATAGTTTTAATAATTTTAGCTTTTACTACATCCATCATAGGATGTTTAATCTATGTTGAGGTTGTCTAAAAGCATTCGTGTCAGTTTCTTGTTTATCTTATACACGCAAGTAGCTGGACTTATTCCTTTAATGTTAGCTATGGTCCATCTTATTGCTCCTTTAAATTCTTTGAATACATTTATTAACTTATTCTCTTCTAGACATGTCTGTTTATTAGAAATTATTACGGGTAACTATTCATAGTCCCCTAAATAAACATATTTCAAATGATTTGGTAAGGTTTTTATATATGATTCCAGGGCTTTAACTATAGAATGATAAAGTTTTGAATGGGATCTACATAAGTTTAGTTAATAAGTAAGTTATGTTAGTTCATTATATCTTTCGCTATTATTTTGTACTAGTGGTAAATGAGACATTGTCTCGACATGGATTTTTCAAATCTCTTAAGAATTAAAGTAACCCTAATATTTTACCGGACCAAACTTGTTTTAATTTGATTAAATTTGGGATTAAATACTAATAATATGCAAACAAAATAAACAATTAATTAAAATAACTAAACTATAAACAGTTTAAATTTAATAAACTATCCTACTGTAATTCAAACTACCAGTCAAATAATCTACAAATCAATATAAATGCAATATAAATTAAATATTTAAACAAACATCCAAATAAACCCTTACTAATATGATAACATATTTAGATTGCATTCCATCACTTGAATATAATAAAACTTCACATCGTATTTATAGTTATTTCATATGGAATCTAGGAATAATTAACTCCTAATTCATAATAGGTTGATAGCCTGTAGCTAGCCATCGATTTTCCTTAAATCAATAAAAAAGCCGCATTCTTATCATTATAAATCTACCCATTGGATAAAATGCAACACTATAGAAATACCATAACATTACACTTAATGAAAAGTCATGCCTAATCTAAGCGAATATAAACTGAAGCCGCATAATAAACAACTTATAACACAATCAACTAGAAAATCTATTCAGAAAAAGCACTATAGATTAATCCTAGTTACAACTTCCATAATTTTTTCAATAACTATAGACATAGATTTCGATACTCTATATTAATAAAGATATTGCCCATTATGCACTAATACAAAGAATCGGTAGTTGTAATACACAAAAACAACTTGTTTAAATACTTGATTCTATAATTATAAATATCTAACAATCTGATGTATATTACACGTCTAGGTTTTGTTTAAATTAGCTAACTACTCACTTATGCTAGAAATAAGCAATACAAATATGGAATTAAAAGACATAATTAATGAAATATATACCTCTTAATCGAAGCTCCAATGTTGCTTCAAATATGAACAAAACGTAAAAGACAAAAGGTTGAAAGAATAGTAATAGAAAGATTTAAATATAGTAAGAGAGAAAATAAAGAGTTATTTTGAAGCTCTCTACCCCTATATGTAATTCCATATGAGCACCTCTCCTTGATAACTGCAAATTCCTCATTATTATATAAAAAATTTGTCATGAGTCTCAACGATTTGTCAATGATTCATAAGTTGTACATAAATCTCTTAGTAAATCACTGAGTTTAGCTTTATGAGCTCCATTAATTCATCTGGTGGTTTCTAGTGCATTCTTCAATTCAATGTGGATTCGATGGCATTTTCCTGCTACCGATTTAGGTTGCAATTTTTAGTGCAAATACAAATCGCCAATAAATCACTGGACTTCTTTTCCATTTGACTTTTTTGCTTTTTTTCTTCTTTTTCTTCCATTTTTTCATTTTCCTATTTAAATCCTAAAATCACAAAAATAAGATAATGCCTAGTTTGATATCATCATTTATATATAAAATCAACCTAAAGTATACAGTAAAACATGTTTAATTATTGACTTGTAAAAATCCTTATTGGCTTATTAGGTGTAGGTGGAACTTTGGAAATTTGACCATTACTTTAACTAAAAAAATCATAAGTCCGAGTAACAAATGAACTTGTTGATCATAAAAGCAACATTTTTTTCTAAAATAATTGGTAAAATTCAAGACTTTGTTTTAAATGAAGAAATCATTAGGAAAGCTTGCTAAAATATTCATCGAAAACTTAAATAAAACTGGCATTGAAGTGTTAACTCAATTGTAAATCGTAGATCGATTTCGTAAATAATGTAAAGCAATTGTTTGAGGAATTATAATCTTTTCAAAATATAATAAAACAAACCAAACCCCTATATTCATTTTAAACTCGATTTTCAAACCATTTGTAAATACAATGAAGTATACCAAAATTTTAAAATTGTTAAATTTGTAGACCACCAATAAATGTGATCACACAGCATAATCTATTTGAATAAATGAAATCAATTATTCAAAGTAATATAATGAATTATAATAAAAAAATTTAAATATCATTAAAAAAATTTGTAAAAAATCATTCAAATAAAAAAATTGTTGAAGTAAAGATCTAGGGTTGTCGTAGTAACATTATTGAAAGTGAATCTCTCAATATTAAAGCTTTTGAATTCCTTTTGATCGTTCTTTCTCAAATTCAAAGATTTTGGGTTGAATGGAACAAGGTTGAGGTTAGAATCACTTAAATATACTTAGATTGAACTTAGGAACATTGAATCTAAGCAAGAAATTGAGATTTGTTTGAAGGGATGCAGCAGTTTGGTTGAGGTTAGAATCACTTAAATATATTTAGATTGAACTTAGGAACATTGAATCTAAGCAAGAAATTGAGATTTGTTCGAAGGGATGAGTTTTTGTTTGTGCCGATTTAGTTTTTTTGTTTTAAAAACTTAAAATCTTGCCAACGATTCCTGTATTAAGTGTCGGTGGGAAATCGCTAGATGAATCAGTGTGTCGTGAAGAGTAAAGACCCAGGGATTAGAGCCAAGACTCCTTTGAATAGGTGAATCACTGATGATTTGCCAGACTAAAAATCTCCTTTAATTTGCTAGTTACTATCACTGGTTTTGCTAGTTATTCCCAGTGCTATTTTTTCAATTTATTCCAAGATTAATTTATATATTATTCATTCAAACTTATATTAAAGTATAATTGACTAAGATTTTAAAAGTTTGATTAGAATAAGTAACTAACTAAATGTTTTTATTAATTAAATCAATAAATAAACGAATAAGTATGTGAATAATTCAACTTGCATAAAGTCCATATAAACAAAAATAACTCGATTACCCCCCTTTAAGTGAAATTACTTTGGAGTTTAACTTGAAAATATATTTTCAATACAAGAGTTAGAAAATGAGAGAATAAAAACATATTATAATGAACTAAACTAAATTCTCAATAAAATAAAATAAACATAGAATATCGGCTACCTCCCATACAATGATTTTGTTTACTGGCTCGATTGAACCTTTCTAGAATTAGGTTGGATTTCTAAACATGAACTTAGGATTATCCACTCTAGTGCCATTCCAGAAAGTGAGTGCTCGGCTGTTAGTAGTTGGATTAATATTTTTTTACAATATCCATGACAGTGTGTGTAGTGGCTAAGAAAGGTCATCCTCAAATTAATTGAGGATCTTTATTCATAAAAGTAGCATGTCTAAAAATTATGTGCGTAGATAAAGTTGTTCAGTTGAACTGGTCCATTCTTTACCACTCCCAAAGGTTGAATTGTAGTACCATTATCTAAAGAAACATATTCAGAAGCAAGTGCGTCCAACTTCAATTGAGAATGTAGAAATGTATGGGCATGTGATTTAATTTGCAAATGTATACCTTTTGGATCATTATGTTTCACTGGTCTCAACTCCAACTTTTACTTTTACTTATTATTATTGGATTTTAAATCTCTCGGCTTGTTAATGCTTTTTTCGTTCTCCATTTGCTTAGCTCTTCATTCTTGAGTTACTTTCTATACTATTGATTTGTCTTCAACATGTTCTTTCTTCAAAGTTTCTTTTGCAATTTTCATTGTTACTGCATTAATTGCCTAAATTTCAGCATGAAATTTGTAATAATATTTTAAATCTTTAAAACTATTTTTATCATTTTTATTATCGAAATAATTTATCATATTCTTCTTAGGTATGTTAGTTATTAATTTTTAATTTAACAATCTTATCTTCAAATTCCATAGACATTCTTCCTTTAAAAATATCTAACTTAGTTTTAGTCATGTTAAGGAAAGGTCTACCTAATACTATAAGTAAAGGATTGAATGACGTTGAATGAAAGGTCTACGTAATACTATAGGTAAAGGATTGGATGGTATTGAATCTCCCATTTCCATGACGTAAAAGTCAACTGAAAATATTAAGTCATGTACTTGTACTAAAATTTCTTCTAATAATCCATACGCTTCACTAATTGTATGTTTTTTTGCTAAAGTAATATTAATAGATGTATTAGTTAATGATCATATTTTCATTGATTCATGAAGTTTAAGTGACATAACATTAACTGATGCTTCGAGATCACACATAGCAAATTTTCTATGGTGATGGGTATGATTAATATTCAGGGTCATAACTTTTCTTAAGCTTTCACTTTAAGGATGACAAATTTTGTCCTGAATTTCAAATATATTCTTCTAAAAATTTTCTTTAGACTCAAATAATTCTTTAGTAACTTTATCATGATTTGATTCCATTAAAAGTTCATTAATTTTTATTTTCTTAAATGATTTATGTATGTCTTCTTTAGTTTCTTCCTTCGTAACATTTGCTAATTGGTATGGAATGGTAGAAATTGAACTCATATCTTCATTCAAATTACAGAAATTTATTATCTTATTTCTCTTGATTAACTAATTCATATGCTTAAACTCTGGCTAAATATCATGAGTATAGCCTCTCGAGAAAATGCGCGTATTTTAATTGTTAAGCCATCCATTTCATAGCGGGAATGATATTTGCCATCATTTCTTGTTTCATCCTTAAATATTTTACAATCAAAATAACCTAAAATTTACTATAAAACACTATAACGACCTCAAAATTTCTACCTTATGCTTATTTGATGTCATGACCCTAACATGGACATAGAGTGATGAGGCAAGTTCGGATAACCATTAGGAGTCGACATTGAGGTATTCAATATTTCTATGATAGTTTAATATTACTTTTCATGAAATGGATCAAATATATATAAACGTTAGGGCATTCCCACCTAGCGACGCGTTGCATCGGAGCCTAGGTGTAGTGAGAAATGAGCAAGGGTGTGTTTCATATCGCCACCTGGGTGTGAAGAAAAACGAGCAAGGGTTCCCACACCTAAGACGTGTGTAGGTAAAGAAGCTAGTCCTTTCACATCATCGGCCGGATGTGAAGAAAAATGAACAAGGGTTCCTATATAAAGGACGAGTGTGGGTAAAGAAGCTAGTTCAAAACAAACACGAAAACAAAAACAAAGTCATAGGTATAGACGCTAGATCTTTTAGAGAAAATAGAAATAGAAAAGGAAAACAAATACAAAGGGGAGAAAAAATTCATTTAGGAACATGGAACACAGGAACACTTACGGGGAAGTCAATAGAACCAGTAGATACCATGATTAGAAGGAGAGTCAATATTGCTTGCCTCCAAGAGACAAAATGGTTAGGAGAAAATAGTAGATAAATAAGAAGCACAAGGTTTAAATTGTGGTACACCGGTATAGATAGAAAATACAATGGAGTAGGAATTGTGGTGGACAATGATTATAATGATAAGGTCGTAAAGGTTAAAAGAATAGGGGATAGATTGATTCTAGTTAAATTAATTATTGGAGACAAAAAAATTAACATACTTAGTGCCTATGCACCACAAGTAGGATTAAGCGAGAGTATAAATCGCGAATTTTGGGACGATATGGATAGATTTATGCAAAGTATACCATTAGATGAAAAAGGTTCTTATTGGAGGAGTCTTAATTGGGCATGTCGGGGCAAGTAACGATGGGTTTGAGAGAGTTCATGGAGGTTTTGGTTACGATAATAGAAATGAAGAAGGAGAATCAATCCTAGAATTTGCTTCAACATACGATCTTTTCTTAGCAAATACTAGTTTTAGGAAGAGGGAGTCGCATATAATTACTTTTAGTAGTGGTCATAATAAGAGTCAAATAGATTTTCTTTTAACAAGAAAAATAGATAGAAAAATATGAAGAGACTGCAAAATAATACCTGGTGAAGCACTTACTACCCAACATAAGTTAGTAGTACTTGATATTAAGCTAACACAACGGAATAATATGAATAAACGAGTTAGCGACCCTAGAATAAAGTGGTGGAACCTAAAACATAGTAAACAAGTAGAGTTTAGAGAAAAACTACTAAAGAAAAATGTTTGAAATCTTGACTTAGATGCTAATACAATGTGGCTAGAAATGAATAGTTGCATAAGGAAGGTGGGATCAAACATATTAGGTATATCTAAGGGCTTGGGACCTCCAAAGAAGGAAACATGGTGGTGGAATGAGGATGTCCAACAAGCAATTAAGACTAAAAGAGAGATGTATAGGAAAATACCTAAGTGTCAAGATGAAGATGCGTACAATCAATATAGAGAAGCTAGAAAACAAGGTAAAAAATAGTTAGTCAAGCTAAAACAAATTTCATGAAAGATCTATATACAAGGTTAGGTAATAGAGCTGGGGAAAAATATATATATAGGCTACCCAAATTAAGAGATAAAAAGAAACAAGACCTACGTCATGTAAGATATATTAAAGACCAAAATCAAATTGTTTTAACGCGCGATGAGGATATTAAGGAGAGATGGAGAAGTTATTCGATAGTTTATTTAATGATGGCTAAGTTGATACTCTAATAGATAAAAACCCATACCAAGAAAGAAATGTAAACTATACACGCAATATTAGAATTGTAGAAGTTAAAGAGGCATTGAAAAGATTGAAAATAGGTAAAGCATGTGGCCCAGATGAAATACCCATAAAGGTTTGGAAATGCTTAGGTGAAATTGTATTGACTTGGTTAACAAAACTTTTCAATAAAATTTTAAAATCAAAACAATGCCAATGGATTGGAGAAGAAGCACGCTTGTGTCAATCTTCAAAAACAAAGGAGACATTCAAAGATGCTCAAACTACCAGGGAATTAAGCTTATGAGTCACACTATAAAACTTTAGGAGAGGATAATCGATAATAGGCTAAGGAGAGAAACAACAATATCAGTGAACCAATTTGGTTTCATGCCTGGGAGGTCATCTATGGAGGCGATTTTCCTTGTAAGATGATTGTTAGAAAAATATAAAGAAAAGAAAAAATATCTTCATATGGTATCCGTAGATTTAGAAAAAAACATATGATAGGGTCCCAAGAGATGTTCTTTGGTGGGTTCTATATAGACGCTATTAAGGATATGTATGATGGAGTAGTAACGAGCATAATGAAATTTGGAGGAGCTACAAAAGAGTTTCCCATTATGATAGGACTACATCAAGGATTAGCTTTAAGCCCATATCTAGTTACTTTAGTTATGGATGAACTAACTAGACATATTCAAGAGGATATACACCGGTGTATGCTATTTACAGATGATATTGTCTTAGTTGATGAAACTAAAGATGGAATGAATAGGAAATTAGAACTCTGGAAGGATACATTAGACTCTAAAGGCTTTACGTTGAGTAGGACGAAAACCAAATACATGCAATGTGAGTTTAGAAACACTAGACATCAAGATGATGGAGTGGTAAAATTAGGCGAAGTCGAAATTCCTAAGGTAAACCACTTTAGATACCTATGATCAATCATACAAAATGATGGTAACATTGAGAATGATGTCACACATAGAATTCAAGCTGGATGGAAGAAATGGCGGAGTGCAACAATGGTGATTTGTGATCGAAAATGTTCCTTATAAGTTAAAAGAAAGATTTTATAGGACCGCAATTAGGCCAGCTATGCTCTATGGAAGTGAATGTTGGGCGGTAAAGCAACAACAATTACATAAAATGAACGTAGCAGAAATGAGGATGCTGAGGCGGATGTGTGGTAAACTCGTAAATATAGACTAAGAAATATATAAACTCAAATATGAGTAGGAGTAGCACCATTTGATACAAAGATTAGGGAAGGGCGATTGCGATGGTTTGGTCACCTGCAACGACGACCTACAAATGCCCCAACTAGAAAACTTGACTCAATAGAAACTTTAAAAATTCGATGATGTAGGGGCAGACCAAAGTTAACATGGGATGCATTAATTAGGAGGGATTTGAATGGTTTGCAAATCTCACCATCAAATGCACTGAATCGAGCACAATGCAAAAGTTTGATCCATGAAGCCGACCCCAGTTAATTTGGGATTGAGGCTATGTTGTTGTTGTTGTTGTTGTATGATGTGTGTATTTATTATTTATCCTCAAATTTACAATTTAAGTCAATTTATCTTGATATATTATCAATGAAGATTGACGAGAAAAGTTTTTTGACCTGCGTGCAACCGCAGGTCGATGGGTACGACTATGTAATAATGAGACTTAGAGCCTAAATTTAGTTAATTTTCTCATATACCTAGTGGAATATATAATCATAGGAAATATGTCAATTACTTTAACGTGGGACTTTATTTGGGCCAAATGTATATAAATATGTATACTTATTAAAAATAAAACATAAATGTGTGTAAGACCCCTATATAAATAATTCTAACCACTTGATTAAAATGAAGATAAAAAAATAAGAAAATTCCATGCTGATTAGTGGGGAGACATTAAGTTTTAACTTAATTCCATTGATCCAATCTAAGATCAGAAATGTAGGCTGATCCAAAAGTGTATGTTCAAATACTTTTACTATAAAAGGGGGACTTCACAATTTTCATGCAAGGGAGCTTTGGAGACTAATAAAGCAAAAAAAAAAGAAAGAGATACTAGATGTAACTGCAAAAAAAATAAATTTTAGAAACGTTAGAGGAGAAGAGTTGTAAGTTCTTGGTGGACATTAAAATTAGCTTCAACATCTTCAATTCTAGGTATTACCTAACCCCCTCTTTGTACATCAAATTTGTCACTTCTTGTTCATGAATATGAAATTGGGCTGCTTAAAAGCTTGTGTTGGATGATATAGTGAGGTTTACTTGATGCAAAACCTAAATTTAAAATTGATTTCAAGTTTCAAGTTCATGTTTTTGAGTATACGTGAATATGCAAAGAATTTATAGTTTAAAATTATTAGTTGATGCACCATTTGAGGGCACTCTTCGAAGATGGGGAATCGAAAACCCCCATTTTCAACTCTGACGGGAACGTCACTGACAATGGCACTATAGGCATGATCCTATAGCACCACCTATGTTGTGCTTCAATGCCAAATCCACAATGTAAGGGCTGCTTTGGGATTCATACCCACAGCATGAAATATGCGTTGCCTAAAAATTCCAAGTTTTGGCATAGAATTTTGGACCTTTCTTATGGTCTCCAGTAGTCCAAAAATCACTAAAATTTACAGAGAACATCAACACGCTATAAATTTGATTCGCCTAAGTTTTAAGTTACTCTGACATGCTTTGAGTTGTTTTCAAAAATAGTTAAAATAGAAAAAAAGGAGTTTCTAAATGAGCTAAAAATGGTTTAAGCACATTTTAGGCATCAAACGATCTCAAAATTCGACCAAAATTTCCAAATCGTATATGTATTGCAAGAAAGTTTTCAACTGAGTTTCTCGATTTTTTGAGGTGTTTATAATGGTTTTCCAAATAGATTTTTACATAAGTGAGATTAACTTAATGAGTTGATTTTTGACATAAGGTGTTCCAGGCATCAAATGATGGCAGAAGAGAACAAAGATTTCCATAATGTGTTATTTGAAGATTGTTAAGGTTTTCACGATTTTTTATGATTTTTCGGAATGTGTAACTCAGTTTTCAAGTCACATTTCTACTAAAACGACAATAATTACAAAGACTTAAAATCTCACTTAAAGTTGTGAATTGGGTTTTTGGACTTTTAAAAGAGATTTTGTCACTCGAGAACCTTGGTTTCAAATGTTTTGACTTCATGGAACCAACCTTAAGAATATTCAAAACTATAATTTATTTTTAAAACATTTTTCAAATTGAAGGAAAACTAACTTTTAAATATTTATTTTGAAGTCCAATAACATCCAAAAGCAATAGATAAACCGTGTTCAACAATATTATGCAAGTCCCGAAACTTTTAGCTGAAAGGACATGAAATAATAGAAAGGAACCATTAGACCCCTAAATTGACTTTTTATTATTTTTAGGACTCTACATGAGAATACTTTGCCATAATACATCAAGTTACATTGCTCATACAATAACAACCATTAATACACTAATACTAATATATAAATGGGTGCTAAGTTATAAATAGTGAAGGTAAAATACAATCAAATTTTATTAGAAACAATGACGAAAAATGCAAAATAATGACTATAACACATATATAATCAGTTAAATGGGACATTAGGTACCTATCTAGCAAGTCTCGGGCATCAGGGGTTGATTGGGACATATGTTGGGAGCTGCGAGGGTATAATTCTTCCACATAGTTTGATGTAAGTAAACTATTAGGGATCTCATAGTAATTTATTTTTGTTTCGTCATTCTTTAAATTTTGAATTAACTTTTCGATGAACTTGCACTCCAATTATAAGTGTTTGAGGGCCAAGTGAGTCAGGAAGGTGTCTCCGAGTTGTGGTTTACTATTTGTAACTAGTACTACAACCTCGATTCACTAGATTTCATTGATATGAGATGTGTTTTCTCCAGCCACTTTAGGTATACCTCATTTAAGATGGCCTAGTTTCAGGAAGTGTTGCCACATTGTAGGACATGAGTCTGCATGGCGATGCCTTGATTTCATAACCCCGACCTTATGGCATCCACAATTGGTGGTCTTGATTACTTGGACGCCTGTCTTTTTAATTTCTTTTACACTCATCTTTCGTAGTTTACATTCTTCTAGTCTTATTGTACTACACTTAATGTTTCTTTTCACTTATTTATTTCTAGCATGATTCCCAGAGAGTCTTATATTAATCATGCATTACTACTGATATCTTTCTAGGTACTTATAGGAATAGTCTCCTAAGGTGATAATAGTAGATTTGCAGATGAGCAAGAGCAAGGCACTGTTGATAGTGACTTTCTCTGAGACATCAGAGCTGCCCTCCCTTTTGCAATTATGTTTTTTTTTTTGTATTGTATTTACTTTATACTTGAAAATTTGTACTCCTAGGACACATTATGGGTACTAAGAGACACTTGTGAATTCTATATCAATTTGTTTATTTTCCGCAATTGGCCACGAGATATATAAGTTTATATATTTGCAAGGTTCCATACCTAGGCTATCCAAATTTTTCTTTTACTTATTAACCTATTTAATTTTTTTAATTGCTTATGCTAAATCTTTAAATCTTGCAAAACATAATAACTGAACATAAATTATGAATTAACATACAATGATGGATCAGAAGGCTGACCAAGCTTGCATTAACCCCGTAGAAGCTAACACAAGGGTCCATGTAGGCTTATGCAGATTGGGGCCTAGTTTGTGATGAATTGGGTTGTAAAAACACTGTTTAATAATTGAATTTTGAAATACCTTTAAATTCGGGACGTTTCTATCCCAAAAAGGAATATTCTTAATTATATTCTCTTATCATTCTTTTACTGATTTCATATAAACTTAACATAAACGGAAGCGGTTGTAAAATTAAAACAAGTTACCTTCACGAAAATAAGAAATTGAGGCTGACATAGGAGAAATTAAAGAACAACCCTTTATGTCAACTTTACCCTCGTATGGCTATACACCTTAGAAGTTAAAGTTCAATTAATACCAAGGCCAGTCCATTATATAGGTTTCCTCGATCTCCACTAACAAGCTTTAAGCTTACAAAGTCTATCAAATTAGAGCAAGTTCATTTAATATAAAATGTCATAGACAAGAACCATTAAATAAATTTTCACCATCAAAAACATAACCAAAACCAGAATCAATATGAATTGATTTTTGAGGTTTTTTTGGTTGGGTTAAGATACCAATAAATGAGGTACCATTATAATGTTCGAATGTTGGAAAAGAAACTCTACTAAAATTAGCTATACACTAAAACTAAATCTATTATTTTTTAAGTTACATTAAACTTCATCTTGTTTTTTTAATCAACACTATTCCCTTCTCCATTTCCGAGATACCGTTTGAAGAGGAATTATTTTATATTTATTAAACTGTTATTAGCACTTCTTACTTTCAATATAGTTAAGTAAGTCTTTTTTTGAACTAGGTAAAAGCTTAGGCTTATTAGGTTTAGGTTTAATAATAGGTACAAAAAAATTCAAGTTATTTTGGCAAAAATTGTCTAACTAGATATGAAAGGGAAGACATAATGCCATTAGTTAATAAAAGATCAATGTCTGTTTCTTTCCGTAATATGTTATTTATCTCATTTCATTTGTTTCATTTCGATCGAACAATATTCTTGTCTTAAGATTCTTAGAGATATGACTTGTTTATCTAGCTCTTGTTTCGATTTTCTACTCATTTTCTTTTCTAATATAATGCAATCAATCGCTCCAAATTATTCTATTGTAGACAGAATCAAGTAAGTTAATTAATAGGGTATAACAATTGATTCATTTCATCTTATAAGTTTTTATTCCTCATGGGTAATTATAGAAATATAACTTCTATTTAATTCAAGTACGTCTAAATTATAACTTCGAAATATAAATATTTGAGTATTTCTATCTCATAAAGTAAAAAAGAAGTACATATTACCTATTTCTTTAAAAAAGGTGAAAACATTTGCATAAACTCTTATTAATCTTCTAAGCTCTGCTTTCAAATGCCTTACATATCCTAAATACCTTCATATCATCCCTAACCTTGTCCATAGGTTTAAAAAAAATTAATTCTGACTCAACCAAACAAAACGAAATACCTTGTGAAGCTTGAAATTAGATGATAAAAATATAGAAAAAAGTTGAATTTGACATATCATATAGTCAATCATGAAATTTAAAGTTCCATGAATATTACATTAATTGAAAAGTAGAACAACATTTCGATAAATTAATGCAAAAACACTAAAATTCAAACCTGAAAAATAGTACATATTATGATGCTAGAGTTTATATCTTCATCCATTTCCTCAGTTCTTTAGTCTTCCCAATTTGTAGGTGCTTGTGAAATATAGTTATTAGTAGGATTATAAATACTCATTGGAAGTTGCAACTTTTATGATGAAATATCAATAATTCTCCTTGGATTTTGCATTCCCTATACAAATCTCCTTTGCATAGTGAAAAAGGTGACGTGCCAAAACTCGATCATTCTTCACTACTCTCTTTTGATTTTGTAAAACCTTTTTATCAGTATTCAACAAAAAGAAAATAAAGATGGAAAGAATCTTTTTTTCTTTGTTTTTGTTGCAGAGGTAAAGTACCTTCGACATTAGGAACAATAACTTGAGCCATCATTCTCGTTGTTCTTTGTACATCTTTCATAGTCTTTTTTTGCAATTCATTTTATCTTTACACTTTTTTGACTCTTTATCTTTCACATTCATTGACTTTTTGTTCGTCTTTTGAATCATCCTATCAGAGCTTTCTCATCCTTTTTACTTTGGCATCTACTATAGCTTTTTAATTAATAACTTCTTAATGTTGGGTACTTAGAAATAGCGACCATTCGTAATGTAGCTTCAATATATTGTTATTTCTAAAATTCATTGTCTCATTGAACTACGGGTATCCTTCTACATTAAGGATAAATCATTTTTCCTAGTATCACTTTTAATGCATAATAAATCATTTCATATGGGTAATCTTCCTTTTTTGCATACACCACATTTGGATAAACACTTTCTCATGTCCCTCAAATTCTTGGCAGTCCATATTATCGATTCCAATGCAATAGATATCAATCTTTTTACCCCTACATGTAACCTCGTTTTCCATTGGTGCATACATACCCCTTTGAATAAAATTCCCTCACTTGCAATGAACATCCTCATTCCTCATTCTGCTCATAACCTCTTCTAAATTTTTTCCAATTTCATTCTCTTATTATGCTCAAAATCATATCCTCATGTCTGTGTGCATTCTTATATTCAATCCCCTTTTATTATGATTACCTTTTTGTCTTATCCAAATCATCATAATACCTATTTTGCACTTCGGGAGTTACAAAACGTTGAGAATTATAGGGTACTAGGATCAAGACATTGAAAGTATCTCATATCATTAGAATTAACTTCGGAAATGGAACTCATCATGGCTCTCTTAGGACTACAATAAATGCATTCAATAATTTCACAAGCCCCAAAAAAAGAAAACCTAGAATTCATTGAAAAACAATGGTTTAAAATGATTCAATAGAATTTTCATGGAATTTAGATTGATAAAGATTTGAAAGAGTTGAAATCGAGTTCTAAATGAGTTAAACAATAATATTATATAATTTCTCAAATTTGAGTTTTTCTAAAACCTTCAAACTCATTTTTCAACCAATTATCAAACCATTCACATGCTAAAACTTTAAATTGATAGTTCAAAACCACGACTTCCCAATATATTCTCAAAAACAATTCAAGAATTGTTTTAATCAACTTACATTCTTTTCAATTGAGAAAAACCTAATACTCTAACCATAATTATCAAATTAAATTCAACAAAAATATGACTTTAAAATAAAGATATTTTCAAAATAATATTAAAATCTCAACGAAAAACCTAGTTCATTGTACAAAAATTGTTAAAGTTAGTTGGGCATCGAGTGATTACCTTATTGAAAATGAATCTCCAAAGTAGATTCTTCCAAATCTTCTACAACTCAGCCTTTAAGATTCTATTCGAAACTCCTGACCTTAAACCCTATATGAGATATAAACTATCATTATAGGTCACTTTTTCATATGAATAGGTTAAGATTTTGATGGGAATCACTTAAATAAGCTAAAATCAAGCTTTGAAATGTTGAATCTAGTCAGAAATCTAGTTCAACTTCAATGGGTCGCAATGGTTTATGGAAGGGTGTGAATTGTTTTGTGTAGCAATTCAAAGTTTTTTGTTTAAAAACTAAATATTATGGCCAACAATTTGAGGTTTTAGCAAAATCATTGGCAAATAGTTGATTTAATCGGTAAGAGGATGTAAAAATACATATATTTCAACTATAAATTTATGTAGCGATTTGTAGTTTTTAGCAAATCGCTTGTGATTTTCTTATCAAATGGCTAACACTTTATCTTGCTATTTTAACTATAATAAAAATCACTAACAAATCATTTAGATTTAGATACTCAAAATTTATGCAAATCTCTAACAATTTACCATTAATTTTAGATCTCTTAGAAGTTGTAAGGCTTGAATTTGAATTTTTTAATTTTTATCAGATTTTCCATAAATTAAATTGCCTAGTCGATCATCGTAAATGACCAATATTAATGAATTGTGTTATTCGGATATTTAAGATTAGGATGACAGCTTAAATCAACGTGGACATTGTGGATAGGACTAGGACACATCTGACTTGATATAATATGATATTTGTATGTGATGGTTGACTTAATTGCGATGTTTATATATCATATTACATCGCATATTTGTATGTACCTTGTTTGTCGAGTGAGATTAAGTGACAGGTGTTTGCTTCAAAAAACGTGCCGACGCAAGTATCAAGTAGGTGAAGCACGGGAACATTATGGCTAGATAATGCCAAAACAAAATAACATGAATATAATAAAGTTGAATGTGACATTAAATGTATATAGAACCATAGGAAAAATCAAATTAATCAGATACCCAAGTTATGTTGCACCTCGAGATGGGTGCCAATATGCAGGGCAATGGGTGCAGGGTAGTTGTCGGTTGGTTAGACCACTAAATTATCAATAAATTGGTCAAATTACACCACCCCTTTATGAATTATGGTCATTATTTGCCTAAGTGGAGGAATTGATTTAGTTAAACATGCTTTCCTATAGTTTGAAATGAGAATAAATGAACCTTAGATGTGTTTTGAGATAATCCTAGACAATTGAATGTAAGTAAGATAATTAACCTATGAGTCACAAGTTGTGTTGGGATAGCACAAGTATAAGATTTCAGATAGTCCTTGAGATATGCAATGCACAGTAGATCAAAGCATATATATGTATATAGTTAGATTTGTCAAAATGGAAATGCATGCAAGCATTTTTCTTCTCGACAAAAATAGAGAACCCTCAAGTATTAGACATTAGATAGTCCTTTGATTTGTGGTTTTTTTACTTATTATGAAGGAATTTAATAAAAAAGAAAGTATTTAATAATTTTTTTTTATTTTGTAATGAGTATTGGTTTAAGGCATGGATAGAAACTAAATTGACCTTAAACCTAATATAAGAATTCCAACTCACGGACCATAGCTCGAGTACGGGTACCGAGTCGAGGTCGGGTTCGGGAGTCAAAGGAAGTGATAGCGTGTATTTGAGGCAAGTAAAACTCATGAGAATGCTTTATATAATTTATTTACCTTTTATTATTTTTATTTATGGCTATTGATTATTTTTATCTTGTTGATATCATTTTTTAGTATTTTTTTATTCATGTTAAATAACTGGTTGAGTGGTTTGCTGGGGTTTGTTGTCATTGTATATGATAGAGGTTCCTAGACAGGAGAATATGTAACCTAGACACTCAGTGGATTGCAACAGACACTCAGTGGATTGCAACCCGAGTTGTTACTTTTGTTAATGGGATGTTGGGTCATGGGTCTAGGCCGACCACCAGGACACGAATGAGGTTCAGTCAGTTACTAAAGAGTGATGATATTGAGGTCTTATGCTAATTTACCTACTATTTAATTTACTTTATTTTTGTACATTCTATATTCTCTGTGACTTATATATATGCTTGATTTTTTAGCTATTGCTCTAATTTTCGCTAATGATTTACATTCATGCAAACTTATCTTTTCTTTTGCCAGATGTAATACATACATGTCTTTGTCTTCTAGACTTATATTTGATTTCTTGATTATTATTGTGTAGACTTCTCTAGAATTTCTCTCACTAGTTTATTTGTCTTTTTTGTTAGATAACTGAGTGCAGAACATTTAAAGAGTAGAGGTGAGGGAATAATGGGCGACTATCTTCAACTTGATAACTGTCGAGTACATACTTGTATGTGTTTATTTTGATATTTTGCCTTACTTTTGGTTATTTTTCGGACTTAAGATAGACACTGGTACATCTATCTACAGTAGGATGTTTGTTATATATGACTTGAAAACATGTCAATTTATTTTTATGTTGTTGTTAAGACTTTCATTGAACTGATTATAAAACTCTATAAACGCGCTCTATGCATCCTGACATATAATTTCAAACTAAAAGACAATAAATCTTAACAAATAGCATACATACATCATGAGTAACTTGTTTACTTAAACTTATGTCATGATAAGTTAGCGCACACATCGAATAAGGCTGGCATGGCATTGACTTCAGCAAGGCTATAGGACCCGAGAAACATATCTCCCAACAGACTCAGAGCGCGGGGCAGATGAAGTTGGTATTCGAGCAATGGTTCGAGGAACCTTAAAAGTTAATGAAAGAGCATAAAACTTAAACAAACAAGCCTTAGTTGTAGAAACCTGATGTACTTATCTTAACATTCTAGTTGGAATGTTGTTAGGCGGGTAGTGTTTGGGTCTATATGTTGGTATCAGAGCAATGGTTTGAGGAACCTCGAAAGTTAACGAAAGAGCATAAAACTTAAACAAATAAACCTTAGTTGTGCAAACCCAGTTTTGTAAAATTCGAATGTTTTCATGTCTAAAAAAGCTCTTCAACTTTGGTTATGAATCTGCAATTTCTGGGTTCACAGTTTTTAAATGTCTTGTTATTTTGAGCATAATTTTGTAATTTTTTTATTGGATTGAGCCCATTTTTAGTATGATTTTATAGTATATGTTTTTAGGATTTAGTAAAAAAATCATGAGCTTTTCGAAATTGCTAGTCAAAGTCTAAAACTATTTTTAGCCATTGTTGTACAATTTTTTATATCTCCTTCAATTCTTATTGAAAGTGCGCAAACCTTATAGGTTTGGAAAATCGAGACAATGCTCTAAAAACTTCTCTTCTAGCTATAATACATAATTTTAATGTTTTGGTAATTGAAATCAACTCACAAGTTATTGCACCAAAACTGTCTCTATTTTAATAAAGTAGATTTGGACGTAAATACATTTTTAATTGGTTTGATCGTAAAAATTGGAATTCACAACCACATAAACCAACTCTAATAACTTGTACAAGTCCCAAAGCACCATAATTAACCTTAGGAACTTTTGAGAGTTCGAGTATGCGTTATAGGGTGTCAGGAGGCTGGATTAGCCTAGGAACTATGTGTGCTATGTAAGTAAATATGTTGACGTTCTTTTCCACGCTTAATTTTCTATGCATCATTGTTCTATGCTCCATTTTGAGTATGTGCGTTGTAACCTGATATCATGAATTTTGGTTGATTCTACTTGCTTAGTAAGTTTTTTTTATCAAGATATCATTCCTTGAACTAATTCATTGACTATCCATTGTACTTATCGGCTATTTATGTATTGATGTAAGAGTTGGATATAGTGCTAATAGGATAGTTGTGTTGATGAATTTGATATGGACCTGTAATCTTACTTATAGTGTTTTTGTAAGCAATAACTTTACTTCATAGTTTTTAGTGATGTTTCCTTGTGAATGTAAAGTAGTACTAGTGTTTAGGGTCTATTGCATTCTATTGAGATGTGCAACATATAGAGTTAGAGTCCCTGGGGATGTCTGCACTTGCCATTATTATGGCGTGACACACAGGGTTAGAATCCCTGGGGTTGTCTAGAAATGAATACAAGACTATCCGATAACACGCACATCCTTTTTAAGTGGCCTTAATGGCTGAAGTTACGTAGCTCATGGCCGACTAGACCTAGGTCATCACTACTTAGCCTAGTGTCAACTTCTCTTTTTTAGATTTTGTATTTACTAGCATATTCTGTTGGACTAAGTGGTTAGTCATTCACATTCCTACCGAGATTTTGATGGAAACAAACAAAGTGAAAATGTACTAATCAAGTATTTCAGTTTGTGTTAAAGGATGCAATACAACACATCAGGGAATATGAAGACAAACAAACAAGGTGAAAATGTATTCAAGAAATATGAAGAAATTGTCTGAATAAATGATGCAATACAAGACTTCAAGAGCATTCAAGAAATACAAGTTCAAGACTCGGCACAAATGAAGAAATGAAGAAGAAAAGTTCAAACCGCAATTTGTAAAACCAATGTAAGGTATACAAATTCTTTCACGCAAGCCAAATGCATTAGTTCATGCATACATCAAGTTTTCGAAATCATTTCAGTTGATTTCAAAGTTTAAAAGTGGATTTTAAACACCTAAATAGGTAAATGAAGTTAAACAATGTGAAATCATGTGTGAATGGTCATTTACATATTAGAGTTCATTATAAATGTTTTCGAAAAAGAAAAACTCGTTTTTGAAAGGTATTCAAAAAGAAAACTGCAAAATTGCAGAAAAGCCCCTAATACATTATGAAATCATGAATTTCCGTTTTCGGGATTTGTAAAAATATCCGGACCACCCAAGTAAGCTTAATGACTCATAATAAACATGTATAACATGTTATATAAGGGTTGGTTAGGTCCCGGACAAGTTTAAGGGTCGCTAACACAAAGGGATAAATTAATTATTCTGAAGTCCTCGAGTTAGCTAGCGCGCTAATAATTCCATTAGCGCGCTAAGACAGTGTTAGCGCGCTAACTCACAGTATTAGCGCGCTAATTGCAATCTGCCTGCAATTTTTGACTTTTGGAAATCAAGCTTTGAATTTGAATTTTTGATTTCCTGGATTCCTAGAACGGCCATAAACGGCTATATTGGAATTCCTACCACTATAAAACCACCTCAAACTTGGTTTTAAACAACAAGAACAAACACACTCAAAATCAATAGATCTACAAGGTAGAAATCATATTTTTGTGAAGAAATAAGGGAGATCTCAGTGGCTGTTCTTAAGCTCACATATCCAGCACATTTGAGGCTTTCAAAAGGAGTTCAATAATCACTCCAGAGCTGATCTCTTCTGTCATTCTTCTGGTTGTAAGAAATTTCTAGATCTACAAATCTTACTTGTGCTTAATCTATATATTTTGAGTAGTTGATTTGAAAATCATTTTGGTATGTGTGTTTGAACATATTCTCTCGAGTTTTTGTACTTAAAATTTATACTCTCAAACTCGAGATTGATTAGAACAAAAGTGTTGCACCTAAACTTGATTCTTGTCAAACTTTTGTTCTTAGCCTTGAAATCGGTTTTCATACAAATGTATTAAGTTTTTGAGACGATTTCAAATTTGGAATTTGTAACAACATCTTCTCTGAGTTTTTGCACTTAAATTTATCTTATCAAACTCTGAGATTGATTTGAACAAAAGTATTGCACTTAAACTTGATTCTTGCTAAACTTTTGTTCTTATACTCAAAATCGGTTTCACACATATATATCAAGTTTTTGAAACGATTTCAGATTTGGAATTTGCATCAACATCAGTAACATATTTTGCATATTCCATTTATGCTCACACTTGCATGCATAAGAGTTAGGCTCTAGGTGGCTTGCTTGTGTTTGAATTTGATACCACTTTTGTTGTAAAGTGTATCTTTGTAATTCCAGCAAATTGTTGTATTTGAATCATTGTAAGACTTAGTGGGATCTAAGTCGAAAGGGAAAATCCTAGTTGCGGCTAGGTGAGAAAAATCCTAGAGGAGTCTAGGTGGGAAAAATCCTAGTTGCGGCTAGGTGGGTAAAATCCTAGAGGAGTCTAGGTGGGAAAATCCTAGTTGCGGCTAGGTGGGCAAAATCCTAGTTGAGGCTAGGTGAGGAAAATCCTAGAGGAGTCTAGGTGGGAAAATCCTAGTTGCGGCTAGGTGGGAAAAATCCTAGTTGAGGCTAGGTGAGGAAAATCCTAGAGGAGTCTAGGTGGGAAAATCCTAGTTGCGGCTAGGTGGGAAAATCCTAGGTGATGCTTAGGTTGTAACACTTATTGGTAATATAAGTGGGTTGAAATCCTAACTGAGGAGGTTAGGTAGTGGATGTAGATCGTTGGATCGAACCACTATAAATCTTGTGTCACTTTATATTTCCAGCATTTCTTTTACTTGCATAGCTTATATATATATCATAGTTGTAAATTGCGCACAAAGTTTTTAAAAGGGCAAAAACTACTCGGTAACCCAATTCACCCCCCCTCTTGGGTGACCTTCAATTGGTATCAGAGCGGGTTATTGCTCAAAGTGTTACTAACGTATCTTTGAGTGCTTTTGTGCAAGGATGCAAACTTTAGATCCAAATTTCTCGCCTTCGGGAAGGCACCACTTCGAGTAGGCCTCCATATTTTGATGGAACCAATTATGCTCATTGGAAAGTAAGAATGAAATTTTATATTAGAGCACAAAATAGATTTTTATGGGATGTAATTGAAAATGGTTACACTCCACCGGGTAAGCCATTGAAAGAATACACCACGGAGGAGATAAAGCTTGAGCTTTCAAATGATCAAGCCGTAAATCACTTATTTTGTGCATTAAGTGAAAATGAATTCAACAGAGTAAGTGCATGTCAAACAGCAAGGGAAGTATGGGAGAAGCTTGAGGTACATTATGAAGGTACCATGCAAGTAAAGAAGACCAAGTTGAGAATACTTGAGGAACATTATGAAACTTTCCGAGTTGGGGCTGATGAAGACATAGCTACCGCCATCACTAGATTCACAAAGCTACTAAATGAGATCAAGAATCTAGGCAAGAATTATGATCAAGAAACTTCAGTATATAAATTCCTTAGAGGCTTGCCTAAGGAATGGGATGCCAAGAAATACGCTATCCAATCAGCTCAAAATCTTGGAGATTATACTTTCGATGCATTATGCGGAGAGCTAACAGTTCATGAATTTGAACTAAAAGATCGAGCAAGATTGGAAGCACTAAATGGAGGTGCTAAAAGTTCAAGAAAAGAAATCGCGTTGAAGGCAAACAGCTCTAGTGCATCGGTTGAAGTCATCGAATGAAGAATCATGTGATGAAAATGATCTTGAGAAGGAAGTAGCTATGATCTCAAGAAAGCTGAATAAGGCCGTGTACAAACGAGATAAGTACAAAAAGAAGCTGCGAAATGGAAGCAAGGAAGGAAACGAAATAATGTGCTACGGTTGCGGCAAACCGGGTCATGTCAAGACGGAGTGCAAAACCAAGAAGGTATTTGACAAAGGAAAGAAGAGCTTCAAAGCAACTTGGGATGACTCATCATCATCAAGTTCGGACTCGAATCGAAAAGTGAGAAAGCAATATTTTGTCTCACAAAGACAAGGCGAGGTAAACCCTAATGCTTTCAATTTTGATAATGTTAATGATTTTCCAAATATTGATGAGCTTAGAAAAGAATTGAAAAAGGAGGTCAAAAACACTAAACAACTTAAAAAGAGTTTGACCATTGCAATTAGTGAATTAGAGTCACAAAATGAGTTTATTGATGATCTCCAAAATGACTTAAATGAAGTCATAAAAGAAAGAGATGCTTTAGTCAAGGAAGTAGAGGACTTGACTAGCACAGTGCACAAGTTTACAAATGGTAAACAAATGTTTGATATGATGTTAGGAGCACAACGACGTGCACTTAATAAAAGAGGCATAGGTTACGGAGCAAACTTGTTAAGCTACAAGAAATTGCTAAATGATGATCGTAGATGCTATAAATGCAACAAGACTCACATGATCAAGAAATGTACATTACAAAAGGTAAAAATGGGTAAACTAGCATGGGTAGCTAAAAATGTTTATGACACTAACACTCTCGGACCCAAAGGTGTTTGGGTACCAAAATCTAGTGTGTTTCCCATAGTATAGGTTGCGAGGAAAAGCACCCCATGGTACTTGGACAGTGGGTGCTCAAATCACATGACCGAAGATGCACATCAAGTTATTAAACTAAAGCGGCATGATGGTGAAAAGGTTACAGTTGGAGACAACAACAAAGGAAGAGTTATTGGTCTCAGAACTGTCGGTAACAATTTATTTTCTATTTCTAACGTTTATCTTGTTGATGGTTTGAAACTTAATTTGCTAAGTGTTAGTCAATTGTGTGACAAAGGATTTTATGTTATGTTTGAATCATCAAAATGCATTGTTAGAAATGAGAAGCATGAAACCTTAGTTATTTGCATATAGAGATAAAAACGTTTATGCCATTAACGTTGATGAGATAAATATGCAAAATGTTTCATGTTTGAATGTATAAAGTAATTGTGATGCATGATTGTGGCAAAATAGATTAGACACCATTCTTTGTGTGATCACATCCAAAAAGGGGTAATGTTAAAACTTATTCATGTGCCCATATAGGATCAACTAGCCGATATACTCACTAAGCCTTTGCCTAGAAAACAAGTTTTTCAAATTCGGCGTGAGTTAGGCATGTCTCGAAAATTGGACCTTCTACATATGTTCTAGATACTCAAAACCTTTTTATATGATGTTAATGAAGTGTCCAAGAAGTTTGAGAAGAATCGGAGCTAAATTGCAAAAATTCAAAATTTTTGTCAAAATAATTCCGAGAGGAATTAGCGCGCTAATAGCGCAAATTAGCGCGCTAATAGCCCCATGCGACCGAAAAATTTCGAGAGAGGAATTAGCGCACTAACAAACCTTATTAGCGCGCTAATGTCGATCGGTCAGGGTTTTATAACATAAACTTTTCTTTCAAAAACTCACCTCACACAGAATTTTCTTCTTCTCCTCTTCCAAATCAACTCTCCGTGTGCCCTCTCCACCGCGATCTCCACTCTTCTAAGGTACAAATCTTCTCCTTTCTTTGTTGATTCCTTCCATTTTCGTTTCAACATGTCAACACGTCGCCCCTCAAACCGCCCTTCTTCTCGATCGGGTGCACCTACCGTTCCCAATCCATCTCGACCTACCCAAGCAACGTCCTCACGACGTCCCTCTAGTCGTCGTATTGTCCAATCCTCTTCATCTAGTGATGAATCCACTCACCTTGTCTCACCTCCGGCAAATGCTCCACTACGTGAGGGTCGTGCCAAAGCCATCCATGAGTCTTCATCCGTACTAGAATTGGTAGCTCCACGGCTAACGGACGCTAAAATTATTCGACCCGCAATTGTCGATGTCGCCTTCTTTGATAAGGCTCATCTCCCAATTCGGGAAATTCTTGACGCAGCGGGGTGGACTACTTTTTGTACGCATCGGTCTAACTATAACCCCCCTCTAGTTGGAGTCTTCTATTCCAACCTTGAAACCACAAATCAATTTGTACTACGTTCATCCGTTGGTAGCCGAGCAATTGAGATTACACCGGAAAATCTCGCTCAACGGCTCAATCTTCCATTGCACCCCCCATCGACCACGGTTGTGTGCAAATTCTTGAGTTGGCCATTTGACCGTTTAGAAGTTCTTAATTCCTTTCTACGGTCCAAAAGTAACTTAACTGTCTATCCGACCGGTATCACGGATACCAATTTTAAGTTAGTACCTCACCTCCTTCATAAGGTACTTCATAAGGTTATTCTTCCAAGAGGAGGTAGCAAGAACTATGTCACTCTACTTGACATGTTCATACTCGGTCATTTATTCCTCATGCTACCCCTCAGCCTTCCTCACATTCTTATCGGATATATGACTAGCACTTGCAAATACCGGTCGTCATCTTCCCTACGCCCATCTTATTACATCCTACTTGGAGTCTGCCCAAGTAGATCTTGCGTTAGGCGGTCGTCCTCTCAGTGTTTTTGACTCTATTGACATGGCCACATTGAAAGCCATGAAATATCGATATATTCGTGAGAGGAAGCAGTGGACTAGAGATGATGCTATTCCTGATACTCAGCATCACGGCGGATACGAGTCTCCTATTTCTACGGACTATCCGTTTGATGCGCCGGATTATTTGGAGTATAGTTATCATCTCGGCGATGATGACCAGACTGGTGATGAGGGAGAAGCAAGTCACAATGATACTGATGGTGATCATGGAAGAGCTCAAGATTCTACGATTCCGAGCAGCAGCACGAGGAATCAGCACCGCCTCCACACCCTTCTACATTTAGTGGCTTAACACCTCCTCCTAACATGTCACCTTCATTGGCGTATGTGTCGGCTCAGCTGAGAAACTTGCAAGATTACATGACTCAATCATTCAATGCCGTCGAGACGACTCTTCGGAATCATGGTGATCGGCTTCGTCGTATTGAGAGTCAACGGCTTCCGCTCGACGAGATGACAACGCTTCTAGTTCGACTATCCACCACCATCGTCTAGAAGAAGCGTTTAGATACACCTAGATAAGCATTAGGCTCTAATATGTTAGTCTTAGGTGTTCTAATTGGTCAAACTCATGTTAAGCCACAATTATGCAATCTCATTACTTTTGCTATTTATATCATGATTTTTTGCGTATCTCTCGAGTTTTCTTTATGGCTATTTTGTGCTTCACTATGTTTTCTAGTCTATGCATGTGTATCGCTTCCGTATGTTCTTTATTAATTTGCATAAAGTGAGGGGGAGAATGTTTTTATCATGGTATACCGTGTTATTTATTGATATGCATAAAGTAAGGGGGAGAAATTTATTGCTAAAGTAAGGGGAGAATGCTTTTATCTTGGTATATTGCTTATTGATAAGCATAAAGTGAGGGGAGAGTTTATTTCTCTCGTATTGTTTGAATCGTGTCTATCTTTGCAGATACTTGACCCCATTGTCTTAATAATATCAAACGGGGGAGAAAAGGTAGAACTTGAAAGGGAGATATTGTGATATCTTTGCTATTGTTATAATTTTTGAAAGGACGATATGAAAGGGTGTTATTTTCATTGGTATATATTGGTATCGGGTTCATAATTCTCATTTTTACTGGTATCAAGTTGATAAGTTAATATTATTGATTTTTGTAACTGGTATCAAGTTAATAATTTTAACCTGCATATATTGGTATACTTGAAAAAGTTGTTGGTTTTTTTTTGGTATACATGAAAGGGGAGAAATATTGTGGATGCTTGACCCCGCTTTTTGATAATATCAAAAGGGGGAGAAAAATGTGGTGAACTTGAAAGGTTTGAAGTTTGAAAAATGTGGTGTTGAACTTGAAAGGTTTTTATCTTGGTACATTTGAAACGGTTGTTGGTTTTGAACTTGCATATTTGAAGTTAAATGTGGTTAAACTTGAAAAGATTGATGTGTTGAATGTGATATACATTTAGATTGTGTTTTCACACCTTTAAAGTTCACATTGTTTGTTATCATCAAAAAGGGGGAGATTGTTGGACTAAGTGGTTAGTCATTCACATTCCTACCGAGATTTTGATGGAAACAAACAAAGTGAAAATGTACTAATCAAGTATTTCAGTTTGTGTTAAAGGATGCAATACAACACATCAGGGAATATGAAGACAAACAAACAAGGTGAAAATGTATTCAAGAAATATGAAGAAATTGTCGGAATAAATGATGCAATACAAGACTTCAAGAGCATTCAAGAAATACAAGTTCAAGACTCGGCACAAATGAAGAAATGAAGAAGAAAAGTTCAAACCGCAATTTGTAAAACCAATGTAAGGTATACAAATTCTTTCACGCAAGCCAAATGCATTAGTTCATGCATACATCAAGTTTTCGAAATCATTTCTCAAAGTCATAAGTTGATTTCAAAGTTTAAAAGTGGATTTTAAACACCTAAATAGGTAAATGAAGTTAAACAATGTGAAATCATGTGTGAATGGTCATTTACATATTAGAGTTCATTATAAATGTTTTCGAAAAAGAAAAACTCGTTTTTGAAAGGTATTCAAAAAGAAAACTGCAAAATTGCAGAAAAGCCCCTAATACATTATGAAATCATGAATTTCCGTTTTCGGGATTTGTAAAAATATCCGGACCACCCAAGTAAGCTTAATGACTCATAATAAACATGTATAACATGTTATATAAGGGTTGGTTAGGTCCCGGACAAGTTTAAGGGTCGCTAACACAAAGGGATAAATTAATTATTCTGAAGTCCCTGCAGTTAGCGCGCTAATAATTCCATTAGCGCGCTAAGACAGTGTTAGCGCGCTAACTCACAAGTATTAGCGCGCTAATTGCAATCGCCGCAATTTTTGACTTTTGGAAATCAAGCTTTGAATTTGAATTTTTGATTTCCTGGATTCCTAGAACGGCCATAAACGGCTATATTGGAATTCCTACCACTATAAAACCACCTCAAACTTGGTTTTAAACAACAAGAACAAACACACTCAAAATCAATAGATCTACAAGGTAGAAATCATATTTTTGTGAAGAAATAAGGGAGATCTCAGTGGCTGTTCTTAAGCTCACATATCCAGCACATTTGAGGCTTTCAAAAGGAGTTCAATAATCACTCCAGAGCTGATCTCTTCTGTCATTCTTCTGGTTGTAAGAAATTTCTAGATCTACAAATCTTACTTGTGCTTAATCTATATATTTTGAGTAGTTGATTTGAAAATCATTTTGGTATGTGTGTTTGAACATATTCTCTGAGTTTTTGTACTTAAAATTTATACTCTCAAACTCTGAGATTGATTAGAACAAAAGTGTTGCACCTAAACTTGATTCTTGTCAAACTTTTGTTCTTAGCCTTGAAATCGGTTTTCATACAAATGTATTAAGTTTTTGAGACGATTTCAAATTTGGAATTTGTAACAACATCTTCTCTGAGTTTTTGCACTTAAATTTATCTTATCAAACTCTGAGATTGATTTGAACAAAAGTATTGCACTTAAACTTGATTCTTGCTAAACTTTTGTTCTTATACTCAAAATCGGTTTCACACATATATATCAAGTTTTTGAAACGATTTCAGATTTGGAATTTGCATCAACATCAGTAACATATTTTGCATATTCCATTTATGCTCACACTTGCATGCATAAGAGTTAGGCTCTAGGTGGCTTGCTTGTGTTTGAATTTGATACCACTTTTGTTGTAAAGTGTATCTTTGTAATTCCAAAGAAATTGTTGTATTTGAATCATTGTAAGACTTAGTGGGATCTAAGTCGAAAGGGAAAATCCTAGTTGCGGCTAGGTGAGAAAAATCCTAGAGGAGTCTAGGTGGGAAAAATCCTAGTTGCGGCTAGGTGGGTAAAATCCTAGAGGAGTCTAGGTGGGAAAATCCTAGTTGCGGCTAGGTGGGCAAAATCCTAGTTGAGGCTAGGTGAGGAAAATCCTAGAGGAGTCTAGGTGGGAAAATCCTAGTTGCGGCTAGGTGGGAAAAATCCTAGTTGAGGCTAGGTGAGGAAAATCCTAGAGGAGTCTAGGTGGGAAAATCCTAGTTGCGGCTAGGTGGGAAAATCCTAGGTGATGCTTAGGTTGTAACACTTATTGGTAATATAAGTGGGTTGAAATCCTAACGAGGAGGTTAGGTAGTGGATGTAGATCGTTGGATCGAACCACTATAAATCTTGTGTCACTTTATATTTCCAAAGATTTCTTTTACTTGCATAGCTTATATATATATCATAGTTGTAAATTGCGCACAAAGTTTTTAAAAAGGGCAAAAACTACTCGGTAACCCAATTCACCCCCCCTCTTGGGTGACCTTCATATTCCAATTTCAATATTTTTTTGCTATCTTTATGCTTTTAAATACCTTTTGTACATTCGAAAAAGCTGATCCTATGACTAACAAGCTCAGCAAGGAGAAGATTTATGAATGCCTCTAAGCTTGTGGCATGAATCCAGTCCTGAATTTGTAGGTTCTTTATGTTTTACTATATTACATCCATTATGTCTTTCATATACATTTGGGTTAAATATATGTCAGGGTAGAGCGTTAGTTCCCTTACTTGACACTTGTTTATTACATTGGTTGTCACCATTTTGATATATATACATGTGATCGTGCTTTCCTGATTTTCCGCACTTATGATTTATATTCAATTACTTCTGCTAATTCATTAAAACATCTGCCATTTTAAATTTTTTTTAGAAAGATTTAATTTACTCTAAAAAATTATAATAATATGAGTTGTTCATTGTTTATCAAGGACGTGAATTTGAGGAGCATAGGACTAAAGGCTAATTAATACATTATTAGGTCGTAAATGGCTAAGATTAAGACTTAATGACAAGATTAGACCAAGCGAGGGCCTAGAATAGAGATGGGGCCATCACATCACTGAAGCACTGCAAAAATACCATGGCTATGTTATGGTACAGATTCAAGCGAAATTAGTGAAAGCATAACCCGAATAGTCATATCTGAAGGCCTAGTAATGAGAATCACTAAGAAGTCCCTCACCTTCAGGCATGGTTTAGAACAAGGCCATATACGCCCTATCAGGGTGATGGACTAGTGGAGCAGTCACTGGAGAGATTTCGATATAGCATACCATGGTTTAGATCTATCGAGTCATGGATCAATGGAGCAGTCACTAGAAGGATCTTGATGTATTGAAGAATGATCTAGCCAGTCAGAGGTGGATACTCATGTACTTTGAAGATTTAATTCTTATCTATGCATACGAACACTTTATGGTTGTGGAACAACTTGGTTATAGCACGTGGCACTAGTTCCCTAAGTAAATTATCACTTAAGCTAATTGTTTTTAGTGCATATGTCAGTGGGTAATGGGTATAAGCCAACCACTTTGAGGAATGTTAGGTGATGATTCCAGTGGAGGACTGGAAAAGCCCGCTGTTGGGATCCCAATGTAGTGAAATTGGGACGTAAGTTGGATCAGCCACATCATCCTCTCCATAAAGATTACGAATAGGGGATCATGTATGAGTTAGCCACTTTAGTTGTTCCTGCCAGAAGTTCTTTCACATGAATAGACGAATAGTTAGCGACGTCCGTTGTTCTGTCACTATACGCCCCACGAGAAGTAGATGGAAGTATAATTTCCATTCATTGCAATCCTTGAAAAAGTAAGACAACTTGTTAAAAGGTTCATACTATCAAGGATAGATAGAAATTATAATTGAGTAAGTAATATGATGAGTAAGATGACTTAGTCCTATCTGAGATCTATGATCAAGCTAGACCTAGAATTGAGGCTCATTGGGCTATTAGATTACCATAGTCGTCCCATCGTATGAGATTTTGAATTACTTTAGATTTTGAGACGAAATCTTCCCGTAGTTGGGAAGAATTGTAATGGCCCAATTATTTATTAATCGTATTTATTTCAAAATTACGAACTAGGACACCTATTCAAATACACATGGACATTTTGTATACGACTAAGACACATATGAATAGACATAATAAGTTATTTTTGAGTGATGGATGACTCAATTGCAATGTTTAACTTGTTTGTTATATCACATTACATCACATGTTTATATGCAACTTCTATGTCGAGTGAGATAGAGTGATGAGAGTCTGCCTGAACAAATCAATGCAAGTATCGGGTAGGCGAAGCACGGGAACACTAAGGATAGTGCAAAAAATAGAATAGCATGACTACAATCAAGATTAATATGACATTAAGTTAATATAAAGCCATAGGAAAAGTCAAATTAATTCGATATGCAATTTATGGCGCGCCTCGGGATGGCTGCTGAGATGCGGGACATCTGGTGCTGGGTAGTGGGGGGTTCGTGGGACCATTAAATTATTAATAAATATGTCCAAGTACATCAACCATCTATACATCATGGTTATTTTATACCTAAGTGGATGAATTGGTTTAATCAGACATGATTTCCTATAGTTTGAAGTGAGAATAACTTAACCTTATAGAAATCTTGAGATGATCCTAGACACTTGAATCTAGGCAAGATGAGTCACTTGTGTCACAATTTTTATTTGGGCATCTCGATTTAAGGCCATTAGATATTCCTCGAGATACGTAGATTGATAAATGATTTTTTTACTTATGTATATGGTTAATTTAATAGTATATTTATTCTAAATATCTTAATATGAGCTCAAATTCATGGTGTTCATGCATTTTCAGGTATATAAGGCATAAAGGAAGGAAAAGAGTGAGTTGAAGAAGAAATTAAGCTAAAACACACAAAAAAAGGGTTTTTGCGATATGGCTAAGCAGTATGGCGATGTTGGATAAGAAGGCACAGTGTAGGATAAGAAAGCACAGCGAGGGAAAGTAGTTAAATGGTGAAAAGAAGGCACAGTGTAGTGGCGACGCTATGAATGCCTAAAGACGGGGCCAAGGTGATATAGGGATGGTGTCAGGACCACTGAAGGGAGAAATTGACAAACAAAGTGCTCAGTGCAATGGTGGCGCTGTGGGATTGTACACACAACACCGGGACTTAAGCGACAGCTTCTAGAACGGAAAAAAATAGAAATAAGGGTCCTATTTCATGTTAAATTGTTCGGTAAGTTTTTTAATTGTTTTAAAACATTCTTAGGGATTATAAATAGATAGGAGAATGTGGTAAACACACCAATTACCAAAGATTAGCCACCATTAACATAGTTTACTATTGGTTCACTTTAATGTTTAGTATTAAGAAGATTTGTGGAGAGAAAACACTGAAGGCTCACATGTGGTAATTCAAGTATTATTTTCATTTATTTATTAGAAAGTTTTTCATTATTTTTCTGATTTTAATGAATACCACTATATGCATGTTTGTTTCAATGAAATGTGAGAAGCTTATTAATCATAGGGATCAATAGATCCTATTGTATGAATGCTATGCAATAAACATGGATATAGTGTAATGAATAAAAAGTGCAATAGTTAAAATTTGTATTGATTCTTAGCGTAATGCTACGAACATCTTGATCATGTATTTGTTGATATTAGGTTTTATAAGTTATGATGGTCATCTAAGCTGTTAAGTTAGTTATAGACGATACAACTGCAAAATACATAACATCGAGCAACAGTTGTTGCTAAGGGAGTCGCGAACAGTAAACTTAATTGGCTATGAATCTAAAGAATTAGAAAATTAAAACAATGTGAAGCTTAAGTTATTCACAGTGATAGGCAAAGTTCTAGTATGTACATTAAAATCTTTTTTTGTCAAGACAATGAGTTAAATTGGATTTGAAGGAAATCTATCTATTCTAATTAGGCATTGCACATACATAATAAATATGGTAAAGTGAATTTAAAAGTATAGTATTTTATTACATAGGTGCAGTTGTGAAGTAAAATAGTTTTAATATAAGAGTAAAAGTAATTTGAGTTGATTCATTAGTATAGATTAGTCTACTTTAGTAATAAAAGCAACTTAAAGGATTTTCTTAGCAATTGAGTAACTTTGGCTAGGTATGTGTTGAGTGCATACACTTTCCTTAAGGACAATATCCATAATTAATTCAAGTCGGCTACACTATTACTACAACCGAACCATTATACTTGGAGCCACGGACACATCGTGTTTTTGGTGCCATTGCCAGGGATAGGTAGCCACTTAAACTTAGTTTGAAAAGTTGCTTAGTTTTATTTTAAGTACTTTACTTTCAAGTTTATAAAAAAAAAATAAAAGGCCTAAGTTTCAAGTTTGACTTTTTGCAATTAAGCCTTTGTTGTTTTCCTTTTAGGGATTACTTGTACATGCGTAGCAAAGGAGAGAAGAACTTAGTGCCTTACAACTCTAAGATTGATAGAACAAACAAAGGAAAGAAAAAGAAAGGAATTAAGTCGGATGATGATCAAGCGATAAATCAACGAATTGAGTATTAGTTTATTCTATAAAATGATACCAATATCAATGTTGGTATCAGACCTAACGTTCTCAATAAGCAACACATAAACTTGAAGAAAAGACAAACTATAGATGTGGAAACCTGACAATCTCTGCTTAGAAATTATTAGGGGAGAAGTGAGTGAAAGTGAGATGGGGATTGTATATGTACATGATACGTTGTATATGTTTATGTATATGCTATACGCATAGAAACGAATTCATGATGGTGATCGACTTGTAGAGTACAATGATAGATAAACTAGGGGACAAAGATGGCTACACCAGCCCTGACATAAAAAGATTTATTAAAGAAGAAGTTCATGAACTTGAGACAAGTATTGAGAGAAACGATGATGAGTTATTGTCATTGCAAGAGTTACATACGATAGACTGCTTAAGATATAGTCGAGGTTAAGGCGACTTAGTTCTTGTTACATGAATTGGAATTGTTGATCTGCAAGAGAGTTGATGATATGATTGTCGAGGGTGATCCAACTTAGTCTTTAATTTAAAAGTGGACAATCTGATAACTAGGAGTAGTGTTATTTGAATAAGGAATAGCTTAAACATCTGAGAAAGTTACGCTTGGCAAAATTGCTTTCGAAAGTTACGACCAAAATGTCGTATACAGTGATAATGTATAGGTCTTTGCTAAGTGTTGACTAGCCTAATAATGTACAGGTGTATGCTAAGTGTTGACTAGCCTACTAAGATATGCGAACGCGGATCAGTGGATGCACCAGCAGTAGTTGAGAAAGGCAGGCTTTAGGGCTAGCATCATTTGAGATTTTTGCTAATGTAATTACGATGAGAATGGAAAGATAATTAAATATGAGAATTTGGATAAAGTAATTTTCGGGGAAAAGATTTCTATTAGTTTGGAAGATTGTAATGGAACAAATTGCTAATAGTGGATTAGTCCATAATTAAGGGTTATTTGCTCAGGATGATAACAGGGAGCAAGTACAAGGTCCTACTACTCGGCTTGGAGATCGTGTAATATATTATTTTGGATGTGATGTATTTCTAATGTATTGTATTTTTGTAGACCTATTAAGCAACTTCTACGTGGATATAGTCGTCAAGATGTGAGTGTAGGCATGCCTCAAGATGCATGTACGCGTGGGATCAGGTAGAGAGTGATGCGTGTAGTCTCTTATTTTACGTTAAAATACTAATCTGGTCAAGTGACTTAGTTACTAATCCTATGATTGAGATGAAATCAATTACAAGCCTAAGTTAAGAAAATAAAATAACAGGCATTGATATCCTTCGAGATGCGCGGTGTCACCATCTCCAAAAGACTTAGTGTATAAATGCATATTAGGCTTATTTGAATTAGTGGGGTCAGGTGTGAGTTAGAACCATTCAATCTACATAGAGTTAAGTAAGTATATATGATACTTATGGTTGGAATTAGGATATCCAAATACTTATATATAAATGAAATACTTATTCTCTGCATGCAACAAAAATAAACATTGGCATAGAAGAAAATTAAGAACTCCTCTAGCTCAAATCAAAGATTTCAAGAGTCGAATCAAAGGCATTCATAAATTTCATGGAGCATCAAAAGCTAGGGATCAACCTATAAACCTAAGTAGAAAGCCCTCCATTTCAAGTTTTAAATGAATTCTGATTTTTTGTCATTTTTTAGAGGAGAAATGTTTGAGTCTTTCAAATTGGTTTATATATTTTGATTCTTCATTTCAAGATGATAATGTTACATTTAAGAAAGTCTTAATTTGGCCTTGAATTCAAAAAGTTATGAATTTTGTAAGTTGTAAAATAAAATTGGAAATTCTACATGTGTTATGACCTATCACTATAATTCAGTCATAACCTCCTCGTTTTAAAGCTAATTCAAAAGAGAAATACTTTTGCCAACTAAAACATTTAGAGATTTGAATGTTTTCATGTCTAAAAATCCTCTACAACTTTGATAATAAATCAAAATTTATGGGTTCACAATTTTGCAAATGCCCTGCTTATTTGATCATAACTCCCTCGTTTCTCATTGGATTGAGCTCATCTTTTAGTATGATGTTCTAGGATATGGTTGTAGACTTTAATAATAACATCATGATTTTTGAAGATATATTTTAGGAGAAACGAATTTTAAAAAGTTGTTGGTTCAAATCTAAAACAGTTTTGAACCATTATTGTAAAGTTTTCATATCTCCCTCATTTCTTAGCAAAATTGTGCAAACCTTACAGTCTTGGAATGCTAAGACATAGCTCTAAAAATTTCTCTTGTAATACAAGTCATAATTTTAATGTTTTGGTACTAAAAATCAACTCGCAAATTGTTGTACCAAAACTTTCTCTATTTTTATAAAGAAGATTTGGAAATAAACAAATTATTAGTGGGGTTGATTTCAAAAATTAGAATTTACAACTACTTATGCCAACTCTAATAGCTTGTACATTTCCTAAAGAACCTTAATAAGTCTCAAAAACTTAGAGGAGAAGTTTGGGAGTCCAGGTATGCGTTTTGTGGTGTTAGAGGCTAGTTAAGTTAGGAAATTTGTGTGACTTATAAGAAAACTTATTGAGATATTTCGCTCCATTTTATTTGAATTTAATTTTCTTTATTTTGAATTCCATTCCTTGAATTCATTGTTTGTGAAAATTAGCAATTTTTTTCAAATAAGAATACGTATTTATGTTTCTTGAATTGATTCGGGGTGTACGAGGCACATGGGGGATGGGTCTCGGGGATATTAGTATTCCGATTAGTTAGTGACATGACCTACTATATGAAGTTGATTAAATGAATAAACGGTGACCGATTAGGGTAATACTGAAGTGCTACGTGTGCTGACCTATTACATAGGGTCAATATGTTGTGTTTAACAACTAATAATGATAGTACCTACGTGCTGAAAATTAAGCTATTACCTGAGATATATATGACCAAATAGGTAATATCTTTACCAATATGTCAGACACACAACTTACTAGACTTATTTCATTGTTAACATTCATGTCAGTGTCACTTTATTTAACTGTAATGTCTTCTAACATGTCTTTATGTTAAGATTTCCTTGCTATTTATATCGTTTTGCATATTTTTATATTATATTTGGAAATTTGGATAAATATATCTCATTCTTACTTTCTACATTAATGTACTCACCATCCTTTTTATGATGGTGGGTGTAGATCTATTGAGTTGCAGGCTAGGCAAGGAGAAGAACGACAATTACCTCTGAATCCTAAGTAAGAGTAAGAGATCAGTTCCAGTATTTATTATTATCATCTCTTTGAATGGTTTTAGGTTGTACAATGAGTTGAGAGATTAGATTCCTTACTGATGCTTTAATTTCTTTATTTGAGTTCATGTGATCTTTTTTTACCTAGTTTTCATAGTAGGTGTTTTATAATTTTTTTATCAAGAAATTTCTAATTCTGATGCGTTTATAGTCTTCTCTACGATTAATTGATTTCCTTAATCTATATATATTGTATTGAATTATTAATTTGTAATAAACAAGGTCAAGATGAGATTTAACGATCGAGGTTTAAGCCCTTTTTTACATCTTATTTTTTATCAAGAAATTTCTAATTCTGATGCGTTTTCAATTATTTGTTCAATATAAAATACAACATCTTTGTGATTATCAGGTATGCAAGGCGATTGTACTATTTTTCTAATTGAGTCAGACTGGTATGTCGGGGCTTAATTATGGTTTAAGGCCTGGTATCGCCAAAATTTGGATAGGGATGCAACAATTAGGGTACCCACCTTTGTTGGTACCCTGTCATTATAAGTTGCACGATACCTGAGGTTAAATCCCAGTGAGATGTCAGCACTCCATACAACTGATGTCTTACTTATATCATGAGTAGCACGACTGACAGGGGTTTGATTCCTTAGAGATGTTGAAACTCCAGTCAGCTGATGTTATTAGTGCGACACATGGGGTTAGATTCTTTAGGGATGTCGAATGGCCAAACCTAGATTTGCATGATCCGTTTGTCTTTCATTCCTCGTAGTAGCTCAATGATTGTTTGCATATATTCCTTTTAGCTTGCCTTTCTTCATAGCTATTATATGCTTTCAGTTATCGTTATTTGTATATTTTGGAAATTTGGATAAGTGGCTTTAGGATTTACTTTTACATATTGTACTCCCGATCTAGTTTTTTACTATGGGTGCAGATACTTCGAGTAACAGACCCAGAAAAGATCGAAAACTACCTTCGAGCACTTAGTGAGTGGTTTATGCTAATTTTGTAGGGGATTATTTTGTTTATTTGTTACTTAAGTCTTTCTATATGATTTTGAGTTGTATATTGGGTTGAGAGACTAAACTCCTTGACTGATGCATGTATTTCTCTATTTTGTTTGATATGATTGTATATATACCTAGTTTCCATAAAAGGTGTTTTTATAATGCTTACGTAAATTTTATTATGTCTTCCGCTGATCATATTAAAATGATAAAAAAATTAATTAACTCTTAAAATCACAACTAATTATTAATGAATAATACTTATCATGAACACGTATAACAAGGTGGTTGAAAAAAAGGCTAACTAATAGAAAGTCAAGTCCTACGTGATGTCGATTAGGGCTTAATGATTGCATTATGTCCGGCGGTAGCCGTTTGGGAAATTGTCCGTCACAACTAGATAGGTTTTCTCAATCTCCACTGACAAGCATCAAGCTTATGATTACTAATATATATTCTCTAGATAAAAAAAATCACAAATCAATCTCATTTTAAAAATATACTTAAAATATCACTATAATCAAAGTCGATAAGAAATTTTATTCACTAATAATCATCATTTCAGATTCATTTGTTTAAAGAAAAAGGTATACTTCACTTAACTTAGCTATAAGCACTCGAGCCAAATCTTTTATTTGATGAGTTTTTCATAAGCTTCCTTCCATTTATATATATATATATATATATATATATATATATATTTTTTTTTTTTACTTCAATTATATATATTCCTTTTATTTTCTATATTGTATTCATACGATTCTCTTCTCCATTTCCTTTGGAATCTATTATTCTTTTTATATGAATTATTTCTTTCATTTTTTCCACCACTAGATTCCTTACTCCATTTTCTTTGGAACGTATGACACTCTCTATTTTTTTCTTTCAATAACACTTGTTAGCTCTTCTAACTTTCAGTATAGTCAAGGAAGTATTCTTTCCAACTTTGTAAAGTTATTGGCTATTTCCTATTTTTTTGCTTAATTGTGGCATGAACAAAATTTAATATATATATATATAATACTTGATTAATGACCTTTATATAACAAAATTCTTAGAAATCTTTTGTGTTTGTCTTGCACTATCGTTTAGATCTTCTACGTATTTTAATGTCTAATACAAGTAACCAATCCCCTCCAAACTCCGCTATTGTATACATAATCTAGATAAAGTCAAATATGGTGTAACAATTCCTTTTCATTATAAAAATCCTATTTCATGGGTAATAATAGTATATCCCTTCCATTTAAATCCAAATTAAATCCAATTCCATATTCCTAACTAAATAAAGTAAACTTAAATGGGAAAATATTACCAGTGTTATGGGAAATTTTGAAAAATTCATAATGTTAAATTATATATTCTACCTCTTGTTTCGTCCTTATTTCGCAACTTCACACTTCACTTGACCCAATACCCCTAAATTAATTCCAAACCTTATCCTCAAGGTTTAAAAATCAAGTTGGGTTTCCAACAAAATTAAAATATATACCACATGAAGCATATGCAAATAAATTAATCAAACAACTAAATAATGACTAATATTCATTACTCGTTAGTAGTGTATTTTTATAAAGACGAGTGCCCAAAACACATTCCAATCCTAAATTGCATACATAATTGAAAAGATGTTAAATCTAAACATTTTCCAGTATAGTATGATAAATATTCAACATATCAAACCAATGTATATAATTGGAACACATCAAAGCAATAGTATCATAGTTAACATATACCACATCAATCATAGGATTATAAACATAGACATTTCATAATAACAATCGGAAAAAAAAAATTACACAAAGAAGAATAAAATATTAGATTCCTAGTCTGGATGTCCCATCACCACCACCATCCTCATGATCGAGCTATTGAGATTAGAAGATCCTCGCAATATGATATAAGGTGTAGTCCACTCCCACTATATGGTTATCTTCATCGAAGACTCCATGGTTAGGCATTCTTAGATAGGTTGATGGAATATTAATGTTAGCTCCCTTGCTTTGTATCCTCCTGGTCATGCGTCGTTCAAACCCATAGATGTTTTTGGCAATCTCATGTTGGTTTTGGAACATAAAATTTTGATGCCTCTGGGTGCTCATCTGGTTGTGCAATATCAACACCATCATGGCCATTTTTGTTTCATAAATGTCAATAAAGTCTTCTGCAGGTGGCTTTGAGTTTTGGTTAGTGTGCGCATTTTGCATTTCTTCTAAATTTATTCAGTTTTATGTCGTATTCTTCATCTATCCATGGTCTCTCTCCTTTGTGTATCATTTCTCTCTCATTCTTCCTCTGAATCAACATATCCTGACACCTTCTTAGTGCTTTTTAATGACTTCATTAGTTATGGTCCTATCTAGGAAAACATCCAACTCCATACCTCTAATTGGAACTCGATCTTGCTTGCAAAATTTATTAATCATTAATGGAAAAGACAATCCTTCATTTTTCCTGGTGGTCATGACATTTCTAATCGAATCAGAGTTTATTATGCTAACTTCGATATAGTCGATCCTATAGATTATGTGGTAGAAAAGAGTCGCCCTATAGTTCAATATATTAAAATGTTGTAAACTAGGTAGTAGGATTACATTTGAAAGATAAACTCCAAGCTTTGGCGGTTTTCCTAAAGTATTTATTTTGGATTTGTTTTGGGTACGCGTCTTTATGAAAAAGAAATCCATCCCCCATAATAGCTTCTAAATCATTTCTAATGGTCTCGTTGAGAAATTCATGTCTGTACATACATTCAAGTTCTAGGTACTTGTTATTTTGTTTAATGTGTATTTCTAGGAAACCATAGTATTGGTTTATTCTCTTCAATGAGTATTCCACTTGTTTTCTTCGAACAATGGCAACTGTTTTATTGTCATCTTTTAGCCCGTTTGGATAAAACTCTTTTACTAGCATTTCATAACCCATTTCAATCGAGGAGCCCACATCATAATTGGCATAGTATTCCCTAGATAACAATCCCCTAGCTCTTCTCTCTAATTATATTTAGAATCTTAAGCCCATACTTAGCTTCAGTTTTTACATTAAAACCCCTCTCCAATATGATTTTTCTTTTCTTGCTAATGTCGCTCTCCAATCTAGCAATAGCTTTGGAATTGATGAGCTTATAGGCATAGAATACAATTCTAAGTGTTTCCTCAATCTCTTCCTCTCCCTCCCACTCATCGGTAAAACTTAAAGGTTGTGAAGGTTCTCTTCGCAATATAACTCGAGGGTTTTTTTGAAATCCCCGTTGGCCTAATTTTTGCAGATGGAGCTTTTGATTTTGTTTGGGTTTATCCATTTCTCCTCTTAAGATCTTCTAGCTTTACCTTATCTGGGCATCGTCTCAAACTTCAAACATAGAAGTCCAAAAACTAAATAAATCTACAAATGATAGAAACAACATTGTCAGAAATAATTCGTTAAAATTAAAAACTTTCTTTTAAAAGGAAAAATCCATTTGGAAAGCTAGCTCAAAACACATCGTAAATTTAAGATTAAATTGGCATCAAAGTGCAAACATAAATATAAACTTAAAAATTTCTTTTCTAAATATGATAAAGTAATTGTGCAATAATTCTTAGATATTAAAAAAACAAATTAAATTAAATTAAAACCATGACCAAACCACCAAACTCAATTTAAACTTGTTTTTTAAACCTTTTGTAAATATGTCTAAATATAGCAAAAATCTTAAAAAATTTGAATATATAAATCAACGATCAATGTGATCAAAATTCCCAGTCTATTAGAATCAATAAAAAAATTTGTGCAAAATAATTGAATAAATTCCAATAAAAGAAGTTCGAAAAGCACTGAAACATTTGGGAAAATCCCTTGAACCCAAAATTTTTCAAGTAAAGAGCCAAGGTCGGTATAGTTACCTTCTTGAAAGTGAATCTCTCAATATTTTAGCCCTTAAACTCCTTCAGATCATCCTTCCAAGCTCTAGGTTGAAATTTCTCTCCCTAAAATCATAAATTTTGGTTTGAATAGTATTAGGTTAATGTGAGAACCATTTAAATAACATGGTATTGAGGTTAGGATGGTTGATTCTAGGCAAGAAAATAGGATTTCAATAAAGGTGCAATGATTTGTAAGTGTGTTTGAGTTGGTGAATGTGGCGGTTTAGGGTTTTGGTTTTGAAATTCTAAAATCGTGCCCAACAATTCTTGTGTTAGTGGAATTGTTGAGAATCGCAATGTGAGTCGGTATTTAGTGTGGTTTTGAGAAATGCAATGACCCACCGATAAGGCAAATCTCTGGGATTCGCTTGACAACAAATTTGCACTTATTTTCATGATTATGCTTTTTTGCTAGTGTTTCCCAGTGTTATTGCAAATCATTGGGAAATCGCTAGGGCTTATTTCTTATTTTTGTAATTTATCTCACAATTAACTTATACATCATTCATTAAAACTTATGTAGAATTGACTATAATTTCATAAATGCTATTTAAGCAAAAACAAAAACTTTATCACTCCCTCTTAATTTAAATTACATTGGATTTTAAATCATAAAAACATTTTCAATACAAGAGTCAGAAGGTGAAAGACTAAAAACATACCAAATTAAACTAAACTAAATTCTCATTAAAACTAAATAAACATAAAATAAACATAGAATATGGGATGCCTCCCATAAAGCATTTTTGTTTACTCTCAGTCGTTCGACTTAACCTTTTCAGAATTAGTTTGGATCCCTAAACTTGAATTTATGACTATCCACGCAATTGACATTCTAGAAAGTGAGGGCTCCGCCATTAATCGTCAAAGTAATTATTGTGTTCAAAGTATCCATAATAGCATATGTAGTGGCCAAGAAAGGTTGTCCTAATATTAAAAGAAGATCTTCATTGATAAAGTATGGTATTTCAAAAATGTCTGTGGGTATGGTGTTGTTGTCCACTTGATTTGGCACAACTATGAGCACTCCTATTAGTTGAATTGAAATCCCATCCGGTAAAGAGACTCGTTCAGAAGCAAGTGAATTCAACTCCAATAGTGTAGATAGAAAGAAATGTATGGGCATGAGATTTGCATTGGAGTTCGTATCACACTGAGCTACGAAGTATCAAGCCTATTTGATTTTAATATGCAAAAGTACACCTCCAAGATCATTACGCTTTATAGGAGTGAAATCCAGCTTTTTCTATTTCTAATTGTGTTTGGATCTAGAAACTTCCAACTTGTTAATGCTTTTACCAGTCTCTTGTTGCTTACCTTTCCATTCTTGAGTTACTTTCTTTTCTTTAGAAGTGTCTTCAAATGATTCTTTCTTTGAAGTCCTTTTATCAGTCTCCATTTTTTGCGTTTATTGCATAAATTTTAGCATTAAAGGTATCATAACAGTTCAAGTCTAAAAATTCATTATCATCTATTTCATTGTCAAATAATTCATCATATTCTTCATAAGTATCATTGTTGTGTTTGTTTTTATTCTTGAATTTTTGACAATCTTATCTTTAAGTTCTATAAAAATTATTCCTTCAAAAATATATAACATAGTTGTAGTTGTCTTTAGAGAAGGTCTACCTAATAAAATTGGCAAAGGATTAGGTGATGTTGAGTTGCCCATTTCCATGACATAAAAATCATTTGAAAATACTAAATCATGTACTTGTTCTAAGCTGTCTTCTAATAATCCATACGGTTTAGTAATGATATTGATTTCTAAAGTAATAGTAATAGGTGTATAAGTTAACAATCTATTTTTAATGATTCATAAAGTTAAGTTACATAACGTTAATTGATGCTCGAAAACCACGCATAGAAAATTCAATAGAAGAATTACCTGATGTGATGGGTATGACAAATATTCCTAGGTTGAAACATTTCTTAGGCATTCTCTTTAAGTATGGTGTCTTTTTTCCTAATTTCCTAAATGGTTTATACATGGCTTCTTTAGGTTCTTTCACCCTAGTATTTGCTAATCTTTGTGGAAGGGTAGAATTAGAATGCATTTTTTCTTTTAGTTTATAAGTATTGTGTACATTGTCTCGATTAACTAATTCAAGATTTTGTAAAGATTTTTCGTAGGCTTCCAATTTAGCTAAATAACATGAGTATAACCTTTTGAGGAAATGCGTGCATTTTTGTTGGTCGACCATCCATTCCCTACTGGGAATGACAATTTGCATCATATATGTTTCTACTTATTCTATTGTTTTATGTATTTTGATTTTATTTTTACCTCTTTTCGGTGTCTTTTTTTCAATGTGTGTTTCTTTTTCCATCATTACAAAATAAAGAGTAACTTGTGCTTGGTTAGTAGTGTTCGTAGATCGAGTGGATAATTTGGTTTAATTAATTACCTTGTCAATTTGTAAAGTCATTCGACTTAATTGATTTTTCAACTCGTTAATAGACGTATCGATTTTAATTTGGTTTTGAGAAATATGCATAAAGTTTTGATGACTTTGTTCTAAATTTGGTTGCGTAGGCTGAATAGTTTGTCATGGTTGTCGCATTTATATTGGTTGTATTCGTGCTCTCGGTCTATCAGTGGTATAGTTTTTTATTTTGTAGACCATAGTTAAAGTTTCAATTCGTTTTTCTAATGAAGTAGTTTTTGTGATTATATTGGTTTCTTGGACGACTAAAATATTGGTTCATAACCACGTCGACTTCTTCATTATTTTCTTTTTGTAAAGTAGGACACGTATCTATAGGATGTGTAACTTCATTACAAAATCGACATGGTTTAACTTGATTTGATCTATCTTGTAAAAGTAATTTAATCATGTTAGATAATTCTTCAACTTTTTCATCAAATTTATTACTTGTTTTATTATTTAGTTCATAAACTCTCTTTCTTGATATATCGGTTTTTTCACTATATTGTTTATATTGTTTGGTCACTTATTGAGCTAGAGTAGGTGTGACATCAAATAATGATCCACCACATACAGTATCTAATAATCTTTATTTAAAATGATTTAGTCCATCATTGAAGTATTTTAATAATTCTCTTTGGGTGTATTTATATTGTTAACACGATGAAATTAGTCTTTGAATTCTATCACAAAGATCATTAAAATTTTCATCGTCTTTCATTTTCACGACTCTGAGTTGCATTTTATAAGTACTAATTTTTCTTACAGGCATATATTGATCTTGGAGATTTTCTAACATTTGAGCCCATGTGGTTATCAACTCTTGAGGTAGATAAAACAACCAATCTTGTGTTTGATCTTTAAATAGAAAAAGATAAGCTTTAAGTTTGACTCATTCTAATATGTAGTGTTTAGGTTTCGTCTCATTGACTTTACATTGATATTTCTTTATAATTTGTTTATAGGTCTTCATTGTCCTTACCATAGGAGTTAGGTAAAACACTAATGAATCATAATCTAAGTTCAAATTAATGAAATACTTCGAGATAGGCAATACACATTGGTTCATAAGCATTGACATTATTATTAGCTAGCTTAAAAGTAAGTTCTTTATTATCATTATTATTATTAGTATTAAAGTTATTATTGGCTTCCATTATGGTAGTTTGGTGTTCTCTACGTTGTTGTTGTCTTAAATTATGATTAAATGTCCAATCTACTTTAATATCAAATGAATGTAAGGACCATGTGGAATTAGAACAACAAAGTGGATAGAGCATGGAACATCCAAAACTCCTAAAAACTATATTAAAATTCAAAGCAAAAGGGCCAAAAATTGACAAGGGTCGGGTATGTACTATATATTTCCCATATATATTATACTTTCAATATGTTTTAGTAGTGGTAAGTGAAAATCGTCTCCACAAGAATTTATCAAACTTCTCTTGGAAAAAGGACTATTAATAGTTTTTATTATATTTACTTTAATTCAATTAATTAATTATTTAAAATAGTAATTAAACTCACTAATAATTAACTAAACTAATTATACTAACTTTAATAACACAGTTCTAGTTTCAATTTCAAATAAATAAATTCAATTCATTTCAATATAATCAAATACCCATAACAATGAAACATAAACTCATTTTACATTCCAAACATGTTATTTTAATCAATATAGTTATGAGCATATTTTATAAAGCATATTAGATCATTAAACTCTCATTATAAGTAATAAGAGCCTATAGCTGGTCATTTGTTCTCCTTATACTGGTAGAAAAGCCACATTCTGGTTTTTATTGAGCCAACCCCTTTGAATACACAAAGACATTAACTTCACGCAATAAAAACGTATTAAAATTTTTGAAAACTTCGAACTACTAAGTCTAACATCTTTGAAAAGCTACTTCAACATTAGATTTAGATCTAAAATTTACCTAGGACATCTAAATGGTCGAACCTTAGAAAAAATCCTAGTTACTACTTTAAATTAGATAATAAATCGAAATATCACAAAACAAATTCTAGACTACGCATGCAATATAAAGATCATGATTCCAAACATTAAATAATAACCCTTTAAATTAGTGAACCAAAGAATATGATTGGTATAAAGCATTAAGTACATACTAATCTCATCATAACTATTTTGCAAAATGGATCTACTTCATGTTTGAACTTTGCTTAGACCAACAACTACTCATTCATAAACACAAATAGCATTGCAATAACATAAAAAAGAGGCATAGATAAATACTGCTGAAATAAATACTTTAAATATTCAAGTCTTTTCCAAAAGCAATGAATAGTAGATCAATAAACTAAATCAATAAAGAATGAAAATAAATTGTGGCTCCAAGGAATTTTGATCTAAGTACTTAAAGGCAACTAATTTAATAACCCTAAGGTCATATTTATTGTGTTTTAGGTAGTAAACATCCCAAATTAATGCAAACTAATCGTTGTTATAAAAAATCATCGAAATCTGCTCTAGCAATTCCTTAGCGATTTAGGGTTAAGTGGCATTGCTTAGAGAATTAATGGAATTAAACTCTCTATTTCCACTGACTTGGGTGGCAACTCATTGTACATAGGAATCGTTGGAAAATCGCTGGCCTTGTGAACCAACATTTTTATTTCATATTGATGATTCTTTTCATATTCTTTCCATTTGATTAATTCCTTTGTAATATTATATTTTCACTCCAGTTTTTCATATAGTCCATTTATTACCTAAAATCACAAATACAAGAGAAACTCTATGTAATATAGTCCTTTAATTTTAAAACCAGCTTAAAATGTACAAAAAACATGTCTAACTATCAACTTATTAATAAAAAAACCTTTCAAATTAATTTTAGTTACTATTTTATGGTAGATTTAGAACCTAAATAACAAAATACACATTCTAGACTATGTATGCAATAAAAAGTTTCTTTATTGTAATATGCAAAAGCAAATATATTGTATGATTAAGTTTAAAGCATTAGACATAGATTCTTTTTCATTATGACTACATTGCAAAACTCTTTACGTTCATGTTTGGACATTATTTAGATTTATAAACTACTCACACTTATTCAAAATAAACATTTCAATAAAAAAATAAAACACATTAATGAAAACACCTCTTATTGAATACTTGAATCTCCAAAGTATCTTAAAAAACAAGAACAATAAAACTAAACTAAACTCAATTGAGAATAGTGTAAAACTAATTAAGGGCTCTTTGTTTCGAAGCCCTAGGGTCATATATATTATCATATAGTGTACATATTCTTATCAAACTCTAATTCCTTATTTTAATCAAATATTCTCGTGGTCAACATTAGCGAATCCTGAAAGATTCTTCTTCTCAGCTAAATCGTTAAGAAAATCTATGGAAAAATGACTTTGTAGCTCACCAACTTATGTAGTGAGTTCTAACGACCCTAAAACTCTAACGCATACTACATGTCATTTTAAGGATGTTAATGTGGAATTGGCATGATATGGTCTAATCGGTCAACCCTCGTGAGTTGACATCGATATTAATTTTTTTTTTATGCATTTAGTACCTAGCTATACCTAATATTATCCAATTTAATGTGATTAATGTCGGCAAAGTTATGAGTTAAAGATTAGTCTTAATGTGCATGCAAGTTACGGGCGTTGGGTATAGGATATAGTGGTCTAACATTAGATTAGACAATAACATAGGTTCTAAGGTGATGTAAATAAAGCTACCTGAGCTAAAAAAAATTATTGTCTAAGTTCCCAAAACTTATTTGATCTTGGGGTTAAAGTTAATTGCTAACACAGCTAGGTCACTCACCTAATTTGGAAACCGTGGGATTGGTCTTGAACATATTTTCGTGCAAATTAACTCAAGAAATCAAGAGAGAAGAAACTAAACTTGGTCTCTTGTGGAAATTTGGTACATTGAAGATCAAAAGAGGGGAATTATAATCCATCTTGGCTAGGGAATCAAGTAGAGCAAACACTCCAACCCTTAGTAATCAAAATGTCACTATTTCCTCAATAAAATTGGGGGTTTTGTTATTTTTGAGGAAGATTGATCCAATTATGAGGTTGCTTAGTTAAATTTGAATGAAATAGAACCCTTAGTTTTCAATGCACAAATATTTTATCAAGGGATATCAAGAATTTAGTTCAAAATTGTATATTGTTCATGAAATGTGTTTTTAGATGCAATTCTTGTTCACGAAGGTTTTATCTTGAATGCATGATAATGGATATTTAAAATTGAGGTAAGATCCAAATTTGAACACTATTCGGTAGATTTTGAAGCCCTATATGGGTGGGTTTGGGCTCAAGAGTCAGCTAGGAAGACGAAGGTTCGAAACCACCCTTTTCACCCATTTTTCAAATAATGCCGCCTACGAAATTGATTGCTGCCAAACTGATCCTGTGAGGGGCATCGTGTGATCCATGCACATAGCATCACTATGGCGTGATATCTGACTTTAGCCTAAATTCTCTACTTTTTGGCTGGGGCTTTGGGACCTTTTCCGGGGGTCTCCGTTAGTCATGAAATCATTAAGATTTACAGTGAACATCAATATACTATAAATTTAACTCCCTAAGATTCTTAAGTAGCTCCGATGACACAAGTCAAGTATATACAATTAATTTCCCTCCATTATTATACTATTAAAATTTTGCAGTAATGGTTAGTTGGAATCTTCTCCACATGGACTTTGCAAATTATATAACAAAAAGATTTTATTTTTTGTTACTTTTAATTTAATTTAATAAAAACTGAAATCTAACTGAATACTTTTTTAATATAAAAATAACCTAAACTAACGAAACTAAACTAACTTAGTTCAAAGTCAATAAATTCAAAGCAATTAAATTCAATGAAATAGAATAATAAATAAACATCTAAATAAACCACCTAAACAATGGAACTTCAATCCATTTTTCATCCATACATGTTACTTCAATCACATTGACATGAAAATACTTTATCAAGTATCATATATCAATAAACACTAATAATAAGTATGTAAACAATCTTTAGCAAGTCATTAGTCTTCCTTATACCGGTGAAAAAGCCATGTTCTAGTTTTATTGAGCTAACCCTTTTGAATACGTAAAGAAATTTACTTGACGCAATAAAATAACTTTACACTATGTGAAAACTTTGAACTACCAAATCTAACATCTTCGGAAAATCACTTTAACATTAGATTTATGTCTTAAATTTTTCTAGGATATCTAAATGGTAATACCTATAAATAATCCTTGTCATTATAAATTAGATAATGAATCAAAACATCACATTACATCTTGGCCATTATGCACGTAACACTTAAGTCCATAATTGTACTCCGTAGTTGCTAAGTTAAACTATGAATAAATGGACATAACTATTTATAAAATCAGTGAGTTAAAGAATACGATTGTTTTAAAGCATTAAGCATATAATCATCATATCATGACTACATTGCAAAATAGATCTACCTCATGTTTGGAGTTTTTTTAGATTAACTAACTACTCGGAATTTATATTAAATAACATCATGTAGAATAATCAAAAGACACAATTAAAAATACATTATTGAAAACTTGAACCTTCAAATCTTCTCCAAAAGCAAATAAAAACATAAATGAATGGTCTCTAATCAAAAGCAAAAAGTGTAAAACTTTCAAAATGATCCTAATTTTGTAGTATAAGGTTCATATTTATAGTATCTTAGGTAATACATATCTCAAATCTAATAAAGATTTTTGGTAATCTAAAATCCACGAAACCAACACAAGCAATTCTTTAGAAATTCATGTCAAAGTGGAAATGCAGAGAAATCATTGGAATAATAGTCTCAATGTTCCACCGATGTGAGTAGCCATTTCTAGGTATATGGGTCTCAGTCAGGAACCGTTGGGCTTGTTTTTCACTTCTTCATTGATCGGTTGGTGATGGTTCTTAGTGTAATATTTCCACCCGGTCAATTCTTTTATAATCTTCCCTTTTTACTCCATTTATTCATATATTCGAATTATTAACTGAAATATCAAAATCAAGAGAAAACCTTGTGTAATATTATTTTTTACATATGAGATTGTCTTACAATGAACTATAAAACATTTTTAATTATTTACTTATCAAAAATCACCAAGCTCAACACTTTATTGTCCCGAGCAAAGGAATACCCTCAATCATAGTCCTTTTTTCCATCGTTTTAATTTCAAAATTATATATTTATATCCTAAAGCATAAATGATCTTAACCAAACACATGTTACCATTATAAAATAAAAGTCGTGATATAATAGAAATATTTAAAAAACAATACGCTTTTATATGAAAATTCAACCTCTAATTATGAATACATCTCAAAATTCAAAGTCAAACTAATCGCTAAGGTAAAGCCACTATATAGGTTTTCTCAATCTCTACTAACAAGCATCAAGCTTACGATGACTAATATCGATTTCAAGATAAAAAAAACCACTTAATCAATCCCATTTTCAAACAACTTTTAAAATATCAACACAATCTAGAAAAGTTTTTAGTCCCCAATAATCATCATTTCATATCCATTATTGGAATGTTGGAATAAGAGACACTTCACTCGACTTAGCTATAAGTAGTCGAGCTAAATCAATTATTTAAAAAGGTTTTTTCATAAACATACTTTCGTTTTTCTATATCGTTCATTCTTCCTTTATTCTTTCTTCACATATATAATCTTTTTCTTTATATTGTATTCATATGGTTCCCTGCACCATTTCCTTTACATACTGTTATTTTTTTTCTAATAGGAATGTTTCTCTCATTTTCCTACCACTCAATTCCTTACTCCATTTCTTTAGGAATACGTGCTTCTCTCTATTTTTTCTTTAAAATCTCTTGTTAGCCCTTCTCACTTTCATTATAGTTAATGAAGTATTCTTTCCAACTAAGTAAAGTTTATTAGCTATTTTCCTATTTTTTACTTCACTTGTGGCATAAACCTTTTCAATATATAAATAAAATACTTTATCAATAACTTTTTATAACAAGATTCTTAGAAATCCTTCTTTTTTATCTTGCTCTTTTTTTTTAATCCTCTACCCATTATAATGTCTAACACAAAACAATCACCCCTCTAAATACCTCTAGTGTATACACTAGGTTAAGTCAAATAGGGTATAACAAATCCTTCCTATTATAAACTTTCTATTTATAGGTAATAAATATATCACTTTTATTTAAATCTAAATTTTATTCCATTCATATTTCTAACTAATTAAAGGAATATGAATAAATGTTACTTTAACTATGGAAAATTTTGATAAACTTTCATTCAAATAAATTCTACCATTCAAGTCTTCTTCCATACATGGCTTCTTTATAGTTCACTTCACCTACATGCCCCGAAACTCATTCTAAATCTTGTCCTTAAGGTTTAAAACTAAGTCGGATTATTTAATAAAAAAAATATGCCGCGTGAAGCATAAAAGAATTGAATATGAAACATAAATTGCTTTTCAAAATAGACAATGAAAAATCATATAATATAAAAATTTAATGGATTAAATCATTCATTTTTCATTAATGGTTCAAACAAAGTGCACATGTTGCACATACTAGCAAATATTAAAATAATTACAAGATATTTTTTTTACAAAAGCAAATTCGTCATCTCTCCCCTTAGCTCCATCATCGTTCCTCGTTGCAGTAGGGTGGAAGTGTGGCTATCAACGATGTTATAAACTCCTGATGAAAATCTAAACTGCATCAAAGGAATGTCAATGCTCCCTTTAAGATCTAGTAAATGTTCCATCTTCCTCCTGTCTGGTATGGAATGGTGGATAACTAAAGTTCTCACTTTGTCATCTACCATATTCTGATTCTTCAAAATTTGCTTTTCATTATGCTTAAAAAATAAAAAATAAGGATTTGAAGAATCATTTCCTTTCAGTCTTTGCTGAAGATAAAGAACTGCCCTTTGTCCATAGAACATGTACTTTAGACACTAGACCTAATACGAGTCTTACTTCTTCTTGTGTGCTGATATGGACTCTTTGCCTATCAATCTTGTCTTTGAATCTAAATATTCTTATCTTGTTCAGTTCCCTCTCTTCTCATGAATCATTATATCCATCAACTGCTCTCATCCTATTTATCATAGCATCTGTGATGGTCTCCTGAGGTAGCACATCGAATTCCATCTCAAGGAAGCCAACCTTAGATTTTATATATAGGTGAGTGTTCAAAATTGGTAATGGTAGGCCGTAATGCTTTATAGTCATCATTGCTTGTCTCATTTCATTATGAATTACGTGTCAAATGTTGGTATACGCAATCATTGCAACAATGTGGTAACATAAAGTGCCTCCATAGTTTTCACTTGAAAGTGTTGCATAGTAGGTTATAGGCAAACATCTATGATGTAGCTCTAATATTTGGTTATTTTCCTAAAATTGATGGTTTCAATGAGCTTTGGATAGCCATATATATCGAGAGCAAATCCCCATCTAGGAATAACCTCTAAGGTTTTTTGAATATTTCTGGATATGTAAGTTTCTTTATGGATGTAGTTGATGTTTGGGTAGTTAGATTCCTATCTAACTCCTACATCCGAGAGTCAATAATGTAAGTTCATGGCTTCAGTTGAAATATCAATCTTTTCCCCTAAACTGTCAATTTTTTAGGTTTATCACTCACATATCTTTTCACATTGAATTGGCAAACTAATTTTGAGCATCCCTTATTTAATCTACCTTCATAATCTATAAGAAGATGTTCCCACTACCTTTCTTGTATGATGCTCATAATTTTGTCTTCATATTTGTTTACATTTTAGATTTGAAATCCTTTATCGAGTGTGAAAACACGTTTAGCATCTCCAAAGTATCTATTTTGTACTTGGGACAGAAAAATCTCATCGGTCATAAAGGACTTAGGTATTTGGGTCCTGGTAGTCAGAACCCTCATCAAACCTAGTTGGGGTAGGTGTTCACAACTCAGCCCTACTAATCCCCATAGGTTAAATGGACATTTATTGACTCAGATGGTTATTCTTGGGTTTTTCTATCATAATCCCTTTTCCTTTCTGTTGTGCACTACTCCTACCTCTTCCTCTTTCTCATCTCATCATAATTATCAAATCACTACTATGAACTGGTAAATAAAAATCATGTATTTGATACAAAAATAGACTTAAGGCAGGTACTTTATTGAAAATCAAAGGCAAATATCATCTTTTGTGCTTGAACTTTGGGTTGTTTATGCTTTTGGTCCCTTAACTTTTATTATAACACATTGGGTCCCTAAACTTTCAAACAGGTTCATATTTGGTCCTTCCATTATTTCGACCTTTAAGTTTTTTGATGTGGCTAATGGAACCGGACACGTGGCCGGTTTTCTATTGAATCGTCGGTTCAGTCATAAACTAAACTAAACTAAACTAAAAAAATCAGACATTTTCCCGAAAAAAAATTTGGCCCCGCCATTCATTCTCTATTCACATACTCATCCTCCCCTTCAACAATTATCTCTCTCCCACATACAAATGTCTATTTTTTCGCTCAAGCGATGAGAGGAATAAAAAAAGCAATGTATAATAGAAATCCAGACTTCGAAAAATCAAGATCACTTCAACTAATCTTAACTTTGAACTCCATAAGCCTTCGTCATTACATGAAAGAAACTCTAATACACATGGACAAAAGTCCCCACTAACAACAAAACAAAATAAGACCATAATTTAAGTTCCATAAACCTAAAATTCACTATCTAACAATCTATGGACTTCCATTGAGGAATACCCAACTAACAATATAAATGCAGTTAAAGAATTAGGTTTGATATATATATTTTCAAGTCCAAATTAAAAGACTCATCAGATCCATTGTTGACTTCTCACTAAAAGGTAAAAATTGATAGATTAAGGTTCTCTTATTATGCAATAAAGATATGCATTCCATAAAGAGTAATTTAGATGAGTTGATTAGTGAGAATCAATTGAAAGTGCAGATGAGGTGTTAGAGTAAATTTCAATCTTAATGTGGTAAGTTTTTCATGGTCTTCTAGCTTAACTTACTTAGAAGCTGTCTCACATAAAGCTTTGCCTAAATGGAAAAAACATAATGCTTGGTAGATTGTTAATTCATTATTTTTTGATAGACATGTTGGTATTGATGAGAATAAAGATTGGATGAAACAAAGAGAGAATGATGGGTGCAACATTTTTGAAGAAAATATAATGGTGTTTTTTTTTTACTTTGGTTTAATCTATTTTACTACTGAACTAGTGGTTTGGTTCGGTTGAAAACCAACCATGTGGTTGGGTCCGTTGGCAACTTCAGCAAACTGAATGGTCCCAAGAGTAGACGACAAAATATGTACCCTTTTGAAAGTTCAAGGACCAAATGTGTAACAATAAAATTAAGGGACCAAAAGCATAAAGAACCTAAAGTTTTAGGACCAAAAGATGGGTATTGCCAAAATCAAATTGCTATTAAGAAAAATCGAAACAATTTTGCATAATAGGGTAGAACTTTAGAAAGCTTATTTAAAAATTAGACAATTTAAGAATATGAAATTAAATTTATCAAAATGGTCTTTCAAAGAATATTGAATTACACCCCGATTTGTTTAAATTCATTTCGAAAAGTTTTCTAAAATCTCGATAATTCCCAAAAATGTGCAATTTCTACACTAACGATCATTGTTGTTGTGATACTTAATCTAAAATAATTTGTTTAATGTACTGAAATGAAATTCAACAAAAATTCCCCAAATCAATTGAAGTATTCTAAAAACATCCAACGAAAATATAAATTTCATCAAAATAAAGGGCAAGGGTTGAGATGCTTACCTTCTTCAGAGTGAGTCTCTCTAGATATTTGCTCTTAAACACCTCTAACCCAGTATTTCGATCTTCAACTTAGATTTTCTAAACTCGAGCTTAGTTATACTTTTTCAAATTCAATGATTATAATGTTGAATGAAGTTATTATACAAGAAGCAACAACCTAAGGATTGTCGAATCCAAGTTGGTGTTGATGAAATATAGTGCAATAACACAAGTTCAATCAACATATCAAAAAATCTGGTGTTACCCTTGCGTACCAAACATATTAAACTTAAGGACCACTTCCTTCGTGATCATGTACAAAAAGGGGGATGTTAACTGATTCATGCATCTACTGAAGACCAACTAGTTGATATCTTTACCAAGCCTTTGCCTAAAGACCAATTTTCAAAGATTCGGTGAGAAATAAGCATGATTCATGAGTCCAACATTCTAAGCACGTTCTAGCTTATTTAAACCTTTTTATATATTATTAATATGGTGTCCATAAAGTATGAAATGTATCTAATTTGTATAAGAAAAATCCATGTTTTTTTACCAGAAGATTTTAGACAGCAATTAGCACGCTAGGTCCTCGTAGTTAGCACTTTAGGTTCATCCATTTAGTTTACTATGTCTTTCCTAGTTATGTGCTAGGTCAATTCTTTAGCTCGTTACCCATTATAGCTAGCACGGTAATAAGTCTGGGACTAAGTTTATGAAAATCACTAAGGTCAAAAAACGTTATACATTTCTTTATCTTCTTCAGCTCCCGTTGCATCTCCTTCTTTTCCGATAGAGTTGCGCTACATTTTTAGGGCTTCATGGGTAACTTTCTTCCATTTTAATCACTTTCATCGATTCCCTATTCTTTCCTATTACTTTTGTCTCATCCTTATCATTCATTGTTCTTCTGCCCTACTAACGTTTTATGCCCTAGTTTTCATTCGTTCGATCAAAACTATGTAAACCCCATGTAATACCAATAGTCCTACTCCTAGGTCCTCTTCCTGTCATTCCCCCACACTCCGAGTCATTTTTCCTTCATCCTACGACATCTTCGAGGCCTTCTCTCCATCTCGAACTGCCTCCCAATCGACCACCTGACGCAAAACTAGGGCGAATAGTCATCAGGTCAATGATACATCAGCCATTATCCCGCCCAATCCCTTTCTATGTGATGGTTGCTCTAAGTCCAAGAACGATGTTGCTTCCTCCTCAAAAGTGGTCCATAAGGCTCACGATTAATGGGTGTAAAGGTACTTAAGCCCATCATCATTGAGTTTAAGTTCTTTAATAAGGCACACCTCCTTGTAGGGAATACGCTTGCCAAGCTCGGGTGGGTATCCTTCTGTGAATATAAGGACACCTACGATGTGCCTTTAGTTCGATTATTCTATTAGAACCTCGCAACCATTAATTACTATCTCTTTCAGTTAGTGGTTGGTGGTTCCTTTATAGAGATCACTCCTCAATGCTTAGCTGATCTTTTGAACTATCCTTTTCACACTCCTATTATTACCCGAGGGGTAAGATTTGTGACTAGCTATTTAAAAAACTCAAGTTTCTTAACACCTTCACCTGGCCTGATTAAGAAATCACAGTGTATGATTCCAAAGTCACTAACAACGACTTCAAACTTATGCCTCACCTTCTCCACAAAGTCCTACATAAAGGTAATCCTTCCTCATGGTGGTAGTAAGAACTAAGTCACTATGCTTGACCTATACACTCTAGGGACCCTAGAGAGGGAGATACCTATCAGACTACTCTCCATCGTGTTTGCCTATAGGACTTCTACATTAAGCTTAAGTTGTCATCTCTCCTACATTGACTTTCTGACCTCTTTCCTTGAGGCAACCCAAGTGGATCTTTACCTAGAGGATCACCTGCTTGCTATCACCGACTCTATTGGCATGGCCACTCTGAAGGCTATAAAGTACTGCTACATCCGCATAGAGCCGCACTGGATACGTAAGGAAGACATCCTTAAGGATTAGCACTACGAAGGCTACGAGTCCCCTCATAAGTCAAATCCTCCAGTAGCTTTCAATGATCGTGACTATCTGGACTATAGTTTCAAAATTCTTCATGGTAACAGAAGTGACGATGAGGTTTCGCAACAACCCCTGACTTACCTCGCTCGACCATCTTTAAAGCAGCCTGCTCCGCACTTTTAATCATGTCACGGCATTGCTCCTCCACCAGACATGTCCCCTTCCTTACCCTACATCTTTGCTCAACTAGGCCACATGAAGGATTATATGATGCGAACCTTCATAGCTATAGAGTCACGTCTTGATCATCGGGCCACACACTTATGTCAGATCGAGGGACACTGATTGCCACTCAATGATGCGAGAGATGACCAAGGCTCCAGCTTTGCATGTTGGACTTTATCTCATTAAGAGAAGAAATTAAGCTTACAGGTGATTGGGGGGCCTTAGGCTCATTCTATTAGGTTTTTGTTTTGTTGTACATCCATACATGTTCACTCATGTGATTTTTGGTTATTGCATGTGCCACACTTTGTTAATCGTACTTTTAAGCACTTAATTCAATGGATGTTCATTTAGGCTATCTCTAAGTAATTATCTTTCGTATAGATGAAATGGCATTTTCTTTCCTTGCTCGTTTACTTTTTTCTTGACGCATGTTGTTAAGGGAAGCTACTTTCTCATTTTTTTATGTTAACAAAAGGGGGAGAAATTTATGGTTTAAATTTGAAATCTATGGACTTTATATGCAACAAAAGTACATGTTAGTTTGACAAGTTCATTTTGTTTGATGTCATCAAAAAGGGAAAGATTGGTTGACTAAATGTTATTTCGCTTAGACTCCGCCCAAGATTTTAATGTCAACAAACAATATAAATTGGTAGTATCATGATTAAAGGACGAACAACCCGCAAGTTCAAACATACTTTGATGAAACAAGATTGAAAATCTCAAGGATGCATCGGAATAAAAAAGGACTTTAGAATGTCATGATCACCATTGTATAATCTATGTAAGGTATATAAGTGTAGTTCCACAAGCCAAATGCATTAGATTCATGCATATCATGTTTTTTAAAGGTTAAAGTTAGTTCAAGTTTTAATTTTTACTTGATTTAAACTTTGCAGTTTGAAAATGGTTTTACATTGTGCAAACATGTTTTTCAACATGAATTGGATTTGAAAAAATCTTCGTGATCAATTTTGAATGCACCAACATTAGTTTGGTTGATTTTTAAATGATTAGTAAAATATTTGTTGAGAAACCCATACATATTTCGGGAATTTGGAATTTGGAATTTTTTAGATTTGTGAAATAATATGGGCTTTCAAAATGGGTCAAATGACTCATATTAAACATGTCAAAGGTGTTCTCAGAGGTTTAGTTAAGTCGTAGTTTAGTTATGCAATTCGATAATGTATACGAAGACTATTTAGTCTTTGGTCCCTACTGGTTAGCGCGCTAAAGGGATTGCATCGCTAATGATCCCACATAGCGGGCTAACCAGTCTCCTCACAGCTTTTTAAAAAAGCTCATATCTTTTGTTTTAATGGGCTTGCTACCAACTTTCTAGAATTGATTTGAGTCACTCTCATTTTGGGTTGTAGGAAAGTTTGATTTCATAGTTCAATTGTGCTTAAATTTCATCCTTTGTTATGATTATCGTGTGGAAATCATTTGTTGTGTTATTGAGCGCATTTATTTTGATTTTTGCATTTAAACTCTTTTTACTAAACCCTTGGACCAATTTGAAAAAAAGTTTGACCTTAACTTGATTTTTGTGAAAACTACTTGTTCATCGGATTCGAAACCACTTTCATTCTCATCGAGTTTTTTTGATTGGTTTTGTGATTGATATTACTGTCGCTTTACTTTGTGAAGCTGATTTTTATTGTATTCATATATTTCATTGTAAGTGGCTGATTGTAAGACTAAGTGACATCTAAGTCAAGAGAAGACCTAGCTGAGGCTAGGCGTAAAACGTAGTTGAGGCTCGGTGGAAAGTTTTAATTTACAATTAGGCATTCTAGGCTTGTATGCTTAGGTTGTTACACTTATTAGTAATATAAGTAAGTTTTAAAATCCTAACCGGGAAGGTTAAGTAGTAGATGTAGATCGATTGGATCGAACCACGATAAATCTTGTGTCTCATTTCCATATTTTCTACCTCTTTCATCATTGCATTGCATATATGCATATTAATTATGTGTGCATTAACCATCGTTGTTTATTGAAAGGTTTTTAAAAGTTAATAACCTCTCGGTACACTTAACTTATGCCCTCTTGGGTGTGGTTTTAAGTTGGTACTCGTTCTCGATGTTGGTTTGTTATAACTGTAATCCTTATATTTTTAAGGACTCCTTATACCAAGCTAACCCAATTATTATCCGCTATTGGGAATATCATTCTAAATTCTAGTAATTTTAATGTTTTTTCTTTACTAATTCCATCATTGGTGGTTTCAATCTAGGTTGGGCTTGTCTATAGGTTTTTCCGTTTGTTTAAAGATTAATTACATGCATGCATGTGGCTGGACTTATTCTTCTAAGATCAATAATTGTCCATCATATTACTTTCTCAAATTCTTTGAGAACATTAATTATTTTTTTACACTTCTAGATTTGATATTTTATTGGAGATTATAACTTGTGTGGCGTCATTACTTTATAAGCATGCATACTTTAAATGAGCCGGTAGGACTTTTAAATCTAATTTTGGAGCTTTTAGTATCAAGGGTACGAGTTTTGAATGGTTTATTAGTAGATCCATACAGTAAGAGAGTTTAGAAAGTGCATTATCATATTTTAAGGCATTGATTAGTTACGTAGTCTCGTTATCTAACAATTCTCAAAATTTTAAATTGGAAATTATGGTTAATCTGGGATTAAGGAAGCTAATTGTGGTTTTGGTCATTAGTTGAGAATTAAACACTAGTGAATTTGAGATTTATAATTAATTTTATTAATTTAGGATGTTTGCCTAGTGTTATACATATTATATTATTTTATTTTACAAAATTTGGGTGATTAAGTAAATTTGAGATTCGTGGGGTTTTGTTTTAAGATACGTGTTGACACAGGTGCCAAGATAGTCAAAATATTGACATAAATATTAGTTTTGAATTTCACAGTGAATAATTTAATTTAAATTAAAAACTCTAAATTTGGACCTTAAATGGACTTAACGAGCTAACGTGGGGATTTACATATCTTTGCGTGTAAGTCGTGATTGAAGATAGTATGAAATGAGACAAAGTTATGTAAGATCTTTTAGCCTCTTTTTCAAGTTTGGTGTCAGTTGACAGTAGTCGAGGTTGATATTTGGTGACAAGTATGGTAAGAGCTTTCGTCCATAAGGGTTCCATATGCCATGGACAAAGATAAGATTGGAGATTTCATGAAAATGTATTATTTTGTCAAGAATTTTATTCAATTCGGTGAAAAGTCAGATAGAAAATAGGCGCGGAAATCAAAACACATCAAAATAGGGATTTTTTGAATTAATAAATAAAAATAAAAAATAAAAAAAATCAATTATTCTTTTATATTCAACCGAACGTTTTCTCTTTACCCTCTCAATTTGATCTTTCGCTCTGTTAGCTCCCAACATCCGATTTTTGATCAGTTTCTTTTTGTAAAATCATAGAGCACCGCGAGACAATCTATACAAGCTAAGTCTCTATGGTAGAAACAAGGTATTCAGCCTGCAATTTGATAAATCCTTAATGTCAGGTGTTTTTCCTCAATTCAATTTGAGTTCTCACCGTTTTTTTATTTCTTTCGTGGTTTTGATAAAAAAATTGGTTGGAATTATTGTTAAATGCGATATTTGATTGATTTGCACCAATTTGGGATTAATTCCACCAATGTGGGTTAGGGTTTTGATGAGGTGAACTAATGCAATTCAGTTGATACTATTTAGAGATGTTTTAATAGTTGATATTATTTATTGGTTTTAATACAATTTGACTCCTCGGGCTGTGAAAATATTTTAGTGTTGGTATCGAGTGGTTTCTTGGCGTTATTGTAGAGTTTTAAGGATTTAATTGCAAAAATACTCATTTGGAGAAGTTTTTTTTAGTTCAAATGTATAAATTTTGCCAAGTCGACAGGCCATAAGGGAAAATTCATAACATCTCCATCGGTGATCGAATTTAGGTGTTCTTAAAGTCTATAAAAAATAGGACATGAGTATTCCTTTAAGGGCATCATGACAAATATTGAGGTTCTCAAGGTTAAAAAGTTACCCTAAGTTGAAATAGTTATATAAATTAATACTTTTTTAAATTGTTTTTAGGCGTACTTTGATCGCAGTTTTCATTGGGCTTCATGATATCATTTCACTTGAAGCTTGACCCACAATGTAATTGGGTATGCAGAGAAGCTATTGGATCAATTTTCAAGGTGATCCAACGCTTCGGGCCTCAAAAATTAAGCTTGAAGTTGGTTGTTTATAAGGTTAGGTACATCCCATTGTAGCCTTTACATTTTATGATTATAATTCCTATAATTTGCATTAATACTTGAATTGTATTTTTTTTGTACATGCATACATGGTTTGGGAGGTTAAGGCATTACGAGTCTCCTTTTAGTGTCTATATCAGGTTTATTGAACACTATATTATGCTTGAGGGGCTGGAGTCACTAATACTTTATATCACGTGGTTATCATGAGATCACATTGAATCAGATGATATTCCTATAGTCTAGAGGAAGGAAACTCATTTGGTTATCCACCCCGAACATGAGTCCTTATTATTGTTTACTTACTACTCTTAGATACCAGTCGTCCGATTGTGGTCAAATAACAAAAACTCGATGGATTCACGGTTATATTTATATTATTTGTATTATATTGTTCGTTTAAATTCCTTGGATTATTATGCATATGATTACTACAAGTGTACTGGATAGTGTAGGATTTACTTGTTTGACGTGTTCGAATTTTTATAATTGGATAATGATAGGTTTTAGCGGCGACAAAGGAAAGGAAAAGCTTTTCAATTATTGGTGGCTTGATCAGTTAATTTCTTACTATGCTCGTATTACTTTTGAATATAAAATATTATATAAATGGTTTTTTTCATTTTTGTGAGGTTAGGATATCTTTTGGAAGTGTCGAAATGGTTTTCAAAAGGATTGGAATTGTTTTTATGGTTTTTAGGATGGATTGGAATGTCGAGAAGTTAAGGTATTAATGATTTAATAATGTTGAAAGTCTTAGATATGTTATAATGAATAAACAATCATTATTAATGCAATATATTTTGTTATGGGGTGGATTGTGAATCCTTCGGCATTTCAACCAGGTTGAGCAGGTTTGTTGTAGATTAATGAAGGTCGAGATTTTCGGTGTAAGTTTTGAAATAGAGGAGATGCAAGCAAAGACTTTTTACGAATATTTAAGGATTATATAATTATTTCTTACTAATTTTGTGGTACAAGATTCATTTTAGAATCCCTTTGTGGTTGAATTAGAATCATATTTGATAATTACTCTAAAAATTTTTAATTATTTATTGATTGAGAGGTTGAGGCTGCTAGATTATCAATAGATTAAAGTAATCTAGGCCGATCAGATGCGTTAATTAAGTGGGGTGTGACAATGTTGGTATTAAAACCTAGGATTCTAAAGAAATCTTATAATTAAGGCTTAGTGAGTGATTAGTTGGGAAGTAACGCAATGGAACGGGGTCAAAAAGTTTGAAAACTTTATAATTGTGTTATGCGTATTTTATATTATTGAGTTATCAATGGATATGGGCTTGTTGAACCAATTTTCTTGCAATTTTATAGTGGAATATTATTTGTGGACTGCAATTGTTAGATTAGGGATCGGACGAGGATAATAGGGATCCACAATGTGTGGATTCAAATATGTTAGAGAACTTGGATGTGAAGATGTTAGAGTCGATAAATACTTGAGCTACTAACCCCAAGTATTTGTGGTTGTGCGGCACAAGAAGTTCCTAATTGCACTTGAGTACTCAGGAAGAGCAGACTACCATTCCAGTTTGTCCGAGAATTGAACAAGTTGTTGTAGTTTCCGATTCATACTGATAAATTTGTTAACAGTGGAATGTCACGAGAGGAAAAGTAGGAAGATTTAGGTACTATTACATTAAGGATTAAACTGAACATTCTACTAGTGGTTCGAGATACAGCCAACACCTTTGTGATTATACAAATTTTCAGCATGAATCACAACGATATTAAAGTGTCGTAGAGTCAGGAAAGAATCAGATTTGGTAGGCAAGAAAAATTTTCCTTTCAGAAGTTCCAAGAAAAATGAAAGATTTGAAGATTAATTGAGATGACACAAACATACTTTTTAGCCTTCAGGTCGAAAAGCTATACCTTAGTTGCAAAGGAATGAAGTTAAGGGTCAAAGATCACAGGGGGGTAGACCTCGAGTAAGAGATCAACACCTATTTAAGAGTATTTTGTAAGTAATAAACCTACAGTGACATGTTTTAGGTATGAAAAAGAGTGTTACATCAGCCGATACTATTCTCAAAATCTGAGTATAATTAAGTGTTTTGGGTATGGAAAGAAAAGACATTACAAGAGACGTGTCCATATCTTTCAAGAGCATCATTTTGTGTGTCACAGACTAAACAACATATCATGGAATGTGTTCAGGTGGTGATTGAATGAGATTCAAATATAAATTGTAATCTTATTGAAGGTTCAATTTTAGTTTATGGTCGTGTGGTGATTGAGTTAAGGTTAACTCCAGTGTGAGTCCCTATTCATCTTGTACTTAATACAGTAATTAGGGATATGGTGGATCCCACTTAATTTATGAGAAATATGTTGTTGAGATGTCCGAACACGATATGGATGTTGATTTTGTGTATTATAGTTATTGGAGTTTGAGGTGTTGTTGATAATGGATTAGCTAGTCGTTATGAAGAAATTGAAATTCTTACCTGAACTATAGTACAGAGGTAAGATTTAAAATTAAAATAGAGGAGGTTATTATGGTTGGGGATTCGTGGACATGTATTTTGATGAATTCACTGGAGTTCCAACCTTAATAGAGTAATTTTGTGATTGATTTGGTTCTAGAACTAGACCAATAACTATGATGTCTTATAGGATATCTCCAAAGGAATTGCACGAGTCATAGTATCAGTTAGAGGAGTTGATGGATGAAGGATTTTATTCATCAAGGTAAGTCGTCATGGGGTGTTATAGTCCTTTTTGTGAAAAAGAAGAATAGTAATTCGAGTTTCTACATCGATTATAAATAATGAAACATAGTAACTATTCATAATAAATATCTATTGCCTAAAATTAATGATTTGTTTAATCAACTAAATTGATCAAAACTCTTTTCAAAGATTTATTTTTGTTAAGGTTACTATCAATTGAGAATTAGGGAAGATGATGTACAGAAAACTGTGTTTAGTATTAGATATGGTTACTTTAAGTTTATTGTTATGTCAATTGGATTGACTGATGTTCCATTAATGCTTGTAGATTTGATGTAAAGAGTGTTAAGGTTGTATTAAGGTTACTTTATGATAGTATTCATTGATGATATCGAGATATACTTGAAGACTCACGAGGATCATGAATAACATCCTAGATTTAATCTCTAAAATTCGAGAAATCATAAGTTGCATGCGAAGTTGTGCTTATGCGAGTTTTGGTTGTCTTAGGTGAAGTTTTAGGGTGATGTGGTTTGTATGAAATGAATTTTGGTGGACACAACCAAGAATGAGTCTATCATTGGTTAGTTGGAACCTATCAAAGTTATGGAGTTACAGAGTTTTCTGGGTTTGGTTGGTGATTATTATCAATTTGTAAAAGATTTTCAAAGATTCTTGCGCCAGTTACTAAATTAACTAAGAAAATTATTCCAATTGTTTGGTTAAACGAATGTAATGTTGTATTTCGAGAAATTGAAGAAGCGTTTGACTTCAGCACCAGTTCTTATATTGCCTAAAGCAATGAAAAGGCTTTCATTTTAAACTGATGCATTGAAAGTGGGTTAAAGTTGTGCGTTAATGCAAAATGGAAAGGTGATTGTTTAGGCTTCTTGTCAATTAAATATGCACGAAAAGAATTATTTTATTTATGATTTGAAATTAGCGACGATTGTATTTGTTTTGAAACAGTGGAGATATGGGGGAAGTTTTATGCTATTTTCAACTCATAATAGTTTGAGTTATTTGTTCTCTCAAACAAAATTGAGTATGAGACAATAATAATAGTTGAACATTACAAAAACTTTTAAGTTTTAGTCTTAAATACCATTAGGATGAAGTTAATGTTGTTGCTACCGCATTGAGCATGAGGAATGCTGAAATATTATATGCAACTAGTCGATTGACTTACGAATATGAGTTGCTAAAAAAAACCATTATTATGATTTTGTCGAAGGTTTTTTAGGTTGATGATGAACCGACTTGTGCTCAGTTCAGAGTACAACTTATTTATATTCAGGTAGTGATAAAGTTCTAACAAAATGATGTGGATTATGAAAAGTTTAAGGGGTTCGCTGATAATAGTAATAATCTAGATTGAGTTGAGTTTGTGGATTAAGTTTTGAGGTTTGAAGGCAACATGTGGATTCCATTGGTGGCCGAGATTCTGGATGATATATTGAGAGAATCATATTGATTTAGATTTAACATTCATTCTAGCAAAATCGAAATATGTTATGATATGGGACGATTGTATTGGTGGCTAAGGATGAAATTTGACGTGGGTGATTATGTGAGCAAATGTGAGATTTGTGGACAGACTAAGGTTGATGGCGAAAACTTGGAGATATGTTGCAGCTACTTCCCATATTGTAATGAAAATAGGAATATATAGTGATAGAGTTTGTTATTAATCCGCCTATTTCATGAGAGAAACATGATGTGGTGTGAATTATTATTAATGGATAGGCAAAGTCTACTCATGTTCTTTTTATGTACATTTCGGATACCTTTACACAACTGAGCTTTTGTGGGCGAGAGGTGGCTCGCTTGTTCGAATTGTTGCTGATGATATTTTCTTATCTTGATGATCGTTACTATGTATTGAGATGACTCTATTTTAGGCATGGTATGAGATACCTTGTCGATCTCTCGTCGGTTGATTTGGAGTCATAGATGGTTGGAGACCACACTAAGGTTATGCAGCAAATTCGTCTAGGATTGAAAATAGTCTATAAAAGATACAAGATTTATTAGATCTCTATTATCAATTTGTGATATATAGTGAAAGAAATTGGGTGTGTCTGAAAGCCTCCCCTCGCAAAAGACCATTACAGGTTTAGACTGAAAGGAAAGCTCTCTTTTTTTTATAAGGTCATTCGAGATTGTGAAATGGGTAGGGGAGTTTATGTATGGATTGGTAGTAGCGCCTCAATAAGCTGAGATTGATGACGTATTTCACACGTTTATGCTCAAAGGGAAAGAATTTGATTCACATCATATAGTTGAATGGAATCAGTTTGTTATGTAGAGTAACGGGTTGTATGAAAATCTAACATGAAACTGAGAGGCATGTATGAGAGATCATTTTCTGAATCTTTTTTAGTTCAGGTAGATTTGGTTAAACTTTAATTTTAATGATGAAATTCTTATTAGTTAAGAAGATTATCAAATCTCAAAATATTTAAATCATAAACTATGTGTAATCCGGGATTAAGGAAGCTTATTATGATTTTGGCCGCGAGTTGAGAATTAAATATCGGTGAATTTGAGATTTATAATTAATTTTATTAATCTGTGATGTTTGCCTAGTGTTGTGCATTATATGTTATTCTATTTTGCGAAATTCGAGAGATTGAGTAAATTTGAGATTCACAAGGTTTTGCCTCGAGATACGTGTTAAGACAGGTGTCGAGATAGTTAAAATATTGACATAAATATTATTTTCTAATTTTGAAACAAATAATTTAATTTAAATTCAAAATTCAAAATCTAGACCTTAAATGGACTTAACGAGTTGACATGGAGATCTGCCTCGATTTGCATGTAAGTTAGGACCGGAGATAGTGTGAAATGAGATGAAGTTGTCTGAGATCTAGTTTCGAGTTAGGTGTCGGTTAACAGTAAACAAGGTTAAGATTTGGTCCAAACTAGTGCACGTTTTGATAAGTATGTCAAGAGAGTTTGTCCATAAGGGTTTCGCGTGTCGTGAAGAAATTTAAGATTTTTGAGGTTTTGGTGTGAACAAAACTACCGTTATGGATATTTAATCAAAATGGACAATTTTGTCGAGAGTTTTGTTCAATTTGTTGAAAAGTTGGATAGAAAACAGGCATTGAAAGTCAAAACATGTCCAAATAGGGATTTCTAAGATTCGTAAATGAAACATATTAAGCGGCTGACAAGCAGTTGGGGGTTTATATATAAATAAAAAAAATGGATCAATTGATTCCTGTTTTATTGAACATAACATTTTCTCCTAACCCTCTCAATTTGATCTTTCACTTCGTGACCTCCCGACATCCAATTTTTACTCGGTTTCTTTCTGCAAAACCAAAAAGCTTCGCGAAACGATCAGTTTGAGCTAAGTTGATGAGGTAGAAATGAGGCATTCAACCTGCAATTTGGTAAATTTTTAATGTCAGACATTTTTCCTCAATTCAACTTGAATTCTTGCAATTATTCGAATTCTTTCACGTCGTTTTGATAGAAATTGGTTGGAGTTTTTGTTAATTGGTATATAGGATTGATTTGCGTCAATTCGGAATCAATTCCACCGACGTGGGTTTGGGTTTTGATAAGGTAAGTAATAGTTGATATTATTATTGGTTTTAATCCAATTTGACTCCAGAGCTATGAAAATATTTTGTTGTTGGTATTGGGTGGTTTCATGGCATTTATTCTAGAGTTTTAAGGATTTAATTGCGAAAATATTAATTTGGAGAAGTTATTTTTAGTTCAAAATATATAAAGTTGCCAAGCCAACAGGCCAATGGGAAAATTCATAACTTTTTCGTCGGTGGTCCGATTTGGGTGTTCTTGGAGTCTATGGAAAGTTGGATATGAGTACTAAAAGTTCCTATAAGATTATCATGACAAACATTGAGGTTCTCAAGGTTAAAAAGTTACCCCAAATTGGGTAGTTTGAAGCTAGTCGAAATAGTTATATAAATTAATATTTTTGAAAATTGTTCTCGAGCGTACTTTGATCGCAGTTTTCATTGGGCTACGTGGTATCATTTCACTTGAAGCTTAACCGATAATATAACTGGGTATGCAGGGAAGCTATTGGAAGCATTTTCAAGGTGATTGGACATTTAGGGAACCTTAAAAATTAAGCTTGAGGTCGGTCATTTGTAAGGTTAGATAAATCCCATTGTCACCTTTACATTTTATTATTATATTTTGTATGAATTGCATTGAACTTTGATTCGCATTTTTTTTGTACATGCATACACAGTTTGGGAGGGTAAGGCATTACGATTCTCCTTATAGTGTCTATATCGGGTTTATTGAACACTATATTATGCTTAAGGGGCCGGAGTCACTGAAACTTCGCATCATGTGGTTATCATGAGATCACGTTGAATCAAATCATACTCTTATAGTCTATAGGAATGAGACTCGTTGGTTATTTTCCCTGCATATACGTTGTTGTTATTGTTTACTAATAACTTTCGGATATCGGTCGTCTAATTATGGTCGGATAACAGAATCGGGATGGATTCATGGTTGTATTTAAATTATTTGGATTATATTGTTCATTTAAAGTCCTTAGATTTTTATGCATTTGATTACTATAGGTGTACTGGATAGTATGGGATTTACTTATCTGACATTATTGAATTTTTATTATTGGATAATGACAGGTTTTAGCAGCGACAAAAGAAAGGAAAACCTTTTCGATTATTGGTGACTTGCTCGGTTTCTTTCTCTCTATGTTTGTCTTACTTTTGAATATATAATATTATATGAATGGTTTTTTTGGGTTCGTGTGAGGTTAGAATATCTTTTGGAAGTGTTGAAATGGTTTTGAGAATGATTGAAATTGTTCTAATGGTTTTTGGATGGATTGGAGTACAAAAGATTTGAGGTATTAATCATTTAATAATGTTGAAAGTCTGAGATAGGTTAGAGTGAATAAATAATGATTATTAATGTGATATATTTTGTTATGGGGTGGATTGTGAGTCTTTCAGCATTTCCACCAAGCTGAGCAGGTTGGCTAAAGATCTATGAAGGTCGAGATTTCTAGTGTAGGTTTAAAAATAGAGGAGATGTCGGAGAAAAGTTTTTACGAATATTTAAGGATTATATAATAATCTTTACTGATTTTGAGGTACAAGATTTGTCTTAGAAAACCTTTGTGGTTGATTTAGAATCATATTTGATAATTACTCTGGTAGATATTTAATTATTTATTAATGGAGAGGTTGAGGATATGCTAGATTATCAGTGGACTAAGGTAATCTAGGCTGGTCAGATGCCCTTATTAAGTTGGGTCCGAAATTATCGATATCATCATCATTTAAATCCTCTATCATTTTCTCATACTTATCTGACTCATCATTTCTAAAAAATTTGTCTATTATTGGATTTAACATATCTACGGTATGTATAAATGAAACATCTAAAGGATTTTTCATAACGTCATGGGTGTTAAAGTTTACATTTTTTTTATCTAATTCCATTATAAGAGTTCCATTAGAAATATATATATTGTCTTTCACTATTTTTAAGAATGGGTGTACTAGGATTAGAGAAGTTTTACTAGATAAATGGTCTTATTTCATGTCTATGACGTAAAAATCGGCTCGAAAAACTAAATGATTAACTCTAACCAATACATCCCATTTTACTTTTATATTTTATTGAAATCACACCTATAGGGAGTGAATTGGGTATACCAAGAGTTTATCGCCTTTAAAAACTTTCAATGAACAACAATGCATAATGCACACAGAATTAATAAGTATGAATGCAATGCAATCGTTAAGGTAGTAGAAGAGATGGAAAAGAGACATAAGATTTATAGTGGTTTGATCTAACCGATCCACGTCCACTACCTAACCTTTGCGATTGGGATTTTTAACCCCCTACTTATATTAAAGATAACTGTTACAACCTAAGTGTAGAAGCCTAGAATGCCCATACACAATTTAAGACTTCTTATCTAGCCTCAACATGGTCTTCCCTTGACTTAGATACCACTAAGTCCTAAAATCAGCCACTTATAAAGAAATGGATGAATACAATGAAAATCAACTTTACAAAGTAAAGTGGCAATAAGTTCAATTACTTTCAAGTCACCTAGAGCCTAACAACTCTAATACATGCAAGCATAAATATGAATGAGATATAGAAACATATTTCTGATTTCACACCAATCTCAAACCCAAAATCGATTAACCCAATTCGATGCAAATGAAAACGGTTTAAAATCCGATGAATAAGTAGTTTGATAAAAATCAAGTTTAAGGCCTAACACTTGATCAAATCAGTTTTAGGCTTTAAAAAAAATAAAGTTTAAGCACAAAAACCAAGGAAAATGTGTTTAAAAACTTATCAAACGATCTCCACACACCAATCACAATAAAGATGTAGTTTAAGCATAAAAGAACTAGAAAATCAAACTTTCTTACAACCCCAAATGAAAGTGATTAAAATTAGTTATGAATGAGTGGTTGTAAACCTTTTATAACACCTCTTTGACATTAGCTTTGAGAATCACTCAGTAGACTCGAAAGATTCCAAGTGGTCAAGCACAAAAATCTAGTCAATTTGATGTGAAAAGTTGGATACAAGTGAGTTTTTAAGGTTGAGAGGAAAATGGAATGTTCTAAGTGTTTTATTAATGGTTTCTAAGCCTATTTAACAGTTATGGTCATTATCTTGATCCAAGGGTCCAAAATCAATCATTTATTAAAATTAAAGCAAAAAGTGTAATCTTTTTAAAAAGATATCAAGAGACAGGTTAGCGTGCTAAGTGACATTATTAGAGCTCTAATTGTACATAGCATGTTAATGAATCCCATTAGTGCGCTAACCAACAGCGATCAAAGACTAAATAATTTATGGTCTTAAGATAGCGACTCCCTAACACACCTACGACTCAACTAAACCTTTTTGAATACTTTGAACATTTTTAGTATGATTCATTAGACCTATTTGGACTGCCTAGATGATTTCACAAATCTCAGAAATTGAAAATCCCAGTTTCATGAAACATGTAAGGGCTTTTCTGCAAATATTTTTGTTTACCATTCAAAAACTACTTAAATTAAAGCTGGGGCATTCAAAACTGATCAAGTCACTTTTTCCAAACCCGATGCATGTTTAAAAATATGTTTTCACAATTTAATATTACTTCAAGTTGTTAAGTTTATCTATTGTAAAACAAGAATTTTAGACTTCGGAAAAACGCGAAAAAATTATATGAATGAATCTAATGCATGTTGCTTGCATAGTTACAGTAATATCCTTCGCTTGAAATGTACGATTGATAGTATGAGCCTCTGGTCCTTATATCCTTGTATAAGCTGAATCTTGAACTTAACCGGCTTCATTTGACTTGAACTTGTGAGAACTCATTCTTCATTTTGAACTTGTGATTCCTAGCCAGCTTTGATGTTCTAAAAACACTCAAAAAACTTGTTTGAGTTCCTTCACTTTGTTTGTTGCCATCAAAACCATGAGTAAAGTATAAGTGACTAACCATTTAGTCCAACAATCTCCCCTTTTTTGAAGATAACAAACAACGTGAACTTGACAAACAAATGATGCACATCACGTGTAAATCAAGTTCATAAATCTTAAGTTCAAATAATGAATTTCTTTTACTTTTTGATAACAACAAAAAGTGGGAATGGAGCTCCCTTTCACAGTATGCACCATAGAAATACAAGCAAAGAAAATGAAATCAATCCATTTTTATATAAGACAATATAAAAGAGAAAAATCTAACTCAAAGATACATAAAAGGAACATCCATTTCATTAAGTGCTAAAATGAATTATGAGTAACACAGTGTGGCACATACATGAAATAAAAATTACATGAATAAACATGTATGGATGTACATAAAAAATCAAACTAACTTAAACGAGCCTAATACTCCTCTTATCAAGTATAATCCTAGCCTCTCCTCCTAATCATATGAAGTCCGAAGTACAGAGCCAAAAGTGCATTCAACTCTCACCGGCCTAGCTGGCAATAAGTGTCCCTCTATGCGATGAAGATAACCACCCTTACAATGAAAGTGAGAGTCATTGGCCTTGACGGTCTACGTCGTATAATCGTGCATATGGCTAAGCTGAGTAGAGATATAAGAGAATAATGGAGACATATCTTGTGGAGGAGCAGTGCTAAAGTAGGATGGGTAGGGCGAAGGCTATTGTTGCTCTATGAGATTTTTAGGGAAAAAATCTAAATTTTTTTAGAACTAAACATATTGAGATTAGGCACCATTACCTACGTGATCATGTGCAAAAAAGGGATGTTAAACTGACTCGTGTTTCTACTGAGGACTAATTAGGCATGTCCCTCACATACTTCACTTATTTATAAGAATTACGTGCTTGGATTTCTTAATTTGCAAACCTAAGAAGTATATTAGTTCACCCGTCATACTCATTTCAAATTTGTTGGTCATCAAAGATGAACTAAAAATGATATCATCAACATAAATTTGAACAATAGGCATATCACTTTTCTTTGTCAAAATGAACAAGGTGGGATCTAGTGTTCCTTTCTTGAACCTTTTTTCGAGAAGTAATCCACTTCGCCTATCATAACAAGCTCTAGAAGCTTGTCTAAATCCATACAAGGCATTTTGAAGACGTTAAACATGACTTAGATGAGCATGGTCTTCAAAACCCAGTAGTTTTTGTACATCTACCTCTTCATTAATGAATCCATTTGAAAAGACACTTTTAACATCCTTCTGGTATAGTAAGAACCTATTATAGCAAGCACAAGCAAGCAATAGTCAAATTTCCTCCATTCTTGCTATCGGTGCAAAGGCTTCATAATAATCAATGCTTTCCTCTTGATTAAGCTTTTTCAACTAACCTAGACCTACTTCTCACTATCCCAACCTTTTCATTCTTTTTATTCCTAAAAACCCATTTGGTGCCTATGATTGTATGGTCGTTAGGTCCAAGCACTAAATCCCATACATTATTTCTTACAAAATGTCCTTATTCCTCTTGTATGTCGATGACCCAAACTAATCATCTAAAGCTTCATCTATCTTAGTGGGCTCGATTTGTGATACAAATGCAATATTCTCCTCATCTAGGTTTAGTGAAGATCTAGTGGTTATGCCTTTGTTTGGATCACCTATGATTTGTTAAGAAAGATTTCCTAAAAGAAGTCTTTAGTTCTTTGGTACACTAGGTTCAGTTTTCGTTCTCACTCCTACTTTTTTACCATTGGATTATTGAGCTTAAATGTTACCATTGGATTATTGATCTAGTGTCATTTTCTCTTAAGTGTTCATTAATTGCACTTTAGGATCTCTCTCATCGAACTTGACATCAATTGACTCCTTTATGGTTTTTGTTGATCTATTGAACACTCTATATGCCTTACTATACATGGGATATTCTAGAAAAGTGCAAAAATTTGACTTTGGGTAAAACTCGTTCAAATGATCCTTATCATTTAAGACATAGCAAGTGCAACTAAACACCTTAAAATAACTAATGTTAAGCTTTTGACCTTTCCATAGTTTATAGGGAGTCTTGTTCAATTTCTTTCAGACATTCACCCTATTCAAAACATAGCATGCTATGTTAATGGCTTCGGCCCAAAAGAGCTTAGCTATGACATCCTCTAGCCAAATTAGGGCGATACTCGACCAGAAACCCAAATTAAGCGCCATTAATCCTGTCAGACTTAACTAGAGCTAGTAGCTTCTCTTTTTATCTCTTGATAAACATAATTTGTGTATCGAATATCAATTTAAAAACAAATATATATGCAACGAAAATTAGACCTTTTCGATATTTAAATACGATATATAAAATAAATTACAAACAGAATAAATCTTGGTTATACAAAACCTCTCATGCCTTGTGATATGATAAAATTGTAATTCAATACAAATATATGACAAAGGAGATTCATTACATCGAAAATAAGATAAAGACTCCTAAATCTTCTCTGTCCCATAATCACAGTGCCTCAAATATTTTTAAGGCGAGTGCTCCAACATGCTCAGTAAGTAGGGATTCACAAAGCCATCAACATTATATATAACATTCAAGAACATTATGCGGTAACGATATGCACCAATGTTTGTTAACAAGATTATGGAAAGCATATAATTCAATAAATGACATATGCAAGTTCATATGTCAATGACTATTACAGCGTGATTCCCATTTTATTTATAAAACTAGGGTCGATTACCTACCGACACCATTAATATGATTGCTAGACCAATACATTTGTCGATGTGTTGTCTAGTCGATCGATTAATGTCTAATGGTTCTATTTGAAACCCTCTAGTAACTATGTAATCCATGCAACTTATCAAACTGAGTAGGAAGTTACATATAGGCTACGAAGGTAAACCATCTCTTATATAACGTGGTCTTCATTCCAGGAACTTACTCTCGTGAATCACATTAAACACCATTTTTCCATTTATTAAAACCATCACAATGTACATATTCCCCTCCAATCAGTCCAAAAACTACATGAACTACATATACTAAGATAGCCTGGAAACATTGATGAATAAGAAAATCCATACTTACCTTGGTTCAAGTGTCTATTTCCAAACTTCCAAGGTTTTCAGGTCACTTACACTTTCCCTATATTCCAATACCTATCTCAAACCATTTGTGATCAATATAGGTCTAACGCCATATGTTTAGAACCCCTAATCTAGTCCATAAAACCTTAAATGATTTTAACTAATTACATCAAAATTTTTGTTTTCTAGGGTGGGAGCGAACTGCCCCAAATGGGTGTATTGCACTCCACTAACTGGGTTCGTCCCAATTGATGAAGGGAGCGCGCTCCTTTGCTAGGTGGAGTTCACTCCCCCTTGCACTGTCTCGAAAGTGAAAAAAGCAGTAGGCATTGTTCTTTTACCAATTCACCTAAAACAACATCAAAAACTCTCCTAAATCATAAGGGAGGACCTCTAGTGAGGTAACAAACCATTTCCAGTAATCTATGAAAAAACTCATAGAGAAATCATCACCTACCTTCAAATTGATCTTCAAAAATATCAAAACCAACTTACCACGAGTGATGATCTCAGGTTTTCTAGTTGATTAAGATCCATAATTACATTGAATCAACTTCCTAATTGATTCCTCAAAATCAAAACCCTCAGCTGCTTAGTCTCTCTCTCTCTCTCTCTCTCTCTCTCTCTCTCTCTCTCTCTCTCTCTCTCTCTCTCTCTCTCTCTCTCGATATATTGAATGAATTGAATATAAATATGATGATTTGGGATTTTTATATATGTATTTTACTTGAGATATGCATCGTGCTATCTTGAGACAGATTAAATGATTGATGTGTTGAATAACACTCCTTAAAGTGACACACACTTTAACACCATCAACATTTATACTTATATCGAGGCGATCTAACGATCCATATAATTCAAACCAAACTTATAGTTTTAATATATATATAGATCAAATATATATAAATATACATATACTTCATGTATTTTCTTTCCAATATACTCGTCGGACATGCCTACGAGTTTTCTCTGGTGTGCACATTCATTTCATGACCGCCTTATCGCACTTGGTGTACCGACAATTTATAAACTATCTTTTTACGATAACCTATAAAAATTACAAACATTTCAAACAAACACATACCATCAAACAAACCCATGCACACGCTAATCGAGGGACACTAAACTTAACCACGAGCCTTACTCGAGTTAATTAGGATTTGGATTAACACTAATCACAAGCTTAAGGTAAGAGGTCGTTACAGTTTCCCCAATTTAAAGCTATTTCATCCTCGAAATTATTGTTAACGTAAAAAATTACATGTAGTTTCGAAGAGAAATGGAAACTGCTCCTTCATATAAGATTCCCGCTCTTAGTTTAGTTCCTCATTTTCGTAAAATTGTCATTTTACCTTAACCAAATGAATCTCTTTAATTCTCAGCTTCTAAATCTTACGATCGAGTACTTAAATTCATTATTCGCCTTAAGATAAGTCTTTCTAAAGATCAAATCCATTCCGATCAAAATTTAAAGTGAACTTAGTCTCCGTGTTGCGAAGCATTGACACATGCAAGACATTACAAACTAAAGCTAACCAAAGAGGTAACTTTAACCTGTAAGCAATAGGACCAATCCTTTTCTGCACTCTTAACTGTCCAGGATCCTTGGAGCAAGCTTACATCGCAATCAAAATTTATACTATCCTTTCACCGGTGAGACTTTCAACATAATGAGATCTTACCCTTGAAAAACTATAAAAACCTATGATGTTTATGTTGGGGGCATGTGCCCTAGGTTAATCCATTAACTTTCTTTATGAATACTTTTAGTTAATAAAATAGAGGATTTCATTTGATGTTTATTATAATTAATTTGCATGTTTACATTATAATAAGATCCATGGGTATTTACAAAAATATCCTAAATGTCCCTAGTCGATCATTATATTGGGAACTATAATGAATTAAGACTAGTGTGAGTCTTGATTGATGATCATATGATGATTATACATATAGGGATACGAATCAAGATCACGAGTACTTGTTAGGGAACAAAGTACTGGACCGACTCGCTATGGGAACATCACATGGATTAAGTCATAGTTGTTTCTCATGATAGGTGTATTTTTAAGTCCTCTAACTTGAGATTACCAGAGACTTCAACATTAGGAACATAGTGATTTGACACTATCAAACGTTGTCTTTATCCAGACGATTATAAAGGTTGTGATTTGTTACTGTGTAAGCAATATGATGAAGTTGTGTAATCGAGATAGAATTTGTCCATCTCATATAAATAGAGATATCTAGTGGATCCCTCGATGTGATAGACCGTTAAAAAGCCTAGTCTAAGTGAATCGATATTGATCAATGTCACTTGGATGTTTTCAGTCTACCTAGAGATCGAGACTAGTACGATTGAACATGTTGGATGACAATTCCATGCCTTATGTTTGATCAAAAGGACATCGTGTGACAAAAGCATATTATATACACTATTGATTAGGTTGTGTCGATTTGATATTCGTACAACTTGGGTAGTCATAATGTCTTTCTAGAGGTCGCTTATGACTTGTATACCAAAATGTGTTTCGGTACACTGCCAACGTTGTATGAGCCTATTGGTCGCACACTATGAATGGTTTTGCGAGATTTTAAGATGGTTCAGAAAAATGAATTTTATATGATAAAATTCATGACAGAAACTTCCTTGTGGTGGATTACACTTATACTTCTTTAAGTTGGGGTATATGTGTAATTTACTTAACCGTCTATATACAAGGGTCGTCTAAATTGACGCTTTAAGTTAGAATAGAAGTACGAAAGATTAAAAGGCCGAAACTTTATTTTCGTTTTAGAAACGACTTAGGTTTTTTGGTACGCTTTGGATCGTTTTGAAGAGAAACAAAAGGTTTGGTATTCTCTCGAAGCTAGCACTTCGAATCTCGGTCGCCGTTCGTGTGTGGACTACTAATAGAGGGCGTTCCTCGTTGGCAGCGCCTTAGAGATCGATCAACCTTTAGAAAGGCATATTGCGACTGAGGTATGATTATGTTTTTCATGGTTTAAACGTTTTTAATGGAATTAGATTCGGATCCCGTTGGGGTTTTTGTCAAAATTGTTTTGTAATCTCTGCTGCGCATGAACCCCAAAACCCAATAGTTTATTAGCGTGTCTTTTCTGTCTTAGCTGTGCCGTAGTCAAACACTGGCAAATCTTTTGAATTCTCTCTATGTTGTTCTGAATCAAGTCACACAAAGAAATGTATTTCTTTTAGTTACAACCAGACTCCAATAAACAAACTCAAAGTATATCATTTAGCAGTAAGATCAACCGCTCAAGTTGCCTATCAGTCTACGAATGGTATACCATACTAAGGTTAAGAATAATTCTCAATTGTCTTTACAACTCACTCTACAGTTTGGACGTGAACCTCAGATCTCTAACTTAAGTAATAGATACTAGAACTTCATAAAATCTCAACACCTCACGTACGTACATCTAACATAATTGGTCAAGAGGGTTTCACAAAGAAACTAGCAAGAAATTCATAAACTTTGTCAACCTATTAACTACTACCCATATAACATCATTTTTACGTTAACTCAGAGGTAGAGTGAAAATAAAATCTATCTATACATTTCCCATTTTGACTCAATAATAGGTAATGAATATAATAACCTCCACGTTTCTTATGTTTAGCTTTAACTTGCTAACATATCTTACATCTCCTTACAAACTCAACAACATCAACCTCATCCCAGGCCACTTATAAACATGCCTAATATCGTGATACATCTTAGTATTACATGGATGAATAGATTAAAGAGATCCATAAGATTCTCGTAGCAGTTCCCACCTCAACTGGTCCCTAGTTGGAATCCGCATTCTGTCCCCAAACTGTAACAAACCATTATCAGAAACTAACCAATCAGGATAATCTTTAACATGCTATATAGTTCTGATCAGCTTTCTTTTAACCAATCACCTACTCAATCATCTTTGGTTTAGTCCGAATTTAAGCTCTAAAGAACATATTAGTAGTTATGTAACTAGCTCTCTTAGTTGATGATGTGCCTACTAAACTCTCATAAATAATCATTATCATAGATGCTTCCTCAAGAAGTTTAGACTGAGAAGCTCTAGTAGTAGCTACATTTCCTATGCCCATTCATCTCCTATTCAAGGCATACGCAGCCTCGTTTGCCTTGCTTGGGTTTTAGTCAAGAGCGAAGTCATAGTCTTGGGAAACTCAAACCATCTACACTTCCTCATATATCTTTTCATTTATTTGAGTTGTAATTGTATACTGACAATTTGTTAATATACTTTCGTATAGTTTTTTAAATTACTCAGACTCCAACATGCTTGTATCTTTACTTCTCATCTTACACCAATTGACGTTAAAGTCAAGCATACAACCTTTTGAGGAAAACACCTCAACATTTATAGCCTGGCAATGTCAATACTAGAGAACTCACATAGCAAATTATTTCTTCTAGTAACTATCACCTTCCAAGTCACTAGCTCAAAAATTATATGTGACGACCCTCTCTTAATATAGGGCACCGCCCGGCCTAATTAAGCCATAATCATATCCACATGGGACTTAAATATGTATTAGTCGGCCTTTACAACCTAGAAGCCTCTTTTCTCATGTTCAGGATAAGTAATACACTAGTCCTACCAGTTTATATAATTTAGAGTTAATTAAAACTTTTTATTAAATTAATTAATTAATAGCAGTCTTATTGATTATGTGGAAGCAATTAGTAACTTATACGAAATCCATTTATAAAATCCTAAGTGTAGAAAACCAAGAAATGACATCACATATATAAAGTCCTCAAAATGCGTTGAAATAGTAAAATAGTCTAAGTCAAGTTAGGGAACTAACGCTCAACCCAATATACAACCCAAAATAGTATCTAAAATATACAATCAAAATGCGAAAATCAAACCTACAATCGATGCAGTGACGCAACCGGCCTCAGGGATATTCTCCGATCTTCTCGATGCAGTAACGCACCCACCATCATAAAAAGGGTGGTGAGTACAACAATAAAACAGTAACCCCCGATGACAAGTTTAATTTTCATTTCCAAATATTCAAATGGTATTTAAAAGAATATAAATGGGAAAACTGGAAAATAAACCATATGCGAGTAAATACCAGAGTTAAACAAGTGATACTGACACTAGGCTAAGTAGTGGCAGTTTAGGTCTGGTCGGCAGTGAAACATGTCACTCCGACTCAATAATCATATAGCACAAGGGAGTCTAACCCAAGTGTTGCCAAGGACTCTAACCCCAGTGTGTAGACCACCTCAGGGACTATAACCCCGAGTGTCATATAGTGTCAAATAACATGTGCCAACATCCCCAGGGACTCTAACCATGTGAGTCGTGCACACCTCGATCGAGTACAAGACCTAAGTGCAAAAACTACTTTTTAAATTTCAAGAAATACCAAGTATAGATTGTCAAGGCGTAGACACATCTACACACCTAAACAAATAAGGAATACAAGTCCTCTTAAATATTTATAAGATATTCACTAGCCTAATAGCATGCTATTTATCATTCAATTCACAATTAAAACAACAAGAATAGACATAGCATGGGATAGAATCAATTAATTGAATCAAATGAATGGATATCATGAAAACTAGACTCATCAAGTGAGCATAGACACAAAGAACACATGATACAAGAATACAAAGGCAAAATATTCAAAAGGACTATACAAGGACAATAATTAATGGAAATGAAATGCCAAGTAAAGTTTCCATTAGGTATACTCACTAAATAAAGTACAGTCTTAGCCTTACTTGCCTCCCGATACTCTAAATCTTGTATTCGCTCTCTTGTACCATTTTCCTAGGTTCCTAAGTTTGGTGTCTCATTTGTTCAAATATAGTGGGTTTAAGCTCAATTTAGTGGTGTTTGTTGTGTATTCAAATTGGTTCAATAGACTTTAAATCAATCTTCCTAAATTAGCCCCTAAAGACTAAATTAAGTTTCAATTTTAGTCCTACATCTTAACGCACTTTTAGGCATGAAATGGTCGAAATATTAAAATCCTCTATCAGTAAAATTATTTTTGATCTCTCTATTAGCTTTCCGAATATGTTTAGTTTACAAAATTCCGATTTAAAATGAAAGAGATATCATGATTTTACTAATCATAGGTCTAATTGAAATTTAATCTTATCAGAGGACTTAGAAAATCTATTTCTCTAAATCTATAGTTCCTAAAAATGCGATTTTTTGTCACAAGGCAGAAAATATATCCAAATACTACATAATTAAATATCGGCTCATTTGGATAAGTAGTTAAGGAGTTATGCCCATAACTAATATCGTTTTAAAACTTTCCCTTTTAATTTTGTACCTATTTGTAGAGCATGTTTGGACATAACAAAACTTGAATCAAAATACCTTCAGTTTAGCAAAGTTATTCCGCTTTAAATAAGCTTTCAAATACCACTAGTTTGGATCAATTTGGATCTAAAATGGGTAGATTAATGACCAATTACCCAGGTTGATTCCTAATACAACATGCATAATTCTAGTTTTGGTGTTGCAACTTCAAGAATTCATATCTTTATGATTTCAAAACATAATTAAGAGCTTCAATATAGCTGGATTATCATCTTGAAGTGACAAATCTAAATATATAAATCAATTGCAAATACTCAATCATCTACCATCTGAAATTAGCCTAACCAGGACTTGTTTTAATTTCAACTAAAAGGATGTGTACCTACTTGATGTAGCACCCTAGCTTGAGAGTTTCTCACCAACTCCCTTGGATTCCTTCAAAACCTTGATGATTCACTCCTCTCCGAAAATTCCTTCTTCTTCTCTGGCAATTCCTTCTTCTTCTTTAGCAAAAATGAATGAGTGATTTGGTTTGCATGTTGTTTGATCACTAATATTATATTAAGGTGATGTTCCTTCTTAGACCTTGATATCTATGGATTTATGTATCCCGAGGAACATCTAATGGTCCACCTCCTGCCATAAATCCCACTAACTCCAATTATCTCAACCTCAAGTGACACCATTTCATTACTCACCTAGTTCTTAGATGTGACAATGTGTATCTCTAGACCAATCCTATATTTTCCATTTAATTTACTAAACTACAGGCCTTTAATTTGATTTACATTAACAAACACAACAATAGGCTTATAAGTAATTCCATATTTCGAATTAGTATTAAATAAGACCTACCAAAATGCTAACTACCCGGTTCCCTGGCTCGCACGCTACTCGAGGTTTGTCTCCGCTCTCGCCTACAACTGTACAAACTGACTTATTAAGTCTACACAATACATAACACTAGTTAACATCGATACAAAAATACGATATACCTCGGCCACATGCCTCGGTAAGTGCACATATCACAGTGTAGGTCCCACGTCGAGGGTCGATGATCCTGATTTAGGAATTAAAACGGGGGTTAGAGATTTGCGCTGTGACATTATATTCTCTAGAACCAAGATTAGTCGTACATATATTTTAAGATTTTGAAAGATTCCTCCTATATAATATACATCTCTTCCCCATCGGAAAACAAACTTTAGGCTCCTCAACGAAGTAATAATCCTGGTTCTTCATAAACTCTCAACTTTTTCTACACACATATATCTTGGTCACTTTTCCACAAGAATTGAACAACAGTATTGGCAAGAAATTTCAGACTATATCGGTTCTACAATTGCAATATCAACAACCTTCAGTCTTCGTCACAACTTAGATTAATTCATCATAAATTTTTTACCATGAATTTTCATTCATATATGACAAGAATAATATGACCCTCCAGGTTAATATCACTAAACATCCATCTGTTGATATATCTCATATTTTTTTAAAAATAGACACTATTAATTTTCATTCCAGGTCGCGAACAACTCATTCTTATCATAATAATTTTGGATTTCGCCATAATGAATGATTTAAAGAAATCTATGAGATTCTCAAAAATTTTCTTTCTTCACTTTTTGTTAGAGTTCTAAGAACTTTATTTACATGCTCAATATTTTTATCTGAGATTGTCCATACAAATGTAGAACGCTAATAAATAGTAGTCAAACCTTGACCTACTAGATAATCTCAATCAATTTCTCCAATAATTCATCACTTAATTAATCATTATTAGCTCTACTCCAATATAAGCTCCAAAGAATAGACTTATAGTTACCAATCTAAACGACTTAATTGGTGATGCGCCTGCATAGGACTTTAATTGTTTGTCAGTATATTTCTCAGTCAAGAGATATTACTGATTAGCTTTTATTAAGACTATATCCTCTATTTTTTTCCTATTCAAGGCAATGTCAACACAATCACCTTTAATGAGGGGTGTTTTAGAGTGAATTTCTAACATTTGAGAAATTCAAGTTATCGATCTCTCCTTCTATTTCTATCACTCTGATAATTCCACTTTTTGAATTTCTATAGTTTGAAATTCACTGCTTATACCAATCCATTGGTATTTTTACCTCAAGATTGTCTTTTAATGATTCTTCTAAGAATGATTAAGAGACTCCCAATAACCTTTCCTCTTATTTACAAATAATGTCTTTCCACATGTGGTACAAATACAAAAATTGTTATCTCAAGATCACCACTCTCTAATAGTTCTTCTCATAAATCTTGAACTATATTTATAGATAGAAGTATAAGCTATAATTTTTCTTAATTGTGTCAACACACATTTTTACCTAAATAAGAAGTCTTAGAATGAACCTTTAACTTTTTCCATAATTAAGGTATCATCAAGCGAACATTGTAGTTAAACTACACTACAACTTTCTCCAAAGCATCCTTGTATCTAATTTTACCTTACAGAATCCTCATACTTGAGTTAACTAAATAACTACACAACAATTCTAGAAATCCATGGATCAATCGTTTATAATATTCAATTATTTCATGATTAATTTTCTCTCTTACCTTTGTTTTGAATATATGACAATCTCATATTGTCCTACACCTTGTGAAATCCCTCAATTTGTTGTTAATATTCAACATACAAGTAATTTACCTTTGAGACTTAGTGATGGCACCTACGAAATCTGGTATAAACTAATTTACCGTCGTACTTTACAATTCCTTGCGATAATGCTTATGCACGTAAGTCTTCAATGATTCCAAGTTATTATCGATAACATAATAATAAATTGATTAAAATAAGGTTTCAGAACTCAACACCCTTCATTCATGAACATAGCATGAGTTCTAGTAAGTTCTAATGGTTTCCACCATCCACTTAAAGTTATCCAGCAACCACCTGAAATTATATTTAAATATATCCTTAACTCTGATTATAGCACTATGACAACCATATCTCAATTAACTCTTGAGAGTAATTGAATTCATCTTATAATCAGAATTAGTTTTCAATCTTGGGCAATGAATATTCATTCCCACTACCATGTGTTATTCGTTGGATTCCATAAATCTTTAGACTCATTAATAACTTATTCTCCCCAATTTAGATTATAATAGTCTAAAACATTAGACTGTGATATCTTACTAACTTACTGTTATGTACTGGATTAAACTATTTTCCAATTTCAAATTCTAGGCCTTTCATTACTCAACAATTTGTTTGTCATTCCAATATGGATTCATACCATATCAGGAATTTCTACTTCATAACAACTTACGAAGTATAATAACATTAGTGGTTTACTAACTTTAAATAGGCTTTTATTACTAACCACTAATTTACTTACTGAATAACTTCCATTAATTCTCAACTAGTCTCAATACTAATATTAAATCATATTTCAAAGTGATATTATTTTTGAGTTCCACCCAAAGTTGTTCAGTATTCCATTGCTTCATAAATTTCACTCTCTTAATTGATGTCTCAAGTTATGGATCGAATAGATACTTCTTCACTGACTATTATTTTTCAAATAATATCAGGAAAAACAAAGACCATTGATAACAATTAATAGGAGAAAATTTTAATTTCATCTTTGTAAATTTTCCTTATGTCTTTCCTTTTTAAAGCTTCTCATGGTTAAGGTTCTCTTTAACTTTTAGTTTTAATACTTTCTCATATCATGAGAAATCAATGGACTTAAACCATCTTATCATCATTCAGTATAGGCATTACTCTTTTAACTGCAACATAGATATAACAAAACACAACTAATAACATATCTTAGTCTTCTATCTTATGGTTACCCCCCAAAATCAAGATAAAACCATTTTTATATCCTTAGCTTTTTCGTAACTAGAGACAACTTTCAGAGTTAATAAACTTAGGGTATGGTAACAAAGTATATGAGAGTCAATGACCTTAAACTTCGATGCCCAACTGTATTTGAATTATCACTTGTTTCCAAGTGATAAGGTCATTCTCTAAAGTAAAATCTAATACCACAATGCATCAAAGTTAATTACTTTAAGCTTTGGAGTAGGCTTTTACCAGTCTCTGATACAAAACTATATTAGAGTTATCAAATGTAACAAAGCCTTTAAACTCAATCTCTGATACCAAACTATATATTAGAATTACCACTTCATTATAATGTATTAAACCTTAGGCTCTTTTACAAATGTTTGATATTCCCTAACCAAATTAGGGCAATATACGGCCTAAAACCTTAATAAAGCCTCATTAATTCCGTTAGACTTAACTAGAGCCAGCAGCCTCTCCTTTTATCTCTTAATAAACACAATTCTTATATCGAAAATCGATTTTAAAATGAATATTTAACGTAGCAAAAATTAAAGCTTTTCGCTATTTTAATGCGATATACAAAACAAATTCAAACACAAATAAATCTCAGCTATACAAAACTTCCCATCCCTTTTTATATTACTAAACTAAATTTTAATTCGACTAAATAAGATAAGGGGAGAATAATTACTTCGAAATGAGATCAAGACTCCTAGATCTTCTATATCCCATATTTATAGTGCTTGTCGGTATTCCTGAAATATTATTTGTGGTAAGAACTCCAATTTGTCAATAAGTAGGGATTCACAAAGCCATCAACATTCCATACAATATTCAACAACATTATGCAATAACCATATGCACTAATGTTAACTAATAGGATTATGGAAAGCAAATAATTCAATAAATAGCATATGCAAGTTCGTTTGTAATTGACTATTACACTATGATTCCCAATTTATTTATAAAACCAGGGTTGATTACCTACCGACACCATTAATGCGATTGTTAGGCCAACACATTGGCCGATGTGTTATCTAGTCACTCGATTAATGTCCGATGGTTCTATCCAAAACCCTCTAGCGAGTGTGTAATCCACACAACCTATCAAACTGAGTAATAAGTTTCATATAGGCCAAGAAGGTAACTCATCTCTTATATAACTTGGTCTCAATTCTAGGAACTTACTCTCGTGAATCACATTAGATGTCGTTTATCCATTGATTAAAACCATTACAGTGTGCATAGTCCCCCAATCAGTCCATAAGCTACTTGAACTATATATACTAAGATAACCAACCAACATTGATAAATAAGCGAATTCATTGTTACCTCTATTCAGGTTTCTATTTCCAAACTTCTTCAATTTTCGGGGACACTCATGCTTTCCTTATTTTCCAATACCTATCTAAATCATTTGCGATTAATATAGGTCTAATGCCCTATGTTTAATACCCTTAATCTAGTCCCAAAGGCCTCAAGAAATTCTAACAAAATTACTATAGAATTGTTGTTTTAAGGGGTGGGAGAGTGCTCCCTCAATTGGTAAGGTGCGTTCCACTAACTGGGTTCGTCCTAATCGATGAAACGAGCACACTCCTCTGCTTGGTAGACCGCGCTCCATCCTTCACTGTCTTGATAATGAATAGGGCAGCAGCCAATGTGTCCATTACCAATTCACCTAAAACAACATCAAACATTCTCTCAAATCATTAGGGAGGATCTCAAGTGAGGTAACAAACCATTTCTAGTAATCAATAACAACAATTCATAGAAAAAAATTCATCACCTATCGTCAAATTGATATTCAAAAATATATAAGCTCCTCAATTTACGTTGAATCAATTTCCTAATTTATTCCTCAAAATCAAAACCCTTAGTTGCTTGATCTCTCACTCTCTCTCTCGATGGATCGATAGAATTGAAGATAAGTTTGATGATTTTGATTTTTATATACAGATTTTCCTTAATATAAGCATCGTGCTATCTCGAGGGTAATCAAGTGATTGATGTGTTAAAATAACACTCCTTAAATTTACACGCATTTTGACACCTTCAATATTTACGCTCATCTCGAGGCGATCCAATGATCCATATAATTCAAACCAAACTTATATTTTTAGTATATATACATATATTTATATCAAATATATAAGAATATGTATATAATTCGTGTATTTTCTTGCCAATATATTCACCAGACATGCCTATGAGTGTTCTCAAGTGTGCACATTCATTTCACGACCACTTCATCGCACTTGGTTTATCGATAATTTATTATTTAATTGCTTATTTTTTGATTATAGGCTTGTATATGAACTCTCTTTTATATTACTTTATATAAAATTCACAAACATTTCAAACAAATAGAAACTATCATAAAAACCTACGCACATGCTAATCGAGGTACGTAGAGTTAATTGAGAACCTAACTTGGGTTAATTTGGATTCAGATTTACACTAATCACCAGTTTAAGGTAACAAGTCGTTACATTAGCTATGTTGTACTCATTTAGCATAGTCTTACACATTTCTTGGAGAGTTATATTTTTTCTTTCAACCACTCCATTTTGTTTTATGTTCTAGGAGAGGATAATTTATGTGTATACCATCGTCTAGCTCAAAACCTCTCTACGTTCCTATTGACAATGTCACTACCTCTATCACTTAAAATGATAGTGATTTCATAACCCTTCTTATTTTGAACTAATGCACAAAATTTGACAAATACTCTAAAACCGCATGCTTATGTGTTAGAAAGTGCACCCATGTATATATAGTGAAATTATCAACAACAATAAAGCAATATGATTTGCCCTCTAAAATTTGTATCTAGGTAGGTCCGAACATATCCTTTGGGATTAGTTTGAATGCTCTAGTTACATCACTAGCTACTTTCTTTTTGAATGCTCTAGTTACATCATTAGCTACTTTCTTCTTGAACGACAATTTCACTTGTTTGCCAAGAATACAAGGTTCACATTCTTTGTCTTTTTTGTACGTGCACTTAAAGAGATCTGTAACTAATTCATGCTTCATCATTTTTGAAAAAAAAATCATACTTGAATGTCCTTGTCATGGTGCCACAACCATGCATCACATTTATTTTGGGTACTAAAACATGAAATGTTTTGCATATGCATCTCATTAAAGTTAATAGCATGGACATTCTTATCTCTATATGCAATGAACAAGATTTCATGTTTCTCATTCCTAACAATTCATTTTGATGATTCAAATATGACATGAAAACCTTTGTCACACAATTGACTAATGCTAAACAAACTATGTTTCAAACCATCAACAAAGTAAACATTTAATATGGATAAAGAACAGTAAACCATGGTACAAAGGCCTACGACCTTTCCTTTGTTATCAACTGATGATGTGACCTTTCAACTATCCTATTGCTTTAGTTTAATGAATTGAGTTGCATTTCCAATCATGTATTGAGCACCCACTATCCAAGTACAATAGGATGCTCTTTGTTGCATCCTACACAATGTGAAAGACACTAGATTTTGGTAGCCAAACTTTTTTGGTTCGGATAAATTTAGTATCATAAATATTCTTAACTACCCATGCCAATCTACCTATGTTGGTATTTTTCAAGACACATTTCTTAACCTCATGAGACCTATTGCACTTAGATCATCAATAAGCATCATCTAACAATTTGTCGTACCTAAATAGATTAACTCCATAACCTATGCCTCTTTTGTCAAGTTACCATAGTTCTACTCCCAACATCATATCAAACATGTCTCTGCCATCGGTAAACTTGGTCACTGTATTAGTCAAGTCCTCTACCTCCTTTTCAAAGGCATCGTTTTCCTTTATGACTTTACTCAAGTAATTTGGAGGTCACTAATGGTTGCATTTCGTGACTCAATCTCACAAATTGCTATGGTCAAGTGCTTTTTTAGTTGATTGGTCTTTTCGACCTCTTTTTCCAACTCTTTTCTAAGCTCATCAAGGCAAATCTTTCAAGTCATCAACATCATCAAAATTTGAAACATTGGAATTTACCTGACTTTGCGCCACGAGACACAGTATAGCTTTCTCTTTTTCCAACTCAAAGTTGGAGCTTGATGAAATGAATAATCCCATGTTGCCTTAAAGCTCTTATTGCCTTTCCTTTTGTCCATAATTTATTTGGACTTGAAATCAGCCTTTATGTGGCCTAGTTTGCCACACTTGAAGCAAATGGTCTCACTTTGTTTTTCCTCTTTGGCTTCCACCCTTAAATTTTTTTCATGTACTTGTCACACTCGTACATCGCCTTGTGGTGCTTTCTTGAAAGCATGACTATTTCCTCCTCAAGATCATTTTCATCACTACATTTCTCATATTCAATGATCTTAACTGATGGAGTGGGAGCCCTCGGCTTACCTGGTTGACTATTTGCCTTCAAAGCATTCACCTTCTTTGTTGTATTGAAACCACCATCAAGTGTTTCCAACCTTGCTCGGTCCTATAATTGAAACTCATTAACCATAAAATTTCCTCATAATGCATCGAAGGTGTAATCTCCAAGATTTTGCGTCGATTGGATGGATTACTTCTTTGCATCTCATTCTTTTAGTAAGCCTCTAAAGAACTTGTATGCAGATGTCTCTTGATCATAGTCCTTTTGAAGATACTTTATCTCATTCAAGAGCTTAGTTAAGCGAGTTATAGCGATTGCGATGTTATCATCAGAGCAAACTTAGAAGGTTTCATAGTTCTCCTCAAGATTCCTTAATTTGGTCTTTTTCACTTAAATTGTACCCCTCATAGTTTACTTCAAGATTTACCCATACTTCCTTAGCCTCTGACATGCACTAACCTGGTTAAACTCACTCTCACTTAGTGCACAAAACAAATGCTTCATAGCTTGATCATTTGAGAGCTCAATCCTTATCTCCTCGGCGGTGTTGTCCTTTGTGAGCTTGTTTGTTAGAGTATAGCCATTTTAGATTGAATCTTACAAATGCCTTGTTCAAGTATTGTTAGTGCCAAATATAACTTGTACTCGAGTTACCAATCCTCTAAAGGTATCGTAGTGGTAAATACGGAGTCGAATCCATTGGACTTAAGTTTTACTCTGAGGTAACTAAAAAGTGAAATTCGTGGTTTATAGATTTAAAAAATAATAATTAATTAACTAATTAAAATTACTTACAAATAAAAACTATTAAGAATAAATTCAATATGAGAAAATACCTAGTTCTACGGTTGCACAAATCTAAATGAAAGGTCAATAACATGTCATGGTCCTCAAACTTTCCAAAAGATTATTAATTAAATTCCTCCTAGATTAGTTATAGGAAATCGACATCCGCCAGAAATCCTTAATTCTTGTATTCTTGATAGATAGGACGTTCGCTATTAACTACTGCCCTAGTCGATACATAACCCTAGACATCTGCTAATCAGGTTTAATGCATCAAGCGCATAAAGTTCCTTGGGAATAATAATCCAAAATAACAAGATTGCGTCCGCTTCCAATTTAACCTAAATTTATTTATCATACACTCAAGAACCAAAACTTTTCAATTAAATTTTAAAATCAAAACGGATGCCAATGCATTGGAGAAGAAGCACGCTTGTGCCAATCTTCAAAAATAAAGGAGACATTCAAAGTTGCTCGAACTACCAGGGAATTAAACTTATGAGTTACACTATGAAATTGTGGGAGAGAATAATTGACAATAGGCTAAGGAGAGAAACAACAATATCAGAGAACGAATTTGTTTTCATGCCTGGGAGGTCAACTATGCAGGCGATTTTCCTTGTAAGACGATTGTTAGAAATATATAGAGAAAAGAAAAAAAATCTTCATATGGTATTCGTAGATTTAGAAAAAACATATGATAGGGTCCCTAGATATGTTCTTTGGTGGGTTCTAGAAAGAAAAAGAGTGCATGCTAGATACATAGACACTATTAAGGATATGTATGATGGAGTAGTAACGACTATAAGACATTTGGAGGAGCTACAAAAGAATTTCCCATTACGATAAGACTACATCAAAGATCGGCTTTAAGCCCATATCTATTTACTTTAGTTATGGATGAACTAACTAGACATATTCAAGAGGATATACCATGGTGTATGCTATTTGCAGATGATATTGTCTTAGTGGATGAAACTAAAGATGGAGTGAATAGGAAAATAGAACTCTGGAGGAATACATTAGAATCTAAAGGCTTTAAGTTGAGTAAGGAAAAAACTGAATACATGCACTATGAGTTTGGAAACACTAGACATCGAGATGACGGAGTGGTAAAATCAGGGGAAGTAGAAGTTCCTAAGGTAAACCACTTTAGATACCTAGGATCAATCATACAAAATGATGGTAACATTGAAAATGATGTCACACATAGAATTCAAGCTGGATGGAAGAAATGGCGGAGTGCAACAGGGGTGATTTGTGTCGACATGTTCCTACTAAGTTAAAAGGAAAATTTTATAAGACCGCAATTAGGCTAGCTATGCTCTATGGAAGTGAATGTTGGGCGGTAAAGCAACAACAATTACATAAAGTGAACGTAGCATAAATGAGGATGCTTAGGTGGATGTGTGGTAAAACTTGTAAAGATAGAATAAGAAATATAGAAATTCAAAGACAAGTAGGAGTAGCACCAATTGATACAAAGATTAGGGAAGGGCGGTTGCGATGGTTTGGTCACCCGCAAAGATGGCCTACAAATGCCCCAACTAAAAACTTGACTCAATAGAAATTGTAGAAATTCGATGAGGTAGGGGCATACCAAAGTTAACATGGGATGCATTAATTAAGAGGGATTTGAATGGTTTGCAAAGCTCACCATCAATTGCACTTAATCGAGCACAATGGAAAAGTTTGATCCACGTAGCCGACCCCAGTTAATTTGGGACTGAGGCTATGTTGTTGTTGTTGTTGTTGTTGTTGTTGTTGTTGTTGTTGTTGTTGTTGTTGTTGTTGTACACTCAAGAACCAAAAGGTTTGGACGGTAAATGGGTGAGTGATCATCACTTATATCAATTCAATCTTACAATTATAGATACAATTGTCCCGATTAACTATAGGTCTTCCACCTAAAAACACTTACTGGCCACATATATACCCTAAGTTTGCACCATAATAATGAAATCAACAACAAATAAAATATAAGAAATTAAATAAATTAAATTTTAAATGAATAGATCTCATATGACACCGTTGTAAACCATGAATCTGGACTTGTTTCACCTTTGATCTAGGCCAAGATTGTTTAGCCGGACATCCTCTTGATGAACTCTACTGAAGAAATAAAAGAAAAATAGCTTGATTAGTCGATAGAAGAGAAGAAACTACAAAATAATCCTAAATTCTATAAATAAAACCCTTAATTATGGTCTCTCAAAGAGAAATATATTGGAAATCATGCGTTTTTTAGTGTCTCATCCGCCTAAGAAGATCTGATGGTTGTGGTTGATTTGATATTGGAGTCTCAAACATGTAGCAGCATTTGGTTAGTTTTTTTGTTGTCGTTTGCTGAGGTGGGATGCATTGATTGGCTATAAGCAGTAGTGTTAACATGGTTGACGAACAGGAGCTCGACACATGGTATGCAGGAAGGTGGAAGGAACGCTCAACGAATCGTGTGAAGATGGGGGAGACAATGAGGAACCTATCTCAAGGTAAGATCCTTACGTTAAGGAGAAAACTTGCGAGAATCACCAAATATGTAGGAGCCTGTGCAAACTGCATCTCGAGTAAAATCGAAGGCTTTAGAGTGAAGAGAAAGCGATTGGGAGAGACAACGTCAATTAGGGAGTTGGTGTGTCATGCATCCCGAGGGTAATGAAGACCATTATTTCTCATCTGATCGATCTAACGTGGAACCTCGAGGCTTGACTAATGGCTACTGACACGTTGTGGGTCATTTGTGTCTCTGTAGTGCATCGCTTAGCTACTGCTTTTCGTCTTAATTAATAGTGCACTGCATGTCTTAAAGAATATCCTATTATTTCTAATTTACACTTCAGGAATGCCTAATGCTTAGTAATTTTTTAGACTTTTCTTAATTAATGCACCACTGAACTTCTGCTAAACCACCAATCATCAACACAAATTAATGTTGGTCCCACCGAGTGGTCTTAAAGTGCGTTAAGCTTGCTTTTTAATGCTAAACACCAAAAACACTTCAAAAAATCCCAAATTATATCTATTTCACCAACTTGGCACTGAAACATTAAAAATATAAATAAAGAAGAACTCGTTAATTAAAATAGATATTGAGATCTAAAAACATTTAAAATAAACACCTAAAATGTTGAGTTTTCGTGTTCATAAGCAACAAAAAATTCAAAACAATTTAAAAAAAACCCTTACATGATAAAAAAATAAGTTACAGTAAACTTGATCTACAAAAGTATATCATATCTTAACTCGTGATTTTCTTCTTTGATTGTTCGATCTCTAAGACCTTCAAGAGCTTCCTCTATGGAAAATCTATACACGAATGGTGACAAAAATTTGGAGTGTTTGCCATAAGAGAAATAAAAAACATTTTTTCCTTCTCTCCCAAAATCCAGAGAAATCAAAATTTGCACAAATGAAATCTTATATCATTTTAGGGTTTCAACCTCTACTTATGTGTGTAGATAAGCTTACTTAAAAAACTTATTCGTAATAAAACTATTGTATTTAGGCAATTCAATCAAATCACACGTACGCCCTTATTAAAAACTTATCATATATGAAATCATAAGGGCTTTTATGTCATAAATTTCATTATATTAAAATATTTAATTTATACCAATTGAATTTGTGCAAAGTCATTCTTTGTGTGTAACTCATTTTGGTACATAAGTCATAAGCGGTCTCTAGTATGGCTTTATGACTACCTAAGTAACATGAATATCAAAATTGATATAGGCTAATGAATAACATATATCATATTCTTTTTGTCATGCGATATCCTTTGATTAAACATAACGCATGAAAAGTCACCCTTAATGTTCGATAGTACTAGTCTCGATTTTTAGGTAAACTGAAAACATCCTAGTGACATTGATCATATCAATTCACTTGGACCTGGTCATTTAATAGTCCGACATATCGAGAGATCCACTAATATCTCTCTCTATACGAGAGGGACAAATTATATCTTGATTACACACCTTTACATATTATTCGTATGGTAACCAATCACAATCTTTAAAATCATCCGGTTAAAAACAATGTTTGACTGTGTCAAATTACCATGCTTATAATATTAAAGTCTTTGGTAATATCAAGGTGAAGGAAAAAATGATATAGCTATCGTGAGTAACACCTATGACTTAATCCATATAGTGTTCCCATAGTGAGTCGTTCTAGTACCTTGCTCCATAATAAGTACTTAGGACCTCAATTCATATCCGTATATGCATGATCACCATATGACCATCAATCAAGATTCAGACTAGTCTTAATTCATTATAGCTAGTTCCCAGTATAATTACCGAATATGGAAATTTAGGATACTTCAACAAATGCCTAAAAATCTTATTATACGGTAAACATGGAATCACTAATAATAAAATAGCAAACAAAAACTTATATTTTATTAACTAAAATTATAAGATAAATAATGTTTGTAGATTGACCTAGGGCACATTCCCTAACATTTCGCACATGCACTAGGGCTAATCATTCATGTATCTAATACCTATTGACCTTACATGACCATCATGTTTCGCTTGTGGAAGAGCCTTCATCAATAGATCTGCAATTTTGCCTTCTATAGGAACTATGCAAATCTTCACATCTCCCTTCTTCACGATTTATCGAATGAGATGAAAATGTCTAATTATATGTTTGGATCGGTGATGTGATCTTGGTTCCTTAACCCGTGCTATCACCTCGTTATTGTCACAATACAAGCAAACGGGGTTAACTATACTAAGAACCACCCCAAGTTCATAGATGAACTTTTTTATCCAAACTAACTCCTTTCCTACATCAGACGCTGCAATATAATCAACTTCTATGTAGAATCTACTACGATTTCTTGCTTCAACATTTTCCAGCTCACTAAGTATCCATTCATAGTAAACACATATCCAGACTGCAATCTAAAGTCATATATATCAGTTTGAAAACTTGCATCCGTATAACAATTTACAACAAGCTAGTCTTATAAGGTTTCACAGACCAAGAACACTTCTTTATTCCTTCTTAAAGTATATGATACATCAGGTCATGCACAACATACATGATAGGTCCTATAGAAGGCAAAATTGCAGATAAATACTAATGAATAAACACTTCTTTATTCCTTCTACATGACCATCATGTTTCGCTTATTTAATACTAATTCATGCACTGTCACTTATCATTAATCTAGGGACATTGATTTTTGTTGAGACTTATACCTTGAGACATTGACAACGACCCAGTTTTAGAGTTTTTCACACTAAACCTATTCAGTAACTTGTTAATATAAGCACTCTAACTTAGATCGACTAACCTTTTAGATATATCCCCATACATCTTAATCCTAATGATATAGGCTGCATCTCCTAAGTCTTTCATTTAGAAACGCTTCCCTAACCAAGACTTGACACTCTGCAAGGTTGGGATGTCATTTCTAATGAGTAATATATCATCAACAAACAATATTAGGAAAACAACCATGCTCCCACTAATTGTCTTGTATACACAAAGCTCATCTTTGTTTGTAATGAAACCAGATTTCTTAATTGCTTCGTCAAAATGAAGATTCCAATTCCAAGAAGCTTGCTTTAATCCATGAATGGATCTTTGAAGCTTGCACACCTTCCTATAATTATTAAAATGAACAAACCCTTCAAGTTGTATCGTATACACGTCCTTAATTAACTTTCCATTTAGAAAAGTCGTTTTGACATCCATTTGTCATATCTCATAGTCATAATATGTGGTTATGGCAATTAGAATTCTAATAGATTTTAGCATGGCTATAAGAGAAAAAGTCTCATCATAATCATCAATTTGAATCAGTCTGAAACCTTTTACTACTAGCTGTGCTTTATAAGTTTGCGCATTGCCATCTGTGTCAGTTTTCTTTTTGATAACTCACTTACATTAAATAGTCTTACGACATTTAGGTAAGTAAACTAGGTTCCAAACTTGGTTATCATACATTGATTGCATCTCGGCATTCATGGAACTAAGTTATTATCTGTATCAGGGATAGAATAACCTCCTAATAAATAGTAGGCTCATTTCGATCCTTAAGCAACATCTTACTACTATTAGTAAAAAGAAATACAAATCTCTCACACCGATGTCTTACCCTATCGGACCTAGATCTAATCAAAGCACTTTAATAGTTTTACTAAGTTTATTTTGAACTTCATTTCGAAATGTTTGAAATAGCTCAAAAGATTCACCTTTATGTTTCATGAGATACACGTAATCATCAATTCTAAAATTATCGGTAACAGTAATGAAGTACTAATAACCACCTCTAGCCAATATGTTTATAGGACCGCATACATCAATACGTATTAGACCTAATAAATCACTTGCCCTTTCACTGTGTGAAGTAAAGGGGCTTTTTGTCATATTGCCTAGTAAACAAGATACGCATATTTCATATGATTCAAAATCAAATGAATTTAAAAGTACATCTTTATGGAGTTTAAAAATGCATTTCTAATTTATGTGCCTAAGATGACAATGCCAAAGGTAGGTTTGACTTAAATCATTTGACTTGAATATTTTTGTATTTTACGTGAAAAATAGGAGTATCTGTGGACTTTTTCATGTTTAGAATATAAAGACCATGGCACAAATTAGCATTTGCATAGAAATCGTCTTTACGAGAAATGGAGCATTTATTATTCATAAAAATGAAATTAAAACCATCTAAATTCAAACATGAAACTGAAATGATGTTTCTGCTCAAGGCAAGGACAATATAACAATTATTTTAAACTAAAACAAGTCCACTATGTAAAATTAACTCGTAGGATGACTTAGACTTCCTTTAGCTTTCTAATTTTGTTGAGACCCTGCACATTAATATAAATATGAGATCCACATCCGGTATTTAATACCCCGGAATACTAGTAAACAAGTTAACTTCAATAACGTAAATACCTAAATCAGTAGTTGCAATATTCTTATTTTTCTTTAGATCATCAAGATAGAGATTGCGATTTATGAAACAATTCACAGGTGCATAGCAAAAATGACAATTTCCTTCTTTTTCGTTTTCCTTCTAGAACCGTGAAGTAGAAGCAACATTAGGCTTAACTTTTTTCACAGCCTTTGCGACAATTACAACAGCCTTACCAACTTTAGCCTTCTCTTTGGCCTTCTTCCTCATAGACTTTCCTTTCTAAACCATTAACAAATTAGCAAATGGTTTTTTGATATTCTGCTCAGCAATTTTAAGCATTAAATACAACTCCAAGATAGACTTCTCCTTATTATTCATATTATAGTTCATCATAAATTGAGAATAACTGTAAAATTCAAGAATTTCATAAATTTGATTAGTTGACTAATTAAGTATTTTTGGATTGAAATTGTGATTTAAGTATTCGGGGTGAGACCCACGCATTACGGACCGAAGATCATAATTTTAAATATTATTTTGTTTGTTGCTCAACTAGTTTGTGTAATATATTCTATTCGTCGCAAAATTGAGTCAAGTTGTGGTGTATGTGCGGTATCCGCGAATTTCGGTGAGCGTTGGTATTTTTGTTAATTTTTGGCGAAATTGGGGTTAATTTCGGGTAATTTGGTTGTAAATTAAAGGATAAACATGAAAAATAAAAAATGAGAGGTGCAATTACTAAAAAACAGGTTTATTACCCAAAACCACAACATAACGACAAAATTATGTGCTTTCAATGTGAAAACAAAACAGGTTTATTACCCAAAACCCTCATCGCCCCGCTTTTCATCGAAACAAAAACCCCTCCCCCGTTCTTCGCTTTCCTCACTCTTTCTTCATCCCTCTCTCTCTCTGTCTCAGCTCTCGTCGCTCTCTCTCTCTGCAGATCTCTATCTCTCTCTCGGTCTTGACATCTCCCTCAATCTCGCCTCTTCTCTCACTGACCACTCCTTCCTCTGGCCGTCTCCCTCTCTCGGTGTTCTTCCTCTCTGCCAGTCTCTCTTTCGACTCATCACCAAATTCACGTCTTCTTCTCAAATCACCCTTCTCTGTCTCTCTTATGTCAATGAGTTTCTCGTACTCATAGTGCTATGCTCTGTCTTGGTCTTCATGGAAAGAAAGAGATCTTTGATGATGTTGAGGTGATGATTCAAAGGTGAGACTTTACGTTTTTATTGAATTGGTAATGAAATTGATAGCTGTTGTGATGATAATGTTCGATTCGATTAAGAGGAAGATTGATTGTTGTGGCTGTTGTTGTGATTTTTTTTTTGTTCAATGAAGAAAGGAAGAACAACAAAATGGCTATTGTAGGTGTTGTTGTTACTGTTGGAATATTATTGTTGTTGGGTTTCAGTTGGGGTTGATGTCGATTGAGAGAGGGAAAACAGTAGCTGCTGCAGTTGTTGTGTTTTTATTGTTGATTTTATTTGCTTGGGAGAGGAACTATAGAGGTGGATAACGATAAAAAGGGGAAGGACAGAAGAATTGTTGTTGTTGTTGTTGTTGTTGTTGTAGTTGTTGTTGGTGATTTAATTTGTGGTTTAGTTTTAAATTAGGAAGGGAGAACGAAATTGTTTAATGAATTGGTTCATGAAAAAGGGTTTATGGTTATTGTTTTGCTGTCGTTATGTTGTGGTTTAAATTCAATCTATTATTAAATGAGGTTTTGTAATGATGTATAAATATGAATTCATAGTTTAGATTCATTTGGGTTAAATTAAAGTATGATGTTGAAGGTTTTGTTCAAAAGAAATTGAAAGTTATTGTTAGTAAACCAATAAGGTTAAATACATGGTTGTGATCCATTGAAGTTGAATGACCTTGTATCTTGTTGAGATGAGTTAAACTAAGACTCATTAAGGTTTTAAAATCGAAAGTTTGGAATAGGCAAAGCCTATTATTTTGTAATTGAGTTATAAATCCCAATTTGGGTTTCATAGGCAAATTGTAAGTTTTTTTCAAGTGCAATAGTTGGATAAAATGAGTTCAATGGACTCATTAAAATCTCAAATCAATGTTTGGAGAATCAAATAGACTATGATTTTTAAACTGAGTTTAAAACTCAATTTGAGAATGCATATACAAGTTGTTATTTGTGTTGGAATCCAACAAATGGTTTAGAACCTATTTATAGGTTGAACATATGAAAAATAAGTGAAACAGTGCTTTGAAAGATGTCAAGTAGTCAATAAAGGTTATTAGATGATTTTAAACCCATTGAAAGTTTAAATATGACTTTGAAGTACTAAAATAGAGTTGTAATCTCAATTTAGAATGCATAGGAAACTTGTAAGTTATTTTCAAGCTAAATCAGTATTATAGAAACCTAATGGAATATACAAACACATGAAAAAAGTTAATAAAAGTATTTAAGGACTTTAAAAAGAAGTTGTCGGAGCTTTTAGTGGTTTGAACTTCTTTGTGAGATTGAAAGTGGTTTAGAATCAAAAGCGAAGTACATAAATGAGCTTGGAAGTGCTTTCACTTTGTTATGACTTAAAATGTTGATTTAAAGTAAATTCAAATAAAGTTTTAAATCTAAAATAAAATTTTTTATAATTGAATACGACTTGTTGAAGTACGCGAAAGCCGGGGAAACGTTGTGTGAGGCTTCGTAACCAACTTTGAGTTGGTTGGACTGTAAGTAAATCCTACAGTGGTCTTTACTATTTTATGGAAATTATCTTTGTACCTACATTTGTGATTAGTCTGCATTACATTTCGCATATTCTTGGTCATGCATTCATGGCATACAGGTCACATTGTCATGTTCAATCTCGATTAGGTATCCCGCCTAGGTGAAAAAGACTAGGTGCGAGTAAACCTAGTCGAGAATAGGTATCTCGTCTAGGTGTAAAAGACTGGATGCAAGTAAAACTATAAGCGGGCTATGTTCATTCCGGAAATCATTCATTAGACTTTCATTTCAATTTTTGGTTCATTCTTAGGTCGGTCAACCTGTTTGCAAACCTTAATTAGTAATGACAGGGTTTCATGTTGTTATATAAATTTCTTGTTATTTTAGAAATGCAATTACTTTTCTCTATATATTCAAACTAACATTTGCAGGAGTACAGAGTAGTGTAGGAGTTTACTTACTTAACATTTTCGAGTTGTTTTTTATGATGTCAGGTTCTTTATGAGAACATGGAGAGAAATGAACAAAGACTCGCCTTGGTGAATGTTTTGAATTGTTAAAGTTTAATTTTCTTGTTGTAATCATTATATATATATATATATATATATATATATATTGTTTTGGGTTCTAGGTGAGCGTAGGTCGTTAAATACTCATAAATAGGTTATAAGAGTCTCTTAAATTATTTGGAAGCAAATTGAGAGGTTTTGATTCAGTTTTAGTTTATTATTATTTTTATTGTAAAGTTATAAATAATGTATTGGAGACCTTAAATTAGTTTAAATGTTTTAAATTGGTATAAATTGTGAATTGTGGGGAGTTGTGAGTCTTTCAATACTTCTTCCCATTCTGTTGTCTATTAAGTGAGTTTTCTGGCAAGCCACTTTTAGGATATGTGTTGCCGAAATTTTTATAAAAATATGTAGAGCAATGTGCATTATTTCTTAATTTGGTCCAATTAAACAAATAATAAATTAAGTTTTATTGAGGATATAACTTTAGTTTTGGAGCATTATTGAGAAATGAAATAATAACTATTTTGAGGTTGAATTTAATTGAATGAATTAGATGCCAAATTAGGATAATTAGGCTAAGTCAGGACTTAGTGAGACGAATCCTGAAAATAACTATCAAGCAATGAATTCTAGATCAAATACGTAGCCAACTCTTAGCTAATAGGAAATCTAAGTCTTTCAAGATGGTTAATATAACCCTTCATTTTCAGAATATAAGGACACATTAATGCACCTTCAATCATTTTGCATGAATGAAGGTTCTTGACTGTCTAAAACCTTTATTGGCTAGCCTATTGTTGGAACATTTCATTTAGCATCATAGCTATGTCGTGAGCTTCTATGTTCCATGTCCTTTGGAAGTTTAGGAACCATGGTTGTCAACATAATGCATGCAACATTAGTTGAGTTGTTGACATGCTTAGTATGTGCATCCTTCACGACTCTTTAAGCATTGATAAGTGGTTCCGCAAGAAGAGGATCATTTAGGACATACAACTTGCATTCATGCTTAAAAACAATTCTCAAGTTTTTGAACCAGTAGAGAGTGTTTGTCTCAAATAACTTATCCTTTTTATGGATGGATCACAGTGAGAATGGATTAGTGTGATTTGAAGAGGCCATAGATCTAGAACAAAGATTACGCAAAAGTTCATTTTAGTATAGATGAATAGACTCCCATTAAATTAACGACCCTCCAAAAAACTCTGTTACTTTAAGGGACTAAAATTCATGTTTCACTTAATTCCAAGACAACATGGCTTGACACTTTGAATTGGGTTATTTAGGTAGGTACATATTACAAATTACATCATATGTAACTTTTAGTTGTTTTATGAGATTGGGACACCTTACGCCTTAAAATGTTTTATCTCATCTTATGCCTAAAGCCCAATATTGTTTTGATAGCTTTATTAAATTTAACCATTTCAAACTATAGAATAACCGTTACTCAACTTGCCTCACCAAGATAACATAATGCACTCTACGGAGGCAGGCCCATATTGATGTGATTGAAGACTTAATATGGGTTTCATAATGGATGACACTTGGCTTTGGATTTGGAAGAAGAGTTTTTTATTTGTTTTGGTGATCATATATTAAAAAAGATAAATATTATATATTGGAATGCATGTACGATCACTAAACAAGTTAGGAAATTATATAAATATTAACTATTATACGAATCTCTTTGCGCTAAGAACAGTTAGCGGCGGTCCCACTAGCTGTTCCGAGCAAAGTTGTAACTAAACTCCTAATATAGTTATGAACCTTACTAAAGTAATCATATACCTGATTTAAAGTTCATGAAGTTCCTTTGTTTACATATTCAATAAGTCAACAATCCACCAAAAAAATCTCAAAGTTACAATCACACTTTAAATATATAGACTTCGTGAAGACAAATGCTATCAAATACTCACGAGTTTTCTTGGTCTATACATTCAAGCACGCAAGTTTACAATTTTTGTTAAAATAGCACATCAACGCTTAAAAAATATCATAGGTGGGAAATGCAACCACACTCTCCATAAGTGTAGACATATCACAAATGAGGATCAATAGGACTTAAAGTAGGTAGTAAAATGGGTAGGATGCGATACGAAGGAAATGATATAAAGGTAATGCAAAACATTAGAAAAATAAAACTTACACTATCAAAAGATTTTCTGAGAACATGAAAGTGTCTTACACTAAACTTAACCTCATTTTTATCTTTTAATATGTGCACTCCTCACATTTTTTCAACCACCCTGCTCCTTGCTCCATTTCCTATGGATATCATTTTAGGTGGGACTCTATAATCATGACTTGATTTTTTCATCATAATTACTATCCCCTTATTTTGGGTATATAAAAGATTTTTTTTTTCACTTTAATATTTTCTTATTTCTTTATATGTCTCTTGTTAAAGATTTCAAATCTAAGATTAGCTTCCAACTAGGTAAAGGATTATCTCAGGCTATGGTTATTTCATCATTAGGTAAGAAAGAATTAAAGGTTGGATTGGCAGTAAATGGGTTAACTAGGGAAATTACTTTAGGTAGGCTTAAAGCTAAGGGTTTTCATTCAAAATTGGTCTAAAACATTTCTCTAAAAGTGGTTTAGTCATAGGAATTCAGCCTCGAGTGGGTTACATTCTCGTTATAGCACCCTAAAAATTTGACTTCTTACCACTTGCACAGTTCAGACCATCTGCCCCATTTGGTATCTATCACAAGGCTTAAACCTCATACTAAGTCCTTAATATGAAATCATAAAAATGCTAAGCTACGGGCCATAGTGAGTGTTTCTCCTAATTTTCCATAAGTTCTAAGTAAAAAAGGGAACCATTGGTTACTCGTCCATAAGTAAATGCATGAAATAAAGTTTGGGGCAACTCTAAACATTAATAAAAACTGTACTAAATGCATGCATGAAAATGTATCATATCCTAGTGATATGGAAGATAGAAATATGAATGGAAAGGAAATAAATGGAAAGACATTAAAATGAGAGAAATAACACCACCATTACCATCCTTCAACCGTATGATTGAAAAAACTTACATGCTGTCTTTTGCAATAAGACATCCAAAACATTCAACAATCCACAAAACACCCTAAAACTTATTCCGAACCTTGTCCTTAAGGTTCAAAACAAGTCAAGTGGCTCACACACAGAAACAAACAAGTGGATAGATATATAATTAAGAAAATGATACGAGTTCATGCATAATGATAAGAGTACTAAAAAAAGGAAATAAAGTAAAATAAATCGAGATTTGGGCTTCCTCCCAATAACGCCTTTTTTCCAATCTTTGGCTCGACTTACTCTATGTTTGTCAATCAATATATATGTGACATCTTAGAATTTTATAAACTTGATTAGGTAGTTAATTAAGTATTTTTCATATTTAATTCGGGATTTAAGTATCCGAGATGGGACTCAAGTGTTACGGATTGGAGATCATAAAATTTAATATTATTTAGGTGTGTGCCTATTTGATGTATTATACACTATTTCGACACGAAATAGGGTCAAATGGACTATACAAGTGGTGTATGTGACTTATGGAGTGCGTTAAGAATATTTTCGAATTTTTGGTGAAGTTTGGGTATTCTCAAAATTTAATTTGGATAGAAATTGAAGAGATAATCAAGAGATTCATAAAATTATTAAAAGTCTACCCAAGGGTAATTCTCAATTTTGAACTATAATTCAGAGTCAAAATTGGGATTCGAACATCCGATGATTAGATTTGGAGGTATTTCGAGGTTTTCAGGTCGAGTACGACCGATAAATATATAAAAAATTAAAAAAATAATATTTAAGCCTAGAGAATGTGATTTTTGATGGTGAACAATAATTGAGTCAAAAATGAAATTCGAGCATCAGATAATTTATTTTGAAAGTATTTTAGGGGTTTCGGGACTTTATTAGGTCAATTAAATTGCAAATAATAGGAAAAAATGGTGAAGTTGTCGTGAAGGCTTACATGACGTATTAATGAATTGTAGGACCATAATTGGAGCTCCGTGTAGACTAGTTTATTAACTCGAAGTGCAAGGGAGTTCCATATCACATTTGTAAGGTTAAGTAAATCACATAGTAACCTTGACATTGTATGATTAGAATTTTGTATAAATAACATTTATCCTTGATATTGCATTTAACCTTAAAGAGCTATAGTCGCTGATACTTTGCATCACGTGGTTATCATTCAAGGTCACCCAAGAGGGGTGAATTAGGTGTGATGGCCAAATTAAACTTTTTACAACTTTCTTTGCTAATCTCCTAAGTTCACTTCAAAAGTTTTTTTAGATTAACGCGTATATTAGTGATTGCAATAGTGATGTAGCGGAATTGTTCAAGTAAGTGAATTGCTACATTAGGAGAAAGGGGTAGAAGAGATCGAAGTACATAATAGATTTGTAGTGGTTCAATCCCTTGGATCTACATCTACTACCTAACCTCCCTAGTTAGGATTTTGAACCAACACTTATATTCCAATAAGTGAACAACCCTAAGCCCGCAAGCGTAGTGTGCCTAGCCACCACTAGGTCTTTTTTCACTTGCCTTACCGTAATAAGGACTTTTACAACCACCTAGTTGCAACTAGGAATTTGACTTGCCTAGATGCAACTGGAACTTTACCTTGCCTATTTCCTGATAGGCTTACAATCTCTCCTATATACCAATATGACTCACAACTTGGTCTATTCACCAACAGACCTTACAAGCTTTACAATTAAGAATGATTTTTCACTTACAATAAGTAAATTGGTATAAGATGCTCTCCTCTCACAGGCCAAATGTAATCCTAAGATGAAGTAATGCAAGTGAGACTTTGCCAATTGAGATGCCTTGTAAATCAACTTTTATAGGCTAACTCTCAATATTGAAACCAACAAAGAAGAGTATAGATTAAGCTCAAGTTGGTTCCAAAGAATGGCTAATTAATGGACAAATGCAAAATGCAAATTGAAGCTCAAGTTGTGCAATCAATATCTAAGGTCACAAATAGATTAATATTAACAACGAAGCCCTCGTGAGTATGTTGTCAAAATAATATAAACATGAAATCAAACAAACCAATACAAATTAAGCACAATTAGGTTTCAAGTCAATTTAATGCACACATGATAGATCGCGATTAAGCTCAAGTAGTGCAACCAAAATCTAGGGTCTCAAATAAATAAAGTTTAAGAATGGAAGCCCTTGTAAATATGTTGTCAAAACAACATAAGCATGAAACTACAAACGCGAATATAGATTAAGCACAATTGTGTTTCGAGTCTACTCGATGCATTATGAGAAATTGCAATTAAGCTCAAGTAAATGCACTCTCAACTTTAGGTTTAACAAAAATCAAGATTAAGTTCAAAACCCTTTTTGGTGGTGTCGCACACACATATCAAAGAAAAAAAACCACTAAAAGAATAGGTTAGGCTTTATGTGTTTTTCATGTTTTGGGTACAATTGATTCAAATTTTGGCTTAATAGGTGCAAGTTTTTTCTAGGTCATATCTAGACATGATATTAGGCTCAACACACTATATAAACTTGTTCAAATCAGTCACATATGGTTCCTACGCAAATCGTTCCCAACAAGATATATATTAAGCACAAATAGTGTAGGGAAAGATGTAATCTTACAACTCAAAATGTAAAGTTGGTCTAAATCGATTTGGACAGTGTGTTAAGGACTCTAGAACACCTCTTTTTGCCCTACTTGGTTTGCATAACATCATCCCTCAAAGCCCTCAAGTGAGTGTGTATTGTTTATTCACTCTTTTCTACTAAAACTCCATGTTTTGCTATTTTGTGTATTTGTGAGTTGTTAGGATCGAAAGCATTTTCAAAGTGTTTATAGGGTTCTTTCCTTACCCTTTTTACTTTTTGTAGCCATTGTAGTGATCAAATGGTCAAGAAAAATCCACAAATTCAAATTAAAGGTGTAGATGTTTAACTTTTAAAAGTTGTCAGAAAAGCTATTAGCGCACTATCGAATATCATTAGCGAGCTAACCAGTAGGGGCCTAAAAATAAATATTTTCAGCCCTTGAGTTAGCGACCCCCTATCGCATCCTTGACCCTACCAAACCTCTTAAAACATGTTAGACATGTTTATTATGGGTAATATAACCCATTTGGGTGGTACGAATGTTTTCACAAACCCTAAAAATGGAAAATCCCGGCTTCATGAAGTGCACAGGGGCTTTTCTACAAATAGTTTTAAAGTGAACCGAAAGCTTGTCTAAACTGATACAGGTGCATCGAAAATCAAAACCAACAATATGCACAAGTCAAGTTCATGCCATAAAACTCATTTGCGTGATTTAAAATGTTTTGTCTTACAGATTGGAAAATCATGAAATGAATGAATTTAAGTTATTGACAACATGAGATTTGTGAAATGCATGAATCTAATGCATTTGGCTCATGTAATTGAACTTCTTATACCTTATAATTGATGTACATAGATCCATATATGTTTTTTGGTGCCTTTCCTTGCCTTGATCTAATTACGAGCTCTTCAAGTCTTATTTCTTCCATTTTATCCATTCCATTTGAACTCAATTTCGCTGGTAACTTGAATTCGATGGTAGCCTTTGAACTTGTGAGTTCTAACAATGATGGATTGCGCTGAAATGCTTGACAAATGATTTAGTACCATTTCACGTTGTTTGTTACTATCGAAACCTCAGGATGGAGTCTAATTGATGAAACACTTAGTCCAACATTCATGAGATCACGTTGAACCAAATCATATTCCCATAGTCTATGGAATGAGACTCGTTTGATTATTCTCCTCACGTATGAGTCCTTATTATTGTTTTCTTACCACTTTCGGAGTACATTATCTGATTGTGGTCAGATAACAAAAATGGGATGAATTCACGGTTGTATTTAAATTCCTTGGATTATTTTCTTCTATTAATCTCTTGAATTATTATGCATTTGATTATTACAAGTTTACCAGATAGTGTGGGATTTACTTATCAGACATTATTAAATTTTATAATTGTATAATGACAAGTTTTAGCGGCGATAAGTGAAATAGAAAGCTTTCCGATAGTATGTGACTTAGTTCTTTTCTCTCTGTATGTACTATTTTGAATATATTTTATTATGTAAATGGGTTTATTGGCTCGAATGCGATTACGATCTTCATTGAAAGGACTTAAACAGTTTTAGGATGAATTTAAATAATTTTGGAACTAAGGAAATGCTAGTTTAAGAAATTTGATACTTTAAATCAAGTTAGAATAAATATATATTTAGTTGATGCAATATATATTGTTATGGGTGGATTGTAAGTCCTTCGGCATTTCTACCAAAGCCAAGCAGGTTTCGTTCAAGAGTTTTGAAGGCCGAGATTTTTGGTGTAGGCTTAGAAATAGAGGAGATGTCATCAAAAAATTGTTTACAAAATTTCGAGGATAACGTAATCAATATAAATGAACTTTGAGATATAATTAATTTAACAGAACTTTAAGGTTTAGGATTCATTTTAGAATCCTTTGTGGTTAATAAAGTTTATAATTGAAGATTACAAGATCTTATTCTTAATTGTTTATTGATTAATAGGTTAAGGTTGCTAGATTATCAAGAGATCAAGGTAGTCTTAGCAAATTAGATGCCTTAATTACGTGGTGTCAGACAATAGACTAGTTCTGCAAGTGACACGCCCTCCACAGTATAACTCGGGAGGTTTTATAAAAGATCTTCAATTTGTGGCCATTCACTTTGAAAACATTACAATTCTCCAAACTTTTAATCTTCATCGCACCATAATCATATAGCGCAATCACCATATATGGTCCTATCCAGCTCGATCTCTACTTACCTCCAGAAATCTTCAGATGAGATTGAAATAAAAGCATTTTTTGACCAACACAAAAAGACTTCCTAGAGATATTGCGATCATGGAACAATTTTGTCTTCTCTTTATAAATTCGTGCATTTTCATAAGCCTCGTTCATGATTTCCTCCAATTCTTGGAGAATAAGTTTTCTCTTTTTTCTGCTTCATCGAGCTTCATATTGAGCCGTTTCATAGCCCAGTAGGATTTATGTTCAAGTTCGATTGGTCGTTGACATGCTTTTCCGAAGACAAGGTAGTAGGGTGAAATTCCAATAGGGGTTTCAAATGATGTTCAATAAGCCTAAACCACATCATCAAGATGTGTACTCCAATCTTTCTGAGTGGGATTCATCATCTTATCCAAGATAGATTTTATCTCCTTATTAAAGATCCCTGCCTAACCACTCGTTTAGGGATGATACGCTGTAGACATTCTATGAGTGACATTATACTTTCTTAGAAGACTTTCAACCATACGGTTCCAGAAGTGAGCGCCTCTATCACTAATTAGGGCTTGTGGGGTACCAAATCTTATAAAAATCCTTGATTTTATGAATTCACATTCCACTTTAGAGTCATTAGTGCAGGTAGCTTTTACTTCTACCTGTTTAGACACGTAGTCTGCCACTTAAAAATATGTAGACATTCAAATGACACTAAAAATAGGACTAGGAAATCAATGCCCTATACATTGAATATTTCGAAAATATGAATTGGAGTAAGTGGCATTTGGTCCTAATGATTAATGTTACCATTTTTTTGATAGTTAGGAAACGCTTGGTGAACTTGTATGAATCATGGAAATAGTGAGCCAGTAAAACCCACTCTCAAGAATTTTCCTAACCTTCTTACAAGTACCGAAGTGGACACCGCAGGCATAAGTGTAGCAGAATGCCAAAATGGAGTGACTCTCAGTGTGAACAACACAACGCCTGATAATCTAGTCAGAGAAGAACTTCTATAAGTATGGGTCATCCCATACATAATATTTTGCATCGTTTCTAACTTTATTCTTTTGGGCCTTAGAAAGGTGAGGGGAAAATTTTTCAAAAGTGATGTAATTCACCGAATCTGTGTACCACAGAAGATCTTCTATAATAGCATAGATGTGCTCATCAAGGAAGTCATCCATAAGAGGAGTAAGATGTTCACCATTCTCAATCCTAATGAGATGGTCTGCGCTAGATTCTTCGCACCCCTCTTAGCTTTAATTATGACGTCAAACTCCTGTAGTAGGAGTATCCATCCAATAAGCCTAGGTTTAACATCTTTCTTACTCATAAGGTGCTTCAAGGTTGCGTGATTAGAGTAGATAATCAACTTGGTTCCCAATAGATAGGGCCAAACTTCCCAAGTGCGAAGATGACAATGAGAAGTTCTTTCACAATAGTGGTGTAGTTCATCTCTACATCGTCTAGAGTGAGAGAAGCATAGTAAATCATATTTGAAGCTTTACCAAGTCTCTATCCAAGATTGCAGCCACTGCATAATTTCTAGCATCACACATAATTTCATATGGAAGCTTCCAATTGGGGGCTTTAATCATTGGTGTATTAGTAAGTGAGTCTTTAAGCGCATCAAATACATTCTTACATGCCTTGTAAAACACAAAAGGCACGTCTTTTTGGAGTATATGGCATAGGGGTTGTGCAATCTTTGAAAAGTCCTTAATGAAATGTTGATAAAAACTAGCGTAACTAAGGAAAGATCCAATCTCCTGCACACTCGTATGGTAGAGTAATTTCTTAATAACATTAATTTTAGCTTAATCGATCGTTCCACCCTTGGCTAAGATAATGTGTCCCAAAATAAAACCCTGGTCCATCATAAAATGACATTTTTTGTAGTTTATAACCAAGTTCTTATCGATACACATGCTGAACACCTTAGTTTGATTCATGCTACAACTAGAGAATGAATCACTGCAAACAATAAAGTGCTCCACAAAGACTTCTATTAAATGCTCGATGAAATCTGAAAAGATACTCACCATGCACCTTGAAAGGTGCCAGGTGCATGCATAACACAAAGGGCATGCGCTAATAGGAAAAAGTGCCAAACGGACAAGTAAATGTTGTTTTTTCCTATTCTTCAGGTGCTACCAGTATCTGGTGAAAATTAGAGTAACCATCAAAACAACAATAATGAGAATGATCGGCCAATCTTTCCAACATCTTATCTATGAATTGAAGAGGGAAGTAGTCTCTTCTGGTGGAAGCATTTAGCTTTCTGTAGTTAATGCATACTCGTCATCCATTCTGAATACATGTTGGGACCAAATCACCACATGAATTGGTGACTATTGTGACTCCCATTTTCTTAAGAACCACTTGGACATGATTTACCCATTTACTACTAGAGATCGGGTAAATCATGCTTGCATCAAGGAGCTTCTTTATCTCCTTCTTTATTACATCTATCGTACGAGGATTAAGCCTCCTCTAGTCTTTTTTCTTAGGTTTTGGCATTTCTTCCATATGCATATGATGCATCAAGTGGAAGGACTTGAACATTTGATATCCATTGTGGTCCAAGAAATAGCTTGTTTAAATTCCTAGAGTACTCGCAGAAGTCTCTCCTCCTCTAATTGTGTGAGTTTGAATGAGATGATCACACAGAGTGTGTCATTCTCACCTAAAAACATGTAGTTCAAGTGCTCAGGTAGCGGCTTCAACTTAAGTGTAAGAGCTTTGACCATGTAGGGGGAAGTTTGGAGTTAGTAGTTAGCAACTCCAAATAATAGACATCAGAGGGCATGGGTTTAAATGAATCTAACTCAAAAATAGTATATTTGACATCATTATCGAGGTTAGGACATTCTTGTAGATATGAGTGGTATCAAGATGATTCTCTAACACTACTTGAACTATATAATTAACACTCGTGAGTAAGGTCTGCTTAATTATTGGATCTGTATTGTCCATGGTATAGACTATAGAAGACACATCATTAGGATATCGCATTGCATCGTAGATGTCGAACATAATGACAACATCGTCAAACTCTATGGTTAGAGGTCCATCATCAACATTTATCTTTGTCTTTGCCATATTCAGGAATGGGCGTCCAAGTAGCCCTAATGAAGATGTAGGGAATGCTTCCTTTTTCATATCCACAATGTATAAATCGGCAGGAAAAATGATATCATTTACTCAGACTAAAACATCTTCAAGAATAACAACGAATCTAACAACTGAATAATATGCCAACAGAATGATAGTATCGGTCACCTCTAGTAAGCCTACATATAATGTCTCGTAAATAGAAAATGACATGACATTAATGGAAGCGCAAAGGTTGCACATAGCTCCCTAAATATTTACATCACCTATAACACAAAGCACTGAGAACATCACAAGATCCTTGCATTTAGGGGCAACTTTTTTTTTGTAAGATAGCTGAGATGTTTTCTCCTATTTCGACTTTTTGTTGCCTTGTTTTTCCCATTTGTTGGTGCATAGTTCCCTAGGGATTTGCTTTAGAGTGTCGAGGAATGGAATATTTATTTCCTTTCTCCGAAAGGTCTTGAGAAATCCTTTCTCTTCCTCATTTTTCTATTTAGGATAAGTCATTATGGAAAATGAGATTTGACCTTAAAAGTAGGTGGTACTTCCTTTTCAGTAGTTACAATTTATTTAGGAGTAGATGGGGTCAGTACTAACTCATGCTCCTCCTCATTTGCCAGGTATTTGGCATTAGATGGCCCAATGTTCATTTTGGGTCCCTCCAGTTCTTTGCCGCTTTTGAGTGTATCTGCATTAGCAATCGCTTTAGGATCTGGGTATGATTATGAAGGTAACTTTCCTTTATTATCAAGAAGTCCTAATTATTATGCCATTTGGCCCACTTGAATTTCAAGGTTGTGGACCATCACATATCATGGATGGATTTATCAGTGTTAGCCTTAAATTGAGAAATTTCTTTTAAAAATTGGCTCTACCGAGCCATAAGAGTTTTCATCATATTCCCAAGTGAAGAGGACTTATTGGAGGTGTAGGCAATGGTTGACCTCTAGGGATAAAGGTATGGTAGTTTTAAATTTGAGGCCCATAACTAAATTTCAGGTTATTCCTCACCGTTGCATGATTTTAGGCATTACCAAATAGGTCTCTAGACAGTCCTTGGAATTAATTACCCATGACATTAGCTTGTTAATAATCATTTAAAAGAGTAGGACATTCATTAGTCGCGTGATTTGTGACTGCAAAGAAACTGCAAACTTGTACTTGCACTTTCCCAAATGTGTGGAGCCTCTCCATCATGGAGCTCAGTGGGTCAATTTTTTGATCAGTAGAAGTTGAGACTGCTCATGCAGTGAGACTTTGGTACACGGTATCATCAAGATCTTTATAAAGGCATGATTGTTGAGTGATGTCCTCGTATAACTGCTTCGTATAAGCCGGTGTCTTATCTCGAATGTGACCTCTACACGCATTGTTAATCATGTGCCTCTTTAAGGGCGTCATACCAACATAGAAAAAATGGATTATGGCCTTCTCAGTCTGCCCACGTTGTGGGCAATAGGAAATCAATCGCTTAAAGCAATCCCAATATGTACAAAATGATTCTTCTGCTTTCATTTTAATGTTGTATATGTCCTTGATGAGCTGAGCAACTTTATCTTCGGGAAAATATTTTTTTAAGAACTCATATGTCATCTCATTTAAGAAGTTAATGGAACTAAGCGGAAGATAGAAAATTCATTCCTTCGTTTTATCTTTAAGACAAAATGGAAAGACTTAAGCTTAATCGTTTCCTCATCCGTTGTAAAGTGTTTCATGGTCTTGCAGTTAGTTTGAAATTCTTGCGAGAAAGTGACTGGGTCCTCGTTCTCTCTTCCATGAAAGGAAGGTAGGATATGAATAAACCAGGACCTCAACTAAAATTCTCCCACATTCTTCGAATAATTGATGCACAAGGGCCGTGTGACGACCCCAATGCCCCACAAACTGGGCTTTGCTTGACCTAGACCTACGTAGACCCCCCAAGTCAACCCTCGCAAGGTCAATGTAGGCCTAATAAGCCCCTAATTCCATTATTTTTATAAATCTCATGTTTTAAAGTTGACTTGTTAAGTTATGCAAGTTTTAAAGTCATTACAGCAGAATTAAACTTACAGAAATTATAATAACTCAGGAAAATAAAGTAGGGACAACTTAAGGTGTGGAACCTTGCAAATATATAGATAGTCATACATATCTAGTGACAAAGTAGTAAGTAACTGCGATAATACATAAGTTTGGATCTCTCAACCCCAAAATACCTCAAGAGTTATCAAAACAATATACATAAATAATACAAAAGACTAAATGTGCCAGAAAACTACCAATGAACAAGAGGAGGAGCCGCTCTGAGAGTCCTCACAAAAAGTCACCAATCATCGACGCCTTGCCCTTGCTCGTCTGATGATGTGCACTCAAGTCATCAACTCGAGAATGAAGAGTCAATAAGTAAAAGCTAGTGAGATGTAGAAAGTATTTCATGAATAAATAAAATTAGTCTAGATATCATTCGGGAATTTAAAAGACAAATAAGTGAATGAAAGTGCATTGTAAATGGACTAGAAATTAATAACAGCGATAAAAAGTGTCAAGGAAACAAGGAAAGACAACAAAGTGGTCCAAACCCATCAAGAGTAGGTGCCACTACTCGACTTCCTCGAATTGCGACTTTACAAGTCGATAATTCAGTTAAGTATAGCATGATGGCATCAATGATGCCCCGAATACCTCGTCCAAGTCTATGACCTACAATCAAGTACTTGATGTAAAGTCACGTTTGTCCATCTAGCATCAAACCTGAAGTACATTCCTGACATACTTAGGTCTTAGACACTTAAAATAAGGAATGGAAATCTATGGAATAAACATGGCGAATATCAAGAAGCATAGATAATGAATTACTAAATATCCCATAACTTGTTTTACTTACTTCGGATCGACACAAAAATCGGCTCCTGCAGCTCCAAAATGCTCTCCAAACCAATCCTCGACACCCAAGCTAGTGTGCTAAGTCCCTGGTGTCAATATATGTTGAATTTGGCGTGTTAGTGTCCTTAGGTTAAGGTTTAGATTCCTAAACTCATAACACTTCAATTGTGACAATTCAAGAAAATAGTTATTTTGTCAATTTGAAAAACTAAATTTAATTAATTAGAAATTATTTTTACATAAGTATCAATTATTTATATGGACCACATTTTATACCTTTTTAATCTTGTTAGATATGCCATGGGAATATCAAATTAAAATGTGCTATAAGTTAATGTCTTATCTTAACTCACTAATTCAAGTTTTAACATTTTTTAATGGAGTTAAATTCTAAATCAAATCATTAAGAAATTTATTGAGTATGAGTTTATATTGTACTTAATGAACTTCTCTAAATAAGATGAAATAATTTAGTTACTATTTATGATAACTTTTAAAAATAAGATGAAGTAATCGAGTTACTAAATAAGATAATTTACACTATTAGTAACTTATAAGTACTTTGTATATTTTAATAAAATCTTTTTGTGGCTTAAGTTTGTCACCTAGTAGGCATATACACAATTAACTTAAGACACTAGTCTTTGGGTATCCTAATTCAATTCCTAGTTTAACCAAATATACAAAATTATTAGAAAAGTTTTTTGTAATCTTGCAAAATGCTATAGCTAACGGAACTTTCATTTCACTTCATATTTCATAACTTCATGAATGTCTAATACAATAGTATCCCAATCATGAGATGATCAAGATTCAGAACCTAAAGTAGAATTATAAATTAAGAGAGAAATAGAGTATAGAGAATCCATATTAAATCTTAACCACTTCATGTACCACTAGATATCTATAAACGTATTTTAGGATTGTCACTTTTTCTATCATTACTAGATGAATCCATGGTCATATGAAAATCCATATTAAATTAGCTACATTAATTAGTAAATTCATTGATTAGCTTACTTAGGAAAATCAAACAAGTTTATATACCCATTTAATTTGTTAAGCCATAAGAATTTATTTAGTCAATTAAGCTATTTTTTCATTTAATATTTTATCTCATTAATTAACTTAGGTACTCATTTAATTTATTACAGTACCTAAGTCATAAACTAGTCATAACCATATTCCATACATCGACCTACCATTCGTTCGCACGCATACATATTTGTGCAACTCTAGCGAGTAAAAACAACGCTAAAAAGAATTAAAATTGTGCATGCAAGTATAAATAAGTAATATACATCACCATTCACTAATAAAATATTTCGGGGCGTTATAGGTTGTTATGCCAAAAGAGCTTCAAGGTCTTGATTGGTGTGCCCCATAGTAACTTGGCAATTCGCAGCTTGTGCGACCTCTATAGGATTTTGGCCTCGTTATTGCCTAAGATGGAGTTCTCTATTCAACGTTTTGAACGTTCTCTCAAGTTTAAGATCGAAAGGCAACAATGAACCAATCGATTTTGACTGAGTGAGTCTAGGGATTATAAAACTAAGAAAAAAGAAAAGGAGACTAAACTATACTTAAAATAAAGGACTAGGTCCCTGGCAATGACGCCAAAATTTAATCACTTGACATTCGTGCCAAATATAACTTGTACTCGAGTTACCAATCCCACAAGAGTGCAGTAGTGGTAAATACGGGGTCGAATACCTAGGACTTAGGTTTTACTCTAAGTTAACTAAAAAGGGAAATTCAAGGTTTTTATAGATTTTTTAGAAAATAATTAATTAACAAATTAAAATTACTTAGAAATTAAAACTTATTAGAACGAATTAAACATGAGAAAATACCTAGGTTTACAGTTCCACAAACCCAAATTAAAGATCAATAACATGTCATGGTCCTCAATAATCTTTCCAAAAGATTATTTATTCAATTCCACCTAGATAACCTATAGGAAATCGACATCTACTAAAAATCCATAATTCCCCTATTCTCGATAGATATGATGTCCACCACTAGCCACTCACGTAGTCAACACATAACCTTACTCATCCGCCAATCAGGTTTAATGCATCAATTGCAAAAAAGTTACGTTGGAATACTGACCCGAGATAACTGGATCACGTTCGCTTCCAAATTTAACCTAGATTTACTTTTCGCACACTCAAGAACCAAAAGATTTTGAAGACAAACAGGTGAGTGATCATCACTTGTATCAGTCCAATCGTACAATAATTAATATGATTGTCTCAATTACTATAGGTCTTCTACCTAAAAGCATGCATTGGCCACATACATGCTTGAAGCTTGCATCGTAATCATGAAATAAACAACAAATAAAATAGAAGGAATTAAAATAAACTAAATTATAAATAAATAGATCTTGTAGGACACCGCTATAAACCATGAATCTACAGTTGATCTCCAACCTAGGCAAAAATTGCTAAAATGGACATTGTCTTGACGAACTCCATTAAATAATTAAAAGAAAAGTATTTTGATTAGTCGATCGAAAAGAAAAGACTAAAAATGAAACCTAAAGTCTATAAATAAAACCCTTAATTTTGGTCTTTAAAACAGAAAGAAATTGGAAATTGAGGGTTGTTTATGTTGGGGCATGTGCCCTAGGTCAATCCATTAACTGTCTTTATGAATACTTTTAGTTAATAAAATAGAAGATTTCATTTGCTGTTTATTATAATTAATTTGCGTGTTCACATTATAATAAGATCCATGGGTATTTACAGAAATATCTTAAATGTCCCTAGTCGATCATTATACTGGGAACTATAATGAATTGAGACTAGTGTGAGTCTTGATTGATGATCATATGATGATTATACATATAGAAATACGAATCAAGATCACGAGTACTTGTTAGGGAACAAAGTACTGGACCTACCCGCTATGAGAACATCACATGGATTAAGTCATAATTGTTTCTCATGATAGGTATATTTTCTAGTCCTCTGACTTGAGATTACCAGAGACTTCAACATTAGGAACATAGTGATTTGACACTATCAAACGTTGTCTTTAACCTGAAGATTATAAAGGTTGTGATTGGTTACTGTGTGAGCAATGTGATGAAGTTGTGTAATCGAGATAGAATTTGTCCCTCTCACATAAAGAGAGATATCTAATGGATCCCTCGATGTGTTAGACTGTTAAAAGGCCTAGTCTAAGTGAATTGATATTGATCAAGGTCACTTGGATGTTTTCAGTCTACCTAGAGATCGAGACTAGTACGATTGAACATGTTAGATGACAATTCCATGCCTTATGTTTGATCAAAAGGATATCGTGTGACAAAAGGATGTTATATACACTATTGATTACGTTGTATCGATTTGATATTCGTACAACTTGAGTAGTCATAATGTCTTGCTAGAGGTCGCTTATGACTTGTATACCAAAATGTGTTTTGGTACACTGCCAACGTTGTATGAGCCTATTGGGTCGCACACGAAGAATGGTTTCGCGAGATTTTAAGATGGTTCAGAAAAATGAATTTTATATGATAAAATTCATGATGGAAATTTCCTTGTGGTGTATTACACTTATATTTCTTTAAGTAGGGGTATATGTGTAATTTACTTAAACGTCTATATACAAGGGTTATATAAATAAACGCTTTAAGTTACAATACACGTACGAAAGATCAAAAGGAGAAACTCTATTTTCGTTTTGGAAACGACTTAGGGGTTTTGGTATGCTCTGGATCGTTTTGGAGAGAAACAAAAGGTTTGGTATTCTCTCGAAGCTAGCACTTCAAATCTCGACCGCCGTTCGTGTGTGGACTGCTGATAGAGGGCGTTCGTCGTTGGCAACGCGTTAGAGATCGATTAACCTTCATAAAGGTACATCGCGACTGAGGTATGATTAAGTTTTCATGGTTTAAACGTTTTTAATGGAATTAGATTCGGATCCTGTTGGGGTTTTTGTCAAAATTGTTTTGTAATCTCCGCTGTGTATGAACCCCAAAACCCAACAGTTTAGTGTCTCATGCGCCTGGAAGATCTGATGGCTGTGGTTGATTTGTTGTTGGATTCTCAAACAAGTGGCAGCAGTTGATTGGTAAGTTTTCTATCATTTGCAGACGTGGTAAGAATTGATTGGCTGCTGTGTTGATCTAGTTAACAAACAGGAGCTCAACATGTGGCTTGTAGGATGGTGGAAGGAACGTTGAACTAATCATGTGAAGATGTGGAAGACAAAGAGGAACGCATCTCGAGGCGAGATCAACAGTTGTTGTGTTAAGCAGACAACTTGTGAGAATTGTCGAATATATCAGAGTTTATGCAAACCTTTATTTAAATGAAAATTGAAGGCTATAAAGTGAATTAAAAACAATTGGGAGACACGTCTTTAATTTGGGAGCTGGTGAGTCATGCATCTCGAGGCAGATGAAGACGTTTGATCTTCATTCGATCGATGTAATGTGTGAATCCCGAGGATTAACTAATAGCTATTGATACACTATCCCTCATGTGTGTCTCCGTAGTGCGTCAATTAGTTGTTGCTCTCTCTTTTGATCAATATTGCACTTTGTGTCTCGAGGTAGATCTTATGGTTGTTGAATCACAGTGCATGAATGACTTATACTTAGTCATTTTTGAGACTTTTCTCAACTAATTCAGCACCAAACATTTTCAGAACCACCATATCAATAATCATGGACCAATGTGGGCCTCACCAAACTATTTCGAAGTATGTGTAGGCTCATTTTTTAATGCTAAACACCAAGAACTATTCAAAAGACCTTGAATTATCTCTATTTCACCAAACTTCCATTAAAACACTAAAAATATAAATAAAAGAGAATTCATTAGTAATAATAGACATTACAACAACAACAACAACATAGCCACAGTCCCAAATCAACTGGGGTCGGCTACATGGATCAAACTTTTACATTGTGCTCGATTAAGTGCAATTGATGGTGAGATTTGCAAACCATTTAAACCTCTTTTAATTAATGCATCCCATGTTAACTTTGGTCTGCCCCTACCTCGTCGAATTTCTACAATTTCTAGTGAGTCAAGTTTTCTAGTTGGGGCATTAGTAGGCCATCTTTGCAGGTGACCAAACCATCGAAACCGCCTTCCCTAATCTTTGTATCAATTGGTGCTACTCCTACTTCTCTTTAAATTTCTATATTTTTATTCTATCTTTACGAGTTTTACCACACATCCACCTAAACATCTTCATTTCTGTTACGTTCACTTTATGTAATTGTTGTAGCTTTACCACCCAACATTCACTTTCATAAAGCATAGCTAGCCTAATCGTAGTCCTATAAAATTCTCCTTTTAACTTAGTAGGAAAATTTCGATAACAAATCACCCATGTTGCACTCCACCATTTCTTCCATCCAGCTTGAATGCTATGTGTGACATCATTCTCAATGTTACCATCATTTTGTATGATTGATCATAGGTATCCAAAGTAATTTACCTTAGGAACTTCTATTAGGGACATGTGCCCCAGGTCAATCCATTAACTGTCTTTATGAATACATTTAGTTAATAAAATAGAGAATTTCATTTGTTGTTTATTATAATTAATTTGCATGTTTACATTATAATAAGATCCATGGGTATTTACAGAAATATCCTAAATGTCCCTAGTCGATCATTATACTTGGAACTATAATGAATTAAGACTAGTGTAAGTCTTGATTGATGATCATATGATGATTATACGCATAAGGATACGCATCAAGATTACGAGTACTTGTTGGGGAACAAAGTACTGGAATGACCCGCTATGAGAACATCACATGGATTAAGTCATAGTTGTTTCTCATGATAGGTATATTTTCAATCCTCTGACTTGAGATTACCTGAGACTTCAACATTAGGAACACAATGATTTGACACAATCAAACGTTGTCTTTAACCTAATGATTATAATGGTTGTGATTGGTATTGTGTGAGCAATGTGATGAAGTTGTGTAATCGAGATAGAATTTGTCCCTCTCATATAAAGAGAGATATCCAGTGGATCCCTCGATGTGTTAGAATGTTAAAAGGCCTAGTCTAAGTGAATCGATATTGATCAATGTCACTTGGATGTTTTCAGTCTACCTAGAGATCGAGACTAGTACGATTGAACTTGTTGGATGACAATTCCATGCCTTCTGTTTGATCAAATGGATATCAAGTGACAAAAGGATGTTATATACACTATTGATTAGGTTGCATCAATTTGATATTCGTATAACTTGGGTAATCATAATGTCTTGCTAGAGGCCGCTTATGACTTCTATACCAAAATGTGTTTTGGTACACTTCCAACGTTGTATGAGCCTATTGGGTCGCACAGTAAGAATGGTTTAGCGAGATTTTAAGATTGTTTAGAAAATGAGTTTTATATGATAAAATTCATGAAAGAAACATTCTTGTGGTGTATTACACTTATACTTCTTTAAGTAGGGGTATATGTGTAATTTACTTAACCGTCCATATACAAGGGTTGTATAAATATACGCTTTAAGTTATAACATATGTACAAAAGATTAAGGGCCGAAACTCTATTTTCGTTTAGAAACGAATTAGGGTTTTCTGGTATGCTCTGGATCATTTTAGAGAGAAGCAAAAAGGTTTGGTATTCTCTTGAAGCTAGCACTTCGAATCTCGGCCGCGGTTCGTTTGTGGACTGGTGGTAGAAGGCGTTCATCGTTAGCAGCGCCTTAGGGAATGATCAACCTTCAGAAAGGTAATTTGCAACCGAGGTATGATTGATTTTTCTTGGTTTAAACGTTTTTAATGGAATTAGATACGGATCTTGTTGGGGTTTTTGTCAAAATTGTTTTGTAATCTCTGCTGCGTATGAACCCTAAAACCCAACAGTTTAGTGTCTCATCCGCCTGGAAGATCTGATGGTTGTGGTTGATTTGTTGTTGGATTCTCAAACAAGTGGCAGCATTTGATTGGTAAGTTTTCTATCATTTGCAGACGTGGTAAGAATTGATTGGCTGCTGTGTTGATCTAGTTAACAAACAGGAGCTCAACATGTGGCTTGTAGGAGGGTGGAAGGAACGTTGAACTAATCATGTGAAGATGTGGAAGACAAAGAGGAACGCATCTCGAGGCGAGATCAACAGTTGTTGTGTTGAGCAGACGACTTGTGAGAATTGTCGAATATATCAGAGTCTATGCAAACCTTCATTTAAATGAAAATTGAAGGCTCTAAAGTGAATTAAAAACAATTCGGAGACACGTCTTTAATTTGGGAGCTGGTGAGTCATGCATCTCGAGGCAGATGAAGACGTTTGATATTCATTTGATCGATGTAATGTGTGAATCCCGAGGATTAACTAATGGCTATTGATACACTATCCCTCATGTGTGTCTCCGTAGTGCGTCAATTAGCTGTTGCTCTCTCTTTTGATCAATAGTGCACTGTGTGTCTCGAGGTAGATCTTATGGTTGTTGAATCACGGTACATGAATGACTTATACTTAGTCATTTTTGAGACTTTTCTCAACTAATTCACCACCAAACATTTTCAGAACCACCATATCAATAATCACGGACCAATGTGGGCCACACCAAACTATTTCGAAGTGTGTGTAGGCTCATTTTTTAATGCTAAACACCAAGAACAATTCAAAAGACCCTGAATTATCTCTATTTCACCAAACTTCCATTAAAACACTAAAAATATAAATAAAAGAGAATTCATTAGTAATAATAGACATTACAACAACAACAACAACAACAACAACATAGCCTCAGTCCCAAATCAACCGGGGTCGGCTACATGGATCAAACTTTTACATTGTGCTCGATTAAGTGCAATTGATGGTGAGCTTTACAAACCATTTAAACCTCTTTTAATTAATGCATCCCATGTTAACTTTGGTCTGCCCCTACCTCGTCGAATTTCTACAATTTCTAGTGAGTCAAGTTTTATAGTAGGGGCATTTGTAGGCCATCTTTGCAGGTGACCAAACCATCGAAACCGCCCTTCTCTAATCTTTGTATCAATTGGTGCTACTCCTACTTCTCTTTAAATTTCTATATTTCTTATTCTATCTTTACGAGTTTTACCACACATCCACCTAAACATCTTCATTTCTGTTACGTTCACTTTATGTAATTGTTGTAGCTTTACCGCCCAACATTCACTTTCATAAAGCATAGCTGGGCTAATCGTAGTCCTCTAAAATTTTCCTTTTAACTTAGTAGGAAAATTTCGATCACAAATCACCCCTGTTGCACTCCACCATTTCTTCCATCCAGCTTGAATTCTATGTGTGACATCATTCTCAATGTTACCATCATTTTGTATGATTGATCCTAGGTATCTAAAGTGATTTACCTTAGGAACTTCTATTGGGGCATGTGCCCTAGGTCAATCCATTAACTTTCTTTATGAATACATTTAGTTAATAAAATAGAGAATTTCATTTGTTGTTTATTATAATTAATTTGCATGTTTACATTATAATAAGATCCATGGGTATTTAAAGAAATATCATAAATGTCCCTAGTCGATCATTATACTGGAAACTATAATGAATTAAGACTAGTGTAAGTCTTGATTGATGATCATATGATGATTATACGCATAAGGATATGCATCAAGATTACAAGTACTTGTTGGGGAACAAAGTACTGGAATGACCCGCTATGAGAACATCACATGGATTAAGTCATAGTTGTTTCTCATGATAGGTATATTTTTCAGTCCTCTGACTTGAGATTACCAGAGACTTCAACATTAGGAACACAATGATTTGACACAATCAAACGTTGTCTTTAACCTGATGATTATAAAGGTTGTGATTGGTATTGTTTGAGCAATGTGATGAAGTTGTGTAATCGAGATAGAATTTGTCCCTCTCATATAAAGAGAGATATCCAGTGGATCCCTCGATGTGTTAGAATGTTAAAAGGCCTAGTCTAACTGAATTGATATTGATCAATGTCACTTGGATGTTTTCAGTCTACCAAGAGATCGAGACTAGTACGATTGAACTTGTTGGATGACAATTCCATGCCTTCTGTTTGATCAAATGGATATCATGTGACAAAAGGATTTTATATACACTATTGATTAGGTTGCATCAATTTGATATTCGTATAACTTGGGTAATCATAATGTCTTGCTAGAGGCCGCTTATGACTTCTATACCAAAATGTGTTTTGGTACACTTCCAACGTTGTATGAGCCTATTGGGTCGCACAGTAAGAATGGTTTCGCGAGATTTTAAGATTGTTTAGAAAATGAATTTTATATGATAAAATTCATGAAATAAACATTCTCGTTGTGTATTACACTTATACTTCTTTAAGTAGGGGTATATGTGTAATTTACTTAACCGTCCATATACAAGGGTTGTATAAATATACGCTTTAAGTTAGAACATATGTACAAAAGATTAAGGGCCGAAACTCTATTTTCGTTTAGAAACGAATTAGGGTTTTCTGGTATGCTCTGGATCATTTTAGATAGAAGCAAAAAGGTTTAGTATTCTCTTGAAGCTAGCACTTCGAATCTCGGCCGAAGTTCGTGTGTGGACTGGTGGTAGAAGGCGTTCGTCGTTGGCAGCGCCTTAGGGAATGATCAACCTTCAGAAAGGTATTTTGCAACCGAGGTATGATTGATTTTTCTTGGTTTAAACGTTTTAATGGAATTAGATTCGAATCCTGTTGGGGTTTTTGTCAAAATTGTTTTGTAATCTCCGCTGCGTATGAACACCGAAACCCAACGACTTCTACTTCCCCTAATTTTACCACACCGTCATCTCGATGTCTAGTGTTTCGAAACTAGTAATAATAGACATTGAGACCCTAAAACATATCGATAAACACCTAAAATATATCAATATTATTGACTTATCATGCCTATTTCGTGCTCTTTTGTAGAACTTCAACCCCACTTTCTAGTAAGAATAGTTTGTTTCATCAAAATACGAATGCCTACTATATAAGTTGTCTTCCTTAAGTTGAGTCGGATCCAGATTTTGCATCCTTGCAAGAAAATAGTCAAAGATACGTTAGTAACACTTTGAGCCATAACCCGTTTTTATACCAATTGTAACCACAACTAAGAGGGGGTAATTAGGTGTACCAAGTGGTTATCGCCTTTTAAAAACTTTCAATGAACTAAAATGCTTAATGCATACATGATCAAAAAGTATAATTGCAATGCAATGGTGAAGGTGGTTGAAGAGATGGAAAGGAGATAGAAGATTTATTGTCATTCGATCCAACCGATCTACATCCTCTACCTAGCCTTCCCGGTTAGGGTTTTCAACCCCTATTTATAATAAAGGCAAGTGTTGCAATCTAATCAAACAAGCCTAGAATGCCTAATCACAATTTAGGACTTCCTACCTACCCTCAACTAGGGTTTATGCCTAGCCTTAACTAGGTCCTCCTTTGACTTAGGTCATACAAAGTCTTATAATCTGCCACTTGTAAGGAAATAGATGAATAAAATGAAAATAGTTTTACAAAGTAAAGTCGCAATAAGTTCAATTACTCAAAAGCCACCTAGAGCCTAAATACTCTCATGCATGCAAGTATGAATATGAATGAGATATAGAAATATGCTACTGATTTTACACCAATATCAAACACGAAATTGATTAAACAAATTCAATGCGAATGAAAATGGTTTCATATCAGACGAAGAAGTAGTTTGATAAAAATCAAGTTTAAGGCCTAACTCTTTTTCAAATTAGTCCTAGGGTTTAGAAAAAAAGTTTAAGCGCAAAACCCTAGGCAAATGTGTTCAAGAACATAACAAGTGATTTCCATAAATCAATCACATAAAATTGTTGTTTAATTACAAAAGAGCTAAGAAATTAAACTTTCGTACAACCCTAAATGAGAGTGATTAAAATCAGTTTTGAAGGAGTGGTTGCAAGAATTATAATACCTCAGTGACACTAGCTTCGAGGATGATTCAGTAGCCTTAAAAGATTCCAAGTGGTCAAGTATAAAAATCTAGTCAATTTGATGTTAGAACTTGTACACAGGGGAGTTTTTGAGCTTGAGAGGATAATAGAATGTTCTTAGTGGTTTGTTAGTGGTTTTGGAAGACGATTTAACAATTTATGGTCGTTATCTTGATCCAATGGTCCAAAATCAATCATTGATTCAAACTAAAGCAAAAAGTGTAAGCTATTTAAAAAGTTGTCACTCTACTAGTTAGTGCGCTAAGGTGACATCATTAGTGCGCTAACTGTAGGTAGCACTATAATGAATCCTATGAACGCGCTAACTAGCAGGGACTATAGATTAAATAATTTTTGGTCTTAAGTTAGTGACTCCCTAACATACCTATGACTAAACTAAACCTTTGTGAATTATTTCAATATGTTCAGTATGAGTCATTGGACCCATTAGGACTGCGCGGATGATTTCACAAATGCTGAAAATTGGAAATTTTGGTTTCATAAAACGTATTTTCTCTAAATATTTTTTTTAACCATTCAAAAACCATTGAAATTAAAGTTGGTTCGTTTAAAACAAACATGACATTTTTTACAAATCTAATGCATCTTAAAAACATTTTTCCATAATGTAAAACTATTTAAAGTTATGAAGTTTAACTATCGTAAAACCAAAACTTGAAACTTTGGAAAAATGCGGAAAACATGATATGCATTAATCTAATGCATTAGGCTTGCATACTTTGACTTATATACCTCACATGAGTTGTATAATTGATCGTATGAGCTTTCCAATCATTGTATCCTTACATGAGGCGTATCTTAGATTTAACCGGCTTCAATTTACTTTAACTTGTGAGAACTCATTCTTCCTTTTAAAGTTGTGATTCCGACACAAGTTTAATGTTCTAAAAACACTCAAATAACTTGTTAGAATCCCTTCGTTTTGCTCGTTGCGATTAAAATCTTGGTTGAAGTATATGTGACTAACCACTTAGTCTAACAGTTGTACATTAGATATATTTGATAATTGTACTAATATATCAATTTCTTTTAAGGGTACGTTTGTCATTTGCAAATATATTGACTAAGACATAACATTAATTGAGGCGCCTAGATCACATAATGCTTTAGATATCCCGATATTTTCTATTGTGGATGGAATGAAAAACATTCTAGGGTCAGAACATTTAGGGGGTAATTTCTTTTGGATTATTATTGACATATGGTCTCTTTCTTTTGCTTTAAATTTATTAGTGCTTAATTTTTTTTACAATTTCTTGATATTTAGGTACGTTTTGTATGACTTCAAATAAAGGTTGGTTTACTACCACTTTCCTAAAAGCGTATGAGATTTCTTTTTCTTCTTGCAATTTATTGATGCTTTTTATTATTTTTTAAACTGTGGGGAAATGGTGGTCTTACTATACTCATTTTATTCTTTTTGGAATCACAATTGCTTTCCTTTTTATTTTTTATTATCTTTAATTTCCATTTCTTTTGCAAATTTAGCCTCTAATTTTTTTTAGGAACTAGTTTTTCTAGTCTATTTGGTTCTTCCAATTGTTTACTGCTTCTTAAAGTTATTGCTTTTGTGTATAACTAGGGTAACATTGAGATAGTAATTTAACTTGGTTAACCTTGGACTCATTTGCATTGCCATTTGACTTAATTGATTTTTTAATTCGACTATATCATCTTGTACGACTTGAATTATTTGATATTTTCCTTTCTTTGAATTTTATAGTGCTATTGTTCAATCGGTTAATGTGAGTGTTCTATATCTTTAAAGATTCTGATTGCCTGCACAATTACTTATATATGGTCTTAGGTAATAAGCATTGTTGCTAAAAATGTAAGTAGATTGATTACGATTATTTTAAGGATTCATCATAGTGTTAGATTTATAGGTCAATAATTAGACATGTTTTATAGTACATTGTAGGACGATTTTAGATCTAAAAGATTAAATTACACGAGGTTTTCTATTGTTTTTGTCATTTCAGTGTAATAAATGGAAAATATGGGAAAATGAAGTAAAAAGGTAAGATAATGAAGGAATTAATCAAATGGAAAGAGTATGCAAAGAATCATCAACAAGTAAAGGAGAAAACTGGATTTGAAAGCTAGCGATTCCTGACCGATTCTTATGTACCAAAAGTCGCTACTTAAATCGGTTGAGCACTATGACTATTTTCCTAGGAATCTCTAAATGATTTCACTTAAACCAAATTCGCTATAGAATCGCTGAATTTGATTTCGAAGATTTTAGATAACAACAAGATGTTTAAGTTAGTTAGGGATGTTTACTACCCATAATACAATAAATATGACCTTGTGGTTACAAAATCAATTGCTCCTAAGTACTTAGAACAATATTCTATTGTTCTAAGGGCCATTGTTTATTTTCATAGTTTATCGCTTTATTGTTCATTGCTATTTAAGAAGACTTGAAGATCTAAAGTATTTATTCTAGATGTATTCATCTATGTCTTTTATTTATTTAATTGTAATGTTATTTATTTCTATGAGTGAGTAGGTATTTGCTCTATACAAAGTCGAATACGAACTAGATCCATTTTGCAATGTAGCTATGATGAGATTAATATGTGCTTGATGCTTTAAACCAATCGTATTCTTTGATTCACTGATTTAATAGGTCATTATCTACGTATTTTAATCCTAAACTTTGTATTGCATGCATAACCTAGAATGTGTATTGTGATATTTAAATTCTTTATCTAATATAAAGTAGTAACTAGGATCTTTTGAAAGGTCTATTACTGTTTAAATCTGAATTCAATATTGAAGTGGATTTCCGAAGGTGTTGGATTTAGTAGTTCAAATTTCTCATAAAGTGTGATACGGTTTTATTACGTGAAGTTAATATCTCTGTATATTCAAGTAGAGTAGCTTAATAGAATTAGAACATGGCTTTTTCCACTGGTATAAGGAGAACAAATGGTTGGCTAAAGGTAGTTTACTCATTATAAGAGTTTAATGATCTTTGATACTTTATAAAGTATACTCATAATTATATGATTGAAGTAACATTTTTGGAATACAAAACCGATTTATGTTTGTTAAATTTTTGGAAAACAGAGGAAATGAGGAGATTACCAAATCAGTGATGAAATAATAAACATACAAAAAAACTATATAAGAATTGATATCGCTGTAAAACTTGAATGTCTTCCTTTCCGTAGGCTCAGCCGAAAAAATCAATTAATAAAATTGATAATGTGTACCACCACAACAATGGTCTCATGTTCTCATAAAACTCAAGTAATGAACAATCATCCACAAAATGGCAATCTTGAGTTTTTGTAAAATCAGTATATCTACCTATCTATGAATTCGGTCTTAAATAAAATACAACTTGGAAAATTTCCAAGGTCTCCAATTGTAAAATCTTATTGGAATTGTACAATTTTCAACAACTAAGTCTTCTATTCCTTCAATAATCTTGACTCGTTGTTTCCATGAAGTTCTTCAGTCCTTTAAGCACCTCTCTCTCGAATTTTGTAGTTGTAATCCATCTCAAAGTTCTTTTCTTACAGTATCAAGTTTCTTCACTGCTGGAGACTAATACCGATAGTAACTTTGTTTCAGTATCTAACTCGCATTCAATTTTTGCTTCAACTTCAGATTTGTCTTCGTCTTCGACTCTGACTTTGATACTGTAATCTTCACTGGAATTTGCATTATAGTCTATCTTTGAGTTGTATCTACACTCAAACATCTTGCTTAGTCAGGCTTCTATCTACATTGCAACATTTACCTAACTAACTTAACTTCCGTTTTGACAATATACTACCAACAATGATACACCAACCCAAACACAATAAACTAGGGTCCAAAAATCTCCCCTATTGGTGTAAATTGGTAAAAAATAGTAACTAACAAGATAGCCAAATTCTTAGCTGCATTATAAAATTTATCGTTACCAATGGATTTAAGTAATAACACAAAAAATAAAACCCCCAAAATTTTTTTTATCATCAACCAATAAGTACATCTATGAAATGCAGTTTTAAAACGTAAAGGTTCATTTACTTACAGTCAAAGAGATGTTAATAGAAACTCAACCTGTTTAGTAGCATTCTCGCAAAGAACTTTACTTGGTGTTACAACATCTTCACCATCAATTGCATAATTCATTCTAAGGGACTCTAAAATACTTTTCCCAATAGTAGAAATAGGATTTACAAAATTTAGGTCAAAGCTTAAACCTGTAAAGTTGCCTTAATCAACTGTAAGATCAACAGCATGAAGCTCGACAGAGGAGGTAACATCCTCATGTAATTAGGAAGTAGAGCAGTAGAAATTGCAACCTTTGTTGAAGTAGGTGGCAATCTAGTCTGTCTTCCTTTAGCAGGAAGAGAATTTTCCCTATTCCAATATCCTCACTCAAAGATTGCGCTTCGATAGTACTATTATCCTCAACATCAACATATTTCTCTGAGTGAGAATACACAACAATCTTTCATTTCATATTTCTTCAATATTTCTGTAATTGCTTTATAGCATGGGTAGGATTAGGAGCATCACCAATACCATTGATAGTACTAGGAGTTGGAGCAGTTATAGTAGCAGTAGATTGAGATCTTGAAACTGATACATTTAATGATTTATTTTCTAGGAACGAGAAGTCAAGACCAAACATTCTTCGTTAGACTTCATTTGATGATTTAGTCTAACTTCCTTCATATACTTTTCTACCTTGTTATTGATCTTCAATGACCGAATGCCTTCCAAACAATGAAGTTAGGAAACACAGTTGATAAATCTTGTTATGTTTCTTCCACGAGTACACAATTGAGTCATAGATCTCCTTCCAAACATTCAACTTCTATCCCAAAGCGAGAACATATAGTAATGAAACTTGATCCTTCCATACATGAGTTCGATGGGAAGTAGGTACTAAACTTGTAGTGAAGACCTTTCATAGCATGTAGGCCTTGCAAGTTAGCTTTGTAGCAGGAAGCCCAAAACTATTGTTAGAGGGCCATGTTGTAAGAACCCCTCCCGTCAGCACAAAGACATCTTTACCAAGCTTAAGTGTCAAACCCAGCTTATCCACAAATATCTCAAATCTAAAAATTCATATCATATAGTAGATTGAAGCAGAACATAATGGAATACAAAAACCACGAACGAATACCTTGTTCGTAGCAGCGTCCTCAAAATTGTCAGGAAGATTGATATAGAATTTCTTAACAATTGTGTAGTTATGGAAATCTTCATGAGACACCAACCAGTAAATGCCAGTCTGGACGAGCAACCTCTCCAGACCATTTTCATGAAAATGAGACACATTGATTGGTTGCTCAATCCAATACTTCCTCTTTACTCTATCTTTAAACTTCTCCGGGCACTCCACTAACTAGAAATGACGAAATGTAGAGGGAGTAGGTACAAAAAAGTTCAGTGAAATAAATATAATCTTCGTCTTATTAGAAGGCTTGCAGATGGCCTTAGCTTCATCAAGAATCCTCTCTTATTAATAATAGGAAACCTCGTCATCATCATCAACCTTCTCCTTGCCCTTAGCGGTTACGAATTTCTTGGAAGAGCCAATTTGCCCAACTGATTATTTTCGTCGGCTAGCCCCTGCTTCAACTTTGTACTCTATGCTACAATTTTAGGATCTCAAGGCATACCGATGAAGAGTTTATTAAATGGAGCATGATAGTAAATGCCATTTATCTAAAACGTCAGAAGATTAGCCATTGTAGTAGACTCACCACGCGATGTTGAAGAAGATTATTGAAACACTCTTGTAATGGCTATAAGCAAAAAAAAATAAGGAAAAAGGAGAGAAGGAAAGCATGTCTCAACAAGAGAGAGAAGAACTTGAATTGGGAAGACCGAATTGCGAGAAAAATGAATTATCACAAAATCAACAAAGAATAAACCAAATTGTAAAATAATTTTCCCTTAAATCCCTGAAACATTAATATATTGTGGCTAACAAAAAAGAATTTATTCCCCTTCGACCTGCTCATAATGGCTCATTTTTAGAGTCGACTTATCAAAAGTGACACGTGTTTCAAGTAAATCCATGTGGCAGTTTCTTGGTCAAACACAAAAGCAGCTCACAACAAATTGTCAAACACATAGATATAAGCATGAACGCACAAAACTACTAGGTCGCAATAAGAACCCATGCTAGCGAGAGCATACACATATGTCATGGCACAACCTCTAAAAAGTTTATATGCCAAGAGCCTTTGTAAGTATATCAACTAACTGCCTTTTAGTAGGAACATGCTGAATATAAATTAATTTTCTTTCCATTAGATCGCTGATAAAATGATGATGAATATCAATATGCTTTGTCCTAGAATGTTGAATATAATTCTTTGAAATATTAATGTCACTCGTATTATCACTGAAAGATTAAAATTGAGATAAAGCAATACCATAGTCTTTGAGCATTTGTTGTTCTATATTAACTACGTTCAACAATTTCCAACATCAATATAATTGGCTTCAGTAGTAGATAACGAAATGCAGTTTTATTTCTTGCTATTCCTACCGATAAGATTAGAACCAATATTGTAACATCTACTCGTAATACTCGTTCATCATCAATATTTCAAGCCTAATCAGCATTACATATTTGATTAAGTCATTGGCACCTCCCTTAGTAAATATTATAGCATAGTCAGATGTTTTGTGCACATAACGTATAATCATTTTTAAACAACCAGATGAGACTCTTTAAGACATGCATGGTAGCGAAAACTATCCCAATAGAAAAAGAAATTTGTAGTTTGCTTCTAGTATGGTATAATTAGCTACCAATCATGCCTTTGTATAATGTAGGATTAACATCAACACCTTTTGTCATCCTTATGGATCTTCTCACTAGAGCTCATTAATGTTCGATTAGACTTAGCAGTGTCCAATCCAAAACGCTTAGCTAGAGATTTAGAATATTTAATATGAGATATGAATATACTTTCTTGGGACTATGTAATCTGCAGACCCAAGAAGTAAGTAAGATCTTCAACCATGCTCATTGCAAATTCTTTCTTCATCAAATCAGTAAACTCCAAAGTTAGTTTTGCATATGTAGCCCAGAAGAAAATATTATCGACATAAATCTGGAGAACAACAAATTGTTTATTCTGCATTTTAAGAAATAGAGTCTCAACTGTAGACCATATGGCGTAAACCTTTTTTAACAAATAGGTAGTCAACCTTTAATACAATGCATGTGGTGCTTGCTTTAGTCCATAAAGTGTCTTTTTCAGATGATAGACATTATTAAGTTTGCCATGAATCTAAAATCATTTAAGTTATTCAACATAGAATTCATATTGCAAATACCCATTTAGGAAAGCACTTTTGAGATCCATTTAGTGCAACTTGAAACCTTTGTTTCAACTAATGGTTGGTAACAGATGAATAGATTTGAATCTGGCATCTGATAAAACGTCTTATCAAAATCAATACGTTCAGCCTGTGTATCCTTCTGTCATCAATATGTAATTGTTGCAAACATTAACACCATTCACATCCGTCTTTTTACGGAGTATCCACTTAGTACTAATGATGTTAACATTAGTAGGTTGCGTCAAGCTCCCATACATCATGTCTAACAAAATCATTGAGCTCCTCTTACATAGTGTTCACCTTATATTCATCCATTAAAGCCTCCTTGAAATTATTAGGCTCAATCTGAGATGTAAAACATGAAAAATGAACTATATTTATGTAGTCAACACGAATAGTACCTCTAAAAATGTATTGGATCATTAACTGAGCCAATGATTTGCTCAATTGAATGATCTTTCAACATCTTTGACTGTGGAGTACTAGATGTAGAACCAAGTCCTATAGTAGTGGGTGATTTTAAGTCATTATCTTCTTCATCATTAGATGGAGTAGTGATATTTAAATCAGATGGTTTTGTAGTAGGCTGAGTAATCTGTGCTGAGCTAATTGGTGTTGGCAACTTATCGTCATCATTTTTTGAAAGTACAGTTGTTATGTTCTCACACAATCATCTACCAAAACCTTAATAAATTTGATCACAGTCATAGTTCACTTATTGTAGACTCTATAGTCATTAGTATTATGAGAATATCCAAGATTAATTCCAACACTCTATAGTCATTAGTATTATGAGAATATCCAAGATTAATTTCAACATCACTTTTGGAATAAAATTTTCTTTCGTAATCTTTATCATTGAATATGAAGCAAGTATTGCCAAAAACACGAAGATGTTTGGGAGATGGTTTTCCGTCTTTTTAGATTTCATACTGATTTTTTGTAGTCAGTGGCCTAAAACAAACTTTATTAGTGATAGTAAATGACATTTATCTCAAATGTCGGAAGATTAGCCGTTGTAGTAGAGTCACCATGCGCTGTTGAAGAAGATTGTTGAAACATTTTTTCAATAGTTTTAAGCAAGAAAGATGAGGAAATGGTAGAGAAGGAAAACAGGTCTCAACGAGAGAGATAAGAACTTGAATTGGGTAGATCGAATTGTGAGAATAAGGTATTATCACAAAATTAGCAAAGAATAAACCAAATCATAATAGAACTTTCCTTTAAATCCCTGCAAAACTAAACTGTCGTCACTAATGAAACAAAATTTACTCCCTTTCAACTAGCTCATAGTGGCTCATTTTTATGGCTGACTTATCAAAAGCGACACGTGTTTCAAGTAAATCTAAGTGGCAATTTCTCGGTTAAACAAGAATGCAGCTTACAACAAAATGTCAAACACATAGATATAAGCATGAACGCACAAGACTTCCCGATCGCAATAAGAACCCGTGCTAGTGAGAGCATATGCAAATGTCATGGCATAACCTCTCAAAAGTTTATATGTAAAGAGCCTTTGTAAATATATCAGCTAACCGCCTTTTAGTAGGGACATGCTGAATATAAATTAATCTTCTTTCCACTAGATCCTTGATATAATGATGAGGAATATCAATATGCTTTGTCCTAGAGTGTTGAATAGAATTCTCTGAAATATTAATGCCACTCTTATTATCACTGAAATATTAAAATTCAAATAAAGCAATACTATAGTCTTTGAGCATTTGTTGCTCTATATTAACTACGTTCAACAATTTCCAGCATCAATATATTTCGCTTCAGTAGTAGATAACGAAATGCAGTTTTATTTCTTATTATTCCTACCGATAAGGTTAGAACCAATATTGTAACATCCACTTGTAATACTCGTTCGATCATCAATATTTCAAGCCTAATCAACATTACAATACTTGATTAATTCATTTGCACCTCCTTTAGTAAATATTATACCAAAGTCATATGTTGTGTGCACATAACGTATAATCCTTTTTTCAACAACCAGTTGAGACTCTTTTAGACATGCATGGTAACGAGCACAAAACCCAACGGAGAAAGCAATTTCTGGTATGATTCCAGTATGATATAATTATCTACCAATCGTGCCTCTGTATAATGTAGGATTAACATCAACACTTTTTGTCATCCTTATGAATCTTCTCACTGGAGCTCAATGGTGTTCGAATAGATTTAGCTGTGTCAAATTCAAAACATTTAGCTAGAGATTAAGCATATTTATTCTGAGATATAAATATACTGTCTTGGGACTATGTAATCTGCAGACCCAAGAAGTAAGTAAGATCTTCAACCATGCTTATCTTAAACTATTTCTTCATCAAATCAGCAAACTTCGAAACTAGTTTTGCAGATGTATCCTTAAAGACAATATCATCAACATAAATTTGCACAACGATAAACTGTTTATTCGGCATTTTAAGAAATAGAGTCTTAACTGTAGACCTTATGTTTTAAACTTTTTGCTAAAAATAGGTATTCGACCTTTAATACGATGCTTGCAGTGTTTGCTTTAGTCCGTAAAATGCCTTTTTCAAATGATGGACATTATTAAGTATGTCATGAATCTTAAATCATTTTAAGTTGTGCAATATAGAATTCTTCTTGCAAATACCCACTTATGAAAGCACTTTTGAGATCCATTTGATGTAACTTGAAACCTTTGTTTCAAGTAATGGTTAGTACTAGATGAATAGATTCCAATCTGGCAACTGGAGGAAACATCTCATCAAAATAAATACCTTCAACCTGTGTGTATACTTGTGTAACCAATATGGCATTATTGCGAACATTAACACCTTTCTCATCTGTCTTTTTAGGGAAAATCCACTTTGTACTAATAATGTTAACATTAGTAGGTTTCATAACAAGCTCCCATACATCATGTCTAATAAAATCATTGAGCTCCTCTTATATAACGTTCACCTTATATTCATCCATTAAAGCCTCCTTGAAATTATTAAGCTTAATCTGAGATATAAAACACGCAAAATGAACTGTATTCATGTAGTCAATAGGAGGAGTATATATAGTTTTCATTGGATCATTAATTGAGCCAATAATTTGCTCAATTAGATGATCTTTCAACATCGTTAACTATGAAGTACCAGATGTAGAACCATACGCTATAGTTGTGGGTGATTTTGAATCATAATCATCATTATCGTCTTCATCATTAGATGGAGTAGTGATATTAAAATCAGATGGTTTTGTAGTAGGCTGAGTAATAGGTGCTGAGCTAATTTGTGTTGGCAGCACATCGTCATCATCTTTTTGAAATTACAATTGTTCTATTTTTACACAATCCTCTACTAAAACCTTAACAAGTTCGATCACAGTCATAGTTCACTTATTATAGACTCTATAATCATTAGTATTCTGAGAATATCCAAGAACAATCCTAACATCACTTTTAAATTAAATTTTCTTAGGTGATCTCTATCATTTAATATGAAGCAGATATTGCCAAAAACACGAAGATGTTTGAGAGATGGTTTTTTGCCTTTTTATATTTCATACAAATTTTTTATAGTCAGTGGCCTGAAATAACTCTATTAATGATATAGGTAGCAGTATTTACTTCTTCCCCCGAAAGATTCATAAGCAGATTTTTTCAGCTAGCATGACCTTTTATCATCTCATGTATTGTGTGGTTTGTTCTTTCAACAACATCACTATATTGTGGTGTCCAAGGAGTAGCGAATTCATGCATAATCTTAAATTCAACATAATAATCAATAAATTATCGATTTTCAAAATTTCTTATATGATCACTACGGATTCGATCAATTGATACATCATCCTCATGTTTTTCATTTAGAAGTCAAACAGTTAACTTCTTAAACTCGTCAAACAATTCTCCTTTATCATGCAGTAAACGAATCAAAGTAAACCTTGAGTAGTTATCGACAACGACAAAAAACATTTTTCTTTCTGCCAATGCTTTGAAATAGCATTGGACCATACAAGTTCATGTGTAGTAATTCTAACACTGTGAAGTCAGTATTACATTGAGGCCAGTGCGTGAAGCTGAATGATGTTTACCCCTTTAACATGACTAACAAATAGAATAAGGCTTTGAGGATAGTTTTAGAATAGCTCTCACAGTATCATGAGAGAGCAATTTCTGAAGTTGCTTGAACTTATGGTGGCTTTGTCTATTTTGCCTAAGCTCTGTCTTAGTTAGAGAAACATAGTTACACATAACTTGCAGCTTATGAGGCGATATAAAAGGTTGAAGCAACATATAACAATTCTCTGATGTTCAAATCCCATATATGATGCATTGTCTTTTTTCATTGATTATCTGATAATGACCTTTAGTGAAGTTGACAAACAGTTCCTGATCACACAACAGACTTATAGTGATTAGATTTGATTTCAAACCTTCAACATGCAAAACTCCTTTAAGATTAGGTAGACCCACAACATTAAGAGTTCCTTTGCCAACAACCTTGTCTTTATTTCCATTACCATAAATAACAACACCTTCATTAAAATTTTCATAACTTTTGCTTTTGTTAATAATCATGTGTCTGGAACAACCACTATCCAAATATCATAACATAAATGTAGTAGCTGATAGTTGTAAATGCACTGCCATAGCCATATGAGATTTAAGTCTCCTAACTTTCTTAGATGTTTTCTTCTTCCGAAGTGTACTCATATTTTTAAACATTCGATAGCATCATAGTCAAATATGACCAAAAAGTCCACAATAGTGACATTTTAGAGGAGGCTAATTGTCAACAACAGTAGTCACTTTTTTCTTTGCACTTAAAACAACATTTTATGGTTGAATCTTCTTTGCCTTTGATGTATCAACTTGAGTCTGACTTGATTAACCTTCATTGATTACACTTCCTTCAACAAAGACAGTAAGAGCATTAATAGATCCCTTAGCATAGCTAAGACCATGGTTAACTTGCAAAAATTGACCAATTTGCAGCATTTTATTTAATTTCCGACAACTAAAATGGAATTTTGCTTTAACACCCTCAAAATTAGAAATACCTTTCTTTAATATAGAGATTTAAACTTTACCCTCTTTTAACAATGCATGACAATTCATATGTTCTCTTTTAAGAGTCTGGTAGTCCAATTTAATAAAATTCATCTTCGGTGAAATATTCTAATCATAAAGAGATGTCCATTTAGTAATTAATGGATCACAAGAAGCCTGAAGATCCTTTGCAAACTCTCATCATTGACAGCGACACACATATCTTTAGCCTTTTCCTTACTATTTTTCATGTCAGATACTTCATAATCAACTTTAGAAACACCAACAGCAGATGGAAAACCATTAATAATATTTGACTCTCAAAATATAGCAGTGAGTTTAGTAGTAGAATCATTCGACTCTCTATAACTATCATCTGAGTCATCATCACTCCAAAAGCATTCAAGGACTTTTTATCTCATAGGTAGGACATTTAATATGAATATGTCCAAATCCTCCAAACTCATGACACTTAATTTCCTTAAGTTTATTCTTAGCATATATCTTCTAATCATTAGTAGAAGGCTAATTGCCATCATTACACTTCTTGTAATTTGTTCCAGTAGAACTTCTCTTACAGTTTTTAAGAAGTTTTGATAACTTTTTTTTTCCATCATAGCAAACTCATCTCCCGTAGTGTCATCTAAAATATGAGTCTCAACTTGATAAAAATTATTACAAGAAATGGTCTTTTTTGCATATTCATCTCATATCTTTGCAAAGAACCTAATAATTCATCAAGTGGTGTTGTATTAATATCATGACACTCTTCGATTGTAGTAATCATTAAGTCAAGTCATGAAGGAAAAGCACGTAATACTAACTACTCATCAGTATATGTTTCTTTAAGTTGAAAATCATGATTAGTAATGTCTTGTAAATGACCATTAAAAAAGGTAATATCTTCTTATTCTTTCATTTCCACACGATCAAGCATAAAACTTAATTGATGTAACTTTGAAATTTTGACAAAACTTGTATATTCAAAGATTTTCTTTAGAACGTACCACACTTTGCAGTAGTGCAATTTACAATCAATTTGAAGTTTTGAGCATCAACAACATTGAAGATAGAATTAATTATCTTATGTTTGGCAAACTTCTCCTTCTTCTCGGCGTTTGTTCACATAGATGCAAGTTTTGGAACAACTTTCCTATCTATATTTGGTTGTGTTGGAGTAATGTTTTCTCTTTCCAACAATTTCATCAATGACAAAGACAAAGTGAAGCATCTTAACCTTTCAGTAGGCATAATTGGTTTCTTCTTGCAATGGCGGTCAAGTTATCAATCCACATTTACATCCGTCACTAGTTCATTGTCGTAACAACTCATCAATTGATCCCATGCAAATAAAACTCTATAGAATCTCATTCTTCTATACATGCATAAATAAAAAATTGACAAAGCTAAAGTACCACTGTAAAAGTTTTGGAAACCAGAGGAACTGAAGATATTAAGGAAGCAGTGATGAACTAATAAACACACATCAAAATTAAAGAAGAATTAATATCGCAGTAACACCTGACTACCTTCTTCTATGTAGGCTCAGCCTAAACAATCAATTAATCAAATTGATAATGTGTACAACCACTATAATGATCTCTCGTTCTCACAAAACTTAAGTAATGAAGGATCAACAACATAATGGTGATCTTGAGTATTTATAGACTCAGTCTATCTACCCTATCTAGGAATTTAGTCCTAAATAAAAAACAACTTGGAAAAGTTCCTCGGTACCTAATTGTAAATCTTATTGGAATAATCCGGTTTTCAACAACTAAGTCTTCTATTCATTCAAGAATTTTAACTCGTCATTTTCATAAAGGTCTTCAGTCCTTTATTCACCTTTCTCTTAGATTTTGTAGTTGTAATTCATCTCAAAGTTCTTTTCTTGTAGTATTGAACTTCATCACTCTTTTAGAATAACACTGATAGTTGCTCTGTTTCGGTATCCAACTTGTATTCAATTCTTACTTCAACTTCAAACTTGTCTTCGTCTTCGTCTCTAACTTTGATACTGTAATCTTCACTCAAATTTTTGTTGTAGCCTATCTCTGATTTGTTTCTACACTCGGGGCATTTTGCTTAGTCAAGCTTCCATCTTTATTACAACATTTACCTAAATAACTTAACTTCTATTTTGACATTATACTGCCAACAAGGATAGAACCAACCGAAAGACAGTAAACTAGGGTCTACCATTGTTTCATAGTTCTAGATCTTTGTTTGGATATTTGTCTATATTTTTTAAATTGAATTAATTTGATTGATAGTGAATTTGAATTTTGTTTGTTAAGTAAGTATAATTAGTTTAGTTAGTTAATATTATATTATAGATTGAATCGGTGAGTTTAATTGTTGATTAAATTAAATTACAATAAAAATAATAAAAACCATTAAAAGTCATTTTTCTAATAAAAGTTTGATAAATCCTTATATAGATGATTCCTATATACCACGACTACAAAATATTAATAGTATAATAAAGGAGGGAGATTTATTGTACACACTCAATATATGTCAATTTTTGGTGCTGTTACTAGGGATTTAAATATAATTTCTTATAATTTTTAGACATTTTAAGTTCTATTCAGGTCGTCATTCTAATTCCACGAGATCCTTACATCTGTTTGATCTTGAGGTAAATAGGACCTTCAATCTTAACTTAAGACAACAATAACATAGAGATCACCAAACTACCACAATGGAAGCTAATGATAACATTAATAGTAATAACAATAATAATAATAAAAATAATAATAATAATAATAATAATAATAATAATAATAGAGAACTTACATTTAGGCAAGTTAATGAAAATGTCACTGATTATGAACTAATGTGTATTGCCTATCCTAAGGGATTTTCTGAATTTGAACTTATATCCGCATTTATTATACTCTACCTAACTTCTATTGTAAGGACAATGAGGACCCGCAAAAATTTATAAGGGAATACCAACATAAAGTCAATGGGATGAAACTAAATGAATGCGTAGTAGAAGAAATAAAACTTAAACCTTTTCCTTTTATATTGAAAGATCAAGAACGAGATTAGTTATTTTATCTTCCTTAAGATTCGATAACCGCATGGGCTGAAATGTTATAAGCTTTCCTTGATCAATATATGCCTGTAAGAAAAATTAGTACTTATAGAAGACAAATAATAGTCGAGAAAATGTACGATGATGAAAATTTTAATTTGTTTTAGGATAGATTTCAAAGATTAATTTCATCGTGTCCACAACATGGATACACCTAAATAGTTTTATTAGAATACTTTTATGAAGGAATAAATCATTTTGAACAAAGACTATTAGATACTATATGTGGTGGATCATTATTCAATGTTACACCAATTTTATCAAAAGAAGCTATTAATAAGATGGCCAAGCAATCTAAACAATATATTGAAAAGACTGATATATCTGCAAAGAAAGTTTACAAAGTTAATATAAAAAAATTAATAGATTTGACGAAAAACTTGATGAATTATCTAACATGGTTAAATTACTACTAAAAGATAGATCAAATCAAGTAAACCATGTGGAATTTGAACTGAAGTCACACATACTACGGATGTGTGTCCTACTTTATAAGAAGATAACACTAAAGAAGTCAACAGGGTTATGAACCAATATTCTGGTCCTCCCAGAAATCAATATAACAACAACAATTATTACACTAGAAAATCAATTTCGAACCTTAGCTACGATCCATAAAATCAGAACAATACCACTTATAAACCAGTAGCACCTACACAACCTATGCCTATGCAAGAACCTAAATAAACTAGTCAACCAATGCAACTGAATTTAGAACAAATATTACATAGTTTTATGACCCAAACTCATCAAAGCATTATGCAATTTTCTCTAAATAAAATTAAAACTAATACGTGTATTAACCAGTTGAGAAATCAATTAAATCAAATGACTTCACCAATTAACAAGTTAATTAATCATACCAAAGTATCTACTCAACCTATAAATAGTACTAATCGAGTACAAGTTAATGCTATATTTCGAGACAATGAAAAACAAGCACACACTAAAGAAAAGACATAAAAAAAGGTAAAAAGAAAATTATAGTACATAAGACAATATAACAAGAAGAAGATGATATGATGTCAAATGAAACACTACATTTATGGCATTTATCCGAAGTTGAAGCCTACGAAAAATCTTTATAAAATTCTGAGTTAGTTAACGAAAATAAAGTAAACAATATTTATGAATCAAATGAAAGTATTCATTTGATTTATACCATTCCATAATGATTAGATTTGCTAAGGAGGAAGAAATTGAAGAAGGCATATCCAAATCATTTAAGGAAATAGAAATCGATAAACCTTTAATAGAATCCACTATGAAATTGTCAAACTATGAAGAAGAATCTAATGAAAATTTAAGACAAAATATATTATCCTTAAAGAGAATGCCTGAGAAGTTTTTTGACCCATTAATATTTATCATACCCATCACCATAAGTAATTCTTCTATTAAGGTTGCTATGTGAGATCTTGGAGCATTAATTAATATTATGTCACTTAAACTTTATGAATCATTTAAAATAGGATCGTTAACGAGTACACTTATTAATCTTACTTTAGCAAACAATACCATTATTAAATTGTATGGATTGTTCAAAGACATCTTGGTAAAAGTAAATGATATAGTATTTCCATCGAATTTCTATGTCATAAAATGGGAGATTCAACATCACCCAATCCTTTGCCTATACTACTAGGCAGACCTTTTCTTTAAACAGCTAGAACTAAGTTAGATATTTCTGAAGGAACAATGTCTATGGAGTTTAAGATAAGATTGTTAAATCGAAAATTAATAATGAGTACAATTATGGTACATATGAAGAATATGATGATTTATTTGATAATGAAATTGATAAGAATGAATTTTTAGACTTAAATTGTTATGATAACTTTGATGCTAAGATATATGTTATTGATGCAACAATATTGAAAACTAATAAAGAGATTTCAAAGAAAGAAACTTCAAAATGAAAGAATGTAACTTAAGAATGGAGAGTTAAGCATTAATAAGCCAAAAGTTTCTATATCCAAGTACAATAAAAAAAAGAAAAAGCCAAATTTAAGACCTGTAAAGTTTAATGATCCCGGAGGTATACATTTGCATATTAAAAACAAATAGGCTTGGTATTTTAGAGTTTAGTGCGATACAAACTTTAATGCAAATCTCATGGCCATACATTTATTTCTACATACTCAATTGAAGTTGAATTCACTTGTTTTTGAATGATTCTCTTTACAGGATTGAACTTCAATTCAACTAATGGGAGTGGTCACGGATGTACCAATTCAATTCAACAACAATATCGTACCCATAGAATTTTTTGTTATGCCACACTTTATTAATGAAGATCATCCTTTAATTTTATGACGGTCTATCTTAACCACTACACAAGCTTTTAGAAATATTTTGAATATCTATCAATTAATGGTCGAGCACTCACACTTTCTAGAATGGCACTAGATTGAATAACCTTAAATTTAATATTATAGATCCAACTTAATTCTAGAAGGGTTAAGTCGAGACAACATCAATTAAAAAAGCGCTCTTTTGGAGGCATCTCATATTCTATGTTTATTTTATGTTTATTTAGTTTTATTGGGAGTTTAGTTTAGTTTATTTTAGTATTTTTTTATTCTCGCACTTTTTGACTCTTCTATTACAAATATGTTTGGAATTTCAACTCCAAGGTAATTTCAATTAAAGAGGAGTGATCAAATGGTTTTTACTTATATGGCCTTTATGCAAATTGCATTATTTATTTTATTGCATATTTATTTATTTATATATATTTATTTAATAAAATAATTTAGTTAGCTACATTTCTCATTCAAATTTTCAAAATTTTAGTTAATTCTACATTACCATGATTTTTTATGAATGATATATAAGTTACTTATGGAATAAATTGCAACAAATAGTGAAGTGGACATGGAGATTTCCCAGCAATTTAGAATAACATTAGCAATTGCTGGAAAAATTAATAGCAATACATAACAAATTTACTGAAAATTCGGATTCTGATAAATCCCCAGCGATACGTCTTACAAAGGAATCAATACTCAGATAAATGGGTAAGTGGGTTGCTCTGTCTCACAAACCACCGATCTACTCAACGATTTCTCAACGATTCTACTTACATGGGAATCAGTGGGCATGATTTTTAATTTTTAAGACAAAAACTCCAAATAGCTACAAACACCAACCCATTCACACTATCAAACTATTAGATCACTTCAACAAGATTTCATTTTATAGCCCGGATTCATTAATATGAAGCTCAATTCCATAGTCTTTTATGTGGTTCTCACCTGAACCTAGTCCTATTCAAAAGAAGCTTTTCAATTTTTGGAGTGTTGAACCAAACTAAGGTCTTAGAGAAATCAACATATAGCTTGGACAAACAATATGGAGGGATTCAAGAGCTTAAATCTTTAGAAATTCACTCTACAAAAGGTAATTACATCACCTCCAGATCTTTACTATAACAATTTTTTTATTCGAAGTATTTTCGTAATTTTTAATATTTTTTGAAATTGTTTTGTTGAAATGTACTCAATTGTCTTGAACAAATGATTTCATTGATTCCAATAGACTAGGCATGACGATTACATCAATCGTTAGTTTACAAATTCAACAATTTCAAAATTTTGCTATATTTACATATATTTGCAAATGTTTTGAAACCGAGTTAAAAATGAGTTTCAGGGTTTGGTTATGATTTTTTCAATTTAATTTTCTTATTCTTCAAACAATTTCCTTACAACATTTAGAAAACCAATTTTAAATTTTATAATTGAGTTAACACTTTGATGCCAATTTTATTTTACAATTTCAATGAATTTCAAGAAAGCTTTCCAAACGAATTTCTCCTTTTTCAATAAAGTCTAGAACTTTACCGAATTATTTCCTACAAACGTTGCTCTTATGATCTACAGGTCTATTTAAAAATTTGGACTTGTGAATTTTTTAAATCAAGGAAATGGTCGAAGGACGTAGAGGTCAAACCACAAGAGAGGAGAAGGGGAAGACACTATTAGTTAAAAAACCCTAAAAAGGAAAAAATCAAAGTTCCAACCTTGCAAATTAGGCCAATAGGGATTTCGATAAATAACTATTGAACTAGAGTACCAATAGAACCTTCTCCACCTTTATGTTTTACCGATGATTCATGGGTTCATGGGGAGAGGAGGAGATAGAGGAGACAACTAGAATCTAATTCTCCACTCCAACACCTAATCAATGCCAAAGCTCTTGATAGGATCAATAGTGACATTAGTAAGAATAGAAAAACTATACCAGATAGGGGTTTTTAATGTTAAAAATGAAACTAAGTATAATCATAGGATCTTAAACATAATAAGGGATCAGAACTGGGAATTGTTAAGTATGGACTATTATTGCGATAATGACATGCGGTCCTCGGTTGAAATTGTTTGTGAGCTTTTTAGTGAAAGAGTCGTACGCAAATGGGCATGAAGAAGATAATAAAATTGTAGCCATAGTCCAAGGAAGACCAGTTGACAACTCACCCGAAAGAATAAATTGATATTATGGTTTATCAAAAATATATATTAGAGAAAATAATGAGTGCCCAAAACCCGAATATGGGTGTAGACTCGGCTTTCCCCACGAGACCATTAGATATAGTTTAGAAGCAATTCTCGGGGATGGTTTCCTTTTTGACAAAGATGGGTACCCATAACACATACAAACCAAATACTTTTGGAAAACCACCAAAGCTTGGAGCTTTTTCTTAAATGCAAGCCTGCATCCAAGTTTACAACATTATGTTCTGGGGGATGGATTCCTTTTTAACAAAGACGTGTACCCATAACAAATATAAATCAAATACTTTAAGACAACCACCAAAGCTTGGAGCTTTTTCTTAAACGTAAGACTACAACCAAGTTTACAACACTTTGAAATAGTGAACTAAAGGTCAGCTCTTTAGTACCACATAGTTGACTATATTGATGTTGACAAGAAAATCTATGATTCGGTTAGGAATTCTATTACTACCAAGAAAAAACTAATGAGTACCTTTTCTCTTAACGATTACAGAGTTTTACAAGCAAAATCGAGTTCCAATAAGAGGTTTAGGGTTAGATGTTTACCTTTATAGGACCACCACCGATGAAGTCATTGAAAGCATTAAGAAGGTGTCAGGATATGTTGATTTGGAGGAGGAACGTAAAATAAATGTAACACATAAAAGAGAAATCATGGAGAGAAGAAGAATACAATCAAAGAATTGAAGAAATTTGGAAGAAACGCAGACTATCGTTTATAATGACAGAATAAACAAGAGCCTAGAGCCACCTATAAAGGATTTCACTAGCATCTTGTTGAACTAGACAAGGACTCTCAGAAATCAAAGGTTCATGTTTCAATACCAACGTGAGATTTCTAGAAGCATGACAAATGTCAAGCGTGCACAATAATTTATCATATCTTTCTAGTAATAGCAGTAGTGGTAAAAAGGATATCGTCTTCATATGGATTTTGCAAAATTATAAGGAAAGTATTTTTGCCTTGTTTTTCTTAATTTAGTTAATCTAATTAAATGAGAATTAAAATATCAAATAAGTGAAAACTATAATTATTAACTTAATTAAAAAATTAACTAAACTAATTCAAGCAATTCAATACAAACTAAATTAAACGAAATTCAAATTCATTATAATATAAATATCTAAATAAACATCTAAACAAACCCCTTCTAAACAATGCAATACACTTGGATTGCATTCAAACAAAAGAAAATAACATCACCTCGTAACGTAATTATAATTATATCACATGAAATCTTAAAATCATTTAATCCTAACTCATAATAGGTTGATAGCCTTTAGCAAGCTATCAATTTTCTTATATTTAATGGAAAATAAGCCATATCCTTATCATTGTAATCTACCCATTGGATAAAAGACAATAAAATAGTAATAAGATAGCATTAACACTCCATGACAATCATGCCTCATTTAAATCAAATATTAATCATAATATGCTAATCAATAAATAACTAAGAGCACAATCACCTAGAACATCCACTCATGTAATATTGCCCTGTAGATTAATCCTAATTACTTCTTCAATAATTGTTGTCAATAATCATAGGCATAGAACCAAAATCAAAATACCGTAATGTATATTTACTACTATGCATGCAATATCAATCTTCATTTGTTGTAATATACAAAAAAGAAATTATTAAAATCGTGATTATTGTGTATGAATATATATAAAGCATTAAGTTCGAGATTCCTTAATTATAACTATATAACAATCAAAAGTATATACATGTCTAGATTAAATAAATACCTCTTAATGAAATAAACAAAGCCCTAATGTAGCTTCCAACATAAACTATATATAAACTACCTTGAGGCTAAAAGAATGCTTCCAAATAATGTGTGGTTGTCTCGGGAGAGACTTATTTGGAAGCTCTAGGGTCCTATTTCTAGTCTCCAAAGTTATACATATCATAAATGAATTAAAATCCTTCTTAGTAATCTAAAAATCTCATAACCGACCTTAACGATTTGTCAATGATTCCACTTTGTTCATAAACTTATGAGTTAATCACTAAAAATTGGTTTCTATGCTCTATCGTTTCAGCTGGTGGTTCCTATTATATTTTCAATTCGCTGATGATTCTCTAGCTAATATCTACTGCAGATTTTAGTGGCTATTCTTATTATATTCTTGTATTGCTGGCTCATCGCTCGCACTGATCTTCAGTTGACTATTTTGCTATTCTTCTTCTTTTTCTTCCATTTATTCACTTTTCCTAATTAAACCTGAAATCATAAAAATAAGAGAATACCAAGTGTAATATCATCATTAATATCTAAAATCAATTTAAATTACACTATAAAACACATATAGTTATTAACTTGTCAAATATCCTCAAACTCAGTATTTTGTTGTCCAGAGCAAACGAATATTCTTAATCATATTCTCTTTTCATTCTTTATAAGCTTATCTCAATTTAATTCATATTAACCTTAAATAATATAAGTCTTAAAATAAAAGTGACCTTCAAATGGAAACATATTATCCACGATTAAATGAAAGTTATGATAGAATAGAATGATTTAGATAAAATGAAACATCAATTTATGATAACTCAATCTCCCAATGCAACACCCTTTTAAACCTTAAAGTTCGATACCAAGGTCAGTACGTAATATAGGTTTTCTATATCTCCACTAACAATCATCAAGCTTACGATGATTATTGTAGAATCTCAAAATATAAAAACATGAACTTTATTTTAGAAAATACTTTATGATAGTACTACGATCTAAATTTTAAGGAATCTTGCCAAGATACCAATGAATATATCGTTTGAAATGCGTAAGATTAAGAAACACTTCACTCAACCCTAGCATCAAGCACTCGAGCTAAATCTTTTCTTCGAAGAGTTTTAGATCACCCATCTTTTTCATCTCTCATTTTTTCTCTACTCCATCATAAATATTTCTTAATTATATATATGTTTTTTTTTGCTTTGGCCATTGAGTCCCTGCTCCATTTCCTATGGACATTCTCACATTTTTCCAACTATATATTCCCTCCTCCATTTCTTATGAAATCTATAGGACTCTCTATATATTTGTAAACTCTTGTTAACACCTCTCACTATCTACTAAAATTAAAGAAAGTATTCTTTCTATCTTATTCACTTCATCAGTTTCAAACCTATTTCTTCTTTTGATTATGGCATAATAATTTTTTATATATACTATAAAAATGCTTATTCAATAGCCTTTGTATCAAAAGATTCTTAAAAAAATTTCTTGTTCATCTTGCACTATTGTTTCAATCATCTACTCATTCTCATGACTAACCCAAGGCAATTAATCTGGTGTATATATATTAACTAGTAAAGTTTATAAAAAAAATGGTATACAAATTATTTTTTTATATCATAGAATTAACTTTGGTAATGAAAATATCATTTCCGTTCAATATCTATTATATATTCATTTCCATTATCATATTTTACTTAAATAAAAATAATGTAAAATGAAACTCATTCGTACTTGAATTCAGAAAAAAAACTTGAAAATTTTCATCAACTTATTTGAGTAAAATATTTCAACTTTACATCAATTTTGATTTCGCATTCTACATTTCTTTTCTTTCCTTGCTTTTTTTGCTATATATGTTATACTTCACCTAAAATACCCCCAAACTCATTCCATACCTTGTCCTCGCCATTTAAAAATGAAATTGGGTTTCTGACAAAACAAATATACCTCATGAAGAATATAGAAATTGATATAACCATAAATAAGACAATCAATATATAAAGATAAACTTAATATATAAATTTCATCAAATAGAGTGCATAGAAATTAGAATAATCTTCACCAATGTATATCAAATGTAGCACCAAATGTATCATCAAAGCACTTTATAAAATATATCACATCACCAAGCATAAATCAAAAATAGTATATCACCAGAGATACAAGTAAGACCTTACATAATATCACTACGAGACAAAGAAAATAAAATGAAGTAAAGAATTTATTGGCATCGTCCAAAAGTCATATCATATTCATCCTCCATTGGATCAGTCCTCAATGACTGATAGCTCACAATTGGGTCATAAAGGTAGTAATCCGTTCTTGGTAGTAGTGGAACATTAAGATTACTATTAATCGATAGCCTCATCTGTGCAGATGGGACATGAACCTTTGCTCCTCCTTGTCTTCTATGTATTTTAGACATTCTTCTATCCATTCTATGAATGCTCCTTATGAAGGTCCTCTGGTTCTCAAACACCAGTTATTAATTTTTTAGAGCTTGTATTTGATTGCATAGAATTGTACCCATAAAAGACAACTGCGACTCTTCCATGTATAGTCCATCATAGTCCCTAGTTGTTTATCTACATTTGGATCATTTCTAGCTATCGACATTTCTTCCACAACTCTCATCGTGTGATCTCTAATTTGTTTTCTTTGCTTGGTCACTTTTCTAGCTATCTAAGCCTTCTCACTCTCATCTTTAGAGTCTTCATAACCATCAATTCTATCGACTTCATAACCATCAATTTTGTCATATCTCTCTATTACTTCATCCATTATGGTCTTCTTTGATAAAACGTGCATATCGAGTCAGGTCGTGTTAACTCAATATGCTCTACAAAAAGTCATGATCATTAAGAGAAAAGGTAGCCCGTCATTTTTCTTCATTGTGATGGCACTCCTTATCGACTCATAAGAAATCTTGCCAACATCTGGATATCCCAATCCCATGAAAATGTGGTAAAGTAAAATAGCTTTATAGTTCACTATCTTATAATACTGCAGACTTGGTTGTAAGCTAGTATTGATGAAATAACAGCATGCTTTTTTGATCTTCCTAAAAAAATTTGCGGTTATGCGCTTTGAGTACCTCTCCATATAAAAAATGAATCCATCACTACCGATTGCCTCTAAACCTCCCCTAATTGTCTCGTTTGTTTAGTGGTACTTAATTGCATATTCAAGCTTCGTGTACTAATCGTTTCCTCTTTAGTGAAATTCCAATAAGCTAAAATACCAATTCATTCTTGCAGCGAAATAATTCCATGTTGTTCCTTGAACTTATGACTTTATTTTACAACCACTTTCATAGGCATTGGCGTAAGAGTTTCTCACCAAAATATCACATCATTTCTCACTAGGAACATAATTTAGGTCTAAATGGTTATAGTCCCTAGTCAATAATCCTCATTTTCTCGCCTCAATTATATCTAGGATTCTATACCTATATTTCAATTCATTCTCCACATTGAATACCCTATTCAGGATCAACTTCCTATCTTTCACTAAATCATTCTTAAATTTGGTAAAGGCCTTTTCATTGATAAAGTTTTCCTTCCTAAAAGTATAATTTTTCACCCCTATCTGTATATCATGTTCCACTTCCTCATTGTCCTCCTCATATTATTCATCAAAATGATAGTAAATTCATAAAAGTGGAGTAGGTTGTCTTTATGGTTTGATTCTAGGATTGTTGATAGAAATTGACGTGGGTTGGATTAGGGAAACTTTGAAATTATCCTTGGGTTTCTCCACTATCTTCCATCTTCCTTTCTTCTCCATCAAATTTTTGCCCTTTCTACTTCCAACTATCTGTATAAGTATAAGTAAAAGAGTGAACCTGTAAAACCGTTTAAAACCAAATAATCGAAAGAGTGTTTGCTAAAATTTAACTTATTTATCTAATAAGGATAAATTCATCAAAAAAGTTGCTTATAAATCGAGAGTTTGAAATTCATATGAAATTTATCGATAAATTATCATTGATAAAAATAATTGTTCGTAAGTAATTCAAGTCATGCAATAGAAAAACATCAAAATCATTAAACTTATTTAAGACTAAATCTCAAATTGGTTGGTGTTTAAAATTCTATCCAATCATCATATACTAAAAATAGTTCCAAAATTTGATATCGATAAACAAATTATCACACCACTCCCATACTTACAGTATAATTGAAAACATTCGACATCAAAACCAATTTCGAGAAACAATTTTAAAACTTAGCTTCTAACCTATATAAAAATCCAAAAATCGATGAAAATAATCAAAAATATAATCGATAAAAGGTTAAGGTTTTCATTCATTACATTCTTGAAAGTTAATTTTTCAAGATTAGAATTTGAAGACTCCTATAGAACACTCCTCCAAGCTCCAATTTCGAATCCCCCTTGCTCATGCCCTAATAAACTCGCCAAATTTCTGGGTTAAATGTGTGAAGATTGAGATGGGAATCACTTAAATGTACTAAAATCTAGCTTTTGAAGGTTGAATCTAGTCCAAAATTGGTCTCGTTATCGAAAACTCGTAATGGTTTGTGAATGTGAAATGGATAAATGTGGTGATTTCGGATTCTATTTTTAAAAACTTGTATTTGTTATCATCGAATCATAGTTTAAATGGATTCGCTAGGAAATCGATGCCTAAATCGTTGAAAATGAGCCTCTATGGTTCAGCGATTAGTTCAGTGAATCCTAGTTATAAGTGCAAATTGGTGACTAATTGATGACCTAAAATTATGCAAAAATTTCTACACACTGCTACCAACTTTCTCAAAGAACTCCAGCACAAATCGGAATCGCTGGGAAATTGCTGACCTATTTTAACTATTTCTCAATTTAATTGATTTTCTCACATAATTAACACATATATGTCCAATAAAAGGTAGAATTATTCAAAATTTTTAGAATTTGACTATGATTTGTACTATACAATAATTTCATTACTATAAATAGCCGACTAACATAAAAACCAATGAATAAATATAATGTAATATAGAACAAAATTGGCTCGATCAACCCCCTTACATGAAATTGTTCTGGAATTGAATTCCTAAAATACCCCATTAAAAGAGTCAAAAGTTGAGAGAATAGAAAACAACTAACTAATCCTAATATTACAATTGAAAATAAAGATAAAGTTTGGGCTACTTCCCATAGAGCGCTTTTATTTACTGTCGCTTACTCGACTGAACTAGGCAGTTCGAAACTGGTTCTATAAACTTAAGTGTAGGATTATCCACTCTATTTCCATTCTAGAAAATGATTATTCAGTCATGCAGCTTAAAATAATTATCTTATTTAGAGTATCCATGACAGCTTACGAAGTAGCTGAGAAAGGTCATATTAAGATCAATGGAAAATCTTCATTTATGATTTGTGGCATAACCAATCTGTGGGAATGATGTACTTGTCAATTTGAACTAGTACATTTGTAACCACTCCTATTGGTTTCACTGAATAACAATTTGGTAAAATAAATTTTTCAAAAGCAAGTACATCCAACACCAGTTGAGTATGAAGAAAGAAGTGAATTGGCAAGTATTTTGCTCTAGAACATGTATCACAACTAGCTTTAAAATACCAAGCCAATTTATTTTTTTATGTTTATGTATATATCTCCAAGATCATCGAGCTTGACAATTGGTAGATTCTTTTTCTTCTTCTTCTTATTCTTAATAACTTTAAACTACTCAATTTCACGATCATTCTCAACATTGTTCGGTTACTTGACCCTCCATTTTGGGTTATTACCTTTTGATTTGAAGTATATTAAACTTTCTTATTCTTTGTTATATCATTTCCATCTTCCATTGTCACTGCATTAAAATGAAAAGCGCAATTTTATTTTTCAATTCTATCGACGTCGTTCCTTCAAAGATATCTAACTTTGTTGTAGCTATTTTAAAAAATGGTAAAATGATGTTCCTAATAGTATAGGCGGACATTTAGATGATATTGAGTCTCCCATTTCCATGACATAGAAGTCAACTTGAAATACTAATTCAATTACTTTTACTAAGACATCTTCTAGTAAACCATGAGGTTCAATAATTTAGTTGTCAGCTAAGGTAAGATTAATAGGTGTATTAGTCAATGAACCTATTTTCAATGACTCGTACTGCTTAAGTGATATAACACTAATTGGTGCTCCAAGATCACACATAGAAAAATCTATAAAGAAGTTCTTAATGTGATAGGTATTCTAAACATTCTTGGATCAGAACATTTCTCAAGTAGTCCTAAGTTTTCTTTAGATTCTTCTAAAAATTCATCTTTTGATTCAGAGAATTCTTTCAAAACTTCATCATGATTAAAAAAAACGTATAATTATTCCATCGATGGTTTATGGATTTCTAATTTTCCTAAATGCTTCAAGAATGTCTTTAGTGTTTTATCCCTTCCTAGCTTCAGCTAATCATTGTGGAACGGTAGAATATGAATACATGTGTTCATTTAAATTATCAAGAATCTTATCATTTTATCTTTATCAATTACTTCACGCATTTGTAATGATTTTTTGTATGCTTTAACTCTTACTGAATACCATGGGTATACCATTTCAGGAAAAGATGTATTTTTCGATTGTTCAGCCATCCATTCTCTAGTATGAATGACATTAAACAACATTTCTTCTTTTTCTTCTTCAATAGTTTTATGTGTTTTTTTTTCACCTTGTTTTAATATCTTTCCAATTATTGGCGTGTCTTTCTCATCATTGACTAAAGCATTAAGTTGTACTTGATTAGTAGGAGTAATAGTAGTTTAAGTTGGTGCTTTAGCTTGACTACGTTGTTGAGTACTTAACCTATTTATTTCTATTCATTTGACTTAACTAATTTTTCAGTTCATTAATAGTAGTATCAATCTTAATTTGATTTTGAGAAACTTGTGTAAAGTTTAGATGACTTTGGTTCATAAAATTATGCAGGATTTGCTCTAAATTTGGATTCGTATATTGAAAATTTTGTTATGGTTATTGATTAGGTACATATTGCATCAGAGTTTTTAGTCTAGAAGTATTATAATTTTGATTTTAAAGACCATAAATACAATTTAGGTTTGGTCTTTTAGGATAATAAGTATTTTTATTATATTGATTTCAAGGGAGAACAAAAAATTGGTTCATTATTGCATTAACCTATTTAGTATTCTCAACTTGTAGATTAAGATACACATTCATAGGATGTGTTGTAAGGTTTTGAAGTTCATATACAACAGAAAATTCAAAGCAATTTTTAAAAAAGTCCCAAGATAATAAAAAATAAGTTCCATTAAACAAGAATTACAAAAGGAAATCATACCTTAATTCATGATTTCCTTCTCTGATTCTTCGATTAATTATATGTTCAAGTGTGCGTCCTCTAACAAAAATTCATACACAAGCGGTGACAACAATTTGTATTGTTAGCCCCAAACCAAGAAAGATAAAAAATGTTTTTATTTCTCTCCTAAAATCAAGAGAACTCAACGAATAACAAAAACAAAAATCTTGTTCATTTTTAGGGTTTCAACCTCTATTTATATGTGTAGATAAGCTCTCTTCAAAAACTTATTAAAAATACAACTATTGTACTTATGCAATTCAAGCAAATTATACGAATGCCTCTATTAATAAGTTATCATATAACAAATCGTATGGGCTTTTATATGATGAGTTTTATCAGATAAAACTCATTACTTCAAACTAATTGAAATTACGCAAAGCCATTTTTTATGTGCGACCCAATAGGTTCATGCGACGTTGGCAGTGAACCAAAGCCATATTGGAACACAAGTCACAACCAGTTTTTACAAGACACTATAACTACCTAAGTAGCATGAATATCAAAAATGATACAACCAAATTAATAACATATATAATATCCTTTTTTCGTGCGATATCCTTTGATTAAACATAAGGCAAGGAAAGTCATCCTTAATGCTCAATTGTACTAGTATTAATTTTTAGGTAGAATGAAAACATCCAAGGGATATTGATCATATAAACTCACTTGGACAAGGCCATTTAAATATATAACATATTGAGGAATCCAATAATATCTATCTATACAAGAGGGACAAATTCTATCTTGATTACACACTTTTACATATTATTTACATGGTAACCAATCACAACCGGCTAAAGTCTATGGTCTAAATGATATACCTTTCATCAGTAAAACCTATGACTTAATCCATGTGGTGTTCTTGAAGTAGGTCGGTCTAGTACCTTGTTCCCTAACAAATACACATGATCTTGATTCATATTCCTATACACGTGATCATCACTTGAGTGCCAATTAAGATTCACACTAGTCTTAATTCATTATAGTTCCTAGTATAATGATCACTTGGAGACATTTAGGATATTTCAAAAAACACTCGTGAATTTTAGTATAAGGTAAACATGCAATCAGTTATAATAAAACAACGAATGAAAAACCTTTATTTTAGTAAGCAAAATTATAAGATAAACAATGTTTGAAGATTGACCTAAGGCATGTGCCCTAATATGTGTAACCCTATTACACAATCCACAAACTTTAACTTGATTAGATCTATTATTAATTAATAACTTAACCATTTTAAATAATTCATCAATCTTATCATCATTACGTATTATTTCTTATATTATCAACTTCATAAATTTTCTTTCTTGAGGATTCAATTTTTTCACCATATTACTTAAATTGTTTTGTCATTTTATTAATTGCTTATTTTGCCAAAGTAGGCGTTGTTTCAAAGAATGATTCACCACGTATTTTGTCTGATAACCTTTTTTAAAATATATTGAGTCCTTCATAAAAATATTTTTACAAAGCTCTTTGGATATATCCATGTTATGGACAAAAAGAAATTAATCTTTGAAACCTATCTTGGAATTCATTAAAGATTTTACCATCATTCATCTTTGCAACTGTGATTTGCATTCTATAGGAACTAATTTTTCTAGCAGGCATACATTCATCTAGGAAAACTTCTAACATTTGATTCCATGTAATTATTGAATCTCGGAGGAGATAGAACAACCAATCTCATGTTTGATCTTTTAGTGCAAAAGGAGAAGCTTTAAGTTTTACTTATTCTAAAGTATCTTCTTTCGATTCCATCCTGTTCACTTTCTTATGAATTTATGTGGGTCTTCATTTTCTTTACCATAAAAGTTAGGTAAGGGATTAATAAATTAAGATTTGTTTTCAAATTCAGGAAATCCATCAGGGTATGCTATGCACATAGGCTCTATGTAGTAACATTTTGATTTGCTTATCTAAAAATGAGTTTTCTATTATTGTTGTTATTACTATTAAAGACTCTATTATAATTATTTTCATTATTAATGACATTATCATTAATATTATTATTGTTATCTCCCATCCTATTAACTAAATTTTCCCTAAGTTGTTGTTGCCTTAAACTTCGATTCAAAGTTCAATCTTTTTTATGATCAAACAGGCATACAGATCCTATAGAATTAATATGACGAATTGTGTAGACTATACAAAGTCTAAAATCCTTAGAAATATTTTTAAAATTTCCGACAATGACCCTAAAAATTGACACATGTCAAGTGTGCACAATAATTTTCTGTATCTTCCTATTATTTGTAGTAGTGGTAAATGGGATATCATCTCCACAAGGATTTTGCAAACCTTTAAGGAAAATATTTTCACCTTGTTTTCTTTAATTTAGTTTATCTAATTAAATGAGAATTAAAATATCAAATAACTGAAAACTATAACTTTGACTTAATTAACCAAGTTAATTAAACTAATTCAAACAGTTCAATGCAAACTAAATCAAATGAGATTAAATTCAATATAATATAAATATCTAAATAAACATGTAAACAAACCCCTATTAAACAATATAATACACTTGAATTACATTCAAACACTAGAACATAACATCATCTTATAACCAAGTTATAATTATATCACTTGGAATCTTAGAATCATTAAATTCTAATTCATAATAGGTTGATAGCCTTTAACGAATCATCGATTTTTCTATATTCAATGAAAAATAAGCCATATACTTATCATTGCAAATCTACCCATTGGATAAAAGGAAATAAAATAGAAATACGGTAGCATTAACACTCTATGAAAATCATGCCTAATCTAAATCAAATATTAATCAAAATATTCTAATCAATAAATAACTTAGAACACAATCACCTAGAACATCCACTCAGTAATATTGTCCTATAAATTAGTCTTAGTTACTACTTCTATAATTGTTGTCCATAATCATAGACATATAATTATAATGAAAATACCACAATATATATTTGCAACTATGCATGCAATATCTATCTTCATTAGTTGTAATATGCAAAACTAACTTATTAAAATTGTGATTGTTGTGTAGGAATAGATTTAAAGCATTGAATTCGTGATTCCTTAAGTATAGCTATATAGCAATCCAAAGTATATACATGTCTAGAGTTTGTTTAGATTAATAAACTAGTCATTCATGCTAGAAATAAATAATAAAACAATATAAGTAAAAGACATAATTAAATAAATACCTCTTAATAAAATAAACAAAGCTCCAATGTGGCTTCCTACTTAAACTCAATATACACTAACTTAAGGCTAAAAGAAGCTTTCAATGAATGTGTTGTTGTCTTTGGAGAGACTAATTTCAAAGTCGTATTGTCCTATTTATAGTCTACTAAGCAATACATATCATAGATAAAATCAAATTCTTTGTAGTAATATAAAAAACTTGTAACCGACCTTATCGATTTGTCAGTGATTTCACTTAGTTTGCAAATCACTGAGTTAATCATTAGAAATTTGTCTTTGTGCTCCACTGATTTAGTTGGTGATTCGTTGTTTATTTTCAATTTACTAATGATTCTTTGGCTAATCTCGACTGTTGATTTTGGTGTCGATTTGTGATGTTTTCTTGTATCACTGGCACTGATCTTTAGTTCACTATTTTGCTCTTATTCTTCTTTTTCTTCCATTTCTCTATTTTTCATAATTAAAATTGAAATCATAAAAACAAGAGAATACATAGTGTAATATCATCATTTATATCTAAATTCCACTTAAATTACACTATAAAACATGTCTATTTATTGAATTATCAAAGCGTTTATGGGTCTGATAGATGCATGACTAGGAGGATGCAAGATAATATTAAAATTGCATCTACCCAACTGAGAATGCCCAATCAGGGAATCTTTCTAGAAGATAAACATGAGAGGGTGTATCTTGCGACAAGCTTCCAATCTTAACATCTAGATCTAGGGGTGGGCAGCGGTTTTCGAAAAATCGCCCAAACCGCCCAAACCGACCAAACCGCGCGGTTTGGTTTGGTTTTTAAAACTCGCAGTTTGGTCGCGGTTTGGAAAATGACCAAACCGCGATTCTGCGGTTTGGTCGCGGTTTTCGTTTGAGAAAACCGCGGTTTAACCAAACCGAGGGCATTTTGGTAATATAAACCAAAAACCCTAAAAGTTAACTATAAAATCAAATCTTCTTCACTCTCCCATCGCCTTGCACAACCCTCTCCCTCTCCGCACGCACAACCCACCCTCTCCCTCTCCGCATGCACAACCCTCTCCCTCTCCGCACAACCCGCACAACCCTCTCCCTCTCCGCACAACCCTCTCCCTCTCCCTCTCCCACACGCGCACAACCCTCTCCCTCTCCTCTCACTCCCGCCGCCGCCACCTCCCTCACTCTTGCAGTCACCTCCTCTCACTCTCGCCGCCATCACCTCCCGCTCACAGCCGCCGCCATCACCTCCCGCTCACAGCCGCCGTTCTTCGATCCTGCCCTGCGCCGCCGTCACCTCCTCTCTTCGCTCACAGCCGCCGCCATCGTCGCCGCCTCCCACCGCGCGAACGTTCACTGCCGCCTCGCCCCACCGCCTCGCCGCTGCCTCACACCAAAACCACAACCAAACCGACCAAACCGCGCAAACCGCGGTTCGGTTTGGTTGCGGTTTTGGTGGTTCGCGGTTTGGTCGCGGTTTGGTCGCGGTTTGGTAAATCACTAAACTGCAGCCATTCGGTTTGGTCGCGGTTTGGTGGTTTTCACCACCAAACCGCGGTTTTCCCACCCCTAGCTAGATCAAGGTGATGGTGGTGACGATGCGACATTTAGATGGCGGTTATGATATTTTATTCTTCTCTATGTAATCTTCCTTTAAGTGTAATTGCCTTGGTGTTTATACAAATTCGATATGTTGGTTTGATATGATACTTTAAATTGAATGATACTTGGAAATGTTTAAATTTAACATGTTTTCAATTACCTATGGAAATCATTCCTATTTTAGTTATTTATTTATTTACTTAATTCATTTATGTTTCACGAGTAATTTTTGTTTTGTTGGAATCAAGACTTTATTTTTAAACTTTGAGGACAACGTTTGAAATAAGTTTGGAGATATTAGGTGAAGTGAAGTGGGAAGATGTAAAGTATGAAAGAAACAGGAGACAGAATCCAGTTGAACAATGTAATTTTTTTAAAATTCCCACAATATCAGTAATATTTTTTTCATTTCATTTTACTTTATTTAGTTAAGAATATGGAATTGAATATAATATGGATGTAAATGAAAATGATATATTTTATTACCCATGAAAATAGAAATTTTATGTTGGAAAGGAATTGTTATAACCTATTTGACTTAACGTAGATTGTGTATATATTAAAAGAGTTTGGAGGGGATTGATTGCCTTATATTAGACATTATAATGGGAAACAATAGTGCAAGACAAACAAGATAGATTTCTAAGAATTTTGTTATACAAATACTATTGATAAAGTATTATATATAAAATGAAAAAAAATTATGCCACAAATTGAGGAGAAAAAATAGGAATTAGCCAATAAACTTTACTTAGTTGGAAAGAATGCTTCTTTAACTATAGTGAAAGTGAGATTGCTAACAAGTGTTTTTAAAAGAAAAAATAAGGAGTCCAACAGATTTTAGAGGAAATGGAGTAGGGAATCTAGAGGTGGAAAAAAATGAGAGGAAGAATTCCTATAACAAAAAAGAATAACGGATTCTAAAAGAAATGGAGCAAGGAACTGTAGGAATGTGAAAATGAGAATATGAATATATAATTGAAGAAGAAAGAAATATATATATATATATATATATATATATATATATATATATATATATATATATATATATATATATAAAGAAGAATGGAAGGAAGTTTATGAAAACTCTTTAAATAAAAGATTTAGTTTTAGTGCTTATAGCTAAGTTAAGTGAAGTATATCTTTTTATTCCAACAAATGAATATGAAATGATGATTATTGGTCAATAAAAGTTTCTAACAACTTTGATTATGTCATTATGGAGATCTTTTACGAATTATTTGAAAATATGATTGATTTAGTGATTTTTGTATCTTGAAATTCTTCATTAGTTATTGTAAGCTTGATGTTTGTTAGTGGAGAATGAGAACATCTATCTAGTGCCTTGACTTTGTTGATTGGTTTAACTTTGAATTCTAAGATGTATTGCATAATTAAGAGGTCAAATTATCAAATAGAGGGGGTTGTTCTTTAATTCTTTCTATTTTATCGTGATTCTTATTGGTAATATATTTCTATTTAAAGATCATTTCTATTTAAGAATAAGACTTTAATTACGAAATCAAAACAAGGAAAGAAAGAGAATATGATTAAGAGTATTTCTTTCATTGGAATAGCAAAGTGTTAAGTTTGAGGGTATTTGATAAGTCAATAATTAGACATATTTTATATTATATTTTAAGAAGATTTTAGATGTAAAAGACTATATTATATCGGGTTTTCTCTTGTTTCTATTATTTCAGATAATACAAGGAAAATATGAAGAAATTGACTAAAAAGGGAAGATTATGAAGGAATTAACCATGTGGAAAGAGTATACAAAGAATCATCAACAACTTAAAGAAAAAAGTGAATTTAAAAGTCAATGATTCCTGACTGATTCCTATGTACCAAAAATCGCTATTCAGATCAGTGGAGTAGTGTGACTATTTTTCCAAGGATTTTCTCACCGATTCCACTTAAACCAGAATCGCTGAGGAATTCTGGGTTCGATTTCGAAGATTTTAGATGACAACGAGAGGTTCGAGTTAGTTCGAGATGTTTAATATCTAGAATAATATAAATATTACCCTAGGGTTATGAAATCAGTTGCTCTTGAGTACTTAGATTAATATTTCATTGCCCTATAAGCCATTGTTTATTTTCATAGTTTATTGCTTTATTTATTCATTGATTTTTGAGAAAAATAGAAAATTTAAAGTATTTATTCTAGAGGTATTTATCTATTTTTTTATTTATATTATTGCCATGTTATTTATACTTATAAGTGAGTAGTTAGTTGATCTAAACAAAGTCTAAACATGAACTAGATCTATTTTCAATGTAGTTATGATGAGATGAATGTGTTTAATGCTTTAAACCAATCATGTTATTATCTACCAATTTTAATCAGGAACTTTGTATTCCATGCATAGTCTAGAATGTATATTGTGATATTTGGACTCATTATCTAGTATAAAGTACTAACTAGGATTGTTTGAAATGTGTTATCGTTTAGATGTCTTAGGTGAATTTGATATCAAAATCAGATATTGAAGTGGCTTTTTGAAGAGATTAGATTTAGTAGTTTGAAGTTCTTGTAAAGTGTAATGTGGTTTTATTGCGTGAAGTTAATGTCTTCGTATATTCGAAAAGGTTAGCTCAATAAAATTAGAATCGGTATAAGAAGAACAAATGTTGCCTAAAGGTTATTTACTTACTTATGATTAGAGTTTAATGATTTTTGATACTTTATAAAATATGCTCATAACTATTTATTGAAGTAACAAGTTTGGACTACAAAATGGATTGATGTCTCATAGCTTTGGATATTTGTTTAAATATTTATATATATTATTGAATTGATTTGATTGATAGTGAATATGAATTTTGTTAGTTAAATTAGTATAATTAGATTAGTTATTATTATATTATAGATTGAATTAGTGAGTTCAATTGCTGATTTAATTAAGTTAAAGTAAAAATAATAATAAAAACCATTAAAAGCCCTTTTTCCTAGATAAGTTTGATAAATCCTTGCATAGATGATTCCTACTTACTATACAACAAAATATCAATAGCATAATAAAGGAGGGAGATTAATTGTTCATGCTTGACACGTGTCATCACCTCTTTTATTTGATTTTGTTGCACCAACAAACACTCATCGTATAGATGATTGGCCTAATTGCAAAAAACATAAATTTACTTTGGACTTATCTCTCTTTTAATAATAATTCAACTATACATTTTAGCTCATAAAATATATCATCTTATGTCTTGATTATGCTCCTATAGATTTCATAAGAATGATTTTCCATAATTTGTTTCTCGCAATAATGTTTTGAATGTTTTGCCTTTTTGGTAATAATGTCTCTTGCTAATGTTGGTGTTATGTCGAAGAAAGATCCTCCACATATCATATCTAGGAATATTTATTCAAAATTTTTTTATCTTTTATAAAGATATTCAAATAAAGTTTTCTCTATATTTCCGTGTTGTGGACATAATGATATTAATCTTTGATATCTACCCCAAAACTTACCAAAAGTCTCCTCGGTTTCCATCCTAGCATTGCTAATTTATTTTCTATCCAAACTAATTTACATGCTGGAAAATATCGATCTAAGAAAGTTTCTAACATTTTGGACCATGTGGTTATGAAATTTTTAGAGAGATATAATAACCAATCTTGAGCTTGAACTCGCAGGGAAGAAGGGAAAGTTTCATCGGTTTCCATCCTACCATTACTAATTTGTTTTCTATCTTAGATCATTAGCAACTAATCATAAGTAAGTAAATAGCCTTTAGCCAGCCATTAGTCTTCATTCTACCAGTGGAAAAGCCACGTTCTAATTTTATTGAGTGAACCCCTTTGAATACACAAAAAATTAACTTCGTGCTATAAAAATGCATTACATTTTGTGAAAACTTCAAACTACTAATCTAACATCTTCGGAAAGCCACTTCAACGTTAGAGTTAGATCTCAAATTCACCTAGGACATCTAAATGGTATTACTTTTCAAACAATCCTAGTTACTATTTTAAATTAGATAATGAATAAAAAATTCACAATACATATTGGCTACTATGCACATTACACTTAGATTTAAGATTGTAATCCATAAATAACAATATATAAAATTAGTGAATAAAAAATTACAATTGGTTTAAAGCATTAAGCACACAATCTTCATATTATGACTACATTGCAAAATGGATCTAGTTTATGTTTTTAGTTTGTTTAGATTAACTAACAACTCCATGATGATAGTAAATAACACCATAATAGAATAATTGAAACACGTAATTAAAAATACCTTATCGAAAGCATGAATCTTCCAATCTTCTCTAAAGGCAAATAAAAACAATAATAAATGACCTCTAAACTAAAGCAAAAAGTGAAAACCTATCAAAAGGCTCCTAGTTTTATAGTTTATGGTTAACATTTATAATATTTTAGGTAATACATATCTCAAACCTGTTCAAAATCCTTGTTGTATTTTGAAATCCATGAAACCGACACCAGCGATTATTTAGTGATTCACTTTTAAGTAGAATCAAATGGAAAATCTTTAGAAAAATATTCTCAGTGTTCCACTTATCTAAGTACTGATTCTTTTTTATATAGGAATCGATCAAGAATCGTTGAGCTAGATTTTCAGTTCTTCCTTGATAAGTTGATGGTTGTTCTTTGTGTAATCTTTACCCTTGGTCAATTCCTCCATAATCTTCCCTTTTTACTCTATTTCTTAATATATTTGAATTATCACTTGAAATATCAAAAAAGGGAAAACCCCATGTAATACAATTAAAATCATCCTGAATGTACTATAAACATTTCTAATTATTGACTCATCATTCAATATGATTGGAATGGTTTTTAAATATAGTTTTTAAATAAAAAAACGAGTGTCTTAATGAGCTAAAATGGGTTTAAGCACTATCTGGCCATCGAATGATGCTAAAATTGGGCCAAATTCTCATATCGTATATTTATTTTATAGTGTCATTGTCCTCCAAGTTTTGTGCTTTTTCGAGTTATTTTGAATGGTTTTCCAAATAGATCTTAAAATAGGTGAAATGTACTTAAGAAACAATTGATGTTGGAATTGAACCAAGCGTTTCATAATATTTTATTGGATCATAGTGAAGTTTTCCACCGAGTTTCGTATTTTTTCGACATGTCTAACTTAGTTTTCAAGTCGCTTTTCAACTAAGAATTCAATATTTAAAAGTAAGGACATTGAATTTCACTTAAAGTTGCAAATTGGGTTTTCAAAATTTTAAATGAGACTTTTTCAATCAAGAACCTTGGTTTCAAGTGTTTGTCTACACGGAACCAACCATGAGAGTTTTGGAATTTTTTTTTATTTTTAAGCCATTTTTCAAGTTGAAGGAAAAATAACTTTCAAATATTTGTTTTGAAGTCCCTAGGGGACTATTTTGCAAACTAGTGTTGTACACTCATTTGAAATGATTTATAATGATCTTAATTAGTTCAAGAACATCAAAAAGTAATAGATAAAGTATGCTGGAGAATATTAAGTAAGTCCGAACATTTTTTTCCAAGCTAAGTGCCTAATGAGGGCTTGAAATGAATAAAATGACCCATAAGACACCAAATTGACTTGGAATGATTTTTAAGACTCTTCGTGGGATTGCTTAGTACCAATATGTCGAGTTACATTTCTTACACAATAAAAACCCTTAGTAGCCTAATACCAAGAGCAAAATGTGTGTTAAGTTATAAATAGTCAAATTAGATTACAATTGAACTATTTTAGAAACAATGATGGTAAATGCAAATTAATGAATCCGACAAATATATAATCGATCAAATGGGACACCAGGTACCTAACAAGTTAGAGACGGTTGTTTGGGGTTGATTGGGGCACGTGTTAGCAGCTGCAAGGGTATATTTTTCACGTAGTTTGAGGTAAGTAAACTAACAAGGATCTCCATAGTAATTCATTTTTTGTTTCTTTATTCTTATATTTTGAATTAGCCAATCCTTGAACTTCCATTCCTATTATGAGTGTCAAAGGGAAAAATGAGTCAAGAATGTGTCTCCGGGGTGTGGTTGCTGACTTGCAATGGGGACCACAACCCTAATTCACTAGATTTTTTCAGAATGAGATGTGTTTTATTTTTGGCACCCTCATTGTTGATGTCTAAGTTCAATAGGCATTGTCGCATCCTAAGACCGCATCAGCCTAGCATTTCTGCGACTCTATGACCCCGACCTTGTGTCACCTGCACTCAGTGGTTTGGACTACTTAGGCACCTATCTTTTCAGTTTCATTCACAATCATTTCTTGTAGTTTACATTCTTCCAGTCTTATTGTTGTGCACTTTATATTTACTTATATTTATTTACTGCTAGCATGATTCTCGTACTATTTTATATTACTCATGCATTACTTTTGATATCATTCTATTTTTACTCATTGGAATTGACCCCCCTTGGTGACAATTGCAAATCCGCAAGTGAGGATGGGCAAGGTGTCGATGATTGGTGACATAATTTGAGACATCAGAGCGGCCCTCCCCTTCTAACTCTGGTAGGTTCATCCTTTGTTTGTATTTACATATTACGCAATTTTGTACACCTAGGATACATTATGTAATGGCCTTAAAAAAATTTAATTTGTGGATGGCGATGTGTAATACTTATTTATACTTGATAAATGATTATTTAGAATTATATATAGTATAAGTTTAGTATTCTATTTAGTGTAAATATCTAAGAATGAACTTAAATTGATGGTATTTATGTATTTTCAGCTATATAAGGTATAAAGGAGGCAAATGAGTGAATTCGTGAAGAAATGAGGCTAAAAAGTACAAAAGTCAGGTTGGTGTCATGGCTAAGATAGTTGGCGCCATGGGAAGAAGGCTAAACATATTAGGGACAACATGGAAGACCAAGAAGAGAAGAAAAGGAGGTCAGGAAAGCCCGCGTAGTGGCGGCGACATGGGTAATAAGGGACGACACCGAGTCTACTGAATGGGAGAAAAGCACACAAAGTGGTCGAAGCTATCACGGCATCGTGGCATTATACACACAACACCAAACTACTTATAGATATTGCAGATATTAAAAGAAATAGAAAAGTAGAGTTCTATTTCCTGTAGAATTGTCCACTAGGGTTTCTAAAGTATCTTAAGAGTATAAATAGGTATTAGAATGTGGTAAACATATACATTATTACTATTACTATAGAGAGCAACTAATTAGCAAACGTTTACTTTATTCTATAGTATTAAGAAGATTTGTGGAAATAAGACATTGAAGACTCACATGTGGTTGTTCCAAATTTCTTTCATTGATTTAATTCAAGTTATTCGTTCAATCTTTAAGTGAAATAAACAACTTGATCACTTGTTTGTTTATATTATGTTTTAGAAGTTATCGAGGCCATTGAAGCTTTTAAGTCGGATATGGACAATACAACTGTAAAATACATAACATTGTTAGATAGTTATTGATTAGAGAGACATATATATTAAAATTAATTGTTTATGAATTTAATGATTTGGAACTTAAAGTAATGTGGATCTTACATTATTAACACCGATAGGTCGAGTTCTAGTTTTCACATTAGAATCTTTTTCATCACGATAGTCGGTTGAAGTCGATTTGAAGGAAATTTGTTTGTTCCAATTAGGCTATGTAAACACATAATAAAGATGAGAAAGCGAGTTGAAAAGCATAATTATTCATTACTTAGGTGAAGTTGTGAACTAAGATATTATTAATATAAGAGTTTAAAAGTATTTACTTTGTTTTGTTAAAATAAAGTAGTATAGTTTAAAACAAAATTAAAAAAGATTTCCATAGCAATATAGTAATTCTAAGTAATATTAAGTGAAATACACCTTCTCTATGGACGATATCCGTAATCAATGTAAGTTTGCCACATTAATATTATAATCAAGCCATTATACTTGCAGCCATAATCAAGTTTCAGTTGCCGTTACCTGGGATAGGTAGCCACTTTACCTTATTTAGTTTGCAAAATAGTTAAGTTTTATTTTTAAGTAATTTACATTCAAGTTTATAAAAACAAAAAGAAAAAAGTTTTTAAGTTTCAAGTTTGACAATCTGTGCTTAATATTTTATAGTTTTTTTTCAAATAGAATTAATGCATGCATAACAAAGTAGAGAAGGACTTGGTGCTTTACAAACTTGAGATTGACAAAACCGACAAAGGAAAGAAAAAGAAAGTAATAAATATGGTGGAGGATCAAGCACAAAACCAATAACAAGGCCAAGGTAATAACCAATTCGCAGGTGATCTAGCAGTGTAAGATAGAGGGCATGGACAAAGATATCTTCGTGACTACTTCAAACAAGATGTTCAAAGACTTACAACAGACTTATAAGGCTTTGAGCCAACACAATAGAGTTTGAACTGAGGCCATCTCTAACCAACATGATGTAAAATAGCTTGTTCAATGGGCTAGCGAATAAAGATCAAGTTGTATATGTAGAAAATTTCGTAGAGAAGCGCGACACTGTACACATTACCAGAGTTGCAAATGAGGTGATCAGGACGAGACTTTTCTCATTCTCATTAGGTGGAAAAAAATCTTAGTTCAAAGGTTTCTAGACCAGTTCTTTCCCCCCCGGTAAAGGTCAGTGAAAGGAAATTGGAAATCAATCAACTCAAGTAGGAAGATGCTAAGTCTCTAGGTGAGGCTAGGTAAATTCTTAAGGAGATACTATGGAGATGTCCATGGATACGTGAAATAAGCAAAACTATAAATTTTTTACAGTGGAATGAATCACAACATCAGAACCCTAATAGATATTGCAGCAGGTGGTTCTTTACTAACCAAGGATAAGGACGGAGCATTTGATCTCTTGGATTTAATGTCTCATAACTTTATGGTCGATACTCGTTCCACAATGAGGAAACCAACAGGCATATATGAGATTGATTTGAAAGGTGCAATCGCGACACAACTATCTAACTTGAGCAATCAAATGTCCAAACTTTGAATGTCACAACAAAGTCCAAAAGTGCAATCTGTACCACAACTCATTAACCACCAAGTTATGGTGGTTAATCGAATGGACGTGTAGCAAGGAATGGAGCTTGAGGAGATAAACTTCATGAATTACTAGAGCTATGGAAACAACTTCAGGCCAAGAGGAATGGCTCCTCAATTTTTTATTAAGGATATAACAACCCCAACTTCTTATACAGAAATCTCGATAATGCACTAAAGTTACCTCAAAGTTTTGATCAACAAGTCCAATAAGGGAAGTTAGGGCTGAGCTGAGAGAAGACTTTATCGAATTCAAATGAGAAACTCTTGCACGCTGTGAAAAGCAAGAGAAAGAGAAGAAAAATGTGAAGCAATCGATGAAGAGAATTGACGATGAGAAATCACAATCCATCAAGAACTTGGAAATACAGATTGATCAGTTAGCCATTGCTTTGAATTCAAGGAAGGAAGAGCAATTTCTAAGTAACACTATGACAAATCTCAAGGAGAATATTAGTACTATTCATATGATGAGCACCATGGCAATGAATGAGCCAATACGAGAGCAATTGATGTACAAGCTTGAAAGAGTCAACATTTTGGCTATGAAGAAATGTGAAGTGATCCATGATAACAGAATGGAAAGTAGGGTAAGATGAACTTGAAGGATTCAAGCAACAAAAGATCAATGCCTTGAAGAATAAAAAGAATGGGAAAATGCAATGGAGAGCTAAGAAGCAAGATGAAGAACGTTATGAATAAGCACCAAAAACATAGTATCAAGGTGGTTCCAAAGAAACCGAAATCAATGTTCAAGATCACACCAAGACTTCAACCAATCAAAAAGGGAGATCCTAGAGTTATATGCATACATTAATTATTGATGGGCATTGATTTAGAAACATCATGTGTGACATGGGAGACTTAGTCAATGTCATGCCAATAAATAACATGTTACAAGCCGATTTGAAGATCAATTGTCTTAATACAATGGAGTGGCACGTAGTTGATGGTAAATTGGTACCAACAATAAGGATAGTCTTCAATGTACATGTGAAAATGGAAAGATTCACGTTCATCGTGGGTTTTGAGATTATGGATCAAGACATGGAAGATGATTTTATGTATGATACTTGGGTGGCCACTTTTGAACACTGTCGATGCGATCTTGCACACGTGCAAGAAAATGATCACAATGAGTATATAGGAGGATGATGATGCTGAGAAAATTTTCTTTGTTGAAAGACTAGAAGTACATCTGAATGGGAGAGATATCATTATCTCCAACCTACAATTGGAGTATACTGATTTAAACTTAAACTAAATGAACCAAAAAGCTTCGAGCTAATGACTTTAAACTAAGCGCTACTAGGAGGCAGCCCAAAGGTTTTTAAATTTCAAATATTTAAATATTAGTCAAGTAGTTATTTAGTTCTTTTAGTAGTACAATCCAAACGTTTTAGTTTTCTAACTTTTAAAAATTTGTGTTAAATGTGTAGGAGAGACCATTTGCTGGGTGATGATTCAATGGAATGGAAATGTCTTGACTAACTCAGTAAATAGCATAAAAGAGCGAATGAGTTCAAGTTGTAAAGGTCATGTACATGGGCGAATCACTAGTAAGTTTTTTATGGAATTTCTTATATATAAGGATTTCATACTATTTACGATACCTTGTGTAGTAATGCACAAAGCGGAAAAAGCGCCAAATAGGGGATTAATGAAAAATATATGCAAAATAATATGGATATACTGGTCAACACCGTGTGTGTAAACACACTGTGTTATGGCATTAAGGGACAACACTAATAAGGCACTGAGCTGAGAGCAAGATAGGCTCGCGGCAGACTTGATGTTGTCACGGCATAGTCACGGTGTCGTGCCCTGTAAGGTATGGCACCAACATCGATGAGAGGGGTTTTTAACCCCATTTTAGTAACGTCTTCAAACTTGAAACTAAATCCATACACCACTAACCAAGAATACATACCTCTCGAACCTAAGTTTGATCAATTTTAAGAGAGAAAGGAGTGCTCCTAGTGATTTAGAGTGAAAAGTGAGATTGCTTTGTAGATTTGCACAAAGAGGAAAGCTATGACATTGATTTGGAGAAAAGATTCAAGTGAGCACTAATGGTTTGAGTTTGTGAGCAAAGATAGAGGGATTGTATTGATAGACGCTAGGAGGAGTATTCTACACTAGAAAGTAGTCCAACATCGAGGTAAATGGGAAGAAAAGGAAACTAAATAAGTTATTTTTGAAATATTGACTCTAAAACACTTAATTGAATGTAAATTGATACCTAATGCATAGGGAACCACTTTCGAGTGTTGGGTGCACATTACGAGGTATAAGTAAGCCATTTTGGAGCTGCTTTGGTGGCATTTCAAAGCGATACAAGTACGTAAATTAGTTGGGGCCTAAACATGATTCCATAAGTATTTTTATTAGTTAACTATCTCTCGTTGTGTTGTATCGCTAGTGAATTGAATCAATTGAGATGTTCTTTTTATATATGATTATAATATCCTTGTTAAATTATTCTTTGTGCATTCTTTGGACTTCATAATGAGTGGCTTAGGGTCTAAGTGGCTGAAATGGTACTTACGCGTGCAGTCGAAATGCTTTGTGATATTTTCCTTAATCGTAACTACACGGACGGTTGGACTTACATGAGCCCATAGTTTAGGATTTGGAAGTCAAGCTGGTAGAAGTGGTTGCAGCCTACTATAGTTTATAGACATTATTTAATCTTTCTATCAAGTTACTTAGCTTAGTCCACCGACCGTCTTGAAAGTTGAGCTATGGTACTTTATTGCACCTGATGGGCTTGTAGCACTTTGATGCCTTCACTTTGTGACCTCGACAATGAGTTATTCGTTGATATCTCTATTGAAAATCATGCTTTATTTCTTATTTTCGTGGTAATTCATGCATGATCATTCAACTAACCATTTACTTGACATCTGAAATACTGTTAAGGCTCATCTAGCTTTTCTCACTAGAATCGTCTCTATTTTAGTGATAGTTGCACATCCCTCTAGTAGCAAGGCCAAGGAATCAGTACTTGACAACTCCCTCTAAGCTTCCCTTATAGACGGATTCTACTTTTGCTACTCGTAAGTATATTTTGTGTAGATGTGTATGTATCGCTTGGGTTTAAAATGGTTAATGGATTGAGCAAACACTTAGAAAATTGTATATGCCATTTCCCTCATTTTTGTCACCTAATGTGGATGAGATCTACCTAGAAAGGTTTCCACACATAGGTTTATCCTATCATCATGTTCAATTAGATTATTATCGCTTTAATTCTTTCATTTTCCATTGCATAATTCATTAAGTTTTGTTAAACTTAAAAATAACTCTAGTAAGCGACTAAACGGTAAATAAAAAGGTAAAAAATGATGTCTAGGCTTGCATTGGCTCCCCGGGGGTTAAGAGAGGTCCACATAGGTCTAGGCTATGGGGTGCCTAATTTGTTGGGATTAGGGCCATCACAGTTGGTATTATAGAGCAAGGTTTCTACCAAAACTCTAGATAAGCCACAAACTAACTAAAATACAAATAGACTTATATAGTTAAAATACCAATGAACTTAGTGTGGAACCCTATGATCATGTCTTATAAAGGAAATAAGGTGAGTTGGGGAAACTTTAAACTAGAAATTATACATGTTACTTGTTTATATGTATTTTATATATAACAATAGCTACAAAAGCATATCAAGACTCGTAATCTACATTTCCAGATCGTAATTGTCAATTAGGTAGACCCCGGTGATCGGAGTGGAGCTAGAGGTCCTCACTTTGTCGATGTGGCAGAGTTTCAAACTTTGACAAGGAGGGTTAGGCCTCAAGACCGCTATTTACATAATATCTTAACCATTCTTAGAGGAGTAATGACATTATTACTATCATCTTCTACTCCCGCAATTGCTCCAACTTAGGATATGAGTACGCCTACGCTTCAAACCGGTCCCGCTATTTTTATAATTGACTAGGCACCAACTATCGATGTGTTTTTCGTACTTCTAACAGTAGAAGTGCTCTCTCCGATAGATGTTATCTTTCTTATGACAATAGGGGTTATTTTGGCAAAGGAGTATGAGAAGTTTAGACCCAAGCGATTCCATGGCAAGCCGGACTTCAATGAGGCAAAGAGATTGATCAAAAGTTATAATAAGATAAAGAGAATTTGGAGGATTGATGATAGTAGGAAGTTTGAGTTATAAGCGTTTTCATTTCAAGGCGATGTTGACACTATTGAGATTTGGGGTTCATATGCAACGAAAATTACAAACACAATTTTGACAAAAACCTCAACAGGATCTGAATCTAATTTCATTAAAAACGTTTAAACCATGAAGACTTAATCATACATTAGTCGCAATATACCATTCTGAAGGTTGATCGATCTCTAAGGCGCTACCAACGATGAACGCCCTCTACCATTAGTCCACACACGAATGGCGGCTGAGATTCGAAGTGCCAGCTTATAGAGAATACCAAACCTTTTTATTTCTCTCCGAAATGATCTAGAGCGTACCAAAAAACCCTAATTCATTTTTTAAATGAAAATAGAGTTTTGGCCTTTAATCTTTCATACGTGTCTTCTAACTTAAAGTTTTTATTTATACAACCCTTGTATATAGATGGTTAAGTAAATTACACATATACCCCTACTTAAAGAAGTATAAGTGTAATACACCACAAGGACATTTCTGTCATGAATTTTATAATATAAAATTCATTTTTCTGAACAATCTTAAAATCTCGCAAAGCCATTCTTAGTGTGCGACCTAATAGGCTCATACAACATTGGTAGTGTACCAAAACACATTTTGGTATACAAGTCATATGCGGCCTCTAGCAAGACATTATGACTACCCAAGTTGTACGAATATCGAATCGATAAAACCTAATCAATAGTGTACAAAACATCCTTTTGTCACATGATATCCTTTTGATCAAACATAAGACGTGGAATTGTCATCCAACATGTCCAATCGTACTAGTCTCGATCTCTTGGTAGACTGAAAACATCCAAGTGACATTGATCAATATTAAGTCACTTAGACTAGGCCTTTTAATAGTCTAACACATCGAGGGATCCACTGGATATCTCACTTTATATGTGAGGGATAAATTCTATCTCGGTCGCACAACTTCATCCCATTGCTCACATAGTAACCAATCACAACCTTTATAATCGTCCGGTTAAAGACAATGTTTGATTGTGTCAAATCACTGTGTTCCTAATGTTGAAGTCTCTGGTAATCTTAAGTTAGAGGACTGAAAAATATACCTATCAAGAGAAACAACTATGACTTAATCCATGTGATGTTCTTATAGCGGGTAAGTCCAGTACTTTGTTCCTTAACAAGTACTCGTGATCGTGATTCGTATCCCTATATGTATCATCATCATTTGATCATCAATCAAACTCACACTAGTTTTAATTTCCCAGTATAATGATCGACTAGGGACATTTAAGATATTTCTGTAAATACCCATGGATCTCATTATAATGTAAACATGCATATTAATTATAATAAACAACAAAATGAAATCCTATATTTTATTAACTAAAAGTATTCATAAAAAAATGTTAATTGGATCACCTAGGGCACATGCCCCAACATCTCCCACTTGCACTAGGGCTAATCATACTTGCATCTAATGCCTAATGATCTAATATGACCATCATGTTTTGCTTGTGGAATAGCTTTTGTTAATGGATCAACAACGTTGTCTTCAGTAGGTACTCTGCAAATCTTCACGTCTCCCCTCTCAATAATTTTTCTAATGAGATGAAATCGCCTGAGTTTATATTCGGATCTGAGGTGTGATCTAGGTTCCTTAGCATGTGTTATTGCCCCGTTATTGTCACAATATAAACAAGCAGGGTTAGCAATACTTGGAACCACACCTAGTTCAGAAATGAACTTTTTGATCTAAACTGCCTCCTTTCTTTGCATCGGATCTTTGCAATATACTCGGCTTTCTGTTGTAGAATGCCACAATCTCTTGCTTCGAACATTTCCAGCTTACTGCACCCCAAATTCAAAGTAAACATATATCCAGACTACGATCTAAAATCATCTATATCAGTTTGAAAACTTGCATCAGTGTAACCATTTACAACTAGATCATTTTCAAAACCTCCATAAACCAAGAACATTTCTTTAGTCCTTCTTAAGTATTTAAGAATGTTCTTTACTGCTATCCAAAGGACTCTCACCAGGATCTGCCTGATATCTGCTTGTAGTGCTCAAAGCATATGATACATCAGGTCGAGTGCTTAGCATGGCATACATGATAGATCCAATAGCTTATGCATATGGAATCATATTTATATGGTCTAGCTCATCATTGGTCTTAGGACATTGAATCTTACTGAGACTTGTGCCATGAGACATTGGCAACAATCCTCTTTTAGAGTCTTGGAAACTGAACCTATTAAGCACCTTGTCTATGTAAGCACTCTAACTTAGACCGATTAGCCTACTAGATCTATCCCTATAGATCCTTATTCCTAGAATATAGGCTGCATCTCCTAAGTCTTTCAATGAGAAACACTTCCCTAACCAAGACTTGACATTCTGCAATGTTGGGATGTCATTTCCAACGAGTAATATATCATCAACATACAGTACCGAAAAAACAAATACACTCCCACTGACCTTCTTGTATACACAAAGCTCATCTTCGTTCTTAATAAAACCAAAATCCTTGATTGCTTCATCAAAACAAAGATTCCAACTCCGAAAAGCTTGCTTTAATCCATAAATGGATCTTTGAAGCTTGCATACCTTTCTAGAATTCTCAGGATGTACAAAACCTTCGTGTTGTGTCATATATACGTCCTCAAGCAGCTTTACATTAAGAAATGTTGTTTTTACATCTGTTTGCCATATCTCATAGTCATAATATGCAGCAATGGCAATTAAAAATCTTATGGATTTAGGCATGGCTACCGATGAAAAAGTATCATCATAAGCAACACCTTGAGTCTGCCTGAAACCTTTTGCTACAAATCTTGCTTTAAAAGTATGCACCTTGCCATCCATGTCAGTTTTCTTCTTGAAAACCCATTTACATCCAATGGTCTTACCACCTTCAGGTAAATCAACCAAGTTCCAAACTTGGTTATCATACATGGATTGCATCTTAAAGTTCATGGCACTTAGCCATTTATCTGAGTGTGGTCCAGGCATAGCCTCCTGATAAGCAGAGGGCTCATTTTGATCCATAAACAACACATCACGACTATCTGTAATGAGAAATTTGAATCTCTCTGGCTCACGTCTTACCCTACTAGATTTACGTGGGCCTTGTGACACTTGTGGAGGTTCATCTAGTTAAGAACGTTGTTGAACTTCCAGTAGCGGTTCAGTGTTTATTTGTGATTCTTGAACTTCTTGAAGATTGAATTCTCTCCCACTAGTATCTTTTGAAATAAACTGCTTTTCCATAATGGCACCTTACCTAGCAATAAACACTTTGCTCTGAGTAGGAGTATAAAAGTAATATCCTTTTATTTCCTTAGGATACCCCACAAATAAACACTAGTAGGATTTAGGTGCCGGTTTTTCTGAGACTTGTGGCTTTACGTAAGCCTCACAACCCCATATCTCAAGGAAAAACAAACTAGGTCTCTTCTCGTACCATATCTCATATGGTTTTATCAACCGCTTTAGAAGGAACTCGATTTTGGGTGAAAGCTGCGGTTTGTAATACGTAACCCCAAAAGGATAATGGAAGATCAGCATGACTCATCATAGATCAAACCATATCTAATAAGGTTCAATTTCTCCTTTCAGAAACTCCATTCCATTGCGGAGTTGCTAGTGGAGTCAATTGGGAGACAATCCCACAGTTTCTAAGATGATCATCAAATTCTTGGCTTAAATATTCACCACCTCGATCTGATCGAAGTGTTTTGATATTTTTACCAAGTTGATTTTGCATTTCATTTTGAAACGTTCAAAAACTTTCAAGTGATTCAGCTTTATATTTCATAAGATATACATAACCATATCTACTGAAATCATCAGTAAATGTAACGAAGTACTGATAACCTCCTTTAGCCATTGTGTTTATAGGACCGCATACATCAGTATGTATTAGACCTAATAAATCACTTGCCCTTTCACTGTGTCCAATAAAGGGACTTTTAGTCATCTTGCCTGGTAAATAAGATACGCACGTTTCAAATGTTTCTAAATCAAATAAATCTAGAAGACCATCTTTTTGGAGCTTCGTTATGCGTTTCTCATTTATGTGCCCCAGACGACAATGCCAAAGATAGGTTTGATTTAAATCATTTGACTTGAATCTCTTTGTATTTATGTTAAAGACTCGAGTATCAGTGGACCTTTTCATGCTTAGAATATAAAGACCATCACACAAATCAACATTTGCATAGAATATGCCTTTACGAGAAATGGAGCATCTATTATTCGCAATAATAAAATCAAAACCATCCATATCTAAACATGAAACATAAATGATGTTTTTGTTCAAGGCAGGCATAAAATAATAATTATTTAAAGTTAAAATAAGTCCACTAGCTAATATTAAGTAATATGATCCAACAGCTAGGGTAACAACTCTTGCTCCATTCCTTACGTAGAGGATGACTTCTCCTTTCTTCAACTTTCTACTTCTAACGAGTCCCTTCACATTTATACAAATGTGAGATCCACATCCGGTATCTAATACCCAGGAATCACTAGTAGATAAATTAATTTCAATAACATAAATACCTGTAGTGGTAGTCGCACTACCATTTTTCTTCTTTAGATCTTCCAGATAAAGTTTGCAATTTCTGAACCAATGTCCAAGTGCATGGAAAAAATGAAAATTTCCTTCCTTTTCTTTTGGGTGTTTTGAAGTAGGAACAGGCTGAGGCTTGACTTGTTTCATAGGCTCTGCGACAGGTGCAGCAGCAACCTTGGCAACTTTAGCCTTACCTTTGCTTTCTTTTTCATTCCCTTTCTCTTTCGGATCATCAACACATTACTATAGGGTTTCTTGATATTTTGTTCAGCAATTTCGAGCATCAAATACAACTCTAAAATTGATTTCTCTAGATTATTCATATTGTAGTTCATCACAAATTGTGAGTAACTCTCCGATAATGAATTCAGGATCAAATCCGTTGCCAAATCTTAGCTTATGGGAAATCAGAGTCTATCAAGCTGGTCAACATAGCATCTACAAAAACAATTATGCAAAGTCTATTTTAGTATAGAGGAATAGACTCTCACTAAATTAACAACCCTCTAAAACATACTTTTTATTTAGGGGACTAAAATCCGTATTTCACCTAATTCTATGATAGCTATGGCATGAAACACAGAACTAGATTATTTAGGTAGGTAACGGTTACCAATTACATCTTATGTAATTTTAGATATTTTTATGAGATACGGAACATCTTATGTCTTAGCATGTTTTTTTATCACATCATGTGCCTAAAGCTCAAAACTATTTTGATAGCTTTATTAAGTCGGTCCATTTTAAACATTTAGGTAACTCTTACCCAACTTGTCTCACCAAGATAACATAATACACCCACCTATGGCTGAAAATATATTAGTGTGATCGAGGCCTTGACGAGTGTTTAAAATGGATGGCACGAGACTTAAAATTTAATAGAGGGATTTTATTCAGTTTTAGTGATTTTAGGTAAACAATGAAATATCATATATTTTATTGCTTTGTTCAATCACTAAACAATTTGGAAATTTTTATATTGTTCACTGATAAACGAATCTCCGTGCGCTAGGATTAGTTAGACGGCGGTCCCGCTGTTATACTATAGAAAATTATGTTTTTTGCAGATTCTATTATCCTAAATAAACCCCTTAATTTATCCAAAATCAAGTCAATTAAAAAATTTTAATTAACCTAGGCCCACATCTAACTAATCATCTTATCCTAATCCAATTAGGACTTAAGATATTTGAATCCTAGCATATCGCCAATAACAAAATTCTTGATATTTATCTCCTATCCAATAGTGATAACGAAATCGATTTTGCTAATATCCCCTAATCTAATTTGTTATCTATCTCTTATTAAATAGAAATTTCATAACATAATATATATATATACAAGATAAATAAATAATTTTGAAAAATATATATTTACAATTTCGGTCCTCATCCAAATAATCACAAACATGTAATTGAACCATGAACTACTATCCCAATCAAACATAATCATATTAGTTTTGAATTAATATTAAGACTTATACAATTTAATAAACTTAAAACAATGTAACCTAAATATGCATACTGAATTACAGAGATTTCATCCATGCATCAATACACGAAAAATAAAGATTATACCTAATGGTGCCATGGATCACAGAACACGAAATTCAATTCATTAAAATTATTCGAATTAACTTAACGTGGTTACTAGTATGTACGAAACTGATTTCAGCTAAATCACGAATATATTTATCATATACACAATTCATGATCATAAATCTCGCATAAAACTTATGTATATCACATATACATCAACTATTAATATGCTTTCAATCATATATCATGTATATATCAGAAGAAAACATGCAATGATTTTAATGGAATCGAACTCGAAAGCTCTGATACCACTGTTGAGTTTTGGGGTTCATACATAGAGGAAATTACGGAAACAATTTTGACAAAATCCCAACAGGATCTGAATCAAATTTCATTAAAAATGTTTAAACCATGAAAACTTAATCATACCTCGGTCGCAATACACATTTCTGAAGGTTGATCGATCTCTAAGGCATTATCAATGATGAATGCCCTCTACCAGCAGTTCACACATGAACGGCGGCCGAGATTCAAAGTGCTAGCTTAGAAAGAATACCAAACCTTTTGTTTCTCTACAAAAAGATTCAGAGCGTACCAGGAAACTATAATTCATTTTCGAAATGAAAATAGCGTTTCGGCCCTTACTCTTTCATACGTGTGTTCTAACTTAAAGCGTATATCTATACAACCCTTGTATATAGACGGTTAAGTAAATTACACATATACCCATACTTAAAGAAGTATAAGTGTAATACACCACAAGGACATTTCAGTCATGAATTTTATCATATAAAATTCATTTTTCTGAACCATCTTAAAATCTTGCAAAACTATTCTTAGTGTGCGACCCGATAGGCTCATACCATGTTGGCAGTGTACCAAAACACATTTTGGTATACAAGTAAGCGGCCTCTAGCAAGACATTATGACTACCCAAGTAGTACGAATATCAAATCGATACAACCTAATCAATAGTATATATAACATCCTTTTGTCACACGATATCCTTTTGATCAAACGTAAGCCATGGAATTGTCATCCAACATGTTCAACTGTACTAGTCTCGATCCCTAGGTAGACTGAAAACATCCAAGTGACATTGAACAATATCAATTCACTTAGACTAGGCCTTTTAACAGTTTAACACATCGAGGGATCCACTGGATATCTCTCTTTATATGAGTGGGACAAATTCTATCTCGTTACACAACTTCATCACATTGCTCATATAGTAACCAATCACAAACTTTATAATCGTCCGGTTAAATACAACGTTTGATTGTGTCAAATCACGGTGTTCCTAATGTTGAAGTCTCTTGTAATATCAAGTCCGAGGATTGAAAAATATACCTATCATGAGAAACAACTATGACTTAATCCATGTGATGTTCTCAAAGCGGGTCGATCTAGTACTTTGTTCCCTAAAAAGTACTCGTGATCTTAATTCGTATCACTATACGTATAATCATCATATGATCATCAATCAAGACTCACACTAGTCTTAATTCATTTTAGTTCCTAGTAAAATGATCGACTTGGGACATTTAAGATATTTCTGTAAATACCCATGGATCTCATTATAATGTAAACATGCAAATTAATTATAATAAACAGCAAATGAAATCCTATATTTTATTAACTAAAAGTATTCATAAAGACAGTTAATTGGTTCACCTAGGGCACATGCCCCAACATCTCCCACTTGCACTAGGGCTAATCATACTTGCATCTAATGCCTAATGATCTAATATGACCATCAGGTTTTGCTTGTGGAATAGTTTTTGTTAATGGATCCACAACGTTGTCTTCATTAGGTACTCTGCAAATCTTCACGTCTCCCCTCTCAATAATTTTTCTAATGAGATGAAATCGCCTGAGTATATATTCGGATCTGAGGTGTGATCTAGGTTCCTTAGCCTGTGCTATCGCCCCGTTATTGTCACAATATAAACAAATAGGGTTAGCAATACTTGGAACCACACCTAGTTCAGAAATGAACTTTTTGATCTATACTGCCTCCTTTGCCGCATCGGATGCTGCAAAATACTCAGCTTCTGTTGTAGAATCTGCCACAATCTCTTGCTTCGAACATTTCCAGCTTACTGCACCCAAATTCAAAGTAAACATATATCCAGACTACGATCTAAAATCATCTATATCAGTTTGAAAACTTGCATCAGTGTAACCATTTACAACTAGATCATTTTCAAGACCTCCATAAACCAAGAACATTTCTTTAGTCCTTCTTAAGTATTTAAGAATGTTCTTTACTGCTATCTAGTGACTCTCACCAGGATCGGACTGATATCTGCTTGTAGTGCTCAAAGCATATGATACATCAGGTCAAGTGCATAGCATGGCATACATGATAGATCCAATAGCTTATGCATATGGAATCTTTTTCATATGGTCTCGCTCATCATTGGTCTTAGGACATTGAATCTTACTGAGACTTATGCCATGAGACATTGGCAACAATCCTCTTTTAGAGTCTTGGAAACTGAACCTATTAAGCACCTTGTCTATGTAAGCACTCTAACTTAGACCGATTAGCCTATTAGATCTATCCCTATAGATCCTTATTCCTAGAATATAGGCTGCATCTCCTAAGTCTTTCAATGAGAAACACTTCCCTAACCAAGACTTGACATTCTGCAATGTTGGGATGTCATTTCAATTGAGTAATATATCATCAACATACAGTACCAAAAAAACAAATACACTCCCACTGACCTTCTTGTATACACAAATCTCATCTTCGTTCTTAATAAAACCAAAATCCTTGATTGCTTCATCAAAACGAAGATTCCAACTCCGAAAAGCTTGCTTTAATCCATAAATGGATCTTTGAAGCTTGCATACCTTTCTAGAATTCTCAGGATGTACAAAACCTTCGTGTTGTGTCATATATACGTCCTCAAGCAGCTTTACATTAAGATATGTTGTTTTTACATCTGTTTGCCATATCTCATAGTCATAATATGCAGCAATGGCAATTAAAAATCTTATGGATTTAGGCATGGCTACCGATGAAAAAGTATCATCATAATCAACACCTTGAGTCTGCCTGAAACCTTTTGCTACAAGTCTTGCTTTAAAAGTATGCACCTTGCCATCCATGTCAGTTTTCTTCTTGAAAGCCCATTTACATCCAATGGTCTTACCACCTTCAGGTAAATCAACCAAGTTCCAAACTTGGTTATCATATATGGATTGCATCTTAAAGTTCATGGCACTTAGCCATTTATCTGAGTGTGGTCCGGGCATAGCCTCCTGATAAGCAGAGGGCTCATTTTGATCCATAAACAACACATCACGACTATCTGTAATGAGAAATTTGAATCTCTCTGGCTCATGTCTTACACTACTAGATTTACGTGGGCCTTGTGACACTTGTGGAGGTTCATCTAGTTCAGAACGTTGTTGAACTTCCAGTAGCGGTTCAGTGTTTATTTGTGATTCTTGAACTTCTTGAAGATTGACTTTTCTCCCACTAGTATCTTTTGAAATAAACTGCTTTTCCATAATGGCACCTTACCTAGCAATAAACACTTTGCTCTGAGTAGGAGTATAAAAGTAATATCCTTTTATTTCCTTAGGATACCCACAAATAAACACTAGTAGGATTTAGGTGCCGGTTTTTCTGAGACTTGTGGCTTTACGTAAGCCTCACAACCCCATATCTCAAGGAAAAACAAACTAGGTCTCTTCCCGTACCATATCTCATATGGTTTTATCAACCGCTTTAGAAGGAAGTCGATTTTGGGTGAAAGCTGCGGTTTGTAATACGTAACCCCAAAAGGATAATGGAAGATCTGCATGACTCATAATAGATCAAACCATATCTAATAAGGTTCAATTTCTCTTTTAAGAAACTCCATTCCATTGCGGAGTTGCTAGTGGATTCAATTGGGAGACAATCCTATAGTTTCTAAGATGATAATCAAATTCTTGGCTTAAATATTCACCACCTCGATCTGATCGAAGTGTTTTGATATTTTTACCAAGGTTATTTTGCATTTCATTTTGAAACGTTCAAAAACTTTCACGTGATTCAGCTTTATGTTTCATAAGATATACATAACCATATCTACTGAAATCATCAGTAAATGTAACGAAGTACTGATAACCTCCTCTAGCCATTGTGTTTATAGGACCGCATACATCAGTATGTATTAGACCTAATAAATCACTTGCCCTTTCACTGTGTCCAATAAAGGGACTTTTAGTCATCTTGCCTGGTAAATAAGATACGCACGTTTCAAATGTTTCTAAATCAAATAAATCTAGAAGTCCATCTTTTTGGAGCTTCGTTATGCGTTTCTCATTTATGTGCCCCAGACGACAATGCCAAAGATAGGTTTGATTTAAATCATTTGACTTGAATCTCTTTGTATTTATGTTAAAGACTGGAGTATCAGTGGACCTTTTCATGCTTAGAATATAAAGACCATCAAACAAATCAACATTTGCATAGAATATGCCTTTAAGAGAAATGGAGCATCTATTATTCGCAATAATAAAATCAAAACCATCCATATCTAAACATGAAACATAAATGATGTTTTTGCTCAAGGCAGGCATAAAATAATAATTATTTAAAGTTAAAATAAGTCCACTAGCTAATATTAAGTAATATGATCCTACAGCTAGGGTAACAACTCTTGCTCCATTCCTTACGTAGAGGATGACTTCTCCTTTCTTCAACTTTCTACTTCTAATGAGTCCCTTCACATTTATACAAATGTGAGATCCACATCCGGTATCTAATACCCAGGAATCACTAGTAGATAAATTAATTTCAATAACATAAATACCTGTAGTGGTAGTCGCACTACCATTTTTCTTTTTAGATCTTCCAGATAAAGTTTGCAATTTCTGAACCAATGTCCAGGTGCGTGGCAAAAATGAAAATTTCCTTCCTTTTCTTTTGGGTGTTTTGAAGTAGGAACAGGCTGAGGCTTGACTTGTTTCATAGGCTTTGCGACAGGTGCAGCAGCAACCTTGGCAACTTTAGCCTTGCCTTTGCTTTCTTTTTCATTCCCTTTCTCTTTCGGGTCATCAACACATTACTATAGGGTTTCTTGATATTTTGTTCAGCAATTTCGAGCATCAAATACAACTCTAAAATTGATTTCTCTAGATTATTCATATTGTAGTTCATCACAAATTGTGAGTAACTCTCCGATAATGAATTCAGGATCAAATATGTTGCCAACTCTTAGCTTATGGGAAATCAGTCTATCAAGCTGGTCAACATAGCATCTACAAAAACTATTATGCAAAGTCTATTTTAGTATAGAGGAATAGACTCTCACTAAATTAACAACCCTCCTAAAACATACTTTTTATTTAGGGGACTAAAATTCGTATTTCACCTAATTCTATGATAGCTATGGCATGAAACACAGAACTAGATTATTTAGGTAGGTAACAGTTACCAATTACATCTTATGTAATTTTAGATACTTTTATGAGATACGGAACATCTTATGTCTTAGCATGTTTTTTTATCTCATCATGTGCCTAAAGCTCAAAACTATTTTGATAGCTTTATTAAGTCGGACCATTTTAAACATTTAGGTAACTCTTACCTAACTTGTCTCACCAAGATAACATAATACACCCAGCTATGGCTGAAAATATATTAGTGTGATCGAGGCCTTGACGAGTGTTCAAAATGGATGGCACGAGACTTAAAATTTAATAGAGGGATTTTATTCAGTTTTAGTGATTTTAGGTAAACAATGAAATATCATATATTTTATTGCTTTGTTCAATCACTAAACAATTTGGAAATTTTTATATTGTTCACTGATAAACGAATCTCCGTGCTCTAGGATTAGTTAGACGGCGGTCCCGCTTGCCGGTCAGCGGGCATGGTTCTACTATAGAAAATTATGTTTTTTGCAGGTATACATTTCTGAAGGTTGATCGATCTCTAAGGCATTATCAATGATGAATGCCCTCTACCAGCAGTTCACACATGAACGGCGTCCGAGATTCAAAGTGCTAGCTTTGAAAGAATACCAAACCTTTTATTTCTCTACAAAAAGATTCGGAGCGTACCAAGAAACTCTAATTCATTTCCGAAATGAAAATAGTGTTTCGGCCCTTAATCTTTCATACGTGTGTTCTAACTTAAAGCGTATATCTATACAACCCTTGTATATAGACGGTTAAGTAAATTACACATATACCCATACTTAAAGAAGTATAAGTGTAATACACCACAAGGACATTTCTGTCATGAATTTTATCATATAAAATTCATTTTTCTGAACCATCTTAAAATCTCGCAAAACTATTCTTAGTGTGCGACCCGATAGGCTCATACAATGTTGGCAGTGTACCAAAACACATTTTGGTATACAAGTAAGCGGCCTCTAGCAAGACATTATGACTACCCAAGTAGTACGAATATCAAATCGATACAACCTAATCAATAGTATATATAACATCCTTTTGTCACACAATATCCTTTTGATCAAACATAAGCCATGGAATTGTCATCCAACATGCTCAACTGTACTAGTCTCGATCCCTAGGTAGACTGAAAACATCCAAGTGACATTGAACAATATCAATTCACTTAGACTAGGCCTTTTAACAGTTTAACACATCGAGGGATCCACTGGATATCTCTCTTTATATGAGTGGGACAAATTCTATCTCGTTACACAACTTCATCACATTGCTCATATAGTAACCAATCACAAACTTTATAATCGTCCGGTTAAATACAACGTTTGATTGTGTCAAATCACTGTGTTCCTAATGTTGAAGTCTCTTGTAATCTCAAGTTAGAGGATTGAAAAATATACCTATCATGAGAAACAACTATGACTTAATCCATGTGATGTTCTCAAAGCGGGTCGATCTAGTACTTTGTTCCCTAACAAGTGCTCGTGATCTTAATTCGTATCACTATACGTATAATCATCATATGATCATCAATCAAGACTCACACTAGTCTTTATTCATTTTAGTTCCCAGTAAAATGATCGACTTGGGACATTTAAGATATTTATGTAAATACCCATGGATCTTATTATAATGTAAACATGCAAATTAATTAATATAAACAACAAATGAAATCCTCTATTTAATTAAAAGTATTCAAAAAAATAGTTAATGGATTGACTTAGGGCACATGCCCCAAAAGACACATTGTGGACCAGTATAACAGCTACCCACATAAATTCCAAGACTTGGATTGACTTCAACAAGTATTTCAATGTGAACTACTATTTGCCATTAGTAATTATCTCCAAGAGAATAGATTTCATGAACAATAAGTAGGAGCGGGACGAATCAGTCATGCAATATACGAGTAGACATCAGCACCTTTTACAATTTGTCGGAGGCGTAGTAGATATTGACAGTGATCAAGTTCATTTTTCTATGAGAGATTATTGTCTAGTATCTGAAGGAGAATTTTGATTACTGAGCCTGAGATTCTACAGAGAGCCTATTACCATAGTCTCACTAGAGAGGTGTTCCTTTCTCCTCATCCTAGGGAGAGTTATGTCTTACAGGCGATCTAAGCAAAGATCGGGATGGGACAGGAAGAGAAAGAGAAAGAAGAATTAGGATTATGATTTTCGTGAGATTTAGAGCACAGTGTTTGTGGAACCATCGGTGCAACCACCACTTACTATAGCATTTCCACCTATTTTGATGCCAAGTTCTCTTAACCGACCACCTCAAATAATGTTGTCGATATAGTAGCAATCGTTGTAAGGCACCGAGAGTAGAGGTGGTGGTAAGGGTAGTAAAGTGTTTTATTGTTGTAGAAATCAGGACATTACAGAGACAGTTGTCCGTAGCTAGCGGTTGCACAGTAGAGCGTTGCTCAGCCACGACAAAGAGAGAGTTCTCATTGTTGCGGAGCCCAAACCAATAGCGACGTGTGACTATACCGCAGGCAAGCTTTGGTTTATATGTTGTAACATTAATGTGATCTATAAATCAAAATATTACAAGTATTCGTGTGAAAGGACATTTCACTACAAGTGATCTAGCCTCCATGACTACACTGAACTATTAGTTGAGTGACTTAGTCAAACCCATACCTCGTATTATCGGTCACGCGACCTTTGAGTTTGTAGTATGAGACTATCAATCAAGTGACTTGACAAAGTCAACTATTCAGTTGTAAGTTAAAAGTGTTAGTTAAGCGACCTTGGAAGTCCGCGGTTCATGTTATCAGTAAAGTGAATTTTTTATTCAATAATATGAAATTGTCACTCAAATGACTTGCCAAATTCTACAATTCAGATTAAAAAGATAAAACTTTTGGTTGAACAAAATATTTAAGTTCACAATTCATATTGTCAATTAAGTGGCTTTGTGATGCCACAGTATGACATTTCCAGTCAATTTACTTGACTAACTCTGCAGTTTACAATTGAAGTCAAACAATCAACTAAAGTGTTCTTAGTGAAAGTACAATTCAAGGTTATGAATTGAGCTATTAGGGGCATTTCTTTCTGAGTCCACAGCTTGACAAGGTTACTATAAATTATTTTGAAATGACTATAGGCCCACAGTTTAGGGAGATATCTGATCCCATTTAGTCGCATTTAGACGAGTCCATGTGGGTAGTCGCGAAGGGACCAATTAGCTAGCCTCCCATACTTTGTGTCTCTGGTGAGAAGTTGTCCGAGTTAAATATAATTTCAAGAATGAAACTCTTATTAGTTGGGAAGACAATAAGGGACCTACAAATATTTTATTCGTAGATGGTGATTTGTACTACTTAGTTATACTCATGTGTACAACTAACTTGTATTTATCACCTTTACTAGCGAGATACACCTCAAAATGCGTGCATTCTACCGATGATTCGGGTGTAACAAGTATAATAGCTCGCTTATACTAATAGTGTAACCAACTTACACCGACTATGAATATTTTTCTCAAGGAAAGGTGTATGCAATCACTAATTACTTAACGAAAATTACTTTATTGCTAAGGAAGTGCAATTGTTAGAATTTGTTTTGATTCTGAGAATAATTGGTTTTATGACTAAACTAAACTAATCTGTACTAACAAATAAATGCAACTTACATAAATTCTTATATTAAGACTATTTTAGTTCACAACTTCACCTAGGTAATAAAATGCAATGCTTTTCAACCACTTTGTTATCTTCATCATGTTGTGTGCAATGCCTTATTAGAATAGACAAATTTCCTTCAAATCAACTTTAACCCACTATCGTGATAGAAAAGATTCTAATAAGCATACCAGAACCCCACTTTAACCCATTGTCCATGTCCTGCTTAAAAGCTTCAATGGCCATGATAACTCCTAAAACTTAATATCAATAAACATGTGATCAAGATATCTATAGCATTATTCGTAGAATCAATTCAAATTCTAACAATTACACTTTTTATATTGAATTTATACAAATTCTAACCATTGCACTCTTTATATTCAATTTCTACTCATGTTCATAACTTAGCATTCATACCTTTGATCCATTGATCCATAAGATTAATAAACTACTCACACTTCTTTGAACAAACATGCACATTGTGGCATTCATTGAAATCAGAGATATGAAAGAAATACTTTAATATAATTATTAAACACAATACTAAAAACCATACATGAGTCTTCAATATCTTCTTTCCACAATCGTATTAATACTCAAGGATCAAGTAAACTTGTGCTAAAATATGTTAATGGTAACTAATCTATTGTATTTTATATGGTTACTAAGGTCTTCCATCTATTTATACTCCTTGATCATGTTTCTCAACAATTACCCTACTTTACAACTTAATATGAAATAAAACCCTTAACTTTCTATTTTCTTCTCTTCTTGCACCGTAACTTAACCCCTGATACTGTGTGTTTAATGCCATAGCGTCACAAATTTGCCTTCTTTTGTGTGTTTCTCCTCTATTCAGGGACCTTGGCATTATCACTATAGCCTCCATCACCGTTCCTTCACTCTCCACGGCGCCACACCTGCAAGCCTGGGCGCCAAGCTTCCTATCTCATTTTCTTCGCTTGTTTTCTCTCCTACTCTGTGCCTAGGTCCACAAAGTTGTACCTTATGCCCTCACAATGCCACATCTGCATGCCGCATCGTTGACCACAATTTGGTGTGTTTTAGCTCTATTTCTTCTCATTTTTGCCTGTTTCCATCCTTTATGCCTTACTTACCGAAAAAATGCATAAACACCATTAATTATAGCTCATTTAGGGATATTTATACTAAATATACTCTTACAATTACCCTATATATAAGTCTAAATAATCACTTATAAATACCCCCAAACTCAAGATTTTGTACATCCCGAGCAAAAATGTATTTTACTAAGTTTCCTAACTCTCATATTACTCTAGTTTTCATTCATTTTACATTTTTTATGGAGTATTCTTAATTTACTAAGTTTCAATTCAATAATCCACTCATGAATTTTTCTTTGGAAAAACTTATATTTTTCAAAGTATGTTGTTTAAACAATACATAAAACTCACTTTTGAAACACCAAAGTAGATCACAACCAAAACCATCCGTACTCACAAGTTTGTTTCACCTCGACACTCAAGTAGCAAGTGTACAATCTCATGATTTCTCATTAAGCTCTTGAATTCACAAATAAGCATACATCAAACTAATTTTTATAGACTCTAGCACTTCAAGAGTCTATAGGATTTAACATAGTTGGAAAGAAAACTCAAATACGCTACTAGCACTTGAGCAAAATCTTTTATTTGAAGAGTTTTATTTTAACTTTCGCATTATTTTCTATATTTTTATCTCTCTTTTCTTTTCTTTGTCTCATATTTATTTTATTTCATGGTCCCTACTCCCTTTTTTATGAACTCTATTTTTACTTGCTTTTTCTAACCATCGAGTTTTATGCTATAATTCCTGTACAACTTGTAGGACTCTATTTTTTAATTCTAAAACTCTTGTTAGTACATCTCACTTTCATTTAATTGAGCAAGTTAACTCCAACGTTACATTTAACATAACTATTTTGTCTCCTCTTTACACTAAGTCTTTATTTTCTTTTTATTATCAAGTAAGATTCACACTTATTATAGAATTCCTTGTAGATCTAATTTTTTCCACAAGAAGTGTTCTAGTATTCTCTTTGCTTTTGTGTCAAGTTCATGGTCTTCTCTAACTCTAGGTTTCTAATATGAAATCATCCCGTTGTTGTTACACTTTTTTAATTTTCTTCAAAAATAAAAAAGAAAACACTCTCTTAAGTTTCATATCAACAAGATACTTATATCTTACCCATTCTCAATTAAAGACATGAATACGTAAATGAACTACTTACTCATTATATATTACTATATATAACCTAATCTATATTACCTAAACATTCAAAACATAAAGTAAATGAGATAAATAATACACTACCATGCTTTCCTCTTTAACTGCTATGAAAATAAAACTTAAACGATCATACCTGCATTGTTTTTCCTTATTTCAACGTTTCTTACCACTTCCTATAGTGTAGTGTGGTGTTGATGCTGCCAAGCCTAAACTAAACCTGATCCTCTAGTTTAAAAATAAGTATGACATCATGAAAACACTGAAGCACAGAAATATATATAATGACACAAGATATATAAGCATAAACTAAACTAATAATGGAATTCAAACAACTAAAAAGTTAACTAAATATCCCAAATTTAAAATTAGATGGTATCAACGTATCTCTCAACTTCCTAAGTTTAGAGAAATCTTAAGTCACTGATATCAGGATTGCACATCATCACTATTTGCCTCATCAGCTCGACCATAGGATTGTGTCGATAGACGCTCCACCTTTCTACTCTGCACAACATCTGGATCAAACGCATAAGCTAGTGTTGCTGGAAAACCAAAAGACCTATCAGTAGGTCTTATCCGTCCGCTCCCCTCATACCTAGCTACGTCCTTTTGATGATCGATAAACAACATGAGGTTTTAATGCCCATTCCATCTATCTTGCTCATATCTTATCAGGACTTCACGATACTATGCCTTATCCTCCTAGTACTATCTCCTCATCTCGGAAATCCATAGCCTCTGTTGCCATGGAGTCAAGTACCCTAGTGGTGGTACTAGTGGTTGTGGTGGAGTACTTTGTGGAAAAGCCTCCATACCATCCAAGTCCTGCTCTCGAATCAATAGTTCTACAAACTTGTAGCCCTCAGTTAATCCATAATGTTGCTTATCCTCTTATCCATACCCTTCATCTTCTAGTTCCTATTCTAATTCTGATGTTTTTGCTGCATTATCCTCCTGTTGTTTAGCAAACAATACGACCTCAATTGTAGCTCCCTCAGCTATTTCCCTATCATCCTTGGAGTCTTGATAACTAGAAAGTGATTTCAGTGTGAGCATAAAAGCCTTATCCATTGTCGTTTGGGCCTCTGTATTAAATTATTCATCTCTAACTTGTCACACTCCAACCTTCAAGCCAAACAGTGATCAATATAGGAAACAACAATTTGTTGTCTCGCTTTGACATAATGGACTCTCTTAAATTGTTGTAGATCATTATGCCGACATCGATCTCCATGTTTCTCGTAATCTCATATAAACAAGTCTTCTTTGGGTTGTTGATCTCGCCTTGCTAAGTGTTGCGTTATATAGAAGTAACTAGGAAATATTGCCACATTCCGTAGAATTTCTCGACACTCCTCTTCTTGATGTGTTTCGGCACATTCTCAGTCCCATTACCCAATCGGGTTGTCCTTAGACAATGAATGCTCTCTCTATGCTGCTAAAGGGTTATAGGTAAAAGGGGTTCTCATATAGATCACACAAAAAACTTGGTTCGGCTCCAACCATACTCAAATGCTCCAATCCATAGATATTATTAATTTCGCGCTCATTAAAGGGGACAAACACACCTCTCACCTTCATTAGCTCATTCTTCTTAGTGAACTTCACATTGGCATAAAATTCGAAGACAATCCCACTCACTCCTCTAATTTTGTTCTTTCTATAATCTTAAGTGAAATGCTCCCAATTTTTTCGCCTAATGAAATTGTTCACTCGTTTCTCATACTTGGTCGCAAAATTCATACTTATCTCACAAATGAACTTCATATGTTAAATATCCTCAAATCTATCCTCGGCCTCTCTATTGGTGAGATTTTTGGACTTAAATGGCCTAAGTTCCTCGTCATTGGGATCTCCTGCCTCAAATTCATTTGTTCATGCTCGGCTAACTTGTTTCCTTGTACTCGGTATTTTCCAAATTAAAACAACTACACAATAAATTCAACTAGTAATTCGAGTCTTGAAATCATCTAAAAATTAAATTTTATATCACACGGATCATTCACATGCCAAATAATGCAATAAACATAGAATAAGTCTCCATGAGTCTCACCGATACTCAATATTCACATAACTTGCAAATCCTACTCCAATAACCTCAAATCTACTATTCATGCATTTTCATCAAAATGTTTCAAAAATTCAAAGCATAACTAATGAAATTATGAATTCACTTCAATTTCGGACTACTTTCTGGTGTAAAACACTCCTCCAAGTTTTTATTTATCTAAGCCCTTTTACTTCTCAAACAAAATAGAATCATAGCTCTCTTTCAAATCAAATTCCGAAATTTAAGCCTTGGCTTTCCACCTCGTGCAAATCCATAATACACTTGTCTCTTTCACTCAAAATCACTAGGAACTTATCTTATCCCACTTAGAAATGATTAAAATTTGGTTCTACAGGGATGCATACTTGGTGGTTGTAGTGGGGTTTTGGATGCAAGTGTGAAGGAAGTGATGAACATGGGTTTTATAACCCCTAACTGACACTTGCACCATAAAAGCGTCGAGAATGCTGTCACATTTTTTTGTGCTTTTCTCAGTGCCCTACTAGCACAGTGATTAATATCCACAGTGCCATGACTAGTACCTAGAGTGTCAAGCAGTTTGTCCATGTGTTTCATATGTATTTTTTATTTACTCCTATTTGGCGCTTCTCCGACTTTGTATATCACTTATAGAAGATATCGTAATCATATGAAATCCATGTAGATATAAAAATTTCATAAAAAGTTACCCGTGATTCACCCATGTACCTCGCCTTTGCTGCTCAAACTCCTTTGCTCTTTAACACTATTTCATGAGTTTGGCGAGACATTTCCATTCTAATGAATCATCACCAGGGAAATGGCTTTACTTGCACATTCGACGAAAATTCTCGAAAATTATAAACTAAAATTTGTTACTCATACGTTTTAGATTAAATAACCAACTAACAAAAATTTAAAAACCCCCAGGTTGCCTCCTAGTAGTGCTTAGTTTAATGTCATTATCCTGAAGCCTTTTTACTCATTTAGTCCGAGTCTAAATCGAGATACTCTAATTGTAATTAGAGATTATGATGTCGTTCTTATTTGGAAGTACTTCTTCTCTATGAGTAAAGACTATCTTTTCTGCATCATCATCCTCATCGATACTCCCTGTGATATTTTTCATTCTTGTGTACAAGTTAGCATTGGTAGCGTTCAATAATGGCCTGCCAAGTTTCATAGATATATTATTATCCATATTGTGATCCATAACCTCAAAATTAGCAATGAATGTGAATCTACTAACTTTCACATGCACTCTCAAGACTCGTCTTATAGTTGGTATGAACTTCCATAAATTACTTTCAAATTAGTCGTATACGGATAATTAATATTCAAATTGGCGTGCAAAATGTCCATTATTGGCATGACATTGACTGAGGCTCATGTATCGCATAATATATTTCTAAACTGATGCCCATTATGTTTATTGGTATGCATATTTCTCTCGGATCTCTTCTTTTGATTGGTTGAAATCTCGAGATAAACTTGAACTTCAGTTCTAACTTCCTTGGAACTGCCTTGATGCTATTACCTTTCGGTGCTTTTTTAGATGTTCCTTCAACTTTTTGCTTGACTTTCCATTATTTCTTCACCTTCTTGTTATTTTTCAAGGCATTGATTCTTTGTTACCTGAGTTCTTCGAGTTCATCTTGCCTCACTTCTATTTCGTTCTCATGCATCTCTTCATGCTTCCTCGTAGCCAAAGTGTTGACTTTTCTTGCTTGTATATCACTTGCTCTTGTCTTAGCTCCCTTGTTCTTGTACTGCTCATCATGTGAATAACACTAACGTTCTCCTCGGGATTGGTGACCGTGTTACTCAAAAACTGTTTTTCCTTCCTTGAGTTCGAGGCAATGACAAGTGACTAATTCGTTACTCTAAGTTCTTAATGGATTGTGATATCTCATCATCCATCCTTTTCATAGTTTTCTTCAATCCTTCTATCTCTTTTCTATGTTTCTCTTGGAATTCGCTACTGCTCATGTTCATGACGTGCAAGTACTTCTTAATTGACTTCAGTGAAATCATCTTCTTACTCCACCCTAACTTCCCATGTTGTACTTGTTGATCGAAACTTAAAGGTAACATCAATGCATTATCAGTATTTCCATATTAGAAGTTCAGGTTATGGTTGTTGTATCCTTGGTAAAACTCTTAAGGATCCATTCCTCTCGATTCGAAGTTGTTACCATGGCCTGGTTGTTCATGAAGTTTATGTCTTCATATTCAATTCCTTGTTGCATGTCCATTTAGTTAACCACAAAGGCTTGGTGATTAATGGGTCATTTTATCGATTGCACTTAAGGACCTTGTTGTCACATTTGAAGTTTTACTATTTGATTGCTCAAACTTGATAGTTGTGCCATAATCGCAGCTTGTGAGTCAATCTAAAATGCGCCCGCTGGTTTCCTCACTATGGAATGAGAACCGATTGTAGAGTTTTGAGAGATAAGATCAAAGAGATTTAATGTTCCATCCTCATCCTTAGTTAGTAGAGAACCACTTGTTGTGACATCTACTAATGTTCTCATGCTGTAGTTTATCCTATAGAGGAAAATTTAGAGTTATGCTCATTTCACGTATCTATATCCTGGACATCTCCTCAGAATCTCCTTTGATCTTTCCTAAGCCTTGCCAAGAGACTCAACATCTTCTTGCTTGAATTTATTAATTTCCAGCTTCTTTTCATTGACTTTCAATAGGGGAAATAGCTTATCTCGAAATCTTTCATTGATTTCTGCCAATGAGGTCATACTCCCTACACTCAATCTTTAAAAGAAAGATTTGGCTTTTCCATCCAATGAGAATGGGAAAAGTCTCATCATGATCACCTCATTTGTAACTCTGTGTGCACGGTGTTGCACTTCTCCAAAACGTTCTTTACATATGCAATTGGATCTTCATTAGCTAGCTCGTTGAACAAGCCATTTTGCACCATGTTGATCAGAGACGGTCTCAGTTCAAACTCGGTGGTGTTGGATGGAAGCGTCATCACTCTGTTATAAGTCTCTTGAACTTATGGCTTGAAGTAGTTACAAAAGCATCTTTGTTCCTAAACATTGTCTTGCACTACCAAATCACCTTTAGGTTGGTTATTCCATTGGCCCTGTTGTTGGTCTCTTACTTGATCCTCACCCATCTTGACTCCTTTTTTTTCTTTCCTTTATTGATTCTACCAATCTTAGGTTCTTAAGGCACTAAGTCCTTCTCTCCTTTGTTATGCATGCACTAGTTATCCCCGAAAAGAAAACATAAATGATCAAGTGCAGAAAGTCAAACTTGAAACTTAAGCCTTTTCTTTTTTTTCTTTTTTGTTTTTATAAACTAGAAAGTAATGTACTTAAAATAAAACTTAGCAAATTTTCAAACTAAGTAAATCTAAGTGGCTACCTATCCCTGATAACGGCACCAAAAACTTGATTCACCTGCCGCTAGTGCTCGCTTGTAGTAATAGTGTAACCAACTTACATTGACTATGGATATCGTCCTAACGGAAAGATGTAAGCACTTACTAAGTACTTAACTAAAATTACTCTATAACTATAGAAATCGTTTTAATTGGTTTTATAACTAAACTAAACTAATCTATACCAACAAATCAATGCAACTTATTTAAATCTTTATATTAAGACTATCTTAGTACACAACTTCACCTAGGTAACGAAATACTATGCTTTTCAACCATTTTATCATCTTTATCATGTTAAGTGCAATGCCTTATTAGAAAAGACATATTTTCTTCAAATCCACTTTAATCCACTATCATGGCGGAAATATTCTAATGCGCAAACTAGAACTCCACCTATTGGTATGAATTACGTAAGCTCGATATTGCTTTAATGTTCCAAATCTTGAGATTCATAACTAATTAAGTTTACTATCCGGGCCTCCCTAATCAACAACTATCGCTCGATGTTGTGTATTTTATGGTTATACTATCCATGTCTGGCGTAAAAGCTTTAACGGCCATGATAACTCCTAAAAACTAATATAGTATACATGTGATCAAGATGTCTATAGCATTATGCTTAGAATCAATAAAAGTCATAACAATTGCCTTTTTAATATCCAATTTCGGCTCATGTTCATAGCATAGCATTCATACTATAGGACCCATTAATCCCTAAAATTAATAAACTACTCACACTTCATTGAAACAAAAATGCACATAGTGGTATTCAATGAAAATTAAAAATTTAAAAAAATACTTCAATGAAATCAATAAACATAATACTGAATAACCACACGTGAGTCTTCAATGTCTTATCTCCATAGGAGTCTTAATACTCAAGAATAAAGTAAACATATGCTAAACTATGTTAATGATGGCTAATCTATTGTATTCTATATGTTTACCATATTTTCTAATTTATTTAACTCCCTAAACACGTTTCTCAACAATTAGAAACCGTACTTTTCAATTTAACACGAAATAGAACTCTAACTTTATATTTTCTTCTATTCTGGCTTAATCACTTAACCCCTAGTGCAATGTGTGTAATTCCTCGATGTCGCCACTACGCCGCCTCTTTTGGGTGCTTTTCCTCTATTTAGTGACCTCGGCGTTGTTACTGTGGCCTCCAGAGCCGTACTTTCACTCTCCATAGTGCCAAATCTTCATGCCACGGTGGCGAGCTTCCCGTCTACTTTTCTTCACTTTTCTTATGTCCTACGTTTTACGCAGGTTCACCATATTGTTCCTTGTGCCCTCACAGTGCCACACCTGCATGCTGCAGCGCCGACCACACTTTGGTGTGTTTTAGCTCCATTTTTTCTTATTTTTGCTCCTTTACCTAAAAATGCATAAACACCATCAATTAGAGCTCATTTAAGAATATTTATACTAAATATACTACTAACTAACCTTATATAAGTGTAAATAATCACTTATCAACTGGTAAGCGAGTAAGTGGAGACGTCAATGAGACTTTAGTTAAATAGGCATTTAGTGCAACTTTAATGACCTAGGTTTTAATAAATTGATGTCAAGAGCTTAAGAAAAGTTAATAAAAGATAAATTGAGTTACAGTTGTCACCTTAGATTGATCTTTAGATGTGTACTTGAGAACTTCAATTAATTCAAGTCATCCAAGTGAGTGGTGTGTGTTACTTGAGATATAAAGTGAAGAGATAAATGAGTGGTGGAGAGTTTTGTTGTTGTTTTGGTTGAGAAGAGAGAAAAAGGTAGATAAGGAAAAAGAAAAGAAAGAAATAAAGGGGAAGATCCATGGAAGACTCAACTGTGGCTTCCATTATCTACGTAAGCCCCTCCTTATTCCTTACATTTCTTGATGTAGATGGTTGTTTGTTGGGTAGTTCAAAATTGATCAAATATCAAATGGTTTGTATAATCCCAACTTTGATAGATTTCTTCCATTAACACATTCTCATTGCTTTAATAGGTATAGCTGAGGATTTGATTATTGAAAATTGTTGTTGAAATTATAAACAAAGATTTTTGAAAAAATATGAAGGTGGTCAAGCCACATTTATGTGCGTTGATCATTCGGGATCAAAGCACATGAATGAAGGCTAAGTACATGCCCATTGGGATTAGGCCTACGATTAACAAGAAAACAAATAATAAAATAAATATATATTATATTATATTCTATAGGTACATACATATATATAAATATTATGATTTTGTTTAGAAAAATATGAATAAAAGGCTAAATTTGAGAAACGTTATCGAGTCAAGACTTACTCAACTTTGTCCGACTCGAGATATGGCCAATGTGGTCACAACTCGAAAAAATCTTGAAATGGGAAGAAAATGAAAATAAATAAATTATTTTTGAAATATGTACTCTAACATGTTTAATTGAATGTAAATTGACATCAGAGGCATAAGGAACTAGTGTTAGGTGTTGGGTGTGCATTATAGGGTATGAGTGTGTCGTTTTGAAGCCACTTTAGTGGCATTTCAAAGCATTATAGGTAAGTAAATCCGTTGGGGCCTTAACATGATTTCATTTGTGCATTTATTTGTTAATTATCTCTTATGTTATATCCCTTATGAATGGAGTCAATTGAGTTGTTCCTTTTATATCTGATTATGATACAACAACAACAACAACATAGCCTCAGTCCCAACTTAATTGGGGTCGGCTACATGGATCAAACTTGTACATTATGTTCATTAAGCGCAATTGATGGTGAGCTTTCCAGACCTTTAGAATCCCTTCTAATTAATGCATCCCATTTTAATCTTTGTGTACCCTTACCTCTTCAAATTTCTATGGTTTCTATTGAGTCAAGTTTTCTAGTGGGGGCATTTATAGGTAGTCTTTGCGGGTGACCAAACCACCGTAACCGCCCTTCTCTAATCTTTATATCAATTGGTGCTACTCCTACTTGTCTTTGAATTTTTATATTTCTTATTCTATATTTACGAGTTTTACCATACATCCACCTAAGCATCCTCATTTCTGCTACGTTTATTTTACGAAATGGTTGTTGCTTTACCACCCAACATTCACTTCCATACAGTATAGCTGGCCTAATTGCGGTCATATAAAATTTTTCTTTTAACTTATACGAACATTTCGATCACAAATCATTCTTGTTGCGCTCCACCGTTTCTTTCATCCAGCTTGAATTCTATGCGTGACATCATTCTCAATATTAACATCATTTTGTATGACTAATCCAAGGTATCTAAAATGATTCACCTTAGGAATGTTTACTTCCTCTATTTTTACCACTCCTTCATCTCGATGTCTAGTGTTTCTAAACTCATAGTGCATGTATTTGGTCTTCGTCCTACTCAACTTAATGCCTTTAGATTCTAATGAATTCCTCTGGAGTTCTAATTTCCTATTAACTCCATCTTTTGTTTCATCCACTAAGACAATATCATGTGCAAATATCATACACCATGGTATATGTTGGAATTTTTGGGGTTCATACGCAGCGGAGATTACAAAACAATTTTGACAAAAACCCCAACAAGATCCGAATGTAATTCCATTAAAAACGTTAAAACCATGAAAAACTTAATCATACCTCAGTCGCAATATACCTTTCTGAAGGTTGATCGATCTCTAAGGCGCTGCCAACGACGAACGCCCTCTACCAGTAGTCCACATACGAACGGCGGCCGAGATTCGAAGTGCTAGCTTCAAAAGAATACCAAACCTTTTGTTTTTCTCTCTAAAACGATCCAGAGAATACCAAAAACCCTAAGTCGTTTCTTAAACGAAAAAAAGAGTTTTGGCCTTTTGATCTTTTGTTTTTTTTGTGTTCTAACCTAAAGCGTCTATTTATACAACCCTTGTATATGGACGATTAAGTAAATTACACATATACCCTTACTTAACGAAGTATAAGTGTAATACACCACAAGGACGTTTCTGTCATGAATTTTATCACATAAAATTCATTTTTCTGAATCATCTTAAAATCTCGCAAAACCATTCTTAGCATGCGACCCAATAGGCTCATACAACGTTGGCAGTGTACCAAAACACATTTTGGTATACAAGTCGTAAGAAGTCTTTAGCAAGACATTATGACTACCCAAGTTGTACGAATATCAAATCGATACAACCTAATCAATAGTGTATATAACGTCCTTTTGTCACACGATATCCTTTTGATCAAACATAAGGCATGGAATTGTCATCCAACATGTTCAATCGTACTAGTCTCGATCTCTAGGTAGACTGAAAACATCCAAGTGACATTGATCAATATCAATTCATTTAGACTAGGCCTTTTAACAGTCTAACACATCGAGGGATCCACCAGATATCTCTCTTTACGTGAGAGGGACAAATTCTATCTTGATTACACAACTTCATCACATTGCTCACACAGTAACCAATCACAACCTTTATAATCGTCCGGTTAAAGACAACGTTTGATTGTGTCAAATCACTGGTGTTCCTAATGTTGAAGTCTCTGGTAATCTCAAGTCAGAGGACTGGAATATATACCTATCATGAGAAACAACTATGACTTAATCCATGTGATGTTCTCATAGCCGGTCGGTCCAGTACGTTGTTCCCTAACAAGTACTCGTGATCTTGATTCGTATCCCTATACGTATAATCATCATATGATCATCAATCAAGACTCACACTAGTCTTAATTCATTATAGTTCCCAGTATAATGATCGACTAGGGACATTTAGGATATTTATGTAAATACCCATGGATCTTATTATAATGTAAACATGCATATTAATTATAATAAACAGCAAATGAAATCCTCTATTTTATTAACTAAAAGTATTCATAAAGACGGTTATTGGATTGACCTAGGGCACATGCCCCATCATCTCCCACTTGCACTAGGGCCAATCATACATGCATCTAATGCCTAATGATCTAACATGACCATCATGTTTTGCTTGTGGAAGAGCTTTTTTCAATGAATCCACAACGTTGTCTTCGATAGGTACTCTGCAAATCTTTACGTCTCCCTCTCAATAATTTCTCTAATGAGATGAAAACGCTTTGAGTATATGTTTGGATCTGTGATGTGATCTAGGTTCCTTGGCCTGTGCTATTGCCCCGTTATTGTCACAATACAAACAAACAGGGTTAGCAATACTTGGAACCACACCTAGTTCATAAATGAACTTTTTGATCCAAACGGCCTCCTATGCTGCATCAGACGTTGCAATATACTCAGCTTTCGTTGTAGAATCTGTCACGGTCTCTTGTTTCAAACTTTTCCAGCTTAATGCACCCCCATTCAAAATAAACACATATCCAGATTGCGATCTAAAATCATCTATATCAGTTTGAAAACTTGCATCTGTGTAACCATTTACAACTAGATCATTTTCAAAACCTCCATAGACCAAAAACACTTCCTTAGTCCTTTTTAAGTACTTAAGGATGTTCTTTACTGCTATCCGGTGACTCTCACCAGGATCTGACTGATATCTGCTTGTAGCGCTCAAAGCATATGATACATCGGGTCGAGTGCATAACATGGCATACATGATAGATCCAATAGCTGATGCATATGGAATCTTATTCATACGGTCTGGCTCATCATTTGTCTTGGGACATTGATTCTTACTGAGACTTATGCCATGAGACATTAGCAGCAATCCTCTTTTAGAGTCTTGCAAACAAAACCCATTCAGCACCTTGTCTATGTAAACACTCTGACTTAGACCGATTAGCCTCTTAGATCTATCCCTATAGATCCTTATCCTTAGGATATAGAGTGCATCTCCTAAGTCTTTCATTGAGAAACATTACTCTAACCAAGACTTGACACTCTGCAATGTTGGGATGTCATTTTTAATGAGTAATATATCATCAACATACAGTACCAGAAAAACTACACTCCCACTGACCTTCTTGTATACACAAGGCTCATCTTCGTTCTTCATAAAACCAAAATCCTTGATTGTTTCATCAAAACGAATATTCCAACTCCGAGAAGCTTGCTTTAATCCATAAATGGATCTTTGAAGCTTGCATACCTTCCTAGAATTCTCAGGATGTACAAAATCTTCAGGTTGTGTCATATACATGTCCTCAAGCAGCTTTCTATTAAGAAATGTTGTTTTTACATCCATTTGCCATATCACATAGTCATAATATGCAGCAATGACAATTAAAATTCTTATGGATTTAAGCATGGCTACTAGCGAAAAAGTTTCATCATAATCAACACTTTGAGTCTGCCTGAAACCTTTTGCTACAAGTCTTGCTTTAAAAGTATGCACATTGCCATCCATGTCAATTTCCTTCTTGAAAACTCATTTACATCCAATGGTCTTACCACCTTCAGGTAAATCAACCAAGTTCCAAACTTGGTTATCATACATGGATTGCATCTCGGAATTCATGGCACTTAGCCATTTATCTGAGTATGGTCCAGACATAGCCTCCTGATAAGTGGTGGGGTCATTTTGATCCATAAGCAACACATCACGACTATCTGTAATGAGAAATCCGAATCTCTCTTGCTCATGTCTTACCCTATCAGATTTACGTGGGCCTTGTGTCACTTGCGGAGGTTCAACTGGTTCAGAACATTGTTGAACTTCCAGTAGCGGTTCAGGGTTTATCTGTGATTCTTGAACTTCTTCAAGATTTATTTCTCTCCCACTAGTGTCTTTTGATATAAACTATTTTTCCATAAAGGCACCATACCGAGCAACAAACATTTTGTTCTCAACGGGATTATAAAAGTAATATCCTTTTGTTTCCTTAGGATACCCCGCAAATAAACACTTGTCAGATTTAGGTGCTAGTTTTTCTGAGACTTGTCGTTTTACGTAAGCCTCACAACCCCAAATCTTAAGGAAAGACAAACTAGGTCTCTTCCCTACCATATCTCATATGGTGTTTTATCAACCGCTTTAGAAGGAACTCGATTTAGAGTGAAAGCTTGTAGTTTGTAATGCATAACCCCAAAAGGATAATGGAAGATCTGCATGACTCATCATAGATCGAACCATATCTAATAAGGTTCGATTTCTCGTTTCAGAAACTCCATTCCATTGTGGAGTTGCTGGTCGAGTTAATTGGGAGACAATCTCATAATTTCTAAGATGATCATCAAATTATTGGCTTAAATATTCACCACCTCGATCTGATCGAAGTGTTTTGATAGTTTTACCAAGTTGATTATGCACTTCATTTTGAAACGTTCAAAACATCTCAAATGATTCGGCTTTATGTTTCATAAGATATACATAACCATATCTGCTGAAATCATCAGTAAATGTAATGAAGTACTGATAACCTCCTCTAGGAATTGTGTTTATAGGACCGCATACATCGGTATGTATTAGACCCAATAAATCACTTGCCCTTTCACTGTGTCCAGTAAAGGGACTTTTAGTCATCTTGCCTAGTAAACAAGATATGCACGTTTCATATGTTTCTAAATCAAATGAATCAAGAAGCCCATCTTTATGGAGCTTCGTTATGCGTTTCTCGTTTATGTGTCCGAGACGACAATGCCAAAGATAGGTTTGATTACAGAAATGATAATCTTCTTCCTTTTCTTTTGGGTGTTTTGAAGCAGTGCAGTGTGGGGGGCTTGACTTGTTCCATAGGCTTTGCTACAGGTGCATCAACAGCCTTGGCAACTCTAGCCTTGCCTTTGCCTTTCTTTTTCATTCCCTTTCCCTTTAGGACCATCAATACATTATTAGGGGGTTTCTTGATATTTTTTTCAGCAGTTTTGAACATCAAATGCAACTCTGAAATTGATTTCTCCATATTATTCATATTGTAGTTTATCACAAATTGTGAGTAACTCTCTGGTAATGAATTCAGAATCAAATCCATTGCCAACTCTTGGCTTATGGGAAATCCTAGTCTATCAAGCTGGTCAACATAGCCCTTCATCTTCACAACATGAGGACTAAGTAACACACCCTCAATCATCTTGCAAGAATGTAGGTTCTTGACTGTCTCGAACCTTTCTTGCCTAACTTGCTGTTGGAACATTTTCATCAGCGTTATAGCCATGTCGTAGGCTTCCATTAGTTCCATGTCCTTCAAAGTTCGGGAACCATAGTTGCCGACATAATACATTCAACATCGGTAGAATCGTTGACATGCTTATTATGCGCATCCTTCACAAACTTTCGTAGCATTGGGTGGTGGGTCATCAGGGATTGGAGCATCCAGGACATACAACTTGCGTTCATGCTTAAGAACAATTCTCAAGTTTCTGAACCAATCAAGAAAGTTAGTCCCAGATAGCTTATCCTTCTCAATGATGGATCGCGGTGACAAGGGATTATTGTTACTTGAAGAGGTCATTGATCTACAATAAAGATTATGCAAAGTTTATTTTAGCATAGAGGAATAGACTCCCGCTAAATTAACAACCCTCCTAAAACATACTATTTATTTAGGGGACTAAAATCCATATTTCACCTAATTCTATGACAGCTATAGCATGAAACACAGAACTAAATTATTTAGGTAGGTAACAGTTACCAATTACATCTTATGTAATTTTAGATCCTTTTATGAGATATGAGACATCTTATGTCTTAGCATGTTTTTATCTCATCATATGCCTAAAGCTCAAAACTATTTTGATGGCTTTATTAAGTCGGACCATTTTAAACATTAAGGTAACTCTTACCCGACTTGTCTCACCAAGATAACACAATACACCCAGCTATGGCTGAAACTATATTAGTGTGATCGAGGCCTTGACAAGTGTTTAAAATGGATGGCACGAGACTTAAAATTTAATAGATGGATTTTATTCAGTTTTAGTGATTTTATGTAAATAATGAAATATCATATATTTTATTGATTTGTTCAATCACTAAACAATTTGGATTTTATTTTTTTTTAGAAGACGAATCTCAATTCCGAAAATTAAAATTCGCTATAAAAAATCATAACTTTCGCTGATTTTATTATCATAAATTAACCCCTTAATTTATCCGAAATTAAGTCAATTAAAACATTTTAATTAACCTGGGCCCACATCCAACTAATCATCTTATCCTAATCCAATTAGGATTTAAGATATTTGAATCCTAGTATATCACCAATAACAAGATTCTTGATATTTATCTCATATTCTAATTTGTTATCTATCTTTATCAAATAGAAACTTCGTAACAAAATAGATATAACAAGATAAAAAATTAATTTCGAAAATTAATTATTTATTTTGGATTTAGGATATTTGAATCCTAGTATATCACCAATAACAAGATTCTTGATATTTATCTCATATTCTAATTTGTTATCTATCTTTATCAAATAGATACTTCATAACAAAATAGATAACAAGATAAATAATTAATTTCGAAAATTAATTATTTATTTTGGATTTAAGATATTTGAATCCTAGTATATCACCAATAACAAGATTCATGATATTTATCTCATATTCTAATTTGTTATCTATCTTTATAAAATAGAAACTTCATAACAAAATAGATATAACAAGATAAATAAATAATTTCGAAAATTAATTATTTATAAATAAATAATTTCGAAAATTAATTATTTATAAGTAAATAATTTCGAAAATTAATTATTTATAAATAAATAATTTCGAAAATTAATTATTTGCAATTTCGGTCCTTATCCAAATAATCACAAACATGTAATTGAATCATGAACTACTATCACAATCGAACCTAATGGTGTCATGGATCATAGAACACGAAACTCAATTCATTAAAATTATTCAAATTAACCTAACATGGTTACTAGCATGTACGAAACGAATTTCAATTAAATCACGAATATATGTATCTTATACACAAAACATTATAATAAATCTCACAGAAAACTTATGTATATCACATATACATCAACTATTAACATGTTTTCAATCATATATCATGTATATATCAGAAGTAAACATGCAATGAATTTAATGGAATCGAACTCGAAGGCTCTGATACCACTGTTGGAATTTTTGGGGTTCATACGCAGCGGAGATTACAAAACAATTTTGACAAAAACCCCAACAGGATCCGAATCTAATTCCATTAAAAATGTTTAAACCATGAAAAACTTAATCATACCTCAGTCGCAATATACCTTTCTGAAGGTTGATCGATCTCTAAGGCGCTGCCAACGACGAACGCCCTCTACCAGTAGTCCACACACGAACGGCGGCCGAGATTCGAAGTGCTAGCTTCGAGAGAATACCAAACCTTTTGTTTTTCTCTCCAAAATGATCCAGTGCATACCAAAAACCGTACGTCGTTTCTTAAACGAAAAAAAAGAGTTTTGGCCTTTTGATCTTCCGTTTTTTTTTGTGTTCTAACTTAAAGCGTCTATTTATACAACCCTTGTATATAGACGATTAAGTAAATTACACATATACCCTTACTTAACGAAGTATAAGTGTAATACACCACAAGGACGTTTCTGTCATGAATTTTATCACATAAAATTCATTTTTCTGAATCATCTTAAAATCTCGCAAAACCATTCTTAGCGTGCGACCCAATAGGCTCATACAACGTTGGCAGTGTACCAAAACACATTTTGCTATACAAGTCATAAGCAGTCTCTAGCAAGACATTATGACTACCCAAGTTGTACGAATATCAAATCGATACAACCTAATCAATAGTGTATATAACATCCTTTTGTCACACGATATCCTTTTGATCAAACATAATGCATGGAATTGTCATCCAACATGTTCAATCGTACTAGTCTCGATCTCTAGGTAGACCGAAAACATCCAAGTGACATTGATCAATATCAATTCATTTAGACTTGGCCTTTTAACAGTCTAACACATCGAGGGATCCACTAGATATCTCTTTATGTGAGAGGGACAAATTCTATCTTGATTACACAACTTCATCACATTGCTCACACAGTAACCAATCACAACCTTTATAATCGTCCGGTTAAAGACAACGTTTGATTGTGTCAAATCACTGTGTTCCTAATGTTGAAGTCTTTGGTAATCTCAAGTCAGAGGACTGGAATATATACCTATCATGAGAAACAACTATGACTTAATCCATGTGATGTTCTCATAGCCGGTCGGTCCAGTACTTTGTTCCCTAACAAGTACTCGTGATCTTAATTCGTATCCCTATACGTATAACCATCATATGATCATCAATCAAGACTCACACTAGTCTTAATTCATTATAGTTCCCAGTATAATGATCGACTAGGGACATTTAGGATATTTATGTAAATACCCATAGATCTTATTCTAATGTAAACATGCAAATTAATTATAATAAACAGCAAATGAAATCCTCTATTTTATTAACTAAAAGTATTCATAAAGACGGTTAATGGATTGACCTAGGGCACATGCCCCATCAGTATATCCTATTGAATATGCCTAGTTAGTTCATCCATAACTAAAGTAAATACAAATGGGCTTAAAGACGATCTTTGATGTAGTCCTATCGTCATGAAAAATTCTTTTGCAGCTTTTCAAAATGTATTTGCAATCGTTACTACTCCATCATACATATCCTTAATAGTGTCTATGTATCTAGCATGCACTCGATTTTTTTCTACAACCTACCAAAGAACATCTATAGGAACCCTATCATATATTTTTTCTAAATCTATGTATACCATATGAAAATCTTTTTTCTTTTCTATATATTTTTTAACAATCGTCTTACAAGAAAAATCGCCTCCATAGTTGACCTCCCAGGCATGAAGCAAAATTGGTTCTCAGATATTATTGTTTCTCTCCTTACCCCATTGTCAATTATCATATCCCAAAGTTTCATAGTGTGACTCATAAATTTAATTCCTCGGTAGTTTAAGCAACTTTGATTGTCTCCTTTATTTTTGAAGATTAGCACAAGCATGCTTCTTCTTTAGTCCATTGGCATCTGTTTAGATTTTAAAATTTCATTGAAAAATGTTGTTAACCAAGTCAATCTAATTTCTCTTAAGCATTTACAAACCTCTATGGGTATTTCATCTAGGTCACATGCTTTCCCTATTTTCATTATTTTCAATGCCTCTTTAACTTCTACAATTCTAATATTGCTTGTATAGTTTATATTTCTTTCTTGGTGTGGCTTTTGATCTACTATAGTATCAACTTGGCTATCATTAAATTAACTAGGGAAGTAACTTCTCCATCTCTCTTTAAAATCATCCTCGCACGTTAAAATATTTTGATTTTCGTCGTTAATACATCTTACATGACTAAGGTCTTGTTTCTTTTATCTCTTAATTTGGTCAGCCTATAAAAATATATATTTTTTCATCATCTCTATTACCTAACCTTGTATATAGATCTTCCATGTAATTTGTTTTAGCTTGACTAACTACTTTTTTAGCTTGTTTTCTTGATTCTCTTATTGATTGTACACATCTTCATCTTGACACTTAGGTATTTTCCTATACATCTCTATTTTAGTCTTAATTGCTCAATGGACATCCTCGTTCCACCACCATGTTTCTTTCTTTGGTGGTCCCAAGCCTTTAGATATACCTAATACGTTTGATCATACTCTCCTTATACAACTACTCATTTCTAGCCACATTGTATTAGCATCTAAGTCAAGATTCCAAATATTTTCCTTCAGTATTTTTTCTCTAAACTCTAATTCTTTACTATTTTTTAGGTTCCGCCACTTTATTTTAGGGTCGTTGACTCTTTTATTCCAATTAAGTCATCATTTTAACTTAATATCAAGTAATACTAACTTATGTTGGGTAGTAAGCGCTTCACTAGGTATTACTTTGCACTCTCTACATATTTTTCTATGTATTTTTCTTATTAATAGGAAACCTATTTGACTCTTGTTATGACCACTACTAAAAGTAATTATGTGTGACTCCCTTTTCCTAAAACTAGTATTTTCTAAGATAAGATCATATGATGAAGCAAATTTTAAGATTGAATCTCCTTCTTCATTTTTATTACCGTAACCAAAACCTCCATGAACTCTCTCAAACCCATTAGTTGCCCCGACATGCCATTTAAATCTCCTACAATAAAAGATTTTTCATTTAATTGTAAATTTTTCATATATCGATCCATATCATCCCAAAATTTGCGTTTGATACTCTTGCTTAATCCTACTTGTGGTGCATAGATGCTAAGTATGTTAATCTTTTCATCTTAAATAATCAATTTAACTAGAATTAATTTATCCCATATTCTCTTAACCTCTACGACCTTATCCTTATAATCATTACCCATTAAAATTCCTACTCCATTGCAATTTCAATCTATACTAGAGTACCACAATTTAAACCCTGTGCTTCCTATTACTCTACTATTTTCTCTTACCCATTTTTTCTCTTGCAGGCAAGTAATATTGACTCTCCTTCTAATCATAGCATCTACTAGTTCTACTGACTTCCCTGTAAGTGTTCCTATGTTCCATGTTCCTAAATGGATTTTTTCTCCCCTTCGTGTTTGTTTTCCTTTTCTATTTCTATTTTATCTAAAAGATCTAGTATCCATATCTATGATTTTATTTTTGTTTTCGTGTTTGTTTTTGTTTTGGACTAGCTTCTTTACCCACACCCATCCTCTGTGTAGGAACCCTTGCTCATTTTTCTTCATATCCGGGCTATGATATGAAGGGACTAGCTTATTTACCCACTCACATCCTATGTGTGGGAAGTTTTACTCATTTTTCTTCACATCCAGGCGACGATGTGAAACACACCCTTACTCATTTCTCACTACACCTGGGCTCCGATGCAGTGCGTCACTAGGTAGGAACGCCCCAACATTTATGTGTTTAATCCATGTCATGAAAAGTGACAAAAGTATTAACTTGGCTGTCAACCTATCGCAACCCTCCTCCATTTTCCAAGAATGGAAAATGGGTTTGGGGCCTCCCTCCCCCACTTTTTGGGTCTGAAAAATGAGTTTGGGACCTTCTTTACCTATTTTCGATATGAGGAATAGGCGTTAGAATCCTCCTTTTTTATTCGGACTTGGGAATGGCTATGTAACGCACATAATATTCAACATAGGTGGAGTTTTATATCCGATTATGATATCCTTGGTTAAATGGTAGTTACGTTCATAATGGAAATGTTTGTGGCCCTTTCATCCTTCATGACTACACGAATAGTTGGACTTACCTGAGCCTACAGTTTAGAATTAGGGAGTAAAGCCGGTAAAAGTGGCTGCGACTTGTTATAGTTGATAGACCTGATCTAAAATGTCTATCAAGTGACTTAACTGAGTCCACCTTGAAAGTCAATTTATGGTACTTTATCGCACTTGATGGACTTGGAGCACTTAGATGCCTTTACTTTGTGAACTCGACACTTAATTATTCGTTGATATCTCTATTATATTGGAAGTTAAGCTTTATTTCTTATTTCGTGGTAATTCTTGCATAATTATTCGACTAACCATTTTATTTTACATTCGAAATAGTGTTAAGACTCCTGTGGTTTTACTCATTAGAATTGTATCTATTTTTGTGTCAATTGCAAGTCCTTCTAGTAACAAGGCCAAAGAGTCGATACTTGGTGACTCCCTTTGAGCTTCCCTTAGAGACGGCTTCTAGTTTTGCTACTCATAGGTATATTTTGTATAGATGTGTAAGTATTACTTTGGTTTCAAATTGGTTAATGGGTTTAGCAAACACTTGGATACATGTATATGCTATTTCTCTTATTTTTGTCACTTGATTTGCATAAGACTTACCTTCCAGGGATTCCATACATAGGGTTGTCCCATTATCGTGTTAAATTAAATTATTATCATTTTAACTCTTTTATTTTTTGCTGCCTATTTATTTAGATTTGTTAAACTTAATAACAACTCTATTAAGTGACTAAATGATAAATGAGATGGTAGAAGAGGCTTACTACGCTTGTGTTGGCTCCCAAGGGGTCGATTAGCCAAGTAGGTCTAGGTTAGGCAGGGCCGAGTTTGTAGGGGTTGGGGCCATCACATTATGGGTACTAAGAGACACTTATGACTTACATATCGCTTTGTTTAATTTCCACACTTGGTCAAATAGATATACAAGTATGTATTTATATACTTGTATAGTTCCACGTATAGGTTGTCTGCCTCTTTCTCTTACTTGTTGAGTTATTTAATTTGATGAATTGCTTTTGTTAAGTCTATAAATCTTGTGAAACATTAATTACTTAACTTAAAATTATGAATTAACTTAATATGATGGATCGAAAGGCTGACTAAGCTTGCGTTTACCCTACAGAGGCTAACTCGGGGGTCCATGTAGGCTTAGGCCGGGCGAGGCCCAATTATGAGGGAACTGGGGCCGTCACACGAATCCTAGTTTGTAACAACCCATTATTTTAAGCTCGTGATTAACGTTAACTCAAATCCTAATTAACTTGAGTAAGGTTTGTGGTTAAGTCTGGCATACCTCGATTAGTGTGTGTGTGGCTTTACGTGATGATTTGTGTTTGTATGGTACGTTTAGGAGAATTTATAAGTTATGGGGTTAATAGTAAATTAATACAAGCCTATAATCAAAAAATAAATAATGAAATAATAAATTTTCAGTACACCAAATGAGACGAGGGGGCCGTGAAATAAATGTGCACACTCGAAAATACTCACAGGCATGTCCGGTGAATTTGTTGGTAAGAGAATACAAAAAGTATATATATTTATATATAATTGATATGTAAATATATATAATAAAAACTATAAATTTGGATTAAATTATATCGATCTTTGGATCGCCTCGATATGAGCATAAGTAGTGATGGTTTTAAGATTTGTTCACTTTAACACATTATTCATTTGACAAGCCTTGAGATAGCGGGATGCGTATCTCGAAAAAAATCCATATATATACATAAAGATCTTCAAGCTTATCCTCACTGTTTCATTCAATCGATAGGGAAATAGAGAAAGAAAGATATCAAAGCAGTGGTTTGGATAGTCGAAAGACATGATCTTGAGAGATTTGTCAGTGGATAAGAAGTGATTAAACCACTATAGATTAGAGATCATTACTGTGGTAAGTTGGGTTTGAGTTTTTAAAGTTCAAATCAATGATAGATTATGATTTCTTTGTCAATTATTATTTTCGATGATTGGAAAGTGGTTTATACCTCACTAAAGGTCCTCCCTAACATGTTGGGGGAGTGTTTGACGTTGTTATTCTGATTTGGTAATGGAATAGTTGTTGTTGCCCTATTTATTATCGAGGTAGTGCATAGTGGAGCTTGCGCCCTCTAGTAGAGAAGCGCGCTCCCTTCATAAAGTGTAATGAACTTAGTTTGTCAAGCGCACCCTACCAAATGAGGGAGCGTGTTCCCAACTTTGAAAAAAACATTTGTGCTATATTTTGCTTAGAATTTCCTGAGGTCTTAAGGACTTACTTAAGGGTTCTAAATATAGGGTATTAGGCGTAGATTAACCAAAAATTGTTTGTGATAGGTTTTGGAACAACGGGAAAACTTGAGTGACTCGAAAAGTTAGGAAATTTAGAAGCAAAACCTAAACTGAGGTAAGTATAGATTCAGTTATTTTTTCAATGTTGCCTGGATATGTTAGTATATATAGTTCATATAGTTTATGGATTGAATGGGAGACGGTGTACAATGTGATATGTTTATTTAAACGGAAAACGTTGTTTGATGTGGTCGACGAGAGTAAATCCTAGAATTGAGTATAGGTTTTATAGGATATGGATTTGATTCCTTGCCTATATGGTAATTCCTACTTAGCTAAGCAGGTTGCATGGATTACATATTCACTAGAGGATTTGCGATAGAACCATGCGTTGGTTTAGCAATCGCATTAATAGTGTAAGGGGTAATTGACCAATCAAATAGTCATTGACAGTTTGACTTACATATGTTATTTATTAGATTATATGTTTTTCATAATCATGTTAGTTATCTTTGGTGCATATTGTTATTGCATATTAATCTTGATTATTATATGAAATGTTGATGGCTTTGTTAATCCTTACCACTCATCCCAAGTTTATCATTTTAGGTTCTTAGCCTAGCGCTTCAATGAAGGGAAAAGAGAAGATTTATGACTCTTACTATCTTCTCTACGATGTAATGAGCCTTCCTATATATATGCATACACCATTTGAGTTACTTTATTGAAAACGAACAGGGTTGGGAGGTTTTTTAATCGAGATTCGGGTTTTGATAAACTCTGTATATATGTATTATGTTTTAATTATCAAAAAAAAAATTAATTTTGCGCTGCATATATTTTGAATTCTTAATTTGATATCGATATACAGGTTAAGTTTATCAGGTACAAAAGGAGAGGTTGCTTGCTCTATTCAAGTCTGCTTGGGTTATCGGGGCTTAAGTAGGGTTTCATGTCGAGTATTGCCTTAATCGATATAGGGGATGCTACATAGTTCATTTGTGGCATATTCAGAGAGATCTCTATATGCCACTAGTTGCATCGGTAGGCAGTGCAGCATAACCAACATGAGGATAAACTCATGTAATTGTTAAGGCAGATCTAGTGGCTAATATAAGGCTTGTGGAAAGTATTTTAGACATTTGTGGTAGAGATATGCGAGTATTAATTGATTCTGGCTCTATAGTTTCCTTTATTACTGGTGCAATAGTAGATGAGTTAAAATTGAAACCTGATAGAGCCAGTACATTGTTGATTTTGAGTACAACTATAAGTGAGAAGGTTTAATCCTAACCAAAACTGTGAAGGATGTATGGCAAAAATTAGGGAGAATGAACTCCCAATTGATCTAAGGGTAATGGACTTCCTAGATTATGATATACTACTATGAATGGATTCTTTCTCAGCATACCATACGAGTATTGACTACTTTCATAAGAGGGTAATCATTTAGATCCCTAACCTTTTTGAAATTATAGTCTATAAGGGCTATAATCCTTCACAACTTGCAACTCTTGGAAGGGAAGCAACTCCTTGAGATTTAAAAGTTATGGTAAGGGTTATGAAATTTAGAGATCTTGATCTGGGTCTTAATGCCAGTGAAATAACTATGGTTTTTGGATTTGCGAAATTTTTTCCATTTGACTTGCCTAAACTTCCACCACCCCGTGTCATTAACTTGATTATTAATCTTATTCCTGATACCAAACCTATATATATTCCTCCGTATCATATGGCACCAAATGAATTAATAGAGTTGCAAGCTCGGCTTGAGGAGTTGTTACAAAAATGATTCATCCATACTAGTATGTCAACGTTTCATTTGTCGAGAATGTATAATAATTTCTCGTATTTTACTATTGACTTGTAGTAGCAGTAAATAGGATATGGTCTCCACATAGATTTTTTGAATCTCAAGGGAAAGTATTTTTTCTTGTTTTTATTAATTTAGTTAATCTAATTAAATGGGAATCAAAATATTAAATAACAGAAAACTATAAATACTAACTTAATTTAAATGATTCAAATCAAACAAAACTAAATAGTACTCAAATTCAATATAATTCAAATATCTTAGACAAACATCTAAACAAAGCCCCACTAAACAATGTAATATACTTGGATTGCTTTCAAACACTAGAACATAACATCACTTCACTCTATAGTTATAATCATAATATACGTGCAATATTGGAATTATTAAATCCTATTTCATAATAAGTGATAGCCTTTAGCCGAGCACCAATTTTCTTGAATTCAATGGAAATGTCACATTCTTATCATTGAAATTTACCTATTGGATAAAACGCAACACCGTATAAATACTATAGCGTTACACTCAGTGAAAATTATGCCTAATATAAGCTAATATTACCCAAAGCTGCATAATAAACAACTTAGAAAATCACCTACAACATCCACTCGGGAAATGCCCTATTGATTAATCCTAGTTACTACTTCTATAATTGTTGTCAATAATTATAGACATAGAATTAGAATCAAAATACCACATAACATATTTGCAACTAGGCATGCAATACTAACCTTCTTTAGTTGTAATATGCAAAAACTTGTTAAATCTGTGATTGACGTATATGAATAAATTTCACGGCCAGAATTTCTTATTCTTGTTTATTTCATTAATCAAGATCATAGACCTATGACTTGGGACCCACATCGAGACACTCGCACTGACCGAGGCGATGTGTTCGATGTATATGTTAGATTTGTTGTGATGTATGCCTAGTGTATTATACATGTGCGGGCTATTATGCCACTCCTATTTGTATTTAAGTGTTAAGACGTGAGTAGGGATGCGCTTCAAGATGCGTGCTAACATGGGACCAGGGTAGAAAGTGATGTGGTAAGTTAATTTAAGCTTAGTGTAGCTAAAATAGTAGTATTAATTTGGATATAGTTGATTTTATATTAAATGTAACCTAAGTCAGCATGTTAAAATATTAGCCATTTGATAAATCTAAAGGTACATTTTGACGCATCAAGAGACATATTTAGTTTGTTATTGGTGTTAGTTAGAAAGAGTTAGTAGTGAGTTCGTGGAAAGTGTGTCAAGATGTAGACCATTAGATTAGTTTTGAGATACGTGTGTACATTAAGATCAATGGCTAATAACCAATCTTATCTTAATATATGTGATTGAATGGATAAACTCTTTCAAACCATTTCATTTTCAAAACTTAGGAGTTAAGAAAAGTTGCAAGAGAAGAAGAACTAGAGAAGATGATCACCAAGATTTTTGAAGTGAATTTGGTGATTTGGAGGTGTAGATTATGCTTTAGGTGTTTATCAACTTGGTAATTTTATTTACACTAGTAAATTGGATTAATTTGATGAATTGTGATAAAATATGATGCGTGGTTGATCTTGTGGTGTTAATGGGTGTTTTGGGGTCTCTGATAGATGAGAAAATAGAACCTAAGGTGTTGGACTAGTTTATGTATGGAGCAAACTCATAATTCTAAGTGCATAATTCTAGGTTTTCTTACATATAGCGTGCTAGATGAGCTAGCTAGCGTGCTACTTGTGTGTAGCATGCTAATGAATCTAACTAGCATGCTAATGAGGTCACTAGCGCACTAGACCAGTCAGCCAGCGGGCTTGGTGCTCTAACCACACAAAAACAATAAATTTTCTAGTTTGATTTAAACACATTTTTCTACCCTAACTAAAGGTCTAAACACATTATAAAACATATGAAATGATACAAATAGCTTATAGAAGAGTCTCGAGGGTTCGAATACCTATTTTGAGGTGTTGGATTGTAAGTAAACTGATTGAGATATTTATTTACATTTAATTCCCTTTTTGTTGTTCATTTTTAGTTATCTAAACTTAATTAGTTTTTGTACTCTACATGCCATGACTCATTGTTTCTTCTCATTTTATGAGTTTACTATCATGGCGTTGGTTTTTTATTCAATGGTTTCATTGACTCTAAATCATGTACCATACCATTCTTGATTGTTGAGATATCTAGTCAAATGAAATAGCATGCTATTAGGTTGGTTTATGATGGTATCGTAATCTGTTTTTCCTATGTGCATTAGATATGCAATAAGTTTGTGTAGCACACGGGGTATGGGATTTGGGGTTGTTGGTAAGTATATCTAACATGTGAGGGGCACTTATGAGTATTTATATATGGAAAGGGCATTTATAATAATGTGAAAGCATCTTAAATAAATTGATTATGCCCTAAATAGTGTAAAAATGTTGATGTGATGTAACTTACGACCGACCGGTCCAAGATCATTACTACTTAGCCGAGTGTAAGTTTATTTTACTTAACCGAAGTATATTATCGCATGATTTCCTTTCAGCATAGTTTCTATTGTTATGCTTTGAGATACTTATTGTTTATTTGGAAATGTGAACAAATGCCTCTCTATGTTACTTTCTACTTTCCTGTACTCACTGTCCTTTTTATGAAGGTAGGTGCAGATCTATCAAATAGCAGATCGAGCAATGAGGAAATCAGCGACTAAATATGAGCTAGTGGAATGTTGTTAAGTCTGATTTTATAGGTTTTTTATTTTGTTGTATGACTTTTATATATGTCTTTGTATACTCTTAGGGATGTATATTATAAGTTGAGAGATAGTCGCCCGACCAAATACATGTTGATATATAGTTATCGTCGTATGTTATATATATGCATGTGATCTTTGTTTCCTAGTTTTTCAGATACTAGTGTTTTATATGAATGGCTTTTGCTAATTCGACAAGAATTTTGCTGTATAATCTTTAAATTTTGTAAAATTTTAATTTACTCTGAAATACTATTAAGTTTAAGAATGGTGTAAGGTTTATTAGAAAGTATCTAATGGGATAAGTGTATTAGAAAGGATGTAATACGTTGTTAAGTCCTATAAGGTGGAGGTTAAGAGCTTAATGATGGGATTAGGTCGGGCAGTGCCCTAATTTGAGAAAGGGTTGTCATAGTTGGTATTAGAGCCTAGATTTATAAAGCCTAAGCATTAGAGTATATGCAGTTTATTCTAATAAAGTGGTACCATCCTCATAGTTGGTATAAGAGACCAACTTTTCTAATAATCAACCTATGAATTTCCATAAAAATCAAATTTAGATGTGGAAACTAGATGATCCTTGCCTAGAAACCATTAGTTCTAAGTTAGTGAGAGTCAGATGGGGATTTCTTATATGTACATATTAGTGTCTATATGTATATATATGCGTTATTTACGTAGTAGCTTATTCGTATTTGCTATCAACTTGTAGACACTGATGGCTGATTCACGCGATAGTAAGGATGTAGGTGCTAGTGATAGGCAGCCTCTTATTCTGTCTGCTGAGGATTATCAGAGGCTATCTGACCAAGTAGTTGCTCGGGGACAATAGCTAGCTTATTTTATTGCCATGATGACAACACATATTGCTCCACTAACACAAGCAATGGCCCCTACTACTACTACTTCCACATTATTAGCACTAGAGCTTCCTACCATGACACTAAATGCTCCAGCAATATAGACTATACTAGTAGTGACTGCACCAACCATAAAGACAATTTATATGCCATCTTTCACTCCTACATCCTCTAGCTCAACAGCAGAAGTTCAGCTAATGAAGGATTCATTAGACTGAAGCTTGTTTACTTTGATGGTCAACGAGATTTTGAGAAAATTGAGAAATGGGTATTTTCTTAAGATAAGCTTCATAGGATGCCGTCAAGAGAAAGTTTTATCAATATTACTTCCCACCTATGGTGATGAAGAAGCTAAGGAAGGAGTTCGTAAACCTAAAATAGGGACTTGATGAGTCATTAACGAATTACAAAAATAGATAAGACTATATGAGGCACTGTGCTGGAGTTTAGTGAGAGATGATTCAAAGGATTTTTATCATCTTAGATATGGACTTAGGCTAGATATAGGGTTTTATGTGGTTAGTTTAGGTGCTAAGACTTTTGGTGAAATTTATGAGTGTGCACTTTCTCACTAGAATTATTATTTGAGTAAAGTTGTTAATGGGACACCATTAGGACCAACGTTGACATATGATCAAAGTGTAGAGTTTGAGATGAGGAAATAGAAGGGCAATGGACAGAGGAAATGGGAAAGAGGTTCTCAGGGATCAGGGATAGCTACCTTAGTTGTGCCCTATTTATCATCTCCTATGCCATTATAGACTATAGTTAGTAGACCTCCTTTGCAACCACTAATCAGACCTGCAATGCCAGCTCCTACTACTTTGCCAGCTCTTCCACCACCACCTTCACCACATCACTAGCGATAGGGTAATAGAGGCCGAAGTAGAGGTAACGTAGAGGTTGATATGGCTCCTAATAGGGACAGAGATAGGGACATGCATAGGATAAGGCACCGAATCAGCATAAGCTGATTACTTGCTATAGGTGTGGTTAGGTTGGACATATGTTGAGAGATTGTCTATAGTCGACAGTAGGATTATCATCGCATAGTCTCGAGGTGGTACACTTGGTAGCATAGCCAGATGTGGACTCCATGTGAGGACTCATTGAGGGTATAGTTTCAATTTACGGTAGAGACTTATATGTTTTACTTGATTTGAGTTCTACAATATCTTTCATTTTTTGTCGATCATAGGAATCTTAGGGTTGACACCGATTAGAGTTAGTGTACATTTGACTTTGAGTACAATAGACACGAATTGGATTTATCTTAATTATCTTGTTGAAAGATGTCTAGTAGAGATAGGCGGGGTAGAGTTACATGCTGACTTCAGGGTGCTGAGTTCTTAGACTTCAACACATTGTTAGGGATGGATTGTCTAGCAACGTATCACGCTCATATCAACTATTCTAGTAAGACATTGATATTTGAGGTCCCAAGGGGTCCGATATTCACATATAGTGGTAGTATACTGATAGCCGAGGGCACTAGAGGTAAAATTGCAATTAATGGAGAGATATAGACTTTGGTATCATTGTATACAGTAGTAGAGAGTCTGGGACCTAGACTTGAGGAGATTCTGATTGTGCATGAATTTCTAGATATGTTTCTAGAAGACTTACCTGATTTAACCCCTAAGGGAGATAGATTTCATTATTGAGTTAGTACCGGGCACTAGACTTATTTCTATACCACCGTACCATATGGCTTTGAGAGAGTTAAAGGAGTTGAGGAGTCAGCTCTAGGATTTAGGACAAAAAGGATTCATCATACCACAAAAAGGAATCATCATACCTTTTATGTCACCATGGGAGCACCCGTTCTATTTGTGTAGAAGAAGTATGGTACTTTGAGACTTTGTATGAATTATAGACAGTTGAACAAGGTCACAGTCAGGAACAAATATCTACTGTCAAGAATCGACGACTTATTTAATCAACTGAGATAAGCACAGTTTTCTCCAAGATATACCTGAGATTAAGGTATGATCAGCTTTGGATAAGGGATGAGGATAGGTCTAATGCAACTTTCAACTTGTGATATGGACACTATCAGTTTACAATCATGCCATTTGGTTTGACTAACGCTCCTACCATGTTTATGGATTTGATGCATCGGGTGATGAGACAGTTTCTTGATCGTTTCATAATAGCTTTCATCGATAATGTATTGATTTACTCGAGGACGCAAGAGGATCACAAGCAGCACCTCAATGAGACGTTGCAGACTTTATGGGAGCATCGATTATATGCCAAGTTCGGAAAATGTGAATTTTGGATATCAGAGGTCAAGTTTTTAGGGCACGCTATTTGAGCAGTGGGTATTTCTGTAGATCAAATCAAGATTCAGACTATTATTGATTGACTAGCAATGACATCAAACATAGAGACTCAAAATTTTTAGGGATTAACATGGTATTACTATAGATTCGTGAAGGATTTCTCGAAGATTGCTTCACCAATTACCAGATTGACCTAGAAAGACATTAGATTTGAGTGGTCTGAGGAATGTAAGGAAGCATTTGCTCAGCTAAAGAGGTTGTTGACCACTGCACCAGTATTGATATTGCCTTAAGCTAGAAAGGGATTCTTGGTATATATTGATGCTTGCATATAGGTCTAGGTTGTGTATTAATGCAAGATAGAGGCACATTAGTTTATACATCCATACAGCTGAAGATATATGAAAGGAATTATCCTACTCATGACTTAGAGTTGGTAATGGTGGTCTTTGCTTTGAAGATATGAAGATATCATTTATACGGAGAAAGATTCACACTTTACACTTATCATAAGAGTCTAACATATATTTTTACACAGAAAGAGCTAAATGCGAGACAACGCAAATGGTTGAGGTTTTTGAAGGACTATGACTTTTTCTGGAGTATTATCTAGGAAAAGCTAATGTAGTTGGTTATGCGCTGAGTAGATTACCAACTGGAGATGTCGAGGTCATCAGATACCATATAATACATGAGTACGAATTACTCAAGGCAGCGGTGATGAGGAGTCAGTTAAATATTCCTACAAACACTCGAGTAATGATTTGTGCACAAATGAGACTTCAAATAGTGTCCACACAAAGAGTGTCAAAGGGGCAAAAGGCCAACATTCTATACCCAAGTGTCATTAAGTTAACTCAATTCGATGATTATGTCAATTAGACAGAGATGAAAGATCAATGCCTGAGATTTAGAGAAAGATTGTGGATACCGTTAGTGGCAGAGATGAGAGATGAGATTCTTTAGGGTTCACACTATTTCTCGATTCACTGTTCATCTAGGAAAGACTAAGATGTACTATGACATGAGTAGACATTTTTGGTGGGCTGGTATGAAAGCGAACATATCAGATTTCATCAGGAATTATGGGATTTGCAAGCAGGTGAAAGCTAAGCATCTTCGACCTGGAGGATGGTTGCAGCCACTTCCCATTCCATAATGGAAGTGGGAAGACATAGTCATGGACTATGTTAGAGATTGTTAAGGACTACCCGATGACACGATTCTATCTAGGTGATTATGGAAAGATTGATGAAATATGCCCATTTCTTACCAGTTATAGCTCACTAGACATTTGATCAGTTGAGGATATTGTTCGAGTGGGAGATTATCAGACTGCATGAGGTACTATTGACTATTACGTCAGATAGAGATGCTACATATATGTCTAGGATGTGGAAGAGTATGCAGGAGCAGTATGGTATGCGCCTATAGTTGAGCACAACCATTCACGTTAAAACTGATGTATAAACAGAGAGGTTGATTTGGGTTCTCAATGATATGCTTAAGGCTTGTGTACTTGAGTTTGGCAGATCTTGAGAGGATTACATACTATTATGTAAGTTTGCATACAAAAATAGTTATCAGGCTAGCATTGAGATGGCGCCATTTGAGGCTTTATATGGGAGACTACCACTCACCATCTTGTTAGGCTGAGTTAGAGGACCAGGAATTATTAAGGCTTGAGATTGTTGTTGATCAAACAAAAAAGGTACGACAGATTTGCACGTGTCTTAAAGGGGCTCAAAAGAGGCAAAAGATGTATGCAGACACGTATCGCAATGATCTCACATATATCGAGGGAGCTTTTGTATATTTAGATGTTTCTCTTTCGAAAAGTCTTCACATATTTGGTTTGAAAGAAAAATTAGCACCGATATTTATCGGGCCTTTCATAACCAGAAAATGGGTCGAGAAGGTTGCGTATGAGCTTGAGTTACCTCCATATATGTCAGGGACTCATCAAGTCACCCATATTTCTATGCTTTGACTAGCTAAGTCAAAGTTAGATGTGAGATCGGTGGTTGACTTGAGTTTAATTCACCTGAGTGATGATGTATCTTTTGAGAAGCAGCCAGTATAGATACTAGACCAGAAGGTACGGTAGTTGAGATGCAAGTCTATCCCAAAGGTGTTAGTCAAGTAGCTATTTCGTGATGACTCAAAACTCACTTAGGAGCGGGAAGACTATATGCGAGATAGATTTTCATACCTTTTCGAGTCATATATAATTTTAACCTAAGTTTAATTTTAAGGACGAAATTTTCATTAGTTGGGAAAATTTGTCACGACCCAAATTTCTAATTCTAGTTTATTTCCTTAATCGAGATCATAAACTCGTGATGTGGGACCCTCAATGATATACATGCATTGACCGAGGCGATGTGGTAGTGTATTGTATATGTGTAACCTATTAAGTCACCCCTATTTATAATTAGGTGTCAAGACGTGAGTGGTGATGCACCTCGAGATGTGTGTTGGCATGGGACTAAGGTAGAGAGTGATGTTGAAAGTTATTTTAAGTTTTGTGTAGGCTAAATAGTAGTATTAATGTGGCTATAGTTGATTTTATATTACATGTAACCTAATTAATAAGTTAAAAGTTTAGCCATTTGATGAATCTTAAGATACGTGTTGACACATCAAGAGACCGATTGAGTTTGATATTGTGTTAGTTAGAAGGAGTTAGTGTTGAGTTAGTGAAAAGTGTGTCAAGATATAGGCCATTAGATTCATCACGAGATACATTTGTACATTAAGATCAATGGTTAATAATCAATCTTATCTTAATATAAATGATTGAATGGATCAGCTCATGCAAACCATTTCATTTTCAAAACATAGAAGTTAAGAAAAGTTGCAGGAGAAGAACCAAAGAAGAAGATCAGCACGATTCTTGAACTGAATTTGGTGATTTGAAGGTGTAGATGAAGCTTTAGATGTTTATCAACTAGGTCATTTTATTTACACTAGTAAATTAGTTTAATTTGATAAATAGTGATAAAAATGATGTATGGCTGATCTTGTGGTGTTAATGGGTGATTTGGGGTCTCTCGTAGATGAGAAAAGAGAACCCAAGGTGTTGGAGCACTCTTTGTGTTGAGAGAACTCAGAATTCTAAGTGCATAATTCTAGGTTTTCTTGCACATAGCGCTTTAGATGAGCTAGCTAGACCACTCCAACACCTTGGGTTCTCTAACAAATCTTACTAGCAAGCTAAGAAATCTGACTAGCATGCTAGACCAGTCACCTAGCGCACTCATCTGACTAGCACGCTAGACTAGTCACCCAGCGCGTTAGGTGCTCTAACAATACAAAAATAAACGTTTTCTAGTTTTGACTTAATCATTATAAACACCTTTAATACTCGAACTAAGGTTTTAAACACACTCTAAAACATATGAATGATCCCAGGAGCTTGGGGAAGAGTCTTTAGGGTTCGGATTCGTGTTTTAAGGCGTCAGGAGGCCGGATCAGCTAGAAAATTTGCATGGGTTGTAAGTAAACTGATTGGGATATTTATTTACACTTCATTTCTATTTTGTTGTTCATTTTTATTTATTTGAACTGAATTGTTCTTTCTACTCTACATGCTATGACTCATTTCTTCTCATTTATGAGTTTACTATCATGGCATTGGTTTTTGATTCAATGGTTTCATTGACTCTAAATTATATGCTATGTCATTCTTGATTGTTGAGATGTCTAGTAAAATGAAATAGCATGTTATTAGGTAGGTGTGTGATGGTATTGTAATCTATTTTTCCTTTTTGCATTAGATATGCAATATGGTTGTCGAATTCCTAAACCATGTCATTTATTGGGTTATGAAAGTAGTTTTTATCTAGGACGATGATATGATAGAAATTGCGCGACACACGGGGTCACTGGACTTCTGGGGCTTTCAGGATCTCACCACTAGCTTATGCAGCACACGCGGTATGGGACTCGGGGTTGTTGGCAAGTATACATCACATGTGAAGGGCACTTGTGAGTATTTATATATGGAAAGGGAATTTATAACGATTTGAAGACATCTTAAAAGAATCGATTATGCCCAAAATAATAGAAAGAGGTTGATGTGATGTAACTCGGGGTCGATCGGCCCTTGATCATTACAACTTAGCCTAGTGTCAGTTTCGTTTTACTTAATTGAAGTATCTCATGGCATGATTTCCTTTCAACATAGTTGGTATTATTATGCATTTAGATACTTGTTGTATATTTGGAAATGTGAACATATGTCTCTCAGTGTTCTTTCTACTTTCCTATACTCATCGTCCTTTTTATGATGGTGGTTGGAGATCCATCGAGTAGTAGACTAGGCAATAAGAAGATCGGCGACTACCTCTGAGCTAGTGGAGTGCTGCTACATCTGATTTTGTAGGTTTTTTATTTTGTTGTGTGACTTTTATATATGTCTTTATATACTCTTGAGGACGTATATTATGGGTTGAGAGATAGTCACTCGACCAGACACATATTGAGAAATGGTTATCATTGTTTGTTATATATATGCATGTGATTTTTATTTTCTGTTTTCCACATACTAGGGTTTTATACAAATGGCTTCTACTAATTTGACAAGACTTTCGCTGAATAATCTTTAAATTTTGTAAAATTTTAATTTACTCTAAAATACAATTAAGTATAAGAATAGTGTAAGGTTTATTAAAAAAGAAGCTAATGTGGTAAGTATATTACAAAGGCTGACTAATACGTTGTTAAGTCCTACGTGGATGAGGTTGAGGGCTTAATGAAAGGATTAGGCCAGGTGGTGCCCTAATTTGAGAAGGGGTCATCATATAGATTTAAAGCATTAAGTTCATGATTTCTTAGTTATAACTATCTAGCAATCCAAAATATATTATATGTTTAGGGCTTGTTTAGATTGATAGACTACTCACTCATGCTAGAAATAAACAATGCATAAACATAATAAAAAAACATAATGAATAAATAAATACCTTAATATAAATCAAGCTTCAATGTATCTTCAAACATCAACTAAAGTAGACAATATAAATAATGTATAACAAAAGGAAAGCAAAAGGAGAGAGTTATTTTGAAGCTCTCTGGCCTTTTTTATAGTCTCTTTACCTATAAATATTTTAGATAAACTCAAATTCTTCATATTAATCACTGAGCAAATAACTGAATTTAGCTCTTAGTGCTCCACCAATTCAGTTGGCTATTTTTCGTTCATTCTCCAATTCGATATGGATTCGCTCGTTTTTTCTCGTTGCAGATTTAGGTGGCAATTTCTAGTGTTATTCCAAATTGTTGGGTAATTGTTGGGCTTCTTTTCCAGTTGGCTATTTTTTGCTCTTCTTTCTTTTTTCTTTCATTTCTTCGTTTTCCTATTTAAAATCTAAAATCACAAAAATAAGAGAAGCGTAGTGTAATATCATCATTTACATATAAAATCAACCTAAATTATTCTAAGAAATATGCCTAATTATTAACTTGTCATATACCTCCAAAGTTAGTATTTTGTCGTTCAAGCAAATGAATACTCTCAATCACATTCTCTTTTCATTCTTATAAACTAATTTCATTCTAATTCGTCTTACCTTTAAATAATAGAAAATTTAAAATAGAAGTGATCTTCAAATGAAAACGCATTACTACAAGTAAATGGAAGTTATGATAGAATAGAATGATTTAGACAAAATGAAGCATTCCTTAATATTAACTCAACCACCCAAGTAACACCCTTTAGAACTTAGAGTTCATAACTAAGGCCAGTACACAACATAAGCTTTCCCATTCTTCACAGATAAGCATCAAGCTTATCCAAATTTTTAACAGATTGTTCTTTATTAGTGTAAGAAATTTCACTTATATTTCTTAAATCTAGCTTTGAGGGAGTTTTTGCTAAGGATTTAGGATAATTTGATGACACGGACCAAGACTATGATAAATACAAACAAGTCAAACAACGAGCTAAATTTAAGAAACAAATTGAACTAGATCCATCACGTTACTCCATGGCAACTTTACTTGCAGAGGTTAATAAACGCAATCCTAACTCTACTAAAACTATTATTCAGTCGCTTTAGCATGAAATTAATCAACTAAAGCAAGAGACGCAGTCATTAAAAGAACGCTTAACAAAACTTGAAAGTGAGAATTCTAAAACTTTTTTCTGTTTATGATAATGACATATTCATTGAGTTTCTTACTCATTATGTACATCAAAGATGGTTTACACCTATTACCTTAATTATAAAAAATTTTAAATATCAATGCCTAACTTTAATTGATTCAGGAGCATATTTAAATTGTATTCGCGAAGGTTTAATTCCTCTTAGATATTGTGAACAAACAAATAGTCGTATTTCTACCGCAGAAGGAAATAAATCTTCTGTTAAATATAAAATTCCTATTAATCATATTTGTCATCAATCAATCTCTATACCTACCTCTTTCATAACAGTAAAAGGTCTTCAACATGATATTTTATTAGGTACTTCATTTCTTCAACATATTGAGCCTTATCTCTTACTTCAAAAGGGATATCAACAAATATCAAAGAAAAACAGATTTTCTTTCCTTTTACTCAACCAACTAAATCAAAATATTTAAACCAAATAATTAATCAAATTGAACATAAACAAACACATTGAATTTTTATGGTTTGAAATGAATTTTCTGAAAACAGACCAGATTCTTGACACTCCATCCTTTCAAAATAAATTAGTTATTTTTCAAACTAAATTACAACAACAATGTTGTTCCGAAATTCCATCTGATTTTTGGGATAGGAAAAAACATCAAGTTACTCTACCATATATTGATGATTTGAATGAACGTCAAATCCCGACTAAAGCAAATCCTTCTCAAATGAATGCTCGATTATTACATTTGTGTTATTAAGGGATCAAAGATCTTCTCGCTAAGAAGTTAATTTCTCCTTCCAAATCTCCTTGGAGTTGTACTGCCTTTTATGTAGAAAATACCCCCGAGTTAGAGTGTGGAGCCCCTCGATTAAAAATAAATTATAAACCACTAAATAAAGTATTAAAAACGATTCGTTATCATTTACCAAATAAATATAATTTAATTAAACGAATAAACACTTCCCTCGTCTTTTCAAAATTTGACCTTAAGTCAAGTTTTTGCCAGATACAAATTGTGTATGTAGATCGTTAGAAAATAGCTTTTAATACATCTTTTGGCCAATATCATGCCTTTTGGTTTAAAAAATGCTCCTTCTGAATTTCAAAAAATAATGAATGATATTTTCAATCCCTATAGAAATTATATTGTTGTTTACGTTGATGGTATTCTTGTTTTTTCTAAATCCATTAATCAGCGTTGGAAACATTTATTCACTTTTCAACATATCATAATCTCCAATGGTTTAGTATTATAACAGAAGAAAATCAAACTTTTTCAAACAAAAATAACATTCTTAGGTTTTAAAATCTCTAATCAAACAATTACTCCAGTCAATCATGTTATTGATTTTGCAGATAAATTTCCTGATCAACTTACTGACAAAAATCAATTACAACATTTTTTAGGATGTTTAAATTATCTTACTAATTTTTATAAGCAAGCAGCTCTAGATCGCAAACCTCTACAAGAACTTCTCAAAAAGGAAGTTAAATTTCAATGGGCTTTATAACATACAAAGTGATTCAAACAATTAAAGCAAAAGTTAAGTCTCTTCCTTGTCTACATTTAGCCAATCCAGCATATCATAAAATTATTCAAACAGATGCCTCTGATTTAGGATACGGTGGAATCTTGTTACAAAAACGTCTATCTGGTACTGAACAATTAGTATGTTATACATCAAAATTATGGAACCCAACACAACAAAATTATGCTACTATCAAAAATGAAGTTTTGGCAATTGTATTATGTGTTCAGAAGTTTCAATCCGATGTTTTAAATCAAAAAATTTTAATTCGTGTTGATTGTAAGGCTGCTAAGGAAATACTTTTGAAAGATGTCAAAAATCTTGTTTCAAAACAAATATTTGCCCGTTGGCAAGCTATTTTAAGTATTTTTGAATTTGATATTGAATATATAAAAGGAGAACATAATTCTCTTCCTGATTTTTTTTATCACAAGAATTCCTTATAACTCCGCAAATTCATTTGATACAGATTATGATAGATAAAGGTAAATCTTTGTTGCCACGTTCATCCTATACCAATAAATTTTCTCCTTTTTTCCAATCCTACAATAAATTCCATGATAATAATAAATATGTGTATAAGTTTAGCAATAGACATCTAGTAACCCTTCTTGAATATGATTTATTAAATCATTCCTTTGAAACTCAAGTCAAAACCCTCATGCCTCCTTCCTATCATTTTATACATTCTCGTCCTAACGTATCCATAAAGTTTTATGAAGCCTTATTAACTCAAACTCAGTCTGTGATTATTGAACACTTCAAGAAATCAAATTCAGATGAAGTTGCTTACTCTAAATTAAAAATTCAAAAGGTAATTTCTATCACTCAATAGACTCAACAAAATGTCGTTCAACAATGCCCTCATACATATCAGTCGATGACATTGCTCCCAGCTCACCAACCAATGTCTATCAGTTATAAAGATTACATTGAAGCATGGAGAGTCATCATCTTCTACAAAAATCCAGCTTCCGGACATTCATGGTACATAACGTTTGAAAAATCATTACGTCTTAACTTGCCATCCTGGTTTATGTGTGATTGGTGGATAAAATTTGACCCAATCTCAAGTTTTTTTCCTCCTGCAGTACAAGCAAAATATGACAAAGAAAAATTGTCCCTATTCCAATTCATTCACAAACATTCAATCCCATGGATTCTTAAATTGAATTACGGAGCTCACAAAATCACTCAAGCCAATAAATGTTCTTTTACCTATCTCTCTAAAGAAATTCATGTCAAATGGTGGGATGAATTTGATATTGAGTCCATTTAGGAAACCGCTATAACTCCTTTGGTTACACCTATCAAGCCTAAGCCAATAACACCGACGTAATTACTTTCTTCTTTTCCCTCATTACCCAAATCTTATAAAGATGCTAGTATTAATATACCTACAACATCTCCAGCAAAACCAAAATCTTCAACCACCTCACTTAACCCTAATCTTGCTACCGCAATTCTTCGGCATCTTCAAAAAATGGAACATAAAATGGAAGCTTGATTCAAGCAAATTGAAGATATGTATTTTGTTACATCCAGGACCAGTTCAGAAGGCGAAGCCACCTCTGCCACTCCTGACTTTATTGATTTATAAAGATGAGTTCATCCCTCTATGAAGCCATAATGACTCCAACAATTCAACATCCAGTAATCGACCGTCTCATCTATGAATTATATCCATTTGGCCTCCAGCCAGATGCCGCTTTATCTAACAATCAAATTATTATATTTACCGAACAAGCTATTCACTGGATCAATGTCGAAAGAAATCTTATTCTCAGTTTATGGCGTCTACTTAGCACTCCTCAAATTCAAGTCTATCCAGATTATCAAGTTCTTAACCGATTTCCACTTTACGTTCATTCTGGATTATAGCAGACTCTCATGACTTTACAAATACGTTATTTTTGTAATTTCCATCAGTATCATTAAAAAAATATTCTTATCAGACCCATGCCACTTATCATTCCAAGTTCATGTTTCCAGGCATCATTTGCATGCCTCATCTTTCTATAACTTTCCATAACTCAGGCCCATGCCAGACATCCTTTCAGGCCCATACCTCCAAGCTTATGCCTGCCTTCAGGCCCATGCCATTCATCATTTCAGGCCCTTGCCTCTAGGCCCATTTTGCCTGCCATCAATAATGCTCCTTACATGCCATCAATAATGATCCTCTAATCCTCACATCAATGATATCGTTCCTTATCAATAATGCCAGTCTTCACATCAATAATGCAGTTGGTGACAATGTGATGTCACAACAATAAAGACAAAAGAGCTCCAGGATAAAAGTATATGATCCCTCATGCCTAGGGCTAGTTGGACGTTACTTTTTATTTTGTCTTTTACTTTATGTCTTATCCAGTACTATCAGCTTATCTTTAGCATCAGCTTTAGATAAAGCAGATTCTATATGTCTGTACAATTGTAGTGCTATCTTTCCATGATAGCGCGTCCTTTATTTTCCTTGGATCTTAAGTAACCTTCGAGTGGTCTATAAATAGGGGTTACGAAAGAAGAAGGCATTAGCATTTGGAGTCAGTACGCAGTTAAGTGTTCTAGTGTTCAAATTTGAGTTTGCTTTTGAGTTTCTCAGTTTGTAAACCAGTTTCTAGTCAATCTCTCTATTTTTGTTCGTGTTTCTACCTTCTTCCTTCTATCTCATCTCTACTCGTACCGAGGAACCTAGAGCATCGTACTCTTTCAAAAGTAACACATTTATGCATATCCCTAAGACCTCCTCAAGCAATCTATACTCCTTAGTCATCATTTTACCCATATCATATGCTTCCTTTCTAACACGACTCAAAGCATCTACCATAACATTCACTTTTCTAGGTTGATACTGAAGTGTGAAGTCGAAGTCTTTTACAAACTTGAGCCAATACCTTTGCCGCATGTGTAACTCACTCTGCATAAACAACTACTTCAAACTATTGTGACTAGAGAACACTTTGAGCTTCTCGCCATACAAGTAATGCCTCCATAAATTTAGAGCAAACACAATTGCTGGTAACTCCAAATCATGAGTTGGGTAGTTCTTTTTATGCAATTTCAACTATCTTGAAGCATATGCAATCACTCATCCTTTTGCATCAAGATACATCCCAAACTGATCTTCGAAGCATTAGTATAAAGAACCAATTCCTTCCCCGCTTTCTGAATTACCAATATAGGTGCATAAATCAGTCTGTTTTGTAATTCATTGAAAGAATTCTTGTATTCTTATGCCCACTCAAACTCCATATTCTTTTCGGTTAGCCTCGTCATCAGAGTTGCGATCTTTGAGAATTCCTTTACAAACCTCCATTAGTAACCTATTAATCCCAGGAAAATTTTTATCTTCGTAACCATGGTAGATTGTGGCCATTTCATGATGACGTCAACTTAGCTAGATTTATAGAAATCCTTTCCACATTCACTACTTAACCCAAAAATTATGCCTTCAAGACCCAAAACTTGCACTAGCTAAACTTGGCATGCAACCTGTGATCCTTCAAAGTTTGCAAGGTCACTCTGAGATGTCTCTCATGCTCTTCTTAAGTCTTTGAATAAACCATGATTCGTCGATGAAGACAATGATAAACTTATCAAGATAAGGCCTGAAAAATATGTGTATGAGATCTATGAACACTACTGGTGGATTGGTAAGTCTAAATGGCATCATTGTCAACTCATAATGTCCATATCTCATTCTAAAAGCATTCTTCTTAATTTCTTCCTCCCTATCCTCAACTGGTGATACCTCAACCTTAGATATATCTTTGAAAAGAAACTCATTTCCCGCAACTGGTCAAATAGGTCATCGATGATAGGGAATGGATATTTGTTCCTAATGGTCACCCTATTCAACTATCGATAGTTAATGCACATCTATAAAATATCATCCTTCTTCCTCACAAATACCACTGGTGCTCCCCAAAGCGACATACTTCGCTAAATAAAACCTTTCTCCCAAAATTCGTCCGACTGAATCTTCAACTCGGCTAACTCATTGGGTGGCATTTTATAGGGTGGTTTAAAAATGGGTTTTGTACCATGAATAAGGTCAATAATGAACTTAATATCCTGAGGTGGAGGGACTTTAGGCAGTTGTAATGGAAAGACGTTCTGGGATTCTCTAACTACCAGAATTTGGTCAAGTTTTACTTCTTGGCCATCGTCATCCATGGTTGTCAAACTCATAAGAGCTCCAACTTACTAACAGTTAGTACTTTTCCATGGGTGGAAACTAGGCTAGGTTTGTGACCTCTATATTTGAATGGCGGTATACCAGGAATCTGAAAGGTAAGGGCCTTGCGAAAATAGTCGATATCGACATGGTAAACGGTTAACCAATCCATCCTTAACAAGGCATCGTACTCTAAGTATTATAATACTTACAAATCATGTGATAAAATGTGATTCCAAATTTTAACTAAACACCCCTCGCACACCATGTTAGGATACACTTTCTCACTAGCAGTCGTACTCAAGATCAAAACTGTACTAGCTCTAACCATTTATGTCCTATCTCATCAACCATCTTATCAGATAAAAATCAAATAATAGAACCCAAATCACACAAAGTATGTATGTCTTTATTACAAATGTAAGCTGTACATGCCATCAACTATCGAGTAACCCCAGCATCGGGTTCTACAATAGCATGCACTCCTCCCTTAACTTGTTGAACAATGCTAGTTGTGGATGGTTAGGGCATGTGCCCTAAGTCAATTTATAAACACTTTATTGTATGATTTTAGTTAATAAGATTATGGTTTTCATTCGTTATTTTATTATAAGTAATTGCATGTTTACCTTTTAGTAAGGTCAATGGGTATTTGTTGAAATATTCTAAATGTCTATAGTCAATCATTATACTGGGAACTATAATGAATTATGGCTAGTATGAATCTTGATTGATGGTAATGTGATGATCATGCGTATAGGGATACGAATCAAAATCATAAGTACTTGTTATGGGAATAAGGTACTGCATTAACCCGTTATGAGAACACCACATGAATTGAGTCAAAGGTGTTACTCGTTATAGGTATATCATTAGTCCTTCGACTTGATATTACCGTAGATTTCAATATTAGGAGCATGGTGATTTGACACAATCAAATGTTGTCTTTAATCGAACGAATATAAAGATTTGATTAGTTACTATGTGAATATTATGTGAAGGTGTGTAATCAAGATAGGATTTTTCCCTTTCGTATAGAGAGCCATCGATATTATAGACTGATAATGGCCTAGTCCATGTAAGTTGATATGACCAATGTCATTTGGATGTTTTCAGTTCACCTAAAGATCGAGACTAGTACGATTGAACATTAAGGGTGACTTTCCATGCCTTATGTTTAATCAAAGGATATCATACGACAAAAGGATATGATATATGTTATTCATTAGGTTATATCACTTTTGATACTCATGCTACTTGGGTAGTCATAATGCCTTGCTAGAGATCGCTTATGACTTGTTTACAAAAATGATTTTGGTTCACTGCCTACGTCATATGAACCCATTAGACCGCACACAAAGAATGGCTTTGCGCAATTTCAATTGGTCCAGCGTAATAGGTTTTGTCTGATAAAATTCATTATATAAAAGCCCTTATGATTTGTTATATGACAACTTAATAATAAGAGCGAATATGTAATTTGCTTAAACTGCCTAAATATAATTGTTGTATTACAAATACGATTAAAGTGAGGGCTTATCTACACATATAATAGAGGTGAAACCTTCAAAAGAAATAAGATTTTTGTTTTTGCAAATTTCAAGTTCTCTAGATTTTGGGAGAAAAAATAAAATATTTTCAATATCTCTTGGGGCTAGCACTCTGAATTGTGGTCACCGTTCATGTGTGGATTTTCAATAGAGGACGAGCGCTTAAATGTGTTAAAGATCGAACAATTAGAGAAGGAAATCATGGATTAAGGCGTGGTTTACTTTTGTAGATCTACTTTAATGGGACTTATTTTCGGGAACTTTTTACAAAAGTACTAATGTTTTTAGTTTAAATTCGAAAAATAGGGTGGTGTTTTTTTTTTTCTCCGGAATAGGCAATAACACCTTTTCAAAAGGCGCTATCAAAGCCACGTGGATTTTTTGCTGACGTGGACGATCCACGTGGACTGCCCTTACACAGATAGCGCCTTTTGAAAAGGCGCTATCCGTGTAACCTGGTCCACATGGTCATCCTACGTGGACATCGGCCAACCGAATAGCGCTTATGGGTTGTACGGGTTGTCCGCCTCGCAATACGCGCTATCCGTGTAACCCGGTCCACGTGGTCATCCTACGTGGACATCGATCGACCGAATAGCGCATATGGGTTGTACGAGTTGTCCGCCGAATAGCATCTATGGGTTGTACGGGTTGTCCGCCTCGCAATACGCGCTATAAGTCATGCGGTAAGATGACCACGTGGACCGGTTACACGAATAGCTCGTATTGCGAGGCGGACAACCCGTACAACCCATAGGCGCTATTCGGTCGGCCGATGTCCACGTAGGATGACCACGTGGACCGGATTACAAGGATACCGCATTTTCAAAAGGCGTTATCCATGTAACCCGGTCCGCGTCAGCAAAAAATCCACGTGGCTTTGATAGCGCCTTTTGAAAAGGCGTTATTGCCTATTCTGGAGAAATTAAAAGCACACCACCCTATTTTGTGAAATAAAATGTAAATGTGCCCTATTTTTTGAAAAGCCCATATTTTCGGTCTTGTTGGGGTTTTTCAAAAAAAAATTAAAAATTTTCGCCGCGTGTGAACCCCAAAACCCAACAGTGATATCAGAGCCTTAAGCTCAGTTCTATTTAATGTTTGCATGTTTTTTATGTATATATGACATATGCGCGAAAACATGATCTCGATTAATGTATATATATATATATATATATATATATATATATGATGTGCATATAGGTTATGTGATAATTGTTATCAAGAATTGGTTTAAAGCATGTTGTCCATTCATGTATTTGATATATATGCATGATTTGATTCAATGATAAAATTCATTTTTAGAATATTTCAACTAACATATGTTTTAATATTGAACAATACGAATTTCGTATGTTCACATTGTAGAAGTCATGTTTTGGTTAATGTGATTTTTTAGTAATACATAGTTCGTTTTGTTCAATAATTATGTGTCTCTATTATAGAAATCATGATTAGGTTAATATGATTAATTTAATATGATTCTAGTGTTGAATGCATGATAAATATATCGTTTCTTGATTGAATTGCTTGTTTTGTATGAATAAGAATCAAGATTGTGTGACATCTGAGAATTTTATAAACTTGATTAGGCAGCTAATTAAGTACTTCGAATTTAATTTTGGATTTAAATATCTGATGTGGGACCTATCCGTTATGGATCAGAGATCATAAACTCTAACATTATTTTTTTGTGTCGTGTACCAATTTGATGTATTATACATTATTTTGATGCAAAATAGGGTCAAGTTGAAATGTATATATGGTATCATAAGTTCCGGAGCGAGTTGGGGAGTTTTCTCCAATTTTGTTAATCATTGGGTAGTTATTGAAATTTAATTTGGACATAAATTGAAAAGATAATCGCGAAATTAAATAAAATAATTAATAATTTGGTGGGCGCTTAGTGAAACGTGGGATCGAGGGTGACACACGTGCGATGTATAATAGTTTGCACACCCGAAGATAGTCATTGGCGCGCCTCACAAATTTATAGACGCGAAAATACATAGGTGCATTTATATTTTATGTATATAGTGTATATATAAATATATAAAAACAAATCCTATAGTTTGAATTAAATAAAAGTATATATTGGATTCGGCTCGAGATACACGTAGCATGATCATCAAGGAGTTGAAATGGTTGAACGATGCATCAAGATGTGTGTTGTCCAATCTCGGGGAAAATGAAGTTGTGTATGGTTATAAAACCATTTGATCTACCTTGAGATACCCAATACGTATATCAAGGAGATTAATATAATTAATCACAGTGAGTTGGTCATGAGGTTTTGATTATCGTATTAATAGCCATAAGATTAACCTCGAGATATGTACTACGTATGTATAGGAAGATCAAAAGGAATACATATAAATTAATCATTAGATTTGTCTCGAGATTCGTGCGATGTGAATCTTGAGGAAATCAAATATATATCTTTACAACCAACCAAAACGTACACCGCCTCATCAGCTTTGTTTTGGAGACAAATATTAACCTCGAGATACATAGTACATATCTTAAGAAAAATCAAATTTATATTATGACAATGGAATCATTAGATTTGTCTCAAGATTCACGCAATGCAAATCTCGAGAAAATCTAATATATATCTTCAAATCAACTCATCGTCTCCACCGTAGTACAAAATCGGAGAGAGAATTCAAAATGAGAAAAGGACAGAGAGGAGATCGACACTGTGGGAGAACGAGGCGATGGAGACGAAATCGAAGGTGAGGTTATATGTTGTTGAGGTTGTTAATGTTGTTAATGGGTTGTTGTTTATGTGATGTTAGAGATGGAGTCGGGGAGGCTCGGTATGAGGAAGGTGAAGGCTTCCTAGCCATCTCCCTTGCCCAAACGCTTTTGGGGTTGGGGCTAAATCCAACTCCAATGAAAAATCAAATTAAAAAAAAGTTGATGGTTTGTGAAACGTGCTGCTAGAGGAGGAAGAAAGTGGTTTTGATCCGAACTGGATTGAATCGAGCCCGATTCAACCGAACCGAACTAAACCACACAAATTATATAAAAAAAGGTAGAAATTCATAAAAATTCAGAAAATGAGAAAAAAAAAAGAGTATTTTTGACTAAATTAATGGAAATTGAGAGTTTTATTAAAAAATAAGGATTTCGGGATTTTCCCAAGGATTTATACTAGGGTTTTCCTCGTAATATGTGTTACGACACCAAAAATACCCGAGATTTGAGAAATTGTTTTAAAGTCTAGTTTGGGTTAATTTTTTATTCTGAATCACAATTTGGAGTCAAATTGAGATCCAGACATCTGAGGAGTTGATTTGGAGGGATTCTGGAGTTTTTTAGGCAAGGAATGACCAATAAAGATACAATAAATTGAAAATTTTATATTTAAGCCTAGATAACATAGTTTTTATATCGAATTCTAATTTTGAGTCAAAAATGAAATTTGGGCATCAAAAAAATTATTTTGGGTGTGCAACTAATTGGAAAGAATTATAGAACTATTATGAAAACTTACAAAAAAAACAAATTAATTGTAAGACCACAATTAGAATCTCGTGTCGACTAGCTTACCGACTCGGAGCACAAGGGAGTTGCGATAACTTGTTTGTAAGCTTAAGTAAATCCCATAGTAACCTTTACATTGTATGATTATAATTTCATATAAATTGCATTGATCATTGATAATGCATTTTTGTCGGACATGCATACATTGATAGGGAGGATAAGGCGATTCGAGTCTCCTTATAGTGTATAATATCCCGTGGTTATAGAAGACTATATTATGCTAGAGGGGCTAGAGTCACTGATACTTTGCATAACGTTGTTATCATGAGATCACATTGAACTAGATCATACTCCTAGGGTCAAGAGGAATGAAACTTATTTGGTTAGTTTCCCCGGGCATGAGTCCTTATTGTTATTTACTTACCATTTTCGGATGATATCAACTGATTGTTGTTAGATAATAGAAATGGGATGGATTCACGGTTGTATTTAAATTCCTTGAATTATATTATTTGTTTAATATATTGGATTATTATGCATTTTACTATTACAGGTGTACTAGATAGTGAGGGCTTTAGTTATTTGACATTATCGAATTTTTATAATTCGATGATGATAGGTTATAGCAGTGACAAAGGAAAGGGAAAGATTTCTGACTGAATGTGACTATCTCTATTCTTTGCTGCTATGTATGTATTGTTTTTTAATACAATATATTGTATAAATGGGTTTTGGATTTGTGGGCAGTTATGATCTCTTTTGGAATTATTATAATGGTTTTAGACATATTGAAATGCTGCATGAGCTAATGCAGTAATAATGGTTGATGGATTTTGAAAACATGAAATAGGTTGGAATGAACAAATAGTTTTTTTGTCATGCAATATATATTGTTACGAGTGGATTATGAGTCATTCGGCATTTCCACCAAGCTGAGTAAGTTTTGTTGAAGATTTTCGAAGATCGGGTTTTTCGGTGTAAGCTTAGAAACAGTGGAGGTGTTGTTGAAAAGTTTTTATAAAATTTTGAGGATTATTTAATTCATCTAAAAAAAACTTTTAAGGTTTAAGATTCACATTAGAATCCTTAGTGGTTGATAATATTTTAGAATTGATGATTACAAGATCTTAATCTTAATTATTTATTATTGGAGAGGTGAAGGTTGCTATATTATCAATGAATTAAGGTAATCTAGGCCGGTCAGATGCTCTAATTAGGAGGGGTTTGAAACACTCATCAAGGCTTCAATCACATCAATATGGGTCTACCTCCGCAGAGTGTATTGTTTTATCTTGGTATGAAAAGTTTAGTAACGGTTACTCTACTATTTCAAATTGTTAGACATGATAAAGCTATCAAAACAATTTTGGGCTTTAGGTACTAGATGAGATAAAATATGCTAAGACATAAGAAGTCATAATCTCATAGAAATGACTAAAAATTACATGTAATGTAATTGGTAATTGGTAACTACCAAAATTACCTAATTCAAAGTGTCATGTCTTAGCTTTTTTGGAATTAGGTGAAACATGGATTTTAGTCCCTTAAATTAACATAGTGTTTTAAGGAGGGTTGTTAATTTAGTTGGTGTCTATTCCTTTATACTAAAATGAACTTTCTCATAATCTTTTTTGTAGATCTATAGCCTCTTCAAATCTCACTAATTCCTTGTTATTGCAATCCATCCTTGAGAATGATAAGCTGTCTAGGACAAACTTTCTTAACTATTTCAAAAACTTGAGAATTGTTTTTAAGAATGAACGCAAGTTGTATGTCTTGGATAATCCTATTCTTGAGGAACCACCAACCAATGCTTTAAGAGCTGTGAAGGGTGCACATATTAAGCATGTCAACGACTCAACTGATGTTGCATGCATTATGTTGGCAACCATGGTTCTTGAACTTCAAAAGGACATGAAACACATGGAAGCTTATGACATGGCTACAATGCTGAAGGAAAGGTTCCAACAGCAGGTTTGGCAATAAAGGCTCGAGACAACCAAAAACCTTCATTTTCTCCAAATGGCTAAGGGTGCATTAGTTAGTCCTCATGTTCTGAAAATGAAGGGCTATATTGACCACTTGACATACTTGGATTTCCCATAAGCTAAGAGTTGGCCATGGATCTGATCTTGAATTCATTGCCTGATAGTTATTCATAATTTGTGATGAACTATAACATGAATAACATGGAGAGTTTTATCTCAGAGTTGCATTTGATGGTTAAAACTGCTAAGCAAAATGTCAAGAAACTTATTGCTAATGTGTTTATGATTTATAAAGGAAATACTATAAAGAAGAAGGCCTTCAAACTTATCCTCGCCATTTCATTTGATCGATAGGGAGAGAGATATCAAAGCAGTTGAGGGTTTAGATAGTTAAAGGAGATGTTCTGGAGAGATTTCCCAATGGATAAGAAGTGATTAAACCGTTGTGGATAAGAGATAATCACTATGGTAAGTCGGGTTTGAGTTTTTAAAGTTCAATTCAATGATAGATGATAATTTCTCTGTGAATTACTGTTGTCGATGATTGGAAAGTGGTTTATACCTCACTAGAGGTCCTCCTTGATGTATTGGGGGAGTGTTTAACGTTGTTAGTGTGATTTAGTAATGGAATAGTGGTTGTTGCATTGTCGAGACAATGCAGGGTGGAGCACTCTCCTTTCATTAAGTGCGATGAACTCAGTTGGTGGAGCGTGCCCCACCAAGTGAGGGAGCATGCTCTCACTTCAAAAAATAGTAAATGTGTTGTGTTATTCTTAGCATTTCTTAAGGTCTTAGGGACTGACTTAGTGGTTTTAAATATAGGGTATTAGATCTATATTAATCACAAATGGTTTGTGATAGATCTTGGAACACGTGGAAAGCTTAAGTGACCTGAAAAGTTAAGAAATTTAGAAATGAAACCTAAACCGAAGTATAAATGTATTCGCTTATTTATCAATGTTTCATGGATATGTTAGTATATGTAGTTCAAATAGTTTATGGATTGAATGGGGACTATGTACACTGTGATGTGTTTATTTAAATGGAAAACAGTGTTTGATGTGGTTGGCGAGAGTAAATCCTAGAATTGAGAATATGTTATATAAGATATAGGTTTGATTCCTAGCCTATATGGTAAATCTTACTTAGCTAAGCAGGTTGCGCAAATTACATATTCACTAGAGGGTTTAGGATAGAATCGAACCGTTGAACATTAATGGATTGACTAGACAACACATCGACCAATGTGATGGTCTAGCAATCACATTAATGGTGTCAGTGGGTTATTGACCTTAGGTTTACAAATAAAATGAGAATCACAGTATAATAGTCATTGACATTTTGACTTGCATCTGTTATTTATTAGATTATATGTTTTCCATAATCATGTTAGTAATCTTTCTTGCATATCGTTATTGCATATTACTTTGATTATTATATTGAATGTTGATGGCTTCGTAAATCTTTACTTACTGAGCAAGTTGGAGAGCTCATCCCAAATTTAACATTTCAGATTCTCAGCCTAACGCTTCAGCGAAGGGAAAAAAAAGATTTAGGAGTCTTACTATCTTCTATATGATGTAATGATGAGCCTTCATGTATATATATACACTGTTTGAGTTAATTTATTGTAAATGAAAAGGGTTGAGTGGTTTTATAATCAAGTTTTGGGTTTTGATAAACTTTGTATTTATGTATAACGTTTTAATTGTCAAAAAAGTTTTAATATTTTGATGTGTAGATTTTGAGTTCTTAATTCAATATCGATATACGCAAGTTGAGTTTATCAAGTACGGAAGGAAAAGCTACTGGCTTTATTTATGTCTAGCTAGGTTAATAGGGCTTAATTAGAGTTTTAGACATCTCCCTATTCGGGATATGGGATGCTATATAGTTCATTTTTTTGAGTCGTTGATGAATTGCTGGACTTCTTTGCCGCAAATATATGTAGTGAATCCTTGTGTGTTTCTTGAATCGCTATGGAATCGTTGTCTGTTTTCTTCAAATTGACTAAAATCTTTACTTTCATTCCCTCTTCTTTCCTTTAGTTCATTTAACCTTAATATAACATAAAATCATAAAAACAAGAGAAAATCCAGTTTAATATAGCCTTTTATGTCTAAAATCACCCACGGCCTAATTATTGGCTATCACTAGACGACCAAGGTGACGATCATCTTCGTTTTGCTCGTTGCACGAGTGGTAGTAAGCGAGACGATCACCTCTATTTGAATGTGCATCATCTCTATTAGTCCCTCAAATTGTCTGTTTTGATATGACATTCGGGCGACGATCATTGAATTTAATCCCTTTATATGAGTCAAGTTGCTCGTTTGACCCATCAATAGCGGACAAAGTCAGCTATCCGTTCTTAACGTATCTACAATGGCGAAAGTGTTTCTAGATAAACCTCGTATACAGGTAGATATACACTATTACAACCAAAATATATAATGTATAAGCTCTAATATTACCTGCCTCACAATCACTTCCTAACTAAAGTTCTAAGTCAAGATCATCAAGTTTTCATGTCTAAGTTCATTCGTTAAGTTTTTATTCGAGTTTCTTAAACATTTCCTTTTGGTTCGCTAGAACCTAGGCTTTTATACAACTTGTGGTCGCCCCACGCCCCAAAGGAAACCGAGCACCACTACGTCGCCAGGCACCCCACTAAGTATGCCATGTCACTGCACACTTGCCCTTGACGCCCCACAGCCTTAACATTTTATTCATTTTATATTCATGTCAACTTGAAGATTTTCAAGTACTATTAGTAATTTACAGGAATTTTACTAAGTTGAATTGTCCATAAAATTATTTTTCAAGGTTAAATGTATTTTGCAACTTAGAGTTCGATTCAAGTTGGTTAATTGTAAGCAGAAGTCTTATATAGCATGCAAGAGAGATATAAAGTAGTTTTTCTTTCATTAGTAAAAACACTATTGTTTGGAAAACTCGGCATAGATACCATGCATATCATATAAGGCGACAAATATTGCAAAAGAGTTGATATACATATATTGAGTACTAACAGTCTCTCTAAAGATCCTATAAAACAATAAAACATATATACAAACACCTATGAATGAAGCTACTGGGGGCTCTTCTGAATCAAAGGCAATGGCCAAGCACCGCCTTTCTCTGGCTCGTCATAAGATCTAAAACTTGTCATGGTAAGAGACAAGTTCCAGTGAGTAAATCCCAAAGAAAGTTAGATAGTATTCTAGAAGATCGATAAAAACAGCTACAAGTTATGCAATTTAAATAAGACATAAAATAAAGAAATTGCATGCAAATAAGTCGCAGAGATATCGAAAACGTGACACGAATCCAGCATGATAGAAAAACTTTGGTCGACATCCGGAAATCAGCTTCGCTTTATCGAGAGGAAATCCATGATGATAAACCTCGTCAAATGTCTGACGATTGAATGATAAGAAACCTGTGAACGAAAAAATCTCGTCTAAACACCTTCATAGAGGAGACCCATGACTTAGACTTTGGACTCAGCCAAACATTTCTCGACCTAGTGGGTCTTGCAAGAAATAGTCACTACATAACCCCAACATGAGCAACTACTCTAAAGGGGTGAGGTAGCTAGCCTCGAGATGTGAGTTCGTGCCATGCTCAACTTCGTCGACAGACACACATACACACGTAGGAATGGATTAGTAATAAATGGCTAGTCTCCAAAGTAAGTGTTATACAAATATTCTAACTAAATTCTGTGTAGGTTTATTTACCTCAAACAATCACAACCGCCCCTTCGAATTGCCTCGCTCACGCCTCGCAGTGCGCACCCGACACCTGACTGTAGACTTTAAAGTCCCTGTTGTCAAAATATAATATTTTAAATAGTTTAGAGTCAAATTAATTAGGTTATAATGTGAAACTAAAAATATAAATTTTCAGTCCAAATATCAGTGGTAACACGTTTTACAAATTAAGCATGTGGTGCAAAACCCCGAAAAGTCTCAAACCCCAATTTCCTACCCTTTTCCAATTTCCAATTTTTTTTATTTTTCAGAATTTTCTCCATGATTTTTATCTATTTTATTATTTTTCAATAATGTATTTCATTTAATATGTATTTAATTGTTATAATTTTTAATGATTAATAGGGATTAGGCCCTCATGAACTAGGGCTAGTTCGACCTAACTTGGCTGAGGCTTGTATACGAAAGTAGAATGAAGTATGTATGCAAAATCAAATAATGAATGTCTATGGTCCAAGGGGCGATGGTGTGTTGGTAAGGTGCACACCTTCCTTAACCAGTGGTCTCAATTTTGAGCATTCGGTATGGAGTTGCTATTAAAAATCTCTAAAGGAGAAGTTAACGCCCATTGTGATCCTAGAAACCCTTATCGAAGGCCTAGAAACCCTTATCGAAGGCCTAGAAACCCTTAACCAGTGGTCTCAATTTTGTAATAATTATATAAATAATATGGTGTGTAAAATCTATTAATATTTTATGCTCAAATATTTAATTTTACTCTTTAAATTTTAAGTTTTTTTTTTTGTATCATATATATTAATTCATAATGGGTATTCATATCTATGAGTACCATGCTATCCAAACGGATAATACTCATATCCGCCCCATCAAAAAATAAGGTAAAAAGGTAAAGAAAGGGTAGGACAGATGTGGCGGGTATTAATATGGCGTAACCGCCCCATCGACATCCCTACTCTGAAAAAATCGTTGAGGTATACATAGCTCCCCAAGAGGTTTTAATAAAGATTCCTAACTGGGATTGCTATTGAAGACAAACAGCAACCACTTTCAAAAGCATTTATCTTACATATTACAATAACAGTCTTACCTTAACAGATAAAAGAACATAGATGCAAATATAAAGACCATTGGGAAAACAGGCTTAGTGTGTATATGTATATATATATATATATATATAAAGAGAGAGAGAGAGAGAGAGAGAGAGAGAGAGCGAGTTATTCTTCAACCAGTGTTCTGCAATCCTGCAGCTATGCCCTTCATGGTTAGAATCAGTGTGTCCTCAAGTCCAGGCGCATATTCGCTTGTTGGGTTCAACTTCACTAGCTCTGCAGCCCGCTTGCTCAATTCCATGACCTCCTTTGACAAGTGAGGCCTCAATTTGACATTGTAGCTTGGGTCTCTTATTCGCTTCATAGTGTACGCCTGCAGAACGTTTAAAGTCGTGATGTATGAATTTCGAAGACGGAGCCTTTGCTTCAAGTAAGGATCTCCTTCGAGAAGATCCCTGTGGCCAGCAATCTGATAATGAAAGACAAAAGCAGAATAGCATCAGTTTTGATCATATTAATAGAAGTTTTTTTCGATGGAATAATTGACTCCCATTCTCTCAAAAACTTCATTACCTTGAGGAGAAGGCTTTTAGTTTCTTCATAGTCGGCTCTCAATCGTTCTCCCAATGGACGTAATTCATTAGAAACTAGAAGCTTATCATACAAAGCTGCAATGCCGGGGTTTCCCTTGGCAAACACCATCTCAAGTAAATCAGTTGTAACCCGGAAGAATGGCCATTGATTGTACATCTCCTGCAACATGTGGAAATTCTTGATGTCCTTGTCAATCATATGCTTGAATGCAGAACCAAAACCAAGCCACACTGGGAGATGAAATCGAGTCTGGGTCCATGCAAAAATCCACGGAATCGCTCGAAGTGACTCAATGCCCCCACTTGGCTTCCGCTTTGATGGACGGCTCCCAATATTCATACGACCATACTCTAACTCAGGGGTGGCCTGCAAAGAAACAAAAAAGAAAAATTAATACCAGAATCCAAAATCATCATTGCATTAAGAAAGTGAAAATTTTGTGTTTAACTTACAAGGCGGAAGTATTCAACGAAGCGGGGCTCCTTGAATACAACAGAACGATACTTCTCGGTAGCAATAACAGCCATTTCATCAAGGAGTGCACGCCATTCTGTCTTTGGAGATATTGGAGGATTCATTCCATGCTCTAGCGTGGCGGCTGTGAAACGTTGTAATGTTCTGAAACACAAGTGCTCTTCCCCAAAAGACTGTTCAATTACTTCACCCTGAACTGTCACTCGAAGAGAACCATTGATTGTGTCTGGTGGCTGAGACAATATAGCAAGATGCGTCGGACCACCTCCTCTTCCAACTGTACCGCCTCGACCATGGAACATCGTCAATTTCACTCCATATTTCTTGGCAACCTTAACAAGATCCTCTTGGGCTTTGTACAGCTGCCAGGCTGCAGATAAACGACCAGCATCCTTTCCTGAATCAGAGTACCCGATCATAACTTCCTGCTTCCCATGTATCCTCTCTCTGTACCAATCAATTGAGAAGAGACGAGCCATTGCAGCAGGGGCGGCTTCTAGGTCTGCAAGCTTCTCAAACAATGGCACAACTCTAAGTGGCTTCTTCACACGGCATTCACGCTGCAGGAGTTCCACAGCAAGCACATCTGATGGTGCTGTTGCCATTGAAATGATATATGCACCAAAGCTGTCATGAGGTAATTCTGCAATGACATGAAATGTGTCCAAAACGTCTGCAACTTCTTCAGTTTTCGGGAGATCAGGGCCAAACACTGGGCGCTTGCCTTTGAGTTCTGATAAAAGCCAATTCTGGCGGCGTTCCTCGGGCCATTCCTTGTAGGATCCAATGCCAAGGTGGTTTGTTATGGTATCTATGACATCAGTGTGCCTATCTGATTCTTGTCTTATATCGAGTCTCACAAGGGACAGACCAAAAGTGGAAACTTGTCGCAAAAAATCTAGAAGACTTCCATCAGCAATTGGTCGGTCACCACACGCACAGAGGGATCTGTAACAAAGCTCCAGCGGCTCCAGAAACTACAAAAAGAAAAAGCAAAAGTAACTCAGCAGTCAAACAAGTTGGAAAAAGAAAAGAGAATTTAAAGATTAAACAGAGAGAACCTTAATTTTTCTAAACAAAGATGATTGTTTCAAACAGCAATTCCCAAGTTTTGAATGACGCAGTCTTATCTTTCTCAGACCAAGATGTTGACTAATCCCAAGCAATAAAAGCATATCTTACAAACCAAGACCTATATATCTCTGCCTAATGTAACTTTAAAGACGAGAACAGGATGCTAACCTGGTCAATATGGGTATAAGTTGCCTCCTCGGGGATTTCCGAGGTTCCACTAGCTAGCAGATTTCGAGTACGCTCCCGTGTGCAATACAGCTTATCCCTCACATCACTAAGAATAACACGATAAGGTTCACTTGGAGGAACTTGCTTCCAAAACTCTGCAATCAAACAACAAATAAAAAAAAAATTCATATCAATAAAGACCATTGTTTTTAAGCATTTGGTCTAAATCAACATTTGAATAGAAAGTGTAAATAAATGCATATGAAAGAAACAGCAATCAGGGAAAAACTTTCAAGTTCTTTCTCTAAGTAAGTGCTTCTAAATTTAGGCATAAATGGTCTTGTCATTTCTAAAGGTACTACTACCTTCTAAAGGTATAGCATCCGGGAAAACTATGAGAAGAACAAATTCCAAATTTTCCAACAACATACCTATGTAGTGTTTTGCATCCTTTTTTGAAGATCTGTGGAGCTCATCAGCACGTGCACGCAACTCATCGTTGCAACGCCACATGGATAACTGCAAATTAGATTCAAAAATTGTCTTTTAAGGGAGCTAATTGTCAGAGACAAAAACAAAAAGACTGCAAAAGAACATCGTATTAAAAAATTATCACACCTCAAACATAAGATCCTCTATTTGGGAATAGTATAAATTGGCAGCCATCATCCTTGCCAGCAAGCATACATCTCTTGTAACCTCGGGAGTAACCCTAGGATTCCCTAAACCAAAAACAACAACAACAACAACAACAACAACATAGCCTCAGTCCCAAATTAACTGGGGTCGGCTACATGGATCAAACTTTTCCATTGTGCTCGATTAAGTGCAATTGATGGTGAACTTTGCAAACCATTCAAATCTCTCTCAATTAATGCATCCCATGTTAACTTTGGTCTACCCCTACCTCGTCGAATTTCTACAGTTTCTATTGAGTCAAGTTTTCTAGTTGGGGCATTTGTAGGCCGTCTTTGCAGGTGACCAAACCATCGCAACCGCCCTTCCCTAATCTTTGTATCAATTGGTGCTACTCCTACGTGTCTTTGAATTTCTATATTTCTTATTCTATCTATACGAGTTTTACCACACATCCACCTAAGCATCCTCATTTCTGCTACATTCACTTTATGTAATTGTTGTTGCTTTACTGCCCAACATTCACTTCCATAGAGCATAGCTGGCCTAATTGCAGTCCTATAAAATTTTCCTTTTAACTTAGTAGGAACATGTCGATCACAAATCACCCCCGTTGCACTCCGCCATTTCTTCCATCAAGCTTGGATTCTATGTGTGACATCATTTTCAATGTTACCATCATTTTGTATGATTGAACCTAGGTATCTAAAGTGGTTTACCCTAGGAACTTCTACTTCCCCTAATTTTACCACTCCGTCATCTCGATGTCTAGTGTTTCCAAACTCACAGTGCATGTATTCAGTTTTCGTCCTACTCAACTTAAAGCCTTTAGATTCTAATGCATTTCTCCAGAGTTCTAATTTCCTATTCACTCCATCTTTAGTTTCATCCACTAAGACAATATCATCTGCAAATAGCATACACCATGGTATATCCTCTTGAATATGTCTAGTTAATTCGTCCATAACTAAAGTAAATAGATATGGGCTTAAAGCAGATCCTTGATGTAGTCCTATCGTAATGGAAAATTCTTTTATAGCTCCTCCAAATGTCTTTACACTCGTTACTATTCCATCGTACATATCTTTAATAGCGTCTATGTATCTAGCGTGCACTCTTTTTCTTTCTAGAACCCACCAAAGAACATCTCTAGGGACCCTATCATATGCTTTTTCTAAATCTACGAATACCATATGAAGATCTTTTTTCTTTTCTCTATATTTTTCTAATAATCGTCTTACAAGGAAAATCGCTTCCATAGTTGAACTCCCAGGCATGAAACCAAATTGGTTCTCTGATATTGTTGTTTCTCTCCTTAGCCTATTGTCAATTATCCTCTCCCACAGTTTCATAGTGTGACTCATGAGTTTAATTCCCCGGTAGTTTGAGCAACTTTAAATGTCTCCTTTGTTTTTGAAGATTGGCACAAGCGTGCTTCTTCTCCAATCCATTGGTATCCGTTTTGATTTTAAAATTTTATTGAAAAGTTTCGTCAACCAAGTCAATCCGATTTCTCCTAAGCATTTCCAAACCTCTATGGGTATTTCATCTGGGCCACATGCTTTCCCTATTTTCATTCTTTTCAATGCCTCTTTAACTTCTACAATTCTAATATTGCGTGTATAGTTTACATTTCTTTCTTGGTGTGGGTTTTCATCTATTATAGCATCAACTTGGCCATCATTAAATAAACTATCGAAGTAACTTCTCCATCTCTCCTTAATATCCTCTTCGCGCGTTAAAACATTTTGATTTTCGTCCTTAATACATCTTACACGACTTAGGTATTAAGAACAAGAAAAGAAAAATAAGAAATAAAACCAAAAACAAAAGAAAAGAAAAATAAGGTATTAAGAACAAGAAGTACAAGCAGGGGAAAGAAACTGCCAATTTGTCTATATATCACTCCTCCTACATGTTCTTTTTTTCTCTCTTTTCTATTACTTAGGCGACTTACAAACACTGAACGATTAGCCAGCAATCTACACCAATTAACTATATAAGGGAAACTTTGAAAAGGCAAACCTAGATTAGAAATAAAACCTTTCATTTCAAGACAGACTGTCCGACATACTTTTGATGTGTTGATACATACATTTGCTACATTGTTGTTGGACTCCTTTAGAAACATTTCATTACCTATTTGCACGCATCTACATAAAATCAAACAATGCTAAAAACTGTGTAACAAATGCACGCATTAAAGTAATTAAAAAGAATTTTCCTTCTTTTTATGAGGAGAAAAGAAAACAATATTCTTCAAGAGAAAAGAAAACATAGAGAGTAAAAGAGAAAAGGAAAGGAAAGGAACCATCAATTAAGAACTTATATGGTCAAACATGCTGAGAATTTTTATTTTATTTTTTTATAAAAACCTACTAACACCCCCAACTCGCACACGAGAAGACTAATCCTCAACCTCATCTATGGGTGACCACCACATACCAAATCATATCACCCTATCATTAAAAAGAAATCGTAGGTTTATAATGGTCTTTCGAATATACTTCATAGGCTATTCTAATCTAAAATTTTTCTTTCTCAGCTATTCCTTGTAATTTTTAGTTTCTACCGTCGATTCTTTTTGTGCCTATAAACAAGATATGGAAATAATACCGTCACGATCACCACCCATCCAAGAAGAAAACTGAATGAGAGGAGCATTATAAGGAACTCGCTCATCTATTCCAAGGTTCTTCAAAGCTGTGTCTACTCGACGTAAAAATTTTGGAACCCCATTCCAGATAGTCTCATGGAAGTAGCTCATCCCAGCCCTCATCTCATCTTGCGGTGTTGGAGGAGTTCTACGGATTTCATCTGTTCGAAATGCAGCTTGGATCTGGATACGAACAAAAAAACAAAAAAATACAATTACAAGATAAATCAATAGAATAAACAAACCCACAGGCATAATAAAGCCCTAAAAGTTAACGATTGCTACTCTTTCTTGTAGGCACCCTTGAGTAAAAAACTCTTGTCTAGCTGCATAATGTTTATTCTTGTGCCTCACCAGTAAAGCGTACCAAATTTGTGATAGAACCATGGTCTAACACCACTGAGATAAACAAATCAAAATTTGTGAGATAGATAGATAGATAGATAGATTTATTACTAAGAACAAGAAAACCAAACACAACCAACGACATTCGAGAGGTCGTACTCTCCTAACTCACGATCAGTTCCCTAACTTAAAAATAAGAATACCCTAATACTTCTAATCACTTTGTATCTATATAAATACTCTCTCTAAACCCTAATTAGGTTCCCCACTAAAGGCATGAAAGTGCCCAGAATACCCCTAGGCCTATCATTATCCGCCCCTTTAAAAAGCACCTTGTCCTTAAGGTGCAGTGCACCCAATGGCCATGTCGCGATGCCCGGATCGTAAATCCATGTACTTGAGAGTCTATCATTACCACCCCCTTTAAAATTCACATTGTCCTTAAGGTGGCAGATTGAGAAAGAAATAGCAAGGAAGATGACAATGTTGGGATCATGAACCCACTTGATGACTAAAATGAGAGTGATCATCGGGGTGAAACCCATAGCAATTAAAGTACCCAAAGCCATGTTGACACATAATGCAGCCCAAAATTTCAACACTATATGCATAGAAGAATTTATGCTTATCAAACCTCTCAAGACATTACGTCAAACATGTTAAATGCGCCATCAATAGACTCACATCTCCTGAACCATGCCATATACCCAAATTGGGTGTTACATACATGCTCCATGTTGAGTGAATTCACCAAAATCGAGTAGAGCACCACTGCCGAAGCGCATTATCGAACCACAGTCCGCTTATGAAGTGCGTATCCATCCAATGTTGAAGGCAAAACAATACTCATGCGATTATTCTCGATTAAGGCATCAAATAAGTGGCCCACAAACTTAAAATTTGATGAACAGTACGCAGGTCGATAATGATCTGATGGAAGATGACCCAACTTGGAAAGTATTTTGGTGCACAAGAAAAAATGGTCGGGAAACTCGGGACACCGACATTCATGTCGTGAGTTAGATCTCACCGTTTTATCTCCTCGATTGGGACATCGGGAAAATAATGTCGTCTTCCCAAAATTCACTATTATCTCGCAAGCGGGAAAAGGAAAGAAAAATCAGAACTGCAGATGGCAATGATCTCCGAGTGTATTGACGAATGCAGCGGCTAAGGCGGGGGAGAGATCGGGTCGTCGATGCTAGGTTGTTATTGGTACCCTCTGCCATTCTGGTTTATTCCTTCATTAAAAGAAGAGCGGTTTTGTTGATATGCTTTAATGTGCTAAGTTGAAGCCAGATCTGACCTAGTGGAGTTCTTGTCAACTTTCGATTTGATAATAGGAAGACGAAACATGTGAACATCCGATATCATTGTGAAGGTAGGTTGTGGATCTAGTATTTCTACATTATTCGAAGATGTTTCACCACGATTAATGAATGATCAAACGAAAGTGGAACTGAGTTCGATTTGGTAGATGATTGAACTAGTGTTTCACTGTCAGCCCATGATTCCTTTACATCGATTGGTGGCTAATTGGCTGAAGATGTTGACAGATGAGGTGATGGATCAGATACCAGATTTGGTAAATCTACAATGCTAGTTCCGTTAGATGCACACGGGTGAAGTATCGTTGGAATTGCCACTCGTGGGGTATTGAACTTGCATCCACTCGTCCATTTTTTGAAATAGCCGTCTCATTCTTATTTTCAATTCTTCCATCGATATCTCCTCCTTCAACTCTATCTTAACTACTCGTTTTTTCATCTGAGACGATATTGTCTCCAAGATCGTGAACTATGATACCAATTTGATAGAACCTTGTTCTATTAATCCACCAAATATACACAACTGAGATAAACCAGTCATAATTTGAAAGATAGTTAGATAGATTTATTACTAAGAATAAGAAAACCAAACATAATCAACAATATTTGAGAGGTCGCACTCTCCTAATTCACAATGAGTTTCCTTAACTAACCAATAAGAATACCCTAATACTTCTAATCACTTTGTATCTATATAAATACTCTCTCTAAACCCTAACTAGGTTTCCCACTTAAGGCATGAAAGCGACCAAAATACCCCTAGTCCTATCATTACCCACCCCTTTAATAACTACCTTGTCCTCAAGGAGGATGATAGATCCCTAGGTAAAGAAGGGGTCGCCTGGACAATTTTATTGACAATCAAGTTGAGGAATACACATTGAAGAATGGGAAATCCCTAACCTAGAGAAGGAGATACTCTATCATCTCAAACCCAATAACCAGACTCACATATACAATTTTTGATGCCTTGGTAAAGAAGACAGTACTCTACTTATACCCCCACCAACTCCCACTCATTGAGCCAGATGGACAAGTTCCTATTCACACACACACACACACACACACACATCATGCCTAAGCACTTATTATTCCACTGCAGCTAGCCCCAATTAGGCTGAGTCAGACTCACATTGGGCACATCCCTTATGCTTCTTTCGGTTGTATACGTTGTAAATGGGTGGACGCCTCGGGATGCTATCGATACTCCCCTCATGGACAGCCACCTTTTCCTCAAGGTGGAATGCAGGAAATGACTTCCTCACATGACGGACTAACTCCCAAGATGCCTTCGAAAGAGGAACATGCAGCCATTTGACCAAAACTTTAGGCCCAGCAGATGAAGAGCGATATGCTAGTACAATTTCGAGTTCCATAGGGGCAGTGAGGGTATCGAGCAAGAAGGATGGAAGAGTAGGTGACACCAGTGAAGAGCCAATCACACGGCGAAGCTGTGAAACATGAAAAACAGGATGCACTGCGGATGAAAAGGGAAGCTCCAATTTATAAGCCACTACACCGATTCGAGCTATAAGACCTTAAAGGGTCCATAAAACAACGGACTAAGCTTCATGTTGGAACGACGGGCCACAATCATCTGACGATAAGAGCGTAGATTAAGATAGACGAAGTCACCCACAGTAAACACGATGCCTCGACAAACTTGATCAGCTTGTTGTTTCATTCTATTCTGAGCAAGTAGCAATTGGGCTAGTAACTCTTGCAAAACTTGATCACGGGCTCGCAGCATTGAGGCCGAATCAACTGTAACTGGAGACGCGGTGATGCCATAACGGATGAGTGGAGGAGGATCACGACCATATAGTACCTTGGAAGGAGAGCACCGTAAGGAAGAATGGAAAGAGGTATTGTACCAAAATTCGGTGCAATGAAGCCAATCTGACAATTGCTTGAGTCGCTAACGGATGAAACAGTGAAGGTAGGTTTCAAGGCACCGTTTCACTACTTCCATCTAGTCGTCGCTTTGTGGGTGAGAGGCAGTGCCGCGATTGAGTTGAGTGTGATGAATGCGAAACAATTCCTTCCAAAGGTGGCTTAATAAGACCTTATCTCAGTCGGAGACTATTGAACGAGGAAACCCATGGAGATGTACTATCTCTCGGATGAATAACTCAGCTACTATTTTGGTAGAAAAGGGATGTTTAAATGGTAAAAAATGTTCATATTTGCTCGAAGATCAACTGTCACCAAAATTGAATTGAACCACTTTGAAGTTGGCAGCCCTTCCATGAAATCGAGAGATATATCTTCCCACACAGTAGTAGGGATAGGCAAAGGTTGAAGAAGATCCCCCGGAGCTAAGGTCTCGTATTTGCTTCATTGGCACACATCACAAGCTGACACAAAGTCCTTGATATCTTTCTTCATTCTAAACCAAAATAACTCAGAGGCGATGCGTTGATAGGTCTCCAAGAATCCCCCATGGCCCCCTATTGGACTTGAATGAAACTCCGCTAGTATTTTTGGTTTGAGAGTGGAGGCAGTAGGGATGACAAGCCTATTTTTGTAGAGAAGGCTATCATGGAAAAGAACCCATCCAGGCTTAGACTCGGCATCAGTGAGAAGGGAGGCATGGATGGAGGAAAGGATGGGATCAGCAAGCACTTCGGATTGAATAAGCCCTTCGTCTGCACATGACATAATTGAAAGTGAACAAAATTCAAGTGTCATAGACTCACCAACAACTAAAGGGTATCGTGATAATGCATCCACCACAACATTTGACGACGCTGGCTTGTATTAGATATCAAATTGATATCCGAGTAGTTTAACCAACCACTTGTGATATTCGGGGGCAACCTCCCGCTGTTCCAGCAAGTATTTAAGACTTTGTCGGTCGGTTCGGACTAAGAATTTGCTGCCCAACAAATAATGTCTCCACTTCTGAATGGCTAATACTATGGCCATCAATTCTCGCTCATAAGCTGACCGTGCTCAAGCTCGTGGTGATAAAGCCTGACTAAAGAAAGCAATGGGTCGATCCGACTGGGATAAAACAGCCCCTGCGCCCACACCAGATGCATCAGTTTCAATGATAAAGAGATTGTCAAAATTGGGCAAGGCAAGTATGGGAACATCCTTCACTGCTACTTTCAACTAAACGAATGCAAATGTGGCCTCATCGGACCATTGGAAAGCCTCTTTCAACAGCTGTGTGAGTGGTGCCACTATCTTCCCATAGTCTCTAACAAACCTCCAGTGATAGCCCGTCAACCTGAGGAAACCCCTAAGCACTTTTGGGGATGAGGGAGGTGGCCAAGCATCCATAGCCTTAACCTTCTCAGGATCGGCAGAAACCCCTGCACTAAAGATAATGTGGTCGAGATACTCGAGAGAGGATTGAGCAAAACAACATTTCTTAAAATTGATGAAGAGAGTTAGACTGCAAGATGGACAGTACTTCAATGAGATGATGACAATGGTCATTGAGGGACTTGTTGTACACTAATATATCATCGAAAAATACCAACACAAAGCAGCGGATCAACCCTTTAAAGATTGTATTCATCGATGACAGGAATGTAGCAGGGGCGTTAGATAATCCAAACAACATGCGAGGAACTCATAGTGTCCTTCATGAGTTCGAAACGTTGTTTTGGGTACATCTGTCGGCTTGACTTGAATTTGATGGTAGCCCGAGCGTAAGTCAACTTTGGAAAAAACACATGCCCCGTGAAGCTCATCGAGTAATTCATCTATGTTGGGAATGGGAAAGCGATCTAGTACTGTGGTCTTATTTAGGGCCCTGTAATCCACGCAAAATCTCCAGCTCCCGTCTTTCTTCTTTACCAATAAAACAGGGCTTGAAATAGAGCCATTGCTGATTTGAATAATCCCGGTTGCCAACATCTCCGAGACCAACTTTTCAATTTTCGATTTTTGAATTTGCGGATATCTACATGGTCTGACCCAAACAGGTTTTGAGCCCTCTTTGAGGATGATGGAATGATTACAGTCCCGCGGCGGAGGTAAGGATGTGGGAAGCTCAAATAGAGGTTCAAAAGATGCCAAAATGCTCAGATACATGGTTCATCAACAAGGGAAAGAGGATCTGAATTAATTGATTCCACACAAGCACACTCAATTAAAAAACAACCAACAAGTGAGTCAAAGGATCGTTGGATGGACTTATACGAAACCAAGGCACGGTGTACGGAAGGATCCCTTCTGATGGACACCCACTTGCCATCTTATCAAAAGTACATCGTAAGATTAGGCCAGTCATCCGCAGTCATGCCCAGTGACATTAGCCATTGCATTCCCAAAATTAGGTTAGAACCTCCCATGGAAATAGGGAAGAAATCTTCCGTCACTGTCGGCCCCTGAAATTCCACTCGTACGTACTTGCGCACTTCCGAGCCAGGTATCCGCGCACCACCACCCACTAGTATGACGTAGTCCGCTGTGGTTGCGATTGGTAATTTGAGCTTCTCCACCAAAACTGGAGATATGAAATTATGGGATGCCCCACTATCAATCAGAATTACAACTTCAGTATCTTCCACCAGGCCTTTAATCTTGATGGTGCGCGGTGAAAGGCAGCCATCGACTGCGTAAGCCGTTAATTCCATTGTCACCAGCTCTGGGGACTTAGTTGGACTCTCGAAAGGGGAGGAGAAGCACTCCTCTTCATCATCATCGACTAACATCACCCGAAGCTCCAGTCGTTGGCAGCGATGAACCACGAACCATTTCGCATCACATCGATAGCAGAGTCCCTGCTTTCTATGGAGCTCAACCTCTACCTCTGACAACCCTTTGAATTTAGGTGAAGTGGTTAGAGTGGTTGCCTTCGAGACTGCTGCACTAGATGAGCTTGAGGATACGATACTGGATTTTGGTGATGTGCCCTATGGATTGGGCCTTTTTAGAAGGCTTGGTCCCAATCACGTGATGGGCTTTTAATGGTGTGAGTCACCCAGCCCATGGACTCAGTCTCATGTCTAATCGGTGCCCTATGGGTCGACTGGGCCTCTGAACCGCTAGCCCAAGCCAATTGCATTGCCTTGTTTGTGTTTTTTCTCCACCTGAGCCGCACGCTCAAAAACACAATGTAGTGTCTGTGGAGGCTCCAATATCACCTCCAAACGTATTCGGTCAGATAAACCATTGATGAATACTGCTATGGCATGAGTCTCCGTGAGACCTTCCAATTGCGAATAAAGGAGCTCAAATCGCTCTCTATACTTCGCTAATGAGGAAACCTGCTTAAGCGAAAAAAATTGTTGTGATAAACATAACGGATCAGCATCCATAAAGCGCTTTGTAAGCTGATTCTTCATTTCTCTCCAACTGGTGAAGGGCTTCACCTTCTCTTCCATCTGCGGCCATATCAGTGCCGGCCCTATTAGGCAAATACCCGCCGCTCTGAGCTTCAACTGCTCCAGCATCTCGTGCAGGGCGAAGTAATGCTCTGCTTTGTTGAACCAAACCAACAATTCATCCCCATCACATGTGGCCATCTTAATTTTCCTTACCTCTGGCCCACTTCTGTACGGTGCAACGGTCAGATCTAATCGATCGACCACCTGGGTCACCACTGGGGTACTTGGATCTGGCAGGTCTAGTGGGTTTCCAACCGATCTAGAGCTGCCCTCACCGACCTAACTGATTCTCGAGATTGGGGTGTTTGAATGATGGTGCATGGCCTTGATCTACTGGACCAACAATCGAATATGTGATCTGAGCTCACCAACTGAAATTTCCAGCCCTCCCACTATGGACTCTAGTGCTGGAATTTGTTGCAACTATTCTGGGATCTGCCTCAGTTGTTCCTCCAAGAGCTCCACACGTAATTCCATCTTCGAAGACATGGACAATGCTCTAATACCAGTTGATAGATCTCTAGGTAAATAGGGGGTCGCCTCGACAATTTTATTGATAATGAAGAAGAGGAATACACAATCAAGAGTAGGAAATCACTAACCCAGAGAAGGAGAGACTCTATCCTCTCAAACACAATAACCAAACTCACATATACAATTTTTGATGCCTTGGTAAAGAAGATAGTACTCTAATTATACCCCCCACTAACTCCCACTTACTGAGCCAAATGGGCACGTTCCTATTCACACACACACACACACACACACACACACACACACACACACACATCATGCCTAAGAACTAATTATTCCACTACAGCTGGCCCCAGTTGGGTTGAGTCAAACTCACGCTGGGCACGTCCCTTATGCTTCTTTCGGTTGTATACATTGTAAATGGGTGGACGCCCCGGGATGCTATCAAAGGAGTGCGCCCAATGGCCATGCCGCGATGCTCGGATCACAAATCCATGTACTTGAGAGTGTATCAATTTGCAACCCAAATGGATGCTCAAATGATGAAGACAAATAGGCATGGTTTAAAAAATCGACAAACTTCGCCGAAGATCGGGCGAAGTTTGTCGATGTTGAGGTGAGTGAAGCGAAGTTCAAGGGCAGTTGAAAAATTGCAAAACTTCGACTCAACTTCGGCTAACTTCGAAAACATCGATAGAAGTTCATAAAATATGAAGTAAAATTGTTATGTTTCGTGGAAGTTCAACAAACTTCGACAGAAACTTCGGAAACTTCACCTATGCTAAAAATATATTTAAATTTCGGAATATCCTCCGCTGACATGAGTTTTATGCATTATTGTTGTATGATTAAGTATATTCATAGCATCACTACGAAGAAACTTGAGTTTTCTAACTTTAAAGTGAAATTCCGTAAACTTCCATACACTGTTGAATTTTTGTCACACTTCCATCATCGAAGTAAACTTCTTCGAATTAATTCCGAATTTTAGGTGAGCGAAGTCATAGGCGAAGTCGAATTTTCGAACCTTGCAAATAGGATAAAAAATTGATCATACTATCCAAGTAATGGTTATTTTTCCAACAAAAACACTTATAACAAATAGCTTACAGCATAACAAATTTTTTTTTGAGAAAATAGCATAACAATTTGATGTAACACAAATTTAGACACTAATTATAATAAGTGATAGACCAAATGTGAACATACAATGGAAATACTCAAAGTTGTTTCATTTTCTTGTTCTCTATTTTTTATTTTCTTCTCTAGATTTCTTGATATTTGAAATTCGATTTCAGGTACCCAAAAATAATGTGATTGTGAATGTTTTAGTAACTTTTCTCAAAGAATCCAAGAAACTACACATAGAACTCATACATAACAAATTAATTTGACAGCTGAAAGATACAAAAGCTAAGAACAATAAGAATTTTTACATCATAGAAAAAACCTTAGGGAAACAGTTTATTTTCATCTACAACCTGACACTTCTTGGAAAACTAATGAATGCCTAAAGTAATCAAATGGCGCATGTGGCAGTTTTGACAAATGGAAACAAAAAAAAGCAGTGTTGACAAATGGAAAAAAAAAAAAGGTTGTACCAACATATTATTCAAAAGGAGTTTCGCCCTTTGAGGCCTCGAAAACGTAGTTTTCCATAAAAATCCAAGCTAAAAAAAAAAAGAATGTCTGATTTTGAAATAACATCCTAAAACCTGTTTTTGGCTGGCAAGGAAAAACTTGGAAAACATTGAAGCACTTTTCCAATTTATCCAAGACTTTGAAGTGAATTGCAGAAAACAATGACAAGTGAATATGAATTCTAAAAAGCAGGGTGTAACGCCCCTAAATTCCAAATCTAGTAATTAGTCCTAACATCGGGGATATTTTTGAAATTTTCATATCATTAATGAATTGTATGCTTAATTCAATGTATTGTGTGTATACTTAATACACTAATATATGAATTAAAGTTAAAAGGATGAATTAAGCCTAAACTAATGTAAATAAGAGACTAAAGGAAGAAAAATGGGATTTTAGTAATTAATGGTCTTGGAATAAACAATTTCTTTAAAAGAATAAAATGAGGCTCCTTGATATACCGAGATGGGACATGGTAATTACTAGGTAAGAAGTTGATGTGGATGAATAGATAAGAACAAGGAATGCTTGTTTGATATGGATGAGAGGATAAGATTTAAAGTACTTTATTTCCTTAAAAGGAGGAACATTGAACAAGTAAAAACGAAACTTTCCATTTTAGCGGAAAGTGACATATTTGAAATTTGTAGAGATTCATATGGACTATAGATCTACCTCGAAATATGAAAAGCGAAATCTCTAAAACAAATTGTGAGTTAGTATGATATGAGTTGGCATTACACTAACGAAGGATGAGCCTTAGGATACGAGATTGAGCATGATGGCTTATGGATGAACAAAATAAAGAAGGATCTTAGATGGGCCTAAATCTATGGGTAGATGAAAGAGATAAGAGGGTGAAGATTGATACTCCTAAGAACCCTAGATCTAACTTAACGTACAAATAGTCCTTATGAAACTAATGCCTCCTTTTTTACAAACCAAGAGAGGAGGCTAGGACTTAGAGTGAGAAGAGAAGCTTGGATGTTAGAGATGGAGCTACACCAAGCCAAACACTCTCCATAAGCTTGAGATTCACCTAGGTAAGAAACCTAATCTAAATTGTTAAGCTTGAACTAATTTGTTAAAAATGGGATGTAATTTTCTGATTTTATGTTAAGCTAAAGTTTCAAGCTTGATTTCCAAAAGATTTACACAGTTACTCGTCGATTTGATCATTACTATGGATGCTTTTATGGGTTTGGGGTTTGTTTTCATGTTTCAGTCTCAAATCTTGATGAACACAAGACTTTCTTGTAAATCTTTGGTTTATTTCCATGGGTTTGGTCTCAAATGGTTTCTTATTGGGTTTTCCACACTTTGTAAGTTGGTCTAGATTTCATGTTTGAATGACTAAGCTATACGGTTTTGAAATGGTAAAACATGACTTGAATTATTTTGGGGTTGGAGAGGGACTTGTATGTTTTAAATGATGTTTTGGAGTCATTTCCTCCTCACTAGAGTAGTCTTATGTTTGAATCATGATTTCAATGGGCTTTTACTTAATGCTTATGAATTCCATGGTTTCCTTACAAGTAAAGTTTTATGTTCAAACATGGATGAATGAGATATAGTTGTTAGTTGAAATGCATAAAAGGGAACTTCACTTGTTTTGAATAATTTCCTTAAAAACAAACTTAATCCGATTAAATCATGAATTTTTGACTAAAAGTTATGAATTGGAGATCTTAAGTCAAAATCGACTTTATGCGGTGATTTGGAATTCTTTGGACAAAATTGGTCGATTTGAATCGAGCTATATAAGAAAACTAATTTTATGGACTTTTCTTTGTCTTGCCTTGATGAATCTTTATTTCATTTGAAAAAGTGGTATTAGTACATATTGTTAGTTTCGACGCCGAGTCTAATCAAACTTAAGAATAAAGATGAGTTCTTAATGGTCTAAGATACCTAAATAAATTATAGCGAGTCTAAATTAAATGTGTTATACTTATATGCTTGCAGACACTTGAGGAGGACCCACTAGAAACTTATTAAAGTAGGATTGAATAGGATAGCAGCGCTTGAGGTGAGTTGGGGGTCGCTTTATAATCTATCATGTCACACTATTAGGTAATAGTTTCACGATAGCAATTGTTTATACTTGCTTGGAATCTATCTTGATAATCTTCAATTAATGCTTCTTGTCTTATCCTTTGGAGCTCTCTATTTATGAATCCAGTGGAAATGATATGGTTGAACGATGAATGCGTGCTTATACTATTTGGACTTAAGGGACATCGGCCACCAATGCCTTCCTTCATGTTTATTATAAATCCTTATCTATCGGGCTTACATACTGTAGCAATGGGATGATTGTCGTGTTTCATTGTTGTTGCGCTAGATTTATGTGGCCTCATGCTTTCTAGGCAATGGCGATGGGATTCATGGGCTACTTATATCAAGCTTCCACTTCCTTTGACTATATAGCATTCATGTTATCCTTGTTTCTTCTTGATGATGTTATCATGTTTGGGCAACGTTTATTTATCATGCACTATATAGTATGTTTCCTTATTATAGTTGAAATGCCCAAAATGATAGTAAGTTTCATAAAGTACAATTGTTGCATGAAAGTTATCTAAACATTTAAGTACTACTTAGATGATTGATGGTAAAGTGGTCCACCGCTTTACAGAGCCCGTTGTTTATTGCTCACCCCCACTTCTCCCCTCTAGGTACCTCAGCTACTGCTGCTTCATGCAAAGGAAAGGGAAAGATTATTGTCTAGGAGATCCCCTTTCTTGATTGAGTTGTGAAGACATTATTATCTATCTATTTTGGTTTGACACTTTTATGTATTGAAACAGGGGTGTTTGTTTGGGTATAATTTTGGAAACCCATAGTTTATTTTAGGTTATTGTTGAAAGACTTCTAATTTTAATTCCTCAACTTGTTAGACATTGGAAGGCTTTGTTTTTCACACCTTATATTGTCTTACTTGTCTATATGTAGAATGTCTTGTTGTATATTTCGCAGGTTAAGGCTTACCGGATCATCGCCCTACTAATTAGGTTATCTTGAGAGGTTCAACAATGGTTCGAGCCGCGCAACTCAGGTTTGCAAGGTTTCGAGTCGCCATAAAAGGTAAGATGCATTTTCAAGCTAGCCCAAGCTGCAATAACTGTGAGCAATAAATATACAAATGTACCATGTTTCGGAGTTCATAAGTCAAAGTCCCCACCTCCACAAACTTCAAACTTAAAGCATACGTCAACAGGGAGGAGTTCTCACCCGACATGGCATATCTATTTGACAAACTATGCTATTCAGTGCATCAATTCCAAGCATAAGCCGAGAAACTTTTTAAGTCGCTGGCACAAATTCATGATTCAAGTAGGACTCGAACAACTTGTTGGCGCTATACTCGTTGATACACACAAGATTATATCAAATTTGGATTACATGTATATAGATTCTACAAGTGCATCAATGCGTCCTATGGTGGTTAACATATGTGATTAGTGGTAGAGTCAAACTTTGACACTAAAGTTTGTGTTGGACTTTAATCAAAAATCTTGAACCAATAATGTATAACATATTTATAAATATAGGTGGGTGATGGGTGTATGTGGTTGAATAGTGTTGGGGTGTTTGAGAGGGCCAAGTGTGTTAAGCGTACGGGCCTGCGAGCGAGTACGCTAAACTATGAGATTGAGAAATCTTATTCTTGGAGTTTCTATTTAGAGTTTAGATAAATGAAGTTTTTCCTTTATGTATTAAACTATTGATAGCGGATTTCTTCGTTTATTGCCCGTGGTTTTTGTGGGTTTTTCACATAACTTTGTATGTTATCTTTTCATTGTGTTTTGTTTCATTTGGGTGTTAATTCATGCGACTGAGTTATTGGGTATTCTCGATGATTTGTCACAACAAACTGGTATCAGAGCCAAGGTTTAGATCTGAAGGAGTTACACCATTAAGGTGAAGTTTTCAAAGATGACGAAGTACACAAATGCGATGAAGTTCGATGTGGAGAAGTTTGATTGGAAGATGAATTTTTGTTTGTGGCAAATTCAAGTCAATGATTTATTGATCCAATATGGACTACGTCAAGTGTTTAAGGGTCGTGAAAAGGAAAATGACGATGATTGGGAAGAGTTGAATTTGAGGGCAACAAGTGTCATAAGACTCAATTTTGCAAAAAAATGTTCTTTCGAACATGAGGAATATTTCTTCCGCGAAAGGACTTTTGGAAAAATTGAAAAGTGTATATATGACGAAGATCATGTCAAATCGATTCTACCTAAATGAGCGGTACCATCACTTGATGATGAATGAAGGTACAAGTATTACTAATCATCTTAGTGCTATGAAAGAGACTGTCTCTAATCTTGAGGAATCAGAAGAGCAGATCGGAGATGAAGATCTAGCACTCAAGCTCATCTGGTCACTTTTGCCTTCGTTCAAGCGCATGAAGCTGACATTGATGCACGGGAAGGAAACCATTAGTTTAGCAAAGGTCACTACTATGTGAATATTTGAAGAAAAGATGATGAAGGATGAAGAAAATAGTTCATCTGAAAGTTCGGGTTCGGTAGCTGCTAGGAAGGGTTCCAAGAAGTATAGGAAAGCAGTCTATTAGAGATGCAGTCAACCAGGGCATCTCAAGAGAGACTGGGGGAATAACGAAGGAAAATGAGCGGATTCGGAATAAATCTCCAGTTTAACAAAGGTACATCCCAATGTTGAAGGTAATAATGCTAACGATTCATTAGTTCTCAAGTCGAATTGTAATTATCCTCTGAGTCCAGCAAAAAATAGGATTGGGGATCAAAAAGGATAATAGGTAATATACAGTGGGGCCACATGACATGTTTGCATGCATAGGCCATGGATCGGTAGTTATGCAAGGTATATGGGTGGCGAAGTTATGCTGATGGCTGACAGCTACGGGCGCGTCATAACGCTTCGGGATATTCAACATGTGTCGAGTTGTACTCAAAATCTAATTTATCTTTCTGAATTAGATTCCAAGGGTTACAGGTACTCTTGAAAAGGTGAAGTATTGAAAATATTTCAGAAGTCTTCGTCAGTCAAAAACATGGATCTGGGTCTCAAAAGTTTATCAAGATCTGGGTTTCGATTGTTGGTAAGTTTAAGCAGGCTGGATTGGACTTGGTTCATTTTCTATATTGAGGATGGCGGCTGGAAACAGTGAGATGACAAGAATAAAGTGGTGAGTTTTCGCCAAGGTGAAGATTTGTTAAGTCGATGGCTCAAATTCGTGATTCGAGTGGGACTCGACCGACCTGTTGGTGCTAAACACGTTATTACACACAAGTTTATATCAGATTTGGATAACACCTATATAGATTATACAGGTGCATCAATGTGTCTTGTAGTGGTTAACATATGTGATTATTGTTAGAGTCATACTTTGACACTAAAGTTTGCGTCAGGTTTTAATCAAAAGTTAATGTGTAACATATGTATAAATATAGGTGGGTGTATGCAGCTGAATAGTGTTAGGGGTGTTCGAGAGAGCCAAGTGTGTTGAGTGTACGGTCTTGCGAGCGGGTACATGATACTTTTATATTGAGAGATCTGGTTCTTAGGGTTTCCATCAGGGATTTAGATAGAGGAGGTTTATCCTTTGTATACTAAACTATTGATAGTGGATTGTCTTGTTTCTCGTCTGTGGTTTTTCCCTTGATTTTCGGGTCTTCCACGTAACTTCATGTGTTATTTTTTATATGTGGTTTGTTTCATTCGGGTATCAATTCATGTGATTGAGATCTTGGGTATTCAGCAGTGATGTGTCACAACATAACCTTCAATACTTCAAATTTTTTATGTAATAATCTATTGATAAGTTTATGCAAGATATATGAAGTGCAAAAGAAAATGAAACATACAGCTTGCACATTTACACTCATCAAATCTTTATAGATGAGGATGTTTGAAGTATATAGTATCAGAATAAAGCAATGCCTTCGCCAATGATGAAAATTCGCACATACTAATTTGGGACCATTTATGAAAATTTATATTACATAACAGTGGAAACGACGAGTAGAACAGATGATTGAAGATTAATCATAAAGTCCACCATTCTATATTTCTAAGAACTTTCTACAAAGTAAATAAAGTTTTAAAATTTTTCAAATAGAAGTAGTATGGCTATAGAGCTCTTATAATGCAAACTGTCGAGAATATTAACAGTAATTATTAGGATTGTTATTTAGTATATTTATTCTATTTGTAATTAATTAGAATTAGAAGTAATTAGCTGTATAATCGTTTTTTAATAGCTGTAATCTGTTTTGATAAGATAGGATCAATTAGTTGCTATCTTTATGTAAATGCTGTAATCTGTTTTGATAAGATAGGATCAATTAGTTGCTATTTTTATGTAAAGCATTTACTCTGTAATTTTCTATTTAAACACGCCTAAATGGCTGAATAAAATTCATTCCATTCTGTCATTCTTTTCTGACTTTATGGTATCAGAGCCTAAATGGCTAAACCCTCTGATGATACCTCTGGTATCGATTCTATGAGCTCTATTCGCTCACCCTCAATTCCCTTAAACACTGAATCTTTCCAAAACCTTTCCATCACTTCTCACAAGCTGAATGGAAACAATTTCCTACAGTGGTCCCAATCGGTGAAACTGTTCATTCGAGGCCATGGAAAATTCGACTATCTTACAGGTACCAATGTGAGACCCACTGAGAAAGATGAAGGTTCTGAAAGATGGGAGGCAGAAAATTCGATGATCATGTCTTGGCTCATAAATTCTATGGACTCGAGTGTAGGAAGAACCTATCTCTTCCTACCTACTGCTCATGACATTTGGACTGCTGTGAACGAGACTTATTCTGATCTCGGGAATGCAGGACAGTGGTTTGAGCTAAAAACTCGGCTATGGAGGCTAAAACAAGGTGAGAAAACTGTCACTCAATATTATACTGACTTAAAAACCTTGTGGCAAGAGGTAGATATGTTCAGCGTTTATGAGTGGAGCTGTGCGAAGGACAGGGCTTTGTTTCAGAAAATGGTGGAAAAAGAACGTGTCTTCGAATTCCTCGTCGACCTTAATAAGGAATTAGATGAAGTGAGAGGACGCATTCTTGGTCGTGATCCACCGCCGAGTACTAGAGAAGTCTTTGCCGAGGTCAGAAGAGAGGAGAGCCGGCGGATCGTCATGCTCGGAGGACACTCACCAGCTCCCACCGAGCCTTCGGCCCTGTTCTCTAGTCAGCCACCACGCCGCAACGACCTTCGCAGCGATAAAGACCAGAGCCAATCTGCGAGCATTGCAACAAGCCGGGGCATGTTAAGGCCAAATGTTGGAAGCTCGCATGGAAAGCCAGTGAGAGAACCCTTCATCTAACCTAATCCTCGTGATTCAAAGGGTTTTCATGCCTCATCCGAAGACACTTCCAAAGAGCTGAAATCTGCCTCAGAGACGTCTGCCTTCAGCAAAGAACAGCTAGAGCAATTGTATCAACTAATGAGTTCTCATTCAATTGTATCCAACACTCCTAACTCATCATCTTACATTGCCTCTTCTTCTTTAGCTCAAAAAGGTACTTACCCTACAACTTTCACAGCCGGCTCAAAATTAAACCCTTGGATCATAGATTCAGGGGCAACCGATCATATGACTGGTAGTTCCTCCATATTCTCTTCATATTATCCTTTGTCTGGAAATTTGAAAGTTAAAATTGCCGATGGTTCTCTAACCTCTATTGCTGGAAAAGGCTCTATTATTATGTCTCCATCTCTTACATTACTAAATGTCCTACATGTTCCAAAGATTTCTTGCAATCTCATCTCTGTTAGTCGTATTATTCATGATTGCAAATGTATTGCTACAATAACATTTCTTTGGATTTGAATTTCAGGGACCCTTGTTCGGGGAAGATGATTGGCAATGCTAAGGAAGTTGATGGACTCTATCACTTGGTCTCGGAAAATCCTTCGGATGAACAAGTTCAGAAACCAAGATGTTTAACTACCTTGTCTTGCGAGAATGAAATAATGTTGTGGCATTATAGGTTAGGCCATCCCAGCTTTTAATTACTTGAAATATTTGTTTCCAAATCTTTTTAAAAATAAAGACATTTCATCTTTTTGTTGTGAAGTTTGTGAGTTGGCAAAACATCATAGATCTGTTTATCCTTCTTTGAAGTATATGCCATCAAAACCTTTTTCACTCGTGCATAGTGATATTTGGGGCCCTTCAAGAGTAAAAATTGCCTCAGGTTCTAGATGGTTCATCACATTCATTGATGATCACACTAGAGTCACATGGATTTATCTTCTAAAGGAAAAATCCGAGGCCGCAAATGTTTTCAAAAATTTTCACTCTTTGATTAATACTCGCTTTCATACTAATATTCAAGTTCTTAGAACCGATAATGGCCGAGAATATTTTAATGCAATCTTAGGTGATTTTTTGAAAGAAAAAGGAATTATTCATCACAGTTCTTGCGTTGATACTCCCCAACAAAATGGAGTGGATGAGAGGAAAAATAGGCATTTATTAGAGGTGTCTAGGGCGTTATTATTTGCTATGAATGTTCCTAATCGTTTTTGGAATGAAGCGCTCTTAATCTGCACTTATCGATTAATCGAATGCCTACAAGAGTTCTTAATTACATCACTCCTTTGCAAGCACTAAAGAATATGTTTCCTGAAAATAGATCGTTCACTGATTTAACACCTAAAATTTTTGGTTGCATTGCTTTTGTTCATATACACGGCCATAATAGAGGAAAGCTTGATCCCCGAGCACATAAATGCATATTTCTTGGTTTTTCACCAACACAAAAAGGGTATAAATGTTTTGATCCTAAATCTGGAAAATATTACGTGAGTATGGATGTCACTTTTTTTGAAAAACAACCTTTTTTTGAAAAAAACTCAATTCCGGGGGAGAATGATTCTGAAATGAGTTTTTGGGAACAAATATCTTTGCCAAAATCGGTTGAAAATAGTTCAGTGGAATCAATTATTTCTGTAACTAATCCTAGGATTTCACAACCTATAAATTCACGACCTCGTGAGACCTAGGTAGAAAACAACTTGGAACCACCTACTGAACTTCGTGTTTATTCTAAAAGGAGGACTCAACCAAGTAATATTCCACCAGCTCCCGAGGTGGGCCAATCATCAGCCTCGACCGAGGTCCAAGGTACGACTGCTCTTTCTCCTACTTCTCTTCCAAATTTAGAACCTTCTACAGATTTATTTGAACCCATAGCCGTACGCAAAGGTGTCAGATCATGTACCACAAAACGTCCAATATCCAATTTCGTATCTTATCATAAGCTCTCACCAGATTTCAAAGCCTTTTCCACCAGGATTATGGATGATGAACTACCTAAGTCGATACATGAAGCTCTAGAGGTTCCGAGATGGAGAGAGGCGGTCTTTGAGGAGTTGAAGGCCCTGAAGAAGAATGACACGTGGGATCTCACCTCTTTACCCGAAGGAAAAAAATGTGTAGGCAGCAAGTGGGTGTTTACCATAAAATACCATGTTGATGGCTCGGTTGAGAGATACAAGGCTCGTCTTGTAGCACGAGGCTTCACTCAGACATACGGCCTTGACTACGAGGAAACCTTCGCTCCTGTGGCCAAACTAAACACCGTACGTGTTCTTCTCTCGTTAGCCGCTAATCTGGATTGGCCTCTCAGATAGTTTGATGTGAAGAACGCGTTCTTAAACGGCGAGCTAGAGGAGGAGGTGTATATGGAAGCTCCACCAGGCTTTGATGAGCTAAAGAAGGATGGCAGAGTATGTAAGCTAAAGAAATCCATATATGGATTGAAACAATCTCCGAGGGCATGGTTCAAAAGATTCACGAGAACTGTGAAACAACGTGGTTACACTCAAGCTCATTCAGATCATACGATGTTCTACAAACACAATCATGGTAAAATTGCTATTTTAATTGTGTATGTAGATGACATTGTGATGACAGGAGATGACATAGTAGAGTTGGAGTCACTGAAGAACTTCTTATCCAACCAGTTTGAAGTCAAAGATCTAGGATAGCTCAAATATTTTCTTGGAATGGAGGTGGCTAGATCCTCAAAAGGAATAGTTATCTCACAAAGAAAATATGTTCTTGATCTCTTGAAAGAGACTGGATTACTCGGATGTAAACCAGTGGCAACTCCTATCGATCCGAATCAGAAACTCGAAAAAGAAGATGGTGCTGAGGCTGTGGACAAGAATCGGTATCAGAAGCTGGTGGGAAGCTAATTTATTTGGCGCATACAAGGCCAGATATTGCGTTTGCGGTGAGCTTGGTTAGTCGGTTTATGCATTGTCCATCGAAAAAACACTCCAAGGTGGTTCATCGGATTCTTCATTACTTGAAAGGAAGCCGGGTAAAGGAATTATGTTTTCAAAGAATGGGAGCCGAAGAGTGGAGATCTTCACCGAATGCTGATTGGGGCGGAAGTTCTACGAGACGGAGATCTACCACCGGCTATTGCTCCTTTGTCAGGGGCAACTTAGTTACTTGGAGGAGCAAGAAACAACCAGTTGTTTCTCGAAGCGATCTTGAGTCCGAGTTCGAGCTATGGCTCAAGGAGAGTATGTGAGTTGTTATGGCTTCGGAAGATCTTAGAGGAGGCCGAAGGTTGAAGGAGATAAACCGATGAGGTTGTCTTTGCGACAACAAATCGGTAATCAATATTGCTCGAAATCTGTGCGGCATGATGACCGGACAAAACATGTCGAAATAGATCGACATTTCATCAAGGAGAAACTGGAAAACCGCGATATCTGCATACCCTTTGTTCCATCATCTGAGCAGCTCGCCGATGTTCTTACTAAGGGACTTTTTACTGCTATGTTCGAAAGGTTTCTATCCAAGTTTGGGAATGATCGATATCTATTCTCCACTTGAGGAGGTGTCGAGAATATTAACGATAATTATTAGGATTGTTATTTAGTATATTTATTCTATTTGTAATTAATTAGAATTAGAAGTAATTAGCTGTATAATCGTTTTTTAATAGCTGTAATCTGTTTTGATAAGATAGGATCAATTAGTTGCTATCTTTATGTAAATGCTGTAATCTGTTTTGATAAGATAGGATCAATTAGTTGCTATTTTTATGTAAAGCATTTACTCTGTAATTTTCTATTTAAACACGCCTAAATGGCTGAATAAAATTCATTCCATTCTGTCATTCTTTTCTGACTTTACAAACAAATCTGAATCATAATACAACAACAAAAATCCGAAATAAAAACCATGTCAATCTTAAGAGTTAAAATTTACCTCTCTTTGAAGAGCTTCATCAAGCTCTTGCTTATCATTTGGAGTGATGTCCTTAGCATTCAACTGAGTTAGGCAATTTCTTATCCTGCGAAAGTGGAAGAAGCAACATTATTTAATAACCATCTTCAAGAAAACTAAATAACGAAAAAAACCTCTATAAGAGCTTATTCTGATTGGAAATTCTCCATTATGTACTAGCCAAATTCCAAAAAACAATTTAAAATGTGGAACTAAATGTCCTTTTTGAACAAACCTTCCATGCTTTTGAAGCAAGGATCTTCGGACTGATTGAGTTGGATGTGCTGTAAGGACTAGATCTATAGTTTGGTTTTTCAGAGCATCAAAAACTTCTTCAGGAGACTTTTTAAGTTGTGTTACGAGCTTCTTGATAGTTTCTTCAATGTCTGACTCGGTTGTTGCAGAGCTCTCATCTTGAAAGTCTCCCTTCTTGAGCTTGATTCGTCGGCGGTATGCAATCTGAACTTCCTCAGCCAAGTTAGCCAAGTTAAGCATGTGAGAGAATGATTTTGCAACTACAATCAAATCCCCAGCATCTAAGCTTGTCAATACACTTCCGAGCTCTTCAAGCTTTTGCGGATCATGCTTCCCCTCAAACTCAGCAGACAGTTCGTAGCACTCTTGAACCTTGAATGAGCAAACATAATTGTCATTATTCCTTTTCAAACAAAATTCTTATTTTCTCAAGGTATCATAAATTAAGCTGCCAACTGAATTCAAGAATTTCTCTTCCCTGGGCAAAATAGCAATTCAATGTTTAATAAACCATGATTTTGCTTCATCCAAGATAACATTCATAAAAAAAAAATGAAAAAAAAAATGAAAAAAAAAAATTCTAGCAAAGATTAAGGAAGAACTTGGAAGCTATACTTAAAAGGCAAAACTCACCTCTCCCAACTCAATCAACATACAATGAAACTAATCAGGAAAAAAATCATGAAAAAGATAAATACATCCAATATAGTAACACCAAAAATTGGAATAGCAAGAGCATCTCTGGTGAGATAGATGAGGGTAACTTGCTTAAAGCCAAGATTGAGGCCCAAAGGTTGTGGTGTAGTGGTTTCGAAGAGGGCCTTAGTACTCTGACTAAGGGAGAGGTGACGGATTCGATTCACACAACTCTCCTTCGACCTTTGGGTTAGTGGTAGGGGTGCCATCTCCTTAACCCTTGGAATTAGTCTGGCCTTAATAAGGAGGGGCTGAAGCCAAGATTGGGAGGGCATGGGTTCGACTCATGTGGGACTCAAGTAGTTGAGTTCTTAAAAAATAATAAAAAACTCTAATACATCATGCCCAAGGCATTGAAGAGTATTTTTTTTTTGGATAAAGAAAGGCATTGAAGGGTATTGTACAGATCCAAGAACAACAGCATTCAATTCAATCTTCAAAGTAAACCAAATTTCTGCTAACAAAAAACTGTAAGGCAAATAAAGCAACATACAGTTTCCTTGATATCACTGCCGTGTAAATCCTGAAGAATGTCGAGAAAGCGATCCAAAAGCAGGGCATCATACTCTACAAGCTTGTCGTCATCGGAGACCTTTCCGGGAGCCAAAAGCCTCAACTGGGCATCAATCGAAGCCAATTTCTCCAAGTTCCTAGCCATCGCTGTTTCCTCCTCTACTGTTCCCACAACAATTTATCGATGAACCCAAAACAGTTGTTTCAAACGAGAAGAACCCGTGAGAGTGCACAAGATTTCTACGCCTATCAAACCCGCCCAACTGAAAAATCACGTTAGGAATCAGAGCCCGTGAATTTAGAGAAGATAAAGAAATTCGAGGAGTCACGAGATAGGCGGATGATGATTCGGACGTTGTGATTGTGAAGGAAGCCCTATTTATAGAAAAGCAAAAGATGGAGAAACAGAGCAACGACGATCACAGTTCTCTTTGGGACGCTTGGAGGATTTTTTTTTTTTTTTTTGGTTACAACTTGGAGGTTCAGTTAACGTACGTGGTCACCTTTCGACATCAACCCGGGAAACTCCGCTTTATTTCTTTTCTCCGCCATAAACGCAGAATATCCACCGGTACTGGGGTTCAAAGGGCTTCTACGATTCGAAGTAATAAACTAGGACTGGATCAAATTCAATTATTACTGTTGCCGAATTGTAATTCACTCTAATCCATTTATTTTGATAATTCAATTCCATTCAGTTTACTGAATGACGTTCTGATTGGATCAAATTATGCCGATTAGTGATTACAAAACTAACACTTTTAAAATTATGGAAGTTATATTTTAAAACTAAAATTTAGCAAATTTCTAATAAGTAACAAAGAAAGTCGGCCCCGGCTATACGCTCCCCACAATTTACCATGTGCAAACCAAAGTATTTGTGCAAATCACGTGTGGATGAGGGCACCCCATAAGCCTGTTTTAGTTCCCGAAATACCCCTACCCTTGTGCACCCCACATTTCGAAAATCCTTTCCCCCTCATTACGAAGAAGAAGGAGAGAAACCAGTTTGCCCTAGGTTGATTTTCACACATGGCAGTCGTTCCACTCACATTCACTTAAGACGAGAGAAACCAGTTTGCACTCAAGACGAGAGAAACCAATTTGCCCTAGGTTTCATTCTAGGCAGTGGTCAAAGGTGGTTTTCTTGTTGTTGAAGTGCGTCACGGCCGAATTCATTTTTGCTTAAGTCGAGTGGAAGGTAAATTTTTTGTTTGGTTTTCGTTCAAATTTGTATTCTTATGTGTTTGTTGTGGTGTATGGTCAAATTTGAATGAGGTTATTGTTTTGATTTTCGAAACTAGGTCGAATACGGTTGTCGATTTGTGCGTTTTATATGAGACTTGGTTTTTTCGTCGATTTTCCTTGTCTTATATGTGTGGTAACTGTTTTTTTATCGAACTCGATGGATGATTTGTGCTTGATCGATGATCCTCACTTGTTTGGTAATACAAGACCGAATGAAAGTGTTTTGTTTGGTTAACCCTGACCAAGTAAAGCATGTTAAGTTATTTTTGGGTGACCGAACTACACATGAAATATTTAACTTGTTTTGCTCGGTTTGGGGTAACCAAGTTGTGATACTTCATTCGGTCCATAGTAACCGAATGAAACTATTTATTTTGTAAATTAGTTATCCAGTTAGACTTGTTGAACCATATATTTGTTTGACATAGGTTGTCTAATACTTGAATGTTGATGGGAAATGGTTGTATGTTCATTTTATTAATTTTTTTGGAGTGATTTAAGAATGGTTTGAACATGTTTAGTAATTGTTTGATCAGTTATGAAGGCTGAAGACAAAAAACCCAAACTTTTATTACTTGGTCTCAAACTACCGAGTAATAATTCGTTGTTCGGTGAGGTATGGCCGAGCTATGACTTATGTATCGGTCATTGTAAACCAAATGGTTGATATTTATTCGGTCATTGTCGACCGAATAGAGTTAGTTTTGGAATAATTAGTCATATAATGATTTAGTTTAATCTTTGGGTACTATATGTGTTATTTTAATAGGTATGGCACGCATAAAGACGGCTGAGGCGCCCTAGAAGAGTGAACAAGAGAAAGAGAACACTACAAAGAGTGAGCAAGTGGGGAGGAGAGCTTAAACGACATCTTACAAGAAAGAGAAGGAGCTGCGAAGGGGTGTGTGGTCAAGCAAAAAGGATTATGACTTAAACGATGAAGCAGCCGCAACACAATTGGCAATTCGTATGAGCCAAGCAATTGCAGTGGAACCATATTCTTTTTAGGCACTTGAATCGGATCGAGGAGAAGGGAGGGAAGAAGAAAGTGAAGAAAAAACTGAACAAAGAAGTGAAAAAGTGATGAAAACAGAGAGACTAACGGAGAAGATGGAGAAGAAGGTGGAGAAGGAGATGAAGAAGGAAGTGGAAGTGCAAGTGAAAGTCAAGATGGTTCCACTTAAAAAGAAGAGGAAGGAAGTACAAGTGGGGGAAATGATGAAAAAGGTGACAATGAAGACGGAGAAGATTCTGAAGAAGAAGCGATGCAAGTGAGGCCTAGTGCTAAGGCCCATGGTAAGGCTAAGTCGAGACCATCCGACAAAGTAGCAGCTGACAACAGTTCCAAACCCTTTCCTGGTAGGCCAATTAATCAGGAGTTATAGACGAGCTTCAACAATCATGTCGCCGCTGCCATATGGAATAATAACGTATATTTACGATATTTTGCAACTAACAAAAAATTTGCCTAATTGTAATATGAATATTTGTTGATTTCGTTTGAAGAAGTTTGGTCTTAGTTATTTATTTATGAAATTGTGACCAAAATTTTTATGCTATTTCAGGAACGGCCATTACTTATATGTCTGAATCACGGCCTTCAGTTGTCATAGTGGGATTTAGACAAGTGTCACCCTAACACTAGCCGACTAAAAAGTATTATTAAAGTGTATGGGTTGAGTGCACTTTCCATTTGCTCTTACAAACGAGCGCAGAAGGCAATGCCATCGGGGCCCTCACGATGTTTTGTTCTCCTACACCCTCCCAACCTAAGAGCAAACCAGCTGAAGGTGTTTCTTCTTCAAAGCGCAAGGCAATGCCATTGGGACCCTTACCTTTGATACAAAATGGCAAGAATGCAAGGAAATGAGTTGTTTTGAACAATTAAATATACTTGTAATGTACATGATTTGAATTTAATAGTAACGAAATTATTTTTGATTAATTATATTTAAGTTAGGTTTATTTAGTACATTGCGTTTAACTATATTTTTTTATTGTAAATGTTCATTTTTTAGATTAAAATAACTGTAACTGCGTTGTTCAGTCGAAACCAATCGATTTGAGACCAATTGTTCGGTCACCAATTACCGACTTAATTGATTATATCTTAATGAACAACGATCGAGTAATGTGCTATGTCGTTTAAACTTGTTTTTCAGTCACTGTTAACCAAATAATATGTTGTTATTCGGTATTCCTCCACTGGGCAAATAAACAACATTCCGTCTGTATAGACCAACTGATCATTGTTGGTAAAATATACAAGGTTCGATTGGTCAGTGGCATCCGAGTATTTAGGTGTTTAGGCATATGTGGTCGACTGAACAGAACAGATATATATATAGGATTGAAAAATTGAATACAATAACAAAGCATGCATTTTCATTACTTGAACTGCATGCACTAAGTATTTACATTTCCAACTATATGTTATGCATCGGATGTACAAAAAATGAATGTGTCCGATATGACGGATTACATCTTCTTTACATGATTATAAAGTATCTTCTATACATGATTATATAGTCTACGATATGATATATAAAAAACCAACGCCATTTCGAAAAAGGTAATGTTAAGGTGTACCTAAGTCAACGGTAATAGGAGGACCGTCTAGAGAATGCACACGTGAAGGTTGTTTTTCCCAATTCAAATTCTCAACCCATGGTAATGGCGCTAGTAGGATATTTTTATCCTACCCAGGATAGAGTTGAGGAAAATAGGCATCTGACTTGAACAATGCCTGTACAAATAAACAAAAAATAGTGAACAATAAATACACTCAAATACTAATATAAAAGGGAATAAAGTTAATCACTTTACCCTCGTAAAATGATTTCCATTGACATGTGTAATCCCAATTACAACTCAGTCAGTCGTATTTTGTGGTGGTGCGTCCCTAAGTGGAAGAAATGTCATACTCCGGATAGTGATAGAGACACTACAATGACATTGTAACATGTAGCAATCACGAGACCTATTTCAGGCATACACATCCACCTGTCCAAAGGAGCATCATTGGTCTTGTCATACCATTGCACGGACAGGAGAATTTTATCAAGTGATCACTCCCAAAAATTGAGCGCCAAAAATCTTTATGGTCAAGAAGCTCCCAATACAGATCATTACAGACTTGTATTCATGCATCGTCTTCATTATGTCCCAAACCCATTGCGATAATGCGGTAACCACAATTACCATCTCCCCTAACATCATCGACCCTCTCAATATAATCAAGACATCCTTCAAGGGCAACACCGTGATAACTCTCCTCAGTAACATTCTGCATACTAGTATGAGTTCTATGTACCTTTGCAAGCACTTGCAGCGTATGCTTCATCGATATCAATTCAGGAAGGAGGACGTACTCGTGGTGGGATAGATTTCTCTTAATGGATGCCTTATGCTCGTCAGCCTTAATCACCTTTATCTTCTTGGCCAGTTGTGATGCATTTCTTCCTTGTTTTAATGTCTTTTCTCCCCTTGTCTTAATTTTCTCCTTTGACATCATCAACGACGAGGATGAGGGATAATTAATCTCATGGAGTTATTGCACAATCCTCATTCGTGAGTCCTCATTATCCATGCTTGCAAACCTCTTGATGCCCTTCGAATTCCCTCCTTAAAATTGTACTCCGTTCGATTTACGGCTTGCTTGAGATTCATGCTCAACTTTTGCCGATGTAGGTGAACATCTTTAAATGGTATTGGCGAACCCTCCAATTGATGATCTGTAATTTCATGGGTACTTGGAAGACTGCAAGTCATGTGCAAAACACAACCACATCTTATTGGATCGGTCCCAATATTTTCTGCGCAATCAACCTAAATGCGAATTTGTCTAATGTATATTGTGAAACAAAGCCTCGCAACATACGGTACAATGGATGACTAAACCCGTGTTGCAAGGCATTCAAACTTTTCTCAAAAGACGCCTTGATAGCATTATGTTGCCCTTCAACCAAGCTATTAGTAACTCGTCACAAGTCCTTGAAATTCCTTATAGAGTTTCCAAGACATGTTTTAAGGGCATTATGTGCACTTTCAACTCTCCCGGTCATAAAATGTCCAAGGTGCAATATACGATCTGTCCATGTTTTAACAAACTTTTCTTTGTGTTCCCTAACACATGTGGCCATCAAGTAATCAAGCAATCATTGTAGAAAAGCATAATCGGCAGCCAAATTCGACAGCCTCATGTTAAAAAAATACTCAGAAGTGGCGTTTATCAAAGCATTCCATCGAGTGAGGAAAAGGTTGAAGTCTTTGTTCCGTTTAAAATATTTTTTCCCCTTCGTTGCCACACCCTTATTAATGTACCAAGTACATAGAAGATAAGTCGATATGGGAAAGACCATCTCAATTGTCGTCATCAATCCTAACTCTCTATCAATAAGTATCAGATACGGTTTGGACCATCTATCCATAAGGTCATTAATGTTCTTCAATACCCAAATATAGTTGTCTTTCTTCTCTGATAACAAAAATGCAAAACCAACAGCAAACGATAACCCAGTCGATGTCATATCAACGATCTCTAGTAAAGGTATTCGATATCTATTGGTTTTGTACATGCAATTGAATAGTAACACCCACGGGAAACATCTTAGTAACTTGATGGAGTCCAGATGAGCCCAAAACAAGTTTGTCACCACATCTGTTCCCTCCAATTTCCTCTACCACGCGATATAATATTTTGTGTCAAGCAAATGCATAAGTTGTTGAATTTATGATCTCCCTCCAAACTCATTAAACCTAATTTTTTGCCTTGCATTGTATATCGTATGCATAGTTGATGAATTTGGTACTTTCATGTTCTCTGCCTTCTTTTTTATTGTGTCCGAAATCTCTCGAGAGTTGACATTTCCATCCATCATTTGTACCACCACCTTACGTTTTTTCGGTTGTAACTTGCGTATGAGTGACCCTTCATATGAGAGCCTATGTCGTGCTTATGTTGCCCATATACCACTGTCGCACGCCATTACCGATTTTTGTATTCCATGATATTTATTGCAAAAGGACAACCATATTTTTTGGTCCCACATTTGGGCCTTGTTGTTCCCTTCAAAACCTCCCCATGTTCATCGAACACAATGTTTTCCTTTACAATGTTCACATCTCTACTAGTTTTTAATTTTCCAACTATTTGGACATTACCTCTATAACTACCCGATCTTCACCCTTCCACGACGACAACCATCACCCCCATGATAATAATGAATCCTTTATCATATCCCCGACTTTGAACCCATTTAATCGACTCAACCCTACTTCCAAATTTCATGTCTATTATGAAGTTGTTGGTGTAGTCAAAATAGGTAGTATAATCTAAATCTCCCTGTCAAATGGTAAATAACTATATTAAATTATATGCTTAAACAGGGAAGATAACAAAACTCCAAAAATTCTGCAATGTACGTCAATCAATATCATTTGACCGAGTAAAACCCATCTATTCAGTTGTACCTGACCGAATAAAATAGTGTAGCTCAGTTGGTATAGACCGAACAATATCTTTTTACTCGATTGAAACTCATCAAACCAACCTTTGCCAACTCTTCATTATCATTCGACATGTACTTGACTAAACATATGACATTTGCTCGGCTCTGCGTGACTGAACCATAGGTGAAAACTATGGTTTGAAAAATTCAAAAAAATCACTGCTTACTCAATAATTACCTCTCCTCCATGTTTGAAATATGCTTCTCCTTCACGTCCAGCTTCCATTACTTATGGTAAATCGCCATGAACAATGCAAACAAACAAATCCCTATCAATACATAAAAATTTGTTCAAACTCTTTCAAGTCCAAACCGAAAACAACCTAAAACACCATATACCAACATCAATTGTGATGAGAAAGAATTATAATGCTATGAAATCTCAATGTTTGTTTCACCGGTCGTCCTCGCCGATTGTTCAAAGGGATAGTTAAAGTCAATGTTCGATCAATATGAGGTGCATAACGATGGCGAAAAAATCGCAGGAGAGTGATTGTGAGAGGGGTGTGGGGTAAGGAACTGATTTCATTTAGGGTATTTTTGCAATTGGAATTAAAAGATTTAAGTGGTTTGCACATAGTTAAATGTGGTTTGCACATAGCCGTGCTGAAAGAAAGTTGTAATAAAAAAAATGATGAATGCAACTTTTAGTTCAAATAAATTTAAATTTTTTATATTTATTTAACTTTATAGCATATTATGTAAAGCACGAAATAAAATAATTTAAATTACAAAAATATATGTCCAAATGTACACAAAAGAGAATACATGGATTAGTAACTTAAATGCTAACATTATCTCAATGTAGTTCAAAATCTTTAATTTGATATGCATTTATACAATGTTAATTTAGATTAACTTTAATTGAACCAGATTGCAGATTGTATTCATGGATTAAGGTATGCAATCCATAATTTGATCTTATCCATGCGGATTGTAGCTATTACAATTCAGTCCAATTTGGAAAACTCAAATTATGAACCAACTAGAGTTAATTGAATTAGATCGAATCAGATTCACGGGTTTATAGTGTAACGACCAAAAACACTAATAGTGAATTTGTCCCTAATCAAGGTCATCAACTCGTGAACTGGCACCGAAAATCAGGTATACAATGCGACACATGACATGAAGGTAGAGGAGTATTTTTATTTTTGAGTGATGGATGCCTAGCGTAATGTATATGTGTACACAATACTTGAGTTTTTATAAGGAGTGGCTAAACAGACCTCTGTTTTTTTTCTTATACGATCCCATTTTTGAACTTTTACTTAGTCTTACCTCATTTTTTTCTCAAAATTCGAAAAATACTCTTGCTCACCTCATTACCATCACCTTCAACCCCAACACCCCATCAGTCCTCTCCATTTCTTAGTTTTAGATATTATAGAGCACTTGTACTAGGTCACCAAGTGTCGCGGGAGTGTTTTTTCGTTGAACAAGGTCGAATGTGGTCATGTCGTGTCCTAGTAGTGAAGAAGTATCGACTACAGGGTTCAGACACACAGGGCCGAGACCTCTAAAGGTATCAGCGGACTCTGACCGAGACCTCTGAAGAGGTAACGATTGACTCAGATGGAGCTTGTGAAAAGAACTCGGTCTTAGTGGGTGGCAGAAGGATCCAGACTAAAAGAGATGAGGAATGCACCTATAATGTCGAATCGATGTATAATGTCAAATTGATATGGGTTTTCTTGAATTTTTTCGAATTTTGGTTGGTGTTGAGAATGCGATTTGAGAGAGGGGTGAGTGGGGTATGGGTGAGTAAAAACCCTTTTATATGGATGTGTAGTTGGGTAATTTAGTTAAGGTAGCCACTCCATTTTATTTAGTTGGGTTATTTCATCGATTCACCATTAGAGAGGAGTCATGCCTCAAGATGTGAGCAAGTAGGAATGCTGGTAGTAGATGATGTGGTAAGAACCTAAATAGCTTAATTTTTCATTTGAATTAAATATAGAACTCATGAAACTTATATGACTTGATAAATAAGTTGATTTCATTAAAAGACCTAAGTTGCACGTGTATTGATTTAGAAACATCGATCCACCACAAAACTCTCACTAAAATGGCATCCTACGAGATAAAAAATGGTAGTTGTGGGTTTTTAGTTAGAATGTGTTGTCACAATCCTATCCTTTGATAAGATTAGAGATTAAACAAACCAAGAGATGAATGGGTGAGATGAACCCTTGAAAACAAGTATAAAAAGCCTTGTTTTGGTTATTTAACTCAAACAAGAAAATCCTAACTTTGAAAATCTGAGGTGAAGAAGAGGGAAACTTGCTGAAATCATACACTTAGGGAACTCAAGACAGGGTTTTAAACTGCAATTTTATGATTTTTAAGGTTGGGATACTAGTTGAAACGACCATTCCCCGACCTAGGGTCATGTCGCCCAGCCCAGACCGACACTTAGGCCTAATAATTCAACCTTGACCAAATAACGATCTAGCACACCTAAACAACTTGCAGAATAACAGATAGAGAATATGACAATTGAATGCGGAATTTAAATTTAAATCAATATCATATGTCATCATAAACTAAATTATCAGGTATCTCAAATTCACCTAAGAAAATCAAAACAAGATGAAGTCTCTAAAACCTTCAAAGGCTTATAAATGTATCAAACTAACTAAAGAAATGTTTAACTACCCAATAGACTTATCTAGATTGCAACCATTATTAATAGTTTTCTAAACAAAATAGTAGATATATCTATCAGGACTCATCTCACTAAGTCTTGACTTAGCCTAATTACTCCAATCAAGCACTTAAACCTTACAATTAACTAATATGCCTCGAAATCTTTTTCATTTTAATCCTTAGTTAAGCTTCAAAACTAACTTTATATCCTTAACGAAACTCAATACTTATTTTACTTAATCGGAACAAATTATGAAATCATACGGGCTATCCTGCGTGTTTTTATAAAAATTTCAGCAGCACTTCCCCTAAAAATGACCTGCCGTAAAACTTCTCCTAATACATATCAGAATTAGGGAGTGGCTTAAAAAGACTCACAACTCCCTGCAATTTACAATATATATCAAATTTAAACTTTAAATACTAACTTACAATCTCTAATATCTTAGTTACAACTTTATAATCCCAAAATAAATCAAAACTAAATCATAAACCTTTATATTTACATCAAACTAATTTAGGAGACTCTCATAACCTATTCAAAAGTATTTCACGACCTACAGTCACCCAAAGCCCAAACAATATATATAAAGTGATAACAAGAAAATTAAACTTTTAAACTTAAAACATTCACCGAATATCTTTGAGTTATTTTCGTTATGTCTAGTCTTCATATAGAACCTGACATCATTAAAAACAACTTAAATATGTCAGGTAAGTAAACTCCTAAACTGCTCTGTACTCCTACAAATGTTAGTTTGAATACATGGAGACATGTAATTGCATTTCCAAATAACAACAAATTTATATACGTGGATCCCTCATTTCATATTCTAAGCTCATAACAGGCAGCCCTCTAATGATGAACTTAGAACTGTCTTATGAGTTCGATGAATGCTACCTTGAAGTTGATATTACTCGCCTCAGACGCCTGTTGTACATAAAGTTTGGAGTGCAGCACCTTACACTCTGTTGACCGGAACATGGGCAACTCTATTCGAATGACATGTACGCATAATCAAGAATGGCGCGAAATGCAATGCAGACTAAACACAAATGCAAGTACAAAGATGAATTCCATAAATAGTAAAGACCATTGTAGGGTTTACTTACAACCAACCAACCAACTTTGAACTAAATTCTCGGGGTTCTCGAAGCGTCGGATCACCTTGAAAATAGTTGTAATAGCTTTCCTACACACCCAATTATATTATGGGTTAAGCTTCAAGTGAAACCAAATTACGAAACATAATGAAAACTGCAGCCAAAGTACGTATGAGAACAATTTCCAAAAATATTAATTTATATAACTATTTCAATCAGCTTTCAACTAGCCAACTTATGGTAACTTTTTAACCTTGAAAACCTTAATATTTGTCATGATGACCAAAAAGAAACTTGTAGTATTCATGTCTTAATTTCCATAGACTCCAAGAACATGGTGATCAGATCACCAACGAAGAAGTTATAAATTTTCAAATATGGCCCATTAATTAGGCAAACTTTATTTATTTTGAACTGAAAACTACTCCAAATAGATATTTTCCTAATTTAAATTCTCAAAACTCAACAACAAACACACGAAACCACTCAATACCAACATTAAAATATTTTCACAACCCGTGGAGTCGAATCGAATCAAAACCAATAATTAATTCATAAAAAAACTTAATATAAGTCAATATCCACTATAAAACATCTCCAAAATAGTTATCAACTGAATCACATTAGTTCAATTCAACAAAACTCTAACCTACGCCATTGGGATTTATTTGAAATTGGTGCAAATCAATCCAATATACCAATTCACAATAATTCTTCATAATTTCTATCAAAACCCTGCAAAAAAAATTGAGAAATTGCAAGAATTCAAAACGAATTGAGGGAAAATGCCATGAATTGAGAATTTACTAAATTTCAAGCTGGATATCTAATTTCCACCATAGAAACTTGGCTCAAATTGACCGTCTCGCGATGCTCTACAGTTTTGCAGAAAGAAATTGAGTGAAAATTGGACGTCGAGATATCACAGATAGAAAGAAAGATTTGAGCGGTTCAGAAATCAAAATTGTAAACGTTATGTTAGAACGTTTGATTTGTTTTTTTTTCTATTTATGTAAGCCTTCAACTGCTTGTCAGCAGCTTGATTTTTTTATTAATTTCTAAAATCCCTATTTTGACGTGTTTTAGTTTCTGGGACTCATTTTCAATCTAATTTTTGACCAAATTGAATCAAACTGTCGACAAAATAGTCCATTTTCATAAAACGTCCATCACATTAGTTTTGATCACATCAAAACTCTAAAAATCTAAACTTTATCCAAGACATACTGAACCCTTATGGACCAAATCTTGTGTCATACTAACTTAAACTTACTCCAATTTAGACTCAATCTCAACCTCGACCACCACCAACTGATATGAGACTCGAAGCAAGGTCTTGCACCAACTTCATTTTTATTTTACATTGCCACTAACCCCAATTTGCATGTAAACCGAGGCAAAATCCATTGTAATACACTTGTTTACTAGTTTTCGAGCGACCAATAATTTGCATGTAAACCGAGGCAAAATATCATATAATACACGCACTAGGCATTCATCATTAAAAAATAACATTTTACCTTATGATCTCCGATCCGTAATGTGTTGGTCCTACCTTGGAGATACCTACACTTCGATTAAAATATGAAAACACTTAAGTAGTTGTCTAATCAAGTATATGAATACCTCAGATTTTACAATTCATCCCAACTAATTAAAAATCTCGTCCTCGAGATTTAAACTTACAAGTTAATGGAATTAAAAGAGATAAGAAAATGTTGTTTTATATATAACTCTTTTAATCAAAACCTTTAAAACTATTTCGAAAGTGAAACTGTTAAGTTGGTACAAACACTTACGTTGCAATCAACAACTCGGTGGTAGGGACATAAATATTTCAACTTTTCATTTCCAATTTCTTGGTTTAATTAAAAGTCATAACAACTTCTTTGCTAATCTTGGTATTTTATAAATTTATGACGAGCTAAACGATCAACTTTATGGAATATCCAATAACTTTACTTTTCTTCACTACTCATTTCATGCTTTGAATCTCTTTTAAGCATTAATATTTAGTAAGATCTAGCTTGTCTTACTTTTCAATAAAGCCATTTTCATTATTAACTAAATAAAATTTCAAAAATTGCTGATAATTCTTTCTCTGTCTATCAAACTCCAATATATACATCCTAATTTGCTTTCTCATCACTGATCATTTTTTATTTGAAATGTCTGTTGATCAATTCTTACACTATCATCAGTCTAAAACTTCCATAGTAATGCATACAACATTTGAGCACAATATTAGATATAAAGTAAAGTTGCATGTCTATCTGATCCATCATTATTCCAACATTTCTCAGTAGAAATCTAAAATTACACAAGCCATCCCATAATTATGAATCTCTAATTAAATCTGTCATCCCATGACAAGAATCTCGAATTTAAAAGATTAATATTCTATCGAAATATGTTAAGTTAATAAGTTTTACAACTTAATTTGTTTATCTTAATTATGTTCAAGTTATTTTTAATAGCTGAAGTCTTAATAACATGCACATAATTAATGTAAATAAATTATGCATTAATTAACAACATATGGGGTGGAAACCCAACAAAAAGATACTATGTATATCAGTTAAGGCGACAAAATGTATAATAAGTGTCAATATACATGTATCAGGTGAAAAAGTCTCCCAAACAGCATGACAGTGAACTCAAATAACCCACAACGTGTGCTGAACGTCGTCTTAGGTACATCATCCTCTCTGATCCGCACTTGATGATATACAGATCTCAAATCAATCTTGGAGAAGAACTGTGCTTCAGCCAATTGGTCGAATAGGTCATCGATCCTAGGCAAGGGATACTTATTCCTGACTGTCACCTGATTTAACTTCGGTAGTCCATACGCATCTTCATATTACCATCTTTCTTTCTCACAAATAAGACTGGTGCTCCCTAGGGTGACATACTTGGGTGTATGAAACCTTTCTTCGATAGGTCTTCTAGCTGAGCCCTCAATTCCTCGTGCTCTGGCCGTGACATACGGTAAGGTCTACTCGCTATAGGGTGTGTGCTTGACACTAACTCAATCATAAACTCTACCTGTCCAAGCGGGGATAATCCAGGTAGATCCTCTGGAAAAACATCTAGGAACTCGCGTGCTACTGGGACATCCTTAAGTTTGATCATTGGCCTCTCGTCGGACTCTACTATCCTTACGAGGATCTCCATCTCCTAGGGTGGAATCAATGTCGGTGCCACGACTAGCGCAGTCAATGGTGTAGTGACTGCTGCCAGTATCTGGGTAGTAGTGGTCGTGAGCGAGGTCACCGAAACAGTCGAGGTGACAACCGTCTGCTCTATAGTAATGGCGGCGACGAGTGTGGCAGGGGTCGGTGTGGCTGCTGCCTGCGCTTGAAGCAATCGAAAAATCTCCTCGAGCTGCAAACTATAGAGTGCGACCGTGTCACGCAAGGTCTGATCCGAGTCGAAAGGTGTCGAGCCGCTCGTCTGGACCCCATCATTCATATGAAGAACTGGTCGTCCATCCATGTCAAATTTGCAAATCGTGAACGTGCCGCATTTCATCGTCGTAATACGTGTACATAAGTATCACAATCAATATATACACATATAAGTCCTAGTATTACCCACCCACTTTGCTTCCTAACTAAAGTTGTAAGTTAGGATCTTCGGGTTTCCACATCTAATGTTCGTTGTTAAGTTGTATTCGGTTGTATTAAACTTTTCCCTAGGTTTACCTGAACCTAGGCTCTAATACCAACTGTGAAGACCCCAAATTCCTAGACAAACCGGGCACCGCCACGTCGCCAGACACGTCACCAAGCCGTGCTACGTCACCTGCACAACTATTTATGATGGCCCGCGAACTATCCGTCTTGTAATCCGACTTAGTAAAACTCGTTGTTTTAAAAGATTAAAATTCTATCGAAATATGCTAAGTTAATAAGTTTTACAACTTAATTTGTTTATCTTAATTCTGTTCAAGTTATTTTTAATAGCGTAAGTCTTAATAACATGCGTATAATTAATGTAAATAAGTTATGAATTAATTAACGACCTATGGGGTGGAAACCCAACAAAAGGATACCATGTATATCAGTTAAGGCGACAAAATGTATAATAGGTGTCAATACATGTATCAGGTGAAAAAGTCTCCTAAAATGAATCCCAGTAAGTATGTATATATAAATACAAACACCTACGAGTAAGCTAGTGGAGGCGCTCCAAATCATAGGTAGTCGCCAATCACCGCCTTCCCCAAGCTCGTCGTAGGAACTGCAACTTGCCACCAACAAATAATGACAATTTCCAATGAGTAAATCCCAGAGAAATTCAGTTAGTATTCACAAGAAATCCAAGAAAAAGCCTACAATTCATACATATAAAGTAAATGAACAGGAATGTAAAGCATGAATATAAGTCGTGAGATAATCAAGAATATGGAATGCGAGTGTGGTGTATAGCTGTCGAGCCCTAGGATGAAAATACTAAACCGAGAAGGCCCTGGAGGTAAGGAAATCCACACCCCCTCTTCACGGTCGAAATGAGGAACTCTGTTGGTCGGAAGGTAGACTTCCGCCCAACGCCTCAAAGGAGAGGAAATCTGTGAAGGAGGTGAGCCTCACGTCAACTCGCTCATGAGATCATCGACTCGGTGAGAAATATCTCATGCGTAATCTAAGATATGACCAACACCATAGCAACAATCGGATCATCATCAACGAGAGAGCTGGAAAGGGGTCACACCGTCCCTTCGACCATACACAGACACACGCAGGAATAGAGTAAACATGAAAATTGAACTGGCAAAAAGTAATGTGAAATAAATAATTTACAAAGAAAATAAGTAAATTCTAAGCCGACTTTCTCGTGGGTTTACTTACCTCAAACAATTGCAAATGTCTCTCCAAAATGTCCCGCTCACACCTCTAGATACGCGCTCGATACCCGACTATAGTCTCCTAAGCTCCAGGTATCCAATTATACTACTTTTGTTATTTTAGAGTCACATTAAGAGAATTTATAATGTCTGACCAAAAACTTGAGATTTTGTTTCAAAAGTTTTAATTTCGTTACACTTTTCGAGTTATACTGGGGTGTCGATGCCCCAAAAGTCCTCAAAAACTACTTTTTATATCTTTCCCGCTTTATTATATTTTTTTTAATTTTTTTTTGTATTTTTCCATAATTTTCTAGCTATTTTTCCTATTTTTTATTTTTATTTGATTTAAAAATGTATTTTATTTAATTTTTAAAAAAACTTAATTAATCACAATTAATTTCAGGTGGGCTAAGCTCAAACCGGGCCCGGTTCGGCCCAACTAAGGCCATCCGGGTTCGGGCGGGCTCGGCCCGCCCCGGGCTTAGGCTGCTTGACCCGCCTGGCCTTGGGCAACCCGACCCACATGGGCCTGTGCAGCTAGGCCCACAAAGGCTTGTCTAGCAGGCTGGCTGCATAGGCGCAACCTGCTGGCCACCGTCTTCTTTAAATCGTCTCTGCATTTTTTTTAAAGCATACAACAACAATAATTACAACAACAACAACGCCACTAACAACCTAACAACGAAAACATTAACAGCCCCATCACCATTAAACTCTAAATTTCTCCATAAAGTTAACAAAAAAATTGACACACTCACCTCGATTCGGAGATCTTCGCGAGCGTCGCCGAGTGGAGAGAACGCCGAGAGAGATGTGCGACCGAGTTGAGAGAGTTATGGAGTGCTTAGTGGTAAGGAGTTGGAAGTGGAGAAGAAGTGAAAATGGGAGGGGGAAGAAGAAGAGTCGGGTAGAGAGAGAGTGAGTGAGGAGAGATTAAGTTTTTTTTTTGTATGATTTTGGAGAGGAGAGAGAAAAAATGAGTGATGGGCTTAGGTATGGTGATTAGATAGGTGATGTGACAACTAAATCCCATACACCCGCGTTACGCACACTCCGCGACGTCGTACACTCTCGTCACTACACGCGCACAACGCGACCAAAAGTAATTATCAATTAGCGCGACGCGAGCTATTAAATAATAGTAAAATAAATAAACGCTCGCCACAGAAAAATAACAAATTTCACTTCGTTAGATGTGCCCTAGATTTTTTTCGTGACGTCCGCATAGATCTAAGCTTAGGATCTTAATCCGTAATTTGTTAGTTAATCGAGATTAGTTAAAGCAGTCCATTACATTAGAAAATGCAACCTGACGTGTCATGCAACTCTCACTCTTTCTCTAAATGTTTACTCACAATATCATTTAGATTTATGCACAAAAAAATAATTAACAATTCTAACTTGTCAGCTATGTCACTTAACTTTTCTTTTGACAAGTTAGAAAGTTAATGACTTTTTTTTAACTTCGTCAAATTATTTTCTATTCATTTTTTATTTGTATTTTCATAGTCTATAAAGGCATCTTACATCAACTCCAATTTACAATAACCTAGTGATTGATATTTTCACCATTGACTGATTACGTGGTGTAACACAACATTTGAACCAATATACAACATATTTACTGATATCACTTGTATACTACTTTGGTTCAACATTTTCAACTTAATAAGTTTACTTCCTTGTAATATCCTTATGAAGATAAATTAAGTTTCATCAAACTATAATTTGAAATCCTAATTTTGTTGGGACTCGTTGACCTAAAATCTCCTTTTCATGCATATGTGAGAATTTATTAATCATTTAGTTTTTTATACTTCAACTTCCAATTGACTCCAATGGAACATAATAGACTTTTTTATTTCTACTATCATCAATTCATTATATTATTCAAAAACAGGTGTCGTCACATCGGTCTTTTACGCTGTGAATGAATCATGATTAGGATGTAGAGTTACTTAGACTTTTGGTCATGCACAACTACTCCAATGCCTTATCTTGACTTAAGGAGTCCATTCGTGTCACTTCCAGTAGTCACAAGTCATCTTAACGTCTTATTTTATTTTTTACACAGAGTTTATTCCGTTTGATTTTTGTCAATGTTAGCTATTTTCACACTGATCTCGTTCTTATCCCTTTACAGACTTATTATACTTACGTTCAACACTTCGACCACTTACAAATTCTTTACCTTAACTTAGAAAAACAATTTATTTTCGTATCATCTCTTTTCTAAATTATAGCTAAGGACGATGCGATTTCTTATCATCATTCAATGATTCAAAGTATTCCTTAACTAATCTTTGTTCGAAACAGAGAAATTTTGCGAACCAAACAATTTTAATATTCGTTATTACCTTAAGTTGTTTCTATTTTCTTTTTCTTAAAAAGAAATTCTACACTTTTCAAGAGATTGTGTAAGATATCAAAGTATCTTAGTGTTCATAAATTCCATTTTTATGAATTCACTTTTCCGTTATTGTTCATTGGAAAAGATAATAGATTTTGAATTTCCAAACTCTTATTAACTAGAAATGTGATCAAACTATTAAAGGATGTTATTTCAATCCTTTAGGTCCTATAAATGGAAATTCTTGTTGTATAGGAGTTCTTAACGACTTCCTATACAAATCACTTACAGATATTCCATCAATATATCTAAATCTTCCTTTATTATATTTTAAATCGTAGTGATAAACATTATAACTTAATTTGTTTAGATGTGACTATTGGGTACTTTAAATTTCAAAAAATAACTACTTATGTTTTATTTAATAGCTAATCCTAACTATTTTCTGTTGGCGCATATGCCCTAGGTCAATCTACAAACATTGTCTATTTTATAATTTTAGTTAATAAAATCAAGGTTTTCATTTGTTGTTTTATTATAAGTGATTGCATGTTTACTTTATCCATGTGTATTTGTCAAAATGTCCTAGATGTCCCTAGTCCATCATTATACTGTGAACAATAATGAATTAAGGCTAGTGTGAATCTTGATTGATGGTCATGTGATGATCATGCGTATAGAGATACTAATTAAGATCATAAGTACTTGTTATGGGAATAAGGTACTGGACTGACCCGTTATGATAACACCACATGGATTAAGTCATAGGTGTTACTCAAGATATGTATATCATTACTCCTTCAACTTGAGATTATCATAGACTTCAATATTAGAAGCATGATAATTTGACACGTTAAAAAATTATCTTTAACCGGACGATTATAAAGATCGAGATTGGTTACCGTGTGAATAATATGTGAAGGTGTGTAATTAAGATAGAATTTTTCCTTCTCATATCAAGAGAGATACTAGTGGATCCCTCGATATGTTAGACTTTTAAATAGTCAAGTCCAAGTGAATTGATATGATCAATGTCAGTTGGACGTTTTAAGTCTACTTGAATATTAAGACTAGTATGATTGGACATTAATGATGTGTTTGGTTGGTAGGAATTTGGGGGTGGGAATTTCAAGTCATGAGAATTTCATTCCTAAGAGTGTATTAATGGAAATTCAAATGCGTGGGAATTAAATTCCATGCAATTTAAATAGCTAGGAACTCAAATTCATCCATTTGGTTGCGGAAAGAAAATTACGATTGGATTTTGAAATTTTATTTTTTGTTAATAATTAATATCTCTAATAATGTATTTTATTAGTACTAAAAATTAATAATTCTTAGATATATCTACAAGATGAATTAATTGATGATTTAAGTTTTTCACTTAGACAATTTAAATGTTTTATAATTTTTTTTTTTAAAAAATCAAACAAACATAATTACAAGAACATAATTCATTTGTTTGAAAAAAATTCATTAATTTCTAAATTATTCTTGAACAACAAATAATAAGTGCACTTGAAGTAGTAGTAGTAATAATAATAATAATAATAATAATAATAATAATAATAATAATAATAATAATAATAATAATAATAATAATAGTAATAATAATAGTAATAATAATAATAATAATAATAAGTGTTCCAAGAATGCCAATACCCAAAGCCATAAGTAGGTTGAAATTCTAAACATGTCTACAATATTACTCTCTAATGCCTAAATGTCCATAGAAAAAAGTACAGTAAAATATGTAAATATAAAATCAAGAACTATTAGAGATTGAATTGTTGTTGGTGCTCATGCAACAAGTGCATTAGAAAATCATATTTGTTATCGCATTCCAATGAGAAAAAGCTATCTAGTTATGCGCGGTTGTTATTGAGAAAATGGATAAGTTTTATCCATTTATCACTTCTTAAGCCTTCAACCTTTCTCAATTCTTGATTGAATTTCGCTCTTCTATCAACCCTTTCTACCTCCTTTTGCTAAAATTTTGCTTCGTGTTGGTAAGAATCAACCTGCGACTCATGTTTTCAGAAGCTGCAGTATAGACAGAACAAAATTGTTGCAAAGTAATATTTAATCCACCAACCATGTCATCATTCTTTGCTCGTTTTTCCCTCAATTTGTTGACTTTGATGATGTTGATTGGGAATGCACTTCACTATCAACTGCATCACCAAGACTGTTTTCTTCTATGTTATCATTGTACTCATCAGCATTAGTACCATCGGCCATATCTTCGACATCTTTAACCATATCAGAGAAGTCTGCTACATTATTCCCTGTTGCATAGTCTTTTCCAAAAATCGTCAACAACACAACATAATAAGGATTTGGCTTATTCCTTACTTTCCTCGCGAATGAATAAATCTATTAAAAGAAGAAAAAACTTAAAAATTAAAATAAGTGCAAAGCTTAATTGTGTAAATGTGAATTCAGTTTCATACATAAACTTGTATAACAATGTAACCTTAGCATAATCATCAAAAATGACGTCTTCAATGGCCACACAAGATATACGATCATCCCATCAAAATCCACTAGTGTTCAACATATGTAATATCACCTGACACTTTTGCTTAAGAAGCTTCACCTAAGACTCAATATGTGGTGATGCTTTTAATTTACAATCAGGGATTTTCTCGACAAGCATCCTCTCCAAATGTGTCAGATAACCAGACCTAAAAGTCATATTATCTGCTCTCAGTCTCTTATTCTCATTCAATTCCACCAAGCAGTCTACTAATTTATCATTTTCATTTCTCTTCCAATGATGATGACTTCTTGATGCATCTGAAACACTCATTCTATGTTGCACAAAATATATATTACAAAAACAAAATTATTTGACAATTATATATAAATAAAAATAGTTCTAAGAAGGTCCAACAAAAATAATAAACTATACATGCATGTCTTACGTACCAACATAGTTAAACGAATTAAAAATTAATCGAATCACTAACTAAAAGCTAAAAAAATAATGCACAGAGAAAAAATCGGCTGAACAAGAAAACTTTTTAAGTATTTCTCCTATCAAACATTTCCTTTGCTAAGTTTTCTCTCCATTCATTCGAAACTTTCGATGATTCGATGTGTGAGTAGTGTTCATCTAACGAATCATTGTCAAAATTATCACTTAAGAATTCAACATTTGTATTGTTCATTTGCCTCTCTAAAGGATCATATGACATCTCTTTTTTTGTGATTATGAAGAAGGCAACACGCAACAATTACACGAATTTGCACTTTTAATGGGTAAAAAGTGCATTTTCCTCTAAAAATCGCCCATGTTCCATTTAGAAGTTCAAATGCTCTTTCTATCGTATTTCTTGCTAAAGAATGTTTATTGTTAAAAAAAATTCTTCGGGCTTGGTAGGTGGGTTTTTCCAATCATCTAAATGGTACCATTGTCCTCTATATGGTGCCAACAAACCTTCGTTGTTGGGGTAACCACCATCGCAATGATAATAACATCCTACAAATAATAATTGATTATATTTGTTTAGTGTTTTTCAAAAAAACATAGTTCATTCGACAAATGAATAATAATAACGCATTTATTTTCCAGAACCTTCAATCCATCAGGTCTTGATATTACATCTCGTAATACTCAAGAATCGGTAGTAGATCCCTCCCAACCAGATAAAACATAAATGAATTGCATTTCTGGCGAACAAACAGTTAATACATTTGTCGAAATTTCTGTTTTCCTACTTCGAAACCTAGGCCTATCTGAGGCTGGCACGTTGACATTAATGTATGTTCCATCTAATGTTCCTAAGCAATTCTTAAATCACTTCTTAAACCACTTCTATCTACTATTAGTAGAATTCTCAACTATTGACTCTGGCTTCTTTAACAATATTAGATGGAGAAGCAACACAACATTCAATACTTTGTTAAAATGTCGACTAACTGTTTCTCCCGAGCGTGCAAATTGACACTGAGTGTCCCTTATTTTTAGTGTCATGAGATATTATATAGAGGAAAACTACAACCTTTTTCAATGGTCCTATTTACAGTGCCTTTCAAGCCACCGTTGCCCTAAGAAGATCACATAATTGTTTAAATGCTTTTCTATCCATTCGGATGTTGTCGATACATTTTTTTATTGTTTCTACTTATTTTTGAATAATAATTTTACTCACGTATTAGCTCTCTATTGAATCATATATCTTCTATTACTCTCAGCCTCGATAATTTCGCCGTAATGATAATAACTAGAATCATACCGATAATTAATGCCATATCGTTTAACATCTGCATATTTTGAATCATAATTGATAAAAGTTTTTTTCTGTTATTAAATGGAGGACGACCCATATCTGCAAAGAAATATTATTCGTCAAAATTGTTAATGTTATATACTACTAATAAAACAAAAAAAAAACATAAATTATAATGACATAGGTAAGTTGTGAAAAAAAATTATGATGACATAAACTAGTTTTTATTATTGTTTATTTATCGATATGTTTTCTTTTTTTTCTTTGAAGATGAAGTCATATAATTCATTAACATATATATATATATATATATATATATATATTGATGCTATCAAGTTTCGAGGAAATTGAATATAGTCACAAGGAACTAGATTTTTGAAGTAAGTAAAATTCCAACTTTTGAAAGCAATTATCTTATTAGCTAGTTTTTATGGACAACACAAATGACAACAATCAATTTCTATGCTAAAGTACTTCCTTGGCTGATAAGAAAAATATTTAAGTTTACATCACTTGGACTGAAACACTAGAGTAATAGAAGATATATACTTCAATAGAAAGTTAATGTTACAAAAGTGAGAGGCTTGTGTCACTCTTATCCTCACCTCAACCCAACAAAATAAGGAAACAAATGAGAGAAGAGATGATGGGCAGGGAACTAAAGCTGCCTAAATAACTCAATTTTAGATATTGTGGTCCTTGTAGAACATTGGGAGCATGGAGATTTTTTTCTTCTTAAATACACAGTATTATGAAACTTCAAATCAATAATTAACTTAACTATCTTGAAGAAAAAAAAACCTTAGCTATTTATATGACTAATCACTAGTGTACATTTGATCAAACTCATTTACAAAAATAATTATATAGAAAATCAATAGGTTATCGCTAATATAAAAGCTCAGTTGATGAAACAAACTATTAATTAGAGAATATATTCAAGTACTTTGTTAATTACAAAAACTAGTAGCATATAATTAATATAATTGCAAAAAATAAATAGATGATGAAGTATAATATTATATTAATATATATTTAATATATATTATTATTAAGAAGTAAAGAACCTCACTTGATTTGAATGGCAAGAGACTTATATCTCTTTAAGGAAGATATTAGTTTTGAATCAAGTCCTTCAAATAATAAAAAGTTATAATTACTCCCTCAATCAGTTTGACATGCTTATAAATATATATATATATATTATAAAAGTATCAATAGATTTACACGTGAAAAGGTAAAAAATAAGCAACACATTCTCATACACACAATAGCTATATAGTAGTTAAAAACCTAAGGTTTTTATGTAAATACGTACGCATATTCAATTTATGCTAATTTCAACGATACGAAAAATATGCACACAAAATACATTTATTCAAGACCTAGTAGATGTTGGGGATCGCCACCCAACTACAGAGGTGACGAGGCCAAAGCCACCATGAAGCAAAGCTTCCAATCTTCTAGCTCTCCTCGCCAATTACAGGCACAAGTCCGAACTCTTTTAGAGATAAGCTAAGAAGCAAAGGTAATGATAGAACCAATGAGCTAAAACTAGAAAAAAAGAAGAAGACCAGTAACCCAAAAATAGGGAAGGGACAATGCTAAAGACCCCAAGGGGTGGAGAGGCCCCGAAACCGTTCGACTCATATCGCACAGCGCCCACAGATTGAGAGTAAATAATATATTATCATAAGTTTCAATAGAAGGTAAGTATATCATCTAATTTGGGTATATAAGAAGAAATCAGAGCCGGGCATCTGGGCATGGTTTGTAATGGGAATCTGGTATGTGTGGAAAAGAAGAAATCAGTATGTCTTCAGGGGTATCAAGGAATCTATACATGACACACTAAGCTTAACACATCGTCGCCACACAGAGTGGTTCGAGATGAAAGGGAAACGCATCATGCCAGTGCTTGACAGTAATTCAAATCTAGCTACCCATTTCTTCAAGGGAAACATTATTTGTGTTGATGCAGCACGAAACCTGATTACGGGAGAAACGGGTCATGGATGGATGTTAGGATCATGGATGGATGTTACACAATACACAAGGCATAATTCAACTAGTTGGTTGTTCATATGTGGGGTTTACAATGGACGTTGATTGGGCCGAACAACTAGCCATGAACAAAGCGCTGGAGCGTGTAGTTTCCTTCCACATCCTTATGGACAAAAACTACTTATTCTCTGACTCCATGAACACCATAAAATTGATTGAAGGATCCTCTATGAAGAGTGACCATGAATATCTTGCTGAGGAGGTGCGACAAAAGTGTACTATGCTAGGTGAATTCAGTTTCCATCATATACCCCGTACCTATAATGAGACAACACATGTAATAGCCAAGAAGGAACTAAATTCTCAACTATCAAAGTTGTGGTTTGAATGTTTTCCAATCGAGATTGGTAATCTTGTAATCAATATTTTTGGCTAATATAGTTATTCGACAAAAAAATAAAGATTGGTATATAAGAAGTTCAAAATGGCATCCCGTGAATTGAAGAAAATACTCTACAAAATTCAACGAAAAGGAAGAAGAAATAGATGATGTTGATGAACTAATCAAGCAAAAGACTCTACAAAAAAAACCTTGAAAAAAATAGGCAGAACAAAGCCCATTACACATAAAAAATTTAAAAAGAAATGGCTTTCGGAACAAACAGAGTGATCGAACCAGTTAGTATAAATCAACAATTAACAATCTTACACTGTACAATGTGCTTATATAGAGAGTGTATGTCACGGCCCAAATCTCAAAACCCATTTTAATTCCTTAATCAGGATCACCGACCCTTGACGTGGGACCTACACTGTGATACGTACACCGACCGAGGCATGTGGCCGAGGTATATGATATTTTTTATTGATGTACGCCTAGTATTATGTGTTGTGTAGACTTACTAAAATTGAATAAAAATATGTCAAGTAACTCATATAGAATAGATATTGGGTGACTAACGAGGCGATGGTACGCGGATATCACGGTTCGGACGCGAAACCGGGAGTCGAAACGCCCGAAAACATAGACAAGTGTCTTAGTGGTGTCACAGTTAGGTGTCACTTGTACACACACACCACAACACACTTGTCCAAAAAATACAAACACTTGTCTAATGCCCCACCACGTGTACACACCCACCTACCCACCTACATCACATACAACACACACATGCAAACACACGATCGATTGGACCAAAGAAAAGGAAGAAAACCGAGAGAGGAATAATAAGAAAAGGAGAGGAGGACGAGGAGAAGTGATGCGCCGGGAAGGAGAGCAAGGTGAGTCGTTACTGTTGTGGTTGTTTTGGGTAGCCGAGAATGGGGGTTCAGCCTCCCTGGCCGAACCCATGACCGCGGTGGTGATGGCAGGGGTGCCTCCCCTGCCATCGGCTCCACCGGGGTTGGGTGGAGAACCACCCCAACCCATCACCGGAGGAGATAAGAACTAATTTTTTTTTTTCTTCTTCCTCCCGATCGAACCAGTTGATTGGGAGGAAGGTGGTGCACACGCGCGCATCGCGCTCGTGTGCACCCCCTTGCTGGGTCGGGCCTAGAACGGGCCATGCAGGGTCGGGTCCCACCCGTCCTGGTCGACCGGACCCCCCCCACCGGGACGGGCCCAGAACGGGCCAGGCCGGGTCGGGTCGACCCAAACAGTAAAAAAAAAAAGAAGAAAAGAAGAGAAAAAGGGAAGAAAAATAAAAGAAAATTTGGAAAAATTCTGGAAAAATTGGGAAAATTATATTTCAATAAAATAAAGTTGATTGAACCAATTTGAATACACAATAAACCCACTATACTTGAACTAATGAGAAACCAAACTCAGGAACTTAGGAAAAGGGCACGGGAGAGCGAAGGCCAGTAAAGCTAGGACATTACTTTGTTGTTGTGAGTATACACATTGACAATTTTACTTGACATTTCATTCCTATAAATTGTTGTCCTTGCATAGTCCTTTTGACTATTTACCTTTGTACTCTTATATCATGTGATTCTTTGTGTCTATGCTCATTTGATGAGTCTAGTTTGCATGATATCCATTTATTTGATTTAATTCATTGATTCCATTCCATGCTATGTCTATTCTTGTTGTTTTAAATGTGAATTGAATGATAAATAGCATGTTATTAGGCTAGTGAATATCTTATAAATGTTTAAGAGAACTTGTATTCATTATTTGTTTAAGTGTGTAGATGTGCCTATGCATTGACAATCCATACTTGGTATTTCTTGAAAATTTAAAAAGTAGTTGTTGCATTTAGGTCCCGTACTTGAGCGAGGTGTGCGCGAATCACGGGGTTAGAGTCACTGGGGATGTCGGCACACGTTACTTGACATTGTATGACACTCGGGGTTAGAGTCCCTGAGGTGGTCTACACATCGGGGTTAGAGTCCCTGGTAACACTTGGGTTAGATTCCCTTGGGCTATATGATTATCGGGTTGGGGTGACACGTTTCACTGCCGACCGGACCTAAATCACTACTACTTAGCCTAGTGTCGGTATCACTTGTTTAACTTTGGTATTTACTCGCATATGGTTTATTTTTCAGTTTTCCAATTTATATGCTTTTAAATACCATTTGAATATTTGGAAATGCAAATTAAACTTGTCATCGGAGATTACTATTTTATTCTTGTACTCACCGTCCTTTTTATGACGGTGGGTGCAGAGTCGTCTACTAGCAGGCCGGGCAAAGAGAAGATCGGCGATTATCCCTGAGCCCGTGGCGCATCACTGCATCGATTGTAGGTCTTCTTTTGATATTTTGATTGTATAGTTTATATATGTATTTCAGATACTTTTTGGGGATGTGTATTGGGTTGAGCGTTAGTTCCCCAACTTGACTTAGACCATTTTATCATTTCAATGAATTTTGAAGACTATATATATGCGATGGCATTTCCTGGTTTTCCACAGTTAGGATATTATAAATGGCTTCCGCATAATCAATAAGACTTCCGGTAATAAATTCATTTAATAAAAGGTTTAATTAGAAAAGGCTGACTAATACGTAGTTAAGTCCTGCGTGGATACGATTAGGGTTTAATTACGGGATTAGGCCGGGCGGTGCCCTAGATTAGGAGAGGGGCCGTCACAGTTGGCATCAGAGCCTAGGTGTGAGAACCTTAGGGAGAAATAAGAAAAACACGAACTCGTATAAAACAAAAACCTTAGAAGTGGAAACCAGATGATCCTTGCCTAGGAAACTTTTGTTGGGAATTGAGTGAAGGTGAGTTGGGAATTTCTTATATGTACGTGTTAGTTTCTATATGCGTATATATGCGTTATGCCACGTAGTAGCTGATTCGCGATCGCTATCCGCGTGAAGACACCGATAAGGGATTCGCGCAAGGCCGAAGACCGCGGAGCTAGCGGCAGTCAGCCTCCCACCATATCTGTTGACAGTTTTTAGAGGATGTCTAATCGGACGACTGCTCAGGAGCGACAGATCGTCGATTTCATCGCTTACATGTCAGCGCAGATGACTGCACTGGTTTTAATCGCCCCATCACCACAGCTACTACTACAACACCCCGACCACGAGATTCAGCACTACGAGAATTCAGCTTACATCTAGTGGAGAGAATGAGACTTTAGGTAGCGTTGTACGCAGTAGCGGAGAGTCAATGTGTGACGGCCCTTGCCGCCCCGGGGTGACGTGTCTCCGTGTACTCCTTGCCAGCTGGCCCAACTACACGTTTACGCCACTTGCCCGTCCTTTTCTTGTCTCGAATTTCGTATCCACGTATATATGAAATAAGCAGCGGAAGTTGTACGTAAAATTAAAAAAATATATTAACCAATTAAAACAAAACCTAATGTGGAAAAAACCCTGAAAAGTATTGTAGCTGTACAATATTAAATCACTGCTCAGTTCCCAAAAGAATCAAATAAGTCTTTACCCCGAACAGTCATATAAAGTCGTCCAAACCCTCCTTGCCCCTACTAGCAGGGTCTGCACTCATCCATCACAAAAAGTAAAATGGAGAGTACAGTTAGTAAGATTCCAACAAAGTACGCCGAGCATTTATAAAAGATATAAAAAGATACCAAAAATCATGTCAAGTAATCATGCGGAGACTAAACAGTCAACTGAAAGTAAGAACATCGCATGAAGAAATAACATGAGAAACAAACCGTGTACTCCTGGTCACACTAAATTGTACGACAAACCCCAGGATCCTTTCAGTGAGTGCCCCACTTCTTTCCACCTGGTACGGCCCAAGCCTACACCCAGCCCGCCCTCGAGCCCACTGAGTGCCTACCTGGGGCGCACATGATCCCTTTAGTTGAAACACCCACTTCCTTTCACCTGATGACCCACGTAAAGCCTAGTGTGCCACCAGTACTACAAGAATATCGAAAAGTTTCGTTCCCCAACCCAAATGCGTCACGAAAATCAATAACAAGGAACATGGGGAATACCATTCAACAATAACAAGGAATAAGCAATTAGAATCCAACAATCACGAATATGATAGCAATGAAAGAAACGTAAACCCTCAGCGACTTTTAGATGAAATCTTACGTACCTCAAAACGCACTCACTCGCGTCTCGATTTGCGCGACACCCGACTCCTAAGTCCCTGGTGTCCCTGTAAACCATATTAGGCCGATTTGACGTAAAATAAATCACACAAAATTTGGTGAAATAAACTCACCACAATCGCGTCGTCGCGATTTCGTCGAAATCGCGCATTCGATCGATCCGACAACGCCCTCGCGTCGTCACCGCGTCGGTACCGTCATCACCGTCGCGCCACCGTCGCGCCACCGCCGGCCGCCGCCCTCGCCGGCCGCCGCCACCGGCGCTGCGCCCGCGTCGACCTCGCGCCATCTGCGCGCATCCATCGCCGCACCGCGGGCCACCGGAGTCGCTCGTCTCCACCGCGCATCCACTTCCACACCGCCTCTCGCCGGCCACGCTTGCCGTCTGCTCACGCCGCTGCTGCTGCCGGCACTCCTCTGCCGGCCGTCCGCCGCCTCGCTGGCCGCCATCGAGTCCGCGGCCTCCGCTTCGCGCGCGAGCCGCCAACCGCGCCGATCTCGTGTTGGAGAGTCGCCGGGGAGGTTGTCCGCACGCCGGATCCGCGCCGGGAGCCACCATCGTCGTCCCTCCGCGAGCTCGCCGGAGCCGTCGAGCCGCCGAGCCGCCGGTCTCCTCTCCTCTTCCCTCTCTTTCTCTTCTCTCTCCCAAGCTCTCTCGATCTCTCTTTGACTTTTTTTTTTTTTTTTCTCTCTCTCTTCAAATCTTATCCTCTCTTATTTTTATATATATATATATATATATATATATATATATATATAATATACATTTTCTTTTTCTTTTCTTTTTGATTTTCAAAATCACAAGTGTCATTGAAAATCGAACAGCACGCATCTCGAGGCACCAACCCGCCTCATTTCCAAAAGTTCGATACTCGCGCTACTCGCATCACGTGGCGTATCCAATGTACACGTATCCAATGACACGTGTCACGAGTCGAATTTTCGGGCCGTTACAGTCTTCCCAACTAAAAGAAATTTCGTCCCCGAAATTTAACTGTAAACCGAATCCCATACCAGAGAATCGCTTAGGGTAACGTGTCCTTATCGTCGACTCGAACTCCCAAGTTAGTCCCTCCGTCCTATTATGCTGCCAACGAACCAGGACCTTCGCGAGTTCCTTATTTCGGAGAATCTGTACTCGACAATCGACGATCTCTATCAATCTCTCCTCATAGGTCACGTCGGGCTGTACTTCCACCTGTCACAACTTAATCATCGGTCTCAGCCCTGACCTAGCGAGTCTTATCATGGAAATGTGAAATGTCGGATGAACCCCAACTGTACAGTCAGTAAAATCCCAACGAACTCCTCCGGGCATTCAATAATAAATGGAATTCAATGACATCGCATGCATAACTAACAATAAAGCTCAAATATGTGTGCCTGTTCCAGTCAAACTAAACCATACTTCGGGATTTCCTTCCAGGAACCCACTAGTGGGCGCACCCAACTAGCTATCACCCGATCCCTCTCGGTGGCCGGCGTAGACCTACGACGCACCGACATATGTAGCAGTTCCCTCGGGTCGTTATCCACCGAGCACTCCTGATACACATGCTATGGTCTAGAATGCATAGACACACAACGAAAAATCCGGTGGAGGTAACTAACCAACCGTGCAAACAACGATAAGATAAGATATAGGAAAAATTACAAGGAATAATGGAAAGGAATGGAAATACGAAAGCAATTACTCAAGAGTTTTTCCATTGGGTTTTACAAACTGTACTCTTATGTATCTCAGGCCCTACTTGTGTACTAGACCGGTGTGCATCTTCCGGAATCCCGTCCCGTATCTCCTGATCCGCAGGTAGCCACAATCTCCATCGGTATCTTAAACACCGATCTGTGGTTTCTGCCCAATCAGTGCATTCCGGATTCCGTGACAGACCACTGACCCGCTCGTAGAGCCCATCAGCCCTCTGACACTCGACAACCCGTTCAATCGATACGGTCGGTATCCTCAACTACGACAAAATCCCGAACCACCGGAACGTCTTAAATCTGGCCCTCCATTCGAACCTCCGGCTCAACTATCGCCGTAACCGCATCCATCTCCTGCGCTGTAGCTAGTCGACCTCTGGTGATGGATAAGTCAGTTGTCGATCAAATAATACGAACTCCGATATTTCAGGAATATGAAACTATATCCTCTTGCCGGAACAATATATCCGTGCATGATAGGAATATGAAATTCAATCCGCCTCTATCATCACGTATCGACATATTCAGTTAGGGTGTATCTGATCCCTAGCAGTCGTACTGAGGACAAGATGTGACTCTCGTGCCTGTGTAACTAACCCTAACAATCCAACAATACGTCCAACAAGAAACAATCTCTGACCGAGTTTGACCTCGCCGTGGCGATGATGGTGTTCGACAGTCAGCCCTCAAGTGTCCCCTCTGCCCACATTGGTGGCATCTATGGCTCTCCAGTCTACACGTCTGTCCGTCTCCAGATCTCGGACCCTGACCCCGGTCTACCTGACCCCTGTCATGTCCCCCTAATCTCGACCCTGACGGTACTCCTGTGGTTGTGCCCTCTGTCGATCCACTGGTGCTGATGTGCTAGCAACAACTGAATGTGGCTCCTCATATCGAATTGACTACCTTGAAACTCGTCCCGGCTGTCCCTCTCTCGTTTCTTATCTCTTCAGCCTCTATTTGGATGATCCATCGGTCTCTTCTGTCTCTGACTAGACTGAGACCTCTGCCCTGACTGTACCTCCCTACCAGTCATACGTCGTCCAGCCCTCTGCGGTAAGTATGTCTCGTCGGTTCCGGATGGGTATCCGTATATTTCGTCCACCAGACTGCCGAATGCCCTCTCAAACATGCTTCCGAAAATCGTCCATGTACTGTCTCATCGTTCCCGCCGGTATGGTCACAGCTACTGGCTCTCTAACTGAAGTAAGTGCCGCCAATACTGCGGTCTGCTCGTATAGTAACCGTAATACATCGACCATCTGGGTCTCTTGTGCCGCGAGTCTATCCTCCACACTCGTCGTACCCGAGACATCCCTAGCCGCATCACTAGTCTATCCAGTCTCCACTAGCGTACCATACTGTCCGTCCATGTTTCGCATCGAGAACGCGCTCCGGATCAGTCTCGAGGTCTCTACGTATAACATATAATAAAATGAAAATATAACACGTATATAAATTCTAACTCTACCCGCCTCACTTCACTTCCCAACTAAAGTTCTAAGGAACTAACTTCGGGTTTTCCACATCTACGTTTGTTGATTAAGTTTTTTTAATGTCATAGGACTTTCTCTTGCTCTGATACCATTTGTCACGGCCCTTGCCGCCCCGGGGTGACGTGTCTCCGTGTACTCCTTGCCAGCTGGCCCAACTACACGTTTACGCCACTGCCCGTCCGCCCGTCCTGCCCGTCCTTTTCTTGTCTCGAATTTCGTATCCACGTATATATGAAATAAGCAGCGGAAGTTGTACGTAAAATTAAAAAAATATATTAACCAATTAAAACAAAACCTAATGTGGAAAAAACCATGAAAAGTATTGTAGCTGTACAATATTAAATCACTGCTCAGTTCCCAAAAGAATCAAATAAGTCTTTACCCCGAACAGTCATATAAAGTCGTCCAAACCCTCCTTGCCCCTACTAGCAGGGTCTGCATTCATCCATCACAAAAAGTAAAATGGAGAGTACAGTTAGTAAGATTCCAACAAAGTACGCCGATCATTTATAAAAGATATAAAAAGATACAAAAAATCATGTCAAGTAATCATGCGGAGACTAAACAGTCAACTGAAAGTAAGAACATCGCATGAAGAAATAACATGAGAAACAAACCGTGTACTCCTGGTCACACTAAATTGTACGACAAACCCCAGGATCCTTTCAGTGAGTGCCCCACTTCTTTCCACCTGGTACGGCCCAAGCCTACACCCAGCCCGCCCTCGAGCCCACTGAGTGCCTACATGGGGCGCACAGGATCCCTTTAGTTGAAACATCCACTTCCTTTCACCTGATGACCCACGTACAGCCTAGTGTGCCACCAGTACTACAAGAATATCGAAAAGTTTCGTTCCCCAACCCAAATGCGTCACGAAAATCAATAACAAGGAATAAGCAATTAGAATCCAACAATCATGAATATGATAGCAATGAAAGAAACGTAAACCCTCAGCGACTTTTAGATGGAATCTTACGTACCTAAAAATGCACTCACTCGCGTCTCGATTTGCGCACCCGACACCCGACTCCTAAGTCCCTGGTGTCCCTGTAAACCATATTAGGCCGATTTGACGTAAAATAAATCACACAAAATTTGGTGAAATAAACTCACCACAATCGCGTCGTCGCGATTTCGTCGAAATCGCGCATTCGATCGATCCGACAACGCCCTCGCGTCGTCACCGCGTCGCTACCGTCGCGCCACCGTCGCGCCACCGCCGGTCCGCCCTCGCCGCCGCGCGCCACCGGCGCTGCCCGCCGTCGACCTCGCTGCCATCTGCGCGCGCATCCATCGCCGCACCGCGAGCCGCTGAGTCGCTCGTCTCCACCGCGCATCCACTTCCGCACCGCCTCCTCGCCGGCCATCGCCAGCCGCTCGCTCGCGCGCCGCTGCTGCCGGCACTCCCTGCCGGCCGTCCGCCGCTCTCGGCTGCCGCCATCGAGTCCGCGGCCTCGCTTCGCGCGCGAGCCGCCAACCGCGCCGATCTCGTGTTGGAGAGTAGCCGGGAGGTTGTCCGCAGCCGGATCCGCGCCGGGAGCCACCATCGCCGTCCCTCCGCGAGCTCGCAGGGAGCCGTCGAGCCGCTGCCGAGCCGCCGGTCTCCTCTCCTCTTCCCTCTCTTTCTCTCCTCTCTCCCGAGCTCTCGATCTCTCTTTGACTTTTTTTTTCTTTTTCTCTCTCCTCTTCAAATCTTATCCTCTCTTATTTTATTATATATATATATATATAATATACATTTTATTTTTCTTTTCTTTTTGATTTTCAAAATCACAAGTGTCATTGAAAACCGAAAAGCACGCGTCTCGAGGCACCAACCCGCCTCATTTCCAAAAGTTCGATACTCGCGCTACTCGCATCACGTGGCGTATCCAATGTACACGTATCCAATGACACGTGTCACGAGTCGAATTTTCGGGCCGTTACACAAGGACCCATATTTGGGGGAGAAGGGGTTCATCACACCTTCGATGTCACCGTGGGGAGTGCCAGTTCTGTTTGTGAAGAAGAATGATGACAGTTTGAGACTATGCATCGACTACAACACAGATGGTTGGAGTTCTTGAAGGACTACGACTTTTCTCACCCAGGAAAAACGAACGTAGTCGCAGATGAGCTGAGTAGGAGCCCGAGTAGAGATGCTGAGGTGGTCAGATGTCACATGATGTATGAGTATTGATTACTCGAAGCAGCGGCGACAACATGTCGGACAAAGATTCCTACCAATACTCAGGTGATGATTTGTGCACAAATCAGACTACAAACCGTGTCTACACTGCGAGTGTCAGAGGGTCACAGGACCCACCGGTTATACTCGAGATTCAGCGAGTTAGCGCATAATGCAGAGTGTACAAATTAGGTAGAGACGACATATCTGTGTCTGAGGTACCGGAGCTGAGAGATGAGATCCTTCAGGAGTCGCACTGTTCCAGATTTACCGTACATCCAAGCAGGACTAAGATGTACCACGACATGAGGAAACATTTCTGGTGGCTTGGGATGAAGGCAGATGTGTCTAGATTCATCAGGAACTGTGGTATCTATCGGGAAGTGAAGTCCGAGCATCGCAGACCCGAGGGATTTCTACAGCCGTTTCCCATTCCCCGATGGAAGTGGGAAGACATCTCTATGGATTTGTCAAAGGATTGTCGAGGACCGCGAGGAGACATGATTCAATCTGAGTTATCGTTGACAGACTTATAAAGTTTGCTCATTTCCTGCCAGTGGCATCGCATTACACGTTCGATCAGATGAGCGTACTGTTCGAGAGAGAGATTATCGGGCAGCACGGGGTACCATTTACGATCACGTTAGATCGAGATGCTACGTATACGTCCAGGATGTGGCGGAGTATGCAAGAGCAGTACGGTACGCGCCTACAGTTCAGTACGCCTTTCCACCCTCAGACCGATGGGCAGACCGCGAGATGGATTCAGGTCCTCGAGGACATGTTGCGGGCATATGTGTTGGAGTTTGTCGGATCTTGGGCGGAGTACCTACCATTGTGTGAGTTGGCTTATAACAACAATTATCAGGCTAACATTGAGATGGCGCCATTTGAGGCTTTGTACGGCAGACCGTGTCACTCGCCATCGTGTTGGGCTGAGCCATAGGACCGGGAGATAGTAGGGCCTGAAATTGTTGTTGACCATACGGAAAAGGTCAAACTGATCCATCATAGACTCAGAGGAGCACATGAGAGACAGAAGAGATATGCAGATAAGTATCGTAGTGATCTCGCATATTCCAAGGGAGCCTTTGTCTATTTAAATGTTTCCCCTCGGAAGGGTCTTCAGAGATTTGGGGTGAAAGGCAAGTTTACACCGAGGTACATCGAGCCTTTCATGATTAAGAAACGGGTCGAGAAAGTGACATACGAGCTTGAATTGCCTCTACAGATGTTAGGGGCCATCCAGTGTTCCACGTTTCGATGCTTCGACTAGCCGAGTCGAAGACAGGCGTGCGACCGACAGGAGACTTGAGTCAGATCGACCTGAGCGAGGACATCTCTTATGAGAAACTGCCCATTCAGAACCGTAACTTAAACTTAATTTCGAGGACGAAATTTTCATTTTGTTGGGAATATTTGTCAAGGCCCAAATCTCAAAACCCGTTTTAATTCCTTAATTAGGATCACCGACCCTTGACGTGGGACCTACACTGTGATACGTACACCGACCGAGGCACGTGGCAGAGGTATATGATATTTTTGTATTGATGTATGCCTAGTATTATGTATTGTGTAGACTTACTAAAATTGAATAAAAGAATGTCAAATAACTCATATGGAATAGATATTGGGTGACTAAAGATGCGATGGTACGCGGATATCACGGTTCGGACGCGAAATCGGGCGTCGAAACGCCCGAAAACATAGAAAAGTGTCTTAGTGGTGTCACAGTTAGGTGTCACTTGTACACACACACCACAACACTCTTGTCCAAAAAATACAAACAATCGTCTAATGCCCCCACCACGTGTACACACCCACCTACCCACCTACATCACAAACAACACACACATGCAAACATACGATCGATCGGACCAAAGAAGAGGAAGAAAATCGAGAGAGGAAGAAGAAGAAAATGAGAGGAGGAGGAGAAGTGATGCGTCGGGAAGGAGAGCAAGGTGAGTCATTACTGTTGTGGTTGTTTTGGGTAGCCGAGAATGGGGGTTCGGCCTCCCTGGCCGAACCCATGACCGCGGTGGTGATGGCAGGGATGCCTCCCTTGCCATCGGCTCCACCGGGGTTAGGGTGGAGAACCACCCCAATCCATCACCGGAGGAGATAAGAACTAAAAAAAAAAGTTTTCTTCTTCCTTCCGATCGAACCAATCGATCGGGAGGAAGGTGGTGCACACGTACGCATCGCGCACGTGTACACCCCCTTGTTGGGCCAGGCTCAGAACGGGCATTTGGCCCAGGCCGGGTCGGGTCCGACCCGTCTGGGTCGACCGGACCCCCCCTTACTGGGCCAGACCCAAACGGTAAAAAAAAATAGAAAAGAAGAGAAAAAAGGAAGAAAAATGAAAGAAAATTTAGAAAATTTCTAGAAAAATTGGGAAAATTGGGAAAATTATATTTCAATAAAATAAAGTTGATTGAATCAATATGAATACACAATAAACCCACTATACTTGAACTAATGAGAAACCAAACTCAGGAACCTAGGAAAAGGGCACGGGAGAGCGAAAGCCAGTAAAGCTAGGACGTTACTTTGTTGTTGTGAGTATACCCATTGACATTTTACTTGGCATTTCATTCCTATAAATTGTTGTCCTTGCATAGTCCTTTTGACTATTTACATTTGTACTATTATATCATGTGATTCTTTGTGTCTATGCTCATTTGATGAGTCTAGTTTGCATGATATCCATTTATTTGATTTAATTCATTGATTCCATTCCATGCTATGTCTATTCTTGTTGTTTTAAATGTGAATCGAATGATAAATAGCATGCTATTAGGCTAGTGAATATCTTATAAATGTTTAAGAGGACTTGTATTCATTATTTGTTTTGGTATGTAGATGTGCCTATGCCTTGACAATCCATACTTTGTATTTCTTAAAAATTTAAAAAGTAGTTGTTGCATTTAGGTCCCGTACTTGAGCGAGGTGTGCGCGAATCACGAGGTTAGAGTCCCTGGGGATGTCGGCACACGTTACTTGACATTGTATGACACTCGGGGTTAGAGTCCCTGAGGTGGTCTACACACCGGGGTTGGAGTCCCTGGTAACACTTGGGTTAGAGTCCCTTGTGCTATATGATTATTGGGTCGGGGTGACACGTTTCACTACCGACCGGACCTAAATCACTACTACTTAGCCTAGTGTCAGTATCACTTGTTTAACTTTGGTATTTACTCGCATATGGTTTATTTTTCAGTTTTCCAATTTATATGCTTTTAAATACCATTTGAATATTTGGAAATGCAAATTAAACTTGTCATCGGGGATTACTGTTTTATTCTTGTACTCACCGTCCTTTTTATGACGGCGGGTGCAGAGCCGTCTAATAGCAGGCCGTGCAAAGAGAAGATCGACGATTATCCCTGAGCCCGCGGCGCATCACTGCATCGATTGTAGGTCTTCTTTTGATATTTTGATTGTATAGTTTATATACGTCTTTCAGATACTTTTTGGGGTTGTGTATTGGGTTGAGCGTTAGTTCCCCGACTTGACTTAGACCATTTTATCGTTTCAATGAATTTTGAAGACTATATATATATATATATACGATGGCATTTCCTGGTTTTCCACACTTAGGATATTATAAATGGCTTCCGCATAATCAATATGACTTCGTCTAATAAATTCATTTAATAAAAGGTTTAATTAGAAAAGGCTGACTAATACGTAGTTGAGTCCTGCGTGGATATGATTAGGGCTTAATTACGGGATTAGGCCGGGCGGTGCCCTAGATTAGGAGAGGGGCCGTCACAGTGTACATTACACACCCTTGATGTAACTAACTGTAACAAACTAACATAAGCCTATGGTACAATACACTGCAGCGTACATTATATGTAGTACAATACAATACACTGCAACATATATATATATATATATATATATATATATATATATATATATATATATATATATAACTCTACATCCCCTCCTCAAGATGGAAGTCTATGCCAGTCACATAGACTCATCTTGGATAATAACTCAGAAAACAATGGGGCTGGGAATGACTTAACAAACAAATCAGCTAGTTGCAATCAAGTATGAATATACCTGGGAAGAACAAAACCACACTTGAACTGATGGCGAACCAGATGATAGTCAATCTCTAAATGTTTTGTACGCTCATGGAAAACAAGATCGGCAAAAAATGAATTGCAGCTTTATTATTACATCATAGAGGTATAGGGAGAGAGATTGGAACACACAAATCCTTAAGGATGTAAGAGAGCCACAACAATTCATAAACTGGGGAAGACATACATCTACATTCAGCTTTAGCAAAGGACTTAGAAATAGTAGCTTGTTTTTTTTTGTTTTCCAAGAGATCAAAGAAGAACCCAAGATTAAACAATAACTAGTGAGAGATTTGCATGAGAAAGGACACGTGGCCTAGTCAGAATCACAATAGGCAAGGAGATTGAGATCAAACTGGACAAGGAAGAATAAGCCCCGAGTAGTACCCTTAAGATATCTAAGAATGTGAATAGCACCAGACTAGTGTCGTTCAGTGGGAGCTTGAACAAACTGGCTTAATTGTTGCGTGGCATAAGTAATGTCAGGACGAGAGAAGCCCAAGTAAAGAAGACGACCAATTAATCTTCTATATCGATCAACTTCAAGCAACAGAGGAGAATCTACATCATCAAACTTGTAGTCACGAGGAAGATGAGTGGCAGCTGGTTTGGCAAAAGTAAAACCAGTATCATGATGTAAATCAAGGACATATTTACGTTGATGAACATAGAGCCTTGAAGAAGATCTAACCAACTATAAGCCCAAAAAATAATGAGTTTGGCCTAGATCTTTGATGGTGAACAACTTGTGAAGAAAGACATTAACTTTGGTAAACATCTCAAGAGAAGTACTAGTGAGAAGTACATCATCAACATAAACCAGTAACATTATATGTAAACAGACAAGGATCATGAACAGATTGGACAAAACCAAAAAATTGAAACTAAAAAGTAAATTCATGATTCCATTATCTAGAAGCCTGCTTAAGACCATATAAGGATTGTTGTAGTTTGCAGACCTGATTAGGAGAAGCAAGAGCATAACCATAAGGGGGTTTCATGTAAACATCTTCATCAAGATAGCCATGTAGAAATGCATTATTAACATCTAACTGATGTAAAACCCAGTTGCGAGCAGCAGCCAAAGCTAAGACAATCCTCACTGTAACATTCTTGGATACAAGAGAGAAGGAATATGTACAATCAACTCCTTCAATTTGATTGAGTCCTTTTGCAACCAGACGTGCTTTGTATCTATCCAGTGTACTATCTAGATTAAGTCTCACCTTGTAAACCTACTTGGAACCTCTGACTTTCTTGTTAGGGGGAAGGTTTGTGAGAATCCAAGTACCATTCTCCTCCATTGCTTATAACTCCTTATTCATAGCTAAAACCTAAATAGGGTCATGTTGAGCTTGATCATAACAAGTAGGCTCTTTAATAGTTGAAATAGCAGCCAGGAAGTACTTGTAATCAGCGCTAAGATGAGGAGAATGGAAGAAAGGAAATGTTAGAGGAGCATCAGTAGAAAGAACAGGTTCAGTAGTGAGGCATAAGTTTGTTTGAACATTATTCAAAACAAAATCATTCATCCAAAGAGGCTTACGAGGAGCACAAAGACTTTTACGTGGAGCAAGAGGCAAAGATGGAGCAACAACTGCATGAGGAGGCATTACATGATTAACAACAGTTAGAAGACAATCCTTACTAGGCTCAACAACAATAGTAGGCATGGAAGGATCATGCACTGCAACATCAGTAGATACAACATTAGTATGAATAGTCTCAACATGGGACTTTATGGAACTTGGTACAGTAATAGAACCAGGTACATCTCCTAAAGAATCAGACATTTCACTTAAAGGTATAGGCAAAGGACAAGAAGATCCTGGAGAAATAGTCTACAAAGGAAACTGATTTTCAAAGAAAATCACATCCCTTGAAACAAAACAAGTATGAGTTGTCAAATTGTAGAGCTTGTAAGCCTTTCGTCCAAGGGAATAACCAAGAAAAATGGATTTAATAGCTCTTGTGTCTTACTTAGCTTTAGTTAGAGAGATATTAGTAGCAAAGCATAGACAACCAAAAGTCTTCAATGAGAGATACTCTAGAAGGTGCCCAAACAATAGGTGATAAGGAGATTTCCACTTCAACAACTGAGAATGTAATCGATTAATAAGATAGGTAGCAGTAAGAACAACATCACCCCAAAATTTTGTAGATAAATCGGATTGAAAAATAAGAGCTCTAGTGACTTGTAACAAATGACAATGTTTACGTTCAACTACTCCATTCTGTTGAAGAGTGTAAGGTGTAGATCATTGATGTATAATCCCTAAACAAGAAAACAAGGCTTGATAATCTTGATTGTAGAATTCAGTACCATTATCACTTTTGATTGTTTTGACAGATGCTTGAAAATGATTGTTGACAAAAGAGAGAAAATGCTTGATAACAGTCCCAGTCAATGCCTTATATTTCATAAAAAAAGTCCATGTAAAACGACTATAATCATCCACAATGGTCAAGAAAAAATGAGCTCACTAAAGAGAAGGTTGCTTATATGGCCCCCAAACATCCATATGCAACAATTTAAAAGGAAAAATGGATTGAATATAACTCAAAGGGAAAACAAGTCTACATTGTTTAGACATGTGACAAACATCACAAGGTACATCACGATTTTCAATTGATGAAATTTTTAGCAACAAATCAAGACGTTTTGTTACAACAACAGAAGGGTGACCCAAACGATGATGCCATGAAAAAGAAGCACTAGCATTATTACAGCAGGCTAGAGATAATCCTAAAAGAGAAATAAATGAGTTGATAACATCTTTGCTGAAATAGCTGGAATCTAGGATGTAGAGACCTCCAATCATCCATCCCACAATTAGAACTTGAGAATGCTCAATGTTCTGTATAACACAAAAGGATGTAGAAAACTCAACTGTCTGTTTAGTAGAAGAAATAAGTTTATTAACTGATAAAAGATTGTATTTGAAGGAGTTTATGTGCGGAAAAGAAGAAAGAACTATGTTTGAACTGAGATGTACATTTCTTGTACAAGTAACTTGTTTAGTATGACCATCAGGTAAACAAACCAAAATAGGTTTAGCCAAAGCAGTGACATTAAAAAACAAAAATATATATAAGTCTGATTTAGTGAACTACCTGTAAACTCAGGAACAACACAGTTCACATGAGTAGAAACACCTTTAACTGAAATATATATAATTTTCATGAAACTTTCAATACTTTGTTGTATCAAATTGAAAAGCTCCTACATCTGGTATATCCAGAGGTGACTCCATCATGTTCACAAAAGATTTAGAACCATTAGTAACCTTTTTATTTTCAAGTTCTTTCTTGTACCACTATGGAACTCCATGGAGTTTGAAACAAGTTTCTTTGGTGTGCCTTTTGGCCTGTCAATGACTATAGAATAGATCATCTTTGTTAACAAACTTCTTATGATTCCTTTTACCAACAAATTTATTTCCCATAGATGAACTAGAAGTAATTATGTTACTTTTCAACAACATAGCTGTATTAAAGACAGCTGAATAACTAACATGGACCTCATTTTGTTTCTTAACTCTAAGAATCATGGAATATGCCTTGTTTATATTGGGTAAAAGATCCATTACTAGGATTTGATTGCTAATATGATCATACATGTCACCTAAGACCATCAGAAACTGCATCAGTTTATCATTAGACTCAAGAGCAGCTATCTTTGCTGCAAGTCCACATTCACAAGAAGGTAAAGGAACCAAATAACTCAGTTCATCCAATGCTTCTTAAGCTTTGTGTAGTATTCAGAGACAGAGAGATCTCCTTGACTGATGAAGGAAATATCTCTTTTGATTTGATATAAAAGAGGTCCATTACATTCTCCATATCTCTCTTTCAATTCATTCCACAAATCAAGAGATGAAGTAGTGTAAAGGAAAGCTTCAACAATTTCTTTAAAAATGGAATTCAAGATCTAAGAAGTTACCATATAGTCCACCTTAATCCATCGATCAAGAATGGAATCAGTTGATTAAGGCTTCAAACATCGACCATCAATGAAACCTAGCTTTATTTTTGCACCTAGTGCAATCAACATCGTTCTACTCCAAGAAAGACAGTTTAAGCCAGCAAGAGGATTCAAAACTAAGATCATACAAGGATGATCAGAACTTAGAAAGAAATATTGAATCTTTGCACCATATTCTCCTGAATCAGCACCTTTTCCAGCTCCATTTCGAAATGAAGAACTCGAAGAACCATTAATGGTAGCCATGATTACTCTCAGATCAAAAACAAGAAATGATTGCTATAAATTACAATCAATCCCCGAACCAGTAATTGCAAACAAGTGCAAACAATCTAAAAAAAAATCAAACATCAATGAAAATTTGCTCTGATACCATAAACAAACAGAGAGATCAAGAACATACAGAGTGATCAAACTAGTTTGTATTGATCAACAATTGAAAATCTTACACTATACAATGTGCTTATATAAATGGTATACATTATACACTCTTGATGTAACTAACTGTAACAAACTAACATAAGCCTATGGTACAATACACTGCAACATACATTATATGTGATACAATACAATACAGTGCAACGTATATATAACTCTACACTTTTTAATTAACTTCCCAAAACATGCTGCCATTAACGTATCCCTTCTACGCAGATGGTGATGCATCCCTTCATGGGAGCTTTTGTGTTAGCAGAGGAGATCTAATCTAGATGTACATATATTTTTTAAAAAATATCATTGAAAATGGTATGTACCTTGATTTTGATTGAGAAGAAGAAAGAAGTGTTGCAATGAAGAGGAAAGAGTATGTGAAGAAGAGGAGGAGAGGAAGTCAGAGTAAATAAAAAAAGAGAAAGAGATCAAAATAAAAAAGTAAAAAAAAAAAGGAAGACCGAAAAAAATTAGGAATACCAAAAAATATTAAAAGTTGGCATCGTTGGAACTGCAATCACCACAAATTTTGGGAAGTATTGTAATTCGTTTATACGTGGGAAAACAAATTAGTTAGAATTTATAAATCCTACTCAAATTAATTCCATGTTTTTACCAAACATGGGAATTCAGAATCTTTTAATTCTAGTTCTGACGTCCTACGAACCAAACATGGGATTTTAATTTAATTCTAATTCCTACCCAAAATTCCTACCAACCAAACACCCCTTAAGAGTGACTTTCAATGCCTTATGTTTTATCAAAGATATTGCAAGACAAAAGGATATAATATATGTTATTCATTAAGTTGTATCGATTTTGATATTTATGTTACTTGGGTAGTTATAATGCCTTGCTAGAGACCGCTTATGACTTGTGTACCAAAATAGCTTTGGTTCACTGCCAACATCGCATGAACCTATTGGGTGGCACACAAAGAATGGATTTGGTAATTTCAATTAGTCGAGAGTAATGAATTTTATATGATAAAATTTATAACGTAAAAGCCTTTACATTTTGGTATATGATAATTAATAGGGGTGTATATGTAATTTGCTTAATTTGCTTAAATAAAATAGGTGAATTACGAATATGATTTTAAGTGAGGGTTTATCAACATATATAAATAGAGGTTGAAACCCTAAAATAAAATAACATTTTCATTTTTGCAAATTCCTAATTCTCTGGATTTTGGGAGAGAAAGAAAAATCTTTTTCTATCTTTCTTGGGGCTAGTACTCCAAATTGCAGTCACCGTTCATATGTGAATTTCTGATAGAGGACAAACACTTGAACATCTTAGAGATTGATCAATCAGAGAATGAAATCACATGTTAAGGTATGATTTACTTTTGTAGATCGAGTTTAATATAACTTATTTTTGATCCAGTTGAGGTTTTTTAAAAATTTGTTTTGAATTTTTCGTTGCGTACGAACCCCAAAACCCAACATTTTCATACAATTTTTCCCAAATCTCAACTTCTAGCACGTTGATCTTATCATTAAACATTTCCTTTTCAAGTTAAAAATTTCATTGATCTTTGTTTCATAACAACGCCTTATCCGATGTTGATAAATATTACTTCTAACTTGTATATTTCCATTTTTTTACCATTATTTTATTTGTTCATAGAAGCATTTTACTCAATGTCGCTTATAATTAGGCAACTTAAGTAAAAAACAACCTAAAACATTCAATACTTCTACTCATAAGTCATTTGATTGTTTCAAATCATGGTTCTATTCTATATTCCACATTGTGTTTTATTTTGCAAATGGGATAATAGAAATATTTATATTTTCATAGAAATCGACTTAGACAATCTAATTGATCCTATCACAATCCCATTGTGATTTTTCACGTCTTAACTCAATTTGTCTAATAAATTTCTATTTTTAAAACTCTTGTCTTTTTTTCCTTTCATTACACTATGAAACTATGGGAGAGGATAATTGACAATAGGGTAAGGAGAGAAACAACAATATCAGAGAACCAATTTGGTTTCATGCCTGGGAGGTCAACTATGGAGGCTATTTTCCTTGTAAGACGATTGTTAGAAAACTATAGAGAAAAGAAAAAAGATCTTCATATGGTATTCGTAAATTTAGAAAAAGCATATGATAGGGTCCCTAGAGATGTTCTTTGGTAGGTTCTAGAAAGAAAAAGAGTGCACGCTAGATACATAGACACTATTAAAGATATGTATGATGGAGTAGTAACGAGTATAAAGACATTTGGAGGAGCTACAAAAGAATTTCTCATTACGATTGGACTACATCAAGGATCGGCTTTAAGCCCATATCTATTTAATTTAGTTATAGATGAATTAACTAGACATATTCGAGAGGATATACCATGGTGTATGCTATTTGCAGATGATATTGTCTTAGTGGATGAAACTAAAGATGGACTGAATAGGAAATTAGAACTCTGGAGAAATACATTAGAATCTAAAGGCTTTAAGTTGAGTAGGACGAAAACTGAATACATGCACTGTGAGTTTGGAAACACTAGACATCAAGATGACGGAGTGGTAAAATTAGGGGAAGTAGAAGTTCCTAGGGTAAACTACTTTAGATACCTAGGTTCAATCATACAAAATGATGGTAACATCGAAAATGATGTCACACATAGAATCCAAGCTGGATGGAAGAAATGGCGAAGTGCAACGGGGGTGATTTGTGATCGACATGTTCCTACTAAGTTAAAAGGAAAATTTTATAGGACCGCAATTAGGCTAGCTATGCTCTATGGAAGTGAATGTTGGGCGGTAAAGCAACAACAATTACATAAAGTGAATGTAGCAGAAATGAGGATGCTTAGGTGGATGTGTGGTAAAACTCGTAAAGATAGAATAAGAAATATAGAAATTCAAAGACAAGTAGGAGTAGCACCAATTGATACAAAGATTAGGGAAGGGCGGTTGCGATGGTTTGGTCACCCGCAAAGACGGCTTACAAATGCCCCAACTAGAAAACTTGACTCAATAGAAACTGTAGAAATTTGACGAGGTAGGGGTAGACCAAAGTTAACATGGGATGCATTAATTAAGAGAGATTTGAATGGTTTGCAAAGCTCACCATCAATTGCACTAAATCGAGCACAATGGAAAAGTTTGATCCATGTAGCCGACCCTAGTTAATTTGTGACTGAGGCTATGTTGTTGTTGTTATTGTTGTTGTCTCTTTTTTTCTTTCATTGAGACTATTTTTGGAAGCAACTCTTTAATTGGTTATGAATTCAACAAATACTTTGTAGAATAGGTATGTCCAAGTTACCCATTCAACCAGTGCTAACCTCATTCTAAATCCAGGATAATCCATATTTTATGCTTCCCAAAAGTCTCAATTTAATTCTTCATTTTTCATATGATTCTCAATCGTTTGAGACTTAATTTAAGTTTATTTTGACACTTTCTTGAGCATTTCAAAATGTAGTTCGATACATTTACTTTTAAATGAAGCCATGTTCAATACTTGCATTCTTGAATCATTTAGACTTCTTGCTCAACCAATTTCTGATTCATTTATAACTGACTATTTTCCTCAGCTCTATTAGTATTGAACTACTTACAATATTCTTGTGAATTTAGACTTCTCGAGTTTATTTCACATCTAATTACGCTTAGTTATCATTTCATAAGTTTATTCTCTATATTGTTATATGTTCTTATTGTTGGGGCTTGTACCCTAGGTCAATCCATTAACTGTCTTTATGAATACTTTTAGTTAATAAAATAAAGGATTTCATTTGCTGTTTGTTATAATTAATTTGCATGTTTACATTATAATAAGATCCATAGGTATTTACAAAAATATCCTAAATGTCCCTAGTCGATCATTATACTGGGAACTATAATGAATTAAGACTAGTGTGTGTCTTGATTGATGATCATATGATGATTATACGTATAGGGATAGGAATCAAGATCACGAGTACTTGTTAGGGAACAAAGTACTAGACCGACCCGCAATGAGAACATCATATGGATTAAGTCATAGTTGTTTCTCATGATAGGTATATTTTTCGGTCCTCCGACTTGAGATTACAAGATACTTCAACATTAGGAACACTGTGATTTGATACAATCAAACGTTGTCTTTAACTGGACGATTATAAAGGTTGTGATTGGTTACTGCGTGAGCCATGTGATGAAGTTGTGTAATCGAGATAGAATTTGTCCCTCTCATATAAAGAGAGATATCTAATGGATCCCTCGATGTGTTAGACTGTTAAAAGGCCTAGTCTAAGTGAATTGATATTGATCAAGGTCACTTGGATGTTTTCAGTCTACCTAGAGATCGAGACTAGTACGATTGAACATGTTGGATGACAATTCCATGCCTTATGTTTGATTAAAAGGATATCGTGTGACAAAAGGATGTTATACACACTATTGATTAGGTTGTATCAACTTGAAATTCGTACAACTTGGGTAGTCAAAATGTGTTTTGGTACATTGTATACTAAGAATGGTTTTGCGAGATTTTAAGATGGTTTAGAAAAATGAATTTTATATGATAAAATTCATGATAGAAACATCATTGTGGTGTATTACACTTATACTTCTTTAAGCAGGGGTATTTGTGTAATTACTTAACCGTCTATATACAAGGGTTGTATAAATAGATGCTTTAAGTTAGAACACACGTATGAAAGATTAAAGGGCCGAAACTCTATTTTCATTTCAGAAATGAATTAGGGTTTTCTAGTACGCCCTGGATCATTTTGGAGAGAAAAAAAGGTTTGGTATTCTTTCGAAGCTAGTACTTTGAATCGGCTGTCGTTCGTGTGTGGACTGCTGGTAGATGGCGTTCGTCGTTGGTAGTGCCTTAGAGATCGATCAACTTTCAGAAAGGTATATTGCGACCGAGGTATGATTAAGTTTTCATGATTTAAACGTTTTTAATGGAATTAGATTCGGATCCTGTGGGGGTTTTTGTCAATTTGTTTTTTGTAATTTCCGCTGCGTATGAACCCCAAAATTCAACAGTGGTATCAGAGCCTTCGAGTTCGATTCCATTAAATTCATTGCATGTTTTCTTTTGACATATACAAGAGATATGATTGAAAGCATGTTAATAGTTGATGTATATGTGATATACATAAATTTTACGTGAGATTTATTATCATGTTTTGTGTATATGATACATATATTCGTGATTTAATTGAAATCAGTTTCGTACATACTAGTAACCATGTTAGGTTAATTCGAATAACTTTAATGAATTGAATTTCATGTTATGTGATCCATGACACCATTATGTATAATCTTTATTTTTTTGTGTATTAATGCATAGATGAAATCTCTGTAATTCAGTATGCATATTTAGGTTACATTGTTTATGTTTCTTAAATTGTATAAGTCTTAATATTAATGCTAAACTAATATGATTAGGTTCGATTGGGATAGTAGTTCATGATTCAATTACATGTTTGTGATTATTTGGGTGAGGACCGAAATTGTAATTATATATTTTTCAAAATTATTTATTTATCTCGTTATATCTATTATGTTATGAAATTTTTATTTGATAAAAGATAGATAACAAATTAGATTAGGAGATATTAGCTAAATCGGTTTCGTTATCCCTATTGGATAGGAGATAAATATCGAGAATTTTGTTATTAGTGATATGCTATTAGTGATATGCTAGGATTCAAATATCTTAAGTCCTAATTGGATTAGGATAAGATGATTAGTTAGATGTGGGCACAGGTTAATTAAAATGTTTTAATTGACTCAATTTCGGATAAATTAAGGGGTTAATTTAGGATAATAAAATCAGCGAAAAATATGATTTTCTATAGGGAATTTTAATTTTCGGAATTGAAATTCGTCTCCTAAAAAAAAGGGGCGTTGCCCCCTGTTCCCCTGTCCGCTGACCGATCAGCAGAACCACTACCCGCTGACCGGTTAGTGGGACCGCCGTCTAACTAATCCTAGCGCACGAAAATTCTTTTATTAGTGAACAGTATAAAAACTTCCAAATTGTTTAGTGATTGAACAAATCAATAAAATATATGATATTTCATTGTTTACATAAAACCACTAAAACTGAATAAAATCCGTCTATTAAATTTAGTCACGTGCCATCCATTTTAAACATTTGTCAAGGCCTCGATCACACTAATATAGTTTCAGCCATAGTTGGGTGTATTGTGTTATCTCGGTGAGACAAGTTGGGTAAGCGTTACCTAAATGTTTAAAATGATCCGACTTAATAAATCTATCAAAATAGGTTTGAGCTTTAGGCACATGATGAGATAAAAACATGTTAAGACATAAGATGTCCCGTATCTCATAAAAGTATCTAAAATTACATAAGATGTAGTTGGTAACTGTTACCTACCTAAATAATCTAGTTCTATGTTTCATGCCATAGCTGTCATATAATTAGGTGAAATATGGATTTTAGTCCCATAAATAAACCATATGTTTTAGGAGGGTTGCTAATTTAGTGGGAGTCTATTCCTCTATACTAAAATAAACCGTGCATAACGTTTATTGTAGATCAATGGTCTCTTCAAGTAACAATAATCCCCTATTACTGCGATCCATCGTTGAGAATGATAAGCTATTTGGGACTAACTTTCTTGACTGGTTCAAAAACTTGAGAATCGTTCTCAAGCATGAATGCAAGTTGTATGTCCTAGATGCTCTAATCCCTGAGGACCCACCAGCCAATGCTACGAAAGATGTGAAGGATGTGCATAATAAGCATGTCAATGATTCTACTGATGTTGCATGTATTATGCTGGCAACTATGGTTCCTAAACTTTAGAAGGACATGGAACTAATGGAAGCCTGCGACATGGTTGTAACGATGAAGGAAATGTTCCAACAACAAGCTAGGCAAGAAAGGTTTGAGACAGTCAAGAACCTACATTATTGCAAGATGACCGAGGGTGTGTTAGTTAGTCCTCATGTTCTGAAGATGACGGGCTATGTTGACCACCTTGATAGACTCAAATTTCCCTTAAGCCAAGAGTTGGCTACGGATTTGATCCTGAATTCATTACCGGAGAGTTGCTCACAATTTGTGATGAACTACAATATGAATAATATGGAGAAATCAATTTCAGAGTTGCATTTGATGCTGAAAACTGCTGAACAAAATATCAAGAAACCCTCTAGTAATTTGTTGATGCTACAAAAGGAAAAAGGGAATGAAGAAGAAAGGCAAAGGCAAGGCTAAAGTTGCTAGGCTGGTGCTACACCTATTGCAAAGGGTGTGGAACAAGTTAAGCCCCAGCCTGTTCCTACTTCAAAACACCTAAAAGAAAAGGAAATAAATTGTTATTTTTGCAATGCACCTTGACATTGGTTCAGAAATTGCAAACTTTATCTGGAAGATCTAAAGAAGAAAAAAGGTAGTGCGACTTGTTGGGTTTTGGGGTTCATATGCATCGGAAATTACAAAACAATTTTGATAAAAACCCCAACAAGATCCGAATCTAATTCCATTAAAAATGTTCAAACCATGAAAAACTTAATCATACCTTAGTCGCAATATACCTTTCTGAAGGTTGATCGATCACTAAGGCGCTGCCAACGACGAACGCCCTCTATCAGTAGTCCACACACGAACGACGGCCGAGATTTGAAGTGCTAGCTTCGAGAGAATACCAAACCTTTTTGTTTCTCTCCAAAATGATCCAGAGCATACCAAAAACCCTAAGTCGTTTCTAAAATGAAAATAGAGTTTCAGCCCTTTTTTCTTTCGTACCTGTGTTCTAACTTAAAGCGTCTATTTATACAACCCTTGTATATAGACGGTTAAGAAAATTACATATATACCCCTACTTAAAGAAGTATAAGTGTAATACACCACAAAGACGTTTTCGTCATGAATTTTATCATATAAAATTCATTTTTCTGAACCATCTTAAAATCTCGCAAAACCATTCTTAGTGTGCGACCTAATAGGCTCATACAACGTTGGCAGTGTACCAAAACACATTTTGGTATACAAGTCATAAGCAACCTCTAGCAAGACATTATGACTACCCAAGTTGTACGAATATCAAATCGATACAACCTAATCAATAGTGTATATAACATTCTTTTGTCACACGATATCCTTTTGATCAAACATAAGGCATGGAATTGTCATCCAACATGTTCAATCGTACTAGTCTCGATCTCTAGGTAGACTGAAAACATCCAAGTGACATTGATCGATATCAATTCACTTAGACTAGGCCTTTTAACACTCTAACACATCGAGGGATCCACTAGATATCTCTCTTTATATGAGAGGGACAAATTCTATCTCGATTACACAACTTCATCACATTGCTCACATAGTAACCAATCACAACCTTTATAATCGTCCGGTTAAAGACAACGTTTGATAGTGTCAAATCACTATGTTCCTAATGTTGAAGTCTCTGGCAATCTCAAGTCAGATGACCGAAAAATATACCTATCATGAGAAACAACTGTGACTTAATCCATGTGATGCTCTCATAGCGGGGCGGTCCAATACTTTGTTAGCTAACAAGTACTCGTGATCTTGATTCGTATCCCTATACGTATAATCATCATATGATCATCAATCAAGACTCACACTAGTCTTAATTCATTATAGTTCCCAGTATAATGATCGACTAGGGACATTTAGGATATTTTTGTAAATACCCATGGATCTTATTATAATGTAAACATGCAAATTAATTATACTAAACAGCAAATGAAATCCTCTATTTTATTAACTAAAAGTATTCATAAAGACATTTAATGGATTGACCTAGGGCACATGCCCCAACACGACTACCACTACATGTATTTATGTTATTAAGATTAATTTATCTACTAGTGATAAGTGGGTATTAGATACCGGATGTGGATCTCAAATTTGTATAAATATGCATGGACTCACCAGAAGTAGAAAGTTGAAGAAAGGAGAAGTCATCCTCCGCGTAAGGAATGGAGCAAGAATTTATGCAAATGTTGATTTGTGCGATGGTCTTTATATTCTATGCATGAAAAGGTCCACTAATACTCCAGTCTTTAACATAAATACAAAGAGATTCAAGTCAAATGATTTGAATCAAACCTATATTTGGCACATAAATGAGAAACGCATAACGAAGATCCATAAAGATGGACTTCTAGATTCATTTGATTTACAAACATATGAAACGTGCGTATCTTGTTTACTAGTTAATATGACTAAATGTCCCTTTACTGGACACAGTGAAAGGGCAAGTGATTTTTTAGGTTTAATACTAATCTATGTGGTCGTATAAACACAATGGTTAGAGGAGGTTATCAATACTTCATTATATTTACTCATGGTTTCAGCAGATCTGGTTATGTATATCTTAGAAACATAAAGCTGAATCATTGAGATGTTTCGAACGTTTCAAAATGAAGTGCAAAATCAACTTAGTAAAACTATCAAAACACTTCGATCAGATCGAGGTGGTGAATATTTGAGCCAAGAATTTAATGATCGTCTTAAAAATTGTGGGATTGTCTCCCAATTGACTCCACCAGCAACTCCACAATCGAATGGAGTTTCTGAAAAGAGAAATCGAACCTTATTAGATATGGTTTGATCTATGATGAGTCATGCAGATCTTCCATTATCCTTTTGGGGTTATGCATTACAAACTGCAGCTTTCACTCTAAATCGAGTATCTTCTAAAGCGGTTGACAAAACACCATATGAGATATGGTACGGGAAGAGACCTAGTTTGTCTTTCCTTAAGATTTGGGGTTGTGAGGCTTACGTAAAGCGGTAAGTCTCAATAAAACTAGCACCTAAATCTGACAAGTGTTTATTTGTAGGGTATCCTAAGGAAACAAAAGGATATTACTTTTATAATCCCACTGAGAACAAAGTGTTTGTTGCTCGATATGGTGCCTTTATGGAAAAATAGTTTATTTCAAAAGACATTAGTAGGAGAGAAATAAATCTTGAAGAAGTTAAAGAATCACAGATAAACACAGAACCGATACTGGAAGTTCAACAACGTTCTAAACCAGTTGAACCTCCACAAGTGACAAAAGGCCCACCTAAATCTGGTAAGGTAAGACGTAAGCCAGAGAGATTTGGATTTCTCATTACCGATAGTCGTGATGTGTTGCTTATGGATCAAAATGAACCCACCACTTATTAGGAGGCTATGTCTGGACCAGACTCAGATAAATGGCTAAGTGCCATGAACTCAAAGATGCAATCCATGTATGATAACCAAGTTTGGAACTTGGTTGATTTACCTAAAGGTGGTACGACCATTGGATGTAAATGGATTTTCAAGAAGAAAATTGACATGGATGGCAAAATGCATATTTTTAAAGCAAGACTTGTAGCAAAAGGTTTCAGCCAGACTCAAGGTGTTGATTATGATGAAACTTTTTCGCCAGTAGCCATGCTTAAATCCATAAGAATTTTAATTTCCATTGCTGCATATTATGGCTATGAGATATGGCAAATGGATGTAAAAATAACATTTCTTAATGGAAAGCTACTTGAGGACGTGTATATGACATAACCTGAAGGTTTTGTAAATCCTGAGAATTCTAAGAAGATATGCAAGCTTCAAAGATCCATTTATGGATTGAAGCAATCTTCTCGGATTTGGAATCTTCGTTTTGATGAAGCAATCAAGGATTTTGGTTTTATTAAGAATGAAGATGAGCCTTATGTATACGAGAAGGTCAGTGTGAGTGTAGTTGTTTTTCTGGTACTGTATGTTGATGATATATTTCTCATTGGAAATGACATCCCGACATTGCACAATGTCAAGTCTTGGTTAGGGAAGTGTTTCTCAATGAAAGAATTAGGAGATGCAACCTATATCCTATGGATAAGGATCTATAAGGATAGATCCAAGAGGCTAATCGGTATAAGTTAGAGTGCTTACATAGACAAGGTGCTGAGTAGGTTCAGTTTGCAAGACTCTAAATGAGGATTGTTGTCAATGTCTCAGGGAATAAGTCTCAGCAAGATTCAATGTCCTAAGGCAAATGATGAGCGAGACGGTATGAATAAGATTCCATATGCATCAGCTATTGGATCTATCATATATGCCATGCTATGCACTAGACCCGATGTATCATATGCTTTGAGCACTACAAGCATAAATCAGTTAGATCCTAGTGAGAGTCACCGAATAGCAGTAAAGAACATTCTTAAATACTTAAAAAGGGCTAAGGAAGTGTTCTTGGTCTATGGAGGTTTTGAAAATGATCTAGCTGTAAAATGGTTACACAGATGTAAGTTTTCAAACTGATATAGATGATCTTAGATCGAAGTCTGGATATGTGTTTACTTTGAATGGGGGTGCAGTAAGCTTGAAAAGTTCGAAGCAAGATACTGTTGAAGATTCTACAATAGAAGCTGAATATATTGCAGCATCTGATGCAGCAAATGAGGCGGTTTGGATCAAAAAGTTCATTTCTGAACTAGGTGTGGTTCCAAGTATTGCTAACCCTATTTGTCTGTATTGTGACAATAACGGGGCAATTGCACAAGCCAAGGAACCTAGATCACACCACAGATCCAAACATATAACCAGGTGTTTTCATCTCATCAGAGAAATTATTGACAAGGGAGACGTGAAGATTCGCAGAGTACCTACTGAAGACAACGTTGCGAATCCATTGACAAAAGCTCTTCCACAAGCAAGATATGATGGTCATGTTAGATCATTAGGCATTAAATGAATGTATGATTGGCCCTAGTGCAAGTGGGAGATGTTGGGGCATGTGCCATAGGTCAATCCATTAATTGTCTTTATGAATACTTGTAGTTAATAAAATAGAGGATTTCATTTGCTGTTTATTATAATTAATTTGCATGTTTACATTATACTAAGATCCATGGATATTTACAAAAATATCATAAATGTCCCTAGTCGATCATTATACTAGGAACTATAATGAATTAAGACAAGCATGAGTCTTGATTAATGATCATATGATGATTTTATGTATAGGGATTGGAATCAAGATCATGAATACTTGTTAGGGAACAAAGTACTGGACCGACTCGCTATGAGAACATCATATGGATTAAGTCATAGTTGTTTCTCATTATAGGTATATTTTTCAGTCCTCTGACTTGAGATTACAAGAGACTTCAACATTAGGAACACAATGATTTGATACAATCAAACGTTGTCTTTAACTGGACGATTATAAAGGTTATGATTGGTTACGGTGTCAGCAATGTGATGAAGTTGTGTAATCGAGATAGAATTTATCCCTCTCATATAAAGAGAGATATCCGGTGGACCCCTCAATGTGTTAGACTATTAAAAGGCCTAGTCTAAGTAAGTTGATATTGATCAATGTCACTTAGATGTTTTCAGCCTACCTAGAGATCGAGACTAGTACGATTGAACTTGTTGGATGACAATTCCATGCCTTATGTTTGATCAAAAGGATATCGTGTGACAAAAGGATGTTATACACACTATTGATTAGGTTGTATTGACTTGATATTCGTACAACTTGGGTAGTCATAATGTCTTGCTAGAGGCTGCTTATGACTTGTATACCAAAATGTGTTTTGTTACACTGCCAACGTTGTATGAGCCTATTGGGTCACACACTAAGAATGGTTTTGCAAGATTTTAAGATGGTTCAGAAAAACGAATTTTATATGATAGAATTAATGACAGAAACATCCTTGTGGTGTATTACACTTATACTTCTTAAAGTAGGGGTATATGTGTAATTTACTTAACTGTATATATACAAGGGTTGTATAAATAACACTTTAAGTTAGAACACACGTATGAAGGATTAAGGGCCGAAACTCTATTTTCGTTTCAGAAATGAATTAGGGTTTTCTGGTACGCTCTGGATCATTTTGGAGAGAAACAAAAAGGTTTGGTATTCTTTCGAAGCTAGTACTTCGAATCTCGGCTGTCGTTCGTGTGTGGACTGCTGGTAGATGGCGTTCGTCGTTGGCAGTGCTTTAGAGATCGATCAACTTTCAGATAGGTATATTGTGACCAAGGTATGATTAAGCTTTCATGGTTTGAACATTTTAATGGAATTAGATTCGGATCCTGTTGGGGTTTTTGTCAAAATTGTTTTTGTAATTTTCGCTGCGTATGAACCCCAAAACTCAACACTTATTCTAACTCGTCGCATCTCACGAGTTAAACATCGAGAAGACATTGAGAATAACCTTCCTATCGCATATCTAGCGATAATATAATAATATAAAATAAATATATCACAATAACAAAGTATTTCCCGGTTCACAGTTACTTCCCAACTAATCGCGCAATCACTATTTGGTTCCCAACCAAAGTTTTCCTCAATTGAGCCAAACGTAGGCTTTGATACCAACTATGTTAAGACCCGTCCCACTAAGTGCCGACTTAGCCTAATTACTCAAATTGGGCTCCTAAATTATACAATCATCTATATGCCTCAAAATACTTTCCATTTTAATCCATAATAAAGCTCCAAAACTAAATTTGTATCCTTAATGAAACTTAATACTTATTTTACTTAATTGGAGAAAATAAGAAAATCATACGAATTATCCTCCGTAGTTTTATAAAAGTTTCGACAGCACCTCCCCTAAAATTGGCCTGCTGTAAGACTTCTCCTAATAGACAACAAAATTGGGGAGAGACCTAAAAAGACTTTCAACTCCCCACAGTTCACAATATATATTAAATTCAAACTTTAAATACTAACTTAGAGTTTTCAATATCTTAGTTACAACTTTATAATCCCAAAATAAACAAAAAATGAATCATAAAACTCTTAACTTACTTCAAACTAATTTAGGAGACTTCATAACCTATTCAAAAGTATTTAACAAACACTCACCTCGGAGTCCAAAATAATATGTAAAGTGATAATAAGAAAAATTAAACTTTTAAACTTAAAAAATTCACTGAAGATCTTTGAGCTTTTCCTGTTCTGTCTGGTCTTCACATAGAACTTGACATCATCTAAAACAACTCAAATATGTTAGGTAAGTAAAGTCTTACATTTTTCTGTACTCTTGCAAATGTTAGTCTAAATACATAGAGACACGTAATTGCATTTCTGAATAAGAACAAATTTATATAACAAAGAGGATCCCTCATTTCTTATTCTAAGCTCATCACAAATTGGCCCTCTCACGATGAACCTAGAGAAGTCTTATAAGTTTGATGCATGTTACTTTAGAGTCGACATTACTCGCCTTAAACGCTTCCTTTATGTTTAGTCTAGAGTGGAGCACCGAACACTCTTATGACCGAAGTAGGGGCAGCTCCATCCAGATGTCATGTATGCGTGACCAAGAATGATGCGAAATACAATGCAAAATAAATACAAATGTAGGTACAAAGATAAATTCCATAAATAGTAAAGACCACTGTAGGGTTTACTTACAACTAACCAACTTTGAGCTAAATTCTCAGGGTTTTTGGAACGTTAGATCACCTTGAAAATTATTCCAATAACTTCCATGCATACCTAATTATATTATGGGTCAAGATTCAATTGAAACTAAATCATGAAACCCAATAAAAACTGCTGCCAAAGCATGCTTGAGAACAGTTTCCAAAAATATTAATTTATATAACAATTTCAACTCGCTTTCAACTAGCCAATTTGGGGCAACTTTTTAACCTTTAAAACCTCAATATTTGTCATAATGACTTAAAAGAAACTTGTAGTACTCATGTCCTTCTTTCCATAGACTCTAATAACACTCTAATCGGATCACTAACGAAGAAGTTATATATTTTCAAATATGGCATATCAACTAGGCAAACTTTTTTTTATTTTAAACTGAAACAATTCTCCATTATTTTCGTAATTTAAATTCTCAAAACTCGACAACAAACACCGCGAAACCACCAAATATCAACATCAAAATATTTTCATAATTTGTGGAGTCAAATTGGATCAAAACCAATAATCAATTTATCATGAAACTCAATGTAAGTTAATATTAACTATAAAAACATCTCCAAAATAGTTATCAACTGAATCACATTAGTTCAATTTAACAAAACCCTAACCTATACTAGTGGGATTTTTTTTCTAAATTGGCATAAATCATTAAAATATACCAATTCACAATAATCCATACCAATTTCTATTAAAACCCCGCAAAGAAATCGAGAAATTGCAAGAATTCAAACTAAATTAAGCAAAAATGCTCTACAGTTTTGCAGAAAGAAATCGGGTGAAAATTGGACATCGGGAGATCGTAGAGCCATATAAAGATTTGTGAGGTTTAGAAATCAAAATCGTAAAAGTTCAGTTGAAACGTTTCAAATGAGTTTGATTTGTTTTTATTTTTTTATTCTTTCTATTTTTATATAAACCTTCAGCCGCTTGCTAGCAGCTTTTTTTTTTTAGTTCCTAAAATCCTTATTTTGACGTGTTTTGGATTTTGGCGCTTGTTTTCAATTCGGATTTTTCACAAAATTAAACCACACTCTCAACAAAACAGTTCATCTTTATAAAACGTCTATAACATTAGTTTTGGTCACACCAAAACCTCTAAAATCTAAACTTTTGTCCATGATATACTGAACCTTATGGACCAATTCTCTTGTCATACTAAGCCAAACTTGCATTAATTTAGACTCAATCTCAATCTTATCCACCACCAATAGATATGAACCTCGAGGCAGGTCTTGCACCAACTTCATTTTCATTTTATATGGCCATTGATCCCAACTGTTGGGGCATACACCCTAGGTCAATCTACAAACATTATTTATCTTATAATTTAGTTAATAAAATTGAGGTTTTCATTTTGTTTTATTTTAAGTAATTGGATGTTTATCTTATAGTAAGATCTATGGGTATTTGATAAAATATCCTAATTATCCCTAGTCGATCATTATACTGGGAACTATAATGAATTAAAACTAGTGTGAATCTTGATTGATGGTTATATGCTGATCATGCATATAGGGATACAGATCGAGATCATGAGTACTTTTTAAATATCAAAGTACTAAACAGACCAGCTATGAGAACACCATATGGATTAAGTCATAGGTGTTACTCATGATGGGTATATCACTTAGTCATTTGACTTGAGATTACCATAGACTTCAATATTAGGAGCATGATAATTTGAAACAATCAAATGTTGTCTTTAACCAGACAATTATAAAGATTGTGATTGGTTACCAAGTGAATAATATGAGAAATAGTATAATCAATATCTAATTTTTCATTCTCTTATAAAGAGAGATATCAGTGGATCCCTTGATATGATAGACTGATAATGGCCAAGTCCATGTGAACTGATATGATAAAGGTCACTTGGATGTTTTAAGTTTACCTAAAGATCAAGACTAGTACGATTGAACATTAAGGGTGGAATTCCACGCCTTATATTTAATATATTTAATCTAAGGATATCGCACAACAAAAGGATATGATATATGTTATTCATTAGGTTTTATCGATTTTGATATTTATGTTACTTGGGTAGTCATAATGCTTTGCTAGAGACCGCTTATGACTTGTGTACCAAAATAGTTTTGGTTATTTGTCAGCATCGTATGAACTTATTAGGTTGTACACAAAGAAAAATTTTGCATAATTTCAATTGGTCTAGATTAACGAATTTTATACGATAAAACTCTTGTTAAAAAAGCCCTTACGATTTGTTATATGATAAATTATTAATAGGGGCATATGTGTAATTTTTATAAACTGCCTCAATACAATCGTTGTATTACGAATATGATTTTAAGTGAGGGCTTATCTATACATATAAATAAAGGGTGAAACCCTAAAACAAAATAAGATTTTCATTCTACAAATTTCGAGTTCTCTAGATTTTGGTAAAGAAAGAAAAATGTTTTTTTATTTACTCTTGGGGCTAGCACTCCAAATTTGGGTCACTGTTCGTGTATGGATTTCTGATAGAGGACGAGCGCTTGAATGTCTTAGAGATCAAAAAATCAGAGAAGGAAAGCATAGATTAAGGTAAGGTTTAGTGTAATGGAACTTATTTACAATCTAGTTGGGGATTTTCAAAATTGTGTTAAATTTTTCACTGCGTATGAACCCTAAAACCCAACAATGGTATCAGAGCTATAGGCTCGATTCTATTAAATGTTTACATGTTTTCTTTGATATATATATATGATATATGTGAGAAAACAAGATCTCAATTAATATATACATGATGTGCATATAGGTTCTATGATAATTAGTATCAGGAATGGGTTTTAAAGTATGTTGTTAAATCATGTATTTGATACATGCGCATAATTTGATTCAATAATAGGATTCATGTTTAGAATATTTCGATTAACCTATGTTTTTAATATTGAATAATGTGATTTTTTATGTTCATGGAAGAAATCATGATTATGTCAATAATTATGTATGTCTCTATGATAGAAATCAGGATAATGTTAATATGATTAATTAAATATGATTATGATGTTGAATGCATGATTAATATTTCAAAATTGATTTTGATCATATATCTTATTGCGGTTATCTTTAGTATATTCCTATTAGATGAGAGATAAACTTGTAATAAGATAAGAATTATAAATCCTATAAGATATGTGAGATATATAACAAATTCTAATTGAATAAGGATTCAAAGTATCTTAAATTCTATTTGACTTAGGATAAGATATTTAGTTAAAGGTGGGATCAAGTTAATTAAAAACATTTTAATTAATATTTTTAGAATTAAAATAAGAGGCAGTTTTGGTTAATTAGATCGACTAAAATATTGAGAAATCTTGGGCCATTTTCAATTTTCAGAATTGAAATTCATTGTCTAAAAAAAGGGGCACTGACCGGCCAGCAGGATCACTGTAACATCCCAAAACTCGACTCGTGTCAAATGTCATTTTAAGGTCGTATGTGGGACCCACTTGCCGGAATACGTATGTCCAAGTCTTGAGTGGAGATGGTAATTGTTGAGAAACGTATACGCAAAGAATTCGGGGAGCCAAAACACGAACGTGGATGCACCTCGAGTTGCGTGCCAACTTGGGACTGAGATAGTCGCTTTATGTGGTTTTAATGTGTACATTGGATACGCCTCGTGATGCGTGTACCGTGAGTATCAAAATTTTGGAAATGAGGTAGGTTGGTGCCTCGATATGCGTGCTGCTCAGTTTTCGAGGGCACTTTTGATTTGCAATAAAAAAAAATGTATATATATATATATAAATCAGACAAAATGAGAGAAAAAGAAACGAAAAGAGAGAAAGAGAAAAAAAAGGAAAAAGGAGGAGATTCGAGGGAGGTGAGAGAGTGGCGGAGCGCCGGCGCGGAGGAGATCGGCGCTGCAAGACCTGCCATGCGATAGTCGCGGCGGCGGTGGAGGCGAAGTCGCGACGCGGACGGCCAGCACGGAGCTCACATGTGCGGCGGCGAGCATCGGCGGCATGGCGACTTGACGCCGGCGAGGAGCGGCGGATCGGCAGCTCTGGCAGTGTCTCAGTAGTAGTAGGGGTGGCGACGACGGCGGTAACGCTGGCAGGGCACGATAGCGAACCAACACAAGCACGGCAGCGAGGCGGCGGCGCATGGCAGCGGGACCGCAATCTCCGGCAGCGGCTCGGCGACGCCGTCAGCGGCGGTGGTGCTACCGGATCCGGGACGAAGATGGCCGGCAGCCGCAAATGACGCGGTGGTGCAAAGAAGTGAAGCAAGCAACGGCGCGCGATGGACGTCGGTGGTGCGGCAGAGACGTCGGCAGCGGCGCGGTGATGGCGGTGGCGTGGCAGCGACGCCGGCAGCGGCGCGGTGACGAGGTGAGGTACACTTCACCTAATTTAAATTGTGATTTGCATGATTTAACTAGCTAAATTGTACAAATGGACACCAGGGACTTAGGATGCTATAATTAGGTGTCGGATGCGCATATCGAGATGCGAGCGAGTTATTTTTGAGGTACATAAGATTCCATCTAAAAGTCACAGATGGTTTACTTTTATATCATTGATTTCCTATTCGTGGTTATTAAATGTTATTCCCCCTATTCCTCGTTATTGTATGCTTTTCCGTGACATATTTGGGTTGGGGGTCGAGACACTTGATATTCGTGGTGTACTTATGGCACATTAGGCTGTACGCGGGAAACCAGGTGAAAAGAAGTGGGGGCACCCACCGAAAGGATCCCGGGGGTTCAACGTACAGTTTAGTGTGATCGGGATGAGTACACACTTTGTTTCCCTCGTGTTATTTATTCATGTGATGATCTTAGCACAATTGTCTGTTTAGTTTCTGCATGATTAATTGACATGGTTATTGGTATCTGTTTATTCTCTTATAAATGCTCGGTGTACTTTGTTGGAATCTTACTAACTGTACTCTCCATCTTACTTTTTGTGATGGTCGAGTGCAGACCCTGCTAGTAGGGGCAAGGAGATTTTTGGTGACTTTATCTGACTGCCCGCGGTCGAGGACATACTAGTACGTGCGGTTTTGATATTTTGCTTACTTTTGGGAAATGGGAGACTGGATAGACACTGTACTTGTATATATTACTGCTTAATATTGTCGTCTGTATACATAGTACTTTCCCCATGGTTTTCCACAAAATGAGTTGCTCTTATAAATGGTGTTTTATATAATAATGAATTTAATTGTTTTACTTGCTTAAATTTAAGACTTCCGCTGTTGTTTTAATGATTAAACTGTTGAGCTAAATTGCTTAACGAAGGGAGTTAACACGCATATCGAGCATTCGTGATGTGGCAAAGGGCGTTAGTGGCGCGTGGGACCCAGTGGGTCAAGGATCCGATAGGACCGCTGCGGCAGCGCCTCCCCACGTGGCGATCTCGGGATTTGGGGCCGCCACAACCACCGTTAATTGTTCGTAGTGCAAGAAATTTTTTATAAAAGTCAATATAAGTATAATTTCCTAACTTGTTTAGTGATTGTTTATGCATTTTAGTATATGATATTTATCTTGTTTAAATTATGATCACTAAAACAAATAAAAATATGTCTTCCAAATTTTAAGTCAAGTGTCATCCATTCTCAAACACTTGTCAAGGATTCGATCACATCAATATTGGTCTGCCTCCGCAGAGTGTATTATGTTATTTTAAGGAGGCAAGTTGAGTAGTGGTTACTCTATTGTTTGAAATGGTTAGACTTGATAAAACTATTAAAACGGTTTTGAGCTTTAGGCACTAGATGAGATAAAACATGCTAAAACATAAGATGTCATACTCTCATAAAAATAACTAAAAGTTACATATGATGTAATTAGTAAATGACACCTACTTAAATAACATAATTTAAAGTGTCATGTCTTAGCTGTCTTGGAATTAGGTGAAACATGGATTTTAGTTCCTTAAATTAACATAGATTTTTTAAGAAGGGTTGTTAATTTAGTGGGAATATATTCCTCTATACTAAAATGAACTTTTACATGATCTTTGTTGTAGATCTATGGCCTCTTTGAATCACACTAATCCCTTGTCACAACGATCCATCCTTGAGAAGGATAAGTTGTCTGGTACAAACTTTATTGACTGGTTCAAAAACTTAAGAATTATTTTTAAGCATGAATGCAAGTTGTATGTCTTGGATAGTCCTATTCCTGAGGAACCACCAGCCAATGATTTAAGAATAGTAAAGGATGCACATACTAAGCATTTCAACGACTTAACTGATGTTGTATGGATTATGTAGGCAATCGTGGTTCCTAAACTTCATAAGGACATGAAACACATGGAAGTTTATGGCATGGCTACGATGCTAAAGGAAGTGTTCTGACAATAGGCTAGGCAAGAAAGGTTTGAGATAGTCAAGAACCTTCATTCTTGCAAAATGGTTGAGGGTGCATCAGTTAGAACTCATGTTCTGAAAATGAAAGGTTGTACGACCATCTTGACATACTTTGGTTTCCCAAAAGCCAAGAGTTGGTTATCGATTTAATCCTGAGTTCATTGCCTGATAGTTATTCATAATTGGTGATGAACTATAACATGAATAACATGGAGAAGTCTATATTAGAATTGCATTTTTTTGCTTAAAAGTGTCGATCAGAATGTCAAGAAACCCGTTGCTAATGTGTTAATGGTTCATTAAGGAAAGGCTATGATGAAAAAAGGCAAAGACAAAGCTAAAGTTGCCAAGGCTGTTGTGACTATCACAAAGCCTATGGAACAAGTCAAGCCTCATGCTGTTTCTACATCATTATCCCAAAAGGAAAAATAAAAAAAAAATTGTCATTTCTACTATTCACCAGGGCATTGATTCAAAAATTACAAGCTCTATCTTGAAGATCTAAAGAAAAAGAAGAGTAGTGTGACTACTACTTCAGGCATTTACATTATTGAAGTTAACTTGTCTACTAGTGATTCTTGGGTATTGGATACCGGATGTGGACCTTGCATTTGTATTAATGTACAGGTTCTCACCAAAAGTAAAAAGCTAATGAAAGGAGAAGTCATCATACTAGTTGGAAATGGAGCAAAGGTTATTGCGTTGGCTGTAGGATGCTATGAGTTAATTTTACTTTGTGAACTTGTTTTAGTTTTAAATAATTGTTATTATGTCCCTGCTTTGAGTAGAAAACAACATTTTAGATTCATGTTTGGATTTGGATGGTTTTAATTTCATTATTGCGAATAATAAGTGCTCCATTTCTCGTAAAGACGTTTTCTATGCAAATGCTGATTTATGTGATGGTCTTTATATTCTAAACATGAAAAGGTCCACAAATACTCCTATTATTAACATAAATACAAAGAGGTTCAAGTCAAATAATTTAAATCAAACTACCTTTATCATTGTAATAAAGACTGATAGGGTATGACATTAGCTTTAGATATTTCGATTCTTATTACTGATAGTAATGAGGTGTTCTTTATGGATCAAAAAATGAGCCTACTACTTATCAGGAGGCTGTGTCTAGCCCTGAGTCACATATATGGCTTAGTGCCATGAATTCAGAGATGCAATCTATGTATGATAACCATGGTTGGAACCTGGTTGATTTACCTAAAGGTGGTAAGACCATTAGATGTAAATGGGTTTTCAAGAAGAAAACTGACATGAATGACAATGTGCATACTTATAAACCACGACTAATAGCAAGAGGTTTCAGGTAGACTCAAGGTGTTGATTATCATTAGACTTTTTTCTCTTGTAGCTATGCTTAAATCTGTTAGAATTAAAATTGTCATAGCTGCATATTATGACTATGAGATATGGCAAATGGATGTCAAAACAACTTTCTTAAATGGAAAGTTGCTTGAGGACATATATATGATACAACCTAAAGGGTTTGTTCATCTTGAGAATTCTAGGATAGTGAGCAAGTTTCAAATATCCATTTATGGATTAAAGCAAGCTTCTCGAAGTTGGAATCTTCGTTTTGATGAAGCAATTAAGGAATTTGGTTTTATTAAAAATGAAAATGAGCCATGTGTATACAAGAAGGTCAGTGGGAGCGTGGTTGTTTTCTTTGTATTGTATGTTGATGATATATTAATCATTGGAAATGACATGACAACCTTGTATAGTTTCAAGTCTTTGTTAGGGAAGTGTTTCTCAATGAATGACTTAGGAGATGCAGCCTACATCCTTGGGATTAAAATCTATATGGATAGATCTAAAAAGCTAATCGGTTTAAGACCAATGCTTACAAAGACATGGTACTGAATAGGTCTGTATGTAAGACTCTAAAAGAGGGTGGTTGCCAATTTCTAATGGTATAAGTCTCGGTAAGACTCAATGTGCAAAGACTAATGATGAGCGACAAAGCATGAATACAATTCCATATGCATCAACTATTAGATCTATCATGTAGGCCATGTTATGCACCTAACCTGATATATCATATGCTTTAAGCGCAACAAGTAGATATCAGTCTGATCTTGGTGAGAGTAACTGATTAGCGGTAAAGAACATTCTTAAGTACATGAGAAGGACCAAAAAAATGTTATTAGTCTATAAAAGTTTGGAAGACGAGCTTGTCGTAAATGGTTACACAGATGCAAGTTTTCAAGCTGATATAGTTGACTTCAGACTACAGTCTGAATATGTCTTTAAATTTGATGGAGGCACAATAAGTTGGGAAAATTTTGAAGTAATAAACGGTGGCATACTCTACAATAGAAGCTGAGTATATTGCATCGTTCGATGCAGCTAAGGAAGAAATTTGGATAAAAAAGCTCACCTCTTAACTTGGTGTGGTTCCTAGTATAGCTAACCCTGTTTGATTGTATTGTGAAAATGACAAGACAATAGCACAAGCTAAGGACCCAAGATCAGACCATCAATCCAAACATATACTTAGACATTTTCATCTCATTTAAGAAATCATTGAGAGGGGAGACGTGAAAATATGCAGAGTTCCTATAAAATACAATTTTGCAGATCCTTTGATGAAAGCTCTTCCATATGCAAAACATGATCGTCATGTTAGGTCATTAGGTATTTGATACATGAATGATTGGCCCAAGTATAAGTGGGAGATGTTGGGGCATGTGCCCTAGGTCAATCTACAAATATTATTTATCTTATAATCTTAGTTAATAAAATTAAGGTTTTCATTGCTATTTCATTATAATGAATGATTGGCCCTAGTGCAAGTGGGAGATGTTGGGGCATGTGGCATAAGTTATCTTATGATTGGCCCTAGTGCAAGTAGTAGATGTTGGGCTATGAGTGATTTCATGTTTACCATATAATAAGATCCATGGGTATTTGATGAAATATTCTAAATGTTACTAGTCGATCATTATACTGGGAATTATAATGAATTAAAACTAGTGTAAATCTTGATTGATGCTCATTTGATGATCAAGCATATAGGGATATGAATTGAGATCATGAGTACTTCTTAAGGAACAAGGTACTGGACCGACCCTCTATGAGAACACCACATGGATTAAGTCATAGGTGTTACTCATGATATGTATATCATTTAGTCCTTCTACTTGAGATTACAATAAACTTCAATATTAGGAGCATGGTAATTTGAAATAATCAAACGTTGTCTTTAACCAGACAATTTTATAAATTGTGATTGATTACCATGTGAATAATATATGAAGGTGTGCAATCAAAATAGAATTTGTCACTATTATACAAAGAGAGATATTAAGGGATCCCTCGGTATGATATACTGATAAAGGCCAAGTCCATGTGAATTGATATGATTAATGTCACTTGGATGTTTTAAGTTTACTTAAATATTTAGACTAGTACGATTGAGCATTAAGGGTGACTTTCCATGCATTATTTTTAATCAAAGGATATCGCACGAAGAAACGATATGACATGTTATTCATTAAGTTGTATCAATTTTGATATTCATGCTACTTGGGTAGTCATAATGCCTTACAAGAGACCGCTTATGACTTGTGTACCAAAATAATTTTAGTTCATTGCCAACGTAGCATGAACCTATTGGGTCGGGCAAAAAAATGCGCTTGCGCAATTTCAATTGGTCCAGAGCAATGAACTTTATGTGATGAAATTCATGACATAAAAGCCCTTACGATTCGTTATGTGATAACTTATTAATAGGGGCATACGTATAATTTGCTTAAACAGCTTAAATATAATAATTGTATTATGAATAAAATTTTAAGTGAGGGCTTATCTACACATATAAATAAAGGCTGAAACCCTAAAATGAAATAAGATTTTTGTTTTGCAAATTTCGAGTCTGGATTTTGGGAAAGAAAGAAAAATATTTTCATTCTCTTTTGGGGCTAGCACTCCAAATTATGGTCACCGTTCGTGTGTAGATTTCCGATAAAGGACATGTGCTTGAACATCTTGGAGATCAAACAATCAGATAAGGAAATCACGGATTAAAGTAAGGTTTACTTTTGTAGATCTAGTTTAATGAAACTTATTTACGATTCTGTTGGTATTTTTCAAAATTGTCTTAAATTTCTCGCTTCGCATGAAGCCTAAAACCCTATAACAACTTGCATGTAAACTAAGGCAAAATCCCCATGTGATACTTAACAGTTGTTTACTAGTTTTTAAGCGACTGATAATTTTTGTTAAACTTATGTCTTTCAGATACACTTTTACAACCCCGATTATAACAAATTGATGATATTGTTGGGTTTTGGGGTTCATACGCAGCGGAGATTACAAAACAATTTTGACAAAAACCCCAACAGGATCCGAATCTAATTCCATTAAAAACGTTTAAACCATGAAAAACTTAATCATACTTCAATCGCAATATACCTTTCAGAAGGTTGATCGATCTCTAAGGCGCTGCCAACGACGAACGCCCTCTATCAGCAGTCCACACACGAACGGCGGCCGAGATTCGAAGTGCTAGAGTCGAGAGAATGCCAAACCTTTTGAATCTCTCCAAAACGATCCAGAGCATACCAAAAACCCTAAGTCGTTTCTCAAACGAAAAAGGAGTTTTGGCCTTTTGATCTTTCGTTAGTGTATTCTAACTTAAAGCGTCTATTTATACAACTCTTGTATATAGACGGTTAAGTAAATTACACATATACCCCTACTTAAAGAAGTATAAGTGTAATACACCACAAGGACGTTTCCGTCATGAATTTTATCATATAAAACTCATTTTTCTGAACCATCTTAAAATCTCGCAAAACCATTCTTAGTGTGCGACCCAATAGGCTCATACAACTTTGGCAGTGTACCAAAACACATTTTGGTATACAAGTCATAAGCGGCCTCTAGCAAGACATTATGACTACCCAAGTTGTACGAATATCAAATCGAAACAACCTAATCAATAATGTATATAACATCCTTTTGTCACACGATATCCGTTTGATCAAACATAAGGCATGGAATTGTCATCCAACATGTTCAATCGTACTAGTCTCGATCTCTAGGTAGACTGAAAACATCCAAGTGACATTGATCAATATCAATTCACTTAGACTAGGCCTTTTAACAGTCCTAACACATCGAGGATCCACTAGATATCTCTCTTTATATGAGAGGGACAAATTCTATCTCGATTACACAACTTCATCACATTGCTCACACAGTAACCAATCACAACCTTTATAATCGTCCGGTTAAAGACAATATTTGATTGTGTCAAATCACTGTGTTCCTAATGTTGAAGTCTCTGGTAATCTCAAGTCAGAGGACTGGAATATATACTTATCATGAGAAACAACTATGACTTAATCCATGTGATGTTCTCATAGCGGGTCGGTCCAAGACTTTGTTCCCTAACAAGTACTCGTGATCTTGATTCGTATCCCTATACGTATAATCATCATATGATCATCAATCAAGACTCACACTAGTCTTAATTCATTATAGTTCCCAGTATAATGATCGACTAGGGACATTTAGGATATTTATGTAAATACCCATGGATCTTATTATAATGTAAACATGCAAATTAATTATAATAAACAGCAAATGAAATCCTCTATTTTATTAACTAAAAGTATTCATAAAGACAGTTAATGGATTGACCTAGGGCACATGCCCCATCATCTCCCACTTGCACTAGGGCCAATCATACATGCATCTAATGCCTAATGATCTAACATGACCTTCATGTTTTGCTTGTGGAAGAGTTTTGTCAATGGATCCACAACGTTGTCTTTAGTAGGTACTCTGCAAATCTTTACGTCTCCCATCTCAATAATTTCTCTAATGAGATGAAAACGCCTGAGTATATGTTTGGATCTGTGATGTGATCTAGGTTCCTTGGCCTGTGCTATTGCCCCGTTATTGTCATAATACAAACAAGCAGGGTTAGCAATACTTGGAACCACACCTAGTTCATAAATGAACTTTTTGATCAAATCGCCTCCTTTCTTTGCATCGGACGCTACAATATACTCACTTCTTTGTAGAATCATCACAATCTCTTGCTTCGAACTTTTCCACTTCTTTGCACCCCCATTCAAAGTAAACACATATCCAGATCGCGATCTAAAATCATCTATATCGCTTTGAAAACTCGCATCTGTGTAACCATTTACAACTAGATCATTTTCAAAACCTCCATAGACCAAGAACACTTCCTTAGTCCTTCTTAAGTACTTAAGGATGTTCTTTACTTGCTATCCAAAGTGACTCTCACCTGGATCGATCGATATCTGCTTGTAGTGCTCAAAGCATATGATACATCGTGTCGAGTGCATAACATGGCATACATGATAGATCCAATAGCCGATGCATATGGAATCTTATTCATACGGTCTCGCTCATCATTTGTCTTAGGACATTGAGTCTTCTTTGAGACTTATCCCATGAGACATTGGCAACAATCCTCTTTTAGAGTCTTGCAAACCGAACCTATTCAAGACCTTGTCTATGTAAGCACTCGACTTAGACCGATTAGCCTTTTAGATCTATCCCTATAGATCTTTATCCCTAGGATATAGGTGCATCTCCTAAGTCTTTCATTGAGAAACACTTCCCTAACCAAGACTTGACATTCTCGCAATGTTGGGATGTCATTTCCAATGAGTAATATATCATCAACATACAAGTTACTTAAAAAATAACTACACTCCCACCGACCTTCTTGTATACACAAGGCTCATCTTCATTCTTAATAAAACCAAAATCCTCGATTGCTTCATCAAAACGAATATTCCAACTCCGAGAAGCTTGCTTTAATCCATAAATGGATCTTTGAAGCTTGCATACCTTCCTAGAATTCTCGGGATGTACAAAACCTTCCAGGTTGTGTCATATACACGTCCTCAAGCACTTTCCATTAAGAAATGCTTTGTTTTTACATCCATTTGCCATATTTCATAGTCATAATATGCAAAGAATGGCAATTAAAATTCTTATGGATTTAAGCATGGCTATCGGCGAAAAAGTTTCATCATAATCAACACCTTGAGTCTGCTGAAACCTTTTGCTACAAGTCTTGCTTTAAAAGTATGCACTTTGCCATCCATGTCGCTTTTCTTCTTGAAAACCCATTTACATCCAATGGTCTTACCACCTTCAGTAAATCAACCAAGTTCCAAACTTGGTTATCATACATGGATTGCATCTCGAGTTCATGGCACTTAGCCATTTATCCGAGTCCGGTCCGACATAGCCTCCCGATAAGTGGTGGGCTCATTTTGGTCTATAAGCAACACATCACGACTATCGGTAATGAGAAATCCGAATCTCTCTCGGCTCATGTCTTACCCTACTAGATTTACGTGGGCCTTGTGTCACTTGTGGAGGTTCAACTGGTTCGAACGTTGTTGAACTTCCAAAGCGGTTCGTGTTTACCTATGATTCTTGAACTTCTTCAAGATTTATTTCTTTCCCACTAGTGTCTTTTGAAATAAACTATTTTTCCATAAAGGCACCATACCGAGCAACAAACACTTTGTTCTCGGCGGGATTATAAAAGTAATATCCTTTTGTTTCCTTAGGATACCCCACAAATAAACACTTGTCGATTTAGGTGCTAGTTTTTCGAGACTTGTCGCTTTACGTAAGCCTCACAACCCCAAATCTTAAGAAAAGACAAACTAGGTCTCTTCCCGTACCATATCTCATATGGTGTTTTATCAACCGCTTTAGAAGGAACTCGATTTAGAGTGAAAGCTACAGATTTGTAATGCATAACCCCAAAAGGATAATGGAAGATCTCGCATGACTCATCATAGATCGAACCATATCTAATAAGGTTCGATTTCTCCTTTCGAAACTCCATTCCATTGTGGAGTTGCTTTGGTGGAGTCAATTGGGAGACAATCCCACAATTTCTAAGATGATCATCAAATTCTTGGCTTAAATACTCACCACCTCGATCCGATCGAAGTGTTTTGATAGTTTTACCAAGTTGATTCGCACTTCATTTCGAAACGTTCAAAACATCTCGAATGATTCACTTTATGTTTCATAAGATATACATAACCATATCTCTTTGAAATCATCGGTAAATGTAATGAAGTACGATAACCTCCTCTAGCCATTGTGTTTATAGGACCGCATACATCGGTATGTATTAGACCCAATAAATCACTTGCCTTTTCACTGTGTCCAGTAAAGGGACTTTTAGTCATCTTGCCTAGTAAACAAGATACGCATGTTTCATATGTTTCTAAATCAAATGAATCTAGAAGCCCATCTTTATGGAGCTTCGTTATGCGTTTCTCGTTTATGTGCCCGAGACGACAATGCCAAAGATAGGTTTGATTACATAAATGACAATTTTCTTCCTTTTTCTTTTAGGTGTTTTGAAGCAGGAACAGGCTGGGGCTTGACTTGTTCCATAGGCATTGCGACAGTGCGAAACGTTTGGCAACCTAGCCTTGCCTTTGCCTTTCTTCTTCATTCCTTTTCCCTTTTGGACCATCAACACATTACTAGAGGGTTTCTTGATATTTTGTTCAGCAGTTTTGAGCATCAAATGCAACTCGAAATTGATTTCTCCATATTATTCATATTGTAGTTCATCACAAATTGTGAGTAACTCTCGGTAATGAATTCAGGATCAAATCCGTAGCCAACTCTTGGCTTATGGGGAATCCGAGTCTATCAAGTCGGTCAACATAGCCCTTCATCTTCGAACATGAGGACTAACCGACGCACCTCGGTCATCTTGCAAGAATGTAGGTTCTTGACTGTTTCGAACCTTTCTTGCCTAGCTTGCTTTGTTGAAACATTTCCTTCAAATTATAGCCATGTCGTAGGCTTCCATTAGTTCCATGTCCTTCGAAGTTCGGAACCATAGTTGCCAAGATAATACATGCAACATCGGTAGAATCGTTGACATGCTTACTATGCGCATCCTTCACAAACTTTCGTAGTAGCATTGGTGGTGGGTCCTCGGGGATTGGAGCATCTAGGACATACAACTTGCGTTCATGCTTAAGAACAATTCTCAAGTTTCGAACCGATCAAGAAAGTTAGTCCCAGATAGTTTATCCTTCTCAAGGATGGATCGCATGACGGGGGATTATTGTTACTTGAAGAGGCCATTGATCTACAATAAAGATTATGCAAAGTTTATTTTAGCATAGAGGAATAGACTCCCACTAAATTAACAACCCTCCTAAAACGTCTTTTGTTTATTTAGGGGACTAAAATCCATATTTCACCTAATTCTATGACAAATATGGCATGAAACACGAACTAGATTATTTAGGTAGGTAATGATTACCAATTACATCTTATGTAATTTTTAGATCCTTTTATGAGATATGAGACATCTTATGTCTTAGCATGTTTTTATCTCATCATTTGCCTAAAGCTCAAAACTATTTTGATGGCTTTATTAAGTCGGACCATTTTAAACATTTAGGTAACTCTTACCCAACTTGTCTCACCAAGATAACACAATACACCCAGCTATGGCTGAAACTGTATTAGTGTGATCGAGGCCTTGACAAGTGTTTAAAAAATGGATGACATTAGACTTAAAATTTAATAGAGGGATTTTATTCTGTTTTAGTGATTTTTATGTAAACAATAAAATATCATATATTCTATTGATTTGTTCAATCACTAAACAATTTGGAAATTTCTATATTATTCACCAATAAAAGAATTTCCTTGCGCTAGGATTAGTTAGATTTACGGTCCCATTGGCCATCAATGGCGGTGGTTCCATTGACCGGCCAACAGACAGAAATCTGAAGCGCCCCTTTTTTTTTTTTTTTTTTTTTTTTTTTTTTTTAGAGACGGATCTCAATTTCGAAAATTGAAATTCGCTATAGAAAATCATATTTTTCGCTGATTTTACTATACTAAATTTACCCCTTAATTTATCCAAAATTAAGTCAATTAAAACATTTTTAATTAACCCGGGCCCACATCTAACTAATCATCTTATCCTAATCCAATTAGGACTAGTCTTATCCTAATCCAATTAGGACTTATCTTATCCTAATCCAATTAGGACTAATCTTATCCTAATCCTATTAGGACTAATCTTATCCTAATCCAATTAGGACTTGTCTTATCCTAATCCAATTAGGACTAATCTTATCCTAATCCTATTAGGACTAATCTTATCCTAATCCAATTAGGACTAATCTTATCTTAATCCTATTAGGACTAATCTTATCCTAATCCAATTAGGACTTGTCTTATCCTAATCCAATTAGGACTAATCTTATCCTAATCCTATTAGGACTAATCTTATCCTAATCCAATTAGGACTTGAGATATTTGAATCCTAGCATATCACCAATAACAAGATTATTGATATTTATCTCATATTCTAATTTGTTATCTATCTTTATCAAATATAAACTTCATAACAAAATAGATATAACAAGATAAATAATTAATTTTGAAAATTAATTAATTATTTTGGAATTAAGATATTTGAATCCTAATATATCACCAATAACAAGATTCTTGAAATTTATCTCATATTCTAATTTGTTATCTATCTTTATAAAATAGAAACTTCGTAACAAAATAGATATAACAAGATAAATAAATAATTTCGAAAATTAATTATTTTTAAATAAATAATTGCGAAAATTAATTATTTATAAATAAATAAATTCGAAAATTAATTATTTGCAATTTCGGTCTTCATCCAAACAATCACAAACATGTAATTGAATCATGAACTACTATCCCAATCGAACCTAATGGTATCATGGATCATAGAACACGAAACTAATTTCAATTAAATCACGAATATATGTATCATATACACAAAACATGATAATAAATCTCAAAGAAAACTTATGTATATCACATATACATCAACTATCAACATGCTTTCGATCATATATCATGTATATATCAGAAGAAAACATGCAATGAATTTAATGGAATCGAACTCGATGGCTCGATACCACTTGTTGGTTTTGGGGTTCATACGCAATGAGATTACAAAACAATTTTGACAAAAACCCCAACAGATCCGAATCTAATTCCATTAAAAACGTTTAAACCATGAAAAACTTAATCATACTTCAATCGCAATATACCTTTCAGAAGGTTGATCGATCTCTAAGGCGCTGCCAACGACGAACGCCCTCTATCAGCAGTCCACACACGAACGGCGGCCGAGATTCGAAGTGCTAGCGTCGAGAGAATGCCAAACCTTTTGAATCTCTCCAAACCGATCCAGAGCATACCAAAAACCCTAAGTCGTTTCTCAAACGAAAAAAGAGTTTTGGCCTTTTGATCTTTCGTTAGTGTATTCTAACTTAAAGTGTCTATTTATACAACTCTTGTATATAGACGGTTAAGTAAATTACATATATACCCCTACTTAAAGAAGTATAAGTGTAATACACCACAAGGACGTTTCCGTCATGAATTTTATCATATAAAACTCATTTTTCTGAACCATCTTAAAATCTCGCAAAACCATTCTTAGTGTGCGACCCAATAGGCTCATACAACGTTGGCAGTGTACCAAAACACATTTTGGTATACAAGTCATAAGCGGCCTCTAGCAAGACATTATGACTACCCAAGTTGTACGAATATCAAATCGAAACAACCTAATCAATAATGTATATAACATCCTTTTGTCACGCGATATCCGTTTGATCAAACATAAGGCATGGAATTGTCATCCAACATGTTCAATCGTACTAGTCTCGATCTCTAGGTAGACTGAAAACATCCAAGTGACATTGATCAATATCAATTCACTTAGACTAGGCCTTTTAACACTCTAACACATCGAGGGATCCACTAGATATCTCTCTTTATATGAGAGGGACAAATTCTATCTTGATTACACAACTTCATCACATTGCTCACACAGTAACCAATCACAACCTTTATAATCGTCCGGTTAAAGACAATGTTTGATTGTGTCAAATCACTGTGTTCCTAATGTTGAAGTCTCTGGTAATCTCAAGTCAGAGGACTGGAATATATACTTATCATGAGAAACAACTATGACTTAATCCATGTGATGTTCTCATAGCGGGTCGGTCCAGTACTTTGTTCCCTAACAAGTACTCGTGATCTTGATTCGTATCCCTATACGTATAATCATCATATGATCATCAATCAAGACTCACACTAGTCTTAATTCATTATAGTTCCCAAAGATAATGATCGACTAGGGACATTTAGGATATTTATGTAAATACCCATGGATCTTATTATAATGTAAACATGCAAATTAATTATAATAAACAGCAAATGAAATCCTCTATTTTATTAACTAAAAGTATTCATAAAGACAGTTAATGGATTGACCTAGGGCACATGCCCCATCAGATATACCTTAACATATCCCGACTTCGCAACAAAATATTATATAATATACACATTAGGTATTCATCATAAAAAATAACATTTTACCTTATGAGATCTGGTTCGTATTGCGTTGGTCTCACCTTGGATACCTACACTCCAATTAAAATCCAAAAAATTATTAATAAGTTGTCTAACCAAGTTTATGAAATCTGAAAATTTCATAATATCATGCAAGGCTTACACTGCAAGAAAATTTCAAGTGATGGCCTTCTCCTTGCCATGATCTATCACACTCATAGATGGACTTGTTGTGTAAGTGGGGTGAGCTAAAAGAACCAACAAAGCCCAATAAGAAAAAAATCACGCTCAAATATTAAACAAGCAAGTATTTCCTGTAAAGCCAAATAACGCTAACATGCAGCATGACATCAATTTCCATAAAGAGTAAGCCATTTTATATTCCATAAAGCAATTAAAGCATTGATAGGGAATTACAAGAGTTGTAAAGCACTAGAAAATCAAGTGATTCATGCAAAGGGGTTACAAAAGAGATATATAGAAAGTAATATATATAAATGCAAGTCCATTGTCTCATTTGTCACTACCTTCCCTTGTTGACCATTCATCAAAGTATAATAAATATGCATGGGTGACTTGATTCCATCGTGTATCCACGGCTCCTCAAAAGGTCCGGGCGACTTGATTCCATCGTGCATCCACGACTCCATTAAAGACCCTTGTAGAAATGGATGATGTAACGGTCCAAGATTTACTAATAGTAGATTAGTCCCTAATCAGAGTTACTGACCTAAAATGTAGCCTAGAGCGGGTATATGGTCCAAATACTTGGTGTGAAAACCGAGAAATGTGTTAGATTTGATATGATGGATGCCTAGTGTGATGTATTTATGTAGACTTATAAACTCACTCCTACTTGTATATAGATGTCGAGATGTGAGCGAGGACGCACCTAAAGATGTATGCCGGTGTGGGACCGAGGTTGAGAGTAATGTGATAAGTTCATTTAAGCTTATTGTAGCTTAAATAGTAAATTTAATGTGGCTAAAGTTTGATTTACATTAATGCAACCTAAGTTAAGCAAATTAAAATAATAGCCATTTGATGATTCTCGAGATACATGTTAGCTCATCAAGAGACCAATTTAGTTTAAATTGGTGGTAGTTAAAAAGAGATAATGGAGAGTTAGCTGGAAATGTGTCAATGTCTACACCATTAGATTAGTCTCGAGATACTATGTACATTGGGATCAATAGCTAATAATCAACCTTATCTTAATATATAAAATTAAATTTATCAACACATCCAAACTAAACCAATTCATTTATAAAACTTAGATGAGAAGCTAAGATTACTAGAGAAGAAGAAAACCAGAGAGATCATGAATGTATTGAAGGAAAATTTGGTGTATAAGGATTGATCAAGCTAGGTGGTCATCGAACTAGGTAATTCTTTTAATCTAATAACTTATTTTAACTTGACGAAGTCACGAATTATATGATGTGTGATTGTTTGTATTTTTTTCATAGGCATCTTGAGTCTCGTAAGGTGTAATAGAGAGAACCCAATATGTTGGAGTGACCTATATGAAGAGAGAGCTCAGAATTCTAAGTGTAGAATTTTAGGTTCTTTTACACATAGCGTGCTAGGTGTGATTAGCTAGCGTGCTAGAGAAACTAAGTAGCGCACTAATGAGATAATTAGCATGCCTGGCAACTTACCTAGCGCGCTAATTGCTTTAATAGTACAAAAACCAGCAGTTTCTAAATTAATTTAAACACTATAAATAAGTCCAATACCCTAACTAAAGGTTTAAATACATTCAAAAACATTTTAAATCATATCAGAACCTAAGGAAGAGTCTCGTAGGTTCGGGTACGAGTTTTGAGGTGTCGAGATATCAAAGTAGCTAGGAAATTGGTATGGTTTGTATGTAAACCAATTGAGATATTTATTTACATTTGATCCCAATTTCTTTTTATCATTTCCAATCATTTGGACTGATTTGCCTATTATACACTATATACCATTACTTGTTTCCTTTCTCATTTCATGATGTTGCTATCATGGTATAGATTGTTGGTTAAATGGTTTCATTGACTCCAAATCATGTGCTATGTAATTTTTCAATGTTAATACATGTGGTCAAATGAAAAGCATGCTATTAGCTAGTTGTTATATAGTATTGTAAATCTATTTTCTATTGTGCGTTAGATATGTAATTGCTTTATTGGATTCTCAAATCAATTTATCTCTTGAAGTATGAAAGTAGTTCTTGTATCTGGGACCTTGATATGATAGAGGTGTTGCGACACACGGGGGTTACTAGACTTCCGGGGTGATCCGGATTTCTGCACTAACTTGGGAAACATCTTGGGGTATGGGACACGAGGTTTTTGGGAAGTATAACTCTGGTGACATCACAGGGTACGGGACCCAGGGTTGTTGGCAAGTATACATCACAGGTGTCTGACACTTGAGATGATTATAAAGGTGTAGAGCACAGGTCCAACCTTCGCAGTGATATAAAGCTCAAATCCATCCTTCCATAGTGGAAAAGGCATTGTGATAGGACTCACAGTCGACATGCCCTAGATCATTACTACTTAGCCGAGTGTCAATTTCACATTATTCTACTGGAGTGTCTTATAGCATGATTTCTTGTTCAACTTTAATTGCAATTATTATGTTTTTAGATACTTGTTGTATATTTGGAAATGCGGATAAATTTCTCTCACTGTTACTTTCTACATTACTGTACTCACTGTCCTTTTTATGACGGTTGGTATAGATACTTCAAGTAGTAGACCAGGGAAGGAGAAGATCAGAGATTGGTTTTGAGCCACTAGAGGATAGTTACTGCTACTTTGGTAGGTGATTATTTTGTGTATATATTACCTACATCTTTTTATATAACTTTGGAGTTGTATTTCAGAATGAGAGACTAGATTTCCCACACAGTTTCATGTAATACTTTAGTTGGTTTTATACGATCGTCTACTTACCTGGTTTCTACAATAGGTATTCCTATAAATATTTCCACTAATTTTATTAAGTCTACTGCTGATTATTAAGGTATTGATAATGTTCTTTTGATTGACTCTAATAATACTAAAAAGAATATTAACTAACTTGTGCATGTAAGAAGAAATGAATGAAGTGAAAAGGCTGACTAATTCGTTCTTGAGTTCTATGTGGTGTGATAAGGGCTTAATGATGGATTAGGCTGGGTAATACCCGGTTTGGGGAGCTAGGCCGTCACAGGTGACTTGGTTCCATTGTGTCGAAATCATAATTCTAAATATACTAGTAGCAAGCCACATTTAATAGATGAGTAGAGCTCCCCACTTACCTCGACTTGCCGGACTAGACTCTCTCGATCCTCGCGCACTCAGAGTCTTTTGCGAACTTCCTTACGTATCGAGACATTTAAAATATCACATCAATATGATAAATAAATTATAAAATTAAGGTTATTATTATTTTTACTTTGGGGTCCACTAGTGCAGACCCCGTGAGTCCCATGTTGCTGGTGCAAATTCTTTAGAGGTAGGGCCTACCCGTTAGGTCCTCAGGGCACTGGTGTGTACCGCCTTTTCTTTTTGAAAAATTAGATTATTGAATAAATCAAAAATAGGCTAGTGGCTATAAGCCCCTGGTTTTTTGTGTACTGGCCAAACAAGCCCCTGGTTTGAGTACAGGGCATGTATGGCCCTTGGTCAACCTGGTACATGAGTTGGTTGGCCCCTGGATGGTCCATGGGCCAATCGACCCCTTAGACAAGAAGCCAAGGGCCCCTTAGTACATGCGTACGTACTAATGTGGTGTGTGCACACATACCTTGTACACATGGATAGGGGAGCATTTACTCCCCCTTCCCTTACCTTCTCGAGTTTTCTGCCCATGAGTTGTCGGGGGGCCTTTTTAAAGTGAGGCCCCACTAAGAAGCCCATCCCCTTCTCTGTTAGCAGCGCACCGACGATGGTGGTAGTGTCGTTTCCGTCCTTTACCAATGGCTAGGTATTGGTCGACACCGCTTTGTGGTGCAATTTTGCATGTCGAAATCCTTCGATCTCTTTAAAAGGAGTTCCAAACTCGATTGGGGCTATTAAAACACAATCCCTCTATTAGTTGGTGGTTATGCTCCATGATACACCACTAATAATTATCAAGACATAGAAAATGTGATTTCCACCATTAATGGATGCTAGGAAAAATAAAGGCTTATCTTTTTGTGTTCTTTCGAGTACAAGTGCTTCTTTTCCCTTCTAATCCTCTTGAAGATCTCCCTCTAACTCCCTAGTTGATTCGTGTTTAGAGAATTAGTGAATTAGGGTGGTTCACTAGATTATAGCAAGTTGATATATTATAATACAATTATTTTAACACATGGAAAACACCTTCAACATTAAAATTTACCAAATTGCCCCTGATGTGGGTATTTTTTGATTTTTAGGTCGTCACAACATCCCTAATTTTGAGAACTTTCATCCTCGAAAGTAAAATAAAGTCATGCCTTAAGATTCGAAAAGGAATGGAAAGCTCTCCATCATACAATCTTCTTGCTCCTAAGTGAACTCTTTTTCTCCATGGAATTGCCACCTGATTTACACCAACGCGATTTCTTTTTTGCAAAGTTTATGCACTTTTCTATCCATGATTTGGATTGGCTTCTCATCGTATGACATGTCCTCCCTTAAGTCAACTTGTTCCCAATCGATCATCGATGGATGTTTATCATGTTCCATCCTCAATATAGAAACATTAAAGACATCATGAACTCTGGCTAACCGTGGTGTTAACTTGAGGCGGAAAGCCACAAGGCCTATTTGTTTGTTGATATCCAATGGCCTGATAAACCTGGGAGATAACTTTCTCTTCAATTCGAATCGGTAATGTAATTTTATTGGTGACAATTTTAATAGCACAAATTCTCCTTCCACGAACACAACTTCTCAATGGTCCTTGTCAGCATACTTCTTCTGGCGGCTTTGGGCGGTCTCTAATCGTTGCCTGATCAATTTTATACTTTTGGTTTAGTCATGCCAAGTTTCAAACCAATCAACACGACATCTCCGACCTCGGTCCAACAAGTGCTTAACTCTATGAGACATCTGAGTCAACAACTAAGCCATCTACTAGTATTCTTGTTGGGTTTTGGGGTTCATACGCAATGAAAAATTCAAAACAATTTTTGAAAAACCTCAACTGGACCGAAAATAAGTTCCATTAAACTAATTCTAAAAAATTAAACCATACCTTAATCCACGATTTTCTTCTCTAATTGTTTGATCTCCAAGATGTTCAAGCACCCGTCCTCTATCAAAAATCCACACACAAACCGTGACCACAATTTTGAGTGTTGGCCCCAAAAGAGATTGAATTTGTTTATTTTTTCTCTCAAAATCTAGAGAACTCAAATTTGCAAAATAAAAATCTTATATCATTTTAGGATTGCAACCTCTACTTTTATATGTAGTTAAACCCTCACTTAAAATCCTATTCATAATGCAACTATCATATTTAGGCAGTTTAAGCAAATTACACATATGACCCTATTAATAGGTTATTATATAACAAAATGTAAAGGATTTTATGTCATGAATTTTATCATATAAAATTCATTACTCTAGACCAGCTAAAATTGCGCAAAGCCATTCTTTGTGTGCAACCCAATAGGTTCATGCGACGTTGGGAGTAAACCAAAACCATTTTGGTACACAAGTCATAAGCGTTCTCTAGCAAGCCATTGTGACTACCCAAGTAGCATGAATATCAAAATCGATACAACCTAATGAATAATATATATCATATCACTTTGTCATGGAATATCTTTTGATTAAACATAAGGCATGGAAAGTCACCCTTAATGTTCAATCGTACTAGTCTTGATCTTTTGGTAAACTTAAACATCCAAGTGACATTGATCATATCGATTCATATGTACTTGGCCATTAACAGTCCATTATATCGAGGGGTCCACTGATATCTCTCTATATGAAAGTGATATTCTATCTTGATTACACACTTTCAAATATTATTTACATGGTAACAAATCACAGTTTTTATAATTGTCCGGTTAATGACAACATTTGATTGAACCATATTACCATATTCCTAATATTGAAGTCTATGGTATTCTCAAGTTGAAGGACTAATGATATACCTATCGTAAGTAACACCTATGACTTAATCCATGTGGTGTTCTCGAGCGGGTCAGCCTAGTACCTTGTTCCCATAACAAATACTTAATATATCGATTCATAACCCTACATGCATGATCATCACATGGCCATCAATCAAGATTCGCACTAGCCTTAATTCATTATAGTTCCTAGTATAATGATCGACTAGGGGCATTTAGGATATCTTAAAAAATATCCATGTATCTTACTATAAGGTAAACATGCAATTACTTATAATAAAATAGCAAATGAAAACCACAATTTTATTAACTAAAATCATAAGATAAACAAAGTTTGTAGATTGACCTATGAAACATGCCCCATCAAGTCCCTAAACATTCATTATGGTCTCGGACTCTATCTCTAGTCGTACATGGCTTAGAGCATCTACGGCTATGTTAGCCTTCCCCGAGTAGTACTCGAGCATGAAATCGTAGTCTTTAAAGAGTTCCAACCTTTTCCTCTGTTGCATGTTTAACTCGTTCTGAGCGAATAAGTACTTCAAACTTTTGTGATCCGAGTAGACAATGAATTTCTCCCCATACGAGCAGTGCCTACACTACTTCAAAGCAAACACAACTACTGCCAACTCTAAGTCATGCATTGGATATTTCTTCTCATGTAATTTCAACTGCTTGGATGCGTAAGCAATTACTTTCTTGTCTGACATTAACACACCTCCTAAACAAGTCCCCGATGCATCGATGTATGGTGACAACTCCCTACCGGCCTTCAGTAGAATCAAAATTGGCACGGTAATCAGACTGTTCTTCTATAACTTAAAGGCCTTCGCACATGAAACATATCATATATAGGCAACGTCCTTCTTGGTCATGTTGGTGAGCAATGAAGCGGTCGATGATAAACCTCGCACGAATCATCGATAATATCCTACCATGCCTAAAAAACTTCATATCTCAGAAGCATAAGTGGGTTTTGGCCACCTAAGGATCACCTCAATCTTCACAAAGTCAACTGATATCCCTTCTGTATTCACCAAATGTCCCAAAAACTTCACTTCTAAAACCCAAGACTTGCATTTACTCAACTTAGCATAAAGTTTATGTTCCCTCGAAGTATGCAACACTTTCTTGAGGTGTTTCATGTGATCTGACTTAGTCTTGTATATCATGATGTCATTTACGAACACTATTACAAACTAGTCAAGAAACGACTTAAAAACACGATGCATTAAATCCATAAACATTACCAGTGCATTGGTGAGCCCAAACGACATCATAGTAAACTAAAAGTGTTTGTAACGAGTGTTGAAAGCTATCTTCGGTATGGCCTTCTCTAATGATATCCCAATCGCAAATCTATCTTGGAGAATAAGTTCGATCCCCTTAACTGATCAAATAAGTCTTCTATCCTGGGAAGTGGATACTTATTACGGATAGTCACCCTATTCAATTATCGATAATCAATACACATCCTTAAACTACCATCTTTCTTCTATACAAATAATACTGGTGCTCCCATTGTGATACACTCGGAGTAATGTATCCTTTCTTAGTGAACTCCTCTACTTACATTTTCAACTCCTTCAACTTGGTAGCCGCCATATGGTAAGGTGTCATGAAAACTAGTCTCGTCCTGAGAATAAGGTCAATCATAATGTCAATTTCCCGATGAGGAGGGATTCCCGAAAGATCTAAAGGAAAAACATCCAAAAGTCCCTAACCACTGGAATATTCTCAATTAGAACTTCTTCTCCTTCCTCTCCAATAGAAATCAAGCTCGCGATGATCTCTATCTCTACCAAACTCGCAACCTTACCATAGGTGGTGACGGTGGTTGATGTATGCAACCTTTGAACTCAAACGATGGAATCCCCAAGATTTGGAAAGCTATGACTATATGAAAATAATCTATCTTGGCCGAATACGCTGCTAACCAATCCATGCTTAGTAAGACATCAAACTTAAGACACTATAAGAATCATAAATCAAATGCCATCATGTTATCAACAATTGTAATTTTGCACCCCTCACAAACAATATTAGGATAAATTCGTTCGGTAGAAACTGTAGCATCCCCTATCCCGATTAGGGCGATACCCAGCCTGAAACCTTAATTAAGACCTGGTACACCAGTCGGACTCAATTAGAGTAATAGCTAAGCCTCCTTTCATACATGATAATCATAAATATAGTATACCTTATATCGAATAAATAATTGAAAACGCAGTGGAATTAAAATTATTTCGATAAAATATAAGATATACAAAAATCAGCATAAACCTTGGTCGTAAAATCATATCCTAACCTTGTTTATAACAAAATAGTAATTCAAAATAATATATTAACAGTAGGGAAAATAATTCACCACAGAGAAGACTATAAACTTTTAATCTTCTCCGTTTCTAAGTTGAAGCGCACGTCAGCAACCTGAAATGTTAATTGGGGAATGAGCATTCCAACTTGCTTAGTAAGTGATGCCCGTAAATGTATCAATTATCGACAAATATTAATGGATAAATGAATAGCAATATGAATCCAAAACATATCTATTTAGGCATTAAAAACGTTATAACAATAGATAATGAAATGCAAGTTCAAAGGTCAATTGCAACCGTACTCGTGACTTGTAAATTTGACTTTACTTATGAAGTTGTACTTTTAGTCACTCGAGAATAAAATCACAGAACCTATATATTGGTCGACAAAGGATTTAGTTGGTTTATTCAAGCTTGACTGAGCTACTTACCTAAAATGGACAATGAGCGACTAAGGTGAAACTTTGGCCTACTAAGGATGTAAGGGCATAATTCATTTCCTGGCTAACTTTTTCCTTTTTTAGGACAAAGGGCAAAATTCAATTCCTGCCTAACCTTCACATACCTCAGTCCCGGTCCGCCTTATCAACATTTTCAAGGATTTTCACTTTTAAAACTGTCAAGTAACAGTACGTTGCTCGAATACCAGTCCATAAGGTTAAATGAACTAAATATACTAATTTATGACGTATAATTGATAAGAATACGAGTCTCACTTACTTGTGCCGAGCTTTTCTAACTTTTTACCAATTTACATTACTCTCGAGATCCATAAACCTTTCCTCATCAACCAAGAATCTAAATTAAACAATTATCATTAATTTGAGTATAATACTCATTAATTAGAATCCTTGAACCGGTCCTAATCGAACCTGAAACAAATTTATCAAATTTTAGGTCAATACGACTATTTCACATTTCTCGAGGTAAAACCTCGATATAAAGTCTTGAATGAATCTCGACTTCTTAATTTTCATAGAAATTCATCAATTTCTATTTGTTTTATCAAAATATTATTTTTTAGATTTATTTTCAATTTTTTGGATTTTTTATCCATTTTTCCAATTTTTTTTCTATTTTTTCATATATTGGGTGGTTTAACCTTAAAGCAATCCGGTCCGATTTGTTCGGTTTGGGGTCAAACCCCTTTTCTTCTTCCTCCCATGGACTATTTCACAGTAGTGAATTTTTTTTCGATTGTTCATATCTAAGTAGGGGAGATGGGTTATATAACGTCTCTTACCTTGGACAAACTGCCTCCATCAAGGCACAATAGAACAACAACGACATCGACATTAAAAATTACATCAACAAACAACAATCAAGACTTTACAATGGGTCTTTATCGACCTTTTCACTACCCAAATTTCTAATCTCATTTATTTTTTGTAATCAGGATTACCGACCCATGACGTGGGACCCACACCATGATATGTGCATTGACCTAGGCGAGATGGCCGAGATATGTGTTAGATTTGTTGTTGTGTATGCCTAGTGTATTGTATATGTGTAGGCTATTAAGTCACTCATACTCGTGTATAAGTATCAAGACGTGAGTAGGGACGTGCCTCGAGTTGCATGCTAGCATAGGAATGGGGGTAGAGAGTGATGTGGTAAGTTTATTTAGAGCTTAGTGTAGTTGAAGTGGTGGCTTTAATGCGGCTATGGTAGATTTCGAATTAAATGTGCCTAAGTTAGTAGTTTAAAACAATAGCCAAGTGATATGCATCGAAACACGTACTAGCACATCTAGAAACCAATTAAGTCACATATTGGTGTTAGTTGACATGCATTAGTTAAGGTTAGTAGGAAACGTGTCTTAGTGTGTGCCATAAGATAGGTCTGGAGATATATGTGTGTAATTAGATAAATGGCTATTAATCAACCATATCCATTCATATATATATATATATATATATATATATAGTTAGAAATCAATACATGCAAACCAAATGCTTTCATTTCAAAAATTTAGCAAACAAGGAAACCATGCTAGAGTGTTGAGGAAGAAGAAAATCAGTGTTGGTTTGAAGACTTGAGGGTGTAGAAGTTATGAAGTTAGTGTTCATCGACTAGGTAATCTATTTACACTAGTTTGGTTAGCTTAAATTGATGAATTGATGAATTTATTAGTACGCGTGGATGTTTTATGTTGTTTATGTTGTCTTAGGGATGTGTTTATGGAGGTCCCCAAGGCATTGGTATAGCCTATATGTTAAGTGAACTTAGAATTCTGATTGTATAATTTTGGGTTTTTCCGCACATAGCATGCTAGGTAGATCAGCTAGCGCGCTAACTTTAGGTAGTGTGCAAGATAAAGTTTGGTAGCGCACTAATGAGGCCATTAGTGTGTTAATCAAATCCCTTAGCATGCTAATTGCCATGACAACATAAAAATTTGTAATTTTCTAAATTTTCCTTAGCACTATAAATAAACTTAACACCCTAAGTAAAGGTTTGAACACATTCGAAAAAAAAAGCTATATGATATCAAGAACATAGGAAAGGGTTATGGGAGTTTGAATAAAAGATTTGGGGTGTCGGGAGGCCGTTAAAGCTAGGACTTTACATTGCTTGATGTGAGTATACCTGTTGATAGTTTATTTACATTTCATATCCTGTTTACACTTATTTGTTGTAGTATGTATTGACTATGACTAGCTTTCTACTCTCATATCATGAACTTATTTGTTACTCCTCATCTACTAAGCTTGAATTTCATGATATTTTGATGAATTGAATTCCTTTGAGTCCATACATGTGCTTACGTCATTTCTTACTATTTCATAGTGTAACAACTCAAATAATTAAGCCAAGATTAGGATTAATCTCGAGGATTAATGGTCGTAATTCAGACGTTACGTGGTTGACTTGAACATGAGAACCGAGGGAATATGTTATTTATAGATGATGATTGTTTATATGTGGTGTTTAAAATATTATATTATTGTAAAATTGCACATGTGTACATTGCTATCATGCGAGTTGGTGTGATAGGTGTTCTCCTCGAAAGGCATGTCAACACGAGTATCGGATAGGTGAACTACGAGTACACTAGGAAACTCAACAAATTCACATTAAGATGACTAGCTAAGCAATGGACATGGGTAATGTAATCATAAGCTAAGTTGATTAAATTAAAACAATATCTAAGACATAACTTAAAATACGTGTCGAGACGCAGGCATCGAGTAACGGGTAGTGGATGGTTAGTGAGATCATAAAATTTGTTAATTTTGGTGAATAAAAAAAAACTAACCATATGGATTATAATATGCTTAATATAATGTAATGAGATCAAATTAATAAGGTCTAAAGTTTGGTTAATTAAATGGAAACTATAGGATTGACTTAGAGATACGTATCTCCACATCTAAGAACCATGTGAGTAGCTGATTAATGTAACTTGGATTGAGTTAGTGGGATACATGTCAAGGTGTGGATCATTAGATGAGCTTCGAGATACGTAAATACATGGAGATCAATTGCAAGGAATCAATATTACCTTAATATATAAGATCAATACATGCAAGTAAACCATTTCCATTTTCAACTTATGAATTAAGAGAACTTGTTGGAGAAGAAGGAGGTTGACGGAGAGAAGGAATCCATGGAAGATTGGTGAGAATTTCTCAAGCTAGGGTGATACATCAACTCGGTACATATCTCTCTAGTTCAAATTGAAATAAGTTCTGGTTTTTGAAAAATTTCAGAGGGTAGATGATTAAGTATTTAAAATTGGTTTATATATTTGGATTCCTCATTTCAAGCTAATAATCCAACTATAGTGAAGTTCTTAAATTGGTTTTGAAATCAAGTAGATATGAATTTCTCAAATTTTAAGACTAAAATTAGAATTCTGCATGTTGTATTAAGAATTAGCCTATGTAATTTTGTTATAACTTACTCATTTTAGATAGAATCAATTTTAGAATTTGCTTCAGCATATGATCTTATCTTAGCAAATACTAGTTTTAGGAAGAGGGAGTCGCATATAAATACTTTTAGTAGTGGTCATAACAAGAGTCGAATAGATTTTCTTTTAACAAGAAAAATAGATAGAAAACTATGTAGAGACTGCAAAGTAATACTTGGTGAAGCACTTACTACCCAACATAAGTTAGTAGTACTTGATATTAAGCTAACACAACGGAAAAATATGAATAAAAGAGTTAGCGACCCTAGAATAAAGTGGTGGAACCTAAAACATAGTAAACAAGTAGAGTTTAGAGAAAACTACTAAAGGAAAATGTTTGGAATCTTGACTTAGATGCTAATACAATGTGGCTAGAAATGAGTAGTTGCATAAGGAGGGTGGGATCAAACATATTAGGTATATCTAAGGGCTTGGGACCTCCAAAGAAGGAAACATGGTGGTGGAACGAGGATGTCCAACGAGCAATTAAAACTAAAAGAGATATGTATAGGAAAATACCTAAGTGTCAAGATGAAGATGCGTACAATCAATATAGAGAAGCTAGAAAACAAGCTAAAAAAGTAGTTAGTCAAGCTAAAACAAATTTCATGGAAGATTTATATACAAAGTTAGGTAATAGATATGGCGAAAAATATATATATAGGCTAGCCAAATTAAGAGATAAAAAGAAACAAGACCTAAGTCATGTAAGATGTATTAAGGACGAAAATCAAAATGTTTTAACGCGCGAGGAGGATATTAAGGAGAGATGGAGAAGTTACTTCAATAGTTTATTTAATGATGGCCAAGTTGATGCTATAATAGATGAAAACCCACACCAAGAACGAAATGTAAACTATACACGCAATATTAGAATTGTTGAAGTTAAAGAGGCATTGAAAAGAATGAAAATAGGGAAAGCATGTGGCCCAGATGAAATACCCATAGAGGTTTGGAAATGCTTAGGAGAAATCGGATTGACTTGGTTGACAAAACTTTTCAATAAAATTTTAAAATCAAAACGGATGCCAATGGATTGGAGAAGAAGCACGCTTGTGCCAATCTTCAAAAATAAAGGAGACATTCAAAGTTGCTCAAACTACCGGGGAATTAAACTCATGAGTCACACTATGAAACCGTGGGAGAGGATAATTGATAATAGGCTAAGGAGAGAAACAACAATATCAGAGAACCAATTTGGTTTCATGCCTGGGAGGTCAACTATGGAGGCGGTTTTCCTTGTAAGACGATTGTTAGAAAAATATAGGGAAAAGAAAAAAGATCTTCATATGGTATTCGTAGATTTAGAAAAAGCATATGATAGGGTCCCTAGAGATGTTCTTTGGTGGGTTCTAGAAAGAAAAAGAGTGCACGCTAGATACATAGACACTATTAAAGATATGTACGATGGAGTAGTAACGAGTATAAAGACATTTGGAGGAGCTACAAAAGAATTTCCCATTACGATAGGACTACATCAAGGATCGGCTTTAAGCCCATATCTATTTACTTTAGTTATGGATGAATTAACTAGACATATTCAAGAGGATATACCATGGTGTATGCTATTTGCGATGATATTGTCTTAGTGGATGAAACTAAAGATGGAGTGAATAGGAAATTAGAACTCGGAGAAATACATTAGAATCTAAAGGCTTTAAGTTGAGTAGGACGAAACTCGAATACATGCACTTGTGAGTTTGGAAACACTAGACATCGAGATGACGGAGTGGTAAAATTAGGGGAAGTAGAAGTTCCTAGGGTAAACCACTTTAGATACCTAGGTTCAATCATACAAAATGATGGTAACATTGAAAATGATGTCACACATAGAATCCAAGCTGGATGGAAGAAATGGCGGAGTGCAACGGGGGTGATTTGTGATCGACATGTTCCTACTAAGTTAAAAGGAAAATTTTATAGGACCGCAATTAGGCCAGCTATGCTCTATGGAAGTGAATGTTGGGCGGTAAAGCAACAACAATTACATAAAGTGAATGTAGCAGAAATGAGGATGCTTAAGTGGATGTGTGGTAAAACTCGTAAAGATAGAATAAGAAATATAGAAATTCAAAGACAAGTAGGAGTAGCACCAATTGATACAAAGATTAGGGAAGGGCGGTTGCGATGGTTTGGTCACCTACAAAGACGGCCTACAAAAAACTTGACTCAATAGAAACTGTAGAAATTCGACGAGGTAGGGGTAGGCCAAAGTTAACATGGGATGCATTAATTAAGAGAGATTTGAATGGTTTGCAAAGCTCACCATCAATTGCACTTAATCGAGCACAATGGAAAAGTTTGATCCATGTAGCCGACCCCAGTTAATTTGGGACTGAGGCTATGTTGTTGTTGTTGTTGTTGTTGTTGTTGTTACTCATTTTAGATCCAAATCGACCCAACTTGGTTGTATTCGAATGTTTAATCAAAGATGAACAACTTTTTTCAGTTAGAGATCTTATAGTTCCAATGTTTTCATGTACAAAAATGCTATAAAAATAGGTAATTGAATGCAGTACAAAATTTTTGAAACTAGAATTATTGAAGGCATAACTCCGAAAATACTTACCCAAATGAGATGATATTTTTGTATATTGTTATTAGGTATGTTAGCTACCTTATGACAAAAAATTACATTTTTCGGAATTATAGATTAGGAGAAATAAATTTTGTAAATCCACTAATTGGATTAGGTTCCAATTAGGGCTATGTTTAGTAGAATTATGATATCTCTTTCATTTTAAATCCGAATTTTGCAAACCGAACCTTTTCAACAAGCTAACATAGAGAACAAAAATATTTGTACACATTGAAGAACTTGAGATTTAGATCATTTCATGTCTAAAAATACGTTGTAACATAAGACTGAAATTGAGACTTAATTTAGTCTTGAGGGGCCGATTTGGGAAGATTGATTTAAAATTTATTTAACCAATCTGAATATATAATAAACGCACTTAAGTGAATTAAGGGACTTAGGCGACCATAGCTCGTTGTCGAGAAGCTTATCGGGTCAGAAACGAGAGTCCAAAGAAGACGGAGCACTGATTGAGGTGCGTAAACTCATTGGAATGCCTTAGAGAATTCATGGTTTTATTTTATTGATATCGAATCTCATGTGTGACTGCTGGGGGCACACATGGGGTTTTATACTCCTATATCGATTTATGTATATATTAGTTGTGGCTAAATTTCTTGCACGAGTTACTTGTGATAGTGCTTGTGTCGATGGTAGTAGGATATACTTGTGACTATCAAGAGGGATTAGTGTGGTCCTGATGTGTAACAATGTCGAGAAGGGATCATGCCATTTACCAAAGTTGGGATTTAGTCACTGTAAGCCTGTAAGTATATACATGCTTCATGTCCTATTTTATCGATTACTAGCTGTTGTAAGTTAGGGTTTTCTTGTGATTATATAGTTGTTTATTGATTAATGTATTATTTCTAAGCATGTTTAGTTGATATGTAATGTTATTTATCAATAATGTTTTTGTATGTTGTATGCTGCCTACATTCGTGGGAATATGACTTACTGTCGTCAGTTTTCATATTTGCATGTATCGTAGTTTATCAATTTTATTTTATAAATATCGTGTAGACTTTTGTTGGGATTTTACTCACTGGACTCATCATTGTATTTGTTGGATGACCGAGTGCAGATCCTTCGACTAGCAAGGGCAAGGGTAAGGAGGTATTGAGCGACTACCTCTGAGATAGTGACGTCAGCTCGTATGTGATTACAGTATGTATGTATTTACATTTTTGTTAGGTTTTGGGGACTATAGAACATTGATTACATGTATATGAATCTTTAACTTTTCTCGTCTTTGAAATAGACATGGTATTTTTTTGTCGGGCTTTCCACTACTTAGGATTGTTAAATATTGCATAATTTATTTACTCAAAAGACTTCCGCTGTAAATTGTAATATAACTTGATAAATTGATTCGTTGGCTAACTAAGTCATTAATATTTATATAGAGATTAACTAGCAAAATTAGGGTTAGCTGGAAAGTAGAAGCAACCATTTAGGTCACGGGACGTCTTAGGTAAGCGTGTTATGATGTGGCATGGTTTAGTCACGTGGGATGCAACATGGCGAACACTGGGGTTGCCTCGGTATTTGGGGTCATTATAGTTTGGTATCAGAGCAAGGTTCGAAGGAGCCTCGAGAGTAGTTTAAAGAAATTGAATAAAACTTAATAAACAAATCTTAGAAGTGGAAACTCGAAGATCCTAACTTAGAATCGTAGTTAGGAAGCAAACCTGAGTTGGGTAGTGATAGGGATTAGATACGTGTTATGTTTTGATTGTCATATATTATATACACATATACGAAAGATGACCATACAAGCATTATTTGATCAAAATGGATGGACAATTGGACCTTTCCAGACGTTTTGGATGACATGTGTGATGTGGTACACTATCTGAAGCAGAGTTGTTCCAAAGTTATGCACCAAGTATGTTCAAGAGAACTTTGACATATAAGTGTGTTTTGGTTTGTGTTGCGACACACATACACTTTCAACAAAGTGGTGCCGATCGAATGGAGTACGAGGACTGAAGGGAGAGGTATAGAGGAGCATAATGTAGATAAATCTTGTATGACAATTATATTTTTGACAAAAGATTCAGCTGAGGTTGGGGAAAAACATACTAATGATTGCCAGAACCGATTTGCACACATCTACAATTGTCAATGGATAGTAAGAGTAAAACATTAGGCTGAAGAGATAGAGAGAGCAATCCGACAAAGAGGACTGACAGTATGGTTGAGGCCATAGATAAAGTTTATATAATACCCACATTTCAAGTGCCACAACAAGGAGAGACTCAAGATCAGAGAGGTTGAGAACAGGGATCTAGAACATAGGATTAGTTAGTGGTCGGGTAGGACCAGGACGTATGGATAGGTGTTTTTGATGTGGACTAAAGGGATTGTCTGTTGAGATCGGTAACATATGTTGTAGCGGCAGTGCACTCGAGAACCAATGTATGTAGTGACTAAGCCAGGTCGGGAGACGTCCCAACAACGGGTTCAAGGTACGTGATTTTAATTTTTCTAATAATGACATTATAAGTTTTATGCATGCATGGTGGTACGATGGTATATTATTGTGTTATGGCATGAGATTGTTATAGTTCATAGCATGGCATGAGATTGTTGTGGTGAGTAAGGGCAGGTCGTGGCATGGCATGAGATTGTCATGGTATGTCATGGTTGGTTATGACTATTCTATTAGCATACATGATAGGAGAGGTTTATAGTTACTGGTGTTAGATAACTGGGTTAGGGAAACTTGGACATAGAAATCGAACTGAGAGTAGGTTGCGAAGATGTTGGAGAGAGAGCGATGGATTTTGATCACCTTGACAACATGCGCCAATGTCTCAGTGTAACATTATGTTCCCCGCGATGGGAGTAGTGTTGTGTTCAAGGGACTGTAGAATGGTATGATCGAGGTGTGAGATGCATTCACACTGGAATAGGTTAGATACACAAATGTTTACTCGACATTTAAGTTTCGGGGACGAAACTTCTCCTCGTTGGGAAGAATCGTAACGACCTTAATTAATTAAATATGGATTAGTGTTAATCGCAGGGATTAAGGTCGTAATTTGGGCATTATATGGTTGACTCGGTTGACTCGGCACGAGAACCGAGTGAATATGTTATTTATGAATGATGCTTGTTTATATGTGGTGTTTAAAATATTATATTATTGTAACATTGCATGTGTGTATGTTTCTATTGGACGAGTTGGTGTGATGGGTGTTCGCCTCGAAAGGCATGTCCACGCGAGTATCGGGTAGGCGAACTACAGGTAACTAAGAAACTCGACATATTCACATTAAGATGACTAGTTAAGCAATTAAAATGGGTAATGTAACAATAGGCTAAGTTGATTGAATTAAAACAATATGCAATGGTGTACCTCGAAATGCATGCTGAGACATGGGGAATCGAGTGACGGGTAGTCGAGGGTTAGTGGGATCATAAAATTCGTAGATTTTGGTGAATAAAAACATTAACCATATGGGTTATAATGAGCTTAAGCTAATGAAATGAGATTAAATCAATAAGGCCTATAGTTTGGTTATTAAATGGAAACTACAAGATTAACCTAGAGATATGTATTGCCACATCTAGGAACCATGTGAGTAACTAATTAGCGTCACTTGAATTGAGTTAGTAGTAGTTAGTGGGATACTTTTCAAGGTGTGGATCATTAGATGAGCTTCGAGATATGTAAATACATGGAGATCAATTGCTAGGAATCAATATTACCTTAATATATAATATTAATACATGCGAGTAAACCATTTTCATTTTCACATTATGAATCAAGAGAACTTGTTATGGAGGAAGGAGGTTGACGGAGAGAAGGGATCCATGGAAGATTGGTGAAAATTTCTTAAGCTAGGGTGGTACATCAACTAGGTATCTATCTCTCTAGTTCAAATTGAAACAAGTTCTGGTTTTTAGCTAATTTCGGAGGGTAGATGATTAAGTATTTGAAATTGGTTTATATATTTGGATTTCTCATTTCTAGGTAAATTATCCAGCTATACTGAAGTTCTTAAATTGGTTTTGAAATCAAATAGATATGAATTTTTGAGATTTTAAGACCAAAACTAGAATTCTGCGTGTTGTATTAGGAATTAGCCTATGTAATTTGGTCATAACTTGCTCATTTTAGATCCAAATTGACCCAAATTGGTGGCACTTAAAATTTTATTCAAAGAGGAACAATTTTGTTCAGCTAGAGATCTTGTGATTCTAATGTTTTCATGTCTAAAAGTGCTACAAAAATAGGATATTAAATGCAGTAAGAAATTTTTGAAACTAAAATTGTTAAAGGCATAACTCTCTAACTACTTATCCAAATGAGCTGATCTTTTAGTTATTAGGTATGTTAGCTACCTAGTGACCAAAAATCTTTTTTTTTGGAACTATAGATTGGGAGAAATAAATTTTCTAAGTCTGCTGGTTGGATTAGGTTCCAATTATGGCTATGTATAGTAGAATTACGATATCTCTTTCATTTTAAATCTAAAAATTCAGCAAACTAAACCTTTACGAAAAGCTAAGATAGAGACCAATAATATTTGTACAGGTGGAGGATTTTGAGATCTGGGTCATTTCATGCCTTGAAATGTATTGTAACATAAGACTGGAATTGAGACTTAATTTAGTCTTTAGGGGCTGATTTGGGAAGATTGATTTAAAAACTATTCAACCAATTTAAATACATAATAAACACACTTAACTAACTTTAGGGAGTTAGGGGACCATAGCTCGGCGTTGGGAAGCTTGTCGGGTCAGATACGGGATTTCAGAGAAGTCGGAGAGCGGATTGAGGTTTGTAAACCCATTGGAATACCCCATATAATTTGTGATTTTGTTTTATCGGTATCGAATTACAAGAGTGACTGATGGTGGGCACACATGAGGTTTTCTACTCCTATCTTGGTTTGTGTATATATTAGTTGTGACTAAATTGTTTGCGTGAGTTACTTGTGATAATGCTTATGTCGACGACTATAGGATATACTTGCAACTATCGGGAGGGATTAAGGTGGTCCTGATGTGTAACAATGTCAAGAAGGGATCATGACGTTTATCAAAGTTAGGATTTAGTCACTATAAGATTGTAAGTATATACGTAGTTCTTGTCTCGTTTTATCGATTACTGGTTAGTGTAGGCCACGGTTTTCTCGTGATTTTACGATTTTTTATACTGATTAATAAATTATTTTCGAGCTTGTTTAGTTAATATGTATTGTTTATTTATCAATATTATTTTTATTTGTTGTATGATGCCTACATTCGTGGGAATATTACTTACTGTCATTAGTTGTCATATTTGCATGTCTCGTAGTTTATTAGTTTTATTTCATGAATATTGTGTGAACTTCTCTTAGGGTTTTACTCACTGGACTCGTCATTATATTTGTCAGGTGACTGAGTGCGGATCCTTCAACGAGCAAAGGCAAGGGCAAGGAGGTATTAAGATTTTACTCACTGGAATTATCATGTGTGACTATTGTATGTATGTATTTCTATTTTTGTTGGGTTTTGGGGACTATAGAACACTGATTACACGTATACAAACACTTTTCTTAACTTGCCTTGATATATATATATACATACATGGTATTTTTTGTCGGGCTTTCCATTACTTAGGATTGTTAAATATTACATAATTTATTTACTTAAAAGACTACCGCTGCAAATTGCAATATAACTTGACAAATTGATTAACTGGTTAACTAAGTCATTAATATTTATATAAAGATTAACTAGCAAAATTAGAGTTGGCAGGAAAAGTGAAAGCAATCAATTAGTTCGCGGGGCGTCATAAGTAAACGGGCCATGACGTGGCACGACTTAGTGACGTAGGATGCGACATGGCGGGTCCCAGGGCTGCCTCAGGATTTGGGGTCATCACAATTGTGATTATTGTGTAAATAGCATGCCATTTGGGATTAGCAGTTATGAATGACTTTATGGACTTGTATTCTTTGGAGACTATATGTTTGTAACATAGCTAATTCTTGGAATCCTTAATGAGTCAATTTCTTGGAGTTATAAAGTATTTATAGAATCTGGAGTCTATTACACTATTTTAGAGTTAATTGGCATATGGGGCTAGAGTCCCTGGAAAAGTCGACAATCACTACTACGATGTGACACACAGGGTTAGAGTCCCTGTGGTTGCCAATATACAAGGTTAGAGTCCCAGTGACACTAGGGTTAGAGTCCCTAGTGATATTAAACTGTGCGACACCACGTACGTCTTTTAGTGGTTTAAGGCTTTACTGACATTTGTCACGACCGACCGAATCTAGATCATAACTATTTAGCCTTGTGTTAGTTTCATTTGTTTAACCGTGGTATTTCCTAGCATATTTGTGGTACTAATCTTCCTTTATTGAACTTATGTTTTTAAATACCATTAAGTTTGTTTTGGAAAATGCGAATGAATATTTCAATGCGGATTAGTGTTAATTTTTGTACTTATCGTCGTTTTTATGACTGTAGGTGCAGAGTCAACGACTAGCAAGTCGAGCAAGGAGAAGATTGGCGACTATTTCTGAGCCAGGGGTGTACCTCTGCATCAACCTTTGTAAGTTTTGATATTTTGTGTATTATACAGTTATGTTTTGATATTTTTTGGGGTTGTATTGGGTTGAGTGTTTAGTTTCCCAACTTATGATGACCATCACAATGTTTATATTTGCCATTTTATTATACATGCATGTGATCATTGTTTCTTGGTTTCCACACATTTGGGATTTTTAATAATTGCTTTTGCATAATTTGTTAAGACTTCCACTAATTTTATAACTTTTAGTAAGTTTTTAATTACTCTGTAATCCATTAATATGTTGACATGTGTATTACTTAACCTAAACACAAGTAATGAGAAGATTTAGATAGAAAGGCTGACTACTCACGCAGTTATGTCCTTTGTGACTAGGATTTAGTCTTAATTATGGGATTAGGCCGAGCAGTGGCCTGATTAGAGAAGGGGTCGTCACAGACCTCTTTGGTTTAGATCTCTCTCTCCATGCATTTCTCCTTCTCTCTCGATTCGATTTTCATTTTTTTCTTTCCTTCTTTGGTTGAATGAAGTTGTTCGTGTTTAATTTGAAGATAAATATGAGATTTCCTCCAGATTCGCATCACATGAATCTCGAGGCAAATCTAATTGTTCATTTCTTTTTCATTTATACGTTGATCTATCTCTAGATATGTACTTCATATCTTGAGGCTGATCTTATGGCTATTTATAAACCGAACACCTCCTACAGACTTATATGAGATCAAACAAAAAGTTTCTCAAGATTCATACAAATGAATCTCGAGAACGATCTAAAAGATAATAAATGGTCACATTCCTTAATGTGACACCAAATGAAACACGTATACATTGATATTTCTTATGATGTAGTAGCACGCATCTCAAGACATAAAAATTTCTCCAACAACGAACGTCCCACATATTCACCTCCTCGACTCAAGCGTAACATGCATCTCGAGGTTAATCCAATGAATATTTTATTTGATCTAAACTTTAGAATTCGTTTATATATATAGAACTATATATAAATATATATATATATATATATACACACATATAACTTCGTATTTCCGCGCCTATATATGCAATATGCATGCCAACGACACCCACGGGCGTGCATGCTATTGTCTATCCCACGCATATCACTCTCGACCCCGCGTATAATTAGGCTCCCACCAATTATTAATTATTTATTTATTTCCAATTTATGTTTATATATTTAATATATATAAATATATATACGCCTGTAAATTCATGCGTTTATAATTTCACCGTTCGCGCCAACGAGTTCACTCGTGCATGCATGCTACCCCAAGACTCGTATATGTGACCCTCGACTCGTACACAGTATTAGACATCCCATAATTTGTCAATTATCCAATTAATTCTGATTATTTCCATAAATATTAATACACACCGTACAAACACAAAACAATACGCAAACCCACACACACGCTAATCGAGACAAGTTGGGCTTAGCCACGAGCTTAACTCGAGTTAATTAAAAATTGGATTAATGTTAATCACATGCTTAAGGTAACTAGTTTTTACATAAACTATGCTCAAAATCAAGTAAGTGTGTGCTTTAACCGATATTAACCCCAAAAAAGTAGAACCATAATCAAACAATGTGTACATATCTCAACCATTAGTGGAAACCATACCTATGACTAACTGATGCAAGGCCTCCCCATCCTACATAAAAATTGATTGAATTCCTCATTGAGTAACTGGGGTTATGATCCCCTCAGAAGGCGGCGATTTAGGGCATTTGTTTTGGATGTGTCCTGAAGTCCCACATTGGTAACAAATCACTTGTGGCCTCTGGTATGTTTGAGGCACCAAAATAACACTTGCTGATGCGCTCGAATTTGGGCCGATTGGTCCTAGACCTTACTTACACTCTAATAAGACTGCTGATGTGGATGTGGTGGCCTGAATGCCACACTCTGTGTAGCCTTATGTGTAGGGGCATCTGTACATGTAGCAGTCATTGTAGGAGTGTGTAATTCCCTTAAAGTTGTACCAGGTTGTGCATATCCACCAGAAAACCTTCCAAACTCTGGTTTCATGAAACTGCCACCCCGACTATTTTTGTAACCCCCAAAGCTACCCTTTCCTTAAACGTATCGTTCAGATCTTGACTTAAACCGCATGGAACCCCCACGAAGTGCTGCCTTACGCTTAACTGCTCGATGGTATGCCTGGTGATGTCTTAAATCTTGATATCGCTACCATAGCACTAATATCCTACCTCAGTCCATCAATAAATCTCCTCTTATGAATCTTCTATGTTGGGACATACTCATGTGCGGACTCTAGCAACTCGTTGTACTTTGATGCATACTTAGCCATTGACATATTTCCCTGTACTAAGGCAAGGAACTTTTAAATCTTTGCATCTTTTACTGGTTTTAGTAACCATTTTTCATAAAATAGATGCTTGAATTGTAGACAAATTATATTAGATCCTTGTGTCCACTCGATAATCACCCACCACTTGTGTGCCTTGTGTTCTAATAAAAATGCCACCAGTGGTACTAAGGTTCCTCAATGAGATCTTGCTCCCCGTAAAAATATGGCACGTCCTATTTTATAAATTTTTTCTATATTTTGCCCCTTCAACAAGCCTCTAAATCTCCATCTACTACAGGTACGGTCGTTGCAGCCACAGCTGTAGCAGAATCGACCCTCCTCCATAGGATGACTCCAATGTATAGGCGCCAAGGAAGGGTTAAGTCCCTACCTCACAGGTGTTCGCTCTGTCGCCCCTGTGTTCGTTGTTGTATCAGCTCTAGTGTGCCGGTGATGTTCCTTTTTTGTGATTGTGCTAGGTCAATCAACCTTTGATCTTGAGCGGAAGTAATGTCATGAATGGTATTCTAGTATGTTTCGGCCATAGTAATCATGCCTGCTCCATTTGAGCGCACCATTTTCTTTCATCCCTCTCTTGAGTTTCCCTCAAATTGTAGGAGTTTCCGCCTTAATTGCTCATAATGCAATTGCGGAGCAAAAAAGAGCCAATTAGTCCTACAAATTAAAACAATAAATAACATATCTAAACACGATAAATATTGCATCAAAAAGCAAATACCATTATTCAAGTGTTTTATTCAAGTTTTCAATCACTTCCCATCGTAGGATTGGTCACTTATGCTCATTAAGTCAACTTGAACTAATGTCCCATACTTTCGGTTTGTTCAAATTAACATCGACTTTTAAACTTAAAGGCTCTATAAACTTAAGTTTCACTAACCAAACATTTCCCTAGGTTCTAATCCCTTGCTTTGATACCAACTGAAACGACCGTTCCCCCGACCTAGAGTCAGATTGCCCGGCCTGGACTGCCACTTAGGCTCAATACGTGAACCAGACCCAAATAATGGTCTGGCACGCCTAAACGACATGCAAAATTACATATAGACAATATGACAATAGAATACGGAATTTGAATTTAAATCAATAGCATGTGTCATCATAAACCAAACTATCGGGTATCTCAAATTCATCTAAGAAAATCAAAACAATATGAATTCTCTAAAACCTTCAAAGCTTATAAATTTATTAAACTAAATTAAGAAAGGTTTAACTATCCAACAAACTTGCCTAGATTGCAACCCATATTAATAGTTTCAAATATAAATAGTATATATATCACGTAAGGCTTACACCGCAAGGAGACTTCTAGCGATGGTCTTCCCCTTATCATGATCTGTCGCCCTCGTAGATGGACTTGTAGTGTAAGTGGGGTGTAACGACCCGAAGATTCTAACTCGTGCCACGTGTCACTGCAGGACTCTGATACAGATTCTATCTAATGTAGCGTACTTGGTCAACCTTCGAGAGTCGATATTCAGTTATATTATTTGTGTATGGTGTGTGTAGTATTTATTTTATACTAAAAAATATCGAATATCAGTTAATTATTGGTCCCATTACATCGAAATATGAGTAAGGTTCGATGGTTTGTATAAGTGTATATTATGGGTACCCAAGTATGAGTAGGTGATAAAATAAGACAAAAATAGTTGTAGGACTACAATGCTATTTGGTTAAGAGAACAACCCAAGTTGAGATTTTATTTAGATTACCACATTACTATACCATTACAATGCACATCTAAGTAGCTTATGATTAAAGTGTAGAAATGAAATAAGACATATGATGTACCACGAGAGGCGTACTATGGAAGATTGAAATTAATGTAAAATTCTCCTTCATTCGTGTTAAGGAACCAATATTAAATTCAAAGGCCAATGATATACTTGGTAAATATATTGAAAAATAAGGTCACTTAATTTAGGTAAATATCTTAATTGCATGAAAAATACATGGATGAACTAAGGACAAAATTGTCATTTTACACTTTCTAAGACACTTGGCATATGTAGAAATGAGATGGAGAGCTTTGATTTAAGTCTTAATTAAGCTAGGTTAGCTTAATTAATCCATCACTAATAAATTACAAATAAAAGTATAAAAGGAAGTCATTAGGGACTTATCTAAAATTCATTTCTAAGAGCTCTAGAAAGGAAATTTGAAGCAATCCCTCCATTAATGAAGTTGGAGAAATCTTGAAGATAATAAGGAGTTAAAAATTCATATGGTTTCAAGGCATGTTTTACACATTCTCCTTAATACTTTCTCCTTTTTGAATTATTATCCATGCTTTTGATTCCTATTATTTGTTTCTTTTTTATGACGATCTTATTCAAGCAAGCTACTTCTTCTTCATACTCTCATTTCCTTAACCTTGTTTGCATCCCGTTTAATTAATCAACGACATACATGTATGTATTTGATCGATTTAATTCATGCATGTCTTCCTTGAATGTTTAAGGTTGATCCAAATTAATAGCTACAACTTATTGTTGGATTGGCCTAAATGTATTGGAACCTTGATATGAATATGGCTAAGAAGAATGAAAAAATAATTATGATAATAATGTGCATTAATAAAAGAAATGGTGCATAGATGGAGGGCATATTCATTAGCAAAGATTTAGTTATTTGAGAATTGGAAATTTGAGTACAACATTGAGTTAGCTAATAACTTAGGTATTAATTAGAAATACTTTAAGTACCTAAGTCAAATATATAAAGTAAGCTAGTTCTATTTATCTAATATGCCTAAGTTGTGTAATAAAAACAACTAGGCCTATAGACAAGTGAATTAATTTACTTGTATAAATTAATGAATTTTAATAAGTTAATGAAATAATTACACTTGATAATTTAAATAAACTAGAGGGCTTGAATTTCATTGAAATAAAAAGCCTAAGTATATTTTAAGACAAAAATGGGTATATAAGTTAGCTTGATGTACCTAAGCAAGCTAATCAAAGAATCTACTATTGTACCTAAGTAAAGGCAGAGTTTTATGTGACCAAAGATTAATCTCAAGTTAAAATAATAATAATAATAATAATAATAATAATAATAATAATAATAATAATAATAATAATAATAATAATAATAATAATAATAATAATAATAATAATAATAATAAATGATAAGATTCCTAAAACAAGTTTGTAGAGATCTATTGATACATTAAGTGGTTATATATATTTATATATCATACATACATAAATGCATACCAATATATATATATATATATATATATATATATATATATGTATATATGTATGTATGTATTTATGTACAAGACATTAGGTATATTTGTGTAAGCTCGCATTCACCTATATATAATATAAGAATAGTAATGTAAAGCAAATCATATTATGGACTGAATTATACTTAATAGAGGATTAGTAAGACAAACAAACTTTAACACACAAAAACCAACTATCATGATGTTAGGGACTTAGGGAGCTAGAGTTGGACATCGGGGGTTAGTTCGGGGTCGTCTTGGAGCCATGAGAAAGCGTATCATCATTGATTTGAGGTACAAAAAACCAGCTAAGAAATGTATAGTAATTCAATGAGCTTCATATTTTATTGCTATTGCATTATCTTACTTTTTTGGAATTCTGACTCCAATATGAGTGTCCGAGGGCCAAATGAGTCAGAAAGGTGTCTCTGATGAGTGATTGTCGTCTAGCTACCAGAGCCATGGCCTTTATTCGATGGATTGTTTGGTTAAGATGAGATAAGCTTTATCCGGGGCATCATTAATATCCCTCATTTGCGATGGTCTAGGTACAACGGGTGCTGCCCGTCCGAGGACCCGAGTCTACTTGAAGTTGTTGTGACTCCATGACCATGACCTTATGGTACCCGTACTCGGTGGTCTTGAAACTTGTTGGGCACCTCTCTATTGCTTCTTTTGATATTCATTTCTCGTTGTACTTTCATTACTAAGTCTTATTATCATGCATTTCTTATAACTTTCTTTCTATCTGTATGAAATTTAGACTATTTTATTTATTTTAAAGTATTGTTTAGATTTATTCGCTTTTACTTACTGGACTAGTCATCCTTGTGTTTGACTGAGTGTAGATCCGCAGTCAAGCAAGGACAAAGCGCCGATACTAAGTGATCAACTTTAAGGACATTAGAGCGGCCCTCCCTTACTCACTTTTGTAGGTTTTTGGCTTTATGTATTACATATATATGTTATTTTTGTGACACTAGGGATACTTTGATCGGTTGAGAGATACTTAGGACTTGTATATTACTTTTGCACACTCTTTACACTACTCACTTGATCTATAGGTTTGATATATATACAAGGTTTCACATTTAGGTTGTCTAACTCCTTTACTTTATTGTTGAGTTATTTTAATTATTAATTGCTTTTGCTAACTTGTAAAGCTTTAGAAATACTAGTAGCTCAACTTTAAATTATAATTTACTTATATGGATGGATCAAAAGGCTGACTAGGCCTGCATTGACCTTGTAAGTTGGCTCGAGGGTGCACGTGGGCTTAGGTCGGGCGAGGCTCAATTTGTAGGTAACTGGGGCTGTCACATGGGCTGAGCTAAAAGAACCAACAGAGCCTAGTAAGAGAAGAACCACGCTCAAATATTAAACATGCAAGTATTACATATAAAGCAAAATAAAGCTAACATGCATTTAAAATCAAGATAGCTTTGATAATTTGTAGCATGGAATCAATTTCCATAAAGAGTAAGCATTTCATATTCTATAAAGCAATTAAAGCAGTGATAGGGAATTTCAAGAGTTGCAAAGCATTAGAAAATTAAGTTATTCATGCAAATGGGGTTACAAAAAAATACATAGAAACTAATAGATATAAATGCAAGTTCATTATGACATTTTGTCACAACCTCCCCTTGTTGACTATTCATCAAAGTATAAGAAATATTCATGGGTGACTTGATTCCGTCGTATGTCCATGGCTCCTCAAGATGCTTGGGTGACTTAGTTCCATCGTGCATCCATGACTCCCCAAGAGGCCCTTGCAAAATTCGGCGACTAGGTTCCACCGCGTTACTACAACACCCTAAAAGGCCTTTAAGCATGTAAGGTGATTTAGTTCCACCATATGACTATAGATCCCCAAGAGGCCTTACATGAAGTCAAACAAGGTAGGCAATAATCTCATCCTAAGTTCTTTCATTAAAATCGTGATTATAAATATACTAGTAGAAAGCCACATTTAATAGATGGGCACAGCTCCCCATTTACCTCGACTCGCCGAACTAGACTCTCTCAGTCCTTGTGCGCTCAAAGTCCTTTGTGAAATTCCTTGTGTATTTAGACATTTAAAATATCACATTAACACGAAAAATCGATTATATAAAAAACATTTCTCCTTTTAGTTACTTTAGTTTCTACTAATGTGGACCTTGTGGGTCCCATGTTGCCTAGTGCTATGTCTTTGGGTGTGGGGCCCATTCGTTGAGTCTCCAGAGGCGCTGGTGCATGCCCGCTTTTTTTAAAAAAATCTAAATTTTTAAATAAATAAAAAAAGGCTAGAAGTGCAGGGGCCAAACAAGCCCTTAGTTTGAATTCAGGGACTGTCTGGCCCTTAGTTAAGATGCAGGTGTTGTTAACCCCCTGGATGGTCTATGTGCCAATGGGCCCCTTAGAAATGGGCCATGGCCCCCTGGTACGTGCGTAGGGCTGGCAAAATGTGCCCGGTCCCGTTTTGCCCGCTTTGTCCGATCCCGTTTTAAACGGGACCGGGCAATTCTTTTTTGACAAACATACGGGTCTGGGCAATATTTTTTGTCCGTTTAAAAATACGGGACCAGGTCTGGGCAAAAATTAAAAAAAAACGGGTACCCGTTTGTGATTAATTTGAAGGGTATATTTGTAATTTCACTGTGAAATTTGTAAAAAGTAAAAACCCTACTTCTCCACGTTCTCCTCGGACTCACCATCTATTCTCTCAATCTCTCTCACTCTCACGCTCCGGCTGCGCGGGCCGCGGCTGATCTCTCAAGCTCTCACGCTCTCACGCTCTCATGCTCTCACGCGGCTGATCTCTCAGACTCTCACTCTTTCATAGTTTCACGCCTCACCGTCTCAATCTCTCTCCGTCTCGACTCTCAATCTCTCTCACGCCGCGGTCTCACCATCTCCTCTCACGCCGTCTCACCATCTGCTCCATCTCGCCGTCTCCACCGTCTGCCTCTCCCTCCAGAACAATCCGCCGTCGCCACCATCTCGGTGTCTCGCGCTCGCCAGCCGCCGCTCTAGCCAGCCGCCGCTCTCTCCGTCTCGTGCTCGCTGGGTCCCCACCATCTCGGATCTCGCTCTCCCTTCGCTCTCGCGCAGCTCGCGCTCGCCGGTCGCCATCGCGGCACCGCTCAGTGCAGGCCTCTCTCCTCCAAGCAGCCCGGCTTCTCGCCGCTCGAATGGTGATGCATTGTGTTGTCTTGCTCTATACTTTGTGATAGCCACCTATCCGCGAGTGAAACTTGGGTAATTCCTCCAAAGATTCCGCCCTATCACGGTCTCTCCTTTCGCTTCTTCACGATTTTAGTGTAGGACTTTAATGTGATTCTCATAAATTATGGGTTTTTAGTACTACTTTGAGGGGAGGTATGATCTCGGTTCGCTTTATCAAGCTAGTGAAGCAAGCGTGTCTCTATGTGCATCTTAGGATTGGACCTTATGTTTGTGCGAAATGGAACTTTGGGTAATTCAAAGAATTATAGTTAATTATGATTCTTATTCATTGCAAAATTTATATTTGTTTTGGATGCTAAGAGATTCGTGTTTAACGCGGTATTAGGGGTTTCCGGTTTGGCTCAAATATGTTCCCGGATTCGATTTCGGATCGATAATGAGCCTTTCAAGGTGGGCAACTTGATTTGTATTCTTGTTTTCTTTTTTTTGAAGTTAAAAGAGGGATGTTAATTTTGAGTTATGGTTTTTGGAGAAATGTACGTTAGGTCGCTATGAAAAAATTTACTCGAAAGATTGTGGATATGATGAAAGCGTAAGAGTCATTTGAATCTCGGGGAGGTCCAATTATTCTTGCACGGTAAATTAGGCGATCGGATTTCAATTTAGTCGTCTCGAATTGCATTTGATATTCATCTTATAAGGATGAACAATCTTGTTAAGATTTTGATGCATACAAATTTTTAACTTGTTATTATATCAGATAGAGAATGAGTATGGACCCATGGAATATGAAATTGGTACTTGTGTAAAGTACCACATACCTTCACCTTCCCTTTAAGCAAAAAAACATGCATCATTTGTGATGTTTATATTGGAAATTAAAAAATTGTGATATTATGTATTTATTTTTTGGTAATTGGTGACTTGTAGTTGTAGACTTGTAGTTCTAGTTGAGGGGTTTTTTTTAAGATAATTGATAAATAAAATATTTAATCATATTAAAAAAAAAACGGGCAAAACGGGTCCCGTATGTTTTACAAACATACGGACCGGACAAAAAAATAGTGCCCGTTTTGAAAACGGGACCGGGACCGGGCACCAAATTTAATCATTTTCAAAATGGGTGTCCAGTCCCGTTTTTGTACGTTCCCGTATTTTTGCCAGCCCTATACGTGCGCACGAGAGGGGGGAGCATTTGCTCCCCTCATCCTCACCCTCTTGGGCGTTCTGCCCGAGAGTTGTTGGGTGGTCTTTTTGGGGTGGGGCTCCACCAGGAGGCCTCTCCTTTCTCCTGCAGCGGCGCATCGGCTGCAGCGGTAGTGGCGCTGCCACCCCTCACGGACAACGATGAGTTGGCCGACACTGATTTGTGGTGTGTTTTTTCATGCCGAAATACTTCGATCTTCTCAAAAGGTGCTCCAATTTCGATTGGGATTCTTAAAACACAATCCTTCCTTTAGTTGGTGGTTGTAATCCAAGATACACCAGTAATGATTATTAAGACATTAAAAATGTGATTTCCACCATTAATGAATGCTAGGAAAAATAAAGGCTTACCTATTGCGTTCTTTTGAGTACACATGCTCCTTTTCCTTTCCAATCCTCTAGAAGATCTTCCTCTAACTCCCTTGAATGATTTGTGTTAAGAGAATTATTGTATTAGAGTGGCTTACTAGATTATAACAAGTTAATATATTTAAGGTTTCTAAAGTTTTCTTTTAACCGAATCAAATTACTACTTTACCCTTAACGGGTATTTGGGCCCAACCTCACATTTATTTTAATTATAGCCCTTTAATTTGGTCTTGAGGTTATAAATATTATAGTACAAACATTTTAACACGTGACAAACACATTTAACATGAAAATTCACCAAATTGCCCCTGATGCGGGTATTTTAGAATTTTTGGGTCGTCACACTAGTCTAAGCCCTAGGTACTCCCTCTGACACGTTATGCATACAATTGGAGTGAGTTGGTTTAGGTTTGTTGCATGCTTTTTAAGACTCCAGCAAGGAACCCTTTTGCGACTTATTTTGTAATGTTTCATCATTTTCTTTATAGATGCAAGTGGGGGCAGAGAATCCTTGTGGGGGATGAGGAATCCCCGCAAAGGAAGCGGGTACGGAAAATTTAAATAGGGACGAAGGCTGGGATGGGGAGAAAATCGCATACCCACACAAGTAAGCGTAAGTGGATGAGTAAGAAAATATATCTGCGGGTATCTCCATTGGAGGATATCTACGGGGATCCCCATGTATTACTTATATATATATACGTAGGTAAGCGTAAGTGGATGAGTAAGAAAATATATCTGCAGGTATCTCTATTGGAGGAGATCTACGGGGATCCCCATGTATTACTTATATATATATACAAATATGGGTACTACTACCATGAGAACCATAAAAACACCTCATGTCATGGGTACACTTTTTACAACCATTGGATTTTAATCTAACATATTATTCTATGAGTCATAAATGCACAAACATTTACTGCACAACACATTTTGTGGGGTTTCCATGGCATAGGTATATATTTGGGCTACATTGTAGAATTTTCCTATATATATGCATATTATATGATATATTATAGATAGGTATATACTATATTTATACATTCATATTCCATGATTTCTACCTCAAAACACTAGTGATACGCATAACAAACAAACTCTAATAATATTTATAATATTTACTTATTTAGTTAAATAAAAATTAATTCTTATTACGAAACTACATTAATTATATATATGTATATTGAATTGTTTGCAAATGTATTTGCATTTTACAAATTTAGAATCAAATGAAAAAACTGCAAAACCTTATTGTACAAACTATCAAACTACATTAACTACTATATGCCTATGCTAGCAATAGACATATGTATATTGTGCTTATAAATACTATTTAGAAATACCAATACACATATACTTTTTGAGAAAAACTAAGCGGGGAGAAATATTTCCTCATGATGAATCCTCTTGTAGATCCCTAATGGAGAATTAAATGGGAAAAATATTTTCTCTATGTAGATTCCACATCCCCGCGGGAATTAGACGGGTACAGAGACGAGGATGAAAATTCATCCTCATAATGAGATGGGTACGAAAATGAGTGAATGAATTCTTAAGTGGGGATGGAATGAAGATGAGGTCCTCATCCCGTACCCTCTTCATTTGCTTCTCTAATTTTCTTTCAAACCTAATTGCATGGTACATAGGTTTTTCATGCTTTTGTAAAAAGTCAGCTTTTCAATGACTACGAAATTCTTGAATTCTGGTTCAAAAGAGCTTCTTTTTTTGGAAATCTAAAAGCATATTTAGATTCCTTGCAGAATTATGCTAAATCTAAAATATTAGATGTGATGGACTCGCACCCGATGTGAACACATTGCTAAGCTCTGTCACTTCACACCAAATTTATCGATGATGGCCTAGACACCACTTGATTACTTGCACCTTTTATGAAATACCTAACTTAGTTAATTTTTTTTCTATAAAATAATTAATTGATTTATTTAGTAAGTTAGTCACTTTAGGGGTTTTCCCAATTATTTATCAAGTTAAATGGTTAATTTATCCGCGAAAGTCTAAAAATGAATGAAAAGCAAATGAAAGTAAAACGATTTTATTTATATATCAATCTACAGGGTGGAAACTCTACAAAAGGCTACCATTATACAAAAGAGGCGAACAAGTGCAAACAGTCTATATATATCTTTATGTATACTAATTCCCCTAAACCCATCAAAAATATAAATATATACATACTGAAGGTCAAACGCGGAAGCTGAAGATGAAGGGGTCTCAGATGGAGTCACCTAGAGCCTAAAAATAAGACAAGTTTCAGGGAGTAAATGCAAAGACTACCACACAATATTGAATAAGCCAATAAAAGTGACTGTAGCACAGGAAACTAAGGAAATAAGAAGGAAAGTCGTGCATGAATATAAGTCACTACCAGTCAATGAAAAATAAACTTCGAGTGAAACAAAGTAAACAATGGCTAAGCTCAACTACAACTATCGAGCGAGACATCAACAGCTAAATCACGTCGAATCGTACTCCTTAATGCCCCTTGACGCTAGTGGATATATTCCACAAGTCGTCAACAAGTCAGTTATATGTCACGTCAGTCATACCATACAAACATAAATACGCAACTAAAAATAGAATAAAGAACCCATGTGACGCCCCCCCCCCCCCCCCCCCCCCCCCCCCCCCCCCCCCCCCCCCAAAGTGACGTATGCAATGGGAAAACATGAACAAAACGAATTTTTTGAAGCTTTCTTATGAGTTTACTTCCTCAAACACACGCAAATACCGCTTCGAAACATTCTCGCCTGCCTCAAAACAAGTACTGTAATGACTGACGTCCTTGAGTAGGTAATAAGAGTTAATTTGAATACTAATTAATATGGATTAGACTCATGATTAAGCTCGACTTGTCTCCATTAACGTGTATGTATGCTTGATGTAATCTATTGTGTTTATTATGGTGTGAAAACCAATAAAAAATTCTATAGGTAATTAATACATAATAATGTAAAACCTATAGTTGAAAAATAAATAGTTAAATAAATATTTGGTAGACCAATTCACACGCATGGGTCGTAGGTATCACGTATGGATCTTAGGGCATGCTTGAGTGTGCTACTCGTTGGCGTGTATGAATAATTTATAGGCGCAAAAATTTATACATTGGTGTTTTATATATTTATATATAATTTATATAAATATATATATATATGGGTAGCGAGGATTCATCTCGAGATATGTGTACCGAGGATCTTGAGAACGTGAATAGTTCAAGTGAGGGGTGCACACGGATGGGATCCAATCCAATTAGGATCAATCCATAATCCGATCCAATTATTGGGGATTGAGAAATTGCAATCTAGTCCAGTCAATTTATTTTGCTAATCTGACATGATCCAATTTACTAAACGTGGACCGGAATGGATCAAGTTATGCGGATTGATAATTATAAAATTAATATTTTAAATTAAGACTTAAGCAAATCCTTATGAGTAAAAAAGACATTTATGGTTGTCAAAACATCTCTAGTAAGATAGGTAAGATATCACTTGCCAAAAATCAATTTAGGGAAGTCATTGGTTCGACTCATACTAAAATAAAAATAAATAAATTATGATTTGTAAGAAAAATGTTGGATACTTAGTTTAATTCAAACATATTAGTTTTTGTTGTAAATTGGATGACCCTTTAACCAAGCTTATGAATGATCATATTGTCAAGCATGACTCTCACATTGAATTGTAACATCAAGCATGACTTCTACATTGAATGTAACTTGTATTTAACTCCAATGTATAATCACTTATCCATGTATTGTCATGTAACTTGTAATCCTCTCCAATGTACATCAACTCTTCCATGTATTGTCTATGTTGCTTGTCATGTGTTGTATGACTTGTGGTGTATGTATAACTTGTACACATTGTATAAGTACAATTATCATCATCACCAAATGATCTATATAAAGGGTATTAACCCCATTGTAATTCACACACCAAGTTGGATGAAAACTTCTCGTTCCAACTATCTCATTTCCTCTCTTCTCCTTTGTAGTAGTAGTTTGTAATAGTAGAAGTTCTTAGTCTTCTATTTTTCTTTTCTAGTTCTTAACAAGTTCCAACTTAATTTACAACACGTTATCAGCACGAGTTTACTCTAGCATTAAGGAGATCTTGAAGTTCAGGAATGCATGTTACGGAGACAAAGTTAGAAGGTATAACTTTTGTTATTTAAATAAGTTCAATTTATTTATATATTATCATGGTTGTTTCCTTTTATTACATGCATCACTTCTATATGCATACTTTATTCATATACTAAACATTATAACGTCACCGATTGCGAAAGTATGCTCTATAGTTGCGTCTTGTACGATCTTCTACATCAGAAATCAAAAGTCAATATGTGACAGAACTAGTTTTCTCTTAAAACTACAAACGATTAGTTATTGTTCTATTCTTGATTTTATAATACAAATAATGTTATAAGTTTGAGTTGACAGTGGGTAAGCCTAATCCCCGGTAAAGCTAAACATTGAAAGGGAGACGGGTTATCCCGTTCGAGGAGGTATGGTATTAAGTAGACTATGTCTCGCCACCCAATCTGGAGGTTGTCCCACCAACTCATACGAATAATATATTTTGTTTATTAATGAATCAAGTTGTGAACATATATTTACTCATGTGTTATGTTTTTACATATGTTTTTACATAAAAAGGGAAAAACTATTTTATATTAAATTTATTTTCAAAATATTATTCAACCATAGTTGAACTTGTTGCCTTATTATGTTACCGACAAGAATTACTTGTCATGACAATTAGATACTACGATTTGTGAATAAAGCATATATGCAAAACTGTGTGTTATACGTAATCATTCGCCAATTTCTCTTTAGAGATTTGAAAAGTGAATATTTCACTTTATATATCTTTTCACCTTATGGAGTTATATATATACATATCAAAATAGTAATGTTCCAAAAGCTCAAAATGAGTGGCCTGATCTCATGCTACAAAATTTAATCACTCAAATATTAATTTTAATTTCACAATTTTAATTATCTCTATGTTGAGGCTATGTGGAAATACGACTGATGAGACAATAAAAATAAGGTCACGTGACCCGCCTCGATTTATTACTGCAACAAATATCGAGTGCGCACATCAATCCAATAAATATTAAGGATTGATTTATTGTCTCATGGTAGCTGAGTAAAATAATGAGATATTATTAATATAATATCGCTCCCGTCCAATTAGTTCACCTTCAAATTAAGAAGCATATGTTGCATATAATGATCATGATCGAAATAATAAATTTATGGACGTGGAAAATGTGAAAATATCAGGTAAAGGTAGTATTGACAATTTCACCAAAAGTTGGAACAAAAGTGGTGCACCACTACAAAGGGCAAATAATTATCGACAATGAGCGCTCATAATTGTGACATTTTTTTTGTCATATATGAAAGACTATTTTGCATAAATATTTTCATATATATACCCGAATATTTTTGTGACCTTTACCATGCCTTCAAAATCAAAGGCAAAATATTATGAATTTTATCATTGAAAATGGATCGATAAAATAAGCACATCGAGATGTGTTTAAATCGTGACCTAACTATGGACGATGAGTTTATGTCTTATGTATCGTGCTGCATGCATGTACATTATAATATAAAGTGAATATGTTTCGAATTCGAACTTAGCTGAGGCTAATGTTCAGACAATATCTAATATAACAATTTTATTGTTTATGTCTTGTTCAGAAGTAGTCTACTCAAAATAATAAAAAAATTATATATATGATTTAATCCGAGTATAATATTCACGGCTTTAACTTCTGAAATATATATGACACATTAAAACGAATGTCGTTATAAATCAAATGACATTCATAATGTGGAAAGATTTATTTGATTATCCATAATCATCAATAATGTGAAAATATCATAAATTCGCACGTACATCCTTTATCGAATTGGATTTTTTCAGCTAGAGATTATCTCAAGGCAAATCAATAGGAGACGTATATTGATTTACTCTCCATTAATCATATTATAAGATGCCTTGAATCCCTAATGGAAAAATTATTTATACCAAGTTTTGCTAATTGTCACTTTGATGAAACATCTTTCCCACCATTAGGGGGAGATATAAGCCAATTCAAAAGAAATTGACGTGAAATTGCTTGAAACACATCAAATTGCATTAAATTTGTTGTATTATGATCCATGTATAAATTAATACGAACTCGAAGCTCAAATGATCATTCATTAGTAACAAAGTTATGAATCAATTACTTGATGCAAGTACTATATACAAAATAGTGGCAATCATATGCTTAAGCATTAAATGGTTCATATAGAAAAGGATGTCCATGTGCAACAAAATGCACAAAATGTCTCACCATGTGAACATGAGGGGGAGAATCAAAATGAGTTATTGGTTAGCGTATTGCACTCTTTTTCCCTTTGCTATGGTTTTATCCCACTAGGTTTTCTTTGCAAAGGTTTTTAATGAGGCAATTCTAACAATATTAAAACTCTTTATCAAGGTTGATTAGTGTATTGCACCATTTTCCTTTCGCTATTGGTTTGATCCCATTGGATTTGCCTAGCAAGTTTTTTAAAGAGGTAATCCTAACATTATTATACTCCGTATAAAAGATTTATGAGAGCAATGTACTTTTTTTTTCCTATACTACATTTTTTTCCCACAGGGTTTTTCTAGTAAAGGTTTTAATGAGGCATATATATTCTCACAAAGTGTATCAATGTGTTGCACTCTTATTTTTTGTCCCACTAGGTTTTCCTAGCAAGGTTTTTAATGAAGCAATCAATAATATTATACTGCAAATCAAGATTGACAAGAACATTGTACTCTTTTTCCTGTACTAGATTTTTTCCCATAGGGTTTTTCTTGTACAGATTTTAATGAGGCATATTCTCTCAGCAAGTGTCATCCAAGGGGGAGTGTTGTAAATTGGATGACCCTTTAACCAAGCTTATGAATGATCACATTGTCAAGCATGACTCTCACATTGAATTGTAACATCAAGCATGACTTCTACATTGAATGTAACTTGTACACTCTACATAACTTGTATTCAACTCCAATATATAATCACTTATCCATGTATTTTCATGTAACTTGTAATCATCTCCAATGTACACCAACTCTTCCATGTATTGTCTATGTTGTTTTGTGATGTGTTGTGTGACTTGTGGTGTATGTATAACTTGTACACATTGTATAAGTACAATTATCATCATCACCAAATGACATATATAAAGGGTGCTAACCCCATTGTAATTCACACACAAAGTTGAATGAAAAATTCTCATTCCAATTATCTCATTTCTTATCTTCTCCTTTGTAGTAGTAGAAGTTCTTAATCTTCTATTTTCCTTCTCTAGTTCTTAGCAAGTTCCAACTTAATTTACAACAGTTTTAACATTTTCTAAATTTATTTAACTAGACAGCTTAAAATGTGTACCTGAATATAAGATAATTAGCTTAAGTTGCGAATATTTAAATTTGGAAGTGTATATGAATAAATAGTAGATAAATTAGTGGTATAGAAACGTTAGCACCATCTAAATATAATTCAAGATTTCAAGAGTTTATGTGTATATATAATGTAATTTTTAAAAATGCTAATCGGACCAGATTACGGATTGGATTCACGGATTGAAGTGTGCAATCCGCTATTCAATCCAATCCAATTCAATCCATTCCATGCGGATTGTAACTTTTGCAATTCAATCTAATTTAACAAATTCAAATTATGAACCAAATAGAACTAATGATGTGTTCGGTTGGGTTGATAGGGTTGTCTTGATTGGGTCAGATTAGCAAGCATTGTATTACATGACTATGGATTAGAGTTAATCCGAAGTTGGAGACTTATTCGGTTGGCATGATATGGTTTTAAGTGATTAAAAGAAAATGTCATTTTTACCCCTTCCCACATAAAAATGCTTTGAAATAAGTGGTTTTGTATTGAGTAAGTGAAGGGCATTTTTGTCCTTACACATATTGGAAGAGATTGGATAAGCTAGCGATGGGGTGAGAGTCTACTTCGTTTAGTCCAAAGTTTGTATGATAAATTAATTCAATGACATTATCTAATCATGCGAACCGAACAACGGATTACATCTAATCCAACTGATTACTTAAGCAGTCATGCGAACCGAACACATCATACACTACAAGAAAAAAAGTAAACAGCACCACACTAATCTGTTGTTGAATTGGTACAGATTTGTTGTTGAGGGACTCAACAACGGATCAGAGGTGTTGCTAAACGCTTTGTCGCAAATTGAAGTTAGCGACATATTTTGGTTCTGTTGCTGTTCAGCAACAAATTTGTGACAGAAATATGTTGCTGAACAGCAACAAAAAAAAATATGTTGCGGATTGAAAAAGGAGGTTCTGTTGTAAATCAGTTGCAAAACAGCTACAAATCAACATCAGATACCTTTTTGTTGATCGTGCAAATCGAATGAGACTTGGTCTGCATGTCTTGATTTGGAATGGTAATTTTTTTAAAAAATTACAGTTCACTGTAAATATTAAATGGAATTCCTACAGCAGTAAAATCTGAAAAAAAAAATAATTTTTCCTGCTACAATTTAAACTAAAATTGAAAAATTGTTTGTATATTATCAAAATTTGACAAAAAATATCTACAAAATGTGGAGATTAACATTTCATAATTAACTAGTAGTATACTATATACTACTAGATGAACATTATCCAACAAAATACAAAATAATACACAAATTAAGATAAATTAATTTACATATATATCTACAATGTCAATCTCACACCCTTACCCAATTGTGTCACCGATACAAGATATACACTATACAATTTCTGATGCTAGGAGTGCGTGTCCCATCCAAATCCTGAAAAATGAAAAGGAATAACTTGAACAATATTTGAAATGCAATCAAAATATTCAAACGCAAATGAAAAATCCTAAAAGTAAGCCTTGCTCATCCACCTCATACATAAAAGATCGTCCATAGTGACACACACAAGTAAATAGAGTAGATAGGCGTTTTGGATGCTTTTAGAGAACATCGTTACGTTGTGGCTTGTGTGAAGTTTGTTAGGCTCTCGCTTTGCTTACTATCATGGATACAATTAAGGGTCTACTAATCAATATGTGGGCACATTGACATATATATGGCTAGAGAATGATAAAAACAGGTTCTTAAATTAATGGATGGTTGGTTTGATAGAAGGAAGATAATTTGATGTAAAGGCACATGGGGCATAGTGCATGCATTTTAGGAATGCATGTCTGCATACATGTATAGAACACGTAGATATGCTAATTATAATGTGATAGTCGCTCTGTACCATCTTTATTACTTTAGTTCTACTATAGGGTAACGATAATAAGAATTGTATGAATTTATAGTTAAAGTGAGAACAACATTAATTTAAAATTCGTGTTCATATAAGGTCTATAATAGTTAAGTCGTTTAATTTTTTCTATACATGTTCATTTTACTTATTTTGCCATTGCATTAAATAGGAAATTAATGCATGTGGTTTTATAATCCATTATGATAATTAATGTAAATTGAGTTGTTGATTTGTTGTTGTTTAACAACATATGATTGAGTTGTTGATTTGTTGCTGTTTAGCAACAAAATGTTGCATTGTCGCTACTTTCGAAGGCGTATAAGATCTCGTTGATATGTAAAATCAAACCATAGATATATAAATTTCGGTAGTCATATAAAATCAAAGTCAACAAAAATAGCAAAATAGATTTTCAAGAAAATGCAAACCGCAGATGATACCCGAAACTCAGTCAAGGAGGAGTTAAGGCGACCAGCGGCTGCGGAGGAGTCAGGCCGAGCAGCGGCGGCGGCGAAGGTGGCCCCAACCAGCGGCGGCGGAAGATTGCGGAGGCGACTAGGGGCGGGTGGCGGCGGGGCGGGTTACGAGCAGCGGCTGCATAGGGACCGAGCAGCGGTGGCGCGGGGTCCTCCCAACAAAGACAAAGGGTCCGAGCAGCGGCGGCGCAAGGTCCAAGCAGCGGCAGCTGGTGCACGCAGAGGCGACCAGCGACGGTGTGGCGACGGCTAGCCTCGGCTTGGCGAATCCCGGCGTCACGGGGAGCTGCAGATCTGGAGATGGGGGAAGCAACGGCGGCAGATTTAGAGAAGGGGGAAGCAGCGGCGACGAATAGCGCGACGGTGGTGGCGCGCCTCGTGGTCGATCGGGCAGGCGTCCTTGAGCGCGGTGACGGTGCGGCGACGGCTCACGGACTGAGCGGCGATGTTGGTGGCGGCAATGACGACGGCGACGGTGGTGGCGGCGGGTCTCCGGCGACGGTGCGGCGGTAAATGATTTTGCAGGGAGTAACGATCGAAATGGGTTTGCAGGGAGGAAGAGGAGAGAAAATGGTTTGTTAAAACCATTTAGAAATTAGTAACAAATCTGCAACATATTAGTCTGTTGCTGATTTTTTGTTGCTATTTTGTTGCTAATCAGCAACAGATCAAAATCATTTGCTGATCAACTTATGTGGCATTTGTTGCTGTGTTGTTGCTGATCAGCAATAGATCAAAATATGTTGCTGATCAGCCTACGTGGACACTGACAGTCTGTTGCTAATTTGACTTTGTTCAGCGACAGATCAACAACAAACTATATGTATATAATGCATTTGACTTGCATTTGCATTATATTTCGTCACTCCCACATGCCGCCACCACCGTCGCCATCGTCGTGCCGCCACCACCACAATCGTCGCTCAGTCCGTCATCCGCGACCGCGAGTCGCAGCCACCACCGTCGACGCTCGGTCCATTGGGTGGGCTCATACAGGGTTTATTTTTAAAATCCTTTTAAAGTAATATTAGCTGTGAGACCTCGACAAAAAAAATTAAGACAAACTTGGAGATTTGGTAAGGCTAATTAATTAAGACAACTTCGACAAAAAAAAAATATCAAGACAAAGTTAATTAGAGGGAAATTAGCTTTATTTGAAAATTAATTGATTGGAGAAGAAATAATTATATATGCGTTAAAAAACTTTAAAATTCACGATTTAATCAAAATCATGATTTTTAAACTTTATTAAAGGGAAACACATTGTTTCCCGCTTTGCACATATTACTTTTGCTGGCTATATAAAATAAAATCTCATTCATATCAAAACTAAAACAAAAAAAAAAAACAAAAATTTCTTCGAGTGCTATTGGAATTCGCACAAACGCGTAATAAGATGAAGTCAATATATCAATTTAAATTGAAAGATATCTTCAAATTAATTCAAACTATACACTATATATATATATTTATGAGAATTGAAACTGCTATACTTACCTCTAGCCGCAGCAACAATACTAATGATCATGAAGATATTTAAAAGGAAACATCACAACAAAACGTCTTCCGGATCCTTTAAGCCTGAAAGTTGCCATGTATATGCGTGATGATATGATATATACGTGCAGCATGGTACTTTTGATAACCACTCTATTTCTTCGTTAATTACTAATTAATTAATGGAATCTATATATATTTTGTATAAATGTTAGAAATACATATATGTAAGATAATTAAGTGGACATCATGTTTTAATTAGTTCTCTGCGTTGCATTGACTTAACGCTATCTAATTAAAAATGAGTAAGTCTCACAGCTAAGATTACCTTGAATACTCCTAAAAAAAGATTAACTTAAATATGATATATACGTTCATTCTATTACATAAGAAAGGTAATTTCTAAAATCAAATTAATAATCATTTCTTGACTTAAATAAAGTAATCTTTTTTGAAGAAGTTTGATATGACTGATTGATTGAGACAAAATTAATATCTCTCAAAATACCTTGAAGTTAAAGGGTGTCAATTTTTTTGTTTGGCTCATTGGCTCGATTTATCCCGCCCAAAAAACATATTTTGAATAGTAATTTTTAAAATTCAAATTGAAACTGGGCAAGACTGTGATATTCGCGCCGGATCTAAACAAGACCCTCTAAGCCTCATACCTAGCCCAGATTTCAAAAGATTTTACTTTTAAATATGTCGTTATACATTGTATAATTTTTTTTAAAAAAACAACAACAAAAATAATAAACTAGATAGCACATATAGAAATGTACTATATGTGAGTTAATTATTTCTTGCGAGTTAATTATTTCTTGGTCACTACATACAATATATATATATTATGGTTGTAAGCGTTAAAATAACTGAGACTTCTTTAATGAATCTCTTAATTAAACTTGTTGCTTCATTTTACCACTCCACTGAGTGACAAGCTTATTTTTGTTCTCTCACATTTGCAAATAAACAAGTCGGATAAAACAATGATTACATTAAGAGTACGTGCAAATTTTAAGGAAAAAATCTTTTATTATGTTATGTCAATTTTTTTTTTTTAATTTTCAAATTTTTTTTAGAAGTTGAAAATTCATGACAATATTTTACTTTGAATAAGAGGCAAATACCGCATAGCGGCGGCGGCGCCTCGCGCTCGATCGTGACGACGATGGTGGAGCGAATACGACGCCGACGGTGGTAGCGGCGAATACGACGGCGACGGTGGTGGCGGCGGATTCTCGGCGACGATGTGGTGGCAAATAGAGTTTGCAAGGACGAGGAAGAGAGCCCCTAGTTTGAAAAAAACCATTTAGAAATTAGTGACATATCAGCATCTGATTTGTTTGTTGCTGATTTGTCGCTGATCAGCGACAGATCAGTGATAGACTATATCTGTTGCTGATTTGTAGCAGATCTGTCACAGATTTAGCTACAGATCAGCGACAAACTAGATTATGTTGCTGATTTGTCGCAGATCTGTCACAAAATGGGCGGGAAATTGATGGTGAGAGAAATCAGCGACATATCAGCAACAAAATACAATTTGTCACAATTTTTGTCACAAATCAGTCACTGATTTGTTGCTCTTTGGTCAACCGAGTCAAACGCTCTATCCGATGCATAACTGTTGCTGATTTGTTGTTGTTTAGCAACATATTCGGTATGTTGCAATGTTTTGATGCTATTCCACATTTTTTTTGTAGTGATAAATGGATTAGATTGAATTGGATTCGCGGATTCACAGATTTCATGAACACTCTACTTCAAGTATAAGTGTTGTATGGTGGTGAGTTGATGACAAATGATCATCTCGAGATGTGTGTCAATACATCTCCATGAAAAAGTTAATGGTGCATGATTAAGCTTAATGGGCAACATCAAATCTTATCGAGATTTGAGCTTGAGATCTTCGTAAAGATCAATGAATTGTATGGGTGCTAGGTGGCAACCATAGAGGGGGTCATGCTGGGTTGAGGAAAACCATAATCTACCTCGATATACACGAAAGGTTTGTTTGTTTGTTAGTTTTAAACCGATAAATCAACCTCGAGATACGTGACACGTATCTCCAAGAAGATCAAGATATATATAAGCAAAGCACAATTAATGTGGATCAGAATGAAACAACGAGGGTTTGGTGTTGTAGAGAAGAGAAAACGTTGAGGAAGGAGGAGAAATTGCAAGAAAAGAGACGACAATTGGAGGGAAATTTGTGGTCTCTAGCTTAGATTGATAAAGGATCTAAATCAACAAAAAATAAGTAAACTAAGCTAAGAGAAGATCAACTCTCTCTCTCTCTCTCTCTCTCTCTCTCTTCAGATTAAGTTTATTGAGTTTTCATCATTTCTCTCCAAGTCTTTTATATAACTTTAAAGTTTCTAGCTAAAAAATGAGGGAGCTTAATGGGTACGTAAACAGTTAAAAATTTTGAGTTTAAGGGTCTATCATGATAAAACTTGAATAAGTTAATTGGGTTCTTTAGAGATTAAATTGAAGTATTATGCTTTTATGGACCCTTGGTTGAAGTTCCTGTAGGTCTTGATTCGAAAGGTCATGATATTATAAGTTTTAATCTCTTAAATTGATGGTAAAAAGTTAGTGATGGTTATCCTTCGATGCAAGACTCATTTTTGGACAGTCTCTGGTAATTTTTGAAGGATCCTTCGGGACTGGGAATAGGTGGTAATGGTGATGGCACAGTTCGGAGAGTTGAAATTCCTTTTCATAATTCTGTTTGCAGTAGCAACCGTATTAGATGATATTGTTGCAGTCGCAACTATTGCAGTTTCAGCAGGATTGAATATATTATTGTTGCAGTTGCAACTATTGTCCGTTGTTCTTGCCATTGAAGTTGCACAACACCTATTGTAACCAACCATATGCCTAACTTTACGAAAATTAAGAAAATGGAGATTGAGTTGTGGGCTTATGACTAAACTCATTCTACACTCATAAGAAGGTACTTGGACTAGTCTAAGACTAAAATTAATATTTTTCAACTTAATTTGTGTAGATTATCTGGTGAACACGCATCGAAGGAGCGAAAGGTCAGTAAAGAAGTAGGAAACAACGATCAAGGTAAGTGAGACTCGTTTATTTGATCAATTATGCTACATTATTTAGTATATCTAGTTCAGGTAGTTTATAAACTGGATTTGGGGGCACTGTACTGTGACATATGATTTTAAATAAAATGTTCGGAAGTAAACTTGACTAGGGTGATCCAAAATAGGTGACAAAAAGGTTAGCTGCAAATGATTTTCACTTCAAAAAAATGGATGCCAATAGCGACGGTTCCCGTCACTGACCCGTTGACGAAAATAGCGACGACCCTCGTTGCTATTTTATAGGCGGGAAAACTCCCACCCAACACTAATTTTTCTCGACCACGTGGCGAAGAGAATGCCAGGTGGCGGAAAACGAGGGGGCCACGTGTGAAAATAGCGACATAATTACCCCGTCGCTATTCCCGTCGCTAATCCAGAAAATAAGATCCAGACCAAAACTCTCTCTCTTCCTCTTTGATTTTCATCGAACGCTCCTCTCCTCTCCTCCTCCTCTCGATCCTCTCCTCTCCCTCACCGTGACCATCTCCCTTACCGTGACTCTCTTCTCTCCTTTCCATCCTCCTTTGCCTCGGCCACCCCTCCGACCCGCGCCACCGAATTAGCCACCACGCCTATTCGCCTCCGTCGTCGCCTCCTCCTCCACCTCATCATCACATCGCCCCGACTTCCATTTCCTTCTTGATTTGGTATTTAGGTTTAATTTTTTTATTTTTTTTTATATATTCTATTTTTTTATAGTTGATTTATTTATATTTTTTATTAAAGTTGATTTATAATATTTTTTTAAAAAAAATTGTATTTTATGTGATATATATTTTGTATTTTTTGTGAAAAATATGGTTTATTGTATTTTATGTTAGAATGAAAATTTGGAATAAATTTTGTAAATCTATGCAAGTTAAATTAAAAAATTTAATGGTTTGATTAAAAACTTGTAATTTTGTATTTTATGTTGGAATAAAATTTTGGAAAATAAAATTTGTATTTCATCTATTTTTAGGTGAATAAAATTTGTTAAATTGATCAAAACAATGCAATAAATTATGTATGTTGATATTTATTATTTATTTATTTTTGTGACAAATAAAATGCATGCTTCTGATTTGAATTTAATTATTTTTTTGATTATTTGTGATTTTTATTGTATGATTTTTTTAGTATTAATATATATGTAGTTCTTTTAAAATGTTTTAGTATTAAATTAGTTGAATTTCAAATATGTCAATTAAACTATTATTTAATTTTTTACACTAATTTTAAAAATTAAATTAAAATCTATTTAACTATAATAAAGAAATTATGTTAAGTCGAAACAATTTTAAGTATAAAGTTAATTAAATGAGACAAACTCATTGGAAAAATTAAACTTCGATTAGGGCCAAAAATAAAAGAGTAGGTATATATTATACTATAAATAAATATAGAGTACTTGAAAGCAATTTAACTATAATAAAGAAATTTGTAATTGGTTGAACAAAGTAATATTTATATAACAACGCTTACATAAGATATATATATATATATAGTATAGGTAAGGAGGATTGATATTCATAAATATATATATATATATATATATATATAAATTATGTTTAGTTGAAATTAAAATAAGTATGAAGTTACAAGTTAAATGAAATATTAATACGGTAAATTGTACTAATAAGAATTTAATAAAATGATGCAAATTTATTAGACAAATTCAATTTCGATTAGGACAAAAATAGAAGAGTATAATATATTATACTATAAATAAATATAGAGTAGTTAAAACTAATTTAACTATAATTAGGAAATTAGAATTGCTGAACCAAATAATATTTATATAACAATGCTTATATACGAGATATATATATATATATATATATATATATATATAAATGAGACAAAATAAAATTATAAACTGCAAATATTGAAGTAAAATTTAAAATTTCAAAGGAAAAACTAAAATTAGGTAAAATTATGCAAAAGTATGTGCATGTATTGTCGTAATGACGAATGCTACGATGTAGACACCGTAGAGCTTCATATAGTGAAGGGTGGATTCGTTCCCGATTACTATTGTTGGACCGCGCATGGAGAGGAAGAAATAGTAAGCGATGAGTATGATGAAGGTGATGCTCCAATGAATGAATATCCGACATCATATCATCATTTAATACACGACATTACGACGCCCCAATTTCGATTGGAATCGTGAAGAGGAACCGACTGAAGCGAAGCATTTCTTTGAAATGATTGATGTGGCGAATCAACCACTTTGCCTGGGTTGCAAGACGATGAATAAACTCTTAGCAATAACACGTTTATTGATGATAAAGTCTAATCATCATATTTCGCGGAGAATTTACATTTAACTCTAACAAACGCTCGCATAAGATAATGCATTACGTCTCTTTGGCGCCTCGTCTCAAACATTTGTACTTCTTGAAAGCTACTGCGAAACACATGCGGTGGTATGCAAAACACGTCAGAGAAGAGGACAATATGCAACATTGCTCTGATTCCTTGGCATGGAACCACTTCAATTAAGTGAACCCTATGTTCAGCTCCGAGGTTCGTAACGTTTGACTTGGCTTATGTACTGATGGGTTTCAACCTTTCTGAATGACCGACAAACTATACTACTCATGACCGGTGATTCTAACACTGTACAACTTGTCTCCCTCGATGTGTATGAAGAAAGAAGTGATGGTCTTAACAGTAATCGTACCTGGGCCAACTAATCCATTGTAAAAAATTGATGTGTTTCTCCAATTGTTAGAGAAAGAACTGCAAGAGTTGTGGTATGCGGAGTGCTTGCCTACGACATATCGATTAAGACAAACTTTCAAATGCACGCTGCACTTATGTGAACAATTAGCAACTTTCCAATGTACAGCATGCTGTCGGGATGGAGCACGCATGGGATGACTGCTTGTCCTTATTGCATGGAAAATACCGACACTTTCTTGTTGAGGCTCAAAGGGAAAACAAGTTGGTTCAATTGTCATCGAAGTTTCTTGTTGCGATATTCGAAGAAGCAGAAAGACAGATAGTAAGTACTAGCCAACCCTTGGGGCTAATATTATTGGTCGTGAAAGATGACAGATAATAAGTATACATACGATGTTTTTTACGTATTTCTTATAAACTTGTTCTAACGCCTCATTTTCAATTTAGTGGATGAAAATTACACCCATCTGACAGAGCTGCCCGAGAGATGACTAGGGCATACAAACATTCCCTGCACAAGGATGGTTATTCTTAAGAGCATGGCATCACATGTGAGATATTTACTGGAATTAATAGAAGGTAAAGTTGTTTAAGTTAATGTTGTTTCATTTACATAAGATTTACAAAAAATATATAATTGAAAAGTATTTATAGATAAATTTAAAATTTTATTACTTTTTGCCTATAGTTGTCATTCAACTTGGAGCCATCGTACGATAGGCATATTGCCACTCGGTACGCTGATTTTATTAGCAAGATGTGCTCCAAAAATAAGAAGCCTGCATATGTATCTACTGAGATCTTTGACCACTATAAGAAGATGCAGCGCACCCCTGATTTTAAGAAGTCAGAACGAACAAGTAATTATCGGAGAGCTGAGATAAGGGGACTCAGTACAGGGATCACAGTTCATATTGGTGGCTCAATATCATTTTTTCGGCATGTAGAGAAGCTGGTAAGTTATATTATAATAAGTTTATATATATAATATACATGTATTTAGTCTCAAACTTAATCCTCTTTAAGTATATGTGTTGTAGGCGGAGAAGTTGGGTCGACCTCCAACTACTTTGGAGTTATGCCTATACTTCCATACAAAAGATCGTGATGGCGTAACTTTCCTTGATTAGAGAGTAAAGAAGATCGTCGTAAGTAAATAGTTTGCTTTTAAGTTTTTATTTAATTAATTAATGATAGCTATTAATGACTTGTAAATGTTTTAAATTCTTAATTTAGATGACGATCTAGTATAGGCAGATGAGCTGACACAGTCGCAGCCTGACACCCCGATCGATGAGACCGAGCTATATTTGTCCATCGTTGAGTGCGACGACAAAGGATAGACATATGGACTAGGGTGGACACCGTCGGGGTCGAAGTGTAGACATGCTACAGCTGGAAGAGATGGAGGAGGAGCTGGAGATGGAGATGGATCTTCTTGGCCTATTTCTTCTCCTAATGAGCTCGTCAAGCTTTTGCAAAGGGACATCCAAGCGATGCAGACACACATTCTTCGGGTTATGCACGATCACATTCTTACCCAATATCAGTTGCGAAAGGTCCAAGGCTAGTTGAATCGGACGGAGGAGGCTCTAATGGAAAGACTTGAGATTTCATTCGCGCCAGCGCCTCCGAAAGATGTTCCAGTTGATGACTCAGAGATCGATGATGATCTCGACGATTGAGTTGACTTCCTTGTATATTTAGCCTTAGGTTGTTCATATCTTGTTTTGTACATTTTCATAATTTTTAATTAACATTTTTGTTGTATTTAACTCATTTTGGTTGATGGACTTTAGTTATTAACTTTAATTTCCCTTCATTTCTTGTTTGTATAGTTATTCTGAATAAATAATATAGTATAGATTAAAATATATTATTTTAATAATAACTTTAAATAAAGTTTTATAAAGAATTTTTTCAATTTAAATATTATTTATAAATAATATTATTTTGAAACATTTCATTTAAAATTTAATTTTAATTGAATTTAACAAATTTCATAAATTTTTTAAATATTTTATGTAATAGTTTTTGCATTTATATAAAAAATATATAATAGTTAAATATTTTAAATATTTACATTTAATTTTGTTTAAAATTTAATAATTTAAAATATTTTTTTTAATATTTAATTTTAAATTTACAAATATTATATTATATTATATATAATAGTTTTTGCATTTTATAAATATTAAATATTTTTAAATATTAAATATTTTTAAATATTAAATATTTTTAAATATTAAATATTATATAAATTATATATAATATCAAACTTTTAAAAATTGTTTTGGCTAATTTAGCGAAGGGGTTAGCGATGGGGTTTTAATGACGGTCCCCCTTCGCTAATAGTCCACATGGCACGGTCAAACGAGTCTCGACCAAAACCACGTGGCACATTTGCAACTGGAAATGGCGACGGGATCCCGTCGCCAAACCTGACACACTATCGCTAAAACATTTAGCGACGATTATGTTAGCGACGGGTTGTCCCGTCGCTTCGCTAATCCCGTCGCTAACACGGGATAGCGACGGGAAACACAATATTAGCGACGGGTTTCCCCGTCGTAATCCAGTATCCTTTTGTAGTGTTTTGCCCTTTATCCCTAGTACTGTTGACTTACCTGAATTTCTCACCATTCATTTATAGTGAACGTGCTACACTTGAATACACCTAGTGGAGCTACGCAAATGATCATGTGAAAGTTGCTTAAGTGGTAGACTTATGTAGAAGAGGGGCATTTTACTTGATTAGTACATTTAGGCATAAAACTTATCAACCCAACATAACCACGAAAATATTTTCAAAAGTAACACATTTCTTGCTACGTCACTGCCACATCACGCGCCATCTCAGTGGTAGGGTTGGTCACTGGAAAACGTGACTTCAAGTCACGTTTTATACCCACTGACAGTCGTGACTTGAAGTCACATTTTCTGTTTAGTGGAAGTCGTGACTTGCAGTCATGACTCCCCTTCAAAGGAAATCGTGACTGCAAGTCACGTTTTCCATTCCAGATGAAAAAAAAAAGATCTAACTTATGATTCCATTCCAGCAGGAAAAAAAAGATGTAACTTATGATCTAATAACTTGGCAGAAAATTAAGAGGATCACAACTAGTAAATCAATGTCTTACCCTAGATGTAACTTATGATCTAACTTATAAGATGATCTTTTAAGAGAATATGACAAAATACAAAACTTCAAATGAACTCAACCTTAGATTTTTTTTACATATATATATTTGGTATTTAATTGGTGCAATTTGTTTTTTTTTTTTGGATTTCAAACTTTATCGCTATTCAATCACTATGTCTTCCATTTCAATGCTTTCAAGGGAATATATAGAGGGGAGAGGAAGATTTTCGTGGTGTGATGGTCTCTCTATACCATAATTATATCTTTCACAATAAATTAATTTAGTTTTTAGGCTAAATCATTGATTAATTAGGTATTTAAGGGTTGACACTTGGGCTTGGCTGAATCTCTATATATTGTGGCCTCAAGTGCAATCAGGTAATTAATTAAGTAATCAATATGGGAATTAAGCAACATTTATGTCATTAAGACTTTGGAGCACGGGTTGTTAAATAAGCCAATGCAATAAGTGTCTATGTTCATCTTTGCCTCCAAGCTATGTAACAAATTCACCCTCTTAAATTAGACTAAATTGACTAACTATGCTTAAGAGAGTATGTACATATATATATATATATATATCTGTATGCTATATATGTAGACAATCTCCACTTCAACTCCACTGCACCTAAGTTAACTGGATTTTCCACTTCACGCTTCAACCACAACTTATATCAAATCTTGTTTTTTCTCTAACTTTAGCTAACATGCAGAAAACAAAGAAAACAAAATAGTACAAGACAATCCTCCATTGTAATTCAAGAACCACAAGAACCCTAAAAAATAAAATCTCCCAAAAATTGATCTTACAGAGTGAGTATTCGGTCGATTGATTGATTGACCTCCTCCGAACCAACAGTGGGGACGATCTGGAGTTGAAGATGGAGAGAAGGTGGAGAGCACAAGTGGAGCCGATCTGGACGTCGTGCAGTGGAGTTGAAGTGAAGATCATCTTGTGCGATCTCTGTTTTGCTTTTGGGTTGAGTGGAAATCGTGACCCGAGGTCACGATTTCACTTAAATGGAAATCGTGACCTCAGGTCACGATTTAAGCAAGTAAAAAAAAATACTTCGGTAGAAATCGTGACTCAAGATCACGATTTCTCTTAATGAAATAACAAAAGTCTAGAACATAACGAAAACGTGACCTTGTGTCATGTTTTTGTTCTATAATGCCACCTTAGGCGCGATGTGGCAGTGACGTGGCGAAAAGTGTGTTAGTTTGGAAAATATTTTGGTGGTGTGTTGGGTTGATAAATTTTATGCCTAAATGTACTAATCAAGCAAAAAATCTTGTGGAAGAGAGTGGCCAATTATGATTACTACATTATCTTTTAAATAAAGTTCACAAGTCATGGAACAATACGAAATATCGAATGACTTGCATCTACCTATATATTATTTATACTATTTCTGATGCACTATTTAGATATACAATTGGAATCATGTTGTTATTAATTTTTCATTGGCTATTAGTAGATAGTTGATCAATATATGAGCATCACTTACTAAGCAAGTTGGAGCTTTGATCAAATTTAGCATGTCAAGTTTAACGAAAGGCGTTTCAACTAAGGAATCGAGAAGACTTAGGAGTCTTAAGTGTTCTCTTTAATGTAATGATCTTTTCCTTGTTGTATATATCGTATTAAAGTATTGTTTGTAATAAATAGGATTGTGACTATTTTGATACCGAGGCAATTTCCGGAGAATTTGTATATATTTTGGATTTATGGAAAAATTTTTAAATTTTGCTGCAGCTTTCATTTTCTTTTCTACTTTCGAGTTATACAAGTTATGTTTATCATGCATTGAAGACATACTTCTATTACTCTAATTAGGTATGACTAGTGTTCCAATGCTTAAGTAGGGTTTCAGGGCGAGGGGATAGAGAATGCTATACGTACTCAACACCCAACTATGTTATCATAAGTCCCTGGTGTCTATTTGAATTTAATTATGTGTGTTTGAGTCACTAAGTTAATCTTTAGGACTTTTAAATTAATTTTAGCCCTAAAACTTACAAACAAACAATCGCTACACATATTAATTGACTTTTTTTCCATTCTCGACAAAGTAGATGATTTGATTTTTGAAAACTAATGATTCTAGGTGTTTGTGCTCTCTCTTAACTTTCCAACGATAGGTAGAAAATTAAAATCCAACTTAAAAGGATGGAGATATGATTGTTTTACGAAAGTCACTCAATTTAGGGGATGCCTATGGGAGGGAGTGCGCTCCCTCAATTGAGAAAGTGCGCTCATTGGTTGAGGAGAGTTGCAGAAACGAAGTTATGCACTCCCAAATCACTAGAAATCATCCGTAAATGGTCTCAATTCATAGCATAACCTCTAACTCGATCAATAAAAATGAATTGTCATACACGCAACCTATTTGTACCAATTTTAGTCTCACAATTCAAACTTCAAGAACATGAATTTTCAATGTTTTCTAATAAGTCAATAATTACACAGTGTTTTATAGCATATTTTAAGGTGATGTTAGATGTAAAGGCTACATTACACTAGGTTTTCTCTTATTTTTATGATTTCGGGTTATATTTAGATTATATGAAGAAATGGAAGAAAATGAAGAAAATAAAGAATTTAGTCAAGTGGAGAAAGTGCACAGTAGATCAAGAGCGAATCAAGTATGAACTAGGAGTCACTGCTAGCAAATCAATACTTAATTAGCTTGGATAGAGAAATCGCCAGTTAAATTGGTGAAAGACATATACATAATTCTACCGATTTGTCTAGCTAATAAGGTTCGATAGATGATTCGATGATGATTCGCTGGGTCGATTTCAAAAATTTTGGGGCAAATGAAGGAATTTCATTTTGGTTGGAGATAAGTCTCCAATTGTGCTACAATTTAGTGTGATTACGATAAATCTCAAGACTTTTCTCACCATTTATACTCTAAAACTTTTCTATTTGTATTTTCATGTTAAATACATGCTATTGAACCTAAAAGAGTCATTTCCCGCAAAAATCCAGTCAAAAAAGCTGGACAAAAGTCCAACGCCTTCCCAGTACCTTCAAATATACGAAAATCGCCAAGGAATCACATAACAAAACATGACCAGATCCGAGGAAACTCACGGGAGACATTGTGTATGAAGCATTACAAAGACCTAGAAGAAACATGGAGCTCAAATTCCAAGTAGAAGCCCATCGCCTTTACCGCACCTTGAGAATGACATGACAACGCTGGACTCGTATTAAGGCAAAAAAAGGGAAAATAAAGTATCGTAGTGCCTCCTCGGCAATGACCAGGGCCATTGAGATCTGTACATATGGCATTGGACAGATAAAAAGATATACAATTCAAGATTTAGTGGATTTCCAAGAATTCTACCATTTAGTTCATTGTATTTTGTTTATAGTTAGGGTTTAGACATTCAAAATAGGAGTATGAGACATCTCTTTTACTTTTGGCTATGTTTTGTTTTTAGATCTAATGATTTACTAGAGTTCTTTATTCACATTAAAGGTATTATTTAGTTTATTTTCATTGCTTTAAATTACTTGTATGAGTAGTAATTACTAAGTACTCTTTGGATTGAGGATTTTTTCACACTTGCGAAATTGAGTTATGAGGTTTTATTTATTGAATTGATAACCTTATTTATTTGATTCTTGTAACATTGATTGCATTGATTATAACTCTAATGATTACAGTTCATTAGATTAATTAAATTCGTCATATGTAGTGGCAAATGAATGTGCGAGTGTAGGAGATCTTTGTTACTGACTTTACTATCACTCAGTAAGGGGGATTATGTTAGGTGACAAATAAAGCATTGTCTATTGGCAATTGATGTGCCGTTCTGCTTTTAGAGTATATTAAGGGCAGTAGTTCATGTTATTTACTACTTAAGGCAAGTGTTTTCATAGAGTAAGGCTGCTAGTCTGTTGAAAATCTGCGGAGCTCTCAGGGTTTAGCGGGTCTAGTTAGTATGTGGTTGTGTCGCATGTTCATACCACTAATCGTGGATAACTGAGTGATTTCACTTAAACTTTTCTATAAGAGTCAAATAGGGAGAAAGATGTTTTTAATGACCAATGACTACTTCAAATGCTTGCAAGGTACGAAACTATTCTAAATGCAGTCTTTCTTTATATTGTTTGAGTTATTATTTTTTTTAACGCATTTTTTTAAGTTATGTTGGGATAGATTGCTAACTAAATTTCTTTTAGGATAAGCCCGTTAGAAAACCCCTTCTATTTCCCCTTCAGTTCATAGCATAGGTATTTCTCATAATCATTATGGGTTCGAACTTTTACTTGCCTAACTACAAATCTATAGTAGTTAAGGAATTCAAGACTATTATTGGTGTCTTCGATGCAGTATCGATGTTTAGCGCCGCTACCGGAGACTGTGCCAAAGGATTTTCTAGGTAAACATAAAAAAGAAGAGAATACGACAAGCCAAAAAGAGAAAGAACTCGCTTTTAAGGAAGCCAACTAACCACAAGAAGGTTTTCAACCCCTCTGTGTAGAATTCCCTACCCAAGCCGGAAAGTTCATACTAAAACTTGGAATTGTCCAAAAAGTACCAATATTTTTTTGAAAAAGATGATGAGAATCCACAAAAATTTCTAGCGGAATTCGAATGGGTTGTAGTAGGTATGAACCTACTACTAGCGAAATTGATCTTGTTAAGTGAAAGGCTTTTCCATTTTGTCTAAAAGGCATTGATCAGGACTGGTTGTTCCACTTATCACCTAGATATATCCACTCTTGGAATGATCTACACCTCAAATTTCAGGAACACTATGTGCCTTTGAGCAAGATCACCTTCATTAAAAGAAAAATTTCAATTATTTACAAGAAGGAAGGATTATTATTCTTTGAGTATTTGGAGATATTCAAAAGACTTTGTCATACTTTCCTATAACAAGGTTTTTCTGAAAAATACTTAGTAGAGAACTTCTATGAAGGACTAACTAATGATGACGATGAGTGGACACATTATGCAATCGAAGCATTTTGAAAGTTACATAATAAAAAACGTAAAGAAACAAAAAATGGCAAAACAATCAAGGTAATACACTGTAACAGGCAACACTTATTGAAGTCGAGCTAGTGTTATTTTGCGAGACGACATGATGGAAAATGAACTATCGAAATTGAAATCAACGATGAAGTAAATTTTGCAAGGATTGGGGAAAGTTCAAGCTTGTGGAATATGTTCATAGGACACACATGTTACAAATGAATGCCTTTCATGTTATAGGGTAAGACATCAAGTCAACGCAGCCGAGCAATTTTTATGATCACCTTGATATCTTAGTCTGTTCAAACTTTCCATGAGTGGCGAGAGAATTTAGGAGGATTAGGGCTACGGTTTCCATTATATTAATAACTAATAAGTCATGCTTAAAAAGCAAAAATCGCCCTACAAAAGAAGGCAACTACTTTCGAAGAGTTTAGAAGTTGTTTGAATCTTATACCAAATAGTGTGATACAAGGTTTAGTAAGATGGCAAGGCAGATCAAGCAAGTTAGATCCAAGAATCAAGAAAATAGGGAAGGAAGGCAAATTATACAACATTAGATTGATGCTAGCAAGATCACTAAGAAATTGAAGGACAAAAGAAATTGAAGCCACCAAACAATTTGAAGGAGGTAAAAGCAGAGATTATGCATGACATAAAAATTAGTACTACACCACTCGAGGTGTTGGGGAATGTCCCTTAGGTCAATTTACAACCATTGTTTATCTTATAATTTTAGTTAATGAAATAGAGGTTTTCGTTTGTTGTTTTATTATAAATGATTGCATGTTTATATTATAATATTATCCATGGGTGTTTGTTGAAATATCCTAAATGTACCTAGAAAGTCATTATACTTGGAACTCTAATGAATTAAAACTAGTATGAATCTTGATTAATGGTCATGTAATGATGAGTCATATAGGGATACACATCGAGATCATAAGTCCTTATTACGGAACTAGACCGACCCGCTATGCGAATAAGCATGGATTAAATTTTAGGTGTTACTCATGATAGTTATATCCTTTAGTCCTTCAACTTGATATTACCATAAGCTTCAATGTTAGGAGCATGATAATTTGACACAATCAAATATTCTCTTTAATTGGACAATTATAAAGATTTTGATTGGTTTCCATGTGAATAATATGTGAACATGTGTAATCGAGATAGAATTTGTCCCTATCATATACTGAGAGATATCAATGGATCCCTCGATATGTTAGAATGTCAAATGGCCAAGTCCAAGTAAATTAATACGATTAATGTCACTTTGATGTTTTTAGTCTACCTAAAGATTGAGACTAGTACGATTGAACATTAAGAGTGACTTTCCATTCCTTCTGTTTAATCTAAAGATATCGCACAACAAAAAGATATGATAAATGTTATTCATTAGGTTGTATCGATTTTGATATTCATGCTACTTGGGTAGTCATAATGCCTTGCTAGAGACCGCTTATGACTTGTGTACTAAAATAGTTTTGGTTCATTACCAATGTCGCATGAACCTATTGGGTCGCACATAAAGAATGACTTTACGCAATCTCAATTAGTCTAGAATAACAAATTTTATATGATAAAATTAATGACATAAAACACTAATGATTTGTTATATGATAACTTATTAATAGGGGTGTATATGTAATTTACTTGAATTGCCTAAATACAATGGTCGTATTACAAATATGTTTTTCAACAGAGCATATCTACACATATAAATAAAGGTTGAAACACTAAAACGAAATAAGATTTTTATTTTTTCCGTTTTCAAGTTCTCTAGATTTTGGGAGAGAAAGAAAAAACTTTTTCAATCTCTTTTAGGGCTCGCACTCCAAATTGTGGTCACCGTTCATGTGAAAATTTTTGATAAAGGACGCGTACTTGAACATTTTGGAAATTGAATGATCAAAGAAGGAAATTAGCGATTAAGGTATGGTTTAATTTTGTAGATTTTGTTTAATAGAACTTATTTTCGATCCAGTTAGGGTTTTTTAAAAATTATTTTGAATTTTTCGATGCGTATGAACCCCAACACCTAAAACGAGGAACTAATGGTTGAACTAATGTGAATAATGCTGTTATTCATCCTCCGTTTCCCCAATATCTTGCAAAACCAAATAAAGAGGAGTAGGAGAAATGAATCATAGATATCCTCAAGGTAATAGAGATCAATGTCATTTTGATGGACGTAGAAGCCAATATTCCTAGGTATGCCAAAGTTTTGAAGGCGTTATGTAGCAACCACTCAAAGTCATATGAATATGAAAAAGTAACTATAAGTGAGGCTGTTTCAATCATCCTTCAAAAGAAACTCCCATCTAAATGTAAAGACCCAAAAATATTTTAGTGCCAATAAAAATTGGTGTTAAACACTTTTCTAAGGCAATGTTAGATTAAGGAGCTTCCACAAAATGTCATGCTTTTATTCGTGTTTAAGTCTCTTAATTATAAAACACTCAGGGAAATAATTATAATGATCCGGTTAGTAGATAAGTCTGTTGTATATCCTATATGAGTCTTAGAAGTTGTAAATGTGGAGGTAGGCTTTGTGATGGCCCCTTTTTCAAAACAGGGGACCACTCGGTCTAATCCCGTCATTAAGCCCTAACCCATGCCTTGTAGGACTTAATAACTTTCTATTCAGTATTTTCTCCTCATTCTCCTCGTTACTTACGATCAACACAATTACTATTCATTTCAAAATCATCAGAGTTAATTAAGAGATTTTTATCATTACCGTAGCTTTCAGAGGAAGACTTAGTAAAAATAGTGGAAGCATTTATAAAACACCTACTGTGGAAATCAGGTAAACATGCGATCATATAAAACCAATAAAAGCAATCCATGATATAATAGGGAAATCTAATCTCTCAAACCAATATACAACCTAAAGTTATACAAAATGACGTAAGTAATAGATACACAAAGTGATTACCTATAAAAGTAACATAAACTATCCTCCGACAGCTCGAAACTAATCGTCGATCTTTTTTTTTCCCTAGTCTGCTATTTGAAATATCTCTACCCATTTTCATAAAAAGGACGGTGAGTATAGTAAAGTAGAAAGTAACACTGAGAGACATTCATCCATATTTCCAAATATACAACAAGTGACTAAAAGCATAACAATAACAAAGAAAGTTGAGCAAGAATCATGTTATAAAACACTTCAGTTAAACATCATGAAACTGACACTCGACTAAGCAATAATGATCTAGGGCTAGTTGACTATGAAATTACATCATATTAACTCTATTCCACTATATAGGGTGTAGATATGCTCCTGATTTCCAATTTTTCATATATGTATATAATTGCCGACAACCCTAGGTCCTATACCTCGTGCATCACTCAAGCTAGTGGTGGATCACGACATCCCCAGAATCTAGTGACCTCTTGTGCCGCTACCATCACTATAAATAATGGTCCTAGATACAAGAATTACTTTCATAACTCTAGAAATGACATAATTTAAGAAATCCAATAAAAGTGAATGCATAACTAATGCACAAAGGAAGTAGATTTTCAATACCATATATCTCCTACCTAATAACATCCTATTCTACTTGACTTAGGTACTTAACAACCAAGAATGACATAACACATGAATAAAAGTCAATGAATACCACTTAAACATAAACCAATCCAAAAATAACAATCTCGTGAAATGAGATGAAAAAATAATGTCATGGCATTAAAATTACAATAGAATCATCAGTACAAATGACTATAAATAAGAAGCATAATGGAAAAGAAATGGAGATAAATATCTCAATCAGTGTACTAACAAACCACCCGATGTCCCTAGGCTAATTCAGCCTCCCAAAACCCTGTATCTCACCAATAACCTATCATAACTCATCCCTAGTTTCCTTAGGTTAATTTGGGTGTTTTAAGACTTATACGAATTATCAAAATTAGATTAAATGTATAAGAAAAACCTTAAATTTTTATTAAAAACTTCGCCACTTTTCAGGTCTTGCCGTTATGGTGGCGCCGTGTATTCTGCACCTACGGTGTCGCCACGACATCAAGCATGTGTTTCTTACTAAGAGTTCAACCTTACATTCTAATAATCCATACACCTCCAATACAACTAAATCAAGCTTGATCATCACCAATATGTCCAAATTTACAAAACACCTACAACTTCAAAATACCAAAACTTTGTCAATTTAAATCTAAATTTTAATTTTCTTGATAGCAAATTTATTGATTTTTTGCAAGGAATTCAAAAACGATATTGGTTTCTAAAACTTAAAGTATCTTCACATCAAAATTTGATAAAAATCAGTTTTATGACTAAAATCTTTATTTTTTACCTACAAACTTCAAATTCGAAATTCAAGGTTCAAGGACTTACTTGATGCTTTAATTAAGTCTGAAAATCAGTGAAAAAGTTTGTCAACTCATTTAAAGGAAAATCTGCATCATTAATACCAATTCATCATGGTATACTAAATTAGTTGTTGTACATTACAAACTAGATCAACTTATTCAATTCCACTAGAATTACTTCACTACTTTGCTAGTCTTCTTCTCCAATCTTCCTCTCCAACACTTTAATTCTTCTCTAAGGTTAGAAATGAAATGGTTTGCATGAACTAACCTATTTAATCTTATATATATTGATAAAGTAGTTTAATAGCTATTGATCTTAATGTATATATGTATCTCAAGACTAATCTAATGGCTTATATCTTGATTTGAACTCCACTAAATCTCTCTTGCTAACACAAATTCCTACTCAATTGGTCTTTTGATGTGTCGACACGTATCTTGAAGAATATCAATGACTAATGTTTTAATTTGTTAACTTAGGTTAAACTTAATATAATACAATTATAGCCATATCAAACTCAACTAACTAAGCAACATCAACTTAAGTTAGTTTACAACATCACTTTCTACTGTAGTTCCATGTTGGCAATCATCTCGAGGTGCATCTTCGCTAACGTCTCGACATCTATATACAAGTAGGAGTGACTTAGTAGTCTACATATATACATCACATTAGGAACACATCACAACAAAACTAACATATACCTCGACCACATTGCCTCGATCAATGCTTTTATCTCGATGTGGGTTACAGTCACGAGTCAATAACACTTACTAGGGAATAATTTATTATTAGTAAATTCTGGGCCATTTAGGCTTATTGTACTTTCTTGCAGATTCGTTTTATCATAGATATGAAAGAGGAACCATTCCTCAACTCTTCTTCAATTCTTTTAGGATGCGATTTGATGAAGATGACACATGCCAAAATAAATGTTGCTAAACATATCTTTAACTATGAAATTTGATGGTGATATTATGAAATTTAATATTCATGATGCCATGAGATATCCTGCTGATGTCTCATCCATGTGTACAATAGATGCGATTGATCCTTTTATACATATTATAGACTATCCTATGGAGGATACATTGCATTCAAATATTCGTCATGGAGTGACTCTCGATAATCTGAAATCCATCTGTTCACTCGACATTGATGTTGAGGATGTCATAATGGAGTTATGATTGTATGAACTTTGTTCTGTAGCCTCTATCCCTGTGGATTTATCTTCTTTTGTTCCCGAACTCGTGTCTTCACTTGAAAAAGTCCCTAAGATCAATTTTAAAAAAACTTCCTGATCACCCGAAGTATGCTTACTTAGGTGAGAATGAAACCTTTACTGTGATCATCTCAAGCAAGTTAACAAAACTAGAAGGGGAGAGCCTAGTGCGCATTTTAAGAGACTACAAAATAGTTATAGGATGTACACTAGTTGACATCAAAGGATTGAATCATTCCATATGTATGCACATAATACATTTAGAGGATGATTGTAAGCCCTCAAGACAAGCCCAAAGGTGATTGAACCCTCTTAGGAAACCTGTTGTGACATACATTTGCTATATCTCATAGTCATAATATGCTACTGTGGCAATTAGAATTCTAATGGATATAAGCATGGCAACAAGATAAGAAGTCTCATCATAATCAACACATTGAATCTGTCTGAAACCTTTTGCTACTAGATGTGTTTTATAAGCATCCATATTGCCATCCATGTTAGTTTTCTTCTTAAAAATCCATTTAGATCCAATGGTTTTACAACTTTCAGGTAAATCAACCAGGTTCAAACTTGATTGCATCTTAAAGTTCATGGCACAAAGCCATTTATCTGCATCAGGGCTAGACACAACCTCCTGATAAGTAGTAGGCTTATTTTGATCCATAAGCAACACATTACTACTATCATTAATAAGAAATCCAAATCTCTCAGTCTGATGTCTTACCCTATCAGACCTATATGGGCTTTATGATTCATATAGAGGTTTAACTAGTTTCAGACTTTGTTAATCTCCCACTAGCGCTTAAATGTTTATTTATGGTTCTTGAACTTTCTTAAGACATACTTTATTCCCATTGTTGTCTTTTGAAATAAACTCCATTTCCATAAAGACATCATTCTGAGCAACAAACAATTTGTTCTCAGTAGGATTATAAAAGTAGTATCCTCTAATTTCTGTAGGATAACCAACAAATACAAACTTGGTAGATTTGGTTGATAACTTTTTTGAGATTTGTCAGCCCCAAATTTTAAAGAAAAATAAAATTGGTCTTTTCCCTAACCACATCTCGTACAGTGTTTTATCACCGCTTTAGAAGGAATATGATTTAGTGTAAACGCAACAATTTGTAAGGCATAACCCTAAGAGGAAATAGAAAGATCTGCATGACTTATCATAGATCAAACCATATCAAATAAATTCCAATTTCTCTTCTCAAAAACACCATTCCATTGTCGCGATGCTAGAGGAGTTAATTGTGAGAGACATTCCCACATCTTCTAAAATGATCATCAAATTCTTAGCTCAAATACTCACCACCTTGATCCAATCAAAGTACTTTAATAGTTTTACCAATTTGATTTTGTACTTTATAATGAAATGATTAAAATATCTAAAAAGATTCACCTTTATGTTTCATGAGATATACGTAACCATATCTGCTGAAATCATTGGTGAAAGTAATGAAGTATTGATAACCACCTCTAGCCATTTTGTTTATAGGACCATATACATCAGTATATGTTAGACTCAATAAATCACTTACCCTTTCATTATGTCTAGTAAAGTGACTCTTTGTCATCTTGCCTAGTAAACAAGATATACATGTGTAATATGACTCAAAATCAAATGAATCTAAAAGTCCATCTTTATCGAGTTTAGAAATGCATTTCTCATTAATGTTGCCGATACGATAATGCCAAAGGTAGGTTTGACTCAAATTATTTGACTTGAATCTCTTTGTATTTATGTTAAGAATAAGAGTTTATGTGGACCTTTTCATGTTTAGAATATAAAAACCATCACACAAATCAATATTCACATAGAAATTGTCTTTATGAGAAATGGAGCATTTATTATTCACAATAATGAAATTAAAACCATCCAAATCCAAACATGAAATTGAAATGATATTTCTACTCAAGGCAAGGACATAATAATAATTATTTAAGACTAAAATAAGTCCACTACGTAAAATCTACTCATAGCATCCTAAAGCCAACTCATCAACCTTTGCTCCATTTCCAACTTGTTGGATGACTTCTCATTTCTTTAGATATCTACTTTTAGTGAGGCTATGTATATTAATAAGAATGTGTGATCCGCATCCAGTATCCAATACCCAAAAATCACTAATAGATAAGTTAACTTCAATAACATAAATACTTAAAGCAGTAGTCGCACTACTTTTCTTTTTCTTTAGATATTCAAGATAGAGCTTGCAATTTCTTAACTAATGACCAGGTGCATGGTAAAAATAACAATTTCCTTATTTTTCCTTTTCTTTCTGGGGCTGTGAAGTAGAAGGAACCTTAGGCTTGACTTGTTCCATAGGCTTTGTGACAGTCACAATACCCTTGGCAACTTTAGGCTTACCTTTGCTATTGCCCTTCATTTTAAGAACACGAGGACTAATTGACGCACCCATAGCTATTTTACCAGAATAAAAGTTCTTCACTGTATTAAACCATTCTTGCCTAGCCTGCTATAAGACATTTCTTTCAGCATCGTAGCCATGTCGTAAGTTTCCTTGTGTTCCATGTCCTTTTGAAGTTCGAGAATCATGGTTGCCAACATAATGCATGCAACATCAGTTGAGTCATTGCCATGGTTAGTATGTGCATCCTTCACGGATCTTAAAGCATTGGTTGGTGGTTCCTCAGAAATAGGATCGTTCAGGACATACAACTTGTGTTCATTGTTAAGAACGATTTTCGAGTTATTGACCAATCAAGAAAGTTTGTCCTATACAACTTATCCTTCTCAAGGATGGATCGCAGTGACAAATGATTAGTGTGATTTGAAAAGGTCATAGATCTGCAATAAAGATTATGCAAAAGTTCATTTTAACATAGAGGGCCATACAACATCCATAGATAAGCCTACTCCAGTTTATGCAATAGATGATGTGGATCCTCTTATTCAGCAGCCTATACTCATAGGCAATAAAGATAAAACTCAAATCACCTTTGAGAGTTATTTGGATAGCATGCCATTCTACAAAGATGGTGCATCCTTCGACGTTGAACTAGAAGCACTCCCAGAGTTAGATTCATTTGAATCGGCACCTAACGTGTGTTATTTAGATCTATCTCATCCCAATACTAAGCTTCTTCCATCACTAGAGAAAGCCCCCCTAATGAAGCTGAAACCATTGCTTGAACACTTATATTATGTGTTTTAGGGTGAGAATGACACCTTACATGTGATCATCTCAACAAAACTTAAGTTGTTGGAAGAAAAAAAGTTTGTTAGGGTACTCCGCATATACAAGCAAGCCATTGGATGGAAAATAGCAGACATCAAGGGCCTTAGCTCCTTTACTTGCATGCATTACATACATGTGAAAGATGGAGCAAAACCAACCAGAAAGGCTTAAAGGAGGCTGAACCCGCCTATGATGGAGGTCGTGAAGAAGGAAATCGTGAAGTTGCTTGATTCTCGGATGATCTATCATATTTCCAATAGTAAATCGGTAAGCCCTGTTTAAGTAGTCCCCAAAAGAGTAGGAGTCACATAAGTCACTAACTCTCAGAGTGAGCTAGTCCCTACCCTCTAACCTGAATGGGTGGACAGTATGCATTAAATATAGGAAGCTTAACACAACCACTAGGAAGGACAACTTTCCTCTTCTATTCATAGATTAAATGTTTGAAATATTTAGTTGGCCACTTATAGTATTGTTGTCTTGAAGGGTACTCGAGCTTTCATCAAATACTAATGACACCTGAAGATTCGGAGAAAACAACTTTCACTTGTCCATTCGAAACGTTTGCCTATTATCACACGCTCTTTGTGTTGTGCAATGCACTAGTCATTATGAAGGTGCATGGTAAGTATCTTCTCAAATTTTATGGAACAACTCATTAAGGTGTTCCTTACCGAAAGGTGTTCCTTAATGACTTTGTTATGTACTACTTTGATAGTTGCCTTGCAAATCTGATCAAAGTACTTAACTTGATTAGAAAATAACTTTGTATTAAATTATAAGAAATGACATATCATGGTAGATGAAGGACTTATTTTAAGGCACATTGTCTCCACCAAAGGGTAGAGGTAAACCAAGCCAAAATTGACGTCATAAAGAAACTATTATATCCTAATAGCATACGTGATATTAGATTTTTTCATGGGCGTGCAGGTTTTTGTCGATGATTAATCAAGGACATCTAAAAAATTGCACAACCCCTATGCTATCTCTTTCAGAAAGAAGTGACCTTTGAGTTTGATAAAGCATTTAAGATGCATTTAACAAACTTAAAGATTTAATTACTAGCATGTCCTTTATTCAGGCACCCAATTGGGAAACTCCCTTTTGAAATTATGTGTAATGTTAATAACAATGAAGTCAGTGCAGTTATAGGACGAAAAGTCAGAAAAGCTTCTCAAGTAATTTACGATGCCTCTCATATTTTTGATCTGTCATAAATGAATTACACCATAGAAAAAGAACTTCTTGAAGTAGTGTTTGCACTAGAGAAGTCTCATCCATATCTCTTAGGAACTAAAATCATAATATACTTAGATCACACGGCATTACGCCTCCTATTAAACAAAAATGATGTTAAACCTCATTTGATCTGGTAGGTCTACTTATTGTAGGAATACGACATTACGATCTAAGACAAAAGCGGTGTAGAGAACTTGGTTGCAGTTCATCTTAGTAAGATCGAGAAAGGTAGTGAACCACATAGCCCACTCAAAGATGAATTTCCTTTTGAGTACATTTATTCAGTAGTGGATGATGTTCTTCGGTATGCAGATTTGGTAAACTTCATTACAACTGGCATGTTTTCTTCACACCTCACTTAAGCATAGGAAAAGCATATTAGGAACGATGCACGACATTATACATGAGATGATCAGTATCTATGAAAGTCTTGCATTGATCAAGTAATCTGAAGATGTCTGTCCCATTAAGAAAGCCAATCTATATAAGCCTTCATTCATTCTTATGCTTGTAGGGGGCATTTTGATCCCTAACATACAACCCGGAAATTTTTGTTAAGTGGGTTTTATTTTCTCTATATTTTTCATAATTCATACATATTTACCAAATCTTGTCCTGGGTGCCAAAAATTGGGAAATCATGGCCATAGAGATCAGATACGACTTACGGGGTTTTTCCAAAAGTAAGGGGGATTTACAATTTATTTCACAAAATAGGGTGGTGTACTTTCAAATATCGAAAGTAGGCAATAACGCCTTTTCAAAATGCGTTATTGGTTTTGAAGGTGGTTAGGTCGCGGTGACGTAGCGGTGACGTGGCGACGATTTTTATAGATAACACATTTTGAAAAGGCGCTATTTATACATTTTTCCTTCCACGTCATCACCACATCACCGCCACCTCACCACTTCAAATAACGCCTTTTGAAAAGGCGTTATTGGTTTAATTTGATGTTGGTGAGGTGGCGGGACACATATCGATAGCGCCTTTTGAAAAGGTGCTACTATACAATTCCGCCGCCACCTCACTAACTGGACTCGCCGATCTGTCCGCCACTGCCACACTGCCGGCTGTGTCCGCTACCTCCTACAGCGTTGCGGTTGCATTGCTGTCATGCATTCTGCTTGCCGTCACTCAGAGCCGGGACCGCGCTGCGTCTGCCGCTCCGTCCTCATCGCTGCCGGCTTGTCGTCGTCGTAGTTGAGCGATCTCGACAATGACAACCAATTTTGAATATGCATAGGAGGAGTTTATTTTTGTTATAAAAAAAAACCAATTTTGAATATGTGTAAATATATATATATATATACATTCGTTCCAACCTTCAACTCTCTTTTCTAAACTAACTAACCTTAACTAACATTAACTAACCAAACTAAACTAAACTAACTAACCTTAACTAACCTAACCAAACTAAACTTACTAACTAACTAAACTAAACTAAACTAACTAACATTAACTAACCTAACCATACCAAACTAAACTAACTAACTAACTAACCTTAACTAAACTAACTAACTAACTAACTAACTTAACTTAACTAACTAACTAATTAACACTACAAAAAAATAGCAAATCAGAAACGGAATTAGAAACGAAATAAGTTCCGTTTCTAAATTTAAAAGTTAGCGACGGAATTGAGACGGAAAAATTCAGAGACGGAAAAATTCAGAGACGGATTTGAGACGGATCAGAGACGGAATTAGAAACGGAATTAGAGACGGAATTAAATTCCGTCTCTGAAAATTGGCGCCACCATTCCCGCCAAATTTTTCATTTCTTATGACCGTTCATCATTCCTCGAGATTTGTATGTGCTTGGATCATGGCACCCCCTCCTCTTTCCCCCACCCCACCCCCCAACAAAACACCCGAAATCCCTAAATCATTCTCACGAAAAAACCCCAAATACCTAAATCTGTCTCTCCGTCTCGTCCAAAATCATTCGATCGTCTCGTCCCTTAACGTCTATCCCGTTCGATCGTCTCGTCTCTCCGTCTGGTCGTGCTAGCTGGTCTCTCTGCTGTCTCTGGTCTCTCCATCTCGTCGCGCTGGTCTCCGTCTCTCCGTCTGGTCGTGCTACCTGGTCTCTCTTCTGTCTCTGGTCTCGCCATCTCTCTGGTCTCTCCGTCTCGTCACGCCGGTCTCCGTCATCGGCCCTCATCTCTCGCTCTCTCTGGTTTCTGATTCCGTTTCTATTGGCATTTGTAGTTTTGGAGTCTTACTACATTCTGATATAATCTCTTTGTTTTTGATTGTTCTTTATAATGCAACCAACACTCATGATCAAGAGGTCTTCAGCTTTCATAGAGATCATTCACCTTGTGACGGTTTTGAGGAAGTACTGAACTGCTACAAACAAATTGCTCAACTTTTGCGTCTCTGTCGTTGGCATTCTAGTCCCCTTGTTTATCTATTTTAAAAAATTTATGGAAAACCAAGGGTGACATGAGAATTATTTAAGTTTCCGCTATGGTTCATTTGATAGTTCGATCTTCTAGTAAAGCTCGGAGTTGAAGGCAAGAAGCTTTTTATCTTGAAAGATTTTCCAATTTAAATTAAGCGTGCGACTTCATAAATTTCCATCTATCAATAAATATTCGGGGTGTCCTGTTTCCTACGTACCTTATCTGCAGCATCCGAAATATTAAAGTCGTAATACTTGTTAGCATTGCAAATATTATGCTCATGAATGAAATATGTTATAGATTTTCACTTGAACTGAAGCTATTTCTCGCTAGGCAAGGCGATCATATATATGCCTTGATGTTCAAACATAGGAAATGAACATAATGTGGTGACCATTGTGTATACTAGGTTTTCTTAGCGGCTCAGCTATACTAGTCTACTAAATGGATAAAAAAAAAATTATTTTCTTGAAAGGTCTTAGCTATTCTGCTCATGGAATCCTTTTTTTTTTAAATTTGTCTTGGCAATGGGCGGTGTTATAGTACTACCTTATTGTCTATGAACTGTGAAGGAACAAACTCTTGATCGTGTGACATATTTAAAGAGTTCGGTTCTTTTAATTGTTATTACTTTTTGAGGTTTTATTTTAACTGTTCTTGAGTGATTTGATTTGTTACGTGGTTGATTGTGCAGTGAATGAGTGCACATCGTTCTGATTCTTTTTTATTTTCGATCTTGAATCTCCGTCTCTTTCATTGCTCTCTGCTCTCTGGTCGATCTGTGCTTACCGCTCCGCTCTCTGCTCGTCAAGGTAACAATTTTTTTTTTTTTGACACCCTAATTCTCTTCACATTGTATCTGCTCACATTTTCCCCCGGATTGGCTTTCATGTGCATTAGTTGGTGTTCTTCACTTGATCTATTAAGTTAATGTTGTGTCTTTTGTTTGGTTTAGAAGTTTTTGTTCTCTTTCTTCTCTTACATGCATAGTGTTTTGTGGTTATGCTTGTTCTATTTTTAGGTTTATTAATATGTAATATTTCATTTCAACCTTTTAATTGAGCAATTCAAGATTTATATTGATTCCGTATTTGGTTGTTATTCCATGTTTATTTTATCGGTAAAGCATGTCATGATCAACATTATAATACATTAGAATCATGTACTGAGGTAATTACTTTGTCGTTTGATGTTATAGTTGTTAGTAATTTCATATTCATGCACTTGCTATGGATGATTGATTAGTTAGGTGTTGTTGGTTACGATTGAATAGTACCTATAATTACTTAATTTCTACTACTAGTTAGGATTAGAAACACTAGGATTACTCTTTTAGTTAATGTTGCTATTTCACATAAAATTTCTAGAGAATGGAATAAACCTATAACCTTAAGGAGGTATAAGTGAACAAGTAGTAGACGCGCGTTGATACTATGTGGTATTTGTATGCCTCTTATACCACTACAAAAAAACAGCAAATTAGAAACGGAATTAGAGACGGAAATAAGTTCCGTTTCTAAATCAGAAACGAAATTAGAAACGGAATAATTTTCGTTTCTACATTTAAAAGTTAGCGACGGAATTGAGACGGAAATATTCGAGACGGATTTGAGACGGATCGAGATTTTAATTAGAGACGGAATTAAATTCCATCTCTCGAAAAATGGGGCCACCATTCCCGCCAAAACTTTATTTTGTTACACCCGTTCATCAAATCTCGAGATTTGTGACAACAAATCTCGAGATTTCTCTTTACCCCTCCAAATTACATCTATCATCATATGAAAAGAGACATTACATTACAATACGATCATAAATGAAACCTGAGACATCATGTAACGCTGACTAGTTAGAAAATTAATGACTTCCTAACTTTGTCAATTTATTCTCTATGATCATGAGTTTAATGTGCGAACCTCGTTCTTTCACTTAGCTATCAATTTCTTCTAAATGGTCTTGATCGCTATTCCGATTTACAATATTCTCCAATTAGTGAGATTTCTTATCATCTTAATCATTATTATTTCATTACTTGAATAGACAACCGGCTCGATAAGGGTTACGTTCGACTAGGAATGTCGTCTACAAGTAGAGACTGGATGTACAACCGGCTCGACAATGGTTACGTTCGAATTGAATTCGCGGCGAAGGTTAAAGAATTCATATCATTTGCAAAACAACATTGTCCTACATACCAAAGTGAAAGGAAGATTAGATGTCCGTGCAATTTTAAGAAATGTCGACTTGTACCGTACCTGGACGTCGAAACGGTTGAGCACCACATATGTAGGTATGGATTTGTCCCGGGATATCACAGTTGGTACGAACATGGTGAGAACGAAGATGAAGGCCCGCAAAATTTTCACGAAATGGATAGCCATATTGATGATGCTGATGTGGGAGGATACGATCCGACACCTTACCGCGAGATGCTACACAACGTGGCGGTCCAAGTTTCAATTGGAATGCCGTGGAAGAATCACCAAACCCCCAAGCACGCCAACTATATGACATGATTGATGCAAGTAGGGAACGATTGTGGCCTGGTTGCGAAACCATGACAACGTTGTCCGCAATGGCAAGATTACTTGCAATCAAGTCTGAACATCATATATCTGAACGAGGGTATAATGAAATCATTAAACTCATGAAGGATTGTTTGCCAAATGACAACTCAATGGTTGAGAATTTTTATGCCACTAAAAGACTAATGCGAGGTCTAGGTCTACCTGTTGAGAAAATAGATTGTTGTGAGGACCAATGTATGATTTATTGGGAAGTGGACTCTGAGTTGACGTCATGTAAATTTTGTGGGAAATCACGATACGTTGCATATCGACGAGGTCGTGGTCGGAACACAAAAAACCGCCCTTGCAAAAGAATGTACTACTTCCCTTTGGGCCCTCGGTTGCAACGATTGTATGCGTCTGAGTCAACCGCAAAACATATGCGATGGCATGGAGATCATTCATCGCCTGAAGATGTTATGCAACACTGTTCTGATTCGATTGCTTGGAGAAATTTTAATGACGTCAATAGAGACTTCGCCGCCGAGGTTCGGAATGTTCGTTTAGGATTGTGCACTGATGGTTTTCAAGTATTTGGGCTTTCCAGGAAATCGTACTCTTCGTGGCCCGTGATTTTGACTCCTTACAACCTTCCACCGTCGATGTGCATGAAATCGAGTTTATGTTCTTAACGGTTATCGTTCCTGACCGATCGCCCAAAGCAAAAAATCGACGTGTTCCTTCACCGCTGAAAGAGTTGCAAGATTTATGGAACAATGGGGTGATTACATACGACGTTTCCACCAAGACAAATTTTCTCATGCGAGTTGCCCTTTTATGGATCGTTAGTGATTTCCCTGCATATAGCATGTTGTCTCGGTTGGAGCACACACGGTAAAGTACGCTTGTCCATATTGTATGGAGGATACAAATGCATTTCAATTGCGAAATGGTGGTAAGACATCGTGGTTCGATTTGTCATCGTCGTTTCTTGGAGAAGTCATCACCATTAAGGAAAGACAAAAAAATTTCATTAGAGGCAAAATGGCCATAAATGATGATCCGCCCGCTTTGCGTTACGGTGAAGAAATTTTGGCGAAATTGAATCGTTTGGCTTGATGAAGGTGACAAATCGGAGGAATCTGTGAATGGGCGGATAGCTAAGAATTCGGGATGGAGGAAGAAAAGCATATTCTGGGACTTGCCGTATTGGAAGACAAACTTGATCCGCCACAACTTAGATGTCATGCACATCGAAAAAAATATTTTTGACAACATATTCAACACTATTATGTGTGTACCGGGCAAGAGTAAGGACAATGCAAAATCGAGGCAAGATATTCGTGAATATTGTCACCGACCTTCTCTACACATTGATTCGGCGACAAATACTTACGTCCTTGGGTGCTATGCTCTTGATACATCAAAAAGACAAAAATTGTGCGAGTGGGTTGAAAAGTTGCGTTTTCCTGATGGTTACGCATCGAATCTTGGTCGATGTGTAGATCCAAAGAAAACTGCGAATGTTCGGCATGAAGAGCCATGATTGTCATATATTCATGCAACGGTTGATACCAATTGCATTCGAGAGAACTTCTCCCAAACCCGGTTTGGGTTGCAATTAGCGAAGTAAGCCTTTTTTCCGGTCCCTAATCTGCGAAATGAGTCGGATCAAGATATGGAGGTCTTAGAGTCTCGAAATACCAAAAATCATTTGCAAGTTGGAAAACATTTTCCTCCAAGCTTATTTGACTCTATGGAACACCTACCAATCCACTTGGCCTACGAGGCCCGTCTGGCCGGTCCCGTTCAATTTCGATGGATGTATCCATTTGAGAGGTACTATCTTGAGCCCTTGATATTATTTTCCCATTCAATAGGTTTTATATCAACATTTCCTATAACATTCATATAGGTACCTTAAACATTTGAAGAACAATGTGCGAAACAAAGCGAAGGTTGAGGGCTCCACGTGTAATGCTTATTTGGATGAAGAGGTCACATCCTTTTGTTCTTACTACTTCGAAGATCACGTCTTTACGTTGCATGACAAAGTGCCACGTAACGACGATGGCGATCTCGGGCCCACAACGAACTTCGTCGGCAATTTCTCAATTTTCACTTATCCTGGTCGACCCATGGGCAAGTCGAAGGAGCGGTACTTAACCGAGCAGGAGTATAATGCTGCTCATTCGTACATACTGCTCATTTGTCCAAAGATCGCTCCTTACGTTCAATATGTCCGTCACTTTCTTTCAATAAAGCAGTACATTCATTGTTCATATTTTAGTAAGACAACCGACTTACATGTTCGTTTCTTCTAGGATATTCGTCGATGAAATCACTCAAGCAATGGGGGAGTCGGAAGTTGATAGTAGTCTAGAGCACAACTTCCCCATTTGGTTTCAAAGATATGTAAGGTCATTACTTTTGTACGTTATAGATTCAAATGTTTCTTCCATAAGTAATGTGTCATATTGCATCTCTAATTTTGACGAATAGGCTCGGAATTCTATAGTTGACGAGACGCTCGTTGATCTTTCTGTTGGTCCTAGTCGATCATGTATTGTCTACCCTGGTTACCTTGTTAATAGGTATAAGTTCCACTCCGCAACATATGACGTTAATAGATCGACGCAGAGCAGCGGTGTTTTGGTGAAGGGTTCAAACTACGCCGATGTTTCCCATAACTATTATGGAGTACTGCGAGAGGTTGTGGAGATTGAGTATACCGGCCTCAAACGTGTGGTCTTGTTTAAGTGCGAATGGTATGACCCTACACCGAATCATGGTGTGAGGACTCACCCAACACTTCGATTGGTAGAGGTTCATCGAAGTCGACGATATAACAACTACGAGCCATTTGTACTAGCAATGCAAGCCGCTCAAGTCTACTACCTTTCGTACCCTTCTATGAGGAACGATCGACAAGAATGGCTAGCAGTTTGTTGCTGCCAGCCAAAATTCGCTGACGAGGAAACTAGCAAAGACGATAATGACCAGGGCTAGACATACATTGCTTTCCAAGATGGGATGCCCACCACTTGTGTAGTCGATGATGCAATCGCCGATATCAACAATCTGGATGTTCCGACTGGGACTCGATTCATTGTTGAAGCGGGTCCAAGCGAAGAAGTTTATAGTGGAGATGATTCAGAAGAAGAATCCTCACCTTCTACTCATCAGAGTGAATTTGAAACGGATGATAGCGAATAATGTATGTATATGATATGTCAATGACCAATAATGTAGTTACTTTTATTAGCATGGATCCTGTGTTATTAAGTCCAATAATTTAGACTTAATTTCTAATTTTTGTATGCCCTCCTTCTCTGATGTTTTATTGCTATTTTGTTAGGTATCATGGCCGGAGCTGGTCAAAAGAATGTACTACTTCCCTTTGGGCCCTCGGTTGCAACGATTGTATGCGTCTGAGTCAACCGCAAAACATATGCGATGCCATGGAGATCATTCATCGCCAGAAGATGTTATGCAACACTGTTCTGATTCGATTGCTTGGAGACATTTTAATGACGTCAATAGAGACTTCGCCGCCGAGGTTCGGAATGTTCTTTTAGGATTGTGCACTGATGGTTTTCAAGTATTTGGGCTTTCCGGGAAATCGTACTCTACGTGGCCCGTGATTTTGACTCCTTACAACCTTCCACCGTCGATGTGCATGAAATCTGAGTTTATGTTCTTAACGGTTATCGTTCCTAGACCGACCAGCCCAAAGCAGAAAATCGACGTGTTCCTTCAGCCGTTTGTGAAAGAGTTGCAAGATTTATGGAACAATGGGGTGATTACATACGACGTCTCCACCAAGACAAATTTTCTCATGCGAGTTACCCTTTTATGGACTGTTAGTGATTTCCCTGCATATAGCATGTTGTCCGGTTGGAGCACACACGGTAAGTACGCTTGTCCATATTGTATGGAGGATACAAATGCATTTCAATTGCGAAATGGTGGTAAGACATCGTGGTTCGACCGTCATCGTCGTTTCTTGGCGAAGTCATCACCATTAAGGAAAGACAAAAAAAATCTCATTAGAGGCAAAATGGTCATAAATGATGATCCGCCCGCTTTGCGTTCTGGTGAAGAAATTTTGGCAGAAATTGATTTGTTTGGCTTGATGAAGGTGAGAGAAAATCGGAAATCGAGTCCGAATCGTGAATGGGCGGATAGCTAAGAATTCGGGATGGAGGAAGAAAAGCATATTCTGGGACTTGCCGTATTGGAAGACAAACTTGATCCGCCACAACTTAGATGTCATGCACATCGAGAAAAATGTTTTTGACAATATATTCAACACTATTATATGTGTACCGGGCAAGAGTAAGGACAATGCAAAATCAAGGCAAGATATTCGTGAATATTGTCACCGACCTTCTCTACACATTGATTCGGCGACAAATACTTACGTCCTTGGGTGCTATGCTCTTGATACATCAAAAAAACAAAAATTGTACGAGTGGGTTGAAAAGTTGCGTTTTCCTGATGGTTACGCATCAAATCTTGGTCGATGTGTAGATCCAAAGAAACAGCGAATGTTCGGGATGAAGAGCCATGATTGTCATATATTCATGCAACGGTTGATACCAATTGCATTCAGAGAACTCCTCCCAAACCCGGTTTGGGTTGCAATTAGCGAATTAAGCCTTTTTTTTCGATCACTAACTGCGAAATGTGTCAGTATCCAAGATATGGAGGTCTTAGAGTCTGAAATACCAAAAATCATTTGCAAGTTGGAAAAAATATTCCCTCCAAGCTTATTTGACTCTATGGAACACCTACCAATCCACTTGGCCTACGAGGCCCGTCTGGCTCTCGTCCCGTTCAATTTCGATGGATGTATCCATTTGAGAGGTACTATCTTGAGCCCTTGAAATTATTTTCCCATTCAATAGGTTTTATATCAACATTTCCTATAACATTCATACATGTACCTTAAACATTTGAAGAACAATGTGCGAAACAAAGCGAAGGTTGAGGGCTCCATGTGTAATGCTTATTTGGTCGAAGAGGTCACATCCTTTTGTTCTTACTACTTTGAAGATCGCGTCTTTACATTGCATGACAAAGTGCCACGTAACGAAGATGGCGGTCTCGGGCCCACACCGAACTTCGTCGGCAATTTCTCAATTTTCACTTATCCTGGTCGACCCATGGGCAAGTCGAAGGAGCGGTACTTAACAGAGCAGGAGTATAATGCCGCTCATTTGTACATACAGCTCTATTGTCCAGAGATCGTTCATTACGTTTAGTATGTCCGTCACTTTCATTCAATAATGCAGTACATTCATTGTTCATATTTTAGTAAGACAACCTACTTACATGTTTGTTTCTTCTAGGATATTCGTCGATGAAATCACTCAAGCAATGGGGGAGTCGGAAGTTGATAGTAGTCTAGAGCACAACTTCCCCATTTGGTTTCAAAGATATGTAAGGTCATTACTTTTGTACGTTATAGATTCAAATGTTTCATCCATAAGTAATGTGTCATATTGCATTTCTAATTTTTTTGAATAGGCTCGGAATTCTATAGTTGACGAGACGCTCGTTGATCTTTCTGTTGGTCCTAGTCGATCATGTACTGTCTACCCTGGTTACCTTGTTAATGGGTATAAGTTCCACTCCGCAACATATGACGTTAATAGATCGACGCAGAGCAGCGGTGTTTTGGTGAAGGGTTCAAACTACGCCGATGTTTCCCATAACTATTATGGAGTACTGCAAGAGGTTGTGGAGATTGAGTATACCGGCCTCAAGCGTGTGGTCTTGTTTAAGTGTGAATGGTATGACCCTACACCGAATCATGGTGTGAGGACTCACCCAACACTTCAATTGGTAGAGGTTCATCGAAGTCGACGATATAACAACTACGAGCCATTTGTACTAGCAATGCGAGCCACTCAAGTCTACTACCTTTCGTACCCTTCTATGAGGAACGACCGACAAGAATGGCTAGCAGTTTGTTGCTGTCAGCCAAAATTCGCTGACGAGGAAACTAGCAAAGACGATAATGACCAGGGCTCGGCAGAGATTGCTTTCCAAGATGGGATGCCCACCACGTGCGTAGTCGATGATGCAATCACCGATATCAACAATCTGGATGATCCGACTGGGACTCGATTCATTGTTGAGGCGGGTCGAAGCGAAGAAGTTTATAGTGGAGATGATTCAGAAGAAGAATCCTCACCTTCTACTCATGATTGTGAGTTTGAAACGGATGATAACGAATAATGTATGTATACGATATGTCAACGTCCAATAATGTAGTTACTTTTATTAGCATGGATCCTGTGTTATTAAGTCCGATCATTTAGACTTAATTTCTAATTTTTGTATGCCCTCCTTCTCTGATGTTTTATTGCTATTTTGTTAGGTTTCATGGCGGAGGTGGTCATCCCCCACGTCGAGGTTTCCCATTAGGAGGCCATCGACCAGGCGGAAGAGGTGCAGCACCGACCTCTGGCGGCGAAATACCAACTGGGCCTCATGGTCAGGCCACACGAGGGGTCCATAAAGGTCGTGGCGGTCGAGGTCGTAAGTCGATACCTGCATTATCGATTCCGACTTCTCGGTCTCTCAAGCACGATACAGCCGCAGCGTCACCTTCCCCTTCCATACCGTCGGCATCATCTGTACCATCATCGTCGTCCTCAAGGACTATACCAAATATACACTTCCCCTCACCATCTCCGACATCAAGGACTCCTTTACCCACGAGGCTTGCACCCCCAGCTACTGCATCACCGGCAGCCTCCCCACAAGAAGACGTAAGAGCAGGGTTGGAGGTGACAGGCCCTCCGCGGCCACCTCAGAGGACAGGGATGGAGCCCCCTCGCGTGCAGGGGATCCCTATCAGACTGATTGCCAATGATACGTAAGTTTGTGTTTGACTCTTATATGTCGTTTTAAATATGGATGTCAATTATTGAAGAAGTAGTTAAGGTGATATGCATGTTCATGAAACACGGGGAGTTGCATCCTTCGCATTTTTGTGCACGGAGGATGACAAAAGTTTTCAAACGATGGATGATTCTGAAGGGTATTGTTGGAAGTCGATGCAGCCTCATCATAAAGACCAATACTGGCGCCAATGGAAGGTAAACAAGACTACCATATGCCTTATGATTTATACTATTTTCTCAATACGAGGTAACAATAGCAATCGCCAATTTGTAGGTATTTTTTAGATGGGATGATGCGATTCCCGAGGATCTCGTGCGAGCGGTGTACGACAGGCTTGCAGGCACAAGGTACACCGCGTTGATGCACAAGTTGAAGAAGAATCGTGTGCAGCCAGTTTATGTTACAGATGAGGCATGGAGGAGATACTTGCAGTCCTGGGAGAGCGTGGACTTCCAGGCTAGGTCTAGGCAAGCGATGGAGAATAGGAACACTGAGGTCGAAGGCCCTTGGAGTGGACCCTCGAAGCACGGTGGTGGTTCCGTGTCTTTTGTGACTACCCAAGAAAGATTGGTAAGTTTTTTGTAACATCTTGGATATTTTGTACATTTATACACTTGTTCACTATGCTTGGTCCTGCACGCAGGCTGATTCATCCGAGACGCCACCGACTGTGAATGACTTGTATTTGCATCTCCACACCGTTAATCACGACAGGATGACATTCATCGATACTAGATCAGAGCGGTTCTATGTAAGTTTAGAAATGATATGTAAAATATTATTAAGTATACTTTAACCCATATCATGTATTTTGTTTGTTGTGCATATATGCAGGATAGGCTCCAGAGCAGACGTCAAGAGCTGACCCAGGCTACACCGGAGCAATCGGTGGATGATGAGGCGGTGTACCTCAATGTGGCGGGTGAGTGTTCCAAAGGACGTGTCTACGGACTCGGGTCCGTAGGGAGAAAGAAGAGGAGATACGGAGCTCCTGGTGCTAGCACGTCGGAGACGCCTGATGTGGTGCCGCGGGCAGAGTTCAATGTCGTTGCGGAGCAATTACGAAAGGTTATGGAGTTCATGCGAAAGATCTCGGGATGAACATGGACGAAGTAGGCCTAGCTCAGCAACAACCACCACCACCGCCACCACCACCGCCACCTCATGACCAGCAACAGCCGCAAATAGATCCGGTTGATCCACCACAATAAGGGGACAATGTTGAGCGTGAGACGTAAGCGTGGCTCTCGAGAGATGAGCAGGTTTGTGATACATTGGTACTTCACTTGTTGTTTGTGTAAATTCTTAGATTAAACGTTTTATAGTGTAGACAACTTTAGCAATTCTTCGAATTTCTTTATGATTCACACTTCTTTTTGTGCATTTTTAGGTCGATGTTCCATATTTTATCGTGGATTTTAATTTTGTTCCCTTTTGCTCCCCCAATTTTTTTTTTGTTTTTAAGTAAAATATACTATAAGTACCGAATGTTTGCATAATCCATGGGAGAAGAAAACATGTTGGGTGTTGTGTGCAAGTCTTATGGCGGTGCAGGTTATCTCGAGTGCTTTGATGAAGAAAGTGGTAGAATTGACAGGGAGCAACATCTTCATGCAATAGCAAATGAATTTGGGAAGTTGATAAAGGCTCGTTTTTCGTTCATCAGTGTTGAGCACATGTATGCTCTTGTTCTTCTATTATCGCATGTCCCTAGAAGAAGAATAGCCTACATGTTCTCAACACAGATGACCGGAAAACGACCCTTTATCGATTTCCCAAATTCATTTGCTATGGCATGAAGATGTTGCTCCCTCGTCGATTCTACCACTTTCTTCATCATAGCACTCGAGAGAACCTCGCGACGAATAAGATTTGCACACACAATGGCCATCATGTTTTCTTCTCCCATGGATTAATTCTGCAAACAATCTGTACTTATAGTATATTTTACTTAAACTTAGGTTAAAAAATTTATTTTGGGGAGGATAATGTATAAAAAATAAAATCCATGATAACTTATGCATGAACTGGGCGTCCAAGGCAACTAAGATATAAAGAGGATAAATGGACAATGAATGTACCTGCGGTGGATGGTGGTTTGTTGAAGCCTGATGTAGTGGAGGGTACTGATGATGAAGTTCCTTATTTCGTTTTTTGCAGTTTTCGGATAGGCGGTTTTTTGTTTTTCCTATCTTTCTTTAGAGTAACTTATATGATGTTTATAATCATAGGTGGAAATTAAAAGAACTATTCCCAAGGGCTCTGTTCAGTCTAAGGATTTTAAAACAAAGAAAATCTTTGTTGGTGGAGTGCCTACAACTGTCTCAAGGTATAATAAACACCCTTGTTATTTAATTTTTTGGATGGCATGTTGGGTTCCCGCAACATATCTTGTAACTGGTTGTTTCATTTGCATGTTAAACGAGTAGACGAGTTCAAGAACTTCTTCTCCAAGCACGGGAAAGTGGTGGAACATCAGATAATACGTGATCATCACACCAACCGTTCTCGAGGGTTTGGGTTCATTGTTTTTGACCATGAGCAGGTTATAGACGATTTGTTAGCCAATGGAAATATGATTGATATGGTCGGTACCAAGGTGAGTTTGGCGAAATGGCCACTCATGAAAATAAGCTTTTATGGAATCATTAGCCTTGCAAACTCATACTTTTATTGCTTTGGTCAAATTTTTCTCAATATACAAAATATTGTGTTCATTCCATTGTATTTTTTTCTTATGATTCTTTCGCTTTAGCATACCCCTGTTTTATTTAGGTGACAACGACGGTGATGAGCTTCGCTAGCTTTGGATCTCGGAGTTTGTTTTCGGGTTGCGGGACCTAGGTTAATTTGCTTGTTTTGTTGTAGGTTGAAATTAAGAAGGTTGAGCCAAAGAAAGCCTCAAACCCACCCCCCTGCTACCGCTTTTGCTAGGGACTCTAGAACACGTTCTTTTGGTGATGGTATTGGTGGGTATAGCGACTCTTATTTTGGTGGTGGTGATTTTGGTCCTTATAGGACTCCGTGTCTCGAGGTAGGCTTGGTGGGTACGGAGGGTATAGTGGAGGCAATGAGCTTGGTGGGGGTTATGGAGGCTTTGGCGGCGATGGCTTAGGTGCTTATCGAGGTGAATCTTCTCTTGGCTATTCTATTTTAGCGATTGAATCACTTCCTTTCAATAGTTTGTCGTGTAGACTTTTTAAGTTACTTGATTTAGATATTCTTTGGTGGTTTAGTTTGTTCTAGACATATTAGTTTATTATAGTTAGAACATGTGAAGGATTTGGATATAATTAGCTTATTGGATTTTGCTTGATTTGGTGAGGTAAAATGAATAGTGTGTTGGTAAGTTTTAGATAGATGTATTAACTATTATTGCTTGACAGTACATCGCTCTCTACAATAATGCACTAGAGCGCCATGTTGAGAATACCGATTGCATTAAGTAGTTGGTTGTTGGAGCTATTTAGGGCCATCTATTCAATGGCACAAGCTTATAGCAAACCGAATTGGGTGGTAATTTTTTGTGCTAGCGCATTCGTTGGATGGCACAAGTTGTGAAGTGAGGTTTTAGACTTTTAATTCATAGATGCATTTCATTAATAGCATTGTATATTAATTAAGATGTGAAGGCAAAGATTAAGGATAGTATAAGTCTTACTGTCGAGTATACGCTTGTTTTTTCTCAGGATTGGTTAACTTTTTTAGGGCTTTGTTGAAGGTTCTTGTGTGCATTTGTCACATTTTAGTTGTTTTTCGTTGTTCACTAGTTTCTTGGATTCTCGGGCTATTGATTTCTATTGGATTCTTGGTCGCCTCTTTTCGCCTTTTTTCCCATTTCCATTTCCCTTTTTTTTTTTTTTTTTCTTAAATCAGGCTTGTTTTGAGACCCAATCTGATTGATGAATGTGTCTCTTATGTAGTTTCATATTATAATTAGTAGCATGTTCTCGTGACTTCTTTTTCTTTGTTGTTTCAAGCGTTGGTTTATGTTGTTTCAATTCTTTCTTTTCTTCTCTGCAGTTCTTGAATCCCAGCTGGTTTTTTTGTTTTCTTTTTTTGAGTAGGAACACATGGCTAAAGCACTAATTTTAACACTCTTATTTGCTTTTGGTGTTCTTTGGTGAAATGGTTGGATGGTGGAAGTGATCTGGTGAGCTTTTGGTGTTCTTTGGTGATGAAATGTTTCTTTCGGATGTGCTTTAATGAGGCTGAATGATTGTGAGGTTTTGTCCAAAACGTTTAGTCTAACTTGAAATCTCTTGTGATTCTTTTTGATTAGTTTGTCTACTTAAGAACTCTATATATCAAATGCTTGTTGACATGTTAATCTTTTGCAATGGTAGGTAAAGTGATTTAGTAAGCTAATTAATAAAACTTGTCATCCAAGAAGAGAAGGAAATCTAATCTGGTTTTCTTTTGTGTTTAAATTATAGACAATCAACAGCTTCAATCAGAACTTAATGGCAGAAGAGGATCGTGTACCGCAGCTTCCTCTTCCTTTAACCAAGACAAGCAAGCGAAGCGCTCTCTACAAAGAGTTCCAAGTATTACAAGAAGATCACAAAGCAATTCCTACAGTAACACCACAAAGTCACAACAACAACAAAACTTCATTCCTATCTCGGTTAACGCTTCTTTGTTTGGTGAGCTTTTTTTTTAAGCTTTCTTATTCTATTTGTGAGTTTTGTTCTTTTTCTTCACTGCAAGAGAGGACATCAGCTGGTTTTTTTATATTTTGGGGAGTAGGAACACATGGCTGATTTGTTTTGGAGCACACAGCAGTGTTGGTGGATGAGATGATGACTTCCTATCAAGATTGATGGGAAAATAGAGAGGTTGGTGGATGAGATGATGACTTCTTATAGATACATTGTTCTCTTTTTTTCTTTTCTTCTCTGCATTTCTTCAATCCCACTTTGGTTTGTTTTTTTTTTTTTGAGTAGGAACACATGGTGGTCACCTTTGGAGCACATAGCGCTTTTAGAAGGGATGAGAGGATGAGTTTAGGATCATACTTACATGATAGGTTTGTGCTTAACTTTCGCTTTTAAATTCTTAGCATTCTTGCACTTCACCATTATGATATGCACGTTGAAATGCAAGCATTTCAAAGCTTGATAAATAATCCAACTCAACTTACATGATAGGTCCATCTTATAGAAACATTGTTCGCCATCTCCTTTGCGTAGGAAAATAGCAACATTGACACCAAACTTCAGATCCACTTGCATTTGCTTGATGTTCATGTTTTTTTGGAAGCATTCTTATTCAACATTGTATGGTTTTTTCTTTTCTTCACTTCGCTTTTCTTGAATCCCACTGGTTTTTTTTTTTTTTTTTTTTTTTTTTTGAGTAGGAACACATGGTGGTCACCTTTGGAGCACACAACAGCTTTTAGATGGGGTGAGAGGATGAGTTCTAGGATCATACTTACATGATAGGTTTGTGCTTAACTTTTAGTTTTTCCCTTTTAGCATTCTTGCACTTCACCATTACTTATCATATGCATGTTGAAATGCAAGCCTTTCAAAGCTTGATAAATAATCCAACTCAACTTACATGATAGGTCCATCTTATAGATACATTGTTCGCCATCTCCTATGCGTAGGAAAATAGCAACATTGACCCCCAAACTCACAACAACAACAAAACTTCAGTCCTTGACTGCATTTGCTTGATGTTCATGTATTTTTTGGAAGCTTTCTTATTCCTCATTGTATGGTTTATTTCTTTTCTTCACTGCATTTCTTGAATGTCAGCTGGAATTTTTTTTTTAAGTAGGAACACATGGCTGGTTTGTTTTGGAGCACACAACATTTTTAGATGGGATGAAATCTGAGTTTAGGATCAAATTTGATGCATGTGAATGTTGCATTGATGGGAGTTTGTGCTTAACTTTTAGTTTTTTCCTTTTATCATTCTTACACTTCACCATTATCCTCTTTCATGTTCCTTATTAGCTCTAGTACTCCTCTCTACCTACGTATGTGTTGAATTGACAAAAGACCAAAGCAAACTCAATCGTAAAGAAATTAAAAAATAGGTTCGAACCCGACTTTTTATGTATGATTATTATTAATTTCTATGTTTCTTCAAATCCACCATTTTTCTCATTCGCTTCCAATGTACATCCTTAGTTCAATAATCTCTCCTTTGCCTACTTCTTTCAGGTGCATACTCACTTTGGTTGTTGCCCTCGAGATGGAGAATCGAAATGCTTCAAAGCTGCGTTATAGTTATTATATGAAGTCCTTTTTGTGTATACTTCCAAATTTTGGAGCTTTTGTGAGTGTTCTTTTTTTTTGGTTGTTGAACGATAGATTGGTGGTTTTTGTGTATACTTCCAAATTTTGGAGCTTTTGTAATACATGACAATTTTTCGTGGATATATAAATTTTTGGCTAATTTTGAGTTTCACATTTTTTCTTTCTCTTTTGAATTTTTGTTGATATATATTGTCGATGTATGGATGTGCAATTTGGCTTTTTTGTGGGATGTTAGCACCCCCAAGGAGTTGTTGGAGGAGGTGCGGCGATGGAGTAGGTCATATCGGGTTGTAATTTGAATTTTTAGGTTGGAGAACCAATTGGATTATGTTTCGTGTCATAATTAAACAAAACAGAAAATTAGAGACGGATTAGCAACAGAATTCAAATATTCCGTTGCTATTCCGTCTCTAATTTTCCAGAAATATTTGTATCAATCACAAACGGAATCAGAGACGGAAATAAGAATTCCGTCTCTGATTCCGTCGCTAATTAGCAACGGAATCAGAGACGGAATCAGAAACGGAATAATCCGTCTCTGATTCCATTTCTAATTAGAGACGGAATCAGAGACGGACTATTTGCATTCCGTCTCTGATTCCGTCTCTGATTCCGTTGCTGATTAGAAACGGAATCAGAGACGGAATTCATAAATTTATTAATTCCGTCTCTCGATTCCGTTGCTAATCAACAATCGAATCGAGACGAATGCACTTACAAATGTACCATTTCGAAATAAATTCCATTTCGTTCGTCGTCTCTCATTCGTTTCTAATTTCGTCTCTAAATCCGTCTCTAATCGAAACGGATATTTTCCGTCTCTAATCGAAACGAATCCATTTTCCGTTTCGATCGTATCGATCAACGACGTTTTCAAAGACGGAACGCGTTCGTCTCTCGTTCGTTTCGATTGCAATCGAGACGAATTTTGCAAATCGAAACGAAAAATTCGTTTACGATTTGTCGCTTTTTTTTTGTAGTGTAACCAAACTAAACTAAACTAACTAACCTTAACTAACCTAACCAAACTAAACTAACTAACTAACTAAACTAACTAACCTTAACTAACCTAACCACCTAAATAATACAAACTAAGTAAACTAAAATAACTAACTTAACTAACTAAAGTAACAACCCAAAAAAGTAAATCATTACCCAAGTAATAAGTCATAACCTGACCTAACTTAAGTCAACTAACAAACCTAGCCTAACTAACTATACTAACCTAAAATCGCCCAACAACAGAACTGAAGTAAACTAATCACAGTTAACTCACCCAAATAATAAATGAAAACTAATCTCAAGTAACTTAACTAACTAAGATAACCTAATGTAACATAAAATAACCAATTACCCATAGCAATAGAACAAAGATGGTATATTTAGGATAAAGTTGGACTATATGTCATCAATAATGTTTTGAAAACGTAGATTGAAAATAAGACAGTTTTTCTTCTTATCAATTACCCGTCATGTTATAAAACATTACACCTATATAATAGGTACTTCTCTATCCGAGTTGTAACATTTCATATGACAACCTCACTTGAGTGTACGTGTCTAATAGTCCACTTATTTCCCATTCGTATATTGAAACAAGTAAAAAAATGAGTTAAAGCATATCCATTTGTTTAGTTATGGCAACCTGAAAATCCTTATCATTATTTTCAAATACATAACAACTCGAAGTTGCATATATATATATATATATATATATATATATATATATATATAAGCTCAGTTATCAGCATTAACCAAATAAACATAGATTACAAGTTTCGGAAAAGTCTTGGGTTCGACTCTAGTTGATAAGAATCAAAAGTAGCACGTGTGATGCATACCTAACTTTGTGCATGACATTGTGGTGTTTTTTGTGTCGAAGTTCAATGAAGACCGTGCTGAATCTCACACAAACAACAGAAAATAAACTAACTTAATTGCAAACTAAACATACTAACTAAATGGAACCAACCAAACTAAACTAACTAACCTTAACTAACCTAACCACCTAAACAATACAAACTAAGTAAACTAAAATAACTAACTTAACTAACTACAAACAACCAAAAAACGATGAACTAAACTAACCTACACAAACTAAGCAAACAACCAAGAAGATCGAGATTCATATATGTTAACAACCTAACCTAACGTAACTATGTAAACTAAACTCGACTAACCTAACCTAACCTAATTATGTAAACTAAATTAACTAAACTACACTAAGGAACATAACCTAACTCAACTACACTAAACTAAACTAACCTCAACACCTAAACTAAACTAACTTAACTAACTAAGCTAATTAACCTAACCAAACTAAACTAATATAACCTAACCACCTACACCTAACTAACTAAGCTAACCACTTAAGTTAAATTAAACATATAACCTAAACTAACTTAACAAACTAAACTAACTATTGAAGAGTAATCACAGATACGACATTATAATAATATGGAAAACATGAGAAATAAGTTTATTCAATAAGAAGGTTGTATACACGTACTTCGTGAACCCAAATCATTAGTTATCTACAAATCACCATGATATGAAGAAAAGTCATCATGCAGTTCTATTCCGGCGGTTACGTTGACGTTGTTGCTCGGTGATGCAAACCGGACGTACTCTTTGTCTAGTTGGACGATGTATTTGTACATCCGATTGAGGTTGTTGAGGGAGCAGGTCTTGCATTGAATCACGTCGAGTAGATTGATGCGTTTCCTCTGGTGCTTCACTCGACTCACCTCTGCTACTGATGCTCCTAAAAATAGGAGGTGGAACCATCCCAAAATACTGGCTTCCTCTATGGGGTTGGGGGAAAGGAACATGAGGCTGCGGCATGGTCAACAAGTTCATGAATGAGGGATCTCCACTATATGGCATATTGTAATTATAAGGAGCAGGAGTATATGGACTAGGCGTGTATTGAGGCAGTGACGGATACATTTAAGGATGAGGCATTCCATGGTCCATATATGAAGACGACGGCTAGGTGCGTAAGGATCAAAATGGTAAGGAGGAAGATTCACGCTTAGCGGCCTGGGTACAAACATTTGAGGTTCTGGCTAAGGTGTGGACGATCGTTAGCTACTCTCGCCAACAGTCTCTGTTCTACTCGTTCTCGAACTAGATGAATGTGCTAGAGGAGAACGTCTGCTACTCTCTGCAGCAATCTCAGTCTGAGTAGATGGACGTAGTAGACGAGGACATTTGGCGCGTTCCCGCACAGTCTCTGGTCATGTTCGTCTTCTTCTTACCTCTATGTTTGGTTTGGCCTGATCGGCTTCTTCATCTTCCTGTTCATTATCCTCATTTATGTCTTACTCGACGTCAATTCCGTCATGCGAAAGAGTAGACCTTTGCCTTTCATCTTCGTCTAAATTTGAATCCCTTCATCAAGCGCAGCAAGACCTTGCTCGTACCCATCCTCAATAAACACTCGCCTCAGTCGATGCACCAAGTTATGCTGATATACAAAAAATAAGAGCTCAAAGCACGCAATATAAGATATTAGATGTTCAAGGAAAATAAGTGTTAGAAGCTTATCGAGTAGTCACGTAACGCCCCGTCGTGTCCAATGAATCTCCTAGTGAGTGAGCGAAACCACGTCATGTAGTCGTGATGATCGTGCCTTTCATTAAGTGTCGTTGTCGCTATGGTGTCCCCACGATGTTCCCACATGTGTATGTAGCTTGCGTGAAAAGCCACCCAATTTTCATGATGATTTCCATGCAATTCCAAGCGGTGTAGTTGGGCGTCGTACGCACAATTTGGTGGCACTACTTGGACCATGCGAATTGTCTCACAACCCTTTCTGGTCGATGCCACTCGACAATGTGGAAACCAATAAGGGGACACGTCAAAAGCCAACTACCATGACCGTTAGTACAGTACTCAGGAAGGGACCCCATGAGTTCAGTATATGGTTGCCATACCACATCTTCCTCATGCCTTTGCGAGTTGAGTGCATCACGGTAAGCCGATACGACGTGCGTCGCACTTTGTGAAATCGAAAATGCATTGAGCTATCTGTGTAGAAAACAATGAGTTAAGATAAATGAAAGTGGGCAAGATTTGTTAGCAAAATAATGACAAATCGACTTTAATACCTGTGTCCCAGTGGAACGTCCATAAGCATATTTTGGCCATCCACCGTTCGCGGTTGAGCTCTAGAAAAACTCAGGCGCCGCGGTGCAATGAATGGAAATCTGTCCCATGCCCACAGTTGTACAAGAATTGACGCGCTAGCAACCTCATGTGCCCCTGCGCGAGATCCGTGACACAACTCCCTGTACAAATAAGCCAGACATGTACTCGCCCAACTATATTGTCCAGCTATTTGAAATCCTCCAGCAATGGTAGGAACATTAAATGTACGAATCGATTGGACTTATCGGCGAAAAGGCAACCACCGATAAGTTGTAGTATGTACGATCGAACTTAACGTTGGACCGACTCCTCCTCGCTATCATCATCTATTGCTGGTACATTTCGCTCAAGCCAATCGACCTTAAGTTTACAACCAACGACGTCATCTCCACCAGGAGTTTGTCCAAGTAGCCTATCGCAGATATCGTAATAGTCTGTGTCCGTCGTTCCCGTCACAGACATACCTTTGATAGGTAATCCGAGCTGTACCTGCACGTCTTGGAGTGTAATGGTGCACTCCCCACAATGCATGTGAAATGTATGAGTCTCAGGGCGCCATCTCTCTACAAATGCAGTAATCAAAGCCCAATCAAGGCTAAAAAATGCTACCCGGGAAATCCCATAGAACCCACTGGAACGAAGATATGGGATCATCCTAGAATGATACTGCATCGTTCAATCAACGACCCCACGTCTTCGACGTACGCACATTGTTTCGTACACCTTATAAATGATAAACGTGATATATGAGTTTGATACTTTATTGTTGTAAATTTGACGTATTCATTTAAAAAAGTGTACCTCGCTCCTCCAGGTTCGCGATGATGTGTGTAGCTTGGAGTTGCAATAGTAATGGATCTGAAGGACCTAGATCCATTGCAGTACAACTACAAATGAATGTTAGAAAAAGAAAATGAGTGTTGTACGAAACCAAACGATAAGTATTTAATAAATGTTCACACAAAAACAACTGCGTAAATGCTCAAAAGCAACATATGTACGAACTTAAGTTACTTAACACATTATACAAAATCGTCTATAGGTTTTCATTAGATGGATGAGGTCTGCTTGGACAATTTTTTTTGTTATGTCCTTGCGAACGAAAAATACCACACCGGTTCTTTCAAGTTGGGACTCGTTCATGGTCTCTATTTGGACATGTTGTTCTTATATGTCATTCTCGATGAAATATCCCACATCGCAAAGGTCTTTGGACATTAGGCAGATCCATCTCGGTATGTCTTCGCGATCCCTTAGGTCTCCCTCGGCAACGTCTGCACCTGGGGTCGGGTATGATCTTTGTCCCAAACGTCGGCCAATACTTCTCATCTGGGATGGCCTTGAAATTGTAGGAGTAGCATTGTGCATACACATCTATCCTATAGTATGGCTCGATGAACTGCGCGTAGCTCACTCGAATAAACGCACATGTTGCTAGCACGTGTGAGCAAGGGAAACCAAACGACTGCAATTTATTACAACTGCACACCCGGTCCTTTAAGACGACGATCTGTTTGTTGTTGCCTTTATGCATGCAATCTCCATGTTTCCCAGTCTACACTTCGAACTTACAAATGTCTCGATTGATCAACGTGACGTGATGCCTCCTTGCGGATTTTTCATTTTTCGAAAGTTTGTCCATGAATTATTGCGTGTACGCTTGTCCGTTTGAGATTGCTCCGTTGATTTCATGGTTGCGTTCATCGTGGTATGTCACCAATCTGTAGTATATCATCTGAGTCAACGTCGTTATCGGCAAGAATCGAGCCCCCTTCAAGACCCCGTTGAAACACTCTTCAATTGCCGATGAAATGCGAGTTAGTAATATTGGTTCGTCGAATAGTTTTTGAATTTGAGTGTAAAACTTAAATTGTATTTCGCACATACCAACACCATTAGAATTCATCCATCCGTACCGCATGCCTCCGTCGTGCGATTTAGTCCATAGTTCTTTGGGGATGACATTGACATATTGGAGGCATTGAGGCATTCGTGAAGATAAGTATGTGAAACGCTCCGTGCACGCATTAACTTTTCGTTCTTAATGTTGAACAGTTGCTCGACCAAGGAGTATTTTCAAAGGGTCATTTTTGAATTGGGTGCCGAAATTACTAAGCAAGTGTCGCAAGCAATAACGGTGATACCCTTTTGGGGGACAAAATCCGTTGCTTGGGGTGTTAACTGCCTCCAAAATGGCAGGGTGACGATCAGAAATAACGCAAACTCCTTCTCGATCTGTCAAGTGTTTACGCAAAATTCGCAAAAACCACCCCCACGTATTAGTTGATTCGATTTCTGCAACGGCAAATGCAACTGGTAATATGTGGCCACTTCCATCTATAGAGATCGCAATCATTAGCTTCCCACTTTATTTGCCATATAAGAATGTCGTGCCGATCTAAAGCAAAGGCCTGCAAAACTTGAAAGCATGTATTGATGCTTCAAATGCAAAAAACACACGACGAAATTGAGGAGACGCAATTATTATTTCATCAGCATGCCATTGTCTATGTGACCACTCGATTCTGGTACCAGACTCTTACTCCTCATAGCTGCCAACCATCTTGGTAATTGGGTGTACGACTCATCCCAATCTCCAAAAACACTTGCAATAGCTTTCCTCTTGGCATCCCACATTCGCTTGTAGCTGACTTCGTGTCCGTACTTTCACTTAATTATTTCTAGTAATGCTTTGATTGTGATACCTTGATCGCTCTTGACGACGCTTTGGATCTCTCCCGCAATCATGTTGGCGTCAAGTTGGGCATGACCGCGTTCTACGTCGAGATTAATACACGTGTGCGGTACGTCTAACCGTGTTATCTCCCATAATAGTGTTTTCTTTCGCAAACAAGCGCGAAGACGCCACATACACCCGTGTTGTGGAAATCTGCACTTAATCACCCACGTAGTTGTAGTCGATTCCATCACGTGGAATTGACAATGTCTATTAACATGCCACACTTTAACTGCATGTTGTAAGTCTTTTTTATTGTCAAAACACATCCCTATCTCCAAATCGAAGTTAGACATGTCCCCCCGCGTTTGCTTATGGGAATGTTGGGTCGCAGTTGAATTAGCCACCTTCCAATCGATTTCGTTATAACCCGGTATTGGTTGGTGAACTTCATTATCACTAGCTTCCTCTAACAAAATATCTTCGTCGATAGCAAATTGCTCATCATCTTCGACATTCTCCGCACCTGGAGGTTCATATATTCGATCGTCCGTGCAAACATTAATGTCATCCCAAACGGCAACTGATGGAGCTTCTTCGTTGCGACGTATGTCCTCATCAGTTTCATTATTTTCGTCGTCGATCTCGTCATCGTCATTGATATCTTCATGTAATGGAGCAACGAACCCCTTTTGCACGACCTCAACCTGTGGGGATTGCATTTGCAGAATTTCCATCATTAAGGCAACGTATGGCGTCTCGGCACGTTCATCAAGAACTTGCAAATGAATCGTATGATTTTGAACTGAGCTGATTGACTCAAATGTCAAATATATATCAACCGTTGCAGTTATTGGTAAATTGGCCACCGTCTCCTACATCAAGTCGAAGTGTGTCGTATCATGCAACAACACTGGAACGAAATAATCTGCGCCGCCGGGAAGGATTATCATGTGGCGATAAGTCATCTGAACTATAGTGTCTGTAGATGACATAGTGAACGCGGTACACACGGCATCCATCATTTCACGACCACTCGACCCAAACCTAACCATCAACACTGCTGATGGGGTGAGCTGTATGCGATGCCATTTAACCCATTGACAATTTCACCATACGCATAGAATAGAAAAGGGATGTTTCTTTGTGACATGACCTACATAAGTTTGCGAACTTTGATGTAAAAATGTTACACACAAATGCACAAATATGTTAAAGGAAATAGTTGACAATCATGTGGCGATAAAGCGCAATCGAACTTTATGATGTAGAAGATCGCAACAATAGCGCAACTACAGAGCATACTCATTCTTTCACACTTACATTTTCTGTCTAATAACGTTCATACCTATTGAACCACTGCACATCGAGTTCGGTTTTACTTAAAAAATTAATTAAAGCATTTTTCAGTATGTGGGGGGATATGCACACGAGGGTAACTTTCGGATGTTCAGGATCGTCTTCATGGCGCAACTACTGTGCCTACTCAATCCTCTCTGTTAGAGGATCGTCTTAAAGTTATACACGCACTTCTCAATAAATAAACATATCGACCATTCTTCATAAACACAATACCTATGTCCCTATATAGCATGCAAATCATAACCTAACCTAAATAAATAATTATGAAAATACTAAATTAGTGAACTTACTTTTTTCCTCCGCTTTTCCTCTTCAACGTAATATTCCTGCAATAACATTTTATTTTCGTTAGTTTAGAACACAAGGAGTATAATAAATCAGCTTTAAGAAAACTAAACTAAGAAAATAAAAGTAAACCTTTACCCATATAATGAGTCCTAACATGACCAAACCTAACTCAAGTAACAAACCTAACCTAAGTAACTATGCTAACCTAAAATTGCCATGCAACATAACTGAAGTAAAATAGTCACAGTTAACTAGCCCGAATAATAAATGATAACTATCCTCAAGTAACTTAACTGACTAAGTTAACCTAATCTAACATAAAATAACCAATAACCCGTAGCAACATAAGAGAGATAGTATATTTAGGATAGAGTTGGACTATATGTCATCAATAAAGTTCGTGAAAACCTAGATATAAAATAAGACAGTTTTCTTTTTATTAATTACCCGTCATGTTATAAAACATTACACCTATATAATAGCTACTTCTCTATCAGAGTTGTAACATTTCAGATAACAACCTCTCTTGAGTGTACATGTGTAACAGTCCACTTATTTTCCATTCAAACATAAAAACAAGTAATTCTTTGAGTTAAATCATATCTATTTGTTCGGTTATGGCATCATTAAAATCCTTAACATGATTTGAAAATACATGACAAATGTTTTGTCATGATATATATATATATATACATTCGTTCCAACCTTCAACTCTCTTTTCTAAATTCAACTGAACTCGTCTTCAATGTGATGCCATGCAGATCCATTGTATTTTTAACAAATGTTATGGTAATACTTTATGTTACATTGAAATTCCAGAGTCCATTAATTTTAATGGCTTGGGAGATCTTGGTGATTCGGGACTGACGGTGGATCAATCTCATGGTCTTAAAATCTAAAAAAATTTGGATGTTGATGCCCTTAATTAAGATAGATTCTTAATTGTTTGGTGTTGGATTAATATGTAATTCTATGACGATTGTAATATAGTGTCGTTTAAGAGACATCTATCATTTGAATATCTATTTTAATGGATCGAGATCATGTTTATCACATATTTCTGACATCTTAACATTTATCTCTGTTTTACCATTATTACGACCCATACGGGCACCAATTTTTAAATCCAAGAGTCGAACTTCATACCTCGCTTAAAAAGACCATGCTCCCTTACCACTCGACCAACTAAATGCAAGTAGCACATAGATTTATCATTAAGAAATAGAATTATAAAAAAAGGGCAAACAAACATCTTATTAACATTTCTTTCAAATAATATTGAAATTATTTTATTATGAAGTTGTTATTGACGAGTCGAACTTCAGACCTTGCTAAAAAACACCAAGCTCCCTTACCACTCGAGCTAACTTAATGCAAGTTTTAGATAGATTGATTATTAAGAATTATAATTAAGAAAACAAAGTGAAAGATACACCTTATAAACATTTCTTTAAAATAATATTAAAATTATATAATTATGATGTATCTACATAATACACTAAAAAAATAATCAAAAAAAGGATGCTCTTCAATGAAATCATAGAAAAAATGGTTTATTTGCCCATTCTTGCAATTACTACCAAATTGCTTAAGTATAAGCATGTTTTATGATTATATATGTTACATCAATAATAATCCCTAAATAGGAGTAATGTTGTAATCCATTGACAACCTAACCAAACAACCAAAACTAATTTAACAAACAAAACTAACTACCACAACTTACTAAACTACACTAACCTCCACCACTGTTCTCCTCTGCTGCCCTCCTCCGCTCCCGCCGCCGGGGCTCCTTCCTCTGCCACCGCAGCCGCCCGAACCTCCTCTTTCCTCGGCTGCCGATGTTGGGTCCGCCCCACCGCTGCTCACTCCAAGTACCACAGCCGTTGCTCCTCACTTCGGTGCGCCCACAACCTCCTCTCCTCCTTCTCCGCCGCGTTTGTGCACTCCTCTCCTCCTTCTCCGCTGCTCCTCACTCTGGTGCCCTCCTTCTTCCTCCCTCCGTGATCTCTCTCCACCGAGCTCCTCCCCGTCCCCTCCTTATATACACCAAGCTCCCTTACCTCCTTGGTCACGGGATTACTCTCCCGTGATCCCTACCGCCCCTATCCCTGCATACCTACCGAAACCGACGCAGAGAATATTCTCTGCGTCGTTTTATGGAAGAAGACGATGGGGTGCGCTGATAGCGCCTTCTCAAAAGGCGCTATTAGCGCACCCCCCAAATGACGTCCCCAAGCCTGTCCACGTGGACCGGGCATCCCTTGATGTCCACGTGGACACCAATAGCGCCTTCTCCGAAGGCGCTATTGATGCTTTTCATCCACGTAGCCACGGGGAGAACCGATAGCGCCTTCTCAGAAGGCGCTATTAGTTCTCCTCGTCAACACATCAGCAATAACGCCTATTCATTAGGCGATATTGCTTACGGTGGGGAAAAAGAAATTTCTCACCCGTACTTCCCTCTTTAAAAGTAAAAACTTTTGTACTTTGGTAAAAATTTCAACACTTACCCTCTACATATAAGTCAAATCTTTGATGTATGGGGGGTTTATTTCATGGGGCCCTTTCTAGCCTCTTTTGGGATTGTTTACATCCTCCTTGTAGTAGATTATGTATCCAAATGGGTGGAAGCAAAAGCTATGCGCACCAATGATGCAAAAGTGGTTTATGAATTCTTGAAGTTTGGGATCTTCACCACTTTTGGGACTCCACGAGCCCTAATAAGTGAAATGAGAACTTATTTAAGCAATAGGATGGTTGAAAGCTTGTTAAGAAAATATAACATCACTCACATACTTCAACAACATACCATCTACAGACCAATGGCCAAGCAAAGATTCCTAATAGTGAAATCCAGTATATTCTAGAAAATACAATGAATCCATCTTGAAAGGATTGGAGCACACGACTTGAAGATGTCATATGGGCTTATCAAACAATATGTAAAATATCGATCGGGATGTCACCATATTGTCTTATTTTTGGAAAAGCTTGCCATTTGTCGGTCGAGCTGGAGCACAAGTCTTATTGGGCTATTAGAAAGCTCAATATGCAAATTAATGAAGTAGTGGATGAAAGGAAACTCGACTTGGAGGAGATACAAAATGGTGCATACGAAAATGCTAAGATTTCATGATTATAACCTCTCTCGAAAAGATTTTTCGTGTGGAATAAAAGGTGTTTTATCTCCACATCATCTTAAAGTTTTTGCAGGAAAGTGGCGATCAAGATAGATGGGACCATACATGGTACTCGCAATATAAGATCATGGAGTAGTGGAAATCTAGAACCCAAAAAATGGCCATGCATTTAAAGTTAATGAGCATATTTTGAACCATGTTACGTAGATTTCCCACGCCAATATCTAGAGGATGAGACAATTCACGAGCCAATTTATGGTAAGTAATAGGTCGATTCATCGAGCCAATAACGTTAAGTGAAGGTGCTATTAGGAGGTAGCCAAGGAACAATTTTGTTGGTAAGTAATAGGTAAATTCTTATTTTTCTAACCATGCATAGAGTATTGTACTAAATTCTATGTCTTATCTATTTATTTCCACCATTTCTTTTATGATTGGTATGCTCAACTTAATCTTGAACCTTGAGGACAAGGTTCGAAATAAGTTTGGGGGTATTAGGTATGTTGATATAGTAATTAATAAAGCATCGTAGATATGAGCTCAATTTTTAAATTTTCCTTGTGTCTTTATGGAGTTCACTACAACATTATCTCCTCTCCACCCTCTTTTTTATCTTCCACTTCTTTCATTACTTAGAAATTAGTTCAATAATGCATGCATGTTTTAGGTATTTTAGTATATTTTCTATTTTATAAAGTTTTACCTACGAGTGAAACATTGCTTTCAATATTTTGATTAAAAACATGGTCAAACTATTTAGCTTCAAATATAGAAGAAGTAAAAGAGCTTTTTTTTACCTCCTTGACAAGATAAATAGAAACATGGTGTAGGGATGAATTATAACTTGAAACTAAAGTTGGTAGATAGTCAAATTATCCTTGTGGGAAAATCCAAATTTCTAGGATTATGAAAGTAGGACTAATCCCCTTTGAGTGTAATTGTTAATGATCTAATACTTGTAAGGGGAATAAGTAGACTTATGGTCTTGATAATTCAACATTGGAATACTACCTTAATTTTAGTAAAGCGATAGAAGGTAATAGGAGTTTTATTAAAAAAAAAAAGATTCCTCCAAGTTTCGTAGGAAATGGAGCAAGGAACTTGATGGTTGGCAAAATTATAAATTTTTTTTGGTATATATAGGAAATGGAGCAGAGACTGTAAATTTACCCAACATCGAGGGAGAGAAAGTAAGGATCTCTAGTAAAAATGTAAGGCAGAAGTGCATAAAACTCCTCTAAAATTTTTTAGCTCTAATGCTTGTAAGCTAGGATTAAGCGAGTTTTTCCAATGTCTTGAGTTAAATAGTAGCCTACCCTTGAATAAGTCATATGGACCCACGTAAGTGTTAAGTCCGCAAATAAACGAAAAGTGGTGATAAAGTTTGTTTAAAAAATCGACCTAATAAAGAGACCAAAAAAATCTATGAGTAAGTTAAATGTTATGGTTTAGGTATGCTTCATGTTTTGAAAAAGTGTTGTTTTGTGAGGTAACCAAGTTTGAGCAAGCGAACCAACCTTCGAAAATTATGAGTCTTTTGTTAAATAGATTGACTAAGTTGACAAGTAAATCTTTAGACACATTTTATAATATAATTTAGGTTTATTGTATATATGATGTTATTCTAGGTATTTTTCTTGTTTTTGTCATTTCAAGATTTAAATAGGAAAATAAAAAATTGGAAGAAAAAAGAAAAAAGAACAACATTTAACAAGAAAAGAAGTCTAGCGATTAGCTTGCGATTTATAATTACACTAGGAATCACCACCTAAATAGGTAGCAGAGAAATATCAGCGAATCCATAACAAAATGAAAAATGAACTAGAAATCGCTAGCTAAATCACTAGAGCGCAGAGAGCTATTTTCAGTGATTAACTCAGCAATTTGTGTCTAACTTAGGAATCACTGACAAATCACTGAGGTTGGTTACAGGTTTTTTAGATTAATATGAAAAATTTGAGTTTATTTAGGATATGTAGACTTAGGGAGACTATAAAAAAGGCCAGAGAGCCTCAAAACCACCCTCTCTTCCTTATTCAATATTTCGAGTTTGTGTTTGAAAATATATTGGAGCTTTGGTTTATTTGATGGTATTTATTTATTTATTCATTATGTCTTTGATACTATAATAGATGATGATACTATAATAGATGAAACCCCACACCAAGAAAGAAATGTAAATTATACACACAATATTAGAATTGTAAAAGTTAAAGAGGCAATGAAAAGAATGAAAATAGGGAAAGCATGTGGCCCAGATGAAATACCCATAGAGGTTTGGAAATGCTTAGGAGAAATCGGATTGACTTGGTTAACAAAACTTTTCAATAAAATTCTAAAATCAAAACGGATGCCAATGGATTGGAGAAGAAGCACGCTTGTGCCAATCTTCAAAAACAAAGGAGACATTCAAAGTTGCTCAAACTACCGGGGAATTAAACTTATGAGTCACACTATGAAACTGTGGGAGAGAATAACTGACAATAGGCTAAGGAGAGAAACAACAATATGGAGGCGATTTTCCTTGTAAGACGATTGTTAGAAAAATATAGAGAAAAGAAAAAAGATCTTCATATGGTATTCGTAGATTTAGAAAAAAACATATGATAGGGTCCCTAGAGATGTTCTTTGGTGGGTTCTAGAAAGAAAAAGAGTGCATGCTAGATACATATACACTATTAAGGATATATATGATGGAGTAGTAACGAGTATAAAGACATTTGGAGGAGCTACAAAAGAATTTCCCATTACAATAGGACTACATCAAGGATCGGCTTTAAGCCCATATCTATTTACTTTAGTTATGGATGAACTAACTAGACATATTCAAGAGGATATACCATGGTGTATGTTATTTGCAGATGATATTGTCTTAGTGGATGAAACCAAAGATGGAGTGAATAGGAAATTAGAACTCTGGAGGAATACATTAGAATCTAAAGGCTTTAAGTTGAGTAGGACGAAAACTGAATACATGCACTCTGAGTTTGGAAACACTAGACATCGCGATGACGGAGTGGTAAAATTAGGGAAAGTAGAAGTTCCTAAGGTAAACCACTTTAGATACCTAAGATCAATGATACAAAATGATGGTAACATTGAAAATGATGTCACACATAGAATTCAAGCTGGATGGAAGAAATGGCAGAGTGCAACAGGGGTGATTTGTGATCGACATGTTCCTACTAAGTTAAAAGGAAAATTTTATAGGACCGCAATTAGGCCAGCTATGCTCTATGGAAATGAATGTTGGGCGGTAAAGCAACAACAATTACATAAAGTGAGTGTAGCAGAAATGAGGATGCTTAGATAGATGTGTGGTAAAACTCCTACAGATAGAATAAGAAATATAGAAATTTAAAGAAAAGTAGGAGTAGCACCAATTGATACAAAGATTAGGGAAGGTCGGTTGCGATGGTTTGGTCACCCGCAAAGACGACCTAAAAATGCCCCAACTAGAAAACTTGACTCAATAGAAACTGTAGAAATTCGACGAGGTAGGGGCAGACCAAAGTTAACATGGGATGCATTAATTAAAAGGGATTTGAATGGTTTGCAAAGCTCACCATCAATTGCACTTAATCGAGCACAATAAAAAAGTTTGATCAATGTAGACGACCCCAGTTATTTTGGGACTGAGGCTATGTTGTTGTTGTTGTTGTTGTCTTTTAATTATATATTTGCATCGTTTATTTCCAACATAAGTGAGTAGTCTATCAATCTAAAGAAACCCTAGACATGTATATACTTTGGATTGCTAGATAGTTATCATTAAGGAATCATGAACTCAATGCTTTAAATCTATTAATATACGTCGAATACGGATAAAACAAGTTGTTTTTGCATATTACGACGAAAGAAGATTAATATTGCACGTATAGTTGCAAATGTGTTGTGGGGAATTTTGATTTTGAATGTCTATGGTTATAACAACAATTATAGAAGTCGTATCTAGGATTAATCAATTGGGCTTTTCCCGATTGGATGTTCTATGTGATTGTTTTCTAACTAGTTTATTATGTGGCTTCGGTTAATATTGACTTAGATTAGATTTGATTTTCATTATGTGTAATGCTATAGTATTTCTACAATGTTGCATTTTATCCAAAGGGTAAATTTATAATGATAAGAATGCGGCATTTCCAACGAATTTAGGAAAATCGGTGGCTATCTAAAAGCTATCAACCTATTATGAAGTAGGATTTAATGATTTCAAGATTCCATGTGTTATTAAAGATATTACATTGCTTAGTAGGGGTTTGTTTAAATGTTTGTTAAAGATATTTGAATTATATTGAATTTGAGTATTGTTTAATTCAGTTTGAGTTGAATTATATATATTAAGTTAGTTAATTTGGTTAATTAAGCTAGTATTTATAGTTTTCAGTTATTTAATATTTTAATTCTTGTTTAGTTAGATTAACTAAGTTAATAAAAACAAAAGAAAAAAAGACTTTCCTTTGAGATTTGAAAAATCTTTATGGAAATGATATTACGTTTACCAGTACTACAAATAATAGAAAAATATAGGAAACTATTGTGCACACTAGACACGTGTCAATTTTTTGCGCCATTGCTGGAGATTTATAATAATTTGTAAAGATTTTAGATGTTGTATGGTCTACACACTTCATCTTTCAACAGGATCTTTACATCCCTTTTATCCAGAAATAGATATAACTTTTAATCGGAGTTAAAGGGAACAACAAGTTAGAGAAAATTTTGCTAATAGGATGGAAGACAATAATAATGATATTAATAACCATGTCATTAATAATAATAATAATGATGATGATGATAAGAAAGTTATCATTAATAACAAAAACAATAGAGAACTCACTTTTAGACAAGCAAATTAAAATGTTAAAGCATATGAGCCTATATGCATAGCATACCCCAATGGATTTCCCGAATTTGAACTTAGATATGGATTTATTAGTACCTTACCTAACTTTAATAGTAAATACAATGAAGACCTACATAAATTCATAAGGGAGTATCAACATAAAGTTAATAGGATGAAACCTAAAGAAGGTACATTAGAACAAGTCAAACTTAAGGCTTTCCCTTTTGCATTGAAAGACTAAGTACTATAGTGATTGTTCTACCTCCTACAAGATTAAATAAATTCATGGAATCAAATGTTAGAAGCTTTTGTAGATGAATATATGCCTGCTCAAAAAATTAGTTCCTATTAAAAGCAAATCACAGTTGCAAAGATGAAAACAATGAAGAATTTAATGAATTTTGGGATAGATTCCAAATATTAATTTTTTCTTATCCTAAATATGGATATACTCAAAGAGCTTTATTAGAATATTTTTATGAAGGACTTAATCACTTTGAACAAAACTTATCAAACACAGTATGTGGTGGATCTTTATTTGAGACAACACCTACTTTAGTGAAAGAAGTAATTAATAAAATGGCAAAACAATCTAATCACTGTAGTGAAAAAGTTGAATCCTCGAGAAAGAAACACTATGAAGTGGATAATAAAAGAAATAATGCATCTGATGATAGAATTGATGAACTCTTTAAAATTGTTAAGTTGTTATTTAATGATAAATCTAATCAAATTAAAGCTTGCAGATTCTGTAATGAGGTTACACATCCTATAAATGCGTATCCGACTTTACATAAAGAAAATACTAAAGAGTTTAATGTAATGATGTATCAGTATTTTGGTCTTCCAAGAAATTAATATAATAATAATACTTATTATCCTACAACACCAAATCCAAATCTTAGTTATGGTCCTCAAAATCATAATTATAATAGTTATAGACCAAGGGCTTAGATACAATTTGCACCTAATCAGCATCCTCATCAAAATACTCAACTTATGAATCCAAATGTAGAGCAAATCTTGCATAACCTTATGAATGAAAGTCATCAAAACTTTACACAGATTTCTCAAAATCAGATTAAGACTGACACTATTTTTAATGAACTAAAAAATCACTAAGTCAAATGAAGTTACAAATGAAGAGGTTAAGTACTTCACGGAGTAATCAAGTTAAGCACATACCCAAGCTAATGTTGTTCCAACTAATCAAGCACAAGTTAATGCCTTATTCGATGATAAGAAAAACACACCTATAATTTGGAAGATACTTAAAAAAGTAATCAAAAAAAGATTCATAAGACTATTAAATAAGAAGAAGAAGAAATTATGGTTAATGTCATTTCTACTAAAGAATGGATGGCTGAGCAATTAAAATTTACAACTTTTCTTAGAAGACTATATCCATGGTATTTAGCCAGAGTTGAAGCATATGAAAAATCTTTACAAAAGTCTAAATTAATTGATAAGGATAAAAATGATAAGATTTTTGATGATTTGAAAGAAGATATATGTTCATATTCTACCGTTCCATAGCGATTAGTTTATGCTAGGGAGGAAGGAAACAATAAAGAAATTTTTGAAACATTTAAGAAAATATAAATAAAAAAACCATTGATGGAATCAATCATGTAATTTTCTAATCATGATGAAGTTTTGAAAGAATTCTCTGAATGAAAGTATAAATTTTAGAAGAATCTAAAGAAAAATTAGGGCAAAAAGTTTTTGCTTTAATTAAAAAGAAAATACTTGAGAAATGTTTCCACGGAGGAATGCTTGGTGCATCAATAAACGTTATGTCACTTAAACTATATAAGTCATCAAAAATAGGTTTGTTGACTAATACACACATTAATCTTACCTTAGATGACAACACCGTTATTAAACCTTATAGTTTGCTAGAATATTTCTTAGTCAAAGTAAATGACTTAGTATTTCTAGCTGACTTCTATGTTACGAAAATGGGAGATTCAATATCATATAAGTCCCCACCTATACTTTTAGGAAGGCCATTCCTTAAAATAGCTCAAACAAAGTAATATATCTTTAAATGAATATTTTTTTATAGAATTTGAAAACAAAATTTTCACTTTTTGTTTCAATGATGAAGATATCTATGGAAATTTCGATGAATTTGATAATGGACAAACTAATGATACTGAATCTTTAGAATTGAATCATCATGAAGCTGAAGTATATGTTATTAATGCAATAATAATGGAAGAAGAAAATGCTATAACCAAAAAAAACCAAGTTAAAATACTTCAAATCAAAAGAAAATAACCTGAGAATGGAGGGTTAAGCAACTGAACAATGTTAATGATATGGAGGAATTTAAATCTACAAAGAATAACAAAAAGAAAAAAAAATAAGAATCCAACTAATGTCAAGATCGATGATCTAGGAGATATATACATAATTATAAAGGTAAAATGGGCTTGGCACTTTAAAGCCATTTGTGACACGGGTTTTAGAGCAAACTACATGCCAATTCATTTTTTTCTTTGCAGTCAACTAGAATTGGATGTACTAGCTTTTGAAAAAGTTACTTTATCAAATGGTAATTCAGTAAAACCAATAGGTGTGGTTACTAATGTACAAGTTCAAATCAACAAGTACATTATTGCCATAAACTTTTCGGTTATACTACACTTCATTAACGAAGATCCTCCATTAATCTTAGGATGACCTTTCTTAGCCACTTCAGAAGCTGCCATGGATACTCTGAACAAGACAATCACGTTTTGAGTGTTTGATCGAGCAATCACTTTCTAGAACGACATAAAAGTGGATAATCCTACATTTAAGTTTATAGAACCAGTTGAGAACTGCGTTGTTTAATCGAGCAAACCCAGTAAAGAAAAGCCCTTTATAGGGTGCACCCCGTACTCTAACCTTACTAGTATTAGGATTAGTTAGATGTTTAATATTCTCTCGACTTTTAACTCTTATAATGGGGTTATTTTAGGAATTTAATTTCGAAATACTTTCACGTAATGGGTGTTGATCGAGCCAATTTATTTTCGTATTATATTATGCATTACTTTTATGTTAATTTAATTGGAGAAATAGTAAAAATAGGCTGGCAATTTCCTACCGATTCTAGTTTGTAATGAAAATCGTTGAAAAAAATGGCGGCAGTATGGAGAGCTTTTAGTGTATTTTGAGTCAGCTATTTCTCACCGATCGCACATAATAACTAGAATTCGCTTAATAAGTTGGTGATCCACCGAGGCTCATTTTCGGCGAGTTTGTTAGGCATTTCTTAGCGAATCCACTTAAACCTTGATTTGCAGAGAATGAATTAGAGTTTTTTAAAATATAAAACCCCAAATCACCATATTAAAACCCTTCAAACTCTCAAACCATTGCAACCTTTCAATCAATAGATCAAATTTCGACTAGATTCAACCTTCCAAAGCTTAATTTTAGTGTATTTAGGTAATTCCAACCTTGATAACATTCAACCCAAAGTTTGATGAGTTTCGAGAGTGTAGAACTACCTAAGGTTTGACTAAGTGAGTTTGAATTGGAGCTTGGATGAATGCTCTTGAAAAGATTTTTGAATCCCAAACTTAAGAGAATCGGTTTCAAGAAGGTAATCAATGAAAAACTCTAACCACTTATGGATTAAATTTTTGGTTTTTCATCGATTTTAGATTGTTAAGAAGTTAGGAGCTCAATTTTGAGATTCTTACTTTAAATTGTTTTCATATCATCTAATTTCTATAACAATACTAGTATGGAAGTGATGTGATGATTTTTATCGATATCGAGTTTTCATACAATTTTTAATATATGGTGATTTCATTGAATTTTATATGCAAACTAATTGGAGACTAAGCTTTAAATGAGTTTGGGGGTTTTGTGAATATTTATCAATTGATTCGAATTACATATAAAATTTGTTTTTCTCAATAATTTTCATATAAATTTCAAACTCTCAATTTATAAATGACTTTGTCAATGATTTTTTTTTTTTCGATAGATAAGTTGAATTTTATCGAACACTTTTCCAACAAATTTGGTTTTTAATGGTTTTACAGGTTCATTTTCTTATTTTACTTGTCCAAATGGCCAGAGGTGGAAAAGGTAGAGGTTCAAGAGAGGAGAAAGGAATGGGAAAGTTAGTAGAGAAGATAAAGACCAACCTAAAGTTTCTTAAGTCCAACCCACATCAATCTCTTTTAAGACACCTACGATTAGACCACAAATAGAACTTACTCTGCTTTCTTCATTTAGTTTCAATATTAATGATGATTATATAGAAGAGGATGAGGATATAGAAGAAGTTGAAAAAAAGATACCGATTGGGGAGAGAAATTACATACTAAGTAAAAAAAGCTTTGTAAATGAGAATGCCTATAAAAAATTTAGGGATGATTTTGTGAAGGATAGGAAGTTAATCTAGTTAAGGGGCTTTAATGTGAAGAACGAATTGAAATATAGGGCTAGGATCCTAGATATCATTGAGGCCAGGAGGTGGGATTGTTGACTAGGGACTAGAAATACCTAGACTTATAGAGATGATCTTAGTGAGAGAGGTTATGATATCGTGGTGAGAAAGTTTTACACTAATGCATATGGAAGTGAGAGTAAAACTGATAGAACAAAGGATTATTCCGCTGCAAGAATATTTTCACCAAAAAAAAAAGAATGAGTACCTAAAACCCGAATAGGGCATTAAGTACCACTACCCCACCAAGACAATTAGGGGAGGTTTAGAGGCAATCCAAGCAGATGGATTTGTTTTTGATACGAAGGGGTACCCCAAGTACAAAACCCCTAAATTCTTTAGGAAAATTACTAAAGCTTGGAGTTATTTCATCAACGCCAAGTTATAGCTGAGCCTGCAGTACTATGAGATAGTGAACTATAAGGCCCCTACTTTACCAAATTGCCATGGGATTAGGATACTTAGATGTTAGAAAAATTATTTATGATTCGATTAGGAATGCTATCACCACTAAGAAGAATGATGTACTACCTTTCCTTTTGATGATTACAGCCTTTCGTAGAGCAGATCAGGTGAACATGGCAGGGATTGACATGGATGTTTTACCAAAGAAAACCATTACTGATTAGGTTAAAGAGATATATAAAAGCGTTAATGCTTTTAAAAAATAGTGGATGAAAGAAAAGGGATAAAATAGCGAAAAGAGAAACTGAGCAGAGAAAGAAAATTAGAGATGGCATGAGGAGAATTCTGGAGGAGATGTCGAAAGCACGAAATGATCCAAACATGGTGCAACCTGCTAGGGATTATGACCATTTATACATGGAAGAGTCAGAGTTGGCCTTCATGGGTATAATTTGGTGCAATCAGATGACCACTCTTGGTAATCAAGAACTCGTTTTTGAGAACCAAAGAGTTTTAGCAAGAACCATCCACAAGATAAAGCGTACAATGTCTAGGTTAAAGAGACGTCAAGGAGGCGTAAAGGTTTACATACCATATAAAAAGATGAGATTACCATTTAGTAGTAATCATGATATTCCAACGCTGTCATGTCAGGAATACCACCTCTATGACCAAGCTATGAATTACTAGTCTTAGAGGATTGATCAAGTGGAGGACAATGACAACCCGATTTTTAGAAAATGACATTGATCTCTCCTTATTCTATTCATTTTCTTTCTCTTAGAGTGATAAACTGTGAGGTCTTCTATGTAACTCTAGTCTTAGTGATAGACTTTGTGCTTAAGGATACTACTTTGTGTTTATGGTGTTGGTATATTATGCGATAAATTTGATTCAGTGTTTTGGTGTGGAATTTGATACATTTGATATATAACGGTGTTTTTTATTCACATAATTTTTATCCACACTGTTTTATTAGAATTCTAAATTTATTTTATTCTTTTCTTGATTTTCAAATTTATGATTACATCAATTTTTTATACTTCACATGGTATGTTTGCTATGTCGGAAACCCAACTTAACTTTTAAACCTTGAAGAAAATATTTAGAATGAGTTTGGTGGTATTTTAGGTGAAGTATGACACATATAGTAAGGAAAAGACAAGAAAAGTAGAAGACAAGTTCAGAATTGATCCGAAAAGTTCATACGATATTCAATTAAGTTGAAGTTTTTCAAGATTTCTTTCGAATTCAAATAAATATGATTTGCATTTTACTTTATTTTTAGTTAGGAATATAAAATGAATATATATATATATGAATTGAATTTTGAATAGAAGTGATATTTTTACTATCCAATTGAGTTTTATGATAGAAAGAATCAATTTTTATACCTTATTAACTTTACTAGTTAATGTGTATACTAAATTGAATACCTTTTGTTCGTCTAGATAATGGGCGAAAGATCGAAATAATAGTGCAAAATGAACAAGTTCAATTTGTAAGAATCTTGTGATACAAAAGCTATTGATTAAGTATTTTTATAATATTTATATAGAAATATATTTTGCCACATTTGAAAGAAGAAATGTGTTAGAAATCGATGAAATTCTACAAGTTAAAAAGAATATATACTTTCTTCAACTTTAGTGGATAGTGAGAAATGTTAACAAGAGTTTATAAATATATAGAGAGTCCTATAAATTATAAAGGAAATGGAACAAGGAATCTATAGTAGGAAAAATGTGAGAATGTTTATAGGAAATGGAGCAGGAACTTAAGCAAAAGCAAAAGAAATATGTTAAAAAGAAATAGAAAAGAAAATGAGTAATGACAAAAATTGATGTTCATAAACTCTTAGAAGAAAAGATTTAACTCAAGTACTTGAAGCTCAAGTTGAATGAAGTATTTTTTTAATCTAACATGTTTTGAATGATATATTCATCGGTATCTTAAGAAAATTACTATTGATTTGGTTATGACACTTATAAATTATTTTCCTAAAATGAAGATCAAAATAATGGTTTTTTTTTATGTTGTGAGACTCTATTCTAGTTATCGTAAGGCTTAGTGTTTGCCAGGGGAGATTGGGAAAACATATATTTGTGTATTGACCTTGGTAATGAACTTTAAGTTCTAAAGGGTGTTATATTGGTTGTTTAAATTATAATTAAGGGATGTTTTGTTTTGTCTAAATTATTCTATTCTATCATAAATCTCATTTACTTGTAGGTAATTTGTTTCATTTGAAAATCACTTCTATTTTAAAAGTTATATTATTTAAAGTTAAAATAAATAAGATTGAAATCAGTTTATAAGAAATGAAAAAAGAATATAATTGAGAGTATTCCATTGCTTAGGATAGCAAAATGTTGAGTTTGGGGATATTTGACAAGTCTATAATTAGACACATTTTATAGTGTAATTTAAGTTGATTATATATACATATATATAATATTACATTAGGTATTCTCTGATTTTTGTGATTTTGAGATTTAAATAAGAAAATGAAGAAAATGAAGAATACGAAGAAAAGAGAAAACAATAACAATATATATGATTTACACTAGGTATTCTCCAATTTTTTTGATTTTAGGATTTAAATAGGAAAATAAAGAAATGAAAGAAAAGGGAAAAAAGAGCATAATAAAAACTAGAAAAGAAGATCAGCAATTAGCCTGCGATTTGTACTTACACTAGGAATTGCCATGTAAATTGAAAGCAGGAGATGTTAGGGAATCCATAGCAAATTGGAGAATGAACTAGAAATCGCTAACTAAATCGGTGGAGCATAGAGAGTTATATCCAGTGATTTATTCAACGATTTGTATATAACTTAAGAATTCTTGACAAATCATTGTAGTCGGTTACAGGTTTTTTAGATTAATATGAAGATTTGGAGTTAATCTAGGATATGTAGACCAGGGAGACTATAAAAAATGTCAGAGAGCTTCGAAATAACTCTCTTTTCCTTTTGCTCTACATTAATTATATTGCTTATTATATATTTATAGTTGATGTTTGTAGATACATTGGAGCTTTAATTGACTTTAATGTATTTATTTGTTTATTCATTTGTCTTTTAATTACATATTTGCATTGTTTATTTCTTGTTTGAGTTAGTAGTCTATCAATATGAACAAACCTGAGACCTATATATATTTTGGATTGCTAGATAGTTATAACTAAGGCATCACGAACTTAATGCTTTATATCTATTGATACATGTTAATCACGGATTTAACAAGTTGGTTTTGTGTATTACAACTAAAGAAGATTAATATTGAATGCATAATTGCAAATGTGTTATGTGGTCTTTTAATTTTGTGTATATGCCTATAGTTATTGACAACAATTATAGAAGTAGTAACTAGGATTAATCTATAAGGCTTTTTCCGAGTGGATGTTCTAGTGTTGGGGAATGTGCCCTAGGTCAATCTATAAACATTGTTTATCTTATAATTTTAGTTAATAAAATAAAATTTTTCATTTGTTGTTTTATTATAAATGATTGCATGTTTACCTTATAGTAAGATCCTCTGATATTTATTGAAACATCCAAAATGTCCCTAGTCGGTCATTATACTGGGAACTACAATGAATTAAAGCTAGTGTGAATCTTGATTGATGTTCATGTGATGATCATGTGTATATGGATACGAATTGAGATCATGAGTACTTGTTAGGGAACAAGGTACTGGACCAACCCACTTTGAGAACACCACATGTTTTAAGTTATTGGTGTTACTCATGATAGGTAGATCATTTAGTCATTCGACTTGAGATTACTATAGACTTCAATATTAGAAGCATGATAATTTCACGCAATCAAACGTTTCCTTTAACTAAATGACTATAAAGATTGTGATTTGTTACCATGTGAATAATATGTGAAGATTTTTAATCAAGATATAATTTTTCACTCTCGTATAGAGAGATATATATGTGGATCCCTTAATATAATGAACTGATAATGGCCAAATCCATGTGAATTGATATGATCAATGTCACTTGGATGTTTTCTATTTACCTAAAGATCGAGACTAGTACGATTGAACATTAAAGGTGACTTTTCATGTCTTATCTTCAATCAAAGGATATCGCATGACAAAAGGATATGATATATATATTATTTATTAGGTAGTATTGATTTCGATATTCATGTTGCTTGGGTAGTCGTAATGTCTTGCTAGAGACCGGTTATAATTGGTGTACCAAAATAGTTTTGGTTTACTACCAACCTCGCATGAACCTATTAGGTTGCACACAAAGAATGGCTTTGCACAATTTCAATTGATCTTGAGTAATAAATTTTTATATGATAAAATTAATGACCAAAAAGCCCTTACATGTTAATGAAAACTTATTAATAGGGCGTATGTGTGATTTGTTTAAATTCTCTAAATACAATATTTATATTACGAATAGGATTTTAAGTAATGGCTTATCTACACATATAAATAGAGGTTGAGACCCTAAAACGAAATAAGATTTTTATTTTTTGCTATTTTCGAGCTCTGTGGATTTTGGAAGAGAAAGAAAAATGTTTTCTATCTCTCTTAGGGCTGTCACTCCAAATTGTGGTCACCATTCATGTATGTATTTTAAATAGAGGGAGCACTTGAACAACTTGGAGATCAAAAAATCAGAGAAGGAAAAAATGGATTAAGGTATGATTTTACTTTTGTAGATCTAATTTAATGAAACTTATTTTTTGATCCTATTGAGGTTTTTCAAAATTGTTTTAAGATTTCCCAATAGTGGTATCAGAGCCATTGGCTCGGTTCTATTAAACGTTTGCATGTTCTCTCTGATGTATATATGATATATGTGTGAGAACATTATCTTGATTAATATATATATGTTTTATATAGAGGTTCTGTGATAATTGTTATCGAGAATTGGTTTTAAAGCATGTGTTTTAATATTGATACATATGCATGATTTAATTCAATGATAGAATTCATGGTTAGAATATTTCGATTAACATATGTTTTAATATTGAAATTTGCGAATTTTGTATATTCACATGGTATGTCATGTTTAGGTTAATGTGATTCTACTGTTAAATACATATTTTGTTTTTTTTTTCAATAATTATATGCCTCCATGATAGAAATCATGATTATGTTAATATGATTAATTTAATATGATTATGGTGTATAAATGCATGATTAATATTTCGTTTCTTAATTGAATTGCTTGTTTTGTATGAATAAGAATTGAAATTGATTTTGATCATATATATCAATTTGGTTATTTGTTAGTATATTCCTATTAGATAGAAAAACTTCTAATTGGATAAGCATTAGAAATCATATAAGATAGGTAAGATATATAACAAATTCTAATTAGATAAGGATTTTAAGTATCTTAAATTCTAATTGGATTAGGATAAAATATTAAGTTAGAGAAGGTTTGGATAATATTAGTAAAAATATTTAACTTGTTTAGTGATTGTACATGCATTATAATATATGATATTTATCTTGTTTAATTTATGATCAATAAAACAAATAAAAAATCCCTCGTCCAAATTTTAATTCAAGTGTCATCCATTTTCAAATACTTGTCAAGGCTTCGATCATATCAATATGGGTATGCCTCCGCAGATTGTGTTGTGTTGTCTTAGTGAGGTAAGTTGTGTAACGGTTACTCTACTATTTCAAATGGTTAAACTTGATAAAGGTTTTAAAACGGTTTTGGGCTTTAGGCACAAGATGAGATAAAATATGCTAAGACATAAGATGTCATAATCTCATAAAAACAACTAAAAGTCACATATGATGTAATTACTACTAGGTACCTACCTAAATAACCAAATTCAAAGTTTCATGCCCTAGCTATATTAGAATAAGGTGAAACATGAATTTTATTCCTTTAAATTAACATATCATTTTATTTTGGTTATTAATTTAGTGGGAATCTATTCTTCAATACTAAAATGAGCTTTTGCATAATTTTTCTTATATTATGGATTTTTCAAGTCACACTAACCCCTTATCATTTTGATCTATCTATGAGAAAGATAAGTTGTTTAGGACAAACTTTCTTGACTGGTTCCGAAACTTGAGAATTGTTCTTAAACTTGAACGCTAGTTGTATGTCCTAGATGATCCTATTCTTGAGGAACCACCAGCCAATATTTTAATAGACATTAAGGATCCATATATTAAGAATATCAACGACTCAATTAATGTTGCATGCATTATGTTGGTAACCATGGTTCTTGAACATCAGAAAGACATGAAACACATGAAAGCTTATAACTTGGCTACAATGCTAAAGGAAATGTTCCAACAACACACTAGGCAAGAAAGGTTTGAGATAGTCAAGAACCTTCATTCTTGTGAAATGGCTTACAGTGCATCGGTTAGTCCTCATGTTCTAAAAAGGAAGGGCTATGTTGACCATCTTGACAGACTTAGATTTCCCATAAGCCAATATTTGGCTACGGATTTGATCATGAATTCATTGCCTGATAGTTTTTCACAATTTGTGATGAACCATAATATGAATAACATACTAATGTGTTGATGTTTTAGAAAAGAAAGGCTTTAAAGAAAAAGGGCAAAAGTAAAGCTATAATTGCCAAGGCTATTATGACTATCACAAAACCTATAGAACAAGTCAAGCCTTAGGCTGCTTCTACTTCACAATCCCAAAAGGAAAAGGAAAAAAGGAAGTTGTCATTTTTTCCATGCATTTGGTCATTTTTTCATAAATTGCAAGCTCTATCTTGAAGATCTAAAGAAAAAGAAGAGTAGTGCGACAACTACTTCAAGTATTTACGTTATTGAAGTTAACTCGTCTACTACTCATTTTGGGTATTGGATACTGGATATGGATCGGACATCAGTATTAATGTTCAAGGTCTGACCAAAAGTAGAAAGCTAAATAAAGGAGAAGACATCCTCCGAGTTGGAAATGGAGCAAAGGTTTTTGCGTTGGCTGTAGGATGCTATGAGTTAATTTTACATAGTGAACTTATGTTAATTTTAAATAATTGTTATTATGTCCCTTCCTTGAGCAGAAACAACATCCCAATTTCGTGTTTTGATTTGGATGGTTTTAATTTCATTATAACGAATAATAAATGCTCCATTTATCGTAAAGACATTTTCTATGCGAATGCTAATTTTCGTGAAACATGAAAAGGTCTACAGATACTCGTATTCTTAACGTAAACACCAAGAGATCCAAGTCAATTGATTTGAATCAAACCGATATTTGGTATTGTTTTCTTGGCCACATAAATGAGAATTGCATTTCTAAAATCCATAAATATGGACTTTTAGATTCATTTGATTTTGAATCATATGAAACATCGGTATCTTGTTTACTAAGCAAGATGACAGAAATTCCCTTTACTGGAACAATGTAAGGGCAAGTAATTTATTGGGTATAATATATACTAATGTATGTGGTCCTATAAACACAACGGCTAGATGTGGTTATCAGTACTTAATTACCTTCACTGATGATTTCAGCCGATATGATTATGTGTATCTCATGAAACTTAAAGGTGAGTCTTTTAATATATTTCAAACATTTCAGAATGAATTACAAAATCAACTTAGTAAAATTATTAAAGCATTTTGATCAGATCGGGGTGGTGAATATTTAAGCGAAGAGTTTGATGATCATCATAGAAACTGTGAGATTGTCTCAAAGTTAAATCCTCTAGCAATTCCAAAATGGAATGACATTTTTGAGAGGAGGAATCGAGATATATTGGATATGGTTCCATCTATAGTGAGTCATGCGGATATTCTTATTTCCTTTTAGGGTTATGCCTTATAAACTAATGCATTTACATAAAATTGTGTTCCTTCTAAAATAGTTGGTAAAATACCATATGAGATGTGGTCTGGAAAAAGACCAAGTTTGTATTTCCATAAGATTTGGGGCAATGAGGATTTAGTATGATGATAAATCTTAAAAACTTATCAGCCAAATCTATCAAGTGTGTGTTTTTTGGTTATCCTAAACAAACTAGAGGATACTACTTTTATAATCCTACTAAGAACAAAGTATTTGTTGAACCACAAATAAACACTCAACTACTCATGGGAGATCAATAAAAGACAACATGAAAATGAAGTAAGTCTTGAAAAAGTTCAAGAACCACAAATAAACACTCAACTACCAGTAGGAAATCAACAAAGTCTTGAACTAGTTAAACCTCAACAAGTATCATAAGGCCCGCGTAGGTCTGATAGGGTAATACAGCAACCTGAGAGATTTGGATGTCTTACTACTGATAGTATTGAGGTGTTGCTTATGGATCAAAATGAGCCTACTAGTTATCAAGAGGTTGTGTGTAGCCTTAATGCGGATAAATGGCTTAGTGCCATGAATTCTGATATGCAAACCATATACGATAATCGAACCTAGATGATTTACCAGAAGATGGTAAGGCTCTGAGATGTAAATTGGTTTTCAAGAAGAAAACTAACATGGATCGCAATGTGCATACTTATAAAGCATGTCTAGTAGCAAAGTTTTCAGGCACACTATAGGGGTTGATTATGATGAGAGATTTTATCTTGGAGCCATGTTTAAATCCATTATAATTCTAATTGTTGTAGCCACTTATTATGATTACAAGATATGACAAATGAATGTCAAAAAAACTTTCTTAAATGGAAAGTTAATTGAGGACGTGCATATCATATAGCTTGAAGGGTTTGTTCACCTTGAGAATTCTAGGAAGGTGTATAAGCTTCAAATATATATTTATAAATTAAAGAAAGCTTCTCGAAGTTGGAATCTTCATTTTGATAAAGCAATTAAGGGATATGGTTTCATTAAAAATGAAGATGAGCCTTGTGTGTGCAAGAAGGTCAATGGGAGCATTTTTCCTAGTACTATTTGCTGATGATATATTACTAATTGGAAATGAAATCCCAACTTTGTAAAGTGTCAAGTATTGGTTAGGGAAGTGTTTCTTTATGAAATACTTAGGAGATGTAGCCTGCATCCTTGGGATTAAGATCTATAGGGATAGATCTAAAAAGCTTATCAGTCTATATTAGAGTGCTTATATCGACAAGGTACCGAATAGGCTTAGTATGCAAAACTCTAAAAAAGGGTCGTTGCTAATGTCTCATGGTAGTAGTCTCAACATGACTCAATGTACAAAGACTAATGATGAGGGTGACTGCATGAAGATGATTCCATATGCATCTGTTATTGGATCGATCATGTATTCCATGTTATGCACCAGATCCGATGTATCATATGCTTTGAGCGCAACAAGGCGATATCAGTATGATCCCGATGAGAGGAGGAATCGAAATATATTGGATATGGTTCCATCTATGATGAGTCATACAGATCTTCCTATTTCCTTTTAGGGAATGTCGCCCTAGGTCAATCTATAAACATTGTTTATCTTATAATTTTAGTTAATAAAATAGAGGTTTTTATTTGTTGTTTTATTATAAATGATTGAATGTTTACCTCATTGTAAGATCCATGGATATTTGTTGAAATATCCAATAGTCCCTAATCGGTCATTATACTAGGAACTATAATGAATTAAAACTCACGTGAATCTTGATTGATGGTCATGTAAGGATCATGCATATAGAGATACGAATCGAGATCAATAGTACTTGTTAGGGAACAAGGTGCTGGAACGACCCTCTATGAGAACACCACATAAATTAAGTCATTGGTGTTACTGATGATAGTTATATCATTTAGTCCTTCAACTTGATATTACCATAGACTTTAATATTACGAGCATGGTAATTTAACATAATCAAACATTTTCTTTAACCGGACAACTATCGAGATTGTGATTCGTTACCATGTGAATAATATGTGAAGCTTTGTAATCAAGATAAAGTTTTTCACTCTCTTATAGAGAGATATATCAGCGGGTCCCTCTATATGATATACTGATAATGGTCAAGTCCATGTGAGTTGATATGATCAATGTCACTTGGGTGTTTTCAGTTTTCCTAAAGATCAAGACTAGTATGATTGAACATTAAGGGTGAATTTTCATGCCTTATGTTTAATCAAAGGATAAGGATATGATATATTTTAATCATTAGGCTGTATCGATTTTGATATTCATGCTATTTTGGTAGTCATAACGCCTTGCTAGATGCTGCTTATGACTGGTGTACCAAAATAGTTTGGTTCATTGCCAACGCTGCATCAACCTATTGGGTCGCATGCAAAGAATGGTTTTGCGCAGTTTTAATTGGTCCAGAGTAATGAATTGTTTTATAACAAAACTCATGACATTAAAGCTTTTACAATTTGTTATATGATAAGTTATTAATAAGGGCGTATGGTCACCATTCGTGTGTGGATTTCTGATAGAGGACAGGTGCTTAAACGTCTTACAGATCAAACAATCATATACGGACAAAACGGGATTAAGGTATGATTTTACTTTTTTAGATCTAGTTTAATGGAACTTATTTTCAATCTCGTTTGGGTTTTTCAAGTGATTGTGTTCTAAGTTGTTTATTATGCAGCTTCGGTTAATATTAGCTTAGATTAGGCGTGATTTTCATTTAGTGTAATGATATTATATTTCTACGATGTTTTATTTTATCCAATTGGTTGATTTACAATGATAAGAATAAGACATTTTTATTAAATTTTGGAAAATCAGTGGCTGGCTTAAATCTATCAACGTATTATAAAGTAGGATTTAAAGATTCCAAGATTCCATATGTTATGATTTTAACTATAGTGTGAAGTGATGTTATGTTCTAGTATTTAAAAGCAATTCAAATATATTGTATTCTTTAGTGGGGGTTTTTTTAGATGTTTGTTAAAGATATTTGAATTATATTGAATTTGAGTATTTTTTTTATTTAGTTTGAATTGAATAGTTTAGATTAAGTTAGTTAATTTGGTTAAATAAGTTACTATTTATTGTTTTCAGTTATTTAAAATTTTAATTCCCATAAAATTAGATTATTTAAATTAATAAAAACAAAAGAAAAAAAATAGTTTCCTTTAAGATTTGAAAAATCCTTGTGGAGACGATATCTCATTTTCCCCTACTACAAATAATAAGAAAATATGGGAAACTATTATGCACGCTCGACACATGTCACAAGTTTCAATAGTAAGAATTCTATTATTTTGCATAATAAGTATAAATTCTTTATGAAAGCATCACTCAATTTTGTCACTGTGTATTTGGTCGTTGTAGTCAGACAACTTTTTGCTCCAGATGTACAAAGTTTTAAGTTTGGGGGTTTGATGAGTCATTATTTGTGCACTCTTTCATAGGCATTTTGCTATGTAAGTTAAGTCCAAAGTTGTGTTTTATAGCTCTACAAGTTTACTTTGGAAATTTACATGGTATTTGAGTATTTGTGCATGAATTAGACAATTATGGGAAATAAGTCAAATATAGGTCAAAGCAACAGCAGGCTTGACGCTGTGCAGAATAAGAAACAGTGTCAGTATCAGAGCTGCGACACCACTATGGTGTTAGGCAAGATCAATTAACGATGTTAGAATTGAACGACGGTGCCAAAATCAACACGGGCAGCATCATCCACATCGCCAAGTTTAGAGATAGAACTTCCAGCTGACTTGGATACCAATATTTTTTATGAAGGCCCCACGTTGTGACCTAGCACCGTCCATACATAATGGCGATGCCATTGACGGTTCTTGAATTGTAGAATACAATTTTTATATTTTCTTAAAAGGTTCTTATTTCCTAAGGTTTCCTATTCTTGTACCCAGGCTCACCTACATAAAGGAAGGACCTATATTAACAACCATTGTATTGAGAGCGATTTAAGAGTAGAACTAGGTAATGTAGCCATGTTTGACTAGGTTCTTTAATACTTAGGTCTGGGATGAAGCTCTATAGCTATTTGTAGGTTGTTTTCTATGTCTTGATGAGATTTTCTATAATTATAGTGTTTTATTTCAGTTCTCTATTTTTGCGCTGCTATTTTAATGATGTCTTAATGATAGTTTAAAGTTTATATATCCATTGCAAATCTCTAGGCATAAATTCATTGACCTACTATCAATCATGTTGAGTCCTTGATACCAATCGGGTTGAGAAGTAGCAATCATCTAGAGCAAGAAACGTGACACACTTGTTGTTCTCGGTGAGTAACATCGAGAGCTAGTTGTATGGTAGAGTAGAGAAGTATTTAGAGAGTAGTTGCCCCATCTATCAAGAATAAGGAGACTAGGGTGTTGGTGGCCCCAACGCCTATAGCCTATCTACATAAAACAATTTTGAAACCCATATTTTAAAGTAAATGATACGTGACATGGAAACAACATAGAGCTAGATTTTGGAGTCCTAGACTTAGGTATGTTTTAGTCTCGGATTTACAATTTATTTAGTTTCTTGTTTAGTAGGCTTTTAGATAAAACTCTTTCAAATACCATCCGATTTACTTTTCTGTTCCTTAGACTCAGTTTGACTGAATCATGATGATTTGACCCCATATTTACCACTACTACATCCAAGTAGGATTGGTGACTTTTTACGGGTTATATTTGACATACACGACATGTGATCAATAAAGTTGGTTTTACATCGAATAAAGATACACCACACATAGTGTCTAATAATTTTTGTTCAAAATGATTGAATCCTTCATAGTTGTATTCTAATAAAGCTTTTTGAGTATATCCATGTTGTTGGCAAGAAGAAATTACTCTTTGAGATCTATCCCAAAATTCATTAAAGCTTTCATCATCATTCATCTTTGCAACTGTGATTTGTCTCTTATAGGAACTAATCTTTATTGCATGAATGTATTGATCTAAAATGCTTCTAAAATCTGAGCTCATGTAGTTATTGAATTTTGAGAAAGTAAAACAATCAATCATAGGCTTGATCTTTCAATGCAAAAGGAAAAAGCCTTTAGTTTGACTTGTTCTAAATTTACCAGTTTAAGTTTTATCCCATTGACTTTGTGTTTGTATTCCCTTATTAATATATGGGGGTCTTCGTTATCTTTACCACGAAAGTTAGGTAAAGCACTAACGAATCCTGATCTTAGTTCAAATTCAAGAAATTCTTTAAGATAGGCAATGCACATTGGCTCGTAAGCTATGAAATTTTGATTGGCCTGCCTAAAAGTAAGTTCTTTATTATCATTGGTATCATTATTATCATTATCATCATTATTATCATTATTTTTAATGATATTATTATTATTATTATTATTATTATTATTATTATTATTATTATTATTATTATTATTATTATTATTATTATTATTATTATTATTATTATTGTTACCGTTGTTGTTGTTGTTGTGGTTGTTGTTGTTGTTGGCTTCCATTGTGGTAGTTTAGTGTTCCCTATGTTGTTGTTGTTGTTGTCTTGAGTTACAATTGAAAGTTTTATCCACTTCAGTATCGAACGCATGTAGAGATCTTCTGGAATTAGAACGATGAAGTGTTTAGACCAAACACATTTAAAACTCAGAAATTATATAAAACCCCCGACAACGACTGAAAAAATTAGTACGTGTCGAGAGTGTTCAATAAGCTTTTTATATAATTCTATTATTTGTAGTAGTGGTAATTGAGATCATCTCCACATGGATTTCACAAACTTCTTAAGAAAAAGGTTTTCTAAGTGTTTTTATTATTTTACTTTTATAAAATTAAAACGGGAAATAGAATTATCTAATCAAACTATGAAAATTAATTAAACTATTTATACTAACACAATTTGAATTCGCTAATGTTAAATATTCTAAATTCAATTCAAAACAAATCAAATTAATATAAAACAAACATTTAAAAAATATCTAGAATAATGAAACATAAACCGTTTTGAATCTGAACATATTAATTGAAGTATAGTTATAATCATACTATCATCATCTTATGAAGTATTCTTAAATCATTAAACCTAAATCATCAAAAAGATTGATAATCTTTATCAAATTCTCATTTTTCCTTATATTAATTGAAAAGTCATGTTCTAATATAATCACTATTAGTTCTTCGAAAGCTTAAAGATAACTAATGGAAACAAAACAACATTACACTTTATGAAAATTTCTTACTAGTAAGACAATATTATCAGAATTAGCCATATTAATATCAAACATAGAACACAATTCACTTAAGATATCTAAACGGTAAAAGACCTTTTAAATTAATAGTAGTTACTACTTTATATTAGATTTAGAACCTAAATATTATAATACCCATTATAGACTTTGAATGCGATACAAAGTTTCTTAATTGTAATGCAATTAAACAAATCTATCCAAATCATGAATTGACGTATACGATTAAGTTTAAAGCATTAAGTACAAATTCGTATTACTTATGATTACTTTGAAAAATGGTTTAAGTTCATGTTTGGACTTTATTTAGATTAATAAAGTATTCACACATATTAAAATTAATATTGCCATAAAAAAGAACGACATTAATAAAAAAATACCTTTTATTGAATACTTGAATCTCCAAAAAATCTTCAAAGGCAAGAATAATATAACTATCCTTAACTCTATAAAATTAATTAATGATGGCCTAAAACTATGTTGGGTTTTTGAGGTTCATAGGCAGGAAAAAATTCAAAACAATTTTTGAAAAACCTTAACAATATCGAAAATACGTTCCATTAAACATGATCTACAAAAAGTAAACCGTACTATAATACTTGATTTCCTTATCTAATTGTTCGATCTCCAAGACATTCAAGTGCACATCCTCTATCCGAAATCCATACACGAATGGTGACCACAATTTGGAGTGCTAGCCTTAAAAAAGATTAAAAACATTTTTCTTTCATTCCCAAATTCCAGAGAAACTCGAAAATAGTAAAGATGAAAATCTTATTTCATTTTAAGGTTTCACCCTCTATTTATATATGTAGATAATCTCACTTAAAAAACCTATTCATAATACTCCTATTGTATTTAGGCAATTCATGCCAATTACACATGCGCCCCTATTAATAAGTTATCAAATAGCAAATCATAATGGCTTTTATGTCATTAATTTTATCATATAAATCCATTGCTCTAAACCAATCAAAATTGTGCAAAGTCATTCCTTTTGTGCAACCTAATAGGTTCATGCAACATTTGCAGTAACCCAAAACCATTTTAGTATACAAGTCATAAATGGTCTTTAGCAAGGCATTATTTGTGAAATCCGAGAATTTCATAAACTTGATTAGTTGAATAATAAAGTATTTTCTTATTTTAATTGGAAATTAAGTATTTGAGATAGGATCTACGTGTTATGAACCGAAGATAATAAGTTTAAATATTATTTTTCCATGTTTTATGCCTAGTGGATGTAATAAATGTTATTTTTTAACGATGTCAGGATGTACTGAGGTGTATCCTTATTTTATCATACTCGGGGTTGTATATGTGTTTAAATGGCTCAAGTGACCTAAAAATCATTTATTACTCAAAAACTCATAAACCAAGTATCAAGTGTCATGTGAAGATTTTGCCTTGGTTTGCATACAAGTTGGGATCAATTTGAGCTTTATGTCTGTTGGCATTGGTCGAGGTTGAGATTGGGTCCAAATTGGTGTAAGTTTGATTTAGTATGGCAAGAAAATTGGTCCATAAGGATTCAGTATATCGTGGATAAAGTTAAAGTTTTCGAGTTTTTTACGTGACCAAAGCCGTTGTTATGGACTTTTTATGAAGATGGACAGTTTTGTCAAGAGTTTGGTTCAATTTGATGAATTGAACTAATGTAATTCAGTTGATAACTATTTTGGAGATGTTTTATAGTCGATATTGATTTACATTGGGTTTTTGAATGAATCGATTATTCATTCGGATCCAATTTTACTCTACTAGATGTGAAAATATTTTGATGTTGGTATCGAGTGAATTTGTGGTGTTTGTTGTTGAGTTTAAAGATTTAGTTGCGAAAATATTGATTTGGAGAAGTTTACCAATTCAAAATAAATAAAGTTTGCCTTGTTGACAAGGCATATTGGAAAATTCATAACTTCGTCGTCGGTGATCCAATTTAAGTGTTCTTAGAGCCAGTGGAAAGTGGGACATGAGTACTACAAGTCCCTTTTAGGTCATCATGACAAATATTGAGGTTTTCAATGTTAAAAAGATAACACAAGTTGGCTAGATAAAATCCAGTTGAAACAATTATATATATTAATATTTTGGGAAACTTTTTTCAAGTGTATTTTGGCTGCAATTTTTGTTAGGTTTAGTGATTTATTTTCACTTGAAGCTTGACCCATAATATAATTAGGTATGCAGGGAAGCTATTGGAAACATTTTCGAAGTCATTCGAAGTTCCGAGAACCCAAAAAAAAGCTCAAAATTGGTTAGTTATAAGTAAACCCTATAGTGATCTTTACTATTTAAGGAATATACCTTTGTACTTGTGATTGTACCATACTCTGCATTGCATTTTCTTATCATTCTTGGTCATGCATACATAGAATGCGTGAGGGGGATATGATTGATTCAAAGCCCGGTTCGATTGAAACTTGGTTTCAATCTTGCCTATACATCGTCTAGTGAGACTATCATAGTCTAACACCGATAAGTTATCTTTACATTTCTTGATCTCCTAATACTATCTTTGTACTATTTTTGGAAGTCGACATTTGATTATAGTTAGGAGACAACAACAAAATGGATTGCACGTCATTTTGATGCATATATCTTATTGTTTATTTGAAAAATACAATTATATGACTCCATGTATTAGCTAACAATTGTAAGAGTACAGATTAATGTAGGAATTTAGTTACCTGACATCTTCAAGTTTTTTTATTGATGTCAGATTCTATATGAAGATAATGGATGAAATACTAGACTAAAAAATTGTGGTAATTATTTTCAAAAGTCTAACTACATTTTTGTTATAAATTTTTTAATGTATGTTACTTTGGGATTCTTGAGGTAAGCGTACAACGTGAAATGTTGTTCAATCGTTATGAGAGTTTCCTAAGTAAGTTTAATATAAATTGAGAGGTTTACATTTCAATTTTGGTCTACTATGGGATTGTAAAGTTGCAATTAAGCTTGCAGAGACTTTAAGTTATTTTATAAATTTCAATTTGTTACATATTGTGAATTGTGGGGATTGTGGGGAGTTGTGAGTCCTTCTGGGCATCTCCCCATTCTGATTTCTATTAAATGGAATTTTTGGTAGGCCACCTGTAAGGTGCCGCTAAGATTTTTATTAAATACGAATATTTTCTATTTTGCTCCAATAAAATAATATAAGAATTGAATCAGTTAAGGATTTAAATTCCAATTTGGAACATTTTTAAGGATTGTAATAATGATTATTTGGAGGTTAAAGTCAAAAGAACTAATTAGGTTGACTGGATTATTAGAGGTTTAAAATAATCCAGGCCGATTAGTCATCTTAATGACGAGAGGGCTGACAAACTTGGTATCAGAGCCTAAGGTTTGGCTTAATTGAGGATAAACTTTGGTTGAGAACTAAAGGGTGATTGAGCGCGATTAGTTGAAAAGTAATTGTGAGCTGGGGTATTTCAGTTATTGTGTTATGTTTGTGTTGTATGTATATATTATCGCTAATATGCGATAGGAAGTTTATTCTCCTTGTCCGTTTGTTACTTAACTCTTATGATATGATAACTAAGATTAGAAATGGATAATTAAAAAAGAGAATAGAATTATGAAACAAAAATGAGCATGAATGGATGTGAAATAGACTTGGGAAGTCTAAATTCACAAAAGTCATTGTAAATAATTTGATACTAATATAACTAATAAAATTGTCAGTTCAGAAACCAATAGGAAATTGGTGGAAAGGGAAGTCCAAATGATTCAGGAACATAAGTACTAGACATGGATTTCTTGAAAATCAAATGTATTAAACTATTACAATTATAAGACGATCATGAAAATGTTGAAATAGTCTCAACAAGGAAAATAGAGACACGTGGTTTTGAAAGTAGATTTTGATTAGACAGACTGAACTTGACTTGAAAATCACAATAAGATTGGATAGAACTAGTCAAGTTGTCTAAGTCGGTTTCTATGAATATAAAATACTTTGAAGCAAAGTATTGTCTCCTTTCCAAAATAAAACATAAAGTTAAATGTGGAATAGAACCACAGTTTAAAATAATCAAATGACTTCTAAAAAAGGTACTGAAAATTTTGATTGTTTATTACTCAAGTAACTTATCCATAAGTGTCATTGAGTAAATGGTTTTATGAGTCGAATAAATAACTAATAAAATAAATAGAAATACACGAGTTAGAAGTAATCTTTGCTAACACTAGATTAGGTGTTCTTATGAAACAAAGATCAACAAAAAGTTTCTAACTTAATAATAAAATGTATAGTGATTAGATTAATATATTAGAAGTTAAGGTGTTGGGGAATTGAGCTAATAATAGCTTGGATTTGCTATTAATTATCAACACAAGTGATTCTATTTTGATATTCAAAGTACCCAATAATCACTTCTAATCAAATTAAGCAATGATATCTATCACTAAGACCTAAAATATAGTAAATGAAAATATAGATATATTGATTGAATATTAATAAGTGATATGTATAGTACGTCAGTATAAGCTCCTATATTGTGAGAATTTCCATTCATATGAATTAAAAGATTGAAACAATATCCTTTAAGAATTTGATTAGTCATTAAGTTGACCAATAGTTTGGAAATTCTAATTCTTCTATCTCTTCAGTTGAATAATAAAGCAAAGGTGATTTCATTAAAAGTAATTTGATGAAAAGTAAAATACAAAGTTATTTTGAAAAGTCTTTCGAAAAGTACCCAATTTAGTTTTAAGAAAAAAAAAAGAAAATTTAGGAAATTAGAGACTAATGGAAATAATTCAAGGCAATAACAAATAGTAAAACAATTTGAGTAGTTAAACTCTCTATTTTAAATTAAGGTTAGCCAATGAAGACTTTAATTGATTGAATGATCATAAAAAGTTGTATTATCCTTGACTAAGTTTTTGAGAAGAGAAGATATATAAATTGCCTTTCTAAGTTAATATTAAGGAGCTGTAAGTGGCCTGGTTGTTGAGTGAAAGTCGTGGTTTGTTTATAAAGGAACTAAGATCGAGATCAATATGAGAATAACTAAGATTAACAAAAACTCAATAGAATAGGCTTTGTGTAATAAATAAAATGAGATGCAGAGATGACTTGTGACTAATGGAAGTGACACCAATGGACTCTTTTAGTCAATGCTAGACACTAGAGTGGTTGTGCATGACCAAAAGTTTAAGTAACTCCGTTTCATAATCATGATTCATTTATAGCGTAGAACACTAGTGTAACACATTCACTTGTCTTTGATTAATCGAATGAGTGGTGACAATCGGTATGAAAAAATCTATGAAGTTTCATCGGAGTCAATTGGAAGCTTAAGTATAGGCAAATAAATGTTCAATAAATTCTCACATATTTATGGAAGAAAAAGAAATTTTAGGTCAACAAACCCTTATAAGACTTAGGATATCAAACTATAAGTTTGATGAAACTTAATTTATCTTCATAAGGATCTTACAAGGAATTAAACTACAAAAGATGAAAGTTTTGAACCAAATTAGTATACAATTGATGTCAGTGAATTTGTTGTATATTTGTTCAAATGTAGTGCTATGCCACGTGATGAGTCATTGGTGAAATTTTTAAGCACTATGTTATCTTAAGATGGAGTTGATGTACGATACCTAAAATGGCGGTGAAGTTACAAATGAAATAAAAAGAGATGCACAACTTACTGCTCATTTAGTCAATATTATCTCTAGTGGTTGAAAATGATGAATAGAGGAAAGTATATCTTACTTAATATGATTGAGAAATTGAAGATTCTTCTATTGTAATTTGAGAGAAGTTATAAATGTATCGAGTAAAGGAGCACAGAGATATCTTATTTATAATTTGTATGAGATATAAGTTAAAAGCTATAATATGAGAGTATAATTATCAAATATGTTTATATCTCTATTTAGAAATGTATATCTACTCAAGTTATGGATAACTGTCTCTATTCGGGTAGTAAAAGAAGTTGATGAATAGTAATGATCGAGATGGGAAACCTTAAAAATTTGGCAGTTAAGTGAAAAGATGAAGTTCTTGGTGAACTCATGAATAAATAATTGTCGGACGAAGTTAGAAAAGTTGTTAATTTTCAAATCAGTCAAAGAATAAGTTAAGTGAATTGGCTTACTAGTTGGATTTGGTAATTGCTTTCTAATTCACAATATAAATAATATTTTGAGTAAACATTTAGAAAATGATCGAGAGTTGCATGATGTGTTAGGTTTCATTTCTTATCAGATTGTAATTTAACATCTCTTTTCATGGGATGACATATTTAATTAGAGATCTATAGTTATGGAATGACCTATTTAATTCCAAGTTTCTGTTGAAAAATGCTGAAATGGTAATGGATCAAATAGACACGCAACTCTACTTTTAATCTAATGTAATGCTCAAATAATATTTGCATCACTAATATTTAGACTGATGAAAGTCTACGGATTATTCGATCGACAATTCAATAAAAAGATGATCAGTTATGAGAAACTAAAGTGGTATGTGTATACTAGAATTCGGTAAATAGAGAAAGAATTATCGACGATTTATGGAATCGTTATTAGTTACGAAAAAAAAATTTCTATGAAAAGCAAGATAGGCTAGATCTTGCTAAGTATTAATTCTTGAAAAAGATTCAAGATATAAAATGAGAAATGAAGTTAGGTTATCAGATATTGCACAAAATTGATTGTTTAACACGTCAGAATTTCACAAATTGTCAAGATTGGCAAAGTAACATAGAAAACTTTTCGCTAAACTAAAGGTTTGGAAATGAAAATTGGAGATGTTTACGATCTCAACCAACGAGTTGTTGAATACAACGAAAGTAATTGGGTCCACTTAATGGTTCACTTTGAAAATAGTTTTCCATTATTTAATTAAAAGAGTTGTATATGAAGGATCTTTTTTCTCATATCTCTTTTGGTTCAATAACCTATAAGTTTAAATTTCAAGGATAGAATTTTTAATTAGTTGGGAAGATTGTGAAATTCGAGAATTTCATAAACTTGATTAGTTGACTAATTAATTAATTTCGAATTTTAATTAGAAATTAAGTATCCTATGTGAGACCCATGCATTATGGACCGAAGATCATATGTTTAAATATTATTTTTGCATGTTGTATGCCCAATGGATGTAATTTACATTATTTTGTTGCAAAGTCGGGGGTGTATTTAGGTGTATCCTCAGTTTTTCATTCTCGGGGTTGTAAATGTGTCTGAATGGCAGAAGCGACTTGAAATTTATTGGTTGCTCGAAAACTCATAAATCAATTGTCAAGTATCGCGCGAAGATCTTATCTCGGTTCGTGTGCAACTTGAGATCGATGGCTGTGTAAGATGAGAATGAATTTGGTGCAAGACATTACTCCGAGCTTTATGTCGGTTGGTAGTGGTCGAGTTTGAGATTGGGTCTAAATTTGCGTAAGTTTGATTTAGTATGACAAGAAAATTAGCCAATAAGGATTCAATATATCATGGACAAATTTGAGATTTTTGGTGTTTTAGCGTGAGCATAGCCATTTTATTGACGTTTTATGATGATGACTATTTGTTCAATTTGGTGAAAAATCGGATTGAAAACAAGTGCCAAAAGTCAAAATAAGTCAAAATAAAAATTTTAGAAATTAATAAATAAAAAATAAAGTTGATAATAAGCAGTTGAGGTTTATATATAAATATATAATCAAAATGAAATCAAAACGTACGTTTTGATTTCAACAGATAAAATGAACCTCGTTCTCTAAACCCTCTCAATTTGGTTTTCGCTCCGCAAACTCCCAACGTCCGATTTAGACCCAGTTTCTCTCTGTAAAATAGTAGAGCATCACTAGACGCTCAGTTCAAGCTAAGTTTTCGCGATGGAGATGAGGTATGCAGCTTGAAATTTGATAAATTGTCAATTCAGGGCATTTTTCCTCAATTCAATTTGAATTATCTCAATTTCTTGATTTATTTTACTGGGTTTCGTCAGAAATTGGTAGAGATTATTGAGAATTTGTATATTCTATTGATTTGAATCAATTCGGGATAAATCCCAGCGATGTGGGTTAGAGTTTTAATGAATTGAACTAATGTTATTCAGTTGATAACTATTTTAGAGATTTTTTTATAGTTGATATTTATTTTCAATAGGTTTCTAGATTAATCGATTATTAGTTCTAATCCAATTTGACTTCATAGGTTGTGAAAATATTTCGATGTTGGTATCGAGTGGTTTTATGGACTTTGCTGTCGAGTTTTAAAGATTTAGTTGCGAATATATTGATTTGGAGAAGTTTTTCAGTTCAAAATAAATAAATTTTATCTAGTTCACATGCCATATTAGAAAATTCATAACTTCTTCATTGTCAATCCAACTTGAGTTTTCTTAAAGTCAATGGAAAGTGGGACATGTGTACTACAAGTTCGTTTTAGGTCATCATGACAAATATTAAGATTTTCAAGGTTTAAAAGATACCCCAAATTGGCTACTTGAAAGCCAATTGAAAGAGTAATATAAATTAATATTTTAGAAACTATTGTTAAGCGTAATTTGGCTGCAGTTTTCATTAGGTTTAGTGATTTGGTTTCAATTGAAGCTTGACCTAGAATACAATTAAGTATGCAAGGAAACTATTGGAACCATTTTCAAGGCTATCCGACCATCCAAGAACCCTGAAGAGAATACCCTATAGTGATCTTTACTATTTAAAGAATATATCTTTGTACCTGTAATTGTACCATATTCTACATTGTATTTTATCATTTTTTGTCATGCATACACAAAGTGAGTGAAGTGGATAAACTTATTTCGGAGTCTGGTTTGATTAAAACTTGGTTCAAGTCCTGCCTGTACGTCGCATAGTAATAGTAGCATAGTCTAATGCTGATAAATTATATCAACATTTCATGATCTCTTAATATTTTCTCTGTACTAATTTTGGAAGTCGACATTTAATTATAGTTAGGAGAAAGTGATAGAGTGGATTGCATGTCATGTTGACTCATATACCTTATCGTTTATTTGGAAATGCAATTATATGTCTTCATATATCTAACGAGCAACTGTAGGAATACAGATCAACGTAGGAATTTACATACCCGACATTTTTGAGTTTTTTTATGATGTCAGATTCTATATGAAAAAATGGATGAATAGACAACACTCAACGATTGTGGTAATTATTTTCAAAAGTCTAACTAAACTTTTATTGTAAATTGTTTATATATTTTTTTGGGATTCTTTGGGTGAGCATAGGACATTAAATGTAGTTGAATCGTTATGAAAGTCTCATAAGTTAGTTTAAGATAAGTAAAGAGGTTTACATTTCAATTTTGGTCTACTATGGGATTGTAAAGCTGTAATTAAGCTTGTGGAGACTCTAAGTTAGTTTCTAAATTTCAATTAGTTATATATTGTGAATTGTAGGGAGTTGTGCATCTCCCTATTTTGATGTCTATTTAGTGAACTTTTTGACATGCCATTTTTAAAAAAGGTGTCGCCGAAATTTTTATTAAATACGAATATAGTTTTCTACTTTGCTCTAATAAAATAAGTTAAGAATCAAATCAGTTGATGATCTAAATTGCAATTTCGAGAATTATCAAGGATTGTAATAATGATTACTTGGAGTTCAAAGTCAAAAGACCAAATTAAGCTGACTAGATTATCAAGAGATTAAAATAATCTAGGTCGGTCGATCGTCTTAATGACGAGAGGGTTGATATTATGACTACCCATGTAGCATGAATATGAAAACTCGATACAACCTAATGAATGACATATATCATATCCTTTCGTCGTGCGATATCATTTGATTAAACATTAGGCACAAAAAGTCACTATTAATGTTTAGTCATACTAGTCTCGATCTTTAGGTAGACTGAAAAACATCTATGTGACATTCATCATATTAACTAACTTTGACTTAGCATTTTGTAGTCTAATATATCAAGGGATCCATTGATATATTTCTTTATATGAGAAGGACAATATCTATCTTGACTACATACCTTCACATATTATTCAGTCGGTATCCAATTACAATTTTTATAATATCTCATTTAAAGACAACGTTTGATTATGTCAAATTACCATGCTCCTAATATTGAAGTCTTCAGTAATCTCAAGTCAAAGGACTAAATGATATAGTTATCAAGAGTAACACTTATGACTTAATCCATGTGGTGTTCTCATAGTAGGTCGGTCCAGTACCTTATTCCTTAACAAGTACTCATGATCTTGATTCATATCCCTATAGGCATGATCATCACATGACAATTAATCAAGATTCTTAGTAGTCATAACTTATTATAATTCCCAATATAATGACCAACTATGGACATTTATGATATTTGAATAAATACCCATAAATCTTATTATAAGGTAAACTTGCAATCACGTATAATAAAACAACAAAGGAAAACCTCTATTTTATTAAATAAAATTATAAGATAAACAATGTTTGTGGATCGACCTAGGGCACAATCCCTAAAATCTCCCACTTGCACAAGAGCAAATTATTCATGTATCTAATACCTAATGACCTAATAAGATCATCATGTTTCGCTTGTGGAAGAGCTTTAGAAAAAGGATCATTAACATTATCTTCTGTAGGAACTCTACATATGTAGATGTCTCCCTTCTCAATGATTTCTTGAATGAAATGAAAACTTCTAAGTATAAGTTTAGATCGATGGTGTGATCATGGTTCCTTTGCATGTGCTATCGTTATGCTGTTATCGCAATACAAACAAACTGGTTTAGCTATACTAGGAACTACACCAAGTTTAGATATGAACTTTTTGATCCAAATTGCTTCTTTAGTTGCATCGAACGTTGCAATATACTCAGCTTCTATTGTGGAATCTTCCACAGTGTCTTGCTTTGAACTTTTCTAGCTCACTGCACCTCCATTCGAAGTGAACACATATCCATACTACGATTTTAAGTCATTTATATCAGTTTGAAACCTTTCATTTATGTAACCATTTGCAACAAGCTTGTATTCCAAACTTCCATAGACCAAGAACACTACTTTAGTCCTTCTTAAGTACTTGAGAATATTCCTTACTGCTATCCTGTGACTCTCATCGGGATCAGACTGATATCCTCTTGTTGGACTCAAAGCATATGATACATTAGGTCGAATGAATAATATGGTATACATAATAAATCCACTAACTAATGCATAAGGAATCATATTCATACGTTCTCGCTCATCATTAGTCTTCTGACATTAAGTCTTGGAGAGACTTATATTACGAGACATTGGCAATGAACCACTTTTAGAATCTTACATATTGAACCTATTCAGTACCTTGTCAATATAAGCACTTTGACTTAGACCAATCAAACTTTTAAATCTATCCCTACAGATCTTAATCCCAATTATGTAGGCTGTATCTCTTAAGTCCTTCATTGAGAAACACTCCCCTAACCAACACTTGACATTCTTCGGGGTTGGAATGTTATTTCCAATGAGTAATATATCATCAAAATACAATACCAAGAAAACAACCACGCTCCTACTGTTATTCTTGTATACATGAGGCTTATATTCATTTTTAATGAAAGCAAACTCCTTAATTGCTTCATCAAAATAAAGATTCCAACTCCAAGAAGCTTGTTTTAGAAAAGCTTTTGACATCCATTTGTCATACCACATAGTCATAATTTGCAGTTATGGAAATTAGAATTCTAATGGATTTAAGAATGACTACAGGGGAAAATGTCTCATCATAACTAACACCTTGAGTCTATCTTAAACTTTTTGCTACTAACCATGCTTTATAAAAATGCACACTGCCATCATGTCATTTTTCTTCTTCAAAACCTATTTACATCCAATGGTCTTACCGCCTTCAGTTAAATCAACTACTTTCAAAACTTGGTTATCATATATGGATTATATCTCAGAACTCGTGACACTAAGCCATTTATCAGTCTCAAGGTTAGACATAGCATCCGGATAAGTAGTAGCCTCATTTTGATCCATAAGCAACACCACACTAATATCAATAATAAGAAATTCAAATCTCTCAGAATGATGTCTTACCCTATTAGACCTACGTGAGCCTTATGATACCTGTGGATGTTCAACTAGATCAAGACTTTCTTGGTCTTGCACTAGCAGTTGAGTGTTTATTTTTTGTTCTTAAACTTCTTCAAGACTTACTTTAGCCTCTTTGTTGTCTTTTGAAATAAACTCATTTTTCATAAAGGCACAATTCCAAGCAACAAACACTTCGTTCTCGGTGGGATTATAAAAGTAGTATCCTCTATTTTTTTAGGATAGCCAACAAATACACACTTGGTAGATTTGGTTGATAATTTTTCTGAGATTTTTTATCGTATGAAAACCTCACAACCCCAAATCTGAAGGAAAGACAAACTTGTTCTTTTCACTAACCACGTCTCATATGGTGTTTTATCAACTGCTTTAGAAGGAACATAATTTAGTGTAAATGCATCAGATTCAAAAGCATAGCCCCAAAATGAAATAGGAAAATCTGCATAACTCATCATAGATCAAACCATATCCAATAAAGTCTGATTTCGCCTCTCAAAAACACCATTCTATTATGGAGTTACTGGAGGAGTTAACCATAAGACAATCCCACAGTTTCTAACATGATCATCAAACCCTTGGCTCAAATATTAACCACCTTGATTTGATTGAAGTGCTTTAATTGTTTTGCCAAGTTGATTTTCACTTCATTCTGAAATATTCGAAACATCTCAAAAGATTCATCTTTATGTCACATGAGATAAACATAACCATATTTGCTAAAATCGTCAGTGAAGGTAATGAAGTACTGATAACCCTCTCTAGCCATTGTGTTTATAGGACCACATACATTAGTATGTATTAGACCCAATAAATTATTACCCTTTTATTATGTCTAGTAAATGGACTTTTTGTCATATTGCCTAGTAAACAAGATACACATGTTTCATATGATTCAAAATCAAGTGAATCTAAAGTCCATCTTTATGGAGTTTAGAAATGTGATTCTCATTTATGTGGTAAGACAAAAATGCTAAAGGTAGGTTTCACTCAAATCATTTGACTTGAATCTTTTTGTATTTACATTAAGAATAAGAGTATCGGTGGAACTTTTCTTGTTTATAATATAAAGACCATCACATAAATTAACATTCGCATAGAAAACTTCCTTACAAAAAATGGAGCATTTATTATTTGCAATAATAAAATTAAAACCATCGAAATCCAAACATAAAACTAAAATGATGTTTATGCTCAAGGTAGGGACATAATAACAATTATTTGAAATTAAAACAAGTCTACTATGTAAAACTAACTCACAGCATCCTACAGTCAACGCACCAGCTTTTTCTCCATTTTCAACTCGTATGATGATTTCTCCTTTCTTTAGTTTTCTACTTTTGCTGAAACCCTGCACATTGATAAAAATGTGAGATCTGTATCTAGTATCCAATACTCAGGAATCACTAGTAGATAAGTTAACTTTAATAACATAAATACCTGAAGCAGTAGTCGCACTACTCTTCTTTTTCTTTAGATCTTTTAGATAGAGCTCACAATTTCTAAACCAATGCCCGGGTGCATGGCGGAAATGACAATTTCCTTCTTTTTCCTTTTATTTTTGGGAATCTGAATTTGAAGCAGCCTTACGCTTGACTTGTTCCATAGGATTTATGATAGTAACGATAACCTTAGCAACTTTAGCCTTGTATTTGGTCGTCTTCTTCATAGCCTTCTTTTCTGAACCATCAACACATTAGTAATGGGTTTCATGACATTCTGCTCGGTAGTTTTAAGAATCGTATCCAATTTTTAGATAGACTTCTCTGAATTATTCTTGTTATAGTTCATTAAAAATTGCGAATAACTATCAGGCAATAAATTCAAGATCAAATCCATAGTCAACTCTTAACTTACGGGAAATCCAAGTCTGTCAAGATAGTCAAAGTAGCACTTCATTTTCAGAACACGAGGACTAACTAACGTAATTTCAACCATTTTACTAAATGAAGGTTTTTGACTGTCTCCAACCTTTCATGCCTAGCCTGCTGTCAGAACATTTCCTTCAGCATCGTAGCCACGTCATATGTTTCCATGTGTTTTATGTCCTTTTGAAGTTCAGGAACCCTGGTTGCCAACGTAATGCATTCAACATCAATTGAGTCGTTGACATACTTATTATATACATCCTTTGTGGCTCATAGAGCATTGGCTAATGGTTCCTCAGTAATAGGATCATCTAGGACATACAACTTGCGTTCATGCTTAAGAAGAATTCTCAAGTTTCAGAATCAGTCAAGAAAATTTGTCCCAAACAACTTATCCTTCTCAAGGATGGATCACACTAACAAGGGATTAGTGTGATTCGAAGAGGCCATAGATCTACAATGAAGATTATGAAAAAGCTCATTTTAGTATAGAGGAATGACTCCTACTAAATTAACAACCCTCCTAGAAACACTATGTTGATTTAAGGGACTAAAATCCATGTTTCACCTAATTCCAAGACAGCTAAGGCTTGACACTTTAAATTTGGTTATTTAGGTAGGTGCCTATTACCAAATACATCATATGTAACTTTTAGTTGATTTCATGTGATTATGACATCTAATGTCCTAGCATGTTTTTTCTCATCTTGTGCCTAAAACCCTGTACTGTTTTGATAGCTTTATCAAGTCTAACCATTTCAAATAATAGAGTAACCATTATTCAACTTGCAACACTAAGATAACATAATACACTCCGTGGAGGCAGACTTATATTGATGTGATTGAAGCCTTGACAAGTGTTTGAGAATGGATGGCACTTGACTTAAAATTTGGATGAGTGATTTTTTTTTATTTGTTTTAGTGATCATAAATCGAACATGATAAATATCATGTATTAGAATGCATTTACAATCACTAAACAAGCTATAAAATTTTATAAATATTGACTATTATACGAATCTCCTTGCATTACGAAGAGTTAGTGGCAGTCATGTTTACCAGTCAGCAAGCAATGGTTTCACTGGCCGGTCAGCGAATGAGGGTATTATGGTAGCACATCCTTTTTTTTAGACAACAAATATCAATTCCGAAAATCAAAAATTGCCTAAAGTTTCTCATTATTTTAGTCAATCGAATTGACTAAAACTGCCCCTTATTTTTTTCTAGAAAATATTAATTAAAACATTTTTAATCAACTTGGGCCCACCTATAGATTAATATTTTATCCTAATCTAATTAGTATTTAAGATACGTTGAATCCTTATCTAATATGAATTTTTTTATATATCTTACCTATTTTATAAGATTTATAATTCTTATCAGATTACAAGTTTATCTACAAACTAATAGGAATATATTAACGGATAACCATAATGAGATATATGATCAAAGTAAATTTCGATTTTTATTCATACAAAATAAGCAATTGAATCAATAAGAAATATTAATCATCCAATCAACATTAGAATAATATTAAATTAATCATATTAACCTAATTATGATTTCTATCATGAAGACATACATAATTATTGAACAAAAACGAAATATGTATTCAACATTAGAATCACATTAAATTAACCATATTAACCTAATCATAATTTCTATCATGGATACGTACATAATTATTGAACATAAATGAAATATGTATTCAACGCTAGAATCACATTAACCGAAACATGACTTCTACCATGAACATACGAAATTCACATCGTTCAATATTAAAAATATATGTTAATCGAAATATTCTAAACGTGAATTCTATCATTGAATCAAATAATACATATGTATCAAACACATAAATTAACAATATGCTTTAAAATCAATTCTTGATAATAATTATTACAGAACCTACATGTACATAATATATACGTAAATCAAGATCACATTTTCACACATAGATTATATGTACATCAGAGAAAACATGCAGTTGTTTAATAGAACCGAGCCTAAGGCTCCGATACCGCTGTTGGATTTTTTAGGGTTCATGCACAGTGGAAAACCAAAAAAAAATTGAAAATCCACAGTAGTATCGAAAAATAAGTTCCATTAAACTAGACCTATAAAAAGTAAACCTTACCATAATTTTGATTTTCTTCTCTGATTGTTCAATCTCCAAAATATTAAAGCCCGTTTCCTCTATCGAAACTCCACACACGAATAGTTTGAACACAATTTGGAGTGTTAACCCCAAGAGAAATAGAAAATATTTTTCTTTGTCTCCCAAAATCCAGAGAACTCAAAAATATTAAAAACAAAAATCTTATTTCATTTTTGGGTTTCAACCACTATTTATATATGTATATAATCTCACTTAAAAAAACTTGTTCGTAATACAACTATTGTATTTAGGCAATCAAGCAAATTATACATACGCTCTTATTAATAAGTTATCATATAACGAATCGTAAGAGCTTTTATCCCATGAATTTTACCATATAAAATTCATTACTCTTGACCAATTGAAATTGTGTAAAGCCATTCTTTATATGCAACCTAATAGGTTCATGTGACGTTGGCAGTGAACCAAAATAATTTTGGTATACAATTCATAAGCGGTCTTTGGCAAGGTATTATGACTACCCAAATAGCATGAATATTGAAAATTGATACAACCAAATGAGTAACATATATCAGATTCCTTTGTCTTGCGATATTCTTTAATTAAACATAAGGCATGGAAAATCGCTCTTAATGTTCAATCGTACTAGTCTCGATCTTTTGGTAAACTGAAAACATCTAAGTGACATTGTTCATATTAATTCACTTTTACTTGGCCATTTAACATTCTAACATATCGACGGATCAACTATATCTCTCTATATGAGAGAGACAAATGTTATCTTGATTACACACGTTTACATAATATTTACATGGTAACTAATCACAATTTTTATAATATTGTGCTTAAAGACAACGTTTGATTGTGTACAATTACCATGCTCCTAATATTGAAGCCTTTGGTAATTTTAAGTCGAAAGACTAAATGATATAGCTACCATTTGTAACACCTATGACTTAATCCAAACGGTGTTCTTAAATCGGGTCGCTCTAGTACCTTGTTCCCTAACAAGTGCTCATAATCTCTATTCATATCCTTATAAGCATGATCACCACATGACCATTAATAAAGATTCACACTAGTCTTAACTCATTATGGTTCCCATTATAATGACTTACTAGGGACATTTAAGATATTTCAACAAATACCCATAGATCTTATCATAAGGTAAACATGCAATCACTTATAATAAAACAACAAATGAAAACCTCTATTTTGTTAACTAAAATTATAAGATAAACAATATTTGTCGAATGAACTATGACACATTCCCTAACAAACTAATAAAAGGTCATCAAAACGTCCAAGGGCTCTCCAAGGAAATGAAGAGGCATTTTATTTTTAAGCCCTAGGGTAATATATAGTATTCTACGTAGTACATATTCCAATCGAAATGAGATTCCTTATTTTAATTGAATATTCTCATGGCCGACTTCAACAAATCTTGACCAAATACTCTATCTTAGCTAAATCGCTGGAGAAATCATTGGAAATAAGTCTTTATAATTCACTGATTTATTTAGTGAATGCTAGTTCATTTCAAGAATCACTATCAAATCGATGGACTCCTCTCTTGTCAATTTATATAGTGAATCCTAGTGTAATTCATGAATCGCTTTGGAATCACTATAACTTTCTTTAATTCGTTGAATTCTTTATTTTTATTTCCTTTTTTCCATTTCTTTATATAACCATAATATAAACTTATATCCCAAAAATAAAAGAAAACCTGGTGTAATATATCCTTTTACATCTAAAATCATCTTAAAATATATACCGTAAAACAATGTCTAATTATTGACTTATCATGTTTAATCGTCAATTCAAAAATAATTTTTCAAGAATTTTTGTAAGCAAGCTATAACGACTAACCCACTACCATTCACCACATTTTCCTCGTGTGAATGGAAAGAATATGGGACACAACCACATACTAACTAATTATTAACTTCAAGAGCTTCGTAAGACAACAACCTAGCAACATTAAGCTCTGCAAAAGCACTTAACTTAGGCAATAGCTAGCTAAGCGATAACTTATTATTTAGTTCATATTTTATAGTATATTTTAGGGTGATTTTGAATGTAAAAGCTATATTACATTGGGTTTTCTCTTACTTTGTGATTTTAGGTTATATTCAGAATATGTGAAGAAATGGAAAAAATGGAAGAAAATAAGGAATTCAATCATTTGGAAAAAAAGAGCAAGAAATTTAGCATTGAATCGAGTGTGATAGAGGATTTGCCAATCAAATCAGTGAAAGACATAGACTAATTTCCACTTACGTGCCCAGCGGTAACAATTTGCTGAGGTCACTTTGGATTTTTTTAAAGTGAATCAAGGAACTTCATTTTGATTTGATATGTACTACTTAGAATACTATATATATGAACTTTAGGCTTTGAAATGAAGTTCCTTGTAGTATCCTAGATCATATTTAATTTTCTTGGAGCCATATTTATTGTTTCCATGTTAATTAGTTTTATTAATTTTTATTTTAGTTTTATTTGTTCATTGCTTCTAGAGACGATTTAAAGATTCCAAGTATTCAATAAAAGTTATTTATTAATGTCTTTTATTTACTTTATTGTGATTTTTATTATGAACATAAGTGAGTAATTTATTAATCTAAACAAAGTCCAAACATGAACTTGATTTGTTTTGTAATGTAGTCATAATGAAGATTGATTTGTAATTAATGCTTTTAACCTAATCATATTCTTTAATTCACAAATTTAATAGGTTGTTATATGCGGAATACAATCATGAAGCTTTGTATTGCATGTATAGTCTACAATGTGTATTGTGATATTTAGATTCAATATCTTATTTAAATTAGTAACTAGGATTTTTTAAAAATATTTTTTACCATTTATATATCCTATGTAATGACATGTTACCTTAAGCTGGTGATTAGTGCTAACACAAGTCCTAATTAACCCGAGTTAAGGTCAAAGTTAAGTTCGGCGCATCTCGATTAGTGTGTACATGAATTTATATAATGTTTGGTGTTTATGGGCTATATTTAATGAGTTTTATAGGAATATGGATAAATTACAAATTTATATAAGCTTATAATTCAAAAATAATTAATTAATTAATAAATTACTGATACACAAAGTATGACGAGGGGGTTGTGAAATGAATGTGCACGCCTGAGAATACTCATTAGTGTGTTCGGTGAATTTATTGGAGATAAAATACTGGAGATATATATTTATATATCAAATATATAAATATATATAAATGAAATTATAATTTTGATTTGATTAATATGGATCGTTGGATTGCCTCAAGATGAGGAAAAGTTGAAAATGTGTTAAGATGTGTGTCAATTTAGTGTGGGTCACTTCAACATAATATCTATTTGATCAACCTCGAGATATTGCAAAGCCTATATCTAGGAAAATCTATAAATAATCAAAACCAACTCAAATTTATCACTATTTCATTGATTAAGAGTGGAGAAGCACCTGAGGAGTTAGAGCAGGGATGATTAAGGGGAGGAGTTTCGAGTGATTTAGACTGATTAAGGAGGAGTCGAACCACTTTTGATCTTGCGATTCATCGCAATAGGTAAGTGTGAGTTTAGTTCTTAAGTTGAATTCATGAGTTGATGATGAATCCTTGTTAATCGTTGTTGTTCTTGAGTATAAATGGTATAAAACCTCAATTGAGGTTTCCCTAATGTTATAGGGATGTTTTGGATATATAGCAATGAATTTGGTTATTTAGTAGGGGCGTTGGAACGCTCGATAATAGAGCGCGTTCCTCGTAACAGGGAAGCAAGCTCATCTCAAGAACTATAAGGAATTCATTTGGTGGAGTGCGCCCCCTAAATGAGTGAGGGTGCCCCGCCTCAAAAAACAACAACATTACTTATTTTTACTTGGTAATTTCTGAGGGTATAAGGACTAAGTTAAGGGTTCTAAATGTAGGTTATTAGACTTGTATTGACCTTAAATGGTTTGTGATAGGTTCTCAAACACCAAGATAGGTCGAGTTATCCAAAAAGTTAGGACTTTGAAAATTAAACTAAATCGAGCTAAGTGGGACTCGTATTCTTATCAATTATGCTTTGCAAATTAGTATATTTAGTTCATATAGCATTATGGACAGGGAATGGGTCAACATACTATGATTTAAATATTTAATATGTGAAAAGTATCTGAAATGGTCGATATGGTAGACCAAAGCTGCTGGAAAATGGATTTTACCCTTTGTTCTAATGAATACAAAAGGTTCGCTTGGAAATTAATTTCGCCCTTTTATCCTCAATTAGCCAGAGTTTTTCCTTAGTCTTCATTGTCCAATTGGAGTTGGTAGCTCAATCAAGCTTGAACAAACCATCAAAATCCTTTATCCGCCCACGTGTAGATTCTATGGTTGTAATCCAGAGTGATTGGAGACTATGACTCCGTAGTTAAATTGAAATCACAAACCACGAGTACGGTTGCATAATACGTATTAGATTTTCATTTAGTTTATTATTGTTTATATCAGTTTTAGTGCTTGAATAGATATGTTTAGGATTCATATTTCTATTTATAGATTTATTGTCTATATCAATTTTAATGCCTAATGTGTATTGCGAGCATCACTTATTGAGCAAGTTCGAGCACTCACTCCTCTTAATATTCCAGGTTCACAAGCAAGCGTTTCAGCGAAAGGAGAAAGAAGGCTTAGGATTTTATTTGCCTTCTCTACTATGTAATGAACCTTCCTTATGTATATATACTATTTGAGTTACGTGGTTGTAATATAACATGGTTGGGATGTTTTATAATTGTGTTTTGGTTTTGTTAAAACCTATATTTATGTATATTGTTTATATTATCGATAAAGTTTTAATTTTTTGTTGAATATACTTTGATTTATATTTTAATATCAATATAGAAGTTGAATTTTATCAGGTATGGAAAGAGAGGCTGCTAGCTGTAGTTAAGCATGACTGGTGTATCGAGGTTAAATTAGGGTTTCGAGTCAGGTATCGCCCTAATCAGGATAAAGGATGTAACATTCTAGGTGAATTGAGATCAAAGTATAATATCTAAATGGCTTTTTGAAAGTATTAGGCTTAGTAGTTCAAAGTTTTCACTGAACTTAAGGACATTTTATCGTCCAATTGATTTCTTTGAGCTTTCGAAGGATAAATTTAATAAAATTAGGATGTGGCTTTTCTATTAATATAAGAAGAATCTGTGACTAGATAAGGGCTATGTACTTATGATTTAGCATTAATATTCTTAAAATACTTTATAATATAATAAAAGTATTATGACTTTGATTTGAGTAATATGTTTGGACCCAAAACGGATAATGTTTCATTATTTTGGATATTTGTTTAGATGTTTATTTTACATTGAATTAGATTTATTTGATTTGAGTTTAGTTTCAGTGATTTTGATTTGTGTTTGTTAAATTAGTTACTTAAGTTTAATTAGTTTAATTGATTGTTATAGTTTGATTAAATAATTTTAATTCCTATTTTAATTAAATTAATTAAATTAAATACCAAACCCTTGGAAAATCGTTTTTCTAAAGAAGTTTGCAAAATCGCTGTGGAGACGGTCCCACTTATCACTACTGCAAATAATAAAGATATACAAGAAACTTATTATACACGCTCGACACATGTCAATTTTAGGCGCCTCTCCTGGGATTTTTACATAATTTCTTTGGAGTCTTAAAAGTTGTAAGGGCTACACACTTCGTTATTCTAATTCCACGGGATCTTTACATACAATTTATCTTAAAGTAGATAGGACGTTTAATAATAATTTAAGACAACAACATTGTAGGGAACACCAAGCTACCACAATGGAAGCTAATAATAACATTAATAATATCAATAGTAAAAATAATGATAATAGAGAACTTACTTTTAAGCAAGCCAATCGAAATGTATCAGCTTACGAGTGAATGTATATTGCCTATCTGGAGGGATTTCCTGAATTTGAACTAAGATCTGGATTCATTAGTGCAATACCTAATTTTTATGGTAAAGATAATGAAAACCACCGAAAATTTATAAGGAAATACGAATACGAAATCAATAGGATGAGACCTAAAAATGGTACGTTAGAACTAGTCAAACTTAAAGCTTTTCCTTTTGTATTAGAAGATCAAACAGAAGATTGGTTGTTTTATCTTCCTTAAGATTCAATAACTACATGGGCTCCAATCTTGGAAATTTTCCTAGAACAATATATGCGTGCAAGAAAGATTAGTTCCTATAGAAGACAAATCACAGTAGTACAGATGAAAAGTGATGAAAATTTTAATGAATATTAAGATAAATTTCAAAGATTAATTTCATTTTTCTCATAGCATGAATATACACAAAAAGCTTTATTAGAAGACTTTTTCGTATGACTCAATCATTTTGAACAAATATTATTTGAAAAAGTATGTGGTGGATCATTATTTGATGTAACACCAAATTTAAGCAAAAGAAACTATAAATAAAATGGCTAAGCAATCTAAGCAATATGCTTGGTGAAAAAACTGAGCATCAAGGAAAAAGGCTTATGAAGTTAATAATAAAAGACGTAATACATTTGACGAAAAATTTGATAAGTTATCTAGCATGGTAGAATTGCTAATAAAAGATATATCAAGCCAAGTAAAACCATGTAGATTCTTTAATGAAGTTACACATCCTACGAATGCGTGTCCTACTTTACATGAAAAAACTACTAAAGAAATTAATACGGTTATGAATCAATTTTCTAGTCCTGCTAGGAATCAATATAACAACAATAGTTAAGACACTAAAAAACCAAATTTTAGCTTTATTTATGGTCCATAAAATCAAACTTATACCATTTATAAACGAAAAGAACAAATACAATCCACATCAATTCAACAATCTCAACACATGGTTCAAACAACACAATTAGATTTAGAGCAAAGCTAGTATAATTTTATGACTAAAAGTCATCAAAACCTTACACTGATTATTCAAAATCATGTTAAAAATGATACATTTATTAATGAGTTGGAAAATCAATTAAGTCAGATGAACCTACAAATTAATAAGATAAGCAATCAAACTAAAGAATCTATTCAAACTACTACTCATACTAATCAAACACAAGTTAATGTTTTATTGTGTGATAATGAATAAAAGACATATACACCAGAAATGACACCTAAGAGAGGTAGAAACATATACACCAGAAACGATACCTAAGAGAGGTAGAAAGAAAAATATACAAAAAATGATAGAAGAAGAAGAAAAAGAGTGATGATAGCCAATTTCATTCCTACAAGAAAATGGATGGTTGAACAATTAAAATATATACCTTTTATTAAAATATTATACCCATAGTATTTAGTCAGAGTTAAAGCTTATAAAAAGTTGGTACAAACTTCTGACATAGTTAATCGAGAAAAAAACAATAAGATTCCTTACAATCTAATTGAATATATACATTATATTTCTCATGTTCCACAATGATTAACGGATGCTAGGAAGGAGGAAGTTAATGAAGAGATTCTTGAAATATTTAGGAAAACAAAAATTAATAAAAATTTAATGGAATCAATTACACAATTATCAAAGTATGATGAATTCCTGAAATAATTTTTTGAATCTAAAGACATGTTTATAGAGGAATCTAAAAAAACTTAAGGCCCAAGGTATCATCTTTAATAAAATTGAAAATACGTGAGAAATGTTCTTCTCAAGGTATGTTTGGAATACCTATCATAATAGGAGTTTTTTCTTTTGAGTTTTTTGTGTGTGATCTCAGAGCATCAATTGATTTACTAGCACTTTAACTATATGAATCACTAAAAATATGATCGTTGACTAATACACCCGTTAATCTTACTTCAGCCGATAATAAAGTTACTGAACCATATAGATCATTAGAAGAAGTTTTGGTGAAAGTAAATGACTTAGTATTTCCAGCAGACTTCTATGTCATGGAAATAGGAGATTAAATATCACATAACTCTCCACCAATATTAGTAGGTAGTCTTTTTCTTAAAATAGTTAAAACTAAGTTATATACAATTAATGTAGTAACAATGGAAACTGAAGAATGGAGATTTAAGCAACTGGAGAATGAGAAAAGTATTAACATGCCGAAAGATTTTAAAGTTAAGAAAAATAAGAAAAAAGGAAAAACTGAGTTTAAGTCTTACGAAGCTTAATGATCCTAGAGTCATTTCGAACATAAATATCAAATGGGCTTATTACTTTAGAGCTCGATATGATATGGGTTCTAATATAATCGCATACTAATACATTTCTTTCTACATATTTAATTAGAGTTGGATACACTTGCTTCTGACTGAATGGTACTTCAATACAACCAATAAAGGTGGTTATGAATGTAATGAGTGTACCAGTGTAAGTGGACAAGTATGTTTTACCCACAAACTTTTTGATTATGCCACACTTTATTAATGAAGATCCTCCTTTAATTTCAGGACATCCTTTCTTAGCCACTTCTCAAGTTATATATATTCTAAATAAAACAATTACTTTGATGATGAATGGTCAAGCAATTACTTTCAGGAATGGTACTAGAGTGGGCAATCCTATAAGTTTAGAGATCGGATCTAATTTTATAGTGGTTCAGTCGATCCAACAACAGTAACCAAAAGCGCTCCATGGGAGGCATCCCAAATTTTTTATTTATTTTATTTTTGACTTTAATAGGATTTAAGCATGAGTATAGTATGTTTTTATTCTCTCACTTTTTGACTTTTTTATTGGAAATATTTTCGAGATTCGAACTCCGAAATACTTTCAATGAAGTGGTGATCGAGTTGTTTTGTTTCTTTGGAATTTATACAAAGTTAACATTATTTATTTATTACATTAATTAAGTAATAAAATTATTAGTTAATTATGTCCTATCCAAATTTTTGAATTTCCAGTCAATTCTACCTTTATATTGATTATTTTGATGATGTATAATCGTGAGTTAAATTGGAAAAATAGTAAATTAATTATGTCTAGCGAATCCTTAGCGATTTGGTTTAACACCATGAATTGCTTAGAAAATCGATGACAATAAATAGGAAAGTTTAACTGAAAATCCTACTCTCATGATTTAGTATTGAATCGACCTTAAAAGCTAAATCACTAGAAAAATCGGTGAGTTAAAGAACCTAAATACGACTGATTTATGTATAAAATCACCAACTAATCCATTTAAAACCCTAATTCGTTGGGACTGAATTCAAGATTTTAAAATAAAACCCCAATTCACACACATCAATCATTTAACACACTCCAACCACTGCACCCTTTCAATTCAAACACCAAATTTTAGCCTAAATTCAACTTTCTTAAGCTAAATATTAGTGTATTTAAGTGATTTCCACCTCAATCTAATTTTGTTCAACCCAAAAAGTGTAAATTTGAGAGAGTAGAACCAAACTAGTGCTTGTGGGAAATTTGAATAAGAGCTTGAAAGAACAGTTTAGAGGAATTGAAGACCTTGATCTTATGGGATTCACTCTCAAGAAGGTAAGCACGATAAAACCTTAGCTTTTTAGATAAAAAAAAATTTGTTTTTTATGAAACTTATGAATTTAAATTGATTTTAAAATCATTTTATTGGAGCTTATCTTGTTACCATTGATAAGTGATTTCGTTGATTTCACTAGAATAGGAATTTTAATTACAATGATTCTTGGTTTACAAAAAAAAACACTTTTTGAAATTTTGGTATTTATCGGTCAATGATTCTTATATGCAATTGGTTTGAAATAGAATTCCAAATGAGTTTGGGTGTGTGTTTTGAAATTTTTAGAAATACATGAATTTTTCACACAACTGTTTTATGGATTTTAAGTTTATAATTGAGTAAAACTTCGATGCCAAATTCAATTAAGTTTTCAATTGATTTTCAAACTAACTTTTCAAATGAATTTCTCTTTTAATTAGAATCATGAATTCTACCGAATTATTTGTGATAACTGGTTTTTAATGATTTACATGTTTAAATTGTTATTTGGAATTATGATTATTTGATTTGAGAAAAATAGTCGAAAATGGAAAAGTACAAGTTCAAGAAAGGAGGAGAAAAGGAAGCACTAATAGAAAAATACAAAACAAAATTCGAAGTTCCACCTACACCTATTAAGCTTACAGGAATTTCAATAAACAATCATAGAGATAAAACATAAAGAGAACCTACTCTACCTAAAGATTATAGTGATGATTCGAAAGATGAGGAAGTTGACGTGAATCTATAAATTCTTTTTAATGTGAACAATTTGATGAATGTCAAGCTTTTGCTAGAATGACGAGTGACATTAATAAAAATAGAAAAATAATTTTGTATAGGGGATTCAATTTAAAAAATGAAATAAATTATGGACCAAGGATTTTGAGCATAATAAAAGATAGGGATTGGGGATTTTCGACTAAGGATTATAATGATGATGATGATGATATATATAGATTCTTAGAGAGATGGGTTATGAGATTTTGGTTAGAGAATTTTATGCTATTGTGCATGGAAGTGACAGTAAAACTGTGTCGATGGTTTGATGAAGACTAGTGGATTATTCACCTAAAAGGATAAAGTGGTACTACGGAATGTTGGAATCTCATAGAAAAGAAAATAATGATTGCCTAAAATCGGAGTATGGATTCAAACATGGATTTCCCCATGAAAACAATTAGGACAGATAAGTAGCAATCTCGGGGGATGGATTCATTTTGGATAAAAATAGGTATCCAAAGCACATTTAAAGAAAGAGTTTTAGAAAAACCACAAAAGCATAGAATTATTTTGTCAATGTAAGCCTATAGTCGAGTTTTCATACCACAAAGTTGTGAATTACAAAACAACATTATTGTATCACATTATTCATATGATAGGTTACATTGATGTTGGCAAGGTCATCTATGATTCATTAGAAATGTCCTAACCACAAATAAGAATGAAGGATTACCTTTTTCCTTGATGATCACATAATTTTGTAAATAAGACCGAGTTCCTATTATAGGTCTTAGGTTGAATGTTTGTCCTGACGAGACTATCACTGATAAATATATAGATAGCACCACACAGGCGCAAGGCTTTGTAAATTCAAAGGATAAGAGAGAGAGAGATAGAGAAATGAGATACTACGAAGACAGATAGCATGCAAAAGAAGAATATGAGCAGAAAATAGAAAAGTTTTAGAAGAAATGCAAACTGTTGGGTATAAGAGATGATGGACCAGAGTTCAGAACAACCTGCTGCAGATTTCACTGGCATGTACGTTGAAAAGACGGAGATGGCCAAGATGAGGTCAATTTTTTGTAATCAGATGATGTGACATTCGAGAATCTCATATATTTGATTAGGATGCTATTTTGGATTTCATATATCCAATGTGGGACCCATGTATTACGGATCAGCGATCATGTGTTTATATATTATTTTTATATGATGAATGCCTATTTCGTGTATTATATGGTATTTCATCGCGAAGTTGAGTTGTATTGAGGCGTATCCTCAATTTTTCATACTCGGTTACAAGTGCGTGTCTGAAGGGCACGAGGGAAGATAAATCATTGGTTACTTGAAAACTAATTAACCAAGTGTTAATTCTCACATGAAGATTTTGTCTCAATTTATGTACAGGTCTGGATTGGTGTAATGTAATATGAAAACAAAGTTGGTCCAAGACTTTGCCTTGGATTTCGTTTCAGTTGGTGGTAGTCGCTATTGAGATTGGGTCTAAATCAGGGCATGTTTGGCCAAGTATGGTAAGAAAACAGGTCCATAAATATTTGGTATGTCGTGGACAAAGTTATGATTTTTAGGGTTTGTGTAAACAAAACAGTACTATGGACATTTTAAGGAGTTGGAATGTTTTGTCAAGAGGTTGGCTCAATTTTGTGAAAAATCGAATTCAATATGAGCATCGGAAGTGAAAACATATCAAAATAGGGATTTCTAGAATTAATAAATAAAAAAATTAAGTTGTTGAAAAGTAGCTGAGGGTTTATATATAAATTAAAAGAAAATCAAAATTTGATTCATTTAAAATGAATGAACAGTTCGTTCATCTCAAAACCACTCAATTCGATCTTTTGCTCAGCGAGCTCTTGATGTCCGATTTTGGCCTGTTTTCTTTTCGCTAAATCATAAAGCATCGCAAGACGGTCAGTTCGAGCTAAGTTTTTGTAGTGAAAACAAGGCATTCGACCCGCAATTTGTTAAATACTCAATGTTGGGCATTTTCCTCAATTAAATTTCAATTCTCGCTATTTCTCGATTTCTTTTGCAGGATATTTATAGAAAGTTGTACGAATTGTTGAAAATTCACATGTTGAGTTTATTTGGATCAAGTTGAAATAAATCCCACCGACGTGGGTTAAGTTTTTGATAAATTAAACTAATGCGAATCAGTTGATAACTATTTCGAGAAAGTTTTTAGAGTTGATATTGATTCAAATTGAATTTTTAGATGAATGAATTATTGATTTTGATCCGATTTGACTCCACATGCTGTGGGAATATTTTGATGTTGGAATCAAGTGATTTTGTGGTGTTTGTTTTCGAGCTTTGAAGATTTAATTGCAAAAATATTGATTTGGAGAAGTTTTTCAATTCAAAATAAAAATAAAGTTTGCCTTGTTGGCATGCCATATTGGAAAACTCATAACTTCTTTGTCGATTATTCGATTTGAGTGTTCTTAGAGTCTATGGAAAGTATGATATGAGTACTACAATTCCCTTTTAGATCATTAAGAAAAATATTAAGGTTTTTAAAGTTAAAAAGTTACCCTAAATTGGTAGTTGAAAGCTAGTTGAAATAGTTATATAAATTAATGTTTTTGGAAACTGTTCCCCCAACATATTTTCGCCACAATTTTCATAGGGTTTCGTGATTTGGTTTAACTTGAAACTTAACCTATAATATAATTGGGTATGCAGGGAAGCTACTGGAGCTATTTTCAAGGTGATCTGACGCTCCGAGAACCCCTACATTGATCTTTACTATTGATTGAATATTTATGTACCTATAATTATATCAGTCTGCATTGCATTTTATCATTCATGGCTATGCATACATAGAGAGAGTGATGGGATAAGGTTATTTTCGAGTCTGGTTTACTTGAAACTTGGTTTTAATCCTGCCTTTACGTAGTCCAATGAGACTAGCGGAGTCTAACGCTGAAAAGTTGTCTTTACATTTAATGATCTATTAATATTGTATATGTACTATTTTTTGAAAGTTGACATCTGATTATAGTTATGAAACAACGACAGAATGGATTGCATGTCGAGTTAACGCATATATCTTATTGTTTATTTGGAAATGCAATTACATGTCTCCATATATCATACTAACAATTGTAGGAGTACAAATCAATGTAGGAATTTATTTACCAGACATCTTCGAGTTGTTTTTAATGATGTCAAATTCTGTATGATGACAAGGGAAGAGTGGACAATACTTGAAGATTGTGGTGATTCTTTTCATAAATTAAAGTAAATTCTTGTTTCGAATTATTTATATTTATTGTTTTGGGATTGTTGGGGTGAGTGTAGGATGTAAAGATTTTAATGGTTATGAGAGTCTCCTAAGTTAGTTTAAAATACGTTGAGAGGTTTATGATTTAATTTTGGTCTATTTAAGATTGTGAAGTTGTGATTAAGCTATCAGAGACTCTAAGTTAGTTCATAAATTTGAATTTGATATACATTATGAACTGCGGAGAATTGTGAGTCCTTCTAGGCCTCTCCTCAATTTTGTTTTCCATTAGGTGAGTTTTTCGGTAGGCCACTTTTAGGGGAGGTGCTGCCAAATTTTTTATTAAATATGGATATGATCTTTTAATTTGCTCAAATTGAAAAAATCATGAATTGGGTTTTATTGAGGATATAAATATAGTTTTATTGAGGATATAAATATAGTTTTGGAGCTTTAGAAAGGATTGAGATAATTATTATTTTGCAGTCAAAGTTGAAAGAATAGATTAGGTTGACTAGATTATCAGGGGATTAAGGAAATCTAGGCCGGTCAGTCATTTAAATGACGAGGGGCTAACAGATACAAACTCCGAGGAATCAAGAGTAATGTTTCATAACCATCATGAATTACGAGGAGCTTACACAGTTTTAAACTAGAAATGTCCAGAAGAATGCAAAGAAGAAGAGCATAAATTTAAGTACCATCTACCTAAGTTAGATTACTGAATAATGGCGTTTTTTTCGATAGAACTATGGAGGTCGGAGTGGACTACAGAATATATGATCCTGCAACAAGCTATTAATCTTAACAGTATGAGTAAGGGGATAGTGGTGATTATGCGACTTCTAGACAACAGTACTAATCTATTTTCTTCTCTATTTTGTCTATCTTTGAAAAATTTTATGTGAGGTCTTATTCTTTAATACAATATTGCGACATGTGACATGTGATGTTATACTGTGCTACTAATATGGTTTGTACTTAATTATGTTTGATATGCTTTGCTACATTAACGTTATTGATGATGCTTGGAAATTTTTAGTCATGTTTTCTTTATTTATTATAATTTATTCATATGATAATTTATTGATTAATTATTTTTATTATATTTAGTTCATATATGCTTCACAAGGTACATTTGTTTTGTTAAAAATCCGACTTAATTTTTAAACCTTAAGGACAAGTTTTGTAATGAGTTTTAGGGTATTTAAGTGAAGTGGAGTATAAAGAAGCAAAGTATGGAAGACTCGAGAGGTAGAATTTGTTTATTTAAAGTTGTTCCTAATTTTTTAAAATACAGGTAATATATATTCATTTTATTTTATTAAGTTAGGAAAATAAGGAATTGAATATAATTTGGATTTAAATAGAAGAGATGTTTTTGTTACTCATCAAAATATAAAGTTTATGATAGAAAGGAATTATTATGACCTATTTGACTTAATATAGATTGTTTATGCACTCGTGGAGTTTAAAGGGGATTGATTGCCTTGTGTTAGACATTATAATGGGTAGAAGATCGAAATAAAAGTGCAAGATAAACAAGATTGATTCCTAAGAATCTTGTTATATAAAGATTATTGATCAAGTACTATATATATGTATATAATGAAAAGCATTTACGCCACAATTAGGGGAAAAAATAGGAAATTAGCCAATAAACTTTACTTAGTTGGAAATAATACTTCCTTCATTAAAGTAAAAGTGAGAAGAGATAATAAGATTTTTCAAAAGAAAAAAAAATAAAGAGACCCACATGGAATCTAATGGTGGAAAAAATGTGAGAAATAATTCCAATAAAAAAGAATAATAGTACCCAAAGGAAACGGAGTAGGGAACCGTATGAATATAAAAAAAGATAAATATATATAAATATATAGAAGAAAGAATAAAAGAGAATGAGATATATAAAAATGGAAGGTTGTATATGAAAGCTCTTCAAATAAATGATTTCATTCAAGTGCTTATAGCTAAGTTAAGTAAAGTACATTCTTTTTCCAACATTCCAACAATTGAACATGATTATGACGATTATTGTTGATTAAGAATTCCTATCGACTTTGATTATTGTGGCATTTTTAAATATTGTTTAATTGAGATTGATTTAGTGACTTTTGTATCTTGAGATTCTATATTATTTATCGTAAGCTTGATGCTTATTAGTGGAAATTGAGAAAACCTATATAGTGGTTTAGCCTAGGTAACTAATTGAACTTTGAATTATAAGGTGTATTACATAACTAGAAGGTTAAGTTTTCTAATAAAGGAATGTTCATTAAATCTTTCTATTCTATCTTGTATTTTATTTTTATGAGGGTAATATGTTTCCATTTAATAATCACTTTTGTTTTAGAATAAGAGTAAATAATTATGAAATAAGAATAAGGAATGAAAGAGAATATGGTTGAGATTATTCCTTTGCTTAAGATAGAATAGTGTTGAGTTTGGGGGTATTTGATAAGTCAATAATTAGAAAATGTTTTATAGTTTATTTTAGGGTGGTTTTAGATGTAAAAGACTATATTACGTCAGTTTTCTCTTATTTTTGTGATTTCAGATTATCTTTAGAATATGTGAAGAAATAGAAGAAAAATGAGAAGAAAATCAGGAATTTGGTCAATTGAAAAAAAGAGCCAGCAATTCAGCAGTGAATCAAGTGTGATACAGGAATTGCCCAACAAATTGGTGAATGACAAAGACTAATTTTCACCGATTTGCCACGAGAATCAGGTTCGATAGAGGACTCAGTGATGATTCGCTGAAGTCGATTTCGAGAATTTTATAGCAAATCAAGGAATTTCATTTTGATTGGATATGTACCACCTAGAGTACTATATATATGCACCTTGGGATTCGAAATGAAGTGCCCTTAAGTATCCTAGATCGTATTTCATTGCTCCTGGGTCGATATTTATTGTTTCCATAATAATTAATTTTATTAAGTTTTAGTTTAACTTTATATGTTCATTGCTTTTGGAGACAATTTGAAGATTCAAAGTATTCAATAAGAGGTAGTTATTAATGTTTTAATTTACATTATTGTGATCTTTATTATGAACATGAGTTAGTAGTTTATTAATCTAAACAAAGTCCGAACATGAGCTTCATACGTTTTGCAATGTAATCATAATGAAGATTGATTTGTACTTAATGCTTTAAACATAATAGTATTCTTTAATTTATTGATTTAATAAATCGTTATTTACGTATTACAATCATGAGGCTTTATATTGCAGGCGTAGTCTACAATGTGTATTATGATATTTGGATTGTATATCTAATTTTAAGTAGTAACTAGGATTGTTTAAAGAGGTCTTTTACCATTTAGATGCCCTAAGTTAGTAGAGATCTAAGTTTAATAGTGAAGTGGCTTTCCGAAGGTATTAGGCTTAATAGTTCGAGGTTTTCTAGGAACTTAATGTTGTTTTATTTTCTAATTAATTTCTTTGAGCTTTTGAATGATTAATTTTATTAAATTAGGACGTGACTTTTCCATTAATATAAGGAACATTTGTGGCTCAATAAGGGTTACTACTTACTTATGATTAAAGTTTAATGATCTGAAAATACTTTATAATATAATGAAAGTATGACTATGACCATGATTTGAGTAATATGTCTGGACACGAAAAAAATTAATGTTTCATTATTCTAGATATTTGTTTAGATGTTTATTTTATATTGAATTGATTTTATTTTATTTGAATTTAGTTTTAGTGAATTTGATTTGTGTTAGATAAGTTAGTTAATTAACTTTAATTGATTGTTATAGTTTTATTAAGTAATTTTAATTCCTGTTTTAATTAAATTAATTAAATTACAGTAAAAATAATTAAACCTTTAGAAAACATTTTTCCTAAAGAAGTTTGCGACATCCCTGTGGAGATGATACTACTCATTACTACAAATAATAAGGATATATGGGAAACAAAATGTACACGCTCGCCTCGTGTCATAACACACAAATACCTAAGATGTGTCATACTAATAGCACTGTAAGTAGGGTATATTGGTAATTCACTTACCCGGCTTTATACAAGGGTCAGGTGTATTAAGTTAATTCACATTACGAGAGAATTTATGGTTGGAATATAATTTTTATTTTTAAAAATGAGTTAAATTTATCAATCGTTCTAGAGTTTTTAGGGAGAACATAAAATTATTTTCATGTTCTTTTTCGGGCTAGCACTTGGATTCTAGGCTGCCATTCATGTATGGATTTTTAGTAGAGGACGTTCGTCTCTGTCACACCCTAATTTCGGGATATGCACACACAATTTCAAGATGGACGGCCCACCAGTGCAGTAAAATCTAGTATAACTCATAAATAATAAAACTAATAGTTATTTGACAACAAAATATCTATTTCATTATATACACGATAAAAATAATACATTTTTACTGTGCATAAACTTCTCTTCTTGAATCTCTCTTGCCCATGATTGAACCCATTTAGCTAAATACTCAAAATTATTAATTTAATGAGTCAGTTGTCATGTAATAATAAAATTACACACCATTAATGCAACACATATCACAAAACATCACAAAAGCATCTGATTAAACCACACTCAAGGGCGGACCACAATATGCCCGAAGAATAAACCACACCAAGGCTGAATAATATTATCAATGGTGTTCGTCGGCACTTGACAATATTGGTGGACTGATAATATCACACCGGTGGACTTCAAAATTTCTTTAGACGAGAATCACACATGTGGACAATGGTGCTCATTAGCACTCTTCGGTATAATCTTTCTATTTTTGCTAATGTCATTTTTCATCCTAGCAATAGCTTTGACATTAATAAGATTATGGGCATGGAAAGAAATAGTATGTGTCTCTTCAATCTCTTCCTCTCCTTTTGAATCATTGTTAAAAATTAAAGGTGGAAAAGGCTCTCTAGGTGCTCTAGTTCGGGGATTATTCACTGAAATCCTCGTTGGCGTAATTGGCTTCAGTGGAGCTTTGGGTTTTTGTTAGGATTTCTCTACTAGTTATGCTTTTCCCTTGTCCTTTCAAGAGCTTCTACTCTACCTCCGGCCATTGTTTCAACTTTTGAAACTCACAAGTTCAAAATCTAAAGAAACATGTAAATGATGGAAACAATGTTGTTTGAAATAATTCGGTAAAATTCAAGACTTTATTTTAAATTGTGAAGTTTATTTGGAAAGTTGGTTTGAAATTTGTCGTAAATGTAAAATAAAAATTGCAGCGAAGTGATGACTAAAATATAAACTTGAAAATCGATTTTCTATATATCGTAAAGCAATTATGTGATAAATTGTAAGTTTTTTCGAAAATATAGCAACTTCTATTGAAATAAAACCATAACCAAATCCCCAAACTCATTTTAAACTCGCTTTGCAAACCATTTGTAAATATATGTAAATATAGCAAAAATCCCAAAACTGTTGAATTTGTAAATCATTGATCAATATGAACACTATTCCAAGTCTATCAGAGTCAATAAAACCATTCGTGCAAGACAATTGAATAAATTCCAACAAAATAATTTTGAAAAATATTGAAACATTTGCGAAAATCTCTCGAATCAAAAATTTGTTAAAGTAAAGAGTTAAGGATGATGTAATTACCTTCTTTAGAGCGAATCTCACAAGATTGAAGCTCTTGAACTCCTTTAGATGTTCCCTCCAAGCTTTAAGTAGAAATTTCAAAACACTAGTTGGCTTTACACCCTAAAAATTGAGATTTCTGGTTTCAATTAGACTTGGTTGAAGTGAGAATCACTCAAGTATTATGGGATTAAGCATAAAATGGTTGAATTTAGGCAAGAATAGTTGATGGTTTTAAAAACCAGAATCGTGCCTAATGATTCTTGTGTAAGAGGAATCATAGGGAATCATTATATAAATTGATGGAATGTGAGTTGCTACTTTCACCAATTTTGCGAGCGTTTCTCCTATATGGTTGAATTTCTAGAAGTCGTTAGACTCCATTTGCATTAAATTTTCCTATGCACTTCTACCAAGTTTGCTAGCAATTCCCAGTGTTAATCAAAATCGATGAGAATAGCTAGGCCTATTTTTACTATTTTGCAATTTATCTTATAATTAACTTATTCATCATTCGTAAAAACTCATATTAAGGTAGAATTGACTAAAAATTCAAAAGTTTGAGTGGGAAATGAAAATAACTAAATACTTTTATCAATTTAAATAAATTAATAAATTTATAGGCAAGTAAATAATGACTTGTATAAAGGCCATACAAGAAAAAACCAATTTGATAACTCTCCCTTAATCGAAATCACCTTGGAATTTTAATTCTGAAAATATTTTTAATACAAGAGTCAAAAAGTGAGAGAATAGAAACATACTAAAATAAACTCATAAAAAGATTAAATAAATATAAAATAAACATAGAATATGGGTTGCCTCCAATAGAAAACTTTTGTTTATTGTTGTTGGCTCGACTTAACCCTTCCAGAATTAGTTTGGATCTCTAAACTTGAATTTAGGATTTTTCACTTTAGTGTCATTCCAGAAAGTGAGTGCTCAACCATTAATTGTTAAAGTAATTATTTTATTTAGAATATCCATAGTTGCGTGAGTAGTGGCTAACAAATGTTATCCCAAAATTAAATGAGGAACTTTGTCGATAAAGTATGGTATGACCAAAAAGTTCGGGGGTACGGTGTTGTTATCCACTTGATTTTGCATATATGTGACCACTCTTATTGGTTGAATTGAAATTCCATCTAATAAAGAGAATCGTACAGAAGCAAGTGAACTCAACTCCAATTGAGTATGTAGGAAGACATGTATGAGCGCAAGATTTGCATTAGAGTTCATATCATAGTAAGCTTTAAACTACCATGCCTATTTGATTTTAATATGCAAGTGTATGTCTCGAGGTTCATTAAGCTTTATAGGATTCAAGTTCGACTTTTTCTTTTTCTTATTGTATTTGGATCTTGAAACTTTCTGCTTGTTAATACTTTTCCATTCAATGGTTTCTTAACTCTCCATTCTTGAGTTACTTTCTTTTCTTTTGAAGTGTCTTCAACTAATTCTTTCTTTGCAATCCCTTTATCAGTTTCCATTGTAACCGCATTAATTGTATAAATCTCAGCGTTAAAACTATCATAAAATCTTAAGTCTAAGAATTCAGAGTTTGTGTGATGATTGGTGTTTGTTTGGAATGTTTGGTATATTTCTAGGTTGTAGTATAAAAATGAAATTTATATACAAGCCTATAATCGGAAAATAAGTAATTAAATAATAAATTGTGTTAGGTTTTACGGTTCAAACCCAGCAAAAGATTCAAAAAGATTTTTGAAAAATACCAATAGGTTCGTACATAAATTCCACCAAACTTGATCCACAAAAGTAAACTATACCTTAAGCAGTCATTTCCTTCTCTGATGTTCGATCTCCAAGATGTTCAAGCACACGTGCTCTATCAGAAATCTACACATGAACTATGACTACAATTTGGAGCGCTAGCCCTAAGAGAGATTGAAAACATTTTTCTTTCTCTACCAAAATCTAAAGAACTCAAAATTTGGAAAAATAAAAATCTTGTTTTGTTTTAAGGTTTCAACCTCTATTTATATGTGTAGAAAAACACTCACTTAAAATCATATTTGTATTACAACTATTGTATTTAGGCAATTTAAGCAAATTACACAACACACCTATTAATAAGTTATCATATGACATATCGTAAAGGCTTTTATGTCATGAATTTTTTCATATAAAATTCATTACTCTATATCAATTGAAATGTGTAATGCCATTCTTTGTGTATAACCAAATAGGTTTACGTGGCTTTGATAGTGAACTAAAACCATTTTGGTACACAAGTCATAAGCGGTCTCTAGAAGGCATTATAACTACCCAAGTAGCATCAATATCAAAATCGATACAAACTAATGAATAACATATATCATATACTTTTGTCTTGCGATATCTTTTGATCGAACATGTGGGATGGAAAGTCACCCTTAAAGTTGAATCGTACTAGTCTCGATCTTTAGGTAAACTGAAAACATCCAAGTGTCATCGATCATTTCAATTCACTTGGAATTGACCATTTAATAGTTTAACATATCGAAGGATCAACTGATATTTCTCTTTATACGAGAGAGACAAATTATATCTTAATTATTCACTTTCACATATTATTCACATGGTAACCAATCATAATCTTTATAATCATCCAATTAAAGACAATATTTGATTGTATCAAATTATCATGCTCATAATATTAAAGCTTATGATAATCTTAAATCGAATGACTAAATGATATACATATGATGAGTAATACCTATGACTTAATCCATATTGTGTTTTTATAGTGGGTCGGTCCAGTACCTTGTTCTCTAATAAGAACTCATGATCTTGATTCGTATCCCTATACGCATGATCATCACATAACCATTAATTAAGATTCACGCTAGTCATAAATCATTATAGTTCCCGGTATAATGATCGACTATGTACATTTAGGATATTTAAAAAAATACCCATGGATCTTATTATAAGGTAAACATGCAATTACTTATAATAAAACCGCAAGCGAAAAACTTTATTTTATTAGGTGAAATTAACCTCTATTTTGTTAAGTAGAATTATAAGATAAACAATGTTTATAGATTGACCTAAGGGACATGCCCCAACAAATTGTCGATACACCAAGTGCGACGAGGGGGTTGTGAAATGAATGTGTACACCCAAGAATACTAGTACGCATGTCCGATGAGTTTATTAGCGAGAAAATATGTGAAGTATATATATTTATATATAATTGATATATAAATATATATAATTAAAACGATAAGTTTGGTTTGAATTATATGGATCATTGAACTACCTTAAGATAAGCAAAAGTGTTGATGGTGTTAAGATGTGTGTCACTTTAGGAGGTGTTACTTTAACACATCATTCACTTGATCAACCTAGAGATAGCATGATGCATATCTTAAGAAAATTCATATATTTAAATTAATACCATTAAACTTATCTTCAATGATCAATTAAGAGAAAGAGAGAAAAAAAATCAATCCAGCCGAGCCTTTAATTTTAAAGGAGTTGATTAGGAAGGAATCCAGAGTTATTTGAGGAGATTACATCACAACTAGATCAGATATCATCATCTTGGTAAGTGTAGTTTTGAGTAGTTGAATTCAATAATATATGACGATCTCATTGTAAATTGTTGTTGTTGATGACTGTAAATGAGTTTATACCTCACTAGAGATCCTCCGTGATGTTTGGGGGAGTGTTTAATGTTGTTTTGGTGATTTGGAAGTAGAGTAGTGGTTGTTGCCCTATTCACTGTCGAGATAGTACAAGATGGAGCATGCTCCCTCTATTAGATAAGCATTGTTTCCCTATTCACTGTCGAGATAGTACAAGATGGATCATGCTCCCTCTATTAGATAAGCAGACGCCTTTCATCGATTGAGATGAACCCAGTTAGTGGAGCACACCGCACCAAGTAAGGGAGCATGCTCAAACCCCAAAAAATAGCAAATATGCTTTGTTTTGCTTTAGGTTTTGTGAGGTCTTAGGGACTGACTTAGGGGTTCTACATATAGGTTATTATGTCTATATTAACCACAAATGGTTTGTAATAGGTTTTAGATCACTGAAAAAGCTTGTGTGACCTAGAAAATTAAGAAACTTGAAAACAAAACATAAGCCGAGGTAAGTATGGATTTGCTTAATTATCAATGTTTCCTGGATATATTAATATATGTAGTTCATATAGTTTATGGATTGAAATGGGGACTATGTGTACTTTGATGTGTTTACTAAATGGAAAATGGTGTTTAATGTGGTTGGTGATAGTAAATCGTGCAATTGAGATCAGGTTATATAGGATATGAGTTTGATTTCCGACCTATATGGTAAATCCCGCTTAGGTAAATAGGTTGCATGGATTACATATTCACTAGAGGGTTTGGGATAGAACCATTGAACATTAATGGATTGGCCAGATAGCACATTAGCCAATGTGTTGGTCTACAATCACATTAAAGTTGCCAATGGGTAATCGACCCTATATTCACAAATGAAATGGGAATCACATTGTAATAGTCATTGACAGATTGACTTACATCTGCTATTTATAAGATTATATGCTTTTCCTAATCATCTTCTTTATTTCTAGTGCACATTGTTATTTCATATTACCCTTAAATATTATATGAAATGTTGATGGCTTTGTGAATCCTTACTTACTGAGCAAGTTGGAGTGCTCGCCCTAAATTTAACATTTCATATTCTTAGCCTTAGCGCTTCAGCATAGGGAAAAAGAACATTTAGAAGTCTTATTATCTTCTCTATGATATAATGAGCCTTCCAGTATATATACACTGTTTGAGTTACTTTGTTATATAAAAATAGGGTTAGGAGGTTTTATAATCGAGTTTTGGATTTTGATAAACTATGTATTTATGTATATCGTTTTATTTATCGAAAAAGTTTTAATTTTTCGTTATGTATATTTTGAGTTCTTAATTCGATATCAATATACGAGTTGAGATTATCAGGTATAGAAGAAGAGGTTGTTGGATCTAATTAAGTCTGGTTGGGTTACCAAGGCTTAATTAGGGTTTCAGGCCGAGTATCACCCTAATTGGGATAGGGGATGCTACAGCAACAATGTTGTGGACAAGATGCAATTAATCTTTGAAATTTATACCAAAATTCATTAAAATCATCATCATCTTTCATTTTCACAACTGTGATTTGTCTTCTATAAGTACTAGTTATTCTTGTAGGCATATATTGATCGATAAAAGCTTTTAACATTTGATTCCATGTGGTTATCGAATCTTGAGGAAGATAGAAACGTCAATCTTGTGCTTGATCATTCAATACAAAAGGAAAAGCTTTAAGTTTGACTCGTTCTTATATGCAATCTTTAGGTTTCATCCCATTGACTTTGTGTTGGTATTCCCTTATAAATTTTAGTGGGTCTTCATTGTCCTTACTATAGAAGTTAGGTAGAGCACCAACGAATCCAGATCTAATTTCAAATTCAGGAAATCCCTTAAGATAGGTAATTCATATTTTTTCTTAAGCAGTCACATTTTCATTAGCTTCCTAAAAGTGAGTTTTCTATTATCATTATTATTGTTAATATTAATGTTATTACTGGCTTCCATTATGGTAGGTTGGTGTTCTCTATATTGTTGTTGTCTTAAATTACGATTAAATGTCCTATCTATTTCAAGATCAAATGGATGTAAAGATCCTGTGAAAATAGAATGACAAAGTGGATAGACCATATAACGTGTAAATCTCCTAAGAAGTTAAATTTAAATCCCCGGTAATGGCGCTAAAAATTGATAAGTGTCAAGCATGTAAAATAATTTTCCCTTTATATTACACTTTATGTATTTTATAGTAGTGATAAGTAAGAATCGTCTCCACGGGGATTTATCAAACTTCTCTAGGAAAATGAACTTTTAATGGTTTTTATTATTTTTACTTTACTTAAATTAATAAATTAAAAAAATAATGAAACTAACTAATAATTAACTATTATATAATAATAATTAACTACTTATATTATTTTAACTAACACAATTCAAATTCAATATTAATCTAATAGATTCAATTCAATAATAAATAAATATCTAAACAAATATCCAAAACAATGAAACATAAACTTATTTTGCATTCAAAACATGTAACTTCTACCATATAGTCATGAGCATACTTTATAAAGTATCATAGATCATTAAACTCTAATCATAAGTAAGTAAACACCCTTTCGCCAGCCATTTGTTCTCCTTATACCGATGGAAAAGCCACATTCTAATTTTATTGAGTTAACCCCTTTGAAAACACAATGACATAACTTCACGCAATAAAACCACATTACACTTTATGAGAATTTTGAACTACTAAATCTAAAATCTTCAGAAAGCTACTTCAACATCACATTTAGATCTCAAATTCAATTAGGACATCTAAACGATGGTCGCATTTCAAGCAATTCTAGTTACTACTTCAAATTGATAATGAAACCATATATCATAATACACATTTGCAACTATGCATGTAATACAAAGATCATTATCAAATTTTATAGATGATAACCTCTTAAATTAGTGAATCAAACAATACAATTGGCTTAAAGTATCAAGCACATATTCATTTCATTATAAATGCATTGCAAAACTGATCCGGTTCAAATTTGGACTTTGTTTAGATCAATTAACTACTCACTCATAATCATAAATAACATTGGAATAATATAAATAAAAGACATAGATAAATACCTCAGGATTAAAATACTTTAAATCTTAAAATCTTCTCCAAAAGCAAAGAACAATATTGTAATAACTGAAATAATAATGAATGGCTCCTAGAGTAATGGAATATTGACCTAAGTACTTGAGGGGAACTAATTTTGTGAAGCCTGGGTTGTATTTATAGTATTCTAGGTAGTAAACATCTTAAACTAACTCAAACAACTAATAGTTATCTTAAATTCATGAAATCTACTCTAGGAATTCCTAGCGATTTGTTTGTAAGTGGAATCGTAGAGAAAATCTATAATATAGAGGTTTTTGGTTTCACCGATTCAGCCAATGATTCTTGGTTCCCTTAAATAGCTGGGAATAGCTATTGTAAAAACTCAATTCTCCCTTGCTTCCTTGGTGATTATTCTTTCCATACTCTTTCCACTTGATTAATTCCTTCAAAATCTTCCTTTTTTGTTCATTTCTTTATATTCTCCATTTATTACTTGAAATGTAAAAACAAGAGAAAACCCTGTGTAATGTAGTCTTTTACATCTAAAATCATCCTAAAATGAACTACAAAACATGTCTAATTATTGACTTGTCAAAAATATCGTTAGATATATGGTAAATTACCTTCCCCAACTAGTTTGATTACTTCTGACGATTTCTGCGAGCAGATAAGGAACTTGGGTTTTACGAGACTATAAGGGAATGATAGTGAATAGTGCGAGGAATCGATTCAAAATCTTTTCGAGACTCCACGCGCACTTCAAGGATGGCTGCGATGACTGTTGTGATGATTAATAAGCCTCGATCGGAAACTATGTAGTGTGATGCACCTAAGTTTAATAGTAGTGTAGCAAATAAAAGGATTAACATGAATCGTGAAACTTGAAACGGCAGTGGGTCACCATGCTATGTACTTAAATTAAAGTAGTGACGTGGTCACACTTCGAGAAGTATCTCCAACTCTTGAGATTCAAATAAAATGGTTAGGATTCATGATACATTGTTTAAAAAAAAGTTATTGATTTTGGCAAGGATGCCAATGATTTTTGGTTTTGAAAAAATTGAATTAAGTTAGTTTGGCTAGGAAACCAAACTAACTAGACCATGATTTAGGTAGAGTTTTAAGTTATTGCAAACAAATTTATGATAAGATTTTAAAAGCTAAGTCAAAATGTAAATACATGATGTACGGGATAAAGAATGAGAGGTTAAAGAATACGTTGGAGGATGCACATCAAATGATTACAACTTAAATAGTGCACATTTTGGTAAGAGTCATATTAATAAATTAGAGGATGTTCGAGTTATTAAAATTAGGGGTACAAAGTGACGAACTATAAGTAGCGAGATTGCCATGCGTAAAGATCACGTTGCCAAGTAGATATTTGTAAATGCTTAAAGGACCCAAGACATGAGGTTAAAATAATACAAATTAAAAGCAATTGAAATAAAATAAATTATTCTAACTTAAATACAAGTGAGTTAACTCGTAAAATTTGGGATATCAAAATTTGATAAATTATTTTTGAAATGAATCTTTGGTATGCAATGGCAATACCATAATTGAGAAATTACGAAATGCCTTAAAACTAAATGATCTATATGAGTCATAATTTGTGTAGTTTGAAAGGTGTACATCACTATTAATGATATTGTAATAAACCTGATGATAGGTGAATCATTAAAATTAGGGATACCCGGCTAAAAGAATTTCTTTGGTATGATTGTTCAGTAATGACACATGAACTAATGACTATTGATTTAACATGGAGCCTAACCTGATTTGTAGGGGATGATTTCGAGGAATAAATAATGTAACTAACGAAACCTAACCTAAGTCAATGATGAGTTGATTCTTAAAATTATGGAACCTAAAATAGGGTCGACCTGTGGAAAACAAATAAGTGAATAGGTGGTATGAAAAATTATGAACTCAATAGAGAAAATGCTTACAATGATAGCTATTCATAGTCATATGATTTGTAAGGAGAATACCCTATTCAAGAAATTATAATTTTTATCGAAGTGGTGACGTCACGAGAAATGATGAAAAACCGCTTGTGGAAAGTTACTCAAAATTTCTCGAAAAGAGTGAACATTTCTTGAGGAACCATGACTATTAGACTAGACGATTTTTGGAAGGATAAAGGATCAAACCAATTATAGTTTGACAATTAGAATTGGGGATCCTAGGCAGGATCGACTCCAAATAAAGTTCAAACCGTGTAACACGAATAATAAAATAACTAGGAAGGATAAAAAAATATCATAAGCTAGTTACGAAACATGTATCTCTAAGTGGAGATAAGATCTTTCAAAATCGATTAAGAACTGCTAAACAAGGAGTGTTGCTAGCAAGGGGGAGCTTAAGACCTCGGTTAAATTTCAAAAATGGAAATCCTAGCCGAATGGTATAAGAGAACTTGAAATGCCACCTAAAAGGGAAAGTGATAGGTGTACAAAGACAACTAAATGCTAAGGATATCGTTAAGTGATGAGATGCGTGAGATATTCAAGGTTGATGCCTTAATAAGTGACAAATGAATAGTAATTATTTATGGACTAAAAGATTTGTGTAGGTATGGGGTGCATACGGGATGCGTAAAGGAGTTAAATACCAACAAGATTTGCTTAAGTATTAAATTGCAACATGAACACATGTACATTATAGGATACTTAATTAATCGAGAGACGTGAACCTAAACTACATCAAGATTGATCATTGAGTAAGTGATTGTGACAATATAAGAATCTAAAACCATAATCGATTATGTTAGTAAAGTAGATTCGAACATTTATTTTAATAAAAATAAAATTTGTGGACGTATATAATTTTGAATTCAAGGTAGCCTTGAACCAAAGTTTTATTGAGCATATGACGTAGAAGAAATGCTCGCTTCAGTACTAAGTACATAGTCATGTGCCATAATTTTTAAGTGTTCAGCAAACAAAGAAAGAGTGCTATAATAACAATGCGCACAAATAACAATTTGAGATGTTGAGGGTGAATTATAAACTTGACATTGAATCGTAGTGAGTCACGAGTCCTTAATTAAAATTCTCGAGGTATGGGTTTTACATTTCTCAAAAAACAATATGAATGTCAAACACGAAACATGAAAGTTAAATCATTTTTCTTTCTTAATGAGAGAAAATTCTAAATAAACTATTAAAGTGAATAGTTAGCTCATGAGGATGATAAGAGACGCTTATGCACTAAACGTGAACTTTGATTACGTTTAGAGAATTTAATTGCCCAGGATTATGAGAGTCGGTTGGTTTGAGGTCATGATGAGAGAAGTCTCATGAAAATTGGATGGTAGTAATAGGAAACCTTGGTATGAAATGAAGATGGCAATGCAATGAAGCGTCTTTCACATGAATGCTGAAAATCTCTTAGGATTTTATGGTGATAACAAATATTCCATATAATTATAAATGTGGAAGCTTAATAAGTAAGCTAATGGTTAAATGTGACAAAGGAGTTACAAGGTGGACAGTTGGTCAAAAGATTACTTGAATTATGAACCAACTAGAATTAACATAGATAAACATGTAATAATAATGATGTTAAGCTTTAATTCCAGAAAGGAATACTATGTCTACTCGTTTGTAGCCTTCACAAATAATTCACAAGGACATGATGAGTCATTCATTGATATGTGTAACTGAGATGGTGACAGATATGGTGTTTTAGTATTCATACTATAACATATAGCTATCCTTGTTCCTACTATCACTTGACAGTATGGATTTGTTGCTAGATAAGCAAATATACTATACAACACTGATAGGCACCAAATCACATCTTAGTATGGCTCTCCCTACTTGCTGATTAGATGACTTTAATGCACGTTACGACTTCGATGGAGATTACAAAGGAATACGTAAGGACGTGTGATGATGCAAGGACTTAGCAGGTAGCTAAAGTACAATTACTCTATGGAGACTTGTACAAGATATGCCTTACGAATTTCGGCTTGTGGGACAAAAATGATACTATTTATAAGTTACACTCAAGAGTAATATTTTATTTCACACTAGATACATGCAAATTTCATAGGTGCGAATTTCATCATATAAAAAAATGGGTCGTAAAAGAAATCAATACGAACGGACATGCCAGAATACGGGTATACCTTACTTCTGAAATTGGAAATGTTGTAATGACCCGAAAACTTAAAATACATGTATCGGGGGTATATTAGTAATTTCACAATTTGTATATGTGAAGCCCTAAATCTTTAATATGGTAAATTTTCCTATTATCTAGGTTTGATTTTGTAAATATGCATGGTATATGTACTATCTAGTTGACTTAGGTGGGAGTATAATCATAAGTAAATAAAAATAAGCTAAAAGGACTTGTTAAATAAATTAAATGAAGGAAAATGGTAATTTGTTAAATAACACATTAAGGATGGACTAAATGCGGACCTTAGGATTGTCCTCAAACTTCAAGAGACTGAGATGAGACAATGGATTTTAATTTGGTCAACCAAACCCTAATCTCATTGACTTAGTATTTAATCCACAATTAGGGCTTCCTGCCACTTTTTTTTAATGAACTACAGAGAGAATTTGTGGAGAAAACCCTATAACACTTGCTTGGTGGATTTGGTTGAGGAGAGGGAACTCTAATTAAGATCTCACAAAGCAAGGTAATAACTTGTCTCGTCTTCTCCAAACTTCCTCTATTTTATTCACATACTTGATTTTGAATGGAATTATGGCTTTCTTCGGAGTTTGAAGATAGAAGATAAACCCCTATGCCTTGATTTGTGATTTAGGTCATCTTTATCTCACATTCTTTGGTTTATTCAAAAGAATTTGCAAAATCTATGTTTTAGTGGTGAATTAGTAGTTCGGATACATTTTTTGATGGAATGGGATTGATCTTGTGGTTTTAAACGAGTTGCTTATGATTGTTTTGATAGAATTTGAACCCTTAGCGATCGGCGTAAGTCATTGCAGAATTTGGAATTTAAGTTTGGATATGAAATTATGAATTCGTGCCTAGCACCCTACCAACGCCTTGCTTACAAGCGGTAGGGCGCTGGCCCCGACACTGCTTAGGAATTTAAAGAAACTGATCAAGTAATTCTCCAGTGTCGTGGCATGTAATGTACGACAATAGAAAATTTCTAGGATTAATTCGTGTTTGTTTTAATTTTAGAGCCAACTATTTTGCCCCAACGCCTAGCGGGTAAACTCAAGGTGATGGGAGGGAGCCGGGGTTTTTCAAAAGTAAACGGCATGTTCTATTTTTAAAATTTACAGAGTTTTGTCGAAGTATAATGTCAAAACAAGGTGTGACACTGACTCAAAAAGGGTTTTATATTTTTTCCAAGATATTAATGTGAATCTGAGTGAACTTACATCAAACAAAACATATTAATAATACATACATAATCATATACCAATGAAGACACCAGGAGAAACGACTAGGAACTTCCTAGCTAGGATTAGATGGGATAGCGGCACTTCGAGGTAATTGAGGTTTGCTTTATTCTCAATTATGCCTTGATACTAGTTATGATAGAAATCATGTATCAAATTATGGAATTCATTGGAATATATCTATACACTCTAATTGATCTTACTTACTATATCATTTGAATTCTCTTCAAATGAATTCTTGTAGAACTAGTATACTGGTATTAATGAATGCATACTTACATCTTAGGTTAGAGGGTCGCCGGCTATCGGTACCTTCTTCTATGGTGGTTATGAGATCTTGAAGTGTACAACTATTCACATTTCATAAAAAAAACCTTAATGTCCTTATTAGCTATTCGGGGTCTCCCTTTCTATGCTATGTAGGTGTTCGACTCACGTTTATTAAGTTATCTAGTTTCCACTTCTCTTGATTCTATAACATTCATATATCATTGCACACTTATTGGATTATCATTGTTGGGCATTATTTACTCTAGCTTGCATTTTATAGTACTTTAATTTATGCACGTGTTTCTCGCGTAACATGATAATAGGTTTCTTAAAATGTGTTTGTTGCATGTTGGTTATTATTTCGTTAGGTATTACTTGGATGATTGAGGGTAAATGAGGCTTTCGTTTTATTAAACTCGTTGAATATTTGCTCACCCTACTACTTTCCCCCTCCTCCAATGCAGGTACCTCAACTGTTGCTCTAAACAGAGGAAAAGAGAAGGTCGTAACATAAGAGATATCTTTCATGTGCATTTATTTAAAATTATTTGTTTTTTTATTAGTTTTTAAGATATTTATGTAATAAATAGGGGATTTCATGTGGGTGTAAGTTTAAACCCTCAGAGCTTGTTTTAGTTTATATGTTAAGGTCTTAGAAAGACTTTGTAACGGCCCTCTTTAATGAATCCCGATTAACTGAAAAATTACATATTAAAACCCAAAGCTCAGACCCACGTGGACGTCGCAGAAAAGTCTAAGGCACGGCTAACAAGGTAAAATTTGTTATTTTTGTATGTAAGTGTTGAATTATTTTACTAATATTAAATAATTAGCATCGCATTATTTGATATTTTATTGGTCGCGTTGTGCGCATGTAGTGACGAGAGTGTGCGACGCCGTGGTGGGCGCGTAACGGGGGTGTACGGGGTAGTATGAGATTTAGCTGTCACATTACACATCCCATCACATGACACATCACATCACTCATCATTACTCCCTCTCCATCACTCATCATTACTCCCTCTCCATCACTCATCATTACCCCCTCTCCTCTCAAAATAATTAAAAAAAATTGTTTCTTCTATCTTTTAAACGGGTAGAGAGAAAAAAAAAAAAAGGAAGAGAGAGAAAGGACGAAGGAGAGAGAGAGGTAGTGGTGGCGATGGTGGCGCCGGCAGTGAGGAGCGGTGCCGTTTGAGGTGAGGAAGGCGGCAGCAAGGCCATGGACGGCGACTCCCACAGCGGCGCCGGCGGACTCCAAGTTGTAGCTCTAACAGTGACGCAGACGGCGGGGCTCACTGCGACGGACGACGAGCGCGGCGGCAACCTCCATTAATCAAGGTTGGTGGTGTTGTTGTTGTTGTTGTTGTTGAAATCGTTGTTATTGTGTAAAAAAAAGGAGATCGGGACTGTAACTGACGAGAGGAAGAAGAAGAGGTCATTGGGCATGGCTGAATAGGCTCATGTGGGTCAGGCAATACAAGGCCAAGCGGGTCGGGCAGCCCAAGCCCGAGGCGGGTCGAGCCGGCGCGGACCTGGATGGCGTTGGTTGGGCCAAGCCGGGCCCAACCGAACTGGACCGGGTTCGGGCCCAACCCACCCTAAATTAATTAAAAAAATTTAAAATATAAATAAAATACATTTTTAAATCAAATAAATATCAAAAAATAGGAAAATAGCTAGAAAATCATGGAAGAATTCAGAAAAATCAAGAAAGATATAATAAAATGGAAAAAATATAAAAAGTAGTTTTTAAGGACATTTGGGGCGTCGGCACCCCGGTATAACCCGAGAAGTGTGCCGAAATTAAACTTTTTGAAACAAAATCTCAAATTTTTGGTCTCACATTATAAATTCATTAAATGAGACTCTAAAGTAATAAGAAATTTTATAATTGGACACCAGGGACTTAGGCTACCATAGTCGGGTGTCGGGTACATATCTCGAGGTGAGTGCGGTACGTTTCAAATGTGTTTGGAGATTTGTTTGAGGTAAGAAAACCCACGAGAAAATTAGTTAAAATTCATTTATGGCACCTACTTTATTTTGCATTTTAAATTATTCCATCGTGTTTTCCATTGCTATTCATTTATTGTTCATCCACTCCCGCGTGTGTATGTGTGTTTGTCGACGGGGTAGGGCATGGCACGGACTGACACCCCGGGGCTAGCTACACCGCGTTGTTCGAGTAATTGGCGATGTTGGGGCTACGCGGTGAGTATTCTCCGCGAGACCCGTAGGTTGAGAGATGTTTGACGAATACCCAAGTCTACGTCATGGGTTCCTCTCGAGAGATGTTTGGATGGGGTTCTACAATTCATGGGTTCCTCTCATTCGACCGTGAGATGTTTGGCGAGGTGTTCATCCAGTAGTTACTCTCGGTTTAGCTAAGACGATTCCCGGATGTCGACCAGGGTTCTCTGTCACGCTACACTCGTGTCCAAATTTGACTTTCTCAATGACTTATTTTCATGCGAATTACTTTATTTCTTGTCCCTTATTTAAATTGCATGAGTTGTAGCCGTTTTATTGGAATTCGTGAATATTAGCTAAAGTTCTCTAGGATTTACTCACCTGGGATTTATCATTGTTTTTGGTGACAAATCGCAGATCTTGCGACGAACCGGGCAAGGGCGTCTCAGTCGACTACGTCTGAGTTAGGAGAGCCCGTCATTTTTGCGTAGGTGTTGTATGTAATTATTTATTATTTTTATGAAATTTTTGAGAGGACTTGTATACCTGATACATGTATATGCTATTAATATAATATGCAAACTTTTTATTTCTACCGTGTTTGCATGCTTCCAAGACTTTCACTTGATGTTTAATTTATAATAATTTAATAAATCATGAACAACTTACTAAGTTAATTTAATGTAAATATTCATAAAAATATCCATAAATACTAAGTTAAGGTGAATAAGATATGTGCAAGGGTTTAGGTTACGGATAGTTAAAAGTAAGTATGCGGCGACGTGGCATGCATGGTGACGTGTCTCACGATGTGGCGGTACCCTGATTGCCTCGGAGTTTGGGGTCGTCACAGTTGGTATCAGAGCCTAGGTTCAAACGAACCGAGGGGAAAAGTTTAATGAAACCGAATAAAACTTAACAAACGAATTTAGATGTGGAAACCATAAGATCCTGACTTAGAACTTTAGTTGGGAAGCGAACATGAGATCGGTAGCGTCAACGCTTATATATTATATATTTTGATTTGTAATAGTGTATATGCGTATACGAAGCTAATATAGGCCTTCGTTGTTGCAGATACGACACAGACGGACAGCCGACTCCACTTTCGGAAGATAGTGGACACACGAATGGTATTACGCCTATTGCGACTGATCAGAGTGTACTTGATCGGATTGCAGCACACGATTGACAGTTTGAGCAGATGATGGCCTTGCTCCGTGCTCAGATAGCGGCTATCGTGACGCTTACCGCCGCCATCACACCGAGCGCCACTAAGACGGCAGCCGGGCCGATTGTTCAGGGTACGCCAGTTACCGTAGTTATGGCAGAGACTACCACACCGACTGCAGTTTTAGAGACTCATACTGAGGCTACCACACTAGCATCTACACACGCAGTGACACTAACGCGAATTCCACAGGAAATCACATTCGAGGCTTCCCTGTCAGCTGAGGCTAAGCTGACAAAGGAGTTTGTGAGATTTCAGGCGGGATATTTCACTGGGGGCGGAGACCCAGAGGCAGCAGCGAGATGGCTTCTTGCACACGAGAAATTACATAATCTTTTGAGAATTCACGACAATATTCGCGCCAAGATATTTGAATATATGCTCCGAGGAGAGGCCGGAGTTTGGTGGACCGCTCATATGGAGACTCATGGAGAGTCGACCACTTGTGCTGGGTTCAAACAGGCCTTTTATGGCCAGTATATACCGAGGGAGATACAGTTACGTCTGAGACATGAGTTTTTATGTCTTAGGCAGGGTAATCACACCGTGGTCCAGTATATGGAGAGGTTTCGCTAACTATTACAGTTTGTTGGGGATTTGGCTTCTACAAATCGCGATTAGGTTCACTACTTTGGAGTCTGGCTTAGAGATGATATTGCGAACGCAATAGCATCTGGCGGAGCTCGTACACTGCAGGAGATCTACGAGAGGGCCTTAGCTCATGAGACGTATCTTATCTTTCATGTCGCAATGCCCATGCCGCAGTTGGCATCGAGGTCGTCCCAGCAAGGCACCAGGTTTGAAAAGAAAGGGAAAAAGATCATCAATCACAGGGATAGAAAAGAACAGTGGCCCAAACATGATGATCACCAGACGGTCATTTCTCATGCGATAGTACCTACAAAGTCAGCACAGCTATCAAGCGGTGGTCATGCACCGCGGCTGAGGCAGAGACTGACCCAGGATCAGGGAGGCAGGGACCGAGGACAGTATAGTTAGAGTCAGGGCCAGAGGTCAGATAAAGGTCAAGGCCAGGAGTCAGAACACAAGCATTTTACTTGTTTCAAATGCAACCAGCCTAGACACATTATGAGTGAATGTCTAATGGCTTCGAAGTAGCACCGATTGCAGCACCACCAGTTCAGGCCAAGAAGCGGGTGCACGCCGTAGCACTGCTAAACCGCGAGGCCACTAGACAGCTCGTCGAGGTTATGATGTCGATTTGTGATCAATTTATGCATACACTTATTGATTTTGATTCCATAGTATCATTTATTTCTTGACGTATGGTTGATGAGTTAGGATTAACACTGATTATAGTTAGTATACTCATGTTTCTCAGCACGACAGCCAGGGAGATGGTTTACCCTAACATGATTTGTGAAGATTGCACTATAGAGATTTACGGACACCAACTCCCTATAGACCTACGCGTTCTAGAGTTCTTAGAGTTCGATGTACTTTTGGGCATGGACTGGCTAGCGTCATATCACGCTCAGGTCGATTGTTTCCGTAAGATAATGACTTTTCAGATCCCCGACAGACCAGAATTCACTTTCACAGGTGATACGAGTATACTACCGACCACTAGAGGTAGATTGGCTATGACCTTAGAGATGGAAGTGTTTGCAGGGAAAGTAGAGTCAACCGAGATCCCAAAGGTTAGACTTGAGGATGTCCCAGTTGTCAGTGAGTTTTTCGATGTCTTTCTGGAGGATCTACCAGGATCGCCCCCATACAGAGAGATTGAGTTTGTTATTGTATTAGTACCGGGCACACAGCCGATAGCTAGCAGACCATACCGGATGCACGGAAGGAGCAGGAGGAGTTGAAGACTTAACTGGAATATTTAGAGAAGAATGGGTTTATACACCCGAGCACATCACCATGGGGAGCACCCGTCTTGTTCGTTAAGAAGAAGGACAATAGCTTGAGGATTTGTATTGACTATAGGAAGTTGAACAAGGTGACAGTATGAAATCGTTACCCTTTGCCAAGGATCGACGATTTGTTTGACCAGTTGGTCGAAGCCCGTGTCTTCTCTAAGATTGACTTAAGGTCGATTTATCATCAGCTTACGATTCGGGATGACGACATACCTAAGACCGCATTCAGTACGAGATATGGGTTATTTGAGTTCACAGTGATATCGTTCGGACTAACGAACGCACCAGCCATGTTCATGGACTTGACGCATAGTGTATTGAAGCCGTACTTGGATAAATTCATCATTGTCTTCATTGACGACATATTGATTTACGGCAAGACTCGCGAAGATCAAGGGCAACATCTTAGGCAGATATTAATAACGCTGAGAGAGCACAAACTGTAAGCTAAGTTCAGTAAGTGCGAGTTTTGGCTGTCAGAAGTCAAATTCTTGGGACACGTTATCAATGACAGAGGTATATCAGTGGATCCAAGTAAAATCCATGTTGTCATATATTGGCCGACACCTGAGATACTGACAGATCTCAGGAGCTTCCTAAGGTTGGCAGGACACTATCAGCGATTTGTGAAAGACTTCTCGAAGATCGCTGTGTCGATGACCAAATTGACAAAGAATGATGTACTTTTCAATTGGTCAAAGGAGTGCGAGGACGCATTTACATAGTAGAAGATGACACTGACTACCACACTAGTACTAGGTTGCCAGAGCCGAGTAAGGGATTGACAGTTCATACTGATGCCTGCAACACAGGGCTAGGTTGTATGCTGATGTAGGGAGACAGTGTAATCGCCTACCTATCCCGACAGTTAAGGACCCATGAGAGGAATTATCTAGTGCACGACTTGGAGCTTGCAGCAGTCGTATTAGCACTGAAGGTATGGAGACATTACCTCTATGGTGAGAGGTTTACATTATATACAGATCATGAAAGTTTGACATACTTATTCACTCAAAAAGATCTGAACATGAGACAGCGACGTTGGCTAGAGTTGTTGAAGGACTACGACTTCTCCATCGAATATCAGCCTGGGAAGGCAAATGTCATAACAAATGTTTTGAGCAGGAGAGGGCCAGATTGATAGTTGTCAGCCATATGATGCACGAATATGGTTTACTTGAGGCGGCGACAACACTGAGCTTGATAGAGGGTCCTTCTACAGCGGACGCACAGATTTTTGGACAGATTGGTGTACCGCCTGTTTCTATTCCGTGAGTGTTTGAGTGTTAGAGGGCTGATAAATGTACTCGAGATACAATGAGGTGGCACGCTGTCCCGATCATCCAGATTGGAGCGAGTCTGTGGATTAGTGTTTGAGGCACCGAGGGAGGTTATTGATTCCTGCAGTGGATGAGATACACGATAGGATACTCCAGAAGGCTCACAGGTCCCGGCGTATAGTGCATCCTAGCAGGACCAAAACGTATCATAATATGCGACGATTATTTTAGTGGCCAAGGATGAAGGCGAACGTCGGCGCCTATGTTAGAGGTTATGAGGTGTGCCAATAGGTTAAGGCTGAGCATAGGAGGCCTAGAGGGTTATTGCAGCCGCTACCTATCCCTTAGTGGTAATGGGAACACATTACGATGGATTTCGTTTGTGGATTACCGCAGACTTCACAGAAACACGATGCGATTTGGGTGATCGTGGACGAGTTGACGAACGAATTTCTATGAAGTATAATTTCGCACAGTTAAGCATATTATTCGAAAAAGAGATTGTAAGACTGCACGGAGTACCAATTTCAATTGTTTTAGAACGAGATAGTCGTCTTACATTATCATTGTGGCAAGCTATGCAGGAGCAGTTTGGTACTAGATTACGGTTTAGCATTGCATTCCATCCTCAAACATACCGACAATCAGAGAGATTAATACAAATACTCGAGGATATGCTCAGGGCACGTGTGTTGCAGTTTGGTGGTTCTTGGGAGGAGTACTTGCCACTCTTTGCTTACAACAACAGCTATCAGACCAGTATTGGGATGCCACCATTCGAAGCTCTGTACAGTAGACCGTGTAGATCGCCAGCTTGTTGGGCAAAGCTCGAAGATACAACGGTTGTGGGGCCTGAGATTGTTGTGGACCATACAGAGAAGGTGAGACTAATTCGTCAACAGTTGTTGGCTGCCCAACACAGACAGAAGAATTATGCGGATAGGTACCGCGATGGGCTTAGGTACAAGGTAGATAATTGGGTCTACTTGAAAGTTTCTCTGTCGAAGGTCATCAAAGATTTGGGATTAAAGGGAAACTAGCACCAAGATTTATTGGGCCATTTCAAATTGAGAAACGAGTTGGGAAAGGCGCTTATCAGTTGAAATTGCCAAGTCGATTGGCATGGGGTTCATAATGTTTTTCATATTTCGATGTTATGGTTGGCTAGATCAGAACCGAGAGCGATGGTTGATATGGCTAGAATCGAGGTTCGACCAAATATGACGTACGAGGAACACCCTATCGAGATAGTGGACCGCAAGGTACAGACTCTTAGAAGGAAAGAAATACCACTTGTACTCGTTCGATGGCAGTATCATATGAACAAAGGCCTCACTTGGGAGAGAGAGTCTACCTTGCGAGAGCGATACCCCCACTTGTTCCAAGGTAAAGACTTTATTAAATTTTAAATTTTGGGACAAAATTCCTTTTAGTTGGGAAGATTGTAATGACCCGCTTTAATTAATCACAATTAACTGACAAATTACAGATTAAAACCCTAAGCTCAGACCCACGTGGACGTCGTAGAAAAGTCTAAGGCACGCCTAACAAGGTAAAATTTGTTATTTTTGTATGTGAGTGTTTGTTTATTTTACTAATATTAAATAATTAGCATAGCATTATTTGACATTTTATTGGTCGCGTTGTGCGCGTGTAGTGACGAGAGTGTGCGATGTCGCGGTGTGCACGTAACGTAGGTGTACGGGAGTATGAGATTTAACTGTCACATCACACATCCCATCACATCACACATCACATCGCTCATCATTACTCCATCTCCATCACTCATCGTTACTCCCTCTCCTCTCTAAATTATTAAAAAAATTGTTTTTCTCTCTTTTAAACGGGTAGAGAGAGAAAGAGAAAGAGAAAGAGAAAGAGAGAGAGAGAGAACGAAGGAGAGTGAGAGAGAGAGGGGGAGAGGGAAAGATAGGTGGTGGTGGCGAGGGTGGCGCCGGCAGCGAGGAGCGGCGCCATTTGAGCTGAAGAAGGCGGTAGGGAGGCTGAGGATAGCAGCTCCAACAACGCACCAGCGGACTCCAACAACAGCTCCAGCAGCGACGCAAACGGCGAGGCTCACTATCATTAGACGACGAGCGCCGCGGCGACCTCCATTGATCAAGGTTTGTGGTGTTGTTGTTATTGAGATTGTTGTTATTGAGTAAAAAAAAAAGATCAAGACTGTAACTGATGGGAAGAAGAAAAAGAGGCCGTTGGGCCTGGCCGCACAGGCCGATGTGGGCCGAGCTGCCCAAGGCCAAGCGGCCGGCCAATGGTTGCCAAGAGCGCGAGCCGCCGCCTGACCAGGGTGGCCTTAGTTGGGCCAAACCAGGCCCAACCAAACCGGGCCCGGTTCGGGCCCAACACACCCTAAATTAATTAAAAATTTTAAAAATATAAATAAAATTCATTTTTAAATCAAATAAATATAAAAAAATAGGAAAAATAGCTAGAAAATTATGGAGAAATTCAAAAAAATCAAGAAAATATAATAAATGGGAAAAATATAAAAAAGTAGTTTTTTAGGACATTTGGGGTGTCGGCACCCCGGTATAACTCGAGAAGTGTGCCGAAATTAAACTTTTTAAAACAAAATCTCAATTTTTTAGTCTCACATTATAAATTCATTAAATTAGACTCTAAAGTAATAAGAATTTTTATAATTAGACACCAGGGACTTTGGCTACTATAGTGTGGTGTCGGGTACGTATCTCGAGGCGAGCACGGGACATGTCAAATGCATTTGGCGATTTGTTTGAGGTAAGTAAACCCAGGTGAGAATTAGATAAAATACATTTATGGCACTTGCTTTATTTCGCATTTTAAAGTATTCGTTTGTGCTTTCCATTGTTGTTCATTTACAGTTCATCCATTCCCACGTGTGTATGTGTGTTTATCGACGGGGTCGGGCATGGCACGGACTCACACCTCGGGGCTAGCTACCTCGCGTTGTTCGAGTAATTGGCCATATTGGGGATACGCGGTGAGTATTCTCCTCGAGACCCATAGGTTGAGAGATGTTTGACGAAAATAGAAGTCTACGTCATGGGTTTCTCTCGAGAGATGTTTGGATGGGGTTCTACCATTCATGGGTTCCTCTCATTCGACCGTGAGATGTTTGGCTAGGTGGTCATCCGATGGTTCCTCTCGGTTTAGCTAAGATGATTCCTGGATGTCGACCAGGGTTCTCTGTAACGCTACACTCGTGTCCAAATTTGACTTTCTCAACGACTTATTTTCATGCAAATTACTTTATTTCTTGTACCTTACTTAAATTGCATGAGTTGTAGCCGTTTTATTGGAATTCATGAATATTAGCTAAAGTTCTCTAGGATTTACTCACCTAGGGTTTTATCATTATTTTTGGTGACAAATCGCAGATCTTGCGACAAGCCAGGGCAAGGGCGTCTCAGGCGACTACATCTGAGTTAGGAGAGCCCGTCATTTTTGCGTAGGTGTTGTATGTATTTATTTACTATTTGTATGAGATTTTTTAGAGTACTTGTATACCTGATACATGTATATGCTCACCTTTTTTACTTTTGTCGCTCATTAATATACATGGTATCTACTGCCGGGTTTCTTCACTATAGGGTTATTTATACTATGCAAGATTTTTATTTCTATCGTGTTTGCATGCTTCAAAGGCATCCGCTTGATGTTTAATTTATAATAATTTAATAAATCTTGAACAACTTACTTAGTCAATTTAATATAAATATTCATAAAAATATCCATAAATACTAAGTTAAGGTGAATAAGATACGTGCAAGGGTTTAGGTCACGGATAGTTAAATGTTAGTATGCGGTGAACATGCATGCTTGGTGACGTGTCTGGCGACGTGGCGGTACTCGGTTTGCCTCGAACTTTGGGGTCGTCACAGACTTCGACTATAATTTTGCAATCTCTTAGACTTTTAAAGCTTTTATTTCCGCACCTTTTAGCCTTAGTATGTCTTTTGTAAAATGTCTTGGTTTATTTTCCACATGTTAAGGCTTACTAGATCATTGCCTTACTCGACGATGGTTGAAGTCGGATGGTCCAGGCCCACCTTGGTTTGGGTCATCACAGGTTGTATAAGAGCCTTAGGTAGTAGTCCAATCCTTAGGTAATAGGGCCTATACAGAAAAGTATAGTCCAGTCCTAAAATTGGGAATATGACTCAGTTGAAAATCATGGATAGTGTCAAAATAGTATCTAACTTTAGTCACCTTAAAGATTTGTAAGTTATTGAATGTAAGAAAGGTTTGTCCTAGTTAAGTAATGAAATCGTCTGCATAGGCTTATTGTTTGCATTGACTTATTACGCACAAGTGACCAAACTTAAGGTAGGAAGGGATTTAAAATCAACAAGTACATGTTATATATGTGTATGTATTGGTATATATATAGTTAGATATTTTATTCGTTCAACTTTCACCTCGACAATTAAAGAGTACTCAAAGTAAGAATAAGGGGCTAACAGGGTTAAAGCCAAGCGAATCATTGGCATCATCAACAACAACATTTCGAAATCCTGGAGGATTATGTTTTTTCTACAAACAACATAAACATTATAAGGCAGAGTGCCCCAAATAGGCCAGTGGTTTCGATAGCCAGTGTAGCTCAACCAGTAAGGGGAGGAGTGCATGATGTTGCAGAGCCGGATGCTAAGGCCACTCAACAGTTAGTGAAAGGTATGGTTATATTTGTGATAGAGGCATGCATAAACTATTTGATTATGGGTCAACTATTTCATTTTTATTTGGTAAAATGGTTGACAAGATAGGGTTGAGGTTTACTAGAGCTAATGTGATTTTTGGTTTTGAGTACTTCTACTAGTGTGAAGGTTTATCCTAATATGTCGTGTGAGGGATGTATTATCGAAATTGGGAATCATGTCTTACCACATGATTCGGGGGTATTAGAGTACTTAACGTACGATGCCTTGTTAGGGATGGATTGGTTAGCAGCTTATCATCCCCATATTGATTATTTTTTAAAGAAATTTACTTTTCTAATCTCTGGTATTCCATCTTTTTGATATAAAGGTCGCCCACCTAATCAAGTTGCCACTTGTGGGAAAGTAGCAAACGTCAGTGAGTTGGAAGCTTTCATGAGTTTGACACCTATAGAGGAAGAAGGTCACGAAGTTCAACTTGAACAAATTTTGGTGATTCGAGAATTCCTAAAAGTCTTTTCCTCAGATTTTCCTGGTGTCCCTCCACCATGGCATGTTGATTTTCTCATTGCTCTTGTTCTTGGCATGAAACCCATATCTAAACCCTAATACATAATGGCACCTAAGAAATTAGCCGAGTTGATAACTCAATTAGATGAATTGCTCAAGAAAGATTTTATTCACTCAAATATGTCACCTTGCGAGCACTAGTGTTATTTGTGAAGAAGAATGATGGAAGTTTACGAATATACATTGACTACCGATTGTTAAATCGGGTGACCATTAGGATGAAATATCCACTCCCTAGGATCGATGACCTATTTGACCAATTGCGAGGAGCGAAGTTCTTTTCGAAGATAGACTTAAGGTCAAGGTATTATTAGCTAAGAATACGAGAAGGAAGTATAAAAAAGATCATTTTTAGTATGATATATGGACACTACTAGTTCACAATGATGCCTTTTGGACTTGCAAATGTGTTGATAGTGTTTATTGATGCTATGTAAAGAATCTTTAGGCCTTACTTAAAAAAGTTCATTATTTTCTTCATTGATGATATCATGATCTATTCCATGACCCAAGAAGAGTACGAGAGCCCTCTTAAAGTGACCTTGCAGACTTTGAACGATCATCGGTTGTGTGGTATGTTTATCAAGTGTAAGTTTTGAGATTCGGAGGTGAAGTTTCTAGGTCACGTGATGAATGCAAAATGCATTACACTAGATCCAACAGAAGTAAGTGTCATCACGAGATGGTCGCAACCTACCACGGTGACAGAGATAAGAAGTTTTTCAGGGCCAGAAACTCACTATCAAAGGTTCGTAAAGGACTTCTAGAAGATTGCAGCATTAATGACAAGGCTAACTTAGAAAAATGTAGAATTTGAGTTGATAAAAAAATGTAGTAATTCTTTCAAAGAACTATAAGATAGGCTAACTTCGACAACTATATTGGTACTCTTGAAAATAGGGAAAGAATTGGTTATTTATGTTGATTCTTTGAAGATCGTGTTGGGGTGTTTGTTGATGCAAGAAATGAAAGTTATAGTTTATGCCTATAGGCAACTGAAAGTGCATAAAAATAACTAACGTACTCACGATTTTGAGTTAGCAATTGAAATGGGCAAGGGCTCTTATCTGTGGGTAAAGAAGCTATTCCCCTCACATCGTCACCTAAATGTGAAGCAAAATGAGCAAGGGTTCCCACATAGAGGACAGGTGTGGGTAAAGAAGCTATTTCAAAACAAACATAAAAACAAGAACGAAATAAAAGATACAGACACTAGATCTTTAAAATAAAATAGAAATTGAAATGGAAAACAAACACAAATTGGAGAATAAATTCATTTAGGAACATAGAACATGGGAACACTTACAAGGAAGTCAATAGAACTAGTAGATACTACGATTAGAAGGAGAGTCAATATTGCTCACCTCTAAGAGACAAAATGGGTAGGAGAAAGAGTAGAGAAATAGGAAGCACAGGGTTTAAATTGCGGTATACTGGAATATATAGAAAATGCAATGGGTAGGAATTTTAGTGGATAATGATTATAATGATAAGGTTGTAAAGGATAAGAGAATGGGAGATAGATTGATTCTAGTTAATTTAATTATTGGAGACGAAAAGATTAACATACTCAGCGATTATGCACCACAAGTAGCATTAAACGAGAGTATCAAATGCAAATTTTTGGAAGATATGGATAGATTAATGCAAAGTATACCATTAGATGAAAAGGCATTTATTGGAAGAGATTTAAATGGGCATGTCAGGGCAAGTAATGATGGGTTTGAGAAAGATCATGGAGGTTTTGGTTAAGGTAATAGAAATGAAGAAGGAGAATCAATCTTAGAATTCGCTTCAGCATACGATCTTCTCTAAGCAAATACTAGTTCTAGAAAAAGGGAGTAGCACATAATTACTTTTAGTAGTGGTCGTAACAATAAATACTAATAGATTGCCCAAAAAACTCAAGGTATGCATATTTGAAGCTAAGGGTTTTTCTTTCATCAACTTTCATAGCTATTGCCTGTCAGAGTTCTTTGTGATTGAATCTGTAGCTTTATTATTTGGCGCATTCTTAGTAGCTTATAAAATCAGGATGAAACCTGTTTTTACTGTTTGACAGAAATAACGTTGAGGTAGTGTAAGTTACATGCAATTAGGGCAGCTATGCTCTATGGAAGTGAATGTTGAGCGGTAAAGCTACAACAACTACATAAAACGAACGTAGCAGAAACGAGGATGCTTAGGTGGATCTGTGGTAAAACTCGTAAAAATAAAATAAGAAATTTAGAAATTTAAAGAAAAGTAGGAGTAGCACCAATTGACACAAAGATTAGAGAAGGGCGGTTGCGGTGGTTTAGTCACCTGCAAAGATGGCCTACAAATGCCCCCACTAAAAAACTTGACTCAGTATAAATTGAAGAAATTCGACGAGGTAGGGGTAGACCAAAGTTAAATTGGGGCGCATTAATTAGGAGAGATTTGAATGGTTTGGAAAGCTCACCATCAACTGCACTTAATCGAGCATAATGGAAAAGTTTGATCCATGTAACCAACTCCAATTAATTTGGGACTGTGGCTATGTTGTAGTGTAAGTTACATGCACTTGGTTCAGGATGTTGGTATGATGTGAAGGAATTGAAGCTCCTTGAAGACGTTCTCAAAATCTTTAATGTATCCAACTCATTCTCAATGTTTTAGATTCTATTTTTGCTCGAGTATGATTAGAAGGAGAGTCAATATTGCTTGCCTCCAAGAGACAAAATTGGTAGGAGAAAAGAGTAGAGAAATAGGAAGCACAGGGTTTAAATTGTAGTACACTGGTATAGATAGAAAATGCAATGGAATAGGAATTGTGGTGGATAATGATTATAAGGATAAGGTCGTAGAGGTTAAAAGAATGGGGGATAGATTGATTCTAGTTAAATTAATTATTGGAGACGAAAAAATTAACATACTTAGCGCCTATGTGCCACAAGTAGGATTAAGCGAGAGCATCAAACGCAAGTTTTGGGACGATATGGATGGATTTATGCAAAGTATACCATTAGATAAAAAGGTTTTTATTGGAGGAGATTTAAATGGGCATGTCGGGGCAAGTAACGATGGGTTTGAGAGAGTTCATTGAGGTTTTGGTTATGGTAATAGAAATGAAGAAGGAGAATCAATTTTAGAATTTGCTTCAGTATACGATATCGTCTTAGCAAATACTAGTTTTAGGAAGAGGGAGTCGCATATAATTACCTTTGGTAGTGGTCATAACAAGAGTCAAATAGATTTCCTTTTAACAAAAAAAATAGATAGAAAAATATGTAGAGACTACAAAGTAATATCTAGTGAAGCGCTTACTACCCAACATAAGTTAGTAGTACTTGATATTAAGCTAAAACGACGACTTAATAGGAATAAAAGAGTCAGTGACCCTAGAATAAAGTGGTGGAATCTAAAAAATAGCAAACAAATAGAGTTTACAGAAAAACTACGTAAGGAAAATATTTGGAATATTGACTTGAATACTAATACAATGTGGCTAGAAATGAGTAGTTACATAAGGAGAGTAGTATCAAACGCATTAGGTATATCTAAAGGGTTGCGATCACCAAAGAAGAAAACATGGTGGTGAAACAAGAATGTCCAACGAGCAATTAAGACTAAAAGAGAGATGTATAGAAAAATACCAAAGTGTCAAGATGAGGTTGCGTGCAATCGATATAGAGAAGCTAGAAAATAAGGTAAAAAAGTAGTTAGTCAAGTTAAACTAAATTTTATGGAAGATCTATATGCAAGGTTCAGTAATAGAAATGGCGAAAAATATAAAATAGGCTTGCCAAATTAATAGATAAAAAGAAACAATACTTAAGTCATGTAAGATGTATTAAGAATGAAAATCAAAATGTTTTAACACGCGAGGATGATATTAAGGAGAGATGGAGAAGTTACTTCGATAATTTAATTAATGATCGCCAAGTTGATACTATAGTAAATGAAAAATCACACCAAGAAAGGAATATAAACTATACATGCAATATTAGAATTCTAGAAGTTAAAGAGGTATTGAAAAGAATAAAAATAAGTAAAGCATGTGGCCCAGATGAAATACCCTTAGAGGTTTGAAAATGCTCAGGAAAAATTGGATTTACTTAGTTAACAAAAATTTTCAATAAAATTCTAAAATCTAAACGGATGTCAATGGATTGGAGAAAAGGCACGTTTGTGCCAATCTTCGAAAAAAAAGGAGACATTCAAAGTTGCTCAAACTACCGCAGAATTAGACTTATGAGTCACACTATGAAACTTTGGGAGAGGATAATTGACAATAGGCTAAGGAGAGAAACAACAATATCAGAGAACCAAATTGGTTTCATGCCTGGGAGGTCAACTATGGAGGCGATTTTCCTTGTAAGACGATTGTTAGTAAAATATAGAGAAAAGAAAAAATATCTTCATATGGTATTCGTAGATTTAGAAAAAGCATATGATAAAGCCCCTAGAGATGTTCTTTGGTGGGTTCTAGAAAGAAAAAGAGTGCATGCTAGAAACATAGACACTGTTAAGAATATGTATGATGGAGTAGTAACGAGTATAAAGACATTTGGAAGAGCTACAAAAGAATTTTCCATTACAGAGTCTTACATTTGAACATAAAAGTCAAATGGGCTTGGTACTACAGAGCTTAGTGTGATACGGCTTCTAATGCAAATCTCATGCCTATACATTTCTTTCTACACAATCAATTGGTATTAGATGCACTTGCATCTGAACAAGTTTCTCAATCTGAATGGTACTTCAATTCAATCAATAGGGGTCATCACAAATGTACCAATTCAAGTGGACAAGTACATCTTACCCACATACTTTTTGGGTCATGCCACATTTTATTAACGAAGACCATCCTTTAATTTTTGGACAGCCTTTCTTAGCCGCTTCTCAAGCTGTTATGGATATTCCGAACAAAACAATTACTTTGACAATTAATGGTCACCACTTTCAGGAACGGAACTAGAGTGGACAATCCTTAATTCAAGTTTAGAAATCAAGCCTAATTCTAGAATGGTTCATTCTAGCCAACGATAGTAAACAAAAGCGCTTTATAAGAGGCAGCAAATATTATATGTGTATTTATGCTTTAATCTTAGTAGGAGTTTAGTATTAGTATAATACACTTTTTAACTCTTGTATTGGAAATATTTTCGGAATTTAAACTTTGAGGTGATTTCAAATGCGGAGGAGCGATCGAGTTGTTTTGTTTCTATGGCATTTATGTTAGTTTACATTATTTACTTGCTTATTTATTTATTTATTTAATAAAATAAAATTAATAGTTAGTTACATATCCTAATTAAACTTTTGGATTTTCACTAAATTCTACCTTTATATTAGTTTTTATGAATGATATATATGTTTATTATTAAGCAATTTGGAAAAAAAAAATAAGCCTAGTGAATCCTCAACAATTTGGAATAACAAAAGGAATTACTAATAAAATCGGTGACAGTAACTAAAAATTTAAGTGAAAATCTGAGTTTGGCAAATCAGTGGCAATTTTTGCCTTATAACGTAAATCGTTGGTCACATCGGCGAGGCACTGAACCTCAATCCTACAGATTTAGTAGCGATTCCATTTAAAACATAAATAGTTGGGCCCGATTTCAAGTTTTTAAAATAAAACCTCAAATCGCCAAACACGAATCACTTCAAACACACGAATCATTGCACTTTTTCAACCAAACATCAAATTCTTGCCTAGATTCAGTCTTCCTATGTTCGATTTTGGTGTATTTAATTGATTCCCACCTCATTTTAGTTTTATTCATCCAAAAAATGTTTCAATTTAGGAGAGTAGAGCCAAACTAGGGTTAAAGGGATTTTGGCTACGAGCTTGAAAAACCAATCTAGAAAAGTAGTCACAATAACCATAGCTCATTATGTTGACGAGTTTTTGGATTGATGGCTTTTTGCAAAATCTTTAATTGATTTCGAAATGGTTTTATTGGAATTCATTCTATTATCATCAATAAATAATTTCATTAATTCCAATAGATTAGACAATGAGATTAGAATAGGTTTACAAATTCAGTATTTTTGAAATTGATTTGAAATTGAGTTTCAAATGAATTTGAGGGTATATTTTGTTTTAGAAAAGACTGGAATTTATGATACAATTATTTTATATTATATAGAAAACTGATTTTAAGTTCATAATTGAGTTAAAAATTTCGATGCCAATTTTATTTAAGTTTCGAATTGATTTTCAAACTAACTTTCCAAAGGAATTTCTTCTTTTTAAGTAGAGTTTGAATTCTAATGAATAATTTTCGACAAACATTTTTTATGATCCACAGGTTTAAATTGTAATTTGGACTTATAACTCTTGGTTTCAAAAAAATGACCAAAAGTGGAAAGTTTAGAAGTTCAAGAGAGGATAGGAGAAATGGAGCATTAGTAGAAAAACCCAAAACGAAATCCAAAGTTCCACCCACACCTATTAGACCTACGAGCATTTCAATAAACATTCTTAAAGTAAAAACACTAATAGAACCTTCTCCACCATTACATTTTAGTGATGAGTCGAAGGAAGCGGAAGCAGTTGAAGAGACTTTACAAATTCTTTTTTCAGCAAATAATTTAATAAATGCAAAATATCTTATTATGATAAAGAGTGACTTTAATAAGGAAAGGAAAATAATTCTGAATTGGGGATTCAATGTGAATAGCGAAATTAAGTACGAGCCTATAATTTTGAACATAATAAGGTAGAATAATTGGGAATTCTTAAGTAGGTATTACAATGTCAATAATGAATCAAAGATTCCTATAGAAATGGGTTGTAATAAGATTCATCGGTATTTGTTGAAATATCCTAAATGTCCCTGGTTGGTCATTATACTGGGAGCTATAATGAGTTAAGACTAGTGTGAATCTTGAATGATGGTCATGTGATGATCATGCGTATAGGGATACGAATCGAGATCATAAGTATTTGTTAGGGAACAAGCTACAGGACCAACCCGTTATGAGAACACTACATCGATTAAGTCATAGGTGTTACTCATGATATGTATATCATTTAGTTTTTCGACTTGAGATTACCATAGACTTCAATATTATGAGCATGGTGATTTCACAAATCAGATTTTTTCTTTAACAGGACGATTATAAAGATTGTGATTGGTTATCATTGAATAAGATGTGAAGGTGTAATTAAGATAGAATTTGTCCCTTTCGTATAGAGAGATATCAGTGGATCCCTTAATACGTCAGACTCTTAAATGGCCAAGTCCAAGTGAATTGATATGATCAATGTCATTTGGATGTTTTCTGTCTACTTAAAGATCGAGACTAGTGCAATTGAACATTAATGGTGACTTTCCATGCATTATGTTTAATCAAAGGATATCAACAAAGGATATGATATATGTTATTCATTAGGTTGTATCGATTTTGATATTAATCTACTTGGGTAGTCATATTGTCTTGCAAGAGACCATTTATGACTTGTGTACCAAAATGGTTTAGTTTCATCGCCAACATTGCATGAACCAATTGGGTCGCACAAAAAAATGGCTTTGCGCAATTTCAATTGGTCCAAAGTAATAAATTTTATATGATAAGATTCATGACATAAAGGCCCTTATGATAACTTATTAATAGGGGCATTTGTGTAATTTGCATGAATTTTTTTAATACAATAGTTGTATTACGAATAGGTTTTTTGAGTAAGATTTTGTACACATATAAACAGAGGTTGAAACCTTAATAAGATCTTAGTTTTTACTATTTTCAAGTTCTCTAGATTTTGGGAGTGAAAGAAAAACCTTTTCAATCTATTTGAGGCTACCACTCCAAATTGTGGTCACCGTTCGTGTATAGATTTTCAATAGAGGGCATGCACTTGAGCGTCTTGGTCATCAAACAATCGGAAAAGAAAATCACAGATTAAGGTATGGTTTAATTTTGTCCATTTAGCTTAATGGGAATTTTTTAAATCCTGTCGGGATATTTAAAAGATTGTTTTGAGTTTTCAATTATGTATGAATTCCAAAACCCAACAGTGGTATCAAAGCCTTAGGCTTGGTTCTACTAAACGTTTGCATGTTTTCTTTGATGTATATATGATATATGTGAAAATATTATCTTGATTAATGTATATATGATGTACATATTATCAGAAATTGGTTTTAAAGAATGTTATTAATTCATCTATTTGATACATACGCATAATTTGATTCAATGATAGAATTCATATTTAGAATATTTTGATTAACATATGTTTTTAATATTAAACAATGCTAATTTCGTATGTTCATGGTAGAAGTCATGTGTAGTTAGTGTGATTCTATTGTTGAATACATATTTTGATTTTGTTCAATAATTACGTAAGTCTCCATGATAGAAATCATGATTAGGTTAATATGATTCTTGTATTGAATGCATGATTAATATTTCATTTCTTGATTCAATTGTTTGTTTTATATGAGTAAAAATCGAAATTGGTTTTGATCATATATCTCATTGTGGTTATTCGTTAGTATATTCCTATTAGATAAGAGATAAACTTGTAATCGGATAAGAATTACAAATCATATAAAATAGGTCAGGTATATAACAAATTCTTATTAGATAAGAATTCAAAGTATCTTAAATTCTAATTGGGTTAAAATAAAATATTAAGTTAAATGAGAGCCAAATTTAATTAAAACGTTTTAATTAATAATTTCAGAATTAAAATAAGGGGCGGTTTTTGTCATTTGGATTGACTAAAATAATGGAAACTTTTTGGCCAATTTCAATTTTTGGAATTGAGATTTCTTGGCTTCATAAAATTGGGGCCGCTACCTATATACCCCCGTCCGCTGACCGATCAACGAAACCACTACCCATTGATCGGCCAGCGGGACCGCCGCTAACTGCTCGTAACATAAGAAAAATCATATAATAGTCAATGTTAGTAAAATCCTAACTTGTTTAGTGATTGTATATGCATTGTAATACATGATATTTATCTAGTTAGATTTATGATCATTAAAACAAATAAGAAATTCCTTTTCTAAACTTTAAGTCAAGTGTCATTCATTCTCAAACACTTGCCAAGGCTTCGATCACATCAAATATAGGTCTGCCTCCACAAAGTATATTGTGTTGTCTTGGTAAGGCAAGTTGAGTAATGGTTACTCTATTACTTGAATTGGTTAGACTTGATAAAACTATCAAAACAGTTTCAGGCTTTAGGCACAAGATGAGATAAAACGTGCTAAGACATAAGATGTCATAATCTTATAAAAACAACTAAAAGTTATATATGATGTAATTGATGAAAGGTACCTACCTAAATAACCTAATTCAAAGTTTCTTACCTTAGCTATTTTGGAATTAGGTGAAATGAGGATTTTAGTGCCAAAAATTAATAAAATGTTTTAGGAGGGTTGTTAATTTAGTGGGAGTATATTCTTTTATACTAAAACGAAATTTTGTGTAATCTTTGTTGTAGATATATGGCCTTTTTAAAGCACATTATTCCCTTGTCACTGCGATTCATCCTTGTGAATGATAAGTTGTCTGAGAAAAACTTTCTTGACTGGTTCAGAAACTTAGAATTGTTCTTAAGCATGAACACAAGTTGTATGTCTTGGATGATCATATTCCTAAAGAACCACCAGTCAATGCTTTAAGTGTCATGAAGGATTCACATACTAAGCATGTCAACGACTCAACTAATGTTGCATGGCTACGATACTTAACTAATGTTGCATGGCTACGATGCTAGAGGAAATGTTCTAATAGCAGGCTAGGCAAGAATGGTTTGAGTTAGTTAAGTACATTCATAATTGCAAAATGGCTGAGGGTGCGTCAATTAGTCCTCATATTCTAAAAATGAAGGGCTATATTGACCATCTTGACAAACTTGGATTTTCCATAAGCCAAGAGTTGGATATGGATTTGATCCTGAATTTATTGCCTAATAGTTAATCACAATTTGTGTTGAACTATAACAAATAAGGAGAAGTATATCTTAAAGTTGTATTGATGTTTAAAACTACTGAGCAGAATGTCAAGAAACCCATTGCTAATGTGTTGATGGTTCAGAAAGGAAATACAATGAAGAAGAAGGCCAAAGGCAAAGTTAAAGGTGCCAAGGCTGTGCTGACTATCACAAAGCATGTGGAACAAGTCAAGTCAAAGGTTTTTCTACTACATAGTCCCAAAATGAAAAGGATAAGAAAATGTCATTTGCACCATGCACCTGAGCATTAGTTTAGAAATTGCAAGCTCTATCTTGAATATCTAAAGAAAAAAAGAGTTGTGCAACTACTGCTTCAGGTGTTTACGTTATTGAAGTTAACTTGTCTACTAGTGATTCCTAGGAATTGGATCCCAGATATGAATTTCACATTCGTATAAATATGCAGGGTCTCACCAAAAGTAGAAAGCTAAATAAAGAAGAAGTCATCCTACGAGTTTGAAATGGAGGAAAGGTTGTTGCGTTGACTGCAAGATGTTATGAGTTAATTTTACCTAAAGGACTTGTTTTAGTTTTAAATAATTGTTATTATTTCTCTACCTTAAGCAGAAACATCATTTCAGTTTCATGTTTGGATTTGGATGGTTTTAATTTCGTTATTGCGAATAATAAACGATCCATTTCTCATAAAGACGATTTCTACGCAAATGTTGATTTGTGTGATGGTATTTATATTCTAACCATGAAAAAGTCCATAGATACTCCTATTCTTAACATAAATACAAAGAGATACAAGTAAAATGATTTGAGTCAAACATACTTGTCACATTGTCGTCTAAGCCACATAAATAAGAAATGCATCTTTAAACTCCACAAAGATTGACTTTTAGATTCATTGATTTTGAATCGTATGAAACTTGTGTTTCTTGTTTACTAGGAAAAAAGACAAAGATTCCCTTTACTTGACACAACGAAAGGGCAAGTGATTCATTAGGTCTAATACATACTGATGTATGCGGTCCTATAAAAATAATTGCTAGATGTGGTTATCAGTACTTCATTACTTTCACTAACGGTTTTAGCAAATATGGTTATGTGTACCTCATGAAACATAAAGGTGAATCTTTTGAGATGTTTTGAACATTTAGTAATGAAGTGGAAAATCAACTTGGTAAAAAATATTAAAGTACTTAGATTAAATTAAGGTGGAGAATATTTGAGCCAAGATTTTGATGATAATCTTAGAAACTATGGGATTAACTTATAGTTAACTCCTCTAGTAACTCCACAATGGAATGGTGTTACTGAGAGGAGAAATTGGACTTTATTAGATATGGTTTAATATATGATGAGTCATGAAGATCTTCCTATTTCCTTTTTAGGTTATGCCTTAGAAACTAATGCGTTTACATTTAATCGTGTTCTTTCTAAAGTGGTTGATAAAATGCCATATGAGATGTGGTTTGGAAAAGGCCAAGTTTGTCTTTCCTTAAGATATGAGGCTGTGAGGTTTTCGTATGACTACAAATCTCAAAAAGTTTATCAGCCAAATCTACCAAGTGCGTATTTGTTGGTTATCCTCAAGAAACTAGAGGATATTACTTTTATAATCCCACTGAGAACAAAGTGTTTGTTGCTCAAAATAGTGTCTTTATGGAAAAAGAATTTATTTCAAAAAATAACAATGGAAATAAAATAAATCTTAAAGAAGTTCAGGAAACATAAATAAACACACAACCGTCAGTGGGAGATCAATAAAGTCTTGTACTAGTTAAACCTGTACAGGTATCATAAGGCCTACATAGGTCTAATAGGATAAAACATCAGCCTGAGAGATTTAGATTCCTTGTTACTAATAATAATGAGGTATTGCTTATGGATCAAAATGAACCTACTACTTATCGGGAGGTTGTGTCTAGCCCTGAGGCAGATAAATGGCTTAGTGCTATAAATTCTGAAATGCAATCCATTTATGATAACCAAGTTTGGAACCTGGTTGATTTGCCTGAAGGTGGTAAGACCATTGGATGTAAATGGATTCTCAAGAAGAAAACTGACATAGATAGCAATCAGCATACTTATAAAGCACAGCTATTTGCAAAAGGTTTCAGACAGACTCAAGGTGTTGATTATGATGAGGCTTTTTCTCCTGTAGCCATGCTTAAATCCATTAGAATTTTAATTTCCATAGCTACATATTATGAATATAAGATATGGAAAATCAATGTCAAAATAACTTTACTAAAGGGAAAGTTACTTAAGGACGTGTATATGATACAGCCTAAAGGGTTTGATCATCCTGAGAATTTTAGGAAGGTGTGCAAGCTTCAAAGATCTATTTATGGATTAAAGCAAGCTTCTAGAATTTGGAATCTTTGTTTTGATGAAGCAATTAAGGAATTTGGTTTCATTAAAAATGAAGATGAGCCTTGTGTATACTAGAAGGTCAGTGGGAACATGGTTGTTTTCTTAGTACTGTATGTTGGTGATATATTACTCATTGGAAATGACATCCCAACCTTGGAGAGTGTCAAGTCTTGGTTAGGTGAGTATTTCTCAATGAAGGAAATGCAGCTTACATCCTTGGGATTAAGATCTATTGGATAGATCTAAAAGGATAACCGATCTAAGTCAGAGTGATTATATTGATAAGGTACTAAATAGGTTCAATATGCAAGATTCTAAAAGTGGATCGTTGCCAATGTCTCATTGCATAAATCTCAACAAGGCTCAATGTTTGAAGACTAATGATGAGTGAGAGCACATGAATATTATTCCATGTACATCAGTTATTAGATCTATCATGTATGCCATATTATTTGCCCGGCCTAATGTATCATATACTTTAAGCGTAAGAAGCAGATATTGGTTTAATCCCAGTGAGAGTCACAGGATAGTAGTAAAAAATATTCTTAAGTACGTGAGAAGGGCTAAAGAAGTGTTCTTGGTTTATAAAAATTTGGAAGACGAGCTTGTTGTAAATGGCTACACATACGCAAGTTTCAAATTGATATAGATGACTTTAGATTGCAATCCGGATATTTGTTTACTTTAAATGGAGTGCAGTGAGCTGGAAAAGTACAAAGCAAGACACTGTGGCAGATTCTACACTAGAAGTCGAGTATATTGCAGTGTCAGATGTTGCTAACGAGGCAATTTGGATCAAAAATCTCATCTCTAAACTTGGTGTAGTTCTAAGTATAGCTAACCCCGTTTGCTCGTACTATGACAACAACGGGGATATGGCATGGGCCAAGGAACCGAGATCACACCACCAATCCAAAATATACTTAGACATTTTCATCTTATTCGTGAAATCATTGAGAGGGGAGACGTGAAGATTTGCACATTTCTTATAGAAAATAATGTTGTAGATCATTTGACGAAGGCTCTTCCATAAGCAAAACATGATAATCATGTTAGGTCATTAGATATTGGATACATAAATGATTTGCCCTAATGTAATTAGGAGATGTTGAGGCATGTGCCAGAGGTTAATCTACAAACATTGCTTATCTTATAACTTTAGTTAATAAAAATAGATGTTTTTGTTTGCTATTTTATTATAAGTGATTGCAAGTTTACCTTATAATAAAATCCATGGGTAGTTGTTGAAATACTTTAAATGTCCCTAGTCAATCAATATACTAGGAACTATAATGAATTAAGACTAGTGTGAATCTCGATTGATGGTCATGTGATGATCATGCATATAGAGATACGAATCGAGATCATAAGTACTTATTAAGGAACAAGGCACTAGACCGACCCGTTATAGGAACACCAAATGGATTAAGTTATAGGTGTTACTCATGATAGGTATATCATTTACTCTTTCAACTCGAAATTACCATAGACTTCAATATTAGGAGTATGGTAATTTGCACAATCAAACATTATTTTTGATCGGACGATTATAATGATTGTAATTGGTTACCATATGAATAATACTTGAAGGTATATAATCAAGATAGAATTTGTTCCTCTCGTACCGATAGAGATATCAATAGATCCCTCGATATGTTAGACTATTAAATGACCAAGTCAAAGTGAATTGATATGATCAATGTCATTTGGATATTTTTAGTCTACTTAAAGGTCGAGACTAGTGTGATTCAACATTAAGGGTGATTTTTCATGCCTTATTATGAATAGGTATGTTTAAATGAGCTTTTCTACACATATAAATAGAGGTTGAATCCCTAAAAAGAAATAAGATTTTCATTTTTACTATTTTTGAGTTCTTTGGATTTTAGAAGAGAAAGAAAAATGTTTTCAATCTCTCTTAGGGCTAGCACTCTAAATTATGATCACCATTTGTATGTGGATTTCCGATAAAGGACGTGCGCTTGAACGCCTTGGAGATCGAACAATTAGATAAGGAACTCATGATTAAGGTACGATTTACTTTTGTCGATCTAGTTTAATGAAACTTATTTTCGATCATGTTGGGGTTTTCCAAAAAAGTTTTGAATTTTTTGATGCATATGAACCCTAAAATCAAACACCATCGTTCGAGGAAGACTAGTAGATTATTCACATTAAAGAATAAATCGGTACTATGGTTTATTGAAATTTCATTGGAGAGAAAATAATAAATACCTAAAACCTGAGTATGGATTCAGACGTGGATTTCCCCATGAAACCATTAGGAATGGATTGGAAGCAATTTCGGGAGATGGACTCATTTTGGATAAGGAAGGGTGTCCAAATCACATACAAAATACAAGTTTTAGGAAAACCACTAAAACATGGAACTATTTCATTAATGCGAGCCTCAGCCAAGTTTGCAATACTACGAGATTGTGAACTACAAGGCGACATTATTATATCACATCTTTAAGGGATATGTTACATTGATGTTGGCAAGATCATCTACGATTTGATTAGGAATGTCATGACCACAAATAAGAATGAAGGGCTACATTTTCACTTGATGATCACCAAATTCTACAAATAAAACCAAGTTCCCATGATAGGTTTCGGGTTAAATATTCACCCTAACAGGAATATCACTGATGATTACATAGAAAGCACCAAACAATTGTCAAGCTATGTAGATTTAGAGGAACGGCGGGAGAGAAATGAGATACTTAGAAGAAATACCATAGAGAGAAGAAGAACATGGCCAGAGAATATACGAGTTTTGGAAGAGATGCAATCTAGTGCATATATAAGGAGATGAATTAGAGTTCAGAGCCACCTACTGAAGATTTCACTGACACGTACAATGAAGATACAAAGATGGCCATGATAGAGTCAATTTTGCGAAACCAAATGCAAACTTTAAGAAATCAAGAATTTCTGTTTAAAAACCAGTATGGAATTGCGAGGAATTTGCACGGGTTCGAAATATGTATGACCAAAAGAATGCAACGCAACGCAGAGGAGCTAAAATTCCAATACCATCTGTGCAATTGAGATTGCCTAATGAGGAAGGTTTTTTAGAAATTAATCTAGTGGTGGGAGCGGACTATAGGCTCTATGACCCTGCAACCAACTACCAATCTCAACAATATGAGCACGGGGATGGTGGTGAATATGCGACTTCTGGATGGCGATTATGATCTATTTTCTTCGTTGTTTATCTATCTATGAGTGAAAATGTGTGAGGTCTTATTTTGTAATATGATATGATGATCTGTGTAACGTGATGTGATATTTGATATTGTTGTGGTTTGTACCATGTTTGATGTGTTTATGCTACATTTATCTTGGAGATTTTTAATTTTTCATGTTTTTTTATTATGAAAATTCATTCTTGTGATAATTTCTTCATTATTTCTTTATTATTCTATATTTAGTTCATTTATTCTTCGCGTGGTATACTTTTTGTTGGAAACACAACTTAATTTTGAAACCTTGAGGACAAGGTTTGAAATGAGTTTATAGGTATTTAGGTGAAGTGGAGTGTAAAGAAGCGAAGTATGGAAGATTCGAGATGTAGATTCTATTTTGATAAAAATAATGCCTCTATTTCACTAAAAGTTGTTGCGGCCACAGACAACAAATTTGTATAGTCTGTGGTAACATATTCAAAATTGAAAATAGAATGTTGTTGTGGCCACAGACAACAAATTTGTATATATTGTCTATGGTCACAGATACAAAACTACTTATCTTTTGGCGTAAATGCAAAGGCAACAAATAAAAATAAATTGCAGTAAATAAAGTACACACAAGAACTTTTTGACATAGTTCGGACCTCTTGTCCTACATTCGCGGGGCTACGCCCAGTCCTAAGTTTCACTAAGAGAAATGGATTACCGAATTATACAAGGCTTATCACTAGTGACTCCTCACCAAACCTTCACACTTTCCTCACTATATTCCCTTACAATAACCTTACACATTCGAACCCTAAGTCCCCTTGGAAAAGGCAAAGTCCCCTTAGCTTTGTGTGTGTGAAAATTAAAAAGAGTTAGCTAGCTTTCTCTACCTCGCTATGAATATGAAAGTCATTCTCTATGAGGTATGTTTTTCATATTAGTGATTACCTACTTATATAGAAAACCAAAAATTGTATAAACATGGAAGTTCTCTAATTGGTCATCAAGTATAGTTGTGATATATCTTTATTTCTTTAATTTGCAGTTGTGATTTATCTTCTTTCCATCTTTTTTTCAATCAAGATATTCATATATGGAAAGATCTCCCAATCACATATCCTTTAACATTCCAAACTTTCCATTCTCGTTGTCCTTATTTGAATCATGAATGGCATGATGAATGTACCTCATTGTTATACAAGGTGTTGGATATAAAATGTTTTGATGATAGGTCCAGCTAACGTTAAGTCGCTCTTGCAAGAATTTCAGTTAATTTGTTAAGGTTAGCTGTGTGTGACCACGGACTGATTGTCATATGGGCACAGCCTATGAAAGAAAGCTTAGGAATAGTTAGATGTACACATTGTACTTTATTTCCTTTGCTTACCATACCCAAGTTTTAACTAATATTGACAATCACCGTAATATATTCAATGTTCAAAGTTGACTTAAGTTTTTCAAGTTTTTGAAGATACATGTAATATTTCTCCATTTTATTTTATTTAGTCAAGAATATTTGAATTGAATATAATTTTGATTTAAATAGAAGTAATATTCTTTACTACTCATGAAAAGAAGTTTAAGATAGAAAGGAATTGTTCGACCCTATTTGACTTAACCTAAATTGTGTATACATAATACATTAGAGGATTTTAGAGGGGATTGATTGCTTTGTGTTACACATTATAATGGGTAGAAGATCGAAACAAAAGTGCAAGATAAGCAAGAGCAATATCTAAAAATCTTATTATACAAATATTTTGGTCAAGTATTTTATATATATAATGAAAAGAATTTATACCACGATTAAGGGACGAAATAAGAAATTAGCCGACGAGATTTTACTTAGTTGGAAAGAATACTTCCTTGAATATAATGAAAGTGAGAAGAGCTTAACAAGAGTTTTTAAATGAAAAAAAACCCATAGATTCCAAAGGAAATGAAATAGGGAATCTAATGGTGGGAAAAATGTGAAAAAGAATTTCTATAAAAATATATAATTATAGTATCCAAAGGAAATGGAGTAGGGAACCGCATAAATCTATACTATTATAATAGCAATCCCCAAACGGTTAACCGTGAAGCCTTTTTGGCTAAATCTCCCAAGTATGCCCTTATTACCTTAAATGAAAAAAAATCAAAATAAGGACAATTTCGTAAGTAAATTATCAAATCTAATTTAATTGACGGTTTCACTATTGGATAAAACCTTCAAAATTGCGATTCAGTAAAACGATTAGACGAAACCGAAACCGAAACCGACCGTCCTCGATTTCTTCTTCTTCATCTTCTTCATCGCCACGCCTCTTCTTCCTCTTCGTCCGATTACAGACCGCCGTCTTCGCCGATTCGCCGAAATAACGAGGGACAAAACCAGCTCGAAAGAATTGAAAGAATGTCTTCCTCTATGCTTGATGTTCTTCGTTTTCTTCCTATCCCTCTCAGGCTCCTTCAAAGCCTTGATTACCAGCGCGGCCGCGGACGGCACCACCGACACCTTCGCTGGCGGTTACGCACCGTGAGTTTCACCGTCACTCGAGGCCCTTCCGGTCCTTGGTTGTCTCCTTGGCTATGTCCTCTCCGATCTTCTTCGGCGAGAGGCCGAGTGGTCCGATCTTCGGAGCCAGGGAGCTCGCCGCGCCAACCTCGCCGCCGGTGACGCGGACGTACACGTCACCACCTGAGATGGATCTAACTTCGGCGGCATGTCGGAGAGCGAGAGCGATTAGGGTTTGGACGGAGGACGAGACGAAGAGTGTGGAGTGGAAGAAGAGCAAGTGGTCCTGCCGAAGAAGAAAAAGAAGAACAAGGCGCCGGCGTCGGTGGTGAGCGCGAGGAAGCAGGAAGAGGCGGAAGAAAACGCGGATCGGCGAGGCGGCGCGAGGAAGCGGAAGAGGCGGATCGGAGAGGGGAAGAAACCCTATTGCTTTGATACCATGAAAGAATTGAAAGAATGTCTTCCTCTATGCTTGATGTTCTTCGTTTTCTTCCTATCCCTCTCGGGCTCCTTCAAAGCCTTGATTACCGAGCGCGGCCGCGACGACGCACCACCGACACCTTCGCACAGGCGGTTACGCACCGTGAGTTGAGAACATCAAGCATAGAGGAAGACATTCTTTCAATTCTTTCAAGCTCCGCCACCGCCGTCTTCGATTTCTTCTTCTTCATCTTCTTCATCGCCACGCCTCTTCTTCCTCTTCATCCGATTACAGTTCCTGAAAAGAGATATCAAGAAAACCAACTCCGCGAGATCTTCAATGCCGACCGCATCGTCTTCGATTTCTTCTTCTTCATCTTCTTCATCAGTTCGTCTTCTTGATTTTTTTTTTTGAGATTAGAATGTTTTGGGGTGTAAATCAATGACTTTTATTTTCTAATGGTTTTAAATTTTTCAAAGTCTTAATTTTTTTTTGAACCATTCTTATGTTTAATAGAGCCTTCAATTGGATCACAAAGCAGGCGTCAAGTGATTTAGTGGGTTGATCTACAACAAGACTAGACATTTCTTGAAGATCCAGGACACAATTCTTCGGCCTTCATGCGTTATAGAATGGTGGTACAAATTAACTCTCTCTTCTTCGGGTGATGTAATTTTTAGTTTCTTTTACCCTTTCTTTGGCTTATTTATTTTTCCAATGGTTTTTGGTCCTTTGTCTTCTTTGGGCATTTGAATGGTTTTACCTATATCTTCTTGATTTTTTTTTTACTTTACCTTTAACTTGATTTCCTCTCTTTCACTACTTCTTGCTATTATTTCTGTCATCAAACAAACAAGTTGAGGAATGAGAGGTCAAGGACGCTCATACATGACACTAAAGTATTTTTTTTTTCTATGGATTTTTAAAATTGCTAAATTTTTTAAGTCAAGTTCTTTTTATCATAGCATTTGTGTGATTTCGCTGACACGACAAGGAAAAGACGGTGTTTGAATGAATTGATCAGCGAATGCTAAAATATTGCAATTTGTATAACCGTGTGTTCCCATCATAGTAAATTTGTTGACTTTTATGATAAAATGCTCAAAAAGAGTCCCAACTGTGTTGATCCTCATCAAACGCCCCATTGCAACTGTTTAGACAAGAAAATACGCACTTGAACGTCCCTTGGAGGTAGAAATTCACTAAGAAAATATCAATAATTTTCATGGAAGAAATATCCTCGAATGGTATCAATGTCATGTCCCTTAGAGGTAGAAATTTGGCAAGAAAAAATCAACAATTTTCATGGAAGAAATAGCCTCGAATGTTATCGATGTCCCCTTTTTTTGGGTTAGTGGTAGCAATGGCTATTTGGGATCTAACAGTGGCTGGGGGCTGTGTGGCTGTGAAGGTTCGTTGATTTTTTTTTTTTTTAATCAGAAGCATCACTATCATCCATTTGAGACTATAAAATGCCTAGAAAAGAATTTTCTAATGTCAATCTATATATGATGTAATATATACCATTTTTTGGCATTGATGTATAACATTTGGATGTGTACAACTCAACTTAATTAGATGGGTGGAATTGAAAAATGATCTCTTTTTGTCAATTCAATGTTCATGTGTTTTAGTATTTTTTTTATCGAGACAACTACGAACTGGTTTGCGCTCATTTGATAATTACATATGACAATAAATACTAACTTCTCAACCCAAAAATTTACCTCTTCTAAAAAACGCAGTAGAAGTTTTGTTAAACATTTCAAGAGGTCGTGAGTTCGACTACCACCTAAGTTAATAAAATAAAAAATATTTAACATAAGAAAAATAAAATAAAATAAGTAAAAATTACGGAAAGGTTAGGAAATACTTTTTTAAGTGTTTAATCCAAGTAAATCAATAACCTCGACATACCATTTATCAAAAAAAAAAAAACTAATTGTTTTAATTTATGAAAGTGGAACTTAGACCATGCTTATTAGTTTGTTAAGATCTTCACTTTATTTATTGAAAAGGATTTATTCTGCTTTATTGCTACTTACTCATTTACTATCGATGGTAAACGATTAATTATTTTTGCAAATATGAATCAAAGGTAGAAGATTTTGTACTATGAGTCACAATACAAAAAATAATAATTGGTTCACGTGCGTATCGTAACACATTGAATACATTCCTTGCAATATCTCGTAACACATTGAGTCTTGACTTCATCAATTTTTCCAAAAACAGAATCAAAGGTTACCTTCCGAAAAATTGTTCATTACCGATCAAGAATGCACACTGCGAGGCTTAGCACTTCCACAAGCATATGCCCCTGCTCCCTCTATTAATCGAGCCTATGTAATGGCCATTGTACTTGGTTCCATACTCATATTCTTAGTTCTATTCTTTGGATTTTTTTTGCTCCGTGATATTATTTTTGTTTTACTTAAAAAATTCATGTCGTATAACTGTTGATTAATTTATATTACTCTCCTATATAATTTAGGTTTGATGATCACATAAGTTTGGTTGAGATATTTGTCATTTACTCCAAACTTCTACACGAAACACCTACACATGCAACAATAAAAAAAAATTAAACTTTAATTTTTTCTATTGTGGTTTTTCTGAAAAAGAAAAGTTCTCAAGTGTTATCAGAACATCTCTATTTGCTTCACGTGCAACGCACGTGCCCGTTGACTAGTATAATATAATAAAAAGAAAAATATATAAAAAAGAGAAAAAAAAAATATAGAAAAAATAGAAGAATGTTGATGAAAACTCTTCAAATAAAGATTTAGCTCGAGTGCTTATACCTAAGTTGAGTGAAGTATATTCTTTTTCCAATATTCTGACAAATGATAATGATAATTATTGGTGATTAAAAATCCCTATCGAGTTTGATTGTGGTTGTATTTTAAATATTGTTTGAGAATAAGATTGATTTAGTGATTTTTGTATCTTGAGATTATATATTAGTTATCGTAAGCTTGATGCTTATTAGTGGAGATTGAGAAAACTTATATAGTGTGGGGCCTTAGTAATTGATTGAATTTTGAATTATGAAGTATGTTGCATAACTAAAAGGTTGAGTTGTCGAACAAATAGTTGTTCTTTAAACCTTTCTATTTTATCATAATTTTTATTTTTATGAGAGTAATATGTTTCTATTTCATGATCACTTCTATTTAAAAATAAGAATAAAGTCTTATGGAATAAGAATAAGGAATGAAATAAGAATATAAATGTGAGTATTTCTTTGCTCAGGATAATAAAGCACTAAGCTTTGGAGTATTGAATAAGTCAATAATTCGATAATGTTTTATATTATATTATATGGTAATTATGGATGTGAAAGGTTATATTGCACTAGTTTTCTCTTTTTTTTTTATTTCGATTTATATTTAGAATACACGAAGAAATTGATTAAAAAGGGAAGAAAATGAAGGGTTTAATCAAGTGGAAGAAATGAACAAAAAAATCAACAGCGAATCAGGAATCAACCGAAAATCATTGATGGCTATTTGACAGTGATTCATAGTTTGTACATAAATTGGCAAACAAATCAGGAATCACTGAAGTTGATTTCGAGAATATTAAATAACCACGAAGAGTTAGAGTTATTTTAGACATGTACTACCTATAATACTATAAATATGAACCTAGGGCTTCAAAATCAAATGCCCTTGAGTACCTAGATCAATATCTCATTGCTCCTAGATTCATATTATTCCAAATTTATTAGTTTTATTTAGTTTTTATTTATTGTTCATTGCTTTTGGAGACGATTTGGAGATTCAAGTTATTTAATCATAGGTATTTATCTATACCTTTTATTTACTTTATTGCAATGTTTATTATAAATATGAGTGAGTAGTTTATTAATATAAACAAAGTTCGAACTTGAACATGTTTTGTGATATAGTCATTATGAAGATTGCTTTGTACTTAATGCTTTAAACTAATCGTATTCTTCAATTCACTGATTTAATAGACTATTATTTGCAAATTATAATCATGAAACTTTGTATTGCATGCATAGTTTAGAATGTGCATTGTGATATTTGGATTATATATCTAGTTTAAATTAGTAACTAAGATTGTTTAAAGAGATTTTTTTATCGTTTAGATGTCCTAGGTGGATTGACACCTAAGTTTAATATTGAAGTGGCTTTTCGAAGGTATTAGGCTAAGTAGTTTAAAGTTTTCACATATTTCAATGTTGTTTTATTGCTTAATTAATTCTTTGAGCTTTCAAAGGATTAATCTGATAAAATGAGAATGTGGTTTTTTCATTGATATAAAGAGAACTGATGGTTTTGCTAAGGACTACCTACTTACTCCATTTGAGTTTAATGATCTAGAATACTTTACAAAAAGATTAAAGTATGCTTATGACTTTAATTTAAGTTACATGTTTGGATACAAAATAAATTAATGTTTCAGTGTTCTATATGTTTGTTTAGATGTTTATTTTCTATTGAATTGAGTTGATTTGAATTTAGTGAATTTGAATTATGTTAATTAACATAGTTTAATTAGTTTAGTTAGTTAGCAAATTTTGATTCCGATTTTAATTAAATTAATGAAATTAAAGTAAAAATAATAATAAAACCCTTGGAAGACCTTTTTCTTTAAAAGATTTGCTAAATCGCATAGAGACAATCCCACTTACTACTACTAATAATAATAAGGATATATGGGAAACTTATTGTACATGTTCGATACGTGTCAGTTGGGATTACCCTCTCCTAGATAAGAAGTTGGGATTACTCTCTCTTGGGTAAGGAGCTAAGATTACTTTTTTATAAAAATTCTCGTGGTCGGTTATTAGGTACATGAGTGGTGGCTAACTTCTAATGGAAAACTTAAGTAATTTTGGTGCACATATCGGTGATGGCTTTGGACGAACCTACTATTGGTTTGATGAGACTAATGAGAAGGCGCATAAGGTATGTGTGTTGTCTAGTGGTTAATATCAACTCGAGGGTAGGGGAATCGGTCATCGGAATCTTGTCAATTACTAGTATGTTTTAATGAGACCACGACTTTATATTATTACTAGTTTCTATGCTATCTCTCTTTTGTGAACCCTACGCATGATGATGAGTTTTGCCTTTAATATGTTTTATCAATCTTGTTGATGTGGTTTATTAATGCTTTATAAATCCATGTGATGTCTTGTTTTAAACGTTTCTTTATTTAATTTCAATTCATGCTAGCGTTGCATTCTTATTAATTATCACTTGCGTATTTGATAGTTGAGCACGTTTTTCACATTACTGAGCTATGTTGTCCCTTTTAGCTCACCTCACTTACATTTCAAGATTGATAAAACCTTATTATAGTTTCATAGTACATCATATGGATTTCCCTTTATTTAATTTCACAATAATTTATCCATATGCATGACAAGTTAATAATTAGATATGTTTTATAGTTCATTTTAGGATGACTTTAGATGTAAAAGACTATATTACACAAAGTTTTCTGTTGTTTTTGTTATTTCAGGTAATAAATGAAATATGAAGAAATGAACGAAAAAGGGAAATCAAATGGGAAGAGTATGCGAAGAATCATCACCAAGGAAGCATAGGAAGAATAAGAAAATTGTATTAATGATTCTTAGTGATTCCAAATCACTGGCTAAATCGATAAAATCGGACAGCTTCAAATTACTGATTTTTCCAACCATTGCTCTACACACAAATCATTGAGAACTGTTGGAGTAGATTTTGAGAATTTAAGATAACTGCAAGTTGTTTGAGTTGGTTCGGGATGTTTACTACCTAGAATACTATAAATACAAGCCTAGGGTTACGGAATTAGTTGCCCTTGAGTACTTAAATCAATATTTCATTGCTTTAAGAGCCATTTTTATTATTTTAGTTATTTGCTTCATTGTTCTTTACTTTTGGAGGAGACTTAAAGATTTAAAGTATATATTCCAAAGATATTTATCTATGTCTTTTATTTATATTATTATAAAGTTATTTATGATTATAAGTGAGTAGTTATTTCATTTTAAAAAAATTCAAATGTGAATTAGATCTGTTTTGCTATGTAGTTATGATGGGAAGATTATATGCTTAATGCTTTAAACCTATCATATTCTTTGATTCATTGATTTAATAGGTTTATTATATATTGATTTTAATCATGATCTTTGTATTGTATGCATAGTCTAGAATGTGTACTGTGATATTTGGTTTCATTATCTATTTGAAGTAGTAACTAGGATTATTTGAAAGGTAAACACCATTTAGATGTCCTTGGTGGAGTTGAGACCTAAATCTGATGTTGAAGTTTTTCTGAAGATGTTAGATTTAGTAGTTCGAAGTTTTCATAAAGTTTAATCCGGCTTTATTGCGTGAAGTTAATGTCTTTGTGTATTCAAAGGGGTTAGCTCAACAAAATTATAACGTGGTTTTTCAACCGGTATAAGGAGAATAAATGGATGGCTAAAGGTTGTTTACTTACTTATGATTGGAGTTTAATGATTTATCTTAGTTTATAAAGTATGTTTATGACTATATGGATTGAAGTTACATGTTTGGAATGCAAAACGAGTTTAAGTTTCATTGTTTCGAATATTTGTTTAGATATTTATTTATTATTGAATTAAATATATTTGATTGATTATGAATTTGAGTTGTAGTAGTTAGGATAATATAGTTAGTTAAGTATTATTATACTATAGTTAATTATTAGTTTGTTTGATTACTGTTTTTAAGTAAAGTAAAATAAAAATAATAAAAACCTTTAAAAGTAATTTTTCCTCGAGAAGTTTAATTTTTCCTCGAGAAGTTTGATAAATCCCCATGAAGATGATTCCCACTTATCACTACTACAAAATATTTAAAGTATAATATGAAAGGAAAAATTATTGTACACGCCTAACACGTGTCAATGCACTAGTTTGATATTCTGCATATTGTTTTAGGCGTGTCAGGTTGTTTGCTCGAGCCCAGTTCACGTATTGGTATCGGTTGGTGGTCTGGGCTGGGGGACCCATCCCTGGGTCAAGTGACACTACAACAAAGGAAAAATTAGCAACAAAACTTAGCAACAGAGTCATTTCCGTTTGTAAATAGCAACGGAATAGCGGCGGATTAGCAACGGATAGCAAATTTAACGTTTAGTGACGGATTAGCGACAGAATAGCAACGGAATTTTAGCAATGGAAAATATTTCGTCACTATTGTGTTGCTAAACTTGGTGCTGAAATGTCCCCCCAAAACATTTCGTTGTTATTCCGTTGGTAAAGTTAGTGCTCAAATTTCCCTCCAAAATATTTCGTCACTATTCCGTTGGTAAAGTTGGCGCCCACATTTCCTGTCAAATATTCCATTGCTATTCCGTCGCTAACGAGTAACGTCAGATTAGCTTCGAAATGGGGCACACATGTGGCAACATGAGTACCAATGGGATAGCAACAGAATAACTTATTGTGTTGCTAATCCGTTGCTAATTTAAAATACAACGGAATAGCAACGGAATAACAACGGAGTAAGTTTGCTAAATGAAAAATTATAATGACTATATATATATATATATATATGTTACTACTGATTTTGGGTCAATTTAATCTCGACGCACTATTCAGCGAAATTAACTAGTGCTTGAAAACATTTGTTTTTGAGTCTTACAATTGCGTGAAATCTCAACACACTCCTAACATTGATTTGCTCTTTTTTTCAATACCATCTATAAGAGATTTTTGAGATATAATAAATAGAACCATAGACATATACACACACACACTAAGAATGTAGTTTATAAAAACATATTTAAACTTAGTAGATCTAACTTTCGTTAAATTAGTACTAAGTGTTACATTCTTCACTTACTCTATACTTTCTTGATTAATTGTGCATTATTTTTGTTGCATTTTTTACCATCTTATTTTTTGTATATTGTATGTGGTTTGTAAAAATATATTAATACTCATACTTTTTAAACAAATGTATATATATCCCAATATATAGACTTACGTGCGGAGTACGTGCCCTCAATGACTAGCATATATATATATATATATATATATATATATATATATATATATATATATATATATATATATATATATATATATATATATATATATATGTGTGTGTGTGTGTGTGAAAAATTAATTAAGGGCTTAGTATTTATAGTTATATATATATATATATATATATAAAAGCATGAATATGAACCGTGAAGAAATGTCAATTCCCCCTTTATTAAGTTTAGTTTTCTAATATTTATTAAATCTTGTTTATTTTTTTGAGTTGGAAGTTGTTTGAATGTATAATTATATAAATATCAATTAGAATATCCTAATTAATTGTGATTAAAGTGATTTTTCTATTTTTTATTATTATTTAGCTACGATTATTTAATTGTGCGATTTATCTCTAAAATGTGTCATTTATTTAATATCGAACTCGAAGTTATATTTTTTTCACTTCTTTTAGGAGTACTAATGCCTGTTTTTTAGATTATTAATTGTTATTTTTATTTAGTCACTATTGATTTTGGGTCAATTTAATCTCGATACGCTATTCAGCGACACACTATTCGGCAAAATTAACTAGCGCTTGAAAACATTTGTTTTTTAGTCATACAATTGCGTGAAATCTCGACACACTCCTAACATTGATTTGCTCTTTTTTTCAATACCATCTATAAGAGATTTTTGAGATATACTAAATAGAACCATAGACATACACACACACACTAAGAATGTAGTTTATAAAAACATCTTTAAACTTAGTAGATCTAAATTTTGTTAAATTAGTTCTAGGTGTTACATTCTTCACTTACTCAATACTTTCTTGATTGTGTATTATTTTTGTTGCATTTTTTATCATCTTATTTTTTGTATATTGTATGAGGTTTGTAAAAATATCTTTATACCCATACTTTTTAAACAGATGTATATATATCCCAATATATAGACTTACGTGCGGAGTACGTGCCCTCAGTGAGTAATATATATATATATATATATATATATGGAAAATTAATTAAGGGCTTAGTATTTAAAGTTATATATATATCATATATATAAAAGCACGAATCACAAATTTTTGAGTCGTAATCAAATTTACCTTTTTGTCCCTCCCCCACACATTTTTTTTTGTGCGTTCCTTATCTTTTGCTTTTATGTATATGATAGATATATAGAATATAGATATAGATATAGATTAGCGTTGTTTTTTTTTATCTTTTGCTAAAGTAGTTAAGTTTTAAAATAGACATGTAGACATAGAGATTTGTGGTTTGGTATAAAATAGCAAAATACCCTAATAATTAGCTAAGTAAATTAACCGAAAAAGATGTTTTATATATGTACCTTGATCAATTGGCTATAAGTAAAAAAAATAGAAAGCTAAAAATAGGAAAATAATTAAGAAAATAATCCATAAAAATAGAATCGTCAAAAAAAAAAAATCTAATTTGAGAATCATTAAAAAAAAAGCCGAAACTAAAAAGAAATCCATAACATTGAAAAATGTCTAAAAATTAGCAATTAAAATAGAAATACCGAATACTAAAAAAGTATGGGCAAATAGATAAATTTCATTACCACTCAAAAATTTGTGATTCGTGCTTTTATATATATGATAGATATATTAGAAAAGTACTAATTAATTATTAGCTTGTCCCAAAAAAAAGAAAAAAGAAAAAGAAGCTTAATTACTTACTTGTATGGGCCTGACGGTCCCATAGAGATTTTGGGCCCATTGCGGCCCAACTATATGACAGTTGGAGAATGATTACGAATTGATGTTCGAGTTGGAGTGAAATTGGTATAAATTAACCGAAACTTTAGGATAATATTATCTCTTGTGGTTGATTTTATTCAGAAGAAGTTTTGGTGATCAAGAAAGAAGTGCAGCGGTTATTGATGTGATCATTGAAGAAGAGCGAATATCTTCCAAGACAAGTATTTTTTATATTTTCTCTATATTATATTGGTGGATATCAAGCCTTTTTTTTTTAAAGATTTTGTATTCACTAACTTGGAGAATTTTTCATGCTTGTACTTGTGCTTTGTTCTTTTTTTTTTTTTTTTTTTTTTGGAGATGTTATGCTTTGTTCTTTGGTGTATTATTTTTGGTTTGAGATGTTTAATGCGAATTTCTATATATCACACTATTTTGTTCTTTAGTGTATTGTTTTTGGTTTGAGATGTTCAACGCGAATTTCTTATCAAACAATTTTGTTGTTACTTTCTTGTCGAGAAGAGCCCAATATGATTAAGGCTGAATTTGACAATATTAATTGGCTGTTTCAGTGTGGAGCAAGTAGAATACAAATATCTCTGTTCGTGAATCAACTACTAAAAGACAAGAAAATTATGAGGTACTTGATACTGGTTTCTCTCCCAGGAATTCTCTTGCTTTTGATTGTGGCCTTGGCTTGCTACCTAATCGGTAGGAGCACCAATCGAACCCAGCCTTCAATAATGTCTCCACAATACTATGGGCCTTCTGCTCCTCGCGTGCCGGCCCCGGCTCGCGCCACAAACGTCTAGAAGTTTAGCAAAATTTTGAGTTGTACTAATAGTAAACATGAACTTTATATATGGATTGTATAATAGTACCATGCCTATATGTCTTACTCCTCTTCGCACTCTTGCCATGCTTTCATGGTACAATATATAGCTTCGAATAATCAAGGATGATTTTAAGGTGACATACTTTTCATACAAGCTATCTAGCTATAATTAAGCATGCATATCTATCATATATATAAAAGCACGAATCACAAATTTTTGAGTGGTAATGAAATTTACTTATTTGCTCATACTTTTTTTTTCATCTTCAAATCAACTTTTTCTTTTGTATCCAAATCAAACTCTAACTCTTTATCAATCCACTACACGTTTTTTTTTTCTTTATCTCCAAAGCAATCATAAACTCATTCTCATAAATCCAATACATTTTTTTTAAAGAAGTAATGTCCTAGCATGATTAGCTTATTTTTTCATTCACATCTTATCTCAATCACATTATAGAATATTGATGAGCTAAAAAAAACACTTATATTTTCTAACTTTTAAATTTTAATTACAATTTTGAATTTTGGATTATATATATATATATATATATCATATATATAAAAACACGAATCATAAGTTTTTGAGTGGTAATGAAATTTACCTTTTTATCCATACTTTATTTGAGTGCTATATATATTTGCCCATACTTCTGGAAAATTAACCTATTCCAAATTGGCTGATAGAGGAGTAGTTAAAGATCAACAACTCAAAGTTATATATATATATTAAAAGCATGAATAAATCATTCAATCCATGTTTTCCTTTGAGGAAGTAATGTCCGACTGAAGATCACATTAGTATTGATAAGCAATTCCTAATTTTTAAATTTTAATTACAATTTTAATTTTGTTAATAAATTTAATTTTCTAATATTTATTAAACTTTAAAAGCATGAATAGGGACCGTGAAGAAATGTTAATTCCTCCTTTAATTAAGTTTAATTTTCTAATATTTATTAAACTTCGTTTATTTTTTTTGAGTTGGAAGTTGTTTGAAGGTATAATTATATAAATATCAATTAGACTATCCTAATTAGTTGTGACTAAAGTAATTTTTCCATATTTTTATTATTATTTAGCTACGATTATTTAATTGTGCGATTTATTTAAGATCGAACTCGAAGTTAGATTTTTTTTTCACTTATTTTAGGAGTATTAACGGCTGTTTTTTAGATTATTAGCTGTTATTTTCATTTAGTAACGGATAACGGATTAGCAACGGAATAATCTATTCCGTTGATAATCCGTTGCAAATTTAAATTACCAATATATTAGCAATGGAATTGATTATTTCGTTGCTAATCCGCAATGGAATTATTTCCGTTGCTAAATACAAATTAAAAGCCCCTTCGTTATTTTATTTTTCTCATCCTCTCTCTCTCTTGGGTCCGCTACCCCCAGCCGTGACGTGGTCCCCCCGACGTGACCTGCTTCCCCTCCCCCGCCCCGCTGCCATAACCTGCTTCCCTTCGGTAGTGACGTGCTGCCCCCGCCCCCTCCCGCCGCGACCTGGTTCCCCCACCCCCGCGCCGGGACGTGCTTACCCCGCCGCCGTTGCCTGCTTCCCCCTCCCCCGCCCCACTACCGTAACCTGCTTCACCCTCTCGGCCGTGACATGCTGCCTCCCCCCCCCCTTGTCGTGACCTGCTTCCCCCCGACGTGCTTCACTCCCTCTCTCTCTCTATGTGGACGCCGCCTTTGCCGCTTCTGCTGCCGTCGTCGCTACCGTCTCCACCATTTTCGCCGCCTCGCGTGTACGCTTTAGGTAATATTTGTAACATTTAATTTTAATATTATTTACTGTTTTTATTTATTTATTTACTATTTTTTATTTATATATGTTATTTATTGTTTTTTATTTGTTTATTTGTATTATTAAGATGATTTTGTGGGCATTAATGATTGATTAATTAATATTATTGTTTGTGAATTTTTTTTGTCAGAATTGTGTTGCTGCCACCACGCATTAAGGAGGAGTTGTAGTAATTTGTGGTTAGAGGTATTTATATTATTTTATAAATAATTTTTTCAATTATGTTTTTTGAAATATGTTTTTTGAATTATATATATTTTGGTCGGAGGGCTTTGTTGCTATAAACTAAACATGCTACATAATGATTAACTTCCAATAAAAATTTAAATAATTCCAAAATGCATGATTGTATGAATAACTTAGGTTTTTTGTTCGAATTTCTCCACAAATGGTATCCAACAACAATTTAATCATTAATTTTGTTAGGGTGACCCTCCTAGCTCAATTTGCTATATATATAATGCATATATTTCTTTGGACAAAAAAATGTATTTAATTTATACAAAGCTGAATGAGCAAATTTATTAATGTTATGTTATTTAGTCGACAATTTATACATGTTAACTTTCGACACTTATAATTTATGTTAGTAAGTTTAAATTCAATTGAATCATTGTTAATACATGCACTTGAATGATAATTAATTAGTAATCAATTAATTTTTTGAATATCTTAGGTAGGTAAATCGAAATAGCTTTTGATAAGTTTAAAAAATGTGATTTCTCTAAAAACTCAACATTGTTGAACTTGTGCGACGAAAACTCCACCAACTATTAAAACTCGACTTATAAAACAATCGACACAAATGATAAACATTTGAGACTTTGTAGATATGATGACAATCTACTTATTTTACGCGACTATCTTTGACTTTAATTAAAAACGAATTTGATTTTCGTAGGACATGGCTAACCCAAATAGGAATGGATGTACAATCGTGTCCAAAACGGGTTCCTACACCGTTAGTTTGTGGTCAAAGTTTAATAGTTCATAGAGTTTGTGACAACTCATTGTTACATTTACTATAGTGAGAAAATGATAAAGTATCCATGTGATCACACCATATGTCGTCTTCGTAATTATCGCGACGTGGACACTGTTGAGTACCACATTTATAAGCACAATTTCGTTCATGAATACTACCGTTGGTACGAGCAAAAAGAGTGTAGAGATGATGTGCCCAAGCCGCCGACATTAAATGATCGATCACATGAAATTTTTCACGAATGAGAGACTCAAGCTATCGGAGTTTCGATGACGTCCTATTTGTTGATGCCCCATCAGACCCTACTTGTTGATGCGCTGCCTTCTCAGGCCCCACCACGAGGCACGACAGATCAAAACGATTACAGAGGGGACGAGCATATTCAGGACTTCTTTGCACAGGATGACGATGACTTAGATCTTTCGTAGTCATTATGTAGCTTAATAAAAAAAATTTGAGGAACATTATTGTGAATGTTGTAAACTTATCATTTTTCATGAAATCTCTAATTTTGCCAATTTATTTAAATTTTGCATTATTTTTCTAATAATTTTAAAAATCACTTTATTATTTAATATTATTTGTTGCTAGGTAGCAACTAATTACCAACGGAATTTAATATTTCGTTGATAATCCATTGCTAAATAGCATTCCATTGCTACTTCGTTGCTATATAGCAACATATTAGCAACGAAAATTATTAAAATAATAATTTCTTTTTTAAACTTTAAATAATGTTCCATTGCTAATTCGTTGCTAACTAGCAATGGATTAGTACTGGAACATCAAATTATGTTGCTATTTTGTTGCTATTTAGCAATTAATTAGAAACATAACATCAAATTTTGTTGCTAATCCATTACTAAATAGCAACAGATTAGCAACTGAAGTTATGAAAGAAATATTTACTTTCAATAAATATAATTATTTGTCCATTGCTAACCCGTTGCTAAATAGAAATAAATTAACAACGAAATACTAGTAAACAATATCAAATTAATTATTTTTTCGTTGCTAATCCATTGCTATTTGGCTTCGAATTAGCAACGGAACATCTATTTTTGTTGCTATATTTAGCAACGGATTACCTTCAGGATTTAATATTCCATTGCTAATATGTTGCTATTTAGCAACGGATTAGTAACTGAAATAGTCTGTCGCAATCAAACAACAAATTGGAAAACAGTTTTTGCGACATTTACCAACGAATTTTTTCGTAGCTAAGTTAGCAACGGATTAAAAATTTTTTTGCTAAATAGTTAGCAACAAAGGTTTTAGCAACGAACTAAATTATGTAGCTAATCCGTTGCTAAATAGATTAGCAACGGAAAAATTGGGCTTTAGCGATGGAAAATTTCGTTGCTAAATTGGCTATTTTTTTGTAGTGTGATGGTCGTCACACTTATCTTCCATTGTGTAGTTGCAAATACACTCTTGTTTGATATGGGTTTAATGCTACTTCAGACATTTACATCTGTAATTATGTGAATCTCTTAACAACAAATGGCAAGTAATCAATCAAATTGGTTGGCCTTTTGGGGGAAGTCATGCAATTAGCGAGCCTAGGCTAAATCGAGCGCGCTTCATGACTTGGTTGTCTAGGGTTAGTGATTCTGACGAGTCTAATTACGATGAATGTGTTGAATTCTATTGTGTTTCACCTAGGATTACATGTTTGTTAAGGAGTCTTTTATCAAAATAAGTGAATCGAGGGGTTTATACGTGACGTTGAACCCTATAACTAACCTAGGAATCGAATTTGAATGCTGTTTTGAATGGAAATCGACGACCAATGCAAGTGAATATTGAGTTGAACTTGTGAATCTTCAAACCAATATTATTATTATTATTATTATTATTATTATTATTATTATTATTATTATTATTATTATTATTATTATTATTATTATTATTATTATTATTATTATTATTATTATTATTATTATTATTATTATTATTATTATTATTATTATTATTATTATTATTATTATTATTATTATTATTATTATTATTATTATTATTATTATTATTATTATTATTATTATTATTATTATTATTATTATTATTATTATTATTATTATTATTATTATTATTATTATTATTATTATTATTATTATTATTATTATTATTATTATTATTATTATTATTATTATTATTATTATTATTATTATTATTATTATTATTATTATTATTATTATTATTATTATTATTATTATTATTATTATTATTATTATTATTATTATTATTATTATTATTATTATTATTATTATTATTATTATTATTATTATTATTATTATTATTATTATTATTATTATTATTATTATTATTATTATTATTATTATTATTATTGTTGTTGTTGTTGTTGTTGTTGTTGTTGTTGTTGTTGTTGTTGTTGTTATTGCTTTATTGCTTTTTGTTGTTTGTTGTTGTTGTTGTTGTTGTTGTTGTTGTTGTTTATTATTATAATGCCTAATTTTACAACCCTAATTCGCTAAACTATACACTCCTAGTTGGAAAAAATTACAAAAGAAGTATAACATATTTTAGTTTAAATGAGAAAAATAAGTGTGGATTTTTTTATTCAAAAATAGGGCGTATCACATTTTGAAAAGGCGCTATTAGTTGGGGCGAGTTTTTGTGGCTTATGTAGACATCCCACGTGGACTGTGTTTACACGAATAGTGCATTTTGCATGGATTGTCTTATCAAGATACGTGCATGACGTTTGCATGGATTGTCCACCTCGAGATATGTGTATGGCGTTTACATTAGTTGCCTACCTCGAGTTACGTGCATGACGTTTGGATGGTTTGCATAGACTGCACCGGGTTGCATGGGTTGTCTACCTTGAAATACGTGCTTCACATTAGCATGATTTGCATGGATTACACGAGGTTGCATGAGTTGTCCACACCTCGAGATATGTGTGTGACGTTTGAATGGTTTGCATAAAGATGCATGGCTCGCCCACCTCGACATACGTGTGTGGCGTTTCCATGTGTTGTCAACCAGGAGATACGTGTGCGACGTTTGCATTGGCTTTACCACCTCGAGATATGTGTGTGACGTTTGCATGAGTTGCACGAGGTTGGATGGGTCGCCCACCTCGACAGACGTGCATGACATTTGCATGAAATCTCCACCTCAGCATACATGGGTGACGTTTGCATGGGTTGTCCATATCGATATGCGTGTGTGTTGTTTACATTAGTTGTTTACATCGAGATACGCGAGTGACGCGAGTCGTCCATCTCCATATGCGCGTGTCGTTCATAGGGCGAAAAATTTTGTATGGATAGCTCATTCTTAAAAGGAGTCATTCATAGAGTGTATAATTTTGTATAGATAGCTCTTTTTCAAAAGGAGTTATCCATACAAATGTCTTCCACCTCACCACCATGCATGCCACCTCATCATCAATAGCTCCTTTTCAAAAGGAGTTATACCTTACTTTTGGAATTTAAAAGTAAACCTCACTATTTTGTGAACTACAAAGTAAATCCACCCCACTTTTTGAAAAAGCCCCTCCTAGTTGCTCAACTTCATAACCTTACTTTGTTGAACTCTAATAGAGATCATGTAGAAAGATACATGGCGGCATGTAATATGGTCTTGTTTTATCTCTTGTTTACTTTCCCAGGTGAGAAAACGTGTTTGATCACTTGACCATAAAGGCATGTTGCCCAACGTTGTGCACTAGGGGTGGGCAAGTCGCGGTTTGGTGGTGAAAACCATAAAACCGCGACCAAACTGAGGGTCTACGGTTTGGTGATTTTTCAAACCACCACCGAACTGCGAACCACCAAAATCGCAACCAAACCGAACCGCAGTTTGCGCGGTTTGATCGGTTTGGTTTTGCGGTTTTGGTGCGAGGCGGCAGTGCAGCGGGCGGAGCCAGCAACGCGAAGGGGGCTCACGGCGAGCTCCAGCAGCAGCAGACGAACGGCGCGACACCTGCGAAGGCCGCGGACGCCGGGCAGCAGCGGTGGCGACGTCTCAGCATCGGCGGCGCAGCAGCAATGGCGGACTAGCGACGCGGAGGCTGCGTGGGGTGGTGCGGCCGTGGACTGATCGGCGCGAGAACAACACCAGCGACTCCGGCGGCGGCGGCTGAGAACAGAGAGGAGCCGGCAGGGAGATGGGAGAGGAGAGAGGAGCCGGAAGTGAGGAGCGAGAGTGAGAGGAGGAGTGAAGGGAGTGAGGAGAAAGGTGAGGGAGTGAGGAGCGGGAGTGAGAGGAGAGGAGAGAGGTGAGGGAGTGAACGAGTGAATTTTTTTTTTGGTTAGCTTTTAGGGTTTTTGGTTTGTATTTACCAAAATGTCATCTATTTGGTTAAACCGCGGTTTTTTCAAAATGAAAACCGCGACCAAACCGCAATTTTGCGGTTTTTACGTTTTCCAAACTGCGACCAAACCGCGAGTTTTAAAAACCGGACCAAACCGTGCGGTTTGGTCGGTTTGGGCGGTTTGAGCGGTTTTTCGAAAATCGCTGCCCACCCCTATTGTGCACACAACAATGTGACACATCCCATGCGACAACATACTTGGCATGCCACGTAGCTATGTGATGTTCTGTGTGACTTAATGCATGTTATCAAATAATCTTCCTTTGTTTTTAAATGGGGAGTGGGTAATGATTACATGAAGTAGGTCCTGAGAAACACATATGATTTACCTACTTTTTTCAATGATTTGATTGGGTATGAGCCGTCAGGTTCCCTTAAAAAACACCACTTTTAAGATACGCCGAGGTCGAATCACCACATTAGCGCCACCTAAGCAATGTCTTTGGAAGTGTTATAAAAACATTTGGGGCTTGCTACACAAATATACACCAATGCCCTTACACACACTATTTTTTTATTATTTTTTACTACATTGTCATCACCTATAACATACATCACCTCCTTCACTGTAAACGCGCCACCACTTTCGTCAATCCTCACCTCCACCACCGCCATTACTACCGCTAGCAACTTCACCACTATCGAACGCAGTCGACGACCTCCTTAATTAGTTGCTAATGCCTCTCTTTACCCTTCCCCTTTATAGGTCTCTTTTCCATATACCTTCCTCTCTCTTTTTCAGATCCATCATTACACGCACAAAACATATTTCAAAGATATGGTCACCGTTTCCATTATGTTCAGCCACTCATGGCTGAACACGGTGGACATATTCTGTTACCTAGGAAAAAATGTATGTATTGTTCAGTTTGAATGATTGAACATGGGGTGGATTTTTTGCCATTCAGGCAAAACATAACCATCATGTTAAGCGATGAGTGAACATGGCGCCGAAGGTGGTGAGGGGTACGAATGGTGGCAGTTGCACATTGGGCAATATGACAAAGGTAAAATTTGTCACGATCTAAATTTTTAATCTCGTTTATTATTCGTAAGCAGGATTATCGACCCATTGCGTGGGACCCACATCGCAATACTTGCACTAACTGAAGCGAGATAGCCGAAGTATATGTTAGATTTGTTATGGTTTATGCATAGTTTTATTGTATATGTGTAGACTATTAAGTCATTCCTACTTCTGTATAAGTGTCGAGAAGTGAGCGGAGATGTGCCTCGAGATGCGTGTTTACATAGGATCGGGGTAGAGAGTAATGTGGTAAATTGGTTTAACCTTAGGGTGTGTTTGATAGCAAAAAAAAATCTTCAATGAGAAAAAACTTTTTTTTTTAGCAAATCTTCTTGAGAGAATTTTATAAAGAAAATTTTCTCATAGTTGTTTGATTGCACGAGAAAAAATTTTCTTTTATGGTTCAATGCAGGTGCGCATCTAAATCATCGTCGATGTCGGGCGGCTCGACGATGATGTTGGTGACGAAGACGGAGACGAAGAGAGAAAGAAAGAATGTATATCCGCGAAATAGTAGCAGATGCCAAGTTTGTTTAGGTGGAAGAAATGATCAGTTCGTGAGAGAGATTGAGAGATTTTCAATTTTCTACACTAAAAGATGAGAAAATAAATGAGAAAAATATGGTAATGTGGTTTTTTTTCTCAGTGTAGTTACAAAGCTATCAAACAATAGAAAAAACGGTTACACCAAAAAAGTAGACAATTTTCTATGATTTTTTTTTTCATTTTCTTTGATATCAAACACACCCTTAGTGTAGAATTAATTAGGCTATAAACGATTTTATATTAAGTGTAATATAAATCAGCAAGATAAAACAATAGTCATATGATGTTCCTCGAGATACTAAGGACACATCAAAAGACAAATAGAGTATGGATTGGTGTTACGCTACAAAAATGTACCAAATTATGGACGAGGAAACCCGTCGCTAATTTGGTACGTCCCGTCGCTAACACTCTATAGCGACGGGAAACCTGTCACTAAAACGGTCAGCGACGGGCTGTCAGGATTAGCGACAGGATGACGTAGCTAATCTCGTCGCCAAGACTCGTCGCTAATGTGTCACATGGTTTTTGTGTTTCAATTTGTTTTTTGCCACGTCACGTCATTCGCGAAGGGGGCTCGTCGTTAAACCCCATCGTCATTCGTCCATGTGGCTAATATATCTGCCAAGTAGATAAGGATTAGCAACGGCTTCTCGTCGCTAATTATTTAAATTTTTTTAAAAAACAATTTTCATTTTTTTGGTAAAATATTTAAAATAATTGAAATTAATATTAAAATATTTAAAATATATAGTTTTTTATTTAAATTTAAATTAAACTAGTATATAAAATATTAAAAAATTTATAAAATATTTTTTTAATTTTAATTGAAATTAATATTAAAATGAAATGTATTTAAAATAATAGTATTTATTTTTTAAAATAATATTAAAATTAAGGAATTATTTTTAAAACTTGATTAACAATTTTAAATTATGAAGAGAACATATTTAATTTTATTAAAATGTTAATTGTGATTTTAAACATTATAAAACAAGTTGATTATTAAGAATTTTATTTTTTTCTGCTTAGTAAAAAAATTATTTGGAATAACAATTATGCAAATAAATATAAGCAAAATCAACTAAATAACTTAAATAAATAAAGAACTAAATAAATTAATACAACAAAAGAAAGTTACAAGTATAAAATGTACACAACAAGATAAGAAGTATGTTTCAGTGCCATGTCAAAAAACCTAAGGGTATACATCAGTGAGAACTTAATCGTCGGGATCGTCGTCGGTCTTTGAGTCGTCAGGAACATCTCTCAGAAGCATGAATGAAATCCCAAGTCTGTCCATTAAAGCCTTATCCATGCGACGTAACCGTCCATGCATCTCTCGCAACTCATTGCAGGTTACAGTGTTATCCTGCATAACCCGAAGAAGATTTGTCTGCATCTTCTTGAAGTCCCTCCTTAACAGCTTAATGGGCTCATTAGGAGTAGAAATAGGTCGAGAAGACCCAGCTCCATCTCCAACTCTAGCTTCTGCTCCAGCTCCAGCTCCAGGATGTCTACGTCGTGACCCCGATGGTGTCCACCCTAATCCATATGTATTTCCTTTGTCATCACGCTCCACGACGAACAAATATAACCCGATCTCATCAATCGGGGTGTCAAGCTGCGACTATGTCAGCTTAGCGCATCTGTTCCTAATCGCCATCTAAATTAAGAATTAAAACATTTACCAGTCATATATACAAGTCATTGATACCTATCATTAATTAAACAAAATTTAAAAACAAAACTATTTTCTTACGCAATCCTCTCTACTCTCTAATCAAGGAAAGTTACATCGTCATGATCTTTCGTATGAAAGTATAGGCATAACTTCAAAGCAGTCAGAGGCCGACCTAACTTCTCCTCCTACAAAACATATATTTAAAGAGGATTTAGTTTGAGAATTAATTATGTTATATTATATTACATATATAAACTTATTATAACATAACTTATCAGCCTCTCTGCGTGTTGATAAATGGATATGGAACCACTTGTATGTATTGCTACCCCGTACCGGGTCCCCCTGTCTCAGTTCTTCGATTCTTGCTTGCTCGATCTGACTTTTTTTTTTGAAATCAGGGTGGACTGCATCTTCTTATAGTGTTCGAAGATCTCGGTAGATACATGTGCTGACTTTTTATCTTTGGAGCACATTTTGCTAATGAAATCGAAGTACCGAGTGGAAATATACCTATTGTACGCCACTCTAATAGCCGCGTCATCCGATGGTTCCCAATCAAATGAAAGTTATATGCAAAAATATTAAAATTTAAATATAACTATAAATATTTTTCAATTTTTATCTCTAAGTCCTAAGTAAATGAAACAACCTTAACGTAAACAAATTTACCTTCCATTGATTCCAATAAACATCTCGCATGTGATGCAGAACAAACTCCCAAGAATAGTTGTCCTTGTGTAAGGAGTGTTTATATGCCCTAGTCATCTCCCGAGCAGCTCTATCAGACGGGTGCAATTTCAGTCCACTAAATTGAAAATGAGGTGTTAGACCAAGTTTATAAAAAGTTAATTAAATGTAAATATTCGTACTTAAAGTATGTATAATAACTATATGTCATCCTTCTCGACTAAAAATATTTGCCCCGAGGGTTGATTAGTAGCATTGGTTCGTCGTCGTCCGTACGAACCTATAGACAGATCACTCGAACGATGTGCTGAAGAACTTAGCGATTGTGACACATGCTCTACCTGATGACTTGTAGAGGGCGAGGCATGCAAATCAGGATGTCCTAATGGTGGGGTTGTACGGTAGTTGTGCATGCGATCATAAAGATGTGAGGGGGATGCTGATCCCTTGGTGAAAGCGTAGGCCCAACACCTGAACTAGACGTACCGCGACCATCGACAGGGTGGAGCGGGTGGCGATGAAAGTAATGTAGAGTACATCGACATAGAGGCAGAATTATCACCAAATACAGATGGCAAAAACATATAATATGTAGGGGATGTGATGGATGTGCATAAGGTAGGAGAGGTGTCTGATGGAAAAAAAAAATGGTTCTAGATGAGGGGTGGTATAGGTATGGATGAAAGAACGAGGCCTGCTGAGGAAGGGGGATGTGAAGAATGTTGATGCAAAGTCTGCTGGCTGGACTAAACTGTGCAGGTGGAGTAGCATCATCATTAGAGAGTGAGTGTGAATGATTCGATCGTTGATCTCTAGTAGTGCATCGCCTACTGGATCGACCACCAGATAGTCCATCGGATCATCTACCGGATTCCTCACCAAATGATCGATCATATCCTCTGCCTGACGACATAAATTTATAAAAAAAATTAAGACTAAGTTAGAAACAAGATATGCGTGAACCTCCTACATTTGAGATATTACGTAACAAGTCAAAAAATATATTTGCATCATTTACCAACTAAAATGGTTATATCAGGATTCGTCGTCACCGTCCACATCATTCGATGAAAACTCGGAGTTATCGCTTTCATCGTCTTCTTCGTCGACGTCTGACATGTGTTCACCACTAGGATCAGCTAGCAAAGTTGGAACATTGTTTCTAATATCAACCTCAGTATCATGTTTAGGTAGCTGCTCTTGAAAAGCGTCTTGTTTTGTACCCGCACTGTCGACGTTTTCGACTAAGTCATACTCATTGATGAGTTTCGGTTGAAGTCTGCACGTAGCTTGCCAATTGTTATGTGCACTTCTTACACTCAGGTATGAAAAAAAGTACACCTAACTAGCTTGCATGGCTTGTATGAAAGGCTTTTACTTTTTTAATCACAAATTTTGTTGTACATCAACGATTTTTAAGGATCGGTGAACTCTTGTCCTGACATTGATCGTGGGATCAAACAATTCACACTCGAACAACATGGTACATAAGAATCCACCATATTTGATTTGTATCACTTCTAATTGCACGTAAAAGTCATTATTGCATTATGCGTAATTTGTGCCCTTAACGCACACCCCGCTACTATGCATATCATTGTTTAAGTCATGCAACATGGTTTGAAGTTTGTAGCCATTAACAAGATATGCGTAATATACGGTGCAAAGTCGACTAGGGTTCTATGACAACATTCGAAGTGTTGTATCTTGAATATATGATGGAGACTACAGCCAAAAAAATGTTTCATTCATAAACTTCATTTTTAAATAAATAACAAAAATGAAGAATTATTTTAATATGCATGTAGTAATGACATACGAATTGTTGGAACCAACTTGAGAAACGTTTCATAAGATGTTTATTGATTGCACTTTGTGTAATATTCAGTTGCTTGGAACTCAACTCCGATATGTACATCCTAACAGGAAAATGAAAGAAAGTAAGGATTGTGATTGAATAGATTAAAAATACTAAATAATTAGCATTAAAATTGTGAATTGAAACGTATCAATGTATACCTAATGAATGGAGCGACCTCAGAACAATTTAATAACACATACGAGTGCGGCGTTACACTCGTCATCCATGAGATAACGCTTATTTGATCTCGCGTAGGCCCAACCTAGGTGGGTGAAGATTGAGAAGTTGCCATTAAAATTTTTGGTTGGTCCGACTCCACCATCGTAATTGCAGGGCGGACGATTATGCGAGGTGGAGACGTAATCCTCAAAATAATAGGAACAAAATGCAGTTACTTCTTCCACTAAATATGCATTGCATATTGAGCGTTCAACCCTTGCCTTATTCCTAACATTATTTTTTAAATGTTTCAAGTACCTACATTTGTAGAAGTAAGTTAGTTAAATGAATATGTTAATTGATGTTAATTGTGTACGAGTATAGTTGATTACTTCTCAAAAAGATACATCAATCGAAATTGTACTGGGCTAGCAAGGATAGCCTCGTACGCCAAATGGATAGGGAGATGATCCATTGAGTTCGAAAAACTTGGCGAAAATATCTTTTCCAACTTACACAATTTCTTAGGAATATTTTCATGTAAAAGTCGAAGATTCTCAACATTTAAATTTCTAGCAGTTAAATCTCTAAAGAAAATGTTTAACTCGCTAATTGTAATGCATATGTCCTCCTCTAAGAGATCCCCGAAAAATAATCGGCAGCAATTGTTGCATGAAAACATGATAATCTTGGCTTTTCATCCCAAACATTTTCAACTTCTTAGAATCAACGTAGCGACTCCCATCGGGGAAGTGCAATTCTTTAATCCATTTGCATAACGCATGTTTTCTCCATTTGTCTAGTGCATATCATGCATTCGGATATTTCTTAGAAATTCGATCATAATGAAGCTCTAGACGATTACAAATCTCCTTTAAGTCTTCCCTAGACTTTGCGTTATCTTTCATTTTCCCTGGCACACTCATGATTGTGTTGAAAATATTGTCAAAATATTTTTTTCGATGTGCATTACGTGTAGGTTGTGCCTGATAAGGTTCGTCTTCCAATAAGGCAAGTCTTATAGTATGCTTTGTTTTCTCCACCCACTAGTCCTCGAGATTTCGTTGTTTATTGCATCTGATCCTAATTCAGTGACTTTCATTAGCCCTAAAGCTTCAATTTCTCACAAGATATCTTTACATATTTATTAGCTAGTGGCTTGTCAGATACGATTATATCTCTGTAAAAACTAGACTTGTCTTTCTGCTCCTTCGAATATTGCGACAAGAAATGTCGATGACAATCAAACCAAGTCGTTTGCCCCCTGAACCTCAACTAGAAAGCATAAGTATCTTCCATGCAATATGGAAAAGCAGTCCTCCCGTGCATGCTCCATCCCGACAGCATGTTGCACGCTGGAAAGTCACCGACAGTCCACATAAGTGCAACGCGCATTTGAAGATTCATCTTAGTCGATACGTCGTAGGTAGGCACTCCGTCATACCACAAATCCTGCAATTCTTTCACTAACGGTTGGAGAAACACATCAATTTCTTCATCCACATCGAGGGAGGCAAATTGGTTTGGGTACGGTCACTATTAAGAAAATCACTTCTTTTTTCATACACATCGAGAGAGATAAGTTGTACGGTGTTAAAATCACCAACCACGAGGAGTACAGTTTGCCGGTCATTCCAAAAGGTTGGAACCCATCAGTGCATAAGCCAAGTCGAATATTACGAACCTTAGAGCTGAATGTAGGGTTCACTTGATTGAAGTGATTCCATGTCATGGAATTGGAGCAATACTGCATATTGCCCACATCTCTGACATGTTCTGTGTGCCACCGCATGTGTTTCACAATAGCTTTCAACGCGAACAAACGTTGTAAACGATGCGCGAAAGGGAAGTAAAGCATTGTCTTATACAAGCGTTTATTAGAGTTAAACCTAAATTCTCCGCAAAACTTGCAAAATGTAAGCTCAGAGTCGAGCCCCCAATAAAACATGCATAAGTTGGGACAACAATCAATTTGCTCATATGGAAGACCCAACCAATGCATTAAACTCTTTCATTTGTAAAAGCTATCTATCAAACAATTGTCTTCAGGCAACATGCTTTTACATACTTGCAAAATTTTGTTGAATGCTAGCTCCGAAATATGATAATTTGACTTTATCGTCAATAAACGTGCCATCACTGAGAGTTTAGTCATCTTCTCGCAACTCGGCCAAAACGGTTGATTTGCTGCGTCAATCATTTCGAAAAAAATGCTTTGCTTCAAGTTTCGATTCCCTTCACGGTTCCAATCGAAATTGGCGCCCACATGGTATTGTATCATATGTGATATGATGTTGGATATTCATCCATTGGATCATCACCTTCATCGCCAACATTACTTAGTAACTCTTCCTCCCTAAGCTCGGTCCAACAATAGTAATCGAGAACGAATCCACCCCTTACTAGATGAAGCTCTACTATGTCTACATCGTAGTATTACTCGTTGCGACATTTTCAACAAGGACAACGAATTTTCACTTCATTCAAGTAAGTGGTGCAGCAAATTTTATAAACACCTACACGCTAGCCACAAACTCTAATTAAATGTAACCGCCTTCAATACGATTATACATCCAATCTCGAGACACAGACATCTCGAAAGACCTAAAGAACCCTAATTGAATACACGTACACATCAATCACTATATAAATTTTAGTCGAATGTTAATCGTAATTAGTCGAATTGGTTGCATTTGCACATACTATGCGTAATATATTTTATACATTTTAGTCGAATGTTAACCGTAATTAGTCGAATTGGTTGCAATATATGCACATACTTTGTGTAATATATATTATTGGACAGACATTATTATAAATTATTATAATTTATTTTGCATCATTTTTTAATTTTTTCTTAGTAATTTTATATTTTTTGCAGTTAATTTTTAAGTGCTTCAATTTGTTATAAAATCTTTTGTTTACTTCATTTTTTCTTCATTACATATATTATAAGTTATATATATATCGTATATAAGCGTTATTATATAAATATTATTTTGTTCAACCAATTAAATATTTCCTTATTATAGTTGAAATGTTTTTAACTACTCTACATGCATATATAGTATAATATATTATACTCTTCTATTTTTGGTCATAATCGAGATTTTATTTGTCCAATGAATTTTTATCATTTGATTAAGTTTTTATCAATACAATGTACTAGTGTATTAATATTTCATTTAACTTGTAAACTTCATACTTAATTTTATTTCAACTTAACATAATTTATATATATACTTTATACTCTTTTATTTTATTTATCTCTATACTATATATAATACCAATCCTCCCTAGCTAGGATTCAATTACTCTCATATTTAATATTTTTCCTATATTACCCTTAATTTGATTTTTTTAATTAGTTTAAAAAATAGTTAAATAATAATTTAATAGACATATTTGAAATTCAACTATTTAAATTATAACACATTACAAAAAAAGTATATATATCAATACTAAAAAAAACTATATACAATAAACATCGCAAATAATTACGAAAAAAAACTAATTAAATTAAAATCACGCACATGCATTTTATTTGTCACAAAAATAAAGAAATAATAAATATCAACATAAAAAACTATTCCAACATTTTAATCAATTTAACAATTTTTTTTCACCAAAATATACATGAAATACAATTTTTAATTCCAACATTAAATACAAAAATACAAGTTTTTAATCGAACCATTACATTTTTTAATTTAACATATATAAAAAATGTATTCCAAATTTTTAATATCAACCATAAAATAAAACAATTTTACATTAATATGCAAATTTTCATTCCAATATTTCAAAAAATACATACAATCAAATATTTACAAAAATATACATAAATCATATAAAAACAAAAAATAGAATATATTAAATAAAAAATTATACCTAATACAGTGGCAGAGGCGGGAGCCAAGGCGAAGCAGAAGGCGGAGGTCGAGGTGGAGGGGACGAAAACTGGAGACTGAGCGGACGAGGCGGGTGGAGCGGCTGGCGGAGCCAAGTGGCTAGAGAGCACGAAAAGAAAGAAGTGAGAGGGAGAGGCGGGCAAGAGGATCGAGAGAGGAAGAACAAAAAAGAAGAGGGAGAGGAAGGGAAGTGATTCAGGGTTTTAATTCGAAGAATAGCAATGAGATTAGCGAAGGGGTTCCACCACGTGGCCCAAACCACTTCAGCCACGTAACATAAGGAGGCGAAAAGGGGCTTGATTTGGGTGAAAGTTTTCTCACCCAGAAATTACCGACGGGGGTCATCGCTACCCCCTTTGCTAATTTAGTCAAATGATCGAACAGACTTCCTGTTGCTACCCCTTCGCTAATTAGCGCGGGAAATAGCGACACATTCTTGTAGTGTTAGTTAGGTAGAGTTAGTGGAATTTTGTCAAGATGTAGATCATTAGATTAATCTCGAGATATGTGTCTACATAAAGATCAATGGTTATTAATCAACCCTATCTTTATATATAAGATTGGATAGATCAACCCATGCAATTCATTTCATTTCCATAACTATGAAGCTAAGGAAGTTGGAGAAAAAGAAATCAGAGGAATTGAGGAGGGTTTTGGCTGAAAAACTCTGTGATATCAAATAGAGTCAATGCTCAAATCAAAGTGTCATCAACCCTAGGTGCACATCTCTTTATTTCAAGTTGAAACCAGTTCTAGTTTTTGGCCATTTTTCAGAAGGTAGATGATTAATTCTTTGCAATTGGTTTATATATTTGGATTCCTCATTTCAAGCTAATAATCTAGCTATTAAGAAGTTCTTAATTTGGTTTTGAAATCAAAACGATATGAGTTTTTGAAGTTGTAAGACCAAAATTGAGATTTTACATGTTGTATTATGAACTGGCCTATGTAATTTGATCATAACTTACTTATTTTAAATTGAAATGAACCCAATCTAGTTTCATTTGAAAGCTAACTCAAAGGGGAACAACTTTGTCCTACTAAAAATTTAATTTTGAATGTTTTTATGTCCAAAAGTTCTTTACAAATAGGTGATTGAATGCATTACGAGATTTTTGAAACTAAACTTTTAAAAGACATAACTCCCTAATTACTTATCCAAATGACCTGATCTTTTAGTATGTTGTTATTTGGTAAGCTACCATATGACAAAAAATTATGAATTTTGAAACTATAGATTGAAAGAAATAAATTTTTTAAGTCTGCTAGTCGAATTAGGTTCTAATTTGAGATGTTTTTGGTAGAATCATGATATCACTTTCGTTTTAAATCGGAGTTTCGCAAACCAAAACTTTTCTAAAAGCTAAGGTAGAGACCTAAAACTTTGTAACAAGGGAAGATTTTGAGATTTGGACAATTTCATGTCTAAAATTGTGCTACAATACATGACTTAAATTTCAATGTTGTTTAGTCTTAAGGGGTTGCTTTGGGTTAGGTTCTTAAACTCATTTAACCTGACATAAACCCAATTTATTTGGATTAATTTGATATCATGAACCTAGAGAAGAGTTTCAAGGGTCCGGATACTAGATTTAGGGTATTCAGTAGCCGGTAAAGCTGGGACTTTACATTGATTGATGTGAGTATACCCATTATTTTATTTGCATTTCATATCCCTTTTATGCTTGTTTGTTGTAGTCTATATTGACTATGTCCATCATTGTACTCTCATATCATGAACTTATGTGACACTCCTCATTTGCTGAGCTTGATTTTCATGATATTATGATGAATTGAATTCCTTTGAGTCTATCCATGTGCTTTATGTCATTTCTTGTTGTTTCATAGTGATTATAGTGTAAATAGCGTGCTATTAAGAATTATGAGTTTGTGAATGACTTTATGGACTAGTACTCTTTAAGAATTGTGCTTCGTAGCATAGCCAAGCCTTGGAATCCTTAACAAGTCAATTTCTTGAAATTATAAAGTAGTTATAGAATCTAGAGTCCATTGCACTATGTTAGAGTTAATCGGCACACGGGGTTAGAGTCCCTAGGGATGTCGACACCCGCAACTATGACGCGACACACGGGGTAAGAGTCCTTGGGGTTCTTGATACACCAAAGTTAGAGTCCCTAATGATATTATACTATGTAATGTTACGCACGTCTTTTAGTAGCCTTAAAGGCTTCAATAACGCATGTCACGACCGATCAAATCTTGATCATAACTATGTAGCCTCGTGCTAGTTTCATTTGTTTAATCGTGGTATTCCTTAGTATATTTCTGGTACTAGTCTTTATTTATTGAACTTATGCTTTTAAATACCATTTAATCTTTTAGAAATGTAAATGAATATGTTAATGGAGATTACTGTTACTTTTTGTACTCATCATCCTTTTTATGACGATGAGCGCGCAGCCGTCGATGAGCAGGCCCTACAAAGAAAAGATTAATAACTACCTCTGAGCCAGCATCGTACTTTTGCATCGACATTTTGTAGGTTTTGATAATTTATGTATTATACAGTTATGTTTTTTTTATATATTTTGGGGTTGCATATTGGGTCGAGCGTTTAGTTTCCCTGACTTATGATGACAATCACACTATTTATATTCGCCATTCTATTATATATATGCATGTGATCATTTTTTCCTAGTTTCCACACTTAGGATTTATTTATATTTCTTCCATATAATATGTTTACTTACGGTAAACTTTATAAACTCTTAAAAAGTCTTAATTACTCTAAAATTTAGTAATATGTTGACATATGTATTATTTATCCTGAATGCGTATATCGAAGAGATTAGGATAGAAAGGCTGACTAATACGTAGTTAAGTCCCATGTGGCTAGGATTTTAGGTTAATTATGGAATTAGGCCAAGCGGTGCCCCAAATTAAGGAATGGGCCATCATAAAAGTGGTCAACGTAGTGGTTGGGGAGGGTGAAATTGATGAGGATTTAGGGTTAAAGGTTGGTTAGGAAGACGTATGTGGTATTTGCGGTAGATTAAGAGGCCTGAGGTGGGAGGGACGCAGTGGGGGTATAACGACGATGGAGGTGGAGGCGGCGGCAACGGTGGAGAGTAGTAGTGGTAGTGGAATGTGTGAGTGTGTAAGTGTGTGTGTGTATGTGTGTGTGTGTGTGTGTGTGTGTGTGTGTGTGTGTGTGTGTGTGTGTGTGTGTGTGTGTGTGTGTGTGTGTGTGTGTGTGTGTGTGTGTGTGTGTGTGTGTGTGTGTGTGTGTGTGTGTGTGTGTGTGTGTGTGTGTGTGTGTGTGTGTGTGTGTATGTGTGTATGTATTATGAATGGTGGAGATGCTATACGTTTTGAAAGATGTGTGTATTTGAAATAGGGGAAATTAGGTTAAAAACTTAAAAATTGTTGTGTATAAGGGCAAATTTTATGTGCAAATAGCAACCTCCTTGGCCCAATTAACGAGCTCAAACTTAGAAAGGATGACGGAATGTGTTCTGGACCCATTCAGTAACACTATGGTTCAGTTCCAAGATAAAGAATCTGACATCATTACCATCATATCCTAGTCTTAGAGTGATCCCACCACAGTGATAAAGCGCTCAAGTAGGGGGAGGGTCGCCCTCCAGACAAGCCTAAAGCAATCCATCTAAAAAATGATGCAAAATTCAAGAGTCGTTCTGCTAAGGGCAAGAAACTTAGCGAGGGCGTTGTGGACTTGTCGACTGGTGAACCCATGGATGAAATAGAAGGGAAGCATTCGGAGGATGTGGAGGCCATCTGCCCCCAACTCTACCTAAATGGCGGCTAGATCACTAGGTATTACATACATTTACCTATTTATAGTTATCCAAAATAACACAACCCATATTCCCAGTTTGAAACTGTCAAGGGGCGGTTGACTGTAAGTTTAGAAGACACCTGAAATCCCTACGCTCCATATACAATCTGAATATGGTGATCCTAGTAGAGTCAAGAATCAGTAGGCTTCAAGCGAAAAAAGTGATTAGTAGATTGGGATTCGGAGGTCTCACTGGATAGAGGCGATCGACTACTTAAGGGGGATTTGGTCCTCTAGATGAAAGACGTTAATATTTTGATTGTACATAGCCAATGGCGGTTTGTTCACCTGAAGGTACAGTTCCCTCACTCCTAACCCTTCTTCTTTACTAGAGTTTATGAGAGTCAAACGCCTCCATTAGGTGCCACATCTGGGATGCCCTGCACAAACTCTCACTCAACTCTAGCCTCCCATACCTGGTGGCAGGCGATTTCAACGCTCTTCTCTGTACTAAAGAAAAACTCGGGAGATCAAAACCGCAGTCATGTTAACGGTATGCTTACCGGGCCTCACATTTGAGTCTTGGAGAAATAGACACAATGAGGCCAACTTACATATGTGCTAGAGGTCTAGCCCATGAAAGACTGGACATAGCCTTTTTAAAAGGAGCCTGGAATATACCCTACAGTCCCCTCAAAGTTACCCACCTTGCCAAAGCCTAATTTGATCATAACCCCCTCCTACTTCATATCGATCTAGTAACCACATCAATTTGGCATGGATGATTCCGTTTCTTGGCAGCATGGGAATGTGATCAGGAGTGGTCGAAGATCGTGAACAATAACTGGATCGGGGAAGCTCCTGTAGATTCTAACATATCCGACCTCACTAGGGTGGTAGGGGAATGAAACAAAGCCAAATTTGGGGCATCCACCACCGTAAAAATAAAGTGTTGCACGCATTGCAAGGATCAAAAGGGATCTAGAAACATACTCAACAAAAAATCTCCGGACCTCAATGCTAGGCTGCATGAAGAGCTAGAAACCATTCTTACCCAAGAGGAACTCTTATGGCTACAAATAGCCAATGTAAATTGGATCTCCTAGGGAAACCGTAATACCACATTATTTCATGCTAAGGTTAACAAGAGGATAAGGAGATAAAGGGTAACCCGCTTTAAGGTATCTGATGAACAGTGGTGCAAAGACAAGGAGGTCCTAAAAAAATAAAGCGATGGCTTTCTACAAAACGCTCTATACTGAAACCATAACTGCCAACTAACCCTATGGAATCCGAGGCCTATTCCCTCCACTCCCCTTACCACCGAAATTGATATTGGACGAGGCAGTAACGATTGAAAATGTGAGTTCGGCCCTATTTGATATGCCTTCGCTCAAGGCACCAAGCCGTGACGGGGTTACGACTATGTTGTACTAGACCCACTGGAATGCGATGGTCCTCGCCCTATTCAAGCTGGTCTGAGATGCCTTTGAAGCTAGTTTTATCCCCTCTCAAATTGATTTTTTATTACCCTCATACCAAAAGTGGACTCCCTGGAGAGCATCGACCAATTCCAACCGATCAGCCTCTGAATTGTAAACTATAAGCTCATTATGAAAGTAGCAGCCAGTAGACTAAAGCATCTGATGCATGGACTTGTCAACCAGGCTTAGACAAACTTTGTTGCGGGGCGTCATATTAATGGCAATATTCTTGTTGTACAGGAACTCATCCAATTAATGAAAGCATGAAGGCGATGAGGCTGGCTTGCTATCAAAATTGACCTTGAGAAAGCCTACGACAGGCTGAGCTGGAGCTTCATTAAGGATTCATTCACGGATGCAGCAGTCCCCATCAGGCTTGCCAAGGTGATCATGACTGGCCTAGAATCAAGTACATTCCATCGCTAATGGAATGGATCGACACCGATCCCTCCCATCCATTGTAAGGATTAAGCCAAGGTGACTCGGCCTCTCCATACGTCTTTGTCCTATGTATGGAGAGGCTATCCAAAGAGATTTCGATGGCTATGTAGGACGATGTGTGGATAGCCCACAATATACGAGGTACTGATCTTGCCATTTCTCACTTATTTTTTGTTGACGATTTAATCTTGCTCATGGAAGCAACAGATAGGCAGGCTAAAGTGGTGAGTATGATCCTCAGTGCTTTTTATGTTAGCTATGGACACAAAGTGAGTCCAAAAAAATCGCGGGTTTACATCTCCCCTAAAACTCAGGAAGTGGCAACCATGTCTATATGCAACAAGCTAGGCTTCTCTCGACCGCTTGACTTGGGGCGCTATTTTAGGGTTCCAATTCTACACTACAGAGTGGTGAAATCAACTTATGAAGGGCTCATGGAGAAAGTCAATTCAAGAATCAATGGGTGGCAACCGCATCGAATCTCCCAAGTTGGAAAGGTCGCTCTCTGTAAATCCACTATCTCTGTCATCCTGTATTACATGATACAGACCACCAAGCTATCGAAGGCCTTTGCGATGGTGTAGACAAAGTAACCATAAGATTCCTATGGGGGTAAAATCGAGGGAGAGGAAACCAAGCTTGGTTAGTTGGGATACCGTTTACCTCCTAAAGGCAAAAGATGAGTTGTGAATTAAGAAAATGGACTTGATAAATAGGGCATTCTTAATGAAGGTTGGGTAGGGGATATTCTAAGATAAAGAAGCTTTGTGGGATCGCATTTTACCAGCAAAGTATACCATCCAGTAAGCTTCCCCCTTGCTTCCCTAACGACTAACCCCAGGATCGCACCTATGGCAAAGCTTGAGAAAAATCTAGGTGCCCATAATGAGTGGGGTTTAGTGGTCAATTAGGAATGAGAGAACTATAAGATTTTGGAAAGATATAGGGACCTCTCCGGGCCCCCTTTGATCAAGGAAGAGTGGCGGAGGTCCCCGAGGAGATGTTGAACTTGGTGGCGGCGGACTTCACATTACTACACGGTGGATGAAATTGGATAGCCTTCTCTGACTTACTCCCACGGTAGGCACTCACATGCATAGCGACTATTCACACCCTCACTGAATGGTCTGGATGACTCATGGAGCTAGATACACACATCCAGTGGTAAAAATACGGTGGCAACTACTTGTAATGCTCTGTTAGGGGGTTTGGCAATGGAAGAATCAGGTGGTTGGTCGCTGGCGTAAAAGTAGCATGGCCAAGAAAGACTTAAAACCTTCATCTGGCTAACACTACACAGTGCCATACTTACTAATGAGACCCCGCATGAGGAGGCACATAAGAGATGATTCGAGGTGCCCATTATGCGACCGCGAAGATGAAACCCTATTGCATATGCTAAGGAATTGCTTCTACGCGAGGGAAATGTAGAGGAATGTACTTGATGGACTCATAACACCTTCCTTCTTCCTCCGACAGTTTAAGGAATGGTTTAGCCTTAACCTTTCCTCCAAAATTTTGGTCCAAGGTATCCCAATGGAGTGCTTGTTTGCGACCACCTACTGGCAACTATGGAAAGCAAGGAATGGGGCTATGCTTGGGGAAGAAGCTTATAATATCCACTATGTAACCAATTCTGCAATAGCTAAGGTAAAGGAATTCCTCAAAATTGGAAAACTATGAATGGGGAGAACTTGGAAGGCCTCTCGTACTGAGAAGCTAGTTAGTTGGATAACCCCTCAAGGCGGATGTACCAAAGTGAATACAGAAGGGGCCCTAGGAATGAGCATTAATGCAGCAACGACACATGGAATCTTGCGCAACAACTTTAAGGAATGGCTCGGGGGGTTCGTAGTTAACCTCGGCCAGTGTGGAGTCTTTGAGGTAGAATTATAGGGTGCCTTGGTGGGGATTCGAATGGCATAGGACCTCGGGATGTGACATGTGATCCTTAAGCTTAACAACGAAGCAGTGGTTGAGTGTCTCCAAAATAGGGATACCATAGACAAGACCAATAGCCGGCTATGAACCTTGATTTTCACAATGCTGGGACAATAGTGCCATGTAAATGTGGTGCATACACATCAAGAGGGCGATGGAGCGGTGGATCGGATGGCAAACCATGCCTTTGATTTTAAGTTGGACATACATCAAATTTGAGACTCGCCTCCTGATTTGCTAACCATTATGTTAGATGATGCTACCAGTGTGAAATCTCCCTGCAAGTGTGCGGTTTAAATTTTTTGTAACTTTTTTTTTATCATGGTGTGTCTACCCTTATTTCAATAGAAAAAAGGAAAATGCTAGAATGACACCCCAAAGACACACCCCAACTAACACCCCTATGACGTGGCATGTGGGGCCCGCATAAAATTGGGTGTGAGTTTGAGGTGTCAATTCGTTGGAGTGATTTTGTTAGATATGATCATATCTATAGATTTTCTTCTCTTTCTATTTTCTTCCAAGAAAGTTCTTTTTTTTTAATTTTTCTTTTACAAACGAGTAAGAATACTCTATTTTTGATGGTTTAATAATTATTTCTCTATTGGCTACTCCTCATCCCTATGACTCAATCCTCAGATATTGCATTATTGCCTTAGAAAAATCTCAACAATGTAATGTCATTCGAAGTTTCTATGCCATTGTTAAATATTTTGAGAGGCCAATTATATATAGTAGTATAATAGCCCCTATCACAACCAATCTAAACTCACATGGGAAGGTCCTTCATCCCCAAAAGCCACTACCAAACATAACTCTTCCTCGAAAGCTTCGAACGTATCGTTAAAAAAATTATGCACCACAAACACAAAAGGAGGCATTAAAGATAAAACTTTTAAAGATCACCTGTCAGATTTCACAAGTCTACACCATTTTGATCAAATGGACCACAAAGTCAAAAGAACTTCAATTCCCATTTTACAACAACCCTTAATTCCAAAATAATTGGGTTGGCTACATGGATCAAAATCATTCACAAATTAATAAATATCAAGGCCCATAAAGGAAACACCTTGATGAAGTACTCCAACATGTTTTAATGCAACAAATCCATAAGAAAATAGTAAAGAAATAAATGAGAAACATAAGAAGCATCATCCCAACACCCATATGGTGCCATCATCACAAAAGAGCACTCTGAAAGAAATAACACTAAGGCTCATCAGTGACATTAGTTGAGCAAGGAATGGAAACTTGGAAAATCCTCATGTGTTGAAGTTACATCGAGGAAATCATTGCAGGGTGGTCGAGAGTTGCGAGAGCCAATTGGTTGTGACGGTTGTGGTGCCGATTTCCAATCTACATCGACTGTCCCTGGCTTAACTGCTTCTTTGGACTATTTTAATTTTCTAATGTACGAGCATTTAGTTGGACAAGCTTTAGCAGCTGCTGCTTGGGCCTACAAAAAAAATAGTGCCATTGTTAAACAATAAAATTAAAATATAAATCATTAGTATGCTTAAAGTTGATGCACCAATTGACACAAAGATTAGAGAAATGGCAGTTGTGAACTTGCGATGGTTTAACCCCTAAACAATTTTATTTCGAGTCAGGTGTTGTCGCAAAGGCTACTTATGCTGCTATAGAGGTTGCCTAGTGCAATGGATATTAAGTCAATGTACTTGAACAATGTAAACAAAGTAATTAATTTCTCCATTCAAATGAAATAGGAAATAGCAAAAATACAAACACAATTACAATCATAAGAGAAGTTACCACTAATCCTCATTGAATCCCAAAAAAGAGGAAAAGGAAAACATAAACACAACAATCCCAACATTGGGGGTCATATTAGGTGACAAAAGATAATAATCTTAACAACAATAATAGTCCATTGAAGCAAGAATAGCAAAAACCAAAGCCTTGAATAATCAATGACAATTAAAGAGTATTAAAACCGATCTGAAACATGCTTTAAAAAACATAAATTTATACCACCTTTTTTTCTTCTCAATTAGTTTCTCAACGGGGGCCTTCATAGGACTTTCTTTCCTACGCCCCTTTGCCCTAACCCGTTCGGGGTATAGAATCTGTGGGGTGGCCACTTCCCCCTCGCTAATTTCCTCACCATCACTATTATTATATGGCTTAACTCGTAGTTCCAATACTAAGGTATGAATAGCATGGATGACCTTCTTGAATTTTTTCTTGGACTGATAACAAAGGTCAGCCAATCGAGTGCACCTCAACCCAATCGCATCGTGTCGCTCAGTTTCATTCGATGCCTGGTTTCCAAGATCTAGACGCTCGGTTTCCATACCATGCAGACTATTATAGTCTTTTCGCCATTGCTGCATTATATATCGCTCTGGTAAATAATGCACCCCGAATCGGTCTAACACCATGAGAGTGTGTTTGCGAAGAATCTCGATAAACTCAAAATGTCGACAAATACAACTAACTGCAGTGAGTTACTCGCTATATGTGATTTTATAAATACAAGGGTATAGGCCTTCCAACCCAGGGGGCTCGGTAATGTCATGTACTTCAAATGTCTGAACCTCATCATTGACAAAAGAATTCAATATGTTGCAATTCGACATTCCCAAGACTCGATCTTGAAACTTAATGTATATGTAAAGGGTGTACATAGACCGCATCTGATACTCAATTGGCCTAGAAGAAACCATTTGTCTATTAGGTTTATAGGAGTTGAAATCAGCAATGGCCTCATTATGGTATTTCTTGCGCAGTGCAACATCATATTGCTTGACAAAAGTCTTCAAACTGGTTTTAAAGCCAACGTATGTGTCAAAGAAGTGGTTCATACCCTCGCTTCTCTATGTAGAAGACATCCCGGCCCAAAAGCCATCTTTAACATATGTCGATACCCATTTTTCCCTCATATCATACAATGTATTTAACCATTTATTAGAAGTCAATCTATACCCTTGCAATGTGTTGTGCCATTCAAATTGAAACTCATTATGAGTCAAGGTGTCATACACCACATTCTTAATATCCTTTATTACTCCCCCTCGATCAGCACAAAAACCTTAACTTTTCTGGTAATTTTTTCATTATATGCCACAGGCATAGTCGATGCCTAGTGTTTGGGAAAACAATATGCACATCAGCTTGTATAGAGGGGCACTGATCGATAATGATGGCACCGGGGGCCACATTGTACATACATGTAAGCCAAGTAGAAAAGAGCCACTCATATGTTTCAATTGTTTCATTTGATAGCAACCCACGCCCTAAAAGGATGGATTGTCCATGATGGTTAACTCCAACAAATGGAGCAAAAGGCATGTCGTACCTATTAGTGACGTAGGGAGAGTCTAATGTGATTGCATCATTGAAGTACCCATATGCACTCCTAGTTCTTGCATCAACCCGAAAAACATTAAGCAACTTGCCGTCATCATCTACATCCATTAGGTGAAAGAAATTGGGATTATGTTGTTGCTTCCTTGTAAAGTAACATCGAATGGCGTCTGCATCACCTTCTCCAAGTCGTAGCCTTCACACTTTGTTGACCCAATTGATGGCATCCTTCTCAATGAAACCCAAACCATTAATCCTATCTTCCTTTTCGGTAGCAAGGGATAGAATCGTCCAAGAAATCGATATTCCAACCTCATCTTTGACAACTAATTTTTTATTTTCCACAACATCAACACGCCTATGACTACGTTCAAACATTGATTTGGATAAGCTTGTTATATGGTTGTGCTCAAGACATGCAGTTGTTATTCGCCATTTAGCTCCATAAAGCCTTAAAGTTATATGTGCTCCACACCCACACCTAGAGTTGTTATGTATGGTGGACCTAGAGTTTGTTGTAAACTTGTGTTCTCTTTGCCTGTTACAAGATAATATGCACTTACGCACCTCATTCTTACTTGTTCAGAACGTCCCTCTCACCTTTATACCAAATCTAACTCGTCTGGCATACTTGTTATAGAATTCCTTTCCTGCATCCAGTTTTTCGAAGGTCATTCCAACTTTAGATTCATCAATTTCTTTTTTATTCTTCGCACACAAATCGGTCTGTCCCATTTCATTATGTACAAGAACCTCAAGAACATCGGGGACTTCAGGGACCATGATCTCAAGGACTTCCCTCTTAACAGAGGTATGATTAAAAGTTGGTCCATTATCTTCCATAAACTGAGATTTTAAGTCACTGTCACCCCCAAGTCAACAACTTCTACTGATTTCATCTTTGCCATTTAATAGGGTTGGCTACACACAATAACATTCAATGTATTAAGAGAATCAAACAACTACAAAAGGCAAAATAAAAGGGTAAAAAAATATATGTTGTTGTAAAACTAACTAAGGCTAAGGCAAAGAAAGTATAAGCAATGAACTACAACTTGAACAAGATAGTAGATGGGAGAAATGAGAAATCATTCATTCAACTTGCTGCACTAATTACATTGAGAGGACCCCTTTATATAGCCCTTTTGGTCATAATGAGATGAAGACCAAAAGACACAAGTTACATTTACAATAATAACTTACAAGTAAATGGGTGTAAAAGGTGGGGATAGGAAAGGTCATCCACTTTCTCATGACATTTACAACACTCCCCTTGAATGACACTTGTTGAGAGAATGTCTCGTTAAAACCTCTACTAGAAAAAAAAACCCTGTGAAAAAAAATCTAGCAAAGGAACTCATCAATCTTTATATAGAGTATGATATTGATATGATTGCCTTATTAAAACCTTGCTAGGAAAACCAAGTGGGATAAAACCATAGCTGAGGGAAAAAGAGTGCAATACACTAATTAATAACTCCCACTCATGTTGATATGGGTAGGATTTGTCATGTTTCATTGCTTGCAATATCCTTGAGTTGACGTAACCCAATACCATATTTAAGCCTTTTAAATATTGTAGTCGGCAAAGCTTTGTGAATAAATCAGCAAGATTATCACATGACCGAATTTGCTTGATATCGATTTCACTACTCTTTTGAAGCTCATATGTATAAAAGAATTTTGGTGAAATATGTTTTGTTATGTCCCTTTTATATATCATTCACTTAATTGTGTGATACATGCTAAATTATCTTCATATAATGTAGTTGGAGAATCTTTAATTGAAAATAATCCAGTTAATTCTTGAATATATTGAATAATGTTTCTCAACCATATACATTCACAACTTGCTTCATGAATTGCAAGTATTTCTGAATTATAAGAAGAAGTAATAACCATAGTTTGCTTTACTGACTTCCATGATATAGAAGTATCACCACAAGTGAATACATAACTCGTTTGAGCTTATGAGGATCAGATAAATAGCAAGCATCAACATATCCTTGCAAATTCATTTTTACACTTCTTAAGTAAAACAAACCCATGTCACTCGTTCCCCAAAAATAACAAAAAATATGTTTGATACCATTCCAATGTCTTCGAGTAGGTGAAGAGCTATATCTTGCAAGTAAATTAACAGAGAAGACAATATTTGGTCTTGTACAATTTGCAAGATACATAAGTGCACCAATTGCACTTAAATATGGTACCTTTGGAACAAGTAGCTCTTCATCACTTTCATGAGGTCGAAAGGGATCCTTATCCACTTCAAGTGATCTAACAACCATTGGGGAGCTTAATGGATGTGCTTTATCCATATTAAATCTTTTCAAGATTTTATCAATATAATTCGATTGATTGACAAGTATTCCACTTGGAAAATGCTAGATTTGTAGATTGAGACAAATTTTTTTTCCAAGTTCTTTCATCTCGAATTCATTTTTCAAGTATTCAAATGTTCTCACTATGTCGTCATGATTTCCCACAATATTCAAATCATCAACAATACATCAATAATTGCAAATCCCAATTATGATTTTTTAATAAAGACGAATGAAAAAAGTAGATTATTTATATATCATTCTTTAAGTAAATAATCATTGAGGTGTTTTTACCACATTCGGCGAGATTGTTTTAATCCGTGCAAAGATCTTTGTGATTTTATAGATTGCACATTATGAATTTTTGATTCAGGCACTTCAAAGCCCTTAGGAATTTTCATGTATATCTTACTGTCTAAGGATCCGTACAGATATGCTGCAACAACATCTATAAGATGCATATCAAGCCCTTCAGAAACCACAAGGCTTATTAAAAATCGAAATGTAATTGCATCTATAATAGGAGAATATGTTTCCTCATAATTAATGTTTGGTCTTTGTGAAAAACCTTGAGCTACAAGTCTTGTTTTATATCTTGTAATCTTATTATTTTCATTTCTCTTTCATACAAATACCCATTTATATCCAACAGGCTTAACGCCATCAGGCATTTGGACAACTGATTAAAAAACTTCTTATTTTCTTAACGAGTTTAACTCTGTTTGGATAACCTCTTCCTAATTTGGCCAATCAGGTCTTTTTTGACATTCATCCACAGTTCGTGGTTCTAGATCATCTTTTCAAAAATCTCAAAAAAAACATTGAAAAGCAAATATATCATCTGAAACAACTTTATTTCGATCCAAAATCTTACCAGAATTCAAATAATTCATTGAGATCTCATTATTCTCTTCATTTTCAATAAGTGATTTTTCCTCGTTAGATTTAACTTGTTCTAACAAATCCTTATTAAATAATTCTTGAGCTTTCTCTGGAGTATTATGATTTTCATTTATTTTTACTCATGTTTTCCTCTTTCGAGGAACTGTATCTTTTGAAACAATAAGTCTTCCACACTTTAAGCGTTTTGTTGGTTCTTGTATACTTTGTTGCACACTGACATCAATTCTTGTTGGAACATTTACTACTGGAATATGAGATTTTGCCACTCGTTTTATATCAGTAAATGCATGTGGTAATTGATTTGCAATTTGTTGCAAATAGATGATCCTTTAAACTTGAAGTTCATAATGATTTGTGCAGGGATCATAATGTAATAAACTCGATGCATTCCAAGCAATTTCACGCCATTCATTTTGAATTGGCTTCTTATCTCCCCCTAATGATGGGAAAATTATTTCGTCAAAGTGACAATCCACAAAACGTGCTGTAAATAAATCCCCCTGTTAAGGGCTCAAGGTATCTGATAATTGATGATGAGTTAAAACCAACATAAATACCAAGTTTTCATTACATACCCATTTTAGTTCTATTTGGAGGTGGTATGGGAACATACACTGCATAACCAAAAATCCTCAAGTGTGTGATATTTGGTTGTTAACCTAAAATGAGTTGTATTAGGGAATGTTCATGGTATGATGTAGGTCTAAAACGAATGATAGATGATGCATGAAGAACTGCATGTCTCCAAATTGAAGTTGGTAGCTTAGCTCTCATAATTAAAGGTCTAGCAATCAATTGAATGCGTTTGATCAGAGATTCTGCCAAACCATTCTGGGTATGCACATGAGGAACAGAATACTCGAGGGTAATTCCTATAGACATGCGATAATCTGTGAATGCTTGGGATTGAAATTCGCCAGCATTATCAAGACGAATAGTTTTAATTAGGGTTCCAGGAAATTGAGCTTTAACTTTATCACTTCAACTAAAAGTCTAGCAAATGCGACATTTCTAGTCGAAAGTAAACAAACATGTGACCACCTAGTTTATGCATCTATCAAAACTATGAAATATTTGAATGGTCTACAATGAGGATGAATAGGTCCACAGATGTCTCCCTGAATGCGTTCTAAGAAAACTGGAGATTCCTCAACGACTTTACTTGGTGATGGTTTAACTATTAGTTTTACTTGAGAACAGTTAACATAGTTATAATCACTAGCTCAAAATATTTTATGACTCCTCAAAGGATTTGCATGCGAGTTATTAATAATTATTCGCATCATTGATGATCCTAGATGACCAAGTCGATCATGCCATAAAAGAAATGTCTTTTGATCATTGATCTTTATATTCATGAAGACATTCATTTCAATATGTCTTATATGTATGAAATATAATCCAGAAGGTGAAGTTGGGGATTTTTTCAGAACCATCTTTTTCGCATTCAAAACCAATGTAATGTAGAGAAATTCTCTATTATTTTCATTCATAGTTTCAATACGATATCCATTTTGTCAAATATATTTGAAACTAAGTAAATTCCTTCTGGATTTTTCTACGTATAATGCACTAACAACATGAATTGTTGTACCCCGAGCAACATAATATTTGTTCGACCAGAGCCTTTTATCAAGTTACTAATGCCATATATCGTTTGAACATTAGCCTTAGCTAAAGTCAAGTTAGAGAAATATTCTCTTTTTGTAAGAATCATGTGCATTGTAGCATGATCAACAAGACAAATATCACTCGTATATGGCCTTGAACATACCACTTGTTGATCCATCTAGACAAATAATTTTAATGAATTAGGGAAAAAAACATATTTCATTCATAGTCGAAAACTAGTACATAGAAATAGTAAAATATAGAATAAAACTAATACTTATGAATTGAAATCATTACATTTAATCAATAAAAACATCAAGATCAGTATTTGGATCAATAAGAAAATCTGGGGCATCGATATGATTAATGTTTGCCGAGGCATTTCCAGTGGTAAAATTCATCTCAACATCTTTGCCTTTCCTTTTCAAGGATGCTTGATAAAGATCCACAAAATGTTAGAGTGTACGCCATACAAGAGCCCAATGGCCTTTTAGTCCGTACCAATGACATGGTTGGTCGCGATTGTAAGTAAACCCTTTTTCAACACCTTTTCCCTTGTTCTCAGTGGTGTCATTTATGTTCCATTTATTCTGGAACTTATCACCACGGGACTTAGGGTGTTACTTGCCATAATCTTTATCGAATCTTTTTCCTTTTCCACGTCCATAATTCTTCTTACCATAACAATTTATGTGGTCATATGATGCAACATTTGCTTCATGAATTGAAATGAACCCGTTGGACGAGAATTATGATTTTGCAACAAAAGCTCATTCTTTTGCTCAGCCACCATAAGGCAAGAAATCAATTCAGAATACTTTTTGAATTGACGCTCTCGATATTGTTGTTGCAACAACAGTTTCGAGGCGTAAAAATTACTGAATGTTTTTTTCCAACATTGCCTCATCAGATACATTTTCTCTGCATAACATCAAACGAGAGGTAATATTAAACATAGAAAAGTTATAGTCACTGACTATTTTGAAATCTTGTAGCCTAAGATTCAGCCAATCGTTTTGAGCTTTTGGGAGTATCACCGTTTTCTAGTGATCATAGCGCTCTTTCAAGCTTTTCCATAGGGTGATATGATATTTTATAGTGAGATATTCACTTTTCAAATCTTCATGGAGATGATGACGAAGGAATATTAGTGCTTTCACACAATCTTGAATTGATACTTTATTTCCTTCTTCAATAGTCTATCCCAAGTCTTTAACTTGGAAATGTATCTCGGCATTTAGTTGCCATGATAAGTAAATTTTTCAGTGATATCAAGGACAACAAATTCAAGTTTCTGTAGATTTGCCACAATATGAGAATATGTGAGAAATTATAAATCATGTAAATAGTTTATCATTTTATATAAAATAGTTATTACACAATTATATATGTTCACAACTTGATTATTTACATACAAAAACATACTATTTGTATGAGTTGGTGGGACAACTTCTAGGTTGGGTGGTGAAACAAAAGTCTACTTAACAACCATGTCTCCTCGAACATGATAACCCGTCTCCCTTTTAATGTTTAGCTTTATCAGGGACAAGACTTACTCACTATCAACCCAAACTCATAGTATTATAAGTAATCAAGAATAGAACACAATCAATCGCTTGTTTCATAATGAGAAAATTATGTATATCACATCGACTTTTGATTTCTGATGTAGAAAATTGTACAAGATGTAACTACAGAGTATACTATCGCATTCAGTGTATATGATATAAAAAAGAAATTAATAATATGCAGCGTTATTACTACCAGATGAACTTGTCTATAGACAACTTACAGCCAATAGCCCCATTTCTTTTGATTTGCAATCTATATATTGTTATGTTTTTTAATTTTTTTTTTTAAAAAAAAACAATGTTTGCATATGAGGATGGTGTATACAATAAAATGTAAATGAATTAAGTTTAATTTGTATATGCATGCAAGACAATTAATTAGTGAAACAATTAGTAATTATTTTGCTAAAATTCATTATAATTTAATATTAATGTAACCGTCTAAAGAAAATGAAAGAGAGACCATTCGTATTTCATGGCTTTAATTAAAAGAAAAACAAAATTTAGTAGATATCAGGAGAGTTGGATTAATCATTATCAAATTGTTAATCACAACTTCACAAGCACAATTTACACGTAGAAGTTCATGGAATTACATAAAAAAATATTTAATTAAGGCAAATTATAGGTGGTGCAAAATAGAATGTAATGATTTTTTTACTATATTTGCAACGGTTCAAATTTATAGTTTCACTATCGCATGCAAAGAAATGATAGGCATTATTTTTTAAAAAAATGAACTACGTAAAAGAACATTGTGTGTGTCATATATTCATCTAATTGAACCATATGTAAGTGCTAAATTTTATCTTGCTCTTTACCCAAGATATATATATATATATGTATTTAAAATATATGAACATTGCACAAATAGTATTAACATGGTGTAACAACATGGCAACATTGCTTAAATAACAATGAAAATAATCAACTTCTTACTTAATTTCTTAACTAATATATATATATATATATATGCATCCTAAAAAATATATAAGAAAACTATAATACCAAAATGAGATTTAAGGTAAAAAAATTATACCTTCCAAGCTTTATATTCTTTGAAAATCTTCTCGATTTTCTAAGACTCATTCGACCGAGCAAATACGTGTTGTAAAACTAACTAAGGCTAAGGCAAGGAAAGTATAAGCAATGAACTAAAACTTGAACAAGATAGTAGATGAGAGAAATAAGAAATCTTTCATTTAACTTGGTGCACCAATTACATTGAAAGGACCCCTTTATATAACTCTTTTGGTCATAATGAGATGAAGACCAAAAGACACGAGTTATACTTACAATAATAACTTACAAGTAAATGGGTGTAAAAGGTGGGGATAGGAAGGGTCATCCACTTTTTCATGACATTTACAACATTTACAACATATGTATATATGTAGGTAGTGCAATCGTGGAATAATCAGCGACATGAATGTGAGCAGTTTTCACGTTGAAGTAACTTCTCTATAACTACTGATTTTAGCATACTTTGGAAAGCCCCTTAAAATTTTTTTGAGAGGATAATGCATGGAAAGCCCCTTAAAAAATTCACTTGAGTGCAACCAAATTAGAGAAGTCATAGAGCTCAACAGGCGATATCAAAATTGGCGATTGAAGAAATGTATGAAATCACACTAAAAATAGTAAAGACAGAGATGGGAAGCCAAAAGGAATTCAAGAATAAATGAAATGCAAAGCCAACAAGTTTTGGTTCAATTAAGCCAAGCAACACTGCCATGCAACACTAGCACATATTCCCACTAATTGTAACTGAATAAAAACAAAGACAACAAACCAATAAATTAGAATATTAAAGGGATCTAATACATCTAAATCCGTATATGCACAAATATGGATGAGGTTTGTATTTATTTCTGTCATGACTATTGTCTTCTCGTACCATTTGAACGACTATATATTTTATTTTTTAATTATATAACACTGAAGTCATCATGAGAGTTTAGACTAAGCAATAAAAACAATGAGAGTTGTGAAGTAATAGCTGTTCATTTGTTCCAAACGTTTCCTTTTGTATTCAGAATCTTCTAACATGCGTGTTTTTAGAGTCTTCTTGTTAATGCTAATAGCACAGAACAAGAACAAGGGATCTAAAAAGTTTCCAAGTATTGTATGTGCATTAGATGCTAAACAGGAAACCAAAAGTGATCTTATAATAATTGTCCACAAGAAAAACTAACCACTATCAACAGCAGCCAATAGCTTAAAGTGGTCTTCTGCTCACTCCCTCTTGTAACCCCTGCTAAACCCTTGCTCACCTTGACTTCACGATCTTAGCTTCTCTTCTTCCAATGAATTAAAAAAGGGCTGACAATGGAGAAAAAAAATATAAAGAGAAGATGAACGGAGTATACTTACTCGTTTGTAAAAGAAAAAGTTAAAGAAAAAAAAAAGAATTTTCTTGGAAGAAAATAGAAAGGGAAGAAATTCTATAGATAGGATCGTATCTAACAAAATCACCTCAACGAATTGACATCCCAAACTCACACCCAATTTTGTACGTCATAGGGGTGTTAGTTGAAGTGTGCCTTTGGGTGTCATTCTAGCATTTCCCAAAAAAAATGTTGGTGTGGTCTCTTAGAATCACTTCACCTAACAAGGGTGTATTCAATTGATATTTTAATAGACTTTTGGTTACTTTTAATTATTAAAAAAGTTTAGGTGTATTCAATAAAAACATTTAGAGAGTTTCTAAAAGTAAGGTGTATTCAATGTGAACTTTTATAAACTTTTTAAAAGTTTATAAAAGTTTTGGGGTATTCAATTTAAACTTTTACAGAGTTTATAAAAGTAAGGTGTATTTAATTTTTTGATGTCTTTTGTAGTTTGGTTACAAATCTCGACTTTTATAGACTTTTTGTATAAAAATACACATAAACAAATCTCTAACTTCTCCTCACCTCAACCCAGAAACTTTTAGAGACTTCTAATTTTTGTTGGTTCCCTTATTCAATAAAGACTTCATTGTTCATAATGTTTTTTCTTATCAATTGTTTTTATCAACTTCTGCAATCACTCAACAACTTGTGAATTTCATTACTCACTCATTATATTCTAATGTTTATATTAATAAAAATGAAAATGATGTAGTTATTAACAAGATCTCATTTTTGTATCATTTTACATTTTATAGGATTTTTTTTACAAATAAGTTTTGTTTATTAAGTGTATAATTATAATCTAAAAAATGTAATATTATTATTTTTGAAGAAAATAATCGTATTTTTTTTTCAAATGCAAGAAGTGCATTTTAAAATTTTTAAACCGTCATTCTTAAAGAAAAAGATATAAGTATTTTTTACTTAAGTAAACAAAAATGTAAAATTTTTACACACAATGATCTTACTTGGTTCTTTTTTCCACTAAAAGATTATTCATTTGCATATTTGTTTTGTCGATATTTATTTACTTATTTATTATGTTACTATCTTGATAGTCGTAATTCATTAATGTCTATATTATTTTTTATTAAAATATAAAAATACTTTTAAAAATTTAATAATAGTTCTTAAGAAAAAAAATATAATTATTCGTCTTTTTTATAATAAAGTGTAAAATATTTGTTTCAATATTAAAATCACAAAAATCTACTAATATCAATCAAAATCATATTTAAGAAGTTCACAAAAATCACTAAAAATCTTAAATGTTAATAAAAGTTATTAAAAAAAGTTTACTTACAAATTTATCAAAGTCTTTAAAAATCTACGAAAATTTACAAACTTTTAAAAAATCATCTACTTAAAAAAGTAACAAAAAGTCTATTAAAATATATACCTTTCTATTAAAATATATACCCTCTAAATCACACGAGCCCAAATGGTATCGCCGACGTAAAATACTACACAACCGGCGGCAATCCCACCAAATTACCCGACGTAGATAAACGATGTGAATCTCAAAACTTTTGCATATCTAACGGCTTGAAACACAATTGTCGCCAAGCAATTGTAAATCAAAAGGAGAAAACCCAAAACAGAGTCCAAAAGGTACCAGCAATAGAGAGCCCTTCTCCAACAACGAAACCCTTGTACTCGCCCCCCAAAACAGCTGAGCTGTCAAAGATAGAGAGAAGCAGACTACTAGAACCAATGTCGAAGTGATGGGCGGTCTGACAGCAAACCTCATCACGATAAGATGATGATGCCTATGATGATGTCCATGATGGTCATGACGATGGAGTGAGGAGGAGATGCGGACAAGTATCATCTGACATAACTGTAATCGAAAGGATAGGAGAAATCTTTGGAACTCTCTCTCTCTCTCTCCTCTCTCTCTCTCTCTCTTTTCTTATATAAAGCATAAATGGCTTCTTCGGCTCTAATTCACGGCGCTTACACGCCCAATCTGAAGCTCAAAAATGGGGCGGACCAACCACACTCGCCCTCCTCTTCTTCTTCCCATTTCTGCTCCAGTGTTTTCGATCACAGGCTCGGCTTCTCTTCCAATTTCTGCATCCTCTCTGGTGACTATTTGCTTATCCCTTATTTGCTGCTCTCTATTTTTGTTCATGTTGTTTAAGAATTGTTATTATGTTTTGAATTAAGGTGGGGGTTTTGGTACTATGGATAATATTGGGTGGAGTTGTCTTCCTAGATTAAATGGCATATTTGGGGGAAAACCTGATTCGTTTCGGTATGTTGACATGAGAGAGAGGTTCTATGCAGCACTCAGGACCCAGTGACCTAATGAGCTCAATCCCAACGGAAACCCAATTTTTGAGATGTATGAACCAAGGGATAGAACTAATTGTACTGTAAGCGAGAGTGGTAGAATCACTTAGGGTGATGTGTGATTGACAGAATGATGATTGACAGAACATCATTCATAGTCTCATATTCACACATAAACGCTTGAAATTATGGGACGGTATAGGAATAAAATAAATGATCGGTCAAATGCCTAAAGCCTACACGCTTCCATGATCCTTATTCTTCAATGGTGTGGTTTCACTTGAAGTAAGTCAAGGGTGCACGTTTTTCATTGCAAAAAATGAAGTTTTCTTCCTTTTTTTTTTTCTTAATCGTGGATGGCTATGTTGTATACTATGTGCGCTACGTAGTCGGTCCGAAGTCCGAATAAAGGAGGACTCTGACGCCTATTTTTTCATACCGAAAAATGGGTAAGGGGGAGGTCCAAAACTCATTTTTCATACCTGAAAAGTGGGGGAGGGAGGCCCCAAGCTCATTTTTCATTCTTGGAAAATGGAGGGTTGCGAAAGGTTGACAACCAGCGTAAAACTTTTGTCACTTTTCATGAAATAGATCGGACATATATAAACGTTGGGGCGTTTCCACCTAGTGACGCACTGCATCGGAGCCCGGGTGTAGTGAAAAATGAGCAAGGGTGTGTTTCACATCGCCGCCTGGGTGTGAAGAAAAATGAGCAAGGGTTCCTACACATATGACGTGTGTGGGTAAGAAGCTAGTCCTTTCACATCGTCGTCCGGATGTGAAGAAAAATAAGCAAGGGTTCCCACACAAATGACGGATGTGGGTAAAGAAGCTAGTCCAAAACAAACACGAAAACAAAAACAAAATCATAAATACGGACACTAGATCTTTTAGACAAAATAAAAATAGAAAAGGAAAACAAATACAAAGAGGAGAAAAATTCATTTAGGAACATGGAACCTAGAAACACTTACGGGGAAGTCAATAGAACTAGTAGATACCATGATTAGAAGGAGAGTCAATATTACTTGCCTCCGAGAGACAAAATGGGTAGGAGAAAAGAGTAGAGAAATAAGAAGTACATGGTTTAAATTGTGGTACACTGGTATAGATAGAAAAGGCAATGGAGTAGGAATTGTGGTGGATAATGATTATAAGGATAAGGTCGTAGAGGTTAAAAGAATGGGGGATAGATTGATTCTAGTTAAATTAATTATTGGAGACGAAAAAATTAACATACTTGGCGTCTATGCACCACAAGTAGGATTAAACGAGAGCATCAAACGCAAGTTTTGGGACGATATGGATGAATTTATGCAAAATATACCATTAGATGAAAAGGTTTTTATTGGACGAGATTTAAATGGGCACGTCGGGGCACGTAACGATGTGTTTGAGAGAGTTCATGGAGATTTTGGTTACGATAATAGAAATGAAGAAGGAGAATCAATTTTAGAATTTGCTTCAGCATATGATCTTGTCTTAGCAAATACTAGTTTTAGGAAGAGGGAATCACATATAATTACTTTTAGTAGTGGTCATAAAAATAGTCAAATAGATTTACTTTTAACAAGAAAAATAGATAGAAAAATATGTAGAGACTGCAAAGTAATACCTGGTGAAGCACTTACTACCCAACATAAGTTAGTAGTACTTGATATTAAGCTAACACGACGACGTAATATGAATAAAAGAGTTAGCGACTCTAGAATAAAGTGGTGGAACCTAAAACATAGTAAACAAGTAGAGTTTAGAGAAAAACTACTAAAGGAAAATGTTTGGAATCTTGACTTAAATGCTAACACAATGTGGCATTGCATAAGGAGAGTAAGATCAAACGTATTAGGTATATCTAAAGGCTTGGGACCACCAAAGAAGGAAACATGGTGGTGGAACGAGGATGCCCAACGAGCAATTAAGACTAAAAGAGAGATGTATAGGAAAATACCTAAGTGTCAAGATGAAGATGTGTACAATCAATATAAAGAAGCTAGAAAACAAGCTAAAAAAGTAGTTAGTCAAGCTAAAACAAATTTCATGGAAGATCTATATACTAGGTTAGGTAATAGAGATGACGAAAAATATATATATAGGCTAGCCAAATTAAGAGATAAAAAGAAACAAGATCTAGGTCATGTAAGATGTATTAAGGACGAAAATCAAAATGTTTTAAAGCGCGAGGATGATATTAAGGAGAGATGGAGAAGTTACTTCGATAGTTTATTTAATGATGGCCAAGTTGATACTATAATAGATGAAAACCCACACCAAGAAAGAAATATAAACTATACACGCAATATTAGAATTATAGAAGTTAAAAGAGGCAGTGAAAAGAATGAAAATATGGAAAGCATGTGGCCCAGATGAAATACCTATAGAGGTTTGGAAATGTTTATGAGAAATTGAATTGACTTGGTTAACAAAACTTTTCAAGAAAATTTTAAAATAAAAACGGATGCCAATGGATTGGAGAAGAAACACGCTTGTGCCAATTTTCAAAAACAAATGAGACATTCAAAGTTGCTCAAACCACCGGAGAATTAAACTTATGAGTCACACTATGAAACTTTGGCAGAGGATAATTGATAATAGGCTAAAGAGAGAAACAACAATATCAGAGAACCAAATTGGTTTCATGCCTGGGAGGTCAACTACGGAGGCGATTTTCTTTGTAAGACGATTGTTAGAAAAATATAGAGAAAAGAAAAAATATCTTCATATGGTATTCGTAGATTTCGAAAAAGCATATGATAAAGCCCCTAGAGATGCTCTTTGGTGGGTTCTAGAAAGAAAAAGAGTGCATGCTAGAAACATAGACACTGTTAAGAATATGTATGATGGAGTAGTAACGAGTATAAAGACATTTGGAAGAGCTACAAAAGAATTTTCCATTACGATAGGACTACATCAAGAATCGGCTTTAAGCTCATATCTATTTACTTTAGTTATGGATGAACTAACTAAACATATTCAAGAGGATATATCTTGATGTATGCTATTTGCAAATGATATTGTCTTAGTGGATGAAACAAAGGATGGAGTGAATAGAAAATTAGAACTCTGGAGAAATACATTAGAATCTAAAGGCTTTAAGTTGAGTATGACGAAAACCGAATGCATGCACTGTGAGTTTAGAAACATTAGACATCGAGATGACGGAGTGGTAAAATTAGGGGAAGTAGAAGTTCTTAGGGTAAACCATTTTAGATACCTAGGATCAATCATACAAAATGATGGTAACATTGAGAAAGATGTCAGACATAGAATTCAAGCTGGATGGAAGAAATGACGGAGTGCAACATGGGTGATTTGTGATCGAAATGTTCCAATTAAGTTAAAAGAAATTTTATAGGACCACAATTAGGCCAGCTATGCACTATGGAAGTGAATGTTGGGTAGTAATGCAACAACAATTACATAAAATGAACGTAGCAGAAATGAGGATGCTTAGGTGGATGTGTGGTAAAACTCGTAAAGATAGAATAAGAAATATAGAAATTCAAAGACAAGTAGGAATAACACCAATTGATAAAAAGATTAGGGAAGGGCGGTTGCGGTGGTTTGGTCACTTGCAAAGATGGCCTACAAATGCCCCAACTAGAAAACTTGACTCAATAGAAACTGTAGAACTTCGACGAGGTAGGGGCAGACTAAAGTTAACACGGGATGCATTAATTAGGAGGATTTGAATGGTTTGAAAAGCTCACCATCAATTGCACTTAATCGAGCACAATGGAAAAGTTTGATCCATGTAGCCGACCCCAGTTAATTTGGGACTGAGGCTATGTTGTTGTTGTTGTTGTTGTTCTTAATCGTGGATGGACGAGCCTTTTTTGGCTTCTCCTTTATTAAGGTGTAATTAAATCTTTTTGATGAAGGATCAAACTAACAGTAGATAAATATAGAAATCACTTTTGTTGATAGTGTGCTTTGTTATGGTAAGTTCGCATCAACGAAATCATTTAGGACTACTATAAGTTTTTCTTTTCGGTTTTGATGAGCGAAAAAGAGGAAGAGTAATATAAGTTTGCCTTTGATGTTCAATTATGTAATTTGTATGTTTTTTGAACCAGATAATTGGATTGATGATTTCATCAGCCCTTTGGACAGTTTAGTAATTTTCATTAAGAATATAGAATTCTTTAATGTTCTTTTCTTTTCTTTTCTTTTTTTTCTTGAAACCAACTGACACTTCATTAATTCGCGTCTGCAACCAAAAAAATAGTTACAAACTCATGAGGAAAAGACCTTTACTCCTCTCGACCCGAGTCACTAACATAGAACCTCTTGCTCGAGCAAGTGTGTGAGCAATGAGATTTGCAAATCTTCTAACATACTCCACTTCAACATTAGTGAGGCTATTTGACAAAAAAATACAATCAGAAACAAAAATCCCCAACTTCGATGCCAATTCTTTTTTCCACTTGACCGCTTGTACCACTTGTAAACAATCACTTTCTACTGTCACTTTTTGAATGTTACGTTCCTTTATCCAACTCAACACTTCCTATAGAGCAATGACTTCCAAGATGGCGGAGTTAGATCGTCTCTTCACCGGAATCACATATGCTTCATGAAACGACCCATGGTCATCCCGAACAACGACACTAATAGCCCCCCCTTGTTCGACTCTGCAAAAACCGCTGCATCATTGTTAATCTTTAACCAACTTTGCTTAGGCCTTTTCTACCTATGGACTTGTAAAATAGGTGTTTCGTAAAGTACTTTGGCTCAATGCATGAAATTTTTGCCATTGCTCCAAGCATCCATATGCTGGATGTGAAGAAAAATGAGCAAGGGTTCCCACACATAGGACGTGTGTGGGTAAAGAAGCTAGTCCCTTCACATCGTCGCCCGGATGTGAAGAAAAATGAGCAAGGGTTCCCACACAAAGGACGGGTGTGGGTAAAGAAGCTAGTTCAAAACAAAAACAAAAACAAAAACAAAATCATAGATACGAACACTAGATCTTTTAGGCAAAAATAGAAATAGAAAAGAAAAACAAATACAAAGGGGAGAAAAAATTCGTTTAGGAACATGGAACATAGGAACACTTACGGGGAAGTCAATAGAACTAGTAGATACCATGATTAGAAGGAGAGTCAATATTGCTTGCCTCCAAGAGACAAAACGGGTAGGAGAAAAGAGTAGAGAAATAGGAAGCACAGGGTTTAAATTGTGGTACACTTTGGTATAGATAGAAAATGCAATGGAGTAGGAATTGTGGTGGATAATGATTATAAGGACAAGGTCGTAGAGGTTAAAAGAATGGGGGATAGATTGATTCTAGTTAAATTAATTATTGGAGACGAAAAAATTAACATACTTAGCGCATATGCACCACAAGTAGGATTAAGCGAGAGCATCAAACACAAGTTTTGGGATGATATGGATGGATTTATGCGAGTATACCATTAGATGAAAAGGTTTTTATTGGAGGAGATTTAAATGGGCATGTCGGGGTAAGTAACGATGGGTTTGAGAGAGTTCATGGAGGTTTTGGTTACGGTAATAGAAATGAAGAAGGAGAATCAATTTTAGAATTTGCTTCAGCATATGATCTTGTCTTAGCAAATACTAGTTTTAGGAAGAGGAGTCGCATATAATTACTTTTAGTAGTGGTCATAACAAGAGTCAAATAGATTTTCTTTTAACAAGAAAAATAGATAGAAAACTATGTAGAAACTGCAAAGTAATACCTGGTGAAGCACTTACTACCCAACATAAGTTAGTAATACTTGATATTAAGCTAACAAAACGGAAAAATATGAATAAAAGAGTTAGCGACCCTAGAATAAAGTGGTGGAACCTAAAACATAGTAAACAAGTAGAGTTTAGAGAAAAACTACTAAAGGAAAATGTTTGGAATCTTGACTTAGATGCTAATACAATGTGGCTAGAAATGAGTAGTTGCATAAGGAGGGTGGGATCAAACATATTAGGTATATCTAAGGGCTTGGGACCTACAAAGAAGGAAACATGGTGGTGGAACGAGGATGTCCAACGAGCAATTAAGACTAAAAGAGATATGTATAGGAAAATACCTAAGTGTCAAGATGAAGATGCGTACAATCAATATAGAGAAGCTAGAAAACAAGCTAAAAAAGTAGTTAGTCAAGTTAAAACAAATTTCATGGAAGATTTATATACAAAGTTAGGTAATAGAGATGGCGAAAAATATATATATAGGCTAGCCAAATTAAGAGATAAAAAGAAACAAGACCTAAGTCATGTAAGATGTATTAAGGACGAAAATCAAAATGTTTTAACGCGCGAGGAGGATATTAAGGAGAGATGGAGAAGTTACTTCGATAGTTTATTTAATGATAGCCAAGTTGATGCTATAATAGATGAAAACCCACACCAAGAAAGAAATGTAAACTATACACGCAATATTAGAATTGTAGAAGTTAAAGAGGCATTGAAAAGAATGAAAATAGGGAAAGCATGTGGCCCGAGATGAAATACCCATAGAGGTTTGGAAATGCTTAGGAGAAATCGGATTGACTTGGTTGACAAAGCTTTTCAATAAAATTTTAAAATCAAAACGGATGCCAATGGATTGGAGAAGAAGCACGCTTGTGCCAATCTTCAAAAACAAAGGAGACATTCAAAGTTGCTCAAACTACCGGGGAATTAAACTCATGAGTCACACTATGAAACTGTGGGAGAGGATAATTGACAATAGGCTAAGGAGAGAAACAACAATATCAGAGAACCAATTTGGTTTCATGCCTGGGAGGTCAACTATGGAAGCGATTTTCCTTGTAAGACGATTGTTAGAAAAATATAGAGAAAAGAAAAAAGATCTTCATATGGTATTCGTAGATTTAGAAAAAGCATATGATAGGGTCCCTAGAGATGTTCTTTGGTGGGTTCTAGAAAGAAAAGGAGTGCACGCTAGATACATAGACACTATTAAAGATATGTACGATGGAGTAGTAACGAGCGTAAAGACATTTGGAGGAGCTACAAAAGAATTTCCCATTACGATATGACTACATCAAGGATCGGCTTTAAGCTCATATCTATTTACTTTAGTTATGGATGAATTAACTAGACATATTCAAGAGGATATACCATGGTGTATGCTATTTGCAGATGATATTGTCTTAGTGGATGAAACTAAAGATGGAGTGAATAGGAAATTAGAACTCGGAGAAATACATTAGAATCTAAAGGCTTTAAGTTGAGTAGGACGAAAACTGAATACATGCACTGTGAGTTTGGAAACACTAGACATCGAGATGACGGAGTGGTAAAATTAGGGGAAGTAGAAGTGCCTAGGGTAAACCACTTTAGATACCTAGGTTCAATCATACAAAATGATGGTAACATTGAAAATGATGTCACACATAGAATCCAAGCTGGATGGAAGAAATGGCGGAGTGCAACGGGGGTGATTTGTGATCCCACTAAGTTAAAAGGAAAATTTTATAGGACCGCAATTAGGCCAGCTATACTCTATGGAAGTGAATGTTGGGCAGTAAAGCAACAACAATTACATAAAGTGAATGTAGCAGAAATGAGGATGCTTAGGTGGATGCGTGGTAAAACCCGTAAAGATAGAATAAGAAATATAGAAATTCAAAGACAAGTAGGAGTAGCACCAATTGATACAAAGATTAGGGAAGGGCGGTTGCGATGGTTTGGTCACCTGCAAAGACGGCCTACAAATGCCCCAACTAGAAAACTTGACTCAATAGAAACTGTAGAAATTCGACGAGGTAGGGGTAGACCAAAGTTAACATGGGATGCATTAATTAAGAGAGATTTGAATGGTTTGCAAAGCTCACCATCAATTGCACTGAATCGAGCACAATGGAAAAGTTTGATCCATGTAGCCGACCCCAGTTAATTTGGGACTGAGGCTATGTTGTTGTTGTTGCTCCAAGCATCCATATGCAGTCGCTAGCACCCCATGTGTGTTGCTTTTTTTTTCGAGTTCCATACTATATTATTTCTAGCCTTCCAAATTGACCAACATATTGCCAAGATTAAGCTCTTCTTCTCTAATGTTCTTTTCAATTAAATAGACTTGATGAAATCGCTTCTTACTTTTAGATTTTGGAGGATGTACCTAGCTTAGTTCATGGTTAGTTTTTATGATTTTTGCTAAAAAAAAATTTTTTGTGGACTTCATGTTCGTAGTAAGGTTTCTTAGAAAACCGTAAGAAGTTTAAATGGTAATATAATAATAGTGGACCACATATCATAGACTATGCAGGTGCAAAAGATTAATGAATTTGAGGAAATCCAATTCATTCATTGCTTTGGGAAATTCTATGGAATGTGTAAATTTCTAAATTCTAGAGTTTATCCACAACTTATTTTATTGGTAAGATCATGCTTTCAAAAAATATTCTATACGCCTCATTCTTATAGTTTTAAATGGGCACACCGTTTAGAAGCATCCTGGGATTCCAATACCATTTTAATCAAGGAATGTCACTAAGTAAAGATTAAAATGCTCATAACAATCATTTTCTTGTTAATTGATGAAGCTACAATTGTGAAGCGCAATTGTCCTAGTTGGCATTCCTTGGTTATTTTCTTTGGTTTTAAGCATCCACATTGGAGGAGATTAAAACTTACTTAGCATCCAGTGGGAATGGTCTTGAGGATTTAGTGTTGTGTATTATTTCAAGTAAAATTTCCCTACACGATCATAGTATACAATCGAATCCCGAATTGATTCTTAATGAATTTGCATACTATTTTACTTAGATGAATCACATTGGTGGCAAATATCTAGGAGGGCTGCTATTTCAACTTATTCACTCTCTCTCCCCATCCAACAACAAAGCCTCCAAATTAGTTGGGGTCTACTACATGAATCAAACTCTTCCATTGTGCTCAATTTAGTGTAATCGATGGTGTGCTTTCCAAATCTACCCTTTCTCCCCACCCAATATAAAAATAAAAATAAAATCTTATACCGAAATAACCTGCAAGTCAATGACTACATTATACATATGCAAAACTCATCCAAAAGCTCTTTTCCCACCCAGTCCCCTATCTTCACTCTCGTATTCACGTTTCCGACAATTGTAGTGTTAATTATTTTGTGAAAATTTTGAATATTTTGTCAAACTTTCAGTCATAACTTGTCACCCATAGAATAGACCTTTGCAGATTGATGTCTTGGCCAAACAACGTCGAGATGTCTATGCTTATCTCGGTTGGACAAGGCTGAGACGTGTCTTGAAATCACGACATTGTCCGGCTGAGATACACCTTGTGGTCTCGGTTCAACAGGGCTGAGACTAAGACTAATTACTACAAAGGGTTTTACCTTTTGAGACGCATGCAATAGTACCACTGACATTTAGAAGACATCATAATTGAGGATGCACATTCAATTCTTGTATTGTCAGTCTCTTGTTACAATCCATGGGAAGATTATGCCCTTTGCACCTAGGATTATCATTAATTTATATGTATTTTCATGAACATTCAAGAGATGCTTACATCCTCATTTATCTTCGAAACACTGAAACCCTTATTTCATTCATTCTTCATCCATTCTTAATGAATTCAATTGCACAACTATTGATTTCTACAAATAAAAAATCTTTTTAAGTAAAAATCTAGAATAGAAAACTCAAACACCTCTTCGACACAATGATATTAATTTATAAATACTAAAACAAGATAAAATATAAAAAGCTCAAACTCCGGTAATTAAGACAATTAGATATCACTTTCCACACCAAGTCCTCAATCCTGCAACGTCATTACACAAACAAACTTTTCCGAACAACAAGGGCAAGTGGCAACTGGTGACACTGAGACTGTGTGATGTGACACGAGGGAGGTTGAGAAGTTTAAGGAGGGGGAAGAATTAGTTGTCAGAGTGTTGTTGGATGGGTGGAGTATAAGTAAGGGTTCTTGTAGGGATTTCAATATTGATGTTGGGAGGGTTTATAGGATTTTGAAACTTAATAATTTAAATTAGGCGGGAGAGAGGGTGAACTTTTTTTTTTTTTGATAGGAGGGAGAGTGGGTGAATGGGTTGAAACAAAGCCCTCATATCTAGAGTCTTCTGAAGTTGAAGACTCCAACAGTTTGTATCTGTAGATTCCTTTTGAAAAAACAAAATTTTCCTTCCAAGTCTTTTCTTTCATGGTGTGGGCAATCATTATTCCCTTGCAGGCGTGCAACTTAGTCAATCTGTGTTGAAGTAAACTGTTGGTGGTCCACATATTTAGAAAAATTAATTTATTGCATGCTTTACGGCTAAGCTGTCCAAGAACTTATAATAGAGTTTGAAAGATGAGCATCAATTCAGACTTGAAGTACCATTATCACGTAAATGCATTTCAAACTCTTTTAGGGAGGGCGGAAATGTTTTGGTTTACATGGGAGGTTAGATTGCAAATAATATTGTTAAGAGGTAGCCACTTGCACCCTACCCCCATTCCTCTTTTTGGGCCTACCTTAGACTTCTAGCATTACAAGGCTTATGAGCAATGTTATTAAAGGGTGAGGCGGGCTCTAGGCAGTCTACCTACCAACGTGTCGCGATGCCTAAACCCAAGTTGGTGCCCTGGGGAGTAGAAATTAGAAAATCATTTATTTATAGGACCCTATAAATTATGCGACTTACCAAGAGATCCTAGAAATTACGTGAGTTATCAAAAGGCCCTTCAACAAGAATGTACATACTGTGTACATTTATAGTTTTGCATACACAAACACTTTATATACATATTCCCCCAGATGGAAATTATATGCATAAGAAAGTAAGAATGATAAATATCTATCAAACACATTATCCTGCTCTCGAACAAAAAAAAAAGGAGCAACAAACATTAGGAATCCTCTTCGAAGTCCTCAACGAAAGTGGTGAATTGTAAGAGGAGTGCCACTGGTGATGTTCCAAACCTTGGGTTTTAATAAGAGAAGTGCATTTTATACTGTTTAAGTGTTCTTTTATTTGCTATCTACCCCTTAAAGTCTTTGAATAATTAGTTATAGATTCATCTCCTGCCTAATCAATGGCCTAGTTAGTGATTCCTAAAACTGCCTAAGGTGTGGCATGGGTAGTGCATAGCTGGCTCCTTGAGAATGTTGCTCATTAGTTACTCTGCGCCTAGTACTCACTCACATTTCATAATGAGTTTGGAGAGATATGGTTCAAGGAACACTTGATCTCTTGCATGAAAACCATTGCCAACGTCACGCAGTGGGGCCTCTTGCTTCATTGCTAGTAAAATGATGCTAAATATGGCTGCAACCCATCAACTGATATTACAATTTCCATGATGCTTGAATAATTTAAATTCTTAGCACTAGCTGAATAAGTGTGCAACTGATACATTTTTTCTCATTATATTAGTGGGTGGATATTTTTAGGGTTTTCATTAATGACTTTCAACCCTTTGATTGTTGCAGTAAAACAAGTACCTTCAATAAGGTCTTCCCTCTACCTTGAAATGTTTTAGTATGAGGTTGTTGTTGGGGCACGTGCCCTAGGTCAATCCATTAACTGTCCTTATGAATACTTTTAGTTAATAAAATAGAGGATTTCATTTGCTGTTCATTATAATTAATTTGCATGTTTACATTATAATAAGATCCACGGGTATTTACAGAAATATCCTAAATGTCTCTAGTCGAGTCTTGATTGATGATTATACGTATAGGGATACGAATCAAGATGATCATATGATGATTATACGTATAGGGATACGAATCAAGATATTGATGATGATCATATGATGATTATACGTATAGGGATACGAATCAAGATCACGAGTACTTGTTAGGGAACAAAGTACTGGACCGACCCGCTATGAGAACATCGCATGAATTAAGTCATAGTTGTTTCTCATGATAGGTATATTTTTCAGTCCTCTGACTTGAGATTACCAGAGACTTCAACATCAGGAACACAGTGATTTGACACAATCAAACGTTGTTTTTAACTGGACGATTATAAAGGTCGTGATTGGTTACTGTGTGAGCATTGTGATGAAGTTGTGTAACCGAGATAAAATTTGTCCCTCTCATATAAAGAGAGATATCCAGTGGATCCCTCGATGTGTTAGACTGTTAAAAGGCCTAGTCTAAGTGAATTGATATTGATCAATGTCACTTGGATGTTTTCAGTCTACCTAGAGATCGAGACTAGTACGATTGAACATGTTGGATGACAATTTTATGCCTTATGTTTGATCAAAAGGATATCGTGTGACAAAATGATGTTATATACACTATTGATTAGGTTGTATCGATTTGATATTCGTACAACTTGGGTAGTCATAATGTCTTGCTAGAAGCCGCTTATGACTTGTATACCAAAATGCGTTTTGGTACACCACCAACGTTGTATGAGCCTATTGGGTCGCACACTAAGAATGGTTTTGTGAGATTTTAAGATGGTTTAGAAAAACGAATTTTATATGATAAAATTCATGACAAAAAGGTCCTTGTGGTGTATTACACTTATACTTCTTTAAGTAGGGGTATATGTGTAATTTACTTAACCGTCTATATACAAGGGTTACATAAATAGACGCTTTGAGTTAGAACACATGTATGAAAGATTAAGGGCCGAAACTCTATTTTCGTTTCAGAAACGAATTAGTGGTACGCTCTGGATCGTTTTGAAGAGAAACAAAAAGGTTTGGTATTCTCTCGAAGCTAGCACTTCGAATCTCGGCCGCCGTTCGTGTGCGGACCGCTGGTAGAGGGCGTTCGTCGTTGGCAGCGCCTTAGAGATCGGCCAACCTTCAGAATGGTATATTGCGACTGAGGTATGATTAAGTTTTCATGGTTTAAACGTTTTAAAATGGAATTAGATTCGGATCCCGTTGGGGTTTTTGTCAAAATTGTTTTTGTAATTTCCGCTGCGTATGAACCCCAAAGCTCAACAGTTGTCCCTTCTTTCCTGCACAAACAAGTTCAGCTAAATCAAATTATCCATTTGTTCTATTAATGGAATTTTTCGATTTTCATTCAAATCAGAGAAAATACCATTATCCCTATCAAAACAAGTTACGAAATTAAATAATATATACAGTTTAAACAATGTATTTTCTTAGTTCAAAATGAAACAAAGTTGATTATCATATAGATTTCCTCAACGGTGATCTTTTTCTCTTTACTGTCCTCTGTATTATTTGTTATATGGTCAAAACAAGTGCTGAATCTTCTATCGCAAACATTCTGAACTTTAGCAGTATCTTTGCTTATTTTATTCTGGATATCATGGTTAATATAATTGTAAATCAGAAATGAATCGATGGGGGTCCTGCTGAATTAGATCGGGATTCGAGAGATATGCATAAACCCTACTTAAAAATCTAAGTTTTAATTATGGTAATCATATATCTTCATTACTTTCTTATGCCAGACATATTTCAAAGAATATTTTTAGTATTCTTTAATTAATTTTTAATACTTATGATTCAATATCATTTTCTAATGAAATTTCTATTATTTATTAAAGATTGTGCAAACCCCTTTATTTTGTTTTTCTAAACTAAGTTGGGATTACATTTTTCGGAAAAATAGAACATTAATTTTGGTGAATGTTATGGTTGCTGTGATTTACAAGAAGAGTGATTCAGGGTCGTGATTTGGATCGTTTCGGAGTGAATCATTCAGTTATTTGGTTGAACTTATGGCTTTGATAGATATATTGTATATCAGGCTCAAGGGTTTTGTTGGCAAGGATCATAATTGTCTCTAAATCACGAAAGAAACATTATTTTTTGTTCATTGTATTGTGAGTTTTTTTCCGGTCGCAACATAATAATTATAAATTAATAAATGAACTATGTAAGATCACTTCGGATAGCATAGACAATTATCAACTAATAAATAAACTATGGAATATCACTTTGCATAGCATAGTCCTGAATCATATATCGTATATTGCATATGAGCTAGAAAAATTGCTTCTTTTTTCTTCTTCACGATTAAAACCAATTTGCAAATGAGTACATGTGACTTTGTTTTCTGAAATTAGCTGAAGCAAATTAATGAATTTTGTACAGGTTTGAATACTTTCTGCAAAAGCTCAAGTCTCAGGATTCTAGCAATGGCGAACACTCAGGGAAACATTACAATATGTGATGGTGCTAGAAAGTCTAAAAGTGAACCTGATCATCTTCTTGTCCTTGTTCATGGGATTTTGGCTAGGTATAAGTAAATCTTTTGCTGTTAAAAATTGTTATGATTCATTCCACCGTTATGTACAATGTGTTTAGAAACCTTTTAACACTGTAAAGTATAATGCAACAGCTCTGAGGTACCCAAATGTATAACGCACAAGCTCTCTCTTTCTTTTCCTTTTTCAAATTATCGTCTTGCAGTGTAGATTGAGGAATAATCAGGCTCTTCATAAGCATCCATTTGTGAATGCCAATTGCACTAGTGCTTTTGGGATTGTATGATATTTCGTTTGCTTAGTTCTTTTTACTTAACTTGAAAGTATCATGACTTGTCATGATCTAGATCCTTTGTGTCTAAATAGATCTTGATTGTCTTAATGCGCACAAATTGTGATAATTTCTTGGGATATATGTGGCAAAAATAACTAGAAACAAGAAAATAAGATTTGTTTAGCAGTCATGGATTACTGTGTTCGAATTGAAATAACTCTAGGGACTGGAAAGTTCTTCCAAACTTTCAAATGATGATTGATCAAATAAAATTATATACTTTGATGAAATGCCCTTGTCTCTTGCTTTAGAGTAAGTTAAGCTCAAAGTTCTATTCCCCCTTTTTGACGAGCGTATGATATCTTGTGTTTTTTCTTTGTCAAATCATTTTGGGGTTTATTATTTTTGTTGACAAGAACGCAGGTAACGAGTAATAATCTTTATGCCTTTATTCCTGTTTTCTGTTTTCGATACTGTACTATGTACTCAGTAGTCTTCTGCCCTGCAGCCCTAGCGACTGGACATATGTACAAGCTGAGTTGAAGAAGAGATTGGGAAGCAATTTTCTTATATATGGTATTGCAATGTGCAACATGTAGCATTATTGTTTTAATTGGAGAGCATACTTCGTAAATCTTGTTTTTACTTGGGCAATCCTCATTTTCTTTAAATTGTATATATTTTGGTAATTCAATTTGTCAAGTGGCCTTTTCTACTTTAAGGAACATTTCAGTTTCGTTATACTGTAAGTATGTGACAAACTTGTCATCCTAATTAGAAGATTTTACTATCGTACAGCAAGTTCATCTAATACCTATACCAAAACCTTCAGCGGAATTGATGGAGCGGGGAGACGATTAGCAGATGAAGTGAGCCTTGGCTAAACATGTTGTTTCAAAGTTCATATTTTCTTAAGAAAAAAATTGTTTGAATTCTCTTTTTTCATTTAACTTAACTATTTGTTCTTAAGTGCGTAATGGTTTTATTCAAAATGATTATGTTTGTTTGATACAGGTGAAACAAGTAGTCCGAGAAAGAGAGAGCTTGAAAAGAATTTCTTTCTTGGCACATTCTCTTGGTGGCTTGTTTGCAAGATATGCTGTTGGCGTTCTTCATTCTTCGATATCGTTGAGTAGTAGCCAACCAAATGAACTCCCCGTCTCCTGGAATAGATCTCCAGAAGCTTCTACTTCCTTTTTTGGACGAGGTACAATCGCTGGATTAGAACCAATCAGTTTCATTACTTTGGCAAGTCCACATCTAGGTGTGAGAGGGAAAAGGCAGGTTTGTTTATTATGTAGAATTATGTATAGTTGCTTTCAAACCTGCTTCATTTTGTTTACACTCATTGCTGCTTTCATATGGGTGATCTTGCTGTGTTAATTTAAATTTAGGGATTATATGTTTATTGCCAGCAGTATTTTTTGTGTTTTGAATGAAAATTTGATCAACGTGTTACTGTTGGATTTTGTTTTCCCTTTTTCTTTTTTTCTTGAAAGTATGGCATCTTGATAATATTTGGCAAATGGTTCGAAGAAGCGCAAAAGAGCTTGACAAGTTGAAAGCCAAATAACTTGGTGCAGGAAACCCGTTTTGATCAGTTATCTTTCTATTAGGCCTTGGTAATTTTCATATAGTAAGCGCTCAAACCGAAGTCGGAGTTAAGCTAGATACATAACATTTTACTGAGCACTACTGCTCAAGGTATGATGTTTGAACCTAACCTGCCTATTGATCACAATATATTGGAGGAAGCTGCAATCGCTCTAATGAACTTTTCCAAATAGCTATTAAAATGAGATAGAATCAATTTAGGTGGTCAAGACACGTATATCGAAGACCAGTAGATGCATCAGTTAGGAAAAGCGACTTATATGAAATAAATTTCAATGACATTTAAAGTAGACACCAAAATAATATTCTGATTGAAAGATGTATTAATCGAAATATTATTCCGCAAATGGAACTTATAGGAAGCCTTGAGCAGAAAGGAATTGAGAGATTTGACTTTTGGGTTTAAAGACTCATTTCATCATCAACTTCCGTGCTCATCTTTTAATTGATTTGTAACAATCCTTCTTGATAACTTTTATTTCTTCAGGCGTATGAATAAGTTATGTTCAGGAAGGGGAAACATCTTTTTTTGCTTGGTCACATGAGATCACAATTTTGATTCATATTGACAATATTTCATTTTTATCCAAGTTGATTTGTAGCGTAGAAGTTGGTTATTATGCCTTGAAGACATTTGGTGATTCTGCTAGGTCTTTAACTAACGTTGATTGTCTATTATATCATTGTGATCTATATCAGTTATGATTTTGAAGAATTCTAATAGATCCTTGCTCATGGCGTTCTTAAGTTCAAGATCTCATTATGTTCTCCCAATTTGTGCCATTTTTTTTTTTTATGAATTTGAAGTCTAGGCAACAATACATTTTATTTCACATTAGGGTAATGTTGGCGGTAATTTTCATTAATCTTTTATGGTAATTTTTTGTCGGTAAAATTGTAAAAAAAGACTAACCAAGTAATCCAAATAACTCTTTTAAGTTAAATATGTGGGATGGGTGCTTATGAATAGAGGTTTAGTTCTTCATGTAGAGGAATTTGGTAGTGAACACACGAAAGAGGGAGTTGCCTAACAATTTATCGATAATGAAACGAATATCTACACACTCCGGAGAGGGAAGAATCTAAACCCAGAGATGGAGAACAAACTTTCCTCTCAATCCCTAAATCCCAATTACAATTTCCTGAATGCCTCACTGATGAAGACTGCTTGCTATTTGTACTACCCACCTAATTCCTTTTCTTAGAGCCACATGACTGACACGTACATCTCACACATCCCATGCAATACATCACGCATGCAGAGTACCCTTATCGTTAAGTCCACCTTGTTCAGTATCTGAACTGCCTAGAGAACGAGATTGTCCCATGCTCCTCACATTCTTCCTTCGATATATCCTACTAACAGGTGGGCGCCCTTGGATGCTAACAATACTCCTCCCGTGGACAGCCACCTTGTCCTCGAGGAGTAGTGCTGTAAACGACTTTCGTACTGGTGTACTAATTCCCACGAAGCCTTGGAGGTCGGAAGAGTGGTCCATTTAACCAACACCTGGGGACCAATCGACAAGGAGTGATAAACCAAAACAACTTCTAGTTCAATGGAGCAGTCAAGGGCTCGGGCGAGAAGGAAGGCTGAACATGAGAGACGTAAGAGGCTCCTACCACACGCTTGAGCTGAGATACATGAAAGACAGGATGCACTGAGGGCGACGGAGGAAGTTACAACCTATATGCGACCTTGCTAATACGATCGAGTATTTCGAAAGGCCCTTAGAACTTTGGACTCTGCCTCACGTTGGAGCGACGCACGACAGTGATTTGACAATAGGCTCGCAGCTTTAGATAGACCAAGTCACCTACGACAAAAACATATTCTCGACGTGAAGAAGTTAGGCACAAAGCTCGCAAAGAGCCTGATCGCGAGCTAACAGTAGGGAGTCCAAGTTAGACCGAATAAAGGAAGAAGACATCCCATAACGCAAAAGGGGATGGGGTCACGACCATATACCACCTTGAGAGGAGAGCATTGCAAGGAGGAATGAAATGTTATATTATACAAGTATTCTGCCCAATGGACCCAGTCCGACTGATGGGGGCGTTGCCCAATGAAGAATCATAGGTATTTCTCAAGGCAGCGATTAACGACCTCAGTTTGGCCATCAATCTGTGGGAAATTAGCCGAGCTATGGTTGAGATGTGTTTGGTGAAAGTGAAATAATTCCTTCCAAAACTAGCTCAGAAAAACCTTTGTCCCGGTCGGAGACAATAGTGCGTGGAAACCCATGAAGATGAACGACGACTTTAAGGAACTTGTCCGTAGCTGTCTTGGCATAGAATAAATGCTTAAGAGGAAGGAAATGGGCATACTTGCTAAGGTGGTCCTCCACGACAAGAATGGAATTGAAGCCCTTAGAAGTTGATAATCCTTAAATAAAATCCAGAGAAATATCTTCCCAAATTGCCATGGGAATGGGTAAAGGTTGGAGCAGGCCCGTCGGAGCTAATGTCTTGTAATTGCTTCGTTGGTAGACATCACAAAAGGCCACAAAATCCTTGATGTCGTTATTCATACCCACCCAATATTACTCAACAATGATTCGTTTATAAGTTTTCAAGAAGCCCCCGTGTTCCCCCCCACTGGCTCGGGATGAAACTCAACAAGAATCTTGGGCTTGAGGTTGGAATTGGCAACATGGACCAATCGATTCTGATATAAGAGCTGGTTATGCACAATGGATCGCCCTGGCTTGGCGTTCGCATCCTGGAGCAAGACCTCCCTAATAACTACCAGGAAGGGATTTGGCAAGACCTCAGTGGTGAGTCTCACCTATTCAGTGATAGAGAGAGTCAACCATGGGAATGGCCCAACAACAATGGGAGTGAGTGAGTGAGTGACGCTCAATATTAGGGAATGGCCCAACAACAATGGGATAACGCGATAGAGCATCAACCCTAATGTTCGAAGACCCCAGCTTTTATTAGATGTCGAAGTGAAACCCAAGTAACTTGATAAGCCAACACCACTCCGACGCCACCACTCGTTCCGAACAGAAATTTCAAACTCCTTTGGTCAATTCAAACCAGGAATCTCTTTCTCAAGAGGTTATGTCGCCATTTATGAACAACAAGGACGATGGCCATGAGTTCCCTCTCATAAGCAAACGAGTTCCCTCTCATAAGCAAACTTGGCCCTGGTCCAAGGAGATAGTACTTGACTGAAGAAAGCAGTAGGTCGTTCAAGCTGAGAGAGCACTGCCCCCACTCCTACTCCGATGCATCTATTTCAATGACAAAAGGACCCTCAAAGTCAGGCAAAACAAGAATGGGAACCTCTTTCATCACTTGCTTCATCTGATTAAATCGAAGGTGACCTCCTCATTCCAAGAAAATGAATCCTTGCACAATAAGTGGGTGTTGTGCATCCGAGAGCCTGATTCTAAGCCATAGAACGGTGAGTGCGGTGATCAACCACAATCTTACTATAGACGAGGATTTTGTTGAAGAACACCAATACAAACTGCTAGATCAGCCCCGTGAAAATTGTATTAATCAGTGATTGAAAGGTTGTCGGAGTGTTCGAGAGCCCAAAGGGCATGACCAAGAAATCATAGTGGCCATCGCGTGTTCGAAAAGTTTTTTGCTAAACATCTGCTGGCTTAACCCGAATTTGATGGTACTCCGATCGTAAGTCCAGTTTAGAAAAGAAGCACGCTCCATGGAGTTCATCCAAAAGATCATCAATGTTCTGAATTGGGAAACATTGACGAACAATGGACTTGTTTAGTGCTCGGTAATCTAGGCAGCATCTCCAACTGTCGTCCTTCTTTTTTCACCAACAAAACGGGACTCGAGAAGAGGTTGTTATCCGCTTGATATTGCCTACAGCGAGCATCCCATTAACGATGGTCTCGATCTCAGACTTCTGGATACGGGGGTACCTATATGGGCGAACAGGAACCGACTCAGAACCTTCTTTGAGGATGATTGCATGGCTGCAGTTTCTGGACGGAGGCAACGAGGTTGGGGGTCAAACATGGAATCAAAAGAGGCAAAGATGCCCAATACACATGGTTCAGACACTAGAGAAAGAGGGTCAGAATTAGTTGACGTTATACTTAACATTTCCACCAAAAAACACCCCAAAATAGAGTTAAGGGGATGCTGAATAGACTACCACGAGACCAACACGCAGCAGAGGGATGGATCCCCTTTCATCGAGACCCACTTGCCCTCATAAGTGAAGTACATTGTGAGGTTAAGCGAGTCATCTGTAGCGATCCCAAGCGACATCAGCCATTGCATACCAAGAATTAAGTCGGAGTTGGGCAATGGAATAGGGTAGAAATCAGTCGTCACTGTCAAGCCTTGAAATTGTACTGAGTGAGAACCCTGCGGCAGACCACAAAGCTCGGAATACGAGCACCAACACCAACCAATACCTTGTAGTATGTTGTTGTAAAGACCAACGCCGGGGATATGAGATTATGGGAAGCCCCCACTATCGATCAAAATCACTACATCCATTCCTTCGACTACGCCCTTGACCTTAATGGTACGAGGAGATGGCCTCTTGTCCACGATATGGGCAAAAAGTTCCATTGTAGCCAGCTCTGCCTACTCTCTTGAACTCTTAGACGGCGACCCCGTCGCCTCATCGCCGTCATCGACAAACATGACTTTGAGCTCCCTCTTTTGGCAATGGTGGCCGACAAAACACTTAGTGTCGCAACGATAACATAGGTCGTGCTTGCGGCGGACCTCTGCCTCTGTATTCGTCAGTGCTTGAATTTGGGTGGAGAAACATGAGGTGTCGCAGGCTTGGATGAGGCTGGACTCAAAGAGCTCGAAGACGATGGGCTTGGCTTTGGAAAAGTACCCCCTTGAATTGGGCCCTTAATTAATCCTGGTCCAGAGTCACGTGTCGGACTTGATATTGTGTAGGCAACCCACCTCGTGGCCTTGGGCTCGGGCTTAGAAGCAACACCTTGGGCTTATTAGGCTTTTGGGCCTCCAGGCAAACCGAAGCCAATTGTGTCGCCCTGTTGGTGTTTCCACTCCACCTGCGTCACACGCTCCATAACATCGTGAAGGGTTTGCGGTGGCTTCACCATGACTTCTAGATGGACTCGATATGCCAGGGTTTTAATGAAAACAGCGATGGCATGGGTCTTAGTGACAAGGTTTAAAAAATCGACAAACTTCGTCGAACATCGTCCGAAGTTTGTCGATTTTGGAGTAAGCGAAGCAAATTATGGTTTCAAAAAAAAAAATCGCATAATTTTGCCAATCGTTTCGATGAAATTCGATAAATTCAATCGAATTCAAACAAAAAGTGACAAAAAAAATTGTAAAAATTCGATCGAAACTTACTCTAGTTCGACGAAAAATGTCGATTTTACCTTACGGAGAATCAAAAATAGTTGCATTCGTAACAGCAACTTGGGGAAGGACAACAAATGAAGAGTTTGTGTGCGTGAAACGAAATAGGAGGAGAGGCAGATAGTCGACACGAAGGAGGAAGAGAGGCGGAGAGGCGACGTGAAGGATTAGGGATAGTGAAGCCAAATAATTGCCCAAAAAGTCATGAGCAGGAAGAAGAAGATGATGAGCCGAAAAGAGAGCGAGGAACTCTTCACTTCACGATGACTCCATGAGCGATGACGTGGTTCCTCTCTTTTATGTTTTTGGTTAAGAACATAGTTCCAAAAATGAATATCGTGCTTCATCAGCTCAGTCTAGATATTTTCATTCCATGAATAGTGTTCTGCTACAGATGTCTTAAGTACACATAGATGGTGTAATGTACATCGTACGTGTGTTTGAATATGTAACAAACCCTAACATGCTCCTCATGTGAATCATCAGAGTCTAATGGACTTCTCTCAACAAACTCAATACACTTCACATGGGTTTACATGGCATGGGCTTTAACCCCTATCTAATGGGGTTCTCTAACATTCAATACTCGAACTCTTAAGTTTACCGCACCCTATGATAATATTCATATCATATTTCATTCCTAAATATGTTTACATCTTTTTGACCAAAAATATGTTAACATTTTTTATTTTGAGAAGTATAAATATTTAAATTATAAGAAAAATATTTTAACTAGCTTATAAAATATAAATTTCAATTCAAATTTATAATCTATGTTTCCATTTATGTATTTATATTTTTTTAGAAAAAATTAGTGCATTTTCATGATATATAGATATATAGAATTAGATATAGCTATGGTACTTCAAAAAAAGATATAGCTTTGGAAAAAAATTTCATACAATACAAAACACTAATTAATTTCTCAAGTGTTGCAAATTGCATGTTGTATGTCAAAATAAATGTATTATACAGTTATATTGTACTTCATGGTATTGTTGCTTAATTATTTATATTTATAATATCTTTTATAGATGCATTTGAGTTTCTTAGCATTTGAAATGAAATTACATTAACTTTCGTAGATCGATAAATTTTTGTAAAACTTTTCCTGTCGAAGTTAACTTCGCTGAATTATTTCCGAATTTTGAGTGAACGAAGTTAAGGGCGAAGTCGAAGTTTTGAACCTTGCTCGGTGAGGCCTTCTTGCTGCAAATACAATCTGTCGAACTGCTTCTGGTAGTCCGCCACTGTTGTCTTTTGCCTCAGAAAAAATTGTGGACACAAATTCAATGGATCTGCAGCCATAAAATGACGAATTAGTTGGCCTTTTAGTCCAACTTGTGAATGGCTTTGTTTCATCTAGAGTTAGATTTGAGCTGCACTCACTTAGCAAATCCTCACCCTCTGCATATTCGAAACCTCTGGCATCTCATGAAGCGCAAAATAATGCTTCGCTTGGTTTAGCTAGACGATTAGATCCTTCCCATAGTAGGATGGCATCTTGATCTTTTTGACTTCAGGGCCATATCTGTACAACGCAACGGCCATATCTGGTCGACCACCCATTAGAGACTTTTGCAGAGGGTGTGGATCTGGCAGATCTACATGAGATCGACCACTTCCTTCTTTGCTCCGACTAATATTTGACACAAGAGAGTGATTTTGGTGGTTCTTAGCCAGGATATGGAGCACCAACCCCTGGATCTCATATTGAAGCTTGCCTAATGAGGTCTCTAGTGCCGGTATCCTCTACAACTCGGTCGGGATCTACTTCAGTTGCTCCTAAAGAGACTCAATACAAGATTCCACTTTGGGAGTCATGGATGTGCTCTAATACCAGTGAGAGTGAACTCACCAAAGAGGGGGCCGCCTCACAATTTATTGGTAACCAAACATATATATCTACACACTCCGGAGAGGGAAGAATCTAAACCTAGAGATGGAGAACACACTCTCCTCTCAATCCCTATTACAATTTCCAGAATGCCTCATTAATGAACAATGGTTGGTATTTATACTACCCTCCTAATTAGTAATTCCCTCTCTAAGAGGCACATGAGTCACACGTACAACTCACACATCCCATGCAATACATCACGCACGGAGAGTACCCTTATTGATGGGCTCACCTTGTTCAGTATCTGAACCGCCTAGTTCAGGAAATGATCCAATGCTCCTCACATTCTTCCTTCGGTATACCCTAGTGACAGGTGGGTGCCCTTATGCTATAAGAATTCTTCACTTGATTTCTTCTCTGCTTTTCTCAATTTGTCCTAGAGAAAAAGTGACAAACAAATATTCTTAAAGTGTAGGTTCGATTTGAAAGTTGTTAGTTTTCTTCTCTACGCTTTGCTTCTTTATCTGATAGTTTTCCTCTTATGCTGTGAGTTTTGAGTTTGTGAACTAGTGTTAGTTATTAGTCATTTCTACTTGCCCATCAATTAACCTGTACAGTGTGAGTTTTAATGAGTTTTTTTTTTTAATTATTTAATTATTATTCTGGGATTCCTCTTGTGACTGCTTGGATTAGATAAAGAGTATGTGGGTTGGGTTTATAAACTTAATCGGGAGATGCTCATGTTCACGCAGAGATTTGATGCTTAAGACACAAATTTTACTGATGGAATTTCAATCAAACAAATCTGCATGCTCTATTAGCTAGCCTGGTCTCTAAGATAATCCTTCCTACAACAGTTCCAGATTTCTTGCAGTACTTATTTCTTAGTAGATGGCGGGATTGGGACAACAACAACAACAACATAGCCTCAATCCCAAATTAGTTGGGGTCGGCTACATGGATCAAACTCTTCCATTGTCCTTGATTTAGTGCAATTGATGGTTAGCTTTCCAAACCATTTAAATCCCTCCTAATTAATGTATCCCAAGTTAAATTCGGTCTACCTTACCTCGTCGATTTCTTCAGTTTCTATTGAGTCAAAATTTATTTATTAAGAGTAGCCATGAAATAAAGCCAATCATTATTCATTAAAATTCAAGGAAAGCACCGGTTGATCAAGTCATTTGAAAAATTAGTTTAATTGGCTTTTAAGGCCTTTTGCCTGCCGAAAAAAAAAAAGGTTCAATTTGGCTCCTTCTAGTTACAAATAAAACACTACCGAACTAATTGCTTACCTCTTATTTTAACGCTATTCCACTATTTTATGCTTCTGCACGTGTTCCACAGAGTGTTGACTTTCTACCAGTGATGAAATGAAACATGGACAGCCTTTTGCAAAACTTAATGTTGTTCTCACTTTTGGTTGTCAATTCCCAAACCTTCACAATTGAATTGTAGTTGTGTAATGATACATTCAACGTATTGCCCTTGTGAAAAAAAAAAAGATGGGTCTTTCCTTCTTTGTATAGTGAAATGCAAAAAGATAGGAGTTCCTTCTTATAAAGAAAAAAAAGATAAGAGTTCGATAGTTTTGGTAATGCATTAACCGTCAGGGAAACTAGCGGTGACATGATGCACTGGTAGATATTTTGTGTTTTTATTGGGTAACTGAAAAATGTATATAAAACATGTTGATGGTGCTCTTTGGAAATGCTTGCTTACTTTATTGCTCTTTCTATTTCTTAGTATGCATATGTTGAGTTCAAAGTCTACGAGGAATTTATTGAAGTATAAACTAGGTACTTGAGAAATCTGATTTTCAAAATATTACTCATTGAAGTTTGTTATTTTATTTTATCTTTCAGCTTCCATTACTTCTAGGAGTTCCCATTTTGGAAAAGATTGTTCCCTCAATTGCTCCCATATTTGTCGGTCGAACTGGTCGCCAACTCTTTCTTACAGATGGTGAACCCTCCAAGCCTCCTCTTCTTCTTAGAATGACGTCTGATTGTGAAGAAGGTCAATTTATGTAAGTTGGATTAAACTCTCTTGTTCTAACTTCATAGAGGTGAACTATCTATCGGTAAAATTCTGAAACACTTCATGGCTTCCATTTCTCTTGCAGATCAGCACTTGCTGCTTTTAGGTCTCGTGTTCTTTATGCTAACGTCTCGTATGACCGTATCCTTTGCTATCTCTGATCAACAATTTAGTGAAGCATCTCTTATTCCTTTGGCTCATAAGCATAGAAGTTCTCTTGAGCATTACACAGATATGGTTGGTTGGCGCACATCTTCAATTAGGAGAGAGAGAGAACTCGGAAAGGTGGTCATGAGATTATTGGAACTTTAGGCGGTCAAAACGATGGCTGCCACGTTCTTGTATTGTTTTAAATTTAGTTTTATTCACCTGTGAAATGAATGACAAAGGTGTAACATCAAAGATCCATCAGAATCAAAGCTAAAGTTGGTGGTAAACTAAAAAATAGAATGCTAAAGTTAGTGAACATGTGGACATTAAAGCACTATCGTAGCATCCTCTTGATTCTGACTTCCTGAACTATGAAACTGCAGCCTCCTCGACGATCTTTGGATGGTTACAAACATGTTGTAGATGTGCAATACTGTCCACCTGTATATTCTGACGGACCTCATTTTCCTCCAGAAGCTGCTAAAGCAAAAGAGGAGGCACAAAATTCACCTAGCCTGCAAAATACATTAGAGTATCATGAAATTATGGAAGGTGAGAACGTGTAAATATTTCTCTTGTGCTGTGCAAGTTTCATTAGCTCATAATCTTTTGGTTTGTAATTGTCATCAGAGGAAATGATATGTGGCCTACAAAGGGTAGGATGGAAGAAAGTCGACGTAAGCTTCCATTCAGCATTTTGGCCCTTCTTTGCGCACAATAACATTCATGTAGGTTTCGACTAAGTTTACTTTGTGAACATTTATTTGCCTCTTGTTAACCCTAATATTTTTCCATGAAAATGATGCTTTATGATTCAGGTGAAAAATGAATGGATCCATAATGCTGGTGCTGGAGTGATTGCTCATGTTGCCGACAGCCTTAAGCAGCAGGAGTCTTCCACATTCCTTGCCGCTAGCTTATAGGTTGGATGATGACCTTGCTGCAGCATCATGTCGGAATGTAATGTCATCGCTTTCTTCATTCTCTAGGCCTTCTCAAGTCATTTTCACTGAATAAAGCTCCGTTTTCAAGAATTTCCAAAAAAAAAAAAAAAAAAAAGGCTCTTTTTTCTTCGGAGAATCTCTAGCGTGATGTCCAATCAAGTATCTTGTGATGCAGGCTTGAATTAGTTATAATATAGTCTTTTCTTTTCCTATAGGGATTTTGGATCATATTGTTTTTCTGATTTTGAGTCTAACGAAGATTACATAATATCGCTATGTTTTCGCTTTTCTTCCTTGACACGTGTTGAGCGTGTACAATAAATTTTTCACCTTTATTATACTTTTAAATTTGTAATAGTGGTAAGTAAGATCGTCTCCATAAGGATTGTGTAACTTTCTTTAGTCAAAAAGTGTTTTAGTTTTTGTCGCTAATTACTAATAAATATTCAACTTAAATATTTAGAAAGCAATAAATAAATAAATAAACACACGGATGATAATTAAAGGAATTAAATGTCAATAAATTAATCTAAATACGAATGATAATTAAAAGAATCAATGCAAATAAAAATAATTTAGACTAAAGGTAATTACTAATTTAGTTGTAGTCAATTAATATTGATCATGAAAGATAAAGTTTAAATGATTCAATAAGTAGATTGGCTTTAGCATGCCATCAGTTATCTTTATATTAGTGAAAAATGTTCTAATTTTATTGAATTAGCCCTTTGAATATTATAAGAAATTAACTTTAGGCAAAAAAATTGCATCATGTTCCATGAAAATTTCAAAAAATTAAGCATTATACTTTAGGAAAGCTACTTCAATATTAAACTTAGATCTCAATTTACCTAGGACGTTTAATAGTAATTAAGAAAAGATTAATACAATTAAGAGGAATAATTAATATAATTGTTCATACCTTTCGAAATATTTCCCAACATAACACAATGGTTTAGAAATGCTTGAATATGTCATATACTCCTTTCATCTTGGGACTTTTTCCTTGATTAATACAATTAAGATGAATAATGGCAACATGTCACGAAAATATAAAGTAACACATTTACCATGTCATCGCCATGTCACGACATGGCAACATGTCACAAAATAAAGTCGTGACCCGGGGTCACAAAAGGAAGTCGACCCCGAAAGAAAAACGACGAGATTTTCTTTCTTTCTAACGAAACCCCCAAAACCATTCTCCTGCTCTCTGCCTCACCGCGATCTTCCCCGTGCATCCCTCGCTCCGGTCGTTGACTGCCTTCTCCGGTGTCTTTGCATCTCCGTCTCACCTTGCTTGTGCGTCGCCGAGCTCTCTGCTCTCTGCCTCACCTAGATCTCTGTTTGTGTGTACTGGAGGGACGCCTCCTCCCCTGCCGCCGCCGTCGCCCGCCGTCCGCAAGAACGCCTCCACCGTCCGCTGCTAGAAACCTCGCCGAGCCCTTTTCTCTCCGCTCGCTGCTCTCTGCCGTTGCCTTTACTCAGCGACCCATTGGGTACTCGCGCCGATCACAACTCACCTCCACGCCGGTACATTTTATGTTGGTTAATTTTTTCCACCAAATGTGTTAATTGTTGAATGTAGTCCGCATTGTTCTACTTTGTATGTTCATGTTCCAACATTAGAAGATACGCACTGAAGAAGTTAGGGTACGAAAATGTATACAGTTCGAAATTAGTGACACTGAAACAAACGAAAAGCTTATAAAACCCAAACAAAAGATCTACATTTAATGCATTGAATTAGATAGCTCACTCAGGACAATGTGGACTCCTCACTACCACCAGCTCAACTACCTATATAGACTGGCCTTATTATTGAACTGGATAGCTCACACTGGATAATGCTGACTTTTTACTTCCACGAGCTCAGCTACCACAATTGACGCATTACCATCAGATAACTTGACTAATTGAAATAGTAACACCTCAATCCAAAGAATTTAAGGCATGAAGACACTAATTAAGATGGACAAGGCATAGCTTGCTAGGATAAAATTTAAATTTCTATGATTTTATTTTAGTTGACCAAATGATTTGTGCGTTATGTCTTAAATAGCAAAATCGAAGTTAGGACTATAATCTCTGCAATGACATGCTAGACTTCAAGAAGCAATGACAAAATTTAAATTCCCATGATTTTATTTAAGTTTATTTAGAGATGAAGTTGTATCCTTTTGTAGCTCATTGACAAAGCATAGAAACGACGTTTGTAATCGCACATATTTGCATAACGTAACATCTTGTTTGTCACAAATTTTATCATAACTCAATGAGCATAGAGAACTAAGTGACCACGATTTGTTAGCACATATTAGCTAGGGATATTAGAGAGCATGTCGCCCATTTTCATAGGTACAAAATTTTTCAACACTTAGCTTGGTACATATACCAGCAACAAATTTTGTTAAATACACATTGGAGGGATACGATGGAGCTTGTTAAGTTTACATGTGCGAATTGAGTGTATTAATTATTATCACTTCTATTGATCATGCTTTATATTCTACATATATAGATTCAATAATGGCTGATCGAAGAGTAAGTTTGTTGTGCTATATGAATGGAGACATGGTTGATGGACCATCAGGGATTTCGTACACGAAACCGCCTATTCGACATCTAAGATCGAAGATGGGTTTAGGAGGAACTTTTGAGTTTTATCTGTAATTTATTGGAGATAGACAATGAAAAGATGATATTGAACATGACATATCAATATCCAGCGTACATTGGAAGCGGAACGGCTAACTACGTCCCTGTGCGAATAGATGATGAGTCGAGTCTCAAAGATGCTTGGGAGATTGTGGCGGAATTACCACCACCAAATTGCATGGAGCTTTATATCGATTTACTTCCGAGGCAATCGTATAATAGTTCCAATTGTAATATCGTGTTAGATTCTGGAGCTGGACCTAGCACTTAACCAATTTACGAACATAGTCATTGTGCATCGCCTTTGATGACCACAAATCCCGAAATGGATGAGGATCCTCGTTTCTGTGATGATTTGAATAATAGTGAAGATGGTGGCTATTGCGGTAGTGACGGAGATACTAGTGAAGAGAGTAGCGATGATGATGTAGACGATGAAGGGGTTGATGCTCATCATGTTGATGATGGGATGATTCGATATACATTAAATCGAGTCATAGCCGATGATGTCTCATTATCTTTTCCTCCAATTTCGAACGAAATTGGGAACGATGATTTTTTCGATGAAGAACAGCTGGAATTGATGGTGCGCACGTGGGTGTTGGTGAATTTGTCGTACCTTCATTCGTATTTATGGAATTAAGTAGTGAGGCAATGCAACCCCTCCATGAGAATGCTATTATCCCTTCTAGGTCTTTATGGAATGAGGCATCAGAATTTGAGAAAGGCATGCGGTTCATGTGTAAAGTAGATATCCAACATGCCGTGAAATTGTATAGCATCGAAAGACACATGCGATTTGTGGTGACTCATTCTACACCTAATGTATGGATTGTTCGTTGTAAGAAATATTTAGATGGATGTACTTGGAGGTTGCGGTGTTCGCGAAGAAAATCGCATGGAATGTTTGAGATCAGTAAATATGCAGGACCACATACATGCATCTATGCTAAACTGTAAAAGGATCATGCGCATTTGGACTCCACCGTTATATGTCGTGAAGTAGAAAATGTGGTGAGAAGAGATCCGTCCATCTCAGTTCCAGTGCTTCATCAGATAATCGAAGACAAATTCGGTTATGACGTTCATTATAAGAAAGTTTGGTTGGGGAAGAAGAAAGCTATTGCTAAAGTCTTTGGAGATTGGGACGAATCGTATAAAATGTTGCCGCGGTGGATGGTCGCTCTTCAAGAAAGCAATCCAGGGACACGTGTTGAATGGCGGCATGGCGAGCCTAATGCCAACAATGAGGTTGTATTCAAATGGGTTTTTTGGGCATTTGCACCTTCTATTGCAGGCTTCAGACATTGCAGACCAATGATACAAATTGATGGCACATTCTTGTATGGAAAATACAAACATAAACTCCTAATAGCCACTGTTGTTGATAGTAATAGTCATGTATTTCCTTTAGCATTTGCCATTGTTGATGAGGAAAGTCAAGAACAGCTGGGGATGGTTTATGGCTTGCTTGCGATATCATGTGACTGATAGGGATGGTATATGTGTCATTTCTGATTGACACCCCGGTATATTATTGGCAATGAACAATCCTCAAAATGGATGGACCCGTGAAAGAGCTCAGCACAGATTTTGTCTCCGTCACATATGCAGTAATTTCAACGTGAGGTTCGGGAGCAAAGAATTAAAGGATGTGGTGTACTTAGCTGGTGCACAACATCAACCACGAAAATTTAAGGCAGCCATGACAGAACTTCAAGAAATGAATGCGGAATGTATTGCGTGGTTTAATGACCTTGATCGAGCACAATGGACGAACGCATACGACAAAGGATATCGATACGGATGGATGACTACAAATCTAGCGGGTATTCATTGTGTCTATATTTTGTTACCATATATTTATTTAATGTGTTTGATTTATAACGTTTAGAAGCTAATACATATATGAATATTTTGTCACAAATGTAGAATGCTTTAATGGGGTCCTTAAAGATGCCCGATTTTACCCCATCACCGCTTTAGTGCAACTGACATTCTATCGTGTCATGGAGTACTTTAACAAAAGGCGAGACGAAATAGGTGCAACCCTAGGAAGGGGCGAAATGTACACAAGATACGCATTGAAGAAGTTGTCACATTGGGGAAAGTCAGCTGGAGGGCACAATGTGACATTAGTGAATCGTGAGAATGGTACATTTGAAGTCATCACTGCACCACGTGGCTATCATTTGAGAAAAGGGTCTAACAAGCAAGTGGTGAAATTGGAGGCTCGTAGATGCACTTGTATGAAATGGCAGTGTTTTGGCATTCCATGTTCCCATGTTCAAGCAGTCTGCGCCAGTGTTGCCATAGATCACTGTCAGTACATTGAGTCATACTACAGATTGTCTGTGTATAGTCAATGTTATGCTGCGAATCTCCAACCCATTCCTCACGAAGATTATTGGCCTAGCGCTAGACTTCCACACATGTTGTTGGCTGATCCATCTCGAAAGCGAGTCAAAAAAGGTCGTCCTCAAGCACGACGTTTGCGCACAAAGATGGATTGGAGAGGCAATCAGAAACAACCACGTCATATGCAACGAGAGAAGGAATGGAGAGAAACCCCAACAACGCTGCGATGTAGTATGTGTAAGCAGGATGGACACAATAGACGCACTTGCTCTCGTCGCCAGCAACACCAACCGCCTAGTGCTTCATAGTGTTAGGCTCATTCAAGTCAATTGTCCCTACATTAGTCAATAATGGAGTGATGATGTTATCGGACACTTTGTCACTTTGTATCATATTTTGCTTTTTTTCTACTTCTTTTGTCTCTTATTCTTTAAGGATTAGTTTTGTGTAGATGTTTATCAGTTGCGGGCCCTTTAAGAAAATTGTTACTACTTATAAGCCACATATAGACCATGAAAAAATGTCATCTTCTCAAAGATCACCCTCATAGTGAACATAATTAATTGGACACAACTGAATTTGCAACATTAATCACTTCAGGACTAAGGTAATAAGCTGAACTGGATTGGACTTAGATAATAAGCTGAACTAGATTGGACTTAGATGAATGTTTCATGCAATCCAATTGTTTGGATGCATTTCTTGTTGTTGAGTTTGAAGACCAAATTCAGATTAACAAGTATGAATTCACTTTACTAAAGAGACTTCTGACGCTCTCCTCACCTTGGGGACTTGAAAACAAAAAGAATTCCATGCAAGTAGGCCCTGAACACAGAGTTAAAAAGTAAAAGAGATAAAAAAAAATCCTCATATGCTTCCAAATGCTTTAATTTCATTTCACATTAAGCAGTTGTTGAGCCTTCATTTTCCTTGTCACGAGAAATTTCTTAAGAAGAAGACTTGAGTCTTGACTTAGCTAGCTAGTTTACTAGAGTAAATAATGTTATATTTACATTTGATTACTAAATTGAACAAAGCGATAAAATCTTGAGTGGCGATTTTTAGATCAACAATATTGGGCGACATACATAAGATATGTTACATACATTTGGTACCCTATAAATCATAGTCCAATAAACTTAAAGTTGGTATTATATTATTATTATTATTATTATTATTATTATTATTATTATTATTATTATTATTATTATTATTATTATTATTATTATTATTATTATTATTATTATTATTATTATTATTATTATTATTATTATTATTATTATTATTATTATTATTATTATTATTATTATTATTATTATGATAACCAAGTGGATGCTAAAGAGAAATGGTTATTATATATGAAAAAAGAAAGTGGGAAACACCATAGTTAGTAGTTACATATACAATTCTAGTTGTCTCTGCTTTTGCTTTTGTCAATTAATTAAGAAACCATCTTTAGAAAAAAGTAGAGAATCCTTGAAGAAGTAGACCCTACATTGCCTGCAATTAGCTATTGAATTCATGACACAAACTTTCTCCGTCACATTTCTTATTCTTTAAGGATTAGAAATGTGTAGATGTTTATCAGTTGTGGGCCCTTTTGGATTCTCAATATGATTCATTATTTGCATGAGTCTCAGCTGTTCTTACAATGACGAGATCTTAACAGGCATTTCAATGATTTAGATGGAGAACACATATCTAACTAAAGTGGTTGTGACTTTACTTTATGTGCCAAAATTGACCCATGCATTTTAAAGTTAAGAAAATTGTTACTACTTATAAGCCACATATAGACCATGAAAAAACGTCATCTTCTCAAATCCTTTATTTTTATATACCACTCTTGTTTTAAATTTCTTTAACAAAATTTTGATTGATATTGATTGAAGTAACATATATTGGACATTCTGAAAAAAAACATTGTACATGATGTTGCAAGCATATATGCTCCATTGATAAAGCAAAGATATATGCCTTTTGGAAATTTGTTACGTGCACACTACAAAAGTGGTGACAAGAAAGTTATAAATGGATCCAAACAGGTTTATTTACTTAATTAGTTAGTTTACATATTGATTATGAACTAATATTTATTATTGTAGGCTTGTGAGTTGGTATCAATGTGGCTGCTTTATTTTAATTCTTTCAAGGATTTCTACTAATCGAATGCATGCTTTAACAATGTTTCATTGCATATTTGCATATTGTTTCTTGAATGGAATGTATCGCCACTTGTATTGTTTCTTCATTGGTTTATGGAATTAATGACGAAATTGCAAATGATTTGGGGTTCAAGCGCGATATGGATCCTGGCCCTATAGATGATTCGATGTTGACTTTGCAAGCTGTACATAGATCTACTCGCGTTTGGAATGGACCGGTAGTACTTCTTTTCGCCTGTTTCTCTAATTTTATAGTTGCGTAGCTACATTATAACTAACGTAACTTAAATTTCATTTTCCATAGGAGCCTGGTATATTGACTATCAGGCGTAATTCAGCTGCACTTCATCGGATGGTCCCACTGGATGAACGCATAGTTGGGCATCTTCAGGAAGCTGGTTTTTATTGTACGGCGCGAATAGGCTTCATATCAATTGATTGGCATCTCATAACTGCCCTTGTAGAGAGGTGGAGGCCAGAAACTCACACATTTCATTTCCCCGTTGGCGAGATGACTATAACCCTCCAAGATGTACAAATCATCTTGGGGTTGCCTGTCGATGGATTACCAATCACTGGTCGCGTCGAGCAAGATTACGAGGCCTTATGCTTGACACAACCGGGATTCCCATTCCCCGAAAATAACATGACTGGAGGGCGAATCCAAATTCGCCAACTTTCAAGATGGTTTCCAAACCTCCCAAACAATGCTAATGAGGTGGAAGTGCAACGCTATGCGAGAGCATACATCCTACAACTTCTAGGAGGAACGTTATTTGCAAACAAGTCTAACAACCTCGTTCACATCACATATTTGCAATTTTTGGAGGATTTCAAGCCAGCAGGACAGTACAGTTGGGGTAGTGCAACTCTGGCTCACCTATATAGACAATTATGTCTTGCATCCGACATTGATGGAGCAGAGATTGCAGGTCCGGTCATCTTATTGCAATTATGGGCATGGGATAGGTTGTCGTTTCTTGCACCAATAATGGAAAGCGTTCTTCGAGACGACATCATACAAAACGAAGAATTATTTCCACCTCCTCCATTTGGTCATATGTAATTAGTATTTTCTCACCTAATAATTTCAATTTCTTCTTATTTATCTACATGTGTCGTCATGCATACTTTGTGTTATTTGTTTCATTTGTAAAGGTGGAGACATGTGTTAGAGACCACGGGAACATCAATGCATGTGCTGACAAAGTACAGAGAAATGATTGACATGCAAGCACCCGATGAAGTAAGACATATACATAATTATTTTTTCCACCTAGTGCTTATGTCAACATCATCTCGCCAAATGCGTATTTATTCATTTCAAGTTATTTTTAATGACTACAGGTAATATGGGAACCGTATCCTGAAACAGTGATAGGGGACCTGCCTGCGTACTATAGCAAGTGGTCGTGCTATTTGGTGAACGAGGGCACCTTTGCTTTTCTTCTGTGTTGTCGAAATGTATAATCCCGATAGAGTCATGCGACAATTCGGTTTGAGACAAAGGATTCCACCTTTACAAAGCACAAGCATTCAACTACATAAGATTGACTTGAGAGGGAAGACGGATAAGGATTGGAGCGCAGAACATAGTGCTTATGTCCGCATGTGGAACGAACGTGCCTCCAATATTGCAACTGATGAAATATTAGAGGAGCCAATGGACTTTTACAACCCGTATATGCTATGGTATCGTCGCATTACACGACGATTCATGTCTCGTCGTGGAGCTATTGCTGAGGCATTGGTAAGTTCATTTTTATTTATTTCAGTCATGAAGTCTTTCAAATAGTTGTTCTCATTTTACTTTCGCATACAAATTCTTTTCTTATTTTATATGTAGGCACATGGAATGACATCAATTCATCAGTTGACATTGGGTGATGATGTCTCCATTGCACGTATTAGAGATGTAGCGGCATCGACTTTGTCTGCAGTACACGCAGATTATCGGATGCATAATATGCCCAGTTCATTTCAAGCTTCTCATCATTCTTCTCATGCTGATACACGTTCGAGGCATGACACTCCATTGTATACTCCTTCAGTACCTCTCAACGAGTTTGAGACTCCGCATACTCCATCGGTTCCTCCCAACATGGCATTCGAGGCTACTAAAGCCTTTCCATTTGACATGGCACCTACATCTTCGCGCCATTTTAATACAAGTCCAATAATGATGAATTTCTCTGGGAGTACAAGTACTCATGATGGTGAAATGCGTGATATCGAAGGCAATCAAATAGAAGATGCTCAAAATCCTGCTCCAGTGCATTCGAATGTCCCATTAGCTTTAAACCGTAATGTCCGAGTCGTGAAGAGAACACGTTGTGGGACTGGAAGTCATTATTTGGGGTCAGACTAGGACTTGTCCTTAGCTTATGAGACATTTTTTGTTTTCCCTTTTTTATGTATTTTGTACTTCATTTCTTTCATTCTACTTGTTTTTGAGAGATTTTCTGTATTCTTATAGTGAGACATTTAAAATATATGTTGAGATTGAACAAAGAGTGAGTTCTTTTTATGTGCATTGTGGCATGATTCAAGGCGTATTTGACGAGACACGAGGGAGGGAATATGACTCGTGGCTCATTTGTTGTCTTAGGGGATGACTTTGAATTCTCGGCTCATTTTCTATCATTCACGGTCTCAACTTCGATTCCTCGATGTGGCAAATTCGTTTGGGCCATTGAAGCAGTGAATTCTTGGCCGATGAGCACTAAATCCTCATGGGATTAGTGAGGATACTTAGACCTACAATGTAACTTATCATATAATTGTCATCGCTTTCACAAACAATACATAAGTCCATTATTGAAGTGTAAGTTTTATCACATATATAGTTGCATCACATTTTGGTCGTGACTTGCAGCACATCACATATATAGTTGCAGCACATCACATATATAGTCTTCGCCGCCAAATGAAAAAAAAATAAAAAATTCAGCAGGAATCGTGTCTGCATTCACATATATAGTCTTCGCTGCCAAAATGAAAAAAAAAAAAAACCAGCAGGAAGTCGTGACTTCAAGTCACGTTTTCCAGTGACCACACCACACCTTTGAGGTGGCGCGTGATGTGGCGGTGACGTGGCGACAAATGTGTTAGTTTTGAAAATATTTTTGTGGGTGTGTTGGGTAGATAATTTTTATCCCTAAATGTAATAATCAAGCGAAAACTCCCTTTCTTTGCCAAGTTCGCATAGACAAATCACTTCACCAATCACACATTGCCACATCATCACACGTCTAACCACATTATGCTACTTCATCACGCCACATCAACCTCTACCACGCCATCATCATACCATATCAGCCATGTGATCGCCGCTTCATTGCCTTGAGATCCATGCAACACATTTTTGATATAAAGCTAACATAGGACAGTAATATATGGATTTCACATCGTTTTCGTCCCGATTTCAATTATACACCTTATAAAATTGAAATAGACAAATATAAGTTATTAAGATTGTATTTTAGGGACTGTACCTTATAAAACACATTAAAATGTATTATAAAATGTGTATAATATATGACTTATCACTCTTCATCTAATATACCGATAGTCGATTTTGTGCATGCACGAAGTGCGGCATGCCATAACCTGGTATGAAATAAGGTAGTTTTGTTCATGACACAAACTTGATTTTCTTTATATTAAGATAGGGTCAAAACAATTTTTTTGGACTCGAGTTTTAGATGGGAGCGGTTTACGTACAATCCACTATTTTAAAATGAGTATAATTGTTACTGTATTTTTCAATTTTTCCATTTGCATCTCTTCTCAAAAAAACAAGAGTTGCGCTGAAGGCACCACAACTCTCCATAAGGGTAGGCTAATTTTGAGTGCACCATTCTTTCAAATTGCTCAATTTGAAGGCACCCTAGCTTTGTTTTTTACCAAAATACCCAAACTACCTTTTCGCACCAACCTTCGCACCTTGCAATGACTTTAAATATTTTAATTGGGAATGATGATGTGTAATGTCTATTTATAGTACTATGTACAAATAACTTAAATTTTATTGTTGAATTTGTGAAAGAAGACATCCTCGAGATATGTGCATGCATGGGTATTTGAGTAGTTCAAGACATTGGTGGGAACTTAAGTAATTTTGATTAGGATTAACTTAGTTCATGACTTAAGAATTTAAGTAATTTAAATACCTAAGTTAAATTAATCAAGTAGTGAATTGATATGCCTAAGATCAATGTGATTTTTATTAGCATTGAGATTAGCCTCGAGATGAGAGCATAAAATTCATACAAAGGAAGATTGAGGGTTCTTGAGCTGGGTGTGTTAGAAAATTTGTGGCCTCACATTAAAGGGATTTGTCTGCTAATTATAGAACAAAAAACTTGGAGAGAATGAAAACCACACCAAATGAGATGGGGTGCAGTATACTTGATGCATAAGCCACTTACGTTCTTTTCTTTGTATATTGAGAGAAAAGAGAGGGAAGAAGGCAATGATGGAGATGTTAGGGAAATAGACAATTTGATGAAAACTTGGAAGCTTGTGGGATTGAGTTCAAGGGACAAAGATTGAGCTTGCTAAGGGCATTGAAGCAAGACTCAAGTTTGGAGAATCATCATCCAAGCCTAGGTGAGCTCATCTCCTAAAAGTCTATTTATCCATGTTTCACTTTGTTAGATCTCTATGCTATTAGGTTATCGGGACATAATGGGGTTAAATCAACCCCTTATTTTTTAAGTTTCCATGGTTGAAACCCAAGTTACTATTGTTGTGGTGGTTGTTATAGTTGATTTTGTTGTTGTCGTTGTGTTGTTATGTGGCTGTAAGTAGGGGTGGGCAAACCATGGTTTGGTGGTGAAAACCATTAAACCGCTACCAAACCGAGGGTTCACGGTTTGACCATTTTGCAAACCACCACCAAATCGCAAACCCTCAAAACTGCAACCAAATCTATCGCGGTTTTCACTATTTGGTTGATTTGGTTTTATGATTTTATTGCGAAACATTTTCAACAAAAAAGTCACATTCTATACAAGTCTATTAAGCCTATAGTTATGTGTTAGTTAGCTAGTATTTTACGTGATTTTAGACTCTAACTCTCTACTTTATAGTGAAAAACTCACTTTTGTTTTTGAGACTCGATATGCGAATATGGTGTGAAACCGAGATTGTGCAATGATCAAGAAAGAAAGACTGGTATTGGCAAAGCCTTGGTGAAGCCCATTTTGACCAGCTTCAGTTTCTCGAGCATAATTTCTTCATTTAAAATCCAAATGACTTGTTGTTTCTTCCATTAGAAGGTACACTAAGAGCTAAACATTTTCACGTTTCACAAGCGAAGTTAGATTCATCCTCTAAGTACCTCAAAATCGTGTTGCAAATTGAAGTAGGTTTCTGTGCTGCCGCCGCTGCTGTTCATTAATCAAAATACGTGTCACGGCGCCAAAACAAGCATAGAGCATTCAGAAACGCGATGTGGCTGACGCTGTGACTTCATAAGGGTGGCGCCTCTCACATCACCGTTCACATTTTCTAGGTTTTCTTGGATTTTTCGAATCTTTTTAGTTGAGAACAAACTTTAGGGGTTTCATAGAAATAGGAACTTTCGTTTCTTAGTTCCTTTATCCTATGTTTACGAAATAAAATCAAGAATTTAAGGTTTTCCATCATCATGTTCGGCTAGTCTCAATTAATCTAGAATGGAAGTGGATCAAACGAGTCTTTTGGCATTAAACTTATGTAAGATTTAATTCAATTCAATTCAATTGCTTTTCTTTGATTTTTTATTCTCTTTGGCATTGCATGGGATAAACCTTGATTTATTTCTAGTGAGTCGTATGCATCCGTACTTGTGCAAGAAGACCAGTCCGATTCTTTATGGATTTAGGCTAAATCGAACACACTAACGATCTTATTGTCTAGGTTTAGTGTTTTCACAAAACTCATTACGTTTATCGCATTAAACCTAAAGGTTACACGTTTGACAAGAGGAGTAGTCAACTGTCGTACCTTGGCTATCGATTACAAGAAAACAAGGAAGCAGGTGCGTACTTGGTTCTATAGCTACTTTAGGATACCTTTGAGTAGCATGCTTTACATAGAACGACGACCATAAAATTGAACATGCCCGTTGAGGAAGTTTAAGATATCGATGGTCTAGGTTACTCTTCTTGATTGATTTCTTTACAAAGTGATTTAATTCTTGTAACGACCTGAATAATCTAACTCGTACCACATGTCGAGTACAGAACTATGACGTGGCCCTAACTTGACATGGCGAGTGTTTTCAACCCTCGAGAGTCAACACCGAGGTATGTTATTTGTGTTTGGTATGTGTAGTACCTACCTAATAGTAAATAATGTCAATTTTATAACTTAATTAGTGGTTTGATTTTGTCAAAAATGCGAGTAAGGACCCTCGAGACGTGCGATTGCGTTGAGTAGTTGGGTTAAGCAAGGGTTCGATCAAAACATGAGGTTCTAATTATATATAAACAAACTATGGACTAAACTATCGAATTGATAAATGCCCCTATAGTATTAAAATTATGCTAAGTTAAAGAGAATGAGCCTAAGTTAGGGGCTTTTATAAATAGATTGAAATTTTGGAAGGACTCAATTAAGTATATGTATACATATATGTGTGACTAAGTTGTAGAGAAATAAATAATGATCTAAACCATACACATACCATACATTTACACTTACATATACAAATGCATATAAGTATACATGTGTATCCATATGTATAAGGGATGTATATACATAACAAGAAAACATGTATGTAGACTTGTTAGTGGAAAACAAGCCCATGCACAGCCAAAATCATGACCATGGATGAGTCTAGAATCTTGAGTTAATAAGAGATTAGAAGAGAATCCTATGCTCATGACTTAACTCACTAGGAGTATAAGTAAAACCCTTAGCTGAATTTTGGTATTTTAATTGACAAGACAACGACCATTTTGTTTGAATAAGTTGAGAGAGAGGAGAGCGCATGAAGGAATCAAAGGGGCTGTTGGAGATTTTGGTAAATTTGAGAGAAGTTAATTACATTCAAAGACATTGAAGCTAAGAGAAACAACATTCTTCAAGAACCAACCCTAAGTGAGTAAGTTCTAGTGTTTCAAAATTTAAATTAGGGCTTTTGAGGGTTTGTGATGAAATTCAAAGTTTGTAATGTGAATTATAGCTTCGATGCAAGCCATTCTACTCTAATTTTATGAATTTTATTGGGATTTCATGGGGTTTTTAGTTTAGAAACAAAAAGTTGTATTCTTGTTTATGCATGTTTGGGAATTGAGTTTTTATGATGAATGGTTGTGAAAATGTGTTGAATGCATGTTGTTGTTGTTGATGATATTGATGTGGTGAATGCCTTTCTTGGGATATTTTTGCAATGGAGATGGCCTAGGTTGAAGTTGGGGTCAAAAATGTCGAATCTTGACTGTAGAAATGCAGTCTACAGCGCAGCGCATTATCCTTCTTGGATAACGCGCTATTCATTATGCATACATAATAGATTGACCTGTCTTCGTAAAACGACCATAACTTTCTCATTTTAAGTCGGATTTTGACGCTCATCATATCATTGAAAAGATAAGACAGAGAAGAACAACCTAGGATCATAAGATTTTAAAAATGAAGTCATTTAATTTGTCAAAAATGGCTTGAAAGTTAGATTTAGTCCGCGGGGATAGTCTTTTTGTAACGTTTTGAGTTGATTTTGGGTGTTCGACATTTTGAAGCCTTCCAGACATCGAATTTAGCTCACCTTTTTCAGATTTATGTTTTCATTATAAAGAAGTTTTCCATCAATTTTCACGCCATTCCGACTTGTCTAATCGGGTTTTTCGACTAAGTTTTTGAATCATATTTCTATTGAACTTAAAATGAGCTAAATCTTGAACATGGTCATTCCTAGGGCCGACAACCTCAGAACCCAACCAAAATGTCCATATCAAAATTTTATATAATGAAATAAGTGCCTAGCGATTTTCAAGACGTTCAGAGCGTTTTAACCCACTTATCTAAATGCCTATTGATTTGACTAAGTTAAGTTTTTTCAAACAAGTTCATATTGGACTGAGTTTTTGTAAATGGAGTATCAAATCACATAAAGGATTTCTAAATAAGTTTAATTGTTATTTTCTTTAATAAACACTGGAGTTGGAACTCGAAACCCTTTGGGATTGATTTCAGGTATATTCAAGTCCACTTTTAATAAGTAAAAGTTGAGAATAATGGAAACTAAATTACAACGAGGACTTGTATTAACATAGAACTTGTGTTTGAATAAGTCCATAAGACTGAGGCTTAAAAGCCATTTAATCAACTTTATGTTGGGTGTTTTATCGCCAAATCAAAACCAATAATGCCAGATAAGTGACACATGTCATTTCCGGATTGTTCAAGGATATACTTAAGCTAACAAGAATCATTTTAAGACTCCACTACTTAGGACAAAATACTAGAAAATCAATTATAGACTAATGTGAATGCATAGATAGGAAATGAATGAACAAGACTTGAACATACTTAAAACTTATCTAAAATTGATGTCATGGACTTAGCAAGCTAGAGTCGGACATTGGGGGATTAGTTTAGGGACGTGTTAGAGTTGCGAGAGCGTGGTAGCACGATCCGAGGTAAGTAAATCTAGCTAGGAAATGCTTAGTAGTGCATTGAGTTTATATTTTCTTGTAATTGAACTGAGTACCCTTTTTGGAATTCCCATTCTGTATGAGTGTTCAAGCGCCAAGAGAGTCTAGTGTCTTTGTTAGGAGTGGTTGTCGGCTAGCTATTGGAGCCATGACCTTGATGCGTTAAATTGGTTGATTGTTGATCGGGATGAGAGCTCTTATCCAAGGTACCGTATATATCTCTCATTCGTGAGGGTCTAGGTACAACAGGCATTGCTATGTCCTAGGACCCGAATCTGCTTGGCGTTGCCACGACTCAATGACTCCGACCCTGTGGCACCTCCACTCAGTGGTCAGGACTACTTGGGCGCCTCTCTTTATTGCTTCTTATTGACACTCATTTGACATCATTACCTTTATTTTATAGTCATATTATTATTCACGCAATCTTTTAGCCCTTTTTCTATTAGCATGAACTAGACTGCTTTATTTTTAATGTTGAAATATTGTTTATATCCTATTGGCTTTTACTTACTGGACTCTTCATTCTTGTGTTTGAGTGAATGCAGATCTGCAGTCAAGAAAGGGAAAGGTGCCGATATTAGGTGATCTACTCTAAGGACATAGGAATGGCCCTCCCTTACTCATTTTTTGTAGGTTTTTGACTGCTTGTATTACATATATATGATGTTTTATCACTCTTAGGGTGCTTTATGGGTTTTGAGAGACTTATATGACTTGTATATAACTTTTACATATATTTTAGACTTATCACTTGATATACAGGTTTAATACACATATACAAGGTTCCACATATAGGTTGTTTGAGTCATTTACCATATTGTTGAGTTATTTTATTAATATGGCTTCCACAATTTTGTAAAACTTACAAAATACTATTAACTCAACTTAGGATTTTCAATTAACTGAAAATGATTGATTGAAAGGCCAACTAAGCCTGCATTGACCTTGCCAGGCAGACTCAGGGGTCCAGTGGCCTTAGGCCGGGTAGGACCCAGTTTGTAGGGAACTGGGCCCGTCACAATTCCCTATTTTAGTGAACTCTTGAAAACAAAATTTTCAAATCCCTGATTTACTTTCTTGTTTGCTAGCTTAAGTTGGAAACCTTAGTCTTCGTGGATCAACCTCGTGCTTGCAACTACTACAGTCTTTGTAGTACTTGGTAATCTCTTCAGGATTATATTTCGACGTATTCGACACACATCAAATGTTGGTGCTGTTGCCAGAGACCAATTCCTTTTTGACTTAGGTTTGTCCTTTTCCTTTTTATGCATTTACGTTTATGCCCAAAAATCTTCGGAGATCGAAGTCTACCAGATCTCTACTCCTTTTTGATCTGGAGATTGAAAATACTTGCCTTCGTAACTCGAAAGAAATAAAGTAGAGGAAACAATCCTCAAGGGTTCAACTAAACGACGATCAATCCTCTCCAATGGCTGGCCAAGATGTACTTCGACCACTTGAGAGGCAGAAGAAACACCAAGTTGTTCTTGCCCAATAGTTTGAAGCGCCTAAAGTGCCACAAGAACCAGTGGCACCACAAAATCCTGTAGTACCTAAGTTCCAGCCACTCAATTAAAAAATAGTTGATCCCATTCCATAAAGGCCACGAGCTAAACTTTGAGCACAACCTTAGACCGATCATTACATTACTATAGGGATGGAGAATGATGAGATACAGGATATCCTAACTTGTCAACCACACTGGATCGTATTCTCAACTCAAAGGGGTAATTTCGAGCTCAAATACGATTTTATAAACCTTCTCCCCATCTTCCATGGAATGGATCGTGAGATCTAGTGACCTTCATGAAATATTTCCGCTCAAAGTGTAGGACAATGATTCCCCATAGGTCGATGAAGATGAAGTCGAACTTTCTGCTTTAATTTTCTGCCTTAAGGATAAATCCTAAGATTGACTCTTCTACCTTCCCACTATTTCCATCACAAATTGGAATGATATGATTTCTACATTCGTAAAAGAATTCTTCCTTGAATTTAGATCTTCCTAAATCACTAAGGAGATATGCAGTGTCAAAACTAATCGGGACAAATCCTTTAGCAATTATTGGGGCCGTTACAAACGCTTACTTGCGAAGTGTCCCCAACATAGCCAAAGTCACATCTCTCTTGTTCGTTTCTTCTATACAGTACTTATATCCCATGAGAAATGTATGATTGACAATGCTTGCGGAGGCGATTATAGATGTAAGACAACTCAAAAGTTGTTTGATTTGTATGAGTCTGTAGCAAGTCAATCATGTCAGTATATTGACGATGATGAAGATGGACCTTCATGAAATCTTTTCATTGGAGTAGGATCAAATCAAACCAATAGCAAGCTTGATAAACTCACTGATCTCATGAAGCGATTCCTTAACTTCGAAAAAGCTCAAGTTAAAGCTTGTGGTTTATGCTAAGCCACTGACCGCTCCACTGACTCTTGTCCCACCTTGTTTGAGAATGAACAAGCGAACACTATAGGAAGCAAATTCTAAGGACCATCTTGGAATCAATAGGGCAACAAATTCAATAAAACTTATAATCAAGTGTCATCCATTCTTAAACACTTGTCAAGGCTTCGATCACATCAATATAGACCTGCCTCTACAGAATGTATTGTATTATCTTAGTAAGACAAGTTGAGTAATGGTTACTCTATTGTTTGAAATAGTTAGACTTGATAAAGCTATCAAAATGGTTTTAGGCATTAGGCATAATGCATAATGCATAAGTTGAGATAAAACATGCTAAGACAAAAGATATCATAATCTCGTAAAAAAAAACTAAGAGTTACATATGATGTAATTGGTAATAGGTACTTACCTAAATAACCTAGTTAAAGTGTCATGCCTTAGCTGTTTGGAATTAGGTGAAACATGAATTTTAGTCCCTTAAATTAACATAGTGTTCTTAGAAGGATTGTTAATTTATTGAGAGTCAGTTCCTCTATACTAAAATGAACTTTTGCGTAATCTTTGTTGTAGATATATTGCATCTTCAAATCACACTAATCCTTTATCACCGTGATCCATTTTTGAGAAGGATAAGTTTTCTGGGACAAACTTTCTTGATTGGTTCAGAAACTTGAGAATTGCTCTTAAGCATGAACATAAGTTGTATGTCCTGGATGACCCTATTCCCGAAGAACCACCAGTCAATGCTTTAAGATATGTGAAAGATGCACATACTAAGCATGTAAGCGACTCAACTAATGTTGCATGCATTATGTTGGCAACCATGGTTCCTGAACTTCAGAAGGACATGGAACACATGGAAGCTTATGACATGACTACAATGCTAAAGGAAATGTTCAAACAACAAGTTAGGTAAGAAAGGTTTAAGACAGTAAAAAATCTTCATTCTTGTAGAATAGCTAAGGGTGCGCCAGTTAGTCCACATGTCTTAAAAATGAAGGGCTATATTGACAATTTTGATAGACTTGGATTTTCGTAAGCCAAGAGTTGGCTGCAGATTTGATATTGAATTCATTGTCTAATTGTTATTCACAATTTGTGATGAAATATAACATGAATAACATGGAGAAATCTATCTCAGAGTTGCATTTGATACTTAAGATTGCTGAGCAGAATGTTAAGAAACCCTCTGCTAATGTGTTGATGTTTCAGAAAGGAAATGCTCTGAAAAAGAAGTGCAAAAGCAAGGCTAAAGTTGCCAAGGCTGTTGTAACTGTCACAAAGCCTGTGGAACAAGTCAAGCCCAAAGCTGATTCTACTTCACAGTCGCAGAAGAAAAATGAAAATAAGGAGAATTTAATTTTTTCCATGGACCTGGGCATTGGTTCAGAAATTGCAAGCTCTAGCTTGAAGATCTAAAAAAAAGAGTAGCTGACTACTGTTTTAGGTATTTGCATTATTGAAGTTAAATTATCTACTAGTGATTCCTAGGTATTGGATACTGGATGTGGATCTAACATTTGTACTAATATGCAAGGTCTCACCAGAAAACTAAAAAAAAAAAGTCATCCTACAAGTTGAAAATGGAGGAAAGGTAACGGTGTTAGCTGTAGGATGCTTTAAGTTACTTTTATCCACTTGACTTGCTTTAGTCTCAAATAATTGTTATTATGTCATTGCCTTAAGCAGAAACATCATTTCAAATTCATGTTTGGATTTTAGATGGTTTTAATTTCATTATTGCGAAAAATAAATGCTCTATTTGTCGTAAAGAAGTTTTCTATGCCAATGTTGGTTTGCGTGATGGTCTTTTTATATTCTAAACATAAAAAGGTTCATATATACTCCTATTTTTAACATAAATACAAAGAGACTCAATTCAATTGATTTGAATCAAACCTACATTTTATCATTGTCGTCTTGACTACATAATTGAGAAACACATTTCTTAACTTCATAAAGATGGAGTTTGAGATTCATTTGACTTTGAATCATATAAGACACGTGTATCTTGTTTACCAAGCTAGATGACAAAGAGTCATTTTACTGGACACAGTGAAAGGGCAAGTGATTTATTGAGTCTAATACATACTGATGTATGCGGTCCTATAAACACAATGGCTAGAAGTGGTTATCAGTACTTAATATGGTTACGTGTATCTTATGAAACATAAAAGTGAATCTTTTGAGATGTTTCGAACATTTCAGAATGAAGTGTAAAATCAACTTGTTAAACCATTACAGCACTTCGATCAGATCGAGGTGGTGAATATTTAAGCCAAGAGTTTAATGATCATCTTAAAACTGTGGGATTATCTCACAATTATCTCATCCAGCAACTCCACAATGAAATGATGTTTTTGAGAGGAGAAATCGAACTTCATTGGATATGGCTCGATCTATGATGAGTCATATCCTTACCATTGTAAATTTACATATTCGATAAAACGCAATAAAATAGAAATTATGATTGCATTAACACTCAATAAAAATCATGCCTAATCTAAATTAAATATTAATCAGAATATGCAAAATAATAAATAACTTATAATACAATCACTTAAAACATCCTCTGAGGTAATATGTCACTTAGATTATTCCTAGTTATTACTTTTATAATTGTTGTCAATAGTCATAGACATAAAATCAGAATCACAATACCACAATACATATTTGCAACTATGTATGTAATATTAATCTTCATTAGTTGTAATACGCAAAAACAACTTATTAAAATCGTGATTTGTTGTGTATGATTAGATTTAGAGCATTAAGTACATGATTCCTTAATTATAACTATATAGCAATCCAAAGTATATTAATGTCTAAGGTTTTGATAGATTAATAAACTACTCACTTATGCTGAAAATAAACAATAGAATAATATAATTAAAAGACACAAATAAATAAATACCTCTTAATGAAATAAATCAAAGTTCCAATGAGCTTTAAACATCAACTCAATAAAAACTAACTTAACGCTAAAAGAATGCTTCAGAAGAATGTGTAGTTGTCTCTTAAGCCACTTATTTCGAAGCCCTGTGGTTCTGTTTATAATTTCCTAATTTATACATATCATAAATAAACGGCAAAACCAATCTTTTGGTCCTTGAACTTTGAAAGTTTTACACTTTTGGTCCCTCAACTTTGAAAACAACACGTTTGGTCCCTCAACTTTTTATATAGTGTAAATTAAGTCCTTTTGTTAGTCCAGTCATCAATATTGATGACGTGGCGAAAATCAATCGCCACATGGCGCCACGTGGCGAAAGTCAATCGCCACATGACGCCACGTGGCAATCTATTTCATCTGAAATGTTGGTTCAATGAACCAACCAATCTCTTCTCCCACTCTGCGTTCTCTCTTCTTCTCTTTCTCCATTCGTTCTCTCTCTTCTCTCTTCTCTCTCTCTGCGTTTTCTCTCATCCTCTCTGTGTAAATCTCTCCGGCTCTCCGTCGCGCCTCGCGCTCACGCCTCTCGCCTCGCAAGCGAGCGCGAGCGAATGAAGAGTTCAACAAGGCTGGTTTCTTTCGTATCTCTCTCTCTCTTACCTTTGAAATTGAAGATTGAAGCCATGATCGCCGGTGGCTTAGGTGAGTTTTAAATTTCGATTTTTGGTTTTAAAGACGATTTTTGGTATATGGATTCGAAATCGAATTGGGAGAAGTTGTTGTTGTTTGGTTTTGTTTGTGATTGAATTGAGGGACGAGAGAGGAGGAGGTTTGATTCAAAATCGAAGAAAAGAATAGTGATGAAAATCGAAACGAAAGGAACCGTGAGCGAGTGAGGGAGAAGGTGAGGAAGGAAGAAGTGAGGGGGAAGAGACGATTGGGGGAGGGAAACCCATGGGTTCCTTGCTGAATCCTTGCCGAACCCCATTGATTCAATACATTTAAAAAAAAAAAAACAGAGAACTTCGTTCATCGCGAGCGAGCGCGAGCGAATTGAAGAGTTCAACAAGGCTCGCTCGCGAGGCAAAGGGCGTGAGCGAGGCGCGACGGAGAGCGGGAGAGATCGACACAGAGAGGAGGAGAGAAAACGCAGAGAGATAGGAGAGAAGAAAGAAGAAAGAGAACGCAAAGACAAAGAGAAGAAGATAGAACATTGGTTTTTTTTATCGAACCGGGTGGTTCATTGAACCAACATTTCATATGAAATAGATTGCCACGTGGCGCCATGTGGCGATTGACTTTTGCCACGTCATCAATATTGATGACTGGACTAGCAAAATGACTTAATTTACACTATATAAAAAGTCGAGGGACCAAATGTGTTGTTTTCAAAGTTGAGGGACCAAAAGCGTAAAACTTTCAAAGTTCAGGGACCAAAAGATTAGTTTTGCCTAAATAAACTCAAATCCTTCGTATTAATCTAAGAAACTTGTAATCGACCTCGGCGATTTGTTAGCGATTCTATTATGTTCACAAATCACTAAGTTAATCACTGAGATTTAGTCTATGTGCTCAACTGATTCAGCTGACGATTCCTAGTATATTTTTTAATTCACTGATGATTCGCTGACTCTTCCATGTTGCCGATTTAGGTGACGATTCCTAGTGTATTCTTGTATCGCTTGCTAATCGCTGCCACTGATCCTCAGTCCACTGTTTTGCTCTTCTTCCTCTTTTTTCCATTCATTCATTTTTCCTAAGTCCTGAAATCATAAAAATAAAGAATACCTAGTGTAATATCGTCATTTATATCTAAAATCAATCAAGTTTACACTATAAAACATGTCTAATTATTGACTTGTCAAATACTCCCAAACTCAGTACTTTGTTGTCCGAGCAAAGGAATACCCTTAATCTTATTCTTTTTTTTTCATTATTTATAAACTGATTTCAATCTAATTCATCTTAACTTTAAATAATAGAAGTTTTAAAACAAAAGTGATCTTTAAATGGAAACATATTACCCACAAGTAAATAAAAATTATGATGGAATATAATGATTTAGACAAAACAAACATCCCTTAATTTAACTCAACCACCCAATGCAACACCCCTTTAGAACTTAAAGTTCATTACCAAGGCTAGTACATAATATAAGTTTTCTCAATTTTCACTGACAAGTATCAAACTTACGATGACTAGTATAAAATCTTAAAACACAAAAACCACAAGATTACTCATAACTTTGGAAAATACTTAATAACAACACCACAATTAAAATCAATAAGAATTTTGTCAAGATGCCAATAAATAAGTCATTTAAAATGTGTTAGATTAAGAAATACTTCAGTCAAGACCCGTCTCACTAACTTCTGACTTAGCCTAATTAAACAAATTAGGTAGCTAAACAGCACAATTAACTTTGCAACTCAAAATACTTTTCATTTTAATACTTAATAACGCTCCAAAAACTAAATTTATATCTTCAATAGACCTTAATTCATTATTAGTTCAATTGGAGCACATTATGAAATCATATTGAGTATTATCCATATTTTATAAAAATTTCGATAGCACCTCCCTTAAAAGCGGCCTGCAGAAAAATTTACCTAATAGACAACAGAATGGGGAGAAGCCTAGAAGGACTCATAACTCCCTGCAGGTTCACAATATATATCAAATTGAGATTTATAAACTATCTTAGAGTCTCCGATGCATTAGTTACAACTTTACGGTTTCAAATAAACCAAACTAGAATATAAACTTCGTAACTTACTTAAAACTAATTTAGGATACTCTCATGATCTATTCGAGAGTATTTCACATCCTACTCTCACCCCAAAGCCCAAAACAATATATATAAAAGGATTATAACTAGAAAAATAAACTTTAATACTTTAAAACATTCACCAAGGTCTTCGAGTCTTGCCCATTCTTTCTTATCTTCACCAAGAATCTGACATCATCAAAAATAACTCAAAGATGTTAGATAAGTAAACTCCTATATTGCTCTATACTCCTGCAAATGTTAGTCTGAATACATGGAGATATGTAGTTGCATTTCTAAATAACAACAAATTTATATAACTATGTAGATTCCTCATTTCCTGTTCTAAGCTCAGAACAAATGGGCCTACTCATGATAAACCTAGAACAGTCCTATGAGTTCAATGCATGCTACTCCGGAGTCAACATTAGCTGCTTTAAACACCTGCAGTACGTTTAGTTTGAAGTGGAGCACCTCATACTCTTACGACTGAAGCAGGAGCAACTCTATCCGGATGTCGTGTATGTATGACTAAGAATGATGCGAAATACAATGCAGAGTAAACACAAATGCATGTACAAAGATAAATTCCATAAATAGTAAAGACCACTGTAGGGTTTACTTATAATCCAAACCAACTCAAAGTTTGTTACGAAGCCTCACATAACGTTGCCCCCAACTTTCACGTATTTCGACAAGCCCAATTAAATCACAAATTCAACATTTAGAGTTACAACTCTATTTTAATACTTAAATTCTTTTTTAAAGTCATACAAAGTGAAACCACTTCCAACCTTTGATTTAGAATCTATTCTCAATAGTCTTACTTATACACAACGTCATCATGTCAACACCATTGGGATCACGTTCATCGTTGCACCGCCACGTCGACACAATCATTGCTAGTTCACCATAATTTAGCAAAGTTTAAATCTTTCTAAGTATAAGTTATCCTAGTCAACCGGCCAAGTTTGCGCTTCTTTTATAACATATTAAGATGTTATTTTAAACACAAACTTCACATTTGTATCAGCTATGATATACAAGAATTCAATCAAACTAAATTCCAAGCTATTCAGACACCTATAACCCATCCACAACGTGTCGCAAGTTGCATGGTTGTCAATGTCTCACTTTCACATTTTGGACAGCTTGTTTCTTTGACCATTTTCACAAATATTTTTCATTATGTTATAGGTTGTATCAAGATCCGAACTTAAGTGCTACTCAAAGTAGGATACATAGGGATTTCAAGAGTCCAAACTTAGTTAATTTGGATAGCCTCAGTCCCAAATTAATTTGGATAGCAAATACCAATTTAAATCATTACGCAAAGTTGCTAAGTCACAACTGTCATAATTTGACAGTTTTGAACCATACCAACATGTCATATTCTAATATATTTTTCAGTGACCAAACCAATTCCATTGGCCATAACATGTATTGGTCATCAAAGTAGATCATACTAGGATTTAAACGAACCGATTTGCAAGTCAATTGGACCCCATTTGATGTCTCAAATCAATGCCTCAACATGCCTACTCAAAACAGTAAAAATAATGACAGTGTAGTCCTAGTTTTTAGCCTCCTTTCTGGACTTCAAAACACTACCAAACCTTCTCCAAATCAAAATCTGATTCTCACACTTCATCATTGATATACAAGGATCAAAACCTATTTAAAATCTCATTTGCTCAAAATAGCATCCCAAAATAGCTCAAAACTAAGACTGCGCTACTAAATTTTATACAAAAATGCAACTAATTCGACGCCGATTGACCCTCGAAAGTTCCATCAAACCCCAATCTGATTTCAACGGACCTAATTTGATATATAATCATCAAAACCAATGTGAAAGTTTGACCAAAATTGATTGTTTGATCCCTCAAAACCATACCCCAACATGACAAGAAAATAAGACTGCACAACATCAACAACACTACTCATCAATTAAACAACACCACCACAACAATAGTTTCATCTTCATCCCCTTTCTCACTCCCAACCGAACCCAATAACAACAACAGTACACACAACAGCCACTGTTTCTTTCATTTTTACCGAATCCACATCACTTCTCATTTCTCCAATCCAATCCAATAATCAATCAACAACTAATCTCACTAAACAAACTATGAATTCCGAACCAAAATTTTACCTAAACAATTTACTCGTCCGCTGTTGTTGCTTCCATTCTTCCTCGTCACTGCCTCACATGAAACTGAGACCACGAGAGAAGACACCAAGAGAAAAGAGCCGAGAGGGAGAGAGACCAAGCAGAAGAGAGCAGCAAGGCAGACCGTGAGGAGGAGAGTCGACAGAGCACAGAGAGGGAGACGAGAATGAGAGAGGGTGGAGACCGAAGAAGGATGAATGAGAAGTAAGGAAGACGATGTACATGGGGGTTTAATTTCGACCAAAAGAGGTATAAACCCCTTCTTCGTTTTCACACTTGATGTGAGGAGGTTTTATGGACAAATTACAAACTCGCCCTTGCCTATAAAACCATCAATTTACCAAAACACTACCCTTATAAGTAATTCTCCATTGTTTGTAAGCCCAAACTTAACCCCGAAAAATACCCTAATTTCTTAAAAATTTGGGAAAATTCCTATGGCGCTCTCATACTCGTGAACATCGCGTCTACACCTAAAATTAACCATATTTCGCATCGAATAGAGTATAATAAGTCCACTAGGTACGCGACAAACAAAAATAATATTTTAAAACTTATGATCTCCGATCCGTAATGCATGAGTCTCACCTCAAATACTTAATTCCAATTAAAATTCAAAAATACTTAATTAGTCGTCTAATCAAGTTTACGAGATTCTCGGATTTCACAACTTCACTCAACCTTAGCTTCAAGCACTCGATCTAAATCTTTTTTTTTTTTTAGGAGTTTAAGAACATCCATCTTTTCATCTCTCATTCTTTTTTTTCTACTTCATATTAATTATTTTTTCTTTATTATATATATTTTAATTTTCTTTTACTTTTTGAGTCTCTACTCCATTTCTTATGGACATTCTTACATTTTCCCACTATAAATTCCCTGCTCCATTTCCAATGGAATCTATAAAACTCTCTATATATTTATAAAATATTGTTAGCACTTCTTACTATCTACTAAAGTTTGAAGAAAGTATTCTTTTTAACTTATAGGATTCATCAGTTTATAACCAATTTCTTCTTTCAATTGTGGCATAATAACTTTCTGTATAAATACTACAAAAATACTTAATCAATAGCATTTGTATCACAAGATTCTTAAAAATATGTCATGTTCATCTTGCACTATTTTTTCGATCTTCTACCCATTCTTATGCCTAAAACAAGGCAATCAATTAGTGTATAAATTAACTAGTAAAGTTAATCAATAAGGTATAAAAACTGATTCCTTCTATCATAGAATTTACTTAAGTAATAAAAATATCACTTCCATTCAGAATCTATCTATTATATATATATATATATATATTCATTTTTATTCTTTTCCTAACTAAAAATAAAGTAAAATTAAATTCCTACTTACCGGAATTCAATTCATCAACTCATTTAAATATCAAATCAGAAGTTTAACTTTTCCCATCAATTCTTGATTTATCTTCTACCTTTCTTTCTTTTTTCCTTGCTTTTTTAGCTATCTTTGTGATACTTCACCTAAAATACCCTCGAACGCATTCTAAACCTAGTCCTCAAGGTTTAAAAATTAAGTCGGGTATCCAACAAAAGAAACATACCTCGTGAAGTATAAACGAAATGGTATAATCATAAATTGGATAATCAATATGTAAAATGAAACTCAATATAAAAATTTCATCAAACAGAATGCATAAAAATTAGAATAAACATCACCAATGTATATCAAATGTGGCATCAAATATATCACCAAAAATACTTTTATAAAATGTAGAACATCACCAAGCACGTATCATTTATAGTATATCACCACCATAAATTACAAAAAGTATATCACTATGGTTACAAGTAAGACCTCAGATAAAATCACTCAGAGACGAAGAAGATAACATGGGGTCAAGAAATCAATGTCGTCGTCCTGAAGTCGCATCATCATCATCTTCCACTGGATCAATCATCTAGGACTGGTAACTCACAGCGAGATCATAAAGTTAGTAGTCCTAACCTGGTAGTAGTGAAACATTAAGACTACTATATCTCGGTAGCCTCATTTGTGTAGACGGTACATGAATCTTTCCACCTCCTTGTCTTATATGTCTTATAGACACTGTTTTCTCCATCCTATGAATGATCATTGCTAAGGCCCTTTAGTTCTCAAAAACTAGTTTTTAAGTCCTCAAATCTTTCACTTGATTGTGCAAAATTATACCCGTAAAAGGCCAACTCCGACTCTTCCATGTATAGTCTATCATAGTCCTTAGCAGGTTGCTCCACACTCGGATCATTTCTGGCTCTCGAGATTTCTTCCAAAACTCTCTTTATGTCATCTCTAATTTTTCTTTTGTTATTTGTCTCTCATTTGGCTATCTCGGCCTTCTCTCTCACATCTTTGGATTCTTCACGACCATCAATTTCTCCATATCTCTCTAAAACTTCATCTGTGATGGTTTTCTCTGGTAAAACTCCATCTCAAGTTCTACCATGTTTATTTGATTTGCTCTATAAAAAGTCATGATAATCAAAAAGGAAAATGTAATTTATCATTCTTCTTTGTTATGATTGCACTCCTTATCGACTCATAGATAATCTTGCCAACATCCAAATATCCCAATCCTATGACAATGTGGTAAAGCAAGACGACTTTATTATTCACGATCTTATAATATTGCAGACTTGGTTGTAAGTTAGCATTGTTGAAATAACACCATGCTTTCGTGATCTTCTTAAGACATCTGTTAGTGATGTGCTTTGAGTACCCCTTCATATTTAAATTGAATACATCACCATAAATTGCTTTTAACCTCACTTAATTTTCTCAGTAGGGTAGTGGTACTTAATCGCATATTCATGCTTTGGGTATTCATCATTTCATCTTTGGTGAAATTCTAGTAAACTATAATACTGATTTATTCTTGCTGTGAAATAATCTATTGTTTTTCCTCAAACTTATGGCTATGATGTATTGTCACTTTCATACAGATTTGCGTAAGACTCTCGCACCAAAATATCTCATCCTTTCTCGCTAAGAACATCATCAAGGTCTGAATGATTATAGTCCCTAGTCAATACTCCTCGATTTCTTGCCTCAATGATATGTAAGATCCTAGGCCCATAACTCAATTAATTCTTCACATTAAATCCCCTATTCGGGACCAATTTCATTTCTTTTACTAAATCATTCTAAAATTTGTTAAAAACCTTCTCATTGATAAAATTTTCCTTCCTAAAAACAAAATTTCTCGCCCTCGTCTGAATTTCCTATATTACTTCTTCTTCATCCTCATATTATTTTTAGAGTTGTAGCTAAATAATAAAGGTGGAGCAGGCACTCTTTATGGTCTAATCTAAGGTGTATTGAAAGAAATTGACATAGGTCTAATTAGGGTAACTTTGGATTTATCCTTGGGTTTCTCTACTATTTTCCCCATTCTTTTCTCCTCCCTCAAATTTCTATCCTTTTTCATTTTTGGCCATTTGAATAAGTACAAGTAAAGAAATAAACCTGTAAAACCATTTAAAACCAATTGTCAAAAAAAAACTTTGGTAAAACTCAACCTATCTATCTAATAAGGAGAAATTCATAGGAAAAAGTTTATAAATCGAGAGTTTGAAATTCATGTAAAGTTTATCGATAAAACATCATTGATATAAACAATTGTTTATAAGTAGTTAGAGTCATGCGATAGACAAATACAAAAACCCCCAAAATCATTTGAAACTTAGTCTTAAATTAATTTGCATATAAAATTTATTCGATTCACCATATACTAAAAATAGTGCGAAAATTCAATATGAATAAGCAAATTATCAAACCACTCCCATATTAATATTATAATTGTAAACATTTGACACCAAAAATCAATTTAGAGTAAAAATTTTAAAATTTAGCTTCTAACCTAAATAAAAATCCAAAAGTTGATGAAAAACTAAAAATCTAATCAATAAAATGCTAGGATTTTCATTGATTACATTCTTGAAAGTTTATCTTTCAAGATTAGAATTCTAAAACTCCTTTAGAACACTTCTCCAAGCTCCAACTTTGAATTCCTCTTGCTTAAGCCTTAATTGGTTTTACACTCTAAAAACTCACTAAATTTTGGCTTAAATATATGAAGATTGCGGTGGGAATCACTTAAATATACTAAAATCTAGCTTTGGAAGGTTGAATCTAGTAAAATGTTAGTCTCTTGATCGAAACTTTGCAATGGTTTTTGAGTGCGAAATGGATAAATGTAACAATTATAGGTTTTTATTTTTAAGAACTCGTATTCGTTCTTAGCAAATCAAGGTTTAAGTGGATTTGCAGGGAATTCAATGATTAAATCGTTGACAATGAGCCTCGGTGGCTCAACGATTAGTTCAGTGAATCCAAGTTATAAGTATAAATCGGTGACAAATTGCTGACCTAAAATTGCACCGAAATTTTGCAAACTGCTGCCAATTTTCTCAGTGAGTTATAATACCTACTGGAATCACTAGGAAATCGCCAGCCTATTTTAATTTTTTTTTTAATTTAATTGATTTTCCTACAAAATTATCACATATATATCCAATAAAAAGGAAAATTATTCAAAATTATTAGAATTTCACTATAACTTGTATTAAACAATAATTTCATTACTATAAATAACCGACTAACATAAAAATTAATGCATAAAGACAATATAATACTAAAAGAAATTGGCTCGATCAACCCCCCTTACATAAAATTATTTCGAAATTAAATTCTTAAAGTATCCCCATTATAAGAGTCAAAAGTTAAGAGAATATAAAAATAACTAACTAATCTTAATACTAAAACTAAAAGTAATGATAGAGTATGTGTTGCCTCCCATATAGCACTTTTGTTTATCGTTAGTTTGCTTGAACAACGCAATTTTAAACTGATTCTATAAACTTAAATGTAGGATTGTCAACTTAAGCGTCATTCAAGAAAGTGGTTCCTCGACCATGCACTCTAAAATGATTGTTTTGTTTAGATTATCCACGACAGCTTGCAAAGTGGCTAAGAAAGGTCATCCTAATACTAATAAAGGATGCTTATTGATGAATTGTTGCATAACCAAAAAGTTTGTGGTAATAATGTACTTTTAAATTTGAACTAGTACATTAACAACCATTCCTATTAGTTTCACTGAATAACCATTTGGTAAAGTAATTTTTTTCAAAAACAAGTACATCCAACTCAAGTTGAGTATGAAGAAAGTAGTTGTAACGACCCGTATTTTTAAGTCATTGATTATCACAAAGACAAAGGTTGTGTAAGCTAAATGTGTAGATTTTGGAGTCATAAAGTGATCAGGACGAAAGAGGACCTTTAGATCAACTTCTAAGTGAGTTATGGTGACCTTGGATTATAAGTGTTGTTTATATCGAGGAAAGGATGAAGATATGAGATTCTATCACACAAAAAAAAAAACAAATAGAAAAAAGGGTTTAAACCTTTTTCTTCATTTTCAACACACACATAGAGAAAAGATACAGGGGAGCCGCCGAGAGAGAGAGAGTGGGATAGAGAGAGAGAGAGAGAGAGAGAGAGAGAGAGAGAGAGAGAAGAAGAAGAGATGGCGGAGATGGTGGCGAGGAGCAGCGGCTCCAGGGCGGACGATGGATGACGCGACTCCGGAGAGGGACGTAGGGGAGTTTGCGGACAAGTTGTAGCAGCGGCAGCAGCTAGGCGCGGTGGCACGTTGACACCGACGACAGTGGGTAATTCCACTATCGAGGGTTTGGCGAGCTTCCAACATGACGGAGCCATGGCCGACGCTGCACCAGCAGGCGCACGGACGACCTATAGCATTGGTGGACTAACAGCGCGGACGGCGGCTCGCTGTGCTGCGACGGGCCATCGAGGGGATCGACGCAAGGGAGATCGCGAACGAGCAGTAGCGGCGACGACGAGGTGGCCTGAGCTCCGGCGTGGATGGCTGGACGGCGGCGCGGCTTCAGCAGTGGCGCTCAAATGGCATGGCACGACGACGACGTTGTTCGCAGAAAGGAAAAGAAAGAGAGATCCTTTGCTAGACATGAAAGCTCAAAAGAGGAATTTGAGTTGATGGCTCCATTGAAGGGATGGTGAGGTCCTAAACCATATTTTGGTGTTGGTATCGAGTGATTTCATGGCCTTTATTATAAAGTTTTGCGGATTTCATCGCAAACATAATGATTTGGAGACCTTTTCTAGTTGAAAAGAAATAAGTTTGTCAAGTTGACATGCTATAATAGAAAATTTGTAACTTCTCCATTTATGATCTGATTTGAGCATTCTTGGAGTCTATAGAAAATACGTCATGAGTACTACTAGTGCATTTTTGTTGTCATAATAAATTATGAGGTTTTCAAAGTTAAAACAGTAACTCTAGTGGACTAGTTGATATTACTTTGAAGTTATTATAAAGTTTTATTTTTAGAAATAACTATCGAGCGTACTTTGGTTGTAATATTTGTATAGTTTAAGAGTTCTAAACAAGGGATATTGGACTTGAATTGATACTAAATGATATCAGGAAATCTAAGGAAGAGATACGGAGGTTCGAGAACTCGTTTTAGAGTGTTGGGAGGTCGGATAGGTTAGGAATAAGCGTGTAGATCGAGGTAAGTAGACCAGCTAGAAAATTTTACAGTTATTTCTTGAGCTTTAAATTTGTTGTTATTGCTTTGTTCATCATTTCTTCTGAAATTTCTATTAGTTGAGTGGTCCATTGGAAAGTGAGTCATGGTTAGTATTTATTTGTGATACGAGATCTTATTTAGACGTCATTGATATCTCCCAATTGAGTATATATTGGGGGCACTTATACGTGTTTGTGGATATCTCATAGTCGTAAGGGTTAGGGCTGGTAGGCTGTGTATCGTCCTGAACCCGAGTTTGTTGGGTTTTTGCCGCGACTCAACGACCTTTTGGTCGGGACACCTTGCTATTCGATTTTCATATTCTAGACCTTCACCTATTGATTGATTTATTCACGGTCTTTTATATTCATCCATTTCTTGTTCCTTTCTTTCTATCTGCATGAATTAGACTAATTTATTTATTTTGAAATGTTGTATATATGTCATGTTTGGCGTTACTTACTTGGGCTCATCATTTTTGTGTTTGACAGAGTGCAGATCCACAGTCCAGTAAGGGGAAGGCTCTACAGCTAGGAGATATTATTTGAGATACTGGAGCAATTCCTAGCAATGTCTGACATAGGTGATTCTTTTGTATTATTAGATTTACTTGTTTTAAAACACTGGGAGTTGGGTTTTTGAGAGATTTTGGGCATATATATCTTGTATTTACTCTCCTCTAAATGGTCATTGATGATGATATACATATTCGGGGTTTCCACACTCTATGTTGTCTTAATTGGTGTCTTTGAGGTTTTTCAGTTAGTTTGAGGTTTAATTGCTCTCGCTATAACTATGATAACTCACTAATTGATTAGGTAAATGATAAAGGAAGGCTGACTAGGCTTGTGTAACTCAGCGAGATGGCTCGAGGGTCCACGTAAGTCTAGGCCGGCTACGGCCCAAACTTAGGATTGTGGAACTGGGGTTGTCATAGTTGGTATCAGAGACAATATTTTAAATACTCAACTTTTAATTTAAATCACAATCCATTGAGACACAAACCAATGGAAGTTAGGAATGGTTGGACTTAGAGTGGAACCCTATGATCCTAACTTAAGTCTTAGTTGGGAAGTGAGGAGAGTTGGAGAAATTTAAAACTGGACTATGAGCTATTTGACTTGTTGTACTATTACTACTATCGATAGATACGTCTTGATTGAGAAATCACATTCTTTGTAGATTGCGATGGCCGATCAGCCTAAGATCAGTGACACCAGTCCGAGTGACATTCATAAGAGGTTAGATGAGATGTCTCAGCTGGTCACCTTACGACCAACAACTTTAGGAGATTCTCCGATTCCTGAGGGCTTAGGCGACAACATAACCTTCCACGTCAACAGCTCTAGTTACTCAGACTGGGAGTGTTCCTACAGTCCATGACCCCATCTGTGGCACCTCTAGTTTAAGCAGGACCTGCAGTGGCCGAGGTGGCAATGTTCAGGCCGAGATAGTACCTCTTATACCTGAGACATTGGATGAGGATACGTTGAGCACGTCGACTGATACAGGTGGTAGGGCTACAGTTGAGGCGAGGCAGTCTCATGAGTTTCAGCGACATATATGTTTCGAGGATGTCGATCTGGTATATATTGGGGGGAGGACATAGATGGTGTGGGTAGTTGAGTCCCGCACTACCCGGAGGTCTCGGAGGAGCCCAACTCAGAGTAGGGTATGGCCTTCGGCCTTCACAAAAATCTTCCTTTGTGAATTGCTTCAATTTTGAGGACAAAATTTTCTTTTAGTTGGGAAGACTGTAACGAATCGTGTTTTTAAGTTGTTGAATATCACAAAGACAAAAGGTTGTGTAGGCTAAATATGTACATTTTGGGGTCACAAATTGATTGGGACGAAGGATGACCTTTAGATCTACTTCTAAGTGAGTTGTGGTGACCTTGGATCATTAGTGTTGTTTCTATCAAGGAAATGATGGAGAGATGAGATTCTATTTCACAAGAAAAATAGAAAAAAATTAGTAAACCATATTTCTTCATCTTCAACATACACAGAGAAAAGAGAGGGGAGTCGCCAAAAGAGAGAGATAGAGAGAGAGAGAGAGAGAGAGAGGAGCCGCCGAGAAGGAGAAGAAGAAGAGATGGCGGAGACGGTGGCGAGGAGAAGTGGCTCCATGGTGGACGGCGGACGAAGCGACTCTAGCGAGGGACGCTGGGGAGCTCGCGGACAAGCTGTAGCAGCGACAGCTGCTAGGGGCGGTGGCGCGTTGACACCGACGACTGTGGGTGACTCCACTGGCGAGGGTTTTGCAAGCCTCCAACACGACGAAGCTATGGTCGACGTTGCACCAGCAGGTACACGGACTGTCTATAGCAACGGTGGACCAGTAGCGCGGACGGCGGCTTGCTGTGCTGCGACGTCCCATCGAGGGGATCGACGCAAGGGAGATCGCGAACGAGCAACAGCGGCGCTTGCGAGGCGTCCTAAGCTTCAGCGTGGATGGTTGGACGGCGGCGCGACTCCAACAGAGGCACTCGAATGGCGTGGCATGACGACAACGTTGTTCGCAGAAAGGAAAAAAAAGACATTATTTGCTAGACATAAAAGCTGAAAAGGGGAATTAGAGTTGATAACTCCATTGAAGGCATGTTGAGGCCCTAAACCATATTTTGGTGTTGGTATTGAGTGATTTCATGGCCTTTATTATGGAGTTTTGCGGATTTAATCGCGAACATATTGATTTGGAGCATTTTCTAGTTGAAAAGAAATAAAGCTTGTCAAGTTGACATGCTATATTAGAAAATTTGTAACTTCTCCGTTTATGATCTGATTTTAGCATTCTTGGAGTCTATGGAAAGTACGTCATGAGTACTAGAAGTGCCTTTTTGGTTGTCATGATAAATTATGAGGTTTTCCGAGTTAAAACCCAAACTCTAATGCCAGTTGATAATACTTTGAAGTTATTATAAAGTATTATTTTTAGAAATAGCTCTCGAGTGTACTTTGATCGTAATATTTGTATAGTTTAAGAGTTCTAAACCTAAGATATTAGACTTGAATCGATACTAAATGATATCAAGAGATCTAAGGAAGAGATACGAAGGTTCAAGAACGTGTTTTGGAGTGTTGGGAGGCCGGATAGATTAGGAATAACCGTGTAGATCGAGGTAAGTAAACCAGCTAAGAAATTTTACAGTTATTTATTGAGCTTTAAATTTTTTGTTATTGCTATGTTCATCATTTCTTTTGAAATTTCTATTGGTTGCGTGGTCCATTTGCAAGTGAGTGATCGTTATTATTTATCTATGATATGAGCTCTTATCTGGATGTCGTTGATCTCTCCCAATTGAGTGTACGTTGGGGGCACTTATCCGGGTCTGTGGATATCTTATAGTTGCAAGGGTTAGGGCTAGAAGGCCATGTCTCGTCCTGAACCCGAGTTTATTGGGCTTTTGTCGCGACTCAACGACCTTTTGGTCGGGACTCCTTGCTATTCGATTTTCATATTCCAAACCTTCACCTATCGATTGGTTTTTTCATAGTCTTTTATATTCGTTCTTGTTTTTGACAGAGTGCTGATCCACATTCCAAAAAGGGGAAGGCTCCATAACTAGGAGATATTATTTGAGGATACCGGAGTAGTTCCTACCACTTTTCTGACATAGGTGATTCTTTTGTTTTATTAGATATACTTGTTTTAAAACACTGGGAGTTGGGTTTTTTAGAGATTTTGGGCATATATATCTTGTATTTACTCTCATCTGAATGTCATTGATGATGATAAACATATTCGGGGTTTCCACATTCTAGGTTGTCTTAACTGGTGTCTTTGAGGTTTTTCAGTTAGTTTGAGGTTTAATTGTTTCCGCTATAACTATGATAACTCACTAATTGATTAGGTAAATGATAAAGGAAGGCTGACTAGGCTTGCGTGACTCAGCGAGACGACTTGGGGGTCCACGTAAATATAGGCCGGGTGGGGCCTTGTTTAGGATTGTGGAACTGAGGTTGTCACAGTAGTGAATTAGCATTTTGTTAGCTTTATAACCTGTATCACAAATAGCTTTAAAATACCAAGTCCATTTGACTTTTATGTTTATGTATGTATCTCTTGGAACATCGAGCTTGACAATCGATAGATTCTTCATTTTCTTTTTCTTATTCTTCGTAGTTTTAAACTCCTCCATTTTAAGATCATTCTCAATATTTTTCGGTTGCTTAACCATCCATTCTTGAGTTATTATATTTTGATTTGAAATATATTCAACTCACTCATTCTTTGTCATAACATTTTTGTCTTAAATTGTTACTACATTAATAAGATATACTTTAACTTTTAAATTATGATTGTTTAATTCTAAAGATTCATTATCATTAGTTTATTCATTACTAGATTCATCCGAATTATCATATACATCTTCATCATTGAGATGAAAAGTGACAATTTTGTTTTCAAATACCATAAACATTGTTCTTTCGAAGATATGTAACTTTGTTTTAGTTGTTTTAAGAAATGGTCTACCTAAAAGTATAGGAGGAGATTTAAATGATGCTGAGTCTCTCATTTCCATGACATATAAGTCAGCTGGAAATAGTAAGTCATTTACTTTTACTAAGATATCTTCTAGTAAACCATAAGGTTTAGTAATTGTATTGTCAACCAAAGTAAGATTAATGTGTATTGGTCAATGAACCTATTTTTAATGACTCATAGTTTAAGTGACATAACATTAATTGATGCTACACGATCACACATAGAAAAATCTATAAAAAGAAGTTCTTAATAAAATAGGTATTCCAAACATTCCTAGATCGGAACTCAAGTGTTTTGTTTTTAATTAAAGCATACACCTTTTATCCTAAGTGTTCTTTAGATTCTTCTAAAAACCCATCTTACATTCAGAGAATTCTTTCAAAACTTCATAATAATTAAAAAATTGCATAATTGATTCCATCAATGATTATTGATTTCTATTTTTCTAAACGTTTCAAGAATGTCTTTATTATTTTCTTCCCCCCCTAGCGTCAGCTAATCTTTGTTGAACGGTTAACTATGAATACATATCTTCATTCAAATTATCTGAAATCTTATTATTTTCATCCTTAACAATTATTTCAGACTTTTATAAAGATTTTTCATATGCTTAAACTCTGGTTAAATACCATAGGTATATCTTTTCAGGAAAATGTGTATATTTCGATTATTCAGCTATCCATTCTCTAGTTGAATGACTAATTATCATTTCTTCTTCTTCTTCTTCGTCAATAGTTTGATGTGTTTTCTTTTTATTACTTGTTTAAGTATCTTTCCAGTTATAAGTATGTATTTCTCATAATTGAATAAAGCATTAACTCATGCTTGATGAGTAGGAGCAACAACAGCTTGAATAGGAGCTTTAGCTTAATTATTATGTTGAGTACTTAACCTATTTATTTGTAAATTCATTTTACTTAACTAATTTTTAGTACATTATAAGTTGTATCATATTAATCTAATTTTGAATTTTCACGACTTTGGTTCATAAAATTATATAAGATTCGCTCTAAATTTTGATTCGTTGATTGAGAGTTTTGTTGAAGTTGCTAATTGGGGTGCAAATTGCATCTGAGCTCTTTGCCAATAAGTATTATAATTTTGATTTTGAGGAGCATAACTAAGATTTGGGTATGGTCTTCCAAGATAATAAGTATTGTTATTCTATTGATTTCTTTGAGGACCAGAAAATTTATTCATCGTTGCATTAACCTTTTAAGTATTCCCTTTATGTAGAGTAGGACACACATACATAGGATGTGTAACTTCGTTACAAAATGCACAGGCTTTAACTTGGTTAGATCTATCATTAATTAACAGTTTAACCTTATTAGCTAATTCATCAATTTTATCATCAAATATATTATTTCTTCTATTATTAACTTCATACAGTTTCTTTCTTGAGGATTCAATCTATTCCCCATATTGCTTTCTTGTTTTGCTATTTTATTAATTGTCTCTTTTGCTAAAGTAGGTGTTGTTTTAAATAAAGATCCACTACATATTGTGTCTAATAAACTTTGTTCGAAGTGATTGAGTCCTTCAAAAACTATTTTAATAAAGTTATTTGAGTTTATCTATGTTGTGGACAAGAAGAAATTAATCTTTGGAATCTATCCCAAAACTCATTAAATTTTTCATCGTCTTTCATCTTTGCAACTGTTATTTACTGTCTATAGGAACTAGTTTCTCTAGTAGGCATATATTCATATAGGAAGGCTTCTAACATTTGAGTCCATATAGTTATTGAATCTAGGGAGATAGAACAACCAATCTTGTGTTTGATCTTTTAATGTAAAAGGAAAAGTTTTAATTTTAATTTGTTCTAGGGTACCTTTTTTCGATTTCATCCTGTTAACTTTACATTGATACTCCCTTATGAATTTTTGTGGGTCTTCATTTTCTTTACTATAGAAGTTAGGTAAAACACTAATAAATCTAGATCTAAGTTCAAATTCAAGAAATCCACCGAGGTATGTTATGCACATAGGCTCATATGCTGTAATATTTTTATTTGCTTGTCTAAAATTAAGTTCTCTGTTATTGTTGTTGTTATTATTATTAATAACTCTATTATCATTTTTATTAGTGACACTATCATTATTATTGTTGTTATCCTCCATTCTACTAGCTAAAATTTCATTTTCCTTAAGTTGTTGTTGTCTTAAACTCGAATTAAAGGTTTTATCTACTTCAAGATCAAATTGATGTAAAGATCCTGTAGAATTAATACGATGAAGTGTGTAAACCATACAACATCTAAAATTCTAAGAAATCATTTAAAACTCCCCAGCAAAGACGCAAAAATTGACACATGTCGAGCGTGTACAATAGTTTCTCATATTTTCCTGTTATTTGTAGTAGTGGTAAATTGGATATCGTCTCCACTGGGATCTTGCAAACTTCAAAGAAAGTATTTTTTCTTATTTTTCTTAATTTAGTTAATCTAATTAAACATGAATTAAAATACCAAATAACTAAAAACTATAACTACTAACTTCATTAACCAAACTAATTAAAATAATTCAAACAATTCAATGCAAACTTAATTAAACAAATCTCAAACTAAATATAATATAAATATCTAAACAAACATGTAAACAAACCCCTACCAAACAATGTAATATACTTGAATTGCATTTAGACACTAGAACATAACATCATTTCATAATTGAGTTATAATCATATCACGTGGAATCTTGGAATCATTAAATCCTAATTCATAATAGGTTAATAGCCTTTAGCAAACCATTGATTTTCCTATAGTCAATTGAAAATAAGCCATATCCTTATCATTGTAAATTTACCTATTGGATAAAATGCAATAAAATAAAAATTATGATTGCATTGGCACTCAAAGAAAATCATGCCTAATCTAAATCAAATATTAATCATAATATGCTAATTAATAAATAACTTAGAACATAATCACCTAGAACATCCACTCAGGTAATATGGACATTAGATTAATCTTAGTTACTACTTCTATAATTGTTCTCAATAATCATAGACATAGAATTAGAATCACAATACCACAATGCATATTTGCAACTATGCATGTAATATTAATCTTCATTAGTTGTAATACGCAAAAAGAATTTATTAAAATCGTGATTGTTGTGTATGATTAGATTTAAAGAATTAAGTACATGATCTCTTAATTATAACTATATAGCAATCCAAAATATATACATGTTCAGGGTTTATTTAGACTAATAAACCACTCACTCATGCTGAAAATAAACAATGCAATAAAATTATTTAAAAGACATAATTAAATAAATAACTCTTAATGAAATAAAATCAAAGCTCCAATGTAGTTTTAAACATCAACTTAATAAAAACTAACTTAAAGCTAAAAGAATGCTTCCAAAGAATGCGTAGTTGTCTCTGGACTACTGATTTTGATGCCCTATATTTCTATTTATAGTTTCCTATGTTATACTTGTCAAAGATAAACTCGAATCTTTCGTAGTAATCTTAAAAACTCATAACTGACCTCAACGATTTGTTAGTGATTCCATTATGTTCACAAATCGTTGAGTGAATCGCTGAAATTTAGTCTATGTGCTCCACGGATTCGGCTGATGAATTCTAGTATATCTGTCAATTCGTTGATGATTCAATGGATCTTTTTTGCTGCTGATTTAGGTAGCGATTCCTAGTGTATTCTTGTATTTCTAGCTAATCTCTGGCAGTGATCCTTAATTGACTGTTTTGCTTTTCTTCATCTTTTCTTCCATTTCTTCATTTTTCCTAATTAAATCATGAAATCACAAAAACAAGAGAGTACCTAAAGTAATATCATTATTTATATATAAAGCAACCTAAATTATAGTATAAAACACATAATTATTGAATTGTCAATAATCTTTTCAAATTTCTTGATAACAATTTGATTTTCGATAAATTACCCGCCTTAAGTTCATTTTCTACCGAATACAAGATTTTGTTTTAGCATTTCATAAGACTGATTTGATCAGTATGATGAGACGATGTATTTAAAGAGGTAGGAGCAGTGCACAAGAGAAAAGGTAAGAGGTTACGATAGAAAAATCCAAGAAAGACCATCCGAGTCAGCAAATGTCCATTTCACACACGAGTATTAGTATTAGACAATCAAGTACCGAAAGGGCTGAGTTGAGAACACCTACTCCATCCTAGCTCTGATGAGGATCTTAACTACCTAGACCCAAACACATAAGTCCTCTATGACCCCATCAGATTTGTCAGTTCCAAAGCATAAAATAGATACTTTCGAGACATGAAAAGAGTTATCATACCCAAGAGAGGATTCCAAATCCTAAATGTGAATAAAAATGAAGACAAAATTGTGAGCATCATATGGGAAAGAGAGTGGGAACACCTTTTTAGGGATTATGAAGGTAGACTATAAAGGGAATGCTCGGAATTAGCTCGCCAATTCTATACGAATGGATATATGAGTGGAAATCATAAAGAGATGATTGTTCAAGGAAAGAAAATTGATATTTCATTTAAGGCACTAAACACATTTTATGGACTTCCAGATGAAAGATTTAAAATGGTTTTTGACTATCAAACATACATTACCTCCAAAAGGAAGATTTCAAATCCAGACAAATCCAAGAAGCCTTAGAGGTAATTCTCGCAGTCATCCAAGGTTCATCAAAATCAAGAATTTTAGGAAAACCACCAAATGTTGAATCTACATAATAAATGCCTACCTATCACTAAGCAACATTCCAAAGTGAAGAGCCATAAAGCCATTCCACTTAACCACATTGTTATGAAGATTGGATATATCGACATTGGATACGTGATTCACGATGCAATAAGACAGGCAATGATGACTACGAAGCATGACAACCTATCGTTCCTAATTTTAATCACTCAGCTGTGTATGAAGCCCAAGGTTTGTTTCTTTGAGATGGAATTTAATGTACTACCTCCGAGGACTATCAAAGACATTACGATTAAGAGGAGAGAGCAATCAATAGCTATAACAATTTAAAAGAAAAGAGGGAGACCAATGAGATAAGGAGTTCCTGAATTGAAGACTGAACTACTAGGCAAAGGATACACACAAGCACACAAGATGAATAAGGCAAGCAGCGAGTCTGATGGCTCTAGTACATGTTCCAAGGACAGCGGGCAATTCTTCATCTCAAGTAAATAATATAAGGAAATAATTTTTCAAATCCTTATTTTCATCTTTTTGGGAAAGTGAGAAGCAAATCTTGAGGAATAACGAGATGTGAGGCGAGAATGAAAGAACTCTAGCACGTCACCATTTTATGTGGTATAGAAAGAAAATGGAACGTTTCCTAGATCCTAGAACGAGCATCATCGTTCCTTCGATGCGGTTGAGATTAACATCGGGAGTTTTTAACCCTGCCGATAGCTACACTTCACAACCTACTTCAGCGAAGAATGAAGACGAAGAAGAAGAGATCGACGATGAATTTACTTTTGCACGAAGTACCTTGTAGTTTTTTATAAATATTTGCTTGTATATGTGGAATGTGAACTCTATTTGAACCTTAATGAGAAATGAATGCTTTGCTCCATTGTGCATCTCTTATATATACGATGTTTATTGATATAATCTTGGCAAGCAATTTATATAGCATATTCAATTATTTTATGCTTCATGATGTATATTTGTTTTACTGAATAACCCAACTTTATTTTTAAACCATGAGGACAAGGCTTGAAATGAGTTGAGGGTATGTAGGTGGAGTGAACTATAAAAAGCAAAGTATGGAAAAAGACTCGAGAAGTAAAATTTATTTGATTGAAATTTTTTATATTTTCCACAATTCAGGTAACATTTCTTCATTTTCATTTATTTAGTTAGAAATGTGAATTGAATATAATTTGGATTTAAATAGAAGTGATATATCATTTATTACCTATGATATTAGAATTTTTATGAATCAAAGGAATTGTTATATCCTATTTGAATTAACCTAGGTTATGTATACGCAAGAGAAGTTTTATAAGGGGATTGATTGATTTGTGTTAAATATTATAATAGGTAAAAGATCGAAACGATAGTGCAAGATAAACAAGATAGATTTCTAAAAATCTTGCTAAGTAAAGATTATTGATCAAGTATTATATATATGCGTGTGGATGTATTGAAAAATTTTATGCCAAAATTTAGGAGAAAAATAGAAAATTAGCCAATAAGCTTTACTTAGTTGAAAAGAATACTTCATTGACTATAGTGAAAGTGGGAAAAGCTAGCAAGAATTTTTAAAGAAAAAAATAAAGATATCCATATATTCTAAAGGAAATCGAGTAGGGAATCTAGTGGTGGGAAAAATGAGAGAAATATTCCAAAAAAATAAAAAATAAATAACGATATTCAAAGAAAATGGAGTAGCGAACCATAGGAATACAATAAGAAGAAAAATAGTATATTCATACGAAGAAAGAAAAGAGCAATAAAGAAAAATGGAAGGATATTTATGAAAAACTCACTAAACCAAAGATTTAGCTCGAGTGCTTATATGTAAGTTGAGTGAAGTATCTCTTTTTTCAACATTCCAACAAACGGATAGATATGATGAATATTGGTGAATAATATTTCCTATCAACTTTGATTGTGGTGATATTTTAAATATTGTTTGAAAATGATATTGATTTGATGATTCTTGTATCTTGAGATTCTATGTTACTTATTTTAAGCTTGATGCTTATTAGTAGAGATTAAGAAAACCTATGCAATGGCTTAACCTTAGTGATTGGATTAACTTTGAATTCTGAGGTGTAATGCTAAATAAGAGGTTAAGTTGTCATATAAAAGGGTTGTTCTTTAATTCTTTCTATTCTATCATGATTCTTATTTTTATAAGGGTAATATGCTTTTTATTTAAAGATCATTTCTATTTAAGAATAAGAGCTTATAATCATAAAATCAAAACAATGAAAGAAAAGAAAATATGATTGAGAGAATTCCTTTGCTCGGGACAGGAAAGTGTTGAGTTTGGAGGTATTTGAAAAGTCAATAATTAGACATATTTTATAGTACATTTTAGGATAATTTTAAATGTAAAAGACTATATTTCACGTGGTATTCTCTTATTTATGATATTTCAGGTGATAATTAGAATATTTAAAGAAATGGATAAAAAAAGAAGAAAATGAAGGAATTGAACGAGTGAAAAGATTGCACGAAGATTCACCAAGGAATCAAGGAAAATCGGATTTTATACCTAGCAATTTTTTAGCGATTCCTGTACATTAGAATCGTTATACAGTTCAATGGAAACACTGTGGAAATAGAGACTTCAGTTTCACATATTTACCATGCGATTCCACTTACACAAGAATCGCAGGTTATGATTTTGGGATTTTATATTATAACAAAGATTTTGAGTCGATTTAGGATATGTACTACTTAATATACTATAATATATACCCTAGAATATGAAAGTAGGGCCTTTTTATAGTTTTACATTTTTTGCTTTAATTTGGAGGCCATTCTTTATTATTTTGCTTTTGAAGAAGATTAAAGATTCAAGTAATCTTTAAGGATTTTTATTTATGTCTTTAAATTATGATATTATGGTGTTATTTATTATCATGAGTAGTTTGTTAATCTAAGTAAAACTCCAAACATGAATTAATCCATTTTGTAATGTAGTCATGATAAGATGAATGTGTGTTTAATACTTTAAACCAATCGTATTTAATTCATTGATTTAATAGATTGTTATTTATGGATTGCAATTATGGATTTAAGTGTTATGTGCATAGTGGCCAATAAGTATGTGATGTTTTGAATTATTAACTAATTTAAAGTAGTAACTAGGATTTTTGAAATGTATGATCGTTTAGATATCCTAGGTCAATTCGAGATCTAAATCTAATGTTGAAGTGGCTTTTCGAATATATTAGATTTAGAAGCTTGAAGTTTTCACAAAGTGTAATACGAATTTATTGCATGAAGTCAATTTCTTTGTGTATTTAAAGGAGTTAGCTCAATAAAATTAGAATGTGGTTTTTCCACCGATTCGAGGAGAACAAATAGCTAGTTAAAGGCTAGTTACTTACTTATGATTAAGGTTTAATGATCTAGGATACTTGAGAAAATATGTTCATGATTATGTGATTAAAGTAACATGTTTAGATGCAAAACGGGTTGAAGTTTCATTGTTTAGGAGGTTTATTTAGATGTTTATTTATTATTGTGTTACATTGAATTGAATTGCTTTTAATTTAGTGACCTTGATTTGTGTTATTTCAGTAAGTTTAGTTAGTTTATTTAATTTTTATATTTACAAAGTATTAGTTTAAATTATGGTTTTTATTGAATTAAATTAAAAATAAAAATTATTAAAGTTCTTTTAATAAGGAATTTGTAAAAGGCCTGTGAAGTCGATTCCCACTTACCACTACTACAAAAACTTTAATAGTATATTAAAGTTGGAAATAAAAAGTTGAAGTCGTTATGATCTCCACCACCTAGTTGTTGTATAAAAAATGTGATTGGGTCCACTTGACCGTTTCACCTTGTAAATAGTTTTTACAGGTCTAGATTATAAGAGTTTTTATATGAAGGAACATTTTATCATAAATCTTTTGGTGTAGTTAACCTATAAGTATAAATTTCGAGGACAAAATATTTAATTAGCTGAGAAGAATTGCGATGTCCGAGAATTTTATAAACATGATTAGATGACTAATTAAGTGTTTTTAGATTTAAAATGAAATTAAGGTATTCGAGGTAGGACCCACACGTTACGGATTTGAGACCATAAATTACATATTACTTTTGTGTGTCGCGTGCCTATTTAATATATTATACACTATTTTGTTATGAAATTTACTTAAAATGTGATCGAGATGCAGTATACAAGGATTTTGGAGCGTGATGGTATTTTTTTTTTCCAATTTTTGATGAAATCGGGGTAGTTTTCAAGGCTTAATTTGGGGTTAAAAACAAGAGATAAACATAAAAAATCAAAAGAAAAATGGCAAATGACCACTAGGGGCATTTGGCTTATATTGTTGAGGATTTGTATTGAAGGGTAAAAATGTAAATTCCTACCCCAAACTTCAATATCTTAATGTGAAAGTGAAATGGGTATGAAATCCATTCGATCGACATAAACCCCTTGATCGTCTTCCCTAATATACCTCAGCCTTTCCAATCAAAACCTCCCCTCTTCTTCATCGTCATCTGTTGCCCTTTTCTCATTCATCTCTGTCGATCTTCATGGAAGGAGGAATTGTCGATGTTGTTGACAAAGGGGGTAGAGTTTTAGAACTCACTGTCTACAAATCATTCTCTCCCTCTTCTCTCTCTCTGTTCCACTGCTCCCACACGTCTCTCTCGGTCTTCCTCTCTCTCGGTGATGTTTCTTTTCCCTCTTGGTGCTCTGATCTGTTGCACTCTCTTTCTTCGTGACAATAGGAACAGTGATGAACAGTGACGAGGAAGGAGAGGTGAATCAACTCACTGGTTTAGTGTTGCTGCTGTCATTTTTGTTGTTGGATAGGTTTAAGAGAGGTGGATGACGAGGAAGGAGGGCTGCGTAACTGTTCTGTGTGATTGTTGGTTTAAAAGTATTGATGGCTCGGTTAGGGAGAGGAAACTAAGGGAGATGGGGATGACAATGATGACTAGGTAAAACGGGATTGCTTCTACTGTAATTGTTGTTTTTGTTGGTTTGATTATTAGGGAAGATGATTAATGACGATGAGGCAGGGGAGTATGATAATTTTTTGTGTGTTTAGTTGTTGTTGTTTAATTGTTGGTAAGGGATTTTTAGAAGGAAGATGAAAATTACCAATTGAGCGTTAAAACCCCACATAGGGGTTTGAAAAGTGCTACAAATGGAATTTCGAAACGGTTAAGTTATTTTAAAAAAGATTGAGTGATTAAGTGAATTGAGGCAATGGTGATTGTTGTTATTTAAATCAATAGGTATTGTGGTTAGAGGTTGGGTATAATGATTTGAGTTGCTATTGTATTGATTAATGGAGTTGAAGGTGAGGTTTCGATGTTTTAAGGGTTTAATATTATGTTTTGAAACTGATTGATGATTTAGGATAAGTTTTGATCTATTTCTAGTCGATTATTGTTTAAGTATTGGGACTCTTAGGTGTTTAAAATACTTACTTAACCTTGAATATAATTTTATCAAGGATTGGTTGGATTTTAAACCTTGTTTAATGTTAAGTCCTAGTTGGTGAAATGAGTTCAATTGAAACTCATTAAAGGTTTCTAATCAAAGTTTGGAATAGCCATAGCCTATATTTGGCAATTTGGTAACATATCCCAATTTGGAAATGCATAAACAAGTGTTTGGTTAATACGAAGCTAAATAGGTGTTTAAGACCCTATTTGAAGTATAATAAATGGTTTAGGACTTATTGAAAGTTCAATAACAGGCAAGAAATTTATGAAAAGTATTTGGGAACTTTAAAGGAAGTTGTCGAAGTTAAAGTAGGCCGAACACCATTATGAGATTGAAAATATATTCTAATCTCATTGTAAGTTTTAATATGACTTTTTAAGTATTCAAATAGAGTTGTAACTCTATGTTGTGAATTCTATGGTTTGATAAGCCACATGGAAGTATGTGAAAGCCAAGAGATGTTATGTGAGGTTTTGCAATCAACTTTAAGTTGGTTTGGTTGTAAGTAAAGTTTAAAGTGACTCTCAGATTTATATGGTTTATATATTTGCATGAATTGCATTTATTATTGGTGATGCATGCACAAAGAAAGTGAGGGGATAAGTTTGTTTTAGTCGGGTTTGTTTGAAATGAGATTTCAATCCTACCTCTACGCTAGCTAGCAAGACTAGTTCTGGAGTCTAACGCCGACAAGTTATCTCTGTATTTTATAAGCTCTTAATAATATTTTCGTACTATATTCGAATGTCGACATCTAATTATAGTTAGGAAACAGAAACAGAGTTGATTGCATAGTTGTATATTTATTTCTTCAATACTATGTTGTATAATTATTCCATATTATCCTATTGTTATTACTAGGTGTATTAGGCAGTGTAAAGTTTACTTATCTGACATCATTATTTTTTATAATAGTAACAAGCTCATCTCACACTAACAAGGGCAAGTAGAAGCTCAAAGATCTATGGTGATTATTTTCATGTTATAAATTTTAATTTTCTTGTTGTAAATTGTTTATATATGATGTTTTCTGGCAGATCACTTTTAGGGGAGGTGTTGCTAAGATTTTTATAAAACTACGGAGTTGATTCGCATGACTTCTCAATTTGCTCTAATTAAACAAATCACGAATTGATTTTTATTGAGGATATAAATTTAGTTTTGGAGCATTATTAAAGAATGAAATAAAAATTATTTTGATGCCAAAGTTAAAAGAATTGATTAGGCTGACTAGTTTATCAAAGGATTAAGGTAATCTAGGCTAGTCAGTTGTCTTAGTGACGAGGGGGCTGACAGTGTTCAGCTTAGGTTTGGTCGTCTCTAGTGAAAAACTCCCATCCCTACTCTCTGATGATCGATGTCACTCTCCTCTCATATTTGAAATTTCCTATACTAAATCCTTTTTCAAGTAAAGGTTTCCTATTTTTCTTGTTCAAATCACTGTGAAATCTCCTCTAGGCCTTATCACTTACAAATAAGAACTCATCAAAAGACTCAAGTGGACTAGGAGGATGGGTTGTAGCCCTAAGTGGCGATAATTGAGCACTCGTCTTCTTGCTTGGACCTGTGGAACCAGCATACTCTACTTGATCCATAACACATACTTGATCCATAACACATAAACAAGATAGCAACAAACATATAATAACCTAGACGAAGTTCATAGCGCAATAATAACGAGCACATAGGTCAAAGATATTTGACAATCATAGAAATATTAATTCAAAAACAAAATTTTGCGCAAAATCGCTTATGACTTTCAAATCTAAGTCAATCAATGTTTTGAGAAAATTCAATGAAAAATCATTTTCAAAGTCTCGAAATCATGTAAAAGATCTAATCAGTCCAAATTGAGGACATGATTTCAATAAATTCATTACTCACATACATTTGCACGATCATTCCCCAAATCGAATTTAAATCGAAGTTTCGACTGACACATATCGAGCAAGCACAATAATCTCTAAGATCTTACTATTAACTTGTAGTAATGATAAATGAGATATTGTCTCTTTAAGGATTTTTCAAATCTCTTAAGAATTTAAGCTACTCTAAAGTTTTATCAGATTTAACCTGTTTTAATTTAATAACTCTATTTAAACGGGAAAATAAACACTAAATAATATGTGAATAAACTAAATAATTGATTAAAATAACTAAACTTTAAACAACTTAAATTAAGTAAACTAACTTAATATACTCAATCTAATAAATAAATAATTGATAAATCAACTTAAATAAAATATCTAACAAGCATCTAAATAAAGCCCTACTAAACATCATAATATACTTGGATTGTTTTCAAACTTTAGGACAAAACATCACTTCATAATATAGCTATAATTATTTTATATAAAATCTTAGAATCATTAAATCCTAATTCATAGTACATTGATAGCCTTTACTCAGCCATCGATTTTTCTAAATTCAATGAAAATGCCACATTCTTATTATTGTAAGTCACTACAAGGAAAACGAAATTTAGAAACGGAATTAGAAACGAAATTAAGTTCCGTTTCTAAAAAAAAAAGTTAGCGACGGAATTGAGACGGAAACATTCAGAGACGGAATTGAGACGGATCAGAGACGGAATTATAGACGGAATTAGAGACGAAATTAAATTCGTCTCTAAAAAATGGCGCCAACATTCCCACCAAAACTTTATTTTGTCATACCCGTTCATCAAATCTCGAGATTTGTGCAACAAATCTCGAGATTTCCCCTTTACCCCCTCCAACACCCCCCTCGTCCTCCCCACCACCGAAAGCCCCAACTCCCACCGCGAGAAAACCTCGTCTTCGTCGTCTCTCCTCTATACTCTCGTCTCTCCTCTAGACTCCGTTCTCTCCGGTCACCGGCCCCCAAATCTCCAACCCCCAACAAATCTCTCGTCTCTGTTCCGTTGCTTTCAACTCTCTCTCTCTGGTCTCTCCGTCTCTTGCTCAACCAGTTATAGTGGTCTCTCTCTGGTCTCTCCGTCTCTCTCCAGTCACCGCCCCCCAAATCCTTAACCCCCAACAAGTCGTCCTCGCACTCCATTGCTCCCCGGTAGCGCGCCGCCTCGCTCTGTCGTAGCGCCGCCTTGCACATTTTCGGTCCGCGCCTCTCTGCTCCTCTCGGCTCTCACATCGTGCTCTCATTCAGTCCCCTCTTCGACCTCTCTACTCTCTCATTGTGCTCTCATTCAGTCCGCGCCTCGCTGTGTTTCATTGGTGAGTTCTCCCTCTTTCCTCTCGAAACATTGTTTTTGGTTAATTGGCAGTGACATGTTTTGTTTGCTTTTACAATGATCTGTGATTTTTACTCGGGCGTGAGAATTTATTGTTTCATGTATTTAGTTGTTTTTTTGCAAGTTTATTATACACAAGTTGTTTTGGTGAGTAACAATTCGATCGCAATGTTGGCAAATATTTGGATGAATCTTCACGACGACATGTATTTGTAACATCAACTAATTACTTGTTGTCTATATGTTACTTGTTCCACTTTGTGTACTCTTCTATTTACCTTGTCCACTAAGTGTAGCTTGTAATCTTTGTTCAAAGTACATATGATCATCATGATCAAGGGCATATAAATGGAGTTCATTCTCTTGTACACAATATAAAAATTCTTGAAATACAATCTCTACATTATCTCTAACTCTCTTCTCTTTTGTTTCCCTTCTCTACTTGCTCTTCTAATTGTTAGTTTAATTAAGCCTTCCATGCTTAAGTCTTTAGCAAGGCCAACTTTAGCTTATACATATTATCAGCACAAATTTGCTATTGCACAAAAGAGATCTTGAAGTTCAAGAAAGCTTGTTAAAGAGACAAAGCTAGAAATGTATAATTTAAATAAATTTGATTTGGTTGTAACTCTTTACATCTTTGTATTAATTTAAACTTGATTTAAATTTATGAGGTTTACCTATATAATAAAAAAAGGAAAAAGGAAGAAAGGGAACTGTCCTTGCAAGCCTCTCACTATGTTTCTCTATGGGTGTCCGTTCTTTTGTGTTTCTTGGTCAATAGTTTTGTAATACATGGGTGGTTCATTATATTGATTATATGTTTTTTAATATCATGTTAGCATTAATTTGTTGATATTGCTCCTACGTTTCGTTATTAAATATTATACGGATTGTTGACAGTTAGGTGAATCTGAACTTATTGAGCAAGTTGAAGTGTTGACCCCAGACAAGTGATAACCCAAACCCATATGAAGACCCCTGTTTATTACATAAAAACTAAATAGATAAATAGTATTAAAACCTACGCATGGAATAAAGATATCTTATGTTATAACCATTTATTTATTTATTTTTAGATCAACAACTGAGGTACTTAAGAAGTAGTCGTTGTAAAGAAGTTAATCACTTAAGTATTTTCACTTGAGGATATAAGTCTTAGAAAAAAAACTTTGATCCTAGATATCTCTACAACAAGTCAAAATAATGCGGCAAACGAAGTAAGTGAGGTTTGAACTATTATCAATCCTCCCATGCTAGTTTATATGCTTCGATTCATTTTAGTAGTGATTGAAGTTTAATTTGGGATCCATTATGGTAGTTCTTCACTAAGATTTTTTTAGCAGTTCCCTTTTAAACTCCTTATCGTTTAAATGCCTGTGGAACTGATATAACGTTGGATAATTTCAATTAGTACCTTGTAAAGTAGGGCCAATGGCCACCAGTATGTCTCCCTTGCTATTTTATGATATCTTGATGTGTATAACTATTCAAATATCATAAGTGATATCTTGATGTCTTTGTTATATGTTCGGTGTCTCTCTTGATGTGTTATGTAGGTGTTCAACAAACATTTATAAAAAGAACAAGTTTCCACTTCCTTTCAGTCTAATGAAATCATGAATTTTCGTTCAGTATTTTTGTTCAAATTTATCATGTTAGGCATTGTTGTTTTTTTTCTTGCTATTTTATTATGTTTGGTTATGCTATTCTGAAATGCCAAAAAAATGATAATAGGTTCGATGATCTGAAATATGAAAATCTAATTCTGAATATACTAGGTATTACTTGGATGATTGATGGTAATTTAGACTAGTGTTTTACTTAGACATTGACATTTGTGCTCACCACACTTCTCTTTCCAAGTACCTTAGCTGTCGTGATAGGATTGCGAAAGGGAAGGCGTAGAAAACTAATAGGGCCTTCTCATTTGCGTATGAAAATGGTTGTAATTTTATTATGTATTTTCTTATTTAAACATTTATGACACAAGGATTAACTCGGGTAACTAATTGAAATGAAATAAGACTTAGACTTAAATATTAGACAGAAAATATTTATGTGGATAAATACACCTTATTGCATTTGGATATACCATGCATAAGTTGTAGAAGAACTTTTGCAGGTATTTTGGGACTTCAAATTGAGCAATTAATGGACCAAGAAGTTGTGAATCTATCTGGTGGAGAATTACAAAGAGTGGCATTGTGCTTATGCCTTGGAAAGTTATTTTTTTTTTTTACCTTTCTAAGTCAATTATTTGTAAGTAGGCATGACTTGACACTTGTTTGATGTTTTGAAAATTAATTATGTTAACTAGATTTTGTTCTACAACGCTCTATTGTTGGTGTAAACTTTCTTGTTCTTCTTCTCTTTTTGTATGTGTTTTTTCCCAGCTTTTCTTCTTGAATCACGAGTTATTAGTTAATCTATGTGATTTAGCTTCTTAAATATGTAGCATTTTTTTAACTTCATTCATCGCTTGATTATAGTTGGTGCTGTACTGGATTCAAGAATTGTGTTGAATCTCAACAAGATAAAATGTAGTTATTATGCATTTTTTATTTAATTATTCATGCCTTAAATTGAGGGTTGGATTTGTGTGATTAGTGATTAGTGATTAGTGAGTTGGCTAAATTTGTGGATTTGTGTGATTTGTGTGATTTGTGTGATTTGTGTGATTTTCAATATAGACGGTAAAAGTTTCCATGTATAAATCTAAAAAAATAGTTTCCATGTATAGTGATACTGTATAAATCCCATAAGATTTCTAATATGAAAACCTACTAGTAGGCTTTCTTACTTACAAAGTAATTGGTGATTAATCTTATGGGATATATGGTTGTGAATCTAAATTTCTTATGGATCTTGCTACACATGCATGTGAGGTTATATTAATTGAATATGCTTGAACTTGCGCTTTAGGTATATGTCCTATTATTTCTCAATTTGTTACCGTATGTATTTGAGGTTTTTTTTTTTTTTTCAACCCTTCTTTGCTTCATAGTAGGTCCTTCATTTACATTCGAAAGGCCTTGTGAGGTCATTTAGACATCCAATTTTAGTTTGCTTATATTCTATGGTTCTACCTCAATGTTCATTGAGTCTTTTGTTTTCCTCATGTGGCGGACTTTATTCAGCTGATAAATGTATACTTTGATTTTAAGAAAAGTAGTAGGTTATTGAATAAATTTATGGATGCTTGATACATCTTGACTTTGGTAGATCTTGTGTTGAGTTTTTCGGAATGTTGTGTAAGTTTAGCTGACTGCTACGCAATGAACAGATCCTATTAGATGAGTATCGTATATACCTTGACTTTAGAAGTTTCCAATGCAAGTGGTGCATAATAAGTGATGTAAAAATCAAGAAAAACCTTAGGTGGATTCCATGTTTTTGAACGAATCTGACGATTCAACAGATCTTGTTCCATTTAAGACACTGGTTCAAACGCTGCCAATTGCATTGTCATATTTGCTCTATATGGTATCTTGCCTCATCTGGTGCATTGGTGAGTTTTTTCTCCAAAAAAAAAAAAAAAATGATAAGACTGGCACTTTTTTGTTGATTAAATCGTTCAATGCATGACCATTATTGTGATGAGACAGTCTACTCCAGTGAGGGTAAAGTTTTATTCAAGTTGTTGCATGTTTGTGCGAGGATCACTACAGTTCCGACACCAAGTAAATTTTCTTTCATTTTCTTTCTTTCGTTTTTGCAAATTAGTAACACTTCTCCAAATATTGTGCTCTAAAACATGTTTTGAGCTCATGTCTGCATTATGTCAATCCTTTAATTTTTAATGCCATTTGAAATTGTTGCCCTTCAAGTGGGAAACTATATTCCAATTTCGCCAGTACGGGATGATGTAGCGGCTGCATACAAGAAGGGAATGGAATGGAAAGCCAGTAAAATGCTTCTCCCATACAAGCAACTTTGTAGTGAGAAAAAGGTAAAGTTTTCTATGTTAACCTTCAAGCCTATTAAAAAAAGCATATTATGAAAGAGAAAAAAAAGAAAGAAAAAAAATGAACTCACTCTAATGCGATACATGGAGGTGGAAGCGGAGATTGTACAAATTGAAGTAGATGATGTACCAGTTGCAATATCTAATGAAGTGTCGAAGTCCCAAATCAGCATGCTTGTTATTGGAGCTTCGTCAGGTGGCAGTTTCACAAGGTAAGAGTAAGAGATATGATATCGGTTAACGCTTGATCTATTTGCATAGTTCCATTACTCCGATTAATTGGATAGAATAGCAATGTGGATTTACCATTTAGTTCCCTTTCCTTCGTTTCATCTCATGGTTTTTACATGCGTTGGACCTTATATGCCCTCATAGCTGTTCCTTGTTTCCAATTGTTCCTAGTTCTATTTGAGGTTTTAAACCACATCTTGTGAAAACAAGGTCTCTAGTGATACATCGACATCCATGGTTTTGGCTGTGATTTCTAAAAGTTGTAAACAAGTCTTAATTTTATTTTATTTTTATAAGAATAAACTAGTCGACTCTAATTAATTAATTTGCAATTTAGGTTTTATTTTCTTTGTTGTCGAGCATAAATATTTTTCTTTTAATTTTAATTCTTAAACGTAATCATGCATGATAGCTTGTGTATGTTGCGGTCTTAAATATTGATCATGAAACATCGAGACTATATATATAAGCATCACAAACCATTGCTATGTTATAGTTTGGAGCGAGAGATAATTTGCTAAATAACACCATGTTCCTTCTGGATAATGATGAATTTCTTTTTCTTTATTACTTTATTTATGCTGTGTTTGGCTCATACACTAGTGCTTGCGATGATACGTAGTTCTCCCATAATATTATTTATATTCTTATTATTGTTTGTATAATTTAGTGATCTTTTTCTTTTTGATCTTTTTTCAGGTGTTTTGTACGAAGTCAAGTATTATTTGAAGCACAATCAACTTTATATAATCTCGGAACACTTCATTTTTTTTTATTTATTTTTCATTTAGAACAATTTTTGCTTTTACTTTTGTAGAAAGATACGATATAGAAACTTTTTAGATTGTTTTTGTTGTTTCGTGTACAGTACATTGAGAAAAAGATAATGTTAAGGATATGTTAAGTTTATATAAATTGTGCAATATCAATATATTATTTAGCTATGATTTTTATTATATATTGGCAGGTTAAATGTGCTTGGATCGAGACCTATATATATAAGACTTTAAAAACTAAACAAAAAGGAAAATTAGAGACGGAAATAGCAACATAATCTTTGGATTCCGTTGCTATTTCCGTCTCTAATTTTCGTTTTTGTTAGATACATGAATCAGAATCGGATCAAATTCCGTCTCTGATCCGTCTCTGATTAGCAACGGATCAGAGACGGAAATAATCAGAAACGAAATTTATTCCGTCTCTAATCAGAAACGGAATTAGAGATTATTCCGTCTCTGATCAGAAACAGAATAAATTCCGTTTCTGATCCGGCTCTAAATCAGAAACGGAATCGCATTTCCGTTTCTGATTGAATTAGCAACGACGTTTTTAGAGACCGAATTGATTCCGTCTCTGTTCCGTTTCTGACTGCAATTAGAGATGGAAATTTTGCAAATCAGAGACGAAAATTTCCGTTTCTGATTTGCTATTTTTTTGTAGTGAGTCTACCCATTGGATAAAACGCAACACGTAGATATAAGATAGCATTAAGTTCAATGAAATCATGCCTAATCTAAGCCAATATTACCGAAGCCGCTTAATAAACAACTTAGAACACAATCACCTAAGGCATCTACTCGGAAAATGCCCAATAGATTAATCTAGTTACTACTTCTATAATTGTTGTCAACAACTATAGACATAGAATTGAATACTCTACATTAAGGAAAACATTGGCCACTATGCACTCAACATAGATAATTCTAGCTGTATTATGGAAAAAAAAAACTTGTTTTATCCGTGATTGACATGTTTGAATCGATTTAAAGTGTTAAGTGTGTAATTTCATAATTATAACTATATAACAATCAAAAGTATATTACACGTTTAGGGTTTGTTTAAATTTATAGACTACTTACACATGCTGGAAATACAAATATTAATATGTAATTAAAAGACATAATTAAATAAATAATTACTCTTAAATTAATGCTTCAATGTTGCTTCACATATATAACTTAATAAATGAGAAAAGAAAAAGTAAAGAATAATTAAAGTGTCATTGGAGAGAGTAATTTTGAACCTCTCTGTCCATATATACAGTTCCCCTAACAATACATATCCAAGATAAATACAAATTCTTCATATTAATCTAAAAAAATCATCACTTACCTCAGCGATTTGTCAACAATTTTGCACTTGTACACAAATCGTTGTGTAAATCAGTAATTTTAGCTCTTAGTGCTCCACCAATTCAACTAGCAATTTCTAGTTCATTCTCCAATTCGCTCTGGATTCACTGGCCTTCTTCTGCTGCTGATTTATATGCCAATTTATATTGTTATTTCAAATCGATTGTTAATCGCTGGTGTAGTTTTCTAGTTGATTGTTTTACTTTTCTTTCTATATTTCCCATTTCTTCATTTTCATATTTAAAAATTTGGAATCACTAAACAAAAGAGAATACTTAGTGTAATATAATCATTTATGCTAAAAATCATCCTAAATTATACTATAAAATGTATCTAATTATTGACTTATCAAATACCTCCAAACTCTGCGCTTTGCTGTCTCGAGCAAAGGAATACCCTTAATCATAGTTTCTTTTCATTATTATATACTAATTTAAAATTAATTCATCTTAATTCAAAAAATATAAATAAAAGTGATTTTCAAAAGAAAATATATTACCACAAGTAAATGAAAGTTATGATGATATAAAATGATCTTGTCGAATCAAAACATCCCTTAATGATTATTCAATCACTTAATGTAACACTTTTAAGAACTTGAAGTTCATTACCAAGGCCAGTACATAACATAGGTTTTTTCAATCTCCAGGGACAAGCATTCAGTTTATGATAGCTAGTGTAAAATCTTAAAACAAAAAAAAAACCATTAGATTAATTTCTATTTTAGAAAATACTTTATATACAAGTACCATAATCAAAATCAATAGGAATTTTATTAAGATACCAATAAATATGTCATTTAAAACATGGCTTCATTTAACTCTAGCTTCAAGTACTCAAATTAAATCTTTTATTTTGAAGAGTTTAAGAACATCTATCTTTTTCATCTCTCATCATTTTTTTTCTACTTCGTTCTAATTGTTTTTTTAACATATTTCTTTTACTTTTGCTTTTGAGTCCCAGCTCCATTTCCTTTCGACATTCTTACATTTCCCCCACTATTGATTCCCTGCTCCATTTCCTTTGGAATCTATAGGATTCTCTCTATACTTTTATTTTTATAAATTCTTGCTAATACATCTCACTATCCACCAAAATTGAAGAAAATATTCTTTCTAACTTGTAAAAAATCATCGGTTTCTAGACCATTTCTTCTTTCAATTGTGACATAATGATGTTATATATATTGTAAATATAATCAACCAATAGTTTTTGTATTGTAAGATTCTTATAAATGTATCTTGTTCATCTTGCACTATTGTTTTGATTTTCTACTCATTATCATGACTAACATAAGGTATCCAATTTAGTGTTCGCATCAAGTAGCAAATTTATTAAAAAATGGTATAAAATTAATTCTTTCTATCATAAAATTCACTTGGATAACAAAATATCACTTCAATTCAAGACCTATTATATATTCATTATCATTTTTTCTTAACTAAAAATAAAGAAAAATGAAATTTATGCTTACTCGATTTCGAAAGAAATTTGATAAATTTCATAAATTTACATGAATATTAGATTTAAAAGTAATTCTGAACTTTACTTCTACCTTTCTTTACTTTCATTGCCTTCAATTTCACGCTTCACCTAAAATACTCTTAAACTCATTCTAAACATTGTCCCAAAGATTTAAAATTAAGTTGGGTGTCCAACATAACAAACATACCATTCGAAGCATAAATGATTTGATATGTGTAGCTAAAATGTAAATAAATATGCAAACATAAATGTCAATAGTTTCGAATGAATGGAATGTAAAAGAGAACATAAACTTTCATTAACCAAAATATCACGAAGAGTAATACCTTGTATTTTAGTCATTCAATGCATACAATAGAAAAATACTACACATGGTGATGTCCACAAGTGAGTTCATTATCGGCTTCATCATTAACCATATCTACAGAAGGTTGAGAAACATAGCTATCAGTCGAGTTATAAGTCCAGTTGGAAATTGCAACTGTAGAGATGGAATGTCAATGCTCCTCCTCGAATCCTGTAAATGACTATCATGTTTTCTCCTAAACATAGAATGGTAGCGCTGTAGAGTCCTCTCATTTGCCGCTATCATTTCTTTATTGTGATGGATTGTTGTCTGATTACATATTAATGAAGAGAATATAGTTCAGAAGGATCCTCTCTTATTAGGCTGTGATGAACATGGTGCCGAACTCGTAGGAGTATTCGGTATAGTCACTTTAGCCATTAAAATTGTTGCTTTCTGTGCATTTTCTCTTGTCTTTCTTCTATTTTTTGTTGTTCTTCGCTTCCTTGATTCCCTCGCATTTATTTAATTGAATGCTTCTCGTTCATCTTCTAAGTTATTGTATCCTACCACCTTCTTCATTCGTTTTACTCCCATATCATTAATGGTCCTATCAAGCAATACATCAAATTCGGTATTAAAACCTACCCTGGCCTTCCTACACAATTCAATGATCAAATTGACAATGGTAATCTTTCATTCTTTGTAGTCTGCATGACAAACTTTATACAATCATGTATAATTTTTCCAACATCGATATAACCCTTTTCATCACTATATGGTACAATAAAGCAGCTTTGGGGTTCTTCACTTTAAAGTGTTGCTTGGTTGGGTAAAAGTACGCATCTATTATATAACTCCAACTCTTCGTCATCTTCCTAAAATAGTTGGTTTCAATAAATCTTTTCAATCTTGTAGGTGAAATATCGATTCTCTTCCCTTTAACGCACTTTGTCCTATTCTCTACTAACATGTCCATTAGCATAAAATTTTTCGTACAATTTCTGAACGTCCCATTTTTTTTCCCGTATAATCTCGTAAAAGTAGATCTCATCCTTTATCTTTGATGATGCTTACAACTCAATCGTCATACTTGCTCACATTTTGACTGTTGAACCCTCTCTCCTGAATGATGACTCTCTTTTTATCCATATAATACCTCATTTGAGCTCTAGGTCGCACAAATAAATAAGGAGGCACCAATTGACTAGGGTCTGGATTCTGAAAATATTCTTCATCATCAGATGACAATGGAGATTGTTCTCTAAGTTCATCCCTACTAGGTTTAAGTTCTCTAATGCTAACCTCGGCAGGTATAATATTCATTAGGTGGCCCGCATATTTTTGCTTTGGTTTTGCTTGCACTACCCCCTTCCCTTTGTCTTGCTTACTATTCCTACCTCTTCCTCTACTTCCTCCCGCCATATAAGAACTCAACTATGACGTAATAAGAAAACCGAAATCTTGTATTCGAAATATTAAACCATCAAGGTAAGGAAAACAAGTTTGTGAAAAGGGCTTTATCATAAAGTCTTTAAAAGAGTTGAAAATAGTATGTCTAAAGTAGTTGTATCGACATATCCATATCATAAGTATGTATATATTATAAAAAGTCGTAGAAACCCCCAAGCTCAATTGAAAATCTATTTTGAAATCGAGAATTTGTATAGAAATCCATTTTGAAAAACAATTTACAACAAAAACCCAAAAAGTAATTAAGTATGAAAATTTTTCAAAAATTAATTTTTATTCAATGTATCGAAATCAAAGGGATGTAATGGTATCAATTCATTACCTTCTTGAGAGTGAATCTCTCAAGTAAAATGCTCTACTAGCTTCTTAAATCGCATCTCTAAGCTCTAATTTCGAATAAAACACTCACCAAGCCCTAAGTTGGTTGTATGAACTTGGATTCAAAATTTATAGGGTTGAAGTTCTCTTAATCAATGTAAGATGCTCTTTAAAGGCTTTAATTGAAGCTTTGAAAGGTTGAATCTAGGCAAAAATCTTTATATTAAATGAATGGGTGCAATAAATTTAGGTGTAAAAGGTTTTAATGTTGGCGATTTGGGGTTTTGATTTTAAAAACATGGATTTGTGCTCAGCGAATTGGGGTTTAAGTGAATTCACTGACAAATCGCCAGTGAAATCAGTGAAAATTAGCCTAAGTGGTTTAGTGATTAGTTTAGCGAATCTAATATGAAGCCAAAATCACAGATAAATCGTTGAGCCAATTTGTCATATAAAAAACTGGCAAACTACCGACAACCAATGGTTTCTAATGTTAATTTGTATCGCTGGGAAATCAGTGAGTCATTTATGCTAGTTTTCCAATATATTCTATATTTGAATAATTATTACATATTTTGGGAATGAGGCTATGTTGTTGTTGAATAGTTATTACACATATCAGTCATAATTAAGGTAGAATGACATGTATTCAATAAGAGGTATTGTAATAACTATATTATAACTTTTATTTAGGGGATAATATGCTAAATAAATGCTTTATTACTTAAAAATAGTTTAAAACAAATAAAATTCAAGTGAAAGATAAATATACGAACTATCCTAATTCTAGTAAATTGAAATACTTTGACTTGATCAACCCCCCTTACATGAAATTATCGCAGGATAGTAATCCTAAAAAACTCCCATTATAAGAGTCAAAAGTTGAGAGAATAGAAAAATGGCTAACTAATCCTACTACTAAAACTGAAAAAATAAAAATAAAAATGGAGTATGGGCTGCCTCCCATAGTGCGTTGTTGTTTATAGTCATTAGCTCAACTTAGTAGATAAGATCACTCGTCGTTCAGTTTGAGTGAGTCAAACTGACCATCAACTGATTCTTCATTAGTCTTGACATTTTCGTCTTCCTTATCATTCTCAACACTTGCATAACATTTTTCAGCATATTCATCAAGATTGGATGACTTACCTTCATAGCTATCGCCATAATCATCGTCATTAATGTAGTTTTCTATTTTGTAACTGTCTTAAAGATACACATACTCATTTCCCATTCTAATTATAACTGTACGTTGTTTGACGTCGAGAACAACTCTAGTTGTTTTGAGAATAACATGTCCCATAATATTACATCATTTTTCTCAATTTGTGGTATTATCAGGACATTGGCGAAATACTTGAACCGTGTCACTTGCATTGGCACATTCATCGACATTCCTAGTGGAAAGATCTTGTCACCATTTGCTTTGTCGATAATTAAAAGTGGTGTAAAATCATTTGTTCAACCTAACTTTTCTTTTCTATTGTTCCGGTAAGATGTTCATGTGCCTGTGTCAAGTAAAACATTAAGGAAACTGACGTCATTGATCATCATGTGGAGGAAAAGTGTCACTGGATCATCTTTGTAAATTTCAAATGCATGTCCAAAATCTTGAAGCTTTAGCTGCTCATCAATGAATTCTTCTTTCGCTTGTTGTATTTTATTTATTGGTGTACTTAAGGTTGTTGCTCATTTGACTTTTTTATTTATTTATCTCGTGGCTTCTTATACATCTATAGTGTAATGGTTTCATTCGCGTGGATACATACATTGAACTCCATTTTGTTACTTTGCGAATTTTGTTGGTCAGTCTCAAAGTTGATGATTTTCATATCCTATTCAACAAAACTTTCATGATAAGGTTTTAACCTATGATCATTTACTTTAAATATTTGTCCTGTTTCTAAGCTTTTTATTTCTACTATGCCACGAGGTAGTAAATTGAGAATTAGATAAGATCTTGCCCATCTCGAACGAAGTTTATCAGGAATAAATTTAAGTCTTAAACAAAATAGTATAACTTTATGTCCTACTTGAAAGTTTTTAGGAATTAATTTCTTATCATGAAATGCTTTAATTTTGTCTTTGTAAATTGATGCATTTTCATATGCATTATTCCTTATTTCTTCTAGTTCTTAAAGATTCAACTTACATTGGCTTTTTGCTTCTTTATAATTCATGTTGCATGTTTTTATTGCCAAATAGACTCCATGTTCTAGTTTGACTGGCAAATGACATGTTTTTCCAAATACTAACCAATAAGGTGTCATGCCTATTGGTTTCTTGAATGCTGTTCTATATGCCCATGACGCGTCTTCAAGTTTAAAACTTCAATCCTTACATGTGGGACTAACTGATTTTCTAGTATTAACTTAATTTCTTTATTCGATGTTTTGGCTTGTGCATTAGTTTGTGGGTGATCTGCGGTAGATGTCATATGTGTGACATTGTATTTAACAAGTATATTAGCAACTAATCGATTACAAAAAACTGTAAAGATTTTTGATTTAAGGAAATCAATCACTATTTTTGAATCATTAATTCTAGTAGCTTTTGCTTCTACCCATTTAGACACATAATCTACAACAAGTAAGATATAAACATAGCCATTTAATGGTTGAAAAGGTCTCACGAAATTTATGCCCCATACATCAAACACTTCACAAAATAGGACAAGGGTTATAGGCATTTGATTTCTATGACCTAAATTCTCAGTTCGCTGGCAATTTGGACAAGATTTTATACAAAGAAAACAATCGTGAAATAAAATGGGCCTAAGGAATTCGAAATCCAAGATTTTTTCGCGCAGTTCTACGTAGGCCGAAATGACCTCCACATGCATAAGTATGACAATGAGCTAATTAATTGTACTTCTGAATGTGGCATCCATCTTCTAATTATTTGGTCGGTGCAAGACTTCCATAAGTAAGGTTCATTCCATGAATATTGTTTGGAATCCTTTTTAATTTTATTCTTTTGGGCTCTCGTCAATTAAGGTGATAACCTATTGGTGGTAAGACAATTAACTATTTCAGCATACCAAAGGCCTTCAGTATGTATATTACATAAGTATTCATACGGAAATTTATCCTTTAATGGTATAGGTAGTTCTCCATTCTCTAACCTACTTAAGTGGTATGCTATTAGATTTTCAGCTTCTTTCTTATCTTTTATAATAAGGTTTAATCCTTGTAGGAGTAGTATCCATCTTATTAGTTTAGGTTTTGCATCTTCTTTTGTCATTAAATATCACAAAACTGCATGATTTGAATAAACTATTACTTTTGTTCCTAATAGATTTGGTCGAAATTTTTCTATGGAAAACACTATCGCTAAGAGTTCTTTTTCAGTAGTGGTATAATTTTGTTGGGCTGTATCTAGTTTCTTGGAGGCATAATATATAAGATGGGATTCTTTCCCTACTTTTGACCTAAAACAACTTCGATTGCATAGTTACTTGCATGACACATAATTTCGAAAGGCAATGACCAATCCGGTGATTTAATCATGGGTGTAGTTATTGAATCTTTTAATTTATCAAATGTTATATTGCATTCAATTGTAAATTTGAAAGGAATATCTTTTTGTAAAAGTTTTCATAATGGTTGTGTAACTTTTGAGAAATCTTTTACAAATCTTCTATAGAATCTTGCGTGCCCAAGAAATGAACGTATCTTTTTTACCGTGGTGGAATAAGGTAATGTTTTGATTGCTTAAATTTTTGCAAAGTCTACCTCTATTCCTTTATGTGACCTAATATTAATCCTTAGTCAACCATGACATGCCATTTTTCAAAGTTTAGTACTAAATTCTTTTATATGAATATTTTAAGTATTTTAGTTAAATTAACTAAACATTCATCAAAAGAATTACCATAAATGGTGAAATTATTCACAAAAACTTTAATGAAATTTTCTACATAATAAGAGAAAATATTAACTATACATCTTTGAAACATCGCAAGTGCATTACATAAACCAAAAGTCTACGTCTATGAGCAAACGTACTGAAGGGGCATGTGAAAGTAGTTTTTTCCTGATTTTTTGGGGCTACAAGTATTTGGTGAAAATAACCATAGAGGAAACTGTAATAAGTTTTTCCACCTAGTCTTTTTAACATCTGGTCTATAAATTGAAGTAGGTAGTGGTCTTTCCTAGTTAAGGCATTCAGCTTTTTTATAATTTATACATCCCTCCAATCGTTTTAGATTCTAGTTGGTACTAATTCTCCATATATATTTGTTATTACTGTAATTCTCATTTTCTTAGTGATTACTTGGATTGAGTTTACCCAATTGCTATTGGCTATTGGAAATATCATTCCTACATCTAATAGTTTTAATATTTTTGCTTTTACTACGTCCATAATAGATGGGTTTAATCTATGTTGAGGTTGTCTAGAAGCTTTGGTATCAGTTTCTAGGTTTATTTTATGCATACACGTAGTTGGACTTGTTACTTTGATATCAACTATGATCAATCCTATTGCTCCTTTAGATTGTTTCAATACATTTATCAGCTTATTTTCTTGTTGTGTCAATTTGTTAGAAATTATTCCTGGCAATTTAACATAGACCACTAAATAAACATATTTCAAATGGTATGGTAAGGTTTTTAGATCTAATTTAAGGGCTTTAATTATAGAGGGTAGAAGTTTTGGTTGAGATCTAGATTAGTCTAGGTAATAGGAAGTTCTGGTAGTTGATTATATGATTCTACAATACTTATTATCTTTTTTGCTTCCTCATCTCTGCCCTCATATTCTTCTAAATCTTTGATTGCCATTTCTAGTTTATCTATTTTATTAATTCTTAAGGATTTGTCTATTAATGGATCTATCATATCAAATGTGCATATAGAAGGAGCATCCATAGCGTATTTCATTGCATCGCATATATCAAAATTAACTGTGTCATCTTCTACTTGCATTGTTAATGTTCCATTTGAAAATTAGATATTTGCTTTTGCCGTTTTCAAAAATGGTCTTCCTAGGATTAGAGAAGTTCTATTAGCGAAGTTATTTTATTCATATCTAAGACAGAAATCAGTTGGGAAGATTAAATCATTAACTTTGAATAGTACATCTTCAAACAACCCTACTAGTTTAACAATTGATCTAGCAGCTACTTATACGACTATACCAGTTTCTTCTAAATGTATGTATGTCATTTGTAAATAGATAGATAAAGACATAACTTCTATGGAAGCTCCTAGATCACATAATGCTTTATAAATTCTTATGTTCTCAATAATAAATGGAACGCGAAATATTCCAAGATCAGAACATTTAGGAGCTAACTTCTTTCGGATTAATATTGATAAGCATTCTCCTATACTCACCTTTTCATTAGCCTTAATCTTATTAATGCATAAATATTATATAAATTTCTGATACTTGGGTACATTTTGAATGACTTCAAACAAGGGTATATTAACTACTACTTTTTTCAAGGTGTCAAATATTTGTTTTTCTTCCTGCAGTTTTTAGCATTTTTGTTATCTTTCAAATGGTAAAGGAATGGTGGTCCTATATTAACTGATTTATCTTCATTATTTTTATTACCCTTTTTTGTGAGAGTTTTGTTACTTGTTACTTTGATCTTTTTTTCTAATTCTTCTTCAATTTTTTTTCTAGGAACTAATTGATCTGGCATTTTAGGTTTATCCATTTGCTTACCACTTCTTAAGTTTATGACTGGTGCTTTTTCATATATAGTAGGATAAGGTTGAGATGATAATTTTTCTTGATTTACAAATCACTCATCTGTGTTCCCATTTGACTCAATTGGTTTTTAACTTCAGTTATATCATTTGTAATGTTTGAATTATTTGATATTGTTCTCTTTCTGAATTATTCAACATTCTATACCTTTCATAACCTTGATTGTTAAGATTATTACCTACATTTGAGTGTGGGTAATTTGCATAACTATTGAAGTTGTAATTAGGATCAACATAACCATCATATTTGTTCATTATAGCATTGGCTTCTATTTAGGTTTGTTGTTTCGAAGGATATTCATCAATAGAATGGTTTAATTCATTGCGATATTTTATCGTGCTTGATCTATCTTTTAGTAATAATTCAACAATAGCTTTTAGTTCGTCTATCTTATCATCTGGTGTTTTATGTCTTATTCATGTCACTTAGATGATTTTTGAATGGTTCACTCTTCTCACTATATTGCTTTGACTGCTTAGGGATTGTATTGATGACTTCTCTTACTAAAGTATGTGTTTTATCATGCAAAGACCTTCCACACATGCTGTATAGTAATCTTTGTTCTAAGTGATTTAATCATTCATAAAAACATTGCATTAAATTTTTGTCTCTAAATCCATGTATTGGACATAGTTAGATCAATCTTTTATACCTATCTTAAAATTCATCAAACGTTTCTCTAGTTTCCATCTTGGCATTACTAATTTTCTTTGTGTATAGACTAACTTGTCTTGCTAGGACATATTGGTCCTGAAAGACTTGTAACATCTCTGACCAATTGGTTATGAAATTTTGAGGAAGATAAAATAACCAATCTCAAGCTTGATTTTTCAATACCATAGGAAAAGCTTTTAATTTAATATAATCTATTTCTATATCTTTGGTCTTAACGTGCTTACTTTTTGTATGAACTTTCTAATACATTTTTTAGCATTTTCATTATCTTCACCATAAAAACACGGTGAAGAGTTTAACTCCGAATTTTAATACGAATTCCAAAAATTCTGTTGTGAAAGTTATGCGTATAAATTCATAAGCCATGACATTCTTATTAGATTGCCTAAAAGTTCATTCTTCCCCGTTTTGGCCATTTCATGACTTTCAACAAGAAGGCTTTTATGAGATTATTTTTAAAATCCTCGGCAACTGCACCAAATAATTAACACGTGTCAAGCGTGCACAATAATTTCTTGTGTCTTACTATTAACTTGTAGTAGTGTAAATGAGAGATCCTTGCCATAAGGATTTCTTAAATCTCTTACGAATTTAAGCTACCCTAATGTTTTATCAGATTTAATTGTTTTAATTTAATTACTCTAATCAAAAGGGAAAATAAACACTAAACAATATGCGAATAAATTAAATAATTAATTAAAATAACTAAACTTTAAACAACTTAAATTAAATAAACTAACTTAATATAATCAAAACTAATAAATAAATAATTGATAAATTAACTTAAATAAAATATCTAACAATCATCTAAATAAACCCCCACTAAACATCATAATACACTTGGATTGTTTTCAACCTCCAGAACATAACATCACTTCATAATATAGTTGTAATTATTTTATATGGAATCTTAAAATCATTAAATCTTAATTCATAGTAGGTTGATAGCCTTTAACCAACCATCGATTTTCCTAAATTCAACGAAAATGCCGCATTCTTATCATTGTAAGTCTAACCATTGCATAAAACACAACATCGTAGAAATACGATATCATTAAGTTCAATGAAGATCATGCTTAATCTAAGCCAATATTACCGAAGCAACATAATAAACAACTTAGAACGAAATCACCTAAGACATCCACTCGGGAAATACCTTATTGATTAATTCTAGTTACTACTTCTATAATTGTTGTCAATAGCTATAGACATAAAATCGAGTATCTATATTAAGGAACACATTGGTCGCCATGCCCTTAACATAGAGAATTACTAGTTGTAATACGCAAAACAACTTGTTTTAGCCATGATTAACGTGTATGGATTGATTAAAAACATTAAGTGTGTGATTCCATAATTATAATCACAAAACAATCCAAAGTATATTGCATGCTTAGGGTTTGTTTAGATTGATAGACTACTCACACACACTAGAAAAAAAATACTAATATGTAATTAAAAGACATGATTAAGTAAATAAATACCTTTAACTCAATGCTCCAATGTTGCTTCGCATGTAGAACTTAATAAAAAGAAGGAAAGAAAAAAGAAAAGAATAGTTAAAGAGTAATTGGAGAGAGTTATTTCGAAGCTCTCTGTTCCTATATATAGTTTCTCTAGGAATACATATCCTAAATAAATACAAATTCCTCATATTAATCTAAAAAATCATCACCGACCTTAGCAATTTATAAGTGATTCCTCACTTGTACATAAATCGCCGAGTAAATAACTGATTGTAGCTCTAAGTGGTTCACCGAGTCAGCTAGCAATTTCTAGTTCATTTTCCAATTCGCTGTGGATGCACTGGTTTTCTTCTACTGCTGATTTATATGTCAATTCCTAGTGTTATTCCAAATTGTTGGCTAATCATTGGTGTAGTTTTGTAGTTAATTGTTTTGCTTTTCTTTCTTTTTTTATTTTCTTCATTTTCCTATTTAAAAACCTGAAATCACAAAATCAAGAGAATACCTAGTAAAATTCCATCATTTATGCCAAAAATCATCCTAAATTTTACAACAAAATGTGTCTAATTAGCGACTTGTCATCGACGACGACGACTTGTTTTCAACAAGAATCAAAACTTTGGAAATTCAAATTTTGATAAAAACATCCTGCTCATTCCTCCAAAACTTAATTTATATTACATTGATCAATTTAAAGTCATTGGATCATTCGAAATGAAAAACTAAACTCGAAATTCCAAATTTCTTAAAAACATAGGCGTTTTGTCGAAAAAATGATATTTTTAAAAATTAATCAAAAATCAAAAGTGAATCGACCAAACCATTCTAAATACTCTCACAATCAAAATATTTAGAAACTTAGAAGTTTTGGATATTACCAATTTGAGAAAGTGTTCCCGAGAGCCCAGGGAGCTTTATCGGCCTAATAGATGCCTTGGGAGCTTGGATTTTTGCAATTCCTACGTCGTGGATTCATCGAGGTGCTTACTAATCACTCGGTTTCATGGCTCAAAATAATCTTCATTTGATGGAGAATACAAATGAATGAGATTGGAGCTTAAATTGAAGGATTTAGTGGTTGGAAGTAGGTTTCAGGGTGTAGATGATGGTATGGAGGCACTAGGGTTTGGTTTTGGGGAAGAAGATGAGGTTTTGCCCCATTTTTAAAAACTAGAATTCCTGTCTAGCGTCGTAAGTTCGAATGTCACGGTGCTGGAAAGTTGCTGGGACATAGTTGAAAATTTTAATGAAGTTCCTAAGTTAACCTCCAGCATCATGACAACGCCTTACGTATACTTCGACATCTCTGGATCGAATCTACATTTTTTTGTATATGGTTTAACGCCATCCCAGTGGCCTACAGGTCAACATACGGTGTTGGGGAATTGCGGGCCTTAAAACTCAAATTTGTTCCCAAAGTTTTATATTCCTATTATTCATTGTGTGAGCTTCTCTATGTATACATTTGATTTAATGCAAATGCGTCAATTTAAATCATACCTGCCTTGAATTCATTACCAAAAGTCTTTTCGATTTTGATCTATGTAAAACAATCCATGTTCTCTATTTTCGACGCAAGATTTCTGTAAAAATCAAATAGAATAGAGAAACTCATTAATTTTTATCACACTTTACTCACTTAGCTAATTTACACTAGAACAATTTATTCAAACAAAGAATTTTTTGAAACTTTAAACAAATTAAAATCTGGAAAAATAAATGTTGGTTACCTCCCATAGAGCATTGGTATTTAACGTTGATCGCCCGACGTTGCTGCGATCTCAGATTATCTATAGTCTAACTTAATTATTTCAATTGGCAGCTTAATCGCATCTCTGCCTGACGGTTTAATTTTCTTATGTTGCTTGACAATACTTGGTTCCTCATTTATGCTCAAGATGCACGATACAAGGATGTTGTACGTTGAATTTGACTCAAACTTTGTAGTATATGTCTTATGAAGCTTGTTGTCCTACATCAATACCCAACCGTCGGGTATTCTTTCTTGCTCTCCTTGCTTTTTTCCTGTTCGTTTCTTGTTCCTTTTTACCTATATTCTTCAAATTGTCTTATAAGGTTTCCTTAGAATCCTGCGAGTTACTATCAAAAGAAGAAAAAAAATTACGTACTTGGTGGAAACATTAGTAGGTAAGTCTAAATATTTAGGAATAAAAAAATAAATGACCCTGCTATAAACGTCTATCTTTGCTTTGTCCATTTTTATGAATGGACAACCTAGCACAACAGAGGCATGATTGGACATGTTTATTTCTTTCAAGTCAATGACATGAAAATCAGCTAGAAAGTCCAAATTGTTAACGCAAACATTCACACTTTCGAATATCCCGATTGGTCGGATTGAAAATCCATCCGCTAAATGAATAATGATCTTGGAATGCTGTAAAACTTGATCATGCATAAACGAGAAAATTGATGATGAGATGATTTTAATAAATGCTACTAGGTCAAGCATAGCTTTCTCTATATGTGTATATTCTAGCATAAAAGATATACTAAAAATACTTGGATCATCGTAGTTTTTTGGTACGTTGGTATTGCCTGCATAAAACTTCTCCTCCTCTTCAAATAATCCTGCTATTTTAAATAGTTTGCAAGGAACTTCGGTTTCTGGCAGTGCTTGTTCAACTTTCTTGACTATTTCTTTAGTTTCATAGCTTCTTCTTTTTGGTCATCAAATTGTTTGCGATCCACGAACATGTTAGCAAACCTTTCAGGATACAACCTTTGAGGAAATGATACTCTGCGCTTGATGGTATTAATCTATCCTTTGCTTGAGTTGTTCTTTTCATTTTCCTTCTTTTTGGTTTCTAATCATCCTCTTCTCAAGCAATTCCTAACTCAAGATTTTCCGTAGTTTCAGCCACTGAAATGTCGGTGATGTTTGAAGTTGCATTTACATGTGCATTGGGGTTTTAAACAGGCAATGATGGTAACTCCCAATGTTGTTGGCTTGGTCTATCTAAGATGACATATCTAAAATCCTAGACTACAATTCTTTAATTGAGGTCTCAGTCCTAGATTCATATTGTTGCTGAGATAAAATCAGTTGTTTCATCATTCCTTCCACAGTAGGACCATGTGGATTGGGTTGCTGATTATGAGGAGCTACTAGCATTGATTGCCCTATAGGCATAAAGTTATGGCAGTTGGAATTTCTGGCTGTGTAGTTGAAGTTAGGATTCATATCCTTTCTTCCATAGTAGTTTCTATGCTGCCCCGTATTGTCTTGTAGGTGGCCTTAGAAATTGGCTCGTTGCTTTGACTCCTCCAGTAGCCTCAAAAAATTGTGGACACCGGTCAGTAAAATGATTCAGCTTTGAACAAATACCACAGGCTTTTCCTATCCTTGTTACAACCATCATTTATTTCACCATAGATTTGAATTTTGATAGATCACTCTCAAATTGCATTCCCCTTGAAGATGTTGTTGCCCTTTTTTCACTTGTCGGACCATACTGCTTGGCTTGATTATCTACTTTCTCAATTTACATCCCAGCTTCTGTAGGTGTGATATCTTCAAGGCTCCCGTTGCACACTGTATCGAGCAGTCTCTTTTCATTATAAGTCAACCTTTCATGGAAACTTTCCATCAAAGAATTTTCACTGAGTCCGTGTTGAGGACACACCCTACATAATCTCTTAAACCTTTCCCAACACCATGGCAATGATTCATTATCTTTCATAACAATGCGAGATATATGCCTCCTAAGTTAAGTAATCCTCATGAAAGGCATGTGAGACGTGTCAGGCATGCAAAATAGTTTCCCTTTTTATTCATACTTTGATTATTTTGTAGTAATGGCAAGTGAGAATCGTCTTCATAGAGATTTATCAAACTTCTATAAGAAAAATGACTTTTAAAGTTTTTTATTATTTTTTATTTTATTTTATTATAGTAATTAAAATAACCAATAACTAATTATAATATAATAATACTTAACAAAATATATTATCTTAACTAACATAATTCAATTTCATAATCAATCACATATATTAATGACAAGGGAATAATTAGAAACATTTCACAGTGTAATTTAGGTTGATTATAGATATAAATAATAATATTACCATAAATATTCTTTTGTTTTTGTGATTTCAGGATTTAAGTAGAAAATGAATAAAAGGAAGAGAAAGAGGAAGAAGATCAAAACAATTAGTTGGAGAAGAAGTCCAACGATTAGCCAGAGAGTTGAAGTTACACTGACAATCGCCACCTAAATCGGTAGCAGAGATTGGCTAGCGAATCCACGACGAATTAGAAAATACTAGAAATCTCCAACTGAATTAGTTGAGCACAAAGAGTTAAAACCAGTCAACGATTTATGTACCACTTAGGAATCGTTGACAAATCGCTGAGAACCATAACGAGTTTTTTAGATAAGAACAAGGGATTTGTATTTATATATTATATGTACACTCATGAAAACTATAAATAGGAAATTAGTTTGAATTGCATTAACTTAGTTTATTGAATTTAAATTGTTTATAGTTTAGTTATTTTAATTTTTTATTCATTTTATCCGCATACTTAAAACGAGTTTAATTCGGTAAAACTTTTAGTGTAGCCTTAATTTTTAAGAGATTTGAGAAATCCCTGTGGAGACAATATCCTATTTAACATCAGTACAAATAATAGTAAAATATTGAAAATTATTATGCACTCTCGACACGTGTCATTTTTTAGGGTAGCCTTAATATCTAGGAACCCTTCTTGTTGAAAGTCATATAATATGGCTGAAGACGAGAAAGAATAACCATTTGGGCAATCTGATAGGAATGTTACGGCTTATGAACTTATGTTTATAACTTCTACAACACAATTTCCAGAATTCAAATTTAAGTTCGGACTCAAACTCTTTACCAAGTTTCTATGATGAAGATAATGAAGATGCTCTAAAGTTTATTAGAGAGTTCGTACATAAAGTAAGCACGTTAAAGCCTAAGGATATAGAAATAGCTAACGTTAAATTAAAATCTTTTCCTTCTGTATTAAAAGGTCAAGCTTCAGATTGGTTATTTTACCTCCCTCAAAATTTCATAACCATTTGATCAAAGATGATGCAAGTATTTCTTGATTAATACATCCAAGCAAGACAACTTATTTTATGTAGACAAAAAATTAGTAATGCTAGGATGGAGATTAGAAAAACGTTTGATGAATTTTGGGATATGTATCAACTATTGATATTATTATGTCAAATGCATGGATTTAGAGAAAAACTTTGATGCGATATTTTAAGAAAAGATTAAATCACTTAGAATGAAGGTTTTTAGACACAGTATGCGGAGGGTCTTTTCTCGATAAAACACCAACTTTACCAAAAGAAGCTATAAATAAAATGGCTAAACAATCCAAACAATATGGTAAGAAGAGTGAATTAATCAAATAAAATCTAAGTAAAACAAATAGAATGACATATGAGACACCACACAATAAGATAGACGAGCTAAAAATCATGGTTGAATTATTACTAAAGCATAGATCAAGCAAAGTAAAATCTTGTAATTAAGTAAGTCATTCTAATGATGAATACATTTTGAGATAACAAACCAAAATAAAAGAAGCCAATTCAATAATGAACCAATATGATGAGTTTGTTGATCCCACTTATTACTTTAATAGTTATGCAAATTAATCAAAGCCAAATATAGGTAATTGTATTAGCAATTAGGGTTATCAAAGGTATAAAACATTGAATAATTCAGAAAAAAAAGACTAAATAATTCAAACATTTAAAATGATATGACCAAATCGAAAAATCAATTGAGTCAAATGACAACACAAATGAGTGAATTTGTAAATCAAGGGAAATTACCATCTCTACCTTATCCAACTTTATGTGAAAATGCATAAGCCATAACATTAAGAAGTGGTAAACATATGGATGAACCTAAAATGTCAAACCAAATAGTTTTTAAAAAGAAAGAAAAACATAACTAGAAAAGAAATTGAAGTAACGAGTAATAAAATTCCCAACAAAAAGGGTGATGAGCTTGATAAAGACAGACCAATTAATATAAAACGACCAGTCCCTCAACATTTGGAAGATAATAAAAATGTCGAGAAATTACAGGAAAAAAATAAATATCTGATACATTAAAGAAAATAATAGTTAATATAAATATGTTTGAAGTCATTCAAAATGAACCTAAGTATAAGAAATTTATAAAAGACTTAGGCTAATGAAAATGCGAGTTTAAGAGAACACGTATCAACATTAATTCACAAAAAAACTACCTCCTAAATGTTTCGATCCCTGAATGTTTTTCGTGCCATATACGATTGAAAATATAAGAATTTCTAAAGCATTATGTAATCACGGAGCATCCATAAATGTTATGCCTTTATCTATTTTTCTTTTACAAATGACTGACGTACATTTAGAAGAAAATGGTATAGTGGTGCAACTAGCAGATAAATCCACTGCTAAAGTTGCAGGGTTACTAGAAGATGTGCTAGTCAGGGTTAATGATTTAGATTTCTCAGTAGATTTCTATGTCTTAGGTATGAAAGAAGATAATTTCTATAATAGGACTTCACTAATCTAAGGAAGATCGTTTTATAAAAACTGCAAAAGCAAAGATTGATGTTTCAAATGGAACATTAGCAATGGAAGTAGATGATGATACAGTGAATTTTAATAGGTATGACGCAATGAAACACCTAATGGATATTTCTTCCATATGTACAGTAGATATGATAGATCCATTAAGAGGCAAATCTTTTAATGAAGATAAAATATATAAATTAGAACTGATAATACAAGATTTAGGAGAAGATAATGATAGCGATGAGCAAACAAAAGAGATAATAAATACTTTGGAATCATATAATGAACTATCAGAACTTACTTACTATCTAGACTTATCTAGATCTGATTCAAAATTTTACCTTCCATAGTTAAAGCCCCAGAATCAGATATAAAAACTTTACTAGATAATTTGAAATATGTTTATCTAGGTGACTATGATGAATTACCAGTAATAATTCCCAATAAACTAACGAGTCTAGAAGAAAATAAATTAATAAATGTATTGAAAAAATTTAAAGGAGCAATAGAATGGACCATAAATGACATTAAACGAATAAGTCCAGCTACGTGTATGCATAGGATAAATCTACAAACTGACATAATTCTAGACAATCTCAATGTAGATTAAACATGTCTATGATGGACATAATAACAACTTAAATATTTAAACAATCAGACAAAGGAATGATATTTTCAATAGTTGATAACAATTGGGTAAGTCTAATCCAAGTAGTCCCTAAAAAGACATGAATTACAATAATAACATTTGAGCATGGAAAATTAATACCAACTAGAATTCAAAACAGGTGGAGGGTATGTATAGATTATAGGAAATCGAATGCCTCAACTAGGAAAAACCATTATCCACTGTCGTTTATAGATTAGATGTTAGAATGATTAGTTGAAAAAACCCATTACTGCTGTCTAGATGGTTATTCAGGATTTCAAATACCTGTAGCCTAGAAGATAAGGAAAAAACAACTTTTACTGGCCCTTTTGGTGAATTTTCTTATAGACGTATACCTTTTGGTTTATGTAATGCACCATGCGACATTTTAAAGGTGTATGATTAGTATTTTCTCTGATTATGTGGAGACTTTTATTGAATTTTTCATGGATGATTTCATGATTTATGGTAATTCTTTCGATGAATATTTAGTCAATTTAACTTAAGTACTTAAGAGATGCATAAAAAAGAATTTAGTATTAAATTATTAAAAAATGTCATTTTAAGGTAGATCAAGGACTTATATTAGGACATATAGTGTCACATAAAAGAGTAGAGGTAGATCCAACAAAACTTCAAGTAATCAAAATGTTATCTTACACCAATATGGTAAGAAAAACACGTTCATTTTTTGGCCATGTAGGATTCTATAGAAGATTTGTAAAAGACATTCCTAAAATTACAACCTTTTGCAAACTTTTACAAAAAAATATTCCTTTTGAATTTACTAATGATTGCAAGATAGCGTTTGATAAATTAAAAGATTCATTAATAGTCACACCTGTGATTGAATCACAAGATTGGTCGTTACTCTTAAAAATAATATGTGATGCAAGTAACTATGCGGTAGGAGTTGTTTTAAGTCAAAAAGTAGAAAAAGAATCTCATGTTATGTATTATGCTTCTAAGACACTAGATCCAGCCCAACAAAATTACACCACTACCGAAAATGAACTTTTTGCACGTAGTGTTTGCTTTAGAAAAATTTAGACCTTATTTATTACGAACAAAAGTAATAGTTTATTTAGATCATGTAGGGTTGCGATACTTAATGACAAAACATGATGCAAACCTAGACTATTAAGATAAATACTACTTCTATAGGAATTTGACCTTACTATAAAAGATATGAAAGGAGCCGAAGATCTAGTAGCAGGTCACTAAAGTATGCTACAAAATGAAGAACTGCCTATACCATTAAGGGATGAATTTTCGGATGAATATTTATATGGTGTAAAGACTAATGGCTCATGGTATGTCGATATAATCAATTATCTTACCACTAAAAGCTTATCACCTTATTTAATGAGTGCTTCAAAGAATAAAATTAAAAAGGATTCTAAACATTATTTATGGGATGATTCCTATATATGGAAGTTTCACAATGACTAAATAATTAGAAGATGCATACCACATTTAAAAGTACAATCAATTATAACTCATTGTTATACTTATGCATGTAGATGACATTTTTATACACGTAGAACTGTTGGTAAAATTTTAGATTCCAGATTCTTTTGGCCCACTCTATTTCATGATTGTTTTCTTTATATAAAATCTCGTCCAAATTGCCAACGAACTGGAAACTTAGGACGTAGAAATCAAATGCCTTTAATTCCTACTTTTTTAAGAAGTGTTTGATGTATGAGGTATAGATTTAATTGGGCCTTTTTCATTATTAAATTGCTATGTTTATATTTTCTTACTGTAGATTATGTGTCTAAGTGGGTAGAAGCAAAATCTACTAAAACTAATGATTCAAAAATAGTAGTTGATGTCGTTAGATAATTTTTTTTTACAATTTTTAGAGCAATTAGAGAGCATTTATAAGTGATAAAGGTTCACATATTTGTAATCAATTAGTTGCTAATCTACTTGCTAAGGACAACGTCACACATAGGACATCTACCGCATATCACCTGCGAACTAAGGGACAAGCTAAAACATTGAATAGAGAAATTAAATAAATACTAGAAAAAACATTTAGTTCAACATATAAGGATTGGAGTCTTAGATTAGAAGACACATTATGGGCATAAAGAACAACATTTAAGACACCCATAGGCATGACACCTTGTATGTTAGTATTTGAAAAAACATGAAACTTATTATTAAAACTAGAACATAAAGCCTATTGGGCAATAAAAGCATGTAACATGAATTATAATAAAAAAGGAAACCAACGTAAGTTGAGTCTTTGAGAATTATAAGAAATTAGGAATGACGCTTACGAAAATGTATCAATTTATAAAAATAAAATCAAAGCATTTCATGGTAAGAAATCAATTCCTAAAAACTCTCAAGTAGGAGATAAAGTTCTACTATTTTATTCAAGACTTAAATTATTTCTTGGAAAACTCTACTCAAGATGGATATGACCTTATATGGTTGTCAAATCACTACCTCATGGCGTAGTAGAAAAATTTCGCAAAATAATGAAATTAAGTTTAATGTTTGCATCCATGTGAGTGAAATTGTTAAGAATAAAACCATTACACTATGGATGTATAGAAGTCGTGCAATAAGAAGAAGAAATCTAAGAAGCAACAATTTGAAGAGCAGCAACCCGGAGTGCAATATCAAGAAGAGAATCAACCAAAGTAAGAAATATTTACCGATGAGCAACTAAAGCTTCAAGATTTAAGACATATGATTGAAATTTACAAAGATGACCAAAGAAACTCTTCTTCCATATGATGATCAATGACGTCAGTTTCCCTGGTGTTTTACTTGACATAAAAGCTGATATGAATATCTTACTAGAACAATAATGCAAAAAAGCCAAGTTGAGGATTGATTTCATACCACCTTTTGTTGTTCATAAAGCAAATGGTGATAAGATCTTTCCACTAGGAATGTCGATGAATGTGCCAATGCAAGTAGGACAATTAAAATATCTCACCAATTTCTTAGTAGTACCAAAGATTGAGAAATATGATGTGATATTGATGGGATGAACATTTCTTAAGATGGCTGGAACTATTCTCGATGTAGAACAATGTCTAGTTATGCTTAGGATGAGAATTGATTATATATGTTTTCAGGATGGTAAAGAGATAAATGATATTTATTATGATGATTATGAAAGGGAGAATCACTATCATGATTATTACCTTGAACGATGTTATGCAGATGTTGAGAATGATAAGGAAGCTGAAGATATCAAGAATGATGAAGAATCGGCTGATGGTAAGTTTGACTCGCTCAAGATGAACGACGAGTGATCTTATCTATCAACTCAAGCCAATAACTATAAATGAAAGCGCTCTATGGGAGGTAGCCCATACTCTATCTTTACTTTCAGTTTTAGTATTAAGATTAGTTAGTTGTTTTTATATTCTTTCAATTTTTAACTTTATATTGAAAATATTTTTGGATTATAATTCCAGAATAATTTCAAATAAGGGGGTCGATCGAGCCAATGTCTTTCCGTAGTAATAGATTTAGGAAAATTAGTATATTTATTTTCTATCTCTTTTTAACTCTCTCTTGGGATTTCTCCTAATGAGAGGGGGGATGATCGAGTTGTTTTTCAATTGAATCACATTTGTCTTTAATTATTTTAAATACCGAAGTAGTTATTTAAAGTATAATATTCCTTAATTACAAATCCAAATTTAACTTCATAATATCTCTTGTTGAATACTCGTAAATTCTACCTTATTATGATTTCTATGTGTGATAATTAATAAAATACTTGATATATTAGAAAATTAGCAGGAATTGGTCGACGATTTCCCAGCGATACTAAATACCACTAGGAATCGCTGGTTAAATCGCCAACAGTTTGCAAGTTTTCAAGTGAAAAATGACTCAATGATTTGCCAGCGATTCAGGTTTTATACTTGGTTGCTCCATCTAAAATACAATAGGGATAGCTAGAAACGGCTGCTCATTTCATATCTTGAAGAAAGTAGGCCTATCGACAGTCAGGTCAATAATAGCTATGCTATTAACTAACCACCCCGATCCCGAATGTGGGCGGGATTAGAAAGCTGAGCTAGTCGCTGGACCACTAAGACTAATTTTCAGTGATTTCACTTGTGATTTATCAGCAAATTCACTCAAAGCTCAATTCTCTAGGCACAAAACTGTGATTTTAAAAATAAAGCCCAAATCACAAAAAATAACCCTTTCACACCTAAAACCCTTGCACCCATTCGATGGATTAATCTATTTTCTTCTAGATTCAACCATTCAAAGCATGAATTGTAGCTTATTTAAAGGTATCCCACCTTGTTTGGGAGAGATTTAACTCTATAAATTTCGAATCCAAATCCATACAGCCTAGTTAGGGCTTGGTAAATGTTTTTTTTTTTTTTGAATTTAAGCTTGGAAAGGGAGTCTAAGGAGCTAATAGAGCATATGACTTAAAAGATTCAATCTTAAAAGGTAATGAATTAATACTTTAATATCTTTTTGATTTCGATGTCTTGAACAAAATCGATTTTTGATGATATTTTCATCAAACGTAGCATTTAGATTTTTATTAAAAATTATTTTTTAAATTTCAATATGGGTTTCTATACAAATTCTCAATTTGAATATAGGTTTTCAAATGATTTTGGGGGTTTCTATGAATTTTTCCCAATATATACATACTTATGTTAAGAATATGTCGATAAAACTATTTTAGATGTACTAATTTCAACTCTTTCGAGACTCTATGCTAAAACCTTTTCATAAACTTATTTTTCTTACCTTGATAGTTTGAATATTTAACTACATGATTTCAATTACATATTTCATCATAGGTGATTTATTCTATTGCGGGAGGAGGTAGAGGAAAAGGTAGAAGTAGTAAGCAAGATAAAGGGAATGAGGTAGTGCAAGCAAAACTAAAGAACAAATATGTAGTCCACCTAATGAATATTTTAGTCTACCAGGGTAAGTATTAGAGAACCTAGACCCGGAGGGCTGAAGTTAGAGAACAATCTCCATTGTCGTCTGATGTGGAAGAATATTTTAAGAACCTAAACCCTAGTCATTAAGTGCCTTATGACCTTTTTTTTATGAGACCTAGAGCTAAGAGGAGATACTATAGTGATAAATAATGGGTCATAATTCCTTAGAAAGGGTTCAATATTCAGAATGTGAGAAAATATGAGGATAAGATTATGCGCATCATCAGAGATAGAGGTTAGGTGCGACTTCTGAGAGACTATGCAGGTCGAGGAGTAGAATGGGCATCTTAATAAGGAATGGGGCAAAGTAGTAGTAAAATGGAAGAAGATTGACATTTCATCTTTGAGGTTGAATAGATTTTTAGGTCTACCACATAGGATTACCCAATGTCATTTATGTCGATAAGGAATCCAATCCCTTTTAGAAAATTCAAGACGCATTAGAGATACTTCTAGGGAGGGGATTTGTGCTTGATAGTGAAGAACACCCAAAATTTATTGAAACTACCTATTTTAGGAAGATTACAAAAAGTTGGAGTAATATTATAAATGCATGTTTTGTCCAACCAAGCAAAACTTTGAAATGAAGAACCTGGAGGTGCTCTACTTCATCACATATTTATAAAGAAGGGTTATATTGATGTTAAGAAAATTATACTTGATTCGATGAAGTTTGCAATGTAGACTACAAAGAATGAAGGGCTACTGTTCACTATTTTGAACACTGAATTGTGTAAGAAAGCCGGGATGAGTTTCGATACTAAAGAATGAAGATGGTGGTAGGACAAAATGACTCAGATGAACAAGAATAATTCAATGCGATAAATGCGAGAGAAGCAAAAAGGCGGAGCACAAATGAAAATAGGCGGAAGACAAGAGAAGGTGCACAGAGAGTGGAAAGATTGAGGGCTAGAGTAAATGTACCGAGTGTTGATATGAGTTCAACACCATCTTCGTCACAGCTTAGGACATGAGGATTTCTTCGAGCCATATTTTCTTCACTTATGTGTAGCTAAAAGAAAATTCATCACAATGACCAATTGATAGCAACAAACAAGAGGAATTTACAATGCTACCATTCTATGTCTAAGAAAAGACATGGCATTCATTTGCAAGACTCGAGGAGAAACATCGACATTCCGTCTTTGCAATTGCACTTTGCAACTAGGACTTACAACCCAGCTGATAGCTATGTTTCCCAACCTTCTAGAGGAATAGATGAAGATGATGAAGTTGACAATGAATTAAATTCTAGACACCGCCTTGTGTAATTTATTTTCTCTTTTATGCAATGAATGAATAAATGAATGATTAAATGTGTCGCTGTCGATGATTTTCTTTTTGCTTATAAATGAACTATGTTCCCTTTTGCATTACATTCATTTGATATTCGTTGAATTCAATATTTGTCTATTTATTTACGTTTTTATTACATATATCGATTCATTTATGCTTTACATGGTATATTTATTTTGTTGGAAACCCATCTTAAATTCAAAACCTTAAGGACAAGGTTTGGAATGTGTTTGAAGGTATTTTAGGTGAAGTATGACAATGATAGCAAAGAAAGCAAGGAAAGAAAAGAAAGATAGAAAATAACTTCAGAATTAATCCAAAAAGTTTAAACTTTTTTATCCCATATTCAAGTGAGTTGATAAAATTTTCAAATTTCTTTCGAATTTAAACAAGTATGAATTTCATTTTACTTTTTTTTATTAGAAAAAAACGTTGATGAAAATGAATATATAATAGATTTTTGAATGGAAGTAATCTTTATATAAACCAAGTGAATTCTATGATAAAAGGAATAAATTTTTATACACTTTTTGATTAAGTTTACTAGTTGATTTATACACTAAATTGAATGTCTTGAGTTATTTATGAGAATAGGTAGAAAATCAAAAAAATAGTGCAAGATAAACAAGATAGATTTCTAAGAATCTTGTGATAAAAAGCTGTTGATTTAATATTTTTATAGTATAGATATAAAGTTATTATGCCACAATTGTCAGAAGAAATGGGTTAGAAATCAATGAAATTTTTTAAGTTAGAAATAATACTTTCTTTAACTTTAGTGGATAGTGAAATGTGTTAACAAGAGTTTACGAAAATATATATAGAGAGTCCTATAGAGTTCATAGGAAATGGAGCAGGGAATCTATAGTGGAAAAAATGTTAAAATGTCCATGGGAAATAGTGCAAGGACTCAAAAGCAAAATAAATATATATTAAAAATAAATAATTAGAATGAAATAGAAAAGAAAATGAGAGATGAAAAAGATAGATGTTCTTAAACTCTTCAAAGAAAAAGATTTAGCTTGAGTGATTGAAATTAGAGTTGAGTGAATTATTTCTTAATATAAAACATTTGAACATATATATATATATATATTAATTTGTATCTTGGTAAAATTTCTATTGATTTTGATTGTGGTGCTATTATAAAGTATTTTCTAAAATTGAGATTAATCTAGTGATTTTTGTGTTTTGAGATTCTATAGTAGTTATTGTAAGCTCGATGTTTATCAGTGGAGATTAATAAAACCTATATTGTGTACCGACCTTGGTAATGAACTTTAAGTTTTAAAGGGTGTTGCACGGGTGGTTGAGTTATCATTAAGAGATGTTTCATTTTGTTTAAATGATTATATTCTATCATAACTTTCATTTACTTGTGGGTAATATGTTTCTATTTCACTTTTATTTTAATGTTTATATTAATTAAAGTTAAGATGAATTAGATTGAAATCAATACATACAGAATGGAAAGAAAATATGATTGAGAGTATTCCTTTGCTCTGGATAACAAAGTGGTGAGTTTGGAGGTATTTGAAAGGTTAATGATTAGACATATTTTATAGCGTAATTTAGAATGATTTTAGATATAATTGATGATATTACACAATGTATTCTCTTGTTTTTATGATTTTTTTATTTTAAGTAGAAAAATGAAGAAATGGAAAAAAAGAAGAAGAACAAAGCAGTCGGTTGGAGAAAAAGTCCAGTGATTAGCCAGCAATTTGAAGTTACAATGAACATCGCCACCTAATCAACAATAGAGATTGGCCAAGGAATCCATAGCGAATTGGGAAATACACTAGAAATCGCTAGCTAAAGTGATGGAGCACAGAGAGCCAAAACTAGTGATTAACTGAGCGATTTGTGTACAATTTAAGAATTGCTGACAATCGCTAAAATTGGTGACGAGTTTTTTAGTAAGAACAAGGAATTTGTATTTATCTATGATATGTACACTTGGAGAAACTATAAATAAGACCTTGGGGCTTCAAAATTACTCTCTCCGTTACTTTTCTTTTCAAACTTTAGCCTTTATAAGTTAGTTTTATTGAGTCTATATTTGAAGTTACATTGAAGCTTTGATTTATTTTAAGAGGTATTTATTTATTTAATTATGTCTTTTAATTATGTATTTGCATTGTTTATTTCCAATATGGTGAGTAGTTTGTTAATCTAAACAAACCCTAGACATGTATATGATTTGGATTGCTATGTAGTTATAATTATGAAATCACATACTTAATACTTTAGATTGATTCATACACACCAATCATGGATTAAATAAATTATTTTTGGGTATTAGAACTGGGGATTCTTTGTATTGAGTCCAGGGTGACCAATATGTTCCTTAATATAGAGTATTTAAATATTTGTCTATAATTATTGACAACGATTATAGAAGTACTAACTATAATTAATCTATAGGGCTTTTCCCGAGTGACAGTTCTAGGTGATTGTGTACTAAGTTGTTTATTAATTAACATATTTTGATTTTTATTAGCTTAGATTAGCCATGATTTTCTTTGAGTGTTAATGCTATTGTATTTCTATGGTGTTGAGTTTGATCGTATGGGTAGATTTACAATGATAAGAATGTCGCTTTTCCATTGAATTTTAAAAATCAGTGGCAAGCTAAAGGCTATCAACCCGTTATGAATTAGGACTTAGTGATTCCAATATTATATGTGATGGAGTTATAATTATATTATGAAGGAAAGTTATGTTCTAGTGTTTGAATGCAATTCAAGTATATTACATTGTTTAGTAGGGTTTTTTAGATGTTTATTTAGATATTTCATTTATATTGATTATTGATTATTTGATTGTTAGTTTGAATATCATTAGGTTGGTTAAATGAATTTAAATTCTTTATATTTTAGTTATTTTAATTAATTATTTACTTTATCCACATATTATTAGTGTTTAATTCATGTTTAGTTAAATTAGTTAAATTAAAGCAATTTAAATGTGATAAAACTTTAGGGTAGCCTCAATTCTTAAGAAATTTGAAAAATCCATGTAGAGACGATATCCCATTTACTACTACTATAAATAATGATAAAATACATAAAATTATTGTGTGCGCTTTGACACGTGTCAATTAAATTCAATAATAAATAAATATCTAAATTACAATCTTGAACAATGAAATATAAACCTGATTCGCATTCCGAACACAAAGACATTAACTTCACATAATAGAACTGCATTAAAATTTATGAGAACTTTGAAATTCTAAATCTAACATCTTCAAAAAACTAGTTCAACTTCAGATTTAGATATCAAATTCACCTATGACATTTAAATAATGTTTGCATTTCAAACAATTCTAGTTACTACTTTAAGACGATAACGAAACCATATATCACAATACACATCCTAGATTATGCATGCAATACAAATATCATGATTAAAATCAATATATATTAACCTATTAAATCTGTGAATCAAAGAATATGATTGGTTTAAAGCATTATGCATAGATTTATCTCATCATAACTACATTGCAAAACGGATCTAGTTCATGTTCGGACTTTATTTAGATCAAACAAACTATTCACCCATAATCATGAATAACGTTGCAATAATATAAATAAAAGAAATAATTGAAATACCTTTGAATGTAAATACTTGAAATCTTCAATCTTTTCCAAAAGCTTTAAAATATGAAAACAATAGACAATGACTCCAAAGGCAATGCAATTTTGATCTACGTACTGAAGGGCAAATTATTTTGAAACTCTAGGCTAGTATTTATAGTATTCTAAGTAGTAAACATCACAAACCAACTCAAACAACTAGTAATTATCTAAAATTCATGAAATCTTGCCCAGCGAATCCTAACGATTTGTATGAGTGAGGAACCACTTGGAAAATCCAGAAAATTGAGCACTCTGGTCTTTTTTTATGTCCATCAATTTAGCCAGCAATTCAGGTGCATCCAAGAATCACTTACAATTGCTTGTACAAAATTCCAGTTTTTCTTTGCTTATTTGGTGATAATTATTTATATACTTCTTCCATTCGACTAATTCCTTTATAATCTTCAATTTTCTCGTTCATTTCTTTATATTCTCAATTTATTACCTAAAATATCAAAAACAAGAGAAAAACCTGTGTAATATAGTTTTTTACATCTAAAATCATCGTAAAATGAATTATAAAATGTGTATAATTATTGACTTGTCAAATACCCCCAAACTCTGCACTTTGTCATTTTGAGCAAATGAATACTCTCAATAATATTCTATTTCCTTAATTCGTTTTGATTTCATAATTATATACTCTTATCCTTAAACATAATTGATTTTAAGATAAAAATATATTACCTTCATAAAAATAAGAGTCATGATAGAATTGAAAAAACTAAAGGACAATCTCTTTTATTTGACAACTCAAACTTCTAATTGTGCAACACACCTCAAAATCTAAAGTTAAACTAATCACCAAGGTCAAGACACTACATAGGTTTTCTCAATCTCCACTGACAACATTAAGTTTACGATAACTAATATAGAATCTCAAGATACAAAAATCACTAAATCAATCTCATTTTTCAAATAATACTTCAAATATCACTACAATCAAAGTCAATAGTAACTTTTTTTTTAATAATAATCATTATTTCATATTCATTTGTTGGAATAAAAAGACATAGTTCACTTAACTTAGCTATAAGCACTCGAGATAAATCTTTTATTTGAAGAGTTTTCATAAACCTCATTCCATATTCTTATATATCTTTTTCTTTCTTCTTCAACTATATAAATTCATTTTCTTCTTTATATTTGTATTTCTACGGCTCCCTACTCCATTTCCTTTTGAATCCGTTAATCTTTTTAGATGAATAAGTCATCTTATTTTTTCCAACACTAGGTTCCCTGCTCCATTTCTCATTTCCTTTTGAATCCGTTAATCTTTTTAAAGGAATAAGTCATCTTATTTTTTCCAACACTAGGTTCCCTGCTCCATTTCCTTTGGAATCCATAGGCATCTCTATTTTTTCATTTAAAAACTATTGTTAACTCTTTTCTATTTCACTATATTTAAGGAAGTACTCTTTCCAACTAAGTAAAGTTTATTGCCTATTTCATTTTTTTCTCCTCAATTGCTGTATAAAATCTTTTCAATACATATATATAAACTTAATCACTAATCTTTGTATAACATGATTCTTATAAATTTGTCTGGTTTATCTTGTACTATAATTTCGATTTTCTACCCATTATAATGTCTAACACAAATAATCAATCTTCTCTAAACTCCTATAGAGTATACACAATCTAAGCAAAGTCAAATAGGGTATAATATTTTCTTTCAATCATAAAATTTGTATTTCCATGTGTAATAATAATATATCATTTCAATTTCTAATTATAATCATATTCCTAACTAAGTAAAATGAAATGCAATGAGAAAATATTACCTGTATTATAGAAAATTTTGAAAAACTTTGTCAACTTTGGATAAGTAAATGGATTATATCTCTAGTTTCTTTTATACTTTGCATCTTCATATTTCACTTCACCTAATACCCCTAAACTCATTCCAAACCTTATCATTAAGGTTTAAAAATTAAGTCGAGTCGAGTTATCCAACAAAAATAAAAATACCTCGTAAAGCATAAACAAATAAATTAAATAATTAATTAACATAAGAATGAATTAAATAAGTAAAGACAATTTAAATGAACTCAAGTATAATTGAATAGAATAGAACATATCAAACCATTTCATTGTATCAAATTGTGAAATGATACAAAAGCAATGTATCAAACTTTGAACATATACCACATCAATCAAAGTATAAGATTACAAACATAGACCTCAAATGAATAAAACTCAGGATAAGATTACACAGAGAAGAAGAAATCTAAGAACCATCGTCTAGATGTTACATCATCACCATCATCCTTATGATCATGCTGTTGGGACTGGTAACTTGCCTTAGGATATATATGGTGTAGTCTACTCCCTCCACCGAATCATCTTCAGTAAAGACTCCTTAGTTATGCATCCTTAGCTGGAGCGATAGAACGTGAATGTTGGTTCCCCCACCTTGATTCCTCCTGGTCATGTGTCGCTCTAATTTATAGATGCTTCAAGCAATCGTATGTTGGCTCTGGAATATGAACTCTTAATCTCTCAAAGTTCTCATATGATTATCCAATATTGTCTCCATTATGGCCATTTCTGTGTCATTCGCATCGATGCCAGTGAAGTCCTATACATGTGGCTTTTTGACCTAGTTCAATTGCTCATGTTATGCGGCAATCTGTGTTTCCTCTAAGTTTCTTTGGTTATCTACCTGTACTTTTCTTCTCTCTATGGTCTCTCTCCTTTGTGTGGTGTTTCTCTTTCGTTCCTCATCTGTGTCAACATATTCCGTGACCTTCTTGCTTTTCTAAATGACATCGCCAGTTATGGTCTTGTATGGGAATACATTGAACTTGACTCCTCTTATCGAAACTCAGTAATCATCAAGAGAAAAGGTAGTACTTCATTTTTCTTGGTGGTTATGGCATTCTAATCGATTCGTAGATTATTCGACCAACTTCAATGTACCGATCCCTTAGACTATGTGGTATGGGAGAGTTGCCCTATAGTTTACTATATCATAATTTTGTAAACTAGGCTGTAGGATCACGTTCAAGAAGAAGCTCCAAGCTTTGGTTTTTTTTCCTAAAATGTTTGGCTTGTATGTGTTTTGGGTACCCGTATGAGTCAAAAAGGGAACCATTGATTTGGATTTCAAAACTTAAGGCTGGAGAAGGCTCTTTAGGTGCTCTAGTTCGGAAGTTATTCATTGAAATCCCTGTTGGCCTAATTTGTTTGGGCAAAGCTTTAGATTTTTATTTTGGTTGTTCTACAAGTTACACCTTTCCCTTTTCTTTTCAAGAACTTCTACCTTTTCCTATTCCGGCCATTGATTTGGATTTCAAAACACACAAGTTCAAAAACTAAAGAAACTTGCAAACGATAGAAACAACGTTGTCGGAAATAATTTCGTAAAACTCAAAACTTTATTTTAAAAGGATAAATCTATTTGGAAATCTAGTTTGAAATTCGTCGTAAATGTAAAATAGAATTGGCATAGAAGTGATAACTAAAGTTGAAAATCTATTTTCTAAATATCGAAAAAGTAATTTGGTGATAATTTGTAAGTGTTTTCGAAATCAAAGAAACTTAAATTGAAATAAAATCATAATCAAACCCCCAAAATCATTTCAAACTCGTATTTGTTAACAATTTGCAAATATGCGTAATTGTGGCAAAAATTTTGAAATATTGAAATTTTGAAATTTTGAAATTTTAAAATTTGTAAACCAATGATCAATGTGATCACTATTCCTATTCTACTGAAATCAATAAAACTATTTGCGCAATACAATTGAATAAATTCCAACAAATATAATTTCAAAAAATATTGAGAAATTTGTGAAATCTTGAATAAAATTTTTTGAAGTAAAGAGTTAGGGTTGATGTAATTACCTTCTTGAGAGTTAATCTCTTAAGATCGAAGCTCTTGAATTCCTCCAGACCATCCCTTCAAGCTCTAGGTCTAAAATTTCTAAAATCATAGTTTGGCTCAAACCCCTAAAATTAAGATTTTTGGTTCGAATGAAACGAGGTTAAGGTGGGAGTCACTTAAATACTATTGGATTAACATTAGAATGGTTAAATCTAGGCAAGAAATTTAGATTTTAGCGAAATGGTGTAGTGTTTTGCAAGTGTAAAATGTGTGTAATGTATGGCAATTTGGGGTTTCTAGTTTTAAAACCTAAAATCGTGCCCAACGATTCCTGTTTAAGTGGAATGATGGGTGCATCGCAAAAAAATGAGCTACTAAAAAATGTAAGGACATAGTGATTTAACAAGTGAATCGCTTGTCACTGCCCAAATTCATTATCCTAAATTAAATTCCTTAATCAAGATCGTTGACTAGTGACATGGGACCCGCATCGAGATATGTGCACTGACCGAGGTAATGTGGCCGAGGCTTATGTTATATTTGGTGTGATGTACGCCTAGTGTAATGTATATGTGCAGACTACTAAGTCACTCCTACTTGTATATATATGTAGAGACATGAGTGAGGACGCACTTTGAGATACGTACCGACATGAGACCGTGGTAGTGGAGTGATATGGTAAATTTGATTGAAGTTAATATGGCTTAGGAATTTAGGGAGAAAGATTTAGAGAAGAAGATCAGTGGTTTGAAGTGAAATTTTGGTGGATTTGTAGGTGGATGATCAAGGATTAAAGTGTTCTCCAACTAGGTAATTTAATTTACTCCTTTAGTTTTTATAAGTTGATGAATTTGGTGACAATTATGAAGCGTATACTATTCTTACTATTGTGGAGGATGTGTTGGGTCTCTGGTGGAGGGTAACATAGGCCTAAGGCGATAGAGATGGGCTTTAGAGGTGGCAACTCTAAAATTGAAAGTGCAAAATTTTTGAGTTTTCCTATGTGTAGTGCGCTAAGCGTGCTAGCTAATGCCGACACGCGTGTAGCGTACTAATGGATAGGGGAAACGCACTAAGTGGTTCTCTAGCGCGCTAGACATATTACCTAACGCGTTAGTTGCTATAAAAAATATAATTTTTAAAATTTCTCAATTTAATCATAAACATTTTAAACAAGCTAAATACCTTAATTGAAGGTCTAAACACATTTAAAACATGTGAAATCATACCAGGAACGTGAGGAAGAGTCTCGGAGGCTCAGAGAGGCATTTTGAGGTTTCGAGAGGCTAGATTAGCTAGAAATTTGCATGGATTGTAAGTAAGCTTATTAAGATATTTATTTCAATTTATTTCCTATTATGCTTTTCATTTACAATCATGTGGATTGATTTATTTATTGTACTTTAGATGTCATGACTTGGTTGTTCTATCTCATTTCACGAATTTGTTATAATGGCATTGTTTGATGTTTAATGGCTTCATTGATTATAAATCATGTGCTACATCATTTTTTATTGTTGAGGGATTTCAATGAAATGAAATAACATGCTATTAGGTAGTTGATTCATGGTATTAAAATCTATTTTATTTGTGCATTAGTTATGCAATTACATTGTTGGATTCTAAAACTGTTTCATTCCTTGAATTATGAAAGTAGTTCTTAAATCTGAGATCATGATATGATAGCGATGAGTGCGCACACGGGGTTACTAGATTTTCGAGGTTGTCAGGATCTCACCACTAGCTTATGCAGCATAAGGGGTATGGGACCCGTGGTTGTCGACAAGTATACGTCACATATGAGGGGCACTTATGAGTATTTATTTATTTGATGGGCATTTAGGAGGTCGTAAAGGCATTCATGAAATTGTTTATGGCCTAAATAGTGGAATAAGGCCGATGTGATGTAACTCACTGTAGACTGGCTTTAAATCATTACTGCTTAGGCAAGTGTCACTTTTATGTTGTTTAATTGAAGTATCGTATAGCATGATTCTTTTTCAGCATAGTTGCTATTGTTATGCTATCAAACACTTGTTGTATATTTAGAATTGTGAATAAATATCTCTCAATGTTACTTTCTACTTACATGTAGTCACCGTCCTTTTTATGATAGTAGGTGTAGATACATTGAGTAGCACACTAGGCAAGAAGAAGATCGGCGACTACCTCTAAGCCATTAGAGTGTTGCTACCTCTGATATTGTAGGTTTTGGTTTTGTTGTATTACTTACAAATAGGTTTTTTATATACTCTTGGGTATATATACTATGGGTTGTGAGATAGTTACCTGACCAGATATAATTTTATATAATTATCGCCGTTATGCTATATATGCATTTGATATATCTTTATTGGGTTTTCACATATTATGATTTATGTTAACGGCTTCCGCTAATTTGTTAAGACTTTTGCTAAATAATATTTATGTTTCTAAAATATTAATTAACTCTGAGTTATTAATTGACAAAAGAACAATAGGTAGCTTATTTTAAAGTTAGCTAGTTTTAAAAAAGATTTTTAGAAAGGTTGACTAATTTGTTGTTAAGTTCTACGAAGTCAAGATTTTGACTTAATGATCGGATTAGGCCGGGAAGTGCCATATTTTGAGAAGGGGTCGTCATGGTTTGTATTAGAGCTAACTTTAAAAATAATCAACCTATGAATTTCCGATTTTATGTGTGAAAACCAGATGATCATTGCCTAGAAGCCATTAGTTGGGAAGTGAATGAAATGTAGTTATAGATTTTTATATGTACATGTTAGTTTCTATATGTGTATATATGTGATATATACGTAGTAGCTGATTCACGTAATTCAATATCGACTTACAGACATCAATGGCTGATTCACCCGATGATAGGGATGCAAGTGCTAGTGGTAGCCAACCTCCTATTCCATCGGTTGAGGACTATTATAGGCTGTCTGACCAAGTTGCAGCACAGGGACAACAATTAGCTCATTTTATTGCCATGATGAAAACTCGTTTTGCACCAACAGTAAAGACACCAGCCCCTCCCACTATTAATATTAGTCCTACATTACTGACACCAGAGCTTCCTATTATGACATTAACAGCTTTAGTGGTATAGACTATTCCGGTTGTGACAATACTAGCCGTAGAGACAGTCGATACATTATCGTCTTCTACTCCTACATCTTCCAGTACATCAATAGAGGTATAGTTAGTGAAGGGTTTCATCAGGCTAAAACTAGTTTATTTTGATGAATATAAAGACTTTGGGGAGATTAAGAAGTGGATATTATCTAAGGATAAACTGCATAGACTTTTGAGGATTAAGGATAGACTTTAGGATTTCGATGTATACACTTGACAAGTTAATAATTAAACATGTTTTACTGTGTAATTCAAGTTAATTTTAGATATAAATGATGATATTACACTTGGCATTCTCTCATTTTGTGATTTCAGGATTTAATTAAGAAAAATAAAGAAATGGAAGAAAAAGATGACGAAAGTCATAACAACAACAGAAAAGAAGTGCCAGCGATTTCTTAGTGATACAAAATTACACAAGAATCGTTACATGAGGTAGTAAAGAAAAGACATCGAATTGGGATTTTATAAGGAATCTCCAGCTAAATCGATGGAGGGTAGAGACATATTTTCAGTGATTAACATAGTGATTTGAGAAAAATATAGGATTCGCTGAAAAATCACTAAGGTCGGTGATGAGTTTTTTCGATTAATACGAAGAATTTAGGTTTATCAATGATTTTTATAGCTTAGGAAACTATAAATAAGACCTTAAGGCTTTTAAATTAGCTATCATTCTTAGCCCTCTTTTCTCTTTACAAGTTTGTGAAAGCCGTAAGTTAGTTTTTATTAAATTTATGTTTGAAGCAACATTGGAGCTTTGTTGATTTCTATAAGAGGTATCTATTTAATTATGTATTTTAATTATATTATTGCGTTGTTTATTTCCACCATGAGTAAGTAGTTTATTAATATAAACAAACCCTAGATATGTATATACTTTGGATTTCTATATAGTTGCAATCAAGGAATCCTTTATTTAATGCTTTAAACCTATTCATACACAACAATCACAGTTTTAGTAACTTATTTTTATGTATTGCAGCTAATGAGGATTGATATTGTATGCATAGTTGCAAATATGTATTGTAATATTCGATTTTCTAAATCTGTGTCAATAATTATTGACAACAATTATAGAAATATTAACTAGGATTAATCTATATGGCAAAATTAATCGAGTCGATGTTTTAATTGATTGTGTTCCGAGTTATTTATTGATCGACATATTCTAATAAATATTTGGTTTCGACTAGACATGATTTTCATTGAGTGTTAATGCTATTATTTTTCTAATTTATTGCATTTTATCCAATAGGTAGATTTACAATGATAAGAATATGACTATTTTTTATTGAATGTAGAAAAATCGATGGTTTACTAAAGGCCATCAACCTATTATGAAGTAAGATTTAATGATTCCAAGATTTCTTGTGATATTATTATAACCAGGTTACGAGGTAATGTTATGTTTTAGTATTTAAATGCAATCTAAGTATATTACATTATTTAGTGGGGGTTTGTTTAGATGTTTATATTATATTGAATTTGAATTTCGTTTAGTTAAGTTTGCGTTGAATTGTTTGAATTAGTTTTGCTAGTTTGGTTCATTGAGTTAGTAGTTATAGTTTTTAGTTATTTAGTAGTTCAATTCACTTTTAATTAGATTAACTAATTTAAGAAAAATAGAACAAAAAATAATTTCCTTAGAAGTTTACAAAATCCCTTTAGAGATGATATCCCACTTACCACTACTACAAATAATAGGAAAATACAGGAAATTATTGTGCACATTCAATACATGTCAACAATACAAAAATAAGTTGATGTTCGGTGGCATCCGACAATAGCTTATGACGAAGATTTTGAGGCATGGGATGCATTCAAGAAGAAGTTTTATCAGTTGTATTTCCCACCTGTAGTGATGAAAATGTTGAGGAAGGAGTTCATGAATCTAAGAAAGAGTGTTGATGAATTAGTGATGAGCTCAGAGACAGATACGACTATCTAAGACAGTTTGCTGGGCATCTAGTGAGAGATGACTCTGAGGATGTGTATCACTTCGGAGATGGACCAAGGTCAAATATAGGGTTTTATGTGATCACTTTAGGATATATGACCATGCACGTTTTCATGAGACTTACTAATTGAACAGAGTTGTAGATGGGACACCATTGGGACTAGCGTTATCATCTAATCGGGTTGCAGGGTTTTAATGGAGAAGGCGAAAAGGCAAGGGACATAAAAGGTGGGAGAGAGGTTCTCAGAGATTAGGGGCAGCCACATCAGCTGTACCCTATGCATCATATCATACACCACTACAGAGTATAGTAGGTAGACCCCCATTGCCACCTTAAGTTAAACCAGCTTTGCCGGCTCCAACTACTTTACAAGCTATTCTCGCACCACTGGAGCCACGATAGCAACAAAAATTTGGTAGAGGTCAAGGCAGAGGTAGAAGTAGAGACCAAAATAACTCTTGACATGGACATACACTAACACAGGCACAAGCCCAGGATTAGGCATAGGTTAAGCGTAGGCCAATCACTCATGATAGCACAGTTAGATGCCGATGCCGCACGAGATCTTATTGATGGTACAATTTCTACTTGTGGTAGAGATCTATATGTCTTATTTGATTTAGGTTCTATATTACCTTTCATTTCTAGTTTCATGATTTTGACTACCGTAGCCAGAGATAGGGTTTACCTTAATTTCCTTGCTGAGGGATGTCTAGTAGAAATAGGCGAGGTAGAGATTCCTACAAACTTCAAAGTACTCAAGTCTTTAGATTTTGATGCATTGTTAAGGATGGATTGGCTAGCAGCATATCACATTCACATCGATTATTTCACCAAGACAGTAATAAGCGAGATCCTAGGGCATCCGATATTTACATAAAATGGTAGTATACCGATAGTCGAGGGCACGAGAGGTCGACTTCCGACTAATGGATAGATGGAGACTCCAATATCATTATATATAGTGGCAGAGTGTCGGAAACCAAAACTTGAGGAGATCTAGATTGTGTGCGAGTTACTAGATGTGTTTTTAGAAGACTTACTATTGGGGAATGTGCCATAGGTCAATCTATAAACATTGTTTATCTTATAATTTTAATTAATAAAATAGTGGTTTTCATTCGCTATTTTATTATAAGTGATTGCATGTTTACCTTATAGTAATATCAATGGGTGTTTGTTAAAATATTCTAAATGTTCATAGTCAGTCATTATATTAGGAAGTATAATGAATTAAGATTATTGTGAATCTTGATTAATGGCATGTGATGATTAGGCGTACATGGATACAAATCGAGATCATGAGTACTTGTTAAGGAACAAGGTACTGGATCGACCCGCTATTAGAATACCACATGGATTAAGTCATATTTGTTACTCATGATAGGTATATCATTTAGTCATTCGACTCGAGATTACCATAGACATCAATATTAGGAGCATTGTAATTTGATACAATCAACATTATCTTTAATCAAACAATTATAAAGATTGTGACTGGTTACTATATGAATAATATGTGAATGTGTGTAATCAAGATATAATTTCTCACTTTCGTATAGAAAAAGATATCAATGAATCACTCGATATGATAGACTGATAGTGGCTAAGTCCATGTGAATTGATATAATCAATGTCACATAGATGTTTTCAGTTTATCTAAAGATCAAGACTGGTACGATTGAACATTTAGGGTAACTTTTCGTGTCTTATGTTTAATCAAAGGATATCGCACGACAAAATGACATAATATTTGTTATTCATTAGGTTGTATCAATTTTAAAATTCATGGTACTTGGGTAGTCATAATGCCTTGCTAGAGACCGCGTAAGACTTTTGTACCAAAATGGTTTTGGTTCACTGCCAACGTCGCATGAACCTACTTGGTCGCACATAGAGAATAACCTTCCCCAATTTCAATTGGTCTTGAGTAATGAACTTTTATATAAAGAATTTATGACATAAAAGTCATTACGATTTGTTATATGATAATTTATTAATAGGTCCGTATGTGTAATTTTTTTAAATTTCCTAAATACAATAGTTGTATTACAAATAGGATTTGAAGTGATAGCTTATCTATAGATATAAATAGAGGCTGAAACCTTAAAACGAAATAAGATTTTTCATTTTTTCTATTTTCGAGATCTCTGGATTTTTGGAGAGAAAGAAAAAGTATTATTACATATAAGTTATCATATAACAGATTTTAAAGGCTTTTATGTCATGAATTTTATCATATAAAACTCATTACTTTGGACCAATTGAGATTCAAAAAATGATTCTTTATGTGTGACTAGGTTTATGCAACATTATTAGTGAACCGAAACAATTTTGTTACACAATTTATAAGATGTCTCCGGCAAGGCATTATGACTACCCATGTAGCATGAATATCAAAATCGATACAATCAAATGAATAACATATATTATATCTTTTTATCGTGCGATATCCTTTGATAAAACATAAGGCATGGAAAGTCACAATCGTACTAGTCTCGATCTTTAGGTAGACTGTAACATTTAAATGACATTGATTATATCAATTCATGTAGGCATGGTCATTTAACAGTCTAACATATTGAGGGATCTACTAATATCTCTCTATACGAAAGGGACACATTCTATCTTGATTACACACCTTCACATATTACTCACATGGTAACCAATCAAAATCTTTATAATCATTCGATTAGATATAATTTTTTATTATGTCAAATTATCATGCTCATAATATTGAAGTCTATTGTAATCTCAAGTCAAAAGACTAATGATATACCTATCATGAGTAACACCTATGACTTAATCTATGTAGTGTTCTCATAACGGGTCTATTCAGTACTTTGTTCCCATAATAAGTACTCATGATCTCGATTTGTTATCTATACGCATTATCATCACATTATCATCAATTAAGATTTATATTGGCCTTAATTCATTATAATTCCAAATATAATGATTAACTTAGGACATTTAGGATATTTCAAAAAATACCCATGTATCTTATTATAAGGTAAACATGTAATCACTTTTAATAAAACAGCAAATGAAAACCTTAATCTTATTAATTTAAATTATAAGATAAACAATGTTTGTTTATTGACCTAGGGCATATGCCCCAACATCTCTCACTTGCACTAGGGCCAATCATTCATGAATCTAACACCTGATGACCTAACATGACCAACATGTTTCACTTTTGGAAGAGCATTCATATAAGGATCTACAACATTTTGTTCTGTAGGAACTTTGCAAATCTTCATGTGTCCCCTCTCGTTAATTTCTCGAATGAGATTAAAATGTCTAAGTATATATTTGGATCAGTGATGTGATCTTGGTTCCTTGGCCTGTGCTACCGCCCTGTTGTTGTGATAATACAAGTAAATGAGGTTAGCTATCCTCAGAATCACACCAAGTTCGGATATGAACATTATAATCTAAACCGTCTCCTTAGCTGCATCAGACGCTGCAATATACTTAGCTTTTATTGTAGAATCTGCTATATTGTCTTGCTTCGAACTTTTTCAGGTCACTGCGCCTCAATTTAAAGTAAACACATATCTAAAGTGCAATTTGAAGTCATCTATATCAGTTTGAAAAGTTGCATATGTGTAACCATTTACAATAAACTCGTCTTCTGAATTTTCATAGACCAAGAATAGTTCTTTAATCCTTCTCAAGTACTTAAGAATGTTCTTTACTGCTGTCTAGTGACTCTCACTAGGATCAGATTGATATGTGCTTGTCGCGTCAAAACATATGATATATCAGGTCAAGTGCATAATATGACATACATAATTGATCCAATAGCTGATGCATATGGAATTGTATTCATACTTTTTCCCTCATCATTAGTCTTAGGACATTGAGTTTTACTGAGACTTATACTATGAGACTTTTGCAATGATCATCTTTTAGAGTCTTGCATACTGAACCTTTTTCGTACCTCGTTAATATAAACACTCTGATTTAGACCAATCAACTTTTTAGATCTATCTCTATAGATCTTAATCCCAATGATGTAGGCTATATCTTCTAAGTCTTACATTGAAAACTACTTCCCTAACCAAGACTTGACACTCTGCAAGGTTAGGATGTCATTTCCAATGAGTAATATATCATCAACATACATTACCAGGAAAACAACCATGCTCCCACTTACCTTCTTATATTCACAAGGCTCATATTCATTTTTAATGAAACCAAATTCTTTAATGGTTTCATCAAAATGAAGATTGCAACTCCGAGAAGCTTGCGTTAATCCATAAATGATCTTTGAAGCTTGCGCACTTTCCTAGAATTCTCAAGATGAACAAACTTAGGCTATATCATATACAAGTCCTTAAGTAATTTCCATTTAGGAAAGCTGTTATGACATCCATTTGCCATATCTCATAGTGATAATATGCAGCTAGGGAAATTAGAATTGTAATGGATTTAAACATTGCTACAAGAGAAAAAGTCTCATCATAATCAATACATTGAGTCTGTCTGAAACCTTTCACTACTAGCCGTGCTTTATAAGTATGCACATTATCATCCATGTCAGTTTTCTTCTTGAAAACCAATTTACATTCAATGGTCTTACCACCTTCAGGTAAATCGACCAAGTTCCAAACTTGGTTATCATACATGGATTGCGTCTCTGAATTCATGGCACTAAGCTATTTATCTGCATCCGAGCTAGACACAACCTCTTGATAAGTAGTAGAATCATTTTGATCCATAAACAATACCTCACTACTATTAATAATAAGAAAAACAAATCTCTCAAGCTGATGTCTTACCCTATCAGACCTACGTAGGCCCTGCGATACCCGTGGAGGTTCAACTAGTTCAAGACTTTGTTGATCTCCTACTAGCGGTTGAGTGTTTATTTGTTGTTCTTGAACTTCTTTAAGACTTATTTTATTCTCATTGTTTTCTTTTGAAATAAACTCATTTTCCATGATGACAACCAGAGCAACAAACATTTTTTTCTAAGTAGTATTATAAAAGTAGTATACTTTAATTTCTTTAGGATAACCAACAAATACAAACATGGTAGATTTGGCTCATAATTTTTTTGAGATTTGCTGTCATACGAAAATCTTAAAGCCCCAAATCTTAAGGAAAGACAAATTCGATATTTTTTCAAACCACGTATCATATTGTGTTTTATCAACCACTTTAGAAAGAACACTATTCAATGTAAATGTAGAAGTTTTTAAGGCATAACCCAAAAGGAAATAGGAAGATCTGCATGACTCATCATAAATCTAACTATATCAAATAAAGTTCGATTTCTCCTCTCATAAACACCATCCCATTTTAGAGTTGCTGGAGGAGTTAACTGTGAGACAACCCTATAGTTTCTAAGGTGATCATCAAACTCTTATTCAAATATTCACCACCTCGATCTGATCGAAGTGCTTTAATAGTTTTACCTAGTTGATTTTGCACTTCATTCTCAAATGCTCAAAACATCTCAAAAGACTCACCTTTATTTTTTATGGGATACACTTAACCATATTTGTTAAAATCATCGGTAAAAGTAATAACTATTGATAACCACCTCTAGCCGTTGTGTTTATTGGACCCATACATCAAAGTGTATTAAACCCAATACATTACTTGCCCTTTTGATGTTTTCAGTAAAGGGACTTTTTGTCATCTTACTTAGTAAACAAGATACACATGTTTCATATGATTCAAAATCAAATGAATCTAAAAGTCCATCTTTATGGAGTTTAAAAATGTGTTTGTTAATGACAATAACAAAAGTACATTTAACTCAAATCATTTGACTTGAATCTCTTTAAATTTACATTAAGATTATGAGTATTCGTGGACCTTTTCATGTTTAGATTGTAAAGACCATCATAGAAATCAACATTTGCATTGAAACCATCTTTATGAGAAATGAAACATTTATTATTAGCAATAATAAAATCAAAACCATTCAAATCCAAACATGAAATTGAAATGATGTTTCTACTCAAGGCAGGGGCATAATAAAAATTATTTAAAACTAAAACAAGTCCACTAGGTAAAATTTACTTATATCATCCTACAGCCAACACAACAACCTTTGCTCCATTTCCAACTCATTAGATGACTTCTCCTTTCTTTAGCTTTCTACTTTTAGTGAGACCCATCACATTAATATAAATGTGAGATTCGCATCCGGTATCTAATACCCAGGAATTACTAGTAGTTAAGTTACCTTCAATAAATTAAATACCTGAAACAATAGTCACACTACTCTTTTTTTTCTTTTGATCTTCAAGATAAAGCTTGCAGTTTTTGAACCAATGCCCGGGTGCATGGCAGAAATTATAATTTCCTTTTTTTTTCTTGTTCCTTTTGGGACTGTGAAGTAGAAACAACCTTTAAGCTTGACTTGTTCCATAGGCTTTGTGACAGTCACAATAGCCTTTGCAACTTTAGCCATGCCTTTGGCCTTTTTCTTTATAGCCTTTCCTTTATGAACCTTCAAGACATTTGCAAACACTTTTTGACATTTTGCTCAGCAGTTTTAAGCATTAAATGCAACTTTGAGACAGAACTCTTTATGTTATTCATGTTATAGTTCATTACAAATTGTGAATAACTATTAGGCAATGAATTCATGATCAAATCCGTAGCCATCTCTTCGCTTATGGGAATTTAAGTATGTGAATATGGTCAATATTGCCTGTCATTTTCCGAATGTGAGGATTAACTGACGCACCCTCAGCCATTTTGCAAGAATGAAAGTTCTTAACTATCTAAAACCTTTCTTGCCTAGCTTGCTATTGGAACATTTCCTCAAGCATCATAGCCATGTCGTAAGCTTTTATGGGTTTTGTCCTTTCAAAGTTTCAGGAACTATGGTTGCCAACATAATGCATGCAACATCGGTTGAGTCGTTGACATGCTTAGTATGTGCATCCTTCATGGCTCTTAAAGCATTGGCTGGTGGTTCCTCAAGAATATGATTATCTAGGACATACAACTTGCGTTCATGCTTAACAACAATTCTCAAGTTTTTGAACTAGTAAAGAAAGTTCGTCCAGACAACTTATCCTTTTCAAAGATGGATCACAGTGACAAGGGGTTATTATGATATGAAATGCCATAAATCTAACACAAAGATTAAGGAAAATTTCATTTTAGTATAGAGGGATAAACTCCTACTAAATTAATAACCCTCCTTAAAACACTATGTTAATTTAAAGGACTAAAATCCATGTTTCACCTAGTTCCATGACAACTAAGGCATGACACTTTGAATCATGTTATTTAGGTAGGTACCAATTACATCATATGTAACTTTTAGTTATTTTTATGAGATTATGACATCTTATGTCTTAGCATGTTTTATCTCATCTAGTGCCTAAAGCCTAAAACCATTTAGATAGCTTTTTCAATTCTAACCATTTCACACAGTAGAGTAACCGATACTCGACTTGCCTCACCAAGATAACACAATATACTATGTGGAGGCAGACCCATATTGATGCGATCAAAACCTTGACAAGTGTTAGACAATGGATGACACTTGACTTAAAATTTAGAAGAGAGATTTTTTTATTTGTTTTGGTGATCATAAATTAAATAAGATAAATATTATATATTACAATGCATGCTCAATCATTAAAAAAGTTAAGAAGTTTTACTAATATTAACTACCATACGATTTCCTTGCACTATGAATAGTTTTCGGTGATCCCGCTGGCTAGTCAGCAAGCGGTGGTTTTGAAAATTGAAAATCGTCTAAATTTTTCATTATCTTAGTTAATACAACTGAACAAAACTACCCCTTATTTTAATATCAAAAATATTATTTAAAATAATTTTAATTTACTCAGGCCCACATCTAACTTAATATCTTATCCTATTCTAATTAGCATTTAAGATACTTTGAATCCTTATCCAATTCTAATTTATCATATATCTCAGCTATCTTATAAGATTCATAATTCTTATCCGATTACAAGTTCATCTCCGATCTAAAAGGAATATAGTAACAAATAAAAACAATGAGTGACGCGCGCCGAACAGGTCAATAAAGTAAAGTTTCATAAACCAACTATTTTGTAGAATAGTGGCAAATGGTCGATCTCACATAGACTAGTTATCTTTCTTAGGTTAAAAAAAAGAAAATTGGGGTTTTTAAATAAATATTAATTTAACTAACCAATCTATCTAAACTAAATAAATAAAATAACTAAATTATTTTTTAAAACAATTAATTAATAATTAATTAACACCTAAATAACACCTAAATATCTAGTTCCACAAATCAGAATCAAGATTCAATAGCAATCATGGTCTTCAATCTTTCCCAAAAAGTTATTAATATAATTTTCCTAGATTAGCTATAGAAAATCGACAACCGCCAGAAATTCCTAGTTCCCATAATTCTGATAGCCAGGACATCCGCCACTAACTATTTCCCTAATTAATGTATAACCCTAAATATTCGCCAATCAGGTTTAACACACTAATCGCAGAAATATAGATCTATGGGAACACTAATCCTAAATAACCGGATCGCATCCGCTCCCGATTTAACCTAGATTCAATTGTTGTACATTCAAACAACGAAAGGGTTTTACGGTAAACGGGTGAATGTTTGTTACTTTACCGGTCTAAAAGCACAATTACACGGATACTAATATTCCAAATAACAATAGATTGTCAACCTAAAAGCATGCACTGGCCTCATACATACCCTAGATCTAAATCATAATCATTAAATCAACAACAATGAAATTGGAGAAATTAAATTAATTAATTAATAAAATAAAAGATCTCACATAATATACTTTGAATCCATAATTCCGACTTGCTTCCCCTTCGACTTAGGCAAGAAATTGATTAGCCGGACATCATCTTCAAAAATCACTACTAAAAACTAATAATTGATCTCTAAAAAATATTAATTAATTTTTTCTAATAATAACTAGGTTCCTAATATATAAAAATACTCCAAATTGTACTCCGATACCAATTTTAGGGGTTAGGTACGTGACTCGTGCGCCGAGGAGCATCGTAGGGGTGTTTTTAGATAAAAAAATCCGAGTATGCCACGTGTAAAAACGTGATTCGCTGTTTTTCTAGCCTGCGCCACGTGTTCGCGCCTCATTGGTTCGTCCCTGCCACCGCCGCTGAGTTGTCGCCGCGTAATTCGCTGCGTAATTCGCCGCGAACTGTGCTATGTTTTTTTGTGGCTGGGTGAGTCAGCGACATGTGTCCTCGCGTGATTGGCGGAACCGCTTCAATGTGACGTGTCTGGCTAATGGGAGCTCGCCACGTAGACGTGCGCTGGCAGAAGAGAATCATACGATTATCACCGAAATTCTAGGAGTCTGTTGGGCACGCTTCTCGAGGCAGATCGACGAACGCTGTGCGAGAAGAAGGAATGCGATATGTGTGACGTGGCTTCGCTGGTGACATGACAACGCGTGATTGCTCTCGCTGGCTTTGTGTTGCTGACGCGGCGACGCTGTGGACCAACAGACACGTGACACGTGGCACCCACTGTGTTTGAACCGCTGACGTGGCACGCTGTGATTGGCTGGAAAATACTATTTGCTATTCGACCTACAGCGCAACACGTATTTCGAGGCAAACCGGCAGGCATCCGATCACTGCATGTAAATACTCCATTATGAGTATTTTCCGCCACGAATTCAACCGAGCACTCCGTTTCACCTAAAAATGACCAAAAAATATAATTAAATATATATTTTAAATACTTTTAATAATTAAATATACTAAAATAGACTATTAAATACCTATAAATACCGACTTATCAATGAGATATTTGATCAAAATCATTTTCAATTCTTATTCATACGAAATAAGTGATTCAATCAAGAAACATTAATCATGCATTTAACACTAGAATCATATTATATTAATCATATTAACCTAATCATGATTTCTATAATGAAGACATACATAATTATTGAACAAAAATGAAATATGTATTTAACACCAAAATCACATTAACCTAAACAAGAATTCTACAATGTGAACGTATAAAATTCGCATTGTTCAATATTAAAATATATGTTAATCAAAATATTCTAAACATAAATTGTTTCATTGAATTAAATCAAGCGTATGTATCAATATACATGAATTAACAACATGCTTTAAAACCAATTCTTGATAACATTTATCGCAAAATCTCTATGTACATGATATATACATTAATCAAGATCATGTTTTCACACATATATCATATATACATCAGAGAAAACATGCAAATATTTAATAGAACTGAGCCTAAGGCTCTGATACCACTATTAGGTTTTGGGGTTCATACATAGCGAAAAACTCAAAACAAATTTTGAAAAACCCCAAGGGATCGAACATAAGTTCCAGCAAACTTGATCTACAAATGTAAACCATACCTTAATCCTTGATTTCCTTCTTTGATTGATCGATCTATAAGACGTTCAAGTGCACGTCATCTATCGAAAATCCATACATGAACGGTGACCACAATTGAAATGCTAGCTCCAAAAGAGGTAAAAAAAACATTTTTTCTCTCTCCTAAAATCGAGAGAACTCAAGATCTGCAAAAATGTAAATCTTATTTTATTTTAGGGTTTCAACCTCTTATTATATGTGTAGATAAGCCATTGCTTAAAGTCCTATTCGTAATACAACTATTGTATTTTGGCCGTTTAAGCAAATTATACGTAGTCCCTTATTAATAAGTTATCATAGAATAAATTATAAGGGCTTTTATGTCATGAATTTTATTATATAAAATTTGTTACTCTGGACCAATTGAAATTGTGTAAAGCTATTTTTTGTGTGCGAACCAATAGGTACATCCGACGATTACAGTAAACCAAAACCATTTTGGTACACAAGTCGTAAACGGTCTCTAGTAAGGCATTATGACTACGCAAGTAGCATGAATATCAAAATCGATACAACTAGATATCATATCCTTTTGTCTTGCGATATCATTTGTTAAAACATAAGCCATCGAAAGTCTCCCTTAATATTCAATTGTATTAGTCTCAATCTTTAGGTAGATTGAAGACATTAAAATGACGTTGATCAAATCGATTCATTTAGACTTGGCCATCTAAAAGTCTAACATAACGAGGGATCCACTAATATATCTCTCTATATGAAATGGATAAATTCAATCTTGATTACACACCTTCACATATTATTCACACGGTAACCAATCACAACTTTTATATTTGTCCGATTAAAGACATTTTTTGAATGTGTCAACTTACCATGTTCCTAATATTGAACTCTATGGTAATCTCAAGTCAAATGACTAATGATATACCTATCATGAGTAACACCTATGACTCAACCCATGTGGTATTCTTATAATGGATCAATCCAATACATTATTCCCAAAACAAGTGCTCATGATATCGATTTGTATCCCTGTATGCATGATCATCAGATGAGCATTAATTAAGATCCACACTAGCCTTAATTCATTAAAATTCCCAGTATAAAGATCGACTAGGGACATTAAAGATATTTGAACAAATGCCCATGGATTTTACTATAAGGTGGACATGCAACCACTTATAATAAAATAGCAAAAGAAAACCTTAGATCTTATTAACTAAGATTATTAGATAAACAATGTTTATAGATTGACCTAGGGCATATGCCTCAATAGATGAGACCATTTCTTGATCACTTCATGATAGTTTCCATCGATGATATATTGATATTTTTGTGGACTCGAGAGGATTACGAGCAACACATCAAAGAGACGTTGCAGACTTTAAGGAGCACAGACTATATGCCAATTTCATCAAGTGTCGATTTTGCCTATTAGAGGCCAAGTTTTTAGGTCATGTTTTTAGAGCAATAGGGATTGCAGTGGATCCGATCAAGATTCATGCTAGTATGGATTAGTCTGCACCGATGTCAGTTACGAAGATTGAGAGTTTTTTGGGTTAGCATGGTATTACCACCGGTTTCGTAAAGGATTTCTCGAATATCACTTCACTGATTACCATATTGACCTAGAAGGACGTCGTATTTGATTGGTATGAGGACTACGAGCATGTATTTGCTCAATTGAAGAGGCTATTAACCACTGCACTAGTATGGATATTTCTAGAAGCTACATAAGAATTCTTAATGTTTACAAGTGTTTCACATATGGGTTTAGGTTGTGTGTTAATGCACGACAAAAGTACAATAGCTTATGCCTCCAGATAGCTGAAGATACTTAAGAAGAACTATCTTACTCATGATTTAGAGTTGAGACTTGCTCTAAAGATATGGAGACATCATTTATATTGAGAGAGATTCACACTCTAAAGTGATAACAAGAGTAAAAAACATCTCTTAACAAAGAAAGAACTGAACATGAGATAGTGCAGATGGTTGGAATTTTTGAATGACTAGGAATTTTCTCTGAAGTATCACCTAGGAAAAGCTAATGTAGTTGCGGTTGTGCTGAGTAAGATACCGACTAGAGATGTCAATGTTGTCAAATGTCAGAAAACACATAAGTATGGATTACTCGAGACAACGATGATAATAGATCAGTAAGTTATTCCTACAGACAGTCGAGTGATGATATGCGCACGGATGGGGCTATAGAGACTGTCTAAATAGAGAGTGTCAAAGGGTTAGATAGCTAACATTTTAAAATAGCGATTCAATGAGTTCGCCTAAAGTATTGAATCTATTAAATGGATAGAGACGACATATTAGTGTCTAAGATTCAAAAGTAGGTTGTTGATATCGTTAATGGCAGAGCTGAGAGATGAGATTCTTTATGATTCACACTGTTCCTGGTTCACTATTCATCAAGGCAAGATGAAGATGTACCATGGCATGAGGAGGCATTTTTGGTGGCCTGGGATGAAAGCGGGCGTATCGGAGTTCATTAGGAACTGTGGGATTTACTTGTAGTTGAAGGATGAGCATCATAAACCTAGAGGGTTGTGACAGTTGCTTCCCATTCCATGATGGAAATGGGAAGAAATTGCACGAGACTTTGTAAGAGATTGCTGAGGACTGCCAGATGACACAATTTTATTTGGGTGATTGTGGATTGATTGACAAAATATGCTCATTTCTTATGAATTGCAGCACACTATACATTTGATTAGTTGAGTGTATTGTTCAAGAGAGAGATTATCAGGTCGCATGGGGTACCATTGACTATATAATCAAATAGAGATACTATGTATATGCCTAAGATGTGGTGAAGTATGTAGAAACAATATAATACGCGCCTATAATTCAACACAACCTTTAAGCATCAGACTGATGGGTAGACTGAGAGGTTAATTTGGGTTCTAAAAGATATGTTCAGGTCTTGTGTACTAGAGTTTGGCAGATCTTAGGAAGAGTACCTACCTTTGTGTGAGTTTACATAAAACAACCTTTATCCAGCTAGTATTAAGATGGCGCCATTTGAGGCTTTATATGACAGACCCTGTCGCTTGGCATCATGTTGAGTTGAGTAAGAGGATCAGGAGTTAGCAGGGCCTAAAATTGTTGTTGCACGGAGAAAGTACGATAGATATGTTAGAGACTTAAGGGGGCCCAATAGTGGTAGAAGAACTATAGAGACACGTATCACAATAATCTCACGTACATCAAGGGAGCCTTTGTGTATTTGAAGGTTTCTCTTCATAAGGGTCTTCACATATTTGGTTTGAAAGGCAAGGTAGTACCGAGATTCATTGGGCATTTCAGAATCAAGACCGGCTGGAAAAGGTTGGTTATGGCTTGAGTTTCCTCCAAAAATGTCAAGGATTCATCTAGTCTTCCTTATTTCTATGCTTTGACCAGCTAAGTCCAAGGCAGGTGTATGACCAACAGTTGACTTTATGCGAGATAGGTTTTCATACATTTTTTAGTCAGGTATAACTTTAAATTGAGATTTGGTTTCGAGGAAAAAAATTTCATTAGTTGGGAAGATTTCTCATAGCCCAAATTCTTAATCCAATATTAAACTCCTTAGTCAGGATCATTGACCCATGACATGAGACCCGCATCGAGATATGTGCACTAACCGAGGCAATGTGGCTGAGGTATATATTAAATTTTATATGATGTATGCCTAGTATAATGTATATGTGTAAACTACTAAGTCACTTATATTTGTGTACAAATGTCGAGACGTGAGTTGGGATGCGCCTCGATATGCATGTAGGCGTAAGACTGGGGTTTAGAGTGATATGGTAAGTTTAATTTAAGTTAGTGTGGCTTAGATAGCTAATTTGATGTGGCTATAGTTTGATTTACATTAATGAAGCCTAAGTTAGAAAAAAGTAAAACATTAGTCATTGATGTTCTTCGAGATATGTGTGAACACGACATAAGACAAATTTAGTTACATCGTGTGTTATCAAAGGTAAATTAGTTGAGAGTTAATGAAATATAATTCATGATGTGAGCTGTTAGATTAGCCTCCAGATGCATGTATGCATTAAGATCAATGGATATCAATTAATCTTATATAAATTTATATATGGATGAGATAACCATGCAAATCATTTACATTACACGACTTTGGAGAAAAGGAATCTAGAGAAAAAAAAGATTTTGAGAATAAGATCGGTGATTTGAAGTGAAACACTAGTGGATTTGGAGGTCGATGATTAAGGATTAAAGTGTTCTCCAACTAGGTAAGTTAGTTTACACATTTAGTTTGTACAAGTTGATGAATTTGGTGATAATTATGAAGTGTATACTCTTCGTACTATTGTGGAAGATGTGTTGGGCCTCTTGTGGGGTGGGGGGAGGGGGTAACAGAGGTCCAAAGCGATGGAGATGGTCTTTGGAAGTGAAAACGCATAAATTCAAAGTGCAAAATTTAAGAGTTTTCTTGCATCTAGCGCACTAGTAGTGCTAACTGGCACGCTACCTACGTGTAGCACGCTAATGGATAAAAGTAGCATGCTAAGTGGGTCTAGTGCACTAGACATATTAACCAGAGCCCTAGGTGCTCTGGATAACACAATTTCTGAGACTTATTTAAACGTAAACACTTTAAATAAGCTAAACACCTTAATTGAAAGTCTAATCACACTCTAAAACATGTGAAATTGTACTAGGAACCTAGGGAAGAGTGTTGGGGGTTCAGGTACACATTTCAGGGTGTCGAGAGGCCAGATTAGCTAGGAAATTTGCATGGATTGTAATTAAACTGATTGAGAGTTTTATTTTGAGTTTTTTCCTATTATGCTTTTTTATTTATAGTCATTTTGCACTGATTTACTTATTATACTCTAGATGCCATGACTTGGTTGTTCTATCTGAGTTTTACGAGTTGTTATCAATGCATTGTTTGTTGTTTAATGGTTTCATTAATTATAAATCATGTCCTATGTCATTTTTGGTTGTTGAAAATTTTTAGTCAAATGAAATAGCATGCTATCAGGTAGTTGATTAATGGTGTTAAAAAATGATTTTATTTGTGCATTAGTTATGCAATTACATTGTTGGCTTCCTAAAATGTGTCATTCCTTGAATTATGAAAGTAGTTCTTGTATCTAGGATAATGATATAATAGAGATGAACGTGGCACATAGGGTCACTAAATTTTAGGGGTTGTCGGGATCTCACCACTAGCCTGTGCAACACACGGGTATGAGACCCGATGTTGTTGATAAGTATACATCACATTTGAGGTGTATTTATGAATATTCATTTGTGAGATGGTCATTTAGGAGGATGTGAAGGAATTCATGAAATTGTTTATGCCATAAATAGTGGAATAAGGAAAACGTGATGTAACTCATGGCCGACCAGTCCTAGATCATTACTGCTTAGCCGAGCGTCTATTTCATGTTGTTTAACTAAAATATCTTATAACATAATTCTTTTTTCATCATAGTTGTTATTGATATGATTTTAGATACTTATGTGTATTTGGAAATGTGAATAAATGTCTTACTGCATTAATTTCTACTTTCATGTACTCACCGACCTTTTTATAACAGTGGGTGCAGATCCATCGAGTAGCAGACCGGGCGAGAAGAAGATTGTCGACTACCTCCGAGCCATTAGAGCGCTGCTACCTCAGATATTGTAGTTTTTTGGTTTTGTTGTATGACTTATAAATAGGTCTTTTATACACTTTTGGGTATGTATAATATGGGTTGTGAGACAATTACCTGACTAGATACGTGTTGATATATTATTATCACCGTTCTGTATTATATATGCATGTGATTTCTATTTCTTGGTTTTCACATATTAGGATTTATGTTAATGGTTTTCGCTAATTTGTTAAGACTTCCGTTGAATAATATTTAAGTTTCTAAAATTTTAATTAACTCTGAATTATCAATTGATAAGAGAATATCAAGTTGCTAATAATTTAGGTAGTTTGGAAAAAAAGTTTTGGAAAGACTGACTAATACATTGTAAGTCCTACGTGGTCAAGATTAGGGCTTAATAACGGGATTAGGCTGATCGGTGCCCTATTTTGAAAAGGGGTCATCACATCGCCAGACTCTAAGTTTTGCACCGATTTTCCTGTATACTACTACTACTTTAGGCTGTGATTCTTAGTGTTAATCTGAATCGCTAGGAATCACCAAGCTTATTTTACTATTTCTTACAATTTATATTGTGATTAACTTATTCATTGTTCATACAAACTCATATTACGGTAGAATTGAGTGAAAATCTGAAAGTTTAAGTGCGACATATAACTAATAGAATAATTTTATTGATAAAAATAAATAAAAAAACATATAAGCAAGTAAATAATGCGACTTGCATAAAGGACATATAAGTAAAAATAAGTCGATCAATCCCCTTCAATCGAAATCACCTTAGGGTTGAAATCCTAAAAATATTTCCAATACAAGAGTCAAAAAGGGAGAGAATAAAAACATATTGAACTAAACTAAACTAAATTCCTAATAAAATTAAATAATCAAGAAATAAACATAGAACATGGGTTGCCTCCCATTAATGACCCTAAAATTCTAACAAGTGCCACGTCTTATGTCAAGACCCTGACATGGACTTGGAGTGAGGTGGCGAGCTTGATCAGCCTTCGAGAGTCAACCCCGAGGTTTTCAATTTATGTTGATGCATATATTATTTATTATACAAAAATTTGACAAACTAAATTAATTGATTTCGAAAATCGTGAGTAAAGAGTTACCTCGAGATGCGAGCGCACTCGAGGCATTTGGGTAGGACGAGACGTTAGGTGTAACTTAGGCTATCATGATAAGAATTTACTTAGTTCATGAATTGGTTATTTAAGTTGATTCTAGTACCTAACTTAAAGTTAAATCAATTATATGTTTGATTAGCTTAAGTCCAATGTGATATTTATTGGCTCTGAGGTTAACCTTGGGATGAGGGTATAGAAGTCAAACTAGGAAAATCTATGATTTTAAAAATAAATGTGTCGCCTGAATTTTGGCCACATGATGAGAGGTGTTGTTGGCACATTCTAAACAACAAGACTAGGTCAAAACACCACACATTCTTCAAACCCTCTCCACCCGATTCATTATCTCCCTAAATTTGAAAAAGAAATGAGAGAAAGAGAAGTGGAGATGATGGCTGCTTGAGTTGGCTGGGAACACAAAATAAAACCTTGATTAGTTTCTCCTCTACAATGATCCATTCATTCTCATCTCACTCTATTAGTTCTTTGTGCTATTAAACGTTTCTACTTAATTGGGGTTTAATCAACCCTTTCTCATTGAAGTTTTCATAGTTGGAACCAACATTGTTGTTGATGTCCATTTATGGTGGACTTGTTCAAATGGTTGATCATAGTGCCATGGGCTTAATGGATGGCTTATTGTTGATTTCATTGTGTTTATATATGTCTAAAATACCTAGCTAGGATTGGACAAAACTTGTCGTCAGATATGAAGCTCGCTGCAACACTTGAAAGCAATCAGTCATGGATCTGTTGACCTTACTTTAGTCAGGCGTGCCTTAGCCATTTTTCAGCAGTCAATCATGGCTCAGTTGACCATAGTTTAGTTAGTCATAGCTTAAGAATTTTTCAACACAACCAGATGTGGTTGCTGCGAAACGTGTTTAAGGGAACTAGGGCTCAACCTAATTGAGTCATTAAAATTTATAGTTCAGCATGTCTTGAGATAGTCAAATATGGCTGCTATAGTCATGGTTTAGCCAATGGTGGTGTAGTCAGTTAGGATTATGGTAGGTCATATCTCTGCTTCCTATAGCAGAGCCAAATGGGACTTTACAAGAAACTCGTCTGAATGTAAACAAATATAGAAGATAGACTCAACTCAATCAGTTATGGCCTAACTAGTGATGTTGTAGCCATAGTCCAAATGGTTTTCCTAAAAAAGGATATAGTTGACTGCAACCTATATCAACGACCAAATGTAATTCAATCAATATTGACCTATCTAACTTTAGATCAAGGTGTCTATGATGGAGTGGTTATTAGTTAACTACCAGAGCCATGACCTCGATTCACTAGATTTTTTGATCGGGATGAAATGTGTTTTATCCGAAGCACTGTTGATATTCCTCATTTGTGACGATATTGGTACAGCAGGCGTTGCCACGTCCAAAGACTCAAGTCTGCTTGGTGTTGTCGTGACTCTATGACCCCGACCATATGGCACCCGCGCTCAGTGGTCTTGGACTACTTGGGCGCCTTTTTAGTTGCTCCTTCGACACTCATTCATTGTTGTACTTTCTTTTTTAAGTCTAATTATCATGCATTCCTAAAAGATTTCTATCTATTCGCATGAGTTTTACATTGTTTTAGTTATTTTGAAGTATAGTTTAGATCTTAATTGTTTTTACTTACTGGACTCAAAATTCTTGTGTTTGACTGAATGCATATTCGTAGTCGAGCAAAGGCAAGATGTCAATACTTAGTGATGTACTCAGGGGACATAAGAGCGGCCCCCCTTACTGACTTTTGTAGGTTCTTTTTTGACTTTTTGTATTACTTGTACATTTTGTTTTATCATACTTAGGATACCCGTTTGGGTTGAGAGACACATATGACTTGTATATCATTTTGCTTGTTATTACATTTATCACCAGATATACATGATTACATATGGTTTCAGAGTTCCACATTTAGGCTATCCAACTCTTTTACTTTGTTTTTGAATTATTTAACTTATTAATTTCTTTCGTTAACTTTTAAAACTTGAAAAATACTAATAGCTTGACTTAAAATCATTAATTAACTTATGTGGATGGATTGGATCGCTAACTAGGCCTATGTTGACTTCGTGGAGATTGACTTAGGGGTCCACAAGGGTATAGGCCGTGCACGACCCAGTTTGTGAGGAACTAGGGCTGCCACAGTTGGTATAAGAGCGTAAGGTTTAACACCTAGCTCTTGGCTAAACCATAATAATGATAAGACAAAAATAAGTAATAGGGTTTGGACGCAGCTGGAACCTAGAGTGGAACCCTATGATCCTGACTTAAAGTCTTTTTTGGGAAATGAAAAAAGTTAGGGAAATTAAAACTTGGATCCTATATATGATAATTATTATATTGTTTTATAATATACCAGTAACTATACGGTGATCAGAGACATGCATGCTATTACAGATCGCGATGGCGGATTAGCTTGGGTCTAATGATGATAGTGGGGTCGTAGGTCCTCGATTCATGAGTATAAAAGAGGTACAACCCTTGACTCAGAGGGTTACATCTTAAGGTCAGCGACTGGACGAGATCCTAAAAAATACTCAATGCACATACCACTGCTACACCATCACTGTCTTTGTTGATAGTGCCCACTGCACTGAAGGTGAGTGCGCCTACCGTACAAGCATATCCAATGGCTCTTATTGTTTTGACACCACCTATAATATCTGAGATAGTACCGATTCAGACCGAGACAGTACCACTCGCACCATCTACATCGGCAGCGAGTAAGTCGACTACGCCTATAAAGATGAGTACTAGGGAGATAGTCGAGGCAAGACATTCTCGTGAGTTTTAGATACACCCCTAGACTGAGTTCTATGGTCGTACAAGTCTCAAGGAAACATATACATTTATGAAGGGCCACGAGAAAATACACGACATCCTGGCCACATCAGAGCATATGAGGTCGAGTATATCATCGGGGGTTGATGTTCAAAGAGGCTGATGCGTTGTGGCGCATTATGGTGGCTACCTAGGGTAAGCCCAAGGATTGGGCAGAGTTCAAGAGGCAGTTAATCAAAAGTACTTTCTGCCTTGGATATTGAATCTGAAGAGGGTCGAGTTTTTGAGCGTCCGATAGTACACCAAGGAGTTCGTGATACAGTATATGGAAAAGTATTTACAATTGTTGGAGTATTCTGGAGGTATAACTGACACAAACGCTAACCAGACACACTATTTTATGGAGAGTTTGTTAAGGAGGGTCGGATGCACCGTAGTGACTAGTGAGCCAGGGAGTTTACAGGTGACATATGATAGGAGCCTAGCTAGAGAGACATATTTGAGCATACACCCCAAGGAGATCATCCTAGCACCAACACCAGAACAGTCAAATTATAGGTCATGTAGTGACAGGAGAAAGAATAGACACCGACCATTTTGGCTGAGAGATGTAAGGGCACAGAGTGTAGGATCTACGATGCCACCATCCCATCCACCATGCAAGGCGCTAGTACCGCCTGTTCTGATACGAAGTTATGCCAGTACACCACAATAGCTAGTATTGTCAAGACCATCGCAAAGGTATCAGCGGACTGAGGGTAGAGACACAAACTGTAGTTAAGGGCAAAGGTACGGATATGGCCAGGGATAAAAATATGACAAGAGATAGGGACCGAGGTCTAGTTAGACACAAGGACGGGGATAAAAAATTCCTTATGGTTGAGACAACACCGATCATTTTTTGAGTGGAGACAAACATGAAACTTTGTCACTACGTGTATACTACTTGGTAGGGCTATGCTACAATAGCATAAATAGCAGGTTCATGTCATTACCGCTCTGAATTCGGCTACCACCTGTAACCTTATTGAGGGTTTTATTTATATTTATAGTCGATTTATCCATATGATAATTGATTCGAGGAATACATTATCTTTTATTTCTATTCATATGATTGATGAGTTAGGATTGAGACCCGTTGAGCTAGAGTCCTCAGCATGGATGTTGGGGACAAGATATAATCGAACCTGCTATATGTAGACTGATCAATTCTTATAGAGGGTTAGGAGATGCCAACAGACTTAAGGGTGTTGGAGTTCCTAGAGTTTGATGCCTTACTTGGAATGGATAGGTTAGCCCTATACCATGCACATCTAGAGTGTTTCAGCAAGGCTGTTATGTTTCGGCTCCTAAATTGGGCAGAATTCTATTTTCAGGGGACTTTGACTACATTACCAATTATTAGAGGTAGAGTGGCTACAAGCATAGATGTTGAGACTTTCGTCATTATCATGAGTACGGTAGGGAGAGTTGAAACTAGAATTTAGGAGGTGACTTTTGAATGTGAGTATTCAAGCATTTTCCCCACAGATCTACCGGGGTTACCGCCGCCTAAAAAGATTGATTTTATAATTGATTTGGTTTTGGAGATTAAACTGATAACTATTCCACCAAACAGGATGGCTCATAAGGAGCTAAAGAAGCTGAAAACCTAACAAGATGAGTTCTTATAGATAGGACTTACCCATCTGAGCATGTCACTATGGGGTGCGCCTGTACCGTTTATTAAGAAGAAAGACGACACTTTGAGACTTTCCATTGACTACCACCAGCTTAGTAAAGTTACAATGAAAAACAAGTATCCACTCCAATGCATTCGATTAGCCGACATGGCACAATGATTCTAGAAGATTGATTTGCAGTCGGGATACCACCAGTTGAGGATTTGAGATGAGGATAGGGAAAATACTGCTTTCTGCATGAGATATGGGCACTAGTAGTTCATCGTCATGCCTTTGGGGCTAACAAATGCCCCAATGATGTTTATGGATCTTATGCACTGAGTAGTGAGAGAATATTTTGACAGATTTGTGATAGTGTTCATCGAAGACATTCTCATCTATTCTAAGACTTGTGAGGATCATGAGGGACATTTGAGGGACTAGAGACTGTATGCTAAGTTTAGTAGGTGCAAGTTTTGGCTCACATAGGTCAATTTCTTGGAGACATTTTTGAAGCCAACGGAGTGTCCGTGGACCCAGCTAAGGTTAGAGTAGTAATTGATTGGCCTACACCAACATTAGTGATAGACATCCGTAGTTTTCTAGGATTAGCGGGCTACTATAGATGGTTTATTCAAGATTTTTCTAAAATTGTCATGCCAATGGCATAATTGGCGAAGAAGGAAGTCAGTGTTAAGTGGAATGAAAGTCTTGAGCAGAATTTCTTGACTTTGAAGGAATGATTCACTACCACCTTGCTAGAACTACTAGAGTTAAGGAAGGGCTTTTAAGTGAACACCGATGCTTTTAAGGTCATTTAGGGTTGGGTTTTGATACAGGATGCTAGAGTGATAGCTTACGCATCCTAACAGCTGAAGATTCATGAAAAGAATTACCCTACTCATGACTTAGGGATAGTAGTAGTAGTATTCACCCTGATGATTAGGCTCCATTACCTCTATGATGAGATATTTACATTATTGATAGATCATAAGAGCCTGAAGTACCCTTTTGCTTGAAAAAAATTGAACATGAGATAACGACGCTGGCTAGAGTTCCTCAAGGATTTTGAGTTCTTTTTATAGTACTACCTAGGGAAGGGCAATGTCATGTAGATGCATTGAGCCAAGAAGGAGCAAAATCAGAGATAGTGACTTGCCATATGAAACATGTGTATGGGTTACTAGAGGTAGTGGCGTTGATGCATTCAGTTGATATGCTGACCATTATTAGAGTGTTGACTCATAGGTAAATGGGGAATTAGGAAGTGTCTATACAGAGTGTAATTAAGGGTCAGCAGATAGTTGAGCAGTACCATAAGTTGAGCGAGTTAACTTAGAGTCCTAATCACCCGGGGTGGAGTTAGTCGATCGACCATGCTTGAGATTTAGAGGGAGACAAAATATTCCATCAATGACTGATATTCACAATAAAATACTTTAGGAGGCTCATCGCTTACTTTTTACGGTTCGTCCGGGTTGGACCAAGATGTATGTGAATATTCATCGTCTATTCTGGTAGTCAAAGATGACGACCGATGTTAGTAGTTAAGTAGGAGCAGTGAAATATGCCACTGAGTTACGACTAGGCATCGGAGACCCGAAGGATTATTATAGCTACTTCTAATTCTTCGGTGCAAGTGGGACCATATTACCATGGATTTTGTCAGTGGATCATTTGGGTCTCAGAGCGACCATGATAGCATTTGGGTGATTGTGGATAGGTTGACTGAGTCAGTGCACTTCATACTAGTATCGACAACACACATAGTAGATAAGTTAGTTGCTTTGTACAAGCAAAAAGATTATTAGGTTCCACGGAGTTCCACTATCCATCATGTTAGATAGAGGATCGTAGTTCATATCACAGATTTGGCAGCATGTAGGTACAATTTGGCGCCATATTAGATTTGAGTACAACTTACCACCTACAAACAAACAAATTGTCAGAGATACTGATACGTATGTTAGAGGATATGCTTTGCATGTGTGTGCTATAGTATGATGGGTCGTCGAAGGAGTATCTTCATATATGTGAGTTTGCGTAAAACAACAGTTTTCAGGCTAGTATAGGGATGGCGCCATTTAAGGCACTCTATTATAGGCCATGTAGATCTTCATCGTATTGGGTAGAGTCCGAGGATGTGGCAGTGATTAGGACAGAGATGATTATGGACCTAACAAAGAAGATACGACTAATTTGTTAGCGACTGAAGGGTGCTCAAAAGAGATAAAAGAAGTATGAAAAATACCGAGGTGGGTTAGGATATGATGTGGGAGCCTATGCTTACTTAAAGGTTTCCCCTTTAAAGGGTGAGAAAATGTTAGGAATCAAATTAAAGCTTGCACCGAGATTTATTGGTCCTTTTAAAGTTAATAAGAAGGTTGGTAAAGTCACCTATGAGCTAGAGTTGCCACCGCAGTTGGCCAGTACTAATCCTATGTCCCACATTTCTATGCTTTGACTGGATAGGTAGAGAGGAGGCAAAACACAAACGGTGGAATTAAGTAAGATAGACCTGAGAGAGGACATCATTTATCAGGAACAACCCTTTTAGATTTAAAACCAAAAGACTCAAAGCTTAAGGAACAGGGACTTCATGTTCGTTCTCGACAAGTGGTCGTATCATAAGGATAAGGAACTGACTTAGGAGCATGAATCCTACCCATGCTAGCACTTCCCATACTTGTTTTAAATTCTGTAAGTTTCATTTTAAGTTGGGAAGACTATAATGACCTTGAAATTCTAACATGTGCCACGTTTCATGTAAGGGCCCTGACATGGACTTGAAGTGATTTGGCAAACTCGGTCAACCCTTGGGAGTTGGCACAGAAGTATTCTATTTCGGTTAATGCATTTATTATTTATTATACAAAAATTGCACAATCTAAATTAATTGATTTCAAAAATTACGAGTAAAAGTTACCTTAAAATACGTGTTCAAAACATGCATTTGGGTAGTCAAGACGTTAGGTGTAACTTAGGCCATCTTGATAAGAATTAATTTAGTTCATGAATTGATTATTTAAGTTTGTTCTACTACCTAAGTCAAAATTAAATCAATTATATGTTTGATTAGCTTAAGTCCAATTTAATGTTTATTAGTTTAAGGGTGAGCCTTGGCATGAGCATGTCGAAGTCAAAATGGGAAAATCCATGATCTTAAAAAAATAAGGGCCACATGATGAGAGGTGTTGTTGGAACATTCTAAACCATAAAACTAGGACAAAACACCACACATTCTTAATACCCTATCTACCCAATTCATTATCTCCCTAAATTTGAGATATAAATGATAGGAAAAAAAGTGGAGATTGATGGTTGCTTGAGTTGGCTAGAAACACAAAATAAAGCCTTGGTCAGTTTCTCATCTACAATGATCTTTTCATTCTCATCTCGCTTTGCTCGTTCTTTGTGCTATTGAGTTTTGGGACTCGACGAGGGTTTAATCAACCCTTTTTTGTTGAAGTTTTTATAGTTGGAACACACATTATTACTGATGACCATTTATAGTGGTCTTGTTCAAATGGTGGGTCATAATGCCATGGGCTTAATGGATGGTTTATTGTTGTTTTTGTTATGTTTATGTATGGCTGAAAGACCTAGCTAGGACTAGCTAAAATTTTTAGTTGAATCTGAAGCTCGATGCAAATTTGAAAGCAGTCAATTATGGATCTGTTGACCATAGTTCAGTCAGTCGTAGCTCATCCAACAGTCATTCATAGCTCATTCGACCATAGTTTAGTAAGTCGTAGCTCATGCATTCTTCAACACAACCGGATATGGTCACTGGAAAACATGTTTAAGGGAATTAAGGCTCAACCAAATTGAGTCATTACAATTTATATTTCAGCATGTCTTGAGATAGTGGAATATGGTTGTTATAGTCATGGTTCAGCCAATGGTAGCTCGGTAAGTTAGGATTATGGTAGGTCATGGCTCTACTTCCTATATCAAAGCCAATTGGGACTTTACAGGAAACTAGTCTAACTATAAACCATTACAGTAGATAGTCCCAACTAAGTCCGTTACTGCCTAACTAGTGATGTTGTAGCCATGTTCTAAATGGTTTGACTAAGAAAGGATATAGTCGACCGCAAGCCATATCAGCGACTAAAAATAATTCCATCACTATTGACATATCTAATTTTAGATCAGCCAAATACAAATATAGTCACTAAGGCTAAAATAAGATTTAATTTTAATTAGGAATTATGGTTTCTAATGCACCTAAATGAACTAAATGGATACCAACAACCTAATTGATTAAAGTCGGGTAACAAGAACTAGTTTAGAGGAGTCTAAGAGACATAAGAGTACGAATTTTGCTTCGCGTGAGGTAAGTAAAACTAGCTAGTAATTGTGTAATAATTTATTGAGCGTTATATTTTATTGTTATTGCACTACTTTACCTTTCTTGGAATTCTCACTCCAATATGAGTGTTCGAGGTCCAAATGAGTCAAGAAGGTATATGATGGAGTGGTTGTCGGTTAGGTACCAGAGTCATGACCTCGATTCACTAGATGTTTTGGTCGAGATTAGTTGTGTTTTTTCCGAGCACCGTTAATATCCCTTATTCGTGACAGTCTAGGTGCAATAGGTGTAGTCGTGTCCTAGGACCCAAGTCAACTTAGCATTGCTGTGACTTTATGCCCCCTATGACACTCGCACTCGGTGGTCCTAGACTAGTTAGGTACCTCTTTAGTTGCTTTCTTAGACGCTTCTTTATCGTTCTACTTTCATTTTTTAGTCTTATTATCATGCATTCCTTCTGTCTTTCTTTATACCTGCATGTATTTTTGATAGTTTTAGTTATTTTGAAGTACTGTTTAGATCCTATTGGCTTTTACTTACTAGACTCGACATTCTTATATTTGATCGTATGCGGATCTGTAGTCGAGCAAGGGTAAGGGCCTGATACTTAGCAATCTACTCTAAGGGCATAAGAGTGGCCCTACCTTACTCACTTTTATAGTTTTTTTTTTGACATTTTATATTACTTATATATGTATTTTATAATAGTTGGGATAAATATTTGGGTTGAGAGATACATATGACTTGTATAATATTTTGCTCGTTTTTACACTTGACACCAGATATACATGATTACATATAGTTTCAGAGTTCCACATTTAGGTTGTTCGACTCTTTTACTTTATTGTAGAGTTATTTAACATATTAATTTCTTCCGCTAACTTGTAAAACTTGAAAAATACTAATGAATCGACTTAAAATTATGAATTAACATATATAGATGCATTGGAAATATGACTAGGCCTGCATTGCCTTTGTGGAGGTTGACTCGAGGTTCCATATAGGTCTAAGCCGGGCTGGGCATCGCTTGTAAGGAACTGAGGCCATTACACTCCTATAAAGTGCTTTTGTTTATTGTCATTGGCTCAACTTAACCATTCTAGAATTATTTTGGATATCTAAACTTGAATTTAAACCTTTCCATTCTAATACCATTCCTGAAAGTGAGTGCTCGGCTATTAATTGTTAGAGTAATTATTTTATTCAGAATATCCATTATAGCCTATGTAGTGGCGAAGAAAGATCATCTTAACATTAAATGAGGATCTTCATTGATAAAGTTTAGCATTAACAAAAAGTCTGTAGGTACGGTGTTGTTATCCACTTGAACTGGCACATCTTTGAGCACTCGTATTGGATAAATTGAAGTTCAATCCGGTAAAGTGAGTCATTCAGAACTAAGTGAATAAAACTCCAATTGAGTGTGTAGGAAGAAATGTATGGGCATGAGATTTGCATTAAAGTTCATATCACACTGAGCTCTATTGTACCAAGCCCATTTGGTTTTAATGTATGCCTCCAAGATTATTAAGCTTTATAGGATTCAAGTCCAACTTTTTCTTATTCTTATTGTACTTGGACTTAGAAACTTTCGTCTTGTTAATAATTTTTCCATTCTCCAGTTGTTTAACTCTCCGTCCTAGAGTTACTTTCCTTTCTTTTGAAATGTCTTCAATTGTTTCTTTATTTTGAGTCCCTTATCAGTTTCCATTATTATCGCATTAATTGCATAAATTTCAGCTTTAAAATTATCATAATAGTTTAAATCTAAAAAATCATTATCATGTATTTCATTATCAGATAATTCATCATATTATTCATAAATGCCATAGTTTTGTTCATTATTAAACTTGAATTTGAAAATCTTATCTTCAAACTCTATAGATATTGTTTCCTCAGAAATATCCAACATAGTCATACACTTCTTTAGAAAAGGACTACGTAATAGTATAGGCAAAAGATTGGATGATTTAGAATCTCCCATTTTCATGACAAAAAAATCAGCTAGAAATATTAAATCATGTACACGTATTAGGATGTATTCTATTAATCCATACGGTTTAATAATGGTGTTATTTGTTAAAGTAAGGTTAATAGGTGTAGTAATTAACGATTCTATTTTTAATGATTCGTAAAGTTTAAGTGACATAACTTTAATAGATGCTCCATGATCACGCGTAGCAAATTCAATATAAGAATTGCCTATGGTGATTGGTATGACAAACATTTCTGGGCTGGAACATTTCTCAGGCATACTTATTACAGATGGAATCTTTTCTTCTAAGTTTTCATTAATATCTAATTTCCTAAATGGTTTAGGTATGTCTTATTTAGGTTCTTCCTCCCAAGCATTCATTAATCGTTGTGGAACGGTAAAATTGGAATGCATATCTTATTTAGGCTAAGTACCATGGGTATAGCTGATAAGTGATCATTTATATGTATATATATGATTATTTTAGTCATATATTTAGTATAAATATCCTTAAATGAGTTCTAATTCATGAGATTATTGCATTAAGAGGTACTTTAATTCGAGTTAAATTGTAATTTCACATTTCTAATTCTTATTAAGGAGTACAAATAGGTATTAGGACGTGGTAAACTCATAAGATACCACCACATAGAAGGAGATTAGCCACCATTAGAAAAATTTAGCATTAAATTTGTGAATTAAGGTGTTTTTGTTGGAAAAATTAATGAAGACTCCACGTTTGCAATCAATATTTGGTTTCATTGATTAATTTAAGGTAATATTTATATTCATCTATGATTTGCAATCGTTTTCATATTGAATTGTGATATATGTGTTTCAATTATGTGTGAGTAGTCTATTTATCTTAGGGATCAATGGACCCTATGGTATGAATGATATGCTTTGAATAGGAATAAAAATTGATTATGAAAAATGCAATGTTTAGAATTTGTAATGATTTTGAGAGTAATGCTTTAGAAATCATGATCATGCATTTAATGAACTTATGCTTTAGGAGTTATCATGGCTATTGAAGCTTCTAATCCAGACATAAAAGGTACAATTGTAATATACACAACATCGATAGATAGTTGTTGATTTAGGAGGCACAGATTGTAAACTTATTTGGTTATGAATCCAATGATTTGTGACTTAAAGCAATGTGTAGCTTACATTATTCACGCCGATAGGTATAGTTCTAGTTTTCACATTAGAATTTTCTCCATCATAACAGTGGGTTGAAGTGGATTTGAAGGAGATTTGTCTATTCTAATTAGGCATTGCACATAATATATTTAGATGTAAAGGTGAATACAAGAATAGTATTAAATTACCTATGTGAAGTTGTGAACTAAGATATCCTTAATATAAGAAGTCAAGTAAGTTTAAAGTGATATGTTAGAGTAGTTTAGATTAGTAGAAAACCAATTAAAAGTGAATCCGTTAACAATAATTCAAGTTAAGTAGATAACATACAACTAGTGCAAAAGATCTTCCTTGAGGAAGATATCCGCGATCAACATAAGTTGATTGCAATAATACTACAAGCTATTTATTATACTCGTAGCACGCACATAAAGTTTTTGGCGTTGTTCTTGGGGATAGGTAGCAATTAGTATTACGTAGTTAGTTTGAATTGTTGCTAAGTTTTATTTTCGATATTTTACTTTTAAGTTCATAAAAACAAAAATAAAAAATAGGCTTGAGTTTTAGTTTGATATTCTGCACTTGATCTTTTTATGTTTTCTTTTTAAGGATACTTAGTGCATGCATAACAAAGGAGAGAGGGACCAAGTGCCTTACGATCCAGATATCGAAAGAACGAACAAAGGAAAGAAAAAGAAAGAAATTTCGATGGATGAGGAGCAAGCTAGAAACAATCAATAAGGCCGAGGGAATAACCAACCTGTATGTGATCTTGTAGTGCAGGAGAGAGTGCAAGGACATAGATGCCTTTGTGACTACTTTGAGCTAGAAGTTCAGTAGACATACAACGGAGTGATGAAACTTCCAACTAATACCACCGAGTTTGAGCTATGACCGTTGCTAATAAACATGGTGCACAATAGCCTGTTCAGTGGGCTATCCAACGAAAATCTAGCTGCACATGTTGAGAATTTCGTAAAGAAGTGCAACTCCGTGCACGTTACTGAAGTTACGAAATATGCGATTAAAATGCAACTTTTCCCATTCTTATTAGGTGGAAAAGCTAAATCTAGTTCCAATGACTAAATGCAGGGAGTACAACTTCACGGGCAGAAATCAATGAAAGATTTCTCGACAAATTCTTTCCCATAATGAAGGTGAACGAAAGGAAACTTTAGATTAATTAGTTAAAGCGAAAAGATACCGAGTCTCTTGGAAAGGCTCGGGAAAGATTCAGAGAGATGCTGGGAGATGTCCAGGACATGGATATGTGAAATGGATAGTACTATAGATTTTCTACTATGGTATGAATCACAACACGAGAACACTAGTAAATGTTGCATCAGGTGGATCTCTACTTACTAAGGATGACGATGGAGCATTAGACCTCCTTGATCTTATGTCTCAACATTCTAGCGTCGGTAATCGTTCCACAGCTAGGAAATCAGTAGGTGTCTACGAGATTGACTTACATATGATAATTATGGCACAACTATCAAATCTGTAAAATCTGATAGTAAAACTTCAGATGGCACACTAAGGTCCACATGTAGTACAACAACCTATTAATCGTTAAGGCATGGTGGTTAGCCAAATGGACATATAACGAGGAATCGAGTGTGAGGAAATCAATTTCATGAACAACAAAAGCTATAAGAACAACTTCCGGCCTAAAGGAGTGGCTCCTCGATGATTTTTATCAAAGATATAACAACAACAACCATCTAAGCTTTTCTTATGAAAATCCTGATAATGCACTGAAGTTACCTCAAGGCTTCGAACAACAAGTCCAAAAGGGGAAGTTAGGGCAGAGTGACTTCATTGAAGTCAATAGAGAAATACTTGCAAACCATGGTAGTAATAGATACAGAGCATCATGAGAAGCACGAACAAGAGTTAGAAGGAAAAAAGTAAGCTATAAATAGGAAGGATAATGACCAGTCATAATCGATCAACAATCTAGATATGCAAATTAGTCAAGTTGTTATAGTCTAAACTCGATGAAAGAAAGATAGTTTACTAGCCTTGAGCTAAAGGAAAGAAGGAAAGTTTAGCATTACAGTCACCATTCCTATGGAGACCAAGGGATGATGAGCACTATGGCTACAATGGAGCCAAGATAAGACCAAGCGATGTATAAGTTAGAGAATAAAAAAGAAGTACGGATGTTTGAGGTTCGAAAAGAGGCACCATGATTCGCAAGCTAAGTCAACTACTTGGGGTGCGGAGTATTTCCATTAGATTTAATAAATGCAGCACAAAAGAAATTCCTAAATGATGTGAAGCTGTACTTCAGGGATAAGCCATATCTGTATAATAGATGCAATGATGGATTGATTCAATGATGTATATCAGAGGAAGAATTTGCACGTATTGTGGGAGAAAGTCATTCATCACCATATGTGGGATACTTTGGAGCACAAATAATGACAGCTAAGGTGTTGCAATGCGGGTTTACTAACCAAATCTATTTAGAAATTCATATATTTTTGTGAAAACTTGCAATGAATGCCAACGAAAGAGAAATATTTATAGAAGGCGAGAGTTTCCATAAACCACATTTCATGAAGTTGAGCTTTTCGACGTATGGGGAATAGATTTTATGGGACCATTCCCCACTTCAAATGGGAAATAATATATACTATTATCAATAGATCATGTATCCAAATGGTTAAAATTAAAGGCAACCGCAACCAATGACACGAAAGTGATGATAGAGTTCATAAAGAAAAACATCTTTTGTCGATTCGAAATGTCTAGAGCAGTGATGAGGGGTCACACTTTTGTAATAGAGCCTTAGACACGTTACTAAAGAAATATGGAGTTAAGCATAAGACCTCACTTTCTTATCATCCTCAAACAAATGGACTAGCAGAAGTAAGTAACAGAGAAGTGAGGCAAATCTTGGAAAAAACCATAAACACTAATAGAAAAGACTGGGCATTCCACTTTAAAGAAACATTGTGGGCATACAAGATGACATTCAGAACACCGATTGGCACATCTCTGTATGGATTGGTATATGGAAAAGCATTTCACTTAATAGTAGAGCTAGAGCATAAAGCATACTGGGCAATTAAAAAGCTCAACATGGAATTTTAAACTGCAAGAAAGGCCAGATTACTTGAACTGATGGAACTAGACAATTTAAGGTTGGATGCATACAAAAATGCTAAGTTATACAAAGAGAAATCAAGACAATGTCACGATAAAAAAATAAAACACCAATCCTTTAAGCCATGACAACTAGTATTATTATTCAATTAAATAATGAAGTAGTTTCCAAACAAGTCGAGATCACGATGGTCAGGGCCATTTAAGGTAGTTGTTGTTTGGCCTTAAGAGTAGTAGAGTTAATAACCAACAATGGCGAGACATTTAAATTGAATGCTCAAAGAGTTAATTTTTTTTACGTAATGCAGGTGAGGCAAGATGAGCTTGATGGCTTCAAGAAGCAAAGAGCCAATGCCTCAAAGAGAACGAAAGGGAAACAAAAATGGAAGGCCATGAAAAAAAATGAAGTACCTTTCGAAGAAGACCCATAAGCCAATGACATCGAATTGGTTATGAAGAAACCATAACTAAAGCTCAATATCCCGCAACTTCAACCTATCAAAATGAGAGATCAAAAAAAAAATAAGCATACTGATAAACATTATAGAGCACTATTTTACAATTTTATGTGATATGGGAGCCTCAATCAATGTCATGCCAGTGATGGACATGATTCATGCAAAATTGAAGATCAATTGTCGAATACGACAAATTTGAAAGTAGCATATTGTAATTTGATACCTACGATAGGAATATTTTTTTTAATGTGCATGTCTAAGTAGGTAGATTTACATTCATCGTGGAATTTGAGGTAATGAACCACAACATGGAGGACGATGTATCTATTATACTTGCGTAGCCATTCTTAAGCATGGCTAAAGCAAATTTGGACATAAGAGAGGAAAATCACGATGATTATTGATGAGGGAAACGATGTTGAGAAGGTTGTCTTTATAGATGGTGAAAAAGTATATCCAAACGGGAATGACATCATAATCTTTAATTTGCAAATAGAGATTCTCGATATAAACTCGGACTAAATGAGCAAAAAGGCATTACTCTAATGATACTAAATCAAGTGCTACTAGGAGGTAGCCCAGGGTTTTAAATTTTGATATTTACATTTCAAGTTTTGAGTTTTAATAGTTATTTATTTATTTTAACAATTACAATTAACAAGTTTTAGTTTTGACTTTGAAAAATCTGTGTCGAATGATCAGGAAAGACCATTCACCGGGTGATAATTCATCAGAATGGAAATGTCTTGTTAACTCGTGATTGAGCCAAAAAGAATGAAGCAGTCCAAAGCAGTGAAGGTAAGGTGCATGGACTAATCTAAAAGTAAAATTTATTAATTTTCATATTTTCATGAAGTTTATGCAGTCACAACACCTTGTGTCAGTTATACACAAAGTCGGAGGAGCGCTGGAGGAGAATTAGCGAAAAATCATATGCAAAGATATGGATTGTAGACTTCACACCATAGGTATTATCCACAGTGTCATGAGTGTAGGGTACAATGACAAGGTGGCAGAAGGAAGAAATAATTAAAAATGCCACTACGTCGTTGATGCAGTGGCGGCGATGTCACGGTGTCGTGCCTTGTCAGCATGGCGCCAAGTTTGAAGTTTGGTTTTTAACCCCATTTTCACACCATTCTTCAAACTTGCACTAAAATTCTACCAAAACCCCTAAGCATACATCCCTCTAAAGCCTAAGTTTGATCATTTTTAAGTAAGACTAGTGAGTTCCTAGTGATTTAAAATGAGGAAACAAGAACGTTGTGGATAAGCAAAAGTTGAAGAGTTAGGGCTTAGATTTTTGGAATTTCCAAAAAGAGCTAGGGTTCTAGTTAGTAGGAAAAGTTAGATTGCTTGGATTGGAAAAGATTTATAAGAGTAATCTATACTGTAAATTAATCCCGTATTGAGGTAAATTTATAATTTCATCTAGTTGTGCATTAAATTTTGGAAATTTTGATGATATTGTAGATTTGAAGTTATCGGATAGGTTTTGCAATATTGTGTGAATTTGAGCATTAATGTTATCCATGGAGGATTCGCTGATGTCTTTGCATTATTTGACGTATGCATGATCTAAGTCATATGAATTTTGATTTTCTTAGGTGATTTCAAGACCGAATTGCATTGCATTGTTGTTAGGTGCTTGAATTTGAAGAAAATGGTAAGAACGAGGAAACAAGTTAGTCAAACTAGAGCAAATGATTTTGAGGCATCTACCTCTAGAAACATTGACGAATAATAGTCTAGACCTTTTAAATCCAGATTTTTCACTTGTAAAAAGACTAAGGAACGATATGAGAAGATTTGACATAGGGAGTTCATTTGTTAAAGGGGAGTTAATTTGCTGGACAATACTATAAAAGAGAGAATAATTTCATTAGGATATAAAATTGGGATCATCTTACTCAAAATTATAAAAAGAACAAAGTGAAAGGAGTGAGTGGGATTGTTTATGAGTTTTACTCCAATGCAAAATTCACTGCTAAGGATAAGCCAGTAAAGGTGAGAGGGATTTTTGTTCTGTTCAATGTGTGTGAGATTAATATCATCTATGGATTGGAAAGCTTGAGTTTAATAGAATTGCAACTGAGTTTTCCGGCTAGCATATGTAAGAGATCCTATAACCTATACATATTTAGAGCTACAGAGCAAGCATTGGTTATCCAAAGACAACAAAGATGGGTAATGGGAGCTGAGAATGTGACAAAACACATTAAGAAGGGGATCGTTCAAAATGTTTATAGAATGTAGCAACATTTCCCTATTGCTTCATTATTCCCCACTTCTCAGCAGGATGATATAAACAAGCCAAAAACGAGTTGTCTTTATGAGATTACGAAGTTTGGGGATATTAAAATCAGGGAGATCATACACACCAGTCTGAGGGATTTCATCATGTCAGAAAGGGACAAGAAATTGTTGTTTCCTATATTGATTACTCATATGTTCTTGAGGGTCGGAGTAATATTAAGAGATGATGAAGAATTCGATATAGAGGCCCAACCAATGATGGATGAAGCTTTCATGCTCACGTTAAAATCACCACCTGGTTACTAAAACTCTAAGGAGGAGAGACAGATGGCAGAGGGAACTAGACTTATGGTTGAAGCGTTAGCCAAGAGGCAAAAGGATCAAGCAACAGCGAAGCAAAGCAGCTTGAAGAGCTAGCCTATGAACTAGAAGATAAGTAAAATGAAGAAGAGATGAGCAATAGCAACAAGTATTTGCAATGGGCTACGAGTTTGTAGACCCAGATATAGGAGAGCAGGACTTGGACGGTGCTGAAGTTTTCCTCCACCTCCTCCACCACATATACCTATACCACCACTTGAGGATTTGACTTCATGACAACATAGGCTGTGGATAGTAGAGATGAGGAGATGGTACCAGGAGGATACCAGGCAGCCATGCTCATATATGAGCAGGATATGGAGAGGAGAGAGCAACACGGACAAAATGGGGAGCGCAATTTCATGTTATTTATCGATAATCATCGAGATATAACTAGATATGAGAGGAGCAGACGGTTAAGACCTACTAATAGGTCATTAGGTTTTCCAGTAGCGCCAATACGCGTGTTTGATCAGGATTTGGTGCAGAGCAGGAGGGTGGAGTATCCATTGACACCATCCAGAGCTGGAGGTGATGATGCAAATGATGATGATGGCACACAATCCTAAAGTCCATGTAATAGGAATCCTTTAGGCCTGGGGAGATGAAAGTGCTTTTGATACCAATTTTTTTACATTTAGGATATTTTGTTAATTATTCAATTATTTTAATTTTAAGTTCAAATCATTTTATTATAACTATGTTATTATATATGTTTGTATGTTTTAGTGTTTTGTAATTTCAGGCTTACTTTTAAACCTTAAAGACAAGGTTTGGTTAAGTTTGGTGGCATCGATAATACCCCACACTGTGGGAAGTGGTAAGATAAGCTGAGAAATAAGGATAAACATTGCAGGTATGGTCATTTAAATTTTAATTTAAAGCAGTTAAGGAGAAAATCATGGTAGTGTATAATTTTTTCATTTTATTTATTATATAAGTCTTTAAGTAGTATATATTAGGTTGTATATAGTAATATGCAATAAATAAGTAGTTCATTTGCATGTTCATGCCTTTAATGGTGGAGGATTAGATTATAAGCTTGTTCATAAAAAACTCAAGTAAGTTTTGAAGAAAAAGAAACAATAAAATGTGGCAAAAAAGTGTGATTTCATGATTAGAAACCTAGAGTTAGGGAAGACATTGAACTTGAAATAAAAGCAAGAAATTAGAACACGTATTCTAGAAAACGTTAGATCTTTAAGGATTCTATAATAAGTGTGTATCTTAATTGAAAATAAAAGGAAATAAAGACTTAATGCAAAGGGAGGAATAAATAGGCATTGTATATTAAAAGTTGCATTTGAACTTACTTGATTTAGTCAAAGTTAGAAGTGGTAACAAGAGCTTTAAAAGAAAAAAAATGAGAGAATCCCACAAGTTCTACAAGAAATAGAGCAGTGGACTTGATGGTCGGAAAAGGTGAGGAGGAATAAAGTCTACAGGAAAATGAGCAGGGACTGTTAAAAAATGAAATGAAAAGAAGAAGAAAAGAAATGAGAGAAAATTAAAGAGAAAAAAGGCGTTAGTAAACCTAAACTCTTCAAACAAAATTTTCCTCGAGTATGAGTAGATAATTGAGTCAAGTTCCCATTCCAAATATGTAAATTTCTATAAAATCTTGAAGTGCTAAAATCTACTAAAGATAAGTTTGATCTATGCTTCTTTGTTAATTCATGAGATTAATGAGAAATCATGAGATTGTATACTTGCTATTTAAGTGTTGAAACGAAACAAACTTGTGAGTAGTGATGATTTTTGGTTTAAATCTTCTTTAACGTTTTGAAAGTGAAGTTATATATGTTGTTAAAGCTACATGTCTTAAACAAATAAGTTTTTGCATAAGAAAAACTCTTGGGTGGGTTGTTAACTTGAAACTTAGTAAATTAGAGGATACTACATGAATAATGTGAATTGAATGAGAACTAGTTATTAGGAGACTTAATAGAATGCGATTTTGCTTTGGACCTGCAAAATCTTAAGTTTGGGGGTATTTGATAAGTGATTATTTATAGAAATATATAGGGTAAGTTTAATCGTATATTTAGTATAAATATACTTGAATGAGTTCTAATTTATGGTATTATTGCATTTTTAGGGAATTAAAGTGTAATGGAAGGAATTGAGGAAAAACGAGAAGAAACTGCGTAAAAACCTATAAAATTGGAGTTTGCGTCATTGGTACATATGTTGACGCTATGGGAATGAAAGGCACGACGTGGGAATGAAAGGCACGACGTGGGAAAGAGAAACAAATGAAGAAAATCAACTCAGGAGGTCCAACGCAGTGGCGGCACCATGGCACATAAGGGATGGCACCAAGACAAGCTGAGGATGACGCCGAGACTTTAGGAGCTCAAAAATACATAATGAAGTAGTGGCACACTGGCGACGGCGTGGCTTAACACACATAGCATTAGAGCAGTAGGTGACAACGCCAACTACGTAGGAAATAAAAAGTGGAGCTTTAATTCGAGTTAGATTGTAATTTAGGATTTCTTTGTTATTAAGGAGTAAAAATAGGTATTAGGATGTGGTAAACTCATAAGATACCATATAGAATGAGATTGGCTACCATTAGAATAATTTAGCATTGAGTTTGAGTATTAAGAAGTTTCGTTGGAGAAAACATTAAAGACTCCACGTTTGCAATCAATATTTGGTTTCATTGATTAATTTAAAGTAATATTTATATTCATCTTTGATTTGCAATGATTTCCATATTAAATTGTGATATGTGTTTTTCAACGATGTGTGAGTAGTCTATTTATCTTAGTGATCAATGGATCATATGGTATGAATGCTACGCTTTCAATAGGAATAAAAGTTTATTATAAAAAGTGCAATTCTTAAAATTTGTATTGATTATGAGCGTAATACTTCAGACATCTTGATTACGTGTTTAATGAACTTAGGTTTTAGGAGTTATCATGGCCATTGAAGCTTCTATCTGGATATGGACAATACAACCGTAAAATACGCAATATCGAAAGATTATTGATTAGGGAGACAAGGATAGTAAACTTATTTGATTATGAATCCAATGATTTGAGACTTAAAACAATGTGGAGCTTACATTATTTACATCGATAGGTGGAGTTTTAGTTTGCACATTAAAATGTTCTCAATCACGTTAGTGGGTTGAAGTGGAATTGAAGGAAACTTGTCTATTCTAATTAAGCATTGCATACAACATTTTAAGATGTAATAGTGAATATAAAGCATAATATTCAATTACCTAGATAAAGTTGTGAACTAAGATATCTTTAATATAAGCAGTCAAGTAAGTTTAAAACGATTTGTTATAATAGTTTAAATTCTTAGAAAAACAATTAAAAGTGAATCCATTAGCAATAGTTCAAGTTAAGTAAGTAATATACAACAAGTGCAAAAACATTTCCCTGAGGATGATATCCGTGATTAACATAAGTTTATTGCACTATTACTACAAGCTAGCCATCATACTTGTGGCACGCACATCAATAGCCTTTTGGGGAAAAATGTATATTTTAGTTGGTCTGCCATCCATTCCTTAGAGGGAATGATATTTGCAATCACCTCCTCTTCTTATTCGTTTCTTTTTCATTTTCACTAAATAAAACGTTGACTTGTGCTTGTTAGTAGTGTTTGTAGGGTGAGTAGTTGCTTTAGTTTGATTGCTTAACTTGTTGATTTGTATAGTTCTTTGATATAATTGGTTGTTTAGCTCGTTAATAGATGTATCGTTTTTAATTTGATTTTGAGAAATTTGCTTAAGGTTTTGATGACTTTGGGTCATAAAGTTGTGTAATATTTGTTCTAGATTTGGTTGCATAAATTGAATAATTTGTTGAGGTTGTTGCATTGATTTAGGTGGTGTAGGTGCTCCGGTCTAAAAGTGGTATAGTTTTTGTTTTGTGGACCATAACTAAGGTTTGAATTTGACTTACCATTATAATAATTGTTTTTATTGCATTGGTTTCTAGGCAGACTAGAATATTAGTTCATAACTGCGTTTACTTCTTCATTGTTTTCTTCTTGTAAAATAGGGCATGCATCCGTAGGATGTGTAACTTCATTACAAAATCCACATGGATTAACTAGATTCGATCTATCGTTTAATAGTGTTAGGGCATGTGCCCTAGGTCAATCCATTAACTGTCTTTATGAATACTTTTAGTTAATAAAATAGAGGATTTCATTTGTTGTTTATTATAATTAATTTGCATGTTTACATTATAATAAGATCCATGGGTATTTACATAAATATCCTAAATGTCCCTAGTCGATCATTATACTAGGAACTATAATGAATTAAGACTAGTGCGAGTCATGATTGATGATCATATGATGATTATACGTATAGGGATACGAATCAAGATCACGAGTACTTGTTAGGGAACAAAGTACTGGACCGACCCGCTATGAGAACATCACATGGATTAAGTTATAGTCGTTTCTCATGATAGGTATATTTTTCAGTCCTCTGACTTGAGATTGCCAGAGACTTCAACATTAGGAACACAGTAATTTGACACAATCAAACGTTGTCTTTAATCGGACGATTATAAAGGTTGTGATTGGTTACTATGTGAGCAATGTGATGAAGTTGTGTAATCGAGATAGAATTCGTCCCTCTCATATAAAGAGAGATATCTAGTGGATCCCTCGATGTGTTAGACTGTTAAAAGGCATAGTCTAAGTGAATTGATATTGATCAATGTCACTTGGATGTTTTCAGTCTACCTAGAGATCGAGACTAGTACGATTGAACAATGTTGGATGACAATTCCATGCCTTATGTTTGATCAAAAGGATATCGTGTGACAAAAGGATGTTATATACACTATTGATTAGGTTGTATAGATTTGATATTCGTACAACTTGGGTAGTCATAATGTCTTGCTAGAGGCCTCTTATGACTTGTATACCAAAATGTGTTTTGGTACACTGCCAACGTTGTATGAGCCTATTGGGTCGCACACTAAGAATGGTTTTGCGTGATTTTAAGATGATTCAGAAAAATGAATTTTATATGAAAAAATTCATGACGGAAACATCCTTGTGATATATTACACTTATACTTCTTTAAGTAGAGGTATATTTATAATTTACTTAACCGTCTATATACAAGGGTTGTATAAATAGACGATTTAAGTTAGACACAATATTCACTCATGTATCCGATATTGGCAAAATAAAACCACAAATTCTATGAGGCATTCCAATGTGTTTACACACCTCAATACACGCTCCAACATCTCTAAACTCTCGAATCTAACCCTACCTAGCTCTTCAATACCCGAGCTATGGTCCCTAAAGTCCCTGATGCCAATTCAAGTTGTGTTAGGTGTGCTTGAGTCACTAAGTTAGGGTCTAGAACTGTAATTCAATTTCAGCCCCAAACCTTAAAATCAAATCATTCATATACTTCCGACTCGTATTCAATATAGATGATAACTTTATTTTTGAAAACAAATGCTTCTAAGTGGTTTTCTTCTCTCTTAATTTCCGACGGTAGGTAGAACGACAAAATCCGACTTAAAACGAGGGATATATGTTCATTTTTTGAAAGTCACTCAAATTGGGGGCTGCCAAGGGGAAAGGAATACGCTCCCTCATTTGAGGGAGCGCGCTCCATGCTTGAGCAGAACTACGAAAACGCAGTTTTGCACTCCCTAAATCACCACAAATCATCACCAAATGATCTCAAGTCCTACTAGAACCTCAAAACTTGATTAATAACCATGAACCATCATAAATGTAACCAATTTGAGTTGATTTAAATCAAATATTTGCATAAATCGACATAATCAACATCCATTCATAGTTTTCCCAAGTCCACCAAAAACTTAATTCATGAAAATTAGTTTACAAATCATATTTTGTTGGTGTATTTAACGTAATCACAAGTGAAAATCACTATAAATATAGAGAATTCAAGTGTGAAATTCTTTTTGTAACAAAAGCATCAATACTTAGCTCATTTAATGTAGAATAAGTAAGGAAGATGATTACCTTTGTGTTTTAATCTCTCAATTTAATCTCCAACCCTTAATTCCAGCTCTCCAAATCATTATATGTTGATGTTGTTCTCCCCATATTTTTTTATTTGCATGAGAAAGTGAGTGGAAATCATGAAATTTCCACTCATCAAGCTATATATATATGTATAGCCTCCTTGTAATCTAATGTGTTATACGTATCTCAAGTACTATCTTAAAGCTCTCATTTAAACTTCCCTCATAACATTATGACTCTAATATGACACAAATCAGTGACACATCATTCTTAATTTATTCAATCTAGGATCATCATTAGGTTTATCAAATATTTAAATAATTCATATCTAAACTATAGGATAACCATTTATTTGATCAATTAATATAAGTTAGGTACACAAATACATATGATTGGTGTTCCTAGACACCTTTATAAATAAATTAGTGGTCCCACAAATCCTCGACTCCCGACACCATGTGCCATGCACCCTGTCATGCATCTCGAGGTGTACCATATTTCACTTTATTTAATTAACTAACTTAGTCTATGGTTCGATTAGACACCATGTACTATAATTAGCCTATTCTAGTATCCTTAGGTTATTCCTACGCGATACCCTCGTCAACACATTTCCCAATGTAACTACCTATTACACCAACTCGCTTGATCGCAACGTACACACATGCGATGTAATATATTAAATAATGATTTTAAACACCGCATTACAAACAATCATCATCCATAATTAACATATTCCCTCGATTCTCATGTCCGAGTCGATCGAGTTGTCGCGTAACGCCCGAATTACTTTCGTTAATCCCCGAGATTAACGTTAATCTTAGTTTAATTAATTTGGGTCGTTACATTTCTTCCCAACTAAGGGAGATTTCTTCCCTGAAATTAGACCTCGAGGAATTCTTGTTCACCGAACCTATCACTATGTAACCACCCCTCACACCCTGATAGTACCACTCTACAGTTCCTTGAACATTCCACTATTCTCGTACCCATCACAGGGGATGTAGTATTGCACTGAGACATAGGCCCGTGCTGCCGTGGTGATCATGATCCGCCATGCTCTCTGACACCTCTGCAACCTACTCTTAGCTCAATTTTGTGCTCAAGTTTCCTTAATCCAGTTACCTAAAACTAATTAACCATAAACCTCTCCTATCATGTATCACAACCAAATAGGCCTATCAAACCATGACATACCATGCCATACAATAACCTACCTTAACACAGTATGGCCTACCATGATCTACCATGACTAACCATAACATACCATTTCTTTTACCATGCATGCATGAACTTTAACTGAAACTACAAAATCTATGTACCCTAAGCATATTGTTGGGCTTCACTCCACCTAACTCAATTACAACGTGCACCAGTTTTCGAGTGCACCTATGTCACTACCACACGTCACCGATCTCGTCATACAGTCCCTCTAGTCCACATCGAAAACACTTATCCTTACGTCTTGGTCTTACTCGACCACTTCTGAATCCTTGGTTTCGACCTTAATCCTGAGATCCATGTGCTAAATCTCTTTGGTCATGAGTTTGTCCTTGATGTAGTGCTTAAAATGCTGATACTGCATAAGCTCTATCTATCTAATCATCATTCCTATGGCCTCGACCATGTTATCTATCTTTTTTGTCCTCCTATTCCCTTTATCTCTTTAGTTTGGAGCTTAGATATAATTGTCCTTCATCAACTATAGAAATCTTTCGGAATTGGTCAGCCAATAGGTCTCATACATTAGGGCTCTATCGTAGATCTTCTAAAGTGCGTAAGCTCTTGTCAACACAATAACGCTGGCAATTACTAGGTATTAGAACCTCTTCATGTACTACACCACTATCTGGCCACCCTATCTTAAATGTAGAAATCCTCCCTCCGCCTCAACAGAAACTTGATCGAAGATTCTTGTCATAGAAAACGTATCTGCATTCTACTCCTTTGTAGCTCTCTCTTCAGTCCTCGTATTCCACATGCTTAACATAGTTTTATTGAAGGTGGGTGTGTATGTCATTGCACAAGCTAAAATGCTCTTGTATTTCAAAGTCATCTTGAATAAACTTTTCGCATAATTTTGAATCAACTCTCCTTTGGCGTAATATAACACATCGCGCATGCAGTTCAAACTTCTGACAATATCTGATCATCCATCTATCTTAATCAATTAGCGCATGTCTCATCATCTTCTGTATACGTGTATATAAAATATACAATAAAAAACACAATACATATATAAGCCCTATCGCTACCCGACTCAAGTCTGCTTCCCAACTAGGATTCTAAGTGAGGGTCTTCGGGTTTCAACATCTAAGGTTTATTTGTTTAAGTTTTATCCTATTTTCTTTAAAATACTCCCCATGCTTCATCGACCTCGCTCTGATACCAAACTATGGTGGCCCAGACTCCAAAGTCATCATGGGACCTGCCACATCGCCTTACACATCACCAAACTTCGCCACATAGTGGCCTGCTTATCTATGATGCCCCGCGACCTAACTAGTTGCTTAAACATTATTATACCCTAACTTGTCTAATTAATCTTCATTTCGGTCTTAGTGATTTAATTAGCCAGTTAATATATTTATCAAGTTAAATTATAATTTTATAGTGGAAGTCTTTAAGACTTAGTAGATTATGCATATTTAACAGTCCTAAGTAGTAGAAAACCCGACAAATTGATAAATGTATGTAACAAAGACGAAATAATACAATAAAGGATCAATATATATATGTATTCAGTGTTCTAAAATCCTCAAAACCCAACAAAAACATAAATATATACATATTATAGCCAAACACGAGTTGTTATCACTATCTCTGAGGTAATCGCCCAATACCTCCTTGACCTTGCTCGTCCAAGGAACTACACTCGGTCATCCAATAAATACAATGTTGATTCCAATAAGTAAAGTCCCAAGAGAAATCCACATAATATTCATGAAATAAAACTGATAAACTATGTGACATGCGAATATGACATTTGGCAACGGTAAGTCAAACTCCCATGAATGTAGGCGGCATATGACAAACAAAAATAGGAGTAATCAATAAACATCACATACTAAATAAATAGGCTATGAAATAAAACATTAATAAATAAACAACCGAATAATCGTAAGAAAACCCTGCCCTAAACTAGCCAGTAATCGATAAAATAGGATAGGAAACACGTTTATACTTACACGCTTACAGTGACTAAACCACAACTAAGGTTAACGGATGAACCTCTTCCAAAAGTAATTTCAATTCAAGGGAACAAATTCAATCCCTCTTGACGGTCATAGATATATTCTATCGCCATTGACACGAGCGATAAACATAAGTAACTTGTGCAAGTGATTTAGCCACAACCAATATATACGCAAACTGATGTTAGAGTAAAAACTCATGTGTGGCCACCAACAGTCACACAAGTATTCGATATCGACAAAATCAAACCATGAATTTTGTAAGGCATTCTAATGGATTTACATACCTCGATACGTACTTCGACTTCTCCGGACTCACGGATCTGACCCGGACTAGCTCTCCAATACCCAAGTCGTGGTCCTTAAAGTCCTTGATGTCAATTCAAGTTGTGTTAGGTGTGCTTGAGTCACCAAGTTAGGGTCTAGAAATGTAAATCAAATTCAATCCCAAAACTGACAATTGAATCATCCCTATTCGAAACCATTGACTTTTGACCCATGTTTGGTAAAGATGATGACTATATTTTCGAAAATAAATCTTTCTAGATGGTTATGTTCTCTCTTAGCTTTCCAACGATAGGTAGAATGTCAAAATTCGACTTAAAATGAGGGAGATAAGGTCGTTTTACGAAAGTCACTAAAATTAGGGGCAGCCCAATGAAGGAACACAATCCACGCTCGAGCAGAACTGCGAATTGAAGAAACATAGTTCTACACCACCCCAAATCACCATAAATCATCTCCAAATGATCTTAAATCCTACCAAAACCTTAAAACTCAATCAATAACCATGAACCATAAAAAATGTAACTGTTTTGAGTTGATTTAAATAAAAAATTTGCATAGATTGACATAATCAACATGCATTCATAGTTTTCCCAAGTTCTTCAATAACTTAATTATCTTGAAAATCAATTTATAAATCGTGTTTTGTAGGTGTATTTAACTTAATCACATATGAAGGTCACTAGAAACATGGAGAATTCGAGTATGAAATTCGTTTTGTACCATAAACCCCAATTTTTAGCTCATTTAATGTAGAATAGGTAAAGAAGATGATTGCCTTTGTGTTTTAATTTCTCAATTTGATCTCCAACCCTCAATTCCAACTCTCCAAATCATTAAATGTTGTTGTTGTTCTCTCCAAATTTTTTTTATTTGCATGAGAAAATAACTGGAAATCATGAAGTTTTCACTCATCAAACTATATGTATAACCTCCTTATAATCTAATGTGCTACACATATCTCGAGGATTATCTTAAAGCACTCATTTAAACTATCCACATAACATTATGACTCCATTGTGACATAAGTTAGTGACAAATCATGCTTTGTTTCTTCAATCTAGGATCATCATTAGGTTGACTAAAGGTTTAAATAATTCATATCCAAATTATAGGACAACCATTTATTTTATCAATTAACATAACTTAGGTACAATAATATATACGATTGGTGTTCCTAAACACTTTTATTAATAAATTAGTGGTCCCACCGATCCCGGACTACCCGACACCTGGTGCCCCACACCTTGACATGCATCTCGAGGTGTGTAATATTTCACTTTATTTAGTTAACTAACTTAGGCTATGGTTCAATTAGACACCATGTACTGTAATTAGCCTATTCTAGTATCCTCAGGTCATTCATACCCGTGTCGACACGTTTCCCAATGTTACTACTTGTCACACCAACTCGTTTGATAGCAACATACACATATGCGATACAATATAGTAAATAATGATTTTAAACACCGCATTATACACAATCATCATCTGTAATTAACATATTCCTACGATTTTCTTGTCCAAGTCAATCGATTTGTCCACGTAACGCCCGAATTACTTTTATTGATCCTCAAGATTAAAGCTAATCCCACTTTAACTAATTTGGGCCATTACATGTTATCCATGTTCCTCTTCCTATATGTCTATGTCAACTTTCGGATCAAGTGGAACCAAAGTGTCTGTGGAAAGTGAACATCAATAACCTGCAACTATAAAACAAAACAAAACTAAAATGAAAAGAGATTAGCACCAATCCTTAACAACGACACCAAAAATTGGTACGCTCTATCGAAAGCACCAATAATAGTCTCGAATTCACTGACTACCTTAGATTTATAGTGAGGTAAGTACGAAGTCAAACCCATAGGGATTAAGATATTCCTTTTTAAATTAAATGAAAATGGGGTTTCTTGAAAAAAAAACTCAACTACAATAAGAATTAAACGCAAAGAAAATAAACTCAATTACTTAGAAAATGCAAATCAATAAATATAAACTTTAGGACACAATTTGAATTGAAATTCTAAGGATTGGTTTCATTTTTCAATTTTAAAAGGTTGTTTCAGTACTAATTTTCATACATATAGTGACTCTCGCCACCTTGTTCTCCTCATGTCAATGGAGGGAACGTGCAACACAACCACGTACTAACTAGACCACAAAACATCTGGATATGCCGTAGAACTCCAACAAACTAGCCGCATTAAACTCTACGAGAATACCTACAATGAGTAGCAACTAGAGTCAAATCTTCTTCTACCATTCACGTGGAGATTACAATACACCACTACCCTTATCATATCTTAACCACATAAAGGCATATTGATTGCCAACAAATAAGGCTCCACTTACCACCTGACGTGATCCTCCTTACCAAGTGGTGGTAAGATCGCTGGCCATAACTTTTAGCTAAACCGAAGTGCAAGCGCATTTAGACCACAAAAAAGGAAAATATTTTTAACTTTATAAAAACAATGCAATTAAGAATACGAAAACTAGAAGTAAACAATATTGAATTGAAAGCACAAAACCTCCTGAGTCCTTAAATCCCTAGAAATCAGTTACATTGGTCTAGAATATGGAGCTTAGTCACTCATTGACATAGAAAACAATGCAAAAATAAATTAAAACTTACTCACAAAACCTAAACGAAGTCGTCTCCCCTATTTCGAGTGTTTTAATGGAAGAATGAAAGCAAAATGGAAAAGAAAGATATATAAAGTCGCTTTATGGTTTCCTATTTATAGTAGAAGTGTTATAAGAGGTAATCTAATCTTGAATCTTGCAAATCCACAAAATACGAAACTGTCAATCTTCGGATCTGCCTAGGGCCATACGTATAAAACTCCAAGGCATTGGAAATCGCTGAAAAGGTGTTACGATACTCTATTTTCCCTTCCAACTCGTGTCCGATGCCATGTGTACTTCGCAAGGCGTCGTAAAGGCGTTGGCCTTCTCTTTCGAGTTTGAGATTTGTTTTTCTTCTTAAGGCTTCATGCGCTACATCCCTAATGAGTTTTCTTTGATCTAGTTAAGTTATCCCTTAGCGATTTAAGGTCACCTGGAGGCATTGTGAAGGTGATGAGCCTTTTTCTAGCTTTTTGACTTGATTTTTGTGAGAAATTATTTTTTCATCCAATAGCTTGTATTTACAGATAAAATAGGGAAAAAATGGTTTTAGAGTATAAATGGAGAGAAAAATCTTGGAATTCATAGTAATATCACACTAAAATATAGCACAATTAGTGACCTATTAAGTTTCGTGATAGTTGTTGAAAGAATGAGTGAAACGAACATTTTGTGGTTATCATTACGAAGGGTTATGGCAACCGCAATCACAGAATTCATGGAGCATCTCTGCAAAAAGGTTATAGTTGCTAACATAAGGAAAATAGATGTGATTGATTTAGTGATCGTTGCTTAAAGGATCAATGCAACGTTCAAGTTGCAATGGACAAGTTGGGAAACAATTCGGATTAGGTCGAAGAATTGCTTGCGAGCTTTCTCATATCTAGATCCATGAGTGTGTCATTCTCCTTAATTTCGAGGACGAAAGTTCTTAAAATTAGGTATGTTGTGATAACTAAAAAACTCTAAATACCCACATCAAGGGTATTTTGGTACTTTCACAATTTTATTTGTTTTTGGCATGATTAATGCGTTTATTATAATTATTATTGACGAATTTGTTAAATAACATAATTTATTGTGATTTTATAAACTTATTGGAAATTGAATAAGATTTAGTGTTATTAAATCATAACTAAAAATAGTAAGTTGGATGGGCCTCGGGGAGCATAAATCTCAAGGCACATCAAGTGGTGGAGAGGTGTGCTCTAAGGAAACCCTTTGTGTAAAAGATTAAGTTTTAACAGTAGCCCCCATTTGAGTCAAAACACAAAATTGCAGAGAGAAGGGATGAAGGGGGTGATTTAGGTTGGATTTGGTGATCAACACAAATGAGTATTTGATTTTAGTAAGCACACACTTTCTCTCATCTTTAACCTTATCTCTTTTGCGATGTCCTTGGTTAAATCAAGCTCTGGGCCTTTTCAATAGTGAGATTGGGATACCGCCATCAATTAATGGTGTTTTGGTGATCTAATCATCCTAATTTGTATAGAAAACCGCTCTTTTGGTAGATTTGAAGAAGAATCGAAGTCGACGACCAATATCGATAGGGAGGAACACCCCAAAAGAGGAGGCGGTGCGATGAAATCGCCAGAGAGTGATGGCGGCAGAACGCCGAAGAGTGACGGCAGCGGACCGCCACCATCACTGGAGGAAGGTGGCTATATAATCGTCGCCACCATCTTAGCAGCCCCGCCAAGAGGGTTGGCCACCTTCGGTGGTGCTGGGGCGCCCCCGATCAGAGGGTGGCATGTTTGGGCGGGCCTATGACAACGTATCTGGGCAGCCTTGGCCAAGGGTCTAAATTCCCCAGTGGACTACCAACATGGGATCATTTTAGCCCTTAGACCGAGAAAATAATAAAATAATAATAATAAAATAATAATAATAAAATACTAATAATAATAATAATAATAATAAATACAAATGCAATATAATAAAATAAAATAAAATGAGCTCTTGTAGCCTTAATCATTTTATGGGGCGCACTCTCATGCCTCGGGGAAAAAGTTAGGCGAGTCTCACCCTTCGGCCCTTGCACTAAGTGATGGAGGACCTACCAGACCCACACTATTAGGCCCTAAAGGAAAGTTGTTTTGGAAATTAATTAACAAAACCAAATGAACTTGCATGTTGATGCGATATGTGTTGATTGTTTACATTCGCGGGAGAGTTCCCAAAGAACTCTGAGCACGGGAAATTAGATTAGGGTTTGCATGGTGAGTCGAGACTTATTATCAAACATGACATGATATTATATATGTTTAGGTCTCAAGATTTTAATTCAAGACTTGGGGAATAAGTTAAGACTTATTATCGACTTGAATATGACTATTTATGGGTTGTGAGTGTGTTACCCTTTGCTCATGTTATCTTTACCTCAATTAGATGGTTGTCACTACTATTTGATTATATTATGGTTGTCGCCATTTAGAGCCTTCGTATTAACTCTTACACAATTGCGTGGTCATTTCCACCACTTAAGTATGGTATGGTCATTGCCATAATCTAATGATACCATGAGATTGATACATGAGATTGGTGCAAAAATCAGTATGGATTTGGACGAACCTACTGTGGGCTTGATGGGACTAGTTAGGGGGCATAAAGGTCTTGTGTCAACTAATGGTTTCCATTGCCTTGAGAGCAACAGAATCGATAACCGAATTCTTGCCGATAACTAGTACGCATTGAATGAAAATCGACTTGTAATATTAATATGATTTTATGATATCTCTATTTAATCACTCGTGCATGATGATTTGATTTACAAATGCTTTTATGTTCCTGACGCGTGTCGTGCGTGCCAAATATAACCCGTAAAAGAGTTACCGCCCACAAGGGTGTAGTAGTGGTAAATACGGGGTCGAATCTGCAGGACTTGAGTTACTCTAAGTTAACTAAATATGGGGGTTTTCAAATAAATATTAATTAAACTAATTAATCTAACTAAACTAATTAAATAAAATAACTAACTACTTTTAAACCAATTAATTAATAATTAATTAATACCTAAATAATACCTAAATCTCCAGTTCTACAAATCGGAATCGAGATTCAATGACAATCATGGTCTTCAATCTTTCCCAAAAAATTATTAATTTAATTCTCCTAGATTAGCTATAGAAAATCGACAACCGCCAGAAATTCCTAGTTCCCCTAATCTCAATAGCCAGGACGTCCGCCACTAACTACTTCCCTAATTAATGTATAACCCGAGACATCCGCCAATCAGGTTTAACACACTAACCGCAGTAATATGGATCTATGGGAACACTAATCCTAGATAACCGGATCGCGTCCGCTCCCGATTTAACCTAGATTCAATTGTTGCACATTCAAACACCGAAAGGTTTTACGGCAAACGGGTGAATGTTTGTTACTTTATTGGTCTAAAAGCACAATTATACGGATACTAATATTCCAAATAACAGTAGATTGTCAACCTAAAAGCATGCATTGATCACATATATACCATAGATCTAAATCATAACCATTAAATCAACAACAATGAAATAGGAGAAATTAAATTAATTAAATAATAAAATAAAAGATCTCACATAGAATGCCATGAATCCATGATCCCGACTTGCTTCCCCTTCGACTTAGGCAAGAAATCGATTACCCGTACTTCATCTTCAAAAATCTATACTAAAAACTAATCTAAAATTATACTAATTAATTCCTCTATATTAATACCTAGGTTCCTAATATATAAAAATACTCCAAATTGGTCTCGGATACTAATTTTAGGGGTTAGGTACGTGACTCGTGCATCGAGGAGCATCGTAGTGGTGTTTTTGGGAAAAACCGACTCTGCCACGTGTAAATAGCCTATTGGCTGATTTTCTGGGTCGCGCTGACGTGTCGCAGCGCCATTTGTCCTTCCCTGTCACCGCCACTGAGTTGTCGCCGCCTTATTCGCCGAATATCCGCGCTTTCTATTTTGTGTTGCTGACTCATTGCCACGTGGCGAAGTATGATTGGCTGGACCACGTCACCGAAACGTTCTAGAGGAGTGCGATCACGCCACGTGGCGTACACGTGGCTCGGAAAATCGCGCAAGAGTCGACCGAAAAACTGGGAGTTTGTGCGCACACGGATCTCGAGGCGAATCGACGGATTCTGAAACGCAAGGAAAACTGCTTGCGTGTGACGTGGATTCGTTGGCTGACGCGGCGCTCTCTGATTAGACCACGCTGGCTGTTGGCACTTCCGCTTGCCGACGTGTCATCTTCGATTGGTGGGAACGCCCGTGTCTCGCTATTCGACACACAGCACAACGCGTATTTCGAGGCAAACTATCCGGCATCCGATCACTGCAAGTAAATACTCTATTTTGAGTATTTTTTCGCCACAAATTCAACCGCGCACTCCGTTTCACCTAAAAATGACCAAAAAATATAATTAAATATATATTTTAAATACTTTTAATAATTAAAGATATTAAAATGGACTATTAAATATATAAAAATACTAACTTATCAGTTCCCTATGTAATGCTTTATGAATTTAACTAATGTTATTCGTGAAATACTATTTATCTTTTTTTTTACTTTCGATTAATGACAGGCACTATGCTATAGCCTTTCCTTCATCCCGCGCTGGTGTCAATGAAGATGGACCTAAGGATTAAGTGGGATGAGCTTAAAGAACAATTAAGCTCAATAATGTGGAAAACCTGTTCAACCACCAAACCTACAAATAACACGTACTAATCATCGTAGCACCTTAAGATACTTGTACACCTTGTTTAAAGTTATAATTTGACATACAAAACCTTTTAGTTTTAAATTTTGTAATTATTATTTCATATGTACAGTTAAGTAGTTCTACAAGTTGTTTTAGGCGTGTTAGACTATGTGCTAGAGCCCGGTTAAAGTATTGGGTCTAGGTGGCGATTTGGATTAGGTGACCCGACCATAGGTCTGGTGAGGTTCGTCATAGGTAACATTTTTCAATTACATCATATATAACTTTTAGTTGTTTTTATTAGATTATGACATTATGTCTTAGCGAATTTTATCTCATCTTATGGCTAAAGCTCCAAACCATTTTGATAACTTCATTAAGTCTTAAAATATCAAACAATAGAGTAACTGCTACCCAGCTTGCTTCAAAAAGATAACACAATACACCCTACGTAGGCCATATTGATGTGATCAAGGCGCTAAGAAATGTTTGAAAATGGATGACACTAGACTTATAATTTTGAAGATGGGTTTTATATCCGATTTTATGTTTTTTTGTAATTTGAGTCAAACAATTCAATATCACATATTTTTATGTTTGTAGTATCATTAAACAAGTTCAAAAACTAAATATTATTCATTGGTTGACGAATTTCTTTATGCTAGGATTAGTTAGACGGCGGTCTCGCTAGCTGGTCAGTATGTCGTGATACCACTATTGGGTTTTAAGGGTTCAAGCGCGACAAAATTTTTAAATTTTATTTTTAAAACCCCAACAGGATCAAATATGAATTCCATTGAACCGATTAATAGAAGTAAATCGTATCTCAATCGCTAGTTTGCTTCTCTGTATTGATCGATGTTTTCGATGCTGCCAGAGACAAAAAAGTTGTAACGACCTAAACTTTTGGTGCAGGGCAATAAGGTCATTCTAGTCTTAGGTGACCCAAACTTGATGTATGACATGGCATACTCTAAGAAATTGGTAATTTCATGTAATATTCATGTTAGTATTATTGCATGTTATTTGAATATTGTTGTGTATTATGTATATATTATCAATAAAATCTCGCATTATATGTGACCAATGACGTAACATATGTTATAAATTGTTGGTTAGACTTGGGATGCAAAATAGTGTCATGTTAAGACTTAAGAGAAGATTTTAAGTAAAAAAAAAATATTTGGTGGGAATGTCCACAACCATTGATAAGCCTTGGAAAATGAGTTAAGTTACTTAAGTAGGTGGTTATTTGAGTAACCAAGGTGACCATAGAGAAAATAGGAGATTCGATGATTATCGGATTCAATTGAAAGGTAAGTTGTGGGCCTAAGATGTTATTATTACAAAAATCAAATAAAGAATGGGTGGAAAAGATTATGACTCATTAGTAAGATACATACACATTTTGATTTTGGTTAAAAATATATTTTACGTGTGTGCACTCTAAAAAAATAGGATCTAATTCTTACATTCAAATTTATGTTATGTGTCTAGGCCTACATGAACTCGGTGAGAGAAAATTAGATCATTTGTGTGTTCGTTGGTGTGAGAGGGGAAGAAACGAGTAAAGGGGCGGGAGATTGTAATTATAGAGCATCCATATCAATTTTGAAGTGAAGAATACAAGATTTTCACAACTTAGGCATTGATTTGAGTTTCCAAATGAAGAATCCTTTTCTTCTTTGAAGTTTTGGTGAGTTCTTAACCCTAAATCATCTCAATATTCTCAATCTCGTGATCCTACTACTATTAGTTGTTCTTCATGTTAAATCAGCCCTATTGGGAGTGAAAGTGATGAAATTCCATAGTAGGAATGACTATTTTGGTCATTACTAAGGTTTCCTGGGGTTTAATGCTTGTTTTATAGACTTAAGACCATTAATTTAATTTGGGAACCCTAAAACTTGTTTTATGGATGCGATTACCTCTGATTTTTATGTTTAATATATATTAACATGTTTGGGGATAATTCAAGGTGGTTCAAAGTAGATTGAAGCCCCGAAAAATTATTCAATTAAATTCGCGCATGAATTGGACATCGGCGCATGGTTTAGTAAAATGGTTATAACTACCTCAATTTAAGTCTGTTTTTGACGTTCTAGGTATCGTTGGAAAAGTAAGATAAAGAACAACAGTCTCACGAATTGAAATTTTATAAATTTGGTCGTTTCCTAAGCCAAAATAAGACTGATATCCAAGGGTTGATTTAGTAAGTCGCATCACCTTAAACAAGAAGGCAACATCGAGTTTTAGTTGTTTATTAGAGATTTTTCTAGTAGTATAAGGTTCGTATAGGACTTTTTATATTCTGAATTGAATTTGGAATATTGTCCAATCTACGTCATTGCGCGTTGAAATCCAAGACGACCGAAAGGACTCGAATTTATAAATGCGCACACAAGGTAGGTGGTGGTTTCCTTTATTATTATTATTTGCACGTTATTAGTTATTGCTTAGTTCTTTTAGTACTTATGGACTTGGGATGGGAGCCATATGCCATGACAAAATTGCTTTGTTTTCAATTAAAAATGGGAATGATGAGTTTCATGTTTCTTTAATGACTATGGACGGATTACAAGGACTTAGGGTGATTTACCATGAATCGAGAACGTAACGCCGTACTTCACCATAGAATATCATGAGAGTGTTCCTTTCCCAAAGTGGTTTGGCATAAAATCATAGCCATAGGTGTGCTTACCTAGGGAGCTCGCCGACGGGCATATTTCTTTAGTGAATAGCATGTTATGGACTCATGTGTAATCGTCCACCATTTTCTTTAAATAAAATCACGAGTATATGTGTTATGGACTATGATTGCATGCTTGATTATCTATTTATATGTTTCTTATTCCCCTGTTAATATTTATGCTCATGTAGTAATTTATTTTCATTATGATTATTAGTGAAATAATGATGGGTTAGGGGACTTTACCTTACTGAGCCCAAAAAAGGCTCCCCCCTAATCATTTTTCATATACCTCGTCATGTGCGGTAGACTGTAGGAAGGAGAAGGTGTATGAGTTTAAGCAATCTCCATGAAGTGTGTGGTGATGTTTTGGTGACTTTATTGTTACGACTTTGATTTTTAATATTTTATGTTAATAAGGATATTGGGATAGACATGATGTGTTTTAATCGTGTTTGGATTTACTTTTTAGAAACTTAAGAACATATATTAATATATATTACACGTTCCTTTCGCACATTTTATGAAAATGTTTTATATCGATTTTCAAGTTATACAAGTTGTGAAGCAAGTTGGAATGCGTACACGAACCTACTAGCTTGGATAGTCCTATTTATAGGGTTTGAGTTAGTAGTTCTTGGCCGAGCAGACCCGACCCATGGAGTCAGGGTCGCTAAAAATGTCCTCTATATGAAATCCAGAAAAAAACGACGTATAATAGCCCGCATTATTTAATCTTAATTAATTTATTAATTACAAATTATGACCCATAGCTCGGACCTAAGTGGACATCATCGATAAGTCTAGGGCATGCCAACCAAGGTATAAATAGTTATTTTATTAAGATGTGTGTTAATTTGTTATATTATTATTTAATTCGCGTCGCACTAATTAAGAATTTCATTTGGTCGCGTTGTGCGCATGTAGTGACGAGAGTGTACAAAGTCGCAGGGTGCATGTAACTCGGGCATATGGTATAGGAAATGGTTTAGAAAACGCACACAATCTACCTTTCTCTCTTTTCATGGTGGCGTGGCACCTCACCCACCTAACTCTCTTGAAGTGAGGATAACCACTCATCTCATCTCATGCACACTCACTCTCATTTTCCCTTTCCCCTACATTTTCTCTTCTTTTTCTTCTTCTCTAAAAAAGAAAAAAATGTATAGTTGGAGAATTAAGAGCAAGAGGAGAGGTTAAAGAATTAACAGAAAAGTAAGAGGAATTTGAGAAGGGCTTGCAAGCTTTCAAGTTAGTTGGAGAAAATCATCAATGAGTGCAACATACGTAAGGTTTTCTTCTATTATTTTTCTCAAGAATCTTCATGAAAATAAGTTAATGTTCGTGGTCTTAGTGTTGTTGTTTAATGGTTTTGTTTTAGTTGTATAGAGGTTGAATGGAAAAGTAGTGGAAAAAAAAATAAATCAAAATGTCTATGGAGAGAAATTCTCTCCAGAGACTAAATGAAGGAGGGAGGGGACATCCAGGCGGGCCAGCATGGCTACCCCAGACAGGTCATTGGCCAAGTCGATTCGGCCCAAGCTCGGATGGGCCGAGCCGACCCTGGCCATGGACAGACCAGGTAGGATCGACGCGAGTTCGGTTGGGCCAAATCGGGCCAAACTAAACCGGGCCCAACCCATTAAATAAAAAAATTTGTAAAAATTAAATAAGAATTATTTTAAATAAAAACAAATTATAGAAAGTTACATAAAAATAGATAAAAATAGCTGGAAATCATGGAAGATTCTATAAAAAATCAAAAATATGAAAAACTAGAAAAAAACTAGAAAAATAAGTTATAAGGCTTTTTCGAGCGTTTGACACTCCAATATAACCCGAAGTGTGCCAAAGCTAAGTTTCTTAGAATAAAATTTAAAGTTTGCGGTGCCACATTATAAAATCACTAAATGTGGCTCTGAAAAAAATTAAAATGGTATAATTAGACAATAAGAACTTAAGAGACTACAGTAAGGTGTCGGGTGCACATCTCGAGCCGTTAGCGGAAAATTTTGCGGGCAATTTACGATTTCCTTGAGGTAAGTAAACCCACTAGAAAATTAATTAAAATTCACTTTTTGCACTTGTTTTATTTTAAATTTTAATTTATTCCATCGTGTTATTTATTGCTATCCACTTACTATTCATCCACTCCTATGTGTGTGTGTATGTGTGTGTTTGTTGACGGGGTCGGGCATGGAATAGACTCACGCCCCAAGGATAGCTACCCGACATTGTTCAAGTAGTTGGCCATGTCGAGGCTACGTGGTGACTAGCTCTTGCGAGACCCGTTAGGTTGAGAGATGTTTGACGGGGACCTAAGTCTCTGTCATGGGTTCCTCTCGAGAGATGTTTGGACGGAGTTCTACCATTTATGGGTTCCTCTCATTCAATCGTGAGATGTTCATCATGTGTTCCTCTCGGTTTAGCTAAGTCAAATCTCGAATGTTGACCAGAGTTTTTTGCCATGCTACACTCATATCCAATTTCGACTTTTCTGCAAATTATGTTTATGCAATTACCTTATTTTTCGTTCCTTATTTAAATTGCATGAATTATATCTATTTTATTGGATTTCATGAAATTAGCTAACATACTCTAGGATTTGCCCAACGTGATTTGTCATTGTTTTTTGTGACAAATCGGATCCTAGAAGAAAATGGGGCAAGGGGCTCTTAGGCGACTACCTTTGAGATAGGAAAGCGCCATCAGCTTTATGCGTATGTGTTTGTGTGTACTTATTTATCATTTTTATGGGATCTTTGAGAGGAATTGCATACTTAATAGATGCAAATGATCAAATTTTGTATTTTTGTCGCTTTTTGATATACATGGTATCTCATGTCGGGTCTTTACACTATACAACAACAACAACATAACCTCAGTCCCAAATTACCTAGGGTCGGCTAAGATATTTAACTTATAATGTTTTCATAAGTTGTAAACAACTTAACTTAGTCAACGTATTGTAAATATTCATAAATACATGATAAATACTAAGTTAATGCGAATAAAATACGACTGAAGGCTTAGGTCGTGGACCATGAAAGACAAGTGTGCGATGACATGGCATGTTGGGTAACGTGTTTGGCTATGTGGCAGTACCCAGTTTGCCCCAGAGTTTGGGGCCGATAGAATTGGTATCAGAGCCTAGGTTCAAGCGAACTTATGGGAAAAGTTTAATAGAATGAATAAAATATAATGAAACAAACTTAGACATGGAAACCCGAAGATCCTGACTTAGAACTTTAGTTGGGAAGCGAATGTGAGGTAGGTAGTATCACTTATACTCTATATATTTTGATTGTAACAGTATATATGCATATATTAGACTGATGCAGATACATGGATAGGTTGTAGTTTAGTGGGTTGCTCACACCGAAACCCATGGAGAGCCAACTACCCAGGCCATTTTCAACCAGGTCTTCTATGTACATACCGAATGAGATACAATTGCATCTAGGACATGAATTTTTATGTTTTAGGTAGGGTAGTCGCATAGTCGTTCAGTATATGGAGAGGTATCACTACCTTTTACACTTTGCTGGGGGCTTGGCTTCTATTGATCATGATGAGGTCCATTATTTTAGAGTGGGACTCAGTGATGAGATAGTGATTGTGTAGTAGTATCAGATAGAGCTTATACACTACAGGAGATCTATGAGAGGCCTAAGCCTATAAGACATATCTTCTCTATCACGCCATGATGCCCACATCATAGTTGGCATTAGGGTCTTTCAAGCGTAGCACAAGGTCTGACAGGAAAGGAAAGAACATTATCGATCTCAGAGATAAACGAGTACAAAGGCCCAAACATGATAACCACCAGGCAGCCAGTGCTCATGCTATAGTACCTGAACGGCCAATGCAGATGTCAAGTTGTGATTATACACAACAATAGGGACATAGACCGACTTGAGACCAAGTAGGCAGAGACCAAGGATAGTGAGGTCATGGTTAAGGCCAAAGGCTAGGCAATGGTCAGGTTTAAGGGTCAAGACATAGGATTGTTACTTGTTTTAAATCAAACATCATGGACACATTAAAAAAATTGTATGAGAGCTTCAGGAGCACTGATTGCAACACCGCTAGTTCAGTCTAGGAAGCGGGCACACATGGTAGCACCACAAGTCTGAGAGGGCACCAGACAGCTCGTAAAGGGTATGATTTCGATTTATGATTGTTTTATGTATACACTTATTGATTCTAGTTCCACCATATCGTTTATTTCTAGGCGTATGGTTGATGAGCTATGGTTAACACTGATTAGTATTAGCACATTCCTAATTCTCATCATGGTAGCTGGGGAGAAGGTTTATCCTAACATGATTTGTGAGGGTTGCACGATAAAGATCTATGAACACTAGCTCCCTATAGACCTATGAGTTCTAGAGTTCTTAGAGTTTGATAAGCTTTTGGGCATGGATCGGCTAGCGTCATATCATGCCCAAGTGGACTATTTCCATAAGATAATAACCTTTCATATCCCCGATGTGCCAGAGTTTAGTTTCACCGGGTATGCGAGTGTACTACCTAAAACGAGGGGTAGATTGGCGATGAACCTAGAGATGGAGGTGTTTGTAGGGATAATAGAGTCAGCCGAGACACTAAAGGTTAGACTTGATGATTTCCCAGTTGTCTCAATGACACTCCTGATGTCTTTTCAGAGGATTTACTAGTATTGCTCCCACACAGAGATATTGAGTTCATAATTAAGTTAGTGTCAGACATATAGCTGATCACTAGCAGACCGTATCACATGATACAAAAGGAGCACGATTAGTTGAAGGCTCAACTTGAGGAATTAGAAAAGAAGGGGATTATACACCCGAGCACGTTGCCATGGGGAGCACCGGTCCTCTTCATTAAGAAGAATAAAGATGGTAACTTGAGGATGTGCACTGACTATAGAAAGTTTAATAAGGTGACCGTATGGAATCGTTACCCTTTGGCTGGGATCGACAATTTGTTTGACCAATTGGTCGGAGCTCGTTTCTTCTCTAAGATTGACTTGAGCTCGTGTTATCATCAACTTAGAATTTAAGATGGAGACATATCCGAGACTGCATTCAGCACTAGATATGGATTATTTGAGTTTAGAGTGATTTCATTCAGACTAACGAATGTGTCGGCCATGTTCATGGATTTGATGCACAGAGTATTGAAGCCGTAATTGGAAAGATTTGACATAGTCTTCATTGATGACATATTAATCTATAGCAAGACTCGCGAAGATCACGCGCAACACTTGAGACAAATATCGATGACATTAAGAAAGTATAGATGGTATGCTAAATTCAGTAACTCCAAGTTTTGGCTATTAGAGGTCAAGATCTTGGGACATTTGATCAGTAACAGAGGTATATCAGTGACCAGATGTCAGGAGTTTTCTAGGGTTAGTAGGATATTACCAGCAATTTGTGAATGACTTCTCAAAGATCGATCGTCGATGACCAAATAGACAAAAAATGAGGTATTTTTTTATTGGTAAGGGAGTGACGCTTTGCATAATTAAAGAAAAGGTTGACTACTACACCGTTACTCGTATAGTCGGAGCCAAGTAAGGGAAGGACTGTTCATACAAATTCTTGTGGAATAGGGCTAGGTTGTATACTGGTGTAGGGAGACAGTGTGATTGCCAACCTTTCTCGACACTTGAGGACTCATGAGAGGAATTATCTAATGTATGACTTTGAGCTTGCGGTAGTTGTATTTGCACTGAAGGTGTGGAGATATTACCTATACGGTGATAGGTTCACATTGTTTACTTATAATAAGAGTTTCAAGCATTTATTTACTTAAAAGGATCTGAATATGAGACATCAACATTGGCTAGTGTTATTGAAGGATTGTGACTTCTCCATTGAATATTAGCTTTGGAAGGTAAATGTCGTAGTGTCAGGACCTGTTTCATTAAGCCCCAACTTAGCCTAATTACCTTTAATTAAGCACCCAACCGATTCAATTAGCTTACCCTCAAAATAATCTTTAATTCAATCCTTAATAAAGCTCCAAAACTATATTTATATCCTCAATGAAACTCAATTCATAATTTGTTTAATTGGAGCAAGTTATGAAATATTACGGATTGTTTTCCATATTTTGTAAAAAATTTGACAGCCCCTCCCCCAAAAGTGGCCTATTGAAAAAATCACCTAGTGCATAGCAGAATGGGGAGATGCCTAGAAAGACTCATAACTCCCCACACTTCACAATATATATCGAATTTAAGTTTCTAAACAATCTTCGAGTCTGCAATACATTAGTTACAACTTTTCAATTCCTAATAACCAAAAACTTTATCATAAACCTTGTAACTTACTTAAAAAAAAACTCATGATACTTTCATAACCTATTCAAGCGTAATTCACGACCTACAGTCACTCTTAAACCCAAAACAATAATATATATAACACGATTACAATAAGAATATTAAACTTTTATAATTTAAAACATTCACCAAGTCTTCGAGTCTAATTCATTCTTCCTTGTCTTCACTGAGAATCTAACATCATAAAAAATAACTCAAAGATATCGGTTAAGTAAATTCCTACATTGCTTTGTACTCCTGCAAATATTAGTCCGAATACATGATGACATGTAATTGCATTTTCAAATAACAAGAAATTTATATAACAAAACGAAAACTTTTCATTAATATTTAAGGTTCACAAATAGGTTAACTAACCTAAGAATGAACCTAAAATAGTAATGGAAGTCCAATACATAATACCCTAGAGTCGACATTACCAGCCTTAGACGCCTGCGGTACATCTAGTCTAGAGTGGAGCACCTCAAGCTTGTACAACCCATAGCATGGGCATCTCTATCCCAATGCCATGTATGTTTAACCAAGTATGATGCGAAATGCAATGCAGACTAAACACAAATGCAGGCACAAAGATAATTCCATAAATAGTAAAAACCAATGTAGGGTTTACTAATAGTCTAACCAACTCAAAGTTGGTTTCAAATCCTCACACAGCGTTTTCTTAGCTTTCACGTACTTCAACAAGTCCTATTAAATCATAAATTCACATTTTAAGAGTTATTGCTGAGTTAAAATCACTTTTCAACTCACGAAAGAGTTCGAACTATTTTAACAACTCTAAATAAGTCTCAATCCCCTTATTGGAATCCAAAACAAATATTAACTTATTTACAAACTCCAATTAGGGTCTTAACCACCTATTTAGCTTCACAATAACCAACTATTTATCCATGCATTCTAAGAATAGAGATTGAAACTCAATAGGTATGTAAATGTTTCCCAAATTCCAATTCTCCTATTTGGAACTTCAATGAATCTCATTTTGACTCATTTCAACAAGTTATCAAGCCATTCAACTCATTTGACCATCAAACTATGTAATTTCTCTAATTACATCCTTAATAAACATGAAACCTCAATTTAATGCCAACCAATGCATTCACATCATTAAATCACAAAATCATGTTGATCTACTCATTGGGTCATCAATCAATACCATTCATTTCATTAACTAATTAATTTAGTTCATAGGTTTTAACCATTTTCGCAACTATATTTCACCAACTTAAAAGTTGTACCAAAGTCCAAGTTTAAGTGCTACTCAAAGTAGAATATATGGGGATTTCAAAAAGTCCAACCTTAGTTAATTTGGATAACAAATACCAATAAAAGATTTCGCTCAAAAACATTCATTTGATTCCCCAGATCACTACCTTAAAGTAGTCTAAAAACTAGATTGCGGAATATCAAAAACATACAATTTCCACATATAAAACACTAATTCATGGCTCCCCTAACAATCAAACTTAATCCCAACTAAAGTCACAACATTCATTACAACCCATTTGTTTCCACTTCTCACTTCCTTATCCACTAATGACAAGAACAATAACACTACTACAACCACAACAACAACAATATTCACAATAACAATCTCAAAGAACAACCAATTCATCATCACGATAGCCCTACAACATACATCACAATTTATCACTATCAAATTCCACCAACAATGACAACCAACAATAAAAAGAATAGAACATCTATACATCGTTGCAATCTCCCTTTATTTTCTCCATAATCAAACCCCATAAGCCCATACAACAACACAACTTCATTCCTTATTGAATCAATACAAATTAAACTTGAACTCACCTCAAACTAGTGGCCTATTTCCACTACTAATCAATGTATTTTAAGAACTTAGTTTGAATTCAAGACTTACCTACGATCGAATTGATTTTCCCTCTACTTTTTTTAATCGTATACTAATTTGTTGTTCCACGCCCATTATCTCCTTGTTCACCACCACAACCCCAATCCTCCCACTGTTTCACTTGTGAGAGAGAGATATATATATATAGATATATATAATGAGCGAGACTTGAGAGACGAGATAGTGAGAGACGAAATAAAGAGAGACCATAAGGGAAAGACGAGTGTGTGGGAGAGAGACCATGAGGGAGATGAACAGCCAAGATAGAGAAAGAGGAGCACCGAGAGTTCACGAAAGAGAGAGAGAGAAAGAGAAAGAGAGAGGGAAAATGAGAGAGAGAGAGAGAGGAGAGCAGAGAATCGTTGTAGGGAGGCAACTAAGAGAAAAAGATTTGAGGTGAGGGTTGGGTTTAAACCCCTTTTTATTTTCACATTGGTTCGCACTCATTTTAGGATGAAATTCACCTATTTTCCCTAACACATACCCATTCCTCTTTGTTTTTCAACTACCCTTATTGGTCATTTGTCATTATCCATTGCATTTTTCATATTTCATTCATAATTTTAAACCAAAATTAAACCCGAAAAATAGCCCAATTTTGTCAAAAATTGAGAAAAATAACAACGCTCTTCGATATTCGTGGACATTGCATATACACCTCAAGTTAACTATATTTCACGTCGAATAGAGTATAATACATTCACTAGGCATAAGGCATACAAAAATAATATTTTAAGTCATGATCTCAATTTCGTAGTGTTTGGGTCCCACATTGGATCCATATTACTATTAAAAATTCAAAAATACTTAATTAGTCGTCTCATCAAGTTCATGAAATTCTCAGATTTCACAATTTTTTCCTAACTAATTAAAAATTGTCCTCAAATTTAAACTAACAGTTTGCTGAACTAAAAGAGATGTTAAAAAGAATGATTCTTTGAATACAACTCTTTTAATCCAAACCCGTAAAACTATTTCTAAGGCGAAATCGTTAAATAGATCCAATCACATTCGTCGTATACAACAACTCTGTGGTAACGATCATAAAAACTTCAACTTTTCATTTCCAACTTCTTGGTTCAATGAAAAGTTATATCTGTAACTTTGCCAATCCTGAAAATTTGTGAATCTCTGACAAGTTAAACATTTATTTTTCTGTAATATCCGATAACTTTTTGTTTCTCTACTCATTTCATACCTTCAATCTCATTCAAGCTTCAATACATAGCACGATCTAGCTTATCTTGCTTTTCAATAAAATCATTTTCATTCTAATCGATAACAATTCCACAAACCATCGATAATTCTTTCGTTATCCATTAAAGTCTTGTACAAACCCCAATTTACTTTTCTCATTATTAATCATCTTTTTATTAAGAAATTCGGTCGATAAGTTCTCAGACTATCATCTGTCACAATATATAAATGATGTAAATAATATTTGAGCTAAACATCAGATACAAAGTAGAGTTGTGTGTCTATCTGATCCATCACCACTCCAACGTTCCTTAATAGAAACCTTGAATTACACAAGTCATCCCATGACTAAAGATCTCCTAATACATCTATCATCCCATGACAAGAGATCTCGAGTTTCAATTTGATCATAAAATAAAATTGGACACATCGTGCAACTCTCACTCATTATCTAAATGTCTACTCAAAATATTAATTAGGTTATGGACTAGAAAGCAATTACCAATTCCAACTCGTCAGCCAATTCACTTAACTTTTTCTTTGACTTGTTAGAAAATTAATGACTTTTCTAACTTCTTCAAACCATTATATATTCATGAGTTCTCTAAGAACCTCATTTCATTCACTTATCTACTAATCACTTTCAGATTTCCTTGATGATTTCTCTGATTTTCACTATTTCTCAAACTTCTAAAATTTCACCTCATCTCAATCATTATCATTCACCAACTTCTTTCCTTACATGAATAGAGATAATTATCCTTAAATTGAGTAGACATATATTTCTAAACAGAGATATCGACATATTCTAGGATTATACTATTGTGGTATAATTTTTTACTTGTATATCATACATGTTATAAATATGTTATCACTTTTCCATCTTTAATCTATATATATTTTTGAATTTTCTCAATTTACAGTAGAAGAACATTCAGTTCTTCAAACGTATCAAGCTAGATACACTGTCCCCTATTCAACATTTTCAACCAATACGAATAATACTTACTAAATGAGTTGTAAGCAGTGCTTCTCTTTTCATTTTTCATTTGTATATTCACCGTCATTCAGGTACCTTGCATCAACTCCAATTTAGAAATAACCTAGTGCTTCAAATTTCCTAACTGACTAATTACGTAGTTTGACACAAAATTTAAACCAATATACAACATATTTACTGATATCAGTTGTATACTACTTCGGTTCCAAAATTTTAACATTTGTAGTTTGATTCCTTATAAAATCTTGGTGAAGATATGTTAAGTTCATTCAAACTTATATTTTGATATTCTAAGTCTTATCGGGACTTGTTCACTTGAAATTTCCATTTTTCATACTTATGTGAGAATTTATTGACCATTTTATTTACCTATAGTTAAGCTTTCAATTGACTCAAATGAAACTTCATAGACTCTTTTATACCAAACATCACTAATTCATTCAACTATTTAAAGATAAGTGGGTGCCACACAAGTCTTCTACACTGTGAATGAATCTGGATTACGATACAGATTCAACTCGTTTTCATTTTTTGTCAATCTTAGTTATTCTCACATTTATCCTGTCCTTAGTCTTGTTATAAAACTTATCACGTCTTTCGATCAACACTTAAACCACTTACAACTCTTTTATCTTGACTTAGAAGGTAATTTATATTCGTCCTCTTTTCGAAACTTTAGTTAAGGACTATATGACTTTATATGGTAATTCAATCAACTGAACTCTTCCTTAGCCAATCTTTATTCGAAACAGAGAAATTTTTGGGAACCAAATAGTTCTACTGTTTGTTATTATCTTCGTTGTTTCCATTAGTCTCAAGTTTCTTGACTTTTCTTTTTCTCAAAAAGAAATTCGGTACTTTTCAAGAGATTACGTAAGATATCAAAGTATCTTACTGTTCATCAAGTCACTTTTGATGAATTTACCTTTTCGTTTTTGTTCAATGGAAAAGATAGAAAAACTTTAATTTCCAAACTCTTAATTAACTTAACAATTAATCAAAATCTTAAAGTATACTGTTTCAATCCTTTACTTCATATCAATAGAAATTCTTGCAATATAGGAGCTCAAATTGGCGTCTTATATATCACTTACTGGTTTTCAATCAGTATGTCTATCTCTACCTTGATTATATTTTAAGTTGTAGTGATAAAAGTCATAATTAAATGTCATTAAAAGTGAATATTAGGTACTTTGTGTTTCAAAACACAACTACTAGTGTTTTGTTTAATAGCTAATCCTAGCTATTTTTGTACTATTTTTTCCCAATCTCAACTTCTAACACATTGATCTTATCACTACGTCTATTATTCTCCACTTAGAAATTTCATTGACTTTTGTTTCGTAACAACATCGAATCTAGTGTTAACAAGAATTACTTCTAATTTGCGTACTTTTACTTACCTTCATTTTAGTTCTTTATTCGATTCATAGAACTACTATACTCAACGCCACTTAATATTAAGCAACTTGAGTAATAAACAAAAAATAATAATTAACTTTTTCATTGGTTTCATTCGACTTTTCTTTTTTTTTTTGTTTTGGAAATGAGACAATACCTTATTTCAAAGTATTTTATTTTTTAGTAGAAATTGACTTAGACAACTTAACTGGTCGTAACACAATCCCATTGTGATTTTCCAATCATAATTCAGTTTGTCTAATTAATTTTTATTTTCAAAACCATGTGTCTCTTTTTATTCTTTTAGTGAGACTATTCTTGGAAGCAACTCGCAATTGGTTATCAATTAAACCAATAGTTTATAGAATAGGTCTTCCCGAGTTGCTAATTCAACTAGTAATAACCTCATTCCAAAATACAAGATATCCATATCTTGTGTTTCCCACAAATCTCACATTCATTTTATGTTTTTCAAAAGATTCTCTATCGTTTGAGACTTAATTTAAGTCCATTTGGCACTTTCCTGAGAGTTTTGTAGTTGTAATAGTTTGATACTTTCAATTTCGAAGAAGTCCATTCTCAATACTTACATTCCTAAATCATTCAGACTTCTTGCTAAACCAATTTCCCATTGGTTTAGAGCTGACTATTTCCCTTATTTATATTAGTACGAAACTACTTATAGTAGTCTTATGAATTTAGATTCTCAAGTCTATTTCACTTATAATCACGCTCAGTTTCGTTTCACAAGTATATTCTCGTTTTATATGTCTATTCTTAAACTCATTCATTATATCTTATGAGTTAGTATCAAACAGACGATGAGAATAAACTTCTTATCGTATATCTAGTGATAATACAATACTATACAATAAACATATAACAATAACAAAGTATCCCCAGCTCACAGTCACTTTCCAACTAATTGCAATTTCATTATTGATTCTTGTTCCTCAAGACCATCACTTAAGTTCGTGTAACTTAATGTAATCCAAGAGCCTTAACCCTAACTTCCTGATCGACTCAATCATAAACTTAACATCATTATTATTTTTGGCATTTCCTTGATTGAGCTTAACTATAGCTCTGATACCAACTCTGTCAGGACCCATCTCACTAAGCGCTAACTTAGCCTAATTACCTCTAATTAGGCACCTAACCCATTCAATTAACTTAACCTCAAAATAATCTCTAATTCAATCCTCAATAATGCTCCAAAACTAAATTTATATCTTCAATGAAACTTAATTCATGATTTGTTTAATTGGGGCAAATTATGAAATATTACATATTGTTTTTCGTATTTTGTAAAAATTTTGCCAGTACCTCCCTTAAAAATGGCCTGCCGAGAAAATCACCTAATAAACAGTAGAACAGGGAGATGCCTAGAAAGACTCACAACTCCCCGTACTTCAAAATATATATCAAATTTAACTTTTTAAATTATTTTAGAGTCTACGATACATTAGTTACGACTTTACAATTCCAAATAACAACAAACTTGATCACAAACTTTGTAACCTACTTAAAACAAATTCAAGATGCTCTTATAACCTATTCAAGCGTAATTCATGACCTACACCTACCCCGGAACCTAAAATAATAATATATATAACATGATTACAACAAGAATATTAAACTTTAATAATTTAAAAAATTCACCAAGTCTTCGAGTCTAGTATGTTATTCCTTATATTCACAAAGAATTTGAAATCATAAAAAAACAACACAAAGATGTCGGGTAAGTAAATTCCTACACTGCTCTATACTCTTGCAAATATTAGTTCGAATACATGGCAACATGTAATTGCATTTCCAAATAATAAGAAATTTATATAACAATGTGAAACCTTTTCATTACTATTTAAGGTTCACAAACAGGTTGGCTAACCTAAGAATGGACCTAAAATAGTAATGGAAGTCCAGTGCATGATACCCCACAGTCGACATTACCCATTTTAGATGCCTGCAGTACGTCTAGTCTGGAGTGGAACACCTAAAAATCTTACAACCCATAGCATGGGCAACTTTTTTTGGATGCCATGTATGCATGACCAAGAATGATGCAAGATGCAATGCAGACTAAATACAAATGCAAGTACAAAGATAATTCCATAAATAGTAAAGACCACTGTAGGGTTTACATACAGTCCAAATCCCCACACAATGTTTTTTTTTGACTTTCACATACTTCAATAAGTCATATTAAATCATAAATTCACATTTTAAGAGTTATTACGGAGTTAAAATCACTTTTCAACTCAAAATAGAGTTTAAACTATTTTAACAACTTTAAATAGGTCTCAATCCACTTATTGGATTCCAAAACAAATAGCAACTTGTCTACAAACTCCAATTAGGGTCTTAACCACCTATTTAGCTTCACAATAACCAACTATTTATCCATGCATTCCAAAAATAGAGATTTAAACTCAATGGGTACGTATATGTTTCCACAATTCCAATTCTTCTATTTGGAAATTCAATGAATCTCATTTTGGCTCATTTTAACAAGTTATCGAGCCATTCAACTCATTTGATATCAAAGTATGTAATTTCTCTAAATACATCCTTAATCAACGTGAAATACCTCAATTTAATACCAACCAATACATTCAGATCATTAAATCACATATTCATATTGATAAACTCATTAGGTCATCAATCAATACCATTCATTTCATTAACTAATTAATTTAGTTCATAGGTTTTAACAATTTTTCACAACTACATTTCACCAACTTAAAAGTCACACCAAAGTCAAAGCTTAAATGCTACTCAAAGAAGGATATATAGGGATTTCAAAAAGTCCAACCTTAGTTAATTTGCATAACAAATACCCATAAAAGATTTCACCAAAAACATTCGTTTGATTGCCTGGATCATTATCCCAAAGTAGTCCAAAAACTGGATTGCAGAATATCAAAAACATACAATTTCCATAAAGATATATTCAAACCCCATACAAAACACCAATTCATGGCTCTTCAAACAAGCAAACTCAATCCCTACTAAAGTCCCAACATTCACTACAACCTATTTGTTTCCACTTTTCTCTTTGTTATCCATTAATGACAGTAACAACAATACCTACAACAACCACAATAGCGATAATATTCACAATAACATTCTTAAACAACAACTAATTCATCATCACAATAGCCCTACAACACAAATCACAGTTTATCACTATTAAATTCCACCAAAAACGACAGCTAACAATAAAAAGAATATAACATCTACACATCGTTACCATCTCCCTTTATTTTCTCCCTAATCAAACCTCATCAACCCGTAGAACAACACAACTTCATTCCTTATTGAATCAATACAAATTAAGCTTGAAACTCACATCAAACTAGTCTATTTCCACTACTAATCAATGAATTTTGAGAACTTAGTTTGAATTCAAGACTTACCTCCACTGGAATTAATTTCCCTTTACTTTTCTTAATCGTATACTAATATGTTGTTCCATGCCCTTCATCCCCTTATTCACCACCACAACACCAAACCTCCCACTATTTCACCCGAGATATATATATATATATATAGATTAAGTGAGTGTTGAGAGACGAGATAGTGAGAGGCAAAATAAAGAGACAACCATAAGGGAGAGTCAAGTGTGTGGGAGAGAGACCGTAAGGGAGAAGAATAGTTGAGAGTGAGAAGGAGGAGCACCGAGAGTTCACGACAGAAAGAGAGAGATGACAGCAGAGAATCGTTGGATGGAGGCAACCAGGAGAAGAAGATTCGAGATGAGGGTTGGGTTTAAACCCTTTTATTTTCACATTGGTCGACATTGATTTAAGGATGAAATTTACCTGTTTTCCCTTGCACATACCCATTCCTCTTTGTTTTCAACTACCTTTATTGGTCATTTGTCATTTTCCTTTGTATTTTTCATGTTTATCTCATAATTTTAAACCAAAATTAAACCTGGAAAATACCCCAAGTTTGTCGAAAATTGAGAAAAATACCAATGCTCTCTGAAATTTATGGACATTACATCTACACCTCAAGTTAACTCTATTTCCTGTTGAATAGATTATAATACATTCATTAGCCATACGGTACACAAAAATAATATTTTAAGTCATGATCTCAAGTCCGTAATGTTTGGGTCCCACCTCGGATTCTAGATTCCCATTAAAAATTTGAAAATACTTAATTATTCGTCTAATCAAGTTTATGAAATTCAGATTGATTGAGCAAGAAAGGATTGTGTCTTGAGACGGTTGTCTGCCATATAATGAACGAGTTGGTTTACTTGAGGCGGCGACAACATTAAGTTTGACAAATGTTTCTACTATAACGGACGCACAAATTTGTGGACAAATTGAGGTACCGTTTATTTCTATTCTGCAAGTGTTAGAATGTCAAATGGCTGTCAAGATGTATTCGAGATTCAGTGAGTTGGCAGACATTTCCGATCATCCATATTGGAGCGAGCATGTGGATTAGTGTTTGAGGCACAGAATGAGGTTGTGGGTTCTGGCGGTGGCAGTGGCAGAGATATGTAATAGGATATTCCGCGAGGCTCACAGGTCCCAATATACAGTGCATCCCGGTAGGACCAAGATGTCACGATATGTGATGGTTATTTTAGTGGTCAGGGGTGAAGAAGGATGTTGGCACCTACGATAGGGGTTGTGAAGTGTGCCAGTAGGTTAATTCATGCACAATCTTTACGAAGAATGCTGACGTGATTTTATTTAATTAATTTAATTACTATTGTAATTTCTAATTAGCTATATGCAGGTGAATTCTCTCTTGATTTAATGAAAAACTTATATTCTCTATACTTTAAGATTCAATTTAGTACAATTAATGAAGCTTCAAAAGTTCCCTTGTACATGATATCAACCTATAGTAGGTATTATTTGAACCACCTAAACAATATATATAACAAAAACATCAACCATCCGAGCCTAAAAATCTCAGGTAAGTAATTATTTTTCCAAAACTCAGTTGAGTAATTACTTACACCGTGTATTAACTCTTCTAAAGTCTTATATTAAGGTTGTATAGCAAGTACAATTTGCTTCTTCTAGGTTATTAGGACTTTATAGGCTTATGTGCTCAAGACACATACTCATTACAAAACGACAGAAATAATTAAAAAAAATGGTAAAACTCGGTGATAATTTCAAGAAGAAAAGGGCTTTTCTCTTATAGATGAAATTAAATATTTAGCAACATATATACATGTGTAAAAATCAATTTCACTATTTATTATGAGTGATCCACACAATGTCTAGCCTTATCTACCCTTGGCTAATTTCTCAATATAAAATCAGATCTTGTGTTCCAGTGAGTTTGGTTGTTAGACTACTCAATGACTTATTGTGCTCCACTCAGCTATTTTTTTGTTGTTTGATTTGTGTGATCTGTGGATCTTCTAGAAATTATTTAGCAATTAATTGATGTAATTAAATTAATAAATTAAGATAATAAGGAGATTTATTGACCATTCTAAGAGCATCTCCAATGGGGATGTAGATTAGGGGACGATGTGCGTCACGTTAGATAGAATAAATAATGGAGCAAAAAACATTTGTCCAATAAAGTGTGGATTGATAATGAGTGGGTGACGTGACATAAATAATAGACACTATATACCACACCCTTTATTTTTAGAGGGAATAATAGACAGTGTCTTCTATTGCCAACTCACCAAAATAAACAAAAATAGACTAAAAAATATGGTAAGAGCAATAATTGAATGTCAATGTGTGCCACCTAGGACTAAATAGACATTGAGGAGAAGAAATTCTCCAACAGAATATGCATTTTGAATGTCAAGCTGACCTGGATAGAGATTGTCTATTTTAAATATCTACTTCTAGGAAGTAAAATCCATAGCAACGTTATTAATTCTCCCCAAAATATATAGAAAGACAACAAATTTTTAAAATAGAGAGTGCAATCTGTTGGAACAAATCTCTTCGGAATGAGAATGCAAGATGAGAATGGTGGAACCAAATAAAGATTTGAGGCGTGTAATCAATCTTTTGTAGATAAGATTTCTCCCCACCACTTGAAACCGCATACACACTAATTGAAACTTGCTTTCAGGATATAATCAAGTCTCTGATGGTTATTAGATGATGAATGTATAACACTACTCAAACTAAGAACACTCTTTGAAGAACTTTTGAGAGAATGATGCTTTGACTCAAGAACACACTTTGATTCAAAAACTTTTTGTGTTTCAATGCTTCTTAATATTTCTTAATGTGCGTAGTATGTACTAGATCTTTTATATTAATAGAAAATCAAGAGACTTGGTGTCTATCCACAAAGATGTGAGTTTTGGTGCGAATAATTACCAAACAATGGACAAAAAATGGATCAAATAATACCCAAAACTTGCACCTATTCGTTCTGGGTGCTGCAGCACCAAGCTCAGCGCCAACACTAGAACCCCTTTTTTATTTTCTACAATTCCCCCATTTTCAAGTTATATGGATATATAATTTAAAAAAATACTTAGGAAATAACATGACAAAAAAACATATAGCATCATTTCGAAATCGATACATAAATGAGAAGTGTCTTTTGGATTTGAACTTATCACTTAGTGCAAACGCTTCAAACTTTCATCACGTACTATGGTGAATAGATCTTGAACCATGAACCCTTGCGATAAAATAAGAAATATCACACATACTAATTTCATGTAAGTAAGAGTACTCTATTAATCACATATTATAGCCCTGTGCAAATCCTGTCTTTCTTGAGTGCTCTAGAGTCAGCTAGGCTTCTATACCCATATAGGTAAGTCTACCTAAATGAATCTATGAGTCACTATATTAGACTTATTGTGACCGAATTGTCAACCTCCGTCATGCAGAAACCAACACTAGAACTATAAATGGACCTTTTATGATATAAGTTCTTTACTGTTTTGTAATCTTCACTTGACTTGTTAGTACTGCAGTGAACTTATTCTGTATTTTCAAGAATTAAGTTGGGTTCTTATCAAGTGACGATCGAATTAGGCAAACTTTAGTCCCATTTCTTTTGATGTCTGTGACAACATATATCTAGCAAGACCTTTTGTTAATGGATCTACTAAATTCTTGTTAAATTCCACGTAATCAATTGTGACAGGCCCATTTTTGAGTAATTATCTCAAAAGATCATGTTTTAGGCTTATATGTCTAGACTTCCATTATAAGTCTTGCTCTAGAATTTATAAACATTCTCTTGTTATCACAATTGATCACTATATCTAGGCATGACTTGTTCCATAATGGTATGCCTATTAATAAGTTTCTAAGTCATTCCGATTCCTTGCATTTACTAGGGTCTTAGTTTTTTATTCAACTATAGATCACTGTTTCTTTGGACCCGTAAGAAACAACCATTCTTCCAATCACATTAACACCCTAAAGGATGTAACTCTTGCAATTGGTACTCAAGTATCAAAGTAATCAATGTAATTTTTTTGTAGCCCTTAGCCACCAAACAAGCCTTGAAAATTTGTTTTGTAGGCCTTAGCCACCAAACAAGCCTTGAACTAATTATTTATAGTTCTATTGACATTCAATTCCCTTTGAATACTCATTTGCTCCATATTGCTTTTGATCTTAGTAAAAGATCAGTAAAACCCAAGTTTGATTCAATTGAATTGAATGTCACATTTTTCAGCATTAATTGCTTCTTTCTGAAAAAACAAAACATCCCTTGATGAAAAATTATGTTGAAGCGAAATAAGATCACATTTTGAATTAAGGACAAATCGTATTTGTTCGTTAACTTCCTATATGTTTCCTTCAACCAAATAAGTTAATATAGACACAAAGATTTATCCATCATTTGTCTTCTACTCTTTTTGCTTTATCATTCTTAGTAGGAGGACTCCTTCTTCATTAGAAGATTTTGTAACCAAATCTTCTAGATTTTGTGACTATTTCCATTAAAAGAGACTCGACACAACTCTTCTTGATTCCCATGATATGAATTCATAAGCATTAATTGTGCAAACTATATATAAAGTATATCCATAGATATATACACTATCCTCAATATAAAACACATCATCAGTTTGTATAAGATAATTAATTATATATCATCCTCAAAAGCATATGAATCATATTAATTTCAATGATATTGATGTCATGCACTAGAACAAGATTTAAAAATATTAATTTCATTTAAAAAAAAATGGTGAAAGTTTCTTCTAGATATCCAAGACTGAAATCCTCATTTATATGCTTTGAATATACTTAAATCAAAGAATCCAACATCACCATATATTTGTAAAACGTATGTTCAGTATATAACATGAAGTATTAAAAAATACTTGCATCAACATCAATTTAAAATAGATATTATATCAAATGCAATAGTTTAACGCCTTTTCATATACCTTGGCAATGTTTCTGTGTAAACCTAATCTATAAATCTTGCTAGATCACAAACTTTAACAACCATCCACAAAAGGGCACATTTCCGTCCATAGAAGCAAAAAATATCTTGTTTAAAAATTGTTGGAACAAATCTTTTCGGACAGAGAATGCAAGATGATAATGGAGGAACCAAACAAAAACTTGTGGCACCTAATCGCTCTCTTTTAGACAAAACTTCTCCCTATTGTTCGAAACCACGTACACACAATGGGATTAACCAAAACTTTCCTTTAGGATATAATTAAGTTCTAATGGTTGTTGGATGATGAGTGTGTAACACAACTCTAACCAAGAACACTCTTTGAAGAACTTTTGAAAGAATGATGCTTTGACTCAAGAACACATTTTGATTTAAAAAATTTTTTTGTTTCAATGTTTTTCAATGTGTCTCAATATGTTTAGTACGTACAAGATCTCTTTGATTTATAGAAAATTAAGAGACTTGATGTCTATCCACAAAAAGGTGTGTTTTGGTGCAAATAGGTACCAAAAAATAGACAAACATGGACCAAATAGCACCTAAAACTTGCACCTATTCATTCTGGGCATTGAGACACCAACCTAGCACTTCGGTGCTAGAAACGTTGGTGCTTCTGGAGTTGGCGTTGCAACGCCAAGCTCAGCGCCAACAACAGAACTCCCTTTTTATTTTCTACACAATCAACATTCATTATTGGAGGGCACTTTTGAACTTCAATATATATTCAAGCCCCATCCTCTTTATGTTGTTGACGTGGCATCAATCCACGCCTATAATGCACATTTACCTTTGGAGATGCTCTAACAAGAAAAATAGGAAAAGAAAAATAGCGGACACGAAGTAAATGTTAAATTCTTTTATGTTGGTGATAATTATAAATAAATTAGAAGATAAATATAAACTCTAGCTATCGATTTTTTTTATATTAAAATAGGATGACTTTTTTTATTATTTGTTTAATATCTAGGTAAACGGTTTTAAAAAAAGCTAGGTAAACTAAAACACAATCATTTTTTTTATTAAATATAAGAAATACCACCACTTCTTATATGTAATAATATAAAATAAAGGTACTTTTTTGTCAAAACTAATGAGTACTTAGAAAAAAAAATATAAGATATGCTTTTAAACTATACCACTTTTTTCAAAAAATCATATATTTACATTTATATAAAAATGGTTTATATATAATATAATCTTTGTTTTTTTGTTGCCGTTAAAATAATCAAGTTTTTTTCTTAATACTTAAATGTTAATTATCTAATAATTATTTCCAACTTTTTTTAAAAAAGTTGCCAATGGAAACAAGGCAATTCATATTGTACATTGAAAAACAATTTTGGATGACAATGTCTATTTAAGCCACCTATGATGGACATCTTTTTCACATAGATGACATGGCAAAAATTCACGACCACAATCCACAATTTGCATTGGAGATGCTCTAAAAGATCTTTTTCAACTTAAATGATATGTATTTTCTTATGTTTAAATGAAATGTTTTTGTCTATGACATTTGATTAAAAAAACCAAAACAAAGCAAAAAAAACATATGTTTTGTTTCTCGAACTCTGAGTTTTTTTATTCTTTTGGTTCTTGAGTTTTCATTAGTGTACATTTGGTCCTCAAACTTTCATTGATGTACATTCGATCCTTAAACTCTTGGGTTTTGTATGCTTCTAGAGAAGGAAAATGATTTTTTGACATTCTTTTGTTACATACATTTGCTACAGAATGGTGCAGATTTCCTTAAAATTTGCGGAGTCCACACATCTCAATCAAATCTACACCATTGTGTAGCAAATGTATGTCCCCTAGAATGTTAGATTATCATCTTCTTTTAAAGAAATTATTTTTCTTTTGTTTTTTGTTGGTTTGAAGTAAGCCACCTGATTTAGTAGTAAAAATCACTTAACTCTTTTTAGCTAGCCACATTAGTGGGATTTAATGTTGTAAAACAAATAAATATATTCTACTATTTTTTGCACTGGCCACTGGCGCCTAGGTGCCGAGCCAGTGGATCAGTGCCTTAAACAGTGTTGTTTTAGCTTATTGATTTTGGGCGCTAATCCTCGACGCATATGCATCGAGGGCCAGCGTTAGACTAAAACAATGTGTTATTTGATGCATTTTTTTAGTTTTGGCATCAAAAGTTGTTTTGTTTTGTACGGACTTAATACCTATTGGTTTTCTATAAATTGGAGAGTCGTAATATATATTAAATGCGTTGCAAAAAGAAAAGCTTTGAATCAAAAGGGTTTTCTATTGTGGACTAGCATCATTCTTTTACGAGTTTTCCAAAAAGTGTTCTTGGTTGGAGTTGTGTTACACATACATCATCCAACAACCATTAGAGACTCGATTGTATCCTAATGAAATTTTTTTTATTTTTCCATTGTGTTTTCACGGTTTCGACTAGAAAGGAGGAATTTTGTATAAAAGAGAGCGATTGCGCGTCTCAAGTCTTTGTTTAGTGTTCTTATTCTCTTCTTGTTTTCTTATCTGAAGTAGATTTTTCCAACAATTTTTAGACAAGGATTTTCTCATCAATGACTTTTTCGACTTTAGACAGAATTGAACAAGCGAATTAGAATGGTGGTTCTTCATTATCCTCTAAACTCAATTCAAACTTAGGTTCATTCCTCATTCAATACAAATCATGATTTGACCCGCCTAGAAAGGTTCGATGGCGATAATTTCACTCAATGGCAAAAGAAAGTGATGCTCTTTCTCACATCTCTCAAGTTAGTGTACATCCTTGAATCAGCTCTGAATGATTCAAACAAAGTGGTGGATTGACGTGTTGCGAGAAAGGCAGATGATTATCTTTGTCGAGGCTACATATTTAATGCACTCCCCGATAATGTTTATGCGATGCATCGAACTGTTGAGTCGGTGAAGGAGTTGTGGACTGTGTTGGATATGAAATACAGAATTGAGGAGTCTAGCAATCGTAAGTTTTTAATTTCAAATTGCTTAGATTTCAAGATGACCAATGATAAGCCATTACATACACAACTACATGACTTGCAATTGCAAAAGATTGTTAGTGATATTAAGATGGCCGAAATTTCAGTTGAAGCCCAAGTTGGTGTAATTAATTTCGAACTGCCTACTAATTGGAATAATTACGTGAAATAGCTCATTCATGAGGAGAAAATTTATAATCTCGAATCCCTCCAACGACATCTTTAAATTGAGGAAGACTCTCGAAAGAGATAAAGGGTTGGGGATGATTTGAGTTTTGAATCCGGTTCAAATGAAAATTTAGTTGAATCTTACCATTCCAAAAAATTAAAGCCAAGAACAATTCAAAACTCAAGGTATTTGCTAATGAAACCATTTCAAGTACAAAAGAGAAATTAATATTGTGACAAACCATGACACTTTGCACGAGATGGTCATTCCAAGAAGAAACTCTTGAAGAATAAGGAAGTTGTTAAGGAAAGTCACAATGTGGAGCACATAAACATGGAACTCATAGCAACAATTTCTCAAGCCAATTCATTTGCAAGTGAAGTTGGGTGGTGGCTGGATACCGGTGCAACTATACACATTTACAAAGATCGTAGACTTTTCAAGACATACAAAAAATCTTGCCACTAGTAAAGAAGTACGCATGACGAATAATAATTGCATAAAGGTGGTTGGCAAAGGAACGGTAGATCTCAAGCTTACTTCGTAAAGATTTTTAAATTTGATTAATACTTATTATGTACGCAAAATGTGTAAGAATCTTGTGTGTATTGACTTCCTTAATAAGAGAGGTTTATGTCTTATCTATGAGTTCAATAGGTTTATTTTATCCAAGGGAGGTGTTCTTATTGGCAAAAGTTAGTCATGTAATGGTATGATTAAGTTGAATGTAATAACAGTGAATTATTCCTCTTATATTTTTAATTCATGTTCGTCTATTGTCGATTCATGCTCATTATGGCATAGTAAATTAGGGTATGTTAATTTTCGGTGCATTAGAAATATTTATAACTTAGGCCTAATTACTGATTTCAAAATTGATAATGATACTAAGTATGAGATATGTGCACAAACAAAGATCACTGGACAATCACATAAATCGGTACAAAAACTTTTCATATTCTTAATTTGATACATAGTGACATATGTGATTTGAAAAGTCATGTTACATTAGGAGGAAATAAGTATTTTCTCATTTTTATAGATGATTTTAAAAAATATTCTTATGTTTATCTTTTGGAAAGCAAAGATGAGTTTTATGAAGATTTTCTTGTTTTCAAATCAGTAGTTAAAAATCAATAAAACAAAAGAAACTAAGGCTTTAAGATCTAATAGAGGTGGTAAGTATTGTTCCAATGAGGTCACAAAATTTTGTGAGACTAATGGAATTATACATCAAGTCACGAAACTTTATACACTACAACAAAATGGTATAGCAGAAAGGAAAAATAGAACTTTAGTAGAAATGGTTAATTCAATGTTACTAGGTTCTAACTTGCATTTGAATTTATGGGGGAGAGGGGGATCTATTCTTTCGACTTATTTTATTTTGAATAGAGTTATATCAAATAACATTAATGTCGCACCATATAAGCTATGATTTAAGCGATAACCCAATTTTAAGAGACCTAAAGTTTACAGTTGTTTAGCTTAGGTAAAAAAATTGGATCTAAATATGCCTAAATTGGAAAATAGAACTTATAAATGTGTTTTTATTGGTTTTTCAAAGCATAAGGTGACATATAGATTCTTGAATTTGGAAACTAATGATATAATTAAATATACATATATATATATATACAATTCTTTGAACATTTAAATAAAACACATGACATGTTGTTACATCCGAATCTTGAAAATCTAGAGGAGATGTATTACAACTCTTCTAATGAATAAAATCATAAGAATCTAGAAAATTTGCCTTCAAATTCTTATAATGGAAAAGGGATCCTCTTACTATTGATGGTGAAAACATTAAAGTAAGGAGAAGTAATAAACAAAGGATTGATAAGTCTTTTAGCTCGAATTTCATAACGTACGTAGTTGAAGGAAATAGATATGAAATTAAATAACAAACATAATTTGTTCCTAACGTTGATAATGATCCTATTTCGTTTCAACAAGCAATTTCATCAAGGGATGCTTCATTTTAGAAAGAAGCGGTCAATGATAAAGTAAATTTGATTTTATTGAATCAAACTTAGGTATTTTCTAATCTTCCAAGGGATCAAAGGCAATTGAGTGCAAGTGGGTATTCCAAATGAAATTAAACGCCGATGGAACTATAAATAAGTTCAAGATTCGTCTAGTAACTAAAGGTTATAGACAAAAGCAATGACATTGCTTATTTTGATACATATGCACCGATTACAAGAATAGCATCAATTCAGGTATTGATATCTCTTGCTTCTATTCAACACTTAGTTATTCATCAAATGCATGTGAAAACAACTTTTCTAAATGGTGATCTATAGGAAGAAATATATATATGAAACCACTGGAAGGTTTTTTATGGAAGGTTAAGAGAAGAAAGCTTGCAAATTGGTAAAATCTCTCTATGGCCTGAAGAAAGCTCCTTTGTAATGGCATGAGAAGTTTGACACGGTTGTGCGATCATTTGAATTCAAAGTTAATGATGCTGATAAATGTATTTACAAGCATGAGAAGTTTGACACGGTTGTGCAATCATTTGAATTCAAATTAATGATGCTAATAAATGTATTTACAAAAAGTTTGACAATGATGTTGGTGTCATCATATGTTTATATGTGGATGACATGCTTATATTTGGGACTTCACTAGCTTTAGTTGAAGAAACTAAGCGATTATTGTCTACTAGTTTTGACATGAAGGATTTAGGAGAAGCTGACTTAATTTTGGATATCAAAATCTTACGCCAAGATAATGGTCTTACCTTATCTCAATCTCATTATATTGAAAACAATTTGAAGAAATTTGGTTATTTTGATAAAAAGTCAGTAATTTGGTTATTTTGATCAAAAGTCAGTTTGTACTCCAATCGAACATCATTTAAAACTAGTAAAGAATACAGGTAGGTGTTTATCACAACTAGAGTATTCTAGTGTGGTAGGAAGTCTCATGTGTGATATGCATTGCAGAAGACCTAATAAAGCATATGCAATTTGTATGCTATGTCGGTTTACTAGTAACCCAAGTAAAATACAATTGGATGCGATTACCAAGATCTTTAGATACCTGAAGGGGATTTTGGATAATGATCTACATTTTAATGGATACCCTCCAATTTTTGTAGGTTACAGTGATGCTAGTTGGAATAATGTAGAGTCAAATTCCAAATCAACTAATGGATAAATTTTAACTCTAAGAGGAGTTGTTGTTTCTTGGAGCTTGAAGAAACAGACACGTGTATATGATTCAACAATGACATCAGAAAATAATCGCCCTACACATGCAAGGAAGGAAGCGCAATTACTTAAGAAGTTGTTGATGGAGATACCATTATGAAACATGCCATGTCCAACTATATTGACTAATTATGATACTGAGGCACCTCTTTATAAGGCCACGAGTAAGACTTATAATGGAAAATCTAGACATATAAGTCTAAGACATAATCTTTTGAGACAATTACTCAAGATTTACCTATCACAGTTGATCACGTGAAATCTAAAAATAATTTAGCAGATCCATTAACAAAGGATCTTGTTAGAGATATGGTGTCTCAAACATCAAAAGGAATGAGACTTAGGTCTGCCTAGTTCGATTGTCACTTGATGGGAACTCAACTTAATTCTTGAAAATACACAATAAGTTCAACGTGGTACTAAAAAGTCAAGTGAAGATTACGGAACACTAAAAAAAGCTTTTTATAACAAGGTCCCTTCCCGGTTCTAGTATTGGTTTTTGCGTGACGGAAGTTGACAATTCGGCCTTGATAAGTCAAATAGAGTGTCTCGCAGAATCAATTAAGTAGACTTACTTATATATGTGTAGAAGTGTGGCTATTTCTTATGAGCCTAACCGACTCTAGAGCACTCAAGAAAGATAGGATCTGCACAAGGCATGAGTGTGCAATCAACAAAAAAAACTCTTACTTATAAGAAATCGGTATGTGTGATATTTCCAGTTTCATCGCAAGGGTACTTGGTTCAAAACTAGTTCACCATAGCATCTGATGAAACTTTGAAGTATTTGTACTAGATAAAAAGTTTAAGTCCAAAAAACACTTTTCATTTATGTACTGATTTTGGAATGATGTTATATAAGTTTTATGTTTTATTTTCTATTGTAATTTTCAATTTTTACGTCCATATAATTTGAAAATGGGTGGAAAATGTTGTAAAAATAAACAAATACATGCTACTGTTTTTAGCACTAGCCACTAGCGCCTAAGCATCAAGCCAGCGGACCAACGCCAAAAAACAGTGGCATTTTTGTTTGTTGATTTTGGGCGTTGTTCTTTAGCGCCTATAGCCGGGGGTAATTCGTTGTTTAATGCATTTTTTTTTTTTTGGCAGCAAAAGTTGTGTTCTTTTGTGTGGACTCCATACCTATTGATTTTCTATAAATTAGAGAGTCTAAAATACGTATTAAATACATTGCTAAAACAAAAAGCTTTGAATCAAAATGGATTTTTTTATTGTGCTTTCGCATCATTCTTTTACAAGTTCGTTAAAGAGTGTTTTTCGTTGGAGTTGTGTCATACATACATCATCCAATAATCATTAGACAGTTGATTGTAACCTAAAGGTAAGTTTCGAATTTTTCATTGTGTATTAACGGTTTTGACTGAAAATGAGAAATCTTGTCTAAAATAGAGCGATTACATATCTCTAGTCTTTGTTTGGTGTTCCCAAATCTTTTTCTTGTTTTCCAATTTAAAATAGATTTGTTTCAACATTTAATACCTTAAAATGGTAAAATGACTAAATATATATCTTTATAAAAATTTAAAAATTAAATATGTAGTAATAAAAGTTCAAGGACCAAAATCATAAAGACAAGAAAGTTGAGTGATAAAAAATTGGTTTTGGCTTAAAAAAAGTCTCATTTATCTGGTAAAATAATTAATCTGCCTTTTTTCTTTGACACATGAAATGAAAAAGAAAACAAAAAATAAGTTGCTGTTACGTAGCTATTTAGCTCTGAGGAGCATCCAATCCACTGTCCATTCATTAGTTTGAAACCCCAAAACTCCTTGTAACGGCTGGTGAAGAGAAACTGCAGAATAAGCTAAGCTGTCAGTTAGGGGTAACTGGTGAGACCACCAAGACACCAACCTTGCACAGTCAACAATCTGCTCACCTGAAATGCATTTCAATTTTCAACCTTTTAGTCTCTCTTTTTTTTTTTTAATCAAAACCCACCAAACCAATAAACCCACAACACAAGAAAAGATAGGTCTCCCAATGATCAAGTCAATCAAACAAAATAAATACATGAATATATAAGACCAAAACAACACATAGTAATAATTTGGTGTGTTAGCTCATCTCCTCCTCCCCTACAACCTCTCTCTATTGATCTTCAACCTTTCTTGCTTCGTTGCTATCATATTCTCCAGTCAGAGCAACCCTGCCTCAATGGAATTACCCGTAAAATCTCCGGTTTCAAGAAGTGTCCGGAAACCGCCTTACCGAATAGAAGCCAAGAAACTAACATACAAACTATGCACCCATGCGTATGATTTTAGTTGGGTATGCTGTGGTTCTAGTTCTAGGACTAGTACTACTACTAGTAGGAACATTTTGGAGAATGTGAGTTGTGAAGCAAAGCCAGGGAAGATCACTGCAATTGCTGGTCCTAGTGGAGCTGGGAAAACAACATTGTTGGAAATTCTAGCTGGGATGATTCCACCAAGCAAGGTTTGTGGTCAGGTTCATGTCAATTCTCTGCCTATGGATGCCAAGCATTTTCGGAAGATTTCGGGTTATGTCACCCAAGACGACGTGTTGTTTCCATTGCTCACCGTTGAGGAGACGTTGATGTATAGTGCGCGGTTAAGGCTGTGCGGCGGGCGCAATGCGGCTGTTGTTAGAGTGAAGCTGCTCTTGAAGGAGCTTGGGTTGGATCATATTAGGAGTTTGAGGATTGGTGGGGAGTTCACTAGAGGGATATCTGGCGGGGAAAAGCGAAGAGTGTCGATCGGAGTGGATTTAGTCCATGACCCACCAATTCTGTTGATTGATGAGCCTACTTCTGGATTGGACTCTGCATCAGCTCTTCATGTTTTGACATTGCTCAAGTCCATGGTGGTGAGTCAAGGTAAGACAGTTGTACTGACCATCCATCAACCTGGTTTTCGAATTCTTGAGCTTATTGATCATGCTGTCTTGCTGTCGAATGGGCTTGTTCGACATCATGGATCGCTGTACCTTCTTGAGGAGAGACTTAAGGCTGCTGGTCATTTGATTCCTAGGCATGTCAATGTTCTTGAGTTTGCAATTGATGCCATGGAAAGCCTAATTGGAGATCCCCCAATGTCTGTCAATGATGAAATCTCTACCGAGGAAGACAGAAATGAGAGTAATTTTATTCGAGTTCCAAACTCGAATTACATTGACAATTCTTTCTTCTACCCGAATTCTCGATTGGAGGAGGTCTTAATATTAGGTCGAAGATTCTGCAGCAACATATTTAGGACAAAGCAACTTTGTGCAGCAAGAATGATTCAAGCAGTGGTAGCAGGGCTGGTGCTAGGCACCATATTCATGAACGTCGACAACGATCAACGGCGTGCTGCATTACAAACCCGAATCGGATTCTTCGCATTTACACTCACTTTCTTGCTGTCGACAACAAACGAGGGCTTGCCGATCTTCTTACAAGAGAGGAGGATTTTAATGAGAGAGACCTCCACAGGAGCATACAGGGTATCCTCATATGTCCTATCAAATACACTTGTGTTCCTCCCTTTCCTTCTACTTGTAGCTCTTCTCTACACCACACCAGTGTACTGGCTAGTTGGCCTAAAAAAGGACCTCAATGGATTTCTCTACTTCTCTCTGGTGGTGTGGCTGGTGGTCTTAATGTCGAACTCCTTCGTTGCGTGCTTTAGCGCCCTCGTGCCGAATTTCATCATGGGGACTTCACTTATTGCTGGTTGTATGGGCTCATTCTTTCTCTTTTCAGGGTATTTTATTGCCAAGAAGAACATTCCCAAGTACTGGATTTTCATGCACTATTTGAGTTTGTTTAAGTACCCTTTTGAGTGTTTTTTGATTAATGAGTATGGTGGGGAGAGTGGGAGAAAAAAATGTGTGGAAAGTGTGGGTGGTAACTGCATTTTATATGGGGATGGGTTCTTGACACAGCAAGGCTTGAAGGAGTCACGTAAATGGAGTAATTTAGGTGTCATGTTGGGGTTTATACTTGGGTACAGAGTTTTGTGTTTTTCCATTTTATGGTACAAGTGCTGCAGATCAAGAAAGTAGGGAATGTTCTCAAATGAGATAAAAATTTGAGATTGTACAGTTTCATTTTCATTTTCATTTTCGTTTTTCGTTTTGGGTGGGTTGGGGTATGGGGGGGGGGGGGGGGGGGGGGGGGGAGGGAAGAAGGAGTAAAGCATGCACATCTCCCTTTTAGTTGATAAATTGAAATCGTATATAGATTCATACTTTTTTTAGTATAGATAATTTGTTTCATTTTTTTTTCTTTCTAAAAATTTGTATGATTAATTGAAATTTAGATCAACTTTTTTAAATAGCAATATTGAAGTAGTGATATATGCATGTATAAGTTCATCAGTTATGTAACATGTTTCTTTATTATAAATGAGATTACTAGCATCATCATCATCAACAAAAGCTCCGATCACAAATTAGTTGAGATCGGCTACAAGTATCAGTACCACAAAAATAACATAAGCATGCTTATTTTCTAGGATTTTTTTTTTGTTTTGTGATGTGAGCAATTTTATGTTAATTGCTTAATTAATTAATTAATTAATTTCATAATCAAGTTTTGGCATTTTACATTAATTCTGTACAACCAAGTCAAAGCTAGCCTCAAACTTTGTTAAGGGTTGGCTGCGTACCCCTCTCATGGAAGCTGGCTTTTTCCCTTAATAATGCTCCTAGCTGTCTTAGCATATAAATGATATGGTATATCTCGTTTACTGTGAACTACTGATGATGTCTTTGAGAAGTAGAGATGATGGTCATGCCAGATAAATTATATAGATAAATTATATAACAACCTTGTTAGTTATGTCTTTCTTCGTTTTTGTCGAAACCTAAAGATCAAATAAGAAAACACATACCCGAAGCGGAAGCAAAAGATAGCCTTTACTTATTCGCTAGTCACAAGCAAAACCACCAAGAGGAAAAATGCCCAATAATCATAGCTTAAGTACTCTTGCAGAGATTAGAGAGAAAAACATGAAAGTTTTTTTTTTCTTTTTTTTTTCAGCGTGAGTTTCTTGTTAGGAGATTAACTCAAAATCTCGTTATTTATCTCTAATATAGATAACTACTAAGTAGTTATTTAATAAGTTACAAAAACTACCCAAATCACTTTATCAGCGTACGTGAATTCCAACATCTCCCACTCGCACATAATGGGTTTAATTTCTCATAAGTTCCATCTATAGAGAATTGTCACGACCCAAAATTTTAACTGTGTTATTGGATTCACACACGCTCAACGACCCGTACTGTGGGACCCACACCATGCTACGTCGGTTTACCGAGGCAAGGGCAGAGGTACATTTTATATTTGTGTGATGTATGCCTAGTGTACTGTACATGTGTAGAAAGTCATTTATGGGTATGCAAGTATTGAGACGAGCGGGGACGCGCCTTAAATCGCGTGCCGACGTGGGCCCGAGGTAGCAGCTCATGGGGTAAGATTAATTAATTTACATTAAATGTAATTTTATGATTTGCTTAATAAGTTGCTATAGTAGTTGTAATGTGGTCACATTAAATCAATATGCAATGACCTATAGTTTGCAAAATAAATCAAGATGCATTAAATTTTTCTCGAGATACGCATTTTACGAGACTCAAGGAATATTTGGTCAAAGGCGGTGGAAATAGAAGATAAGGATTGGGTTGCCTCGAGACTCGTATTACACAAATCTCGATGACACTAAATATCTTATCCTCTTTGCTTTCAAGTTGGTGGCGGTTGAAAAGAAAAGAAAAAAAATAGTGAACCAGAGAGAGGAAGAAGAAGAAGGAGAGAAAGAGAGAGAAACTGGGGAGAGAGAGAGAGAGAGAGAGAGAGAGAGAGAGAGAGAGAGAGACCGAGCTCGACGTGAACACAAGGTGATTGGATTTTTGGTTGTTGTTGTGGTTGTTCGTGTTGTTGGTGTCGGGTGGCGAACTCGGACGAACTGCCATGGCAGTTCGTCTGAGCTCGAGGAAGGCAGGGGAGTAGTCTCCCATGCATAGGCGACCCACCTAGGGTTGGGGATGGAAGCCCGACCCCAGCGACGAGAAATAAATTTTTTTGAAAAAAACAGAGCCGAACATCGCAGACCTACCAGCATATTCATCCAAGTAAATAGGTCGTGCGACCAGCATACAATTAATATCCGAGAGCTCATACCTATATAACTGTTAGGTATATACAACAGCTCAACTTGTAAGTAGAGTATGTATGCAATACCCTAGATACATCAGTCACATTTGAATATTTTAAGATCTCTTTTATATGTTTATTTTAAATTCTCGTGCATCCACAATCATATTTAACAAATAAATATAATTGGTCGACCAATGGATAAAACTTAAGCAAATGAGACACTTCGATGATCTTCCTTTTCAACTTATATCTTTCCATTTTAAATCAATTGTGTAAAGTATCCACTAATGAGTGAATACACTAATCACACAAAGAAGAACAGCATGAACAACAATCAAAAGAGAGAAAAACGAAATTGTATTGAATGAATAAAATGATTACAAGGAATGTCATATATATAGACATTCTTACAAACAACCTAACTGATATAACAACCTTACAACAACCTCCTAACTGTCCTAACTAATTTACAACGACTTTACAACAACTTCACAACTGTCATAACCTCCTAACTCGTCCTAACTAATTAACGAGACTTCTTGAACTTAATAAACATCTGTTACAACTGATCAAAACTCCCCTGTCTCATTAACATGAGCTGAGTGAAATGTGCCACTGTGATCAAACTCCCCTGTCTCGTTAACATGAGATGTACCACTGTGAACTCGAGCTGAAGAACCTATAGTACTGTGATCTCTAACATGCCCCCTCAAACTGAACCTAGGAGAACAAACTAGATTCAGTTTGGATGAAAGAAAATGAAAACGAGGAGTAAACAAAACCTTGGTGAACAAATCAGCTGATTGATGATCAGTTGGTATATAACGAAGCTCAACAAGACCAGCAGCAAGTTTTTCCCTTAAGAAATGAACATCAATCTCAATGTGTTTAGTTCTAGCATGAAAAACAGGATTCAAAGCCAATGCCCGAGCACTAGTATTGTCACACCAAAGGATAGGCTTGGTAGAACAATGAAAACCAAGTTCACGAAGTAGAGATGATGTCCATAAAATATCAGTAACACCCAAAGCCAATGCACGATATTCACCTCGATTAGATCGTGCTACAACTGATTGCTTCTTAGAATACCAAGTAATAAGATTGCCACCAAGAAGAACACAAACTCCACTTGTAGAACGTCGATCATCAACATCACCAGCCCAATCAGAATCAGTAAAAACTTCAATTGACAAAGAAGAAGCAGAACGAAAAACAATGCCAGTTGCAAGAGAAGATTTCAAAAATCTAAGAACTCGTTTGACAGCAGCCCAATGAAGATCAGTAGGATGTTGTTGAAACTGACTAAGTTTATTAACTATGAAACTTAGATCAGGACGAGTGTAAGTAAGATACTGCAGAGCACCCAATGTATTCCTATATAATGTAGGATCAGAGAAAGGAATGCCTTCAGTAGCACTGAGTTTAACTCCAACAGAATAAGGTGAAGACATTGGTTTAGAATCCAACAAGTTAGTTCTCTTGAGAAGATCAAGAATGTACTTATGTTGAGACAAATATAATCCAGTAGAGTCTCTGTGAACTTCAAAACCAAGAAAGAAATCCACATCGCCCAATGATTTGAGAGAAAATTTGGAATTCAACCATGTAATAAGTTGCTGGATTAGTAACGGATTGGAACCAGTAATGAGAATATCATCAACGTATACTAGAAGCATGAGAACAAAAGATTCAAATTTTGAAAAAAGAAGCTAACATCAGCTGAACTATTAGTAAATCCCCAATCGAGCAAAGTTGTTTTCAGCTTAGAAAACCATGCTCGAGGAGCCTGCTTGAGACCATATAAAGCTTTGTTTAGTTTACAAACATAATGTGGATATTATTTGCTAACAAAGCCTTCAGGTTGACTCATGAATACTTCTTCATCAAGATCACCATTAAGAAAAGCATTATTCACATCAATCTGCTTGATAGGCCACTGATAAGTAACAACAAGAGTAAACATAATACGAAGAGAGGAAGGTTTAATGACAGGAGAAAAAGTATCTCCAAAATCTAGTCCAGGTATCTGATGAAACCCCTTAGCAACCAATCTTGCCTTATATCTCTGAATAGCACCAGTAGGTGTAGTTTTAACTCGAAAAACCCACTTACAACCAACAATACTCATATCAGATGATGGAGGAACCAATGTCCAAGTATTGTTATTGTCCAATGCCTTTAACTCATCAGTCATAGTTGAATACCACTTTGGATCAGTAAGAGCAACTTTAACAGATGTAGGTTCATTTAGAGAATGTATCAAGGCATATGGAGAAGTAACAACTAGTGCCTTTGATTTAGAAACACCAGTTTTACTTCTAGTTAGCATATGGTGAGTGTTAATATTAGTTCTGGTAATAGAAAGCCGTGGAGCGGTAGGTAATTCAGTAGGAACAAAAGATAAAAGAGGATCAGTAGGAGCTGAGGAAACAACAGGAGTAGAGGCTGGTGGTAGACTAGAAAGTAGAGAATTTGAAGTGTCTAATGAAGAAGAATGTGAAACAGAATGTTGTGAAGATGAAGAAACATGACAATATTGCATAACAGATAAAGGAAGACTAGAATAAGAAGAGGATGAAGTTCGATTAGACGAAAAAATGCTAGAGTAAGGAAAGTCTTCTTTATTGAATATAACATCTCGCGAGATATAAATCTTGCCATTTGAATGTAAGCACTTGTAACCATGATGCCTAGGACTGTAACCAATAAAGACACATTTAGAAGATCGAAAATTGAACTTATGATGAGAGTAGGCGGTAAGATTTGGATAACAAGCACAACCAAAAGATTTGAAGTAAGAATAATCAGGTAGTTTACAAAAACATACCTCATATGGAGACTTAAAACCAAGAACAACAAGATGGTAAGCTATTAATAAGAAAAATAGCGTTTATAAATGCCTCTTCCCGAATGAAAAGGGCAGTTTTGAATGAGCAAGAAGAGTAAGTCCCATCTCAACAATAGATCTATGTTTTCTTTCAGGAACTCCATTTTGTTGATGTGTATATGGACAAGAGTAACGATGAATAATACCCAGATGCATTGCAAAATTTCTCAATTGGTTTATATTCAAGGCCCATATCGATTGAAATTTTTTAACTTAGAGTTAAGTTGTAATTCACTGTTTGATAAAATGTAGAAAAGCGAATATATGCATCTGATTTTAAATTGAGAGGATAGAACCATGTAAAACGACTAAAGGCATCAACAAAAACTATGTAATACCTTGAACCTTGAGATGACAAAGAATGGAGAAGGACCCCAAAGATCGAGTAAACCAACTCAAGTGGTTTAGTAGCGGTTATATTGCAAGACGAAAAGGAAGTTTGTGCATCTTTGCTATTTTACAAGAGTTACAAAAGGATATGCAAGATTTATTTATAGTATTGTCTAATAAAGATAAAACTTTGTGTAACACCAACTAGATGGATGTCCTAGTCGGCATGCCATACATCGATAGTAACGAACTCACAAGTGAAGTAGTACAAGACTTAGATGAATAAGCGAGGTGAAACAGAAAAACAGAATCGGATGGAAAAAAACCACCTCACGGAAGACAATATAAGCCATTATGAAGCACTCCTTGAAGCAATGTTGTCTTCAAATTCTTGTCCTTAACAGAGAAAGAAGAAGGAGTAAATTCAGTAATGACATTATTATCACAAGTAAGCTTTGAAACACTTATAAGATTCTTGGCTATTTTTGGAACAAGAAGAAAATCATTTAGTTGAAGAGAAGGAAGAGAAGGAACTGAATTTGAATGAATCACAGCATTACCAGTATGAGAAATATTTAACAACTCACCATTACCAACAATAACTAACTGATTACCTTTGTATTCAGTTTTATTGTGTAGAGCTGATCCATCATATGTCATGTGACTAGAAGCTCCACTGTCCATGTACCGGTTTGGATCAACAACATTCTCAGGAGTCACCATCATGCCTTGAAAATGATTGATCATTGCTTGAGGTGCTGGTTGTTGATGGATCATTTGTTGGTTGATCATTGCTTGAGCATTCTGAGGCATTTGATAGTGAGACTGTGTAACAGGACGTCTAGTTTGAGCAAAATTCTAGCCTTGAGGACCAAAAAATGATTGATCAAATCTGTGATAACATTGAAGAGCCATATGTCCATGTTTATAGCACAACTGACAAAAACCTTTCCTCTATTTCCAGTCCTTCCTCCACGATTCTTGAAACCACCTCGAAAACCATTGTTAGATCTGTTTTGAAAATGTATAGAACTGCCTTTCATACCTTGTGACTTCTTGTCACTCATCACAACAAAATTTCTTTGAGAAATTGTTCATATCAGTTTGTGAACCTTGATTTAAGTCTTCTATTCTCTGCTCATGCATCATCAACATGTATTGTGCATCTTGTAATGACATATTTGCTTTTTGAGAAGCAACTAACACAACAACAGGATCAAATTCATGACCAAAACCACTTAATATTGATTGAATCATATCAGATTCAGTAATCACTTGATTTATTGACCTCAATTCAGCAGCTATTGTTTTAACTTTAAGAACAAACTCTGAAATTGAAGATGAACTTTTCTTGATATTGTTCATCTTCTTTTTGAGTTGAAGAACTCGTGCCATAGATGACTGAGCAAACAAACTTTCCAATGTTTTCCAAATCTCAGAAGAGGACTCACATTCTGTGACATGTCCAATAACATCTTTGCTAATGTTTGAAAACAACCAAACCATAAGCAGATTGTCACACCTACTTAGAACTTCATATGTTATAGATGAGTATGTTGTAACTGAAGCTCTTTTGTTTTCAATGAAAAACTCCAATCCTAGAGCTCTAATGGCAGCTTTAACTTGCACTTTCCAATATATATAGTTACCTTCATCAAGCTTCATCGGTAAGTTGAAATTGAGAGATTTGGCTATGGCTGTAACATCAGCAAAGGTGCTTAGACTGCCAGAGTCTCCTTCAGATGAGCTTCCTTCCGCCATTGTAGGTCGATCCAGCTTTGATACCATGTAAAGTAACCACTAACGAGTGAATACACTAATCACACAAAGAAGAACAACAAGAACAACAATCAAAAGAGAGAAAAACGAAATTGTATTGAATGAATAAAATGATTACAAGGAATGTCATATATATAGACATTCTTACAAACAACCTAACTTATATAACAACCTTAAAACAACCTCCTAACTTTCCTAACTAATTTACAACAGCTTTACAACAACTTCACAACTGTCATAACCTCCTAACTGTCCTAACTAATTAACAGACTTACTGAACTTAATAAACATCTGTTACAACTGATCAAAACTCCCCTGTCTCATTAACATGAGCTGAGTGAACTGTGCCACTGTGATCAAACTCCCCTGTCTCGTTAACATGAGATGTACCACTGTGAACTCGAGCTGAAGAACCTATAGTACTGTGATCTCTAACAAACTGTTCTCTGAATATGCACCGTTAGATCGAATGATTCTTAATCATTGGTGACATTTCAAGATAACTAACATTGAGATAAAATTTCAAGATTAGTCAAAAAGTAATGAGGGTACTTAATTGAGATTCCTTAATCTCTAAGGCTCACACAACTTAGAAGTAGAGATCAAAAACTTATGTTACCTTTATTGGTCGCAAAATGCACATGTGGTATGAAACACATGCTACAATATTATTCACCTTTTGCTATGGAGCGTATGTCAAACTAATATTGTACAAGTGATAGTTCAGATATACTCAATATCTAACTTGAGTCCACAAGTCTACTTTAAATTCTCAAATTATAATCACAAGACTCCCACCTGGCATATAAAGACAGTTAAGGTAAACTTGTGGGAGGTTTTACCTTTCGATCACAATTTAATTTAATGACCTCATCTTGATTCACTATCAAGGCAGTTTTCCATTTTAAGCTCGAGCTTTCCAAATTTATATCACAAAAGCTTAAAACCAATCTCATTTCTATGCACTACTAAGTCATAGAAGCGATTGCCTGTGTGAGAAGGCCAATCTACTGTCCGACATACCTTTACTTTTATGTACATAACATAGATGTGTGTGTATGCATGATAAGACAAAGTACAAAACTTTGATACGCATTAATATACAATAAATAGTATATTACAAACATAAAGGAAGAATAATAACAAATTTTTTTTCATCAAGTACAATACATACATGCTAAACTCTACGCAATCCTAGAGATTTCATATGACCATTGAATACATCTCTAGGTATAGGTTTTATAAAAGGATCAGCAATCATCTTCCGCGTAGATATGTACTGCACTTTCACTTCCTTTTGTGCAATAAAGTCTCTGACAAAATTATATTTGGTATCGATGTGTTTGATCTTCGAGTGGTACTTGGGATCTCTTGTGAACGCAATTGCAGCCTGACTATCGCAATTCACCAAAACTGGACTTGATGCATCTTTGTCAAAACCCAAGTGACTCAAGAATCTCTTAAGCCAAATCGTTTCTTGCACTGCTGCTGAACATGCTACAAATTCAGCTTCCATTGTTGACAAGGCTATACATGATTGTTTCTTACTACTCCATGAAATCACTCCATTGTTCAGTAAGAAAACATAACTTGAGGTAGATTTCCTTTCATCTAAATCTCCTCCCTAATCAGCATCTGTATAACCAACTAAATGCAAATTATTGCCTTGATAACACAATGAATAATCAACAGTGCCTTTGAGATACGTAAGTATCCTTTTGACAGCTCTCCAATGGGTCTGTCCTAGGTTTGCTTGATATCTACTTACCATGCCAACATCAAAGCAAATATCAGGTCTTATACACATCATTGCATACATGAGACTTCCAACAACACTAGTGTAAGGAATTTTTGCCATTTGTTCTCTTTCATGCATAGTCTTAAGACACATTCTTTGATTTAGACCTTGGTCTTTTGTAATAAGAGTATGAATGGGTTTGCAATCTTGCGTATGGAATCTCTCAAGAATCTTTTTGATGTATGGCTCTTGCGAAAGAGCTAGCATCTTCTTTGATCGATCCCTTTTAATTTTTACGCCAAGTATATATGCTGCTTCACCCATGTCCTTCATCTCAAAATTGAAGGACAACCATTGCTTAATGGTTATTAAGTACACCTCATTATTTCCAGCCAATAGTATGTCATCCACATTAAGTGAAAGAATCACAAATTTACTATTAGATCTTTTGACATACACACAATGGTTTTCATCAATCATCGCAAAATCATAAGAAATAATTGCTTGATGAAATCTTATGTACCACTGCCTGGAAGATTGTTTAAGACCATAATTAGATCTTAATAGTCTGCATACTTCGTGCTCTTGACCTTCAACTATAAAACCTATAGGTTATTCAATATAGATTTCCTCTTCCAGATCTCTATTTAGAAATGCAGTTTTTACATCCATTTGATGTAACTCCAAATCTAAATTTGCAACTATGGCTAGAATTAACCTTATAGAGGCAAATCTCACAACTGGGGAAAACGTTTCTTCATAATCAATTCCTTTTTGTTATGTATACCCCTTGGCTACAAGTCGTGCCTTGTACCTTTCAATAGAACCATTAGTCTTTCGTTCAATTTTGAGAACCCATTTGTTCCCAATAGCTTTATGTCCTTCAGGGAGATCAACCAATTCCCAAACATTGTTTAATCTCATGGACTTCATTTCCTCTTCCATTGCGGTTTTTCATTTCTCTTTTGCAGGACAAGTAAATGCCTCTTGAATATTTTTAGGCTCATCCCCATCTTGAGGTGCAACCATATAAACCTCATTTTCAATAGTAAGATGGTGTTTGGGGATATTGCCACGATTGCTATGCCTTATTTGTGATTCAGTTGAAACAGATTCAACATCTTTTGTCTTGCTCCCACTTCGATGAGATATTATTGGCATTTGTTCAGACACATGAACCAAATGATTCATCAAAGTAGAATCATCTTGATCTTGCATTTCATAGAGAGATAAAGAATGATTTATCTCACCCTTTGTTGGAAAATCATTTTCCATAAAAGTAGAATCCCGAGACTCAAATTCAGTTATACTCCCACTCGAATGTTCACCAATGAACATATAACCTTTTGAATGTTCCGAGTATCTTATAAATATACTTTTTTTCCTCTTGGACCTAATTTTCCATGTTGATGATGTAAATCATTAACATAGGCACCACAACCCCAAGGTCTTAGATTTTATAAATCTGGTTTTCTATTGGTCCATAACTCAAAAGGAGTGGATGAAACTGATTTGGAGGGTACTCGATTGAGAATATAGTGGCAGTTGACAAAGCATCACCTCAAAAGGTGATTGGTAAATTGGCTTGGGCCATCATAGACCTAACCATTTCAAGAAAAGTTATATTTCTTCTTTCAGCCGCTCCATTTTGTTGTGGAGTGTATGGAATAGTTAACTGCCTATTTATTCCCTTTTCATCACATAATTGTTTGAACTGATTTGAAAAATATTCACGTCCTCGGTCCATTCTCAACATTTTTATTTTTCTATCTAATTGATTCTCAACAAGATTAATGTATTTCTTGAAGCACTCTAAAGCTTCAGATTTATGAGAAATTAAATAAACATAACCGAAACGTGTGAAGTCATCAATAAAAGTGATGAAATAAACACCTCCATGTCGGGATCTCACATTCATCGGACCACAAATATCTAAATGAATCAATTGCAATGGAAATTCAACTCTCATTCCTTTGCCAAATGGTTTTCTTGCCATTTTTCCCGCTAGACAATTTTCACATATTGGTAAATTAACATTTTCGAAGTGCCCCAATAGGCCCTCTCTTGCTAATCTATCCATTCTTTATTGACATATATAGCCAAGTCTAGCATGGCAAACATTCACATCAACATTTGAATCAATAAAAGATATAACAAGGGAAAAACAAGCACGATACATATTGCTCTTCGAAACATAGTCAATATCCAATACAATAAAACCATCGGAAACATAGCCACAACCATAATAAGTTTGTTCTAGATACAAATTCACATTAGTACCATAGAAGTTCATAACAAATCCACACTGTAGAAGAACAATAACAGAAACTAAATTTCGCCAAATCTCTGGAGCATATAACACATAATATAGGATAAGAGGTCGTCCACCACGCATGCTAAACTTGCAGGTGCCAATCCCTTTTACTTTAACACGTGAGTTGTTTCCTACGTATATCCATTTTGCTCCACAAGGAATTCGATGAAACTCCACAAACACATCACGGTCATTAGCTACATGGTATGTTGCTCTTGAGTCTACATTCCACAAAGGATGAGATTCAGTCAAATAAACTGAACTAGAAACAAAAATTGCACTTTTAAAAACATTATTTGTAGAAAATTCATCAAGGGTTTGTATTTTCTTTGGCTCGTTGCACTCACGAGCAAAGTGACCACTTTTTTCACAGTTGTAGCACTTGAGTTTAGCCTTGTTTTTCTTCTGATGAGCCATAGGAGCTTTACCCTTTCCATGATGATCATATTTTGCACAATGATGATCACATTTAGCTCTCTTTGGTCCTCGCCCTTTGTAGCCACCACGAGGCTTGCGTTTATAGCCACTATGACCCTTTTTTATTAGTTGAGCTAGCGATATACACATCAGTATTAGGCCTTGAAGCCTCAATGCGGTCTTCCTCAAGTTCTAAATGACACCGAACATCATTAAAGGTCTTGATGTTCTCATTATGGGTTAAATTAACCTTCATATGGTCCCAGTTGTCAGGTAAGGATCGTACAACAGTCTGAACCTGTTATTCATCAGTCAGAATGTGCCCAGCCTCCCTTAACTCACTAATCTTTTTTGATATTTCCTTTAAGTACTGCCTCATGTTATGGTTAGAGAGTTTCTTGTATGTGTCAAACTTAAAAGTGAGTTGTCGAAGCTTGGTGATAGAGGCTCCACCAAACTTCTTCTTCAAGGCCTCCCATATTAGTTTGACAACATCATAACTTTTGAACTCTCACGTTATATCATTTTCCATGCTACTAAGAAATGTAATTCGAGCCGTTGAGTTTTTCTTTTTCCAGGCCTCAAATGCCTTACGGCCCCTTCTATGTTGGACTGTATTGCCATCTTCAGGCTCGGTCAGGATATTGTTAAGAACTTCAAGAGCCTCTTGCTCTTCCAAGACATATTGGAATTTCAAACTTCAGATTTCATAACTGTCCCCATTCAATTTTTCTCCCTTATTGAGCTCAGCAACAATGTTCTTGCTAGCACTTTTCATTTTCACAAAGAAACATGTATCTGAATAAAGACGTATATGCGTATATCGATTAATGCCTAGCATACCACACTTAGTTATTTTGTCACAAGTCAAATAGATAATTTTTAATTATTCACATAGTATAGAGTTAAAAGTGCACAAATTAAGTGTCACAATCATCATCTATATTTATGTGTGTAATTATTATTAGTCCAATGAATTGTACAAAATTTCATCATATCATTTTCCCACAAACATATAAATGCTTTATGTATGCAATCATGTAAACATGTCATAAGCATTTAAAAAAAATTTACTCTGTTATGCATATGCATGCAATTAATACTCAACAATGTCGTCATCAACTAATTGCATGCATTCTTAAAACCAAAATTGTAAGCCCCTTTTTTGTTAAAAAATTATGGCCTATGCATGTATATAATAAATTATTAATACATGTTTGCATGCCTAACAAACCGTACATATTTCTAATTTAAAAAGATAATAAAATAATATTCACTGTTTAAATCATGGCATATATGCATTGTTTTAATATATATATATATATATATATATATATATAATATTTGATCATATTTAACACAGAAGATCGAGTCCTCTCAAATTCCACCACCTCCTTCCTTAAAAGGGTTAGGCACGGGATTTGATGATGGGGTGATGTGATTGGGTGACATACTTTGATACATACATTTGCATACGGACAGAATCCTATACCATAATAAATTAACAAAGTTCCTTTTTATCTAATTTCATGTTTATCTAACATCAATTTTCACATGTGTTAAAAAAAATTAACCGATGCATGATACAAAGTTCAAAAACAATTTTTTTTATTTACACCTAACCAATCTTTAGATCAATGATAAGTATAAATCCTAATATAAGTATATGCCCAAATAGCCACAGTAATTTGATCCGTAATAAAATCAAGTTCTGATATTATACGAAACAAAAAAAACGACAATCAAAGTTTTTACTTGGATCAATTCATGGCATCACATCCACTAAAAATTAAATCGCTATGATAACATACAAGGAACAAGTAAATCATGCTCTGATACCAATGTCGAAACCTAATGATCAAATAAGAAAACACATACCCGAAGCGGAAGCAAAAGATGGCCTTTACTTGTTCACTGGTCACGGGCAAAACCACAAAGAGAGAAAATGCCCAATAATCACAGACTAAATACTCTTGTAGAGATTAGAGAGAAAAACATGAAAGTTTTTTTTTCTTTTTTCTTTTTTTTGTGCGCGAGTTTCTAGTTAGGAGATTAACTCAAAATCTACTTATTTATCTCTAATATAGATAACTACTAAGTAGTTATTTAATAAGTTATAAAAACTACCCAAACCACTTTTATGTGTGTACGTGTATTCCAACAGTTTTCAATTACATATTCCTAATTCTAATCTTTTTTTTTTCTTGTCACAATAATCCCATTCATCTAAAAGCATTACTTTTATACACCTACATTCGTGATGGGGAGAACATGAAATATTAGACAAACCAGTGCAAAAGTAATCTTCGAAAGCAATCTCGCAACTTTAATACAAAATTGATCAAGAGATTATAATTGATAAGTTTTAAAAAATTCTATTAGTGCGGAATTTGTTTCAGGGCTTCACTATAATATAGTATCTATTCTCCTCTCTATAATTAATTAACTTATACTTTTGTGTTAGCACTAACCAAAGAAGTAATATCTATAGGTACAATGTCCATTTTGTCCATGGTGTATAGATATAGGGAGTGACTATTAGCCCCTCGCTACACTATATCAGCCCCCATTTAATTTAATACATTTTAAATTAAAATGTCTTTAAGTGAAATTAAATAAACAACTTACTCTAAACTATTAACTCATTTCCTTTTTTTTTTTTTTTCTTATACTTTTCATTATCTACATCCCTCCTCAACTTCACTTTTTCTCTCTACATCCTTCCCTAAATGGAACTTTAAAATCATCCTCAACTCTTATCTCACTCACTACACTCAGCTTATTCCTTCTACTTAAATTTTACTTTTTATACCCCACCCCAAATTTCACCATAAACTTATCATATTTTCTCTTTAATTTTACTTTTTAATGTCTACACCCCTCTCATCTCTTTGTCCATACACTCAACAACTTACCACCAAGTGTCACATCTTAATTATAGTATTTGGTTGAGAATTGATTCACATTCTTGAATGTTTAGAACATTTATTTGTGTTGAATCATAGTTTTTAAAGATTAAGGAATCAATCTTTGAATGCAACGTATGGCAAATTGAGTTCACTTATAACATAAAGCAAATTGGGGAGAAAAAGATGAAGTGCAACAAGGGGTTGAAGGTTGAGAATCACAAAGATGAAAAGATAATTTTGTTTGGGGAGTGAGGGGGCAAATATAAGCTAAGGGAAGTTCACTAATAATGAAGGGGTGCTTAAAACATAAACTTACTTATTTAAAGTTATAAATAACATTAAATTAAATGAAATACTGATATAAGATATAGAGTTGCTAATAGTAACTCTCTCGATATATTGGGGATTGAATTCCTTTTGAGCCTTAAGAGTGCACACAATGCGTATATGAATACTTGCGTCCTAATGGTGACGCGGGCTCTCCAATCATCTTGTAGGGATTTGCACTTACTTATGTTGAGTTGCTACTTGTTAAAGTTTTGAGTCGTCTTTTCTCGTTAAAAATTAGAGTCAGGTTAGGTTCACCCCGCATAATAATCAGTGCTATGTGCACCCCACATAATGATTAGGGTACCTAATAAAAATTTTGTAAAAAATGGTTTTGAGAGGAAATGTCAAAAATGCCCTCTCAAATCCAACAATTCACTCGCGATCGAAAAGTTTCTCCTTCCTACCACCCCACCTTCAATCCTCCAATTTTTTCACAACTGCAATTGATCCCTAGCTATGCACATACGTGGATTTAATGAAGTCAGTTGACCGATTTTGGAGGAGACAATAATATCGGTTTGTGTTGTAGGGTTTGTTAGAGTCAATATCTTTGCATCACTATTAATGTATAATGGGAGAAGAAAATGAGTGAGAGGCGAACGTAGAACAAGATAAAGTTTTTTTCTTGATTTTTAATATTTTTTTTCTTTTTCAAACTGTGCAGGGGACGCGAAGTGATCGACCACACATGACTGAGACACTACATAAGGTCTCGGTTGTATCTTGCCTACGCTCTTGCATGAGATTCGCACTAAAGCAATCGAAACCATATGTATGTACTCTGTGGTACTAGTCACGGTCGTTGGGTACCGAGACTTGAGGAATAGTCTCATACATGTGCAACCGAGACAGTCATGTTGTTTCTTGAACTTATGGGATCGAGACGGTCGGGGTGCGTTGAGAAATAAATGGGGTGCCCTAATCAGGCGAGGTGTTCATTTTTTAGCAAAGAGGCAATTTGGAAAACTTGACGGGGTGCCCTAAGAAATTGATTGGTTGCCCTGATCATCGTGGTGCCCTGAGAAATAGTCAGGGTGCACATAGCAGCACTAAAAAATTATGTTTCCCAGTGATGTATATCTTACATTCCTCTTGTGTATTGTTATGTTTTAAATAGTTTTATTTATTTTTTTGGAAGAATGTTATGTTTTAAATGGTTATTAAGAGAAGAGTCATTAATCATGATCAGTATTACAACACAACAGTTGCAGTGCTTTTAAGCCAACTCTACTTCACCTGCTTGTTCTTCTGAATATTTAAAATTATTAGCGAATTTTTAAAGTAATTAATTGATCCTTTTTATTGACGTGTGAGCCATTAATGATTGACGATTTTTATTTTATTTCAAAATATATTAACTCTATAATAAATTAACCAAGATAAAATGTGCGTATAAGACCAAGTAATCTCTTAAGATAATCTTAAATTCTAGTTATAAATCATTCCACACATTTTTATGTGATCACTGATACACTGCTAAATTCCTTGTAAACAACATATATACTATGCAGTGATGAATGTCTATCCATAGTCATCTCTCTCATATGTCAAGTCTAAAAAATTCCAAGCCATTGTCTATAAAATTTAATTGATCAAAATAGGAATAAAAAATATTTGCGGAAGCATACCTTTGTTCTATTTTATTTATGTGGAACTCCAATCTTTTCTGGAGCCTTAAAGTTTGGAAAACACTTCTAGAGAACTCTCGACACCACACAAAAATGTCAAAAGCCTTATTATCAAATCACGTTTTAAGGGATTTTATTATCCTATCATTCTTGGGACTTCCCAAGAGATCAGAATGGTTGCGATATGAGATATTGTTAGTTATCAAAACATTGTCCATTTTACACGTATGTAAAGTGTGGCCTAACATCTCCCACTCGTACATCATGTGTAGACTTTCTTGTTGAGTCGGATCGATCACAGATATGGGCAACCCGTGTTTTAATGATATAGATTTCTCCCACTCGCACATCATGTGTGAAAAAAAACATTCAGTTTTTAATTGACAGTGTTTCGTTGTAACTAATGGGTCATGCGACCGTGAGATAACCTACAAGGAGGAGCTATACACTAGTAATTCAATTAAAGTCAGCATAAAAGCATCTCGCCTATTTAATATATATGTATATATCTCACTTTTCCCCAGATCCATATAGTTATGTTTGTTCAAAATATTCTTTAATCCCTTTAAGAGCAATATTTGAACCTCAAATTCATAGCATTATATTCTAGCTTATATTGCCATTCAGATTATGTAACACCAGTGTCGCGACATAGAATATAAAATGAAATGACATGATTCCATATGATCTTCCTTTGCCCTCCCGCTACTAATTAGTTTAGAATCAGCTGTTTTCCTAATGTAGCACCTTTATATCGAATCACACTTGACCATAGGTAACTCATCAAAGTAGCAAGCACCAATTCCTTACTTTATAGTGTAGTTAAAAGTCATAAAGGCAATTAAGGAAGTCTCAACGCTAGAAAAACTTCTTTCAATTAGATTCACACGATGAAGATCCCCAGAGTAACTATCTACTTACTTATAAGTGGTCGCAAAACACATGTAATTCTTTACATGTCATAGTGGAGCAACTCTTAATAAGAATGTATCTAATTCTCTAAATACACTATGCAAATCTTAGTTTAGTCACTCCTAAAATGCCTAACCTAAAATCTACGGAGCTCGCCATAATTAAGCGCCAATAACCAGATCTCGCATCTGGTTTTTATTCAGAAGCTTAATAGATAATAAGAGATCTATTATAGTCTTGCATAAATGACCTTATCTTGACTCCAATCAAGGCGACATTTATCAAATAAAACTTAATTTCTTTTTTTTGCTCACTTTACTAGTGCCAAAGGCAATTGCTTTTGTGAGAAAGCCAATCAGTGCCTGTTGCATATGTTTAGTCAATAATGACTTATATCAAAGCAAAAAATAACAAATTTCAATAAAGCTTATTTATTTAATTGAAATAAGAAATTATAACAAACAATTTACCATCAACACGATCTCAATAATTTTACATGAATTAAAATAAATTCCTAGCGATAAATTTCGTCATTGGATCTGCAGTCATCATTTCCATAAAAATGTGTTGTATTAAAACTTCTTTTCTTGCTATGATGTTTGTTACAAAGTTATACTTTGTGTCAATATGTTTTATCTTTCCATGATACTTTAGATCTTTCCTATATGCAATAGAGGCTTAACTATCACTTAATATAGTCACTGGTTTCGATACATTTTTTATGACTTGCAAGCGCATAATGAAATGTCTAAGTCATGTTGCCTCTTGAGCCGAAGCAACGCGAGCGATAAATTATGCCTCCTGGTTGACAAAGAAATGCATTTTTATTTTTTACTACTCCAAGATTGCACCATTATTCAATAGGAAAACATATCCTGAAGTTGATTTGCATTCATCTAGATCACCGCTTCAATGGACGTCATAGTACCTAAGTAACTGCAGATCATTACTTTGGTAACACAAACAAAAATCCATAGTGTCTTTTAAATACTTCAAGATCCTTTTCACTGCATTTCAATGAGCTTGACCATGATTTAATTGATATCTACTAACTAAACCAATGACGTAGCATATATCAGGACGTGTACACATTGATCATTGCATATATTAAACTTTTAAGAATATTCTTAATATATTGTTCTTGCGATAAAGCGAGAATTCTTTTAGAACAATCACTATGTATAATCACACCTAATACGAAGTTTCCTTCATCCATGTCCTTCATATTAAAATTAGAGGACAACCATACTTTAATGGCGATAACATAATCAATGTTATTTCCACCTAAAACTATATTGTCCACATATAAGGATAATATCACAAACCATTGATCTGAATGCTTGATATATACACAATGATCTTCATCATTCATATTAAATCCAAAAGAAGTTATGACAAGATGAAATATTAAATTTCATTGCCTTAAATATTGTTTAAGACCATATATTGACTTTTTGAGCTTGCACACATTGCGTTCTTGTCCTTTTACAACAAAATACATTAGTTGTTGCATATATATGTATTCATTCAATTCTCCATTTAGAAAAAGCAGTTTTTACATCCATTTGATGTAATTATAAATCTGTATGTGCAATAATTGCAAACAATAGACGGATAAGGCAAACCTTACAACTGGGACAAAGTTTCCACATAATCCATTCATTCTTATTGTGTAAATCCCTTAGCCACTAAACATGCTTTAAATCTTTCAATTGATTCATCTTGAGAACTCATTTGTTCCCAATTGATCTACATCCGGGAGGTAGCTCAACCAAGTCCCAAACATGGTAAGATTTCATCGACTCCATTTCTTCATCCATTGCTTTTAGTCATTATTCTTTCGCTAATGATGATAAAGCCTCATCAACATTACATGGCTCATTTTCATCATGCAAAGCAATCATAAAAGTCTAACCCTCAATTTTGAAATATCTTCAAGGTACACTTTTAAGGTTGCTTCTACGCAATTCTTTTGTATTTGAAGCATCTATTGGAATGACACTCCCACTGGAGTAAAGAATAGGAGCCAAATTTGGATTAGTCTCAACTACATTTAAATCTACTTATGGGACTACATTCTCTGAAGAATCATCAACTTCATAAAATGTGAGATCTCTTATTGCTTCATTTTTGCTAGGAAACTCATTTTCTAAAAATGTGGCACCTCTTTATTCGAATTCAATAAAATTACTATATGGTTGTTCGCCAATGAACATAAAACCTTTACAATGTTTAGAATATCTATCACTGTGATAGGTTTCGGCTAGCCAATGATAACCTCAATTTTAGCTAAATCCACCAAGATTCATTTTGTACAAACCACATCACCCAAAAACATCACCTCGTACAACCAAAACTTGCATTTGCTAAACTCGGCATATAGTTTATGGTTTCTCTAAATTTTAAAGACTAATTCTAAGATTCTTTCTCTCCTAAAATCAAGAGAACTCGAAAATAACAAATACGAAATCTTATATCATTTTATGGTTTCAACCTATATTTATTTGTGTAGATAAATTCACTTAATAAACCTATTCATAATACAACTATTGTATTTAGGCATTTTAAGCAAATTACACATATGCCCGTATTAATAAGTTATCATATAACAAATAGTAAGGGTTTTTATGTCATAAATTTTATCATATAAAATTATAACTTTGGGCCAATTGAAATTGCGCAAAGCCACTCTTTGTGTGCGACCCAATAGGTTCATGTGACGTCGATAGTGAACCAAAGCCATTTACACAAGTCATATGCGATCTCTAGCAAGACATTATTACTACCCAAGTAACACGAATATCAAAATCGATACAACCTAATGAATAATATATATCATGTCTTTTCGTCTAGTGCTTTCGTTTGTTTAAACATCTAACAAACATTGATTATATCAATTCACATGGACTTGGCCATTATCAGTAGATCATATTGAGAGATTCACTAATATCTCTCTACATTAGATGAACAAATTTTATCTTTATTGCAAACCTTCACATATTATTCACATGACAACCAATCACAATCTTTATAATCGTTCGGTAGAAGACAAAGTTTGATTATTTCAAATTACCATGCTCCTAATATTGAAGTCTATGGTAATTCCAAGTTGAAGGACTAAATGATATACCTATCTAGAGTAACACCTATGACTTAATCCATTTGGTTTTCTGTTAGCGGGTCCGTTCAATACCATGTTTCCTAATAAGTACTTATGATTTGGATTCGTATCCCTACATGTATGATCATCACATGACTATCAATCAAGATTCACACTAGTCTTAGTTCATTATAGTTCCCTGTAAAATGACCAACTAGGGACATTTAGGATATTTCGACAGATACCCATGAATCTTATTATAAGGTAAACAGATAATCACTTATACTAAAATAGCAAACAAAAACCTATTTTTATTAACTAAAATTATAAGATAAAAAAAGTTTGTAGGTTGACATAGGGCACAAGCCCCAATATCTCCCACTTGCACAAAGGCCAATCATTAATGCATTTAACACCTAATGACCTAAAATGACCAACATGTTTCACTTGTGGAAGATCCTTCGTCAAAGGATCTGCAACATTTTCTTCTATAGGAAGTATAAAAGTCTTCACATTTCCCCTCTTAATGATTTCTTAAATGAGATGAAAATGACTAAGTATATGTTTCGATCGGTGGTGTGATCTTAGTTCCTTAGCATGTGCTATTGGGAACCACGTCAAGTTTAATGATGAACCTTTTGATCTGAACTACCTCCTTAGCTACATCAGACACTGCAATTTACTCATCTTGTGTTGTAAAATTGTCCACAATTTCTTGATTCAAACTTTTCTAGCTCACCATGCCTCCATTCAAAGTAAGCACATATCTAGACTACGATCTGAAGTCATCTATATCAATTTGAAAACTCGCATTTGTGTAACCATTCACAACAAACTCGGCTTTGAAACTTCAACAGACCAAAAAAACTTATTTAGTGCTTCTCAAGTACTTAAAAATGTTCTTTACTACTATACAGTGACTCTCATCGGGATCGGATTGGTATCTACTTGTTGAGCTCAAAGCATATGATACATCAGGTCGGGTGCATGACATGACATACATGATAGATCCAATAGCTGATGCATATGGAATCATATTCATGCGCTCTCACTCATCATTAGTCTTCGAACATTGAGTCTTGCCGAGCCTTATACTATGAGACATAGGCACGACGTCTTACATACTAAACCTATTTTGTACCTTATCTATATAAGCACTCTAACTTACGCCGATGAGCCTTTTAAATCTATTCATATAGATCTTAATCCTAAATATATAGGCTATATTTCCTAAGTTTTTCATTGTGAAACTCTTACCTAACCAACACTTGACACTCTTCAAGGTTGGGATGTCATTTCCAATGAGTAATATATCATCAACATACAATACCGTGAAAACAACTACACTCCCGCTGACCTTCTTGTATACACAAGGCTCAACTTCATTTTTAATGAAACTAAATTCCTTAATTGTTTCATCAAAATGAAGATTCCATGTCCGAGAAGCTTGCTTTAATTCATAAATAAATCTTTCAAGCTTGCAGACATTCCTATAATTCTCATGATAAACAAACCTTTTTGGTTGTATCATATGTAGTTCCTCAAGTAACGTTCCATTTAGAAAAGTTGTTTTACCATCCATTTACCATATCTCATAGTCATAATATGCGGCTATGGTAATTACAACATTAATGGATTAAGCATTGCTATGGGAGAAAAAAGTCTCATCATAATCAATACCTTGAGTCTGCATGAAACTTTCTGCTCCAAGCCGTGCTTTATAAGTATGCACATTGTCACCCATGTCAGTTTTCTTCTTGAAAACCCATTTAAATCTGATGGTCTTACCACCATCAAGTAAATCAACCTAGTTCTAAACTTTGTTATCACACATGGCCTACATCTAAAAATTCATGCCACTAAGCTATTTATTTTCCTCAGGGCTAGACCTAGCATCCTGATAAGTAGTAGGCTCATTTTGATCTATAAGTAACACCACACAACTATCAGTAATGTGAAATCCAAATCTCTGAGGATGATGTCTTCCTTAATAAACCTTTATGGGCCTTGTGATACCTGCGGTGGTTCAACTTGTTCAAGACTTTGTTGATCTCCCCTGGCGGTTGAGTGTTTATTTGTTGTTCTTGAACTTCTTTAAGATGTACTTTATTCCCATTATTGTCTTATTAAATAAACTCTTTTTCCATAAGGACACCATTTAGAGCACCAAAGACTTTGTATTTATTGGGTTTATAAAAGTAGTAGGCTCTAGTTTCGTTAGGATAACCAACAAATACACACTTAGTAGATTTGGAAGATAATTCTTTTAAGATTTTTTATCATACCAAAACTTCACAGTTGCAAATCTTATGGATGGAAAAACTTGTTCTTTTCCCAAACCATGTCTCATATGGTGTTTTATTGATCGCTATAGAAGAAAAAATGATTCAGAGTAAATGCATCAGTTTCTAAAGCATAACCCCAAAACGAAATAGGAAGATCTATATGACTCATCATAGATCGAATCATATCCAATAAAGTTTGATTTCTCCTCTCAGAAACACTATTCCATTAAGGAGTTGCCAAAGGAGTTAAATGTGAGATAATCTTACAATCTTTAAGATAATCATCAAACTCTTCGCTAAAATATTCACCAGCTCGATCTAATCGAAGTACTTTAATAGCTTCACCATGTCGATTTTGCATTACATTCTGTAATGTTCGAAGCATCTATAAAGATTCACCTTTATGTTTCATGAGATATACGTGACCATATCTGTTGATATCATCGTCTAAAGTAATAAAGTACTGATAACCACCTCTAGCCATTACGTTTATATGATTGCATACATCCGCATGTATTAGACCAAATAAATCACTTGCTCTTTCAATGTGTCCAGTAAAATGACTTTTTTCATCTTGCCTAGTAAATAAGATGCACATGTTTCATATGATCCAAAATCAAATGAATCTAAAAGTTCATCTTTATGGACTTTAGAAATGTGTTTCTCATTAATTTGGCCAAGATGACAATGACAAAGGTAAGTTTGATTCAAATCATTTTACTTAAACCTCTTTGTATTTACCTAAGAATAAGAGTATTTATGGACTTTTTCATGTTTAGAATATAAAACCATCACATGAATCAACATTCAAATATAAAACATCTTTACGAGAAATGGAACATTAATTATTTGCTACAATGAAATTAAAACCATCCAATTCCAAACATGAAACTGAATTGATGTTTCTCCTCAAGGCAAGGACATAATAACAATTATTTAAAACTAAAACAAGTCCACTAGATAAAATTAACTCACATCATACTACAGCCAGTGCATCAACCTTTGCTCTATTGCCAACTCATATGATGACTTCTCCTTTCTTTAAGTTTCTACTTCAAAGAAGACCTCGCGCATTCGTACAAATGTGAGATCCACATCTAGTATCTAATAACTAGAAATCACTAGCAAAAAAGTTGACTTCATTAACGTAAATACTAGAAGTAGCAATCGCCAGGTGCATGACTGAAATGAAAACTTCATTATTTTTTCCTTTCCTTCTTCGATGTAAAGTAGAAGTGGTCTTAAGCTTGACTTGTTCCACAGGCTTTATGACAATCACAATAGCCTTGGCAACTTTAGCGCCACCTTTGTGTTGAGGCATGTGCCTCAAGTCAATCCATTAACTGTCTTTATAAATACTTTTAGTTAATAAAATAGAGGATTTCATTTGCTGTTTATTATAATTAATTAGCATGTTTACAATACAATAAGATCTATGGGTATTAAGAGAAATATCATAAATGTCCATAGTCGATCATTATGGTGGGAACTATAATGAATTAAGACTAGTGTGAGTCTTGATTGATGATCATATGATGATTATTGTACAAGGATACGAATCAAGATCGAGTATTTGTTAGGGAACAAGGTACTGGATCGACCCGCTATGAGAACATCACGTGAATTAAGTCATAGTTGTTTCTCATGATAGGTATATTATTTCAGTCCTCTGACTTGAGATTACCAGAGACTTCAACATTAGGAACACAATTATTTGACACAATCAAACGCTGTCTTTAACCGGACGATTATAAAGGTTGTGATTGGTTACTGCGTGAGCAATGTGATGAAGTTGTGTATCAAGATAGAAATTGTCCCTCTCATATAAAGAGAGGAATCTAGTGGATCCCTCAATATGTTAGACTATTTAAAGGCCTAGTCTAAGTGAACTAATATTGATCAATGTCACTTGGATGTTTTCAGTCTACCTAGAGATCGAGACTAGTACGATCGAACATGTTGGATGCCAATGTCATGCCTTATGTTTGATTAAAAGGATATCGTGTGACAAAAGGATGTTATATACACTATTGATTAGGTTTTATCGATTTGATGTTGGTACAACTTGGGTAGTCACAATGTCTTGCTAGAGGCTGCTTATCACTTGTATACCAAAATGTGTTTTGATACACTGCCAATGTTGTATGAGCTTATTGGGTCGCACATTAAGAATAGTTTTGCGAGATTTTAAGATGGCTCAGAAAAACAAATCTTATATGATAAAACTCATGATAGAAATGTCCTCATGGTGTATTACACTTATACTTCTTTAAGTAGTGGTATATGTGTAATTTACTTAACCGTATATATACAAGGGTTGTATAAATAAACGCTTTAAGTTAAAACACACGTACGAAAGATTAAAGTCCGATACTCTATTTTCGTTTCAGAAACGAATTAGGGTTTTCTGGTACGCTCTAGATCATTTTGGAGTGAAACAAAAAGTTTGGTATTCTCTCGAAGCTAGCACTTCGAATCTCGGCCGCCGTTCGTGTGTGGACTGTTGGTAGAGGGCGTTCGTCTTTGGCAGCACCTTAGAGATCGATCAACCTTAAGAAAGGTATATTGCGACCAAGGTATGATTAAGTCTTCATGGTTTAAATGTTTTTAATGGAATTAGATTCGGATCCTGTTGGGGTTTTTGTCAAAATTATTTTTTAATTTCCGCTTCGTATGAACCCCAAAACCCAACAGTGGTATCAAAGCCTTCGTGTTTGATTCCATTAAATTCATTGCATGATTTCTTCTGATATATACATGATATATGATTGAAAACATGTTAATAGTTGATGTATATGTGATATACAAAAGTTTTCTGTGAGATTTATTATCATGTTTTGTGTATATGATACACATATTCGTGATTTAATTGAAATCAATTTTGTACTTAATTCGAATAATTTTAATGAATTGAGTTTCGTGTTCTGTGATCCATGACACCTTTAAGTATAATCTTTATTTTTCGTGTATTGATGCATGGATGAAATCTCTGTAATTTAGTATGCATATTTAGGTTTCATTGTTTTAAGTTTCTTAAATCGTATGTCTGAATATTAATTCGAAACTAATATGATTAGGTTCGATTGGGATAGTAGTTCATGATTCAATTACATGTTTGTGATTATTTGGATGATGACCGAAATTGCAAATAATTATTTTTCAAAATTATTTATTTATCTCGTTATATCTATTCTGTTATGAAATTTCTATTTGATACGAGATAGATAACAAATTATATTAGGAGATATTAGCAAAATCAGTTTCATTTTCCATATTGGATAGGAGATAAATATTGGGAATTTTGTTATTAGAGATATGGCTAGGATTCAAATATCTTAAGTCCTAATTGCATTAGGATAAGATGATTACTTAGATGTGTGCCCGGGTTAACTAAAAATGATTTAATTGACTTAATTTTTGATAAATTAAGGGGTTAATTTAGGATAATAAAATCAGCGAAAAACATGATTTTCTATAGCGAATTTTAATTTTCGGAATTGAAATTCGTCTCCTAAAAATAATAATAAAAAAGGGCGCGCCTCTCTGTACCCCAGATCCAAATTAATCGACCAGGTCAATGAGAACCACCGCCCATGACCGATCTATTGGGACTCATTGTCTAAACTAATCCTATCGCACGAAAATTCTTTTATTAGTGAGCAGTATAAAAAATTTCCAAATTGTTTAGTGATTGAACAAATCAATAAAATATATGATATTTCATTGTTTATATAAAATCACTAAAACCGAATAAAATCCCTCTATTAAATTTTAAGTCTCGTGTCCTCCATTTTGAAACAGTTGTCAAGGCCTCGATCACACTAATATAGTTTAAACCATAGCTGGGTATATTGTGTTATCTTGGTGAGACAAGTTGGGTAAGAGTTACCTAAATTTTTAAAATGGTCCGACTTAATAAAGCTAGCAAAATAGTTTCGAGCATTAGGCACATAATGAGATAAAAAACGTGGTAGACATAAGATGTCCCGTATCTCATTAAAGTATCTAAAATTACATAAGATGTAATTGGTAACTGTTACCTACCTAAATAATATAGTTATGTGTTTCATGCCATAGCTGTCATAGAATTAGGTGAAATATGGATTTTAGTCCCTTAAATAAACAATATGTTTTAGTAGGTTTGTTAATTTAGTGGGAGTCTATTCCTCTATACTAAAATAAAGTTTGCATAATCTTTGTTGTAGATCAATGTCCTTTTCTAGTAACAATAATCCCCTGTCACTGCGATCCATCCTTGAGAAGGATAAGCTATTTGGGACTAACTTTCTTGACTAGTTCAGAAACTTGTGAATCGTTCTCAAGCACGAATGCAAGTTGTATGTCCTGGATGCTCGAATCCCTAAGGACCCACCAGCCAATGCTACAAAAGCTGTGAAGGATGCGTATAATAAGCATGTTAACGATTCTACTGATGTTGCATGTATTATGCTGGCAACTATGGTTCTTGAACTTCAGAAGGACATGGAACTAATGGAAGCCTACAACATGGCCGTAACACTGAAGGAAATGTTCCAACAGTAAGTTAAACAAGAAAGGTTCGAGATAGTCAAGAACCTACATTCTTGCAAGATGACTGAGGGTGCGTAAGTTAGTCCTCATGTTCTGAAGATGAATGGCTATGTTGACCAGCTTGATAGACTCGGATTTCCCATTAGCCAATAGTTGGCTACGGATTTGATCCTTAATTCATTACCAGAGAGTTACTCACAATTTGTGATGAACTACAATATGAATAATATGAAGAAATCAATTTTAGAGTTGCATTTGATACTGAAAACTACTGAACAAAATATCAAGAAACCCTCTAGTAATGTGTTAATGGTCCAAAAGGGAAAGGGAATGAAAACGAAAGGCAAAGGCAAGGCTAAAGTTGCCAAGGCTGCTGCTGCACCTATCGCAAAGCCTGTGGAATAAGTCAATCCCCAACCTATTCATGCTTCAAAACACCTAAAAGAAAAGGAGGGAAATTGTCATTTCTGCCATGCACCTGGACATTGGTTCAAAAATTGCGAACTCTATCTGGAAGATCTAAAGAAGAAAAAGGGTAGTGTGACTACCACTATAGGTATTTATGTTATTGAAATTAATTTATCTACTAGTGATTCCTGGGTATTAGATACAAGATGTGGATCTCACATTTGTATAAATGTGCAGGGACTCATCAGAAGTAGAAAGTTGAAGAAAGGAGAAGTCACCCTCCGCGTAGGGAATGGAGCAAGAGTTGTTGCCCTAGCTGTTGGATCATATGACTTAGTCTTACCTAGTAGACTTGTTTTAGCTTTAAATAATTGTTTTTTTGTGCCTGCCTTGAGCATAAACATCATTTATGTTTCATGTTTGGATATGGTTGATTTTGATTTTATTATTGCGAATAATAAATGTTCCATTTCTCATGAAGGCATATTTTATGCAAATGCTGATTTGTGTGATGGTCTTTATATTCTAAGCATGAAAAGGTCTGCCGATACTCCAGTCTTTAACATAAATATAAAGAGATTCAAGTCAAATGATTTAAATCAAACCTATCTTTGGCATTGTCGTCTCGGGCACATAAAAGAGAAACGCATAACAAAGCTCCATAAAGATGGACTTCTAAATTCATTTGATTTAGAAACTTATGAAACGTGGGTATCTTATTTACGAGGCAAGATGATTAAAAGTCCCTTTACTGGACGCAATGAAAGGGCAAGTGATTTATTGGGTCTAATGCATACCGATGTATGCGGTCCTATAAACACAATGGCTAGAGGAGCTTATTAGTACTTCATTACATTTACTGGTGATTTCAGCATATATGGTTATGTATATCTTACAAAACATAAAGATGAATCATTTGAGATGTTTCGAACGTTTCAAAATGAAGTGCAGGATCCATTTGGTAAAACTATCAAAACACATCGTTCAGATCAAGGTGGTGAATATTTGATCCAAGAATTTGATGATCATATTAGAAATTATGAGATTGTCTTCCAATAGACCCCACCAACAACTCCACAATGGAATGGAGTTTCTGAAAGGAGAAATCGAACCTTATTAGATATGGTTCGATCTATAATGAGTCATGCAGATCTTCCATTATCCTTTTGGGGTTATGCATTACAAACTGCATCTTTCTCTTTAAATCGAGTTCCTTATAAAGCGGTTGATAAAACACCATATGAGATATGGTACGGGAAGATACCTAGTTTGTCTTTCCTTGAGATTTGGAGTTGTGGGGCTTACGTAGAGCGACGAGTCTTAGAAAAACTAGCACCTAAATCTGACAAGTGTTTATTTGTGGAGGTATCCTAAGGAAACAAAAGGATATTACTTTTATAATCCCGTTGAGAACAAAGTGTTTGTTGCTCGGTATGATGCCTTTATGGAAAAAATAGTTTATTTCAAAAGACCCTAGTGGGAGAGAAATAAATCTTGAAGAAGTTCATGAATCACAAATAAACACTAAACCGCTACTGGAAGTTCAACAACGTCGTGAACCAGTTGAACCTCCACAAGTGCCATGAACTCTGAGATGCAATCCATGTATGATAACCAAGTTTGGAACTTGGTTGATTTACTTGAAGGTGGTAAGACCATTGGATGTTAATGGGTTTTCTAGAAGAAAACTGACATGGATGGCAAAGTGCATACTTTTAAAGCAAGACTTATAGCAAAAGGTTTATGCAGACTCAAGGTGTTGATTATGATGAAACTTTTTCGCCAGTAGCCATGCTTCAATCCATAAGAATTTCAATTGCCATTGCTGCATATTATGACTATGAGATATGGCAAATGGATGTAAAAACAACATTTCTTAATGGAAAACTGCTTGAGGACGTGTATATGACACAACCTTAAGGTTTTATACATCTTGAAAATTCTAGGTAGGTATGCAAGCTTCAAAGATCCATTTATGGATTAAAGCAAACTTCTCGGAGTTGGAATCTTCGTTTTGATGAAGCAATCAAGGATTTTTGTTTTATTAAGAACGAATATGAGCCTTGTGTATACTAGAAAGTCAGTGGGAGTGTAGTTGTTTTTCTGGTACTGTATATTGATGATATATTACTCATTGGAAATGACATCCCAATAATGCAGAATGTTAAGTCTTAGTTAGGGAAGTGTTTCTCAATGAAAGACTTAGGAGATGCAGCCTATATCCTAGGGATAAAGATCTATTGGGATAGATCTAAAAGGCTAATCGGTCTAAGTCAGAGTGCTTACATAGACAAGGTGCTAAATAGGTTCAGTTTGCAAAACTCTAAAAGAGGATTGTTGCCAATGTCTCATGGCATAAGTCTCAGCAAGACTCAATGTCCTAAGACAAATGATGAGCGAGATCATATGAAAAAGATTCCATAAGCATCAGCTTTTGGATCTATTATGTATGCCATGCTATGCACTCGACCTGATGTATCATTTGCTTTGAGCACTACAAGCAAATATCAGTCGGATCCTAGTGAGAGTCACTGGATAGCAGTAAAGAACATTCTTAAATACTTAAGAAGAACTAAGGAAGTGTTCTTGGTCTATGAAGGTTTTGAAAATGATCTAGTTGTGAATGGTTATATAAATGTAAGTTTTCAAACTGATATAGATGATGTTAGATCATAGTCAGGATATATGTTTACTTTGAGTGGGGGTGCAGTTAGTGGGAAAAGTTCGAAGCAAAAGACTATGGCAGATTTCACAATAGAAGCTGAGTATATTGCACCGTCCGATGCAGCAAAGGAAGCAGTTTGGATCAAAAAGTTCATTTCTGAACTAGGTGTAGTTCCTCGTATTGCTAACCCTGTTGTTTGTATTGTGATAATAACGGGGCAATAGCACAGGCCAAGGAACTTAGATCACACCACATATCCAAACATATACTCAGGCGTTTTCTTCTCATCAAAGAAATTATCGAGAGGGGAGACATGAAGATTTGTAGAGTACCTATTGAAGACAATGTTGCGGATCCATTGACAAAAGCTTTTCCACAAGCAAAACATGATGGTCATGTTAGAACATTAGGAATTAGATGCATGTATGATTGGCCCTTGTGCAAGTGGGAGATGTTGGGGCATGTGCCCTAGGTCTATCCATTAACTTTCTATATGAATACTTTTAGTTAATAAAATAGAGGATTTCATTTGTTGTTTATTATAATTAACTTGCATGTTTCCAATATAATAAGATCCATGCGTATTTATAGAAATATCCTAAATGTCCCTAGTCGATCATTACACTGGGAACTATAATGAATTAAGACTAGTGTGACTCTAGATTGATGATAATATGATTATTATAAATATAGGGATACGAATCAAGATCACGAGTACTTGTTAGGAAACAAAGTACTGGATCGACCCGCTATGAGAACATCACATGGATTAAGTCATAGTTGTGTCTCATGATAGGTTTATTATTTCTGTCCTCTGACTTGAGATTATCAGAGACTTCAACATTAGGAACATAGTGATTTGACACAATCAAACGTTGTCTTTAACCGGACGATTATAAAGGTTGTGATTGGTTACTGTGTAAGCAATGAGATGAAGTTGTGTAATTAAGATAGAATTTGTCCCTCTCATATAAAGAGAGATATCTAGTCGATCCCTCGATGTGTTAGACTGTTAAAAAGGACTAGTCTAAGTGAATTGATATTGGTCAATGTCACTTGGATGTTTTCAGTCTACCTAGAGATCGAGACTAGTACGATTGAACATCTTGGATGACAATTCCATGCCTTATGTTTGATCAAAAGGATATCGTGTGACAAAAGGATGTTTTATACACTATTTATTAGGTTGTATAAATTTTAAGATGGTTCAGAAAAATGAATTTTATATAATAAAATTCATGATATAAACGTCCTTGTGGTGTATTACACTTATACTTCTTTAAGTAAGGGTATATGTGTAATTTACTCAACCGTCTATATACAAGGGTTGTATAAATAGACGCTTTAAGTTAGAACACACGTATGAAAGATTAAGGGCCAAAACTCTATTTTCGTTTCAGAAATGAATAAGGTTTTTCTGGTACGCTCTGGATCATTTTGGAGAGAAACAAAGAGATTGGTATTCTTTCGAAGCTAACACTTCTAATCTCGGCCGCCGTTCGTCTGTAGACTGCTGGTAGAAGGCGTTCGTTGTTGGCACCGCCTTAAAGATCGATCAACCTTAAGAAAGGTATATTGCTATTGAGGTACGATTAAGTTTTCATGGTTTAAACATTTTTAATGGAATTAGATTCAGATCCAATTATTTTGTAATTTCCGCTTCGTATAAACCCCAAAACCCAACACTTTGCCCTTCTTCTTCAGAGCCTTTCCTTTCTAAACCATCGACACATTATCAGAGAGTTTCTTGATATTCTACTCAGTAGTTTTAACCATCATATGCAACTTTGAGATTGTCTTCTCAATGTTATTAATGTTAGTGTTAATCAAAAAATTGTGAAGAACTATTAGGTAATGAATTCGTAATAAAATTCGTAGCCAACTCTATGGAAAATCCATGTTTGACAAGATGGTCAACATAGCCCTTTTTTTTAGAACATGAGAACTAATTGATGCATCCTCTACCATTTAGCAAGAATGAAGGTTCTTGACTGTCTCGAACCTTTCTCGCCTACTTAATGATTTGAACATTTCCTTTAGCATCGTAGCCATGTCATAAGATTCAATGTGTTCCATGTCCATCTAAAGTTCAAGGACAATGGTTGCCAACTTAATGCATGCAAGATCAGTTGAGTCATTGAAATGCTTAGTATTTGCATCCTTTATGGCTTTTAAAGCATTGGCTAGTGGTTCCTCATGAATATGATCATCCAAGACCTATAACTTGCTTTCATCCTTAAGAACAATTCTCAAGTTTCCGAACCAGTCAAAAAAGCTTTGTCTAGGCAACTTATCATTCTCAAGGATGGATTATAGTGATAAGGTGGTGATTTGAAGAGACCATAGATCTACAACAAAGATTACACAAAGGTTCATTTTAGTATAGAAGAATAAACTCCTACTAAATTAATAACCCATCTAAAAACACTATATTAATTTAAAGGACTAAAATCCATGTTTCACCTAATTCCAAGACGACTATGGCATGACACTTTGAATTAGGTTATTTAGGATGGTACCTTTTACCAATTACATTATATGTAACTTTTAGTTGTTTTTATGAGATTATGACATCTTATGACTTAGCATGTTTTTTCTCATCTTGTGCCTAAAGCTTAAAACCGTTTTATTAGAGTTATCAAGTCTAACCATTTCAAATAATAGAGTAATCGTTACTCAACCTGCCCATAAAAGATAATATAATACACTCCGCGAAGGCTAACTCATATTGATGTGATGAAAGCCTTGACAAGTTTTTGAGAATAGATGATACATGACTAAAAATTTTGGAAGTTGGATTTTTATTTCTTTTAGTGATCACGATTTAAAAAATATAAATATCATATATTACAATGCATATATAATCAATAAACAAGTTTAGAAACTTTATTTATATTGACTACTATACGAATTTCCTTGCACTACGAATAGTTAGTGGTGGTCCCGCTAGTCAACGGACAGGGGTAAAGGGGTCAACGCCCCCATTTCTTTAGACAACGAATTCTTGTTCAAAAAATTAAAATTCGCCTAAAATTTCTCATTCTTTTAGCCAATCTAATTGACCAAAATTGCCGCTTATTTTAATTCAAAAATTGTTAATTAGAAGTGTTTTTAATTAATTTGGGCCCACCTCTAACTTAATATCTTATCCTAATCCAATTATAATTTAAGATACTTTGATTCCTTATCCATTACGGATTCATTATATATCTTACCTATCTAATAAGATTTGTAATTCTTATCTAATTAAAAGTTTATCTCCTATCTAATCGGAATATACTAACAGATAACCACAATTTTATCTATGATTAAAAGCAATTTCGATTCTTATCCAGACAAAACAAACAATTGAATCAAAAAACGAAATATTAATCATGCATTTAACACTGAAATCATATTAATCTAAACATGATTTATATCATGAAGACATATACAATTATTGAACAAAAATTAACTGTATATTCAACACTCCAATCACGTCAAATAAAACATGGCTTTTACCATGTGAACATACAAAATTTGCATTGTTAAGAATTAAAGCATATGTTAATCTAAATATTCTAAAAAGGAATTCTATCATTAAATAAAATTATGCATATGTATCAAATACATGACTTAACAACATGCTTTAAAGCCAATTCTTGATAAAAATTATCACATAACATATATGTACAACATATATACATTAATCAAGATCATGTTTTCGTATATATATATATATATCATATATATACATCTAAGAAAATGTAAATGTTTAATAGAACCGAGCCTAATGCTCCGATAGCAATGTTGGGGTTTTGGGGTTCATACGTAGTAAAAATTCAAAATAATTTTTGAAAAACCCCAACAGGATTACAAATAAGTTCCATTACACTAGTTATACAAAAGAGAACTATGTTTTAATATGTGATTTCCTTCTCTGATTGTTTGATGTCCAAGACGTTCAAGCGCGCGTCCTCTATCACAATTCCACATATGAACGATGACATAATTTTGAGTGCTAACCCTAAGAGAGATCGAAAACATTTTTCTTTCTCTGCTAAAATCTAGCGAAAAAGAAAATAGCAAAAATGAAATCTTATATCATTTTAGGGTTTTAACGTATATTTATTTGTGTAGATAAGCTTACTCAAAAAACCTATTTGTAATACAACTATTTTATTTAGGTAGTTTAAACAAATTACGCATACGACTCTATTAATAAGTAATCATATAAAAAATATTAAAAGTTTTTTTCATCAATTTTATCATATAAAATTCATTGCTCTCAACCAACTGAAATTGCGCAAAACCATTCTTTATGTGCGACCTAATAGGTTCATGCGACGTTGGTAATAAACCAAAACTATTTTAGTACACAAGTCATGAGCGGGTTCTAGCAAGGCCTTATGACTACCCAAGTAACGTGAATATCAAAATCGATACAACCTAATGAATAACATGTATCATATCCTTTTGTCGTGCGATATCCTTTGATTATTAAATTGTACTATTTTAGAACACAAGTCATGGAAAGTCACTCTTAATATTCAATCATACTAGTCTTGATCATTAGGTGGACTGAAAACATCCAAGTGACATTAATCATATAAATTCACATGGACTTGTGGCCATTATCAATCTGTCATATTGAGGGATCCACAATAACTCTCTATACGAGAGGGAAAAGTTCTATCTTGGTTACAAACCTTCAAATATTAATCACATGGTAACTAATTACAATCTTTATAAAAGTTCGATTAAAGGCAACGTTTGATTGTGTCAAATTACCATGTTCTTAATATTGAACTCTACAGTAATCACAAGTCGTAGGACTAAATAATATACCTATCATGAGTAACATATATGACTTAATCCATATGGTGTTCTCATAGCAAATTGGTCCAGTACCATGTTCACTAATAGGTAATAATGATCTCGATTCGTATCCCTATACGTATGATCATCATATGATCATCAGTCAAGATTCACACTAGTCTTAGTTCCCACTATAATGACTAACTAGGGACATTTAGGATATTTCGACAATTACCCATAGATCTTATTATAAGGTAAGCATTCAATCACTTATAATAAAACAACAAATGGAAACCTCTATTTTTATTAACTCAAATTATAAGATAAACAATGTTTGTATATTGACTTATGCATATGCACCAAAAGTCACCATAAGAAAATTGCGAAAATAGCATCGAATGTTAGCGATGGGGTCAGTCCCATCGTTGATTTGCAACGGCTGGGTGATGGGAGGTGAGAAGACCAGCTAGCGATGACATTCGCAATGAGTTTAGTGACGGGAATTAGTGATAGGGAAGCCCATCGCTATACACCTCCACCCTCCCTATGCTTATGTACATCCCATCATTTCACTTAACCAAACCTTATTCTTTATCTCTCAAACCTCTCATCTCCACCTGTTGTTCTCTCTCTCTCCCTAGATTTCCTAATGCCTTCTCTTCCCCAAACCTTTCTCCCACCCCAAACGCTCATCCATGCCTCCTCCCTCCCTAAACCATATCTGCTACTAAGTTAATATACTTGGATGAACACTAAAATCAATAACATTTGCTACTGTAGCAACAACGGTTTCAACAAAAACAATAAGCGCCTCCCTCGACTTCTATCGAGGAATGGCACTGTCACCAACATTTTTAATGTTGATGCCAATACTGATGCATCCACCACCTCCTAGCAGTCTCCCTATAGATTACACTCATATTTATCTCTATAAAATCTAAGAATTTCTTAAACTTGATTAGACGACTAATTAAGAATTTTCAAATTTTCACTAGAGTTTAGGTATTCGAAGTGGATTCACGCATTACAGACCGAACATCATAAGATAAAATGCTATTTCTTTTTTTGAAGATGAATGTCTAGTTTATGTATTATATGGTATTTTGTCATAAAGTCAGGGTGTGTTGAGGTGTATCCTCAATTTATCATAATTGAGGTTGTAAATGGGTTTTTGAAGGGCAATAGTGCAATAAAAATTATTGCTTGCTCGAAAAGTAGTAAATAGTTGTTAAATGTATGCAGGGATTTTCCTTCGGTTTACGTGCAAGTGGGGATCGCTGGTAATGTAAAATAGGAATGAAGTTAATGTATGACCTTTCCTCCAGTTTCTTATCGGTTGGTGGTGGTCGAGGTTGAGATTGAGTCCAAATTAGTGTCTTTTTGGCTAAGTATTGCAACAGAGTTGGTTCGGTAGCCTTTGGTATGTTGTGGAAAAAGTTAAGATTTTAGGGGTTTTACATGACCAAGACTAGTGTTATGGACATTATATGGAGTTGGATTTTTTTGACGAGAGTTTGACTCAATTAGGTGAAAAACTAGATCCAAAACAAGCACTGGAAATCAAAACAAATCAAAATAAGGATTTCCATAATTAATAAATAAAAAGAAATTAAGCTTCTAATAAGCGTTTATATATAAATATATAGAAAACAATGAAATGAAATCAATTTGATTAGAAACATTCAACAAAACGATTCATTTTATCGATACTTAAACCTATCAGTTCGGATTCTCTTTGCAATCTCCCGACCTCTATTTTTTACTCGATTTCTTGCTGTAAAAACTGCAGAGCGGCATAAGACAGTCAACTCAAGCCAAGTTTTAATGATGGGGATAAGGTATTCGGTTTGAAATTTGGTAAATTCTCAATTTAGGGAATTTTTCACAATTCATTTTGAATTCTCTTGACTTTTTTATTTCTTTCATGAGGTATTGATTGAAATAGGTGGGAATTGTTGATAATTGATGTATCAGGTTGATGTGCAATGATTTGAAATAAATCCCACTGACTTGAGTTAGGGTTTTAATGAATTGAACTAATGCAATTAAGTTGATAACTATTTTGGATATATTTTTATAGTTTATATTGATTTACATTTGGTTTCTAGATTAACTCGTTATTGTTTTTAATACAAGTTGACTCTAAAGGGCTATGAAAATATTTCAATGCTTGTATCTAGTGGATTTGTGGTGTTTGTTCCCGATTTGTGAGGATTAAATTGCGAGAATATTGATTGCAGAAATTTTTTAGTTCAAAATAAATAAAGTTTGCTTAGTTGACTTGCCATTTTTGAAAATTCATAATTCCTCCATCAGTGATCCGATTTGAGTATTCTTGGAGTCTATAGAAAGTAGAACATTAGTACTACAAGATCCTTTTAGGTCAGTATGAAAAATATTGAGTTTTTGAAGGTTAAAAAGTTACTCCAATTAGGCTAAAGCTAGTTGAAATAGTTATACAAATTAATAATTTTGGAAACTCTTCTCAGGCGTTATTTGGATGTAGTTTTCATTAGATTTCATGATTTGGTTTAACTTGAAGCTTGAACCATAAGATAAATGCGATGCAGGAAAGTTATTGGAACCATTTTGCAGGGAAGTTATTGGAACCATTTCGTTCCAAGTTGGTCGGTTGTAAGGAAACCCTATAGTGGTCTTTACTATTTACGGAATTTATTGTTGTGCTTGCTTTTATGTTTAGTCTGCATTACATTTCCCATCATTCTTGGTCATGCATACATGGCATCCGGATGGAGTTGCCCCTACTTCGGTCATTTGAGTGTAAGGTGCTATACTATAGACTAGACATACTGTAGGCGTCTAAGGCTAGTATTATTGATTTCGGGGTAGCTTTCACTGAACTAATAGTACTATCTTAGGTTCATCGTGATTGGGCCCGCATGTTATGCGCTTAGAAAAACAAATGAGAGATCCATGTTATATAAAAAAAAATTTGTTTGGAAAAGTAATTACATGTCTCCATGTAATTAGACTAAAATTTGTTGGAGTACAAGGCAATATGGGAGTTTTCTTACATGATATCTTCGAGTTGTTTTTGATGATGTCAAATTCTTGGTGAAGAGACGATTGAATGAATAACACTTGAAGATCTTTGTGATATTTTTTAAGTTTATATTTTGATTCTTGTTGTAATCGTGTTATAAATAATTGGTGTAATCATGTTATAAATAATTGTTTTGGGTTCCAAGTTGACCGTAAGTCGTAAAATACTTTCAAATAGGATATACGAGTCTCTTAAATTAGTGTGGAGTAAGTTAAAGATTTTTGTTTTAGTTTTAGTTTATTTTAGGTTTATAAAGTTGTAAATAAGGTATCAGAGACTTTAAGTTCATTTAATTGTTTTAAATGGATATATATTACGAAATGCGGGGATTTGTGAGTCTTTATAGGTTTCTCCACTTTCTAATGTCTATTAGGTGAATTTATCGGCGGACCACTTTTAGGGGAGGTGCTGCCAAAATTTTTACAAAGTATGGATATTTACTCCAATCAAACAAATCATGAATTCAGTTTGATTTAGGATATAAATTTACTTTTAAAGTATTATTAAGGATTGTAAAATGAAATGTATTTTGAGATTGAAAGTAATTGAATGGATTAGATGCCTAAGTAGGTAAATAAGGCTAAGTCAATACTTAGTGAGACGGGCCCTGTCAGAGTAGGTATTAGAGCTATGGATTGGCTCAACCAAGGAAATGTTAAAAATGATAATGATATTGAGTTTAGGATTGAGTTGACGGGGATGTTTGGTTAAGGCTCTTAGATTACATTAACTTACATGAACTTAAGTGATGGTCTTGATGAAGAAGCTTCAGTAATGAGGTCACGATTAGTTGGGAAAGGTTTCTAAGTAGAGGATTCTTTGTTATCGTAAGATGTTTGTTGTATAATATAATATTATCACTGGATATGTGTTAGGAAGTGTATTCTCTATGTCTGTTCATTAATTAACTCGTAAGATATGATGAGTAAGATTAGGAACTGACAATTGAAAAAAGAATAGATTTGTGAAATGAAGCTGACCATGATTTGACATGAAATAGACTCGGGAAGTCTAAATTCGCAAAGGAATGTTTTAAATAGTTCGATATCAATATAACTGAGGGAGATAGTTAGTTATAAAACCAATAAGAAATTGGTTTAGCAAAAAGTTTAAATGATTTAGGTATGCAATTACTGAACATGGAATCCTTTAAAAGTAAAATTATTGAACTACTACCATTTTAAAACACTCTGGAAAGTGCCAAAATAGAATTAAATAAAGTCCTAAACGATTGATAATCGTTTGGAAAATGTTGAATGAAATTGGGACTTTTGTGAACCACGTATATGGAATATCTTGAATTCAAAATGATGTTAGAACCGATTAAGTTAAAACCTCTGGAAGACCTATTCTACAAAGTATTTGTTGAATTCATAACCAATTGAAGAGTTGTTTTCAAAAATAGTCTGAATGAAAAGAAAAAGGAGAAAAGAGTTTCAAAAAATAGAAATTGATTAGACAAATTAAGTTTGGACTTGAAAAATCATAATGGGATTATGAAACAAATCAGTTGAATTTTCTAAGCCGGTTTCTATAAAAATAAAAACATTTGAAAGCAAACTATTGTCTGCTTTGTAAAACAAAACACAATGTGGAATATAGAATAGAACCATAGCTTGAAACAATCAAATGACTTATAAGTAGAAGTATTGAACGTTTTGGATTCTTGCTTACTTAAGTTGCTTAATTATAAGTGACATTGAGTATAATGCTTCTATAAATCAAACAAAGTAATGGAAAAACAAATGGATATATACAAGTTTGAAGAATTCTTTATTAACATTTGATTAGGTGTTCTTACTAATAAAGATCAATGAAACTTCTAACTTAAAAATGAAAGACATAGTAATGATCAACATGTTGGAGGTTGTGGTTTGGGGAAAATACTATGGAAATAGCTAGGATTAGATATTAAATAAAGCACAAGTAGCTATGTTTTGAAATTCAAAGTACCCAATAGTGATTTATAACCTAATTAAGTTATGATGTCTATCACTATGACTTAAAATGTAATAAAGGAAAAGATAAATGTTTTAAAGGAATATCCGTAAGTGATTTGTATAAGAGGTCATTGAGAACTCCTATACAACAAGAATTTCCATACATATAACTAAAAGTATTATAATAGAATCCTGTAAGAGTTTGAATAGATGTCAAGGTAATAAGGGTTTAGAAATTAAAATTCTTCTATCTATTCAAATGAACAAAAAAGGAAATGTGGATTGGTAAAAATGGAATTAATGAACAATAAGATACTTCGATATCTTACACAGTCTCTTGAAGAGTACTGAATTTCTTTTTGAGAAAAAGAAAAGTCGAGAAATCTGAGACAAATGCAAATAACTTAAAGCAATAATAAATTAGAACTATTTCATATGCAAAATTTCTCTGTTTTGAATTAAGATTAGTTAAGAAAGACTTGCTTCATTAAATGGCCATAAGAAGTGGCATCACTCTAAGCTATGTATCTTGAAAAGAGAAGAGATATAAATTGCTTTTGTAAGTCAAGATTAAGAAGCTGGAAGTGGTTTGAGTGTTGAACAAAGGTATAATAAGTTTGTAAATGGATAAAATGAGATTAATGTGAGAATAGCTAACATTGACAAAAACTGAACATAATAGACTCTATATAAAATAAAATGAAATGAAATAACTTGTGACTGCTGGAATCGACACGAATGGACTCTGTTAGTCGAGGTAAGGCATTGGAGTAGTTGTGCATGACCAAAAGTCTAAGTAATTCTTTATCACGATTTTGATTCATTCACAGCATAAAAGACCAGTGTGACAACACCTGTTTTTGAATAATCGAATGAACTGAGGATAGTCCGAATAAAAGAGTCTACAATGTTTCATTGCAGTCGATTTGAAGGTAAAGTGTAAGCAACTAATTAGTCAAGCAAATTCTCACACACGCTTGAACAAACAAAATTTTAGGTCAATGAGTCCCAATCAAATTAAGATTTTGAACTATAAGTCTGATTAAACTTAATATACCTTGACAAGGATCTTACAAGGAAGCAAACTCGAAAAGTTGAAAATATTTGACCAAAGTAGTATACAACTTATATCGGTGAATATGTTGTATATTGGTCCAAATGTTGTGTTACACAACATAATCAATCAGTTCTCAAAATTTTAATTACTAATTTGTTATAAATTAGAGTTCATGTGAGGTGCCTTCATGGACCGTGAAGATATAAATAAAAAATGAAAATAAATGCACAATATACAACTCAATTAGTAAGTATTATCCATATTGGCTTGAAATTCTAAATAAAGTCAGTGTATCTTTCTTAATCTATTTTGAAGAATTAATTTCTTTTATTATAATTAAGGAAAACCAGAAATTGTATCGAGTAGAGCTGAAAAAGAGATAACATATTTGTAAACTTGTATGAGATACAAGTTAAAAGTTATATTATGAGAGTATAATCAAGGGATATTTTGATCTCTGTTAAAATGCGTATATCTACTCAAGATAAGGTAACTTTATTTATTCAAGTAAGGAAAAATGTCTAGCGAACAATTAGTGATTGAGATCGAGATGATGGGAAATCTCATAAATTGGAGAAATGATAAAAAAAATAATGTGAGTACGTTGATAATATGAAAGAATGAATTTTATTATGAACTCATGAATAGAAAATGATTTGATGAAGTTAGAATAGTCATTAACGTTTTTTCAGTTAAAGGAAAAGTTAATTGAAATGGCTGACGAGTTGGAATTGATAATTAATTTCTTGTCCATAAATCTAAATGATATTGTGATTAGACATTTAAAGAATAAGTAAGAGTTGCATGACATTTCAGGTTACATTTTCTAATTGGATTAAAATTTAAGATCTTTTGTCATGAGATAATAAATGCAATATGAGATATATAGTCATGTGATGACTTATCTAATTCAAGGTTTTTGTTGAGAAATGCTTAAATGAGGATGGATTAGATAGATACGCAACTCTACTTTGTATCCAATGTTGAGCTAAGATATTATTTACATCATTTATAAATTTTAAAGTTTTGATAGTCTAAGAATTGATTGATTGACAATTCTGATGAAAAGATGATCAATGATGAGAAAACAAACTAGGATGTGTATACTAAAGTTTAGTGGATAGGAAAATAATTATCAACAGTTTGTGGAATAATATTCCGTTAAGAAGGAAAATGGTTTTATTGAAAAGTAACATATGCTAGATCTTGCTAAATTTGAATTCTTGAATGAGATTCACGACATGAAATGAGTTGTGATGAAATGTAAGGTTATTGAATATTCCACAAAGTTGATTGTTTCACTCGTTAGAAATTCACAAATTGTCAAAATTGACAAAGAAACAGATATAACTTTTCATTTAACTAAGGAGTTGGAAATGAAAAGTTGAAATATTTATGATCTCTTCCACCGAGTTGTTGATTACAATGAAAGTGATTTGGCCCACTAAATAGTTTCATCGTGGAAAATATTTTTACAAGTTTGAATTAAAAAATTGATATATGGCGGATCATTTTTTTTTTCATATCTCTTTTGGTTCCGCAAACCTATGGGTTTAAATTTTGAGAAAGAAATTTTTAATTAGTTAGGACAAATTATGAAATTCGACAATTTCCTAAATTTGATGAAATGACTAATTAATTATTTTTGGATTTTCATTGGAGTTTAGCTATTCGAGGTGGGACCCATGCGTTACGTATAGGAGATAATAAGATAAAATGTTATTTTTTTCTATGATGAAGGTCTAGTGTGTGTATTATATGTTATTTTTTTGCAAGGTCGGTAAGTTTGGAGGTGTATCCTCAAGTTTTTATAATCGAGGTTGTAAGTGTGTGTCTATAGGGCACATGTGTTAAGTATCAAGCAGGGATTGTGCCTCCGTTTGCATGCAAGTTGGGATCAGTGGTAGCGTAAAATGAGAATGAAGTTGGTGCAAGATCTTGCCTCTAGTTTCATATTAGTTGGTGGTGGTCGAGGTTGAGATTAAGTCCAAATTGGTGTAAGTTTTTCTAAGTATGGCAACATTATTGGTCTGGTAGACATTAGCGTATCGTGTACAAAGTTGAGATTTTTGGAATTTTGGCATGACCAAGACCAGTGTTTACAAATTGGATCTAAAACGAGCATTGGAAGTCAAAACACATCAAAATAGGTATTTCCACAATTAATAACTAAAAAGAAATTTAGCTACTATCAACAACTGAGGGTTTACAAATAAATGTGTAAAAAACAATAAAATGAAATTAATTTAATTACGTTTCATTCTATCAATACTTAACCTTATCAATTCAGATTTTCAATCTGTGATCTCCCGATGTCCGATTTTCACTCAATTTCTCTTTGCAAAACTGTAGAGCATCACAAGATGGTCAGTTGGAGCCAAGTTTTCATGATGGAGATGAGGTATTTGGTTTGAAATTTGATAATTTCTTAATTCTGGGCATTTTTCACAATTCAATTTGAATTCTCGCGATTTTTTGATTTCTTTCACAAGGTATTGGTAGAAATTGGGGCAAATTGTTGATAATTGATTTATAGGGTTGATGTGCGTCGATTTGGAATAAATTCCCACCGATATGGGTTAGGTTTTTGATGAATTGAACTAATACGATTTTGTTGTAACTATTTTGGTGATGTTTTTATAGTTGATATTGATTTACATTCAATTTCAGGAGGAATTGATTATTAGTTTTGATGCAATTTTACTTCATAGGGCTATGGAAATATTTTGATGCTAGTATCGAGTGTTTTATGGTTTTCGTTGTTGAATTTTGAGGATTTAACTGCGAGAATATGGATTTGGAGAAGTTTTTCAATTCAAAATAAATAAATTTTGCCAAGTTGATAGGCCATATTGAATAATTCATAATTTCTCTGTTAGTGATCCGATTTTGTGTTCTTGGCGTTTTTGAAAGTAGGGCATGAGTACTACAAGTTCCTTACAAGTCAACATGAAAAATATTGAAGCTTTTATGGTTAAAAAGTTACCCCAAGCTGGCTAGTTGAAAGCTAGTTGAAATAGTTAAACAAAAAAATAATTTTGGAAATTGTTCTCATGTGTACTTTGGTTGCAGTTTTCATTGGGTTTCGTGATTTGGTTTCACTTGAAGCTTGACCCAGAATATAATTGGGTATGTAGAGAAGTTATTTGAATCATTTTCAAGGTGATCCGACGTTACGAGGACCTCGAGAATTTAGTTCCAAGTTGGTTGGTTATAAGTAAGCCCTAAAGTGGTCTTTACTATTTATGGAGTTTATCTTTGTACCTACGTTTATATTAAGTCTGCATTGCATTTCGCATCATTCTTGGTCATGCAAACATGGCATTTGGATAGAGTTGCATCTGCTTTGATAGCAAGAGTGTGAGGTGCTATACTACGGACTAGACATACTATAGGTATCTAAGGCGGGTAATATTGACTCTAGGGTGGCATGCATTGAACCCATAAGACTATTCAAAATTCATCGTGAGTGAGCCTGTTTGATATGAGCTTAAAATAGGAAATAAAGGATCCATTTTTTTATATAAATTTTTTGTTATTTAGAAATGCGATTACATGTCTCAACGTATTCAGACTAACATTTGTAGGAGTACACAACAATGTAGGGGTTTGCTTACCTGACATCTTTGAGTTGTTTTAGCTAATGTCATATTCTCGATTAAAACAAGAATGAATAGGCAAGACTCGAAGATCTTTGTGATATGTTTTAAGTTTTTAAAGTTTAATTTTTACTGTAATCATGTTATAAATAATAGTTTTGGGTTCCGGGGTGAGCGTATGTCATAACATACTTTCAAATAGGTTACGTGAGTCTCCTAAATTAATGTGAAGTTAGTTGAGATATGTTTGATTTAGTTTCAGTTATTTTGGGTTTGTAAAGTTGTAAAAAAGGTATTATAGACTTTAAGTTAGTTTATTTACTTTAAATGGATATATATTGTGAACTGCGAGGAGTTGTGAGTTCTTAAAGGTTTCTCCCCATTCTGCTGTACTCTATTAGGTGAATTTTCCTACAGGTCACCTTTAGGGAAGGTGCTGCCAAAATTTTTACTAAATATGGATATTTGTTCCAATTAAACAAATCATGAATGTAGTTTGATTGAGGATATAAATTTATTTTTAAAGTAATATCAAGGATTAAAAAGTAAAATTAATTTTGAGGTTGATATTAATTGAATAGATTAGATGCCTAATTAGAGGAATTAGGCTAATTCAGGACTTAGGGCCCGGACAATTTATTTCTCCTTCACTTGCCCATCGTCCTTGCCTCACCCGCCGCCTTTTTTCTTACTCCCTCTCAGATCTGCCACCGCTACAATGTCTCGCTAGTGGTAAAAAAAGGTATATTGTTTTTTTGTTTAGATCTAGCCAGTTAGGGTTTGTTTTCTTTTTTTAGATCTAGCCCTCGCTTCTTGAGGAGTTTTTCAAATGTTTTTTTCTTTTTTTGATCAATTATAATTTTTTTATTATTAACTAGAAAACTTTAATATTGTTTTAAATGAAAAATTCTTTTATGTGTTATATACAAATTTGTTTAATTTTTTAATATTAAACTATTTATTTCATTAAATAATTTTAAAAAAAAATTAAATAACATGGCTTTTTTAAAAAAATTAATTTTTTTTAAATTAATTTTACAATAATTAGTGATGGGATTTGGTGATAGGTCATATGTAAGTGGCGACAAGAACCCAACCTCATCGCTTATCTGAACTAGCGACAAAGACTATAGTGACTGGCGTGGCTCGTCGCTAAACCCGTTGCTAACTCTATTAGTGACGGGATAGTGGAAAAGTAGCAACATAATTCTCTCACGCTAATTTTGTCGATTCTTCTAGTGAGTGAATGAAAAGGCAACTATTCTCTATCACGTCGTTCATAGATTCAGATACATTAATGTTGGTAAGGTCATTCACGAAGCATTTGGGATTGTCATTACCGCAAACAAGAATGATAGATTGCACTTCCTCTTGATAATCACTTAATTTTGTTAGCAAGATTGAGTTCTTATGAAGGGACTGGATATGGATGTTTTGTCTAAAAAAACTATCACTGATGAATCTTTTGAACATATGAAGAAAGTGGTATGATATGAAGATTCAGAAAATGAGGGGAAAAATGAAATAATAAGATGAGAGAAAATGACTGAAGAAGGATATATGAATAACAAAGAAAAGTGTTAAAAGAAATCCAAGCTGTTTTATATAATAAGACACAAGGACAGAGTTTTTGGATGCCTACCAATAATTATCCTTGCGTGTCCATGCAAGATAAAAAAGATGGCCACGATTGGCTCAATCTTAAAAAACTAGTTGAGAACTCTAAAACATCAAAAAATTATGTGCAAAAACCAAAAATAAATAGAAAGGGAATTTCCATGATTTTGAAATGAGAATGATTAGAAGATTAAGAAGATCGAAAGTGAAAGTACATTTGCCACCTACCCAATTAAGGATGTAAGTTGAGGGAGTCAAGACAAATACAATGTCTAAGTTTGGTTTTGATTATAGACTTTACAACTCTGCTTCCAGTTATCAGTCTCAAACAAAATGATAAGTGACATGGTGGCGATGATGCGACTTCTCATAGGCAATTGTGAACTCTTTTCTTCTTTGTTTCTTTTATATTTCCAAATGAGAGATTTTATGAAAGTCATTGTCTATTGTGATCTGTAAAGTGTAATACCAAGACTTATGATTTATAATGTTGTGCGACAATACAATGCTCGGGAATTCTTAATATTATTAGTCATTTCTTTAATTAATGTGTTATATTTATTAATTTTAAATGTTTTCTAATTCCTGGTTAATTTTTATCATATAATTTCTTTATGATTCATGCAGTATTTTGTTTTATTTGATAGAACTCGACCTAGTTTTTAAACTTTGAGGATAAGGTTTGAAATGATTTTTTGGGTATTTAGGATATGTGAAGCATGAAAGGCAACGTATAAAGGACTCGAGGTAGAATTAAGACAAGTTTATGCAAATTTTTCAAATTTTTAAGGAAATAGGTGGTATTTACTTAATTTTTTACTTTATGTTAAAGAAATGGTTAAATATTAATATTTTGCAGGTATAATTAAGTTGTATTTGAATAAAATAGAAGTGATACATTTATAACTATACATGAGAAATAAAAAATTGTAAGAGGAGAGGAATCAATTGTTATACCCTATTGGTTGACTTACCTAGATTGTGTATGCACTAGAAGCATTTTGAGGGATTGATTGTCTTGTATTAAACTTGAAAATGGGTAGAAAATCAAAATAAGAGCAATATAAAGAAGAGGTATCTCTAAGAATTTTAAGAATGTATTACTAATCAATTGAAAAAAAGAATAAAATGAGACTAATGGCATAATTACAGGATCAAATAGGCAATGTTTTAATTAGCTAATAGATGTATATCTCACCTCTTATATTCCGTAGTTAGACGTATGGAGCTAAAACAACTTGAATTTGTTTAGTGCCTATTATTAAATATAAAGCCAATACGCTTAAGCTTTTACCAAGTTGGAAAAGACTTGGCTATAGTGAAAGTGAGAAGTGCTAACGTGTCTTTAATAATATAATAAGAATTCCATTGAAAATAGTCTCCACAAGAAATATAGTACAACTGAGTTGTTGAGAAAAAGAGTGAGATAAATAAAATGGAGAGAAAGAAAGAAGAAAAAGTTTATAAAACTCCTCAAATAAGATATTTAGCTCGAGTTCTTATAGCTACGTTGAGTGGAGTTTATTTCCAACATTTGAACACTATAATGATATCTTGTTTATTGGTATATTAACCATGCCAAAATGACTCGAGAAATTAAGTCATATTGACCTTGGTTGTGGTTATGTTTTGATGGTGAAAATTGATTTGGCGATTTTGTCTATGAAACTTTATATTGCACGAAGTTGCTCTAACTTATCAAACATCATAAGTTTAAAACTTGTAAATAAAGATTGAGAAAACCTATATAATAGAATGACCTTAGTAGTGATTGAACTTTAAGTTTTGAGATGTACTGCATAAGGAATGTTGAGGTGTAATTTGTTGGACTAAGTGGATAGTAAATTTTATTCCACCCAAGAATTTGATGGAAACAAACAAAGTGAAAGTATACTAATAAGTTTATCAAGTGTGTTTCAATTAGTCGAAGTTGGTGGAATATCACATCTCAATTGATTAAACCATACAAGGCGGTCCACGCGAGGAAACAAAGACGAAATATCACATTACATGTTGTAACATTTATGTTTGGTATACAGGTTCATTTACGCAAGCCTAATCCATTAGTTCATGCATATCATGTTTTTCGAATCGCTTTTCAAATTTTTAGTGATCATTTGGAGTTTTAAATGAAATTCACCACTTAAATCGGTCTTATAAGCTCAAACTATGCGAAACTATGTTTTAATATTCACATCATACTTTAAAAACCATTGTGGAAGTTTTCAGAAATGAAAAACTTGTTTTAAAAGGTTTTTAAAAATAAAAATTGTGTATTTGCAGAAAAACCCCTATGTAAGTCATGCAACCGTGATTTTTCATTTTTGAGATTTGTTAAAACATCCTCACCACCTAAATTGGTTCTATGACCCTTAATAAATGTATAACATGTGATAAGAGGTTTGGTAGGGTTTCAAATACGATAAGAGGTCGCTAACTCTAGGTCCAAAAATATTTATTTTGAGGCCCCTGACAGTTAGCGCGCTAATAGTTATATTAGCATGCTAATTGCAGAGTTAGCACACATAATTTTCAGCATTAGCGTGCTAGCTTAGAGGATTAGCGCGCTAATTGCCTTTTTTAATGCTTTTTTAAAGACTGAAAATCACACTTTAATTTAAATAGATGATCAAATCTGAGCCATTGGATCTCAAGAATGGTCAAAATTTGTTAAAAAGGAATGTGGAACATTCTCGAACCACGAAGAACTTTTCATTGTCTTGTCAAGCAAGAAAACCAAAGAGAGCTCATAGTCTTCAAAGAAGAAGCTTGGATTTTTGTGTGCTATCACTTGTAATCTTTCGAGGAAATTGGATCACTCTCAAAACTAGCGTTATTAAGGCGTTCTAAAGCGTACAACATCCACTCCAGAATTGATTTTCAAATCACTATCTCGGGGTTGTAAGAATGTTTGATTTCCTAGTTTTTCTTGTGCTTAAATTTCATATTTTTGTGTGCTTGACTCTTAGAAATCATTTGTCGTGTTATTGAACACATTTGTCTTGGGTTTTACACTTAAACTTGATTTACTACATCGTAGGACTGGTTTGGACAAGAGTTTGCATTTAAACTTGATTTTTATCAAACTTCTTGTTCTTTAGATTTGAAAGCAGATTTGTTCTAAATTGATTTGTTCTAAATTGATTTGTTTGAAACGATTTTACATTTGAGGTTTGCACAAAATCAGTAATATACTTGCATTTCTCATTTGTTCTCATACTTGCATGGATTATAGTAGTTAGGCTCTAGGAGGCTTGCTTGTTTTTGAATTTGGTGTCGCTTTACTTTGTAAAGTGAATTTGATTATTTTCATCTATTCTTTGTAAGTGGCTGATTGTAAGACTTAGTAGGATGTAAGTGGAAGGAATGACCTAGTTGAAGCTAGGCATAAACCCTAGATGCGGCTAGGTAGGAAGTCCTAATTGGCGTTTAGGCATTCTAGGCTTCTATGCTTAGGTTGTAACACTTATTGGCAATATAAGTGGGGGTTTGAAAATCCTAACATGGGAGGTTAGGTAGTGGATGTAGATCATTGGATCGAACCACTGTAAATCGCGTGTCTCTTTCCATTTCTTCTATCTCTTTCATCTTGCTTTGCATTCATACTTGCGCTTGACTGAGCATATGTTGGGTTTTGGGGTTCATGCGCAACGGAGATTACAAAACAATTTTGACAAAAACCTCAACAGGATCTGAATCTAATTCCATTAAAAACGTTTAAACCATGAAAAACTTAATCATACATCAGTCGCAATATAACTTTCAGAAGGTTGATCGATCTCTAAGGCGCTGCCAACGACGAACGCCCTCTACCAGTAGTCCACACACGAACGGAGGCGGAGATTCGAAGTGCTAGCTTCGAGAGAATACGAAACCTTTTGTTTCTCTCCAAAATGATATATAGCATACCAAAAACTCTAAGTCGTTTCTAAAACGAAAATAGAGTTTCGGCCTTTTTAATCTTTTGTCTGTGTATTCTAACTTAAAGCGCCTATTTATACAACCCTTGCATGTAGACATTTAATTAAATTACATATATACCCCTACTTAAAGAAGTATAAGTGTAATACACCACAAGTACTTTTTGTCATGAATCTTATCATATAAAATTCATTTTTCTTTACCATCGTATAATCTCGCAAAACCATTTTTAGTGTGCGACCCAATAGGCTCATACAACGCTGGCAGTGTACCAAACACATTTTGGTATACAAGTCATAAGCGGCTTCTAGCAAGACATTATGACTACCCAAGTTGTATGAATATCAAATCGATACAACCTAATCAATAGTGTATATAACATCCTTTTGTCACACAATATCCTTTCGATCAAACATAAGGCATGGAATTTTCATCCAGCATGTTCAATCGTACTAGTCTCGATCTCTAGGTAGACTGAAAACATCCAAGTGACATTGATCAATATCAATTCACTTAGACTAGGCCTTTTAACAGTCTAATACATCGAGGGATCCACTAGATATTTCTCTTTATATGGGAGGGACAAATTCTATCTCGATTACACAACTTCATCACATTGCTCACACAGTAACCAATCACAACCGTTATAATCGTCCGGTTAAAGACAACGTTTGATAGTGTCAAATCACTATTTTCCCAATGTTGAAGTCTCTGGTAATCTCAAGTCAGAGGACCGAAAAATATACCTATCATGAGAAACAACAACAACAACAACAACATAGCCTTAGTCCCAAATTAACTGGGGTCGGCTACATGGATCAAACTTTTTCATTGTGCTCGATTAAGTGCAACCTATCATGAAGAACAACTATGACTTAATCCATGTGATGTTCTCATAGCGGGTCGGTCCAGTACTTTATTCCCTAACAAGTACTCGTGATCTTGATTCGTATCCCTGTACGTATAATCATCATATGATCGTCAATCAAGACTCACACTAGTCTTAATTCATTATAGTTCCCAGTATAATAATCGACTCGGGACATTTAGGATATTTCTGTAAATACCCATGGATCTTATTATAATGTAAACATGAAATCTAATTATAATAAACATCAAATGAAATCCTCTATTTTATTAACTAAAAGTATTCATAAAGACAGATAATGGATTGACCTAGGGAACATGCCCCAACATCTCCCACTTGAAGTAGGGCCAATCATACATACATCTAATGCCTAATGATCTAACATGACCATCATGTTTTGCTTGTCGAAGAGCTTTTGTCAAGTGATCCACAACGTTGTCTTCAGTAGGTAGTCTGCAAATCTTTACGGCTCCCCTCTCAATAATTTCTCTGATGAGATGAAAACACATGAGTATATGTTTGGATCTGTGGTGTGATCTAGGTTCCTTGGCATGTGCTATTGCCCCGTTATTGTCACAATACAAACAAACACGGTTAGCAATACTTGGAACCATACCTAGTTTAGAAATGAACTTTTTGATCCAAACTACCTCCTTTCTTTGCATCGTACGCCGCAATATACTCGAACTTCGTTGTAAAATCGCCACGCTCTCTGCTTCGAACTTTTCCAACTTACTGCACCCCCATTCAAAGTAAACACATATCTAGATTGCGATCTAAAATCATCTATATCAGTTTGAGAACTTGCATCTGTGTAACCATTTACAACTAGATCATTTTCAAAACCTCGATAGACCAAGAACATTTCCTTAGTCCTTCTTAAGTATTTAAGGATGTTCTTTACTGCTATACAGTGACTCTCTTTAGGATCTGACTGATATCTGCTTGTAGTGCTCAAATCATATGATACATCAGGTCGAGTGCAGAACATGGCATACATGATAGATCCAATAGCCGATGTATATGGAATCTTATTCATACGGTCTCGCTCATCATTTGTCCTAGGACATTGATTCTTGCTGAGACTTATGCCATGAGACATTGGTAACAATCCTCTTTTATAGTCTTGCAAACTGAACCTATTCAGCACCTTGTCTATGTAAGCACTCTGACTTAGACCGAATAGCCTCTTAGATCTATCCCTATAGATTCTTATCCCTAGGATATAGGCTGCATCTCCTAAGTCTTTCATTGAGAAACACTTCCCTAACTTAGACTTGACATTCTGCAATGTTGGGATGTCATTTCCAATGAGTAATATATCATTAACATACAGTACCAAAAAAATAACTACATTCCCACTGACCTTCTTGTATACACAAGGCTCATCGTCGTTCTTAATAAAACCAAAATCCTTGATTGCTTCATCAAAACGAAGATTCCAACTCCGAGAAGCTTGCTTTAATCCATAAATGGATCTTTGAAGCTTGCATACCTTCCTAGAATTCTCAGGATGTACAAAACCTTCAGGTTGTGTCATATACACATCCTCAAGCAGCTTTCAATTAAGAAATGTTGTTTTTACATCCATTTGCTATATCTCATAGTCATAATATGCAGCAATGGCAATTATAATTCTTATGGATTTAAGCATGGCTACTGGCGAAAAAGTTTCATCATAATCAACACCTTGAGTCCGCTCAAACCTTTTGCTACAAGTCTTGCTTTAAAAGTATGCACATTGCCATCCATGTCAGTTTTGTTTTTGAAAACCCATTTACATTCAATGGTCTTACCACCTTCAGGTAAATCAACTAAGTTCAAAACTTGGTTATCATACATGGATTTCATCTTAGAGTTCATGGCACTTAGCCATTTATCTGAGTCTGGTTCAGACATAGCCTCATGATAAGTGGTGGGCTCATTTTATTCCATAAGCAACACGTCACGACTATCAGTAATGAGAAATTCGAATCTCTCTGGCTCATGTCTTACCATACTAGATTTACGTGGGCCTTGTGTCACTTGCGGAGGTTCAACTGGTTCAGAACGTTGTTGAACTTCGAGTAGCGGTTTAGGGTTTATTAGTGATTCTTGAACTTCTTCAAGATTTATTTCTCTCCCACTAGTGTCTTTTGAAATAAACTATTTTTCCATAAAGACACCATACTGAGCAACAAACACTTTGTTCTCAGCGAGATTATAAAAGTAATATGCTTTTGTTTCCTTAGGGATACCCCACAAATAAACACTTGTCAGATTTAGGTGCTAGTTTTTCTGAGACTTGTAATTTTACGTAAGCCTCACAACCCCAAATCTTAAGGAAAAACAAACTAGGTCTCTTCCCGTACCATATTTCATGTGGTGTGTTATCAACCGCTTTAGAAGGAACTCAATTTAGAGTGAAAGCTACAAGTTGTAATGCATAACCCCAAAAGGATAATGGAAGATCTGCATGACTCATCATAGATCGAACCATATCTAATAAGGTTCGATTTCTCCTTTCAGAAACTCCATTCCACTGTGGAGTTGTTGGTGGAGTCAATTGGGAGACAATCCCACAATTTCTAAGATGATCATCAAATTCTTCGCTCAAATATTCACTACATCGATCTGACCGAAGTGTTTTGATAGTTTTACCAAGTTGATTCTACAGTTCATTTTGAAACTTTCGAAACATCTCAAATGATTCAGCTTTATGTTTCATTAGATATACATAACCATATCTGCTGAAATCATAAGTAAATGTAATGAAGTATCAGTAAATGTAATGAAGTATTGATAACCTCCTCTAGCCATTGTGTTTATAGGACCGCATACATCAGTATGTATTAGACCTAATAAATCACTTGCCCTTTTACTGTGTCCAGTAAAGGGACTTTTAGTATTCTTGCCTCGTAAACAAGATACGCACGTTTCATATGTTTCTAAATCAAATGAATCTAGAAGTCCATCTTTATGGAACTTCGTTATGCGTTTCTCATTTATGTGTCTGAGACGATAATGCCAAAGATAGGTTTGATTCAAATCATTTAACATAAATCTCTTTGTACTTATGTTAAAGACTGGAGTATTAGTGGACCTTTTCATGCTTAGAATATAAAGACCATCACACAAATCAACATTTGTATAAAATATTCCTTTACGAGAAATGGAACATCTATTATTCGCAATAATAAAATCAAAACCATCCATATCCAAGCATGAAACAGAAATGATGTTTCTGCTCAAGGCAGACACAAAATAACAATTATTTAAAGTTAAGATAAGTCCACTAGGTAAGACTAAGTTATATGATCCAACAGCCAGGGCAGCGAATCTTGCTCCATTCCCTACGCGGAGGATGACTTCTCATTTCTTCAACTTTCTACTTCTGGTGAGTCCCTGCACATTTATACAAATGTGAGATCCACATCTGGTATCTAATACCCATGAATCACTAGTAGATAAATTAATTTCAATAACATAAATACCTGTAGTGGTAGTCGCACTACCCTTTTTCTTCTTTAGATCTTCCGATAGATAGAGTTTGCAATTTCTCGAACCAATGTCCAGTGCATGACAAAAAATGACAATTTCCTTCCTTTTCTTTTGGGTGTTTTGAAGCAGAACAGTTGGGGCTTGACTTGTTCCACAAAGCTTTGCGACAGTGCAAAGCAGCCGGCGGCCTTGACAACTTTATCCTTGCTTTGCCTTTCTTCTTTATTCCCTTTCCCTTTTGGACCATCAACACATTACTATAGGGTTTCTTGATATTTTGTTCAGCAGTTTTGAGCATCAAATGCAACTATGAAATTGATTTCTCCATATTATTCATATTGTAGTTCATCACAAATTGTGAGTAACTTTCTGGTAATGAATTCACGATCAAATCCGTAGCCCACTCTAGACTTATGGGAAATCAGAGTCTATCAAGCTGGTCAACATAGCCCTTCATCTTCAGAACATGAGGACTAACTGACGAACCCTCAGTCATCTTGCAAGAATGTAGGTTTTTGACTATCTCGAACCTTTCTTGCCTAGCTTGCTGTTGGAACATTTCCTTCAGCGTTATAGCCATGTCGTAGGCTTCCATTAGTTCCATGTCCTTCTAAAGTTCAGGAACTATAGTTGCTAGCATAATACATGCAACATCAGTAGAATCGTTGACATGTTTTTTATGCGCATCCTTCACAGCTTTCGTAGCATTGGCTGGTGGGTCCTCGGGAATTGGACCATCTAGGACATACAACTTGCGTTCATGCTTAAGAACAATTCTCAAATTTTTGAACCAGTCAAGAAAGTTTGTCCTAGATAGCTCATCCTTATCAAGGATGGATCGCAGTGACATGGGATTATTGTTACTTGAAGAGGCCATCGATCTACAATAAAGATTATGTGAAGTTTATTTTAGTATAGAGGAATAGACTCCCACTAAATTAACAACCCTCCTAAAACACACTGTTTATTTAGGGGACTAAAATCCATATTTCACCTAATTCTATGACAGCTATGGCATAAAACATAGAACTAGTTTATTTAGGTAGGTAACAGTTACCAATTACATCTTATGTAATTTTTAGATACTTTTATGAGATACGGGACATTTTATGTCTTAGCATGTTTTTATCTCATCATGTGCCTAAAGCTCAAAACTATTTTGATAGCTTTATTAAGTCGAACCATTTTAAACATTTAGGTAACTCTTATCCAACTTGTCTCACCAAGAGACCATAATACACCCAGCTATGGCTGAAACTGTATTAGTGTGATCGAGGCCTTGACAAGTGTTTATAATGAATGTCGTGAGACTTAAAATGTAATAGAGTGATTTTATTCAGTTTTAGTGATTTTATGTAAATAATGAAATATCATATATTTTATTGATTTGTTAAATCACTAAACAATTTGGAGATTTTATACTGTTCATTAATAAAAGAATTTCTGTACGCTAGGATTAGTTAGACGGCGGTCCCGCTGACCGGCCCCGTTTTTTTTTAGAAGACGAATCTCAATTCCGAAAATTGAAATTCGCTATAGAAAATCATATTTTTCGCTGGTTTTATTATCCTAAATTTACCCCTTAATTTATCCAAAATTAAGTCAATTAAAATATTTTTAATTAACCCGGGCCCACATCTAACTAATCATCTTATCCTAATCCAATTAGGACTTAAGATATTTGAATCCTAGCATATCACCAATAACAAACTTCTCCATATTTATCTCCTATCCAATAAGGATAACGAAACCGATTTTGCTTATATCTCTTAATCTAATTTGTTATCTATCTTTATCAAATATAAACTTCATAACAGAATAGATATAACAAGATAAATAAATAATTTTGAAAATTAATTATTTGCAATTTCGGTCCTTAACCAAATAATCACAAACATGTAATTGAATCATAAACTACTATCCTAATCGAACCTAATGGTGTCATAGATCACAGAACACGAAACTTAATTCATTAAAATTATTCAAATTAACCTAACATGGTTACTAGTATGTATGAAACTAATTTCAATTAAATCACGAATATATGTATCATATACACAAAATATGATAATAAATCTCACAGAAAACTTATGTATATCACATATACATCAACTATTAACATGCTTTCAATCATATATCATGTTTATATCAGAAGAAAACATGCAATGAATTTAATGAATCGAACTCAAAGGCTCTGATACCACTGTTGGGTTTTAGGGGTTCATGCGCAACGGAGATTACAAAACAATTTTGACAAAAACCCCAACATGATCCTAATCTAATTCCATTAAAAACGTTTAAACCATGAAAAGCTTAATCATATATAAGTCGCAATATACTTTTCTGAAGGTTGATCGATCTCTAAGGCGCTGCCAGTGACGAACGCCTTCTACAAGTAGTCCACACACGAACTGCGGCGGAGATTCGAAGTGGTAGCTTCGAGAGAATACGAAACCTCTTGTTTTTCTCCAAAACGAGCCAGAGCATAGCAAAAACGCTAAGTCGTTTCTAAAACAAAAATAGAGTTTCGGCCTTTTTAATCTTTTGTCCGTGTATTCTAACTTAAAGCGTCTATTTATACAACCTCTGTATATAGACGGTTAAGTAAATTACACATATACCCCTACTTAAAGAAGTGTAAGTGTAATACACCACAAGGACTTTTTGTCATGAATCTTATCATATAAAATTCATTTTTCTTTACCATCGTAAAATCTCGCAAAACCATTTTTAGTGTGCGACCCAATAGGCTCATACAACGCTGGCAGTGTACCAAAACACATTTTGGTATACAAGTCATAAGCAGCCTCTAGCAAGACATTATGACTAGCAAAGTTGTACGAATATCAAATCGATACAACCTAATCAATAGTGTATATAACATCCTTTTGTCACACTATATCCTTTTGATCAAACATAAGGCACGGAATTGTCATCCAACATGTTCAATCGTATTAGTCTCGATCTCTATGTAGACTGAAAACATCCAAGTGACATTGATCAATATCAATTCATTTAGACTAGGCCTTTTAACAGTCTAACACATCGAGGGATCCGCTAGATATCTCTCTTTATATGAGAGGGACAAATTCTATCTCGATTACACAACTTCATCACATTGCTCACACAGTAACCAATCACAACCTTTATAATCGTCCGGTTAAAGACAACGTTTAATAGTGTCAAATCACTATGTTCCTAATGTTGAAGTCTCTGGTAATCTCAAGTCAGAGGACTAAAAAATATACCTATCATGAGAAACAACAACAACAACAACAACAACAACATAGCCTCAGTCCCGAATTAACTGGGGTCGGCTACATGGATCAAACATTTCCATTGTGCTCGATTAAGTGCAACCTATCATGAGAAACAACTATGACTTAATCCATGTGATGTTCTCATAGCGGGTCGGTCCAGTACTTTGTTCCCTAACAAGTACTCGTTATCTTGATTCCTATCCCTATAAGTATAATCATCATATGATCATCAATCAAGGCTTACACTAGTCTTAATTTATTATAGTTTCCAGTATAATGATAGACTAGGGACATTTAGGAAATTTCTGTAAATACCCATGGATCTTATTATAATGTACACATGCAAATTAATTATAATAAACAGCAAATGAAATCCTCTATTTTATTAACTAAAAGTATTCATAAAGACAGTTAATGGATTGACTTAGGGCACATGCCCCAACATCATATAGAATCATTATTGTTGAATAATTTAAAAAGTTAATAAATTTTCGATACATCCAATTCACCCCCCTCCTGGGTGTGGTTTCAATTGGTATCATAATGGGTTATTTCTCAAAGTGCTACTAACTTACCTTTGAGTGTTTTTGTGCAAGGATGCAAACTTTAGATCTAGCTCGCCTTTGGGAAGGCAACTTCTTGAGTAGGCCTCATTATTTCGATGGAACCAACTATGCTCATTGGAAAGTAAGGATGAAGTTCTACATTAGGGCATAAAGTAGACTTTTGTGGGACTCAATTGAGAATTGGTACACTCCAATGGACAAGCCCTAGAGATAATACAATACTGAGGAGACCAAGATTGAGCTCTCAAATCGATCAAGCCTTGAATCATTTGTTTTGCGTGCTAAGTGAGAACGAATTCAACCGAGTTAGTGCTTTTCAAACTGCCAAGGAAGTGGGGAAAAACTTGAGGTGCACTATGAAGGTACATTTTAGGTTAAGAGGACAAAGTTAAGAATCATTAAGGAGCACTATGAGAATTTACGAGATGGCTCCGATGAAGACATAGCCACTGCCATCACTCGCTTCACTAAGCTTACCTAAAGAATGGGATGCCAAGAAGTATGGTATCCAATCAGTGCAAAACCATGGAGAGTACACTTTTGATGTCTTGTGTGGAGAGTTAACGGTCCATGAATTTGAACCAAAGGACTAAGCTAGATTGGAAACATTGAGTAGGGGTACTAAGAGTTCAAGAAAAGAGATTGCTTTGAAGGAGAATAGCCCATCATCTCCATTGGTTGAGATCATTGAAGATGAGAAATCTAGTGATGACAGTGATCTTGAGGAGGAACTAGTCATGCTCTCAAGAAACCTCAACAAGGCTATTTACAAACAAGATAAGTATAAGAAGAAGGACAACAATGGAAGCAAGGGAGGAAAGTCAAATGAGACCATATGCTTTAGGTGCGGTAAACTGGACCACATCAAGGCGGAATGCAAGTCCAAAAGGGTGTTCGACGAGAAGAAAGCCAATAAGAGCTTGCATGCATCATGGGATGATTCATCTTCATCAAGTTCCGAATCCGAATCGAAAAGTGAGAAAGTGATATTTTGTCTCATGGCACAAAGTGAGGTAAACTCTAACGATTTCAATTTTGATGATGTTAATGATTTGGATGATGTTTCTAATATTGATGAGCTAAGGAAAGAGTTGGAAAAGGAGGTCAAAAAGACCAAAAACACAAAAAGAGCTTGACCATAGCAATTAATGAGATTGAGTCATAAAATGAGACCATTAATGTTCTCCAAAGCGACTTCAATGAAGTCCCAATGGAGAGAGATGCTTTACTCAAGGAAGTAGAGGACTTGAGTAGCATGGTGCACAAGTTCACCAATGGTAGAGAGATGTTTGACATGGTGTTGGGAGCACAACGACGTGCAATCAACTAGAGAGGCATAGGCGATAGAACGAACTTGTTGAGTTACAAGAAATTCCTAGATGATACCCGTAGATGCTCAAAATGTAATAAGTCTCATGCGGTTGAGAATGTGTCTTACAAAAGGCCAAAATGGGTAGACTAGCATGGGTAGTTAAGAATGTTTATGTTACTAACTTTCTCTAAGGTGTTTGGGTACCAAAATCTAGTGTCTTTTCCCATTGTGTAGGATGTGAGGAAGAGCACCCATGGTACTTGGATAGTGGGTGCTCAAGACACATAACCAGTGATGCACATCAATTCATTGAATTAAAGCAATATGATGGTGGAAAGGTCACATTTGGGGACAACAACAAAAGAAAGGTTATAGGCCTTGGAACTATTGGTAACAATTTACTTTCCATTTCTAATGTTTATCATGTTGATGGTTTGAAACATAACTTTCTTAGCATTAGTCAATTATGTGACAAAGGATTTCATGTCATGTTTGAATCATCAAAATGCACTGTTAGGAATGAGAAGCATGATACTCTATTTGTTGCATATAGAGATAAGAATGTTTATGCAATTAACTTTAATGGATGCATATGCAAAACGTTTAATGTTCGAGTGCTTAAAGTGAATGTGATGCATAGTTGTGGCACCATAGACTAGGACATTCTTGCATGGAAAACTTGTCCAAATTGACCAAACATGATCTTGCCAAAGTCTACCTAAATGCACTTATAAGAAAGACAAGGAATTTAAACCTTGTATCCTTGGTAAGCAAGTGAAATCATCATTTAAGACGAAAGTAATAAGTGATGTAACTAGAGCATTGGAACCTATCCATAAGGATTTGTTCGGACCCAGCCAAACACAAACTCTATGAGGTAAATCATATTGCTTTGTTATTGCTGATGATTTTACTAGGTATACATGAGTTTATTTTCTAGCTCATAAGCATGAAGTGTATGATGTGTTTGTGAAATTTTGTGCTTTGGTTGAGAATGAGAAGGGTATAAAATCACCATCATTAGGAGTGATCGGGGTGCTTAATTTGTCAATAGGAAGTTAGAGGATTTTTGTGCCAAATAAGGATACACACACCAACTATCTTTTCCTTCGACACCATAACAAAATGGAGTTGTAGAAAGAAAGAATAGGACCCTCCAAGATATGTGTCGTACCATGCTAAATGAGTATAACATAGCTCAACACTTTTGGGCCGAAGCCATTAACACAACATGCTTTGTTCTTAATAGGGTAAATGCCCGAAAGCAAGTGAAAAGGACTCCTTATGAACTATGAAAAAGCCGAAAGCCCAACATAAGTTACTCCAAGGTGTTTGGTTTCACTTTCTATGTTCTAAATGATAAAGATCATTTGGAAAAAATTGACCCAAAGTAAAATGTGTGCACTTTTCTACGCTATTCGATGCATAGCAAGCATATAGGGTGCTCAATAGATTAACCAAAACCATTGAGGATTCTATTCATGTCAAATTTTATGAAGTAGATCCTAAAGTGAAAATGATTCATACCTTGAAAAAATTGAAAATTGATGATGATGATGATGATGTCACTCCAGGCCAAACATCCAATAGTTAATAAGTTGAGGTGAGAGTAGGGCACAAACATAGTGCACCTAAGAACTCAAGATTTATTATAGGCCATCCCTCCCAACAAATTATAGGTGATCCAAACGAAGAAATAACCACTAGGTAATCGTTGCACCGAGATGAGGGACATATAACTTTTGTATCACAAACTGAGCCCACCAAGATAGATGATGCCTTAGGTGATGAGTTTTGGATCATGGCTATCCAAGAGGAACTAGGTCATTTTGTTAGGAATAAGGTATGGACACTAGTACCTAGACAAAAAGACCATACTATCATAGGCAACAAATGTGTCTTTAGAAACAAAAAGAATGATAAGGGTAAAATTGTAAGGAACAAGGCTAGGTTAGTTGCACAAGGCTATAATCAAGAGGAAGGAATTGACTATGAGGAAGCCTTTGCACCGGTATCAAGACTAGAAGCAATTCAGATGTTGCTTTCTTATGGTTTCTACAATGGGTTTCTACTATACCAAATGGACGTTAAAAGTGCATTCTTAAATGGCTTCATCAATGAAGAGGTATATATAGAATAACCACCAGCTTTTGATGATCATGATAATCCAAGTTATGTCTATCGTCTTCAAAAGGCCTTGTATGGATTGATACAAGCTCCTTCAGCTTGGTATGACCGACTTAGGGCATTCCTTCTTGACAAAGGGTTTAGGAAAGGAACGTAAGGTCCTACTTTGTTCATTTTGATTAAAAAGCATGACATACTACTTATTCAAATTTACATTGATAATATTATTTTTTGGTCATCTAATACACGCTTATGTGATGAATTCTCATCATCGATGACCAATAAATTTGAAATGAGCATGATAAGTGAAATAACATATTTCCTAGTCTTGCAAATTAAGTAATTCAAACATGGCATTTTCATAAACCAAGCGAAGTAAGTGAGGGACACGTTCAAAAAATTCAAATTTGACAATTTGAAAGCATGTGACACTCCTAGTAGCTCCATCGTCCGGATGGACAAAGACCAACTAGGAAAATCCATAGATCCTAAACTTTACTGAGGCATGATTGGTAGTCTCCTATACTTGACCGCTAGTAGGTTCGATATTATGTTTAGTGTATGTTTATGTGCTAGATTTTAATCCGAACCTAAGGAATCTCACTTGAAATGTGTCAAGCGTATATTCCGTTATCTTAGTGGGACTCAAGATTAGGGACTGTGGTTCAACAAAGCCAAGAGTTTCAAAATTCGAAGATTTATTGATTTCAACTATGCGGGGAGTCTAGTTGATAGAAAAAGTACTTCCGAATTTTTTCATTTGCTAGGAAATCAACTATGCGGGGAGTCTGTGGCTGCCGAAAGTTGTTGTGCTCAAGTCTTGTACATGAAACAACAACTTGAGGATTAGTAAATCTAAGTTGGTTGTGCTGATATTTATTGCGATAACACAAATGCAATCAACATATCAAAAAATCTAGTACTATAGTCAAGCACCAAGCACATTGAGATTAGGTATCATTTCCTGTGCGATCACGTCCAAAATGGTGATGTTAAACAGATCCACATGCCCATGGGGACCAACTAGCTGATATCTTCACCAAGCCATTACCTAGAAACCAATTTCCTAAGATTCTTCGTGAATTAGGAATGTTTAATGAATCAGACCTTCTACACATGTTTTAATTGTTCTAATCCTTTTTATATGATGTTAGTGAAGTGTCCATGAAGTATGACGTGAATCGGTGTTGTTTGTCGAAAACTAAACAAATTAATTTTCAAATTCTAGAGAGCAATTAGCACGCTTGGTCTGATAATTAGCACGCTAATTGTCTCTGATTAGCGCGCTTATTTAAAGACCTAGCGCACTAATCATCCCTGACCAAATCACTTATTATAATCATTAGCGCGCTAATTCTCTTACTAGCACGCTAATGTTTTTCGGCCAGGACCGGTATATCACTATTTTTGACCTTGAATTCTTATTCTTCACGCACCACTCCTCTTCTATTAGGTTTTCATTCTCTCTAACGACTCTCCCACGATCCCTAGGTAAATTTCATTACTTTCTTTGTCAATTTGGGTGTTTTTACTTTTTAGCCCTGGGATTGAACCGCTATTGTTGTCTCCATCCTTGAGTTTGTACACATGTCGACCCGTCGAACCTCCGCCAATTCCACTACATGTCTCCCTGCCCGTACAACCCATGCATCGGCCACCCATCGTCCCTCCACACGTCATGTTGTTGAGTTTTCATCGTCTAGTAGCGAGTTCAAGTCCGCCCATTCATCAGCACCATCCCACATCACATTCCAATCGTCATCTTGTCGCGAGACTAGATTTTTTAATCACTGTAGCAACACATCGGCCACCGTCTCGGCCAATGCCCCTCCAAAAGAGGGTCGGTCCGAATTACTACACGAGATTAAGTCCATTTTGGCGTCGATCAGCCCACGACTTATGGATGCCAAAATCCTTAAGCCCGCCATTGTCGATCTCGGGTTTTGAACAAGGCTCATCTCCCAATACGAGATGTCCTTTCAAAATTGGGGTGGGCTACCTTCAGTCAATATAAGGATTACTATAATTCAGCATTAGTTTGAGTCTTTTATTCCAATCTTGACACGGTGAATACCTTCATCATTCAGTCATCTGTCGATGGTCAGTCTATCGAGATTACACTAGAAGCCTAGCTCAATGGTTTAACCTTTCTTTGCACCCGTCCACCACTACCGTTGGGTGTAAGTTTCTTAGTAGGCTGTTTAATCGACTTGAGGTGTTAAACTATTTCAAACAGTTTGACAGGGAACTCACCGTGTATCCACCTGGTGTCACTGACACTAACTTCAAGCTTGTGCCTCACCTACTTCACAGAGTTTTGCACAAGGTTATTATTCCACGTGGCGGTGGTAAGAACTATGCCAATTTACTTGACATGTTTGTCCTCGGGCACCTACTTCGTGAGATCCCTCTTAAATTTCCCTACCTTATCATTAGCTAAATGACTAGCACATGTAGCTCCAGTCCTTATCTCCCGTATGCCCATATCATCACTTCTTATCTGGAGTCAACCTGGTGGATATTAGTTTAGGTGGTCGTTTACTATCTGCCCACGACACCATTAACATGGCCACTCTGAAGGCCATGAAGTATCGATATATCGGTCGCGAGTAGAGATGGATTCAAGAGGAAGATATCCCAGATGGTCGGCACTATATGGGATACGAGTCTCAACTTCCCACCGATCCTCCGGTTGGTTTTGATGAGAGAGACTTCCTGGACTATAGCTTTTTGTTCCCTCATGGTGATGATGGTGATGATGAGGTTCACTATGGCTTTGCGGCTCCACCACCTCCACGGCATCAGTCACAGCAGCAGTCGCAGTAGCATCAACAACTTCCACCTTATCCAACGTTTAATGACTTTAATCCTCCTTCCGAGATATCTTCATGGACGGCGTACCTCTCCACGCAATTGGGTTATATGCATGCGTACGTGACTTAGACCTTCACAGCCATCGACACCCGCCTTCAGCGTTAAAGCTATCGACTTCATCGCATAGAAGGACATTTACTGCTAGCAAGGTTACGCAAGATGACCCTGCCTCTGGTCTTGTGTGTCGGACATCATTTCATTGGGAGGATTACATAAGCATAGCATAGTTAGAGGGAGCACTAGGCTCATCTATGTTAGTCTTCAGCATTTTGATGTACATTTGTTATGTTGTACACTCTGCTGTTTAGGCCACAATTATGTTAATGATCATTTTTAGCATTTAATATCATGAAATTTTTTTGCGTATCTCTGAGTTACTGTTATGCTTTGTTCAGTGCCCTATATTGGTTGCATGTACATAACTTTCATTGATATACCTGCTTATGTCTCATAATATGCATGTAGTGAGGGCGAGTCCTCCACCCACTATGTTGTTGTTATATTTGTGGCTCATTTTTGGTTGTGCTTGTAATGAAGGGGAACTTGCCCCTACTTTTTGTTTGAGATTGCGCTATGGATATGAATACATGTGAATCCAGTTTTTGATTGTTACGTTCACATTGTTTGTTATCATCAAAAAAGGGGACGTTGTTAGACTACGTGGATTGTCACTTTTACTCCACCCGGGATTTTGAAAGAAACAAACATAATGAAATTATACTAATAAGTTTATCAAGCGTGTTTCAGTTAGTCAAAGTTTATGGAATATCACATCTCAAGTGTTTAAGCCATACAAGTTCAACATTCGGTCCACACGAGGAAAAGAAGAAGAAAGATTGCATTACAAGTTGTAACATTGATGTAAGGTATACAGGTTCATTTACACAAGCCTAATGCATTAGTTCATGCATATCATGTTTTTCAAATTGTTTTTTAAATTTGAAGTGATCATTTGGAGTTTTAAATGAAACTCACATCTTGAATCGGTCTTATAAGCTCAAACTATATGAAACCATGTTTTCATATTCACATCGTACTTTAAAATCCATTGTGGAAGTTTTTGAAAATGAAAAATTGTGTATGCTGAAAAACACCTATGTAAAACATGAAATCAGGATTTTCTATTTTCGAGATTTGTGAAAATATTCGGACCATCTAAATAGGTTCTATGAACCTTAACAAACATGTATAACATGTTATAAGAGGTTTGGCAGGGTCTCGGATGCCATAAGGAGTCGCTAACTCTAGGGCCAAAAATATTTATTTTGAGCCCCTTGATAGTTAGTGCGCTAATAGTTATATTAGAGTGCTAATTGTAGAATTAGCATGCTAATTGTGGAGTTAGCGCGCTAGCTTAGATGATTAGTACGCTAGGTCAAAATATTAGCGCACTAAACTTGTCTTCTATATAACTCTAAATAATCACAAATCAAATACCCCAAACTTAAGATTTTTGCACATCCCGAGTAAAAGTGTATTTTACTAAGTATTATTAATACTACTACTAATACTTAAGTTCATTTTCATTTCACATTCTTCATGAAGTATCCTTTAATTCAAATAAGTTCAAGTTAATAATTCACTTAAGAACTTTTACTTGCAAAAACTTATATTTTCAAAAATATTAAGCATTACCAACATATACAATTCACTTTCAAAACACCAAAGTAGTTTATAACCAAAATCATCATTACTCAAAAGTTTATTTCACATCGACACTCTTGTTGCATGTATACAATATCATGATTTTTCATTAAGCTCAACAATTCATGAACGATTAAAAATCATACTAGTTTTGTTGACTTTAGCAAATCAAGAGTCCATAGGACTTAATATAATTGGAAATAAAATGTAACTAAACTAAGCTACAAGTACTTGAGCTAAATCTTTTATTTAAAGAGTTTTAATATAACTTCTGCCTTTCTTTTCTTTATTTTTCTCTTTTTCTTTTTCTTTTTGTCCTCGCATATATTTTATTTCAATGTGTTTAGGTAGTATAGATTAGGTTATGTATAATAATATTCAATGAATAAGTAATTCATTTGCCAAGTTCATGCCTTTAATTAAGGATTAGAAAGAATATAATTGTCTTTGTGACATGAAAATAAAGAGAAAGTTATAAAATGTTTGAAGAAAATAAGAAATGTAGCAAACAACAATATGATTTCATAATTAGAAACTTACTGTAGGAAAGACCATGAACTTGAAAAAAAAAGCAGGAAAGACTACTAGAATGGTTCTTGTTGAAAAAGTTAGATCTCTGAGGAATTTTATGATAAAGATGAATCTTACTTGTATAAAAAGTGAATAAAAACAAAGTATAACGAGGGGAAGAGATAAACACCATGTTTAATGAAAACGTTGAAGTTCGAACTTGATTGATAAAATAAAAATGAGAAGTGCTAACAAGAATTATAAACAAAATAGAGTCCCACAAGTTCTATAAGAAAAAAGTAGAGAACTTGATGGCTAGAAAAAGAGAGAAAAAAAAAAGAATCCATAGCAAAAGGCAACTAAAAAAATATATGCGAGGACAAAAAGAAAAAGAAAAAGAGAAAAATAATATATTACCATGCATTCCTTTTTAGTTCGATGCTACTAAAAGCCAATAGACCTATCTGCACATCTCATCCATCTGCTCCTCCCATATCTAGTTATGTCTCTCCGATGATTTGCAAATAACATGAAGTTATGATGTCCATTCAGTCGGTCTTGCTCATATCTCACTACGGCTTCACGATACTGAGCCTTATCCTTTCCATATTGACTCTTCAACTTAGCAATCCACAACCTCTGCTACCGTGGAGTTAAGTCCTTTAGTGGTGGTACTGGTGCCTATGGTGGCAAAGGTGGTGGACAAACCTCAAGACCATCCAAGTCCTACTCTCCTATAAGTGGGTCTACAAATTTGTAGCTCTAATCAAATCCATACTGGTGATCCTCTTTCTCTCCATATCCTTCGTTATCTAACTCTTTGGGTAACTATGCTGCTAATGTTGTTGTGTGATCCTCTAGCCCCTTGGCGATGCGTGGTTGTGAGTATAACGACTCGATTGTAGTAATAGTGTGACTATTTTAGGTTGATTATGGACATCGTCCTCTGGGAAAGGTGTATGCACTCAATACGTACCTAGCTAATATTACCTCTATTGTTAAAGAAATCTTTTTTAAATTGGTTTATCATTAAACTAAACTAATTTAACAAATCAATGCAAATTACTTCAACTCTTATATTATAACTATATTAGTTCACAACTTCTAATAGGTAATGATATACTACACTTTTCAACTCACATTATCATATTTATTATGTGTATGCAATGCCTAATTCGAATAGACAGCTCTCCTTTAAATCCAATTTTACCTACTATCTTAACTGAAAAGATTCTAATGTACAAACTAGAATTCCACCTATCAGTGTGGATAATGGAAGCTCTATATTACTTTAATGTTCCAAATCTTCAGATTCATGACCAATTAAGTTTATTATATGCTCCTCACCTAAAAAACAACTATAGCTTGATTTTGTATTTTTTATGGTTGTACCATCAATATCAAGTTTAAAAGCTTCAATGACCTTGATAACTTCTAAAACTTAATTTCAACAAACACATGATCCGGATGTTTATAGCAGTACACTTAGAATCAATACAAATTCTAACCATTTCACTTTTTATCTTTCAAATCTACACATTTTTATAGCATAACATTCATATCATAGGATTCATTGATCCTTAAGATTAATGAACTACTCACACTTCATTGAAACAAACATGCACATAGTGGTGTTTATTGAAATTAGAGATACAATGAAATAAATTTCTTTTAAATCAATAAAAACAATACTTTAATCACCACATGTGAATCTTCAATGTATTCTCTCCATAAATCTTCTTAATACACAATAATAAAGTAAACATATGCTAAACTATTGCTAATGGTGGCTAATCAAAGGTAATTGGTGAGTTTAACACGTTCTCCTATCTATTTATACTCCTTAAACAAGTTTGAAAACAATTAGAAAACCTACTTGACAATTTCCCTCGAAAATAAAGCTTTACTTTCTATTTTCTTCTCTTCTCGGCGTTGTCACATAGCTCTTGATAAGCCTACAACCAGATTTGTTTGCAAACACGGACTTGAAGAGTGAGGAACACCAATGAACATAAAGTGGAAACCCTATGATCCTGACTTATAGTCTTAGTTGGGAAGTGTGGTGAGTTGGGGGAAGTTAACGCTTGAATTACACATGTTATGTTGATTGTATGTACTATATCATATCGTTAGATATAGTGATATCCGGTTTCAGGGCCTATTCTGCTATCTAGAAATCATGCTAGACATGATAAGGGGATGTATAGAGCAAGGCCTTGAGTTATTAGATTTTAGAATAAATCTGATAAGAAAATCTTTGAATAGAAGCAATCAAATACTTGAGTATGTAAAAAGCATAATGAATTTTGATTTTTCAAAGACGAAATTGTTATGAGAGGCAAAATGAAAGTAAAGATTAGCAGAGAACATAGAATTTATGAAATCTAAAGTTGTCACTTCTTGAGTATCCGTGACAAATCTCAACTCATAATCGCCTACTATTATTCTATTATTTCCTAATACATTCTTGACCCAAAAAAATGAGATAGGGCAATTATAGGATATTAGATAAACTACCAGCCTTATCTTCAGCATGTGATTATTTCAACCAGATAGTTTAATTTAAAGAAAGGGGCTTAATTAATTGTTAGAATTAAGGACTAATGAACCACAAGACCTCGTTGTGGCTTGGATGTTTGATGATTGTCTTATGCATACCTTGGTAAGCATGCCAATTGTTGTATTGCACTAAGGTTTCTCAGAAGAAATAAGATGTGAGTTAAGGTTGACCTCTACTTGAGTCGGGACGTACGGGATGTGTAATATGGTAATTGGCATTACCAATCTTATGGACAAAAAGAGAGACCACAAGAATAACACTAAGGCTATAATTTAAGGGATGTAGAACCAGCTTAGCATCAAGCTACAAATAGATAAGATCCGTGATAGATTAGGTGATCTAGACAATGGATTACGCGAGGGTGAGTAAACCCTAAGAAGTGGCTCTATTATAGAAACTAAATTTTTTTGAAACATGTTGGGATCAAACTCGAGCTTATGTGGTAATTCATATCTTTTTGAAAAAAAAAGGTAACCTAAACACGTGTGGAAAACAGGATGGAAATAGATGATGTTTGTGAGATGAAAGGGTTGTAAGCCAGACTCTATGGAAGCAAAGTGTTGAGATGACTCACAAACTGAGAGGAAGCATGTACAAACTCCTTTGACTCTGGCAAAAGTACTAGAGTAGTTATGCTAGCTTTGTGGCATGAGTAACTCCACTTGTGTAACACAATTTGTTCTTGATCTGCCAAGTCGGCGGGCCGATCGTCGTCCTTGTAGGACCAAAGAATGGATCTTGTGTGCAGGTAGAGATGGAGTCTGCGAGTATATCTGAGAAGGAAAAACCTTAGGTAAACCCAAAGGACTTAGTATATCGAGGTTCTCACATATCAATGAATGACTTGGGGGCGATGGAAAGGATGTTGAGGACATTATATGGCCCAAATCATCAGACTCACAAAAACAATTTTTAGGTATTATCGCAAGGAGAGATAAAGGACTTTAATAGGATTTGAATTAGCATTGAGCTTAGGACATGCAAGTCATTAATTGAGAGGGTTATAAATTATTAATTGCATGGCAAAGTAGAGATGGTTTAAAAGAGTTTAATAATATTCATTGAAATTGTCAGTACATTTAGGCTTGCCATAACGACAGAAAGAGGCATGTCCTTTACAAATCCAGTGATTTGGGAATGTGTAACTTTAGAGGAAATCTCCTCAAGTCTTCAGAGTGCCTTTAAGCCAACAGTTGCATAGAGTGTTCAGGTATAAACTCGAAACTTTTAGAAATGGGTACAATTTAAAGTTTGATGAATTAAAAAAAAAGGATTATGTTCAAGCAACTTAGCTAAGTCTACAATTCGTAATTGAGATGTTGGATGTGAGTTGAATGAGTTAATAGTAAAATGGAAGAATCAAGCTGTTAGAAGTGGTTGAAGCCCAAAATTGGAAAAACTTAAAAGTAAAGCTATTTAAAGTGACTTTGCATGAGTATGCAGTTCATCTTAAAATGTCGAGCAGTTTGGAGTGACTCTACATGAGTCCATCGTTCATACTTTGAGATCAAATTGTTAGAAGTGACTATGACTGGATCCACAATTCATGTTGAGACTTCAGCTATCTAAAGTGACTAAGTTAAGTACGCAGTTCGATAAGAACACTCTAAGTCATTTGAAACGGCCATAAGCCCATAGTTTGGAGCGTATTTAAGTCCACGAATCCATTTTTGAACTAGAATAGTTGTGAGTGACTCTATGTGAGTCCATTTTTAAAGTATAAGAAATAAAGTTATGTGTAACGACTCTGTGAGAGTCCAAGATTCAAAGTTTAATATTAAACCATTTGCGTTGGCTCTATATGAGTTTGATATCGATCCAAAAAACTGTGTTTGAGTCCAGAATTAACGAAACGACCTTAAACTATTTAAGTTAGCTGTGTGCCCACAGTTTAGAGCCTTTAAGTCTACTTAAGTCACGTTTGGCCAAGTTCACATGAGGAGAAGTGGAAGGACCGGTTAGATAACACTCATAGTTAAATTTAATTTCGATGGCGAAATTCTTATTAGTTGGGAAGACTATAATAATACAAAAAAAATTATTTGAGAGTAATGATGTGTAGTATCTGCTTATATTAATTTGCACAAATGAATTGAGTATTTTGTCAGTTGCACGAGGGTAGATCGCCTTGAAATATGTGGACGCACAGGCTTTTGGGTAGGCTGAGATAATATTGAAACTTGAGTTGGGCTATGACTTAGGTTATATTTTAAAATAGTTGGATGCCTAACTTAATTAATGAGACTAATTAATTTAAATGAACTAATTTAGTTGATAAATTAATTTAAAATCCAAAGTAACTAATTGAAATTTTCAATCCATTAAAGGATCTTCTGGTTGTATGAGGATTAATGGAAGTTACAAAGGAATTGAATGAACGAAATAGGGCAAAGTCCCATTTTGTTTGCTCAACACAAGGAAACCGCAAGGTCTCACATAAAGGCTAGGGGGAACAAGGAGGAAAACAGCGATAATGAATAAGGATTAACCAACAACAACCGTCAAGCATTCCTCTGACAAAGGGTGAGATGTTGGTAGCCGACGGCGGTGAAAGTTAGGTTCTACCCATTTTAGATAAGTTTTGTTTTTGGTTGTCCTAATAGATAATTAGGGGTTTCTACTATCGTGGTTTGAAATCTTTAAATTGAAGTTATTTATGAATAAGTTTCACTTTCTCAAGACATTTTGAATATCTACGTCGATGATTCTCTCTTGGAAGATAGTGTAGGAATTAGGGATCTCTACTTGATCTATTTATTGGTGGATGGAGTCTAATGAACTGAAAATGATAATTTAAGATAATGTTTCAATGTTCAAATTTATAGTTCTAGATGTGGCAAGTATTGGTGAGGCGTAAACATGAGAATCTAGTTTAGGGATCAACATATTGGGGTTGCACATTAAGTATTTGATGAAATGCCCATAAGAAATTCTAACTTGTTTCATTGAAGCCTTCTAATAGAGATAAATGCCCGTTTTAGGAAGACTTGCGTTTCAAAAAGGTGAACACCTTCAAAATCGACTTAAGTGGACCATTGTGTGCATTATAAGGGCACTATGAGAAGCTTGAGTTAAAGACTTCTCAATTATTTAACTAGCTTATAAATCAATTTGGGTACGTACTAACAACTTTGCGCTTTCTTACTATACTTTTGTTTCCTCAAAGTCTACCCTAATGCTAATGAGAGACAAATAGCATGGTTCTCATAGACTTTGAGTTACAATGGTGGTTGAAACCTTGAACTTAGATTATTATGAGTGAATGTAGTCATTTATTGTCTAGAACTTTTTACAGTCATATCTTACTCATTCATGTCATATTATAAAGAGGCTTTTAATGAGAACAAAGAAAATTGGGAAAGAGACACAAAATGATTGTGGAGAGTTTTGTGAAGTCTAAGGACTAGGTTGTCACCAAATTCATTTGCTTAATGAATTCTTTTGGAAATCCTTAAAATGTAAAAACAACCATATAAATTGTAGATTTTTGTTATGAAACAAATTCTTAGAGGTTTAAGATACTTAGAACTAAATATAAATGAATCTAAGTAATTGTGTTATATGATGTATGATTGTAGATATGCAAGGAAGATTCAACTAGGTTATTTGATGGATCGACTTGACTTGGCGACTTACATGGTTATTTGTAAGTGAACCAGTGAGAAATTAAATATTAATTCTTTTCATTTCCCTTGCATATATTCATGGAAATGATATACATTGTTGGAGTCTACTTCCTTACCAAGCGACTTAGGGTCTAAAGTTGTCAAATTAAGTCATTGTATACTCGTAGTTGAGCATTCGAGTCGTGCCTGTGGCTTCTAAGAGAGACTGAATCCTCTGTGTGAGCATCCTTCAGACTTCAAGAATTCCATTGCGGTTGAGAATTTGGTTGCGACTGTGGCTCCCTTTGCAATTTTTCTCAGGCAACGCTAAAGTGAGCCGAGAGTGCAGAATTGATTAGGTGCGATTAAAAACGGACATGATCTCGTTATACCAGTATTTGACACTTACTTGTAGTCAAGTGCTTTGAGCTCTCGTGTAGAGTGTTAAGACCACTTAGTCACCTATCCTTTGCTTCGGGGTAACTTAGTCTCTATCGTCGACTATTGTAGTTTTTCTATTATGTGTTTTATTTTTTTTTAGCTTTGTTTCTTTTCAACATGATTTATGGACTAGTTTATTGTTTAATCTAAATTACTATTAAACTTCTTCTTGATTTACTCACTGGAATTGTCTCCGCTTTTAGTGACAATTATAGGCATAATGTCTGAGCATGAGATCATTGATGTCGACATACGTAGGTCATTTAGTCTATATATTCTTCTATACTACATATTTTATATTTTATAAATGGGTATTTGGATTGAGAGATATATGTATTCTCCCTCGTCATTACAATTTGTACATTGTATCCGTTATACTCGATTTCCATATTCTAACTTCCACACCAAGAACTCGTTATGTGTTTAATTCGTTTGTTATCAGGTTTTTGCCGCATTTACATTCCACTGCATATGATTTCTTATATATATATATATATACATTTACATTTTTATGTGGACTATCAAGTAATAAAGACCAGTTTGTACGGTTGACTAGGCCTTTATTAACTTCGAATTGGTTTATCAGGGGTTAATGGAGGCCTAGCGCTGTGCGCTGCCCAATTCGTAAGGTTGGGGCCGTCATATAATCCCTCGGCATTGCCATTACGCTGGTCATTGAGTGCCAATTTTCCTTTTAGTGTTATTCGCACTCTACCTATATGTGCTCCGTGCATCTTGACCAACTTTTCTTCCTTGTCATGGTCTCCCACGCTCTGCCTATGTCTCCTACAATGCCAACACTTCTTAGGCGTGACACCAAACCTACTTTGGAGTTTTTTAGCTTCGTTTCTTCTCAAATTCGCTTATATCTTTCATTTATGCCTTTTATACTTGAAAATGCATAAACACCATCAACTAGAGCTCATTTTGGGTAATTTATAATAAATATACTACTTAACTAACCTTATATATATATCTAAATAATCACTTATCACTTGGCCAAGTCCTTATCTTTGGTTGATTGGGCTTTAATATCAAACTCTTTATCTTAAATCAATTTCACTCCGACCGTCAAGCATACCTCGGTGATCAAAATTGGAAACAATAATTTCTTGTCTATCTTTAACATAATGGACTACTTGAAGTTGTTGTAGATTATCTCCCCCACTTTGATATTACCGTACTTTGTAATCTAATATAAACAAGTTGCCTTTAGCTTTTTGATTTGGCCTTGTTGAATGGTCAGGTATAATGAAGCGACGAGAAAGTGTTGCAACATTCAATAAACTTTCCTTACGCCACCTTCTTAATGTGCTTCAGTACATTTTTAGCTCCCATTACCCATCCATGATTTCCTCAAACAACCAATGATCTCTATATGGCTTTATAAGGGTATAGGTTATGGGGTTTCTCAAATAAATAATCCAGGAAACCCTATGAGGCTACAACCATACTCAAATGCTCTAACCCATAAATGCCATGAATGTACCCGACATTAAAGGGAACAAATACCTTCCCACCTTCACTGGATCACTTTTCTTGGTAAACTTTGCATTGGCATAAAATTCATAAACAATTTCATTCACTTCTTTAACCTTATTTTCTCTATAGTCTTGGGTGAAGTGCTTCTAACCTTGTAGCATAATGAAATTGTTTACTCTCTTATCATCATTAGCTTACAAGTTTATTCCTATCTCCCATATGAATTAGTATGCTCGATGACCTCATATCTCTCTTTAGCCTCTCTACTAATGTAGTACTTCGATTTAAAAGTTCTTGGTTCATCCTCATTCGGATCTCTAGAGGATGATGCCTCATAATCATTTGCTCTCATTTCACTAACTTGACTTGCTTTCCTTCTTTTTCCTAACATTTTCAAAAATTCACACAACGCAACAACTCAAAACAAAAGTCTTCAAATAACCTAAAATCAAAATTTTCAGTCACAAGGATCATTCACATGCCAAATAATGCAAAAGTCAAAGACTAGTTCACCAAAAGGCACATTGATGCTCTAAATCCACACAATTTAAAACTTCTCTCCAACAACCTCATATCAACAATTCACGCAATTTCTTCAAGATTTTTCACAAATTTCAAAGCAAAACTAATGAAATTGTAAATTTACCTAATTGTCGGATTAGTATCTGGTGTAGAATCCTCCTTCAAATCTCTACCAATCCAAGCCCACTCATTTTGCTCACAAACTAAAACTTGAATCTCTTCTTTAAATCAATGCACTTGTTCTCCTCCTTGATAAAATCCATAATGCATTTTCTCTTTTCACTCTTAATAACCGTGAAGACTCTTTTCATTTTAAAAAATACTCTATCTTAGATTCTAGAAGGATGTATGATTGCTTGGTTTTGTATAGAATTGGTTTCAAGTGTGGTTAATATGAGTTGAGATAGATTTATCCCCTACTTCGATACTGACGATGTAGCCATGACACCGAGACTGTCGTGAGCAACCTTTGCTCATAGCTCAGAGCCATGTTTATGCCTAAATCCCTATTGGCGCTCTCACAACTTTGTGTATTACTAAACAAGGTATCTTGATGACGTAAAATACCATTTATCTATAAAATATCCATAAAACTTGCACGAAATTTGTCCATGTACTTGACCTTTAATACTTTAACTCCTTTCATTTTTTACGTTATTTGCTGAGATAGTCAAGATTCTTCTATTTTGGTGAAACATCACCCAGCAAATAGTCTTTCCTTCTTATTTAACACGAACTTTCTAAAGTTAGAAAACTAAAATGTTAAGATTGTTCTAACTAAATTAAATAAATAACTAACTAACTGAATGAAATCTAAAACATGGAGAAAACCCTGGGTTGCCTTTTAGTAGTGCTTAGTTTAATGTCATTAGCCTGATGCCTTTTTGCTTGTTTATTCTGAGTCTAAATCAAGATACTCCATCTAGAGGTCGGAGACAACAATATCTTTCTCATTTGAAGGTACTTCTTGACCTTCAACAAAGACAATCTTCTCGGCAACTTCATCCTTCTCAATGATCAAAGTGATCATTTTTCCTTGTGTACAAGACAACATTGGCAGAGTTCAAGAATGGCCGCCTAAGTATCATAAACACATCATATATATCATGATCCATATTTTCAAAATCATTGATGAATGTGAATTTACTCACTTTCACATGCACATTAAAGACTCTCGCGATTGTTGGTAGCAAGTTACTATCATGTACTTGCAAATCCATTGTATAATCGACATTCAAATTAGCTTGTAACATGTCCATTACAGTCTTCAGATTGATTGAGACTCCCATAACACATGAGATGCTTTTAAATCAGTGCCTGTTAATGCTTAATGGTATGCATATATCACTTGGATCTCTCATTTTGATTGGTTGAAGTCATAGTGAGAACTTGAATTTTGGTTCCGCCTTTTTTGGACCAACTTTCATACTATTTCCTTTCGGTGCTTCTTTAGAAGGTTCTTCACCTTGTTTAATTCTCCATAGTTTTTTTTCCCTTTCCTGTTATTCTCTAAAGTATTGATTCCTTATTGCTTAAATCCTTCGAGTTCATCTTGCCTCACTTTCGTTCCATTTCCATGAATTACATCATACTTTCTCATAGCTAAAGTGTGTGGCTTGTACATCACTTGTTTTTGCATTGGCTTATTAGTTGCCGTGGCACTCATCAGATAAATTTCACTAACATTCTCCTTTGGATTTGTGATAGTGTTACTCAAAAGCTGCCTTTCTTCCCTTGAGTTTCAAGTAATGGCTAACAAACCAATTTGTCTCTCCAAGTTTTTAATAGATCGTGAAATCTTATTAGATATCCTTTTCATAGCTTGGTTCAAAGTTTTTCATTTCTTTCTCATGCTTCTCATTGCATTCTCTATTGCTCAAATTGATGGCATGCAAGAAACTCTCAATTAACTTTAAGGAGCACATTTCTTCACTCGGCCCTAGCTTCCCTTATTAGACTTATTGATCAAATCTTGGTGGTAACTTTAGTGCATTATTAAGATTCGCATATGAGAATTTGGGGTAGTTCTATCCTTGATAAAACCTTTGTGGAGCCATTCATCTTGGCCTAAAGTTGTTTCCATAGCTATAATTGTTCATGAAGTTGAATTCCTTAAGCTCCATTCCTTGCTACATGTCCATTGGTTTAGCTACGATAGTTTGGTGATTTACAGCCTATGAATCAATCTAATATACGTCTATTGGTTTACTCATTATGGGAAAATTATAGGCTTTAGAGTTCTGAGACACAAGATCTAAAAGATCTAATATTCCATCCTCATCTTTGTTAAATAGAGAACCACCTACTGCAATATTTAATAGTGTTTTCGTGTTATGATTCAGCCCATAGTAGAAAATCCGCAGTTGTGCCCATTTCACGTATCCATGTCCTAAACATCTGCTCTGTATCTCCTTCAATCTTTCCTATTCCTCGCCAAGAGACTCGGCATCCTCATGCTTGAATTGACTTATTTCTAGTTTCCTTTCATTAAACCTCACTAGGGGAAAGAACTTGTCTAGAAATCTTTCATTGATTTCCGTCAATGAAATCATGATTATGATTTTTCTCTTCCACCTAATAAGAATGGGAAAAGTCTCATCCTAATTACCTCTTTTGTTACTTCAATAATGTGCACAGTGTCGCACCTCTCCAAGAAATTCTTTACATGTGCAATTGTATATTCATTCGCTAGCCCGTTGAACAAGCTATTCTGGACTATGTTGATTATAAACAGTCTTAGTTTGAAAACGGTGGTGGTTGCTGAAAGCCTCATCACTCTATTGTAAATCTCCTGAACTTCTTGCTTAAAGTATTCTCAAAGGCATCTCTGACCCCACACTATGTCCTACACTACCAGAGCATTTCGGGTTGGTTATTCCTTCTGCCCTATTATTGATTTCATCCTTGATCCTATGCCATCTTGATTCCTCTCTTTCTTTCCTTTATTGGTTCTGTCAATCTCGGTGTCGTAAGGCACTAAGTCTTTCTCTTCTTTACTATGCATGCACTAATTCTTCCTAAAACAAAAATAAAAAAGATGAAGTGCAGATAATCAAACTTGAGACTAAAACCTTTTATTTACTTTTTATTTTTATTTTTTATTTTTGAACTATAAAGTAAATTTCTTAAAAAAAGCTAAACTATTTTTAAACTAACTAAATTAAAGTGGCTACTTATCCCCTATAATGGCGCCAAAAACTTGACAACGACACCGCAAGTTTAACGGCTCGATCGTAGTAATAATATGATCAACTTACGATGATTACATATATTGTCTTTAGGGAAAGGTGTATTACACTTAGTATACTTACTCAGGTTTACTTTATTTCGAAGGAAATCCCTTTTTTAATTAGTTTTTTTGCTAAACTATTCTAATCTAATAAAACAATGTAAATACTTATACTTTTTGGTTAATAATGTCTTAATTGAAAACTTCACCTAGGTAATGAATAACTATGTTATCAACTCACTTCCTTTATCTTCATTATGTACGTGCAATGCTTAAATAGAATAGACAGATTTCCTTCAAATCCACTTCAACCCACTATTATGACGGAAAAAGATTGTCATGCATAATCAAGAACATGCACCTATCGGTGTGAATAACGTAAGATCCACATTGCTTTAAGTTTTAAATCTTTAGATTCATAACCAATTAAGTTACTATCCGTGCCTCCCAGATCAATAACTTTCTATTGATGTTGTATATCTTATGGTAGTATCATCCATATCTGGCTTAACAACTTTAATGGCCCTGGTAACTCCTAAAACCCATAACAAACAAACACGTGATTAAGATGTTCATAAAATTACGTCTAGAATCAACACAAATTCTAATAATTACATTTTTTTAATTTTATAATCCATTCATCACTACTTTAGCATAACATTCATACTATATGATCGATTAATCCTTAAGATTAATGGACTACTCACACATTATTGAAATAAACATTCACATCATGGTATTTATTGCTATAAAATATTAAAAAAAATGAATTCGATTAATTCAAAAAAACAATACCAAATAACCAAACGTTAGTCTTCAATGTCTTCTCCTCCTAACTTTTTTATAACTCAAGAACAAAGTAAACTATGTTGCTCTATGCTAATTAGTTGCTCTGAATGGCAACTAGTAAAGTTACGAGTTTACCAAGTTCTAATACCTATTTATACTCCTAAGGCACTTTAGAACACAATTATAATCCCTAATAGAGGATTCCACACGTAACAGAACTCTAAACTTTCTATTTTCTATGTCTTGGCATTGTTTATAAGTGATTCGGTACTTTATGTCTAAAACCACGGCGCCGCCACAGCTTTGGCCCCTTTGTATGCCTTTTCCTCACTCAATAGAATCAATGCCCTGTGTAGACTATCCTCACACCTTCCCTTGGGCACTCATGTGCCGGTACTCCACCGACACGTTTTTTCTCTTCTTGGTTCTTTACGCCTCGCCCACGCTATCTAGTTATCTCATATCATGTCAAGTGACCAGTCAATAGTTAGACATGTTTTAGAATGTGATTTATTTTTATTTTAGATATTAATGATGATATGACACTAGGTATTCTCATGTTTCTTTGATTTCAGAATTCAATTAGGAAAATGAAGAATGGAAGAAAAAGAGAAATAAAAGCAAAACAATCAATTAGAAATCTAGCGTTTAACTAGTAATACAGGATTGCATAGGGAATTGCCACCTAAATCAGCAATATATAAGTGTTGGTGAATCCTTAGTGAATTGAAAAATACACTAGAAATCGCTAGCTAAATAAGTGGTGTACATATAAGCTAATTCTAGTGATTAACTCAGCAATTTATGTACAACTTAGGAATCGCTAACAAATCGTTGAAGTCGTTTAAGGTATTTTTATATTAATATGAAGAATTTGAGTTTATTCAAGATATGCATAACTTGGGAAACTATAAATAGGACCTTAGGTTTTTGAAATTACCTCTCATTCTCATTTTATTCTTTTGCTTTTATAAATTTAATTTTAGTCTATGTTGGAAGCGATATTGGAGTTTTGATTTATTTAAGAGGTATTTATTTATTAATCATGTATATTAATTATATTATTGTGTTATTTATTTTATGCATGAGTAAGTAGTTTATACATTTAAACAAACCCTATACATGTATATACTTTTGGTTGGTATATAATTATAATTAAGAAATCATGATCTTAAGGCTTTATATCTATTTATACAGGTCAATCACATATTTAATAATTTCTTTTGGCATATTAAAACTTATGAAAATCGATATTGCATGCATAGTTTCAAATATGTATTGTGGTATTTTAATTCTGAATATATGTCTATGATTATTGAGAATAATTATGAAAGTAGTAACTATGATTAATCTATAGGGCTTACTCTTGAGTGGATGTTCTAGGTAATTGTGTTATAACTTATTTATTAATTTGCATATTTTGATTTTTTATAGGAGGTATGATTTTCATTGAGTGTTAATGCTATCGTATTTCTATAATATTGTGATTTATCCAATAGTTAAATTTACAATGACAAGAATATGGCTTTTCTGTTGAATTAAGGAAAATCGATTGCTAGCTAAAGGCTATCAATCTATTATAAATTAGGATTTAATGATTCCAATATTTGATATGATATGATTATAACCATGTTAAAAAGTCATGTTATGTTCTAGTGTTTATGTTAGTACCTATTTCCCAAATCAATCCCGACCATTCGTTCTCGATCCCTAACTTACCAACCTACTATGTCACTGAGTTAGGAACTAAACTAGTAAGCCCTATTCAAAAACTAACACATATTAATTTGTGAAAAATCCAAATTTAGAAAATGAATCATGATTGCAATGGAATATTATTAAATATAAATTAATCAAAGTTTCGACATAAAGGCCAATAATGGCATTCAAAAGTTATCAACTGGAGTAATATCTCTCTAGTTTAATTTATTTTAATCCCAATTCAATGATGATATATAATAATATTAAAAATGTTATTGACAAGTCTGACACTTGTCATTACACCAATCAAAACACGAGAAGCTCCTCTAGATTGTTGGAGCCTTTCCCTTGTCTACCGTAGACGAGGAACTTGTGGGGAAAAATAGTTAGGTTAGCATAATGGAGCAACGGTGCTCAATAAGTTTAGGTAAGTTACCAATATTACAATCATTCCATAAATAATATGCAAACTAAAATAGTAATGCATGGAGATCATTAAGAAATATAATAATAAGATAAACAATTCATGAAACTCAAAATGTGCAAATGTTAAGTATGCATGGTTACTGCAACTGAATGGAAGCTCCATTCTATCACTAAGTCCACTACTCGTCCAACTAGCATAATACATACTACCGAAATTTATCGAGAATAGTGAATCTTATTCTTATTCTTCATTTGTTGGTGGAACCCTGATAGCCTCTTTGTTTGATAAGTCTAGGTAAGTACCTTATTTTATTCTTCGTATCTCGGTCTAACTGTCATGAGCATTTCAGTCAAACTAGTAGTTTTCTGGTGCAAGGACTCCTACTGCGCTCCACTAAGTGAACATTTTATAATGCCTTACAATGCACCAAAATTTAACCAATGATCAAGCTATACATGATTTACCTAACCATATAAAAAATAAACAGTAAACAATTATAATAAAAATAACTTAATCCCAACTTACTTGGTATGCTAGCAAGTCGCCAAATTCATTGTCGACACTTATGAGCGTACTTTGAGGTTGTGTAAATCTAAATAAATTAGATATTCATTAATTACACAAGTTAACTTAAATTTTTGGCAATTATATTTAATTTCAAAAACCCTTCAAAAATCCCGAACCATAAATTTTAAATACACTGAAATGTCTGCTTAACATCCGTGCTGAAAAATTAAAATTGATTTGTTTTGTTATTTATTTATTTATATTATTTTATATATAATTTTATTTATTTCTTTTTTTTAATGGGTTTGGGCAACCCTAGGGAAGATTCGGGTTGGGGAATGCACAATAGTGTGTGTTGGGGGTTGGGCCTATCGAGCCCAACTACATTGGTTTGGCCTGATAGGCCGAACTACATTGGTTGTGCGCTCCCCTTCACTTCCTTTTTCGAACTGCACTGAATTCTATAGTTTGTCCACTCATTTCTTTTATCTTTATCAACATCAATCTTTTCCAAAATCTAAACTTTATAAATCTTGAAAATCAAACCTTATTGACTTATACAATAGTGTAGGTATAATCCTTTTAAATCATGGATTCGATCGTTTGATAATTAAAACTAAAGAAAAAGTTTGAAAAGTTATTACCAAGACATAATGCGCACTAGATCGCCAAGTCCACACTTTGCTTTTCCTTCCTCTTGGATTTCTCTCCCTCCTTTTCGTTCCCTCTCTTTCTCTTATGTGGATTATTTTCCACATTACGTTTCTTATTAGACGAAGGATCAATTCAGATCTTAAAAATCCTCTCCATACCAACTAGTTAGGATTTAAATCAACTTTCTTTCCTAAAACGTTTGAAAGCATAATTAAGATTGGGCCCACTTGCCATTAAGTATTTAGGGTTTGCTATTTTACAAAATAATTACCCCACAAATATGGTATGTCTAATTTTGTTTTAAATTAGGATCGTCCAAGTTTGAATGCAATCAAAGTGCATTAAGATGTTTAGTGGGGTTTGGTTAAATTTTTTCATTATATTGAATTAGAATAATGTTTAATTTAGTTTGCATTGAATTATTTGAATTAGTTTAGTTAGTTAGGTTAATTAATTAGTAGTTGTAGTTTTTAGTTATTTGTTAGTTTCATTCTTGTTTATTTACATTAACTAAATTAAGAATAACAAGACATAATACTTTCTTTTGAAGTTCGCAAAATCCATTTGAATTCGATATCCTATTTACTACTATTACAAATAATAGAAAAATATGGGAAACTATTGTGCATGCTCGACAAATGTCGATTTTTGGTGCCATAATTACCGAGGAGTTTTAAAAATATTTTGAAATCCTTACATCTGTTTGATCCCAAAATAGATAAAACTTTTAACTGAAGTTTAAGACAACAACAAAAACTTAAGGAAATTTTAGCTAATAGGACGTAGGATAACAACAATGATATAAATAACAATGTCATTAATCATAATAATGATAACAGAGTTATTAATAATATTAACAACAATAATAGAGAACACACTTTTAGCCAAACAAATAAATATGTCACAGCATATATGCCTATGTGCAAAGTATACCCCGATGGATTTCTTGAATTTAAGCTTAGATTTGGGTTTATTAGTGTGTTACTTAACGTCTATGGTAAAGACCATGAAGGCCCACATAAATTTTTAAGGGAGTAGTAACATAAATTTAATAGGATGAAACAAAAAAGAAGGTACTTTAGAACAAGCCAAACTTAAGGCTTCCCCTTTTGCATTCAAATATCAAGCACAAGATTTGTTGTTCTATCTACCAAAAGATTAAATAACTACGTGGACTCAAATGTTAAAAGCTTACCTAGTTGATTATATGTTTGCTAGAAAAATTAGTTCCTATAAAAGCAAATCACAGTTGCAAAGATGAAATATGATGAAAACTTTAATGAATTTTGCGATAGATTCCAAAGATTAATTGTTTCTTTTCTACTATATGGATATATTTAAAGAGCTTTATTAGAATATCCTTCACCATCAATTGCACTTAATCGAGCACAATGAAAAAGTTTGATCCATGTAGCCTACCCCAGTTAATTTGGGATTGAGGCTATGTTGTTGTTGTTGTTGTTGTATTAGAATATTCTTATGAAGGACTCAATCACTTTGAATAAAGGTAATTAGACACAGTATGTGGTGGATAGTTATTTGAAACAACACCTACTTTAGCTAAAGAAGAAATTAATAAAATCACAAAACAATCTAAAGAACATGGTGAAAATGTTAAATCCTCAATAAAGAAACTTTATGTTGTTGATAGTAGATGAGATATTGTGTCTGATGATAAAATTGATGAATTATTTAAGATGGTTAATATGTCAATTAATGATAGATCTAATCAAGTTAAATCTTGTGGATTCTGTGATGAGGTTACACCTCCTATGAATGCGTGTCAAACATTACATTATGAAAACATTGAAGAGGTCAATGCAATGATGAATCAATTTTGTGGTCCCCTAAGAAACTAATACAATAACAATACTTATTATCCTGGAAGACAAAACTCAAATCTTACTTATGGTTCTTAAAATCAAAATTATAATATTCATAGACGAAGATCTCAGAAGCATTCTGCACATAATCAACAATCTCGATCTACGAGTATAAATTTAGAGCTAATCATTCATAATTTTATGAACAAAAGTCATCAAAACTTAACATAGATTTCTCAAAATAAGATTAAGACTTATATTACTATTACTGAACTAAAAATAAGTTTGGTAGAATTAATTTACAAATAAATAGATTAAGTACTCAATAGAGTTATTAAGCAAGAGTACCTAATCAAGCTATTGTTTCTCCTACTAATCAAACATAAGTTAATGCTTTATTCAGTGACGACAAAGACACACCTATAAATAGAAATACACTTAAACAACGAAATAAAAGGAATGCACATAAAACCATTGAAGAAGAAGAACAAATAATGGATAACATCATTTGTACTAGAGAATGGATGATTAAACAATTAAAAAATACACATTTTCGAGGAAAGCTATACCCATGGTATTTAGCCAGAGTTGGAACATATGAAAGATTTTTACCAAATTTGAAATAATTGATAAGGATTAAAATAATAAGATTTCTGATAATTTGCATAAAGATTTGTATTCATATTCTACCTTTCCATAACGATTAATTGATGATAGGGAGGAAGATAATAATGTAGACATCTTGAAACGTTTAGGAAAATAGAATTCAATAAACCATTTATGGAATCAATTGTGAAACTTTCTAATTATGATGAATTTTTCAAAGAATTGTTTGAACCAAATGAATAATTTTTAGAAGAATCTAAAGAAAACTTAGGACTAAAAGTGTATGGTCTAATTAAAAAGAGAATAATTAGGAAATGTTTCAATCCAAGAATGTTTAGAATAACTATTACATTAAGAACTTCTTTTATATATTTTGCTATGTGTGATCTTGGAGCATCAATTAATGTTATGTCACTTAAACTATATGAGTCATTAAAAATAGGTTCATTAACTAATACACCATTTAAGTATACCTTAGTTAATAGAACAATTATTGAACCTTGTGGTTTATTAGAAGATGTCTTAGTAAAAGTAAATGACTTAATATTTCCAAATGATTTCTATATCATGGAAATAACAGACTCAGTTTAAACTAAATCTCCACCCGTACTTTTGGGAAGGCCATTTCTTAAAATGGCAAAAACAAAGTTAAATCATGATGAAACTGAAGTTTATGTTATTAATGTAGTAACAATGGATGACGAAAATGCTATGACAAAGAATAAGAAAATTTAAGACAATTCAAATCCAAAGACGATAACGTAAGAATGGAGGGTTAAGTAATTTAACAATGTTGAGAACAATCTTACAATGGAGGACTTTAAAGCTACGAAAAAAAAGAAAAAAAAAAGAAGAATCTAGTGATTTTCAAGCTTGATGACCCGGGAGAAATATACATAGCATAAAAGTAAATGGGCTTATTTTAAAGCTTTTTATGATATAGGTTACTAATGTACCAATTCAAATTAACAAATACATTATTCCCACAATGTTTTTAGTTATGCCATACTTCATCAATAAAGATCATCCATTAATCTTTGAATGATCTTTCTTAGCCACCTTGCAAGCTGTGATGGATACTCTGAACGAAATAATCACTTTTAGGGTGCATGGCCGAGTAATCACTTTTTGGAATGACATTAAAGCAGACAATCATACACTTAAGTTTATAGAACCAGTTTAGAAATGCGAGGTTCAATCAAGCCAACGATAGAAAATAAAAGTGATCTATAGGAGGCAGACCATAATATATATTTACTTTAAGTTTTAGTATTAGGACTAGTTAGTTGTTTTAATATTCTTTCCACTTTTTATTGTTGTAATAGGGTTGTTTTAGGAATTTAATTCCAAGATAAGTTCACGTAAAGGGGTTGATTGAGTCAATTTCTTACCATATTATATTATATTAATGCATTAATTTTATGTTAGTTGATTAATTATAGTAATGAGATTATTATTTACTACAAATCATAATTAAATTCTTACAATTTTGAATAGTTCTACTTTTTTTATTGGATATATATGTGATAAGTGTATGTGAAAATCGATTAAAATGGAAAAATAGTTAAAATAGGTTGTCGATTTCCGGTGATTCTAATTTGTATTGGAATTCACTGAGAAAATTGGTAGTAGTATACAAAATCCTCAATGTAATTTCAAGGTTAGCAATTTGTCACCGATTTGAACTTATAATTAGGATTTTCGCAACTTATCACTGAACCAGCGAGGCTAATTTTCATTGATTTACTTAAACCCTTATTCGCTGATAACGAATACAAGTTTCTTAAAATAGAAACCCGAAGTGCCACATTTATATATTTCACAATCACAAATCATTGAAACATTTTGTTCAAGAGACCAATTTTTGAGTAGATTTAACCTTCCAAAGTTAGAGGTTGGTGTATGGAAGTGATTCCAACCTCAATTTTGGAACCCACAATTCGATGAGTTTTTGGGAGTGCAGAACTACCCAGTGCTTGATCATGGGGAATTAAAATTGAATATTTGAGGACTATTCTATAGGAGCTTAGAGTCCCAATCTTGAAAGAATCAATTTTAAGATGATAATGAGTGAAAATCCTAACATTTTACTGATTAAATTTTGAGGTTTTCATTGATTTTGCATTTTTATTAGGTAAGAAGCTAAATCTTGAAATTTCTACAGTAAAATGGTTTTGATATCGAATGTTTTAATTGATAATACTAGTCTTGGAATTGTATGATATTTTGGTTATTGCTATCAAATTTTTGACCTATTTTTAGTATAAGGCGAATGGATTGAATTTTATACACAAACAAATTTGATACTAAGTTTCAAATACGTTTGAGAGTTTTTTCGTTTCGTATGTATTTCACACACTTGACTGATTAAAGAATTTTGTGATGAATTTCTCTTTATTAGATATATACTTAAAATTTTATCAATAACTTTTCCGATAAATGTTTTTTTTAGTAGTTTTGCAGGTTCATTCTTTTACTTGTACTTATCCAAATGGCTGAAAGTGAAAAGGGTAAAGGTTCATGGGAAGAGAAAGGAAAGGGGAAGTTAGTGGATAAAATAAAGAATAAATCCAAAGTTTCCCAAATCCAACCCATGTCAATTTCTTTTAACACCCCTAGAATTAGACCACAAATAGAGCCTACTCCACCATCATCATTTAGCTATAATACTGAGGATGACTATGTAGAAGAATGGGAGGAAGTGGAATAATTAGACGAAGAGATACTGGTGGGGGTGAAGAATTTGTACTTAGAAAAGAAAACTTTATCAATGAGAAGGCCTTTGATAAATCAGGAATGATTTAGTTAAAAATAGAAAAATGATCCTGGAAAAGGGATTTAATGTAATGAATGAATTGAAATATTGGCCTAGGATCCTAGATATCATTTAAGCAAGGAATTGGAGATTGTTGACTAGAGACTATAACAACTTAGACCTAGAGGATGTTCCTAGTGAAAAGGGTTGTCATATCTTGTGAGAGAGTTTTACACAAATGCTTTTGGAAGTTAAAGTATGAAAGAGTCACAAGTTTGAGGAAGCACATTGGATTATTTTACTATAAGAATAAACGAGTATTTTGGTTTATTGGAATTTCACCAAAAACAAAATGATGAGTACCCAAAGCCCAAACATGCCAATAAGTACCACTACTCAACTGAGAAAACTAGGGGAGTTTTAGAAGCAATCCATGATGGTAGATTCATTTTTGACATGGAGGGGTACTCGAAGAACATTACCACATATTTTTTTAGAAAAATCACTAAAGCATGGTATGATTTAATCAACGCCAGCTTACAACTAAGCCTGCAATATTATGAGATAGTGAACTATAATGACGCATTACTTTACCACATCATCATGGGATTATAAAATTTAGATATTTGTAAAATTATCTACGAGTCAATAAGGAGTACCATTACCACAAAAAACAATGACGGACTACCTTTCATTTTGATGATCACAAATTTTTGTAAAGCGGATGAAGTAAATATGGCAGGGCTTGATATGGATGTTCTACCAAAGAAGATCATCATGGATGAAGTTATAGAGAGATATGGAAAAATAAATGGTTATGAATGCACCGAAGGTAGGAAAGAGAAGGCCGAGATACCTAGAAGAGAGAAAAAGTAGAGAAGAAAAATGAGAGATAACACAAAGAGAATTTTGGACAAAATGTCAGAATCTAAAGAAGATCCGAATGTGGAACAACCTACTAGGGATTATGATGTCCTGTTCATGGAGGAGATAGAGTTGGCTTTTATGGGTAAGATTCTATGCCACCAAATGATAACTCTGATAAATGAAGAACTGGTGTTTAAGAACCAAAGGCCTTAGCAAATAAAAAAAAGTTATTTAAGAACCAGAGGGCCTTACCAAGAAGTATATCAATTCCTAAAATTTTAAAATCAATAATTATGGCGAATTCAATTTAACGAGCTTGACTATGGTTTCGACCCGAGTTGGGAGCTAAGAACCGATGAAATAGATATACGAGTAATTTTACTTTTGTATGATGTGCGCCTAGTGTTGTGTACTATTATCTTATTTTCTTTTGTATATTCAAGTTAAATAAGTAAAATTCAGATTTTGCGGGGTTTTATCTTATGAGAAGTCTCAAAATGAGTACCAGTGAAGTTAAAAAGTTGACTCGAACTATCGTTTCTAATTTTGTGAAAAATATTGTAATTAAGTTTACAAATTCAAATTTGAACTTTAAATGGATTTAAAAAGCCGACATGGAGGTTTTTGCCTCGGTTTGAGTGCACGTCGGGATTGGAGGTAGTGTGAAATGAGAACAAAGTTAGTGCAAGGCGTCGTTTTCAAGTTTCGCGTTTGTAAATAGTGATTGAGGTTAAGATTGGGGCCAAATTGGTGCTAGTTTGGTTAAGTATTGCAAATGGATTAGTCAGCAATATTTTGGTATGTCGTGTGGAAAGTTAAGATTTTAGGGTTTTGGTATGACACAAACTATTATTATGGAAGGTTTATGGAGTTGGACTATTTTTTTGATAAGTTGGCTCTATTTGGTGAGGAATCATGTTGAAAACGTGCATCGGAAGTCAAAACACGTTAAACCAAGGATTTCGAGAATTAATAAACAAAAAGAAATTATGTTGTAAACAAGTAGGTGAGGGTTATATATTAGAAAATTAAAATAAAATCAATATGATTTTATTTCGGTACGTTTGTTCATTTACCCTCTCAACTCGGACTTTTGCTCAACGATCTCTATACATCCAATTTTCACCGAGTTTCTTTTCGGTAACACTATAGAGCAATGCGAAATGGTCAGTTCGAGCAATGTTTCCTTAGTGGAAACAAAGTATTTCGCTCGCAATTTGGTAAATTCTCAATATAAGGCATTTTCCACAATTCAATTTGAATTCTCGCAATTTTTCAATTTCTTTCGCGTAGTTTTTAAGAGAAAATCATATAAGTTATGGTACATTAGATTTATTTGCAACAATTAAGGATAAATTTCACAAATGCGGGTTAGGGTTTCGATTATTTTAACTAATGAGATTCAGTTGATAACTATTTTGGAGATGTTTTTGTAGTTGATACTGATTTACATTATGTTTATGGATGAATTGATTATTGATTTTAATCCGATTTGACTCCACGAGTTATAAAAATATTTAAATATTGGTATCAAGTGGTTTCGTGGTGTTTGTTGTTGAGTTTTGAGGATTTTATTCCAAAAATGTTGATTTGGAGAAGTTTTACAGTTCAAAATAAATAAAGCTCTCCTAATTGATAGGCCATATTGTAATATTCATAACTTCTCCATCGGTGATCCGATTCAGGTGTTCTTGGAGTCTATGGAAAATAGGACATGGGTACTATAAGTTCCTTTCACGTTGTTATGATAAATACAAAGGTTTGCAAGGTTAAAAAGTTACCCTAAGTTGGCTAGTAGAAAGCTAAATGAAATAGTTATATAAATTAATATTTTTTGAAATTGTTCTCAACTATACTTTGATCGCAGTTTTCATTGGGTTTTGTGATATGTTTCACTTGAAGATTTGCCCATAATATAATTAGGTATGCAAGGAAGCTATTGGAAGTATTTTCAAAGTGATCGGACGATTTGGGACGACAAAAATTAAACTCGAAGTAGGCTATATGTATAGTTAAGTGAATCCCATTGTGACCTTCACAATATATGATAGCAAATCTCAAATAAATTGCATTGATCCTCGATCTTCCATTATTTGATGTGCATGCATACACTAGTGGGGAGGATAAGGGCGATTTGAATCTTCATGTAGTGTTTACTATACCATGGTTATAGGGGAGAACATTGTATTAAACTTGAGGGGTTCGAGTCACTGATACTTTGCATCACGTGGTTATCGAGAGATCACGTTGGACCAGATCATACTACCACAGTTTAGAGGAACAAGACTCATTTTCTCATCCTCTTTAAGCATGAGTCCTTATTATTGTTTACTTACCACTTTTGTAGAACCTTATCGAATTGTGGTCAGATAACAGAAACAAGATGGATTCACGATTGTATTTAAATTCCTTGGATTATATTGTTTATTTAATTTCATAGATTATTATGTATTTGATTATTATTATGTGTATTAGATAGTGTAGGATTCACGTATCTAACATTGTCAAATTTTTATAATTAGGTAATGATAGATTCGAGCAACGACAAAGGAAAGGGGAAACTATTTGATTTCTTGTGACTTATACAATTTCCTTTTCTCTATGTATATATTATGTTACAATATTACATATTTTATAAATGGGTTTTAAGGTTCTTGTGCGATTAGGACCTTTTTCTGAATTATCGAAATTCTTTGGGGATATAATGGAATGTTGTGGAGCTAAGGTAGTAATAGTTTAAATATGTTCAAAACTTAAAATAGGTTAAAATGAACATACAGTTTGTGTTAATGCCATATATATATATATATATATATATTGTTATGGGTGGATTGTTAGTTCGTCGGCATTTCCACCAAGCTTTAAAGGTTTTGTTGAAGATTTTTTAAGGCCTAGTTTTCTATTGTAGGCTTGGAAATAAAGAAGGTGTTGTCAAAAGTGTTTTACAAAATTTTGAGATTATTTAATCAATCTTACGAAACTTTGAAGTTTAAAATTTATGTTTGAAATCCTTTAGAGTTGGTAAAATATTATAATTGATGTCTATGAGATTTTCATTTTAATTATTTATTGATGAAAAGATTAGGGCTGCTAGTTTATCATGAGATTAAGGTAATCTAGGCCAGTCAGATGCCCTAATTAGGTGGGGTCTGACAATGTTCTATCAAAGCGTAAGATTCTAAAACCTTGTTAATTGAGGCTAAGTAAGTGATTAGTTAGGAAGTAATATGATGGAACGGGGTTAAAAAGTTTAAGAACTTTATGATTATGTTATGTGTGTTTATATTATCGAGATATTGATGGATATAGTTTTGTTGGACCACCTTTCTTGCAATTTTTTGCTAAAGAAAACCTAGTGGACAACAATAGCCCGGTCAGGATCTAACAAGGGTAAGAGGGACCTGCAACATGTTGATTTAAATATGCTTCAAGGCTTGGCTGGGCAGATGTCAGAGTTGTTAATCTGTGATTTACTTCTCTAATTATTTGATCTCCAAGACGTTGAAGCACTCATCCTCTATCGGAAATCAACATACGAATGTTGACCATAATTTGGAGTGCTAGCCCCAATAGTGATAAAAAAATTTTTTTGCTCTCCCAAAAGCCCGAGACTCAAAATCAACAAAAACGAAATTAATGTTTCATTTTCAGATTTCAACCTCTATTTATATGACTAGATAAGCGCTCACTTAAAATCATATTTGTAATACAACTATTACATTTAGGTAGTGTAAGTAAATTATTGATACACCCCTATTAATAAGTTATCGTATAACAAATCATAAGGTATTTTATGTCCTTAATTTAATCATATAAAATTCATTTCTCTGGACGATTTGGAATTGCGCAAAGCCATTATTTGTTTACAACCAAATAAGTTCAGGTGGTGTTGGAAGTGAACCAAAACCATTTTGATACACAAGTCATAACCGTCACTAGTAAGGCACTATGACTACTACCCATGTAACATGAATATCATAATCAATACAACCTAACGAATAGCATATATTATATCCTTTTGTCATGCGATATCCTTTGATTAAACATACGGAATGGAAAGTCACCCTTAATGTTCAATCGTACTAGTCTCGATCTTTAGGTAAATTGAAATATCCACATGACACTGATCATACAAATTCACTTGGACTTTGCCAGTTAACATTCAAGCATATCGAGGAATCCACTAATATCTCTCTATATACAAGAGGGACAAATTCTGTCTTGATTACACACCTTCACATATTATTTATATAGTAACTAATCACAATCTTTATAATCGCCTAGTTAAAAACAATGTTTGATTGCATCAAATTACCATGCTCCTAGTATTAAAGTCCATGGTAATCTCAAGTGGAAGGACTATTGATATACTTATCATAACTTAATACATGTGGTGTCCTCATGGTGATCGGTCAAGTACCTTGTTCCCATTACAAGTACTCATGATCTTGATTTATATCCCTATACGCATGATCATCACATAACCATCAAGCAAGATTCGCACTAGCCTTAATTCATTATAAGTCCAAGTACAATGACTGACTAGGGACATTTAGGATATTTCAACAAACACCCATAAATCTTACTATAAGGTAAACATGCAATCACTTATAATAAAACAACAAATGAAATCCTTACTTTTATTAACTAAAATTATAAGATAAACAATGTTAGTAGATTGACCTAAGGCACATGCACCAAAATCTCCCACTTGCACTAGGGCCAATCATTAATGTATCTAATACCTAATGACCTAACATCACCATCATGTTTTGCTTGTGGAAGAGCCTTCTTAAAGGATTGTAACATTATCTTTTTTAGGAACCCTGCAAATCTTCACGTCTCGCCTCTCAATGATTTCCCAAATGAGTTGTAAAAATATAAGTATAAGTTTAGATCGGTGGTGTGATCTTGGTTCCTTGGCCTATGCTATCGCATCGTTGTTATCACAATACAAGCAAATGGGGTTTTCTATACACGGAACCAATCTAAGTTCATAGATGAACTTTTTGATGAAAACATCCTCGTTTGCTGCATCGAACGTCGCATTATACTTAGCTTTTGTCGTAAAATCTGCCACAATATCTTGGTTCAAGCTTTTCCATCTCAATGCGCTTCCATTCAAAGTAAAAACATATCCAGACTGTGATCTAAAGTCATCTACATTAGTTTGAAAACTTGCATCTGTGTAACAATTTAGAACCAGCTCATCTTCCAAATTTCCATAGACTCAGAACACTTTTGTAGTCTTTCTCAATCACTTAAAAATGCTTTTTTACTACTATCCCATGACTATCACCAAGATCAATCTAATATCTGCTTGTTGCGCTCAAAGCATATGATACATCAGGTCAAGTGCACAATATGACATACATAAATGATCCAATAGCTGATCCATATCGAATGGCATTTGTGCATTATTGCTCATCATTAGTCTTAGGACATCGAGTCTTCCTAAGACTTCTACCATGAGACATTGACAACGACCCTCTTATAGAATCTTATATACTGAACCTATTTAGTACCTCGTCAATATAAGCATTCTAACTCAAACCGTTTAACCTTTTAGATATACCCCTATAAATCTTAATCCTAAGGATGTACACTGCATTTCCGAAGTCAGTCATTTAGAAACACTTCCCTAACCAAGACTTGACACTTTGCAAGGCTGGGATGTCATTTCCAATTAGTAATATATCATTAACATATAATACCAAGAAAATAATCACGTTTGCACTGACCTTCTTATTTGTGCAAGAATCATCTTTGTTTTTAACTAAAACAAATTCTTTAATTGCTTCATCAAAACAAAGATTTCAACTATGAGAAGCTTGTTTTAATCCATAAATGGATCTTTGAAATTTGAACACCTTCCGAGAATTCTTACGATGAACAAACCGTTCGGGCTGTATCATATACATATCCTAAAGTAACTTCCATAGAGAAAAGTTATTTTGACATCAATTTTCCATATATCATAGTGATAATATATGACAATGAAAATTCCAATGGATTCAAGCATGCTAAAAAAAAAGTCTTATCATAAACAACACCTTGAGTAAATCTGAAGCCTTTTGCTACTAGCTGTGCTTTATAAGTATGCACCGTACCATCCATGTCAGTTTTCTTCTTGAAAACCCATTTACATCTAATGGTCTTACCACCTTTAGGTAAATCAATCAGGTTCCAAACTTGGTTATCAAATACGGATTGCATTTCAGAACTCATGGCACTAAGCCATTTATATGCATCAGGGCTAGACACAACTTTCTAATAAGTAGTATACTCATTTTGATCCATAAGCAACACCTCATTACGATTAGTAATAAGAAATACAAATCTCTCAGGCTAATGTCTTACCCTATTAGACCAATTCGGGCCTTGTTATACCTATGGAGGTTCAACTAGTTCAAGACTTTTTTTAGCTCGAGTTGGCAGTTAAGTGCTTATGTGTGGTTCTTGAACTTCTTCAAGAATTAATTTATTCATATTGTTGTCTTTTCAAATAAACCATTTTTTAATAAAGACACCATTCCGATCAACAAATACTTTGTTCTTAGCGGGATTACTAAAATAGTATCTTCTAGTTTCTTTAGAATAAATAATAAATAAACAATAGGTAGATTTGGCTGATAATTTTTTTGAGCTTTTTCATCGTACGAAAACCTCACTTCCCAAAATTATACGGAAAGGCTAATTGGTATTTTCCCAAACCACAACTCATATGGTATTTTATCAATCGCTTTAAAAGGAACACGATTCAGTGTAAACACTGCAGTTTCTAAGGCATAGCTTTAAAAGAAAATAGAAAGATCTACATTACTCATCATAGATCGAGCCATATCCAATAAATTCCAATTTCTCCTATCAGAAACCCCATTCCATAATGGATTTGTTAGACAAGTTAACGGTGAAACTACCGTGAGTTTCTAAGATGATCATCGAACTCAAGGCTCAAATATTCAACACTGTGATCTGATCGAAGTGCTTTAATAATTTTATACAGTTGATTTTGCGATTCGTTCTCGAATGTTCGAAACCTTTCAAAAGATTTTTCCTGTATGTTTCGTGAGATACACGTAACCATATCTACTGAAATCATTTGTGAAAGTAATGAAGTACTAATGGTTACCTTTAATCATTGTGTTTATAAGATAGTATACATTATTATGTATTAGACCCAATAAATCACTTGCCCTTTCACTGTGTCTAGTAAAAGGACTATTTGTCATCTTGCTTAATAAACGAGATACAAATGTTCATATCATTCAAAATCAAATGAATCTAAAAGTCCATCTTAATTAGAGATGCATTTCTCATTTAAATAGCCAGGACGACAATGCCAAATGTAAGTTTAACTCAAATCATTTGAATTTAATCTCTATGTATTTAGATTAAGATTATGAGTATTCGTGGACCTTTTCATTTTTAGAATATAAATACCATCACACAAATCAACAATTACATAAAAAACATCTTTACAAGAAATAGAGCATTAATTATTTGCAATATGAAATTAAAACCATCAAAATCTAATCATGAAACTGAAATGTTATTTCTGCTCAAGGCGGGGACATGATAAAAATTATTTAAAACTAAGACAAATTTACTTGGTAAAATTAACTCATAGCATCCTACAACTAACGTAGTAACCATTGCTCAATTTCCAAATTATAGGATGACTTCTTCGTTCTTTAAATTTCTAATTATAGTGAAAGTATACACATTACTAAAAATCTGAGATCCATATTTTGTATCTAATACCTAGGAATCACTAGTAGATAAATTTCTCTTCAATAAAGTGAATACCTGAAGTAGTAATCGCACTACTTATCTTTTTCATTAAATCTTCAAGATAGAGCCTGCAATTTTTTAACCAGTACCTTAGTGCATAACAGAAATGACGATTCCTTTTTTTTCCTTTTCTTTTAGGGAGTGTGAAGTACAAGCAGCCTTACGCTGTACTTATTCCACAAGCATTGTGATAGTCACAACAACATCAAAAACATTAGCGTTCCTTTTGGCATTCTTCACATACCCTATCCTTTCCGAACCATCAACAAATTAGCAATGAGTTTCTTAACATTCCGCTTAGCAGTTTTAAGCATCAAATGCAACTCTGAGATAGACTCCTCCATATTATTCATGTTGTAGACAATCACAAATTGCAAATAACTATCAGGCAATGAATTGAGGATCAAATCCGTAGCGAATTCTTTGCTTATAGAAAACTCAAATATGTCAAGATGATCAATATAACCCTTTTTCAGAAGATGATGACTAATTGACGCACACTCAACTATAATGGTTCTTGACTATCTCAAACCTTTATGTCATGGCATGTTGTTGGAACATTTCTTTCAGCATCATAGCCATGTCATAGGCTTCCATGTGTTTGATTTCCTATTAAAGTTTAGGAACCCTAGTTCCCAACGTAATGCGTGCAACATCAGTTGAGTCGTTGACATGCTTAGTACATACATCATTCACAGCTCTTAAAGCATTGGCAGGTGCTTCCTCGGGAACAGGATCATCTAGGATATACAACTTGCGTTCATGCTTTACAATAATTCTTATGTTTTTGAACCCGTTGAGAAAGTTTGTCCCAGACAACTTATCCTTCTTAATGATGGATTGTAGTGACAAGGAATTAGTGTGATTTGAAGAGGCCATAGATCTACAACAAATATGATGCAAAAGTTTATTTTAGTATAATGGAATAGCATCGCACTAAATTAACAACCCTCCATAAAATTTTTATGTTAATTTAAGGGACTAAAATCCTTGTTTCAAATAATTCCAAGATAGCTAAGGCATTACACTTTTAATTATATTCTTTAGGTAGGTACCTTTTACTAATTACAACATATATAACTTTTAGTTATTTTTTAAGAGATTGTGACATCTTATGTCTTATCATGTTTGATCTCATCTTGTGCCTAGAGCCCAAAACCGTTTTGTTCGTTTTAGCAAGTCTAACCATTCCAAACAATAAAGTAGCCGTTACTCAACTTGCCTAACCAAGATAACACAATACACTCTACGGAGGCGGACCTATATTGATGTGATCGAAGCATTGGCAAGTGATTTAGAATTGACGCCACTTGACTTAAAATATGAAAGATGGATTTTTTTTGTTTTAGTGATCGTAATTTAAACGAGGTAAATATCATATTTTGCAATGAGTCTAGAATCACTAAACGAGGTAGGAGATTTCACTAATATTTACTATTATAGGAATTTCCTTGCGCTAAGAACAGTTAGCGAGGGTCCTACTAGTCGGTCAGAGGGCGGTCAACGGACGAGGGTGCAGAGTGCGGCATCCCCATTTTTTTATACAACAAATTTCAATTAAGAAAATAAAAAATTGCCTAAAATCTCTCATTATTATAATCAATTCAATTGACCAAAACTACCCTTTATTTTAATTGTAAAAAATATTAATTAAAATGTTTTAAATTAACTTGAGCCCACCTCTAACTTAACATCTTATCCTAATCCAATTTGAATTTAAGATATGTTGAATCCTTATCGAATTGGAATTTAAGATACTTTGATTACTTCTCAATTAGAATTTGTTACATATCTCACCTATCTCATAGGATTTGTAGTTCTAATCTGATAACAAGTTTATCTCTTATCTAATAGGAATATATTAACAAATAACCACAATGAGATATATGATCAAAATCATTTTCGATTCTTGTTCATATGAAAATAGAAATTCAGTCAAAAATGCAATATTAATCATGTGTTCAACACTAAAATCATATTAAATTATTCATATTAACCAAATCACGATTTTTATCATAGAGATATACATAATTATTAAACAAAAAGAAAATATATATTCAACAATCGAATCACATTAACCTAAACATAACTTCTACGATGAACTTATGAAATTTGCATCTTTCAATGTTAGAAACATATGTTAATTGAAATATCCTAAACATAAATTTTGTCATTGAATTAAGTCATGCGTATGTATCAAATACATGAATTAACAACATGCTTCAAAATCAATTCTTAATAATAATTAACATAGAACAAATACGTACATCATGTGTACATCAATCAAGATCATGTTTTTACACACATCATAAATACATTAGAAAAAACATGCAAATATTTAATAGAACCAAGCCTAGGCCTTTGATTCCACGCTTCTTTTTTTTAGGTTCATATGAAGCGGAAAGCTCAAACCAATCTATAAAAAACCCAAATAGGATCGTAAATTGCTTCCATTAAACTAGATTTACAAAGTAAACAACACCCTAAATCTATTATTTCCTTCTCTGAGTGTTCGATCTCCAAGGTGTTCAAGCACGAGTCCTCTATCAAAAATTACCACACGAATGGTGACCACATTTTGGAGCACTAGCCCCAAGAGAGATAGAAAACTTTTTTCTTTCTTTCCTGAAATCCAGAGAACATGAAATTTTCAAAAACAAAAATCATGTTTCATTTTAAGGTTTCAACCATTATTTATATATGTAGGTAAGCCCTTACTTAAAATCCTATTCAAAATACCACTATTTTATTTAGGTAGTTTAAGTAAATTACACATATGCTCTTATTAAGAAGGTATCATATAACAATTGGTAAGGGGATTTACATCATGAGTTTTATAAAAAAAAACTCATTACTCTAGACCAATTGAAATTGCGGAAAATCATTCTTTATATGGGACCCAATAGGTTGCTTCAACGATGGACGTGAACTAAAATTATTTTGGTACACAAATCAAAAGCGGTCTCTTGCAAGATATTATGACTACCCAAATTGCATGAATATCATAATCGATACAAGCTAATGAATAACATATATCATATCCTTTTATCATGTGATATCCTTTGACTAAACATAAGGTATGGAAAGTCACCCTCAATGTTCAATCATATTGGTCTCGATCTTTAGGTAGACTGAAAACATCCTAATGACACTGATCATATCAATGCACTAGGACATCGCCATTTAATAGTCTAATGAAATGACCCTCACCGGAACTAGGGTCGGGTTGCCTGGCCCAAACTATTACCTAAGCCTGATACCTGAAACAGTCCCAAATAATGGTCTAGCACGCCTATTTTAACGTGCAGAATAAGATACTAACCATATGGAATAATAAATGTGGAAGTAAAAAAATCTAAACTAGCATTCCATATATCATAAAATAAACATGATAGGAGTTCAATTATATAAGTAGGTTCAATCATCTCAAATAGCTTCTAATACTACCAATTAGCTTATAAATAGTGCAAAATAAATAAAGAGGGTTTTAAGCTACACGTATAACCTACTTTAAGTTACAACCTAAGCTTATTGTTCTCAAAATCAAATAAGTTACTAATAGGAACGTGCAACTTCTCACAAAGTAAGGAAAGACTTCAAGCAGGCGTCTTTCCCATATCACGAGTTATAGCGGATGTGGATCTACCTAGGGAGTAAGTGGGGTGAGCTAAAATGGACAAAAGAGCTCGATCAGAGAAAAACCTCGCTCAAACATTAAATACGCAAGTACTGCCTACTAATTATGCAAAATCTAACATGAATTTGAAAATTAAATCTCAAACATTAAGTAGAAACCACATAGGTACTATCAAATTCAAATTCAAGCATGTAGATAAGATATAAAATCATGTAGTGATATGGATGCATTGTTCATTTTCATAAACAAGGAAAGAGTCATACATTCATAACTGCTAAAACGAGTTCCAAGAATCATTTAAAGTAACAAAATTCAAATCTTCATGCATGTGGTCCACATGAGATATACCATAAAAGATAGTAATAATTATAAGTCATTGGTCCATTCAATGTATGCTAGGTATTGGTAGGAATCCGGTGACCGAATCCCTCAAATTTGATTTAATGCAAACCATTATTTAACGCAATGGGCATTATGTCCTCCAACTAGTAGTATCACAACAAATTGAGTTCATCCAAAGCCGCCACCGATACGTGTCTTATTATCACCAAGTTACACAAGTAGGAACTCCAACTCATATACTTATATGACATATGTATGCAGTCAATTACACAAGTAAAAACACTCGGTGGCGAATTTTGAAAAACATCCAAGGGCATTAACTAGTAAAGCCCTCGGTGGCACCATAAACATCATGGGGCATTTAAATAAGATAACTTGCTAATTAAGCCCTCGGTGGTAACTCCACAAACATCCTGGGGTAATAAATGATGTAAATGGGGAAACAACATGCATTCACGTTCCATAGATTTGGAGATTCAAACCAATACCCCGATGCAACTCCTTAACCCAAGTCTTTTATTCAAAGCATGACACTTAAATACCAAATAGCAAGCCAAACTTAATGCGTGAGCGAAGCTCCCACTTACCTTGACTCGGAGAGACGCCCATAAAAACTCCTTGTATTCTAGAGGCCCAATGTAATCCTTCGCGTGACACTATACAACCATAACACATCTCATTAATAAATAATTTACTAAATATTAATGAAATCTTTCATTTGTTGATCTTTGGGATCCATTAGTGTGGGTATCGCGAGTCCCTTGCCACCCAATGCAAGGGTCGAGGGGTGAGACCCGGTCAGTCTCCCTCTGAGACGAGATAATGCTCATTTGAAACCAAATATTTTGTTTTTATTTTGTAATAATTTTTTTTATCGTATTTATTGTTTATATTTATTTGTATTTATAATTTTTTTGTTCATTTTTTTATTTTTTCTTTGTTTTTTGTTCGACCGGTCAATAAAGGGCTATTGGCCCCTAGTCTTCCAAACTGCCAGAGAGGGGGACGATCCCCCTCCTTGGCCACTGGTGGGGCGCAACCATGTGCCTGCCAGCCATGGCTATTGTGCGTATGGAAGGATATTGTGTCCCTGTCAGCCATGGCTGCTGTGCATATAGAGGGATGGGGGGGTGGTCACGATAACACTCCCCTTCCCCCTTCTCCTTTACATTACATCTTGGTGGCTCCCCCTTTGTTCCAGTGCCGATGATGATGCCGCCCCAGATGGCGACGGCGAAGCCACCATCGGCTGCTAAGGTCTTCGGTCGCCTCATGGACGCCACAAAACGTCAACAAGGTGATTTTCACCATTTTTGTCAAATCTCAAGTTTGATTTTCATCTAAAACAAGACTAAAAGGGGCGAAGGAGATGCGTGTACCTTTTATTTGGGTTCTTCTAGAGTTAGACCTCCAACACCTCAATCTCCCTTTTTCCTCCCGTAGTTCAAATTTTAAATAAAAATGAGGCTAGGGTTTCTAATTTGATTTATATAGGGGTTATTTTATGTAGTATTATGGAATTCTTTAATTGCGAATATGGCAGGTTTTTAAAATTTTTGTCTCATTACAACATCCCCAATTTTATAGAACTTTCGTCCTCAAAATTAAAATGAAGTTATACTTTTGGGTTCGTAAAGAAATTGAAAGTTCTCTATCATATGGCCCTTCTGCTCTTAAGTCAACTCTTGTTCTCCATTAAATTCTCTCCGAACTTGCACCAACGAGTTTTCTTTCTTTCGAAGCTTATGTAATTTCCCATCTACGATCTGAATTGGTTGCTCTTTGTAGGACACATCTCTTTGTAGGACACATCCTTCCTAAAATCAACTTGCCCCCAATCGATCATCGTTGCATGCTTATTAAGAGTCTTCCTCAACATAGAAACATGGAAGACATTATGAACTCCAACTATCTGGGGTGGTAACTTTAGGCAATATGCTATAGGGCCTTTCGTCTCGTAATCTCGAAGGGTTCGATGAACCTGGGAGATAACTTTCTCTTCAATCCGAATCAGTAATGCGTTTTCATTGGTGACGCTTTGAATAATACAAATTCTCCTTCCTTAAACACAACCTCTCGTTGGTCTTTGTCAAGATACTTTTTCTGGCGGCTTTGGGTGGTCTTGAATCACTGCCTAATTAGTTTTATCCTCTCGGTTTGGTCATGCACAAGTTTTAGACCGATCAACATAGTGTCTCTTACTTCAGTCCAACAAACAGGAGATCTACACGATCTCCCAAAAAGAGCCTCAAACGGTGCCATGCCAATAGTTGCTTGGAAACTATTATTGTATGCAAACTCGCACAACGAGATATGTTTCTCCTAACTACAACAGAATTTCAGCACACAAGCTAGGAGCATATCCTCAAGTATTAGTGCCAATATCTCGGTTAACCCATTTGTGTAAGGGTGAAAGGCCATACTGAGATTGAGCTGAGTCCTATTTGGTGCTTAAACCCACTCCAAAACCGAGAGGTAAATCTTGGATTGCGATCCAACATAATAGACACAGGGACTCCATGTCATTTGACGATCTCGTCTACATATATTCCTCTTAACTTGTATGTTGAATATTCTATGGAAATAAGCACGAAGTGGGCTGACTTAATCAAACAATCTACAAATACCCAAACCGCATCATGCATTTTCTGATTTGTAAGTAGCCATGAAACAAAGTACATGGCTATGTGTTCCCACTTCCACTGGGGAATAGGTAATGGTTGAAGTAATCCCCTGGCTTTCAGTGGTTTACTTTCACTTGCTGACAAATCTCGCAATCATGGATGTAAGTAGCGATGTCTACCTTCTTCCCCAGCTACCAATACATCCTCCGCATGTCCTGATACATGTTGTTACCCCGGGATGAATGGTGAACTGAGATCTGTGTGCCTTCTTAAGTAAGTCATCTCTCAGCTATTTATGATATGGTATCCACAACTTGTCTCAAAATCTCAAAGCTCTACCATTCGAAAGTCTCCAATCTACGTCATCAGCGCTGTCCGCGAATGACATGTACTTCCTATACTCTGAATCAACTCTCTAATAGTCAACCACTCTTAACACATCCATAGGCTCCGCTCTCATCTGAACTGGTGAGTGGACACTTGAGCCAACAATTGAGCCATTTATGGTTACTCCATGTACATTTATTATGGTCTCGAACTCTGTCTCTAGTTGTATATGGCTCAAAGCATTTTCCATTACATTAGCCTTCCCCGGGTGGTACTCGAGTGCGAAATTGTTGTCTTTCAAAAGTTCCGACCATCCCCTCTACCTCATGTTCAACTCACTTTGAGTGAATAGGTACTCCAAACTTTTGTGATCCAAGTAGACAGTGAGTTTCTCCCCATACAAGTAGTTCCTCCATAACTTCAAGGCAAACACAATTGCCCCCAACCAAATTCATGCATTGGATAGTTTTTCTCATGTTCTTTCAACAGCATAGATGCGTAAGTAATTACTTTCTTGTCTTGCATTAATACAAATCGAAAACCAGTCCCCAACGTATCGGTATAAACTTACAACTCCCTGCCGACCTCTAGTAGAATCAGAATCGGTGCGGTAGTTAGACGGTTCTTCAACAACTAAAAAGCCTCCTCACATGAATTATTCCATTCATTGGCAACTTCTTTCTTAGTCAAGTTGGTGAGCGGTGAAGCAATCGATGAGAAACCATGCATGAATCATCGATAGTACCCCTCCAAGCCTAAAAAACTCTGAATCTCTGATGCATTAGTAGGTTGTGGCCTCCTAAGGATTGCATTGATCTTCACGAGGCCGACTGACATCCCTATAATACTCACCATGTGCCCTACAAACTTCACTTTTGAAACACAAAAGTCCTATTTACTCAACTTAGCGTAGAGTTTATGTTCCTTCAAAGTCTGCAATACTTTCTTGAGGTGTTTCCTGTGATCTGACTCAGTTTTGGAGCATATCATGATGTCACCTATGAACACAACTACGAATTGGTCAATGAACGGCTTGAAACATGGTGCATTAACGCCATAAACATTGCCATGGTATAGGTGAGCCCAAACGACATCACACTAAACTAAAAAAGTCCATAGCGGGTGGTAAGAGCTTTCTTTGGTATGTCCTCCCATATATGCATGTGATGATAGCCAGATCTCAAATCTATCTTAAAGAAGAAATTTGATCCCTCAACTGGTCAAATATGTTTTTGATCCTAAGGAGTGGATATTTTTTTTGGATAATCACCCTATTCGGTTCTCGCTAATCAATACACATCCTTAAACTGTCATATTTTTCTTCGCAAATAACATTAGTGCTCCCTACGGTGATACACTTGGTGTAATGAAGCCTTTCTGATTTAAATACTTTAACTGCATTTTCAACTAGTTCAACTCACTAGCCGCCGTACGGTAAGATGACTTGGAAACTTGTCTCGAACTGGGTATGAGGTCAATCATAAAGTCAATCTCCCAATTAGGAGGAATTCTTAGAAGATCTGAAAGAAAAACATCCAAAAAATCTCTGACCACAGTGATTTTTTGAATCAAAACTTCTTATCATTCCTCTCCTATATAAGTAAAGCTCACAATGTTCTCTATCTCAGCTAAACTTGCAACCCTACAACAAGTGGTGGCGCTGGTCGGTGTACAACCTTTGAACTGAAACGGGGAAATGCTTGAGATTTGGAAAGCCAAAGTTTTATGAAAATAATCTATATTGGCGTGATACGCCACTAACCAGTCCATGCCCAGTAATATATCAAACTCAAGATACTCTAAGACCCATAAATTAAATATCATCCTGTGATACCTAATTTTAACTTTGCAACCCATACACACTATGTTAGATAAATACGTTCAGTAGAAACTGTGCTAAAAATTAAGTAAATGTGTACTCTAACCGGTGTCAACCCCAAAGTATGAACTACAACTCCTAATTTAACTTGCACTATACAGCAAAGAAAAAGGACATTAGACCCACAAGTTTAGAAAATAGGCAAGAATATCTAAACGCTATAGATATTACATTACCAAAACAAATAACATTATATTAATGTTTTATTTTATGTTCTCAACCCCTTCCCATCCTAGGATTGGTCTTTTGTGCACTTTAAGTCGAATTGAACCAATGCCCTATACCATTGAATTGTTCGACTTAAACTCGACCTTCAAACTTGAAGGCTCATATACTTAGGTTTCATTAACTTAACCATTTCCCATAGGTTCTAATAACTATGCTCTAATACCAACTAAAATGACCCTCACCTGAACTAGGGACGGGTCGCCCGACCTAACCCATTACTCAAGCTCGATACTTGAACTAGGCCTAAATAACGGTTTGGCGCGCCTATTTTAACCTACTAAATAACTTACTAACCGTATGGACTAATAAATGTGGAAGTAACAAAAAATTCAAATTAGCATTCAATATATCATAAAATGAACATGATAAAAGTTCAATTATCTAAGTAGGTTCAACCATCTCAAATAGCAATTAATACTATAAATAAGCTTCGAAATAATGCAAAATAAATAAGGAGGGTATCAAACTACCCGAATAACCTACTTTAAGTTACAACCCAAGTTTATTGTTCTCAAAATCAAATAAATAAATAATAGGAACGTGCAACTTCTCACAAAGTAAGGAAAAACTTCAAGTGAGTGCCTTTCCTTTGTTACGAGCTATAGTAGAGGTGAAAACACCTAGAGAGTAAGCGGGGTAAGCTAAAATGGACACCGGAGCTCAATAAGAGGAAAACCTTGCTCAACCATTAGATATGCAAGTACTATCTACTAATTATGCAAAACCTAACTTGAAGTTGAAAACTAAATCTTAGACATTAAGTAGAAAGCATGTAGGTATTATCAAATTCAAATTTAAGCATGTAGATAAGATATAAAATAATGTAGGAACATGAGAGCATTGTTCATTTTCATAAAGAAAAAAACTGTCATACCAATACCTAAATATCTAATAGCATGTAAATAATGTAGGAACATGAGAGCATTGTACACTCCATAGATTTGGAGATTCAAACCAATACCTCGGTCCAACCCCTAACCTAAGTCTTTCATTCAAAACATGATACTTAAATATCTAATAGCAAGCCATATTAATGCGTGAATGAAGCTCCCCACTTACCTTTGTTGGGGCATGTGCCCCAAGTCAATCCATTAACTGTCTTTATGAATACTTTTAGTTAATAAAATAGAGGATTTCGTTTGTTGTTTATTATAATTATTTTGCATGTTTACATTATAATAAGATCCAAAGGTATTTAAAAAAATATACTACATGTCCCTAGTCGTTCATTATATTGGGAACTATAATGAATTAAGACTAGTGTTAGTCTTGATTGATGATCATATGATTATTATATGTATAGGGATACGAATCAAGATCACGAGTACTTGTTAGAGAATAAAGTATTGGACCAACCTGCTATGAGAACATTGCATGGATTAAGTCATAGTTGTTTCTCGTGATAAGTATATTTTTCAGTCCTCTGACTTGAAATTACAAGACACTTCAATATTAGAACACAATTATTTTACACAATCAAACGTTGTCTTTAACTAGACGATTGTAAAGGTTGTGATTGGTTACTATGTGAGCAATGTGATGAAGTTGTATAACCGAGATATAATCTTTCCCTCTCATATAAATAGAGGTATCATGTGGATCCCTCGATATGTTAGACTGTTAAAAGGCATAGTCTTGGTGAATTGATATGGATCAATGTCACTTGGATGTTTTCAGTCTATCTAGAGATCGAGCGTAGTACAATTGAACATGTTGGATGACAATTCCATGCCTTATGTTTGATCAAAAGGATATCTTGTGACAAAAGGATGTTATATAATCTACTAATTAGGTTGTATCTATTTGATATTCATACAACTTGGGTAGTCATAATGTCTTTCTGGAGGCCACTTATGACTTGTATACCAAAAAATGTTTTGGTACACTACCAACATTGTATAAGCCTATTGGGTCGCATACTAAGAATGGTTTTGCGAGATTTTACGATGGTTCTGAAAAATGAATTTTATATGATAAAATTCATGACAGAAATGTCATTGTGGTGTATTACACTTATACTTCTTTAAGTAGGGGTATATGTGTAATTTACATAACCGTCTATATATAAGGGTTGTATAAATAGACGCTTTAAGTTAGAACACATGTATGAAAGATTGAGGGTCGAAACTCTATTTTTGTTTCAGAAATGAATTAGGGTTTTCTGGTACGCTTAGGATCACTTTGGAAAGAAACAAAAAGGTTTAGTATTCTCTCGAAGCTAGCACTTCGAATCTCAGTCGTCGTTCGTGTGTGGACTAATGGTAGAGGGCGTTCATCATTCTCAGCACCTTTGAGATAGATCAACCTTCAGAAAGGTGGATTGCGACCAAGGTATGATTATGTTTTCATGGTTTAAACATTTTCAATGGAATTAGATTCAGATCCTGTTATGCGTTTTGTCAAAATTGATTTTGTAATTTCCGCTACGTATGAACCCCAAAACTCAACAGTGGTATCAGAGAAAGGTTCGATTCCATTAAATTCATTGCATGGTTTCTTCTGATATATACATGATATATGATTGAAACCATGTTAATAGTTAATGTATATGCGATATACATAAGTTTTATGTAAGATTTATTGTCGTGTTTTGTGTATATGATACATATATTCGTGATTTAATTGGGATCAGTTTCGTACATGCTAGTAACCATGTTAGGTTAATTTGAATAATTTTAATGAATTGAGTTTTGTGTTTCGTGATCCATGACACGATTAGGTATAATCTTTATTTTTTATGTATTGAGGCATGGATGAAATCTCTGTAATTCAGTATGCAAATTTAGGTTACATTATTTTAAGTTTCTTAAATTGTATAATTCTTAATATTAATTCGAAACTAATATGATTAGGTTCGATTCGGAGTATAGTTCATGATTCAATTACATGTTTATAATTATTTGGATGAGGACCAAAATTACAAATAATTATTTTTCAAAATTATTTATTTATCTTGTTATATCTATTATGTTATGAAATTTCTATTTGATAAAAATAGATAACAAATTAGATTAGAAGATATTAGCAAAATCGATTTCGTTATCCCTATAGGATAAGAGATAAATATCGAGAATTTTGTTATTGGTGATATGCTAGGATTCAAATATCTTAAATCCTAATTGGATTAGGATAAGATGATTAGTAAGATGTGGGCCTGTGTTAATTAAAATGTTTTAATTGACTTAATTTTGGATAAATTAAGGGGTTAATTTAGGATAATAAAATCAGCGAAAAATACGATTTTCTATAGCCAAGTTTAATTTTCGAAATTAAAATTCGTCTCCTGAAAAGAAAAAAAGGGGGGACGCTGCCTCCTGTTCCCCAGTCCGGTGACCGATCAGCGGGACCGCTGTCTAACTAATCCTAACGGACGAAAATTCTTTTATTAGTGAACAATATAAAACTTTCCAAATTGTTTAGTGATTGAACAAATTAATAAAATATGTGATATTTCATTGTTTACATGAAATCACTAAAACTGAAAAAAAAATCCCTTTATTAAATTTTAAGTCTCGTGCCATCCATTTTCAACACTTGTCAAGGCCTCGATCACACTAATATAGTTTCAGCCATAGCTGGGTGTATTGTGTTATCCTGGTGAGACAAGTTGGGTAAGAGTTACCTAAAAGTTTAAAATGGTTCAACTTAATAAAGCTATCAAAATAGTTTTGAGCTTAGGCACATGATGAGATAAAAAACATGCTAAGACAAAAGATGTCTCGTATCTCATAAAAGTATCTAAAATTACATAAGATGTAATTGGTAATTGTTACCTATCTAAATAATCTTGTTCCATTTTTCGTGCCATAGCTATCATAGAATTAGCTGAAATACGGACGTTAGTCCCTTAAATAAACAGTATGTTTTAGGATGGTTGTTGATTTAGTGGGAATCTATTCCTCTATACTAAAATAAACTTTGCATAATCTTCATTGCAGATCAATGGCCCCTTCTAGTAACAATAATCCCCTGTCACTGCAATTCATCCTTGAGGAAAATAAGCTATCTAGGACTAACTTTCTTGACTGGTTCAGAAACTTGAGAATTGTTCTCAAGCATGAACGCAAGTTGTAGGTCCTAGAGGCTCCAATCCTTGAGGACCCACCAGCCAATGCTACGAAAGCTGTAAAGGATGCGCATAATAAGCATGTCAATGATTCTACTGATGTTGCATGTATTATGCTGACAACTATGGTTCCTGAACTTCGAAAGGACATGGAACTAATGGAAGCCAACGACATGGCCGTAACGCTGAAGGAAATGTTCCAATAGCAAGTTAGGCAAGTAGGTTCGAGATAATCAAGAACCTACATTTTTGCAAGATGATTAAGGGTGCGTCAGTTAGTCCTCATGTTTGAAAAATGATGGGCTATGTTGACCAGCCTGATAGACTCAGATTTCCCATAAGCAAAGAGTTGGCCACGGATTTGATCCCGAATTCATTGTTGGGGCATATGCCCCAAGTCAATCCACTAACTATCTTTATGAATACTTCGAGTTAATAAAGTAGAGGATTTTATTTGTTGTTTATTATAATTAATTTGCACGTTTACATTATAATAAGATCCATGGGTATTTACAGAAATATCGTAAATGTCCCTAGTCGATCATTATACTAGGAACTATAATGAATTAAGACTAGTGTGAGTCACGATTAATGATCATATGATGATTCTACGTATAGGGATACGAATCAAGATCACGAGTACTTGTTAGGGAACAAAGTACTGGACCGACCCACTATGAGAACATCACATGGATTAAGTCATAGTTGTTTCTCATGATAGGTATATTTTTCAGTCCTCTGACTTGAGATTACCAGAGACTTTAATACTAGGAACACAGTGATTTGACACAATCAAATGTTTTTCTTTAACAAGACGATTATAAAGGTTGTGATTGGTTACTGTGTGAGCAATGTGATGAAGTTATGTAATCGAGATAGAATTTGTCCCTTTCACATAAAGAGAGATATCTACTGGATCTCTCGATCTGTTAGACTGTTAAAGGGCCTAGTCTAAGTGAATTGATATTGATCAATGTCACTTGGATGTTTTCAGTCTACCTACAGATCGAGACTAGTACGATTGAACATGTTACATGACAATTCCATGTCTTATGTTTGATCAAAAGGATATCGTGTGACAAAAGGATGTTATATACACTCTTGATTAGGTTGTATCGATTTGATATTTGTACAACTTGGGTAGTCATAATGTCTTGCTAGAGGCCGCTTATGACTTGTATACCAAAATATGTTTTGGTACACCGCCAACGTTGTATGAGCCTATTGGGTCGCATACTAAGAATGGTTTTGCGAGATTTTACGATGGTTCAGAAAATGAGTTTTATATGATAAAATTCATGACAGAAATGTCCTTGTGGTGTATTACATTTATACTTCTTTAAGTAGGGGTATATGTGTAATTTACTTAACCGTTTATATACAGGGGTTGTATAAATAGACGCTTTAAGTTAGAACACATGTACAAAAGATTAAGGGCCAAAACTCTATTTTCGTTTCTGAAATAAATTGGGGTTTTCTGGCATGCTCTGCATTGTTTTGGAAAGAAACAAAAAGTTTGGTATTCTCTCGAAGCTAGCACTTCGAATCTCGACCGTCGTTCGTGTGTGAACCGCTAGTAGAGGGCGTTCCTCGTTGGCAGCGCCTAAGAGATTGATCAACCTTCAGAAATGTGTATTGCAACTGAGGTATGATTAAGTGTTCATGGTTTAAACATTTTTAATGGAATTAGATTATGATCCTGTTGGATTTTTTGTCAAAATTGTTTTGCAATTTCCGTTGCGTATGAACTCCAAAAATCCAATAGTGGTATCAAAGCCATCGAGTTCGATTCCATTAAATTCATTACATGTTTTCTTCAGATATATAAATGATATATGATTGAAAGCATGTTAATAGTTGATCTATATGTGATATACATAAACTTTATGTTAGATTTATTATCATGTTTTGTCTATATGGTACGTATATTCATGATTTTATTTAAATAAGTTTCGTACTTGCAAGTAACCATTTTAGGTTAATTTGAATAATTTTAATGAATTGAATTTCGTGTTCTTTGATCCATGACACCATTAGGTATAATCTTTACTTTTCATGTATTGTTGCATGGATTGAATCTCTGTAATTCTGTATGCATATTTATGTTACATTGTTTTAAGTTTCTTAAATTGTATAAGTCTGAATATTAATTCGAAACTAATATGATTAGGTTCAATTGGGATAGTAGTTCATGATTCAATTACGAGTTTGTGCTTATTTGGATGAGGACCGAAATTGCATATAATTATTTTTCAAAATTATTTATTTATCTCGTTATATCTATTCTATTATGAAATTTCTCTATTTGATAAGAGATAGATAACAAATTAGATTAGGAGATATTAGGAAAATCAGTTTCGTTATCCCTATTGGATAGGAGATAAATATCCAGATTTTTGTTCATGGTGATATGCTATGATTCAAATATCTTAAGTCCTAATTGAATTAGGATAAGATGATAAGTTAGATGTGGTCCCGAGTAAATTAAAATATTTCAATTGGCTTAATTTCTGATAAATTAAGGGGTTAATATAGGATAATAAAATCAACAAAAAATATGATTTTTTATGGCGAATTATAATTTTTGGAATTGAAATTCTCCTCTTAAAAAAAAAAAAAAAGGAGCGCATTGTTTGTTCCCATTATTGACCAAATGGCCACGGAACCACCACCCGCTAACAGGCCAGCGAGACCGCCGTCTAACTAATCCTATCGTACATATATTCTTTTATTAGTGAACAATATAAAAATTTCCAAATTGTTTAGTGATTGAACAAACCAATAAAATATATGATATTTCATAGTTTGCATAAAATCACTAAAACTGAATAGAATCCCGCTATTAAATTTTAAGTCTCGTGTCATCCATTTTAAACACTTGTCAAGGCCACGATCACACTAATATAGTTTCAGCTATAGCTGGGTGTATTGTGTTATCTTGGTGAGAAAAGTTGCGTAAGAGATACGTAAATGTTTAAAATGGTCTGACTTAATAAAGCTATCAAAATAGTTTTGGGCTTTAGGCACATGATGAGATAAAAAACCATGCTAAGACATAAGATGCCTCCTATCTTATAAAAGTATCTAAAACTACATAAAATGTAATTGGTAACTGTTACCTAACTAAATAATCTAGTTCTGTGTTTCGTGCCATAGCTGTCATAGAATTAGGTGAAATATGGATTTAATCCCCTAAATAAATAGTATGTTTTAGGAGGGTTGTTAATTTAATGGGGGTCTATTCCTCTATACTAAAATAAACTCTGCATAGTCTTTATTGTAGATCAATGGCCTCTTCAAGTAACAATAATCTCATGTCATCGCGATCCATCCTTGAGAAGGATAAGCTATCTGGGACTAATTTTGTTGACTGGTTCAGAAATTTGAGAATTGTTCTCAAGCATGAACACATGTTGTATGTCCTGGATGATCCAATTCCTGAGGACCCACCATCCAATGCTTCGAAAGCTGTGAAGGATCCGTATAATAAGCATGTCAATGATTCTACTGATGTTGCATGTATTATGCTGGCAACTATGGTTCCTGAACTTCAAAAGGACATGGAACTAATGGAAGCCTGCGACATGGCTATAACGCTGAAGGAAATGTTCCAACAGCAAGCTAGGCAAGAAAGGTTCAAGACAGTCAAAAACCTACATTCTTGCAAGATGCCTGAGGGTGCGTTAGTTAATCCTCATGTTATGAAAATGAAGGGCTTTGTTGACCAGCTTGATAGACTCGGATTTTCCATAAGCCAAGAGTTGGATGCGGATTTGATCCTAAATTCATTACCAGAAAGTTACTCACAATTTGTGATGAACTACAATATGAATAATATGGAAAAATCAATTTCAGAGTTGTAGTTGATGCTCAAAACTGCGGAACGAAATATCAAGAAACCCTCTAGTAATGTGTTGATGGTCCAAAATGGAAAGGGAATGAAGAAGAAAGGGAAAGGCAAGGCTAAAATTGACAAGGCTGATGCTTCACCTGTCACAAAGCCTGTGGAACATGTCAAGCCCCAGCCTGTTCTTGCTTCAAAACATCCAAAACAAAAGGAAGGAAATTGTCATTTCTGCCATGCACCTGGACATTGGTTTAGAAATAGCAAACTCTATCTGGAAGATCTAAAGAAGAAAAATGGTAGTCCTACTACCATTACAAGTATTTATGTTATTGAAATTAATTTATCTACTAGTGATTACTGGGTATTAGATACCGGATGTGGATCTCACATTTGTATAAATGTGCAGGGATTCACCAGAAGTAGAAAGTTGAAGAAAGGAGAAGTCATCCTCCGCGTAGGGAATGGAGCAAGAGTCGCTGCCTTTGATGTTGGATCATATGACATAGTCTTACCTAGTGGACTTATTTTAATGTTAAATAATTGTTATTTTGTGCCTACCTTGAGCAGAAACATCATTTCTGTTTCATGTTAGGATATGGATGGTTTGATTTTATTATTGCGAATAATAGATGTTCCATTTCTCATAAAGGCATATTTTATGCAAATGTTGATTTGTGTGATGGTCTTTATATTCTAAGCATTAAAAGGTCTACTGATACTCCTGTCTTTAACATAAATACAAAGAGATTCAAGTCAAATGATTTGAATTAAACCTATATTTTGCATTATCGTCTCGGGCATATAAATGAGAAACGCATAACGAAGCTCCATAAAGATGGACTTCTAGATTCATTTGATTTAGAAATATATGAAACATGCGTATCTTATTTACGAGGAAATATGACTAAAAGTCCCTTTACTGGACATAGTGAAAAGGCAAGTGATTTATTGGGTCTAATACATACTGATGTATGCGGTCCCATAAACGCAATGGCTAAAGGAGGTTATCAGTACTTCATTACATTTACTGATGATATCGGCAGACATGGTTGTGTATATCTTATGAAACATAAAGCTGAATCATTTGAGATGTTTCAAAAGTTTCAAAATGAAGTACAGAATTAACTTGGTAAAACTATCAAAACACTTCGGTCAGATCGAGGTGGTGAGTATTTGAGCCAAGAATTTGATAATTATCTTAGAAATTCTGGGATCGCCTCCCAATTGACTCCACCAGCAACTCCACGGTGGAATGGAGTTTCTGAAAGGAGAAATCGAACCTTATTAGATACGGTTCGATCTATGATGAGTCATGCATATATTCCATTATCCTTTTGGGGTTATGAATTAAAAACTGCAGCTTTCACTCTAAATCGAGTTCCGTCTAAAGCGGTTGATAAAACACCGTACAAGATATAGTACGAGAAGATACCTAGTTTATCATTCCTTAAGACTTGGGGTTGTGAGGCATACGTAAAGCGACAAGTCTCAGAAAAACTAGCACCTAAATCTGCTAAGTGTTTATTTGTTGGGTATCTTAAGGAAACAAAAGGATATTACTTTTATAATCCCTCTGAGAACAAAGTGTTTGTTGCTCCGTACGGTGCCTTTATGGAAAAATAGTTTATTTCAAAAAACACTAGTAGGAGAGAAATAAATCTTAAAGAAGTTCATGAATCATAGATAAACCCTGAACCGCTACTAGAAGCTCAACCATGTTCTGAACCAGTTGAACCTCCGCGAGTGACATAAGGCCCACGTAAATCTGGTAGGGTAAGACATGAGCCAGAGAGATTCGGATTTCTCATTACTGATAGTCGTGATGTGTTGCTTATGGATCAAAATGAGCTCACCATTTATCACGAGGCTATGTCTGCACAAGACTCAGATAAATGGCTAAGTGCCATGAACTCTGAGATGCAATCCATGTTTGATAACCAATTTTTTTATCTTGGTTGATTTACATGAAGGTGGTAAGACCATTGGATGTAAATGGGTTTTCAAGAAGAAAATTGACATGTATGGCAAAGTGCATACTTTTAAAGCAAGACTTGTAGCAAAAGGTTTTAGGCAGACTCAAGGTGTTGATTGTGTTGAGATTTTTTTGCCACTAGCCATGCTTAAATTCATAAGAATTTTAGTTGACATTGTTGCATATTATGACTACGAGATATGGCAAATTGATGTAAAAATAGCATTTCTTAACGGAAAGCTGCTTGAGGACATGTATATGACACTATCTGAAAGTTTTGTACATCCCGAGAATTCTAGGAAGGTATGCAAGCTTTAAAGATCCATTTAAGGATTAAAGCAAGCTTCTCGAAGTTAGAATCTTCGTTTTGATGAATCAATCAAGGATTTTGGTTTTATTAAGAACGAAGATGAGGCTTGTGTATACAAGAAGGTCAGTGGGAGTGTAGTTGTTTTTCTAGTACTGTGTGTTGATGATATATTGATCATTGGAAATGACATCCCAACATTGTCGAATGTCAATTCTTGGTTATGGAAGTGTTTCTCAATGAAATACTTAGGAGATGCAACCTATATACTAGGGATAATGATCTATAGGGATATATCTAAGAGGCTAATCAGTCTAAGTCAGAGTGCTTACATCGACAAGGTGCTAAAGAGGGTCAGTTTGCAAGACTCTAAAAGAGGATTGTTGCCAATGTCTCGTGGCATAAGTCTCAGCAAGATTTAATGTCCAAAGAGAAATTATGAGCGAGACCGTATGAATAAGATTCCATATGCATAAGCTATTAGATATATCATGTATGCCAGGATATTCACTCGACCTTTGTATCATATGCTTTGAGCACTACAAGCAGAGATCACTCAAATCCTGATAAGAGTCACTGGATAGCAGTAAAGAACTTTCTTAAATACTTAAGAAGGACTAAGGAAGTGTTCTTAGTCCATGGAGGTTTTGAAAATGATCTAGTTGTAAATTGTTACATAGATGCAAGTTTTCAAACTGATATAGATGATTTTAGATCACAGTCAGGATATGTGTTTACTTTGAATGGGTGTTCAGTAAGCTGGAAAAGTTCATACCAGGGGACTGTAGCAGATTCTACCACAAAAGCTGAGTATATTGCAGCGTCCGTTACAGCAAAGGAAGCAGTTTGGATAAAAAAGTTCATTTCTGAACTAGGTGTGGTTCCAAGTATTGCTAACCCTGTTTGTTTGTATTGTGACAATAATAGGGCAATAGCACAGGCCAAGGAACCTATATCAACCACAGATCCAAACATATACTCAGGCATTTTCATATCATCAGAGAAATTATTGAGAGAGGAGACGTGAAGATTTGCAAAGTACATACTGAAGAAAACGTTGCGGATCCATTGACAAAAGCTCTTCCACTAGCAAAAAATGATGGTCAAGCAATATCATTAGGCATTAAATGCATGTATGATTGGCCCCAATGCAAGTGGGAGATGTTGGGGCATGTGCCGTAGGTCAATCCATTAACTATCTTTATGAATACTTTTAGTTAATAAAATAGAGGATTTCATTTGCTATTTATTATAATTAATTTGTATGTTTACATTATAATAAGATCCATGGGTATTTACAGAAATATCCTAAATGTCCCTATTCAATCATTATACTGGGAACTATAATGAAATAAGACTCGTGTGAGTCTTGATTGATTATCATTTGATGATTATACGTATAGGGATATAAATCAAGATCACGAGTACTTGTTAAGGAACAAAGTACTGGAGTACTGGACCGACCTGCTATGAGAACATCACATGGATTATGTCATAGTTGTTTCTCATGACAAATATACTTTTCAGTCCTCTGACTTGAGATTACCAGAGACTTCAACATTAAGAACACAATGATTTGACATAATCAAACGTTGTCTTTAACGGGATGATTATAAAGGTTGTGATTGGTTATCGTGTGAGCAATGTGATGAAGTTTAGTAACTGAGATAAAATTTGTCCCTCTCATATAAAAAGAGATATCTAGTGGATCCCTCGATGTGTTAGACTGTTAAAAGACCTAGTCTAAGTTAATTGATATTAATCAATGTCATTTGGGTGTTTTCAGTCTACCTAAAGATCGAGACTAGTACAATTGAACATGTTGGATGAAATTCCATGACTTATTTTGATCAAAAGGATATCATGTGACAAAATGATGTTTATACACTATTGATTAGGTTGTATCGATTTGATATTCGTACAACTTGGGTGGTCATAATTTCTTGCTAGAGGATTCTTACGAATTGTATACCGAAATGTGTTTTGGTACACCGCCAACGTTGTATGAGCCTATTGGGTCGCACACTAAGAATGGTTTTGTGAGATGTTAAGATGGTTAAAAAAAATGAGTTTTATTTCATAAAATTCATGACAGAAATATCATTGTGGTGTATTACACTTACACTTCTTTAAGTAGGGGTATATGTGTAATTTACTTAACTATCTATATACAAGGGTTGTATAAATAGACGCTTTAAGTTAGAACACACGTATGAAAGATTAAGGGTCGAAACTCTATTTTCGTATCAGAAATGAAATAAGGTTTTCTGGTACGCTCTTGATCATTTTGGAGAGAAACAAAAAGGTTTAGTAATCTCGCGAAGCCAGCACTTCGAATCTCGGACTTCGTTCGTGTGTGGACTACTGGAAGAGGGCGTTCGTCATTGGCAGCGCCTTAGAGATCAATCAACCTTCAGACAGGTATATTGCAGTCGTTGTATGATTAAGTTTTCTTGGTTTAAAATTTTTTAATGGAATTAGATTCGAATGCCGTTGGGTTTTTTTTTTAAATTGTTTTCGTAGTCTTCGCTGCGTATCAACCCTAAAATTCAACAACCTCAATTCTCAAAGACACTTATAATAACTAGTAATGCGCTCGGAGTCCGATATGAACCTTCGCGTGACACTATACAACCATAATACACTTAATTTATAAATGCTTTAATTAAAAATAATTGAATCCTTCATTTATTTTTCTTTTGGATTCACTAGTGTGGGTCCCAGAGGTTCCCGTGTCGCCCGATGCAAGGGTCAAGGGGTGGGACCCGGTCGGTCTCCGTCAGAGATGTGATAGCGGCCCATTTGAAAGAAAATATTTTGCTTTTACTTTCTTATACTTTTATAGTGCCAATCGGCACTAGGCCGCCGACAGGAGGGAGGCCCAGTGCCAATCGGCGTTGGGCATCCCTCCCTAACTAGAGTTGGCCAAGGGCGCAACCGCGCCCCTACTAGCCATGGTTGCACCCCTGCCAGCCATGGTTGGCGTTCCTGCGGAGGGATAGGGGGTGGTCGCGGCACCACTCCTTTCCACTTCTCCTTTACATCAAAGTCGGGGCATCCTTGTGGTAGCCCTACTTTTCCGATGTGATAGTGAGGCCACCGCTAATGGCGATAGCAAAGTCATCGTCGACTGCTAAGGTCTTCGGTCGCCTTATCGACACCACAAAATGCCTACAATTTGATTTCCATCATTTTTGTCAAATTTCATGTTTGATCTTCATCTATAACAAGATTAAAAAGGGTGAGGGAGACGCGTGTGACTTTTATTTGGGTTCTTCTTGAGTTGCATCTCTAACACCTTAATCTCCTTTTTCCCTCCCGTAGTTAAAATCTTAAACAAAATAGAGGCTAGGGTTTCTAATTTCATTTATGTATAGGGGTTATTTTTTGTAGGGTTATGGAATTACTTAATTGCCCTTAGGGTGGGTCTTTTAAGTTTATGGTCCTCACATTTAACATGTCAATGGTTCCACTTATATTCTTCTCTATATTAGAGGGACAAATTCTATTTTGATGAAACTCCTTCACATATTATTCACATGGTAACCAATCACATTCTCTATAATTGTCTAGTTAAAGACAACATTTGATTATATCAAATTACCATGCTCCTAATATTTAACTCTATTGTAATCTTGAGTCTGAGGTCTAATGATATACCTATCATGACTAACATATATTACTTAATCCATGTGGTGTTCTCACAGAGGGTCGATCATGTACCTTGTTTCCATAACAATTACTTATGATCTTGATTCATATCCTTATACGCATGTTCATCACATAACCTTCATTTCATATTCACGCTAGCCTTAATTCATTATAGTTCCTTGAATAATGACCAACTAGGGACATTTTAGATATTTCAACAAATACCAATGGATTAAGGTATACATGTAATCAGTTATAATAAGACTGCAAATGAAAACCTCAAATTTATTAACTAAACTTATAAGATAAAAGATGTTTGTAGATTGACCTAAGGAACATGCCCCAATAGTTATGTGTTTTGGGTACGAAAAAAAAAATGGTAAAAGATTGTGTGTTTACAACTCTTAAAAGCATCATCTCGTGTATCACATCCTCAACAACATATCAAGGACTGTAATCAAGTGATTTGTGAATGAGATTCAGATGCAAATTAAAATCTTATCGAAGGTACGATTTCATCTTATGGTCATATGGTGACTGAGTTAAGGTTATCTCTGGTACGAGTCCCTATTCATCTTATACTTAATACTGTAATTGGAGATAAGGTGTATCCTCACTTTATGTATGAAAAATGTGTTGTTAACATCTCTAGACATGAGATGGTTATTGATCAACATGTGTTGGAATTTTTGGAATTTGATATGTTGTGGAGAATGGATTGGTAGCGGGTTATCATGCGCACTTGATTTATTTTCATAAGACAAAATTCATTTATATTTCGAGTCGTTTGGTCTTTACGTATAATGGAACACTTTCTACATTTCCTTTGACCAGATGTAAAATGGAAACTCTTACTAAAACTATTAGTTAAGAAGTAAGACCTAAAATTTAACTTGAGGAGTTTCCTATGGCTTGTGAATTCTCTGATGTGCTTCCTAATGATTTACTAGGAATTTCACTTCCGAGAGAGATTGATTTTGTGGTTGATTTAGTTCTTGGAACTAAATCACTATTTATTCCTCCATATAGAATGGCGCTAAAGGAATTGCATTAGTTGCAGAAATAGTTGGAAGAGTTGCGGGATAAATGGATTTATTCACAAGATTATGTCGCTGTGGGTTTGTGAAAAAGAAGAACAATAGTTTGAGGCTTTGTATTTATTATATACAATTGAACAGGGTCACTATTCGGAATGAATATCTACTTCCTCAAGTTGAAGATTTGTCTGATCAACAAAACGATGCCAAATTATTTTCTAAGATTGATTTTGTTCTGGTTACCATAAGTTTAGAGTTCAGGAAGATGACGTGCATAAAACTGCATTTAGCGCCAACCATGGTTACTTTAAACTTGTTGTTATGACATTTGGGTTGACTACTAATCTAGCGATGTTTAAGGATTTGATGCAGAGAATGTTAAATTCGTATCTGGATCACTTTGTTGGATACATCATGTTTCTTAAACCATTTTTCAAAGTTATAAAGTTTACTCCAAGTTTCAAAATGGAATTTAAAACACATAACTAGGTCTATGAGTTTAAACAATGTGAAAACTTTGTGTGAATAGTCATTTGCATATTAGAGTTCATTATAAATGTTTTCGAAAAAGAAAAACTCGTTTTTCAAAGGTATTTAAAAAGAAAACTCGAAAATTTGCGAAAAGCCCCTAATAAGTTGTGAAACTTTGAATTTCCGTTTTCGGGGTTTGTAAAATTATCCGGACCACCCAATTAGGCTTAATGACTCATAATTAACGTGTATAACATGTTATATAAGGGTTGGTTAGGTCCCGGACGAGTTTAAGGGTCGCTAACACAAAGGGACAGAATAATTATTCTGAAGTCCTGCCGAGTTAGCGCGCTAATAATATCATTAGCGCGCTAAGACAGTGTTAGCGCGCTAACTCACGATATTAGCGCGCTAAGTTAAATGACTGACCTTTTTTAAAAAGCTGGAAAACACACTTTAATTTGAATTCTTGATCTATTTTGGACCCTTGGATCCCTAGAACGGTCATAAACTGTCAAGATGGAATACCTAACATTATAAAACCACCAAGAACATGGTTTTGTCAAAAAGAAGAAAGAAACACACTCAAAATCCATAGATCTACAAAGTAGAAATCTGATTTTTGTGAAGAAGCAAAGGGAGATCTTAGTGGCTGTTCTTTAGCTCACAAATCCAGCACATTTGAGGCTTTCAAAGGAGTTCAAGAATCACTCCAGAGCTGATCTCTTTTGTCATTCTTTTGGTTGTAAGAAATCTCTAGATCTACAATCTTACTTGTGCTTAAACTACATATTTTGTGTATTTGATTTGAAGATCATTTTGTTGTGTGTTTAAACAACTTCTTCTCTGGTTTTGCACTTAAATTTACATTATCAAACTCTGAGATTGATTTGAACAAAAGTGTTGCACTTAAACTTGATTCTTGCTAAACTTTTGTTCTTAGCCTTGAAATCGGTTTTCATACAAATGTATTAAGTTTTTGAAACGATTTCAGATTTGGAATTTGCAACAACATCAGTGACATATTTGCATATTCCATTTATACTCACACTTGCATGCATAAGAGTTGTTAGGCTCTAGGTGGCTTGCTAGTGTTTGAATTTGATACCACTTTTATTGTAAAGTGTATCTCTGTTTTTCCAAAAAATTGTTGTATTTGAATCATTGTAAGACTTAGTGGAATCTAAGTCGAAAGGAAAAATCCTAGTTGAGGCTAGGTGGGAAAAATCCTAGTTGAGGCTAGGTGGGGAAAATCCTAGTTGCGGCTAGGTGGGAAAAATCCTAGTTGAGGCTAGGTGGGAAAAATCCTAGTTGCGGCTAGGTGGGAAAAATCCTAGGTGAGGCTTAGGTTGTAACACTTATTGGTAATATAAGTGGGGTTGAAATCCTAACCGGGGAGGTTAGGTAGTGGATGTAGATCGTTGGATCGAACCACTATAAATCGTGTGTCATTTTATATTTCCTGCATTTCTTTTACTTGCATAGCTTATATATACATCATAGTTGTAAATTGCGCATAAAGTTTTTAAAAGGGCAATAACTACTCGGTAACCCAATTCACCCCCCCTCTTGGGTGACCTTCAATTGGTATCAGAGCGGGTTATTGCTCAAAGTATTACTAACGTATCTTTGAGTGTTTTTGTGCAAGGATGCAAACTTTAGATCCAGCTCGCCTTCGGGAAGGCACCACTTCGAGTAGGCCTCCATATTTTGATGGAACCAATTATGCTCATTGGAAAGTAAGAATGAAATTTTATATTAGAGCACAAAATAGATTTTTATGGGACGCAATTGAAAATGGTTACACTCCACCGGATAAGCCATTGAAAGAGTACACCACGAGAGGAGATAAAGCTTGAGCTTTCAAATGATCAAGCCGTAAATCACTTATTTTGTGCACTAAGTGAAAATGAATTCAACAGAGTAAGTGCTTGTCAAACAAACAAAGGAAGTATGGGAGAAGCTTGAGGTACATTTTGAAGGTACCATGCAAGTAAAGAAGACCAAGTGAGAATTCTTGAGGAACACTATGAAACTTTCCGAGTTGGGGCCGATGAAGACATAGCCACAAACCATCACTAGATTCACAAAGCTATTAAATGAGATCAAGAATCTAGGAAAGAATTATGATCAAGAGACCTCGTGTATAAATTCCTTAGAGGCTTGCCTAAGGAATGGGATGCCAAGAAATATGCTATTCAATCAAGCACAAAATCTTGGAGACTACACATTTGATGCATTGTGTGGAGAGTTAACGGTCCATGAATTTGAACTCAAAGACCGAGCAAGATTGGAAGCATCAAGTGGAGGGACTAAAAGCTCAAGAAAAGAAATCGCATTAAAGGCAAATAGCTCCCCTAGTACATCGGTAGAGATCATTGAAAGTGAAAAATCATGTTATGAAAATGATCTTGAGGAGGAAGTAGCCATGATCTCAAGAAAGCTAAATAGGGCCATGTACAAACGAGACAAGTACAAGAAGAAGTTTCGAAGTAGAAGCAAGGAAGGAAAATCAAATGAAATAATATGCTTCGGTTGCGGCAAACCGGGACACGTCAAGACGGATTGCAAAACCAAGAAGGTGTTTGACAAAGGAAAGAAGAGTTTCAAAGCAACTTGGGATGACTCATCATCATCAAGTTCGGAATCCGAATCAGAAAATGAGAAGGCAATACTTTGTCTCATGGCACAAGGCGAGGTAAACTCTAATTTTTTTATTTCTGATAATGTTGATGATTTGGATGATGTTCTAAATATTGATGACCTTAGGAAAGAGTTGAAAAAGGAGGTCAAAAAGACCAAACAACTCAAAAAGAGCTTGACCATTGCAATTAGTGAATTAGAGTCACAAAATGAGACCATTGATGATCTCCAAAGTGACTTAAATGAAGTCATAAAGGAAAGAGATGCTTTGGTCAAGGAAGTAGAGGACTTGACTAGCACGGTGCATAAGTTTACAAATGGTAAACAAATGTTTGACATGATGTTAGGAGCACAACGACGTGCACTTAACAAAAGAGGCATAGGTTACGGAGCAAACTTGTTAAGCTACACGAAATTGCTAAATGATGATCGTAGATCCTCTAAATGTAACAAGACTCACATGGTCGGGAAATGTTTATTACAAAAGGCCAAAGTAGGTAAACTAGCATGGGTAGTTAAAAATGTTTACGACACTAACATTCTCGGACCCAAAGGTGTTTGGGTACCAAAATCCAGTGTGTTTCCCATAGTGTAGGATGCGAGGGAGAGCACCCCATGGTACTTGGATAGTGGGTGCTCAAGACACATGACCGAAGATGAACATCAAGTTATTGAACTAAAGCGGCATGATGATTAAAAAGTTACAGTTGGAGACAACAACAAAGGAAGAGTTATCGGTCTCGAAACTGTTGGGGGAGAAAAATTGTGGATGCTTAAACCCGCTTTTTGATAATATCAAAAGGGGGAGAAAAATGTGGTGAACTTGAAAGGTATTTGAAAGGTTTTTATCTTTGGTATATTTGAAACGGTTGTTGGTTTTGAACTTGCATATTTGAAGTTAAATGTGGTTAAACTTGAAAAGATTGATGTGTTGAATGTGATATACATTTAGAATGTGTTTTCACACCTTTAAAGTTCACATTGTTTGTTATCATCAAAAAGGGGGAGATTGTTGGACTAAGTGGTTAGTCATTCACATTCCTACCGAGATTTTGATGGAAACAAACAAAGTGAAAATGTACTAATCATGTATTTCAGTTTGTGTCAAAGGATGCAATACAACACATCAGGGATATTCAAGAAATATGAAGAAATTGTTGGAATAAATGATGCAATACAAGACTTCAAGAGCATTCAAGAAATACAAGTTCAAGACTCGGCACAAATGAAGAAATGAAGAAGAAAAGTTCAAACCGCAATTTGTAAAACCAATGTAAGGTATACAAATTCTTTCACGCAAGCCAAATGCATTAGTCCATGCATACATCATGTTTCTTAAACCATTTTTCAAAGTTATAAAGTTTACTCCAAGTTTCAAAATGGAATTTAAAACACATAACTAGGTCTATGAGTTTAAACAATGTGAAAACTTTGTGTGAATAGTCATTTGCATATTAGAGTTCATTATAAATGTTTTCGAAAAAGAAAAACTCGTTTTTCAAAGGTATTTAAAAAGAAAACTGAAAATTTGCAGAAAAGCCCCTAATAAGTTGTGAAACTTTGAATTTCCGTTTTCGGGGTTTGTAAAATTATCCGGACCACCCAATTAGGCTTAATGACTCATAATTAACGTGTATAACATGTTATATAAGGGTTAGTTAGGTCCCGGACGAGTTTAAGGGTCGCTAACACAAAGGGACAGAATAATTATTACGAAGTCCTCGTTAGCGCGCTAATAATATCATTAGCGCGCTAAGACGGTGTTAGCGCGCTAACTCACATATTAGCGCGCTAAGTTAAATACGACGACCTTTTTAAAAAGGCTGGAAAACACACTTTAATTTGAATTCTTGATCTATTTTGGACCCTTGGATCCCTAGAACGGTCATAAACTGTCAAGATGGAATACCTAACATTATAAAACCACCAAGAACATGGTTTTGTCAAAAAGAAGAAAGAAACACACTCAAAATCCATAGATCTACAAAGTAGAAATCTGATTTTTGTGAAGAAGCAAAGGGAGATCTTAGTGGCTGTTCTTTAGCTCACAAATCCAGCACATTTGAGGCTTTCAAAAGGAGTTCAAGAATCACTCCAGAGCTGATCTCTTTTGTCATTCTTTTGGTTGTAAGAAATCTCTAGATCTACAATCTTACTTGTGCTTAAACTACATATTTTGTGTATTTGATTTGAAGATCATTTTGTTGTGTGTTTAAACAACTTCTTCTCTCGGTTTTGCACTTAAATTTACATTATCAAACTCGAGATTGATTTGAACAAAAGTGTTGCACTTAAACTTGATTCTCCTTCACACTTTGTGATAGTCTTCATTGATGACATCTTAAGATCTCTAAGATTCGTGAGGATCATCAATAACATTCTAGAGTTATTTTTCAAACTTTGAGAAATTATAGGTCGTACTCTAAATTTAACAAATGCGGGTTTTGGTTATCTAAGGTGAAGTTTGTAGGTCATGTTGTTGTTACATAATGAATTTTGGTTGATCTTTGAAGATTGAGGATATCATTGGTTGGCAAGAACCTATCACAGTGACGGAGATACAGAGTATTAGGGTTTTATTGGCTATTATTGTAAATTTATGAAAGATTTTTCTAAGTTGGTTGCGCCAATTACTAAATTAACTTCAAAAATGTTCCATTTATTTGGTCAAACGAATTCAATGTTACATTTTGGAATTGAAGAAGTGTTTCATTACAACACCATTTCTTGTATTACCTTGAATGGGAAAAAGTCTTAAAGTTTATGCTGATGCATGGAATGTTGGTTAAGGTTATGTATTAATGCAGAATCGCAGGGAAATTGCTTATGTTTCTCGACAATTAAAGATTCATGAGTACAATTATATTGTTCATGATTTAGAATTAGCGGCGATAGTGTTTGTTTTCAAACTATAGAGACACTATTTGTATTAGAAAAGCACGTCTAAAATATTTGTTCTCTAAGAAAGAGTTGAAAATGTGACAACGATAATGGTTTGAACATTTGAAAGACATGATTTTAGTCTTGAATACCATCCGAGTAAAGCTAATGTTCTGGCAAATGCACTGAGTAGGTGGAGTGTTGAAACATTACATGTAGCTAGTCAGCTGACTTATGAATATGACTTACCTAAAAAAGAATTCAAAGCCTTGACTTTGTCAGAGATTTCAAAGGCAGGTGATGAACCAATTTCCACTCAGCTTAGAACACAAAAAATGTCTATTTAGAAAATGATGGAAAGTAAAAAAAGTGGTATGAGTTATAGGAAAATGTAAAGGGTTTGTTGTTGATAGTAATAATCCATATTGGGCTGATTCTACACATCGAATTCTGAGGCTTAGAGGCAGACTATTGATTCCATCGGTGATTAAGAATCAGAAAAAGATATTAAGAGAATCTCATTAGTCAAGATATACCATTCAACCTTACTGGACCAAAATGTATCATGATATTAAACGATTATGTTGGTGGGTTGGAATGAAAGGGGATGTTGGTTATTATATGAGGAAATGTGAGACTTGCCAACAGTTAAGGTCGAACGGCAGAAACGTAAGGGTACGTTGCAGCTAATTCCCATACCGCAGTGGAAATGGGAAGCTATTGCGATGGATCTTACTCCTCAACTGCCTCCTTCAAGGAGGAAACATGATGTGGTGTTGATGGATTAACAAAGTCAACTAATTTTCTTCCTATGTCCATTTTGGGTACCATTACACAACTAACTTTGTTGTGTGAGCGATCAGTGGTTCCTTTGCTTAAAGTTCCGTCGATGATAGCTTCTGATCAATATGCTTGGTACACATCATGGTTGTAGTAAAGCATAAATGAACAGCTTGGCACTCTATTTCATTTTAGCACAGCATTTTAACCATAGGTTGATGGTTAGACTGAAAGGTTGATCCATGTGTTGGAAGACATGCTTAAGGCTTGTGAATTTGGATTTTGAGGTTCATAGGAAGAATATATACTTGTATGTGAGTTCTCTTGTAATAATAGTAGTTAATAAAGTATAGAGATGACTCTATTTTAGGTCTTTTATGGGTGACCTTGTTGTTTTTATACCGGTTGGGCTGAACCGGAGGATTTGGCAGAGTTGGGCCATATATGGCTTCATATCACACTAAAGTTGTTTAGCGGATTCGTCTAAAATTGAAAGCTGCTAAGAAAAGACAAAAATAATTATGATCTCTATCGCCAGTTTATGGAATATAGCGAAAAAGATTGAGTTATTTAGAAGTCTCACATTCTAAAGGTCATTACAGATTTAGACTAAAAGCAAAGCTCCCCCCTATGTCTATAGGACCATTTAAGTTTATGAACCGAATTCAGAAGGTTCCTTATAGACTTGAATCACCGCCTCAATAAGCCGGAGTTCATTACATATTTAATTTTTCTATGTTTAGGAGGAAGGAACATGATTTGCATCGCATAGCAAAACAAAGTCAATTTGATTTGCATGGTGATGTCTCATATAAATAGCAATGGATAAGAAGTTCAAGAAGCTTCAAATAAAAATAATCTTCTTGTTTTGGTTGACTGGCGGTTTCATGGTGAGTTAAAGCTAACATGAGACAAAGTGGCATATATGAGAGAGCATTTTTCCATATCTCTTTTAGTCCAGGTGATTTGGTTGCAATTTTAATTTTGAGGATTAAATTTTTATTAGTTCAGAAGATTGTCAAATACAAAAATTTTGAAATCAATAATTATAGCTAATTCGGGAGTAACAAACTTAATATATTTTTGGATGCGAGTCGGGAGTTGAGGACTGGTGAAAAGAGATATACATATAATTTTACTTTTGTTTGATGTGTGCCTAGCGTTGTATACTATTATATTATTTATTTATTTTAAATTCAAGTTAAATGAGCAAACTCGAGATTTGACAGGGTTTTGTCTCAAGATACGTGTCGAAATGAGTCCTAGTAGAGTAATAATTTTATTTGAACTATCATTTTGAATGTCAAAAAAATATTGTAATTAAGTTTTAAAATTTGAATTTTTGGACTTTAAATGGATTTAAAGAGCCGACATGGATATTTTTGCCTAAGTTTGTATGCAAGTCAGGATTGGAGGTACTGTGATATGAGAACAAAGTTAATGCAAGACATTGTTTCCGAGTTTTATGTCTGTTGACGGTGATCAAGGTTGAGATTAGGTCTAAATTGGTGCTAATTTGGTAAAGTATTGCAAAAAGATTGGTTTCGAAATATTTTAGTATGTCATGGAGAAAGTTAAGATTTTCAGGGTTTTGGTATGACGAAATCTTGTATTATGGATTTTTTTGCAACGCCGTAAAGCATTGAGAGATGGTCAGTTTGAGCCTAGTTTTAACTTTTGTATTTGGCTCGCAATTTTGTAAATTCTTAATGCATGGCAGTTTTCCACAGTTCAATTTACATTCTCTCGATTTCTTAGTTTTTTTTGCGAGGTTTTGAAAGAAACTATAGGAGTTGTTGTTTAATTGATTTGTTGGATTGATTTTTGTCAATTTGGGATAAATCCCACTGACATGTGTTAAGCTTTTGATGAATTGAATTAATGCAATTCAAGTGATAACTATTTTGGAGATCTTTTTATAGTTGGTAGTTATTTACATTGGGTTTATGGATGAATTAATTATTAGTTTTAATCCAACTTGACTTCGCAAGTTGTGGAATTATTTTGATATTGGTATTGAGTGGTCTTGTGGTGTTTGTTGTTGAGTTTTGAGGATTTAATTGTGAAAATATTGATTTGGAGAAGTTTTTCGGTTCAAAATAAATAAAGTTTGCCTGATTGACAAAACATATTTGAAAATTATAACTTATGCATAGGTGATTCAATTTGGGTGTTATTGGAGTCTATGGAAAGTAGGACATGAGTACTAGAATTTCCTTTCAGGTTATTATGATAAATAATGAGGTTTTTAGGGTTAAAATGCTACCCCAAGTTTGCTAGTTGAAAGCTAGTTGAAACAATTATCTAAATTAATATTTTCGGAAACTACATTATAGCGTACTTTGACCATAGTCTTTATTGGGCTTCATGGTATGGACTCACTTGAAGATGGACCACTAATATAATTGGGTATGGAGGGAAGCTGTTGGATGCATTTTCTAGGTGATCAGATGCTTTAGGAATCGTAAATTTTACGCTTGAAATGGGCCATTTGTAAGGTTAACTAAAACCTATAATGACCATTACATTATATGATTTTAAATCTCATAATAATTGCATTGATCCTTGATATTTCATTATTTGTCGTGCATGCATACACAGTGGGGAGGATAAGGGCTATTCGAGTCTCTTTATAGTATTTACTATATCGTGGTTATGTAGAAAAATACCATATTATGCTTGAGGTGCTGGAGTCACTGATACTTTGCATCACGCAGTTATCATGGACGTTGAACCAAATCATACTCCCATAGCCTAAAAAAATGAGATTCGTTTAGTTATCTTCTCTAAGCACAAGTTTTTATTACTATTTATTTACCACTTTTGGAGAATGGTATCTGATTGTTGTCAAATAACAGAAACAAAATGGATTTTCTATTGTATTTAAATTCTTTGGATTACATCATTTTTTTAATCTTTCAGGTTATTATGCATTTTATTATTACAGGTGTGTGAAATAATGTGCGATTTAATTATCTGACATCATCAAATTTATATAATTGGGTAATGGCAGGTAAAGGTAGCGTTAAACGAAAGGGGAGGCTATCAAATTTCCTATCATTTAATTATTTTCCTTTTCTTTATGTTTGTGATATGTTTGAATATTACATATTGTATTAATGGGTTTTAAGGTTCTCGTGCGATTATGACCACTTTTGGAATTGTTCAAATGGTTTTAAGATGGATAGGAATGTTGTGGAGTTAAGGTAGTAATGGTTTAAAGATCTTGAAAACCTGAAATACTTTGAAATGAATATTTTTTTTGTTAATGCAATATATATTGTTATGGGTGGATTTTGAGTTCTTTTGCTCTTCCATCAACCTGAGCAAGTTTTGTTGAAGATTTTAGAAGGCTAGGTTTTTCGGTGTAGTCATAGAAATAAAGGAGGTGCTGTCGAAACAAATTTATAAAATTTTGAGATTATTTAATCAATCTTAGGGAACTTTGAGATTTGAGATTTACTTTTAGAATTCTTTAGAGTTGGTAAAGTATTATAATTAATGATTTGGAGATTCTAATATTGATTATTTATTTATGATAAGATTAGGGCTGCTAGATTATAAGGGGATTAATGTAATCTTCGCTGGTCAGATGCCCTACTTAGATGAAGTCTCGTAACTATTCACCGAATGGAGAGAACAATGTTTAGAAAACATGGACGACAAGGAGGCGCAAATGTTCATGTACCTTATACATAGATGAGGCCACCACTTAATAGTAGTCTTAATGATCCACCACCACCAGGTCAAGATCACCACCTCTTCGACCCAGCTGCAAGTTACAAGTCTTAGAGGATTGATCCAGTGAAAGATGATGATGATATGAACTCTGGACGACGACATTGATTTCCTTATTCTTTTTATTTTATGTCTCAGAGTGATATTGTATGAGGTCTTCTATGTAATTCTGGTAATGGTAATAAACTTCGTGATATGAGGTGATACTTTGTGTTTGCTGTGGTTGTATATTATATGCTCTATGATTGGTGATTTCATACATTTTTTATACAATGATGATGGTTCATTCTTTATACAATGATGATGGTTCATTCTTATATTTTTAATGCACTCAGTCTGATGACATTTATTTATTGAGTGCATTCTATATTGATTGTTCAATTTATGATTATATCGATTTATTTACATTTTACGACGTATATTTATTTCGGTGGAAACCATACTCCATTTTAAGAGGACAAATCATGGAATTAGTTAGGGGGTATTTTATGTGATGTATTTTGATGATTGCAAAAAAAGGAAGAAAAGAAAAGAAACATAGAAGCTAAGTCAAGAATTGATGCAAAGTTCAAAAAAATCCTATATTCAAGTAAGTTAATGAAATTTTTAAATTTCATTATGAATTTAAGTAAGTATGAATTAAGTTTTACTTTATTTTTAATAAGGAAATGAACGATAATAAAAATGAACATATAATAGATTTTGAAGGAATCAATTTTTATACCTTTTTTTATTAACTTTACTAGTTGATGTATACACCAAATTGAATGTCTTGTGTTAGTAATGAGAATGGGTAGAAGATCTAAATAATATTGTAAGATGAACAAGATAGATTTCTAAAAATCTTGTGGTACAAAAGCTATTGATTAATTATTTTTATAGAATACATATAGAAAGTTATTATTCCACAATTAAAAGAAGAAATGAGTAAGAAACAATTGAGTTTCTATAAGTTAGAAAGAATACTTTCTTCAACTTAGTGGATAGTGAGAAGTGTCAACAATACTTTACAAATACATAGAAAGTCTTATAGATTCCATATAAAATTGTGCAAAGAATCTGTAATGGGAAAATTTTGAGAATGTCCATATCAAATGGAGAAGGGACTCAAAAGCAAAAGCAGAAGCAAAGAAATATAATAAAGAAGAAATAATTAAGGTAAAGTAGAAAAGAATAAGTGATGAAAAAGATGGATGTTCTTAAACTCTTAAAAGAAAAGATTTAGCTTGAGTGCTTGAAACTATATTTGAATTATGCATTTCTAAATTTAAAACGTTTTAAATGATTTATTTAATGGTATCTTGGCAAATTTCCTATTGATTTTGACTATGGTGTTATTATAAAGTATTTTCTAAAATTAATATTAATGCAAGAGTTTTTGCGTTTTGAAATTCTATACTATTCATCTAAGCTTGATGCTTGTCAGTGGAGATTGACAAAACCTATATTGTGTACCGACCTTATTAATGAACTTTAAATTCTCAAGGGTGTTGCATTTGGTTGTTGAGTTATCATTAAGGGATATTTCATTTTGCCTAAATCATTTTACTCTATCATAACTTTTATATGCTTGTAGGTAATATATTCCCATTTGAAAATCACTTCAATTTAAATTTTCTATTCTTTAAAATTCAGATTAATTAGATTGAAATTATTTTATGAAGAATGAAAGGAAAATATGATTTAGAGAATTCCTTTGCTCGAGACCGAAAAATTCTTGAGTTTGGGGGTATTTCATAAGTCAATAATTAGACATGTTTTATAATGTAACTTAGGTTGATTTTAGATATAAATGATGATATTACACTAGGTATTTTCTTATTTTTCTAATTTCAGAATTTAATTAAGAAAATAAGGAAATGGAAGAAAAAGAGAAATAAAAGCAAAACGGTCAACTAAAGAAGATCTCCAACGATTAGCCACCGATACATGATTACACAGGGAATTATCACCTAAATCGACAACAAAAAACTGTCAGTGAACCCCAAGTAAATTGCAAAATATGGTATAAATCACCCATTGAACTAGTGATGTACAGAGAGCAGAATAAAGTGATGAACTCAGCTATTTGCGTACAACATAGAAATCATTGACAAATTACTGAGGTCGGTTACCTTGTTTTGGATTACTATAATGAATTTGAGTTTATCTAAAATATGTATAACTTAAGAAACTATAAATAGGACATTAAGGTTTCGAAATTACCCTCCTCTTCTTTTTAGTCTTTTGCTTTCATAAGTTTAGTTTAAGTTTATGTTTAAAGCTACAACAGAGCTTTGATTTATTGAAGAGATATTTATTTACTAATTATATCTTTCAATTATATTATTGTCTTATTTATTTCCAGCATGAGTGAGTAGTTTATCAATCTAATCAAACCTTAGACATGTATACACTTTGGATTACTATATAGTTATAATTAAGAAATCATGAACTTAATGTTGTAAATATATTCATATGAGTAATTCATGGATCTAATAAGTTGTTTTTACATATAACAACTAACGATGATTGATATTGCATGCAGTTGTAAATATATATGGTTGTACCTTGATTCCGAATCAATGTTTATTATATATTTCCAACAATTATAAACGTAGTAACAAGGATTAATCTATAGGGCTTATTCCCAAGTGGATGTTCTAAGTGATTGTATTCTAAGTTATTTATTAATTAGTGATGATTTTTATTTGATTTCTATTAGGCATGATTTTGATTTAAGTGTTAATACTATCTTATTTTTATGATATTGTATTTTATCCAATATGTAGATTTAAAATGATAAAATTATGGCTTTTTCATTGAATATAAAAAAATTGATGGCCGACTAAGGCCATCAATCTATTATGAATTAGGATTTATGATTCTAAGATTCCATGTTTTATGATTATAACTATGTTTGAAGTAAAGTTATTTTCTAGCGTTTGACAACAATCCAACTATATTACGTTGTTTAGATGTTTGTTCAGATATTTACATTATATGAATTTAAATATTATTCAATTTAGTTTACATTGAATTGTAATAATTAGTTTAATTAGTTTTGTTTGTTAAGTTAATAATTATAGTTTTTAATTATTAAGTATTTTAATTTGCGTCTAATTAGATAAACTAAATTAAAAAGAAACGAGAAAAAAAAACACTTTCCTTTGAAGTTTGCAAAATCTCTATGGAGATGATATCATATTTGCCACTACTAAAATTATAGAAAAATATGGGAAACTATTGCGCACACTCGACACGTGGCATCAAGAATCCTTGCCACAACGTCAATCATATTTTTGTGCATTTTATCCTCGTTTCATCTCAAAATCACTCCATTGTCTCTTTTATATCTTGTATACCTTAAAATACATAAATACTGCCAATTAAAGCTCGTTTCGGGAATTGTTTACTAAATATACTGCTAAACCAGTCCTATATAAGTCTAAATAATCACTTATTAAGCGACGAGAGTTGTAAAACTCTATTTGGCAAAAAATGTTCTTTCGAACATGAGGAGTATTTCTTCGGCGAAAGGTCTTTGGGTGAAATTGAAGACTAAGTATATGATGAAAAACATGCCAAATCAGTTCTACCTGAAAGAATGGTACCATCACCCTAATATGGATGAAGATACAAGTATTACTGATGATCTTAGTATTCTTAACGAGATTTTTTCGAAACTTGAGTAATTGGTAGAGCAATTCATTGATGAGGATCAGAGATCAAACTCATCTGATCAGTTTCACCTTCGTTTACACATATACAACCAACATTTTAGGAGAAGGAAACCATAAGTTTAGCAAAGCTCGCTTCCATGTTAATATCCTAGGAGAAATTGATGAAAATGTGAAAATAATGGTTCATCTGAAAGCTCGAGTTTGATAGGTACTAGGAAAGGTTTTAAGAATTAGAGAAAAGTGCTCTATTAGAAACGTAGTCAGCTCGGGCAGCTCCGGAAAGAATGCAAAAATAGGAAAGGAAAAGGAGTGATTTCAGCAAAAAGCTCTGGTTCAACAAAAGAGGTTTCCGAAGTTGAAGGTTATGACACTAAAAGTATGATAGTTCTCAAGACTGATAGTAATTATCCTATGTGTGATCAAAAAATATGATTGATAAACAGAAAGAAGAATAGGGAATTGATAGCGAGGCTATAGGACATCTGTGCATACATAAAACATTAATCAATAATTATGCAAGTTGTATGAGTGGCAAAGTTATGTTGATGGCTGACCATTTTCTGCGATGATATTGGGAGTCGGTAAAGTTTAGCAGAAGTCATTTGACAAACGCGTCATAATGCCTCGGAATATTTGACATGTGCCGAGTTGTACTCCAAATCAAAATTCTCTTTTTGAGATAGATTATGAAGGTTAAATGTTCTTTGAGCGATGTGGAGTATTGAAAATATTCTTCAAGTCTTTGTTGCTTATGAAAAGTGTAAGGAAGGAGAATTTATTTGTTTAGGTGCTGTAACATGGAACATGATCTGGGCCTCAAAAGTTTATCGAGAAGTGGATTATGATTTTGAGTAAGTCCAAACAAGCTGGATTAGACTTTGTTTATTCTCGATGTTGAGGATGGTGGCCTGAAAGGGCTAGTTTAAAGTATGAGGTGGTGAGCTTTTGCCAAGGTGAAGATTTATTGGATTAGTGATTGAAGCTCACTGAGTGTTGGATTTGGAAAAGGACATAAACGCTTTAATTAGTTTGGTGACAAATAATTATCAAGATGTGCAAGTTTGTAATTATGGAATTGTTCTCTAATTAAAAGCTTAAGAGAGAATCAGTTATTATGTCACAATTAAAGTGTGATTAAAACACATACTATATGTACGGTTATATGTATATGTGTGGTGTCTTAAAGTCGCGGTCTAACACTAACTCAACTTTAATTAATGATGTGTACGTCTAAGTTCACACACATTATCTATATATAGGAGTGTGCGAGTGTCACGATTAACGGGAGATTGCGAAGAGTCAGTTATTATGTCACAATTAAAGTATGAGCCAAGTGTATTGTAGCATATGGGACTGAGAGCGAGTGTACGACACTGTGAGATTTAATTTTTTTTGGGGTTTCTATCTAGGGTTTAGAAAGAAAAGTTTTTTCCTTTGTGTATTAAAATATTGATAGTGGATTGTCATGTTTCTCGTCCATGATTTTTTTCCGATTTTAATGTTTTCCACATAAATTCTTGCGTTCATCTTTTTTTTTTGGGTTTTATTTATCGTTGGGTGTATTTGTGTGACTGAGATCTTAGATACTCTGTGGTGATTCGTTACAAAAATAAGAATGGAGTGTAAATTAAGAGCTAGAAAATCTCACATTGCTTTAGTGTGTAGTAATTGAGTCTCCCTTATTCCTTCCTTAACCTTAGTAAGGAGAATTATTTAGCCTCTCATTGACAAAAAATTCCTTCAACTTTGTGCTTAAGAAAGAGTAATTACAATGCAGTTTTAATACAAAGAGAAAATTTGATATACAATTAGCATTTACTGAAGGAGAAAAAGAGGATGCAATAAATACTTAAATGTGGGAGATGGGTTTTATGATTTTTTGTTCTGTGGTTGATGTTGAACAAAAAATCGTTCTCCTTAATTTTTTTTATCTCATTCGTTCTCCTTAATTGTTTTTTGTTCTTTTGAGTTATCAAAGTGCAGGGGATGTCTGCATTATGTATCATAAAAAACACATTTTATAGTAAAAATAGTCTCCAATGGACAGTGTGGATTGCACCTTCGATGCATGAACTAGCAACTCTTTCCATTTAACTTATTAAATTATAAATAAGTACTAATTGATTATACATAAAAAAATATTTTACGTATCAAAACTCGAAAACTGTTTTAGGAAATAAAATATAAGTTGTTTGTATTTATCTTTTTTATAAACTATTGATAAATACCAAAAAAACTAAAAAAAAAGAAACATAAAGTATATATATAAACTAAACGAAAGTAAGCAGTTTATAAAAAAAAAAATACTGCAAAACACAAAGTATATTAGTTATTTTTTAGTTTTTAAATGACGCGGCGTAGTACACACGGTGTATCACACCTTCTAAATCTAGAGGGGTGGTAGATAGTGTCAACTTTTTTCTATATCACGTGACATGCACATTCTCGATTAATATTTTTATTGGAAAAAGTTTTTCTCCAAAGTCTATTTAATCCAATATGACACACATCCACATTTAATCCACATTCGCATTAGAGATGCTTTTATTTTTAGCGAAATACAGGTCACGCCCTTGTCTTAAATTGTTTTTCTTAATCGGTTGGCCAGTACGCATATGAGGCGGCGATGGAGAGCTGAGGAGTTTCACGGTGAAGTGAGAGAGCACACGAGTCATGAGGTGGGGATTGACTTCACTTGAGTGTTGTAGGCTGATCTGTGTTTCGTGACATGAGGTGCACCTGGACGACTTCTTATCATAGTGTGTCCCAGTTTTCTCACATACCAGCATTACTTCGTTGGCCCATCTTCTTATACATTTTCAGTATATATCTCGAGTAAAGGTTTGTGGCTGCTTAAGCGTCCCATATTACTTTGTATCCTTAACCAATTTTCTTGGTTTTCCATTAACATTAGAATTGTAACTCCGTCACACATCAATCAACCTCCATACTACGGTACTGTAAGTCCCACCAGGCTATCTTGAGATGCATGCCGACACGTTTTTCAAAGTGAACACCAAAAAAACATCCAAAAGGATCCGGCTTTATTTTTTTTAATCAAACATAACATAGAACCTGCATACAACAAAAATAAATTATTACAAACTAATTTTTAAGACTTGGCACATCAAAATATACTATTTACATGCAAAATTAGGGCACATATACTAATTATTAAATACCCCCAAATTTATTGGTTTGCTCATCCCGAGCAAATAGTTATTCAAAGACTCTAAACAACTAATGCATACTAGATTCTTAATGCGAACTCATGGACACAAAATATAAAACATCAAACACTTCATGAAAAACACAACTACCAACAAACTAAAAGATACTTAGATTAAATTTTAACAAAAGTGTGAATCCTTTGACGTCACTAGATACCAAATAGACACAAAACTCACGAGACTTAAGAGGCTAGAAGTTGTCAAGAACTTAGGCCTAACCTTCTCAAATCTTATGTTTTCGGAACATAAAATTTGGTCAAAAGCAAAGGCTATCAACTACTTGTGAGTTTTTTCGGCCTGTACAATCAAACCACAAGTTTAAGATCTCTTTATTGGGCATTAAAAGTGCAAAGGAATCTCATAGATGAGGCTATAACTCATACTCAACACTAATTAATGCCTAACACAAGCAAGAGCCAAATAAGAATTTTATTTTGGTTGTAATGATGCTTGACTTGGCTTACAATGAAACTGATATATTCATGAATTCAAAAGTGTTGGAAAAACACTACATAGACCTTACAAACATACCAAGATCTAAATAAAGCAAAGAACAACAAACTTCGAACATCTATGCATGAATCATTGTTTTTTTCTTTACAAACTCCTTTATTTTTCAAGTGTTCTTTTGTACATTATTTTTTTTTTTCAAAACATTTGGAGTTTCGTGGATACTATTAAAAATAACAAACAACCCACAATCTTAGGCTTTTCTTACTACTTGAATCACATAAGCTCTCTTTAAAGAAATCTGGTCTAACTAGGCCTTCCAACAAGGAACTATGGTCAAATATGAGGCTACATGGTTTAATTGGGGTTTTAATTATAGGTACATAAAGATAACAAGGTGGAATAGGCTCAAACACGACTTACAAGTGGAATAGATGTTAGGTGGGCTTTGAAGCTATTCATTTAAAGTAAAGACAGTTTAAAATCATTCCCTATACATGGTTAAGTCTTTAAGATTTTCCTTTAGTGGAGCAAAACTTCGTTGAAAAACCTTAAAGATCTAACTTATTCCACTTGCACAGTACTGATCATCTGTCCAATTTGGTATCAAGCATAGGACCCATCACTCTTAGTAGACCCTACGACATAACAACGTTCAAACTGAGTTAAGGACATGACATAGCGGAGTCTCTTACACCATCTTAAGTCTACATCTCAAAGGTATACATAAACAAAATCCACAACCAATAGACAATAAAGTTAAGTTTTGGGCAATTGCATATGAAACAAAATGGTTGAAAAGATACCTAAATGAATGGCACATAACATATTTATTCTCAAGAACTTGGTTTCTATTAATTAGAATAAAAAAACTACATGTATACGTGCCATGAACAAACTAAATGAATGCATGAATGAGATTACGAAAAATATTGATGGATTGATAAGAAGAAAGAGATAGATAAAGAGATGAAATGAATAAGATTGAAAGAGAAAAAAAAACAACCACTACCATCCAATGCAAGAATTGGCTCATAATAGAAAAATTGAAATGATTATACCTACGAAGGCTTGCATTCCATGTTGGGTTTTTGGTTTCATACGCATCGAAAAATTATTAATAATTTTGAAAAAACCTAACTGGATTGAAAAAAAGTTTCATTCCACTAAATCTGTAAAATTAAACCACACCTTAATGCGTGATTTCATTCTTTGAATATTTGATCTCCAAGAAGTTCAAGCACGCGTCCTCTATCAGAAATTCACATACGAATGGTAACCACAATTTGGAGTACCAATCCAATAGAGATAGAAAACGTTTTACTTTCTCTCCTAAAGTCTACATAATTGGAAAATTGCAAAAATGAAAATTTTATTCCATTTAAGGGTTTCTCCATCTATTTATATGTGTAGAGAAGCCTACTTAAAAAACGTATTTGTAATACAACTATTATATTTAGGCAATTTACCCAATTTACATGAAAGCCACTATTAATAAGTTATCATAAAATAAATCGTAAGGGTTTTTATTTCATGAATTTTATCATGTAAAATTCAATGCTTCGGACCAATTGAAAGTACGCAAAGTCATTCTTGTGTGTGTGACCCAAAAGGTTCATGCAATGTAGGTAGTGAACCTAAACTATTTTGGTACATAAGTCGTAAGTGGTCTCTAGCAACGCATTATGACTACCTATGTAGCATGAATATCAAAATCGATACAACCTAATGAATAACATATATCATATCCTTTTTTCGTGCAATATCCTTTGATTAAACATAAGACATGGAAAATCACCTTAATGTTCAATCGTACTAGTCTCTATCTTTACGTAAACTAAAAACTCACAAGTGACATTGATCATATCAATTCACATGGACTTGGCCATTATCAGTCTTTCATATCAAGGGACCCGCTGATATCTCTCCATATACGAGAGTAACAAATTCTATCTTGATTACATAAATTTGCATATTATTTACTTGGTAACCAATCTAAATCTTTTTTATCGTCGAGTTAAAGACAACGTTAAATTGCGTGAAATTACCGTGCTCCTAATATTGAAGTTTATGGTAATCTCAAGTCGAAAGACAGACTGGTCTACCTATCATTAGTAACATCTATGACTTAATCCATGTGTTATTCTCATAGCGAGTCGGTCCAATACCTTGTTCCCTAACAAGTAATCATGATCTTGATTCATATCCCTATATGCATTATCATCACATGACCATCAATTAAGATTCACACTTGTCTTAATTTATTATAGTTCCTAGTATAATGACAGATTAAGGACATTTAAGATATTTAAATAAATACCCATAGATCTTATTATAAAGCAAACATGAAATCACTTATTATAATACGACAAATGAAAACCACTATTTTATTAACTAAATTTATAAGATAAACAATGTCTGTAGATTGACCTATGACACATGCGGCAACATCTCTAACTTTTATTAGGGCCAAACATTCATGTACATAACCCTAATGAACTAACTTGGCCATCATGTTTCGCTTATGGAAAAGCCTTCGATAAAGGATCCACAACATCGACTTTTGTAGGAACTCTGCAAATTTTCACGTCTCCCCTCTCAATGGATTTTTGAATGAGATGAAAACATTTAAGTATATGTTTTAGTTTGTAGTGTAATCTTGGTAATTTGATTTGTGGTATTGCCCCCTTGTTGCCATATTACATGCAAACGTGGTTAGCCATACTTAGAATTACACCAAGTTCTGAGATAATTGGTTATCCCATCGTCATTAAGACGATCGACCGACTTAGATTATCCTAAGCCCCTAATAATTTACTCAACCAAATAAATTCTTTTGACTTTAACCTCAAAATAAATTTTATTTAAATCCTTAATAATGCTCCAAATTGTAATTTAGATCGTCAACTGATTTCGTTCTTAACTTATTTTATTAGAGCAAATTAGGAAATCATATCCATATTTTGCAAAAAATATGACAACACCTTCCGTAAAAGTTGCTGGTCGAAAATTTTTTCTAATAGACAGCAGAATGGGGAGATACGTAGAAGGACTCATAACTCCCCGTAGTAAACAATATACATCTAATTTCAAATTTATAAACTAACTTAGAGTCTCCGATACCTTATTTAGAAATTTACAATCTTAAAATAAACTAAAACCAAAGATAAACCTCTTAACTTCCTTTTAAACCAATTTATGAGACTCTCATAATTAATTTAAGAGAATATTTCACATCCTACACTCACCCCAAAGCGTAAAACAATATATATATATATATAAACAATTTACAACATGAAAACTAATCTTTATAACATGAAAATAACCACCAAAGATCTTCGAGCTTCTACTTTCCCTTAGTAGTGCGAAATGAGTCTGTTACAATTAAAGCTAATAATGATGTCAGATAATTGAAATTTACACTGTCTAACACACTTGCTAATACAAATAGGTTAATATAAAATAATCATAAACTAAGGGAATTGAAGAAATAAATATACAATTGTGCAATCCACTTCGTTTTTGTTCTCTAACTACTATCAGATGTTGACTTCCAAAAATAGTACGAAAATAGTATTATGAGTTTATGAAATGCAGAGATAACTTGTCCACATTAGACTCCAGAACTAGTCTCATTCACCAATGTAATGGTAATCAAAATATCATTTCAAGCAAACCAGACTCTGAAACAAGCTTAACTCCCTCACTCTCTCTATGGATGTATGACTAATAATAAATGCGATTCATGCAAATAGATAATCCATACCAATGTGCTAATCATAGTATAGTTTACTTACAACCTAACGAAATTAAAGTTGGTTACGAAGCTTCACATAATGTTCCAAAGCTTTCACATAGTTCCATGTGTCCTATCAAGCATAGAAATCGTTATTTAAGTGTCACAACTCTATTTGAATACTTAAATTCACATTTCAAGTCATAACAAAATGAAAACACTATCAAACTAAACTATATAATTCACATTTGGTTCTAAACCACCTTCAATTCGTAATGAGTTTCAAACCACTATAAAATCCAACAATTTGCTTTTAAAGTTCCCTAATACTGATTATAACCCTTTTTAATGTTATTGAAATTCAATTAAGGTTCTAAATCCCTCGTTGGACTTAAAATAAGCCTTAACCATGTATTGGACTCTAAATCTGATCTTAGCCCGTATTTTGTACTAATAACAAACTACTAGCTCATTTTGAATTCCAAAATAAAATATAATTCCAATATAAAGTCCCAAGTAGAGCTTACAACTCAATTTTAAAAATCTAATCAAATTATGCCTGACAAGAGTGAAAACACTACAAAACTTGAATTGGCGAACTTTAATTAGGATTCAAATCCTTTTAGTCGATTCTGAACTGATCCAAAATCAATTTACTGATTATGACCACCTTTAAAATTAAATAAAACTCTATTGAACCTCAAAACAACTCAAATATAATTTATAATCATCAAAACCTATCAAACAAATAAAGTTAAAAGCACTTTTATAACCTTCCTTACGCTTGTTAAATTATCCCTACTTCTTATACCTCTTTCCCAAGCACCAAATAGCATAAGTCGAACTCAACCATGGCCAACCCTTAAGTTTGGTCAAGATGGTGCCCTGCTCTCTGGGGTACGACCGCACCAAGAACAAGGAAACCTTAAAAATACCGTAATTTTGTCAAAATTGGAGAACATTCTTTACGTGTTCCGAAACTAATAGACACTGCGTACACACTTCAAGTTTACCCTTTTCACTTTGAAATGGTATATAATACTTCAAATAGGCTCGCAACAAAAAATAATAATATTAAATTTATGGTCTCCGATTAGTAACGCATGGGTTCCACCTCGGATACTTAAATTTCGAATTGAATTTGAAAATACTTTACTAGCATCATAATCAAGTTTATGAAATTCTCTAATGTCACAATCTTCAAAACTAATTAAAAATTATGTCCTTGAAACTTAGCTTACACGTTATTGAACCAAAAGAGATTAAAAAATGATCATTCCTATATAACTCTTTCAATTCAAAACTGTAAAAATTATTTGTAAGGTGAACCATCAAGTGGACCCAAGCACCTTCATTGTATTTAACAATTCGATGTTAGAGATCATAATCATTTCAACTTTTCATTTCCAAATTCTTAGTGTAATTAAAAGTTATTTCAATCACTTTGTCAATTTTGGCATTTTGTGAATTTCTGACGAGTTCAACAATCAACTTTGTGGAATATTAAATAACCTTACTTTATTTCTCATCTCAAGCATTAAATCCTGTTCAAGAATCGATACTTAGCAAAATCCATCCTATCTTGCATTTAACAACACCATTTCCATTCTTAACTGATAATGATTCCACAAAACGTTGATAATTCTTTCATTTTCAACCAAATTTTGGTATACGTACACTAGCTTGTTTTCTCATCACTGATCATCTTTTTATTATTTTAATTTTTGATGGATCAATTCATAGACTATATATCATCAGTCTAAAATTGCATAGCAATGCAAATAATATTTGAGCATAATATTAGATAGCAAGTAGAGTTACGTCTCTATTTAATCCATCACTATTCCACCATTTCTCAACGAAATCTCTGAATTACATGAATCCTCATATGACCATTGATCTCTAATTACATTTGTCATGTCATGACAAGAGATCTTGAAATTCAATCTTATCAGAAAAATGAAACCTGACACATCATGGAACTCTCACTCATTCTCTAAATGTATACTCACAATATTATTTATATTGTGTACTATCCATGATTTCACTAAGAACCTCATCCTTTCACTTAACTACCAAATTTATGAGATTCCTCATCATCTCAATCATTACTATTCACCAAACATTTTTCATTATCCGAATAGAGAAAATTACTTTAACTTGAGTAGATATACACTTCTAAATAGAGATATCAACATATTTGATAATTATACTCTCGTAGTATAACTTTTAATTTATATTTTAGGCAATTTTTAAATATGATACCTCTTTTTTGTTCCTGCTCAAAGAAAAAGGAAGAATTTTGAAATCTTCAAACATATCAAGTCAGACATACTATACTATATTCAGTATCTTCAACTAATATGGATAATACTAACTAAGTTATTCTTCGCACATCTCTTTTTATTTCATTTATATATTCGCCATCATATAGGCATCTTACATTATATTTAATATACAATACTAGTGGTTTAAACTTCACCATAGACTAACTAGGTGGCATAGCACTACACTTGAACCAATATACGTTATATTCACTTTAATTAGTTGTACATTTACTTTGGTTCAAAACATTCAAAATTTGGAGTTTGATTTATTGTAAGATGCTTTTGAAGATATACTAATTTTCATCAAACTTATAGTTTTTGACATCCTAAGTTTTATCGAGACTCGTTGACCTGAAATTCCCCTTTTGATATTAATGTGAAAATGTCTTGACCATTTAGTTGCGTATACTTCGGCTTCTAATTGACTCTAACGAAACTTCAAAGACTCTTTTATTCTAACTATCACTAGTTCATTTGATTATTCAAAGATGGGCGGACACGTCAAACTTATCTTCTAAGATGTGAATAAATTGAGATTATTAAAAGGAGTCACTTAGACTTTTGGTTATGCACAACTACTCTAGTGCCTTACCATGAGTAGAAGAGTCTATTTGTGTCACTTCAAGCACTCTAAAGTCATCTCAACATCTCATTTTATTTTATACATAGAGTTTATTTTGTATAATTTTTGTCAATCTTAGTTATTCTCACAGTGATCTTTCTCTTAATCCATTTGCAAACTTACTACGACTTTCGCTCAATAATCAGGCAACTTATAACTCCTTAATCTTAACTTAGAAAGGCAATTTATACATCTTCTCTTTTTAAAAAATACAACTAAGGACTATATGACTTCTTATGATAAGTCAATCAATTGAAGTATTCCTTAGCTAACTTTTATTCAAAATAGAGAAATTCCTAACTTAAACAAACTAAGTGCTTGCTAGTGCCTTAGTTTGTTTTCGTTAGTCTCTGATTTCCCAATTTTCTTTTGTCAAAAAGAAATTGAGTACTTTTCTAAAGACTATGTAAGATATGAAAATATATTACTGTTCATTAAATTACTTTTGAAGAAATGACATTTCTATTATTATTGAATAGGAGAGATGGAAGAATAAAAATTTTAAAAATATTAATCAACTAAATGACTAATCAAATTCACTCTTAAAGGATTCTATTTCATTCCTTTAAGTCATATAAATGGAAAATCTTGCAATAAAGGAACATATACTGACGTCATATGCCAATCACTTACCGATTCTCACTATCTTTTCATAATTATACTTTGAATTGTAGTAATAGGCATTATAACTAAGTGTCCTTAGAAGTTATTATTGGGTAATTTGAATCTCAAAACACAATCGCTTGTGTTAATGTTTAATTGCTAATCCAAACCATTATGGCCCCACTTCCTCAATATCGTGACTTTTTAATAGTTAATCTTATCACTACACTTTTTATTTTTTATTATTTCTTTATTCGACTTAGAGAACCACAATACTGAACATCACTTATGGATAAGTAAATTATGTGATAAATAATCAAAGATTTTAGTACTTTTTTTATGAAGTCATTTAATTATTTTCAACTGTGGTTTTATTCCACTTTTACTTGTTGTTTTGTTTTTGAAGGGAGACGATACTTTGCTTCGAAGTATTTTATTTAGTAGAAACCAACTTAAACAACTTGATTAGTTCTATCACAATCCTATTTTGATTTCTAAGTGAAGACTCAATTTGTCCAATCAAATTCTATTTTCAATAACTCATGTTTCCTTTTTCCTTTTTGAGACTATTTAAACATTTTACTGAGCGTTTTCTAAATGTAATAATTTGATACTTTCAATTCTCAAGAAATCCGTGTTCAATACTTATGTACCTTAATCATTTGGACTTCCATTTTAACCAATTTCCTATTGGTTTCTGAATTGATACTTTCACCAGTTTAATTGGTACCGAAGTATTTAGAACATCGTGAATTTGGACTTCACAAGTCCATTTCAAATCTAATCACGCTCAGTTTTGTTTCATGTTTATTCTCCCTATTTAATTATCCATTTATAATCTCACTCATCATATCTTAGGAGTTATGTATTGAACGAAAAAAGGGAATAAACTTCCTATCAGATGTCTTGCAATAAAGCATACATACAACACAAATGCAACATAATGACTAAAAACATCCCAACTCACTGTCATTTCCTAACTAATCGCTCTCAATCACTCTTTGGTTTTCAACAAAATTCATCCTCAATCAAAACAAATATAGGCTCTGAAATCAACTTTGTCAGCCCCCTCATCTTTAAGACGATTGATCGACCTAGATAATCTTAATCCCTTGATAATCTCGTTAGCCTAATCCATTCTTTTAACTTTAACCTCCAAATAAAATTTATTTCAATCCTTAATAATGCCCCAAATTGTAATTTAGATCCTCAAATGATTTAGTTTTCAACTAATTTTACAGGAGCAAATTAGGAAATCATATCCGTATTTTGTAAAGATTTCAATAGCGCCTCCCACAAAAGTGGTTTGCCGAAAATTTCACCTAAGACAACAGAATGAGGAGATACCTAGAAAGACTCTCCTCGTCGTTCACAATATATACCAAATTCAAATTTATAAACTAACTTAGAGTCTCCGATACCTTACTTAACAATTGTCAATCTAAAAAAAAACTAAAACTAAACATAAACCTTTGTACTGCCTTTTACACCAATACAGGAGGCTCTCATAATCCATTAAAGAGAGCATTTCATGTCCTACACTTACCCAGAGCTTAGAACAATATATATATATACTATTTACAACAAGAAAAGTAAACTTTATAATATGAAAATAATTACGAAAGATTTTCAAGCTTCTGATTTCCCTTGTTAGTGTGGGATGAGCGAGTTACCATTATAGTAAATAATGATGTCAGATAAGTAAACTTTATACTATCTAACACATGTGATAATAGCAAGAGGATATTATAGAATAATCTTATAGCAAGGGAATTGAAGAAATCAATATACAACCGTGCAATCCACTACGTTTCTGTTCCCTAGCTATAATCAAGCGTTGACTTCCAAAACTCAGGAAACAACATTAACAGATTATGAAATGAAGAGATAACTTGCCGGTATTAGACTTTGAAACTACTCTCAATATCTAGCGTAGATAAAGGATTAAAATTTCGTTTGAAGCAAACAAGACTTCGAAACAAGCTTATCCCCTTTAGGCTCTCTTTGCTTGCATGACCAATAATAAATGCAATTCATGCAAATAAATAAACCAAATTAATGTGAGAGTCACAGTAGTGTTTGCATACAACCAAAATAACTTAAAGTTGGTTGCAAAGCCTCACATAACTTTTCTCGGCTTTCACGTACTTCCATGTGTCCTATTAAGTATAGAAATAATTATTTAAGAGTCAAAACTCTATTGAATACTCAAATACATATATTAAGTCCTAACAAAGTGAAACCACTTCGAAACTTAACTATATACTTCACCATATATTCCAACCCACATTCAATTCATCTTGAAGTTCAAACAACTATAAACTCTAACAATTTCCTTTTGAAGTTCCCAAATACTCATTATAACCATTTTTCTCATGTCATTAAACTTCACTTACTATGGTGCTAAATCCCTCATTGGAGTTAAAATAAGTCGTAAACAACTATTGGACTATAAATAGGATATGAATTCCTATGTAGTCTTGATAACAAACTATTAGCTCATTTTGAATTCTAAAACAATATATAACTCCACGATAAATTCCCAAATAGAGCTTACAACACGATTTAAGACATCTACTTAAATTATTCCTAACGAGAGTGCAATCTGTGAAAAACTTGAGCCGGGGAACTTTAATTTGGATTCAAATCCTTGAAGTCCATTCTCAATTGATCCAAAATCAATTTATACACTATGACCACCTTCAAACCTTAATGAAACTCTATGGAGCCCTAAAATAACTTAAATATAATATATAATAATAAAAAACTATTAAACAAATCCAAATAAACACACTTTTATGACCCTCCTTGAGCTTGTTCACTTATTCCTACTTCTTATAACTTTTTCTCAAGCACCGACAGCCATTGGTCAAACTAAACTTTGGCTAATCCTTAAGCTTGATCAAGATGGTGCCCTGCACTGCAAGGTATGACGCTACCAGGAACAGGGAAACCATAATAATACCCAAATTTTGTTAAAATTGGAGAAAACTCCCAACACACTTCGAAACTCACAAAAACAGCGTATACACATCAGCTTGGCGCTATTTTGAATCGAAATAGTGTATACTATATCAAATAGGTATGCGGAACATAAAAATAATATTAAATTTAAGATCTCTGATCCATAATACATGGGTTCCACCTAGAATAATTTAATTCCAAATTAAAACCAAAAATACGCACTTAGCATCCATATCAAGTTTATAAAAATTCTCGGATGTCACATGAACTTTATGATCCAAGCTGCCTTTGTAGCTACATCGGACGCTGAAATATACTCAATTTCTATTGTAGAATTTGCAGAGTGTTTTGCTTCAAACTTTTTTAGCTCATTGCTCCTCCATTCAAAGTAAACAAATATCCAAACTACGGTCTGAAGTCATCTAAGTCAGTTTGAAAACTTAAATTTGTGTAACCATTTGCAACAAGTTCATCGTCCAAACACACATAGACCAATAACACTTCTTTAGTCCATCTTAAGTACTTAAGAATGTTCTTTACTGCAATTAAATGACCCTCATTGGGATTAGACTGATATCTGCTTGTTACCTTTAAAACATAAGATACATAAGGTCGGGTACATAGCATGGTATACATGATAGATTTAATGGTTGATGAATATGGAATCGTATTCATGTGCTCTCATTCATTATTAATCTTCAGACATTGAGCCTTCTTGGGACTTATACCATGAGACATTAGCAATTACCCTATTTAAGAGTCTTGAATACTAAACCTATTTAGTATATTTGTCAATATAAGCACTCTGACTTAAACTGATCACCTTTTTAGATCTATCCTTATAGATCTTAATCCCAATGATGTAGATGACATCTCCTAAATCCTTCATTAAAAAATACTTCCCTAACCAAGACATAACAATCTTCAACGTTAGGATGTCATTTTCTAATTAGTAATATATCATCAACATACAATACCAATAAAACAACCAAGCTCTCACTGACCTTCTGGCATACACGAAGCTCATCTTCATTTTTAATGAAACAAAATTCCTTAATTACTTCATGGAAATGAAGATTCCAACTTCAAAAATCTTGCCTTAATTAATAAATAGATCTTTGAAGATTGCCCAACTACCTAGAGTTATAAAGATGAACAAATTCTTCGGGTTGTATCATATTCACAACCTCAAGTAACTTTCCTTTTAGAAAAGTTGTTTTGACATCCATTTTTCATATATCATAGTCATAATATGTGACTATGGAAATTAGAATTCTAATAGATTTAAGCATTACTACATGGGAAAAGTCTCATCATAATCTAGAACTTGAGTTTGCCAGAATCCTTTTGCCACTACCAGTGCTTTATAAGTATGCCCTTTTCCATCCAAGTAAGTTTTCTTCTTGAAAACGTATTTATATCTAATGGTCATACAATCTTCAACTAAATTAACCAGGTTCTAAACCTTATTATCATACATGGATTGCATCTCATAATTTAGGGCACTAAGCCATTTATCTGCCTCAGGGTTGGAAACAACCTCCTGATAAGTAATAGGCTCATTTTATCCATAAGCATCACCTCACTATTATGAGTAATAAGAAATCCAAATCTCTCAAGCTTATGTTTTACCCTATCTGACCTAAGTGGGCCTTATGATACCTGTGGCGGTGTAACTAGTTCAAGACTTTATTGATCTCCAATTGGTCGTTGGGTGTTTACTTAAGATTCATGAACTTCTTTAAGAATTACTTTATTCTCATTCGTTTCTTTTGAAATAAATTCCTTTTCCATAAAGACCCCATTCCTAGCAACAAAAGCTTTGATTCCAATGGGATTATAAAATTACTATCCTCTAATTTTTTTAGGATAATTAACAAATACACACTTGGTAGAATTAGCAAATAATTGCTTGGAGATTTCTCATCGTAGGAAAAAAAGAAAACCTAAAACCTTAAGGAGAGGCAAACTTGGTATTTTCCTAAACCATATTTCACGTGAAGTTTTATAAACCGCGCATTGGTTTTTTATGGCATAACCCTAATAGGAAATATGAAGATCATCATAACTCATAATAAATCAAACCATATCCAACAAAGTCTGATTTGTTCTCTCTAAAATACTATTCCATTATGGAGTTTTTGGAGTAGTTAACTATGAGACAATCCCATAGTTTATGAGATGATCATCAAAATCTTGGCTTAAGTACTCACAACCTCAATCTGATTGAAGTTCTTTAATAGTTTTACTGAGTTGCTTTTGCACGTCATTCCGAAATGTTCGAAACATCTCAAAATAGTCACCTCTATGTTTCAGGAGATACATGTAACCATATCTATTGAAATCATCAGCGAATATAATAAAGTACTGATACCGACCTCTAGCCATTGTGTTTATAGGACCATATACATCAGTAACTATTAGACCAACGAAATCACTAGCCATTTCACTGTGTCGAGTAAAGGGCCTCTTTGTCATCTTGCCTAGTAAACAAGATAAACATGTTTCATATGATTGAAAATCAAATGAATCTAAAAGTCCACTTTTATGGAGTTTTGAAACGCGTTTCTCATTTATGTAGCCAGGAAGACATTGGCAAAGGTAGGTTTGATTCGAATCATTTGACTTGAATCTTTTTGTATTTACATTAAGAATAGGAGTATCTATTGACTTTTTCATGTTTAGAATATAAAGACCATGACACAAATCAACATTCGCTTAGAAAACGTCTTTACGATAAATGAAGCGTTTATTATTCGCAATAATGAGATTAAGACCAACCGAATCTAAACATGAACTGAAATGACATTTTTGCTTAAGGCAGGGACATAATAACAATTATTTAAGACTTAAACAAGTCAACCAGGTAAAAGTAACTCATAGCATCCTACTTCTAACGCATCAACCTTTGCTCCATTTCCAACTTGTAGGATGACTTCTCCTTTCTTTAGCTTTCTAATTTTGGTGAGACACATCCGGTATCCATTACCAAGGAATCACTAGTAGATAAGTTAACTTCAATAGCGTAAATACCTAAAGCAATAGTAGCATCCTTAGGCTTGAATTTTTCCATAGGTGTATGGTAGAAATGACAATTTCCTTCTTTGTCTTTTTCGTTTAGAATAGTGAAGTAGAAGCAACCTTAAGCATGACTTCTTCCTTAGGCTTTGTGAAAGTCACTATACAATTTATAACTTTAGCCTTGCCTTTGCCCTTCTTCTTTAAAGCATTTCACATCTAAAACATTAGCAATGGGTTTCTTGACATTTTCTATAATATTTTTATGTATCGAATGCAACTCTGAGATATTAGTCTCTATTTAATTCATGTTATAGTCCATCACAAATTGTGAATAACTATCAGGCAATAAATTCAAGGTCAAATCGGTATCCAACTTTTGGCTTATAGGAAATCTAAGTCTTTGAAGTTGGTAAATATCGCCCTTCTTTTTCATAACATGAGGACTAACTGACTCATCCTTAGCCATTTAGCAAGAATGAAGATTCTTGACTATCTCGAACATTTTTTGCTTAAACTACTATTGGAACATTTCCTTCAGCATCGTAACCACGTCTTAAGCTTTCATGTGTTACATGCCCTTCTAAAATTTAGGAACCAAGGCTGCCAACATAATGTATTCAACATTAGTTGAGTCGTTGACATGCTTAGTTATGTATTCTTTATGGCTCTTAAAGCATTCGCTTGTGGTTCTTTAAGAATAGTATCATCCAGGAAATACAACTAGCATTCATGCATAAAAATAATTCTCATGTTTCTTAACAAGTCAAGAAAGTTTGTCGTAGACAACTTATCCTTCTCAAGGATGGATCGTAGTGACAAGGGATTAGTGTGATTTAAAAGGGCCATAGGTCTACAACTAAGGTTACACAAAAGTTCATGTAAGTATAAAAGAATAGACTCCCATTAAGTTAACAACCCTCCTAAAAACACAATGTTAATTTAAGGGAGTAAAATCCATGTTTCACCTAATTCTTATAGATCTAAGGCATGACACTTTGAATTAAGTTATTTAGGTAGGTACTTATTACCCGTTACATCATATGTAACTGTTAGTTGTTTTTATGAAATTCTGACATCTTATTTCTTAACATGTTTTATCTAATCTTGTGTCTAAAGCCTAAAACCATTTTGACAACTTAATCAAGTCTAAACATTTCAAATTCTAAAGTAACGGTTACTCGACTTGCCTCGCCAAGATAACACGATACACTCTGCGGAGGCAATCCCATATTGATGTGGCTGAAGCCTTGACAAGTGTTTAAGAATGGGTAACGTTTGACTTAAAATTTGGAAGAGAGATTTTTATTTGTTTTGGTGATCATAATTTAAACAACATAAATATCATATATTATAATGTATGTATAATCACTAAAACAGTTAAGGAGTTTAATTAATATTGACCATTATACACATTTCCTTGCATTACAAATAGTTAGCGACAGTCTCGCTGGCTGCCTTTTTTAGACAATGAAGTTTGGTTCCAAAACTGAAATTGGCCCAAAACTTCTCATTACTTTAGTCAATCCAATTAACCAAAACTACCTATATTTTAATTTCAAGAAATATTAATTAAAAAATATTTAATTAACTCGGACCCACCTTTAACTTAATATCTTATGCAAATCAAATTTGAATTTAAGATACTTTGAATCATATTCCATTAGAGATTTGTTATAAATCTCACATATCTTATAAAATGGTATTTCTTATTCAATTAAAAGTTTTATCTCTTATCTAATAGGAATATATATAACAGATAACCACAATGAGATATATAATCAAAACAAATTTCAATTCTTATTCATACAAAACATGAAATTAAATCAAGAAATGAAATATTAATCAAGCATTCAATACCAGAATCATATTAAAATTTTCATATCAACCTAATCTTGATTTTTATAATAGAGACATACATAATTATTGATCGAAACTTACTATATATCTAACAACAGAATCACATTAACATAAGCATAACTTCTACCATGTGAACATACAAAATTTGCATTACCAAAACATATGTTAATCAAAATATTCTAAACATAAATTATGTCATTGAATAAAATCATGTGTATTTATTAATATACATGAACTAACAAAAAGCATTAAAACCAATTCATGATAATGATCATATAACTTGTATGTACATCATATGTACATTAATCAAGATCACGCTTTCATACATATTTGAAATACGCATTTAAGAAAACATTTAATAATTTAATAGAATTGAGCCAATGGCTACGATATCACTTTTGGGTTTGCGAAAAATTCAAAGTTTTTTTTTGAAAAACCCAATATGATGGAAAATAATTTCCATTAAATTAGAACTACAAAAGTAAACCGTACCTTAATCCATGATTTATTTCTCTGACTGTTTGATCACCAAGACGTATAAGTGTCCGTCCTCTATCGGAAATCCACACACGAACGGTGACCATAATTTGGAGTTATAGCCTTAAGAAAGATATAAATCTTTTTCTTTGTCTCATATAATTAAGAGAACTCGAAAATAACAAAAACATGAATCTTATTTCATTTTTAGGTTTCAACCTCTATTAATCTATGTAGAAAAGCTCACTTGAAAATTATATTCGTAATGCAACTATTATACTTAGGCAATTCAAGCAAATTACATAAATACCCATATTAATAAGTTGTTGTACAACAAATTATAATGGCTTTTATCTGATTCATTACGCTGGACTGATTGAAATTAGGCGAAGCCATTCTTTGTGTGTGACCTAATAGGTTCATGCAACTTTGGTAATGAATCGAAACTTTTTGTTACACAATTTATAAGTGGTCTCTGACAAGGCATTATGACTACCCAAGTAGTATGAATATCAAAATCGATATAACTTAATGAATAACATATATCATATCCTTTTGATGTACGATATCCTTTGATGAAACATAAGGCATGAAAAGTCACTCTTAATGTTCAATCATACTAGTCTTGATCTTTAGGTAGACTGAAAACATCCAAATTACATTGATCATATCAATTCACTTGGACTTGACGATTTAACAGTCTAACATATCGAGGAATCTACTGATATCTCTCTCAATACGAAAGGGATGATGTACCATCCCCTAACCCGATTAGGGTGATACCCGGCCTAAAACCCTAATTAAGCTCAAATTACCCTTACCAGACTTAACTAGAGCCAACACCTTACCGCCTTTACTTGTAAATCAATATCGAAATCAAACCATTAATAAACACCGCGGAAATTCTAAACGTTTTCGATAATCCAAACCACAATATACTATTTAAAACAAATCAGAATAAACCTTGGTTATATAAATCACCCATCCCTTATGATATTACAAAATCGTAATTCAATACAAGTTTAAAAGACCTAAGAGAATCATCACATCGAAGGGAAGATCAAGACTTATATATCGTCTCCAAACCGTAGTCGTAGCGCTCATCGGTTATCCTGTAATGTCAATTGGGATGAGCGATCCAACTTGCTCAATAAGTAGGGATTCACATAACCATCAACATTCCATATAGTATTCAAGAATATCATGCAATAACACCATGGAACAATGAAATCTAATAAGAGTATGGAAATCATTTATTTCAATATATTATAGATGTAAAACAAATATCTTTAACTAGAACACTGTGATTCCCATTTTATTTATAAAAACTATGGTCGATTACCCACCGACGCTATTAATGGGATTGCTAGACCAACACATTATGCACATGTTCTCTCTAACCCATCCATTAATGCCCAATGGTTCTATCCCAAACACCCTTGTATGTATATAATTCACATAATCTATCGAATTTAGTAAGAGTTATATATAGGCCGAGAAGGGAACCTATCCTCTATAAACCTATTCTCGAAATCAAAAGTTATAGCTAGGTCACATTACACACCATTTTTGTTTTTTAAAAACCATCATAGTGTACATAATCTCCCATTTCTTTCCAACAACTACATGAGCAATATATACTAAATAGCCAAGCAAAATTAATAAATACGCGAATCTATACTTACTTTGGGTTTAAGTCTCCGTTACCCAAACACATAACTTTCTGGTCATCTCACACTTTCTCGATGTTCCTCAACCTATCACCAATCATTCCTACTCAAAATAGATCAATTACCCTATGTTTAGAACACCTAAGTCAATCCCTAAGTCCTTAGGATGTTTTTCATAAAATACAGCCTTGATGTTTAAGTGTGGGAATGTGCTTCCTCACTTGGTGGGGCGCACTTCTACAACTGCGTTCATCTTCATTGATGAAGGAGCACGCTCCTATGTCAGGTGGAACGCGCTCTACCCCGTGTTGTCTTGATAGAACATAGGGCAGTAGCCACTGTTTCACTTCAAAATCCTCAAAAAATATCCAAAACACTCACAAATGATCTGGGAGGAACTCTAATGAGGTTATAAACCAGTTCTAGTCATCAAACAACCTAATTAACTAAATTTTTAACATCACCATCGAATCAAACTTCAATAAACACAAGAAAAATCATTCCTAAACGTTGATGTCATATTGTCGATTAGATTAATCTCCTCGATTTATGTTAACTCAACACCCCGGATCATCCCTTTTGATCCGAAATCGACGTCGAACCCTCTCTCTTGTAAACTCCAGAATGATCTGAGGATAGCAATAAGTTTTTTTGTTTATACATATGGATTTTCCTTGATATTCGCATCACACTATCTCGAAATCGATCACGTCGTTGATACATTAAAGTTACACTCCTAAAAGTGACATAAAATTTGACACCTTAAGCATTTACGCTCCGTTCGAGATGATCAAAGAAGTCATATATTTCTTTTATTTATTTATTTTCTAATATAAATTTCTATATTTAAAAACATATAAATGTATATATCTTGTGTATTACTCATCAATAAACTCACCGGACATGCGTACAAGTGTCCTAGAGTGTGCACATTCATGCCACAACCCCCTTGTCACACTTGGTATCCTGATAAATCATTGTTTATCGTGTATTTTCCATTTTATAGTTTTGTGTATAATTTCCTTATTATACCACAACCTATATATAAGTTAATTTAACAATTCAAACTTATACCATACATCATACAAACGCACACACGTTAATCGAGGTATGTCGAACCTAATCACGAGCCTAACTCGGGTTAATTAGGATTTGGATTAGTACTAATCACTACAATCTCCCCAATTTAAATTGATTTCATCCTCTAAATTAAAGTAAATCTTAAATTACCTGTAGTTTTGAAGAGAAATGAAAAATGTTCCTTTTTATAGAATTCCCGCTCCTAGGTTAGTTCCTCATCTTTGTAAAATCTTTATTTTACATTTACCGAAGAAATCTTTTTTGTTCTTCGCTTTTAAAACTTATGATTAAGTGAACCACTTGACTGCTCATCATAAGAAAAGTCTTCCTAAAGATCACATTCATTTCAAATCGGTCTTTGAAATGATTTGAATATTCATTTTACAAAAAATTAACATGCGGAAGACATTATGAACTTAGACTAGCTGTGGAGGCAATTTAACCTGTAAGTACCATAATTAATCTTTTCTTGTAATTTGAACGACTCAATACAACTTGAAGCTAGCTTACCTTGCAATCTAAACCCGTATAACCCTTTTCATAAGTGAGATTTTAAACATAACATATTTTTCCTTCGAATACTCCAACAACCTATTAAATTTATCGGCGTATCTTTTCTGTCTTAGTTGTGTTGTAGTTAAACACTGGCAGATCTGCTACATTCGCCTTGTGCAATTCTGAATCAATTTCGGCTCCAATAAATATGCATCACAACCCTTGTCCAAACACTCCAGTGAATGACATGGTTGACCATACAAAGCTTCGAAAGTGCAATCGAATGTTAGCTTGACAGTTATTACTATTAGAGAACTCACAGAAAAGAAATATATTTTTTCCAGTTACCATCAAACTTCAGGACACACGCTTGAAGTATATCCTTCAACACTAAAAATCAGTTACTTTGGTTACCCATCAATTTGCCAATAGTATACCATATTGAGGTTAATTCCAGTTCCCAACTGTCGAAGTAGTTCACTCGACCTTTTGGATGTGAATATTGGATCTCTATCCGAAATAGTCTATATTGGAGCACCCATAAATCTTACACCTCGTGTGTACATCTTACATATTAGTCAAGAGGATTCCGTATAGAAACTGGCAAGAAATACACAGACTCCATCAACCTATTAACTACAATCTATATCGTATTGTGCTTACGCTAACTTAGAGATAAACCAGAAACAAAATCCACCGATCTTTGTTCCTATTTCCATTCAGGAATAGGCAGCGAATGCAATAACCATCCAGGTTTTCTATGCTCAACCCTAACTTGCTGACATGTCTCATATCTCTTTACTATCTCTACAACACCAGTCTTCATCTCAGGTGAACAATAAATAAAGGCACCTCATTTAACGATATGTTTAATTTTTTATTATTATTTAGATAAATATCATAAAGAGATCAATGAGATTTCTGAAACACTTTCTGCCTTACTAATCATGAGCTAGAATTCATAAAATATCCCTGAATCATTATGCACCATTGTTAGAAACTGACCAATCATGATAATCTACACTAGTTGTTAACCTCTAATGCTCTATATAATCCTGATTAGCTTTCTAATAACCAATCACCACTGAATCATTTATAATTCAGTTTGAATCTAAACTCAAAAGATCATATTATTAGCTCTAAAATTAGCCCTCTTAGTTGATAACGTGTCAGGTTACCTCGCAGAAATCATAATCACTATCATTTCTTCATGAAGCCTAAACTAATAGCTCTAACAATAGCCATATTTCCTCCTTATATTGAAGTTGCAATTGTATTTTGACAGTCTGATAACACTCTTCTGTATAGTTCTAAATTTCTCCTGCTCTAACAAACTTACATCAATACTTCTCATCCTACAAATTGGCAATGAAGTAAAACATACAATTTTTTTAGGTAAATACCTTAATATAATATCAATCCTGATAAAATTAATACCAGAGAACTTACACAGTAAATATTTCTTCCAGTAACTAATATCTTCCAAGTCATTAGCTCAAAAGTTTACATTCTCCAAAAACTAAGATCAGCCGCAAATATATTGTGTTAAGATTGAGAAAAAGATCTCTTCCCCTATGAGAAGCGGATTTTTGATTCCTTACCGAAAAAATAATATTGGTTCTCCATAACTCTCAACACTTTTTCAGACATATATTTCGCTTACTTTTCCATGATAATTTAAACCATAATACTGATAAGAAATTTTGAAACTCTGTCAGTTATACAATTACATCATTAATAATCATCAGTTGTCACCACAACTTGGGTTAATCCATCATGAATTTATGAACATGAATTGTCATTCGTATAAAACAAGAATAATATAACCCTTCAGGTTAATATTATTTAGCTTCCATTTCCCTCCCATTTTGTTTCAGGTTTCAAAAACCTTTCGTAAATGCTCAATATTTTGATCTGAGATTATCCCTTCCAACATCAATAGTTAATAGTCATCCTTGACCTACTTCATAATTTAAATCAATTTCTCCTTAATTCATCACTCAATTGATCGTTATTAGCTCAGCTCCACTTCAGGCTCAAAAGAATAAACTAGTAATTATCAATCTATCCAACTCAATTGATGATGTGCCTGCGCAGGACTTCTATTTGGTCACCAGTAAACATCTCCCTTAAGAGATATTATTGAGCTGCTTTTATCATAACTATAGCCTATGTCATTTTCTTTATTCAAGGAATCATCCACACAATGACCTTGATGAGTGATATTTTAGAGTGAATTACCAGCACTTGGGAAATTTCAAGGTATATATCTTACCTTTCATTTCAATCACTATGACATTTTAATTTTTCATACTTCCATAGTTTGAAATTCATTACTTGGACCTTACACCAATCCATTGGTGTTATATTCAAGTTTATTTTTTAATGATTCTTCTAAGACTCTCATAATCTCAAAGAATGATTAAAAGACCCTCAATAACCTTTCTTCTTTTATTTACAAGTGATGACTTTCTACATTTGTTACAACTACCAAATCGACTATCTCAAGATTAACAATCTCCGATAGTTCTCCTCACACATCTAGAACTGTATATGTAGAAGTAATAGCTACAATTTTGCTTTCTTGTTTAATCACGCATTTTTACCTAAATCAAAAGTCTTAGGATGAACCTCTAACTTCTTCCATAATTTAGGTATCGTCAAGCAAATATTGTAGTTGAACTATACTTCCACTATCTTCGAAGGCACCCTTGTATTTGCTTTTAAGTTATAACAATTCTCATACTAGAGTTGACTGAATAAATTACACAACGATATTGAACATCCTTGGATCAATCGTTTAAAATATTAAATTATTTCGAGCTTAGTTTCCTCTTTTTTACATTTGTGTTAAGTATAAGACAACCTCATATTGTCTTAATCATAGTCAATCCCCCTGATTTACTATTTATATTCATCACTCATACCACCAATTAACCTTGAAACTTAATACTTGCACTTCCAAAAAATCTGGTTCGAACAAATTTATTGTCACCAATTTCCATTATGTATGGTAGTTGCTTATGCATCCTATATGTCTTCAAAGATTCCATGTTGTTATTGGTAACATAATAACAACTTGATTAGAATACGATTTTTCATACTTGACACCCTTTATTTAGGAACATAGCATGAGTTCTAGTAAGATCTAGTGGTTTCCACCATCCACTTAAAAATGATCAAGCAACCTCCGAATTCGTTTTATAAATATATCTTTAACTTTAATCATATCACTATGACAATAAGATCTCAGCTAACTCTTGAGAACAACCGAATTCACTTTATCTTTAGAATGAGTTGTCAATCATAAGAAATAAATACTCATTCCCATTACTATATATTATTATTTGGATTTCTCAAATCGTCATATTAATTGATCATTCATTATCCCCAATTTATATTATACTAGTCCCACTTATCAGACTAGGATATCTTACCAACCCACTGCTATATTCTTGATTAAACTGTCTTTTATTATCTGACAAACCACTTGTTATTCTAATATGGATTCATACCATCACTAGAGTTTCTCTACTTCGTAAAAACTTTTGAAGTATAACTGCATAAGTGGTTTCTTAACCTCCATTAGGTTTTTATCATTAACCACTAATTTGTTTACAGATAACTTCCATTACTTCTCTACTAGTCTCAATATTAGTATTAAATATTTGGGTTACCCCCTAAAATCATGATAAAAACTGTTTGTTAAACCTTAAGCTTATTAATAACTCGAGACAACCCTCATAGTTAATAAACTAAAGTTTTGTTATTAAGTATTCTGATACACCTTAAACTTTAAAGTAGGCTAATATTCAGTTTGAACACCATTCAAAAGTGAAATTAGGGTCAGAGCATTGTCCATGACATCAAACTGTATCACCATTAGCATTTAACTCAAAAGTGATAAATCTTAGACTTTGACACCAAATTGAATCAGAGTTATCAAATATAAGAAAACCCTTAAAACTTAGTTCTCCACCGTAGGCTCTAAACCCTGAACCTAGGCTCTAAGACCAAGGTGTAGCATCCCCCAACCCGATTAGGCCAATACCTTGCCTAAAACCTGAATTAAGCCTACATTACCCTTACCAGACTTAACTAGAGCTAGCAGCCCTACCACGTTAACCTAATAAGCACTACTGTATGTTAATATCGAAATAAAAACATTAATAAATACAAAAAAGTTTTGAAATTTTTCGATAATCCGAACCACGATATACAGTATTAAAATAACTTGGAACAAACCTCAGTTATATAAATCACCCATCTCTTGTGATATTACAAAACTGTAATTGAATACAAATTTATTAGACCAGAGAGAAACGTCACATAGAAAAAAAGATCAAGACTCCTATATCTTCTCCATTCCGTAGTCGTAGCAGTCGTCGGTTATCCTGTAATACTAATTAGGGTGAGCCCTCCAACTTACTCTATAAGTAAGGATTCACATAACCATTGACATTCCATATAGTAATCATGACTATCATGCAATAACAACATGCACGAATGATATCTCACAAGAATATGGAAATCATATATTTCAATGTATAATAAATGCAAAACAAATGTCTTGTACTAGTACATTGTGATCCTGATTTTATTTATAAAAACTAGAGTCAATTACCTAATGACGCAATTAATGTGATTGCTAGACCAACATATTGTGCACATGTGCTCTTTAGCCCATCCATTAATAACTAATAGTTCTATCGCAAACCCCCTAGTATGTATGTAATCTACATAACTAAAAGAATTGAGCAGGTGTTATATATTATCTAGGAAGGAACCCATCTCCTATAAACCTATTCTCAAAACCAAGAGTTATAGCATGGTCACATTACACATCGTTTTCCATTTATTGAAAACCATCAGAGGGTACATAATCCCCCATTCCATTCTAACAATGATAGGAGCTATATATAATAAATAGCCAGGCAATGTTAATAAATAAGCGAATTCATAATTACATCGATTTTAAGTCTCCGCTACCTAAGCTCCTAACTTTTTAGTCATCTCACACTTTCTCGGTGTTCCTCAATCTATCACCAATCATTTGTACTCAATTTAGATCAATTACCCTATAATTTAGAACCACGAAGTTAATCCCGAAAACCTTAGGAGGTTTTTCATGAAATACAACAACCTTGTTGTTTCAAGGGTAGGAATGCGCGTCCTCATTTGGTGGGGCGCGCTCCAATAGTTGGGTTCATCTTCATCGATAAAGGGAGCGTGCTACTCGATGAAATGGAGTGCTCTCCACCTTGTGCTTTCTCAACAGAACACAGGGCAGCAGCCACTGTTTCACTCAAATATCCTCAAACAACATCCTAAACACTCCCAAATGATGAGTGAGGACCTTTAATGAGGTTATAAACCAATTCTAATCATCAAACCGCATAATTAACTAAAATTCTAGCATCACCATCAAATTGAACATCAACAAACATAAGAAAAATCATACCTAAAGGTTGATTTCATGTTCTTGATACGTTTAAGTTCCACAATTCATGTTAAATCAGCTCCCCAGATCATCTCCTTTGATCTGAAAGCGAAGCCGAAGCCTCTCTCTCGCGAATTCTCGAAAGATTTGAGGATAGCAATCAATTTCTTTATATTAATGGGTTTTCCTCGAGATATGCATAGTGTTATTTTGAGACTGATCACGTGGTTGATGCGTTAAAGCGACACTCCTTAAAGTGACACAAAATTTGACAAATCAAACACTTATGCTCCGTTCGAGATTATCAAACAATCCATATATTTCTATTATTTTTTTATTTTCTAATATATATTTATATATATATATATATATCTTGTGTACTACTCAACAATAAACTCATCGGACGTGTATACAAGTGTCCTTGAATGTGCATATTCATGCCATGACCCCCTCGTCAGACTTGGTGTCCCAGTAAGTCATTGATTATTTTTTATTTTTTGTTTTGTAAGCTTATGTATAATTTCCTTATTATGCCACAACCTATATATAAATCGATTTAACAATTCAAACAAGTACCATTCATCATGCAAATGCACACGAACGCTAATCGAGGTACGTTGAACTTAACCACGAGCTTAGTTCGGGTTAATTAGGATTTGAATTAGTGCTAATCACCAGCCTAAGCTAACAGGTCTTTATAAATAAATTCTATCTTGATTATATACCTTCACATATTATTCACGTGGTTACCAGTCACAGTCTTCATAATCTTCCAGCTAAAGATAATGTTTGGTTGTGTCAAATTACCATGCTTCTAATATTGAAGTCTATGTTAATCTCGAGTCGAAGGACTAAGTGATATTCCTATAATGAGTAACACCTACGACTTAATCCATGTGGTATTCTCATAGTGAGTCGATCCAGTACCTTGTTCCTTAACAAGTACTCATGATCTCGATTCATTTTCCTATACATATAATCATTAGATGACCATCAATAAAAAGTCACACTAGTCTTAATAGTTCCCAGTATAATGACCGATTAGAGACATTTAGGATATTTTAAGAAATACCCATGGATCTAATTAGAAGGTAAACATGCAATCACTTATAATAAAATAACAAAAGAAAATATCCCTTTTATTAAGTTAATTAATCAGATAAGCAATGTTTTTAGATTGACCTAGGGCACATAACCCGACATAAACTTCATATTAGTTTGCCTTCAAACATAGGCCTTTATTTTAGGTCTTTGGCTCAACTCTTAATTATGCGACCAAAGTGACGTCGTCCCACGTAATCAAGTCTCAAGTGGCTTTGATCAACATTACTCCATGAATGTAGGAGATAGAGCCATTTCTCTATTCTAAAGTGAAAAATACTCATCTACTTTCGACTCTTTTGACCATCATTTGCATTTTTCACATCTCATCATGTAAAGATGGGTTAGAAAATTGTTTTGCAAACCCACAAGATGACGTACTAAGAGGTTTCATTGCATTGGGAACCTTATGTTTAATGATCTGACCACTAACCTCCATAGAGAAGGTACTCTCAAAGACATCGAGTTTCATATAGGAATGTGATGGCTCTGACTCTAAGCAGGGCACCGCCTAGCCTAATCAAGTCATTAAGCCCTAATTCACACCACGTAGGACTTAACAACGTATTAGTCAGCATTTTTTCATACTCATCACATTACTCCCGTTCAAAATAAGAATTTCTCATTTTTCATAATTTATAATTCTAAAAGTTAATTAAAACTTTTTAATGTTTTATATTACCAATAAAAGACTTATTAAAGTTGTAGTAGAATTTAAATTAAACACTTAACTATGAAAACTAGAGAAATAAATTATAAGCACATCAAATTTGGTGAATAAGTTGCTAGTAAAGGAATCAAGTCAAGAAGTACAATCACAACCTAATATACAACAAATATAAACTATAAATGTAGCAAGATTTCCTCGCCATAGGCTCAAAGGTAGTCACTAATTTTCTCCTTGCCCGACATGCTACTATACGAATCTGCAATTGTAACTAAAGATGACAATTCTTATGAGTAAGTCTCAAGGCCACCAATCAACACTTTGAGTATTTAAAGACATACAAGTATTAACAATTAATAGGATAAAATAGGGAAACTAGTAAGGCAGTGAGAGAGGAATACAAATAGATTAAAGTGCCATTGGAGTGAAACTAATTCAGGGCACTTAAAAGGTCCTAGATACAATGATAAAGGTTTTTTTGGCCAAAATGAGCGAAACACAGCTCGAACTAATGAGGTTCCTCAAGCCATAAGGAATGACACAACCTTATTTCCATAAGGTTTTTCTAATATATTCACGAGAAATATAGCCCTATGGCGAGCCCCAAATTCGACACCTCTTGATATGCGATGGGAACACTTTTTAATCCATGATGGGTACAACTAGGAATGTGACACTAAAAGTTTATGTGGAACTTGCCTAGTTAAATAGCTTAACCAGGACCCCGTCCCTTGACACATGTCTAATGTGTACAATAAATATCCCTCTTTTATTATATTTTTAATATTTTTCAATAGTTGCAAGTGAGAATTGTGTCCACAGGGATTTATCAAATTTCTCTAGGAAAAAAGACTTTTAATGATTTTTATTAATAATTTTACTTTGATTTAATTAATTTAACTACAACAATAATTAAACTTACTAATTCAATCTATAATATTATAATGATTAAAAAAATAAAATATATAACTTATGTAACACATTTCAAATTCACTAATAAATAAATATTTAAACAAACATCTTGAATAACGTAACATTAATATGTTTTGCATCCAAACATGTCACTTCAATCATATAGTTATGAGCATACTTTATAAAGTATCAATGATTATTAAACTCAAATCATAAGTAAACAAGATTTATCTATCCTTTAGTTTGATGGGGCATGTGCCCTAGGTCAATCCATTAACTGTCTTTATGAATACTTTTAGTTAATAAAATAGAGGATTTCGTTTGCGATTTATTATAATTAATTTTCATGTTTACATTATAATAAGATCCATGGGTATTTACAGAAATATCCTAAATGTCCCTAGTCGATCATTATACTGGGAACTATAATGAATTAAGACTAGTGTGAGTCTTGATTGTTGATCATATGATGATTATACGTATAGGGATACGAATCAAGATCACGAGTACTTGTTAGGGAACAAAGTACTGGACCGACCCGCTATGAGAACATCACATGGATTAAGTCATAGTTGTTTCTCATGATAAGTATATTTTTTCAGTCCTCTCGACTTGAGATTATCAGAGACTTCAACATTAGGAACATAGTGATTTGACACTATCAAACGTTATCTTTAACCGGACGATTATAAAGGTTGTGATTGGTTACTATGTGAGCAATGTGATGAAGTTGTGTAATCAAGATAGAATTTGTCCCTTTCATATAAAGAGATATATCCAGTGGATCCCTCGATGTGTTAGACTGTTAAAAGGCCTAGTCTAAGTGAATTGATATTGATCAATGTCACTTGGATGTTTTCACTCTGCCTAGAGATCTAGACTAGTACGATTCAACATGTTGGATGACAATTCCATGCCTTATGTTTGATCAAAAGGATATCATGTGACAAAAGGATGTTATATACACTATTAATTAGGTTGTATCGATTTTATATTCGTACAACTTGGGTAGTCATAATGTCTTGCTAGAGGCCTCCTTATGACTTGTATACCAAAATATGTTTTGGTACACTGCCAACGTTGTTTGAGCCTATTGGGTCGCACACTAAGAATGGTTTTGCGAGATTTTAAGATGGTTCAGAAAAATAAATTTTATATGATAAAATTCATGACGAAAATGTCCTTGTGGTGTATTACACTTATACTTCTTTAAGTAGGGGTATATGTGTAATTTACTTAACCGTCTATATATAAGGGTTGTATAAATAGACGCTTTAAGTTAGAACACGGGTACGAAAGAAAAAAGGCCGAAACTCTATTTTTGTTTTAGAAACGACTCAGGGTTTTTGGTATGCTCTGGATCGTTTTGGAGGGAAACAAAAAGGTTTGGTATTCTCTCGAAGCTAGCACGTCAAATCACGGTCGCCGTTCATGTGTGGATTGCTGATAGAGGGCGTTCGTCGTTGGCAGCGCCTTAGAGATCGATCAACCTTCAGAAAGGTATATTGCGATTGAGATATGATTAAATTTTTCACGGTTTAAACATTTTTATTGGAATTAGATTCGGATCCTGTTGGAGTGTTTGTCAAAACTGTTTTGTAATCTCCGCTGCGTATGAACCCCAATACCCAACAGTGGTATCAGAGCCTTCAAGTTTGATTCCATTAGATTCATTGCATGTTTTTTTTTGATATGTACATGATATATGATTGAAAGCATGTTAATAGTTGATGTATATGTGATATACATAAGTTTCCTGTGAGATTTATTATCATGTTTTGTGTATATTATACATATATTCGTGATTTAATTAAAATCAGTTTCTTACATGCTAGCAACCATGTTAGGTTAATTCAAATAATTTCAATGAATTGAATTTCGTGTTCTGTGATCCATGACACCATTAGGTATAATATTTATTTTTCGTGTATTGATGCATGGATGAAATCTCTGTAATTCATTATGCATATTTATGTTACATTGTCTTACGTTTCTTGAATTGTATAAGGTTGAATATTAATTCGAAACTAATATGATTAGGTTCGATCGGGATAGTAGTTCATGATTCAATGACATATTTGTGATTATCTGGATGAGGACCGAAATTGCAAATAATTAATTTTCGAAATTGTTTATTTATCTCGTTATATCTATTTTGTTATGAACTTTCTAATTGATAAAGATAGATAACAAATTAGATTAGGAGATATAATCAAAATCGGTTTCGTTATCCCATTTAGATAAGAGATAAATATCAAGAATTTTGTTATTGGTGATATTCTAGGATTCAAATATCTAAAGTCCTAATTGGATTACGATAAGATGATTAGTTAGATGTGGGCCCGAGTTAATTAAAAATGTTTTAATTGACTTAATTTTGGATAAATTAAGGGGTAAATTTGGTATAGTAAAATCAGCTGAAAAAATATGATTTTCTATAGCGAATTTTAATTTACTGAATTGAGATTCGTCTTCTAAAAAAAAAAAAAAAAAAAACGGGGCGCTTCCCCGTACTCATCATCGTCATCATTGACCGACCAATGGACCGCCGTCTAACTAATCCTAGGGTACAAAAATTCTTTTGTTAGTGAAAAGTATATAAAAAAAATTCCAAATTGTTTAGTGATTGAACAAATCAATAAAATATATGATATTTCATTGTTTACATAAAATCACTAAAACTTGAATAAAATCCCTATATTAAATTTTAAGTCTCGTGCCATCCATTTTAAACACTTGTCAAGGCCTCGATCACACTAATATAGTTTCAGCCATAGCTGGGTGTATTGTGTTATCTTGGTGAGACAAGTTAGGTAAGAGTTACCTTAATGTTTAAAATGGTTCGACTTAATAAAGCCGTCAAAATAGTTTTGAGCTTTAGGCAAATGATGAGATAAAAACATGCTAAGACATAAGATGTCTCATATCTCATAAAAGGATCTAAAAATTACATAAGATGTAATTGGTAACTGTTACCTACCTAAATAATCTAGTTCTGTGTTTCATGTCATAGCTGTCATAGAATTAGGTGAAATATGGATTTTAGTCCCCTAAATAAACAGTACGTTTTAGGAGGGTTGTTAATTTAGTGGGAGTCTATTCCTCTATACTAAAATAAACTTTGCATAATCTTTATTGTAGATCAATGGCCTCTTCAAGTAACAATAATCCCCTATCATCGCGATCCATCCTTGAGAAGGATAAGCTATCTCGGGACTAACTTTCTTGATTGTTTCGAAACTTGAGAATTGTTCTTAAGCATGAACGCAAGTTGTATGTCCTGGATGCTCCAATCCCCGAGGACCCACCAACCAATGCTACGAAAGTCATGAAGGATGTGCATAATAAGCATGTCAACGATTATACCGATGTTGCATGTATTATGCCTAAGCAACTATGGTTCCCGAACTTCGAAGGACATGGAACTAATGGAAGCCTATGACATGGCTATAACGCTGAAGGAAATGTTCCAACAGCAAGCTAGGCAAGAAAGGTTCGAGACAGTCAAAAACCTACATTCTTGCAAGATGACTGAAGGTGCGTCAGTTAGTCCTCATGTTCTGAAGATGAAGGGCTATGTTGATCAGCTTGATAGACTCGGATTTCCCATAAACCAATAGTTGGCTACGGATTTGATCCTAAATTCATTACCGAAAAGTTAATCACAATTTGTGATGAACTACAATATGAATAATATGGAGAAATCAATATCAGAGTTGCATTTGATGCTCAAAACGGCTGAACAAAATATCAAGAAACCCTCTAGTAATGTGTTGATGGTCCAAAAGGGAAAAAGAATGAAGAAGAAAGGCAAAGGCAAGGCTAAAGTTTCCAAGGCTGCTACTGCACCTGTCATAAAGTCTATAGAACAAGTCAAGCCCCAAACTCTATTTAGAAGATCTAAGGAAGAAAAAGGGTAGTGCGACTACCACTACAGGTATTTATGTTATTGAAATTAATTTATCTACCAGTGATTCCTGGGTATTAGATACCGGATGTGGATATCACGTTTGTATAAATGTGCAGGGACTCACCAGAAGTAGAAAGTTGAAGAAATGAGAAGTCATCCCCCGCGTAGGGAATGTAGCAAGAGTTGCTGCCCTGGCTGTTGGATCATATGACTTAGTTTTATCTTGTGGACTTATTTTAACTTTAAATTATTGTTATTTTGTGCCTGCCTTGAGCAGAAACATTATTTATGTTTCATGTTTGGATATGGATGGTTTTGATTTTATTATTGCAAATAATAGATGTTCCATTTCTCGTAAAGGCATATTTTATGCAAATGTTGATTTGTATGATGGTCTTTATATTCTAAGCATGAAAAAGTCCACTGATACACCAGTCTTTAACATAAATACAAAGAGATTCAAGTCAAATGATTTTAACCAAACTTATTTTTGGCATTGTCGTCTCGGGCACATAAATGAGAAACGCATAACGAAGCTCCATAAAGATGGACTTCTAGATTCATTTGATTTAGAAAACGTGCGTATCTTGTTTACTGGGCAAGATGACTAAAAGTCCCTTTACTGGACATAGTGAAGAGCAAGTGATTTATTGGGTCTAATACATACTTATGTATGCGGTCCTATAAACACAATTGCTAGAGGAGGTTATCAGTACTTCATTACATTTACTGATGATTTCAGCAGATATGCTTATGTATATCTTATGAAACATAAAGTGAATCATTCGAGATGTTTCGAACGTTTCAAAATGAAGTTCAGAATCAACTTGGTAAAACTATCAAAACACTTCGATCAGATCGAGGTGGTGAGTATTTAAGCCAAGAATTTGATGATCATCTTAGAAATTGTGGGATTGTCTCCCAATTTACTCCACCAGCAACTCCACAATGGAATGGAGTTTCTGAAAGGAGAAATCGAACCTAATTAGATATGGTTCGATCTATGATGATTCATGCAGATCTTCCATTATCCTTTTGGGGTTATGCATTACAAACTGCAGCTTTCACTCTAAATCGAGTTCCTTCAAAAGCGGTTGATAAAACACCATGTGAGATATGGTACGGGAAGAGACTTAGTTTGTCTTTTCATAAGATTCGGGGTTGTGAGGCTTACGTAAAGCGACAATTCTCAGAAAAACTAGCACCTAAATATGATAAGTGTTTATTTGTGGGGTATCCTAAGGAAGAAAAGGATATTACTTTTATAATCCCGCTGAGAACAAAGTGTTTGTTGCTCGGTATGGTGCCTTTATGGAAAAACAGTTTATTTCAAGATACACTAGTGGGAGAGAAATAAATCTTGAAGAAGTTCAAGAATCACAGGTAAACACTGAACCGCTACTGGAAGTTCAACAACGTTCCGAACCAGTTGAACCTCCACAAGTGACACAAGGCCCACGTAAATCTAGTAGGGTAAGACATGAGCTAGAGAGATTCGGATTTCTCATTACTGATAGTCGTGATGTGTTTCTTATAGACCAAAATGAGCCCACCGCTTATCGGGAGGCTATGTCTGGACCAGACTCAGATAAATGGCTAAGTGCCATGAACTCTGAGATGCAATCCATGTATGATAACCAAGTTTGGGACTAGGTAGATTTACCTAAAGGTGGTAAGACCAATGGATGTAAATGGGTTTTCAAGAAGAAAACTGACATGGATGGCAAAGTGCATACTTTTAAAGCAAGACTTGTAGCAAAAGGTTTCAGGCAGACTCAAGGTGTTGATTATGATGAAACTTTTTCGCCAGTAGCCATGCTTAAATTCATAAGAATTTTAATTGCCATTGCTGCATATTATGACTATGAAATATGGCAAATGGATGTAAAAATAGCATTTCTTAACTAAAGTCATTGAGGACGTGTATATGACACAACCTGAAGGTTTTGTACATCTTGAGAATTCTAGGAAGGTATGCAAGCTTCAAAGATCCATTTATGGATTAAAGAAAGCTTCTCGGAGTTGGAATCTTCGTTTTGATGAAGCAATCGAGGGTTTTGGCGTTATTAAGAACGAAGATGAGCCTTGTGTATATAAGAAGGTCAGGGAGTGTAGTTGTTTTTCTGGTACTGTATGTTGATGATATATTACTCATAGGAAATGACATCCCAACATTGCAGAATGTCAAGTCTTGGTTAGGGAAGTGTTTCTCAATGAAAGACTTAGGAGATGCAGCCTATATCTTAGGGATAAAGATCCATAGGGATATATCTAAGAGGCTAATCAGTCTAAGTCAGAGTGCTTACATAGACAAGGTGCTGAATAGGTTCAGTTTGCAAGACTCTAAAAGAGGATTGTTGCCAATGTCTCATGGCATAAGTCTCGGCAAGACTCAATGTCCTAAGACAAATGATGAGCGAGAACATATGAATAAGATTCCATATGCATCAGCTATTGGATCTATCATGTATGCCATGTTATGCACTCAACCTGATGTATCATATGCTTTGAGCACTACAAGCAGATATCGGTCGAGATCCAGGTGAGAGTCACTGGATAGCAAGAAAGAACATCCTTAAGTACTTAAGAAGGACTAAGGAAGTGTTCTTGGTCTATGGAGGTTTTGAAAATGATCTAGTTGTAAATGGTTACACAGATGTAAGTTTTCAAACCGATATAGATGATTTTAGATCGCATCTGGATATGTGTTTACTTTGAATGGGGGTGCAATGAAGTGGAAAAGTTTGAAGCAAGAGACTATGGCAGATTCTACAACAAAAGCAGAGTATATCGCAGTCAGTCCGATGCAAAGAAATGAGGCGGTTTGATAAAAAAAGTTCATTTCGAACTAGGTGTGGTTCCAAGTATTGCTAACCCTGTTTGTTTGTATTGTGACAATAACGGGCAATAGCACAAAGCCAAGGAACCTAGATCACACCACAGATCCAAACATATACTCGTGCATTTTCATTTCATCGAGAGAAATTATTGAGAGGGGAGACGTAAAGATTTGCAGAGTACCTACTGAAGACAACGTTGCGGATCCATTGACAAAAGCTCTTCCATAAGCAAAACATGATAGTCATGTTAGATCATTAGGCATTAGATGCATGTATGATTGGCCCTAGTGCAAGTGGGAAATGATGGGGCATGTGCCCCAGGTCAATCCATTAACTTTCTTTATGAATACTTTTAGTTAATAAAATAGAGGATTTCATCTGTTGTTTATTATAATTAATTTCCATGTTTACATTATAATAAGATCCAAGGGTATTTACAGAAATATCCTAAATGTCCCTAGTCGATCATTATACTAGGAACTATAATGAATTAAGACTAGTTGGAGTCTTGATTGATGATCATATGATGATTATACGTATAGGGATACGAATCAAGATCATGAGTACTTGTTAGGGAACAAAGTACTGGACCGACCCGCTATGAGAACATCACATGGATTAAGTCATAGTTGTTTCTCATGATAAGTATATTTTTCAGTCCTCTGACTTGAGATTATCAGAGACTTCAACATTAGGAACATAGTGATTTGACATTATCAAACGTTGTCTTTAACCGGACGATTATAAAGGTTGTGATTGGTTACTGTGTGAGCAATGTGATGAAGTTGAGTAATCAAGATAGAATTTGTCCCTCTCATATAAAGAGAGATATCCGGTGGATCCCTCGATGTGTTAGACTGTTAAAAGGCCTAGTCTAAGTGAATTGATATTGATCAATGTCACATGGATGTTTTCAGTCTACCTAGAGATCGAGACTAGTACGATTGAACATGTTGGATGACAATTCCATGCCTTATGTTTGATCAAAAGGATATCGTGTGCCAAAAGGATATTATATACACTATTAATTAGGTTGTATCGATTTGATATTCGTACAACTTGGGTAGTCATAATGTCTTGCTAGAGGCCGCTTATGACTTGTATACCAAAATGTGTTTTGGTACACTGCTAACGTTGTATGAGCCTATTGGGTCGCATACTAAGAATGGTTTTGCGAGATTTTAAGATGGTTCAGAAAAATGAATTTTATATGATAAAATTCATGACGGAAACGTCCTTGTGGTGTATTACACTTATACTTCTTTAAGTAGGGGTATATGTGTAATTTACTTAACCGTCTATATACAAGGGTTGTATAAATAGACGCTTTAAGTTAGAACACAGGTACGTAAGAAAAAAGGCCGAAACTCTATTTTCGTTTTAGAAACGACTTAGGGTTTTTGGTATGCTCTGGATCGTTTTGGAGAGAAACAAAAAGGTTTGGTATTCTCTCGAAGCTAGCACTTCAAATCACGGCCGCCGTTCGTGTGTGGACTGCTAATAGAGGGCGTTCGTCGTTGGCAGTGCCTTAGAGATCGATCAACCTTCAGAAAAGTATATCGCGTTTGAGGTATGATTAAGTTTTTCATGGTTTAAACATTTTTAATGGAATTAGATTCGGATCCTGTTGGGGTTTTTGTCAAAACTGTTTTGTAATCTTCGCTGCGTATGAACCCCAAAACCCAACATAGTTCTCCTTATACCATTGAAAAATCCATGTTCTAATTTTATTGAGCTAACCCCTTTGAATACATAAAGAAACAAACATCAAGCAATCAAATCACATTACACTTTATGAGATCCTCAAACTACTTAATCTAAAATTCTTGGAAAACCACTTCAATAACATATTTAGATCTCAAATTCACTTAGGACATCTCAACAGTAATACCTTTCAAATAATCCTAGTTACTACTTTAAACTAGATAATGAGCTAAATATCACAATACAAATTGTAGATTATAAATGTAATACAAAGTTCATGATTAAATCATTAGATAATAAACAATTAAATTAGTATATCAAAGAATACAATCGGTTAAACCATTAAGCACACATAAATCTCATCATAACTACATTGCAAAATAGATCTAGATCGTGTTCGGACATTGTTAAGATTAATGAAATACTCACTCATAATCATAAATAAAATCACAATAATATAAAAAATGACATAGAAAAATAGCTCTTGAATCAATATTATAAATATTCAAGTCTACTCTAAAAGAAATGAACAAGAAAGCAATAAACTTTAGCTCTTATACCAATGAAATATTGATCTAAGTACTCAAGGGCAAGGAATTTTGTAACCTTAAGGTAATATTTATAGTATTCTAGGTAGTAAACATCCCAAACTAACTTAAACCTTTTGTAGTTATCTAAAATTAATGAAATCAAACCTAATGATTCCTCAGTGATTTGGGCTTAAGTGGAATCACTGAGAAAATCTATAGAAAAGTAGCCTCAGTGCTCCATCTATCTGAGTAGCAGTTCTAATGTGTATAGGAATCAGTTAGGACACGTTGGATATAAAATCTAGTTTTTTCCTTCACTTGTTGACGATTCTTTGTATAGTCCTTCAACTTGATCATCTTCCCTTTATTCCATTTCTTCGTATATATCATTTATCTCTTGAAGTAACAAAAAAAAGAGTAAACCCTATGTAATATAGTCTTTTACATCTAAAGTTATCCTAAAATGTACTATAAACTATGTCTAATAATTGACTTAACAAATACCCCCAAACTCAGCACTTTACCGTCTCGATCAAAAGAATACTATCAATCATAATCTCTTTTATCCCCTTGTTTTCATTTCATAATTATAAACTCTTATTCTTAAACAGAAATGATATTTAAATAGAAACATATTACCCTAATAAAAACGATAATCATGTTATAATAGAAAGATTTAAAAAACAACCCCTTTATTTGACAACTCAACCTTCTAATTGTGCAATACACTTCAAAATTCAAAGTTAAACCATTCACCAAGGTCAAGCTACTATATAAGTTTTATCAATTTCCACTGACAAGCAACAAGCTCATGATAACTAATATAGAATCATAAGAGACAAAAATCAATAAATCGATCTCATTTTCAAGTAATATTCAAAATATCACTACAATCAAAATCGATAGGAGTTCTTATTCAACAATAATCATCATTTCACATTTATTTGTTGGAATAAAAATATATATTTCACTTAACTTAGCTATAGCCTCTCGAGCTAAATTATTTATTTGAAGAGTTTTTTATAAATTTCCTTCCATTTTCATATATATTTCTTTCTTCTTCAATTATATATCCATTTTCTTCTTTGTTTTGTAATCCTACTGTTCCATGCTCCATTTCCTTTAGAATTGGTTTTTTTTATAAGAGTTATTCCTCTCATTTTCCCACCACTAGATTCTTTGATCCATTTCCTTTGAAATTTTGAAAGGTCTTTCTATTTTCTTAAAAAAAAAAAAAAAAAACTCTTGTTAACACTTCTCGCTTTCACTATAGTGAAGGAAACATTCGTTCCAACTTAGTAAAGTTTATTGGCTATTTCATATTTTTCCCTTTAAATGTGACATAAGAAGATTCTTATAAATTTTTTATTGTTTATCTTGCACTAATGTTTCGATCTTTTACCCATTATAGTGTCTAACACCAAGCAATCAACCCCTTTAAACTTAGCTAGTATATACACAATCTAAGTTAAGTCAAATATGGTATAATAAAATTTCTTTTTCATGGGAAATGATAATATATCACATCTATTTATATTCAAATTATATTCAATTCATATTTCTTAGTAAATAAAATAAAATGAAACGGAAAAATATTTCCTATATTATGGAAAATTTTAAAAAAATCACAATAACCTCTCAATTCTTCCATACTTTGCATATTCATACTTCAGTTCACCTAATACGCTCAAACACATTACAAACCTTGTGTTTAAGGTCTATAAATTAAGTTAGGGTTGCAAGAAAATAAAAATACCTCGTGAAGCATAAACGAATAAATCAAATTAATAAATATCATAAGAATGGATTGCATAAGTAATTGAAAATTTTGATAAATTGGAATACTTCAAGCATCATTGAATTTAAAGTTATATTTCAAACCAACATATCAAATATGAACACACTAAAAAAATAGTATCATAGTAACACATACCACATCATTCCAAGTATATGATAGGATTGCAAATAAAGACCTCTCATAATAACACTAAGAGAAAGATTACACAAAAAAATTAAAATATCAGGACCGCCGTCTAAATGTCGCATCATCACCACCATCCCCTTGGTCTGGCTTTAAAGACTAGAAGCTTATTAAAGGATCATATAACATGTAATCCATTCCAGCTATTAGGTAATCAGTAAGAAAGATTTTCTGGTTGGTCGTTCTCAATTGGGTTGATGGAATTTAAATTTTAGCTCCCTCGCCTTGCATCCATCTTGCCATGTTTTGCACAGATCTATAAATGCTCCTAGCAATCTCGTATTGATTCTGGAACACTAACTCCTGATGTGTAATCATGGTCACAATTATAACAGCTCAATTATTGTAATAATGCGATTAACTAATCTTGATTATGGATATCTACCTCAGGGAAAGATGTGTTGCACACAATCCACTTAGTCAAATTCACTATATTATTGAGAAAATCTCTTTCTAATGGTTCTAATTAAACTACACTATTCTAGAAAATAATTTAAGTAACTTTGATCTTAGTGCAAAACTTCACCTAGGTAATGAATTACTATGTTTTTTTATATCACTTCCTTCATCTTCATTATGTGTGTATAATGCTCAATTAGAATCGACATATTTCTTTAAGATTCACATCAACCAACTATCGTGATGGAAAATATTCTAATGTGCAAACTAGAACTCCATCTATAGGAGTGAATGATGTAAGTTCCACATTTCTTTAAGTTCCAAATCATTCAATTCATAACCACATAAATTTATTATTCACCAAATCAATATCTATCTATTGATTTTTTATATTTTATGGTTGTATCGTCGATATTTGGCTTAAAAGCTCCAAAGGCCATGATAACTCCTAAAACCTCTTACCAACAAATACGTGATCAAGATGTTCATTGCATTACGTATAAAATCAATACAAATCCTAACCATTGCATTTTTTATACTTTATAATATATTCCCAATTCTTTTAGCACAACATTCATACCATAGGTTTCATTGATCTATATGATTATTGAACTACTCACGCATTAAACATCACCGTATTCATTGCAATAAAAGATTGAATTAAATAATTTCAATTAAATCAAGGAAACAATATCAAATAACCACACGTGGAGTCTTCCAAATCTTCTCCTCCAAAACTCTTCTTAATACTCAAAAATAATGTAAACTATGCTAATTTGTTGTATATGGTTCCTCTTAATGATTATAGGATAGTTTACCACATTCTAATACATGTTTGTACTCCTAAGACTCTTTAGAATACAATTAAAAATTCCAACTGAACTAGAACTATAAATTTTCTATTTTTTATGTCTTGGCGCTGTTTGTAAGTGATCACACGCTATGTATGTAAAGCAATGTCGTCGTCACAGCTTCAGCCTTTATGTGTATTTTCCTTTCGCACTATGCTCGATGCCCTGCAATTTCTATCCCAATGCTGCCATTGCACCACCTCTGTTGCACTACGTTTCTTCTATTTGCGCCTTCTCCACACCTTATGGTCATTTACTACTGTGTGAAGCATTCTAGCCTTAATGTCAAGTATGGATGTGCACATTTTATCCTTATTTCACCATGAAATTAGTCCTTAATATCCTTTATACCTTGTATACCTAAAATCACATAAATACCATCAATTAGAGCTCTTTCGGGATATTTATACCAAATATACTTCTAAACTAGTCCAATATATAAGTATTAAGAAACACTTATCAATGTCTTAGATTTCTCATCTGGTTTCGCAAGATTGACCCCATCATGGCCATTTTTGTCTCGTCTGCATGAATACCAACAAAGTCCTCTACAGGTGGCGCAGGGCATTGGTTCATTCTATCTTACTACACGATAGTCTACATTTCTTCTAAATTTCTTCAATTCTATATCCCTATTCTTCTTCTCTCAGTGGTCTCTCTTCTATGTGTTTCATTTCTCTTTCGTTCATCCATCAAATCAAAATATCATGGTACCTTCTTGGTGTTATCAATGACTTCGTCGGTGAGGGTCCTATCCAGCTAAACATTTAACCCTAGAACTTTGATTAGAACATAATCTTGCTTGCAAAACCCCATAATCGTTAAGGGGAAAGGCAATCCTTCATTTTTCTTTGTGGTCACGAAATTCATAATCAAGTCATAGATTATCTTGCAACCATCAATATTGTCGATCCCTTGAACTATGTGGTAGAAAAGAGCCGCCCTATAGTTCACTATATCATAATGTTGTAAACTTGGTTATAGGATTGCATTTAAGAAAAAGTTCCAAGTTTGGTGCTTTTCTAAAAAATAATTTTTGTTTGTATTGTGTTTTCGGTACCCGACTTTGGCAAAAAGAAGTCCATCGCCCGAAATTGCTACTAAACCATTCCGAATGGTCTGGTGGTAAAATCCATGCCTATAACCATATTTGAATTTTGGGTACTCATTATTTTGTGTAATAAGTGTTTTCAGTAAACCTTAATATTAGTTTATTCTTGTGGTTGAGTAGTCCACTGGTCTTCCTCAAACAATGACTACTATTTTACTGTCATCTCTGTGTGCATTTGCATAAAACTCTCTCACTTGAAATTTGCAACCCATTTAAACTAAGGACCCGGCGTCATTATCATTGTTATAGTCCACGGTCAACAGTTCTTAGTTCCACTCCTTTATTATGTTTAAAATTTTAAGCCCATAATTAGTTTCGTTCTTAACGAAACATCTCTCCGATATATTTTTTTTATTCTTACTAATGTCGCTCTTCTTCCTATCAAGAGTATTGGAATTGATAAAGTGTTGAGATGAGACTTGGATTTTAGGTGTCTCCTCAATTTATTCCTCTTCCTCTGACATATCAGTAAAACTTAAAGTTGGAGAATGTTCTCTGGGTACTCTAGTTTGAGGGATATTTATTGAAATCTCCATCGGCTTAATTTGTGTGGTTGGAATTTTGGATTTTTGTTTTAGTTTTTCTACAAACAGTGCCTTCCCCATCTCCTCTCATGAGCTTCTTCCATTACCTCCGGCCATTGTCTCAATTCATATATGCACAAGTCTAAAAGCCAATAAACTTTTAGATCTAACACGTGTCGAACATGTACAATAAATTATCCTTCTACATTCTACTTGTATTATAGTGTAGTAGTGGTAAATGTGAATCGTCTCCACATTAATTTGTCACACTTCTCGAGGAAAAAGGGCTTTTAAAGGTTTATTATTTTTTACTTTAATTTAATTAATTAATTAAAACACTTATTAAACTAAAAAATTTATTATATAATATAATAATAATTAACTAACTATATTAACTTAACTAACACAATCAAAATTCAATATCAGTCAAATAGATTCAATTCAGTAATAAATAAATATCAAAACAAACATCTAGAATTATGAAACATAACCTCATTTTGAATTCCGAACGTGTTACTTCGATCAATATAGTTATGAGCATATTTTATAAAGTATCATAAATCATTAAACACTAATCATAAGTAAGTAAACAGCCTTTAGCCAACCATTTGTTCTCCTTATACTGGTGGAAAAGCTACGTTCTAGTTTTATTAAGCTAACACCTTTGAATGCACAAAGATATTAACGCAATAAAACTTCATTACACTTTATAAAAATTTTAAACTATTAAATCTAACATATTTGAAAATCCACTTAAACCTTAAATTTATGTCTCAAATTCTTTTAGGACATCTAAACAGTCATACAATTTAAACAATCCTAGTCACTATTTTAATTAGATAATGAATAAAATATCGGAATATACATTTTAGTCTATCCATGCAATACAAAGATCATGATTAAAAGCAATACATAATAATCGATTAAATAAGTGAATCAAATAATAGGATTGCTTTAAAGCGTTAAGCACATAATCTTCTCATTGTAACTACATAGTAAAACAAATCCAGTTTATGTTTGGACTTTGTTTTAATAAACTAACTACTCACTTATAATGCAAAATAACATTGCAATAATATAAATAAAAGACGTAGAAAAATAACTCTGGAATAAAAATTATAAATATTCAAATCTTCTCCACAAGCAATAAAAAATGGAGCAATAACTAAAACAATAAATAATGGCTCCTAGAGAAAGGGAATATACTTCTGGAATATTGCTCCTAGAGCAATAACTAGAAATAAAAGATATAGATAAATACATCTGGAATAACTAAGTACTCAAGGGCAACTAATTTTGTAATCTCAAGGTTGTATTTATAGTATTCTAGGTATTAAGCATCACAAACAAACTCAAACATCTTGTAGTTATCTTAAATTCTTGAAGTATACTCCAGCGATTCGTCGGTGATTGATGTGTAAATGGAATCGTTGGGTAAATCTAGAAAATTATAATCCATATTCTCATTAATATGACAGGCGATTCTCTGTCCCTAGGGTTCACTAGGAAATCTTTAGGCCTGTAAGCTAGTTCTTGTTTGATTCTTTAGTGATGATTCTTTGCATACTCTTTCCATTTGACCAATTCCTTCATAATCTTCTATTTTTTGTTCATTTCTTCATATACTCCCTTTATTATATGAAATAATAGAAACAAGAGAAAAACTCATCTAATAAAGTTTTTAACATCTAAAATCATCCAAAAATTTACTATAAACATGTATAATTATTGACTTTTCAAATACTCCCAAACTCTGCACTTTGCCGTCCTAAGCAAAAGAATTTTCTCAATCATAAACGATTATTCCATTGTTCTAATTTCATAAATATATACTATTATTCTGAAACATAAACGATCTTAAAAATAAAAGCATATTACCTTCATAAAAATACAAAATCATGATAGAATAGAAAGAATAAAAGAACAACCTCTTCATTTGACAATTCAACCTTCTAATTGTAGAATGAACCTCATAATTCAAAGTTAAACTAATCACCAAGGCAAAGCACTGCATTGGTCTTCTCAATCTCCATTGACAAGCATTAAGCTTACATTAACTAATATAGAATCTCAAGAAACATAAATCACTACATGAATCTCATTTTCAAATTAATATCAAAAATATCACAACAATCAAAATCGATAGGAACTTTTATGCGTAAATAATAATCATTTCATATTCATTTGTTGGAATAAAAATATATATATCACTTAACTTAGCTATAAGTACTTGAGCAAAATATTTTATTTAAAGATTTTTTCATAAAGTTTTTTCCATTTTCGATATATATATATCTTTCTCTTTTTCTTCTTCAATTATATTGATTCGTTTTCTTCTTTATATTGTGTCCCTATGGTTCCCTGCTTCAATTCCTTTCGAATCTATTATTCTTTTTTGTAGGAACTCATCCGCTCATTTTTCCCACCACTATATTTACTGCCCTATTACCTTTAGCATCTATGGGTTTATATATATTTTTTAAAGCTTTTCTTAGCTCTTCTCACTTTCACTACAGTAAAGGAAGTATTCTTTCCAACTAAGTAAATTTTATTGGCTATTTCCTTTTTTTCTCCTCAATTGTGGCATAAGCTTTTTTCAATACACACATACATACACACACATAATTCTTGATAAATAATATTTGTATAACAAGATTCTCAACAATCTGTCATGTTTATCTTGCACTATTTTTTCGATCTTCAACCTATTATAATATTGAACACAAAGTAATCAGTCCCTTTCAAACTCCTATAGTGTATACATAATCTAGATGATGTCAAATAGTGTATAACAATTCCTTTTCCTCAAAAAAATTTATATTTTCGTGGGTAGTAAAAATATATCACTTCCTTTTCTATTAAAATTCAAATTATATTCGATTCCTAACTAAATAAACTAAAATGAAATGGAAAAAAATTACTTGTATTGTTGAAAATTTTGAAACATCCACAATGTTCAAGTAGATTCTACCTCTCGTTTCTTCCATACTTTTCATCGTAATATTTCACGTCATATATTACCCCCAAACGCTTTCCAAACCTTGTCCTCAAGGTTTAAAAATTAAGTCAATTTTTTCAACAAAACTAAAATATCGTGTGAAACATAAATGAATAAATTAAATAAATACTAACTAACATAAGAATGAATTGTTTAAGTAAAAAAAATTTAAACATTTTGAAGCATCATTGAATAGAATTGAGCACATCAAACGAAACCAATGTATTAAATTGTGAATACACCAAAGCAATTATATCAAGGTACAACATATACCAAATCATACAAAACATAGTATTATAATTATAGACCTTTCGATAATAACACTAAGAAAAAATACACAAAGAAGAATAAAATATCAGAACTGTTGCCCAGATATCGCATTATCACCACCGTCCCCATGATCATACTGTTAAGATTGGTAGCTCGCTGGAGGATCATATATGGTGCCCTCTACTCCCGCTTTACATCCTCCTAGTCTTTTGTCTCTTAGATCCATAGATACTTTTGGCAATCTCGCGCAGGTTCTAAAACGTGCATTATTGATTACTCAGAGTTCTCATATCATTGCACAAGATCTACCCTATCATGGTTATTCCGATTTTATTCACATACATGCCAGTGAATTCCTCTTTAGGTAGCTTTAGGCTCAGGTTTGTTGGCTCGTTATACGCGGCAATCCACATTTCTTCCAAATTTATTTAGTTTTCTACCCGTACTCTCCTTCTCTCCGTGGTCTTTCTCCTTTATGTGTTGCTTCTCTCCTGTTCCTCCTCTTAAAAAACATATCTCAACACTTTCTTTTTTTTATTTACTTCGTCGGTGATAATTTATCTTGGAGAACATCTAACTCTACTCCTCTCATAAAAACTAGGTCTTGTTCAAAAAATTCAATAATCATCAATAGAAAATGTTGTTGTTCATTTTTCTTAGTGTTCATGGCATTCCTAATCCAGTCATATATTATTCTACCAATATCAATATAGTCGATCCCTTGAACTAAGTGATATTAAAGAGCTGCCCTATAATTCAATATGTCGTAGTGTTGTAAACTAGGTTATAGGCTCTTGTACAAGAAAAAGCTCCAAGCTTTGATTTTTGTCTAAATATTTGGCATGGATTTGTTTTGGGGTATCCATTTTTATCAAAATGGAAAACATCCCATGAAATAGCTTCTAAACTGTTCCTAATGGTTTTGTGGGGAAAGCCATGTCTATACATATATTTAGGTTTTGGGTACTCGTTATTTTTTCTCAAATGAAATTTTGGTAAATAATAATACCGATTTATTCTTTAGAGTGAGTAGTTCGTTATTCTTCCTCAGACTATGGCAACTATCTTGTTCTCGTCTCTGTGCCTTTTGCATAGAAGGCCCTTAGTAATATCTCAAACCCCATTTAAACAGAGAACTCCACATAGTTATCTGCATAGTAATCCTAGGCACATACTTAACTTCATTTTTCACAATAAACCCCTCTCCGGTATAATTTTTCTATTCGTGCAAATGTTTTTATTCATTCTAGCAATAGCTTTACATTGATTAGGTTATAGGCATGGAAAGAAATAGTAGGTGTTTTCTCAATCTATTCATTTTCCTTTGAATTATCTATAACACTTAAGAGTGAAGAAGGTTCTCGAGGTGCTCTTGTTCGAAGGTTATTCATTGAAATCCCTATCGGCCTAACTGGTTTGGGTAGAGGTTTGGTTTGCTTCGGTTTCTTCACTAGTTGTGCTTTACCCTTCTTATCTCGAGAATTTCAACCTTTAACACCTTCGGTCATTGTCTCAACTTTCAAAACAAACATGTTTAAAACACTAACGACACCTGTAAATGATAGAAGTAACGTTGTTGGAGAAATTTGATTAAATTCAAGAATTTATTTTCAAAAAGAAAAATCTATTTAGAAATCTAGTTTGAAATTCGTTGTAAATGTAAAATAAATTGGCACCAAAGTAAAAACTAAAATATAAACTTGAAAATTGATTCTCTAAATATCGTGAATAAATTAGAGGACAAAACATACACTTCAACCCTTTAATTGAAATTACCTCGAAGTTTAAATTTCAAAACTATTTCCAATGCAAGAGTCAAAAAGTGAGAATAAAAACATACTAAACTAAACTAAATTCCTAAAAGAATTAAATAAAAATAAAATAAAAATAGAATATGGGATACCTCTCATATAGCGATTTTTTTTACTACCATTGGCTCGACTTAACCTTTCTAGAATAGGTTGGATCTTTAAACATAAGTTTATGATTTTCCGCTTTTGTGCCATTCTAGAAAGTGAATGTTCGACCATTAATCATTAGAGTAATTGTTTTGTTCATAATATCCATAACAGGTAGAGTAATGGTTATGAATGGTTTTCCAAAAATTAAAGGAGGGTCTTCATTAATACAATGTAGCATTACTAAGAAGTCCGCTAGTACAATATTGTTGTCGACTTGAACTAGCACATCCATGACAACTCCTATTAGGTTAATTGAAGTCCCGTCCGGTAAAGAGAATCATTTAGAAGCAAGTGAATTCCACTTTAATTGAATGCATAGGAAGAAATGTATGGGCATGGGATTTGTAGTAGAATTTGTATCATACTAAGCTTTGAAGGACAAAGCCCATTTGATTTAGTGGGAAAATGCATACCTTCAGGATTATTAAGCTTTATAGGACTCAATACTGGATTTTTCTCTTCTTCTTATTGTACTTGGATCTTGAAACTTCCATCTTGTTAATACTTTTACCATTTTTCGATTATTTAACTCTCCATTCTTGAGTTAATTTCTTTTCTGTTAAAGTGTCTTCAATTTGTTCTTTCTTCCGAACCCCTTTATCAGTTTCAATTTTTACTATATTAATTGCATAAATTTTAGCGTTAAAGTTATCGTAATAGTGTAAGTTTAAAAATTCATTATCAACAGTTGCATGGTCAAATAATTCATCATATTCTTCGAAGTGTCATAGTTATGTTCATTATTTATTTTGAACTTGACAATCATATTTTCAAACTCCATAGACATTGTTCCTTCAGTAATATCTAACTTAGTACTAGCCATTTTTAGAAAAGGTCTACCTAATAGTATAGACAAAGGATTAGGTGATGTTAATCTCCAATTTGCATGACATAAGAATCAACTGAAAATACTAAATCATGTATTTGTACTATGATGTCTTCTACTAATCCATATGGTTTAGTAATGGTATTATTTTCTAAAGTTTAAGTGACATAACATTAATTGATTCTCAGAAATCACACATAGCAAATTCAATAGATGAATTGCCTATAGTCATGGGTATGACAAAACATTCCTGAGTCAGAACATTTCTCAGGCATTCTCTTTGAAGATGAAATCATTGGTCCTAAATTTCGATTAATTTTTGACTTCTTAAATGATACAGCTATGACTTTTTCAGGTTTTTCCATCTAGCATTTACTAATCGTTGTGGAACAGGAGAATAAAAATTCATATATTCATTCGACTCATAAATATTTTTTACTTTTTCTTGGTTAACTAATTAAGAATTTTTTAAATATTTTCGATAGGCTGTAAGTTTGGGTAAATAACATGAGTAAAGTTTTTTCAACAAAAGCTATGTATTTTAATTGTTCAGTCATCCATTCCTTAGCAGGAATAACATTTTCCATCATCTCTATTATTTTAGATACTTTAATTTTCTTTTTACTAGTTTTTGGTGTCTTTTCTCGCATTTTCATTTCTTTTTCATTATCACAAAGCAAAGTATTAACTTGTGATCAATTAGTTGTGTTTGTAGGTTTAGTAGATACTTTAGTTTGATTACATAACTTGTTGATTTGAGAGTTATTTGAATTAATTTATTTTTCAGCTTATTGATAGACGTATCGTTCTTAATTTAATATTAAGAAACTTACTTAATGTTTAGATGAATTTGGGTCATAAATTTATGTGGCATTTGTTCTAAATTTGGTTGGTGGATTGAATAGTTTGTTGAGGTTGTTGCATTAGTGTAGGTTGTGCCAGTGCTCTTTGTCTATAAGTGGTATAATTTTGATTTTGTAGACCGTAGCTAAGATTTGAATTTGGTATTTATGTGTAATAATTTTTGTGATTATATCAATTCCCAGGAGGACCAGAATATTAGTTCATAACTGCGTTGACTTTTTCATTGTTTCCTTTTTTGTAAAGTAGGACATGCATCCGTATGATGTGTAACTTTATTACAAAATCTACATGATTTAATTTGATTTGATATATCGTTTAAGAGTAGTTTTACCATGTTAGATAATTATTCAACTTTTTCATTGAATTTATTACTTGTTTTAGAGTGTGGCTATGTGCACGGGTCTCTTTCTCAAGGCACCCCGATTATTAGGGTACCTAAACAAATTATAAGGGCACCCTGTGAGGTTTACCAAATTTCCTCTAGGTTGAAAAATGAGCACCCCACTCAAAAAAAGCAAAACCATAATTCATATACATATCCAACAATCTACATATTCCTTTTGATTTGGAGGTCGAAGCTGTTATTTAGTGGGTTCCTCACGTTTGTTTAGTTTATTTGCAACCGAGGATGAGGGTTCATTATGTGAAGGTTGTTGGAGAAATTAGTGGAGGTGGTATTGTTGCTTTAGATGATAAAATAAGGTTGGCGTTTATATTCCATAAATTTTGATTCCGTTTGGTTGTTTTGCATATACATTCAACTCTGTAGTAGGAATGTAGGGTTTATTTTCCAAACCCGTAAGTTTCGGTTACACAGGACAGTGACCAGTTGTATTATCTCGGTCTAACACTGCTTATACAATAGCTAATGTATTGTTGAAACCCAAATGAAACTGTGAACTCCAAGATAGGCCATGTGGTCTTGGAACCTGGAAAATGTTATAGTACATGTTGTTTCAGTATTAACCTACCTAGTGTAATTAATTTTTCGTATTTTGGTTTGTCATAGTTGATAGGGACCAAACATGATGAAGAGCCTTAAAGTGGAATAACATAGACAAGTCATATGTTCTCGGTTGTGTGTCACCGAGACATGTGGTGAGTTTTCAGACTTATTAGATCGAAACTGTGTTAAGCTCATATTTATTTGTTTTTGGACATGATTCTAATGTACTATTTATTTCATTAGTTAAAAGACATGGCCCGGATGAAAGATTAGTATTTCTCGGGAACGAGTTTTTAGGAAGTCTTCGAGAACAGAACAAGAGCCTTGTAATTCAGATACTCGCGAAGGAAGGAACCATAAACAACCTAGCATAGGGAGGAGAAACAAAAGGCTACAAAAAAGAAGGTTGCACGTGTGCGCTCTCCTAAGGGAGGTGGTGTATAAGACGAGGCTTCATAGTTCACTAGCGGGACCTATGTATTGGCCATGATGAGAGTGGGGGCCACATCTAAATTATCGAATTCAAATGGGAGGGGCCAAAGTGAACAAGAAAATAGGAGTACCATAACCCAACGCCCTGTTCTAGGGAGTAGTAGTAGTGCATCTGGTGGGAATGTAGAGGTGAGTGAAGATTACCCATCCACTCATTTACTCGGTGGTCCCATCTAGTGGTCATTGCTGAAGAGCTTCAAAAATCATATTGCGTCGTTGATTTAGAGCAATGAGGTATATTTATTCTTCCAAGTCTAGTTTCCTTACAAAAAATGATGCATGTTGCACATCTTTCTATGTTTTTACAATTTATTTTAATGTTTGTTTGGTTTTTACATCATCGCTTATTGCTTAAGCGCATTAACCAAGGGCCTCAATTACTTGAGTAGGACTTGCAGTCTTTCCACCCCAACACAAAGGACTTTCATAGAATCATTTAGAGGTCTAGGTTAGTGCCACTCATAGATTGCTCTAATAGGAAAGGCAACAAGGCGCTCATTTCTGCATTTATTAAAAGTGGCAGTCAGAGATGAATACATTTCATCTATCGTTTGGTGAAATGTCCATCACCTTAGAGGATGCGAGTATACTTTTAAATATATCAGTTATCGATAAGTAGCAGCGATTGAAAACTTTTCGAGGTGCATCGAGGAGTCTCTCATAGAGGCGATCAACTTATTTTTAAAGCTCCTCTGGATTACTATTCAAAAAGTAGAGGAATAAGTGAACATCACAAGATGGCTCTTAGATAGGAAGTGTTGCTCGAAGAGTACATGGTACCTTTTATCATGCACTCATTTAGCCGACAAGAATGGATCACGACTCTATGTTGCCTTGCTTAAGCTTTAGGGGAAGTCAGATGCGGTTGGAAGCTACGCATGGGATGTAGCATCATTGGTGTACCTTTATCGACACCTTGGGTCGGCAACTAAGGTTGAGGTTTCACAGACCGCGGCGTATTTGACCTCGCTCGAGGTATAAACACAATTTGCCTTTGTTTACATTTTTTGAATGTTGTTGTTTAATTATGTGTTAGTAATGCTAACTTGTTATGATTGTTGTTTTTTCCATGTTGGGATGGGTGTATAAGCACTATAAGTTTTAGCTCGCTACTAAATACATCGACCACATGTAACTTCATGTTTCTAAGTGGATATAGAAACACAAAACTGTTGTGATGTCGATAAGCTAGCTTATATTTGGAGGATACTAGAAAGGTTGTGGCCTAGTGCGGTGTGTTACTATAATTAGTTAGTCAATTTTAAATTTCATGTTTTCATTCTAACTTGTTCCATTGATTAGTGTAGGCGACTTGGGATTCGTACATGGATGTCCGACTCGAGGGCTTCGTTCAGCCGGGAGGCCTTCTATTCTGGCACAATTAAGTACATGGAGATTTTTTAGTCGTACCATCTGCAGAGGTTCCTAAGATAGCTTGGCCATGTCCAAGGCATACTTGACCCTCCTTATTGTCCTCTCGAATGTGTCTGAGGCCCTTTTGCTCATAAGTATTTGGTTAAGTACGGCTTCTACTCCGTGAAATGGGAAAGTTTGCGCAACTAGTTACTCTCCCTTGAAAGCCATGGCGAGAAGGCGCAGTTCATGTTCAAGGGTACACTAGATTACATAGGCTTGTTAGTACGAGTTTCACATCCTACCATCGAGAACCCATCCCACACCAAAGGCGCAGCCAACATTGTTATGGACAATGAGCTTATGAAGGTGAATTTTAAGCTTATATTCAAGTTTCGATTTTGAAAAAAATTATTATTGTGTTTTGATATTTTATTGTTTTTATTTTGTTTTTAGCAGCGTAATAGGCGAGCATTGGACACTGTGTTGGCATGGATAGACTTGTCGTAGGGGACGGCCTAAATGGAGGTTGCACGAAAAATGGCGAAAAAAGTGGCGAAGTTTTTTATAGGGAGGGGTCTTGGCACTGCTACCACAACCACCACCATAGCTGCGACAAATACCACTACGATGTCCCTAACTGCACCAACAAGAGATTCCTAACACGATAGTGCACCTACTGCATCTATTCTGAGTGCCTCAAAGCCCCGAAAGATCAAACGCATGCACGAGAACATATACTAGCCCCGAAAGGGGAAGAAAAGCAAGAGTTCAGTTTTATGAACTCAAAATGAACATGTATAAATTCTTTTTTCATGTGTAGGCCAATTGAGACTGTTTTGGATTTTGTTTGTATTGTTTTGGGTTTTTTTATAAAGTTTGTAGTACCCATTATTTTAGTATGTTTGTATGATGTGTGTGAATGTTTAGTTTGTGGCTTTTATTTGATTTCAGTCTTTCGTGATTGACATTATTGAGAATGACAATTGATGTGCCAAAAAAAATTTGAACTTTAAAAATGGGAATTGTCTCGATCCACGAAGTAGAGACCGCACTATTCGCCTTGGACCTTCAAGACCGAGATTCTAGTCACTGGTCTCGGCTACCCATGTCCACGTAGATGTGCATTCAAAATATAGTGAACATGTCAGCCATGTAATACCGCAAGCCATTGTCTACTCTTTGCCAAAATATTCCGAGATAGTACATAACATACTTTGTAGGCGTTGGCCGAGGCTACCTATACCCAATCGTTGAACAATACATCGAGACATATAGACTCCCAAAGTTAATCAAGGCACCCAATATCCTCTAAGGGCACCCTAAAAAATATTATGGCACCCCATCAACTATCAGGGCAACCCATATAAAATGTAACATATACAACTGGTCTGTAATGCAAAATCTTCTTGTACATCAATGTTTCGTTATCTATAACCAAGACTATGGTCTCTGTCTCGATCAAATATGTCCGACACGAAAGAACATGTGCCGGACCTTCTTGATCGAAATAGTGATTTTTCAGAAAAAATTACTCGAATGTGCAAAACCTTAACATAAGTAATGCCATACATAACACAATGTTTTATCTATATCAACAAGCAATGTGGATAAATATAAAATGAACTCGTATAAAAAATAAATGTTCCAAATTGAACAACTATAACATTTAATACTATGTATTGTCTTCTAAAATGCACAAGTATACGAGTCATTCTAAAAACAATTATATCAAAGTTGTTACAAAAGTTAAGGTTTTCCTAAGTCTATTATATCAGTCATGCCTTACTATGAATGCATGACCGGAGTGCGATCTTGGATGCTGAATCCCATATCCCACCTTTTAACATCACTCTCGACGAAGTGGTCCATAATGGAAAAATGGTAGGAAGGGGTGCATCATCTTTGAACTTCACCTATCAATTGCAAAATCACGTAGAGGATAAGTTGCTAACATTACGAACTTTTAAGGAAAGAATAATAAGAAATATCCATTAAGTGGAATTATATGAAATTTATCCTAACCTAATGAATGTTGATGACATTTGTGATGCCAATGATAACCCTCACCCTAAAGGTTAATAGTGGTGAGCTATGAAAATGACGGTAGGTCAAGCAATTGCCACATGAAACATTCAGTAACATGAAATTAAAAATGGTTGCAATTAAAGACCTATGTCGGGAAAGTTCATCCACTTTTCCAATCCAACCTTCTCAACTTCATTGCACTTCACGCAATTCCATATGGTTCCATAGTCGTCTCATATAACTTCACCTGTAGAACTTGTTTTTCACCCAATTTACAGAGAAGGCATTCTGTAATTGTCCTCCAATTATGTCTATTAGGTAGACCGAGGCCGGTGGCAATACACCAAAAATGATAGTAACCAGCACTAGCCATGTTGAAGGTACTCTCAATATATGGAACCCAGTCAGATTGAATACTAGAGAAGGACCCGACATTAGACACACCAATTGAAGCTCCACAGGTTGGGTATCTTTTAGCAACATATGGCCTTTGCTTCTTTCGCGAACATGCAAACTCCTCATGACTGGGCACATATTAAAAACCACTAAGAAGTCTTTTCGTAGATGTATTGTCTTCATCGAGCTTTCTCTTTACTGGTTTTTACTTCCTTTTTTATGTTTGCTCTCCCTTTTGTCTTCACCTCAGCAAAAGGTGGAATCACGATGTGGATGAATGATTACAAATCTCTCTCAACTGTTGAATGATCCTCAAACAGGCATCCTCATCAAGCCAACCTCCAAACTTATCAATGACTCTCGATATTTCGTCATTGAATTTATAGTCGACCCGACCCACAAACTGCTCTGGTATCAAACTCAACATTTGCCAATGATTGTGCATGTCCTCAAGTGGTATATGTGAATCGACAAAAAGATGTACATTGAGCTCACGTGCACAAAGAAAACCATGTGTAGAGTGTATGTCACAACCACAAAGAAATTTTTTGGTCCCGAAATTCTTTGCACGATATACTTCTTCACGAATCAACTTGTGTGCTTCTTGGAAGACATAATCGAGCAAATGATGATAAAAAGCGCCCATGAAATCGTACTGCAACACATTCTAACTCCGCTCAAATGAAGCCTTTATCTTGTTGTGTTTTTTGTTTACAATGCCATCAATGACACCCCATAGTGCCTCAAAGTTTGCTTCACAATGCCCAACATGTTTCTTGAGAGTTAAATGTGTAGACTCAATTTTTTTCGTCATTCTCTCCTCCAAGTGAAGAATCTTATCCGTCCAAGCATAAACAAATCTTTCTTTAAACTCCCCGACCCAAGTCTTCTCCAAGTACTCGACCAACTCTTCCACATCATCATAATCACGTCATATGTCATTATACTTACGGTAAAATGATGCCTCGAACTTTGCATACATCAATGTCGTCCACTTATCATTCAAAATAGTGAAGTTTTCATTTATTGCAAAAAATTTCTTGGTGTTGGTCAAGACGACGACGATTGGGGAAATACTTGTTGGATTGCGGTGCTAAGTCACGACTCTCTATCATTGATAAAAACACCGAGTGATGAACAACCCTTCAATATTCGTTTCAAAATCTACAAAGGCTACTAGTTGTCCTTAGTCTCCGATTACATGAAAGCAAACCCGACAGAGAAATTAACCTCAGTCGAAGTTACCCCAATAATCTCAAATAGTGGCTTGCAATAGCTATTGGTCTTGTATCTGCAGTCCATGATAAGGATTAAAGGGAAACACCCCATCAAATTGATAGAGTCAGCATGCGCCCAGAATATGTCGATCACGACATTCATATCATAATCCTATCTATGCCACGACAAATAATTATTTTGCTCTAATAATTGCAACAGGTGTTGCATTTGTGTTCTCCCACCAGCTTCTCAATCTCATTTTCTTTGTTGTGCATTGTACATCTTACAAAAAGTGGAAGTAATGTTTTTATCCCTTTCCCTTAATATGTTGAGTATCTATCTTAGCATGATATTCCCTTTAGTCATTTTCCCCATTACAACATTCTCATCCGAAGTCAACAGACCGGTATATGAGTGCCCTTCCAAGTACTTCGCGGTCTCAAGGTTTTGAAGCCCACAGAGCACATTCAAATACCATAAAGTGGTCGAATCTTCCTTGACATAAATAAGAAAAGGGCACTCGCATTTCTTGGTGCCACTATGATGCCTTATCTTATCCTCCTTTTTAACTCCTATATACAACTTTGGTGGTTTTTTCTCAAGTTTCGCGACTTTTGATATCCTTATTCTTCGAGAAATATACTAATATATAACAGACCTCTCATAGACAAGCTTCACCCTACCCCTACGGCCAATCCCTCCAGCATTTGATTTCTTCATGACCAACACAAATTTTCTTTCCCATCCCAAGTTTTGGACCAACTCAACATCCTCCTTCCAAGACCTGAATGGCTCTTCACAACTAAGAAAACTTGTGTAGTCTTCAAATTGAGACTTGGATGGCTTTTCTTGCAACAAGTTGTGTATCGTAAGATTTTATAATCAAAAAACTAAAAAAATGGTTAAAACATACTATCTCTATCCGAGAAGCACAATTCCAAGACTATGCATCAAATCTTGGTACCTACCACCGTAACTATCAACACATAGTTACTACATGGTTTCAGTTGAATAGTTCGAAACTAATCCTAGAATTTCAGATAAGTAAAACCAAGACCTTATGTATTTTCCCGGTCTTGTGAGACCGAACACTTCGCGTCTCCATTATAGTTTCAAAATTGCAAAAAAAAACACATAAAAATGGGAAAAATAAACCTTATCTTCTTCGACGTCTGCCTCCCCCTCCTTCCCTTCACCCCTTGCACATTAACCGTGATGTAAATACACCGAATATGACAAACCCTACAATACATAACCAACTTTAATTCTATCTTTCGAAAATGACTCAATGAAATCAAACAACCACCAAAAATACCAAAAACAACATACTTACAATGTCCATAAGCCCCTTGAATCGAGAAATGATCACACCAAACGACGAGGGATCGATTGCATGGTTTAGGTGTTTGTATGAAGATGGGGTGCACGGGAAGGAGTAGTTTGGATAGTGAGTGAATTGTTGAGTTTGAAAATGCATTTTTTACATTTCCTTTCAAAACCAATTTTCATAGAATTTTTACTGAGTGCCCTGACCATTGTGCGGGGCGCACATAGCTTGATTTATTTTTTATAATTAAACTCATAAATTTGATATATTGTTTAGATTGTTTGGCCATTTTATTAATACCTTTCGCTAAATCTATCCCAAAATTCATTAAGTTTTCATCATCTTTCATTTTCACGAACATGATTTGTCTTCTGTAAGTACTAATTCTTCTTGCAAGCATATATATAAAAGCTTCTAATTAATCATGACCTTTTAATACCAAAGGAAAAGCTTTAAGTTTGACTTGTAATAATGTGTAGTCTTTAACTTCCATCCAATATATTTTGTGTTAGTATTCCCTTATAAATTTTTGTAGGTCTTCATTGTCCTTTTTATAGAAGTTAGGTAGAGCCCTAATGAATCCAGATTTACGTTCAAATTATGGAAATCTCTCAAAATAGATAACGTACATTAGTTTATAAGTAGTGATATTTTGATTAGCTTTTCAAAAAGCAAGTTTTATTTTATCATTATTATAATTAATATTAAAGTTATTATTGGCTTCCATTGTGGTACATTAGTGTTCTCTACATTGTTGTTGTCTTAAATTATGATTAAATGTCGTATCATCCTTAGCATCAAACGGATGTAAGGAAACACTAAAATTAAAATGACAAAGTGGATAGACCGTACAACATTTAAAACTCCAAAGAAATTATGTTTAAATCATAGGCAACGATACCAAAAATTGACATATATTTGGTGTGTACATTAAATTCCCCATCTATATTATATTTTTTATATTTTTTCGTAGTGATAAGCGAGAATCCTCTCAATAACGATTTATCAGGCTTCTCTAGGAAAATAGACTCTTAAAGTTTTTTATTATTTTTTTACTTTAATTTCATAAATTAATTTAAACATTAATCAAACATATTAATTCACTCTATAATATAATAATAATAATTAACTAACTATATTAACTTAACTAATACAATTCAAATTCAATATCAATCAAATATATTCAATTTAGTAATAAATAAATATCTAAACAAGCATCCACAACAATGAAACATAAACCCGTTTTGAATTCCAAACATGTTACTTCAATCAATATAGTTATGAGCATATTTTATAAAAGTATCACAAATCATTAAAATCTAATCATAAGTAAGTAAATAGCCTTTAGCCAACTATTTCTTTTCCTTATACCAGTGGAAAAGCCATGTTCTAATTTTATTGAGCTAACACCTTTCAACACAGAAAGACACTTACTTCACTCAATAAAATCACATTACACTTTATGAAAACTTCAAACTACTAAATCTAATAGCTTCAGAAAGCCACTTCAACATTAGATTTAGATCTTAAATTCACCTAGGACATCTAAATGGTCATAACTTTCAAACCATCCTAGTTACTACTTTAATTAAGTAATGAATCCAAACACATTCTAGACTATGCATGCAATACAAAGATCATGATTAAAATCAATAGATAATAATCTATTAAGTCTGTGAATCAAAGAATATGATTGGTTCAAAGCATTAAACACATAATCTTCTCATTATATCTACATAGCAAAACAGATCTAATGAATGCACAAACTTTCTTTAGATCGACTAACTTCTCTCTCATAATCATAAATAACATTAACATAATATAAATAAAAGACAGATAAATACCTCTGAAATACACACTTTAAATCTTTGAATCATCTCCAAAAGCAACGAACAATAAAGCAATACCTAAAACAACAAAGAATGACTTCTAGATTAATGGAATATTGTTCTTGGCACTCGAGGGAAACCAATTTTGCGACCCAGTGGTTGTATTTACAGTATTATATGTAGTAAACATCTTAAACCTACTCAAACAACTCGTAGTTATCATAAATTCTTGAAATCTACTACAAGAAATCCTCACCGATTCTTGTGTAAGTGGAATTGTTAGGTAAATCCAAAGAGTGCAGTCCCATTTCTTCCTTGATTCATTGGTGATGATTTTTCCATGCTCTTTCCACTTCACTAATTTCTTCATAATCTTACTTTTTTCGTTAATTTCTTCATACACTCAATTTATTACATAAAAAAAACAAAACAAGGAAAACTCCATGTAATATAATCTGTTACATAAAAAATATCCTAAAATGTACTATAAAACATGTCTAATTATCGGCTTGTCAAGATCATCAAAACAACATTTTTTGAAAATAATTTGATAAAATTCAATATTTTATTTTAAAAAGAAGAAATCCGTTTAGAAAGCTAGCTTGAAATATATCGAAAACTAAAATTGGCATCGAAGTGTTAACTCGTATACAAACTTTTAAATCTATTCTCTAAATATCATAAATCAATTGTGCAATTAAAAAAGCAAATTCAAATAAAACAAAATCAATTCCAAACCCCCTAAGCAATTTTAAACTCGATTTTCAATTAATTTACAAATGTGTGTACATATACTTGAATATCAAAATTGTTGAATTCGTAAACACACGATCATTGTAATTGACATGCCTAATGATAACTCGATAATTATATAGTTTTAGTAATACATTTTAATATATTTAATGTAGGAAATTCTCAAAAATATATGTCTAATAATACTTATTAGTCATATTCCGGTAATATGAAGTGTATGGTTGAAATCAAGGCAAAAAATGTTGTAAAATGCATATTTAATAATCCTATATAGGATTTCTTCAAAAAACTTGTTTCATAGATCATGAGAGAGTGATGCAGGTCCACAGAGCTGATTTGACGTGATGATGATGTGGCAGCATGTGATTGGATGTGTGATGATTTGGTGTTTCTTGATTGGTGGAATGAAGTGCTTTATGGTGTGTCTACATGGCCCATTCAAAGGTGGTAAAGTAATGATCCAATAAGGCAGTGTGCAAGATAGTTAATGTGTATCCTTGAAGAAGTCCCTCTGATATAACTCACGACATGCATTTTACTGAAAATGTATGAGGGCCGCTAAGGGCACCCCACCATTTAATGAAGGCACCCAAAGTTTTTGTAAATATTTCAGCAAAAGTGGAAAAGACTATTTTGCCCTTGTATATATAGTGATTCAAACCGCACAAATCATTTTGACAAAGAAAAAAAGGCACCCCACCACAAGGTTGAACCACAAATCCACACTGCGTTTGTCGACTTTTTATCGATTCTTGCGGATTGACATCATCCGACAGCGAGTTAACGATGTTTGACAACCATATGATAGTTTATTAGAACTGTTTAGTTGTGGAAAACAAAGTGAAAATGATGATTTGTTTGTCAACGTAGGGTTTGGTAATTTGCTCAAATCCGAACTTGTTTCCACTATATAATGGAGGATTGTACTGCTACGGTGCGAGAGGAGGTCGAAGTTGAGGTAATTTTGCAAATTTATTGTGTTTTTTTTTGCAGTTATCCGAAGTTTCTGTCGATGTGCGCGATTGTATCGGCCTCGCAGGACCGAGATGTATGGTGATGTCTCGGTCCTAAAGGATCGAGAGGTGTACTTAGGTCACGGTATGGTACGCCAGTGTACAACCGAGAGTATGAGCACATTCTCGGTTGTACACCACCGACACCACATTACCCGACACCACATTACCTACCACTAATTGTAGCTCTCGTCATGTCTCGGCCGAGAGAACTAGAGTACTCTCGGCCATGCGTAACCGAGAAACTGTGAACTCTTCCGGCCTTTGCGGTCGAGACTTCAAGTTCCCAAAAATGTAGCTTCTGTCTCGGCCATGCGAGGCCGAGACAGTTAGCACAGTCTCTGGCCTGTGTGGCCGAGAACCGCGAATTCCCATTTCTTTAACTATTCAACCGAACCCTAACTTGGAGACGAAATCGGCTCACACCACGACCCTACGAACTGCAAAAACGCCGTAAACCGAAGGAGAAACACAAGGCGAGACACGAGAAACACGATTTTGGAGATTCCTCTCAATGGTCGATTCAAACCAAATGGGTTCTTACACAACAGTTCGGTGAAGGTGGTGGGGTGCTCAGGGTTCGGTGAAGGTGGTGGTGGGGGTGGTTGGGTGCTCGGGGTTCGGTGATGGTGGTGGTGGTGGTGGTGGTGGTGGTGGTGGGGTGTAAGGGTTTTTTGCACGAGGGGTATTTTTGGTATTTTGGGTTTAATTTTTGGGTGCCCCAGGTATATCAATTTGTGCCCACATTAACTGGGTGCCTTCATTAATAGGTGGGGTGCCCTTAGCGGCCCTCAAATGTATTTGATGAGCAGCAACGAAATGAAGCAGCGAAAGACACAGTCGAGACACAACGTTTTTAGAGCCTTCGATCCACTTCGCAATTCGCATACATGATCATATCATATGAGCATCAAACAAACTTTAACCTTACTTTAGGATACGTAATAGAACAAATTCCCAGTTCTTCGCATAATTCATCCTATGTGATAGGTTTTTCCAGTTCATGCTTAGTGGTATATTCAAAACAATTTTTGAAAAACTCCACTAGGATCGCAAATAGGTTCCAATAAACTAGATCTAAAAAGGAGACCATACCTTAATCGATGATTTTCTACTATGATTGTTCGATCTTCAAGACGTTCAAGCGTTCTTCCTCTATCGAAAACACACACATGAATGGTGACCACAATTTGGAGTGCCAGCCCCGAGAACGATTGAAAATGTTTTTTTTCTTTTCCAAAATCCATAGAACTCGAAATTTGCAAAAATAAAATCTAATTTCATTTTTAGGTTTCGCCCTTTATTTATGTGTAAATAAGCCCTCATATAAAATTATATTCATAATACAACTATTGTAATTAGGCAGTTTAAGTAAACTAAATGTACACCCATATTAATAAGTTATCGTATAACAAATTGTAAGGGCTTTTATGTGATGAATTTTATCATATAGAATTTGTTACTCTGGAATAATTGAATTTGCATAAAGCCAATCTTTATGTGAGACCCAATAGGTTCATGCGACGTTGGCAATGAACTAAAAATATTTTGTATACAAGTCATAAGCAGTCTCTAGCAAGGCATTATAACTACTCAAGTAGCATGAATATCAGAATTGATACAACCTAGTAATAACATATATCATATCCTTTTGTAGTGCGATATCTTTTGACTAAACACAAGGCAAACAAAGTCACCCTTAATATTCAATCGTAATAGTCTCAATCTTTAGGTAAACTGAAAACATCTAAGTGACATTGATTATATCAATTCATATAGACGTGGCCATTATCAGTATATCATATCGAGGAATCCATTGATATCTCTCTCTATATGAGAGTGACAAATTCTACCTTAATTAAACACCTTCACATATTATTTACATGGTAACCAATAACAATCTTTATAATCATCCGGTTAAAGACAATGTTTGATTGTGTCAAATTACCATACTCCTAACATTGAAGTCTATAGTAATCTCAAGTAAAATGACTAAATGATATACCTATTATGAGTAACACCTATGACTTAATCCATGTTGTGTTCTCATAGCGGGTCAGTTCAGTACTTTGTTCCCTAACAAGTACTCATTATCTCAATTCGTATCCTAATACGCAAGATCATCACATGACCATATATCAAGATTCACACTAGTCTCAATTCACTATAATTCCCAATATAATGATCGACTAGAGACATTTTTGATATTTTAACAAATACCCATAGATCTTACTATAAGGTAAACATGCAATCACTTATAATAATACAAGAAATGATATCCTTAATTTTATTAACTAGAATTGTAAGATAAACAATGTTTGTAGATTGACCTAGGGCACGTGCTCCAACATCTCCCACTTGTACTAAGGCCAATCATTATGTATCTAATACCTAATGACGTAACATGACCATCATGTTTTGCTTGTGGAAGAGCATTCCTTAATGGACCTGCAACATTGTCTTCAGTAGGAACTCTGCAAATCTTCACGTCTCCCCTTTCAATGTTTTCTCGAATGAGATGAAAATGTATGAGTATATGTTTGGATCGATGGTGTGATCTTAGTTCCTTGTCTTGTACCATCACCCCGTTGTTATCACAATACAAGCAAACGTGGTTAGTTATACTAGGAACCACAACAATTTTAGAGATGAGCTTATTGACCCAAATTGCCTCGTTAGCTACATTGTACGCTACAATATACACAGCTTTTGTCGTAGAATCTACCACAGTTTCTTACTTCGGACTTTTTTAGCTTACTGCTTCTCTAATCAAAGTAAACACATATCCAGACTTTGAAATAATGTCATCTATATCAAATTGAAAATTTGCATCTTTGCAATCTTTTACAATAAGATCGTCTTCCAAACTTCCATAGACCAAAAACACTTCTTTGTCCTTATAAAGTACTTAAGAATGTTTTTTTATTGCTATCTAGTGTCTCTCACCGAGATAAGACTAATATCTGTTTGTTGCGCTTAAAACATATGATGCATCAAGCTGGATGCATAACATGGCATACATGATAGATCCAATAGCAGATGCATATGGATTCGTATTCATGCGCTCTCGCTTATCATTATTCTTTGGACATTGAGTCTTGCTGAGACTTATACCAAGAGACATTCACAATGACCTTTTTGAAAGTCTTGCATACTAAACCTCTTCAGTACCTTGTCAATGTAAGTAATCTTACTTAGACCGATCAGCCTTTTAGATCTATCCCTATAGATCTTAATCCCAAGGATGTATGTTGCATGTCCTAAGTACTTCATTAAGAAACACTTCCATAATCAAGACTTGACACTCTCCAAGGTAAGGATGCCATTTCCAATGAGTAATATATCATCGACATATCGTACTAGGAAAATAACCACGCTCCCTCTGACCATCTTGTATATACAAGGCTTTTCTTAATTTTTAACGAAATCGAATTCCTTAATTACTTCATCAAAATGAAGATTCCAACCGAAAGAAGCTTGCTTTAATCCATAAATGGAACTTTGAAGCTTGCACAACTTCCTAGAATTCTCAGGATGAACAAACCCTTCGGGTTGTATTATACACACATCCTCAAGTAACTTTCATTTTTGAAAATTTATTTTGACATCCATTTGCCATATGTCATAGTCATAATATGAGGCTATGGCAATTATAATTCTGATGGATTTAAGAATGGCGCTACAAGTGAAAAAGTCTTATCATAATCAACACCTTGAATTTGTCTGAAACCTTTTGCTACTAGTCGTGCTTTATAAGTATGCATATTGCCATACATGTTAGTTCTCTTCTTGAAAAACCATTTACATCCAATGGTCTTACCATCCTCAGGTAAATCAACCAGGTTCAAAATTTGGTTATCATACATAGATTCCATCTCAGAATTCATGGGACTAAGCCATTTATTCGCCTCAGGGCTTTACACAACCTCCTGATAAGTAGTAGGTTCATTTTGATCAATAACCAACACCTTAGTACTATTAGTAATAAGAAATCCAAATCTCTTTGGTAGATGTGTTACCCTGTTGGACCTTTAGGGGCCTTGTGAAACCTTTGGAGGTTCAACTAGTCCAAGACTTTGTTGATCTCCCACTAGTGGTTGAGTGTGTATTTCTGGTTCTTGAAGTTCTTTAAGACTTATTTTATTCCTATTATTGTCTTTTGAAATAAACTCATTTTCCATAAAGACACCATTTGCGAGCCACAAACACGTTCTCAGTCAGATTATAAAAATAGTATCCTCTAGTTTTTTTAGGATAGCCAACAAATAAACGATTGGTAGAATTGGCTAATAAATTTCTGAGATTTGTCATCATATGAAAACCTCACATCCCTAAATCTTATGGAAAGACAAATTTGGTCTTTTCTAAACAACATCTCATGTGGTGTTTTATCAACTGCTTTAGAAGGAACACGATTAGTGTAAATGCAATAATCTCTAAAGCATAACCCTTAAAGGAAATTGGAATATCTACATGACTCATCATAGATTGGAATATATCCAATAAAGCTTAATTTCTCCTCTCGAAAACACCATTCCATTATGGAGTTGTTGGGGAAGATAACTATAAGACAATTCCATAGTTTCTAAGATGGTCATGAAACACTTAGCTAAAATATTCACTAGCTCGATCTGATCAAAGTGCTTTAATAGTTTTACCAAGTTGATTTTCCACTTCATTATGAAATGTTCAAAATATCTCGAAAGATTCACCTTTATGTTTCATGCGCTACACGTAACCATATCTACTGAAATCATTAGTGAATGTAATGAAGTACTGATAACCACCTCTAGCCATTGTACTTATAGGACCACATCATCAATATGTATTAGACCAAATAAATCACTTGCCTATTCACAGTGTATAGTAAATAGACTTTTTGTCATCTTACCAAGTAAAAAAGATACACATTTTTCAAATAATTCGAAATTAAATGAATCTAAAAGTCCATCTTCACGGAGTTTAGAAATGTATTTCTAATTTATGTGGCCAAGATGACAATGCGAAAGGTAGGTTTGACTAAAATAATTTGACTTCAATCACTTTATATTTATGTTAAGAATAGAAGTATCTATGAACATTTTCATGTTTAGAAAGTAAAGACCATCACAGAAATCAACATTCGTATTGAAAACATCTTTACGAGAAATAGAGCATTTATTATTCGCAATAATAAAATTAAAACCATCCAAATCCAAACATGAAACTAAAATGATATTTTTGTTTAAGGCAAGGACATAATAACAATTATTTATAACAAAAATAAGTCCACTAGGGAAAATTAACTTATAGCATCTTGCAGCCAACGAAGTAACTTTTTCTCCATTTCCAATTTGTAAGATGACTTATCCTTTCTTTAGCTTTCTACTTTTGGTGAGACCCTGCACATTAATACAAATATGAGATCCACATCCAGTATTCAATACCAGGAATCACTAGTAAACAAATTAACTTAAATAACGTAAATACCTAAAGCAGTAGTCACACTACTCTTCTTTTTCCTTAGATCTTCAACGTAGAGCTAGCAATTTCTAAACTAATGCCTAGGTGCATGGCAGAAATGAAAATTTCCTTTTTTCATTTTCCTTATGGGGCTATGAAATAGAAGCATCTTGAGTCTTGACTTTTTCCATAAGCTTTATGACAGTCACGACAGCTTTAGCAACTTTAGCCTTGTCTTTGCCTTTTTTCTTCAGAGCTTTTCCTTTCTAAACCATCAACACATTGGAAATAAGTTTCTTGACTTTTTGCTCAGTAGTTTCAAGCATCAAATGCAACTTTGAGATAAAATTTTCCATGTTATTCATGTTATAGTTCCTCACAACTTGTGAATATCTATCAGACAATGAATTCAAGATCAAATCCATAGCCAACCCTTAGCTTATGGGAAGTCCAAGTCTATCGAAATGGTCAATATAGCCCTTCATTTTCAGAATATGAGGACTATCTTAAGCCATTTTAGCCATTTTCCAAGAATGAAGGTTCTTGATTATCTCAAACCTTTCTTGCCTAGCCTACTATTAGAACATTTCCTTAAGCATTGTATCCATGTCGAAAGCTTCCATGTGTTCCATGTGTTCTATGTTTCACCTAATTCCAAGATAGCTAAGGCATGACACTTTGAATTAGGTTATTTTGGTAGATATCATTTACCAATTATATCATATGTAACATTTAGTTGTTTAATGAGATTATGACATTTTAGGTCTTAACATAATTTATCTTATCTAGTGCCTTAAACCTAAAACCATTTCGATAATTTTATCAAGTCTAACCATTTCAAACAATAGAGTAAATATTACTCAACTTGCTTCACCAAGATAATACGATAAATTTTATGGAGGCAGACCCATATTGATTTGATTGAAGCCTTGACAAATGTTTGAGAATGGATGACACTTGACTTCAAAATTCGAAAAAGGGATTTTATTTGTTTTATTCAAGAAAGTTTGCCCCCATTTTTTTTAAACAACGATTTTGCTATTTCGAAAATAAAAAATCGCCTAAAGTTTCTTATTATTTTATTCAATCCAATTAACCAAAACTGCCCTTTATTTTAATTTCGAAAAATATTAATTGAAACATTTTCAATTAACTTGGGCTTACCTTTAACTTAGTATGTTATCCTAATCCAATTAGAATTTAAGATATTTTGAATACTTATCCAATGACAATTTAGATATATTATGAAAAATCAATTTCGAAATATTAATCATGCATTCAAAACCATAATCATATTAAATTAATCATATTAACCTAATCATGATTTTTATCATGAAAACATACATAATTATTGAACAAAAATGAAATATGTATTCAACACTAGAATCACATTAACCTAAACATGACTTTTACCATGAAAATGCAAAACACGTATTGTTCAATATTAAAAACATATGTTAATCAAAATATTCAAATCATGAATAATATCATTGAATCAAATCATGGGTATGTATCAATACACATTAATTAACAACATGCTTTAAAACCAATTCTTAATAAGAAATTATCACAGAACCTATATGTACATCATGCATCTATAAATCAAGATCATGTTTTCACACATATATCATATATACATTAGAGAAAATATGTAAATATTTAATAGAACTGATCCTAAGACTCTGATACCCCGAATGGATTGAAAAACCCCGACTGGATTGAAAATACATTTAATTAATCTAGATATAAAAAGTAAACCATACTAGACTTTCTTTTGTGATTGCTCGATCTCCAAGATGTGCAAGAGCGCGTCTTTTATCGAAAATCCACACACGAATGGTGACCAAAATTTGGAGTGATAGCTGCAAGAGAGATTGAAAACGTTTTCCTTTCTCTCCCAAAGTCCAGAGAACTTGAGATTTGCAAAAATGAAAATCTAATTTCGTTTTAGGGTTTCACCCTTTATTTATATGTGTAGATAAGCCCTCACTTGAAGACCTATTCGTAATACAACTATTGTATTTAGGAATTTTAAGCAAATTACGTAACACTCCTAATAATAAGTTATCATATAACAAATCATAAATGCTTTTATGTCATGAATTTTATCATATAAGATTTATTACTTTGAACCAATTGAAATTGTGCAAAGACATTTTTTGTATGTGACCCAATAGGTTCACGACATTGGCAATGAACAAAAATGATTTTGGTACAGAAGTCATAAACGGTCTCTAGCAAGGCATTATTACTACCCAAGTTGCATGAATTTCAAAATCGAGACAACCTAATGAATATCATAAACCATATACTTTTGTCATGTGATATCCTTTGAATAAACAAAAAGTATTGAAAGTCATCCTTAATGTTCGATCATAATAGTCTCTATCTTTAAGTAAACCGAAAACATCCAAGTGACATTGATCATATCAATTCACACGGACTTGGTCATTATCAGTCTATCATATTGAGGAATCCACTGATATCTCTTTCTATACGAGAGTAACAAATTATATCTTAACTACACACTTTCACATATTATTCACATGGTAACCAATCACAATCTTTATAATAGACAAGCTAAAGACAGCGTTTGATTGTCTCATATTACCATGTTATTAATATTGAATTCTATGGTAATCTTAAGTCGAAAGACTAAATGATATACCTATCATGAGTAACACTAACGACTTAATCTATGTGGTGTTCTCATAGCGGGTCGACCCAGTACCTTGTTCCCTACCAAGTACTCATGATCTTGATTCATATCCCTATATGCATGATCACTAAATGACCATCTATCTAGATTCACAATACTCTAAATTTATTATAGTTCCCAGTGTAATGATCGACTAGGGACATTTAGGATGTTTCAACAAATACCTATGGATCTTACTATAAGGTAAACATGCAATCATTTGTAATAAAAAAATAAATGAAAACCTCAATTTTATTAACTAAAATTAGAGGATAAACGATTTTTATAGATTTACTTAAGGTACATGACCTAACATAAAGCATTTTATGTCCATCAGTATCATAACTCGAAATGCATGTTGCATAAGCTCTACGACTTCTTAGTGTGTTCTTCTCCATCCGCAACTGCCACGTGTCGATCTTCTATTTGCTTGCCACATCCCATAGCAATGTTAAAACCAATCAAATCTTGTCATGATAGTAAAACTGAAGTGATTCATCCAATTAATGCCTAGCACGTATCGGAAAGTCCAAAAATAAATCAACTACAACCATCAGATCTTCCTAGGCTGATGAAGCACCAAAGAACCCACTAATTCATTTTGCTCTCTCTTCTAGAAACCAAATTAAAAAGATTTATATATGTTGAACTTAGTGTTCTAATAAGATTATCTCTTCTCTTCTCTCGACTTCATTTTTTTATTATTATTTTTAATGTTCTTCAAGGCAATGTACGGCTAAGTACTCTATTCTAAGATCGAAGGTGAAGCAACCCAAGATTGATGATTTAGAGCATGTTATGTGAGATCTTTTATTTATAATTTAATTTATTTTAATTCCTCCTATTTTTCTTGTCGTTGTTTTTATTATTATGGTGCAAACATAGGATATGCATGTGGCCAGTGTTTGCTTTTATGTTGAAGACCTATAGTTAATTGGGATAATCGTATCTGTAATTATAGGACTAAACTAATACAAGTGATGATCACTCACTCGTTTTACATTAAAACTTTTCGATTCTTGATTGTGCGACAAATAAGTCTTGGTCAAATTGGAAGTGGACGTGATCCAAATATGTTAGATTAGTTTTCCTGCGAACCTTTATGCGGTTAATGGATTTAACTTGATTGGCGGATGTCTAGGGTTATATGTTGATTAGGGAAGTAGTTTGGGGCAGATGTCCTAGCTAACGAGACTAGGGGAATTAGGGATTTCTGGCGTATGTCGATTTCCTATAGCTAATATATGAAGAACTGAATTAATAATATTTTAGGAAAGATCGATGACCATGATAGGCTATTGAACTTTGATTTGGTTTTGTTGAACCATAGACCAAGTTATTTTCTTGTCTTGAGTTTACTTTTGTGAACTTTAATTTCTAGTAGTTTTAATTAATTTTCTCCAAATTTATAAAGCCCCCGAATTTCCCTTTTTTGTTAACTCGATTAAAAGCTAAGTTTTATGGAATCAACTCCTTATTCACCAATACTACACCCAAGTGGGATTCATAACATGAGTACGGGTTATACTTGGCACAAACGACATGTGAACACATTTCGGCTGGCGTCGTTGGCTTGGACTTAGTCCTTTATTTAGAGTTAAGTTTTTTTTCTTTTTCTTATTTTATTTATTCATCTATTAAGTCACTTATCTCTAGCATATGTTTACAAGAAACTTCTCAGCAACCTCCTACTCCTACAATCATGGTCAATTTGAAGACTCATTCTATCATAGTATGAATGTGGTAGGTAAGTCAAGTTATGGACATCATTTTACTATTGGTTTTCTAATTTGCTACAAGAACTTGTCGAAGCTTGTGATCTTTTTAAGGGCTACTATCATTTTCTTAATGTATATCCCTTTTACTACTGGAGTCATTCATAGCCATAGCCTAACATATATAGTTCCAAGTGGTATCGATTATCAATGGATATAATTAGTTTTTTTTCGAGACTGAGCAAGAAATGCACCTTAGCGAGCGAGAATTGGACCAATAGATTGTACAAAAGGATCCAGAGGCTGAAGAAGAAATAAAGTTAGTTCTTCAAAAGAGAATAGCAAATACTGTGAGTGCAATTTCATTAATGATTGTTGAGGTGAATGACGTTATACCGATTGAGGACTAATGTAGTAAAACGGCAAAAGAACTTGAAGTTTCTCCAACTGAGGCCGACATTATCATTACATAAAATGAAGAGAAAAAAGCCTACATCGCAATTGAAATTATTTCAGAAAGGCCGGAGGAACTGCAAAAAGATATCAAAGAAGACCAACCTCTGGGGTTGGTGAAACCACCCACCTTCCCATGCATACTTGTTGAGTTTAAAAAATGGTGGAAGTAAAAGCGCATTCGCACATTTTCTACAATGTCGACACCTTTGTGTAGGGTGTTCACGATGGAACTGAACCATTTGTTTCAAAAGATCGAGATAAACTCAAAATTCAGACAAAGGGCACACCTAGTTCATTGCAAATGGCTATGGTTCTTCCATTTGTTCGTGACTAATCCAAATTAGTAGGCACTACGTGATCTTTCAAGCAAGTCTAGCCAATGACTTAAAACAAATACGCTTGTTGGAGGCAACCTAACCTTATTTTATTTATTTTCACAATCTAATTTGCACTTGAATTTAGTTTAGTTTATTTCATTTCAGTTATATAACCATTTTAACTAACCCCTAAACTCCATTTATTAATTTTTTAAGTTACATAGAGTATTGAGATTAAAGAAGGAGAGAGAACCATATGTTGGAGTTTAATTTGACTTTCAATTAAATTCTAATTAACATGACTTGAGTTATTATTTCTCGAGGAAATTGATTACTTGCTAAGATTTACGTGTTTTGAGACTTAGTTAGAGATAAAAAAAAACATTATATTAAGTCACCACATTAGTTTTAGTTCTTTAAGTAGAACACTAAACACTAGATTTTATTTTTACTATTTTATTCATTTTACCCTTAGTTAAAAAACTTAGGGCTCATTAAATTTGGTTGAAATCTTTTAATTCTATTTAATTATAACTAGACAATGATTCATTGGTAAATAATATAAATCATTGTCTAGTGTTTTTGTCAAATTTTGAACCTTGTGGAAAAGGTTTAGAATATGTTTAGGGGTATTTTTAAGGATTGTGGATTGTGTTGGATGGATCTTTAAGCTAAAGACCACAGGTATGATCATTATTTTTTAATAATTATGTGGTTGAAGGATGGAAATTGTAGTGTTATTTCTTTCATTTTCTTGTCTTTCCATTTCTTTTCCTTCACCCTTCATACTTCTATATTCCATTTCACTATGATATGAAACATTTTCATGTATGTATTTAGTATGTTTTTAATTATTATAGCTGTTTAGAGTCACCAGAAACTTTATTTCATGCCTTTGGTTGTAGATGAGTGAATTATGGTCGCCTTTTTTACTTGAAACTTACGAAAAATCTGGAGAAACACTCACTCTAGCCTGTAGTATGACATTTTTAAGATTCGATATTAGGAACTTAGTACGAGGGATAAGCCTCGTGCTATATAGCAAAAGGGGTAGATGGTCAGAACAATGTAAGTGGAAAAGTTAGATTTTTAGGGTGCTAGAACGTGGTTGTAACCCACTTCACGTTGAGTTCCTATGACTAAACCACTTTTAGGGAAATGATTTTAGTCATTTTTCAATGTTAAACCCTTAGCCTTAAGCCTACCTAAAGTAATTTCTCTAGTTAACCCACTTTACGACAACCCAACCTTTAATTCTTTCTAACATAATGTTAAGCCCATTTCCATAGCCTAATTTAATCCTTTACCTAGTTGGAAGCTAATCTTTGACATGAAATCCTTAAAAAGACACATGAAAAGAAGGACAAAAGATTATAGAGAAAAAAAATTTATGAAACAAATAAAAGGGGAAATGAATTAGGATGAAAAAATCAAGTCTTAATTAGAGAGTCCAACTTAAAACGGTATCTGCACACAAAGGAGCAGGGAGGCGGGTGGTTGGAAAAAGGTGATGACTGCACAAATTAAAAAGAAAAAGAAGTTGATTGCAGTATCAGCTACTTTCATGTTCTCTGAAAATCTCTTCACGATGTAAGTTTTAGTTTTCTAATGTTTCGCATTATCTTTATATGACTTGTTTGGTACCATACCCAAGCCATGTTACAACCTACTTAAAGTCCTATTGATCCCTATTTGTGCTAGGTCTAGAATATTGGAAAGTGTGGTTGCATTTCTCGCCTATGGCACCTTGTAAGCATTGATGCGCTATCTTAAAGAGATTGTAAACTTGCATGCTTAATTGTATAGACTAAGAAAACTCGTGAGTAGTTGATAGCCTTTGCCTTAACTAAGTCTAGGACTTTGAAGTGTGATTTTAATTATGTTTCGATTGCGGTTCTAGGTTATCATAAGTTTGAAATTTCTTGTCTGGCTTGTTAACTTGGCAACTATTTAAACTAAAGTAACTCCATGAACTTGGAATCGGGTATAGGATTAGTTTAGTTAGGTTCATAAATGTATTAAGAGTCTAGTTTACTTTTGTTTCGTCATTTACACATTTGCTCCGAACGTGCAAAGTCCATAGTTTGGGGGTATTTGATAAGTCAGAAATTATATAGTTTTAGTAGTATTATTTAATATATTTAATGTGGGAAAGTCTCTAAAATATACTAGTCTACTAGGACGTGTTCCACACATGATGCACAAAAAAATGCACTTGCATGCACTTATCAGTTTTCTCTAAAAAATATATGTTAAAAATAATCTTCCACATTTTTTTTGACATGTCAAAAATATTTTCGGGGTCATTATTTTATAGTATTACAATCTATTCTTTTATGGCAGAGTTCAAAACATTTACATTAAAAAATCTACATATGATGTATTATAACTTCAATTAGACTTTCCTCATCAGCTTCTGTTATGCTCACTTTCCCATAATTGACAATGGCAATGGAATGTTCATTCTCTTGAACTAACATCTATTAGGTTCTACTATTTCCCATCTCACTCCTATCACTTTCTTTGATGCATTCAAATTTCTTTTCATCTTTTTGGGACGCATCCTAATTAGTTGATCGAAGTACCTTTCTGCGAACAATCCATAATTCTATGTTTAACATTGTTAACTACACAAATATGCGGCCTCCTTGGCGGTATATGCTAAAATGTAAATAAAATTAAGTGCATTCATTAAACATGTAAACTACTTAATTATGAAGACAGAAAGAAAGCTAAAAACTAAAAATGTAAGAAATCATGAATTGCTCCCACATGAGCCTTTCTGCCGATCAACCCATTGAATTGTTTTTTTTTTTTTTAATTAAAGGTTGCATTGGTGATCAACCCATAGAACTCCTACATTTGCAATATCGCCAACAATTGAAAACCCCTCTGGAAATTACCCATCAAAATATTCGCAACAATAAAGAAAACCGAAAAACACTCCGTTCTAGAGATGCTCCATACCTTCTTTGTCTATCAGCATCTTTTAAATTGTCCAGCCCTCAAAATGTTCCAAAACAAAGGCCAAAACATCAAAAAGAAAATCAGCGTACGATATAAAAACATCAACCCTATATAAATGTACAACTCTAGTGACCGACTATTACCGAACATTCATGTCATTGCCACAGCCACTTTTCGTTCTCCCTTTCTTCTTCTAAAGGCGACGATTTTGCCTTGTTAAATGCGGGCGGTGTTGTGGATAGAGAGTTCATTGAAAATGAAGGCGATGGGCTTGGGCTTGGGCTTGGGCTTGGGGATGAGTCGCGGGACTCGCCGGGTTTGATCACGCAGGAGGGAGACTGCCAGTAAACGGAAGGAGAGCAGAGTAGCAGTTATGGTGGTCGAAGAGGAGAGGCGAAAGAGTGAGAGGATTTTGATCACCTTTCTTGAACACAAAACAAAGATGTTAAATCGATTATAATTGTTTATTCCTTTGAAAAACTACATTCAGTTGTAACTCCTCCAATACTCCTTAACTTTTGCTTATTTGTAGGAAACTAACCAAAACAATAGCTTTTGGTTCCTCAAATTGAAACCGCTAATCGTGGTTTAAAAAAATGAATGGATATATAAAACTGCTAAACAACTACTGATATTTTAGTGTAAGAGACGAAACGACTTTGCTATAAAGCGATTTCAAAATTTTTGGTATGATGCAATTTCAATTTCAAAAATATAAGAGGGCCGCTAAGGGCACCCCACCAATTAATGAAAGCACCCAGTTAATGTGGGCACAAACCGATTTACGTTGGGCACCCAAAAATTAGACCCGAAATACCTAAACTACCCCTCGTGGAAATCCATCTGCACCCCACCACCCCCAGCACCATCTTCACCGCCTGGACTCCAAGAACACGTTTTGTGTGAACCGTGCAGTGGGGGGAATCTCCGAGAACGTGTCTCCCGTGTCTGGCCATGTGTTTCTCCTCCGTTTGACGGTTTTTTTGGAGTTCGTAGTGTCGTGGTGTGAGCCGATTTCGTCTCGAAGTTAGGGTTCCGCTGAAAATCTTCGAACACACAGTATTTGCGCGAAATCGGTCGATTGAAGGTACGTTTTTAGTGTAATTAAGTTACATTTGGTAGAGTAGTTGTGATTTACAGTGGTGGTTTGTTCATTAGTGTAAGAACTGGGAATTCGCGGTTCTCGGCCACACAGGCAAGAGAATGTCCTTATGCTCTCGGACAAGGATGACCGAGAGAGTAGCCAAATTTTGGGGAACTCGAATTCTCGGCTACAAAGGCCGACAAAGATCACACAGTCTCGACTACTCAAGGCCGAGATGACTCTAGGTCTCTCGGTCGAGATGTCACGAGAGATGGAATTACTGCTAGGTAATGTGGTGGCGGTGGTGTACAACCGAGAATTTGGGCATAATCTTGGTTGTACCATGCCGTGAGTGTAAAATTAGGCTCGGTCGTGAGTGGCCGAGAGCTTGTAGAATTGGAATTGTCAATACATCTCGGTGGCGCAAAACCGATACCGTTTCATTAGGCTCGGTTGTTCAATGTCGATATATTGGAGGAATTGTCGGTCATGGGTGACCGACAATATGTGTCGTTTCACAAACCTGCTTGACCGAGACATAAGGAATGGATGATTTGGACATTTTTTTTTTTGTAAATTTAATTTGGGATCTGTTCCATGCGCTTATATGTTGTAATTTATGCAGGTATGGCTCGTCCGAAGCTACCGGTGACTAGGGAAAAGGCTGGAGCTGAGGTCCCGAGGCTGAACCGGGGGTGAGGTGGCCGGAGACTCCAGACAGCATCGTACCGGAAAGAGAAAGAGAAGGAGAATGAGGATGGTAAGGGCAAGGCGAAAGTAGATGGCAATCGTGGAAGGTTACAATTGCACGATGAGGGTTCGACCCTCAATGTCGGGCGACCTGAGGATCTTGTTGTTGCCGGAGGAGAAGAGGAGGGGCATGCATCGGAGTCAAGTAGCAGTGACTCTTCAGATGCAGTAGCTACCATGATAGAAACAGATCGTAATGTGGGGGGGAGCGGAAGAGGTGGAGCTGGCCATGATGAAGGAGAGCCAGAAGTTGCTTTTGATGCGCGTGCTCCATTCCCCGGTGGTCCTGTAGACGGGGCGTTGCTGAAGAGCTTCAAGGATCATGTGGCTTTATCGATATGGAGGAATGAGGTAATTTCAATTTCATTGAAATTATTAACTTATCACTCATGGTCTTCACATAATGACGAAATATTTTTACATTTGCAGGAGCGGCCCGTTCTTAAGTGTATCAATCACGGAGCTCAAATAGCGGAATGGGATTTACAGTCGTGTCACCCGGACACGGCGGGACTTCGAGGATTATTCAGCGTTCGGGTTGAATGTGCTCGATAGAACGCTCATACCGGAAGGCCAACAAGGAGTTTGATCTTTGCATTTGTGGAGCGGTGGCAGCCGGAGACGAACACATTTCACCTACCTTTTGGTGAAATGTCTATCTCATTAGAGGATGTCAGCTTCCTCCTGAAGATCCCTGTGACGGGCAAAGTTGTTGAGGTGGACAACTTTGCTAGGTACACGGAGGAATCTCACTCGGACGCTATCAAGATGGTTTCCAACCTACTTGGGGTTAACGCTGAGGAGGCGGAGGAGGAGGTGAATATCACCAAGGGGCTCACAGTGCGCAAACATTGGTTGAAGAGTCGATGGTGCCCCAAACCTAGCTCGATACCCAGAAATTATCCTCCTGTGGAATGCACCGCCCGAGCGTACCTGCTGTACTTGTTGTCGTGCACTCTTTTTGCCGATAAGAGTGGGTCTCGGGTGTCGATCGCGCTGCTGAAGCTACTTGAGGACTTGCACGACGTAGGGAACTACGCGCGGGGAGCGGCTGCGTTGGCCTACTTGTATCGACACTTGGGGTCCGCCACGAGAGTCCTAGTGTCCCAGATTGCTGGCTATCTCACATTGCTTGAGGTTTGTTTTAATATAGACTGAATAGGCATTCTGTTGTTCGATTGGCCCAAATTGCAATTGTGGACTAACATTGTAACATTATATGCAGGGATGGGTGTATGACCATTTCAAACTTGGTCTGGCCACGCCCAATGCGAAGTACATGGACTACGTGCACCCTCGTGTGTCTAGATGGATTCAAAAGCACGAGACGGTTGCGAATGTTGACAAGATCGGGGCCATTAGGAGAACCTTGGATAGGTTGCGACCAAGTGAGGTGAGCTGCCTATCCATGACCTCTGATGTCCTCTGATGACTGATTTCAAATTTTGTCATTTAGTTTACACCCAGTTCTTGTTGAATTATTTGTAGGTCACTTGGGACCCATATGTGAATTTAAGGGAAAATGGCGTTGTGCAAGCGATGGCCTTTTACAGTGGGAAGATCAAGTACATGGATGTGGTGGAGCCCTACCACCCGGAGAGGATTCTAAGACAGTTTGGCCATGTGCAGTCGATACTGCATCCTCCGTACCGTCCATTGGAGGCACACAGAGGCCCATTTGCGAACAAGTACTCGTCGAGTATGGGTTCGAACATGACAATTGGGAGCGATGGAGGAACCATGTGTTGGCTGCGAAGTTCGGGCGAGAAGGCGGATTTGAGTTTCGCTACACCGACTACCTCCTTGGTTCGTCAAAGTGTCTCATCCTGTTATCACGAATCCGGTCTTTGAGGACCGTGTAATGGTCGCCTCAACCATAGCGGACAACGAGATACTTGAGGTATTGGAATGGTTATACGTATTATGGCATTTATAATTATTTCCGCAATGTTGAGTATTGCACAGTAACCCGATAATTTTCACCAGCGTAATAGGCGAGCCTTGGACGCGGCGTTGCGATGGATGGACCTCCCCCCAGAGATGTCTAATTTTGACTCGGCGAGGACCACTCTGAATGACATGGTCAACCTCCTTTCGGGAAGGACTTTAAGTCCCACCCCCACGAGTACATTTCCCGCGACCGCAACCGGCACAACCGCGACAACCGGCCCTACCGAACCAGGCCCGAGGCACTCCCATCATGGTAGCACTTCCACACCCTCAACCCAGGCCACATCTCAGCCTGCCGCGGCCGACGGTGGCCCCCAGAAGAGAATGCATGGGAAGGAGTATCGAAGGAAGAACGTGAAAAAACCCAAGCAATGATCAACCCAATCATGGAGGGATAGACATTTGTATTACATTTTAATTACATTGTTAAATGGTTTATGTGTTTCCTTTGCCTGTTGAGTACATTATCATGACAGTTTATAATGTTTCATTGTCCATTTTTCTGGTTGGAATATGAGTTGGCTTCGTTCTGTTGTGTCGGTCGCCCAGCACCGAATGCCAGGTGCAACTTTCGGTACAGATCATCCGAGACTATTATGGCGGTTTCGGTCTTGCATGGCGGAGGTTACGCGTTAAGTGACGGTGGCGAACGACCGTGACTGGAACATTCGTTTCGGTTATGCATGACCGAAACGAATGTTCCAGTAACCATTTCCAACAACAAATGCAACTAACTTTCAATCATTCTATATCCTAACTTTGAAAATTACAAAATGTACAACCACACTTATTGCATTGTTCCAGTTGTAACACTACGGTGTACCCAAATCTACAACGGATATGGTGGCATCAAGTAGAGTTGCAATGGGCGCGATGTCTTGGAATACGAATCTATCTCGCCATCCTTTCGCACTATCCTGAACATACCGTACCCACGACGGGTATATGGATGGCAATGGTGCATTCGTGCTCAGCAACACCTGTCAATTTCAACAGTACACCATTACCATATTGTCGGGAAACAACATAACAATTAAACCAAATTCGCATCACATACCCTAAGCCAATGTATATTCCTGTCATTAATCATGGCAATGACATATCTGTTGTGCCCTGGATGGTGGAGCACTGCGCGTAGAGGTAGAAATGTGGAGGCACTCCCACGCGATAGGTTGACGAGAACCACATTGATCGCAGTGGCTACCAACAATCCCATGTCTGGAAGTGTGAACCATTCTTGGAAAGTTGCACCAACTTGATTCTCTACGCAATGCACCGCAATCTTCACACTCTCGTAACCCGAACCTAGCACTTCGCGCCAATGGTTTTCATGCCCGATAAGCTCATCGTACATCCTTCTACGGACGATCCTCCACCCGTCGTCATCTGCTAGTCCAAGCCCATGCGCAACACACCTATATCCACAATTCCCATCGGCTAGCACATCGATGATGCCCTCAACATGTAGCAACCAATCCGGTTCTACGCAATGACCGTAAGCCATGTTAGTTGCACTTTGCTTGCGTCGACTAGCACGACGCATTTTTGGAACAACTTTACTTTTCTTCTGCCTAGAACTTGAGGCCTCCTGAGTCGATAGCACGTACTCAAACTCACTCGGCAACCGTCTCGTAGAAGAATCGGGACAGTCGTGTTTTCTCTTCAAATACCCCGGTGTCCTCCCTTTTGTCTTAATTTTTGCCGGCGGCACAACACCTGGAGTAGACGACGGTCGACTAATCTCCCTGAGCTGCTGAATAATCTTGAGTCGATCGTCCTCATTACTGCATGCATTAAACTTTTCCAACACCCTTTCAATCTCATCGTGCACGTTGTACCCAGACGAGTCCACCGGACTCTCAGGTATCGTACTCAACTTTCGCCCGTATACATGAATGTCCTGGAGAGGGATGGACGTCCCAGTAAATATATGATGGTTCAGCTCATGTGCACAAGGGAGACAATGTGTTGTGCGTATCGCGCAACCACAACGAGTGGAATCGTGACCAACATCCTCTCCCCGGGCCAATTCATCTCTAATTAGCCTAAGCGCCCGTTGAGAGACATAACCGCGCAATCGTCGATACAACTCATCAACGTACTCATGTTGGACGACATTCAAACTTACCTCAAACGATGCCTTGATATTGTTGTGTTGGATTCTAAGGAGTCCATCAACCACATGCCATAGAGTCTCAAAATTGGCCTGACTGTTCCCAAGGTGTACCTTCAGAGTAGAATGCGCAGACTCCACCCTCTGCGTTGTCGTTTCCCCAAAGTGCATAAGTCTATTTGTCCAAGCCGAGACAAATTTCTCCTTGTAGTTCTTTAACCATGTGTTGTCCAAGTACTCCGTAAGACCCTTTACATGCCCAAACTCACAACGGAGGTCATTCACCCTAACTTCGAATAACGCCTCCGAGTTGGCATACATCACGCTCGTCCAACTACCCATAAAACGCGCAAAACCATCGTTCTCCCCAAACATCTTCTTAGTCTTAGACAAAACTACTTTGTTGATGTGCCAAGAGGAAAGGAGGTGAGACGAGGCCGGAAAAACTTCTTCTATTGCACTAATAAGGGCTAAGTCCCTATCGGTAACAAGCACGTCAGGCTTAGGCCACCCATCCAATATGGATCTCAACTTCTCAAGTGTCCAAACATAATGCCCATGACTCTCTGATGATAAGAATGCGAACCCAACGGAGAACGTCAAGTGCGTAGAAGTGATGCCAACAATCTCCAACAAAGGCATTCGGTACCTATTTTTCTTGTACGTGCAATCCATCAAAATAACCGATGGAAAACACCTGACCAACTTTATTGAGTCGGGATGTGACCAAAATAACTCCGTGACAACATTCGTATCGGGATCCTTCCTATGCCATGACAACCACTTATTCTTCTCCAAAATGTGAAAGAGTTGTTGCATTTGAGTCCTCCCACCCGCATCCTCCTTTCGGGCTTTTTGTCTTGCATTATATATAGTCCTCATTGTCGATACGTTAGTAATGTCTCTTTGCTTCAACGTATTTAGGATGTCTCTTGGCTTCACATTCCCTTTGTCATTTGCACCACAACTTCCCTCCGCCTTATCCAATCTCCCGGCAAAAGAATGGCCGTCCAAGTGTTTTGCGGGCTCGTGATTGTGCCTCCCACATATAACAATGATGATATACCACAACGAGTCGGCATTTTCCTTTACGTTGATAAGGAAAGGGCATCCACATTTCTTCGTACCAGTTTGAGTCCTCCCCGTTTCGTCTTCTTCTTCATTTCTTGGTTTCGAAGCAATTTTTTCCTCTTTACCCTTACCAACTCTTTGTAACATTCCCTTATAAGTCCCTGATCTCTCACAGTCAATTTTCACCCTACCCCTGCGCTTAATGCCCCCGGCGTCAGAGTGCTTTGTCACTAGCACGAACATGTTCTCACGGCCTATCATTTGAAGCCATGAAACTGCTGCTTCTCTACTTGGAAATGGCCTACAAGGTGTAAACGTGTCCGTGTAGTCTGGAAATAAGGCAGAAACCGGCATTACCTGCAATACAAACAGTGTAACATTATAATCAACCGAAATGTACAGCACAATCACGATAACATCCAAAAAAATATGTTATCGGTAGTACAGGTCCGCAACTAGCTTAATGGTCTCGCTCATGTACGACCGAGAGTTAATGAATACTCTCGATTTAACCGTTCCGTCAGAGACGCGAACCGTTCGGTCCTCTACGACCGACACGGTATTGCACATCTCGGTCCTGCGAGGCCGAAACAATCGCGCACCACCCAGATAGAAACTTCGGTTAACCGCAACGAATACACAAAACATTTTGAAAATTACCTCAAGTACGACCTCCTCTGGCACCGAAGCAGTACAATCCTCCATTATATAGTGCAGTCAAGTTCGGATTTGAATAACTTACCAAACCCTACGTTGACAAACAAATCATCATTTTCACAGTTATACACAACTCAACATTTCTAAAAAACACGAATATGGTTGTCAAACATTGTTACCTCGCTGTCGAATGATGACAATCCGCAATAATCGATCAACGCCGACAAACGCAGTGTGGATTTGTGGTTCAACCTTGTGGTGGGGTGCCTTTTTTTCTTTGTCAAAATGATTTGTGAGGTTTGAATCACTATATATACAAGGGCAAAATAGTCTTTTCCACTTTTGCTGAAATTTTTACAAAAACTTTGGGTGCCTTCATTAATTGGTGGGGTGCCCTTAGCGGCCCTCAAAGATAATTGTTCAATTGGAAGTGGAAAATTAAAATCAAAATTACGAAAGTAGCCATGTCGCTTGTTTTCTTTAACCAATCATAAAATAGAACTTAAAGGTGTTTTGGGTATAAAATTGTAAAGTTTTTGTTAATTGAAAGGAGGGAGGAATGGCATTATATATACTAGTCGACTAGTCGATGAGCACGTACGTTGCACGTAAGGGATATATTAGATGTTTTTCTTAAAGTATTGTTTTGGAATAGTAGATAATCTTAGTTGGTGAAAAATTAAAAACATTATTGAAGAGGAAAGAACCATGGAGGAACCGTGAGGAGAGAGAAGGGAAGAGAGAACGGAGTGGAAGAGAGAAACGTGGAGGAGAGAGAAATTTTTTTTTCTAAATCTCACTTTATTAGGAAAACACGCATATTAATTTGGACTTATCAATTAAATTACCAATTTATCCTTAATTTTAATTATTTCTATCGATTCATAGGGTCATTGTTGGGACTTTTAGCCAAAAAGGCTTCACGGTTAACCGTTTTGAGATTGCTATTATAATAGTATAGATTGTATAGATACTTAATAAAACTTATTTCTCATTTTTAAGTTATATGCAATGGAAAGTTGAAATCAAAGTAAAAATGGTGTAAAATGCGTATATAATAGTCATACGTGGGACTTCCACAAAAAAGTGGGAGGGCCGCTAAGGGCACCCCACCATTTAATGAAGGCACCCAAAGTTTTTGTAAAAATTTCAGCAAAAGTAGAAAAGACCATTTTGCCCTTGTATATATATTGATTCAAACCTCACAAATCATTTTGACAAAGAAAAAAAGGCACCCCACCACAAAGTTGAACCACAAAGCCACATTGCATTTGGCGAGCGTTGATCGATTCTTGCGGATTGACATCATCCAACAGCGATGTAACAATGTTTGACAACCATATGATGGTTTTTTAGAACCGTTTAGTTGTGTAAAACTGTAAAAATGATGATTTGTTTGTCAACGTAGGGTTTGGTAATTTCTTCAAATCCGAACTTGTTTCCACTATATAATAGAGGATTGTACTGCTACTGTGCAAGAGGAAGTCGAACTCACGGTAATTTTGCAAATTTATTGTGTTTTTTATGCGGTTATCCGAAGTTTCTGTCGATGTGCGCGATTGTATCGGCCTCGCAGGACCGAGATGTATGGTGATGTCTCGGTCCTAAAGGACCGAGAGGTGTACTTAGGTCACGGTATGGTACGCCAGTGTACAACCGAGAGTATGAGCACATTCTCGGTTGTACACCACCGACACCACATTACCTACCACTAATTGTAGCTCTCGTCATGTCTCGGCCGAGAGAACTAGAGTACTCTCGGCCATGCGTAACCGAGACACTGTGAACTCTTTCGGCCTTTGTGGCCGAGACTTCGAGTTCTCAAAAATGTAACTTCTGTCTCGGCCATGCGAGGCCGAGACAGTTAGCACAGTCTCTGGCCTGTGTGGCCGAGAACCGCGAATTTCCATTTCTTTAACTATTCAACCGAACCCTAACTTGGAGACGAAACCGGCTCACACCACGACCCTACGAACTGCAAAAAAGCCGTAAACCGAAGGAGAAACACAAGGCGAGACACGGGAAACACGATTTCGGGGATTCCTCTCACTGGTCAGTTCAAACCAAATGGGTTCTTGCACAACAGTTCGGTGAAGGTGGTGGGATGCTCAGGGTTCGGTGAAGAAGGTGGTGGTGGAGGTGGTGGGGTGCTCAGGGTTCGGTGAAGGTGGTGGTGGGGATGGTGGGGTGTGAGGGTTTTTTGCACGAGGGGTATTTTAGGTATTTTAGGTTTAATTTTTGGGTGCACCGGGTAAATCGATTTGTGCCCATATTAATTGGGTGCCTTCATTAATAGGTGGGGTTCCCTTAGCGGCCCTCAAAAGTGTTGTTCAGATCTGAAAACTATGGTGCAGGTCCCACAGGGCAGATGTGATGTGATGATGACTTGGTAGCATGTGATTGGACGTGTGATGATGTGGCGTTGCTTAATTGGTGGATTGATGTTTTTTATATTGTGTTTGCCTGGCCCAATGCAAAGGTGGCGAAGTAATGATCCTACAAAGCGATGTGCAAGATAGTTTGTGTATCCATGAAAAAGTCCCTCAGATCTGTCGCTTGACATGCATTGCACAGAAAATGTACTAGATGAGCAGCAGCAAAGTGAAGTACAAAGGGACACACTCGAGAAATAACGTCTTCAAAGCCTTTCATCAGCTTCGAGATTCACATGCTAGATCGTATCGTATGAGCTTCAAACAAATTTTAACCTTACCTCAGGATACGCGATAGCACAGACTCCCTGATCTTTGCATGATTCATTCCATGCATTTTCTCTCCATCTGCATCCTACCACGATATGTGTCTTGCACAAGCTCCCATAATTTTGCACGACTTTTTTGGTGCATTCTTCTCCATCCGGACTTGCCATGAGTCGATCTCCTCTTCGCCTACCACATTCCATAGCAACGTATAGACCAATCCAAGCTTGCCACGTCAGCAAGCTCACTACAAGAATAATGTGGAATAGCATCAAAAAAATTGCAATAGACTGAATCTGTTGCTAAACAACCACAAATCAGCAACAGTTCTGCATTAGATAGACCGTTTCACTCGGTTGACAAAAAAATAACAAATCAGTGACAGATTTGTGACAACAATTGTGACAAATTGCATTTTGTCACTGATCTGTCGCTAATTTCTCCCGCCATTAATTTTCCCCAATTCTGTGACAGATCTGCGATAGATCAGCGACAAACACTAGTTTGTCGCTGATCTGTAGCTAAATCTATGACCTATCTGCTATAGATCAGCGACAAATCAGCAACAGACTGATATGTCGCTAATCTCCAAATGACTTTATTTTCCACCAAGGGGCGCTGATCAGCGACAAATCAACATCAAAAAATCAGCAACAGACTAGTATGTTGTTGATCTGTCACTATTTTTTAAATGGTATTTACAAACCAGGGGCTCTCCTCCTCATCCCAGCAAACCCATTTCATCCGAAACGCCAAGATCTCTGCCGCCGCACCATCACCGAAGATCCGCCGCCACAACCGTTACCGTCGTCGACGTAGACCGCGACTCGCCGGCTCAGTCGTACATCTACGACCGCGAGTCGCCGCGCGCCCCTGCCAGATCGACCGCGAGGCGCCGCTACCGCTGTGCGGTATTCTCCTCCGGCGCTGCTGCCGCTGCTCGGTCTTCTCCTCCGGCGCCGCTGTTCGTCGTCGTCGCTGGCCCTCTTTTCGAACCGTCGTCGCTGCCCCCTTGTTTGGAACCGCCGCCTAGTCGCCTCCGCTATCCTCCGCCGCCGCTGGTTGGGCCCAGATCCGCCGCCGCCGCCGCTGCTCGGCCCGACTCCTCCACAGCCGCTAGTCGCCCTCGGCTCTTCCTTGACTGAGTTTTGGGTGTCAACTGTGACTCGTGAATTGCCTCTCGACTAGGCGTTAGGACCTTCGATTCACAGTCCTGGTTTGCTTTTTCTTGAACTTCTATTTTGATATTTTGGTTGATTTTTGTTTTCATGTGACAACCGAAATTTGAAAATCTATTTTGAACTTCTATTTTGCTTATAACTATAGCAACCTTATCTTAGGGCAATATTTTTGTTGCATTTCGAATATTAATGTTATGCGTAAATTTATTTTAATCGCGTGGTTCTCTAGGTACTCTTGTCTAGTATACCCTCTGATACGTACTGTTCCATGGCCCTTCTTACAATTGCTATTCATTTTCTGGTCCTTCCTCTTTTAGGGGAATGTTGCCCTAAGATAAGGTTGTTATAGTTATAAGCATTCACTTTAGGGAGTAAATATTTGTTATTGAAGATTGGTAACATAAATGAATTCTGTTGGTTTTAGTTATAAAATTAATTGAAGTTCGGAACTTATGGACATGTAACAATATTATATGTTCAATGTTATCTAATATTGGAACTACTTGAACCACATGAAAGAATGTACAAGAGGAAAAAAATTGAAAAAAAAAACATGGAATGTCATGTATGAAAGTTCATTCATTCCCTTTTGAGTTGTAACCTTTTGTGTGTCATTGTGTGCGATCTTTTATGTATAAAATCGATGATCAAGGCTTAATTTTAGGATTTTTCATTTGTGTTTGAATATTTTGATAGCATTTCGAATATTGTTCAAGTTATTCCTTTTCATTTTCAGGATTTGGATGGGACGCGCACTCCTAGCCCCAGAATTTGTATGGTGTCTATCTTCTATCTGTGACACAATTGGGTAAGAGTGTGGGATTGGCATTGTAGATATATATGTAAATTAATTTGTGTAGCCATCTTAATTTGTGTAGTATTTTGTATTTTGTTGAAAAATGTTCATCTAGTAGTTTATAGTATACTACTAGTTAATTATGAAATGTTAATTTCCACCTTTTGTAGATATTTTTTGTCAAGTTTTAATAATATACAAATAATTTCTCAATTTCGTTTTAATTGCAGCAGGAAAAATTATTTTTTTGTAGATTTTACTTCTGTAGGATTCCAATTTACTATTTACTGTTAACTTTAATTTTTTCAAAAAACTACTATTCCAAATCAGCGACAGACTCGGTCTATCGCTGATTTACAATAGATCAGCAATAGCAGCCGCTTGTGCTAACTGGGCAAATCAGCAACAGACCATGTCTGTCACTGATTTGCAACAAAAACCCTTTTGCTGAATGTACTGCAATTAGCAACAGATTTGTTTTTGTTGCTGTTCAGCAACAGATTTTTTTGTCACAAATATGTCGCTGAACAACAACAAAACCAAAATATGTTGCTAACTTCAATCTGCAACAAAGAGTTCAGCAACAGCTCTAATATGTTGTTGATCTGTTGCAGGATCGCTTAGCAACGAATCTGTACCAATTCAACATCAAATTTGTTTGTTGTTGTTTAATTTTTTTCTTGTAGTGACTAAAGCGGTTTAGCCAATTAACGACTGACACTTATTCGAGACTCCAAAAATAAATCAACCACAACCATCATGTCTTCCTAGGCAGATGAGACACCAAATAACCTACTTATTTCATTTTCTCTCTTTTCTATAGACCAAATGAAAGGGATTTGTATATATAGAACTTAGAGTTTTAATTGAATGCTCTCCTTTCTTCTCTCTATCTCTTTCTCTCTTTTCTTTTAGTTTTTTCTATTTTCTTCAAGACAATGTACGGCTAAGCGATCTATTCCCAGGTCATAGGCAAAACAAGTCTAAATTGTAGTTTATACCATGTTATATGAGATCTTTTATTTATAATTTAATTTATTTTAATTCCTCCTATTTTCTTGTCGATATTTAAGTGATTATGGTGTAAACTTAATATATGTATGTGGCTGGCGCATGCTTTTAGGTGGAAGTCATATAGTTAATTGGGACAATCATATCCATGATTTTCCAATTAGATTGATAAAAGTGACTAATCTTAAGTGAATCTCTCAAGATTAGTATTACTATGGACCTTTATGTGTTTAATGCATTAAACCCAATTGGCGGATGATTATGGTTACGTGTTGATTAGGGAAGTTATTAGTGGTAGACATCCTAGCTATCAAGACAAGGGGATTTGTGGTATTATGGCAGATGTTGATTTCCTATCGCTAATCTGGGAGAAACCGAATTAATAATCCTTTAGGAAAGGTCGAAGACCCTGACAGGCTATTGAACTTTGATTCAGATTCATGGAATCGTAGACCCATGTATTTTCTCGTATTGAATTCGCTTTTGCAAACTTTAATTTTTAGTACTTTCAATTAATTGTTTTCTTCAAATCTATAAAACCCCCAAATTTTCATTTTTAGTTAACTTAGAGTAAAACCTAAGTCATATGGATTCGACCCCCTATTCCATACTACTACACCAAGAGGGATTGGTAACTCGAGTACGGGCCGGGTTATATTTGGCACGAACGACACGTGAACACCTAATTTATTGGAATAATTCAAACCATTTTTTCAAGACAATTAAATTAATTCCAAGAAATCAATTTTCAAAAACATTGAAAAATTTGTAAAAATCCTTCAAATCAAAAGTTCGTTAAAGTTAAAAGCTAGAATTGATGTAATTACCCTCTTAATAGTGAATCTCTCGAGATTTTAGCTCTTGAACTCCCCTTGATTGTTTGTCTAAGCTCTAGGTCGAATTCTCTAAAATCTTAGTGTGATTTAACATACCCAAAATCAAGTTTTTGTTAGAATGGGACTAGGTTGTAGTGAGTTTCATTTAAATACTAAGGTATTGAGCTTAGGATGAATGAATCTGTGCAAGAAATTGATGTTTTTATGAAAGGGTTCGACAATTTTGTATTGTTAATGGGTTTATGTTTGTAATGATTTGAGGGTTTTAATTTAAAAATTATGAATCTTGCTTATCAATTCCCATGTTAATTAGAATCGGTGGAAAATCACTAGGTCAATCGGTTGTAAGTGAGGTTCAGTGACCAAACAATATGAGCAGCGATTCCTTTCTAATGCAAATCTCTGAAGATTCGCCAAACTCTAAGTTTTCACTAAATTTGATGTATACCGCTACTGATTTTGCAAGTGATTCCTAGTGTTATTCCAAATTCCCGAGAAATCGCTAGGTGTAATTCAATTTTTTTTGTAATTTATTCCATAATTAACATATATATCATTAATAAAAACTTATGTTAAAGTAGAATTAACTAAAATTCCAAAAGTTTGAGTAGGACATGTAACTAACTAAATAATTTAATTAATCAAATAAATATAAGCATACAAATTAGCAAGCAAGTAAATAATGTAATTTGCATAAAGGCCATATAAGCAAAAGCAACTCACTCACTCCCCCCTTAATTGAAATTACCTTGAAGTTTGAATTCCATAAATATGCCAAATACAATAGTTGAAAAGTGAGAGAATAAAAACATAATATGCTAAACTAAACTAAATTCTCAATAAAATCGAATATACATAGAATAAACATAGAATATGGGCCGCCTACCATAGAGCGCTTTTGTTTACTATTGTTGGCTCAACATAACCCTTCTAGAATTATGTTGGATACCTAAACTAAAATTTAGGGTCATCCACTCTAATTCCATTCTAAAAAGTGAGTGCTTGACCATTAATCGTCAAAGTAATTATTTTATTAAGGATATCCATAACAGCATGTTTAGTTGCTAAGAAAGGTCGTCCTAAAATTAAAGGAGGATATTCATTGATAAAGTGTGGCATGGCCAAAAAATCCGTGGATACGATGTTCTTGTTGACTTGAACTGGTACATCCGTGACCACTCCTATTGGTTGAATTGAAGTTCCATCCGGTAAAGATAATTGTTAGAAGCAGGTAAGTTCAGCTCCAAATGGGTTTGTCGAAAGAAATATATGGGCATAAGTTTTCCATTATATATCGTATCACTATAAGCTCTGAAGTACCAAGACAATTTTATTTTAATTTCCAAATGTGTACATCCAGGATCATTAAGATTTACAAGGCTTAAATCGGATTTTTCTTTCACTTACTGCACGTGGATCTAGAAGTTTTCGACTTTTTAATGTTTATTTCATTCTCTGGTTGCTTAACCCTCCATTCCTGAGTTATTTTCTTTTCCTTTGAAGTGTTTTCAAGTGATTTTTTTTTGGAATATATTGATTAGTTTCCAATGCTACTGAATTAATTGCTTAAATTGGAGAATTAAGGTTATCATAATAGTTTAAGTTTAAGAATTCATTATCGTCAATTTCATTATCAAACAATTCATCATATTCTTCGAAAGTATCATAATTTTACTCATTGTTAATTTTGAATCTAACATTTTTTTCTTCAAACTCGGTAGACATTATTCTTTCAAAAATATTTAACTTAGTTTTAGACGTCAAAAGAAAAGGTCTACCTAATAGTGCTGGCAAAGGAAAGGGTGATGTTGAATCTCCCATTTCTATGACAAAGAAGTTAGCTTAATATACTAAGTTATGTACTTTTATTAAGATGTCTCTAATAATCCATACGATTTAATTATTGTATCATTTGCTAAAATAGGATTAATAGGCGTATTGGTTAGCTATCCTATTTTCAATGATTCTTAAGGTTTAACTGAAATAATATTTATTGATGGTCAATATAACTCATAGAAAACTCAATAGAAGAATTTTCTATTGTGATGGGTCTGACGAAAATTCATATCCCAGATTTTTATTAGCTTCTTTTTCATAGTTTGAAAATAGCATAGTTGATTCTTTTAAAGGTTTATCGATTTCTTTTTTCTTAAATGATTTGGATATGTCTTCTTCAATTTGTACCTCTGTATCATTTGTTAATTTATGTAGCACGATAGAATTAGAATTCATATCTTCATTCAATTCATGAGTATTGTTTATTTCGTCTTGGTTAACTATTTTAGAATTTCGTACGGATTTTTCATAGGGTTTAACTTTGGCTAAATACCATAAGTTAGTCTTTCGGCAAAAGGTAATATTTCAGCCATCCATTCCCTAATGGGAATGACATTGCCATAATCTCTTCTTATTCTTGTTCTATTATTTTAGGTACTTTGATTTTCCATTTACCTCATTTTGGTATCTTTTTTTGAGTGTGTTTCTTTTTCGTTATCACAAAATAAAGGGTTAACTTGTGCTTAATTATTAGTGTTTGTAGGTCGAGTAGATACTTTAGTTTGATTGCTTAACTTGTTAATTTGTTAAGTAATTTGATTTGATTGATTTTTCAGTTTGTTAATAGATGTATCTTTTTTAATTTGATTTTGAGAAATTTGTGTAAAGTTTTGATAACTTTGGGTCATAAATTCACGTAGTAATTGTTCTAGATTTGGTCGCATAGGCTTAATAGTTTGTTGAGGATGTTGCATTGGCATAGGTTGTACAGGTGCTCTCGACCTATAAGTGGCATAATTTTTATTTTGTAAACCATAGCTAAGATTTGAATTTGATTTTCTAGTGTAATAATGGTTGTTGTTATAATGATTTCCAGGAGGACCAGAATATTGGTTCATAACCGCATTGACTTCTCCATTAATATTTACTTGAAAAGTTAGACAAGCATTCGTACGATGTGTTACTTCATTACAAAATCATCATGGTTTAACTTGAGTTGATCTATCTTTTATTAGTAGTTTAACTATGCTAGATATATCATCAACTATTTCGTCAAATTTATTACTTGTTTTATTGTTAAACTTCATAAACTTTCTTTCTTGTGGTATCGTTCTTTTCACCATATTGTTTAGATTATTTCGTCATCTTATTAATATCTTCTTTTGCTAGAGTTGGTGTAACATCGACTTGTGATGCACCGCATATGGTATCTAATAGTCTTTACTCAAAATGACTTAGTATTTCATATAAGTATTCTATTAAAACTCTTTAGGTGTATCCATGTTCAAGAAAAAATGAAATTAATCTTTGAAATCTATCCCGAAATTCATTAAATTTCTCATCATCTTTCATTTTCACGATTGTGATTTTTCTTCTTAAGTACTTATTTTTCTTGCAAGCATATATTGATGTAGGAAAGCTTCTCACATTTTAGCCCATGTGGTTATCAAATTTTGAGGAAGATAAAACTACCAATCTTCTTCTTGATTTCTCAATGCAAAAAGAAAAGCTTTAAGTTTTACTTGTTCCAACCTTCAGTATTTAGGTTTCACCCCATTGACTTTGTATTGGTATTTCCTTAAAAAAATTTGTAGGTTTTCATTATCCTTACCTTAGAACTTTGGTAGAGCACTAATGAATCCATATCTAAGTTCGAATTAGTGAAATTCCAAAAAATTAACAATGCACATTGGTTTATAAGCAGTGATATTTTGACTAATATTATCATTATCATTATTATAATTTTAATATTTTGTACTAGTGGTAAGTGGGAATCGTTTCCATATGGATTTATCAAACTTCTCTATGAAAAAGGAATTTTCAATATTTTTCAATAATTTTACTTTAATTTAATTAATTTAATTAAAATACAAATCCAACTCACTAATTCAATCTATAATATAATAATAATAATTATTAACTTTGCTAGTTATACTAACTTAACTAATACAATTGAAATTCGCTAGCATTCAAATCAATTCTATTCAATAATAAAGAAATATTTAAATAAACATCTAAAACAATTAAACATTACTCAGTTTTGCATCCAAACAAATTACTTCAATCATATAATTATGACCATAGTTCTTAAAGTATCACTGATCATTAAACTCAAATCATAAGTAAACAGCCTTTAGTTAACCATTAGTTTTCCTTATACCGGTGGAAAAGCCACATTCGAATTTTATTGACCTAACCCTTTTGAATACATAATGAAATTAGTTTTACACTACAAAACTGCATTACAATTTATGAAAACATCAAACTACTAAATCTAGCATTTTTAGAAAGCCACTTCAACATCAGATTTATATCTCAAATTCACCTAGGACATCTAAACAGAAAAACTTTTCAAACAATCCCAGTTACTACTTTGAACTAGATAATGAATCCAAATATCACAATAAACATTTAAGACTATGTATATAATACAATGCTCATGATTAAAATTAGTAGATAGTAACCTACTAAATCCATGAATCAAAGAATACGATTAGTTTAAAGCATTATGTACTTATTCATCTCATTATAACTAAATTGCAAAACGGATCTAGTCATGTTTAGAATTTTTTAAGATTAATAAACTATTAAATCATAATCATAAATAACCTCACAATAATATAAATAAATAACATAGATAAATACCTCTGGAACAAATACTTTAAATTTCAAGTCTTCTCAAAAAGCAATGAACAATAAAGCAACAAATTTTGTTTTTTCAATAGGTATCGGATCATGCACTGTGATAACTTTGTTTACAAAGATAAATGAGATCTGCATACTAACCATAATCTCTCACACAAATCAGTTTTATAAGACAGTGGTTGTGTTTAACATAAAACTACATTTATTTGAAAGCCCGTATGAATGGTCTTATACCCTCCATTGATGGTATATCATTGAGAGACATTCAGAATGGCTATGCCCCGTCCACTAGTTGAAGGAGTGCCAAAGAAGACAAGCGAGTATACTAAAATGGAAGAAAGGTCGTTATTTGCAAATGCCAATGGACTAAATGCAATATTTGATTAGTAACTCAGAACATCTCAAGCTCATATCATCATGCAAGATAGCTAAAGAACCGTTGGAAATTCTTGAAGATTTATTTGAAGGAAATGTTAATGTTGGAGAATCAAAGAATGTTCTCTTAGCTTCTCAACTTCAATCACTACAAGTGGGAGCAGACAAGACTGTACCCGGATACACAACAAAGCTTAAGATGTTTCCAATTAAGCTCAACAACTTGAAAAAAACCATTCTAACTAGAAGATGGTGACGAGAGCTATCACATCACTTCTAATAAAATATAATGTTATGGCCAATGCCATCTAAGAGAATATGAGTCTAAAGGTTCTAAGATTCTAAGAACTAATGGGATCTCATACTACCTTTGAGCGTCTAAAGAACTAGCATTAAATGTTGCTATTCAATACTTCTTAATTGATAAAATTATCTCTAAAGAAGAAGATGATATGGCTATGGTAACTTATATATACAGTAAATTGTTTCAAAAATCTCAAGGTATGAAGCCATGTGAAATGGGAGGCTCGTTGAAAAAGGACATGGAGACCTTACCACTGACAAAAACAAAATGAAGTTCAAAGAATGTTGAGGACTCGGTCACTTTCAAACAAAGTGTCCATTGAGAAGGAAAGAGAATTCGCTGGTGTGTACCTGAAGTGACTCAAACTCATAAATTAAATAGGATCATGTGAATCATTAGGTTCTCTATGCGGCTATTTCAGAAGTTCTAGTTGCAACCACGGTACTTAATACAACTGACAAGCTTGTTGCAACAACTGAGACAAAAGAGTTAAAGCCTTCCTCATCAAATGATGTTGTAAGTGACTTTGATGACTTAGATTTTAAATTATTTAATGACACTAATCATGTAGAAACCTTGTTGAGATGCTAATCAAATGGGAAGAAGTAGTTAAGTGTAATCAAGCACAAAATTGAAAACTATCAAAAAATGAAAATGAGCATAATGAATGTAAAGTTAATTGGAGAAAGAAAAAGATACACCGAAGAAACTTAAAAAACGAAAGGTAAAGCTTGAGGGCATTCTACAACAACAAAAGCGGTTTGGTGATCACGAAGGCTTCAGCTTTGTCAAAAGGTCATCCTCAAATGTTATTCAAAATGAATGTTGAGCATCACCATTAGTCCAAGAAGAAGTATCGTCATACTTTTTACTATTGTAGAATTTTCAGGGCACATCCATCTTAGATGCTTTAAAATGATCAGGGAGCTTGTAGGAAGACAATATGAGATCACTCAATAATAGCAACAAGCAAACTCTCATAAGAAGTGGGTGCCTAGGATGATGATGAAGTGTTATGTTACTCAAATGTCCCATACAACCCAATATTTTATGATTTGCACTTTGATAGAGGATGCTCAAAGCAAATGATTGAAGATAGGCTCAACCATTTGAATTGCCAGACTTTTTAGGAAGGGCACATTACGTTTGCAGAAGGAGCACGAAGATGAGTTGTTGGAAAAGGAACTTTAAATGTTGGTAGAATTCCTTCTCTAAATGATGTGTTGCATGTTGAAGATCACAAAGGCACCCTGCCTAACATTAGCTAACTTTATGATTAAAATCTATATGTAAAGTTCACTAGTGATAGCTATTTATTATGTAATGAGATTGGAAACTGTATTATGACCAGAGAAAGGTCATCTAATAATTACTATTTGTTGCAATAGCCAACAAAGGGTTATTATACCATTATCTCTATGCGTGATGAAACAGAAATATGATATCAGAAATTAGGGCACATACATTTTAAAAATATGAAGAAGATATATGATGTAGGAACTAAGCTTACTAAAAGATAAACATACTACCAGAAAGATACGTGAGCCATGAAAGCTTGAAAAATAAAGAAATGATGTACACAAATGGTTTGATAGCTGCAATGCTAAATCCGTCCTTGAACACCTCCACATCGACTTGGTTGGTCCAACTTAATTGACTAGTCTATCAGGCAAAAGATACATTCATGTATATGTAGATGATTTCTCTCATTTCGCTTTGGTGTTATTTCTAAGCGAAAAATCAAACACATTTGATATATTTGGAGACTAGTGTGTAAAGTTAATAATTAAGAGTAAAGCCTTAGGAGAAAGCATTGTCAGGATAAGGATTGACCATTGGAAAGGATTTAAGAACTACAAATTTGCTAACATCTAATTTGAGAACTATAAATTTGCTAAGTTCTACGGATCGAAAGACATCCACTATGAATTCTTAGTTTCAATCACCCTTAACAAAATAGGATCGTAGAAACGAAAAACATACACGTTCAGGATATGGCGAGTCATGCTCTATTCGAAAAACCTTCCTACTGAATTATGGGCAAAAGTAATCAGTACAACATGCTACATCATTAACATAACTTACCTTCGGCCATTCACTCAGAAGACCCCTATAAATTGTGGAAGGGTAAGAAGCCTAACCTCAACTACTTTCATATCTTCAGGAGAAAATTCTTTGTACTAAAAAATAAGGAGTAGTTTGGAATGTTCGATAAGAGATGTGATAACAGAGTCTTGTTAGGGTAATCATCAAATAGCAAGACCTACCAAATCTTGAACATGAAAACTCAAAAAGTTGTGGAGTCAATCAATGTGGTGTTCGATGACTATACATCAGAAGTAAAAGTATAAGATTCAAGAACAAATGACTCTGAAAATCCTCGTATTTCATCTGAACCTATTGGAAACCCTAATGCAATAGCGATCAATGATGTCGTTAAACCCACCTCAAATGCTTCTTTTGCAACCGCATCTACTAGGGAACTAGTCCATGCAATCACTCAGAGCTCTTCAATGGAAGACTTGTCATCCGTGAATTGAGAGCCTTCCACCAGAATCCAAAAAAACCATCCTACGGGAAATGTCATTAGATCATTTGAAGAAGGAATCAAAATAAAAGACACAGTCGATATTGAATATAAGAAGCTTGATGAGTATGTATGTTATGTCTCATCGATTAAACCTAAGACTATCTTTGATGCTCTTCACGAAGAGTGCTGGATAATAGCAATGCTAGAGGAGTTGAGTGAATTTCAAAAACTTGACGTATGGACCTTGGTACCAAAACCTCTAAACTCAATGTTATTGGCACTAAATGGATCTTCAAGAAAAAGACAAATGCTTGAGGTGATGTGGTTCACAATAAATCCAAATTGGTCGCCCAAGGATATAATCATGTGGAAGGTATAGATTTTGATAAAACCCTCACCATTGTTCCTCAATTTGGGTCTATATGTCTATTTCTTATTGTCTTGTGTTCTCTTGTGTTCAAACTCTATCAGATGGATATCGAAAGTGTCTTAATGGCACATTCAAGGAAGAAGTCTATGCTAAGAAAGGAAAAGGTTTTAAAAGTGCACTATTTCTTCATCATGTATATTACCTGAAAAAGGCCTTACATGGTTTTGAAACATGCCCCGAGAGCCTGGTAAGATAGATTTCCACATTCTTCCTTGCTCATGGATACACCAGAGGTAATTTTGATAACCTTCTATTTGTCAAGCATCAAACTAAAGTTGTCCTAATTGCTCAAATGTATGTAGATGCTATTATTTTTTGTTCAACTACAAAATTCTTGGTGGAAGAACTCTTTACTAACATGCACAATAAGTTCAAGATGAGCATGTTTGGTGAACTTAATCACCTTTTAGGTCTTCAAGTTCATCAAACTGACCAAGGGGCATTCATTTCCCAACACAAGTATTGCTCCTCCTTGATAAAAAGATTTGGCTTAAATAAAACTTGCCATCTTAGAACTTCAATGGGAACCCATTAGAAAATATGAAGAGATAAACATGGAAAACTAGTTGATTGCTCTCTATACAAGAGTATGATTAGAAGTTTCTTATATTTTATGCCCACCAGACCAGACATAGCCTTCAATGTAGGAGTGTGTGCCAGATATCAGGGTGCCCCAAAAGAATCACACCTCAATGCTGTGAAACGAATCATACACTATAAAGCAGGTTCATCTCACCATGGTATTTGGTATTCCTCTAATGCTAATATTCCTTCAGTTAGATATAGTGATGTGAATTGGGCATGATGTGCAGATGATAGGAAAAGCACTTCAAAAGGGTGTCTCTTTAGTGGTACCAATACGATATCATGGCTTCTTTGATGCTACATGACTACAATAACTGGTTGCAACAACTTACGATTTTCTATGACTACAAGAGTGACACTGACATATCTAAGAATCTTGTTCATCATTAAAGGACCAAACACATTGATCTTATGTATCATTTCATTCATGAACTAGTAGAAATAAAGGTTATAGAAATTCAATATATCACAACAGATATGCAATTTGCTAACAGTTTTACCAAGGCAATTGATGCTACTAGGTTTAAAATGTTCTAGGGAGAGATTGGGCTAGCATATGCCCTATGTAACACACATTTGTCTCTTCCCTAAAATTCTTTAAGGATTCTTTGGTTTTACATTTATCGATAATAAAAAAATATAAATAAGGGGGATTATAGCCCTTGTGTTTGTGTACCGTTGATAAATTAAATGTGTGACAAGCTTAGCCCTTTTCAATAACATATAGTACATTTATCTAAGTGTTTTGATCATTATAGGTTGTTTTAATTTTTTGTTTCTTGGTTTTATCTTTATGACCGCAATTAGGCCAGCTATGCTCTATGGAAGTGAATGTTGGGCAGTAAACCAACAATAATTACGTAAAGTGAACGTAGCAGAAATGAGGATGCTTAGGTGGATGTGTGGTAAAACTCATAAAGATAGAATAAGAAATATAGAAACTCAAAGACAAGTAGGAGTAGCACCAATTGATACAAAGATTAGGGAAGGGCGGTTGCGATGGTTTGGTCACTTGCAAAGACGGCCTACAAATGCCCCAACTAGAAAACTTGACTCAATAGAAATTATATAAATTTGACGAGGTAGGGGCAGACCAAATTTAACATGGGATGCATTAATTAAGAGGGGTTTGAATGGCTTGCAAAGCTCACCATCAATTGCACTTAATCGAGCACAATGGAAAAGTTTCATCCATGTAGCCGACCACAGTTAATTTGGGACTGAGGCTATGTTGTTGTTGTTGTTTTTGTTGTTGTTGTTGTTGTTGTTGTTGTTGTTGTTGTAGTTAGCACCATTAGTTCATTTGTCGTTATCCAAGTCGAAATTGCCTTATTTACCACTAAGAATAGGATTCTTTAACCCTCATCGTCCGAATCATTGTGGTAGTTAATTTTTGACATTTTTTGTTTCTTATTTATGATCAGCATAGTTCCATCACAAAGTCCATCATGGTTTCAACAAGATGATCGAAGAAGGTTCCTGCTATTGCCAAACCCTTATCTTCTAAGCCTCTGCCAAAAGCAAGAAAAGTAAATCAATGAAAAAGATGACATAAGTCATGAATGCTACACCTTTAATGGCCATTCCACCGACTCCTTTAAGAGAAAAGAGGTCAGTTTCTTCCTTAGAAGGACTTCTATGAATCATTTTCTATCGACCTCTAAGATACCAATTATGGATGATCCATTGTGTACTTCGTGCTCTAAGCCAAATAATACTTACAACTATTTAAACTTGATTAGATTGGTATTGAAGAGCTAATTGTTGAATAGACAAATGTGATACAATAGACAATTGACCTTGTTTCAACAATGCCTTCGAACACTGTAGAGAGAGATTCTATAGAAAGTTTTCTGATTCTGCTGTTATTGGGACTCTTAAAGGAGATATTGCTAAAAAACACCCTGATATACCAACTGAACATGCAGATCCAACTCTTGATGATGCTACTTGGCATGAATCTCTAAGGCAAAAAGAAACTCAACCCCATCGGCAATCCATTCCTTAAACTGAAGAACAACATCCAAAATGTACTACAATGCAAGAAGAAGCTTAAATAGAGCCTAATAACAACTACATCAATTTAGCACTAGATGATGATGTTTGGTCTCAAGACACACATGATCTTATGTCTTTTGTGGAAAATTTCAATAGATTGAATGGCAAATACCCAGTTATTTGGAGAGTCATGAAGAAAATGAATGCTCCTTTGAAGCTTGTTTCCACCAGTCCTAGTGTAACAACAGAGATCTCTAGCCCTGTTGCAATAACCCTTTTACAGTTCCAGTTCTGAATCTAAAGATGTTGATGATATTAAGGGGTTAAGGTGCAACTCTAAAGGATGGAAAATATAACGGGACGACTCGTTAGTTCTATGATCTTGAGGCCCAAAGAAAGTTTAATGATGTTCGACAGATGAAGTTTCTCCAAAAAAAGGATCGTCACATGGATACTTATGCCAAGGCTAATTCAATAGAGTTTCTTATTATAAGATCTTTACTTGAGGTTCTTTCATTTCCAACTTAGTATAATGAAAGCTTAGTTAAAGAATTATATGCTAACTTGAGGGTAGCGGTGAGTAATTCTTTTTCACCCTTTCACCATAAGGTATATGTTAGAGGACATATCTACCACTTTTTGGAAAAAATGATAGATATGGCATTGGGATGTGAGGTCAACAATAGTGGTCCTAGATATCATGTTTCCTTTAGAACCGAGAGCAATATGCCTACCTAAATCAAAACTATCATGGAAAGAGTAGTAAGATCATGGAAAAAGAAGGAGAGAAAAAAATAAAGGATTTGATTGACACGTAATTTTTGTTGTTTACTCACTTGACCTACAATGTCCTACCAATCAAGCACGGAAGTATTTTGTTAGAGATATGTGCATTATACTTTATGCCATAGGATATGGATGCCATGTGATTTGAGGGACATCATTTTTAAGGTTTTATGAATAGAGTAAAGCCTAGGTTTTAATTTGAGTATCTTTGCTTTCCTTACTTGATAACCGATCTACTTATCTATCAAAATGTTAAGATGGATAGACAAGATCACTAGATATTTGCGTGAGATTGATCTCTTCAAAAGTAACGAAGGACAACTCCACCCATTTTAATGGTCTGCCTATGAATGAATAATTAGCAAAAACACCTCCATAATTAGTGCAATAAGGTATTTCTCTTAGTGCAACCCATGACAATGAGGTTGGTCCTTTAAAGTTTGAAAGCAAAAAAAAGAAGGCCAAGACAAGTGCTGCCACTGCCTCTAAAATAGTCGGACTTAGCCTTGCTGGAGACAATCCTATCAATCCTAAAGAAGCACAAGAAGGAGAATTACTTGAGGCCATTCAAGCATTACAGTAAAGGTCTATAATGTCTCCCTTTTATTTTAATTTTTCATTACGATCTCTTAAAGGGGGAGAGATATTTGACTGAGAGGGAGTAGTGGAGAGTGGAGTATAACTGTTAGAGTTTATTCTAGTTCTTTTAGGCATTTCGTTACTTTGGTTCTGGTTTTTGACTATCCGTGGATTTGTAATAATTTTTGATGATCAACTCTGATTATGACTTCATTAAATGTTTAACGAAGTCAATTGCAACAACCCCCTGTTACAATAAAAATTAGAAGCTGGAGATGTAGAATTGGTGATTGTGATAAGGGACGATCAACAATATTGATATTTTTTCTTTCATATATTCATTTTACTCTATGGATGACTGTAATTGATTTATATTTATTATGGTTTGTGTTGTATTAGATGGTGTTTTGGATATATCTTTCGCTATTATATTTATTAAGTGATTTTGTTTTTAACCATATCTGCTCCATCAGTGCTTTGCTATGGTTGTGACAACATGATGACAAATAAGGAGATTGTTAATGTTAATAACCTTAATGTCATTATTTGTTTGATTGTCATTAGTTGTTTTAAGTAAATGACTTACAAATGATATGTTATCGAGAGACTTGTGTAAAGTCCATAGGAGGCCTGATGGAGATGAAAGGAGGAGCTCGGTGAGGGATTCATGTGAAGAATCATGTATCAATTGTTGTTTACTTAATGGAGTTTAGGTCTAGGAGTTGCCCCACATATGTAGGTCATGGACTGAACAGCGTAAACTTGTTCTTTATGTCTTGTTTGATTTGCTTAATGTTTATATTGTCAAAGCACTTGCATTGTTACTTGTTTTCTAGTTACAACAACCAACATTCTTGTTGTAATATCATTTGCTTATTTCAGATTCCTTCGTAATCTTTCTTTTTTTTTTCATTTCTTCATATATTACATTTATCACCTAAAACAACAAAAACATGAGAAAACATCGTGTAATATAGTTTTTTCATATAAAATCATCATAATATATACTATAAAGCTTGTCTAATTGTTGACTTATAATCCCTTGACACATATCGAGTGTGTACAATGAGCTTCCTACCTTTATTATACTTACAAATTTTGTAACTGTGATAAGTAGAATTATCTCGACAGGGATTTTGCAAATTTCTTAAGAAGAGTATTTAATTAACTTTTTATTTTAATTTAATTTAATAAAAACTAAAATTAAAATTAATAATTTTAAAATATAGATATCAAATAAACTAACTACAGTAACTTAATTAACATAATTCAAGATCACTATATTCAAAGCAATTAAATTCAATGGAAATCAATATAAAATAAACATTTAATAAACCTCCTAAACAGTGAAACATCAATCTATTTTGCATCCAAACATGTTAATTCAATCATATAGTCATGAAAATACTTTATAAAGTTTCCTAGATCATTAAACTCTAATCATTGGTAAGTAGACAATCCTTAGCGAGCCATTTGTTTTCCTTATACCAGTGGAAAGGCTGCCTTTTAATTTTACTAGGCTAACATGTTGAATACACAAAGAAATTAACTTCACACGATAAAATTGCATTAAGCTTTTTCAAAACTTAGAAGTATAAAATCTAAAACATTGAAAAAGCCACTTAAATATTAGACTTAGATCTCAAATTCTCTTAGAACATTTAAACAATAATATACCTTTCAAATAATCCTAGTTACTACTTTAAACTAGATAATGAATCGAAACATCACAATACACATTGGCTAGTATGCACGTAGCACTTAGATTCATGATTACGATCCGTAAATAACAACCTATAAAATCAATGAATTAAAGGATAAGATTTGCTTAAAGCATCGAGCACAAACCATCTCATCATAACTACATTGCAAAGTGAATCTAGTTCATGCTCGGAGTTTGTTAAGATTAATAAATTACTCACTCATGATAGTAAATAATACTATAAAAGAATAATTAGAAGACATAATAAAAGTATCTTATTGAACCTTCCAATCCTCTACGAAAGCAAATGAAATAATAAAATGGCCTCCAAACTAAAGTAAAAGTGTTAAAACTATTGAAGGGCTCCTAATTTCGTTGTCTATTGTTCATATAAATAGTATATTAGGTAATACATATCTCAAACCAACGTAAAATTCTAAATGTAATCTGAAATCCATGAAATTGACACTAGCAACTCCTTTTCCATTCTTGTTTTAAGAGGAATTGTTGGGAAAATCATTCAAAAATAGCATCATTGTTCCATCGATCTGAGTAGTGATTCTTAGTTTAACTATATAATCGATCAGGAATCGTTGGCTGTGAAATCCAATTCTTCCTCGATTTTGTTCGTGAATCGTTGTGCAATCTTTTTATTCAGTCAAATCATTCATTTAGTTCCCTTGTTTGCTCATTTCTTTAATTGTTCCACCTACTACCTGATATAACAAAAATAAGAAAAAAACCCATGTAATATATTCTTTTACATCTAAAAGCATTCTAAAATGTAATACAAAACATGTCTAACTACTAATTTACTAAATACCCCTCAATTCAGCCCTTTGCCTTCCTAAGCGAAGGAATATTGGTAATCATTTTTTTTTTCTTACTTCATTCTGATTTTACAAGTATATACTATTATTCTTAACAGAAGTGATCATTAAATAAAAACATATTACCTTCATATAAAAAAAATCATGATAGAATAGAAAGAATTAATGAACAACTCTTTACATGACAACTCAACCTTATAGTTATGCAATACACCTCAGAATTTAAAGTTAAATTAATCTCCAATGTGAAGCCACTATATAGGTTTTCTAATATCCACTGACAAACATCAAGCTTTCGATAACTAATATAGAATCTCATGATAAAAAATTCAGTAGTTCAATCTCATTTCATTCAATATTTAAAATATCACCACAATTAAAATTTAATCACCATTAATAATCTTTTCATATTCATTTGGTGGAATAAAAAGATACTTCACTTAACTTACCTTTAAGCACTTAAGCTAAATATTTTATTTAGAATGTTTTTCATAAACATCTTTTTTATTTTTTATATCCTTTTTTCTTATATATATATATATATATATATATATATATATATATATATATATATATATATTCCTACGGTTCCATACTTCATTTCCTTTACAATCCATTTTTCTTTTTTTATAGGAAGTCTTCCTCAATTTTTTCAACCACTAAATTCTCTAGTCCATTTTCTTTGGAATTTGTGGGTCTCTCTATTATTTCTTTCAAACCTCTTGTTAGCTCTTCTCAATTTCATTATAGTCATGGAAGTATTCTTTCCAACTAAGTGAAGATTATTAACTATATTCCTATTTTTTCCTTCAATTGTGGCAAAAGCTTTTTTCAATATATATATATATTATACTTGATCAATAATCTTTGTATAAGAAAATTCTTAAATTATGTCTTTTTTATTGTGCCCTATTATTTCGACATTCTACCAATAGTAATGTCTAACACAATGCAATCAATCCCCTTTAAGCTCCTTTAGTGTATACACAATCTAGGTTCACTCAAATAGGGTATAACAATGTCATTCTGTCATATAATTTCTATTTTCTTGGGTAATATATATCTCTAGTCATTAACTCTTCTTTAAGACATGGAATAGTGACGTGTCGAAGTTCTTATGTCATTATCGAGCATATCTTGATTCTTTGAAATCTATTTCTCATTTTGCCTTAAAGCTGAAAACTAGGAATTGATAAATCCTTTTCTTTTAACTTTTGTTGGAGATGTAGAACTGCCCTTTGCCCCTGGAACATTTACTTGTGCAATTATACTTATTTTTTTGTCTTGCATCTTCCTATATATCGTTATGGATTCTCTGACTAGTAGTTATGTCTTAAATCCCAAACCTTCTTAATTTGTTAAGCTCCCTTTCACCTTCTAAATTGTTATACCTTTCGAATACTCACATTCTCTTAACTGTAGCATCGATGACGATCCTCTTGGGTAGCACATGGAATTCAGTCTCATAGAAACCAACCTTGGCTTTCACACATAGTTGAATAATTCAAGTATGAAATGGTAGACCATAACTCTTCATAGTCTTCATAGCCTGTCTGATCGCATCGTGGATCATATACCTAATATCGATATACCTACTCTTCTCAACAAAATGGTAAAGTTAAGCGACTCTATCGTTTTTCACCTTAAAATGTTGCGTAGTGGGGTATAGGCAGGCATCTATGATATACCTCCAACATTTAGTGATTTTTTATAAAATTTGTGGTTTTTACGCGCTTTGGGTAGCCATCTATATTATGGCGTCCCCAATTTTCAGACCGCTTTAGGACCCGCCATGTCGGATTCCACGTCACCAAGCCCTGCCGCATTATGGCCCGCTTATACTTGACGCCTCGCGACCTAACTGGATGCTTAAACTTTTCCATTTAACCCTAACTTAGCTAATTAATGTCCATACAAATTTTAATGATTTCATTAGCTAGTTAATCGATTTATCAAGTTATAATGAATTTTTTTCCGTGGAAGTCTTAAACAAGTAAATTATAAAACATTTAATAATCATAAGTAGTGGAAAACCTGACAATAGATACCATGTCTATATAGAGGCGAGATAAGTATAACAACGGTTCCATATACATGTAATCAATGTTCTACAGTTCCCAAGACGAAAAAAATTTTAAATACATACTAACTGTAGCCACACACGAGTTGACGCCACAATCTCAGAGTTAGTCGCCCAGTACTTCCTTGCCGTTGCCCTTGCTCGTCAAAGGATCAAACTCGGTCACACAAGAAATACAATGACTAGTCTAGTGAGTAAAATCCCAAGAGAATCCCACATAATATTTATGAAATAAAACTGATAATTTATGAGACATGCGAATATATCACCTCACAGCAGTACGTCATATTCCGATGAATGAAGGCGCACACAGCAAGCAAAATCAGAAGTATGAAATAAATAAATAGCATATACAAGTAAAACATGATTGAATATAAAATAAGATTAAATAAACAAACATATAATCATGAGAAAACTCTAACCGAAACCAGCAAGTAATCGATAAAATCGAATAAGAACCACGTATATACTTACAAGCTTATAGTGGCTAAATCTCGACTTTAGTAAACGACACGGTCCCTTCCTAACGCTGTTACACATCGGCACCACCATAATCCCTCCCGACGGTCACAAGTATATCCTACTAGCGTTGACATGAGCACTATCACAAGCAACCCGTGCAAGCAATTTAGCTACAACCGAAATAAACGTAAATCAAAATAAGAGTAGAAAAGCGCATGTGTGCCCACCAGCAGTCACACATGTAATCCGATAACGATTAAACCAACTATGAATTCTATGAAAGATTGCAATGGGTTTACGCACCTCAAATACACGGTTCAAAACAATGCTCGTGAAGCTCCTAAACTGACCTCGACCTCGTTCCCGACACCCGCCTATCGACTCCTAGCTTCCTGGTGTCGATTTGATAAATTTTTGGTGTTTAGATATCAGTTATATTGCATAGCTAAAATAAAATTATAATCACGATTCTTGTGTTTTCAAACTTCCCGTGTGTTTTCAAAATTCCCGTGAGTACAGACGTCCTTTTGGGTACAGATGTCCTCATGAGCACAGACATCGCCGCGAGTACAGATTTCTCTATGAGTACAGACATCGTTGTGGGTACAGACACTCATGTGGGTACATACATACCTATAGGTATAGACTTCCCTATGGGTATAGACATCTCTGTGGGTACAAACACTGTTCATTATCTTCTCTAACAGCCCAATATGCATGAAAAAAATCGTAATCCAAAAATCAAATCTCAATCTTAATCATTAAATTCTTGCTTACCATGAGCCTATTTGACCTCGATTACTTCCAATCAACCCAAGACAACAATAATGACCATCTATATTGATAGAATTAATGGTTTTTAAAATGCATTTTAATGAAATGGGAATTGATGAAAGACATGAAATTTATGCCTTGTGAACGTCTTTGCTAGCTTGAATCCTTAGCTTGAACTCACCATCGAGTTGGTACAAATCCTCCAAGTTCTTAAAATTTCAGCCACCAAACCCTCTATTTCTTCTCTTCAACAACTTTTTTCTTCTCTAAGATTCGTAAATGAAAATGGTTTCATTTTCATGTGTTGATCTTATATATTAAGGAGTGTTTCATTTCTAGCCATTGATCTCCATGTTTTTACGTATCTGGGAGTTCTTCTAATGGTCCACACCTTGCCACTTACCCCACTAACTCCCTCTAGCTGAATCCAAGTGACATGATTAACTATTCACATGATTCCAAAATGTGTCAATACATATCTCTAGGAAAGTCCGATGAATCCAATTTATTAATTAAACTATAGGCTTTTATTTATTTGATTTAATTACATTAGCTTAGGCCTATTATAATGCATATGGTTAGTGTTTTTATTCACCGGATTGACAAATTTTGTGAGTCATACTAACCTTCGACTACCCGACACTCGATGCCTTGTGTCTTGGCATGCATTTCAAGGTACTTCATAGCTTATTGTTTTAATTTAATCAACTTACCTATGGTTACATTTCCTTTTATAATTGACTTACTAGTCGTCTTAACATTAATTATTCAAGTTTCCTAGTGTACCCGTAGTTCGCCTACCCGATTCCCCCATTAACACATTTTTCAAGGCATACAACCTTCACACCAACTCGCCTGACAGCAACATACACACATGCGATGCAATACACTACTAATAATTTTAAACACCACATACACAACCACCATTCACAAATAATAGATTCCCTCATTTCTCGCGTTCGAGTCAATTGAGTTATCCACATAGTGCCCGAATTACGACCGTTAATCCTCAAGATTAATGCTAATCCTAGTTTAGTTAAATTGGGTAGTTACAATTCTTCCAAACTAGGAGAATTTTGTTCCAAAAATTTAGATCTCAAGTAAATTCTTGTGTATATAACCTATCTCCGTGTGACTAAACCCCACACCTTGATAGTTCCTTTGTATAGTCCCTTGAACACCCCACTACTCCCATCGCAGGGAACATAGTGTTACCCTGAGACATAGGCGCATGTTGTCATGGTGGTCAAAATCAGTTACTCTCTTTCCAACATCTCCGCAACCTATTCTCAGTTCGATTTCCGTGTTCAAGTTTCCATAACCTAGTTACCTTACACCAGTAACTGTAAACCTCTCGTATGATGTATCCTAACATAATAGTCTTAAGCAATGAAACATACCATGACAATCCCATCCCATGCCATGCCATAACCTACCTTAGTTCACCTTGACAATCCCATGCCATGCCAGGACCTACTCTTACTTACCATGACAATCTCATGCCATGCTACGACCTAAGACAATCCCACGCCACCAAACAATAATCTAACATGATACTTCAATAATTTACTACCGTACGATCATGCATGCATAAACCTAAACGCAATTATTATGAATTTAAAATAACATACCCTGAACTCGCTACTGGGACGTCTCCTGGCCTGGCTAAGTCACCACATGCACTGGCGCTCGAGTGCACCGGTGTCGCTACCATATATGTTACCCATCTCTGCAGACACTCCCTCATGTCCACATCGAAAACGCCTACCCAAACATCTTAGTCCTACTCAAACACTATTTAATCTTTTGTTCTGACCTTGAGCCTATGAACCGTATTCTCAATCTCTCTAATCTTAAGTATGTCCTTGCTATGGCACTTGAAATATTATACCATCCAAACTTTATCTAACTAAACGCAGTCTCTACCGCCTCAACTATACAGTCTATCCTCAATGTTGAAATGCTCTATTTGTCCCTTTAGCTTAATGCATTTATCTTACTGTCTATCGACTACTGTAAATGTATGCAAATCAATTCTGGCAATCACTAATATTTCTTTCCCCAACCTCAGCTGAACCTTTTGCCGAAAATGTACTTTTCATAAAAAAACTTATCTGCACTATGCTCCTCTGTACCTCTCCTTTCAGTTCTCATACTCCAATCAATCGGCACCACTTTATTGAAGGTGTGCTAACTGCACATACCAAAATACACTTGTATGTCAAAACCCTCTTGATTATACTTGGTGTGTAACCTGAAAACAACTCTGCCTTGGCGTAATGTACCTCATCGCACATGTCATCCAAACACCTAGCGAGGTCTGATTGTCTCTCCATCTTGATCGAATGACACATGTCCGATAATCTTTCACATACGTGTATATAATATATACAATCAAAACATAACATGCATATAATCCCTATCACTACCCGACTCATACTTGCTTCATAACTAAAGTTCTAAGGCAATAAATCAGGTTTCCACATCTAAGTTTATTTGTTAAAGTTTTATTCTCTTTTATTTAAACTACTCCCAAGGCTTCCTCGAACCTTGCTGTGATACTAAACAATGACATTAGTATTAGGTTAAGGACAAAAACGCTTCCTCCTATAGGCTCGACCTCGCCTTGATACTAAACTGTGACGTTGGAATCAGGTAAAGTACAACTACGCTTCCTCCCACGGGCTCGACCTAGCTCTAATACCAAGCTGTAACATCCTTAATTCTTGGGCTGCCTGTCGCATTCCACGTCACCAAACCTTACCCCATCATGGCCCCCTTATCCTTGATGCCCCGAAACCTAAATGGTCGCTTACACTCTTTCCATTTAACCCTAATTTAGCTAATTAATCTCCATATAAATATTAATGATTTATTAGCTAGTTAATCAATTTATCAAGTTAGAATCAAATTTTACACTTGAAGTCTTAAATGAGCAAATTATGCAACATTTAACAATCCTAAGTAGTGGAAAACTACTAAAGCTACCATTTATATATCAAGGCGAGATAAGTATAAAAAAGTTCCATATACATGTAATCAGTTTTCTACAGTCTTCAAAACGCGACAAAAATATTAATACGTACATACTATTGTTACACACGAGCTGGCTCCACAATCTCAATGGTAGTCACCCAGTACCTCCATGCCCTTGCCCTTGCTCGACGAAGGATCTGCACTCGGTCACCTAACAAATATAGTGACGAGTCTACTTATTAAAACCCCAAGAGAAGTCCATACAATATTCATGAAATAAAAATGATAGTCTAACAAATATGCGAATATAACACCTGGCAATAGTATGTCATATTCCCATGAATATAAGCATCACACGACAAGCAAAATTAGTAGTGTGAAATAAATAAACAGCATATACAAATTAAACGTGCTCATAAATAAAACGAGATTAAATAAAAAACCATATAATCACGAGAAAACCTTGACCCAAACCAGTTATTAATCGATAAAATAGAATAAGAACCATGTATATACTTACAAGCTTTCAGTGACTAAATCCCATCTACAGTAAATGTTGGGGTATGTGCCCTAGGTCAATCCATTAACTGTCTTTATGAATACTTTTAGTTAATAAAATAGAGGATTTTATTTGTTGTTTATTATAATTAATTTGCATGTTTACATTATAATAAGATCCATGGGTATTTACAGAAATATCCTAAATGTCCCCAGTCGATCATTATAATGGGAACTATAATGAATTAAGACTAGTGTGAGTCTTGATTGATGATCATATGATGATTATACGTATAGGGATACGAATCAAGATCACGAGTACTTGTTAGGGAACAAAGTACTGGACCGACCCGCTATGAGAACATCACATGGATTAAGTCATAGTCGTTTCTCGTGATAGGTATATTTTTTAGTCATCTGACTTGAGATTACCACACTTCAACATTAGGAACATAGTGATTTGACACTATCAAACGTTGTCTTTAATCGGATGATTATAAAGGTTATGATTGGTTACTGTGTGAGCAATGTGATGAAGTTGTGTAATCGAGATAGACTTTATCCCTCTCATATAAAGAGAGATATCTAGTGGATCCCTCGATGTGTTAGACTATTAAAATGCCTAGTCTAAGTGAATCGATATTGATCAATTTCACTTGGATGTTTTTAGTTTACCTAGAGATCGAGACTAGTACGATTGAACATGTTGGATGACAATTCCGTGCCTTATGTTTGATCAAAAGGATATCGTGTGACAAAAGGATGTTATATACGCTATTGATTAGGTTGTATCGATTTGATATTCGTACAACTTGGGTAGTCATAATGTCTTGCTAGAGGCCGCTTATGACTTGTATACCAAAATGTGTTTTGGTACACTGCCAACGTTGTATGAGCCTATTGGGTCGCACACTAAGAATGGTTTTGCGAGATTTTAAGATGGTTTAGAAAAATGAATTTTATATGATAAGATTCATGACAGAAACGTCATTGTGGTGTATTACACTTATACTTCTTTAAGTAGGGGTATATGTGTAATTTACTTAACCGTCTATATACAAGGGTTGTATAAATAGACGCTTTAAGTTAGAATACAAGTATAAAAAGATTAAAAGGCCGAAACTTTATTTTCATTTAAGAAACGACTTAGGGTTTTTGGTATGCTCTGGATCGTTTTGGAGAGAAACAAAAAGATTTGGTATTCTCTCAAAGCTAGCACTTCGAATCTAGGCCGCCGTTCGTGTGTGGATTACTGGTAGAAGGCGTTCGTCATTGGCAGCGCCTTAGAGATCGATCGACCTTCAGAAAGGTATATTGCGACTGAGGTATGATTAAGTTTTTCATGGTTTAAACGTTTTAATGGAATTAGATTCGGATCCTGTTGGGGTTTTTGTCAAAATTGTTTTGTAATTTTCGCTGCGTATAAACCCCAAAACCCAGTAGTAAATGGCATGGTCCCTTCCCGACGCTGTTTCACATCAGGACTACCATAATCCTTCCAGAAAGTGGCAAGTATATACTACTACCAATGATATGAACATTATCACAAGTAACACGTGCAAACAATTTACCTACAACAAAAATAAACGCAAACTGAAATAAAAGTAGAAAACCCCATGTGTGCCCTCCAGCAGTCACACATGTAATCTGATATCGATAAAACAAACCACGAATTTTGTGAGGGATTTCGATAGGTTTACATACCTCAAATATGCGCTTCAAAACCTTGCTCGTGAAGCTCCTAAACTGACCCCGACTTCATTCCCAAAACTTGCCTATCAACTCCTAGGTTCATGGTGTCGATTTGATAAATTTTCGGTGTTTAGATATTTGTTTTATCGCATAACTGAAATAAAATTACAATCGGAACTCTTGTGGTTTCAAACGTCCCCGTGAGTACAGACGTCCTTTTGGGCACAGATGTCACTATGAACAAAAACATCGCGATAAGTACAAATGTCTTTGTGAGTACAGACATCCCTGTGGGTACTTAAAATAAAGACACTTAGTGGGTACAGACGTCCATGTGGGTATAAACATCTCTATGGGTATAAACATTGTTCATTATCTACTCCAACAGCCTAATATGCATAAAAAATACTATAATCTAAACATCTAATCTCGATCGGAATCATGAAATTTTGGCTTACCAAGAGCCTATTTGACTTTAATTACTTTCAATCAACCCAAGAAAACTATAATGACCATTTATATTGATAGAATATAGGGTTTTTAACATGTATTTGATTAAACGGGACTTGAAGAAAGACATGAAATTTATAACTTGTGAATGTCTTTACTAGCTTCAATCCTTAGCTTGAACTCACCATCAATTTGGTTCAAATCCTCCAAGATCTTAAAATTTCAGCCACCAAACCCTCAATTTCTTGTCTTCAACAACTTTCTTCTTCTCTAAGATTTGTAAATAAAAATGGTTTCATTTCCATGTATTGATCATATATATTAAGGAATGTTTAATTTCTAGCCATTGAACTCCATGTTTTTACATATCACAACGTTCTTCTAATGGTCCACAACTTGCCACTTATCGCACTAACTCCCACTAGCTGAATCCAAGTGACACTGAATGGCTACTCACATGGTTCCTAGATGTGTCATTACATTTCTCAAAGAAAATCCTATGATTCCAATTTATTAACCAAACTATAAGCCTTGGTTTATTTGATTTAATTACATTAGCTTAATATCATTATAATACATATGGTTAGCATTTTTATTCATCGAATTGGCAAATTCTGTGATCCAACTAACCCTTGACTACACTGCACTCAATGCCTCGTGTCTAGGCATGCATTTCAAGGTACTCCAAAACCTATTGTTTAAATTTAATCAACTTATCTTATGGATACATTACCATTTTTAATTGATTAACTAGTCATCCTAATGCTACTTAGTTAAGTTTCCTAGTGTACCCGTAGTTCGCACACCCGATATCCACGTTAACACGCCTTTCGGAGCCTACACTTGTCACACCAACTCGCCTGATAGCAACATACACACATGCGGTGCAATACACTGCTAATGATTTTAAACACCACATATAAATAACCACCATTCACAAATAATATATTCCCTCGGTGCTCGTGTTCGAGTCAATCGAGTTATCCATATAGTGCCTGAATTACGATCGTTAATCCTCAAGATTAATGTTAATCCTAGTTTAGTTAAATTGGGCAGTTACGATTCTTCCAAACTAGGAGAATTTCATTCCCAGAATTCACATCTCAAGGAAATTTTTGAGCATCTAACCTATCTCTGTTTGACTAAACCTCACGCCTTGATAGTTCCTTTCAACAGTTCCTTGAACACCCCACTACTCCTATCACAGGGAACGTATTGTTACCCTAAGACATAAGGGCATGTTATCAAGGTGGTCAGAATCAGTTACTCTCTTTCCAACATCACCGCAACCTATTCCTAGTTCGATTTCCATGTCCAAGTTTCCCCAACCCAGTTACCTAACACTTGTAACTGTAAACCTCTCCTATCATGTATCCTAACATAATAGTCTTAAATAACGTAACATACCATAACAATCCCATGCCATGCCATAACCTACCTTAGTTCCCTATGACAATCCCATGCCATTCCATGACCTACTCTTACTCGCCATGACAATCCCATGCCACAAAATAATAATATAACATGATACATTTATAATTTACTACCCCATGACCATGCATGCATAAATTTAAACTAAAATTATTAAGAATTTAAAATCACATGCCCTAAACCCACTGCCAGGACGTCTCCCGGCCTGGCTAAGTCACCACATGCACCAGCTCTTGAGTGCACTGGTATCACTACCATACATGTTACTGATCTCTACAAACACTCCTTCTATTCCACATCGGAAACACTTACTCCTACGTCTTGGTCCTACCAAACCACTACCTAATCATTTATTCTGACCTTAAGCATGTGATCCATGTTCTAAATCTTTCTGATCTTTAGTCTGTCCTTGTTATAGCGCTTGAAATATTGTTACTATGTTAACTTTACCTATTTTAACATAGGCTCTACCACCTCGACCATACTTTCTATCCTCTATGCCGAACTATTCTCTCTGTCTCTTTGGCCTAATGTTTTTCTCCTACTGTCTATTGACAACTGTAAATGTGTGAAAATCAGTTTTGCCAATCACTAATATGTCTTTCCCTAGCCTCAACTGAATCTGTTATTGAAAATGTACTTGTCATAAAAGACTTTTCTGCGCCATGCACCTTTATACCTCTCCCTTCAGTCCTCGTACTCCATTCAATCGGCACCACTTTGTTGAAGGTGTGTGTCACTGCGCAAACCAAAATACACTTGTATGTCGAATTCTACTTGAACATACTTAGTGCGTAATCCAAAAACAACTCTGTTTCGGCGTAAGGTGCCACATCTCACATACCATCCAAACGTCTGGCAAGGTCCGATTGTCACTCCATCTTGATCAAATGACACTTGTCTGATCATCTTCTGTATACGTGTATATAATATATACAATAAAAAAACATAACATGCACATAATCCCTATTACTGCCCTACTCATACTCGCTTCACAACTAATGTTCTAAGGTAGTAACATCAGGTTTCCACATCTAAGTTTATTTGTAGAAGTTTTATTCTCTTCTATTTAAACTACTCCCAAGGCTTCCTCGAACCTCACTCTGATACTAAAATATGACTTTGGTATCGGTTTAAGGATAGCTACGCTTCCGCTCATAGCCTCGACCTTGCTCTAATACCAAATTATGATGTCCCTAATTTTTGGGCTGCTTTGGGACCCGCCATGACACATTCCTTGTAACCAAGCCCTTCCATGTCATGGCCCGCTTATCCTTGACTTCCCGAGACCTAACTGGTTGCTTGCACTTTCCCATTTAACCCTAACTTAACTAATTAATCTCCATCTAAATGTTAAGGACTTTATTAGCCATTTAATAGATTTATCAAGTTATAATTAATTTTTTTTAGCGAAAGTCTTAAATGAGTAAATTATGCAATATTTAATAGTCTTAGGTAGTGGAAAACTTGGCAAAAGATACCATTTATATATCAAAGCGAGATGAAAATAAAAGAAAGTTCCATATACGTGTAATTTGTTTTTTATAGTCCCTAAAACCCGACAAAAATATAAATGCGTGCATACTATTTTCATACATAAGTTGGCTCCACAATCTCAAAGGTAGCTGCCCAGTACCTCCCCGCCCTTGCCCTTGCTAGTCGAAGGATCTGCATTTGGTCACCAAACAAATACAGTGACGAGTCTAGCGAGTAAAATACCAAGGAAAGCCCATGCAATATTCATGAAATAAAACTGATAATCTACGAGACATACGAATGTAACACCTAGCAATAATACGTCATATTTCCATGAATGTAGGCAGCATACAACAAGAATATTTAGTAGCGTGAAATAAATAAATAACATATACCAATTAAACGTGCTCGAAAAAAAAAAAAAGATTAAATAAAGAACCATATAATCACGATAAAACTTTGGCCCAAACTAGCCGGTAATCGATAAAATCGAATAAGAACCATGTATATACTTACAAGCTTATAGTGACTAAATCAAAAACTTCAATAAACGACATGGTCCCTTCGTGATGTTGTTACATATAAGGACCACCCTAATCCCTCCCGACGGTTGCAAGTATATCTTACTACCGTCGACATGAGTATTATCGCAAGTATATCCTACTACAAGTAAAGTTGGCAGCATGTGATTGGACGTGTGTTGATGTGGCATTGGTTAATTGGTGGAGTGATGTTTTGTAGTGTGTTTGCATGGCCCCATGCAAAGGCGGCAAAGTAATGATCCTACAAGGCAATGTGTAAGATAGTTAATGTGTATCCTCGAAGAAGTCCATCAGATCTACTGCTAGACATGCATTGCACAGAAAACGTACTAGATGAGCAGCAGCCTAGTGAAGCAGCGAGAGACACACTTGAGATTCATCCTCTTCAAAGCCTTTCATCTGCTTTGAGATTCGCATGCTAGATCATATCATATGAGCTTCAAAGAAACTTTCACCTTACCTCGAGATGTGCGACTATAAAGACTTCCTGATCTTTGCATGATTCATTCAATGCATTTTCTCTCCATCTGCATCTTACCATGATATGCATGTTGCACAAGTTCCCACAACTTTGCATGACTCTTTGGTTCGTTCTTCTCCATTCAGACTTGCCACGTGTCTATCTCATATTCGCCTACCACGTTCCATAGCAATGTTTAAACCAATCATAGCTTGCCACATCAGCAAACTAAAGCCATTTAGCCAATTAACGACTAACACATGGCTAATACTCCAAAAATAAATTAACCATAACCATTAGATCTTCCTAGGGGTTGAGACACCAAATAACCTACTTATTTCATTTTCTCTCTTTTCTAAAGACCAAATGAAAGGGATTTTTATATATAGAGAACTTAGAGTTTTAATTGAATTCTTCTTTTCTTCTCCCGATCTCTTTCTCTCTTTTCTTTTAGTTTTCCTATTTTCTTCCAAACAATGTCCAGCTAAGCGCTTTATTCTCAGGTCGTAAGCAAAACAAGTCTAGATTGGTGGTTTATAGCATGTTATATGAGATTTTTTTTTTTACAATTTAATTTATTTTAATTTCTCCAATTTTTCTTGTTAATATTTAAATGATTATGTTGCAAACTTAATGTATGTATGTGCCCAATCTATGCTTTTAGATGGAAGTCCTATAGTTAATTGGGACAATCGTATCTATAATTGACCGATTAGATTGATAAAAATGACTAATCTTAAGTGAGTCTCTCAAGATTAGTATTCGTATGGACCTTTATGTGTTTAATGCATTAAACCTAATTAGCGGATGACTAAGGCTACATGTTGATTAGGGAAGTAATTAGCAGTAGATGTCCTAGCTGTCGAGACAAGGGGATTTATGGTATTCTAGTAGATGTCAATTTCCTATCGCTAATCTAAAGGGAATTGAATTAATAATTTTTTAGGAAAGAACGAAGACCCTGATAGGCTATTGAACTTTGATTTAGATTTGTGGAACCGTAGACCTAGGTATTTTCTCGTATTGACTTTGCTTTTGCAAACTTTAATTTCTAGTACTTTTAATTAATTGTTTTCTTCAAATCTATAACACCCCCAAATCTCCATTTTTCTTTAACTTAGAGTAAAACTTAGGTCATGTGGATTTGACCCTGTATTCCCTACTACTACACCGAAGTGGGATTAGTAACTCAAGTACAGCTTATATTTGGCACAAAGAACATGTGAACACCTAATCTATTGTTGTAATTGAAACCATTTTTTCAAGACAATTAAATTAATTCCAAGAAATCAATTTTAAAAAACATTGAGAATTTTGCAAAAATCCTTCAAATCGAAAGTCTATTAAAGTTAAAAGCTAGAATTGATGTAATTACCCTCTTAACAGCGATTCTCTCGATATTTAAGCTTTTGAACTCCTCGAGATCGTTTGTCTAAGCACTAGGTCGAATTATATAAAACCCTAGTGTGGTTCAACATACCCAAAATCAAAATTGTTTTTAGAATAGGACTAGGTTGTAGTGGTTTTCATTTAAATACTATGGTATTGAGCTTAGGATGAATGAATGTAGGCAAGATATCGATATTTTTGTGAAAGGGTTCAACAATTTTGTATTGTGAAAGGGTTCAACAATTTTGTATTGTGAATGGGTTTTTGTTTGTGGTGATTTGAGGGTTTTAATTTAAAAAGTAAGAATCGTGCCCAGCGATTCCCTTATTAAGTAGAATCGTTGGAAAATCGCTAGGTCAATCAGTGGTAAGTAAGGTTAAGTGACCCAACAATCTGAGCAGCGATTCTTTTTCTAATGCAAATCTCTAAAGATTTGCTAGACTCTCATTTTCACTAAAATTTATGTGTACAGCTACTGATTTTGCAAGCAATTACCATTGTTATTCCAAATCGCTGAGAAATCTCTAAGCCTAATTAACTTTTTTGTAATTTATTCTATAATTAACTTATATATCATTAATAAAAACTTATGTTAAGGTAGAATTAACTGAAATTTTGAAAGTTTGAGTGGGATATGTAACTAGCTAAATAATTTAATTAATCAAATAAATAAATAAGCATATAAATAAGCAAGCAAGTACATAATGTAGTTTGCATAAAGATCATTTAAGCAAAAACAACTCAATCACTCTCCCCCTCAATTTCCTTGGAGTTTGAATTCCATAAATATGTCAAATAAAATAGTTGAAAAGTGAGAGAATAAACATAATATGCTAAACTAATTTAAATTCTCAATAAAATCAAATAGACATAGAATAAACATAGAATATGGGTCGCTATCATAGAGCGCTTTCATTTACTGTCGTTGGCTCGATTTAACCCTTCTAAGATTATGTTGGATACCTTAACCTAAACTTAGGAATATCCACTCTAGTGCCAAACTAAAAAATGAGTGCTTGACCATTAATCGTCAGAGTAATTATTTTGTTCAAAATATCCATAACAGTGTGTTTAGTTGCTAAGAACGGTAGTCCTTAAATTAAAGGAGGATCTTCATTGATAAAGTGTAGGATGGCCAAAAAAACCCATGGATACAATGTTCTTGTTGACTCGAATTTGTACATCCGTGGCTACTCCTATTGGTTGAATTGAAGTTCCATCCAGTAAAGATAATTATTAGAAGCAAGTATGTTCAGCTCCAATTGGCTATGTCGAAAGAAATATATTGGCATGAGTTTTTCATTATATATCGTATCACAATAAGCTCTGAAGTACCAAGCCAATTTTATTTTCATATCCGAATGTATACCTCTAGGATCATTAAGATTTACAGAGCTTAAATCCGCATTTTCTTTCTTTTATTGCACATGGATTTAGAAGCTTTCGGCTTGTTAATGCTTATTCCATTCTTGAGTAATCTTTGGTTTCTTAACCCTCCATTCTTGAGTTATTTTCTTTTCTTTTGAAGTGTCTTCAACTGGTTCTTTTTTTTGAATATATTTACCTATTTCCAATGCTACTGAATTAATTGCTTAAATTTTTGAATTAAGGTTATCATAATAGTTTAAGTCTAAAAATTCATTATTATCAATTTCATTATCAAATAATTCATCATATTATTCATAAGTATCATAATTATGTTCATTGTTAATTTTAAATCTAACAATTTTTTCTTCAAACCCGGTAGACATTATTCCTTCAAAAATATCTTACTTAGTTTTAGACGTCAAAAGAAAAAGTCTACCTAATAGTATAGGCAAAGGATTGGTTGATGTTGAATCTCCCATTCCTACAACAAAGAAGTCAACTGTATATACTAAGTTATGTACTTGTATTAAGATGCCTTCTAATAATCCATACGATTTAATAATTGTATTGTTTGTTAAAATAGGATTAATAGGCGTATTGGCTAGCTATCTTCTTTTCAATGATTCATAAGGTTTAACTGGCATACAACAACAACATAGCCTCAGTCCCAAATTAACTGGGGTCGGCTACATAATATTTATTAATGGTCTGATATAACTCATAGCAAACTTAATAGAAGAATTTCCTATTATGATGGATATGACAGACATTCATGGGTCTGAACATTTCTCAGGCATTCTATTTAAGGATGATATCTTTTGTCCCGAAACTTTATTAGATTATTCTTTATAGTTTGATAATTGCATAGTTGATTTTTTTAAAGGTTTATCGATTTCTTTTTTCTTAAATGATTTGGAAATGTCTTCTTCAAATTGTACCTCCCTATAATTTACTAATTATTGTGGAACGGTAGAATTAGAATTCATATCTTCAATCAATTCATAAGTATTGTTTACATTGTCTTGGTAAACTATTTCGAAATTTAGCAAAGATTTTTCATAGGATTTAACTTTGGCTAAATACCATAAGTTAGTCTTTCAGCAAAAAGTGTGTATTTTAATCGTTTAGCCATCCATTCCCTAATAGGAATGACATCCCATAATCTCTTCTTGTTCTTGTTCTTTTATTTTAGGTACTTTGATTTTCTATTTACCTCATTTTGCTATCTTTTTTTGCGTGTGTTTCCTTTTCGTTAACACAAAATAAACTGTTAAATTGTGCTTGATTATTAGTGTCTGTAGGTCGAGTAGACTCTTTTGTTTGATTACTTAACTTGTTCATTTGTTAAGTAATTTGATTTGATTGATTTTTCAGTTTGTTAATAGATGTATCTATTTTAATTTGATTTTGAGAAATTTATGTAAATTTTTGATAACTTTGGGTCATAAATTCATGTAGTATTTGTTCTAAATTTTATCGCATAGGCTTAATAGTTAGTTGAGGTTGTTGCATTGGCATAGATTGTGCAGGTGCTCTAAATCTATAAGTAGTATAATTTTGATTTTGTGGACCATAGCTAATATTTGAATTTGATTTTCCAGTGTAATAATTGTTGTTGTTATAAAGATTTCCAAGAGGACCAGAATATTGGTTAATAATCGCGTTGACTTCATTATTATTTACTTGAAAAGTTAGACACGCATTTGTAGGATGTGTAACTTCATTACAAAATCAACATGGTTTAACTTTAGTTGATCTATCTTTTATTAGCAGTTTAACCATGCTGGATAATTCATCAACTATTTCGTCAAATTTATTACTTATTTTATTTTTAACTTCATAAACTTTCTTTCTTGAGGTATCATTCTTTCACCATATTATTTAGATTGTTTAGCCATCTTATTAATATCTTATTTTGCTAGAGTTGGTGTAACATCGAATTATGATCCACCACATACGGTATCTAATAGTCTTTGCTCAAAATGATTTATTCTTTCATATAAGTATTCTATTGAAGATTTGGGACTGAGGCTATGTCGTTGTTGTTGTTGTTGTTGTTGTTGTTGTTGTTGTTGTTGTTGTTGTTGTTGTTGTTGTTGTTGTTGTTGTATAAGTATTCTATTAAAGCTCTTTAGGTGTATCCATATTTTGGAAAAGATGAAATTTATTTTTGAAAGCTATGCCAAAATTCGTTAAAGTTTTCATCATCTTTCATTTTGATTTTTCTTCTATAAGTACTTATTTTTCTTGCAAGCATATATTGATCTAAGAAAGCTTCTAAAATTTTAGCTCATGTGGTAATCAAATCTTGAGGAAGATAAAACTACTTATCTTGTGTTTGATCTTTCAATGCAAAAGGAAAAGCTTTAAGTTTTACTTGTTCTAACCTTCGGTCTTTAGGTTTAATCTCATTGACTTTGTATTGGTATTCCCTTATTAATTTTGCAGGTCTTCATTATCCTTACCTTAGAACTTAGGTAGAGCACTAATGAATCGAAATCTAAGTTCAAATTCATCAAATTCCTAAAGATTGGCAATTCACATTAGTTTATAAGCAGTGATATTTTTACTAATATTATGAATATCATTATTATACTTTTAATATTTTGCACTAGTGGAAAGTGGGAATCATCTCCATATGGATTTATCAAACTTCTCTATGAAAAAGGACTTTTAATAATTTTCAATAATTTTACTTTAATTTATTTAAAATAGAAATTCAACTCACTAATTCAATCTACAATATAATAATAATAATTGACTAAGCTGGTTATACTAACTTAACTAATACAATTGAAATTCCCTATCATTCAAATCAATTATATTCAATAATAAAGAAATATCTAAATAAACATCTAATACAATTAAACAGTAATCCATTTTGCATCCAAACATGTTACTTCAATATTATAATTATGACCATACTTTTTAAAGTATCACAAATCATAAGTAAGTAAACAACCTTTAGCGAACCATTAATTTTCCTTATACTTGTGGAAAAGCCACGTTCGAATTTTGTTTAGCTAACCCTTTTGAATACATAGTGAAATTAACTTCGCACTATAAAACCGCATTACAATTTATAAGAACATCAAACTACTAAATCTAGCATCTAGAGAAAGTCACTTCAACATCTGATTTAGATCTCAAATTCACCTAGGACATCTAACCAGAAACACCTTTCAAACAATCTTAGTTACTACTTTAAACTATTTAATGAATTCAAATATCACAATACACATTTAATACTATATATACGATACAATGCTCATGATTAAAATTAGTAGATAATAACCTACTAAATCAGTGAATTAAAGAATATGATTGGTTTAAAGCATTATGTACATAGTCATCTCATTATAACTAAATTACAAAATGGATCTATTTCATGTTTAGACTTTGTTTAGATTAATAAACTATTCACTCATAATCATAAATAACATTGCAATAATATAAATAAATAACATAGACAAATATCTCTAGAATAAATACTTTAAATTTTCAAGTCTTCTCGAAAAGCAATGAACAATAAAGTAATAAACTAAAATAATATTGTATGGCTCTTACGACAATGAAATATTGATCTAAGTACTCAAGGGCAACTGATTTCGTAATCGTAAAGTCGTATTTATAATATTCTAGGTAGTAAACATCTTAAACTAACTTTGACATCTTGTTCTTATAAAAAATAATTGAAATCAAACCCAATAATTCCTCTGCGATTCGGGTTTAAGTGAATCACAGGGAGAATCCTTAAGAAAGTAGTCTTAGTGCTCCTGAGTAGCGATTCTGGTATGTATAGGAATCAATTAGGAATCACATGCTATAAAATCCAATTTTTCCCTTCACTTGTTGAGGATTCTTTGCATACTCTTTCCACTTGATCAATTCTGCTAATGTCATTATCCTTAATATCATTATTCGTATGTTTTTCATTAGTTGTTTTAAGTAAATAACTTGCTAATGATGTGTTCACATGTTAATGAAACAATCTAAAGATCAATTAGAAGTTTGATCTCTAAATCAGTAGTGGAACTTTTCCTTGAATCGATTTGAATCAGTTGAGTATGGATAAGGATAAGGCTATTGTGACAAAGCAATGCACATTTTCAACATGAACTCAAAATTGAACAGTTATGGATATGATCATATCTACGTTAACAGAAGATGTGCTGATAACAGAAAAGATGATTTGACAAATGTTAACCATGTGAACATTGTGATGAAACATGGTTAGTTTTTGAAAATGAAGACGTATGAAAGATTAGTTGGGATAGTTGAGATTAAATATCTTCATTGGTCTATTTATATTCCAAAGTTGGTATAGTATGTAACTCGTCTATTTTTATTCTAATAAGCGTATTATTCACTTCGTTTTTGAGTTGTAATGACCAAGAAAACTTAGGTATTCTAGTGAAGGGGAGCCACACTATGCAAGTATCGAGAGACTTATGTAAAGTCCATAGGAGGAGTGAAGGAGATAAAAAGAGGAGCTCAATTAGGGAGTCAGGCGAAGAGTCATGTATCCATTGTTCTTTACTTAGGGGATTCTTTGTCTTGGCATGGCCTTGCTGATGTAGGTCATGGACTAAACTGCTTAAACAAGTTCCTTACGTCTTGTTTGGTTTGCGAACTATTTATTTTGTTTAAGCACTTGCATTGTTACATTTTTCCTAGTTCAGACAACCAACATTCATGTTGTAACAACATGACCACTACTTAATCCTTTGTTCTGACCTTGAGCCTGTGATCCATGTTCTCGATCTCTCTGATCTTGAGTCTGACCTTGTTGTGGCGCTTGAAATATTGGTACATAGTAAACTTTATCTGTCTAAACGTAGTTTATACCGCTTCGACCATACTGTATGTACTCTTTGTCAGACTGCTCTCTCTGTCTCATTGGCCTATTATTTTTCTCATACTGTTTATCAACAACTGTATATGTGTGCAAATTTGTTTTAGCAATCACTAATATGTCCTTCCCCAGCCTCAGCTGAATCTTTTGTCGAAAATATATTTGTAATAAAAGACTTATTTGCATTATGCTCCTCTTTACCTCTCTTTTCAATCCTCGTACTCCATTCGATCAGCACCACTTTGTTGAAAGTGTGTGTCATTGCGCAAACAAAAATACACTTGATAGTTGAAGTCCTCTCGAATATACTAGATGCGTAACCTAAAAACAACTCAGCTTTGATGTAATGTAACACATCGCACATGTCATCCAAATGTCTGGCAAGGTTCGATTGTCCGTCCATCTTGATCAAATGACACGTGTCTTATCATCTTCCATATACGTGTATATAATATATACAATCAATACATAACACGTATATAATCCCTATCACTGCCCGACTCATACTTGCTTCCCGACTAAAGTCTAAGGCAATAACATCGGGTTTCCACATCTAAGTTTATTTGTTAAAGTTTTATTCTCTTTTATTTAAACTATTCCTGAGCCTTTCTCGAACCTCACTCTGATACCAAACTATGACATTGGTATCAAGTTAAGGACAACTACGCTTCCTCCAATAGGCTCGACCTTATTTTAATACCAAACTGTGACGTTGGTATCAAGTTAAGGACAACTACGTTTCCTCCCATAGGCTCGACCTCGCTTTGATACCAAATTGTGACGTCCCTAATTTTTTATCCACCTTGGGACCCGCCATGTCGCATTTCACGTCACCAAGCCCTGCCACATCCTGGCCCACTTATCCTTAACACCCAAAAACCTAACTGGTCGCTTACACTTTTCCATTTAACCTTAACTTAGCTAATTAATCTCCATATAAATATTAAAGATTTTATCACCCAGTTAATGAATTTATCAAGTTATAATTAAGTTTTACAGCAGAAGTCCTAAATGGGTAAATTATGCAACATTTAATAATCCTAAGTAGTAGAAAACCCGATAAAAGATATCGTTTATATATCAAGGACAGATAAGTATGAAAAAGGTTCCATATACATGTAATCATTTTTCTATCGTCCAAAAAATCGAAAAAAAAATATAAATACGTACATATTATAGTCATACACAAGCTAGCTCCATAATCTCAAAGGTAGTTGCCCAGTATCTCACCGCCCTTGCCCTTGCCCTTACTCGTCGAAGGATCTGCACTCGATCCCCCAAGAAATAAAGTGACAAGTCCAGTAAGTAAAATGAAATAGAGTGACGAGTCTAGTGAGTAAAATCCCAAGAGAAGTCCAAACAATATTCATGAAATAAAACCGATAATTTATGAGACATTTGAATATAACACCTAGAAATAGCATGTCATATTCCCATGAATGTAGGCAACACACGACAAGCAAAATCAGTAGCATGAAATAAATAAATAGAATATACAAATTAAACATGCTCGGGAATAAAAAAAGATTAAATAAACAAGCGTATAGTCACGAGAAAACCTTGACCCAAACCATCTAGTAATCGATAAAAACGAATAAGAACCATGTATATACTTACAGGCTTAAAGTGACTAAATCAAAACTTTAGTAAACGGCAAGGTCCCTTCCCGACACTGTTACACATCAGGACCACCCTAATATTTCTCGACGGTTGCAAGTATATCCTATTGTAGTCGAAACGAGCACTATCACAAGCAACCCATGCAAGTGATTTAGCTACAACCAATATATATGAAAACCCAAATAGGAGTAGAAAACCCTATGTGTGCCCACAAGCAATCACACATGTAATTTGATATTGAGAAAACTAACCATGAATTCTATGAGGCATTCTATTGGGTTTACTTACCACAAATAGGCGCTTCAAAACCTTGCTCGTGAAGTTCCTAAATTGGCCTCGACCTCGTTCCCGACACCCGCCTATCGACTCCTAGGTCACTAGTGTCGATTTGATAAATTTTAGGTGTTTACATATTTGTTTTATTGCGTTACTGAAATAAAGTTATAATCAAATTTCTTGTGGTTCCAAACTTCCTCGCGGGGTACCGACGTCCCTGTAGGTACAGCCGTCCTTGTAAGTACAGACGTCCCTTAAGGTACAGATGTCTTTATGAGTACAGACGTCTCTTTGACTACAGACGTCCTTTTGGGTACATAAGTTCTTGTAGGTACAGACTCGGGTGGGTACAAGTGTCCTTGTAGGTACGGACGTATCTATGGGTACGGACATCTTTGTAGTATAAACACTATTCATCACCTTCTCCAACAGCCCAAAATGCATGAAAAATACCATAATCCAAACATCAAATCTTGTTTCGAGTCATGAAATTATTGCTTACCATGAGTCTATTTGACCTCGATTACTTCCAATCAACCCAAGACAACTATAATGACCATCTATATTGATAGAATTAAGGGTTTTTAATATGCATTTTAATGAAATGGGAATTGAAGAAAGACAATGAAATTTATACCTTGTGAATGTCTTTGATAGCTTGAATCCTTAACTTGAACTCACCATCAATTTAGTTCAAATCCTTTGAGATTTTAAAGTTTCAGCCACCAAACCCTCTATTTCTTCTCTTCAACAACTTTTTTCTTCTTTAAGATTCGTAAATGAAAATGGTTTCATTTGCATGTGTTGATCTTATATATTAAGGAGTGTTTGATTTCTAGCCATTGAACTCCATGTTTTCACTTATCCCGAAGTTCTTACAATGTTCCACACCTTGCCACTATCCTACTAACTCCCACTAACTGATTCCAATTGACACTGATTGGCTACCACATGGATCCTAGATGTGTCAATATGTATCATTAGAAAAATCCTATTATTCCAATTTATTAACCAAACTATAGGACTTGATTTATTCGATATAATTACATTAGTGTAGCCCCATTATAATGCATATGTTAGTGTTTTGATTCACCAAATTGAAAAATTTTATGATCCCACTAACCCTGGACTACTAGGCACTCAATGCCCCACGTCTCAGCATGCATTTCGAGGTATGTCATAGTCTATTAGTTTAATTTAATCAACTTAGCCTATGGTTACATTACTCTTTTTAATTGATTAACTAGTCATCCTAACATGAATTAGTCGAGTTTCCTAGTGTACCCATTGATCGCCTACCCAATACCAACGTTGACATGCCTTTTGAAGTGAACACACGTTACACGAACTCACTCGATAGCAACTTACACACATGCAGTGCAATATACTACTAATGATATCAAACACCACATATATGCAACCGCCATTCTCAAATAATATATTCCCACAGTTCTCGTGTTCGAGTCAACCAAGTTATCCATATAGCGTCTAAATTACAATGGTTAATCCTTGAGATTAACGGTAATCCTAGTTTAATTAGATTTGGCAGTTACAATTCTTTCCAACTAGGAGAATTTCGTCCCCAAAATTTAAATCTCGAGTAAATTCTTATGCATCTAAACTATCTCTGTGTGACTGAACCTCACACCTTGATAGTTCCCTTGTACAGTCCCTTGAACACCCTACAACCCCCATCGCAGGGAACATAGTGTTACCCAAAGACATAAGCGCATGTTGTCGAGGTGGTCAAAATCAGTTACTCCTTTTCCAACATCTCCGCAACCTATTCTCTATTCAATTTTCATGTTCACGTTTCCCAAACCCAGTTACCTAACACCAGTAGCTATAAACCTCTCCTATCATGTATCTTAACATAATAGTCCTAAACAACGTAACATACCATGGCAATCCCATGCCATGCCATAACCTACCTTCGTTCACCATGACAATCCCATGTCATGCCATGACCTACTCTTACTCACCCAGACAATCCCATGCCATAATACGACCTATGATAGTTCCATGCCATAAATCGATAATCTAACATGATACATCTATAATTTACTATCGTACAACCATGTATGCATTAACCTAAATTGTAATTATTAAGAATTTAAAATCACATACCTTGAACCCGCTGTTGGGACATCTCTTGGCCTAGCTAAGTCACCACATGCACCGGTGTCACTACTACATATGTTACTGATCTAAGCAAACACTCAATCCAGTCCTCATCAAAAACACCTACCCTTATGTCATGGTCCTACGCAACCACTACCTAATCCTTTGTTCTGACCTTGAACTTGTGATCCATGTTCTCAATCTCTCTGATCTTGAGTCTGTCTTTATCGTGGGGCTTAAAATATTGGTACTTTGTAAACATTATCTACCTGAATGTAGTCTCTACTGGCTCAACCATACTGTCTGTCCTCTTTGCCGGACTGCTCTCTTTTTCTCTTTGGCCTAATGTTTTTCTCTTAGTGTCTATCAAAAACTTTAGATATGTGCAAATTGGTTTTGTCAATCAGTAATATGTCTTTCCCCAGCCTTAGCTGAGTCTTTTGTTGAAAATGTACTTATCATAAGAGACTTATCTACACTATGCTCCTCTGTACCTCTCCCTTTAGTCTTCGTACTCCATTCGATTGGCACCATTTTGTTGAAGGTGTGTGTCACTGCATAAACCATAATACACTTGTATGTCGGAGTCCTCTTGAATGTACTTGGTGCGTAACCAAAAAACAACTCTGCTCGACGTATTGTACCACATCACACATGTCATCCAAAAGTTTGGTAAGGTTCGATTGTCCGTCCATATTGATTAAATGACACGTGTCTAATCATCTTCCATATACAGGTATATAGCATATAAAATCAAAACATAACACATATATAATCCCCATTACTACCCGATTTTTAATTGTTTCCCAACTAAAGTTCTAAGTCAATAACATCGGGTTTCCACATCTAAGTTTATTTGTTAAAGTTTTATTTTCTTTTATTTAAAATACTCATGAGGCTTCCTCGAAACTCGCTCTGATACCAAACTATGACGTTGGTATCAAGTTAAGGGCAACTAAGCTTCCTCCTAATGGCTCGACCTCTCTTGGATACCAAACTATGACGTTTATATTAGGTTAAGAACAACAATGCTTCCTCCCATAGGCTCGAACCCGCTCTGATAATAAACTATAACGTCCCTAATTTTTGGGCCGACTTTGTACCTTCCATGTCGCATCCCACGTCATCAAGCCCTGCCATGTCATGGCCCGCTTCTCTTTGACGCCTCGAGACCTAACTGGTCGCTTACACTTTTTCATTTAACCCTAACTCAGCTAATTAATCTCCTTATAAATATTAATGATTTTACGAACCAGTTTATCGATTTATCAAGTTATAATTAATTTTTATAGCGAATGTCTTAAATGAGTAAATTATGCAACATTTAAAAATTATAAGTAGTGGAAAACCCAACAAAAGATACCATTTATATATCAAGGCGAGATAAGTATAGAAAAGGTTCCATATACATGTAATCAGTTTTCTGTAGTCCCCAAAACCTGGCAAAAATATAAATACGTACATATTATTGTCACACACGAGCTGGCTCCGGATTCTCAAAGATAGTTGCCTAGTATCTCCTCGCCCTTGCCCTTACTCGTTGAAGGATATGCACTCGGTCACCAAACAAATACAGTGACAAGTCTAGTAAGTAAAATTCTAAGAGATGTGCACACAATATTCATGAAATAAAACTTATAATCTACAAGACTTGCGAATATAACACCTGGCAAAAATACGTCATATTCTCATGAATGTAGGTAGCACACAATAAGCAAAATTAGTAGCGTGAAATAAATAAACAGCATATACTAATTAAACGTGCTCAAAAATAAAACAAGATTAAAGAGAAAATCATATAATCACAAGAAAACCTTGACCCAAACCAGCCAGTAATCGATAAAATCGAATAAGAACCGCGTATATACTTACAAGCTTACAGTGACTAAATCCTAATTTCAGTAAATGGCATGGTCCCTTCCCGACACTGTTACACATTAAGACCACCCTAATCCCTCCCGACGGTCACAAGTATATCCTAGTACCGTCGACATGAGCACTATCACAAGTAACCCGTGCAAGCGATTTAGTTAGAACCAAAATAAACGCAAACCGAAATAAGAGTAGAAAACCCTACGTGTGCCTACCAGCAGTCACACAAATAATCGGATATCGATAAAAGCAACCATGAATTATGTGAGGGATTTCAATGGATTTATGCACCTCAAATGCACGCTTCAAAACCTTGCTCATTAATGTCTTAAACTAACCCCGGCCTCGTTCCTTACACTCGCTTATTGACTCTAGGTTCTTGGTATCGATTTCATAAATTTTCGGTGTTGACATATTCTTTTTATAGCATAAATGAAATAAAATCATAATCACGATTCTTGTGGTTTCAATCGTCTTCGTGGGTACAGACGTCACTTTGGGCACATACGTCCCTGTGAGCACAGACATCGTTGTGAGTACGGATGACTTTGTGAGTAAAGACATCCCTATGAGTATAGAAGTCCCTATAGAGACAGACACTCATGTAGGTACAGATTTCCCTGTAGGTACAGACATCATTGTGTTTGCAGATATCTCTGTGGGTACAAACACTGTTCATTATCTTCTCCAACAGCCCAATATGAATGAAAAATACCATAATCTAAACATCAAATATCGATCCAAATCATGAAATTTTTGCTTACTATGAGCCTATTTGACCTCAATCACTTCCAATCAACCCAAGACAACTATAATGACCATCTATATTAATAGAATTAAGAGTTTTTAACATGTATTTTAATGAAATGGGAATTAAAGAAACACATGAAATTTATACCTTGTGAATGACTTTGCTAGCTTAAATTCATAGCTTGAACTCAACATCAATTTGGTTCAAATCCTACTAGATCTTTAAATTTCAGCCACTAAACCCTCTATATCTTCTCTCTGACAACTTTCTTCTTCTTTAATATTTATAAATGAAAATGGTTTCATTTGCATGTGTTGATCTTATATATTAAGGAGTGTTTGATTTCTAGCCATTAAACTCCATGTTTTTACGAATCCTGAAGTTCTTCTAATGGTCCACACTTTACCACTTATTCTACTAACTCCCACTAACTGAATCCATGTGAGACTTATTGGCTACTCACATGGTTCCTAGATGTGTCAATACATATCTCTAGGAAAATCTTATGATTCCAATTTATTAACCAAACTATGGGCCTTGATTTATTTGATTTAATTACATTAGCTTATGCCTATTATAATTCATATGGTTAGCGTTTTTATTCACCGAATTGACAAATTTTTGTGATCCCACTAACAATCGACTACTTGGCTCTCGATGCCTCATGTCTCGGTACGCAATTCAAGGTACTCCATAGCCTATTGATTTAATTTAATCAATTTAGCTTATGGTTACATTACCCTTTTCAATTGATTAACTAGTCATCTTAACGTTACTTAGTCAAGTTTCCTAGCGTACTTGTAGTTCGCCTACTCGATACCAGCGTTGACACGCCTTTTGAGGTGAACACCCGTCACACCAACTTGTCCGATAGCAACATACACACATGTGGTGCAATAAAATACTAATGATTTTAAACACCACATATACACAACCGTCATTCACAAATAATATATCCCCTCGATTCTCGTGTTCGAGTCAACTGAGTTATCCATGTAGTGCCTGAATTACGACTATTAATCCATGAGATTAACGTTAATTCTAGTTTAATTAAATTGGGCAGTTACAATTCTTCCCACTAGGAGAATTTTGTCCTCGAAATTGAAATCTCGAGTAAATTTTTGTGCATCTAACCTATCTCCGTGTGACTAAACCTCGCACCTTGAAGGAAACACGAATTGAAAATCTAGAAAATGATTGGAGAGGAATGATTCGATAGAGGAAATTGAGGAGACAGATAGATAGTTGTAAAGATTGAATTGAGAAAATAAGAAATCGAGAGGAGTTTTGATCAAAATGGATATCATATTGGGCAAAATGGGATTTGAGACTCAAACCCCATTTTTGTTCACATTTAAGGGAAATAGTTTTGACTTGGCAATTTACAACTTTGCCGCTACGAATTTATCCATTCATTTGTAATCCAATTGCACTCCAATGCCATTTGCTAATTCTTTTATTAAGTTCATGATTATCTCTTAATTTGTAATCCAGATTAAACCCCAAAAAATACCTCAATTTTGTCTAAAATTAGGAAATACCCACGCTTTATGAAACACGTGGACACCACGTTTCGACTTCAACTAAATCCTATTTCACGACTAATAGAGTATATTACACCAATTAGGCACTCAACATTCAAAAATATTATTTGTGACTAATGATCGTCCGTCTGTGATGTATGGGTTCTACCTCGGTTATCCAAATTCCAATTAAAATCCAAAAGCCGTTACTTAAACTGCTAATCAAGTTTATGAAATACTCGAATTTCACAATTCTTCCCAACTAGTTAAAAATCTTTTCCTCAAAATTGAAACGTACTAGTAACTTAACCAAAAGAGGTATGAAAAAATTATCCTTCATATATTACTCTTTTAATCCTAACCTGTAAAAATAATTTCTAAGGCTAAACCATTATTTAGAACCAATCACTTTTGTTGTGTTCAACAACTCGGTGGTAGGGATCATAAATATTTAAACTTTTCGTTTTCATGTCCTTGGTTTAATGAAAAGTTATCTCCATAACTTTGTCAATCTTGACAATTTGTAAATTTCATACTAGTTAAACTATCACGTTTTTGGAATATTTGATAAACTTTATTGTATTTCACATTTCACATCTTGAATAACATTCGAGAATCAACTCATATTAAGATATACCCTATCATGTTTTTCATAAAACAATTTTCATACATAAATGAATGATATTCCACAAATCGTTGTTAATTCTTTCCCTCTTAACCAAACTTTGATATATATAAATCCCAGTTTACTTTTTCATCACCGATCATCTTTTCATTAAGATTGTAGGCTGATCAATTCATAAACTATCATCGGTCTAAAATCATATAGTGATAAAAATAATATTCGAGCATGACATTCGATACAAAATAGAGTTGTGTGTCTATTTGATCCATCATCATTCCATCATTTCTAAATAGAAACCTGAAATTACTTAAGTCATTTCAAGTCTATATATCTCAAATTATATCTATCATCTCATGACAAGAGATCTCGAATTTCAATCCAATCAGAAAATGAAACTTAACATGTCATGCAACTCTCACTCGTTCTCTAAATTTATATTCTTAATATCATTTAAGTTGTAGACTAAAAAACAATTATCAATCCCGACTCATAAGCCAATTCACTTAACTTTTCCTTTGACGGGTCAAAAAATTAACCATTTTCTAACTTCATCAAATCATTCTCAATTCATAAGTTCACCAATAACCACATTACATTCACTCAACTCCTAATCTCTATCAAATTGTCAACTTTACTACTCCTAGTTTTAATATTTTTGCATTACCAGTTTACTCATATTGGTTTATATCATTTCTCTAATTACCGAGATTTCCATCGCCCCACGTTTTAATCACTTAATGTTCATCGAACTTCTTTCGTTACTTGAATAGAGACAATTAACCCTAAGTTGAGTAGATATATGCATTTAAACGGATATATCGACATATTAAATGATTATACTCACACATTATTACTGTGATGGCACCAACCCTACAAATTAGGCACCGCCCAGCAATAAACCTCCATTAACCTCTGGTTAACAATAAGGAGTTAATAAAGGCCTAATCAGCCTCACAAATCAAATTTTAGTACTCGATAGTCCACACAACATAGTATATATATATATGAAATCATATGCAATGGAATTTAAATGCAATGAAAACCTGATAACGAATTAAATAAACACACAACAAGCTCGTATGCAATGGAATTTAAATGTGATGAAAATCTGATAACAAACAAGTTAAAAACACGAGTTCTAGGTGTTGAAGTTAGTATGTGGAAACCTCGTAAAATATATACAATGTACGAATTGTAGCAACAAGGGGAAAATACACATATCTCTCAACCCAAATACCCATTTACAAAAATGTAATAAATGTAATATAGATACAATAAATGACCTATGTATGCTGCACATCAATGTTCTCCAGCTTTCGGAGATTATGCCTTCAATTGTCACCAAAAGCGAAGATTATTCCTGTGACTAAATCTAGAAGAAGTTTAACAATAATTCAAAATAAATAATAAACAAGTCTATAAATCATGCAGGAAAGAAATGATGCTGAAATGAACAATAAAGCGCATGATAGACATACTACAATGATCAACAATAAAGACCACGTGACCCGAAAGCAAAGGATAGGCACCTAAGTGGTCTTAACACTCTACACATGGGGTTAAAGCCACTTGACTATGGGTAAGTGTCAAAAAATTGTACGATGAGACCAAGTCTGCTTCAACTACACCTAATTTGTTTGGCACATTCAGCTCACTTGAGCCACAACCCGAGAAAATTACGCAGGGAGCAACAGTCGCAACTGGATGCTCAACCACAATAAAGTCGTTGACGTCTTGTGTGGTGCCACAACACATGACAGATGCTCACTCAAAGGATTCAGTCTCGCCTAGGAGCCAAGAACGCCATTCATATGCTCAACCCACCAGTAAACAACGACTTAATCGACTACTCAGACCCTAGGTCACTCGGTAGGAAAGTAGAGTCTAAAAATGAGTATCATTTCCATCAAAATATGCAAGGAAAAGAAAAAAATTAATATTGGATTTTTTACTTATTTACGTACCATACAATCACATAAATCGCCACGTTAAATTAATCATTTGAATAGCCTAGTTCAGTCTTTCTTGCTTATCTATAATCATACATGGTATAACAAAGTTGTTTTAGGGACCATTTGCTAAATAGATATCTTCTGTGTAGCTCAAATGAACTAATACATCAATTAGTTCTTTTAAAGACATAAGTCATTTCATAAAGGGCGTAACATACTAAAACAAGCTCATATTAGTTTCTCTCTCGAACTTAATGAATATAAGTCTAGGAACCTCAAGTTCATAAAATCGTTGTTCTAGTAATTTAAACCAAAACAACACAATTGTCTAATCATCTAGTTCTATATATTAAGTTTATTTACAAGAGTCGAGTTTCTTAGATTCATCAAAACATCAAATAGAGCTTCAATAAGTTGGATTCATTTTCAAGAAAATAGATTAAGACTCGCTTTTTATGTCAAACACATTGTATGCAAGAAAAGAGTTTTACTCAACTTAATTCAAAATTCGCATAAATCACTTAGAAGCTCAAAATCCATTCAAATCATACTCGAATGGTTATAAAGACCCAATTTCATAAAAAAATAGGTCAAATGCAACAATAATAAAAAGAAATCCATAATTCATGGCTTTGTCCAAACTTGACTAAAAAGATTTACAATCTTGTCGAGCTCAATATGAGATTTCAAACTTTAGAGAAAAAAACAAAGTCCTCCAACAAGCATTTTATCAAACATGAAGGGTGCATTCATTCCCAAAACCATTTACAAAACTTAGAAGAACATAGCAACCTCTATTGTTAATTTTATCAAGCAATTGGAGTACATCAATTTTCTAAAACCATTTTCAAGGTATAAAACCTTCAAAGGCAAACTCTAAGCATCGACAACATGAAAAAGCCCTTTCATTGATGCATTAGACCATAATGACTAGATCAACTTGCCGATTAGACTCTTTATTATGCAAATTTACAAAATGGAAAATACATTTCAAAGATAAACTGCTCTTATCGACAAGACCATATTCAGACACGAATTTAAAATGTTAGAATCTCACCATAGCCTTCAATGGAGTCTTTAACTCTAAATCATTTTCAATCCACAAGTTTAGCAAAGATATGCACTTCTTCCAATGAGATTTACCATCAATAAGGACAAGGCCTCTTTTTTCATTTATTTCTCTTCTCTTTTCCCTCTTCTTCGTTAGCGAACATGCCAAAACTGTGTTTCCGTTGTTCATCACCATCCCTCGCTGTTGTGCCGCTATCGTGAGGTCCTCCATGGCCGACACTGCTGTCCGTCCTCCCTGGAGCCGCGCTGCTGAGCCACTGTTGATCCGTAGTTGCAGCTACACGCTGGAGCCGTTGTCATCCGCGCCTCTGCTTCCTCCTCTGGAGCTGCACCGCCACCGCCGTGCCTCACTAGTCATCCGCGCCAAGGCCGTTCAAGCACCAGAGTCGACGTCATCGCGTCTCTCTGTTGTGTCGTCCTCGTTGGAGTCTCGCCATGTCGTCCAACTCGCCTCTGTGAGCTCGCTGCCATCGCCGGTGGAGGCGTGCTCTCCTCATTGCGCGTTTTCGTTGTGATGGAGATAGGGTTGGAAACCCTTTCTCATTTGCATGGCAATGAGAGTTTTTTTTTTCTTTCTTTCTTTCTTTTATTTGAGAATTGTCTCGTCTCTTCGTTTCTTTGTTGATTGAAGTTACACTTAGATATCCCCTTGATACCGCCTACTTAAAGGTTGAGACTAGTACCGCTCACTTTGTGATCCCAAAATTGACATGCTTAGCACAAAATTTTTTTCTAGACCTTAACTTAGCCAATTTTCAATAATTAATAGTCCAAGGTCTCATTATCATGAAAATTCAATATAATTAACTCAAACCATTCGAGATATCATATGCTACACGTAGTAGCATGCCAAAAAAAATTTTAAATCATTTTATTTATTTCCTTCTATAAATATTTCAGCATTTTGACTTACAACGACTCTTGAAGGAGTATTGGACCACTAATAGTTCACGAATTAGCAATTAATTGACGAATAAAATACGGGTCACTATAGTTTTTCCAACTAAAAGAAAATTTTATCTTCAAAATAAAAAGGAAGTTACACACATGACTTGATTAAGAAGGGATAATGTTTAGTGTAATTTCTTTTCACCTTGATTCTATCATTTCCTTACATCTTAATCTGGGCACTTTCTTATTATATATAGTTCGCATGAGCAATCAGTTTACCTAGTGCTAATCCAACTTTTGTTTAATCATTTTCGCTGTCTTTGTGTGATTTTTAAACAATCACTGACTCTAATTTCTCAATATCATTACTTACCAGGATTAAAGACCTCTCTTTTAAAGTCTCAAATGAAGTCAAACTACTTAAGCTCAACCGCCAAAGTCATAACATCACACACATAGGCAAACAATCTTCCTCACTTGCTACCGAATTTGTAGTCCAAACATGGGGCTGACCTCTATAACTTGGATCAACCATGTAGTTTAACGGTCAAACTGAAAAGTCATACTTAGACGAAGTCTGGTGCCCATCAATGTTAGTAACCTTACCACAACTTATTAGTAAAAGAAAGACGCTGCCACAATTTGGCTATAAATATAAGGATCGTAACCCATATAATGAACACGAGCACACCACTGACTTAAAATCTCGACTTCATATTTATAAATCGTTTAGTTGTACTTCGAGTCTATCGTTAAAAGTTTTACGAAAAAAATGCAAGCAGATTTAGGCAACTAGCGTATGGTCATCTTTAAGCATCCACAATCATATGATCTTCATAATACCTGAGAGTCAATGATCATGTCAAATTATTTGAACAACGACTTTAATTCTTGGATTTTTTTTATGTTCATTCTTAATTCAATCATGCTTATTTTCCATTCATCCAACAAATCATGCTTTAAAAATTTCTATTAAGTTCATTTTCCCACAACACAATATCCTTTCTTTAGAGTTGTCACTTAGTCAACCCTTAAACTATCATCGGTCTTAAGACACGTCATAGCACTTAAGTTTAATAAAATCATTATAGTGGAGTTTCGAAAGATCGTATCCCTAAAGCATGATAGGTGTCCTTCAAAACCTTAAAGAAACCTAGCCCTATCTATCATCAGATTCGCTTACGACCAACTCATTCACTCTATTCACAGGTACTCGCCTTTTTTTAACATGATTTGTCAAGTGCATTACTCTTGTCTTAGCAACTTTACATTCTCCCATTACCTTTTTTAACAACATGGACTACTACAAAAATTTCGTTCGGTATGCTTATTGGCGCATCCGAACAAGGTTTTAGATATGTAAGAATCTTGAGATGTATAATCTCGTAGTATTAATTCATTAGTTGCCTCTAACCTCTAAAATGATTTACGAACTCTGCCTTTACTTAATTCATTCCCAAGTCTCCAAAGGTGTTGATCAATCTCACCAACCCCTAAAACTATAAAAAAATAGTGTTACTAAAGTGGAGTTACTTGGGCTTCAGATCCAGCACTACTACTCCAGAGCTTTCATCAAAGCTAGTGGAGTTTGTACATGCTTTCTTCATTAACTCTCAAGTCATCTTAACACTTTGCTTCCTTAGATTTGGCCTTAACTCGCTCGCCTTACAGACCTTCGTATTTTATCATTTTTTTTCATTTATTTGATGCATCTCCCATTTTACTAAGTTAGATCATGGTTACATAATTCGACTATCGCGCTACACATCTTGCACTACAAGAAAAGAGGTCTTTAAGGACGTTTGAAAATTTTCCTCAAAATATAACGAGGATGTTTTACCATACGTCCTAGACGTCGATGTCGTGAAAAGTCCTGCAAAAATAAGGATGATCATAACATCCTCGTACAAACGTCCTAGCAAGTAACTTCCAAGACGTTTGCTTAATGTCCTTACATATTTTATGACTACATTTTTAAATCGTCATCAATTTAAGAATCTGGTACAATATATCTATAAGGACAATTCTACAATTGTCCTCATTTATGGTTTTAGGACACTTTTAAAATATTTAAAATCACATATAATAGGATAATGAAATAAACTTCCTTTTTATTCTTTATTGTAACCCAACATTTCCAAAACATCATATTTTATAGGATTCTTTTTACAAAAAAAAATCAAAATAGGTCTTAATCCAAGCTCTTTTAACCTTTGACATATAACATAAATCATAGCTAAATAATATATTGATATTGCAAAGTTCATATAAACACAACATATCATTAAAATCATACTTCTCAATGCAAAATACACGAAACAACATAATCAATTTAAAAAGTTGAACAAAGAAAAAGAAGATGAAGTGTTCCGAGATCATATAAAGTTGATGGTGCTTCAAAAAATACTTGACTTCGTACAAACACTTGAAAAAGGTAAAAAAAATTCCTAAATTAGACAAATAATATCTTCAAACAATAATAGGGGAACAAAAAATTACTATGGAAAAACTACATATCGTCGCAAGCACAAGTGTATGAGCCAAACACAACAATAATAAAGTAACAAAGAAAAACAAATTCGTCACTATCCAAAAGGAACATGACATTAGCAAATTATCTCTCACACCAAACAATGACATGAAATTTAGTTCTAGATTAACACAAATAAGAATCAGTTGTCCTTGATGTTTCAAAAAAATCAAGAAGACACTATACAACCACAAACAACAACAAAGATAGAACATAAATTGAAATTAAAGTAAACTAAAATAAAAAATAAAACCCATATTGAAAGTTAAGAAGACTAAAATAAGAGACTCAGTAAGATAAACAATGTGTAATGAAACTAGGATAGAATAAATCATACAAGACAACTACCAATTATCATAAGTATTTTAATATTAATAACCATTTCTTTTTAGAGGCAAGTGCTTTTCATGATCCTTAACAAATTATTACAATGAATGCATTCTTAAAAATAATCCTAATCTTAATTTCCTACAAAATACTTAGCAAAGTTTCTCCTACAACCAAAGGTTCCCAAAAATTACAAAAATAAGAGAATAAGGTTCCTATGACTTTCATAGCATGAAATTTAGTTTGCAAAAAATTATTAAATATGATCAATCATTTCAATCTCATGAGACTAGCAATTCTCCAAATCTAAATGAAGCTAGAAAATGGAATTTGTACAAAGCCAATTTGAATAAAAAATTATTCCAGAAATTGAATAAAAAAAGCCTAATCAACCAATGTATTGTTCAAATTGCAACTTTCAGAACACTAATTCTATTTAATGCAATAGACAATTAGGTTGTGACTCTTCAATTTGAGTCTTTATTGAGAATATACTTTGATATCTTAAATTGCAGCCAATTTGAGGTAATGGACCAAAACCCCCCAACAAAATAATAGCTTCGATCTTGAAAACTTCAATACAAAACTAGTTTTTTACCCTTAAATCTTGAAAACAATACAAACTTTTGAGAACAACTGCTTTCGACAAACTAATTTTATCATAAAGGGGCTAAAAAAAGAATCAAAGCAACCATCCATGAGAACCTAAGAACAACTCTCTGCAAAGTGGATTAAGTGCAAAGTGGATTTAGTGAGAAGTATAAGCACACATTGGATTGAAGAATGTGCTATAATTCAAAGTTTTAAAAAATAAAACCCATTAACAAAACCAACAAAGCCAAAACCTAAAACACCTAAACCAATAAAGGCATAACAACACAAAGAAAAATAATAAATTATAAAGTATTTAATAGTAATTATTATCAATCAAAATATAGAAAGCTTTAGAAAAACCAAAAAAATGCAGCTTTCTGTGATATAATTGTTTACGGATACCAAAATCAAGATACCTAAGTAATTAAGTAGGACTTTTACTCCACTTCGATAAGTCCAACCTAGTTGCGGGAATATAAGACGCTTCTTTTAGTTAAAATTATACCTAGAGATCTAACTTACCTTCATACGTTCTAAAAACTAAGAAAGTAACTCCCTTATAATCGTCTTTTTTTTAATAAATCAATATAGTGTTCTCACAGCATCAAACACAATTTTTAGTCTTTGCTCAAGTTTAGTAACAAAGAGAATGGTTGTTAGAATGCACCCGAATTAGTTATTTGTGAACGTGAATACAATTATTTTCTTAAATCCCTAAGTAACTTGACGTTAGCCTCATTTAAACAAAGGAAATTATGAGGAAGCTAAATTACAAGCAAGCCTTTAACTCAAACTTATTTGTAATGTCTTTAGAATGCACGCATTCACCTATTTAACTTGAATTTGAGGATGTCACCTTTTGAAACGAATAAAAATATTCATCTCCACTAGAAGAATTCAATGAAACAAGTCAGAGTTTCTATTACGCATTTATTCAAATACTTAATATGGAACTCCAATATATTGAAACATTGAGACTTGATCCAAATTCATCATTTTAAGTTTATTAGACTCAATTTAGTAACTATAATAGTTCAACCCACTAGAACCACTTAACTTCCTTAAAGACATTTAATCAAATACATAGGGTGTTAGTTAATAAAGACAACCCTTCTTTTAAACATTTTATCAAATACATGAGGTGCTAGTTAATCAAGGCAACATTTCTTTTAAACATTTGATCAAAAACATGGGGTGTTATGTCTACGTAGTTCACCATTCACTAATGAATAAATCAAGTAGAGATCCCCAATTTCTACACTACAGGGCTTCAAAAACAATTTAAAACTATCTTTCAATATCGAATCATCGACACAAATATTCAAAATTTCTTGAGCAAGTAGAAATTATACGTCAACTTCAATTTAAAGATTTCCAATCATGATAGTAGAAAACCTCAATTATCTATAATTGCTTTGAAACCTAGAAAAACAAAATCAAAACTTGAATCTAAAATGGGTAGATCCTCACCAAGTCTTCCTATAATGAAGAAACTCGATATTAGGGATTTGGAGACACTTCATGCATCACGCTAATTTGTACTTGGCATTTCGACCACTACCGCCATCGCCCAAGGTTGTCCTTAACCACCACTTTCACTCTCCTTGAATTGCTTTCTTTTGTGCTGGATTGTGCGAATTTCTCACAACCTCATCGTTTCTCCATTTTTTTTTTTCATGGTATTAGGGTTCTACCTTTTTTTAGTCTTGGTTTTGCAATTTTGGTTCCTCATGAACAAATTAGGGAATCCCCATTTCTTTCTATAGTTTTGGTGTTTTAGGGGGTGTTGAGTGACAAACTTGTGTACACTCTATTTGAAATACACCATCTTAACCATATACCATATCATCATTTCATTAATCCCTCATCCATCTAAAGGTTCACAACTGATACACCATTTTTTCTCTTTTTTGTAGTTTTGTCAATTGAGTTTAGTTCTCTTAATTAATCAATCTTCCTAACTCTTGACAGCCTTAGATCTCATATCAATTTAACTTAATTTGATCAAATATATTACAATAATAACACACATATTCACGCAAGTCACAAAATAATAATAACATATGCGTTCTACCTTGAATTCAAAGTTAGCGGTGCATAGTGAGTCGTTCTTAGGGGTTACCAACCCGAGATTAGCACTAATCTCTTAAATTAAAAATGTGGGTCGTTACAAAAGAATATTATTAAGTTTGAACTTTATCTCACCCTAATTATATAAAGAAATATTGAAATTTGTTATTTCTATCATAATCGTAAAATCTTTTTAAGTTATATTAATAATACTATAAAATAGTTTTTATACTTATAAATTGCATGTACTACAATTAATTTCTTCTCAAATAAAAATAATAAAATAACTTGTAGTACATAATTGATTTCAAAAAATATCACTTCAAATAAGAAATTAAATAAATTTCACATCATGATTAAATAACACTTAATATTATAATTTTACAATATATTAAATATTTCAAAAGATTGAGAATATATGTACAACATTTTCGATGCATATTAAGAAAAGCTTTAACGAGATAGGAAAATTCTCAAGTTCAACTCTTGTTGATGAAAAATAATAAATAATTGGGATTATCAAATCTGATATAGATAAAAGGCCAACAATCCTGAGTGTGGATTTTGTCGGTGCAGTTGATGACGGATAGATCAAGTACGAGTGACTTATAGTCTAAACATATGTAATACACTAGGCATACATCACAAAAGACCTAACATATACCTTGGCCACATCGCTTCGGTCAGTGCACATATCTCAATGCAGGTCCCACGTCACGGGTAAATGATCCTGGTTAAGAAATTAAACTAAGATTAGGAATTTGAGCCTTGAAAAATCTCCCTAATTAATGAAAATCTCATCCTTTAAATTAAGCTTCAAGTTAAGGTTATACCTGACTCAAAAAGGTATGGAAACCAATTTCGCATATTGTCTTCCCGCTCCTAAATGAATTTCGAGTTACCATGGAACTGCCAGTTGACTAACACCTTCGGGATAGACTTGCCTCTTAACTGTCGTACCTTTCGTTCTAGGATTTGTGTTGGTTGCTCCTTATAAGTAACATTCTCACTCAAGTCAATCTGGCTCAGATCAATCGTCGATTGTATGCTCGCCTTCGACTTAGCTAGTCGACGCATGGAAGGAAGACTAGATGAATTTCAGACATCAGTGAAGGTAACTCAAGCTCATAAGTAACTTTCTTGACATGTTTCTTGATTTTGAAAGGCCTGATGAATCTCAATGCTAACTTGACTTCCAAACCAAATCTGTGAAGAACTTTCTACGGAAAAATATTCAAATGGGTAAAGGCTCCCGTGGTTTACGTGGGAAAGTTGTGATATGCGTCGACATACTTCTTCTGCCTCTCTTAGGCCCCATTAAGCCTTTGAATAATCTATCGTTCCTTTTCAATGTGGCGAACAATAATTTTAGGCCCCACTAACTCTAGGTCCTCTGCCTTAACCCAACATTATGTCAAGTCACATGGTCTGCCATATAAAACCTTAAATGGTGTCATCTTAATGATAGTATGATAACTATTAATCTATGCAAACTCAAATATCAATAGGCTTTCCTCCTAAAATCCTCCAAACTCAAGTAAACAAGCCATGAGCATATCCTCGAGAACCTAAATCAACCTCTTAATATGCCCATCACTTTGAAGGTGAAAAATTATGTTAAATTATAGGCGCGTACCATACTGCTCCTATATACTCTGCCACATTTGAGACTCTTACAAAGCATTTATGTTTGATGTGATAGTCAGTGGTACTCCATGCAGCCTGATAATCTCTCTCTCGAAGAATATACTCAGCTGGTCAAATGTGTAATGAGCTGCAGCTGGTAAAAAATAGACAAATTTCTTCAAATTGTTCATAATTACCTAGATATAATTGTGTGATCAAGCAGTACTCAGCAATCCTCTAACAAATTCCATGGCAATGTCTTCCCACTTCCATCATGGAATATGAAACGACTGTAGTAACCCTTTAGGTCTACTATGCTTAGCATTCACCTGAAGGCAAGTCCCACATTTCCTAATAAACTTCAATATGTATGCCTTCATCCCGGGCCACCAGAAATGTTTACTCATGTCATGGTACATCTTGGTCATATTTGGATGAAATGTTTACTCACTATCAATATCCATAATCCGCCTCCGAATTTTAGACACTAATTTTTCATCTCTTTCTAATCGGTACGATCAGTACTCTAGGCTAACTCACTGAATCTCGGGCACAAGATGTTGGCTCTTTCATCCTTTGACACTATATAGTTAGATACATGTTGTAGCCTCATCTATGCACATGTTATCACCCAAGTGAATGTAGGAATAACTTACTGACTTATCATCGCCGCTACCTCGAGTAATCCATACTCATATGACATCTAATAATCTCAACATCTCCAGTCAGTATCCTACTCAACGCATTTGTAACTACGTTAACTTTTCCTAGGCGATACTCTAAATAAAATTAATAGTCTTTCATAAACTCCAACCATACGCGTTGTCTCACGTTCAACACTTTCTTTGTAAAGAGGTATTTTAGACTCTTGTGATCAGCGTATAGTGTGAATCTCTCTCCACTCCAATGATATCTCCATATCTTTAGAGCAAACACCATTGTTAACAACTTTAAATCATGCGTGGGATAATTATTCCTCGTATCTTCAGTTGTTTGGAGGCATAAGGTACTGTACCTCTATCTTGCATCAATACATAGCCTAGACATATATGAGAAGCACTTGTACATACTAAGAATTCCTATCCAGCCTCTGGTAACACTAATATTAGTGCGGTGGAAAAAAACCTTTTCAGCTTAGCAAATGTCTGCTCGCACTATTCATACTAATCAAACACAACGTCTTTCTGAATCAATCTGGTAATATGTGAAGCGATCGTCGACAAACACTTCACGAGTTTGCGGTAATACCCTGCTAACCCTAGAAAACTCATGATCTTCATAAGTGATATCTGTGTCGGTCAATCCATAATAGCGTAAATCTTGGCCAAATCCATTACAATTCTTGCTATTCCAATAACATGACCTAAAAACTTGACCTTTGAAAGCCAAAACTCACACTTGTTGAATTTGGTGAAGAGTGTATTCTCCATCATAGTCTACGACATCTCCCTGAGGTGCTACTCACGATCATCTCGAGTCCTCAAATATGTCAATATATCATCAATAAAAATTATCACAAAACGGCTAACATTCCCAATGTTATTTGGTGTCGATAGCAAATCGCTGATCAATTCTTTCTATTTTTCTAATATACCAAATATTTTATTAATTATCACACATACCTAACATCATTAAGGTAGAATTGATTAGTATTCAATAAGAAATATTATGAAAATAAATTTGGATTTATAATTAAGAGATATTATACTACTAAATTACTACTTCATTACTTAAAATAATTAAACACAAATGTGATTCAACTGAAAAACAACTCGATCATCCCCCTCTTAATTGGAGATATCCTAAAAGAAAGTTAAAAGGAGGGAGAGAAAAAAATATACTCTCTATCCTAAATCTAGTAATACGGAAAGACATTAGCTCAATCAACCCCTCATATATGAGATTATTTTGGAATTATATTCCTAGAATATTTTCATTATAAGAGTCAAAAGTTAATATAATATAATAACAATTAATTAATCCTAATACTAAAACTAAAAGTAAAGATAAAGTATGGACTGCCTCCCATAAAGCGATTTTGATTATAGTCATTAGATCGACTTGATAGATAACGTCCTTCAGGATAATCATCACGATAGGAATTCTCCCCTTCATAATCATTATCACAAATATCTTCCACCTCTTAACCATACTAAAGACTCATATAATCATTTCCCATCCTAAATGTAACTATACATTGTTCTTCATGGAGAAAAGCTATAGTCGTCTTGAGAAAAGTTCATCCCATTAATATCATATCATCTTTCTCAATCTATAGTACTACCAAGAAGTTGGTGAGATACTTGAATCGTCTCACTTTTACAGACACATTCATCAATATTCCTATGGAAAGATCTAGTCACCATTTGCTTTATTGACAACAAAAGGTGGTATAAAATCACTCTTCAACTTGGCTTTTATGCACCATTATACCAATAAGATATTCATATTAGCTCCTATGTCAAGTAAAACACCAGAGAAACTGACATCATTAATCATCACATGGAGGAAGAGTTTCATTGGATCATCTTTGAAAATTTCAATCATAGGTCCCAAATCTTGAAGCTTTAATTATTCATTAGTGAATTCTTCTTCCACCAGTTGCTTCCTTTCTTGATGTTGCACTTCGGGTTGCTACTTTTTAGGTTGTTGCTTCTTAGATTTCTTCTTCTTACTATGCGCTTCTTATACATCCAGAGTGGAATGGTATCATTCTTAACAGTTTAACTTGCGTTGATGCAAACATTAAACTTCATTTCATTACTTTGCAGACTTTGTTAGACAGTCTCAAAATTAATGATCTCCCTATCCTGTTCATCAAGATTTTCATAATAAGGTTTTAAACTATTGCTATTTTCTTTAAATATTTGTCATGTTTCGAAGCTTTCTTGTTCTACTACGCCATGAGGTAGTGAATTGACAATCATATAAGGTCTTATCAATCTTGCACGAACTTTTCCATGAAATAATTTAAGTTTTGAACAAAAAATAGAACTTTATCTCCAACTTGAGAATATTTAAGAACTAATTTCTTATCATGAATGTTTTGGTTTTATCTTTATAAATTGATGCATTTTCGTAAGTGTCATTCCTAATTTCTTCTAATCCTTTAAGACTCAACTTATGTTAGTTTCCTACTTCATTGTAATTCGTGTTACATGCTTTTATTGCCCAATTATGCTTTATGTTCAAGTTTTACTTGTAAATGACATGTTTTTCCACATACTAACCTATAAAGTGTCGTGCAAATGGATGTCTTAAATATTGTTCTATATACCCATAATGCTTCTTTTAATCTAAGACTCCAATCCTTACATGTTGGAGTAACTATTTTATCCAATATTGACTTAATTTTTTTATTTAACATTTCAGTTTGTCCATTAGTTTTTGGGTGATGTGCAATAGATGTCCAATGTGTAAAATCGTACTTAGCAAGTAGATTAGCAACAAATTGATGACAAAAATGTGTACCTCTATCACTAATATGTGCTTTAAGTGCACCAAAAATTGTAATAAATTTTGATGTAAGGAAATTGACCACTATTTTTCAATCATTAGTTTTAGTAGCTTTTGCTTCTACCCACTTAGACGCATAAGCACTTCACAAAAAAGAATAGGAATTAAAGGCATTTGATTTCTATGTTTCTATGTCCTATATTTCTAGCTCATTGGCAAATCAGACAAGATTTTGTATAGAGGAAACAATCATGAAATAAAGTGGGCCAAAAGAATTTGGAATCTAAAATTTTATTAGCAGCTCTATGTGAACCAAAGCGTCATCCACATGCAGAATTATGGCAATGAGTTATAATTGATTGTACTTATGAATATGGTATGCATCTCCTAATTATTTGGTCAGTGCGAAACTTCTATAATTAGGGATCATCCCATAAATAATGTTTAGAATTCATTTTTAATTTTATTCTTTTCAACTCTCATCAAGTAAGGTGATTACCTATTAGTGGTAAGATAATCGACTATATCGGCATAACCTAGGCCATCAGTTTTTATTCTATATAAATATTCATCCAAAAATTTATCCCTTAATGGTATATGTGGTTCTCCATTTTCTAAACTACTTAAATGATCTGCTACTAGATTTTCGGCTCCTTTCTTATCCTTTATAGGTAGTTTTGAATTCCTATAAAAATAGTATCCATGCTATTAGTCTAGGTTTTGCATCTTGTTTTGTCATTAAGTATCGCAATGCTTCATGATCTGAATAAACTATTACTTTTGATTCTAATAAATTATGCTAAATTATCCTAAGGCAAACAATATCGCTAAGAGTTCTTTTTTAGCGATGGTATAATTGCATTGGGCTGGATCTATTGTCCTCGAAGCATAATATATAATGTGAGATTATTTTCCTACTTTTTACCTAAAACAACTCCAACTACATAGTTACTTGCATCACTCATTATTTCAAAGGGTAATGACCAATTTGGTGATTTAATCACAGGTTTGGTCGCTAAAAAATCCTTTAATTTATCAAACACTATCATGTAATCATTGATAAATTCTAAAGGGACTTCTTTTTGTAAACGTTGGCATAAAAGTTGTGTAATTTTGGAAGAATCCTTTACAAATCTTCTATAGAATCTTGCATAGCTAAGAAATGAATGTATTTCTCTCTCTATAGTTGGGTAAGGTAACGTGTTGATTACTTCAATTTTCGCTGGATCTACATCTATTCTTTTATGTGACATTATATGTCCTAATATAAGTCCGTGATCTACCATGAAATGACATTTTTCATAATTTAATACTAAATTATTTTCTATGCATCTCTTAAGTACTTCAGTTAAATTAACTAAATTTTTATAAAAAAAAAAACTACCATAAATAGTAAATTCATCTATGAAAACTTAAATAAATTTTTTCAGATAATCAAAGAAAATACTAACCATACACATTTGAAAAGTTACAGGTGAATTACATAGACTAAAATGCATACGTTTATAAATATACCAAAGAGACAAGTAAAAGTTATTTTTTCCTAAACTTTTGAGGACTATAGGAATTTGATGAAATCCTGAATAACCATCTAGGAAATAGTAATGATTTTTCTAGCTAATCTTTATAACATTTGATCTATAAACGGCAGTGAATAATGGTTTTTCCTAGTTGAGGCATTAAACTTCCTATAATCTATACATAACCTCCAATTGTTTTAGATTCTAGTTGGTACTAACTCTTCATGCTCATTTGTTATTACTATAATTCTTGTCTTTTTAGGGACTACTTGAACTGGGCTTACCCAATTGCTATTAGTTATTGGAAATATCATACACAAGTCTAAGAGTTTTTTTATTCCAGCTTTTACTGCATCCATCGGTTTGTAAATTTATCCTATGCATACACGTAGCTAGACTTATTCCTTTAATGTCAGCAATTGTCCATCCTATTGATCCTTTAAATTCTTTCAATACATTTATTAATTTATTTTCTTCTAGACTTGTTAGTTTATTATAGATTATTACTGGTAATTTTTTTATAGTAGCCTAGATAAACATATTCCAAATGATCTGGTAAAGTTTTTAGGTCTAATTTTAAGGCTTTAACTGTAAAAGGTAAAAGTTTTGAATGAGGTTTAGATAAGTCTAGGTAATAAGTAAGTTCTGGTAGTTCGCTATATGATTCTAATGTACTTATTATCTCATTTGTTTCATCTTCATCTTCTTCTAAATCTTCTATTATCAATTCCACTTTATCTATTTTATCTTTTATAAAAGATTTGTCTATTAGTGGATCTATCATATATATTGTGCATATTGAAGATACATCCATTGTATATTTCATTGTGTCATATATATTAAAATTTATTGTATCGTCATCTACTTTCATTATTAATGTTCCATTTGAAATGTCAATCTTTGTTTTTGCGTTTTTCAAAAAATTGACTTCCTAATATTAAAGAGGACCGACTAGAGAAATTATCTTCTTTCATATTTAAAGCATAGAATTTTTTTAGGAAAACTAAATCAATAACTTTAACTAGTACATCTTCTAGTAACCTTACCGGTATAATAGTGAATCTATCTGCTAATTGTACCACTCTACAAATTTCTTGTAAATGTATATCTATCATTTGTAAATAAATAAATAAAATCATAACATTTATGAAGGCTCTCAAATCACACAATGCTTTAGAAATCCATATATTATTTATTATACATAAAAAGAAAAACATTCCCATATTAGAACATTTAGGAGGTAATTTCTTTTGAATTATTGTTAATACTTGTTCTCCTAGACTCACCTTTCACTAGCCTTAATCTTATCAGTGCATAAATCTCTTATAAGTTTTTTATAATACTTAGGTACATTTTGAATGACTTCAAACAGAGTTATATTAACTACTACTTTCGTTAATTGATCATATATTTCTTTTTCTTTCTGTAATTTCTTAGCATTTTTATTATCTTCCAAACGCTGAGGGAATGGTGGTTTTGTATTAATTAGTCTGTCTTTATCGGGTTCATCACTATTTCTGTCAGGAATCTTATTACTTGTTACGTCAATTCTTTCTCTAATTCTAATTCTATTTCTTTTCAAGAAACTAATTGGTCCGCAATTTTAGGTTCGTCCATCTGCTTACCACTTTTTAATGTTTAGCTAGTATTTTTTCATATAAAGTATGATAACTTAGAGATTGTAATTTCCCATGATTTACAAATTCACTCATTTATGTTTCCATTGGACTCAATTGGCTTTTCAACTAGGTCATATAATTTTGTAATGCTTGAATTATTTTTTCTTTTTCTTTTTCTTAATTATTCAATGTTTTATACCTTCGGTAACCCTGGCTGTTAATACGATTATCTGCGTTAGGCTGTGAGTAATTTGCATAGCTATTAAAGTTATAAGTGGGATCAACAAACCTGTCATATTGGTTTATTATAGCATTGACTTATTTTATTTTTGTTTGTTGTGTAAAAGGGCATTCATCATTAGAATGAGTTAATTCATTACAAGATTTTTCTTTACTTCATTTATTTGTTAGTAATAATTGAACCATGGCTTTTAGCTCGTTTATCTTATCTTGTGGCATTTTATATGTCCTTCTATTTATTTTCTTTAGATTTTATTTGATTAATTCACTTTTCTCACCATTTTGCTTGGATTGTTTAACCATTATATTTATAGTTTCTCTTGCTAAAGTTGGTGTTTTGTCGAGCAAAGACCCTCACATGCTATGTCGAAAAACCTTTGTTCTGAGTGTTTTAATCCTTTATAAATATATTGCATTAAAGTCTTTTCTATAAATCCATGCATTGGACATAATGAAATCAATCTTTGATACCTATCTCAAAATTCATCAAACGTTTCTCCAATCTCCATCCTAGCATTACTAATTTTTTGTCCATAAAAACTAATTTGTCGTGCTGGGACGTATTAATTAAGAATGACTTGTAGCCTCTTTAACCAATTGGTTATGGAATTTAAGGGAGGTAAAATAACAAATCAAAAGCTTGGTCTTTTAATACTGAAGGAAAAGCTTTTAATTTAACATAATCTATTAATTTATCCTTAGGTTTTAACGTGCTTACTTTATGTACGAACTCTATAATAAACATTTGAGAATCTTCATTATCTTCACCATAGAAACATGGTAAAGAATTTATGATTCCGAGCTTAAATTCGAATTCCAAAAATTATGTTGTAAAAGTTATACACATAGGTTCATAAGTCGTGATATTCAATTGCCTTAAAGTTAATTTTTCCTCGTCTTCAACCATACTGTATGACGTTCCACAAGAAGGTTTCCAAGAGATTATTTTAAAATCCCCTGTAATGATGCCTAAAATTGACACAAGGTGAGTGTGCATAATAATTTCTTGAACTTTACTATTATTTGTAATAGTAGTAAATGGGATATCGTCTCCACCGGGATTTTTCAAATCTCTTTAAAAATTAAGACGACCCTAAAGTTTTACTAGAATTAACTTGCTTTAATTTAACTAATTTAATTAAACAGGAATTAAACACTATCAATCTCAAAATGAAATAAAAATTAATTAAAATAACTCAATTGTAAACAATTAAATTCAATAACGTAACCTAATGCAATTAAAACTAGCTATCAAATAATTAATAAATCAATATAAAAGAAATATCTAAACAAACATCTAAACAAACCCCTACTAAACAATGTAACATACTTAGATTGCATTCAAAGACTAGAACGTAACATTACTTCATAATATAATTATAACTATATCACATGGAATCTTTGAATCATTAAATCATAATTCATAATAGGTTGATAGCCTTTAACTAACCACTGGTTTTCCTAAATTCAATGGAAAAGGCACAATCTTATCATTGTAAATCTATCCATTGAATAAAATGTAACATCATAAAAATACGATAATATTAACACTCAACGAAAATCATGCCTAATCTAAGTCAATACAAACTAGAATATGCTAGTTAAAAATTACTTAGAACACAATCACCTAGAACATCTACTATGGAAAAGCTCTATAGATTAATCCTAGTCAGTACTTCTATAAATGTTTTCAATAATTATAAATATAGATGTAGATTCCTTATATTAAGGAACATATTGGCCACTATTCACTCAATACAAAAAATCACTAGTTGTAATACACAAAAACAACTTGTTTAATCTATGATTGACGTGTATGAATCAATCTAAGCATTAACTACATGATTCTGTAATTATAACTACATAGCAATCCAATGTATATACATGTCTGGGTTTGCTTAGATTAACAAACTACTCACTCATGCTTGAAATAAACAATGCAAATATATAATTAAAAAACATAATTAAATAAATAAATCCCTTTTAAATAAATCAATGCTCCAATGTTGCTTCACACGTAGACTTAATAAAACTTAACTTATAAAAGCAAAAGGTTAAAAAGAAGAGTAGTGGGAAAAAGTAATTTCGAAGCCCTAAGGCCCTAATTATAGTTCCCTAACTTTACATATCATAAATAAATCTAAATTCTTTTTTCTTGTCTAAAATACTTATCACCAACCTCAGTGATTTGTAAGCGATTACTAAGTTGTTCAAGAATCGCTAAGTTAATCATTGGTTTTCGGTCTTTATGCTTCACCGATTCAGCTGGCAATTTCTAGTGTATTTTCGAATTTGTTGTGGATTGGCTGGTCAATCTTTGTTGTCGATTTAAGTGGCGATTTTCTTTATAAATTCCAATTGTTGGACTTCTCCAATTTATTATTTTGCTCGTCTTCCCTTTTTTCTTCCATTTCTTTATTTTCCTTTTTAAATCTTGAAATTTCAAAAGAAAGAAAATATCTAGTGTAATATTATCATTTATATCTAAAATCTACAATCTCATGAATGCCTTCACATCCTTACAAATGCCCATCACCAAATTAAATACTCACAAGTGCTCCTAAAATGTGATGTATACTTGTCAACAACCCTTATTCCCATACCGCGTGTGCTGCACAAATTAGTAGTAAAATCTCGACAACCCTAAACATCTAGTGACCTCATGTGCTACACTCATCTCTATCATATCATGGTCTTAGATACAAGAGATACTTTAATAATTCAAAGAGGCATAGTTTAGGAATCCAATAATGTGGTTGCATAACAAAGGTACAAAGAAAAATGGATTTACAATACCTTAAATCATCTACCTAATAGCAAGATGTTTCAGTTTAGTAAATTTTTCAACGATAAAGAATGCCATAGCACATGATTTAAATCAATGAAACCACTTAATCAACAAACATTGTCATGATAGTAGATTCATGAAATGAGATAGAAAACAAGTCATCGCATTTAGAGTACAACAGATAAATCGATCCAAATGATTGTAAATAAATAGTATATAGGAATGACATGTAAATAAATATCGCAGTTAGTTTACTTACAATCCATGCAAAGTTTCTAGCTTAACCGGCCTCCCAACACTTCAAAATGCGAACCCAAACCCCCGATACTCTTCCCTAGGCTCCTGGTAACATTATATATGTTTTAGGGTGTATTCAAATGGTTTTACATAGGTTTAAGCTAAGTTAAAGGTTTTTAGAGTTCCTATCCAAATTGCAAAAATTGAGTTGTCAATTGTTTCTAACAACAACAACATAGCCTCAGTCCCAAATTAACTGGGGTCGGCTACATGGATCAAACTTTTCCATTGTGCTCGATTAAGCGCAATTGATGGTGAGCTTTGCAAACCATTCAAATCTCTCTTAATTAATGCATCCCATGTTAACTTTGGTCTACCCCTACCTCGTCGAATTTCTACAGTTTCTATTGAGTCAAGTTTTCTAGTTAGGGCATTTGTAGGCCGTCTTTGCAGGTGACCAAACCATCGCAACCGCCCTTCCCTAATATTTGTATCAATTGGTGCTACTCCTACTTGTCTTTGAATTTCTATATTTCTTATTCTATCTTTACGAGTTTTACCACACATCCACCTAAGCATCCTCATTTCTGCTACATTCACTTTATGTAATTGTTGTTGCCTTACTGCCCAACATTCACTTCCATAGAGCATAGCTGACCTAATTGCGGTCCTATAAAATTTTCCTTTTAACTTAGTAGGAACATGTCGATCACAAATCACCCCCGTCGCACTCCGTCATTTCTTCCATCCAGCTTGGATTCTATGTGTGACATCATTTTCAATGTTACCATCATTTTGTATGATTGAACCTAGGTATCTAAAGTGGTTTACCCTAGGAACTTCTACTTCCCCTAATTTTACCACTCCGTCATCTCGATGTCTAGTGTTTCCAAACTCACAGTGCATGTATTCAGTTTTCGTCCTACTCAACTTAAAGCCTTTAGATTCTAATGTATTTCTCCAGAGTTCTAATTTCCTATTCACTCCATCTTTAGTTTCATCCACTAAGACGATATCATCTGCAAATAGCATACACCATGGTATATCCTCTTGAATATGTCTAGTTAATTCATCCATAACTAAAGTAAATAGATATGGGCTTAAAGCCGATCCTTGATGTAGTCCTATCGTAACGGAAAATTCTTTTGTAGCTCCTCCGAATGTCTTTATACTCGTTACTACTCCATCGTACATATCTTTAATAGTGTATATGTATCTAGCGTGCACTCTTTTTCTTTCTAGAACCCACCAAAGAACATCTCTAGGGACCCTATCATATGCTTTTTCTAAATCTACGAATACCATATGAAGTTCTTTTTTCTTTTCTCTATATTTTTCTAACAATCGTCTTACAAGGAAAATCGCCTCCATAGTTGACTTCCCAGGCATGAAACCAAATTGGTTCTCTGATATCGTTGTTTCTCTCCTTAGCCTATTGTCAATTATCCTCTCCCACAGTTTCGTAGTGTGACTCATGAGTTTAATTCCCTGGTAGTTTGAGCAACTTTGAATGTCTCCTTTGTTTTTGAAGATTGGCACAAGCGTGCTTCTTCTCCAATCCAATGGCATCCGTTTTGATTTTAAAATTTTATTGAAAAGCTTTGTCAACCAAGTCAACAATTGTTTCTAACGCGCTAGGGAATTTATGTAGCATGCTTTAGCATGCTAGGAAAAATGCGTAGCACATTGTAGTTCTTTAGATGAATAAACAAATGCATGCCCAGGACGGATGACACACTATTTAACCTTCATAGCGCACTATCCAGAGTAGGGGCAAAATTCTCAACTCAAGAATTATATCCAAACTCTCCAATTCAACCTACTCCAACAACTTGGATCTCTATTCTCCACCAGAGATACAACACATACACCACATTAATAACAATAGCTAAACTTCAACAATTATTATCAAATTCATCAATTTGCACAATCTTTTTCAAAACTAACAATGAAAAGTAAATTAACTAGTTGATGATATTCCAACTCTTGATCTATCCTTCAATTTCACCAAACTTTCTCTACAAATCTCCCTTATTAGAACTCCAAAAACTCTTTCTATTAGGTTTTTGGCATTCATACGCTGTGAAAAATTCAAAAAAATTTGAAAAACCCTACAAGATCGAATATAAATTCCATGAAACAAGATCTACAAAAGTACATCATTCCTTAATCTATATTTTCCTTCTCTAATTGTTTGATCTTCGAGACGTTCAAGCGGCTATCCAATATCGAGAATCCACACACAAATGGTGACCACAATTTGGAGTGCTAGCTCTAAAAAAGATTGAGAACATTTTTCGTTCTCTCCTAAAGTAAAGAAAACTCAAAATTTGCAAAAACAAAAATCTTATTTCGTTTTAAGGTTTCAACCTCTAGTTATATGTGTAGGTAAGCCCTCAATTAAAATCATATTCGTAATACAACTATTGTATTTAGGCGGTTTAAGCAAAATTACACATACGCCCCTATTATTAAGTTATCATATAATAAATTCTAATTGCTTTTATTTCATAAATTTTATCATATAAAATTCAACACTCTAGACCAATTGAGATTGCGTAAAGTCATTCCTTATGTTCGACCCAATAGGTTCATGCGACGTTGGTATTAAACCAAAATCATTTTGATACACAAGTCATAAGAGGTATTTAGCAAGACATTATGACTACCCAAGTAGCATGAATATCAAAATCGATACAACCTGATGAATAACATATATCATATCCTTTTATCATGAGATATCCTTTAATCAAACATAAGGCATGAAAAGTCACCCTTAATATTCAATTGTTCTAGTCTCAATCTTTAGGTAAACCGAAAACATCCAAGTGACATTGATCATATCAATTCACATGGGCTTGGCCATTATCAGTCTATCATATTGAGGGATCCATTGATATCTCTCTTTATACGAGAGTGAAAAATTATATCTTGATTACACGCCTTTACACATTATTCACACAGTAACCAATCACAATTGTTATAATCATCTGATTAAAGACAACATTTGATTGTGTCAAATTACCATGCTTCTAATATTGAAATCTATGGTAATCTTAAGTCAAGAAACTAAATGATATACCTATCATGAGTAACACCTATAACTTAATCCATGTAGTGTTCTCATAGCGGGTCGGTCCAGTATCTTGTTCCTTAATAAGTATTCATGATCTAGATTTTTATCACTATACGCATGATCATCACAAGACCATCAATCAAGATTCACACTAGTCTTAATTTTTTTATAGTTCCCAGTATATTGACTGAGTAGGGACATTTAGGTTATTTCAACAAACACCCATGGATCTTATTATAAGGTAAATATACAATCACTTATAATAAAACAACGAATAAAATTCTTTATTTTATTAACTAAAATTATAAGGTAAACAATGTTTATAGATTGACCTATGGCACATTCCCTAACATCTCTCACTTGCGTTCGGGCCAATCATTCATGTATTTAATACCTAATGACCTAACATGACCATCATGTTTCGCTTGAGGAAGAGCCTTTCTCAAAGGATCTACAACATTGTCTTTTGTAGGAACTCTACAAATCTTTATGTCTCCCTTTTCGATAATTTTTTAAATTAGATGAAAACGTTTAAGTTTATGTTTGCATCAATGTTGTGATCTTGGTTCCTTGGCCTATGCTATTGCCTCGTTGTTGTCACAATACAAGCAAACGGGGTCAGCTATACTCAAAACCACACCAAGTTCGGACATGAACTTTTTTATCCAAACTGACTCCTTAGCCGCATCTAATTCTGCAATATACTCAGCTTCTATTGTAAAATTTGTCACATTGTCTTTCTTTGAACATTTCTTGCTCACTACACCTCCATTCAAAGTAAAGATACATCCAAACTGTGATCTGAAGGAATCAATATAAGTTTGAACACTTGCATCTGTGTAACCAATTACAACAAGTTCGTCTTCCAAACTTCCATATACTAAGAACGCTTCTTTAATCCTTCTTAAGTACTTAAGAATGTTCTTTACTACTATCTAGTGACCGAGATCAAACTAATATCTGCTTGTTGCTCTAAAAACATATGATACATCAGGTCGAGTGCATAACATGGCATACACAATAGATCAAATAGTTGATGCATATGGAATGGTATTCATGCATTCTCGCTCATCATTATTCTTAGGAGATTAAGTCTTGCTGAGACTTACACTATTAGATATTGGAAACGACCCATTTTTAGAGTTTTGCATATGGAACCTATTCAGTGCCTTCTTAATATTAGTACTATGTCGTAAGCTGATCAGCCTTTTAAATCTATCCTTATAGATCTTAATCTCAAGGACGTAGGCTGGATCTCCTAAGTCATTCATTGAGAAACACTTCCTTAACCAATACTTGACACTCTGCAAGGTTAAGATGTCATTTCCAATAAGTAATATATCATCAACATAAAGTACCAGGAAACCAGCCATGCTCCTACTTATCTTCTTGTATACACAGGGCTCATCTTTATTTTTAATGAAACCAAATCTCTTAATTGTTTTATCAAAACGAATATCCCAACTATGAAAAGCTTGTTTTAATCCATAACTGGATCTTTGAAGCTTGCACGCCTTCCGAGAATTCTCAAGATGAGTAGACCCTTCAGATTATATCATATACACGCCCTCAAGTAACTTTCCAAGTAGGAAAGTTTTTTTGACATCCATTTGCTATATCTCATTGTGGTAATATACGGCTATGGAACTTAGGATTCAGTTGGATTTAAGCATGGCTACGGAGAAAAAGTATCATCGTAATCAACACCTTATGTTTGTTTGAAACCTTTTACTACTAGTTGTTCTTTAAAAGTATGCACATTGCCATCCATGTCAGTTTTCTTCTTGAAAATTCATTTACATCCAATGGTCTTACCACCTTCAGGTAAATCAACCATGTTTCAAACTTAGTTATCAAACATGGATTACATCTCAGAATTCATGGAACTAAGGCATTTATCTTTATCAAGGCTAGACATAGCCTCTTGATAAGTAGTACGCTTATTTTGATCCATAAGCAATACCTTACTACTATCAGTAAGAAGAAATACAAATCTTCTAAGCTGATGTCTTACCCTATCAGACCTACGTGGGCCTTGTTATACCTGTGGAGGTTCAACTAGTTGAAGACATTGTTGATCTCCCACTACAAGTTGAGTGTTCATTTGTGGTTCTTGAACTTCTTCAAGACTTACTTTATTCTCATTGTTGTCTTTTGAAATAAACACATTTTCCATAAAGACACCATTTCGTGCAATAAACATTTTGTTCTCATTGGGATTGTAAAAGTAGCGTTCTCTAGTTTCTTTAAGATAACCAATAAATACATACTTTGTAGATTTGGTTGATAATTTTTTTGAGATTTTTCATCCTACAAAAATCTCACAACCCAAATCTTAAGGAAAAAAAAACTTGGTCTTTTCCTTAACCACATATCATATATTGTTTTATCAACCGCTTTAGAAGGAATATAATTCAATGTAATCACCACAGTTTCTAAGGCGTAACCTCGAAAAGAAATAGGAAAATATGTATTACTTATCATAGATGTAAACATATCCAACAAAGTCCAATTTCTCCTCTCACAAACACCATTCCATTGTGGATTTGCTGGAGGATTTAACTGTGAGACAATCCAACAATTCTAAGATAATCATCAAGTTCTTGGCTAAAATCTTAACTACTTTGATCTGATTGAAGTCCTTTAATAGTCTTACCAAGTTGATTTTGTATTTCATTCTGAAATGTTCGAAACATCTCCAAATAATCGCCTTTATGTTTCATGAGATACACGTAACCATATCTGATGAAATCATTTGTGAAGGTAATGAAGTATTGATAACCACCTCCAACTATTTTGTTTATAGCACCGCATACATCAGTATGTATTAGACCTAATAAATCACTTGCCTTTTCACTATATCCAGTAAAGGGACTTTTTTGTCATCTTGCCTAGTAAACAAGATACACATGTTTCATTCGATTCAAAATCAAATGAATCTAAAAGTCCATCTTTATGGAGTATAGAAATGTATTTCTCATTTATGTGGCCAAGACGATTATGCCAAAGGTAGGTTTGATTTAAAACATTTGACTTGAATCTCTTTGTGTTTACGTTAAGAATAGAAGTATCTATTGACCTTTTCATGTTTAGAATATAAAGACCATCACATAAATTAGCATTACCATAGAAAACGTCTTTATGAGAAATGAAGCATTTATTATTCGCAATAATGAAATTAAATCCATCCAAATCAAAACATGAAACAAAAATGATGTTCATGCTCAAAGAAGCAACATAATAACAATTATTTAAAACAAATACAAGTCCATTAGGTAAAATTAACTTATAACATCCTACAGCCAATGTAGTGACCTTTGCTCCATTTCCGGCTCGTAGGATGGCTTCTCCTTTCTTTAGCTTTATGCTTTTCCTAAGACCACACACATTAATACAAATGTAAGATCAACGTCTGATATCTAATACTCAGGAATCACTAGTAGACAAGTTAACTTTAATAACATAAATACTTGAAGTAGTAGTCACACTACTCTTATTTTCCTTTAAATCGTCAAGATAGAGCTTGCAATTTCTTAACCAATTTCAGGTGCATGGCAGAAATGACAATTTCCTTCTTTTCCTTTTTCTTTATGGGACTGTTAAGTAGAAGTAGCCTTAAGCTTGACTTGTTCCATAGGCTTTGCGATAGTCATAACAGCCTTGGCAACTTTAGCCTTGCTTTTGCCTTTTTTCTTCAAAGCCTTTTTTTATGAACCATCAATAAATTAGCAATAGGTTTCATGACATTCTGTTCAATAGTTTTAAGTATCAAATGCAACTCTAAGATAGACTTCTCCATTTTATTCATGTTATGGTTCATCACAATTTATGAATAACTATTAGACAATGAGTTTAAGATCAAATTAGTAAACAACTATTGGCTTATGAAAAATCCAAATCTATTAAGATGGTCAATATAGCCCTTCATTTTCAGAACATGAGGATTAACTGATGCACCATCAGCCTTTTTGCAAGAATGAAGGTTTTTGAATGTCTTGAACCTTTCTTCCTTAGCTTACTATTAGAACATTTCTTTTAGCATTATAGCCATGTCGTAAGCTTCCATGTGTTCCATATCCTTCTGAAGTTTAGGAACCATGGTTGCCGACAAAATGCGTGCAACATCAGTTAAGTCGTTGACATGCTTTATATGTGCATCCTTCACTGCTTTTAAAGCATTGGCTAGCCGTTCCTTAAGAACATGATCATCCAGGACATACAATTTGTGTTCATGCTTAAGAACAATTCTCATGTTTTTGAAGCAGTTTAGAAAGTTTGTCTTAGTCAACTTATCCTTCTCAATGATGGATCATAATGATAAGGGATTAGTGTGATTTAAAGAGACCATAGATCTACAACAAAGATTATGCAAAAGTTCATTTTAGTATAGAGGCTTCCACTAAATTAACAACCCTCCTAAAAACGCTATGCTAATTTGAGGGGCTAAAATTCATGTTTCACCTAATTCCAAGACAACTAAAGAATCACACTTTAAATTAGGTTATTTAGGTAGGTACCAATTACCAATTACATCATATCTAACTTTTAGTTATTTTATGAGATTATGAGATCTTATGTCTTAGCATGTTTTATCTCATCTACTGCCTGAAGCCCAAAACCCTTTTCAAAAGCTTTATCAAGTCTAACCATTTCAAACAGTAGAGTAGCCGTTAGTCGACTTCTCTCACCAAGATAACATAATACACTCTACGGAGGCAGACTCATATTGATGTAATCGAAGCGTTGACAAGTGTTTGAAAATGGATGGCACTTGACTTAAAATTTGTAAAAATGATTTTTATATTTGTTTTAGTGATCATAAATTAAATAAGATAAATATAAGAAATTAAAATGCATGTATAATCACTAAATAATTTAGGAAATTTTACCAATATTAACTATCATACGAATTTCCTTGCGCTACAAACAGTTATCGACGGTCGCGCTAGTTGATCAAGGGGCAGCGCCCTCGTTTTTTTTTAGACAATGAATTCAAGTTCTGAAAATTGAAAATCGCATAAAATCTCTCATTATTTTAGCTAATCCTAAAATTTCCCCTTATTTTAATTATGAAAGTATTAATTAAAACGTTTTTAATTAACTCGGACCCACCTCAAACTTAATATCTTATCTTAATCCAATTAGAATTTGAAATACTTTGAATCCTTATCCAATTAGAATTTGTTATATATATCAACAATCTTATAGGATTTGTAATTTTTTATCTGATTACAAGTTTATCTCCTATCTAATAAGAATATACTATCAGATAACCACAATGACATATTTGATCAAAATCAATTTCAATTCTTATTCATATGAAACAAGCAATTCAATCAATAAACAAAATATTAATCATTCATTTAACACCAGAATCATATTAAATTAATCATATTAACTTAATAATGATTTCTATCATGGAGACATACATAATTATTGAACAAAAATGAAATATGTATTTAACACAAGAATCACATTAACCTAAACATGACTTCTACCATGTGAACATACAAAATTCGCATCATTCAATATCAAAACATATGTTAATCAAAATATTCTAAACATGAATTCTATCATTGAATTAAATCATGCGTATGTATCATTATACCTGAATTAACAACATACTTTAAAACCAGTTCTTGATAGCAATTATCATAGAACCTCTATGTACATCATATATACATTAATCATGATCATGTTTTTCCACATACATCATATATACATCAGAGAAACATGCAAACGTTTAATAGAGCCAAGCTTTTAGCTCTAATACAATTGTTCGATTTTTTGGGTTCATACGCCGTAAAAAATTCAAAACAATTTTGAAAAACCTTAACAGGATAAAAAATAAGTTCCATTCAATTAGATCTACGAAAGTAAACCATACCTTAATTCATTTTTTCCTTCTCTGATTGTTTGATCTCCAAAATGTTCAAGCGTATGTCCTTTGTCGAAATCGACACGAATGGTGACCAAAATTTGGATTGATAGCCCTAAGAGAGATATAAAAACTTTTTCTTTCTCTTCCAAAATTCAGAGAACTCAAGATTTTCAAAAATAAAAATTTATTTCATTTTAGGGTTTCAACCTCTATTTATATGTGTAGATAATCCTTGACTTAAAAATCTTATTCGTAATACAACTATTGTATTTAGGTAGTTTAAGAAAAGTACACATACGCCCCTATGAAAAAGTTATCATTTAACAAATTATAAAGGCTTTTATGTCATGAGTTTTATCATATAAAATTCATTACCCTGGACTAATTGAAGTTATGCAAAGTCATTCTTTGTGTTCCGCCCAATAGGTTCATGCGACCTTGGCAGTAAACCAAAATCATTTTAGTAAACTAGTCATAAGCAGTCTCAAGCAAGGCATTATGACTACCCAAGTAGCATGAATATCCAAATCAATACAACCTAATGAATAACATATATCATATTCTTTTGTCGTATGATATCCTTTGATTAAACTTAAGGCATGAAAATTCACCCTTAATGTTCGATCATATTAGTCTTGATCTATAAGTATAATAAAAACATCAAAGTGACATTAATCATATCAATTCACTTAGAGATGGCCATTTAGAATATCAAGGAATCCACTGATATCTCTTTCTTTCTATACGAGATGGACAAATCCATCTTAACCACATACATTCACATATTATTCACATAGTAACCAATCATAATCATTATAATCATCTCGTTAAAGAAAATATTTGATTGTGTCAAATTACCATGCTCCTAATATTGAGGTCTATGGTAATCTCAAGTCGAAGGACTAAATGATATAATGATCATGAGTAACACCTATGACTCAATCCATATGGTGTTCTCAATGCGGATCAATCCAGTACCTTATTCCCTAACAAGTACTCATGATCTCGATTCGTATATCTATACGCATGATCATCACACGATCATCAATCAAGATTCACACAAGTGTAAATTCATTATAGTTCTTAGTATAATGATTGACTAAGGACATTTAGGATATTTCAACAAATACCTATGGATTTTACTATAAGGTAAACATGCAATCACTTATAATAAAATAAGAAATGAAAATCTCTATTTTATTGACTAAAATTATAAGATAAATAATGTTTATAGATTGACCTAGGTCATATTCCCCAACACCTTCCCTTCTAAGATATGAAATGAAAGTTTTTTTTTTGCATGCTTATCTCATCTTTTATATATATATATATATATATATATTTCAATGTGTACACTCATCTCTAAGCAAATCTAAAGGCCCTTATTTGTTCTCACAATCCATTAACTCATCCTTGTTAACACTAATTCATAACTCATTTTGCCTCGAAATGTGTCTATACATATCTCGAGGAACATTAATGACTTATGTTATTTTTCTAACTTATGTTTTAATTAATGCAAATCAAACTATAGCCACATCAAATCAACTATATATGCCACGTCAACTTAAATTAAACTTACCGCGTCACTCATTACCTTGGTCCCGTGCCGACATGCCTCTCGAGGCGCTTTCCCATTCAAGTCTTGACATCTAAACACAAGTATGACTGACTTAATAGTCTACACATGTACAATACACTAGGCATACATCACTACAAATCAAACATATACCACTGCCATATCATCTCTGTTAGTGAACGTATCTCGATGTAGGTACCACGTTACGGGTCAATGATCTTGGTTAAAAAATTAAACTAGGATTGGGAATTCGGGTAGTGAGAATTTGTCATGATAACAGAAAATGAGCATTTAGAGCTTACTTCGTGTTTTTCATACACTCTGAGAACACTCAATTCGGAACATAAACAAAAAAAGTTATAAATTTCTTCCAATACATCTTATCAATTAGGCAAACTTTAATAATTTTAAACTAACAAAACTTTTCCAAATTAATATTTTTGCAATTAAATCCTTGAAACTTCACACAAAACTCCATGAGATTGCTCAGCACCACATTCAAAATATTTTCACAACCCATAGAGTCAATTTAGGCAAAAACCAATAATCTAATTTGACTAGAATCTTAATGTAAATCAATTTTAACTACAAACATCTTTGAAACAGTTATCGACTGAATTACGTAAATTCACTTCACCATGACCCTAACCTACATTTGTGGAATTTATTCCAAATTGACGTAAATCAATCCAATTTATTAATTCGGAACAATCACTATTGATTTCTAAAAAAATCCCGTGAAAGAAATCGAGAAATCGCGAGAATTCAAATTGATTTGAGGAAAATGCCCTGAATTAAGAATTTAGCAAATTGCAGACTGAATATCTCATTTCTACCACAAAGACTTAGGTCGAACTGGGTGTCTCACGATGCTCTATAGTTTTGCAAAAAGAAAATAGGTGATGATCGGGCATTGCAATATCGCAGAGTGAAAACCCAAATCGATAGGGGTTAGGGAATTAGAAAAATTCATTCATTTCATTTTGTTATATATACATATAAACCCTCAGATGCATGTCAACGGCTTAATTTCTTTTTATTTATTAACTTCCACAATCTCTTTTTTCACGTGTTTTAGCTTACAGTGCTAATTTTGGATTCGATTTTTCACCAAATTATGTCAACTTCTCGATAAAATAGTCTAACTCCATAAATTTTCCATAAAACTAGTTTTGGCTTCGCCAATACCCCGAAAATCTTAAATTTGTCCACGACACATCAAAATCATCCAGTCCAATTTTCTTTTTATACTTAACAAAACTTGCATCAATAAGTACCCAATCTCATCCTCGACCACCACCAATCAACACACAACTCTAGGCAAATTCTTATACCAACTTCATTGTCATTTTACATTACCACCAATCTTGAATTGCGGGCAAATCGAGGCAAAACCCTCACGTGATATATAACACTTGTTTACTAGTTTTCGAGCAACTAATAATTTCTATTGCAAATGTGACCTTCTGGCACACACTTACAATCCCTATATTGACAAATTAAGAATACACCCTAACACATAGACTTCACGACAAAATATTATATAATACACACACTAGGCATTCGTTAATAAAAATATTTTATCTTATAATCTCTGGTCTGTAATTCGTTGGTTCCACCTTGGATACTTAACTTCTAAATAAAATATGAAAATACTTAATTAGTCGTCTAATCAAATTTATGAAATTCTCAGATTTCACATTTTTCGAAAACTAGCTTTAGAGCGTCATACCTATATTTTTCTTAAATGTAGTTCTAAATGTCATAATGTATCTTCTAAACAAAGACTCCAGTCATTACTTGTTGGATATATTGTCTTATCTAAAATTAACTTAATTTCTCTATTCGAGGTTTCGGCTTGTCCTTTAGTTCGAGGGTAATACATAGTGCACGCTCTATATGTGACATTATATTTGTGAAGTAGAGTAGCAACAATTCTGTTGAAAAAATGTGAGCCTCTATCTCTAATTAGTGCTCTAGGGGCTCAAAAATAGTAAAGATCCTTAATTTTAAAAAATTAACTATAATTTTAGAATCATTAAATTTAGTGGCTATAGCTTCTACCCACTTAGACACATAATCTTCGGCTAGTAAAATGTAAATATTTCCATTAGATTGTTAAAAAGGTCCCATAAATTCTATTCCACAAACATCAAATACTTTGCCAAAAAGTATAGGACAAAGGCATTTGGTTCTTAAGTCCCAAATTTTTGGTTCTTTGTCAATTTGGACAAGCTTTTGTATAAATATAACAATCATAGAATAAAATAGACCTAAAGAATTCTAAGCTTAATATCTTACGGGCTATACGACGTGGACTAAAACATCCTCCACAAGTAAAAGTATGGCAATAAATTGTCTAATGGTTTGGTAAGAACAAAATTTTCATAAGTAAGGCTCATCCCATTTAATAATGTTTGGGATTTTTTTTATCTTATTCTTTTTGGCTCTTTTTAAATTGGGTGAAAGCCTATTAGTAGTGAGATAGTTGACTATATATGTGTACGATGGGCTAGTGATAGATATTTTGTATAATTATTCATTTGAAAATTTATCTTTTCATGGTATTGAGGGTTTTCCATTTTTTTTAGTCTACTTAGATGGTCTCCTACTGAGTTTTTGACACATTTCTTGTCTTTTATAGTCATATCGAATTCTTGTAACAATAAGATCCATTTTATTAATTGTAGTTTAACATATTTCTTTCATATCAAATATCTCAATGCAGAATGATATGAGTATATTATCACTTTTGTTCCTCGTAAATACGGTCTAAACTTTTTTAATGCAAACATAATATCTAAGAGTTCTTTTTCTGTAGTGGTATAGTTTAGTTGGGCGAGATCCAAAGTTCTTGATGTAAAATATATTAAATGAGAATCCTTTTCTATCACTTGACCTAAAACGGCTCCTACTACATACTTGCTTGCATCACATATTATTTCAAAAGGTTGTGACCAATCTGGTGACTTTATTACAAATATAATGATCAAGGCTTCTTTTAGTTTATTAAAATTTGTCTTGCATTCAATTGTGTACACAAAGGTTGCATTTTCTTGGCAAGAGTTTGCATAAAGATTGTGTTATTTTGGAAAAGACTTCACAAAATGCCTATAGAATCCTGCATGATTAAGAAAAGATCTTACCTCCCTCACGATGATGGGGTAAGGTAATGTCTTTATAAGTCGAATTTTAGCGGGTTCTACTTCTATTCCTTTTGGTGATATTATGTGTCCTAGTATAATGATTTACCATAAAATGACATTTATCATGATTCAATACTAGATTTTTATCTATGCATCTTTTAAGTACTTAAATTAAATGAAGTAAGCATTCATTGAAAGAATTACCGTATACAATAAAATCATCCATAAGAACTTCAATAAAACGTTCTAAGGATTTTGAGAAAATGCTAACCATACACTTTTGGAATGTAGCGGGTGCCTTACATAAAATCAAAGCCATGCATCTTTAAGAAAATGTACCAAAGAGGCAAGTAAAAGTAGTTTTTTCTTGATCTTTTGGAGCTATAGGAATCAGATGAAATCCTGAGTATCCATCTATAAAATAATAATGAGTTATTTTGTCTAGTCTGTCAAACATTTGATATATACATAGAAGTGGATAGTGATCTTTTCTAGTTGTAGCGTTTAGCTTCTTATAATCTTTGAACACTCTCCAACCATTTTAAATTCTATTTGGTACTAATTCTCCATGTTTATTTGTTACAATTGTGATTCATGTCTTTTTAGGAACTACTTGTACCAAGCTAACCTAATCATTATCTGCTATTAGAAATATCATTCCTGTGTCTAGTAGTTATAATATTTCGTTCTTCACTACTTTCATCATCGGTAGGTTCAATCTACATCGAGCTTGTTTAGAGGGTTTTGTATATATTTCGAGATTGATCTGATGCATACATGTGGCTTAACTTATTCCATTAATATCAGCTATTGTCCATCTTATTGCTTTCTTGAATTGTTTGAGAACATTTAGTAGTTTCTCTTATTCTAAATTTAATAATTTATTAGATATTATAACTAGTAAAGCGTTGTTATTTTCTAAATACGCATATTTTAAGTGATCTGGAAAACATTTTAAATATAAATCTAAAACTTTTAGTATAAAAGGTAAAAGTTTCGAATGAGTTAGAGGTAGATTCATATAGTAAGAGAGTTCAGGGAGTTCATTATTAGATTTGAAGTCATTGATTATCTCCCTTTTCTTTTCATCTATATCATCACAATCATTTAAGTCCTACATTACTTTTTCGAGTTTATCTAACTTATTGTTTCTAAAAGATTTGCCTATTAAAGGATCTAACATATTTATGGTACAGAGGATGAAACATCAAAAGGATATTTCATGATGTCGTACATAGTAAAGTTAATTGTTTCGTTATCTACTTCCATTATTAGAGTTCCATTAGAAACATCTATTTTTTATTTTACTGATTTTAAGAATAGGTGTCCTTAGATAAGAGAGGTTTATTAGAGAATTGGTCTTCTTTCATGTGTATGAAATAAAAATCGGTTGAAAAAACTAAATCATTAATCCTAATGAATACATCATCTAATAATCCTATATGTTGAATAGTAGATCTATCTGCTAATTGAACTACTATATCTTTTTCTAATTCCACTTCTAAGTTTTTTGTGGAATTAGTTGGTCTGGCATCTTTGGTTCTTCCATTTGTTTACTACTTCTCAAAGTTATCACTTTTGCATATTAGCTAGGATAAGGTTGAGATGGTAATTTTTCTTGGTTAACCTAGGGACTCATTTGCATTGCCATTTGACATTATTGATTTTTTAGTTCAACTATATCAGCTTGTAAGGCTTAAGTTTTTAATCTTTTGATTTATTTGAATTTTAGTGCAATTGTTATATTAGTTTATGCGGGTATTCTATGTCTTTGATTATTTTGATTGTCTATACCTTTGCCTATGTTTGATCATAGATAATTTGCATTGTTGCTAACAATGTACTTATGTTGAATAAACTATTTGTAATGATTCATCAAAGTATTAGCCTCTTTCGTTTGATTTTGTTGTACCAATGGACATTCATCATATAGATGATTAGTCTCATTGCAAAAACACTACGAAAAAACAGCCGATCAGAAACGGAAATTTCCGTTGCTGATTAACATAAATTCCGTCTCTAATTCAATTCTGCAACAGAATAGAGACGAAATCTATTTTGTCTCTAAAATCGTCGTCGCTAATTTAGTCAGCAATGAAAATATGTTTCCGTTGCTGATTAGAGACGGATTAGAGACGGAATTCGGAAATGGAACAGAGACGGAACATAAATGCACATTCTTCCAAAGTGAATGGTTTTGCTTGCATTCCGTTGCTAATCCGTTACAAATCAAAGACGGATTACCAACGGAAGTCATATATTTCGTTACTAATCCGTTGCTAATTAGAGACGGATTAGCAATGGATTTTACGAATTCCGTTGCTAATCCGTTGCAAGTTAGAGATGGATTAGCAACAGACTTTACGAATTCCATTGCTAATCAGCCTCTATTCCGTTTCTAAACTCTATTTACCCAATTTTTTATTCTATTTCTTCACTAATTAGAGACGAATTAGCAACGGAATTTATAAATTCCGTTGCTAATCCGTCTTTATTCCGTTTCTATGCCGACTTTTAAAAAAAAAATATTTACAAGAATCAAATTAGTTCTCCAAAACTTTTAAAACTAAAAATAACAACAGGACATGCTCCATCGCGTACACCCCCTCCAACAACTCCTTGGGGGTGCTAACATCCCAAAAAAAACAAAATTTCACATACATACACAAATCAACAATATATATCAACAACAAATATTCAAATGAGAAAAAGCATACAATTCGATATTAAAAAAGATTTATATATTCACGAAACGTAGTCAAGTATAATAAATGTTTAAGATACCTAAGTATCCACAAAAAAACTACAACTCTCATTGTTCTACAACAACCATGAAAATACCTAAGTATCATAAAGTCGCCCATCCTTCGTTGTGCTAGCACCTGGGATGTGATAGCATCAGGATCTACGTATCTTCTTTTTTTCTCTCTAACGACCTGAGACTGTAGACACGTCCTTTGGGACACTCACCCGCCACCTTGTAGTACACCGCCTCATCATGCACCGGCTGGTCCGGTGTAGTCAGGGTCAGCTCCTAACGTCTCCTTTGGAGCTTAGCGTGCATGGATCAACAATAATGGTAACAATATAATAGCAGCATTAAATTTGTTTTCTTTAGTAGGGGTACCTTAAGCTTTAATGCTCATTTTCCCGATTTCAATAACTCTACTTTTGATATACGTCTTCCTGCATTGAAAGATCAAAGATATAAGTAATTACTTAAAAAAAAATCATAAATGCACAAGGAAAAAGAAATAAAGGTTTAAGGAATGCCCGCGCGACCTTCAGAGAGGCATTGCAATACAAACAGTCCAAAATAATTAAGTTACTAGATAGCAACTCGAGTGGCTGTTGACGTGTGAAGCTTACAAATGATCAATGACATCACTTAGTTAAACAATTCCATTCTAGTTTTCTACCATAGGCAACCCTTGGCCAAAGCCCAATCTACACGACCACCTAAACAACAAAATATGGGTATTTAACTAGTTATGAAACATCAAACTGAATCATACTAAAACATAACCAATAGATAAGACGACTAACATAATCAAGAGATATTGGATAATAGATAAGACACTGCAACTCATTAAGTAACGGCAAGTACAAAGGTTGGCTCATTAAATCATTCCTATCGAAGACTTCATGTTTTAGAATTTACAAACAAGCATTACACCATAAACATATTGACATATGTGTGTACATTTACCAATAAACATAAGATCAAAATCCTGCAAATCTTCATAATTTTGACAAGAACTACATATGATGATGAACCAACAATCGAGCCCTCAAACAACTTCAGAAAATACTTAATCCATGTATAGGTAGCAATGAATTCACCAACCTTGAGTTTCACAAATGTCGGTGGCATTTGTTCATCACAGTAGAGAGAATCAGCAGGATGAGTGTCGAACTGTAGCATTCGCCTCCTTTTTACTTGTGAGGAAGACTCCTTATACTCTTCTTTTTCCTTGTTCAAGTTTTCTAAGATTCATTATTTCACATCAAAAATACAATTACATATAAGATAACGGTGGAAAAAAAGAGAAAGATACGCATTTCCATCATCGGAGATACAGTAAGCCAAATCCTCACAAGCCTTAATTGAGGTAGCTTCACAAAACATGTAAGATAATTCTTGTTTATTGTGTTCCCATGAGATGTCTGTTACATACAAGAAAAAGCCAATTCAATGTAAGAAAAATATTCATCCAATAATGACTGGTGTTAGCATGTTTTAAGTTATACCGAGAGACAAGCCATGACTCACCAAACTGGGGATCCCTATGCAGATAATCATCGTTGCCTCGCCACTCCCATGGCTCACTAACATTCATATAATAGAGAAAAGCAAGATCAATTCGTCACAAATAATTATTTTGAACTTGAAATAAAATGAGGAATCGCAAGAAGCAAAGACTAAATTATCAAGTAATAGACCAATTTATTGAGTATCTACTCTCAACTGTAATGTCGGCTCAATGTGAACAAGACCGCATAGGGCTCGAAGGGGTCAGATAATTTGGCCCCAAAAACTACATTCTACGCGCATTTGCGAGTCAAAACTTGTGCATTCATGGGTAATAGTAGATTGGGAAAAAAACAAAGAAATAAAGGGAGAACAATGTGAAACTACATTGTCCAAGATAACAACAACAACAACAACATAGCCTCAGTCCCAAAGTCCAAGATAACAACAAAGAGGGCAAAAATAGTTCAACTTAAAAGCGAACTTAGATCGAATCGAAGCGAGATCTAGCATTGTAGATTCAAAGTGTCAACTAGCTTTGTTCACAATAACATAATATTTGTTCATCTGTGACTACTACTAAGACCAATTAATCAAACACCATTAAAGCAACAAAACACACAAAAGCCAAACACCATAGAAGACTAAAATCACGAAAAAGGGCACATAATAGCCAAATTAAATCAAACACATAATCAACAACACCCCCATTTCTCCCACAAAAATTGCCAAACCCACCAACCGAATAACTGAATCAAAACCCACAAACTCCCTCAAGTTCTAAGACCCAAAATCAACCAAACCAAGCAAAAAAGGTCAAAACAACCAAAACCCATTAAGCGAAACCAAAGATTTCACCATAAAAACATCATTCCAAAGCAAACAAATCAACCAAACCAAGCAAAAAGCCCGTCCATTCTTCAAAATAATTCTCATTCAATCCTAGAAAAAGAACTCGATTTCAACAACAAAACCTCTTTAACCTTCTTCACTTCCTCTGCTTTCAACGCCAACAACCTATGTCCCGACTCCGCCGATGGCTCCTAGTGAGCTTCGCGAGCAGGCAGATGAGGCAACTCCAGCCTCGTCGGCTTCAAATTCGCCTTAACCTTGATGCGGCTCCTCGCCGTGAGCGGTCCGAGGAACAATGGATAATACCAATCCCGCTCATGAATGACTTCGGGGAATGAAGCGGAGTCGGACGATGAACACAAAACCCGCGCCATGACTACCTAAAACCAAAATCCCTATTTAAACACCCATCATATTCTTCCAAAACCAAAACATCGTTTCAATCCCTTACCCAAACTTGATGCATGAATCTTAGCCCTTTCGGTTGATGGCGAAAGAGAGAGTTGATAACGCCGGTGAAAAGAGGAGTTGGCGGTGCCGGTGAAGAGAGGAATTCGTGATTTTGGGGTTTGGAATGTAAGGGAGAGGAGAGTTCGAGGAGAGAGAGAGAGAGAGAGAGAGAGAGAGCGCTTAGCGAGAAAAGAGAAAGAAAAGAGAAAGCGTTTCAGGAAAGAGATGGTTGGAGTGATGCATCGATTCATGCACGAATCTCGAGATGTGATAGGCGACAAATTATTGAAATTTTGGAGGGAAAATTGGCGCCACTTTGTTAGAAATGGATTTTATTTCCGTCTCAATTTCGTCTCTATTTCCGTTTGTAATATGTCTCTATTTCCGTCTCTGACTGCTTCCATCTCAATTCCGTCTCTGATCATTTCTAGTTACCAATGGAATTAGATTCCGTTGCTAATTCCGTCTCTAATTTACTATTTTTTGTGGTGAAAAGCACAAATTCTCAATTGACTTTATCTATCTTTTAATAATAATTTAACCATGTTTTTTAGTTCATCAAATTTATCATGGGATGTCTTAATTGTGTTTCTTTTAATTTCACAAGAATGGCTTTTAATAAATTTGACTTTCTCACAATACTACTTTGATTGTTTAGCCATTTCATTAATAGCGTCTTTTGCTAATGTTGGTGTTATGTTGAATATAGACCCTCCACATACTATGTCTAGGAATCTTTGTTCTAAAATGTTTAGTCATTCGTAAAAATATTCTAATAATCTTTTTTCTGTAAATCTGTGTTGTGGACATAATGAAACCAATCTTTGGTACCTATCTCAAATCTCACCAAATGTATCTTCAGTTTACATCCTAGCCTTACTAATTTGTAATATATCTGAACTAATTTAAGATGTTGGAATGCATTGATCTAAAAAGGCTTCTAGCATTTCAAACCATGTGGTTATGGAATTTTAAGGCAGATATAATAGGCAATCTGGAGCTTGACATCTCAAAGAAGAAGGGAAAGCCTTTAGCTTGACATATTCTAACTCTATTTTTTGGGTTTCATCACACTAACTATATGTATTTATTTCCTAATAAATTGTTGAGGATCTTCATCACCTTCACCTTAAAAGTGAAGTAAAGAGTTGATGAATCTTGGTTTTAATTCAAATTGGGAAAATCTATCTGAACAATAAAAACACAGGTTTGTAAGGTGTGACATTTTTATTACCTTGCCTAAAGGTAAGTTCCTGTTCGATGTATGCCATATTATATAACATGCAACAAGCAAGATTCTTAAGAAGTTATTTTAAAATCCTTGGCAATGGTGCCAATAAATTGACACGTATTGAGCATGTACAATAAATTCTCCACCTTAATTACACTTAAAAACTTGTAGTAGTGGTAAGTAGTATCTTCTCTATTGGGATTTTGCAAACTCCTTCAGCATAAAGGGTTTTATTATTTTTACTTCAATTTTTTTTACTTTAATTAAAACAAGAATTTAAATTACTAACTCTAAATATAGTGATCAACTAAAGTAATTAAACAAACTTAATTAATGCAAATCAATGTCAATAAATTCAAATCAATTTAATTCAATAAAAAATAATATAAAATAAATATCTAAACAAACATCCGGAACAATGACACATCAATCCGTTTTGCATCCAATCATATCACCTAAATCATAGTCATAAGCATATCTTAATCTCATTGTAAAGTATTCTAGATCATTAAACAATAATTATAAGTAAGTAGCCAACCCTTAGCAAGCATTCAATTCTCTTTATACCGGTGGAAAAGCTACGTTCTAGTTTTATTGAATTAACACTTTGAAAACTAAAGGAAATTAACTTAAGCAATAAAACCGCATTACACTCCGTGAAAATGTCGAACTACAAAATGTAATACCTTCGGAAAGCCACTTAAATTTTAAAATTAGATCTCAATTCACCTAAAAGATCTAAATGGTAATAGACCTTTTAAACAATCCTCGTTACTACTTTAAACTAGATGTAGAATCAAAGTACTACACTACACATTAACCACTATGCATGCAATACCTAGATTCATTGCAATCCGCTAATAATAATCTATTAAATCAGTGAATTAAAGAATATGATTGGTTTATAGCATTAAGCACAAAATCAACTCATTATGACTACATTGCAAAATAGATTCAGTTCATGTTTAGATTAATAAACTACTCACCTGTATTCATAAACAACATCTTAACATAAGAATTAAAAGACATAATTAAAATACCTTATTGAAAGCTTGAATCTTCCAATCTTCTCCAAAAACAAAAAAATAAAAATAAAAAAATAATAAAGAATGACCTTCAAACTAATTAAAAAGTGTTAAACTATCAAAAATATCTTGATTTCGTAGTCTATGATTCTTATAAATGGTATTGTAGGTAATACATATCCTAAACTAACTCAGAATCCTCGTTGTAATCCAAAATCCTCGAAACTGCCTCCAACAATTCGTCACTGATTCCACTAATAAAGCGAATCGCTAGTTTAATCCTTGAAAACTGCCTCTGAGCTCTGCCAATTTATCTGGTGATTCATGTGCAAATTCTAAATCGCAGAGGAATTGCTAGCAATGATTTCAAGTTCTCTCATGATTCGCTGATAAATCGTTGTATAATACTTCTAATTAATTAAATCCTTCATTTTCTTCCATTTTTTGTCCATTTCTTTAAATATTTCAATTATTACCTAAAATAACAAAAACAAGAGAGAACAAGTGTAGTATAGCCTTTTACATCCAAAATTACCTAAAATATACAATAAAATATTATCTAATTATTGACTTTTCAGTTTTATGGTATATTTTAAGGTAATTCTGAATATAAAAAGCTATGTTACACTAGGTTTTCTTTTGTTTTTATTTTCGTGATTTCGAGTTATGACTAGAATTTTAAAGAAATGGATGAAAAAAGGAAGAAAATGAAGGATTTAATGACGTGGAAGAAATACACAATGAAACACTTGCGATTCGAGAATCAACCATAAATCGCTATTGGCGATTTGTCGTTGACTCACAATTTACACATAAATCGTCAGACGAATTAGTGGACTACAAAGGCATATTTCCAAGGATTTGTCCAGCAATTTGCGTTATAAGTGAAATCGGTTAAGAATCGCTGGGTACAATTTCAAGAATATTAGATAAATACAAAGAGTTTGAGTTAGTTTGACATATGTACCTACCTATTATACTATATATATATGAACCAAGGGCCTCAAAACCAATTTCCTTTAAGTACCTAGATCAATATTTCATTGCTCTTAGAGCCATAGTTTATAAGTTTTTATTTAGTTTAGATTTATATTTCATTTCTTTTGGAGACGATTTGAAGTTCAAAGTATTTATTTAGAGATATTTACCTATCTCCTTTATTTACTTTATTGTGATGCTTATTACAAATATGAGTGCGTAGTTTATCAAACTAAACAAAGTTCAAACATAAACTTGATCCATTTTGCGATGTAGTCATAATGAGATGATTTTGTACTATGCTTTAAATCAATCATATTATTTAATTCATTGAATTAATAGATTATTATTTACGGATTATAATCATGAAGCTTTGTATTGCATGCATAGTCTAGAATGTCTATTGTGATATTTGGATTTAGTATCTCATTTAAAGTAGTAACTAGGATTAGTTAAAGAGGTATTTTACCATTAAAATGTCATAGGTGGATAGAGATATAAGTTAATATTGAAGTGGCTTTCCGAAGGTATTAAGTCTAGTAGTTTGAAGTTTTCATGTAATGTAATGCGATTTTATTGCCTAAAATTAATTTATTTGAGCTTTCAAAAGTTTAATTCTATAAAATTAAAATGTGGTTTTTCCATTGATATAAAGAGAACTGATGGCCTACTAAGGGCTATTTACTTATGATTTGAGTTTAATGGTCTAAAATACTTTATAAAGAGATTAAAGTATGCGTATGACTATGACTATGACTTAAGTAAAATGTTTGAATGCAAAATGGATTATTGTTTCATTGTTCTGAATGTTTATTTAGATGTTTGTTTTCTATTGAATTGAATTGACTTGAATGTTATTGAATTTGAATTGTGTTAATTAAGTTAGTTTAATTATTTTAGTTAATAATTCTTGTTTAAATTAGTGATATTTATTTCCCCTTTTAATTAAATTGATTAAATTAAAGTAAAAAAATAATAAAAATTATTGAAAAACTTTTTCCTAAAGAAGTTTGTTAAATCCTTGTAGAGATAAACCCACATGTCACAACTACAAATAATAAGGATATAAGAGAAACTTATTGTACACTGCCCAATCAACCTACAAATACTTACAAAGACTACATATATTTCCCATTCTAAGAAAAAAAAAAGATATTTAGTGAGCTACTTGCTTGATTGATACAATTTTACTTGATCTTTTGTATATTAAAAGCGACAAACCCAGAATTATATTCTCTAATAAATACCAAAATAAAGTCAAAATTGATTTAAGAAGATAAAGTAAAAAGATTGGTGTCAAAAATGTATGTGCTTACCATGAGTTGAACAGGGTATTCCAAATTTGTATTGATTTGTTGTTTTATTGCTCAGTTGTATTAAGAAATAATAACCAAAAAATATCAACTAAATGTGGCCTTTCATATTTTACTCTTTTGTTGACTTCAAAGAAGTGTAATTTGGTTGCTAAAAATAGCTAAATATCCTAATTATTAATTTTAAAATCTGAAAAATAAAAATAAAACCACGATATCATCATGCCACATGACACGTTATCAGACCTTCTCAAAAAATCAGTTCATTTATAGACACACCAAACATTTATGGACCAATTTTCTTGCCATACTTAGCCGAACCTGTACCAATTTGGACCCAATCTTAACTTCAACCATCGCCAACTAAGTCACAAATTAAGGGAAAGTCTTGTACCAACTTTGTTCTCATTTTACATTACTACCAATCCAAGTTAGATTATTAGCTTTTATATATGTTTCGTTTATTTGAGTTATGTATTTTTGCGATGTAAAATCAACAGAAATCTTAAAAGTAAATTCGGCCTTGTCTAGTCTAATATTTCTTTACGTGTTGTTCCTAACCATGCTACCCACGTAGTCATTGCACATCTCGAGCCTCGTCATGTTTATTATGTTATATTGTATTATTATTTAAATAATATGCACACCTAAATACAAAATAAATAATTAAATTCTATAGTCCACTGTGTTAAGCACAACCGTGCCACCTTATCAAACTGGGTCAGAGCCTCTAATCCAGTTGAATTGGGTTGTGTCCAGTCTAATTTGGTGACGAGTCTTCACAACACCCATATAGGTAAGTCTACTTAATTGATCATGTGAGTCACTATATTCGACTTATAAAAACCCAATTGTCAACCTCCATCATGGAAAAACCAACATTAGAATCATGAAGAGACCTATTTGTAAAACTTCTAGTGTTCCATAATCTTCACTTGACTTGTTAGTACCACATGAAACTTACTATGTATTCTCAAGAATTAAGCTGGGTTCCCAACAAGTGACCATCGATTTAGGCAAACCTAAGTATCATTCCTTTTGATGTCTTAGACAACATATCTCCAACAAGATCATTTGTTAATGGATCCACTAAACTCTTATTAGATTCCACTAAATCAACTGTGAAAACTTCATTTTTTAGTAATTGTCTCAAAAGATTATATCGAAGACTTTCCATTATAAGTCTTACTCACGACTTTATAAAAAGTTTCCTTGTTATCACAATTGATTATTATATCGAGGCATAACTTGTTCCATAATGGTATTTCCTATTCATAATTTTCTAAATCATTTTGATTTCTTGTATTTGCTATGGCATTAATGTTTTATTCAACTATGACTTATTAACACTTGAAAGGATGTAACTCTTGTAATTGGTACTCAAGTACCAAAGTAATCAAAGTAATATTTTTGTTTGTACCCTAAGATCTTTTTAAGAAATTAATAAAATCCAAATTTAATTCACTAGAATCGAATTGATCATTTCTTCGCAAATAAGTCGTTTCATGATAGTTTCATCTATCGCTTTATTGTGAAAGACCAGATCGACCGGTTCTGCCATAAGTACCCCCAATGGCAATGAGTGTGGTTCGTGTACAAATTCCGGAATTATGATACTAGTTGAGACGAAGAGACGCAAATTTTCAAGTGGGAGGACTATTAAGCTATATATGACCCACATATTGAAATAAAGTATGAGACAAGTGGGAGTATGTAAGACCATTATATGTCTCAAACTTATGTCTTAAATTACGTAACATATGAGTCACCTAAAGACTCTTGAGCTTCCATTAACATTACCAATTTTATTGGAACTAGTATAAGTGTGGAAAGCTTAAAGGTTCTCCCTCAAGCCTATAAAATCATCAATAAAGTAATGTTTTTCACCAAATAGAGTTGGAGTGTTAAATTTTCCATATATGTCTATATGAATAATTCATAAGATTTGTAAAATCTTATTTTTTTCTTTGGGTAAAAACACTATATATATATATACTTTATTCAATAAAAGTTAAAAATGTATATTACTTTTGAGTATCCATTCCATTTTTAACTTGTCATAAGGTTTTCATAAATTACAAAAATGTGGTGCACATTTGGGTCAACCATAATATTTTAGTAATTATTATTATACATATATATATTTCATAAAATATTAGTTCATATATTACTAAAAAGTGGTGCGCCTTTAGGACAATTATGATATTTTAATAATCAATAAAAAATCAAGAAGATGAGGTACATTTGAGTATCCTTCATTGTTCTTAATTATCATTAGCAGAACTAATGTATATTAAATCATGTTAATCAAAAATTATAAGAAAATGATTAATCTTTGGGTTAAATCAATTTCTAGTAATTATGATAAAATCATAAGAAAAATGCAAAATATATGAAAATTCAAATAATTTGATGTTTACACTATTTAGTTGGATCACTTTGGTTACTATTGCAACTTCATAATATAAAAAATAAATTATATCCATAATATTAACGATAATGCATTTTCTTTTTTTATTCCATATGTGAATGTCAGTTCATTATAAATTACCTAAATATTGTAATCCTTTAGGTCAACAATAATTTTTAATAATGTGTGTTTGTGTGTGCATGTGTGTGTGTGTATAGGCAGGTCACTTTGGTGACAACTAACTTATAAAAATAACTATCTAGTTAATCTTTTGATAATTATTATAAAATCATAAAAAATGCAACATATAAGAAATTTACATCATTTATTGTTTAGATTATTAAGTTGGATCACTTTGGTGTTTAACACAACTAAATAATATAGACAATAAATCATAATGAGTAATAATGTTTTTTAAGCCACTAAATAATATGTTTGCATTTTAATTATTAAAATTAGATAGTGAATTCTACTATCAAAGTTGTATGCATGTGAGATAAGTGAGTTCTAAATCAATTAAATCAAGATAAACACAAAAAACATGATCATATAATTAACATATATTAATTTTGATACAAAACATTACTCCATCTATATTAGATAACATTAGGGATACGAGAATAGAAGCCTAGAGGTAATTGTGTCTATAAGAAAACAATTCTTCATCTTATGTACTTTTCATAAAATATTTACTTTTTAGTAAGCGCAGAGTATTAACACAATTACCAAATTAGACTTACCTCATTAATTAATTAATAAAGTTCATCAAAATAATATCATCATAACTTTGAGGTGGGTTACAAAAGAAAATGTAGAGACAAGTTTTTGTAACGTCTCCTTTTCGTTTCCACAAAGTTGGGCAATTGAAACAGCTAATGATTATGTACACAAAAAGTATAAATGTAATAACTTAATGGGTAGCGTATTGTGTAAACATTCTTGACCATAATAAAATAGATTAAGTAGAATTTTACCAGCGAAACCCATTATCTTGTTGAGCTTCTCTACACCAAACTTTCAACGCCAAAGTCTATCACCCTCATAAACCTTAATTAACTTTTTGTACACTTATTTGATGGTACAAGTGCCATTTTATAGGCAAGAGAAACAACTATTGGACTTCCCACTTTAACGCTAATTTTCTTCAAATTATTAACCTAAAGGGAAGCTTAACGGACATGATGAAATGAATTAAAATATAAGTTACATATATTTGATAACTATGTAAACAAGTTATGAGGCAAATAATTGGTCCAACATTCTCCCACTTGTCTCATAACATTATATCTTGATAATGTGGGTCACATATAGTATAATAGTTCTCCCACTCGACCCACATTCAAACCAAACATTAAATAATTTATTTATTAGCGCACATAAATGTTTGGCATCAATTATGACATATTTCCTTCTATGTACCATGAGCATTACTAATTCATTTTATATAATTCATAAAGCATAATGTCTGTATTAAAGACTTAATTTACTTCAAATCATTAATAAGCATAAGTGTGCATATGTAAAATACACTTAGCAAATGAAATGAGATCTCATAACATAAATATAATCATAATAAAATCTCAAATTACAAATACTTAAGATTTACAACCAAGGACTATTCTGTCGATGTGTTCTTTAAATGCCTTTGGTGGTAATTCTTTCATTAGAGAATCAACAACCATAAGATCTATGCTAATATGTACAAATGACACTATTTTCTTATGAACTTCCTTTTTAACTGCAAAATATTTTATCTCCATGCATTTAGCATCAGTTGAATATCGATCATTTTTGGAAAAAAAATATAGCTGCATAATTATCACAGTAAATCTTCAAAGGCTTAGAAGTTGAGGTCATAATACCAAGCCCTGAAATGAAGTTCTTCTACCATAATCCTTAATTTGTAGCTTCAAAAAAAGCTACAAACTCAGCTTCCATAGTAGAAGTAGATGTAACTATCTGCTTAGTGCTCTTCGAAAATATTGCTCCATTAGCAAAAAGAAAAATATACTGAAAAGTAGACTTTTTGGTATCAAGAAAATTAGTAAAATCTGCGTCTGAATAACCAATGACTTTGAGATTATCAGACTTTCTATAAGTAAGCATATAATCATATGTCCCTTATAAATACTGTAAAACCTTATTTACAGCTCGCCAATGACCCATGTCAGGGTTACTTTGGTAACGTCCTAACATGCTAATAGCAAAATTGATATACTGCCTAGTACAAGTCTAGGCGTAACACTTACTAAACATTTATCCATATCAAATCTTTTTAGAACTTTTTTAATATATGACTTTTGAGACAATCACAATAAGCCACATGATCTATCTTGAAGAATTTCGATTCCAATCTTGTAGTGTGTCTCACCCATACCTTTTATTTCAAAGTTCTGAGAGAGAAATTCTTTGGTATCATAGAGTAAACCAAGATCATTACTAGCATTCAAAATATCATCGACATATAAAATTAAAAATATGAACTTGCTCCTATTGACCTTTAGATATATGCATCAATCAACAATTTGTTTTTTAAATCCGAATGATGTTATAGTATCATTAAACTTAATATATCATTGGCGAGAAGCTTATTTGATTTCATATATCGATTTCTTAAGTTTGCAAACTAAATGTTCTTTTCCTTCTTCCATGGACCCTTTAGGCTAATTCATATAGACTTCTTCATCTAAATTTCCATTTAAAAAACGATTTTGACATCCATTTATTGTAATTCCAAGTTAAAATGAGCCACCAATGCCATTATGATTCTAAAAGAGCCTTTTTTATACAGGTGAAAATGTTTCTGTATAGTTAACGCCTTCTTTCTGAGTAAAACCTTTAGCTACAAGTCTAGCTTTATATCGTTCAATATTGCCTTTAGAATCATGTTTAGTCTTTAAAACCCATTTACATCTAATATGTTTAAAATTCTGACGCAACTTAACAAAGTCCCGGACTTTATTTTGATCCATTGATTTTAACTCATCGATCTTTCATGGCATCAATCGATTTTATAGACTCATTAATTTTGATGGCTTCATTATAAGAAATTGGATCTTTAGTACTTATATCAATATCATAACCAGATTCTTATGAGTACACCACGTAATTATCAGGTCTAGCAAATTTCTTCACTCTTTAAGGTCTTTGGAATGCTAATCCATGTTACTCATTAATGGGTGTATTAATGGTGATCTCGAGGTTTCCTTGATGAGAAAAATCTGTGGGACTAATTTCTTTTATTTTCACATTTTTTGTGAATTATCACTCCCACTTATTCACCATTTTTTATGAATCTGACATTTCCACTTTCAACAATCTTTATGCTATGTTTAAGGCTGTAAATTCTATAAACTTTGGATTTAACAGAGTAACCAATAAAGTAAACATTGATCGTTCTACAATCCAGCTTTCTTTCTTATGGATTGTAAATTCTAGCATTTGTTCAATGACCCAAAATATGGAGATGTCTTAAGTTATGATTCCTTCCAGTCCACAATTGAAAAGGAGTTTTAGGAACTGGCGTACTAGGAACCCTATTTAATTTGTATGCAAGAGTCTTTAGGGCTTCCATCCACAATGATTTAGGCAATGTGGAATTACTTAACATACTCCTAACCATGCCCATTAATGTTCAATTACGTCGTTCAGCTACACCATTTTGCTGAGACATATCGGACATTGTGTATTGAACATAAATGCCCTGTTCTTCAAGTAGTTTAGCAAACAGACTAGGACACCATTTGACACCATCATATCTATAATAGTATTTACTACCTCTATCAAAACGAAAAATTTTAATCTTTCTATCTAATTGTCTTTCAACCTCAGTAATGTATACTTTAAAAACATCCACTGCTTGAGACTTTTCATGCAATAACTAGATATATCCATATCATGAATAATCGTCAATGAAAGTAATAAGATATTTTTCACTAGATAGCAATGGAGTGTCAAATGGTCCATATATGTCTGTATTAATAAATTCATAGAGCTCACTACTTCTGGTAGCACCTTTCTTATTATGTTTGGTTTATTTATCCTTAATACAATGTACACATAAATTAAGATCTAGAAAAATCTAATTTAGGAAATATCTCGTGCTTCACCAACCTTTGCAATCTTTTTTTAGATATATGGCATAAACATTTATGCCATAAATCTGAAGAAAGCTTATTACACTTTCTTTTATTTCCAACATTATAATACACGTATAAAAAGGTTTGGGCAATGTAACGGCCCGAAAATTTGACTTGTGTCACGTGTCAATTCAAGGTCGTATGTGGGACCCACTCGTCGAAATACGTATATCCGAATTCAATTTAAGATGATATGCTAACTATGCGAGGAATTTGGTGAGCCGAAACACGAACGGGGACGCGCCTCGAGTCACGTGCCGACGTTGGACCGAAATGATACGTCTCGTGATGCGTGTAGCGCGAGTATCGAGAGTTTGAAATGAGGCTGATTTGGTGTCTCGAGGTGCGTACTGCTCGATTGTTGAATTTGCCTTGAGATTTGTGTAGCACGAATCTCGAGGAGACTTGATTTGAAATCAAAAGAAAAATGTATATATAATATAAGATATATATCTATATATAATATATATATATAGAAAAAAAGGAGAGGATAAGATTAGAAGGAAACAAAAAGTGATCATGAGGAAGATGAGAGGGTTGAGAGAGACCACCGAGAGAGAGAGGGGCGGCAGACCAGCGGCTCACGGCACGGACGAGCGCGGTGGTGGTCGGCTCCAGCAACCACGGTGGACCGGCACCAGCGACGGAGCAGCCGCAGATGCGAGCAGCGGTGGATCTACCACAGGCAGCAGACGGACCAGCGGCTTGGCGGCTCGCACGCGACACGGAAGCTGCAGACGACGCTGCGCGGCGTGGCTGCTGGACGGTGGCGGACCTGACGGCGGCCAGTGAGGCGACGGACGGCTGGTGCAGAGCGCCGCCAGCCAGCGACGACGGCGGGCCGGTGAGCGGTAGCAGCGGCGACAGCGGCAGCGACGGTGGCACGATTTTCGGCGGAGATGCGGTTTCGGAAGCGACGGCGCGGCTACGGGGAATCCGGCAGCGCGACGGTGATGGCCGGCGAGTGGCGGCGCCGGCGAGCGACGGCGCTATGGCGCGATGTCTACCGGTCAGATGCGCGATTTCGTCGAAATCGCGACGACGTGATGGAGGTGAAGTTTATTCACCTTATTTGGCTGTGATTTGTATGGTTTGAAGTAAATTAGTCCTCAAATGTTTAAATGAACACCAGGGACTTAGGAGTCGGGTGTCGGGTGCGCAAATCGAGACGCGAGCGAGACATTTTGAGGTTCGCGTTTCTCGAGGTAAGTAAACCAGTTAGGGATTTATATAGTATTTCATTTCTCTCCATTGACTGTTGTTGTTTATTGTTATGAGATAGCTTTATTGTTGTTCACTGTTTTGTGATGATAGCTATATGTGGACTTGTTATTGATTGAGTGTACGTTGGGGGGCTCTTATCCGGGATGCAGATATCTCATAGTCGCAAGGGTTAGGGCTGGGAGGGGCTCGTCCTAAACCCGAGTCTGCTGGGATTTTTCCTCGACTCAACGACTTTTTTGGTTGGGACTCCTTGTTATTTGGCACCACTGATCGATGAATTGTTTACGGTCTGTTATATTCATGAGTTATTTATTCCTTTCGTTCTATTTGCATGAATTCGACTGCTTTGGATATTGTGAAATGTTGTGTTTATGTCCTACTGGATTTACTTATCTGGGCTCATCATTCTTATGTTGGACTGAGTTCAGCGCCGCGGACGAGTAGCAGAGGGAAGACTTTATAGCTAGGTGGATTTTTGAATATTTTGTATTTATTCTCCTCTGATGATATTTACTGGTTCCACAATTAGGTTGCATAACTTCCTGATTTTTTTGTTGAGTTATTTCATGTATTAGTCGCTTCCGCTAATTTTTTTTAAAATCTTGCAAAACATAATAACTCAACTGCTAAATGTTAAATGTACTGAAAATGATGGATTTGAAGGCTGACTAGGCTCCGTTGACCTTGCGAGATTGGCTCGGGGGTCCACGTGGGCTTAGGCTTGGCGGGGCCCAATGCGTGGAAAATTGGGGCCGTCACAGGCAAAATGATCATTAAGATGTAATTTATATAAACCATCAAAAAGTTATCTGAAACCGATAACAACTGAGTTTTGGACAAAATAAAGAATTTATCTTGAAAGTTGAAGGAGTAACCTTTAAGATCAAGTCTAGGCAAGGAAGCTAAATTTCTAGAAAGACTTTGAATATAAAAAGTATCGTGAAGCTCTAAAACAACTCCAAAATGTAAATGTATATGGTAGGGTCTAATAGCTTTAACTGGAGCTTTATTTTTATTTCCCATTAAGATGAACTTCTCATTTTCCTTTATGCTTCAGTCATAAGGTATCCCTACACTGTGTTGAAAATATGAGCGTAGCACCTGAGTTAATCCACCAAGTATTAGAAGGAACTTCAGTAAGATTTGATTCGAAACAAACATTAATGTAATTAATATATTTCTTTTTGAACTAATTCTTTCGTTTATAGCAATCTTTCTGTAAATTCCTGAACTTCTTACAGAAGCGACATTCAGCTTTACATTCATTCTCATAAGATTTGACAAACTCATTAGTATTAGCTCCTTAAGTTACGAGATTAGCTGAGTGCAATTCTTGTTGTTTCAATCTTGCCTCCACATGCACAAGCATACTGGCCAATTCATTAACATTCCACTTATCCTTAGTAGTGTTGTTGTTGATTTACAATGGCGCGTACTGAGAAGGCAAGGAGTTCAATATGAATTGAACGATGAAAGATTCATCAACATTCATTCCAAGTCCTTGAAGCTTAGCAGCAAGATTTGTCATCTCAAGTACATGTTCATGCATACTGCATGTACTAATAAACTTTGTCATGGTTAATTTAGCCACAATCGTCCCAGTAAGAGACTTATCAGCTCTTCTAAACCTCTCTTCCACAACTGTCATCAATTATTTAGCATTTTCAGTTCATGGAAGAGAAGTGTTGATCTTCTTCGCAATGTTCATTCATATAAACATTATACAAAGTCTATTCGAACACTCCCAATATTTATAAGAAGTTTTTTCCTCAGCATTGCTAGTTGCAGTAATAGCAGCAAATCTCTTAGAAAGTAATGCAAAATCAAGATCCAATACACCTAAGTGAAATTGGACTTGTTCGCGCCATTCCGAGAAATTTGTCTTATTAAGAATAGGAACAGGCGATGCTTGCGAATGGAGCGATATGGGAACAGATGTTATGGTGGAAAGAAATATATCAATATAGTAGATAGAATAATTCATAATTTAGTAATATTATGTTCTTCCTTTGGATAAAAACACAATGCTCTTAAAAATTAACATGTATGGTGCCTTTGGGTTTACATTCATTTTATTTTATTTTATTTTATTTTATTTTATCTTACAATGAATTAATAAGTAACGTACACTATTAAAATGTCGTGCACCTTTGGGCCTACCATAATATACCATAATATTTTTAATAATGTATGTTCCTTTAGTATAGTTAGGTCACTTTGGTGACAACTAGCTCATTAAAAATCAAGAATCATGAATTATCAAGTTGATCATAATGTATTAATCATTATGGTTTTTTTATATATTTAGTTATTTATTTAGATTTTAAATTTTTATTTTTATTTTTATTTTTTTCTTTAAATTATTATTATTTAATAACATAAAAATGCACTACTCGTAAGAGTTGTGGGGCAGCCTCCAAGTCGAGTGGCGAGACGAAGTCTACTTAGCAACCATGCCTCCATAAATGGGATACCCGTCTTCATTTCAATGTTTAGCTTTATCTGGGACAAGGCTTACTCACTATCAACTCAAATTTATAGTATATCATTATAGTATTAATTAAAAAATAATAATTTCATATATATATATAACTCAAAATTTTATGTCAAACATTTTGTTTCCATTATAGTTTTTGTATTTTTAATTATGATTTATAATTTTTTAAAACTATTTTTAATGTTAATTCTTTACGGACTTTAATGTAAAAGAAAACAAAAGAGTCCTATATTTAAATAGTTATAATTGTGTTTTATGAGATGAATAGTAAAAAATAAGATAATTAATTAAGAAAGAATCGTAGCGTCTAGAGAGATACATTGTTGATAAATAATTTGTTACAAATTTATTCTTTAATACAAAAAAAATCAAGAGTCAATCATAAATATTTAACAGAATCATTTGTAATAGTAATTAAATGAGTAAGAAAAAGCATGAATATTCTACAAGAAATGAATGTATTGTTATATATAAGCAACATGTATATAATTAACGATTTTATTAAATAATAAAATATTTCTATTAACTTGTTTCATGAAAATTAAAATGAACGCAACACAACCATATACATAGTATGATTTCATGAATGTAAGCAAGAATAATTAATAGATTAGATCATGGTCTCTTTGTATAATTAGATTTCATGAAGTGTGTGATATTTTTTTTTTAAGAACAATATCATAATCCTTAAAAAAAAAGTGTTCTTTAATATATACGTATGTACACATATATCATATCCATAGAAAAAAACTACAATAAGAAACAAATAACCAAATATACAATTGGATTATTAGATCAAGACAAACTTAGTTGGATTAAGCATGCATATAGTGGATGAAATTCATCTTTAACAAGATCAAATTAGATCATGTACCAAAAAAATATAATTTAAAAATGATAATTCATGTTTTGATCCTGAAAAACTTTAATGATCTAGTAATCTCTGATATCACATGTAAACATTATTTAAGCATAAGAAAATAGATCACGTAGAGTTTTACCAGCGAAAGTCATTATCTTGTTGATTTTCTTTGCACCAAACTTTCAATACCAAAATCTATTTGATGGTACAAATGTCTTTTTATAGGCTTGAGGAAGAACCATTGAACTTACCATATTGACACCAATTTCTATCCAATTGATAACCTAAAGAGAAGCTTAATGGACATGAAATAAATTAAAATATAGTAAATGGTCCAACATGAGATAAATTAAAATATAAGCTACATATATCGGCCACTATGTAAATAAGTAATAAGGCAAATAAATGGTCCAACATATTGGCCTTTAGATTAAGTAATTAAGGTCATATGAGAAAGATTATCCCTAGCTTAAGCTATGCATTTTGAAATCAAACAGCGTATGATTGGTCTCTTTCCAGATTTACTTATTTATGGTTTTATTTTACAAAATCTTCAATAGTGAAGAAATTACTCATAAATGCAAGGCGTACATTTTGTACAGTTGCATCGCTTATATGTACAAGTTAAAAGGCTTAGATCAAAATTGTTACAAAAATAGAAAAATAAAAAAAATAAAAAATTGATGATCGAATTCATAGTTTTCAACAAACAACTGCAACCATGCATTAGAAACCAAGATCACCGTGAACTTTATGGTTTCTCGATCTCTAAAGAAAGTATTAAATATAAAAGAAACTATTAAATATAAAAGAAACTTAGCTTCTTTTTTTTGGAAACGATGAACACTATACTCTTATACTGTAAGTTTGAAACCTCAATAAACATGATGATAAGATTAATCGGATTGATTGGGTATGGACTTATATCTTGCAAAACATCAAGTTATCAAGATCAATTCAATGTCAAATTCGATCAACAAGTAAAATACAAATAATTTATGAAAAACTCCACTAATCTAGTAGGCTATGATACCACATGTAAAAATTCTTCAAACATAATTAACTAGATCGAATAAAGAATTACTTACGGAAGCAATTGTCTTGTTGAAATACCTTAAGATTTATCGCTCTAATGAGCCACAACACAATCGACACGTTGTTTGATAGAATAAGTACCCTTTTTATAGGAGGGAGAACCTTTAATTAAGTTTCCCACATTAATACAATTTTTCATCAAATTGGTAACGGTAATGGAAACTTAAGAGTCTTTAGGTGATTCATATGTTACATAATTTAAAACATAAGTTTGAGAAACATAATGGTACTCTTACTAAATTCTAATGAGTATTTGTATTATATAGTTACTTAGCTTAGGCAGAGCAAGCTCGGCAAAACCCTTATACGACTTCTTTTATTTTTAAATAAAAAGAAATATTACCAGCTGTGGTTCGAATATATATACAAAATATTTCTTTTTTTACATTTCTTACTATATAATAAATAGCGCCTATAAACCTCATGATAGGTACCCAAGGATTCATATTGAACTTCGAGGGGAACTTCTCATGATGCAATAATATGTTGACCTAGTCTCCACCGAAGCCACAAATGACTATCTAAATTGATTTGTTTGTGTCGATAAGCTCTAAACACATCAAAGGATCTGGAAAATAGAGTTATGTTGTATACTTATAGGTAATATTGTAATTTTTCTCATTTTGATGGTTTCTGTAACTACACATATTATATGTAACGGTCCGCTGTAATTAATCCCGATTAACTGACAATTTCAGATTAATACCCTAAGCTCAGACCCACGTGGACGTTGCAGAAAAGTTCAAAGCACGCCTAACGAGGTAAAATTTATTATTTTTGTGTGTGAGTGTATTATTTTACTAATATGAAATAATTAGCGTCACATCATTTGACATTTTATTAGTCGCGTTGTGCGCGTGTAGTGACTAGAGCATGCGACGTCGCGGTGTGCGCGTAACGCGGGTGTACGGGGTAGTATGTGATTGAGTTGTCGCATCACATCACATATCACATCAAATATCACATCAACCATCCCTCATCATTCCTTTTTTGTCATTTCTCTCCAAATAAAAAAAATCCTTATAAAAAGAAAAGAAAAGCAAAAAAAAAACCAACAGAGAGAGAGGAAGAAATGGAGAAAGAGAGAGATAGAGAGAAGTAAAAGAGAAGGGAAAGAAGAGAATCGGCAAGAGAGAAAGAGAGAGAGTGACGGCCAGAAGGGGAAGCTCCGGCAAGGAGTGAGACGGGGCAGCGGCGACGAGCTCGGCGGGGCAGCGGCGACGCGAGCTCGGACCCCATTAATCAAGTGAGTGGTTAATGTTGTTGTTTTTGTTGGAATTGTGTTGTTGTTGTTGTTGGAATTGTGTTGTTGTTGGAATTGTTGTTGTTGTTGTCGTATAAACAAAAAAAAAAAAAAAAAAAACCAGCAGCAATAGAGACTCATGTCCCTGTGGAGAAGATGGGGTGCGGGAGGGGTGCACGTACGCGTGTGCGTGCGTGCGTGCAACCTCCTGGGCCGGTTGGGCCGGTCCGGGCCTTACTGGACCCGACCCGGTGGGTCCGAACCGGGTCAGGCCGACCCGGTTGGACCGGGTCAGACCGACCCGGTGGACTGGGTTTGACCGGTCCAGGGGCCACCCACACATATTAAAATAATATAATATTAATTTAAAAACAGTTTTAAATCAAATAAATATCAAACAAATAGGAAAAATAGCTAGAAAATTTTGGAAAAATCCAAAAAAATCAGAAAAGATAAAATAAAATCAGGAAAAATATTAAAAATGTTTTAATATGACACCAGGAATTTAGGATATCATAGTCGGGGTGTCGAGTACGTATTTCGAGGCGAGTGCGGGACATTTCGAAGGCGTTTTGCGATTCGTTTGAGGTAAGTAATCCCAGGAGAAAATTAGTTAAAATTCTTTTATTGCACTTGATTTATTTTGCATTCTAAATTATTCCATTGCGTTATTTATTGTTGTTCAATTACTGTTCATCCACTCCCACGTGTGTATGTGTGTTTGTCGATGGCATGGCACGAACTCACACCCCGGGGCTAGCTACCCCGTGTTGTTCGAGTAATTGGCCATGATAGGGCTACGCGGTGACTATTCTCGCGAAACTCGTAAGTTGAGAGATGTTTGACGTAGTCTTAAGTCTACGCCAATGGTTCCTCTCGAGAGATGTTTGGACGGGGTTCTACCGTTCAATGGTTCCTCTCATTCAACCTTGAGATGTTTGGCGAGGTGGTCGTCAATGGTTCCTCTCAGTTTAGCTACAAAGATTCCCGGATGTCGACCAGGGTTCACTGTCATGCTACACTCGCGTCCAAACTTGACTTCTTAACGACTTATTTTCATGTGAATTTCTTTATTGTTGTCATTTATTTAAATTGCATGAATTATAGCCGTTTCATTGGAATTCGTGAATATTAGCTAAAGTTCTCTGGGATTTACTCACTTGTGATTTTTCATTATTTTTGGTGACAAATCGCAGATCCTGCGACGACCGCGGCAAAGGAGTCTTAGGCGACTACGTCTAAGTAGGGAGAGACCGCCACTTTTTGCGTAGGTAGTTGTATGTATCTATTAACTACTTTATGATATTTTTGGAGGACTTGTATACCCGATACATGTATATGCTCACTTTTTGTACTTTTGTCGCTTTTGATATACATGGTATCTAATGCCGAGTTTCCACACTATAGGGTTGTTCATAAAAATGCAAACTTTTCACTTTTACGGTATATGCATGCCTTAAGACTTCCGCAACAATATATGATTTATATTAAATTACTAAATCATGAATAACTTAAAAATTCATTAAATATCCATAATTATTAAGTTAAATGCGAATAAGTTATGTACAAGGGTTTAGGTCACAGACAGTCAAAATAAGTGTGCGGTGACGTGGCATGCTTGGTGATGTGTCTGGCGACGTGGCGGTACCCGGTTTGCCTTGGAATTTGGGGCCGTCACATTATACCTGTTGGCATAAATACCTCGGCAATTCCCGATGATTAACACATAGAGTCCCATAAGGATATCTTGGGTTGGTGTGGAAATGGGATCTCCAATCACCGAAGATAAGAGATTCATATGAGAAGATATAAGTAAACGAGCCTCGACTTGAGCCTCCAAAGGTAAAGGTACATGAACAACCATTATCAGGAAGTATATCCACGGCTTCTTGTACTAATTTCTCTTGACACATTACTAACTCCCTTGGTATAGATCTACTTGTTGTTAATAGATCGATAAGAATGTTTTTTTTTCTTTGCCTTCTAACTAGGAAAGAATGGTGTATGATCTCAACATACCTACTTTGCACAATTTGGCCTAAAAAAAGAAATAACTTGAACATGTGCAATAGTATTAAAAGGAGACGATTGGCATCCCAGCATATTTCATCTAAGCATAGTAAATTAAAGTGAATGTTGAAAGTTTTAATTAAAGTAAAATAGTAAAATTCAAGTGACGATAGAATATTTAATTATGTCCTTAATTAAGGGTATAATAGTAAATTTAAGCAATGGTTGATAGACTTAATTAAGGGAAGAATAGAAAATTTAAATTACAGTTGAAAGATTGATTATTCATGCTATTAAGTATAGTATAAATATATATTGGATTAAGAAAATGGAGACACGCTATACATTTAAAGACATTTTTTATTATATTTTAATACTTGTGAAATGCTAAAATAATCCCCGTTAGTCATGTTTGGGATCTTCAAAAATTGAACAGCAACATGTGTATGATAGAGAGAATCCAATGAAAAAAACAAGTTTCCGACTAGCAATCTGAATGAAGGGGGCAACTGCAGTACCTAGAGTTCTTCATACACAAGAAGAACCTCCCATATGCGGACGCCATCTTCGTCGCAGTAAACATTGACATAGCGTACGACTTGCAAGCCATTCCCTTCTCGTGTAGTCTTTTAAGCCCATCTCTGATAACCATCTCAAGTGATTCAACAAAGGACCCTACATTTGGGAAAAATGTGTAAGCTCGTTATTCGCTACTACTGTCCCAGTGATGCTAGGGAAATTGGGGGTCAGCACTGGTTTACAACACTGCATTGCCTCAATAAATGTCAAATCCAAACCTTGAGGCCGTAATGTTGGATTGACGAATATATCGAGGGCATTAGAGAACTTGACAAGCTGTGATGGATCTAATGCTTCGAGGACTTTGACGCTTGATCCTAACTCAGCGTACTGCATCTCCCAAGGACCAGAACCCGCTACGAGAAGATACGCACCAGGGTGCCTTTTGGTTATAGATGAAAATGCCTTGTATAGAAAAGCGTGCCCTTTGTCCCTTACCAACCTACCTGCAATTCAAAATGATAGATTGTAATTATAATGCACTATCCATGTAATTTACAAAGTATACTATCAGTTGACCCAAAAAAAAGAGAAATGGTAGTGACCAGGAATGGGACACCTGGAATGGGACACCTGGGATGGACACTCGGTAACTGTGTTCATTCATTCATGTATCGGGATTTGTGTGCACCCACATCGATGCACGATAGATAGATACTATCAACTGGTGTACGTCAATGGGTCATCCTAGTATTTTCGAAGAAAAAAACTTACCAGCGACTCCCATTGCTATCGTTGCGTTAGGAGAAACTCCATGTTGTCGCCGAAATTGCAACCCTAGACTTGGATTGTGTTCAAATTTGGAGTGATCCACCCCATTGAGTATCACATGGTCATTCCTACTAGGCAACAGGTAGATGTTAACAAGGGCTTCCCTAGCGCTGTTGCTAATGCAAATGTGTTGAGTGTAGCTAGCTAGTGAAAAATCGTATCTCGTTCACTACTCGGGGAAGTGCTTCGCGAAGATCTTTATCGGATCCAACAGTACTTGCACTATTTAGGGTCCGAGAGAAGCTCTTGAAACAGCTTGGAATGTATGATTTCATACAATACAAAACATTGTGTTTAGCGACATAAATTTAGTCATTTAACGATATTAATTAGTGTCTCTAAAATTTTACCCACGCATCATCAACTGTCGCCACTTGTGTTGGTAAAAGTGATCGCCTCATTTTTTTGCGACGCAAAATATATGTGTTGGTAATATTTATTTAAGACACTTTTGAAATAAGAGTCCTTAATGTGGAGACGTTTTTTTATTTGTGTGTATTTAATTTTAGGACATTTATTTCTTATGCGTCTCCAATTCGAAGACACTATTTATTTATGCATCCCTAAATTAGGAACATTTGTAAGCTTAGCGTCCTTAACTTGACAACACTTGTTCACTTAATGTCTCCAAGTAGCAACCCTTACACACTTAATGTCCTTAAATTAACAACACTTGTGCACATAATGTCTCCAAATTAGCAACCCTTAAACACTTTGTGTCCTTAAATTGACAACACTTGTGCACTTAATGTCTCCAAATTAGCAACTATTGCACACTTAGTGTCTTTAAATTGACAACATTTGTGCACTTAATGTCTCCAAATTAGCAACCCTTAAACACTTAGTTTCCTTAAATTGACAACACTTGTGCACTTAATGTTTCCAAATTAGCAACTCTTACACACTTAGTGTCTTTAAATTGACAACATTTGTGCACTTAATGTCTTCAAATTAGCAACCTTTACACACTTAATGTCCTTAAATTAACAACACTTGTGCACTTAATGTCTTTAAATTAACAACATTTATACACTTAATGTCCTTAAATTGACAACACTTGCGCACTTAATGTCTCCAAATTAACAACATTTACACACTTAATGTCCTTAAATTGACAATATTTGTGCACTTAATGTCTTTAAATTAGCAATCTTATTATTATTATTAGTATTATTATTATTATTATTATTATTATTATTATTATTATTATTATTATTATTATTGTTATTATTATTATTATTTGTAGCTATAAAAACAAACATAAAGAAAGACAAATAAAAACAATTTATATACTTTTCAATTATTTTTCAATTCAAAAGAGAACTACAATACATTCTCAAAAATATATTTTTATTTACAATGATATCAATATATATATTAAAAAGATAGAAACTTCCAACTATGCAAAGCAAAAGTATAAGATGATATTTATGAATTAATATGCTCCTCTTTCTCAACATTACCACCGCACCAAAAACCTCATGTTCAACACTTTTCTACAACTGCAAAACAAACAAAATCAACCCAAACACAATTAAATCAGGATATCATCATAAACCACTTTTTCAATATACATAATGAATTAGGCAAACTAACATACATAAACATATATATGTAATTTTCATGAACATCTCTCCACTTAACAATAAGCAAATGTAATACCAAACAAGCCTCGAGTCAAATTGTAAACTCTCCAAACCAATAAAAATGATATATTAATTACTAGACATACATATACGGCTAAAATCTATATAACTTGAAAACGTCAACTATACATGCAAACTTGTCTTAGTCCACGGCATAGAAAAAACTTAAGGAAACCTCTTTTTCAATCTCTTCTTTCTATCTCATTATAGAACAATTATAGATTATGAGCAGCAAAGTACTCAAGACAACCTGCATTGCTTCAAAAGTAGCTTGTTAGAGAAAATATCTTTTCAATTAACAAAGAAAAGCAGTGTAATTGGAATATGCCATGTAGTCTTTTTTAGCATCAATTATGTTCTTCAAAACGAATAGTGCTGCAATACAAAATGTCATGGAAGGACACCAAAAGTGCTGCAATCAACGTTTGGGAATCTAAATATACAATGACTTACAAAGAGCATGACACCATAAGCATGAATGTTTTGGTTCGCGGTTTTCAGATCACATGAAGTCAATTTGAAGCACCCTGCAAAGTAGCTGTTGTTAATTAAGTACATAATGTAGAATAATCAAAAGATAAAGATGTTTAAATCTTGGATAACAAAGATGAGACTGCCAAAAAAAAAACAAAAAAATAAAAATCTATATTCGGCATATGAAATACAGAATAATTAATCAGAATAGAATTGGAATCGAAAGCATACTCTTCTCTTATGTGGATCCTGTTCTGCGGTAATGTATGTTGCGCGCATGACCAAAAAAAAAAAAGCTAGTTAGAAACAAAAATCTAAACCAATTGACTGTGAATGACACCATGAGATGACTACCTATCCATTGAATAAAAACATTAAGGAAACCTCTTTTTCAATCTTTTCTTTCTATCTCATTATATCAACATTTATTTTTTTTTGGATACCAATCAAATTCATGAAATAACATATCAATTTACTTTGGTAAAATTTATCAAAGCTTGCTTATCCTCCTTAGGCATCAACCTCCAATCCGTCCACTCAACGGAACAATGTTCCTTTTTCCTTGCAATTGTTCCCAACCATCCACCTAAAATCCATCATCTTCTTTTAATTGGTTGGCCATACTCATTAAACTCAATCACAATTCTTTGGCCTTCGGACAAACTAGAGACATCCTTAGAGCGTGTGAGTCCTCGATTTTTTCGCACAATCCTTTGATTACCTATAAAAATTCTCAATCAAACATAAAAAAAGAAAGGAATCATATAATATTTACTAACATTAGCATAGCAAATATCATAGTGTCATAAACAACAAGACAACAAACAATTGATATTTACCTCTTACTTCTACATCATCATATAAGTCATTTTCAACCTCATCTTGTGTTTCATTGTCATTTCGTTGATCTTCACTTGGTGGTTGAGTATCATCACCGTCAAAGCTTTGTAGATCTTCATTTGTGTTTGTTAAAACACAATCTACAAGACGCTTTTTAGTCAAATCTAACAACCTACACACAAGTCACAAATCTATTTGTTCAATTAATTCTATAATTGCAATTGAGAAGTTGAAAAAAATACAAAAGTATAAAATAAAACTGTTTTTTCAAAAGTGATAAAAAAAACAGTCAAAGATAGCTAAATAATAGATTCTGAAAACTAAATATGCAAGTGAGAAAGTGACAAAGGAAATTAAGCAAATACAAACGGAACATGCATGGTTACCCATATGAATTGTAAAACAATAGTCATTAATTAGCCATTCAAAGAATTTTAAATTTTATTAATCATAATTAGGAAAGATAATTAAGAAATTAGTGAAGTCAAGGTTTAAGTATCTGATGCACTGTAATCGACAAAATATCAGAAACTTGGCTACTAAGTAGAAATTAATTTAGGTTTCTTCAAACATATGTAAGGATAGATAGAGAAGGAGAGACTACTTAACTTCAGCATATATTGCCTTTGATGCTTACATGTGGTCCAACCAAACTAGTTGTATTGATTAGGACCCACCAAGTATAATTAAGGTTATTGAATCTTATCAGGTGAAAGCTATAATTAGGCAAGACAATCAAATTAAATCAAGTTGATTCATGAAGTCGTTTGTCACCAAATAACAAATCCTATGAGTTTGCTAAACATTTGATTCATGAAATTCAATCTTTACATGTTGGCCAATAATAATATTATACTCTTAGTACAGCTAGTAGAGAATCAGAAAAGAATGTATTGTCATTGACTGATAATTTAGTTATGAATAGTTCATTTACCTTTCCAGCTAAAAGAGAAAAGAAAGACCTGCAGTGGCAAATACTCTTGCTCCTCGGAAATTTCCTAGTTGAATTGCAAAAGCACCAGCCGCACTTGCTCTTCCATGAACCTGCAACAAGTTAAGCGACGTACCTGAGCGAGAAAGAGGAATTGCTCAAATGAAATCAACGCAAATCTCAAAACTTTACACAAACAAAACACATAAATCAATCCGACAAACAGAATCGTCCGATTCTCAATTCAACAACTCAAATTTCTCTAAATCTCTTCATCTCCAACCAATCGCCACTAGTTGACCTAAATCCACTCCAAACCCTAGTCAAAACACAAACTTTTCCACGAATCAACACCGAATTCATCAAAAAAACCATGTAATTACAGCATCAAAGACGCAATCAATGATGCAAGAACAAACGAGTTGATCGCGGAAATCGAAAACCTAGACCATACCACGGCGCGTAAAACTCGACGAGGGCGCCGCGATCTTGGCCGACCTCCTTCTCGAAGTTGTCTTCGGTGAGGACGAGAACGTCGGCGTCGGCTGCTGCTATGTCGCTGTGCCTCTGCCGGTCGTCGTGCCGCTGCCGGCTGTCGCCATCGTCGCCCTCAGCCGCGCAGCAGGTCTGCCGCTGCATAGCTGGTCCGATCTCGCCATCAGCCGCACTTGGCCTGCGTTGTCGCTGTCGCGGCTGCTCGCCTTGCCGGCTCCGATTTGCCTTCGCCGTCTCAGCGAGCCGCCACCATCAGCCCTTTTTGCCGTCTCTCTCTCTCTTTTTTTCTCTCATCTCACTTCTTATCCGATTCTTCTTGAGGAGGAACCAAATATGTCATCGAGATTCGTGCGGAGCGAAACTCGATGCACATCAAAAACATATTTATTCAAATGTTTCCCTTAAAAAAATTGGGCAATGCGCATCTCGGGGCACCACAAATATTCACACCACTACCACCTCATTTCACAATCTCGACATTCGCGCTACACGCATCACGAGGCGCATCCAATGTATATGGTTTTAATGTGACCACATTAAAACCATTATAGCCACTATGGCCACATTAAGCCGCTACCTCGTCCCATATCGACTCGCGACTCGAGGCGAGTCCCCGCTCATATTTCGACTCACCGAATTCTCCGCATATACCTTTCTCAACAATTAGCATTATAATCTCAAATTGGATATTCTCGGTGTCTCCACCCGAGATTTGGACATACGTATTCCGACGAATGGATACCACATTAGAACCTGACTTGACACGTGGCACAAGTCAAATTTTCGGGCCGTTACAATTGAGCCGCCTGAGCACTGTGTGGAGTACATGCGGTTATATGGGTTGTTAGATTTGGACTTGAATGATCCAGATTTGGCTCCCCTTTTTAAGTGAATAACTCGACTGGATTTCAGTTGTGCATTGAAGTTATGTATGTAATGTGGCTTATTTGACAAGCATGTTTTTAAGAGAAACCTTTTTATCGGCTCAAATTAGATAAAAACGTTTGAGTTTATAGACTCGATTTCGATTAGATAAAGGAGTTTGAGTTTTGAGATTTAACAACACTTTGTAAATTATGCATTTTTAGATTTAAAATCTAACAACACTTGTAAGTTATGTGTCTTTAGATTTAAAGTCTAACAACGCTTGTAAATTATGTGTCTTTAATTTTAAAATATAACAACACTTGTAAATTATGTGTCTTTAAATTTAAAACTTAACAACACTAGTAAATTATATGTCCTTATATTTAAAGTCTAACAACACTTCTAAATTATGTGTCTTTATATTTAAAGTCTAGCAACACTTATAAATTATGTGTCCTTAGATTTGAGATTTAACAACACTTGTAAATTATGTGTCAATAAATTTAAAACTTAACAACACTAGTAAATTATATGTCCTTAAATTTGAATCTTGACGACACATGTAAATTAGGGTCCCCGAATTTTAAATTTGGTGTCACTAATTTACCAAGCGTCTCTAATATAGGAGACACTTATAAATTATGCGTTTTTAAATATTGAAATTGACAACACTTATTGTTTGCGTCATCATTTTTAATTTTAGCAACACTTATAAAATATGTGTCTTTAAAATTGAAAATTGACAACACTTTTAAATTAGTGTCTCCAAATTTTAAATTTGGCAATACTTTTTTAACAAGTGTCCTTAATTTTGAGACACTTGTACATTATACGTCTCGAGATTTTGAATTTGACGACGTTTTAATATCAAGTGTCCTTAATTTGGAGACACTTGTATGTTAAGCGTCTCAAAATTTTAAACTTGGCAACGCTTATATATCATGTGTCTCTAAAATTAAAATTTGAAGACATTTTTTATTAGTGTTGGCAAAAAAGGGTTGCTATAGACCCACTTTGTTGTAGTGTTAACATAAGTAGTAAATTATGTGTCTTTAGATTTAAAATCTAACAACACTTATAAGTTATGTGTCTTTATATTTAAAGTCTAACAACACTTGTAATTTATTTGTCCTTAGATTTGAAATTTAACAACACTTGTACATTATGTGTCTTTAAATTTAAACTTAACAACACTAGTAAATTATATATCCTTAAATTTGAATCTTGACAACACATGTAAATTATGTGTCTTTATATTTAAAGTCTAACAACACTTGTAAATTATGTGTCCCTAGATATGAAATTTAACAACGGTTGTAAATTACGTGTCTTTAAATTTAAAACTTAACAACACTAGTAAATTATATGTCCTTAAATTTGAATCTTGACAACACATGTAAATTAGGGTCCCCAAATTTTAAATTTGGTGTCACTAATTTACCAAACGTCTCTAATATAGGAGACACTTATAAATTATGCGTCTTTAAATATTGAAATTGACAATACTTATTGTTTGTGTCCTCGTTTTTAATTTTAGCAACACTTATAAACTATGTGTCTTTAAAATTGAAACTTGACAACACTTTTAAATTGGTGTCTCCAAATTTTTAATTTGGCAACACTTTTTTAACAAATGTCCTTAATTTTGAGACACTTATACATTATACGTCTCGAGATTTTTTAATTTGACGAAGTTTTAATATAAAGTGTCCTTAATTTGGAGACACTTGTATATTAAGCGTAAATCCTCCATTTCAGTAACAATGAAACAACTTGAAATAAATAACTTTAAATGGCTTGAAAACTAATTCACAAGTTTGTTTGAGTCCTAATTATCTCACTTTACTCAAAATGAATTGCTTCATTTTCCATTGGCTTCACCAAACCAACCCTGATATTTATCTCCATTTATCAATTTCCCCAAATCTGATCAATTTATCGTTCATTTTATTCAGCATGTCTCACGCGACACACATAGTGAATATCGTATATTTATCGATAATACAACACATCAAATAGGTCATATATCCTCAACTCTCCTCACTTCCCAACGAAGACTTAAGTCAGGATCAAAGGGTTCCACTATAAGTTCAACCATTCCTAACTTCCGCTGGTTTTGTGTCTTAATTTCAAGAGTCGAGTTTTTTTAAAACGTCGGCTCTGATACCAACTGTGAAGGCCCCAATTTCCTACACATTGGGCCCCGCCCGACCTAAGCCCACGTGGACCCCCGAGCCAATTTTGCAAGGTCAACGAGAGCCTAGTCAGCCTTCAAATCCATCATTTTCAGTACATCTAACGTTTTATAGTTGAGTTATTAATATGTTTTTCGAGTTTTACAATTTAGCGGAAGCAACTAATACCTTAAATAACTCAACAATAATATAGAAAGTTAGGCAACCCAATTGTGGAACCCAGTAAATATCATCAGAGGAGAGTAAATACAAAATATACAAAAATCACCTAGCTATGAAGCCTTCCCTTCGCTACTGTCGTCATGCCACACTCTCGATCAAACATAAGAATGACGAGCCCAGGTAAGTAAATCCAGTAGGACATATACACAACATTTCACAATATCCAAAGCAATCGAATTAATGCAAATAGAATGAAAAGAATCAAGAACTCATGAATATACAAGACAGTAAACAACTCATCAATGAGTGAGGCCCGACAATTAATTTTTTATTGTGAAGGCCCGAGACACCCCCCCGCGAGCTAGGCGAGCAAGCTCGGCGATTGCGACTGACAAGGCAAACCCCTCGGTACCTCCAAGGTAGATGTATATGAGCACCACACAGAACATCTCATATACATCTTAGATGTATATCCACCCCAGGTGAGCAAGCTCCTCGACTGCGAATCTATATACATCATCTATGTTTCCCTCATATGTGCGTGCGAGCACGCTCTGCGAACTACACATATGGGCATAGTACTTTCACTCCCAAGGTAGATGTATATGCCTCCCCAATTACTCTGAAAGACATATACATCTTCTATGTTCTCCCCTCCATATGCGCGTGCGAGCGAGTTAACCCCAGCGAACTACACATATGGGTATAGTTTTGCAATGAACAACAATAAGTTATCACAAAACGGTAAATAACTACAGTCAATGGATAAACATGAAATATTGTATAGGTCCCTAGCTGATTTACTTACCTCGAGAAATCGCGAACCTCAAAACATCTCGCTCGCATCTCGATTTGCGCACCCGACACCCGACTTATAAGTCCCTGGTGTCCATTTAGACATTTGAGTGCTAATCTACCAAAATCATTCCAATCACAGCCAAATAAGGTAAATAAATATCACCTCCATCACGTCGTCGCGATTTCGTCGAAATCGCGCATCCGATCAGTCGACAACGCGCCACCGCGTTGTTCACCGCGTCGCCACCGCTGCCTCGCCGGGGCCTTCGCCGGCCGCTCACCGGCGCCGCTACTGGAGCCAACGCCCTCGCGCGCGCGTGCGCTGCCGACCTACAAGCCGTCTCACTTTGCGTTGCGCCGCGTCGCGCGCGCTCGCCACCGCTTGCTTGCCGCCGGCCGGTGCAATCGATCGCTCGCCGGCCAGTCCGCCGCCACGCGAGCCGCCGTGACCGCCACCACCGCCACTGCGAGATAGCCGCCCTTGCGCGCTTTCTTCTTGTCTTTGGCCGCCTCCGCGCCGCCGATCCACGAGCTAGCCGCCGCCGCCATCCGATCGCTGGCCGCTGCCGTCTGCCTCGCCGTCTTTGCTTGGACACCGCCGGATCTCCTTCTCCCTCAGCTGTCTCTCGCACTCTCTTTCTCTCCCCTCCAAGCTCTCTCTCTCCTTATCTTTTTTTTTTCTTTGAACTTATCCTCTTATATATATATTATATCTATTTCCTTTTTATTTTCTTTTTGATTTTAAATCAAAAGTGTCATCAAGATTCGTGCAACACGAATCTCGAGGCAATCTTAACAACCAAACAACGCGCATCTCGAGGCATCAACCTGCCTCATTTCAAAATCTCAATACTCGCGTTACAAGCAACACAAGGCGCATCCCTCATCGGCACGCAACTCAATGCGCGTCACCGTTCGCGTTTCGGCTCACCGAATTCCTCGCATAGTTAGCATTATCATCCCAAATTGGATTCGGACATACGTATTTCGACGAGTGGGTCTCACTTACGACCTTGACTTGACACGTGGCACAAGTCAAATTTTCGGGCCGTTACAGCAATATTAGTATCAGTGATCACAGAGCCATAGATCAAATCAGAGGCATATTTCGCTTGTAAAAGATAGTATTCATCAGAAGTAGAAGTAACTTCAAGACCAAGAAAGTAGCTCAAGTTACCCCAGTCCTTCATCTTAAAGTGACTTTTAAGGTATTGTTGTAAATCAGAAATCCCAGTTAAGTCATCCCTGGTGATGATCATGTCATCAACATAAAGTAGGAGAAGAACCATGCCACTATCAGTTAGTCGAGTAAACAAGGCAGAATCATGAGGACTCGACTGAAAGCCAAACTGTTGAATAGTAGAACTGAACTTGACAAACTAGGCACAAGGAGCCTGTTTAAGCCCATATAATGCACGACGGAGAAGGCAAACTTGTTTTGGAGAATGAGAATAACCAGGAGGTAGATACATATAAACTTTTTCTGCAAGATCACCATTCAGAAATGCATTTTTAACATCCATTTGAAACAAATGCCAATGTCTAACAGCTGCTACAGCAAGCAAACTTCGAGTAGAGGTCAAACGGGTTACAAGGGCAAACGTTTCTTCATAGTCGATGCCATATTCCTGTGTGTAGCCTTTAGCGACCAGACGAGCCTTATACCACTCAATAGACCCATCAGAGTGAGTTTTGATCTTGTAAATCCACTTGCATCTAATCGGAGTCTTGCCAGAGGGTAGGTCTACTAAGTTCTAAGTATGAGTATTTTTTAATGCACACAGTTCTTCTGACATTGCTTACGGCCACAAGGGGTCAGAACTAGCCTCTCGATAAGAGGAGGGCTCGTGTAAAGAAGAAATAACAGAGAAACAATGATAATCTTTGAGGTAAGGGGAGGTTCAGTTACCCGTTCAGACCGACGAGGTAGGATAGGAGTAGGAACAAGACTATTAGAGGGGATAAATTCGTTGTTGACGAGTGCCGGAACGAGATCATGATCATTGAGCTCATCTGGTGTACTTGCAACAGGAAATGGGAAAAGCTTGATAGAGGAGTTAGCGAAAAATGGTTGAGGACAGGATATGGAACTATCGAACTTGGATAGGGTAGAAAACATGCTATTGTCCCAAAAAGTGACATGTGTGGAGATGCATAATCTCCTAGAAAGAGGATCGCAACACCTATAGCCCTTATGTTCAATTCCATACCCGATGAAACAACACGGACGAGCATGCGGTTCAAGTTTGGTATGTTTACGAGGGTTAAGAAGAACGAAACATGCACAACCAAATACCTAAAGATGAGAATAGTCTGGTGGTGTACCATATAATCGTTCAAAAGGAGAGATGTTCTTTAACACTGTTGTAGGAAGTTGATTAATGGTAAAGACATAATTTAAAGCAGCTTCACCCCAAAACCTTTCATGACAGGATGTAGAGAGAAGTTGAGCTTGTACAAAATCTAGGATATGTCGATGTTTCTTTTCAGCTCGACCATTTTGTTGGGAGGTATACGGGCAAGAATGTTGAATAATGATACCTTGCAATTTAAGAAACTGAAGAAGCACAAAATCACGGTATTCTAAGGCATTATCAGTATGAAGAATTTTGATTGTACGTGCAAATTGAGTTTTGATCATGTTAGCAAAATCAATATATGTTTGAGATATTTCAGATTGATGCTTTAGAACATATATCCAAGTGAATATGGAATAATCATCAATGAACGGTACAAAATATCGATAACCATTCATAATAGACGTATGTGCAGGACCCTAAACATCAGAATGAACTAACCCAAACAGAGTATTATTGATGGACTCGCTAAGGCTGAAGAAAAAGCAAGTTGTTTTACTAACTGACAATGCACACAATCAAAAGATTCAAATTTAAAAATACCCAATGTCCTACTGAAAACAAGAGTACGAAGTTTTCTGGCTGATGTATGACCAAGACAAAAGTGCCACCGATAGACTAAGGGGGTGAAAACCGCAGCAGAAATATGTTTGACGGCAGGCATGTGAAGTAACGTGAGCTCAAATAATCATCCTACTTTGATCACCGTTCCCAGAATCTGACCCGTCTGAATGTCCTGTACCTGACAGCCAATGGGAGAAAATAAAATAGTAAAGCCTTGGTTACATAATTGACGGATAGAAATTAAGTTCAGAGTTAGGTCAGGAACATAATAGGTGTCGGGGAGATTCAAACTATGGTTGGACACGATTCCTGAGTGGGTAACAGACATGGAGATACCGTTTGCAGTTTGAATTCTCAAAGAATGCAGAGAATGACTATTGTTAGAAAATAGAGATAGATTTGGTGTCATATGATTACAACACCCAGAATCAAAGAACCAATGGTTACCTGAGGTTACAGATAGGGCAGTGGGTTGGGTAGGTATCACCTGTTTGATGATTGCTTCTAAATCACTCATAGATAACATCGGAGAGGAAGGTGACCCATCAAATACAACAACAGCAACAAAAGAACCAGTGTTAGAGACAGATGCAGACTTAGGTGTGCCTTTGGGACGAGATCGTTTATTTGGGTAGTTGTACACTATATGACCACGTTCATCACAATATCGACACTCAATTATAGGACAATTATCAAATGAATGACCCATTTTTTGCAGTTCTTACAAGGGTGGGGGACTGATTTAGGCCATGATTGAGTAGTTGCGAGGGCCACTTCCGAAGAAGGGCCAGAGTTGACCAAACCAAGCCGAGATTCTTCAAACAAGATTTCTTTTATAGCTACGTCAAGAGAAGGTAGTGGATCACGATGCAGGAGGGCCGAACGGACTGATTCATATTCAGGGCGAAGAGCCACGAAACTTGGATTAGATGAATGTGGTCTTTCCTAATTTCAGCCTGTTGTAACTGGTTCCAGATTGGTTGAATGAGTGCCAAGAATTCATTGATGGACTGACCAGCTTCTTGTTTCAAACTAATCAAAGTGGTGAACAATTGATAATATTGTGCCAAACCAGAGGTTTTGTATCTAACGGCCAAAAAATCTCAAATTTCTTTAGCCGTACCAAAATAAACGAACTGAATATGAATAGAGGGAGTAAATGTGTTACATAACAAGGTGATGATATGATGTTTCTAACTGTCCCAATCGTCAAGTCGGTCAAGAAATTTGGCTTGTGTCTCCGTGTCATCCTTTTCTGGTTTGGGGTTGTCTCCCATAATGATTCGCCAAATTTCTTGACCAATTTAAAAACTTTTAATCATTTGGGACCAAAGTGAGTAATTTGTACCATCAAGAATCATGGAGATAGGATGTGAGACTTCATTTTTCTCCATTGAATAGGGAACTTATCAGATTGTCGAATGATTGATTTGGTGCGCGGGCGACAAGACAATAGGCAAGTGGCAGAGCGCCGACGGCGGTGTGCAGTAGACGGGTATGGTGTATAGCGGCGGCAACGACAGATCTGGTGTGGGTGTGCAACGACAGCTGCGGTGGATTTGGTATGTAGCGGCGGCACTGACAAATCTGGTGTGTAGCGGCGGCAGCGAAGGAGCCGTCGTGCAGTGGTGGAGCTGGTTTGCAGCGGTAGCGGTGGAGCAGGTGTGCAGTAGCGGCAGCAACAGAGCGGATGTGTTGCGGTGGTGGCGGCGTCGGAGCAGGTGTACTGCAGCGACGGAACACGTGCTCAACGACGACAGCGGTGGAGCAGATCTACAGACGGCGGCGGTGGAGCAGGTGTGCAGGAGATTGGCAGAGGCGGAGCAGGTGTGCGGGCCAGCGACAAAGGTGCAGTGGCGGGGGCGGATGCGTCAAACGGATAAAGGTGCAGGTGTAATACAGGCACCTACCAAGGCGGCGCAACATACGAGACATAAAAATAAAGAGTAAAGACCTACGATTAGGGCTCTGATACCATGATAATTTATGAATAGAATATGTTTATTGTGTATTGATCTTGTGCACATGGTAATCTATATATACACGTACAAGGCTTAGAATACAAAAGAAAAGTGCAATCACAAAGAGAAACTACTAATTACAGGAGATACTAATTTCCTTAACTGCTAAATATAATATTGAGTTTCCTTTTCCAGAAACAGGGAAACATGAGATACGGGAATTGGATGAGTCCTTATTAACTAATCAGATAAGATTGTCAAAGCGCGATCGTTTTTTGCGGGATTATCATCCTCAACTGAAGTTGCAGAGTGCGGTGCTATACTATATGCTATTCTGAACTGCTGCGAACGTAGAGGAGCAAATTTGCCTTCTTCTATTTGTTGTGACCTTAATCTCGAGAACTAGCAATGTAAGAGCCGATGCTCTAGCCAAACTCGCGCTCCATGAGTGGCGAAGCTGTGTTTGGGTATCCCCCGGATGATATTTTTCCAGTTCAGAGGTAATATATAACTACGTCATTTGAAAAAAAAAAAAAGACTATACTTGAGTAGTAGTATAAAATTTGAAGTCAACTGCAGTTAGTATAGTTGTTTTTATGGATATTAGTTTGATGCCTGATTTTGCATTTAAGAAAGCACTAATTTATCTTTGAAAAAAAAAGAAAGCACTAATTTATAAATTCATCAATGAAGAGCTGCACATGGGCTACTACCTTCTTTTCAAACTTTGTTTTTGAAGTCTTTGAGCAATGTTGCTTCTCTGACTCTCTCTTTCTCTGTTTCTATTTTTTTTTATTAAGTATTTTGAGTCTTGAAATGTGAAGTGATTGGTCTCTTCAATGGGAAGAATGTCTAGGTTTGATCAAACTTGTTTTCTTCTACAGGTGTAGGGATCGTAATTTGGTATAAAGAAGCGCTAGCACTAACTCTGAGAATTGAATGGGTTTGTAACAGATAGAGTAGGTAAGAACCGTAAGATGACTTGTGCATCAATTTACAAGGCTAATTTAATTTGCCAGCTGGGATTAGGGGTGCGCACGGGCCAGATATCCGATCCGTGAGCCTAAAAATTGGTCAGACTCGCTATGTTCGATTGATCCATGTTAACACCAGCCTGCCATCCGAGTTTCATGGGTACTCATCCTCGTATGTCTGTATTGGAGTCGGTCGGCTTTTTGGACTGATCGTATGCCCACAAATTCATGTTTTTTTTTTTTTTTTTTTTAAAATAATAGTAGAATAATTATTATATTATACTAAATATCCGTAGTCAGTTATTATAGTGGGAACGGTAATAAATTAAGATTAGTATGAGTCTTGATTGATAATCAAGTGATGATTATGCGTATATGGATATCGATGAAGATCATGAGTATTTATTTGGAACAAATGTTGGATTGACCTGCTATGGGAACGTACATGGTCAATGTCATTAGTGGTTCTCATAATATATAATTATATCACTTAGTCATTCGACTTGAGATCACCAAATAGTCCAACATTAGGAGCACAATGATTTAAAACAATCAAACATTATCTTTAACGAGATGATCATAAAGGTTGTGATTGATCATTGTGCAACTAATGTGTGGAAGTTGCGTGATAAATATGGAATTTGTCCCCCTCATTTAGAAAAAGATATCTATTGGGCCCCTCAATATGTTAGATTGATAAATGACCATATCTATTGAATTAATATAATCAATGTCATTAGAAATCTTCAGTCTACCCAAAGATCGAGACTAGTGGATTAAACTTTAAGGGCGACATTCTATGTCTTAAGTTTCATCAAAAGATATCGTATGAAAAAAATGATATGATATACACTATCTGTTATGTTGTATTGATTTATTGATCTTCGTGCAACTTTGGTAGTAATAATGTCTTGCTAGAGGCCACTTATGACTTGTGTACCAAAAAGGGTTTTGGTTCATTGCCAACGTTGTACGAACTTATTAAGTCGCAGACAAATGACGGATCTGCGTGGTTTCTAATACTTCAGATTTACGAATTTTATATGATAAAATCCATGACAGAAATACCCCTATAATGTGTTATATTATTATTCATTTATTTAAAGTATATTTATAATTCACTTGACCGCCTAACTACAATTGTTGTATAAATAGGTGTTAAGTGAAAAAAAACACATATGAACCTAAGGAGAAACCCAAAAAGGTTTTGAATATTCGAGACTAAAGGAGAGATTTAAAGAATTTTTCGAACTATCTCGGAGCTAGCTCTATGGATTGCTGTGATTTATTTGTGTGTTGATATTGATAGAAGACATTTGTCTTTAGCAGCTTCTTGAAGATAGAGCAACCAATAATGGCAGACATGAAGTTTTTCATCAAAAACGGTATGATTTCTATATTTTTTTTTTCAGTTTAATGGAATCGATAGGATCCAGGTTTGAGGATGTTAGAAAAGGTTTTTAAAAAACACCCGCTATGCTTTATCCAGAAACTCTACAACGCACGGGTCAGATATCCGACATGTGAGCCTAAAACGTGGCCATAATCTATAGTCGGGTGATCAATGTTAACACCCACCTACCATCTAAGATTCATGGGTACCATTTAAGGGTAAAATACAAAACACCCCATGAGGTTTGATGTATTCCGCAATTTAGTACCTAGTTCTCAAAAATATCCACTTTGGTCCCTCTTACAAACTTTTGTCTTAACCATGATTGAGTTAAGGTAAAGAAGACTAAAATGCCACCGCAAAAAAACAAATAGAAAGAAATAAATCGAACACTTTGCTTCCCACATAACTTTTTTAAATGTATAAATAATTATTTCAAAACTTTAGGGTTATAATTTCAAATATTCTTATTATTTAATTAATTAACAAATATTTTTAGTATTTACTACTTACTATTATCGCCTTTAATGAAATTTTGCATGATCATTACAAATTATAAAAATGTGTAAATTAAGAAGACAATATGTAATTTCAATTCAAAATTAGGAAACTCGAAAAGAAAAGCAATGCACATAAGTTTGCATGCTGTGACATTTTTATTGGCTTCCCTAAAGGTAAGTTCTTACTCGATGTTCGCCATAATATATAACTTGCGATGAAAAAGATTCTTAAGAAATTATTTTAAAATATTCGGCAAAGGCTCCAAAAATTGACATGTGTCAAGCGTGTACAATAAGATTTTCGTATATCCATATTATTTATATTAGTGATAAGTGGGATCGCCTTCACATGAATTTTAGAAATTTATTAATAAAAAGAGCTTTTCAATAATGATTATTATTATTATTTTTACTTCACTTTAGTTAGTTTAATTTAAATGAAAATCAAAATTATTAAATCAAAATATAATAGTGATTTAAACAAATTAAACTAACTTAATTATCACAAATTAAATTCACTAGATTCAAATCAATTCAATTCAATAGAAAACAAATATCTAAATAAACATCCATAATAATGAAACATTATCCGTCTAGTATTCAAATATCTTACTTAAATCATAGTCATAATCATACTTTAGTCTTTTATAAAGTACTTTTAGATCATTAAACTCAAATCATAAGTAAGTAGATACTTCCTAGCAAACATCAGCTTTCCTTGTATCAATGAAAATGCCGCATCTTAATTTTATTGAATTACTCATTCGAAAGATCAAAGAAATTAATCAGATAATAAAACATCATTAATTTTCGGGAAAACTTCGAACTACTAAACCTAATACCTTCATAAAGCCACTTCAATATTAAACTTTGATCTAAATCTACCTAAGACATCTAAACGTTAAAAGACATCTTTAAACAATCCTATTTGCTACATTAAATTAGATATTGAATAAAAATATCATAATACACATTGGCCACTATGCATGCAATATCAAGTTTCATGATCATAATTTGCAAATAACGATCTTTTAAATCAGTGAATTAAATAATACGATTAGTTTAAATCATTAAGCACAAATCACTTTCTATTATGACTACATTACAAAACAGATCAAGTTCATGTTCGGATTTTGTTTAGATTAATAAACTACACTCTCATATTCATAATGAACAACACGATAAAATAAATAAAAGGCATTCATAAATTTACCTCTTTATTGAATACTTGAATCTTCAAATCTTCTCTAGAAGCAGTGAAAAATAATTGATAATCGCCTAAAACTAATTAAAAAGTGTTCAAACTATCAAAAGATAGCTTATTTCGAAGTATATGCTCCGTATATACAGTACTCTAAGAAATACATATCTCAACCGAATCGAAATTCTTCATAGTAATCGAAAATTCTCAAAACTGACTCTAGCAATTCGTCATTGATTCCATTTTTCAGCTGATTCGCTTAGCAAATAAGTACAAATATGTCTCTATGTTTCACTGATTTGTGACATGTGTCGAGCGTATAAAATAAATCTCCCTTATATCCTTATTATTTGTAATAGTGATAATTGAGATCGCATCCACAAGGATTTATCAAACTTCTTTAGGAAAAAGTCTTTGAATAATTTTTATTAATTTTTTACTTTAATTTGATTAATTTAATTAAAATTGGAATTAAAACTCACTTTTCAAACTATAATACCATGGCTTGATAACTATGCAAAGTATGAGTGATTTATAATGTTATGATTATGTATTGGTTAGGATTTGTGTTTATTTTTGAATTTAATGCTATTAACATCTTGATCACATGTTTATTGATTAAGAAAGTTAAGAGTAATCGTCACCGCGAAGATTTTAAAATCGTATATAAAAAACGCAACCGTGGGAGATGTAACACATCGATAAATGATAAATGATTATTGATTAGGGATGTCTGGATAGTTAACTTAAGTGTTTATGAATATAAAGATTCGATATTTAATGCTTTATGAAACTTACGCCACTCGCACTTATAGGTAGAATTATAGTGGAACATTAAGATCTTTTTCTCCACAACAGTGGTTAAAGTGAATTAAAAGGAAATATTGTATTCTAATTATGCATTGCACACATACATGTTGATGAAAGAAATTTGGTGTTAAGAAAGCATAATTTATCATTACCTAATTAAAGTTGTGAACTAAGAGTTTCTCATATATAAGAATACAACTAAATTTATATTCCTTTGATAGAATAGTTTAGTTTAAAATAATCATAAAAAGAACTTTCTTAATGATTTAGTAGACTTAACTAAGTGATTGTGTCCATTTACACCTTTCTTTGAGGATAATATCTGTAATTAACATTTGTTGATCATATTATTACTACAATTATATCGTTATACTTGCGGTTGAGATCACATACAAAATTATAATTGAGATCAAGCTTCAAGTGAAACTGAATCATGAAAACCTACGAAAATTGCAATCAAAGTACGCTTGAGAACTATTTCCAGAAATAATAATTCATAACAATCTCAACTAGCTTTCAACTAGCTAACTTGAAGGAACTTTTTAATCTTGACAACCTCCATATTTTTTCATATTAACAAGAAAGGAAATTGTAAATCTCATTTTGTACTTTCCATAGACTCTAAAAACACTCGAATCATATCACAAATAAAGAAGTTATGGATTTTCTGATATAAATTGTTTATTAGGTAAATATTGTTAATTTTGAACTAATAAAACTTCACCAAATCAATATCTTCGGAATTGAATCCTCAAAACTTGATACCAAACACCAGCAAACCACTCCATCCCTAATTCAAAATATCTTTGCATCTTGTGGAGTCAATTTGGATCAAAATCAATAATCAATTCATCCAATATCTTAATTTAAATCAAGTTCAACTGTAAAAACATTTTGAAAATAGTGATCAACTGAATCTCGTCAATTCGATTCACTGAAACCCTAACCCACATCGGTGGGATTAATTTCAAATTAAGAAGAATTAACCCAAAACAAATATTTATAATAATTTCTTCAATTTCCATCAAAACACAATAGGAGAGATTGAGAAATAGTGGGAATTCAAACTGAATTGAGAAAAATGTCAAGAATTTAGAATTTACCAAAATCTGAGCAAAATCTCTTATTTCCACTGTGAAAATTTAGCTTAAGTTGATTTTCTCGTGATGCTCTACAGTGTTGCAGAGAGAAATCAGATGAAAATCAAGCATAAGGAGATCCGCAAGCAAAAGATCATTTTGAGAGGTTGAAGAGAACGAAACGTATTTTGTTCTGCTTAAAACTAAAGCAAGTAATTTTTTTTATATATAAACCTTAAATTGCTTGATTAAATAGACAAACTTTTGTAGTTATTAATTATCGAAAATCTCTAATTTGACATGTTTTGACTTTCGATTCTCGTTTTGGATCCAATTTCTTACCAAATTGGGACAAACTCTTGATAAAACAATTCAACTACATAAAACGTTTCTAAAACTTCTTTAAAGCGCACCAAATCCCCTAAAATTTTAAATTTTTTTATGACATACTAAAACCTTATGGACCAGTCTTTTTCCATAACGAAAATTGCACTAATTTGGACCCTTTCAACCTTAGCCTCCGTCAACTAACATGAAGCTCAAGGCAAGGTTCAACCAACTTCATTATCATTTTACATTATCATTGATATGGAATTTCATGTAAACTCAGGCAAAAGTCTCACGTGATAGTTAACACTTGTTTACTAGTTTTCGAGCAACTAATAATTTTATTTTTCACCCATGCCCTTCAAACAAGCACTTGCAACCCCAATTAAGACAAATAATAAGGATACACCTCAACACACTTCAATAGCCATATACAATGATATATCATATAATACACATAGGCATTCACGTAGGAAACATCACATTGACCTAGAGATTTTTTCACTGATCCGAGTTTTAATCCACAATGCATGTCATGATCCCACTAATCTCGCAATTGAATTTTAATTGAGGATTATTGAAAATCAAGGATTTTACAATCTTTCCAACTAATTTAAATTACTTCCTTGAAACTCGATTAAAAGAAACATTTTCTGATTTAAAACTAATAAGAAAATAGTTTTTAAAAAGAAAAACCACCTGAACACAACTCTTCTTATTCAAATAAACCTGTTATAACCTTTACGAATGGAAATCTTACGAAGTTCTATTCTTGATCTCATATTCTGTTTCGGTGAAAAAATTAAACAAGTTTATTGCAATTACTGGCAGTTTTAATTTCTAATGAAACATGTATTCAACTTGTGAAACATTTATCAAACTTTACTTCATCATTTTCTATTTTATTCCTTTGAATCCCATTCAATTTCCAACTTAGCAATATCTAGCTTATCTCGCTTTTCATGAAGCAATACTCATCCTAAACAGAGCAATCATTCCACATCAGTTAATAATTATTGTCCTATCCACCAAAATTGGTTATTCATGTCCTAATTTCTCTCCATCACCAATTATCTTTTTAATAGAATTGTTGGTCGGTCAATTCTAACACTCTCACCAGCATAAATATATAAAGTGATGTAAATAATATATAAGCCCAACATTAGATACTAAAGTAGAGTTGCGTATCTATTTGATCTTATCATAATTCCAGCATTTCTTAAAAAACTTGAAATTATATAAACCATCCCATGGCAAAAGATCTCAAATCTCATTTGCCATCTTAAGATAAGAGATATGAAATTTAAATCCGAACAGAAATGAAACTCGACACATCATGCAACTCTCACTCATTCAATAAATGTCTACTCACAATATCATATAGATTGTGGATTAGAAAGAAATTTTTAACTTTAACACGCCAACAATTTCAATTATTTTTGCAATTTTGTTTTAGACAATTTATGTTTCTTTGGTAGCTACAATAACATTTTCCAATAAGAAAACATTTTTAATTATACAATTTACTAATACTTCTGTCTATTTAAGAAATCAACGTGTTCCTCAAATTTCAGAGAAGTAAAACTTGGATCAACAAAAAATGTAACGATCCTAAAAATCTAACTCGTGCCACGTGCCATTTCAGGGTCGTACGTGGGACCCACTCGTTGTGATCCATATGTCCAAATCTCAAGTGTACACATCGAGGTATGCCATTTTTGTGTGATGCTTGTATTATTTATTACACAAAAGATTGAACAATTTAAAATAATTAATTTTTGAAATGTGTAGGTAAATCTTACCTTAAGTTTCATGTCCGTTGGCAGTAGCCGAGGTTGAGATATGGTTTAATTTGGTGTAAGCTTGGTTAAATATGGCAAGAGAATTGGTTTGTGAGAGTTGGGTATGCCATGGAAAAAGTTAAGATTTTTGGGGTTTTGGCATGAACAAATCAGTATTTTTGACATTTAATGAAGATGGACTATTTTGTCGAGAGTTTGGTTCAATTTGATGGAAAACGGGATCGAAAACGAGCACTGGAAGTCAAAACACATCAAAATAAGAATTTCGAGAATTAAAAAATATATATATTTATATTTATAAATATATATAAACAATGAAATGAAAATAAAATAAAAAAAACTCATTTGGTTTCACTTGAACGAACGAACAGTTCGTTCGTCCCTAAACCCCTTGATTTGGGTTTTCGCTCGCGGAGCTCTCAACATCTGATTTTCACCTGGTTTCTTTCCGCAAAATTATAGAGGATCTCAAGACGGTCAATTCGAGCTAAGTTTCCGCAGCAGAAACGAGGTATTCAACCAGCAACTTGAAAAAAAATCCTCAATGCCAGACATTTTTCCTCAATTCAATTTGAATTCTAGCAATTTTTCAATTTCTTTCGCGGGGTTATGATATAAATTGGTATGAATTGTTGTTAATTGGTGTATAGGATTGATTTGCGTCAATGTGGGATAAATTTCACCAACGTGGGTAAGGGTCTTGATGATTTGAATTAATGCAATTCAGTTGATAACTGTTTTGGAGATGTTTTTATAGATACAATTTGACTCCACGATCCGTGGAAATATTTTGGTGTTGGTATCAAGTGGTTTCATGGCATTTATTATTGAGTTTCAAGGATTTAATGTCGAAAATATTGATTTGGAGACATTTTCTAGTTGAAAATAAATAAAATTTTCAAGTTGACAAGCCATACTAGAAAATTCGTAACTATTCCATTTATGATTCGATTTAAGTATTCTTAGAGTCTATGAAAAGTATGTCATGAGTACTACAAGTTCCTTCTTCGTTGTCATGACAAATTATGAGGTTTTTAGAGTCAAAACTGTAACTCTAATGGGCTAGTTAATAAGACTTTGAAATTATTATAAAGTGTTATTTTTAAAAATAGCTCTCGAGCGTACTTTGGTCGCAAGTATTTGTATGGTTTAAGAGTTCTAAACCAAGGATATTAGATGTGAATTGATACTAAATGATATCAAGAAATCTAAGGAAGAGATACGAAAGCTCGAGAACGCGTTTTGGAGTGTTGGAAGGCCGGATAGGTTAGGAATAAGCGTGGATCAAGGTAAGTAAACTAGCTAGGAAATGCACTGTTATTTCATTTTAAGCTATTTGAATATTTTTGTTCCTTGATTTGTTATCCATCCTTGAAAGGAGTGGCGGGTTGAGGTAACATACCAGTGTCATTGTGACGGCCCCAAATTTCAAGGCAAACCGGGCACCGCCACGTCGCCAGACACGTCACCAAGCATGCCACGTCACCGCACACTTAACTTTGACTGCCTGCGACCTACACCTTTATACATACCTTATTTGCCTTAACTTAATATTTATGAAGATTTTTATGGATATTCTCATCAAATTGACTAAGTTAAGTTATTCACAACTTATTAAGATATTAAATATCAAGCGGAAGCCTTTTTTAAAAAAACATGCAAACGCCGTATGAAGGAAAAGTTTGCATTTGTATAATTAACCCTATAGCGTGGAATCCCGGTAATAGATACCATGTATATCAAAAGCGACAAAAGTACAACGGTGAGCATATACATGTATCGGGTATACAAGTCATCCCAAAATGTCATAAAGTAGTTAATAGATACATACAACTACCTATGCAAAAAGTGGAGGCCTCTCCCTACTTAGACGTAGTCGCCTAAGACTCCTTTGCCGCGGCTCGTCGCAGGATCTGCGATTTGTTACCAAAAACAATGACAAATCCCAGGTAAGTAAATCCCAGAGAAATTTAGTTAGTATTCACAAGAAACCCAAGAAAAACGGCTACAATTCATGCATATAAAATAAATGAACAGAAATGTAAAGCATGAATATAAGTCGTGAGATAATCAAGAATACGGAACGCGAGTGTGGTGTACAACTGTCGAGCCCTGGGACATAAATACTAAACCGAGAAGGCCCTGGAGGTGAGGAAATCTACACCCCCTCTTCACGGTCGAAACGAGGAACTCTGTTGGTCAGGAGGTAGACTTCCGCCCGACGCCTCGAAAGAGAGGAAATCTGTGACAGAGGTGGACCTCACGTCAACTCGCTCTCGAGATCATCGACTCGCTGAGAAAAATCTCACACATAGTCTAAGGTATGACCAACCCCGTAGCAACAATCGGATCGAGGTCACACCGTCCCTTCGACCATACACAGACACACGCAGGAATAGAGTAAACATGCAAATTGAACTGACGTAAAGTAATGTGAAATAAATAATTTTCAAGAAAAATAAGTAAATTCTGAACTGACTTTCTCGTGGGTTTACTTACCTTCAACGCCTTTAAAATGTCCCGTACTTGCCTCGAGATACGTACCCGACACCCGACTATAGCCTCCTAAGTCCCTGGTGTCCATTTATTTAAACTTAATTTATCATGAAAATTTACAATAATTTCCTAAAACTTTTTAAGACAAATTGTTTATTTTGCGCTTTTCGAGGCAAACCCCTGCGAAAGTCGCGTCCAAAATATCCAAATATTTTATTATTCATATATTCTATATATTTGGTCGCAATATGATTTTTCCATAATTTTTCTCATTTTTCTGGAATTTTCCTTGATTTTTCCCAATTTTTCCTCTCTTTTTCCCCTTTTCTCTGTTTTTCATCGTAGCGGCTGGGTCGGGTCGACCTAAACGGGTCGGACCCGACCCGTCCGCCCCCGGTCCGGGGTTGGATTGGGTCGGGCAGACCCAAACGGGTCGGGCCCGACCCGCCTGGACCGCCCCGCCCATGCGGTCCACGGGCCTGGCCCGAGTCCACTGCCCACCCCGACACCTTCTTCTTCTTCTTCTTTCTCGGTTTGAAAACCGAACCTTTTTTTTTTTTTTTTTTTTTTTTTTTTTTTTCAACACAACACAACAACAATAATCCGAACATCAACACCACACAATCGATTCAAAGAACCGAAATTCGAAGAGAGAATGAGCGAAACTCACTTGATTAATGGGGTCGAGCTCGCCACCGCCGAGCTCGCACCGCGTCCCGCCGAGCTCGCCGCCGCTGCCCCGCCAAGCTCCTCGCCGGAGCTTCCTCTCTGGCAGTCACTCACCCTCTCTGTTCTCTCTTTCTCTCTTCTCTCCCTTCACCGTTTCTTCTCCTCCATCTTTCTCTCTCGTTTTTTTAAACAAAAACACATTTTTTTCTTTTTCTTTTTTTTTGTTATTTGGTGAGAAAGGACAAAAAGCAATGATGATGAATAGTTGATGTGACTTTTGATGTGATGTGTGATGTGATGTGACAACTCGATCCCATACTACCCCGTACACCTGCGTTATGCGCACACCGCGACGCCGCACGCTCTCGTCACTATAAGCGCACAACGCGACTAAGCGAAATTCTTAATTCACGCGGCGCGAACTATTAACAATAGTAAAATAATTAAATATTCGCCACACAAAAATAACAAATTTCCTGATTAGGCGTGTCATAGACTTCTCCCACGCGTCCACGTGGATCTGAGCTTATGATATTAATTCGTAATTAGTCGGTTAATCGGGATTAATAAAAGCGGGCCGTTACAATCTTCCCAACTAAGGGGAATTTCGTCCCGAAATTCAGATTTAATTCGATCTTTACTTTGAAACAAGTGGAGTATCGTATTCGCACGGTAGAGACTCTCTCCCCAATGGGACCCTTCAAGGGATAAACCTTCAAGTGGAACAAATCATCCACTTCATAACTTAGCCCGTCACGGTCTTTGTTCGCGTACTCCTTTTGTCTGTCATGAGCGGCTTGTAACCTCTGATGAGTTATCCAAATTTTCTTCGTGTGATCTACAACAATCTCAGACCTAACGACAGCTACATCCTCGGGCTCTGCCCTTCCTTACTTGTTGCAACATTCAAACTGGTGGCGCACTGACCTAGAAAGTCATGGCTTACATAAATATTCTCGGCAATTTTTCGTTTGCCAACCAAAAAAATGCATCCAATGCCAATTTGGTTATGGTAACATCTTACTTTCGGCTGTCATGCTGATAATGACATGTGTTGGCTCAAAATATGGTCGAGCCCTAACTCACTTATCAGGTGGCTAGGTATAAAATGATACGTCACCCTCTCCAAACATTTATTATTTGAACTAATAATTAAATTTTGTAAAGGCCCAGTCCCACCTCGCCGGTCGCCTACCTCGTGGGTCTAATCCCACCTCGCAGGTCTCACTCCGACCTCGCAGGTCGCTGGAACCCCAGGTAGAGAAATTTTGTGAAGGCCCGGTCCCACCTCGCCGCCTCCTACCTCGTAGGTCTAATCCCACCTCGCAGGTCTCACTCCGACTTCGCAGGTCGCTGGAACCCCAGGTAGAGTAATTTAGTAAAGGCCCAGTCCTACCTCGTCGGTCTCCTACCTCGTGGGTCTAATCCCACTTCGCAGTCTCATTCCGACCTCGCAGTCGCTAGAATCTCGGTAGATTAATTTTGTGAAGGCCTAGTCCTACCTCGCCGCCTCCTACCTCGTGGGTCTAATCCCACCTCGCAGGTCTCATTCCGACCTCGCAGGTCACTGGGACCCCAAGTAGAGTGGGTCAAGACCACCCACTCCATCCACACTACCCACGCGCGTGGTTTGCCGCCAACCAATCCATTCCCAAGAGTATATCGAACTCTAGGTACTCTAATACTCGGATCTATGGGTAACTGATGACCACCAACCTCGGTTGGACAATCTCTACAAATCCGATTAGGACATATCTTATCTTCAGCGGTCGTGCTGAGGATAAGGTGGGTGCTAACGCTCTCAGGTATCAACCCAACTCTCCTACCATTCGTCTCGAAATAAATGATAACGTACAACTAGAATCTATCAATGTATGCAAAGGGCGACCAAAAATAATCAACGTACCCTCGACGAACTGCCGAGACGCGTCGCGATCTGATGCGACAACCGCGTGCACCTGCTCCCTTGCCTGCACTGGCTGAGCTGCTAGTGGTGGTGTTGGCTCCCTAGTATATTCACTCTTATAGTGCCCCTTCTGCCTACATCTGAAGCACGTGACATTCTGCTTATGTCCGGAGCCCTGTCCCTGTTGTCCGCCAACCTTATAATCCTGACTATGACCATACTGTCCTCCGTCCCTGCTTCCCTGATCCTGGGTGGCTCTCTCGCCCGACCATGTGCATAACCACCACTTGACAGTTGTGCTGACTGTGCAGGTACTATCGCATGACAAGTGATCGCCTGATGGTCCTTATGCTTGGGCCTCTGTCCTCTCCTATCTCCGTGATCGATGATCCTCTTCCCTTTCATGTCAGACCTGGTGCCTAGCTGGGACGACCCCGATGCCAACTGTGGCATGGGCATCGCGGCACGAAAGATAAGATATGTCTCATGGGCTAAGGCCGTCTCGTAGATCTCCTGCAGTGTACGAGCTCCACCTGATACTACTGCGCTCGCAATCTCATCTCTGAGTCCGACTCCGAAGTAGTGAAACTGGTCACGATCTGTAGAAGCTAAATCCCCGTCGAACTGTAATAGGTAGCGAAACCTCTCCATGTACTGGACCACTGTACGATTACCCTGCCTAAAACACAAAAACTCATGTCTCAGACGTAACTGTATCTCTCTCGGTATGTACTGGTCATAAAAGGCTTGCCTGAAACCGGCCCAAGTAGTCGGCTCTCCATGAGTCTCGGTATGAGCGGTCCACCAAACCCCGGCCTCTCCTCGGAGCATATATCCAGATATCCTTGCGCGAATACTGTCGTGGATCTTCGGAAGATTATGTAATTTCTCGTGTGCAAGAAGCCATCTCGCGGCTACCTCCGGGTCTCCGCCTCCAGTGAAATATCCCGGCTGAAATCTCACAAACTCCTTCGTCGCTTAGCCTCAGCTGACAGGGAAGCCTAAAATGTGATCTCCTGTGGGGTCTGTGTTAGTGTCACTGCATGTGTAGACGCCGGGGTGGTAATCTCCGTACGAGTCTCCGCCATAATCGCGTGCGATCGGCATACCCCGAATAATCGGGGCGGCTGCCGGCTCGGTGGCGCTCGGTGTGATGGCGGCTGTAAGCGTCGCGATAGCCGCTGTTTGAGCACGGAGCAAGGCCATTATCTGCTCGAACTGTTGATCGTGTGCCGCAATCCGATCGAGTACACTCTGATCAGTCGCGATAGGCGTAGTATTACTCGTCTGTCCACCATCCTCCGAAAGTGGAGTCGGCTGTCCGTCCATGTCGTATCTGCAATAGCGAAGTCCTGTATCAGCCTCGTATACGCGTATATACTATTACACATCAAAATATATAACGTATATGCCTTGGCACTTCCCGTCACATGTTCTCTTCCCAACTAAAGTTCTAAGTCAGGATCTTCGGGTTTCCACATCTAATGTTTGTTGTTAAGTTTTATTCGGTTGTATTAAACTTTCCCCTAGGTTCGCATGAACCTAAGCTCTGATACCAACTGTGACGGCCCCAAATTTCAAGGCAAACCAGGCACCGCCACGTCGCCAGACACGTCACCAAGCATGCCACGTCACCGCACACTTAACTTTGACTGCCTGCGACCTACACCTTTCTACATACCTTATTTGCCTTAACTTAATATTTATGAAGATTTTTATGGATGTTTTCATCAAATTGACTAAGTTAAGTTATTCACAACTTATTAAGTTATTAAATATCAAGCGGAAGCCTTTTTTAAAAAAAACATGCAAACGCCGTATGAAGGAAAAGTTTGCATTTGTATAATTAACCCCATAGTGTGGAATCCCGGTAATAGATACCATGTATATCAAAAGCGACAAAAGTACAACTGTGAGCATATACATGTATCGGGTATACAAGTCATCCCAAAATGTCATAAAGTAGTTAATAGATACCTACAACTACCTATGCAAAAAGTGGCGGCCTCTCCCTACTTAGACGTAGTCGCCTAAGACTCCTTTGCCGCGGCTCGTCGCAGGATCTGCGATTTGTCACCAAAAACAATGACAAATCCCAGTAAGTAAATCCCGAGAAATTCAGTTAGTATTCACAAGAAATTCAAGAAAAACGGCTACAATTCATGCATATAAAATAAATGAACAAATGTAAAGCATGAATATAAGTCGTGAGATAATCAAGAATACGGAACGCGAGTGTGGTGTACAACTGTCGAGCCCTGGGACATAAATACTAAACCGAGAAGGCCCTGGAGGTGAGGAAATCTACACCCCCTCTTCACGGTCGAAACGAGGAACTCTGTTGGTCGGAAGGTAGACTTCCGCCCAACGCCTCAAAAGAGAGGAAATCTGTGACAGAGGTGGACCTCACGTCAACTCGCTCTCGAGATCATCGACTCGCAGAGAAAAATCTCACACGTAGTCTAAGGTATGACCAACCCCGTAGCAACAATTGGATCGAGGTCACACCGTCCCTTCGACCATACACAGACACACGTAGGAATAGAGTAAACATGCAAACTGAACTGACGTAAAGTAATGTGAAATAAATAATTTTCAAGAAAAATAAGTAAATTCTGAACTGACTTTCTCGTGGGTTTACTTACCTTCAACGCCTTTAAAATGTCCCGCACTTGCCTCGAGATACGTACCCGACACCCGACTATAGCCTCCTAAGTCCCTGGTGTCCATTTATATAAACTTAATTTATCATGAAAATTTACAATAATTTCCTAAAACTTTTTAAGACAAATTGTTTATTTTGCGCTTTTCGAGGCAAACCCCTGCAAAAGTCGCGTCCAAAATATCCAAATATTTTATTATTCATATATTCTATATATTTGGTCGCAATATGATTTTTCCATAATTTTTCTCATTTTTCTGGATTTTTCCTTGATTTTTCCCAATTTTCCTCTCTTTTCCCCTTTTCTCTGTTTTTCACTATAGCACTAGGTCGGGTCGACCCAAACGGGTCGGACCCGACCCGTCCGGCCCCGGTCTGGGGTTGGATTGGGTCGGGCTGACCCAAACGGGTCGGGCTCGACCCGCCTCGATCGCCCGCCATGGCCGGTCCAGCGGCCACCCTAATTAATTGGGTGCACACGCGCGCACAACGCGCGTGTGCACCTTCTTCTTGTTCTTCTTTCTGGTTTGAAAACCAGAACCTTTTTTTTTTTTTTTTCAACATAACACAACAACAATAACCCGAACATCAACACCACACAATCGATTCAAAGAACTGAAATTCGAAGAGAGAATGAGCGAAACTCACTTGATTAATGGGGTCGAGCTCGCCACCGCCTAGCTCGCCAATGCCGTCCCGCCGAGCTCGCCGCCGCTGCCCCGCCAAGCTCCTCGCCGGAGCTTCCTCTCTGGCAGTCACTCACCCTCTCTGCTCTCTCTTTCTCTCTTCTCTCCGTTCACCGTTTCTTCTCCTCCATCTCTCTCTCCCTTTTTTTTAAACAAAAACACATTTTTTTCTTTTTCTTTTTTTTGTTATTTGGTGAGAAAGGACAAAAAGCAATGATGATGAATAGTTGATGTGACTTTTGATGTGATGTGTGATGTGATGTGACAACTCGATCCCATACTACCCCGTACACCTGCGTTACGCACACACCGCGATGCGCACGCTCTCGTCACTATAAGCGCACAACGCGACTAAGCGAAATTCTTAATTCACGCGGCGCGAACTATTAACAATAGTAAAATAATTAAATATTCGCCACACAAAAATAACAAATATCCTGATTAGGCGTGTCATAGACTTCTCCCACGCGTCCACGTGGATCTGAGCTTATGATATTAATTCGTAATTAGTCGGTTAATCGGGATTAATAAAAGCGGGTCGTTACAGTCATGAACTCGGGATGCATTGCACTGGTTACTGATTTTGACGGGGTGTGAGGTCTTGGCGTGGCTATTCTAGGAAGTCTCACTATCTCGTGGGTTTAAGACTCGTGAATGTACCGAGTCCTAGAACTCGAGTCTTGATATTTTGCCAAGACTAAACGACTTATTAGTCAGGACTACTTGTGCCTTGCTGTTTGCATCTTTGGGCACTCATGTATCGATTGCTTTTTAATTTATTTACAGTCTTTTATTTATTCATGCTTCCTTATATCTTTCTTGTTATCTGCATAAATATGGACTGATTTATTTATTTCGAAATGTTGTTTTGTATCCTACTAGCGTTACTTACTTCGGTTCGTTTTTCTTGTGTTTAACTGAGTGCAGATCCGCAATTGAGTAAGGGAAAGGGGCCAGTACTAGATCTATTGTGAGGAATTTAGAGCGACGTTTCCCTTCACAATTTTTTTGTAGGCTTAGTATTACTTATGTATATTATTTTTGTCACATGGCATATATGGGTTTTGTGAGATATTTTAAGACATGGAGTATATATGGGGTTTCCACGCTCTTGGTTGTCCTAATTGATTTGTGTAGAATTGTTTACATTTGTTTAAGTTGAAATCGCTTCCGCATGAACTTTGATAACTTACAAATTTGAATAACTCACTAAAAATGTAATGATTAATGGTTAAGAAGGCTGACTAGGCTTGCGTTGACGTCCCGAGGATTGACTTGGGGTTCACGTAAGTCTAGGCCAAACGGGGCCCAGTTTAGGTTGTCGAATTGGGCCCATCACAGTTGGTATCAGAGCCTATGTTTCGAGACCTATATGGTTTAAGGCAATATTATACCAACACAATTGGTATCAGAGCTGAAGTCTTAAATACTCGAATCTTGATTTAAATCACAATCCATTAAGACACAAACCAACAGAAGTTAGGAATGGTTGAACTTATAGTGGAACGCAATGATCCTGACTCAACTCTTAGTTGGGAAGTGATGAGAGTTGGGAAAATTAAAATTTGGACTATATGAGCTATTTGATATATTGTATATTATTACTATCTTTAGCTATACCATGATTGAGAAATTGCATTCTTTGCAGATTACGATGGCCGATCAGCCCGAGATCAGCGGTCCGAGTGACGTTCGGGAGAGGTGAGATGCGATGTCCTAGTTGGTCACCTCATATGGCTAGCAACTTCAGGAGATTCTTCGACTTTTGAGAGCACAAGCTACAACATTGCCTTCCACATCTGCAGCCATAGCACCAGGTACTCAGGGCGGAAGTGCGCTGATAGTACATGCCGCTGTTACGACTCCTACAACGCCGACCATACCTGAGGGAGTTTAGGTCTAGGCTATGAGAGTACCATCTACTCCTAATACACCAAGGGACGATACACCAAGCACAACCACTGATGGGAGCACTTGAGTGACAGTTGAGGTGAGGCATTCTTGCAAGTTATAGGGACATCACCTGGAGATGTTTCACAGTGGTACGGATCTCGAAGCTGCGGAGAAGTTTATGAGGAGTCACGAGAAGATTCATGATGTCTTGGTCACACCAGATCATATGAGGCCTAGTATCTCATCAACTTCGTTGTTCGGGGAGGCTGATGTTTGGTGGCGTAGCAATGTGGCTACGAAGGGGAAACCCAATGACTGGGTTGAATTCAATGAGAGGTTTAATTAGAAATATTTCCCTCCCTTAGTAAGGAATACGAAGAGGATCGAGTTTCAGAACATCCGATAGGCGGCTGATGAGACATTAATGCGGTATATGAGCCGATATTTGCGGTTGATGGACTATGCCGGAGGCATAGCTGATATGGACGCTGACCATGTCTACTATTTCATGAATGGCTTGTTGGGTGAGATCATGTCTATGGTGGTGACCACAGTTCTAGGAAGTTTACAAGAGGCCTACGAGAGGAGTATGGCCAGTGAGAGCTTTTTGATCATGCGCACCGGTGCAGTAGTCGCGGCTCCACCATCACAATTAGAAGTCAAACCTAGAGATGACGGGAGAAGGAAGAGACCTAAATAGTGGAGAGATTGAGCTCAGAGTGTAGGATCTGTTGCATCTCCACCATATACAGCGCGTATTGCGCTAATACCATATGCTCTAGTACAAAGTTATATCAGCACACTACAGCTGCCGGCACCGTCAGGTTCTCAGCGACAACATTATCAAAGGACTGAGGGTAGTGGCAGTGGGAGTGACAGGGGCATAGGCAATGGTTAGAGGTGGAGGTATGTACGGGGACATAGTGTTCCATCTAGATCGGGATCTGATAGTACTTGTTGGGAGTGTGGACAGTTAGGTCATTTCGCCAGTTTGAGTGCACAATTAGGCAGAGGGCAGCCACACCAGAGTCGGGAGCAGGTTCATGCTGTTGCCGCGCCAGATCCGACTGCTACTTGTAACCTGATAGAGGGTATGCTTTATATTTGCAGTCATTTTATGTACACTATGTTAGATTTTGGTACTACGATATCTTAAATTCTCGGTCGCTTAGTCGATGAGTTGGGTTAGAAACCCACTAGACTAGAGAGACAAATGGACAGTCAAAGAGACCAATTTACATTCTCGCGGATATACTAAGGATGTGTATGTTAGAGATGGTGGACTAGGTCAATGGTATCAGACTCGCCAAACATGCGTGCTTAAACCTACAGGGCGCGTGTTTTAGTCTGGAGAGGCGAAAAACTGTTCCCAATATATGTTTCGAGGATGCTGCCCTGACATATATTAGGGGAAGGACATAGATAGCGTGGGTAGTTGAGTCCCACATTACCTAGAGGTCTCGGAGGAGCTAGCTCTTCTCGGAGGAGTCCAGCCCAGAGTAGGGTATGGCCTTGGGCCTTAAATTCTTCCTTTGTGAATTGCTTCGACTTTGAGGACAAAATTCTAATTAGTTGGGAAGACTGTAACGACCCTAAAAATCTAACTCGTGACATGTGCCATTTTAGGGTCGTACGTGGGACCCACTCATCGTGATCCGTATGTCTAAATCTCCGGTGTAAACGCCGAGGTATGCTATTTTTGTATGATTCTTGTATTATTTATTATACAAAATATTGAAAACTTAAAATAATTAATTTCAAAAATATGTAGGTAAATCTTACCTCGCGTTTCGCGTCCGCTGGCAGTAGTCGAGGTTGAGATATGGTTTAATTTTGTGTAAGCTTGGTTAAATATTATAAGAGAATTGGTTTGTGAGAATTGGGTATGTCATGGAAAAGTTAAGATTTTTAGGGTTTTGGCATGAACGAAACCAGTATTTTGGAAATTAAATGAAGATGGACTATTTTGTCGAGAGTTTGGTTCAATTTGGTGGAAAACGGGATCGAAAATGAGCACTGGAAGTCCAAACACGTCAAAATAGGATTTTCAAGAATTAATAAATATATATTTATATGTATAAATATATATAAACAATGAAATGAAAATAAAATAAAAAAAAACTCATTTGGTTTCAATTGAACGAACGAACAGTTCGTTCGTCCCTAAACTCCTCGATTTGGGTTTTCGCTCGCGGAGCTACCAACATCCGGTTTTTGGCCGATTTCTTTCTGTAAAATCGTAGAGGATTGCAAGACGGTCAATTGGAGGTAAGTTTCCGTAGCAGAAACGAGGTATTCAGCCCATAATTTGGTAAATTCTCAATGCCGGACATTTTTCCTCAATTCAATTTGAATTCTCACAATTTTTCAATTTCTTTCGTAGGGTTTCGACATAAATTGGTATGACTTATCATTAATTGGTGTATTGATTGATTTGCGTCAATTTGGGATAAACGTCACCGACGTGGGTTAGGGTTTTGATGATTTGAATTATTGCAATTAAGTTGATAACTATTTTGGAGATGTTTTTATAGATACAATTTGACTGCACGAGCCGTAGAAATATTTTGGTGTTGGTATCGAGTGGTTTCAAAGCATTTATTATTGAGTTTTGAGGATTTAATTTTGAAAATATTGATTTGGAGACATTTTATAGTTGAAATTAAATAAAGTTTGTCAAGTTGACATGCCATATTAGAAAATTCGTAACTATTCCGTTTATGATTCGATTTGTGTATTCTTGGAGTCTATGAAAAGTACGTCATGAGTAGTATAAGTTCTTTTTTGGTTGTCATGATAAATTATGAGGTTTTTATAGTTAAAATCGTAACTCTAGTGGGCTAGTTGATAAAACTTATAAAATATTATTTAGTGTTATTTTTAGAAATAGCTCTCGAACGTACTTTAGTCGAGTATGTGTTTGATTTAAGAGTTCTAAACCAAGGATATTGGACCTGAATCGATACTAAATAATATCAGGAAATCTAAGGAGGAGATATGGAGGTTCAAGAACGTGTTTTGGAGTGTTGGGAGGCCGAATAGGTTAGGAATAAACATGTGGATTGAGGTAAGTAAAACAGCTAGGAAATGCACAGTTATTTCATTTTAAGCTATTTGAATATTTTTGTTCCTTGCTTTATTATCCATCCTTGAAATTCCATTCTAATTGAGTTTTCCGAGGGCAAGTGAGTCAACAGTGATCCTTGGAAGGAGTGGCGGGCTGAGGTAACATACCAGCATCATGACCTCGGGATGCACTCCACTGGTTACTGATTTTGACAGGGTGTGAGGTCTTAGCGTGGCTATTCCACGAAGTCTCACTATCTCGTAGGTTTAGGAATTGTAAGTGTACCGAGTCCTAGAACCCGAGCCTTGATGTTTTGCCAAGACTCAACGACTTAATAGTTGGGACTACTTACGCCTCTCTATTTGCATCTTTAAGCACTCATGTATCGATTGCTATTTAATTTATTTACATTCTTTTATTTATTCATTCGCCCTTATATCATTCTTGTTATCTGCATGAATATGGATTGATTTACTTATTTCGAAATGTTGTTTAGTATCCTACTGGCGTTCTTGTGTTTAACTGAGTACAGATTCGTAATCGAATAAGGGAAAGGGCCCAGTACTAGGATATCTATTGTGAGTAATTTAGAGCGGCGTTTCCCTCACATTTTTTTGTAGCTTTTTATTACTTACGTATATTATTCTTATCACATGGGATATATGGGTTTTGTGAGATATTTTAAGACATGGAGTATATATAGGGTTTCCACATTCTATGTTGTCCTGACTGATTTGTGGAGAGTTGTTTAGATTTATTTAAGTTGAAATCGCTTCTGCATAAACTTTGATAACTTACAAATTTGAATAACTCACTAAAAATATAATGATAAATGGTTAGGAAGACTAACTAGGCTTGCGTTGACGTCGCGAGGATTGACTCGGGGTCCCCGTAAGTCTAGGCCGATTGGGGCTCAATTTAGGTTGTGGAAGTGGGGCCGTCAAAGAAAACTATTATTTATTTGACTAGTTATATAGATAACAACGTTTCTAACAATTATCAAAAAATTTCCACTCATGAGTGCACAAAGAATTCAATTTTTCTTTAGCTACCAATATATTTTTCGAATTGCCTTTTTAATTTCTTTGTTTTCGTTATTACTTTCATATTATCTGAGATCCACCTAGTCTCATCTCACAATTATTTAGTGTTCACCAAGTTTCTTACATTTCTTGAATATATAAAATTCATCATTCTTAGATATGCACACTTAAACAAAGATATCAATATATTTCTTAGTTATATTTTTACAGTATAATTTTATTTATATCTCATACAAGTTTATAAATATGTAATCTCTTTTCAATCTCTACTCGATGAATATCTTAGGCTTTCCATAAAGCTATTATAGAAGACCAATGAATTTTTCAAATATATTAAGCTTGATATATTTTTCTCTATTCAATATTTCCAATCTAAAGATATATTACAGTCTAATGAATATGTAAGTATGATAAGTGATTATTTATACTTTTATATAGGGTTAATTTAGTTGTATATTAGTATAAATATCTCTAAATGAGTTCTAATTCATGGTATTATAGCATTTTTAAGGAATTAAGATTTAAAGGAAGGAAATGTGAAAAAACGAGAAGAAACGGAGTGAAAACCCATAAAACATGGTTAGCACTATGGTTACACATGTTGGCACTATTGAAACATAAAGCATGGGGTAAGAAGGAAAGGGACGACATGCGAGAGATGAGAAATCGAAGAAAACTAAGTCTGGAGGTCCGGCGCAGTGGTGATGCTATGTTGCAAGGGTGGTGCGAGAGGGTAGTGACAATGCCGAGGCACCCCTAAGTCAAAAGAAATAGATGCAGTGGCGGCGTAATGGGGGTGCCATGGCTTAACACACACGACGCTAGACATGCAGAAAAATAGAAAGTTAAGATTTTATTTTAAGTTAAATTGTAAAGTAGGGTTTCTAATTGTTATTAAGGTGTATAAATAGGTATTAAGACGTGGTAAAATCACCGCATACCAACTATTAGCAACCATTAACGTAATTTAGCATATGTGTTACTTCGAATTTGTGTATTAAGGAGTTTGTGTGAAGAAAACATTAAAGATTTCACATTTACAATTCAAGTTTGAATTCATTAATTAATTCAAGGTAATACTTATATTCATATATGATTTGCAATGATTTCCAGTATGAATTGTGATATGTGTGTTTCAATGAAGTTTGAGTAATCATATTTGTTTTAGGGATAAATAAATCTTATGGTATCAATGATATGCTTTGAATATTAGTAAAAAGTAATTACAAAAAGTGCGATGGCTATAATTTGTATTGATTTTGAGCGTAATGCTTTAGACATCTTAATCATGTGTTCAATAAACTTAGATTTTAGGAGTTATCATGGGAATTGAAGCTTTTACTCTGGACATGAATGGTACAACTGTAAAATACACAGATAGATTATTGTTGATTATAGAGGTACCGATAGTAAACTTAGTTGGTTATGAATCTAAAGATTTAGGACTTAAAGCAATATGGAGCTTACGTTATTGCATCGATAGGTGGAGTTCTAGTTTGTGCATTAGAATCTTTTCCATTATGACAATGGGTTCACGTAGATTTGAAGGAAATCTATCTATTCTAATTAGGCATTGCACAACACATATTAAGATGTAAAAGTGGTTGAAAAGCATAGTTATAAATTCCCTAGGTGAAGTTGTGAACTACATATCCCTAATATAGAGTTCAAGAAAATTTTAAATAGATATGTTAGATTAATTTAGTTAGTTATAAAAAATTAAAAAGTGATTTCCTTAGAAATAGTTCAAAGTTAAATAGGTAAACCACTAGAGTAAAAACCTTTTCCTGAGGACAATATCTGTGATCTACGTAAGTTTATTACACTATTACTACATGCGAGCTGTTATACTTGCGTCACCCACATAAAAATTTTGGGACCTTTACCGGAGATAGGCAACCATTAGTATAACTTAGTTAGCTTGAAAAGTTGCTATGTCTTATTTTATGTACTTAAATTTTAAGTTCATAAAAAAAAGAAGCTTAAGTCTTATGTTTCAATTTTTGCACTTGATCTTTTTTTTATTTTCTTTTCTGAGATAACTAGTGGATGCATAGCAAGGTTGAGTGCCTTACGACTCAGAAATTGACTAAACCAACAAAGGATAGAAAAAGAAATGAATTAAGATGGCTGAGGAGAAAGCTTGAAACAAATAACAAGGCTGTGGGAATAACCAACTCACAGGTGATCTGGTAGTGTTGGAACGAGTGCGAGGATACAAATCCCTTCATAACTACTTTAAGCCGGAACTTTAGGAGACTTACAAAAGAGTAATGAGGCTTCCAACCAACACCATCGAGTTTGCACTAAGACCATCTCCGATAAACATGGTGCAAAATAGCCTGTTCAATGGGATATCCAATGAAGATCCACTTGCATATGTTGAAAATTTCTTGGAGAAGTGCGACACTATGCACATCACCAAATTTACAAAAAAAGTGATCAGGATGCAACTTTTCCCATTCTCATTGGGTGGAAAAGCCAAATCCTGGTTCTAAGGGCTGAACGTAGGGAGTATGATTTCGTAGGCGGAGATCAATGAAAGGTTTCTTGACAAGTTCTTTCCCTCAGTGAAGGTCAGTGAAAGGAGACTTGAGATTAACTAGTTCAAGCAAGAAGACAACGAGTCTCTTAGCGAGGCTTGGGAAAGATTGAAAGAGATGATGAGGAGATGAATGGGACATGGATACGTAAAATGGGCACAATTCCAGAATTTCTTCTATGGGATGAATCACAACACGAGAACGCTACGTAGATGCTGCATCAGATGGCTCTCTATTTACCAAGGATGATGATGGAGCATTGGATGTCCTTGATCTTATGTCTCAAAATTCTACCACCAGTACTCATTCCACAACAAAAAAATCAGCAGGTGTCTACGAGATCAACTCCATTTAGATCGGACACCAAGGTCAACAAGTAGCAGAGCAACTCATGAATCAGTAAGGCATGGTGGTTAACCAAATAGACATACAGTAGGGAATGAAGTGTGAGGACATCAACCTCATTAATAATGAAGGCAACAGGAACAACTTTAGGCCGAGAGGAATATCTCCTCAGTGGTTTTATCAAGGATACAACAATAACAACAATCCAAACTTTTTTTTTATGGAAATCTTGATAATGCGCTGAAGTTTCCTCAAGGCTTCGAGTTACAAGTCCAACAGGGGAAGCTGGGGCAGAGCGAAAAGATGAATTCATTGAAGTTAATTGAAAAGTATTTGCATGCCATGGACATGAGCAATAGACAGTGCCATGAGAAGCATGAGAAAGAGTAGGAAGGAGTGAAGCAAGCTATGAAGAGGACGTATAGTGAGCAATCACGATCTATCAAGAACTTAAAGAGACAAATTGGTCAACTTGCTATAGCTTTGAACTCGTGGAAAGAAGGGTAGTTTCTTAGCAACATCGTCACTAATCCCAAAGAGAACGTGAGTACTATTCACATAATGAGCACTACGATAAGAAAAGAGCCAAGACAAGACCACGTGATGTGTAAGTTGGAAAAGGTTAACACTTTAGCATGAAGAGATGCATGAGCATTGAATGGAAGCGAGGCAATATGAGCTTGATTGTTTCGAGAAACAAAGAATAAATTCCTTGATGAAAAGAAAGGGAAGCAATAATGGAAGGCCAAGCAAAAAGATGAAGGATTTTTCGAAGAAAAACCGCAAGGCAATGATATCAAGTTGGCTCAGAAGAAACCAAAATCGAAATTCAAGTTCATCCCGTGACTTCGACCTATCGAAAAGAGATATCCCGAAGATATAAGCATATTGATAAACATTGATTGAAACCAATTAAGAAATGTCTTATCGAAGCCTCTGTCATGTCATGCCACTAATGGACATGTTGCACATCGACTTGAAGATCAATTTTCCTGATACAATGAATTTGCAAGTAGCAAAAGGAAACTTGATACCTTTTACATGAAGATTCTTGAATGTGCATATGAAAGTAGGTAGATTCAAGTTTATCACAATCTCCAAGGTCATGAACCACAATATGGACGATGATGAGACTATGATATTTGGGCAGCCATTCTTGAACACTACCACATTGAATTTGTACACAAGAGAGATGAAGATCACGATGAGTGTTAATGAAGGCGATGATGCTGAGAAGGTTGTCTTTATTGGTGGTGAAGAAGTACAACCGAACGGGAATGACATCATAATCTTTGATTTGTAGATAAAGCTTCTCAATTTAGACTCGAACTAAATGGGCAAAAATATGTCAGGCGAATAACATTAAATTAAGTGCTACTAGGAGGCAGCCAATGGTTTAAAATTTTAAGTTTTAAATTTTAGTTTTGAATTTTAGTTAGAAGTTATTAGTTAGTTAATTTATAGTTCATGGGCAAATCGAAAGTAAAACTTATTAATTTTTATCGATTGTGTAGGAAAGGCCATTCGTCGGGTGATGATTCATCAGAATGGAAATGTCTAGCAAACTCGTTTAAAGAGAGAAAAATGGCAAAAAAGTTCAAAGTGGTGAAGGTAAGGTGCATGGACAAATTGAAGGCAAAATTTATTATTTTTTATATTTTCATGGATTTTATGCGGTCACAACACCTTAGATAATCTATAAACAAAGTCAGAGGAGCGCCAGAGAAGAATTAGCAAAAAAATATATGTAAGGATGTTGGCACAAAGGGTCGACACCGTGGATTAGGCCACAACGCCAAGAGGGCAGCAGGTGGGAAATAAAAAAGCACACCACTGCATCGTTGATGCATTGGCAGTGCTGTAACGACGTTGTACCTCTAAGGCACGATGCCGTAGTTGATGTAAGGGGTTTAAATCCCATTTTTATTCATTCTTCACACTTGCACTAAAACCCTACCACAATCACTAAGCATACATATCTCAGGAGCTAAATTTTGATCATTTGTAAGTGAGATTAATGGGTTCCTAGTGATTGAGAGTGAAAGAGGCAAGTACATTATGGATTCGCACAAGTTTGAAGAGCTAGAGCTTAGATTTGGATTTTGAGTTCAAAGAAAGCTAGGGTTCAAGTTGGTGAGAAAAGTGAGAGGGCTTGAATTGAAAAAGACTTGGAGAAGCGTTCTACACAGAAAATAAATTTTTCATAGAGATAAACTTCAAAATTTCATCTAGTTATGCATTGAATTTGAAAATTTTGATGATATTGTATGAAATTGTTGAATTGAGATTGTAGGATAGGTTTTGCAAGATTGCGTGATTATTGAGAATTAATGTACCCATGGAGACGTAGTTGATGTCTTTGCATTATTTGGCGTATGCATGATTCATGTGATGTGAATTTTGATTTTTCAGTAATTTGAAGGCCGAGTTGCATTGCATTATTGTTACTTAGTTATTTGAAATTTGAAGAAATGACAAGAACAAGGAAACAAGTTAGCCAAACTAGTGCAAATGGTTTAGAGGCATCTACCTCTAGAAATCTTAATAAAGAAGAGCCTAGACCTTTTAAATCCAAAGTTTTCATTTGTAAAGAGGCCAAGGATCAATATGGGAAAATCTTACTTAGGGAGTTCATTTGTGAAAGGGAAATTAATTTGTTGGCCGAGTATGATAATAGAGTGAATAACTTCATTAGGCGATGAAATAGGGAGCAACTCACTTAAGATTATATAAAGAATGATGTTAAAGGAGTGAAATAGATTATATTTAAATTTTATGCTAATGTAAAGTTCTGGGTGTTGGGGGCATGTACCTCAGGTTAATCTATTAACATTTTTCATCTTATAATTCTCGTTACTAAAAAGGTTTCATTTGTTGTTTAAATGAAAGTGATTGTATGTTTAACTTATAGTAAGATCTATGAGTATTTGTTGAAATACCATAAATGTTCCTAGTCAGTCATTGTATTGAGAATTATAATGAATTAAGACTAATGTGAATTTTGATTGATGGTCATGTGATGATCATGCGTATAAGGATATAAATTGAGATCATGAGTACTTGTTAGGGAATAAGGTACTGGACCGACCCGCTTTGAGACCACAACATTGATTAAGTCATAAGTGTTACTCACGATAGGTATATCATTTAGTCCTTCGACTTGAAATTACCATAGACTTCAATATTAGGAGCATGGTAGTTTGACACAATCAAATATTGTCTTTAACTGGACGATTATAAAGATTGTAATTGGTTACTATGTGAATAATATGTGAATGTGTGTGGTTAAAACATAATTTGCCCCTCTCCTATAGAGAGATATCAGTGGATCACTTGATATGTTAGACTATTAATTGGCCAAGTCCAGGTAAATTGATATAATCAATGTCACTTAGATGTTTTTAGTCTACTTGAAGATTGATACTAGTACGATTGAACATTAAGGGTGACTTTACATGCCTTATGTTTAATCAAAGGATATTGCACGACAAAATGATATGATATATGTTATTCATTTGGTTGTATCGATATTGATATTCACGCTACTTGGGTAGTCATAATGCCTTACTGGAGACTGCTTATGACTTGTATACCAAAATGGTTTTGGTTCACTGCCAGTGTAGCATGAGCCTATTGGGTTGAACACAAAGAATGGCTTTGTGCAATTTTAATAAGTCCAGAGTAATGAATTTTATATAATAAATTTCATGATATAAAAGTCCTCATGATTTGTTATATGATAACTTATTAATAGGAGCGTATGTGTAACTTGCTTAATTTGCCTAAATATAATAGTTGTATTACAAAATATGATTTTAAGTGAGGGCTTATCTACACATATAAATAGAGGTTGAAACCCTAAAACGAAATAAGATTTTTGTTCTTACTGTTTTTGAGTTCTCTAAGTTTTGGGAGAGAAAGAAAAACATTTTCTATCTCTATTAGGGCTAGCACTCCAAATTGCAGTCACCATTTTTGTGTGGATTTTTAATAAAGGACGAGCACTTGAATGTCTTGGAAGTCAAACAATCAGAGAAGGAAATCACATATTAATATATGATTTACTTTTGTGGATCTAGTTTAATGGTACTTTTTTCTATCCTGTTGGGATTTTTCAAAAACGAACTAAATAAAATAAATAAGTAATGAACAAATTATCACGAGAATGAATTTGACAATCAAAGAAAACATGAAAAATGTAAAAAATCTCAAAGTATCATTAACAATGTAGAATAAACACATTAAACATGGTGGAAACCATAGTACTAGCAAGTATCACATCACACTACATAGAAAATCATTTCATATTATAATACAAGACCACACATAGTTTCACTCAAAGATTGAAAAAAATGAGAAGTAGATCGAAACCGCCGTCCAGAAGTCGCATCATCACCACCATCCCGTTATTCATGTTCTTCAAAGAGGTAGCTCGGTGCAGGATCTTAAAGTATGTAGTCCACTCCCTCTACGAAAGTACTTTCCAAAAAAGACTCCCCCATTTGGCAATCTTAATTGGGTAGTTTGTATTAGGATTTTAGTTCCTCTACGTTGCATTCTCCTAGCCATACATCTCTCGAACTCGTGCAAGCTCCTTGTAATTTCATGTTGGTTCCGAAACATAAACTCTTGCTTCAGAGTTTACATTTTGGATTGACCCCTTCATGGCCATATTCATTTCTTTAGAATACATGCCAATGAAATCTTCAGTATGTAGCTTTGAGCTTTCTTCATCATCTCATTATACGCAGCAGATTGCATTTCTTCCAACACTTGTCTATTTTTCATCTGTATTCTTATTCTCTTTATGGCCTCTCTTCTTTATATATCATTTCTCTGTCTTTCTCTAATCATCCAAATCTACAGAGCATGGCACTTGTTTGGTGCTTTTTATGTATTCATCGATGATAGTCCTATTAGAGTGAATATTCGATGTAATACCTAAGATATGAACTTGGTCTTGTTTGCATAATTTTGTGTTCATCAAGGGAAATGTCACCTTTCAATCTTATTTGTGGTCTTGGCATTCCTAATTGAATCGTAGAAGATCTTGCCAACATCAATATAATATATCCCTTGAATGATGTGATATAACAATGTCACATTGTAGTTCATTATCTAGTGGTACTACAAACTTGGCTGCGGGCTTTCATTAATGAAATAGTTCCATGGTTTGGTAGTTTTCCTAAATTCTTTAGTTTGAATATGTTTTAGATACCCTTCCTTATCCAAAATGAATCCATCCTCTGGAATTGCTTATAAACCATTGCCCATAGTTTTATGGGGAATTTCATATCTTAATCCAGATTCTAGTTTTAAGTATTCATTATTTCCTTTATAATGAAATTCTAGTAATTCTTAGTACCAATTTATTCTTTCACTTGAATAATCCAGTAGATTTCCTCGGGCCATGGCTACCATCTTATTATCACTCCTATGCACGTTTCCATGAAATTTTGAATCTAAAATCTCATTACCCATCTCTATAGGGATCCATATGTCATCGTCAACATTGTACTCCTTAGTCAATAATCCCAAGTTTGGCTTTCTTATTATGTTCAAAATCCTAGGCCCGTAATTAATTTCATTCTTCATATTGAAACCCCTTTCTAGAATTAGTTTTATATTCTTATGAATGTTGCCCTTCATCCTAGATAGAGCCTTTGCATTTATTAAATTATGTGTCGAAATAGAAATTCATAGAGTTTCCTCAAATTTTTTCTCTTCCTCTGACTCATCACTAAAATCTAAAAGTAGAAAAGGTTCTCTAGGTGTTCTTACTCTAAGATTGTTTATTGAAATCCCCATAAGCCTAATAGGTGTGGACTGAACTTTGAATTTTGCTTTGAGTTTTTCTACTAATGCTCCCTTTCCCATTTCCTTTCTTAAACTTCTACCCTTTCAACTTCCAGCCATTTTTCGAAATCAAATTCACATGTCTAATTAAAAAATTAAACATGTGGATCATAAATACTATTTATCAGAAATAATTTGGTTGAATATAAAACTCTATTTAAAAGAAGAAATTCATTTGGAAAGTTAGCTTGAAAATTAATTAGAAACATAAATAAAATTGGCATCGAAGTTTTAACTCAATTATAAACTGAAAATAAAATTTTCAAATCTTTCATAATATAAAAATAATAGTCTAATAAAGTCTAGTCTTTTTGAAAACAAAGCGAACCCTCAAACGCCTTTGAACCAATTGCAAATACTTATCTTTTTAACTGATAAAAATACTAGAATTTTGAAAGTATTGAATTTGTAAACCAACAATCATTGAAATCGCAACATCTAATATATTGGAATCAATGTTATCATTTATTGATGGTAATAAAATCAATTCCAATAAAACAATTTTGAAACCAATTTTGAATCCCACAAGATATAAGTTCTTAAACTCCTCTAGATTGGTTTTCAATCTCCCGGTTGAAATCCCTTAAACCCTAATTTTTTGTACTCTTTCAAATTTGAATGTTTTTGGGTTGAACAAAATTAGAATGATGTTTGAATTACTTATATACACAAAACAAAGTTTAGGAAGGTTGAATCTATACAAGAATTCAATGTTTGGTTAAAAGGGTCCAACGATTTATATATTTAAAGTTTTTCGTGTTTGGCAATATGGCGTTTTATTTTAAAAATTCTAAATCCTGCCTAGCGACTCAAGTTTTAAATGGATTCGTTGGGGATTCCATGCTTAAATCGGTATGAAAGATGCTATGTGCCTCATTGATGTGGCAAGCGATTTATGTTATAAGGCTAAATCTCTAATGATTCGCGAGACTCAGATTTTTACTTAAATTTTTTGTTATAATCACCAATTTTGCCAATGATTCCTAGTGTTAATCCAAATCGCAGAGGATACGCTAGGCTTAATTTACAATTTTGCCAATTTTTTTTATAATTGACATATTCATCACTCATAAAAACTAATAAAAAGTTAGAATTTACCGAAAATTCAAAAGTTTTATTAGAATATGTAACTATCTAATAATTTTATTAATAAAATAAATAGATAAACAAGCAAGTTAATAATGTAAACTTACATAAAGGTCATAGAAAAAGGACAACTCGATCACTTCCCCTTATTTAAAGTACTTCACATTTTAATTTTCGAAAATATTTCCGATACAAGAGTCAAGATGTGAGAAAATAAAAACATATTCAACTTATACTAAACTCCGACTAAAATTAAAGCATAGAAAAACATAAAATATGGGTTGCCTCTTGTGACGACCCCAATTCCCAACCTAGAGACGTCTAGCCTAAACCACCATTTAATCATCTCAAGTACCGAGCTAAGTTAAGCGATAGCTTAGTAAGCCTTAACCCGAGGAATAACCTATAAACACTGACTAACTATTTTCTAGGCCAATTAAATATTTTATGAAATTAGTTAAAGGCCTATTAAGTCGACTTAATAATCTCAAGTATTTTAACTCTTCATTTCTAACGAAGTTTCGCTATAATGTCCTTTGTATTTTGAGCTATCCAAAAATTCTATCAACACCTATAAGATTTCTCCAAAACCTGTGCAAGGCATATCCAATAGCAATAATATCTATTCATCAACATGCGCCATCTCTAAGTCTTAACATTTAGTTGTACAACTAATATCATCACGACTTAACACCGAAGTCAACCCCTATGTTACACATGTTTAAATATGAAAATAGATAATATAGATACAACCATTTTCGCATGCAAATGAGAATGCTTCATGTTTCTCCTACATGTTTCTCCTACACGTTCCCTTTCGCAATCCTATCGCGACATCTTAGGTACCTTAGGAGAGAAGTTGGTTGAGCAAAATATCAATAGGCTCAATGAAGTAGAAACTTACTTTACCATCAATCATCCAAGTAATACTTAATTCCTAATAACTTGCATAAACAAGGTTATTCATCAGTTCCTACTATCATTCTAGGAATGATAGAATAATATAAACAAGCATAATATGTAATGCAAGAAAAAGCGAAACAACGCCTGAAAAAGATAGTCAACAAGATAACAACGATAATATGAATGCCACATAGTCAAAAAAGTGGAAAATAGATATAAAGTGCGTGATGTGAGAAATAACTGGCTTCAACAGTAACATAAATGATCAGCTTCAACAGATTGGTATCTAAACAACCAACTGGCTTTAATAATATCCAATAAGACCATACCTTAATAGATTAGTGTAAAAGCTTAGCGGAGGGAGATAACCAATGATCGTCGGCTCTCTAGTTCGAGGTACAGTTATAAATATTCATTCTAAGCATGTCAGTTCCACATGCATTCAAAAATAGAGAGCTCAAAAGGAGAATACAAAACAAAAGTAACATGATGTACTCAATTTTATTCCAAGCAAGATAACAACCAGTAACAATGTGAATCCAAGAATAACTAATTGAATGACATGATTGAAGATAAAACAAACCTCTCTTACCTCGCTTGCCACATTTACAAGCATATAAGTATAACACAACGTTTGGAATCATTTAATACTCGTTTAAGATAGCTTCGACGATTAGAAACTCATTCCCATTCCTAATTTTTTTAATTAAGTCGTTCATGACTTTTAGAAACCATTCTTTCAAATCAAAAATGACGATTTGAGTAAAACAAGAAAAATCCCATAAAACAAGGTTTCCAACATAAATCAAATTAGATCGACTAATCACGACCAAAAGAGATATAAATCATATCATAAAAGTCAAGTTCGACTTAGAATTGTCAAATCATAACATTAAGTCAAAAATTCATGACTTAATCGAAGTAAGTTTATTTTTTAAGAATTAAGTCAAAGTCTCTTACACGGCTTAACTTAGCTTCAAACCCCATCCAAAATAGATAAACAACAACCATGTTCGATAAGGAGACAAAACTATACTTCAACGAGACCAAAAGTCATATTTAAAGAGCCATTTACTCATTAAGCAATTTAAAATGGTTTTATTGAACCAGTGGAAACAAGTAACAATTATTTCAAGACACTTAAAAAAATAATGCCAAGAAAACTCAATTAAATCTAATCACAGAGACAAAACTCGAAAAAAAATCTACAAGACTCAAATTTTATACTTTTCCATGCATTTCATTAAAAAGAGTAAGTAAATGTCTTTTTGACAATTTCAATAAACAACGGAGTGCATTATTTTGCAAAATCATTTCCAAGGTACAAAACCTTCAAAACAAGGTTCAATTTGTCGATATGAAAGCCTTTTTCATGAGTCACAATAAACCATAGAAAAAAGATGAATCCATTTATAAGAATTGTTTCAATACAAATTTTTCAATATGAATCCCTTTTTAAAGTTAGACACAAGGCCAAGGAACAAAACCCCTCGCATTTACTAACTTACATCAACCAAGTCTTGCTAAAACAAAAGTTAAGAAGGTTAGAGTTTCACCTTTCCTTCAATGGAGTTCTCAACTCCAATTCTCCTTCAATAAATTACGAGTCTACGAGGGATCTCTCTCTTTCCTGTATTCTTTTTCTCCTCATCGTGAGTAACCTCCCCCACGTCATGCCACGCCATACACTATATCATTGCTGGTCTATCCTCCGCGTCATACTACGTCGCCATTCGAGAGTCACTAGTTTTTTGTTTATCCTCGGCGACGTCGAGTCCTCTGCACCTCGCTGACCATCCATGCCAGCCGCTCCTCTAAGCTCGCTGTCCGTGAAAGCCTCCACCAAGCTGCGTTAGTGTTGTTACCACTGGTTTCCATCTACATCAAAACCTTCCTAGAGACGTTGTCTTGTTGCCCTACTGCTACTGGTTCGCATTCCTGCTGACCATCCTAGCCTACCGGAGCACTCCACCTGAGAAGTGTATTAACTGATCAACGTAATGTTTTTTTATTAACATTGGTGCCCATATATATAAAATGGTAAAAAATAGGGAAAGTTATTCAGTAAGGAAACAAAATAATACATGGAAAGTGTACAAACCAATGGAGAGAATCTAGATCTTGTAAATATGGAAACATAAGATGCTAGTTTCTTAACATTCCTCCACAAACTTAAAGTGGTTGTAGATAAACCAACTTGAGTTTGCAAGTCAATTGATGAAAGCGAGCAGGCGGTAATGCTTTAGTGAAGATGTCAGCAAGTTGGTCGCGCGAAAGAACATAAACAAAGGAGAAAGATCTAGCGACAATTGTCTAGTTCTTACTCCTCCATGAAATAAGTGAATTACCTAAAAAGAAGTAAAAACCAACAGTGGAACGTCTATCAATCGGATCACCAGACTAATCAACATCGGAGTATACATGAAGTGTCAAGGAAGAAGAACTAGAAAAATACATTCCATGAAGTAAAGTTCCCTTGACATACTGAAGAATATGAAGAACAACCGTATAATGGATGGTTGAGGAGCGACCATGAACAGACTGACTATATGAACAACATGAGCTATGTTAGGTTTTTGTAATAGTAAGATAGACCAAGTTTCCTACCAGCTGGCGATATAAAGTAGGATCATCCAATAGTGTACCATCAGTAGGCGTAAGTGGAGCACTGTATTCCATTGGAGTAGAAGCAATTTTGCTATTTGAGATACCAGCGCGAGACAATAAATCAGGTGCATACTTGACTTAAGATAGATAATATCTAGAAGTGGAAGTTGAAATTTCAAGACCGAGAAAGTAATAGAGTTGTCCAAGATCTTTCATCTCAAACTGCTGACGAATATACTATTTGAGATCTAAAATGCCAACATAATAATCACCAGTAATGATCATATCATCAACATAGAGTAACAAGAGCACATACGTTCTGTTTCGTGAACAAAAAACACATTACCATAGGTATTAGATATGAAGTCAAACTAGTGAATAATAGAGCTAAACTTTGCAAATCAAACACGAGGAGCTTGTTTCAGACCATATAGTGCTTTCTTCAACAGACAAATAGTATTCGGTGGGTTATCATATCCAGAAGGGGGTCGCATATAAACTTCTTCAAAGATATGACCATTAAGAAAAACATTTTTGCATTCTATCTAAAACAAATCCCATTTTGTAATCGATGCAACAGCCACTAAACTACGAACAAAGGTTAATCCAGCATCTCGAGCAAATGTCTCTTCATAGTTAATTTCGTATATTTAAGTAAACCCTTTGGCAACTAATCAAGCTTTGTATCGCCGAACTGCACCACTAAGATTAGTTTTGATTTTTTACACCCACTTACAGCCAATCTGACTCTTTCCTTGAGGAAATGGCACTATGTCCCAAGTTCTTGTTTTCTCCAAGGCCTATAATTCATCATCCATAGCTTGTTTCCATAAAGGCTTGGTTCTAGCTTCCATATAAGTATCTGGTTCATAAAGTGATGTAATAGTGGAATCAACAAAGGGGCGATTAAGGTTAGGTAGACTGACAATATAGGGGGCAAGATGAGATGGTACCTTGATTTCTCATCGTGATGGTTGGATAGCCCCTGGTAAAATGGATGAAATTTACTCAGTGAAAAAGATAGGAATATGGGTAGCAGGATCTTTAGACTAGACAACATCTTTATTGGAAGCAGGCAGGGGTTTGGCAACATCATCAACACTTGAAAAAAAACTAAATTGACATATCCGAGTCACCAATATCAGGGAACAAGTCAATGGACGGATCAGGGAAGTACGAGATAGAAGGAGATCATTGGATTTAGGATATGGATGAAAACATTTTATCTTCCCAAAAGGTAATGTGGCTTGATATTCGAAGTCTTTTAGAGACAGGATCTCAACATCGACAACCTGTGTGTTCAATTCCATACCATAAGAAATGACACAATTTAGCACGAGGTTTAATTTTTGAATGTTCGTGGGGCTGAAAAAGGACAAAACAGGTAGAGCCAAAGACTTGAAGATGGTTGTACTAAGAAATGGATCCATAGAGTCATTCATAAGGAGATTGATTGTTGGTGGTCGAAGGAGAAACTCGATTAATGGTTTAGATAGCAGTGAGAGCAGTTTTTCCCCAGAAACGTTCAGGATAAGAAGCTGAAATAAGAAAGGATCGTGTAGTGTCAACAATATGCATGTGTTTTCTTTCGGCTCTTCCATTTTGCGCAGATGTACCAGTACATAACCAGTGAATGATGGTGCCATTGGAGGATAAAAAGAAAGAAATGATGACTCCTTGTATTCCTATTGTATTCGAACGCATTATCGGCTCGAAGAACTTTAATCTCTTTTGAAAATTAAGTTTTTACCATTTGAGCAAATTTAATGTAAACATCATGTAACTCAGATTTTCTTTGCATGAGATAAATCAAAGTGAAATAGGAATAATCACTAACAAAAATAACAAAATGCTTTGAACCCCCCAATGTTGTGATTGGAGACGGTCTCAAATGTCAGAATGAACAAGATCATAGACAGAAGATGACTTAGAACCACTAAGAGGAAAAGGCAGAGCATGATCTTTGTCTAAGTGACACGACACACAATTAACATGCTCTTATAAAATAGAACCTAACACACCACTAGATTCAATTTATTCAAATGCTGAAAGGAAACATGACCTAGAAGCGAGTGCCAAGTACCAGATGTGACTGTTGCACCACAAAAAGATGGAGTCGAAAAAGACCAAAGAGAGGTAAGTTCAAATAATCTGCCTTCTTTCCGCCTTGTCCCAAAGATGCGAACCATCTTTAGATCATGTACATAACAACCATGATAGGAAAAGTGAACATCAAGACCAATATTACAAAGTTGGCCAACAAAAATAAGATTAAGTGACAACTTAGGTGTAAAAAATGCATTTTGTAGTGTCAAATTAGGAGTGGATATCATTCCTAAATGAGTAACAAGTACGGCAGAGTCATCAATTTTGTAAATAACTGGTGCATGGGACACATACTGTTTATGTGAAAAAAAGGATGTGAGGTCATATGATTGCAACACGTAGAATCAAGATACTAATTAGAAGAAGTACCTGGTTTGACAAACAATGTACGGGAATTAGGGTTACTAGACCGAAGAGATACTAAGACTTGTTGGAGGGCATGAATAAGGTTTAATAAAAGGGTGGCTTCATAGGATTGTGTGCTAGAATTATTTGTGACAACAACAGAGGATTGACTGGGAGAGGGACCATAATTTAACTTGGACTTTAGTTTGCGACATTTAACCCTTAAGTGTCCACAATTCCGATAAAAGGTGCAAATTTTCTTTACTGGGTGGGACCTCTTAGAATTCTTCTCTGGGCACTGCGACTTGTAGCGTCAAGTTTGATGACAGTAATTACACATGTTCATGCTCGAAGATAAAGATTGAACGAAAACAATAGCAAGAACTGTGTCATTTGAACGCACTAGGCGTAAGGTTATCTGCCTTGTTTCTTCGTTAGAAGCTCGACAATAACATTTTCTAAAGTTGAAAATGGATCTCCATGAAGTAAAGAACCTCGAACTGGCTCAAATGTTGATCTCAATGCCACCAAAAGTTGCATCACATGCATTTGTTCCCTGTATTGTATAACAATAAGGACTCTCCAGTGTAGAGAAATTTGGGCTCATAAAATGATAACTGATACCAAATAACTTGCATTTGAGAGAAAAAGTCAGAAATAGTCTGCCCCACTTCTTGCTTCAAATTGTGTAATTTGCCTAATAATTGAAATTGTTGAGCAACGTTGGAAGTAGAGTACTTCTTTCCTATTAACTCCCAAATCTCTTTGGCTATTTGAATATGACCGAAATGCACTTTAATAGAAGGAGTGCATTTGTTGCATATCCATGTTAGAATTTGATGATTCTTGTTGTCCCAGTCTTCAAGACGTTTACCAAATTTATCTTCACTTTCATTTTCCAACCTTGTAGGTATTGTGATATCACCTGTCACATACTTTAAAGTTTTCTACATCGAAGGAAACTTGAAATTTCTTGCTCCCACAAGACATAATTAGTGCTATCAAAGAAAGTGGATATTGGTTTGAAAATATCAATTTTCTCCATAATATTGGAAAATAGAGGGAAAATGAACCATACGGGATTATGTGTATAAGTCAAAATGCAAAGGCTTATGTGTTACTAAAAAAAAAGCAGGGGTTCAATTCATGTTTAGATGATGTGTTCATGATGCAATGATGATGTAAGCAAATGACACACGAGGATCACACAACAATGATGACATACATTATTAACGCACGCGCTGAGTAAACAAAGGAAAAAATCTTACGATTAGGGCTCTGATACCATGAGAAGTTTATTAACTAATCAATGTAATCTTTTTTTATTAACATCGGTGCCCATTTATATAGAGTGGTACAAAATAGGGAAAGTTATACAATAAAGAAACAAAACATTACAAGGAAAGTTTACAAATCAATAGAGAGAATCTAGATCTTATAAATATTGAAACACAAGATGCTAGTTTCCTAACTCCGTCCGTCCGTGCCAGCCGTGCTGGAAGTTCACCGAAGTCTTACACGCTACAGTCATCCTTACCAACCTTCGTGAGCCTTCCTCTGCATGGTTTCCCTCGTGGCTGCCACCTCTCTTGTGCGTTCTCTTTTGTGTGAATTGTTTTGTTGGTGTTAGAAACAAAATAGGGTTTAAACCCTTTTCGTTTTCTCTCTTTTTTATTTTAAGTGAGACAAAATTTCATCTCTTCATCCTACCTCAATTTTAACAACGCTTAAGATTTAGGTCAACACGACACATTTAAAAATAAATCTAAGGGTCCACACCCTTCTGGTCACTTTTCGACCCCAAATCAGTAGGCTTATGACACATAAACCTTGTCTCGACATCTTTTATCCTATTTTCAATAAATTAATAGTTTAAGTCTCTTAGTCGAGCGAACTTGATATAATTTATTTAAACCATGCATGTTGTGATAATATATATAACACACATTGGCACACCAAACATAGTAAAATTGTTTTATTTACTTTTCGAACACATCGTCAATTCACGACTCTTGGTCACAACTTAGGATCACTAAAGGCTCATAAGTTAAGTAAATTAGTAATATAATATTTTGGGTCGTTACAATATCCTCAATTTTATGAAATATCATCCTCATAATTAAAAGAATGTACATTCTCTAGTAAGCAAGTTTCAGGATATAACTTATTTCCACCTCGAACCTGTAGTGTCCTCCATTTTTATCTTCTGTGTTCTCTTGCAACGGTCCATATAACCCTTTCAGTTTGTTTGATGTTACTAAGCTTGTTTTCTAATCTGCTTGTCCTGCCTTGTGTGATTCATAAGAAGTTTGCTGATCCAATCAGTTTGACGTCGTCACCTTGGTCTCACCGACCATGAATTTTCAAACCTATTCTTGATAGTCCGATTCTGAATCATACCATTTTAGCTGAACATCTAGTTTTATATGCAATCACGCACCAAAATTTATAATGATTCATAACTTACCGCCAGAGTGGTAATACAAACTTTAGCATATCTCCAAATCAAGGATCTATCGCATAACCTAAATACTAAACTGAAAAAGCCATACAGAGGTGTTGCATGGTGCCCAATCCTTGTTTCTAACCCATACAACAACCATGTATTAAATGACCCTTATACCGCGTGACATTAATAGTTGATTTGCGATAAAAAAAAATGAACACTAGCACACTATCTATCCATACAGCCCTAACTATATTTAAAATTGCTCAAATCATATTACGAATCTCCCCTATTCGAAAAATTCAAACAAAGTAAGCAGACTTAGATAATCATTCTTAACAATTCTATTCACCAACCTTTTCTAGCTTTCTTATACTATCCAATCGAATATTTCATAAGGTTTAACTAGCTCTTTAAGAAGGTTCCATTATCATCACATAATTTATTATTTACATTTAATAAGCCTTCTTGAACAATCTACTTGCCGGAGTTCAATTTGTTTTTCGACTCTTGTATCGACACAAACTTTTCCACTCTCTAACAACTTTAGGTGTCGTGCCAAAACCATTTCTTGTGTCAATTTTGTTAAATTTTGATCCTAATTTATTTAGCATCCCCAAATTTAATTGTTCAGCTATTGTTCATTTTATTAAAATTAAACTAACATGATGTTTACCTTTCAATCATTGTTTTTACTCATTTGACTGATCAATGGTAGGTTAAGATATCACTCCTCTCCTTAAGTGTCACACCATTTATCTTGTATGAACTTGTTATATCAACGTTAAATCTTAAATTGGGATCCCCAATTTTAGTAATAGACCTATTATTAACTTGTTTAGATTTAACTTTCCTTGTACATGATCAATCAAAGCCTAGGAGACGTATTTCTCTTATCAAGAAGTTAGTTTCAATTTAGACTTGTTCAAATCTTATCTTTTCGAGGAACAAAATCAGGCCTTCTTTGCGTTTCGAGCAACCATAAAATTCTTTACAAATAAATTGATTATGTTTTATGTGACTTAAAAAGTAAATCATGGTCATATCAAAATTTGTATTCCATTCAGAAAAAGGGTAACTTAAATTCATAACAAAATTTTAGACTATTGTTAGGTCAAAAGACTTTAAATTCAATAAAACTCATTCATGCAGCTCGGGTTAAGTCCAAATCGTCTTAAAATCAGTCATTCGAGAAAATCCTAGTCTTATTAAAATATATTATGTAAAACTCATTTCAATGACTTATTTTAGTTAATCAACCTTCCAAACGATCGAGCAACTAGAAAGCACATAAGTCGAGTTTGACCCTCATTTAAAAATGAAAACTCATTTCGTAAATCTCATGACAGACATTACGACAACAATTTTGAAATACTTTGAAATCTATTTCACTTCCTTCCTATAGACCAATGAAGATAAATATTTTCATTTTAAAAACATGTTAATGTATTCAACATTCTTTGTAATTTTATTAAAACGTGGTATGCAAAATTCAAGTTTTCAAAATAATTTAAAGTTCAATGGATAAAAGAGTAATTTTTTGAGGAAAAACAAATCAAATTAATAGTGGAAACCAAATCCGTGGTGACAGGCTTGAAAAAAATCATCTTTTCCGTAACTCTAAACTAATAGTTAGACATTTAAGACAACATGAGTCATTCCCAGCTTGTTTTGAGTTGTTTTAAATTTCACCTCGTATCCATCATAGCTAAATCTTCTATTTAAAACATGAATTTATTGGAATCATAACTCGAATCCATAATTATTTGACAAGCTCTCATAAACCTTTTTTTTTAATAGCTACGTACCCTTAAGTCTCATTAAATTAACGCGATGAGCTCAACTCGAAAAATTTCTAGAAATGTTTTTTTTTGTAGAATTATTTCCATGAAATGTGACCACGTCACCACTTCCATTCTCATGCGTAGCCTAGCGATCCACTGCTTTTTCAGGCCCATCTTTCTTGTTTAAGATATTTCAGCTTCACTATTTCTAATACTCTTAGGTGCATCACACTTTTAGTTTCCAATCGAAGCTTAATCATCCCTTTTTATTTTTCCTTGTAGCAGTTATCACATACATTGTTGAAGCGCGTATAAAGCCCCTTGAATAATCAACCTCAATCTCCTTATTTTTTTATCGTCATCCTCCATGTCGTCAAATGCAACTTGAGGTTATTCTCTGCACCTGGAATCATTTGAGACAATCAAACTAGTCAAGGAAGACCACTCACCGTATATTGAACGGTATACATATACAAGTAACAAATAACATCACAATAAGTCTTTTATCAATATCGTTTTTTCCGTCCCATCCTAGGATTGATCATTCTTGAATATTAAGTTGATGAAACCCAAGAGCCCGTACTAATGATTTTATCAACCTAACCATTGACCTTAACAAAGTTTAATTGAATGACCAACTATTCTCATTTCTATATTCTTTACCTAGGCTATAATGCCTAAATTTAAATACTAATTGTGATTGTTTCCCACCTTAAGTTTAATTAAATGACCAACTATTCTCATTTCATCGCTTAACCTTGACCAACCTTTCCTAATTCCGTCCGATTTACCCAATCCTTAAGGTAATCTAAGTCACTAAGTTTCATAACCTACTTCTCACACTAGTTTTTAAGGAAAACTCAATACGTGACTCTAATTATTTTCAACTCCAAGTTTCTTTTGTTCGCATTGTTTCAACGCTTGTTTAACCAACTCTCTAATACAAACTTTGACGTTAGTATCACATGTTTCCATAACCCTATACATTGACCCTTAAGGTTATGCTACCTAAAGTGCTAATTTCAACTATGAAGACCCCAATTCCTAACCTAGGGCCACCTGGCCTAAACCGCCACATAACCTTCTCGAATATCAAGCCAATTAAAGTGATAGCTCAGTAAGCCTTAACTTAAGGTATAACTGACTACCTATTCTCTAGGCAAATTAAAATATTTTCGGAATTAGTTAAAGGCCTATTAAGTCAAGTTTATAACTTCAATAATTCTAACTCTACATTTCAAACAAAATTTCGGCAGAGTCTCTTTTGTATTTTAAGTTATCCAAAATTCTATCAACACTTGTAAGTGTTCTTCCAAGACCAGTACAAGGCACATCTAATAGCAATAACATCTATTTATGTACATGCACCATTTCTAAGTCTTAAAATTCAGTTGTACAACTAATTTCATCACAATGAAGTACCTAAGTTAACCCCTATATTATACATATTCAAATATGAAAATAGATAATTTAGATACAACCATTTTCACACGCAAATGAGAAGGCTTTGTGTTTCTCCTACACCTTCCCTTTTACAACCCAATCGAGGCAGCCAAAGTATTTGGGGAGAAAGGTGGGGTGAGCAAAATATTAACGGGTTTAGTAAAATAGAAACATTCTTTACCCTCAATCATCCTATTAATACCTAATGCATAATAACTAGCATGAATAAGGTTGTTCATTTATTCCTACTATCATTCCGGGCATGGAAGTATAATATAAACAAACATACTATAAAATGCAAGAAAAAATGAAACAATGCCCGAACAAGATAGTTAACAACATAACAATAATAACATGAATGTTGTAGAGTCAACAAAGTGAAAAACCTATATAAAGTGTGTGATGTGAAAACTAACTAGCTTCAACAATAACAACTATTCACTATGTGAATCCAAGCATAACTAATAGCATTGCATAATTAAAGATAAAGCAAACCACACTTATCTTGCTCTCCGCATTCACCAAAGTCGTTTCATACGCCTAAGTCCTCGTCACGTAACTACAAGCATATAAGTATAAGACATGTTGTCTAGACTAATTAAATACTCGTTTAAGATAGCTAAGACAATTAGGAACTCATTCCCATTCTTAAATTTGTTAATTATGTCGTTCTTGAATTTTAAAAACCATTCCTTCAAATAAAAAACAATGATTTGAGTAAAAGAAGCATGTGGTGAAGCAAAATAAAGAAAATCACATAAAACTTGGTTTTCCAAAATAATTCAAATGCATTCGAATAATCACGACCAAAGTGATATAAATCATCTGATAAAATTGAAGTTCGACTTAAAATTCCCAAATCATAAGATTTAGTCAAAAATCCATGACTTAATCGAAGTGAGTTTATTTTTCGAGAATTAAATCAAAGTCTCTTTCACCTCTCAACTTAGCTTCAAATCCCGTCAAAAATTGATAAATCACAACCATGTTTGATAATGAGACAAAAAGGTATTTCAATAAGACCAAAAGTCATTTAAAGAACTATTTACTTATTAAGCAATTTAAAATGATTTTATCATACCAATGCGAACAAGTAACAATCAATTCAAGACTTTTAAAAAAATAATGTCGTGAAAACTCAATTAAATCAACTCATAGAGACAAAACTCGATAAAGAAACCCAAAAGACTTAAATTTTTTACATTTCCATGAATTTCCTGAAAAAGAGCAAGTGAATTTCTCTTTGACATTTTCATCAAAAGAAGAGTGCATTATTTTCCAAAACCATTTCCAAGGTACGAAACCTTCAAAATAAGATTCAATTTGTCGATAATATGAAAAGCCTTTTTAATGAATATAAACAAACCAAAGCACTAAGATTAATCCATCGATAAGCATCGCTTCAATATAAATTTTCCAGTAAGAATCCCTTTTTAAAGTTAGAGACAAGAACACGGAGCAAAACCATAACATTTACAAACTTTCATCAAGTAAGTCTTGCTGAAATAAAAGTTTAGACGGTTAGAAACTCACCATGACTTTAATGGAGTTATCAACTTCAATTCAACTTCAAGAAATCACAAGCCTATAAGGGATCTCTCTCTTTCCTTTCTTATTTTTCTCCTAATCGCAAGCAACTGCCATCGCGTCATCCTGCCATGCCATTCACTACGTTGCTGCGAGTCTGTCCTCCACATTGCATTCGTTGTAATCCATGCGTCACTAGTATGTTTCTATCATTGCAGGCATTGAGTACACTGCGTCTCGCCGGCCATCCACGCGAGTCATGAAATGACGACTAAGAGGGGGTGAATTGGGTTTAATGAGAGGTTATCACCTTTTAATAATTTTCATGAAAAAAGAATGATTAATGCATACACAATCAATAATTATAGTACAATATAACTATAAAGGAGCTAGAAGAGATGGCAAAAAGATACTAGTATAATGGTTCAATCCAACCGATCTACATCCACTACCTAACCTCCCCAATTAGGATTTTTAAGCCATCACTTATATTAATGATAAGTGTTACAATTTTATCATACAAGCCTATAATGCCCAATCATAAATTAGTAGTTCCCACTTAGCCTCAACTACGCTGTATGCTTACCCTGAACTAGGACTTCCCTTGTCATTGATCCCACTAAGTCTTATAATTACACACTTCTAAGAAATAAATCAATATAACGAAAATCAACTTTACAAAGTAAAGCAACAATAAGTTCAATTACTAGTAAGTCACCAAGAGCCTAACAACTCTAATGCATGTAAGTATGAATATGAATGAGATATGAAAATATATCACTGATGTTGCAAAAATCTAAAACAAGAAACAAATTAAGCCAAAACGATTAGAATAAATACGATTTAAAATCTGATGATCAAGTAGTTTGATAAAAATCAAGTTTAAGTGCAAAAGTCAAGACAAATGTGTTGAAGAACACAACAAATGATATCCATAAGCAAAGTATGAGAAAATATGTAGTTTAAGCACAATAGATCTAGGAAATCAAACTTTCTTAGATCACCAAATGGAAGAGAATCAAATATTCCAAGTGGTTGAACACAAAAATCAAGACTATTTGATGTGAAAACTTGGACACAAGTGAGTTTTTAAGCTTTAGAGGACGAAAAAAATGTTCTAAGTGGTTTGTTAATGGTCTTCTAACTTATATAAAAATTTATGGCAGTTATCTTGATCCAAGGGCCCAAAATTAATAATTGATTCAGACTAAAGCGAAAGTTGTAAGCCTTTTACAAAAGCTATCAGGAGTTGGTTAGCGCGCTAACTAGTAGGGACAAGAGACTGCATAAGTTCAGATTTCAAGTTAACAACTACCTAGCACACCTACGACTCAACTAAACCTCTGAACATATTGAACATTTGTAGGGTCTTTTTCGTAAATATTTTTCTTACTTTACAAAACCATACAAATTGAGTTTAGTGCATTCAAAACCAATCACAACAGTTTTTCCAAATCCAATGTATATGTAAAAACTCATTTTCATAAAATATGACCATTTCTAGTTATAAAACATAGATAATACTAACTTGAAACTTTGGTAAGACATGCAAAAGATGATATGCATGAATCTAATGCATTTGGCTTGCATAATTAGACTTATATACCTTACATATTTTGTATAAATTATAGTGTGAGCTTTTTTGTACATGTATTCTTATATAAGCCGAATCTTAGACTTGTGAGAATTCACTCTTCCTTTTGATCTTTTGATTCCTAGACAAGTTTGATGTTCTGAAAAATATTTAGCAAGCTTGTTTAAATCCTCTCACTTTATTTGTTGCTATCAAAATCCCGGGTAGAGTATAAGTGGATAACCACTTAGTCCCACAATCTCACCCTTTATGATGATATAAAATGATGTGAACTTGACAAACAAATGATATATTTAAGTGCACCTCAAGTCATAGAAAGTTCAAAATCTCAAGTTCAAACCATGAATTTCTCCATTTTTTGATAACATCAAAAAGTGGGTACTAAGCTGCCCCTCATAACATGCATATATAGAAGTATAAAGAGGAAAAAATGAAAGTAAACCATCCATAGGTAAGATTATATAACAAAGAACAATAACTTAGAGGTACGCAAAATAAACATCCATGTCATTAAGTACCAAATGAAAATGAGTAGAAAAATTGTAGCACATGCATAAGAAAGCAAAAAGTATGTGTCTAAACATGAATGGATGTACATAAAAATGACTAATATAAATGAGCTTAACGTTCCCTCTATCAAATCTACTCCTAGACTTTTTTCCTAATGAGAGGAAATGTGACGTGCAGAGCCGAAAACACGGTTTTCTCGTGTTGGTCAAGCTGGCAATCCATGTCCCTCAATACAACAAAGACGATCACCCTAATGGTCAAAATGAGTGTTGATAGTTTGGAAGGTTTGTGTCACGTACTCGTGAATGTGGCCCTACTGTGCAAAGATGTAGCCGACGAGGAAGACATATTTAGAGGAGGAGCGTTGCCAAAATATGATAGAAAGGGCGAACGCTCCTACAACGGCTATTGTTCGTGCAACGAGGTGGTGGAGCCTAGTGAGTTGGGAGGTCTTGCTGAACCTTATCATTGTTATCATCGCCATGGGAGTACAGAAAGTTGTATTCCAGGTAGTCGCGTTGGTCAAAATCCAGGGGAGGATCAGTCTCAAATGGTGACTCGTGCCCCTCATAATGCTCACGATATAAGATGTCCTCCTCACGAATCCACCATCACTCGATGCAGATGTAGTGGTACTTCAAGGCCTTCAGAGTGGCCATAACGAAGGTGTCAATCTCAGAAAGTAGGTGACCCCCTAAATAGAGATCTACCTGTGTCGACTTAAGATAAGAGGTAATGGTGTGGGCATAGGGAAGGCGACAACCAAATCTCTACGTAGACATCATATAGGCTATTATAATATGCGGTAGACTGTTGGGTATTTTTAGCATGAGAGCACCAAGGACTTACAGGTCAAGGAGAGTGACATATTTCTTAATACCACCACGAGGAAGGATGACCTTGTGGGGTATCTTTAGAAGGAGATGGGGCACAAGCTTGAAGTTAATGTCTGTGACTCTAAAGGGTACATAGTGATCTTCCTATTAGAATGTGTAAAAGAGTTGAGGACCTTAAGTCGTTCAAATGACCACTTACAAATCTTACGCTCAAGAGTAGTAGTGGGGGTGTGGAGAGGAATTTCAAGTAACTCAGAAGGACTATCTAGCGTGGTCGTGATGAAATGATTGCCGACCACTGACCGAATGATATAGTCATTGGTGCTTGCAAGGTTCCAATAGAAAACCCAAACCAACGGTCGGTGTAGGTATCCATGTACTAATAGAAGGATACCCACCGAAGCTTGGCAAGTTTCTCTCGTATTGGGAAGTGTACCTTATCAAAGAACTCAAAGTCGACAATAGCGAATTTGAGGACTTTAGCATTCATTAGCCGCGAGCTAATCACCTCGAGTACAAACTTAGACCCTAAAGCACCATCATGCTATGCTTTTGAATGACCTTCATCGCGAGGAGGATTGGTAAGGACGGTGGCTGAAGAGGTTCTAATTTGGTGACTATAAGACCTAGTCTCGCGGCGGGTAGTGGTCAGAAGGCGTTAAAGATGGGACCGAAGACTCAGAGTCACTACCGAATGATTGTTCGATGACCCGACGAGTGGGGGGACAATGAGAGAGTGAACATGGAGTGGTGCGGGTACTGGTACATTGAGTTCAGTGAGTCAACGTTGTATCAAACAAAAGATGGGCACTAGGGCACTAAAAATAGACTTGGATGAAAAAAAGGGGTGAAAACATATGATAATGAGGAAGCACATTGAAATGGAACAAGGAAGGATAATTACTTATAGGACCTTGGAAACATAGTGGACACCGATTTGGGAATGAAGAGACTTGGTTGGAGGCAAAGGAGATGAAAAAATAAGGTTTTCACTTATAAAAATGTACTTATAGCATGCTGGCCTGAGCGAAGTTAGCGCGCCAGGTGTGGGTGTAAGCGCACTAATAACTCGAAAAATATTCTTGAAACAATTACCTTAGTGTGCTAGTTGGACAGGTAAGCGTGCTAGCCAAACAGACCTAGAGCATTAATAAGGAAGACCTAGCATGCTAATTGCTTTTTAGAATATTTTTGTCAAAAATTTTGGATTTTTTATGGACAACTCGGATTCATCTCATACACCATGGACACCTCACTAGAAAAGTATAAAAAGGTTTAAATGAGTTAGATCATGCTTAGAAGGTCAGATTCACGAATCATGCCTAATTCTTACTAAATCTTATATATTAGTCTCTAGGCAATGGCTTAGTGAAAATATCGGCTACTTGGTCCTCAATGAACACATGAATCAGTTTAATATCACCCTTTTGCACATGATCTCGAAGGAAATAGTGCCTAATCTCAATGTGTTTGGTACGAGAATGTAACATCAGATTTTTTGATATGTTGATTGCACTAATATCATTACAATAGATTTCAGCACAACCAGCTTTGATTTGATAATCATCAAGTTGTTGCTTCATGAACAGGACTTGAGCACAACAACTTCCAACAACCATATATTTGGCCTCGACGGCTGACAAAGCAATGAATTTTTGCTTTTTGCTAAACCATGATATTAGCGTATTTCCTAGCAAAAGACAAAATCCTGAATCGATCTTCCTATCAACTAAACTCCCCGCATAGTCGGAATCGACAAAGCTTTTAAGCTCAAAACTTTTGGCTTTGTCGAACCACAATCCTAAGTTTTGTGTGCCACTTAAGTAATGAAATATACGCTCGATACATGTCAAATGTCCTTGGGCTTGGATTGGAACCTAGCACATAGACACACACAAAACATAATATCGGGTCTATTAGCGGTAAAGTAAAATAGACTACTTATTATACCACGATATAGCTTAGGGTTTATGGGCTTTCTTAATTGGTCTTTGTCCATTTTGACGGTGGAACTACTAGGAGTTCACGTGCTTTCAAATTGTCAAATCTGAATTTCCTAAACATGTCCCTTACATACTTTACTTGAATGATGAAAAATCCATATTTGGATTGTTTGATTTGTAAACCCAAAACTTATTTTAGTTCACCCATCATGCTCATTTCAAATTCATTGGTCAATGAAAGATGAAAATTCATCACATAAGCATGTATTAGATGAACCAAAGATGATATCGTCAACATAAATTTTAAAAGGAGCATATAACGTTTTGTCATCAAAATGAACAATGTGGGATCTAGTGTTTCTTTTTGAAACCTTTTTCTAGAAGAAATGCAATTAGCCTATCATACCAAGCTCTAGGAGCTTGTTGCAATCCGTATAAGGTTTTTTTATGAAAATAAACACGACTTGGATAAGCATGGTCATCAAAACTCAGTGGTTGTTCTACATATACCTCTTTATTGATGAAGCCATTCAAAAAAACACTTTTAATAACCATTTGGTATAGTAGGAACCTATTGTAGCAACACTCGAATTTCTTTTGGCCTTGCTATTGGTACAAAGGCTCTTTATAATCAATACAATCCTCTTGATTATAGCCTTGTGCAACCAGCTTAGCCTTATCTCTCACTATCTCACCCTTTTCATTCTTTTTATTCCTAAAGACCCATTTGGTGCCTATAATGATATGGTCTTTAAGTCTAGATACTATCGTCCATACCTTATTTCTTACAAAGTGTCCTGGTTCCTCTTGTATAGCCATGATCCGGAATTCATCTCCTAAGGCATCATCTATCTTAGTAGGCTCCGTTTGTGAAACGAACGCAATATGCCCCTCATCCGGATTTAGAAAAGATCTAGTGATTGTGCCTTTATTCGAATCACCTATGATTTGTTGAGAAGGATGTCCTAAAAGAAGTTTTTAGTTTTTATGTATACTAAGTTCGATTTCACTCACACTTCTACTTCTTTACTATTGGATGTTTGAGCTTTAGCAATACCAACATCATCGTCAAGACTCATTTTCTCCATGGTGAGAAACGTTTAAACTTTAGGATCTATCTCATCAAACTTAACATAGATCGACTTTCGTGATGATCCAGAACCTAATAAACTTGCCCTAGGGGCAGCTTAGTAAACTTCCAAACCCTACACTAATTTGGCCCTAATATAAATATCAAATTGAAAACCCTAACCTCTTTTATTCAAAATCAACAAGTTTAAGAGAAAAGAGAAATTTGTATTGGTCGGATATGTTAACTCAAAGAGACCACACCAAGAAGGTAACCCTCACCCTTATCTTCTTTATCATGTCTTTAGTTTTAGTGTTAATGGTGTATAGATGTTGGGACAAGGACGTCCCCCGTACCGGCCCCCAAGGACGCTGGGCGCCCAAGCAAGGTGCCTTTGGGTAGCCCGTGCATTGGACAAGGACTTCATCCCTGCCCAATGCATTTAGGAGCATTTGGCCCCTAGCCAACTGACTAGTAGGCCGGTCAGCAGTTGACATGTCAACATTAAAAAAATTTAAAAATAAAATGAAATAATATATATAGGTATATCTCATAAGTAAATATTAAATAATATATTTTCAAATGGGTTAGGGCAGGCCCCCACCCTCGACCATCTCACGGGCAACGGAGGACCTGTGGGGACCACACTAGTGGCCCCACTTCTAAGTAATTGAATATATAATTAACTTTAAATTTTGAATCACTAAATAATGCAATTATTGTGTCAATTTTCAAGATTCAGAAGGAGGTTCACATCGAGCCCCGTGCGTGTAAGGTCAGCCGAGAGAGTCTAACTCGGTGAGTCGAGGTAACTGGGGAGCTTCGCTCATCTATTAAATGTGGCATGCTACTAGTATATTTAGAATCGTGATTTTAACAATATTACTTAGGATGGGGTTATTATCTACCTCGGTCGACTTCATGTAAGCCCTCTTTGGGAACCATAGTCATATGGTAGAACCAAGTCACCTTATATACTTAAGGGCCTCTTGGGGAATGCTAGTAACACAGTGGAACCAAATTTCCCATTTCTGTAAGGGCCTCTTGTGGAGTCTTGGATGCACGATGGAACCAAGTCACCTGGGCCTCTTGAGGAGCCGTGGACACATGGTTGAATCAAGTCACCCACGTATATTTATTGTATTCTAATGATTGATCAACGAGGGGAGGTAATGGAAAATGAGACAACAAACTTGCCTTTATATCTATTACATTTTATATATCTCTCTAGGAACCCCTTTGCATGCAAAAGTTGATTTGCTTTTGTATTACAGTAACATCCCGCTATAATTAATCCCAATTAACTTACAATTACAGATTAAGACCCTAAGCTCAGACCCACGTGGACATCGCAGAAAAGTCTAGGGCACGCCTAACGAGGTAAAAATATGTTATTTTGCGTGCGAGTGTTTACTTAATTTACTAATATTAAATAATTAGCGTCACATTATTTTATATTTTATTGGTCGCGTTGTGCGAGTGTAGTGACGAGAGTGTGCGACGTCGCGGTGTGCGCGTAACACGGGTGTACGGGGTAGTATGGGATTTAGTTGTCACATCACCACCCCTCACATCACACATCACATCAAACCCATCACTCATCATTACCCCTCTCATCTCTAAATGAAAAACAAATGTTTTTACTTTAAATCGGGAGAAAAAGAGAAGGAAGGGAGAGAAAGAGAGGGCGCTGGTAGAGAGAGAGAGAGGAGAGAGGGAGAGTGACCGCCAGAGGGGAAGCTCCGGCGAGGAGTGAGAGGGCAGCGGCGGCGAGCTCGGCGAGGCAGCGATGGCGAGCTCGGCGGGGCAACGGAGGACCCCCATTAATCAAGTGAGTGGTTAATGTTGTTGTCGTTGAATTTTGAGGAGTATAAGTGATAGGGCTGTGTTGTTGTTGTTGTTGGAATTGTTGTTGTTGTTGTATTAAGAAAAGAAAAAAAAAAAAAAAACAACCAGCTCTGCAGGAGAAGAAGATGGGGTGGGGAGAGGGGTGCACGCACATTGTGCATGCGTGCGGCCCCTGGACCGGTTGGGCTGGTTCGGGCCCAACCGGACCCGACTCGGGTGGGTCCGAACCGGGTCAGGCCGACTCGGTTGGATCGGGTCAGACCGACCCGGGTGGACCGGGTTTGACCCGGTCTAGGGACCCACCTATATATAAATAATATAATATTAATTTTTAATTTAAAAATAGTTTTAAATTAAATAAAATACAGAAAAATAAGAAAAATAGATGGGAAATTATGGGAAAAACCCAGAAAATCAGAAAAAAAATACTACAAATGTTTTAATTGGACACCAGGAAATTAGGAGACCATAGTCATGTGTTGGATACGTATCTCGAGGCGAGTGCGGGACATTTCGAAGGCGTTTTGCGATTCATTTGAGGTAAGTAATCCCACAAGAAAATTAGTTAAAATTCAATTTATGCACTTGCTTTATTTTGCATTCTAAATTATTCCATTGTGCTTTCCATTGCTGTTCAATTACTATTCATTCACTCCCACGTGTGTATGTGTGTTTGTCGACGGGGTCGGCATGGCACGGACTCACACCCCGGGGCTAGCTACCCCGCGCTGTTCGAGTAATTGGCCATGATAGGGCTACGCGGTGACTATTTCGTCGTGAAACCCATAGGTTGAGAGATGTTTGACGAAGACCTAAGTCTACATGAATGGTTCCTCTCGAGAGATGTTTGGACGGGGTCTTCCGTTCAATGGTTCCTCTCATTCGACCGTGAGATGTTTGACGAGGTGGTCGTCAATGGTTCCTCTCAGTTTAGTTACGAAGATTCCCGGATGTCGACCAGGGTTCTCTGTCGTGCTACACTCGAGTCCAAATTTGACTTCTCAACGACTTATTTTCATGCGAATTTCTCTATTCTTATTCTTTATTTAAATTGCATGAATTGTAGCCGTTTTATTGGAATCTAGTAAATATTAGCTAACGTTCTCTGGGATTTACTCACCTGGGATTTGTCATTGTTTTTCGTGACAAATTGCAGATCCTGCGACGATCTGAGGCAAGGGAGTCTTAGGAGACTACGTCTAAGTAGGGAGAGGCCGCCACTTTTTGCGTAGGTAGTTGTATGTATCTATTAACTACTTTATGATATTTTGAGAGGACTTGTATACCCGATACATGTATATGCTCACCTTTCGTACTTTTGTGTCTTTTGATATACATGGTATCTAATGCCGGGTTTCCACACTGTAGGGCTGTTCATAAAAATGCAAACTTTTCACTTTTACGATATACGCATGCCTTAAGACTTCCGCATCAATGTATGACTCATATTAAATTACTAAATCATGAATAACTTAATTCATAAAATATCCATAACTACTAACTTAAAGGCGAATAAGTTACGTACAAAGGTTTAGGTCGCGGACAATGAAAATAAGTTTGCAGTGACGTGGCATGTTTTGTGACGTATCTGGAGACGTGGCGGTACCCGGCTTGCCTTAGAATTTGGGGCCGTCACAATTACAATCCTTGAAACTCCTTATCACTGCTTCGTTTGCTTTATGAATATGATATGCTTATTCTTTATAGAAATTGATGTCATGCAACACATTTCAATGTTATCCTGATTTTAAATGCATGTTAGATTTATTTTTTTTCTTTATAGGTATTACTTGCATATTTAATATTTGAGCATAGTTCTTCTCTTATTAATCTCCGTTGGTTCTTTAGCTCACCCCACTTACACTACTTGTCAATCTATAAGTGCGATAGATCGTGGGATGGGGAAAACTATTGCTTGAAGTCTCTTTGTAGTGAGAGCCTTGTGTAATATATCTACAATTATTTTGAAAACTATTAATAAGGGTTGAAACCTAGCAAATCTATTGGGTAGATAAACCCTTCTTTAGTTATTTGATACATTCACAAGCTTTTGAAACTTTTTGGAGATATTATATTATTTTGATTTGGTTAGGGAATTTAAGATACTAGATAGTTTGGTTTATGATGACATACGATATTTATTTAAATTCTAATTTCATATTATATTGCCATATTGTCTATATGTTATTCTACACGTTGTTTTGGTGTGATAGACCGTTATTTAGACCTGGTTCAAATATTGGGTTTGAGTAACTGTCTGGGTTGGGCAACCAGACCCGAAAGTCGAGATTGTTTTAGTTGGTATCAAAGCATAGGAATTAGAACCTAGGGAAATATTAGGTTAATGGAAGCTAAGTTTTTTGAGCCTTTAAGAATTAAAGGCCAAGTTTAAGTTAGACGAATCGATAGTATGGGATGTTGGTTTGAATTCGAATTAAAATACATAAATGAAAAATCCTTGAATGGGATGGGAGATAAGAAATTTGGTAAAAGACTTATTACGATAATTATTTGCTACCTAGTATGTATATAAATATATCTCTAGATATATAGGTAATTGTCTTCTCTTAAGACAGGAACGTAAGTTCCACAAGAAGGGAGGGGAAATGGATGACGCAAGAAAATCGAAGCGAACTCTTTGGTAGAGTTCACACGTGCTTTAAAAGAAGTTTGCAACAACTACTACCGAAAAAAAGAAATGGCTATTGCGAGAATGAATAAGCCTCATTTTGGAATTACATTGAGATGCGCCTATACATAGTGTTAGAGTAGCAAATAAAATAGTGAGACAAGAATTATGAGACTTGAAAGGGCAGTGCGATTCCACTCTGTATATTCAAAAGGGAGTAGTGACGTGGTCACACTTTAAAAAAGCAATTATGACTCTTGAAGTTCTAATAAAATGGTTAAAATTCATAATACATGTTTAAAATAATTTAATGATTCTAGCAAAGATGCCAATGAGTCTTGCTCATAAATAAATCAAGTTAAGATAGTTTGTCTATGAAACTAAACTTGAAAAAATAATTCGAGATAGGGAGAACACATGTACTCATAAACATCTAACTCATAATTAAAGATACAAATCATTGATCTATAATTCGACTAAAAGGTCAGTACTATAATCGACTTTTATTATTTTATGTAATCTATTTTTCTTAAAAAAATTGACTATATTAGATCATGATTTGCATTGATTTGATTTAATATTTATCACACTTTAATGAAGTTTCAAGATAGAACTCTGCTTGTTTTACAAGTTTTGAAAGCGTAAGTAAGTATAAAAGGAAGTAACTCATTTTCCTTAATGTTCCAAAAAAATAAAAGTTTACTAAATAGACTTCTATGTATTTAAAAAAAAAAAAAAACGCATTGTCCTAATTTTGCTAGAAATCTATACTAAGTGATTTGTATATTTAAAATAGGATAAACTCGACTTATGAGTCTCAACTCGTTGTGAGAATCTAAAAGGCTATTTAAATAAAATGAAGAATTTTGAAATGAGTTTTGCAAATGTTGTTGAGATTTCTTGGATGATTGAATTTAAGACAATTCAAACCTAATTTCATTGTATAAAGAGTTTTTACAGAATTTGAAGTTCGACTTAATGAAATGCAAAGTAACGGTTTGAACCTAAACTATCATCCAATAAACAGATATTAAAAAAACCTTTATGTGGTGTTATAATATATTTTTTCAAATTACATCAACAAAATTGATTTAAAAAGGTGTTTACACTCGAAACGCGAGGATAGTTTTATATTTCTTCGTGAAAATAACTCTATTTTGGGATTATGATTTTCGATGAAAACTTAAGAATTTGAAGAAGTTTTGATTTTGGTTTGACATATAAGAAACTGAATCACCATACTCAAGTTTTGATCGACCTTATATAGAAGAAAGTTAAATATAAACCAGCATTCAATGGGTTGAATGTCGAAACTTAAAAATTCTAACGTGAGGGTTAATGCAGAATATAAGTATACACGTAATGATCAATAAATGAGAAGTTAAAGAGTCAAAAAGTCTCAATGAGATAATCCACTGAATATAAAATTTCAAACTAGTACACTCAAAGATAAGCGAGTTACTAAAATTAGAGATCCCGGTCAAGGACTATTTTCTATGAATTGCCACAAGTGAATATCACGTTGTCAAGTAGGATTTGTAGATGTTGTAAGGACTTCAGATTCGAGATTAATATCATATAAATTAAAGACAACTATCACAAAGAATGATCATTTTCATATAACTAGAAGTGAATTGAATCATAAAATTGGGGATACTAAAATTTGATTAATCAGTTTCAAAATGAATGTAGGTACGCGGTGGCTGTACCATATTTAAGAAATTAAGGAATATTTTAAAATTTAATGTTTCATATGATTCAAAATATCTACTACTTAGAGGGTGTGCACCACTATAAACGATATCGTAATAAACCTAAGGATAGGCAAACCATTAAAATTGGGGATACCTAGCTAAAAGGATATCATTGGTATGATTGTCTGGTAATGGATATGTGACATAATGATTATTAAAGCAAAGTGGATCCTAACATGATCGTAAGGGTAGTTAAATGAAAATAATGCCGAAAGATAAATAAGGTAACTAATGCCTTCTAACAGAAGTCAATGATGATTTAATCTTTCAAATTGGGGATCCTAAGATAAGATCGACCCATATACAAAAATAATAAATTGGTGGTATGAAGAATTGTGATCCCAATAGGGAAGACACTTACTACATTAGCTTTTATAGTCATTTGACTTTCAAGTTGGAGTATTGTGTATCAAAACATAAAAATTCTTAATCTAGATGGTGACATCACGAGAAATAATAATAATCATGTGTGAAAAGTAACTTTTTCGATAAGTGTAAAAGTTATTATTAGAATCTGGACTACCAAACTACACAGTTTTGGAAAGGATAAAGGCTCGAAGCAATGATAGGTGACAATTTAAAATTGGGGATCTTATGCTAGGATCGACTCCCAATGAAGTTCATATTGTGTAACACGAACAATACGATAACTAGGAAAGATGAAAGACATATTAAGCTAGTTATGAAACATGTACCTCTACATGGAGATGAGATGTTCTAAATTTGACACCGTTAAGAATTGTTAAAAAGAATGTGTCGTTTACATTTGGAAGCTTGAGAGCTTAATGAGGTTTTAAAAGTGGAAACCACCAGCTTAGCGTTGCAAGAAAATTCTCAAAGCACGTACAAACGTGAGTTTGGATACCTTTGAGCCAAAGCTTTAAATGACATGATGTGCGAGTATGCTTGCCTGAGTACTAAATACACAGTCATGCACTTTACTCATGAAATACCCAAAAAACGATAAATGAGAATGCGATAGTAGTAACGCACACAAGCAACAAATTGAAATGTTGAGGGTGAGTTATGAACTTAAAATAATTGGATCATAGTGAGATTATGAGTCCTTAATGACAAAACCCAAGATATAGGTTATATAGTTTCAAGTAATGACATGGAAGTTAAACCATCATTGATTTCTCAGTGAGAGAAGTTCTAAATGAATTACGAAAGTTACGTGTTGGCTCGATAGAATGATAACAGATGATTCTATAATAAATGTGAACCTCGACAACGCGAAAAGAATTTAAAATGGTCACCTAGGATCATGAAAGTTAATTAGTACGAGGATGCGAAATGACATGTCTCCATAAACTCGAGTAATTACAATAGAAGACTTTGGTATGAAACAAAAAAATCACGATGTAAGAAAAGCGTACAAATTAGTATCGAAGGATGCTTAGGGATAGCGATGATGATGATGATGATGATTATGATGATGATGATGATGATGATGATGATGATGATGATGATGATGATGATGATGATTCCACAGCTTACTAAGGGTGGAAGCTAGATGTTTAAGTAAACAATTAAATGTGACGGAGGAGTTACGAGGTGAATCGCTGGTCAATAGTTGACTTGAATTACAAACCCACAAAAATTAATGTCGATAAATGTGTAATGACAATGATGTTAAGGTATAATTCCATACAGGAATATCATGTATGCACATTTGTAGCCTTCACAGATAAGGCGCGGAGACACGATAAGTCGTTCATGGATATGTGTAGTTGAGATGGTGATATTGATGGTGTGCTAGTGTTCGCACCATAGCAGATTAGCTATCCTTGTTCCTTCTACCAGTTCGTGGTGTGTATTTGTTGCAAGACGGCAGAGATGTTTTGCAACACAGATACACACCAGATCATATTTAAATATGGTTCTTTATAAATGTTGATTGGACGACTTGGATGAGCATTGCGACTTCAGTGAAAATTACAAAGGAATGCCTTGAAATGCATGATAATATAAGGACTTGGCATGTAGATAAGATATAATGATTCTGTTGGGACTCATATAAGGCCGACTTTGTGAGTTTCAGATTGTAGGATAGAAATAATGCTATTGAAAATTTTCATTCGACGGTAAGATTTTGTTTCACGAGGGTACAATCAAATTTCATATGAATGGATTCACATCAGTTAAAAAAATAGGTTTTAAAAGAAATCATTACAAATAAATACATTGTACCTTACTTTTTATATTTGAGGACGAAAGTTCTTTCAAATTGGGGATGTTGCGACGACCCACAACCCAATAAACTTGCCCTAGGGCAACTTAGTAAGTTTCCAAACCCTACACTAATTTTACCCTCATATAAATACCAAATTGAAAACCCTAGCCACTTTTATTTAAAATGAACACGTTTAACAAAAAAAAGAAATTAGTAATGGTCGGATCTGTTAACTCAAAGAGACCACACCAAGAAGGTAACCCACACCCTCATCTTTATCATCATCTCTTTTATTTCATGTCTTAATGGTGTATATATGTTGGGTTTGTACGAAAAAGAAAGAAAAAATCACATAGAGGCGGCACCACCGCGAATACGTTAAAAGTGGACGGTGCCACCATCGCTGGCGGGGACGTCCCCGACAATGACGTCCTGGTACGGTCCCCGAGGATGCCGGGTGCCCAAGGGAGGTGCCCTTGGGCAGCCCGTGCGTTGGGCAGGGACTTCATCCATGCCCAACACATCTAGGGGTAATTGGTCCCTAGACATTAAACCGGGGGCCAAACCCCTTGTCAACTGACCAGTTGACCGGTCAGCACTCAAAAAATATAAATAAAAGTAAAAGAATAAAAAATATAATGAAATAATATAAATATATATATCTCATAAATAAATATATTAATAATACATTTTCAAATGGTTTGGGGCAGGCCACGACACTTGACCATCTCACTGGCAACGGGGGACCTACACAGACCACACTAGTGGGCCCCACCCCGAAGTAATTGAATACATAATTAACTTTGAATTTTGAATCATCGAATGATGCAATTATTGTTTAAATAGTCTAGATTTGCATGGAGGTTCACATCAAGCCCCGTGTGTGCGAGGTCGGCCGAGAGAGTCTAACTCGGCGAGTAGAGGTAAATGGGAAGCTCCTCTCATTTCTTAAATATGGCATGCTACTAGTATATTTAGAATCATGATTTTTACAAAATTACTTGGGATGAGGTTATTACTTACCTTGGTTAACTTCACGTAAGGCCTCTTGGGGAGCCATAGTCAAATGGTGGAACCAAGTCACCTTATATGCTTAAGGGCCTCTTGAGGAGCCGTAGTATCGCGGTAAAACCAAGTCACCTATTTCTGCAAGGGCCTCTTGGGGAGTCGTGGATGCATAATGGAACCAAGTCACCCGGGCCTCTTGAGGAGTTGTCGACACACTGTTAAATCATGTCACCCATGCATATTTATTATATTATGAAGATTGGTCAACAAGGGGAGGTAAGGACAAATGAGATAATGAACTTGCATTTATATGTATTGCATTCTATGTATCTCTCTTGGATACCCTTTGCATGAAAAAGTTGATTTTCTTATGTTTTACAACCCTTGAAACTCCCTATCAATGCTTAAGTTGCTTTATGAATATGATATGCTTATTCTTTATGGAGATTGATGTCATGCTACAGATTTCAATGTTATCCTGATTTATTTTTACTTTATATGTATTACTTGCATATTTAATATTTGAGCGTAGTTGATCTCTTATTAGGCTCAGTTGGTTCTTTAGCTCACCCTACCTACACTATAGGGCAATCTACTAGTGCAATAGATTGTGGAAAAGGGAAGGCCATTACTTGAAGTCTTTTTGTAGTATGAGCCTCGCGCGATATATCTACTATTTCTTATGAAAACTATTAATAAAGGTTGAAATCTAGGAAAATATGTTGGGTAAATGAACATTTCTTTAGTTTTTTGCTACATCTATAAGCTTTTGAAAGTTTTGGAGATATTATATTATTTCGATTTGCTTAGAGAATGTGAGATACCCAATAGTTTGGTTTATGATGACATATGGAGTTTATATAAATTCAATTTCCGCATTCTATTGCCATATTGTCTATATGTTATTTCGCATGTTGTTTAGGCATGCCTCTGCGTTATTTGGGTCTTCTTTGGGTATTGGATCTAAGTAATGGTCTGGGTCGAGTGACCCAACCCGAAAGTCGAGGAAGGGTCATTTCAACTCCTCTATGGTTTTGGTTGATCTATTGAACATTCTATATGCCTTACTATGCAACGAATACACTAGAAAAGTGCATACATTTAACTTTGGGTCGAATTTCTGCAAATGATCCGTATCATTTAAGACATAACAAGTAAAACCAAACACCTTAAAGTTCTAATGTTTGGTTTTTTACCTTTCTATAGTTCATAAGGAGTCTTCTTCACTTGCTTTCGGACATTTACCCCATTCGGAACATAGCATGCCAAGTTAATAGCTTCGGCCCAAAAGTAATTAGCTATGTTATACTCGTTAAGCACTGTCCTACACATTTCTTGGAGTGTTATGTTCTTCCTTTCAACTATTGTATTTTGTTGGGGTGTTTTAGAGGAGGATAATTGGTGTGTATACCCTTGTCTCGCACAAAACTCCTTTAAGTTTCTATTAACAAAGTAACCACCCCTACCACTTCCAATGATATTAATTTTGTAACCCTTCTCATCTTCAACGAAAGCAAAAAAATTTACAAACACCACAAAGACCTGATGCATATGTGTTGGAGAGTTCGCCCATGTATATCTAGTGAAATCATCAACAATGACAAAACAATACGATTTTACCCCTAGACTTTGTGTTTGGGTATTCAGTTCTAAGACTCTAGTAACATCGCTAGCTACTTTCGTCTTGAATGACGATTTCACTTATTTCCCAAGAATGCAAGGTTCACATTCCTTATCCTTTTTGTATGTATATATTTGGGGAGACCCTTCACTAAATCATTCTTGGTCGACTTTAACAAATTTTTCATACTAGAATGTCCTAGTCTACGGTGCCACAACTATACATCATATTCATTTTGAGCACTTTAACTAAAACATTTTGCATATGCATGTCATCTAGCATAGACATTCTTCTCAATATATGCAATGAACAAGATTTCACGCATCTCATTCCTAACAATGCATTTTGATGATTGAAACATGACATGAAAAACTTTGTCACACAATTAGCTAATTCTAAGCAAATTACCTTTCAAACCATCAATAAGATAAACATTTGATATTGATAGAGGATCGTTACCCACGGTACCAAGGCATATGACCCTTCATTTCTTGTCATCTCCAAATGTGACCTTTTCACAATCATGCCACTTTAGTTCAATGAATTGACTTGCATCTCCAATCATATATCTTGAGCACCCGCTATCTAAGTACCATGAAATGCTCTTCCTCACATTCTTTACATTGTGAAAAACACTAGATTTCGATACCTAAAAACCTTGTGTCCAACAAAGTTAATATCATAAGTGTTCTTAGCTACCCATGCTAGTCTACCTAGGTTGGTCTTTTTATGACACATTTCTCAACCGCACGAGACCTAATACACTTAGATCATCTATGGGCATCATCTAACAATTTCTTGTAGCTCAATAAATTTGCTCCATATCTTATGCCTTGTTTGTTAAATGCATGACGTTGGGATCCCAACATCATATCAAACATGTTTATACCATTGGTAAACTAGGTCACCGTATTAGTCAAGTCTTTTACTTCCTTGACTAAGGCATCTCTCTCTCCTTTAAGACTTGACTTGAGTCACTTTGGAGGTCACTAATGGTCTCTTTTTGTGACTCAATCTCACAAATTGCTATGATCAAGATCTTTTTGAGGTTTTTGGTCTTCTTGGCCTCTTTTTCCAACTATTTCCAAAGCTCATCAAGACTTGGAAAAATCATCCAAATCATCAACATCATCAAAATTTGAAGTATTGGAATTTACCTTTTTTTTGTGCTATGAGACAAAGTATAGCCTTCTTATTTTTCAATTTGGAGTTAGAGCTTTATGAAAATTAGTTATCCGATGTTTCCTTGAACCTCGTCTTGCTTTCCTCTCATCCATGACCTTCTTGAACTTGCAATGGGCCTTAATGTGGCCCATTTTGCCACACCCAAGGCAAATGATCTCACTTGATTTTCCTCCTTTGCTTCCACCCTTGAAATTCTTCTTGTACTTTTCACGCTTGTACATTGCCTGGTTCAGCTTTATGTAGAGCGTAGCGATTTCCTCCTCAAGATCATTGTCATCACTAGATTTCTCATCTTCAATTATCTTGACCAATAGTGTCGGGGCGCTATTTGCCTGCCAACCAATCTCTTTCCCTGAATTTTTGTACTACAATCGAGTGTTTTCAATCTTACTCTTTCATTTTAGTTCAAACTCAATGATCGTTAACTTTCCAAATAGAGCATCGACAATGTAATCTCCAAGATTTTGCACCGATTGTATGAAATATTTCTTTGCATCCCATTCCTTATGGAAAGCTTTAACGAACTTGTACACTGAAGTCTATTGATTATATCTCTTTTCAATATTCTTGATCTTATTCAAGAGCTTTGTGAATGGAGTGATAGTGGTAGTTATGTCTTCATCAAAGCCAACGTGAAAAGTTTCATAGTGCTCCTCAAAGATCCTTAATTTTGTTTTCTTCACTTGAATTGTACCCTCATAATGTACCTCAAGCTTCTACTGGTCACATGTCATGCATGCCAAATATAACCCTCAATCGAGTTACCAACCACAAGGTTGTAGTAGTGGTAAATACGGGGTCAAATCCATAAGGCTTGAGTTTTACTCCAAGTTAACTAAAAATGGGGGGTTTTAAGAAAGTTCAATGAAATAATTAACTAGACTAGTACAAATAAAAAGTTTGCAAAAGTAATGCCAATGAGAAGAAATCACCTAAGTTCACGGTTCCACAAGCAAGAATTAAGATTCAATGACTTTTAATGGTCCTCTATCATCCCAAAAAGTTATTAATTCAATTTCTCCTAGATTAGCTAAGGAAAATAGACGTCAGTAAGAAATTCCTAGTTCCCCTAATCTCGATAGCTAGGACGTGCGCCACTAACTATTTCCCTAATCAATGTATAACCCTAAACATCCGCCAATCAAGCTCAACACACTAACCATAGTAATTTGGCTCTGTGGGAGCACTAATCATAAATACACGGATCGCATTCGCTTTCGGTTTAACTTAGATTTAATTGTTGCACACTCAACAACCGAAAGGGTTTGATAGCAAACGGGTGAGTGTTTGTTACTTAATTGGTTCAAAAACACAATTAGACGGATACTAATGGTCTAAATAACTATATGTTATCCACCTAAAAGCATGCATTGGCCACATACACACCCTAGATCTGAACCATATACTTTAAAATCAACAACAATGAAATAGGAGAAATTAAATCAAATTAAATAAAAATCATAGATCTTTCATAGTATTTGCCATGAATCATGAATCCCACTTGTTTTCCCTTCGAACTAGGCGAAGATTGGTCTAGTCGGACATCATCTTTACAATCTATAAGTATGAAAAGTTGTGTGGCGGCTCTAATGTGTTGTACTCGTTTGAATACCCTACTTCCTAATTTGAAAAACCACTCAAAACTGCTTTTCAGAGGTGAGAGAAACTAATTTTGGGGGTTGGTCTTGTAACACGTGCACCAATGAGCATTTAAGGACTGTTTTTGGGGTGAAAATCACTTCTATCCACGTATCCATAGTCGATTGGTTCATTTCCTCCTGAGCAGTTGATGTGGCATATTCTGATTGGCTGAGAAAAGTGCGATGATGTGCTCCTTTAATGGGAGCGCGCCACATGGCAAACTAGGAGGCGGAGTGAAAGTTGCGTGAATTTATCAAAATCCTGGGATCTTGTGCTGATGCGCATCCCGAGGATGAACTGATGTAGGCTGAAGTGAGGAAAACAAGTTTTTCTATGATGTGATGATGTGATACACCAAGTGGCGACATTTGATTGGTGGAGTAAATGGAAACGATGACGTAGCAACTGGCTATTGGAGAGAAACGTTGATGTATCACACAGTTTTGCGTAAAGATGTGGTCGTCTGTCAAAGCGACACGCGTCCTAGGCTGGCTAATGGCAAGCTGCCACATGGCAGGCATTACTTGGTCTATGTCTATTATTCTACCTACCGCGCAATGCGTAACTCGATGCAAACTGTTTAGCATCTGATCACTACGAGTAAATACTAAATTTTGAGTATTTTTTCGCCACGAATTCAACCGCGCACTCCGTTTCACCTAAAAATGACCAAAAAATATAATTAAACGTGTATTTTAGAGACTTTGCATAATTAAATATAGTAAAATAGCCTACTAAAAGCATATAAAAACCAACTTATCAAATGCACTAAGCTTAAGACTTTCCACGTCCCGAGTAAATGTATAAATGACAAGACAGACTAAACTAACCTATGCCTATACCTATACCTACACCTGATTCAAAACTCATGAAGTCCCTTTGATTTACATAGTCACCAAATTAAAAAGTAACTCATAAAATTTCAAAGTTATGATATATCAAAACTCGCAACTCAAACACAATTAAGATCACACTTTAAAAACATAGATGCAGTCAAGACAAAGGCCATCTACCACTCACGTGTTTTCTTAGTCTATACATTCAAGCATGCAAGATTAAAATCTCACTTAATCAAACGAAAGCACTCGAGCAAAATCTTTTATTTGAGGAGTTTTCACAACTTCCTCCTTTATTCATCTTATTTTCTCTATTTTTCCTCAAATTTTTCTTTCAAGTAGTACGATCCCTGCTACATTTCCTATGGACCGCTTTTATCACTTATTCCACCACAAGATTTCCTGCTCCATTTCCTTTGCAAATCTGTGGGACTGTCTATTTTTTTAAGAAAAACTCATGTTAGCCTTTCTCACTTTCACTATAATCAAGCAAATCCCCTAATATGGGTCAAAATATTAATACATGCGCAAGTCTAATTGTCTACTCTCTTTCGTTAACTAGCACAAAATCTAATAATCAACTAATTTCCTAATAATGAAATCATAAAAATGCTGAGTTACGAACTCGATTGAGTGTTTCTCCTAGTTTTCTCTAAGTTTCAAGTTAAAAGGCAACTGTAATTTATTCATCCACAACCAAAGGCGTGAACAAAGTTTCGGGTGACTCAAAATAACTAATAAAAAATAAAAAATATACTAAATACATATGTATGAAAGTGTATCAAATCTTAATGAAATGAGAAAGGAATATGAATGGACAAGAAATGAAAGAAATGGAAGAAGTGATATAAACACTACCATTATCATCTGATATCCGCATATAACCGCATAAAAAAATTAAAAGTAAATGATCTCACCTGTTGTCTTTCGCAAAAGAATCCATCCAAAAAAATCAACAATCCCTAAAACACCCCGAAACTTATTCCGAACCTTGTCCTCAAGGTTCAAAGCAAGTCGAGAGGTCCACACATAGAAAACAAACAAGATGGTGAAAGAACATGATAAATATAAGATGAAAGAAATGATACAAATTCATGCAAAATAATAAAAAAAATATGAAAATAAATAAACCAAATGATACTTATCATAGTTTTTGGCTACCTCCCAATAGCGCTTTTGGTTAAAGTCATTGGCTCGACTTGGTATGAGTCTGTCAATCAGTATAGACTGGCGTTGCAAGTGAGACGACCTCCACATCATGGCTTGGGAACTCTTCATAAAAGATCTTCAATCTCTGGTCGTTCACCTTAAACGCATTACCAGTCTCCAAACTCTGAATCTCCACTGCTCCGTGATCATACACCGCAGTCACAACATATGGTCATGTCCACCTGATCTCAGCTTACCTTCAAAAATCTTAAGACTTGACTGAAATAAAAGCAGTTTTTGACCAACACAAAAGATTTCCTAGAGGTATTGCTATCATGGAACATTTTTGTTTTTTCTTTATACATCCACGCATTTTCATATGCGTCATTTCTGATTTCCTCCAATTCTTAGAAAGTGAGCTCTCTCTTTTCCTACTTCATCGAGCTTCATATTAAGCTTTTTTATAGCCAAGTAGAATTTATGCTTGAGCTCGACTGGTAGGTGGCATGCTTCACTAAACACAAGGAGTTTTAGGGACATCATCATTAGCGTTTTAAACGTTGTTCTCCAAGCCCAAACTACATAATCAAGACGTGAGCTCCAATCTTTACGAGTAAGATTCACCATCTTTTCCAAGATGGATTTGATCTCCTTATTAGAGAACTCTGCCAGGCCACTCAATTGGGGATGATGCATTGTAGACGTTTGATGAGTGACATTGTACCTCCTCAGAGGATTTTTAACCGCGCGGTTTAAAAAATTTGTGCCTTTATCACTGATCAGGGCAAGTGGGGCACCAAAAGTTGTTAAATTCCTCACTTTGAGGAATTCGCATACCACTTTAGAGTCGTTAGTTCATGTAGCCTTAGCTTCCACCCACTTAGACACGTAGTCGACTTCCAAGTGTATGTAAACATTACCAAATGACACTAGAAATGGTCCCACTTATACACTTAAGTGGTATTTGGCCCCGATGACTAAGCTTAACAGTTTTCTAATAGTTAGGAAAAGTCTTGGTAAACATGTATGAATCATTAAAAATGGTCGGCCAATAAAACCCACTCTTTAGAACTTTCCTAGCTGTCCGAAAGGGACCGAAGTGGCCACTGCATGCATAAGTATGAAAAAAGCCAATATGGAGCGACTCTCAGTCTGAGGAAGACAACGCCTGATAACCTAGTCGGAGCAGAATTTCCATAAGTACGGGTCATCCCATACATAGTACTTACCATCGCTCCTTACTTTACTCTTCTAAACCTTCGAAAGGTGAGGAGATAGCTCGCTCAAGGTGATATAATTCACCAAATCGGCATACCATGGGAGGTCTTCCACAATGGCATAGATGTACTCTACAGGGAAATCATTGATCAGAGGGGTAGGACTCTCACCATTCTTAGTTTTGCTAAGATGGTATGCGACTAGATTCTCTTCACCACATTTATCTTTGATTGTGATTTCAAACTCCTGTAGTTGGAGTATCTATCTAATGAGCCTAGGTTTAGCATCCTTTTTACCCATCAAGTACTTCAAGGCAGCATGATTAGAGTAAATGAAAACCTTGGTTCCAGAGAGATTACGTCAAAACTTCTCAAGTGTGAAAATAACGACAAGGAGCTCCTTCTCGGTAATGGTGTAGTTCATCTAAGCCGCGTCTAAGGTACGAGAAGCATAGTAAATGACATGGGAAGCTCTCTTGACTCTCTATCCTAAGTCTGCACACATTGCATACTTACTAGCATCACACATAATTTCAAATGGAAGCTCCCAATTAGGGGCCTAAATCACTGGTTTGAAAGTAAGTGAGTCTTTCAGTGCGTCGAATGCACTCTTAAATGCCTTATCAAACTCAAAAGGTACGTCCTTTTGAAATAGATCGCATAGGGGTTGTGCGATTTTGAAAATTTCTTGATGAAGTGAACGTAAAAATCAGCGTGTCCAGGAATGATCTAATCTCCCGCGCATTCATAGGGTAGGGAAATTTCTTGATAACATCAATTTTTCCTTGGTCTACCTCTACTCCCCTGGGTGAGACAATGTGTCCCAAAATAAGACCTTGGTCCATGATAAAATAACACTTTTCATAGTTCAGAACTATGTTCTTCTCGATAAACATAATGAGTACCTTTATCAGAATTATGAGACAACTATTAATGAATCACCGTAAATAGTAAAGTCATCCATGAAGACCTCAAAGAAATGCTCAACAAAATCTAAAAAGATACTCATCATGCACCTTTGAATGGTGGCAGGTGCATTGCATAACTGAAAAGGCATGCGCCGATAGGCAAAAGTGCCAAACGGATAGGTGAAGGTTGTATTTTCTTGGTCTTCAGGTGCTACCAGTATTTGATGAAAACCGGAATAACCGTTAAGACAACAATAATGAGAACAACCGGCTAGTCTCTCCAACATCTTATCAATTAATGGTAGGGGAAAATGATCTTTCCTGATGGAAGCGTTTAACTTTCGTTAGTCAATGCATACCCGCCATCCATTTTGAATCCGAGTTGGAACAAACTCACCATGTAAGTTGGTGAATACATTGACTCCCGTGTTCTTAAGGACCACCTGGATAGGCTTACCCATTTACTACCAGATATGGGGTAAATCACGCTAGCATTAAGGAGCTTCAGTATCCCCTTCTTTACGACATCCATTATAAGTGGATTGAGCCTCCTCTGGGCTTCTCTCAAAGGTTTTGACTCCTCTTCCATATATACAAGATGCATGCAAGTGGAAGGGCTCAAACCTTTGATATCTACTATGGTCCACCTATGGCTTGTTTAAACTCCCAAATTACTCGAAGAAACCTCTCTTCCTCCAAATGTGTAAGTTTGGCTGAGATGATCACAGTGAATGTGTCATTCTCACCCAAAAACATATACTTTAGGTGCTTAGGTAATGGCTTCAGCTCAAGGGTAGGAGCTTTAACTAAGGAGGGAGAAAGTTCGGAGTAAGAAATACGCAACTCAAAATGATAAAAACTTGGGGGCAGGGGTTGGAATGAATCCAACTAGAAAATAACATCCTCAACATCAGTATCGAAGGTTTGAACACTCTCGTGGATTTGAGTAGTGTCGAAATGATGCTCTAACACTACTTTAACTTCATCATCGCCACTTGTGAGCAAGGTCTGCTCAACAAGTGGATCCACACAATCCATGGTACACACCACAGACGACACATCACTGGGATATCGCATCGCATCATAGATATTAAACTTAATAACTTCACTATCAAACTCCATGGTAAGAGATCCATCATCAACATCTGTCTTCGTCTTCGCCGTTTTCAAAAACGAACGTCCAAGGAGTACTAATGAAGCATTGGGGAATGGCTCCTCCTTATCTACCACGTAGTATTCAGCAGGAAACACAAACTCATTTACTCAGACAAGAACATCCTCGAGAACGGCAACGGGTCTAACAATTGAACGGTCTTCCAACTGAGTGACAATGCCAATCTCATCTAATGGGTCTCCAGGCAATGTCTCATAAATAGGCAATGGCATGACATTAATGGAAGTGCCAAGGTCGCACATATCCCTCTGAATGCTTACATCACCTATAACACAAGGTACTGAGAAAATCTCTGGATCCTTGCATTTAGGAGGCAACTTCTTCTATAGGATTGTCGTGACGGTTTCTCCTATTTGGACTTTTTCGTTGCCTTTCAGTTTCCTTTTGTTAGTGCATAGTTCCTTAAGATACATTGCATACCTAGGGACTTGCTTCAGAGCGTCGAGGAGTGGAATATTGATTTCCACTAGCCGAAAGGTCTCAAGAATTTCTTTCTCTTACTCCTTTTTCTTATCCAAGATGAGTCATTATGGAAAATGAGGTTTGACCTTAAATATGGGTGGTGCTTCCTTTTGAGTAGTTATCATTTGTTTAGAGAAAATCGGAGTTATTACTAACTCGTGTTCTTCCTCATTTGCCTAATTTTTAGCATTAGATGACCCATTGTTCCTTTTGGGTTCCTTCAGCCCTTTACCACTTCAGAGTGTAACTGCGTTAACACTCTCGTTAGCATTCAGGTAAGGTTGCGTAGGCAACTTTCCCTTATCCTCGAGACGTCCATTCTGCTTTGTCATTTGGTCCACTTGAACTTGAAGGGTTCGAACTGCCGATTTGGTTTCGTTGATGGATTTCTTGGTGGTTGCCTTGAATTGGGCCATTTAACTCATAAATTGGCTGTGTTGGCCCATAAAGGTTTTAAAATATCCTCAATTAAAGAGGAATTATTTGAGGGTGTAGGCAACGGTCGACCTCTAGGGATGAAGGTCTGATAGTTTTGATTTCGAGACCCATAACTGAAGTTTGGGTTGTTCCTCGCCGTTGCATGATTCTAGGTATTCTCAAATGGGAGTCTAGATGGTCCCTGGAATTGATTACCCATGGCATTTGCCTGTTGATTGTCCTCAAAGAGTGTAGGACATTCATTAGTTGCATGATTTGTTGCAGTACAGAAGCCACAAGCTTTGACTTACACTTTTCCGAAGGAGAGGAGACCTTCCCATTTGGAGGTTAGTTGGTCAATTTTCTGGTCAGTGGAACTAGAGACACTCCCTGAAGTCGGACTTCGGTAAGCAGTAGCTTCGAGATCACCTTAAAGGCTTGATTGTTGTGCGATGTCCTCATATAATTGCTTCATTTGGGCTAGAGTTTTGTCTCGAATGTGACCCCTACACGCATTATCAATCATGCGTCATTCTATGGATGACATGCCAACATAGAAGAATTGAGCTATGGCCTTCTTTGACCGGCCTTGCTGCCAACAACTAGCAATCAATCACTTATAGCATTCCCAATATGTGCCAAATGATTCACCCGACAACATTTTGTTGTTGTATATATCGTTCGTGAGCTGAGCAACTATATCCTCAGGGAAGTATTCATTCAAAAATGTGGTTTCAATTTCATTTCAGAAGTTAATGTAGCCATGCGGAAGGTAGAAAATCCATTCCTTGGCTCTGTCTTTAAGCCAAAACGAAAAAGATCTGAGCTTAATTGTTTCCTCGTCCGCATTGGAGGGTTTCATTGACATGTAGTTAGTATGAAACCCCTATAGGATAGTGACTGGATCTTCATTCTCACCACCATGGAAGGATGGTAGGAGATGAAGGAACCCAGACATCAACTCAAAGTCTCCAGCATTATCTGAATATTTGATGCAGAGGGGTTGTCGCGCTAAAAAAGCTTAAAGTTCTTGATTGGCGTAACTTATAGTGATTTGGCAATTTGCAGCCATGTTCAGAGGATTTTGGCATTTTTGTTGCCTAAATTGGGTCTCTTTAGTCAACCTATGAAATGTTCTCTCTTGTTCAGGATCGAAAGGTAACAATGAACCAGCCAATTTTGACCGAGTGAGGTGTGGTAGCATAAAACTAAGAAAATGAAAAGAAAGAAACCTAAACTCGGAGTAAGGACTAAGTCCCCGACAACGGCACTAAAATTTGGTCACGTGTCGTGCGCGCAAAATATAACCCGCAATCGAGTAACCAACCACAGAACTTGAGTTTTACTCCGAGTTAACTAAAAAATGGGTTTTCAGAAAGTTCAATAAAATAATTAACTAGACTAGCACAAATAAAAAGTTCACGAAAGTAATATCAATGAGAAGAAATCACCTAAGTCTACGGTTCCACAAGAAGAATCAAGATTTAATGTAATTAAATGGTCCTCAATCATCTCAAAAAGTTATTAATTCAATTTCTTCTAGATTACCTATGGAAAATCGACGTCAGCTAGAAACTCCTAGTTCCCCTAATCTCAATAGCTAGGACGTCCGTAACTAACTATTTTCCTAATCAATGTATAAACCTAGACATCCACCAATCGAGTTTAACACACTAACAGTAGTAATTTGGGTATGTGGGAACACTAATCCTAAATAACAAATCACATTCGCTTCCGATTTGACCTAGATTCAATTGTTGCAAACTCCAAAACCGAAAGGAATTGACGGTAAATGGGTGAGCATTTGATACTTTATTAGTCCAAAAGAGCAATTACACAGATAATAATGGTCCAAATAACTATAGGTTGTCCACCTAAAAGCATGCACTGGCACATACATACCTTAGATATAAACCATAAACTTTAAAATCAACAACAATGAAATAGGAGAAATTAAATCAAATTAAATAAAAGTCATAGATCTCACATAGTATTTTCCATGAAGCATAAGTCCTACTTGTTTCCCTTTCGACCCAGGCGAATGTTGGTCTAGCCGAATATCATCTTTACAATCTCCAAGTATGAAAAGTTGTGTGTGGCGGCACCAATGTGTTCTCCCGGTATAAATACCCTAGAACCTAATATGAAAAACCACACAAAATCGCTCTTTGAAGGTGAGAGACTAATTTTGGGGGTTGGTCTCTTAACACATGTGCCGAGGAGCATCTAGGGACTATTTTTTGGGTGATAAACACTTTTGTCCACATGTCCGTAGCGAATTGGTTCATTTCCTACCGAGCAGCTGATGTGGCATCTTCTGATTGGCTGAGAGAAGTGCTGATGATATGTTGGTTTAGTGGGAGCGCGCCACCTCGTAGACAAGGAGGCAGAGTGAAAGTCGTGTGAATCTATCAAAATTCTGGGAGCTAGTGGTGACGTGCAACCCGAGGATGAACAGATGGAGGCTGAAGTGAGGAAAATTGTTTTTGCTATGATGTGATGATGTCATATGCCACATGGCGACTTTATATTAATTGAGTAAAAGGAGACGCTGATGTGGCGATTGGCTATTGGAGTGAAACGCTGTTGTTTCGCACGAATTTGGGCAAAGATGTGGTCGTATTTTAAAGCGAAACGTGTCCTAGACTGACCAATGGCACGCTGCTGTGTGGCAGACATTACTTAGTCTACTGTCTCTTATTCTACCCATCGCGCAACACATAACTCGAGGTAAACTGTCTCGCGTCCGATCACTACAAGTAAATACTCCATTTTGAGTATTTTCCGCCACGAATTCAACCGCACAATCTTTTTCACCTTAAAACGACCAAAAAATATAATTAAATATATATTTTAGAGATTTTCCATAATTAAATATACTCAAATAGCCTACTAAAAGCGTATAAAAACCAATTTATCATCTCCCAAACTTCCTTAACCGTTTGACATGCACCTAGTTTAACTCATTCTCACCTAGTGCACAAAACAAAAGATTCTGACGCGCATTAAACGAGTCATTAAAATAAAATTCTTAAACCAACTATTTTGTGCAATAGTGGAAAAGGGTGGATCCCACAGAGATTGGTGGTCTTGCTAAGGTCAAAAACAACGAAATAGAAAAATTGGGGGTTTTAAATAAATAATTTAACTAAATAATCTAACTAAACTAAATAAATAAAATAACTAAAATAACTAAAATAACTTTCAAAACAATTAATAGGTACCTAAGTAACACCTTGGTCTACAGTTCCACAAATCAGGATCAAGATTCAATGGCATGTCATGGTCTTCAATCATTCCCAAAAAGTAATTAATTTAAATTCTTCTAGATTAGCTACAGAAAATCGACATCTGCCAAAAATTCCTCATTACCCTAATCTCGATATCCAGGACGTCTGCCACTAACTACTTCCTTAATTAATGCATAACCCCAGACATCCGCCAATTGGGTTTAACACACTAACCGCAATAATAGGGGTATGTGCGAACACTAATCCTAAATAATCGAATCGCATCCGCTTCCGATTTAACTTAGATTCAATTGTTACACACTTAAGAACCAAAAGGGTTTTACGGCAAACGGGTGAGTGTTAATCACTTTATTGGTCCAAAAGTACACTTACATAGACATTATAGGCCCAAATAACTATAGATTGTTCACCTAAAAGCATGCACTGGCCGCATGCATACCTTAGATCTAAACCATATTCCTTAAAATCAACAACAATGAAATAAGAGAATTAAAATAAATTAAATAATAAAATAAAAGATCTAACAAAATATGCCGTGAATCATTAATCCCGACTTGTTTTCCCTCCGACCTAGGCAATCATTGGGAGAAGTCGATGGTAAAAATATATTAGTCGGTGGTCCTAATATAATACCTGAGGTTCCTTATATATAAAATTACTAAAAATTGGTCCCGGGAGGTCACAAAAACTAATTCTGTGGGTTGGTCTTGTGACTCGGGCGCCGAGGAGCATCTATAGATTATTTTTAAGGTTGAAAACCGCCACATGCAGCTGATATGCAAGGAGAAATGGTTGTCACGCTATGTGATTCGCCCGGTTGGTGTAGACAGCTGACGTAGCATCGCGTGATTGGAAGAGCAAGCAGTTAGTGACTGCTTGGTTGAACGAGAGGCTGGCATGTGTCACGCATTGGACGACTGTTGTTGAACGTGTTTTGCTATTAGAGAGCCTATGAAGGGCTAAGTCACATAAATTTTGATGCCTACATCATTTGTGTCTAATTGTGGTTGAACATTATGATACTATTTTATACAATTGAGAACAAATTATTTGTTGGTCAAAATGATATCTTTCTAAATAAAAACTTTATTCAAAGACTCTTTTTATTCAAAGACACTATTGGGAATAAAATAAATCTTGAAATGTTCAACAGTCATAAATGAGAACTAAAACCACTTTAGGATGTTCAACAAAATTTTTGAACTAGTTGAATATACACAAGCAACATATATCTCTTGAAAATCTAGAATAATAGAAAATTAGCCAGAGAAATCTGGAGTTTTTTATTTTTGATAGTTGTGATATAATTTTGATAATAGATCAGTATGAATCACTACTTATCAAGAGACATGTCTCATTTAGATTGGATGAAGAGATTAAGTGTTATGGAACTCTGAATTTTAATTCATGTATGTTATTTAAGTTTAGAACTTGATTTATTACTTGAAAGTGGTATGACCATTAGATGTAAATGATTTGAAATGACATGAAAAATAAAAGGTGCATAATTAAAAGCTTGGCTTATTGAAAATTTCAATCAAAATCAAGATGTTGATTATGATAAGATTTTTCACTGGTAGCTAAGCTCAAGTTCTAGAATCTTAATTGTCGTTACTTCATAGTTTGACTATAAAATATGACAAATGTGTGTCAAAATAGGATTGCACTATGCTCCTTAAAGATATGTATGACACGACATATGGGTTTTGATTATCTTTAGAATTCTAGAAAGGTATGCAAGCTTAACGGATCCATTTGTGGATTATAGAATGTTCATTAGAGTTGTGGTATTTGTTCTGACGAAATAATTAATGAATTATGTTCATTGAATTAAAAATAAACCTTGTGTACACACAAATGTGAGTGGTTGTGCATTCGTCGGAATATGTATTTTGATGAAATAATATTCATTAGAAATGATGTCCTAATCTTGCAGAATGTCAAGTCTTGATTAAGGAAAAATTTCACAATGAGATTCTTAGACAATTAGGCATTTATCATTGTGATATATATCTATAGAAATAGATCTCAAAGTTTAATTTGTCTAAATTAGAGTGCTAATGTAGACAAATAATTGAAAAGATTTTAGTGTGTGAGATTCTTGAAAGAATTCATACTTACGTCTTATAACATATGTCTCTGCAAGACTCAAAGTCTTAGGACAAATAATGAGTAGGAAAATGTGAATATGATTCCATACGCATTAGCTATGAGAATCATCACATATGTTATCCTTTGCATACAACTTGGTATGTCATATGCTTTGCGCAAAATATACATATATCTAATAGATTCCAGTGAAGTGCACTGGATATTTATTTATAACATTCTTAAGTACTTCGAAAAAACTTGAGAAATGCTATTAGATTTGCAAAAGTTTAAAAGATATGAATTGTGACGGCCCCTCTCCTAATCTAGTATGGGTCCCTGACTCTCTATTATTACGTACAACACTACCAGAGTCTCCATCTCTCCACTGGATGCAAGCCGACCTCTCGTGGTGTTGAGTCTCGATGTACTACCTCGGTTAACGAACATCGGACGTCCCAAAATCTCAAATATGACAGACTTACTGAAGCAGTCTATGTGTACGTGTTAGGCTGACAACCAATCCATCCCTGGCAGTGCGTCGAACTCTAACATTTTGAGGACTCTGAAATCTGCCAATAACTTTACCCTGCCTATCTCTACCGGACATCCCCGAACTAGACTATTAGGGTAAACCCTATCCCTAGTTGCGATGCTCAAAATTAGGTGTACGTTAAGCCTAACAGGTGTCCATCCTAATATGCCTAATATGTGACCAGTAATAAAAGAAACAGTGGATCTAGAGTTAAACAATGCATATAATTCTCTGCCATAAACGAAAATCATACCATCGATGAGACTATTTGTCGTACCAGCATCTGGGTGTACAACCATGCGAACTCTTTCTCTGCCCTATTGTGGGGGATGTATTGCCGACTTTGTGCACTCTCTAGACATGCGTCTCACTTGACCACATCTACGGCAAGTGATATGACTACGTTGCCTTGCATGCTGCGGCGTCCCTGTAACTACCAACTGACCCTATCGTAGTCCATCCCGGCCTCTGCCCTTATCTCACCCACCCTGCAGCTGCAGATGTTGTCGAGTTGTCGGTGTAGTTGGCAATGCTAATATGGTGAGAGGTGGCAAGAAGGCTCTGCCATATGTTTGTGTGGGTGTAGGGTAAGGTGCGTAGGGCACTATAGAAATAGGGGCAACAGGTGCCCAACCCCTCTGTGGACCCCTGTCCCCTCTCCTCTATCCATTACCCCTCCGCTTCCTATCGTAGTCTGAACCCTGACCATAACCCTCTGCTTGTCTCTCCTCCTCTCTGCCCAACTCATAAGTATCCTAGCGAGTGCTCTCTCATAGATCTTCTGCAGAGTGCGGGCCCCGATGCCAACGACGTGTCTAGCTATATCTGGCCTTAGTCCATCCCCAAAGTAGAAGGCATCAACTGCGTCATCCTTCACCAAGTCTTCTGCGAACTGCCTCATGTAACCATATCGGTCGCGGTACATCATCACTATCTCTCCCTCTGCCTGTCTCAAGCTCATAAACTTCTTCTTCAACCTCTACAATATCGTAGCCGAAAAATACTGCTTGTAGAACTCCACCTTGAAGTCTGCCCAAAATGTGAAGTTGCCTCAACTCACCACAATAGTCCACCACCAAACATCAGCACCCTTATCCAGGGTGTAGTGTGAAAGAACTGGCTGGAGTCTGTCCTCAATATCCAGTAGTAGATGTAGATTCTCCGTCGATAGGATCTACTTCTCGATCTTATCATGGTCCCTATGTCTTGAAAAATATGTCGGCCTGTGTCTAATGAACTCCTTCACTAGTTTGGCATCCCTCGACAAGCCAGTGGTCGTAGATGTAGTGGGTGTGGGCTTGTCTACTACTACTTCTGCTACCGAAACCATAATGATCGGTAGTGCTGGTGGACACGGTGTCGCTGACTTTGCAGGTGGTACTAGTGCACGTGCCTCTACGGTAATGTAGTGGCTGGTGCCGTAGGAGTTTCTGTAGTTTAGGGTACTGTAGTAGTAGTTGTGGTGACGGGGGCGATTGAAACCAATGCAGTCATTTGCACAGACATGTAGGCGATAAAATAGGTGATTTGTCGCTCCTTAGTGGTCATCCGGTCAGACGTACTTTAATAATCGTCAACTAACACGGTGGGAGGCAAACTGCCGCTAGCTCCGGTGTCTCTGGCCTCCCGCGAATTCGCCATCGGTGTCTGCTTAGTGACAATCGTACGTAAATCAGCTACTACGGGACATATCTTGTATTCATATACGTATAGCAATTAACATGAATATAAAGAAAATCCATCGACTCAACTTCACTCAATTCCCAACAAAATAGTTCCTAGGAATGGATCATGTAATTTCCACTTCCAAGGTTTGTGTTTTTCTTGTTTGTCCTTAAGGTTCTAATAACCTGGGCTCTGTAACCAATTGTGAAGGCCCCTCTCTTAATTTAGTGAACCACCCGGCCAAATCCCATAATCAAGCCCTAATCTTATCCACACAGGACTTAACTATGTATTAGTCAACCTTTATAACCTAAACGCTTCTTTTCTTATGTTCAGGATAAGTAATACACTAGTACTACCAGTTTATAAATTTAGAGTTAATTAAGATTTTTTGATAAATTAATTATTTATCGGGAGTCTTATTGATTATGCGGAAGCAATTAGTAATTTATGCAGAAGCCATTTGAAAATTCTTAAGTGTGGAAAAAAAGAAATGATATCATATATATAAAATCCTCAAAATGCAGTGAAAAAGTAAAATAGTCTAAGTCAGGTCGGGGAAGTAATGCTCAACCCAATATATAACCAAAATAGTATCTGAAAGACGTATATAACATATACAATCAAAATACCAAAAAAAGACCTACAATCGATGCAGTGATGAGCCACTGGCTCAGAGATAAATGTCGATCTTCTCCTTACCCGGACTGCTGGGAGATGGCTTTGCACCCACATTCATAAAAAGGATGGTGATTACAAGAATAAACCATTAATCCCCGATGAAAAGTTTAATTTGCACTTCCAAATATTCAAATGGTATTTAAAATCATATAAATGGGAAAGCTGAAAAATAAATCATATGTGAGTAAATACCAGAGTTAAATAAGTGATACTGACACTAGGCTAAGTAGTGGTAATTTAGGTCTGGTCGGCAGTGAACCGTGTCACTCTGACTCAATAATCATATAGCATAAGGGACTCTAACCCAAGTGTTACTAGGGACTCTAACCCTAATGCGTTTACCACCTCAGCAACTCTAACCTCGAGTGTCATACAGTGTCAGGTAACATGTGTCGACATCCCAGGGACTCTAACCCTGTAAGTCACGCACACCTCGATCGAGTACGGGACCTAAATGCTAAAACTACTTTTAATTTCAAGAAATACCAAGTATGCATTGTCAAGGCATATGCACATATACACACCTAAACAAATAAGGTATAAAAGTCCACTTATACATTTATAAGATATTCACTAGCTTAATAGCATGCTATTTATCATTTAATTCACATTCAGAACAACAAGAATAAACATAGCATGGGATAGAATCAATGAACCAAATTAAATGAATGGATATCTTGCAAACTGGACTCATCAAGGGAGCATAAACACAAAGAACACATGATTTAAGAATACGAAGGTAAAATAGTCAAAAGGGCTATGCAAGGATAACAATTAATAGAAATGAAATGCCAAGTAAAGTTGTCATTGGCTATACTCCCTTACCATGCAAATTCTATAGCCAAATCTGACCTCCCGACACTTTGATTCATGCACTTGCACTCTCGAGAACCTTCCTTAAGTTATTGGTATGATTAAGTATGTCTTAGAGTGTATTTAAACTGTTTAGTGTGAGTTTAGGTCGAGTTAAGTTGTTAGACTTAGTTAATGGGTCTAAGTTAGGTTATGTGTTTTGCAGTGAAATTGCAATTAGAATTGCATAATTTTGCAATTCTGCAGGCCAGAAAGTGAAACTGCAATTCAAAATACCACAATTCTTTAATTTTGTTGGCAAGAATTTTACAATTCTACAGGCCAAGAATTTGCAATTCTGCAGGCCAGAATTTTGCAACAATGAAACTGCAATTCAAAATATCAGAATTCTTCAATTCTACAAGCCAAAATTTTGTAATTCTGTAGGCCAGAACTTTACACACAAAATTCTGTAGTGAACCTGCAATTCATCAAAATCAATGGATTTCAACATGCATGCCATGCTTTTGTTCAAGAACATACAAACTTGGGAAAAATACATAACTTTGATTTTTGAAACTAAAATTCGAAGGCACTAGTGTTATTCGTAGGAAAGATTTCGAAAATGGGTTTAGATTTTGCAAACAAACACCTTCACATGGCTAATTTTCACAAAATCAATCCTTGAAAATCCCATTTTTGAGCAAAAACTTGTAAAATCCGAAAAAGAGACTTCATATTTGATTTTAATGTGTTAAATACTTAAAATCAGTGAAACTAAACTTAGAAATAATTTATAATTGAAAACGTCGTGATTTAAAGCCTAAAACCCCTAATTTAGATGTATAAAATTAAAGAACACATTACTTAGGTTGTAGTTATTATTTGGTGTTTGATTCTCCAACTCTTGATGATGAAAACACCCCTTCAAGCTCCCATCTATCCAGTAATTACTAGATTTCTAGCAACTCTGTATTTTATTTCCTTTGTTTTCAACATGCAAAATGAGAAGAATGCACTAAGTTGGGTTTATATATGTTAGTTTTCATCTAATGTGTACCACCCATCTCCATGACATCTTGTGGCTCTCATTCACTCCTACTAAACCACTAATTCCAGCTCACTAACATAACATATTGACACACTTATCATGGGAGTGAGCTAGCGTGTGTCCCGAGGTAAGTCTAAGTATTGTAGATTTTTAAACCAAAACTATAGGACTTTAATTTACAAATAAACACAACCATAGGGTTATAAATAATTCCTTAATTCATATTAATATTAAATAAGACTTACCACCCGGTTCCCCAGCTCACACGCAACACGAGGCATGTCCCCCCTCTCGTCTCGATGCCGACAACTGTAAAAATCAACTTAGTAAGTCTACACAATACATAACACTAGGCATACATCAATTCAAAAATACAATATTCCTTGGCCACGTGCCTCGGTCGATGCGCATATCACGGTGTAGGTCCCACTTGATTAAGGAATTAAAACGGGGGTAAGCGATTTCGGTCGTAATATGGATAACTTCGTAGGAAAATGCAAGTGTTCTAAACTCACTCTAACAAGTTCTACAATATAGATTGAGTTTGTAATGGTATTTGATTAAGCAAAATAAAGGTTTAGATCATAAGATTCATGATTGAATAAAATATGATTCAAAGTATTGGAAACAATGTTGGATTTTATTGTAAAACCAATGAAAAATAGGTTATGGAATGTAAACCACACAATATATCAAAACAATCACTTGAACGTTTTGTCAACGTAAAGATATACGGAAAATCAACATTAAGCAATATAGCAAATACGTAAATAAACTTATTTCACTAATAATGCATTAAGGTCACACAGTATTGGATACATGTAGAATTGGACCTAGTGTAAGTAGGAGATGTTGGGATATGTGCCCTAAGCCAATTCTGTAAACGTCGTTTAACTATTATAAGTAGATGCATGTTTCTTTCATAATAGTATCCATGCATGATTAACATATTATTCTAAATTTTCTAGTCATTTATTAATGAAGGAATAGTAATAAATTAAGACTATTATCAGTATTGATTGATAATCATGTGATGATTATATGTATACGGATCAAGATCATGGGTTTCTATTGGGAATAGATGTTGGATTGACTCGCTATTGGAACTTTACATGGTCAATATCAAAAGTGCTTTTCTCATGATATTTACATCATTTATTTCTTTGACTTGGGATCACCTAATACTTTAACGTTAAAAGTACAATGGCTTGAAACAATTAAACGTCGTCTTTAATTGGGTGATAATAAAAGTTGTGATTGGTCATTTGTCCGACTACTGTGTGGATGCTGTGTGATCAAGATGAAAATGGTTCCTCTCTTTTAGAAAGAGATATCTATTGGGCCCCTCGATATGTTACACTGATAAATGGCCATGTCTAGTAAATTGATTGGATCAATTTCAGTTAACAATTTTAGTCTACTCGGAGATGTCTTATGTTCAATCAAAAGATATCGCGTGATAAAGAGGTACGATATACACTGTCTAATAGGTTGTATCAATTTATTGATATTCATGCAATTTAGGTAGTCATAATGTCTTGCTAAAGGATGCTCATGATTTGTGTGCCAAAAAGGGTTTCAGTTGCCAACATTATACGAACCTATTAGGTCGCACACAAAGAACAGATTTGTGAAATTTAATATTATCTAGGTTTATGAATTGTATTTGATATAATTCATTTTGAAGATTCTCATTAAGTGTCCTATTTTGGCTAGGATTCGAAACTCTCCTTTGTGACTAGAAATTTTTTCTTTTAGTAAATCTTATTTTAAATAGGACTCTAATTGGAATTATAGTAAGACTTTAATTCTTATTTGAGTTTTAGATAAATTGCAACTCTTGTTGACTTAATAATTGTAGATTATCCATGACTCTATCCTTTTTAGAGTTTTACTTCATCTAACACTCTATTTGGATTTTGACTAGGAGATAGAGTTCTTTTACAACTCGACCAATTGTATTATAAATAAGACATTAGGGTCACACTTTTTCTTGACATTTTTAGAGATTTTTTACGACAGTTTTTTCCCTATAATTTTGAGCACTACCACTCCGGATCATGATCGTCTATTTGTGTGTGAATTTCTGATAGAGGGCGTTTTTCTCTACCAGCATCTAGAAGGAATCTATCAACACCAAAAACGGCAGACATGGAGTTGTTCTTATTAAGGTATAGTTTTTCTCTATTCATACATTAGTTTAAAGGGATTAATATTATCTTGGTTCAAGGATATTCGAAAAGTATCAAAAACATATGTGAATGTTGATCCCCGAAACGCAATAGCGGTATCAGAGCATTGGTTAGGGTTCCATTAAATCTTGATGCTTTAGATTTCGATCTGATTATGTAAGTTATAAGATCTTTATTTAAATGATAATTGTTATCATAAAATTTATTAAAATAAGCGAAACAATTTTTTGACACGTTGAACTGCATATGATCCACAATGAAGTTGGTGATAAGTTTTGGTGTGGACATGAAGGATGTGGAACAATTTCAAAACTCATCGTCTGTACTCCTTAGAAGACTTTTCTTGAAAATCGAAAAGACGAAAATCAATGTTTTCTTAGGGAAACCACACCATAGAATTCAATAGCAAGACAATCAAATTCAACATCTATGTCGTTGTACGAATTCCAAGCGACATATCTTCACTTGAATTGGTAGGAAATAAGGAAAAATTATCACCAGAGCATAGGAAGGAGACTAAAACAAAGGAAGCGTCAAGAAAAACTCTCCTTGACACATACTTGCCTTATGGCATCTTCAGGACCAAATCTCTAATAGAGACTTACACATAGGGACTTCCCCCAAAACCCTCCGTAAAAAGAAAAAGGAAAGAATGGAGTGGAAGCCCAAAAGTAAGGGCATAAAAACCCTAAAAGGGCCCTTAAGAAAGCGCGAGACAATGGACCTATTGAGATAGTGGTGATGATAAAGTACCTCGTATGCAAGCATGCATTATTTGACATTGGAGCCGCTACTAATGTAATGCCATAATCCTTTTTTCAAAAGACTAAACTTAAGTTTAATGTTTCAGGAGAATATTCAATTATAATAGGAGATGGTAGTCGGGTTAGAGTAGTGGGGCAAGTAAAAGATGTTCTTATACAAATTGGTAAGTTTTTCTGTAAGTCCAACTTTTTGGTCTTTCCAAATTTATATGAAACTAAGCCCCACTGATATTAGGGCGACCCTTCTTGGAAATACATAAATTGACATGCCAGAAAAAATAGTAATGCTAAGACAATTTGATGAATACATGATGTTACTAGAAAGAAAATAGATAGAAGTGCCGAGGGAGAATAGGATAATGAATGCACATGCAGCTGGATATTTTGATTGTTTAAGGTTCCCTGATCCGCACTAATAAAATTAGGAATAGTTTGGCCATTGACTATAAACAATGGCACTATTGATATGCAACCTAGATTTTAATTTCGCTTTAGTATTTAGTTGCACTAGTTTAATAACTCTATTTCTCAATCTTAATTCACGACTATTTAAAGTGTCCCCATAAGGAAAGTCTCTCGGACGTCCTAGTCAAGTGAACCACGAACCCTGAATTCCTAAAGTCCTACTTTGTTTATGGCACCGTGTCCCACACCGTGTGTCAAAACTCATAGCACCAAGCCAAATCCCATGGCGCCATAGGGAGGCCCTTGCAAAATTGCTTTAAGTAACCTACGTCATCTATGATGCCGCGCGTATAAACACGTTGAGCCATTAATGGTGCCATGATCATTTTTTAGGAAGAATCCTTCATCATCATGTCATTCAGAGCCCTGTTAACGCCATGTTGACGTCATGTGTTTAAATCCAAAGCGCTAACGTCAAGCTGATAAAAATAGTGGGTTGTTTTCATAAACGAACCCCACTAATATTGAAGCCTCTTCCTCTTGCTAAGCCCTAAATCAATCTGAAGCATATCCCAAACCAATTTTTGTTCTCTTCAAAGCTTAAATGAGTGTAAAACACCACAACCCTACCTCAGTCCAACAAATTTAGGAACTTGAGAGGTAGTTTGAGTCGGCTACGGTTTAGTGAATAAGGTGGATTGTTGAAGAACTTCAGCAAATCGGCCATCATCGGATCATCCGATCTCAATACCACTATGTATTAGAAGCTAGAAACTCTCCTAGAAAAAAGTAAATCTTCCCTAGTTGGTTTAAGCATTGATAAGTTTGAATGAGTAGATATGCATGAAAACTTTGGATTGACTATGCTAAGAGTTTTGAAATTGATATACCAAGATTTTTTTAGGTCTTGGTAAGCCAAGTCTTTGGTACAAGCGCCGCATCATTATTGTGAAACTCATGGAGGTGAGGCGTAATCACCTCCGCCGCGAGTAGTTCGGGTAATGCAAAATAAGCAACGATGTCCAAGGGACATCTTAGACCATTTAAATCCAAAAACTTATTGGATAAGGAGGCCAAGGAGAAAAACGAGAGTGGTTTGCCAAAAGGAGGATTTGTGGAAGAGAAGGGAATTAACTTGGGTCAGAAATATGATAAGAGTTTGAACCCCATTCGAGAGTGGAATTGTCAACTCCTCACTTGAGATTATGTGAAAGAAGGAATACAGGAGTGCTTAGAACTATGTCGGCAATTTTATGCCAATGGTTACCGAACAGAGGAGGGAGAATTGATAAAGGTCTTAGGAGTCATGGTACATTACAACAGGAATACCATCAATGAGTTCTATGACACATTCATGAACAATCAATTAGGGCCAAGATACTCACATCAGATATATGATAACCCCGTTACCGCTTATATTACCGGATAGCCCAAGTCTTGGTTATTCCAAGGTTACGGGAATGGAAGAGAAATAATAACAACGTCCACCTTAAGCTCACCAAGGTGACCTTTCGAAAGTTCTTCAAAATATGAACTACTTCATTTGCGCCTCTCTCGGCAAAAGCGAGAGAATGATGTTCGCAGCCTTCAAGCGGGACTCCTCTACGCGATTTTCATAAGAGGACACATCGACGTAGGCCAGGTCATCTGCAACTGGATCTAAGAAGCCATGATGAGTCGCAAGAACACCATACCCCTTTTCCCTTACTGATCACAACATTATGCATTAAGCTGAGGCACAACTTTGGGATGATGACATGGACATTAATAGCTACCCAACTTTAAATATGTGTTTCTTCGATACACTAGGACTGGCCAAAGAGAGATATGTGGATTCATAGAAGGAAAAGGAGATGAACAAAGTACAGTAGACACAATAGGGACAACAATCGGTACAACAAGAGAATGATCCGGAACCTTTAGGTGTTGGGACTGAGTTAGAGGAGGAAATAATAGCTGAGGAGGCCGCAATATATAACCCTAATTTTGCACAAGGGTACGAGATGGAAGTACTTTCTGTTATGATGAGCATACTGGTTCCCCCGTGCCACCACCATTTCCTCCTAAAGTAGTACCTTCACCACTAGGCTCAGACTCTCAAAGGTATGATGAGTACGATAGCCAGTATCATGCTGATATGACTCAATATCAGGTTGACAGGGTCTAGAACTGGAAAGATAGGATAAGGAGCCTATAGAATCTCATTGCTATGGTATGGTATCAAAGGGAGTTGGAAAGATATCAATATAGCCGACACCTCCGCCCTACCGAGAGGACTATTCACTTTTTTTCGACCCAACTATATTTTACAAATGATGGGGAGGTTGCTTGGAGTACCATGGATAGACCCCTCATACCTTTTTTTGATGAAGCTTTAATATCAGGCAATGTCGATGACGAAACCTATACTTAGATTCTGAGAAAGAGAGAGGACAAGGTTCAGAATAAGTTTGGGGGTATGAAATATGTAGGCAGTGTACTTGATGAAAGCCTTTCAGGTATGAGCTCAGCTTGGATTTCTTTCTTAATGAGAATTCAAAGGCATTATCTTGTCTTCATTTCTATTTAGAATTTGATATAATAATGCCAGCGTGATTAGGTAGTCTAGTATATTTATTTATGGATTCTTACCCACAAGTGAAGTTTTACTATCAATTATAAAGGGTAAAACTTGGTCAAATTATCTACCTCCAAACTTGGAAGAAGTAAAAAAGCTTTTCCCACCTCATTGAAAACATAAATAAAAACATGGAGTAGGGATGGATCATAATTCGAGATCAAAGTAGGTAGACGATCGAATTATCCTTGCGGGAAAGTTCAAATCTTGAGGATTCCAAAACTAGGACAAATCCACTTGGTGTATAATATTCAAAGATCTAATAATTGTAAGGGGAAGAAGTAGACTTATGGGCTTAATAATTCTATATTAGAGAGATACCTTAATTTTAGAAAAACGAGAATAGCTAACAAGAGTTCTAGAGATTCCCATAAGTTCTTCAAATCGGTATTTACAAGAAATGGAGTAGAGACCGTACATAAAACCAACATTAAGGAAAAAAGTGAGGACCTCTAATGAAAAAGTAAGGTAAAAATGCAAAAAAACTCCTCTAAGAATATTTAGCTCGAGTGCTTATAAGCTAGGATTAAGTAAGTTTTTTCCAATGACTTAAGTAAAATAATATCTTGGTAAGTCCGTTTGAAAGAATCCACCTAATAAGGCGACCAATTAGATCAACCGCATTGATAAGAAGACCAAGAAGACCTATGAATAAGTTGTAGGTTATGGTTTTGGTATCCTTCAAGTTTCGAATAAGTATTATCTCGATAGGTAACCAAGTTTGAGTAGTCAAAGTAGCCTTTGAGAATTTTGAGCCTCTTGTTAAATGGATTGGCCGAGTTTGGATTTAAAAGGCTCCATTATTTTGCTTCGTGGGTATAAAGTCTTTAGGAAGGCATCACTCAATTTTGTAACAATATTTTTAATCGTTATAGTTGGAAAAGCCTTTGGTTGGGTTGTGCAAAGTTCTATGTTTGGGGTATTTGATGAGTCTTTATTTATGCACTTTTTCATAGGTGTTTTGTCATGTTAATCAAGTCCAAAGTTGAGTTTTATGGCTCTATATATTTACTTTGAAGATTTACAAGGTATTTGAGTATTTGTGCGTGATTCGGGAAAAATCGAGAAAGAAGTCAAACATCGGTCAAAAATCAACGGACTTGACACTACCATAGTGGACTGACGATGGTAGTGAAGACCCACGACACCAAGAAGGATGTTATGGCGGGATAACAAACGATGGAAAAGTAGAACGTACGACGAAATTTCGAACAGACAGCACCACCCACAATGCTAGGTTCAAAAAAAAAAGTTTCAGACCGACTTGCAGCCTAAGACTTTGTATATGTCTCCACATCGCCACTTGACGCCATGGATGGTGCCAACATCACAAAATATAAGTTTTCAAACTTTTAAAAGGTTCTTATTCCTAGGAGTTGCTATTCTTGTACCCAAGCACACCTAAATAAAAGAGGCACCTCAATGAACGAAAATATATTGAATTCAAAGTGATTTAGGAGTAGAACAAGATAGAGTAGCCATGTCCAGCTAAGTTCATTAATACCTTGGTCAGGGATGAAGCTCTCTAGCCAGTAGTAGGTTGTTTTCTATGTCATTTTGAGATTTTATATAATAATATTTTTTTTCTTTCAGTTATCTATCTTTGTGTTGCTATTTTTAAATATGCCATAATTGTGCTTTAGAGTTTGTATATTTATTGCAAATTTCGAGGCGTAAAATCGATTGACCTGCTATCAATCAGGTTGAGTATAAGATACCAACCAGGTTGAGAAGTGGCACTCACTTAAAACACGAGACCTGACATTCTTGTTGCTTTAAGTGAGTAATATTGAGAACTAGGCTAAATCTTTAGAGCGGTTGCCCAAGGTTATCTAGGGGTAGGTGTACCTACAAAGCTATTAACATTGCGCAACTAATAGATCTAGAGAGCAGTTGCCCAAAGTTGTACGATGGAGTAAGAAGTATTCAGAGAGAAGTTGCCATACTTAACGAGAATAGGGGGACTAGGGTGTATTTGACCCCAACACCTATAGCTTATCTAGGGAAAGCTGTTTTGAAACCCATATTTTAAAGTCAATGAAACAAGACATGGAAACAACGTAGGGCTAAATTGTGTATTCTTAGACTTAGGTATGTCTTTATTCTCTATTTTGCAACTATTTTACTTTCTTGTTTAGTAGGCTTTCACATAAAACTCTTTCAAAAAAACCCCCTAGTTTATTTTTTTGCTTGTTGAACTCCGTTTGACTTAATCATATGGATTCGACAGCGTTCTTACCTTTACGAGATTCTAGTAGGATTTAGTAATCTATTACGGGTTATATTTGACATGTAAGACTAGTAATTAGTTAACCAATGTTTATATTTTATATTATTGTATATCTTAAGGTTATCGAAAAAGTTTTAAATTTATGTTAGGTTTATCTTGATTATTCAATTTTTTGAGATGTATTGGTTGGGTTTATCATGTACTGAAAATAGGCTTATGCCTTAATTAGGCTCAACTGATGTACCCGGGCTTAGTTAGGGTTTTCACTTGGGCTTTACCATAATTATGGGTTGTGAAACATTTATCATCATTGTCGTGATGGATTTAGACCATTAAGGGGTTGACTAGGTGTTGTGGGATGAGATTCTCGATTTTCCATGTTGAACAACTTTGTCCCATACGCAGGGCCTTCCACCAGTACACCTATAAGTAGCACGACGTTGGCCACAATTTTGACTATGTTTAAGTTCTAGAATTGGTTTATCTTAGCAAGATACTGAGCACAAAGTTGAGACAAAACTCATTCTGTTAGTTTTGAAAATGCCATGTGCTTGATTTTTTTCGAGGTTTTCAAAGTATTTTTGAAACTTTCTAGTTTGTTAAGGTTTTCATCGTTAAGATAAGGACCAGGGTAGTGAACACTAACATCGAAAACCTTTTTCGCCCGACTCGCTGGGTCGTCTCATTGAGTTTAATGATAGTTCAGCTGGGCGATCCTAGCCCACAGGGTTTGGTCATGTCACGACTCATCTCACTAAGTCTTGACTGAGCCTAATTCCCTTAATTAGGCACCTAATCCATTCAATTAACTTTGAACTCAAAATAATTTCTATTTCATTCCTTAATAAGGCTCCAAAGCTAAATTTATATCCTCAAGGAAACTCAATTCATGATTCATTTAATTGGAGCAAATTGGGAAATCATTCGAATCATTCTCCGTATTTTGTAAAAATTTCAGTAGCACCTCCCGTAAATGTTATCTGCTAGAAAACTTTCACCTAATAGACAGCAAAATTGGGGAGTGGCCTAAAATGACTCAACTCCCTGAAGTTCTTAATATTTATCAAATTAAGATTTATTAGCTAACTTAAAGTCTCTGATACCTTAATTACAACTTTACAATCCCAAAATAGATAAAAAATGAAACATAAACCTCTAAACTTATTTTAAACTAACTTAGGATACTCTCATAATATGTTCGAGAGTATTTCACTTCCTACACTCACTCTAAAGCCTAAAATAATATACATAAAGTGATTACAACAAGAAAATTAAACTTTAAACTTGGAAGTAATCACCAAAATTCTCTGAGTCTTATCCGTTCTTCCTTGTCTTGCCAAAGAACTTGACATCATAAAAAATAACTCAGAGATGTCAGGTAAGTAAGCTCCTATATTGCTCTGTACTCCTACATACGTTAGTCCGAATACATGAAGACAACTAATTGCATTTCCAAATAAAAACAAATTCATTTAACAATGTGAATCCATCATTTTCAATTCAAAGCTCACTAATAGATTGGCCACCCAAAAAGTGAATATAAAAATGCACTATAAGTTCAATGCATACTCATTGAAAAACTTTTATGCCTTAGGTCTTCCTTGTTCCAGTCTATATGGTCAGGAAACCTAGCTTTGAGTCCCGCTTGTGTGTCGTAGCACTAGTAAGCCATCGTCCAAAATGAAATGAATGCATGACCAAGAATAATGAGAAATATAATACAGTCTAAACACAAATGCAGGTACAAAGATAAATTTCATTAATAGTAAAAATCATTATAGGGTTTACTTATAGTAAAACCAACTTTAAGTTGGTCGTGAAGCCTCACATAGCGTTCCCCGGCTTTCACATACTTCCACAAGTCCAATTTAAACCATAAAAATCGCTTTTTTAGAGTTACAACTTTATTTGAGTGTTTTAAATTTGTATTTCAATTCATAACGAAATGAAACTACTTCCAAACTCATCTATATACTTCACATTACGTTTTAAACCACTTTCAATCTCCCATCTGAATTCAAACCATTATAAACTCCGACAACCTTTTTCACAAATAAGATTCCAATTTTGATCCCAAACCACCACACTATGTTTCAAATTTCAATTGAGGTTCTAAATACATCATTAGACTTAAAATATGTCTTAACCACCTATTTAAATTCATAATAACCTTAAATATGGTTTGACACCATACCAATCCTTGATAAAACTATACTCAACAAATTTAACATCTATTATTAGATTAACACCAGTCCAATATATAATCACAAACCTGTGACACCAAAATACAATGTCATTCAATTCATTGATTCCTCAAGGACTAGACAATCTCATTGATTTTACAAATCATTTAATGCAACTTCAAGGCCAATTCATTCAAATAACATAAAATTAATCGTCAAACTAACTTAATTCGTAGGTTTTTGGCCAATTTCCTAATTTTTTCATCAACACACGGGTTTAAACCACAGATTTCATCAAACTACCAAGAACACAATCAAACCCTTTGATTTCTAATCCCAATCCGTAAATAAATCAATACAAGCAATTACCTTCCCTAAATAAGTTTTTTTTCTTCCCCGGGTGCTATGGCGTCGGTCAAACCAAGGCTCAACCTTCCCTAGCACTCAGTGTACTACTCAAGGAAGTACCCAGGGCAAACCCTAAGAAACCTTAGGGTTTAGCTTGGGCAAAACCCAGGCGCCGCCCTACATTGCAGGTGGTGTACGTGCCACAAGTATAACATCTCTTTGTAGTAATAGTGTAACCAACTTACATTGTCTACGAATATTGTCCTCAGGGAGAGGTATATGCACTCACTACGTAATTAGCTACAATTACTCTATTGCTAAAGAAGTCCATTTAATTGGTTTTATAATAAATATAAACTAATCTATACTAATGCATTAATGCAAATTACTTAACTTCTCATATCAAGACTATTTTAGTTCACAACTTCACCTAGGTAATGAAATACTATATTTTTCAACTCACTTTATCATCTTTATTATGTGTGTGCAATCCCTAATTAGAATAGATAGATTTTCTACAAATCCACTTTAACCTACTATCGTGACAAAAAAAGCTTCTAATGTGCAAACTAGAACTCCACCTATCAGTGTGAATAACGTAAGCTCTATATTGCTTTAATGTCCCAAATCTTTAAATTCATAACCAATTTATTTTACTATCCATGCTTTCCTAATCAACAACTATTGCTCAATGTTGTATATTTTATGGTTGTGCCGTCTATATCTGGCTTAAAAACTTTAATGGCTATGATAACTCCTAAAACCTAATATCAACAAACACGTGATCAAAATGTACGTAGAATTACACTCAAAATCAAAACAAATTCAAAAAATTGCACTTTTTATTTAGTACACTTTATTCATGTTTATAGCATAGCATTCAAACCATGGGATCTATTATTCCCTAAGATTAATAAACCGCTCGCTCTACATTGAAACAAACATTTATATAGCGGTATTCATTGCAATTAGAGATATGATGAAATAACTTCAATTAAATTAATAAACACAATACCCGAATCACCATACATAAGTCTTGAACATTTTCTCTCTACAATTCATCTTGCTACTCTAGAATAAGTAAACCTATGCTAAACTATGTTGATGGTGGCTAATCTCTTATATGCTATGTGTTTACTACGTTTTCCAATCTAATTATATTCCCTAATCACGTTTCCAAATAATTAGAAACCCTACTTTACAATTTAACGCGAAATAGAACTATACCTTTTTTCCTCGTCAACATTCCAATTATGTCCTACCATTATGTGAATATTCCCAAGGCACCACCACTGCGCTAGTCAACTTGTGTGCATTTCCTCTCTTCAGTGGCCTCGGAGCTGTCCTTTAGACTCCCTGGCATTGTTCCTCAAACTCCACGACGCCACCATTATGCCAAGCCTCCTGATCACTTCTCTTCTTCCTTGCTCTCCCACGCCGTGTATTGATGTCCCACGCTATGCCTTGAAGCCCCATAGCACCAACCTATATAGCAATGCCACCAAACTTCCTTAGTAGTGTTTTTTCTCCATTTCTTCACGAATTCACTCATTTCCTAACTTATTGCCTTATTTACCAGAAAATGCATAAAAACCATCAATTAGTGTTTATTTAGTGATATTTATACTATATATACTACTAAACTAAACATATATATATATGTCTAAATAATCACTTATCTAATACCCCCGAACTTAGGATTTTGCACGTCTTGAGCAAAAGTGCATTTTACTGATTCTCCTAACTACTCCTATTACTCAAGTTCTCATTCATTTTACATTGTTTATGGAGTATCCTTTAATTCGCTAGGTTTTAAATTAATAATCCACTCAAGATCTTTTTTCTTCGTAAAAACTTATAATTTTTCAAAATATATTGCTTTAACAACACATACAACTCACTTTCGAAACTCCAAAGTAGAACATAACCAAAATCATCACTACTCATAAGCTTGTTTCACCATGACACTCAAGTCACAAGTGTACAATCTCATGATTTCTCATTAAGATCAAGAATTCACAAATAAGCATAGATCAAACTAACTTTGGTAGACTATAGCAATTCAAGAGTCTATATGACTTAACATAGTTGTCTATATGACTTAACAAATCTTTTATTAGAATAATCTTATTTTAATTTCTTTTCTTTCTTTATTACTACTTTTCTTTTCTTCTTTTTTTTTTTTTCACATTACATTATTTTCTTTTTTCAAAAACTTAAAAACTTGTGGTACTCTTTACTACTTTTTATAGCACTCTTCCTGTTTCATATCAACTCTAACTTTTCATTTAAAATGCCTATTCTTCCCCTCTTTAAACTAAGTCTTTATTTACACTTATTATGAAATTCCTTATTTTACTCATCCTCCATTAAAGGCATTAACATGCAAATGAACTACTTATTCATTACTTATTACTATATGTTACATAATCTATATTACTAAACATTCAAAATAGTAAGTAAATGAAATAAATAATACATTACCATGCTTTCCTTTTTAACTGCATCAAAAGTGAAATTTAAACAATCATACATGAAGTATTTATCATTATTTCAACCTTTCTTACCACTTCTCATAGTGCAGTGTAGTGTTGATGCATCTAAACTTAAACCCAACCTTGTCCTCAAGGTTTAAAAATAAGCCCAAAATCATGAAAACACTAAAACACACAAACATATATAATAACACGAAATATATATGCATAAACTAAACTAAACATAGAATTCAAATAACTAAATAGCTAACAAAATATCTCAAATTTAAAATAAAATTGTATCAATGTATCTTTCTACTCCTCAAGTCTAAAGAAATCCTAAGACACTGACATCAGGACTTTGCGTCGTCATCATCATTTTCCTCATCAGCTTTAACTTAGGATGGTGTCAATTGATGTTCCACTTTCCTGCTCTGCATCACATCCGGGTCAAATGCATAAGCTGGTGGTATTGAAAAGCCAAAAGACCCATCAGTAGGTCTCATATATCGACTCCTCTAATATCTAACCACGTCCCTTTAATGATCCGAAAACAACATGAATTTCTGCTACCCATTCTGTCTATTTGCTCATATTTCCTCAAGGCTTGGCGATACTAAGCCCCATCTTTTTAGTACTCTCACATCATCTCTGCAATCTACAGCCTCTACTGTCGTACAACCAAGTAGTCTAGTGGTTGTATAGGTGGTTGTGGTGGAGGAGGTGGTGGAAAAATCTCAAGACCATCCAAGTTTTGCTCTTTAATCAGTGGGATGAATTCGTAGCCTTCGGAGAATCCTCGCTAGTTTGGTTTTTTCTCTCCATATCCTTTATCTTCCAATTCCTAGGCTAACTTTATTGTTGTTGCTCTTGCTGCTACCTTATCCTTCTACTCCTTGGCCAACAACTTGGCCTCAAGTCTAGCTCCCTCGGCTCTTTCCCTCTCATCATCGGAATCTTGAAAACTAGGCGGCGATTTCAGTGTGAGCATAAAGCCTCGTCCATGGTTATTTAGGCATTAATATCAAGTTCTACATCTCTAAGCAATTGCACTCCAACTTTCATGCATAACTGAGTGATCAATATTGGAAACAACAAATTTTTGCCTCGCTCATAATAATGGACTCCCTAAGACTGTTGTAGATGATCTCGCCAACATCAATCTCCTCATTCTTCATAATCTCATATAAACAAGTTGCCTTCGGCTAGTTGATCTCTCCTAGCTGAGTGGTGGGGTATATAGAAGAAACAAGGAAATAGTGCCATATTCGGTAAACTTTACTAACACTCATTTTCTTGATTTACTTCAGCATATTCTCAACTCCCATTACCCAGCTGGGTTGTCTTAGGACAACCAATGCTCTCTCTCTATAGCTCTAAAATGATATAGGTTATAAGGTATCCCTTATAGATCATCCAAAAACCTAGGGTCAACTCTAACCATACTCGAATGCTTCAATCCATGGATGCTATTACCTTCATGCTCATTAAAGGGGACGAAAACCCTTCTCACTTTCTTGGCTCATTCTTCCTAATAAACTTCGCATTACCATAGAATTCTTATACATCTTACTCACTCCTCTAATTTCATTATTTCTATAATCTAGAGTACAATTCTCCCAATTTTGTTGCCTAATGAAGTAATTCACTTGTTTGCCATACTTGGACAGAAAATTTATACCTTTCTCACAAATAAACTCTTTATGCTCAATATTCTGATATTTTTCCTTGGCCTCTCTACTAATGAAGTATTTGGACATAAATGGCTTATGTTCCTCTTCATTGGGATCTTGTGAGGTTGATGCCTCAAAACCATTTGTGCTCACTTGACTAAATCACCTCCTTGTTCTCAACATTTTCCGAATTCAAACATCTACACAACAAATGCAACTAGTAATTCAGCTATTGAAATCACCTAAAAATCAAGATTTATATCACACGCATCATTTACATGCCAAATAATGCAAAAAATATAAACTAAGTCTTCATGAGTCTCATTGACGCTCAATATTCACACAACTTGAAAATCCTTATCCAACAATCTCAAATCCACTATTCATAAAATTTAATCAAGATTTCTTAAAATCCAAAGCATAATTAATGAAATTGTGAAATTTACCTTAATTCTGGACTAGTTTCCGATGTAGAACACTCCTCCAAGTTTTTCTCAATCAAATCCCTCTCACTTCACTAACAACTTAGAACCCTAGTGCTCCTTGAAGTCAGATTTTCAAATCGAAGCCCTAGCTTTTCACCTTGTAAAAATTCATAATGCACTTTCTCCTTTCTCTCTCAATCACTCAGAACTCTTTTTCCTCACTCAGAAGTAATCAATCTTGGGCTTTAGAGGGATGTATGCATGGTTGGTTGTAGTTGGGTTTGGATGCAAGCATGAATCACGTAATGAAAATAAGGTTTAAAACCCTCATCATAACACTGGCGGCATACCTTAAAAGGCACAATGCGGTGACTATGTCATGACGGCGTTGACACTCCGGCATGTATTTTTTGTATGCATTTGTGGCACCCTGCTGACACCGTGACACTGCACACGATGCTATGTGTATTACACATGACGTCGACCTCTCTATCTACATTTTTTGGCTATATTTTTCATTTATTTTATATTTGGCAGTTCCCTGAATTTGTGTATTACAACACAAGATGTCATGATTGTGTGAGATCCATGTAAATATAAAAATTCCATAAAAATTTACTCGTGATTTGCACGTGTACCTCACTTTTACTGCTTGAACTTCTTCACTCTTTTACGCTTTTAAACGAGTTTGGCGAGACATTTCCATTCCGATAAATTATCACTCAATAAATGGCCTTACCTATACATTTCGCAAAAATTTGTGAATGTTAAAAAACTATTAAGTGTGAATGGTACTTATTAAACTAATTAACTAAAACTTAAAAACACCTAGGCTCTCTCCCGGTAGCGCTTAGTTTAATATTAGCCTGATGCCTTTTCGCTCGCTTAGTCTAAGTCTAAATCAATATACTCCAATTGTAAATCATAGATAATAATAATGTTCCCATTTTGATGCACTTCTTCTTATCAACAAAGATTATCTTCTCTATATCATCATCCCAATTGATACTTATGGTGATCTTCTTCTTAGTTGTGTACAAGTTTGCATTGGCAGTATTCAAGAATGGCATCCCAAGTATCATAGATTCATCATCATCTATGTTGTGATCCATAACCTAAAAACATGCGATGAATGTGAATATACCCACTTTCACAAGCACATTGAAGACTCTTCTTATAGTCAATATCAATTTTCCATCAACTACTTGCAAATTAGTCATATCAGGAAAATTGATCTTCAAATGGGTGCAAAATGTATCCATTATTGGCATGACATCGATTGCAGCTCCCATATCACATAAGAAATTTCTAAATCGGTGCCCATCAATGCTTATTGGTATGCATATTTCTTCAGGATCTCTCTTTTTGATTAGTTAAAGTCTCGATATGAGCCTGGACTTTGGATCCGACTTCTTTGGAACTACCTTGATGTTATTGCCTTAAGGCGATTCTTTGGAAGGACTTTCATCTTTTTGCTTAGTTGTCCATTATTTCTTCACCTTTTTTATTATTCTTCAAGGCATTAATTCTTTGTTGCTTTAATCATTCGAGTTCATCTTGCCTCTCTTCCATTATGTTCTCATCTATCTCTTCATGCTTCTATTAGCCAAAGTGTTGACTTTTTATGGCTTATACGTCACTTGCTCTTGTCTTGGCTCATTCGTTGTTGTAGTGATCATCAAGTGAATAGCATTAAGGTTATCCTTAGGATTTGTGAATGTCTTACTTGGAAATTGTCCTTCAAGATAATGGCTAACTGAACATTTTGTTTTTCTAAATTCTTGATGGATTGCAATCTCTTATCATCCATAGCCTTCATGGGTTGCTTCATTCCTTCCATCTCTTTCTCGTGCTTCTTATGGCATTCCATATTGCTCATGTCCACGGTGTGTAATAATTTCTCAATTGACTTCAATGAAGTCATCTCCTTGCTACACCCTAGTTTCCCTTGTTAGACTTATTGATCAAAGCCTAGAGACAACTTCAGTGCATTATTAAGATTTTCATAAGTGAAGTTTAGGTTTATTTCGTTGCATCCTTAATAAAACCTTTGAGGAGCCATTCCTCTACCCGAAGATGTTTCTATAGCCTTAGTTGTTCATGAAGTTTACATCTCATATTTCATTCCTTACTACATGTCCATTTGATTAACCACAATGGTTTTGTGATTAATGGGTTGTTGTATCGCCGGTACTTATTCACCTTTTTTTCCTATTTGATTGTTCAGGTTTGATAGTTGTGCCATAATCGCAACTTGCGAATCAACCTCATATATGCCCGATGGTTTCCTCACTATGGGACGAGTACCAGTAATTGAGTTTTGAGAGATAAGATCTGGGAGATCCAATGCTCCATCTTTATACTTGTGTAGTAGAGAACTACCTACTACAGCATTTATTAGTGTTCTCATGTTATGGTTCATCTCATGTAAAAAATCTGTAGTTATGCCCATTTCTCATGTCTATGCCCAAGACATCTCCTCAGCCTTTCCTTGATTCTTTCCCAATCCTCTCTAAGAGACTCGACATCTTCTTATTTGAATTGATTGATTTACAGCTTCCTTTCAATGACCTTCACTTGGGGAAAGAGCATGTCTAGAAATCTTTCATTTATTTCTACCCTTGAAGTCATATTCCCTGCATTCAGTCCTTGGTACTAGGATTTTGCTTTTTCACCTAATAAGAATAAGAAAAGTCTTATCTTTATCACCTCCTTTACAACTCTGGTACTACGTACAGTGTCGCACTTCTCCAAGAAATTCTTTACATGTGCAACTGGATCTTCATTAGCTAGCTTATTGAATAAGCTATTTTGCACCATGTTGATTCTTAGGGCATGTGCCCCAGGCCAATCTAAAAACATTGTTTATCTTATAATCTTAGAGAATAAAATTTAGGTTTTTATTTGTTGTTTTACTTTGAGTGATTGCATGTTTACCTTATAGTAAGATCCATGGGTATTGGTTGAAATATCAGAAATGTCTCAAGTCGGTCATTATACTGGGAACTATAATGAGTTAAGACTAGTGTCACTCTTAATTGATGGTCATGTGATGATCATGCATATAGGGATAGAAATCAAGATCATGGGTACTAGTTAGGGAGAAAGGTATTGGACCGACCAGCTATGAGAAAACCACATAAATTAAGTCATAGCTGTTACTTATGATATGTATATCATTTAGTCCTTCGACTTAAGATTATTATAGACTCTAATATTAAAAGCAAGATAATTTGATACAATCAAACTTGTCTTTAATCGGACGATTATAATGATTATGATTCATTACCATATGAATAATATGTGAAGGTTTCTAATCGAGATAGAATTTGTCCCTTTCATATAGAAAGAGATATCAATGGATCCCTCGATATGATTGACTGATAATGGCCAATTCCATATGAATTGATATGATCAGAGTCAATTGAATGTTTTCAGTTTACCTAAAGATCGAGACTAGTATGATTAAACATTAAGGGTGACTTTTCATGCTTTATGTTTAATCAAAGGATATGATATATGTTATTTATTAGGTTGTATCGATTTTGATATTCATGGTACTTGGGTAGTCATAATGTCTTGCTAGAGATTGCTTATGACTTGTGTACCAAAATAGTTTTGGTTCACTGCCAGTGTCGCATGAACCTATTAGGTCTCATACAAAGAATGCCTATGCACAATTTAAACTGGTTTGGAGTAATGAAATTTATATGATAAAATTCTTGCGGCATGCGCACCAAGTTTTTGGCGTTCTTGCTGGGGATAGGTAGCCGCTTAAACTTGTTTAGTTAGTCTAAAAAGTTATTTAGTTTTATTTTAAGGGAAAGGTGTATGCACTCACTGTGTATGTAGCTACAATTACTCTATTACTAAGGAAATCCTTTTAATTGGTTTTATAATTAACTAAACTAATATATACTAATGAATCAATGCAAATTACTAAACTTCTTATATTAACCTTATCTTAGTTCGCAATTTCACCTAGGTAACGAAATACTATGCTTTTCAACTCACTTTATCATTTTTATTATGTGTGTGTAATGCCTAATTAGAATGGACAGATTTCCTTTAAATCTACTTTAGCCCACTGTCTTAACGAAAAATATTCTAATATGAAAACTAGAACTCCACCAATCGGAGTGAATAGCATAAGCTCCAGATTACTTTAATGTTCCAAGTCTTGAGATTCATAACCAATTAAGTTTACTATCTGTGCATCTCTAATCAACAACTATCGCACTATGTTATGTATTTTACGGTTGTACAATCCATATTCGGCTTAAAAGCTTCAATGGCCACGATAACTTCTAAAACATAATATCAAAAAACCCCATGATCAAGATGTTCGTAGCATTACACTAAGAATCAATATAAATTTTAACAATTGCATTTTTATTCATTACATTCTATTCATGTTTATAGCATAACATTTGTACCATAGGATCCATTGATCCTTAAGATTAATAGACTACACACACTCTATTGAAACAAACATGCGCATAGTGGTATTCATTGAAATTAGAAATATAATGAAATAACTTCAATTAAATTAATAAACACAATACCTGAATCACCACACGTGAGTCATCAATGTCTTCCATGTACAATTCGTATTAATACTCAAGAATAAGTGAACCTATGCTAAAATATGTCAATGTTGGCTAATCTCTTTTATACTATTTGTCACCTTGTTTTCCTATCTATTTATACTTCATAATCACATTTCCAAACAATTAGAAACCTTTCTTTACAATTTAGCACAAAATAAAACTCTATTTTTTATATTTTCCTCTCCTCGGCATTGTCACTTAAGTCCCAGCGTTGTGTGTACATTCCCATGATGTCCGCCACCGTGTCAGTCAATTTGTGTGCATTTCTTCTCTTCAGTAGCCTTGGCACTGTCCCTTAACTCAACAGCACTATCCTTGACCTCCATTGTGCCACCACTACATTGAGCCTCCTTATCACTTTTCTCTCCTTCCTTGCACACCCACCACATGCATTGATGTCCCATGTTGTGCCTTGAAGCCCTACAGTGCCAACCTATATAGCCATGGCGCCAAAACCCCTTAGTGGTGCTTTTGCTCTATTTCTCCTCGAATTCATTCATTTTTTTCCTTTATGCCTTGTTTACCTAAAACTGTATAAACAACATCAATTAGAGCTTATTTAGAGATATTGATACTAAATATACTACTAAACTAACCTTATATATAAGTCTAAATAATCACATATCGGTAGGGCATATATATAAGACTTGTTTAGTAGTATATTTGGTGCAAATATCCCGAAATAAGCTCAAATTGACGGTATTTATGTGTTTTAATGTATATAATGTATAAAGGAGACAAATAAGTGATTTCACAATGAAATAATGATAAAATGCACCAGAGCATGTTTGACACGAGGCTAGTAGGCTTAACGTCGTCGAAAGAGTATATAAAGCATGGACGATGCATGAAGAAGGAAGAAAAGAAAAAAAAGGTGCAGTAGTGTCGATGCAATTGCAACGGTGTGAGTACATAGGGACAATGCCTTGGTGGACTAAGTAGGGTGTCGAGCATACGGAATGTGCAAAATGCACATAAAATGGCGGAAGTTGTGTTGACATCATGGCCATACAAAGACAATGCTGGATCACTAATGGACAACGCCGAGACTTAGAAAATAGAAGGTCCAGAGTTCTACTTCGTTCGAGATTTTCTATTAAGGTTTCTAATTGTATTCTAAATTATATTAGGGATATAAATAGGTATTAGAATGTAATAAACTCTCCAATTTATCAAATATCATTAAGAGAAACCAATTAACATAGTTTAATATAGTTTACTTTGTTCTAGAGTATTAAGAAGAGTTTGGAGGAAAGATATTGAAGACTCCACGTGTGGTTATTTGATATTGTTTTCTTGATTCAATTGAAGTAATTCAATTCAATATTTCGTTGAAATGAATATCATCATGTGCATGTTTATTTCAATAATGATTTGAGTAGTTCATTAATCTTAGGGATCAATGGATCATATGGTGTGAATGTGTTGGGTTTCACAATCAAACATAGCGAAAGTTTTCGAAACCTTTTCGAGTTTTTTTGAACCAAGATCCTATCGATTCCATTAAATTGAAGTACGAATAGAGAAAACCCATACCTCAAGAAGAACAACTCCATGTTTGTCTTGTTTGTTGTTGATTGATTCCATCAAGACGGTGCCAGAGATGAACGTCCTCTATTTGAAATCCATACACAAACTGACGATCACGATCTGGAGTGCTAGCACCAAAATTCTAGGGCAAGAATTCTCATAAAAAACCCTCTAGGAAAATCTCTTTTCTACAATGAATGTTTTATTTACAATACAATAGGTTGAGTTGTAAGAAAACTCTATCTCCTAGTCACGCTCCAAATGGAGTCTTAGATAAAGTCAAACTCTAAAAAGAACAAAGTCATAGATTATCTACAATTACTAATCCAATAAGAGTTGTAATTTATCTAAAACTCGAATTAGAATTCAAGTTATACTATAATTCCAATTATAGTCCTATTCAAAATAGGTATTACTAAGAGATAAAATTTCTAGTCACACTATAAATATAGGAGAATCTTGAATCCTAGTCAAATTATGACACTTAGGGTGTGTTTGATAGCAAAGAAAATGGAAAAAATCGTAGAAAATTGTCTACTTTTTTTGTGTAACTATTTTTTCAATTGTTTGATAGCTTTGTAACTGCACTGAGAAAAAAACCACATTCCTCTATTTTCCTCATTTATTTTCTCATCTTTTGGTGTGGAAAATTGAAAATCTCTCCATCTCTCTCACGAACTGATCATTTCTTCCACCCAAACAAACTTGGCATCTGCTACTCTTTCGCGGATATACATACTTTCTTTCTCTCTTCATCTCCGGCTTCGTCACCAAAATCATCGTTGAGCCGCCCGACATCGATAATGATTTAGATGCGCAAACAGATTGAACCATAAAAGAAAATTCTTTCTCGTGCAATCAAACAACTATTAGAAAACTTTTCTTTATAAAATTCTCTCAAGAAGATTTGCAAAAAAAAAAGTTTTTTTCTCATTGAAGATTTTTTTTTTTTGCTATCTAACACACCCTTTAATGAGAATGTTCAAAATTAACTTTATCAATTAAAATTCATCAACCCAAATAGAATTAAATCGTGCAAATATGTTCTTTCTGTGTGACCTAATAGGTTCATACAATGTTGGTAGTCAACCAAAATCATTTTGGCACATAAATCATAAGCGGCCTTTAGCATGAAATTATGACTACCCAAGTTGGAAGAAGATCAATAAATTGATACAACCTAATAAAAAGTGTATATCATATCCCTTTATCATGCGATATTTTTTGATTGAACATAAGACATGGAATGTCACCTTTATAGTTCAATCTACTAGTCTCGATCTCCGAGTAGACTGAAATTGTCAATTGACATTAGTCTAATCAATTCATTAGACTTGGCCATTTATCAATATAATATGTCAAGGGGCCCAGTAGATATCTCTCTTTAAAAGAGAGGGACGAATCCCATCTTGATCACACAACTTCCACAAATTAGTAAGACAATGACCGATCACAACTTTTATAATCATCTGGTTAAATATGATATTTAATTATGTCAAATCGTTATGCTTCTAATGTTAGAGTCTCTGGTGATCTCAAGTTAAATGATTAAATGATATAACTATCATGATAATCACTTATGACACTGACCATGTAGTGTTCTCACAGTGAGTCGGTCCAGCATTTATTTCCGATAGATACTCATGATCTTGATCTGTATCCGTATACGCATAATCATCATATGACTATCAATGAAGACTCATAATAGTCTTAGTTTGTTATTGTTCCCATAATCATAAATGACTAGGGCCGTTTAGAATAATAAAGTAATTATGCATGGATCTTATTATAAAAGAAACATGCATCTACTTATAATAATAAAATAATGTTTACAGAATTGGCCTAGGGAAAATACATCAACATCTCCCACTTGTACTAGGTCCAATCCTACATGTATCCAGTACTATGTGACCTTAATGTGTTCTTAGTGAAAGAAGTTCATTTATATATCTGCTACATTGCTTCATGTTGATGTTCTATAAATCTTTATGTTCTTCCTCTAATAAGACAAAAATGCTCAAGCGATTGTTTAGATCTATAGTGTGATTTAGGTTCCATAACCTAAACTTTTCCATTGATTTTATAATAAAAGCCAACGTTGTTTCCAACACTTGGAATCACTCCTTATTCAATTAGGATCTTTATGATCTAAACATTTTCTTTCGCTGCATCAAATGCCGCTAATAAAACATGGTTTATGTTGTAGAAATTCTTAGAGTAAATTTAAAACGTTTCCAACTCACTTCATCTTCCTAAGAAGTTAACACATATCTATATTGCTATCATTAATCATTTATATTAGGATGGAGTTTTGCATTTTATAACCATTTACAAGACTCATATCTTTCAAACATCTGCAAATTCAACAAAATTTCTTAAATGCTTCTAAAGTACTTAAAAATGTTATCTATAAATATCAACCGACCTTCATTGTAATCTTTATGTATATTTTGCTCAAAGCATATAACATATCAGGTTGAATGCAAAGTATGATATATGTGATAATTCTCATAGCTAATGTGTACGAAATTATATTCACATTGTCATGCTCGTCATTTGCCAATGACTTTGAGTCTTGCAGAGACTTATGTTATAAGACATAAGTACAAATTATTTTCTGAATCTCAAACACCAAAACCTTTTTTGTTATTTGTCTATATAAGCACTCTAATTTAGACTAATTAGCCTCTTATATTTATCTCTATAGATCTATATCATAAGGATATAGGCCTAATTGTCTAAGAACTTCATTGAGAAACTTTTCCTTAACCAAGACTGGGTCATCATTTCTAATGAACACTATATCATCAACATACAGGTTCAAATAATTGTGCTCCTACTAACCTTTGCATATTCATAAGGTTTATCTTTGATTCAATGAACATAATTCATTTATTATTTCATCTAAACAAAGACTACATCTTTGATAAGCTTAATATAATCTACAAATGGTTTTCTTAAGCTTGTATACCTTTCTAAAATTCTTAAGATAATCAAAACCCTTAAGTTGTGTCTTACGCATCTTGAAGAAGCACAAAGAAATGTTGTTTTCACACTAATTTGGAAAATCTTATAGTCAAACTATGAATTAGTGACAATCAAAATTCTAGAACTTAGGCTTAGCTACTGGTAAAATTCTTATCATAATCAACACCTTGATTTAGATTGAGATTTTTCAATAAGTGATGCTTTTAAGTGTGCACCTTTTTTTTTCATATCATTCTAAATCACTTGCATACAATGGTTATACCACTTACAAGTAAATAAATCAAGTTCCAAACTAGAATAACATATACGAATTAAAATTCAGAGTTCATTAACGCTTAGTCTCTTCATCCAATCTAGGCGAGACATGTCTCTTGATAAGTAGTGATTCATTTTAATCCAGTATAAAAAACATATCACAACTATCAATAATAATAAACTCAAGATTTCTCTGGCCAATTTCTTATTATTCTACATTCGTAAGAGATATATGTTACTTGTGTATACTCAGCTAGTTTAAAACTTTGTTGAGCCTCCTAAAGTGGTTCAATTCTCATTTGTAGCTTTCAAACATTTTAAGATTTATTTTATTCTAATAGTGTATTTGAAATAAACTTTTTTATTTAGAAAGACATCATTTTGAGAAACGATAAATTTGTTCTCAAATGTATAAAATAGTATCATAATGTTCAACCGCAATTTTGATTACAAACTCAAACTTTATGTGAGTTAGCATCTTATGCAAGTCTCTTCGCCTCAAATCTCGAGAAAAGACAAACTATGTCTTTTATTCCATATTGTATGTGGAGTTTTATCAACCACTTTAAAGAAAACAAGGTTTAGTGCGAAGTGTAGTGCTTTCTAAATATAGCCTTAATAGGAGATCATAGGAAGGTCTGTGTGACTTATCATAAATCGAGTTATATCCTATATAGTTTAAACTCTTGGCTCAAATATTATCTCCTCTTAAAATAACATTTCTCAAGGGAAATTCCTAGTGGAGTTGGTTGTAGGATAATTCCACAATTTCGAAAATTGTCATTTAAACTCTTGGCTCAAATATTATCTACCTTGATCTCATCAAAGTATATTAATAGTTTTCCAAGTGATTTTTTAAATACTCATTTTGAAATGTTCACAACAAATTAAAATTATGTCTTTCTGATCAGATTTGCAATTCATTATAAAATGAACAATTCCATTCTTTGAATAACTAAATCCATTCTTTTAGGCTTATCTATAGAATTGGGAAAAGTCTAGTTCACAACTAAGGTTTATGTGTCCGATGTAAACACAATTGGTGGCTTTTACTTTCTCTTTATTTTTCTTTATTAAGTTCCTTCAAATTAGGGAAATTACTCTTATAAATTATTTTATCTTTCTCAAGGATTGATCGCAGTTAATTTGGATTAGCATTACAAGGATTCTAAGATCTACACCTGGAAGGTTATATAGAACTACTTATTAATGAGTAATTAAACTCCTATTAAATCAATAACCCTCGCGAATATTAATTTAGTGGTATAAGATCCATATATCACTAAATTTTGAGACAGCTAGGGCATGACACTCAAAATCAAGTTATTTAGGTAGGTAACAATTACCAATGGCATCAAATGCTACTCTTAGGTTCTTTGTGGGACCTAGAAATCATATGTGACAACATGTTATGTCTCATCTATTCCTAAAGCCCAAAACCATTTTGATAGCTTTATTAAGTAAAACTAATTTAAAACGTCAAGGTAATTGTTACCATGCTTGCCTCACCAAGATAACACAACACACTGCGCAGAGGCAGACCCATATTGAGGTAATTGAGGCCTTGACAAGTGTTTTAAAATCGAGTTGCATTAACTTAAGATTTTGAAGAAGGATTTTAATAAATTTTATAATCATTTTTGGTATTTTATAATTATTAATTCCTGCATCTATTTTATTATGGAATATCATATATACCAAAATGCAGAGAATAAAGGTCATAATTAAAATAGTAAACAATTTTACGTTCAGGTAAAACATCATAAAACAAATTAGAAAATTAAACCCCTAATTGACAATAGAAAACTTTTATGCACCATAATTTAAAAAAATGGTGGTCCGGCTAACCAATTAGTGTACACAGTTAATGGTGCATCTTTTTATTTTATGGAGACAATATTAATTTCGAAATAAAAATTCACCTTAAAATAATACATTTGGGATTGACCAATTTAACCTCATTTAATATGAAATTAATTAAATCAAAACTATCTTAATTTAGTTTTCAATACCTAACTTGTCTCGCGGTAACCATGTGTAAGTTATTATGTGATCGCAAAGACTTAACTTAATCACAATTTTGCATGGGACAATAAGAATATACACCAATTTGTATTCTAGTCGGATAAATATCCTAAGCAAAACCATTTATTTAGGAGAAACTTGAATCCAATCAATCACGAATCAATAAAAGGATCACATTGTTCCTTTAGATGTCGCACATGTAAACAACAAGTTCGTTATATTATTGGTGACTCCTATCTACACCATGGATGCACACCTAATTAGACCTCAATTAAAAAGTGTAATGTGTCTACTCTCCTGATTCCACTCCAATTGAGACTCATGATGGCAAGGAAAGTTGTGACGTGATGACAAGCCATAACAAGATTGGTTTCATAACAAGAAATTTATGAGATTCATTGTAATCAGGCGATTCAGTAATTCGTGTTGATTTTCGTCCTTCAAATCAAAATGTGGGAGTCAATACATGCACTGTCTTAGGGTTTCATGATCACTCAACACAAATAGTGAAGAATTTAAAAAAGATGATTCGCAAAAGCGTACGTGTACAAAGAAAATTATTTTAAAGTATATCATATATACTTATATTCGGATGATAACAATTACCATGAAATCAATATGTATATCAAACACACCTCAACTTAATGCATGCTTTCAATTAAATATTGGATATATCAAAAGAAAGATGCAGTAAATTTGATGGAATCAACCTAATGGCTTTGATACCACTGTTGGATTTCGGGGATCAGGCGCAGGGAAAGTTTTCGAAACCTTTTCGAATATCCCTGAATCAAGATTGTATCGATTCCATTAAATTGATATGCCAATAGAGAAAAATTATACCTTACCAAGAACATATATGCATTATTTGGTGTTAATCTATTCCTTAAGATGCTGCCAGAGACAAACATCCTCTATCAGAAACTCACACACGAATAGACAATCACGATCCAGAGTGCTAGCATTAAAGTAATAGGCAAAAATTATCATAAAAAACTATCTAGAAAAATCTATCTACTACAATTGTGACCCTAATGTCTTATTTGTAGTACAATAGGTCAAGTTGTAAAAGAACTCTATCTCCTAGTCACACTCGAAAGAGAGTCTTAGATAAAGTCCAACTCTAAAAAGGATAGAGTCATAGATAATTTATAATTACTAATCCAACAAGAGTTGTAATTTATCTAATACTCAAATAAGAATCAAAGTCATATTATAATTCCTATTAGAGTCCTCTCAAAATAGGATTTACTAAGAAACAAAATTTTTAGTCACACTAGAAATGTAGGAGAATTTTGAGTCCTAGTCAAACTAGGACACTTAATGAGAATCTTCAAAATGAATTTTATCAAATAAAATTCATCAACCCAGACAAGAGTAAATCGCACAAATATGTTCTTTATGTGCGACCCAATAGGATCATACAGAGTTGGCAGTGAACTAAAATCCTTTTAGCACACAAATTGTAAGCGACCTTTAGCAAGACATTATGACTATTCAAGTTGCACGAAGATCAATAAATCGATAGAACCAAATAGAAAATGTATATCTTATCTATTTTTCACGCAATATCTTTTGATTGAATATAAGACATGGAATGTCACCCTTATAGTTCAATCCACTAGTCTCTATCTTCGAGTAGACTAAAATTGTCAAGTAACATTGATTCAATCAATTCACTAGACATGGCTATTTATCAGTCTAACATATCAAGTGGCTTAATCGATATCTCTATAAAAAAAAGATGGACAAAACCCATCTTGATCACACAACTTCCAAAAATTTGTCGAACAATTATCAATCATAAATTTTATAATCATCCGATTAAAAATGAAGTTTAACTGTGTTAAATCATTATTCTCCTAATGTTAGAAACTTTGGTGATCTTAAGTCAAAGGACTAAATTATATAACTATTATTATAATTACTTATAAAATTGACCATGTAATGTTCTCATAGAGCGATCTAGTATTTGTTCCCAATAGATACCCATCATCTTGATATGTATCCATATATGCGTAATCATCACATGACTATCAATTAAGACTCATACTAGTCGTAATTTATTATTGTTCCCATAATAATAAATGACTAGGGATGTTTAGAATAATACAATTATTATCCATGGATACTATTATAAAAGAAATATGCTTCTACTTATAATAGTTAAACAATGTTTACAGAATTGGCAAAGGGCACATACCCTAACAGAATGGTATAATAAAGTAGTTATGAATGGACTAAAGTTAAAAAGTACAATGGTTAGAATTTGAGTTTATTCTGAATGTAATGCTACAAACATCTTGATCATGTGTTTGTTGATTAGTGGTTTTAGTAGTTGCCATGACCATTAGACCTTTTAAGCCAAATATGGATGATACATCCGTAAAATATATAACATCGGTAAATAGTAATTGATTAGGGAGGCGCAGATAATAAATTTAAGTGGTTATGAGTCTAAAAATTTAGAACTTAGAGCTATGTGGAACTTACGTTATTCACACCAGTAAGTGGATTTATAGTTTGCACATTAGAATTTTGTTCATCGTGATAGTGGGTTGAAATGGATTTAAAGGAAATTTGTCTATTCAAATTAAGTATTGCACACACATAATGAAAATGAATGAAGTGAGTTGAAAAACATAGTAATTCATTACCCAGGTGAAGTTGTGAACTAAAATCTTCTTAATCTAAGAGTACAAGTATTTACATTGCTTTGTTAGAATAGAATACTTTAGATAAAAACTAATAAAAAAAAAGGATTTTCTTAACAATAGACTAAATCTGACTAAGTGAGTCGTGTGAAATACACCTTTCTCTGAGGATGATATTTGTAATCAACATTAGTTGATCATATTATTACTACAATCGAGTCATCATACTTGTAGTCACGATCATGTTTTTGACTTCCTTGTCGGGGATAGGTAGTTACGCATTAGTTTAGTTTAGTTTAAAAAATTGTTAACTTTTATTTTAAGTAATTTATTTTCAATTATAAAAAAGGATTGGGTTTCAAGTTTGATGAACTACACTTGATAATTTTGTATTTTCTTTTCAGGGAGAATTAGTGCATGCGTAGTAAAATAGAGAAGGACTTAGTGCCTCATGATCCTAAGATTGATAAAACCAACAAGGAAAAGAAAAAGAAAGGAATCAAGATGGTGAAGGCTCAAGCACAAAACCAACAACAAGGCCGAGGGAATAACCAACCTGAAGGTGATCTAGTTGTGCAAGATTGAGTGCGAGGATAGAGATGTCTTTGTAACTACTTCAAGCAAGAAGTTTAAGAAACTCACAATAGAGTGATAAGGCTTCCAACCAACTCCACCGAGTTTGAACAGAGACCGTTTATAATCAACATGATGCATAATAGCCTGTTCAATAAGCTAGTGAATGAAGATCCAGTTGTACATGTGAAGATTTTTATGAAGAAGTGCGACAAAGTGCACATTATCGAAGTTACAAAGGAGGTTATCAAGATGAGACTTTTCTTTTTCTAATTGGGTGAGAAATCCGAATCCTGGTTCCAAGGACTAAACGCAGGGATTATGACTTCATAGGCGAAAATCAATTAAAGATCTCTGGGCAAGTTGTTTCCCCAAGTGAAGGTCAGTGAAAGGGAGTTGAAAATCAATCAATTCAAGCAGGAGGATGTTGAGTCTCTAGTTGAAGCTTACGAGAAATTCGAGGATGAAGATGGAGCAATATATCTTCTGGAGCAAGTGCTTCTCTACTAACCAAGGATGAGGATGGACCAATATATCTTCTGGATCTTATGTCCCAGAACCCTACAACCAGTACTCGTACCATTGTGAAAAAACCACCATACATATATGAGATTGATTCATGGGCTATGATTATGGCACGATTATCCAACCTAAGTAGTCAAATGGCAAAGATTAAAATTGGACAACAAATTCTATATATGCAAGCTATATAGCAACCGGTTGATCACTAAGCCATGGTGGTTAATCCAATGGACATGCAGCAAGGAATGGAGATTGAAGAGGTCAACTTCATGAACAACCAAAGTTATTGAAACAACTTCAAACTAAGAGGAATGGCTCCTAAGAGGTTTTATCAAGGATACAACAACCCAAATTCTCATATGGAATTCCTGATAATGCACTGTAGTTACCTCCAGGCCTTGATCAACAAGTCTAACATGAGAAGCTAGGCTAGAGCAAATAAATGACTTCATTGAAGTCAATTGAGAAATTCTTGCTTGCCATCGACATGAATAATAAGGAACGCCATGAGAAACATGGGAAAGATTGAAAATATGAAATAGGCTATGAAGAGAATAGACGATGAGAGATCACAATCCATCAAGAACTTAGAGAGACAGATTGGTCAGCTAGACATTAGTTTGAATTCAAGGAAGGAAGGGCAATTTTAGAGTAACACTGTCACAAATCCCAAGGAGAATGTTAGTTCTATTCACATTATAAGCACTACGACAATGAATGGGCAAATGTAAGAGCAAGTGATGTACAGGCCAAAAAGAATCAACACTTTAGCTATATAAAAACGTGAAGAGATACATGAGAAAGGAACGAAAGTGTAGCAAGATGAACTCGAAAGATTCAAGCAACAAAGGATTAATGCATTAAAGAATAAAAAGAAGGGGAAGAAATAATGGACGGTTATATGAGGAACCTTCTAAAGAAGCACTGAAAAGAAATAGTATCGAGGTTGTTCCGAAGAAGCCAAAACGAAAATTCAATTTCATTTCGGGACTTTAACCAATCAAAAGTAGAGATCCTTAATATATATATATGCATACCATTGAGCATTGATAGGCACCAGTTTTGAAACATCTTGTGTGACACGGGAGCCTCAGTCAATGTAATGCTTATAAAGGACATGTTACAAGTAGATTTGAAGATCAATTATCTTTATACAATGAATTTTCAACTAGTTGATGGTAACTTGGTACTAACTACAGGGAAAGTCTTGAATGTGCATGTGAAAGTTTATAGACTCACATTCATCATAGATTTTGAGATTATGGATCATAATATAGATGCTGATGTATCTATGATACTTAGGAAACCATTTTTGAAAACTGCCAATTAGGTCTTGCACACGAGGAAGAAAATAATCACAATAAGTATCGAGGAAGATGATGATGCCGAGAAGATTGTCTTTGTTGAAGGGCATGAAGTTCATTCGAATAGAGAGATATCATCATCTTAGACCTACAAATGGAGTATCTCGATTATAATAGGACTAAACGAGCCAAAAATGCATCAGGCTAATAACGTTAAACTAAGAGCTACTAGAAAATAGCCTAGGGATTTTTAATTTCAATTATTTGTTTAGCTTAGTTAGAATAATCCAAACATTTTATTAATTTTCTAGTTTTTAAAAGTTTTATGCTAATTATGCAGGAAAGGCCATTTGTTGGGTGACATTTCATCGGAATGGAAAAGTCTTGAGTAACTCAGTAAATAGCGTAAAAGAGCAAAAGAATTAAAGTAGCATAGGTCAATTACATGGACAAATCACAAGTAAGTTTTTATGAAATTTTTATATATTCCGGGTATTTCACTTTCTTATGACGCCTTGTGTAGTAATGCACAGAGCCGAGATAGCGCCAATAGGGTGTTAATAAAACATTTGCAAAATTATGGAAAGAGACTGGTTAACATCATGCGTGTACACGCATGCCGTGGGTGCAAAAGGACGGCTTCGACATCGAGATAGAGGTTTTATAGCCCTTTCAATCTGTATTTTTCACACTTGAGACATATTCCATACAATACCAACCAAGCAAACACTCCTCTAGAACCTAATATTGAGCAATATTAAGAGAGAAAACAATGTTCGTAGTGATCAAAAGTGAAAAGAGAGAGTGCATTGTTGATATGCATAAGGAGGAGTGCTAGGGCATTGATTTTGAGAAAAGATTCAAGTGAGCACTAAGTTTTTAGTTTGTAAGCAAATTGAGATGGCTTTGATTGGTAGAGGCTTAGATAATCAATCTACACTGAAAAGTAGTCCAACATTGAGGTGATTTGAAGATCCATGTTGTGAGTTGGTGTGTTGTGGGAATTATTAAGAAAATGGCAAGAACAAGGAGGCAAGCAAGTCAAATTAGTGAAGTTAGAGCAAATGATTATGAGGCATCATCCTCAAGAGATCCAAATGAGAATGAACTGAGACCTTTTAAGTCTAAGTAATATATTAGTAGAGAGGGCAAAGAGAGATATGAAGTCATTGAACATAGGGAGTTCATTTGCGAGATAGGTATAAACCTACCAATTAAGTATGACACGCAAGTAAACGATTTCATTAGGTAACAAGGTTAGGAGCAATTCACTCAAGACTATAGAGAGAACAAGGTAAATGGAGTGAGTGAAATTATTTATGATTTTTATACCAATGCAAAGTTTACTAAGAAAGGCGGCCCAATCAAGGTGAGAGGGTATCGGTCCCCTTTAATTAGCAATATATAAATGGCATCTATGGGTTAGAGCATTTGTGCATGGTTGGAGAATCACATACCTTTTGTGATGGCCCCAGACACCACAAACTGAGCTAGACCTGGCACTGGACCTACAAGGACTTCCGATCAACTTCCATCGAGTCAATGCATGCTTAATAAACATATATTTCAAATCATTCATCCATTATTTTCTTATTAAGTTTTTTTAATTAGTCTAACAAGTCTTGATAGTCATTATGCAGCGAAAAGTAATTTAAAGCAACAAAAAAATTAACCGAGTTTGAGACAAGTCCTAGGTGTGGAAATCTTGCAAACGGTGTGATATCATGCATATAACTAGTGATAAAGAGTACAATATGCATATACATGTATCATCAAGTGTATCTCACATCCCTAAGTATCCAAAAACATCAAAACATCATGAATGCATAGTCATAAATATAACGAAATGATAAAAGAACCTACGAAATTAGAGTAATTCAACTGACTCTGAGGGTAGCTCAGAAGAAATCACCAAATACATTGTCCTTCCCCTTACTGCTTGAGGGACTTGCAATTTTCACCAATAATGGAGACAATTCCAGTGAGTAAAGCCAAAAGAGATTCAACAATAATTCTAAGTAATAAAATATGATAGTCTCTAAATTATATGGGTACTTAAAGAAATTTATAAATAAAATGGCAAAGTGCATGATAAACGGACTAATCAAGTAAGGAGTGAAAAATCAAGTACAAGGAAGCAAGAGATGGGCGAATAGATAATTCAGTTCAAATTATTTTATACCATAACATAGCTTGAAGTCGACATAGCGAGCCTAAGACCACTTCCAACTACCCCAACATGAATTTCTAAGCACTACAGATTCATCGAATCACTTCCAACAGCCCTTTAACTATCAAGGTAAGCCACATTGACCCCGGATGCTTTGTCCCTTGAATAGTCCTTAACGAGAAGCCACAGTGACTCAGGATTCTTAACCCACGAGATGACACAACTAGTGGATTATCTAGACTCTATGCCACTTGAAACAAGAATGGAATACAAGTATGACATGCTTTTCAAGAGATTAACAATAAGAAGTTGTAAAGGAATCATGCATATTGACGCTCTTACTGGTTTACTTACAATAAAATACAATAATATCTTAGATAAATATGGCTTCCACACGTTCATACTACACTCCTGATACCCAACAATGACGCTCTAGAACCTATTAGAGTTGATTTGGTATGTGTTAAAGCTTATTTAAGTTTGATTATCTCAATTCCTTGTACAACGGTCCACTATTTGTCTCAATGTCTTTTCTATTTAACTTATGCCAAATCACAATTTCAATGTGTCATAAACAAGTTTATGCTATATCCTCAGGGTCCTTAGTCACTTATTCTTACCTTATACAAAGTCTTGATGTAAAGGAATAACCCTAAAGGTCTCTTTTAATCAATTTAAATACCCTTTTGACCTTTAACTCGACCAAAATGTCCAGACTTGATGTTACTAGGTTGTAAATATTCTCCTTATTGCCTTTAAGTTTTATTGAATCATCAAAGTCTATTGGCAATCATTTCAAGTTGGTTTAATGCATTGGTTTGCAAAACAATCCCTTAGGGACCTTAAAATAATTTTCGAGAACTTGGTTTAAATGCAACTTGAAATGCAGCTAAAACACTCATAGAAATTTCCAAGATTCTTGGTGTTGGTTCATTGAAGTCTATTATCTTTAAACCAAGGCTTTTCAAAGATAAAATCTCATCAATATGATCAAAAATAAAATTTGAGACTCATAGTAAAACTTTAAGTCCTTATTTGTAATTATCAATCTCTTATTCGAAGCATGACTTGAAACCTGAGTTAGACACACCGTAAAGTCATGAGACTTAATATAAACCTTAACTATAATATAACAACTCATCCTAAGAACTTTGGTTCAATTCCAACTTTATTTGATGCCTGGAGCACCTTAAGTCAAAAATTAGCTCATTAAGTAACTAAGTTTTGCCTACTTCAAAACTCATTTGGAAAATCATTCAAAACATCTCAGAATTACTTGAAACATTTGTGGAACTTAATTTATAGTATTTAAAACTATTATGAAGATTTTATTTATTTTTGGACTAATGGAGACCTTTGAAAGAGGTCCTGACATCAAAGCACTTGCAAAAGGGATATCTCAAAGGATTAGCACCGCTTTTCAGCCCATTTTTGATAAAGAAGATAAATAAATTTTTAACAAATAATGATTTGAGATTATGGTTCTATGTATTAGCTTCTCGAAATGGTAAAGTACGCTCAAATCGGATTAAAATTGAGAAAGTTATGCTTAAAGTGCCAAAACAACCCAATTTGAGAAATTTTTTGACCAGTGGTGTTAGAATATTCATAACTCTCAAACCACACATTTAAAAAATTTGATTTTTTTAAGAAGCTTGTTCAAACATCCAAGAATATCACATAACAAAATCAGCCAATTCAGAGAGGAAATGAGGAACTTATGATGTATACTATTTCAACCATAATTTTAGCATAATTAAAGACATAAAATCATCCAATCAACTCATTTAATTTTAATAGCATCCATGAGAGCAATTCCATCTATTTTTCTACTACACTTGGGTCCTAATGATCCATTTAAATCAATGAAATAATCCAAAGAATTAGAACCCATAAATTTTTTATACTTTCAACCAATTCATATTATCAAACCAGAACACAATTCATTTAATTGAAACAAAACATACCAATATGTTATGGCAACACATAGCCGATTTTTCCTCATGAAAACTTAGTCTCGAGGAGTATAAATGAATCCAAATAAGTGAGGGATTTAATAATCTACCTCTACTCTTGCAACTAAGAGCACGTTTCATCATCAACCAAATCATGACTCAATTTTTTCCAACACTAACACCATATTAAAATACATTTAAAGACATCAAAACTCATGCATCTAACAATCGTATAAATAGAAATTTCATTCGCAATTAGAATCAACTCAAAAACCCCAATTTTTAACTCAAATTTATGCATTCGAATTAAAATTCAGCAACCTTGATTAGCTTTATTTTAAAAAGCATTTGAACTTAAAATGTCAGGTTTAAAATCATCATAGGATTGACGCGTTCAATTCTATTTCACTATTTCAGCCCCAAATACCCCAAACATGCATTCAATTGAGCAAAAGAGTGGAGAAGTTCATACTTAGGGTTGTTTCTTTTAATCGGTTTGGGACCCCAACTTGTGTTGGCTTAATATTTCAACTTAGACCCAATTTTTTTGATTTCTAGCAAATAATTTCCTTTTTCTCTCCCAAAGTAGTGTTTTGAACACTGCACCCATGACTACTCTAAAAGATTCAGTAAACACAGGGGTGTAAATGACAGCAAGTCGAACACCGCACCCGTGAGTACCTTCTTAACACACTTAGATCCTGAGACACTCACATAAGGAGAATGGAAATTCAAACGGGGTTTAATTCAAGAATTTATCATAAGGAAAAGGTAATGAAATCAAACAGAGCATCCTACTAGTTTTCTTGCAAAGAAATGAGTCAAATAAGTGAAATAAATTACTATGGAGGCCCTTGTTGGTTTACTTACTAGAATTGTTGCTTTCTTGGCAACAATTGTAAGTCCGTCATTTAGCAAGAGGAAGGAGCCAACGCTTAATGACTACCTTTGAGCTACCCTTCGAGCAGGCTTCTTCTCTTGTCACTAAGTAGGTTTTGTTTTGTTGGATGTATTTACTACTATCATAATTTTGTAAAACTGGGTTTATTTTAAGATTTAAAGAGATATACTGGATTCATGTATATGATTTTTTTTGTGATATGATATACATGAGATCACTTTTGCAAGATTTCCGTATTTAGGCTCTTCTCGACTTTAACTTAATTACTTAGTTGTTTTACTTTAATGATAATTGCTTTAGCGGCATACAAATGATAACTCTAGTAAGCGATCGGATAATACTAAACAAAAAAAGGCTTACTAGGTGTGCATTAACCTTGTAGGGGTTGACTAGGGGTCTCGTAGGTCTAGACCGGGCGAGGCCCAACTTATGGGAACTGTAGTTGTCATACTCTCTTAGACGATTCGTATAAGAGACCCAATAACCTATACCATTTAGAGTTATTGAGAGAGCATTGGTTTTCCAAGAATAACCAAGATGGGTAATGAGAAGAGAATGTGCCGAAGCACATTAAGAATGGAGCGTGAAGAAAGTCTTTAAAATATGCTAAGATTTTCTAGTTGCTTCAATATACCCTACCACTTAGCATGGTGACATCAATAAGCCCAATGAGGTTTGTTTGAATGAGATTATTAAGAATGGGAGGATCAATATGGGTGAGATCATCTATAAGAATTTGACGGAGTCTATTATGACTGTGAGAGACAACAAATTGTTTCCAATCCTAATCACCCAAATGTGCTTGAAGGTCAAAGTGCAATTGATTCAGGACAAAGAATTTGATATTGAGGCCTAAGCGACAATAGATGAAGAGTTTATGCTGACCTTGAAATCATCGAATGGTTAACAAGACTCTAAGAATGATTGAGAAAGCCGAGGGGAACAGACTTGGGGTCGAGTTATTGCCCAAGGAGTAAGAGGATCACATAATAGCAGCATCAGTGGAGTTAGCCCAAGAATTGCGAAATGAAGGATATGAAAAGGATTAGGATCGCTGATAGGGATTTGCTGAGAGCTATGAGTTTATAGACACTGATAGGGAAGCAGGACTTGGATGGTCCTAAGGTTTATCCACCACCTCCACCACTACATGCACAAGTTCCACCACCTGAGGACTTGACTCCACAGCAGCAGAGGATGTGGTTTGCTGATATGATGAGATAATACATAGAGGACATGGCTCAGTATCGTGAAGCCTTGGTGACATATGAGCAAGACCGATTGAATGGGCAACATAATTTCATGTTAATTGCATATCAACATAGCGATATAGCTAGATATTATATGAGCATATAGATATGGTGGGTTTTTGGGGTTCATATGCAGCGAGAAATTCAAAACAAATTTTGAAAAACCCTAACAGGATCGAAAATAAGTTCCATTAAACTAAATCTACGAAAGTAAATTATACCTTATTCCGTGTTTTCCTTTTCTAATTATTTGATTTCCATGACGTTCAAGTGCGCATCCTCTATCAAAACTCCACACACTAACGGTAACCACAATTTGGAGTGCTAGCCCCAAGAGAAATTGAAAACAATTTTTCTCTATCTCCCTAAATCCAAAGAACTCGAAAATTGTAAAATGAAAATCTTATTTCATTTTTAGGGTTTCACCATTTATTTATATGTGTGGATAAGCCCTCGCTTAAAATCCTATTCGTAATACAACTATTGTATTTAGGCAGTTTAAGAAAATTACATATACACCCTTCTTAATAAGTTATCATATAATAAATTGCAAGGGCTTTTATGTCATGAATCCTATCGTATAACATTCATTACTCTGGACCAATTGAAATTGTGCAAAGCCATTCTTTGTGTGCAACCCAATAGGTTCATTCGATGTTGGTAGTGAACCAAAAAACCATTTTGATACACAATTCATAAGTAGTCTCTAGCAAGGCATTATGACTACCCAAGTGCATAAATATCAACATCGATACAACCTATTCAATAACATATATCATATCACTTTGTAGTGCGATATCCTTTGATTAAACATAAGGTATGGAAAGTCACCCTTAATGTTCAATCGTACTAGTCTCGATCTTTATGTAAACTGAAAAACATCCAAGTAAAACTGATCATATCAATTCACATAGACTTGGCCATTATCAGTTTATCTTATCGAGGAATCCACTGATATCTCTATTTATACGAGAGTTACAAATTCTATCTTGATTACACACCTTCACATATTATTCACATGGTAACTAATCAGAACCTTTATAATTGTCCAGTTAAAGATAACATTTGATTGTATCAAATTATTATGCTCTTAATATTGAAGTCTATGGTAATCTCAAGTCGAAAGACTAAATGATATACCAATTATGTAACACCTATGACTTAATTTATGTGGTGTTCTCATAGTGGGTCGGTCCAATACTTTATTCCTTAACAAGTACTCATGATCTTGATTCGTATCCCTATACGCATGATCATCACATGACCATCAATCAAGATTCACATTAATCTTAATTCATTATAGTTCCTAGTATAATGACCGACTAGGGACATTTAGGAAATTTGAACAAATACCCATGGATCTTACTATAAGGTAAATATTCAATCACTTATAATAAAACAACAAATAAAACCTCTATTTTATTAACTAAAATTATAAGATAAATATTTTTTGTAGATCGACCTAGGGCACATGCCCTAATAGGATGACACCTACTGGTAGGTCTATTAGCTTCTAGCAACACAAAACTACATATTTGATCCTAGCGTGGTGCAGAGAAAAAGGATGGAACATCCTTTCACACCATCTTTTGTCGAAGCTGATGATGATGATGTTGATGGGTAATGTGTAGAGTCTGGGTCTTAGGATTTCTTTAGACCTTGGGGAGATAAGAGATACATTTTTACTAATTAATTTTACATTTGTGATATTTTTTCATTTTATTAGTTGTTTAAATTTTATGTTTGTGTGTTTGGTGTTTTTCATGTTTTAGGTTTATTTTTAAACCTTGAGGACAAGATTTGATTTAAGTTTGGGTGCATCAACATGAAACTATGGGAAGTAGTAAGAAAGGATGACATAAAGATAAACACCACAGGTATGATCGTACAATTTTATTTTTGAAGAAGTTAAAGAGGAAAGCATGGTAGTGTATCTTTTTCATTTACTTATTACTTGAATATGTTTAGGTAGTATGGATTAAGTTATATATAGTAATATGTAACGAATAAGTAATTCATTTGCAAAGTTCATGCCTTTAATTGAGGATGAGTGAGAGTATAAGTGTCTTGTTGATATGAAACTTAAGAGAGTGTTATTAGTTTTTTATGAAAATAAAGATTTTAGCAAACAACAGTATGATTTCATGATTGGAGACTTAGAGTTAGGAAAGACCTTGAACTTGAAACAAAAGCAAGAAAGAATACCATAACACTTCTTATGAAAAAAGTTAGATCTCTAAGGAATTTTATAATAAATATGAATCTTACTTGAATATAAAGTAAATAAATACTTAGTGCTAAGAGAGGATATAAACTTATGAGCAGTGATGGTTTTAGTTGTGAACTACTTTTGAGTTTCAAAAATGAATTGTATGTGTAGTTAAAGCTACATATTTTTGAAAGTATATGTTTTTGCAAAGAAAAACACTTGAGTGGATTATTAACTTGAAATTATTTGAATTAAAGGATACTCCATGAACAATGTAAAATAAGTATGGACTTAAATGGTAGTAGTAAGAATACTTAGTAGAATACATTTTTGCTCAGTAATGAAAAATCTTAACTTTAAGGGTGTTTGATAAGTAATTATTTAGATTTATAAATAGGACTAGTTTAGTAGTATATTTGATGTAAATATCCCAAAATGAGCTTGAATTGACGGATTTTATGTATTTAAGGTATACATGGTATAAAGAAGATAAAGAAGTGATCTCAAGACGAAATAAGGATAAAATGCATAAAAGCATGTTTGATCTCAGGCTAGTAGGCTTGACACCGTAGGAAAAATATAAACACCGCGGGTAAAGCGTAGAGAAGGAAGAAAAGAGGTGCAGCAGTGTCGACGCAGTGGCGGTGCCGTGGGTACATAGGGATGTTTTTGGGTAGACTAAGAAAAACTGAGTAAGGAAAATGCACACAAAGAGGCTGACGTTATGGCAACATTGTGACTAAACAAAGACAGTACTGGCTTACATATGGATAGTGCCGAGACTTAGAAAATAGAAAGTCTAGAGTTGTAGTTCATTTGGGATTGTCTCTTAGGGTTTCGAATTGTACTCTAAAGTGTCTTAAGGGTATAAACAGGTATTAGAAAGTTGTAAACTCGCCAATTTACTAATTATCATTAAGAGCAACCAATTAACATAGTTTAGCATAGTTTTACTTTGTTCTTAAGTATTAAAAAGATTTTGGGAGAGAAGACATTGAAAACTCCACATGTGGTTATTCTATATTGTTTTCTTGAATTAATTGAAGTTATTTAATTCAATCTTTGATAGCAATGAATACCATGATGTGTATGTTTACTTCAATGATGATATAGTAGTTCATTAATCTTAAGGATCAATGAATCATATGGTATGAGAATCATGCTAAAGTAGTTATAATGGACTACAAAGTAAAAAAGTACAATGGTTCAAATTTGTATTGATTCTAGACGTAATGCTACGAACATCTTGATCACATATTTGTTGATTAGAGATTTTAGGAGTTACCATGGCCGTTGGAGCTTTTAAGCAAGATATGAATGATACAACCATAATATATATATATATATATATATTTATATATATGAAAACTATAAATAGTTATTGATTATGGAGGCACGGATAGTAACGTTAAGTGGTTATGAATCTAAAGATTTGGAACTTAAAGCAATATGGAACTTAAATTATTCACACTGATAGGTGGAGTTCTAGTTAGCATATTAGAATATTTTTCATCACAATAGTGGGTTGAAGTGGGTTTAAAGGAAATAAGTTTATTCTAATTGAGCATTGCACATACATAATGAAAATGAATCAAGTTAGTTGAAAAGCATAGTAATTCATTACCTAGGTGAAGTAGTGAAGTAAAATCTTCTTAATATAAGAGTATAAGTATTTACATTGTTTTGTCAAATGGAATAGTTTATTTAAAACCACTTAAAAAACATTTTCTTAGAAATAGAGTAAATCTGAGTAAGTGACTAGTGTTGTATACACCTTTCCCTGAGGATGATATCCGTAATCAACATTAATTGGTCACATTATTGTTACAATTGTGTCGTCAAACCTGTGACCATGATCACCTATCCTACATAGGCACAGCATGCCTTGGGAGGCACTGGGAAGTGCACTTGCACTACCTAGGGACTACCCCTAAGTCCCCCAAACATGGCAATAACATCAGCCTCTGTTGTATGTCATCCATCTCCCTTAACGTCCCCCCCTTCCAAATGAGTTTTACAACCCCTCAATCACTCCTTAAAACCAAGCTAATAATCCAAAATTTATAAACAAAACCAATGAAATATGCACCTTAATTTCCTATCAAAATCACCACCACCACACCCCTTTAGATCTTTGAGAGAGATGGGAGAGCAAAAAGAGCAATCAGAAGGGGAAAGATGTACTACAGAAGGGAGGGGGAGAGAAATGAGGCCCTGAAAGAAAAAGTAGAAAGTGAGAACCAAAAGGGAATATGTCAATTTATAGTGAGATATAGGGAGAGTTGAACGAGAGAGAGGATAGCAGAGGAAAGGACGTCAAGGAGGAATATATGTTGAAATTTCAAACTAGGAACAACGAAATGAGGGGGATCGAAATCTCCATTTCATTTCACATTAACAAATTTGTTAGGTTAGTCAAATGACCAAATTACCCCTCTATATTTATCCTCATCTATATAAATTAAATGCCATTTTTGGTAATTTTCCATTTTTCTCTTTATTTTCATGTTTATCTCTTAGTTTTAAATCCTAATCAAACCCCGGACAATACCCCAATTTCGTCCAAAATTGAAAAAATACCAACATGCTCCGAAACACGTGAACACCACGTCTACACCTCAACTTGACTTATTTCACAATGAATAGAGTATGTTACATCAACTAGTCATGTGTGACCTTTAGTCTGTAATGCGTGGGTCTCAACTCGGATACGTAAATACTAATTTAAAAATACTTAATTAGTCACCTAATCAAATTTAAAAAATTCTTGGATTTCATAATTCATCCCAACTAATTAAAGATCTCTTCCTCAAAATTTAAATTTACAAGTTAAATGAACCAAAAAGATATGAAAAAATGATCTTTTATATACAACTCATTTTATTCAAACTTGTAAAAACCATTTCAAGGCGAAATCGTTAGGTAGACCGGATCACCTTCGTTGTATACAACAACTTGGTGGTAGAGATCAGAAACACTTCAACTTTTCATTTCCAAATTCATTGTTTAATGAAAAATGATGTATGTTACCTTGCCAATCCTGGAAATTTGTGAATTTCTGACGAGTTAAACAATCAACTTTGTAGAATATCAGATAACTTTACTTTACTTCATATTTCATATTTGAAATCTCATTCATTCAATAATTAGCAAGATCTAGCTTATCTTGCTTTTTGATAAAATCATTTTCATTCTTAACTAAACACAATTTCATAGACCATTGATAATTTTTTCTCCTATCCCCCAAACTCTGGTATATACATTCCAGCTTTGTTTCTCATTACTGATCATCGTTTTATTTGAGTTGTCGGCTAATCAATTCTTAAACTACCATTAATCTAAAATTACATAGTGATGCAAATAATATGTGAGCCCAACATTAAATACTAAGTAGAGTCGCATATCTATCCGATCCATCTCCATTCCAACATTTCTCAATAAAAACGTAGAATTACATAAGTCATCCCATGACTATAGATCTCTAATTACAAGTCAATCAGAAAATGCAACTTGACACATCATGTAACTTTCACTCTTTCTCTAAATGTCTACTCACAATATTATTTAAGTTGTGGACTAGAAAACATTGATCAATTCCAACTCGTCAACCAAATCACATAACTTTCCATTTGACTAGTTAGAAAATTATGGCATTTTCTAATCTTGTAAAATCAATATATATTCGTGAGTTCACAACGAACCTAATTTCATTTACTTAACCACCGATCACTTCCCGATGGCCTTCTTAGCTTCTCTGATTTCTACTATTCTTCCAATTACTGAGACTTCATATCGTCCCATGTCTCAGTTATTAACTATCCAACAAACTTTTTTCATTACTTGAATAGAGATTGTTATCATTAACCTGAGTAGATATACGCTTCGACATAAAGATATTGACTTATTTCCATATTATAATTTCTTATATAACTTTTAACTTGTATTTCATATAATCTTATAAATATGTTACATTTTTTTCATTTCTACTCAATTACAGTGGAAGAATATTCAATTCTTCGAACATATCAAATCTGATACACTATACTATATTCAATATTTTTAACCAATATGGATAATACTGACTAATTATGCTATTTGTTATACTTCTTTTTTCATTTCATTTGTATATTCACCGTACAGGTATCTTACATCAATTCTAATTTAAAATAATTGGTGCTTCAAAACTTCACCACTGACTAATTACGTGGTGTAGCATAACATTTGAACCAATATACAATATATTCACCAATGTTAATTATATATTACTTTAGTTCAAGATTTTCAATTTCTAGAGTTTAATTCCTTGTAAGATCCTTGTGAAGATATATTAAATTCTATCAAAATTGTATTCAAACATCCTAAGTCTTATCGAGATTCATTAATGTGAAATTCCTAATTTCCATACTTATGTAAGAATTTATTGACCATTTATTTACTTAAACTTAACCCTTTAATTGACTTCAATGAAACTGTATAGACTCCTTTATACCGAACCTCACTAACTTATTCGATTATTCAAAGACAGGTAGGTGCCACACACCAATCTTCAACACTACGAATGAATCATGAATGTGATATAGAGTCTACTTGATTCCATTTCATCAATCTTTGCTATTCTCATATTATTTTACTCTTAGTCCTTTTATAGACTTGTCATAAGTTTTGGTCAACACCAACATCACTTACAACTTCTTTATATTGACTTACAAAACCAATTTATATCTCTTCTCTTTTTGAAAACTTAGTTGAGGACGATGTGACTATTCATGATTATTCAACCAATTGAAGTCTTCTTTAGCTAACATTTTCGAAATAGAAAGATTTTGCGACTTAAACAGACTTGTTGTTTGTTATTGCCTTAAATTGTCTCAATAAGCCTCAAATTTCTTGACTTTTTTTTTTCTCAAAAAAAAAAAAATTGATACTTTTCAAGAGATTATGTAAGAACTTAAAGTATCTTACGGTTCATCAATTTACTTTTTAATGATTTCACTTATTAGTTGTTATTCAACTAAAGAGATAGATGAATTAGAATTTCCAATACTTTGATTAACTTTATGGTTGATCGAATTCTTAAAGGATGATATTTCATTCCTTTAAGCCATAATAATGAAAATTTTCGCTAAATAGGAGTTTTCACTGACTTCCTATAAAAATTAGTTACTAATATTCTATCGATGCATTTATCTCTTCCTTTATTATTTTAAGTTATAGTGATAGGCATCAAAGTTTAATTTGGTTAGAAATAACTACTGGTACTTTGAAATTTCATAGCCACACTTGTGTTAGTTTTTAATAGCTAATCCTAGCTATTTTAAAATTGTTTCCCCAATCTCAACCTCAAACACATTGATCTTATCACTACACATTTCATTTTTCAAGTTAGGAATTTTGTTGATCTTCGTAATTTGTTTTGAAAATGAGACAATACTTGGCTTCAAAGTATTTTTGTCAAATCACGAAATTTTAAACCCAATGATTACGACTAATCAGGGATTCACGAAACTAAATTATGGTTTAAGCCACGAGTCGACAGCTGAGGACCAGTGACATATAGATATGCATGTAATTTTTTTTGTGTGATGTATGCTTGGTGTTATGTACTATTATATCTTGTAATTTTGTGAAATTCGAAGTTCGCAGAATTTTATTTCGAGATACGTGTCGAAATGAGTACCGAGAAAATTAAAAGTTTGGCCCGAATTATCATTTCGAATTTCGCGAAAAATAATTGTATTTAAGTTTAAGAAATTGAAATGTAATTTAAATTGGATTTAACAAGCCGACGTGGGTCCCATACCTTGATTTGCATGCCATAGGAGTTGTTCGGGTGTATTGAAGTGCATTAGTAAATTCTTCAATTTTTGGTCAAATTGTTGTATTTTTCAGGTTTAATTTGGACTCAAAAATCAAAGAGATAAATATGAAAAAAATTGAAAATGGCCAATTACAAAAAGGATTATTTTATATCCGTAGGTGTCCGCTCGAGTCTAACTATTCCCACGAGGCTCTAGTGCAATCGGCCGAAGCGTACCCCAATAGCTCGAACAATCTTGCAAAACCGGAGAATCGAAATCGAAGTCGTGTCATTAACTCATACAACCCCGTCTTTGTCTTTATTGTTGTGTCAACCCGAGTTACTTACTAAAAAGGATATTGGTATTATATGGTTAAGGATAATAAGTGACGGGCCGTTTGGTTGTTTGGCTTGATTTTAGTTGAAATGAAATCGATACAGGGAGGGGCTGTTATCATTTTCATCCCCTTCACCTATTCCTCATCGTCTTCACCTTCATTCCTTGGTTGCTTTCCCTTTTCACTCGTCTCTCTCTCTCTCTCTCTCTCTCTCTCTCTCTCCACAGTCTCATTGAATTGGAAGAGATTGAAGGGTTATCGTGATTGTGTTGATGGTGGTTTCAAGGGTTACCGTGATTGTGCTGATGGTGGTTTGAAGGTGAGCTTCGAATGGAGAATTTCAATTTTTAATTTAATGACTGTCGGTGGGTGGAATGAACATAGGGAGTGGATTTAGGACTGAATTCAAATTTGGATTCGTTGTTGACTGCTTCTTGGTTGATGGACAGAGGTGAGGAAGAGAGAATAAAAAAAACAGTTATGAAAATCGAAACAGAGAGGAACCATGGGGGAGGGAGGAAAAAGGTGAGGGAGATAACCAGGATGGGGGTTTGAAGAAGAAGATAAGGGAGGAAGGGATCCCCAAACCAAGTGAACGAGATTAAGAAGAAAAAAATTAGGAATTGAAACTGAAAAAAAAAAAAAAAAAAAAAAAAAAAAAACATACAGGCCAATGAAGGAGACGACGGTCCGATCTGAGACCGGGGCCAAACCAGGCTCGGTTTTTTATCAAACCCATCATTTACATTAAATAAATAAAAAAACTGTGTTTTAAAAATAAATAAAATAATTAAAATCCCTCAAAATTAGTAAAAAACATAAAAGGGCATTTTTATGAAAAATGAGGATTTTGGGATTTTCTGGAGGATTTATACCGAGGTTTTACCTCGTAATGCATGTTACGATACCCGAAAATACTCAAGAATTTAAAATATTGTTTAAAAGCTTTGTCAAAGTTAATTTTTGATGACAAACCATAATTTGCAGTCAAAATTGGGATTCGAACATTCGATGAGTTGCTTTGGAGTGATTTCGGGGTTTTCGGGTCGAGGCAAGACGACTTAAATTATAATAAATTTGAAAATTCGTGGAATTATTTGGAAACTTACCAGACTTATAATAAATTGTAAGACTGCAATTGGAACCTCGTTTAACTAGTTTACCGACTTGGAGTGCAAGGGAGTTGTGGTATTGTCATGACCTAAATTCTTAATTCTAGTATTACGACATAATCAGAATTATCGAGGACGTGAGCGAGGACACACCACGACATGCATGTCATTGTAGAACCGAGACCGAGGTAGAGATTGATGTGGTAAGTCCTAATTGAATTAAATGTGATTAGTATAACCAATTCAACGTTGCTATAGTTGAATTAATATTAACATGACCTAAGTAAGAGAAATAAGACAAGGGACATTGAGGTGTCTCAAGATATGTGTTGGCATCATCATTAAGTAAGTTAAAGTGAATATATGTGCTATCAAGGATAAGTAAGTGGGTTGTAGGACTAAGATATAATTCACTAGATTTTCCTATAGATGAGTGTAAAAAAGATTAATGGTCAAAAACTCATCTCACCGCTATATAAATAAGGTGTAGTGGATATGTAGGCAAATCACTTCATCTTGAGCAAGAGAGGGAGAATCAACAAACTTGTTGTGGAATTCAGGGAATTAGGAGGATTGATCAAGTTAGAAAAGCTCCACATCTAGGTAAACCAATCTACATCACCACTTAGTGAAATTCAAACAAAAATTGTAAGTTTTTGTTCGATTATAGTTCTTCAGCAATTTTAGTAGGCCGATGATTTTTTGTCAAAATCTAATGTCATATTTGGATTCCTTATGAAATTCCACTATTTCTACTATAAAGAGGTTTTCGATTTGGATTTGTTTTCATTAAGATTTTAAATTTTGAAATTATAAGACAAAATTGAAAATTTTGCATGTTATTGTTATGAACCAACCTCTGTAATTTGGTCATAACTATCTCATTTTAAATCAAACTGGACCCATTCTGATGGCATTTGAAAATTAACTCAAAGAGGAACGACTTTTGCCTAGTGAAATATTTTGAAATTCGAACGTTTTCGTGTCTAAAATCCTCTACATCTTTGATAATGAATATGAAATTTATAGGTTCCCAGTTTTGCTAATGTCGTGTTGTTTTTAGCATAACTCCCTCATTTCTAATTGGATTGTGCTTATCTTTTAGTATGATGTTCTAGGATATGTACGTAGCCTTTAGTAAAAAAGATCATAAGTGTTGAAGCTATTTTCTTAGGAGAAATGAATTTTTCAAAGTTGCTGGTCAAAACCTACAACCGTTTTTAGCCATTGTGGTAAAATTTTCATATCTCCTTTGATTCTTATCGAAATTGTGCAAACCTTATAGTTCTGGAAAGCTAAGTCATAGCTCTAAACACTTCTTTTTGGGCTACAATACATAATTATTACGTTTTGATAATTGAAATCTACTCACAATTTGTTGTACCAAAATTATCTATATTTTAATAAAGTAGATTTGGACATAAGCAAACTATTAATGGGGCTAATTTCAAAAATTGGAATTTACAAAAACTTCAAACAACTCTAATATCTTGTACACATCTTAAAGCATCCTAATTAATCTTAGAAACTAAAATGAGAGTTTTAGGAGTTCGGGTATGCATTTTGGGGTGTCGAAAGCTAGTTTAAGTTAAGAATTGCGTAAATTATAAGTAAACTGATTGAGATATTTATTTTCATTTTATTTCTTGTTATTTCTTTGGGTTTAACGTTTATTGGCATCCTATATTTTATGTATTCTTTGTGCCAAGATTTATGTTCATTATCTCATTATATGATTGTGGTTAAATTTAGAACATGTGTTTAGGTTTCATGGTTTGATTTGGGCTGTAAACGGCACAAGGGTATAGGACCCGGGGATGTCGGTATTCCGACTAGCATATGACACGTATCTACTATATAAGGTTGATGAAATGATTAAGCAGTAACCAATTAGGGTAATACCAAAGTGCTATTTATGTTGACCTATTACATGAGCTCAATATGTTGTGTTTTACAACCAAAAAGGATAGTACCTACTTGCACTGCTAAATAAGTTATTACTTGAGGTCTATGTGACCAAATGGGTAATATTATCTATAAAGTTGATATATGATTGAATGGATTAAGTTATTTGATAAGGTTTATGTTGATATCACTTGGTTTAGCTGTAATGTAGTGTACCATGTCATGTTTTCTATATTGTTGTGTGGTGTACATATGTGTTTCCATATATTCTTGTCGTGTTTGAAAATGTGGATACATGTCTCTCGGAGTTACTTTCTACATTATTGTACTCATCATCCTTTTTATGACGATGGTGCGGATCCATCAGGTAGCAAACCGGACAAGGAGAAGATCGATGACTACTTCTTAGTTGTTTGAGTACTGTTACTTCATATCGTGCAAGTTTTAGAGATTTTGTAGTATAACTTACTTTATGTCTTTTAAATACTTTTGGATTGTATATATTTGGGTTGAGTGATAGTTTTTTAACTAGACACATGTTGTTACACCGATTATTCTCATTTTATTGGTTATATACATGTGGTCATTGTTACATGGTTTCTATAATGGGTGTTTTTACTAAATTTTCCACTGATATTAGTAAAATTATAATGAGTTTTGAAATAACTCTGAAATAATAACAATAATGTAAGTAGTGTAATGTTTAATTTGAACGTGGTTAACAATAAGAATAGGACAAAAGGATGACTAATATGTTGTTAAGTCATACGTGGATGAGATTAGGGCTTTATGATGGGATTAGGCAAGGATGTGCCCTAGATTAAGGAAGGGGCCATCACAGGTATCCCATTTGTAAGGGTAAGTAAATCTCATAGTAACCTTTACATTGTATAATTACAAATTTCATATAAATTGCATTGATTATTGTTATTACATTATTTGTTGTACATGCATATATTGAGGGAGGATAAGGATGATTTGAGTCTCCTTATAAAGTTTACTATATCATGGTCATAGGGGAGAACATAATATTATGCTTAAAGGGTTGGAGTCACTGATATTTTGCATCACGTGGTTATCATAAGATCACGTTGAACCAGATCATACTCTCGTAGTATAGAGGAACAAGATTTGTTTGGTTATCCTCTTAGTGCATGAGTCATTATTACTATTTACTTGCCACTTTCGGAAGACGTCTTATGATTGTGGTCAAATAATAGAAACGAGATGGATTATTGTGTTTAAATTCATTGGCTTATATTGTTTGTTTCATCTGTTTGGTTACTATGCACTTAATTATTGCAGGTGTACCGGATAGTATAGGATTTAGTTATCTGATCTTATTGAGTTTTTAAAATTAGATAATGACATGTCCGAATGGCAAAAAAGGAAAAGGAAAGCTGTAAGATTTTGTGTGACTTGTTCAATTCCTTTCACTTTATGTATGTAATGTTTTGATGTAATATATTGTATAAATAAGCTTTTGGGTTTGTATGTGCTTAGAATCTCATTTGGAATGGTTGTAATAGTTTTAGAACGGATCCAGATCATTTTGGAAGCTAGGGTGATGTTAGTTTAAAGATTTCGATCATTTAAATTAGGTTAGAATGAATAAATGCTTTTATTGATACAACATATATTGTTGTAGGTGGATTGTGAGTCCTTCAACATTTCCACCAAGCCGAGCAGCTTTTTCTGACGATTTCTGAAATTCGGATTTTTCAGTGTAGTCTTAAAAACAAAGAAGGTGTTCTCGAAAAGTTTTTACGAAATTTAGAAGATTATTTAATCAACTTAAATGAACTTTAAGGTTTAAGACTTACTTTATAATACTTTATGGTTGATAAAGTTTTATATCTGATGATTACGAGTTCTCGATTTTGTTTATTTATTGATGGTGAGGTTAAGGCTGACTAGATTATCAAGAGTTTAACGTAATCTAGGTCGGTCAGATGCCTTAATTAGGTGGGGTCTAACAATTTTACTTTCGTAGATACGGACTTAGACAACTTGACTAGTTCTATCACAATCCCATTGTTATTTTTCAGTTACAATTTAATTTGTTTAATCAATTTCTATTTTCGAAAACACTTGTCTCCTTTTTCTTTTCCTTGACACTACTTTGAAAGCAACTTTTAAATTGGTTATGAATCAAACCAATATTTGGTAGAATAAATCTTATCGAATTACTAGTTCAACCAGTTCTAACCTCATTCAAAAACTAAAGATGATTTGCTAAGTAAATCAAGTCCTTATGCTTCCCACAAGTCTCAATTTCATATTATGATAAGTCATTATTTGTGCATTTTTTAATAGGAGTTTTTCTATGTAAATCAAGTGCAAAATCATGTTTTATGGCTCTATATGTTTATTTTGGAGACTTACTGAGTATTTGAGTATTTGTGAGTGAATTAAAAAAATGTGGCAAAAAAGTCGAAGTTTGGTAAAAAAAAAAAAAAAAAAACAAGTAGGCTCGAAGCCCCCAGTATGGACAGAACAACAAACAACGTCAGAATTGAAAGGACGACATCAACTCTACAAGGAATGACATCAACCTACGGCATTTGAATCATAAATAGAAACTCTAGATAGACTTGTTGTTCGAAACTTTCTATAAAATGCTACGTCGCCGTCCAGCACCGTTCCCACATAACGGCAGTGTCGCTTATGGCGCTAGATTTGCATAATAGAAGTTTTGCAATTTTTTGAAAGTTTTTATTTCCCGAGCTTTCGTATTCTTGTACCTCAGGCTAACCTATATAAAGGAAGGACCTCTATGAACGAAAAAACATTGTAATTCAGAGTGACTTAGGAGTAGAGCAAGGTGGAGTAACCATGTTCGGCTAGGTTCATCAATACCTAGGTTGGGGATGAAGCTCTTTAGCCAGTGGTAGGTTTGTTTTCATGTCTTGTTGAGGCTCTCTTTAATAATAGTGTTTTGTTTCAATCCTCTATCTTTATGTTATGATTTTTAATGATGTCTCATTTGTGATTTAGAGTTTGTAAGTTCATTGCAAATCTCTAGGAGTAAACTCATTGACTTGTTATCAATCATGTTGCCCAGTGATACAAACTGGGTCAAGAAGTGGAAATCACCTTGAACAAGAAAACTGACACACTTGTTTTTCTTGGTGAATAACATCGAGAACTAGGTCAAGTCTTGGGAGCGGTTGCCCAAAGTTATCAAGGGGTAGGTGTTCCCAAAGAGTTTTAAATGTTACTTAAGTATTAAATATTAAGAGCGGTTGACCAAGGTTGTACGATGGAGTAAGAGAGTAGTTGGAGATTGGTTGCCCTATCTATGGAGAATAGGGGAACTAGGGTGTTGGTGACCCAATACCTATAGCATGTCTAAGGAAAGTATTTTAAAACTCATTTTTCAAAATCGATGATGCAAGACATGGAAACAACATGGCTAGATTGTGGATTCCTAGACTTAGTTATGATTTACTATTTACGAGTTTCAATTATTTACTTTCTTTTTTAGTAAACTTTTAGGGTGAAACACTTTCTAAAACCCCACATATTTACGTTTCTGTTTGTTGAACTTAGTTTGATTGAATCCTGTGGATTTGACCCAGTGCTTGACTGTACTACATTCCAGTAGGATTTGTAACCTCTTATAGGTAATATTTACACGCGAGACATGTGATCAAATCTTAGCATCGTTATTGGGGATTTGATTCCAAATTGATTTTAACATTTATTTTGTTTTTGTTTTTGTTTTTGTTTTGTTCTCTGAGTCAACTAGTTTACGCACGGTAGGATAAATCGATTTAAATCGATTGATTCATTGTTACCTTTCAATTCAGAAATTGACAGAACCCATCAAAGGTTGGCTAGGGAATCTCCAAACAAATAGTCTAATTTTCCCCAACCTACTATGGCTGGCGACAATCGCCACGCTAGCGATAATCACTAGATTACCATGTGATGCATCAATGACCATCTCTAAAATAATTTTGCTAAGCAGCCTCTCTGCATAAACTTTCTACCAAACACCAAAGCTTTCAAGCTTAAGTTCGGCTTTATTCACTTCTTGCCCACATTCCATGACATGGAGAGTGAAGACCCGGTGGCCTTCTTAAAGGAGTTTCAGACAAGATGCTAGTTTATGAAACCTCTTCGAGTAGAAAAGAATACGGTAAAGATTCAGCCTTTCCAATTTTGCTTACAGGATAAGGCCAGACAATGGCTCTTTTATCTCCGCCCTGGCTACATTAACTTATGGCACGACTTGATAGATGTATTCCTCAAAGAATATTTTCCCGAGGATAAGGTAGCCCAACTCATCTCTAAAATATGCAGTATTAAGATGGAGACCGATGAATCTTTTGGTGATCATTGGGACCACTGTAAGCGCCTAATTGACGATTGTCTACAACATGACCAATCTAATAGGACCATTGTCCAGTTCTTCCACGTAGCACTTATGGTGGTCACATTCATGACAAAACCCCAGTGCAGATTTAGCAGCTCTACGAAGACATTACGTAAGAGTCTTAGTAATACGGGGATATTAGTGTTGTTACACATCAAAATCTATTAGTTGAAGGTACTACTAGCTCCATTGACAGGGAATTGATCAGTTGACTCCCCTAGTAGAACATTTCCTAAGTAAGGACAAAGCACATGTTAAAGCTTGTGGATTTTGTTTAGCCAATAGCCATACAACTGATGAATATCCTACTCTATTTGAGGACCATTAGGAGGCCAATGTTACAGGTGACCAATTCCAAGGGCAAACCCGAGTGCCCTTCACGAATACCTACAATCAAATAACGGTGAAGAAAAACCCTAACTTTATATTTGGGCTTCAAAACCAGAACTATTTATCATTTGCCCTAAGAGGACAACCATTGCCTGAGGCAGTGACTAATCATCCCTCACTAGAGAACATGATTAAATCTTTAATGATTCAACATAGCCGATTTGGTAAAAATATCAACTAGTTTAAGGTGAACATTAAGAAATCTCTTAGCGACACAAACGTCGCAATCCAAAACTTGGAGGTCCAGGTGGACCAGATTTCATAAATCAAGAGATTAGAGGACAAGATAAAAGTGCCTATGCAAACTTGCCCAATTCCAAACGCGAGTGCCAATGCTATTACACTTCATAGTGGCAGAGGATACAAGGGGCCCTAATACCCAAATAGACCATCCACCTCAAAAGAAATGTCTAACAAAGAGGAAAATGAAGTTGAGATCCTAGGACAAACCTTTAAGCAAATGAAAGTTCCCCAAAAGGAAACTCCACCTGTTTATAAGGCCAAACCTCCTTTTCCCCTACGCTTGATGATAGATAAAAAAACGAGGAAGAGAAAAAAATTCTCGTGACCTTTATGAGAGTAGAAATTTACATTCCACTTCTTGATGCATTAAAATAGGTTCCCTGGTACACGAAGTTCCTCAAGGAGCTCTGCACAAATGAAGAGAGATTGAAGAGCAACGAAAATATTCAAGTTAGAGAAACTGCCATGGCAATCCAACAAAAGAAACTCCCCCTAAATGTAAGGACCCCGGGACATTCTCGGAACCCTACATTTTACGGGATATCAGCATTCCAAAAGCAATGTGTGATCTTGGTTTCTTTATAAATGTGATGTCATTATTCATTGAAGAGACACTTAAAGCATGACCTCTCGAAGACATAGGGATCATGATCCAATTAGCAGACTGATCAGTGGTCAGACCTGTAGGCATATTAGAAGATTTATTTATTCAAGTAAATCATTTTGTATTCCCAACAGACTTTTATGTAGTGTATATGAAAGGGAAAGCTTATCTAGATCTTCATCAGTGCTCCTTAAACTACCATTCTTGAATACCGCCGAAACCAAGATAAACATACACAGCGGATCCTTAACCATGGAATTTAATAGGGAGGTTATCATGTTTGATATATATGATGTCATGCAACATCCAATGGATGAGCCTATGCCAGTGTATGTGATAGATAATGTGGATATTTTCAGTCTACCTAAAGATCAAGACAAGTGTGATTGAACAGTAAGAGTGATTTTGATGTCTTATGTTTAATCAAATGATATTGCATGACAAAAGGATATGATATAAGTTATTCATTAGATTTCATCAATTTCAATATTCACGTTACTTGGGTAGTCATAATGCCTAGCTAGAGACCACTTATGACTTGTGTACCAAAAATGATTTTGGTTCACTGACAACGTCGCATGAACATATTGGGTCGTACACAAAGAATAGCTTTGTGCAATTTCAATTGGTTCAGAGTAATGAATTTTATATGCTAAAATTCATGACGTAAAAAGCCCTTACGATTTGTCATATGATAACTTATTAATAGGGGTGTATGTGTAATTTGCTTAAATTACTTAAATACAATAGTTGTATTACGAATAAGATTTTAAGTAATGACTTAGCTACGCATATAAATAGAGGTTGAAACCCTAAACAAATAAGATTTTGATTTTTGCTATTTTTAAGTTCTCTTGATTTTAGGAAAGAAAGAAAAATGGTTTATATCTCTCTTGGGGCTAGCACTCCTAATTGTGGTTACCGTTCGTATGTGGATTTTTGATATAGGATAGGCACTTGAACGTCTTGGAGATTGAACAATCAAAGAAGGAAATCATGAATTAACATATGGTTTACTTTTGTAGATCTAGTTTAATGGAACTTATTTTCGATCTTGTTGGGGTTTTTAAAAAAAAAATTGGATTTTTCATTGCGTATGAACCCTAAAACCCAACACATCCTTCGATGTTAAACTAGAAGAAGCAATCTCCAATTGAGATCCATTTTAATCAGCTTCTAACGTATATTATTTGTTTCACCTGAAAGCATGCAAGGGCCATATACATAGCCTAGATTTAAACCATATTCATGAAAATCAACAACAATAAAATAGAAGAAATTGAATTAAATCAAATAATAAAATAAAAGATCTTACAAGTTATGTCATGAATCAAGAATCCCGATTTGTTTCACCTCCGACCTAGGTATGGATTTGTTTAGCCGAACCTCATCTTCACAAACACCAAAGAAAAATAATAAAAACCTAGAAAAATATGAGCGTCTCGGCATTCCATAAAGAGTAGAAGTCGATACCTAATAACACCCTAAATTTCTAATATGAAAACTACTAAGAATTAGTCCTTGGAAGTTAGAGAAATCAAAATTTTTTTGGGTATATAATGACACGTGCACAGAGGAGCATCTAGGGGCTGTTAGGCGGGCTTTACAGAGCCTCGGACATGTGTCAAACGTGGATTGGCAGAGTTTGCTCATTCGAGTTGACTTGGCAGCATCTTATTAGTGGAAGCAACTGCAAGTGACGTGCAGGCGTAGGAGAAGATGACACGTGGAAACAGTTTGGCGGTGGCAAGGCTTACACAAAACTCGACCAAAAATGTTGGAAAGTGCACAGCGCGGATCCTCAATCACATCTCACTGCTACTGGAACGAGAAGAGAAGATTTGTGTGGACGAGTTGGACGAATGGGCCGCAACCACATGGTGTCAGCTAGGAGGAAAGCAACTCGCACAAGCTGTGTGTACTTACAGGAGGCTGTTATGCATGCAACTTGAGGCTTCATCAATGGTTGCATAGTGACCTAAATGTGTTACTCTCCCACGTTATTTGGCATGTTGTCACCTATTAACAAACTATGCAATGCGTATTTAGAGACAAATCCCCTGGTAGCTGAAACACTACATATAAATACACCATTTCGTGTGTTGTTTTTGCCCCAAATTTAGCCGCACACTCCGTTTCACCTGAAAATGAGAAATAAATATAATTAGATATATATTTTAGAAACTTTCCATATTAAATATATTAAAATAGACTACTAAAACCCTATAAATATTGACTTATCAAATACCCCCAAAGGTAAGACTTTGCACGTCCTGAGCAAAGGTGTAAATGATAAATACAAATAAACTAGACTTTAATATAGATATGTACTGATAAACTAATCCTATACCCGACTCAAAGTTCATGGAGTTCCATTGACTTACATAGTCGCCAAGTTAACAAGCCACTCAAGAAATTTCGGAGTTATGATATGTCAAGACTCACTACCCAAACATAATTAAGATCACATTTTAAAGACATAGACTCGGTAAAAACAAAGACCATAAACTGCTCACGAGTTTTTTTGGTCCATAAATTCAAGCACACAAGTTTGCAATCTCACTTAGTCTAGTTATAAGCATTCAAGCTAAATCTTTTTATTTGTGGAGTTTTCAAAACTTTCGCCTTTATTCTTTATATTCTTTATTTTTTCTCCACATTTTGTTTTCAAGTAGTATGGTCCCTGCTCCATTTCCTGTGGACCGCTTTTCTAACTTTTTCCCACCACAAGATTACCTGCTCCATTTCCTATAGAACTTGTGGGACTATCCATATTAAGAAAACTCGTGTTAGCCCTTCTCATTTCCACTAAGATTAAGCAAATTCTCTAATGTGGGTTAAAATATTATCACTTGCACAATTTTGATCGTCTGCCCCCTTTGGTATCTAGCGCAAGGCTTAACCATCATACTAAGTCCTTAATCATGAAATCATAAAAATTCTGAGCTACGGGATTGAGTGACTGTTTCCCTAGTTTTCCCTAAGTTTCAAGTTAAAAAGGTAACCATAGTGTACTCATCTACAACCAAAGGCTTAAAGCAAAGTTTCGGGTGACTCTAAATACAACATATGCAACATACGACCCCTATGTAAGACTTAAATGCAAGAACAAACATATATAGACACATGTCGACTACTAATAATAATAAAAAACTATACTAAATGCGTGCATGAAAATGTATCATATCCTAGTGAAATGGGAGATAAAAGTATGAATGAAAAGGAAAGAGAATAAAAAGATAAAAGAATGAGAATAACACCATCATTACCATCCTTCAACCACATAATTTAAAAAAAATTAATGATCATACCTACGGTGTTTAGCAAGAAGATCCATCCAATACAATCTACAATCCCTAAAGTACCCCCAAACTTATTCCAAACCTTGTCCATAAAGGTTCAAACAAGTTAAGAGCTCCACACATAAAAACACAAACAAGAGGGTGAAAGAACATGATAGATATAGGAAGAAGGAAATGATATGATTCCATGCATAATAACAATAAAAATTGCTAAAATAAATAAACGAAATAATGCTTATAAAAATTTGGGCTGCCTCCCAATAGCATTTTTGTTTAAAGTGTTTGGCTCAACTTGGTCTGAGTTTGTCAATTAGGTAATGGTTTCACCTCAACTGTGGGAGCTTTAACCAATGAGGGAGAAAGTTTAGAGTCAATAGTAGGCAACTCTAAATAACAGATATTTGGGGATAGGGCTGGAATGAATCCAACTCTAAAACAGCATCCTCGACATCAATATCAAGGGTCAGAACACTCTAATGGATATGAGTAGTGTAGAAACGATTCTCTAACACTACTTTCACCACATCATCGTAACTCGTGACCAAAGCCTGCTTGAAGAATGGATCCACACAATCCATGGTACATACCACAAAAGACACATCACTAAGGTATCACATCCTATCAAAGATGTTAAACTTGATGACTTCACCATCAAACTTCATGGTAAGAGATCCATCATCAACATCTATCTTCGTCTTCGTTGTCTTCAAGAATGGGCATCCAAGTAGCACTGATAAGGCATTGGGGAATAATTCCTCTTTCGTATCTACCACGTAAAAATCAACAGGAAACATAAACTCATTCACTCAGACTAGAACGTCCTCAAGAACACCAACGGGTTTAACAATTGAATGATCTGCCAACTAAATGACAATATTGGTCTCCTCTAATGGGCATGCATTCAATGTCTCATAAATAGACAATGGCATGATATTAATGGAAGCGCCAAGGTTTCATATAGCCTTTTGAATGCTTACATTACCTATAACACAAGGAACTGAGAACATCCCATGGTCCTTGCATTTAGGAGGCAACTTCTTTTGTAGGATAGCCATGACGGTTTCTCCCATTAGGACTTTTTCGTTGCCTTTTAGTTTCCTTTTATTAGTGCATAGTTCCTTAAGAAACTTTGCATACCTAGGGACTTGCTTCAGAGCATCGAGGAATGGGATATTGATTTCCACTCGTTGAAAGGTCTCGAGAATTTCTTTCTCTTCTTCATTTTTCTTATCTAGAATAAGTCGTTGTGGAAAAGTAGGCTTGACATTGAATGTGGGCGGTGCTTCCTTTCGAGTAGTTACCATCTATTTATAGACTGACGGAGTCACTACTAACTCATGCTCTTCCTCAATTGCCTGGTCTTTGGCATCAGATGACCCCTTGTTACTTTTGGGTCCCCCCAGCTCTTTACCACTTCTGAGTGTAACTGTATTAGGACTCACGTTAGGATTTTGGTAAGGTTGCAAAGACAAGTTTCCCTTTTCCTTAAGAAGTCCCAATCGTTTTGATATTTGGTCCATTTGAACTTGAAGGTTCCAGACTTTCGAATCGGTATCACTGATGGATTTCTCAGTTTTAGCCTTAAATTAAGCAATATCTCTTGTAAATTGGCTTTGTTAAGCCATAAGAGCTTTCATCATATCCTCTAGTGAAGAGGAATTATTGGAGGGTGTAGGCAACGGTTGACCTCTCGGGATAAAGGTCTGGTAGTTCTGATTTTGAGGCCCGTAATTGAAGTTCGGGTTATTCCTTTCCATTGTGTGACTGTATGTATTCCTAAATAGGACTCTAGATGGTCCCTAGAACTGATTACCCATGGCATTGGCATGTTGATTTTCCTCAAAGAGAGTAGGAAATTCATTAGTTGCGTGATTTTTGACAATACAAATGCCACAAGCTTTGACTGTCACTTTGCCAGAGGTGAGGAGAGACTCCATCATGGAGGTCAATTGGTCAATTTTTTAGTCAGTAGAACTCGGGACACCTCCTACAGATAGAATTCAGTAAGCTGTATAATCAAGATCTCCATAAAAGCATAATTATTGTGCAATATAGCTGCTTCATTTAGGCTGGAGTCTTATTTGGAGCGATCTCAATATTCACCAAATGATTCGTCCAATTTCATTTTGATGTTGCATGTATTCTTGATGAGCTGAGTAACTCTATCCTCAGGGAAGTATTCATTTAAAAATGCAGTTGTCATCTCATTCCAGGAGTTAATGCAACCAGACAGAAGGTAGAAAAGCCATTCCTTAGTTTTATCTTTATGGCAAAACAGAAAAGATCTAAGCTTAATCCTGTCCTCATCCGCATTAGATGGTTTCGTAGACTTGTAATTAGTCTAAAACTCCTTCAAAAAAGTAACAGGGTGTTCATTCTCACAACCATGAAAGGATGGTAAGAGATCAATAAACCCAGACCTCAACTCAAAATCTAAGGCATTATACGGATCGTTGATGCAGAGGGGTTGTTGTGCCAAAAGAGCCTGAAGCTCTTGATTGGCATGTCCCATAGTAACTTGGCAATTTTTAGCCATTTCTATAGGATCTTGGCCTTATTATGGCCTAATTTGGGTATGTCTATTCCGCCTATGAAATGTTCTCTCCAATTCAAGATCAAAAGGTACCAATGAACTAGTTGATCTTGACCGAGTGAGTCACGGGAGCGTAAAACTAAGAAAAAGAAAAAAAACTAAACTCAGAGTAAAGGACTAAGTCCCCTACAACAACACCAAAAATTGTTCACGTGTCGTGCATGCCAAATATAACGCGTACTCGAGTTACCAATCCCACGAGGGTGTAGTAGTGGTAAATACGAGGCCGAATCAAGAGGTCTCGAGTTTTACACTAGCTTAACTAAAAATGGGGGGTTTTAAAATTTTGGAGGAAACAATTAATTAAAACTAGCAAGAATTCAAAATTGCAAGAATGATCTCAATGAAAGAAAATACCTAGTTCTAAAGTTCCACAAGACATGATCAAGATTCAATAGCATATCATGCTCTTCAATCTTTCCCAAAAGATTATTAATTCAAATCCTCCTATATTAGCTATGAAAAATCAACATCCACCAGAAATTCCTAATTCCCATAATCTTGATAGCCAGGACATCTGCCACTAATTACTTCCCTAATTAATGCATAACCATAGACATACGTTAATAGGATTTAACACACTAATCACGATAATAAAGATCCATGAAAATATTAATCCTAGATAACTGAATCGCGTCTGCTCCTAGTTTAAACGAGATTTAATTGTTGCACACCCAAGAACCGAAATGTTTTGACGAGAATCGGGTGAGTGTTTGTCAATTTTATAGGTCCAAAAGCACAATTACGGATACAATTGGTCAAATTAACTATAGATTTTCTACTTAAAAGCATGCAATGACCATATACATACCCTAAGTTTAAACCATATTCATGAAAATCAACAACAACAAAATAGAAGAAACTAAATTAAATCAAATAATAAAAATAATAGATCCCACAAGTTATGTGATGAATCAAGAATCCCGACTTGTTTCACCTCCGACCTAGGTAAAGATTTGTTTAGCTGGACATCATCTTCACAAACACAAAGAAAAATAATAAAAACCTAGAAAAGTTTGAGCATCACAGCATTCCACAGAAAATAGAAGTCGATACCTAATAATACCCTAAATTTTTAATATGAAACACTACTAAAAATTGGTCCCCAGAAATGAGAGAAATCAAAATTTGCGTGGGTATAGAATGACACGTGCACCGAGGAGCATATAGGGGCTACTAGGCGGGCTTTTCAAGACTTAGGGCACGTGTCAGATGCAAATTGGTGGAGGGTGCTGGTTCAAGTTGACGTGGCAGCAACTTATTGGTGGAAGCAGCTACTGGTGATGTGCTGGCGTAGGAGAAGTTGACACGTGGAAGCAGTTGAGTGGTGGTAAGGCTTGTATAAAAGTAGACCAAAAATAATGTAGAGTGCTCAACGCATATCTCGAGGCACATCTCACTGATGCTGGAACGAGAAGAAAAAAATTATGTAGACGAGCTAGACGAATGGGCCGCTGCCACGTATCGCCAGCTAGGAGGAAAGTAACTCGCACGAGCTGTGCGTACTTGTGTCAGACTGTGATGCACGCATCTTGAGGCTTGATCAATGGCTACCACCGCACAATAACCTAAACGTGTTACTCTCATGTCTTATTTGGCATGATGTCACCTATTAACAAACTATGCAATATGTATTTCGAGACAAATCCTCTGGTAGCTGAAACACTCATATAAATACACCATTTCGCATATTTTTTTCACCCCGGATTCAATAGCGCTCTCTGTTTCACTTGAAAATGAGAAATAAATGTAATTAAATATATATTTTAGTGACTTTCCATATTAAATATATTAAAATAGACTACTAAAACCCTATAAATACCAACTTATCTGGTTGTCAAGAAGGAAATCGTGAAGCCACTAAATGCCGAGATGATCTACCCTATTTTTGATAGTAAGTGGTTGAGCCATGTTCAAGTAGTCCCCAAGAAAATAAAAGTCACAGTGGTCTTTAACTCGCATGAAAAGCAAGTCCCCATCCGCATCCAAAATTCGAGTGTGCATCAAATACAGGACGCTCAACATGCCTCTAGAAAAGACCACCTCCCTCTCCCATTTATAGATCAAATGTTGGACAGATTAGTTGTTCGTTCCCAATATTGTTGTCTCGATGGATACTTTAGCTTTCACCAAATACTAGTGGCACCCGAAGATCAAGATAAAAAAGTTTCTACTTGTCCAGTCGGCACTTTCACCTATCGTTGCATGCCTTGTTGATTGTGCAATGCGCCAGCTACTTTTCAAAGGTGCATGGAAAGTATCTTCTTGGATTTGTGGAACAATTTAGCGAGGTGTTCATGGACGACTTTACTATCTACGAGGATTTCTTTGATAGTTGCCTCCCAAATCTTACCAAAGTACTTAACAGATGCATTGAAAAGAACTTGGTCTTAAACTATGAAAAATGTCATTTTATGGTAAATCAAGGTTTTATTGTGGGGGGCACATAAAGCTACACTAATCCATAATTGAAGTCATAAAGAAACTACAATATCCTACTAACGTACATGAGATCAGATATTTCCTTGGGCATGCAAGTTTTTACCGACGATTCATCAAAGACTTCTCAAGAATCGTACCTCCTCTAGAATGATGTGACCTTTGAGTTTGATAAAACTTGTAAAGATGCATTTAACAAACTCTAAGATTTGCTTATTTGCACGCTCATTATTCAGACACCCAATTGGGAACTCCCTTTTATGATTATGTGTAATGATAGTAACCATCCAATCGATGCATTTCTAGGACAAAGAGTCAAAAAAGCTTCCTATGTCATTTGTTATGCCTCTCCTACTCTTAATCTGGCACAATTGAACAACACCACTGTAGAATAAAAACTTCTTGCAATAGTGTTTGCACTAGAGAAATTTCATCAATATCTCTTAGGAACTGAATTCATAATACACTCGGATCACGTAGCTTTGTAGCATCTTTTAAACAAAAAAGATGTTAAAACTCGTTTGATCTGGTGGATTCTCTTGTTACAGGAATTTGACATTATGATCAAAGAAAAAAGTGGTGTAGAGAACCTGGTTGCAGATCATCTTAGTAGGCTCGAGAAAGCTAGTAAACCATACATGGCCTTCAAAGACGAATTTCATGATTAGTACATTTATTCGGTAATGGACGATATACTTTGGTATAGAGATTTGGGAAAATTCATTACAACCGGCATGTTTTCTCCACACCCCACTAAGGCAAAAGAAAACAAGCTTTGGAACGATGCGCGACATTATACATGGGATGATCCATATCTATGGAAGTTCTACATCGATTAAGTAATACAAATATGTGTGTCACACGTAGAAAGCCAATTTATATTTGCATTATGTCATTCTTATGCTTGTGAGAGGCATTTCAAACCCCAACCTACAGCCTGGAAAGTGTTGGAAAATGAGTTTTATTGGCCCTCGATTTTTTATGATTTATTCATATTTACGAAATCTTGTTATGACAGTCAAAAATCGGGTTATCTTGGCCACAGAGATCGGACGCCAAGTTACCCACTGCATATATGTCAAATCTTTAATGTATGGGGGATTGATTTCATGGGACCCTTTCCAGCATCTTTTGGGAATATTTACAACATTCTAACAGTGGATTATGTATCCAAAAGGGTGGAAGTAAAAGCTACGTGCACCAATGATGCAAATATGGTTTGTGAATTCTTGAAGTCAACAATCTTTACCTCTTTTGGAACTCAACGAGCCCTAATAAGTGACAAGGGGACTCATTTCTGCAATCGAACAGTTGAAATCCTTTTAAAAAATTTAATGTCACTCGCAAGACTTCAATAGCATACCACCCACATACCAATGGCTAAGTAGAAATTTAAAATATGGATATCAAGTCTATTCTGGAAAAGATAGTGAATCCCTCTCGAAAAGACTGGAGCACACAACTGGAAGATGCCATCTCGATTTATCGAATAGCATACAAAACACCAATCGGGATGTCACCATACCATCTTATTTTTTGGAAAAGCTTGCCATTTGTCGGTTAAGTTAGAGCACAAGTCTTACAGGGCTATCAGAAAGTTTAATATGTGAATTGACGAAGCATGGGATGAAAAGAAACTGGACTTGCAAGAATTAGAGGAGATACGAAACGATGCATACGAGAATGCTCATGTTTATAATGAAAACTCTACAAAATTTCATGATCGGAATATTTCTCAAAAAGAGTTTCGTGTGGAACAAAAGGTACTTTTATTTCAATCTTGTCTTATGATTTTTGTGGGAAAGTTGCAATAAAGATGGACAGGACCATATGTTGTACTCAGAGTACATGATCATAGAGCCATGGAAATCCAGAACCTAAAAATTAGCAATGCATTTAAAGTGAATGGGCATAAGCTGAGACCATGTTACGAAGATTTCCTATGCCATTATCTAGAGGATGAGACGATTCACGAGCTGGATTATGGTAAGTAAAAAGTGAATTCATCAAGCCAATGACCTTAAACAAAAGCAGCACTGGGAGGTAGCCCACGAACAATTCTTTTGGTTAGTAATCGATTTTAATTCTTGTTTTCATATTTTCCTCAACATGCATGAAGTATTATACTAAATCCTGTATATTATCCATCTATTTCCACCAATATTGTTATTTATATTCTCAGTTTAATATTAGGTATGCGACTTTAAGGAGTTCACAGTAATATTATTTCATTTTTATCTCATTTCTTATCTTCCATTTCATTCATCACTTGGAAATTAGTATAATAATGCATGCATGTTTTAGGTAGTTTAGTATATTCACTATTTTATAAAGTCTTACCTACAAGTGAAACTTTACTTTCAGTTTTTGGAGTAAACTTGTCAAAACCTTGTTCGAATTGTTTACCCTCATACTTAGAAGAAGTACAAGAGCTTTTACACCTACTTGACAATTAAATAAAAACCTGGAGTAGGGATGAGTCATAACTTGAAACCAAAATAGGTAGGCGGTCGAATTAGCTTTGTGGAAAAATCCAAAACCTCTAGGATTCCAAAACTAGGACTAATCCATTTGAGTATAATTATTAAAGATTTAGCACTTGTAAGATGAAGAAATGGGCTTATTTACTATATTAAAATATGAGCTTGATGATTCTACATTGGAGAACTAACATAACTTTAGCAAAAGTGAGAAGTTCTAATGGGAGATTTCTAATAAAAAATATAGAGTCCCACAAGTTTCGCTGGGAACTTGATAGTTAGAAAAATAATAATAAAATCGGTATCTATAGGAAATGAAGTAGAGATCGTCCAATAAAAAGCTGTAAAGATAGAGAAGTGAGGATATCTAGATTAATAAAAGCCAAAAGTTCATTAAAAGAAAAGAAACTCCAATTAAGGAATAAAGATTAAGCTTGAGCGCTTGTAGCAATGTTAAGCGAGTTTTTTCAATACCATGAACAAAATAATAGCCTACCTTTAAACAAGCCTTGTGGACTCTTAAAGGTGTGAGAATCTACGAATAAGCAAAAAGTGGTGATAAAAGTTCGTTTAAAAGAATCTATTTAATAAGGATATTAATTTAGATCTATTGCTTTGACGAAGAAACCCAAAAAAACATATAAGTAAGTTGAAGGTTATGGTTTATAAATGCTTGAAGTCTTGAAAAAAGTATTGTCTTGAAAAGTGACCATGTTCGTCCAGCCTTCAAGAATTCCAAGTCTTTTATTAAACAGATTGACTAAGTTTTGATTGTAAGGACTTCATTGTTTTGCAAAGTAGGTATAAGGTCTTTAGGAAAACATCACTTAATTTTGCCACAATGTATTTATTCATTTTAGTCAGATAACCTTTTGCTCAAGACGTGCAAAGTTCTAAGTTATGGGTACTTAATGAGTCATTATTTGTAAACTCTTTCATATGAGTTTTACTATGTAAATCAAGTCCAAAGTCATGTTTATGGCTCTATTTGTTTACTTTTGAGATTTAAAGGTCATTTAAGTATTTGTGCCTAAATTGCACAAATTCGAAATGAAGTCAAAGTCTGGTCGAAAACTAGCAGGCTTGACGCCCCTAGAATGGACAAACGACACCAATAAAGACCCATGACGCCAAGCAATGCGTCACGATAAAACAACAAACGACGTAAGAGTTAAATGGACGATGTCAACTCTACAAGGGATAGTGTCAACCTACGACCCCAATATCAGAAATAGAAATTCTAGACTGACTTGCTATTAAAGACTTTCTAAAAAATTCCACGCCGTCGTCCGTCACCATTCCATAAAAATGGCAGCATCATCAATGGCGCCAGATTTGCATAATATAAGTTTTACAATTTTTAAAAGGTTCTTATTTCCCGGGCTTTCCTATTCTTATACCCATGTTCACTTATATAAAAGAGGGAACTCTAAGAACAAAAACACATTGTGATTCCGAGTGATTTAGGAGTAGAATAAGGTAGAGTAGCCATGCCCGAGTAGGTTTTTTAATACCTACGTTGGGGATGAAGATCTCTAGGCAGTAGTAGGTTTGTTTTCACGTCTTATTGAGGTTTTCTTTAATAATAGTATTTTGCTTTAGTTCTCTATCTTTATGTTATGGTTTTTAACGATGTCTCAATGGTATTTTAGAGTTTGCAAGTTCATTGCAAATCTCTAGTCGTAACCCCATTGACCTATTATCAATCGGTTGAGTCTGTGATACCGATCAGGTTGAGAAGTGGTAATCACCTTGAATAAGAAACCTAACACACTTGTTGTTCTAGGTAAATAACATCAAGAACTGGGCTAATTCTTGAGGGTTGCCCAAGGTTATCTAGGGGTAGATGTTCTCACATAGCTTTTAATGTTGCTCATATTTTAAATCTTGAGATCGATTACCCAAGGTTGTATGGTGGTGTAAGAGGAATATTTAAATAGAGGTTTCCCTATCTATCGAAAATAGGGGAACTAGGGTGTTGGTAACCCCAACACCTGTAGCATATCTAGGGGAATGTTTTAAAACCCATTTTTCAAAACTGTGAAGCAAGACGTGGAAACAAAATAGGGCAAGATTGTGGATTCTTAGACTTAGGTGTGTTTTACTATTTCTAAGTTTCAATTATTTACTTTCTTGTTTGGCCGATTTAGGATAAAAATTTTTCAACCCTTCCCCTCCCCCCCCCCCCCCCCCAATATTTAGTTTTCTATTTTTTGAATTCAATTTGACTAAATCCTGTAGATTCGACCCATGCTTGCCTCTACTAATTCCAGTAGGGTTGGTAACCTTTTACAAGTTATATTTGGCATGCATGACAAGTGATCATTTTACATTTTCCAAAAGATTATCAATCATTTAAAACTTAATTTAAGTAAATTTTGGCACTATCCTGAACATTTGGTAGTTGTAATAGTTCGATACTTTCGATTTTCAAGAAACCCATGTTTAGTACTTATGTTCTTGAATTATTCACACCTCTTTCTCAACTAATTTTCTATTGGTTTTATAATTGAATATTTCCCTAAGTTATATTCATATCGAACTACTTAAAATACATTCTTTATAAATTTTAAACTTCTCAAGTCTATTTCCCTACCATTTACGCTCGGTTTCGTTTCCCAAATATGTTCTCTTTTTATTTGTCTATTCCTAAACTCACTTGTCATATCTCGCGAGTTAAGTATCAAACATAGAATGGGAATAAACTTCTTATCATGTATCTAGCGATAATACACACTATACAACAAAAATATTACATTAACAATGTATCCCTAACTCACAGTCACTTCCCAACTAATCACTCTCAATCACTTTTTGGTTCTCAACCAAAGTTTTTCTCAATTGAGCCAAACCTAGGCTCTAATACCAACTTTTTCAAGGCCTATCTTACTAAGTTCTAACTTGCCTAATTCCCCTAATTAGGCATTTAATCCATTCAATTAACTTTGGCCTCAAAATAACTTTTATTCTGATCCTTAATAAGGCTCCAAAACTAAGTTTATATCATTAATGAAACTCTACTCATGATTTGTTTAATTATAGAAAATTAGGAAATTGTACAGATCATTCTCCGTATTTTGTAAATGTTTCAACATCACCTCCCCTAAAAGTGGCATGCCAGAAAACTTTCACCTAATAGACATCGAAATTGAGGAGAGGCCTAAAAGGACTTACAACTTCCCGTAGTTCACAATATATATCGAATTCAAATTTATCCTCCTATACCTTAATTATAACTTTACAATCCATTACAAGAAAAATGATATTTATAAATGGAATTAGCAACGGAATTAAGTTCCGTTGCTAAGAAAAAATGGTTAGAGACGGAATTGAGACGGACTAATTCAGAGACGGAATAGAGAGAGATCAGAAACGGAAATAGATATGGAAATAGAGACGGAATTAAATTCCGTCTCTAAATAATTACGCCAACATTCCCACCAAAACTTTCTTTTTTTACAACCGTACATTACGTCTCGAGATTCGTGCGTACTTCGATCTAGATACCCAAAAATGGGGACCAAAACTCTCTCTCTCCCTAAAATCTCTCTCCCTCTCCGCTCTCTCTCTCTCTCAACGAAACCTCTCTCCTTCACCCTCACCGCTCTCTCTCACTCAACGAAACCTCTCTCCATCACCGCTCTCTCTCACCGTCACCGTTCTCTCTCTCTCTCTCACCGTCACCGCTCTCTGATCTCTCTCTCTCTCTCTCGCAGCTCTCTGCTCTCACTCTCTCACCCTCTCTCTCACTGCTCTCTGCTCTCTCTCTCACTGTTCTCTCACCGAAATCTCACCACTCTTTATCACCGAAATCTCTCTCCCAAACCCTAAATCTTTGACGTCGCTGCGATTGAGGCTGCAACGAGGTCGTCGGGTCTGCTGCCGCCGTCTGCCGGAGATTGGAGCCTCGGAAGCCCTAAGCCGTCGCCGATGTTTGCCGCACCCTAACCCGTTGCCGCACCCTAAGCCGTCGCCACTGTTCGCCACACCCTAAGTCGTCGCCGCTGTTCCCTCTATATCTCTCTGCTGCGTTCATTAAACTTGATTTCAGGTTCGCAATTAAATCCCATATTTTGTAGATTATGTATGATTGGATTTCTTAACCACCCTTCTTCCAGTTTTTTTTGGGTCTTTTTTTTCATCAATTTTGGGTTGTATTTTCAATCTAATTAATGGATTTTTTCTAACTAATTGCTGAACTGAACGCATGTTGACCTTCCTTGCCTTCTCCGATGGCAGCTCAATATTTGTATCATTACGTGTTTTTTAGAGAATGATTTATGTAATGTGACTTTTTGTTTTTGAATGTTGAAGTATCTATTCTTTCTTATAAAAAAAAGTTGAAGTGTCTACCTCATTTTGAAACTATCACGGTGTGTCGTTGATTGTCTTTGGTGCAATTGTTGTTGGAGCTCAAGATCTGTCATTTGATTATTATAGCTACGGTGTAGTTTTTATTTGCAACCTATCTTCGGAAATTTATGTAACAGTTGTGGCTCATTATGGTGATGATCTTCAACTTTCATTTATTCCTTCATCTCAGATTGTGGTGGTTCTAGACTATTTTCCTATTTGATTTTGGTATCTTTACAGGGAAATCCTTAGGACTTAATAGCTTTGGCCTTATCTGGTGCAATGGTGAGTTTTTTCTCAAAAAATAAAAATAAAAAATGATAAGATGGGCACTTGTTTGTTCATTAAATCGTTAAATGCATGACCATTATCGTGATGAGCACAAGTGGTATTGCATTACCTAGTGACAGGGCTTCCCTTGGAGTTAAAGTTTTATGAAATCAGGTGCATTTTACTCTAGACAACAAAGGCAGGCACGGTTTTAATTGTATCCTAATTTTATTTCCTCAGGTATAATAAGCGGACCAATCTTACTTTGTTGGACATTCTTCCGTGGTGACTTGGAGAGGACAATTGAATACCCTTACTTATACGTTCCAGCATTTCAGGTGCTTCCTCGGATTTTATTTTTTTTTTCCCTAGTATTTTGCTGCTCCATTGGCCAATGATATCGTTTTGATTCACTTTTGGATCTGATTGGTCATTTCGAGTCAACTTGTTTCAATAAATAGTACTTTACGAAGGTCTGTTGTTCTAACAAAATTCTTGCATCTCCTCATTTTTGCAGGTTGTGATACTTCTCTCCTGTATAATGGCTTTTCTTCTAAATTACTTTTCATTTATGAATACAATTCTCAATTCGGCGCTCACACAGTCTATTTGTCAAAATTTAAAGGTTTATTAACAATTCTCCTCTCACACTGACATCTCGAAAAATGTATGTGCATTATATTTGTTCTTTATAGATTATATAAATTAAAATCATAGATCATTATTTAGTTTCATTAGCTTGACGACATTGTTTGCACGGTACCCAGCTATAAGCTAGGTTTTAGGTCAAGTAATAACATATGGAATGACATATCCAATGCACAAAGTTCTTACCATTGCTTTGTGTTTATAGAAGGATTAACATATGTAGTCTTGAACACGATCACATATCGTTTGTATACAACCGAGTCTGAGATGTGCAATGTATGAGTTGATATCGAGGTTTACTTTCTATACTAGGTTATTGAGCTTAAAACCTCAAAGGATGTCCGCACTAGCTCAAAATTGTTATGTAAGCTTAAATACTAAAAATTCTAAATTACCACAGGCACATCTCCCATATAATTTTACATATATTAAATTGCGCGATTCTAAAATTCACTAAACAGGTATGACTAGTATTTAACTGGAAATGCTTTAACTTCAAATTTGATAATTTTACAATATGTTCTGTTTCTGACAATTGTATACAAAATTTGTATTAGATCCTAATATTATACATGAAACCTATAATATACCAAAAGTCAAACAATAAGGTCTCTAATATTTTTCTGAAGCCTCTTTTTTATTATTTTTCAGGCCTTATGCTTGCACTGCCTTGCGTTTCACATTTCCTCCCTTCCTCGCATATTATTTCATACACTAATACTTTTTCCCCTTTCCAAATGTGTCAAGGCATAATGTTCTAAATAATTTCATTTGCTTTGATTCTTTAACTAAGGTGAACCCTTCTTATGTTGTGATGTGTTTGTATTTCAATAAATAGAGAAACTCATGAGACAGTCTACTCTAGGTACATTTTTAGGTTACTAATGTATTAACAAAAACAAAAAGTTCTTTGTTTTTGTCTTTGTTTTCTTTATCTTTATTCTTTTTCTTTGTATTTGCATAAGTACAAAAGCCAACTTTTCATGCCTTTGTAGTTATGTATTGATTAAACCTTCCGTTTCTTTTAAAGAATATTGCATTTCGATTTTGTTGCTTTTCGTAGCTTTTCAATTCATTCTTAAACGATGGATACATTTACTGATTATTGCAAAGCTCTGGTTCTTCTTTGTGGACACGATGTTTCATTTAATATTAATATTGATCTTGCTAGTTGTTTTTGTTTTATTGGAAACGTTTGTGAATAGAAGTGCATGTGAAGTTCATGTTGCTTTGAAATGTTAAAGGTGGCATTTTCTTTTTAGTTTTAGAGGTGGTTTTGTTGAAAATTATGATTAGCTTCTTATTTTAAAATTTAAAGTTTCTAGAGATTTATTTGAGGGTTTTTATTTATTTATTTATTTATTAGTATAAAGGTAAGGACATTAAGCTTTGTGATGTGGAGCTAGAGCAATTGTGTCTTACGCTGCGATTGCTCCTAGACTCCATGCTTAAGCATTTTCTATCATTTGTTTCATATTCTATCTATAGGTAATCATCAACTTTAATTTTTTTTTACTTATCTCTTCATTTTCTTTTTTATTGAATTAATTTCACCTCATCTAAAATCTTTGGATTATATAATATCTTTTATCCTTTCGAAATAATTACTTAACTTTCATGCTTTACAACAACAACATAGCCTCAGTCCTAAGTTAATTGGGGTCGACTACATTGATGAAACTCTTCCGTTGTGCATGTCCTCGATTTAGTGCAATTGATGGTGTGCTCCATTTTCGTGCTTTACAATTTTGTATTTTATATGATATGTTGTTTGGTTGTGAAGGAATTTCTCCTTTCTTTTTTTTCATTTAGAAGTTTATTTTATTTAAACTTTGCCGCCTTCTCAACTTAATTGATAAATGTAAGATTTTCCTTCTCAACTTTATTTTTTTTACTTATCTCTTCATTTCGCTGCCTTCTCGACTTAATGCTACTATTATATTGTTAACAAAATATTGTTGATCCATGCAGGCTAAGCTCCAACAGAGACGTTAGGAGCTGACCCAGACTACACCGGATCAGTCGGTGGATGATGAGGCGGGGTACTACAAGGTGGCGGGTGACTATCCCAAAGGATGTGTCTACAGTCTCAGGTCGTTTTGGAGAAAGAAGAGAAGAATGAGAATTGTAATTTTTTTATGGATACTTAGGTATCTTAAATATTTATTATACTTGACTACGTTTCGTGAATATATATATCTTTTTTAATATCGAATTTTATGTTTTTTCTCATTTGAATCTTTGTTGAAATATATTGTTGATTTGTGTATGTATGTCAAATTCTGCTTTTTTGGGGGATGTAGCACCCCCAATGAGTTGTTGGAGGGGGTGCAGGCGATGGAGTATGTCCTGTGGTTGTATTTTCAGGTTTAGAGGTTATGGAGAACCAATTGGATTAAGCTTAGGTTTGAAAACTAAAAAAAGTGGAATTAAGACGGATTAGAAACGGAATTTAGAGATTTTGTTGCTATTCCGTCTCTAATTTTCGAGGAATAGATGCATGAATCAGCAACGGATCAGAGACGGAATTATTGTATTCCGTCTCTGATCCGTTACTAATCAGAGACGGATCAGAGACGGAATATAATAATTCCATCTCTGATCTATTGCTAATCAGAGACGGATCAGAGACGAAATCCAATAATTCCGTCTCTGATCCGTTACTAATCAGAGACGGATCAGAGGTGGAATCCAATAATTCCATCTCTGATCCGTTGCTAATCAGAGACGGATTAGAGACGGAATTTTGCATTCCGTCTTTGATTTTCGAGGAATAGATGCATGAATCAGCAACGGATCAGAGACGGAATGATTGTATTCCGTCTCTGATCCGTTACTAATCAGAGACGGAATACAATAATTTCGTCTCTGATCCATTGCTAATCAGAGACGGATCAGAGACGAAATCCAATAATTTCGTCTCTGATTCGTTGCTAATCAGAGACGGATCAGAGGCGGAATCCAATAATTCCATCTCTGATCCGTTGCTAATCAGAGACGGATTAGAGACGGAATTTTGCATTCCGTCTCTGATTAGCAACGGATCAAAGACGGAATGCAATTACAATTGTACCCTTTAGAAGAATTTCCATTTATGTTCCGTCTTTGTTCTATTTCTAAATTTCGTCTCTTATCCGTCTCTAATCAGCAATGACGATTTTAGAGACGGAATAGATTCCGTCTCTGTTCCGTTGCAGAATTGAATTAGAGACATAATTTATGCAAATCAGAGACGGAAGTTTCTGTTTCTGATCTGCTGTTTTTTTGTAGTGATCCCAAAATAGATCAAAATTGAAACATAAGCCTCTCAACTTATTTTAAACTAACTTAGGATGCTCTTATAGCCTGTTCAATAGTATTTCACAAAAACCCAAAACAATATATATATATATAAAGTGATTTCAACTAGAAAATTAAACTTGAAAGTAATTGCCAAAAGTCTCCAAGTCTTATTCGTTCTTCTTTGTCTTCATTGAGAGCATGACATCACCAAAAACAACTTGAAGATATCTGTTAAGTAAACTCTTACACTGCTCTGTAGTCCTGCATATGTTAATCCAAATACATAGAGAAATGTAATTGCATTTCTAAATAACAAAAAAATTATATAACAACGTAAATCCCTCATTTCCAGTTCGAAGCTCACTAATAGGTTGGCTGACACGCGCCGAACGCGTCAATAAAATATAATTTCTAAACCAACTATTTTGTAGATATTGGTAAAAGGTCGATCCCACATATATTGTCATTCTTTCTAAAGTTTTAAAAGAAAATGAAAAATGAGGGTTTTGAGAGAATAAAAAACCTAATTAATCTAAATAACAATAAAATAAATAAAACAATGGAAATTGTTATAGAACCAATTAATGAAAAATACCTACGTCAAGACATACAAGTTCGATTCTATAGAAGATTGGATTAGGTAATCAATTTATGTAAAGTATGCAAATCAAAAGTATCCTAGTGTAGTTATAGTCTCAGTAACATACGCGGTTCCTCGCACTTCCTGATTTCGATATCCAAGGTACGATAATGACTATTTCCATAGCCAAATGTATAACCATATACTCAAGCGAATTGGGTTTTACACGATGACCACAATGAGTTTTGTTAAGGCACTACACCTAGACAATCAGATCACTAGTTTGTCTGATTTAGCCTAGATCTCTAAGGTATTTAATCGATCCCAAAAAGGGCGAATCAATTTGTATGGTCAATTGCCACATGTGTGGTCTTATTGCATAAGGACGGATGCGATGCTCACTGGCAAGAAAATTAGGGTTTAAATCTAAATATAACCCAAATTAATCAATCAATAAGAAAGGAAATAAAACACTAAAAATAAGAAAATAAAAATAAATAAATCTCACAAATCCATAAATACGAATGGTCGAACCTCTGTCGCAGTCTTGCCTAGGCCATGAGATTAGTGTCTCATGGTATGAACAACACAAAATAAAAAATAATAGAAATCGAAAGGGAGAGTCGAAGAGTGTGTGGGCGTCGAGAGTTCTCCAATGAAAATATTAGTCATATTATTAAAAACCACTTAATTTTGCTATCTAGAATAGAGAAAAATCAAATTTTAAGGGTTGTAGAGTGACTCGTGTGCCGAGGCATATCAGGCGACTGTGTGTGTTTTCTGTAGGGCCTTGGCCATTTATCACACAAGGATTGGACGGGTTGTTGGTGTGTGTTGACATGGCGAGCTCCCATTGCAGGAGAGATGTGACGACCCCTCTCTACATTAGGGCACCGCCCGGCCTAATCCCCAATTAAGCCCTAATCTCCCATATAGGACCTAACAAGGAACTAGTAAGCCTTATTTAAACACCTAAAAACCTACCAACTATGTCATATTAAAAACACGATACCACCTACACTCAACTAGATAGTTCAACTACCTAACAAATCCTAGTTAATTTAAATTCTTCAAACTAACAAATTATTCAGTGGAAGTCTTCCTAAGTTACTGGTGGAAATTATAACATAAGGCCTAACCTATTATGGAAAAACCAGAAAATAGAGATCACATGCATATATAATCAAAAGTGGTGATATATATAACATGTGTCTAGTCAGATGTTCTTATCACTCAACCCAAAAGTAAAAATATCATGTATATAAAATATACTACAAAAGAATGTGAAACCTACAAAGTATGTCGTAGCAGTCCTCCACCGGCTCGGAGGTAGTCGCAAATCTTCTCCTTGCCCGGTCTGCTACTCGACTGATCTGCACCCACTGTCACAAACTAGACGGTGAGTACATGAAGTTATTTAAGTAATACTGAGAGGACATTGATCCACATTCCAAAATAGGCAACAAGTATCAAATGGCATAATTTAATTAGCAACTATGCTGAAAGAAACATCATGCAAAAAGATACTCGAGTTAACCAAATATGAAACTGACTCAAGGCTAAGTAGTAATCGATTAGGGTCGGTCAGCCGTGAGCTACGTCACATCAACCTTTCGACTACAACTTGAGCTCTGTTTTATAACATTTTAGTACAAATTGAGCACTAAATCATGATTTCAAAAGGTCGTACTTACGATTACGCATTTTCCATTCCAAGTGAATTAGTCATCACCGGAATGTATATTTACTAACATACCCGAGTTTTAAAACTCGTCATGCGCACCCAAGTTATTCTTCCACCAACAAACCCCGAGGTCTGGTTACCCCGTTCGAGGCACGTTACCCCGTCTGTCATGGTAGTGGAGAATTCCCTAACATCCCGAAAAGTCTAGTGACCCACGTATGAAAGCTGAATTTCTATCATCAAATGACCCTAACCACAAGAACCACTTTCGCTTTCAATAATGACTCGGTAATAGAATCCAAGAGATGTAACTGCACACTAATGCACAAAGGATTAGAGTTAAAATAAACAAACTAACCTAATAGCATGCTATATCACTGGCTTCTAAACACAACAATCAACATGACAAAGTATAGGAATTGGAATCAATGATAGAATATAAACAGCAGAGTATGCTATGAGCAACGTCATAAAATGAGAAATAAACAAGGCATAGCATATAGATTTCAAAGGTAAATTCAGTTCGAAGAACTGAGAATGAATAAGTAAATGAAATGAAATGTAAATAAATGTCTCCCTCAGTTCACTTACAGTCCACAACAATTCCTAACCTATCCGGTTTCTTGTTACGTCACTGTACACACCTAACACCCCGTAATGTCTCCATTAGATTCCTAACATTCGACAAGTTATCAATTTAGATTCAATATTAATTATGTAAAATTCCTAAATTGGTCGAAATCGAATTCGAGACCAATTTGTCAATTTCGCACTTTTCGAGGTAAAACCCCCGTAAAAGTCTCTTCCGAACTTTTGAATATTTTATTTTTTTTTTAGAAATTTGTCAATTTTTATTTATTTTATCGAAATATAATTTTTCGGAATTTTCCTAATTCTTCCAACATTTTTTTCTATTTCTTTCTCCTTTTCTATTTTTTTATTTGGGTCGGGTCGACCCAAACGGGTCAGACCCGACCCTGGCCAAGGCCCTGGGCCTGGCTCGCCCCATGGGCCGAGCCTGGCCCGGCCCAATGGGCTGATGCACATGCGCACGCAGAGCACTCGTGTGCATATTCTCCGACGGACCAGGGACGCAATCCCTGGTTCGGTTGGAGCAAAAAAAATAATTATTCGATCCGGGGTTGGATATCCAACCCCAGATCGATGTAAGAGGGGGTGACGACTCCCCTGGGTCGTATCCCTCCTCGGACAAACTGCACAAGCAATTCGTTTGAGCCTCCATCATCTCCCCAAACAACAACAACAACAACAACAACAAACCACAAAGCACCAACAACACTCGCCTGGCGTTCAACTTCTTCAAGCTCGGTCACTCTTTCTCTCTTTTCTCCTTCTTCCTCTCTTCGATTTCTTCTTCTTCTCTCCACCGACTTTGAGAGATCAAAATGAGATAAGTTGGACTTTGAGGTTAATTTGACCAATTTATATGATTTGGGTTTGCTTGAATGTGAGCCACTCATCTCAAAACACACACAAATCTTGAGACACATCGTGTGGTCTTCAACACAACACTTGTCCCTTGTGTCACTCTCAAGTGACTCCAATGTGTGACACTCTTCCTAGAGATGAGTGTGTGTCTATCTATGTGCCTATCTAGTGATGTTTGTTTTAATTCTTACTTTGGCCCATTTATATATATGTTGTTGATGTGGCTTCACTAAAACCACTAACTTATAATGTTTTGTGCCATGAATTTACGCTTGCCCCACGAGCTGCTACTTCGGGTCCACGTCGGCACGCGATACGAGGTAAGTCTTTACTCGTCTCACTATCTGCATACCCGTAGAATTGACATAGTAGTCTACACATATACAGTACACTAGGCATATAACACACAAATATAACATTTACCTCGGTCACTATGCCACGATAGTGACACGTATCTTGCTGTAAGTCCCACGTCACGGGTCATTTGGTCCTGATCAACGAATTAAACGTGTATTAATTATTTAGGCCGTAATAAGAGAGTTGTTGGATCAACGTGTCGGATGCTCTGATGAGGACATGTGGCAAGCATAGGTGGGGAGAAGAAACGAACGAAAGCTCAAGCGTTAATATGGGAAACAGCACCAATGCGCATCATGAGGAAGACGAAAAAGCTGCTATGAACATGAAGGCACGCTGGAGAGTTGATCGAAATTATGGGAGATGGTGCAGGTACGTACCATGAGGCCAATCCACGGCTACGAAGGAGAAGGAAGTGTTGAACTATTGTTGAGTTTGTATTGTATCCACTATTAGTCCCACATGGGAAAGAAACTTTTTGTTTCTTTCCTTATAAGAGATATTTCACTTGAAAGTCTTAGTTAAGTGAATGTGGGGTTGGAGGCAAAGACCATGGGTATTCCCCATTGATTAATATATATTAAATACTTGATATTTAATATGTCTATGATTAGGCCTTGGGCCTTGGGGCCTTTGGGGCTAATGTTAAAATAACTAAGCCAATTCACAACACAAGATTTTTTATTTTTTACATTGAATTTTCGTTTTTATTAAAAGGTGTGTAATTAGTGGTGAAAAGTCACCCATAATGGCCTCATTTTGAACAGTTGTGATCGTTCAAAAGAGGTGTCTTTTGGTCTCATTTTGAACAGTTGTAATTGTTCAAAAGAGGTGTCTTTTGGTTTCGTTTTGAACAGTTGTAATTGTTCAAAAGAGGTGTCTTTTGGTCTATAAATAGGGGTTTTAACCTCATTAGAATATATAGAAAAAGAATTTCGAAATTAAAGAGTTTCCTAGTTTTTGAGAGAAAGATTTTGGTCATTTGCTGAAGATAGGATCTTTTGGTTGGTGTGTAATCAAAGATCAATCCAGGTTGTATCCTGGAGACGAACCTCTTGAAGCATTCATACACCGAATTGGAGGAAATTTCGTCTAAGGACATTGCCATTTAGTGCAAGCCTCTGTATGATTTAATTTAGTTCTTTGTAATTGAATTCATGCATGATAGATATTATAGTTCAGTGATATGCATATTGTATAATTGTTCCAACAATCTTAGACGAAAGTTATTTGATTTTTACAATAGTTGATTGCATATAATTTGTCACTATTTTTTTTTACAAAAACTAGTCACTGATTTATACGAAATTGTTGTTTGCATACTAGTTTGAAATGGCATCTCTTATAACTGAGAAATCCACATCTGCCAATCCCAAAGATGAAAGACCAGAGAAGTTCAAGGGTCTTGACTTTAAAAGGTGGCAGCAGAAAATGTTGTTTTGGCTGACCACTATGAATCTTGCCAACATAGTGAAGGAAGAAGTTCCGAAATCTGATGAGGACCCTTTGTCCAGGGAAACTCTCCTTACTATTGAAGCATGGAAGAATTCTGACTTTCTTTGTAGGAATTACATTTTGAATAGACTTGATGATACATTGTATGATGTCTATTATGAATGTAAAACCGCAAAGGATGTTTGGGATCTTCTCGAAAAGAAATACCGAACTGAAGATGCAGGGGCTAAAAAGTTCGTGGTAGGCAAGTTTTTGAAATACAATATGGTGGATTCGAAGTTCGTAGTAAAGCAAGTGGAAGAACTGCAAGTTCTGATACATGAATTGCACGCTGAAGGGTGCATCGTAAATGAACATTTTCAGACTGGAGCCATTATTGAAAAGCTTCCACCGTCGTGGAATGACTTCAAGGTCTACCTAAAGCACAAGCGAAGGGACATGTCCATTGAGGATCTCATTCTACGACTTCGTGTTGAGGAAGATCATAGGAAGGGAGACAAAAAGGAAATGGCTAATGCTAATGCTAACATGGTGGTAGGACAATCAAGCAAGTCCAAATTTCAGAAATTCCAGAATAAGAATTTCAAGAAAAGTCTTAAGAGAACTGCCAAGCCGTTAGCACCAAAGGGGAAGGATTACAAGAAAATTAAGGGAAGTTGCTGGGTTTGTGGAAAGCAGGGTCACGGGGCTCAAGATTGTCGCCACAAGAAAGATCAGAATTTTGATAATTCTGGTGTGAACAACCAAGCAAATGTTACTGACATGGAAATTGATAATACTGACTTTGATCTCACTGCAGTTGTTTCTGAAACTAATATGGTTTCTGATGCCAAAGGATGGTGGATCGATACTGGTGCAACAAGGCACATATGCAGTGACAAAACCTTATTTTCTGAGTTTCATCCGGCTGATAGTGAAGAGAAACTTTACATGGGAAACTCATCCTCCTCCAAGGTTGAAGGCAAAGGAACAGTGAAGATGAAATCACTTTACTTGATGTTCTTTATGTTCCTGATATTAGGAAAAATCTTGTATCTGGCCCTTTACTAAATAAGAAAGGGTTCAAACTTGTTTTCGAGTCTGACAAATTTGTATTGACTAAGGGTGGCATGTTCATAGGGAAGGGGTACCTTACTGAAGGTCTCTTCAAATTAAGTATTGTAATTGTTAATGGCACTGGTAATAGAATGATTATTTCTGCGTATATGATCTGTCTCTCTGCATATATGATTGAATCATTTGATATTTGGCATGCTAGATTAGGGCATGTAAATAACAGATTAATACATAAAATGGTACATTTAAACATGTTACCAAAGTTTAAAATTGATTTAAAACATAAATGTGAAGTTTGTGCAGAATCAAAGTTTGCTAGGCAAACATTTAAGTCTGTTCAAGAAAGATCAAATGAATTATTAGATTTAATTCATAGTGATCTTTGTGACTTCAAATCAAATCCTACGAGAGGAGGAAAGAATTACTACATCACCTTTATTGATGATTGTAGTAAGTAATCTTGTCATGTCTTTTTGATCAAGAATAAAAGTGAGGCCTTTGATGTATTTAAAATATATAAGGCGAGAGGTTGAAAATCAACTTGATAAAAAGATAAAAGTATTAAGAACTGATCGAGGTGGAGAATATGATTCCATTGAGTTTACGAGAATTTTGTAATACAAATGGAATAATTCATCGACCATCAACCATATACACCTCAACAAAATGGTGTGGCAGAGAGGAAAAATAGAACTCTCAAGAATATGATTAATTCTATGTTGAATGATTCCGGGCTTCCCAAAACTTGTGGGGTGAAGCATTACGATCGCAAATCATATCTTGAATAGAGTTCTTTTCAAGAAATCGATAAGTCTCCATATGAGATTTGGAGAAAAAGAAAGCCCACTTACAAAACTTTAAAAGTGTGGGGTTGCTTAGCAAAGGTTCAAATTCCTTTACCAAAAGGACTAAATTAGGACTTAAAACCGTAGATTGCGTGTTCATCGGTTTTGCTAAGAATAGTGCAGCATATAGATTCTTAGTAGTTAAATCACATATTTCAGATATCAGTGATAATACCATTATAGAATCTGCGGATGCTACATTTTTCGAGCATATATTTCCTTTCAAGGAAAAACAAAATGGTTCATCACGAAAAAGGACGGCTGAAGAGAGTCTAGAAGAACCAACCACTTCAAGGGTTCAAGAACAAGAATTGGAACCTAGAAGGGGAAAAAGAATTAAGGTTCCAAAGAATTTTGGACCTGATTTCATAAGTCTGTTAACTGAAAATGAACCACAGACTTATAGGGAGGCTATGTCTTCGCTGGAAGCGCCTTTATGGATGGAAGCAATCAATAGTGAAGTTGAATCCATTTTACAAAATAATACATGGGAATTGGTTGATTTACCATCCGGAATCAAGCCAATTGGATATAAATGGATATTCAAAAGAAAGCTTAAGGCTGACGGTACTATTGATAAATATAAAGCACGATTGGTTGCAAAAGGTTATAGACAAAAAGAAGGTGTAGATTACTTCGACACCTATTCTCCTGTTTCAAGAATAACTTCCATTAGAATGTTGATTGCCATAGCTGCTTTATACAATATGGAAATACATCAAATGGATGTTAAAACAACATTTCTAAATGGAGAGTTAGAAGAAGAAATCTATATGGACCAACCTGAAGGGTTCATAGTCAAAGGCCAAGAGAATAAAGTTTGTAGACTTGTTAAGTCATTATATGGACTTAAACAAGCTCCAAAACAATGGCATGAAAAATTTGATCATACTATGTTAGCAAATGGTTTCAAAATAAATGAATGTGACAAATGTGTGTACATTAAAGAAATGAAAAACTTTTGCGTTATAGTATGTTTATATGTTGATGACATGTTGATTATGAGCACAAGTAGAGATGCTATAATGTCAACCAAAATGATGTTGAATTCTAGTTTTGACATGAAAGACTTAGGTCCAGATGATGTAATACTAGGAATTCAAATCAAAAGGAATAACGAAGGTTATGTCCTCACACAATCTCATTATGTTGAGAAAATCTTAAAAAGATTCAATCAATTCGATTGTAAACCTGCTCCAACTCCTTTTGATGCTAATTGTCATCTTAAGAAAAATAATGGAGAAGCAATTTCTCAATTGGAATATTCTCAAGTAATTGGAAGCTTGATGTACTTGATGAATTCTACTAGACCGACATAGCTTATGCGATGCGGTGAGTGAGTAGATACACAAGTAATCCTAATGATGCTCATTGGACAAAGATTAATAAGAGTTCTAAGGTATCTTAAATATACCTTAAATTATGGACTTTATTATACAAAATATCCACTTGCATTTGAAGTATATAGTGATGCAAATTGGATTTACGATAATACAGAAACCAAATCAACAAGTGGATAAATATTCACATTAGGTGGTGCAGCGATTTCTTGGAAATCAACAAAACAAACGTGTATAGCACGTTCCACCATGGAATCTGAATTCATTGCTCTTGACAAGGCAGCTGAAGAAGCTGAATGGCTAAGAAATTTCTTAGAAGATATTCCTTGCTGGCCAAAACCAGTCACTGCAATATATGCATTCATTGTGATAGTATGGCAGCACAAGCAAGAGCTAAGAACAACATATATAATGGTAAGTCGAGACATATAAGGCGCCGACAGAATACTATAAGACAATTACTCACAAGTGGAGTAATTAGTATTGATTATGTTAAGTCTAAGGAAAACATTGCAGATCCTTTGACTAAAGGCTTACCAAGAGATCAAGTGAAGATATTATCGAGGGGAATGGGCTTAAAGCCTATAGAGTAAGTCAAGTCTAGCGGAAACCTAACCTAGCTGATTGGAGATCCCATGGTCTAGGTTCAATAGGCAAACTAGTTAGACTTGACTTAACAAACAGGACACACAATTACATGTTCCTATGATGAAGTAAGTGTGTTGATAAGAAGTTTAGGGTATGCAATATTGCATTTAATGATTAAAGATAAGTCACCTATATGATAGTAAATGTGGGGTCGCATTTATGAGAATGAATAGGCTAAATTCTCTAAAGCTATCATGAACCCAGGATATGTTCAGGACCAAAATGAACAACAAAGAATAACGTGCATCAGTAATCATGTCATAAGTGAGACATATTGTCTTAGTTTACTACAAAAAGTGAACAGTTCAAGATACATACATCACTGCGTCACGAAGTGAACTCGATATGATCTTGCTAGGGTAAGTTCAAGTCTATACGACACTTTCCTGATTAACATGACATGATAATCTCTCTCAATTGTTTTTAAAATAATGGTTATTATTTAATATTTGTTTAAATTTTGTGTTTGTGATTTGGCAAAGTAAACTCGGTCATGGTTGCAGATGGATACAATACAAATGTGGGGTATTGTTTTTACTATTGTTGAGTTTGTATTGTATCCACTATTAGTCCCACATGGGAAAGAAACTTTTTGTTTCTTTCCTTATAAGAGATATTTCACTTGAAAGTCTTAGTTAAGTGAATGTGGGGTTGGAGGCAAAGACCATGGGTATTCCCCATTGATTAATATATATTAAATACTTGATATTTAATATGTCTATGATTAGGCCTTGGGCCTTGGGGCCTTTGGGGCTAATGTTAAAATAACTAAGCCAATTCACAACACAAGATTTTTTATTTTTTACATTGAATTTTCGTTTTTATTAAAAGGTGTGTAATTAGTGGTGAAAAGTCACCCCTAACGGCCTCATTTTGAACAGTTGTGATCGTTCAAAAGAGGTGTCTTTTGGTCTCATTTTGAACAGTTGTAATTGTTCAAAAGAGGTGTCTTTTGGTTTCGTTTTGAATAGTTGTAATTGTTCAAAAGAGGTGTCTTTTGGTCTATAAATAGGGGTTTTAACCTCATTAGAATATATAGAAAAAAGAATTTCGAAATTAAAGAGTTTCCTAGTTTTTGAGAGAAAGATTTTGGCTGTTGCAGAAGATAGGATCTTTTGGTTGGTGTGTAATCAAAGATCAATCCAGTTGTATCCTGGAGACGAACCTCTTGAAGCATTCATACACCGAATTGGAGGAAATTTCGTCTAAGGACATTGCCATTTAGTGCAAGCCTCTGGTATGATTTAATTTAGTTCTTTGTAATTGAATTCATGCATGATAGATATTATAGTTCAGTGATATGCATATTGTATAATTGTTCCAACAGGAAGAACCACATGGGAGTCTCGGCAAATTAGTGGGAGAAAGTGACGCACGCAGCCCTAGGCAAATCGTTCCTCATTTCTCATTTGATGTATGTTATGACGTGCTGGTCTGATCGAGTGGCTGTGAAGACGAGTGACCCATGTGTGTCCCTTTAAGTATCGTTTGGCTTGCTGTCACCTATTAATAAATTGTGCAATGCGTGACTCGAGGTAGATCCAATAGTAATCGTTTACACAACAAGTAAATACTTTATTTTAAGTAGTTTTTCACCTTAGATTCAAGTGCACACTCTATTAACCCTGAAAATAACAAATAAGGACAATTAGGCTAATATTTTGGATACTTAACCATAAAAAATATATAAATAACTTATATATAATTACAAAATTAAAGACTTATCAAATACCCCAAACTTAAGACTTTACATTCTGAGCAAAGGTGTAAATGATAAAACACAAGTAAACTAGACTCCTAATATAGTTATGCACTAACTAAACTAATCCTAGACCCAATTCAAAATATATGGAGTTCCTTTGGTTTCCATATTCACCAAGTTAACAAGCCACTCAAGAAGTTTTAGAGTTATGATATGTCTAAAACCGCAATCCAAACACAATTAAGACAAAGGCTATCAAATACACACAATTTTTCTTTGTATACACATTCAAGTATGCAAGTTTGCAATCTCTGTAAAAATATGGCATCAACACTTAGGATGTACTCTAGGCAAGAAATGCAATCACACTCTCCACTATTGTAGACTTAAAACATCAATAAAAATCAATAGGACTTAAAATAAGTTGTAACATGGCTATGGTAGGGTACCAAAGAAATAATATAAAACTAAAACTAAAACTCAGACTGTCAAAAGGTTTTATGAGAACATGAAAGTGATTATATTGCACTTAAATTCATTTTTCTTTTTATATGTGCAGTCCTCATCTTTTTTCAAATACCCAGTTCCCTGCTCTGTCCAATGGATGTCGTTTTAGGTAGGACTCTTTAATCATGATTTTTCCTTTATTGTTGGTATATAAACATTTTTTCCTCATGTCTCTTTTTAAAGATTTCAAGTTTAAGACTAGTTTCCAACTAGGTAAAGGAATATATCAGGCTATATCTATGGGTTTAACATTAGGTATGAAAGAACTAAAGGTTAGGTTGGCTCGAAATGGGTTAACTAGGGAAATTACTTTAGGTAGGCTTAAGGCTAAATGTTTTCATATAAAAAATGTCAAAATCATTTTCCCAAAAGTGTTTTAGTCAAAGCAATTCAGCTTCAAGTGGGTTACATATTCATTCTAGCACCCTAGAAATCTGTCTTGCACAGTTCTGACCGTCTGCCCCTTTTGGTATCTAGCACAGGGCTTAACCATCATACTAAGCCCTAAATATGAAATCATAAAAACGTCATCAGCCTGCGGGCTAGAGTGAATATTTCTCCTAATTTTCCTTAAGTTTCAAGTAAAAAAGGTAACATAGTTTACTCATCCACAACTAAAGGCATGAAACAAAGTTTCAGATAACTCTAAACAATAATAAAGATGAAAACTATACTAAATACATGCATGAAAGTGTATCGACTCCTAATGAAATGAGAAAGAGAAGTATGAAGGGAAAAGAAATGGAAGAAACTAGTGAATAATATATGAAACACCACAATTACCATCCTTCAACCGCATCTAACCGCATATAATTGAAAAATCTAAATGATCTCACCTGCGGTTTTTCGCAAAGAAATCCATCTAACTCAATCCACAAATCCCAAAATATCCCCAAACTTATTCTGAACCTTTTCGTTAAGGTTCAAAACAAATTAAGGAACCCACGCAACAAAAGAAAAAAGAATGGAGATAAAGAACATGGATAAATAAATAAGATGATACGAATGCATGCATTTTTTTAAACAATAAAAATCTCGAAAACTATTGAATGAACAAAATCTCTCATGTCTAGGTGACTAAGGAAACTATAGAAGAAAATCATCATAATAAGAGTAAGAACTAATAAGCATAAGAGTTAACTTAAATAATTCTCACCAAATTTTGCGAGCACGAAGTTTTTCAACTAAGGGTGAAATCAACAAGATGATGAAACGAAGTCTAGGATTTTAGGTCTACTCAAGTTGGATTATGTCTCGACCAAGTATCAAAACACCTAAAACTCTAATAATATGTTAATTCTTTAAAAAATGCTCAAGTCATGCTAGAAAAGTATAATCCAAAGTCAAACGTAGCCATACTCTAGGGGTGTTCCAGTGCCTCTTGTGCAAATCAAACATTCATAGCACTTACAAAAATCCAAGAAACCAAGTTAGGGTTTTATTGAACAAAACAAAAGAACTAAAAACTAAACTAAAATTGAAATAAATGCACGAAGTAAAAGAAATAAAGCCGGGCTGCCTCCCAACAAGCGCCTTTCCTTTAAGTCTTTGGATAGACTTGGCGTGATTTAGCACGTGATGCCCTCTCCTTTCAAAATATCAACGAAAAATGGTGCATCTATAGCTTTGGGCAATGAAACATGCACTCCCTCATTCAAATTTTGGAGCTCATTCGGGACCTCTAATATAAAGGATTATGTCTCATCATGATCATCCAATACGAAAGTGTCGGCAGTGAAGAAAATTTGCGAACGCTCTTTTACTTCCACCCCATTGTAAGTTTTACAAATATGCATAAGATGATGGGTGGTTTCACCAACACCAAAGGTTGGTTTCCTTGCTCTCTTTCTGCTGCTCCTCCAGCCTTTTTGATCTGACTTCAATTTTCATCTCATTTTCTTCCTCTTCATCTCATGCAATGATAATTTATGGCTCATTTTGAAAGACTTCAATTTCTTCTATTGTTTCATTCCAATAGTCCATCTATGTATCTTCATTCACCTCAACAATTTTCAATGTATCAACACTCACAATCTACTCTGGGTAAAAATTGGTTGTGTACTACACAACTTTTTCTCATAAATCATATTCTGAAGTATGGTATTCACTCGAATAAGTTGAGTTTCCAGATTTTGCAACCTTGGATTAACATGTTTAAAATGTTGAAACTCTTCATGTAGGCATTGTTGACCTCATATTAATTATTTTATCGTATCTTCCAATAAGGCGTTTTGTTGAAATTGTTAGTTCTCTTCATGACACAGTTGATCAAATTGTTGAAAAGGTAGTTATTGGTTGAAGATCAAGTCATTCATCATGTCTTGTATAGATTTCTCTTCATGTTGAGGAATCTTTGGACTTAGCATGAGCTCAAAAAAGTCAGGTTGTGACAATCCATAGCTAGAATAGTGATGTTTCTCGTACTTTAGAAAGTAAGGAAAATCATATATGGAGTGATAATAACCTTCACAAGTTTCACAAACCTCGACCTGTTGCACAAAAAAATGCATGTTAGAAAATTGATGTCGATTATGTGTCATACATACCGCATTCACATTATAATAATATTAGTCTTCAAATCGACAATAATTGTAGGAGTAGGAGGTCATCGAAGAGTTGCCCGCATACATGTTAAGAACAAGGGACTAGATAGGCAAAATAAAAAATAAAAATAAAAAATAAAAAAACATAAGAAAAAATCAATCCCCGACAACGGTGCCAAAAATTGAGGCATGCCGAACGTGTCAATAAAATACTTAACCTAAACCAACTATTTTGTATATAGCGGTACAAGGTCGATCTCACAGGGATTGGTATTCTTTCTAAGGTTCTAAAAGAAAGAGAAAAATAGGTTTTGAGAAAATAAATAAATTAACTAATCTAAATAACAATAAAATAAATAAAGCAATGGAAATTGTATTAAAATCAATTAAAGAAAAATACCTAGGTCAAGACATATAAGTTCGGTTCGATAAAAGATTGGATTTGGTCATCATTCTATGTAAAGTATACAAATCAAAAGTATCCTAGTGTACCTATAAACCCAGTAACGTACGCGGTTCCTCGCACTTCCTAATCTCAATAGTCAAGGTATGACAATGACTATTTCCCTTACCGAACATATAACCTTATACTCAAGCGAATATGGTTTAACACGATGACCACAATGATTTTTGTGAAGGCACTACACCTAGACAATCGAATTACTAGAGTGTATAATTTAGCCTAGATCCATAAGGTATTTAACTGGTCTCAAAAGCGGTGAATCAATTGGAATGGTCAATTGCCACTTATATGGTCTTATTGCACTAGGACGAATGTGTACGACTGACTGGTAAAAGAATCATTAATCAATAACAAAGGAAATAAAATACTAATAAAAAAAATAAAATTAAAATAAATAAATCATACAAATCCATAAATAAGAACGGTCGAACCTCCCTCACAGTCCATGATATTAATATCTCATGCTATGAACAACACAAAATAAAAAAAAATAGAAGTCGAGGGAGAGAGTCTTGGAGTGTGTTAGCCCTCGAGTTCTCCAATGAGGAAATCAAATTTTGGGGGTTGTAGAGTGACTTGTGCACTAAGGCATATTAAAAAACTCTGCATTTTCTCCAGGGTCTTAACCACGTGTCAAGCAATGATTAGATAGGTTGCTGTGTGTGCTGACGTGGCGAGTTCCCATTGGAGGAGAGAGATGTTGGATCGATGTGTTAGCTGCTGTGATGAGGACACATGGAGGCGCAGGTGGGAAGAAGAAACGAAAGATCGCTCGAGCGTTAATCTGGGATACAGCTCAGTGTGCATCACGAGGAAGATCAAACAGCTACTGTGAGAATAAAGGCACGCTAGAAAGTCAATCGAAATTATGGTAGATGGTGCTAGTACGAATCATGAGGCCAATCCACAGCTACAATCCACAGCTACTGAGGTGAGGGAGAACCGCATAGGAGTCTCGGCGAATTAGTGGGAGAAAGTGGCGCACGTATCACGAGGCAAATCGATACTCATTTCTCATTTGATGCTTGTTGTGAGGTGTTGACCTCGAGGCTAATTGAGTGGCTCTGAAGACGAGTGACCAACGTGTATCCCTCTATACGTCGCCTGGCCTACTGTCACCTATTAATAAACTGTGCAATGGGTGACTGGAGGCAAATCCAACAGTAGTTGTTCACACAGCAACTAAATACTCTATTTTAAGTAATTTTTCACCCCGGACTCAAACGCGCGCTCCATTGACCCCGAAAATAATAAATAAAGATAATTAAACTAATGTTTCGAAGACTCAACCATAAAATATATAAATAGCCTACATATAATTACATAATTAATGACTTATCATTGGCCCAAAAGTGAACCTAAGACTTTACTACGAGTTTAAATCTTGCTTGCCCAAAAAATTGCTTGCCTTGGGTCTTCCATGTTTTAGTCCATTTAAACAAGAAACCTAGCTCCGAGTCCCGCTCATAAGCCGTAGCACTAACAAGTCATCATCCGAATAGACATGAATGCATGACTAAGAATGATATGAAATGCAATGCAGACTAACACAAATGTAGGTACACTGATAAATTTCATAAATAGTAAAAGTTATTGTAGTGTTTACTTACAGTCAAACTAACTATAAGTTGGTTTTGAAGCCTCGCATAACGTTCCCTGGCTTTCACATATTTCCTCAAGTCCTATTTACATCATAAAAATCACGTTTTTAGATTCACAAATCTATTTAAATATTTTAAATTTATATTTCAAGTCATAATGAAATGAAACTACTTCCAAACTCATCTATATACTTCATATTACGTTTTAAACCACATTCAGTCTCCCAATGGAGTTCGAACAACTATAAATTCCGATAACCCTTTTCACAAATAAAATTTCAATTTGGATCTTAAACCACCACACCATGTATTAAACTTCAATTTAGGTTCTAAATCCCTCATTAGACTTAAAAGAGGTCTTAACCACTTATTTAACTTCATAATAACCTTAAATATGGTTTGAAACCTTACCAATCCTTGATAAGATTATATTCAAGCAATTTAACATCTATTATTACATTAACACTAGTTCAATAAGTCACAAAAATGTGACAACAAAATACAATGTCACTCAATTCATTGAATCCTCAAAGCTTATACAATCACATTAACTTTATATCCATTAACACGCCCTCAATGCCAATTCATTCCAACAACATACAATTAATCATCAAACTAACTTAATTCGTAGGCTGTTGGCCAATTTTCAAATTTTTCATTAAAACATCGTTTCATCAAACTACCAAGAACTTGATCAAACCCTTTGATTTCTAATCTAAATTCATCAACAAATTAACACAAACGAATACCTTTCCTAACTAAGTTTTATTTCTTCCTCGAGTGTTATGGCATCGACCAAGACAAGGCTCGGCCTTGCCTAGCACTTGGTGTAATGCCCTAAGAAGTACCCAGGGCAGACCCTAAGTAACCTCAAGGTTTTTCAAATGAACCAATTACCCCTCTATGCTTATCCTCATTTATATAAATCAAATGCCCTTTTTGGTAAATTTTTATTTTTTATTTTCATGTTTATATCCTAGTTTTAAATCCAAATCGAACCACATACAAAACCACAATTTCATCAAAAATCGAAAAAATACCAACGCGCTTTGAAACACACGAAAAATCGCGTCTACGTCTTAACTTGACTCTATTTCACAACGAATAGAGTATATTACATCAACTAGACACTCGACACATGAAAGTAATACTTTGACTTATGACCTCTGATCCATAATGCGTAGGTCCCACCTTGAATATTTAAATCCCAATTTAAATTCAAAAATACTTTATTAGTCGCCTAATCAAGTTTAAAAAATTCTCGAGTTTCACAGGATAACACAGGCAGTATGGTCAGATGTGGGACTAATCTCATATTGGATCCTGATCTATGCTTCAACTTTCTATGGATCATGTCTTGTGTTTTTCTATATTTGAAATTTCTACTACCATGATCAATTGCTTTATTTTCTAATTCAAACTATTTTATTCTCACTTTTGTTGTTTGATGCTATTTTATGTCCATATGAATGGGTTTTTTTTCACTTGTCTTGTTTGATGCATTTTTTGTGTCCTTATGAATGGTTTTTACTTGTGTTATTCAATGCTATTTTTGTCTTTATGAATGGTTTCAATTGATTGTCTAAAAAAACATGTGTTGAAGAACCTTAAACACTTACAACATACTACAACTATGAAACATGCACATATCAACACGAATACACATGCATTTGGTTGGGTTCTAATTTGAGGCCATTAAAACAACAGTGCTACATACTACATGACTGTCTAATCCCCCAAAACATTAACAAAAAGCATGTTCATCTACATAAAAATGAGATGAAACAAGAATCTTACATGAATTTTATAGCTTACATGTAACCTCCCTAAGTCAATTAGGCAATGCCCGGCCTGAAACCTTACTTAAGCCCCGATACACCAGTGGACTCAATAAGTGCAATAGTACGACCATCCTTCATACTTAATAATCATAATACAACATATTGTATATAAAAAAAACTAAAAACACAACGAAATTAAAAAAATTTTGATTATAGAAACGATATACTAAAACCAACATAAACCTCGGTCTAAAACCATATCCCAACCTTGTTTTTCAGAAAATAGTAATTCAATACAATATATAAACAACAGGAAAATCAATTCACCATAGGACAGACTATAAACTCCTAATCTTCTCCATTCCTGAGTCGAAGCGCACGTCGTTAACCTAAAATATTAATTGGGGAATGAGTGCTACAACTTGCTTAGTAAGTGATGCTCATAAATCGGTCAACTATCATGTAATATCAATGATTCAATGAATAGCAATATGAATTCAAAACATATTTATTCAGGGTATAGAAACGATATAAACAATACTTAACAGATGCAAGTTCAACAGTTATATGAAACCATATCTATATTATATAATTTGGGTTTTAAAACCAATTCATATTTCTCATCATTCAAGAATACAAACCACAGAATCCACACGTTAGCCAACATGTGATTATGTCGGTTTATTTCAAGCTTGATTGAGCTACGAACTCTAATTGGGCAGTGTTGATTAAGGCAAAACTTAGGGTTACTAAGGATGAAATGGCGGAATCCATTTCCAAGCGTATATTTTCCTTTTATTAGGATAAAGGGCGAAATCCATTTCCAGACGTACCTTTACAACCTCATCTCCATCTACCTTTTCGCAAACTTTCAGTCATTATCACATTTAAAACATTTAGATCAAAGTATGTTGCTCCATTCCCAGTCCATAAAACTAAATGAACTAGATATATAATCTTACGATGCATAATTGATAAGAATACGAGTCCCACTTACCTTTGCCAAACTTTCCTAACTTTATACTGACTTGCACGATTCTCGGAATCCTCAACCTTTGCCCGTCGATCAATAACTTAAAATCGATTGATTGTCATCAATTTGAGTCTAATACTCAATAATTAGAGCCCCTAAAATGGTCCCTACAAAATCCTAAACAAATTTTTCACTTTTTAGGTCAATATGACTATTTTATGTTTTTTAAGGTAAAAACCATGTATGAAGCCTAAAAGAATCTCAAATTCTTCATTTTTATAGAAATCTCCAAATTCTATTTATTTTGTCCAAAATATGATTTTCCAAATTTTATTCTATTTTTTGGAGTTTTTTTACGAATTTCCAGAATTTTCTCCATTTTTATTAGAAAACGGGTTTGGGCATGAACCAGGACGAACCAAGTTCAGCTCAACCAAGCCAAACAATCCCTGTTCGGACGCCCAACCCCTTCTTCGTCCTCTTCTGTTTCAATAAATCAAAATCGAAACCTCTTTTTTTTTCTATTTGATTTGTTCACTAGGGTTGGGTTTGGCCCTAACCTCATGGCATTCTTTGACAGGGAGACGACTCCCCTTTTGTCTCATTCCCCAGGTCCAAGCCTTCCTTCCATTTCCACCATTAACAAAAACCCAATGAACAACAACAACATCAATAGCCACATAACAACGACCAACAACATCATAACAAAGTCAACCATAAAACTCACCTCCATCATCATTAGTCTTTCCCCTTCCCTCTTCCACTTTTGATCCCTTCTCCCTCTGCATCGATTTTGATTTCTCTCTATTTGTCAAAAATGTGTGGGACGATGTGGCTTAATTTGAAAATAAATATAAGTTTCTTTGAGATTCGTATCGTATAAATCTTGAGGTGAATCTAATGATTCATTCCTTTCATTTATATTTTGATCCTTCTTGAGATACGTGTTGTGTATCTCAAGATCTATCTTGTGGCTATTATCATATCAATATAACCTCCCTCATATCCCGATCGACTTATTTTGAGAAAATATGATGATCTTCTTGAGGTAGATGTTATAGGTAATCATAATCACTTTCATGCACCACTTGATTGTCATGAAGATATATTTACACATATCTCAAGGCACGACTAATCCTTCCACATGTACCAATCGTCCACTATTTACTTCTCAATGCTCACGCTATGCGTATCTCGATGCGAGTCCAATGTATAATTTTATTTGATTAAAACTATAGGATTCACTTATATATTTAAATATATAACTATATATAAATATATAAATAACTTGTATTTCACGCCTATAAATTCAACTTACGCACCAATGAGCACTCTTAGCGTGCACATTATTATACATCCTACGTGTGTCACCCTTGACCCCGTGTGTCACTGGGTGCCCACCAGTTTTTTTTTAATTTTTTCAATATATATATATATATATATATATATGCGTACCTTATATAAATATATAAATATATATACGCCTTTATTCATGCATTTATTATTATGTCTTACACGTCAACTAGTACACTCGGGTGTGCATGCTACCCCTACAACCAGTATGCATCACCCATGAACCACACACAGTATTAGGCGTCCCATGATTTGTCAATTATGGGCCAATTAATCTAATTATTTTCATAATTAATATTACAGTCCATACAAACACCAAACGGCACGCAAATCCATGCACAAACTAATCGAGACAAGCTGACTTAACCATGAGCCTAACTCGGGTTAATTAAAATTTAAATTAATGCGAATCACCTGCTTAAGGTAACGAGTCGTTATAGTCTCCCTAATTTAGGATAATTTCATCATCGAAATTAAAGGAAACGTACAAGTTACCAATGGTTCTGAAATGAAATGGAATTTACTTTCCCTTTTATAATTCTTGCCCACAGGTTATCTTTTTGTTTTTTCATGGCATTACCATTTTACTGTACTATGAACCTACAAAGCCCTTTCATAAATGAGACCAACAAAGCATTACTAAAATCTTCTTTTGAACTCTCCAACAATCTATTATTCTTATCTCCTCAACATTTTTATCTTAACCAAGTTGTAGTTATGTATCACCTAGACTTCTATACCCTCTCTGTGTAGCTCTTACTATCGCATTTTCTATAAAAGCTTTATCTCCAGTCTTACTTCTGTACCTCAATTTATGATAAGATTGAGCACATTCAGCTTTATCATTCGACGATGTAATCGACCTGATTACCTCTATATCAAATAGCTTACACAAAATAATATGTTTTCTTTCCGCAGTCATACATTTCCGAGACACAACCTCATAAATTTGATTATTGAATGGATAGTGAATGCTTAAGGTGATTTAGGGTTATTGATGATAAAGGGTGGAGTTTCTCTCCCATCTAACATTTTCATCATATAGGCCCAATCTACCTTACCACATCTCACTTCCAAGCATTTCAAATACACTAGTAATACTTACAAGAAAATGCATACTTTGGTCAATCTATCAACCATAACTCTTACATCATTGTGCCGCCGCCAATATCTTGCTAATCTTGTTTCATAATTTATAATTATGTTTTATTTTTACCATCAAATATAGGTAAAAATTTACTTATCCCTTCATATCTTCATTATTCAGTCTTAACTTACTAAATAAATCTCATATCTCTTTATGAAATCAATGACATATATCATTATCACAGATAATTCATACCTTCATTGTATACTTCAATACAATATAACATTTCCTCTATAAATCATATAAGAAGATCTATGAAGCCATCGAGATTCTTGCCTAAAATTCTTCCCAAATTGAGATTTTCCTCTCATAATCTAACGCGTCTAGCAGTAATACCTAGTGAAACGCTTATTGTTGTGTTTTAGGGTTCATACGCAACAAAAAAATTCAAAATGATTTTGAAAAACCCCAACAAGATCGAAAATAAGTTCCATTAAATTAGATCTACAAAAGCAAAATCATACCTTAATCCGTGTTTTCCTTCTCTAATTGTTCAATCTCCAAAATGTTCAAGCATTCATCCTCTATCAAAAATTCACACACGAATGGTGACCACAATTTGGAGTGCTAGCCCCAAGAGAGATAGAAAACATTTTTCTTTCTCTCCTAAAATCTAAAGAACTCAAAAAATAGCGAAAATAAAATCTTATTTCGTTTTAGCATTTCAACCTCTATAAATATGTAGATAAGCCCTCGCTTAAATCATATTCGTAATACAACTATTGTATTTAGGTAGTTTAAGCAAATTACACATGCGTCCCTATTACTAAGTTATCATATAACAAATTATAAAGGTTTTTATGTCATAAATTTTATCGTATAAAAATTCATTACTATAGACCAATTGAAATTGCGGAAAGCCATTCTTTGTGTGCAACCCTATAGATTCATGTGACGTTAGCAATGAACCAAACCATTTTGGTACACAAGTCATAAGCTGTCTCTAGCAAGGCATTATGAATACCCAAGTAACATGAATATCAAAATAGCTACAACCTAATGAGTAACATATATCATATCCTTTTGTTGTGTAATATCCTTTGATTAAATATAAGGCATGGAAAGTCACCCTTAATGTCCAATCGTACTAGTCTCGATCATTAGGTAACTAAAAACATCTAAGTGACATTGATCATATCAATTCACCTGGACCTGGTCATTATCAGTCTATCATATCGAGGGATCCATTGATAGCTCTCTTTATATAAGAGTAACAAATTGTACCTTGATTACACACCTTTACATATTATTCATAAGGTAACCAATCACAATCTTTCTAATTGTCCAGTTAAAGTCAACATTTAACTTTGTCAAATTACTATGCTCCTAATATTGAAGTCTACGGTAATGTCAAGTTGAATGACTAAATGATATACCTATTATGAGTAACACCTATGACTTAATCCATATGGTGTTCTCATAGCGGACCGATCCAATACCTTGTTCCATAATAAGTACTCATGATCTCGATTTCGTATCTCTATCTGCATGATCATCACATGACGATCAATCAAGATTTAAAATAGTCTTAGTTCATTATAGTTCCTAGTATAATGAACTACTACGGATATTTAGGATATTTCAACAAATACCCATATATCTTATTATAAGATAAACATGCAATCACTTATAACAAAAAAGCAAATGAAAACCTCAATTTTAGTAACTAAAATTAGAAGATAAATAATGTTTATAGATTGACCTAAGGTATATGCCCCAACATCTCCCACTTCCACTAGGGCCAATCATTCATCGATCTAATACCTAATGACCTAACATGACTATCATGTTTCGCCTATGGAAGAGCCTTTCTTAAAGGATTTGCAACATTGTATTTGTAGGAACTCTGCGAATCTTCACGTCTCCCCTCTCAATGATTTCTCAAATGAAATGAAAATGTCTAAGTATATGTTTGGATCGGTGGTGTGATCTTAGTTCCTTAGCCTGTGTTATCACCCGGTTAATATCGCAATACAAGCAAATAAGGTTAGCTATACTTGGAATCATACAAAGTTTAAAGATTAACTTTTTCATCCAAACTGCCTCTTTAGCTGTTGATGCTGCAATATACTCAGCTTCTTTTGTAGAATTTGCCACAGTTTCTTGCTTAGATCTTTTCCAGCTCACCGCGATTCCATTCAAAGTAAACACATATCTAGACTGTGATTTGATGTCATTTGTATTAGTTTGAAAACTTGCATTTGTGTAACCATTTACAACAAGCTATTCTTCTAAACTTCCATAGACCAAGAAAACTTTTTTTATTCATTCTCAAGTGCTTACGAATGTTCTTTACTTCTATCCAGTGAATCTCAACGAGATCAGAATGATGTCTACTTATTGCACTCAAAGCATATGATACTTCAGGTCGTGTACATAACATGGCTTACATAATAGATACAATAGCTAATGCATATGGAATTGTATTCATGCATTCTCACTCATCATTAGTTATAGGACATTGAGTCTTACTGAGACTTATACCATGAGACATTGGCAACAACCCTCTTTTAAAGTCTTGCATATTAAAGCTATTTAGTACCTTTTCAATATAAGCACTCTGACTTAGATTGATCAACCTTTTAGATCTATCCATATAGATCTTAATCCTAAGGATGTAGGTCGCATCTCCTAAGTCTTTCATTGAGAAACACTTCCCTAACCAAGACTTGACACTCTTTGCATACTTACTTTTTATACTCAATAGTTTAAATACACAAGATACTAGTTGCTGTTACAATTGACATCACAAAAATTCCACAAAGAAAAGGTATCATATCATTTATTTTTCTATTTGAGTGACTTTAGTAACCACTAACTTGTAGGGTAAGCATGTCATACATTTTTATTATAGGAAATTAATTTGTTAATTGCTTGAAAAAATCATTGACCCTCTCAATGATATGATTCAATGATATGATCAGGAAATCTTGTCACCCATATGAAATTCACCTCACTAAGCTCCAATGCATATGTTGCCTCTTCAATCTCTTTTTTCGATATGTAGTATTCATTTCCAAATGAAACAAATATAATTGAAGGCTTGTCTTTTTGCTACGACATTCAAGAATAGCTTTATCAAATAGATTTCCATGACTGTGATCATAATGTGTATAACAACAACAACAACAACAACAACAACAACAACAACAACAACAACAACAACATAGCCTCAGTCCCAAATTAACTGGGGTCGGCTACATTGATCAAACTTTTCCATTGTGCTCGATTAATTAGGGTCGACTACATGGATCATAATGTGTATAAGAAGGAACTAAATCAATAGTGAATAACAATAGTATTTATGGTCTTCAATTGGACCAATATTGGTTGTGATGTTGTTTGTGTTGGGTTATGTTGGTTGGTTGTCGATTTGTTGAATAATATTAAATTTCATTGTAATTTTCAGGATTTGGATGGGATACTCACTCAGCTACCGAAAGAATTTGTCTAGTTGCTATATTGTACAAAGAATGCTATCGGAGTCTTGTGAGATGATGCATATTTTATCATGAGAGACTTTATTTTTTGGTGGCCTATTTTGTAGTAGTAATTATAAAATGTAATATTATCATTTTTTTGTACACATTGTATTAGGTAGTGCCTACAAAGATTTACTACTTTATTTATGTAAAATTTTGATATTATACAAAAAGATTTTTTTAAAAACAAAACATTTGCAACTACTATTACTATTTTGCAAATGTTACTGCAAGATTTGTTTGTTTTTACTTTTTACTGTTTTAAAAATATATTATTATTCCAGTTAGTGACAGAATTGCAACAAATGCGTCTGTGCTGACTGGATTTCAATCATCGATAGATTGGTGTCTACCACTGTTCAACGACAAAATAACGACTAGCATATCTGTGCTGATTGGATTTTAGTCAGCGATAGACGCCAGTTTGTTGTTGTTCAATGACAGATTGTGTTTGCAATTTTGTTGCTATTCAGCGATAGACAGATTAATCAGTCGTCGATCTTCATCAATGAGAAAGAAATCAGCGACATACACTTTTTGTTACAGATTTGTCGTTGACCTCATTAGCAACAAAATCATACAAATTTAGCAACAAAAATTGTTATGTTGTTAAATTCGTGTTTTTTTTTTGTAATGTTATACACTTTTATAACTGTAGAGAATGCATTAGTTGTCCTAGGACAATAAGGATGGGTTATGGGAGTTGAGAATATGCCGAAGAACATTAAAAAGGGAGTGTTAGAAAAGTTTAACGAATGTAGCAACATTTTCGTGTTGCATCACTATACCTCATTTCTCAGCTAGGCGAGATCAACAAGCCAAAAATGGCTTGTCTTTATGAAATTATAAAGAGAGGGGAAATCAACATCAGAGAACATCTACAACAATGTGAGGGAATCGATCATGTTACAAAGGGAGAACAAGTTGTTGTTTTCTATCTTGATTACTCAGATGTGCTTTAAGGCCAAAGTGAGTTTGAGGGGCGACGAAGAATTCGATATAGTGGTCCAACCAACCATAGATGAAGTTTTCATGCTTACGTTGAAATCACCACCTCATTACCAAGAATTCGAGGAGAGAGAAAGAGAGAGAGAGAGAGAGAGAGAGAGAGAGAGAGAGAGGAGGGAGCTAGAATTGAGGCCGAGTTAATGGCCAAAAGGTAAGAGGATCAGGCAGCAGCAGCAACAACAACAGAAATAGCCCAAGAGTCAAAAGATGAAGGATATAGAGAAGAAGATGAGCAACAGTAGCAAGGATTTGCTGAGGGCTATGAGTTTCTAAACCCAGAGTTTGGAGAGCTGGACTTGGATGGTTCTGAGGTCTTTCCACCACCTCCTCCACCATATGCACCAATACCACCATAAAAGGACTTGACTCCACGACAATAGAGGTTGTGGATAGCGGAGATGAGGAGACAGTACAGATAGGGCAGGGCACAGTACCAGACAGCCGTGTTAAGACATAAGCAGGATATAGAGATGAGAGAGCAATATCGACGGAATGGGCAATGTAATTTTATGTTATTTATTTATCATCAGAGGGACATCTAGGTATGAGAGGAGCAAACGGACGAGACATACTTATAGGTCATTTGGCTTTCCAGCGACACTGAACTATATGTTTGATCAGAATTTAGTGTAAAGCATGAGGGTAGAATGTCCATTGACGCCATGCTACGCTCGAGCTGATGATGACGCGCAGTCCTGAAGTCAACGTATTAGGAATCCTTTTGACCAGTAGAGATGAGAGATACATTAATACCATTTATTATTACCTTTGGGATATTTTATTAACTATTTACTTGTTTAAATATTATATTTAGTTTAGTTTAAGATTATATACTTGTGTTATTATATATGTTTGTGTGTTTTAGTATTTTCATGTTTCAGACTTACTTTTAAACCTTGTGGATAAGACTTGATTTAAGTATGGGGGCATCAACAGTACACTACACTAAGGGAAGTGGTAAAATAGGTTGAGAAATAAGAATAAACACTTCAAGTATGATCCTTTAAATTTATATTTGAACCACTTAAGGAGGAAAACATAGTAGTGTATAATCTTTTTTTTTTTTTCTTACTATATGAATGCTTAAGTAGTATAGATTAGGTTATATATAGTAATATGTAATGAATAAGTAGTTCATTTGCATGTTCATGTCTTTAATTGTGGATTAGTAGATTAGAAGTATCTTGTTGATATGAAACTTAAGAGAATGTTTTAAATCTTTAAGAAGAAATAATGAAATGTAACAAACAACAATGTGATTTCATGATTACGTACCTAGAGTTAGGGAAGATCTTGAACTTAAAATAAAAGCAAGGAATTATAACACATCATGTGGAAAAATTTAAATTTCTATAGATTTTATAATAAGTGTGAATCTTACTTGATAATACAAAACAAATATAAATTTGGAGCAAAGAGGGGAAGAAATAGGTATTGTAACTTAAAAGTTGGAGTTTTTTTTTTTTTTTTTTTTTGGTAAAACATGGATTAATCTCCAAGATTACAATTTAATTGCGTCATGTGATAGTAACAAAGATGCGCCATGGGGAGCGTTTATGTGAAACAAAAAGTCTACACTAGAGTGAAGAGCTTCTTTAGCCAGGTGATCAACACACATGTTGCTCTCTCTGAAGACATTGCGCATCGAGATGTCCGTCTCTTGCATCAGGATATCTCGAATCTCTCCAACTTGGGGGTTGAGCTTTGGAGCCGATAATACTCCATTGAGATCAATGGCTTCAAGTGAGTCCGATTCCACTATGAATTGCCGGAAGCCTTCCATTTTCGTTGTCTCCAAGCCTGTTTTGATGCTCCAAAACTCTGCTGCTAGAGGCGAGCAAACCCTTAAACCTTTCTAAAAGCCTGGTCTAAACACACCCTGCTCGTCTCTAAACAGTCCCATAGCTGCCGCTTTCCCCGTCTCTGGATCAACGGCCCCCATCACAATTTAGCTTTAAGAACCTTAGATCAGGTGGTTCCCAATGACAAAGCCCCTTTACTGGGGGGAAGTCTTTTGAGTTCCTGATTAGGAAAAGTTCTGAGAATCTCATTTGTGCGAGCCCTTGTGGAACGGATGGGATCGAAAGGCTCCCCTTGATATGGTCCAAATAGCAAATCATTCCTCTAATACCAAATTTACTAGCATGTGATGCTAAAGAGTACCCTCTAGTTTTTATCTTTGTAAGTAAGGTTTGAATTCATCCACTCTTCGATTAAAACATCGAAGTGTGGGTTTTGTCGGACCAAAGCAAAGCTTCTCCAAGCCCCATTTGCATGTTCACAGTCCTTTATGGCGTGAAGGGCAGATCCCAATTTTGTGTTGGGGTTACTCAACAAGAAAGTAACCCCTTCAACTTGAGAAACAGATGAATAAAATTCACTAAGCCACGAACGATGCACCAAATCAATCACACCACAAAGAACACAAGATTTAACGTGGAAAACCCTCCAAATCAGAGGGGAAAAACCACGGGCCAAACTCCGAACAATCCACTATGTGAATAAAGAGTACAAGATATCTCAATCGCTTGAGATTCACTAACAATGGAGTAATACAAAAATATATCTGCCAAAAACTTAGATGATCACTCTAAGAACTAAGAAAAACTACCCCAATTGTATCAAACCCTTGCACCTCTTTTATTGAACATCAAGAAATCACCAAAGCCTCTCCGCGGGTCTTCAGATTCAAGATCTTGATATGCCTTCAATGTAGAGAGAAGAAAACTAGAGAGATTGCACACTTCAACTCAAGTGCGCACACCAATCGGTCACCAAGTCGAACTCTCGAAGTCGACTTTCCAAAGCTTGTATATCTTTCTACCAAAATCCTTATTCGGTATATATCCAAGTCGATCTCTCAAACAACTGAAATACATATTCGGTCTCTAAGTCGTACACAAAGTCGACTTTTCAAAATTCACGAATTTCTAATTCGTACTCTCCCATCCGTTTACAATTCTAATCAAGAAATTAGAATTTTCATGGGGTGGACTTTTTGGTTTTGGACCTACACCAATCCAACAATCTCCCCCTCCAGCCCATGGGGAGATATCCAAACATCTGTTGCTCAACTGCAACTTAGTCCCACCAAGTTAGTGGATGACTTACGCTTGTCACGAGTCACCAACTTGGCGAACATATCAGTTAGATTCTTGTCAGCGAGAATCTGAACTTTCTGGAAGCTCTCCGGCTCCCCCTCTTCGGTAATCGTAACATAATTAGAACTGGGGTACCTAGTAGTAGGAAGCAACCCTCTCTTAGACCTTCTAAGTGAAGGTTCAACTAAAGCTGTTGGTGGAGGAGTTTGCTCCCCCTGCTCAGCATCATCAACTGGTTCTGGCACATCAACCCATGTTCTTCAAATGAGTCTCCCTCATGTGTGGCATCAGTAATGGAAGAAGACTCCAATCCAGAAACATCATCATCATCAACTATGATTTTCTTTGATGTCTTCAAATCTACTATGGTCTCATATTCATGAAAGGCCACATCCCCGACTCGACAATCTTTTTCTTCTCTGGATCCCATAACCTATAACCAAACTCGCATCTCCAAATCCTAAGAGGATACACTTAACAGTTCTATCATCAAGTTTCGTCTCTCGATCCTTAGGCACATGCATAAATGCCTTGCATCCGAACACCTTCCAAAGTGAGAGTAAGTAACATCTTTCCCGGACCAAACTCTCTCTGGAACATCAAACTCCAATGGTCTGAAGGAGAGTGATTCATCAAGTAGCAAGCAGTCCTGAGAGCCTCACCCCAAAACGACTTGGGCAACTTAGCCATTTTTAACATACATCTGACTTTATCAAGGATGGTTATGTTTGTTCTTTCAGCAACACCATTATGTTGAGGAGTACCCGGAACAGTCTTCTCATGTCTGATTCCATGTTCTGAGCAATAATTCTCGAACTCCTTTGAAGTGTATTCTCCCCCGTTATCACTACGAAGGCACTTCAAATATACGCCTTTTTCTCGTTCCACCAACATATGAAACTTCTTGAGGTACTCAAGAACCTGACATTTTGTTCTCAACACAAACACACAAACCTTCCGTGAAGCATCATCAATAAAAGTAACAAAGTTTCTGCCACTTCCCATAGTTTCCACATCAATGGGACCACAAACATCAGAGTATATTAACTTGAGTAAATTTCTTTTTCTTTCAGATGATGAAGAAAAAGAAACTCTATGTTGCTTACCGAATAAACAATCATCACAAGGGTTCAAATATTTACCTTTGGCAAAGAGAATGTGAGACTTCTTTGCCAACACCTGCAACCCTTTCTCACTCAAGTGACTTAGCCGCCTACGCCACAGATCTGGTGAATAATCATCTTCAATTGCGTTCAGGTCACCTCTGACGGTCTTCAATTGAGTCTTGTAAAGTGCATAGCTCAATTTTCCTCTAGCAACAACAATTGAGCCTCTGGTGAGTTTCCACTCCTTACCCCCAAAGATGTTGTAGTAACCATCTAGGTCCAAAGTATGAGTAGAAAACAAATTCAGACGCAGATCCGGAACATGTCGCACATCTTTCAGAATTACCGTGCAACCCATATTTGTTTGCACAAAGACATCTCCAATGCCAACTATATCTGCAAAACTGTTGTTCCCCATCTTTGCCTTGCCAAAATTCCCTGCTCGATAAACAGAGAAGAAATCCTTCCTTGGAGTAGCATGGAAGGATGCTGCGGAATCAACAACCCATTCACTATCTGTATTAGTGACATGACCTTGATCCTCAACTAAAGAAAGCACAACCAAGTCTTCAATTGCATCTAATATAGCAGCCATAGTATTCTGATCATTCGCTTTATTTTGATTTTTCTCATCATTCTGTTCTCTTTTCCACACTCTACAATTTTTCTTTATGTGTCCTTCCTTGCCACAATGATAACAAGAGAATTTTCTTTTTCCTTGAGACTTGCCTCTAGATTTACTCCGCCCCTCGGACCTGGGTGACTTCGCCTCTATGTTCTGCAAAGAGTAACAAGAGCTTGTGAAGTTTCAATGCCTTTATCCTTTCTCCTAGTCTCCTCGTCAAAGAGACTATCCCGCACTATGGATGAAGATAAGACACCGCTTGGAGCAGAATTACTTAGAGACACCACCAAGGTTTCCCAGCTTTCTGGCAACGAGCTCAAGAGTAAAAGTGCTTGTAACTCATCCTCAAGCACAATCTTCATAGCACTTAATTGATTGATCAATGCTTCGAAATCATTCAAGTGCTCTATCATCGACCGCACATTTGTACTTCATATTAACAAGCCTTCTAATTAGAGAAGCCTTGTTCTGAGCCCCCTTCCTCTCACACATATTCTGCAATTTTCTCCACAACTCCTGTGCATCAACCTCTTTGCCGACATGGTGATAACTACTGAGATCGATCCATTTTCAAATAGTCCCAGCAATTTTTCGGTGCAACTTCCTCCAATTAACATCAGATATTTTATCTGGCTTGTTTTGTCCAAATTCAATTGGATCAAATAAATCCTTGCAATAAAGATGATCTTCCATCATCGGTTGCCAAATTGAATAATTCGTAGCCGTCAACTTGACCATATTGCTTGATTTACCATCATCATCCACCATCTTGATTCCCACAAAGATTCCCTGAACACGAACTAACCTCGGCTTTGATACCACTTGTTGGGGTTACTCAACAAGAAAGTAACCCTTTCAATTCGAGAAACAGATGAATAAAATCCACCGAGCCACGGACAATGCACCAAATCAATCACACCACAAAGAACACATGATTTAACGTGGAAAACCATCCAAATCAAAGGGGAAAAACCACGGGCCAAACTCTGAACAATCCACTATGTGAATAAAGAGTACAAGATATCTCACTCGCTTGAGATTCACTAACAATGGAGTAATACAAAAATATCTCTTCCAAAAACTTAAATGATCACTCTAAGAATGAAGAAAAACTACCCCAATTGTATCAAACCCTTGCACCTCTTTTCTTGAACACCAAGAAATCACCAAAGCCTCTCCGCGGGTCTTCAAATTCAAGATCTTGATATGCCTTCGATGTAGAGAGAAGAAAACTAGAGAGATTGCACACTTCAACTCGAGTGCGCAAACCAATCGGTCACTAAGTTGAACTCTCAAAGTCGACTTTCCAATGCTTGTATATCTTTCTACCAAAATCCTTATTCGGTATATATCCAAGTCGATCTCTCAAACAACCGAAATACATATTCGGTCTCTAAGTCGTACACAAAGTCGACTTTTCAAAATTCACGAATTTCTAATTCGTACTCTCCCATCTGTTTACAATTTTAATCAAGAAATTAGAATTTTCATGGGCTGGACTTTTTGGTTTTGGACCTACACCAATCCAACATTTTGTTCCACACCTTCTACACAAATCATCTTCACTAACACCTCTTTTAAGGCATTTGTCTCCCGTGAGAAGCTTTCGATGTCGAAGTAGCCAGAGAAAGGAACAAATACATTGAGGGCCTTCCCATCCTAATATGTTCCTCTAGGTATTAGAATTTGGAGATGAATCAGTGGAAATTTTTCCCAAAGTACACATGTTATAATATTTAATGAGGAAAATAGGGGTGAAAATTTTTTATTTCCGGGGAGTAGGCAATAACGCCTATTGGGAAGGCGTCATCTATGTGGCAAAAAATTTTGTTCTGATGTTGCCACGTGGCGTGTAAAACACTGATAGCGCCTTCGCAGAAGGCGCTATCAGTGTATGTGTCCACGTCGACATGTCCACGTGGACTGACGTGGACATGTTACACTGATAGCGCCTTCTGCGAAGGCGCTATCAGTGTCCACGTGGACACATTAGGGTTTTCCCGGTCCACGTGGATCCACGTGGACCGAGAAACCCGTGGCATACTGATAGTGCCTTCTGCGAAGGCGCTATCATATGCTACGTGGGAAAAGAAAAAGGGTTTCCCGGTCCACGTGGCTCCACGTGGACCGGGAAACCCGTGACTTAGGGGCGCAGATAGCGCCTTCTCAAAAGGCGCTATCTACACCCCACAGTCATCTTCCCGAAACCGACGCAGAGAATATATTCTCTGCGTCGGTTTCGTCCTTATTGGTATAGGGGTAGGGGGTAGGGGTAGGGGGCGGTGTAGGTCACGGGGTCGGTCACGGGTTTACCGTGGAGATAGGGGTGGGTCGGGTACTTAAGGAGGGGAAGGGGGAGCGAACCAGCGAGAGAGGCGAGACAGAGGGGAGGGAGGAAGAAGGAGGGGCGGACGACTGTTTTAACGGGAGAGAGTGGGCGTGTGTGTGCGCGCGGCGGAGACGTTTGTCGAGCTTGGCGGGGGTACTTGGTGGTACGTGGAACGTGGTGTTTTGTGGCGGTCCAAAGTGGTGAGCGAAAGCAGCGGTGACGGCCAATGAGAGGAGGAGGAGGGATCTACTACGCGGTGGCGGGGAGGAAGGAAGCAGCATGACGGCGGCGGCGAGGAGGAAGGCCGGCGTAGCGACGGAGCGGAGGTAGGAGAAGGAGGAGGTATGTGTATATAGTTAAGTTAGTTTAGTTAGTTAAATAAGATTGTTTAAGTTAGTTCGATAAAGTTAATTTGAGTTTGTTTAAGTGAGTTTAGTTAATTAAGTATTTTTACGTTAGTTTAGTTTGTTTAACAAGTTTAGTTACTGATTAGTTTGATTAAGTTAGTTTGATTAAGTTAGTTTTAGTTTGTTTAAGTGAGTTTAGTTAATTAAGTATGTTTATGTTAGTTTAGTTTGTTTAATAAGTTTGTTTAAGTTAGTTGACGTTTGTTAGTTAATTAATTAAGTTTGATTAAGTTAGTTTTCATTGTGGAGTGGGTACATGTTTGTTTACGTTGGTTTAGTTTAATGAGTTTGTTTAAGTTAGTTTAGTTAATTATGTTTGTTTAGGTTAGTTTACTTAATTAAGTTTAGTTAAGTTGGTATAGTTAATTACGTTTAGTTAATTAAGTTTAGTGAATTAAGTTTAGTTAATTAAGTTCGTTTGAGGTATTTTAGTTAATTTACCGAAGGAGGAGGTATGTTTAGTTAATTACGTTTGTTTAAGGTAGTTTAGTTAGTTTAGGTTAGATGTTTAGCCATTCTATCACAGATGTCTGCAGGTAGCACACTTCGTAAATGCACCCTATCTCATCCTCCTGACGGGCAAGTAAATGAGCAGACAGGCAGTTAAAGTTCCACCTCAGGGACGATGTTGCAGGCATATGATACTAAGGGGTCGATCCCTTCCACCCATTTATCTAACCAAAACTTCGTCAAAGTACCGTCACCGATATGCCTCGTTAGACCTTCCAGGAAGTGAGGCCAAGTATGACGGATTCCCCTCTAGATCGGTTATATAGGTTTGTTACCTCATGGTTCTGGTGTGTGGATGGTTCTTTTACAGTATTTTCCTTTTATAAACTTTATCCATAGCTATCTACTTTGGTAAGAAGCTCCCAACAAAGTTTCATAAGAAATGCAGTATTGTTTTCCTCAGCTTTCCTTAGGCTAAGGCCTCCATTCTCCTTTTCCCGAACATAATGTGTCCCAGTTAATTAGGTGGATCTTCCTTTTTGCACTTGTTGGAAGTTGAGCTGTCTACATCTGAAACATAGGGATCGATTGCACTTATGCCTTACTTAGGGTAATCCTCCCAGCTAGCGAAAGATTATTCACCTTCCACACTGCCAGTTTGGCTCTCAGCTTGTCACCAATCTACGCATATGTATCTTTCCTCACCTTACCATGGAGAATATGAGATCTGAGATACTTCCCGAAATTATTTGTTAGGCCAAAATCAAATTCTCCACGTATCTGTTGCTTCAGTGCGCTACTCACATTCTTAGAAAAGAAAACTTTAGTTTTGTTCGTATTGACTCTCTATCCAGAGCATAGGCTAAAATTTTCCAAAATATCTTTAATGACCATGGCTTGTGGTTTGTTCTAGTGATGCTTCTACGAATAAGAACATGTCATCGGCAAAAAAAGATATGGGAGATGATAGGGGCATCCTTGCCCAATTTAATTCATGCATATTCATTCTTCTCTACTGCCGTTCTGATCGTATGGGCAAGGTGTTCCATGCACAATACAAACAAGTATAGTGAAAGAGAATTCCTTTGCCCAACTCCTCTGGTTGGTGAAAAACTGTCTGTAGTGCCTCCATTCCAGAGTACCCTCATGTTAGCTGTAGATGATACACATTTCATAATTCGGTCGATCAGTATGGCGTTGGTGGGGTTTTATAAAACATTGATGTGTGGTAGAATTAAAAACATAATATACTCGATCGAGGCTTGAGTTATACTCAATGTCTTGAAGACAAATTGCGTCCCGCTATAGTACTTGCGGTCTAATGACGATAGTCTCCCAACGATCATACTAATGATTTTAGCACTTCAAATCATTAGTCCGCGAACCAATAGAATGATTTAACGTTCTCTCTGACCCAAAACCATGAAAAGAGAAGGACAACTTTTTTTTGACTCATTTTCCTAACTTTCTAACTCTATTACAAATCTTTTTTAAAACAATCCATTTTATGAATATATATAGACTTTGGCGTGTCTATTAAAAATGAGATGCCTCTTAGTGAATAGATGTGTCTATTAATAAAGACATGCCTTTTAGTGAATAAATACACCTTTTGAATTATAGATGTGTCTATTAATAAAGACATGCCTTTTAGTGAATAAATACACCTTTTGAATTAGAACTAGCAAGGTATCATTAAGTCCCTCTGGTAGAACACCTTCTCTAAAGAAGTCCTTTACACATTTAACTACTGATTCTCCCACGACTTCCAATATCGGGCTCTAACCATCTTGTCCAGGAGCCTTGTATGGGCCCATTTTGAAAATTACTCTTCTTATCTCCTTGGGATCTAACACTGCCATTAACGCCTCTCTATCGGAGACTTCTAGTGTAGGAAATTTGGGTTGCCAATTTAATTTAGAGTGCACAGTTGCTTCATCAGTACAAAGGCTCTTATGAAACTGAACTGCAATGTTTTAGAGGATACTCTGATCAGTTACCCAAACTCCCTCAGGATCCTTAATACTCCCTATTTTGTTATGCTTGCGTCTATTGAGGGTACTAAGGTGGAAAAATCTGGTATTCTTGTCACCAAACTGGTGCCATTTGGTTTTCGATTTATGGTACCCTAGTATCTCTTCTTGGAGAAGCACTTCTTCTAGTTTCCTTTGGAGTAGATTCCTTTTCTCGAAAAGAGGGGAAGATGAGCATCTCTCTAGTTTCATGTCCAGTGCATCTAATTTCTAGTACACTATTTTCTTCCTTATGAATATATTATCGAACACCTTAGAGTTCCACTGTTGAAGTTTAGATGACATACTTCTTGATGTAACATGAAATATGATGTGTTGGACTACTTATCTTTCAAAAACTTTTTAAAGTCTTCAAGTGTAGTCCAACATGCCTGAAATCGAAATGGTCGAGCTGCTGGAGTAGGAACACCACCTGATTTCAGGAGGAGCTTGATCGACGCATTATCTGATTTGAACCTTGCGAGGTGCAATAAAGAACTCTCCAGGAATCTAACTCCTCATTCTTCATTCCACAGAGCACGGTCTAGTCTTTCTTATAGCCTTCCTCTTCACCAAGTGAACTTCGGACCCTTAAACCCCAGGTTGTGACGACCTCAAGCCCCGGTGCCGCCCCAGGGTGTCATCGTGTTGTGCACTCCTCGCTAAGTCCCCATCTACACGTGTCTAGCACCTACCCGTCCACCTTATGTCTTGATTACTGTGTCCACGTGTGTGTTATCAATATAGTTAATAAATTATTAATATTTTCTTGAGTTATTTTCTTAGGTAATTAAAGTTCCTTAAGTTCAACTATTTGTATTTTACAAGTTAATAAGTCAGCGGAAGCCTTAATTTGATGCAAGTAAAGTATTAAATTAGCACGATAAGCATTATAAACATTATTCATAAGAGCATGTCCTATTGTGGAAAACCTGGCAAAGTGCTCTGTATATAGGCGATAATACAATAAAATGGTGTATATATAAAGTACAGTGTCACTCTAGTCTCCCAATACCGAAAATAATACAAAATATTAAAATAAACACGAATTAGTAGGTCCTCGACGACGAGCAATCTGACGTAGTCACCTAAGACCCCCTTACCCCTACTGGTACTAGGATCTGCACTTAATCATCACAAAAAGACAGATGACGAGTCTAATAAGTAAAATCTTAAGGAACTCCTCTGTGCATTCGCATAATAAACTAAGGAAATGCAAGAAATATTATTAAGTAAATGTGCGGAATGTAAAGACAGACAACTGTAATTGGTTCGTCGCATGAATAATTAACATATAAGCTAAACAAATGTACGTGTTCACTCCAGATGGACTAAACTGTACTTCGGGTTACCAGGTTCTCACCGGCGAAAGCGCCCAACTGGCCCAACACCTGATCCCTCGCGGTGCTAGCCAAATCCGCTGAGTCACCGACAAGCGCACCAAAGGCAAGCTCGGATTGCCATTCGTTAAGGGTCGAGTCATTCGTGTTACAATTTAGCACATCACATAACAAAGAATCTGGGGGAGTAAACTTATCCAACATCCAAATAACGAAATGGAATATTAGAAATAGCAAGAAATGATAAAAATAGAATTAAAAATATAGTCAAATACTTATAGTTTTTCAATTGGGTTTTACAAACCTCAAACTGCTCTTCGACCTTCCAAGACTCCCATACGCGACCCGATAAACTCCCCGACACCGAGCTATGGTCTACTAAGTCCATGAAGTCCAATTTTAGAAGTTTAGGTTGTTTACAGGTGTTTAGATATATATTAAGTTGAAAATCACAAAAACAACCCTTAATGTTTAAGTTTCAACTGTCATTAGCGCGCTAATGGGTCCACTTAGTGTTGCTAGGTGGAGTTAGCGCTCTGGGAAATCGATCTAGCGCACTACTGTTCTTCGTTTTGAAAAACAATTGAGAGCTCGGAATGATTAGCGCGCTAACCAGCCTAGTTAACACGCTAATTGCCCTTTGTAATAGAATTCTCAAGTCGAGAATTTTGTCCTTCTCATCCCAATCAGCTAAACTAACCTAGTTTTCAATCTCTCTACACAATGGTGACTCCAAAACATCAGTTAAACCCATCTCAAAAGAACAATTTGATCAAATTCATTCAAATCCATGCATTTACTAGTTTTTCCCAAATTCACCAAAAATACCAATTCATGCAAAACCAGTGATAAATCCTCAATAGAAATGATCATTATACGTATAATTTATTAAGTTTCCATAAAAAAAATCAGTGATCTAACCCTTAAATTCGAATTTCATTAAAAACACATAAAATTGAATTTATTTGAAAGGGTATAAGGTGGAGATAAAAATTACCTAAGTTTCGATCCCTTATTTGATCTCCAAGATGTTGAATTTCTAGCTTAAATCTCTTTTAAATCTCCAGTTATTTATTTATTTATTTATTTTTATTTTTTTTCTGAATTGCATGAGTTTTATGTTAGTGGAGATGAAAACTCCACTAACTTGCTTTATATATGTTTGTTTTGATTAATTGTACTATGCGTATCTCGAGAATTATCTTGTGGTTTCTATTCATGCTGTCACACGCCACTTAATGACTCCAATTGCTCACTCCTTATCCTAGATTCACTCACTAGGATCACCACAATGCCAATCTAGGGTCCACATTTTTTTAACTCAAACTATACGCTTATTATCATTTGATTGTATTACATTATCTTAAGCCTCATTAAACCATATGGTTAGTGTGTCTATTTATAAGAATTAACCAACATATGGTCCCACTGACCTTCAGCTATCTGGTACCCGATGCCTCGAGTCTTGACACGTGTTCCAAAGCACATCATAGCATATTGTTCTAACTTAATCAACTTAGTCTATGGTTATATTACCCATTTTATTTAATTACTTAGTCATATCAACGTAAATTAGTCGTGTTTCCTAGTGTACCCGTAATTTGCCTCTTGATACCCGCATTGACACGCATTTCGATACAACTACCCCTCACATAATCTCGCACGATATAACCATACAACATACACACATGCAATGTATTAATAAATAAATTCATCAAATGCATCGCAAATAAGCAATTCAACACACAATTTACTAGCGCGCCCAGGTCTATGTTTGTCTTAGCCTACCCGCGGCGTCCATATGGATTTGAGCTGGCGTTTGAGTCTGAAATTACAAAATAAATAACGGCGTTAATAAATCGGGCCGTTATAGTTCTTCCTAACTAAAGGAAGTTTTGTCCCGAAACTTAATTATTAAACTAAACGTCGTACCATGAAATCGTTGAGGGTAACGCTCCCGCATAGTCGACTTGAGCTCCCAAGTGAGTCCTTTTGTCTCATGATGTTGCCAACGAAGTAGGACCTTAGAGTACTCTCTGTTCCTAAGAACCCGAACTCTGCGGTCAAGAATCACTATCGACCGCTCTTGGTAAGTCATGTCGGGCTGAACCTCAATCTCTCTCAAGTAAACCATCGGTTTTGGTCTTGACTTAGCTAGTCTCAACATAGAAATGTGAAATATCAGATGAACCCCAGCTAAGTCAGCATGTAAATCTAAGCGATATGTGTTGGGTTTTGAGGTTCATACGCAGCAGAAAATTCAAAATAATTTTTTGAAAAACCCCAACAGGATCGAAAATAAGTTTCATTAAACTAGATCTATTAAAGTAAATCATACCTTAATCCGTGATTTCCTTCTCTGATCGTTTGATTTCCAAGATGTTTAAGTGCACGTCCTCTATCAGAAATCCACACACGAACGGTGACCACAATTTGAGGTGCTAGCCCTAAGAGAGACATAAAACGTTTTTCCTTCTCTCCAAAATTCCAGAAAACTCAAAAATAGCAAAATGAAAAATCTAAATTCGTTTTAGGATTTCACCCTTTATTTATATGTGTAGATAAGCTCTCACTTAAAATCATGTTCATAATACAACTATTTTATTTAGACAGTTTAAGCAAATTACACGTACGCCCCTATTAAAAAGTTATCATATAACGAATCTTAAGGGCTTTATGTCATGAATTTTATCATATAAAATTGACCCCTCTGGACTAATTGAAATCGCGCAAAGTCATTCTTTGTGTGCGGCCCAATAGGTTCATGTGATGTTGTCAGTGAACTAAAACCATTTTGGTACACCAATCATAAGCGATCTCTAGCAAGACATTATGACTATCCAAGTAGCATGAATATCAAAATCGATACAACCTAATGAATAACATATATCATATCATTTTATCGTGCGATATCTTTTGTTTAAACATAAGACATGGAATGTCACCATTAATGTTCAATCGTACTACTCTCGAACTTTAGGTAAACTGAAAAACATCCAAGTGACATTGATCATATCAATTCACATGGACTTAGCCATTATCAGTTTATCATTTTGAGAGATCCATTGATATCTCTTTCTATACGAGAGTGATAAATTCTATCTTGATTACAAACCTTCACATATTATTCACATGGTAACCAATCACAATATTTATAATCGTCCGGTTAAAGACAACGTTTAATTATGTCAAATTACCATGCTCCTCATATTACGGTATATGGTAATTTCAAGTCGAATGACTAAATGATATACCTATCATGAGCAACACCTATGACTTAATCCATGTGGTGTTCTCATAGCAGGTCGGTCCAGTACTTTGTTTGCTAACAAGTACTCATGATCTTGATTTGTATCCCCATACGCATGATCACCATATGACCATCAAGCAATATGCACACTAGTCTTAATTCAATATAGTTCCCAGTATAATGACTAACTAGGGACATTGAGGATATTTCGACAAATACTTATGGATCTTATTATATAGTAAACATGCAATCACTTATAATAAAAAAGCAAATGAAAATCTCTATTTTATTAACTAAAATTATAAGATAAACAATGTTTCTGGATTAACTTATGAGACATTCCCCAACAATTTGCGACGCTGCCAACCCGTGCCGCAACTTTGAATGGTCCAATAAACTTCGGCACCAGTTTTCCCTTAATCTCGAATATATGCTGATCCTTCTAAAGGGAAACCTTCATATATACCATGTCACCCCCCTCATAGTTTAGACCCTTTTGATACCTATCCGCGTATTTCTTTTGTCTATCATGTGTAATTTGTATTCTTTGACGAATCTGCTTGATCTTTTATGTCTGATCAACAAGTATCTCAGGCCAAAAGGTCATTGTATCTTTCAACTCTGCCCAACATGCAAGTGATCTAGAGGGTTTCCCATACAGTGCTGACGCGCGTCGAACACGTCAATAAAGTAAAGTTTCCTAAATCAACTATTTTGTAGAATAGTGACAAAGGGTCGATCCCACAAAGACTGGTTGTCTTTCTTAGGTTAAAACAACAAAAAGGAAAAATCGGTGGTTTTAAAATAAATATTAATTTAACCAACTAATCCAACTAAATTAAATAAATAAATTAACTAAACTAATTTCTAAAGCAATTAATTAATAATTAATTAACACCTAAATAACACCTAAATCTCCAGTTCCACAAATCAGAATCAAGATTCAATAGCAATCATGGTCTTCAATCTTTTCCAAAAAGTTGTTAATTTAAATTCTTCTAGATTAGCTATAGAAAATCGACATCCGTCAGAAATTCCTAGTTCCCCTAATTTCGATAGTCAGGACGTCCGCCACTAACTATTTCCCTAATTAATGTATAACCCTAGACATCCGCCAATCAGGTTTAACACATTAACCGCAGTAATATGGATCTATGGGAACACTAATCCTAAATAACCGGGTCGCAACCGCTACTGATTTAACCTGGATTCAATTGTTGTACATTCAATAACCGAAAGGGTTTTACTGCAAACAGGTGAATGTTTGTTACTTTATTGGTCTAAAAGCACAATTACACGGATATTAATATTCCAAATAACAGTAGATTGTCCATCTAAAAGCATGCACAGGCCGCATACATACCCTAGATCTAAATCATAATCATTAAATCAACAACAATGAAATATGAGAAATTAAGTTAATTAAATAATAAAATAAAAGATCTCACATAATATGCCATGAATCCATAATTCTGACTTGCTTCCCCTTCGACTTAGGCGAGAAATTAACTACCCGGGCATCGTTGTCGAAAATTTATACTAAAAATTAATAGTAGTTAATCTAAAATTATACTAATTGGTTCTTGTTTCAATAATAACTAGGTTCCTAATATATAAAAGCACTCTAAATTGGACTCGGATATTAATTTTAGGGGTCCGGATGTTACTCGTACGTCGAAGAGCATCGTACATGTGTTTTTAGATTAAAAATCGAACTCTGCCACGTGTAAATAGTCGATTGGTTGTAAATCTGCATCGCGCCACGTGTCAGAACATGATTCGCCAACTGCCGTCACCGCCGCTGAAGTGTCGCCGCCTGATTTGCCGAACTTTGTGCGCTTGCATTGTGTGAGGGTGACTCATCACCACATGTCTGCGCGTGGTTGGCTGAAACGCTTTCGGTGATGTGTCTGGCCAATAGGAGCTCGCCACTTGGATGCGCGCTGGCGGATGAAAAGTCACGCGACTCTTGCGAATTTCTACGAGTTTGTGTAATCACGAATCTCGAGGCGAATCGACGAAGGCTGTATGAGAAGAAGGAATGGTGTTGTGTGTGACTTGGTCTGCGCGAGGTGATGTGGCGACGTGTGGCAAGTTGTAATTGGTGGCGCTTGCTTTATGTTGATGCGGTGGACTAATAGGCGCGTGACACTTAGCAGCTGTTGTGATGCGTGGCGCTGACGTGTCATCACCGATTGGTCAAACGCTAACGTGGCATGCTGTGATTGGCTAAAATATATTGTCGGCTATTCTACACACCGCAACGTGTACTTCGAGGCAAACTGTCCGGCATCCGATCACTGCAAGTAAATACTCCATTTTGAGTATTTTTTTGCCACGAGTTCAACCGTGCACTCTGTTTCACCTAAAATTGACCAAAAATATATTTAAATATATATTTTAAATACTTTTAATAATTAAATATACTAAAATAGACTACTAAAAACCTATAAATACTGACTTATCAAGTGCCTCAAACAGTGGCATTCCAATACTTGCCTGGTAGCTGTTGTTATATGCGAACTCACAAAAAGTAGATAATCCTCTTACGAATCCCCAAACTGTAATATAAAAGCCCTAAGCATATCTTTCAGAATCTATATCAGTCGCTCTGAGTGTCTGTCTGTACGAGGATGGTAAGACTTACTAAACTGCAATCTGGTGCCAAATTGCTCCAGCATAGCCTCCTAGAGTCTCAAAGTTAACCTGAGATCTTTTTTTGACATGATAGAGACTGGCACCCCATGCAATTTAATAACCTTCCGCTCAAATAATATGCTCAATTATGGGAACGTGTATCTCATCGAATCCAGAATAAAATGAGTCGATTTTGTCAGCCTGTCAATCACAACCCAAACTACATCATGATACATCAATGTCTGCGGTAATCCACTGACTAAATTCATAGTGATGTGCTATTAAATCTACTACGAAATGGGCAACGACTGTGGTAATCCACCAAGTCTCCTACGCTCAGCCTTCACCTGCCGGCAAATATGACAACTCTTAACATATGCTCCCATGTTAGTTTTCATCCCTGGCCACCAAAATAATCTCCTTAAATCATGATACATATTGGTTCGACCAGGATGAACTGCGTAGCAAGATCCGTGTGTGTCCTCCAAAATCATATCCCGTATCTTCTAATCTGTAGGTATCCACAACCTTCCTCAGTGTCTCAAACATCGATCCGTTGTCTTTGCCTAATTAGTGCACTCTAGATATCGAGCCAAACCACTGAACTGGTCATAAAGCCGAAAAACCCTTTAACAATCGGCAACCCGCTCAATTGATATGGTTGAAACTCTCATTTGACAATAAATGTGTTGATCAACTGTAGTAGATACTTCTATTATACACGAAATCGATACCGCCGGCAATAAGCTATGCTCGTGTGTCATATGCCATAAAACTGTCTGGCTATCAATCCCACCCTTGCTCAATGCGTCAGGTACGACATTTTCTTTCCCACGATGATACTTAATAGTGAAGTTGTAGTCCTTCAATAGCTCAAGCCATCTTCTTTGATGCATGTTCATGTTTCTTTGAGTGAAGATATATCGTAGAATTTGGTGATCCATGTATAACATGAATCTTTCTCCATAGAGATAGTGCCTCCAGGCCTTCAGTGTAAAGATGATCGTTGCAAGCTCCAAGTTGTGCAATGGATAGTTCCCCTTATGGGGTCTCAACAGTCTGCACAAGTTCGCAACTGGTCTACCCTTCTGCATCAATACGTATCCAAGTCCAATGCTTGACGCATCTGTGTAAACTGACAATGTCTTGCCCAGTTCCGGTAATGTCAACGTTGGTGCAGAAGTCAATCTGCTCTTTAGCTCACAGAAAGCCTGCTCAAACTCCTTTGACCAATCAAATCTAACATCGTTTTTAGTCAATCTCGTCATCAGCGCTGCAATTAAGGAAAAGTCTTGTACAAAGCGCCAGTAGTATCCTATATGTCCCAAAAAACTGTGAATATCGGCAACAAACTCATGCGTCCCCCTGTCAATGATAGCCCAAATCTTCTCCGATCCATAGAGATACCCTGATCGCTGATGATGTGCCCCAAAAATCTCACTGCACTCAGGCAGAAGTCACACTTACTGAACTTAATGTATAATCCATGCTCACTCAGTGTCGTCAAAACTGCTTTGAGATGCCTCTCGTGCTCCTCCTGAGTCCTACTATAGATCAAAATATTGTTGATGAATACTATAACAAATTTGTCCAAATATGGTCTCAAAACCCTGTGCATTAAATCCATAAAGATTGTTGGGGCATTAGTAAGCCCAAATGGCATGACTGTGAACTCGAACAACATGTATCTCGTGCTAAAAGCGGTCTTCTGGATGTCCTCATTTCGAATCCTCAACCAGTGATATCCTGAATAAATCGGCGCCTGCCAACTAGTCGAACAGATCGCCTATCCTAGGAAGTGGGTAACGGTTCCTAACTGTCACCTGATTCAGCTTCATGTAGTCTATGTGCATGCTCATCAAACCATCCTTATTCTTCTTAAACAACAGTATAGCTCCTCGGGGTGACATACTAGGATAGATGAAACCCTTTTTCAATAAATCATCTAGCTGTCACCTAACCTCCTACTCTGATAGTGACATCTTATAAGGTCTGCTAGCGATCAGTTGAGTCCCTAGTATCAACTTAATGAAGAAACTCAATCGCTCATAGTGGTGGCAATCCTGGTTGTTCATTCGAAAATATGAGGATAAAATCTCTAACTATTTGAATATCCTGAATCCTGACCTCCTTCCTAATCTCTGGCTCTACTATAGCTGCAAATGCCTCCATCTCTTGTGTTGTAGCTAGTAAGCCCCTAGTGATAGGTAAGTCAGTCGCAGATCCAACTAGTGAGAACTTTGGTATCCTAAAAATGCGAAACTTAACTCTCTTACCAAAATAGTATATCTGTGCATCATAGGGTGACAACCAATCCATCTAGAGAGAGAGCGACAAACTCTAGGTACTATATCTGCCGGTAGCTGATGTCCTTCAACCTCTATCATCATGTATCTACATATTCGGTTAGGGTATATCTTGTCCCTAACGACAGTACTGAGAATAAGGTGTATGTCTAATGTCTAGCAAGTAACCCTAACTCTCCAACAATCCGCCCGACAATAAACAATAAAGTACTACTAGAATCAAATATAACATGCATAGGTCTACCAAAAATATGTAACGTACCCTCAACTAACTGTCTGGTCGCTTCTCCGTCCAACTACACTATCGTTTGGGCCCTCTCTCTGACTTATTGTGGCTCTCGTCGTGGCGACGGTGTTTCTCTGCAGTCTACCCTCAAGTGTCCTTGCTGACCACAAATATGAAATATGCGTCTATCCTGCCTGTCAGCCTAACCGTCTCCAGATCTTGGACCCTGACCCTGTTCTCTTTGACCCCGTTCATGTTCTTCCCGATCCCGACCCTAATAGTAATTTTGCGATTGCGTCCTACTCTAATCAACGAGTGCTGGTGCAATGGCATGTACTGACTGTCTCTCCTCAAACTGGAACCGATTGTCCCGGTGATCATCCCTACGGCCCCTATCTTATTTGTCATCCCTCTGACCTCTATCCGAATGATCCATCTATATCTTTGGTCTTTAATCCGACCGAGATCTCTGCCTAGTCTACACCACAGTCCCAATCACGTGTCTGGCATATCTCTGCATTAAATAGGTTTCGTGTGCTAAAGCTCGATCAAACATATCTGCAAAGTGGGTACCCAGATGATACCACTGCCGTAGCAATCCTATCATCAACTCCTCGGGTGAAGTAATATATTTGTAGCCACTCTGTCCACACTACATTTATAGAAAAATGAAGTAGGTACCAGAATCGCTCCATATACTGTATCAGTATCTGGTTACCTTGTCTTAGGTTAGAAACTCATCCCTCCATCGCAACCTCACCTTCACGAATATCTACTGATCATAGAACAACTTTATAAACTTAGCCCATGTCGTCGGCTCTAAGTAGGTGTCCTAATAAATAGTCTATCGAATTGTTGTGTGGCCTATCAAACATGCTCTAGAAAGACGCGTCTTAACGCTTTCATCATTCCTCAGCCGCTTATGGAACTATTGATGGGAAATTATCCACTTCCCTACCGCCTCAAGGTCACCGCCTCCATACAAGAAGATTGGCCAGAACTTCAGGAACTCTCTCAACATATTTGCCTCTGGGGCCAAAACAAATCCCGATGTAGTAGCAGTAGCTGTAGTAGTAGTAGTCGCCAACTCTTCCATAGTCGAAAGTGGAAGCGTACGAGTCGACATCTCTAGTGGAACGATAACAGCTATAAATCTCTCTGACTGTGTCTCAATAGATACTCTCTCAACTGGAGTTTAAGGAACAACCGGGGCGATGGTTGTCCCCGTGGGTGCTGTAAGTACCACTGGGTCTCGGGGTGCTGTAACTGCGGTAGCAAGTGTAGTAAGTACAGCACCCTGATCCGATAGTAACCATAATACCTCAGCCATCTAAGTCTCTTAGGCCAAGAGTCGATCCTTCATACTCGCTGTATTAGGGGGATCCCTGGCCACATCGCTACTCTGTCCAGTCTCATGATGCGTAGTCGACTGTCCTTCCATGATCTGCAGTAAAAGCGTGCTCCAATCAGCCTCGGTATTTACATATATCATATATATAACAAAATATAACATGTATATAATATCTAACTTTAACTGCCTCACATCACTTCCCAACTAAAATTCCAAGGCAATATAATCAAGTTTCCACATCTAAGGTTTATTTATTAAATTTTATGCTCTTTTATTTAACTTTCCCGAGTCCCTAGAACTCTCGCTCTGGTACCAACTGTAGAGGCCCGTCGACTTATCATGTGCTCCTTGCTCGATGGGACCAGCTATATGTCTCCGACACCTACCCGTCTACCTCATGTCTTGATTATCGTGTCTATATGTGTGTTATAAATATAGTTAGTGGGTTATTCATATTTTCTTGAGTTATTTCCTTAGGTAATTAAAGTTCCATAAGTTCAACTATTTGTAGTTTATTCGAGTTCCTAACTATGCTAGTGGTTTGTATTTTACAAGTTAATAGTAAGTAAACCTTAATTTGATGCAAGTAAAGTATTAAATAAGCATGATAAGCATTATTCATAAGAGCATGTCCTACTATGGAAATCTTGGCGGAGTACTATTTGTATAGGTAACAATACCATAAAACAGTGTATATATACAAATATAATATCACTTCAGTCTCCCAATACCAAAATTAATACAAAATATCAAAATAAACACATACTAGTAGGTCTTCGACGGTGGGCAATCAGACGTAGTCGCCTAGGATCCCATTGCCTTTACTGGTACTAGGATATGTACTCAATCATCACGAAAAGACAAATGACGAGTCCAATAAGTAAAATCCCAAGGATCCCCTATGAGCATTTGCATAAAGAAATAAGAAATGCAAGAAATATTATTAAGTAAACATGCAAAATGTAAAGATAGGCAACTGTAATTGACTCATCGCAGGAATAATTAACATATCAACTAAACAAATTTGTGTGTTCGCTGCAGATAAACTAAACTGTACTTCGGGTCACCATGTTCCCACCAGTAACACACCTAACTAGCTCAACACGTGGTCCCTTACGGTGCTGGCCAAGTCCGTTGAGTCACCCACAAGTGCACCAAGGGCAAGCTCGGGTTCTTATTTACGGAGGGTCGGGTCACACATGCTACAATCTAGCATATCATGAACATAACATAGAATTTGGGGAGTAAATTCCACCCACGTCTATGTAACAAAATGGAATAGTAGAAACAACAAGAAATGATAAAAATGGAATTAAAAATAGAATAAAATACTCATAGTTTTTCAATTGGGTTTTACAAAACTCCAAACGCTCTCTGACCTCCCAAGACTCCCATATCTGACCCAATAAGCTCCCCGACACTGACCTACGATCCACTAAGTCCCTGAAGTCTGATTTTATAAGTTTAGGTTGTTTACAAGTGTTTAGATATGTATTAAGTTAACATCCCTTAATGTTCAAGTTTCAACTGTCATTAGCGCGCTAATTGGTCTACATAATGCGCTAGGTGGAGTTAGCGCACTAGGGAATCGATCTAGCATGCTTCTGTTTTTTATTTTAAAAATAGTTGAGGACCCAGAATGATTAGCATGCTAACCAACCTAGTAAGGGTGCTAGTTTCCCACTGTGACAGAACATTCAAGTCAAGAATTATGTCATTCCCTTCCCAATTAGCTAACCTAACCTAGTTTTCACACTCTCCACGCAATGGTGACTCCAAAACATCAGTTAAACCCATCTCAGAACAACACTTTGATCAAATTCATTCAAATCCATGCATTAACTAGTTTTTCCCAAAATCACCAAAAATCCTAATTCATGCAAAACCAATGATAAATCCTCAATAGAAATGATCATTATACATATAATTTATCAAGTTTTTATAAAAAACTAGGGATCTAACCCTCAAATTCAAGTTTCATTAAAAACATACAAAATTAGGTTCATTTGAAAGGGTAGAAGATGGAGATGAGGATCACCTAAGTTTTTATCCTTTGTTTGATCTCCAAGGTTTTGAGTTTCCAGCTTGAATCTCCTCTAAATCTCTGGTTTTTGTTTTATGAATTGCCTGAGTTTTCTGTTAGTAAAGAAAAAACTCCCATTAACTTGTTTTATATATGTTTGTCTTGATCAAGTGTATTATGCGTATTTCGAGGATTATCTTGTGGTCTCTATTCATGTTGTTACTTACCACTTAATGACTCCAATAGCACACTCCCTATCCTAGATTCACTCACTAGGATTATCACAACGCCCATCTTGGATCCATATTTTTCTAACTCAAACTGTAGGCTTATTATCATTTGATTGGATTATATTATTTTAAACTTCATTAAACCATATGATTAGTGTGTCTATTTATCAAAATTAACCAACTTATGGTCCCACTAACCTTCGACTATCCGGTACTCGGTGCCTCGCGTCCTGACATGCATTCCAAAGCATGCGATAGACTATTTTTCTAACTTAATCAACTTGGTTTATGGTTACATTACCCCTTTTATTTGATTACTTAGTCATATTAATGTAAATTAGTCAAGTTTCTCAGTGTACTCGTAATTCACCTCTTGATACCCGCGTTGGCACGTATTTTGAGGTGACTACCCGTCACACAATCTCGCATGATATAACCACACATACATACATGCGATGTATTAATAAATAAATTCATAAAATACATTGTAAATAAGCAATTCAACAAACAATTTATTAATGTTTCTAAGTCGACGTGTGTCCTGGCCTACCCGTGTCGTCCATGTGGATCTGAGCTGGTGTTCGAGTCTGAAATTACGAAATACATAACGGCGTTAATAAAACGGACCGTTACACAGGTCCTGCAAGTCACATTGAGAAAGAATTTCATGAAATTCATGACATTTTGCCACTACTCAACGCACCTCCTTTCTTCTCATGAGACGATAGGTAGACATTGAAATCCTCCATTACCGCTTAAGGATAGTTATTGGGGATGGGGAGATGAGTGAGCTTCAACCATAATTCCTAACAAGTTCTATGCACAAGGGTTGCATACACCATAGTAAGTAGACCATTTCTATTGCCTTTTTTCCATTCCAGATGAATGAGTTGTTTGCCAGCATTTTGAATAGATATTTGTGTTATTTCATTCCATAGAAGCAAGATACCTACCGAAAAGCTCATCGCATCCTTGAACCATAAATTGGAGAAACCCAAACCACAAATAACTTGTTCTACCTGCAGTCCACTTATGCAAGGATCTAGAATGGCTACAATGTTAGGCTTATGCATCATGACGATCTCCTTAAATGCTAGTTTAAATTTAGAGCATTTAGCTCCTTGACAATTCCATGTAATAATAGACATAGATAAATAATAAAGTAGGTTAAAGATAAAAAATGAGGGATTCATAATCCACTTCAGATCGTTAGAGCCTGTTGCACCCCTTCCATTGTTGCCGAAGGGATAGTACCTGTGCTATAACCTTGAGGGGTACTCCCCTTGCTTGCATCGTCTTCTTTCCTCTGATTTTCATTTAACCAGCATCCTTTCTCATCCTAAACCCACTTTATACTCCCCAATTTGGCTTCTTTTCTTTCCAACCTCCAATGTATCTTCACTTTGGATAGGAACAAAAGTGAGTTGGGTGATATTGATGGACCTTGGGCTATTTCTTGCTTTGGTAGGTTGGGCTACCTTTCGGGTCTTGTTTGTAATGTCGCCTAGTGGGCCTACATTATATTTGGGCTTGTCAGGTTGAAAGGTGTTAGACACGGACTTCGCGTTCCCCTAGACTTTCTCCTTTGTATTATTTGCTTTTCTAGATATCACACTAGATTCCCCTCGCTCAATTCTTGGAATAGAGAATACGATCATCTGATTTGTGGATCTATTCGTATATTTCATATTCATGTTAGGACGTTTTGCTTGATTAGTAGATTTAGGGATAAAATTTATTAACCCAATACACCCACCAAAATATTTTCAAAAGTAACACACTTTTGGCCACGTCACTGCCACAACACGCGGGAGGTGGCGTTGTGTAACAAAAACGTGACCCGAGGTCACGTTTCCCTTTTTTTTACTTATTTGAACTGAAATCGTGACCCGAGGTCACGATTTCCACTCAACTTTTCCTTTTTTTATTTATTTGAAGAGAAATCGTGACCCGAGGTCACGATTTCCATTTAACTGAAATCCTGACCCGAGGTCGCGGTTTCCACTCAACTTAAATCAACAGATCTAATATCTCCTTCAACTCCATTGCATGACCCGACCTTCTCCAGATCATCTCCACGGTTGCTACTCCATCTTCTCTCCATCTTCAAGTCCAAATCGTCTCCACTGTTGTTTCGGAGGAGGCCAATCAATCAATCGACCAAATACAACTCTGCAAGATCAACTTGTTTGGGGATTTTTTTTTAGGGTTAAGGTTCTTGTACTGTTGCTTTTTTTATTCTTTTTTTTGTTCTTTTTTTTGTTCTTGTGGATTTTGTTGATTTAAGGGTCACTATGGAGTTCCGACTGGTTGTGTATGGGGATTAATAAAAAGGTTAGTTACAGTTCCACCATTAAATCAAATTGATTTGGATCCCTCCTACTAATCCCATGTCACATGCAACCTTTAGACTGCAATATAGTAATCAAATGGAAGATTCAATTCTTAGTATTTGGAAAGTTGGATTTTTTGTGTGGAATAACTATTTATTATTAAGGTCACAACTCACAAGTTTTGAAGAGATATTCACGCATTTATGAAAAGACTATAAGCAAATTAAAAGGTATATTTGTCTAGCTGATAATGAGACCTAAAAAAAATACTTATAGATTGATTGGTAGAAAGATTTGTTCGAGTGGAATTTAGGTATTTTTTGTTGGGTCTGGTGTACTCAAACATGCAAGTTTCTTGCTGATTATTTAAGACTTAAGTAATGTTGGAGCCATAATGGACATTATTTTCAATATCAATTTTTCTTTACACCTAATCATGTTTAAGAGACATCTAATTCATCATCACTAAACCATTATATTTGTGAATTATCGCATAAACTTTTCATGAATAAATAAATAAGTTAGAAATAGTCTACATTATCCCTCCTACTGGTAAAGAAATAAAATCAGTTGAAGTTGTATTGAAAAAAACTTATTATATATTATCAATTTTAATTGTATAAAGTAAAGAAATAGCTTAATGTTAAAGTAAACTTTTTAGGTACCAAACAAAATGACAAATCCACCCTAAAAGGCTAAGTAGAGAAGTTTACCAAGTATTACCTCAATATAGTGGTTATAACATACTAGCTACGAAACCAAACTTTCCAACATTCATATTAATTGTTGCTATTGTTGAATTAATGCTCCTTTAGTACAATTGCTTGGACTAATCAAGACCAACTTTTTATATTTGTGCTAAGTGAGTGTATCAATTATTACTTCTATTGATTAACAATTATACTTTACATATATAGATTTAATAATGGTTGATCGAAGAGTAACTTTGATGTGCTATATGAACTGTGTCATGGTTAATGGACCATCAGGGATTTCGTACACGAAACCGCCTATTCGACATCTCAGATCGAATATGGGTTTATGGTACGAGGAACTCGTGAGTTTTATCTGTAATTCCCTGGAAATAGACACTGAAAAAATGATATTAAACATGACATATCGATATCCTGTGCACATTGGGACTGGAACGTTCAACTATGTCCCTTTACGAATAGATGATGAATCGACTCAGAAAAATGCTTGGGAGATTGTGGCAGAATTTCCACCACCAAATTGCTTGGAGCTATTTTTAGATTTAGTTCCGAGGCAATCGTATACTAGTTCCAATTGTAATATAGTGGTAGATTCAGGAGCTGGACCTAGTACTCAACCAATTTTTGAACATAGTCATTGTGCATCACCTTTGATGACCGCAAATCCCGAAATGGACGAGGATGCTCATTCCTGTGATGATATGAATACTGAGGAAGATGATGACTATTGTGGTAGTGACGGAGATACTAGTGAAGAGAGTAGCGATGATGATGTAGATGATGAAGGGGTTGATGCTCATCATGTTGATGATGGCATGATTTGATATACATTAAATCGAGTCATAACCGATGATCGCTCATTATCTTGTCCTCCAATTTCGAACGAATATGGGAACGATGATTTTATCGATGAAGAGGCTTCTGGAATTGATGGTGCGCACGTGGGTGTAGGTGAATTTGCCATTCCTTCATTTGTATTTATGGAATTGAGTAGTGAGGCAATGCAACCCATCCATGAGAATGCAATGATCCCTTCTAGGTCTTTATGGAACGAGGCATCAGAATTTGAGAAAGGCATGCGTTTCATGTGTAAAGTAGATATCCAGCATGCCGTGAAATTGTATAGCATCAAAGGACACAGGCGATTTATGGTAACTCATTCTACACCTAATGTATGGATTGCCCAATGTAAGAAATATTTAGATGGATTTACTTGGAGGTTGCGGTGTTCGAGAAGAAAATCTCATGAAATGTTTGGAATCAGTAAATATGCAGGACCACATACATGTATCTATGCTAAACTGTCCAAGGATCATGCTCATTTGGACTCCATCGTTATATGCTGTGAAGTATAAAATGTGGTGAGAAGAGATCTGTCCATCTCAGTTCTAGTGCTTCATCAGATTATCAAGGACAAATTCAGTTATGATGTTCATTATAAAAAAGTTTGGTTGGAGAAGAAGAAAGCAATTGCTAAAGTCTTTGGAGATTGGGAAGAATCGTATAAAATGTTGCCGCGGTGGATGGTCGCTCTTCAAGAAAGCAATCCAGGGACACGTGTGGAATGGAGGCATGGTGAGCTTAATGCCAACAATGAGGTTGTATTCAAATGGGTTTTTTGGGCATTTGCACCTTCTATTGCAGGCTTAGACATTGCAGACCAATTATACAAATTGATGGCACATTCTTGTATGGAAAATACAAACAAAAACTCCTAATAGCCACTGTTGTTGATAGTAATAGTGACGCGCGCCGAACACGTCAATAAATAAAGTTCCTAAACCAACTATTTTGTAGAATAGTGGCAAAGGGTCGATCCCACAGAGACTGGTTCTTTCTTAAGTTTAAAACAACAAAAACGGAAAATTGGGGTTTTAAAATGAATATTAATTTAACTAACTAATTTAATTAAACTAAATAAATAACTTAACAAAACTAATTTCGAAAATAAATAATTAATAATTAAATAACACCTAAGTCTCCAGCTCCACAAATCAGAATCAAGATTCAATAACAATCATGGTCTCAAAAAGTTATTAATTTAATTCTCCTAGATTAGCTATGGAAAATCGACAACCGCCAGAAATTCCTAGTTCCCCTAATCTCGATAGCCAGGACGTCCGCCACTGACTACTTCCCTAATTAATGTATAACCCTAGACGTCCGCCACTCGGGTTTAATACACTAACCGCAGTAATTTGGATCTATAGGAACACTAATCCTAAATAACCGGGTCGCAACCGCTACCGATTTAATTTATATTCAATTGTTGTACATTCATCGACCGGGAGGTTTTTACGGCAACCGGGTGAATGTTTGTTACTGTATTGGTCTAAAAGCACAATTACACGGATGCTAATATTCCAAATAACAGTCGATTATCAATCATAATAATTAAAATCAACAACAATGAATTAGGAGAAATTAAATTAATTAGATAATAAAAATAAAAGATCTCACATAATACGCTTTGAATCCATGACTCCGACTTGCTTCCCTGTCGACTTAGGCAAGAAGTCGACTAGCCGGACATAGTCGCACAAAAATAACTACTAATACTAAGCTAAACTATACTAATTATTCCTAATTAATAGGTGTAGAGAGAGTGTGAGGGATTGAGAGAGATGTATTGAGAGATAGATCATTTAATTCATGTCACACCTATTTATAGAGTTCCCTGGAACATTTTTTTTTTCATGCGCCACGTGTCACGCTGCTATTGGACCGTTTCTGTCACTGTGCTGACGTGGCGCTCTCTCATTGGTCGGGACAGCGCATGTGAGTAGCGTGTGCGGTGACTCAGTGCCACGTGTCGCGCTGTGATTAGACCGATTTGTTGCTGTGCGAGGTGTCCTGACGAATCACGTCGCGCCACGTGTCAAGGCGCTGGAGAAGAAAATCGCGCGATTGACGATCGAAAATCTGGGAGTTGGTGCTGGTTCGCATCTCGAGGCCGATCGACGGTGGCTGCGCGAAGAGGAAATGGCTTGCGGGTGACGTGGCTATGTGAGATGACGTGGCGACGCGTGTCAAGCTCGGATTGGACCGCACACGTTCTTTGTGGCGTGTGTGCGCGCGTCATCGTGTGTGCGTCCATCGTCCACGTGTCATCCTCTCGATTGGACCGAACGGACTACTCCAATGAAAATGCGCCACGTGTCATCATCGATTGGCTGGAACGCCATACATCGCTATTCGACACATCGCGCTACGCGTATTTCGAGACAAACTTTCCGGTGTCCGATTACTGCAAGTAAATACTCTATTTTGAGTATTTTTCCACCACGAATTCAACCGCGCACTCCGTTTCACCTAAAAATGATCAGAAAATATTATTAAATATTTATTTTTAATACTTTTAATAATTAAATATATTAAAATAGACTAATAAATACCTATAAATACCGACTTATCAAATAGTCATGTATTTTCTTTAGCATCTGCCATTGTTGATGAGGAAAGTCAAGACGGCTGGGGATGTTTTATTGCTTGTTTGCGACATCATGTGACTGATAGGGATGGTATATGTGTCATTTCTGATCGACACCCTGGTATATTGTTGGCAATGAACAATCCTTAAAATGGATGGACCCATAAAAGAGCTCAACACAGATTTTGCCTCCATCACATATGCAGTAATTTCAACATGAGATTCGAGAGCAAAGAATTAAAAGATATGGTGTACTTAGCCGGTGCACAACATCAACCACAAAAATTTAAGGCATCCATGAAAGAACTTCAACAAATGAATGCGGAATGTATTGCGTGGTTTAATGACCTTGATCAAGCACAATGGACTAATGCATAAGACAAAGGATATCGATACGGATGGATGACTACAAATCTAGCAGGTATTCATTGTATCTGTATTTTCTTACTATTATTTATTTAATGGGGTTGATTTATTACGTTTAGAAGCTAATATATATATGGATATTTTTTTCACAAATGTAGAATGCTTTAACGGGGTCCTTAAATGCGCGCGATTTTACCCCGTCACCGCTTTATTGCAACTGACATTTTATCGTGTCATGGCGTACTTTAAAAAAATACGCGATGAAATAGGTGCAGCCCTAAGAAGGGGCGAAATCTACACAAGGTACGCACTGAATAAGTTGTCACATTGGGAAAGAGCGGCTGGAGGGCACAATGTTACATTAGTGAATCGTGAGAATGGTACATTTGAAGTCATCACTGCACCACGTGACTATCATTTGAGAAAAGGGTATAACAAGCAAGTGGTGAAATTGGAGGCTCGTAGATGATTTTGTACGAATTGGCAATGTTTTGGCATTCCATGTTCCCATGTTCAAGCAGTTTGCGCCAGTGTTGCCATAGATCACTCTCAGTACATTGAGTCATACTACAGATTGTCTGTGTACAGTCAATGTTATGCTGCGAATTTTCAACCCATTCCTCACGAAGATTATTAGCCTAACGCTTGAGTCACACACACGTTGCTGGATGATCCATATGGAAAGCGAGTAAAAAAAGGTCGTCCTCAAACAAGACATTTGCGCACTGAGATGGAATGGAGAGGCAATCAGAAACAACCACGTCATATGCAGCGAGAGAAGGAATGGAGAGAAACCCCAACGACGCTGCGATGTAGTAAGTGTAAGCAGGATGGACACAATAGACGCACTTGCTCTCGTCGTCAGCAAGAATAACCGCCTAATGCTTCATAGTGAAAGGCTCCTTCAAGTCTTATGTTTCGCATCCACTTATATTTTCCTTGTATTTGATCACTTTCTTATGACTTTGCGGTACATGAACTTAGTTTCAATTAAACCATGTTTTCATATTATTCACACACTTTTGTTTTAACTTTATTGTTTCTTGATTGGAATGTATCGCTACTTGTATTGTTTCTTCATTAGTTTATGGAATTAATGGCAACATTGTTAATGATTTGGGGTTCAAGCGTGATATGGATCCTGGCCCTATAGATGATTCGGTGTTGACTATGCAAGCTCTACATAGAACTACTTGCATTTGGAATGGACTGGTAGTACTTATTTTCGCCTGTTTGCATAATTTTATACCTTCGTAGCTACATTTTTACTAATGTAACTTAAATCTCGTTTTCCCTAGGAGCCTGGTATATTGACTATCAGGCTTAATTCAACTGCACTACATCGATTGGTCCCACTAGATGAATGAATAGTTGGGCATCTTCAGGAAGCTAGGTTTTATGGGACGACGTGAATAAGTCTCATATCAATTGATTGACATCTCATTACTGCCCTTGTAGAGAGGTGGAGTCCAGAAACTCACATGTTTCATTTTCCAGTTGGCGAGATGACTATTACCCTACAAATGTACAAATCATCTTAGGGTTACCTGTCAATGGATTACTAATCACTAGTCGTGTAGAGCAAGATTACGATGCCTTGCGTTTGACACAACTGGGTTTCTCATTCCCTGAAAACAACAGGACTGGAGGTCAGATCCAAATTCGCCAACTTTCAAGATGGTTTCCAAACCTTCAAATAATGCTGATGATATGGAAGTGCAGCGCTATGCAAGAGCATACATCTTACAACTTCTTGGAGGAACTTTATTTGCATACAAGTCTAACAATCTTGTTCACATCACGTATTTGCAATTTTTGGAGGATTTTGAGGCGGCAAGACAATACAGTTGGGGTAGTGCAACTCTTGCTCACCTATATAAATAATTATGTCTTGCAGCCGACGTTGATGGAGCAGAGATTGCAGGTCCGGTCATATTATTGCAATTATGGGCATGGGATAGGTTGCCTTTTCTTGCACTAATAATGAGAGGGCATCTTCGAGACGACGTTATACCAAACGAAGAATTATTTCCACCTCCTCCATTTGGTCATAGGTAATTAGTATTTTTTAACGTAATAATTTCAATTTGAGTATATTTATCTACATGTACATTCATGCATGCTTTGTGTTGTTTTGTACATTTCTATAGGTGGAGACATGCCTTGGAGACCACATAAACATCAATGCACGTGCTGACAAAATACAGAGAAATGATTGACATGCAAGCACCCGATGAAGTAAGAAATATACTTAATCATTTTTTCCAAATACCCTATTCTACAATGGTGAAATGTGAATTTTATTCATTTCAAGTTGTTTTTTGTAACTACAGGTAATTTGGGAACCGTATCATGAGACAGTTATAAGGGACCTGCCTGCGTATTATAGCAGTGGTCGTGCTATTTGGCGAACTAGGGCACCTTTGCTTTTCTTCTGTGTTGTCGAAATGTATAATCTAGATAGAGTCATGCGACAATTCGGTTTGAAACAAAGGATACCACCTTTCCATAACACAAGCATGGAGCTACATAAGATTGACTTGAGAGGGAAAACAGATAAGGATTAGAGTGCAGAACATAATGCTTATGTCTGCCTATGGAATGAACATGCTTCCAATATTGCAACTGATGAAATATTGGAGGAGTCACTGGAATTTTACGACCCGTATATGCTATGGTATCGTCGTATTACACGACGATTCATGTCTCGTCGTAGAGCTATTGCGGAGGCATTGGTAAGTACAATTTCATTTTTTTCGGTCATTAAGTCTTTCAAATAGTTGTTTTGATTTTACTGTCTATATACAACTTCATAAATATTTTATATGTAAGCACATGGAATGCCATCAATTCATCAATTGACATTGGGTGATGATGTATCTATTGCACGTATAAGAGATGTAGCTGCATCGACTTTGACTGCAGTACATGCAGATTATCGCATGCATAATATGCCCACTTCATTTGAAGTTTCTCATCAATATTCTCATGATGATACACATTCGAGGCATGACACTCCAGTGTATACTCCATTAGTACCTCTCGACCAATTCGAGACTCTACATATTCCATCAGTTCCTCCCAACATGGCATTCAAGGATACAGAAGCCTTTCCATTTGATAGGGCTCCTACATCTTCGCGCCATTTTAATGCAAGTCCAATAATGATGAATTTCTCTTGGAGCACAAGTACTCATGATGGTGGAATGCGTGATATCGATGATATTCAAAGAGAAGATGCTCAAAATCCTGCTGATGTGGGCCATTCGAATGTCCCATTAGCTTTAAATTGTAATGTCCGAGTTGTAAAGAGAACACGTTGTGGGACTGGAAGTCATTATTTGGGGTCAAACTAGGAATTTTTCTTAACTATAATAAGACATTTTTTCTTTTTATTATTGCTTTGTAGTTGATGACCTTGCAATTTCTTCATTTATAGCAATTCAAATTGCAAGCTCTTCATTTACAAACACTCTCATATTTGCTAATTGTGTATGTTGTTTCCAGTAGATAATTTAGAGCTTCACTTTTTGAAATAAGTCAAATTATGATTATGGAGTTTTGAAGCTCAAAAATTGAAACTTTGTGTATGATATTATTGGAAACAACAGCTCCATTTTACCTTGCACTCCCATATTTGCTATTTGTCTATGTTTTGTAAACTATTTTGGGATGGGCTTATGGAATGGTATTTTGGGGATGGGCTTGTGATAAGGAATGCGCTTCTTGTGGATTATTGGAATATGGTGGTGGTACTTCTTGTAGTGCTTCTTAATTATTGGGTGCTTTAGGAAGTAATGTACAAGGAATGCAGAGTTGCATACATTTGGCGAAAGGTCTAGTTTTCCTTTGGTGCCCAATATGTGCTTTCCATTTTCAATGGATTGAGTCACAACCTTTGAGGCCCCTAGTTCATCATCAAAGCTAGGACATGTTATGTCTGATGAAATGCTCTTCAGCTGTGCAAAAAATTCCTCCCTAAGCTGTCCATTGTTGTCGACTATCTCGTTTGAAATAGCTACAATGAACTTCCCGTCTTTAACCTCGCCAATTCCTCTAGTTTTAAATTGCTCGTCGTCAACCTTGCAAGAAATAATAATTTGATGCCCTGCAGTGTAATTATAGAGATGCATGTATTCATGATATTCGCTATTAAACTAACTAGTTAATGACAAATTGCAAAATTAGCTAATATGCTAATTGAGTATGCTAGTACCTGATATAACTTCGGCGCTTTCAATATTATCTAGTGAGCATTCGGAACACTCCACAAGGCCATTGACCTCCACAGATTTATCAAAGCAGTGGCAGAAGCCCAAAATCAACAACAATGTGCCAAAGAAGGCCAACCTTTGAAGATCCATTGGAAATATGTTTAGGAATTTAAATTGCTTTGAATTCCTGCGTTGGTGATCTTCTCTGCCGACATTTAAAAAAAAAAACTCAGAGAGGAAGTCACGACTTCCTCTTGCTGGAAAACGTGACTTCAGGTCATGTTTTCCAGTGACCAAACCAAAGAACTGAGGTGGCGGGTGATGTGGCAGTGACGTGGCCAAAAGTGTGTTAGTTTGGAAAATATTTTTGTGGGTGTGTTGGGTTGATAATTATTATTCCTAAATGTGCTAATCAAGGAAAAAATCCTTCATGTTAAGCAACTTACCCTCTTAGGTGTTGAAGGCGGCAAAACGGTTACTCTGAGTATCTTAGTTAACCACTTTTAGGCCTAGTTTTCTAGAATTGCATGTCGTTGTTTGTCGTTGGCTGCTTATCTACACCCATATATTATAACCATGGTCTTTGCTCTAGGACGTATCTTTGCAATTCATTTCATTTATCGTTTGAAATACATTTCAAGCTTTTATTCTACAAGTTATGCCTCAAATTGTTCGGTACGATTACCAAAATAGTTATTTTACAATAGTTCTTCTACACCTTCCATGAACTATATAATAGTATAAACTACAATCTCTAGCTTCATTATGTCAACACGCAGCTACCCGAAATAATGTTTTAGGCTAAACCTTTAACTTTTTGTATTCTAGGAATAAACAAGCAATTATTGTAGTCAAATTACATTTCAATTCCCACTTTTAGGTGAGTTGTATACAATAGTACTACAAATCTTTGTATATGCAGTTTATATCATTCAATCATTCCAAGATAACACTACCCTTTTGATTATGTGTTGAAAATATGACAAATCTCTAATTGTCCCAATCTTAGTGAGGTCTATTGATTTGCACTTAACATTTAACACACATCCATGTGGTTTACATTTGAAGCTTAGTATATTCATTTGCAATCTTTAGTATAAACCAATTTATCGTCAGGGCTACGTAACTCTATGATATTTATTGTGCCTTTTCTAAGTCTTCAAACCTTTTTATATTATCATTGATAACACAATGAAATTCTTATTCCACTAGAGTTTAACAATTCTACATTTTCCATTTATGAACATTGCATGAGCTCTAATGAGTTTTCATGGTTTCCACCATGATTTTAAACATGAACAAGCCATTGCCTAACTCATTTTCACATACTTCTAATTCTAATCTTAATTAATGAAAATTAGATCTCAACCAACCTTTGAGAACAATTGGTTTCATGTAATTAAGTGAATGAGTTGTCGATTTCTGGGCAATAAATATTCATTCATGATTTACTTTAATTTGATTCATCACTCGAGTTGGGTTCTCAAACTAATGTAATTCCCATAGTCCACTAAGTAAAATGGAATTGATCATTGGTTTAACCTTAGAAATCAAGTAATTGATGAATTTAAATCTCAAATTGTAGCAAAACTCCAAGAGAATCTGGTAGCCACACTACTTGAAACTTTTAAAACCACAATTTTTATTCATCAAACTTGAATTCTTTTCAGGAACTTACTATTATCCTATAAAAAAATTTACCATTTGAATATCGAGTGATAGCTTTATTTCCACAAATCATTATTCGTATAAATTTATAAATTTATACAATTTTTTTTATTAAGAGTAGCAATTAATACCAATCTCTTGATATACTACTTACTTATTCACTCTTAGTATCATAAAGACTTCCTTCGATTCTCAAATCCTTGTATTCATTGATAACTTATTCTCCCCAATTTAGACTACACTGGTCTAAATTATCATATTAAGCTACTTCACTAGCTCATTGCCATTTTCGAACTGAAACTATACAAGATTTAACAAGTTTTTTAAATCTTAATTTTGCCATTAGTTTCCTTTTTGCACTTTCGGATCCACCACAATGTCACTCTTTTCTTTTATCATTTTATTAATGGGTGCAGTTATACCACAACAATATTAATAAGCTTTTATTATTTCACCTTCAGTATGGGTAATCACACCATCACTATACTGATAGGCTTTTTCTCGTTTTTCCAATATGCACTAACATCGTATCCGAAATCTAATACTTTATAATAACTCATGAAGTATGAACAAACTAGTGGTTATCTAACCTCAACTAGGTTCCTCATCGTTTCTCATTATCATTTACCGCTAAATATCTCAATGAATGACTTTTAATCTTATTTAAATAATCTTAATACTAGCCATTCTCCTAATATCTTTCTCACAATCTAGGTCCAATCAATCCTTCTACTTTGACTATTAGTGAGAATAAATACCATTAGAGACTATCCAATAGGAGAAGAGTTTAATTTTGTCTTCATAAAGTTTCTTATTTCTTTCCTTATTCTATGTATTATTCGGATTCAGGTTTCTACAAACCTTAATCCTTAACACTCTTTCAACTCTTGAAATGTCGATGGATGCAAACCATCTTGTTACATTTATATTGTTTTCCTTTGTTGGAACATCCCTGAAGTCCAAGTTTTCACAACCCTCACCATCAATATTCTTTGGATTCCCAAGACCTAGATTGGAGATAAGCTCAACTTGAGAACCAATCTCAAAGTCAGTGAACCTAGACTTCTATTCGGTTTACAAGTAATGAATTCAGGTTCTGACACTAAACTGTATCAAAGTTAGTCTTGATTCTTAGACAATTCAATAATAGGGAAGCTCACTCTATAAGCTAGGCTCTAATACCAACTGTATCAGAGAAATCACTTATTTTGAAACTCATTCAAAAGTGATAAAACTTAGGCTCTGATACCCTGATACCAACTACAACATCCCTTAACTTAATTAGGGCAATGAGGCAATGCCCATCATGAAACCCTAATTAAGCCTTGATACTCCATTCAGACTCAATTAGAATAACATCACAGTCGTCCTTCTTATGTGATAATCATAATACAACATATTGCGTCTCTAATAAATAATTAAAAATGTAGCGGAATTAAAAAATTTTAATAAGACAAACGAAATACTAAAACCGACATAAACCTAGGTCTAAAACCATATCGTAACCTCGTTTATAGTAAAATAATAATTTAATACAATATATACACAGTAAGGAAATCAATTCACTATAGAGAAGACTATATCCTAATCTTCTCCATTCTTGAGTCGAAGCGCATGTAGTTAACCAAAAATGTTAATTGAGGAATGAGCGCTACAACTTGCTCGGTAAGTTATGCTCATAAACCAATAAACTATCTTTTAATATCAAGGATTTGATGAATAGCAATATGAATTCAAAACATATTTATACAGGGTATTGAAACAATACATAACAGATTCAAGTTCGGCATTTATATGAAACCGTATATGTGATCTATAATTTAGGTTTTAAAATGAAGTCGTACTTCTCATCACTAAAGAATACAAACCACAAAATTCACGCATTAGCCGACATGTGATTATGTTTGTTTATTCAAGCTTCATCGAGCTACCAAGTCTAACTGGCCAGTGTCGATTAAGGTAAAACTCCACCTTATTGAAGATGAAATGGCGAAATCCATTTTCAGGCGTACCTTTTTCCTTTTATTAGGATAAAGGGTGGAGCCCATTTCCAGGCATACCTTTCCAACCTCTGCCCAAATCCGTTTTGTCGCATTGTTCCAATTATTTTCACATTTTGTTCCAATTATTTTCACATTTAAAACATTTAGATCACAGTATGTGGCCTCATTCCCAATCTATAAAACTAAACGAACTAGATATACTATTTTATGATGCATAATTGATAAGAATACGAGTCCCACTTACATGTGTCGAGCTTTCCTAACCTTATACCGACTTACACGATTCTCGTAATCCTAAACCCTGTGCTAGTCGATTAAGAGCCTAAAACAAATTGATTGTCATCAATTTGAGTCTAATACTCATTAATTATAACCCTTAAACTGGTCCCAACAGAGTTCAAAATTAGTTTGTCACTTTTTAGGTCAATATGATCATTTCATACTTTTCGAGGTAAAAATCTCGGTATAAAGTCCTGAAAGAATCTCGAATTCTTTATTTTTCATAGAAATCCACAATTTTTGCTTATTTTGTCCAAAAATATGATTTTTTTTATCTTATTCCATTTTTCTAGATTTTTTTTACAATTTTCTAGAATTTTCTCCATTTTTTATTAGAAAAGGGGTTTAGGCTTGAACCAGGCCGAATCAGCCCAGTTTCGGGGCCCAACCCCTTCTTCTTCCTCCTCTATTTCAATAGATAAAAATCAAAACCTTTTTTTTCTCCATTGATTTGGTCACTAGAGTTGGGTTTGGCCCCCAACCCCAGGGCATTCTTGTTAGGGAAGACGGCTCCCCTACCGTCTCCTTCCTCAGTTCCAAGCCTCCCATCCATCTCTACCATTAACAACAACCTAATGAACGACAACAACATCAACAACCACAACAACAATGACCAACAATGTAATGGCTCATTTTATTAATGACGTTATTATTTATTATTTACGGACTAGGACGCCAGCTCATACCCACATGAACGCCGCAAACAGGCTAAGGGCATGCTTAACTAGGTAATAATAGTTTATATTGTCTGATTGATTGCTTATTTATGGTGTAGTTTATTTATTATTGTATAATTTATTGCATGTTTGTATGTATCATGTATGTCATGTAAGATTGTGTGACAGGGATATGCCTCGAAAGGCATGTCGACGTGGGTATTGGATAAGCGTAGTTTGGGTACTCTAAGCTTATAATACTAATTTGAAGAAATAGCTAAAACCAATGTGAATATGGCATGAAATGGAAAATTAAACCTTGGTTTAGTCATAATAGTTGGGTACATCAAGAATTGGTGTGCCTCGAGATGCGTGTCGAGATACGAGGCATTGGGGTGCAAGGAGGTTGGGAGTTAATGGGACCATAATTTGGTAAATTATGTGATCAAATACACTAACTATAAAGTGATACGTAAGTTGGCTATTTAAAAAGAATTTCAATAAATTTGATTTGATTTTCTTATAGTTAGATGGAAATAATCTAAGCCATTGTTGAACATTAGGATGATCCTAAAATGTGTAATACTAGACTTCTAGTGTTTCAATGAAGCCATTAATTTGTGTGTGACAGCTTTAACAAAGACCACAAGATCATCCTCGAGATACGTGCGTAAAAATTGACCCCCACCTAAGAAATAAAACCGTACTTAGTGGTTTTTCTCTATACTATCCACTCGCAATTCACATATCATACAAAAGGAGAATTTTCCTGATCTATGGGGGAGATTTTAAGGGATGGAAATCATTCATTTGGAGCTTGATTTCAAAAGTTAATAGGACTACAATCAAGCTAATTCATTCCTATTTCCATTAATTTCATCTTCTTCAACTTGTTTTTCCATAAAAACGAGATTTTTAAAATTCGGGGTTTTACTGGTGGTTGTTGTTATTGTTGTTGAAGAGAAAAGGAAAAAAAAAATGGCTGGGGTCTCTACATAGACGATGGAGGGAGTTCGCACGCACGCACAGGCCGGCCCAAGCCCTGCCCAGTTGGGCCGAACTAAGCTCAACCAAATCAGGCCCAATTCAAGTGGGCCCAACCCCCCATTAAATAAATTAAAGATTATTAAAAAATAAATTAAATACAAAATAAATAAACTTAATTATAAAAATATAGAAAATAGATATAAAAAATTATAAAAATTTACAAAAAAAAAACTCAAAAATATTAGAGAAAATATAAGAAATTAGGAAAAAGGTAGAACATTGGATTTTGAGATTTTTTGAGCGTTTGGCACCCTTATGTAACCTAAAAATGTGCAACAACTGAAAATCGGAATAAAATTCTACTTTTTTAGTTTAATATTAATATTTTGACTCAATTTGGCTCTAAATTGATTAAAATGATACATTTGGACTTCAGGGGACTAAGGCGATCGTAGCTTGGGTACCGAGAGCTAGGCAGGGTCAAATTCGGGAGTCCAGGGAAGTCGGGCTGCGTGTCTGAGGTTCGTAAAACCCATTGTAACATCACTCGAGTATTTAATTACTAGTGTACATTACTTTTTTCCATTCTTGGTATACTATTCTATTCCGCTACTCTTTGGACAGTCGGTTGAGGTTACTCCTATCGGAATACTCGTTGTGTGTTTATGGCACACTAGGCTGTAGCACGTATGACTAAGCCCTCGATGAATGGTAAGTTGAGCTACTCTCCGATGCATGTGTCGATGAAGCAAAGGAATAGGCCAATCACCATGAGGAACCAAGTGAAAAGTAGTGGGGGCACCCACTGAAGGGATCCTGGGGATCCAAAGTACAATCTAGTCTGACTAGGAAGAGCGCACACTTCGTTTATCCATTTGTTATGTATACATGCGATGATCCATTTACAGTTGCTTGTTTATATTTTTCGCATGTTTATTTAATATTTTTTTTAGCTTCTTTATTTACTTAAATGCTAAGTGAATTTTCTGGAGATTTTACTCACTGGACTCGTCATCTGTTTTGTTTTTATGGCTAGCAGGGGTAAGGGGATCCTCGGCGATTATCTATGATTGCTTACTATAAAGGACACTCTCGTATGTGTTTTGCTTCTAATATTTTGATTTATTTTGGTATTGGGGAGACTAGAGAGTCATTGTACATGTATATATGGTTATCTTTTGGTATCACGTTGCTTTTATATATAATACTCTATTTTTAGGTTTTCCACGTTATGAATTATGCTCTATAACACACGACATATATATACAGTTCATGTTCTTATGAACTGAAATCTGCAAAGCATAAGCCGTATGTATAACTCACAAAATTTAAAACTAAAAGATAGTAAACTCTAAATATACATGACTTAAAAAGGAAATGTGCATAATTGGTTTACAATATATCAACAATACGATAAGTTAGCACACACACTGAAGATGTAGGCATGACAAGTGATGTAAGCAGAGCGCGAGACCATTCGGGTCAGTGAAGTGGACGGTGCAGCGGGGCCCACATGGCGATCTCGGGGTGAGGATCCGCCACAGTAGGAATCAGAGCCATGATTCAAGGAACCTAGGGAAATAACAAAATAGCATAAAACTTAACAAATAAACCTTAGATGTGGAAACCTGATGTATTGACCTTAAAATCTTAATTGGGAAGTGATTGTGAGGCGGGTAGAGTTAGAGGTTATATACGTATTATGTTTTTATTTTATATTATATATTATACACGTATATATACTGAGGCTGATTCGGTGCATGCTTCTCGATGCAAATCACGATGGAAGGAGCGTCTACTACTTTGCCAAAGATTGGTAAGACTAGCGATCTGACTACGACCATTACCACTACTACTACACAAAGTGTCGATGACCGACTTGTGGTACTTGATGCTCAAATAGTAGAGATCTTACGACTACTGAGGACTCATATAGTATCAATCACTGCTTCAGTCGTGGTTACAGTTCCCGCTACAAAGACAGATGTTGCCCCAACTGTCCAATAGACGCACTTTTAGGTTACTATTCTCATAGTTCCTAAGACACTTATGGAGATGGTTACACTTATGGTTATACCAGTTATCACACCAGTAAGGACACTGACTCCTATTCCAACATTGACGACCACAGAGACGGCTTACACATACTTCCTCCAAGTTCATATCGACTCTTGAGGCGAAGTCGATTAAAGAGTTTATTCGCTTCCAGCCTGGATATTCGTAAGGAGGTGGTGACCAAGAAGCTGCTCAGAGATGGTTACTTTCACACCAGCGACTGCACAAGCTGCTAAGAGTTGAGAAGAGTATACAAGCACGGGTTTCTGGGTCATACTTTAGAGGAGCTGCAGCTATATGGTAGACTACTTACTGGGACATTCACTTAGAACCAACGACATGGGTACATTTTAGATAAGTGTTCTACGATGAGTATATCCTTATAGAGGTTCAGTTACGTTTGAGATAGGATTTTCTGGCCCTGAGACAGGGCAACCGGTCGATATTACAGTATATGGAGAGATATTAGTATTTGCTTCAGTTTGCAATAGAAGTTGCAGGGACAAATCGGTTACAGATTTACTACTTTGTCCTAGGATTGGTAGAGGTCATTATCACTGCGATTTTGTTGACATGGGCTTACATACTAAGCAACATGTACAATCGAGCTTTTTCCCATGAATCGTACCTATTACTGAGGGGCGACAAGCGGGTACCTAATATAAGACAGCTTGAGAGGAAGACAGGCCAGAGTTCTCGACCGGACAAGAGGACGAATAGACATAACGATATATCTAACAAAGATTTCCATCGAGATGACAAACAACGGGCCAGAGGCAGTAGTGATGACTAGCAGGGAGATAGGTTCATATAAGAGGACAAGCAATCAGTTCATTCTATTGCATTAGCCCAACCTGATCTGCATCGATAGCAACCTCGATAGTATCGTTAAGACAGGGATGAAGGAGGGCGTGATAGGGGTCAAAGAGACCAGGGCTAGGGTTGGACTTTCGGAGACAAGCAGGATGGGAGGAAAGAGAAATATGGATGTCACCGTTGTTGTAAGAAGGAGCACCTAAAGGTTAACTACAGGGCATTACCATCACTATCAATAGATGATAGGGTCTAGCCAAGGAAAGAGCGTATGCAGTTGTGCAGCCAGACAAATATGAGACCAGGCAACTCATCGATGGTATGTTATCTATTATGGGTAAACCCATGCATGTTATGATATATTTTAGCAGTACATTGTCGTTTATTGTTGGACATATGGTAGGAAAGTTAAGGTTAGCATCATAGACGCTAAACATACACCTTGTCCTTAGTATGGTCATTGGGAATAAGATATACCCCAACCGGATATGTCGAGACTGCATGATAAAGGTAGAGGGGCATCAGTCGTCTATAGACTTACGAGTCCTGGAGTACCTCAAGTTCGACAGACTTTTTGCCATGAACTAGTTGGCATCGTATCATGCACAGATGGATTATTTCCAAAAGACCCTCACGTTTCGTTTTCTTGTGATTCCAGAGTTCACGTTTACTTAAGTCACGACCACATTACCCATTACTAGAGATAGACTAGCTATGACTCAAGAAATGGAGGAATTTGTTGTAGTAGTTGGGCCGGAGCCAAGGACGTAGATCAGGACTAAAGATGTTCCAATGGTTAAGAGTTTCTTGATGTTTTTTTGGATGATCTGCCAAAATTACCAACACCTTGAGAGGTCTAGTTTATTATCGAGCTTCTACCAGGGATGCAGTTCATTTTCAGCAGACCTTATAGGATGTCAACATCCGAGCAGGAGGAAGTGAGGAGATATCTTAAGGATCTGTCATAGAAAGATTTCATCCACCCTAGTATGTCTCTTTGGGGAGCGTTAGAGCTATTTGTGAAGAAGATGACAGATCAATGAGGATGTGTGTAGGCTACAAGAAGTTAAATCAAGTGACAATCAGGAACCGTTACCCACTCCCCGGGATTGATGATCTGTTCAATTAGTTGGTAGGCATCAAATAATTCTCAAAGATTGACCTACGTTCAGGCTATCGTTAGTTGAAGATTCGTGAAGAGGATAGCAAAAACAACCCTTTCAGTATGAGATTAGGCTGTTTGAGTTTATAATCATGCCTTTTGGTTTGACTAACACCAAGATGATATTCATGCACTTGATGCATAATGTCTTGAGACCATACTTGGATAGATACGTCATTTTCTTTATTGACGACATCATGATTAACAGCAGGGCTCATGTAGAGCAAGAGAGTCACCTCAGGACAGTATTGACATTGAGGGACCAAGGGCTATATGCCAACAAAGTGTGATTTCTAGCTAAGTGACGTGATGTTACTTGGACACGTTATCAAGAACCAGGGTATCTCTATGGATTTAAAGAAGATTCTAAGTGATTATTGACTAAAGGACGTCTGAGTCTATTTCTCATATCCGAAGTTTCTTTGGGCTAACAAGTGTTGGGTTTTAAGGTTCATACTCAGCAAAAAATTCAAAACAAATTTTGAAAAACCCCAATAGGATTGAAAATAAGTTCCATTAAACTAGATCTATGAAAGTAAATCATACCTTATTCCAAGATTTCCTTATCTGATCGTTCGATTTTCAAGACATTCGGGTGCCCGTCCTCTATCAGAAATCCACACACAAAAGGTGACCACAATTTGAAGTGCTAGCCCTAAGAGAGATTGAAAATGTTTTTTTCCCTTCCCAAAATCTAGAGAATTTAAATTTGCAAAAATGAAAATCTTATCTCTTTTTAAGGTTTCACCCTTTATTTATATGTGTAGATATTCCTCACTTAAAACCATATTCATAATACAACTATTGTATTTAGGCAGTTTAAGCAAAGTACACATATGCCTCTATTAATAAATTACCATAGAACAAATCGTAAGGGCATTTATGTCATGAATTTTATCATATAAAATCTATTACTCCGGACCAATTGAAATTGCGCAAAGCCATTCTTTGTATGCGACCTAATAGGTTCTTACGACATTGGTAATGGACCAAAACCATTTTGATATACAAGTCATAAGCAGTTTTTAGCAAGACATTATGACTTCGCAAGTGGCATGAATATCAAAATCAATACAACCTAATGAATAACATATATCATATTCTTTTGTCCTGTGATATCCTTTGACTAAACGTAAGGCATGGAAATTCACCCTTAATGTTCAATCATAATAGTCTAGATCTTTAGGCAAACTGAAAACATCCAAATGACATTGACCATATCAATTCACTCGGACTTAGCCATTATCAATCTATCATATCTAGGGATCCACTAATATCTCTTTATATACAAGAGTGACAAATTCTTTTTTTAATTACACACCTTCACATATTATTTACATGGTAACCAATCACAATCTTTATAATCATCTTGATTGTGTCAAATTATCATGCTCATAATATTGAAGTCTATGGTAATCTCAAGCCGGAGGGCTAAATGATATACCTATTATGAGTAACACCTATGACTTAATCCATGTCGTGTTCTCATAGCGGATCGGTCCAATACCTTTATTCCCTATAAAAGACTCGTGATCTCTATTTGTATCCCTATATGTATGATCACCACATGACCATCAATCAAGATTCATACTAGTCTTAATTCATTATAGTTCCTAGTATAATGATCGACTAGGGACATTTATGATATTTCAATAAATACCCATGGATCTTACTATAAGGTAAACATGCAATCACTTATATTAAAACAACAAGTGAAAACCTCAATTTTATAAACTAAAATCATAAGATAAACAATGTTTGTAAATTGACCTAGGTCACATGCCCCAACATCTCCCACTTTCATTAGGGCCAATCATTCATGTATCTTATACCTAATGACCTAACATGACCATCATGTTTTGCTTATGGAGGAGCCTTCGTCAAAGGATCTGCAACATTATCTTCAATAAGAACTTTGCAAATCTTCACGTCTCCCTTCTCAATGATTTCTTGAATGAGATGAAATCATCTAAGTATATGTTTGGATTGATGGTGTGATCTTGGTTCCTTAGTCTATGCTATTACCCCGTTGTTATCAAAATACAAGCAAACAGGGTTAGCTATACTAGAAACCATATCAAGTTCAGATATGAACTTTTTTATCTTAACTATCACCTTAGCTACATCAGTGCTGTAATATACTCAGTTTTTGTTGTAGAATCTGCCACATTTTTTTACTTTTTCCAACTCACTGCTCCTCTATGCAAAGTAAACACACATCTAGACTACTACTAAAGTCATCTATATCAGTTTGAGAACTTGCATCTATACAACCATTTACAACAAGCTCGTCTTCCAAACATCCACAGACCAATAACATTTCTTTAACATTTTTCAAGTACTTAAGAATGTTCTTTACTGCTATCTAGTGACTCTCACAAAGATCAAACTAATATTTTCTTGTTGCACTTAAAGCATATGATATATCAGGCTAGGTGCATAACATGGCATACATGATAGATCTAATAGCTATGCATATGGAGTCATATTCATGCGTTTTAGCTCATCATTAGTCTTTGGACGTTGAGTCTTACCGAGACTTATACCATTAGACATTGGCAACAACCTTTGACTTAAACCGATCAGCCTTTTAGATCTATCACTATAAATATTAATCTCAAGGATGTAGGCGCATCTCCTAAGTCCCTCATTGAGAAATACTTCCCTAACCTAGACTTGACACTCTGCAAGGCTGGGATGTCATTTCCAATGAATAATACATCATCAACATCCGGTACTAGGAAAACAACCACGCTCTCATTGACCTTCTTGTATACATAAGGCTCATCTTCATTTTTAATGAAACCAAATTCTCTAATTGCTTCATCGAAACAAAGATTCCAACTCCGAGAAGCTTGCTTATTCATAAATGGATCTTTGAATCTTGCACACCTTCCTAGAATTCTCAGGATGAACAAACCCTTTAGGTTGTATCATATACACGTCCTCAAGTAACTTTCCATTTATGAAAGTTGTTTTGACATCCACTTGCCATATCTCATAGTCATAATATGCGACTATGGCAATTAGAATTCTAATGGATTTAAGCATGGCTACAGGAGAAAAAGTCTCATCATAATCAACACCTTGAGTCTGTCTGAAACCTTTTACTTCTAGCCATGTTTTATAAGTATGCTCATTGACATCCATGTCAATTTTTTTCTTGAAAACTCTTTTACATCCAATGGTCTTACCATGTTCAGGTAAATCAACCAAGTTCTAAACTTTGTTATCATACATAGATTGCATTACAAAATTCATGGCTCTAAGCCATTTATCTGCCTCAGGGCTAGACACAGCCTCCTGATAAGTAGTAGGTTCATTTTGATGCATAAACAACACTTCACTACTATCAGTAATAAGAAATCCAAATCTCTCAGGCTAATGTCTTACCCTATCAGACCTACGTAAGCTTTTTGATACCTGTGGAGGTTCAACTAGTTCAAGATTTTGTTGATCTCCCACTGGTGGTTGAGTGTTTATTTGTTGTTCTTGAACTTTTTTAAGACTTACTTTATTCTCATTGTTGTCTTTTGAAATAAACTTTTTTCCATAAAGACACCATTCTAAGCCACAAACATTTTGTTCTCTGTGGGATTATAAAAGTAGTATCCTATTGTTTCTTGAGGATAACTAACAAATACACGCTCAGTAGATTTGGATGATGATTTTTTTGAGATTTGTCGTCATACGAAAACATCACAACCCTAAATCTTAAGGAAATACAAACTTAGTCTTTTCCCAAACCACATCTCATGTGGCGTTTTATAAACCGCTTTAGACAGAACACGATTCTGTGTAAACACAACATTTTATAAGGCATAACCCCAAAAGGAAATAGGAAGATCTGCATTACTCATCATTGATCGAACCATATCCAATAAATTTCGATTTCGCTTCTTAGAAACATCATTCCATTGTGGAGTTGTAGGGGGAGTTAACTGTGAGACAACACCATAGTTTGTAAGATGATCATCAAGCTCTTGGCTTAAATATTCACCACCTCGATCTGATTGAAGTGCTTTAATAGTTTTACCAAGTTGATTTTGCACTTCATTCTGAAATGTTCAAAACATCTCGAAAGATTCACCTTTATGTTTTACAAGATACGTGTAACCATATTTATTGAAATCATTAGTGAATGTAATGAAGTAATGATAACCACCTCTAGCCATTATATTTATAAAACCGCGTACATCAGTATGTATTAGACTCAATAAATCACTTGACTTTCACTGTGTTCAGTAAAGGGACTCTTTGTCATCTTTCCTAGTAAATAAGATACACGTGTTTCATATGATTCAAGATCAAATAAATCTAAAAGTCAATCTTTAAGTAGTTTAGAAATGCGTTTCGCATTTATGTGGCTAAGACGATGCCAAAGATAGGTTCGACTTAAATCATTTAACTTGAATCTCTTTCTATTTACGTTAAGAATGGGATTATATACGTCTTTACGAGAAATGAAGCATTTATTATTTGCAATAATAAAATTGAAACTATCCAAATCCAAACATGAAATTGTAATGATATCAAATCTAAGTTTAATCATGAATTTATTTTTTCTACTCCTTATGTCTCTTTCTAAGGATATCAAATCTAAGTTTAGTTTCCAACTACGTATAAGATATAAGGCTAATGGGTGAGGGTTTAATGATAGGTAATCAAAGAAATCAGGTTTAATTCTGCTCAAATGGGCTAACTAGTGGTAAGATGAAAGTTAAGTTTAAGGTTAAGGGTTTAATTTCAAAAATGGCATAAATCATTTCCCCAAAAATTTTCTAGTCATAAGAATTTAGCTTTGGGTGACTTACATCCTCGTTCTAGTACCCTAGAAATCATACTTGCACAATTATGACATTTTGCCCCCTTTGGTATCAAGCACAGGCTCAACCAACATACTAAGTCTCTAATCATGAAATCATAAGAATGTTGTGCTATAGGCTCGAGTGAGTGTTTCACCTAATTTCTCCTGAGTCTCAAGTCAGCAAGGAAACAATAGAGTACTCACCCACAACCAAAGGCATGAAACAAAATATCGAGCGACTCTAAACGAAATAAAAATGAAAACTACATTAAAATATGCATGAAAATGTATCAACTCCTAATAAAATGAGAAAGTGAAATATGGAGGGAAAATAAATGGAAGAAATGAGTGAATAAGAGATACAAAGCACCACTAATACCGTCCGACAACCATATATAATTGAAAGAATTTAAACGATCTCACCTGCAGTCTTTCACATAGGACCCATCAACTCACTCCACGAATCCCAAAGTACCCCCAAGCTTATTTCGAATCTTGTCCTCAAGGTTCAAAATAGGTTAGGAGACGCAGATGAACACATACAAGAATGTGAAAGAACGTGATAGATATAGAGGCAAGGAAATGATACAAGATCATGCAGAAGATTGAAACTAACCCTAAATCTACAGAGGAAAAGAAGATGGGTGACCTTACCTGATCGCAGATATGATTAACCGTAGTTACAGAACATGTGAGGAGCTGCGGGAGCAATATCAGGCTCTCAAAATCCAGTGTGCTATGTAGAGGTCACACACCTATAAAACGTCACAAGGAGATAATAGTAAGAATACCACAAAAATACTAAAATAAAAATCAATAAGAAAAGGGATAGAAGCTTGGGGTGCCTCCCATTAGCGCCTTTTTTTAACGTCGTTGGCTCGACTCAGTCTGACTATTTCTCTGTCAAAGTACTCTACAACTGCTAGAGTTTCTTTCTCGATCTCATGTTGTAGGAAGTTCTCGTAGAACGACTTCAGTCGGTGCCCATTCACTTCGAAAACTTTCCCTATATCTGTGCTCCTAATCTCAACTGCACTATGTCCAAACACATCAGTAACAACAAAAGGTTCGAGCCACCATGACCTCAATTTCCTTGGATGGATAGTTAATCTGGAATTATAAAGTATGACCTTTTGGTCGACTATCAAAGTCTTACGAGATAAGTTGCGATCGTGGAACGCCTTGGTTTTATCATTATAAATTCGAGCAGACTCGTAGGCATCGTTCCGAATTTCCTCTAATTCTTGAAGGTCCAACTTTCTCTTTTTGTCGGCTGCGTCGAGTTCCATGTTGAGTCATTTGACAGCCCATAGAGATATATGCTCTAACTCGACCGGCAAGTGGCACGATTTGCCGAAGACTAAGCGATATGGAGACATTCTGATTGGCATTTTATACTCTGTTTGATAAGCCCATACAGCATCATCAAAGCATGTGCTACAGTCCTTTCGTGAAGGATTTACAGTCTTCTCCAAAATGGATTTAATCTCCTTATTTGACACCTCTATTTGGCCAATAGTCCGAGGGTGATCGGCCGTAGACATGCGTTGTGTAACATTATACTTGCGCAGGAGATTTTCAACCATGCGGTTGCAGAAATGGGTACCTCGATCACTAATCAAGACCCGTGGAGCTCCAAGAGTCGAAAAAATTTGTGATTTCAGGAAACTACATACCACTGATGAATCATTGGTGTGAGTTGCTTTAACTTCCACCCATGTGGACACGTAATCCACCGCCAGTAAGGTATAATGAGAACAATGCGATGGTGGAAATGGCTTTATGAAGTCGATCCCCCAAACATTAAGAATCTCGTAAAATAGGATCGAGATCAGTGGCATTTGTTCCCTGTGACTCAAGGTATCGATCGACTGACATTTGGCACCGGTCTTGGCGTATAGATATAAATTGTGAAAAATGGTGGGCCAATAAAACCCACTCTTTAAAACATTCATAGTTGTCCTACGTGGACCAAAATGACCAACGCAGGCATATGAATGATAGAATGCCAGTATAGATTGTGTTTCAATCTGGGAGACACATCGATGAGTGACCTGGTCTGAGCAAAACTTCCACGAGTATGGGCCGTCCCATACATAGTGTTTGGAATCACTCCAGATCTTATCCTTCTGGGCTCGCGTAAGGTGATGTGAAAACTCTCGTGTAACGAGTTAGTTTACTAGATCCGCAAATCAAGGGAGTTCCTCAGAAATTTTTAAGAGATGTTCATCAAGAAAATCATCTCAAAATGGGACAGGTGTTTCACCATTCTCTATACGATTGAGATGGTTAGCAACAAGATTTTCTACACCACTTTTATCTTTAATCTCGATGTCAAACTCTTGTAACAAGAGTATCCATCGAATGAGATGAGGTTTAGCTTCCTTTTTGGCCATAGGATACTTTAAGGCAGCATGGTTAGAGTAGACGACCACCTTAGTTCCCAAGAGATAAGATAGAAATTTCTCCAAAGCGAATACGACAGCTGGAATCTCTTTCTCTGTAGTGGTGTAATTCAGTTGGGCAGGATCAAGAGTTCGGGAGGCATAGTTTATGACATGAGAAGCCTGCCCGACTCGTTGCCCAAGCACGGCACCCACAACGTGGTTGCTGGCGTCGCACATGATCTCAAAAGGTAGCTCCCAATTAGGGGCTCGAATCACTAGAGTAGATATGAGAGATTTTTTGAGCGCATCGAATGCACTCCTAAATGCCTTATCGAGATGGAAAGGCACGTCCTTCTGAAGAAAGCGACATAGGGGTTGTGCAATTTCGGAGAAATCCTTAATAAATCGTCGATAGAAACCGACATGTCCGAGGAATGATTGGATTTCTCGCACAGTCGTGGGGGTAAGGCAATTTTTGAATTACTTCAGTCTTTGCCAGGTCTACCTCTACACCCCTAGCAGACACGATGTGACCCAAGATAAGACCTTGATCCACCATGAAGTGACATTTCTCGTAATTGAGGATCAAGTTCTTCTGGATACATCGGTGAAGTACCTTAGTCAAGTGACTAAGGTAAAGATCAAATGAATCGTCGTAAACAATGAAGTCATCCATGAATACTTCAATGAAGTGCTCAACAAAGTCAAAGAATATGCTCATCATACACCTCTGAAAAGTAGCAGGTGCATTGCACAGCCCGAAAGGCATGCGCTGGTAAGCGAAAGTAGCAAAAGGACAAGTGAAGGTGGTTTTCTCTTGATCTTCAAGTGCTACAGGAATCTGGTGAAAACCAAAATAGCTATCCAAGCAGCAGTAGTGATACCTACCTGCTAAACGCTCTAACATCTGATCAATGAAAGGCAACAGGAAGTGGTATTTCCTAGTAAAAGCATTAAGCTTCCTGTAATCGATACACACTCGCCATCCATTTTGGACGCGAGTTGGGACTAACTCACCTCGTGAGTTTGTGACTACTGTGATCCTCATTTTCTTAGGAACCACCTGAATGGGACTAACCCACTTGTTGTCAAAGATTGGGTAGATCATCCCAATGTCAATGAGCTTCAGAATCTCCTATTTAATCACATCCATCATCGGTGGGTTCGGTCACCGCTGTGCTTCTTGTGAAGGTTTTGACCCTTCTTCCATATGTATCTGATGCATGCATGTGGAAGGGCTAATACCTTTGATGTCAGCAATCGTCCACCCTAGGGCTTCTTTGAACTCTTGAAGCACTTGAATCAGCTTCTCTTCATCTGGTAATGTGAGTTTAGTGGAGATGATCAGTAGTAAAGTTTTATTCTCACCTAAAAACACATATTTGAGGTGGCTGGGTAGTGGTTTGAGCTCTAGTGGGGGGGGTCACTCCATAGAGAGGAGAAATGTAGAGATCGAAGCTGATAAGTCAAGATATGCTAGGGTGGAAAAATAAAGTGGAGCAGAGTACAACTCAGAGATCAACTCCTCGATCTCGGTATCGAGGGCGAAGCATTCCTGTCACAAATAATCGGTGTCGAGATCATTCTCTAACACCACTTTCATATCACCACCTTTCATGAGAAATGTGTCTTGGACAAGCGAGTCCATATTGTCCAAGGCAAGCACCATAGAAGAGGCATCGCAGGGATGGCGCATCGCATCATAGATGTTGAAATTAATGAGTTCACCATCAAAATCCATGGTTAGAGAACCACTGCGAACATCAATCTTGGTCTTGGCAGTCATTAGAAAAGGCTTGTCGAGCAAGACTGAAGAGAAATTGGGGCATGGCTGAGTCTTCGTATCGATGATATAGAAGTCAGCAGGAAATATGAGCTCACTAACCTTCACCAGGATGTCTTCCAAGACACCCACATGACGAACGAAGGACTGGTCTGCCAAATGTATTATAATTCCAGTATCCTTTAGAGAACCAGCCTTCAATGTCTCATATATGGGTAGTGGCATGACGTTGATAGAGGCTCCGAGGACACACATAGCTTTCTGGATCTCACCTTCACCAGTTGTGCAAGGGACAGTGAACAAGCCCGGGTCCTCACACTTGGTGGGCAACTTTTTGCGTAGGATAGCTGAGACATTCTCACTTGCGGTGATTTTCTCGTTGCCTTTGAGTCAACCTTTGTTGGTACATAGGTCTTTGTGTGAATTAGCATAGCGGGGCACGTGTGTTAAGGCATCAAGAATTGGGATGTTTATCACCACTTTCCCCAGAATTTCTAGAATTTCCTTCTCTTCTCCCACTTTTTTATTCTTAATGAGGCGTTGAGTGAACGGGGTAGAATTTTGAGAGAAGGTTGTGCTTCCTTGTTCAAGTTTATCATTTCAGTATGAGACGGTTGAACTTTGAGATCCTGCTCGACTTCGTTGGATTTAAAGGCGGCTCTTTAGGCCTGGGTTCTTTAAGGGCCTCTTCCAGCTCTCTGCCGCTACGAAGTGTGACAGCATTAACATTCGCATTAAGATTTGGATGCGGTTGAGATGGCAACTTGCCTTTCTGATCCGTACGCCCAACATAAACGACCAGTTGCCCTAATTGAACCTCGAGACTTTTAATCCTAGAAGCATGGCTCGCGACTGTTTCATTTTTTAGTTGGGCAAAGTCTTTAGAGAATCTTTCTTATTAGCAATGAGTGTCCTCATCATTTCTTTTAAAGATCCCAAATTCTGAGCGGGTTGGGACTGTTGAGGAAGAGGTTGTCCCTTTGGAACATACTGGATGAAGTTCTGGTTCTGGGGACCGTAACTATAATATGGGTTTTTTACAGCATGATTATAAGTGTTACTGAAGTTGTTGCCATATTGATTCCTTGGTGGTCCTTGAAATCCGCCACGTAAAGCGTTTGCCTGCTCATTCTCGAATAAGGTAGGACAAGAGTCAGTGGAATCGTCCTTAGTTGTGCAGAAGCCGCAAGCTTTAACTTGAGCTTTTTATGGGGTGAGGAATCGCTCCATGAGATTAGTGAGTTTATCAAGCTTTCTATTGGAAACATTTGACCCTACTCCGTCATAAAGACTTCGGGAAGATCCCTCTTCCTCGTCATCAATGTGATGACGCGATTGACTTGTTATAGAGTCATATAGTTCAAACATCTCCTCGGTGGTCTTACATCTGTAGTCGCGTCCATAATCATCGTTAATCATCGGTTTCTCGGGGGTGTAAGTCCTATATAGAAGAAACGAACAATTGAGAGGTTGCTTTGGCCATGTTGGGGGCATTGCACAAGTAAACGCTTATAGCGACCCCAATAATCGCCAAAAGATTCGCCCCGTTTCATTTTTATATTGCATATCTCTCTAGTAACTCGGGAAGCTCTAGATTTAGGGAAGAACTCTTTGAGGAATCTAGAAATCGTGTCGTTCCAATTTGTGATGGAACTAGAAGGAAGATAGAAGAGCCAGTCTAGAGCTTTATCCTTAAGGAAGAAAGAGAAAGCTGAGAGTTTGACTTCGTCTTCATTAACTAGAGGGGGAATCATGGTCCTACACTTAGAATGGAAGTCTTTGATGAAGGTGACTAGATCCTCACGATCCAATCCATGGAAGACGGGGAGTACGTTAACGAAACCTAATATGAGCTCAAAATTGCCCCTGCGGGATGGGAATGCGATGCAGTGTGGCTGATGAGCCAGGAGATCTTGTATACCATCATTCGCCATCCCGATGGTAATGCGACGGTCGACCTGAGGTTGTGCCCAAGGGTTAGCTTGTGGCCTTTGTGGAAGGGGATCAACCACTTCTTGATCGAATGGTTGATGCTGGTGTACTACAGGCCTCTGCCGTTCCACCGATGCATATGGTCTAGCTGCTGCGACAAACTGTTGGGGAGGAATAACTAAGGGTTTTTCCTGTCTCTAATGTGGTGCAATGGGTGCATGTGGTGCATGTGGGTTCCCAATGTGGTCAGCTATCAAAAGGGGTTGCTCGTCGTTCAGTTGAACTCTGGAGAATTGGTTCCTCTATCGAGTTACTTTTGAGTTCCGATGGCAACTCTTTTCGATCTCCAGATCAAAAGGGAGTAAAGATCCGGCGGACAGCGATCAACGAAGACTGTGGGACATAAAGGTGAACACAAACATCAAAACAAAAAAACTTGGTCCCCGACAACTGGGGAAGAATATATATAATCCCGATGAGATTACCAATGACCACGAGAACTGCAGTAGTGGCAAGCACGGGGTCGAACCACGAAGACAAAGTTTATTACCTATGCTACGAAACTAAAAATTACTCGGGGTGTCCACATGAATAATATCTAAATTAACTAAAACTAGTCTAAAAATAGCAAGTAAATATATCAATCAAGGGGAAACAATCCAAACCATTTGTATCACAAATTTCCTCAATTTGGTATAATTTTACATACGATCCTCAATCTAATCAAACCATGCAATCCATAGTAAATTAGTGTAGTTATAGACATGGTAACGTACGCGAGTCCTCGCACTTCCCTATCTCGATGGTCAAGGCACGACAATGACCACTTCCCTAGTTAAACACATAACCATATATTCAAGCGAATTGGGTTTAATGTGCTAACCGCAATGGCTTTGTGAAGGCACTACACCTGGATAACAGGATCACTAGTGTGTCCAGTTTAGCCTAGATCCCTATGGTATTCAACCTGTCCCAAAATGGTCTAATCAATTGGTATGGTCGGATGCCACTAATGTGGTCTTATTGCACAAGTACGGGTGTGTACAACCTACTGGCATGTAACTCGATATTTAAACAAGTGTTTAATATCAATAATTCAACCAATATCAAAAGGAATAAAATACTATGAAAAATAAATTAAATAAACAAATAAATAGATCTCACATATGTTTTATGCCAAAATGGGTGATTTAATCCACCTCTGGTTTAGATTGATGAGTTTAGCCGGCCATCATCGTCAATAACTCCATAAAAAACCCAAAAACAAAGTGTAAAACAAAGGTTTGTGGGAGAGAAAATGAGAAGAAAAAACTTAAAGCCACCAAGAAGAAGTAAAAACAATGTGTTTTGATCCCCCGCGAAACCCCTAATTAAAACTACCAAAATTGGGTGCCTAATGCCTAGTTTCGAGTTTGGTTTGTGACATGTGCGCCGAGAAAAATCAGATGGTTGTTAGGAATTTGTTTCCGGGTCTCTGCCACGTGTCAGGGTGTGATTGGTTGGGCTTGCTGGCATGGATGACGTAGCGCTTCTGGATTGGAGGAGAACCTGCTTTGATGATGCTGTTATAGCAGAAGACACCAACGTGTCGCGTGCGCATTGGTAGGGCAGCTTCCATTATGCGGCTTTGCAGATACACGAGTCAGCTGCTGACGCGAGGAAGAGGGGAGAGCGAATGGGCATGTGACACATGGTGCGGAGCAGGCAGGTGAGACAGCTTTTTCTTGTGTCTGCTGACTAATAGGGGCAGAACACGTGGACTGCAGTAGAACCAACCAATGATGGAGTGACACGTGTCACGAGAGTAGGAAATCGCCCAAAAGTGCACATATGTCAAGGTGTATCTCTCGGTTTCTGATCACTGTGTATGAGTAGTCCATTTCGCAATTTTTCGCCACAAACTCAACCGCGCATTCCAAAAATCTTAAAAATGAACAATAAAGATAATTACGCCCATATGTCAAAGATTCAACAATAAAAATACATAAATAAACTATAGATAATATCCATAAATAATGACCTATTAATATGAAACTCAAGAGATTATTTTTAAATTTTGAAGAAGAAAGAAATGAAATGTAGCAAAGTATGGTGTGATTTTATGATTAGAAACCTAGAGTTAGAAAGGCCTTTAACTTGAAACAAAAGTAAGAAATTATAATACTTCTTGTGAAAAAAGCTAAAACTCTATGGATTTTATAATAAGTGTGAATTTTACTTGATAATACAAAGTAAATAAAGACTTAGTACAAAGAGGAGAAGAAATACGCATTGTAAATTAAAAGTTGGATTTAACTAATTTAATTTAGTGAAAGTGAGAAGTGCTAACAAGAGTTTTAGAAATAAAAAATGAGAGAATCTCACAAATTCTACAGGAAATGGAGTAGAGAACTTTTTCCAACCATGTGAAGTCCTATAGACTCTTGAAGTGCTAAAATATATCAAAGATTAGTTTGATCTATGCAATCATGAAATTGCATACTTGCTACTTGAGTGTGGAGATGAAACAAACTTGTGAGTAGTAATGGTTTTGGGTTGTGATCTACTTTAGTGTTTCGAAAGTGAAGTTATAAGTGTTACGTGTGTTAAAATCACAAGTTTTTGCAAAGAAAAACTCTTGAGTTGATTATTAACTTAAGACTTAGTCAATTAAAGGATACTCCATGAATAATGTAAATTTAATGATAATTAGTTATTAGGAGACGAATACACCTTTGCTCAAAACGTACATAATTTTATGTTTAAGTGTATTTGATAAGTGATTATTTATACTTATATGTATAGTTAGTTTAGTAGTATATTTAGTATAAATATCTCTAAATGAGCTCTAAATCATGGTATTATAAGATTTTCAGGGAATTAATGTGTAAAGAAAGGAATTGAGCAAAAACAAAAAGAAATAGAGCAAAATCCCATGAAAACATGGCTGGCGTAGTGGTTACATATGGTGACAATGTGGGAAGGAAAGGCGCGACGTGGGAGAGATGATAAAGTGAAGAGAACTAAGCCTGGAGGTTCGGCACAGTGGCGACGCTATGGTCTATAGGGGACGACGTCGGGACGGTGAGTGACAACGCCGAGGCTTCGTGAGAGAAAATATATGCATGTAGTGTCGGCTCCGTGGCTTGACAAACACAGTGTCGGGGCATTAGTTATAGCGCCAAACACGTAGAAAATATAAAGTTAGAGTTTTATTTCAAGTTAAATTGTAATGTAGGGTTTCTAGTTGTTATTAGAAAGTATAAATAGGTATTAGGACGTGGTAAACAAAACACATACTAACTATTAGCCACCATTAGAGTAATTTAGAATAAGTTTACTTTGAGTTTGTGTATTAAGGAGTTTATGTGACGAAAACATTAAAGATTTCATGTTTGCAATTCAAGTTTGGTTTCATTGGTTTAATTGAAGGTAATTTTTATATTCATCTCTAATTTGCGATGATTTACATTTTGAATTATGATATATTTGTTTCAATGAAGTGTGAATAGTCAATTTATCTTAGGGATCAATGGATCCTATTATATGAGTGTTATGGTTTGAATATGAGTAAAAAGTAAATATAAAAGTGCAATGGTTAGAATTTGTATTGATTCCGAGTCTAATGCTTTAGACATCTTAATCACGTGTTTAATTATATTAAGTTTTAGGAGTTATCATGGCCATTGAAGATTTTAATCCGACCATGAACGGTACAATCGTAAAATATACAACATCGAACTATAGTTATTGATTAAGGAGGCACGGATAGAAAACTTAGTTGGTTATGAATCCAAGGATTTGGGGCATTAAAGCAATATGGAGCTTACGTTATTCACATCGATAGATGGAGTTCTAGTTAGCACATTAGAATCTTTTACATCACGATAGTGGGTTGAAATGGATATGAAGGAAAAATTTCTATTGTAGTTAGGCATTGCACATGACATATTAAGATGTAAAAGTGGTTGAAAAGCGTAGTATTAAATTACCTTGGTAAAGTTGTGAACTAAGATATCCTTAATTTAAGAATTAAAAGTAAAGTTTTATTTGATTTGTTAGATTAGTTTAGTATAAAACCAATTAAAAAGTGATTTCCTTAGCAATAGTTCAAAATTAAATAGGTAACTAACTAGTGCAAAAACGTTTCCCTAAGGATGATATATGTGATCAATGTAAGTTGATTGTACAATTACTACAACCTAGTCGTTATACTTGCAGCACGCATCACGTGCATGCTACCCCACGACTAGTGTGCGTCACGCTTGACCCACATACGGTATTAGGTTTTCCTTAATTCATCAATTATAGGCTAATTAATTCCAATCGTTTTCATAAATATCAATACAATCCATACAAACATCAAATGGCACGCACACTCTAATTTAGATAAGTCAGGCTTAACCACGAGCCTAACTCAAGTTAATTAGAACTCAGATTAATGCTAATCACCTACTTAAGGTAATGAGTTGTTACAATTTCCCTATTTTAAGACAATTTCATCATTTAAATTAAAGCAAGCGTACAAGTTACCATTACTTTCAAAGAGAAATGGAAATTGCTCTTCGATGTATAACTCATGTTCCCAAATTATCTATTCATTTTTATTTTCATGAAACTACTATTTTCCCTTAATCTGAACCGACAAAACCCTTTCATAGATAAGACTTTCAAAAGTATAACCCAAAATTTTCTTTTGAACTCTCTAACAATCTATGATGCTTATCTCTTCAATATTTTTATCTTAACCCAGTTGTAGTTATAAATTACCTAATCTTTTATATCGTCTCTGTGTAGCTCTTAACTATCTCATTTTCATAAAAGCTATATCTTCAATCTTAATTTCATATATCAATGTACAACAAGATTGAGTATATCCAACTTTATTGTTCTGCGATGTAATTTTTCTTATTACCTTTTTTTATCAAGGAGCTCATAGAAAGGAATCTATTTTCTTTCAACTGTCAAAACTTTCATAGACACAAGCTCAAAAATTTAAATTCTGAATGTTTAAGGTGATTCAGGGTTACTGATTAGAAAGGGCAGAGATTCTCTCCCGACTAACCATTTCCTCATCTAGGCTCAATCTACCTACCATGTCCTATTTCTAAGCATTTCAGATGAACTATAAGCACTAACAAGAAAATATAGACTTTGGTCAATCTAACCACAACTCATACATCATTGTGCTGACGCCAAGGTCTGGTTAATCTTATTTCATAACTGTCAAGACCTGGGCCATTAAACCATGCACCCAGCACCTTGAGTCACAAGCAATGTGACTTTACCGCAACGCCATCTGTGTCCCCCATATACCCGCTTTACCACGCAATATATGGGCATAGTCTTTCCAGCTCAATGGTACACAACTTACTAAATCTGAGTCCTTAAGCCTCCAGGGCAAGGGTTCAAGTTGTGGGACGCGAAAGACTATGCCCATATATTACGTGGTAAAGTGGGTATATGGGGGGACACAGATTGTATGGCAGTAAAGTCACACTGGAACCAGCTCAATGGTACACAACTTCGCTAAATCTGTGGCCTTAAGCCTCCAGGGCGCGGGTTCGAGTTGTAGGAGGTGAAATATTGTGCCCATATATTATGTTGTAAAGCGAGTATATAGGGGGACATAGATGGTGTAGCAGTAAGTCACAATGCCTGTGACTCAAGGTGTTGGGTGCATGGTTGAGTGGCCCATGGCTTGACAATAACGTACAATTATGTTTTCTTTTTATCATCTGATATACCAAAGAATTTACCTAACCCTTCAGGTTCTCAATATTTAGTCTTAACTTACCGAATAGATCTCATATCTTTTTATAAATCTCATAACATAGATCATCATCTCAGACAATTCACATTTTCCATCGTATACTTCTATATTATATGACATTGCATGTATAATCAATATAAAGAGGTTCATGAGATTATCGAAACAATTCTTGCCTAATATCCTTCCTGAATTGGGATTTTCATTTAAGCAACTAACGCATACAACATAATTTCATAAATAGTCCAATCTGGAAACTAATCATTAATAGCCAAATCCTGGTATATCAAATAGTTCCAGACTTTTTAACCATCGCCAGGTTAATTAAACAGTTAGCCCAGCTTCAATCTGAGCCTTAAAGAACAGACTTGTAATTACTAATTCCAATAACCCGGTTAATGATGTGCCTGTAGGACATCATTTCATCATCGTTATTACATATCTCTCTCAAGGGATAGTACTGAGGGGTTCATATTATAATTAAATTTCGTGTTCTTTTTCTACTCAAAGTATTGATCACATCAATCATTCTATTTGGGTGATTTCTCGTAGTCCTTTCCAAGTATTTTGTAGTTACTCAGGACAAAAGAAAAGCAAGGCCATCGCTTATAAGCTATTTTCTTGTTACAAGGTTAAGATATTTGAGCTTGTCAAGTAACTAAAACAAGGGTTTTACATAGGTTGTCGTATTTTGAGCCTATAGATTATTATTTAGTTAGTTTGTAAGAATTTCAACTATTATTCCGAATTTGAAATACTTAGAATACTTTTTATTCCGCACATTTATATGTCTTAGTTAGTTATATATAGATTGTATGTATTGTGTTCCATAAGTTAAGGTTGACCGGGCCATCGCCCTACTCGTTGGGTTATCTCAAGGGGTTCGGCGATGGCTTGGGTCAAACGACGTGGGTGTGTAGGCCTCGAGGCATCATAGTGACATTTTGCCTTCGTCGGTTATGTCCAATGTTAATATTCGACATTGATCATAAGCCCTGTATTTTGAGTTCTCCCTCGGATTCACCAATTTATTACTAGGAAATTGCCTTTCTTGACGAGAATTTAGTTATGTGGTCAAATGTTCTATTGCCTCTCCAAGTTCTTAATGGATTGGTTCTTCTCATCCTCTATTCTTTTTAAAGTTTCCTCAAATCCATTGATTTCTTTCTCATTCTTCTTATGCCGCTCCTTATTGCTAATATCCATGGCCCTTAAAAGTTGCTTAATATCATTAAACAAAGCTTACTCTTCATTAAGAGGTGGTATCTTTTAAATCTGATTACCAAAACATGGAGGTGGTTGTAATGCGTTGTTTGGATTTTCATAAGACAAGTTTGGATTCTTATTAACCTCTAGATAGTAATGTTGTGGCACCATAGCTTTTTACCCAAAATTATTCTCATAGCCTTGGTTGTTCAAGTACTTGGCCTCCTCATATTCAGGGTTTTGTAGCATTTGTTCTAATAGATTCACCATCAAAGTCAAATGATACTCATCTTGTGGACTAGGTGGTTGTTGACTAGATTGCCTTATTTGTAACTTTGTCATCAGACTTGACAAATTTGAAAGTTGTGCAATAATTGTCGTATGCGAATCCACTTCATACATGTCTGGTGCTTTCTTTGTCATAGCATATCCTCTTGGTTATGAAAACGAGTTTATGGACATCATTTCAAGGAGCTTAAATGCACCTTTTCATCCTTGGATAAAAAAATTTCTCCTGAAGCCCCATCAACCAATGTCCTAGTGTGTGAAGTCATGTCATAGTAAAATACTCACAATTAATCTCATATTTAAACCATGCCTCGAGTGCTTCCTTAACATATCATTCAATCTCTATCATGCTTCACCAAGTGATCCAATCTCATCTTGCCTAAAAGAATTGATTTCTTTCTTTTGCTCCAACACTTTGACGAGTGGAAAGAATGTTTAGGGAAATCTCTCATTGTTCTCTGCCCATGATGTAAGACTTCCTTGATTTAGTTTTTGAAACTTAGCCTTGGCTTTCCCTGTAAGAGAAAATGGGAAAAGCTTCATTTTGATAATCTCCTTCTGAACATTACTGACGTTAACCTATCACATTTCTCCAAAAATGGCTCAACATGAGCCATGGATCTTCATGCATCTGTCCACGAAATAAGTTATTTTGCACCATGTTAATCAATGATGGCTTCAACTCAAATGGTTGATTGTTCTTCGGAAACTTCATCACACCATTGTAAGTCTCTCGCACAATGGGTTTAAAGTAATCATAAAGGCATCTATGTCCCTTTAGCCTTTCCTAATTCCTTTGATTCTCTTTCATCCTAACTTGCTTCTATTTCTTTTTTGTGTTAGTTCTCTTTTTCATACCTTGGAGAGTTCGGGATCACACGGTACTACCTCTCTAAACCTTGCATTTCGCATATACAAGGGAAACTTGAAAATAAGACAAAGAAAAGATCGAGTGCAAAAGGTTATTCAAATTAAACTAAAGTGATAAAAAATAAATCCTGAACAAAATATTCTAATTAAACTATAATTACTATCATCTCCGACAATGTCACAAAAAACTTGAAATGAGCCACAAATATATGGCTACACGGTTGTAATAGCGACCTAAATTAATGTTCAAGTCACAGATATCGAAACAAAAGGATGATGTAATGCTAATTTATAGTCTAACTAGAAAATAAAGTTAGGAACTTTGAATTTGAGTTTTGAATTTAAAATTTAACAATAACTAAATATGTCTAATTGCAAGTAATGTAAATTGAGTTTCAATAATAGAAAGAGAGAGAGTCTCATACGAATCGACTTCACCTAAGTTGTATCATTTCTATTCTATTTCATTTCAGAGAACCCAGATTCTAGTGAAGATAAGCAAATTTCCTTATTTTCACTTCACCCCAAGGTTTCGTTGAGGTAGATTCTATCATTGCACTCACACTCTGCCAGTAAGTGTAAGTAGCATAAGTGCAATGCTACATTTAGCTCCAAATTATAAGCCACTCTTATCAATGACCATCGGTTAATGTGCCACATGTTCAAAAGTTGCATTTCTCCGATTCCAATTTAAAAACCTCCAATGATCACGGTGGACTTCAAACACTAAATTATACACCTATATGATCAAGGCAAACATAGCAAAGAGCACAAGAAATACACAAATCTATGCAAAGAATTGATGAGAACAAACAAAATTACATTAAGATTGAAATGAATTGAGCTCGGGATCCGTCGATCCCCAAAGCAAAGTAGATTACCTCATATTGGGGTCCAATTCAACACAAAGCATTTTGGAAACAAGAGAAAACATGGAATCAAACATCAAGTCCAAAAAAGAATCCATAAAGCTTTTTCAAAAACCATAGCCTCCCAAGTTCTTTGCCAAAGAAAAAGCTCTCATAACCCTAATTTTGGTCCGAAAATACCTAAATATTAGTCAAAATAGTGTGCTCCCCTTAGTGGGTGCTGATTTTTGGTACCTAAGTGTCGGGGCCATCACTAGTGAAATCTTCGATAGGCTGGCTGCCTAGCCGGCCAGTTTGGCACTCAGGTCGCACATCTGGGCGTCAGGTCTATTTTGGCACTTTGTTGCCTTGTCTTCTTGCCCAATCGCAATTAAGCTCATATGTAAAATTTCTCTTAAAGCCCCATCAAATCATTCAATCGTTTTCTTAACTTGCCATGCACACAAAATGCCTCGAATTAGTATAAATTTACTATTTATTTGCCTACATTATTGAAAAATTGTTACTTTAAAAGTAAGTAAACAATGTTGCGCATCAACAACAAGACCATAAGTTCATACTAATTCAAAAAAATATCATAAGTTCAAACATTAAATGATCAAAGGTACCCCAAAATAACAAGTTAACATCAGATAAGAAGGAAAGATAACGGTCAACAAATCTACAAGATTAACTACTTAGTAAATATCAAAGAGATTGGTTGTATTTTCACCACGACGCCACTAGCCCCTTTCGATCTGCCACTTCATGAGCCTCTATGAACAAGTCAAATATTTTATGGATTGTTGCATCATCAATGTTGCCTCCATACCCCCCTCCTCTGCTATAGTTGGGTTCATGTTCTCAGAATATTGCTAAACCCTTGTTGTCAACCTAAAAGAAGAACTAAGTAGTAAGTAGATAAGCAGTGATGGAACAATCAGTCTTTGTTGGGAAACTCCTTGTGTACACGTTTCAACACCATCTCATCGTTGCACTGGAAGCATGACATTTTTTTATGCAATGTGCACGATTGTGAGTTCTTCCCCCACAGAAATAACATTCATTGGTCGTCGTCATCATACAACTGAAATAAAAAATCAATTTTACAAAAACAAATCAATAAAAATCAAAGTTTAGACAAGCAAAAAACCAACATTTGATGTTTTGACTACCAAATTGATGAAGCCAGTAAGCTTTAAGATTTACGTTTTCATCGTCCTTGTTCTTTTTGCCATGACCCCTTTCCCTTTTCTCAGTTCCTAATTATCATTCACTTATTTTTTCACTTTGCCACAACTCAAAAGAGTTTTTTGAGTTTTTGAAGTTTGTTATCTTAAAAAGAAAAATAAAGGTTGTGGGGCCAGATAACCAAGCCATTATGTCCTCAATACGTGTCTGGTACAATTTGACCAAGATCGACATTGACAAACTTGATTTGATTTACCTTACGTTTTTTTCCTTCAAAATCCAATTGGTAACACTACTTATAACACACCTAAATTGGATGAGGTGGCATACCCCCATCATATATATAAGGTAGTTCTACCATGGTGATTGGAAAAAACCACCACGGATGGTGATTTTAAATTTTGACCTTTGAATTTAAATCCAATGGTGAATATGCCTTGTTGGAACTTGTGCACACATTAAAAGTCATAAATGTAGCTATCATATTCATCATTGGATCTAAATCAAAGGGTTAAGATTTAAAATCGCCATCCATGTTGATTTTTTCCAATCACCATGGTAAAACTACCTATATATATTGTGCTCACATGGCATCTATCTACCACGTCAGCAGTGTTATAAGTAAACTAAGTAGTGTTATTATAGCACTACTCAAAGGAAAATTAAGCCTGTTTAAGTCTATATTAACAAGAAAGCAAATGTGAGGTTTTAAGAAATATCTCAGAATCTCAATACCCTGAAAGTGTGAGCTGAGTGATATATTTATAGAGTGAATGAGATTACAAATATTGTATATGTGTATGGACAAGATTTGTCCAACTCTAACAACCTAACTGATAGACTATAAATCCTAAATTACAATTCTAACCTTGATACATTATATGAAGAATTACACACTCTGGTTTTTAAATAGGTCTAGTGGTTAATACTCACATCCCTCCTCAAATGCAGGAGTAAAAGACATACACTAAGTTTGGCCTTTAAATAATCGTATCTTGACGAAGACAATCCCTTAGTCAAACAGTTTGTAACCTAATCTCTAATAAATATAATATGAATTGAAAGTTTCCCTTGAAGCACTTGATATGTTATGTAATGTATATTAATCTCAATGTGTTTAGTCCTAGCATGGAAAACAGGATTGTGAGCTAGTGTAGTGGCACTTATATTGTCACCCCAAATCATTGGTGTGACCAACAAAGGAAACTGAAGTTCAACTAACAAATACTTGAACTAAGTATTTTAAGCTGCAACATTGGCCAAGGCTCGGTATTCTTATTATGTACTAGAACGAGCTACAACTTCTTAATTCGTAAATTGCCAAGAGACAAGATTGGTGTAAAGATAGACAGCATAGCCACCAATTGATTTTTGATCTTCTACAGAGGATGACCATTCTGCATCAGAGTAACCAGTAATGAGAAGTTTGGACCCTTCTTTGAAGTGTAAACCACACTGTGCAGTTCCTTTTAAGTGTCGAATAACCCTTTCCAAAGTTTGCTAATGGGAAGTATTTGGTGATTGTTGAAATTGACTTAATCGATTGACTATATAGGCTATATCAATTCTAATATGGACCACATACTGCAATCCTCCTAATACACTTCTATACAGAGTAGGATCAGAGAAAGGAGTTGTTGTATCAACTAAAAAATCTTTACCCATAACTGCTAGAGTATCAACAGGTTTTATAGAAGACATTCCTGCTTTTTGAAGTAAAACAATGAATATTAACGTGTTGGAGTGAGATATAAACCAGAACCATCACAATGAATTTCAAAACCCGAAAACATGTTCAAAGCACCAATGTCTTTGAGAGTCAGGCCTAGATTCAGTTGCTGAATAAATTTTTCAATGTGTGTACACTGGGCTCCAGTGACAATAATGTTATCGACATAAACCAATATATAAAGCATTGATTCTTTGTATTTGTAATAAATAAAGAAGAATCAGACTGAGAATTAGAAAATCCAAACGACATAAATCGTTTGCTGATGTAACCAAGCTCTATGAGCTTGTTTCAAGCCATACAAGGATTTCTATAGTCTGCACACCATACCAAAATTGTTAGAATCAACATATCTTGTAGGTTAAGTAGTATAAACCTCCTCATTCAACTTTACATTCAAGAAAGCATTATTAATGTTGATTTGCCTCAATTGCCATCCAAAAGTCACAGTAAGTGTTAAAATAACTCTTATAGTCGAAAACTTAACAATTGGACCACAAGTTTCAGTGAAATTAATATTCAAAACTTGCTTGAACCATTTTGCAACTAGTATTATCTTATATTTATTAATATAAACATATAAATTCCTCTTAATTGTAAATATCCATTTATTGCCAACAACATTGTGATGTGGAGAAGAAGGAACCAAACTCCAAGTTTGATTATCCATCAAAGCTTGGTATTCTCTGTCCATAGAGCTTTTCCAATGAGGAACTAATAAAGCAACAGTAGCAGATTTATTAATTTCATTAAGAGAAATTATAGTGCTCACAAACATTATCTTCTTGGTAATGCCATTTTTAGCTCTTGTAATCATAAGATGGATGTTCACTAGTGACGAAGCAGAATCTTGAACATTTGCAGAAACCACTGGAGAAGATGCAGAATGATCTTGGTGTGGATTGGCCTTGGAAATAGAAGGAGTAGAAGCATGGTAAGGAGAAGAGGAAAGCGATAAAGTACTACTCTGCCCATATACAAAAGGACCATATGTAATGGAATAGCACGACCCTGAACTGATGAAACAGCATTTTGAACTGCATTAGGAGAAAGAAACATAGAATGATAGGGAAATTCCTCCTCATTAAACAAAACATGTCAAAATATATACAATCTTTCCACATTCAAACACTTATATCCCTTGTGAATGGAGCTATATTCCTAAAACAAACATTTCTATCGATCCTGATATTTAGTAGCATTGTAAGGCATTGTATAAGGGAAACAAGCACATCCAAAGAATTTTAGAATCTGATAATCGGGACATATAGTGATAAGTTGGTATTTATAGATTTTTAGTAGTTTATTTTAATGTATTTACTATGGAAAGTCTCTAAAGTATATATTTAATTATATTTATTTGTCGTTTTCAGGTGAAACGGAGTGCGCGGTTGAGCTCGGGGCGAAAAATACTCAAAATGGAGTATTTACATGCAGTGATTAGATGCTAGACGATTTGCCTCGAGTTACATGTTGCGCAATGGGTAGAATAAGTAACAGCAGACCAAATAACGCAGGGGAGTGACACAATTAAGTCACTTGAAACTAGCTGTTGTTGGATTACCTTTAGATTCACATTATGCAGGCTCCCACATATTCGCAACAAAGTTGTGCGAGTTTCTTTCTCTCCTCTAACCAACCACGTGTCACTCTGCTATTCGTCAGTAAGCCAAGCAACTGCCACGCATCATCACCTCCATACACCACCGTGTCATTCCAGCGTTCTTTCCTCCTATCAGAACGTGGCACATCACCCCATCACAGCGTCCCAACCATTTCTTTCTCCTTGCCTCAGCTGCTTTGGATGCTCCTCGAGATTTGTGTCAATGCACTCTCCCAAATTTTTGTACAAATCGTGCGAGCCTTCTCACCATCTCCAGCACGACACGTGGCAACCCTCTAGCATTCAAACACGTCACATGCTGTTGTTCCACCAATCTGGTTTGGCCACGTTAGCAGACGCAGCAAAAACAGCCATAACACGTGGCAGAACTCCAGTTTTCAAGCAAAAACACCCTTAGATGTGCCTCGGCACACGTGTCACTCTACCAACCACCAAAATTAGCTTCTCTCTCCTCCCGAGACCAATTTTGAGTAGTTTATTATATTATGAACTTAGGGTATATTTATATATCGATTTTTATATTTTAAGGTATGGATTTTTATATTTCGGGGATGCCAGAGGCTCTCGATATCATGTCCTGCTTATTAAATCCTTGCCTAGGTCGAGTCATGATTCTTGATTCATGGCATAACTTGTGAGATCTATTATTTTATTATTTAATTTGATGTAAGTTCTCATATTTCATTGTTGTTGATTTTAATGAATATGGTTTTAGGCGGACAATCCCAATTATATCCGTAATTGTACTTTTGGACCAATAAAGTGACAAACATTCACGCGTTTGTCATAAAAACCTTTCGGTTCTTGAATGTGCAACAATTGAATCTAAGTTAAACCAGAAGTGGACGCAATTCAGTTATCCAGGATTAGTATTCCCACGGATCCTTATTATTGCAGATAGTGTGTTAAACCCTATTGGCGGATGTCAATTTTCTATAGCTAATCTAGGAGAAGTTAAATTAATAATTTTAAGGAAAGATTGAGGACCATAATATGTCATTGAATCTTGATTCTGATTTGTGGAACTGTAGTTTTAGGTTTTTCCTTAAGACCATTGAAAGTTATTTTCATTATTTTATTTATTTAGTTTATTTAGATTAGTTAGTTAAATAATTTTAATTAAAACCCTTAATTTCCTTTTTTATTGTTTTTAACCTTGGAAAGACTACCAATCTTTGTGGGATCAACCATTTGCCACTATTCTACAAAATAGTTGGGTTATGAACTTTATTTTATAAACCCGTTCTGCGTACGTTATACAGCTTCTCATATGGTGAACTCCCTTGAAGAACTCTAGTTGGAAGTCTATTAATAATGAACACAGCAGATTCACAAGATTGTACCAAAATTTGATGGGTAAATTTGCTTGAGCTAATAGAGTAAGATTGGTTTCCACTATATGTTGATGTTTTTTTTTCAATTCTTCCATTCTGTTCATGAGTATAGGAGCCGGGATGTTGGAATGCAATACCATTAGTTTCCATAAAGTTTTTAAACACACAAAATTCTCTACCCCAATCGGATTGCTCTCTTTTAATTCTAGTTGAAAATTGATTTTCAACTTGTAACTTGAAGAGTTGAAATGTTTTAAAAGCCTCAAATTTAAACTTCAAAGGAAAAACCCAAGTAAATCTTGTAAATTCATTAAGAAATGTGATATAGTAACTAAATCCATCAATTAAAGACACAGGTGCAGGACCTCATAGGTCTGTGTGAATGAGTTCCAAAACATGTGAACTACAACAGCTGGAACGTGAAAATGGTAAAGCATTATATTTTCTCAAAGGACATATTGAACAAAATTCATTATTTGAAAAGGAAATAGCTACATTATTTCTCAGTAATTGTTGAAGAGCTTGATGAGAATGATGTCCAAGTCTTATATGTCATAGAGAATATGATGAGATTTTATTTGAAACAAATGCAACACTTCCAGCTTTAGACATGTTGAATGAAGAATGCAAATGAACTCCAGAAACATCAAATTGGTACAATCCATCCTCGAGAACTTCTTTAAGTAAAACCTCTCTAGTTTGGAAATCCTTCACCAAACAATGTGATTTAGTAAACTCAATGGCCACATTGTTATCGTTTGCAAGCTAAGAAAAACTGATAAGATCCTTTTTTATTTGAGGGACATATAGTGTATTAGGAAACTTAAGCTTTAAGTGCACAGAACCAATTCTAGCATTTCCTACACAACTAATATGTAATGAAGTACCATTATCAATAATGAGAGAACCGATGATACCTGTGTAAGGAGATCAATTTGCCATTTGAGAAGAATCTGGGGTTGCATGGGATGTAGCACTACTATCACCATACCATAAAGTGTCTCCAATAGATTTAGTAGAAGAGAATGGATTGCCCTGACTAAATCCAACAGAATTATTTTCTAAACCAAGAAATCTTGCATTGTGTGAACCCTGAAAACTTCCTCTAACATTATGATTTGGGAAGCCTGAGCCATGATGAGAACCATTATTCAACTAATAACCTTAACTATTACCATTAAAACCTTGAGCTCCCATATAACTCATTTCAGGTTTTTAACAGCAAAAAGTTGCAGAATGTTATACTTTGTAGCATATTTGACAAGTAGGCCTATTATTATTCTGAAATTTAAAGCCACCTCTTCTTCTATTGTTTCATCCACTTCTTCCTCTGGTATTCTAATTTCTTCCACCAGAGTTACCATATCCATGTTGTTTATGCTTATTCCAAGAATGATTACCACATTTGCTTCACCTCTGCTGAATTCGCTTGAGTTGGTGATTGAATGTTCAAAGAACTCATTCCTGCAAGGTTTTGAAAAAGATCAAGCTTAGTTTTAAACCCTAGTATAGTAGATTGCAATTCTTGTCAAGACAAAAAAATTTTTCTTCAAGTATAGCAGTGATAGGCAAGTATTTTGTATCCAAATTAGTGAGAGTGCAGGACACCAACTCATAAACTAGAATTAAGGAACTAGCAGTGCCAAGAACTTCTGAAATATCTTTCATCTTCTTCAGATATTCAGACATTTTCATGGATCCCTTCCTTGTTGTTCGAATGGTTGTCTTATAGTATTGAATATGTGATTTTTTATTTGCTCCATATTGTTATTAAACCACCAACCATAACTCATGAGTAGTTCTCTTACCAGTGCTCACAGAGGTCACTTGAAAACCAATTTCAGTTTCAATAGCACATAAAAGCCAACCATACAACATTTTATCACAGTAATTCCAGTCTTGAAATTCAGGATTCACATCACCAATCTTCTATTGAATAATAATCGATTTCCACAAAGAAAGATTTGTACTACTAAGCTTGATTGATACAATTTGGTTTAAAGAATAACCAAAATGAGCCATAATTTGATGACCAAATGAAGATTCGTACTCTCCATAACCAGCAACACATCTTGAAGAGCTTCGTTGTTCATCCATGCCAGCTTCCCTGGACAAGCTTCCAAGATCGCTCTTGGCATCACACCTCTAGAGCTCTGATACCATATTAACAAGAAAGCAAATGTGAGGTTTCCATAAATATCTCAAAACCACAACACCTTGAAAGTGTGAACTAAACGATGTATTTATAGAGTGAATGAGATTACAGATATTGTACATGTGTATGGATAGGATTTGTCCAACTCTAACAACCTAGATGATAGACTGTCAATCCCAAATTACAACTCGATCTAACCTTGACACATTAGATGAATAATTACACACTCTGGTTTTACAATAGGTTTAGTCATTTGTGGTTAACATTCACAGTCTACATTTGGAAAACTATTTTGTCATTTTTGCAAGTTCACACACTAGAACAATTTCGGTATTTAATAGAGGTTTTTAAACCCTATTGAAGGGGGTGTTATTAAATAACACCTAATTGATACGAGTTTTAAAAAAACCTCTATGTAGTACATGTATTAAAAATTAAAACATAACACATTTTCACATGACATTTAATAACACTCTATTTAATAGGGGTTTTAAAACCTCTATTAAATGTCAAAAATGTTCGAGTGACATTTTTCAAGAGACATCACATCAAATGTAAACCAATTTCAATTAATTTTATTTAAGTAAGAGTCAAACTCACCACTTCTCTTAAATCTTTGTCTTTTGTCAAGTGATGCATCTACAAGCTCACACATGCTTTGGCTCAATTTGAAGATTTTAAAACAACGATTTAATGGTTCTATCGAAAATTGTATATACATAACGCAATGTAAACCAAACCAAACTTAATTAATAATATGATTAGCATTAATGTAAATGTATAAACGCTTTACCGTAATTATATAAGCTAGCTTCTCGCGACTCACACATGAAATCACGTTCAACTTAACCGCTACGCCCAACTAATTAATTAATATACAAATATGTTGCAGAAACACATATGCAGGCCTATATAAGCCAACATACCAGACGACCACAAATGCACAGAAAATCATACAAATTAAGGACGCATAATACGAATGATCATGGCTTCCTCATCATCCCTATTGCAATATACCATCTTTGCTGCATTGTTCATTCTAGTAGTATGGATGACATCCCAAGTGGCAGCATTGCGCGATCTTTGAGATGCAACAATGGCCAAGAGGCACGAGCAGTGGAAGACCCGGTACGGACGAGTTTACAAGGATGCAGCCGAGAGGGAGAGGCGGTTTCGCATCTTCAAGGCCAATGTTCAGTTCATCGAAGCTTTTAACGAGGCTAAGCCATTTTTACAAGCTAAGTGTCAACTGTAAAGTATTCACTAATGAGTGAATACACTAATCACACAAAGAAGAACAGCAAGAACAGCAATCAAAAGAGAGAAAAACGAGATTGTATTGAATGATCAAATGATTACAAGGAATGTCTTATTTATAGACATTCATACAAACAGCCTAACTGAAATAACAACCTTACAACAACCTCCTAACTGTCCTAACTAATTTACAACAGCTTTACAACAAATTCACAACTGTCATAACCTCCTAACTATCCTAACAAACTAACAGACTTACCGAACTTAATTAACAGCTGTTACAACAGATCAAAACTTCCCTGTCTCATTAACATGAACTGAGTGAACTGTGCTACTGTGACCAAATTCCCCTGTCTCGTGAACATGAGATGTACCACTGTGACCTTGAGCTGAAGAACTTGTAGTAGTAGTACTATGATCTCTAACATCAACCAATTCGCGGACCTTACCAATGAAGAGTTTATAGCAACTCGTACTGGATACAGAATGGGCTCTTCGGAGTTGCGTGCAACGACATGGTTTATGTATGAAAATGTTACTGCCGTGCCTTCTAGCATGGATTGGAGAAAAAAATAAGTGTTCTCACACCCATCAAGGACCAAGGACAATGCGGTACGTATACAAATAGTTTTACACATTTATAAAGTTAGCTCGAATCATAACTAAAAATTGATTAATTTTTTATTTAGTGTGCCAATATAGTGAACAAATATTTATTTGGATTTGCATAAACATATTAATTGAGCGCAATAGAATAATATGATCAATGTAGCCTATCCCAATTATTTGAAATTCACGTTATGTTGTTGTTGTTGTTGTTGTTGTTGTTGTATCCAACAACAACAATAACAACATATATGGAATAATATTCATTATTTTTTAATTATTAATCATATTAGTTAACATCAACATACAAACAGGACCTTTGCCTAGGGAAAAACATATAAACACATTGTTAGATATATACGGCTTAGACTAGAGATGCAAATGGGTAGGGGAATACCCACGGGTGATGGGGATTTACCCTTACGGGTATGGGTGGGAATTTTAATTGGGGATAGGGGTGGAGATGAGTACAAAATTTCATACCCTCACAGGTATGGGTATGGATATGGATAATAAAATATACCAACGGGATCCCGATGGGATTACCCAAGGGGATCCCCATATATCAATTTATACACCATATGATATTTATTATTTATATATATATATATCAAATGATATTTATATATTAATATTACATAATATTACATAGTTTTCACTCAGAAACATTCATACATATAACAAAAATCCTCTTAATGAGATTTATAATTTTAATTTATTTGGTTAATTATAAACTATATGTTTTGTTTTATATTTATATTTTAGAATTTTCAGATTAAAAGTACTGAAAAAAAAATGGGATCAAATAAGAAATATTGCAAGACCTTAATTTATAGAATCCTCCTATTATTTTTTTTTGGGGGGGCCTTTAGTATTATTGACTTTATATATAGTTTATATTTATATATACATGTTATAAATTTGTAACTTATTGACATAATTATTTTTTTATCCAACATTATTCTTTCTTTAACTCTTAAATGTTAGGAGAGAAAAAAATATACATTGATCATCAACCATACCAAAACTTCAACTTTTTCGAGAAAAAAATAACTTCAACCCTTAATCTCAAATTCTCAATTCTCAAATTACGTGGATTAGCTATATGATCAAACTCTTTATAATATAATATTTGTTATTATTTAGTTATATTACAAATTTGTAACTAAATATCATATATATAATTATATATATATATATATATATATATATATATATATATCATAGTACAATAATCTTATGCTAACATATCTATATTACACGTATAAGTATCACTTGAAAATATCTATAGTTCTACTTGTTATTTATGTATATTTGATACCTTATTTGTTACAATTCTTCTTCTTTTTTTGAGAATCCCCGCGAGGATTCCCAATATATGGGAAATGAAATGGGAAAAAAAAATTCCCTTTGGGAATTCCCCATCTCCACAAAAACTTTCATGAAAATCCCCATTGGGGTCCCCAATTGGGAATGAAATGGATAAAACATATTGCCCATGAAGATTCTCTATATCCACGGGGATTTGATGGGTATGAAGATGGGTGTAAGAATTCTTCCCCAGATGGGTATGGGTATGGGTATGGGTATGGGTATGGGTGATAATTTTTTTAGTGGGTATGGGTATCGGAATGAGATCATATCCCATACCCTACCCATTTGCATCCCTAGCTCAGACCATCACTAATTCATCATTTTTTCCCTATCAAATCACTTACTCGCGATCTGAACAATATGAATTCAGTTTGCATGTCAGATATTGATTGTAAACGGTGACACTATTTTATTGGAAAATTTATAAATGTGCTGCCAAAATTAATATAAATGAGTAAAATAAGTTAGGTTTTTTTTGTTCCAAAAGTAAGGTAAAACGCATTTTGGAAATGCGTCATTAGTTGGAGAAAAATTAGTCCGCTCAAAATACACGAATGGCGCATTCAGAGAATGCGCCATTCGTGCGCCATTCATGTAGTTCACCCCGTGATCGTCCTCTTCCTCGAGAACACAGGGAATATATTCGATTCCATGCGTACTCGAGGTTGCAGTCTACAATTGAGGGGTGTAGGTCAGATAGTGGATTTTCGATTATTTAATGTGTTTGTTGGTAGGGTGTTGTTGGTGGGTGTCGGATCAAAGTGAGAGAGCAACAGAGAGAGAGAACGACCGAGAGAGAGAGAGACCGGGAAAGAGAGCGACCGAGTAGTGACAGAGAGAAGAAGCAGAGATTGAGAGGGGGAAGAGGAGTCCGTGCGAGAGAGGGAGAGAGAGAGGAGCAAAGAAAGACACCGAGTGAGTGGGCAAGAAAGAAAGAGACCAAGAGGAGTAAGAGAGGGGAAGAGGAAGACCGTGGGTGGGAGAGAGAAAAGATTTCGAGAAATTGAAATGGGGGAAGGGAGACCAGTGCGAGTGAGAAAGAGTAAGAGAGAGTGAGAGAGAGAGAGAAAGAGAATGCGTGTGTGTGTATATGTGTGTGTGTGTGTGTGTGCGTGTGTGTGTACATGTGTGCGTGTGTGTGTGTTGGGTGACAGAGAGAGAGAGAAGGGGTGGTTGGGTTGTGGGTTGGGTTATTTTTTGGAAAATACTTGATAAAGTTAATTGGGTGGGGTAGTGACAGAGTTTGGTGAGTTGTGGGTTGGATAGTGACAGAGTTGTGTCCGTTGAGTTGTGAGAGAGTCGGATTTGTTGTGATTTTTTATTGAGGTTTTTTGTGGTTGAACAGGTTGTTGAAACTGAAGAGGATCACATTTTTTAATTTTATTATTAAAGAATAGCATTGTAGTTAGTAATATATATTTAAGTAAAAGGTAAAGCTAATTTTTTTATTTTTTCAGAGAATATGAAATAGAAGATCAACATAAGTGAGTTTTTTTGTGGTTGCACGTTGTCAAAAATTAAGAGGTTCGGAATTTTTTATTTAATATTTAAATAAAAGCATTGTAGTTAGTAATATTTATATAACTAAAAGCTAACTTTTTATTTTTTCAGGGATAATCAAATTGAAGATAAAGGAAAAAAAAGGAAATTAGTAAGTTAAAAAAAATTATTTATTTAAGTTTGATTAACTTTTGACTTGGTATTTTAGTAAAAATAAATAAACTTATATGGAGTTTGTTTGTTCAAAAAAAATTAATATGTGGAGTTTATTTGTTAAAACCAAAAGATTTTAAATATGCCCTAATTTGATTGTGATTTAAATATGAGTTATTAATTGATGTCGTGTAGACGAATGAGTATGCTCTGTAGTTGCGCTATTAAGGCGATCATCTACATTAGAAAGTTTGCTTGCGATTTAAATCCTCAATTTGATGAACGAATGACGTTTGATATATATGCAATATTTTTACATCGTCATTGTTCAATAAATTATGTAGGTCATGGAAAATAGGAACATCTCATTTCTCTTTTATGCGAACGGTGAAATTGTAAATGGTAGGAATGGCATTAGGTATAACGCATCCCCATCAACAGTGTTGATGTTTAAGTTTGGGATGAGTAGACAACAATTGATGGATCACGTGTGTAACGCATTCAATATCTCATATACGGAAACTATGGTAAGGATGACTTATCGTCATGTGATAACCCTCCCCGAAGGTTCACAATATTTTGTCCATGTATTGCTGGAAGACGCGCGCACTTCGACTTGATGTGGGCGATAGTGGTCAATCTACTACTAACTTCAATGGTAGATATTTATTTAACATTTAAGCCAATCGATTATTTTCAAAATCGTACAGTTCATTCGCAACTAGTAGATGAAGATGTCAGCACGTCAGACACTAGATCGATGAGGGAAAGATTGCATATGCAATCACCACATGCTATGATAAACCCAACGACGATGATGACATTAATGACGCGGACGAGGAAACACGTCCCACGAGGATGCTGCACCATCTGTCAATTGGGAAAACCTAAATGTTGTTACGGATGACCCAATGTATGAACCTCTTGGGGCGAAAAACGTGCAAGATGATGAGTAGTTTGCTATCGATGAAGAGAATTTCATGGAGGAAACAATTGATGATGAAGTTCACCAACCATTGCCGATGTATAATGAAATCGATACGGAGGTGGCTAACTCCACTGCGACCCAACATTCTCATCAACAGTCTGGGGGGACCTGTCTAATTTTGATTTGGAATTAGGGATGCGCTTTGACGACAAAAAAGATTTACAACATGTCGTCAAAGTGTGGCATGTAACAGACATTGTCAATATCATGTGATGGAATCGACTACAACTTTTTGGGCAATCAAGTGCAGAAGTGTGCAAGACGGGTGCATGTGACATCTTCGTGCTTGCTTGCGAAAGAAAACACAATTATGGGAGATTACACAATTAGATGCGCCGCACAACTGTATAAATCCCGACGTAGAACACGGTCATGCCCAACTCGATGCCAACATGCTTACGCGAGAGATCCAAAGCGTTGTCCAGATAGATCAAGCAATAACTATCAAGACATTAATACAAATAATTAAGGGAAAATAAAGACACGAAGTAAACTACAAGAGAATGTGGGATGCCAAAAGGAAGGCAATTGCAAATGCATTTGGAGATTGGGATGAGTCATACGCTAGATTGGCAAGCTGGTTAGCGGCCGCGAAAATTAAGAGTCCGGGGATAGCAATTGAGTGGTCACATATACAATAGACTTGTGATGAGTTAAGGACTGAGTTTCCTTAATTTCATCATGTGTTTTTCGTATTCAAAGCATCAATACAAGCTTTCAGGTTTAGCAAGCCTCTGCTTCAAATTGACTCGACTTTCTTATATGGGAAATATAGTGATAAGCTAATGATTGTCATCTATGTTGATGGCAATGGACACATACTACCGGTAGCATTTGCTATTGCAGAAACCGAGTCTACGGATTCTTAGGGATGGTTTTTGAGGATGTTGCGCAAACACGTGACGGATAGAGATGGTATTTGCATTATTTCTTATCGTTACCCTAGCAATATGGAGGCGGTCAACACACCGACCAATTATTTTTGTCCTCCAAAAGGATACCACCGTTATTGTCTGCGACACTTGTTCAGTAATTTCAACATTCAATTCAAATATGAGCCTTTGAAAAACCTACTTTCTCTAGCAACTGGTCAACATCAAGTTCAAAAATTTAATGCATGCATGGAGCATTTTGCATATTTATCATCGCGAACCCCTCAATGTGTGTAATATGTCAATGTCATCCCCAAAGAACTATGGACTCAATCGCAAGACGGAGGCATGCGGTACGGATGGATGAATTCTAATGGTGTTGTTATGTATGAAATGCAAGTTATGTTTTGCACTCAACTATATAGTCATCGCTGAAGTAATATTACTTACATGAATTTTATCGTTACTTGTAGAGTGTTTTAACAGTGTATTAAAGGGGGCTCGATTCTTGCCAATAACAGCGATGACTCAGATGATTTACTATAGATTGGTGACATACCACAATCAACGTAAACATGAAATCAATGAAGCAATCTCAAACGGGCAATCATACACGAAATATGTCACGGATAAACTCACACATTACGAAAAAGTTGCAAGGAGACATCAAGCCAATTTGATAAATCATGACATACGTGAGTTTGAAGTGTTTACTGGATGACATGAAGATCGCATGCATAAAGGCAACAATACACAAGTCGTTATCCTAAAGGACCGCATGTGCGGTTGCAATAAATGGCAATCGTTTGGTTTCCCTTGCTCACACGTGTTAGCTGCATCTTCCTTTATTCGAGTGAGCTACTCGCAATTTATTGAACCAAACTATCGGATAGATGCGTACGCGCAACGTTACTCCTTTAATTTCAAAGCCATTCCAGATGACAAATATTGGCCGACTTTTACGACGAAGATCATACCAGACCCAAGGTGCAGACGTGGTCGAGGGAAACCAAAGGGAACGCGAAGGCAAAACGAGATGGATCTTCCTAATGTTTCAAGAGCCTTGCAATGTGGCATATGTCATCAAGAATGACATAAAAGAACAACATGTCCCAATAAAGATCATGATCGAGTCCCTACTCAAAATAATCGATGAGGCATTTGTCGTGCAGAGGGACATAACAAAAAGATTGTACAGCCAGAGCTCAATCTTCCAATCAAAACCAATAGTCTATTTTGTATATTGTTTGTCCATGAGTTAAGTATGTAATTAGATTATATTGAACCTTTTGAAGTATCCATAAATTTTACGTTATGAAATGTTTAGGTACTCGTTATTGTTTGAACCTTTAATAATGATTTGTGCCCGCTTTTCGAACAACACGACTAATTTTTAAAATTCCATAAATTGTAGTTTGTACACAAATGGATCCAGGTCCATCAGATCTTTCACTATTACATCTCCAATCTACACACAGATCCTCGCGAGTGTGGACGGGTCAAGTAAATTTTTTAAGACGAATACATCTAATGTTCGTGAATAAACTATAATATACATATATATGACAACTTATTTTCAATTATAAGGTGTACGAAACATTGCGCGTGTGTCGACGACGGGTTGTTGTTGATCGAACGGTAGAGTATTATTCTCGAATGATCTCATATCTACGTTCCAGTGGGTTTTATGGGATTTCGTGCATATCATTTCTCAACCTTGATTAGGCTTTGATTACTACATTCGTTGAGAGATGGCGCCCAGAGACACATACATTTCACATGCAATGTGGCGAGTGCACTATTACACTCCAGGACGTCCAGGTACAGCTCGGCTTACCAATCGAAGGTATGCATGTGACGGGAACCACCGATACCTACTATGTTGAGGTTTGTGAGAGGCTACTTGGTCAAATTTCTGTTGGAGATGACCTTCATGAAAATAAACTTAAAGTCGAATGGCTTGAACGTAACGTACCAGCTATACATGACGACAACAATGAGGAGTCGATGCGACAGTATGTTCGATCGTACATTCTCCAGCTAATCGGTGGTTGTCTATTCGCTGACAAGTCAAATCGATATGTACATTTGATGTTTCTACCGTTACTCGAGGATTTTGACATAACAAGACAATATAGTTGGGGGAGTTCCTGTTTGGCTTTTTTGTATAATGAGTTGTATCGCGGATCTCGCGCGGGTGCACATGAGGTTGCAGGGGCGTCAATTCTTGTACAAATGTGAGCATGGGATAGATTTCCATTCATAGCACCAATGCGGTTGGGTGTTCCTAAAGTTCAACCTTGAACAATAGATGGAGAATAGATGCTTAATGACGTCCCTTGGGGACACGAGTAATACAAATGTTATATCGTAACTTCTATAATATTAACTACATTTTCATTTTACTAATTTATAGTTTTCTATACAGATGGATCAATGCGTTTTCAATTACTCAGAGTGCGACACACGTTTTATCAGCTTATTGCGATGCACTCAATTCGCAAAATGGGAATGACTTAGTGTGGCAACCTTATGCTGAAGTCATCGGGTCTCTTCCCGAATACTGTACCGACGGTCACGGTAGTTGGCTATCAAAGCGTCCCCTAATTTGTTTCCACGTAGTCGAGTGGCATGGACCAGAAAGAGTTTTAAGACAATTCAGAATGATACAGGTCATGCCACCAAACTGTGATTACGACACCCGACTGCACCGCATCGAGATGCGAGGACGCGTTCAAGAAAATTGGGTGGCTTTTCACGCAAAATATATACAGATGTGGAAAAATCATAATGACAGCATAGTCACAGCGGAACAAAAAGAAAGACATGATCAACAAGACTACATTACATGGTATCGATCAGTCACTAGAAGATTCATTAGACACGACGAGGCTTTACGTGACTATTCGGTAACATTTAAATTATTATTCTTCTTTCCTCACGATTTACATCTTTAATTGTGTGTACTAACTTCATGTTTTATATCAATGTAACTTGGTGCGTCGATTGCAGCGAGTGTTCATTAAGGATGGGTACGAGCAAGGTCTTGCTGCGCTTGATGAATGCATCAAGATTTTAGATGAAGATGAAAGGCAAATGTCTACTTTGTGGAATAGTGGAATTGATGTCGAACGGGTCATAAATGAGGAAAATGAAGAAGAATGTGAAGGAGATGATCAAGGCGACTCAAATAGAGATGTGAGAAGAAGAAAAACACAAACACAGACTGTGGGTGGGAGCACTAGACGTCCTCGTCCACAACGTCCTTCTCGTTGGACAGAGACTGCTGCTGAGAGTAGCAGACGTTCTCCTACACCACATTCATCTCGTCCGAGAGCGAGAAGAACAGAGATTGTTGGTGATAGTAGCTAACGCTCATCCCCACCACGTCATTTTTCTCATGGGTACATTCCTACATTGTCCCCAATGCAACCAGAACCTCAAATGTTTGTACCTAGTGCGCCGATCATGAATCTTCCTCCTTACCATTTTGATTCTTATGCACCCAGTCCGTCGTCTCATATATGGATCATGGAATGCATAGACATCCAATGTATCCTTCATTGCCTCAATACATATCGATTCTATTTACTCCACCATGTTATAATTACAATATGTCATAGGGTGGAGATGGCTCATTCATGAACATGTTAAGCATGATGCCGCCTCATGTTCCTTTCGGCCAACCACATACAAGAAGTCAATTTTTTGGGACGGTTTAACCTCTAATTTTTGTAAGCATTAGTACCAGACGTAAGTCGAGTGAACCGAAGGAAGACCATCAATCGACTCAACAAAATGCAATGCAAGATCAACAACCTCGACAAACTCAACCAAATATACAAATACAACGTCCAACTCGACATAGAGTACGTCCATTTTGCATCACGGAGCAACAACGTCAACATAACCGTCGATAGACCTGTATGATGAGATTTTTTTGATGGAATGAAATCATACTTTCAAAACTTCCTTATTGTTTTAATTTTAAATTCTAGACAAAAATATAACGTGGTTTTGGCCTTTACATTTTTTCATCTACATATCGTGTTCTTATGATTAAGATTGTGTTGCATAGTTTGTAGTAGATATGCATAGGTTGCCCCCTCGAGATACGTGCATAACAATTGCATGGATTGTCCACCTCGAGATACATACGTGTTGTTTGCATGGGTTGTCCACCGCCAGATACATGTGTGTCGTTAGCATGGGTTGTCCACCTCGAGACACATGCTTGACGTTTATATGATTTACTTCGACTGCACGAGATTACATGGGTTGCCACCTTGAAATATGTGCATGACCTTTGCACGGTTTTCATTGATTAGACTAGGTTGCATGAGTTGCACACCTTACGATACGTGTCTCACGTTTGCATGAATTGCACGGGATTGCATGGGTCGGCCACCTCGACATACGTGCGTGTCGTTTGGATGACTTCTCCTCCTCGACATACACGCGTGGTGTTTGAATGAGTTGTCCACGTCTACATACTTACATGTCCTTTACATGAGTTATCTACCTCGAAATACGTGCGTGATGCGAGTTATCCATCTCGATACGTACATGTCTTTTACATGGGTTCACCACTTCGAGTTGAACAAATTACTCATTTTGAGGAGTAAATAAGAGGTTTTGTATTTTGTATAGATGACTCATTTTCAAAAGGTATCATTCATTCCACCTCATTAGTTGTATAGATGACTCTTTTTCAAAATGAGACTTTCATTCCACCTTATCAACACACATCAACGCATGGAGCCACATCATCATCAATGATTGAAAAGGATGTATACCTTAGTTTTATAAATTTAAAGTAATCATCCTTATTTCATGAATAAAAAAACATTGTAACCTTCGTTTGTGAAAAAATCCATGTTTTATTTCATAACCATATTTATCTTGCAGTGTTGTTTAAAATGTAAAATGCAGGAAGTTGTTGGGAGAGACGCTAAGGGCACCCCACCAATTCATGAAGGCACCCTCTTATTGAGGGCACAAATCAAATTACTAAGGGCACCCAAAAATTAGGCCCGAAATCTCGAAAATACCCCTCGTGCAAAACAGAGGCACCCCGCCACCCCCTTATTTGACTTGCCCTACTTCTCGTCAACGAACCAGCTAGCAATCCCGAATCTCAGTTGTCTTCGTTCCTCTCCGTCTCTCTCCGCTATTGTAGGACATTTTTCGAGTTTGAAGGCTTCGAGTTTTGGTCGATTTCGTCTCCACATTAGGGCTCTGTTCAAGTTTTTCGTTCACACACTCAAGTCGTGAAATCGATCGTTTGAAGGTACGTTGATAGTCTAATTAAGTTGCATTTGGTAGAGTAGTTGTTATGTTTGTGTTACGGTGCATTCAATGGTGCATTTATTGGAAAGTCGTGGTTCTCGGCCACATAGGCCAGAGATTTTATTTACAGTCTCGGCCAAGCATGGCCGAGAATGAGGGGAGACTTTTGGGAGCTCGTGGTTCTCGGCCAGACAGGCCAGTATAGTTTACACAGTCTCTGCAACGAATGACCGAGAGTTATATTGTTATCTCGGTCACCACTTCACGAGAGCAACCATTAGTGTATAGTTTATGCTCTGTCGACGATGTACAACCGAGAGTGTAAGATAGATCTCGGTTGTCCATGACCGAGACTTTTATTGTCGTCTCGGTTACCACATCATGAGAGTAAGTCGAATTGTATAGTTTATGTCATGTCGGTGATGTACAACCGAGAACGTAGCATTTCTCTTGATTGTCAATTACCGAGACTTTTATTCCTTTCTCGGTGGATGTTTGACCGAGACATTTGCATAACTCTCGGTCCTGCGAGGCTGAATCAATCGCGCCCGTGAAAAAACGTCTAAAATTTTGAGAAACCCTACGTTGACAAACAAAATCATCAATTTCACAGTTTTTGATCCAAAAAATAGTTCCTTCAAAGCTTCGTATGGTTGTCAAACATTGTTACCTCGCTCTCAGATGATGTCAAGACGCAAGAATCGATACACGCTCGGCAAACACAATTGTGGCTTTGGGTTTCACTTGTGATCCAAGGTGGTGGGGTGCCCCAGTTTTGCATTGAAAATGATTTGTGGGGTTTGAAAGAGTATATATGAAGGGGGCAAAATAGACATTTACATTTTAGATGCGAAAATGAGAAAAACTATGGGTGCCATCATGAATTGGTGGGGTGCCCATAGCGGGCCTCAGTTGTTGGGCTTTCTCAGTTCTAGCAGCAACAAAGGGAATAACCAAGATTAAGACCGGTAAATCAATCTCGCTATCAGAGCAAGAACTTGTAGACTACGACACCAGCGGGGAAGATCAAAGCTGCAAGGGAGGCTATATGGAGGATGGATTTAAGTTCATAGAAAAACACGGCCTTGCCTCCGAGGCCACCTACCCATACAAGGCAGAGGGTTCGACTTGCAACACAGAGGCCAAGAGCCACCGTGCAGCCAAGATTATTGGCTACGAAATAGTCCCTGTAAACAATGAGAAAGCCTTATTAATTGAAGGTCGTTGTCGGTGTCTCTAGATGCAAGCGGGTATGCGTTTCAGTTCTACTCCAGTGGGGTCTTCAGCGGCGAGTGTGGGACGGATTTATACCATGGGGTGATTGTTGAACTATATGTGAGTTTGTATTGTATCCGATATTAGTCCCACATGGGAAAGAAAATTTTTGTTTCTTTTCTTATAAGAAATCTTTCACTTGAAAGTCTTAGTTAAGTGAATGTGGGGTTGGAGGCAAAGACCATGGGTATTCCCCATTGATTAATATATATTAAATACTTGATATTTAATATGTCTTTGATTAGGCCTTGGGCCTTGGGCCTTTGGGGCTAATGTTAAAATAACTTAGCCAATTCACAACACAAAATTTTTACATTTTATATTAAATTTAGTTATTTTCGAAAGGTGGTAATTAGTGGTGAACAATCACCATTTTTTTATTTTCGAAAATTTGGTAATTAGTGGTGAACAGTCACCATTTTTTGTTTTTTAAAAGGTGTGTAATTAGTGGTGAAGAGTCACCACTAATGACCTCGTTTTTAAACAGTTGTAATTGTTCAAAAGAGGTGTCTTTTGATCTATAAATATGGTTTGTCACTTCATTAGAAGATATAGAAAAATTTCGAAATCAAGAAAGTTTTCTGGTTTTGAGAGAGATTTTTTTCTGTTGCCGAAGATAGGATCTTTTGGTTCGTGTGTAATCAAAGATTAATCCATTTGTATCCTGGAGACGAACCTCTTGAAGCATTCATACACCGAATTGGATGAAATTTCATCTAAGGACATTGCACTTTAGTGCAAGCCTCTGGTATTATTTTAATTTAGTTCTTTGTAATTGAATTCAAGCATGATATAACAACAGTTTGATTATATGCATGTTTTTGTATTAACATATATGCATGTTTTTAGTAGATTGTTCCAACAATCTTAGACGAAAATCATTATGTTTTATTAATTTTATCACTGGTTTACACACAATTATTGATTGCATATAATTTGTCACTGATTTTAGAAAGACTAGTCACTGATTTATACGAAATTGTTGTTTGCATACTAGTTTGAAATGGCATCTCTTGTAACTGAGAAATCCGCTCCTGCCAATCCCAAAGATGAAAGACCAGAGAAGTTCAAGGGTCTTGATTTTAAAAGGTGGCAGCAAAAAATGCTCTTCTGGCTGACCACTATGAATCTTGCCAACATAGTGAAGGAAGAAGTTCCAAAATCCGATGAGGACCTTTTGTCCAAGGAAACTCTCCTTACTATTGATGCATGGAGGAATTCTGACTTTCTTTGCAGGAATTACATTTTCAATAGACTTGATGATACACTGTATAATGTCTATTCTGAATGTAAAACTGCAAAGGATGTTTGGGATCTTCTCGAAAAGAAATATCAAACTGAAAATGCAGGGGCTAAAAAGTTCGTGGTAGGCAAGTTTTTGAATTACAATATGGTGGATTCGAAGTCCGTGGTAAAGCAAGTACTACAAGTTCTAATACATGAATTGCACGCTGAAGGGTGCATCGTAAATGAACATTTTGAGATTGGAGCCATTATTGAAAAGCTTCCATCGTCGTGGAATGACTTCAAGGTCTATCTAAAGCACAAGCGAAGGGACATGTCCATTGAGGATCTCATTCTGCGACTTCATGTTGAGGAAGATCATAGGAAGGGAGACAAAAAGGAAATGGCTAATGCTAATGCTAACATGGTGGTAGGACAATCAAGCAAGTCCAAATTTCAGAAATTCCAGAAAAAGAATTTCTAGAAAGATCTTAAGAGAACCGCCAAGCCGTTAGCACCAAAGGGGAAGGATTACAAGAAAATTAAGGGAAGTTGCTGGGTTTGTGGAAAGCAGGGCCATAGGGCTCAAGAATGTCGCCACAGGAAAGATCAGAATTTTGAAAATTTTGGTTTGAACAACCAAGCAAATGTTACTGACATGGAAATTGATAATACTGACTTTGATCTCACTGCAATTGTTTCTGAAATTAATATGGCTTCTGATGTCAAATGATGGTGGATCGATACTGGTGCAACAAGGCACATATGCAATGACAAAACCTAATTTTCTGAGTTTCATCCGGCTGATAATGAAGAGAAACTTTGCATGGGAAACTCATCTTCCTCGAAGGTTGAAGGCAAAGGAATTGTGAAGATGAAGTTCACGTCTGTAAAAGTAATCACTTTACTTGATGTTCTTTATGTTCCTGATATTAGGAAAAATCTTGTATCTGGCCCTTTACTAAATAAGAAAGGGTTCAAACTTGTTTTCGAGTCTGACAAATTTGTATTGACCAAGGGTGGCATGTTCATAAGGAAGGGGTATCTTACCGAAGGTCTTTTCAACTTAAGCACTGTAATTGTTAATGGCACTGGAAATAAAATGATGTTTTCTGCGTATATGACTATCTCTGACTATATGATTGAATCATTTGATATTTTGCATGCTAGATTAAGGCATGTAAATAATAAATTAATTCATAAAATGGTACATTTGAACTTGTTACCAAAGTTTAAAATTGATTTAAAACACAAATGTGAAGTTCGTGCAGAATCAAAGTTTGTTAGGCAAACATTTAAGTCTGTTCAAGAAAGATCAAATGAACTATTAGATTTAATTCGTAGTGATATTTGTGACTTCAAATCAAATCCTACGAGAGGAGGAAAGAACTACTACATCACTTTTATTGATGATTGTAGTAAATATTGTCATGTCTTTTTATCAAGAATAAAAGCGAGGCCTTTGATGTATTTAAAATATATAAGGCAGAGGTTGAAAATCAATTTGACAAAAAGATAAAAGTATTAAGAACTGATCGAGGTGGAGAATATGATTCCATTGAATTTACAGAATTTTGTAATACAAATGGAATTATTCATCAGACCACTGCGCCATATACACCTCAACAAAATGGTGTGGCAGAGAGGAAAAATAGAACTCTCAAGAATATGATTAATTCTATGTTGAATGATTCTGGGCTTCCCCAAAACTTGGGGGTGAAGCATTACTGACTGCAAATCATATCTTGAATATAGTTCCTTTCAAGAAATCTGATAAGTTTCCATATGAGATTTGGAGAAAGAGAAAACCCACTTATAAAACTTTGAAAGTGTGGGATTGCTTAGCAAAGGTTCAAATTCCTTTACCAAAAAGGACAAAATTAGGATCTAAAACCATAAATTGTGTGTTCATCGATTTTGCTAAGAATAGTGCAGCATATAGATTCTTAGTAGTTAATCACATATTTCAGACATCAGTGAAAAAACTATTATAGAATCTGCTGATGCTACATTTTTTTTATATATTTTTCCTTTCAAGGAAAAACAAAATGGTTCATCACGAAAAAGGACGGCCGAAGAGAATCTAGAAGAACCAACCACTTCAAGGGTTCAAGAACAAGAATTGGAACCTAGAAGGGGAAAAAGAATTAAGGTTCCAAAGAATTTTGGACATGATTTCATAAGTCTGTTAACTGAAAATGAACCACAGACTTATAGGGAGGCTATGTCTTCGTCGGAACCGCCTTTATGGATGGAAGCAATCAATAGTGAAGTTGAATCCATTTTACAAAATAATACATGGGAATTGGTTGATCTAGCATCCGGAATCAAACCAATTGGATATAAATGGATATTCAAAAGAAAGCTTAAAGTTAATGGGACTATTGATAAATACAAAGCTCGATTGGTTGCAAAAGGTTATAGACAAAAGGAAGGTGTAGATTACTTCGACACCTATTCTCCTGTTTCGAGAATAACTTCCATTAGAATGTTGATTGTCATAGCTGCTTTATACAATATGGAAATACACCAAATGGATGTTAAAACAACATTTCTAAACGGAGAGTTAGAAGAAGAAATCTATATGGACCAACCTGAAGGGTTCATAGTCAAAGGCCAAGATAATAAAGTTTGTAGACTTGTTAAGTCATTATATGGACTTAAACAAGCTCTAAAACAATGGCATGAAAAACTTGATCATACTATGCTAGCAAATGGTTTCAAAATAAATGAATGTGACAAATGTGTGTACATCAAAGAAATGAAAAAATTTTGCGTCATAGTATGTTTATATGTTGATGACATGTTGATTATGAGCACAAGTAAGGATGCTATAATGTCAACCAAAACGATGTTGAATTTCAGTTTCGACATGAAAGACTTAGGTCTAGCTAATGTAATACTAGGAATTCAAATCAAAAGGAATAACGAAGGTTATGTCGTCACACAATCTCATTATGTTAAGAAAATCTTAAAAAGATTCAATCAATTCGATTGTAAACCTGCTCCAACTCCCTTTGATGCTAATTGTCACCTTAAGAAAAATAATGGAGAAGCAATTTCTCAATTGGAATATTTTCAAGTAATAGGAAGCTTGATGTACTTGATGAACTCTACTAGACTTGACATAGCTTATCCAGTAAGCAGGCTGAGTAGATAAATAAGTAATCCTAATGATGCTCATTGGACGGCATTAATAAGAGTTCTAAGGTATCTTAAATATACCTTAAATTATGGACTTTATTATACAAAATATCCACCTATACTTGAAAGGTATAGTGTTGCAAATTGGATTTCTGATAATATAGAAATCAAATCAACAAGTGGATATATATTCACATAAGTTGGAGCAGCGATTTCTTGGAAATCAACAAAACAAACGTGTATAGCACGTTCCACCATGGAATCTGAATTCATTGCTCTCGACAAGGCAGCTGAGGAAACTTAATGGCTAAGAGATTTTCTAGAAGATATTCCTTGCTGGCCAAAACCAGTCACAGCAATTTGCATACATTGTGATAGTATGGCAGCACAAGCAAGAGCTAAGAACAACATATATAATGGTAAGTCGAGACATATAAGGCACCGACACAATACTATAAGACAATTACTCACAAGTGGAGTAATTAGTATTGATTATGTTAAATCTAAGGAAAACATTGCAGATCCTTTGACTAAAGGCTTACCAATAGATCAAGTGAAGATATTATCAAGGGGAATGGGCTTAAAGCCTATAGAGTAAGTCAAGTCTAGCGGAAACCTAACCTAGCTGATTGGAGATCCCATGGTCTAGGTTCAATAGGCAAACTAGTAAGACTTGACTTAACAAACAGGACACACAATTACCAGCTCTTATGATGAAGTAAGTGTGTTGATAAGAAGTTTAGGGTATGCAATATTGCATTTAATGATTAAAGATAATTCACATATATGATAGTAAATGTGGGGACGCATTTATGAGAATGAATAGGCTACATTCTCTAAAGCTATCATGAACCCAAGATATGTTCAGGACCAAAATGAACTACGAAGAAAAAGTGCATCAGGAATCATGTCATAAGTGAGACATATTGTTTTAGTTTACTACAAAAAGTGACAAGTCAAGATACATGCATCACTGCGTCAAGAAGTGAACTCGATATGATCTTGCTAGGGTAAGTTCAAGTCTATACGACACTTTCTTTATTAACATGACATGATAATCTCTCTCAATTGTTTTAAAGTAATGTTTGTTTTTAAAATTTGTGTTTGTAATTTGGCTAAGTAAACTCAGTCAGGGTTGCTGATGGATACAATACAAATGTGGGGTATTGTTGAACTATATGTGAGTTTGTATTGTATCCATTATTAGTCCCACATGGGAAATAAACTTTTTGTTTCTCTTCTTATAAGAAATCTTTCACTTGAAAGTCTTAGTTAAGTGAATGTGGGGTTGGAGGCAAAGATAATAGGTATTCCCCATTGATTAATATATATTAAATACTTGATATTTAATATGTCTTTGATTAGGCCTTGGGCCTTGGGGCCTTTGGGGCTAATGTTAAAATAACTTAGCCAATTCACAACACAAAATTTTTACATTTTATATTAAATTTAGTTATTTTCGAAAGGTGGTAATTAGTGGTGAACAATCACCATTTTTTTATTTTCGAAAAGGTGGTAATTAGTGGTGAACAGTCACCATTTTTTATTTTTTAAAAGATGTGTAATTAGTGGTGAAGAGTCACCACTAATGACCTCGTTTTTGAACAGTTGTAATTGTTCAAAAGAGGTGTCTTTTAGTCTATAAATATGGTTTGTCACTTCATTAGAAGATATAGAAAAATCTCGAAATGAAGAGAGTTTTCTGGTTTTGAGAGAGGTTTTTTGCTGTTGCAGAAGATAGGATCTTTTGGTTAGTGTGTAATCAAAGATCAATCTAGTTGTATCCTGTAGACGAACCTCTTGAAGTATTCATACACCAAATTGGAGGAAATTTCGTCTAAGGACATTACACTTTAGTGCAAGCCTCTGGTATTATTTTAATTTAGTTCTTTGTAATTGAATTCAAGCATGATATAACAATAGTTCGATTATATGCATGTTTTTGTATTTAACATATATGCATGTTTTTAGTAGATTGTTCCAACAATCTTAGACAAAAATCATTGTGTTTTATTAATTTTATCACGGGTTTACACACAATTGTTGATTGCATATAATTTGTCACTGATTTATACGAAATTGTTGTGTGCATACTAGTTTGAAATGGCATCTCTTGTAACTGAGAAATCCACTCATGCCAATCCCAGAAATGAAAGACCAGAGAAGTTCAAGGGTCTTGATTTTAAAAGGTGGCAGCAGAAAATGCTCTTCTGGCTGACCACTATGAATCTTGCCAACATAGTGAAGGAAGAAGTTTTGAAATCTGTTGAGGACCTTTTGTCCAAGGAAACTCTCCTTACCATTGAAGCATGGAGGAATTCTGACTTTCTTTGCAGGAATTACATTTTGAATAGACTTAATGATACACTGTATGATGTCTATTTTGAATGTAAAACTGCAAAGGATGTTTGGGATCTTCTCGAAAAGAAATACCGAACTGAAGATGCAGGAGCTAAAACGTTCGTGGTAGGCAAGTTTTTGAAATACAATATGGTGGATTCGAAGTCCGTTGTAAAGCAAGTGGAAGAACTGCAAGTTTGATACATGAATTGCACGCTGAAGGGTGCATCGTAAATGAACATTTCAGACTGGAGCCATTATTGAAAAGCTTCCACCGTCGTGGAATGACTTCAAGGTCTACCTAAAGCACAAGCGAAGGGACATGTTCATTGAGGATCTCATTCTGCGACTTCGTGTTGAGGAAGATCATAGGAAGGGAGACAAAAAGAAAATGGCTAATGCTAATGCTACCATGGTGGTAGGACAATCAAGCAAGTCCAAATTTCAAAAATTCCAGAAAAAAGAATTTCAAGAAAGATCTTAAGAGAACCGCTAAGCTGTTAGCACCAAAGGGGAAGGATTACAAGAAAATTAAGGGAAGTTGTTGGGTTTGTGGAAAGCAGAGCCATAAGGCTCAAGAATGTCGGCACAGGAAAGAACAGAATTTTGAAAATTCAAGTTTGAACAACCAAGCAAATGTTACTGACACGGAAATTGATAATACTGACTTTGATCTCACTGCAGTTGTTTGTGAAACTAATATGGTTTCTGATGTCAAATGATGGTGGATCGATACTGATGCATCAAGGCACATATGCAGTGACAAAACCGTATTTTCTGAGTTTCATCCGGTTGATAGTGAAGGGAAACTTTACATGGGAAACTCATCCTCCTCCAAGGTTGAAGGCTAACGAACAGTGAAGATGAAGTTCACGTCTGTAAAAGTAATCACTTTACTTGATGTTCTTTATGTTCCTGATATTAGAAAAAATCTTGTATTTGGCCCTTTACTGAATAAGAAATGGTTCAAATTTGTTTTCGACTCTGACAAATTTGTATTGACCAAGGGTGGCATGTTCATAGGGAAGGGGTATCTTACTGAAGGTCTTTTCAAGTTAAACATTGTAATTGTTAAAGGCACTGGAAATAAAATGATTTTTTCTTCGTATATGACTATCTCTGCCCATATGATTGAATCATTTGATATTTTGCATGCTAGATTAGGGCATGTAAATAATAGATTAATTCATAAAATGGTACATTTGAACATGTTACCAAAGTTTAAAATTGATTTAAAACACAAATGTGAAGTTTGTGCAGAATCAAAGTTTGTTAGGCAAACATTTAAGTCTGTTCAAGAAAGATCAAATGAACTATTAGATTTAATTCGTAGTGATATTCGTGACTTCAAATCAAATCCTACGAGAGGAGGAAAGAACTACAACATCACTTTTATTGATGATTGTATTAAATATTGTCATGTCTTTTTATCAAGAATAAAAGCGAGGCCTTTGATGTATTTAAAATATAGAAGGCAGAGGTTGAAAATCAACTTGACAAAAAGATAAAAGTATTAAGAACTGATCGAGGTGGAGAATATGATTCCATTGAATTTACAGAATTTTGTAATACAAATGGAATTATTCATCAGACCACTGCGTCATATACACCTCAACAAAATGGTGTGGCAGAGAGGAAAAATAGAACTCTCAAGAATATGATTAATTCTATGTTGAATGATTCTGGGCTTCCCCAAAACTTGTGGGGTGAAGCATTACTGACTGCAAATCATATCTTGAATAGAGTTCCTTTCAAGAAACCTGATAAGTCTCCATATAAGATTTGGAGAAAGAGAAAACCCACTTACAAAACTTTGAAAGTGTGGGGTTGTTTAGCAAAGGTTCAAATTCCTTTACCAAAAAGGACTAAATTAGGACCTAAAACCGTAGATTGTGTGTTCATTGGTTTTGCTAAGAATAGTGCAGCATATAGATTCTTAGTAGTTAAATCACATATTTCATACATCAGTGAAAATACTATTATAGAATCTGCTGATGCTACATTTTTTGAATATTTTTTTCCTTTTAAGGAAAAACAAAATGGTTCATCACGAAAAAGGACGGCCGAAGAGAGTCTAGAAGAACCAACCACTTCAAGGGTTCAAGAACAAGTATTAGAACCTAGAAGAGGAAAAAGAATTAAGGTTCCAAAGAATTTTGGACCTGATTTCCTAAGTGTGTTAACTGAAAATGAACCACAGACTTATAAGGAGGCTATGTCTTCGCTGGAAGTGCATTTATGGATGGAAGCAATTAATAGTGAAGTTGAATCCATTTTACAAAATAATACATGGGAATTGGTTGATCTACCATCCGGAATCAAACCAATTGGATATAAATGGATATTCAAAAGAAAGCCTAAAGCTTACGGTACTATTGATAAATACAAAGCACGATTGGTTGCAAAAGGTTATAGACAAAAGGAAGGTGTAGATTACTTCGACACCTATTCTCCTGTTTCGAGAATAACTTTCATTAGAATATTGATTGTCATAGCTGCTTTATACAATATGGAAATACACCAAATGGATGTTAAAACAACATTTCTAAACGGAGAGTTAGAAGAAGAAATTTATATGGACCAACCTGAAGGGTTCATAGTCAAAGGCCAAGATAATAAAGTTTGTAGACTTGTTAAGTCATTATATGGACTTAAACAAGCTCCAAAACAATGGCATGAAAAATTTGATCAAACTATGCTAGCAAATGGTTTCAAAATAAATGAATGTGACAAATGTGTGTACATTAAAGAAATGAAAAAATTTTGTGTCATAGTATGTTTATATGTTGATGACATGTTGATTATGAGCACTAGTAAGGATGCTATAATGTCGACGAAAAAGATGTTTTATTCCAGTTTTGACATGAAAGACTTAGGTCTAACTAATGTAATACTAGGAATTCAAATCAAAAGGAATAACGAAGGTTATGTCCTCACACAATCTCATTATGTTGAGAAAATCTTAAAAAGATTCAATCAATTCGATTGTAAACCTGCTCCAACTCCTTTTGATGCTAATTGTCATCTTAAGAAAAATAATGGAGAAGCAATTTCTCAATTGGGATATTCTCAAGTAATTAGAAGCTTGATGTACTTGATGAACTCTACTAGACCTGACATAGCTTATGCAGTAAGCAGGCTGAGTAGATTCACAAGTAATCCTAATGATGCTCATTGGACGGCATTAATAAGAGTTCTAAGGTATCTTAAATATACCTTAAATTATGGACTTTATTATACAAAATATCCACCTGTACTTGAAGGGTATAGTGATGCAAATTGGATTTCTGATAATACAGAAACCAAATCAACAAGTGGATATATATTCACATTAGGTGGAGCAACGATTTCTTGGAAATCAACAAAACAAACGTGTATAGCACGTTCCACCGCAGAATCTGAATTCATTGCTCTTGACAAGGCAGCTAAAGAAGTTGAATGGCTAAGAGATTTTCTAGAAGATATTCCTTGCTGACCAAAACCAGTCACAGCAATTTGCATACATTGTGATAGTATGGCAGCACAAGCAAAAGCTAGGAACAACATATATAATGGTAAGTCAAGACATATAAGGCGCCGACACAATACTATAAGACAATTACTCACAAGTGGAGTAATTAGTATTGATTATGTTAAATCTAAGGAAAACATTGCAGATCCTTTGACTAAAGGCTTACCAAGAGATCAAGTTAAGATATTATCGAGGGGAATGGGCTTAAAGCCTATAGAGTAAGTCAAGTCTAGCGGAAACCTAACCCAGCTGATTGGAGATCCCATGATCTAGGTTCAATAGGCAAACTAGTTAGACTTGACTTAACAAATAGGACACACAATTGTCTGTTCCTATGATTAAGTAAGTGTGTTGATAAGAAGTTTAGGGTATGCAATATTGCATTTAATGATTAAAGATAATTTACCTATATGATAGTAAATGTGGGGTCGCATTTATGAGAATGAATATGCTATATTCTCTAAAGCTATCATGAACCCAGGATATGTTAAGGACCAAAATGAACAACAAAGAAAAAGTGCATCAGGAATCATGTCATAAGTGAGACATATTGTCTTAGTTTATTACAAAAAGTGGACAGTTCAAGATACATGCATCACTGCATCACGAAGTGAACTCGATATGATCTTGCTAGTGTAAGTTCAAGTCTATACGACACTTTCCTGATTAACATGACATGATAATCTCTCTCAATTGTTTTAAAGTAATGTTTGTCTTTAAAATTTGTGTTTGTGATTTGGCTAAGTAAACTCAGTCAGGGTTGCTGATGGATACAATACAAATGTGGGGTATTGTTGAACTATATGTGAGTTTGTATTGTATCCATTATTAGTCCCACATGGGAAATAAACTTTTTGTTTCTCTTCTTATAAGAAATCTTTCACTTGAAAGTCTTAGTTAAGTGAATGTGGGGTTGGAGGCAAAGACAATAGGTATTCCCCATTGATTAATATATATTAAATACTTGATATTTAATATGTCTTTGATTAGGCCTTGGGCCTTGGGGCCTTTGGGGCTAATGTTAAAATAGCTTAGCCAATTCACAACACAATATTTTTACATTTTATATTAAATTTAGTTATTTTCGAAAGGTGGTAATTAGTGGTGAACAATCACCATTTTTTTATTTTCGAAAAGGTGGTAATTAGTGGTGAACAGTCACCATTTTTTGTTTTTTAAAAGGTGTGTAATTAGTGGTGAAGAGTCACCACTAATGACCTCGTTTTTGAATAGTTGTAATTGTTCAAAAGAGGTGTCTTTTGGTCTATAAATACGATTTGTCACTTCATTAGAAGATATAAAAAAAATTTGAACTCAAGAGAGTTTTCTGGTTTTGAGAGAGATTTTTTGCTGTTGCAGAGTATTAGATCTTTTGGTTGGTGTGTAATCAAAGATCAATCCAGTTGTATCATGGAGACGAACCTCTTAAGCATTCATACACCGAATTGGAGAAAATTTCGTCTATGGACATTGCAATTTAGTGCAAGCCTCTGATATTATTTTAATTTAGTTCTTTGTAATTGAATTCAAGCATGATATAACAACAGTTCATTATATGCATGTTTTTGTATAAACATATATGCATGTTTTTTGTATAGTGTTCTAATAGTGACTGTTGTGGGGTATGGGTTTACAAGCAAGGGGACTAAGTATTGGTTGGTGAAGAACTCTTGAGGCACTAGATGGGGTGAGAAGGGGTATATTAGGATGGAGAGAGATGTTGATAGTGCAAGAGGGATTTGTGGGATTGCCATGGATTCGTCCTACCCAATTGCACAGCGAGATAAGTTTTAATTTATTCATCATGTGGTGATGTATATCAGTAATTCAATATATTTGGTCTACCTAGGTCTGTTCAACATACTTGAGGCAATTACAAGAAAACAGCCTAGGCATTGTTGTTATTGTTGTGAAGTGTGGATGACTATGCATGTACACCAACATATTGTGTAGTCACGTAACTTGTATTGTCATTTCCAATGTACACCAACTCTTCCATGTATTGTCAAATTATTTGTAATGTGTTGTATGACATGGGGTGTATGTGTTAATTGTCCCACATTGATTACTTGTAATGTGTTGTTTGACATGGGGTGTATATGTTAATTGTCCCGCATTGTAAAGATACATTTATCGTCATCACCAAATGGCCTATATAAAGGGTGTTAACCTCATTGTAAGAACACACCAAGTTGAATGAAAACTTCTCATTTCAACTATCTCATTTCTTCTCTTCTCCTTTGTAGTGGTAAAAGTTTTTAGTCTTCTATTTCATTCTCTAGTTTTTAGCAAGTCTCAATTCAATTCACAACACGATATCAGCACGAGCTTGCTCTAGCATTAAAGAAATCTTGAAGTTCAAGAAGGCTTGTTAAGGAGACAAAGCTATGAAAGTATAACTTTTGTTATTTAAATAAGTTCAATTTATTTATATATTATCATGGTTGCTTCCTTTTATAACATGCATCACTTCTATATGCATACTTTATTCATATATTATACATTATAACGTCGTCGATTGCGAAAGTACGCTCTGTAGTTGCGTCTTGTACGATCTTCTACATCAGAAATCAAAAGTCAATATGTTACATAGCTAGTTTTCTCTTAAAACTACAAACGATTAGTTATTGTTTTATTCTTGATTTTATAATACAAATAATGCTATAAGTTTGAGTTGATAGTGGGTAAGCCTTGTCCCGGTAAAGCTAAACATTGAAAAGAAGACGGGTTATCCTGTTCGAGGAGGCATGGTATTAAGAAGACTTTGTCTCGTCACCCAACCTGAAGGTTGTCCCACCAACTCATACGAATAGTACATTTGATTATTAATGAATCAAGTTGTGAACATATACTTAATTATATGTTATGTTTTTTTTTACATAAAAGAAAAGAGAAAATTATTTTATTATATTTACTTTCAAAATATTAATCAACCATAGTTGAATTTGTTAACTTATTATAATTCTTGCCATAATAATTAGATATCACAAATTATGAATAAAGCTTGCATCTATACAAGGTTGTATGTTGTACACAATCATTTGTCAATATCTCTTTAGAGATTTGAAAAGTAAATATTTCATATATCTTTTCACCTTATGGAGTTATAAATATATAAATACCAAAAAAGGTAATACTCCAAAAGTTCAAAATGAGCGGTTGAGTCTCAAGCTACAAAATTTAATCACTCAAATATTAATTATTATTCCACAATTTTAATTACTTCTATGTTGAGGCTACGTGGAAATATGAATGATGAGACAGATTCCAAGAAGATGCAGATCTTATTATCTAGGGTTGCAATTCTAACTTCAAGATTTAATTTAAAATAAAAACTTCTAAAGCTCTTTATACAAGTAATTTCTCTTCTTTAAGAAGATTCCAAGAAGATGCAGATCTTATTATCTACATCTAAGGATATGGCTGTACATTGACCAAAACTAACGAGACAGATTTTTATTTATTTAGCAACTCGCCCAGTCAACTACTGGGCGCAATATTTCTCATATTATTCGTCAATACGACTTCAAGAGCTATCTTCTATGGTACTGAATCTACTGATCTTCATTCATTACAAGTGATGGTCTGAATATGATATAGACAAGCCTAAAACCAAATCAAAGGTGCAAGATAAATATTTATATGTGAATGCTGGATGAAAGAAAAAGCGGAGTTGCTATTTCAAATAATGAATTCTACCTTACAGAGAAGTGATCCGACATAGGCAGTAAAGAGGGACATCAACAGATCAAATAACCAAGAAATTTCCGGCCAACTCAAGAAGTTATAGGCACCCTTGACAACAACTAAATCTTTGTAAATTGCAATTTGCGTTGAAGAATCAAATCAGCCAGAGCTTGACTTAAAGACTTCGGGTCAAAAATAATCCCCACTTTAGGATCCTCTATGGAATCAACTGTGATCTGCAAATACAGGAATGGACGTCAATAGTCATGTTCATGCCCAAACAGTCAAGAAAAACTCAACTTACGGATTTGTACCTTTAGACATGGGCACAAACATCAGCCAAGTTCAAAAAACACTCAATGAAAGGTGGACTCAAAGAAATGTACATATAACACCAGAAGACAACAATGCGGAAGAAGTTATTTTCTTTTCAGGGGAATGAAATTTATCTGTGCTTCATAAGGCTAGATACTGTCACGAGATGTAATTGATTTATTTTGTACTCTAATACCATATTGTTGGGGGTTATGAAACTTTAGAATGAACTGGCTGTGTACGTGAAGTCGTACTTTATAGCACTACATCCCAATGCTTGAAGTTCTTAATATAGACATTAATCTTAACATATAATAAAAAGGTCTCCAATATTAAATAAAATCCTAAACAATTATAAACCGAAAATTGATGTCCTATGAAACACCATATCTCTAATTGATGTCCTATCGAACACCATAAAATATTAGATACCACATGAGAGATTCCTAGCGCCTCCAAATATGAACAATCAACAGGAATCTGACCGCCTCTTGGCACTAGCAAAGCATTTATGTAGTGACTTGGCTGCAAAGAAAAATAAAGCTTGTTACGGATCATGATAATTGTATGATGAAACTAACAAGAAACATGGTCATGGACAAATGAAATAGTGCCAATAAACTATCCCTCTACACATTCTAGAGGGTAGAAATGATATGACTGAGGTAACAAAGATTAATTAGCTAGAAACATTCAAGAAGAGGAACATAAAATATTATATGAGAACCGAATAAGAAACAATATAATAACATTTATAACTTGAAAGGATCTTGATATGAAGCATCAACGACATTGTAATATGCAATTGATAGAATCAACATATAGTTAGGGAAATAAAAAATAATAATAATAATAATCGAACATTTTACAGAAGATTGCAAGAAGATTTTCTCATTATGGCAAATTTTCAGATTTTATGTGAGATATCTTTTGACCATTAATGTTCTATATCAATTCAACATTTTTTTGACTCCATAACAATAACCAAGCTTCAATCGTAAATTAGAAGGGGTAGGCCGTAGGCTACATGAATCAAACACTCTACTCAAGTTTTTACTCACTTGATTCATAATTTCAAAATGGAAGAGGTTGATCCATGTAGCTGACCCCTATTAATTTGGGACTTGTATTCCATTACAATTGGACGGAAAACTTTTTAGTCATTTCGAAAGCTTATATATATGCCGTTCTATCAATATCTTAAATAATGCAAGCCCTACTCTCCCAAGTAATTTACTATCTAGATGCTTATGAAAGATGACAGAATTTTATTGGCTTTTGTACAACCTTTGATGCCTGTGTTAATGCAATGACCCTTCCAACCGTTCTACATAACTCCAACTAAAAGCTTAATATAATGCATTTCCGGAAATATATAATGTTCTTGCATTCAAATTGTTTATATGAAATGACTTTTTCAACTTGAGTTTTCGTATGGTGTGACTGCAGGCATATGGTTGGTTCTTATTAGTTTTTCTAGATATATGCATCCCTTTTTTTTCCAATATAAATTTAATAGATTGAAACACCCTAAATCAATTTAGTTTGATTATTGAAAATCAAACTTGGTATAAAAGCTTTTCTACCTACATCAAGCTATTACAAAGCTATCAATGAGTATAACATCTTCACATCAAATACAAAAAGATCAATCAAATTAAGCAGTGTATCCACTCCTGGGCATACAAATTAATGTCACAAGGCACATAAATTGCACAAGAGTAAACAAACAAATACAAATGAACAAAATAAAGAATTGTCATATAATATAATAATATTTTGAAGAACATATTTGTCAAATTCTTGAGACGAACTTTCTTTTTTCTTTTTTTGTTAAAGTGACCTGAACTTTCTTAGTTCTTTATTTCATAAGAAACAAGCTTTTATAACAGTCAAGATTTTACACAAAAGAGCTATAAGAAATTTAACATGGCGCCATAAAAGCAAGCACCAAATAGAGACAGGATCCAATTCATGTTCAAAATACTGGACTAGGAGAAAAGCACCACTCAATTAAAAAACAATAAATGATAGAATGCTAGATTCTTTTTTAATCATTCAAGTAGAAGCTAAAAGCTTTATCCAGAATAACCTGGTCGGGTTGCCACAAAGGTAAGGGCGAAGGCGGGGTTGTGAGAGTTAAGCGCATGACCTCGATTTCGATTCCGTAACGTGGCAAGATTGCTTGGGCCACTAGGATACGCCCAAGCCAATTGCACCAAGGTCTCATGGGAATAGTCAAGCTCGCATGGACACCCACGGATATCAAAAAAAGAAAAAAGCTTTATCCACAATTAAGAGCCATAAAGTAGCATTGTGCTTGGTCGTCTCTACACGTCCTTCAGACTAGAAGACCTTTGAGAACACTAGAGAAAACAACCATTTCTGGTGGCCATGTTCACTACGTTTGGTTGAATATAAAGCCTAACCGAGGGACACAATTTGGGAATGTTACATTCTTTGTGCTCACACTTTAATACATAGTTTAAGAGTTTCCAAAGCTCGCAGAGAAGTTTTTTGAGCTCCAAGAGATGTTAGATCAATCAAGTCAAAGGAGATTCAGAGTGAATCTGACAAGAGAATCGAGAAGGTAAAAAGAATCAATTCTTAGATTTGATTGTCATTCTCCTTTCATCTCTAATTCTTTATATTTTTGAGTTAGATATGTCTTCATGATGAGCTGAACTTATGTTGCACTTGGATTTGATGAATCATTGATGGATATATATAGTCTTTATTAAATTCAACGACATTCGTTGTCTCTTATTGAGACACAAATAAATTTGTCGCATCAGATCTCGAATTGATATACTAATTCATGTTTCTTCCCTAGCGGAATGTGAGAGATTTCCTTTTGATTTACCACAAGCAGATGAAGAATTAGTAGCGGGTTATCAAACCGAATAGTCAGGTATAAAATTTAGTTTATTTTATGTTGCTTCCTATCTCAATCTACTAGTTTCTTCATTATTTGTAACGGTTACTTATTTGGGCCGTTGTATCAAGAGATCAGTTAGTGAGTAGATCGTGCAAAATTGAAGAGATCGCTCGAAATTAGAGATAGGATGTATAATTCACCCCTAATGGGATCAGTTCCATTAGACATTAGAGATCATTGAACTTTCTATTCAATCATGAGAGTTCAATTAGAAACGATTCAGACTTATCATGCTACTATGAATCATTAATATGCTGGAGAGATATTGAAAGATACAATAGGAATTCCCACGGTATAATGAGGTACAAAGCATATTGATGTTTTGAGAATTAGATGAAGTTCTAGGGTGATTCCATTCCAAATACATGTTTCTCATTGGTTCTACTCTCGTATTTTATGACTTCTCAATCTTATTTGTTTTCATCCAACTAAAATTTAAGTTGTTTTGTTTAAATTCGCACTGATGTTTAATCATTGTTAGTTAGAAGAGAGATAGCCATTGCTAGCATTTGCATTCCCTGTAGGATTGACACTCAAATTAATTATCCACTGCACTCAAGGAAATGATAGGTGCCCTTGCCTAGCGCAACCAAGTCGATCTAGTCAGTTAATTAGATTCAGTCATAAAATTCTTAAATGAGATAGGCAACAATCAAATTCCGAATGAAGGCCTGAAACCTAATATCATTCACCATGGCAATCCAAATTGACAAGGAGAAGCTGCTATAGAAAAATAGATAGTACATTAAGTTGCAGCAAGCACAAGCATTCTTTGGAGTGGATCATTTATACTGGTCCTTCTGACATTCCACATAGAAGTTGGGTTATAAGATATAAGAGCATGGATTTGCAGGGAAAAAAAAAAAAAAAAAGCCATTTAATGTTTGAGGCTTCATGATCTTTTATCCTGGATGCATGGGAAGAATCTAAAATTGCCTCATCTTATATTCAACAGTAGTAGGGAAAATGGAAATTCCAATTCATGGTGATTGCTCATAAATGATGAAATTGGGGAATTTTGGACAGAGATTACAGAGAAAGGGAAATGGAATCATAAAGGAAGAGGAACCACGCCATAGTACTTCCATATTTAATTTGATTCCCATTCCCTTACTTGAAGTGGATATGAGGCTTGATGTTCCGCTGAGGGGTTCGGTGATGTAGTAATTACTCTTACGCAACCACGCAAGACCTTTTAGCATTAATGGGATTTAATGATGAATGAAATTAGTTGAAGAAGGCTTTTCTAATTGTGTTTGATGCTTGATGTTTTCGCAACATGCATAGACTAAATCACCAACTAAAACTTCGACGTTTTCGTTGTTGAATAGTAGAAACTGTGACTAGTTATTCAATTATATAAGAATTAAAAGTTGTTCTGTTATTCATTAACAGAAAGAGTAGCCAAGAAAATGTATGTAATTCACCCTACAAAACATGCATTTGAATTTAAAACAGAGTAAGAGGCACTAACAGCGTTCTTGAGGCAGCGTTCTGGATCTCCATAAGTTCGATTTAAAGCATCTGTGATGGCTGTAACAAAGCCAGTTGCAGATAAGCCAATAGTTTCTCGATCATATGACCCATTCAACAGAAGAACCTATAGTTCAGGAAAGACACGAGTAAATAATCCATGGTAATGGAGAAAAGAAGGTTTTGCCTGCAGCCATTTTACACAATTGTACATGGCTGCTAAGCATAGAAACTTCAGAATTTACAACGATCTTTTCCAAAATATTCCTCAGATTGAGGAGTATCACAGTTGTACCAAGAGAATTTTGACATATATTAACAGAAACCCATAACATAATGGAATAGGAGAGCTAATCAAAAGTTCAACGATTGCAGGCTTGGGTCGTAAGTACCTTTGGACAAGATCTTGAGGAAATAATCTCCCCAATTCCTCGTAACACCTGGGAAATTTACAAAATAAGAGAAAGAAAAGAAAAAAAAAATGGTGGTATATCAAAAGAAAAAACGCAGACTACAAAAATCTCTCAATATTTTTTTCAAAAAAAAAAAAAAGCAGCCATTAGATTCAAGAAGATTAAAGAAACAAGCACAATAGAGAATGTAGCGATCAACAACAGCAATAGCACCTATGTTACTTTTGGACCATTCAGCCTAACCCAGAGTACACATGTAGGCCACTTGAAACGTGTCGAACACAAAAAAAGAATTGGAAGCTCCATTCTAAAAACTCTATATAGAAAGAGGACTCAAAGTATAAAGAAAGAAAGAAAGAAAGAAAGAAAGAAAAATAGCCACAAGAAATTCCTAATGTAAAATAAAAAGAATGCAGGTTTATACACTAGTATATGCGCATTAGTACATATATCAAAGCATATGTGTCCAAGCTTTTAGACACTTTTTTCCCCATGTCCTGAATAAGAGAATAGGTAGGTCCGGCCTTTAAACGCATACCCACACCCAACACGCATTACAAAGTCGAGGTAATACAAAATAGGACACAAGAACAAGTGAACCTAAATAAAGGATATGAACTGTCGGAAAATGACAATATAAGGAGAAATAAAAATAAATACACGAACATCTAAAAAAGTTCTAGCAATACAGTATTAACTATTGAAACATTCACCAATTATTTTTGTTGATTTCTTTACAAGAAGGAAGCTTTATTCAATCAAAACAGTATATGAAAGTCAAAGTGGCCTTCAAACCGAAGGTTTGAATACCAATGGTTTGTGAAAAATTAAAAATTAATAATAAACGACAAAAGGGAAAAAAAATCGAATCAAATATAAATCACCAAAACCAATAAATTATAATAAAATGGACACATTCACCAATATTGAAAGCTGAAAGGCACATGGATATTAGTCATCAGCATGACAATAAATTAAGGGAGCGACACCCCCCCCCCCCCCCCCCCCCCCCCCCCCAAAAAAAAAAAAAAAATCTTGCTTCCTACCCACCTTACCCGTCACATATGAACAGCCATCCCAACCCCTTTCCCACCTACACAAGCATTACCAAACAATCAAAGAACCTAAGTTTAACGCCCCAAAAACCCTTTTCTGTAATTAGTTCCAATATCGAGGCTATTTTATAAAATATGCATGGTATTGTGTACTGGTATGCTTATTATGTGTATTAAGCACAACCATGCTGCACATCATCTTATTCTCCTCCTCCACGCCCATCACTACACGTGCACAACCATCAACAATCACCAACAATCTTGCTTCCTACCCACCTTACCCATCACATATGAATAGCCATCCCTTTATGAAATATGCATGGTACTGTGTATTGGTATGCTTATTATGTGTATTATACGCTATTATAAAACTTAGGTGGTTAAATAGGCCTAAGTTTTGAAGCATAAACCTTAATTAATGCAATCAGTGGTTTAAACTACAGATAATGGCAAAATTGTAAATAAATGGAAAGAATAAAAGAGATGGAATTAATATAGGTTAAGGGATGGTCTTAGAACTAAAATGGGGTGATATGAGATGACGGGCTTAGATTTGGTCACCTAACCCTACCTCACTAACCTTAACTATATAAACAATGTTATAAGACCCTCCCTTATTTCACTCTTTTGAACAGGTTTGTGAGGTTTTGATGGAAAACATGGTTTTGGAAGGGATTTGAAGTTAAAGAGATGCTCTTGTTGTTTTAGTTGTTGTTTTGGGGTCTCACCACGTCACTTGCATGATTTCCAAACAAGATTTGTGGTCTATTTCCACGGATTTGTGCTCAACTTGATAAATCTAGGTTTTTCTTGATGAAACTTGTGATTTTGATGAAACTTGTGATTTTGATTAAATTCATGATGAATGATGATGAATCCGTGGTTATGAGCTATTTTCCATGCTTATTTGATGTTTTGGAAACCAAGGGAACCAACCCTTGAGGTTTTGAAACGAATTTCCTGGTTTTGGATTTTGAGAAGTTATTGGTCGTGACCAGCGACTCCAGCAACATCGTGGACTTTGTATACACAACGCTGGCCAAGCCGCTGGATTTTCAGGTTTTTGGGCAAAGTGCCCAACGTCGTGACAACATCGCAACATAATTAAACAAGTGTTCGCATAATTTATATCGTGCAGCAGAAGCAATTTAAAATAGATAAAGCAACATAATTAAACAAATCGGGGCAATCCAATGTGCAAGGTTTAAAAAATCAACAAACTTCGGTGAAGTTCGAGCGAAGTTTGTCGATTTTGAGGTGAGCGAAGCGAAGTTCATAGGCGGTAGAAAAATTGCAAAACTTCAACTCAACTTCGGCTAACTTCGACCGAACTTCGAAAGCATCGATGGAAGTTAATAAAACATGAAATAAAATTGTCATGTTTCGTGGAAGTTGAGCAAACTTCAACTAAAACTTCGACCGAAACTTCGACAATGCTAGAAATAAATTTAAACTTCGGCTAAATTCAAATAAAATATAGTTCTAGCATCCCTACCAAGAAACTTGAGTTTTCTAGCATTTAAAATGAAATTCCATAAACTTCTGTACACTGGCGAATTTTTGTCAAACTTCCATCGTCGAAGTTAACTTCTTCGAATTAATTCCAAATTTTAAGTGAACGAAGTCATAAGCGAAGTCGAAGTTTCAAACCTTGCCAATGTGTGGAAATCCTGCGAAAGTGATCGCATGCATATGTATGGTGATAAGAGCATTAAACACCTACATATATGTATATGAGTGTAACTCACATCACATATAAACTAAAGTGTTCTCAAAACATCACATATATAAGGTAAATACATACAAAATATCAAAGCAACCCACGTAGCAAAAGAGAGGAAGCTGACTCTGAGGGTGACTCAGAGGAAGTCACCAAGTACAGGCTCATTTCCCTTACTTCTCAAGGGACTTGCAATTGTCACCAGCGACGAAGACAATTCCAGTGAGTAAAACCAGAAGAGATTCAATAGTATTTCTGAATAAAAATCAACAATAGTCTCTAAATCATGTGGGAAATTAAATAAGCTAAAAATAAATAGCAAAGTGCGTGATAGATAGACTAATCAATAGAGCAGAGAGATGACCAAGTGACGAGGAAACAAGTTGATAGGCGAATAGGTAGTCTGGGTCAAACTGCGGGTCTTCAAACTACCATACAGCTCAAGTTGACACGGTGGGCCTAACGCCACTTCCAACTGCCCCGACAATAGTTTCTTGGCACTGTGGACTCATCGAGTCACTTCCAACAACCCCATTATCTTCCAAGGTAAGCCACGGTGACATCTTGTGCTTGATCCCTTAGATAGTTCCCGCGAGAAGCCACGGTGACTCCAGATGCTTAAGCCGAGAGAAGACACGACTGGTGGGCTACCTAGACCCTAGGCCACTTGGAACAAGAGTAGAGGCATGCTTTTCAAGAGTAATATCAAGAAAATTGAAAAGAAATAATACTGACGCTCTTACGGGTTTACTTACCTCAACTATGTGAAGATCCGAACTCTCATGGCTCCCACACGCCTCCAAACTAGCCCCCGATGCCCGACTCTAGTCAGATAGGACCTTGACTCCCTCGCATCCATTTAGGTTGGTTTAAGTGTGTTAGGATCTAACTAAACTTGTTTCATTATTTCATTTTCAGTTCAGCCCTTTTATATGATTTCTGGCATATTTCATGAATTTATAAATCTCATAAATGACTCAAAGATTCGGATAAAAATGCCCGAAAAGATTCCATACAGCTCAAATCACAAACCCCAATGTTTATCCGCAAGGACCCATTACCTTAAGTAGGTGATTAGCATTAACTCGGATCTTAATTAACCCGAGTTAAGCTCGTGGTTAAGCTCGGCGTACCTCAATTAGCATGTATGTGAGTTTGTGTGTCATTTTGTGAAAATGAATTAAGTTGGATTAATTGAATTAGAAATATCAAAATCCTAAAGTTTGAATTAATGAATTATTGAAACCATGTATGATCCTCGAGATGCGCATGTCTTACTTTAATGATTTGTGTCGCTTTAGTTCAATCTTCATCAGATAAGCTTCTAGATCGCTCGACGCAAACCTCGAGGAAGATCCATATATAAAATCAACCCCAACTCAAACTTATCACTGTTTGATCAAGAGAGTGAGAGAGAAGTTGGTGAGGGTTTGATGAATTGTCGGTGTGATTGCAGGAGTCGAAGGGGGAGAGAAAGAGAGATCAACAATAGTTGATTAAGGGAATTACTCCAATTGAATTGAAGTTTAGGTGTTGGTGAGTTTTCCATTTCTTCTCTTGTAAGTTGGATGAATTGGGTGATGAATTTTGATCAATTACTGTTAATTGTTGTTACTAGTGATTGGGAATTGATGCAGCGGAAGTCTTCTAAATCGATTGACGAATCCACGCACAACCAATTTATGGCCTTGAGAATTAAAACCCTAACTCTCTAAAAGAAATCAAATTCTTTTATTAATCAAATCCAAAACCAATCCATTACATCTGTTCCATATGCCTATATATAGGCTTTCAAGTAAATTAAATAAAAATCTTAATTCTAACTAAAAACGTTAAATAAGGGAAAAAAAGTCCTAAAGCAATTAACTATCTAATTAAGGAAATTTGTTCCATATAAATAAAATAGCTACTTCTAAATTTAAGAACCTACTAATAAACTCTAGTAACTCGGCCCCTTACTTGCTATTCAAATAATATTTTAAGTAACTAATTAATTTCCTAAAGCCTATTGTTTCCTAATTGACTACTCTACGTACTCACGTACTAATAGATGATTACAAGGAGATTAAAAATAAACAAAACTAATATATCTAAACCTAAACTCACGACACACATATATGCATACATAATTAAATAATATTAATAAAAGTAATAATATATCTTCAATCTCCATCATTCTCCCCTTGTTGAAAAAAATTCGACCTCGAATTTTTGTACTTTCACGCACTTTCCAATCCGAAATCACTTTATCTTCAAAGATAGGCTTTTGACCACATCATCTGAAAAGCTAACAAGAAAAGTACTGATAGTTGGAAAAGTCTTTCACGAAAGACTTATTGACGATCGTATCACCAACTACCACTTCAAGTTCCTAACGATTTTGGTGGGAAACTACCTAGATGACAAAGCCGTCGTCTCCAAAGACTACCTTGTCCTCCACGAAGTCGCACCCATCATCATCGAACTTTGGCTCCTCTTCCAAGTTGTCAGAATCCTCCTCAAAGAAAATTGGATCAACTTTTCCGTCACCGTAAAGAAAAAGAACTCCATCTATTTCTTCGTCGGATACAAATTCCTCCTCGTCGGAATATTCCTTTTTTGGCTTTTCACCAAAAGCAAACTCCACCCTCAATTGCATGGTGACCCGAACCGAATTAAGGCTCTGATACCAAACTGATGCAGCGGAAGTCTTCCAAATCAATTAACGAATCCACGCATAACCAATTTAGGGCCTTGAGAATTAAAACCCTAATTTTCTAAAAGGAAATCAAATTCTTTTATTAATCAAATTCAAAATCAATCCATTACATCCGTTCCATTTGCCTATCTATAGGCTTTCAATTAAATAAAATAAAAATTTTAATTCTAACTAAAAACGTTACACGAGGAAAAAAAGTCGCAAACGCAATTAACTATCTAAGGAAATTTGTTACATATAAATAAAATAGCTACTTCTAAATTTAAGAACCTACTAATAAATTCTAATAACTCTGCCCCATACTTGCTATTCGAATAATATTTTAAGTAACTAATTAATTTCCTAAAGTCTATTATTTCCTAATTGACTACTCTATGTACTCACGTACTAATAGATGATTACAAGGAAATTAAAAATAAACAAAACTAATATATCTAAACCTAAACTCACGACACACATATATGCATACATAATTAAATAATATTGATAAAGTAATAATATATCTTCAATCTCCATTAGGAATGGTGTAAGACCTCGTTTGAGGCCCTCCCCGATATTTTGGGAGGTTTCGAAAGTGTTTGGTGATTGAACAAGGTTGTTGCACTATTTAGAAATCATTCACTCGGTGGAGCGCGCTCCCTATTGCAAGGAAGCGCGCCCTCCATCAAATGATGATGAACCCAAAAGGTGGAGCGCACTCCCTCCCCAGAACATCAATAATTGAACTTTCTCATGCGTTATTACGAGGGTTTAGGGGTCAGTTTAGGGGCTCTACTCATAATGTATTGGACATCAATTGATGTCAAATGATTTGTTTTAGGTTCTCGAACACCGGGAGAGGTTCAAGTACCATGAGAGCTAGTTAAACCGGATCAAAACCTAGGGAAGTTTGACCAAGGTAAGTGTGACTCAATTATATTATCAATTGTGCTATATTTAGTTCATATGGTTTATGGACTGGGAAATGGGAGCATTGTATCGTTGACAAGCATAAAACGTAACTTATAACTCGAAAGTGTATCAGAATGAGACAACCAGATATGGAGTGGCTAAGAGGTCGCTAAGGCTTAACTTTACCCTCCTACCTTCATAGTTTGTGGCTTGGTTATCATCGTTCACTATCCAGAAGAGTGTGGAGACTCAAATATTCTTGAATACACTGATGAAATCACACACCGGCCAATGTGTAGATTTCACATTAGTATTGCTGAGTAACTGAGAGAAGACTCTTATAATTGAAATGAAAAGTGATATCACGAGTGCAACTACTATTGAACTATTGATTTGCATTTGTTATCTATTGTTTATATTGTTTAGATGCACTGAATAGATACTACTTGGAATCATATTGTTATTCATTGTTCCCTTGTTTATAAATAGACTTTTGATATATTGTTGAGAGTCACTTACTGAGCAAGTTGGAGTGCTCACCCTTTTTAACATTTCAGGTTCTCAGTCCAACGCTCAGGACAAAGGTCTTGTGGTCTTCGCTACGATGTACTAAACTTTCTTTTGAGTATGATTGAATTACAATTTTGTAATATCACAGGGTTAGGATATGTTTTGTACCCGAGGTTTAATCTGGTAAATTCTGATTTTGAATATCGTGTATATTATCGAAAGGTTTAAAATTTCCGATGCGTTTCATTTTATTTTATTTCAATATTCGATATACAGGTTGCGTTTATCAAGTACTGACGACAGGTAGTTGTTACTTTGGTTAATTATGGCTAGTGTACCGGGGCTTAATTAGGGTTTCAGGTCAGGTATTGCCCTAATCAGGATATGACATGCTACATTATCGACCTAATATAAGCGATAATACTCGATGAAACTCATTTAAAGTGGATATAAAATCCTTAAGTCAAAAATCAGTCCAATTATGAGAATACGAGTTCTTAAACCAAATCACGTCTCGAAAACTGTGTTAGAAATCCCGGATTTGCCTCAAACTTTCAGGACACTTAAACCTTAGTATAGCAATCAATTTCGGACAATATGGATACAATCCGACTCTCGAAAACCCTCGGAAAGGCCAAAAAGAAAAATCACTCTAAACGCTTACAAAAGGATTATCCTACGCACAAACCCCGTCTATAAGCCCATTTTTGACAAAGAAGATTGCGTAATTTTTTAAAACTAATGGTTCTAGACTGTTGTTCTCCTTCTTACCTTTCCAAAAATGTAGAGTACGCTCAAATCCAAATATAATTGAGAGAGTATGCCCAAAATACTAAAAAGGTTCAATTTAAGAGAGTTAACTCTCAAACCACACATCCAAAAATCATGATTTTTGGTGAGAAGCTCGTCCAAATATCCAAGAATATCATATAAAAAAAAATTCAGCCAATTCCGATAAGAAGTGAGGAATTTATGCGTCTGGTATTTAGTTGCAGTTTAAGCTCAATTCAAGACACCAATCCATCCATTCAAGTTATTTCAGTTCATAAGCATTCATGACAGCTATTCCATCCATTTTCTACAGTATTTGGGTCCAAATGATCCCTTCAAAGCAACAAAGTAACTCAAAAAATCAGAACCAAAGAATTTCCAACACTGCCCACCAATTCATATTATTAAACCCACAATACAATGCATTTTTTCAATCAAATGATTACCAACATGTTATAACAACAACACAACTGATTTCCCTCATCAAAACTTGGTTGTAAGGAATCCAAATAAGTAAAGGAGTTCATATTCTACTTGTACTCTCGCAACTCTTTATTGTGGCATTTCATCAAACATATATCATTCATCGACTTGAACAACAAAAACCATTGGCATTGATTCAACTCTAGTGAGTCTCTGTCCAGCACTAAAAACCATTCTAAAACATGATTGAAGAATATGAAACCAAGGCTTTGAAGACACTTCACAAAAATTTCAGTTCCAAATTGGTTTGAACCCAAAATCTCCCATTTTGAGCATTAAAGACATGAAAATTGGAGATTTCAGGACAGCTTTTCTTCACATTCTTAAAGACTTTATAAAAACTCAATTTCTTGATTAAAATCCCATGAAATAGATGAAGAATCAACTTCTTAAAACTTCAGCACAGATTTTTTATCAAAGAAACCTAATTTCTTATCACATTAGAGTATGAAAAGAAGGATAAGAGTGATACCTAAGGGCTTTCGCTCCAAACCTTTGATTCTCCTATCTAAATTGCCCCCTTTTCTCCTCTCTTGAACCTTAAATCCCCAATTTCAGCACCTTGAAAAGCTTTCTTCATCAATGGTCTCTATTTGTTCTTTTGCATGTTTTTAGAAAAGGAAACCCTTTTTATATATTGGGGCTTTAAATCAAGGGCATCGGGTGAATCACTGGATGAATACTCATCACACGCTTTCTTGATCTCTAAACCAATCTAGGGTTCTCATCATTTGGAACATACACGCCATTGATCTCCATGATCATTTTCTAGGATTCCACCATTCGATTCATCTCAAGGTTGATCTAATGGCCTATATATATGCAATGGGACTAAGGCAAACCCATAAAGTTTAGGTATCATCATATAAATCACCATTTATATTATGCTAACTTAGCTTTTCATATTTCATACTTGAACTTGGTGAATAAAATAAATTTATTAGCCCATTTAGATCATACACATTATTTATTTGATTCACATTAGACTAGTTAGGGCATTTCCACATCATAAGATTCATTTCAAATCTTAGCCTTGGTGATTTATTTAAATCCATAGACTTAAGCTATCAATATAAATTAGCAAGTCTTTTTATCAAGTAACTTAGGTTTTCAACTATTTAGCCTAAAGTCTAAGTTACACTAGTCCATCAAATACGTCGACCTACCCATGCCCGCGCGCACACACTCAACACGACTCTAGCTCACAAGCTCGACACTAAAAATTCTTGAAACTTGCGCTAGCAAGTATAGACAGATATAATACAAGCATCAGACACAAATAAAATAATTTTAAATATTACCTTGTTGTCGACGTCGAGTTCTAACCGAGCTCGCCACGTAGGATTGGCCGCCACTTCACGATCCTACAAGGCGAATGACTAGGATTAGATTATTCGAGTCGTTATATTTCTCGACTCTGTTCAGTGACTTGGTAGAGTCGGGACCCTATATGGGGCGACGCTGACCAAAATCGCTAACTTTTAACAGAGTTGTGTTTCGACTTCTGAGTTTTCTAAATTTTAACTAGGGTTTTTCCAACACCGTAAACTTGTTTTCAAATGCATTTCTACAAAGATAAACGGACTTGAAACGGAAAGAAAACTTATATCAAATGATTTAAGTTTAATGATAATGTATCAACCTATACCAATGTAGATCACTCGAGGAGGACCGGATAGGAACTTTCCAAGATAGGATTAAATAAGATAGCAGCGACAAAGGTAAGTGAGGTTTGCTTTATTAACAAGCATACCATGCTAGTAGTTATGCTAGGATCCATGATAGTGGATTGTGATGCTTTACTTGGAAAACATTTCAATATGATTTGTCGAACTGCTCCATATGACATCCCTTCTTTACTCTATCTTGTGAATGCCTATGGGAGAGTCGGCAGCCACCAGTGCCTCTCACCGCAAACATAAAGGTTTTGTCGTTTGCTATATTTCTTGTCACATCTAGTTGTCATTCTTTTGATTCTACGGCATTCATGGTTCATCGTTTATCCTTAATGAATTATCATGTATGGGCAATGTTTATTCCTAGGTTACACAGACTCGGGTACAGGTGTTGGGTACACAAGGTTTGAAACTTCGACTTCGCCTATGACTTCGCTCACTTAAAATTTGGAATTAATTCGAGGAAGTTAACTTCGACGATGGAAGTTTAACAAAAATTCGCCAGTGTACGGAAGTTTATGGAATTTCACTTTAAATGCTAGAAAACTCAAGCTTCTTCATAGAGATGCTAGAACTATGTTTTATTTGAATTTAGCCGAAGTTTAAGTATAATTCTAGCATAGTCGAAGTTTCAGTCGAAGTTTGCTCAACTTCCACGAAACATGACAATTTTACTTCATGCTTTATTAACTTCCATCGACGTTTTCAAAGTTAGCCGAAGTTGAGTCAAAGTTTTACAATTTTTCTACTGCCTATGAACTTCGCTTCGCTCACCACAAAATCGACAAACTTCGCCCGAACTTCGCCGAAGTTTGTCAATTTTTTAAACCTTGCGGGTACATATCTAGGTGTCGGGCTCGCTATTTTCTAATTTAAAGGATACGTGGACTCGGCTAGATGTGTCCAAATAATTGGACACGAGTACTTGGACTTAGCTAAATTTATAAATATAAACATATATTTATAATTTCATTGTATTTTTTTAAGTAAATGTAATGGTATACATACTGTGTTACATATTGTGTTAGTGTTGATTTGATGCCTTCTTGTTATATATTGTATACGAGTATTATTGTAACATTCAATAATTTTAAGTTTTAAAACACTCAAAATCCTAACCCTAACCTTATCTCCTTCCTCTCTGCAGTGGCACTCAATCTCTTGCCTCTCCCTCTCGCGATCGATTCATCTCTCTCGCAACCTCATCGGTGTCGTCGACTCCCTCGCTAGCACAGCTACACAGCCTTTCTCGCCTCCCTCCACGCTGAAACTGTCGCGCTCTCGTGACCCTGCCGCGTCCGACCTCACTATTTCGCGTCAACACCTATTTCATGTCCGGATCTATGTCGGATTGTGTCGGCGTGAGTACTTCGGCCACAAGTGTTGAGTCCGGGTATCCGAGGATTATTCTATCATGCATTACATATTATGCTTTGTTTATGCTATCTTGAATATGCCCGAAATGATAATAGGATTCTTAAAGATTAATTATTGCATACTAGCAATGAATGCACTAGGTATTACTTGGATGATTTATGGTAGAGCGGATTCCGCTTTCCTGAGCCCGTTGATATTTTGCTCGCCCAACTTCTCCCCTCCAGGTACCTATGCGTTTGTCTTAGCAAAGGTAAAAGCGAAGGTCATCGCTTAGAAGATCTACTTCCTCGTTTGGGAGTCTTGAAACATTATTATCTATTTTGGTTTTCAGTTATGATTTATTAAAACAGGGGATTTAAATGGGTAGTTTGGAACCCATAGCATTTGAATTGAGTTGTGAGACCATTTACACTTTTATCCCGCAATGTTAGACAATTAAAGGCCCTTATTTCTGCACTTATTGCTTTAAGTATTGTTGTTAGTAGGTAGTCTTGTTATTGTATTCTGCCTTACCAAGCCATTGTCTAGACCGGCCTGGCATACGGAAGGGCCTAGATGATGATTTGGTCCGGGCGACCCGGATCTTCGAGGTTCGAGTCGTCACACTAAGCAATTGATACATGCCACACATGTTGAAAGGAACACAAGTATTACAAATATTTCTTATTTTGAAATACAATTAATTCTATACAATTTCCGCACCATATCCTCGCCCTCTCACAATCATCTTCTTGTTCTTCTCTCCGCTGCCACACAAGGTAGCAACATCAACAATGCATCGCTTTCAGATGCGGCAACAGCAACGGCAACGTGTGCTGCTGCCGGATGTGGTAGCAGCGACATTAGTGTGTTGTTGCCATCTTCGATAGCAGAGTAATAAAGAGAAAGGGTATTTATATAATTTTACCTAAAGGGTATATTTGTCAAAAAATACATTAGATTAAATGGGGAGCTGATATAAGGTAGAGGAGGGCTAGTAGTCACACCCTAAATCAAAAGTTGAAAGCAAATTTCCCATATGACCAGTTTTATACATGATACTATGTAATACTAAAATTGGAAAATAAGTATAATATTTCAATTGATGATGGAATGTATATAAACATATATATATATATATATATATACACACAGTTTGATTATGCATTTGTACTTTTGAATCAATTAATGCTGGAATATCAAAATGAGTAAACAATGAATACTAGTTACATTAGTTAGAAGCTATCATTCAAGAATAGCATATAACAGTATAACACAAAATCCCACCTCACACATTTCCAATGATAATGATCCACTAAACTTTCAAGTGCGAGTTACGAAGACTTCACTCAAGTAAGTAGTGGGCATGCATTGCCTAAGACTAGCGATGTAAGCCTTAATTCATTAACAGACATATCTTATTCTAAGACAAGACAACCTACCGACTGCACTACTGATTTGTGTTGGCGGTCATCTATTGCAATATACAGCCGCAAACAACTCCTAAATTCAAGGTTTCAAGAACATGAATAAGTATAGTGCGTAGGAGCTAGGAATCAAAGCTCATATATAGATATAGATAGATAACTATATTAAAAGACATAAACTTGGTAGCGGATAATAACTATACTAAAAGACATTCTATGAAGTGTAGTCGCCAGATAAGGATCTTCATTAGCACACAGAAAAATCAACTACGTAGGTCGAGAAGATGCTCATACCAGTGAAGGACAAACCGATGTGAAAAGGGAACCCATAGCATAAACAATACAGTCCACTTTGCTCAATTGCTCCAGTACTCTAGGATTTACTGATGGAAAAACCTATTAACATGTAATGGTTATATTAGGAACAAATATTCAAGAAATCAGATACGTATTCCAACAATTTGCAGTTGATGGTTTGAGATATGAAAAAATATATATAAAAAAGTATAAATTGATAAGAATTGTTTCATAATGACCATAACTGATAACATTTATGTGTTCTAACCTACGTTCCTTTGACAGGAAACTGTTCTCGGCAAAATCTGATGATATGAGCATAAACAAGAAATAACTTGATGATCATGGGTGGAAGAAAGAGGATGTTCTCTGTAAGACCTACACTGCAATACTTAAGGCATTGCCAACTAGGCATTCATTAATTTGTTTCTTCTTCAATCATCTATTTAGAGTAGTTAGGATTGCAGCACCATTAATGTTTCTGCACAAGACCTTGCGTAATTACCTGTCAAGGTTGTTCTTCACTGGATCCTTCTGTATTGACCCATCCAAACATTCAGACATCTCCTTTACTTCACAGCTCACCAGTTTTTTTGTGCCATTGATATAATTTTTGACTTTTGAGTTTATTCAAAAAGGTTTATTACTTTATTAAGGCATTTCAATCAAGCAATCAAGCAGAATTCAGGTTCAAGAAGGAAGAGGCAGAATGTAAAAAAAAACAGGGATCTGGTTCTAAAGAGAGGACATCAAAGTGCAAGCATCAATTTAAGAGCTAGCAACATGTATGAAGTGCATAAGGTTCCGCCCAAAGTGGAGTTCCGTGGAAGTAACTAAATTCAGCCTCACTTCGCAGTGCGGAAAAAAAATTTGTAGGTTCAAGTTCATGACTGCAAGCTCATAATGGGGAAATCTTATTGCTCCGAGACCCACCCCTCCAAAGACAAGGCAAACTATAAGAGCAAAATTCTAAAAGAGAATTTATTTTAGTCCAATGTTGAAAAATTATTGAGGTGGAACTGTGTCGTTTTGTCCAGGTCAAGTGATGCAGAAGACTCAATTTATCTTTAAGAAATAGTAAAAGATAAAACTAAGTAGCAAATAATATAAACATTCTGGAAAACAAAAGCTGATCATCACAGTTCACAAAACGGACCAAATCATACCATATAACTGGCAAAAATTAGTTACACAACAATCAAATATAATTGTTGCTTTGTGATACATAATACATTATGCAATACAATAACACATTTAATCAACAAGATTAAAGTTTTCACCAATGCAATATATAGTATACCACTTTTTTTTACTTTTCTATCCTAAAGTAATATAGCCACAACAATAGTTTATAAATGTAACAATATTCTTTTGAAGTAGCAGTGCTGCTCTTACTATTTTGAAAAGAGACGGAAAAAGAAGAAAGGTCCCTCTCGTTGCCTCAATGCTTATGCGCGTGCCATAGCTGAAATCAAAGCTTTTTGGCAATGTTCATTTACGATATGAAATTTAATACACATATATTGTACCTTTAAAAATATGCAGCAAGCCAAAGTATCTCTAGTGAGATGGATGAGGCGTCACTTGCTAAAATGCAAGGTTGGGTAGGTCCCGAAGGGTTCAACTCATGTTGGAGTCATTTTTTGGTTTCTTATAAGGAAAAAAGATAAATGCAGCAAAAAAAAAAAAAAAAAAAAAAAATTACAAAAAAAAAACAAACGAACAAATTAAATATTCAAATCTTGAAACAAGGTAAAAAAATTGGGACGTTAACCTTACTTTAAATGAGGCTTAAGCCTCAATGGATATTTCGTCCAAATGGCTGTGGCGAGCCTCAAAGCATGAGCCTAAGCTAGCGTTCTAAAGCATTGTTTGAATCCCAATAATTGGGAGAAAAAATGATGATGGCGACGATGATGATAAATACCTAACTAGTACTAATCAAACTTTTTTCCTTCCAATTACACCATTTTGAGGTACAGAAAAATGCCAAATCTTCACTGAAAATCACACAAAAAACTAAGAAACCAACAATGAGAAGAATTGTACCAACTAGGCAACTATTTCACTTCCTACGCAACAATTCATAAATTTGAAGTTCTGAAACATAACAAGGGCCAAATCTGCCCAAATCTGAACAAAATAGTGTCAAATGACAATTGAAGTTCAAGAAAAGAAGAAGCATTATGAAGCCTTCAATATAATTCTGAAAAATTGAGGTTTCCGCATGAGAATTCAAAACACGTCATTCACCTCATGCAATAAGTTCCTTCCCTCGCTTGACATGTAGAATATCCGCTTTATTTTCGAATGCAGCATTGAAACTGAAGAACATGTCTAAACAAGAGAATACAAAGCCAAAGGTAAAATAAGTGTTAATTTATTACCATCAGACAAAATAAGAAGCCAACAAAATTGCAAAACATGTTGTACCAAAAATAATTAAATAAGAATTTGCAAAACATTTAAGAATTTTTTTTAATATTAATAATATATTATGCATATCAGTGAATCAAAGAAATATGTTCCGTAAGTAATTTAAAATTTTAAATTATACAATGGATGCAATTTATTACTAAGCCCAAAGAATTAGCAACATGTCCCCAAATTTAAAAGTAACTATCATATTAAGTTATTTTCGTATAAATTTCCAATAGTCCAGGGCTTCATATGTCTTCGTCAAACAATTATGAAAGCGTTGCAAATATCATTCTGATAGACCTCCTATCAAGCTCAAATACTCTCGCAGGCATAAGAAGAGTGAGGGGGCACGTGTCATTGCCTCGGTGGGTAGCTAGCAAGTGATGTAAGTGGGGACCAATTACAAATTGGTCCGGTTAGTTACAATACATAGTAGTATATAACTAGAGAAGAAAGGGAGTAAGGGTCATTCTTGATGTATGAACATTGTTCTGGAGTGTATAGACCACTCGAATTGTCTATCTTTTCACTGTAAATCCAATTTTTTATCAATACAAGCTCCTTCCTCTCCTTATCGTTTGAACTAATCAAATTGGTATCAGAGTCGATATGATTCCATGGGGGGACCTAAACACGGCGATGCTAAGTTCGTGGTGATGGAGAAAGGGATGGTTCGCATACGAGGAGATATGGACCGCTTCTCTTCCATGGAGCAGAAGATGGATACCCTAACGCAAAGTTTGGCTCAGGTGGTGCAATCCTTAGGCAATACCTAGATATCGATACAAGCTTTGTCTAAGGGCAAAGGAGTAGGAGGTGATGACGGCGGTGTGTCTGGGATCAGCGAGGGTGAGCAGGTTGGGACCGGCCAAGCAGATCGAAGCCCGATCTCTGCAGATCCGTGGCTGAGCAGTCAAATTCGAGACCCCATGGTTGGTTCAAATCCTTCCTATCGTCAATTCGACTTTGCTTCCAGGTGAAACACCTTCAATCTTTATTCTTCTTCGGATGCATGGCGCGGAGGTCAGAAACTCCAACTACTCGTCTTTAATGGCGAGAACCCGGAGGGGCAGTTGTTTCGCGCCGAGCTGTATTATGAGATTAATCGACTCTCCGATGTTGAACGAATTATTGCCACGGGAATCTGTTTTGATGATGAGGCTTTGGCATGGTTTCGATGGTCCGATTCTCGTATCCCTTTTGTCAGTTGGTCCGATCTCAAGTCTCAGTTGCTCGAACGATTCAGTGAGACTCAATTTGGTAGCCTCAAGGAACGCCTTCTTGATCTCAAACTGACTGGTTCAGTTGTAGAGTTCCGGCGAGATTTCAAGACCTTATCAGCATTGGTGTCGGGGATCGCAGAGGATATCTTGGAGAGTACCTTTATGAAAGGTCTGAAGCTGGGGATTCGCTCGGAGGTGTGTCTATTGATGCCGGTTAGGCTTTTCGATTTGATGAAGATGGCCCAAATGGTGGAGGATAAGTTGACAGCACCAGGGATGGGCCAAGGCCTAGTTCAAGGCTCTATTTCGAGCCCAAAAGCAGCATCACTTAAATAGGTGGGCCCGGCTACTTCCTTTCTTGGTTCTATCTCGTTAGGGTCCAAATCCTCTGCTCCTCTCGTCAACTCAGCTCATCCCAACCCTAAACCTATGCGGCGTCTTCTTCAACTCACGGAGGCAGAGTTACAAACACGCCGAGCGAAAGGACTGCGTTTCTCCTGTGATGAGAAGTAATCCCGGTCATGTTCGCAAGAAACTCCTACAGTTGATGCTTGTTTGTGACGATGATCCCGAAGGAGTCAGCGAGACCGTCACTACCGAGGATGGCGCTGATGCGGGGTTGTTTAAGATGATCTATACGCCATTGAACTATCTATGAATTCAGTCTTGGGGTTGACTGTCCCAGGCATGATGAAGCTTTAGGGCACACTTGGGTCTAAGGACATCACCGGGTCCAATGAACTTGTGGCCTTATAGGTACCCCCATTTCCAAAAAACAGAGATTAAGAAATTGGTTCGTGATGTTGCTCGCTGGTATCATTCAACCTTCTACAAGCCCTTTCTCGAGCCTGGTGCCGTTAGTGAAGAAGAAGGATGGAAGTTGGCGGTTTTGTGTCGATTATTGCGCACTGAACAAGGTGACAGTACCTGATAGATTTCCCATACCTGTTGTGGATGAACTGCTTGATGAACTACATGGAGCCTCTATCTTTTCCAAGTTGGATTTGAAGTCGGGCCATCACCAAATCGGAGTAAAGTCTTCAGATGTTCCCAAGACCGCTTTCCGAACTCATGAAGGGCATTACAAGTTCTTAGTGATGTCGTTTGGTTTATCCAACGCGCCTGCAACTTTTCACGCCTTAATGAATCGGGTGTTTCGACCATTCTTGCGTCAATTTGTCCTCGTCTTTTTTTACGATATTTTGGTGTATAGCAGGGACCTCGCCATGCATATGGATCACTTGTCCCAAGTTCTTCAGGTCTTACATGACAACAACTTACATGTTAATGCTAAGAAATGCATTATTGGGCAGCCATCACTTGAATACTTGGGGCATTCAATTTCTGTTGATGGAGATTCGGTCGATCCTTCGAAAATTGAGGCTATGCAACGGTGGCCCTCGCCGACCAACATCAAAAAGTTACGAGGTTTTCTCGGTCTCACGAGCTATTATCGCCGCTTTGTTGCCAATTATGGGTCAATTGCTTACCCCCTTACACAACAACTCAAAAAAGATGCTTTTGGGTGGTCTACAGAAGCTGAAACAGCATTCCAGTCATTGAAGACTGCTATAATGGAAGTTCCGTTTTAAAGGCTGCCGGATTTCTCACAACCATTACGTTGGAGACGGATGCCTCGGGGTTTGGGCTAGGGATTGTCTTGATGCAGCATGGCAGGCCGATTGCTTATTTCAGCCAGCTATTGTCTCCTCGCAATCAGCTCAAGTCAGTCTATGAACGTGAGTGGATGGCAATGGTCCTTGCAGTGCAAACATGGCGTCATGACTTGCTCGAGCGTCATTTCTTCATCCACACCGATCAACGGAGTTTGAAGTACCTTTTAGAGCAGCACGTAGTTCAACCGGAGAACCAGAAATGGGTTGCAAAGCTGATCGGTTATGATTTTGAAATTCAATACAAGTCAAGTATTTCAAATAAGGCCACTAATGCATTGTCACGTATTCCCCCTGTCCTTGACATCTCCTTGAACTCACTGGTTTCTCACCGTGTCCTTGAAGTGCAGGATATTTCAGACGCGGTGGCTCAAGATCCGTCCCTCTCTAAGATCTATACTGACCTGCAGCAGGGTTCTGAGTCATGGCCTGGGTATACTATCCATCATGGTTTGTTGCTTTTTTGGTCCAAACTAGTTTTTCCAAAAGGTTCTCCGCTACTACAATGCATTTTGTTCGAATACCACGATGGTGCTTTTGGGGGACATTCGGGCTTTCTTCGCACCTTCAAACGTATTGAGCAGGATTTATATTGGGTGGGTATGTGGCAGGATATCAAGCGATATGTGGTGGAATGCTCTATTTGTCAACAACATAAGTATCAGTCCCTCTCTCCAGCTGGGCTCTTACAACCACTCCCTATTCCTCACCAAGTTAGGGAAGATGTTGCAATGGATTTTATTGAAGGCTTGCCAAAATCTAATGGCTTTTCGGTGATCCATGTAGTTGTTGATCGATTGACCAAGTACAGCCATTTCATCTCCCTGGCTCACCCCTTCACTGCGAAATCGGTGGCTGCTGTTTTTGTTAAGGAAGTGGTTCGGTTGCATGGGTTCCCTCGGTCTATCGTGTCGGACTGTGATAAGGTTTTCCTCGGCTCTTTTTGGTCGGAACTTCTCAAACTTCAAGGTACTCGACTGCATCATAGCACAGCCTACCACCCACAATCTGATAGGCAGTCCGAGGTGATCAATCGGTGCCTCGAAACCTACTTGCGTTGCTTTGCTTCTGATAAACCTAAACAGTGGAGTTTATGGTTGGCGTGGGTTGAATCTTGATACAACACTTCTTTCCATGCGACTACTAATATGACGCCTTTCAAGGTTGTTTACGGTCGTGACCCTCCCCCGATTGTTCGCTATGGTGCTTATGCGACTACTGTGGCTGATCTAGATGCTCAATTGCGGACTCGTGATGCCATTCTCGATGAGCTTATGTTTCATCTTGCTAGGGCCCAAGCTAAGATGAAATCAACTGCTAATCTCCATCGCAGGAATGTGGAGTTTTCAGTTGGTGATATGGTGTACTTGAAACTTCAGCCTTACCGCCAACATTCTTTGGCTCGCCGCCCCAATGAGAAGCTCTCACCTCGCTTCTTCGATCCTTTTAAAGAATTGGAGAAGATCGGCGCTGTGACTGACAAGTCGGAGTTACCTTCTTCATCCTCCATCCACCCGGTTTTCCATGTTTCACAGCTGCGACCAGCCTTGGGGTCTTTGGACCGCATCCAGCCTCTTCCTACTTCATTGAATACTGACATGGAATGGGGTGTTGAGCCGGCTCGTGCGGCTGGTTTTCGCTGTGCTGCGACTGGTCGTGAAGTGCTGATTTTTTGGAAGGACTTACCTGATTTTGAAGCCACTTGGGAACCTATGGACGTTATTCAGCGCCAGTTCCCAGATATCCACCTCGAGGACAAGGTGGGTTCTTGTGGGGGTGGTATTGATAGACCTCCTATCAAGCTCAAATAATCTCGCAGGCATAAGAAGAGTGAGGGGGCACATGTCATTGCCTCAGTGGCAGCTAGCAAGTGACATAAGTGGGGAACAATTAGAAATTGGTCCAGTTAGTTACAATACATAGTAGTATATAAGTAGAGAGGAAAGGGAGTAAGGGTCATTCTTGATGTATGAACATTGTTCTGGAGTGTACAGACCACTCGAATTGTCTATCGTTTCACTATAAATCCAATTTTCTATCAATACAAGCTCCTTTCCTCTCCTTCTTATTGTTTGAACTTATCAAATTCATGTTCTTTCGGTTTGTGTTCAACTAATTACTAGACATAATAATCCAAGACTGCAAAAGTAAGAAATGGATAACCTAGTGATGCCTTATTAATCTAATGCCCACAAAACAAGTTTCAGTAGTCCCACATTGATGATTGATAACACTCCAATGATTACTCCTAAAAAAAGGTAATATATTTTTAAAAAAATTCAAATAGTTACAATCAGAATTTCATTGAAATAGAGCAAAATCAGGAGATTGCTATGAAGCGCACAAGATGTATATAATGCTAGTAAAGTTTTATAGGGTGCATAGCACTAAGAAACAAAGCACATCTCTCAGCAAAAACACAAAATCAACTGGCCTGATGACATGCCAATACCTTATCCACATGTTGCACCAGTCCAACAGCTGGATGAGAGATTTCATTTTGTCCACGTATTATAGTTCCATCCTGAAATTAAAATTAGGATTGTGAAGATTAACTTAAACAAGTTGATTTTTCATATGATTCACAAGACGAGTTTGGGAAATGTAAAATTCTAGTTGTACAAAAATGTGCAATAAATTGGTAAGAAATCATATTAAGTTGAAACTAGTTGTTCTAAGTACAAAATGGAAACAGCTGATCTCAAATATTAATGTCCCAAAAAAAGGAATGCTTTTTATGAGTCATTGTGTAAGTATATCCAAATTCAAGAAATCTTGATTTGACGAAATTCGACAGAAAAGGCTAACCAATTTAAGATATACTAATAATAATTCATTCAAAAAATCAGAATAGGAAATTTAAAATGCAAGGATTACTCCTTAAGTCAATGGCAGTATCATACAAAATCATGTTATTCAGATGCGGCGTATGTTAAAGGAAAATCTCGTGCTAAAATATGCACATGAGATGCATCAAATAGGTATGTTTAGCTCGTTTTTAATTTGCGTTTTTGTAAGGGATAATTGATGCTAGACTTCCTTGCATATATCCAAGTCATTAGTAGCTTCACACATGCTAAAAAAGGCCACTTGAGTCCACATGGCCACCTTTCCCCTTTTTCATTTTCTTCAACTTCCCCATTGTCTATCCTTACCCATTTCAATCTCTCACAAGGAGTCTTTCTCTCCCCTTTCAATACATCTCTCATTTACGTCTCCCACTCTGTTTCTGCTTTGCACTCAATCTCTCACTTGTATCTTCATCTCCCCCAATTCCATCAACATTTCTTTATTGGAAATTTGGTATCTACACAGATAAATGTTTATTGGGTTGATCAAATAATGATTTGAGGTGAGGGCAACTGAAATTTTGGATGAGTTCTGAAATTATTCATCCAGAATTAAGATTATACTACAACTTATAATTAGTTTTATTTGGTTCTTATATCACACTAAATATTCAAAATATATCAAACAGTAAGTCAATAATAGCATATAAAATTTTCCGTTCATGCTTGACAATATAAACTAGTAAGCAACAAAAGCTGCGGCAGCAACAACAACAAAGCCTCTGTCCCAAATTAGTTGGGTTCGGCTACATGAATCTGGTGTATCCATTGCACTTGATTGGATAGATTATGCAATTCATTGTCTATTAAATATTTTATCATTAATGCATCCCAAATGAGATACCATAATCTTTTAAAATTAAGTTGCAGTCTCATAAGATTTTTCCTTTTTCAAGTTAACGGGTATGTTTCGCCCATGTCTAACCTATTAAACGCCTCTACTTCTTCAATCCAGCTTGAATTATGTGTAAGTGCAATGTTATCGTTAATATGTTCATCCTTCTGTATGATTGGATTCTATTCTTACTGTTCATACCACAAATCCATCTAAAGCGGTTACTTGCGGAACTTTTACTTCTTATCGTACCACTCCATTATCTTGATCTCTAATATTCGTGAACTCACAATGCATATATTCGTTATTAGCCTACTTAACTCAAAGCTCTTACACTTTAAACGTAGTCCGCCAAAGTTCTAATTTCATATTCTTAAGAACTAGCAAGTAACATGTGACTTCAAATTTCAATTTCACCTAAGGCGTGATATTATTCTTTAGGAGAATCTTCTAACAATATTTGGCACTATCCATTATCATTATCATTTTCTTCTAATTATCCATTTTGAAAAAAAAAACTACGGAATATAATTTCAAATTCGCAAAATAATGTAGCTTTGGTCATTCTTCACTAGACAACAACAAAGCCTTAATCCCTAACTAGTTGGGATCGATTACACTTTCACTCTATTGGATTCAATGTCCTTGATAGCATTCTTTCAAAATCTTTTCAGTCAATGCATCCCATATTATCTTAGGCCTAGAATTTCTTCAGTTTCAATCCTTTCATGTTTTCTGATTGGGGCATTTGCAAGCCGTCTATGGATGTGACCAAACCATCGCAACCACCCTTCCCTAATGTTTTCATCAATTGGTGTTACTCCTACTTTTCTTTGAATCTCATATTTCTTATTCTATCTTTACGATACCACACATCCACGATCCACCTAAGCATCCTCATTTCCTTAAAACTCACTTTATCTACTTGTCGTTTCTTTATCGTCCAATATTCACTTCGATAAAGCATAGCTAGCTCAATTGTAGTCTCATCCAACTTTTATTTTAGCTTAACAGAGATTTTCAATTGCGTATCACACTTGTTGCATTTCTCTACTTCTTTCATCTAGCTTGAGTTATGTGTGTAACTTTATCCACAATATAGTCATCATTTTGTATGATTGATCTTCGATATTTAAAAAGGTTTACCTTAAGAACATCTTCTTTCCTTAATTTTACTACTTCATTATCTTCATGTCTAATATTTGTAAATTTAGCGTGCATGAATTAGTTATTAGTCTTACTCAATTTAAGCCCTTATGGCATGTTCGATTCGCATACTTGGGGTTCCTTAGATCATGGGATTAGCTTATACACAAGATTGTGACTTGGGCTTAAGTTTTACTCCGTTTTGGAGGACTTGTTCGGTTGGGAGTATTGAGGGTTGGATTAATGTGGTTGCAATGGGTGAACTTACAAAAGTGCCCATCCCTTTATAAATTCCCAAAATCGATGATGGCCCTTAGTTATTTTTTGTTTATGGGACATTACATGACTAGTTTATGAAATTTGAATTTATAATTTTGGTGTGAGTTGAACATGCATTTGAAGTTCAAGGTGTCGGCTCTAGTCCATGTGGTTTATCTTGTTTATGTAAATAAAGCCATGTCAAATTTATTTTAAGTTTTCCAAATTTTAACTATTGCGATATTTGTTTGGAGGATGACACCTAACAAGCAATGAATCAAGCTTTTCAATATTTATTTAATGAATCACACGAAGGTGTTGAACAGTTATTAAATTATGCACTTAACAAGTTGGTATTCGTATTTATTGATTACTTGTTTTTTACAAAGACTTTGAACAATTTGTCCCTCATTTATACAATTGTTATATTATTTATTGGTTACTAGTGTGCGTAGTCACTCCAATGTTGCATAGGGTTTCATAAGTTCGTCAAACTTGTTTAGCAATTTTGTTTGTGTTGTTGTATGAGTGAAGAGGGCAATCTCGTCATTTGGTAAGTGAGTCCATCCGTACTAACTAATATCATCAAAACCATGGTTCAGAATAGTCCTAAGGATTTCGGATTGCATAGTCAGCTCGACTAGATAGTAGGCGAATCGAACAGGCCATTACAGTGCGTTTAGTTCGCGTGATTGGAAAACTAGCGAGGTGATTACGCGAAATAATGAAATATACATCGTTTGCCTCACGAGCTGTGATTTCTATAAGGTTAGTGACACCTTCATTTCACGGCTAAAAATAAGGACGACCTTATACTAATCACATGGGCTTCGAATTCGAGTTTCTCTGACATTTAACATCCATGTGAAGCAAACACACGATTAGATTGTAACCAAATATTCCAATCTCTAAAGTTTTAACTTCCTACTCACTTCATTTATTGTATCGTTCACTATGTTGGAGTATATAGTCCCACATTGGAAATATAATAAGAGTTGGTGGTATATAAGCGGAGTAGATTGGATCTTAGCACAAGCCAATTGGTTTTGTGCAAGATGGGCTCCAACCCCATTTATATATCCATACATGCATGTGTGGCCCAACACTCTTTAGGCCAATGGATTTCTTCATGGTGTCAGAGAGGGATGATCCTGGGCTCATGTTTGAAGACCTGGTTGGGCTAGCAGTGAAGTCTAAACCCGTTTGTGGACCTAAAGCCTATAAAGGTAGGCCTAGCCATGTTTGTAGGGACATCTAAGAGTAGGTCTATGTTTGGCAAGTGACAACTAATCCAAACCCAGTTGCACTTGAAGGGGGAGTGTTGGAGTATATAATCCCACATTGGAAAAAAAATAAGAAATGGTGTAATATATAAGTGGAGTAGATTGGATCCTAGCACAAGCCAATTGCTTTTGTACAAGAAGGGCTCCAACCCATTTATATACCCACATATGCTTGAGTGGCCCAACAATCTCTAGGCCCATGGATTTCTACACACTAAAACAATATTATCTGCAAATAAAATACACCATGGTACACCTTTTTCATTATTCTTAGTAAGTTCATCCACAACTAAAGTAAAGAGAGATGGGCTTAAGGTCGATCCTTGATTTAGTCATATTGTAATGGAGAATTCTGATAGAACACCGAAATTGATGAATTGAATTGAGAGAAACAACAACGATTACAAACTCGAAAGTAACCCAGAGAAGAGTCTTAGAACTCTCTCAACCCAAACTCCTAAAAGTTCCCAAATTACATTCAAGATGACAAGATGCTTTTCTCTCCCTTGCAACCTCTATTTATACTACTACAACAAACTTACGCAACTACCCCTATAACTAACTTGGACTCACACCGATACTATTGCGGTGGTCCCCTTAAACTTTATCATTACTCCCCCCTTTAAAAATCCACCTTGTCCTCAAGTTGGTAAAGAGATAATGATGCAACCAGGAACATGGATCCACATGGGGAGAAGATCTTAAGGTTATAGTAACCAAGCAAGGATCCATATCAGTCGCGGAGCGCACGGTGGAACAAGCAAGTGCTCCAGCATAATATCGAATGAAGGCGTTAGACCCTTAAGCCAAGAAGTGCAATAGAAAGTCGAAGTGCTCGAAACATCAACATGAGTTCCCATCAATAAGAAATTCAAATTAGTGTTGGCAACACAAGGCTTCGAGAACCCCAAAATAAATCTTCCATGAAGCTCATATAGAATGGCATGAGCTAATGTTGGAAGCTCAAACCCAAGAAAGTAAGGCAACAAAATCTCAAAGAAAGCATTCCTAGGCTCAATATCCATTAATGCCTTTTCATCAAACACTTGTTGCACGCTGCAAATGGCGATCAAAGCAAAGAGTAACAAATATCCGGAGAGTGTGTAGTCGAGAGAACATGCAAGAATGCACAACAACCAAGTGGCGCAAGGGTGAGAGAAATCATACTATAGACTTGCCCTCAAGAAGAGGACTAAAGACGCCAACCCATCAGCCCACCAAAAGGTGTCGCATACCCGCCAATTGGTCAAGAACATTTCAGCAAACACTTCCAATGCAACAAGATTATAGTCAATTTGCACATATGTACCTTTCCCCATCCAAATGAAACACCATGCCACAAGAAACAACACTTCATGAGTGCACTCAGGGAAGCAATGAGTTGAAATTTGAACAATGGAGTACCCAAACATAACTGATGTCTTTGGGTACCAAGACAACACAAAGCATTGTGCCATGCACCACCACGCAACAAGTCGTAACATCACTAAGCTAGCATAACATGACGGCAAACCCCATAAAAACACATTAAGTTGTGGGCAAACCATGAAGGGAGTAACCATAGTGAAGGCAGTGGAGTAGATACCACTGTATCGATGAGAAAGATGTGGAGAAAAGCATATGGTAAAAGATAAAACAGAATCCACAAGATATTTCTAAAACGACGTAGTACCTCGCCTTGTGATATCTCCTTGACTCAGCCACAATGTGGTCATCTTCCCAAAAAGATGTATTACCAGAAGTTCTGACCTAGCAAAAATGAAGGAAACAACACACCTAAAAATGAGATCAGCAAGCTCTCGAAGGAAGATTGACGTTATTGATAAGGGGGCAACCACGGTGGCAAAACGAGGAAGGCGTCGTTGTCTTCAATACTCTTAATGCTCAAAGCTACATCTGTTATGTCATCTTGATGATGGATGTCATCGTTGATTGTATGAGATGTAGGAGTAGCAGATGTTGCAAAAAGAATATGAGACATCAACATCTTGTACGCTACCAAATCTGGTGGATCTGGTGGATCTGGTGGTTCTACAATCAGCAACCCTTTGGATAACCCTAGATCTGACTGACTGGAAACTTTTGGCAACAACGCAAGTGGCAAAGTTTGAATCCGCAAAAATGGAATCGAAAACGGCTTCACGATCTGCTCTGCACGAACAATCGGCTGAATAACCGAGTTGGAGAAGACTCCAAATTTGATATTTGATTTGACAATGGATGGATCTGAAAGCACTGGCAGCTCCAAAGTGTGATCGCCATCATCATGTGAGATCACGGCTGGAGGTGAAGAATTACGAACTGACCATGTATCGAGCTTCTCTAAGATGCGAGCAAGCACCAACTTAATTTCGTAAAGACCACTTAACATGTCATTCGACAAAAACCTTGAATCCATCGTTGATTGATTATATTTCTGGCGAAGATGCTCTAATACCATTGATAGTACACCGAAATTGATGAATTGAATTGAGAGAAACAACAACGATTACAAACTCGAAAGTAACCGAGAGAAGAGTCTCTATTTCTACTACTACTACAAACTTACTCAACTACCCCTATAACTAACTTGGACTCACACCAATACTGTTGTGGTGGTCCCCTTAAACTCTATCAAATTCTTTTGTAGTTCTTCCAGATGTTTTTATACTTGTTATCACTCCATCATGTATATATTTAATAGTGCCCATGTACCGAGCATTGGCCCCTTTTCTTTCTAAAACTCACCAAAGAATATCTCTAAGGACCCTGTCGTATACTTTTTTTAAGTCTACAAATTACGAATATCATATGAAAGTCTTTTTCTTCCTTCTATATTTTTTCCATCATCTTTAAGGAAAATCGCCACTATAGTGGACCTTCTTGGAATGAAGCCAAATTGATAATCAGATACTATGGTTCCCCTTCTCAAGCGTACAGTCAAATATCCTAAAGTATCATGGTACGAGGGTGCTTCTTATACAATCCACTAGTATTCTTTATCTTAAGATTTTGTTAAAACGTTCAGTCATCTAAGTCAATCCAACTTCTTCTAAGCACTTTCAAACCTCTTATGGTATTTCATCTGGACCACAAGCTTTCCCTATTTTCATATTTTTTCAAGGCATCTGTAACTTTAGAGATTCTAATATTGTGTTCTAATTTAAATGTCTTTCTTGATGTGGGTTTTAATTGATAATGATATTAACTCGGTTATAATTAAATAAACCATCAAAGTAGGTTCTCCATCTGATAAGGTTCCAACTCAACCAAGGAAAGAGGATGGTGCCTCACAGCGTCATTGATGAACAAAGAAAGGAACTACACACACGGAGAGAGCAATACCGAACCCAGAGAAAGAGACTGTCTCTTCTCACCAAAGACCAAGGTCTTCCCAATTACGACAATTCGCTCGATGTCTCGCAAGGGTGAACAATTCCTTTTTATACATCTCAGCCTATACCTAACTACTCTCCTGCAAAGACTCGCACAAGGACTCACACCGCTCTGTTCACACTCTCTTGACGCATGAACACAGCACGCTACTTGGTGACCTAGGTGGGACCCATGAACTAATTGTTGACAGCTTGGGCTGATCCCGTGTCACGCTTGTGTTTACGCACATACACCTTGGTGATAGGTAATGGGCCTAGAATTTTGCTTCAAGATGGGCTTGGGCTGCTAACACCATCTTTCCTTTATATCACTTTCTCGCATTAAGATATTTTGAGTTTCATTCATATGCTTGAGTAATGGGGTACGTTTAGCAAAAAGTGGGGTCCGTTTAGCCGCTCCCTTTTTTATTTTGCTAACCTATAGAAATATTTTCGCCATCTCTATTACCTAATTTTGTATATAGTTAATTTGCCTTTTTTTGAATTTAGTTCTCATATCTCAAGTAATCCACGTAATGGGGGCGTGAACCCTTGGCCTAACACCTAGTTTGAAATTATGGAAAGTGAACGGAATTCAAGAGTGCACGTCATTCAATATACCGTCACATTTGACTTGAAGGGTGAATTCTGCAAGCACTCAGTCTCACAATTGCCTAAAGTGAGCATATTGTGCAAAGGGTATTTGGAGAGGCAAAAGGACAAGCAACTTTAGATTGGACTTGAATAGCATGAGGCGTATGAACTTTATCTAATAAACAGCCCCAAAAGATGGGTGAAGTCAAACTCACCTAATTGAAAATATATTTTTATGTTCTTGATGTTGATGGCACTCACAACCAAGACAATTAACAAGGTAGCGAACAATCATATACATTGAAATCAAGGTTTGAAACTTCGACTTCACCCAGGACTTCACTCACTCGAAATTTGGAATTAATTCGAGGAAGTTAACTTCGACAATGAAAGTTTGACAAACATTCGCCGACATACGAAAATTTATGGAATTTCACTTTAAATGCTAGAAAAATTCAAGTTTCTTCATAGAGATGCTAGAACTATGTTTTATTCGAATTTAGCCGAAGTTTGAGTATATTTCTAGCATAATCGAAGTTTGTTCAACTTCCATGAAACATAACAATTTTACTTCAAGTTTTATTAACTTTCATCTATGTTTTCGAAGTTCGGTCGAAGTTAGCCGAAGTGAGTCGAAGTTTTGCAATTTTTCTACAGCCTATGAACTTCACTTCGCTCACCTCAAAATCGACAAACTTCGCCCGAGTTTCACCGAAGTTTGACGATTTTTTAAACCTTGATTGAAATATGGAATCAAATGCCACCAAATTAGTTGATATAATTGTAAACCAAGGCCTAAGAGATAGGAAAGACAAAGACACCATGAAGTAAAAGGTCAAAGCATGATTTCTTCCCTTTGATAAATATTAATGAACCTGTTGACGAGAATCAAAGATTAAATAAAGAAATACAGATTTAAAAGAGTCCAAACAAAGCTGGAATAATAATTTGACACTAAGAAAAGATAGGAGACAATCATATGGCCATCCTACCTGACAAAAATACACAGACAAATCCTTTGGCTGTGCAAACAAGCAAATGGTACGACCAACATCATCATCCTTCTCTTTCATTTCATATCCTCTTCAAGAAAAAGAGGTATCCACACTTCAGTTTAACTTTGGAAGACTAAGCACATAAATATAACAAACAAAATGACTAAAATAATGACCTAACATGTTAATGTTGCTCATATACATACAACAACAACGAGAACAAAGCCTCAATCCCAAATTAGTTGGGGTCGATTACATGGATCAAAATCTTCCACTGTGCTCGATTAAGTGCAATTGATGGTGAGCTTTCCAAACCATTTAATCCCTTCTAATTATTGTGTCCCAAGTTAGCTTCGGTCTACCCCCTACCTTGTCGAACTTCGCCAGTTTCTATTTAGTTGAATTTTCTAGTGGGGGCATTTGTAAGCCATGTTTGGAGGTGCCCAAACCATTGCAACAGCTATTCTCTAGTCTTTGTGTCAATTGGTGCTACTCTTAATTTTCTTTGAAATTTTGTATTTCTTATTCTATCTTCGCAAGTTTTACCACACATTCACCTAAGCATCCTCATTTCCGCTACGTTCTTTACCGCCCAACATTCACTTTCATAGAGCATAGTTAGCCTAATTGCGATCCAATAAATTTTTTCTTCCAACTTGGTAGGAATATTTCGATCACATATCACATCTATTGCACTCCTCCATTTCTTTCATCCAGCTTGAATTCTATGTGTGACATCATTCTCAATACTACCACCATTTTGTATGATTGATCCAAGATCTAAAGTAGTTCACCTTTGGAACTTCTACTTCCCCTAATCTTACCACTCCATTATCTTGATGTTTAGTATTTCTAAATTCACAATGCATGTATTCAATATTCGTCCTACTCAACTTTAAGCCTTTAGATTCTAATGTATTTCTCCAAAGCTCTACAGTTGCCCATATACATACTTGTAGTGTAATTAAATTCGATGGCACAAACATTTAAAAGAAACGGGTCAAGATAGATACCTAATGGAATACATAATGATAAAACTTCAATTTCATTTGAAGAAATAAAAGTAGATATGAGATTTAATAAAGTAAGCATTTGCACCATGATTACAAGTTTAGCCAAAACATACCCATAACTCACAACCCAAGGTGAGCCTATCATTTGTGGAGATCACAGGAAGAACAAGACTTTCCGTTGGAATGTCCGAAACACGTGAAAACAAAAAAATTGCAGGATCTAAAGAGTCAAAGAATATTCTCGCACCAGCAAAAAAGAAATTTCCAATGCTGCAAACAATAACCAACGAGTTTGTTAATATTTAACCATTAAGAAATATAAAAGAACCACGAGAATCCGATTTCATCAAAACAAAATATAGCATAAGGTGAATAGATATAACCCTCACAATTATAATTATTAACATAAATCTAAAAGTTTGTCATGACATTCAAAATACACCAGCATAGGTATCAAGGCTAGTTGAAGCTCAAGGAAAATGGCGAACTATAGATTTACGACAACGACTACTACTACAAAAGCCTTTTTTGGAACCAATATGGAAGGAGTACACTGAATTAAATTTCTCCATTCTACGTTGTCAATGTTGAAGGTTAATTCAAATTTGGATTACTTCAACACGTTAAGGTTGCTAGTTTTGGTAAAAGCTATCCTTGTGCATATCATTTTTCTATCATATAAGCTAAAATTAATCTAGGGTATTAATTAGTTAGTAGCGGGGTGATCAAGTTTTTGACTTGTGGCTAAAGTATAAGAGTTAGTAGTTATCATTGGATGTATTTAAATATGTCAATAGTTAATTAGATTCAAAGGAACGATTAAAAAGACGTAGTCTTTCAATATTTTTTGTGTTCTTTTCTCTCTTTATTACTTTTGTACTTCCATAAAATTTACACCAACGGTAGCAGAATCGATGGTTCAATCATGAAGCATGTTTGATTTTGAGAAGTTGAGGCAAGATCGCAAATTGTGCTGCAAAGAAGTGAAGAGATCTGAGTTCGATTTTAGAGAAAAGGTTGTTGATGAGAATTGCATCAAGAAAGTTTTTGAAGATTTTGGAGAAATGCTCTATGGAAGGATGATGACAGTGCATCATCAAAGTGAAGAGAAGTGCTTACCAGTTCCAGAAGTGTAAGAGAAGTGCTTTGAATGTTTGACATCTACAAAGAAGTGTGGTTCGAAGATAAAAGATTCACGAAGAGATGTATTTCGTAGAGATTTTAGGAAATTAATATTAAGGGGGAGTTTGTTGAAGGTTAATCAAATTTGGAATATTTCGACATGTTAAGATTTTTAGTTTTGGTAAAAGCTATTCTTGTGTATGTTATGTTTTTATTATACGGGCTAAAATTAATCTAGCATATTAGTAGTGGGGCGATCACGTTTTTGACTTGTGACTAAAGTTTAGGAGTTCATAGTTATCATTGGATGCATTCAAATATGTCAATAGTTAATGACATTTAAATGAACGATTGAAAAGACGTAGTCTTTCATTGACCTCGATTTAGTGCAATTGATAGTGCACTTTCCAAGTCCTTTAAATCCCTCCTAAATCCTAATCAACGCGTCCCAAGTTCGCTTCAGTCAACCCATGCATCTTTCAATCCCTCCTTCAATGTTTTTATGCATTAGGTACAAAAATATTCTTTCTTCCACTCAAAAAAAAAGGCGATAAAAAAAATTTTCTCCATCATTAGACATCTTTTTTGTTGCAACTTCCATGAACTCTTAATTTACTTAGCGATAGGAATCCAACTTCCATGAACTCTTTTAGAGATTGATTGGAATCTCATTAAATCCTAATGCTTTTACAATCTCATTTTCTTAAAAAGTGCTTTTAACATTTTGTTTAGTAACTACATAGAATATGTTAACACCAGCACCTGTTGTTGAATGCCTGAAGAGAGGAAAATCTCAGTGGACAGATGAAGCTAAAGCAAGTTTTGTGTTGTTAAAGAAGTTATGCACCGCTCCAGTTTTAGCATCAACAGATTATGATGAGTTGTTTGAAGTTGAATATGATGCTAGTGAGGTAGGAATCAGAGTTATTGTTTCCCAAAAGAGAGACCAGTGATGTACTGCTATGAGAAGCTCAACGGCAAAGCCAAAGTGGCCCATATATGACAAAGAGTTTTATTCTATTATGTGTACCTTGAAGACATGGGAGCAGTATCTAGTCAGACGTGAATTTTCCATCTATTTGGATCACGATCATTGATATATCTAAATAGCAAAAAACACATCAACAAAGACATGCAAGGCTATTTGGTCTTAGTTTTTGCACAAATTCGCTTTTTTAAGTAGGGACGCAAAGTTAGGTGCTTGCAATATAAAGTGGATGACGCGTTGAGAGGGCATGCAAATTTGTTGGTGACCACGAGACAAGAAGTTGTGGGTTTCGACATCATCGAGTTGTACGTGACAAGGATTTTCAAAATAAATGGGAAAAGTGCCTCACAGCCAAGATTGACGACTTTCGCAGTCATAATGGTTTTCTTATGCGAGATTATCAAGTTTTCATTCTTAAATCATCATTAAGGGAGAAGCTAATTGGAGACTTACAAGATGGCAACCTAGCAGGTCATTTGACCATGATGAAACTCTTGGGGTTATTGAGGAGAGATGCCATTGGCCACATATGCTGAAACATATCACAACATTTGTGGAGCATTGTTACATAAGCCGAATAGCGAAGGGGCAATCTCAAAATATTGGTTTACACAACCCCTTACAGTTCCAGAAAATATATGGGAGGATTTTTCAATGGATTTTGTGCTTCACTTGCCTCGAAACAAAGAGGCATGGACGTGTTTGTTGTGGTTGGAAAGTCTTCTAATATGGTATTTAGTCCCTTCCAAGAAGATGTCAAACGCAAGTGGAAAGGCCAAATTGTTTGTCAAAAAGGTTGTTTGTTTGCATGGTTGGCATCGATGTGTTTTGTTGTGGTTTCGTAGTGTTCGTGGAAACAAATCAAAGCATGGAACTTTGCACTAGCACAAGCTGAATTTGCTCTCAACAATGTCGTTCACAGCGCAAAAGGAAGATCACCATTTACTGCTGTGTAACAAAATTTCCACAACATGCTCTTAATTTGGTGAAGTAACCTAAAGCTCCAAGGTTAGCGCAGTGATGACCGTCAAATTAGTCATCTTATTTGTGCGTCATTTACATATGCTTTCATGCATTTTAGTATATTTATGTCTCCGTTTTACTGATTTTCCCCTTTGTGTTTTGTAGGAGTTTGGTGCGTTTTGGGCTACTATTCAAGATCAAATGAATTATGCCTCAAAAAGCATGTTGGTGCAAATCTCGAGGCAGGGATTGTGGCTGGAGGCAAGCAAGAAGCGAAGACATTTGATGAGGAGCATTTGGTGTTTAAAGTGAAGTGCGATTGGCGAGGAAAGGCGCGACAAGACGAGCTAGTTCAGCAGCCATCAATGTGCCTCGGGACGCGTGTGGAGTGGAGAAACTCTCTGGAATTCACCCCACGAAACAGTGGAAATCAAACACAGTCTGGTTTGGTTGAGGCAAACTGCGATTTGCTTGTCGGTCACAGTATCGGGATTTCCAGTTATTTTTTTAGAAGCTTCAATGTGTGATGGATTTATATAAGCTCGAAATTTAGGGTTTATAGGAGGTTGGAAATTGGAACACTTTATGGATCTAACTCTAGTGAAAGTATAATTACCAACCATGAACCCTCCAAGAAAAATATCAGCATGGAGCTGAGATGAGCACATTATAAAAGTACAACTGTACAAGAGCAAAATAATTAAGACCCTTCGCATCAAAGAGTTAATATAATAAGGAGTGGCTAAAAAAGGTTTGGACACCCATGGTTGTAAAAAAAAAAAAAAAGAGTTAAGGTAATATTACATTGTATGGAATATTGCTTTGGTACAATAAACCTTTCAAAGCATACCTGCATAAGTGCAGAAGAACATGGTAGATATCTATGATCACAGAAAAACGAAAAGGAAAAAGAAAATTCCAAAGCTAATCTAAGAGAATGTGTTAAAAAGGGAAAACCGAAAAACAAGAGATTAGCTACCTAGTCCCTCCTACTACAACCCAAGATTCTTTGGATCAAGGAATAAAGAGCATTGCATGAAGATTGCTTCAATACAAGAAAGCTTCCACAACAATTATGAAATCAATGATCAAACAAGATCTGAAAAGCAAATCTAGGAGTGGTGTTGAAAAGGAAAAATCAGACCAGAAATCTGTAAGGAGAAGAGGAATAAATGCAATACACCATGTTGAAACAAAAAGAATGACATTATAATATGACTGATATACATCATATAATTATGGGCTGGAGTCTCCAGCCTGTAGAATGAATAAAATTTACCTCCCATTGCTGAAACAAAAAGATTCATTTGCCCGACGAAGGATCTGCGTAACAAGAGGCAACAACGATCTGAAGAACTCAAGAGCCAATATTGTAAATGGTATACAAGTAGAACAAAATCTTGAATGTGAGTTAGTCAAATGACAAAAAAAAAAAAAAAAAAAATCCATAAACAGAAGCCACCATTAAAAAACTGAAAAAAAAATTGCCCAAAAGAATAGATGGAAATAAAAAACCTTTGAAAAATACAAAAAATACTTGCCCAGAGATGCAAAAATATATTCATAATTATGCTACCAAATAGTTTATGAAATTATCAATCACACAAAAACATATATTAGGATTTCTTCAACAGCATTTTTTCTTAATTCATAATTTATGCCATATGAAGTTTACTAGTAAAGCACAGAACAGCTAAATGTGAAAGTTCAGGATCAAAGACTCTAATTCATTGATTCATCAACCCTTTTACATTAATGCACCAGCTGGAAATAAATAAACAAGGATCTACCATTTTTGAAAAAAATCAGAAATGTTGATACTCTTGTAGGAAAAGAGAACTAAACCTTAACATTATGAATATGGGGACTACCCAAATGAATGAAAATGGTACAAAGAGTAGAAGGATGGATAGTCAATTAGGTAGAATAAAAAGGAGCTGCAAGAATATAGTTTGGAAGAAAAAGGACATATTTACACTAATGATTAGAGCACTAATGTAGCAAATTGCTTACAACCAAACTTCGGCAAATCTTTTCTTTCTACTAACCATATTTGTGTAAGAATACAACGTACCAACAGATAGGAATCCAAGTAGGTAAAAGTAATTTCAAATTATTTCCAGATTGACACATTTATTTTGGCATTATCTGTCAACATATCAACCTAATTTGATGCTCTCCTTGCATTCCTTTTTGCGACTTGCGATGCAACATTGGCACAATGCATTACTGGAATTTAAAGAGTTTGAGGTAGTTTATGTCATTTGTGGATGATTTAGTTAAATATAATCTCAGTCCAAAAGTTAGAAACCATAAGACTACAAAATAACAGCCGAACAAAGTTATATTAATGATATTTTTGCACTTTGCACCAAGATTCGATAATAAAACCACTTATATTCGAGGTATGATGCTCGCTACAGAAGTTATAAACCCAATTTCAAGCTTTCAAGACAATTAAATCCAAACAAAAAAATAAGATTCAAAACTGTGATTTAGGCTTTACTACAAGTGTATAAAAAGATTATGGAACTTTTAGAATCTATTAAGAATAGGCACACCTAAGTGTTCACCTGCATTGATCCAGCTCAATCATCCATAAGAAGGGAGAAAACAAGCAGAATATTGCACATACAATAGTTGTATGATAATTGAATTGAAGAGGTATATCTTCAGCTATGCATAATGGCCATGATTGTAGTAAAGATTTTAAGCTACAGAAATGTGATAATGATTGCATTAAGATGAGGGAGAATATTATGGAAGAGTAGAAATAAAATTGCTACCTAGTAAATTTATGAACTAAGGAACAACCTATGACCTACCAAAATAAAAAGTTAAAACAGAAAGCTCTTTTTGCATTTGCATTTCCAACATCAATTTTTTTCCTCATGCCTTGTGATTGATGCTTATCCCCAAGTTTCATAAGCGAAAAACGCTAAAAAGAAAAATTCGTGAATCAAGTCATGCAAATGAGCACAGAGCAGGAAGGAAATAGACTCAAGTTTCGAAAAGATGCATGGAAGTCGGTTGGGATGCGTGGACTTCAGAGTTGTGTCAAATGTGTTAAGAACAACTTCAAAATGAAATATTCTTGTCAAAATAAAAAACTTCAGAACAAAATATAAAAGTGTGGATCTCTCCTCAAATGATACCAATGACTCTCGAAATAAAGCCTACACCTTTGACCTTTGTTCCCAGAGTGGCAACTAGTGAAGTTGAGAAAAATATCACTAGTAGTTGAGATCCACGTGCGCACCCATGCCTAGCCAACAAGAACAATGATACAATTTGCTTTTATTGGTTTTTTTTTTATGCTTTTATTCTTTTTGTTGAGCAAACGCGATGCAACCCATACTGCTGGAAAAAATCAAAAGTACAATGACTTAAGGAACGTCAGGCTAATACGAGATTTTTTTTAATTAGATGGTTAATCATCAAAAAGCAAGGAACTTCATTACCAAGGTGGAAAGTAACTAGGAGCAGGTTAATGAAGTGGAGGATGTCGTCCTAGTGATTGTTGGCTACTTCAAAAGACAATGCTCAAGGGCAACTTTTGTGGGAGAATGGCGGTTTTCACGGGCAGCATATTGAGCATGCAAAAAGAGATTATCTGTCAAGGATCCCGTTTAATCATTTATATACTAATAGAGAGTTATTATGAAATGAACTTGACGAGTAGAAATTTTTTCAATGAGAAATCTATTTACGCCACTGAAACCACAACCCAGACTACCCCATAGGGAGACTCAAATCTCAACCTCAGGTAAAGATGAGGGCATGTCAAACCAGCCAAGGTACAACTTGGCTGGCTTGCATAGTAGAAGTCGAAGCTACAACATGACTAGTAACGCAAAATATGTGCTAGGACATGGTCATGTACAACTTGGTACAAAAATTTACTTGGCTGCCAAGAAAGCTTGATTGCAAAAAAAAACGAAAAAACAAAAAATAAAATAAAAAATTGCAAAGCACATTGTTAAATAAAGTAAATAAGAAGTTGCAGGATTGGAGCTCAACAACGTACGTAATGTAACTAATAGAAACTAAAGAATAACTAGAAGTAGAAAAGTAATGTTAAAAATTTGTATCATCAAAAGTAAAGAAGACCTTGCAGGATTTGGAGCTCAACAATGTAACTAACTAAAATCTACATAATAACTTAGAGTAGAAAAAGAACGTTAAAAATATGTATCATCAAAAAATAAATATTATTGAGTAAAATTGTTGCCAAAGTAGCATATAGTTGAAATTTGAGGCAAGGATTTAAGTTTGTATCTTCAAACTCTCCCTACGATAGATCTGCTTTATCGGGTGTACAGTCTGCATGGAACGTTCACTTAGTTGATAATTCCAGCCAGCAAGGAAGACCACATTTTGTATAGAATAAAGAAAGGCAGGGGCTATTTGCACCCACTTTTTGCTTTTGTACCCCATTTTTGAATTTTTACTCACCCCACTCACGCATACCCGAGTCACCCCTCTCAAATCGTATTCTCACCACCAACCCAAATCTGATGAAATCTAAGCAAAACCACATCGATTCGACGCCATGAGTGCATTCATCATCTCTTTTAGTGCCGATTTTGAAGTTTTTTGGAGTTTTTTATTTTTTTGGGTCGGTATTGTTTGTGGTTTCGTTGTTGGGTTTAGGCCTTTGACTTGCATTTTGGGTACAAAATCTCGATGGAATCGAAAATATCAAGTGATTCCGAGCAAAACCCACTATTTTTTTTTTGTCATTATCATGTATTTTTTAAGAGTTTTGAAATTTTTTTGTTCGTTCTTCTTACCCACGGGTGTCGGCCATACAGGGCCGACACCTCTAAATAGGTCTCAGCTGGATCCCTCCATCGCCCATTAAAACCGAGTTCTTTTCGCATTCTCGGTTGGAGTAGGCCGATACCTCCAAAAAGGTTTCGGTCAGAGTCGGTCATTAACTCTTTGGAGGTATCGGTCGGAGTCGGCCGATACATCTTTTGAGGTCTCGGCCCTTTGCGGTCGAACCCCGTAGGCGACACTTCTTCGCTTCTAGGACACGATGCGACTACATCCGACCTTGTTCAACGAAAAAACACTCCTATGACACTTGGTGACCTAGTACAAGTGCTCTACAATGATTAAAACCAAGAAATGGAGAGGATTTAGGGGTGTCAGGATAAGGGTAGGAGATAGGGTAACATTCATTGATGGTGAAGGGTAGTTTCAAAATAATTTACAAAAAGTGGGGTAAACACAATAAAAAAAATATTCAAAAATAGGGTACAGCGAAATAATGAGGTAAAGGGAGCAAAGCGTGGGGTTTGAATAGCCGCTTCCAAAATAAATTCATCAAGAAATTCATCGCTTTTGCCAACATTCATTCAATCCAAGGGTGGATACTTTCATGAGAAGGCTTTTTTCTCGGCGTTTCATGGCATGCTGATGAGCCAATTTTCTATTATACTATACGAACAGTCCTCTCCATTACTTTAGGCCAAGGCTGGCAAATCGTGATCGGGGGTGGGGGGTGAGAGTCACCTTCTTTTTAATAATAGATGAAGTTAGAATTGATTGAAAATAACTCTATATAATCTGTCCTGACTTCACCTTCTCATTTCTTTCAGAAAAACATAGAAGACACCCGCTCCACTAATATAGCAATGTCAAACATTCTTTTCATAGCTCATTATGAATGTTATATGCATTAACTGGATTCAATGAATAGTACATCATATAATTTTAGAGGTAAGGACGAACCTGGTTTTGAAAATAAACCAGAAAAGCTCGTATTGTTTCTCGATAGGGGATTGATACACCTTTCCATAAAGTGTGTTCTCCTTCTACAATATTGTACCTGTCAGGTGCTCAACCCAGCAAAACCATTCTCAGAAACAGAAAATAGAAAGCACTAGTAAACAAAATGCATTTATAAGATAAAAAAAAAAAACAGTCACAGTGGTAAGAAAAGTTATGAAATCAACTGAAGAACGTTGTTAAGACGCAGAGCAGATTGGGAAAGAAGAGGAAACGATAGCTTTATTGATGATCAAAGCAGAGAGGACCTAGAACCTAGACAGGCTATCTACCCCAAAAGAGAAAATACAGCATAAGCCTCACAACAACAGTCGAGGCAATAAACACGCACCCACCCCTACCTTCTCTTTATGCTTACTAACACTACTCACTTCACACACCTCATGCTCACACTATTCTTACTCTACTGCGACCCATCAATGATTAGCTAGTGAGGCAATTGATGCTGACGTAGCTGAGAGTGATTCCCTACTCGTCTTACGCCTACGTTGGTACCCCTTATGTATTGTGTATAGGCCTGAACTCCTAACATCACTCCCCCTTGGACAACCATCTTGTCCTCAAGGTGGAAAGAAGGAAACGACTTACGCACATGACGGACTAGCTCCCATAAAGCATCAGAGTCAGGAAGGGAGGCCCGTATGATCAGAACCTCCAGACCTGCAGCCAAATGACGATAGGCTAAGACCGCTTCTGGTTTCACACCTATCATCACGGCATCTGGGTCAAAAGGAGGCTCTTCTGGAGCGGGTTGAATGGAACCAACGACATGCTTTAATTGAGAGACATGGAACACTAAATGGATAGCAGAAGACGCAGGCAATTCCAACCAATAAGCAATCAGGCCAATACGACCTAAAACCTTGTAAGGCCCAAAGAAGCGAGGGCTAAGCTTCATATTTGAGCGTCGAGCCACCGTCGATTGATGATAGGGTCGTAACTTTAAGAACACCCAATCACCAACAGCAAACGATAAGTCTCTTCTATGTTTGTCAGCCTAATATTTCATCCGGTTCTGGGCGAGAAGAAGCTGATCTCGAAGCTCAGAAAGGGTCAAGTCCATGTTACGCAACATGTCGTCCACATTTGGGTAGGCCACCCTCGGGGGAGAGTCGTAGCTCACCAGTGGAGGAGAGTCTTGTTCATAAGCCACTTTAAAAGGAGTGCTTAATAGAGAAGAATGGAAGGACGAGTTGTACCAATATTCCGCCCAATGCAACCAATCATATCACTCCTTGGGACATTGCGAGATAAAACACCGTAAATAAGTCTCAGCGCACCAATTTACTACTTTGGTTTGACCATCGCTTAGGGGATGGTTGGCGAAGCTACGGTTCAACTGAGTATGCTGAAGAAGGAATAACTCGCACCAAAATATGCTAAGAAAGACCTTATCTCTGCCTGAAACAATACTGTCGGGAAACCCATGAGGGCGAACCACGTTCTTGATGAAAAATTCAGCTACACCTCTGGCTGAGAAAGGGTGACGAAAAGGCATGTAATTGTCATACTGGCTAAAGCGGTCCACGACAACAAGGATAGCATTGAAACCCCGAGAAGAAGGGAGGCCCTCAATAAAGTCCATAGATATATCCTCCTAAATACCTGTTGGAATGGGCAAAGGTTGAAGAAGACCCCCGAGAGATAAAGTCTCATATTTGTGGCGTTGGCAGACATCAAAGGCAGCCACGAACAACTTGACGTCACGACTCATCCCTACCCAATAAAACTCCTCCAACAGCCTTTTATATGTTTTGAGGAAACCATCATGTCCACCAATAGTGGAGGCATGAAATTTAACCAGCAGTTGGGACTTAAAGCTTGAAGAAGAGGACGGGGCATGACGTACATTAAAGCACAGAACACCTTCATATAACGATCAACCAGGTTGGGCAAACGCGCCTGAAGCCAAGGCAGTAACAATCAGACCGAGGAGGGGATCGGCTTGAACTTCGACAGTGATCAAGGATGCGTCGGCCAAATAGGACACCATCAGCTCAAAGGGAACCGGGATAGGGCGTCTGCAGCCTGGTTAGAGTGGTCGAGCTTATAATGGAACTCGAATTGAAACCCCAGTAACTTGAGGAGCCAGCGCTGATTCCGAAGCCACTTCCCGCTGCTCAAGAAAGAACTTCAAGCTCCTTAGATCGATCCGCACCAAAAATTTTCTTCCCAACAAGTAATGTCTCCATTTTCGAACGGCTAAAACGATCGCCATGAGTTCACGCTCGTTGGGCGATTTAGTCTTGGCACGTGGTGATAAGACCTGGCTAAAGAATGCAATAGGATGATCTTGTAGGAAATCACAGCCCCAACCCCCACACCCAAAGTGTCGGTATCAATCACAAACAACGTATTGAAATCGGGTAAGGACAGGATGGGTATCGCCATGACAGCCTGCTTCATCTGTTGCACTTCAAATGATGTTTCATCAAACCAGGTGAGCGAATCTTTGCGCAACAGCAGAGTTAACGAAGCCGCAATCTTCCTATAATCCTTGACAAATTTTCGCTAATATCCCATAAGTCCTAGAAATCCATGCAATTCCCTCGGTGATGTAGGCATAGGCCACCTTTGCATTGCATGCACCTTTTCCAGATCAGCCTATACTCCTTCCGTCGAATTGATGTGCCCTAGATACCCCAAGTTAGCATGGGCAAAACAACATTTTTTAAAGTTAACAAACAAATAATGAAGGTGCAAAATAGAGAAGACCTGATGGAGATGGTCGCAATGCTCTCGTAACGATGAACTGCAGACCAAAATGTCATAAAAAACACCAATACACATCGACGAATGAGACCTTTGAAATTGAATTCATGAGGGATTGAAAGGTGCAAGGGCCGTTGGACAAACTAAAAGGCATTACCAGAAATTCATAGTGGCCGTCGTGAGTCCTAAATGTCGCCTTAAGTACATTTGAGGTCGGACTCTGATCTGATGGTAGCCCGGGCGCAAATCTAATTTGGAGAAGATGGAAGCGTTGTGTAATTCATCCAGTAGCTCATCGATGTTTGGGGGGGGGGGGGGGGGGAATCGATCCGATACATTGGTCTTGTTCAAGGCGCGATAGTCCACATAAAAGTGCCAACTCCTGTCTTTCTTCATGGCCAGTAGAACGGGGCTGGAGAAAGGGTTGTTACTGGGTTGGATGACACGAACTGGCAACATTTTAGTTACCATGCTTTCGATCTCAGTCTTTTGGATGTATGGGTATCGATAGGGTCTTACCCTTACTGGCTCAATGCCCTCCCGTAGCACAACAACATGATCACGTGCACGAGAAGGAGGTAGCCCAGAGGGAAGCTGAAAGACGGCACTAACGAATCTAACACCTCCTGAATGCAAGGCTCGACCACCACAAGCTCAACAAGCCCCCATCGAAACAGCCACACTAAAACATTCGATCAAAAAACCTCCCACTCCCGAGTCCAAAGAGCATTGTATCAGCTTGCAGGATGCAAAAGCACGATGAAAAGTCGAGTCTCCCTAAATGGTAATAGCCTGCCCCTCAAAATTAAAAGAGAGCATCAACTTCTGTCAATCTATTGTGGTGACACCAATCGTAGATGACCACTTCACCCCAAAAATCAAGTCATGCCCTGCATCCCAATAGGAAAGAAGTCAGCCATGATATCCAATCCTGGGAATGACAATCGCACGCTCTTACACACCCCAGACCATGGCAAACGAGCACCACTCCCAACAAATACACCATAATCCGATGTAGGAGAAACTAGTAATTGTAAAGTGCTTACCAACGCCGGTGAGATAAAATTGTGGGAGGCTCCTCCATAAATGAGAATTACGACATCCTGCCCGTGAATGCACTCTTTAACTTTAATGTTGTGAGGGTCCTGAACTCCATCAACTGCGTGGGCAGAGAACTCAATTGTTGTCAACTCCAGCTGGTCGGGTGACCCTTCCAAAGGGGAATCACCCGAGTCGTCACCTTGCTCATCTCCGACTAGCAGTACGTTCAACACTTTCTTCCCACATTGGTGTCCTACGAACCATTTTTCATTACAACGATAGCATAAGCCGAGCTTCCGGTGAGCCTGTGCTTCGGATTCAGTCAGGCGCTGGTGCTCAGGAGGGGAGACATTTGGTGTTGCCACAGTAGAAGAGCTTGGGCTTGACGAAGTGGACGAAGTTGGACTGGGCTTCCCTTGTGGGGCCCACAGGCATTATAGACTTGAACTAGGTTTGGTGGAAATCACGGCTTGGGCCTGCAATTGTATGGCTCACCCAGTGAGTGGGCGTAGATTCCCCCTTCGAACTTGACTCGGTGGGAGTGGGCTGGGCCTTGGATCCCCCGAGCCCAAGTGTCTCACCAGTTCTCAACTTCTTCTCCAGCCTCGACGTACGAGCCACCACCGTCTTCAGCGTCGTCAATGTATCCATCGTCATCTCCATGCGAAGACGATCGGTCAAGCCATTTATAAACACGGCGATCTTGTGTTGTTCCGACAACCATTCCTAATAGAGTAATAGCAACTTGTAGCACTCCCGATACTTGTTTATCGTCGACTCTTGCTTGATGGAGAAAAATTGTTGGCATAGCAGTAGGGGGCCGAACTCTGTGACGCAAAGACAGTTGGGTTTTGAGCTCTTTCCAACTCCCAAATGGTTGTTGTTGCTCTTCGTCCGCAACCAAATCTGAGCCGACCCCACGAGGCAGATCCTTGTCCGTCACAGCTTCGAGATCTCCGACATGTCATGAAGGGTGAAGTAATGTTCCGCTTGGTTTAGCCACACCAGGAGATCACTACCATTACACGTAAGAATCTTAATCTTCCTCACCTCTGGACCAGATCGGTAGGAACCTGAAGCACGATCCGGTGCCCTCCCCATCAGATTTGCCTTTCCCACACTCAGATCTGGTGGACCTAGGGGTTTTAAGGCACTAGACTACTCGATCTGGGGTGGTCGCGAGATCTCCTCTCATTGCTGTAGGAACAACTACTCCATGCGATGTGAGAGAGTCTGGATCTGAGAGTGAAGCGGCCCCTGGAACTCAGACTGCATGCCTTCAATCGTGCCTTCCAGCTCCTTAACCCTTCTAAGCTCTAAATCCACAGCTTCTATTCGAACATCAATCTTCGGCCCCATGACTCGTTTCTTGCTTTGATACCACTATTAAGACACTAGACAGATTAAGAAAGGAGAGGAAATGATAGCTTTATTAATGATCAAAGAAAGGGAAGTACGACATAGAGAGAAGGACCTAGAACCTAGAGTGGGAGGATTCCTCCACTCACCTAGACAGGTTATCTACCCCAAAAGAGAAAATACAACATAAGCCTCATAACGATAGTAGAGGCAATTAATACACCCACCCCTACCTTCTCTCTATGCTTACTGACACTACTCACTTCACACACCTCATGCTCTTGCTATTCTTACTCTACACCCCTAATCCTCTTGTGCCTACGTTGGTACACCTTATGCATTGGGTGTGGGCCTGAACTCCTAACAGAACACAAAGTTGTTTTGAATCGTCACAAGGATAACAACTGAAGAAGTTAACCTAATTAAACAAACATGAAAAATAAATAGAATAAATTGCACAAATGGCTTAAAGCAATTAACCTATGCTAAAAGGTGCATCCTGTCATGAAAGAACCATTTATAATCCTGATCATAATATTCAAACATACCCTAAAATTATCAACAAATGATATCCACAAAAACAAAGCTCGTAATAGAAAAAATGGTCAATGAACACATGTTGTAAGATGTAACGCCATGTTTGGACAAACTCTCCTACGACAAACAAATGCACTACTTATTGAACCTTTTTGAGGAATATCAATGAACAGACTAAAGATAGGAGGGAAAAGAACAGAAACCAGAAATAAAAATCAATAGCGAAAAAGAAGTTAGCCTACTTAACATTGAGACTATTATAGAAAGTATGAGTAATAGTTTAGAATAGGCTTACTTTTCGTCACTCGTGTTCAATGTGTTTGGACATACTGAGGGATATGTGTGTGGTTCAATATAAAATAGGAAGAGATTGTAAAGAATTCATTCTATTGTTCGTACAACAGTGCATTCAATCCTTTTTTTCTCTTTTTCGTATGACATTCAATCTCTTTTCTCATGTGCTTTAACTATATTCCTAAGTTGCTAAACTTATAATTTAGCAGCGGCTAGCAAATAATTAAGTCAACAGTTCATCAGTGTCAAGTACTAAATAAATTAAAATATCAACTATAAAGTTAAAGAAAGTAAATCCAGGAGCTAAATGTCTCGTATGAACAATTCCAATTGCAATAAATGGTAATAGCACTTGCAAGATGATCAAGTTCACAGCTCCTAGCAATCACCATTAAATTGAGAACAGATATGAGTTTAGAAATGTAGAGACTAGTTTTAGGCACAGGAAAATCTTGCCAACTGTTACAAGCATGGTTTAGGCCAAGGCTTGCATGAAGAGGCAAAGTTTTAGGATTCTTCTCGCATTCTTCTGTTTGAATTTAGGGCTATGGCATTTCTGAACTTAGAATCCAAATCAGCTGAAAGCATACAAAACTATGAACCGAATAGGGTAAAGCTGGGCTTGGCACTATTTTTATCAGGCATGGACAAATTTTTAATAGAGTTGAACTTGATCTAGTTCTTTTTCACACAAACTCCTACCACTAAGCACCAGGTCCACCACTAGAACGAGAAAAATTAAAATCAAACACTAACAAAATTTTCATTCAACCAAAAACTTTTGAGGACTTATCCATGGTGGTGCGAGTTTCAACATCAATTAATTCAAAATTTTGTATTTGCTTGGGCTAAAACAGAAATCCAAAAGAATTTCTCCAATACTTATGCCAGCTCAAAAAGCTAAAACAAAATGAAACAAAAAATGACAAGGAACATGCTAGCGTTAAACCTGGCAATAGTACAATGCTCCTCTCAGGTTGCCCAAATAAGGTGCGTCAAATAGCTTTGAGCTGCTAGACATTACGCTCACATTCAACAAGGCTCCAATTCCACAGAAGTTGTATCGACTCCATAATCCAAATAAGGTGCTTAAGAGTAGGCTCATCAACTTCCAAGTTCATACTTGATTACAGTCTTACATCAATATAGCTCCTCCAGAAGCCCCCATAACATGAGGTTGGATGAGGACATTTTTCCTCCAAGTCAATGTTTGATGCAAATCAATATTAGATTAGGATTCTTTACTTTCATAATTATCCAATATTAGTAGATAAGGTTGGTCTAGTTGAGCATACGTTTAATTAGTGTATCGGTTATTGTTAAAGAGTTCAATTAGTTTTTAATATTCATGCAGCTAGAATTTGTATTGAAATTAGGAGTCCATATGTCCAACAATCAATTTGGGTTGATTGGCAATGTGTTACATGTTCATGTGCATAGTTGGAGTAGTAGCATGAGTTAGTGTTAGTGAGAGTACAATTAGGAACTACATCATGGTAATTTTAGTTCTATTATGACTGTGATTGTCAAAGCTAATAAAAAGGCCATACGATGTTTTTTTAGGGGGTTGATTATTTGATGAATAAAAATTGGTTTTTGAGATATGGTACCTCTTTGTTTGCTTTGGTTTTCTTGAACTTTGTGTGTTTGATCACAAGTTAGAAACGTGTTTCTTCAATTCGGTATTCGAGGAATCAACGAATTGTAAAGAAAAATTATCCTTTTCTTTGTAGCAAGCAATTGGTAAATTCCTCGCCACATCAATGTTCCAACCCCATATTCCACAATATCCTAGACACCAACTCAATAAGACTGAATAAGGTCCTCCACCAGTACACTGACTTCTAATCAAATTGAGGATAGACAAATCTATTATTTACCGTATACATGACATAAATGTTCTTATTTCCAAATTAAACCGATCAAAGTTGTTTCTTAAATCAAATTATGCGTATTAACTCAACATAATTGGCAATTCATGTTCCATTCAACTAAATAGTATTAATGACTGAGATATCAAAGTTTTGATTTTCAACGAGGTAGGGGTAAACCGAAGCTAAATTGGGGACGCGTTAATTAGGAGGAATTTAAATGATTTGGAGAGCATTTCATCAATTGTACTAAATTGAGCGCAATGGAAGAGTTTGGTCCATGTAACCGACCCCAACTAATTTGGGATTGAGGCTATGTTGTTGTTGTTGTTGTCGTTGTCGTTGTATATCAAAGTCCGGATTTCACATAGTATATAACTTAAGCATCAATTTAAGGATTTGTAACTACAAATCCTACGTATTTAACCAATTTAATTATGTCAATTAATTAATTATTACAGAAATATGGGAGCAAGGCTGTAGAAGCAACAATGGATAAAGAGTTGTGTAGTTATATATTAATAATAATAAAAGATTCATTTCATTTGCAGTATCAAGAGCTTTTATCAGTTACCCTTAAAAAGAAAGACCGTGCAAATTTTAAAAATATATTGACATCTATTGATGGTAAACCTTATCTTTGCAACCCATATATCTCATCAGAAAGAAAGAAAAAAAAAAAAAGTGTGCCAGATGATCAAGGGTCCTGAACCATTCACGGTTGACGCACACGTGGTAGTATGTTCTCATAGCTACTTCCAAATTTAAGTTAATGACCTCAATTGTTAAAGTAGACTTTGTAGTTGTCATTATTTGCACAAGTCTGATAAGTTAAAAGAAGGACATAGTGTGATCAATTTAATCTCATAAGTATGATAGCAGAACTCTGTTGTAGTGTTGTACCCACAAGGCATCCTGTCTGTGGGCACGTACCGTATTCTTTTGCAGAGATAGAGATGAGCTTTCAAAGACAGTTGGATCAAAATTCAAATTTGTTTCCATTCTTGAAGAGCCAACATCCAGCAAGCATATTCTATGAATTTGTAAGGCTGGCAAAGAACCTTCCTTGTATGGAGAAGATTACCAATCAACGAGGATTTTTCAGCGTGTTGATTGAAAATGCAATATGAAAAGTATCTAAAATCTTGTATTGTGTTTTCTTTATAAATTGTGTAATCAAGAATCGCACATCGTCCCTTCTTTGGAGATCGAAAGCCGATCTTGAGGTAGACGAACACTAGTTGGATCTTTATCGTTTTTTTACAAACCTGTCAAGGGAACTTCACTAATAAGCCAAGGGGATCTCGAGTACCAAGGGGATCTAGGGTAATAGTGTAGGATCATTGTAAGGGAAGTGAGGAGCGTGTCAAAGCTTGGGTGAGGAATCACTAACTAGATGAGGGATCACTAGTTAGGAACTTAGCGTAATTTTTGTAACTCATTTTCTTAGTGGATCTTACACCTGGGCATGGCCCCGCAGATATAGGATAGGAGGTCAGAACTGCGTAAACAAGATCTCGTGTTGTGGTTTGTTTTGTGTACATTTATTTCCAGTATTGCATTACTTGTTGAGCCATCGATTTTATGTTCAATGTCGAAAAGGAGAAATCCGATAGAAGAGTCAAAGGCCACAGTTCCCTCATCACTAAATAACATTTTTGACACAAACCTAAGAAGCTAAGTATCCTCGAGAGCACATAATGAATGGCCATCCAAACAAAGAAGACATTTGTCTGGAAAAAAAAAAAGTAACTAAACCACAGTATACAGTTTGGTGACATTTGCAAACAACAAACAAAGAAGAACCAATACAGGGACACTAATATCGAAAAGAAAGAAGAGAAACATTTAGCCAGTTAGAGATGTAACATGCTGTCCCACATAGAGAGATATGCCATGCTAAATTTAACCCCTACTTCAACAGCTACTCTCTCAACGGAACTTCATTAAGCAAGTAAAACAGACAAGTAAAAATGAAGCATGTAAGCAGTGAGCCTGCTTTATTACCATTCTGACTTGGCTTCTTTTCCATCGAGAGGTAACCGGTGGCCAAGCAACCGTCGCACAGCAAGAGCTTCTAATGTACTTTCATCTGACAATCTCAAGCATCTGGATCGGATATCTCCAACAGCTGGACCACCTGTACATATCCACAATTAATTATCAATTCATCTCGAGGATAGAATCATCAATTTTTTTAATTCTTTTTCTCAGCCATTTCACGTGCTATAATTGGTTGTTAAGCTCACCATTACGTCACAAAGTGCTCTACATGATTCAACACTAACATGGGACAAAGTATCTCCAATATTTCAGATTAAAAGATCTTGCCACTTAACGAAAATCATATAACGTAGCATTTTAGTTTCTTCGTCTAGAAAACAGAAAACTGATATGCATAACAGAAACAAACCAGAGGAGAAATGTGTATGTGCATGGGTGTGTGTGTGTGTGTGTGCGTGTGTGTGTGTGTGTGTGTGTGTGTGTGTGTGTGCGCGCGCGCGTGTAAGTGCACTATATACCCGAGTTTATAATACATGAATATGCATGTCTGAGAGTTAACCAACCAAGTACGCGAACAATTTCAGCGGTACTTCCTCCATCATCAGAAACAGGAAGAACATGTGCAACACGAGTTGTTAATTTTTTCAGCTCCTCCACAACACCATTAAATGCAGTTCCACCTGCAGTAACATGGAGAAGCTATTAAAGCAGAATTTGTACCCAAAAAAAAAAAGCAGACTAATAAAATTAAAATAGCAAACATTGGTCTCAAAGCAAATTATACAGAAGAAAACCAATGGAAGCCAAGAATTTATTTTCCAACAAATAAAGCATTTATAGGTGTAATAAGAGACTACAATTACAAAAGCTTTAAACAGTGACTTTCCATTTCATTAATCTCACTTGGAAAACATCCCTTATCTAGTAGGTCTCCATCATCCAAAAAGTTTTAGTGATTTTGAGCCGTTCCATTATATTTATGGCTGTTGAGAATTTATCACAAAGATCTATCGTTATATTCCTCTCAAATGTGCCATAATTTTCTGAAACCGAGCATTTCACACATTCTTGAAAATCCTCCAAGCCTTAGCAAGTGAAGATGCAAAATGCTCGTGATAAAAAAAAGTTGCAAGAAAAGATTGAATTTGTATTTCCTTCCATATTTCTTCGGCTAGTGCAGCGTAAGGGTAGAGTACCATCAAGAGTTTATGGACACAATGAAAAGTTCGAGTGCAAGAACATCTCATTGATACATAATATCAATGTCCAGGTGGTGCCTTCTCCACCCAGTCCCTTGGAAGAAGAAACGGTGAAATTAAAAAAGGGTCCAGCTAAAAAGAAACATCCTTTAAAGCAAGCATTCTGGATACTGTTTAATGGAGAGGAGCGCAGCGGCTCATGTGACTTTATAACATAAAAAACTATAACTGCAGCTCAAGTTTTGTACCACCGAGAATAATGTAGAAAACTTGGCCATTTATATAACACAATAGTGATTTAAAACTCAAGCTTGAGAGAAAGCAACAACGGTTAAATTCATTTTTTCAGTTTTAACAATGCATAGATATGCGACTAAATAAAATGAAGAGATTAGCATATTTATAAATAATCTTCTTTTCCTTTACATTTCGAAAATGCACTTCTGCTGCTTCAGCAATTCAATTAAGTCACTTTCTTTTTTTATTTCGGGAAATCAGAATAAGAAATCTTATATTCACTTTCATGCGTCTTTGTGTTGGTTATAACAACTAAAAAAGCACTATGCCACTAATACACCATGACAAGGCCACTTGCTCTAGGCGATTTCGCTTTCATATTTTCAACTCCATCTGTTGTAGGTTCTCTTTTTCCAATCTAAAGATCTGACTGTTTCCAGTAAAAGCCAAATCTTTCCTTGCATCAAGCTGACCTCTAGTGGAGCACTTTTAGGAAGGATTTTAATGCATGCAAATGTCTCTTTTTCTTCACCACAACACATTGAACTAATCGCCTGCATGCAAATCAAGCCCATGCAAACACCACTCCCCTAGTTATTCCCCAGCCCCCAAAAGCTCCTCATAAAATGAAAACTTCTAAAGCAGCACTCCCATATTGAACAAGAAAAGCCTCACAGTTAGGAAATAAACAAATACCAGCACAACAAAACCGAGCAAAAATCAAAAATCTCTAGTCACAGTGTTTTGTTTCTTGTTTTAAAATTTAAGGCTAGAGAACATTTTTGGCTTTTCTACCTTTTTTTTTTCTGTAATGATCTTACATAATGCATACTGTTGTTCAGATTGCTTTGAAGAAGACACCTATTTCCCTAACTGTTAGAAAATAAATTTACAATTTTTTCATTTCTTCTCCATTTGCTCGGTATCAAATTATTACTTCGATTTGTGCCAACGTTTCTAATAGAAACGAAATAAGATTTTTACATGAACATCGAAAGGGTGACACTTAACAAACAATTAATCATAGCATCCAATCCAAAATCGTTTTTCTGATAATTGAGCATTGCGAATTCATTTAACATTCACTCCTCCATCCCGGGCCGCAAAATCTTCGCACCGCTCTTAATTAAGCAAATATCAAAGACACCCATAACCAACAGCTGGTTGACGCGACCGGAAGCGGGTCATTGTCCCTTAATCAGTGACTAGGGTTTGAGTCCAGGGAATGGAAACACCAACGTTGGGAGCTCCCCCATCCATATGGTGCACAACTCGAGGCGAACCCGGAGTAGTCATAGAATCATAGTGGGTGGTTAAGACCCAAAAATGCCCACATTGCCAAATTTCCAAAACCCCACAATCCCCAATTTTAAATCCTCTCACTGCTTCGAAAATTGATACAAAACCAGCCCACAATGCCAAAAACCCCACAATCATATCAATCACTAATCAAACAAACACCCACAAATACAGTTGAGAAGAAGAGCATTACTCTTGAAATAAAAATAATAATAATAATAATAATAATAATAATAATAATAATAATAATAATAATAATAATAATAATAATAATAATAATAATAATAATAAGAAGAAGAGATGGAATCGGAGAGCAAACCAGAGAAAACAAGCATCGAAGGGTGGTGGTTGTTAGCGGAAGAAGAGGCGACCGAGCGTGAGGAATTCTGGGTAGCCATCGACCAGTCGCTTCTGGGACTGCACCACCAAGTCCTGAGGACGCTGCGGCGCTTCAAACAAGTTGGGGGAGGCAAGAAGGCTAGCGGGTAGGCCTTACTACATTGCGCGATGAGACCGAACTTGGAGTCTGCCATGGCGCACGCACGCACCCGAATCGAACCACCACCATAACTGGGGTTTGTTAGTGTTAAAAGCGAGAGCTGGAGATGTTGATTCAATAATGCAGGTTCCGCTCCAAGAAACGTGGACCAATGTTGGGGTTTGGATTGTGATGGGATTTGATATGGATTTCGTCCTCTTTTGATAATTCAGTTGTGTGAATTATTGTTGTTGGATCGAGGTTTGGATTTTGTAAGCATAGATGCTATCAGCCTGTCACTAGTGAGTTGAGTTTTTTTTTTTTTTTTTTTTCAATCAAAATTGTGGCGTCTAAATTACTCCTAACCATTTCACATGAAATTACGAAAAATCAAACATCAAAAGTAAAAATTAAAAATCAAGAGATTAGAACTTGAGACCTTTTTAAGGCTCAAGTGAAAAATTAGTAGGTAACTATGGCAGCCTCAAATTCTAAGGCAAATCGAGCACCGCCATGTCGCTAAACGCGTCACCAGGTCATGCCACTTCACTTACATGCATGTCCATAATGGCCCGCTTCATCTACTTAACCTTCTCTTATAGTCTTAAATAATCCAATTATTCAAGTGTTTATGATAATTCGCACTTGATTATTTCAGTTAGGTTATTCCAAACTCACTTAGTCGCTTGATATGGTATTTCGTCCTTATCCTCGGCTTATAGACCAAGTATTAGTGTTTTACAGCATATATCTGTGAGTTATTATCATATAAATTGTAATTTTAGCGGAAGTCTTTCAATTCTCATGTAATAAGTAAATATAAGTAAATTGTATTATTTAACAAACCTTAAATAGTAGAAAACCCGGCAAAAGGACATCACGTATATCGAAGTCAACAAAAGAATACAATATCAAGTCAATATACATGTATTAGGTACAAACCCAAAATGTCTCAAAAGCAGTAATATAATATATATATCTTACATATAAAGCACCAATCACAAATTTTTGAGTTGTAAGCAAAATTACGTTTTTGCCCATACTTATGTTGCGTTTCCTGATCTTTCATTTTTTTATCTCCAAATCAAGCTACAACTCCTCTTCTCATCAATCCATTCCCTGATCTTTCCTTTTTTATCTCCAGATCAAGTTCGAACTCCTCAATGCCATACACTAGCTCAATCACTCCAATACAATACATGTTTTTAATCTCATCAATTCGATACACGTTTTTTCGTTCCTATTCTAGATTCAACTGTTCTTCGATTGATCACTCCTCGCTCGTGTTCCAGACTCAATTGTTCTTGTTGGGTTTTGGGGTTCATATGCAGCGGAGATTACACAATAATTTTGATAAAAACCCTAACAAGGCCTGAATCTAATTCAATTAAAAACGTTTAAACCAAGAAAACTTAATCATACCTCGGTCGCAAAAATACTTTTATGAAGGTTGATCGATCTCTAAGGCGCTGCCAACGATGAACGCCCTCTACCAGCAGTCCACACACGAACGGCGGCCGAGATTCGAAGTGCTAGCTTCGAGAGAATACCAAACTTTTGTTTTTCTCTCCAAAACGATCCAAAGCGTACCAGAAAACCCTAACTCGTTTCTAAACGAAAATAGAGTTTCAGCCCTTAATCTTTCGTACGTATGTTCTAACTTAAAGCGTCTATTTATACAACCCTTGTATATAGACGGTTAAGTAAATTACACATATACCCCTACTTAAAGAAGTATAAGTGTAATACACCACAAGGACGTTTCAGTCATGAATTTTATCATATAAAATTTATTTTTCCGAACCATCTTAAAATCTCGCAAAATCATTCTTAGCGTGCGACCCAATAGGCTCATACAACGTTAGCAGTGTACCAAAACACATTTCGGTATACAAGTCATAAGCAGCCTCTAACAAGACATTATGACTACCCAAGTTGTACGAATATTAAATCAATGCAACCTAATCAATAGTGTATACAACATCCTTATGTCACACGATATCTTTTTGATCAAACATAAGGCATGGAATTGTCATCCGACATGTTCAATCGTACTAGTCTCGATCTCTAGGTAGACTGAAAACATCCAAGTGACATTGATCAATATCAATTCACTTAGACTGTGCCTTTTAATAGTCTAATACATCGAGGGATCCACTAGATATCTCTATTTATATGAGAGGGACAAATTGTATCTCGATTACGCAACTTCATCACATTGCTCACACAATAACCAATCACAACCTTTATAATCGTCCCGTTAAAGACAACGTTTGATTGTGTCAAATCACTATGTTTCTAATGTTGAAGTCTCCGGTAATCTCAAGTCAGAGGACCGAAAAATATACCTATCATGAGAAACAATTATGACTTAATCCATGTGATGTTCTCATAGCAGGTCATTCCAGTATTTTGTTCCCTAACAAGTACTTGTGATCTTGATTCATATCCCTATACATATAATCATCATATGATTATCAATCAATACCTACACTAGTCTTAACTCATTATAGTTCTCAGTATAATGATCGACTAGAGACATTTAGGATATTTCTACAAATACCCATGGATCTTATTATAATGTAAACATGTAAATTAATTATAATAAACAACAAATGAAATCCTCTATTTTATTAACTAAAAGTATTCATAAAGACAGTTAATGGATTGACCTATGACACATGCCCCAACAGTTCTTCGATCGATCACTCGCTCACATTCCAGAGAAGGATAAATCTTTGGAGAAGGTGAGTGAAATTCAATTGTTTGAATTATATTTATTCATCGATGGTGTGTGTTCTTTCTTTCTATGTGTGTTTCGATTTCGATGTTCAATTTGATTCATGGTTTTTGAAAGAACCATTGATCCAATGTTCAATTTGATTCATGGTTTCTATGTGTTTGATTGATTTTGGGAAGTGTGGTCTTAAGGTTTTGATTTCCAAGACTGAATTGAGGTTTAAGATCTTGAACACTAGTTGTTTGTTGAAATGCTTACAAGACATATTCTAGCATGTCAGTCAGCTGCTATGCTTCAATTCCCAAGTTTTTCAAAATCTTATAACCGAACTTCAAGAAACAACAAATTTCAAGCAAAAAACTTCAATTCTTCAAAAGTGTTAAGCATGGCAATGCAAGCTATTTGTTATGAAAAATCGAAAAAAAAATACAATTTTAATGAAGCTATTTGCAATATGATCATACCCTCCAAGCATAGATGCTCAAAGATTTGCAAAAACCCAATCATAAAGTAAACAATGACCATCATCTTCGTTAACTCGAGAAGATATGCGAAATTGAGAGAAATCAGACTATAGAAAGGGCAAAACATTTAGCATAAATAATCTTCTATTGAAAAGGTTCACCTCTAGAAAGCTGAACTCCAAGACACACAAATCTAGCACATCGCTTGAACTTCAATCAAGACACTTAAAAGAGTGTGGCTACTACCAAGGTGTTCTGCACACTACTGGTAGGTACATGATATACACTGGTACTGTCACGGTCTAATAATTAATACATGTTTAATTCGTTAATCAGGACAAAATGACCCGTGACGTGGGACCCGCAGTGCGATACGTGTCACAATCAAGGCACGGTGGCCGAGGTAAATATTATATTTGTTGTGTTGGTTGCCTAGTGGAGTATATATGTGTAGACTACTAAGTCATTTATAGGTATGCATATACCGAGACGAGCGGGGACGCGTCTCGAGTCGCGTGCCAACGTGGGCCCGAGGCAGCAGCTCGTGAGGTAAGTGTAATTAGTTCAATTTATTGCATAAAATGAAAAAAGAGGATATAAGCTAGTGGTGGCAAAATGTCAACGTCAAACTTTATATATATATATTGGTCTCTCCATAAGAAAAAAAAAAAGCAAGAAAAACAACAATAGAGAGGAAGAAAAAACAAAACGCAGAGACTGAGAGAAAGGAAAGCCCGAGAAGAGGAAGAAAGAGGAAAGGAGAAAGAAAGATCGAGAGAGCGATCGACCAAGCTCAAAGCAAGGTGAGTTGTTGATTTCGGTTGTTGTTGTGTTGTTGGCTGTTGTTGTCGGTTATTGGTGTCGTGGCCATGGAGGATCGACCTTCATGGCTAACCGAGAGAGGAACGGGCGAGATGGCAAGGGGATCTCCCTTGCCATCAAAACCCATTGGGGTTGGGGTTAGGAGCCAACCCCAACGCCTCACAAAGAAAAAAAAAAACAGAGCGCTGCTCTGTCTTCGCGAGGAAGAAGAAGGTAGGAGTCGGGTCGGGTCGGACTGACCCTGACCCGATGGAGACCGGGTCGGGTAGACCCGGATCCGGTTGGACGGGGTCGGGTTTGACCCCGACCCACCTTTATATATATATATTATATATTATTTAATTAATTAAACAGTTTTAATATATAAATAAATTTCAGAAAATAGAAAAAAATTATGGAAAAATTCAGAAAAATTCCAAAAAATAGGAAAAAATATATTTGTGACCCAAATTAATAAAACTTTCATATTTCTATAAAAAGTGAAAAATTCGGGAGTCGATCGAGGTGTTCTACCGTGGTTTTACCTCGAAAAACGTAAAATCGGTAAATTGGTCTCGAACTCAATTTCGACCATTCGACCAACTTATAAATTGTGAATAAGTAATAATGACACTAAATTGATAAATTCTCAAATGTTGGGACAGTAGAGGAGCTATTACGGGGTTTGGGTGCGTACATCGACGCCACGGAAGCCGGATAACTTAGGAATTGCTTTGTGTATGTAAAGTAAACTGATTTGAGACATTTATTTACATTTCGTTCCATTTATTTATTTCTTCTCAGTTATTCGAACTGAATTGCCTTTGAAATCCGTATGCTATGACTTGTTCAGTTGCTCATTTTATGATATTCATAGCATGCTCTTTATGTATATCATTGATTCCAATTCCTATACTATGTCATGTTGATTGTTGTGTGTGGAAGTCAATGATATGGCATGCTATTAAGTTAGTTTGTTTATTTTGACTCTTATCTTTTGTGCATTAGTATGCAGTTACATTTCTTGGATTCCATTACCGAGTCATTCTTGAAAGTGAAAGTGGTTTTTTTCAGCATAGTTGCTATTTAATGAAATGATACAGAGCAGAGCTCAAACTTGTAGTGGACAGGCTAATGTGATGAAGACCACGACCGACCGACCTTAATCCATTACTACTTAGCCTTGAGTCAGTTTCATATTTGGTTAACTCAAGTATCTCTTTGCATGATGTTTTTTTCAGCATAGTTGCTATTTAAATTATGCAATTAGATACTTGTTGGCTATTTGGGAATGTGGATCGATGTCTCTCAGTATTACTTAAATAATTTCATGTACTCGCCGTCTAGTTTGAGACGGTGGGTGCAGATCAACCGAGTAGCAGACTAGGCATAGAGAAAATTGGTGACTACCTCTAAGCCGGTGGAGGACTGCTACGACATACTTTTGTACGTTTTGTATGCTTTTGTATAACATTTTTTATGTACATGCTTTTAATTTTGGGTTGAGTGATAGGAACACCTGACTATAAGCACACGTTATATATATCACCATTTTTGTTTATATATGCATGCGATCACTATCTCTTGGTTTTTTCATAATAAGTTAGGCCTTAATTAGGATCTAATGTCCTCTAGTAACTTAATAAGGATTCCGCTGAATAACTTGTTAGATAAAAAAAATTAAGTAACTCTGATTTATAGACAACCATAGGTTAGTCACTAGAACAATTAAGTTAACTATAGGTGGTATCATAAATGGTAGGTGTTTAAATAAGGCTGACTAGTTCCTGGTTAGGTCCTATAGGGGAGGTTAGGGCTTAATTAAGGATTAGGCCAGACGGTGCCCTTATTTGGAGTTGGGGCCGTCTCAGGTGGTATCAGAGCCAAGGTTTATAAAGTTTGGCTTACTTATATGGTTTTAGGCTATATGATACCAACATAGTTGGTATCAACGCCATGATTTTGAGAAAACATGGCTTTAAGATTCTAGAATATTGAGTTTCTACAATACGATACCACAACTACAATATGTAGTGAACGGCATACCTTGTTCAGTCAGAAACAACTAAAAGATTTAAAAAAACTGTAGAAGTTAGAAAACCTTAGTTAGATGTGGTAAACCAAATGATCCTCGTCTAGAAACTATTAGTTGGGAAGTAAGTGAAAGTGAGTTGAGGATTTGATATATCTCTATACATGTTAGTTTTGTTATGTATATATATGCGTTATCCACGTAGTAGCTGATTCGCGTTCGTTCTCCATTTGTAGTCGGAGATGGCGGAATCACGCGATAGCGGTGATGCCGGTGCGAGTGGCAGCCAGCCTTCGATATTATCAGCGGAGCATTTCCAGAGGCTTTCACATCGAGTAGCTGCTCAGGGTCAGCAGTTGGCGGATTTCATTGCACTGATGACTTCCCGCTTTGCCCCACCAGCACCTCCAGCTCAGACAGCAGGTCTTATGACGACTACAGTACTGACCGTAGTGCCGGTTGTACCTGCAACACCGATGCCAGCAGCTCCAGTAGTAAAGACTGTGTCTACATCATCGTCCACACCCCCATTAGCTGGTTCGACAGCGGTAGTTCGGCCGGTGAAAGATTTCATTAGACTGAAACCGGTACACTTCGACGGTCAAAGAGATTTTGAGAAGATCGAGAAGTGGGTCTTGTCGCGGGAGAAGTTACATAGAGTCTTGCAGATTGATGATAGACTCAGAGCGGTGATCTCGTTGTACACCTTACAGCGAGATGCCGATGTGTGGTAGCGTGCGACGATCGCTACCGAGAGATTTGATTCTTTGGATGCCTTCAAGACTAAGTTCTATCAACGGTACTTCCCATCTGCGGTGATGAAGCGGTTAAGGAAGGAGCTCATGAACTTGAGAGAGGGAGCCGACAAGATTGCGATGAGATACCAAGACAGATACAACTATTTGAGGCAGTTGCAGGAGATCTTGTGAAGGAGGATGCCGATGATGTGTATCATTTTGGAGACGGATTGAGGCCAGATATTAGTTTTTACAGCTAGTTCAGGTGCTAGGACATCGGGAGAGATATTCGAGCGTGCACTTGCTCATGAGACTTATTATATGAGCCAAGTGGCTGACGGGACACCCTTAGTACTCGCGATGACACCTGATCAGATGGCAGAGTATGAGCAAAGGAGACAAAAGAGCAAAGGACCGAGGAGATGAGATAGAGGTGTTTAGGGGGAATTGTGCCTTATGTAACATCTCCTACACCTTTGCAGACTATTGTGGGTATACCTCTTGTACCACCACCAGTCAGACCTGCACTTCCAGCTTCTGCTACATCGGCTTTACCAGCTTTATCAGCTTTACCAGCACCACCAGCCCCACGTCAGCAGCATGGTGGTAGAGGCAGAGGTAGAGGTAGAGGACGAGGACGAGACAGATCTAGACCAGAGCATATACAAGCATATGCACAGGCCCAGGATCAGGAGCAAGGTCAACCGAGAGTAGCCACTTGTTATCGATGTGGTCAAGTGGAACATATCAGTCGAGAGTCTCCACAGCCAGCGATAGTGATTCCATCACAGCATCGAGAGGTCGTCCATATGATTGCACAGCGTGACGCAGACGCTACACGGAAACTCATTGAGGGTATGGTTTCCATTTGTGGTCATCAACTTATGTTTTATTTGATTCGGGTTCGACAATGTCTTTCATTTCTAGTCACATGGTCGGCATGTTAAAGTTGAAATCGATTAGTGTTGAAGTCCATTTGATTTTGAGTACTGCAGCTAGAGATAGAGTATACCCTAATTCCCTGGTGGAGACATGTCTAGTAGTGATCGACAGGGTCGAGTTACTTGCAGATTTCAGAGTGCTTGAATTTATGGAATTCGATGCATTGCTAAGGATGGATTGGCTAGCATCATATCATGCTCATATCGACTATTTTGCCAAAATAGTGATATTTGAGATTCAGGGCGTCCTGTGTTCATATATAACGGTAGTATACCGAGAACCAAGAGCACTCGAGGCTTGCGACTAGTGGGGAGATGGAGACTTCGATATCGGTATATACCGTTGCAAAGAGTCATGAACCAAAACTTGCAAAGATTCCGGTTGTGTGCTAGTTTCCGAACTTGTTTCCTGAAGACTTACCTGGATTACCACCACCGAGGGAGATTGATTTCATTATTGAGTTGGTGCCAGGGACGAAACCGATATCCATACCACCATACCGTATGGCTCCACGGGAATTGGAAGAATTAAGGAAATAGTTGCAAGAATTGAGCGAGAAGGGATTCATCACACCTTCGATATCACCACGAGGAGCACCGGTCCTGTTTGTGAAGAAGAAGGACGGTACCTTGAAACTGTGTATTGATTACAGATAATTGAATAAGGTCACAGTCAAGAACAAGTATCCATTACCGCGTATTGACGACTTATTCGATCAGCTGAGAGGAGCGCAGTTTTTCTCCAAGATAGATCTACGATCAGGATATCATCAGTTGAGGATAAGGGAGGATGATAGATATATAACAACATTTTGTACGAGGTATGAACGCTATCAGTTCACGGTCATGCCGTTTGGTTTGACTAATGATCCTGCCATGTTTATAGATTTGATGCATCGAGTAATGAGACCATATCTTGATCGCTTTGTGATCATATTTATTGATGATATATTGGTGTATTCAAAGACTCGAGAAGATCACAAGCAACATCTTAGGGAGACGTTGCTGACTTTTAGGGAGCACATATTATATGCCAAATTCAGTAAGTGTGAATCTTGGTTGTCTGAGGTCAGATTCTCGGGTCATGTAGTTGGAGCAGCAGGTATTACTGTAAATCCAACAAAGATTAAGTCGATTTTGGATTGGCCAGCGCCGACGTCAGTAGTTGAGATTCGAAGTTTTCTAGGGTTAGCGGGCTATTACCGAAGGTTCGTGAAGGACTTTTCTAAGATCGCTTCACCAACGACCAAATTGACCCAGAAAGACGTAAAGTTTCAGTGGTCAAAGGAATGCGATGAGTCATTTGCTCAACTAAAGAACTTGTTAACTACTGCACCAGTGTTGATATTGCCAGAGGCTGGAAAGGGTTTCATGGTGTACACAGATGCTTCTCGTATGGGTTAAGGTTATGTATTGATGCAAGAGAAGGGTACGGTGGCCTACGCATCAAGAAAACTGTAGATATATGAGAAGAACTACCCAACTCATGACTTAGAGTTGGTGGCGGTAGTGTTTGCTCTAAAGATATGGAGACATTATTTGTATGGAGAGAAGTTCACACTCTATACTAACCATAAGAGTTTGAAATATCTCTTCACACAGAGAGAGCTGAACATGAGACAACGCAGATGGTTAGAATTTTTGAAAGACTATGACTTTTCTCTGGAATATCATCCAGGAAAAGCAAATGTCGTTGCTGATGCGCTGAGTAGGATTCCGACTGGAGATGTTGAGACTGTTCGATGTCAAATGATGCATAAGTATGGTTTACTCGAGGCGGCGGCGAGGCTGAGTCGGTCGATATTGCTAATGACACTGAGGTATTGATTTGTGCTCAGGTGAGACTTCAGGCAGTGTCGACTTAGAGAGTGTCAGAGGATCAAAAAACTGACATTCTATATTCGAGATTCAGTGAGTTAGCCCAGAGTTTCGAGTGTACTGATTGGACTGAAATAGTAGATCAGTGTCTCAGATTTCAAGGAAGATTGAGGATATCGGCAGTGGTAGAGCAGAGAGATAAGATTCTTCAGGATTCACATCATTCCCGGTTCACTGTTCATACAGGAAGGACCAAAATGTATCATGATATGAAAAGAGATTTTTGGTGGTCTGGGATGAAAGCGGACATATCAGAGTATATTAGGAACTGTGGGATCTGCCAGCAGGTGAAGGCAGAGTATAGGAGACCTGGAGGATTACTACAGCCGCTTCCCATTCCACGATGGAAGTGGGAAGACGTAGCCATATATCTCGTTCGAGGACTGCCGAGGACTGTTCATTGACATGATTCCATCTGGGTGATTGTGGACATATTGACGAAATCTGCCCATTTCATACCAGCTGCAACTCATTACACATTTGACCAGTTGAGTGTATTGTTCGAGAGAGAGATTATCAGGCTATATGGAGTACATTTGACTACTACGTCAGACAGAGATGCTATGTATACGTCCAGAATGTGGCAGAGTATGCATGAGTAATATGGTACACGCTTACAGTTTAGCACAGCCTTTCATCCTCAGACTAATGATCAGACTGAGAGGTTGATAAAAACTTTCGAAAATATGCTCAGGGCGTATGTACTTGAGTTTGGTGGATCGTGGGAAACGTATTTACCGTTGTGTGAATTTGCATAGAACAACAGATATCAGACGAGCATTGAAATGACGCCATTTGAGGCGTTATATGGCTGACCATGTCGCTCACCATCTTGTTGGGCTGAGCCAGAAGATCAAAATTTGTTAGGGCCTGAAATTGTTGTCGATCACACAGAAAAGTTAAGACACATTCACCAAAAGCTAAAGGGAGCCCAAGAGAGGCAAAAAAAGTATGTAGACATGTATCGCAGCGATCTTACATACAAAGAGGGAGCTTTAGTGTATCTAAAGGTTTTTCCTCTTAAGGGTCATCATCGATTTGGTTTGAAAGGCAAATTAGCACCGAGATTCATCGGGCCTTTCAAAATCAAGAAACGGGTTGGGAAGGTTGCTTATGAGTTAGAGTTACCTCCACCGATGTCAAGAATTCATCCAGTGTTTCATATATCGATGCTTCGACTAGCTAAGTCAAAGGCAGGCGAGAGACCGACAATGGATTTGAGTCAGATTGATTCGAGTGAGGATATCTCATATGAAGAGTAACCGGTTCAGATTCTCGACAGAAGGGTACAACAGTTAAGAAACAAGTCTATCCCGAAAGTGTTAGTCAAGTGGCAGTTTCATGGAGATTCCGAACTCACTTGGGAATGGGAAGACTATATGCGCGACAAATTTTCGTACCTCTTCGAGTAAGGTGTATTTTACTATTCGTTTAGTTTAAGTTCGAGGACGAACTTCCTATTAGTTGGGAAGTATTGTCACGGTCCAATAATTAATACACGTTTAATTCATTAATCAGGACAAAATGACTGTGACGTGGGACCCGCATTGCGATACATGTCACTACCGAGGCATGGTGGCCGAGCTAAAATGTTATATTTGTTTTGTTGGTTGCCTAGTGGAGTGTATATGTGTAGACTACTAAGTCATTTACGGGTATGCAGATACCGAGATGAGCGGGGATGCGCCTCAAGTCGCGTGCCGACGTGGGCCCGAGGCAGAAACTCGTGGGGTAAGTGTAATTAGTTCAATTTATTGCATGAAATGAAAAAAAAGGATATAAGCTAGTGGTGGCAAAATGTCAACGTCAAACTTTATATATATATATATATATATTGGTCTCTCCAAATGAAAAAAGAAGAAGAGAAAAACATCAATAGAGAGGAAGAAAAAATAAAACGCAGAGACTGAGAAAGAGAGGAAAGCCCGAGAAGAGGAAGAAGGAGGAAAGGTGAAAGAAAGATCGAGAGAAAGATCGACCAAGCTCGAAGCAAGGTGAGTTGTTGATTTTGGTTATTGTTGTGTTGTTGGTTGTCGTTGTCGGTTGTAGGTGTCGTGGCCATGGATGATTGACCTCCACGGTTGATCGAGAGAGGAACGGGAGAGATGGCAAGGGGATCTCCCTTACCATCAAAAATCGTTGGGGTTGGGGTTGGGGTTGGGAGCCAACCCCAACAACGCCTCACAAAGAAAAAAAAAATACAGAGTGCTGCTCTATCTTCACGAGGAAGAAAAAGGTAGGAGTCGGGTCAGGTCGACCCGAACCATATGGGTCGGGTCGGACCAACCCTGACCCGATGGAGACCTGGTCAGACCGACCCGGGTCTGGCAGGACCCGGTCGGGTTTGACCCGGACCCACCTTTATATATATTATAAATATATATTATTATTTAATTAATTAAACAATTTTAATATATAATAAGTATCGGAAAATAGAAGAAAATTATGTAAAAATTCAGGAAAATTTTAGAAAAATAGAAAAAATATATTTGTGACCCAAATCAATAAAACTTTCATATTTCTATAAAGAGTGAAAAATTCGAGAGTCGATCGAGCCGTTCTACCGGGGTTTTACCTCGAAAAACTCAAAATCGGTAAATTGGTCTCGAACTCAATTTCGACCGATTTCGACCAACTTATAAATTATGAATAAGTAATAATGACACTAAATTGATAAATTCTCAAATGTTTGGATAGTAGAGGAGCTATTACGGGGTTTGGGTGCGTACATCGACGCCACGGAAGTTGGATAGCTTAGGAATTGCTATGTGTATGTAAGTAAACTGATTTGAGACATTTATTTACATTTTGTTCCATTTATTTATTTCTTCTCAATTATTCGAACTGAATTGCCTTTGAAATCCGTATGCTATGACTTGCTAAGTTGCTCATTTTATGATATTCATAGCATACTCTTTATGTATATCATTGATTCCAATTCCTATACTATGTCATGTTGATTGTTGTGTGTGGAAGTCAATGATATGGCATGCTATTAAGTTAGTTTGTTTATTTTGACTCTTATCTTTTGTGCATTAGTATGCAGTTACATTTCTTGGATTCCATTACCGAGTCATTCTTGAAAGTGAAAGTGGTTTTTTTCAGCATAGTTGCTATTTAATGAAATGATACAGAGCAGAGCTCAAACTTGTAGTGGACAGGCTAATGTGATGAAGACCACGACCGACCGACCTTAATCCATTACTACTTAGCCTTGAGTCAGTTTCATATTTGGTTAACTCAAGTATCTCTTTGCATGATGTTTTTTTCAGCATAGTTGCTATTTAAATTATGCCATTTGATACTTGTTGGCTATTTGGGAATGTGGATCGATGTCTCTCAGTATTACTTAAATAATTTCATGTACTCACCGTCTAGTTTGAGACGGTGGGTGCAGATCAACCGAGTAGCAGACTAGGCATAGAGAAAATTTGTGACTACCTCTAAGCCGGTGGAGGACTGCTACGACATACTTTTGTACGTTTTGTATGCTTTTGTATAACATTTTTTATGTACATGCTTTTAATTTTGGGTTGAGTGATAGGAACACCTAACTATAAGCACATGTTATATATATCACCATTTTTGTTTATATATGCATGCGATCACTATCTCTTGGTTTTTTCACAATAAGTTAGGCCTTAGGATCTAATGTCCACTAGTAACTTAATAAAGATTCCGCTGAATAACTTGTTAGATAAAAAAAAATTAAATAACTCTGATTTATAGACAACCATAGGTTAGTCACTAGAACAATTAAGTTAACTATAGGTGGTATCATAAATGGTAGGTGTTTAAATAAGGCTGACTAGTTCCTTGTTAGGTCCTATAGGGGAGATTAGGGCTTAATTAGGGATTAGGCCGGGCGGTGCCATTATTTGGAGTTGGGTTCTCACAGGTACAACGTTCAAGTACGCATTCGACTACAAGCCAACTGATATATATTGGTATGCCAGAATATATGGCATAGGTTTTCGACTTTCACATGTTTACACAATTACAAGTTTCTAAGATTTCCCTTTTAGGGATCTTAGTGAATATTCGTTAAGAGCTTCCATATTCTTTAATTTGTGACCTCAGGTGCACAACTGATTGTGGCTGGATTACTAGACACAACTATGTTACTTATGACCCATTGTTGAATGGGGCAATCATTTTTGTTTTTAAGGGGCAATTATTTTATTGCGCATTGTGCATTAAGTGCTTGGTTCTCTGATTTCTAAATAACAAGGTCATGACCAAATATACTGTAGTTTTTCATTCAACTTTAAGTCCATCTCAACTCTTTTAGATTAAAGTAGGCATGTTGGCTGAAATGTATAGTGAAAAAGAATCTCTTTCCATGGTTGCATCCTCATATTAGAAGATTATCACTCAACATTTAGGTTAAGATATAAAATATTCCCTTATTCTTAACATTTTATTTCTGATGAGGTTACAAATGTCTAATAAGCCAGACATTTAGCAAACCTCAATTTGTGTTTGAATAATGGGACTGCTTGCAATAGTTCATGTGCTAGGATGTCATTCTTCTTTGTCTTTTCCCAAGAATCAACTTGTTTTTTACATTGATATCCATGAGTAGATAAAAAGTTGAATATCATTCACACGACGTTTCTCTGATCGATATATTTTTTCCTTACAAGGAGTTGTCATTTCTTTGCAACATAAACAAATGAAAATTAGAATTTGCAATGTAGGAAAATGCATCATGGTTTATGTTTCATTTAAAATTCTAAGCAGAGGGACAACACCGCCCTTATGTTTTTCGTTTCACGGAACACTTTGAAGCTGAGGATTAATGATTTGATGATCTATATATATGTACCGACCCTAAAATATAATTCGTGTCACATGTCATTTCAGGGTCATACGTGGGACCCACTCGTCGTGATCCGTATGTCCAAATCTCGGGTGTAGACACCGAGGTATGTTATTTTTGTGTGATGCTTGTATTATTTATTATACAAAAGATTGAACAATTTAAAATAATTAATTTCGAAAATGTGTAGCTAAGAGCTTACCTCGAGTTTTGTGTCAGTTAGCAGTAGTCGAGGTTGATGTTGGGTTTAATTTGGTGTAAAGATTGGTTAAATATGGTAAGAGAACTGGTTTGTGAAAGTTGGGTATATCATGGACGAAGTTAAGATTCTTGGGGTTTTGGCTTGACCAAAACTAGTATTTCGGGCATTTTATAAAGATTGACTATTTTTTCGAGAGTTTGGCTCAATTTGGTGGAAAACGGGATAAAAAACAAGAACCAAAAGTCAAAACATGTCAAAATAGGAATTTCAGGAATTAATAAATAAAAAGAAATTAAGTTTATATATATATAACATGAAATGAAAATCAAAATCATTTGTTTCCAACATAACATTCAATCGAACGTTATTCCCTAAACCCCTCGATTTGGGTTTTCGCTCGTGGAGCTCCTGACATCTGATTTTTGCCTGGTTTCTTACTGCAAAATCGTAGAGGATCGCAAGACGATCAATTCAAGCTACGTTTTTGAGGTAGAAACAAGGTATTCAGCCCGTAATTTGGTAAATTCTCAATGCCAGACATTTTTTTCCTCAATTCAATTTGAATTATCGCGATTTTTCAATTTCTTTCACGGGATTTCGATAGAAATTGGTATAAATTATCATGAATTGGTGTATTGGATTGATTTGCGTCAATTTGGGATAAACTTCACCGACGTGGGTTAGGGTTTTGATGATTTGAATTAATGCAATTCAGTTGATAACTGTTTTGGAGATGTTTTATACTTGATATTTGACTCCATGAACCGTGGAATTATTTTGGTGTTGGTATCAAGTGGTTTCGTGGCATTTATTATTGAGTTTTGATGATTTAATTGCTGAAATATTGATTTGGAGACATTTTCTAGTTGAAAATAAATAATGTTTGTCAAGCTGACATGCTATATTAGAAAATTCATAACTTCTCAATTTGTGATCCGATTTAAGTATTCTTAGAGTCTATGGAAAGTACGTCATTAGTACTACAAGTTCCTTCTTGGTTGTCATAACAAATTATGAGGTTTTCAGAGTTAAAATCGTAACTCTATTGGGCTTGTTGCGAATACTTTGAAATTATTATAAAGTATTATTTTTAGAATTAGCTCTCGAGCGTACTTTGGTCGCGGTATTTGCATGGTTTAAGAGTTTCAAACCAAGGATATTGGACTTGAATCGATACTAAATGATATCAGGAAACCGAAGGAAGAGATACGGAGGTTTGAGAACGCGTTTTGGAGTGTCGAGAGGCCGGATAGGCTAGGAATAAGCATGTGGATCGAGGTAAGTAAGCCAGCTAGAAAATTGTACCGTAATTTCATTTTAAGCTATTGAATATTGTTGTTCATTGTTTTGATATCTATCTTTGGAATTCCATTCTAATTGAGTTGTCCGAGGGCAAGTGAGTCAACGGTAGTCCTTGGAAGGAGTGGTGAGCTAAGGTAACATACCAGCGTCATGACCTCGGGATGCACTGTACTGGTTGCTGATTTTGACGGGATGTGAGGTCTTAGCGTGGCTGTTCCAGGAAGTCTCACTATCTCGTAGGTTTAAGGCTTGTTAGTGTACCGAGTCCAAGAACCCGAGTCTTGACGTGTTGCCAAGATTCAACGACCTATTAGTCGGGACTACTTGCGTCTCTCTGTTTGCATTCATGGACGCTCATATATCGATTGCTTTTGTTTGATTTACAGTCTTTATTTATTCATGCGTTCTTTATGCATTTCTTTCTATCTGCATAAATGTAGACTGTTTTATTTATTTTGAAATGTTGTTTAGTGTCCTACTGGTATTACTTACCCGGTCTCGTCATTCTTGTGTTTGACTGAGTACAGATCCGCAATCAAGTAAGGAAAATGGGCCAACACTGGGAGATCTACTTTGAGGACTTTGGAGCGGCACTGCCCCTCGCATTTTTGTAGGTTTCGTATTACTTATGTATATTTATTTTTTTGACACATGGGATATGGGTTTCGTGAGATGTTTACATGGAGTATATACGGGGTTTCCACACTCTAGGTTGTCCAGACTGATTTATGTATAGTTGTTTAGATTTGTTTAAGTTGAAATTGCTTCCGCATAAACTTTGATAACTTACTAATTTGAATAGCTTACTAAAAATGTAATGATAAATGGTTAGGAAGGCTGACTAGGCTTGCGTTGATGTCGCAAGGATTGACTCGGGGTCCGCGTAAGTCTAGGTTGGGTGAGGTCCAGTTTAAGTTGTGGAACTGGGGCAGTCACAATATATGTATTGCAGGTTATGTTGAATAGGGGGTATGATGGAGCAGTATCCAATGTGTGGTCGTGTGATGTAATCTTGTATGCGTTATTAACATCCTCACTTCATTTTGACGATCGAAATCTTGAGGTGCTTTATCAGAAGGTGAGGTATTCGCGCGAATAAATTGTTGGATCTAATGACTAGCAAGCTAATACATTTTAAGTATTTGAAATCATAATTTCAATGCACATATATAATTAATGAAAATATATGTACGTAATTCAGGCAGCCAAGGGAAAGACTAATATTCTCAATTGGCTCTCCCCTGGTGCTCAGAACTTGATATTCTCGACCCCACTCCCGCTACTTGCATTACAATTACCGAAATCAAGGAAGATGGCTGGTTCAACCAAGATTATATCCTTTCGACTAACCATGACAATGAAGAACTAGAAGATGATTTTTGAATTAAAGACAATGCGGTACATTCATATACATATATATGAACTTAATTGATTTCATCACTCTTTGTAACGTGTATGTATGAAAGACTAGGTAGCTAATTAATGAAGTTGAACTTATTTTGAAGCAAGCAGATCAAGAAGAGATGAATCCAAGTTATGCTCCAATCAATGCTTTCGAGTTGAAGATAAATTTTATATCAAATCATAGTCCAGGAATTATACTTGAGAAGATAGAGGATGTAGTCATGGAAGTGAGACATTTTGTAAAAAAATAAATAATGGAAAGGTCAATATGGGAATCATGTATAAAAAGTTTAATTTTATTTCTTTGAACTAATTAACAACTTAATAGATTATTAATTAGCACCATATACAATTGATTTGTTACATGATTTAATAGTTGATAATGAAGAGGATGGTGCAACTAAACATGGGTCCAAAGAGATTGGTTCGGCTAATAGTTTCAGTACTGGTATGAATATGAAATTCATTGAGTTTAAACATGTTTAAGGTCCCATTTTTATTTTAATTAACCTATAATTAGTGGATATATACATGTAGTAGTTATTGTCACTAATTGATTCTTTCATTATTTTTTGGTCATTAGATCACATTGATCCACCTATCTCATTATTTAGTTGAATTGAACAAATCACATGGGGATTCTTCACTATATAGGCATGTATGTATAAATTCCAATTTATACTTATATGATCATATATATTGGATTTCTCATTCATTATAAATTGCTAAACATACATTTTGATTAATAATTACATTGTGCATGCAGTTGTGTGTTAAGCTATTGGAAGACTAGGGAGGACTAACAACCACAAAATCATTAACCTCAGAGCAAAATATTGATGTATAGTTCTATTTTTTTTTCTCAAAAGAAGATAGTATTTGGATGAGTAGTTCATGTCATGTATATAGTACTATAGAATACAGTAAGTTCTAATTTTTCGCGTTGTATATATGTAGTAGTTCTACCACGGTGATGGTGGTCAGTATATGTCATGTAATGTTTACGAATGTTTATAGTATATATGTCCACAATTGTGAAGTCAATTTTGTCACACCTTTTGCTTCTATATTTCGTTCCTATGGATCATTTTTTTCTTTCTATTTTCTTTTTTGAGCTAAATGATGCTTCTTGAATAACATTTCTATTTATTATGTATTCTAATTATGTATGTTTGGATTTTATATTACATAGTTTGTTCAAACTCATACATACTATTTAAATTTAAATTTTATGTTTAGTTGCATATTAAATTAACATTATTTATTTTTTTAATTAAAATCCCGTAAGCGAAGTGAGCGGGCTTAGTCGTGCATAGCACGTTCATGAAACTAGTATATATATGTATATGTATAAACACCTACGAGTTCAGCCAATGGAGGCTCTGAAAAATCAGAGGTAGTCACCAAGCTTAGCTTCCCTCGACTCGTCGTAGGATCTGCACTCGGTCACTCATGCGAAAAGTTGATGACAAGTCCAGTAAGTAAAGCCCTTGAAGAAATGGAAGTTGCATTTAATAAGAATTTAAATAAAGTGGATACAAAGCATGTTAGGCAATACAAAATACATTGAAAGGGGTAAATATTACAAAGATAAATCGCTAAGACAACAAAAATATGTCTGACTCTAGTGTGGTATATATCTGCTAAACTCTAGGACAAGTAAGCAGGACCAAGGAGACTCCGACGGCGAGGTAGTCCTTACCATCGCCCCAAGGTCAATGAGGATCTATGTGTCATAGACAAGCTTCACGACAACTCACTCTTGAATCATTGACTCCCGGAGATGAATCTCACACCTAGTCTAAGGCACGACCAACACTGTAGCAAAAATCGAATCGTCATCTACAAGAGTGCGAGAAAGTGGTCATACCATCTCATCGACCATGCACTGACACGCGCGAGAGTGGAGTAGTCAAATAAGCACAAACTGACGTAATTCAACAATGTAAATGAATTAAAAAAAATGCGAAGTGTTTTTCTGACAGGGTTTACTTACATCATGTCAAATCTCAAAATTTTTAATTCAATAATCATGGCTAATTCGAGATTAACGAGTCCTAATTATGGTTTAGGCCGCGAGTCGGGAGTTGAGAACTGGGTGAAATGAGATTTACATGTAATTTTACTTTTGCGTGATGGTTGCCTTGTGTTGTGTATTATATATTATTTTATTTTGCGAAATTCAAGTTGATTGAGTAAATTCAAAATTCGTGGGGTTTTGTCTCGTGAAACGTGTTGAAATGAGTTTCGTGAGAGTTAAAATGTTGACCCGAGCTATTTTTTCGAGTTTCACGAAAATTCGATTTTGGACTTTAAATAGATTTAACGAGCCGATGTGTGTCCCACACCTCGAATTTTGTGTGAGATACGTTGTATGGAAGTTTCAGAGTGTATCGGTGAATTCCCCAATTTTTGATAGAATTGAGGTATTTTTCGGGGTTTAATTTGAACAAAAACTGAAGGGATAATTGTGAAAAAAATAGAAAAATGACAAAAGACCAAAAGGTCATTTGGTTTCATATGGTTAAAGATAAATACAGAGGGGCAAAACGGTCATTTGCCACCTTTTTTTTTTTTTTTTTTTTTTTTTATCAAAAATTGGAATCAACAGAACGGAATCGTGCCTTCTTCTTCTTCATTTCATCACCCCTCCGCTGTGTGTTTTCATTGTCTCATCTCCTTCGGTGCTCACTGTTTCTTCCTCCATCCTCTCTTTCCTTCGTTGATCGATTCGGAAGCTTGGAATTGAATAAAAGGGATTGTTGTTGGTGGCTGTGGACTGTGGTGACAATTCAAGGTGAGTTAATGGTGGAAACTCAAATTTTTTATTTTAAGGATTGTTGATTGAGATAAGGATTGCTGGATTGTTTTGATTTCAAATTCAGATTTGGAAAGACTTGGATCTGTGATTGTTTGTTGGTTGTAAAAAGGTGAGGTGAGATTGGTTTAATTTGAAAAGAAAAATAAAAAAAACAAAAAAACATCAACACACACATAGACAGAGGCGTTAAGGGAAGAAGAGGAACCGTGAGGGAGGGAGATGACCAGGGGAAGGAGAAGACGATGGGGGTGTGATATCCCAACTTCCAGTGAGCTTAAATGAGGAAAAAAATTTTGTTGGGGACGAAACAGAGGCAAGCCTATGTTTTGTCTTGCCTCTGTTTCGTCCCCAACAAGAAAGACAATGGGGAGACTTGGCCCCCATACCGAACCGGTCCGGTTCAATTGAGTCGAATCGGTCTAGTTCGGGGTCAAACCCCTCCTCATTCAAAAAAAATGGAGGGCCGCTAAGGGCACCCCACCAATTCATGAAGGCACCCTCTTATTGAGGGCACAAATCAAATTACCAAGGGCACCCGAAAATTAGGCCCGAAATCCCGAAAATAACCCCATGCAAAATAGAGGCACCCCACCACCGTCCTCTTGCTTGACTTGCCCTACTTCTCGTCAACGAACCAGCTAGCAATCCCGAATCTCAGTTGTCTTCGTTCCTCTCCGTCTCTCTCCGTTGTTGTAGGACATTTTTCGAGTTTGAAGGCTCCGAGTTTTGGTCGATTTCGTCTCCACATTAAGGCTCGGTTCAAGTTTTTCGTTCACACACTCAAGTCGTGAAATCGATCGTTTGAAGGTACGTTGATAGTCTAATTAAGTTGCATTTGGTAGAGTAGTTGTTATGTTTGTGTGGCGGTGCATTCAATGGTGCATTTATTGGAAAGTCGTGGTTCTCGGCCACACAGGCCAGAGATTTTGTTTACAGTCTCGGCCAAGCATGGTCGAGACTGAGGGGAAACTTTTGGGAGCTCGTAGTTCTCGGCCAGACAGGCCAGTATAGTTTACACAGTCTTGACAACGAATGGCGGAGAGTTATATTGTTATCACGGTCACCACTTCGCGAGAGCAACCATTAGTGTATAGTTTATGTTCTGTCGGTGATACAACCGAGAGTGTAAGATATATCTCGGTTGTCCATGACCGAGACTTTTATTGTCGTCTCGGTTACCACATCACGAGAGTAAGTCGAAGTGTATAGTTTATGTCCTGTTGGTGATGTACAATCGAGAACGTAGTATTTCTCTCGGTTGTCCATTACTGAGACTTTTATTCCTTTCTCGGTAGATGTTGACCGAGACGTTCGCATAACTCTCGGTCCTGCGAGGCCTAATCAATCGCGCCCGTGAAAAAACGTCTAAAAATTTGAGAAACCATATGTTGACAAACCAAATCATCAATTTCACAGTTTTTTATCCAAAAAACAATTCCTTCAAAGCTTCATATGGTTGCCAAACATTGTTACCTCGCTGTCGGATGATGTCAAGACGCAAGAATCGATACACCCTCGACAAACACAATTGTGGCTTTAGGTTTCACTTGTGATCCAAGGTGGTGGGGTGCCCCAGTTTTGCATTGAAAATGATTTGTGGGGTTTGAGCGAGTATATATGAAGGGGCAAAATAGACATTTACATTTTAGATTGGAAAATGAGAAAAATATGGGTGCCTTCATGAATTGGTGGGGTGCCCATAGCGGGCCTAAAAAATATTTTCAGAATTCGAAAAAATTAAATAAAATCTCTGAAAATTAGAAAAACTTAGAAAAATGGGATTTTTAGCAAATTAATAGAAATTGAGGATTTTTATGAAAATTGAGGATTTTAAGATTTTCTCAAGGATTTATATCGAGGAACTTGTATCGTAATGCGTGTTACGACACTGAAAATGTCCAAAATTGTGAAAATTATTTGAAAGCTTAGTTTAGGTTAATTTTCGATTTCAGACCAAGATTTTCAATATAAATTGAGATTTGGACGTCCGAAGATTTGATTTGGAATGATTTCGGGGTTTTTGAATCGAGGCGGGACTAATTAAAATATAATAAATTGGAAAGATTGTGGAATGGTTGTGGAATCGTATTATACTTGTAAACGAATTGTAGAACCGTAATTGGAACACCGTGTGGACTATTTTACTGACACAGAGCGCAAAGAGTGACGATATTACATTTTGCAAGGTTAAGTAAATCTCATAGTAACCTTTACATTATATGATTATAAATTTAATATAAATCGCATTGATATTTGATATTGCATTTTTATTGTACATGCATACACGGGTGGGGAGGATAAGGTCGATTCGAGTCTCCTTATAGTGTCTACCTGTTGGACAAAGTGGTTAATCACTTATATTCTACCCGGGATTTGGGTGGCAACAAACAATGTTAAAAGGATTCTAACAAGTTTGCTAAGTGTTTTCAGAATACCAAACTTGGTTAGAAATCACAAGTTCAAAAGGAAAATTGAATTCTCACAAGCTCAAGTCAAATGTAGCCCGTAAAGTTCAAGATTCGACTCACACAAGAAAACAATGACCTGAAAGCTTACACTACAAGTTGTACAAATTATGTAAGGTATATAAGTCCAGTTATGCAAGCTAAATGTATTAGTTTCATGCTTACCATGTTTTTTCAAGTTCTCCAAAGTTTCAAGTATCGGTTCCAACTAAGTTTTTATAACTTGAAATGGTCTTATATTGTTTTGTGTTGTGAAACTCATTTTTACACATGCATTTAATTTGGAAAACTACTTTGATTGGTTTTGAAAACACCAAACTCAAATTTTAGTGGTTTTCGAAAAGAAAGAAAAATATTCGCAGAAAAAGCCCCTATATGTTTCATAAAAATTGAGATTTCTAATTTTCGGGATTGGTGAAATCATTCCGGCCATCCAAACTAGTCAAATGACTCATACTAAACATGTTTAATATGTTCCTTGAGGTTTAGTTGACTCATAAGTGTGCTAAGGAGTCGCTACCGTGAAACCATAACTTATTTAGTTTCGGTCCGTGCTGGTTAGCGCGCTACTAATGATGTCACCTAGTTGCTAACCAGGCTCCTGACAACTTTTTTAAAAAGCTTACAACTTTTTCTTTAATTTGAATCAATGATAGATTTTAGACCCTTGGATCAAGATAACGGCCACAAAAGTCAAGCAGGCTTGAAAACCATTAACAAACCACTTACAATTTTTTTTTATTCTCCTAATCTCGAAAAACTCACAAGTGTCTAAGTTTTCATATCAAAAGTCTTGATTTTTTGTGTTCAATCACTTGGAATCTTTTAAGGCTACTGAATCATCCTCGGAACTGGTGTGACTGATGTGTTTTAAGGCTTGCAACCACTTCTTCAGAACTGATTTGATTTTCACTCAATTGTGGTTATAAGAAAGTTTGATTTCCTAGCTTGTTTGTGCTTAAATTACATATTTTGTTGTGTTTGATGTGTGGAAATCATCTATTGTGTTCTTGAACACATTTGTCTTAGATTTTGCACTTAAACTTGATTTTATAAATCATATGACTGATTTGAACAAGAGTTAGGGCTTAAACTTTATTTTTATCAAACCACTTGTTCATTGAATTTGAAATCAGATTTAATCTCATTAATTTGGTTTAATCAGTTTTTTGTTTGAGATTTGCGCAAAATCAGTGATACACATATACATCTCATTCATGTTCATATTTGTTTGCATTAGAGTTGTTAGGCTCTAGGTGGTTTGCTTGGAATTGAACTTATACCGTTTACTTTGTAAAGTTGAACTTCATTATATTCATCTATTTCTTGTAAGTGGTTGTTACAAGACTTAGTGAGACCTAAGTCAAGGGAAGACTTTGTTGAGGTTAGACATAAACCCTAGTTGAAGAAGTCTTAATTTGTGATTAGGCGTTTTAAGCTTGTATGCTTAGGTTGTAACACTTATTGTTAATATAAGTGGGGGCTTGAAAATCCTAATTGAAGATGTTAAATAGTGGATGTAGATCGGTTGGATCGAACCGCTATAAATCGTACGTCTTTTTTCCATTTCTTCTACCCTCTTTACCATTGTATTGCATTTATAATTGTTGACTATGCATGCATATAGCATTGTTGTTCATTGAAAGTTATTAAAAGGTGATAACCTCTCGGTACATCCAATTCACCTCCCTATTGGGTGTGATTTCAATTGGTATCAGAGCGAGCTATTGCTCAAAGTGTTACTAACGTATTTTTAAGTGTTTTTGTGCAAGGATGCAAAATCTAGATTTGGCTCGCCTTAGGGAAGGCAACTCATCGAGTAGGCCTCCATACTTTGATAGAATAAACTATGCTAATTGGAAAGTAAGGACGAAGTTCTATATTAGATGTGACAACCCCAAACTCCAAGGCAAATCGGGTACCGTTACGTCGCCAGACACGTCACCAAGCATGCCACGTCGCCACACACTTATTTTTAACTGCCTGCGACCTAAATTTTTATACGTATCTTATTCGTCTTAACTTAGTATTTATGGATATCTTTATGAATATTTACATTAACTTGACTAAGTTAAGTTGTTCACGATTTATTAAATTAATATAAATTAAACATCAAAGCGGAAGTCTTTGAAGCATGTAAAACCGTAGAAATGAAAGGTTTGCATTGTATAAATAACCCTATAGTGTGAAAACTCGGCATTAGATACCATGTACATCAAAGAGCGACAAAAGTACAAAATGTGAGCATATATATGTATCGGGTATACAAGTCCTCCCAAAAATTTCGTAAAAAAGCGGTAAATTATACATACAAACACTAACGCAAAAAGCTGATGGGGCTCTCATAACTCAGAGGTAGTCGCCTAAAACCCCCTTGCCCCAACACGTCGTAGGATCTGCAATCTGTCACAAAAAATAATGACAAATCCCAGGTGAGTAAATCCCAGAGAACGTTAGCTAATATTCACGAAATCCAATGAAACGACTACAATTCATGCAATTTAAATAAGGAACAAGAATAAAGTAATCGCATGAAAATAAGTCGTTGAGAAGTGGAATTTGGACACGAATGTAGCGTGACAGAGAACCCTGGTCGACATCCGGGAATCTTTTTAGCTAAACCAAGAGGAACCCATGACGACCACCTCGCCAAACATCTCACGGTCGAATGAGAGGAACCCATGAACGGTAGAACCTCATCCAAACATCTATTGAGAGGAACCCATGACGTAGAATTAGGTCTTCGTCAGACATCTCTAAACCTACGGGACTCGCAGAGAATAATCATCGCATAGCCCTAACATGGACGATTACTCGAACAGAGCGTGGTAGCTAGCCCCGGGGTTTGAGTCCGTGCCATGCCCGACCCGGTCGACAAACACATATACACACGTGGGAGTGGATGAACAGTGAATGAAAAACAATAAACAGCACAATGGAATAATTGAAATGCGAAATAAAGTAAGTTCTATAAATGAATTTTAACTAATTTTCTCGTGGGTTTACTTACCTTAAACAAATTGCAAATCACCCTATCCACTGTCGTTGCGTTTCGTCGGGGATCGATCGTTCCGGCAGCGCGCCACCGCGCCGCTGCTCCACGTCGTTCGCTGTCGCCTCGCCGTCGTCGCCGCTGCTGCCGTGTCTGTCTGCACCGCTGCTGGAGCGCGCGTCGCCGCCGCCGCTGGAGCCGCCATGCTTCTGCTGCTCGTCCCGCTCTCCCCGCGCCTCGTTGCTCGCCGAAGATCCCCCTCCGGACGTCACTCACTCTCTTTCTCTATCTTTTTTTCTCCCTCTTTCCTCTCTTCTCTCATCTCCTCTCTCTCTTCTCTCTCTGTCCGTTCTCTACGTGTCCATTCTCTCTCTTTCTCTCTTTCTCCCTCTTTTCGCTCCTCTCTTCTCTATTTGTCTATTCTCTTCCTCTTTCTTTCTCTCTCTTTCCTCTCCTCTCTTCTATCTCTGTCCGTTTAAATGAGATTTTTTATTTTTATTTTTTTATTTTTTATTTTGGAGAAAAAGATAAATGATGAGGGATAGGTTTGGTATATGATGTGATGTGTGATTTGACAACTAAAACCCCAGCTATCCCATACACCGACGTTACACGCTCACTGCGACGTCGTACACTCTTGTCACTACACGCACACAACGCGACGAATAAAATACCAACTAATGCAACGTGAATTATTTAATAATAGTAAAATAAATAGACACTCACACACAAAAATAACAAATTTTACCTCATTAGGCTTGCCCAGGACTTTTCTGCGATGTCCACGTGGGTTTGAGCTTATGATCATAATATGTAATTTGTCAGTTAATCGAGATTAATTAGAGCGGGCCGTTACAATCTTCCCAACTAAAAGGAATCTCGTCCTGAAATTCAAATTTAATGAAATCTTTACCTCGGAACAAGTGGGGTTATCGCTCTCGCAAGGTAGACTCTCTTTCCCAAGCGAGGCCCTCGTTTTTATGATACTGCCATCAAACGAGTACAAGTGGTATTTCTTTACTTCTAAGAGTCTGTACCTTGCGGTCCACTATCTCAATAGGGTGTTCCTCATATGTCACATCTGGTCGAACATCGATTCTAGTCATATCAACCATCGGTCTCGGTCCTGATCTAGACAATCGTAACATCGAAATATGAAAAACATTATGAACCCTTGCAAATCGACTTGTCAATCTCAACTGATAAGCGACTTTCCCAACTCGTTTCTAAATTTGAAACGACCCAATAAATCTTGGTGCTAGTTTCCCATTGATCCTAAATCTCTGATGACCCTTCAACGGAGAAACTTTCAAGTAGACCCAATCATCTACCTTGTAGCTTAGCCCATCGCGGTACCTATCCGCATATTTCTTCTGTCTGTGTTGGGCAGCCAACAATCGTTAACGAATCAGTCACGCCTTCTCTGTATGGTCCACAACAATCTCAGGCCCCACAACTGCTGTATACTTGGGCTCTGCCGAACAAGCCGGTGATTTACACGGTCTACCATACAGAGCTTCAAATGGTGGCATCCCAATGCTGGTCTGATACTTGTTGTTGTAAGCAAATTCACAGAGTGGCAAGTAATGGGGCATGTGCCCTAGGTCAATCCATTAATTATCTTTATGAATACTTTTAGTTAATAAAATAAATGATTTCATTTACTGTTTATTATAATTAATTTACATGTTTACATTATAATAAGATCAATGGGTATTTATAGAAATATCCTAAATGTCCTTAGTCGATCATTATACTTGGAACTATAATGAATTAAGACTAGTGTGAGTCTTGATTGATGATCATATGATGATTATACGTATAGGGATACGAATCAAGATCAGGAGTACTTGTTAGGGAACAAAGTACTGGACCGACTCGCTATTAGAACATCACATGGATTAAGTCATAGTTGTTTCTTATAATAGGTATATTTTTCAGTCCTTTGACTTGAGATTACCAGAGACTTCAACATTAGGAACACAGTGATTTGACACAATCATACGTTGCCTTTAACCAGACGATTATAAAGGTTGTGATTGGTTACTGTGTGAGCAATGTGATGAAGTTGTATAATCGAGATAGAATTTGTCCCTCTAATATAAAGAGAGATATCTAGTGGATCCTTCGATGTGTTAGACTGTTAAAAGACCTAGTCTAAGTGAATTGATATTGATCAATATCACTTGGATGTTTTCAATCTACCTAGAGATCGAGACTAGTATGATTGAACATGTTGAATGACAATTCCATGCCTTATGTTTGATCAAAAGGATATCGTATGACAAAAGGATGTTATATACACTATTGATTAGGTTGTATTGATTTGATATTCGTACAACTTGGGTAGTCATAATGTCTTGCTAGAGGCCGCTTATGACTTGTATACCAAAATGTGTTTTGGTACACTGCCAACGTTGTATGAGCTTATTGGGTCGCACACTAAAAACAGTTTTTGCGAGATTTTAAGATGGTTTAGAAAAATAAAATTTTATATGATAAAACTCATGACAGAAACATCCTTGTGGTGTATTACACTTATACTTCTTTAAGTAGGGGTATATGTGTAATTTACTTAACCGTCTATATACAAGGGTCGTATAAATAGACGCTTTAAGTTAGAACACACGCATGAAAGATTGAGGGCCGAAACTCTTATTTCATTTTAGAAACTAATTAGGGTTTTCTGGTACGTTCTGGATCGTTTTGGAGAGAAACAAAAAGGTTTGGTATTCTCTCGAAGCTAGCACTTCGAATCTCGGCCGCCTTTCGTGTGTGGACTGCTGGTAGAGGGCGTTCGTCATTGGCAGCGCCTTAGAGATCGATCAACCTTCAGAAAGGTATATTGCAACCGAGGTATGATTAAGTTTTCATGGTTTAAACTTTTTTAATGGAATTAGATTGAAATCCTGTTAGGGTTTTTGTCAAAATTCTTTTGTAATTCCCACTGCGTATGAACCCCATAAACTCAACAATGGTATCGGAGCCTTCGAGTTCAATTCCATTAAATTTATTACATGTTTTCTTTTGATATATACATGATATATGATTGAAGGCATGTTAATAATTGATGTATATGTGATATACATATGTTTTCAGTGAGATTTATTATCATATTTTGTGTATGTGATACATATATTCTTGATTTAATTGAAATCAGTTTCGTACATGCTAGTAACCATGTTAGGTTAATTTGAATAATTTTAATGAATTGAGTTTCGTGTTCTGTGATCCATGACACCATTAGGTATAATCTTTATTTTTCGTGCATTGATGCATGGATGAAATCTCTGTAATTCAGTATGCATATTTAAGTTACATTGTTTTAAGTTTCTTAAATTGTATAAGTCTTAATATTAACTCGAAACTAATATGATTAGGCTCGATTGTGATAGTAGTTCATGATTCAATTACATATTTGTGAATATTTGGATGAGGACCGAAATTGCAAATAATTATTTTTCGAAATTATTTATTTATCTCGTTATATCTATTATGTTATAAAATTTTTATTTGATAAGAGATAGATAACAAATTAGATTAGGAGATATTAGCAAAATCCGTTTCGTTATCCATATTTGATAAGAGATAAATATCGAGAATTTTGTTATTGGTGATATGCTAGGATTCAAATATCTTAAGTCCTAATTGGATTAGGATAAGATGAATAGTTATATGTGCGCCCTAGTTAATTAAAATGTTTTAATTGACTTTATTTCAGATAAATTAAGAGGTTAATTTAGGATAATAAAATCAGCGAAAAATATGATTTTCTATAGCGAATTTTAATTTTTGGAATTGAGATTCGTCTCCTAAAAAAAAAAACAGGGGCGCTGCACCCTGTTCCCACGTCCGTCGACTAGTCAACTAACCAAGACTACATTGACCGACCAATGGACCGCCGTCTAACTAATCCTAGCGCACATAAATTCTTTTATTAGTGAACAGTATAAATTTTTTCAAATTGTTTAGTGCTTGAACAAATCAATAAAATATATGATATTTCATTGTTTACTTAAAATCACTAAAACTGAATAAAATCCATATATTAAATTTTAAGTCTCGCGCCATCCATTTTAAACACTTGTCAATGCCTCGATCACACTAATATAGTTTCAGCCATAGCTGAGTGTATTGTATTATCTTGGTGAGACAAGTTGGGTAAGAGTTACCTAAATGTTTAAAATGGTATGACTTAATAAAGCTATCAAAATAGTTTTGAGCTTTAGGCACATGATGAGATAAAAAAACATGTTAAAACATAAGATGTCCCGTATCTCATAAAAGTATCTAAAATTACATAAGATATAATTGGTAACTGTTACCTACATAAATAATCTAGTTTTGTGTTTCATGCCATAGCTGTCATAGAATTAAGTGAAATATGGATTTTAGTCTCATAAATAAACAATATATTTTAAGAGGGTTGTTAGTTTAGTGAGAGTCTATTCCTCTATACTAAAATAATTTTTGCGTAATCTTTATTGTAGATCAATGGCCTCTTCAAGTAACATTAATCCCTTGTCACTACGATCCATTCTTGAGAAGGATAAGCTATTTGGGACTAACTTTCTTGATTGGTTCAGAAACTTGAGAATCGTTCTCAAGCATGAACGCAAGTTGTATGTCCTGGATGCTCTAATCCCTTAGGACCCACCAGCCAATGCTACGAAAGCTGTGAAGGATGCGCATAATAAACATGTCAACGATTCTACTGATGTCGCATGTATTATGCAGACAACTATGGTTCCTAAACTTCAGAAGGACATGAAACTAATGGAAGCCTACGACATGGCTGTAACGCTGAAGGAAATGTTCCAATAGCAAGCTAAGAAAGAAAGGTTCGAGACTGTTAAGAACCTACATTCATGCAAGATGACTGAGGGTGCGTCAGTTATTCCTCATGTTCTGAAGATGAAGGGATATGTTGACCAGCTTGATACACTCGAATTTTCCATAAGCCAAGAGTTGGCTACGGATTTGATCCTGAATTCATTACCGGAGAGTTACCCACAATTAGTATTGAACTACAATATGAATAATATGGAGAAATCAATTTCAGAGTTGCATTTGATGCTTAAAACTGCTAAACAAAATATCAAGAAACCCTCTAGTAATGTGTTGATGGTCTAAAAGGGAAAATGAATGAAGAAGAAAGGCAAAAGCAAGACTAAAGTTGCCAAAGCTGCTGCTGCACTTGTCGCAAAGCCTGTGGAACAAGTCAAGCCCCAGCCTGTTCCTACTTCAAAACTCCCAAAAGAAAAGGAAGGAAATTGTCATTTCTGCCATGCACCTGGACATTGGTTCAGAAATTGCAAACTCTATCTGGAAGATCTAAAGAAGAAAAAGGGTAGTGTGACTACCACTACAAGTATTTACGTTATTGAAATTAATTTATCTTCTAGTGATTCCTTGGTATTATATACCGGATGTGGATCTCACATTTATATAAATGTGCAGGGACTCACCAGAAGTAGAAAGTTGAAGAAAGGAGAAGTTATCCTCCGCGTAATGGAATGGAGCAAGTGTTCTGCTCCGACTATTGGATTATATGACTTAGTCTTACCTAGTGGACTTATTTTAACTTTAAATAATTGTTATTTTGTGCCTGCATTGAGCTGAAACATCATTTCTGTTTCATATTTGGATATGGATGGTTTTGATTTTATTATTGCGAATAATAGATGTTCAATTTCTCGTTGAGGCATATTTTATGCAAATGCTGATTTGTGTGATGGTCTTTATATTCTAAGCACGAAAAGGCCCACTGATACTCCAGTCTTTAACTTAAATACAAAGAGATTCAAGTCAAATGATTTAAATCAAACCTATCTTTGACATTGTCGTCTCGGGCACATAAATGAGAAACGCATAACGAAGCTCCATAAAGATGGACTTCTAGATTCATTTGATTTAGAAACATATGAAATGAGCGTATCTTGTTTACTAGGCAAGATAACTAAAAGTCCCTTTACTGGACACAGTGAAAGGGCAAGTGATTTATTAGGTCTAATAGATACTGATGTATGCGATCCTATAAACACAATGGGTAGAGGAGGTTATCCGTACTTCATTACATTTACTGATGATTTCAACATATATAGTTATGTATATCTTATGAAACATAAAGCTGAATCATTTGAGATGTTTCGAACGTTTCAAAATGAAGTGCATAATCAACTTGAAAAAACTATCAAAACACTTCGGTCAGATCGGGGTGGTGAATATTTGAGCCAATAAATTGTCGATCATCTTAGAGATTGTGGGATTGTCTCCCAATTGACTCCACCAGCAACTCCACAATGGAATGGAGTTTCCGAAAGGAGAAATCGAACCTTATTAGATATAGTTCGATCTACGATGAGTCATGCAGATCTTCCATTATCCTTTTGGGGTTATGCATTACAAACTAGAGCTTTCACTCTAAATCGAGTTCCTTCTAAAGTGGTTGATAAAACACCATATGAGATATGGTACGAGAAGATACCTAGTTTATCATTCCTCAAGATTTGGGGTTGTGAGACTTACGTAAAACGACAAGTCTTAGAAAAATTAGCACCTAAATCTGACAAGCGTTTATTTGTGGGGTATAGTAAGGAAACAAAAGGATATTACTTTTATAATCCCACTGAGAACAAAGTGTTTGTTGCTCGGTATGGTGCCTTTATGGAAAAATAGTTTATTTCAAAATATACTAGTGGGAGAGAAATAAATCTTGAAGAAGTTCAAGAATCACAGATAAACACTGAACCGCTACTGGAAGTTCAACAACGTTCTGAACCAGTTGAACCTCCACAAGTGACACAAGGCCTATGTAAATCTGGTAGGGTAATACGTGAGCCAGAGAGATTCAGATATCTCATTACTAATAGTTGTGATGTATTGCTTATGGATCAAAATGAGCCCACCACTTATCAGGAGGCTATGTCTAGACCAGACTCAGATAAATGGCTAAGTGCCATTAATTCTGAGATGCAATCCATGTATGATAACCAAGTTTGGAACTTGGTTGATATACTTGAAGGTGGTAAGACCATTGGATGTAAATGGGTTTTCAAGAAGAAAATCGACATGGATGACAAAGTGCATACTTTTAAAGCAAAACTTGTAGCAAAAGGTTTCAGGCAGACTCAAGGTGTTGATTATGATGAAACTTTCTCACTAGTAGCCATACTTAAATCCATAAGTATTAAAATTGTCATTGCTGCATATTATGACTATGAGATATGGCAAATGGATGTAAAAACAACATTTCCTGATGGAAAGCTGCTTGAGGATGTGTATATGACACAACCTGAATGTTTTGTACATCCTGAGAATTCTAGGAAATTATATAAGAAGGTCAGTGGGAGTGTAGTTATTTTTCTAGTACTGTATGTTGATGATATATTACTCATTGGAAATGACATCCCAACATTGCAGAATGTCAAGTCTTGGTTAGGGAAATGTTTCTCAATGAAAAACTTAAGAGATGCAGCCTATATCCTAGGGATAAAGATCTACAGGGATAGATCTAAGAGGCTAATTGGTCTAAGTCAGGGTGCTTACATAGACAAGGTGCTGAATTGGTTCAGTTTGCAAGACCCTAAAAGAGGATTGTTGCCAATGTCTTATGGCATAAGTCTCAGCAAGAGTCAATATCCTAAATGTCCCTAGTCGATGATTATACTGAGAACTATAATGAATTAAGACTAGTGTGAGTCTTGATTGATGATCATATGATCATTATACGTATAGGGATACGAATCAAGATCACGAGTTCTTGTTAGGGACAAAGTACTGGATCGACCCGCTATGAGAACATCTCATGGATTAAGTCATAGTTATTTCTCATGATAGGTATATATTTTTTTAGTCATCTGACTTGAGATTAACAGAGACTTCGACATTAGGAACACAACGATTTGACACAATCAAACGTTGTATTTAACCGGACGATTATAAGAGTTATGATTGGTTACCGTGTGAGCAATGTGACGAAGTTGTGTAACCGAGATATAATTTGTCCCTCTCATATAAAGAGATATATCCAGTGGATCCCTCGATGTGTTAGACTATTAAAAGGCCTATTCTAAGTAAATTGATATTGATCAATTTCACTTGGATGTTTTCATTCTACCCAGAGATCGAGACTAGTACGATTGAACATGTTGGATGACAATCCATGCCTTATGTTTGATATAAAGGACATCGTGTGACAAAATGATGTTATATACATTATTGATTAAGTTGTATCGATTTGATATTCGTACAACTTGGGTAGTCATAATGTCTTGCTAGAGGCCGCTTATGACTTGTATACAGAAATGTGTTTTAGTACACTGCCAACGTTGTATGAGCCTATTGGGTCGCACAGTAAGAATGGTTTTACGAGATTTTAAGATGGTTAAAAAAAATGAGTTTTATATGATAAAATTCATGACAGCAACGTCCTTGTGGTGTATTACACTTATACTTCGTTAAGTAGGGGTATATGTGTAATTTACTTAACCGTCTATATACAAGGCTTGTATAAATAGACGCTTTAAGTTAGAACACACGCATGAAAGATTAAGGGCCGAAACTCTATTTTCGTTTTAGAAACGAATTAGGGTTTTCTGGTACGCTCTGGATCGTTTTGGAGAGAAACAAAAATGTTTGGTCTTCTCTCAAAGCTAGCACTTCGAATCTCGACCGCCTTTCGTGTGTGGACTGTTGGTAGAGGGCGTTCGTCATTGGTTGCGCCTTAGAGATCGATCAACCTTCAGAAATGTATATTGCAACCGAGGTATGATTAAGTTTTATGAACCCCAAAATCCAACACCCTGGACTTTTCTGCGACGACCATGTGGGTCTGAGCCTATGATCTTAATCTGTAATTTGTTAGTTAATAAGGATTAATTCGAGCAGGTCGTTACATTAGAGCACAAAGTAGACTTTTATGGGATTCATTCCAAAATGGCAACGCTCCACTAGATAAGCCCGCGAGCGAATACACCACAGAGGAGACAAGGATTGAGTAGTCAAATGATCAAACTATGAATCATTATTTTGCGCACTAAATGAGAATGAGTTCAACCGGGTTAGTGCTTGCCAAACGACCAAGGAAGTTTGGACTAAACTTGAAGTACATTATGAAGGTACAATTCAAGTGAATAAGACTAATTGAGGATCCTTGAGGAGCACTATGAAACTTGCAAGTTGGCTCCGATGAAGACATAGCCACCGCATCACTCGGTTCACAAAGCTCTTGAATGATATAAAAAATCTTAGAAAGAATTATGATCAAGGGACTTCGGTGTACAAGTTTCTTAGAGGCTTGCCTAAGGAATGCGACGCAAAGAAATATGTTATCCAATCGATGGAAAAACTTTGAGACTACACCTTTGATGTGACGGCCCCCACTACTAAACAGGGCATCACCTGACCTAATCCCGTAATCAAGCCTTAATTCGAACCACATAAGACTTAATTACGTATTAGTTAGCCTTTTGTCCCTATATCTCATTCACTACACAAGTTTCAATCTTATTCACTACACAAGTTTCAATATTATTAAGATTTTAGAGTTAATAAAAAGAATATGTTTTAACGTTTGTGCGGAAGCTCTTATTATTCTGCTTCCTAAGAGTGGAAAACCAGGACTATAAAGCATCACATGCATCTATATATATGAGTCTCAGAGTTTGGGTACTATTCACTCAACCCAATGTACAACCCAAAATGTACAGTAAAAACATAAATAGTAATAAAACAACAAAAGTCGAGTCATACAAAATGAGGTAGGGGAGTCGCCAAAATGCTCAGAGAAAGTCGCCGATCTTCTCCTTCTCTGGCCTGTTGTTGCTTGACGGACCTACACCTACCATCACAAACTAGACGATGAGTATAGTAATATTTAAGTAATAATTGGAGAATTCTATGCCACATTTCCAAAATATAAATAGGTATTTAAAAGCATAAATAGCGAAAGAATTGCTGAATCAAATAATGCAAGTAAATACTACAGTTAAAAATGTAGAGACTGACACAGACTAAGTCGAGATGATCTACATCCGGTCGGTGGTGAGAGCCTATCACCAAACCTTTTTCATTACTATATGGAGTTGCGCTCAACATATCTCATACCCAAAAGAGGAGCTCCGCTCTATGCATATACATCATCAATATCAGTCTTGCCGATCACCCAAAATCCCATAACTCGTGTGCCACGTAAGTGTAGTGGTGAGTGCCGAAACCCCAATAAACCCATGTCCCCGTGAACCGCGCATCTTTTGTGCAATGGACACTAGATAATCCCTACTTTAGTTTTCAAAGACAAATAATTCCAGATCTTTAAGATTCCAAAACAAGTTAGGCTACAAAGCCCAAAGGAAACCGAATATAAGTCTAAGTAAATCCAAATAATCTCAATAGCATGCTTATCCTCAATTCTTTACCAAGAATGGCATCAATAGTAGGAATTGAAATCCATGAAACATTTCACAAGGCATCATGTCTTAACATTCAATCATGAATAGATACAACAACAACATGATGTGCGATTACAAGTAGCAATGCCTACCAATAGACCACGAAATCAATAAGAGAATGAAATGAAATATAGAATTCTCGCAGCTTTACTTACAATTCACAACGCTTGTCTTAGCATAGTTGATCCCTCAACACTCCGAAATGCGTGCCCAAACTCCCAAGATCTCACCTTAGCCCATCTGAAGTTGTTTGACAAGTGTTAGGTGTGTTTTGACCCATTTATAGTGCTTAGACCATTTTTGGACTGGGTTGATTTTTAGTACTGGCTTGAAAATTAGCGCGCTAATTGTGAATAGTAGCGCTAATCGTTATATTAGTGCGCTACTCAGTGTTAGCGTGCTAACTTTTGACATTAGCGAGCTAGATTTTCTACCTAGCGCGCTATGTGCAGCAAAACCCTAAATTCTGCTCTTCGAATTTCTGGTTTTTGCTACACAGGCCATGTTTTCGCCTTTGAGACCCTCATACACGTTATATGAGGTCCCCGACACCTATCCCAACACACAACAACAACAACATCAATTTATATGAATTTACCAAGCGCATGGAGAGGAGAAGTTACCTAGCTTGTTGTTGTTCTTCTTCCTCGCCAAAGCTTCACCAATCACACAACTTCCTCCTCTCTAAGCACTCCAGAATCTATCTTCTTTCTCCTTCCTTTCTCTCCTCCTCGCACAAATCGATTCTGGTGAGAAAAGAAACCATTTCATTGACTTATATGTGCATTTGACTATAGTGATTTGTTTAAATGCTAGCCATTGATCATTTGTGTGCAAACGTATCTCGAGGCTCATCTCATGGAAAACCTTGTCCCACTTGTCCATCAAGTCACCATAGAGTGACTCAACAATTGGACACCTTGCCTCATGATGGGTTCACGTGTGTCTCGATGCATATCCAATACATATTGTTTTATTTCTCAACTATAGGCACATTAATTCTTATATCAATATGGCCATATTAAAGCCACTTATTAACCTAACATAAATTCATATTTCACTCAAATAAATTAAACTTACCCCATAAGCAGCTACCTCGGTCCCACGTCGACACACAACTCGAGGTACATCCCCGCTTGTCTCGATACCTATACACCCGTATAAAGTTGACTTAATAGTCTACACATATACAATACACTAAGCATGCATCACAACAAATATAAAATATACCTCGGCCCTTGCCTTGGTCAATGGACATATCACGGTGTGGGTCCCACAGTACGGGTCATTGAGTCTGTTTAAGAAATAAAACACGGTTAGAGATTTTTGGCCATTACAATTGATGCTCTATGTGGAGAGCTAACGGTCCATGAATTTGAACTAAATGACCGAGCGAGATTAGAGACACTTGGTGGCGGTACAAAGAGCTCAAGAAAGGGGATTGCATTGAAGGAAAATAACCCACCTGCTCCATCGGATAAGATCATTGAAGATGAGGAATCTAGCGATGACGTTGATCTTGAGGAGGAAGTAGCTATACTTTTAAGAAAGCTTAACAAGGCGATGTACAAGCACGACAAGTAGAAGAAGAAGTTCAAGAATGGAAGCAAAGGAGGAAAGTCAAATGAGACTATTTGCTTTGGGTCTGGCAAACCGAGCCACATCAAGGCTGATTACGAGTCCAAGTAGGTCTTGGGCATTGGAAATGCAAGAAGAGCTTTAAGGCAACATGAGATGACCCATCTTCATCAAGCTCTAACTCTGAGTCGAAAAACGATAAGGCTATATTTTGTCTCATGGCACAAAGTGAAGTAAATTCAAGTTCTTTAAATTTTAATGATATTGATAATTTGGATGATGTGCCTAGTATTGATGAGCTTAGGAAAGGGTTGGAAAAAGAGGTCAATAAGACCAAATAACTCAAAAAGAGCTTGACCATAGCAATTTGTGAGATTAAATCACAAAATGAGACCATTAGTGACCTCCAAAGTGACTTGAATGAAATCCTAAAGGAGAGAGATGCCTTAGTCAAGGAAGTAGATGACTTGATTAATACAGTGACCAAGTTCACCAATGGGAAAGATATGTTTGACATGATGTTGGGAGCACAACAACGTGCACTCAACAAGATAGGCATATGATATAGAGCAAATCTATTGAGCTACAAAAAATTGTTGGATGATGCTTATATATGCTCAAAATGCAATAGGTGTGACGACCCATTTTTCTAAATAGGGCACCGCCCGGCCTAATCTCGTAATTAAGCCTTAATCCTAACCACATAAGACTTAATTACGTATTAGTCAGCTTTTCGTCCCTATATTCATCAATACACGTGTTCATATATTATTAGATTTTAGAGTTAATTAAAACTTTATATCATTTTAATATTATCACATATTTTAAAGATTATGCGAAAGCTCTTACTACTCAACATTCCTAAGTGCGGAAAATCAAGAAACACAACATCACATGCATGTGTATATGATAAAGGTAACAAGACAATATAATATAGGAGTATCAAAATGGGGAACTATATACTCAACCCACTATACAACCTAAAAATGTATATTAAAGATATAAACAGTAATAATACAGCAAAAGTCGAGTCATATAAAAATGAGATAGGAGAATCGCCGACATGCTCAAAGAATGTCGCCAATCTTTTTCTCCCCCGGTCTGCTGCTGCTCGATGGACCTACACCCACCGTCACAAACTAGACAGTGATTATATTGATATTTAAGTAATAACTGGAGAATTCTATACCACATTTCCAAAGTATAACAATAGTATTTAAAAACATAATGTAGCGAAAAAAGTTGCTAAATCAAGTAATGCAAGTAAATACCATAGTTAAAAATGTATAGACTGACACAGACTAAGTCGAGATGATCTACGTCTGCTCGGCAGTGAGAACTATCATCTAACATTTCCCACTACTATATGGAGTTGCGTTATATGCATACAAATCATCTATCTCATTCTTGCCGACCACATCGAGTCCCATACCTCGTATGCCGCACAAGCGTAGTGGTGAGTGCTGGAACCCCGGTAGTCCCATGTCCCCATGAACCGCGTATCTTTTGTGCAATGGACACTAGATAACCCGTACTTTAGTTTTCAAAGACCAATAATCCCAAGTCTCTAGGATTCAAAACTAGTTAAGCTACAAAGCCCAAAGAAATATAATACAAGTCTAATTCATTCCAACTTATCCCAATAGCATGCTTTCCATCAACTATCTATCAAGAATATCATAAATAGTAAAAATTGGAATCAATGAAACATTTCACAAGACATCATGTCAACAATATTCAAATATGAACATAAACAAGAACAACATGATGTGAGATTACGAGTAGCAATATCTACAAATAAACTATAAAATGATAAGTGTCAATTAAATAAAATGTATAATTCTCACAGCTTTACTTACAATTCATGAAGCCTATCCTAGCCTATCCGGCCTCTCGACACTCCAAAACGTATCCTCGAACTCTCGAGACCTCACGTTAGTTCCTTGGAGTTATTTGATAAGTTTTAGAGTAGGTTTGAACTTTTGCTTAGAGTTTTTAGACCATTTATAGTGTTTAAGCCATTTTTGAAAATTGCAGTTTTTTGTACTGTTTAGGTCATTAGCACGCTAACTTTTGACATTAGCGCACTAATTTCAACATTAGCACGCTAATTCAAATATCTAGCGCGCTATGTGCAGCAGAACCCATAATTCTACATTTTGAATTCTGAATTTTTGCTACACATAGGCCTTGTTGACGCCTTGGGGACCCTCATACACACTATTAAAGGTCCCTATCATCAAACCTAACATAAAACAACAACTAACAACATCAAATTCCATGAATTCATCAACTTGAGCTTTGTTAATGGAGTGGAGAAGTTACGTAGCTTGAAGAAATTCTTCTTCCTCACTTAACCTTCAATGAATAAACACTTTTCTCCTCTCCAAGTGCACTCCAACAACTTTTCTTCTTTCTCTCCTTCCGACCCAATGATTTATGATGAAGATGAATGATCAAATGTTTGACTTGAGAGGTTTTATTAACTAATTGGATATGTGTATGAACCATGACCATTGATCGTATGTGCACATATATCTCGAGGCTTAACTAATGGACCACCTTGACATACTTATCCCTCAAGTCATGATTAAATGACTCTCAAAGTTGACTCAGTTGACCTCTTGATTGGTTAATACGTGTCTCGATGCACATCATGTGATTATGAATTTATTTTCACTAACTTAGGCACTTTGATGTTACATTGAACATGACCGCATTAAAAGCTATTTATAAAATCATATTTAAATCAAATTAATTAAGCTTACCCCATAAGCCGCTACCTCGGCCTCATGTCATCACACAACTCGAGGTACATCTCCACTCGTCTCGATACATATATACCTGTATAAACTGACTTAATAGTCTACACATATACGATACACTAGACATACATCACAACAAATATAAAATATACCTCGTCCCTTGCCTCGATCAATGGACATATCACGGTGTGGGTTCCAGAGTATGGGCCGTTGATCCTATTTAAGGAATTAAATACAATTAGAGATTTTGGGTCGCTACAATATGCGTCATATGGTTGGGAAATGTATCTTGCAAAAGACCAACATGGGTAAACTAGCATGGGTAGCTAATGACACTTATGATACTAACTTTGTCAGACCCAAAGGTTTTTGGGTACTAAAATCTAGTGTTTTTCACATTGTGTAAGTTGCGATGAAAAACACCCCATGGTGCTTGGATAGTGGGTGCTCAAAACACATGACAGGAGATGCAAGTCAATTCATTGAACTAAAACAACGTAATGATGGAAATGTCATGTTTGGAGACGACAACAAAAGAAATGTCATAGGCATTGGTACCATAGGTAATGTTTCTCTTTCCATCTCAAATGTTTATCTTGTTAATGAGTTGAAACATAACTTGCTTAGCATTAGTCAATTGTGTGACAAAGGTTTCTATGTCATATTTGAATAATCAAAATGCATTGTTAGGAATAAGAAGCATGAAATCTTGTTTATTGCATATAAAGATAAGAATGTTTATATCATTAACTTTGATGAGATGCATATGAAATATGTTTCATGTTTGAGTACTCAAAATAAATTTGATGTATAGTTGTGGCACCGTAGACTAGGACACTCTAGTATGGAAAACTTGTCAAAATTGACCAAACATGATTTAATGAAGGGTCTCCCCAAATGCACATACAAAAAAAACAAGGAATGTGAACCTTGTATTCTTGCCAAACAAGTAAAACTGACATTCCATACGAAATTAGCTAGTGAAGCAATTAGAGCCTTAGAATTCATCCATATGGATTTGTTCGAACCTACCTAAACACAAAGTCTAGGGAAAAAATCATATTGTTTTGTTATTGTTGATGATTTCACTAGATACACATGAGTGCACTTTCTATCACATAAGAATGAACTCTTTGAGGTGTTTGTGAAATTTCGTGCATTAGTTGAAAATGAGAAAGAGTACAAAATCACCATCATTAGGAGTGATAAGAGTGGTGAGTTTGTCAATAGGAACTTAGAGGAGTTTTGTGCTAGAGAAGAGTATACACACCAATTATCATCTCATAGAACACTATAACAAAATGGAGTAGTTGAAAGGAAGAATATGACTTTCTACGAAATATGTAGGACCATGCTTAATGAGTATAATATAGCTAAGGACTTTTGGGCCGAAACAATTAACACGACATGCTATGTTTTAAATAGGGTAAACGCACGGGAGCAAGTGAAAAAAACACCTTATGAACTAGGGAAAGGCCGAAAACTTAATATTAGTTGCTTTAAGGTGTTTGGTTGCACTTGCTATGTTCTAAATGATAAGGAACATTTGGAAAAGTTTGACAAGTCAAATGTATTCACCTTCCTAGGGTATTCCATGCATATTAAGGCATATAGAGTGTTTAATAGATTAACCAAGACCATAGAAGAGTCGGTCCATGTCGAATTTGATGAGGTAGATCCTAAAGTGCAAATTTGCACACCTTGGAGAAAATGAGACTTGATGATGATGATGATGGTATCACTCAAGCTCAAACATCCAATGATAAAGAAGTAGAAGTGAGAACATAAATCGAACCTAGTGTACCAAAAAACTCAAGACTTCTTTTAGGACATCCTTCTTAACAAATTATAGGTGATCCAAACAAAGGAATAACCACTACATCATCACTAAACCGAGATGAAGGGCATATAGCATTTATATCGAGCCCACTAAGATAGATGATGCCTTAGGCGATGAGTTTTGGATCATGCCCATGCAAGAAGAATTAGGATACTTTGTTGGGAACAAGGTATGGACACTAGTGCCTAGACCTAAAGATCATGCTATCATAGGCACCAAATGAGTATTTAGGAATAAATATAATGAAAAGGGTGAAATAGTGAGAAACAAGGCTAGGTTGGTCGCACAAGGCTATACTCAAGAAGAAGGCATTGATTATGAAGAGGCCTTTGCACCGGTAGCAAGAGTAGAAACAATTCGAATGTTCCTTGCTTATACTTTCTACAATGAGTTTCTACTATACCAAATGGACGTTAAAAATGCATTCTTGTATGACTTCATCAATGAAGATGTATATATAAAATAACAACTGGGTTTTGAAGACCATGCTTATCTAAGTCATGTCTATTATCTTCAAAAGACATTGTATGGGCTGAGACGAGCTCTTAGAGCTTGGTATGATAGGCTAAATGTTTTTTTACTTGAAAAAAGGTTTAAGAAAGGACTACTAGATCCCACATTGTTTATTTTGATAAAAAATATGATATGCTCCTTTGTTCAAATTATCTTTGGTTCATCTAATACACATCTATGTGATGACTTCTCATCTTTGATGACCAATGAATTTGAAATGAGCATGATGGGTTAACTAACATACTTCTTAAGTTTGCAAATTAAGCAATCTAAGCACGTGATTTTCATAAATCAAGTGAAGCATGTAAGAGACATGCTAAATAAACTCAAATTTGATAATTTGAAGGCATGTGCCACTCCTAATAGTTCCACCGTCAAAATGGACAAAGACCAATTGGGAAATTTCATATATCCTAAGCTATATTGTGGCATGATAAGTAGCCTCCTTTACTTAACTGCTAGTAGACCTGATATTATGTTTAGTGTGTGTCTATGTGCTAGGGTTCAATCCAAGCCCAAGGAATCACATTTTAAATGTGTCAAACATATATTTCGTTAATCAAGTGGGACACAAGACTTGCGATTATGGTTCAATAAAGCTAAAAGTTTTGAACTTCGAAGCTTTATTGATTCCGACTATGCGGGGAGTTTAGTTGATAGGAAAAGAACCTCATGATTTTTTTATTTGCTAGGAAATTCACTAATATCATGGTTTAACAAAAAGCAAAACTCCGTTGCTTTGTCCACCGCCAAAAATGAATATGCGACTGCCGAAAGTTGTTGTGCTCAAGTCTTGTACATGAAGTAACAACTTGAGGATTATCAAATTCAAGTTGGTTGTGCTTAAATATATTGTGATAACAATAGTGCAATTGAAATATCCAAAAATCTGGTGTTACACTCCCGTACCAAACATATTGAGGTTAGGCACCATTTTCTCCGAGATCATGTCTAAAAGGATGATGTTAAACTGATTTATATGTCCACTGAAGACCAACTAGCTGATATTTTCACTAAGCCATTGCCTAGAGATCAAGTTTCTAAGATTCGGTGAGAATTAGGCATGATCCGTAAATTCGACCTTCTAAGCATGACCTAGCTCATCCAAACCTTTCTATTTGTTGTTAGTGAGGTGTTCATGGAGTATAAAAGGAATCTGAGGTGTCCTTCAAAAATTTACAATTTTTGACACCAAATTCTAGATAGCAATTAGCGAGCTAGATGTGACCAGGTAGCGAGCTAGGTATGTCTGGATAACGCGTTAACTTGTCCACCTAGCTCGCAAGTAAGTCTGTTCCCTGAACCACTTTTCCACCTCATTAGCGCGCCAATGACCTACCTAGCACGCTAACTTCGCTTGGGCCAGCCTCCTATAAATAGGTTTTCAAGACTGAAATCATCATTTTTTCCACCTCTTACACCCCCAACCGAGCCTCCTCCTTCACGATTAGTCTCTATTGGGGTTTTTCCAATCCTTTAGGTAATTTTTCTTCACTTCTTCATCATTTTCATTGCGTCTCCTTTATAGTTCGAGGTTTTTCACCATTTTGTAACCCTAGTTTATGTTTAGTGTTTCCTTTGATTTTGCCACAATGTCTTCACATTGAACCTAACACCCTGCTACCCGTCCCGCTTCCGCGTCATCCTCCCGCCATGCTCACACTCGTCAAGTTATCGAATCGTCATCTAGTAGCGACTCCGAGTCCTCGGCCCCATCCCTAATCGTTTCTCAATTCACCACCCATCGCGAAACTAGATCCTCTGGTCACCAAAGCAACATGTCGGCCACCGTCCTGGCCAACCTTCCTCAAAATAAGGGTTGTTCCAAGTCAAAGCACGATGGTGATTCGAGGTCCAAATCTGGGCTTGAGGCGGTTAGCTCGAGGCTAACAGATGCCAAAATCCTAAAACCCACCTTTGTCGATTTCGAGTTTTTCGACAAAGCACACCTCCCAATGCATGAGGCGCTTGCCTCATCTGGGTGGGTGTCCTTTTGCCAGTATAAGGATTCCTATAATGCTCCATTGGTTCAAGTATTCTACTCTAACCTGGCACTACAAATGATTATGTTATTCTGTCGATTGTTGGTAGTTATTTCGTTAAAATTACGCTGCAGATTCTTGTTTAGCATTTTGATATTCCTTTACAGCTCCCTAACACTACTCTTGGGTGTAAGATTCGCGAGTGGCCATTCGAACAGCTCGAGGTTCTTAATTCCTTTACACGGTCTGATAGGGAAATCATCGTGTATCCTTTCGGAGTCACCGATACCATGCACAAAATCCTTCATAAGGTTATCCTACCCCGTGGCTATAGTAAGAACTACGTCACTCTCATATGTATGTCCTCAGGGGTTTTGATGCGCGAGATTCCTATTGTTCTACCGCACATCATGATTGCATACATGACATCCACGTCCGGTTCAGGCCATCACCTCCCAGTGCCCACATCATTACCTCTTATATCGAGTCGGCACAGGTGGATCTTAGTCTAGGAGGTCTTCCGCTCTCTGCATATGACACTATCGACATGGTTACTATGAAGGCCATGAAGTATCGCTACTTCTGTATTGAGTGGCGATGGATACGTGAGGATGACATGCCTGACGATGAGCACTGCGAGGGATATGAGTTGATCGTCTTCGATGACGAGAATTTTCACAGCCATTAACACCAGTCTTGATCATCAGGGTGATCATCTTCGATGTATCGAGGGGCATCTCCTATCTGTCAGGCCATTAAGAGACGATCGTGCTTTTGGATTTGCCCGTCAGACTTCGTCTCATTAGAATGAGTGGTTAAGAGCAGCTTTGATAGGAGGAGCATTAGGCTCATTTATGTTAGTTATCTCTTTTAATGTATATCCACATTTTGGCTTACTATGTTCAATTACATACATTTTGGGTTTTTATCCATGTGCCATAACTATGTTAATTTTTTCATTATGCAATTAATATCATGGATGTTCATTTTGCGTATCTCCGAGCTATATTGTTCTTTGTTTTATCATCATACTTGTAGATGGTTTGCTTTCGTTCTCCTTGTTTACACTTCCATCTAAGCATGCCGTGAGGGGGAGCTTTATGACTTCTTTTTGAAGTTATCAAAAGGGGGAGAAATTCATGTTGTTTGTTATCATAAAAAAATGAGAGATTGTTGGACTAAGTGGTGAGTCACTTATATTTCACTCATGATTTTAATGGCAACAAACAATGTGAAAGGATTCTAACAAGTTTGCTAAGTGTTATCAGAATACCAAACTTGTTTATGAATCACAAGTTCAAAAGGAAAATTGAATTCTCAAAAGATCAAGTCAAATGTAGCCGGTAAAGTTTAAGATTCGACTCACACAAGGAAACAAGGACAGTAAAGCATACAATACAAGTTTTACAAATCATGTAAGGCATGTAAGTCCAATCATGCAAGTCGAATTCATTAGTTTCATGCATACCATGTTTTTCTAAGTTCTCCAAAGATTCAAGTATCGGTTTTAGTTCCAACTAAGTTTTCATAACTTGAAATGGATTTTTTTTTGCATTGTGAAAACTCATTTTTACACATGCATTGAATTTCGAAAACTACTTTGATTGCTTTTGAAAACACCAAACTCAATTTTGAGTGATTTTTGAAAAGAAAGAAAATTATTTGCAGAAAAGCCCCTATATGTTTCATGAAACTGGGATTTCCAATTTTTAGGATTTGTAAAATCACTGGGGCGTCCAAATGCATCAAATGACTCACACTAAATATGTTTAATATGTTCCTAGAGGTTTAGTTATGTCGTACATGTGCCAAAGGGTCGCTAACGTGAGACTAGAACTTATTTAGTTTTTGATTTCTGCTGATTAGCGCGCTAATGATGTCACATAGTGCGCTAACCATGCTCCCGACAATTTTTTTTATAAAAAACTTACAAATTTTGCTTTAATTTGAATCAATGATTGATTTTGGACCCTTGGATTAAGAAAACGATCACAAACAGTCAAATAGGCTTGAAAACCATTAACAAGCCACTTAGAACATTCTTTTATTCTCTCAAGCTTAAAAAACTCACAAGTTTCATAGTTTTCACATCAAAATTCATAAATTTTTGTGTTCAATCACTTGGAATCTTTTGAGGCTACTGAATTATCTTCGAAACTGGTGTGACTGAGGTGTTGTAAGGGTTGCAACTATTTTTCCAAAACTAATTCAATTCTTAGTCATTTGGAGTTGTAAGAAAGTTTGATTTCCTATTTTTTGTGCTTAAATTACATCTTTTGTTATGCTTGGTGTGTGAAAATCATCTATTCTGTTCTTGAACACATTTGTCTTGGGTTTTACACTTAAACTTGATTTTATAAACCTTGGGACTGATTTGAACAATAGTTAGGGCTTAAACTTTATTTTTATCAAACCACTTGTTCATTGAACTTTAAATCGGATTTAATCTCATCAATTTGGTTTAATCGGTTTCTTGTTTAAGATTTGCGAAAGATCAGTGACACTTATACATCACATTCATATTTATACTTGCTTGCATTAGAGTTGTTAGGCTTTAGGTGGCTTGCTTGTAGTTGAGCTTATTTCCACCTTACTTTGTAAAGTTGAACTTCATTATATTCATCTATTTCTTGTGAGCGGCTATTGTAAGACTTAGTGGTATCTAAGTCAAAGGAAGACCTAGTTGAGGCTAGGCATAAACCCTAGTTGAGGCTAGGTAGAAAGTCATAATTTGTGATTAGGCATTCTAGGCTTGTATGCTTAAGTTGTAACACTTATTGTTAATATAAGTGGAGGTTTGAAAATCCTAATCGGGGAAGTTAGGTAGTGGATATAGATCGGTTGAATCGGACCACTATAAATCATGTATCTCTTTTCCATCTCTTCTACCCCTGTCGTTATTATATTGCATTTATAATTGTTGATTATACATGCATTGAGCATTATTGTTCATTGAAAGTAATTAAAAGGTGATAGCCTCTCGCTACACCCAATTCACCACCTTTCTTGGGCGTGATTTCACTACCTAATTGTGTGTACAAGGTAGAGCTATAGAACTATATTACGCTTGAGGGGGTGGAGTCAATACTCTAATGGTCTAGAGGAACAAGACTCGTTTTGTTATCCTCTCTGTGCATGGGTCCTTATTACTATTTACTTACCACTTTAGAGAACGTTATATGATTGTGGTCGGATAACATAAATGGGATCACAGTTGTATTTAGATTCCTTGGAATATATTCTTCATTTAATCTATTGGATTAATAAGCATTTGATTATTACAAGTGTACTGGATAGTGTGAGATTTACTTATCTGACATTATCAAATTTTTATAATTTGATAATGACAGGTTCTATCGGCGACAAGGGAAAGAGAAAGCTTTTCGAGTGTTTGTGACTTGCTCAGTTCCTTTCTCTTTATGAATGTATTGTTTTTGAATATAATATATTGTATAAATGAGTTTTTTGGTTCATGTGCGGTTATGATCTTTTTGGAATTGTTGTAAAGGTTATAGAATGGATTGGAATATTGTGGAGCTAAGGTAATAGTGGTTTAAGGATTTTGAAAATTTGAAATAGGTTAAAATGAATAAATAGTTTTTGTTAATGCAATGTATATTATTGTGGTTGATTGTGAGTCCTTTGGTATTTTCACAAAGTTCACCATGTTTGTTGAAGACTTTTGAAGGTCGGGTTTTCCGGTGTAATTTTAGAAATAGAAAAGGTGATGTCGAAAAGTTTTTACGAGATTTTGAGAATAACTTAATCAATCTAAATGAGCTTTGAGGTTTGAGATTTACTTTTAGAATCCTTTAGAGTTCATAAAATATTATAATTGATGATTATGAGATCTTAATCTTATTTATTTATTGATGAAGAAGTTAAGGCTGCTAGATTATCAGGGAATTAAGGTAATCTATGTCGATCAGATGTCTTGATTAGATGGGGTTTGACACATCAAACATTCATAAATAACTCATAAAATTTTCGCTCATGCCTCAAACTGCGTTACCGATATTTGACGATACACTTCTAAGTCTCTGGTGTCAGAATATACCATTTTAAATAATTTAGAGTCACATTAATTGATTTTATATTGTGAGAACAAAAATTAGAACTTTATTCTAATTTTTAGTTGTGGCACCTTTTGGGTTACACCGAAGTGCCAAATGGCTGAAAAAGTCTCAAAACCCAATTTTCTACCTTTTCCTAATTTCTCATATTTTATATGTTTTTTCTATATTTTTCCATAATTATATATATATCTCATATTTTCCGTGATATATTTTATTTATTTTGTATTAAGTTTTAATTTTAATTAATTTTTTTATTATTTAATGGTGGTCGGGCCCACAGAACCGGGCCCAGTTCGGCTGGGCCAGCCCAACTAGGTCGGGCCTGGGCTGACCCGACCTTGGCATGCACGCACGCACAAAAAAATGTGTATGCGAGCGCCCCCTCGTCGTCTCCGAACCGCCTTCATCAATTTTTCTTTCTTTTCTTTTTCACTTCATTTCCTTCAACAACAACAACAACAACAACAAAAAAACAAATTAACTACAACTTGGATCAAAATCAAGATATTTTCATGAAGCGTTTGGGGAAACTCAAGAATACAAATTATTATTTTTTTTCAAAAACCAGTTTGATAACTCAATCCATTGAAAAACTAGTGACCAATTTCATCAATTTGAGTTCAAAAACAATGGGGATCATCATTTTAATCATTTGAAATTCGTTTTATTCATAAACCCTGATTTTAAGCACGCATCAAACCACCTATTCGTGGACAAATTGAAGAAGAATGTGAGGGTTTGGTTTACCTTAGCTTCCAACTAGATTTATTGGCTCCTCATTGATTCAAAGCTCCTTAAATATATCAAATCCTGACCTTGCTCTCTTAGAAATTGTGTGTTGGAGACATGCCTGAGTGAGCAATAATCGTTTAAGTTTTCCTTTTATACCCATTAGAACTTTAGATATAGGCCCAACTTCTCATCTTAAGGCCCATTTATGATCACATCTAATTTATTTTAATCAAAATCGAGACCATAGGCACATTAATTTATTTGAATTAGCTTAGTCTTATGGAATATTAATAAGTCATTCTCTCCGCTAGACTAAGTCCTACCTACTTAGGTACCCAGCATTTTCGTGCATCCCGAGGCGCTACCTACTGCACTCGTAATAGAAATAAGTATAATGCTTTGATCAAATAAAATACATGCAATTCATGCATCACACAAAATAATAATATTATTATACCAAAATAGGCGTGTCCTAAACTAATCTGCGACGTCCACGTGGGTATGAGTTGGATCATAGTCTAAAATTAAATAATTAAATTATTATTAATTTAGGCGAGCCGTCAAAGTCATAACCGGCTAGTGCATTAGAGTGGTTAGCCACTCAAGGGGCTTAAGAAGACGTCTCAAGTTTTAGAATCCACTGATGCAGAAACCACTGCTTGAAGAGTTTCACCCTTAGTGAGCCGACCCGGCTCGAGCTCGAAGTAATTAGTTAAGTCTAGATATCGGATGTTCTAGACCAAAAAGAAATAATTAGTAGGTGTGACGGCCCCTCTCCTAATCTAGGGCACCGCCCGACCTAATCTCGTAATTAAGCCCTAATCATATCCACGCAGGACTAAACTACGTATTAGTTAGCCCTTACAACCTAGACGCCTCTTTTCTCGTGTTCAGGATAAGTAATACACTAGTCCTACAAGTTTATAGAGTTAATTAAAACTTTTTATTAAATTAATTAATTAGTGGAAGTCTTATTGATTATGCGGAAGCAATTAGTAACTTATGCGGAAGCCATTTATAAAATCCTAAGTGTGGAAAACCAGGAAATGACATCACATATATAAAGTCCTCGAAATGCATAGAAACAGTAAAATAGTATAAATCAAGTCGGGAAAACTAACGTTCAACCCAATATACAACCCCAAATAGTATCTAAAAGACATATAACATATACAATCAAAATACCAAAAGAAGACCTACAACCAATGCAGTGACGCGTCGCGGGCTCAGGGACAATCGCTGATCTTGTCCTTGCCCGGCCTACTAGTAGACGGCTCTACACCCACCATCATAAAAAGGACGGTGAGTAAAAGAATAAAATAGTAATCCCCGATGACAAGTTTAATTGGCATTTCCAAATATTCAAATGGTATTTAAAAGCATATAAATGGAAAAACTGGAAAATAAACCATATGCGAGTAAATACCAGAGTTAAACAAGTGATACTGACACTAGGCTGAGTAGTGGTGATTTAGGTTCGGTCGGCAGTAAAACGTGTCACTCCGACTCAATAATCATATAGCACAAGGGACTCTAACCCAAGTGTTACCAGGGACTATAACCCCAGTATGTAGACCACCTCAGGGACTCTAACCCCGAGTGTCATACAGTGTCAAGTAACATGTGCCGACATCCCTAGGGACTCTAACCTCGTGATTCGCGCACACCTAGATCGAGTATGGGACCTAAATGCAAAAACAAATTCTTAAATTTCAAGAAATATCAAGTATGGATTGTCAAGGCATAGTCACATCTACACACCTAAATAAATAAGGAATACAAGTCCTCTTAAACATTTATAAGATATTCACTAGCCTAATAGCATGCTATTTATCATTCAATTCACATTTAAAACAACAAGAATAGACATAGCATGCGATAGAATCAATGAATTAAATCAAATAAATGGATATCATACAAACTAGACTCATCAAGTGAGCATAGACACAAAGAACACATGATATAAGAATACAAAGGCAAAATAGTCAAAAGGACTATGCAAGGACAACAACAAATAGAAATGAAATGTCAAGTAAAGTTGCCATTGGGTATACTCACAACAACAAAGTAAAGTTCTAGCTTTACTGGCCTCTCGATACTCCAAATCTTGTATTCGCTCTCCCGTACCCTTTTTCTAGGTTCCTGAGTTTGGTGTCTCATTAGTTCAAATATAGTGGGTTTAAGCTCAATTTAGTGGTGTATATTATGTATTCAAATTGGTTCAATAGACTTTAAATCAATCTTCCTAAATCAGCCCCTAAAGACTAAATTAAGTCTCAATTTCAATCCTACATCTTAATGCACTTCTAGGCATGAAATGGTCGAAATTTCCAAATCCTCCATTAGTAAAATTATTGTTATTCTCTCTCTCTCTCTCTCTCTCTCTCTCTCTCTCTCTCTCTCTCTCTCTCTCTCTCTCTCTCTCTCTCTCTCTCTCTCTCTCTTAGCTTTCCGGAAATGTTTATTTTACAAAATTCCGATTAAAAATGAAAGAGATATCATGATTTTTCTAAACATAGGTTTAATTGAGATTTAATCAAATCAGCAGATTTAAAAAATCTATTTCTCCCAATCTATAGTTACTAAAAATGTGATTTTTGGTCACAAGGTGGAGAATATACCCAAATAAAACATACTAAAAGATCAGCTCATTTGGATAAGTAGTTAGGGAGTTATGTATTTAACAAGTTTAGTTTCAAAACGTTCATTTTAATTCCAGTACCTATTTGTAGAGCATGTTTGGACATAAAAACATTTGAATCAAAATACCTTCAGTTAAGCAAAGTTATTCCAATTTAAATAATCTTTCAAATGCCACTGGTTTGGATCAATTTGGATCTAAAATGGGCAGATTATGACCAAATTACCCAGGTTGATTCCTAATACAACATGCAGAATTCTAGTTTTGGTGTTAAGTTCAAAAATTCATATCTCTACGATTTCAAAACCAAGTTAAGAACTTCAATATAGCTGGATTATCAGCTTGAAATGAGGAATCTAAATACATAAATCAATTAAAAACACTCAATCATCTACCATATGAGATAAGCATAAAACCAGAACTTGTTCTAATTTTAACTAAAAGGATGTGTACCTATTTGATGTACCACCCTAGCTTGAGAGTTTCTCACCAACTCCCATGGATTCCTTCAACACCTTGATGATTCACTCCTCTCCAGCAATTCCTTCTTCTTCTCCAGCAAAAATGAATGAGTGATTTGGTTTGCATGTTGTTTGATCACTAATATTATATATCAAGGTGATGTTTTTTCCTAGCCCTTGATATCTATGGATTTATGTATCCCGAGGAACATCTAATGGTCCACCTCTTGCCTTATATCCCACTAACTCCAACTATCTCAACCTCAAGTGACACCATTTCATTACTCACTTAGTTCCTAGATGTGCCAATATGTATCTTTAGACCAATCCTATGTTTTCCATTTAATTTACTCAACTATAGGCATTTAATTTGATTTACATTAACAAAAACAACCATAGGCTTATAAGTAATTCCTAATTTCATATTAGTATTAAATAAGACTTACCAAAATGCTAACTGTTGGGTTTTGGGGTTCATACGCAGCGGAGATTACAAAACAATTTTGACAAAAACCCCAACAGGATCCGAATCTAATTCCATTAAAAACATTTAAACCATGAAAAACTTAATCATACCTCAATCGCAATATACCTTTCTGAAGGTTGATCGATCTCTAAGGTGCTGCCAACGACGAACGCCCTCTACCAGTAGTCCACACATGAACGACGACCGAGATTCGAAGTGCTAGCTTCGAGAGAATACCAAACCTTTTATTTTTCTCCAAAATGATCCAGAGCATACCAAAAACCCAAAGTCGTTTCTAAAACGAAAATAGAGTTTTGGCCTTTAATCTTTCGTACTTGTATTCTAACTTAAAACATCTATTTATACAACCCTTGTATATAAACGGTGAAGTAAATTACACATATACCCCTACTTAAAGAAGTATTAGTGTAATACACCACAAGGACGTTTCTGTCATGGATTTTATCATATAAAATTCATTTTTTTTTAACCATCTTAAAATCTCGCAAAACTATTCTTAGTGTGCGACCCAATAGACTCATACAACGTTGGCAGTGTACCAAAACACATTTTGGTATACAAGTCATAAGCGGCCTCTAGCAAGACATTATGACTACCAAAGTTGTACGATATCAAATCGATACAACCTAATCAATAGTGTATATAACATCCTTTTGTCACACGATATCCTTTTGAGCAAACATAAGACATGGAATTGTCATCCAACATGTTCAATCGTACTAGTCTCGATCTCTAGGTAGACTAAAAATATACAAGTGTCATTGATCAATATCAATTCACTTAGACTAGGCCTTTTAACAATCTAACACATCGAGGGATCCACTAGATATCTCTCCTTATATGAGAGGGACAAATCCTATCTCGATTACACAACTTCATCGCATTTCTCACACAGTAACCAATCACAACCTTTATAATCGTCCGGTTAAAGACAACGTTTGATAGTGTCAAATCACAATGTTCCTAATGTTGAAGTCTGGTAATCTCAAGTCAGAGGACTAAAAAATATACCTATCTTGAGAAACAACTATGACTTAATCCATACGATGTTCTCATAGCGGGTCGGTCCAATACTTTGTTCCCTAACAAGTACTCGTGATTTTGATTCATATCCCTATACGTATAATCATCATATGATCATCAATCAAGACTCGCACTAGTCTTAATTCATTATAGTTCCCAGTATAATGATCGACTAGGGATATTTAGGATATTTCTGTAAATACCCATGGATCTTATTATAATGTAAACATGCGAATTAATTATAATAAACAGCAAATGAAATCCTCTATTTTATTAATTAAAAGTATTCATAAAGACAGTTAATGAATTGGCCTAGGGCACATGCCCCAACATCTCCCACTTGCACTAGGGCCAATCATACATGCATATAATGCCTAATGATCTAACATGACCATCATGTTTTGCTTGTGGAAGAGCTTTTGTCAATGGATCCGCAACGTTGTCTTCAGTAGGTACTCTGCAAATCTTTACGTCTCCCATCTCAATAATTTCTCTGACGAGATAAAAACGCCTGAGTATATGTTTGGATCTGTGGTGTGATTTAGGTTCCTTGGCTTGTGCTATTGCCCCGTTATTGTCATAATACAAACAAACAGGGTTAGCAATACTTGGAACCACACCTAGTTCCGAAATGAACTTTTTGCTCCAAATCGCTCCTTTCTTTGCATTGACGACGCAATATACTCACTTCTGTTCTAGAATCTCGCCACGCCTCTTGCTTCGAACTTTTCCAGCTTTACCGCACCCCCATTCAAAGTAAACGCATATCCAGATTGCGATCTAAAATCATCTATATCAGTTCGAAAACTTGCATCTGTTTAACCATTTACAACTAGATCATTTTCAAAACCTCCATAGACCAAGAACATTTCCTTAGTCCTTCTTAAGTATTTAAGGATGTTCTTTACTGCTATCCAGTGACTCTCGCCAGATCCGATGATATCTCGCTTGTAGTGCTCAAAGCATATGATACATCAGGTCGAGTGCATAACATGGCATACATGATAGATCCAATAGCCGATGCATATGGAATCTTATTCATACGGTCTCACTCATCATTTGTCCTAGGACATTGGCAACAATCCCCTTTTAGAGTCTTGCAAACTGAACCTATTCAGCACCTTGTCTATGTAAGCACTCTGACTTAGATCGATTAGCCACTTAGATCTATCCCTATAGATTCTTATCCCTAGGATATATGCTGCATCTCCTAAGTCTTTCATTGAGAAACGCTTCCCTAACCAAGACTTGACATTCTGCAATGTTGGGATGTCATTTCCAATGAGTAATATATCATCAACATACGATCCGAAAAAATAACTACACTCCCATGACCTTCTTGTATACACAAGGCTCATCTTCGTTCTTAATAAAACCAAAATCCTTGATTGCTTCATCAAAACGAAGATTCCAACTCGAGAAGCTTGCTTTAATCCATAAATGGATCTTTGAAGCTTGCATACCTTCCTAGAATTCTCGGGATGTACAAAACCTTCAGTTTGTGTCATATACACGTCCTCAAGCACTTTTCATTAAGAAATGTTGTTTTTACATCCATTTACCATATCTCATAGTCATAATATGCAGCAATGGCAATTAAAATTCTTATGGATTTAAGCATGGCTCTTGGCGAAAAGTTTCATCATAATCAACACCTTGAGTCTGCTGAAACCTTTTGCTACAAGTCTTGCTTTAAAAGTATGCACAAGTGCCATCCATGTCGGTTTTCTTCTTGAAAACTCATTTACATCCAATGGTCTTACCACCTTCAGGTAAATCAACCAAGTTCCAAACTTGGTTATCATACATGGATTGCATCTCAGAGTTCATGGCACTTAGCCATTTATCTGAATCTGGTCCAGACATAGCCTCCCGATTAGTGGTGGGCTCATTTTGGTCTATAAGCAACACACTATCAGTAATGAGAAATCCGAATCTCTCTGGCTCATGTCTTATCCTACCAGATTTACGTGGGCCTTGTGTCACTTGCGGAGGTTCAACTAGTTCAGAACGTTGTTGAACTTCAAGTAGCGGTTCAGGGTTTATATGTGATTCTTGGACTTCTTCAAGATTTATTTCTCTCCCACGCGTGTCTTTTGAAATAAACTGTTTTTCCATAAAGGCACCATACCAAGCAACAAACACTTTGTTCTCAGCGGGATTATAAAAGTAATATCCTTTTGTTTCCTTAGGATACCCCACAAATAAACACTTGTCAGATTTAGGTGCTAGTTTTTCTGAGACTTGTCGTTTTATGTAAGTCTCACAACCCCAAATCTTAAGGAAAGACAACCTGGGCCTCTTCCCATACCATATCTCATAAGGTGTTTTATCAACCGTTTTAGAAGGAACTCGATTTAGAGTGAAAGCTGCAATTTGTAATGCATAACCCCAAAAGGATAATTGAAGATCTGCATGACTCATCATAGATCGAACCATATCTAATAAGGTTCGATTTCTCCTTTCAGAAACTTCATTCCACTGTGGAGTTGCTGGTGGAGTCAATTGGGAGACAATCCCACAATTTCTAAGATGACCATCAAATTCTTGGCTCAAATATTCACCACCTCGATCTGACCGTGTTTTGATAGTTTTACCAAGTTGATTACGCACTTCATTTTGAAATGTTCGAAACATCTCAAATGATTCAGACTTTATGTTTCATTAGATATACATAACCATATCTCTGAAATCATCGATAAATGTAATGAAGTCTTGATAACCTCCTCGGCCATTGTGTTTATAGGACTGCATACATCAGTATGTATTAGACCCAATAAATCACTTGCCCTTTCACTGTGTCCAGTAAATGGACTTTTAGTCATCTTGCCTCGTAAACAAGATACGCACGTTTTATATGTTTCTAAATCAAATGAATCTAGAAGTCCATCTTTATGGAGCTTCGTTATGCGTTTCTCATTTATGTGTTCGAGACGACAATGCCAAAGATAGGTATGACTCAAATCATTTGACTTAAATCTCTTTGTATTTATGTTAAAGATTGAAGTATCAATGGACCTTTTCATGCTTAGAATATAAAGACCATCACACAAATCAGCATTTGCATAAAATATTCCTTTACGAGAAATGGATCATCTATTATTCGCAATAATAAAATCAAAACCATTCATATCCAAGCATGAAACAGAAATGATGTTTCTGCTCAAGGCAGGCACAAAATAACGATTATTTAAAGTTAAGATAAGTCCATTAGGTAAGACTAAATCATATGATCCAACAGCCAGGGCAGCAACTCTTGCTCCATTCCTACGTAGAGGATGACTTCTCCTTTCTTCTCCTTTCTACTTCTGGTGGGTCCATGCACATTTATACAAATGTGAGATCCACATCCGGTATCTAATACCCATGAGTCACTAGTAGATAAATTAATTTCAATAACATAAATACCTGTAGTGCTAGTCGCACTACCCTTTTTCTTCTTTAGATCTTCTAGTTAGAGTTTATAATTTCTGAACCAATGTCCAGGTGCATGACAGAAATGACAATTTCCTTCCTTTTCTTTTGGGTGTTTTGAACCAGGAACCGGCTGGGGCTTGACTTTTCCACAGGCTTTGCGACAGGTGCAACAGCAGCCTTGACAACTTTAGCCTTGCCTTTGCCTTTCTTCTTCATTCCCTTTCCCTTTTGGACCATCAACACATTACTAGAGGGTTTCTTGATATTTTGTTCAACAATTTTGAGCATCAAATGCAACTCTGAAATTGATTTCTCCATATTATTCATATTATAGTTCATCACAAATTGTGAGTAACTTTCTGGTAATGAATTCAGGATCAAATCCGTAGCCAACTCTTGGCTTATGGGAAATCTGAGTCTATCAAGCTGGCAAACATAGCCCTTCATCTTCAGAACATGAGGACTAACTGACGCACCCTCAATCATCTTGCAAAAATGTAGGTTTTTGACTGTCTCGAACCTTTCTTGCCTAGCTCGCTGTTGGAACATTTCCTTCAGCGTTATAGCCATGTCGTAGGCTTCCATTAGTTTCATGTCCTTCTGAAGTTCAGGAACCAAAGTTGCCAGCATAATACATGCAACATCAGTAGAATCGTTGACATGCTTATTATGCGCATCCTTTACAGCTTTCGTAGCATTATCTGGTGGGTCCTCAGGAATTGGAGAATCCAAGACATACAACTTGCGTTCATGCTTAAGAACAATTCTCAAGTTTCTGAACCAGTCAAGAAAGTTAGTCCCAAATAGCTTATCCTTCTCAAGGATGGATCGCGATGATGAGGGGATTATTGTTACTTGAAGAGGCCATTGATCTACAATAAAGATTATGCAAAGTTTATTTTAGTATAGAGGAATAGACTCCCACTAAATTAACAACCCTCCTAAAACTCACTGTTTATTTAGGGGACTAAAATCCATATTTCACCTAATTCTATGACAGCTATGGCATGAAACACATAACTAGATTATTTAGGTAGGTAACAATTACCAATTACGTCTTATGTAATTTTTAGATACTTTTATGAGATACGGGACATCTTATGTCTTATCATGTTTTTATCTCATCATGTGACTAAAGCTCAAAACTATTTTGATAGCTTTATTAAGTCGGGCCATTTTAAACATTTAGGTAACTCTTATCCAACTTGTCTCACCAAGATAACACAATACACCTAGCTATGGCTGAAACTGTATTAGTGTGATCAAGGCCTTGATAAGTGTTTAACATGGATGGCGTGAGACTTAAAATTTAATAGAGGGATTTTATTCAGTTTTAGTGATTTTATGTAAACAATGAAATATCATATATTTTTATTGATTTGTTAAATCGCTAAACAATTTGGAGATTTTTTTTTAGAAGACGAATCTCAATACCGAAAATTGAAATTCGCTATAGAAAATGATATTTTTCGCTGATTTTACTATCCTAAATTTACCCCTTAATTTATCCAAAATTAAGTCAATTAAAATATTTTTAATTAACCCGGGCCCACATCTAACTAATTATCTTATCCTAATCCAATTAGGACTTAAGATATTTAAATCATAGCATATCACCAATAACAAAATTCTCCATATTTATCTCATATCCAATAGGGATAACGAAACCGATTTTGCTTATATCTCTTAATCTAATTTGTTATCTATCTTTATCAAATAGAAACTTCATAACATAATATATATAACAAGATGAATAAATAATTTCGAAAATTAATTATTTGCAATTTTGGTCCTCATCCAAATAATCACAAACATGTAATTGAATCATGAACTACTATCCCAAATCGAACATAATGGTTTCATGGATCATAGAACATGAAACTCAATTCATTAAAATTATTCGAATTAACCTAATATGGTTACTAGCATGTACGAAACTAATTTCAATTAAATCACGAATATATGTATCATATACACAAAACATGATAATAAATCTCACAAAAAACTTATGTACATCACATATACATCAACTATTAACATGCTTTCAATCATATATCATGTATATATATCAGAAGAAAACATGCAATGAATTTAATGGAATCGAACTCGAAGGCTCTGATACCACTGTTGGGTTTTGGGGTTCATACGCAGCGGATATTACAAAACAATTTTGTAAAAAACCCCAACATGATCTGAATCTAATTCCATTAAAAACATTTAAACAATGAAAAACTTAATCATACCTCAGTCGCAATATACCTTTCTGAAGGTTGATCGATCTCTAAGACGCTGCCAACGACGAACGCCCTCTACCAATAGTCCACACACGAATGGCGGACGAGATTCGAAGTGCTAGCTTCGAGAGAATATCAAACCTTTTGTTTTTCTCCAAAATGATCCAGAGCATACCAAAAAACCCTAAGTCGTTTCTAAAACGAAAATAGAGTTTTGGCCTTTAATCTTTCGTACGTGTATTCTAACTTAAAATGTCTATTTATACAACCCTTGTATATAAACGGTTAAGTAAATTACACATATACCCCTACTTAAAGAAATATAAGTGTAATACACCACAAGGACGTTTCTGTCATGAATCTTATCATATAAAATTCATTTTTTGAAACCATCTTAAAATCTCGCAAAACCATTCTCAGTGTGCGACCCAATAGACTCATACAACGTTAGCAGTGTACGAAAACACATTTTGGTATACAAGTCATAAGCGACCTCTAGCAAGACATTATGACTACCCAAGTTGTACGAATATCAAATCGATACAACCTAATCAATAGTGTATATAACATCCTTTTGTCACACGATATCCTTTTGATCAAACATAAGACATGGAATTGTCATCCAACATGTTCAATCGTACTAGTCTCGATCTCTAAGTAGGCTAAAAACATCCAAGTGGCATTGATCAATATCAATTCACTTAGACTAGGCCTTTTAACAGTCTAACACATCGAGGGATCCACTAGATATCTCTCTTTATATGAGAGGGGCAAATCCTATCTCGATTACACAACTTCATTACATTGCTCACACAGTAACCAATCACAACCTTTATAATCATCCGGTTAAAGAAAACGTTTGATAGTGTCAAATCATTATGTTCCTAATGTTGAAGTCTGGTAATCTCAAGTCAGAGGGTTGAAAAATATACCTATCATGAGAAACAACTACGACTTAATCCATGTGATGTTCTCATAGCGGGTCGTTCCAGTACTTTGTTCCCTAACAAGTACTCGTGATCTTGATTCGTATCCCTATATGTATAATCATCATATGATCATCAATCAAGACTCACACTAGTCTTAATACATTATAGTTTCCAGTATAATGATCGACTAGGGACATTTAGGATATTTCTCTAAATACCCATGGATCTTATTATAATGTAAACATGCAAATTAATTATAATAAACAGCAAATGAAATCCTCCATTTTATTAACTAAAAGTATTCATAAAGACAGTTAATGGATTGACCTAGGGCACATGCCCCAACACTAACTACCTGGTTCCTCGGCTTGCACGCTACTCGAGGCGTGTCACCGCTCTCGTCTTGACGCCTACAACTGTACAAACTGACTTAGTAAGTCTACACAATACATAACACTAGGCCTACATCAATACAAAAGTACAATATACCTCGGCCACATGCCTCAGCCGATGCAAGTATCACAGTGTACATTCCATGTCAACGGTCGGTGATCCTAATTAAGGAATTAAAACGAGAGTTAGAGATTTCGGCCGTGACAGTAGATCTCAACTTGTAACATCCTGATTTTCTAGCGTGACCAGGGTCGAGTAAGCAAGACTGATTGATCTATAGGGGTATGTGTTAAGTTTGCTTACTTGTATGTATGATAACTAGACATGTTCATTGGGTCGGCGGCTCGACCAAGCCCGCTTAACATGGGTCGATCTTGGATTTCAAATTTACAATAAAGCCCGAGCTCGCTAAAGCCTGACAGTCTAATGGGCAAGCTTGGGTTTGTATTTTTAGCCCAAACCCAACTTGAGCCTAGCGTTATATATGTGGTGGACTTATTACACCCATTTCTCAAAAAGTAAGGCTGCCAAGGTATGAAACTTGATACACTTCATCACCTAATGAAAGTTCCAACCACTAGACCAACTCTTCTTTGTTTGTTCTATGCTTGGGTTGGCCTGGACAGTGTAACGACCCGAGATATTTTATTAATGAATGATGATGTGTATTACCTATTTAGACTCATATGCATCGTTAATTATTTAGTATTCGATTTTCAAGTGAGTGTTCCTCACGATGAGTGCGCGCAGGCGTTGGTTAGATCGGTGTAACATTGAAACTTAGGTTAATTCATAACTTAAGTTCTAATTTTTATTTAAATCTTTATGCCTAAGTTATGGAATGAGGCTTCCTTATCTAGCCTAAGTTAAGGAAATAATACAAATGCCTAAGTAGGCTAGATGAGAAAATAACTAAATTTATTGAGTACATAAGTGAATTAATGAGATCGAATACTAAACGAAAACTAACCTAATTGACTAATAAATTCATATGGCCTAACTAATTAAATGGGTATATAAGCTAGTTTGATTTTCCTAAGTAAGATAATCAAGGAATTTATTAATTAATGTACCTAATTTAATGTGGATTTTTGTATGACCATACATTGATCTAGTAATGATAGAAAAAGTGACAATCCTAGGATAAGTTTGTAAAAATCTAAGGGTGCATGAAGTGGTTGAAAACCAATCATAGGTAGACTTAAAAATTTATACAAATAAAGAATGCTCTACAAGTGTCTCAAATTGATGTTCATGAACCACAAGTGTCCATACATGATATAAATGGCAAACTTATGAGTTAATTAAACATGCATCCTTATGGAGAAAATAATTTATATGCAAAATTCAAATCATTTAATATTTACAAGAAACTCCCTCCATATAACTAGAGTACCTCTAATTCTCTAAACTCATATTTAGTTTCTCATCTTCATCAAACAAAAAAGAAGAGGAAGGAGGAAACTACCATTAATGAAGTTATATTTAGGAAAACTTGAGCATATTAAGGGAAGCAATCAAAGAGGCAAGTTCTACTCCTTATTCTCTATACTCTATTTCTCTCTTAATTTCTAATTCTAGTTTAGGTTCTTAATCTCGATCATCTTATAAATGGGATACTATTGTTACGACATTCATCAAGTTGTGTAACATGAGGTGAAATTAAAAGTTCAGTACAGTATTTTGCAAGATTACAAAAAAATTCTTCTAATAAGTTTGTATCTTTGGTTAAGATCTAAGTACTAAAAACCTTTTTAATCTTTGAATTAGCTGGGGACTTGCTATCATCCCTTATTGTATATTACATAAATTTTCATAATATATGAGCAATGCAATGAAATTGAAATTACAAATTATTTGTAAGCTAATAGGAAAAAGAAGATGCCACCAAAGTATATGCATGGTTAAACTAGGAATTCAATTAGGAGATTAATAAGGATGCCTTAAGACTCGTTGCTTGGATTAATTGTGCATATGTCTACTAGGTGACAAAATTAAGCCACATAAAAAGTTGATTAAAATATACAAAGTACTCATAAGTTACTAATAGTATAAATTATCCTAATTAGTAACTAAATCGCTTCATCTTATTTAGAGAAGCACATTGAGTACAATATAAAGTCATAGTACTTAATTAATTTCTTCATGAGTTGATTTAGAGTTTAGTTCCTTTTAAAAAATATTATAACTTTAATTAGTGAGTTAAGATAAGATATTAACTTAGAGCACATTTTAATTGGATGTTCCCTTGACATATCTACCCAGATATACAAAGGTATAAAATGTGGTCCATAAAAGCAATTGATATTTATGTAAGAATAATTTCTAATTAGTTAGATTTAGTTTCTTAAATTGACAAAAGAACTATTTTATTAAATTTCCATAATTGGAGTGTTTTTAAGTTTATGAATTTAAACCCTAACTTAAGGACGTTAACACACCAAATTCAACATATATATATATATATATATATTGACACTAGGGACTTAGCTTGGGTGTCGAAGATTGGTTTAGAGAGCGTGTTGGAGCCGCGAGAGCCGATTTTTTCGTTGATCCGAGGTAAGTAAAATCAGATAGGGGATCCACAATAGTTCATAATCTACGCTTTCTTGTTATTGACATACACTTCCTTGTGGGTTTTCATTCCATATTTTGAGTGTCTAAGGTTTAAGTGTGTCAGGAAGGTACTTTAAGGTTTGGTGCTAGACAGAGAAACGCGACCTCACTCCGAGTACTGGATTGTAGGTAGTAGACATGAGCAGGATATTCGGGACACCGTTGATGCTCCCACGCTACACCGAACCGAACTTGTTGACTTGATGAGTCAAAATTCTAGAAAGTCGACCGGTGGCACTTGTTCTCGACAGATTTAGAATATAACGACCCATTTTATTAATGTCGTTATTATTATTTATTTACATACTAGAATGTCAGCTCGGACCCACGTGGATATCGTAGATAGACTAGGGGCATGCCTGACTAGGTATTAGTTATATATTGTTTGATTGGTTGCTTTTATTGCGGTATATTTCATTTAATATGGCATAAATCATCGCATGTTTGTAAATATTATGTTATGTCGAGTGAGATGGTGTGACAAGTAATCGCCATGTAAAGCATGTTAACGTGGGTATCAGATAGGCGCAGTATGGGTACACTAAGTTTTATAATACTAAATTGAATAAAATGACTAAGAATCAATGTGAATATGACAAAATAAATAATCAAACTTTAGATTAAGTCATAATAACAGGGTACATTAAGGATTGGTGCACCTCGGGATGTGTGCCAAGACACGGGGCACTGGATGCCAGGTAATTGGGTACAATGAAAAGTGGTAGTACACCAATTTAAGACTTTAAATAGTTTACATATGTATAAAAGTGCATAAGTTAAATTAATTGAATCAATTGATTACAAATGCCTATAGTTGGATGAAAATTTAATGTCATAGATTTGCCTCGAGATTCGCACGAAAATGGAATCCTATGAAATTTAAGTTGTGAGTTTGTGTCAACAAGGTGGAAGTTAGTGGAGTAGTAGTTAACAAGGACCATTAGATTGACCTCGAGATACGTGAACATGATTAATTCTACCATAACCTATATATAGCTAAGTTAGTGGGAAATCTTTTCATGCAACTTGAACGAAGTTTGTTCTTAAATTGAAGTGCTGGAAAATTCAGCATGAACTAGGCGAAAATGAGGCCATCTACTAGAGGAATCAAGCTATGAAGATCAAATCTAAGAGTTCATCAGCTAGGTACAAAAACACACTCTTTACTTGCTTAAATTTTTGAAATGTGTACATGAAAACTCAATTTTTGGGGGCTTTATGCAAAATGAATTTTAAAGATTAAGCTACTGTTTTTCTTGTCTAAATTAGTTGTTTAACTGGTTTTGATGATCAATAATGGTTTCAAACTAGTTTTGGCAAAAAATTGGAGTTTCTTGAATTCTTGATGTATGCATGTTAGTTCTTAGCAAATCCTTTGACCTAACCTCTGTAAATTGAGCATGACTCTCTCATACGAACTCCAAATGGGGCGGATCACGCGCTATTGAAAAATGTACCCAGAGATCTACAACTCTTAATGTAGGAGAGAATTCGAAATTCAAACTCATTCTAGCTCAAAAATGCTCCACAAGTAGGCTGTTGAAATGATAATACATGATTTTTAAAATGAACTTTGACAAGGAATAACTCTCTCAATTCTTATCAAAATAAGCTCGTCTTTTAGTATCTTGTTGTTAGGTATGTTAGCTGTCTTGTGACCGAAAATCATGAGTTTGGAGCTATAAATTTGGAGAAATGATTTTTGCAATATCGCTGGTTGGATTTGATTCCAATTTGGATTGTTTTGAGAAATATAACTCTAAACTTAATTTAAACACCTTAAGTTAGTATAAAATATTGGAAATGGGTCCCTAGGGAATTGAGGGTGATGATAAGGTATTCAGGAGCGTGACGGGTCGGATTCGAGAGTCCGGGGAGTCGAAACGCATATTGAGGTGCGTAAAATCCATGAAAATGCTTCACATATTCAGTTCGTTTTTTCTATGCGTTATATGAGTGTTGGTTGTTTTATTTCGATGTTTTATTCAACTACAAACTATGCTATGTTATCATGATTCATTGTTGTTTAGTTCATTTTGAATAACCGTGCTTTATGCGTGAATCTTGGGATTTATTTGAAGACCGATTAAGTTGGTTCATTAGGGTTTTGCTATAAAGGTTGGTTGAGTTGGTTCATCGAGGTTTTGCTATGAAGACTAGTTTGTTAGGGCATATGCCATAGGTCTATTGATAAACATTGTTTATCTTATAATTTTAGTTAATAAAATAGAAGTTTCATTTGTTGTTTTATTATAAGTGATTATATGTTTACCTTATAGTAAGATATATGGGTATTTGTTAAAATTTTCTAAATGTCCATAGTCGATCATTATATGTTTACCGTATAGGACGAATTGAGACCATGAGTACTTGTTAGGGAACGAGGTACTAGACTAACCCGCTATGAAAACATCGCATGGATTAAGTTATATGTGTTACTAATGATATGATTTATCATTTAGTCATTCGACTTGAGATTACCATAGACTTCAATATTAGGAGCATAGTAATTTGACATAATTAAACATTGTCTTTAACCAGACGATTACAAAGATTGTGATTGGTTACCATGTGAATAATATGTGAAGATGTGTAATCAAGATAGAATTTGTCACTTTCGTATAGAGAGAGATATCAGTGGATCCCTTGATATGATAGATTGATAATGACAAAGTCCATGTGAATTGATATGATTCATGTCACTTGGATGTTTTCAGTTTACATAAAAATCGAGACTAGTACGATTGAACATTAAGAGTGACTTTGCATGTCTTATGTTTAATCAAATGACATCGCACGAATAAAAGATATTTATTATATAGTATTCATTAGGTTGTATCAATTTTGATATTCATGCTACTTGGGCAGTCATAATGCCTTGCTAGAGACGACTTATGATTTGTGTGTACCAAAATGATTTTGGTTCACTGCTAACGTCGCTTCAGCCTATTTGGTTGCACGCAAAGAATGACTTTGCATAATTTCAATTAGTCCAAAGTAATGAGTTTTTATATGATAAAATTCATGGCATAAAAGCCTTTACAATTTGTTATATGATAACTTATTAATATGGACGTATTTGTAATTTGCTTGAACTACCTAAATACAATATTTGTATTATGAATAAGATTTTAAGTGAGGGTTTATCTACACATATAAATAGAGATTGAAACTTTAAAACCAAACAAAATTTTCGTTTTTGCTATTTTGAGTTCTCTGGATTTTAGGAGAGAAAGAAAAACATTTTCTATCTCTCTTAGGGCTAGCACTCCAAATTGTGGTCAAAATTCGTGTGCAGATTTTTGATAGAGGAAGAACGCTTAAAAGTCTTGGAGATCGAACAATCAGAGAAGGAAAAACATTGATTAAGGTATGATTTTGCTTTTGTAGATTTAGTTTAATGGAACTTATTTTCGATCATGTTGGGGGGTTTTCCAAAATTGTTTTGAATTTTTCGCTGCGTATGAACCCCAAAAACTCAACATGGTTGAGTTGGTTCACCGGGGTTATTTGATGTTGTTGTGTGGGACAAAATAATTAACCAGTTGAGTGGTTCACTAGGGCTTTATAATATGTGGTATACGAGTGACTAATTAGCAATTTAAGTGGTTCACTGGTATTATTTGTTTTTACATCTCCGCTTACTTATATAACTGTGGTTTTGTTTTTTGATTGTTTACCTGCTGCTTTGGTTTATATTGCCATACATTCACGGAAGTATGTATTTCAGTTGCCAGATAGTATACTTGCAAGTCTTGTAGTTTTATTTGATTTCTTACTGAACATTGTGTGGATTTCTCTTGGAATTTTACTCACTGGACTTGTCACTGTATTTGTTGGGTGACTGAGTGTAGATCCTTCTACAAGTGGCGGCAAGGGGAACCTTGGGTGACTATTTCTTTTTGTTGACAGTCTTGGATATAAACGTATGTGTTTACATTTTGATATATTTTGCTATATTAGGGGTATCAAGGGACTATGAGAACATTGTACATGTATAAAGCTACTTTTGTATATCTTGTTGCCATATATACATGGTACTTTATTTTCGAGTTTTCCACTACTTAGAAATTTTGATAATATTTATAAAAAACTCATATATTTTAAGTCTTCCACTGTAAAATGATAATGAAATTTGATAGGTTAACCGACTAACTCAATATATTCATTAGTATCTATATGAAGAATAATTAACTAAGTTAGTGTTAGTTGGAAACGTGTAAACAACCAGTTAGGTCGTAGGGCATCATATATAAGCAGGCCATAGCGTGAAAAGGCTTGGTGACGTGTGATGTGACGTGACATTTCCCAGGGTTGTCTCGGGATCTGGGCCCGCCACATAGACCACTCGGACGCCTTCTTTTGACTCATGGGCACTCTTATTCATTGAAATTACTTTTCAGTTAATTTATCATGAGAATTCCATTTATTTATATGTCTTTTAAATTCCCGCATGATCTTTAGAATGCTTTTAATTTTTCTTGAAGCATTGTTTAGATCCTACTTACTTTTACTTACTAGACTCATCATTCTCGTGTTGATGACTTAACTGCAGATCCACAGATGAGCAAAGGCAAGGCGTCAGTGATTGGTGACTTTCTTCATGTTAATTATACTCTTTAGATGCATGTATGGCACGCTTAAGAACGCCTAAGTACGCCTAAGTAGGCCTTCATATCTAACATCTCGTGTGTGTGTATATATATGTATATATATAGACATATATACTAGTTTCTCAATGCTATGCACGCTTGAAACCACTCCCTATGCTCGAGTGAATTTAATTAATCTAATAATCTATTTTTATATTTCAAAATTATACTATTTTATTTTTATTATGACTTTTTTGACAACTAATTATATCTATTTAGATTTAATAGCTAGAAGACCCTTAATAAAATGTAGAATAATAAATTTAAGTGAAGGCTGAAAGACTTAATCAAAGGTAAAATAATAAATTCAAGTGACGATTGAAATATTGATTATGCATTTAATTAAAGGTAGGATGTCAGGGCTCGTCTCACTAAGCCCTAACCTAACTTAATTATCCTAATTAGGTTCCTAACCTATACAATTAACTTCAAACCTCGAAATGACTCGTAATTCAATCCTTAAACAACTCCGAATATAAATTGTTATCCTTATTACAACCCAAATTCATTATTCATTTAGTTGGAGCAAATTAAGAAATAATACGGACTATTCTCCGTATTTTTGTAAAAATTTCGGCAACACCTCCCCTAAAAGTGGACTGTCAAGAAAATCACATAATAGACAGAAGAATGGGGAGAAGCCTAGAAGGACTCACAGTTCCCCGCAGTTCACAATATATATCAAATTAGGAGACTCTCAACCTATTTGAGTGTATGTCACTTCCTACGCTTACCCCGGAACCTAAAATAGTATATATATAAAATGATTACAACAAGAAAATTAAACTTTAAGAAAGTAAAACATTCACCAAATCTTCGAGTCTTGTTTGTTCTTCATTGCCTTCATTGAGTATCTGACATCATCAAAAATAACTCAAACATGTCAGGTAAGTAAATTCCTACACTGTTCTACACTCCTGCAAGTCCAAATGCATGGCGACATGTAATTGCATTTCCAAAATAACAAGAAATTTATATAACAACATGAAACCCTTTAATTACCATTTAAGGTTCACAAACAGGTTGGCCGACCTAAGAATGAACCTAAAACAGTAATGAAAGTCCAATGCATGCTACCCCGGAGTCGACATTACCCCGCCTTAGACGCCTGCAGTACGTCTAGTCTGGAGTGGAGCACCTCACATTCTTACGACCCATAGCATGGGCAAATCTATCCGGATGTCATGTATGCATGAATAAGAATGATGTGAAATGCAATGCACACTAAACGCAAATGCAAGTACAAAGATAATTCCATAAATAGTAAAGATCACTGTAGAGTTTGCTTACAGCCCACCCAACTCAAAGTTGGCCACGAAGCCTAACACAACGTTTCTTCGGCCTTCACGTACTTCAATGAGTCCTATTCAATTACAAATTTCACATTATAGAGTTATCACTCTATTCGAATACTTAAATCTATATTTCAAGTCACAATGAAATGAAACCACTTTCAAACTCATTCATATACTTCACTTTTGGTTCTAAACCACTTTCAATTTCACAACGAAGTTCAAACTACTAAAGCTCCGATACTTCCTTTTAAAGTTTAAAACTATTTTTCTTAATCCTTTTCCTATGTTTGTATATTCCATTAGGTTTCTATAACACTCATTTAGCATGAAAATAATTTACAAGTTTCCTATGCATTCCAAACTTAGATTATAACTCTATTTTAGTACTTCAAAGTCATAATTCAACTTACAATGAGTTTAAAATCCTCTAATTTTTTATTGACTACTTGACATCTCCGAAAACATAGTTTCACTTCCTTTTCATATGTTTAACCTATAAATAGGTTCTAAACCCTTTGTTGGGTTCCAACACAAATAACAACTTACAATTTACTTATTTTATCGACTTTTGGAACCTTTTCCTTAGCCAAAACACCTAAACATTGTAATGCAAGGTTTACATGAGTCACTCATTCATATTTCAAGTTAAAACTACCCATAAAGAAGCCATCAATACTTAGTCAAATTATAGGTAGTGCAGATTTTTCATTAACGATCCCCTATGTTTGACGCTGAATTTCAACCTCTAAATCAATAAATCTCACCACAAGCCTGATTGACCATTGAAATAGGATATACCAAGATTTAAACAAACCTATTCCCAAACATTTTGGACATCTATAAGGTCTTTGAATCATTCGTCAAACATGACTACTCGCATCTGTCCAAATTGTTTACAATTTTGACAGTGGTTCGCAGCTGCCTTTGCACCACTTTTTCACTAAAAAAAAAAATGATTCTAAGTTTGTACCTTTCCATTCTATAAAATATGATAGACAAGGGTTAAAATAAGCTCAACCCCACGTAATTTGGATATCGTTTGATACTTCAACTTATCGACCCAACTTGCTTGCTCGCAAGCAGTTTTTTGTACTTAGCCAAAATTTTGGACTTTTGAGCAGTGTGAAATTAGGTTTTACCCCCTAATTCGAATTTCCAAAACTCCAAGCACATTCACCCCACCTTAAAACCAAAAATCCCAAATAAAAACAGGTTATATGGAGTACCAATCCATCAAAGATCATCACCAAATACCAAGAATTGAAGAAAATAACCATGACCCGACTTTTCCTACCTCGACACAGTTCAAACATTAAATTTCATTGATTTAATTCATCAAAACTCATTCGAATGGATTGTAAACTGATCTTAACTCAACTCAAATTGATCAAATCACTTTGAAAAAATACAACATATCAAGATCAATATCACCAGCACCAATTCTCCTTTTCCCCATCGTCATCTATTCATCTCCATTCCCTAAACCACAACACCACTAAACCAACAACCAAACATCAATTTCATCAACCAATTTAACCAAGAAACTTAAAGAGCTTACCTCTTTCAATTACATCCTCAACTGATTTTTCTTTCTTCTTCACCATAACCTCACTGAGCACCACAATAGTGAGTTCGAGAGACAGAGAGATAAAAAACCGTGAGAGAGACGAGAGTGGAGGGTCGAGAGAGAACGAAAAACAGAGAGAGATGTTGAGAGTCGATTAACAGTGAGGAGGGACGATGAGGGAGATGATGAACAGGGGCACCCCCTTGTTTCGATTTCTCTTTTGATAAAAAAGAGGCCAAATGCCCTTTCTACCCCTCTCTTATTACACGTTCCAATACAATCTCATTGCCCTTTTTAGTAATTTCTCCACTTAATTTATTTTTTCATAATTATCTCATGGATTTTGTGTCTCAATTAAACCTCAAAAAATACCCCATTTTCGCAAAAATACCATCGCACTCCGAGACACGCGGACACGTTTAAACCTTAACTTGATCATATTTCGCGTCGAATAAATTATATTACATTCACTAAGCACATAACACACAAAAATAATATTTTAACTTATGATCTTCTATCCGTAACACGTGGGTTCCACCTCGAAAACGTAATTTTGAATTAAAATTCGAAAATATTTAATTAAACTGTTAATCATGTTTATGAAATTCTCGAATTTCACATAGGACAATAAATTTAAGTGATCGTTGAAAGACTTAATTAAAAGTAGAATAGTAAATTCAAGTGATGGCTGAAAGATGAATTATTCGTGCTTATTAAATATAGTATATATATATATGCCTTCAAAAATTTTGAAATCATAGCGAAAACCATTCATTTCAACAACTCAAAAATTTTATTTGACAAAAAAACAACTCATAAATTTTTCTCAAAAAGAGATTTTCAAAGACTTGAATGATATTAATTAATTAATTAATTACTATAGAATTATGCATACTAGTGTTTTCGAATGAAAATAAATACGGTGCAATATGCGCTCCTTACATTTTACTAACGACAACTACTAGATGAGGGCACCCCAAGTAAGGATGATGGCACCTAAAAAATTAACCCTAAGTCCCCAAAATGCCCTTTGCGTGGCCTTAACCGTGAATTCGAAAGGAAATTGGAAGAAAGACAAGGAGAAAAACAGAAAACCTCGTGTGACGTGCAGTGTGGTGTGGTTCATCTTCGCATTGCATCAACTCGAGCTCCACGTTTACTTTCGAAGCATTTGCCAAACGTGTAACGAGAGTTGCTTGGAAGCCAAGTTTGTGTTCTAGGTTTTGGAATTAACTTCAATTTCAAAAGTGAGCTTTTGTGTATTTGTTCAAATTCACATTGTTATTGATCGATTTTGGTTGTTATGTTTTTGTTCTTTTTGTGGTTGAACTCGATTGATGAATTGTGCGTAAACCAATGGTTGTTGTATTTTAAATATGGATGTATGTCTCATTTTTTTTGTATGCGTTTTTGGTTGTTGTCTATGATTACCCAAGTATACGTCATATGTCGGATATGCATAAAAAATGTGTATCCGATACGACGACATCATCTATACTTTTATTTATGATATGCCGTGTAAAAGATATACAAAAAAGGACTTGTCTACAATCAATTATCTATACCCCTCATCAAGGTGTGCCCAAGTCTATTGTGATAAAAGTCCCGACTTGAGAAACTCCCGATAAGTTTTTGATGTTCAAGTTTTCACTATATCCTATCTTCTTCGATTGTATATTTTTCTCGCCAACCCTAATATAATTGTGGGAAAGGGGAACCCTCCTTGAATAACACTTATAAAAAAGAGATGGACCAGTAACTAAACATTAGTAAGTATACAAGTAAATTTAGGGATAGAGAAAATGGTGCACTTTACCCTCATAAAATGGTTGTCATTAACGTGTGTCATCCCAATTACGACCCTGTCATTTAGCCAAGATGGTGGTGTGTTTCTAAGTGGGAACAAATGTCATACTAGCACTCGATGATAGGAACACTACAATGACATTATAACATGTAGCAATGACAAGTCTCATATCATGTATAGTCATCCACTTTTGAAAGGGACCATCCTCGGTGTCGTCATAGTACTACACGGATTGTATAGTAGTATCGTAGTAATCCCCTGCGAGGATTGTGTGCCAGATATATAGATGGCCATGAAGCTCTCAATATATATCATTACAGATTTGCTTCCAAACATCATCTTCATTACGTCCAAGGCTGACTGCAACAACGCGGTAACTACAATTTCCGTATCCTCTGACATCATAAACCTTGTCAATGTGATCCATCCATTCTTTAGTGGCATTACCACGATAAACATCTATACGTACATTTTGCAAACATGTACTTGTTCTATGAACCTTCTATGGCACTTCATGACTATCCTTGATCAATATCGATTCTGGATTAAGGGCATACTCGGGATAGCTTGGACTTCTATTGGTAGATACCTCATCCTCGCCTGCCTTAGTGAACTTCTTCCTCTTGCCCTCCCGTGACACTTTTCCTTTCCAATCTTGTAATGCTTTTTTTCCCTTGTTTTAATTTTTTTCCTTTAGAACCATCACTGATGAAGGACAACTAATCTCTCGAAGCTATTGCACAATCCGCATGTGCAAATCCTCAGTATGGACACTTTCGAACCTCTCAATCACCCTTTGGATTTCCGCGTTAAAATCGTACTCAGTATGATTAATTGCTTGCTTAAGGTTCATGCTCAACTTTTGCCAATGAATGTGAACATCGTTTAGAGGTATATGTGAACATGCCAGTTGATGGGTGCCAACTTCGTGGACACAAGGAAGGCCAAATGTCTTCTGCACTACATAACCACAACTCATTGGATCGGTACCAACATTTTCTACGCGATCCACCTCTTTGTGAATTTTCTCTAACGCATATTGTGATACAAATCCTCGCAATATTCGGTACAAGGTATCACCAAACCCGTGTTGCATGACATTCAAACTCGTCTCAAAAGACGCATTGATATGAGTATTTTTCCCTTCTACCATACTATGGATAACCTGCCATAAATCCTTAAAGTTTACTTGCGAGTGTCCAAGATGTTTTTTCAAGGTATTGTGTGCACTTTCAATTCAGTCGATCGTACCATGTGTAAGATGCAATGTCTGGTCTGTCCAAGCTTTGACAAAACGTTCTTTATAATCTCTAACCTATGTATCCATCAAATAATCAAGAAATTCGAGTACAGAACATTAATCGACGACCAAATTCTCCATCCTTGTGTTGAACGTAATTTTAGAGGTGGCACTTGTCAAAGCATTCTACCTACTCGAGAAAAGGTTAAAGTTTTCGTTACGTGCAAAATATTTTTTCGTGTTTCCTACCACACCCTGATTAATGTGCCAAGTACATAAAATGAGAGTCGACATGGGAAAGACCAATTTAATTGCCTTCATCAATCCCAACTCCATGCCGGTAAGTATCACATATGATTTAGACCACCCATCCATTAGATTATTAAGATTCTTCAACGCCCAAATGTAGTTATCTTTTTCTCTGGTGATATAAATGCAAAACCAACAACAAAGGATAACTCAGTCGACGTCACACCAATGATCTCTGGCAAAGACATGAAATATTTGTTAGTCTTGTACGTGCAATCCATAAATAAAACCAATGGAAACATCATAGTAACTTGATGGAGTCGGGATGAGCCTAAAACAAGTCTGTCACAACTTATGTTTTATCGTGTTTCCTATGCCACGATACATAAGCATGCGTGTCAAGCATATGCATAAGTTGTTGCATTTGTGATATCCCCCTATCCTCTTCAAACCGTGTTTTTGTCTGACATTATATATCGTGCGCATAGTTGATGAAATTTTTGCATCCCTCTTATTTAACGTGTCCAAAATTTCATGCGGCTTAATGTTTCCTTCCATTATTTGTATCAACACAACATGCTTTTCCGGATTTAACCGACCGATGTATGAGTGACATTCCATATAACACCTAATATCGTGGGTATGACACCTACACACCACTGTGACATGCCATAAGAGATCCGCATGTTCCTTGATATTTATTTCAAATGGACAACTACATTTTTTGGCACCATATTTCTCCCTAGATGTCCCCCTCAAGACCTCCCCTTTGTCATCCATCACAATTTTATCTTTAACCACATCTTTATGTGCTTTCATTTTTCCAACTCGTTGGGTGTCACCCCTATAAGAACCATACCTCTTACACGTCATTTTACCCTTCCCCGATGACGTTCATCACCCCTGTGTCGGAACTTTTCGTGACAATTACGAATACTTTACTAGATCCTTGACTTTGAACTTATTTTACCGTCTTTACCCTAGTTCCAAATGGCGCGTTGGGAGTGAAGACCATAGTGTAATCAACATAGTAAGTAGAATACAAATCTCCCTGCAAAATGGTAAATCAAACTATTAAATTGACCCTCAATCAAGAACCACAAAAAAATTGAAAAAGACAAACTAAAAGTAGTTTAATCGGTCAACAACGACCGATTGGAGACTTAATATTCGGTCACTTGCAACCTATCTAAAGGATTTTGTTTGGTCATTTGTGACCGAATAGTAAGTCTTCAATCGATCTCTCGAGACCGAGCTAAAGCTTTTTGTTCGGCCCTACGAAGTCGAACAAGAGGCGGAATCAGGGCACCAACACGAATACGAAACAACAAAAAAATGCCAAAAAAACTCAAGCAATACTTCTCCATCTTGCACGTTTCCTCCATTTTTTATGGTAAAAAACCGCCAAACAACCCAAACCAACAATTCCCTAGCAAGACAAAAAAACTTTGTTCAAACATTATAAAGTGCATAACGAAACATTGCACATTCAACATTTTTGAAAAAGAACAATGAAAAAATCGACTCTTACGATATTGGTGGCCATTGAAAGCGCAAGTTCGAGTCGCCGATGGTCGAAGGGGTTCGTTGGAGTCAAAGGGTGGAAGTTTGTGTGGGGTGCACAAAGTCAGAAAAAGATGAGGGCATGTAAGTCATTATGGGGTTTAGGAGGGGTAAAAATGACATTTCAATTGAGGGCATTTTAGGAAGTGGAGAGCAAAAAAACTTAGTGGTTTGCCCATAGTAAAATGTGGGATGCACATAGCCGCCCTGAAATAAATAACTTATTTTCAATATTATTTTATTTAAAAAGTATGTAATCTTTTATAGATAAAGGAACTGTTTTTGTGAGAAGCTCTCACAACGTGACACATGGCTTGTGAAAACTCTTATAACGTGACACGTGACATTCTGATGTCATAATTACGATTTTATAAAAAAATAAAAAATACAAGTTGATGATCTTTCGCTCACTGGGGTAGGATTGTAATTAAAAGAACACAAAATAGGATATTGTAATACAAATGATTTCGTTTTGTTTTGTTTTTTTTTTTTTTTTTTTTGATGAAATAATACAAACGATTTTGTTATTGTTAGATATTAATTAGGAATTTATTCTTAATAATTTAAAACCTCGAAATAAAAAATACCTGAAAAAAATTTATTTCGGGTTTCCTTTTAAGAATTTTTGACGGCTATTAATTAGAAGGATATTCGGTTATTTTTTCAGGTATTTTTTATTTCGAGGTTTTTAATTATTTTGATTTTTTAAGACTATTTAATAGCTATTTTAGCTATATTTTAGAGATATAAACATATTCCTAAACCGATTATACTTGAACACAATTTTGGAAAAATAACCACTTACAAAAATTACACTATTTCAATTATGTCTAATCAATACACCTATTATTCCTTTTATTTCTAATCGAACACAATTGCGTCATCGAAAAAAATATGTTTTTTTGCTACCAAAAGAAATAATAATAATATTTTTTTTTGCAAAAACTTTATTATATACATAATTAAACATAATTTCTAATTAATAATTTTTGAACTATTTTTTGAAGATGTGTTAATTGAAATATATAAAGTACCACATCAATTAAAGAAGACTTCATATCGATGAATATAAAGTGTAGATTTCTCTTCAATTAGTATCAAGGCTTTGAGTTAATTAAAACCTCACACTTATAAGTTGATAATAATTGAATCATATTGTTCTCTATCGGGTTCGAGGCCATAGAAGATTACATAATAAGTTTTATTTTATTTTATTTTATTTTATTTTTCTCGTCATCTATATAATAACCAATTGAGTGGCCCAATAGTTGAGTATGAGATTTAGAAGTAAGAGATTATGAGTTCAAGCCCTGATGGGGCTTCTTTCCGATCAAAAAAAATATTGATGCATGGTCTTAACCGCGCGCGAAGCGCGGGAAACCTACTAGTATATTATTATGTAAAAAAAAAAATCTTATGTGAGAATTAATGATGAAGTCGACACATGACGCTTACTATTTTTCAGGTGATGACATGTGGTAGTCTTTCTTTTCATATGCCATTTTTTTTTGGGTTTCTTAATAATCATCTATTTTATCGATTTTATAATCTGTCTCTTGATTAGCTAAAACAAAAATTAACTTGAAATCTAAATTAACCTATTATGGAAATTGATTCCAACGAGGAATGACGATTTTCTTTTGCTACCTTTAGCTCGAATTTTTTTTTTTTTTTTTTTTTTGCACGTTCAATCCTTTTTTTAATTTGTCTGTATATATCACTCAGTATCGGACTGAAATGACTACTTTGGGCTTAAGTTAGGTCGACTCACTAAAGGGTGAAGCTCTCCTAGTGATAATTTTTGCATTCATGGAGTCTTTGAACTCGAGACGTCCTGTTAAGCGGTTGGAGTGCCGAACTACTTCAACGCACCATTCGTTTGGTCATTTTTTTGCACTAATGCATGATAATGAGTTTCTTAATTCGGCTGAATGAAACACTAATTAGTACATTAATGATTAATGAGTCTCTTAAATTACTAATGCGAATTCTAATATACCTATCCAATTCCAATTAGGGCAGAATAATTTTAAAGTAATTATTCAATATTCAAATTACAATTATAAATTAAGATAAAATATATTAATTAGCCGATTCCAATTAGGCAAATAGGTTGAACGATATTGAGTCGAGTTTATGCAATGTGTTTGTAACATGTTATATAGGTTTTTACATTTTTGTGTTTTAATTGTATGAATTGAGTGTTATTAATTTTTTTTTTTTATGTTTTCGATATTTTTAGAGGTGAAAGAGGAGATATATAGTTTTCAAGTGGAAATTGAAGTTCTTCAAATACTTTTCATAACCGTATAAAAATATTCTTTTAATTGAGTGGTACATTACTATTTTTTATTGAAAATTAGATTGTATTATTCTTGACTTCATACTATAATAAAAATATATATTTTAAGACACTAACAAATGTTGTTGAATGCTATCTTGTAAAAACTTAATTAATATGATTCAAATACTTTAATTATTATTTATCTTAAAAATTAACATTGAATGATGAATCAAATAATACAAGATAAAAATGTATCATAATCAACGTATCATTTTGTTTAAGATTTTTGTAAAATAAAAATGATTGTTTACTTGTATATTAATTATTTATTTATTATATTTTTTCACATATTTAGAAACAACATTGTTAAATGTAGTAAAATATAGTTTTTCTTGTAATGTCAAGTTCATTGGAGATTATATAATAAATTTTTTTACTGTTTTTCACATTAAATTCATTTTTATCTAATATATTGATATACTCCATCTTGGTCGTTGCAGATTAGTTAATATTAATAGTAACTAAATATTAATTTAAATTTGCAATATTAATTCCTAACAATTAGTATTTTTTGGATGATTAGTTATTTTATTTTCAAGCACTAAATCAATATGTAGTTATTATTTGACAATCAAATTTTTTTTTTTTTTTTTTTTGAGTCAACAAATTGTTATTAATAATTGGGAGTATCCCACAAACCAGTTAACCCTTCGTAGCTCCACATGTACAAACTTACACCATAAAAACATAAAAACAGTGCACCTGTCCAACAGTGCACCTGTTGGAACTATTCACAAAGTCAAAAAACAAACTTCATGACTTTAGCGAGCTTTACTCCTCATTGCCTTCATTAACTTACATCTCACTAAAACTACTTCAACTATCATCTCTCAACACTCCTATAAATACAAACCAATCATTTCAACTGTCATTCATCATACTGAGTGATAACCATAGTTACCATATCAATTATGGCTCCATCAACTTTGTCTTCCAAACGTGCCTTCTCTGCTGCAATGTCTTTGTTGCTTTTCTTCGGCATGTGGGCTTCCCCTGCCATGTCTCGCAAACTTCACATTATGTCGATGCAAGAAAGGCACGAGCAGTGGATGAGCCAATTCGGGCGAGCCTACAAGGACGCTGATGAGAAGGCGATGCACTTTGAGATCTTTTCCGACAATGCTGGGAGGATTGATCAGTTTAATGAGGCTGGGAATACGACATTCACGCTGGCTGTGAATCAGTTTGCAGACATGACTAATGAGGAGTTCAGGGCAACTTACACCAGGCTCAAGACAAGTTCTCCAATTGGCGATGCGGCAACTCCGTTTCAGTATGAGAATGTCACCAATATACCGAGGTTTATGGATTGGAGGAGGAGGAAAGCTGTAACATCCGTCAAGAATCAGGGAGAATGTGGTAACTAATATTTACTAGCTAATTGAAACTATTTTGAGATTTGTACTAAAAAATGAAAAGTATTTTGATATAATTAAAACAACAACAATCCATATATGTCAGATGTACATCTGGATTAGTTAAGACGGTTGACTTCAAACACTTAATGGGGTGACCCCAAAAAAATCTCGGTTGTGTCCTTCAGATTATGAATCTAGACCCATGGATGTCGATCTCAATGTGTACCATATACCGCATGTTTTTTATCCTTTTTTTTCTTAATTATGTGCTTTGTTTCTCTTGGTATACATGTGTAGGAAGCTGTTGGGCTTTCTCAGCTGTGGCAGCAGTGGAGGGAATTCACAAGCTCAAAACAGGAAGGCTAGTCTCCTTGTCAGAAGAGCAACTAGTTGAGTGTGATAGAGTTGGAGAGGATAAAGGCTGTGATGGAGGTTTAATGGACGATGCTTTCAAGTACATGATAAGACATGGAGGCATCACAAGTGAAACCAACTACCCTTACATAGCAACTGACAGTAGACCTTGCAACTCCAGGAAGGCAAACAGGATAGCAGCCAAGATCAAGCGCTACGAAGACGTGCCAGGTAACAATGAAAAGGCACTCTTGAAGGCGGTCGCCCACCAACCCGTCTCTGTCGCCATCGAAGCTAGTGGTTGGGAATTCCAATTCTATTCAGGTGGTGTGTTTGATGGGCAATGCGGCCACAATCTCGACCATGGTGTTGCTGCAGTAGGGTATGGCACATCCAAGGGTAGGATGAAGTACTGGTTGGTAAAGAATTCATGGGGAGCTTCTTGGGGAGAACAAGGATATGTAAGATTGAAAAGAGAGACAAGATCCAAGTATGGCATGTGTGGGATTGCCATGTCTGCCTCTTATCCAATTGCATGAGAAAAAATAATGGAAATTGGTTAGAGATGCTTCTATGATTTCAGCAGTAGGCCAGTTGTTTCTTTAAAATGAGAGATGTAGTTGATTTGTCTTCAGGATTATCAGATGCTAGAATTCTATTTTTAAGATATGTTCTTTACTGTTCCAAAAAAAAAGAGAGAGTTCTCTTTAGATTTTTATAATAAGTCAATTTCATGATCAAGATTTTAGATTTCCATTGATGAGGCTGGTCTGAAATACTCTGGTCTTTTCTGTTTTTTATTGTCAATCCAATATATATGTTCTTTCAGATTTCGATCGTTTTTCATGAACACCATTTGCCTCCAAGCATTTTTTTCCCGAAATTGTGGAAAAGTAAGTTATTGAAGTGCTACAATAATCAAAGGAAGCACAAGCCAAAGGACTTCTCATGTCAATATATGCAAGAATGTCAGCAAAAAAAGAAACTCAATGTGAAGATCAAACACAATTTTTTTTTTAAGAAAAAGGTGGAAAAGTAATTTACTTTAATTTTTCCCATGTAGCACACCTATGATTAACGATGTAAGGCAGCATTATCTACCTTGATCTTCATCCGACGGCTATGTACATCTCTCATCTTATCTACAGAAGCTCCCAATCTGATTCATACGAATCATCCATCAATACGACATGCTTGGTGAGCATGGAAGGAATAGAACCCTCAATTCTTACTTCAGTGACTGTATCCAAGTCCGAATGCAAAATGGATAGTTGCTCGTATTCCCTTCGCTTGCTTGACCTTGAAACCAGCACATCTCTAATCTTCTTCTGAAAAAAACAAAACAAAACAAAACAAACAAAAAAAAGAAACAGTTATGTGGTTCTCCAAAATGAGAATAACACTGAGGGAGGACTAGAAAGAAATATACATTGTAGGATCTAGGCCTGCGAGCTCTGGAAGAAATTGAAGGGATTTCTTTCGAGTCCACTACCATACAACTTTCCCCAAGCTTCACATCTTCGAATTCATTCATATTCACAACTGGTTCAACGCTGACATTGCATTTCACCAGTTCTACACTCCAATCTGTGAATTTCATACAAGTATCACCTAGATCAGTCTTCACGCTTAAAAGTAACCAAACCCAAGCAAACAGTCAAGAATAAAACAAACAAATATCACACGTTCAGATGATGAAAGTCAAGGACAAAACACTCATCTTGAAGATAAATCTACTTGTAGCGCAACACAGATATCAGTTTATCCAAAAATATAATCTGATAACTGATTTAGTAAATTTGACCATGAGACTATGAAAATGCTTCATAACAAGTTTGTAGGAGCAAAACAAAATCCAAATGCAGCAAACTCCCGCATCACGCAACAACCCAACACACATTTGTCCCTTGCAAAGAGATCCGCGTTCACATCCACCAAAGACAAAATAACCAATGTTCTTTATCCAAAAAAAAAAAAAACGAATGTTCTGGATAAGGGGAAGAAACTGTGGACCTATTCTCTATCATGTTTCTCCTAAGTCCTAACCATGAATGTCATTATAAGTCTCCAAACAAAAATGTATGACAAGGATAACAATGCTTCTATAATAACCGAATCAAGATTTTCTATTACTGTCATCAGTTGCGGCCCCAGGTCCACCTAAAGCAGTTAGCAGAAGAGGCAGCAGATATTTATCTACTTTTCTTTTACATTACTACAAGGAGCAGTTGCAACTTGCAAACATAGATTTACGTCAGGGATTTGAGATAGTTTCTTTGTGACTGAAGGTACATCTTAAACCCAGTTCTAGAGCAGAAAGATCAATTAAAAGTGCTAGAAAGAGAAATGACCAGGTGCAAATAAATTGCGGAATCCTACACCACTGCACAACTGATTTCTCCAAAGAGTCTTCCTAGGAAGCCTTTAAGCCACTAAAGCAAAGAAATGCAGTTGGTGATGACAAACTAGAAAAGCCTTACCGTTGTTTTTGGTCGATGAGATGTTGCTGGATGGTAGCAGTCCACTGTCCTCTGCTTTGCTATCATAGGATAATCCTGAATGAACCAAATCAGCAACACCATCAGGCAAATCTGTAAGAGCAGCATTGTAAGTATCGTCTCCTAAGAAGATGCGAGGAAGTTCACGCTCTAGACATTTAGGTGAATCAAAAAGAGCAGCATTGCTTGCACCTTCTTCTGAGCTGACACTAGAAGGTACTTCCTCTACACTTTCTGGTTTGTCCTTCCCATTCTCCTCATTCTCCCCATTTTCATTCAGTTTGTCATCCACCTTCTCATTTTCAATCGGTTTGTCATCCACCTCATTTTCATTGAGAAGGCTACTACATGACAAATCATGCCTTGGGCATTCCTCAGAACCAGCGACCTTTGCAACATTTGGAGGGGGTGGTTTCTCAAGCTTCCCAGACTTCTGACACATCTCACTATCATAACTTTCTTTCAATGGTGCGTCAAATCCACAAAAACCAGATTCATCAGCAGCATCCCCACAAGAAATTTCTTTGGCAAGCTTGGGTGTAGCCATCGTATCCTCTCTATAATCTTCATTCGTGTCTGTGACACATTCTTTGTGAGCCACAAAACTATTTCCATCGCGAGACGATTCTATACCTGCCGCTTCACCAGTACTAATAGATGATGGTGGACTTCCATAGCAGATTTCATTGGATATGGATATGCTAGGAGAGATTTTTCCAGAAGTTATTTTCCCGGGCTCCTTGTCAGATGGATTGTCCTTTACAGGATCTGCTCTCGTGCATGCATCACCATTAGACACTTCGGGGGGTTCAGACATGTTTAAAGGATGATGTATAATATCACGCACAACTGCAGCGTAAAAGTCTTCAACATTTGCAGTAACGGTTTCAAACTGATCTTCTACATGTTTAATTTTCTGTCATGAAATTAATTTAGCAGCATCAAAGATTGTAACTAGGCTTTAAAGGTGAGAAGGTGTGTGTATGTGTAACAAAATAATTTACAAGCATGCCTATCAAAACATATTTTTTCGAAATTTGTAAGTAATAAGGGACATTTAACAACCATTTTAACATTCTTATTTTTGAGAATAAAATGATTTTAATAGAAGAAATCCAAAAAAGGAAAATGGAGATAAAAAACTTGTATACCTTGCCCAGGTCGAGGTACATATTCTCGAACTCATGGCATAAGTTCTCTAACCATGGTAGAGATTTAAGATTAAAATCCATAAAGAAACCGAAGAAAAATCTCCAAGCTGTTTTCTCGACTTCCTTTATTTTAAATGTATTATATATACCCTATAGGAATAAGATGAAAGTAATATTCGAATTAGTATCATCCACAACATGTTTTATCAGCAAGCCACAAAAAAAAAAAAAAAAAAAAAAAAAAAAAAAAAAAACCAAAAATATCAAAAAAATCAAAGCAAAGGTGAGTTCATCCTGTGATGGATTAAATTGACTATCAAAAAACTGCACAAGTCGAGAAACACCAAGAATTCAATAGAACGTGAAATTCACAAAGTAGTCAATGGCTGCATTCAAATGGCTATGGCGCCAAGGTATAATACTTAGTTTGAAGTTTGCATCGGAATCATTTTTTTTTTCAATATCCTTAACCCTAAACCCTAAACTAGCGATGCAAATAGGCAAGAGAATACCGAAGGGTGATGGGGATTTATCATAACGGGTACGGGTATAGGATTTTAAATGGGGATGGGTACAAAATCTCATACCCACACGGTTATGAGTAATAAAATATATCCACGGGGATATCCATCTACCCATGGGGATCCCAATATATCAATTTATACACCATATGATATTTATTATTGATATTTATATATAAATATTACATAATATTGCATAGTTTCCACTTCGAAACACTCATACATATAACAAAAAACTTCTTAATGAGATTTATAATTTATTTGGTTAATTAATAACTATATGTTTTGTTTTGAATTATTTGCAACTATATTTATATTTTAGAATTTTAGGATCAAAAGTACTGAAAAAAGTTGATGACTTGGTGGTTTAAAGAGATGGTGACTTTAAGGAAGATTTTGAATTTAACTTTTCGTTTTGCATATGCCAATGATTTTGTAGGAACTTAATTATAAGTGTTTGCACGTCGTAGTCAGAAATTTTATTGCATGATATGATTTTTTTTTTTTTGGCTGGAATATCAACAATTGTGTTGTTATGTATGTATACCTTATTTGTTAAAATTCTTTTTTTTTTTTAGAATCCTTGCGGGGATCCCTAATGGGAAATGGAATGTGGAAAAAAATTCATCACAAATATTCCCCATTCCCGCAAAAATCCCCATGAAAACCCTCACGAGGGATCCTAACGAGGAATGAAATGGGTAAAACATTTTACCCATAGGGATTCCCCATACTCACGGGGATTTGATGGGTATGAGAATTCATCCCAATATGGGTATGGGTATGAGTGATAAATTTTTTAGTGGGTATGAGTATGGGAATGAGGCCCTCATCCCCTACCCTACTCTACCCGTTTGCATCCCTACTCTAAACCCATTTTTCGTACCCGAAATATGGGAGAGGGAGGTTCCAGACCCATTTTCCATACTTACAGAATGGGGGAGGGTTGCGATAAGTTGACAATCAACGTACAACTTTAGTCACTCTATATGAAATAGATCTACCTAAATTAACTTGGGATTGAGGCCATGTTGTTGTATCCTAAACCCTAAACCCTAAAATCTTTTTTTTCTTCCTTTTTTTTCACATTCTACTCCCATGTGCAACCCGCAACCCCATGTTTAGGTGACCACATACCAAACCATTGGAACTTCGACTTGGTTGGTCATTCCCATTCGGATTTTGGGATACGCTATACATGAATTCAAAGTATCCTTGACTCCGCACAAATTTTAGGTCATTCAGATATTTTTGACAAATTCTGGCGCAATAAATAAACTTAATTGAATAAGCAAAACATATCATCACATATATATGATTGGTTTATCAAAGAATTCAACTAAAAATCTAATTAGCTCATCATCCAAATTGGCAAGTTGCAAACAATCATCGATCACAGAGTGCTTAAATACAAAAACAATTCAAAATCAAACAAATAGCGAAAGTGAAGAAGTAATAAATTAAAACCTAAATAAGCCCTGATTTGGCACGATCTTCAGCCACCAAACTGTTCTATGATTTCAATTTCGTTTTTGAATCCCTTTCATTGTGGACAGCAGAGAGAAAGAAAGGGCCTCTCTTTGTCCAACTTTTTCTATTTTCGTATTTGTATAGGAGAGGAAGAATCCTAGTAAAAGAAAGAAAACCTTTTAAACTTTACGCATTTCACTCGGTTTATTAAACTCTCAAACCAGTTCCAGTTTCGCCTACAACCTTAGTTCCACGTATCGCGCCTCTCCAAAGCAAAGCAATTCTCAATTTGTTTTTAGCACCCCCACCGTTTACTTAGATCACCCCAGCGGTCCAACATAAAAAGAGGGCCACTAAGGGCACTCCACCACTTCATGAAGGCACCCAAGTATTTTGTAATTCTCCCAGCTAAAATGAAAATGACCATTTTGCCCCTTAATATATAGTGACTCAAACCCCACAAACCATTTTGAAAATGAAACTGGGGCACCCCACCACCACTATTTTCTGCACAAGTGAAACCTAAAGCCACATTGCGTTTGCCGAGCGTATCGATTGTTGCGGCTTGACATCATTCGACAGGGAAGTAACAATGTTTGTCAACCTAATGATGCTTTATAGGAACTGTAATGTCGGTCAAAAATTGAGAAAATGATGGTTTGATTTGTCAACGTAGGGCTTGGTAAATTTGAGCAATCTGAGTTTGTTTGCATTATAAAATGGAAGATTGTACTGCATTGGTGCAAGATGAGGTAGAACAAGAGGTAATTTTTGAAATTTAATGTGTTATATATGTGGTTTCTCAAATTTTCAGTTGATTTTTGTACGGGTGCGAATGTCTCGGCCTCGCAGGACCGAGAGTTGTAGAAACGTCTCGGTCCACATCAACCGAGACTTCGTCATAGTTCACGTCATGTTGTGAACCTAATGAAGGCATAATCGCAGTATGGATCGACTGAGACAATGCTGTAGGTCTCGGTTGGACATAACCGACACAATGCATATATTCACGGATCTGTACAACCGAAAACGTGGTTTTAGGGTTTTTTGGTGAATTAACTGTGCATTTCGGTTGATCATAATGTTACAATATTTGTATTGCAGGTAATGCCAGCCTCTACTTTATTTCAAGACTACAAGGATAAGTTTACACCTTGTAGGCCATTCCCCTCTAGAGAAGCGGTAATTTCATGGCTTCAAATGATAGGCCGGGAGAACATGTTTGTTTTAGTGACGAAGCACTCTAATGCCGGGGGCATTAAGCGCAGAGGAAGGGTGAAACTTGCGTGCGAGAGGTCTGGAACTTATAGGGGAATGTCTCAAAGAGTTGGGAAGGGGAAAGCGGCCAAAATTTCCTCGAAACCAAGAAATGAATAAGAAGAGGAAAAGGGGAGGACTCAAACTGGTACGAAGAAATGTGGATGCCATTTCCTTATTAACATCAAGGAAAATGTCGACTCTTTGTGGTACGTTACTGTCATATGTGGGGGGCACAATCACGAGCTCGCGAAAAACTTAGACGACCACTCATATGCTGGAAGATTGGATAAGGGGGAGCAGGTGGTTGTTGTGCAGATGACAAAGGGTAATGTGAAGCCAAGAGACATCCTCAATACGTTGAAGCAAATAGATGTTACAAACGTATCGACAATGCAGATAATATATAATGCAAGACAAAAAGTCCGAATCGAGGATGCGGGTGGGAGGACTCAAATGCAATAACTGTTGCTCATATTGGAGAAGAATAAGTGGATGTTGTGTCACATAAAGCATCCCAATACGAATGTCGTCACTGATTTGTTTTGGGAACATCCTGATTCAATCAAGTTGCTAAGGTGTTTTCCTTCGGTAATTTTGATGGATTGCATGTACAAAACAAATAGGTATCGAATGTCGTTATTGGAGATTGTTGACATCACTTCTATGCATTTGACGTTCTCCGTTGGGTTTGCTTTCATATCATCAGAGAGTCATGCAAATTTTGTTTGGGCACTTGAGAACTTGAGATTCATACTGGATGGGTAGCCTAAACCTGACGTGTTTGTGACGGATCAGGACTTAGGCCTTATTAGTGCCATCAATGTAGTCATTGTCTCACATTCTTTGCTCTTGGCACATCAACAAAATAGTATTGGTCAAGACCAAGAAGATGTTTGGAGAAAACGAAGGCTTCGCTCGTTTCATGGATAGGTGGACGAGCGTCATGTATGCTAAGTCCGAGGCCTTATTTGAAGTTAGGATGAATGACTTGCGTTCTGAGTTCGAGAATGTGAAGGGTCTTCTTGATTACTTGGAGAACACATGGGTAAAGACATACAACGAGAAATTCGTACCGGCTTGGACAAATCGAATCATGCATTTTAGGGAAACAACAACATTGAGGGTGGAGTCTGCGCATTCCACTCTGAAGCTACATCTTGACAAGAGTCAGGCAAACTTTGAGACTTTGTGGAATGTGGTTGATGGCATCCTTAGGATTCAACACAACAACATCAAGGCTTCATTTGAGCTCAGTTTGAATGTGGTCCAACATGAATGTATTGATGAGTTATATCGCCGATTGCGTGGTTATGTCTCTCAACGGGGGCTTAAGTTAATTCGAGAAGAATTGGAACGTGGGGAGGACGTTGGACACGACTCAACTCGTTGTGGTTGCGAGATACGTACCACACACGACCTTCCTTGTGCCCACGAGCTAAATTTCCATAAATTTGCTGGGACACCCATCCTCTCGACGACATTCATGTGTACTGGCGAAAGTTGAGTATGATACTTGAGAATCCTGTGGATCCGTCTGGGTACAATGTGCACGATGAGATTGAAAGAGTCATGAAAAAGTTCCATGCTTGCACTGAAGATGACGATCACATCAGGATTAGTCAGCAACTCAGGGAGATCAGTCGACCTTCATCCACACTGGGTGAGGTGCCACCTACGAAGATAAAGACAAAGGGAATGACACCGGGGTCTGCAAAGAGAAAACACGATGAAGCCGAATTTTCCACGACAAGATTGCCTAGCAGATTCGAGTACGTTCTATCAGCGGAAGAGGCTTCTAGGTCGAGGACGAAAAAAAATAAAGTTGGTCCTAAAATGCGCCGTACAAGTTGACGCACCAAAGTGTATCTAACGTGCCTTACTCTCATTGCATAGAATCGTCTTGGTTGCCATTTGTTGACAACACTATCGATGTGATAGGCGATGGAAATTGTAGATATCGATGTGTTGCCTCCGGGCTAGGTCTTCCCGATGTAGACGGTTGGAGGAAAGTTCGTACAAGAATGTTTGATGAGTTAATCGGGTATCAAAGCCTTTGGCGTGAACTGCTTGGAATGAGTTACGAAAATGTCAAGACTGCCGTGCATTGTCCATATAATCATGTTAGTGCCTCATTCGAAGAATAGTTGACACTTCCAGACATGTGATTGCTAATATCAAAGACCTTTAATGTCATTCTAGTCAAACTCTCATATGGCAGCGCCTCAACGTTTCTTCCTTTACGTAATGCTCCACCGGCGTCGATACAAAGCAGACTTATCATTACCATGGTTAATGAAAGGAATATCCATTGGAATAGGGTAAGTGTGTAGATTTTTTGTGAATTGGTTTTTTCTCATCCTTATCGCCGCATGTATGTGACAGTCCGTGATCTTTTGTACTTCTAACTTTGACAGGTGAAGTTGACCGTTAATGCACCGCTGCCATCCTTATATCCCGCGTGGGAACGATATGTTGAGGAGTGCACTAAAGGATGACGTGATGGAATTGTCATTCGTGAAATCGTGGCGGTCGTACCTTCTGAAGAAGGAGCTATATCCGTGGTAGATTTAGATTCTCTATAGTTTGACATTCATGTTTGCCGAACCACCGCATTTTTTGTAAATATTATTAACTCTGATAATGAAAAGTGATGTAAAGTGGTGTCGCCTATAATATAAAGTGAGTTGATATGCACTCTTTGTTGTTAATATCTTATGATGTCTAAAATGATGTTGGTACTATGTTATGGTTTGTAGAGTGAGGTACGTACAATGTTATGGTAGTCGGTGGTGATGTTGTTACGGTGTTTTCGTTTGTAAACTGATGTTGCCACCGCATTTTGCTTGGTTATTGCTCCCAAATTACCCATCTCAGCCATACCCGTCCGTCAGCTAAGCATAACTCTCAGCTGACATCAACCGAAATAAAACTACCATTCTCGGTCCTGTATACCGAGAATCATATAAAATAGCGGTGTGACAAAGCCGAAAGTACTCTATGTTTGTGCCGACAACACTTTCGGCATGTCCCAACCAAAATAAAACAACAAATCTCGGGTGTTCTCATACCGAAAACCATGAAAACTCCTCTTTAGTACAAGCCGAAATAAGTCTCGGTTTCGGGAACAACATTATTAAACTTAAGGTCTAGGAGGGACATGACCGAGAGGTTTGAAGATATCTCGGCCCCAACATTCCGGGACCAGTATCTTGGTTTTGGTCCTGAACGAACGAAACCAATTTTATGGCACAATTTTTCACATTTCACATGCACAAACATTACAAACATAGTATAATAACTCAACACTTCAGTTCTGGGACAATTCAATTTCCTGACACATTTTCCACAACTGATAATGCACATGCTACACGATGAAAATTGAAACTGCCAAATATTCCAGACTAAACAATGAAACTGCCAAACATAAAAATTACAGTTTTACAACACCAAAGAAAACAATGAAACAATGCCAAATATTCCATCATTCTCTCAAGTTTCATACCACATATAGCAACGGTTCAAGAACCATTCAACAAAACAATGAATTAATTGTTCATCAATATAAGGAAAATTGATCCAACAATAGCAATGTCGATGTCAATGTGGCTTCATTCCTTTGGCTTCTTGACATTTCTTCGTTGGTATTCCTTGCCATGCAACCTCTTTGGGGGACGAGTGGCGACCGACCTGGGCACCGACCTGGGCGGTACATTAGCCGGGGTGGAGTGTGTAGAAGTGCTATCGTCTGGGACTGTCTACGGCCTGCTTCGGTAATAACTGATGTGTCGGTGGCGCCGGTAGTGGTGGTGGGTGTCGTAGTGGAGGTCGTGGGATCAAAACTCCTCCCCGAAAGGAAATTGACGACGTCACTCGCCATTTGCCTTGCAGACTCCAACGTACACAACTCCAGCGGCAATAATTTCCACCTTAAAGCCGCGTCCAACGCCCTCCTATTACGCTGATCAAAATAAATGTAAATCCGTTAATAGAACACATTTCAACAATTGAAATGAAGGTTTTGCTAACACTTCTACCTACTACTTATACCACAGTCAATACCTCAAGTATCTCATTGTCAGCGATATTCGTCGTAACCGCGTCGTCATCGAAGTACCTCGGGTTGGTGAGCAATGGGTGAGAGACTTTCAGGAACCAAGGTAGATAGTCTGGTGTAGCCAGAAACTCGAACTCTGCCTTCTCACCGCGCACTTCGGGGGCCAACAAATGGTTGCGCCAACGTTCCCACTTGTCTGCTTGGAAACCATACTTCACCGAGTATTTTAGTGCTGAAGGCCCTCTATGTGCTTCCAATGGCCGGTACAGAGGCAGAGGATCTGTTATAGATTGCACGTGCCCAAACTGCCTCAGAATCCTCTCCAGATGGTAGGGCTCCACCACATCCATGTACTTCAGTGTGCACTGTAACGGCCAAAAAATTCGACTAGTGCCACGTGCCATGTTAGGGTCGTATGTGGGACCCACTAGCCGGAATGCGTATGCGTATACGGAGAGAATTCGGGGAGCCGAAACATGAACGGGGACGCACCTCGAATCTCGTGCCAACGTGGGACCGAGATATGTGGCTATAATGGATTTATGTGGTTTTAAGGTGGTCACGTTAAAATCATATACAGTGGATATGCCTCGTGATGCGTGTAGCGTGAGTGTTGAAATTTTGAAAGTGAGGCAGGTTGGTGCCTCGAAATGCGCGTTGCTCGGTTTTCGAAGACAATAGGTGTTGCTCTTAAAATGATGTTTTATATGGCAATGAATTTAATCGTTTTACTTGCCTTAAATTTAAGACTTACGCTGTTGTTTTAATTGTTTAAACTGTCGAACTAAATTGCTTAACGAAGAGAGTTAACACGCATATCGAGGAGTCGTGTTGTGGAAAATGGCATCAGTGGCGCGTGGGACCCAGTGGGTCGAGGATCGGACGGGATCGTTGGGCCAGCACCTCCCCACGTGGCGACCTCGGATTTTGGGCCGCTACAGCCACTGTAGAAAGCCATCGCATGCACAACGCCATTCTCCCGGTGATTAACTTATGGGTCCCAAGTAACCTAATGAAACGTATACAAACATAATTAAAAACCCTTAACGTAAATGCCAGATTCAGTTTCAATAATGGAGTCGAGTCTCACCTCACTTGGGCGCAACCCGTCTAATGTTCGCCTAATTGACCCAACCTTGTCTTGACTTATCACGGTCTCGTGCCTTTGAACCCATCTGCAGACACGGGTTGCACGTAGTCCATGTATTTTGCATTTGGTGTGGCGAGCCCAAGCTTGAAATGCTCGTACACCCATCCCTGCGAATAGATACAACGCTAGTTAGAGAGGAACTGAATAGTAATCACAAAGGCAATAAGTCATGTCGATTTAGTATAAAACCTCAAGTAATGTGAGGTATCCAATAATTTGAGAAACTTGTACTCTGGTGGCTGAGCCCAAGTGTCGGTATAAGTATGCTAATGCGGCTGCACCCCATGCATACTTTCCCACGTCATCCAAATCTTCGAGGAGCTTTAACAACGCAATAGACTCCCGAGATCCACTCTTATCCGCAAATAGGGTGCAAGATAGTAGGTACAACAAGTAAGCTTGAGATGTGCACTCTAAAGGAAGGTAAGTGGTGTTCCTCGCACCTGCTTTGGGGCACCATCGACTCTTCAACCAACATTTTCGGACGGTGAGCCCCTTGCCGATGTTCACTTCTTCCTCAGCATCTTCAATGCCAACACCAAGTAGCTTCGACACCCGCTTAATTGCATCCGAGCGAGATTCGTCGGTACCTCGCAAAGTTCTCAACTGCCACCACCTTGCCCGTGACAGGAATCTTCAGCAGCATGCTCACATACTCCAAGGAGATTGACATTTCACCAAATGGTAAGTGAAATGTGTTCGTCTCCGGCTGCCACCGCTCCACAAAGGCTGATATAGCCTCTTTGTTGGCCTTGCGGTATGAGCAGTCTATCAACGTATTCAACCCTGACCGCTGAATAATCCTCTGAAGGCCCACGGTGTCAGGGTGGCAGGACTGTAAGTCCCATTCTTGGATCTGAGCACCGTGATTGATACACTTAAGTGTCGGCCGATCCTGCAACGACAAAAAACATTCCGTCAACTAATTAAACACCCTAAATTTTAAACTACACCAATGGCCATAAACGAAGAAATGTATGTACCTCATTGCTCCATATCGCTAAGGCAACATGATCTTTAAAGCTTTTCAACAACGATCCATCTTCGGGACCACCGGGGAAAAGAGCACATATTTCCCCTGCCCATGTGACTCTCCCTCATTCTAGGCACCTCCACCGGTTAGCCCTCGACACCTCAACACCAGCCTCCTCCCTTGTCACCGGTGCTTTCGAACGAGCCATACCTAAAAACACTACAACATTTAAATGCCTGGAATAGAACCAAAAGTACAACCCAAAAAAAAAGTTCAAAATCATCTATTTCTGTTGTCTCGGTCAAGCAGGTTCGAGACATACGGCATAATTTCGTTCACTCCTTACCGAAAGTGGAAGTACAGTCTCGGCAATGTACAACCGAGAGAAATGCAACGTTCTTTGTTGTACACCCCCGACATGGCATAACCTATTCAATTCGCGGTTGCACACCACCGACACAACATTAACTAACACTAAATGTTACTCTCGTGATGTCTCGACTGAGATAACATAATTAATCTCGGCCATTCGTAACCGAGACTGTGTGAACTCTTCCGGCTTGCCTGACCGATAACGAAGAGTTCCCAAATATTTACCATCTGTCTTGGTCATGCTTGGCCGAGACAGTAAAAACACTCTCTGGCCCGTGTGGCCGAGAACCACGAATTTCCAATAATGGAACCATTCAATACACCGCCACGCAAACATTACAACTACTCTACCAAATGTAACTTAATTAGACTATCAACGTACCTTCAAACAATCAATTTCGCGCCTTGAGTGTGTGTACGACGAACTTCAACCGAGCCCTAATTTGGAGACGAAATCCGCCCAACACCCCGAGCCTTCAAACTGGAAAAACCTCTTACAACGGTGGCGAAACACAGAGACGAACGAACAAAAACAATTTTCGGGATTCCTCGCAATGGCCGGGTATCAACGATTTCGTGGTTGCTCAAGAGTTCGATGGTGGGGGTTGTGGGGATAGTGGGGTGCCTCTATTTTGAACAAAGGGTATTTCGGGAATTTCGGGCCTAATTTCTGGGTGCCCTTGGTAAAATGCTTAGTGCCCTCAACAACAGGGTGCATTCATGAAATGGTGGGGTGCCCTTAGCGGCCCTCCTTAAAAAAGGCAAAAAATGACCTTTATGCATCTCATTGAGATTAGTACACTCGCCACCCTTTTCCTCTTATTTTGTGCACCTCGCAATCATCCCTCCACATATTCTTTTCTTGTAATGTGTAGGGCATCATCTAGTTGCTCGACCTCGCAGCTACAAATTGCTAGTTGGAGAATCGATTAAAGCCTACCGAATTTTAATTGAAAAGTTGATCAGAACTCACCGAACCTTTAAGTCGGCAGTTGTCAACTAAATTCCATGAAAGAGGTTCGGTTGGACAACACTAAACCTAAAAGATAAGTCTCGGCCACATGTCGTTGAACCTAAAATAGAAGTCTCGATCAAGGTTTTGGAGTTGGGTGCTTCGATTTCGATGAAAGGGTATTTTGGTAATAATATTAGGTGCCTTCATAAATTGAAATTTGAATTTGGGGTGCACTCAAAATTTAGGCGCATTTACAAAAAGGTAGGGGTGCATATAGCTGAGCTTTTTTCATTATTTTTTTGGTGATAAAGCGATTCTCACTTGAGTTGCACTATAGGCACCCCAACTTAAAGCTATGGGCACATCATTGTTGAAGGTACCAACTGCTTTTCTGGGTGCACCACAAATATTAAGGTGAATGCTCCAAAATGCCCCTACGAGAAACCAATGCACCCACCACCAATTCCTCACAACGTATCGCAAAACCATCAATTCCTTTGTTGTGCTAGACCTCTCTCTTACAAGGAAGCACTAGAATCTCCTATTTCCCTATGTTTTAGGCTTGGTTTGGCAATATTTGTGTTCGTTTGGTTGGGTTTAGGGTGTTATTTCAACTTATGTGAAAGACTTTCGGGTTTAGGGTTTGCGGAGGATTTGGATCTTGCGACGTGTTGCTTTGAACGAACAAAGGTATGTTTAAGGCTTGATTTGGCAAGATATGCGTTCCTTTGGTTGGTTAGTTGTTTCGTTTTTGTTTGTTGTTCGTTCATGGGTTTTTTTTCTAGATTCCCGTTATATTAGACCACGTAGGTCTGAGAATTGTAGTGTACTCTCGGCTAACCACAGCCAAGATATTTTTTTGAATGCCTGTTGGAAGCAACCAACACATAAAGCTGATTAGCAAAACCTCATAATGTCGAGTACCACCAAGTCTATGCACTTGGTATCGGTTACAACCTACCGAGACAATAACAAATGTCTCGGTGGACACTACACGAGTTTAATAGAGAGTTTTGCATTAGGTTAAACTCGATGGTTAATTACTGGGATAATGTATTATGTCTCTGTTATTAAATACTAAGACCTTCGAATATGTTTTAGTTTATACCAACTGAGTCTAATCTGTAAGTGTTGAATTTGGTTAGGCTTGGTTGGTACCAACCAAGACTGTACTTATATATCTTGATTACAAAATTCTGAGATAAGGGTTATACTCTCGGCCCTGTAACACCTAGGGATGCAAGCGAGGCAAAGAATCTTGATAAGTGATTAATTATACTCATATATAGGTTTAGTTTAGTCGTATATTTAGTATAAGTATCTTTAAATGAGCTTTAATTTATGGTATTATTGCATTTTCAGGGAATTATGGTTTAAAGGAATGAATTGATTATTGAGGCATATACCTTAAGTCAATCTACAAACATTATTTATCTTATAATTTTAGTTAATAAAATAGAGGTTTTCGTTTGCTATTTTATTATAAGTGATTGCATGTTTACCTTATAGTAAGATCCATGAGTATTTGTTGAAATATACTAAATGTCCCTAGTCGGTCATTATACTAGGAACTATAATGAATTAAGACTAACTTGAGTCTTGATTGATGGTCATGTGATGATCATGCGTATAGGGATACGAATCAAGATCATGAGAACTTGTTAGGGAACAAGGTACTGAACTGACCCATTATGAGAACATCACATGAATTAAGTTATAGGTGTTACTCTTGATAGCTATATCATTTACTCATTTGACTTGAGATTATCGTAGACTTCAATATTAGGGGCATGATAATTTGACACAATCAAATGTTGTCTTTAACCGGACGATTATAAATATTGTGATTGGTTACCATATGAATAGTATGTGAAGGTGTGTAATCAAGATAGAATTTGTCCCTCTCATATAGATGGAGATATCAGTGGATCCCTCGATATGATAAACTGTTAAATGACCAAGTTCAAGTGAATTGATATGATCAATGTCACTTAGATGTCTTCAATCTACCTAAAGATCGAGACTAGTACAATTGAACATTAAGAGCGATTTTCCATGTCTTATATTTAATCAAAGGATATTACATGACAAAAGAATGCGATGTATGTTATTCATTAGCTTGTATCAATTTTGATACTCATGCTACGTGGGTCGTCAAAATGCATTGCTAGAGACCGCTTATGACTTGTATATCAAAATGATCTTGATTCACAACCAACGTCGCGTGAATCTATTGGGCCGCACACAAAGAATGACTTTACGCAATTTCAATTAGTCCAAAGTAATGAATTTTATATAATAAAACTCATGACATAAAAACCCTTAAATTTATTATATGATAACTTATTAATAGGGGCGTTTGTGTATTTTGCTTGAATTGCCTAAATACAATAGTTGTATTACGAATAGATTTTTTAAGTGAGCTTATCTGCATATATAAATAGAGGTTGAAACCCTAAAACAAAATAAAATTTTTGTTTTTGCTATTTTTGAGCTCTTTGGATTTTAGAAGAGAAATAAAAAGGTTTTCTATCTCTCTTGGGGCTAGTACTCCAAATTTTTTTCACCGTTAGTGTGTGGATTTTCGATAGAGGACGCGCGCTTGAACGTCTTGGAGATCGAACAATTAGAGTAGGAAATCACAGATTAATGTATGGTTTACTTTTGGAGATCTAGCTTAATGGAACTTATTTTCAATCCTATTGGGGTTTTTCAAAATCTGTTTTGGATTTTTTGCTACGTATGAGCCCCAAAACCCAACAGTGGTATCAGAGCATTAGGCTCGGTTCTATTAAACGTTGGCATGTTTTCTCTGATGCATATATGATATATGTGTGAAAACATGATCTTGATTAATGTATATATAATGTATATATATGTTATGTAATAATTGTTATCAAGAATTTGTTTTAAAGCATGTTGTTAATTCATGTATACACATGATTTGATTCAATGATAATATTCATTTTTATAATATTTCGATTAACATATGTTTTAATATTGAACGATGTGAATTTTGTATGTTCACATTGTAGAAATCATGTTTAGGTCAATGTGATTCTGGTGTTGAATACATAGTTCATTTTTTATTGAATAATTATGTATGTCTCTATGATAGAAATCATGATTAGTTTAATATAATTAATTTAACATAATTCTAATGTTGAATGCATGATTAATATTTCGTTTCTTGATTCAATTGATTGTTTTGTATGAATTAGAATTGAAATTAGTTTTTGACCATATATCTCAATATGATTATCTATAAGTATATACCTATTAAATAGGAGATAAACTTAATTGGATAAGAATTACAAATTCTATAAGATAGGTGAGATATATAACAAATTCGTAATGGATAAGGATTCAAAATACCTTAAATTCTAATTAGATTAGGATAAGATATTAAGTTAGATGTGGGGTCGAGTTAATTAAAAATATTTTAATTAACATATTCCAGAATTAAAATTAAGGGCAATTTTTGTCAATTGGATTAACTAAAATACTGAGAATTTTCAGTCGATTTTTTTTATTTTCAGGACAAGAATTCATTGTCTAAAAAAAACCCACTAACTGGTCGGCGGGTACATCTAACTGTTCCTAGCGCAAGGAGATTCATATAATAGTCAATATAGTAAAATCTCCTAACTTGTTTAGTGATTGTATATGCATTGTAATATATGATATTTATCTCATTTAAATTATGATCACTAAAACAAGTAAAAATCATTTTTCTAAATTTTAAGTCAAGTGTCATCCATTCTCAAACACTTGTCAAGGCTTTAATTACATTAATATAGGTCTGTCTTTGCAGAATGTATTGTGTTATCTTGGTGAGACAACTTGAGTAATGATTACTCTATTATTTGAAATGGTTAGACTTGATAAAGCTATTAAAATGATTTTGGGATATAGGCAGAAGATGAGATTAAACATGCTAAGACATAAGATGTCATAATCTCATAAAAAATAACTAAAAGTTACATATGATGTAATTGGTAAAAAATACCTACGTAAATAATCTAATTCAAAGTGTCATGCCTTAGCTGTCTTGGAATTAGGTAAAACATGAATTTTAGTCTCTTAAATTAACATAGTGATTTTAAGAGGGTTGTTAATTTAGTGGGAGTTTATTCCTCTATACTTAAATGAACTTTTGCGTAATCTTTATTGTAGATCTATGGCTTCTTCAAATCACACTAATCCCTTATCTCTGCGATCCATCCTTGAGAAGGATAAGTTGTTTAAGGCAAACTTTCTTGACTGGTTCAAAAACTTGAAAATTGTTCTTAAGCATGAACACAAGTTGTATGTCCTGGACGATCTTAATCCTGAGGAACTACCAGCCAATGCTTTAAGATCCGTGAAGGATGCGCATACTAAGCATGTCAACAACTCAACTAATGTTGCATGCATTATATTGGAAACCATTGTTTGTGAACTTCAGAAGGATATGAAACACATGAAAGCTTACGAATGACTATGATGCTGAAGGAAATGTTCCAATAACAGGCTAGGCAAGAAAGGTTCGAGACAGTTAAGAACCTTCATTCTTGCAAAATGGTTGAGGGTGCGTCAGTTAGTCCTCATGTTTTGAAAATGAAGGGCTATATTGACCATCTTGATAGACTTGAATTTACCATAAGCCAAGAGTTGGCTATAGATTTGATCCTGAATTCATTGCCTAATAGTTATTCACATTTTGTGATGAACTATAACATGAATAATATAGAGAAATATGTCTTAGAGTTGCATTCGATGCTTAAAACTACTGAGCAGAATGTCAAGAAACCTATTACAATGTGTTGATGATTAAGAAAGGATAGACTCTAAAGAAAAATAGTAAAAGTAAGGCTAAAGTTGCTAAAAATGTTATCACTATCACAAAGCTTGTGGAATAAGTCAAGCTTAAGGCTGATTCTACTTCAGAGTCCCAGAAGGAAAAAGAAAAAAGAAGGAAATTGTCATTTGTGCCATGCACTTGGGCATTGGTTCAAAAAACTCCAAGCTCCATCTTGAAGATCTAAAGAAAAAGAAGAGTAGTGTGACTACTACTTCAGGTATTTACGTTATTGAAGTTAACTTGTCTACTACTAATCCTTGGATATTGGATTTCGATTGTGGATCTCACATTTGTATTAATGTGCAAGGTCTCGCCAAAAGTAGAAAGCGAAAGAAATGATAAGTCATCCTATGAGTTGGAAATGGAGCAAAGGTTGCTGCGTTGGCTGTAGGATGCTATAAGTTTATTTTAACTAGTGGACTTATTTTAGTTTCACTACAAGAAGTTGTTGCATTTAGCGACAGAAAATAGCGACGGGCTACTTCCCGTCGCTAAATAACGAGGGGATGGCGACGGGGGCAATGTTTGACTTGTTGACTCGATCAGCAACAAGGTTAGCGCTGACCCTCGTCGCTAATCTTTAGGCGGGAAAATTCCTGCCCAAACGAAGCCGTGTGTCACCTCGCCCTGCCATGTGGTTTGGGTGGAGAGGGCCACGTGGTGGATTAGCGACGGGGATGTCCTCGTCGCAATCCCCTCATTATTTTTTCAAATTAAACTCTCAATTTTGGTTTGTCTATCCCTCTTCCTTGATCCCTCTCTCCCTTATTCCCTCATTTCCCCCTCTCTCGATCTCCATTTTCCCTCTTCCAGTGCCAGATCCTTCTCCCTCTCCCAGTCCCTTTCTCGATTTTTTCTCCAACCCTCTCCCTGTCGCTCTCCCTCTCCTCGCCTTACCGTTGTCGACGTCGATCATGCCACTGTTGCCTCTGTCTCGCCATGCCATCCGTCTGTTCGTCCCTCGCCGAAATTTTCCTAGCCACTCCAGCCTGCCTCTTTTGGTGTCCCATTCTGCGGTGTCGACTTATGCATTATTTATTTTTATTTTATTGTGTTTTTTAGTTTTCGAAATGATTTTTACTTTTTTTATTTTAAAATGTGAAAAAAGTTGAATAAAAAAATGTGTAATGGTTTATATGAAAAACTCGTATTTGTATAGTTTTTTGGTGAAAAAAAAAACATTTTAAATTGAATAAAATCTTGGAATAATTTTTTATGTTGATATGTATGATTTTTTATTTTTATTTTTGTGAAAATAAAATGCATGTATGTGATTTTAATTTAGTTTTTGTTGTATTTATTTGTGATGTTTGTATATATTTTTTTTAGTATTGAAATATGTAGTTTTTTTTGTAATGTGTTATACTTTAATTGATTTCCAAATTAATATGCCCCATTAATTATTCTTTAATTATTTTTTAAACTAATTATAAAAAAATCAAATTAAGGGTAATATTGGAATAAGTTTAAATTTTAGACTAATTGGATCCTAGCTAGGGAGGATTGTCATTATAATCTATACTATTATAATAGGAATCCTAAAACGGTTAACCGTGAAGCCTTTTAGGCTAAAACTTCCAACAATGCCCTTATTACTTTAAATGAAAACAATTCAAAATATGGACAATTTGGTAAGTTAAACATTAAATCCAATTTAATCGACGGTTTCACGTAAAAAAAAACCTTAGAAATCGATCCAGTTTTTTTTTTCTCTTCAGTTCGCTTGAAGAATTGCTCGATTTCGCCTTAGAAATCGATCCGACACGACAGATTCTCAACACGTAACCGAACTCGTTTCGCATTTTAGGTAAAACTTCGGACATCTCTCCTTCTCTCGCGCCTCAAAACGATTTTTCGAAATTGTCATTGATTTTGCAGACGATCGATTTTTTGTTGATTCAAAAGTTTTTCTTCTCCGTTTCGGATTCTCGTTCGTTAATAATAATCTCTTTGATTTTCCAATTCGATAGATTTCGTATGGTTCGGTATTTGCTAAATTAGTCCTCGATTCCAAAACCTCTTCTATTTCTAATTTTGTGATCATGATTTGACCTAAGTTTCCCCAAATCCCCAAATTATCACAAATGCGATGAAACTCTGCGGTTCTGTACAAATTCAATTAATTTTGACATCCAATCCAAGTCGGACCCTCATTTCCAAATTTGATTTTGATTTTGTTAGATTGACCAGCGTTAGATCATCGCTAACCAGAGTTAAACCTATGGACTGTGATGATAGGCTAATAATAATCAATAAAGATAGATGGAAATGGGAGAGGTGGTGTTGACAACCAAGAACAACAACAACAACAGGGGAGAGGGTGACGCGTGTAGTAGAACGAATTTTCGATTAAATCCAATTTAATCGACGGTTTCACATAAAAAAACCCTCGGCAGTTCACCAATTTTAGAACGAATCGAAAAAGAAAATGGGTTCCTCTCATGGTGGAAGGGGAAAGGAGGCGCGGATCCAAACCCGACGAAAAGAGATATCAAGAAAAACAGGTCCGCCGCTTCTTCAATGGCGACCACATCGTCTTCGACTTCTTCTTCTTCAATAGATTCGTCTTCTTCATCGTCGCGTCGCGACCGCCGTCTTCGCCGAAAGAACAGGGTCTCAATCAAGATCTGCAAGAAGAGGGAGTCGCGATCGAAGCACAAAAGAAGGCATCGCAACGGCGGCCACACCTCTTCTTCCTCTTCGTCCGATTACAGGTTCTCTTCTTCAACAAATTCGTCTTCTTCATCGTCGCGATTGCCGTCTTCGCGGAAAGAATAGGGACTCGATCAAGATCCGCAAGAAGAGAGAGTCGCGATCGAAGCGCAGAAGAAGGCATCGCAACGGCGGCCACACCTCTTCTTCCTCTTCGTCCGATTACATGTTCTCTCTATTATTTAGGAACGGATACTTATTCTTATTCTTCTCACCACCAAATCAATCACTCTTCTTCACCTCATCACTACTACTCTTTTCCCCGCCACCGCTACCGCCACCGCCACTGCCATAGTACATCTTCAAGGCCTTAGGAAGGTAAACAGGGATCAAAAAGCCAAATAGATTAAAAGACAACGCCATTGGCAACCGCAAGCGCCGTGCCCACCAAAATCCTTTTAAATTTGGTTAATTTGCAGGGATTTAAGCCGAATCCGATCGACAACATGTGAAATTGTGCGTGAATAGTTGAGATATCCTTCGAATATTGAGCGATAGAGAGAGATAGTGTTTATAGTGAGAACGCAGAGTTCGGTGAATCGCAGAGTTGACGACCCTACAATAGGTGAGGTAAGTGTAAAATTTATTTTTTTGCCATTGTTTATATCAATTTCAATAATTATTGTTTATATCAATTTAGTGTCATATGAGCAAAAAATAAAATTTGAAACATATATATATATATATATATATATATATATTCAAAGGGCCTTTAAAATTTGAAACATATATATCAATTCCGATCGACAAAAGCATTGTTTACTTATGAGCCAAAAATAAAATTTGAAACATATATATTCAAAGGGCCTTTAAAGTTTCCGTTGCGGTCGCTAACAAGCATCCTTCCAAATGACATTGTTGCTTCAGATAAAATAAGAGTTGAGATGGGTTGGTCTAGATGAGGTGGTTTAAGGTAACGTTGTGAATATTCACCCTCGGTTGCTCTTACGGATTGATCGACATTTTTTTCCTTAAATGTTCCCGATTATTTATCTCGAACTTGAAGTGTAGCCTATTTACAAACACTGAATAAGTGATTAATCAAGCATCAATTCCTTGAATAACAAGTTTACATAGTTTTTGATGGCATGCAGTTACTTTGTTTTGTGTGCTAACTAACTGTAAGGAATATTAATGTCTGATATTCTTGGCCATTATTTTGTGAACTACTCTCTATCCTCATGTGTGCACTGGTTAGGTATTCTTTCTTCTTTTCATTAATGCGTAAGTGTAAAAATCTTTTTCTTTTGGATTGAAAACTCCTATATATATGTTGCAACTGGTCAATGTTCTTTCCTTTCCCATCATTATCTTTTGATGACAGTGGCAAATTTTTTTTTTGGTACTTCTTACAGATGAATTATGAGGATTTCTGCCTCATTACATCTATATGTACAGAGCAAATACGGCCAAAGTGTCGACGGTTTTGAGCCCTTCAAATTTTATGAAGTTTGAGAAAGATGAGTCTGCAAGAATAGGTATTTTTCCCTTTTACCTCTATGTGATGCGCACGGTGGGTCTCCTTTTCTAATCATGCTTCAAATATAATTGTAATGCAATCTGATTAATTAATTAATGAAGTAGTGCTTGATTAATGATTAATTTGTTAAGATCGACTACATAGATCGAACTCTTCTATCACACTCGATTTAGTGCAATTGATATTGCACCGCACTCTAGCTGTATATAATTAGCTAGCTCAACGTTTAACTAATGTTATTTTGGAACTTAATGATGGCTGTTTGGATTTTTGAATCCTGACACTAAACAACAACTTCTCAGCTGTCTACCTATCACAATTTATTTTTTGCTCATAAGTCAGACATGATGTATTAATAAAGCATGCACCACCACAGCGGTTGCACTGCTTATGCCTGTTGTTCTTTATTTATTTTTCTTCTTAACTATGATCTGTTGTACTTATTATTACATACATGCAATGTGGAATATCTATTCATATATTTCAAGAGCTTCACTGGTGCAATGAATTATTTTGTGAACTACTCTCTATCCTCATGTGTGCACTGGTTAGGTATTCTTCGATATTCCATAATTTCAATTTTGATTTATAGAGCAATATGAGATTTGACCTATGTTTTTCTCAAAAAAAGAAAAAAATAAGAAAAAAAAAATTGTCCTATGTTATCTTTAGATCAGTTGCATTTAATCATCTTCATAATGATACTTCTTCTCCGATAGACATATAGAGTAGAACATATTTATAATATGATTATGATGCATTTTGTTTGGTTATTTATTATCGAGTTTAGAAAAAAACGCCTAAGGCTGATGAGACCGAAAGAACTGCAAAAGATGCAAGCGTGGATACAAAGCAGCAATCTTTTGAATCTTCTAAAAATTGGCAAATTGGAATTCAAGAAGCAACAAAAGGATATCATTGCACTGTGACATGCTTGCAATGTCTCATTGGTTCATAGAACCTACTTTTTCTTGCTCTTCAAAGGTGATCCTGCCGACTCTATATACTTGGAGGTAGAGCTCCGAAGACTCTCATTTCTCAAGGAAGCATTCGCGGAGGGAAGTCTTGGGAACGAATTCTTACCGTCTTCCAGGTATCTTTGTGCACTCTCTTGCAACCGTATATGTTATGTTCCGAACTTCTACTTGAAAAAATTATCAATATTCCACACTGGCTGTTTATTTCTTATGTTACGTTCTTTCGATGAGTTTCCTGACCTGATCTTTTGGAGTGCAGCATGAGGGCACTTCGTCGCGAAAGGGAAATGTTGTGTCGACAAATGCAGAAGAAGTTTCCAGAAAAGGAGAGAGAAGTACTATATCGCAAAAGGAGTGAAAGTTAGTTAAGGTTGTTATGGTTGTTGAGTTTGTTAAAGGATTGTCCAATGTAATGAAGACATGTGTACATTACTGTTGTAAAATGAACTTCATATATAAATATCTGTCATCATATACTCTAAATTCATTAGCACTACAAATATCTAATTTTACCTAAAACAAATTGTTTAGACCCAACTAAAAATTTTGAGCACTTTTATTGAAAGATAATTTTGACACACATTTTTCTCTCTAAATATAAATTCAATAAATTATACAAATTATTAAGACAATATTTTAATATTAACTTTCACAAATGTTTCTTGGTACATTTATTGTTTACGCCTCACGCGCATAGCGCGTGCCCATTGACTAGTATATATATATATATATATATATATATATATATACATACATATATATATATATATATATATATATATATATATATATATAAAGTATGTTAAGTTGAAATAAAATTAAGTATGAAGTTTATAAGTTAAATGAAATATTAATACCGTATATTTTACTTATAAAAGTTTATTTAAATGATACAAATTAATTGGTAAAACTAAATTTCAATTAGGACTAAAAATAAAAGAATATAATATATTATATTATATATATATACATATATGCATGTTTAAAGCAATTTAAAAATAGTAAGGAAATATATAATTGATTAAACAAAATAATATATAACAATGCTTTTATACTATCTATATAAAACTTATAATATATGTTATGAAGAAAAAGTTAAGTAAACCAAGAATTTTAGAACAAATTGAAGCACTTAAAAAATTATATATTCTATACGGATATACAAATTACACTATATATATAGAAGTTATACTTTATATTTTTAAAAGAAAACCACTTAAAAATTAATAATTATACTATATATACTGAAATAAAATTATAATAAATTATTATATACGTACGATTATATAAATGTACTGAATAGAAAAAAGTAATTATCATATATACATTGAAAAAACTATTAAGCAAAAATAAAAAAGAAGCAAAATAAATTGAAACAAAATACAAAACTTAAAATTTAATAATTATGGTAGATATATATTGAAATAAAATTATAATAATTAATAATAATGTATGAACATAATATATATTACGCAAAGCATGTGCAAATATTGCAACCAATTCGACTAATCGCGGTTAACGTTCGACTAAAATGTATAAAATATATTACGTAAAGTATGTGTAAATGCAACTAATTCGACTAAGTATGGTTAACATTCGACTAAAACGTATATCGTGATTGATGTGTACGTGTATTTAATTAGGGTTCTTAAGGTCTTCCGAGATGTCTGTATCTTGAGATTGGATGTACAATCGTATGGAAGGCGGTTACACTCGATTAGAGTTTGTGGCTGGCGTAAAGGAGTTCATAAAATTCGCCATGCAACAATGCACTGCTTTCCTCAACGAAGCGAAAATTCGATGTCCTTGTTGAAAATGTTGCAACGAGAAATGCTATGATGTAAACACAATATAGCATCATCTAGTGAGGGCAGATTCATTCCCGAATACTATTATTCGACCGAGCATAGAGAGGGAGAATTACTAAGTGATGCAGATGATAAAGGTGATGATCTAATGGATGAATATATGACGTCGTATCATCATATGATACACGACCACGCGGACCCCAGTCTCGATTGGAATCATGAAGAGGAGTCGAACCTTGAAGCCAAGTATTTATTCGAAATGATTGACACAGCGAATCAACCGCTTTGGCCGGGTTGCGAGAAGATGACTAAACTCTCAGCAATGGTGCATTTGTTGACGATAAAGTTGAATCATCTTATTTCAGAGCAAGCATTCGACGAAATTTTGCAAGTATGTAAATATATGTTGCCTGAAGACAGTTGTTTTGTAGATAGTTTTTATAAATGTAAGAGTTTAATTCACTGGTTGGGTCTCCCATCCGAGTGAATCGATTGTTGTCCCCAATTATGCATGCTTAATTGAGGGTCCGACTCTAAGGTTACATCTTGCAAGTTTTATGGAGAATTTAAGTTTAACTCCAACAAACGCCCGCACAAGAAAATACTTTACTTTCCTTTGGCGCCTCATTTAAAATGTCTGCTTACGTCGAAAACTACTGCAAAACACATGCGATGACACACAGAACACGTAAGAGATGAGTACAATATGTATCATTGCTCCAATTCCATGGCATGAAATCACTTTAATTAAGTGAACCCTACTTTCAACTCTGAGGTTCGTAATGTTCGACTTGGCTTATGCACTGATAGGTTCCAATCTTTCAAAGTGACCGACAAACTGTAATCCTCATGGCTAGTGATTTTAATATTGTACAACTTGCCTCCATTGATGTATATGAAGAAATAAGTAATGTTCTTAACAGTGATTGTACCTGAACCGACCAATTCGTCGCAAAAAAACTGATGTGTTTCTCTAACCGTTGGTGAAAGAATTGCAGGATTTATGGTATGATGGAGTGCCTACCTATGACATATAGACTAAGACAAACTTTCAAATATGCGCTGCACTTATCTGGACTATCAACGACTTTCCAGCCTACAACATGTCTGGATGGAGCATGCACAGGAGGACAACTTGTCCTTATTGTATGGAAGATATTGACGCTTTCTAGTTGAGGCTTGGGGGAAAGCGCTTAGTTCAATTGTCATCGAAGTTTCTTGTCGTGATATTCGAATGAGAGAAAAGACAAGTCTAGTTTCCGCAGAGATATAATCGTATTCGACAAGCCACTAGCTAATAAATCAGGTGAAGATATCTTAAGTGAAATCGAAGATTTAGGGCCAATGAAGGTCACTGAATTGAGATTAGATGTTATAAACAACAAAGTCTCGAGGATTAGCGGGTGGAGAAAATGAAGCATATTGTGGGATTTGCCTTATTGGAAGACAAACCTTGTTAGACATAACCTAGACGTAATGCATATTGAGAAAAATATTTTTGAAAATATTTTCAACACAATCATAAGTGTGCCAGGGAAGACAAAAGATATCACAAAGTTTAGGGAAGAATTAAAAGGAGATTTGTAATCTTCTAGAGCTTAGTTATGATCCAATTTGTAAGAAATATCCGAAGGCAAAATACGCGCTTGATAAGCGGAGAAAACAAACATTGTGTAAGTGGATTATGGAATTTCATTTCCCTGATGGCTGCACATCTAACATCGGTCGTTGCATAAATTTTAAGAAGTTGAAGATGTTTAGAATGAAAAGCTACGATTGTTATGTTTTCATGCAAAGATTGCTGTCGATTGCTTTTCAGGATCTCTTAGAGGAGGACATATGAATTGCAATTAGTGAGTTAAACATTTTCTTTAGAGATTTAACTACTAGAAATTTAAATGTTGAGAATCTTTGACTTCTGCATCAAGACATTCCTAAGATATTGTGTAAGTTAGAAAAGATCTTTCCGCCAAGTTTTTCTGACTCAATGGAGCATTTCTTTATCCATCTGGCTTACAAGGCTAACTTTGTTGGCCCAGTACAATTTTGGTAGATGTATCATTGTAAGAGATAATCAATTATACACGTATATAATTAAAATCAATTAAAATATACATTTAACTAACTTACCTCTACAAATGTAGGTATTTGAAATATTTGAAAAATAATGTTCTAAATAAGGCAAAGGTTGAAGACTCAATATGCAATGCTTATTTAGTGGAACAAGCAGCTACATTTTGTTCCTATTATCTTGAGAAACAAGTCTTTACCTTGTACAACCATCCGCTTCACAATTACGATGATAAAGTTGGACCAACTCAAAATCTTGATGGCAACATCTCAATCTTCACCCACCCAGGTTGGGCCTATGGGAGATTAAATAAGCGTTATCTCACGAATGATGAGTGCAGCGCCGCATACTCATATGCGTTGTTAAATTGTCTTGAGGTCGCTCCATTTATGAGGTATACATTAATACGTTACAATACATAGTTTTAATGTCAATTGTTTAATATCTTAATCCATTCAATCGTAATCCTTAATTTCTTTAATCTCTTGTTAAGATGAACGTATCGAAGTTGCGTTCCAAGCAACTGAATATCACACAAAGTGCAATCGATGAATATCTTGAGAAACATTTCTCAACTTGGTTCTAATAATTCATACGTCATTACTACATGTATATTAACATAATTCTTCTTCTTTTGTTATTTAATTAAAAATGAAATTTATCATAAAAAATCTTTTGGCTGTAGGCGCCATCATAAACTCAAGATGCAACACTTCTAATGTTGTCATACGACCCTAGTCGACTTTGCACCATATATCACACTTATCTTGTTAATGGCTACAAATTTTAGACAGTGTCACATGTCGCAAACAACGATACGCGCAGTAGCGGGGTGTCTGTTAGGGGCACAAATTACGCACAATACGATAATGACTTTTACGAGCAATTGCAAGAAGTGATACTAATCGAATATGGTGGATTCTTACATACTATGTTATTCAAGTGTAAATGGTTCGATCTCATGCTTAATTTCGGGACAAGAGTCAACGCTACTTAAAAATCATCGATGTACATCGAAATATGCAATTAAATAAGTACGAGCCTTTCATACTAGCCGTGCAAGCTAGTGAAATGTACTTTCTTTCATGCCCAAGTGTAAGAAGTGCACAGAACAATTGGCAAACTACGTGCAGACTTCAATCAAAACTCATCGATGAATATAACGTAGTCGAGAATGTTGACAGTGCTCCCACATAAGAAGACACTTTTCAAGAGCAGTTACCTGAGCATGATACCGAGGTTGATATTGGCAACAATATTGCAATTTTGCTAGTTGATTCTAGTGGCACACACATGTCAGACATCGATGAAGAAGTCGCTGAAAGTGATAATTCTGAGTTCTCATCGGACGATGAGAATGATGACGACGAACCGTGATATATCCATTTAACTTGGTAAATGAATGCGAAAATTAGTATCGTATTTGTTGACTTGTTATGTAATATTTCAAATGTGGGAGGTTTATATATAATTTTTTATGATTTGGTCTTAATTTTTTATAAAATCATCTCATCAAGCAGAGGATATGGTCCATCATTCGGTAAGGGATCCGGTGGACGATCTAGTAGACGATTCGGCGATAGCAGAGATCATCAATCTCATTATTCGGGTCATTCACACCCGCGCTCTCATGATGATGCTACTTCACCTACACAGTCTAGTCAGGGCCAGTAGACTTAACATCAGCATTCTTGGCATCACCCACAGCCGGCCCCATTCTTTCATCCGTACCCATATCATCCCTTAGTAGAACCCTTTTTCCATTAGCCACCTCCCTCATCTTATGTACATCCAGCTCATCCCCTACATCTTATATATCTTTGCCATCTGTATTTGGTGACGATCCTACTTCTATGCAGATGTACTCTACACTACTTTCATCATTACCCACTCCACCCGTCGATGGTAGTAATACGTTTAGGCCAGGTATGTCGGGCCTACTTTTTCATCTAGGGATTAGCATCTCCCTTACATACGCATGATCAAATACATGACCACCGTACGAACCCACCACCAGGTCATTCTAATTTGCATGCCTCACCCTCTACAAGTCATCAGTTAAAGCATGTGTTATAGTTGCCGAGTTCCTAGACACACCGTTCAAGTGACCCATCCTTAGGTACGACCCACGTGGACGACGATGAAATAATACTACTAATCAAGCCTCAGGGCGAATATTTTTAGTCGTGAAAGATGACAGATAGTAAGTATAAGTACTTTAAGTACGAATATTTATGTTTAATTAATTTACTATCAACTTGGTCTAATGCCCTATTTCCAATTTAGTAGATTACACCCGTCAAACAAAGCTGCTCCGGAGATGACTAGGGCTCCTTGCACAAGGATGGCTATTCTTAAGAGTTTGTTCCGCAACACATGCGAGATGTATATTGGAATCAATAGAAGGTAAAAAATGTTTAAGTTAAGTTTGTTTCTTTTACTTAGGATTTAGAGACAAAAACTGAAAAGCTTTTTAATTTATATTTAAATTTTAATACTTTTGCACATAGCTTTCTTTCGACTGGGAGCCATCAGATGATGAAGCTATTAAAAAGGTGTACGATAGGCAGATTACCACTCGGTATGACGACTTCATTAACAAGATGTGTTTTAAAGATAAAAAGTCGACACATGTATCTACCGAGATCTTCGAGAACTACAAAAAGATGTGGTCCACCCCAAATTCAAAAAGAAGTCAGAGCGAGCAAACAAGAATTGGAGAATGGAGATAGGGGGACCTGGTACGGGTGTAGCAGTGCCTACAGGTGATTCTATATCCATCTATCAACACACAGAGAGGCTGGTAAGTTATGATATAATAAGTTCGTATATATATAGTATAATTAAGTCTCAAACTTAATACTACTTATATATATGTTTTGTAGGAGGAAAAGTCTGGTTGACCCCCAACTGCTTTAGAGTTATGCCGATACTTCCATAAGAAAGATCATGACAGAGTAACTTTCCTTGATCAGAGAGTAGAAATGATTATCGTAAGAAACTAGTTTTGTTTTTAAATTTTGTTTGGTTAGTTAATGATAGGTATCAATGACTTATATATATGACTTGTAAGTGTTTAAATTCTTAATTTAGACGATGATACGCAACAGATGCATCAGGCTCACACAGTTGCAACCTGACACACCGATTGATAAGACTGAGTTATATTTGTCTATCGTAGAGCGTGACGAAAAATGACAAACATATGGATCAGGTGGACACCATCGGGGTCGAGGTGTAGACATGCGTGAGTAGGATCTTCTCGGCCTATTTTTTCTCAAGATGAGCCCATTGAGCTGCTAAGGAAGGACATTAAGGAGATGCGGATAAATTTTCTATAGGTTATTCAGGATAACACATTAGACTGTGACGAGTTGCGAGAGTTGCAGGGACGGATAGGTTGTATGGATCAGGCTCTAATGGATAGACTTGGTATTTCATTCATGCCTCCAAAAGTTGTTCCTGATGACTCAGAGACCGACGATGATCCCGACGATCGAGTCATCTGTTGTACATACTTATTACTTAGACTTTAGACTTTTTTGTTTCATATTTTATAGTCACACTTACTTTTTTATACTTGTAACTTTCTTTTGTTATATTTATTTCATTTACTGTTTTTTTCTTTCAATTATTTAATTGAATTTGTGTTTATTTATTTGTAAATCAGTTACTTTAAAAAATTGTTTTTCCACCAAATAAAACATAAAAACTATGATTTATTTAATTAAACTTTTTTATAATGTTTTAAAATTAAAAAAATCATTTATTATTAATTTTATTAAAAAATCATTTATTTATATAATTATAATTTTTATAATGTTTTAACTTAAAATTTTCATTTTATTATTAATTTTATTAAAAAATTGGTTATTTCTTAAATTAAAAATGATTAAAAATGTTTTAAAATAAAATATTCTTTTTAACATATATTTAAATAAAAATAATAAATTATTATTATAATTAAATTGTTTTGTGTACTTTAAAATATATAAAATTTAATATAATTTTATAATAAAAAAATTAGTTGGAACAAAAAATAGAAAAATTAACATATTTTTTTAAAATTACATCAAATAGCGATTGGAGAGTGACAGCCTCCCGTCGCTAAATGTCGACAAGTGGCCGTCGTACTGGCAATGTGTCAAGATTTGACGACAAGTTTAGCGATGGGTCCCGTCGCTATTTGGATGACGCAGCCAACAACAATGTTTGACTAGATATGCGTGGCAGTTTCAGGAATGGGCATTGGCGACAGGTTTAGCGATGTGACCCCGTCACTATTTCAGACACCCGTTGTAAAAAAAAATAGCGATGACAATTTTAGCAACGGACCGTACCAGATTAGTGACGGGTTTGCCTATCGCTAATTTGATACATTTTTGCAGTATTTTAAGTAATTGTTATTATGTCCTTACCTTAAGCAAAAATATCATTTCACTTTCATGTTTGGATTCGGTTGATTTTAATTTTATTACTGTGAGTAATAAATGGTCCATTTCTCGTAAAGAAATTTTCTATGCGAATGCGAATTTGTGTGATGGTCTTTATATTTTAAACATGAAAATGTCCACAGATACTCATATTCTTAACGTAAATACAAAGAGATTCAAGTCTAATGATTTGAATGAAACCTGTCTTTGGCATTATCATCTTGGCCACATAAATGAAAAACAAATTTCTAAACTTCATAAAGATGGGATTTTAGATTCATTTGGTTTTAAATCGTATGAAACATATGTATCTTGTTTACTAGGCAAGATGACAAAGAGTCCCTTTACTGGACATAGTGAAAGGGCAAACAATTTATTGGGTCTAATACATATTGATGTATGCAATTCTGTAAACACAATGGCTAGAGGTGGTTATCAGTACTTCATTACTTTCACTGATGATTTCAGCAGATGTTGTTACGTATATATCATGAAACATAAAGGTGAATCTTTTAAGATGTTTCGAACACTAAAAAATGAAGTGCACGATTGACTTGGTAAAATTATTAAAGCACTTTGATTAGATCAAGGTGGTGAATATTTGAGCCAAAAGTTTGATGATCATCTTAGAAACCATGAAATTGTTTAACAGTTAACTCCTTCAATAACTCCATAATGAAATGGTATTTATGAGAGGAGAAATTAGACTTTATTGGATATGGTTTGATATATGATGAGTCATACATATTTTTTTTTCTTTTGGGGTTATTCCTTAGAAACTACTGCATTTACACTGAATTGTGTTCCTTCTAAAACGGTTGATAAAACACCATATGAGATGTGGTTTGAGAAAAAAACCAAGTTGGTCTTTCCTTAAAATTTGGTGTTGTGAGGTTTTCGTATGACGACAAATTACAGAAAAATTATTACCCAAATTTACTAAGTGTGTATTTATTGGTTATCCTAAAGAAACTTAAGGACACTACTTTTATAATCCCACAGAGAGCAAAGCGTTTGTTTCAAAAGATGTGCGGCGGCCCTCGCCGCCTGGTGGTGACGTGTCTCCATGTTGTCCTTGCCTACTGGCCTAACTACACGTGTACGACACCTACCCGTCCTTACTCTATCTCGAAATGTATCCACGTGCGTGTACAATGTGTAAATAACATATTCAGCAGAAGACATATTTAAATGCCAAAATTCTCATGAATCAATTAAACAAATCCTAGTGTGGAAAAACCTTGAAAAGTACGAGGTAAACAACTGTACCATATAAAACTAAGCATGTACAAGGTCATGTCACTCCCCAGTTCCCAAAAGAACAAAAAAATCAAAATAATCACACGTACAAGTACTCCTCAAAGGTAGGCAGTCAGAGGTAGTCGCCAAAGATCCCCTTGCCTTTACTTGTACTCGGATCTGTATTCAATCATCACGGAAGAAAATGGATGACGAGTCCAGTCAGTAAAATCCCAAGGAACTCCTCCGAGCATTCATATAAATAAGTGGAAGTCAATAAATGCTGTTAAATAAACATGCAGAATGTAAATAGACAACTGTAAGTAGGACATTGCATGTATAGATAACAATAAAGTGCAAATGTGTGTGCCTGTTCCAGTCAGACTAAACCATACTTCGGGATTCCCTTTCAGGATCCCACTAGTGGGCGCACCCAACTAGCTATCACCTGATCCTTCTCGGTGGTCAGCGTAGACCTACGATGCACCGACAGATGTAGCAGTTCAATAGCTCGGGTCGTTATCCACCGAGAACTCCTGATACACATGCTATGGTCTAGAATGCATAGACACACAACGAAAAATTCGGTGGGAGTAACTCAACCAACTGTCTAAAAAATGACAAGATATGAATGTAATAAAAATGATAAGGAATACTGGAAATAAATGGAAATACAAAGCAAAATAAATACTCGAGAGTTTTTTCATTAGGTTTTACAAACCTCGCAAAGCACTCCAATACCTCGTAATCAATCCCCGGGTCCAAGTCCACTGAGTCCTTGATTGCCAATTGATCACCATGTCAACCTATGCCCATTTATTAATAACTTAAGTTAGCATAACAATTTACCACAAATTTCTAAATTTCTTAGGCTAAATTGCCCATTTTGCGCTTTTCGAGGCAAAATCCCGCAAAAAGTCGTGTTCAACATTCCCACATATGTTCTTTTCATAGAACTTTATCAATTTCTATTTATTTTATCGAAATATAATTTTTCTTAATTTTCCCAATCTTTCTTTCATTTTTCTTCTTTTTTTCTTTTTCTTTTTATTTTGTTTGGGTCGGGTCGACCCAACTGGGTCGGACCCGACCCAGCCCTGGACCAGAACAGTCTAGGCTCAGCCCATGGGCCGAGCTTGGCCTGTTTTGGGCCCGACCCAGCAGGGGGTGCTTACGCTCGCACGCGCGCGCTCTCCCTCGATCCTACAACTGATTCGATCAGGAGATTTTTTTTCTTCTTCCGTGATGGGTTGGGGTTGCTCTCCACCCCAACCCCAGTGGAATCGATGGTAGGGGAGACACCCCTACCATCTCCATCTCGTTCATCCATGGGGTTCGACCTCCATGGGTGAACTCCACTCTCCGCCACCCCACCGCTAACCACTGGACCCACAACCAACCACCAATGAGACTCACCTCGATCGTGACGTCTCCTCCTTCTCCTCTCTCTTTCTCGCGTGTTCCTTCTTTTCCTCCTCCTCTCATTTTTTTCTTTCTTCTTCCTCTGTCTCTATGTCTCTGTGTGTGTGTGTGTGTGTGTGTGTGTGTGTGTGTGTGTGTGTGTGTGTGTGTGTGTGTGTGTGTGTGTGTGTATGTGTGTGTGTGTGTGTGTGTGTGTGTGTGTGTGTGTGTGTGTGTGTGTGTGGTGTAGGTGGGGTGGTGGACACGTGGTGTTTGAGTTTGGCTAAGTGTGTTTGATTTGGGACAAATGTGTTGTTGTGTTTGTACAAGTGACACCTAACTGTGACACAACTAAGACACTCGTCTGTGTTTTCGGGCGTTTCGATGCTCGGTTTCGTGTCCGAACTGTGATATACGCGTACCGCCGCGTCGTTAGCCACCCAATATCTATTCAATTTTTACTTGGCAAATTTTTTTATTTAATTTATGTGTTTTCGTTTCCCCGACATAATATTCGGTCCCGTCGACTACCCGATACCGCCGTTGACAAGTATATCGACGCGAATACAGTTCACACAATGACGTTGTGTGTAGTTTCCCTGTCCTAATATTCGGTCCCATCAACTACCCGGTACCCTCGTTGACACGCATGTCGAGGCGAATACAATTCACACACCCTCACACGTATTATTTTGCAACATACGCACATGAGATGTATTTGAATAAATTCCATAACAAATAAGCAACTAATACACCATAAATTTCCATACCTAAGTCCCCGTGTGTCCTAGCCTACCGCAGCGTTCACGTCTTTAAATTTATTAGACATTAATAAAATGGGCCGTTATAAATGATAATAAGAATAATGTATGTCTTGAAGAAGCTCAAGAACCATAAATAAAGATTCAACTGCCAGTGAGAGATCAATAAAGTCTTGAACTAGATGAACTTCCACAAGTATCACAAAGCATGCGTAGGTCTGATAAGGTAAGACATCAGCATGAGAGATTTTGATTTCTTATTACTGACAGTATTAAGGTGTTTCTTACAAATCAAAGTGAGTATACCACTTATCAGGAGGTCGTGTCTAGCCCTGAGGCAGATAAATGGCTTAGTGCCATGAATTCTAAGTTGCAATCCATGTATGATAATCAAGTTTGAAACTTGGTTGATTAACCTGAAGGTGGTAAGACCATTGGATGTAAATGAGTTTTCAATAAGAAAACTAACATGGATGACAATGTGTATACTTATAAAGCATGGTTAGTTGCAAAAGGTTTTAGATAGACTCAAGTTACTGATTATGATGAGACTTTTTCTCCTTTAGCCATGCTTAAATTCATTAGAATCTTAATTTCCATGTTGCATATTATGATTATGAGATGTGACAAATGGATGTCAAAACAACTTTTCTAAATGGAAAGTTACTTAAGGACGTGTATATGATATAGCCTAAAAGGTTTGTTCATCCTGAGAATTCTAGGAATGTGTGCAAGCTTTAAAGATTTATTTATGGATTAAAGGAAGCTTCTCGGGGTTGGATCTTCTTTTTGATGAAGGAATTAAGGAATTTGGTTTCATTAAAAATGAAAATGAGCTTCGTGTATACAAGAATGTCAGTAGGATCATAGTTGTTTTCGTGGTGCTCTATGTTGATGATATATTACTCATTGGAAATGACTTCCCAACCTTGTAAAGTGTTAAGTCTTGGTTAGGAAAGTGTTTCTCAATGAAGGAAATAGGAGATGCAGCCTATATCCATGGGATTAAGATCTATAAGGATAGATCTAAAAGACTGATTGGTTTAAGCCAAAGTGCTTGTATTGAGAAGGTACTGAATAGGTTCATTACGAGACTCTAAAAGATGGTCGTTGCTAATATCTCATGGTATAAGTCTCGGCAAGACTCAATATCCGAAGGCTAATGATAAGCGAGAGTGCATGAATACAATTCCATATTCATCATCTATTAGATCTATCATAGATGCCATGTTATGCACCCGACTTGATGTATCATATACTTTGAGTGCAACAAGCAGATATCAATCTGATCCTAGTGAGAGTCAATGGATAGTAGTAAAGAACATTCATAAGTACTTAAGAAGAACTAAAGAGTGTTCTTTGCCTATAAAGTCTGGAAGATAGCTTGTTGTAAATGGTTACACAGATGCAAGTTTTCAAACTGATATAGATAACTTCAGATCGCTGTCTGGATATGCGTTTACCTTGAATAGAGGCGCAGTGAGTTGGAAAAGTTCGAAACAAGACACTGTGGCAGATTCTACAACAAAAGCCGAGTATGTTGTAGCATCCAATATAGCTAAGGAGGCAGTTTGGATAAAAAATTCTATCATTGAACTTGGTGTGGTTCGGAGTATAACTAACTCCATTTATTTGTATTGTAACAGCAACGGGGCGATATCATAGGCCAAGGAACCAAGATCACACCATTGATCCAAACATATACTTAGACGTTTTCATTACATTTGAGAAATCATTGAGAGGGGAGACATGAAGATTTTTAGAGTTCTTACAGAAGCCAATGTTGCAGATTCTTTCCACAAGCTAAACATGATGTTCATGCTAGGTCATTAGGTATTAGATACATGGATAATTGGCCCCAGTGAAAGTAGGAGATGTTAAGGAATATGCCATAGGTCAATCTATATGCATTATTTATCTTATAATTTTATTTAATAAAATAGAGGTTTTCGTTTGCTATTTTATTATAAATAATTGCATGTTTACCTTATAGTAAGATCCATGGGCATTTGTTGAAATATCATAAATGTTCTTAGTCGGTCATTATACTTGGAACTATAATGAATTAAGACTAGCGTGAATCTTGATTAATGGCCATGTGATGATCATGTGTACAAGGATACGAATCGAGATCATAACTAATTGTTAGGGAATAAGATACTGGACCGATTTGTTATGAGAACACCACATGAATTAATTCATAGGTGTTACTCATGATAGCTATATCATTTAGTTATTCGACTTGAGATTACCATAGACTTCAATATTAAGAGTATGGTAATTTGACACAATCAAATATTATCTTTAATCGGACTATAAAGATTGTGATTGGTTACCATGTGAATAAAATGTGAAGGTGTGTAATTAAGATAGAATTTGTCCCTCTCATATAGAGAAAGATATCAATTGATCCCTCGATTCGATAGACTATTAAATGGCTAAGTCCAAGTAAATTGATATGATCAATGTTACTTGGATGCCTTCAGTCTACTTAAAGATTGAGACTAGTACGATTGAACATTAGGGGTGACTTTCCTTGCCTTACGTTTAATTAAAGAATATCGCACAACAAAAGAATGTGATATATGTTATTCATTAGGTTGTATCGATTTTGATATTCATGCTACTTGGGTAGTCAAAATGTATTGCTAGAGATCGCTTATGACTTATGTATCAAAATGGTCTTTATTCACAAACAACGTTGCATGAATCTATTGGGTCGCACACAAACAATGGCTTTGCGCAATTTCAATTAGTCTAGAGTAATGAATTTTATATGATAAAATCTATGACATAAAAAACCTTATAATTTGTTATATGATAACTTATTAACAGTGGCATTTGTGTAATTTGCTTGAATTGCCTAAATACAAAAGTCATATTATGAATATGTTTTTTCAAATGAGTTTATCTACACATATAAATAGAGGTTGAAGCCCTAATATGAAATAAGATTTTTGTTTTTGCTATTTTCTAGTTCCCTAGATTTAAAAGAGAAAGATAAATGTTTTCTATCTCTTTTTGGACTAGTAGTCCAAATTGTGGTCACCGTTCATATGTGGATTTACGATAGAGGACGCATGCTTGAACGCCTTGGAGATTGAACAATCAGAGAAGATAATTATGAAGTAAGGTATGGTTTACTTTTAAAGATCTAGTTTAATAGAACTTATTTCGATTTTATTGGGGCTTTTCAAAAATTGTTTAGAATTTTCCACTACGTATGAACCTCAAAATTCAACATTGAGGAAAAATAAGAAGAAACTGAGCAAAAACCTACAAAAGCATACTTGGCATCATGACGATATTTGTTGACGTTCTGGGAACACAAGGTACAACGTGGGAGAGATGAAAAAGTGAAGAAAACCAACTTTGGAGGTCTGGCGCAGTGACGGTGTTATAGTGCAAAGGGGACAACGTCAGAGAAGCAGGTGATAACGCCAAGGCACCTGGGAGCAAAAACAAATGCGGCAGCCTGGTGGCGCCATAGTGGGCTATAAGACATGGTGTCGGGACATAAGTGACAACACCAAACATGTAGGAAATAGAAAGTTAGAGTTTAACATAGGTTTTACATTGAGTTTGAGTATCGAGGAGTTTATGTGAAGAAAACATTGAAGACTTCAAGTTTGCAATTCAGGTTTGGTTTCATTGATTAGTTCAAGGTAATATTTGTATTTATCTCAGATTTGCAATGATTTCTATTATGAATTGTGTTATGTGTGTTTAAATGAAATGTGATTCGTCCATTTATCTTAGAGATCAATGGATCCTATGGTATGAATGCTATGCTTTGAATATGAATAATAATGAATGTAAAAGTGCAATGGTTAGAATTTGTATTAATTCAGAGCGTAATGCTTTAGACATCTTGATCATGTGTTTAATGAACTTAGGCTTTATGAGTTATCATGGCCATTGAAGCTTTTAATCCAGACATAAACTATACAACCGTAAAACATACAACATCGAATGATAATTATTGATTAAAGAGGCATGGATAGTAAACTTAGTTGATTATGTATCTAATGATTTAGGACTTAAAGAAATGTGGAGCTTACGTTATTCACACCGATAGGTGGAGTTTTAGTATGTGCATTAGAATCTTTTTCATCACGACAGTGGGTTGAATTGGATTTGAAGGAAACTAGTCTATTCTAATTAGGCATTGCAAACACCATAATGAGATGTAAAAATAGATATAAAGTATAGTATTAAATTACCTAGGTGAAGTTGTGAACTATGATATCCTTAATATAAAAGTCTAAGTAAAGTCTAAATTGATTTGTTAGATAGTTTAGTTAGTATAAACTAACTAAAAAGTGAATTCTTTAGCAATAGTCCGAAGTTAAATAGATAAATAACTACTGCAAAAACCTTTCTCTGAGGACGATATATGTAGTTAACGTAGGTTGGTTACACTATTACTAAAAGCAAGCCATTATAATTTCACCATACATCAAACCTCCATGAAAATGGGAAATGTAATGACCCTAAACTTCTATCTCATGCCACATGTCATTGCATGACTCTGACAGGGACTCATCATGATGTGGTGTACTTGGTCAACCCTCGAGCGCCAACCCCGAGGTATTTATATTTTTGTTTGGTGTATGTATTATCCTACTTATAACCAAACTCATAGTTAAAATTATCAATTAGTAGAAATTAATTAGTAGTGTTTATTTCGAAAAGCGTGCACTGCGTCGGGTACAACTATAGGTGAGCATGTTAATGGGGTTTAGGCAAGTTGGCTTACACATAACTAGTAAGTGTCATAAGTAAAAAAGGGAATTTATCCTAGGTTGTATTTAGCCTAAATTTAAGAACCAAGTAATGTTAATTTAGGCCTAACCTTATGAAATAAAACTTATAAGTCACACACTCAACATAGGAATTATTGAGATGACCTAGATATTTGTGTAAGTATTAAGATTAATGTACATATAAGGATGCATGGGTAGGAGAAGCTGTTGGGGCCTGTGCCTTAGGTCAATCTACGAACTTTGTTTATCTTATAATTTTAGTTAATAAAATAAATGTTTTCATTTGTTGTTTTATTGTAAGTGATTGCATGTTTACCTTATAGTAAGATCCACGAGTAATTAATGAAATATCATAAATGTCCCTAGTCGATCATTATACTGGGAACTATAATGAATAAAAACTAGTGTGAATCTTGATTAGTGGTCATTTGATGATCATGCGTATAGGGATACGAATCGAGATCAAGAGTACTAGTTAAGGAACAAGGTACTGGACTAACTCGCCACGAGAACACCACATGGATTAAGTCATAGGTGTTACTCATGATAAGTATATCATTTAGTCCTTCGACTTGAGATTATCATAGATTTTAATATTAAGAGCATGGTAATTTGACACAATCAAACGTTGTCTTTAACTGGATAATTATAAAGATTGTGATTGGTAACCATGTGAATAATATATGAAGGTGTGTAATCAAGATAGAATTCGTCACTCTCAAATAGAGAGACATCAATGGATCCCTCGATATGATGGACTGATAATGGCCAAGTCTATCTTAATTGATATGATCAATGTCACTTGGATGTTTTCAGTTTACCTAAAGATCGAGACTAGTATGATTGAATATTAAGGGTGATTTTCCATGCCTTATGTTTAATAAAAGGATATCGTACGACAAAAGGATATGATATATGCTATTTATTAGGTTGTATCGATTTTGATATTCATGTTATTTGGGTAGTCATAATGCCTTGCTAGAGATCGCTTATGACTTGTGTACCAAAATGATTTTGGTTCACTGCCAACGTTGCATGAACCTATTGGGTCGAACATAAAGAATAACTTTGTGCAATTTTAATTGGTCTAGAGTAATGAATTTTATATGATAAAATTCATGACACAAAAGCCCTTACGATTTGTTATATGATAACTTATTAATAGGGGCATATGTGTAATTTGCTTAAACTGTTTAAATACAATAGTTGCATTATGAATATGATTTAAAGTGAGGGCTTATCTACACATATAAATAGAGGGTAAAACCCTAAAATGAAATAATATTTTCATTGTTTTTTACTATTTTCGAGTTCTTTGGATTTTAGGAGAGAAATAAAAATGTTTTCTATCTCTCTTAATGCTAACATTCCAAATTGTGATCACCGATCATGTGTAGATTTTTGATAGAGGACAACTGCTTGAACGTCTTAGAGATCGAACAATCAGAGAAGGAAATCATAGATTAAAGTATGGTTTACTTTTATAGATCTAGTTTAGTGGAACCAATATTTGATCCTGTTAGGGGTGTTTTAAAATTTGTTTTAAATTTTTCACAGTGTATGAACCCTAAAACCCAACAGAAGTGAGGGCCCTAGATCCTCCTAGTGATACATAAGTTAGAATCAAGAGAGCCACTAGTATGAAAGGGACACTTAGGCTCAAAGCACTTGAAAATCACTCCAACACTATTTTTTGTTGTTGTTCAAAGCTTGAGAAGAAGAAGAGTAGGAGGAGCTAAGAGTGGCTAGAATCATAGAGAAAACAAAAGAACAAGAGGCAAAACTTACTCTTCTAGTGTCCAAAGATCAAGATGTGGGAAACATGAACCTTAGGTGAGTTATCAATTGAAATTAGGAATGGATGCCGTGCATTGAATGAGTTTTCTATTAGGTGTTTGTTGATGAAGTTAGAGGTTTCTATGGGTTGTTGGATGATTAGAAACTTTATATTTCAGAACCAAATGAGTTTCAAAGATGAATTTCAAACTTGAAAGTAATTTATGAGTTTTCTTTGAATTAATATGTGTAATGGTAAATTCAATGGAGTCAATGCATGAGTATGGGGTGATGTTGAAAATGCTAAACACTAATTTTAACATCAATAAAATGTTCTTCAAAATTGATATTTCGAAAATTTAAGGCTTCTTTGAAATCAATTTTTTTTTACAAGTTCTTGAAGTTCTCATGTTCATGAATAGTTTAAGGGTTGATTTAATCTTAGCCTTGATGAAATGAGATGGATTTTTGATGATTTGATGATGAATCTTGCAATTATGGTTATGTGGATGTTGTTATTGATGTTTGATGGTAAATGCACCACATTTGATATGTTTTTAGATGGCATTGGGCCATGGGGTCGGAACACAAGATCTTGAGGAAAAAACCAAAGGATAGACCAATCCTGACGTTGGCGTCGTGAGTGAGGCACAACGCTAGAAATGAACAGACAACTTCATTTTTTTTGTTCAGCGACACCACTTTTTCCTGACTCGAGTGACTTTCGTAAAATGCCCACAACATTTTTGTTTAAAATCTATTTTTAAAGTTTGACATATCACCATAAAGCTAAGAAAGTGTTCTATTATCAAGTACCATTAGTTTTCTAGAATTAGATCATATAATTTGTCAAAAATAGATTGGAAGTCAAAGTTTGTTTGTGGGAATTGACCAATTGTAAACATTTAGACTCTTGTTAGCCTAATACCTTAAAACCAATCAAAAACATCCCTTTAGGGTTAATATCATACTAAATTCTTTAGTTAAATAAAGTTAAGCGACTAAAAACCCTAAGCTATGGGTATAGAACTATATTAATGGGCTTAAATTGGAAGGATGGTCTATGTACGATAAAAATCCAATATGAGAACAATAAGGTCTATTTTATAAGTTAATTAAAATAGTTAAATTAAATGATCTCTAACACATATATAACCAATTGAAACGAACAGCAGGAACCAAGCTAGCTAGAGTCGAGCATCGAGGAGTTGATTGGGATGAGTGTCAAAGCCGTGAGAGCACATGTTAGCGTTGATCCGAGGTAAGAATAACCAACTAGGAAATATGTAGTAATTCATTGAGCTTTATATTTTATTGCTATTGCACTACCTTACCTTTCTTGGAATCCCACTCCAACATGAGTGTCCTGTTGGGTTTTAGGGTTCATATGATTCGGAAAACTCAAAACATTTTTTGAAAAGGCTAAAAAGGATAGAAAATAAATTCCATTAAAGTAGATCTACAAAAGTAAATCATACCTTAGTCTGTGATTTCCTTCTCTAATTGCTCGATGTCCGAGAAGTTCTAGCGCATATTCTCTATTGAAAATCCGCACAAGATCTGCGACCACTATTTGGAGTGTTATCTCCAAGAAAGATAGCAAACATTTTTCTTTCTTTCCCAAAATCTAGAGTACTAAAAAATAGCAAAAACAAAAATGTTATTTTGTTTTAGGGGTTCAACCTCTATTTACATGTATAGATAAGCTCACTTAAAAAACATATTCGTAATACAACTATTATATTTAGGCAATTCAAGCAAATTACACATACGCCCCTATTAATAAGTTATCATATAATAGGTTGTAAGGGATTTTATGTCATGAATTTTATTTTATAAAATTCATTACTTTAGATCAATTGAAATTGCGCAAAATCATTCATTGTGTGTGACCCAATAGGTTTATGCGATGTTGGTAGTGAACCAAAAACATTTTGGTACACAAGTTATAAGCAGTTTCTAGCAAGGCATTATGACTACCTAAGTAGCATGAATATCAAAATTGATACAACCTAATGAATAACATATATCATATCCTTTTGTCGTGTGGTATCCTTTGATTAAACGTAAGGCATGAAAAGTCAGCCTTAATGTTCAATTATACTAGTCTTGATCTTTAGGTAGACTGAAAACTTTTAAGTGACATTGATCATATCAATTTACTTAGACTTGGCCATTTAACAATCTAACATATCGAGAGATCCACTGATATCTCTCTATACAAGAGGGACAAATTCTATCTTGATTACACACCTTTATATATTATTTACATGGTAACCAATCACAATCTTTATAATTGCCAGGTTAAAGAAAACCTTTGATTGTGCCAGATTACCATGTTCCTAATAATGAAGTCTATGGTAATCTTAAGTCGAAGGAATAATGATATAAGTATCATGAGTAACACTTATGACTTAATCCATTTAGCGTTCTCATAGTGAGTCGGTCCTGTACCTTGTTCCCTAACAAGTACTCATGATCTCGATTTATACTCAGCTTCTGTTGTAGAATCAGACACTATTTCTTGCTTCAGACTTTTCCAGCTCACTGCACCTCCATTAAAAGTAAACACATATATAAACTACTATGTGAAGTTATCTATATCTGTTTGAAAACTTGCATCTGTGTAACCATTTACAACAAGCTTGTCTTCCAAACTTCCATAGACCAAGAACATTTCTTTAGTCATTCTCAAGTACCTAAGAATGTTTTTTATTGTTATCCAATGACTCTCACTACGATGTGAAGTTATCTATATCTGCTTATTGCGATTAAAGCATATGATACATTAGGTCGAGTTCATAATATGGAATATATAATAGATCCAATAGCTGATGCATATAGAATCGTATTCATGCGCTGTCGCTCATCATTAGTCTTAGGACATTGAGTTTTTCTAAGACTTATACCATGAAACATTGGAAACGACCTTCTTTTAGAGTCTTGCATACTAAACCTATTCAATACCTTGTCAATATAAGCGCTCTGACTTAGACTAATCAAATTTTTAGATTTATCCCTATATATCTAAATCCCAAGGATGCAGGCTGGATCTCCTAAGTACTTCATTGATAAACATTTTCATAACAAGACATGACACTCTGCAAGGTTAGGATGTCATTTCCAATGAGTAATATATCATTAACGTTTAGTACAAAGAAAACAACCACATTTCCACTGACCTTCTTGTATACACAAGGCTCATCTTCGTTTTCAATGAAACCAAATCCCTTAATTGTTTCATCAAAACGAAAATCCCAACTTCGAGAAGCTTATTTTAATCCTTAAATGGATCTTTGAATGTTGCACGCTTTCCTAGAATTCTAAGGAAGGACAAACGAATTAGGTTGTATCATATCCACATCCTTAAGTAACTTTTCATTTAGAAAAATTGTTTTGACATCCATTTGCCTTATCTCATAGTCATAATATGCGGCTATGGCAACTAGAATTCTAATGGATTTAAGCATGGCTATAGGAGAAAAGTCTCATCATAATCAACATCTTGAGTCTGCTAGAAACCTTTAGCTACTAGCTGTGCTTTAGAAGTATGAACATTGCCATCCATGTAAATTTCTTCTTGAAAACCCATTTACATCTAATGGCCTTACCACCTTCAAGTAAATCAACCAGGTTTCAAACTTGGTTATCATACATGGATCGCGTGTCGTAATTCATAGCACTAAGCCACTTATCTTACTTAATGCTAGACACAACCTCCAGATAAGTAGTAGGCACATTTTGATCCATAAGCAACACCTCACTATTATCAGTAATAAGAAATCCAAATCTCTCAGGATGATGTCTTACCCTATCAGACCTACGAGGGCCTTGTGATACTTTTGGAGGTTCAACTAGTTCATGACTTTGTTAATTTTCAACTGGAGTTGAGTGTTTATTTGTGGTTCTTGAACTTCTTCAAAACTTACTTTATTCCCATTGTTGTATTTTAAAATAAACTATTTTTCCATAAAAATACCATTCTGAGCAACAAACACTTTGTTCTCAATGGGATTGTAAAAGTAGTATCCTTTAGTTTCTATGAGATAACCAACAAATAAACACTTGGTAGATTCATCAGATAATTTTTCTAAAATTTATCGTCGTACGAAAACCTCATAGCCACAAATATTAAGGAAAGACAAACTTTGACTTTTACAAAACCACATCTCATATGGTGTTTTGTCAACCTCTTTAGAAGGAACATGATTCAGTATAAACACAACAGTTTTTAAAGCATAACTCAAAAGGAAATTGTAAGATCTGTATGAGTCATCATATATCGAACCTTATCCAGTAAAGTTCGATTTCTCCTCTCAGAAATACCATCTCATTGTGGAGTTGCTGGAGGAGTTAACTGTTAGATAATCCCCCAGTTTCTAAGATGATCATTAAAATTTTGGCTTAAATATTCACCTCCTCGATCTAACGAAGTGCTTTAATAGTTTTGCATTTTATTCTAAAATATTCAAAACATTTCAAAAGACTCACCTTTATGTTTCATGAGATACACGTAACCATATCTGTTGAAATCATCAGTGTAAGTAATGATATACTGATAACCACCTCTAGCCATTGTGTTTATAGGACCGCATACATTAGTATGTATTAGACCTAATTTCCTTCTTTTCTTTTTCTTTATGGGACTGTGAAGTAGAAACTGTTGGGGAATGTGTCCTGGGTCAATCAATAAACATTGTTTATCTTATAAATTTAGTTAATAAAATAAAGGTATTTGTTTGCTGTTTTAGTACAAGTGATTGCATGTTTACATTTTTCTGTAGTAGTTTTTCTATAAACTCTACTTGTTTACTATTTTTTAAGTTCCACCACTTTATTCTAGGGTCGTAAATGCTTTTATTCATTTTATGTCGTCATTTTAGCTTAATATCAAGTACAACTAACTTATATTGGGTAGTAAGCGCTTCACTAGGTATTAATTTGCAGTCTTTACATATTTTTCTTATTAAAAGAAAATTTATTTGACTCTTATTATGACCACTACTAAAAGTTATTATATGCATCTCCCTCTTCCGAAAATTAGTATTTGCTAAGACAAAATCGTATGCAGAAGCTAATTTTAAGATTGATTCCCCTTCTTCATTTCTATTACCGTAACCAAAACCTCCATGAACTCTCTCAAACCCATCGTTACTTGCCCCGACATGCCCATTTAAATCTCCTACAATAAAAACCTTTTCATCCAATGGTATGGTTTGCATAAATCCATCTATATCGTCCCAAAACTTGCGTTTGATGCTCTCGCTTAATCCTACTTATGGTGCATAGGTGCTAAGTATGTTAATTTTTTCTTCTCCAATAATTAATTTAACTAGAATCAATCTATCCCCCATTTTCTTAACCTTTACGACCTTTTCCTTATAATCATTATCCACCACAATTACTACTCCATTGCATTTTCTATCTATACCAGTGTGTGACAATTTAAAACTTGTGCTTCCTATTTCTCTACTCATTTCTCCTACCCATTTTGTCTCTTGGAGGCAAGCAATATTGACTCTCCTTCTAATCATAGTATCTACTAGTTCTATTGACTTCTCTGTAAGTGTTCCTATGTTCTATGTTCCTAAACGAATTTTTCTACCATTTATGTTTATTTTCCTTTTCTATTTCTATTTTGTCTAAAAGATATAGTATCCGTATCTATGATTTAGTTCTTGTTTTCATGTTTATTTTGAACTAGTTTTTTACCCACACCTGTCTTTGTGTAGGAACCCTTGCTTATTTTTCTTTACATCTGGGCGACGTTATGAAGGGACTAGCTTCTTTACCCACGCATGTCCTGTGTGTGGGAACCCTTGCTCATTTTTCTTCACACCCAGGTAGCGATGTGAAACACACCCTTGCTCATTTCTCACTACACGCGAGCTCCGATGCAACGTGTCGCTAGGTGGGAATGCCCCAACATTTATACATGTTTGATCCATTTCATGAAAAGTGACAAACGTTATACTCTCGCTGTCAACCTATCACAACCCTCCTCCATTTTTCAAGAATGGAAAATGAGTTTGGGGCCTCCCTCCCTCACTTTTTGAGTATGAAAAATGAGTTTGGGACCTCCCTTACCCATTTTTCGGTATGAAAAATGGGCGCTAGAGTCCTCATCCTTTATCTTGATTATATACCTTAATATATTATTAACATGGTAATCAATCACAATCTTTATAATCATTCGATTAAAGACAATGATTAAATGTGTCAAATTACCATGCTCTTAATATTGAAGTCTATGGTAATATCAAGTTGAAGGACTAAATGATATAACTATCATGAGTAACACCTATGGCTTAATCCATGTGGCGTCCTCATAGTGGGTTGGTCCAATACCTTGTTCCCTAATAAGTACTCATGATATCAATTCATATCCCTATACATGTGATCATCACATGACCATCAATCATGATTCACACTAATCTTAATTCATTATAGCTCATAGTATAATGACTGATTTGGGACATTTAGGATATTTCAACAAATACTTATGGATCTTATTATAAGGTAAACATGCAATCACTTATAATAAAACATCAAATGAAAACCTCTAATTTATTAACTATAATTATAAGATAAACAATGTTTATTGATTGACTTAGAGAAGATGCCCTAACATAAGTCTATAGTAATCTTAAGTCAAAGGATTAAATGATATACCTATCATGAGTGACACCTATTACTTAATCTATGTTGTGTTCTTATAGTGGATCGGTCCAATACCTTATTCCTTAACAAATACTAATTATCTTTATTCTATCCTTACACAAATGTTCATCACATAACCATCAATCAAGACTTACACTAGTCTTAATTCTTTATAGTTCCCAGTATAATGACCAACATTTAAGATATTTCAACAAATACCCAATGATCTTATCATAAAGTAAACATGCAATCACGTATAATAAAATAGTAAACGAAAACCTCTATTTTATTAACTAAAACTATAAGATAAACAATATTAATAGATTGACCTAGGGCTTATGGCCCAACATCTCCCACTTGCATTAGGGCCAATCATTTATGTATCTAATACCTAATGACCTAACATGACCATCAAGTTTTGCTTGTCCAAGAGCCTTCATTAAAGGATTTGCAACAGTATCTTCTATAGGAACTCTACAAATCTTCACATCTCCCCTCTCAATGATTTCTTGAATGAGATAAGAAATTCTAAGTATATATTTTAGATCGGTGGTGCGATCTTGGTTCCTTGGCCTCTGCTATCCCCCTGTTGTTGTCACAATACAAGCAAACATGGTTAGATATACTTGGAACTACACCAAGTTTGGAGTTCAGATATGAACTTTTTTTTATCCAAATTGCCCCCTTAGCTACATTAGATGCTGCAATATACTTAGCTTTTATTATAGAATCTGCCATAGTTTCCTGCTTTGAACTTTTCCAACTCACTACGCCTCCATTTAAAGTAAACACATATCCAGACTGCAATCTGAAGTCATCTATATCAGTTTGAAAACTTGGATATGTGTAACCATTTACAACAAGCTCATCTTACAAACTTCCATAGACCAGAACACTTCTTTAGTCCTTCTCAAGTACTTAAGAATGTTCTTTATGCTATCTAGTGACTCAAACTAGGATCAGACTGATATTTGCTTGTTTCATTTAAAGCATATGATACATCAGGTTGGGTGCATAACATGGCATACATGATAGATCCGATAGCTGATGCATATGGAATTGTATTCACGCGCTCTTGTTCATCATTAGTCTTTAAACATTAAGTCTTGCTATGACTTATACTATGAGATATGGGCAACGAATCTCTTTTAGGGTCTTGCATACTGAACCTATTCAGTACATTGTCTATGTAAGTACTTTGACTTAGACCGATCAATCTTTTAGATCTATCCCTATAGATAAATAGCACATGTTTGATGAAATGCCAACTTATTAGTTAAAATACTAGATAGCATAAGTCCTTCATTTCTTCTTAGAATTAGCTAATTTTGTATGTATTATTCTTAGATGTTTGGACAAGCTTGTCACTAAAAATCACATTTTTTGGATGTGTGGTTTGAGAGTTATGAATTTCCTAACACTGCTAGTTCGAAACTTTCTCAAATTGAGTTGTTTTGGTATTTTGAGCACAACTCTCGATTTTAATTGGATTTGAGTGAAGTTACCATTTTGAAAATCTAATATATAGAAAGAAAACTTGAGATCAATATTTATTCAAAATCTAGTCATCTTTTTGTCGAAAATGGGCTGAAAATCAGTGCTAATCTATCAATATATTCCTTTTGCAAGTGTTTGGATGTCGGGACCTCTTCCGAGGATTTCCACTAGTCTAAAAATAACCGAAATCTCTAGAATAGCTTAAAATACTATAATTTAAGTTTTTCAAGAGTTTCAAGTGATTCTAAGGTGTTTTAAATGGTTTTCCAAATGAGTTTTAAAATAGGCAAAACTTACTTAATGAGGTTATTTCTGACTTAAGGTGTTATGGGCATCAAATGATGTCGGAATTGAACCAAAGTTTCCTGAACGTGTTATTAGATCACAGTAAACGTTTTTACAGAGTTTCATGATTTTTCACTATGTTTAACTTAGTTTTCAAGTCATACACCGAATAGGAGATTGATAATTTACAAATAAGGACTTAAAGTCTTACTTAGAGTCTCAAATTTATTTTTTAATCATGTCGATGAAATTTTAACATGAAAAAACCTTCAGTTAAAGTTTATAGACTTCAATGAACCAACATCAAGAATCTTAAAAACTTTTATGAATGTTTTAGCAGTATTTCAAGTTGCTTAAAAACCAAGTTTTTAGAAATTATTTTAAGGTTCCTAGGGGACTGTTTTGTAAACCAATGCATTAAACCAACTCGAAATGATTTCCAATAGACTTAGATGATTCAATAATAGTTAAAAAAATAGGGAAAATGTCTACAACCTTGTAACAACAAGTTTGGGCATTTTGGCCAAGTTAAAGGTCAAATGGGAATTTAAAATGATTAAAAGAGGCCTTTCGAGGTTATTCCTTTGCATCAAGCCTTGTATATGGTAAGAATAACTTACTGGGACCCCGAGGATTTAGCATAAAATTGTTTAGCACATATTGAAGTTGAGATTTAGTCTAAGTCAAATAGAAAAGACATTGAGGCAAATAGTGGACCATTTTATAATGAATGGAGATAATCAAAATTAAATAAGCTCTAACGTATACCAAATGAATCCTAATAGGTACCAGGAGTTATGACAAATGAAACGTAGTGTGAAAATCCTATGAACCTAACTTCGAGTCTTAGTTGGGAAGTGAGTTGAGTTGGTGAAATCTAAAACTTGAATTATTTATGTGATGTTGATTGTATGTACTATGTGGTATCATTAAATGTATGTGTTTCCCGCTTCTAATGCCTATTTCATCTTGAAAAATTTTATGTAACATAATGAGTTGATGGATAAAGATAGGCCGTGGGTTATCATGTTTGGAAAGAAAACTGATAAGTGTAGAATATGAACGTTGGTCATTAATACTTGAATAGAAGCAGAGGAGGCAATACCACAATACTGATAAGGAAAGCATAACAAATTTTGATCTCTAAAACATAGAATAAGTTATAAGAGTTGTATCAGGAGTGAAGATTACAGAGAAAGCGAAGTTCATGAAACCTAGAATTGTGGTGCTATGAATACGTAACACATGTCAACTTAAGATTTTCTGCTACTATTCTTTCATTTTCTAAATTTCTCAATCCAACAATGTTAAGGTAAAAGAAATTGAAGTACGTTAGGTAAAATATAAACCCTATCCTAGACATGTGACTTTATCAATTACATGAGCATAGTTTAATATAAAGAAGAGGCATAATGTGTTGATATGCCTAAGGACTGATACACCTTAAGACCTTGTTGAGTTAAGATGTATGAAAGTTATCTCATGCATGTCTTGGTAGACGGGTCAATAGTTCTATTACACTGGACTTTCTCTAAAATTATTGGATGTAAGCTAGGGTTGACCCTAACGTAAGCTAGCTCGTATAGTATGAGTGGTACGACAACTGACATTCGAGAGCGTAACTCAACTTAGAATTGAAAGGAAAGACATAGGGAGAGTGGTAGCCTAAGGGAAATAGAGTTTTGAAAAATCGTAGTGTTGCAAGCTATAACTAACCGTAATTGGTTATGCTTGTTGAAAGGGTACAAAGGAGTGAGGAAACTTCTTTGACACTGAGATACCCAGTAGTGTTGGATATAAGTTATCAAGGACTTTAATGGACCTATTGAAGTGGAAATCATAAAGAATTAGACTTAAAGTGACCCTTTAATTATAAATCTTTCCTTGGCATGTTCTATTGGGTTTACCTGCAAGGAATATAATATTGATGTAAAATCAGCCAGGGAAACTTGCTCTAATTACACATTCCTATAAGATGGAATTAGTTAGAACAATTGCAAGACTAGAAATGGATTTGATTGGTAAAAATGAGGAATTAAGGAACGTTTTTATATAGTGAAAATGAGAATACTACAATGTTGGAAACTTAAACCTAGTAAGTGTATAAGTCATACATATAGTTAATACACTGAATATATGTTTAAGTAGCGAGTAAGATTTAAAGAATGGAATGCCAGTTCAAGTAATTCTTATTTGAGTATATCTAAACTGGACATTCTCGTAGACTCACATTGGAAAATAATAGTGATTTTCGCTAAGGAGAAATAAAGATGCATCTAGAGAAAGAGGATATGATTAGGAGAATGACCCTTACACCTTCCTATTCTCTAGGAGTGTCAAATAAGAGACAAAAATAGCTTTGATGCCTCAATTATAGGGATTAAATCCATGTTAAGCATTGAGCCATGAATAAAGAAAAGAGTCGTGATGGATTGTATGATCCTTGAGCATGGATTACTCAAAGAAGGGGCCTAAGGTCACAAGAATCACATGAAATGTCTCTAATAAAGGAGCTAAAATTTCTAAAAGAGTTAAAAAAAGATAAAATGTGTATGTATAGAAGATGGAATTGTGACAAATAATGTGAGTGAGACAAGTGGGTTATTAGTAAACTCTATAGAGGCAAAAAGTCTCAAGATGACTCAATGAATGCTAGGAAATCAAGAACATACTCATTTGGTTATGAATAGAGTATTGGAGTTGTCATGCTGGAATAACAGTTCAAGTAACTCCACTGGAGTATCATGATTGTTTCCTGATCCACGGGTTGGTGAAAGGCCTATCGCCACTTTTATTTAACTAAGGAATGAATCAAGAATGTGAGCTTGGATTAAAATAGAGTTTGCAAGTATATCAAAGGTCCAAGATGACCTCAAGCCAACCCTAAGAGATTGGGGTCCCAAAGTTCTTACACATTTATAAATGACTCAAATGCAATGTTTTTCTTTTGGTACTAAGGCCAGTCTAAAACATTCAAGACCTGTGCAAGAGTTTTGAGACAATGTCTCAATGTGACATGGAGAACTTAGAATCTCTCATATTAGCATCAAGCTTAAGGCGTATGAGTCCATGGATTCAAGGGTTAGTGAGTGCATCTTGTGTTGGATTTGGAAGGATCATAAAGATTAATAATAAGTAGAATATGTGACAATCAGTAAAGACTTGCCATAATGACATGACATAATCTTTGGGCTTCTATCGGAGATGATTACTAACTAACTAAGTAGGAAGCTTGAAGGATCTATACATGATCCATTAAGCTGACCCATAAAGTAATTGGATGATGTTTAATCTAACATGATAGAAGGGTGCCTACACAAAGTAAAATAGTGTAAAAACTAGCTTAAAGGTTTGAGAATTTTTGAGATTGAGGAAAGAGTTAGAATCATCTATATGTTGAGGACTTTAATTACATACTTATGATAGATAGTGTAGTTTGACTCCTATAGACTGATAGGAAACACACTTAGAGTCAAACTTGGAGCTAGTAAAAAAGGTTTTTATGGTAATTAAGGACTTGATTAGGCATCCTAGTAAGAATAAGAAAGAGGCATGTGGTTTGCAGATCAGAGTATCTAGAGATGCGTGACTCTTTGAAAGATCAAATATGAGACAAGAAAGTTAAGTTCACGTACAAGGAATGTCCAAATTACCTTGAACACACCCAATGAAGGGCATAATCAGAAATTATTATGGCTTATCTTAAAATACATGGGCATGTAGTGCTCTTGACAGTCGTGGTAACATAATTGTCAAGTAATTCCACTGCTTAGGCATTGATATGTGCCTATATGAGAGCATGGTTTGTCTCTATTGGATTTGAAAATGAAATTCGACAATGAATACTAGTTAAAATAGCCCAGTGACTTGACTTGGAGTTCATATCACCTGAAGCTAAGGGATTTCCAAATGAGATCTTACGACAAGCTAATAGTCCCTTCAGAGGATGATGCACGTAATAGGACACTCCAGGGATATAAAAGGCATGTTATGGTATAAAATTAGACATGATTTAGTGGAAACACGGCTAGAGGAGTCGATGTTAGGGGCCTGAGATGAGGGCAAACACCGTTGGAAATGTTCGCGAAAAATATGGCTCGTTTACATGATAGGTTGATTATTGAGGACCTGGATTGTAATTATGATGGATTAGTCTTGCTTGCCTTAATAGCAAAGGAGTTTGGATATTACCAGGGTGATAGGGGACCAAAACATCAAAGGAATACTTGATTGATATTTTCATTCAATTGTAAACTTGGTAGGTTAGTTAGGCATGGAAATGAGCCTTGAGATTGGGGTTATGAGAAACTCCATAAGATGTAATGACTGATTGCAACAGATGATGTGTCACTACGGAGGTTTGATACCCATATTAGCTTTAGCACTTACCTACATCTTGGTACAACACTATGTTCCAGATTCGAATACATGGGTTGGTATTTGCCTAGAACACCTTTTTTGTAGTTCAATAGTCTATGGAAAAATTCTCATTGCTATATGACATTAACGACATGATTTACCAATGTAAGATTGGTAGGATACTAATGATTCTCAGTAGTAAGTCAATTTATTATGGTGTTAGACGATCTCGAAAAGTTAAGTTGGAAGTGAGCCTCGAAGATAAGCAAGGTCACATAAGGAGGAATTAGGTATTTCACCAGCATCTCAAAGTTGTTGAAACATGCAGGAAAGGAAACGTGGATCAAAACCAAGATGGATTACAGGATGACGAGGGAGACTATGATATCCGAAAGTCTCTCCTTTGAAGGGTCGTAGATGGTTCATAATTAAAGGAACTTGCGCCAATATTTATATGTCCATTTAGAGTCCCATATGCGCGAGAGCTACCCATTCCTGTTTCGATTCGAGTAAGGTTCTCGTTTTAGTTATTTCAATTTCGAGGATGAAATTCTTATAAGTTGGGAAGGCTGTAACAATCCCAATAATCTAATCCCAGTTGTACACGTACACTTTGTAGGATCATGGCCGAGGGACCATTCTTGCGTGGCGCACTCGGTCAACAATCGCACATTGGCCTCGAGGTTATAGTAATAATTTTTTATTTGTGTTTGATCCCATGTAGTACATTATTCCTGTTTATTTATTCGGTACACAATTTTTATGGTTTTGCCCTTCGACGTTAAAGGACAAGAGTTTACTTTGAGTTGTGTACACGCGAGGGCATTGGGTAGGATCATTGTAAATTTCATTATATAGATAGTTTTTACTTAGGACCTAAATGAAATCAAATGGGTACCAAAGTTATTCTAGTAAAACCCATCCTACTAGTCTAAGTTTGAAGAAAAAGAAATACTTAAGTTTTATTTTGGATCCAAACTAATAGGTTTAATTTGATTAAGTTAGAAAGGCTTATTAATCAAAGTTTGGTCATGGAAGAATTAACTTAAGTAAGAGAAAATTCTAAATTTAACCTAAGGTTGACAAAGTACCCATATGGTTATATGAACCCAACTTACCAACTAAATGTCATGAAACATGATGGATATTTAAATGGAGACCATTCTGTTGGTGTATTAGATGCACCTAAAGATCTCTTTGTTGACAAACTCTAAGAGATTAGTATGCATATATGGAGTGCATGTTCCATTAAATAAGGAGTCATAGATCTTCTTAGAGATTTATGAGATTGAGAGATACAAAGTTCATCTAGTGGCTAGATTTTAATTACTAAACTATAAAATGGCTTTTATTCTCTAAAGGCATTAAGAGAAGAAAGAAATTACAACAAGCTTTATTGTGAGATTTTGTGATTTGGAGCTAGAAGAACTTGTGAATGAAGAGAAGGAATTGAAGTGTCAAGTGATTCAAAGCCTAGGTAAAAAGCTTTCTTTCATTTCATACTCAAATATGGGTGTCTATGATTCATGTATGTGCTGAAATTCTAGGGCTTTTGTTTCTTACTCTTTGGGGAGGTTTTGATCTAATTATAATTGTTACAAAGCTCTTAAAGGACCCAATTGATGGTGTCAAGAATTGGTCAAGAAACATAATACTTATATGTTTCAATTGGGGTTTTCTTTAAATCTTAAACCATAATGGATTGAATTTGTATGTCATTGGTTGTTCAATAAATGGAGTTTTACTCTTAAAAGGAATGTATTATATCGTTTCAAAAGTTGAAAATTCATGGTTAAGTTTGAGAAAGCTTTGGTGTTTATGTTGTTTATGAATAACACATGTTTGATGAAAAACCAACTTATTAGTTGAAATACTAGATAGAATAAGTCGTTCATTTCTTCTTAGAATTGGCTGATTTTTTATGTATTATTCTTGGATGTTTGGACAATCTTCTTACTAAAAATCATGTTTTTGGATGTGTGGTTTGAGAGTTATGAATTTTCTAACACTGCTGGTTTGAAATTCTTTCAAATTGAGTCGTTTTAGTATTTTAAGCATAACTTTCTCAATTTTAATCAAATTTGAGCGTACTTCACCATTTTGGAAAGAAAATTCATAGAAAAAAAATCGAGATCAATATTTATTAAAAATTTAGTCATCTTATTTCTAAAAAATGGCTGAAAATCAGTGTTAATCTATCGAGATATTCCTTTTGCAAGTGTTTGGATGTCGAGACCTCTTTCAGAGGTCTCAACTAGTCCAAAAAATAACTAAAATCTCCAAAATAGCTTGAAATACTATAATCTAGGTTTTTCAAGAATTTCAAGTGATTTTGAGGTGTTCTGACCTAATGAGTTTTGAAATAGAAAAAACTTACTTAATGAGCTTATTTATGACTTAAGGTGTTCCGAGCATCAAATGATGTCAACATTTAACCAAAGTTTCGAGAACATGTTATCAGATCGTAGTAAAGGTGTGCAATGAGTTTCATGATTTCTCAGTGTGTCTAACTCAGTTTTCAAGTCATGCTTCGAATAAGAGATCGATAATTACAAATAAAGACTTAAAGTTTTACTTAGAGTCTCAAATTTGGGTTTTAATCATATTGATGAGAATTTATCACTAAAAAACCTTCGCTTAAAGTTAATAGAATTTAATGAAATAACACATAGATTTTTAAAAATTTCTATGAGTGTTTTAGCCGCATTTCAAGTTGCATAAAAATCAAGTTTTTGGAAATTATTTGAAGGTTCCTAAGTGATTGTTTTGCAAACAAATACATTAAACCAACTTGAAATGAATTTTAATGGACTTTGACGATTCAATAATACTTAAAAAAAATAGGAAAAATGTCTACAACCTTTTAACAATAGTTTAGGCATTTCGGCCGAGTTAAGGGTCAAATGGGTATTTAAAATGATTAAAAGAGGCCTCTCGGAGTTATTCCTTTGCATAAATCCTTTGTATATGCTAAGAATAATTGACTAGGGACCCTGAGGATTAAGCATAAACTTGTTTATGATAAATAGAAGTTGAGATTTGGTCTAAGTCGAATAGAAAAAATATTAAGGAAAATAGTAGACTGTTTTACAATGAACTGAGATAATAAAACTTAAATAAACTCTAACATATACTAAATGAAATGTAATAGGTATCAGGGACTGCCGGGTATCAGGAGTGTATTACAAATGTGTGGAGTTGCGTTTAGCTTAGATATAATTGCATTTTGAGGTAAGTAAATTAGTAAGGGACAAGTCAATTATTAGATAGTTTTATAGTGTGATTTATGTTGATTTTGATTACAGAATTTAAATAGGAAAATGAAGAAATGGAAGAAAAAGAGGAAGAAGAGCAAAACAGTTAACTAGAGAAGAAGTCTAGCGATTAGCCAAAAATTTGTGTTTACAATAGGAATTTTCACCTAAATCCATAATAGGAAAGTGCCAGCGAGTCCACAGTGAATTGAAGAATATACTAGAAATCGTTAGCTGAATCAGTGGAGCATAGAGAGCCAAATTCATTGATTGACTTAGAAACTTGTGTACAACTCAGGAATCGCTGACAAATTGCAGAGGTCCATTACAGGTTTTTAGATTAATGTGAAGAATTTGAGTTTATCTAGGATATGTATACATAAGGAGGTTATAAATAAGACCAGAGTGCTTTGAAATAATTCTCTCCTTTACTCTCTATTGCTTTTTTTAATCCTATTCCACGTATTTGAGTTGATGTTTGAACCTACATTGGAGCTTTGATTTATTTTAAGTTATTTATTTTTTATTCATTATGTCTTCTAATTATATATTTGCATTGTTTATTTCCAACATTAGTGAGTAGTCTATCAATCTAAATAAACTCTAGACATGTATATATTTTGGATTGCTAGATAGTTGTATTAAGGAATCATGAACTTAATGCTTTAGATCTATTCATATAAGTCAATCACAAATTTAACAAGTTATTTTTGCGTATTAAAACTAAAAAAGATTAATATTGCATGTATAGTTCCAAATGTGTATTGTGGTATTTTGATTTTAATTATATGTCTGTAGTTATTGACAACAATTATATAAGTAGTAACTAGGATTAATTTATAGGGATTTTCTTGAGTGGATGTTCTAGGTGATTGTGTTATAAGTTGTTTATTATGCGGCTTCAGTTCACATTAGCTTAAATTAGGCATGATTTTCACTGAGTATTAACGTTATCGTATTTCTATAGTGTTACATTTCATCCAATGAATAGATTTACAATGATAAGAATGTGACTTTTCCATTGAATTTAGGAAAATCGGTGGCTGGCTAAAGGCTATCAACCTATTATGAATTAGAATTTAATGATTCCAAGATTTCATGTGTTATTATTATAACTATAGTATGAAGTGAAGTTACGTTATAGTGTTTGAAATCGATCAAAGTATATTAAATTATTTAGTGGGTGTTTGTTTAGATGTTTGTTTAAGATATTTATATTTATTTTGAATTTGAGTGTTGTTTAATTTAGTTTTGGTTAAATTGTTTGAATTAAGTTAGTAAATTTGGTTAATTAAGTTAGCAGTTACAGATTTTAGTTATTTTGTATTTTAATTCCCATATAATTAGATTAACTAAATTAATAAAAATAAGAAAAAATACTTTTCTTTGAGATTTGAAAAATCCCTGTGGAGACGATATCCATTTACCACTACTAAATTTGAGTATTTTAATTCCTTTGAGATTACTCGACATATGTCAGTAAGAGTGTCAACATGATTTCTTTTAACTTCTTATTGTTAATCATTTTAAAAGAATGCCATGCTTGTATTACATTCTTATTTTAGGTGACCTAGGGTCTAGGTAATCCACCGGTTGTGTTATCTCGCGTGTTAAGCGTCCAGAGTCACCGTGGCTTCTCGCTGAGGGCTATGGAAGGGATAAAACATTCGGTGTCACTCTGGCATACCTTAATAGTTTAAAAGGGGATGTTGGAAGTGACTCAAGGAGTCCTCAGTGCCTAAAATGTTGTGTCGAGGATGTTGGAAGTGGCCTTAGGCCCGCTGTGTCTTGGTCTAATGACATGTAGTTTGGAAAAGATTACCTATTCGTTTATCTATTTTGCTTCCTTGCCACTTGAATTTTACTGATTTACTTGATTAGTTTGTTTTTCATGCACTTTACCATTTATTTACAACTTTCTTTGAATTCTCGCTTGATTTAGAGACTACAAAACAACAAAAACATAACCTCAGTCCCAACTTAATTGGGGTCGGCTACATGGATCAAACTTTTCTATTGTGCTCGATTAAGAGCAATTGATGGTGAGCTTTCCAGACCATTCGAACTCCTCCTAATTAATGCATCCCATGTTAATTTTGGTCTACCTCTACCTTGTCGAGTTTCTATAGCCTCTATTGAGTCAAGTTTTATAGTGGGGGCATCTGTAGGCCATCTTTGCAGGTGACTAAACCACCGTAATCGCTTTTCTCTAATCCTTGTATCAATTGGTGCTACCTCTATTTGTGTTTGGATTTCTATATTTTTTTTTCTATCTTTACGAGTTTTACCACACATCCACCTTAGCATCCTCATTTCTTCTATGCTCATTTTATGTAATTATTGTTGCTTTACCGCTCAACATTCACTTCCATAGAGTATAGTTGGCCTAATTGCGGTCCTAGAAAATTTTCCTTTTAACTTAGTAGGAACATTTTGATCACAAATCACTTATGTTACACTCTGCCATTTCTTCTATCCAGCTTGAATTCTATGTGTGACATCATTATCAATATTACCATCACTTTGTATAACTGATCCTAGGTATCTAAAGTGATTCACCTTAGGAACTTCTACTTCCCCTAATTTTACCAATCCATCGCCTCGATGTCTAGTGTTTCTAAACTTACAGTGCATGTATTCGGTCTTCGTCCTACTTAACTTAAAAGCCTTTAGATTCTAATGTATTCCTCCAGAGTTCTAATTTCCTATTCAATCCATTTTTGTTTCATCCACTAAGACAATATCATCTGCAAATAGCATACACCATGGTATATGCTCTTGAATATGCCTAGTAAGTTCATCCATAAATAAAGTAAATAAATATAGGCTTAAAGCCGACCCTTGATGTAGTCCTAGTGTAATGGAAAATTCTTTTGTAGCTCCTCCAAATATCTTTATACTCGTTACTACTCCATCATATATATCCTTAATAGTGTCTATGTATCTAGCATGCACTTCTTTTCTTTCTAGAACCTACCAAAGAACATCTCTAGGAACCCTATTATATGCTTTTTCTAAATTTACGAATACCATATGAAGATTTTTTTCTATTTATTTTTCTAACAATCGTCTTGCAAGGAAAATCGCCTCCATAGTTGACCTCCCAGGAATGAAGCCAAATTAGTTATCTGATATTGTTATCTCTCCTTAGCCTATTATTAATTATCCTCTACCGAAGTTTCATAGTGTGATTCAAAAGTTTAATTCGCCGGTAGTTTAAGCAACTTTGAATGTCTCCTTTGTTTTTGAAGATTGGCACAAGTGTGTTTCTTCTCTAATCCATTGACATACATTTAGATTTTAGAGTTTTATTGAAATTTTTTTTAACCCTGTCAATCCAATGTCTCCTACAACATGACCAAGGAAAATTAAAGAAGGATCGAGCTGGTGGATCGAGGAAAGAGGAGGAACCTTCTTCAAAGTTTGATGCTAGTGCCAAAGCATCGACGTTGAAAAGGGGATGTTTCATATGTAACGGTCCTCACAAGGCAAGGGATTGCCCAAAGAAAGAGAAGCTGAATGCAATTGTTGCGGACGAACTAGAGGCTCGAATGAATCCATTGCAACTGCTTAACATGGTGCAGGTGCAAAAGGCCGTGGGATCCTTAGGGCTGATTTTTGTGGAGGCTCAGATCAACAACCAAACGGTGAAGGTGTTGATCGACTCGGGAGCCACACATTCGTTCATAGCAGAAAACCTAGCTCGGAGGCTTGGGTTGCAGCTTGCAAAGAGTGCAAGCATGGTGAAGGCAGTCGATTTAGAACTAAAGAAGGCTATGGGCGTAGCCTTAGACGTGGGCATTCAAATCCACATTTGGGAGGGCAAGGTAGATTTGATTGCTGTTCCGATGGATGATTTTGAAATCATTGCAGGAAATGATTTCTTGATGACTGGGAAAGTCGCTGTGATCCCATCACTTCATGGCTTGCCGATCATGGATGAAAAAGGGCCATGCTTTGTTTCAGCAATGCGAGGAGGAAGCAAAGGTGGTACACCAAAGGTGGTCGCACTACAACTATGGGATCAGATGGAGAAATGTTGCTTTGGTGGGCATCAGTCTGGTAGACAGACGAAGTCAGAGTGTTCGATGAGGGCATCAAACAGTTCGGTGGGGGGATGTTTATCAGCCCCTCAATAATGTGAACGGAGTTAGCCGGTTAGGCAGCGGGAAAACCTAGCAATATTCAGGTTTTGGTGGACTCGAAAGGTTTTGTGGAAGTTAACTGCGGGACAATGTACCTTGGAGGGTTCGAAGCATTGCGCGCGTGGAGGCTCGCGTAAGCGCAAGGGAAATTGTATGTGGCACGGATGAAGCAGCGCGTACGGGCGTGGGCACAGACGCGCCTTGGCGAAGACCTTGGCACGGACGAGGTCGCGCCTCGGCGCGTGCCTAGCCGCGGAGCCTAGGGGGAGCACAGTGGCGTCTTGATACAGACCTTGCCACGAGCACGAGCGGACCTGGGCACGACACCTTGGCACAGACGCATGCACGCCTTGGCACTGGCACGGGCAAGCCTTGAAACATTCCTTGGCACAGGCACAGGCGGACTTAGGCAAGATCCCTGGGCACAAGTTAGGTCGCGCCCTTTGCACGAGCAAGGCCGAACTTAGGCAAGTTCTTTGGGCACGAGTAAGGCGATACCTTGGCAAATTCCTTGGCACAAGCAAGGTCATGCCTAGGCACAGGGAAGGCATACCTTGACAAGGGTTGACAAATCTTGACTTGGGCGGTGTCCCTGATCAAAATACGCTTGGTCTTATTTCTTGATGTTTCCTATTTTGGATTTTGGGGTTCATACGCAGCGAAGATTACAAAACAGTTTTGACAAAAACCCCAACAGGATCCGAATCTAATTCCATTAAAAACATTTAAACCATGAAAAACTTAATCATACCTCAATCGTAATATACCTTTCTGAAGGTTGATCGATCTCTAAGGCGCTGCGAACGACGAACGCCCTCTATCAACAGTCCACACACGAACGGCGGCCGAGATTCAAAGTGCTAGCTTCGAGAGAATACCAAACCCTTTGTTTTTCTCTCCAAAACGATCCAGAGCATACCAAAAAACCCTAAGTCGTTTCTGAAATGAAAATAGAGTTTCGGCCATTTGATCTTTCGTCCGTGTATTCTAACTTAAAGCGTCTATTTATACAACCCTTGTATATAGACGGTTAAGTAAATTACACATATACCTCTACTTAAAGAAGTATAAGTGTAATACACCACAAGGACGTTTTCGTCATTAATTTTATCATATAAAATTAATTTTTCTGAACCATCTTAAAATCTCGCAAAACCATTCTTAATGTGTGACCTAATAGGCTCATACAACGTTGGCAGTGTACCAAAACACATTTTGGTATACAAGTCATAAGCGGCCTCTAGCAAGACATTATGACTACCCAAGTTGTACGAATATCAAATCGATACAACCTAATCAATAGTGTATATAACATCCTTTTGTCACACGATATCCTTTTGTTTAGACATAAGGCATGGAATTGTCATCCAACATGTTCAATCGTACTAGTCTCGATCTCTAGGTAGACTGAAAACATCCAAGTGACATTGATCAATATCAATTCACTTAGACTAGGCCTTTTAACAGTCTAACACATCGAGGGATCCACTGAATATCTCTCTTTATATGAGAGGGACAAATTCTATCTTGATTACACAACTTCATCGCATTGCTCACATAGTAACCAATCACAACCTTTATAATCGTCCGGTTAAAGACAACGTTTGATAGTCTCAAATCACTACGTTCCTAATGTTGAAGTCTCTGATAATCTCAAGTCAGAGGACTGAGAAATATACCTATCATGAGAAACAACTATGACTTAATCCATGTGATGTTCTCATAGCGGGTCGGTCCAGTACTTTGTTCCCTAATAAGTACTCGTGATCTTGATTCGTATCCCTATATGTATAATCATCATACGATCATCAATCAAGACTCACACTAGTCTTAACTCATTATAGTTCCCAGTATAATGATCGACTACGAACATTTAGGATATTTCGGTAAATACCCATGGATCTTATTATAATGTAAACATGCAAATTAATTATAATAAACAGCAAATGAAATCCTCCATTTTATTAACTAAAAGTATTCATAAAGACAGTTAATGGATTGATCTAGGGCACATGCCCCAACATCCTATCGGAGCTGAGGAAACGGCTTAACATCTACTATAAGGAGAAGTGGTCTCTCTTAGGGGCGGCATGGGCACGGTAGCAAGGAAGACCCTCGAGCATGCCTTGGGCACCACGCCAAGACAAGACCCATGGACGGACTATGGTGCCGGCCACCTCGAGCCGGTTGGACTTGGACGGACCGAGCCCCGGCTAGCACCCAAGGTGCCTAGGCGCGCAGCTAGGCACCACGAATCAAACCCTGTCCCTTGAGCAAGGCGAATTATAGGCTTGGACGAACCAAGTCAAGTGCAGTTACAGGCGGTTATGTAACTGCATTGGTCGTGGCCAATGGCATAACCAAGCCACGTCCTAGCAACTACCAGACACTATGAGCATGTGCCTATTGACTAGGTGGGCAAGACGGTTATGGAACCAGGTGGCAGCAAAGGAAGGAAGCACTTAGGTGGCTGTTTTGAGCACTACAATGGTGTGGTGGTTACTTAGTCTAGAGTAATGTACATTGGACGGGTGTCCTAGACAGTTATGTAACCAACTTGGCTGTTTTGCTATAAAGCCAAGGCATGGGAGCTTGAGAGAGAGTACGAGTTCATGCATGAGTGGCATGACTGGATATAGTACCATAGTTGTATTCCCATTGAGTGCTCAATAAAAACTTTATTTGTTGCCATTGCTTGTTCATTTCGAATTAACTATTGGTAGTGCTGAACTAAGGTGGCCCTTAGGCACCACTGGTTGGGTTGAGCGAGAAAAATTCCCCTAGGGTAAACCCCTCACTTAACGGCCCCGTGACAATTAGGTAACCAAATTGGTTACATTATTGGTTGTTGATCTGAGCCTCCACAAAAATCAGCCCTACGGATCCCACAGCCTTTTGCACTTGTATCGTGTTAAGCAGTTGCAATGGATTCATTCGAGCCTCTGGTTCGTCCGCGATAATTGCATTTAACTTCTCTTTCTTTGGGCAATCCCTTGCCTTGTGAGGACCGTCACATATGAAACAACCCATTTTCGATGTCGATGTTTTGGCACTAGCATCAAACTTTGAAGAAGGTTCCTCCTCCTTCCTCGATCCACCGGCTCGATCCTTCTTTAATTTTCCTTGGTCATGTTGTAGGAGACATTGGATTGACAGGGTTAAAATTTTTTTTTCTTGGTCATGTTGCACGAGCAAGAAATAATACCAACCGTACTTTGACCAGGGTCAACACCCAAGTCAAGATTTGTCAACCTTTGCCAAGGTATGCCTTGGCACGACGCTTCTTTAATTTTCTAGTTTCTCTAGTTTGAACTAAGCTAACTCTGGTCACATTATTTCTTTGGGCAATCCCTTGCCATGTGAGGGTCATTGTCACGGGGCCGTTAAGTGAGGGGTTTACCCTAGGGAAATTTTTCTCGCTCAACCCAACCCGTGGTACCTAAGGGCCACCTTAGTTCAGCACTACCAATACGTAATTCGAAATGAACAAGCAATGGCAGCAAGGAAATATTTTACTGAGCTCTCGGTGGTAATATAAGTGTGGTACTCTATGCTTCCCCAAGCCTAGAGCCCCTGGCTTTATAGATAAACCAACCAGTAGTTACATAACCAACTAGGACACCTGTCCTGATTACATTGATTCGTTTACTGAGTAAAACCACACTCTCTTTGTGGTCAAGGCAGTTACCCAACTGCCTTGCTCCCTTGCTGCCACCTGGTTCCATAACCGCCTCCACTGCTTGGTCAATTGCTACATGCTCGGGACATTTTCGAACGTGCCTTGGTCATACCTCTGGCCATGACCATGGTAGTTACCCAACCGCTCGGAAATGCCTTGACTTGGTCTCCCCAGGCATTAAGGGACGTGGTCCATGCTTCTCTAAGGGACATGAACTGCTTGGTGGTGCCTGGTCGTGCCCAGACACTGAGGGTGTTAGCCGGGGCTCGGCTGAGTCCCACCGGCTCGAGGTGGCCGGACCATGGGTCCAAGGGTCTTGCCTTAGCATAGTGCCCAAGGCAAGCTCGAAGGACTTCCTAGCTATCGAGCCCATGCCTCCTTTAGGAGAGACCACTTCTCTTTATAGTACATGTTAAGCCGTTTCCTCAGCTCCAATAGGAAACATCCCAAAATGAGACCAAGCGTACTTTGATCAAGGTCAAAGCCCAAGTCAAGATTTGTTAACCCTTGCCAAGGTATGCCTTGCCCGTGCCAAGGCACGACCTTGCTCGTGCCAATGAATCCGACAAGGTTTCTCCTTACTCGTGCCCAAGGAACTTGCCTAGGTTCGGTCTTGCTCGTGCCAAGGCGCGACCTAACTCGTGCCCAGGGAGGTTGCCTAAGTCCGCTCGTGCCTGTGCCAAGGAACGTGCCTAAGTCCGCCTGTGCATGTGCCAAGAAACATGCCTAAGTCCGCCCGTGCTTGTGCCAAAGAACGTGCGTAAGTCTGCCCGTGCCTATGCCATGGACGTGCCTAAGTTCGGCCGTGCCTGTGCCAAGGCGCCGTGCCAAGGCATACGTGCATCTGTGCCAATGCGTCGTGCCAAGGCGTGCCCGTATTTGTGCCAAGGCGCCGTGCCAAGGCGTGCCTGCATCTGTGCCAAGGCCCCGTGCCAAGGCATGCCCGCAATTGTGCCAACCTCCATGGAACCACCCGAGTCCTCCGGAACTCGGTCATTTGTTAGGTTTCATGATGCCCAGCCCAGCCTACTCGGGTCACGCTATTGGGGGTGTGACAAACATCCCCCCGCCGAAATGTTTGATGCCCTCATCGAACTGCTCGGTTGCTGCCGCTTCTGGTAGTCTGCTATCTCACTCTCAAACTGCCATAGAGTAGTGTCTCCCTCCCAAGTAGGTTCTTCAACATCAACCCACTTGATCAAGTAAAAAGTTCGCATATTTTTCTTGCTCTGGCCACGCGTCTCATGGCTTAGGATCCGCTCGATCTCTCCAGCAAACTCCTTTCGTACCAAAGGTGGAGCTCACCTCGCTGTGCTCCTCCCTGGATCTGCCTCATAAGAGTGGAAAGGTTTAAGATAGCTGGCATGGAACGTAGGGTGTATCTTCAACCTCTGTGGTACCTTTAGGCGATAAGCCACCCTTCCCACTCGCTTGACCACCTCAAATGGTCCTTTGTATCGCTGTACCAGGCCCTTGTGCGTCTCCTTCTTGTTGAACTTCTTCAGTATCTGTGTAGTGAGCTTCAATAAGACTAGGTCTCCTTCCTGGAACTCGAAAGGTCTCCTGTGCTAGTCAGCATACTTCTTCATCCTCCGGACAGCTTTGGCCAAACTGTCTTGAGCTGCTTCCCTCAGCTCTTGCTCGCTCATCGCGAAACGATAAACCGCTGGACTCGACCCCATCGACTTTAACTTGGCTACCTCATGTGGAGTAACCAGTTGTTGTCCTGTCACTACCTCGAATGGACTCAGCTCCGTAGCCGAGCTTTTGTGTAGGTTGTAGCAAAATTGGGCTGTGTGAAGTAGATCCACCCAGTTGGACTGACTTGCATTCATGTAGTGTTTGAGGTAGTCCTCCAGCAAAGCATTGATTCTCTATGTCTGCCCATCTGTTTGGGGATGGTTTGCTGTGGAAAACTTCAACTCCGAACCCGATAAATTGAACAGGGCCACCCAAAACCTTCTAGTGAACCGAATGTCTCGATCACCGATGATATCCTCTAGTATCCCCTAATATTTCGCCGCATGCTTCGGAAACAACTCCATAGTTAGATTCGAATTGCAATTCTTCGGAGCAGCTATGAATGTAGTATACTTCGAGAATCTATCTACCACCACCAGCACGTTGGTCATTCCCTGCACCTTAGGAAGACCAGTGATGAAATCCATGGAAATGCTCTAGAATGGTCAGTGTGGTACAGGTAGAGGCTCCAGCAACCCTGGTGCCTTCCTTCTCTCTGTCTTGTCTTGTCGGCACACAAGACAAGTTCGTACATACTGATCTATGTCCTCCTCCATGTTAAGCCAGAAGAACGAACGTGATAGAAGGGCATAGGTGAGCTCCATGCCCGGATGCCCAGCCCACCGAGCATCATGTGTCTCCTTCATAAGTTGTCACCTTAGCCCGCCAGTACTAGGGACATATGGATGTCTTTCTTTAGCATAAAGGACTCCATCTTCACACCAAAACCTCCGAGTGACTCTCTCAGCCACTAGCTTTAGCATTTTCGAACAAATAGGGTCTTTGCTCGTCTCCTTCTTAATGCGAGGCAAGAATTCACCTTCCAGCCTCACTGCTGCTGCCACCATCTCAGCCACCACCTTGCGACTGAGTGCATCTGGAACTGAGTTGAGTCTCCCGGGCTTATGTTCAAATTGAACATCAAGCTCCGCTAAGAAATCTAGCCACCTCGCCTTCTTCTGGTTGAGCTTTTTCTGACTCATGATCGCCGCATTGTCCGTCCGCACCACAAAATTGGTTCCAAGCAGGTAATGCCTCAAAAGATGGAGGACATGGATCATAACCAACATTTCCTTCTCATGAGCTGGGTACCTATGCTCCGCGTCCTTCAGCTTCCTACTTTCGAAAGCAATGGGGTGTTCCTCCTGGACAAGTACCGCCCCAATGTCCTATCTGAGGCGTCCGTGTGTAACTCGAATGGTAAGTTGAAATTTGGTAGTCCCAGCACTAGTTCAGAGGCAATGACCTGCCTCAGCTCCGCCATGGCTTGGTTGCATCGATCCGTCCATGCCCAAGCTCGATCTTTCTTCAACAGATCTGTCAGTGGTGCCACTCTCCTTGAGTAGCCCTCCACGAACCGGCGATAGTAGTTCACCAAACCCAAGAATGACCGCAACTCCTGGACCTTCGTGGGGTTTGGCCACTCCATGATTGCCCGCACTTTCTCTGAGTCTGTTTGTAATTTTCCATGGCCTACAACATGACCAAGGGAAGAGATCGTTTGCGTAACAAACTCACATTTCTCCCTCTTTACATACAAATGGTTAGCCCTCAAAGTAGTCAGAACCATCTGTAAGTGATCCACTTGATCTTGGAGGTTCTGACTGTAAATTACAATGTCGTCAAGGTAAACAACGACAAATCGATCGATGAACTTCCTCAGTACATCGTTCATTAAGTTACAGAATGTAGTACTAAGTATTCAAATGATCCGTACCTAGTCACCATGACCGTTTTAGGAACATCTCCAGCTGCAATTCATACTTGGTAATATCCCGACCTCAAGTCCAGTTTCGTGAAATAGGCTGCACCATATAGCCGATCGAACAAGTCCGCCACCAACGGAATAGGGTACTTGTTCTTCACTGTTAGCTTGTTCAGTGCCCTGTGATCCACGCACATCCGGAGAGATCCATCATGCTTCCTCTGCAACAGAACTGGTGCTCCATATGGTGCCTTGGATGGCTGAATAAATCCAGCCTCCAACAGTTCCTGTAACTGCTTCCTCAGCTCCTCCAACTCCTTTGGAGCCATTTTATATGGGGCTTGTGCTGGGGGTTTTGAGCCATGGATTAGCTCAATCTCGTGGTCAATTACCCTTTGTGGGCGTAGTTATTTCGGCAACTCCGCCGGCATCACATCCTAAAGTCCTCCAGTACTTCAGCTACTACATCAGGGACCTTTGCTGTCGTTCCTTCCTTAGTTTCCACCAAGGCCGCTAGGAATGTTGGTTCACCCTTCCTCACTCCATCTTTCACTTGAATGGCTGAAATATGGGACAACTTCGCACTTTCTTTCCCTGAAATCAAGTTAGCCACAGGAAAAAAACAAGGATGGTACTTGTTCATCACGAACAGTCCCCTCAAGAATGGCATCAAGATAATGCTCCCCAACAATAGAAAGTCATTCCCTAGGATGACATCAAAATCATCCAAGGGAACTGCCATGAGGTTGATCTTTCCCTCCCAAGATCCAACCTTAAGATTAACATCACATGCCATACCTTGAATCTGCTTTTCTTCCGAATTCATTGCTTTCATTTGACTGGAGTTCTCAACAAGGTCCAGTCCCAACTTCTCCACCATGTGGTCCGCCACAAATGAGTGTGTAGCTCCCGAATCCACCATCGCCAAGACTTATTTCTGGTTCACCTCCGCATCCACATACATTAGCCCCTCCGAAGGGCTAGTCTTGGCTTGTTGAATGGCATTCAACAACTGCAGTGGGTTCATTCGGGGCTGGCCATCATCTTCCGCGATCAAGGTCGAGATCTTCTCCTTCTTTGGCAGTCTCGAGCCCTGCGAGGGCCATTACAAATGAAACATCCCTTACCTGAGGAACTTGATGAGGGTTTCGCATTTGCTTTCAGGGTTGGTTTTGAGCTCACTTGCTTAGGAGGGAAGGGTTTTTTCTTGCCCTTTTTGTGGTGGTTTTTGAACGGCTTCTTCTCCTTGTTCTCCCCTTCGCTCATGGAAGAACTAGTCTTGAAGTCCACAAGACTATCAACTGCTGTAATCGCCCCAGGCAAGTCCTTCACCCTTTGCCTCCTAAGCTCGGATTGAGCCCATAACTGCAATCCCGTAGTAAAGTTAAGGAGTTTATCCTCCTTTGACATGTTTTTGATGTCCAGCAAGAGAGAGGAAAAAATTTTAACATAGTGAAAGACTTCACGAAACTGGACACGACCAGTCATGGTGTTAATTGTCAAAGGAGTTTTTCCTCACCAAAACGAATCAATTGGTATCAGAGACATCCCCTTAATAATGTGACCGCTGTTAGCTGGCTAGGCAGCGAGAAAACTTAGCAATATCCGGGTTTTGGTGGACTCGAAAGGTTTTGTGGAAGTTAATTGCGGGACGGTGTACCTTGGAGGGTTCGCAGCATTGCGTGCGCGGAGGCTCGCGTAAGTGCAAGGGAAATTATATGTGGCACGTATGAAGCAGCGTGTAGGGGCGAGGGAAAGGTCGTGCCTTGGCGCGCGCCTAGGCGCGGAGCCTATGCGGAGCACAGAGGCGCCCTGGCACGGACCTTAGCACGGGCGAGGTCGCGCCTTGGCACGGAGCCTAGGGGGAGCACATCAATGTTTTGATACAGACCTTGCCACGAGCACGGGTGGACTTGGGCACGTGCCTTGGCACAGGCACGGGCAAGCCTTGGCACATTCCTTGGCACAGACACAGGCACGCCTTGGCGTGATGCCTAGGCACAGACGCAGGCATGCTTCGGCACGACGCCTTGACACAGATGCGGGCACGCCTTGGCACAGGCACGGGAAAGCCTTGGCACATTCCTTGGCACAAGCACGGGTGGACTTAGGCAAGTTCCTTGCCACAAGCACAGACGGACTTAGGCAAGTTCCCTGGGCACAGGTTAGGTCGTGCTTTGGCATGAGCAAGGCCGAACCTAGGCAAGTTCTTTGGGCACGAGTAAGCGATACCTTGGCGGATTCCTTGGCACGAGCAAGGTCATGCCTTGGCACGAGCAGGGCCGCGCCTTGGCATGAGCAAGGCCGCGCCATGGCACGGGCAAGGCATACCTTGGCAAGGGTTGACAAATCATGACTCGGGCGTTGACTCAGTCAAAGTATGCTTGGTCTCATTTCTTGATGTTTCCTATTAGAGCTGAGGAAATGACTTAACATGTACTATAAGGAGATGTGGTCTCTCCTAGGGGCGGCATGAGCACGGCAGCAAGGAAGACCCTCGAGCATGCCTTGGGCACCGTGCCAAGGCAAGACCAATGGACGGACCATGATGTCAGCCACCCCGAGCCAGTGGGACTCGGACGGACCGAGCCCCGGCTAGCCTTCGGGGTGCCTAGGCGCGCAGCTAGGCACCACGAATGAGACCCTGTCCTTCGAGCAAGGCAAATTATAGGCTTGGACGGACCAAGTCAAGTGCGGTTACAGGCGGTTATGTAATTACCTTGGTCATGGCCCATGGCATAACCAAGCCACGTCTCAGCAACTACCAGGCACTATGAGCATATGCCTATTGACTAGGTGGTCAAGACAGTTATGGAACCAAGAGGCGGCAAAGGAAGGAAACAGTTAGGTGGTTGTTTTGAGCACTACATGGGTGTGGTGGTTTACTTAGTCTCGAGTAATGTAGATAGGACAGGTGTCCTAGACAGTTATGTAACCAACTTGGTTGTTTTGCTTAAAGCCAAGGCATAGGAGCTTGAGAGAGCACGAGTTCATTCGTGAGTGGCATGAATGGATAGAGTTCCAGTGTTGTATTACCAATTGAGAGCTAGTAAAAACGTTTCCTTGTTGCTATTGCTTGCTATCCCCTTAATTTGAGTATTGGTGTGCTGAACTAATGTGGCCCTTAGGCACCACGGGTTGGGTTAAGCGAGAAAAATTTCCTTAATGTAAACCTCTCACTTAACGGCCCCGTGACAATTGGAATCAGAGCCCCATTTTGGAGATGATGGCGTCTCGAGCAGCGAGCGATCTAAGTGAGAGATTAGCTCACCTAGAGCAAATGATGGCAACAATGGTTGTCCGGGCGGACGCAACATAGTTTTCAAGGATGGCGTAGCGCCTTGAAGGCTTGGAAATGTTGGGGGTTTCTTTGGTGCTAGAGGAGAGTCACAAGAGGGCAAGATAGCAATGTGGGAATCCAAATTTGAGGAGCTTCTAGCAGAGGTGCGTTATGTGGGAGAATTCACTAGTGAAACTGCCACGAATATGGCTATGGAGGTAAGCTTGCTCATGCGAGTCGTGGGCGGGTCCTCAGAGGTTGCAGTTGCGGCAAAGCCTAGAACAAAAGTACCAGAGCTAAAGAAATTCTTAGGCAAACGGAGCGCAAAGGAGCTTGAGAATTTCCTTTGGGATATGGAGCAATATTTTGCTACGGTTCGGACGAAGGAGAGCCAAAATGTCATTTTGACCTCAATGTACCTAGATGGCGATGCAAAACTTTGGTGGAGAACCAGAGTAGACGATGATGTGGCTGCGGGCACACCTAAAATTGTGGAGTGGGAGGTGCTGAAATGGGAAATGAAGGATCAATTCCTACCCACAAATGCGACATGGCAAGCGCGGGAGGCCTTGCGCCAATTGAAGCAGAAATGGGCGGTTAGAGAATACGTGAAAGAATTCTCTTCCTTACTGCTTGACATTAAAAATATGCCCGAGGAGGACAAGTTGTTTAATTTCACTGCAGGATTGCAAGGATGGGTGCAGTCGAGGTTGTGGAGGCAAGGTGTGAAGAACTCGTCAAATGCAATTGCAGTTGCATGTAACCTTGTGGATTATAAGACTAGCGGTGCTTCTTTTGAATCAAAAGAAAAGAAGTACAAGGAGAAGGATCGAGCTGGTGGATCGAGGAAGGAGGAGGAACCTTCTTCAAAGTTTGATGCTAGTGCCAAAACACCGACGTCGAAAAAGGGCTGGTTCATATGTGACGGTCCTCATAGGGCAAGGGATTGCCCAAAGAAATAGAAGCTGAATGCGATTGTTGCGGACGAACCAGAGGCTCGAATGAATCCATTGCAACTGCTTAACACGATGGAGGTGCAAAAAGATGCGGGATCTGTAGGGATGATTTTGGTGGAGGCTCATATCAATAACCAAAAGGTGAAAGTGCTGATCGACTCGGGAGCCACACATTCGTTCATAGCAGAAAACCTAGCTCGAAGGCTTGGGTTGCAGCTTGCAGAGAGTGCAAGCATGGTGAAGGTGGTCAATTCTAAACCAAAGAAGGCTATGGGCATAGCCTTAGACATGGGCATTCGAATCCACACTTGGGAAGGCAAGGTAGATTTGATTGCTGCTCCGTTAGATAATTTTGAAATCATTGTAGGAAATGATTTCTTGATGGCTGGGAAAGTCGCTGTGATCCCATCACTTCATGGCTTGCTGATCATGGATAAAAAGGGGTCATGCATTGTTTCAGCAATGCAAGGCGGAGGCAAAGGTGGTACACCAAAGGTGGTGGCATTACAACTATGGGATCAGATGGAGAAATGTTGTTTTGGTGGGCATCAATCTGGTGGACAGGCAGACTCGGATTGTTCGATGAGGGCATCGAAGAGTTCGGCGGTGGATATTTGTCAGCCCTTCAATAATGTTACCGGAGTTAGCCGGCTAGGCAATGAAAAAACCTAGCAATATCTGGGTTTTTGTGGACTCGGAAGGTTTTCTGGAAGGTAATTGCGGGACGGTGTACCTAGGAAGGTTCGCAGCGTTGCGCGCGAGGAGGCTCGTATAAGCGCAAGGGAAATTGTATGTGGCACGGATGAAGCAGCGCGTACGGGCGTGGCCAAGGTCGTGCCTAGGCGCGAAGCCTAGGCGGAGCACAGAGGCGCCTTGGCGCGGACCTTGCCACGGGCGAAGTCGGGCCTTGGCACGCGCCTAGACGTGGAGCTTAGGGGGAGCACAGCGGCGTCTTGATACAGACCTTGCCACAAGCACGAGCGGACCTAGGCACGGCGCCTTGGCGCGGACGCAGGCACGCCTTGGCTCGGCGCCTTGGCACGAGCCTTGGCACAGGCATGGGCAAGCCTTGGCATAGGCACAAGCAGACTTAGGCAAGTTCCCTAGGCACAAGTTAGGTCGCGCCTTGGCACGAGCAAGGCCGAACCTGGGCAAGTTCCTTGGGCACGAGTAAGGCGATACCTTGGCAGATTCCTTGACACGAGCAAGGTCATGCCTTAGCATAGGCAAGGCATACCTTGGCAAGGGTTGACAAATCATGATTTGGGCGTTGACCTTGATCATAGTACGCTTGGTCTTGTTTCTTGATTTTTCCTATTGGAGCTGAGGAAACGGCTTAACATCTACTATCAGGAGAGGTGGTCTCTCCTAGGGGCGGCATGTGCAAGGTAGCAAGGAATTAGTGCCGGCCACCCCGAGCTGGTGGGACTCGGACGGATCAAACCCCGACTAGCACCCATGGTGCCTAAGCGCGCAGCTACGCACCACGAATCAGACCCTGTCCCTTGAGCAAGGCGAATTATAGGATTTGACGGACTAAGTGAAGTGCGGTTACAGGCGGTTATGTAACTACCTTGGTCATGACCCATGGTATGACCAAGCCACGTCCCAGCAACTACCAGACACTAGGAGCATGTGCCTATTGCCTAGGTGGTCAAAACGGCTATGGAACCAGGTGGCAGCAAAGGAAGGAAGCAGTTAGGTGGCTGTTTTGAGCACTATATGGGTGTTGTGGTTTACTTAGTCTCGAGTAATGTACATAGGACAAGTGTCCTAGATAGTTATGTAACCAACTTGGTTGTTTTGCTATAAAGCCAAGACATGGGAGCTTGAGAGATAGTACGAGTTCATGCATGAGTGGCATGAATGGATGGAGTTCCAGTGTTGTATTCCCAATTGAGAGCTAGTAAAAACGTTTCCTTGTTGCTATTGCTTGCTGTCCCTTTAATTCGAATATTGGCGTGCTGAACTAAGGTGGCCCTTAGGCACCACGGGTTTGATTGAGTGAGGAAAAATTTCCTAGAGAAAAACCCCTCACTTAACGGCCCTGTGACACTACAACTATCAGATTAAAGGGACAACAACTACCTTGTCAAGTGCGAGCCGTGACCGTGACAAACCCATGGTGATCAAAAGTACTTTGACCAGGGTCAACGGTCATGACCCTTTTATCAAACCCGTAGTGATCAAACCCGTGGTGATCAAACCCGTGAAAATCAACACCCTATTTCGCATGACCTTAGTTCGCATGACCTGGGTGCTAGCCGGGGCTCGGTCCATCCGAGTCCCACCGGCTCGGGGTGGCCGGCCCCATGGTCCTTCCATGGGTCTTGCCTCGGCATGGTGCCCAAGGCATGCTCGAGAGTCTTCCTTGCTACCGTGCCCATGCCGCCCCTAGGAGAGACCACCTCTCCTTATAGTAGATGTTAAGCCGTTTCATCAGCTCCAATAGCAAACATCAAGAAATGAGACCAAGCGTACTTTGACCGGGTCAACGCCCGAGTCAAGATTTGTCAACCCTTGCCAAGGTATGGCTTGCCCGTTTCCTCTGCTAGAAGCACCTTTGCACAAACATCTATGGGTATTTCATCCGGGCCACATGTTTTCCATATTTTCGTTCTTTTCAATGTCTCTTTAACTTATATAATTCTAATATTACGTGTATAGTTTACATTTCTTTCTTGGTGTGGATTTTCATCTACTATAGTATCAACTTGGCCATCATTAAATAAACTATCGAAATAACTTCTCCATCTCTCCTTAATATCATCATCCCATGTTAAAGCATTTTGATTTTTATCCTTAATACATCTTACATGACTCAGGTCTTATTTCTTTTTATCTCTTAATTTGGCTAGCCTATATATATAAATATTTTTCGCCATCTTTATTACCCAACCTTGTATACAGATCTTCCTTGAAATTTGTTTTAGCTTGACTAACTACTTTTTAGCTTGTTTTCTAGTTTCTCTATATTGATTGTACGCATCTTCATCTTGACACTTAAGTATTTTCCTATACATATCTCTTTTAGTTTTAATGGCTCATTGGACATCCTCGTTCTACCACCATGTTTCCTTCTTTGATGGTCCCAAGCCTTTAGATTTACCTAATACGTTTGATCCTACTCTCCTTAAGCAACTACTCATTTCTAGCCACATTGTGTTAGCATCTAAGTTAAGATTCCAAAGATTTTTCTCTAGTAGTTTTTCTTTAAACACTTCTTGTTTACTATTTTTTTGGTTCCACCACTTTATTCTAGGGTCGCTGATTCTTTTAGTTCTATTAAGTCATTGTTTTAGCTTAATATCAAGTACTATTAACTTATTTTAGGTAGTAAGCGCTTCACCAGGTATTACTTTGCAGTCTCTACATATTTTTCTATCTATTTTTCTTGTTAAAAGAAAATCTATTTGACTCTTGTTATAAGCACTACTAAAAGTAATTATGTGCGACTCCCTTTTCCTAAAACTAGTATTTGCTAAGACGAGATCCTATGCTGAATCAAATTATAAGATTGATTCTCCTTCTTCATTTCTATTACCGTAGCCAAAACCTCCATGAACTCTCTCAAAACCGTCATTACTTGCCCTGACATGCCCATTTAAATCTCCTCTAATAAAAAACTTTTCATCTAATGGTATATTTTGCATAAATCTATCCATATTGTCCCAAAATTTGCGTTTGATGCTCTCGCTTAATCCTAGTTGTGGTGTATAGGCGCTAATTATGTTAATCTTTTCTCATTTAATAATTAAATTAACTAGAATTAATCTATACCCCATTCTTTTAACTTCTACGACTTTATCCTTATAATCATTATCCACCAGAATTCCTACTCCATTGCATTTTCTATCTATACCGGTGTACCACAATTTAAACCCTTTGCTTTCTATTTCCTTACTCTTTTCACCAACCCATTTTGTCTATTGGAGGCAAGCGATATCGACTCTCCTTCTAATCATAATATCTACTAGTTCTATTGACTTCCTTGTAAGTGTTCCTATGTTCTATGTTCCTAAATGAGTTTTTTTCCTCTTTGTGTTCGTTTTCCTTTTCTATTTGTATTTTGTCTAAATGAGTTTTTTCTCCCTTTTGTGCTTGATTTAGAGACTATTGTCATTTAATATTTAGAAATAGTATTGAATATCTTTTGGATTTACTCATTGGAATTGTCCCCATCAATGGCGAAAATTGCAAGTTCCTCTATTAGCAAGGGTGAGGAGCCCAAGATTGGTGATTACCTATGAGTTTCCCTCAGAGCCGACCATTCCTTTGTTACTATCATATGTATTTTGATTATATCTATTATACTATACTTGACATTTTTTATACACGTATAGGTATGTGTTTTAAAAGGTAGACTTGAGATACATGTATATAATGCTTATTTACATTGTCGTCACCTGAGATATACATAAGATCTATACTACGCAGGATTTCCACATCTAGGACTTGTCTCAAATTCAGTTAATTATTTTTTATTTCTTCAAATTACTTTCCGATGCATAATGAATATTAAGAATTTTTAAACAAATTAACAAACTTAATAAACAACCAATGGATGAATAATCCAAATAAGAGGCTGACTAGGCATATGTTGACTTGGCGGGGGTTGACCGAGGGTCCACATAAGCTTAAGCTGGCTGAGGACCAGTTTGTGAGGGTTAGAGCTAGTATAGTGGCACCACCATCACACCTAGCACACATAGCGTTAGTGCCTTTCGCGCCAACACGTACCTACGCTAGCCTACCTCGACAGTCGGCATAGTTAGTATTGTAGTAGTAGTACTGCTAAACAGAAGGCGGAGGCAGAGGCAGTGGTTTAGTAAACGTTCATGAAAAGGCCAGGGCCAGGGTTATGGATATGGTCAAGGACATGGACATAGGTCTACTCAGTCACAGGGACAGACGATTCAACTAGGACCCGAGCCACACAGATTGTGTTTTGAGTGCAGTTAGACAAGACATTTTGTGAGTGCCTGTTCGTGACTAGGCATAGGACAACCACAACAAGGTAAAGAACGGGTTCATGTAGTCGCCACTCATAACTTTATCGAGGGTATGATTTTTATTTGCAGTCAACTTATGCATACTATGATTGATTCGGGGTCTACGATGTCATTTATTTTAGGTAATATGGTTGATAAGTTATGATTGAGACCCATTAGGCTAGAGCGACCCTTGATCTGTAGCACAATTGCAAGGGACATGATATAACCAAACTTATTATGTGTTGACTGCTCAATTAAGATATGGACTAGGGGATGCCCATTGACTTGAGTGTATTAGAGTTCTTAAAGTTTGATGTCTTACCAGTACGGATTGGTTAGTCGCATACCACGCACAACTATAGTGTTTCAGTAAGGTCGTTACATTTTAGGTTCCAGATAGGTAGAGTTCAACTTTTAGGGGACTTCAACTACATTACCGATTACCCGAGGCAGAGTGGCCATGAGTATTAATGTTGAGACTTTAACCTGAGTCATGAGTACAACAGGAAGAGTTGAGATTGGGATTGAGAAGGTACCGGCTGTATGTGGGTTTCTGGACGTTTTTCTCGATGATCTACTAAGATTACCCTCGATGAGAGAGATTGAATTTAATATAAACTTGGTCCCGGGGACAAAATTGATATTGATTCCACTATACAGGATGGCATCCAGAGAGCTCGAGGAGTTGAGGACCCAACTTGATGAATTGTTATGACTGTATTTCATTCACTTGAGTATGTCGCCATGGGGCGCCTATTACTATTTATCAAAAAGGACATCGTCTTACGACTCTGCATAAACTATAGATAGCTGAACAGAGTCACCGTAAGGAATAAGTACCCTCTTCCTCGCGTTAATGACTTATTCGATCAGCTGAGAAATGCACAATGGCTCTCTAAGATTGACTTGAGATTCAGCTACCACCGACTCAGGATTTGAAATGAGGATAGGGAGAATACTACTTTTACATAAGATATGGGCATTTCCAATTCATCGTAATGCCATTTGGGCTAACGAATGCACCAACGAAGTTCATGGATCTGATGCACATAGTGTTGAGAGAGTATTTGGATTGATTTGTCATAGTATTCATCGACGAAATTCTCATTTACTCCAAGAGTCGCAAGGATCACGAGGGATACCTTAAGACGATACTATAGACTTTAAGGGAGCACAATTGTATGCCAAATTTAGGAAGTGTGAGTTTTAGCTTACAGAGGTTAGATTTCTATGACATATTGTCAAAGCTAGTGGAGTGTCAGTGGTCCCCAATAAGGTTCAAGTAATGATTAATTGGCCTACACCGACATAGGTGACAAACATATGTAGCTTTTTAGGACTGTTAGGATATTACCGACGTTTTTTTGAAGAGTTCTTTAAGATTATTGCGAGGACGACATAGTTGACAAAAATAAAAGTCAATTTCTAGTGAAGTGATAGTTGTGAACATGCTTTAAGGACTTTGAAGGAACGCTTGAATACAACGCTAGTGTTAGTGCTAACAAAGATGGAGAACAACTTTGATGTGAACACCAATGCTTCCACAGTCAATTTCGGTTGTGTCTTGATGCAGGACGGTAGAGTGACTACTTACGCGTCCCGACAGCTGAAGACTCATGAGAAGAACTACCCTACTCATGACTTGGAGTTAGCAGCAGTGGCCTTTGCACTGAAGATTTAGCACCACTAACTCAATGGAGAGAGATTCATGTTGTTCACTGATCATAAGAGCCTAAAATACCTCTACACCCAAAAGAAACTGAACATGAGATAGAGGAGATAGTTAGAGTTTCTAAAGGATTACGATTTCTGATTGGAGTGCCACCAAAAGAAGGCCAATGCTGTGGTGGATGCTTTGAGCAGGAAGGGATCAAACTTAGAGATTGTAAGATGTCATATAACATATGAGTACGCGTTACTCAAGGTAGCCGACACACATTTTTCAACTGAGATTCCAGCAGCTACTGAGATAGTAATTTATGGTCAGATGAGGACTAATAAAATGTCACTTTAGAGTGTACAACAGGGGCAGTGATGTACCTATAAGAATAACGATTTAATTTTAGTAATAATGTGATCAACGAAGATTGATTACAGATATCGTTCCTCTGGAAAAAGGTTTGCATAGAAATATGCACTTAGTTGAGTTCACTATATTGTTACGAAGATCTCTTTTATTTTGATTTAAACTAAACTACTATATTCTATAAAATTAATGTAAATTAACTTGTATTCTAATATTGAGAAAACTCTTAGTTCACAACTTCACCTAGGTAGTGAATTGTTATGCTTCCCATATCATATTTCCTTCATATTCAGCTTAAAAACTCCAATGGCATGGTAACTCCTAAAATTCTAATTAAAAAACATGTGATAAAGATGTTCATTGCATTACGCATTGAATTAAACACAGAGTTTAACCATCGCACTTTTAAATAATATAATCAATTCATAACTTTTTTTGTATAATATTCATACCATAAGATCTATTGATCCCTAAGATAAATATAATACTCACTCATTATAATAAAAAACATAAATCATGGTATTCATTGCATTCGAAGATTAAATCAAATAATCTTTAATTAAATCAAATAACAACACCAAATCACTATAATTGGAGTTTTCAATGTATATCTTTCAAAACTCTTATCAATTCTCAAATCTCAACTAAAACTATGCTAATCTCTCTTAATCTATCAAAATCTATGGTGGTTGCTCTATTTACCACGTTATAATACCTATTTATACTCCTAAGACTCCTATAAGTACAATTAGAAACCCTAATTAACAATTCAAAACGAACCAGAATTCCAAAACTTTTTATTTTTCTATCTCGACATTGTTTGTAAGTGATCAACACTATTTGTGTAAAGTGAGAGTGTCGCCACAGCTTAAACCTTGTATGTGTATTTTCTCCTCTTAGTAAACTCGACACCCCCTGTGTAATTGCCCGACACCATGTGTGTTAACCTACAACGCCACCACTACTTCACCTCTATTGCATCTCTTCATTTGATATCCACGCCTTCTCCATGCTTTGTATTCATTCCCCATGGCATTAACAGTCTCCTCCATGGCGTCAAGTATGGTTTTGTGCTTTTTTTTCTCCTCACTTCATCATGAAATCACTCCTTTGTCTCTTTCATGCATCTTAGATATGAAAACACATAAATACCATCAATTACAGTTCATTCTGGGATATTTAAGCCAATTATACATCTAAACTAGTCTTACATATAAGTTTAATTAATTATCAAATACCCTCAAACTTAGGATTTCGTACGTCTCGAACGAAAGTATATTCTGCTAAGTATACATACCAATAGTACTTATATTCCTTACTTATTTTACATAGTTAATGGAATATCCTTTAATTCAAATAAGTTTTAAGTTAATAATCCGCTCAATATTTTTTCTTTATAAAAACTAGTACTTTCGAAACACATAACTTTAACAATACATATAATTCACTTTTGAAACTCAAAAGTAGTTCATAACCAAGACCATCACTACTCACAAGTTTATTTCACATCGATATTCAAGCAGCAAGTGTACAATCTCATAATTTTTCATTAAGCTCAATAATTCAAAAATAGGCATATATCATACTATTTTTGTAGAATTTAATACTTAAAGAGTCCATAGGACTTCATTTAGTTGGAAGGAAGACTAAACTTAACAATGTTACTTGTATTCAAGCTAAATCTTTTCATTTGAAGAGTTTTAATTTGACTTTTGCTTTTCTTTCTTTCCATATATATATTTTCTTTTCTCCATATATATTTTACTTATACGGTCCCTGTTCATTTTCATTTGGATTCCGTTTTTCTCTCACTTTCTCAAGCCATCAAGTTCTCTGCTCATTTTCCTATATAATTTCTAGGACTCTCTAGTTTTTAAAACTCTTGTTAGTACTTCTCACTTTCACTTTTATTAAGAAAGTTTTAATTCCAACTTTTAATGAAACTCCATGCCTATCTATTCCCCATTAATTATTAAGCCTTTATTTACGTTATACTCAAGTGAGATTCATACTTATTATAGAATTACTTAGAGATATAACTTTTTCCACAAAAAGTATTGTGGTATTTTTCTTGCTTTGGTTTCAAGTTCATGTTCTTCCCTAGCTCAGAGTTTCTAATCATGAAATCATATCGTTTTTTCCTACAATTCTTATTTTCTTCAAGACTTTCTTGAGTTTCATATCAATAAGATGTATTCTTAGTCATCCTCAATTAAAGGCATGAACTTTGCAAATGAATTACTCATTTATTTATTACTATACTAATACATATAACCTAATCTATACTACTTATATACATTTAAATAATAAGTAAACGAAATAGAATTAAACAAAATACACTACCATTCTTCCCTCTTTAACTACTTCAAAAATAAAATTTTACGATCATACTTGCAGTGTTTATCCTTAATTCATCCTTTCTTGCCACCTTCCATAGTATTGATACCCCCAAACTCAAATAAAACCTTATCTTCAAAGTCTAAAAATAATTCTGAAATATAAAAACACTAAACACACAAACAAATATAATAGAATTTTGAAAGCTGCATAAACATAAACATAACAGTTCATAGAAATAAAGCTACTGAAGTGTCAAGATATCCCAAATTAAAAATAATTAGTATTTAAGTATCACTCATCTCCCAAGGTCGAGAGAAACCCTAAGACTCAGACTTTAGGACTATGCATCATCATCATCATCATCATCATCACCATCATCATCATCATCAGCTCCATTATAAGATGGCGTCAAAAGACGCTCCACTCTTCTATTCTGTACTGCTTCAAGATCAAACATGTATTTTGGTGCCTCTAGAAATCTGATAGTTGTAAGTTTCAACCTTATGCTCCTCTTATATGTAGTTATGTCCCTCTGATGATCTATAAATAACATGAAATTCCTTTGTTCGTTGAGTCTGTCTTGAATCCTTTTCTACTTGTCTTGCTCATGTATTAAAAAGGCTTCATGATATTGAGCCATATCTTCTCTTTATATAGCCTCTTCAACTCACTAATCTATAGCCTCTACTATCGTGAAGTCAAATCCTCATGTGGTGGTATTGGCGCCTTGGTGGAAAAATCTCAGGACCATCCTACTCTTGCTCTCCTATCAAAAGATCTACGAACTCGTAGACCTCAACAAATCCTTGCTGGTGATCCTCATATTCTCCATATCCTTCATTACTCATCTCATGGCAAAACTCCACTGCTGCTACTTCAGTTGGTACTCGATTCTCTACTTCCTTGGCTAACTGCGTGGCATCAATTCTATCCCTCTTGCCTATCTCTCTATCATTTTTGAAGTCCTTATATCTAATTGGCGATTTTAAAGTCAACACAAACTCCTCATCTATTACTGCTTCAACATCTATATTAAATTCTTTATCTTGGATTAGTACTCTCACTCCATCCTTCAAACACATCAAGGTTATGAGGATTGAAAACAACAACTTGTTATCTCTTTTAGTCATGATTGACTCCCTCAAATTCTTGTAAACGATTTCCCCTACATTGATCCTCTTATTATTTGTAATCTCATATAAACAAGCCGCCTTAGGGTTGTTATCTCACCCTGTTGAGTCATCGGGTATAATGAGGCAGTCATAAAATATTGCCACATTCTATACACTTTCCTTACACTCCCCTTCTTAATGTGCTTTGGCACATTCTCAGCTCCCATTATCCATCCTTCTTATCCTGGGACAACTAATGCTCTCTCAATAGTTCTAAAAGATATAGGATATAGGGTCTCACATATAAGTTAACTGGGAAGGTCTATGGGTCTCCATTCCTACTCAAGTATTCTAACCTATAGATACCATTTATGTAACACCAATTGAATGTGACCATTATTCCTCCCACTTTTACTAGATCCCCTATCTTTGTGAACTTAGCATTGGCTTAGAATTCGTAAACAATCTCACGTACTCTATAAACATTATTCTTGCTATAGCCTTACATGAATTGTTCCCAACGCCATTGCATAATGAAGTTATTGACTCTCTTATCATACTTGGCCAAGAAGTTTATTCCTCTTTCACAAATAAACTCCTTATTTTCTATGGCCTCGTACCTTCCCTTAGCCTCCTTACTAATGTAGAACTTTGACTTGAATGGCCTCGGGGCATCATCATTTTTAGCTCCCGAGGTTCATGCCTCATTATCATTAGCCCTAACTTCACTAACTTGACTTGCTTGCCTTCTTGTTCTTGACATTATCTCTAAAACTCACAAAACCACAAAAAAATTATTTCGCATTGAAATAGTATATAATACATCAAATAGGCACACGACACACAAAAATGATATTAAAATTTATGATCTCTAATTCGTAACATGTGGGTCCCACCTCGGATACCTAAATCTCATAATTAAATATGAAAATACTTAATTAGCACCTAATCAAGCTTATAAAAACCTCGGATGTCACATAAAGTTAACGATAATGACTTCTTCTATGTTCTATTTTGCATTTAACTTGTCAAGTCAAAAGTTGATGCACCGCTTCCCCTCATATATCTGTCATGGGACACATTCGTTAAGGAAAATGCTCGAGGGTAGGGTACGAGCTTCATCATCCAAGAACGCGTACCAGTTCTAACTTCTCAATAAGGGATGCCTTCTGTCATAATCTTAGCATTATCTTAGCTCATCCAACAACAACAACAACAACAACAACAACAACCATGGCCCTCTTTTTTATCATCATCAACTATTCATTTTCCCTTCGTCAACACGATGAACAACAACAATAGAACAGTAAAATAACCATGTTCCATTATCAACTTATCATCTCCCAATCCTCTCCTCAACAACAGTTCGGTTTAATATTTTCATCAAAAACATAAAACAACAACTCATGACAACAATCTCACGAGATTTATCTACTTAAATAGGGCTTAGTCAAACCTTTTAATCATAAAAAAAATTCAAAAATGCCAATTTCATAGACCCATAACACTTTCCATCAAGAAAACGTAAGATTGAAAAGGAAATCAAAGGTAAATGAGGGAACACTCACCTTGCTCGCCTTCGACATCAACAATAGTAGCATCCACATAACAACAACCATGTTATTCCCCCTCCTAATAATTATCTTCTTCTATTTCCTATTACCAATTGATCCCAACAATAAAACAATAACAGTAATCCCCTTTACCTTGTCATCATCATCACCATCCCCCTCCATCCGTGATCAGTTCCACTATTCTTCATCATTTTTGTACTGTCCGTGAGAGAGAAAGAGAGCTATTACCGAAAGAGAGTGAATTCGAGATTGAGGGAGATGATTGTTGTTGCGAGAGCATGAGAGAGTGGGTTCGATTGTGAAGGAGAACGCCTGAGAGTGAGAACAAATCATTTTCAGAGAGAAGGAGACCGAGTGTCAAGGAGAGGACGTCGAAAGGGAAGAGGGAATCGAAAGGGAAGATGGTGCATCGAGAGGGGAATCAAGAGAGACGAGACGATGATAATAGGTTTTGGATGGAAATAGGTGATCCCGTGTCGTGCGTGCCAAATACAACCCGTAATCGAATTACCAACCACAAGGGTGTAGTAGTTGTAAATACGGGGTCGAATCCACATGACTTGAGTTTACTCCAAGTTAACTAAAAACAGGGGGTTTCAGAAAATTCAATAAAATAATTAATTAAACTAACAAAAATAAAAAGTTCTCAAAAATTAATATCAATAATAAAAAATCACCTAAATCTCCAGCTCCACAAATCAGAATCAAGATTCAATAACATTCAATGGTCCTCAATCTTTCCCAAAAAAGTATTAATTTAAATCTCCTAGATTTGCCATGGAAAATCGACATCCGCCAGAAATTCTTAATTCCCCTAATTCCAATAGTCAGGACATCCACCACTAACTATTTCCCTAATTAATGTATAACCCTAGACATCCGCCAATCAGGTTTAACACACTAACCGTAGTAATATAGATCTATGAGAACACTAATCCTAGATAACCGGATCGCAACCGCTACCGATTTAACCTAGATTCAATTGTTGTACATTCAAACACCGAAAGGTTTTTACGGCAAACGGGTGAATGTTTGTTACTTTATTGGTCTAAAAGCACAATTACACGGATACTAATATTCTAAATAACGGTAGATTGCCCATCTAAAAGCATGCATCGACCGCATACATACCCTAAATCTAAATCATAATCATTAAATCAACAACAATGAAATAGGAGAAATTAAATTAATTAAATAATAAAATAAAAGATCTCACATAATATGCTTTGAATCCGTGATCCCGACTTGCTTCCCCTTCGATTTAGGTAAGAAATTGATTAGCCGGACATCATCTTCAAAAATCACTACTAAAAATTAATTATTGATATCTAAAAAAGACTAATTAATTGTTTTCTAATAATACCTAGGTTCTTAATATATAAAAATACTCCAATTTGTACTCGGATACTAATTTTAGGGGTTAGGGAGGTGACTAGTGCGTCGAGGAGCATTGTAGGAATGTTTTTAGATCAAAAATCCGACTTTGCCACGTGTCTGCACATGATTCGCTGTTTTTCTGGGTCGCGCTTACGTGTTCGTGTCTGATTGGCCACTGCCTATCACCGCCACTGAGTTGTCGTCGTCTCATTCGCCGAAATCTGTCGTGTTTGTTGTGTGTGCGGCGAGTCACCGCCCCGTGTCTGCACGTGATTGGCCGGACTGTGTTTTTGTTACGCGTTGGACGAATGAGTGAATGCCACGTGGCATGACGTGGCACAGAAGAAAATCGCGCGACTCGGCCGAAATTCTGGGAGTTTGTGCGGGCACGGATCCCGAGGCATATCGACGAAGGCTGTGCTAGAATAAGGAATGGCGCTGTGTGACGTGGCCTTGTGGTGCTGACGCGGCGACGCGTGATTGGTGGCGCTGGCTTTGTGTTGACGCTTTGGACCAACAGGCGCGTGACACTTGGCACCCATGGTGTTGCGAACCGCTGACGTGGCATGCTTTGATTGGCTGGAACACCCTGTCCGCTATTCGACCCACCGCGCAATGCGTATTTCGAGGCAAACTGTCGGACATTCGATCATTGCAAGTAAATACTCCATTTTGAGTATTTTCCACTACGAATTCAACCGCGCACTCTGTTTCACCTAAAAATGACCAAAAAATATAATTAAATAGATATTTTAAATACTTTTAACAATTAAATATACTAAAATATACTACTAAATACCTATAAATACCAACTTATCAAATACCCCCAAACTTACGAATTTGCTCGTCCCGAGCAAATGTGTAAATGACAACACAAACTAAACTAGACTCCTAATATAATAATGCACTGACTCAACTAATCCTATACCCGACCCAAATTTATGGAGTTCCTTTGGTTTACATAGTCACCAAATTAACAAGTAACTCAAAAAATTTCAGAATTATGATATGTCAAGTCTCGCAAGTCAAACACAATTAAGATCTCACTTTCAAAACATAGACTCGGTCAAAACAAAGGCTATCAACTAATCACAAGTTTTATTGGTCTATATAATTAAATTACGCAAGTTCAAAATCTTACTTAATATAGTGAAAGCACTTGAACTAAAACTTTTATTTGAGGAGTTTTCACAACTTCCACCTTTTTCTTCTTTTTTTCATTTTATTATTATTATTTTTCTTCTCCAAATCTTTTTTTTTTCAATTAATACGATCCCTGCTGCATTTCCTATGCACTGAATTTCTCACATTTTTCCACCACAAGTTTCCCCGCTCCATTTCATATGGAAACCTGTGGGATTCTCTATTTTTTTTATGAAAAACTCCTGTTAGCACTTCTCACTTTCACTATAATCAAGCAAATCCCCCAATGTGGGTTAAAATAATATAACTTGCATAAATTTGACCGCTTACTTATTTTCATTATCTAGCACTAAGTTTAGCCATCATCTAAATCTCTAATCATGAAATCATAAAAATGCTGAGCTACGAACTTGATTAAGTGTTTCTCCTAACTTTCTCTAAGTTTCAAGTCAAAAAGGCAACTATAATTTACTCATCCACAACCAAATGCATGAATAAAGTCTCGGGTGACTCTAAATAGATAAATATATATATATATATATAAATGCATATATATACATGAAAGTGTATCAATTCCAAATGAATGAGAAAGGAATGTGAATGGACAAGAAATGAAAGAACGGAAAGAAATGATATAAAACACCACAATTACCATCAAATATCTGCATATAACCGCATAAAAAAAATTAAACGATCTCACCTGCGGTCTTTCGCAAAAGAATCCATCTAAAACAATCCACAATCCCTAAAACACCCCTAAACTTATTCTGAACCTTGTCCTCAAGGATTAAAACAAGTCAAGGCATCCATATGACAAAAAGAAAATGACAGTGGTGAAGAAAAATATGGATTAGAAAATGATACAAATGCATGCGTAACAAAAAGTCTCTAAAAACAAGTGAACGCACAAAATCTCTCATGTGTGGGTGACTAAGGAAACTATGAAATAACATTCATAACAAGAGCGAGAACTAGTAAACATAGGAGTTAACTAAAAAGACTCCAATCAAGTCTTGCGAGCCCGAAGTCTTTCAACAAAGGGTGAAATCAACAAGATGATGGAATGAAATTTAGGGTTTTGGGTCTACGCAAAAACCTGCCACTAATGCAGCGACTTAAGTTAGGCATGTCCCAACTAAGTCTCAAAACACCTAAAATCCTATAAACATGTCAGTTCCCTAAAAAAATAATAATGCTCAAATTATGTTAAAAATGTAATCCAAAGTCAAACCTACAAAGCTTAGCACTCCAACCCTCCATCACCTGGAAAAATAAAGAGACCAAATTAGAGTATTATTAAAAATAATAAATAATAAATTATAACTAAACTAAAACTAAAATAAATGCAAGAAATAAATAAAATAGAATAAAAATAAAACTGGGCTGCCTCCCAACGAGCCGCCTTTCTTTTAAGTCTTCGGCTAGACTTAGCATGATTGGTCACGTAATGCCCTGTCCTTTAGAGATGTCAACAACGAATGGTGCATCAACGTATTTGGGCAATGAAGCATGCACGCCCTCTTTCAAATTTAGGAGCTCATCTTGAACTTCCAACATGAAAGAATCTATCGTATCAGGCTCGTCCAACACAAAGGTGTCGGTAGTGTAGAAGATCTGCAAACGCTCCCTTACTTCCACCCCCTTATAAGGTGTACCAAATGTGCATGGGAGGGTGGGTGGTTACACCAACACCAGAGGTTGGTTTTCCTCGCTCTCTATTTGCGGCATCTCCGGCTTGTCTGAATTGACATCAATATCCATCTCATATTCTCCCTCATTTAATGCAATGACAATCTCTGGCTTAATTTGAAAGACTTCACATTCTTTGGATGTGTCTATCAAATAGTCTTCTATCTGTGTAACGCCATGCACCTCAAGATTTGTCAATGTATCATCACTCACATCCTCCTCTGAGTTAAAAGTTGGTTGTGTACTACACAACTCCGCTTCATCAATTTTTCTTTGACAACTGGCAATATATTGATCTAAGTCAGTTACCAAGTCCTTCGAGCCTGGGCGACTAAAATCAATTTTTCGAATCTCATTGCAAACTTGCCAGCATTCTGGCACACTTTCCATTACTTGCATCACCATATCTTCCAAGGAGAGGCTTTGATGAAGCCGTTGATTTCCTTCATGTCGAGGAACCTGTGGGTGTGACATGAATCCAGAGAAGTCAGGTTGTGGCAATGCATAGTTAGAATAGTGATAATTCTCACACTGTGGATGATATGGACAAGTATGTACGGAATGAGAATAGTCTCCGCAAATTTCGCAAACCTCGACCTGTTGCACAAAAGAATTCATGTTAAAATATTGATATCTATTATGTGACATACCTACCCCATTCACATTATGATAATGTGAGTCTTCGTATCGACCATAATTATGGGGGTAGGAGGAGTCCATCGTGGGGTTGACTTGCACTTCACCAAAGGAGAGGAGATGTTCCGTCATGGAGATTATTCGGTCAAGTTTCTGGTCAGTGGAACTCGAGATATTGCCTGGATACATGTTAAGAGCAAGGAACTAGATAGGCAAAATAAAAAAAAATAAAAAAATAAAAATAACAATAAACCAAAGAAAGAAATATACCAATCCCCGGCAACGGTGCCAAAAATTTGATCATGTGTCGTGCGTGCCAAATATAACCCGTAATCGAGTTACCAACCATAAGGGTGTAGTAGTGGTAAATACGTGGTCGAATCCACAGGACTTGAGTTTATTCCAATGTAACTAAAAACACGAGGTTTTCAGAAAACTCAATAAAATAATTAATTAAACTAACAAAAATAAAAAGTTCTCAAAAATTAATATCAATAATGAAAAATCACCTAAATCTCCAGTTCCACAAATCAGAATCAAGATTCAATAGCATTCAATGGTCCTCAATCTTTCCCAAAAAATTATAAATTTAATTCTCCTAGATTAGCCATGGAAAATCGACATTCGCCATAAATTCCTAATTCCCCTAATTCTGATAGTCAGGACATCCGCCACTAACTATTTCCCTAATTAATGTATAACCCTAGACATCCGCCAATCAGGTTTAACAAACTAACCGCAGTAATATAGATATGTGGGAACACTAATCCTAGATAATCGGATCGCAACCGCTACCGATTTAACCTAGATTCAATTATCGTACATTAAAACACTGGAAGGTTTTTACGGAAAACAGGCGAATGTTTGTTACTTTATTGGTCTAAAAGCACAATTACACGGATACTAATATTCCAAATAATAGTAGATTGCCCATCTAAAAGCATGCATCGGCCGCATACGTACCCTAAATCTAAATCATAATCATTAAATCAACAACAATGAAATAGGAGAAATTAAATTAATTAAATAATAAAATAAAATATCTCGCATAATATGCTTTGAACCCATTATCTCGACTTGCTTCCTCTTCGATTTAGGTAAGAAATTGATTAGCCAGACATCATCTTCAAAAATCACTACTAAAAATTAATTATTGATCTCTAAAAAAATACTAATTAATTATTTTCTAATAATACCTAGGTTCCTAATATATAAAAATACTCCAATTTGTACTAGGATACTAATTTTAGGGGTTAGGGAGGTGACTCGTGCGGCTAGGATCATAGGGGTGTTTTTAGATCAAAAACCCGACTCTGCCACGTGTCTGCACATGATTCGCTATTTTTCTTAGTCGCACTGACGTGTCTGTGTATAATTGGCCACTACCAGTCACTGCTGCTGAGTTGTCACCGTCTCATTCACCGAAATCTGTCGTGTTTGTTGTGTGTGGGGTGAGTCACCGCTACGTGTCTGCACGTGATTGGCCGACTACGTTTTTGTTACACGCTGGACGAATGAGTGAATGCCACATGGCATGACGTGGCACGGAAGAAAATCGCGCGAATCGAGCGACATTCTGGGACTTTGTGCGGGCACGGATCCTGAGGCATATCGACGAAGGCTGTGCGAGAAGAAAGAAGGGCGTTGTGTGACGTGGCCTTGTGGTGCTGACGTGGCGACGCGTGATTGGTGGCGCTGGCTTTGTGTTGATGCTTTGGACCAACAGGCGCGTGACACTTGGCACCCATGGTGTTGCGAACCGCTGACGTGGCATGCTTTGATTGGCTGGAACACCCTGTCCGCTATTCGACCCACAGCGCAATGCGTATTTCAAGGCAAACTGTCGGGCATCCGATCATTGCAAGTAAATACTCCATTTTGAGTATTTTTTCGCCACGAATTCAACCGCGCACTCCGTTTCACCTAAAAATGACAAAAAAATATAATTAAATATATATTTTAAATACTTTTAATAATTAAATATACTAAAATAGACTACTAAATACCTATAAATACCGACTTATCAATAGGGTTTTGGTTCGAAACCCCATTTCGATTTTACATAGAGTTGTAAAGGGTTTGAGTGGGAAATTACCCATTTGCCCTCATGTAATAAACTCCTTTCCAAAATTACTGCCGCCCCTATAGATCATTTGCCATTTTTTATTTTCTCATGTTTATCTCTTTAATTTTATAATACCACTAATCCCGACTTGCACACAAAGTAAGGAAAAAATATCACATGAGGATTAGCACTTGGTTAATTAGTTTTTAAGCAACTAATAATTAATTTTCACTCGTGCCCTTCAGACACTCACTTGCAACCTCGAGTAGGACAATTGAGGATGCATCTCAACACACCCCGACTTCGCAACAAAATACCAATTAATATACACATTAAGCACACAATACACAAAAATAAAATAAACCTTATGATCTTTAGTCCATAATGCATGGGTCCCACTTGAGATACTTTAACTCCAAATAAAATACGAAAATACTTAATTAGTTGTCTAATCAAGTTTACGAAATTATTGGCTTTCACAATGGTGCTGTATAAATAGAAAATAGAGAAACATGGAGAATATTTAAAGTTAATGTTCATTGACTAAAACCTTATTATGAAAGTTTTATCTCACAGGATATGAAGATCATCAACCTTGACCCAGTTGACAACTTAATGGATGAAGTGAACATAATAGAGAAGCATATTGTGAAAGTTAATTTCAGAGAAACATTCAACATATGGATGTTTTAAAAACAAAGAAAGAAAAAGAACAAGAAATCAAAGAAGGATAAACAGCTCGCCATAGAACCATACGAGTACGATAAGGACGACGTAGATTACAACAAGTATAATGAGACGGGTAATCATGACAAAAGTCTTTACAAAGAACCTAGGGCAAACCTACCTTAGAATATAAATCAACGAGCTATCCATTTATGGCGTTTAACTTGATATGAGAGTCAATATAAATCTTATGGTTGAATTGGTTTCTTTAATCAAAATTTAGTATTCATTGCAAACCACCTGTTATTGAGTCAAAGCTAAATGACACCTGTACAGTCGCTTTAGGAATATAAAAGAACGTGCACGTACGAGTGGGTAGGCTCACCATCATCACACATTTCCTAATCATGATGTCAACCGACCTAGATGATTAAATATTATTGGGTAGACCATTTTTATCAAATATTGGAGCTATCATCGATGTATGTGAGAGTATAGTTACACTAAAGACAGGTGATGAAGTAGTACCATTCCATAATGAGATCGAGCTTGACGACGAGACGAAAGATGAGCAATTTAATGTCGGTAATGTGATCAAAAAATGATAGATGTTTCTCAGATCTTAATAAAGACATTCTCGAAGAGGAACCACCTGAAGCAAATATTTATTCGCTCGCACTTAACGAATATATATTCCTCTATTAGTCGAGCAAATGACTATAAACAACAACCTTCTATGGGAGCTAGCCCATACAAGCTACTTTTTCATGTTATTTCAATTTTTAGTAGGATACCTAGTTTTAGTATAATTTATTTTTATTCTCTCTCCTTTTAACTCTCTTTTGGATTTACTTTCAGAAATTACGTTCCAAAGAAGCTTCATGAAGAAGGGGGATGATCGAGTTGGTTTTATTTCGAAGGCCTTTATGCAAGTTCTCATTATAAACTTGCTTATTTGTTTATTTATCTTTTTCAATAATAATAAATTATTAGTTGGGTACATATCCCGGATCAAAATTATGAGTTTTCTTTGTTTTTTCACTCAATTTTACCTTTACATTTACTTTTGGGAAGGATGCATATGTTACTCATGAAATAAATTTGCAAAACAGCAAAATAGAGGCTCAACGATTACCAACGATTCCAAATAACATTAGGAATTGCCGAAAAAATCTATAGCGTAATGCAAGAAAATTAATGTAAAATCAGAGTTTGGCGATTCCTAGCGATTCCACTTACTCACAAATCATTGGTAAAATCGGTAGGTCATCAAATTTTCCAGCAGCTCAATTATTTCTGATTTAAGTAGTAACTCCCAGCGATTCCACTAACATAGGAATCATTGGCAATGATTTTTTGTTTTAAAAACCAAACCCCAGCCACACACCACACCCCATTCACACCATCAGACCATTGCACCCCTTCACGAAATTGGAATTCCTTATCAAGATTCAAACTACCTAAGTTTAATCTTAGTCTATATGAGTGATTTGCACCTCCACTTAGCTTCATTCAACACCAAACACATCCAAATTATGAGAGTAGAGCAAAGCTTTTTTTAGAGAATTCAAATTTGGAGCTTGGAATACCGGATGAAAGGAGTTCGAGAGCGTATATCTTGAGAGATTCATTCTCAAGAACGTAAATATCACAACTCTAGCACTTTATTTTGATGAAATTTTAATTTTTATTGGATTTGTGAAAATTCTTCAATTAATTTCGAAAATTCTTTGTCGAACTCCATTTTGATACATCGAATGAATTATTTTGGATTCGGTGTTGAAATAATATGAGTGATGGATTACAAATTCTATGATTTTGAAATAAAACATGGGGAATAAATTTTGGAAGAGTATTTGAAAATATTTGAGATTGAATTTTTCATAAAAAAAAGTGTAATTCATGAATTTTTGAAAGAATATTTATTAGATTTGTCTCATATTTTTAACTCTTGCTATCTTCAAGTAACTTTTGTTAGAATTCTACTCTTTATTCATAATCTTTTCAAATTTATCAATAGTAATTTGATTTCTAAATAATTTTTTCACCTTAAGTCTATTTATTTGAATCAAATACAAGGATTCTGGTTTACCAATTCACAGTAGTATTTTGATCACTATAGTGAGACAAGGTATGGGAAGGGGTAGGAGTAGTGTGCAAGAAAAAGGAAAAGGAATTATTGTAGAAACATCCAAGAAAGACCATTCGAGCCAACAAACATACATTCTACCTAAACGTGTTATTATTAGAGACTCATGACCCGAAAGGGTTGATTTGAGAATACCCACTCCACTAAGCTCTGATAAGGATTTTGACTACCAAGACCTAGATACATAAGTCCCCTATAACTCCCTAAGATTTTTTACTCCCAAAGCGCATAATAGATTCATTCGAGATATGAAAAAGTTATTATTCCTGAGAGAGGACTTCAAATCCACAATGTGAATAAATATGAGGATAAAGTTGTGAATATAGTACGAGAATGTCAGCCCCTCGTCATTAAGATGACTGTCCGGCCTAGATTACCTTAATCCCCTGATAATATAGTCAGCCTAATACATTATTTTAACTTTAACCTTAAAATACTATTCCAGATCCTTAATAATGCTCAAAATAAATTTATATCCTTAATAAAACCAATTCATGAGTTTTCAATTAGAGCAAATTAGGAAATCATATGGATTATTCTCCCTATTTTTATGAAATTTCTGTGGCACCTCCTCTAAAAGTGGTATGCCAAGAAATTCACCTAATTGACAACATAATTGAGGAGAAGCCTAAAAGGACTCATAATTCCTCGCATGTCTGAATCCCAATCTTGACTACAAATTATGGTTCAGAATAAAAAAAATTAACCTTGACTAGGCTTTTAAATAATTTTCCAAATTTCGAACATTTTCCAGTATCGTAATATGTATTAAGAGGAAAAACCCCAATAATAATCATCAAGAAAATTTTGAAATTCTCGTATTTCATAAAAATTCAAAATTTCAATTAGCTTGTCCAAAATATAATTATTTGATTTTTTCCAATTTTTTGGATTTTTTTTTCAAAATTCTAGCATTTTATTTTCTTTTTATTTTATTATTTCGAGGTGGGGTTTGACCCCTGAACTAGACCGGTCTGGTTCAAATGAACCGGAACCATTTCGGTTTGGTTTGGAGATCAAACCCCCTTCTTCCTTATCTCGCCTTTGCTCAATAGCTCCATCGATTTTTTTTTTAATTTTAATTTCATTGGGGGTGGGCTCCTAACCCCAACTCTAGGTTGTGTCTGGGCAGGGGATACCTTCCCTTACCATCGTTTCCCTCGTATAAGCTGAACCTGCATCATCAACTTCAATTAATGGCCAACACAACAACAAACAACATCAACAGTTTCATCAACAACACACAACAATGATGACAACAACACCAATCTACAAAAACACAACACACAAATTCACCTTCGATCTCTCCAACAAACGATTTTATAACCATACCCCACTTGATTCTTCTTGAGATGTGATTGCATGCATTTTGAGGCATTAACACCTCTCCAACAGCCAACGTTCAACCATTGCCTTCTTCGATGCTCACGCTATGCGTATCTCGAGGTGAATCCAACGTATAGTTTTAAATTTGCATTAACTATAGGATTTATTTATATATTTATTTATAAAATATATTGCATATATACATATTCACCTATGTATTTTCGAGGCAATAAATTCGGCAAAATTTGAAAAATATTCCCAACGCGCTTCGAAACTTACGGACATTGCGTAAACACTTCAACTTAACCCTTTTTCTCGTCGAATAGATTATAGTATACCAATTAGTCATATGACATATAAAAATAATCTTTTAAACTTATGACCCCTGGTCCATAATACATGGGTTCAACCTCAAATACTTAAATCCCAATTCAAATCGGAAAACACTTAATTAGTCACCTAATCAAGTTTATAAAATTCTTGGATGTTATAGGGAAAGAGAGTAGAAACACCTTCTTAGGGATTACGAAGGAAGATTAGAGAGAGGATGTTCGGAATTAGTCCACCAATTCTATGCTAACGGATATGTGAGTGAAAAACATAGCGAAGTGATAGCTGAAAGGAAGAAGATTAATATTTCACCAATAGCACTGAACATACATGATGAAATTCCAAAGTTTAGAGTTAGACATGAATATATCGATTATCCTAGCTAGCATAGCCGAATGAAGAATGTTTACCCACACCTAATAATTAAAGAAGCCTTAGAGGTTATTCCCGAACGGAGATTTGTTCTCGAGATCAAAGGTCCCCCGAGGTTAATTGATACCACCAATTTTAGGAGAATCACCAAGTGTTGGAGCTACATCGTAGACACCTGCCTATACCCTACTGAGCAACATTTTGAAGTAGGCAACCATAAAGTCGCTCTGCATTACCATATTGTTGTGAAGAAATATTGATGTTGGACATGTAATTTACGACGCAATGAGACAACTAATGATGTCTAGGAAGCACGACGCCCTACCGTTCCTAATTTTAATTACTCAGTTATGTATGAGGTCTAAGGTTGGTTTCTTTTAGATTTAATTCGATGTACTACCTTAGAAAACTATCATTGACGCTGTAATTAAAATGATGAGAACAGTGAATAGATACATTGATTCGAAAGAAGAAGGGGAGACCAACGAGATAAGGAGATACAAACTTGAATACCAGACTAATAGGCAGAGAATCTATGCAAGCACAGATGAGGAAGCAAAACAAGTGGAAAATCTGATGATTCAAGCATATGTTTCGGTGACAAGAAGTAGTTCTACATTTACCAAAAGACCCAGAAGGAAAGGATTTTTCAAATCCTTATTTTTAGTTTTTCAACGTAATGAGAAAAAATCTTAAGGAATAATAAGATGTTTGAAGCAAACGAAAGTACTATGGCACATCACCGTTTCATGTCGAATAAGAGGATGGAAAGCTTACAAGATCATAGGAGAAGCATCGATGTTTCCTCGACACAGACAAGATTTCCATCGGGAATTCATAACCCTGCTATTAACTACACTTCCCAACCTACTCCACCGAGAAATGAAAGCAAAGCTAAAGAGATCAATGAGGAATTTACTTATGTATAGAGCGCTTTATGATTTTGAAGTATTGGCTTACCTATGATATGTGAAATGTGAACTCTGTTTGAATCTTAATGAGAATAAATGCTTTATCCAATATGTATTTCCTTTATATGATGATTATTGTTTAAATTTTGAAAAACAATTTATATTTCATATTCAATTCCTTTATGCTTCACGAGGTATTTTTGCTGTGTTTTGCTGAAAACCCGGCTTAATCTTTAAACCTTGAGGACAAGGTTTGGAATGAGTCTGGTGTATTATAGGTGAAATTAACTACAAAGAAGCCAAGTATGAAATACTTGAGAGATATAACTTATTTGACTAAAAAATTTTCAAATATTTCCACAAATTCAGGTAATATCTTTTCATTTTACTTGACTTAGTTAGGAAATATGTGAATTAAGTATAATTTGGATTCTAAATGAAAATGAAATATTATTATTACCTATGAAAATAGAAATTTTATGATAAAAAGAATTGGTATACCCTATTTGACTTAATCTAGGTTGTGTATATACTAGATGAGTTTAGAGGGGATTGATTGCATTGTGTTAGACATTATAATGGGTAGAAGATCGAAATGATAGTGCAAGATTAACAAGACATATTTATAAGAATCTTGTTATATGAAGATTATTGATCAAGTATTTTCTTTTTATATATATATATATATATATATATGTATTGAAAAGAGTTTATGCCACAATTTAGGAGAAAAATAAGAAATAGCCAATAAACTTTACTTTGTTGTAAAGAATGCTTCCTTGACTATAGTGAAAGTGAGAACAGCTAACGAGAGTTTTTAAAAAAAAAATAGAGAGACCCACGGACTCCAAAGGAAATAGAGCAGGGAATCTAGTGGTGGGAAAAATGAGAGAATAATTCTTATAAACTTAATAAGGGGTTTTAAAGGAAAAAGGAGCAGGGAACCTTAAAAATACAATATAAAGAATAAAATGAATTTATGTAATTAAAGAAGAAGAAATAGCGATATATAGAAATTGAGGATGTTTAAGAAAAACCCTTCAAATAAAAGATTTAGCTCGAGTGCTTATCACTAATTTAAGTGAAGTATATCTTTTTATTCCAACAATTGAATATGAAATGCTGATTATTATTGAATAAAAGTTCCATCGCCTTTGATTATGGGGATATTTTAAGTGTTATTTGAAAAAGTGAGATTAATTAAGTGATTTTTGTATCTCGAGATTCTATATTAGTTATTGTAAACTAGATGCTTGTCAGTGGAGATTAAGAAAACATATATGGTGCCTTGACCTTGGTGATTGGTTTAACTTTGAATTCTAAGATGTATTGCACAATTATAAGGTTGAAATGTCAAATAAAGGGGTTGTTCTTCAGTTCTTTCTATTCTACCATGAATCTTATTTTTATGAAGGTAATATGTTTATATTTTAAGATCATTTCTATTTAATGATTAGAGTATATGATTATTAAATCAGAACAAGGGAAGAAAAAAAAATATGATCGAGAGTATTTTTTTGCTCAGGACGACAAAGTACAGAGTTTAGAGGTATTTGATAAGTTAATAATTAGACATGTAGTAAATTTGAAGATGATTTTAGATGTAAAAGACTATATTATATGAGGTTTTCTGTTGTTTTTGATATTTCATGTAATAAAAATAGAATACAAAAAATTGAATTAAAAAGGGAGGAAAATGAAGCAATTGATCGTGCAAAAAAACTGTATGAAAAATCACTAAAGAATCAAGGAGAAGAACTGGGATTTTGACCTAGCGATTCTTAGCGATTTCTTAGATGCATTGAATCATTGACTAAATCGGAAGACACAAGAAATAACTAGTGAGTTTCAAATTCCGGATATTCCAAGCGATTCTTGACTCATACAAATCGCTAAGAATCACTAGGTGTGAATTCGAGAATTTTAGATTGCAACAAGAATCTTAAGTCAATTTAGGATCTGCATTACCTAATATACTATAAATAAAAACCCTAAACTACGAAATTATAGCATTTTGTTAGTTTTACAACTTTCGCTTTAGTTTGGAGGTCATTCTTTACTGTTTTACTTTTTGCAGAAGATTTAAGTGTTTAACAAAGTAATTTTATTTATTTCTTTAAATTCTAAATTTGTTTTGTTATTTATCATCGTAACTGAGTAGTTTGTTAATCTAAACAAAACTCTAAACATGAACTAGATACGTTTGGCAATATAGTCATAATGAGATGATTGTGTACTTAATGCTTTAAAGCTAATTGCATTATTTGATTCACTATTTTTGTAGATTGTTATTTATGAATTGCAATTATGGATTTGAGTATTATGTTCATAGTGGCCAATATGCATGTAATGTTTTGATTCATTACCTAATTGAAGTAGTAGCTAGGATTGTTTGAAAGGCAAACACAGTTTAAATATCCTAATTGAATTTAAGATCTATGTTTAATGTTGAAATGTCTTTATAAAGGTGTTAGATTTTGTAGTTCGATGTTTTCATAAAACTTAAAGCAGTTTTAGTGCGTGAAGTTAATGTCTTTATGTAAGTAAAGGGGTTAGCTCAATAAAATTAGAATGTGGCTTTTCAACCGATATAAGGAGAACGAATGGCTGGCTAAAGACTCTTTACTTACTTATATTTTAGGTTTAATGATCTAGGATATTTTATAAAGTACATTATGACTATGATTTGAGTAACATGTTTGGAGTGCAAGGTGGATCTATCTTTCATTGTCTAGGAAGATTGTTTAGATATTTATTTATATTGAGATTTATTGCATTGAATTGATTTTAGATTTTGTGACTTTGATTTGTGTTGTTTAAGTTACTTTAGTTAGTTTAGTTGATTTTATATTTAGAAAATATTAGTTTAAATTCTATTTTTATTAATTTAAAAATATACATAAAAATAATTTTTTTTTTTTAAGAAATGTGCAAAATCCTTGTTGAGACAATTCCCACCTATCACTACTATAAAATATTTAAAGTATAATATAAAAGGGAGATTATTGTATACGCTCGACAAGTGTCAATATATATAAAACTTAAAACCAAAATCAAATTAATCGATTGATTCAACAAAGGAGAAATGATTTTGTTGAAACTTTAACCTCTTCACAGACATTTTCACATGTGGATCTCCATACGTCCAATTTTCATTCGATTTATGTCTGCAAAACAATAGAGCATCGCAAGACTGTTAGTTTAAGCCAAGTTTCCATGGTGAAACGAGGTATTCGGCCTACAATTTGGTAAATTCTCAACTCAAGGCAGTTACTACAATTCAACTTGAATTCTAACATTTTTTTTGACTTTTTTCGATGTATTTTGATGGAAATTAATAGGGATTGTTGTGAATTGATGTATTGTATTGATTTGCATTAATTTGGAAAAACTCCCATTGGCATAGATTAGGGTTTTGGTGATCGAGTTGATGCAGTTCAGTTGAGAAGTGTTTTTGAGGATGTTTTTATATTTAAGATTAATTTACATTTGGTTTTTGGACGAATTGTATTATTAGTTTTTGTTCCAATTGACTATACGGGCTGTGGAAATATTTTAAAATTGGTTCAATATGGTTTTCTTGATATTTGGTGTTGAGTTTTTAGGATTTAATTGCAAAAATATTGATTTGGAAAGGTTTTGATAGTTCATAATAAATAAAGTTCGCCTAATCAACAAGCTGTATTCGGAAATTCGTAACTTCTTTATTTATGGTTTGATTTGAGTGTTCTTGGACTCTCTAGAAAGCATGAAGTGAGATCTACAAGTTATCGTTCGGTTAACATGACAAATATTGAGGTTTTCAAGGTAAAAAAGTCACCCCAAGTTAGCTAGTCAAAAGCTAGTTGAAGTTGTAACAAATAATTATTTTTGAAAACAGTTATCGAGCATATTTTGGCTAATGTTCTCATGGGATTTCATTACTTGGTTTCACTTAAAGCTTGACCATGAATATAATTACATATGTATGAAAGCTTTTAGAACCACTTTCAACGTGATCTGACGCTCCAAGGACCCTAAAAACTGAGCTCGAAGTTGGTTATTTGTAAGTAAATCCTATAGTAACCTTTAAATTGTATGATTATAAATCTCGTATAAATTACATCAATTCTTGTTATTGCATTATTTATTGTGCACGCTTACACAGGGATGAATCATAGGTGTGATTCAACTTTCCTTACATTGTCGACTACAATGTTAGTCATAGCTAAAAACACTATATTAAGCTTGAGGGTCGGAAGTCACTTATTTTTGCATCACTTGGTTATCATGAGATCAGGTTGAACCAAATCACACTCCTATTGTCTAGAAGAACGAGAATCATTTGACTATCCTTTCAGGACATGATTATTTACTACTGTTTACTTACTACTTTTGGTGAATATCATCTGATTATGGTCGATAATAGAAACAAGATAGATTCATTATTGAGTATTTAATTTCCTCAGAATATAATGTTTCTTTTAAATTCTTTTATTATGATACATTTGGTTATTACATGTGTACTGGATAATGTGAGATTTACTTATCTGACATTATCAAATTATTATTATCAGGTAATGACAGGATCACTTAATGGATCTGAAGAAATGAAAGAGTGATCTTTAGTATTATGGTGATTTCTTTACATTTTTTTCTCTCTCTTTATATAAAAATTTGATTATCATTATGTTTTGGGCTTTAGGCTATGAGTTAGGCCGATTTTATGTTTAAAGATTTCTCGAAAGAGTATAAGATGGTAATGGTAGCATAATGACAAATAGAAACTTGAATTTTGGGTTAGATGGTTTCGTGAAATGGTTTAAGGATCGATAAATTTGTTCCAGTGGATTGTTTTTATGTATAAATTCTGATATATAAACAATTGTTGATATTGGTGAAGTGTGAGTTGTTCTAGGCTTTCTCCTATTGTTGTTTATAAGATTTTTGGATATTTGACAACCTAATTTATAAGAGAGACCGCCGAAATTTATTTAAGAAATCAAAATTCCAAATTGAAGGATTTTCTAATTTGATGCAATTAATAAAACAATGATTTTGAATTTGACTTTGAGGATCGACATTTATCTCAAAATTTTTAGAAAATTGATGTCAAGTAAAGAAATATTTGGAAAGCTTGGAGGCTAACTAGATTATCAGAGGTTTTGGGATAATCTAGGTCGGCCAAATTTCCTAATGATGAGGGGTATAACATCATTAATACATTGAAACAAATGGATAAAAATAATTCTTCAACTATGTGGACAATATACAATGCACGAAAAAAAATCGAACTCTTAATGTGGGTGGAAGGACTTAAATGCAACAATTGTTGCACTTATTGGAGAAGAATAAGGGGATGTCCTAGAATATGAAGCATCCCAAAAAATGTCGTAACTAACTTATTCTGGGCACATCCTGATTAATTAAGTTTTTATAGTGTTTCTCATTGGTTCTTTGAATAGATTGCATACATAAGACTAATAAGAATCTGATATTATTTGAGACTATTAAAATGACATCAACAAACTTCACGTTCAGAGTTGGGTTTGCTTCCATATCATTAGAAACTAATGCCAATTATGTTTGGGAACATATCATATTGAATTATATATTAGATGAGTGGTATAAACCTGATGTTATAATTATAGATCGAGAGTTGGGCCTGATTAGAGCAATCGAAGAAGTGTTTCCAATAAGTCTCACATTCTTCGCACGTGGTACATAAATAAAATGGTGTTGACCAAGACCAAGAAGATATTTGCATGAAATGAAGACTTCATACTTTTCAATAATAGGTGGTCGACCTTATTGTATGATAAGTCAGATGCATTATTTAAGCTTATGATGAATCGCTTACGATTCGAGTATGAAACTGTGAAGGATCTTATTAATTACCTGGATAACACATGGGTGAAGAAATACAAGGAAAGACTTATATCAGCATGGGTAGATTGGATCATACACTTTGAGGAAACTATGACATAAAGGGTTGAGTCTGCCCATTCCACTCCGAATAAACATATTGTCTATAGTCAGGTTAGTTTAGAAACTTTGTGGAGTACGATAGATGCTATGTTTAGGGTCCAACATAACAGGATCAAGGCATCGTTGGAGATTAGCCTGAATGTGGTGTAACATGGATTTGGTTTATATTGCTTGTTATGTGGATAAATCTCTCAAAGAGCGATTACCTTGATTTATGATGAAGGGGAGCATGGAGATAGTGTATGCCTTGAATCTATTATTTTTAGTTATGAGTTATGTACCACGCATGGTCTTCCTTGTGCTCACTAGCTAAACATCCATATTATGGTCAGTTCACCCATACCCTTCAAGGAAATTCATGTACACTAACAAGAACTGAATATGGTTATGAAGAAAGCTCAAATTGGTTTGGATAAAATTCAACGACGAGATTCAAAGAGTAGTAAACATGTTTCTTGGTTATGTTGACAAGGATAAATGTGTCAGATTATTCAACAGCTGTGAGAGATTAACTGCTCGTTCTCAACACTGGGGGTTGTCCCACATACAAAAATAAGTAAAATGGAGAGACCCAATCTGGATAAGCCTAATACATGTATGAAAAGTGGAAGTAGGAGCAAGAAAGGAAAGAAAGAAGCACCCAAGAGAAAAGTTGGGAATATGATACATCTACAACGAGAGAACCTAGTGGTTTCAAGTATGTACTAATCTATCAAACACGTGGTGCATCTTAAGGTGTATCTATGGATGGTTTTGTAGATAGCATATAGCTAGATTGGGTGTATCACATGATGAGAACACTATAGATGTTATGGGCGATGGTAATTGTGGGTATCATCACGTTATCGTTGGGCTCAGACTCTTTGATGTAGACGGCTAAAGGTTAGTAAAAGAAAGAATGACTTAGGAGACTACGAGGTATCAAACTCTTTGGAAGGATGTGCTTGGAGATTGTTATGAGAAGATTAAAGATGTTGTGCATCGTATGAAGGATCGAGTGGCGGCCTCTTATGAGCAATTGATAAATCGTCAATTGTGCTATATTTTAGTGCGATATAACAATAAATTCCAAGAATTCTATCTCCATTTATACTTTTAAACATTTTTTTGTATTTTTAGAGTAAATACTGGCTATTGGACAAAAAGGTGTCATTTCCTACAAAAATCAAGTCAAAAAGCTAAAAATAGGCTCAGCATCGTCCTAGCACCTTGAGGTGTGAAGAAATTTCTAAAGAATCGTTGAACAAAACTTAACCGAATTAGATGAAAGTCACTGGAGAAGTTGTGTATGAAGCCTTGTGAAGACACATGAGAAAAATGAAGCTCGAATTTCAAGAAGAAACTCAATGCCTTCACAGTGCCTTGGAGTGTACATATGGCGTTGGCATGGCACTACATGTATCGAGACAAAATCGAAAGAAAAATGTAGCGTCGTTGTGCCTTTTCAGGGATTCTCAGTTTCTTAGTGTTAACAACATACAACGCTGGAAAGATCTAAGATTGCCAGTTTCATATTTTGCAGATTTGCAAGATTTGGGACTAGATTGTCTCTTATCACACTTCTACTATAAATAGGAAAATTGGAAACCTTAGAACGACTTGAAAACTCTCTCTCTCACTCTTAAATCATCTCTAACTTTGATGTCTCGAAGGAAGGGATAAGATTTCTTTAGGTTTTTTTTGTAAGTTTTTACTTAGATTTTCATTGCTTTCTGTTGTCAATAAGTGGGTAAGTTCCATGTTCTAGACCAATGTGATTGAGTTCTATGGATTTCAAGGATTCGAGAGGTTTTATTGCTTTCAATTCTAATATTATTTAACATTAATTTTCGTATTATTGATTATATTGTTTTTTATGAGGTTTTTGGTTACAAATTTTTAAACTTAAGTTTTTCCTTTCTTGTGGTATAAGTGCACATGCACTCCAATTTAGGTTAAAAGCTATTGCCAGTGATCTTAACGTCATTCAGAAAGAGGGATCACGTTAGGTGGTAAGTGTGGCCTTGTCTGTTTACAATCGATGTGTCTTTGTGTCGTTGACATATTAGAATGTTAGCGGTGCTAAGTCAATAATTAGACAATGTTTTATAGTATATTTTAGGATGATTTTTTTTATTTAAAAGACTATATTACATGAGGTTTTCTCTAGTTTTTGTTAGTTCAAGTAATAATTGGGATATTTGAAAGAATGGAATAAAAAAAAAGAAAGTGAAGAATTTGATCAAATAGAAGTGGTACACAAAGAGTCATCAATGAATCAAAGATCAACTGGAACTCATTACTGGCGAATCTTAAGCGATTTGAGATTTGTACTAGGAATCGCTAGTCAAATGAGTGGAGCATAGAGGCAATTTCCCAAAGATTTACCCAATGATTTAAGCAATAAGTTGAATCACTTGGTTCGATCCACGAGATGTTTGAGTTAGTTTGGGATATGTACTACTTAAAATACTATGTATATGACCGTAGGGCTACGAAATTAGTTGCCTTTGAGTACTTAGATCAATATTTATTGCTCTTGGAGCCATAGTTTATTGTTTTAGTTTATTATTTTATTGTTCATTGCTTTTAGAGACGATTTGAAGATTCAAAGTATTTCTTCATAGGTATTTATCTGTCTTTTAGTTACTTTATTTCGATATTTATTATGATGATGAATGAGTAGTTTTAATCTACATAAAGTCTGAACATGAACTTAATCCGTTTTATGATGTAGTCATGATGAGATGATTTTGTGCTTAATGCTTTAAACCAATCGTATTATTTAATTCACTGATTTAATATAGTATTATTTGCAAATTTTAATCATGGAACTTTATATTGCATACATAGTCTAGAATGTGTATTACGACATTTAGATTTAATATCTAGTTTAAAGTAGTAACTAGGACTGTTTAAAAGGTATATTACCATTTAGATGTCCTAGGTGAATTGAGATCTAAGTTTTATATTGAAGTGGCTTTCCGAAGGTATTAGATTTAGTAGTTTGAAGTTTTCACAAAGTGTAATACAGGTTTATTGCCTAAAGTCAACTTCTTTGAGTTTTCAAAGGGTTAACTCAATAAAATTAGAACTTGGCTTTTCCACCGGTATAAGAAAAATTAATGCCTTAATAATGGTTGTTTACTTACTTATGATTAGAGTTTAATTATATAGAATATTTTATTAAAAGATTAAAGTATCCTTATGACTATATGATTCAACTAATATGCTTTGATGCAAAATAGATTATTATTTCATTATTATGGATGTTTGTTTAGATATTTATTTATTATTGAATTGAGTTTATTTGAATATTAGTGAATTTGAATTAGGATAATTAAATTAGTTTAATTAGTTAAGTTAATTATTATAGTATTATAGTTTGAATTAGTGATTTTTAATTCTCATTTTAATTAAATTAATTAAATTAAAGTAACAAAATAATAAAAACTATTGAAAAACTTTTTCCCAAAGAAGTCTGATAAATCCCTATGGAGATGATCCCACTTATCACTACTACAAATAATAAGGATATACGGGAAACTTATTGTACATGCTTTACACGTGTTAATTTTTGACACTGTTGTTGGGGATTTTTACATAATTTCTTAGGAGTTTTAGACGTTTTTTTCTACCCACTTCGTTGTTATAATTCTATAGGATCTTTACATCCATTTCATCATGAGGTAGATATGACTTTCAATCGTAATTTAAGACAACAACAACGTAGGAATACCAAGCCACCATAGTGGAAGCCTATAATAACCTTGATAATAATAATAATAATAATAATAATAATAATAATAATAATAATAACACTAGAGAACTTACTTTTAGACAAGCCAATCAAAATATCACATCTTATGAACCAATGTATATTGCATATCCAGATAGATTTCCTGAATTTGAACTAAGATTTGGATTCATTAGGGCTCTACCTGACTTTTATGGTAAAGCTAATGAAGACCTCCACAAATTTATAAAGGAATACAAACAAAAAGTCAACCGGATGAAACCTAAAGACGGTATGTTAGAATAAGTCAAACTTAAAACTTTTCCTTTTGTATTGAAAGATCAAGCATAAGATTGGTTGTTTATCTTCTTCAAGGTTCAAAAACCACATGGTCTTAAATATTAGAAGCTTTCCTGGATCAATATATGTCTGCAAGAAAAATTAGTACTTAAAGAAGACAAATCATAGTTGCAAAAATGAAAGATGACGAAGGTTTTAATGAATTTTGGGATAGATTCCAAAGATTAAATTCATCTTGTCCACAACATGGATATATACAAAGAGCCTTATTAGAAAATTTTTATGAAGGAATTAATCATTTTGAACAAAGATTATTATATATCATATATGGTGGATCATTATTCGATGTTGTTAGGCCTTTGCTTACAGTGTTTGGGTCGGTTTATATTTATTGGCGGTATATTGTCAAAACGGAAGTTATGTTAGGTAGATTCTACTCAAGCTGACTAAGCAAAATGTTCGAGAGTAAATACAACTCAAAGAAAAACTATAATCCAAATTCCAATGAAGATTACAGTATTAAAGTCAAAGTCGAAGACGCAGACAAATCTGAAGTCGATGTAGGAATTGAATAAGAGTTGGATACTGAAATAGAGTAATTGTCAGTATTGGCCTATAATAATGAAGTAGTTTGATAATATAAGTAAAGAACTTCGAGATGGATTACAAATACAAAATCTGAGAGAGGTGCATAAAGTACTGAAGAACTTTATTGAAACAAAGATTCAAAATTATTAAAGGAATAAAATACCGTTGGACATTGGATGATTCCAACATGATTTATAATTGGAGATCGAGGAGGTTTTTCGAGTTGTATTGTATTTAGGACTGAATTCCAAGATACAGTTGATAAACTGAGTCTATAAATACTCAACATTGCTATAGTGTGGAATATCATTCAATGCTTGACTTTGTAAGAACGAGATATCATTATAGTGGTTGTACAAATTATCAATTTGATTAATTGATTGTTTAGGCTAAGCCTACGCAGAGGAAGACATTCAAGTCTTACTGCGATATTAATTCTATCTTTAGTTATGATGTGTGTTTATTAGTTGATCACTAATTCGTCAATCTCCTCAGTTCCTCTGGTTTCCAAAACTTTAATAGTGGTATCAGAGTTTTGTTACTTCGTTATTTCTACAAACGTAAATGAGTGATATTATGGAGAGTTTTTTTTGCCATGGGATCGATTAATGAGTTTTCACGACGAGGAATTGGTGAAGGACGTGAAGGTGGATCGATAACACAACCTTCAATTTCTGGAAAGAACAACCTATGCCTACTCAGATGGTTCACTCTATCTCTGTCATTGATGAAATTGCAGGAGAATTTCTCGAAAGAGAAACATTGCTCTAATGCAACCAGGTAAGGACAGAAAAGCTGTTCTAAATCCTGCAAGTTTGTGGGTAGACATCAAGAAAAATGAGAAACTTTCCAATCATAAGGCATTCAACTCTATATTTAGTGTTGTTGATCCAGAACGCTTCAAACTGATTGCAAATTGCACTACTGTAAAACAAGCATGGAATGTTTTGGAGGCAGCCTTTAAAGGTATTAATTCTATTAAAAATTTTGAGTTACAATAATTGAGTTCTATGCTTAATCTTCTTGAGATCAAATAGGATTAAAATATTACCTCTTTTAATGGTCGTCTACGAGACATTGCTAATGAAGCCTTTCAACTTAGAGAAAAGTATACTGATGTGTGGTTAGTACGACGTGCTCTTCTTGCTCTTCCTTCATGATTTGATTCTAAGATTACAATCGAAGAGTTTCATGATAAACTAAGTTGTATCTTGACGAACTAATGGGTCATTGCAAACATATGTGATGAATATGTTTAAAAAACCTAGTTCTTCAAAGAATGCTTATTGTGTTGAGACATTTGTTTCTGATGATTCTATGGGAGATGAGTTTGCAATGATGGCAAAAAAATTCACAAAATTTCTTGAAAATTATAAGAGAAATTCAGCTGGAACAAATTACACGAAGAGTAATGATGATAAAAAGATATATGATAATAATAAACTTAAGGGCATTAAGTTTCGTAAGTGTGGAGGAGTTGGACATATTCAAATTGAATGTACTATATACAAGAAGAAGTACTTGAATGCTTCTTGGAGTGATAATGACTCTTAAGACAGTGATAGAGAGTCAAACTAGTCCACTACTGCACTCACGACTCTATTAACAAAATCAGATGATGTTGCTTCTCCATCTACTATTGATGTTTCTAAACTTGATTTCAAAAAATACGATATGGAAAAAGTAAAGAAAATGGCAAAGAAATGTATCCTGACGTCAATGATGATGGTTATGCAAAGGGCTTTAGGCTTCTTATGATCTATTGTTCGCCGAATGGACATCTCTTTATGATTAAAATTTTGATTTAAAAATGAAGTTCTTCTCTATCAAATTGAAGTTTAAGATTCTTGAATGAGAACACACGATTTGTCAAGCATTGTTGAAAGAACGTGAGACTGAACTCTCTATATTAAAGAAAGCTATTTCTGATTATGAGGCTGCTATTGCAAAGTTCTATTTCGGTTCTTAGAAATTAAATAGAATGTTGCAAACTGGTCAATCTTTGCAAGTTAAGCGTGGTGTTGACTTTGCTGAGGGATCTATAAATGGTTCTACTATCTTTTTTAAAGGCACTGTAATCAACAAGGGTCAATAAACCAAGACTCACATTGATACAAAAAAGGCAAAAAAAAAAGATTCTGCTACAAAAGGTTGTGGCAAAGGCAAATAAAAAGTTGACTATTGTTACTAACAGCAAACCCCCTTCTACACGTCATACTTGTGGGATTGTTGGTCATATTTGACGAAGATGCTATCGGATGTTTAAAGATTTAAGTATACTTTAGAAGAAGAAAACATCAAATGAGGTTTAGAGATTTAACTCTCATAAGGCAATTACGGCGCATCTACAACTCTTAGTAACTACTACTGAGTTATAGTATTTGGATAGTGGATGTTACAGACACATGACTGGTAACAAAAGCTTTCCTAAGAACTATGAATCATTTAAGGAAAGTGATGTTACATTTTGTGACAAAAAGAAGAACAAGGTTGTTGGCAAATGAACTCTTAATGTTGTGGAACTGCTTAATCTCAAAGGAGTTCTGCATGTTGATGGGTTGAAATCTAATTTGATAAGCATTAGTCAGTGACGCGCGCCGAACGCGTCAATAAAATAAAGATTCATAAACTAACTATTTTGCATAATAGTGACAAAGGGTTGATCCCACAGAGATTGGTGGTATTTTTAAGGTTAAAAACAATGAAAAGGAAAAATCGGGGGGTTTTAAAATAAATTAATTAACTAATCTAACTAAACTAAATAAATAAAAGAACTAAAATAACTTTGAAAACAATTAATGAACACCAAAGTAACACCTAAGTCTACAGTTCCACAAATCAGGATCATGATTCAATGGCAATCATGGTCTTCAATCTTTCCCAAAAAGTCATTAATTTATATTCTCCTAGATTAGCTATAGAAAATCAAGACCCGCCACAAATTCCTCATTCCTGTAATCTCGATAGCCAGGACGTCCACCACTAACTACTTCCCTAATTAATGCATAATCCTAGACATCTGCCAATCGGGTTTAACACACTAACCGCAGGAATATGGATCTGTGGGAATACTAATCCTAAATAACCAGATTGCATCTGCTTCCTAACCTAGATTTAATTGTTGCACACTCAAGAACCGAAAGGGTTTTACGATAAACGGGTGAGTATTCGTCACTTTATTAGTCCAAAAGCACAATTACACAGATAATAATGGTCCAAATAATTATAGGTTGTCCCCCTAAAAGCATGCATCGACCGCATACATACCTTATATCTAAACCATATTCACTAAAATCAACAACAATGAAATAGGAGAATTTAAACTAAATTAAATAATAAAATAAAAGATCTCACATAATATTCTATGAATCCATAATCTTGACTTGTTTCCCCGCCGATCTGGGCAATCGTCGAGAGAAGTTGATAACAAAACAATAATAGTCAGTGCTCAGTGTATTTTAATAATACCTAAAGTCCCTTATATATAAAACTACTAAAAATTGGTCCCAAGAGGTGTGAAAGAAACTAATTTTAGGTGTTGGGGAGGTAACTTGTGCGCCGAGGAGCATCGTATGGCTACTTTTGGCTTGAAGATAAGTTATGTCCATGTAGCGCCTCGCAATTGGTTCATTTCCTGTAGAGCAGCTGATGTGGCGTGGTGTTGCGTAGTGTGTGTGACACATGGCGGGCAAAGAGGCGGTGGTGAGAATCTTGCGAACTCAGCCGAGATTCTGGGAGACGACGATGATGCCCATCCCGAGGAAATCGAAGAGCTACTGAATAAGGAGAAGAAATGGTTTCTGACGTTGTGTACTATGATGGCGATGTGGTAACGTCTGATTGGCGGAGAAAATGAGATCGCTGATGTGGCAGCTTCTTATTGGAGGAGAGTTGGAGTAAGAAGTTGTAATGCATGGAAAGCCCGCCATGTGGCGAGCGGTGGTTAGTGGAAAATGCTAGAAATGACGTGCTTATCCAATGGCAAAGTGACATGTGGCGGCCTACTGCTGTTGTATCTTATTTTACCCGCTGCGCAGCTCGTAACTCGAGGCAAATAGTCTGATCAATGCATGTAAATACTCCATTTTGAGTATTGTTTCGTCACGAATTCGACCACGTACTCCAGTTCACCTAAAAATGACCAATAAACATAATTAAATATATATTTTAGGGAATTTTTATATTAAATACATTAAAATAAACTACTGAAAACCTATAAATACTGACTTATCAAATACCCCCAAACTTAAGACTTTGCACGTCCCGAGCAAAGGTGTAGATGACAATACAAACTAAACTAGACTCTTAATATAATAATACACTGACTCAACTAATCCTATACCTGACTTAAAATTCATGGAGTTCCTTTGATTTATATAATCACCAAGTTAACAAGTCACTCAAGAAATTTTGGAGTTATGATATGTCAAGACTCGGAACCCAAACACAATTAAGATCCCACTTTCAAGACAAAGACTCGGTCAAAACAAAGGCCATCTACTACTCAAAAGTTTTCTTGGTCTATACATTCAAGCACGCAAGTTTAAATTTCACTTAATTTAGTGAAAACACTTGAACTAAATCTTTTATTTGAGGAGTTTGACAACTTCCACCTTTATTCATTATATATTCTCTCTTTTTCAACAAATACGATCCCTGCTCCATTTCCTATGGACCACTTTTCTCACTTTTTCCCACCACATGTTTCTCTGCTCCATTTCCTATGGAAACTTGAAGGACACTCTACACTAAGAAAAACCCCGTTAGTACTTCTCACTTTCACTATAATCAAGGAAATCCCCTTAATATGGGTTAAAATAATATTACTTGCACAAATTTAACCGTCTAATCATTTTTGTTATTTAGCACAAAGTTTAACCATCAACTAAGTCCCTAATCATGAAATCATAAAAATGCAGAACTACAAGCTTGATTGAGTGTTTCTCCTAATTTTCCATATGTTTCAAGTTAAAAAAGCAACCGTAAATTACTCATCCATAACCAAAGACATGAACAAAGTCTCAAGTGACTCAATATGCAATAAAAATAAAAAAATAAAAAAATAAAAAAACTATACTAAATACATATATATATGCATGAAAGTTTATCAAATCCTAGTGAAATTAGAGAGAAATATGAAGGGACGAGAAATTAAAGAAATGAAAGAAATGATATATAACACTATCATTACCATCCGACAACCACATATAACCGTGTAAAAAAATAAGTGATCTCACCTGCGGTCCTTCGCAAAGAATCCATCCAAAGTCTAACCACAATCCCTAAAATACCCCTAAACTTATTCTGAACCTTGTCCTCAAGGTTCAAAACAAGTCAAGGCATCCATATATAACAAAAAGAAAAAGACAGTGGTGAAGAAGAACATGGATAAGAAAATGATATAAATGCATGCGGGACAAGAAGTCTCTAAAAACTAGTGAACGTAAAAACTCTCTCATGTGTAGGTGACTAAGAAACTAGAAAAGAACAATCATAACAAAAGCATGAACTAGTAAACATAAGAGGAGATAACTCAAAAGATTCCAATCAAGTCTTGCGAGCCCGAAGTCTTTCAACTATGGGTGAAATCAACAAGATAATGGAATAAAGATTAGGGTTTTGGGTATACTAAAAAACCCGCCACTAATGTAGCAACTTAAGTTGGATATGTCCCAACTAAGTCTTAAAACACCTAAAATCCTTTAAACACGTTAATTCCTAAAAAAAATGCTCACGTTATATTAAAAAAATTATAATCTATAGTCAAATCTAACAAAACTCTCGGGGTGCTCCAATTTATTAAAATAAATCATAATAATAAATAAATAAAAACACTAAAGAAGGAAAATCAATCCCCGACAACGGCGCCAAAAATTGACGCGCACCGGACGCGTCAATAAAATAAAGATTTTTAAACCAACTATTTTGCAGAATAGTGGCAAAGGGTCGATCCCTCAAAATCGGTGGTCTTTCTAAGGTTAAAAACAACGAAAAGGAAAAATCAGGGGTTTTAAAATAAATTAATTAACTAATCTAACTAAACTAAATAAATAAAATAACTAAAATAATTTTGAAAATAATTAATGAACACCTAGGTCTACAGTTCCACAAATCAAGATCAAGATTCAATGGCAATCATGGTCTTCAATCTTTCCCAAAAAGTCATTAATTTATATTCTCCTAGATTAGCTATAGAAAATCAAAATCCGCCGGAAATTCCTCATTCCCCTAATCTCAATAGCCAGGATATCTGCTACTAACTACTTCCCTAATTAATGCATAACCCTAGACATCTGCCAATCAGGTTTAACACACTAATTGCGGTAATATGGATATGTAGGAATATTAATCCTAAATAATCGAATCGCATCCACCTCTGGATCGCATCAGCTTTCGATTTAACCTAGATTCAATTATTGCACACTCAAGAACCGAAAGGGCTTTACAGCAAACGGGTGAGTGTTCGTCACTTTGTTGGTCTAAAAACACAATTACACAGATACTAATGGTCCAAATAACTATATGTTGCCCCCCTAAAAGCATGCATCGGCTGCATACATACCCTATATCTATACAATATTCACTAAAATCAACAACAATGAAATAAGAGAATTTAAACTAAATTAAATAACAAAATAAAAGATCTTACATAATATGCCATGATTCCATAATCCAGACTTGTTTCCCCATCGACCTAGACAATCGTCAAGAGAAGTCGATAACAAAAAAATAATAGTCATTGTTTGGTGTTTTTTAATCATACCTAAAGTTCATAAAATATAAAACTACTAAAAATTGGTCTTGGGAGATGAGATAAACTAATTTTAGATCTTTGGTAGGTGACTCGTGCGTCGAGGAGCATCGCATGGCTGTTTTTAGGTTGAAAATAGGTTCGGTCCATGTGGCGCCTACCAATTGGTTCAAAAATTGCTTTCTTATAAGACGTATTCCTAAACTAACCTCTAAGTCTAATTCCATTTGTGAACTATGTCAAATTGCTAAATAGTGTTCTTTTTCACACGTTGGCCTCAACAACATACTAACATCACAAGTTTTGGAATTATTGCATATGGACTTGTTTGGCCCAATGCAAGTTGAGAGTATTGGGAGAAAGAAGTAGGCTTTTGTTGTTCTTGATGACTACTCGAAGTTTATTTTGATTCGTTTGTTGCATGATATAGCAGAAATGGTTGATGAGTTTAAAAAGTTATATATTTGACTTCTAAATGAGAAAATGAATAAGGTGTATCCATTGATCGACTACACGGTGATCATGGACGAGAGTTAGAGAATTGACAATTTGTCGATTATTGTGCCGAATTTGGGATTAAGTATAAATTTGCTGCTCCTAAGACACCACAATAGAATGGTGTTGTTAAAAGGAAAAATCACACAATTCAAGAAATGATAAGGGTCATGCTAGCTGAGAAGAATATGCCTATGAATTCTCAAGGGGAAGCAGTAAAGATTGCTACCTACATTATCAATAAAGTTTATTTCAGGCCACTGACTACAAAGACTCTGTATGAAATATGGAAAGGCAAAAAGCCTTCTCTCAAACATTTTTATGTTTTCGGTAGTACCTGCTTTATTTTAAATAATAAAGATCACCTATGAAAGTCTGATTTGAAAAATGATGTTGGAATTTTTCTTGGATATTCTCAGAATAGAAAAGCTTATAGAATCTATAATAAGCGAAGTACGTCCGTGATTGAATCTATCAAGATAATGGTTGATGACTGTGCAAGAACAAAATAACTATCCTCTCAAAATGATGATGATAATGAGTAGTTAACACCAATCAGCTCATCACCTATTACTTAGCCTACTGTGAAAATATATGATTCAGATATCACTATTCCATCTGATGATAAAAATGATAATGATGAAAATGATCCCAAATCATCTACTACAAAACGTGGTTCTACTTCTACATCTGCTGCTCCACAGTCAAGAATCCTGAAAGATCATCCAATTGAGTAAATTATTGGCTTAATTAAAAATCCAATGAAAACTAGAGAGATTCCTCCAGTTTACTACAAGACTTGACACGTTTTGCTTGTTTTACATCTCAAATCAAGTTAACAAATTTCAAGGAGGCTCTTATGGATGAATATTGGGTGAATGCAATGCAAAAGGAACTCAACGAGATTGTCAAACAAGATATGTGGGAGCTTGTTCCACGACCTATGACAAGTCAATAAATAGACATGTTATATAGTGTTATTTAGGTTGATTTTATATGTAAATAATAATATTACACTAGGTATTCTCTTGTTTTGTGATTTTATGATTTAAATAAGAAAATGAAGAAATGAAAGAAAAAAAGGAAGAAAATCAAAATAGTCAACTGGAGAAGAAGTCTAGCAATTTGTATTTACACTAGGAATCGCCACCTAAATCGACAGCAAGAAAGTGCTAGCGAATCCACACAAATCGAAGAACATACTATAAATCGCCTCTTTAATCAATGGAGCAAAGAGAGCCAAATCCAGTGATTGACTCAACAACTTGTTTACAACTCATGATTCATTGACAAATCGTTAAGGTCAGTTATGCTTTTTTTAGATTAATATTAAGAATTTGAGTTTATCTAGGATATAAGTATATATATAAATAGGGAAACTATAAATAACACCATAGAGCTTCGAAATAACTCTTTCCTTTACTCTCTATTACTTTTTTTTAGACCTATTCTACATATTTTAGTTGATATTTGAAGATATATTAGACCTTTGATTTATTTTAAGAGATATTTATTTATTTATTCATTATATCTTTTAATTATATATTTGCATTGTTTATTTTCAACGTGAGTTAGTAGTTTATCAATTTATGTTGGGCTTTGGCAGCAAAAAATTCAAAACGGTTTTGAAAATCCCTAACAGGATTGAAAATAAGTTCCATTTAACTAGATCTACAAAAGTAAAATCATACCTTAATCCACGTTTTCCTTATCTGATTGTTCAATCTCCAAGACTTTTAAGCACTCGTCCTCTATCAAAAATCCATATATGAATGGTGACTACAATTTGGAGTGCTAGCCCCAAGAGAGATAGAAAACATTTTTTTCTCTCCCAAAATCTAGATAACTCGAAAATAGCAAAAATGAGATTTTTTTTTTCGTTTTAAGGTTTCAACCTCTATTTATATATGTAGATAAGCCCTCACATAAAATCCTATTCGTAATATAACTATTTTATTTAGGCAATTTAACCAAATTACACATACACCCCAATTAATAAGTTATCATATAACAAATTGTAAAGGCTTTTATGTCACCAATTGGAATTACGCAAAGTCATTCTTTGTGTACGACCCAATAAGTTCATACAACGTTGGTAGTGCACCGAAAACATTTTGGTACACAATTCATAAGTGGTCTCTGGCAAGACACTATGACTACCCAAGTAGCTTGAATATCAAAATCAATACAACTTAATGTATAACATATATCATATCTTTTTTTCGTGTGATATCCTTTGATCAAACATAAGGCATGGAAGTCACTCTTAATATTCAATCGTACAAGTCTTGGTCTTTAGTTAAATTGAAAACATCCAAGTGACATTGATCATATCAATTCACATGGACTTGGTCATTATCAGTCTATCATATCAATAGATCCATTGATATCTCTCTATACGAGAGTGACAAATTCAATCTTGATTACATACCTTCACATATTATTCACATGGTAACCAATCACAATCTTTATAATCGTCCAGTTAAAGACAACGTTTGATTGTGTCACATTATCATGCTCATAATATTGAAGTCTATGGTATTCTCAAGTCGAATGACTAAATGATATACCTATCATAAGTAATACCTATGAATTAATCCATGTGGTGTTCTTATAACGGGTCGGTCCAATACCTTTTTCCTTAATAAATACTCATGATCTCGATTCGTATCCCTATATGCATGATCATCACATGATCATCAATCAAGATTTACACTAGTTTTAATTTATTATAATTCCCTGTATAATGACTGACTAGGGACATTTATGATATTTCAACAAATACCGATGGATCTTACTATAAGGTAAACATGTAATCACTTATAATAAAACAACAAATGAAAGCCTCTATTTTATTAACTAAAATTATAAGATAAACAATATTTATAGATTGACATAGGGCACATTCTTCAACAATCTAAACAAACCCTAAACATGTATATACTTTAAATTGCTAGATAGTTATAATTATAGAATCATGAACTTAATGCTCCAAATCTATTCATACATGTCAATCGCAGATTTAACAAGATATTTTTGCGTATGAAAACTAAAGAAGATTAATATTGCATGCATAGTTGCAAATGTGTATTATGGTATTATGGTATTTTTATTTTGATTTTATGTTTATAGTTATTTACAACAATTATAGAAGTAGTAACTAGAATTAATCTATAGGACTTTTTCGAGAAGATGTTATAGGTGATTGTGTTCTAAGTTGGTTATTATGCGACATAGGTTACTATTGGCTTAGATTAGATATGATTTTCATTGAGTGTTAATGCTATCGTATATCTATGGTGTTGAGTTTTATCAAATGGATAGATTTACAATGATAAGAATATGACTTTTCCATTGAATTTAGGAAAGTCGGTGGCTGGTTAAAGACTATCACACTATTATCAATTAGGATTTAATGATTCAAAGACTCCATGTATTATAATTGTAACTATGATATGAAGTAATGTTATGTTTTTGTGTTTGAAAGCAATCCAAGTAATATTACATTGTTTAGATGTTTTTTTAATATATTTAAATTATATTGAATTTGAGTATTTTTTTAATTTAGTTTGAGTTAAATTGTTTGAATTAAGTTAGTTATTTTTGTTAATTAAGTTAGTAGTTATAGATTTTAGTTATTTGGTGTTTGATTCCCATTTAATTAGATTAACTAAATTAATAAAAATAAGAAAAAAATACTTTCATTTGAGATTTGAAAAAACCCTTTGGAGACAAACCCATTACCAATGCTACAAATAATAGTAAAATATGAGAAACTATTGTGCGCGCTCAACACATGTCAATGTTTAATGTCGTTGCCAGAGATTTTTAAATAATTTTTAAAAATTTTAGACATTGTATGGTCTACATACTTCGTCATGTTAATTTCGCAGGATCTTTACATCCATTTGATCTTGAAATAGATAGTACCTTAAATTAATTCTAGTTTAAGACGACAACTTAGGGAAAATTTAGCTAATAAGATGGAAGATAACAATAATGATATTAATGACAACGTCATTAATAATAATAATGATAATAGAGTTATCAATAATAATAACAATAATAGAGAAATCACTTTTACACAAGCAAATCAAAATGTCACAGCATATAAGTTTATGTGCATAGCATACCTTGATAGATTTCTTGAATTTGAACTTAGATCTTGATTTATTAGTGCCTTAGCTTTTATGATAAAGACAATAAAAACCCACAAAGATTCATAAGGGAGTATCAACATAAATTTAATGAGATAAAACCAAAAGAAGGTACTTTAGAACAAGTCAAAGTTAAGGCTTTCCCTATTGCATTGAAAGATCAAGCAAAAGATATGTTTTTCTATCTCCAAAAGATTCAATAACTACATGGATCAAACTTTAGAAGCTTTCCTAGATGAATGTATGCTAGCTAGAAAAATTAGTTCATATAGAAAGCAAATCATAGTTACAAAGATAAAAGATGACGAAAACTTCAATGAATTTTGGGATAGATTTCAAAGGTTAATTTCCTCTTGTCTACAACTTGGATATACGTAAAGAACTTTTTTAGAATATTTTTTTTACGAAAGACTCAATCACCTTAAATAAAGGCTATTAAACACAGTATGTGGTGGATCTTTATTTGAAACAACACCTACTTTAATGAAAGAAGAAATTAATAAAATGACAAAACAATCCAAGCAATATGGCGAAAATGTTGAATCCTCAAGAAAGAAACTCTATGAAGTTAATAATAGAAGAAATAATGTGTCCGATGATAAAATTGATGAACTATATAAGATGGTTAAGATGTTATTTAATGATAGATCCAATCAATTTAAGGCTTGCGGATTTTGTAATAAGGTTACACATCCTACGGATGTGTGTCCTATTCTATATGAAGAAAATACTAAATAGGTTAATGCAATGATGAATCAATTTTCCGGCCCTCCAAGAAATCAATATAATAATAATACTTATTATCCTGGAAGACCAAATCTAAATCTTAGTTATAGTCCTCAAAATCAAAATTACAATACTTATAGACTAAGAGCCTAAATGCAATCTGCAACTAATCAACAACCCCAACAAAATACTCAACATAAGAATCTAGATTTAGAGCAAATCTTACATAATTTTATGAACCAAAATCATTAAACTTTACATAGATTTGTTAATCACATTAAGATTGATACTACTATTAATGAACTGAAAAATCAATTAAGTTAAATAAATTTACAAATAAATAGGTTAAGTATTCAATAGAGTAATGAAGCTAAAGCATCTATTCAAGTCAATATTGCTCTTACTAATCAAGCACAAGTTAATGCTTTATTCGGTGATAAGAAAATATACACCTATAATTGGGAAAATACATAAATAGAATAATAGAAAAAGGCTCATAAGACTATTGACGAAGAAGAAGAAGAAGAAGAAGAAGAAATGATGGCTAATGTCATTCATACTAGAGAATTGATAGCTAAACAATTGAAATATACTCATTTTCCTGGAAGGCTATACCCATGATATTTAGCTAGAGTTGAAGTATATTAAAAGTCTTTACAAAAGCCTGAATTAATTGATGAGGATAAAAATGATACGATTTATGATAATTTCAATAAATATATGTATTCATATTCTACAGTTCCAAAACGATTAACTAATGTGAGGGAGGAAGAAAACAATGAAGATATTCTTAAAGCATTTAGCAAAATAGAAATCAATAAACCATTTATGAAATCAATTATGCAATTCTCTAATTATGATGAAATTTTGAAAGAATTCTCTGAATTAAAAGGATAAATTTTAAGAAGAATCTAATGAAAACTTAGGACAAAAATCATATGCTCTAATTAAAAAGAAAATACATGAAAAATATTCCAATCCAAGAATGTTTGGAATTCCTATTACAATAGGGACTTCTTTAATAGATTTTGCTATGTGTGATTTTGGAGCATCAATAGAGATTATGCCACTTACACTTTATGAGTCATTAAAAGTAGGTTCGTTAACTAATACACCTATTAATCTTACCTTAGCTGACAATACAGTTATCAAGCCTTATAGTTTACTAGAAGATGTCTTAGTAAAAGTAAATGATTTAGTATTTCTAGTTGACTTTTAAGTCATGGAAATGGGAGACTCAATATCATCAAAGTCTCCACCTATACTTTTGGGAAGACCGTTTCTTAAAATATCTAAAACAAAGTTAGTTATCTTTAAAGGAACAACATTCATAGAATTTGAAAACAAAATTGTCTTTTTCCATTTCAATAATGAGATATATATGGAAATTCTGATGAATTTGATAATGAACAAACTAATGATAATGAATATTTAGAATTAAATCATCACGAAGCTAAATTATATATTATTAATGCAGTAACAATTAAAGATGAAAATGCTATGACCAAGAATAAACAAGTCGAAGACACTTCAAATCAAAAGACAATAACTCAAGAATAGATGGTTAAGCAACTGAACAATGTTGAGAACGATAATAAAATCGAGGAATTTAAATCTACAAAGAATAAGAAGAAGAAAAAGAAGAATCTAGCAATTGTTAAGTTCGATGATCTAGGATATACATATATATATAAACATTAAGGTCAAATGGGCTTGGTATTTTAAAGCTATTTGCGATATGGGTTCTAAAGCAAACTAAATGCTAATTCATTTTTTTCTTCACACTCAACTAAAATTGGATGTACTCGCTTTTGAAAAGCTACTCTACCAAATAGTTGTTCAGTAAAACCAATAGGTGTGGTTATTGATGTACAAATTTCAATTGATAAGTACATTATTCTCACAGACGTTTTGGTTATGCCACACTTCATCAACGAAAATCCTCCATTAATCTTAGGATGACTTTTCTTAGTCACTTCGCAAGTTATCATGGATACTCTAAACAAGACAATCACTGTTAGGGTGCATTGCTAAGCAATCATTTTCTGGAATGTGACTAGAGTGGATAATCCTACACTTAAGTTTGTAAATCTAGTTTAGAACTGCATGGTTTAGTCGAGCCAATGACAATAACAAAAGCACTCTATGGGGGGCAGCCCATATTATATTTCTACTTTTAGTTTTAGTATTAGAAATAGTTAGTTGTTTTATATTCTCTCAACTTTTGACTCTTATAATGGGGATATTTTAGGAATTTAATTCTGAAATAATCTCATTTAAGTGGGGTTGATCAAGCCAATTTATTTTCATATTATATTATTTTTATGCATTTGTTTTATGTTAATTAGTTATTTATAGTAATGAAATTATTATTTAATACATATCATAGTTAAATTACGATAATTTTGAATAATCTTACCTTTTATTGGATATATATATGTGATAAATATATGAAAAATAAATTTAATTGGAAAAATAATAAAAATAGGCTAGCAATTTCCCAGTTATTCCTGTTTGTACTGGAATTCGATGAGAAAAATCGACAACAGTGTGCAATGTTTTCAGTGTAATTTTAAGTTAGCAATTTCTCATCGATTCAAACTTATAACTAGAACTCGCTGGACAAATCGGTGATCCACTACAGCTCATTTTCAGCGATTTTGTCAATGAGTTTTTAGTGAATCCACTTAAACCATGATTCACTGAGAAAGAATTTGAGTTTTTAGAAAGCCGAAACTTCAAATCGCCACATTTAAACATTTTACACTCACAAACCATTGCATCTTTTCGATTAAGAGACAAATTTATGACTAGATTCAACCTTCCAAAGCTTGATTTTAGTGTATATAAGTGATCCCCACCTGAATCTTCTCACATTCCACCCAAAAATTTGGTGTGTTTTGAGAGTGTAGAGTCACCTAGGGCTTGAGCAAGGGAGTTCGAATTGAAGCTTGGATGTGAGTTCTAGAGAAGAGATTTTGAATCCCAATCTTGAAAGAATTACTTTCAAGAAGATAATCAATGAAAACCCTAACCTTTTATTGATTAAAACTTTTGGTTTTTCACCGATTTTGGATAAGGTTACAAGCTCAATTTCAAATATTCTACTCTAAAATGGTTTTGATAGTGAACGTTTTCTATTACAATACTAGTTTGAGAGTGATATGATAATTTGTTTATTGCTATCAAATTTTTGAACTATTTTTCCTATATGGAGAGTGAATCAAATTTAATACGCAAGCTAATTCGAGACTAAGTTTCAAATGAGTTTGAGGGTTTTTTATATATATCTATCGACTGATTTGAATTACATACAATTGAGTGTTTTTCTCAATTATGTTTTATCGATAAATCTCATATAAATCCCAAACTCTCAATTTATAAATGACTTTTTCGATGAATTTCTCCTTTTAAATAGATAAGTTGAATTTTACCGAACACTCTTTCGACAAATTTGATTTTTAATTATTTTACAGGTTCATTTTTTACTTATAATTATCCAAATGGCTGGAGGTTGAAAAGTAGAGGTTCAAGAGAGGAAAAAGGAAAGGGAAAGTTAATAGATAAAATAAATATTAAATCCAAAGTTTCTTAAATCCAACCCATACCAATCTCATTTAACACATCTAGGATTAGACCACAAAGAGTTCCTACTCTAATTTCTTCATTTAACTTTAATACTGAGGATGATTATGTAGAAGAGGAGGGGAAATAGATGAATTTGAAAAAAAATACCGATGGGGGAGAAAAAATATGTACTTAGGAAGGATAACTTTTTTAATGGAAAGGCCTTTGAAAACTTTAAGAATGATTTAGTGAAGATAGAAAGTTGATCCTACGTAGGGGATTTAATGTGAAGAAAAAACTGAAATACATGCTTAGGATCCTAGATATCATTGAGGCCAGAAATTGTGGATTGTTGACTAGGGACTATAGCCACTTTGACCTAAAGGATGTTCCCAGTGAGAGGGCTTGTGATATCTTGGTTAGAGAGTTTTTTGCTAATGCATATGGAAGTGAGAATATGATTGAGTCATGAGTTTGAGAGAGAACAGTGGATGATTTCGATGCAAGAATAAACTGGTACTTTGATTTATCGAATTTTCGTCTAAAACAAAATGATGAGTGCTTAAAGCCTAAAAACGCCATTAAGTACCACTACCCCACCGAGACAATTAAGGGTGGTTTAGAGGCAATCCATGGAAAAGGATTTGTTTTTTATATGGAGGGGTACCTGAAACACAACCATATAACTTTTAAAGAAAATCACTAAAACAAGGTGTTATTTCATCAATGCTAGCTCACAACTGAGCCTATAGTATTACGAGATAGTGAACTAAAAGGCCCCCTACTTTACTATATTGTCATGGGATAATGATACTTAGATATTGGCAAAATTATCTATGAGTCTATTAGGAGTGCCATCACCACAAAATAGAACGATGGACTACCTTTCCCTTTGATGATTATGGCCTTTTGTAGAGCGAATCATGTGAACATGACAAACCTTGAGATGGGTGTTCTAAAGGAGAAGTACATCATGGACGAGGTTATAGAGAAATATGGAAGAGTTAATGGTTATGAAGACACAGAGAATAAAAGAGAGAGGGATGAGATAGCTAGAAGAGAGACACAACAAATAAGAAAAACCAAAAATGACGTGGTGAGAATTTTGGAGGATATGTTGAAAACTAGAAATGACCCAAATGTGGAGTAGCCTACTAAGGATTATGATGGACTATACATTAAAGAGTCGGAGTTGTCCTTCATGGGTGCAATTTTGTACAGTCAGATGACAACTCTAGATAATCAAAATTGGTGTTTGAGAGCCAAATAGCCTTAGCAAGGAGCATACACAGGATGGAGAGAACAATGTCTAAGAGATGTAGACGTCAAGGTGGCACAGAGGTTCTTGTATCATATACACAAATGAGGCTACCACTTAGCAGTAATCTTAATGTTCCAACACTGCTAAGTCCGGACTACCACCTCTACGACCCCGTCATGAGTTTACAGTCCCAAAGCATTGATCCGGTGGAGGACGATTATAATGCCACTTCTGAATAATGATATTGATTTCCTTATTCTATTATCTTTTTCTCTCAGAGTGATATTGCATAAGATCTTCTATTTAACTTTGATATTGGTGATATACCTTGTAATTTATGGTGCTACTTTGTATTTTTGGTGGTAGTATACTATGTGAACATTTTATTAAGTGCTTTGGTATGAGATTTGATACAGTTAATATATAGTAGTTATGTCAATTCATAAATTTTTATGCACTTTGTCTTATGATAATTCTAAATTAAGTTTATTTATATATTGATCTTCAAATAAATGATTATATCGATTCCTTAATACTCCACATGGTATGTTTTTTTTGTTAGAAACCGAGATTTATTTTTAAACCTATTGGGAGTATTTTAGATGAAGTATGACTATGACAACAAAAAAAGTAAGCAAATACAAGAAACGTAGGAGACAAGTTCAGAATTAATCCAAAAAGCTCAAACTTTTGATATGATATTCAAGTAAGTGGATAATTTTTTTTCAAATTTCTTCCTAAATCCAAGTATGAATTTCATTTTACTTTATTTTTAGTTAGAATGAAAATGAGAATGAACTTAGAATATATTTTTGAATGGAAGTGATATTTTTATTACCTAAATGAGTTCTACGATAGAAGGAATCAATTTTTATACCCTTTTTAATTAACTTACTAGTTGATGTATATACTAAATTGAATAATTTGTGTTAGTCATGATAATAGGTACAAGATCGAAACAATATTACAAGATGAACAAGATATATTTCTAATAATCTTGTAATACAAAGCTATTAATTAAGTATTTTAATAATATATATAGAAAGTTATTATGCCACAATTGAAAGAAGAAATGGGTTAGAAATTGATGAAATTATATAAGTTAGAAAGAATACTTTCTTCAACTTTAGTAGAAAGTGAGAAGTATTAACAAGAGTTTACAAATATATAAAGATTCCTATAGATTTCGAAGGAAATGAAGTAGGGAATCTATAATGGGAAAAATGTAAAAATGTCTAGAGGAAATGTAGGAGGGAATCAAAAGCAAAAGCAAAAGCGAAAGAAATATAATAAGAAAAAATAATTAGAATGGGATAGAAAAAAAGAGATAAAAAATATGGATATTCTTAAACTCTTCGAAGAAAAGATTTAACTCGAGTACTTGAAACTAGAGTTAAATGAGGTTTTTCTTAATCTAACATGTTTTAAATGATACATTCATTGGTATCTTGGAAAGATTCATACTGATTTTGATTGTGGTACTATTATAAAATATTTTCTGAAATTAAACTTAATCTAATGGTTTTTGTGTTTTGAGATTCTATACTAGTTGTTGATGCTTGTTAGTAGAGATTGAGAAAACCTATATCTTATACTATCCTTAGTAATGAACTTTAAGTTCTAAAGAGTGTTACATTGCATAGTTCATTTATAATTAAGGGATGTTTTGTTTTGTCTAAATCATTCTATTCTATCATAAATCTCATTTACTTAGAGGTAATATGTTTTCATTTGGAAATCACTTCTATTTTAAAATTTATATCATTTAAAGTTAAGATCAATTTATAAAGAATGAAAAGAGAATATGATTAAGAGTATTCATTTGCTCAAGACAGCAAAGTGCTAAGTTTGAAAGTATTTGACAAGTCGATAATTAGACATGTTTTATAGTGTAATTTAGGTTGATTTTATATATAAATAATGATATTACACTACCTATTCTCTTGTTTTTGTGATTTTAGGATTTAAATAGGAAAATAAGGAAATGGAAGAAAAATAGGAAGAAGAGCAAGACAATCAACTAGAGAAGAAGTCCAGTGATTAACTAACGATTTGTATTTACACTAGGAATTGCCACTTAAATCAACAGTAGGAAAATACTAGCGAATTGAAGAATATACTAGAAATCGTTAGCTGAATAGGTGGAGCACATATAGTGGAATACAGTGATTGACTTAACAATTTGAGTACAACTCAGGAATCGCTAACAAATCTCTGAGGTCGGCTATGAGTTTTTTAGATTAACATGAAGAAGTTTAGTATATCTACGGATATGTGTACGTAGGGAGACTATAAATAAGACTAGAGAGCTTCGAAATAACTCTCTTTTACTCTCTATTGCTTTTTCTTAAACTATTCTACATATTTTAGTTGATGTTTGAAGCTACATTGGAACTTTGATTTTTTAAGAGATATTTATTTATTTATTTATTCATTACGTCTTTTAATTTCTATATTTGTATTGTTTATTTCCAACATGAGTGAGTAGTCTATCAATTTAAATAAACCCTAGACACATATATATTTTGTATTGCTAGATAGTTATAATTAAGGAATCATGAAATTAATGCTTTAAATCTATAAATAACATATTTAACAAGTTGTTTTTGCATATTACAACTAAAGAAGATTAATATTGCATGCATAGTTAAAAATGTGTATTGTGGTATTTTGATTCTTATTCTATGTCTATAGTTATTGACAACAACTATAGTAGTAACTAGAATTAATCAATAAGGCTTTTCCCGAGTGGGTGTTCTAAGTGATTGTGTTCTAAGTTGTTTATTATGCGGCTTCGATTATTGTTGGCTTAGATTTGGCATGATTTTCATTTAGTGTTAATGCTATTGTATTTCTATGGTGTTATATTTTATCCAATGGATAGATTTAAAAGGATAAGAATGTGGATTTTCTGTTGAATTTAGGAAAATAAGTGACTGGCTAAAGGCTATCAACTTTTATGAATTAGAATTTAATGATTCCAAGATTCCATGTGTTATAATTATAACTATAGTATGAAGTAATGTTATGTTCTAGTATTTGAAAACAATCCAAATATATTACATTATTTAGTGAGGATTTATTTAGATGTTTTTTTAAGCTATTTAAATTATATTGAATTTGAGTATTGTTTAATTTAGTTTGAGTTAAATTGGTTGAATTAAGTTAGTTAATTTGGTCGATTAAGTTAGTAGTTATAGATTTTAGTTATTTGGTATTTTAATATTTTAGTTTAGTTAGATTAACTAAATTAATAAAAAAACAAGAAAAAAATATTTTCCCTTGAGATTTGAAAAATCCCTATGGAGCGATATCACATTTACCACTACTATAAATAATAAAAAAATATGAGAAACTATTATGCACACTCAACACGTGTCAACCAACTAATATTAATATCATTGGTACTAAGGGGATATTCCGCAACAAGACATATAGGAATGGTATTATTGCTCGCACCAAAGCCAGACTAGTTGCGCAAGGATAAATACGGGCTGGATGCATTGATCTTGATAAGATGTTTGCTCCGATTGCATGATTGCAGTCTATTCATTTACTGTTAGACATTGCTTGTAATATATGTTTCAAGTTACAACAAATGGATGTCAAAAGTGCTTTCCTAAATGGGTATGTGCAAGAAACAATTTATGTTGTACAACCTATAGGATTTGAGATTCATGATAAACCTAATGATGTCTATCATTTGAAAAAGGCACTTTATGGTCTAAAGTAAGCACCACAAGCTTGATATGAAAGTTTGACTACTTATTTGCTGTAGAAGGGGTAAAATAGAGGGTCTACTAATAAGACTATATTTCTTTAAAGATAAAATAACAAGTTTGTGGTTGCACAAATTTATGTTGATACTGTTTTTGAGGCTACATCTGAAAAGCTAGCTTTCGAATTTGTTGATTTAATGAAGAAAGAAATTGAGATAAGCATGGTTGGAATTTACATACTTCTTGGGTTTGCATATTACATAGTCTCAAGACAATATATATATCTCAAAATAAATATGCTAAATCTTTTGTTAAGCATTTCGGATTGGACACCGCCAAGTCTATTTGAACACCTATGAGCTCAAGTGAGATGATTTTAAAGGATAACGAAGGTGTTGATGTCAATCCTACATTATATAGAGGCATGATTGGTAGCTTATTATATCTTACTGCAAGTACATTAGATATTGCTTTCAATGTTGGTATTTGTTCTCCCTATTAGGCATGTGCAAAAGAGTTTCATTTGGTTGTTTTAAAAAGGATTTTGCGCTATGTGCACGGAACAACTAACTTTAATATTCTATTTACTCGGGGCAGTACCGATGACTTAATCGGGTATAATGATGTTGATTGGGTTTGAGATCGCAATGATTAAAAGAGTACTACATGTGGATGTTACTACATGGGTTCTTATCTCGTGGCTTGGAATAGCAAGAAATAAAACCGCATCTCGCTATCTACTGCTGAAGCCAAATATATTGCTGATGCTAGCAGTTGTTGTATCCAGTTAGTATGGATGCAGCAAATGCTCAAAGATTATAGTATTGCGTTATCTCTGTTGACCATCTCTTGTGACAACAAAACTGTCATTAATATCTTGAAGAATCTAGTTCAACACTCTAGGATGAAACACATTGATATTCAACATCATTAAATCAGGGATCTAGTAGAAAGAGGTTTGATTAGTATTTGGTATGCTCCAACATAACATCAACTAGCTGATATCTTTATAAAGGCTCTTGACACAAAGACTTTTGAGAGACCACGCCATAATATTGGCATTTGCTCTCACTAGTATGGGTTCTTACTGTAACCTGGTAGTTATGAGCATACACAGAGATATTTATTTTTTTAACATTTTATTGTGAGCTACTTACGTGTTTGACCAAGATGTTGCCACTCAGATTTCACTACAACACATGTCACTCCTAATAAGTCGGTTGTAAAAAACTAGCCATTACACCTATTGGGGGGAGTAAATATTATTCTGTTAGACACAATGGATTAAATTTTGAAGGATTTAAGGGTGTGTTGATTATAAATTTGGTTTATCCTTGCTGACTTTTTTGCGATTATCTTGTTCTTACAAATCCGTTTTCCCAATTCAATCTCTTTTATCTAGCTGTGACTTTGTTTCCCTTTCTGCCATTATCATTTCTTTCTTGCTTTAAACCATCGCAAGAATCTCTCAATCATTTTCTTTGACCTATCACGGTGACTTTACGACAATGATTGATCTTTCGACGATGGAGATGAAGGGCATATACTATTATCCTCTTTCAAATAAAATCTACATCGGTACGCCATCAGATCCTCGTATCACTGCATGGAGCACAAGGGTTAAAACATTGACTCCATTATCAAGGAGTTTCATCGTAACCTTCTTAACAACATTGGGGACACTGCTGCCTGCTGCGAATAGGGTATTCGTTCATGTTTTTGTAATTCCATTTAGTCCAACTTTAATCAACTGCATGCTTGGACTTTCTAGAATGGAAAATATAGCTGATAAGCTAAGTTCAACATTGATGCTTAATGACACATTCTTTGTGCAATTGGAGGGACACTTACAACTTGGTCCTCTGAAAACACCTTTGGGTTTTTGCTACAAAGCTCACTTGAAAGGCATACTTGTCGTGGAAGGTTTTAACAATAAGCATAGTGGTTACTTCTCATCAGACACATGTGTTTAAGGAGAGGGTCCCATTGATGTATGCTCTGGCTTCGCGAAAAAGATTTAATATTGGCAAGGAGATCTATGACTTTGTGGTGCGCTTAGGGAAGAAACAGAACAAGTAGTATCTTTCATGCTCCCTAACTTCATTGTTTGGAAGATATTATGTCATTGAGTAGAAAAATAGCAAGTTGGAAAATGTGGTGGAGGAGGTTAGACTGACTCATCAAATGAAGTCTAACAATGGAATTGTTGATATTGACTTTAACTGCTTGTAAAAAAAGTCACCAGCTGCTCCAACTCTTGCTGCTATTAAGCTAACTGATGACGATCCTTTTAAGACCCCTAACACAAAGCCTATCCGTAAGTCAAAAAGGATCTTGAAACGAAAGATTGCTAAAGTTACTAAATATGATGAAAAAAGTCCTATCGAAGTGAAATCTTCAGGAGAGGAAATTGTAAGAGGGGAAGATTCTCTTCTTGCTATTGCAGAATAGATTAGACTGTAACCGGATGTAAGTTCATCTGCTCTACTTCCTAATCACCTAGAAGAAGTCACCTTGCCAACTAAGTTTCGCGATATTGGAGATAATCAAGGTAACTTTATTGACTTATACTTTGATTAAGTGATATTATTCCTATTGTTACTACAGGGACGAGTACACTAAAGTCCCTTATTATGAATTATGATAATGAAGATATTGTAACACCAAGTAAGGTTCTTTGTGAGAGTGTTACTGTAAATGTAGAGTCTCTAGCAACATCGAAAATTCCTCCTGTTGAGGACTTGACTGTTGTTAACCTTGAGGGCATTCAGCTGCTTTTAGTTACTGCAACCACGAGACGTACTATCGAGGCTCCAGTAAATGAAGCATTGTAGTTTAAGCCAAGTATGTCAGTCTATCCTCCTACTCACCTTGAGCATGCGTATAAAGAATTTAATCAAACAATTCCTACCACTTCAATCGAGCCAACTACTATGGTTGATGTTATTGCTAAACCTGCAACTTCTACATAGACAGAAGCCGATGTAGACAACTCTGCTCCAACTCAGGATAAACCTCTACAAGAACCAATTTCTTCGATGGAGATAAGACCACTCCTGCCGCTATTCAACTACTTCTTGGATCACATTGCCTATCTCACTATTTATAGGGAAGATGTAGTTACACATATGCGACCAATGTAAGAAGAGTTAGACAGTACTAATGCCGAACTTTGCTTATTGAAGTTGCTGGTTAGAACACAAATGTAATTTCTTTGACGTTATTTAGTGAAAATGGGGGAGTGAGCAACAGAGAAACTGTAAGGTTAATTTCTTGTTTTGTTATGTAAGTACATGAATTTGATGTTTTAAAACTGCATTTCAGAGTTGTACTTTTTGGTTAGTTACTATAATCTTTTTGAGTAATGAATTTTGTGTTGTTACTTTAATCTATCATAATTGTACATTTCATGAAGTTCCTCAATAAAAATTTGGTTATCTTGCTAAGTTACTATTTTTACTAATCTAGGCTAAATGGGAATATTATTAAACCTTAGCTTACTATGTTTGGATTGTTCTATCTTTGTTGGAAGTATATTGTCAAAACAACATTTAAGTTAGTTAACTAGTGTTGCAATCAAGATGAAAAACCTAACTAAGCAAGATGTTGGAGAGTAGATACAACTCTAAGAAATACTACAATGCAAATACCCGTGAAGATTGCACAACTCTGAGAAAGACTATAATACAAATACCAGTGAAAATGACAATATCAAAGTTAAAGTCCAAGACGTAGACAGATCTGTAGTCGAAGCGGGAATTGAATACGAGTTGGATACTGAAATAAAATAACTATCGGTATTAGTCTACAATAGTGAAGAAGTTTGATACTGCAAGCAGAGAACTTCGAGATGGATTACGAATACAAAATCTGATATAAAGGAGCATAAAGGAATGAAGAACTTTATGGAAACAATGGGTCAGAATTCTTGAAGGAATATAAGACTTAATTATTGAACATTGGATGAATAGAATTTACAATTTTTGAGTTGTATATTTAGGACTGGATTCCTAGATAGAGTTGATAGACCGAGTCTATAAATACTCAAGATCGTCATTGTATGGAATATCGTTCATTACTTGAGTTTTATGAGAACGAGAGATCATTATAGTGGTTGTACACATTATCAATTTGATTAATTGATTGTTAGGCTGAGGCTACGCGGAGGAGGACATTCAAATCTTACTCAGATACCAATTATGTGTTTAGTTTGTATATGTGTTGATTAGCTCATCAATGATTTGTTAATCTCCTCAGTTCCTCTGGTTTCCAAAACTTTAATAGATGTTATGCCAACTTTAGAAAAGAAGCTATTAACAAAATGGCTGAGCTATCCAAACAATATGGTGAAAAGATCGATATATTAAGAAAAAAACTTTGTGAAGTTAATAATAAAACAAGTAACACATATGACCAAAAAGTTGATGAGTTATTTAGCATGGTTAAATTACTATTAAAAGATAGATTAAATCAAGTGAAACCATGTGGATTTTGTAATGAAATTACACATCCTACGGATGCGTGTCCCACTTTACAAGAAGTTAATAATGAAGAAGTCAATGTGGTTATGAACCAATATTCAGGTCCACCCATAAATCAATACAATAGCAATAATTACTACCTTTGAAAATTAAATTCAAATTGTAGCTATGGTCTACAAAATCAAAATTATACCACTTATAGAATAAGAGCACAATGACAACCTATGCCAATTTAACAACCTTAACAAATGACTCGACTTAAGCAACTAAATTTAGAATAAATAATACATAATTCCATGACCTAAAGTCATTAAGACTTTATACAAATTTCTCAAAATCAAATTAAAACCGATATGTCTTTTAACGAGTTGAAAAATCATTTAAATCGAATGACTCAACAAATTAATAAGTTAAGTAATCAAACTAAAGGATCTACTCAACCTACTCAAACTACTAATCAAGCACAATTTAACGATTTATTTTGTGATAATGAAAAAGAAACACCTATGCAAGAAAAGATACCAAAAAGAGGTAAAAAGAAAAACAAAATACATAAGACAATAGAACAAGAAGAAGAAGAAGAGATGATGAACAATTTCATTCCCACTAGGGAATGTATGGCTGAATAATTGAAATTCACGCCTTTTTCCCGAAAAGGTTATGCCTATGGTATTTAGCCATAGTTGAAGCTTATGAAAAATCTTTACAAAACTTTGAATTAATTAACCAAGAGAAATTATATAATGATATTTATGAATCTAATGAAGATATGCATTCTATTTCTCTTGTTCCACAACGATTAAAAAATGTCATGAAGGAAAAAAAACTAAAGAAGATATTTTTGAATCACTTAAGAATATAAAAAAATTATTGAACTTTTAATGGAATCAAATCATGATGAAGTTATTAAAGATATTTCTAAGTCTAAAATCAAGTTTTTAGAAGAATCTAATGAAAACTTAGGACAAAAGATGCCATTTTTAAGAAAGAAAAGAATGCATGAGAACATGTTTGTTATACCTATCACATAGGAAATTCTTCTATTAAATTTGTTACGTGTAATCTTGGAGCATCAATTAATGTAATGTCACTTAAAATTTATGAATCATTGAAAATATGATCATTAACTAATATGCATGTTAATCATTCGTTAGCAAACAATACAATTATTAAACAGTATGGATTATTAAAAGACATTTTAGTACAAGTACCTAACTTAGTATTTCTAGCTGACTTCTATGTCATGGAAATAAGAGATTCGATATCACGTAATCCTTTACCTCTACTATTAGGTAGAGATTTTCTTAAAATAGCTAAAAGCTAAGTTAGATATTTCTGAAAGAACAATGTCTATGGATTTTGAAGATAAGATTGTTAAATCTAAAATTATTAATGAACATAACTATGATGAATATGATGAATTATTCGATAATGAAATTGATGATAATGATTTTCTAGAATTAAAATATTGTAATAGTTTTAATATTAAAACTTATGCAATTAATGTAGTAACAATGGAAACTGCAAAAGAAGTTCCAATGAAAGAACAAGTTGAACGCACTTCAAATGAAAATAAATTAACTCAAGAATTAAGAGTTAAGCTACTAGAGAATGGAAAAAGTATTAACAAGCCTGAAGATTTTAAATCCAAGAAGAATAAGAAAAAGTAAAAGTCGGATTTAAGCCCTATGAAGCTTAATGATCCTAGAGATCACATCTGCACATTAAAATCAAATAGGGTAACTACTTCAAAGCTTTGTGTGATACAAGTTCTAATGTAAATCTCATGCTCATACGTTTCTTTCTACACACTCAATTAAAGTTGGATTCAATGGCTTCTGAGCGAGTTTCTTTATCAGATGGTACTTCAATTCAACCAATAGGAGTGGTCACGAACGTACCAGTTCAAGTGGACAAATACATCGTACCCACATACTTTTTGGTCATCCTACATTTTATTAGTGAAAATCCTTTTTCATTTTAGGATGGCCTTTCCTAGTCACTACTCATGCTGTTATAGATATTCTAAACAAAACCATCACTTTGACTATTATGACTGAGCAATCACTTTTTGGATTGACACTAGAGTGGATAATCCTAAATTTAAGTTTATAAATCCAACCTAATTCTAGAATAGTTAAGTTGAGCCAACGATAATAAACAAAAACGCTCTATGGGAGGCAGCCTATATTCTGTATTTATTTAGTTTTATTGGGAGTTTAGTTTAGTATTAGTATAGAATGTTTTTATTCTCTCACTTTTTGACTATTATATTGGGAGTAGTGTCAAAATTTGAAATTTAGGCAATTTCAATTAAGGGGGAGTGATCGAGTTGTTTCTGTTTATATGGCATTTATGTAAGTTTGCATTATTCACTTGCTTACTTGTTTATTTATTTAATAAAATTATTAGTTAATTACATATCCTAATCGAACTTTCAAAATTTCAGTAAATTCTATCTTAATATAAGTTTTATGAATGATATATATGTTAATTATAATACAAATTAGAAAAACAATTTAGTTAGCTCAGCGAGTCCCTAATGATTTGAAATAACACTAAGAATCACTGGTTAAATCGGTGACGTAAACGAGAAAATTAAGTGAAAATCTGAGTATGGCAAATCCTCGGGATTTAGCCTTTCAATAGGAATCGTTGTACTGATTGGTAAATCACTGCATCTATTTTCAACGATTTGTATAGAGATTTCCCAACCATTGCACTTAACACAGGAATCAATGTACACGATTTTGAGTTTTTAAAAGAAAAACCCAAATCCCACAAACACAAACTCACTCCAATACCTAAAGCATTGCACCCCTTCACCTACACAACTGAATTCTTACCTAAATCTAACCTTCTTAAGCTCAATCTTAGTGTATTTAAGTGATTCCCAATTCAACCTAGTTTTATTTAACCCAAGATTCTTGAATTTGAGAGACATTGAGCCAAACTAGGGTTTTAGCGATTTAAATTTAGAGCTAGGAAAACTGATTTAGAGGAGTTCAAAAGCTAGTAATATCTCAAGAAGGTAATTATGATAATCCTAGCTCTTTACATTGGCAATTTTTTGGTTTGAAGGATTTTCACAAATTTTTTGATTATTTTCAAAATCGTTTTAATGGGATTCATTATACTATCCTGAATAAATGATTTCATTGATTCTAATATATTAGGCATTGCAATTATAATGATCGTTAGTTTACAAATTCAAAAAATTTGAAATCATGGTATATTTATACATATTTGCGATTAATTTGAAATTTGAGTTTAAAATGAGTTTGGGGGCTTGGTTTGTTTAGTTTTTGATAAGACTATAATTTATCATACGATTGTCTTAAGTTCTTTAGAAAACCAATTTTAAGCTTATAACTGAGTTTAAACTTCGATGTTAATTTTATTTTAAGTTTTCGATGAATTTTAAGCTAACTTTTCAAATGAATTTCTCCTTTTTAAATAATGTTTTGAATTATACCGAATTATTTCCGACAAACGTTATTTTTATGATCCATAGATTTAAATTCATATTTGGACTTGTGATCTTAGAGTTAGAAAATAGCCAGAAGTGGTAAGGGTAGACGTTCATGAAAGGAGAGGGGGAAAGCAGTTTTAATGGAGAAACCCAAATAAAAACCCAAAGTCCCACCCACACCTACTTGGTCCATGGGGATTTCAATAAATAACCCTAAAGTTAGAACACCAGGAGAACATTCTCCACCCTTAGATTTTAGTGATGAGTCAGAGAAAGAGGAAGAAATTGAGGAGACACAAAGGATTTATTTTTTGGATTATAATTTAATAAATGTGAAGGCTTTCGCTAGGGATGAATAGTGATATTATCAAAAATAAGAAAATTATTCCGGAGAGGGATTTCAATGTCAAGATCGAAATAAAGTTCGTGCCTAGAATTCAGAATATAATAAGATATATGAATTGGAGATTGTTGATTAGGGATTGCAATGTCGATAATGACGTGGGGTCCTCTGTACATATGGGTTGTGAAATATTAGTGCGAAAAGTTTATGCAAATGGGCATGATGATGAGATGGTAGACATGGTCTGAAGAAGACCAATGGACTATTCACCAGTAAGAATAAACCAGTATTATAGTTTACCGAAATTTCATAAGAGAGAAAATAATGAGTACACAAAACCCTAATATAGGTTCAGGCGTGGATTTCCCTATTAAACTATAAGAAATGGTTTACAAGCAATTCTAGGGTATGGATTCATTTTTTATAAGGATGGGTATCCAAAAAACATTCAAACTAAAAACTTTAGGAAAACCATTAAAGAATAGAACTACTATATTAATGCGAGCCTATAACTGATTTTATAGTACTACGAGGTTGTGAACTACAAGGCGGCGTTGCTATACCACATAGTTCAAAGGATTGGTTATATCGATGTTGGAGAAATCATTTATGATTGAATTAGGAATGCCATGACTACAAATAAAAATGAAGGATTTCCTTTTCCTTTGATGATCATAGAATTTTGTAAACAATACCAAGTTCCTATAATAAGACTGGGGCTGGATGTTTACCCTAATAAGACCATCACCAATGAAGTCATAGAAATCACCAAACAGGTATCAGGCTATTTAGATTCAAAAGAAGAGTGATAAAGATATGTAATAATTAGAAAAGAGACCGTAGAGAGAAGAAAAATACAAGCAAAGAACAAGAGAGTTCTACATGAGATGCAATTTGCTGCGTAAAATGAAAGGACAAACTAGAGTTCAGAGCCACCTGTGGAGGATTTACAGGAATGTAAACGGAAAAGACGAAGATGGCCACGATGAGGTCAATCTTGCATAACCAAATGGGAACTTTGAGAAATCAAGAGTTCATGTCTCAGAACCACTGCGAAATTGTGTAGAGCATACATGGGTTCGAGAGATGTATGGGCAGGAGAATGCAAGGAAGGGGAGGTAAAGTTTAAATACCATCTATCCAACTGAGAATGCCTGAATGTACTCTAGTGGCGGGAGTCGACTACATGCTCTACGATCCTGCGGCGAGCTTCTAGTCCTTACAACACGAGCAATGGGATGGTGGTAATGATGAGACTTCTAGATGGTTGTTCTGATCTACTCATTCTTCTTTGTTTAGTCTATCTTTGAGTGATTATTTGTGAGGTCTAGGAAAGTATTATGATATGAAGTTTTATATGATGTAGAGTGCTACTGTGATACAATTGTTGTGGTGTGGTTTATATTATACATTAGTTTGCTGCGTTATCCTCTATAACCATGATGTTACAAAAAACTTTATTTATAATCTTTTTTCTAATTTCAGGATTCATTCTTGTGATCACTTATTCATCTAATCATTGTTAATTTCATTTAATCCATTTATGTTTCACGATTTATTTTTGTTTTGTTTGAAACTTGACTTAATTTTTAAACCTTGGGGACAAGGTTTCGAATGCGTTTGGGGGTATTTAGGTGAAGTAAAGTATAAAAAGCCAAGTATAGAAGACTTGCGAGGTAGAAATTGTTTATTTCAAATTTTTGAAAATAAAGGCAATATTTCTTTAATTTACTTTATTTAGTTAGGAATATGAATTGAATATAATTTGGATTTAAATAAAAGTAATATATTTTTACTATCCATGAACATAGAAATTTTATGATCGAAAGGAATTATTATACCTTATTTGACTCAACCTAGGTTGTGTATGCACTAAAGGAGTTTAAAGGGAATTGATTGCTTTGTATTAGACATTATAATGGGTAGAAAATCGAAATAAAATTGCGAGATAAACAAGATAAATTTATAAGAATCTTGTTATACGAAGATTATTGATCAAGTACTTCTTTATTTATATTATATAATGAAAAGAAATTATGCCACGGTTAAAGGGAAAAATAAGAAGTTAGCCAATAGACTTTACTTAGTTTGAAAGAATGCTTCATTGACTATAATGAAAGTGAGAAACAAGAGTTTTTAATGAAAAAATTAAGTGACCCATATATTCTATAGGAAATTGAGCTGGAAATTTAGTGGCTGGAAAAATGTGGGGAAAAATTCTTATAAAAAGAATAACAGATTTCAAAGGAATTGGAGAATGGAAACGTAGGAATATAATTTATAGAAGAAAAATATAATTAAAAACAAGGAAGAAAGAAAGAGAGATGAAAAAATGGAAGAAAATTTACGAAAACTATTCAAATAAAAGACTTAGCTTAAGTACTTGTAACTAAATGAAATATATTTTTTTATTCCAACATTCCAACGAATGAAAATGAATTAATAATTATTGATGATTAAAAAACTCTTATTGGCTTTGATTGTGGTGGCATTTTAAATATTGATTCAAAGTGAAATTGATTTAGTGATTTTTGTATCTTGAGATTATATATTACTTATCGTAAGCTTGATCCTTGTCAATGGGGATTGAGAAAATCAATATAGTGGCTTGATCATGGTAATTGATTTAACTTTAAATTATGAAGTGCATTGCATAACTAGAAGATTGAGTTGTCAAATAAGGAATTGTTCTTTAAATCTTTCTATTTCATCATGATTTTTATTTTTATGAGGGTAACATGTTTCTATTTAATGATCACATCTTTTTAAGAAAGAAATTATATAATTATGAAATCAGAATGAGGGAAGAAAAAAGAATATAAGTTAGAATATTCATTTCCTCGGAACAGCAAAATGCTAAGTTTAGGTGTGACACCCCTAATTTCAAATATGGTAAATTGTCCCATTATCATGATTAATTTAATAGATATGGTATGTGTATTGGTGTGAATAAAGTGTGCATTATTGTGAAATCCAAGAATTTCATAAACTTTATTAAGTGATTGATTAAGTATTTTTGGATTAAAATGGTATTTAAGTATTCGATGTGGGACCCACGTGTTACAGACCGGAGATCATGAGTAAAAAAATATTATTTTTTTGTGTGACATTAGACTAGTGGATGTATTATGCTCTATTCAACACAAAATATAGTCAAATTAAGGTGTAAACGTGGTAACTGAGTATTTCAGAGCTCGTTGGGTTGTTTTTTCCAATTATAGTCAAAATTGGGGTATTTTTTGGTGTTAATTTGGGCTTAAAAATAAGATAAACACGAAAAATCTAAAGTCAAAAAGGGCAGTTGGAGAAGTAAATGAATGGATAAGTTATGGGGGCAATTTGGTTATTGTTGATCTGAACCCTTAAACACAAAGAAAATAGAGAGAACAAAAGTGATTTCATTCCAAACCCAAAAATACCTCTCTCGATTCTTCCTTCTATCTTAACTCAACACTTACTCTCTCTCCGTCTCGGCTCCTTACCAAACTCACGGCTTTCCCTCTCGTTGCTTTTTACTGTTGTTTGCCCACAATCAATCTCTCATTGCTCTCCCTCTTTGTTATGTTCTCCCTTTCGATAGTTTCTCTCTCCCTCTATTGGAAATTTTCAAAAGAAATGTTGAGTCCCACATTGGTTAGAAAATTGAAGTTTAAAGAGTATATATATATACTTTTCTACTATATTGTGCTTAAAAAAACACAAGTGCTATGCAAAGTGAGTCACATGAGCGCGTGCGACGCACATGGCGTATTTTAGGCTCTTTTATAGGCGTACTTAGTACTTGGCACGAGGCACATGCACGTGTGTGTATATGTGTGCGAGGTAACCATGTGTAAAGCTTTTTACCATTATTTTTTAGCTTTTTCGAAATTACAATGTGGGTAGTTATTTGATTGACCCACTCAAGCATTGAATGGGTAGTTAATAAACCCATTCAATGCTTGACTGAGTGGATGCAGTTGAAACTACTACACTACCCCCTTTTTCTTCTCTAACTGATTTTGACCAATGCTCTATAAGTGAAGAGGTTTGGGGAGGAAGAAAGATCATCTTGAAATCAAAAAGCATTTGCTCTTGTTTATGCTTTCACTACTACAAAGTGAAAACTGAGTTTGCTTCATCATATCCTTTAGGATTTTTGCTTACTCTTGCTGTGTAAAGAGAAAATTTTCTTTAGGAAAGTGGCAGTGTTACACACTCTAAAGTCGTTGCAAATTCCTTTGGTCTAACAATCTAAAAGAAAAATTTTTTGCTATTGCAATGGCTTCGTTAATTAAAGAGCCGTCAGCTAATATTGTGAAGCTGGATCGCTTTGAGGGAGGAGATTTCCTGTAGTGGAAAAAAAAGAGTATATTTCCTACTGGTGGCGCTTCATCTGGTGTATGTTTTGGATACACTTAAGCCTGTGGAGTCTGATGACGAAATTGTCGAGCAAATCAAGAAAAGGCTGAAATGGGATATGGATGACCACACCTGTAGAGGTCACATTCTGAACGCCATGAAGGACTCACTATTTGACCTCTACCATGACGTCCCCTCTGCCAAGGAACTATGGGAGAAACAGAAGGCAAAGAACATAAGAAGGATGCAACAAGTAAGAAACTCCTCATATCAAAGTTTATTAATTTTAAAATGGTTGATGAAAGGTCTGTTATGGAACAATTTTGTGAAATTAAGAGGATTAGGAATAATTTCTCTCAACGCAATCTTGTCATGGATAAAACCATTGTTGTATCTTTAATTATTGAAAAACTACCCTATCCTGGATGGAGTTCAAATGAACTCTTAAGCATAAAAAAGAGGACATAACTCTTGATGAACTAGCTAACCATCTTCGTGTGGAAAAAGATTGTTGCATGCAAGAAAATAAAAAAGATCAAAATGCTCTAGAAATTTCAAAGGTGCATATGATGGAAGCAGCGAAGTTCAAAAAGCCCCTATGAAACGTTCCTAACAAGCGTGGTAGTTTCAAAAAGCCTAGTAGCTTCAAAAAGCCCGCTGGTTTGAGAAAATCAAACAACCAAAACCAGAATCAAAGGAAATAGAAAGCTACTTGCTAGTTCTGCAGGAAAGATGGCCACTTCAAGTCCAAATGTTATCATAAGAAGAGGAAGCAAGGAAAACATCATGCGTCCTCTAGCGCTTTAAAAGGTGCAGGAAACGACAATGATGATCTCATTGCTATGATTTCTGAAATCAACATTGTTGAAAATGACATGGCTTGGTGGGTTGATTCTGGTGCCACCCGACACGTCTACAAGAACGAGAGGTTCTTCAAGACCATGAAGGCAGTAAATGAAAATACTGACTTGTACATGGGAAATGATGCTACTGTCCCTGTTAAAGGCATAGGTAGTGTTGATCTGAAGTTTACTTCTGACAAAATCGTAACACTCATTAATGTGTATTATGCACCAGAAGTGAGGGAAAATCTGGTGTCGGGTAGTCTTTTGAATAAGTTTAGTTTTAGGCTAGTATTTGAGGCTGACAAATTTGTACTCTCCAATGGAGGTTTGTATGTAGGGAAAGTTATGCTTATGTGGGCATGTTTAAGCTCAATGTGATCAATAAGAATATTATTTATGCGTATCTTGTTGAGTCTTCTTCCTTTTTATGGCATCATATATTAGGACATGTTAATTTTAGAAAATTATATGATATGGTAAATCTGGAATTACTGCCTTATTTTGATAAATATTAAAGAAATTGTAATACATGCATGAAAACAAAAATAACTAGAAATCCATTTCCTAATATTGAAAGAAATTCAAAGTTGCTTGATTCAATACATTTTGATGTATGTGACATACATAGTACACCATCAATAAGAGGCAATAAGTATTTTATAACATTTATTGATGATTATAGCCAGTTCTGTTATGTTTATTTGTTGCATTCCAAAGATGAGGCAATGGTTAAGTTTTAGGCCTATAAGGCAGAAACCGAGTTGCAATGTGAGACCTTTATAAAATGTTTTAGTTTTGATAGGGGAGGAGAATCCTATGATCCAAAGTACTTTGAATCCACTAGAATAGTCCATAAGACTACTGCCCCTTATACACCACAACAAAATGGTGTGGTTGAGCATAAATATCATGTTTTAATCGAAATGGTTAATGTTATGCTATCAAACTCTGATTTAAGTAGTGGATTTTGGGGAGAGGAATTGATGATTGCATGTCATATTATTTAAGAGTTTGGGGTTGTAGAGCAGTAGTAAAAGTACCTGAACTCAAAAAAAGAAAATTGGGTGAAAGGGGAGTGGAATGCATATTTATTAGATATGCTCAACACGGTAAGGCATATAGGTTCATGGTAATTGAGCCTAATAATTCAATTTTAGTGAACACTATAATTGAGTCAAGGGATGTAATCTTCGAAGAGATGAGATTTAAATCTGTTCCCGAAAGTATTCCTGAAGAAAACCAAAAAGGGAAGGAAGTCATAGAAATTGAAAATGACAAATAAGTAGTAGAAGTTCATGAACTTGGAAATAGCGAAAGGGCTCGAAAAATGAAGTCGTTTGGTTCTAATTTTTATACATTCCTAGTCGAAGGAAGTAGAGAAACAATAACTAGACAAATTTCATATTGTTTAAATACGGAAGCTGATCCTCAAACAGTAGAGGAAGCGATGAAAGAAAAAAATGCAACTTTCTGGAAAGAAGCATTAAATGATGAGATGGATTCAATAATGGGAAATAACACTTGGGAGCTAGTTGATCTACTTCTTGAGTGTAAACCCATTAAATGAAAATTTCTTTTCAAAATGAAAAGAAGAGTTTATGATCTATTGAAAAACATAAAGTGAGACTGGTTGCTAAAGGTTTCACCCAAAATCATGGAATAGACTATTTCGATACCTATTCACCAGTAGCTAGAATTGTTACTATCAGATTGCTTATTGCAATCATAGCTATAAACAAGCTGGTCATCCACCAAATGGACGTAAAAAACATTTTCTTACATGGAGAATTAGATGAGAAAATATATATATGGAACAACCTGAAGGGTTCATAATGCCCGATAATGAAAATAAAGTGTGTAGATTGCAAAAATCATTGTATGGTTTAAAACAAGCACCAAAACTGTGGCACGAAAAATTTGACCAGGTTGTACTTGCTTATGGATTCCAAATAAATGAGTATGATAAATATGTATATAGCAAGTTTGATGAAAGAGGCAATGGTTTCATTATCTATCTTTACGTAGATGACATGTTGATTTTTGGAACTGACTTGGAACAAGTTCAGTTGGCCAAAAGGTTTCTTTCAAGCAAGTCCTCAATGAAAGATATGGGGCAAACTGATGTCATTCTCAGGACTCAGATTGTAAGAGATGAGGGGAGTATTACTCTAACTTAATCTCATTATATTGAGAAAGTTCTCAATAGATTCAATCATTTGAATTGTGCCCCTGTTTCCATCCCACTAGATTCAAGTATTGAGCTAGTGAAAAATATAGGCAATCCAGTTTCACAACTGGAAATTCTAGATTTATTGGATGCTTAATGTTTGCAATGACATGCACTAGGTTGGATATTGCCTTAGCAGTAGGAAAGTTGAGCAGATTTACAAATAATCCAAGCGAGTTACATTGGTTTGCAATTCGAAGAGTTTTGAAATATGTAAAGAAAACAAATATCATTCGGTCTTAAAAGGATTTTCAGATGCAAGTTGGATTGTGAAAGATCAAAATCATGCATTCACAAGTGGGTGGTTGTTCACCCTTGCTAGAGGTGCAATCTCGCGGGCTTCAAAGAAGCAAACTTTAATGGCTGGTTCAATCACGGAGTTAGAGTTTATTGCGCTGGCCTTGGTTTCAAAAGAAGTTGAATGGATGCGTGAATTATTACAAGAGATAGCATTATGGCCTAAATCGGTAGCTCCAATCTCTATCCATTGTGATAATAAGGCCACATTGGCAAGGGCTTATAGCCAAGTGTACAATGGTAAATCCAGACATATTGGATCGAGACACAATTGTGTCAGAGAATTGATAACAAATGGAGTTATCATGATTTACTATGTGAGATCTAGTCAAAACTTGGCAGATCCCCTTACTAAAGGATTGTCAAGAGACTTGGTCAATAAAACATTATGGGGGATGGGTCTCAAGCCCATGAATTAAAAGTCGCCAATAGGGGAAACTAAACTCGACACCTAACATTATGTTAAGTCTTGAGTTCAATGTAGTCAAAGTTCATTATAAGTGTGACTGTGAGCACTAAATTTTAATAACCATCCCAAGGTTGTTAGTGCTTGGTACCTGCATGTAAAGAGAGGAGGTTGAGATGATCTCTTAATAGTCTTCTAAAGGTGCTTCAATTGCGGAGGTACTAGAATGGAGACTACCTATGTGGCTGTGAAGTGCGGCCGCTTCAAGGAGTTCAAGGGTTTGGCTCCAAAAACATTCACGAGAAGATACAGGACACAAGGCCAATGTTGAACATGTCAAGATATTTATGGCTATTTGCCAGTGTAAGTTATGTGTGTGATATGTTTATGCTACATATCGAATAGAATAATTGGTTCGAAGTTTATCTACCATGTAATTATGATATGATGTAATGAACTTTTCACAAATTAGTGGTTCAAGTCGCAAGATACCATTATTTATGCATATAGTGTTTTAGATTTTGTAGATTAAATGATCCGATTATTTTTAAAATGGCGGAGGATTGTTGGACATTTTAAAAAAAAATATTTAGTCCCACATTGGTTAGAAACTTCAAGTTTAAAGATTATAATATACTCTTGCACTACAGTGTGTGTAAAAAAAATACACAAGTGTTATGCAAAGTGAGCCACATGTATTCGCGTGCGCCGCATGGCACATATGGCGCATTTTAGGCCCTTTTATAGGCGTATTTAGCACTTGGCACGAGGCACGTGTGCGTATGTGTATATGTGTGCGAGCTAACCATGGGTAAGACTTTTTACCATTATTTTTTACCATTTTTGAAATTTCAATATGGGTAGTTATTTGATTGACCAGCTCAAGCATTGAATTGGTAATAAACCCATTCAATGCTTGACTGAGTGGATGCAGTTGAAACTGCTTCACTGCCCCTTTTTCTTCTGTAACTGATTTTGATCAGTGCTCTATAAGAGAAGAGGTTTGGGGAGGAAGAAAGATCATCTCGAAATTAAACAACATTTAGTTTTATTTCTACTTTCACTATTGCGAAGTGAAAGCTGAGTTTGCTTTATCATATCCTTTAGAATTTTTTCTGACACTTGCAGTGTAAAGAGCCAAATTTCCTTTAGGAAAGTGACAGTGTTACACACTTTGAAGTCGTTACAAATTCCTCTAGTTTAACACCCTCTCGGTGGTGGAGGGTGAACCGATAATGGTGAGGAGTAACTGTAGATCGAGTCAACTAATTGTGGTAAGAAATCAAGTTTGTTTCATGGTTATTACATTGAATTGCGTGGCGTTGTTATTGTTGTTAGGTGTTAATTGTTGGTCCGACTAATGGGAGAGAAACTGTGGATATTGTTATGGAGTTGTAAGGTTGTCATTGTTGTTATTTTGTTTTTTTCTTTTTTTATTTGGAAAAGGGAATTAGAGAGACGGTGATGAGGATGAAAGGAAGAAGTAAGAGTTGTTTTTTATATTGTTGGTTATCATTGAGAAATATACATAAAAATACATTGAAATTGAAAAAGTGGAAGAATAACAACTACTGCTATTGTTTGTGAGCTCAGGGAATCCTTGGGCAGTGCTTGATGTACCCTGCCATGAGCAAGGCATAGCCTTGCGCATGGCAAGGAGTTCCCCTGCCCTGCTCAGGATATGTTGAGCTCAGTAGCCAAGGCTTTCATGCTATTTGCAGAGCCGTGCCCAAGGCACTACCTGAGTTGGCTAGATAGAGTGGGCCAAGGCGAGGCCGAACTTTGGCCTGTGACGGTCGAACTCAGGGAAGGAAAATTGAATTTAAATGGAAAAGCAAAAGCTGTAAAAAATGGGAATTTGGAAAAGAAAGAGGGAGACTAAATGAATTTTAAATCCATGTTTTTATGGATCAAGTATCCTGCCTTGGTGAAAAAGACTATGTGCGAGTAAAGCTAGTTGAGACTAGGTATCCCGTATTGGTTGAAAAGACTAGATACTAGTACATTTGTAAGTAGGTAATGTTGATTCTGGACAACATGCAGTAGACTTTCATTAATGTTTTTGGTTCATTCTTAAGTCGGTCAACTTGTTTGTGAACCTTAAATAGTAGTGAAAGGGTTTCACGTTGTTATATAAATTTCTTGTTATTTTGAAATGTAATTACATGTCTCCATGTATTCAGACTAACATTTGCAAGAGTACAGAATAGTTTAGGAGTTTACTTTCCTAACATCCTCAAGTTGTTTTTTACAATGTCAGGTTCTTTGTGAAGACAAGAAAGAATGGATAAGACTCGAAGATCTTAGTGATATGTTTTAAGTTTTAAAGTTTAATTCTTGTTGTAATCATGTTATAAATTATTGTTTTAGGTTCCGAGGTGAGTGTACATCCTGAAACATCGTTTGATAGGTTATGAGAGTCTTCTAAATTGGTTTAAAAGCAAGTTGAGAGGTTTGTAGTCAATTTTGGTTCGTTTTGTAATTGTAAGTTTTAAATAAGGTATCATAGACTTTAAGTTAGTTTAAATTATTTAAATTGATATATATTGTAAACCGCGGGGAATGGTGAGTCTTTCTAGGATTCTCCCCATTCTAATATATATTAGGTGGAGTTTTTGGCAAACAACTTTTAGGGGAGTTGTTGCTGAAATTTTTACAAAATATGGAAGGTAATCCGCATGATTTGCTAATTTTCTCCAATTAAGTAAAACAAGAATTGAGTTTCATTAAGGATATAAATTTTAGTTTTGGAGCACTTAAAGGATTGAAATGAAAAGTAAGTTGAGGTGAAAAAGTTAATTGAGTGCATTAGGTACCTAATTAGGGTAATTACGCTAAGTCAGAACTTAGTGAGACGGGTTCTGACAATTATATACTATCTAGTTGACTTATGTGGGTGTATTAGCCTAAGTAAATAAAAATAAGCCTAAACGACTTGTAAAATAAATCAAATAAAGAAAAGGGCAATTTGATAAATAACACATTAGGGATAGTTTAAATGAGGAGCTTAGAATTTTCCTAGTACTTAAAGAGACTAAGAGGAAATGCGGGGTTTTGATTTGATCAATCAAACCCTAGCCTCATTAAGTTAGTATATAAATGCCAATTAGGGCTTCAAGCCACTTTTTCTTAATTTAACTATGGAGGGGATTTGAGGAGGGAACCTTAGAATACTTGCTTGGTGGATTTGGTGGAGGAGAGGGAACTCTCATCAAGATCTCACAAAGCAAGTTAAATAACTTGTCTCATCTTCTCTAATTTTCTCTATTTTCATTCACACACTTGATTTCGAATGGAATCAAGGTTTTCTTTGTAGTTTCAAGATAGAAAATGAACCCCTATATCTTGATTTATGATTTGGGTCATCTTTATCTCATCTTTTATGATTTATTCAAAAGGATTTGCAAAATTTATGTTTTAATCGTGGAATAGTAGTTCAAATAGATTGTTTGATGGAAATATAATGATCTTGTATTTTCAATCTTATTGTTTTGATCAAGTTTGGATCCTCAGGGGTCGGCGTGAGTCGTTGGGGAATTCAAAATTTGGATTCAGATTTAAATTTCTGAATTCGTGCTCAACGCTGCACCTACGCCTCATTTACAAGCGATAGGGCATTGGCGACGGTGCTGCCTAGAAACTCAGAGAAGTCGATCCACCGATGTCCCAGCCGTGGTGTGTAACGTACTACACTGGAAAATCGCTGAGCTCAAATAGTTATATTTTATTCGAAGTTCGGCGATTTCATCCCAGCACCTTGTGGGTAAACCCACGGCGCTAGGACGGTGCTGGAAGATTTTCCATAATTTAACTACGCATTCTATTTTTTGAAATTACCAAGTTTTGGCAAAGTTTATCACTGGGACAAGGGTCAGGGTAATGATAACTAACTTTAAAAATATACGTCATCGAATCATTGATGCGGCAAAGGCGTGACATGATTTCGAAAAGGGTTTTACATCATTTTCAAAATATTAATGTGACACGAGGAGAGCCGAATAGGAACTTCCCAGCTAGGATTAGATAGGATAGTAGCATTTCAAGGTAAGTGAGGTTTGCTTTATTCTCAATCATGCCTTGATATTAGTAATAATTGAACTCATGTATCAACTTGTGGAATTTATTGGAATCTATCTTTACACTCTTATTGATCTTGCTTGTTATATTGTTTTAATCCTTTTAAAATTAATTTTTATGGAACTGTTATATTGGTATTGATGAATGCATGCTTACGCCTTGGGTTGGAGGGTCGGCGGCCACTAGTACTTTTTTTATGGTGGTTATGAGATCTTGATGTGTATATTTGTTCGAATTTCATAAGTGTAGCCTCGATGTCCTTATTAGCTGTTCGGGGCCTCCTTTTGATGTGATATATATATGTGTGTGTGTGTGTGTGTGTGCGTGTGTGTGTGCGTGTGTGTGTGTGTCCGACTCATGTTTGTTGAATTACCTATTTCCATTTCTTTTGATTCTATGACATTTATGTATCATTGCAAACTTGTTGGATTATCATTGTTAGGTATTGTTTACTTTTTCTTGCATTTTATAGTACCTTTATTTATGTACTTGTTTCTTGCCCAAGATGATAATATGTTTCTTAAAAATCCTTTGTTGCATGTTAGTTATTATTGCATTAGATATTACTTGGATGGTTGAGGGTAAAACAAACTTCTGATTTACTAAGCCCGTTGAATATTTTCTCAACTTACTACTCCCTCCAAGTACCTGAGCTGTTGCTCCAAACCGAGGAAAAGAGAAGGTCGTAGCATAGGAGATCTCTTTCTTGTGCGTTAGTTCAATTTATATTTATCTATTTAGTTTTTTAGATGTTTTTATGTAATAAAAAGAGATTGCGTATGGGTATATGTCTAAATCCATGCAACTATGTTTTAGTTATTTGTTAGACTTCTAAATTTATTCTGCAACTCGTTAGAATTTAAAGGCTTTTATTTCCGCACCTATTAGCTTTAGTTTGATTTTTGTAAAGTGATTTGATTTATTTTCCATACGTTAAAGCTTACTAAATCATCGCTCGACTTGTTGGGTTATCTCGAGGGGTTCAGCGATGGTTTAAGCTAGGTGGTCCAAGCCCACCAGGTTTAAGGTCGTCTCATTGGTGTATTTGATAAGTCAATAATTAGACTGTGTTTTATACTATATTTTAGGGTAATTTTAGATGTCAAAGAATATATTACACTAAATTTTCTCTTTTTTTGTTATTTCAAGTAATAATTGCATTATTTGAAGAAATGAAGTAAAAAGGGAAGAAAGTGAAGGATTTGATCAAATGGAAGTGGTACACAAAGAATCTTCAATGAATTAAGGATCAACTAGAATTCACTACTGGCGAATCCTGAGCTATTTGGGATTTGTACTAGGGATCGACAATCAAATTAGTGGAGCATAAAGACAATTTTTCAAGGATTTTCCCAGCAATTTAAGTAATAAGTAGAATCGTTGAGGAGTCGTAGGATTCGATATCAAGAATTTTAGATAACTACAAGATTTTTGAATTAGTTTAAGATATATACTACCTATAATATTATATATATGACCCTATGGCTACCAAATCAGTTGTCATTTAGTACTTAGATCAATATTTCATTGCTCGTGGAGCCATAGTTTATTGTTTTATTGTTCATTGCTTTCGGAGACGATTCGGAGATTCAAAATATTTATTCAGAGGTATTTATATGTCTTTATTTATTTTATTTTGATATTTATTATGATGATGAGTGAGTAGTTTATTAATCTAAACAAAGTTCAAACATGAACTTGATCCGTTTTGTGATGTAGTCATGATGAGAAGATTTGTGCTTAACGCTTTAAATCAATTGTATTCTTTAATTCACCGATTTAATAGACTTTTATAGGCGGATTTTAATCATGGAGTTTTGCATTGCATGCATAGTCTCGAATGTGTATTATAATATTTGGATTCAATATCTAATTTAAAATAGTAACTAGCATTATTTAAAATGTCTATTACCATTTAGTTGTCCTAGGTGAATTGAGATCTAGGTTTAATGTTAAGGTGGCTTTTCGATGGTATTAGATTTAGTAGTTTAAAGTTTTCACAAAGTGTAATATAGTTTTATTGCCTAGAGTTAATTTCTTTGAAATTTCAAAGGGTTAGCTCAATGAAATTAGAACATGGATTTTCCACCTTATAAGGAGAACTAATTGCTTGATAAGGGTTGTTTACTTGCTTATGATTAGAGTTTAATGATCTAGAATACTTTATTAATAGATTAAAGTTTTCTTATGGCTATATTATTTAAGTAATATGTTTGGATGCAAAACGAATTATCGTTTCATTGTTCTGGATGTTTGTTTAGATATTTATTTATTATTGAATTGAATTTATTTGAATATTAGTGCATTTGAATTGTGATAATTAAATTAGTTTAATTAATTTTTATAGTATTATAGTTTGAATTAATGATTTTTAATTCCCGTTTTGATTAAGTTAATTAAATTAAAGTAAAAAAATAATAATAGAACCATTGAAAGACCTTTTCCTAAAGAAGTTTGATAAATCCCTATGGAGTCGATCCCACTTATCACTACTACAAATAATGAAGATATACAGGAAATTTATTGTACACGCTCGACACGTGTCAAGTGGCTCATGCTACTTACTACTCATGATAGTTGTTCTTACAGAGTTTAATGCTGCTAGTTCGTTGAAAATTTAGGGGAGCACTCGGGATTTTGCTAGTCTAATTATTATGCAGTTGTGTCGTGCATCCCTTCCATTGACATGAAGAGAACGAGGTGGTGGGAGCCACTATAAGCTTATCTATGAAAATAGTACCAAAGCAATCTTTTAAAATAAACGAATGAATCCGATCCCTTGAATTTCAATTCACATTCTGGTCTAGAGTTTTATATTTATCGATTTTCATTTTCTAAGCAATTGATTTTTGTTTTCTTCGCATTTAATTTATTGTGCAATTGAGTTTTTGTTTTCAAGAAACCCCGTTTTTCCCACTAAAAAGAAACATCGCAATCCCTGCAGGTTCAACTTTGTAGTTACCACACTATAAATCTAAAGTAGTCTGTGAATTCGAGACTATTATTGGTACCTTCGACACATACACCAACAATGGTGGACACTCCCTGATATGAGACTTTTAATAGCAACGGTGTTTAATGCTATACTAGTCAACCTTTCACAAAATAGTTGCTTGATATTTCTTCCTCTACATGGTATCCTGCCCCCGTCTTTCAATAGTCTGTTTATTATTGGCATGAAAAATGTGAACCAAGTGCATTGGGTTAGGGTAAGTTTGCAATTCTTCTTTGAAATCCGTCTTATCAATTTTAAATTGTAAGACCCCACGTAATTAGGACGTCTAACTGACTTAGATTACCTTAATCCTTTAATAATCTAGCACCCTTCACCTCCCCATCAATAAACAATTAAGATTAAGATATTGTAATCATCATTTATGAAACTTTATGAACCACATAGGATTCTAAAGTGAATCTTAAACGTCTAAGTTAATTTAAATGAATTAAATTAACCTCAAAATTGTCGTGAAATTTTCTCGACATCACCTCCTCTGTTTTTAACCATATACTGGAAATCTTGGCCTTCAAAAATTGTCAACAAAACGTGCTCAGCTTTGGTGGAAGTCTCGAAAGACTCACAATCTGCCTCATAACAATATAAATTACATTTACGAAATTATACTATCATTATAACCTGATCTGAAGTATTAAAAACCTTAAGTTAACATTACTTTAACTCAAAAATTATATCAATTAGTTTTAAAACTGTTCCTATCATTCCAAAGAAGATCTTAATCATACTCGAAGCCAAAAACCATTTATACAATATAACATAATAAAAACCCATACATATATAGAGAAAAGAACTTAGCAAGTCACATACAGTCGGAAAACTTTCCCTTTCCCTTGTCACTGCTAGAAACTATCATTACCAAATTATAAAAATTCGATAATGTCAGATAAGTAAATGTTGCACTATCTAGTACACCTGTAATAATCAAATGCATAATAACCCAAGAGATTAAATGAAGAATATAATCCCAGGAATTTAAATACAACCTTAAATTCATCCTGTTTTTGTTATCTGATCACAATCAGATAACGTTCTCTGAAAGTGGTAAGTAATCAATAATAAGAACTCATTCTTGGAGAGGATAACCAAATAAGTCTCATTCCTCTAAACTATGAGAGATATGATATGGTTCAACGTGATCTCATGATAACTATGTGATACAAAGTATCAGTGAATCCAGCCCCCCAAGCATAATATAGGGGTCTATAAATACGATATAATATACACTATAAGGAGACTCGAATCGCCCTTATCCTCTTAATCTGTGTATGCATATATAATAAAAATATAATATCAAGAGTCGTTGCAATTTAGAGAAAATTATAGTCATATTATGCAAAGGTTAGTATGGCATTTACTTAACCTTACAAATGCGATATCGCAACTCCCTTGCACTCCTAGTCGGTAAACTAGTCCACTCAGGGCTCCGATTGCAGTCCTACAATTCATTTATAACTTCAATGAGTTTCCATAACAATTTCACAATCGTTTTCCAATTTTTTGCAGTTTAATTAACCTAATCATGTCCTAAAACCCTTCAAGTCCTTCTAAAATAAACTTTCTGATGCCAAGCTTCATTTTTATTCGAAATTATTGTTCGACATAAAAAATTACGTTGTCTAGGCTTAAATATATATATTTTCAATTTATTATATTTTATTGGTGTTTCAACAACTCAAAAACCTCGGAATCCCTCCAAATAAACTCTCCGATGTTCGGATCTCAATTTCGACTCCAAATTGTGGTTCGAAATTGAAAATTACCTTAAACTAGGCTTTAAAATAAATTTTCAAATTTTAGATATTTTCGGGTGTCGTAGCATGCACTAAGATGCAAATCCCTGTATAAATGTTTGATAAAACTTCAAATTCCTTATTTTTCATAAAAATCCATTATTTTAATTAATTTTCAGGGATTTTATTTTATTTTTATCATTTTAAAGTATTTTTCTTCTTTTTTTTAATGAAAGAAAGTGGTTTGACCTTGAACCGGCTCGGTTCGGTCCAAATGAACCGAACTCGGTTTAGGTTTGGTTTGGGGTCATCCCCAACCTTTCCCACCGAATCGAAACAAAGAACACAGTTTCTTTGTTTCCATATCTCTTATTTTTTTCTTAAATTGTTTTAGTTTTTTGGATTTTTCCCTTCCCCAACACCTTCTTCCTTAACTCACCTCCCTCTCCATCGTTAAAACCTAACCACATAACTACAACAAACAACTCAATAACATCGATAGCAATCAACAATAACCCAACAACTACAAACAACATACTCACATTATCCTCGCCTCCATTGTTGATCTCCTCTCCCTTTCGGCCAATTTCCTCTTCTCACTCTTCCTTTCGGTTTCAATCTCTCTCTATGAAACTAAAAGGAGGAAGAGCTATTTCATTTACAAACTATATATTAGATATTCTCGAGATTCGCATCACACGAATCTCGAGACAAATTTATTGATTATAATTTTATAATATAAATTTGATCTTCTTCGAGATTCGTACTATATATCTCAAGGCCAATCTTTATTTTAAAACAAATTAATGAGGTAGAGTATGCCGACTTTTGGTTTGATTTACACACTTTGGATGAATATTTCCTCATCTAACATATTTGTAAAAATATTTAAACATTTAGCATACATAGCTAAGGTGGCAAGCCACATAGGCAAGAGATTGTATGGGGTTGCTAAAAACACACCCCCATTTATTTGTATACACCATTAACCAACAAATGACTAAAATAACCTCATCTCTTTCAACACAACACCTCCCTCGAAGTCACTACCCTCCAATAATCACCATCGTCCGCTGCCGTCTGGAGCTGCGCGCCGCCGCCTGCCACCACCGTTGACCTTTATTTCTCTTTTCTTTTCTTCTCCTCTATTCCTCCTCTCTTCCTCCTTGATCTTCAGCCGCCAACAAGATTCGAGACCTATATATGCTAGGACGTCAAAGAGGGAGGGATGAGGAGAGGGAAAAAAAGAGGCGGTGGAGGCAAGCGATGGAGTGGCGGAACGGCGGCAACAGCAGCGGCGGAGAGGCGGGACCGAACGACGGCGATGACGAGAGCGGTGGTGAAAGGCTGAACGGTGGCGGTCTATGAAGTGTAGTGACTTTGAAAGAGGTGGTGTGTTCTAAGAGATGAGGGTATTTTAGTAATTTATTGATTAGTGGTGTGTACAAAATAAATGGGTATGTGTTTTTAGAAACCACATACAATTTATCTTTCTTATGTGGCTTGCCACCTCAACTTTGTATGTTAAATGTTTAAATATTCTCACAAGTGTGTTAAATGAGAAAATATTTATCCAAAGTGTGCCAATTAAGCCAAAAGTCCCAATGAATGTTGGGAAGCTATATATTAGAATCTCCTCAAGATTCGCATTACATGAATTTCGAGGCAAATCTAATTATTCATTTATTTTATATATTTTGATTTCCTTTGATATACATGTTGCGTATTTCGAGGTCGATCTAGTTGTTATCAACTAGATAATCACCATCTCTTGATCGACTAACTCGCAACAAATTATATTGATCTCATCGAGACGTAACGCATATCTCGAGGTAGATCTTATGGTTTGATCACAACATATAAATCACTTGATTTCCCTCGAGATTGGACAGCATGCATCTCAACATGTATACTCACCAACAACATGATCTTCCATTCTTTTCCTTGACATTCACACGACGCGTATCCTGAGGTAAATTCAATATATACTTATATTTAACTCAAACCATAGGATTTATATATATACAATATATATATATATATACATACGCATCTATGTATTTTCGCAGCTATAAATTCACCACACGCTGCAACGACCATCCTCAGGTATGCATACTATTGTACATCCCACGCGTCACCCTCGGCCCCGTGTGTCACTAGATGCCCACCAATTTATTAATTATTTTATTTAATTTTGCGATTATCTCTCAATTTATTTCCAAATTAAATTTTGAAAAATACCCAAAAAAATTACCAAAAATTGGAGAAAATTCCCTAATGCGTTTCGAAACTCACGGACGCTGCATATACACTACTAATGGAGTATCTTGATTTAGATTAAGACTAAACGAGCAAAAAATGTGTCAGGCTAAGGACGTTAAACGAAGCGCTACTGAGAGGCAGCCCATGTTTTTTTATTTTAATTAGTTATTATTTGGATAGAACAATCCAAACTCTAAGTTTTAAAAATTTTGGGCTAAGTTTGTAGGAAAGGGCCATTTGTCGGGTGAGTTTTCATCGAAATAGAGAAATCTCGACATACTCAGCAAAGAGCGTAAATGAGCAAAGACCACCAACCAAACATACATCCCTCTACAACCCTAGGTTGAGCAATTATAAGTGAGAAAAGATTATTCCTAGTTATTAAGAGTGAAAAGGAAATCATATTGCAGATTTGCACTAAAGAGGAGAGCTAGGGCATCGATTTTGAGAAGTGAGATGAAAGAGCAATAGGGTAAGAATTTATAAGCAAACTGAGAAGGATTTAATTGGTAGAGGCTTCGAGAAGTAATCTACACCAAAAAATAGTTCAACATTGAGGTAAACTTTTGATTTCATTAGTTATGCTTTGAATTTTTTATATTATAGATGAAGTTGGATGAATTGTGGAAATTAGGTTGTTGGGTTGGAATTTGAAGTTGTATGGATTTAGAGCTTCATTATGGCTTATTATGGACTCGTTTATGTCCTTTTGAATATATTGATATGTGAATGATCCTTGTGAATGAGGATTTTGATTATATGTGATTTGGGAACCCGTTGTCCTATTTGAAGTCCAATAAAGCATGTTAGGACAAAATGAGGATTCAAAAAATGGAAAAAAGGTATTTAAGAAGTTGTTTAAGTTGTTAATAGACTTGAACTCCATTTAAAAAGCTTGAAAGTGGATTTTTAATCCTGTGGTAACTTGAAAATGGTTTTCTGTGTTGAAGTTGAGTTATGAATTTAAAATGTTCAATTCTATGTGTAATAAGGTTTGTTGAAGCACATGATAGGTGGGAAACACGCGAATGAGGCTTCGCTATCAATTTTTAAGTTGGTTGGTTGTAAGTAAACCATACAGTGGCCTTTACTATTTATGGAACTTCATCTTTATACATGCATTTGTGGTTAGTTTGCATTACATTTCGCATCATTCTTGGTTTTGCATTCATGTCATTCCAAACGATGGCTTGTTAGTGCTACGGCTCACTGGTGGGACTCATAGCTAGGTTTCCTGACCAGTTAGATTGAAACACGGAAGACCCAAGGCACATAAGTTTTCTTGGGGAGCATGCATTATACTTTTATTACTGTTTTGGGTTCATTCTTGGGCCAGCCAATTTGGTTATGAAACTTGAATAGTAATAAAAGAATTTCACATTGTTATTTACATTTGTTGTTCCTTGGAAATGCAATTACATGTCTCCATGTATTCAGACTAACATTTGCAGGAGTACAAAGCATTGTAGAAGTTTACTTACCTGACATCTTCGAGTTGTTTTTGATGATGTCAGGTTCTATGTAAAGACAAGGAAAAATGGGCAAGACTAGAAGATTATGGTGATTCTTTCAATGTTAATAAAGTTTAATTCTTTTTGTATATTATTCTAATATATTATTTTGGGTTTCGAGGTGAGCATAGGTCGTGAAATCCTCACGAATTGGTTACGAGAGTCTCCTAAATGAGTTTAAAGTAAATTATAATATTTATATTCCAGTTTGGGTTTATTTGAAACTGTAAAGTTGTAACTAGGGGATAGAGACTCTAAGTAAGTTTAAATATTTTAAATTGATGTATATTTTGAGTTTATGGATTAAGTGACTAATTAGGGTGATTAGGATAAGTCAAGGCTTAGTAAGAAGGGCCTTGACAAACTTGGTATCAAAGCTATGGTAAAGCTCAATTAAGGAAAGGTAAGAAATGATAATGATGTTAAGATTAGCGTTGAATCGATTAAGAAGTTTGGGTTAAGGATCTTAGATTATATTAAGTTACATGAACTGAAGTGATGGTCTTGAGGAAAAAGGTTCAGTAATGAGGTGGTGATTAGTTGGGAAGTGACTAAGAGTTGGGATTATTTTTTTATTGTGATATGTTTGATATGTATTTATTATATTATCACTATATACGCGATAAGAAGTTTATTCTCATTTTCTATTTCATACTAAACTTGTGATATGTAACGAGCGAGATTAAGAATAGATAATTAAAAGGATGATAGACTTGTGAAACAAAACTAAGCATGATGAGAAGTGAAATAAACTCGAGAAGTCTAAATTCACAAGGCTTTTGTAAGTAGTTTGCTACTAATATAACTGAGGGAATAGTCAGTTATAAAATCAATAGGAAATTGGTTGAGCAAGAAGTGTAGATGATTCAGGAACGTAAGTACTTAACATGGATTTCATGGAAATCGAAAGTATCGAACTATTACAATTATAAAACGTTCAGGAAAGTGCCAAAATAGACTTAAATTAAGCCTCAAACGATTGCGAACATTTAAAAAATGTAAAATGAAATCAAGACTTTTGGGAAGCACAAGATATGGATGTCTTTAGTTTTAAAATAAGGTTAGTACTAGTGGAACTAATAACTAGGAAAACTTATTTTATATAGTGTTGGTTTAATTCATAACCAATTAAGGATTGATTCCAAAAGCAGTCTCAACAAGGAAAAAAGAAACACGTGGTTCCTAAAGTAAAAATTGATTAGACAAATTGAATCTTGATTTGAAAATTACAATGAGCTTGATATATGATCAATCAAGTTTTCTAAGTTGGTTTCTATGAAAATAAAATATTTTAATGTAAAGTACTATCTCATTTCCGAAATAAAAGATCAAATGAAATGTGGAATAGAACCATGGTTTAAAACAATCAAACGGCCTCTAAAAAGAAATACTGAAAATTTTGATTGTTTATTACTCAAGTTACTTATTCATAAGCGACGTTGAGTATAATGGTTTTATGAGTTGAATAAAGAAATGTTAAAACAAATGAAAATACACGAGTTAGTTTTAATCTTTGTTAACACCAAATTAGGTGTTGTTATGAAACAAAGATAGTGGAATTTCTAATTTGAAAATGAAAGGTGTAGTGATAAGATCAACGTGTTAGAAGTTAAGGTCTTGGGGGAGTGGTCTAATAATAACTTGAATTAGCTGTTAAACGTTAAAACATAAGTAGTTGTGTTTTGAGATTCAAAGTACCCAATATTTACTTCTAATGAAATTAAGTTATGACGCCCATCACTACAACTTAAAATATAATTAAAGAAGAGATAAATGTACTGATTGAGAATTAGTAAGTGAATTTTATAGGAAGTTGGTTTGAACTCTTATACCATGAGAATTTCTATTGATAGAACTTCAAGGATTAAAATACCATCCTTTAAAAGTTTGATTAGTTGTTGAGTTAATCAGAGTTTGGAAATTCAAATTCTTCTACCTCTAAGTTAGACAGTAATGTAAAGATGAAATCATCAAAAGTGAATTGATAAAAAATAAGATATTTTTATATCTTACATAGTCTATCAAAAAGTACCGAATTTCTTTTTGAGAAAAATAAAAGTTGAGAAATTTGAGACAAATGGAAACAATTAAGGTAATAACAAACAGTAGAACTATTTGGTTCGCAAAATTTCTCCGTTTCGAACAAAAATTAGTTAAGAAAGACTTAATTGATTGAATGATCATTAAAAGTTGCATAGGCTATAGCTAAATTTTCGAAAAGATAAGTGATATATATATAAGAATTTGTCTTTGGAAGCAAGATAAAGCAGCTGTAAGTGGTGTAGGTGTTGAACAAAGTTGTGGTAATTTTGTAAAGGAACAAAAATGAGATCAATGTGAGAATAGTTAAGATTGACAAAACTGAACAAAATATACTCTATGTATAAAAAATGAGGCATTGAAATGACTTGTGACTGCTGAAAGTGACATGAACGGACTCCTTTGGTCAATTAAGGAACTAGAGTAGTGTGCATGACCAAAAGTCTAAGTAACTTCGTATCATAATCAAGTCATTTACAACGTAGAAGACTAGTGAATTGCGACACTAGTCTTTGAATAACCGAATGAATTGGTGATAGTCAGAATAAAATAGTCTATGAAGTTTTATTGGATTCAATTGGAAGCTTAAGTATATGCATATAAATGATAAATAAATTCTCACATATACTTGAAAGTGAAAATTTAGGTGAACGAGTCTTGATAAGGCTTAGGATATCAAACTATAAATTTGAGGGAATTTAACATATATTTACAAGGATCTTAGAAGGATTCAAGTTCCAAAAGTTGAAAGCGTTGAACCAAAGTAATATATCGTTGTTATTAGTGAATACATTGTATATTGGTTCAAATGTTGTACTACCCCATGTGATTAGTCAGTGGTGAAATTTGATGCACCGATTATTTTAAATTGGAGTTTATGTAAGATACCTGAATGACGGTGAAGATACAAGTGAAATGAAAAGAGACACGCAACTTATAGCTCAGTTAGTTAGTATTAATCTCTTTGGTTGGAAATATTGAATATAGTACAGTGTATCTGGCTTAACAAGTTTGAAGAATCGAATATTCTTCCACTGTGATTTAAGAAAAGTCGAAATTATAAAATCGAGTAGAGCCAAAAGCATGTATTGAGTAGTAGTGAAAAGTGATATCATATTTATAACTTGTATGAGATACAAGTTAAAAGTTATATTATGAGAGTATACTCATGAAATATGTCGATATCTCCTCTTAAATGCATATATCTACTCAAGTAAAAGATAAGTGTATCTATTCAAGTAATGAAAGAAGTCTGATGAATAGTAAGTGAATGAAACAAGAGATGATATAAAGTCTCAAAAAAATTGGAGAAATGTAAAAACCAAGAATAGTGAAAAAGATCATCTAAAAGAAATTGGCAGTTAAATGAATGTAATGAGGTTCATTGTGAACTCATGGATAGATAGTGGTTTAATGAAGTTAGAAAAGGTGTTAATTATCTAACGAGTCAAAGGAAAAGTTAAGTGAATTTATTGAAAAGTTAAAATTGATAATTGCTTTCTAGTCCACGACATTAATAATATTTTGAGTAGACATGCAGAGAATGAGTGAGCGTTGCACGATGTTTCAAGTTTCCTTTTCTGATTAGATTGAAATTCGAGATCTTTTGTCGTGGGATGAAAAATGTAATTAGAGATCTATAGTCATGAGATGACTTGTGTAATTCAAGGTTGCTTTTGAGAAAAGATGGAATGCTAATGGATCTGATAGACTGATGATAGTCTAAGAATTGGTCGATCAACAATTCGGATAAAAAATATAGTTATGAGAAAATAAACTGAGAAATGTACCAGAGTTTGGTGGATATAGAAAGAATTATCAATAGTATATGGAGTTGTTATCAATTAAAAATGAAAATAATGTTATGAAAAATAAGATATGTTAAATCTTACTATTTATTAATGCTTGAATGAGATTCAAGGCATAAAATGTGAAGTAAAGTGAGGTTATTGGATATTCCACAAAATTCACTCTTTAACTCGTCAGAAATCCACAAAATGCAAGAATTTGCAAAGCAACAGAGAAAACTTTTCATTAAACCAAGAATTTGGAAATAAAAAGTGGCAATGTTTATAATCTCTACCACTAAGTTGTTAAATACAATGAAATTGATTGGGTCCACCTAACGGTTTTACCTTGAAAATGGTTTTTACAAGTTTGGATTACAAGAGTTTATATGAAGAATCATATTTTTATATCTCTTTTGGTTCAGTAACCTATAAGTTTAAATCTCGAGGACAAATTTTTTAAGAATTTCATAAACTTGATCAGACAACTAATTAAGTATTTTCATATTTTATTTGGAATTAAAGTATTTGAGGTGGGACCAACGCATTATGAACTAGAGATCATAAGGTTTTTTTTTGTTGTGTGTTTAGTGTGTATATTATATGGTATTTTATCGCGAAGTCAGGGTGTGTTGAGATGTATCCTCAATTTGTTATACTCGAGGTTGCAAGTGAGTGTTTGAAGGGCATGAGTAAAAATTAATTATTACTTGCTTGAAAACTAATTAACCAAGTGTTAATCTTCACGTGATGATTTTGCCTCAATTTGCATGCAAATCGGGATAAGTGGTATTATAAAATTAAAGAGATAAACATGAGAAAATAAATAATGGAAAATGACCTATAGGGGCAGCAGTAGTGTTAAAAAGGAGTTTAATAAGTGAGTGCAAATGGGTAATTGCCCACTCAAACCTTTTCCAACTCTATGTAAAATCGAAATGGGGTTTTGAACCAAAAAACCATTTCGATCAAACCTCCAATCATAATCTCTTCTATCTGGATTTCCTTCTCGATGCTCCATCTTCCCTCTCAGTGCTCTCTCCCCCTTCGATATCCTCTCCTCGACACTCAGTCTCCCTCTCTTGGAAAATGATTTCTTCTCACTCTCAGGCGTTCTCCCTCACAACCGAGCCCACTCTCACTTGCCCTCTCATCGACCATCGTCACCCTAAATCTCGAATTCAATCTGTCTTGGTAATAGCTCTCTTTCTCTTTCACGGACACTGTGGAAATGATAAAAACAGTGGAATTGATCATACATGGGAAGGGATGGTGATGATAACGACAAGGTAAAAGGGACTACTGTTATTGTTTTGTTGTTAGGATCACTTGGTAATAGAAAATCGAATTGATTAGGAGGGGGGATGACATGGTTGTTGTTGTGTAGATGCTATTGTTGTTGATGTCGAAGGTGGGCAGTGAATTCAATCCACTGTTAAGGTGAGTGTTCCCACATTTATCTTTGACTTCCCTTTCAATCTTATGTTTTCTTGATGGAAAATGCTATAGGTCTATGAAATTGGGATTTTTGAATTTGTTTTGATGATCAAAAGCTTTGACTAAGCCTTAGTTTAAGTAAAGAAATCTTGTGAGATTGTTGTCATGAGTTGTTGTTTTATGTTTTTGATGAAAAGTATTAAACTAAACTGTTGTTAAGGAGAGTATTAGGAGGTGATGAGTGGATAATGGAACATGGCTATTTTTATTGTTTTATTATTCTTGTTCAAATTTGGAACTGAGGCTATGTTGTTGTTAATTATTCTTGTTCAATGTGTTGACGAAGGAAAATGAATAGTTGATGATGATAAAAGAGAGGGACATGGTTGTTGTCGTTGTTGTTGTTGTATGATTGATTGACTTAGAAAATTAGAAAGTCTTGATATTGTAGGATTTGATTTGTTGGTTGAAATTTATGATTTGGGTTTAAAGTCCTAAAATGGAATCTATAGATAAGTTATAAATTGTTTTCAAGATAAATGAGAGGTTACAATCCTATTTAAAGTCCAATAAAGTGTGTTATGGTATAATGAGGATTCAAAAACATGGAAAAAAGTGTTTAAGGAGTAGTTTAAGTTGTTAATAGACTTGAACTCCATTTAAAGAGTTTGATAGTTGATTTTTAATCATGTGGTAACTTGAAAATGGTTTTGAAGTGTTGAAGTGGAGTTATGACTCTAAGACGTTCAATTCTATGTGTAATAGGATTTGAAGTACATGATAGCTGGGAAACACGTGAATGAGGCTTCGCTATCAATTTTCAAGTTGGTCGGTTGTAAGTAAACCCTACAGTTATTTTTACTATTTATGGAACTTTATCTTTGTACCTATATTTGCGATTAATCTGCATTGCATTTCGCATCATTCTTTGTCGTGTATTCATGTCATTACGGACAATGGCTTGTTAGTGCTACGACTCACGGGTGGGACTCGGAGCTAGGTTTCCTGACCAGTTCGAATGGAACACGGAAGACCTAAGGCATTCAAGTTTAATGGGGAGCATGCATTGGACTTTTATAACTGTTTTTGGTTCATTCTTTGGCCGGCCAACCTGTTTATGAAACTTGAATAGTAATAAAATGGTTTCACGTTGTTATTTAAATTTGTTTTTATTTGGAAATGCAATTACATGTCTTCATGTATTTAGACTAACATTTGCAAGAGTATAGAGTATTATAAGAGTTTACTTACCTGAAATCTTTGAGTTGTTTTTTATGATGTTAGATTCTATGTAATAACAAGGAAAAATGGGCAAGACTCAAAGATTATGGTGATTGTTTCAGTTTTTATAAAGTTTAATTCTTGTTGTATATTATTCTAATGTATTATTTTGGGTTCCAAGGTCAGCGTAGGTCATGAAATACTCTCGAATTGGTTATGAGAGTCTCCTAAATTGGTTTGAAGTAAATTACGAGATTAATATTTTAGTTTAGGTTTATTTGAAATTGTAAAGCTGTAACTAAGGGATCGGAGACTCTAAGTAAGTTTAAATGTTTTAAATCGATATATATATTGTGAGTGTATGGATTAAGTACCTAATTAGGGTTATTAGGGACAAGTCAGGGCTTAGTGAGATGGGCCCTAACAACCATGGGGAAATACATGTGTAACTATAAAAGGTCATGTTCATCTCGAACGAAGTTTTTCGGGAAATAATTTAAGAAGTGAACAAAAGAGTTAAAACTTTTTGTCATACTCCAAAATTCTTAATATTCAATTTATTGTCATGAAGTGCCTTAGTTTTGTTTTTTTATAAATAAAAGCACTATCATATTCGTCATTTCTCAATTCTTCTAACTCTGGGATACTGAGTTTATGTTGTTTACATGCATTATCATAATTCATATTACATGTCTTTATTTCCCAATGTGTCTTATGTTCTAATTCAACTGGTAAATGGCATACTCCTCCAAAATCTACTCTATAAGGTGTCATACCTATGAGTTTTTTAAATGCAAACCTATATGCCCACAATGCGTCTTTGAAACAAAGACTATAATCTTTACATGTTGGGCATACTGTCTTTTCTAATATTGATTTAATTTCTCTATTTGAGATTTCACCTTGCCTACTAGTTTGTGGGTGATATACAGTAGATGTTCTATGGGTACCATGGTATTTGTAAAGTGGAGTAGCTATGATTCTATTGCAAAAGTGTGAATTTCTATTGCTAATCAATGTTGTAGGTGCTCCAAAAATAGTAAATATCCTTGATTTTAAGAAATTAACTACTATTTTAGAATTATTAGATTTGGTAGCTATAGCTTCTACCCATTTAGACATATAGTCTACGACTGATCAAATGTAAATATTTTCGTTAGATGGTAGGAAAAATCCCATAAAATCTATCTGCCAAACATCAAATACTTCACAAAATAGAATAGGACATAAGGGCATTTGGTTCCTATGTCCTAAGTTTCTAGTTCTTTGACAATTCGGACAAGTTTTGATGCAAACATAACAATCGTGAAATAAAGTAGGCCAAAAGTATCCTGTGTTTAATATTTTACAGGCTGTACGTCATGGACCAAAATGTCATCCACAAGCATAAGTGTGGCAATGAGTCATAATGGACTGTATTTTCGTTTATGGGATATATCTTCGAATGGCTTGGTCAGCACATAATTTTCATAAATAAGGATCATTCCATAGATAACGCTTAGAATCGTGTTTTATCTTATTATTTTTTGTTCTAGTTAAATAAGGTGATTGTCATTTAGTAGTGAGGTATTTGACTATATCGGTATACCATGAGCTAGTAATAGCCATCTTATATAGATGTTCATATGGAAAATAATCTTTTAATGGTATTAAGGGTTCACCATTTTCTAATCTATTCATTTACTGTTAGACATTGCTTGTAATATATGTTTCAAGTTACAACAAATGGATGTCAAAAGTGCTTTCCTAAATGGGTATGTGCAAGAAAAAATTTATGTTGTACAACCTATAGGATTTGAGATTCATGATAAACCTAATGATGTCTATCATTTGAAAAAGGCACTTTATGGTCTAAAGTAAGCACCACAAGCTTGATATGAAAGGTTGACTACTTATTTGCTGCAGAAGGGGTAAAATAGAGGGTCTACTAATAAGACTATATTTCTTCAAAGATAAAATAACAAGTTTGTGGTTGCACAAATTTATGTTGATACTGTTTTTTAGGCTACATCTGAAAAGCTAGCTTTCGAATTTGTTGATTTAATGAAGAAAGAAATTGAGATAAGCATGGTTGAAATTTACATACTTCTTGGGTTTGCATATTACACAGTCTCAAGACAATATATATATATCTCAAAATAAATATGCTAAATCTTTTGTTAAGCATTTCGGATTGGACACCACCAAGTCTATTTGAACACCTATGAGCTCAAGTGAGATGATTTTAAAGGATAACAAAGGTGTTGATGTCAATCCTACATTATATAGAGGCATGATTGGTAGCTTATTATATCTTACTGCAAGTAGATTAGATATTGCTTTCAATGTTGGTATTTGTTCTCCCTATTAGGCATGTGCAAAAGAGTTTCATTTGGTTGTTTTAAAAAGGATTTTGAGCTATGTGCACGGAACAACTAACTTTAATATTCTATTTACTCGGGCCAGTACCGATGACTTAATCGGGTATAATGATGTTGATTGGGTTTGAGATCGCAATGATTAAAAGAGTCTACATGTGGATGTTACTACATGGGTTCTTATCTTGTGGCTTGGAATAGCAAGAAACAAAACCGCATCTCGCTATCTACTGCTGAAGCCAAATATATTGCTGATGCTAGCAGTTGTTGTATCCAGTTAGTATGGATGCAGCAAATGCTCAAAGATTATAGTATTGCGTTATCTCTGTTGACCATCTCTTGTGACAACAAAACTGTCATTAATATCTTGAAGAATCTAGTTCAACACTCTAGGATGAAACACATTGATATTCAACATCATTATATCAGGGATCTAGTAGAAAGAGGTTTGATTAGTATTTGGTATGCTCCAACATAACATCAACTAGCTGATATCTGTATAAAGGCTCTTGACACAAAGACTTTTGAGAGACCACGCCATAATATTGGCATTTGCTCTCACTAGTATGGGTTCTTACTGTAACCTGGTAGTTATGAGCATACACAGAGATATTTATTTTTTTTAACATTTTATTGTGAGCTACTTACGTGTTTGACCAAGATGTTGCCACTCAGATTTCACTACAACACATGTCATTCCTAATAAGTCGGTTGTAAAAAACTAGCCATTACACCTATTGGGGGGAGTAAATATTATTCCGTTAGACATAATGGATTAAATTTGGAAGGATTTAAGGGTGTGTTGATTATAAATTTGGTTTATCCTTGCTGACTTTTTTGCGATTATCTTGTTCTTACAAATCCGTTTTCCCAATTCAATCTCTTTTATCTAGCTGTGACTTTGTTTCCCTTTCTGCCATTATCATTTCTTTCTTGCTTTAAACCATTGCAAGAATCTCTCAATCATTTTCTTTGACCTCTCACGGTGACTTTACGACCATGATTGATCTTTCGACGATGGAGATGAAGGGCATATACTATTATCCTCTTTCAAATAAAATCTACATCGGTACGCCATCAGATCCTCGTATCACTGCATGGAGCACAAGGGTTAAAACATTGACTCCATTATCAAGGAGTTTTATCGTAACCTTCTTAACAACATTGGGGACACTGCTGCCTGCTATTGGGAATATAATCCATGCATCTAATAATTTTAATATTTCTTTCTTTACTACTTTCACCATTGGTGGATTCAATTTACATTGGACTTTTCTAGAGGGTTTCATGTCTACTTCAAGATTAATTATATGCATGCATATGGCTAGACTTATTCTTTTAATATTAGCTATTTTCCATCCTATTGCTTACTTCAGTTCTTTGAAAACATTTACTATTTTCTCCCCTTCTAAATTTGATAATTTATTAGAGATTATAACTGGTAATGAGTTATTACTTTGAAAGTACGCATATTTTAAATGATATGGTAGAACTTTCGAGTCAAAGTCAGGAGCTTTTAGTATAGAAGGTAAAAGTTTTGAATGATTTATTAGTAAATCCATTTAGTAAGAGGATTCATGGAGTGCACTATAAAATTCTAAGGCGTTGATTATCTCTCCCATCTCTTCATCTATATCCTCATTGTCATTTAAATCCTCTATTACTTTTTCAAGTTTATACGACTTATCATTTCTAAAAGTTTTATCTATTTTAAAATCAAACATATCTATGGTGCATACCGATGAAACATCTAAAGGATATTTCATAGCATCGTGGATGTTGAAATTTATTGTTTCTTTATCTACTTCTATTTTTAGAGTTCCATCAGAAACATCTATTTTGGTTTTTTCCATTTTTAAGAATAGACGTCCTAGGATAAGAGACGTTTTGCTAGAGAAGTGGTCTTCTTTCATGTATATGACATAAAAGTCGGCCGAGAAACGTAAGTCATTAACTCTAACCAATACATCTTCTAATACTCCTACAGGTTGGACGATAAATATGTCTGCTAATGGCACAACAATACTAGTTTCTTCTAGGGGTACGTTTGTCATTTACAAATATATTGACAAAGACATAATGTTGATTGTGGTGCCTAGATCACATGATGCTTTTGATATCCCTGTATTTTCTTAGATTTATTGTATTGTTAAGACGAAATTATATATCTGAACCTCATTGAAATATATTGTCCTATTAATTATAAAAATCTTATACATTAATAAAATATGATAATTCGTAACTCAATCAACATAACAATATAAAAAAATTAAATTAATTTTTCAATTTGTGAAAAAAGTTTTCTAAAAATTGAGAAAGTAGTTAAGGCCCTATTTGATGGCAAGGAAAATGTTTCGAGGAAAAAATACATTTTCTTAATAAAGTATTCTCGAGAAAATGTTCATAAGAACATTTTCTATGTGTTTGATTGCACATATATGAATTTTTTCCCTCAAAACTCACCAACAACAAGTTTTAAAATAAATATAAAAAGTTACCATATATATTAAGTATACTAATTTTCATATTTAAAATATAATTTGAATCTGTCTTAATATGAAAACTCATATTTTCTCAATAGAAAATTCAATTTGCCCAACATAATAGGTGAGGAAAAAAATGGGTCTTAATATGAAAAATTGGCAACTGTAAGAAAATATCTCGCAAGAAAATTCTGGCTATCAAACATATGAAAATGTTAGTTTTCCATAAAATTTGTCATTTTTCTTGGAACACTTTCATTTTCCATCCAATCAAATAGGGCGTAAGTGGCAAAATGACAAATGAGTGAAAATCAAAATGGATATTTTTACGAAATTGATGGGGCATGGATATTCCCAACCCCTTAAGGATCCGTGCGAGACGGGGTGTGGGGCGACAAAGTCCTCCCCGTAGGGAATTCACGAGGATAAGTCTCCCGCCTCATGCCCCGAAGGGATGGGGACGGGAACTTCAGTCTCGCCCCATCATGCCCCTTTGTAACCTTAGCTGCAACCATTTTAAGTAAGAAATATATGTTGTTCCTTGACAAAAAAAAAAGAAAAAGAAATATATGCTGTTGATTTTTAATTTTTATATTTTTTTGGTATGCAGTGCTACATGTGTATGCTTTTTAAGTAACACATTTGCTTATCTTATTTAATTTTATTACAAGTGATTCCAACGTAATTCTAACCAGCGACATTCAACAACTTTGTCTTTTAACAAATGATATCTCATCCATTTCACCATAGATGCTTTGACAACACCTTTGCTAAGTGGAAAAAGTATATTAACAATAAAATCTTAAGCCAAAGCATTTTTTTGGTTAGATAAATGAGGCATCACTTGCTAAAAGTAAAAGGTAATGTTTGAAGATGTCGTGAGTTCAGCTAAACTAAAAAAAATAAAAAAAAATCTCAAAGGACTGGAGAAAAAATATATATAGCAATTTTGAGACCGTTATTTAGAGAAAGAAATTATATATACTATTTGATGCATCTAGTATCCTATGTTATTTGATGCATCTAGTATCCTATGTTTTTGTATGATTCTAGGCAAACCACAATAGTCAAATGGACAGAGCTAGAATGACACCCAAAAAGCACATCTGAACGCACACCTCTATCACATCCGCAGCACATCTGAACGCACACCTCTATCACATCCGCCTTTCATGTTCACCTCAAGATGCGAGCTTACGCATCCCGAGGTTCAAAACACGATTGGATAGTGGGGTATGTTTTTGGGGGTGTTTGTGTAGCATTTTCATTGTCGAATATCACATGGAGACACTACAACAAAGTGGATCTATAGTAAAACTTTTTGCCAACGCTAATAAAAAGCGTCTCCAAATTTTAATTTTAGAGACACATGATGTACAAGTCTTATCAAATTTAAGATTTTAAGACGCATAACATACAAGTGTCTCCAAATTAAGGACACTTGATATTAAAATGCCATCAAATTTAAAATAAATTTGGAGACAATACATTAATTTATAAGTGTTGTTAAATCTCAAATCTAAGGACGCATAGTCTATAAGTATCGTTAAAGTTAAAATTGAGGACGCAAACAACAAATGTTGCTAATTTCAATATTTAGGGACACATAATTTATAAGTGTCTCCTATATTAGAGACACTTGGTAAACTAGTGATACCAAATTTAAAATTTGGGGACCTTAATTTATGTGTTGTCAAAATTCAAATTTAAGGACACATAATTTAAAAGTTTTGTTAAATTTTAAATCTAAAGACACATAATTTATAGGTGTTGTTGAATTTTAAATCTAAAGGCGCATAATGTACAATTGTTAAAGACACATATTTTACAACTATTGTTAAATCTCAAATCTAAATATACATAATTTATAAGTGTTGTTAAATTTCAAATCTAAGGACACGTAATTTATAAGTGTTGTTAGATTTCAAATCTAAAGACATATAATTCACAAGTGTAGTTAAATTTCAAATCTAAGAACACATAATTTACAAGTGTTGTTAGATTTTAAATCTAAATACGCATAATTTACAAATGTTGTTAAATTTAAAATCTCAAAACACATAATTTTTAAGTGTAATTAAGTTTCAAATATAAGGACACAATTTACAAGTATTGTTAAATTTCAAATCTAAGGACACGTAATTCAAAAGTAGCACAAAAAATATAGAACAGTAAAAACCATGAGGGAAAATAAAATTTGGTTACTAAATAAATTTTTTTTGTGGTGAATTCATAGTAGCAATAAATTATTTATTTATATTTATTTTACTTAAACTAAATATTTAAAAAAAAATAATATTTATTTTACTTAAAATTCAGGAAGCTTTTGCTCTAAAAGCGTCCTGAATTGATGACACTTTTCTTGTAAAACGTCCTGATTGGGGATGCTTACAATACACAAGCGTCCCCAATGTCATTTCTACTTATATTTGAGAATGAGCAGTATTTAGAACTTATGACGGTTAAAACAGAAGTGCATTCTGTATTTAAGGAACCTTACGGGTATGGGTATTTATTTTAATTAACCCTCAATGATTTGTATTAATTTTTTCCTGGAGCATTATTCAAAGCAAGATTTGAACTCTATCTAGTGTATGCATGTGAAGCCACCACAAAGATGGTTACTCGATTTCCTCAAGTGAGTTGCTTTCACATAACAACATGTTTAATTATGCAGAATGCTAGAGAACATTTGAGGACACAGCAAACAGAGTTTTCTTGCTATCACAAGTAGATGAAGCTTCATGAGTAGCTTCTCTTGGGATGGATATTACAACAGTACTTTTTATTAAATATTGTGTATTGGCTGTTGAATTCTCCGTTACAGTTGATGATCTCTTCAGCTAATTAAGTTGACACTAAACTTTTTAGTCTTTCCATTCACAGTAGTTCGTAAATTCCAAATAGGTTAGGAACTAATTTTCAAATAAAATCAAACATGGGTCCTCTTGCCTACTCATTCAACTACACCTGAACTTTAAATAAGGGTGATGCTATGTGCACCCCAGTTATTACTCAGGGCACCCCATTTAATTCCAACACGACATGAAATAACTAATATGTCCTCCTACATAATTGAAGAAGAAAAATAGTTTGGGTACCCCACCACATTTTTCATTGTAGAATAACAACTCTAACCGTTTCGTTAGCTTCAACGACGATCGTACGTTACGTTCTTCGGTCAAAGAGTGTGTACAAGGTTTGTATGTACTTATTTGTTGTTGTTTTTCAATGATTTTAGGCATGGGTATGTAGTGTGTGTTAGTGAGATGAAAATGGTTTTTGATTAATGCATTTATGACTCTTGATATGTAGGTTTTGGTTCGATTCGTGTATGTTTAGTGTATAATGGATGCCCAAGACGTAACTATAGATGATGTGAGACATTTGGAGGTGAGTTTTGTACATCCAAATGTGTTAGGGTTTCAAATCACGGATAAATAGAGACAGCACGATTTTTTCGGTTACACAATATCGAGACTTTTCAATAAGTCTCAAAGAGTGGCAATCGAGCCTGAAGATGTAGTCTCAGGTAGTATAAACCGATACATGGTGATAAGTTTCGGTTGACATTGGTCCAAGACCTTTGGTTAAGTCTCGTTTACCACATCCCGAAACATTGTATTATGTATCGGACCTGCATTACTGAGACTTACAAATTTCAAGTATTTTTTCGTTGTGATTCTGAATTCTTACAAATTTTGCCATGTCTTTTACAGGAATTAACTTTGATAAGTGTACCATTCTCAGGTGCGCCATCAAGAAGTGTGTCACTTGCAAGTGGCTTTGAAGACTTCTCTAATCTTTTTACATGGGAAGTACCTTTTAAAACAAGAACGGAGGCTATCGCTTGGGTTCAAGCTATAGGTCATGCTAGGAAGTTTGTATTAGTTACGAAGACATTCGATGCCGGAGGAAATGGTCGTAGGGGAAGAGTAGCAATTGCATGTGAGAGATCTGGGATATATGCTTCCCAAAGAGTTGTGGTTGCTAAAGCAAAATTACTCGGTAAAATATCACAAAATGTGACAAACAGAGAGGAGGAGGAGAACAACACAAGGCCCAGCACCGGTACCAAAAAATGTCAGTGTCAATTTGTTATCGAGATCAAGGAATTTTTGAACTCAAAGTGGTATGTGAGAGTTGTAAGTGGCCAACACAACCATGACACTGTGAAATACTTGGAAGGTCACTTATTCGCAAGAAGACTGAATGAGGATGAGGCTGTTATTTTAGATTAGATAAGTAAATGCAATGTTAAGCCTCATCATATCTTGAATACTTTGAAGCAAAGGGATGCGAACAATGCTTCAACATTGCGAACAATATGCAATGCACGACAAAGGAATCAGATTAAAGATGTCGGTTGGAGATGTTAAATGCAACAACTCTTACACTTATTGGAGAACCATATGTATTTATAGTGGCATAGGAGGGACACTGAAACGAATGTTGTGACGGATTTATTTTGGTCACATCCGGACTCCAACAACTTGTTGAGGTGTTTCCCGTTCGTTATTCTCATGAATTGCACATATAAAATGAATAGGTACCGAATGCCGTTGTTGGAGATTGTTGGGGTTACTTCCACATATATTTTATTCTCGATTGGGTTTTGTTTAATATCATCGGAGACTAGGACCAACTATACTTGGGCATTGAAGATTTTGAGAGTTTTATTGGACGGGTGGTCTACACCTAAGAATTTTGTCACCAATAGAGAATTAGGCCTTATCAATGCAATTGAAGATATTTTTTCCCAATCTTCTCACCTTCTTTGCACGTGGCACATCAAGAATATGGTGTTGAGTAACACTAAAAAGATGTTTGGAGAAAACGAAGGCTTCAAACTCTTTAGTAGTAGGTGGACTACTTTGATGTATGCTAAGACACAAGCATCATTCGAGCTTAGGTGGAGTACCATGCGTGATGAGTACCAAAATGTTAAAGGATTGATCATTTATTTGGAGGATACTTGGTTGCGGGATTACAATGAAAAATTTATATGTGCATGGACTGATTCAGTGTTTCATCTTGAAGAAACCATGACTCAGAGAGTTGAATCCGCGTTTTCCACTCTCAAACAATATGTTGGCACTTGTACTGCGAACTTTGAGTCTTTTTGGAGTGTCATTCATGGAATGCTTGACATACAGGATAATAAGATCAAAGCCTAATTTGAGGTTATTCTGAATGTTGTCCAGCGTAGATAAATGGATGGCTTATATCGCCATTTGCGGGGTTATGTCTCTCAGAAAGCGTTGAGGTTGATTCGTGATGAGGTTGCACGTGTCAAGGATGTAGGGAAAGACCCAATCTTATGTGTTGTGTGCTACATACCAATCGTGGTTTTCCTTGTGCGCATGAGCTTAACGGGCATATTTTGGTCGAATCACCTATACCACTTAAGGAAATTCATGTTTTTTTGGAAAAAATTTAGTATGATACCCGAGAAATCTGTTAATCAGACTGGCTGTAACTTAAATGATGAGATTCAAAGGGTTGTGGCTAAGTTTGAATCATGTGTTGATGAGGATGCCCGTTTTAGGTTTATTCAACAACTAATAGAGATTAGTTGTCCTTCGACGACAGCAAGCGTAGCACCAAAGGCAAAGGTTAGGACAAGGGGAGACCGACACTTGGTGGTTACGAAAAAATAGGAAGAAAGGAAAGAAAGAAAATAATGACTCAAACAAGCGGAAAGTCGTGGAAGATGACACTTTTATGACGAGAAATGCTAGTGGCTTTGAGTTTGCACTCACAAGCGAGGTGGCGGCCAGTACGCGAAGGAAGGGAAAGAAGTGAAGCATAAAGTTCGTCGAACATAGGTGGCTTTGAGTTTGTTAACTTGCATTGCGGGGGGTTACTAATTCATTATTGACAACACTATTTGTTTTGAACTTTTAATTGACAGGTAATATTGAAGCCTAATGCACCGGTGCCCCCCATATTTGTTGTGTGGAGGACATTCGCGGCTGTTGATGCTCAAGGTTGGGGTATTAGTATTGAGACCCAACCACCAGTTTTAGTTCCATCTTCGCAGCTAGGCACGCCCACGGCTATAGACTTAGCGAAACCTTAACACATTAACACTTCATTGTTTTTTGTTAGAGAAAAACCATTGTTGTATTCGCTGCACATTATTGTTGGTTATCTCCTCTTAGTTGTAACAACTTCATGTTGTTTTTTTGTCAAATCCATGAAATTGTAACAACTATCGTTTCATGTGAAATGTATCAAATTGTCAAGTTTTTTTATTCTATTGCATTATGTACCAAGTTTAAAACCACAACTTAGTTTGTACAATTGTGTACCAAGTCCAAAAACGTGACACAAAAATTATATTCCTTGAGGTTCTCTTTTTATATCATAGTGGGAAGTCCCCACACTTCAGTAGGTCTCAATAATCATGTGAAAATATTGCCTCAGCCAATCAGGTCCGAGAAACATGCATTAGTCGGATACGCCCAATCGAAAGCAATAGTCCAGTCTCGCTTACCCTATACCGAGATTGGTAGGAAAATAACATTCATAGGTTGTCGATACCCCTTACAATCGGAATAAACTGTGGTGCCTTAATCAAATTAGTTGGGGCGCCCAGATCATGTCGGTACCATATATCTGAAACAATGTACAATGTTTCGGCCAAGAGGTATCATAATTTGGCACAATTCTCGGATGTGCATATCTGAGAACCTGAGTACGTACAATATGAAGAAATGTTTTGGTGGGCTTTAACCGAAACAAATTCACTTCTTTCGGTTATGCCTAACCGAGATGTTGTGATGAATCACGGACCTGCCTGGCCAAGACTCTGTCACCAAAATGATTGACACAATAAACTTTCAATTCTCAACAAATTAAACAAATAAAGTAGGACTACCACCATTCCAACACCAAGATTTTAGCAAAACGTGTACCAAACAGTACGAAATCCACAAATGCATAGACCAACAAAAGAAAAATGCATTAAAATTCATAAAACGTTGTACCAAAACAACATCTCATTCAATCACAAATCCAACGAGTACTTAAACAAATTCACAAATCCAACAAGTACTTAACCAAATTTAGCCTTCTTCCTATCTTTGTCCCTAGTGTATGTACGTTGTGACTTAGGTGGCTGCGAAGAACTTGGCGGGGTAGTGTTATCACGCTGGGAATCCCTAGTAGGCATGGTCAGTGCCGTGGTGGTGGTGGTGGTGGTGGTGGTGCCAAGACCCCTACCCGTCAGATAGTCCACCACATCATTGGCCATTTTCTCCGCCGCTTACATCTTGACCATTCCCGCCAGCAAATGTAGCCATGCCAATGTGGAGTCTAAGGCACGCCGATTACGTTGTTCAATAGAAAACCCAAAATGTCAATAAAAACAATACATAACACAAGAGTCACAAGTTAATATTAAATTCGAGCATTTTACCTCCAACAACTCGTGGTCCGCTACTCTATCGTTGTCTCCGTCGCGAATCTCTGGGTTCTCAATGATAGGATGCCAGACTCGAAGGAACCATAGCAGATGCTCTAGTATGGCCATGAAATCGAACCTCGCTTTCTCGCCTAGGTCTTCAATTGCAAGTGAATGGGAACGCCACCTTTCCCAATTCTCGGGTACCTTGATCGATTACTTCAATGCAGTGCGGCCTTGGTTCGCTTCAAGAGGGCGATATGGAGCTGGTGGTATCCCTTGAACATGACCAAGCTACCAAAGGATCCTCTATGGATGGTATGGCTCCACCACATCCATGTACTTAAGCTTATTAGAGTAGAAAAAGATGGGTTGAACGACACTGTCGGGCTTGACATCAGAGTATGGATCCCAAGTCACCTAAACCAATGAAGTTAACAACACCATTAAAACATATTCGTCGTAAATCAGAATACCAAAAATAACCAAATCAATCACACACCTCACTCGGCCGCAACATATCAAGGGTCATGTGAATGTCGTTGACCTTATCCACATTCGCTATCATCTCATGCTTCTTTATCAACCTCGAGACCCGTGGGTGTATGGGCTTGAAATATTTTACAAAGACGATGCAAGCTGAAGAGGGAAGTACTCGTATATCCATCCCTAAATATGAATGACCAAATTTAAATTAACTTAATTAAGTAGTAAAAACACAATTACAAGACCAAATCAAAACATAACAAAGCCACAAGGACCACAAAATATGTACCTCAAGTAAAGTTTGATATCCTGCAATCTGTGGGCCTCTGCTTTGCAGGGACCGAGATGAAGGTAGAGGTAAGCTAGGGTGGCAGCACCCATGTGTAGGTCCCGACCTCATCCAAGTTCTCTAGAACCTTTAGCAATGAAGTTGAGACTCTTGACCCACTCTTATCAGCGAATAGAGTGCGCGCAAGCAAATACAACAAGTATGCCCGTGCAGTGCACTCCACTCTAAGTGGAACTACTACTGGACTTGGGTGGGCAAAAACGACTCTTTAGCCAAGCTAGTTGCACCATTAGACAATTTGTGTAGTTAACCTCTTCCTCACCCTCGTCAATTCCAACTCCAAGCAAGTTGAAAACAAATCTTGATCGCCTCCATGCAAGACTCTTTTGTGTATCGACTGAAATTCTCGACCACTACCACCTTACCAACCACGAGGATATGCAAAAGCATGCTAACATCATCAAGCGTGATGAGAATTCTCCAAAGGGTAGGTGAAATGTATTAGTTTATGGATGTTACCGCTCCACGAATGCTGAAATGGCCTCCTTATTTCCTTCCTATAGGAATAGTCTATGAGTGGAGCCAAACCAGGCCTCTGAATGAATCTGTGTAGTGCATAGGTGTCGAGGTGGCAAGACTAGAGATCTTACTCAGCTATTTGGAACTCATGGTTTATGCACTTAAACATCGGACGATACTGCAACAAAAAACAAGTCATTAGTAAATACATTATCATTTATGAATTGAGAGAATTGTTGCAAAATCAAATGAAAGTAAACATCTAGAACATACATCACCATCCCAAATTGATTCCACAACATGATCCTTGTAGCTCTTCAATAAAGACCCGTCAATGGGACCACCGGGGAATGGAGCACATCGGTCATGCTTGGGTTCCACAGCATTTCAGCTGCTGCCACCACTAGCTTGCATTTGGGATATAGTGGTTTCTGCCTCGCTACTACTCCTGCTCCCCACGGGGACATTAGATGCCTCAGCCTCTACCGCATCCCCCAAAAATGGGCATCCACGTACACTTAAAGTATGAGTAGCATGTTGCTTATCGTTCCAGTAAGAATCAATTTGTGGCCTCCTCTTGCCATGGTCAGCGGGGGCAGAAGGATTAGTAGATGTCATTGCCACCTCGGCCCGACGTTGTGCTCTTGTCAGCTCACCATCTATGTCTTGCCTCGATACTGTTATTTTCACTTAGCTATATCTAATTAGAAAATGAGTTTTAAGCACATTTCACTGATATTCAAAAAAATTAATTAAAAAAAAAAAAAAAAAAATGTTACAGTCTTGGTGTGACATAACCAAGACATATTGGGTAGTCTCGGATTGTAGGTTCTGAGACCATAACAAAATTTCAATACAATATTGTCTCAGTAAAGGCACATCGAAACCATTTCAAGCGGTCTCGGTAGATACTAAACGGTACGGGACTGATATGTCTTAGTTACTTTATGTCTGTGATAAGGGTTTTAGTCTCGGCACCTTGTGGTCGAGACTACATATGAACTAACGGTCCTATGTGGTCGAAGACCACGAGATTTAAGAAAAAACATTTATTTCTCAAATTTCGATGGCATCCAAGAATAATAACGAACCTAATCTATGTAAAAATGAACTACAACACATACATACCTCATATTTCCCCTCGATTACACGCAATCATTGAATCCAAACACGTCCACAAACCCTAACAACGCCAAGCACAAAAACTGCCCAGTTAACACCCAGACAACTCGCTAGATGGACCGAGTGAATTGGAACGAGCTAGAAGACTAAGAAATTTGGAATATAGAGAAATGAAAATGTGGGGATGCTTAGGGTTTCCAAACCTTTTTGTTCAATCCAACTGGGGTGCTCGACGGTTACATCCAGGGGTATTTTGGTCAAAATTGGGGGTGCCTGACAAATTTCATGGGTACCCTTGTAAATAGGGTGCCCTGAGTAATTACTGGGGTGTACATAGTGCCACCCATAAACAAAATCCCATTTAGAGTATTTTCAATAGTAATGTGGATTTAGAACATGAATTGGTGCCTCGTCATGGATGTAGGGAGGATGTCTATCCTATGTGGCATTTGATAGACATTCAAATTTCAAAATGATCTCCAATGGTAAAGTGGATTTAGGCTATGGATTGTGGCATTTCTTACTTTCTATAACAAACAATGATGATGTGACAATAGACTACAATGTTAAGAAGTAGACGTTGTGATAGACACCCTCCACTTTGATTCATTGTCACATCATCTAGACATTCATAATTCATGATCTCAGCATTTTTTAGGTTGGATGTGAATTGTGTCCTAGGTGGATCCATTTTCACCCAAATCCATGATCCCATTGGAGATGCTCTAAGGTGGTTACAGTGTATAGCTGCATTTTGCGGCTATTGTGTTTTAAGTGCAGGGACCGATGTTATGTAATTATGCCTTTTGTCTGCGAATCTTTATTGCTCTTTAGTAACGGTGTTTATGGATTGAAAATCTACATAACATGTGAAGTGGGTTTCTTATGTTATGCTCCGTCCTTTAAAAATACATCTCTAGCAAAAATTGTCAACCGCATTTGTTCTGATTTTTACTTTCCAACTTTTTCGAAAAAACATATTTCTTCCAACCAAAAAAAAATTCTACTTACCAAAGGCACTGGCCTTATCTGTAGATTCTTCATGTCAGGAGAAGAGTTGCTCTGACCACAACTAATTTTTTTGACTTTAAGTGTTGTAGTGGTTGTTGTCATTGAGCGTTACTTTGTATTTATATTCATTTGTTTGCAACTTAAGCACTGCCACATGGACACAATCTGTGTAAGTAAATTGATTTTCAACGATAAAATTTGGAGAGCCATCATCCATCAATGAAAATTATTGAACAAGAAATTCAAGAGTTTTTGTAAGTAGAATTAAGATTTGTAAATGTGTTAATTGAAATATCAAAAATAGAGTTTTTAAAGCTTTGTTTTAACAAGAAAACTCAGCTGTATATTATTGTTTATTTTTTCACCTTAAATTAAGAACTACCGAACTCAATCACTTGCTGTCGTTACTCTTCAGTTTTCTATTGAGGTATATTCCGTAGAGAAACTCAAATTGGATCAGTGATTGATTTCTAGGTTTCGTCGTATTTGTTAGTTTGATTTTTGTTCAACTTAAAAAAATAAAAAGTAGAGATACTCTAATTGGACCAGTGATTGATTTCTAGGTTTCGTCGTATTTGTTAGTTTGATTTTCGTTCAACTCAAAAAAATAAAATTTTCTTTTCTATTGATAAATAATAGCCATGTAAGTAAAACTAGAAACATCTTTAATTTATATATAAAATCATCTTTCCAATAATATTAATATTGATTATATATATACACAACTACGCTAAATATGAATGCATTGTCAACTTAGAGACAATAAATGCACATGCATTGTTAATTTAAAAACACCAAGTGTACATGTGTTGTCAACTTAGAGACATTAAGTGCATAGGCATTGTTAATTCAGAGACACTAAGTGTACACATGTTGTCAACTTAGAAACAAGAAGTGTACATGCGTTATCAATTTAAAGACGCTAAGCGTACATGTGTTGCCAATTTAGAGACACTGAGTGTACATTCATTGTCAACTTAGAGACATTAAGTGTACATGTGTTATTAATTTAGAGACACTAAGTGTACATGCGTTGTCAATTTAAAGACATTAAGTGTACATGTTGTGACGGCCCCAGTTCCACAATTCTAAACTGGACCCTGCCCGACTTTGCCTTACATGGACCCCCGAGCCCGTCTCGCTGAGTCACGCAAGCCTAGTCAGCCTTCCTTTATCATTTACCATTTATCAAGTAATTAAAGTTGAGTTAATCAATTAGTGAGTTATCATAGTTATAGCGGAAGTAATTAAACCTCAAACTAACTGAAAAACCTCAAAGACACCAGTTAAGACAACCTAGAGTGTGGAAACCCCAAATATGTATATCATCATCAATGAACATTCAGAGGAGAGTAAACACAAGATATGCATGCCCAAAATCTCTGAAAAACCTAACTTCAGTGTCTTAAAAACAAGTATATCTAATAATACAAAAAATCACATATATCAGACAAGTAGTAAGGACTACTCCAGTATCCTCAAATGATATCTCCTAGCTGTGGAGCCTTCCCCTTGCTGGACTGTAGGTCTGCACTCCGTCAAACATAAGAATGTCGAGCCCAAGTAAGTAACGCCAGTAGGGCATATATACAACATTTTGAAATAAGTAAATCAGACGAGCTCAAGCAAATAGAAAGAAAGGAATAAGGAACGCATGAATATAAAAGACTGTAAATAAATCAATCGACAAATGAAGGTGTAGCGGCCCTCGCCACCTCGGGGTAACGTGTCTCCATGTACTCCTTGCATGCTGGCCCAACTACATGTGTACGACACCTGCCCGTCCTTACTCTATCTCGAAATGTATCCATTTGTGTGTGTACGATGTATAAATAACATATTCAGCGGAAGACGTATTTAAACGCAAAGATTTTCATGAATCAATTAAACAAATTCTAGTGTGAAAAAACCCTGAAAAGTACGAGGTAAACAACTGAACCATATAAAACTAAGCATGTACAACGTCATGTCACTCCCAGTTCCCAAAAGAATCAAAATATCAAAATAATCGCACATACAAGTACTCCTCAAAGGTAGGCAATTAGAGGTAGTAGCCTAATACCCCCTTGCCTTTACTTGTACTCGGATTTGCACTCGATCATCACGGAAGAAAATGGATGACGAATCCAGTCGGAAGAATCCCAAGGAACTCCTCCGAGCATTCATATAAATAAGTGGAAGTCAATAAATACTGTTAAATAAACATGCAGAATGTAAATAGACAACTGTAAGTAGGGCATCGCATGCATAGATAATGATAAAGCGCAAATATGTGTGTCTGTTCCAGTCAGACTAAACCATACTTGGGGATTCCCTTCCAGGATCCCACTAGTTGGTGCACCCAACTAGCTATTACCTGATCTTTCTCGGTGGCCGGCGTAGACCTACGACGCACCGACATGTGTAACAGTTCAATAGCTCGGGTCGTTATCCACCGAGAACTCCTAATACACATGGTATGGTCTAGAATGCATAGACACACAATGGAAAATCCGGTGTGAGTAACTCAACCAACTATCCAAAAGATGACAAGATATGGATATAATAATAAAAGAAAATCACAAGGAATACTGGAAATGAATGAAAATACAAAGCAAAATAAATACTCGAGAGTTTTTTCATTAGGTTTTACAAACCTCGCAACGCGCTCCACTACCCCGTAATCAATCCCCGGGTCCAAGTCCACTGAGTCATTGGTTGCTAATTGATCACCGTGTCAACCTATGTCCATTTATTAATAATTTAAGTTAGCATGATAATTTATAATAATTTTTCTAAAAATTTTTAGGCCAAATTGCTCATTTCACATTTTTCAAGGCAAAACTCTGCAAAAAGTCGCGTCTAACATTCCTACATATGTTTTTTCATAGAACTTTATAAATTTCTATTTATTTTATCGAAATATGATTTTTTCCAATTTTTTTCGGATTTTTTTTCCAATTTTTCTTTTCATTTTTCCTCTTTTTCTCTTTCTTTATATTTTCTTTTTTTTTTTCTTTTTTTTTCTCATTTGGGTCCAGGTCGAGTCGACCCAAACAGTCGGACCCGACCCGACCCTGGACCAGAACGGTCCAAGCTCGGCCCATGCGTGCCATCTTCTTCCTCCCGATCGACTGGTTTGATCGGGAGCAGAACATTTTTTTCCTCTCGGTGACCCGAAACCCACAACCACAACGAAGGCTCGCCTCAACCGTGACGTCTCCACTTTCCTTCCCGGCGCGTTTCTTCTTCTCCTCCTCCTCTCCTTTTTCTTCTTCTTCCTCCTCTGTCTCTTGGCTCCCTGTATTTTATGTGTGTGTATGTGTGTGTGCGGTATGGTGTATGTGTAGGTGGGGTGGCAGACAAGTGGTGTGGAAAATGGGACAGGTGTTGCTTGGGGTTGTACAAGTGTGACACCTAATTATGACACCACTAAGACATTTGCCCGTGTTTTCGGGCATTTCGACACCCAGTTTCCCGTCCGAACCGTGATATCCGCGTACCGTCGCGTCGCTAGTCACTCAAAATATATTCCATATTATTTACTTGACAGATTTTTATTCAATTCGTGTGTTTTTGTTTCCCCGACCTAATGTTCGGTCTCGTCGACTACTCGATACCCGAGTCGACACGTATATCGAGGCAAATGCAGTTCACACAATCTCGTTGTGTGTTGGTTTCCCCTATCCTAAAAATCAATCTCGTCAACTACCCAACACCCGCGTCGACACGCATATCGAGGCGAATAACGTTCACACACCCTCACACGTATTATTTTACGACATACACACATGCAATGTATTTAAATAAATTACACCGCAAATAAGTAACCAACACACCATAAATATCCATACCTAAGTTCCCGTGTGTCCTAGCCTACCGCGGCGTCCACATAGATCCGAGCTGGCGTCCTCGTCTATAAATTTAATATAGGTTGTTACAATTCTTCCCAACTAAATAAAATTCCGTCCTGAAATTTAATTGTTACTAAAGTCCAATACCAAAGAATAGTTTAGGGTATCGCGTCCTCATCGTCGACATGAGCTCTCAGGTAAGTCCCTTTGTCTTATGATGCTGCCAACGAATTAGGATCTTCGCGAGTTCATTGTTTCAGAGAATCTGTACTCGACGGTCAACGATCTCTATCGGTCTCTCCTCATAAGTCACATCAGGCTGTATCTCCACCTGTCCCAACTCAATCGTCAGTCTTGGCCCTAACCTAACGAGTCTCAACATAGAAATGTGAAAGGTCGGATGAACCCCAGCTAACTCGGCAGGTAACTCCAATCGATATGCAACAGGGCCTACTTTCTGTGCAATCCGGTATGGCCCATTATATCTCGGCGCTAGTTTTCCCTTAATGCCAAATCTCTGTTGACCTTTCTAATGAGAAACCTTCAAATACACCATATGGCCCTCGTCATAGCTCAGACCAATGCGATACGTATCCGCGTATTTCTTCTGTCTATCATGTGCAGCTCGCAGTTTCTGACGAATTTGTCAAATTTTCTCTGTGTGATCAACAACTATCTTAGGCCCAACCGTCATTGTATCTTTCGGCTCTGCCCAACAAGCAGGTGATCTACAAGGTCTCCTATACAGTGCCTCCTCTAAAATCCCGTATCGTATCTCCTGAACGGCAGGTATCCACAATCTCCCTCGGTATCTTAAACACTGATATGTGGTTTCTGCTCAATCAGTGCATTATGAATTTTGTGACAGACCACTGACCCGCTCATAGAGCCCATCAGCCCTCTAACACTCGGCAACTCGTTCAATCGATACGGTCGGTATCCTCAACTAACAACAAATGTGTTGTTCCGCCATAGTCGACAACTCGGCCATGCACATAATTGATGATGCCTGTAATAAGACATGCTCATGTGTCATCTTCTACAGATTAGTCTGACTGTCGAGTCCACTTCTGCTCAATGCGTCTGCTACGACGTTCACTTTGCCAAGGTGATACTCAATAGCGAAGTTGTAGTCCTTTAACAACTCTAACCATCTCCGCTGGCGCATATTTAACTCTCTTTGAGTGAAGACGTAACGTAAACTCTGGTGATCTGTATACAACACAAATCGCACTCCATAAAGATAGTGCCTCCAAGCCTTTAGTGCAAAGACGGCCGCTGCAAGCTCCAGGTCGTGCACTGGATAATTCCCCTCGTGAGGTCTGAACCGTCTAGAAAGATAGGCAACTGGTCTACCATCCTGCATCAACATACATCCAAGACCAATACCCGATGCATCTATATATAATGTCAAGGTCTTGCACTGCTCCGGCAATGTCAATACTGGTGCAGATGTCAACCTCCGCTTCAATTCACAAAAATCCTGCTCACACTCCTCTAACCAGTCAAATTTGACATCTTTCTTAGTCAGTCTCATCATCGACGCTGCGATCGAGGAAAAATCATGTACAAATCGTCAGTAGTATCCGCTAGTCCAAGGAAACTCCGTATATAAGCCACAGACTCAGGCGTCTTCCAATCAATGATCGTCCTAATCTTTTCTAAATCCACTGAGATACCCTGCTCATTGATGACATGGCCTAAGAATTTCACCGCACTTAGCCAAAAGTCACACTTACTAAACTTGGCGTACATTCGGTGCTCTCTCGGGGTCGTCAAAATTTCCCTGAGATGTCTCTCGTGATCCTCATGAGTCCTGCTATAGATCAAGATGTCGTAGATTAATATGATGACGAATCTGTCCAAATACGGCCTCATAAACCTGTGCATCAGATCCATGAAAATCGTTGGAGCGTTTGTCAGCCCAAATGGCATGACTGTGAACTTAAATAACACGTATCTAGTGCTGAAAGTAGCCTTCTAGATATCTTCTTCTCGAATCCTCAACTGGTGATAACCTGAGCGAAGGTCAATCTTCGAGAAGAATCTGGCACCCGTCAGCTGATCAAACAGATCATCAATCCTAGGAAGTGGGTAATTGTTCCTCACAGTTACCTATTTCAACTTCCTACAGTCGATGCACATCCTCATCGTACCATCCTTCTTCTTCACAAATAGTACTGGAGCTCCCCAAGGTGACATATTAGGGTGAATGAAATCTTTCTCCAACAGCTCATCCTACTATTGTCTCACCTTTTCCTGCTCCGCTGGTGCATCCGATAAGGTCGATTAGCAATCGGTTGCGTCTTTGGTATCAGCTCGATCATGAACTCAACAGCTCGTGGTGGTGGAAATCCGGGTAAATCATCTGGAAATACATCAATAAAATCCCTAACCACCGGAACATCCTCAATTCGTACCCTCACTCAAACCTCCGGCTCAACTATCGCCGCAAACGCCTCCATCTCATGCGTTGTAGCTAGTCGACCTCTCGTGATGGGTAAGTCAGTTGCCGATCCAACTAATACAAACTTCGATATTCCAGGAATATGAAACTCTATCCTCTTGTCGTAACAATCTATCAGTGCATGATAGGATGCTAACCAATCCATCCCGAGTAGTGTGTCAACCTCTAAGTACTCCAATACTCGAAGATCCGCTGGTAGCTGATGTCCATCCACCTCTATCATCACGTTTCGACATATTTGGTTAGGCTTATCCCTAGCAGCCGTACTGAGGACAAGATGTGGCTCTAGTGTTTGTGTAACTAACCCTAACAATCCGACAATACGTCCAACAAGAAATGATAAAGTACTACCAGAATCAAACATAGCATGCATGTGGCGACCAAATATAAGTAATGTACCTTCAATAAGCTGCCTAGTCGGCCTGCTATCTGGTCGTGCTAACGCATACGCTCTATCTCTGACCTAGTCTGACCCTTGCCGTGGCGATGGTGATGTCCGACGGTCAGCTCTCAAGTGTCCCATATGCCCACACTGGTGACATCTACGGCTCTCCGGTCTACCCGTATGTTTGTCTCCAAATCTTGGGCCCTGACCCCTGTCATGCCCCCCTTAATCTCGACCCTAACGGTAATCATATGACTGAGCCCTCTGTCGATCCACTGGTGTAGAGGTGATAGCATGAACTGGTTGTGGCTCCTTATATCGGAACTGACAGCCTTGAAACTCATCCCAATGGCCCCTATCTCGTTTATCATCTCTCTGGCCTCTATCCGGACGCTCTATCGGTCTCTTCTACCTATGAGTTGACCCGAACTCTGCCCTGTCTGCACCTCCCTGCCAGTCACGCGTCTACCAGCCCTCTGCAATATATATATCTCATGAGCCAATGCCCTGTCAAAGATCTCCTACAAAGTTGTGGCTCCGGTCGAGACAACCGCTAATGCGATCCTGTCATCAACCCCTCTGGTGAAATAATAGATCTGCAAGCGCTCTATCCCAGCAACATCTAGAGATAATTGTAGCAAATGTCGGAACCTCTCCATATATTGCATCAAAGTCCGATTTCCCTGTCGCACGGCCAAGAACTCCTCCCGCAGTCTCAACCTAACCTCCATCGGTATGTACTGATCATAAAATAGCTCCCTAAACTCAGCCCATGTCGTCGATTCCGGATGAGTATCCGTATATGTCGTCCATCAGACTACCGCAAGTCCTCTCAAACAGGCTCCCGAAAGTATTGCATGTACTGTCTCATCGTTCCTCATCAGCTTATGGAAACACTGATGGGACACTATCCATCTCCCTGCAGCCTCAGGATTATTGTTTCCATAAAATAATCCAGGCTGGAACTTCAAAACTCTCTCAATAACTTCTCCCTCTGGCGCCAGAACGAATGCTAATGTAGTAGGAGTATCAGTAGTGGGGGTGGCAGTAACCTGGTCCGTCGTTGTGAGTGGAGGCGTAAGAGTCGACGTCTCCAAAGGAACAATGACTGCGGTAGCTGTCTCTGTAGGTGCCTCTGCCGCTACCCCCTGAACTGGCGTCTGAGGTAACTTCTGAACAACAGCTCTCTCGCCAGTACAATCACAGCTACTGGCTTTCTAGCTGAAGTGAGTGCCGCTAGTACCACGGTCTGTGCTCGCAAAAGTTGTAAGACCTCGGCCATCTGTGTCTCTTGGGCCAAGAGTCTATCCTCCACACTCGTCGTAACTGGGACATCCTTAACCGCATCGCTAGTCTGTCCAGTCTCAACTGGCGTACCCGACTTTTCGTCCATAATCTGCATCGAGAATGCGCTCTGGATTAGTCTTGAGGTATATACGTATATCATATAGTAACATGAAAATATAACACGTATATAAGTTCTAACTATACCCGCCTCACATCACTTCCCAACTAAAGTTCTAAGGCATTAACTTCGGGTTTCCACATCTAAGTTCATTGATTAAGTTTTATTGTCTTAGGACTTCCTTTAACTGGGCTTTGATACCAACTGTGGCGGCCCTCGCTACCCCGGGGTGACGTGTCTCCATGTACTCCTTGCCTACTAGCCCAACTACATGTATACGACACCTGTCCGTCCTTACTCTATCTCAAAATGTATCCATTTATGTGTGTACAATATGTAAATAACATATTCAGCGGAAGACGTATTTAAATGCAAAATTTTCATGAATCAATTAAACAAATCCTAGTGTAAAAAAACCCTGAAAAGTATGAGGTAAAAAATTGTACCATATAAAACTAAGCATGTAAAAAGTCGTGTCACTCCCCAGTTCCCAAAAGAATCAAAATATCAAAATAATTATGAGTACAAGTAATCCTGAAAGGTAGGCTGTCAGAGGTAGTCGCCTAAGATACATTTGCCTTTACTTGTACTCGAATTTGCACTCAATCATCACGGAAGAAAATGGATGACGAGTCGAGTCAGTAAAATCCCAAGGAACGCCTCCGAGCATTCATATAAATAAGTGGAAGTCAATAAATACTGTTAAATAAACATGCGGAATGTAAACAAACAACTGTAAGTAGGGCATCACATGCATAGATAACAATAAAGCGCAAATATGTGTGTCTGTTTCAGTCAGACTAAACCATACTTCGGGACTCCCCACTAGTGGGCGCACCCAACTAGCTATCACCTGATCCCTCTCAGTGGCCGGCGCAGACCTACGACGCACCGACACACGTAACAATTCAATAGCTCGGGTCGTTATCCACCGAGAACTCTAGATATACATGCTATGGTCTAGAATGCATAGACATACAACGGAAAATCCGTTGGGAGTGACTCAACCAACTGTCCAAAAGATGACACGATATGGATATAATAATAAAAGAAAATCACAAGGAATACTTGAAATGAATGGAAATACAAAGCAAAATAAATACTCGAGTTTTTTTATTGGATTTTACAAACCTCACGACGCGTTTCACTACCCCGTAATCAATCCCCGGGTCCAAGTCCACTGAGTCCTTGGTTGCCAATTGATCATCGTGGCAACCTATGTCCATTTATTAAGAATTTAAGTTAGCATGATAATTTACAATAATTTTTCTAAAAGTTTTAGGTCAAATTGCTAATTTCACATTTTTCGAGGAAAAACCCTGCAAAAAGTCGAGTCCGACATTCCCAAATATGTTATTTTCATAGAACTTTATAAATTTCTATTTATTTTATCGAAATATAATTTTTTCCCAATTTGTTTCCCAATTTTTTCAGATTTTTTTTTCGAAATCTTCCTTTCAATTTTCCTCTTTTTCTTTTTTTCTCTTTCTCTTTTTTTTTTTTTTTTTTTTTTTTCTGTTTGGGTCTGGGTTGGGTTGACCCAAACGAGTCGGACCCGACCCGGCCCAACCCTGGTTTGGTTTGGGTCGAGTCAAACTCTACCCGACCCTAAAACAGAATGGTCCAAGCTCGGCCCTAAGGCCGAGCCTAGCCCGTTCTGGGCCCGGCCCTTTCGCCATATCTTCTTCCTCCAGATCGACTGGTTCGATCGGGAGCAAAACATTTTTTTTTCTCCCGGTGATGGGTTTGGGTGGCTCTTCACCCCAACCCCGGTGGAGCCGATGGCAGGGGAGACACCCCTGCCATTACCACCTCGGTCGGACATGGGGTTCGACTAGGTCGAACCAAACTCTCGGCCACCCCACCGCCAACCACCCGAAACCTACAACCATAACGAAGGCTCACCTCAGCCGTGACGTCTCCACTTTCCTTCCCGGCGTGTTTCTTCTTTTCCTCATCCTCTCCTTTTTCTTCTTCTTCCTTATCTGTCTCTCGGCTCCCTGTATTTTTTGTGTGTGCATGTGTCTGTGTGGTGTGGTGTATGTTAGGTGGGGTGGTGGATACGTGGTGTTGAAAATGGGACAGGTGTTGCTTGGGGTTGTACAAGTGTGACACCTAATCGTGACACCACTAAGACACTCGCCCGTGTTTTCGGGAGTTTCAACACCCAGTTTCGTGTCCGAACCATGATATTTGCATACCGTCGCGTCACTAGTCACTCAATATATATATTCCATATTATTTACTTGACAAATTTTTAATTAATTTGTGTGTTTTTGTTTCCCCGACCTAATATTCGGTCCCGTCGACTACCCGATACCCGAGTCGACACGTATATCAAGGCGAATGCAGTTCACACAATCTCGTTGTGTGTTAGTTCCCTTATCCTAATAGTCGATCCCGTCAACTACCCGGCACCCGCATTGACGCGCATATCAAGGCAAATACCGTTCACACGCCCTCACACGTATTATTTTGCAACATACACACATGCGATGTATTTAAATAAATTACACCGCAAATAAGCAACCAACATACCATAAAACATCATTACCTAAGTTCCCGTGTGTTCTAGTCTACCGCGACGTCTACATAGATTCGAGCTGGCATCCACGTCTGTGAATTTAATATGGGTTGTTATAGAAGGTCCGGAATACGAAAAATCAAATAAAAATGAGTCCCGACCAAAAGGTCATTGAGTCGCGGCAAAAGCCCAGCAAACTCGGGTTCAGGACGAGACGCACCCTACTAGCCCTAACCCTTGCGACTATGAGATATCTACATACCCGGATAAGTGCCCCCAATGTACACTCAATTGGGAGATATCAACGACGTCCAGATTAAAGCTCATATCACAGATAAATAATAATCATGACTCACTTGCCAATGGACCATTTAACCAATAGAAAGACAAAAGAAATTATGAATAGAGCAATAACAACAAATTTAAAGCTCAAGAAAATAACCGTAAAATTTCCTGGCTAGTTTACTTACCTCGATCCACACGCTTTTTCCTAACGTATTCGGCCTCCCAAAACTCCAAAACGCGTTTCTGAAACCTCCTTATCTCTTCCTTAGATTTCCTGATACCATTAGTATCAATTCAGATCCAATATCCTTGGTTTAGAACTCTTAAACTATACAAATACTACGACCCAAATATGCATGTTCGCGATTAAATCCGCAAAACTCCATAATAAATGCCACGAAATCACTCGATGCCAACACCAAAATATGGTTTAGGACCTTACTATGGCCTTCAATGGAGGTCTCAACTCCAAAATCCATTTGAAAGACGCAAACTTAGCCATGATTTACGCCTTTCGTCTTCTTCGCTAGCAATCCATCACGTCGTCGAGCTTCATCGAAGTCACACCTCATTGTCTACTGTTGTTGTGTCTCGTCGGGGATCCATCGGTCTAACAACACACCACCATGCCGTTGCTCTACGTTGTTCACCGCGCCGTTGTCGTTGCTGCTATTGATCCACCGTTCCTCCTCTCCGGCGTCACTACTCCTCGCCGGCATCCTGGTGGACCGCACTGCTACTCGTCGTCTTCCCCCACAACCGCACCACCTCCTGGTCCACTGCTGCTGCTAGCCGTCCGCGCCTTCGCATCATCCTCTGCCGAGACTGTTTGCCTGGCCGGACTCCTGTCTCGCTGGAGCTGCTGTCCGCGAGCCTCTGCATGCCGATCTCCGGGTTCGCTGGAGCCGCCGTCCGCGGCCTCCACAGCTGTTGCCGACCAACTTACTGGTCTGCTGCTTTGGAGCCGCGCTACTCGGATGGCGTCTGCGCCAGCAGCTCCTCCGAGTCGCAACATCACCTATGTCGCATCTTGGCCGGCGTCACCTTCGCCGTCTCCGCGATCTCTTCTTCTCCTTCTTGGCGGCTCCTCTCTTTCTCTCTCTCTCTCTTTCTCTCTATCTCTCTCTCTCTCTCTTATCCATTACCCTTTTTGGTCATTTTTCCAATTTATTTATTTATTTCATAATTATATCCTCGATTTTAAGTCCAAATTAAACCTTGAAAAATACCTCATTTTTGCCAAGAATTGACGAAAATATCATTGCACTCTAAAACATGGGGACACCGCGTCTAAACCTTAACTTGACCATATTTTGCGTCGATTAAATTATATTAGCATACCTTGGTGTCTACACCCAAGATTTGGACATACACATCATGATGAGTGGGTCTCACATACGACCCTGAAATGGCACGTGACACGAGTTAGAGTTTTAGGGTCGTTATAGTCTTCCCAACTAATTAGAGTTTCGTCCTTGAAATTGAAACAAATTATAGAGGAATAACTTACTGAAATTCAGAAGATATAAGGAAAGTACTCGAGCATGTATGATTCGAGCTCCCACGTCAGCTCCTAATTTCTGGGATGCTGCCATTTGATGAGGACTGATGGGATCTCTTTGTTCCTCAAAATCTTCACCTTACGGTTTAGAATCTGAATAGGCTGCTCGTCATAAGTAATGTCCTCCCTCAAGTCTATCTGGCTCAAATCCACTGTCGGTCGTCTGCCCTCTCTCGACCTATCCAGTCGAAGCATAGAAACACAAAATACAAGGTGGATCCCTGACAATTGAGGTGGCAACTCCAACTCGTACGCAACCTTGCCTATTCGCTTTTTCACCCTGAACGGACCAATGAACCTCGGCGCAAGCTTTCCTTTAATCCCAAACCTCTTGTGACCCTAGTCAGAAACATCGGTATTCATCCCCGGCCACCAAAAAAGATGACGCACGTCAGCGTACATCTTGGTCCGACCCGAATGAACCTTAAAACGTGAGCAGTGAGCCTCATCAAGTATCTCATTACGTAACTCAGCCACCGATGTAATCCACGGTCGACCAAGCGACCAAAAATAAAACTATCAAGTTAGAGGTAGCAGTCGATCTGGCTCGGCAACAGCATAAACCTACTCCTGACTCTGCTATGGCTGCCCTTTGCCCAATCGTGGACTTCTCGTAACTCTGTATAAATTTTTTCGCAGCTCTGAGATCTGTACCCTGTGAAACTTCTTCGGTGATGTCTCTGAAACTCGCAAGACTGCCTCGCCTCAGCTATCACTCGAGTGGTCCCATTAATGGGCATGCTCAGTGTATCATTCGCCAGTGTGTGAGAGTAAATGGTACTCTCTCAGCCTAAATGTGTATTCCCTCAGGTCTGGTCAACGATGTAGAACGTGATGTTGTAGCCTATTCTCTCAAAAGTCAGAGAATCTCCTGAAGTTGCTGACCATGTGAAGTGACCAGCTGGGACATCTCATCGAGCCTCCCATGAACGTCACCTAAAACGGTATTGCTGGTCTCAGGCTGATCGACCATCACAATTTGCAAAGAATGCGATTTCTAGACCAGGATATAGCTATCAATAGTAGTAATATACAATACATCAAATAGCTCATATAGTCCAAATTTTAATTTCTCCAACTCTCCTCATTTCCCAACTAGGACTTAAGTTAGGATCACAGGGTTCCACTCTACGTTCAACCATTCATAACTCCCGCTGGTTCGTGTTTCAATGAATTGCGATTTAAATTAAAAGTCGAGTATTTAAAACCTCGTCTTTGATACCAACTGTGTTGGTATCATATTGCCTTAAACCATCTAGGTCTTTAAACCTAGGTGCTGATACCAATTGTAACGGCCCAAGCTCCACAATCCTAAACTGGGCCCCGTCCGGCCTAGACTTACGTGGACCCCCAAGCCCGTCTCACTGAGTCACGCAAGCCCAGTCAGCCTTCCTTTATCATTTACCATTTATCAAGCAATTAAAGTTGAGTTAATCAATTAGTAAGTTATCATAGTTATAGCGGAAGCAATTAAACCTCAAACTAACTGAAAAACCTCAAAGACACTAGTTAAGACAACCTAGAGTGTGAAAACCCCGAATATGTATATCATCATCAATGAACATTCAGATGAGAGTAAAAACAAGATATACATACCTAAAACCTTTCAAAAACCCAACTCCCGGTGTTTTAAAACAAGTATATTTAATAATACAAAAAATCACCTATATCAGACAAGTAGTAAGGACTACTCCGGTATCCTAAAATGATATCTCCTAGCTGTGGAGCCTTCCTCTTGTTGGACTGTGGGTCTGCACTCCGTCAAACACAAGAATGACGAGCCCAGGTAAGTAACACCAGTATGACATATATACAACATTTTGAAATAAATAAATCAGTTGAATTCATGCAAATAGAAAGAAAGGAACAGATAATGTATGAATATAAAAGACTGTAAGTAAATCAATCGATAAGTGAGGGTCCTGAATACGAAAATTCAAATAACAAGGAGTCCCGACCAAAAGCTCGTTCAGTCGCGGCAAAAGCCCAGCAAACTCGGGTTCAAGACGAGACACAGCCTACCAACCTTAACCCTTGCGACTATGAGATATCCACAGACCCGGATAAGTGCCCCCTACATACACTCAATTGGGAGATATCAACGGCGTCCAGATAAGAGCTCATATCAAAGATAAATAATAACCATGACTTACTTTCCAATGGACCACTCAACCAATAAAAACTCAAAAGAAATGATGAACATAGCAATAACAACGAATTTAAAGCTCAATAAAATAACTGTAAACTTTCCTAGTTGGTTTACTTACCTCGATCCACACGCTTATTCATAACCTATCCGGCCTCCCAACACTCGAAAATGCGTTCTCGAACCTCTGTATCTCTCACTTAAATTTCCTGATATCATTAGTATCAATTAAGGTCCAATATCATTGGTTTAAAACTCTTAAACTATACAAATACTGCGACCAAAGTACGTATGTTCGCGATTAAATCCGTAAATCTCCATAATAAAGGTCACGAAATCACTCGACGCCAACACCAAAATCTGGTTTAGGGCCTCACCATGGCCTTCAATGAAGGTCTCAACTCCAAAATCCATTTGAATGATGCAAACTTAGCCATGATTTACGCCTTTCGTCTTCTTCGCGAGCAATTCATCGCGTCATCGGGCTTCGTCGAAGGCACGCCTCATTGTCCAATGTTGTTGTGTCTCGTCGGGGATCGATCGGTCCGAAAACACGCTACCGAGCTATTGCTCCACTCCGTTCACCGCGTTGTTGCTGCTGCCGCTGCTGATCCACCGCTCATCCTTGTCGGTGTCACTGTTCCTCGCCGGCGTCCTAGTGGACCGTGCCACTGCTCGTCGTCTTCCCCCACAACCGCGCCACCTCCTGGTCCACCGTTATTGCTGACCGTCCGCGCCTTCACATCATCCGCCGCCGCGACTGCTCGTCTAGCCGGACTCCAGTCTCGCTGGAGCTGTTGTTCGTGAGCCTCTGCGCGCCAATCTTCTGGTTAGTTGGAGACACCGTCCGCGGCCTCCGTTGCTGGTCCGTCGCTGCTGCCTACCAACCTACTGGTCTGCCGCTGCTGGAGCCGCGCCGCTCAGATGGCGTCTACACCAGCAGATCCTCCGAGCCGCTATACCGCCTATGTCGCATATTGGCTGGCGTCGCCTTCACCGTCTCCGCGATCTCTTCTTCTTCTCCTTCTTGGCGGCTCTCTCTCTCTCTCTTATCCATTGCCCTTTTAAGTCATTTTGCTAATTTATTTATTTGTTTCATAATTATCTCCTCGATTTTGTGTCTAAATTAAACCCTGAAAAATATCTCAATTTTGTCAAAAATTAACGAAAATACAATTGCACTCCGAAACACATGGACACCACGTCTAAACCTTAAGTCGACCATATTCCGCGTCGATTAAATTATATTAGCATACCTCGGTGTCTACACCTAAGATTTGAACATACGGATCACGACGAGTGGATTCCACATACGACCCGGAAATGGCACGTGGCATGAGTTAGAGTTGTAGGGTCGTTACACATGTGTAGCCAATTTAGAGACACTAAATATACGTGTGTTGCCAATTTAAGGACACTAAGCTCACAAGTGTCCTTAATTTAGGGACGTATAATTAAAAAGTGTCTTAAATTGGAGACGCATAAGAAATAAATGTCTTAAAATTAAAGATACATGAACAACAAGCGTCCCCACTTTAAATATGCTTATAACCAATGTGTCCTAAATAAATGTTATTAACACATACCTTTTGTGTCGTAAAAAAAAAAGCGGCATCACTTTTATCAAAACAAGTGGCGACACTTTATGATGCATCGGTAAAAGTTTTAGAGACACTAATTAATTTCGTTAAATGAGTAAATTAATGTCGCTAAACACACAAAGTTTTGTATTGAGAGGCAAAAAATAGTATACATGACTTAAAAACTTCTAATAAAATAAAAAAGTATAAAATTAATTATTTTAAAATCTTGATGTGAATGCAACCTAAAAGCTTCTACATTTTTTTTTCCTTTTCTTTTTTGGTCTCGATCAAGGAATGAAAATTCTATAAAATTAGCCGAAGTTTAGGCGAAGTTTATTGAAGTTGAAAGGATCGAAACGAAGTTCACGGGTAGTTTAAAAATTACATATGTCAATAATCGACAACATTGATACAAATTGATATGGATTGGTAAAATAAGGATAAATTGCAAAGTTTTCAGTAAAAAAAATCAAATAAGCGTGCATGAGAATTTGAGAGTGGCTCGCTTTTGTAGACATATCTCTACACCGATCTTGTGATCCATTGATTTTGCATCAAGATTCAATGTATGCATCAACATTCACTTTTACATACATATCTCTACAACGCTTTGTAGTTTTTTTAATCGATGCATAATGTCAAAAAGTGGATATTTTCTTTTACTTTAAATACTGGCCCATATAAAAAAACATGTTTCATATTTAAATTTACTTATGTGAATGTGCAATTAATAAATGTTAGAGAATAAAATTAAGTGTAATTATTATCACTAAAAAGTGATCTACCATACACAATACGCATGACTAGTGCCAATAAAATTGACTTGAAAGCATTAAATTGTAGATTTTTTAGGTATAAATGCATAATTGTGTTTGTTTTGACATCCCATAAAGTGAGTTTTAGTTTATTGATCATTTAAATAAAATTTTCTTAAACTTTTATAAGTTAGCGAGTTTTTATTAAAATTCTCCACGTCGAATTAAACTTCTCCAAATTAATTTTGATTGTCAAGAGGACGAATTATAAGGCAAACCAAAGTTTTGATCCTTAGTCTGGATCGATTGGTATCTGAATTTAACCAACTATTCCGCTCGAGCCGGGTAACCCACTCAGGTGTAAAGTTCTCTCATCATTTACTATAGTTTTATTGAACACGTATATTTTACTTACATACCAACTTGTAACCAAAAAAACAAAATCAACCAGCATGTCACCTGCACGAGCGAGGTATAATATATGGTAGTGAAAGATTATTATGAATTAAACAACGTAAAGAATTAATGTTCACTGAGCACGAGTAGTCTAGTGGTAGAATAACACCCTAACACGGTACAGACCGGTTTCGATTTCGGGCGAATCATTTTATTTATTTTTTTCATTTTAGAGAAGGAGTATTTTTTTAGGCCATAAAAGAAGTATTGATATCGTTGAATATAAAAATTATCTGCTGTACTTTGATAAAAAAAAAATATCTGCTAAGAAGTATTGATATCATTGAATATAAAATTTATTTGGTGTACTATGATAAAAAAAAAAACTATATGCTGTAAAATCTCTTGGCCTATGGTGGAAAAGCAACTCTATTTATCAGAAAAGGAAAATGCTAGAATAATACCCCTATAGCACACTCCTCCACATCCGCGTTCACCTCGTGATGCGAGCTAAGAACATGGTGAGATGTGGGGGTGTGAGTTGGGGTGTACTTTGTTATTTTAGAATTTTTCAAAAAAGGAAAGGCAACTCTCGAGTTCTAAGTAAAAGAATTTTTATAGTAAACTTAGTTTTGAGTGACAAGTAACTTTTGGACAAGGTTATTATTCTTGTGGTCCTACCTTCCATTGAGTCTGGGATTAGTTGAAGCAAACCGTTGAATATCTAGGTGGTATTGTGGAAGCCAAACCATCATACAAAAAAAAAAAAAAAAAAAAAAACAAAAAACACCCCTTTATATTTTGACTGGTCTAATTGTATCATTCTCTTATTAGGTTTATTTAGGTAACGATGGAGAGTTGTTTATCTCAAGGGCATATAATGTACTAAGCTCTCTAATTATATAATGGAAAAATCATTTTTTTCTTGATGATAAGCAAACCAACATTTGACTGTAACTTTGAACCTCCAACGTTTCCAACTTCACCTTTGGCAAATGATCAAATGACACCTCATCCTCTCAATAGAAAGGGAAACTTCACCTTTGGCAAATGATCAAATGACACCTCATCCTCTCAATAGAAATGCTTAGGCAATTAAAGAAGAGACTATTTATTATTTTCTTGGTTGTTGATAGAATAATTTTCATGCTTGCAAAATTGCAGTGGTTGTCTCCTTTGTACTAAATTAACATGTGAACATGTTTAAATTGAGTTTCCTTTTTTTTTTCTTTTTTTTTGGATGTCGAAATAGAGACTTAAAATATCAATCAAGTGACAACTCATAGTTTGATACGTGATTAATTATGCTTAAAGTTGAGGGTTCACGTTTCTCTTTGTACAAATTTGAGAGGTTTAATTAAGTTGGTTGCTTAATTATATAAAAATAGATTAAAAACCTGCAATGAGATCCACATCCGATCAACTTCGTCATTGAGAACTCCATTTACTGCATATCATGCATAAAGTGTCACGCTTTCTCGTTTAAAACATTTACGAGATCTTCAGCTATAAAAACCAATCAAGCGGCCTCAAAAAAAACCTATGAAGCTTTTTTTTTTTTTTTTTTTCGAAGATTCAAGGCCCATAGCGCTATCATTAGTTCAAATTTATGTTTAAAAATAAACCTGCCAATTTTGAAAGCAATTTACTTTTGCAAATCTTTACTATTTGTTGCATCACTAATTACCTATATAACTTAACTTTTGTTAGAACATCTTCAATGATAAATTTGGATTGTGAGCATAGATTCATATCATGTCATCAACGTGGAGAGAATGTCAATCTCATGTAGCTTAAATAGAAATTAATTTTTAAAATCAGTTTTCAATGATAGATGTGGATTGCACCTCTGTTGATAAAGTGACATTTATTTTTTTAATTTTGTTAATTAAAAGATGAAAATAAAATCTAATAAAAAACAAATAAATATGATAAGGCAGTCAATCGCATCCTCCATAAATCCACATCCAAAGTAGACATATTTCTTATCCGCCACGTCACCTCCACATCTCGAATGAACATTTGCATTGGAGAAAATTTTCTTTTCTTTCAATCTCTATTTTGTCCTAAATGTCACACATTCTCCCCCAATTCACATCCCATTGGAGATTATCTTAGCTCAATGACCTCTACTGCATTTTCTTCTTTGAAAAAAAAAATAAAAAAAATTTACATTCTCTCCAAGACTCCAACTCTCATAATTGAGACTGGTGAAGCTCTGAATACATTACAGCATAGTAACTTGTCTAGAAGACTTTGACTGTGGAGTTTCAGTTCATAGCAGATGGTGAAAATGTATGTTAATGAGGTACAGTTCCCATCACAGTCCTGTGTCTTGGGTCGGTAAGAATATTGCGGACGTTCATGAACCCAGCTTCTCGCATTACATGTTCGAGATCAGTCAGGTAGTACTCATCCAAGAAAGGCTCCGTGCTCTTCATCAGCGTAAATAGCACGGGAGACAACTCCTGCATAGATGCATTCACAAGAGTCTCCATTATTCAGTGTTATAACTAGTGACACTTACAAACTTAGGGCACATTTGATTCAATAATTAACAACAATCCTCAATTTTCAAATCTTCGACATGCCCAAAAATAAGGGAATTGTGTTTGTAATTGAGAGATTTGAAGAGCGCTAACTTCGCATTCAACTCAAGAACATGCAATGAAAGAACTTGATAAGGTAAAATATTTATAGTCATTATTTCTTCAACCAATATTCTGGTATGAAAAAGGATATGATTTAAACGTTGTGAGTTTATGTAAGAAGACTTGGTATATACTTACAGACTGGTCCGTACCTACACACTTGTATGTAGGTACAGAACACGTTCCAAAATTTTACCCAATATTCTCGACAGATTCACTAACAGCTGGACAAGATATCCTTGCCAACCCACACATACGTCCAGCTAAGAGAAGATATTCGATTGCCAACTCGCAAGATAATCAAGGTATGTTTCCTTTGATCAACCAAGAAAGAAGGAAACAATATATTTGCCACCTCATTTGATTGAAGACATACAAAGAGGCTTCTACAAGAAACTCATTATATGATCTCTTTACATATTGATGTAATCATAACAGAAAATTCGGCTCCCATGGTGGAATTTTCGATATTATTGTGAGACAAGAGCTTTCGAGAGATTGTTCTTTTTTTATTTACACAAACTATGCTAAAGGGACTTAGCCGATTCACCGAGGGGATCTTGGGCACCAAGGGGACTAGGGTATTGTGTATGATCGGTTGTAAGGGGAGCGGGTAGTGTAGCAAAGTTTGGTGAGGAATTCACTAGCTAGATGAGGGGTCACTAGCTAGGAACTTTTCATAAATATGTACATCACTTTCTCTTAGTGGATTCTACACCTGGACGTGGCCCCGCAGACGTAGGACGGGAGGTCCGAACTGCAATAAAAATTTTGTGTATTCATTTATTTTACGTTGGTAGCAACAACAATTACATAAAATGAACGTAACACAAATGAGGATGCTTAGGTGGATGTGTGGTAAAACTCGTAAAGATTGAATAAGAAATATAGAAATTCAATGGCGAGTAGGAGTAGCACCAATTGATACAAAGACTAGGGAAGGGCAGTTGCGGTGGTTTGGTCACTTGCAAAGATGGCCTACAAATGCCCCCACTAGAAAACTTGACTCAATAGAAACTGTAGAAATTCGACGAAATAGGGGTACACCAAAGTTAACATGGGATGCATTAATTAGGAAGGATTTGAATGGTTTGGAAAGCTCACCATCAATTGCACTTAATCGAACACAATGAAAAAGTTTGATCCATTTAGCTGCCCCCAATTAATTTGGGACAGAGGCTATGTTGTTGTATTTATTTTACGTTGCTGCTGTGTTTGTTTTATTTACAGTTGATTGAGAACTTTCAAAACTTAATCATCTCCCGATTCCTTTTTAATTTGTATTTAGATCGGTAAGCTTAAGGAAAACAATGAAACTAACGATGAAACATGAACAAATTTTAACATCCGCGTGAAAACTATGAGTTGCCGAGTAAAGACTGCTTTAAGGGTCTTTGATTTTAATATGGAATAAATGCCAATCTACAAACCATTGCAATGATAGGTATTATGAGTTTAATTCTAGAGATTGTAAAAATAAGACAGTTAAACAAAAATAAGGTGAAACAAAGAAAGGCATGTACCTGAAGGATCTTTGATTTTGGCTGCACAAATTTAAAGAAAAAAAATGTGTGAGAGATAAATTTAGGTAACAACACACACATAATTGGATGAACAAGTGTATCAGCATTGGTCAACTTACAGAGTTGTCTGTGATGGCAGCTGTGCCACCAGGTCGAAGAAGCCGAAAGGATTCATTAACCAAGCCAATTATTGCTTTTGCAGGACACTCATGGAGCTGGAAATGAATCAAAGTTAGTAAAGATGTAAAGACGCCTATTTTTTAACAAAGAAGCATCATAATAATAAGTCAAGATTCCAAATTCACGCTTGAAGAGCACGTGCTCACTCTTCTTCTTGAAACAATGGTTAAAATTCCAAATTCATGCATGAAGAGCACATGCCCACTCTTCTTGAAACAATGGCGAACTTAACAGGAGTCGCAAGACAACAAATTACAAACCTGAAAACTACAAGATCAAATGGTAGCATGAAGAAGTAAAGGATATACAGCAATTTCGGATGGAAAATCCTAGAAAGAACGAAGAGAAAACCACAGGGCCAATGAACAGATCTGTTGTTTTTTATTGTCTACCGCGCTTGAGGGTTCTCTGGAATAAACAATCCGTTTCCATCGTTATACCGTAATAGAGTTACTTAAATATGGCAGAACTGAAAATGTATTCGATAATAAATAATAAATTTTGCACATTTTCGGTCCTGTAAAATCTCAAATTAGTATGCTTCATTCGATTGTGGATAGGCTTGGCCCTTATAACTTTTAAATTAATGATAAAATTCTTCAAAATAATCCTGAAGTTTGATTATTTTCGAGAGAGAGAGAGAGAGACTTATGTAACCCTTTAGTTAGTTTTTTTTTTTTTTTTTCCAGGTATAGTTCATATGCTCTCTACCTTGGTCATAATTTAATTGGTATGCACATTTTGGCTTCAGAACCTTCCTTTACCTCTTTAAAAGCTACTAGTTCGGCCTCATAGTCAGTGTGGCTCGTTCAAGCTGATGAATCCGAGATTCTGAACTAGAAAATCTAGCACAAAACTTCAGTACTCTTTAGCTCCTACCTAATTTAGAAAGAGATGTTTTATTCAGCAATTGCAAGGCGTCTCCTAGGCGCGATGCCTAGGCATTGCTTAGGCGTTGGCGTTTTGAGACAAAATCGCCTATGTGGTGTCATAGGCGGGCAGTGTCCTTCTAAATAATTTTTAAAAACTTGAAGGGACTTTTTACAATTAAGTTTGATAATAAAATGCCTACCTAATAACAAAATCTTGACACAATTAATGTTACATAAGAATCTAAAGACTTATTAGTATTTTTGAAATATATAGTGAATAATAAACACATTGACTAATGGATAATTAGTGCTTGTAACACTACAACAAAGTGGGTCTATAGCAACACTTTTTTGCCAACACTAATAAAAAATGTCTTCAAATTTTAATTTTAGAGACACATGATATATAAACGTTGTCAAGTTTAAAATTTTGAGACGCTTAACATACAAGTGTCTCCAAATTAAGGACACTTGATATTAAAACGTCGTCAAATTCAAAATCTCGAGACGTATAATGTACAAGTGCCTCAAAATTAAAGACACTTGTTAAAAAAGTGTTGCCAAATTTAAAATTTGGAGACACTAATTTAAAAGTGTTATCAAGTTTTAATTTTAAAGACACATAGTTTATAAGTGTTGCTAAAATTAAAAATGAGGACACAAACAATAAGTGTTGTCAATTTCAATATTTAAAGACACATAATTTATATGTGTTGTTAAATTTTAAATCTAAGGACACATAATTTATAAGTGTTGTTAGCCTTTAAATATAAAGACACATAATTTATAAGTGTTGTTAGACTTTAAATTTAATGACATATAATTTACTAGTGTTGTTAAGTTTTAAATTTAAAGACACATAATTTACAAGTGTTGTTAAATTTCAAATCTAAGGACACATAATTTACAAGTGTTGTTAGACTTTAAATATAAAGACACGTAATTTAGAAGTGTTGCTAGACTTTAAATTTAAGGACATATAATTTACTAGTGTTGTTAAGTTTTAAATTTAAAGACACATAATTTACAAGTGTTGTTAAATTTCAAATTTAAGAACACATAATTTACAAGTGTTGTTAGACTTTAAATATAAAGACACATAATTTAGAAGTGTTGTTAGACTTTAAATTTAAAGACATATAATTTACAAGTGTTGTTAGACTTTAAATTTAAGGACATATAATTTACTAGTGTTGTTAAGTTTTAAATTTAAAGACACATAATTTACAAGTGTTGTTAAATTTCAAATCTAAGGACACATAATTTACAAGTGTTGTTAGACTTTAAATATAAAGACACATAATTTAGAAGTGTTGCTAGACTTTAAATTTAAGGACATATAATTTACTAGTGTTGTTAAGTTTTAAATTTAAAGACACATAATTTACAAGTGTTGTTAAATTTCAAATTTAAGGACACATAATTTACAAGTGTTGTTAGACTTTAAATATAAAGACACATAATTTAGAAGTGTTGTTAGACTTTAAATTTAAAGACATATAATTTACAAGTGTTGTTAGACTTTAAATTTAAGGACATATAATTTACTAGTGTTGTCAATTTCAATATTTAAAAACACATAATTTATATGTGTTGTTAAATTTTAAATCTAAGGACACATAATTTATAAGTGTTGTTAGACTTTAAATATAAAGACACATAATTTATAAGTGTTGTTAGACTTTAAATTTAAGGACATATAATTTACTAGTGTTGTTAAGTTTTAAATTTAAAGACACATAATTTACAAGTGTTGTTAAATTTCAAATCTAAGGACACATAATTTACAAGTGTTGTTAGACTTTAAATATAAAGACACATAATTTAGAAGTATTGTTAGACTTTAAATCTAAAGACATATAATTTACTAGTGTTGTTATGTTTTAAATTTAAAGACACGTAGTTTACAAGTGTTGTTAAATTTCAAATCTAAGGACACATAATTTACTAGTGTTGTTAGACTTTAAATATAAAGACACATAATTTAGAAGTGTTGTTAGACTTTAAATTTAAAGACATATAATTTACTAGTGTTGTTAAGTTTTAAATTTAAAGACACATAATTTACAAGCGTTGGTGAATTTTAAATCAAAATTTGTCATTAAAGTTAGTGTAAAGGCTCGAAAATTTGACTTGTGTCAGGTCAGGGTCGTATGTGGGATCCACTCGTCCGAATACGTAAATCTGAATATCCAATTTGAGATTTAATGCTAATTGTTGAGCTGTTTTACGAGTTGGTATACGCAAGGAATTCGGGGAGCCGAAATACGAACGGGGACGCGCCTCGAGTCGCGTGTCGACGTGGAACGAGGTAGTGGCTTATGGGGTTGAGATTGATTGACTGTTGGTTTAATAAGTGGTCATTGTGATTTTAATGTGGTCACATTAACATAAATATCCATTGGCCTATAGTTTGAACACGTAAACATAATGCATTGGATGTGTCTCGAGATACGCAATTTGCGAGACAATTTTGGCCAAACTTAGAGGCAGTAGACAAAGATGTGAAATTATTGGATTGCTTCGTGATTCGTGTTGCACAAATCTCGAGGACACATTGAAAAACAAAATAAAATAATAAAATAAAAAGAGAGAATCGGATAAAAGAAGAGAAGAGAGGAGAGAGAGACGACCAAAAGAGAGAAAGAGAGAGGTGAAGGAGCTCGCGAGCTCCGGCGGTGAACCAAGCAGCCATGCGGTTCATCGTCGCGACGCAGCGCGGCAAGACTAGCGAGGCGATGGACGCGCAGCAGCTATGGTGGCGACGTCTCAAGCGGGGACGGCGGATCAAGCGAAGCGGCGGCGCGGCGCGCAAAGCACTGGGCCAGCGCGCGCGGGCAAAGACTGCGGCGGCGGCGACTCGAGCGGCGGCAGCCGTGGAAGAACAAAGCGAGGCGCGCGGAATGAGATGGCCTGCCGCGAGAGGCGGCGCTGCGCGCGGCGGCGGAGCTGGCCGCAATGGCGAGATCGGCAGGAAAGCGGCGACTCCGGCGGAATCTCATCGTTTCGCGTTTCCAAACGGCGGCAGCATAATGTTGATCCTCGATAGAAGGGTTTTGATCCTCCTCGGTCTTCTCCTCGCGTTCTTTTGGTGATTCGATCTAGCCCTATGGCCGCGCAAGTGCTCCAATCACGATGAAGGAGGCGCTCACGGTGAGTTCTTCCTAGTTAGTTCATTGGTTTCTCTGATGCTAATTCTGGTTGAGCTGAATTTCGAAGGAAGTTGTGGTTTTTGGAAATTGAATTGTTCGGATCTCGGATTTGTATCGGCAGTGTGGATGTTGAATTTTTTCGGCTTTTGATGTTAAGCAATCTTTCTTGATTTGCTTTTTTTGATTATTTTGTTTGATCTTTTGTGTTTGCATTTGCCGAGCATTGGAATCAATCCGCAATTCATTACATTCACTCATGCTGGACACACTACAAAATAGTGTTGTGATCATTGACATGAGCATGCCTATGCAGCATGAGTCTTTGAAATGCCTAAAAGCTTATCACGGCTGACTCTGCTTTGATGAATCTGAATACTAGAATCCTTGCTTTGAAAGGTAAGAACTGCTCGTTCTAGGCTCCATATTCATAGTCAACTTCATCATTGTCTTTGATTCTCTCAAGGTTTCCCTGATTAAAAATGACAACCACATAAATTCTTTGGGTTATTGATTTTTTCTCACTGCTTGCCTTTTATTTTCCATTTCATATGAATTTAACATGCCAAGTTAAATATATGGTTAATTTGTTGGAAATAAGATACTGAGAATACTTTGTAACATCACTAAGAATGCTTAGAGTTAGTGATTGCAAGGTGTCGCCTAGGCATTTTGGAACAAATTTGCCTTGGCGGTAACTTAGGCATAGATTTTTATTTGATAGATTTATTGAGATTTATGTCAATATCTTAGAATCCATAACTTAAGTGAACTTCATAGATATTTGTTTGATAGATTTTTTATGAAGTCCTCTTAAATTAGTTAACTATGCATAGACAGATTGTAGGTCTTGGATCACATTGTCATTATGTTAGACTCCAAAACATCCATTTGTTCTGCCTTTTGTTTGTGTTTATTGAATGCATGAACCTTATTTGTAGAGACCTAACTAGCCTGAAAAGCTCTTCTAATAAAATAAATCAGAATTCAGTTTAGGAATGTCAACAAGAAGAGACTAGAACCTTTGAATGTGTATTATCTCTTCTTTACAATTTTCTGAATGAGTTCTGGAAAAGAGAAGGATTGCCCTACAAATTAAGGCATAGAGGTATGATCAGTTGGTGCATGTACCCTTGGATTTGTATTGTTTCTTTATATATGTATATATAGACTCTTCCTATGTATAATTGATGAAACAATAAAGCTATATTCTCTTAATTTGTTAGTTTGTCGCCTTTTCAGTGTACTAAGTGTGGATGTTGCATTCAATCTTGATCATGTACATGTCTTCTATTGAACTATTTCACTCCAAATTTATGATTTCTCTTTTTGAGTCACATTTAGTTAGGCGGGCTTTCACTATTTTCCTTTTATTGAACTATTTCGCGCCAAATTTGGTCTGATCAATCCCATTCTCTTCTTTTTTCCATAGATTTTTTTGTTAGTTTTCTCTACTACTTCTTAGTTTGTGAATTAGGTTCATTTGTTTAACAATTCAATCTATTGTAGGTTCAATGATCATGGATGGAATTCCAATCATAATTTGTAGGTATTTAGACCCACATCATTTAAGTCTCACGGTCTTAGTGACACCTTCTATCTAAATTGATGAAATGAGTGATGATTTAAAAGCCTCATCGATGTCATACTCAAATATCATCAACCTTCTTAGAATTAATCCTTCATCTGTCATGTCTATGCAGAGCCCATCTCTCACATATGCTTACCGTGGCACTTGACAGTTTATACAACTCTTATACTTTGGATATGAACTTTAGAGAAGTTTTTGAACATATATGATCAGTTTATACATAGGCTTGATTGATTTTTGCAGGTGATTAGGTAAATACATGAAATTGGTTAAATACCAGATATCATTGTCATAAATTTGGAAATCATTCTTGTGCTTTCTGTGAACTTGAAAAATTCTTCATTTTCTTTTTTATAGGGAATTAAAAATGTTTTAAAGTTAAAAGTTTATTTAATGAGTTGCAGAAGTTTGAATTAGTCATGACGTGCATTTAAGTTTGAGACACATAGCTCATAAAATACTTATATCTAATCCACTTTGTCGTTGGTAAATTTATTTTTTTCTTCTCCACTCTCTGTGATTGGTAGATACTATACTTTTGTGAATTGATGTCTTTTCTCATGAGGATGTCCTTCTCGTTATTATGCTTTGATACATTGGACATTTGCGGTCTTACCATTCGGGAGTGTATGGATTTGTGAGCTTGGTGCACCAGCTTTTGGATCCATTTCTCTCTCTTACCCTCATGGCAATGGTACTTTTTTCTTGTGTTGTTTTGTGTCTTTCGCAAACTTCTTTTGTGCAAATGTTTTGAGAGGCTTTTTCAAGATGCTCCCCTGTTATCTTTGACCCTTTTCTTTGGAGAAGCAAAGAAAAATGCGTTGATGTGAAAAGGGGCGAACATTCTTACTGTTGGATCGGCTTTCCACAAAATTTGAAGACAAGCTTCTTCTTTTTTTGTCTCATGCTTTCGCCTCTCCTTGCCCTTACATGAATGAATCCATTTGGCGGGGTCCTGGAGGACTTGCTTTTGATCTTCTTGTTTTCCTTTGTTTCTTTTTGTTCTCTGTTTTATCCATTGCTTATATTAACTGGTTGTGTGTAAAACATATTTGTAGGTAAGCTACCTTTTGAAGTCTTTGACCAAACAATGAATTATTAATAGAATGCGCAAACAAAGTTGGAGATACAGAGAAAGATGGTTTGAAGTTTTTGATGAAGCAATTGTTCATTGGTACTTTGTAAATCTGTATTGTAGTGTTATTGTTGAATTTGGAGTGATGAGTGTTATTCTTTTGTGACTACCTATTAACCCAAAAAGTGTTACTGTAGTGTTATTGTTAGTTTGATTTTTATTCAAATGAAATAAATAAAAATCTCTTTTATATTGATAAATAATATTTTTGTAAGGGTTCTTTCTCATAATATTAATATTAATATATAAAATCTTCTTTCCAATAATATTAATATTAATTGTTTTTTTGATATATATATATATATACACGACGACGTTAAATATGAATGCGTTGTCAACTTAGAGACACTAAGTGTATATGTGTTGTCAACTTAGAGACACAAAGTGTACATGCGTTGTTAATTTTAAGACATTAAGTGTATGTGCGTTGTCAACTTAGAGACACTAAGTGTATATGCGTTGTCAACTTAGAGACACTAAGTGCGCATGCGTTGTCAATTTAAAGACATTAAGTGTATTTGTGTTGTTAATTTAGATACACTAAGTGCACTTGCGTTGTCAATTTAGAGACACTAAGTGCACATGCGTTGTTAATTTAAAGACATTAAGTGTACAAATGTTGTCAATTTAAGGACACGAAGCTTACAAGTGTCGTCAATTTAATGACGCTAAACTTACAAGTGTCCTTAATTTAGGGATGCATATATAAATAGTGTCTCTAAATTTGAGACACATAAGAAATAAATGTCCTAAAATTAAAGACACATAAACAGCAAGCGTCCTAAATAAATGTTACCAACGCATACATTTTGTGTCGTAAAAAAATGGGGCGACATCACTTTTACCAACACAAGTGGCAACACTTTATGATGCGTCGGTAAAATTTTTAGAGACACTAATTAATGTCGTTAAATGAGTAAATTAATGTCGCTAAACACACAATGTTTTGTAGTGTAAGGATCTATAAATATATAAATATTTATCCAAGGACCTTTAAATAAATATTATTTTGTTCGCCTAGGCATCACCTAGGCACCGCCTCGCCTAGGTCAGAGAAATCACCTCGAGATCACCTTAAAGCCTTGCAATTCTTAGTTTTATTTACCGAGAATGGCATTCGCCTCTATTAGGATTAATCACTGAAGCTGTAATTATTTGTAAGTCTGGCGGTATTTGTGTCATCGTATACATGTACGATGTGTATGCATGTGTAACCTAGATAAAGAGCTAGGATAGTCTCGAGATGACACGATGTATACTTGTATCCAATGGTGGTGATGTATTCTGTAGAGGCTATATAATGTGCAAATGAAAAATATTCGTCTCATTAAGACAAAGAGTAGCAATCTCTCTGTTCCTCATACGGTCAAAACCTAATCTTCATCGTAGATGTTAGGAGTTGATATGGTATCAGAGTCATTTCTCCTGGCGCCTGTGAAGATCGATCAGTGACGTTGATGCAGAGACCAACAGGTCGAAGAAACAAATATGAAGAAACGGATCGAGAGGAACGGTTCTTGAATCAGAACGGTTCTTGAATCAGGAACGGTTCTTGAGGTTTCTTGAGGTTTAGTAGTATGGATGGTAGATCTGACGAAGTTGAGGTTGAATCTTCATCAACTAAAAGAGATTCTTCGATTTCTCCGTTAGGGTTGATTCACAATGGTATTGGACCAGCGAGTGGTCCATTCGAAAATTCACTAAGTCAGTTTGTGACGATAAAGCTGGATTCGACGAATTTCTTGCCGTGGAAGTCAACAGTAATTCCAATTATTGAAGGTTTTGATCTGGATGGGTTCTTCTTTGGAACTCTGAAGTGTCCAGCGAAGGTTCTTGAGGATGGTTCAGTAAATCCAGAATACAAGTTTTGGTTTGGTCGAGATCGTATGCTGTATGGATGGCTGATGACAGCGTTATCTCCCGATGTTGCAACAAGTATTGTAGATCCAAAAATTCAGCATACTGCACACAAACTATGGAATGTGACTCATGTGGTACATGTAACAAATCTAGAGTACATGTCCTGAAGAAACAACTACAATCAACGAAGAAGGGATCTCGTCGAGTGAGTGAGTATCTAATGCAGATGAAAGGATTTGCATATGGTCTTGCAATGGCTGGGTCTCCAGTGAACATGGAAAATTTAATCGCGAACTGTTTAATGTTAGACTAGAAGGACTTGCAATGACTTCAAAGCGTGTAACACTGCCACTTTTCTAAAAGAAGTTTTGCTCTCTAAACTTCAAGAGTCAGCAAATATCCTAAAGGATACGATGAAGTAAACCCACGTTTCACTTTGTAGTAGTGAAATATGAAAACAAGAGCAGTTGCTGGTGAAATTCGAGATGATTTATTCCTCCCTAAACCTCTCCTCTTATAAAGCACTGGTCATGACCAGTTAGAGTGAAAATGGGGTAGTAGAGCAGTGGCACAGTCAAGCATTGAATGAAAATGGGGTAGCAGAACAGCAATGGAGTAGCGGAGCAGTAATGGAGTAATGGAGAGCAGTTTCAACTACATCCACTCAGTTACTTTAATAACTACCCATTTAATCTCGAAAATGGTAAAAATTAATGGTGAAAAGTTTTACTCATGGTTAGCTTGCACACATATACACTTACGCCCACGTGCCTCGTGCCAAGTGCTAAGTGCGCATATAAAAGCGCCTAAAATGCGTCATATGCGCCGAGCGGGCGCGCGTGTGGCTTACCTTGCATAACACTTGTATTTTATTTTACACACACTGTGGTGCAAGAGTACATATATACTCTTTAAACTTGAAGTTCCTAACCAATGTGAGACTAAACATTTATTTTGAAAATGTTCAACAATCCCCCGCCATTTTCAAAATAATCAGATCATTCAATCCACGAAATCTCAAACATTATATGCATAAGTAATGGTATCTTGCGATTTGAACCACTAATTTGTGAAAAGTTCATTACATCATATCAGAATTACATGGTAGATAAACTTTGAATCAATGATTCTATTCGATATGTAGCATAAACATATCACGCATATAACTTACACCACAGCAAATAGCCATAAATATCCTGACACATTCAACATTAGTCTTGTGTCCCGTATCTTCTCGTGAATTTCTTTGGAGCCAAGCCCTTGAACTCCTTGAAGTGGCCGCACTTCACATCCACATAGGTAGTCTCCATTCTAGTACCCTCGCAATTTAAGCACCTTTAGAAGACTATTAAGAGATCATCTCAACCTCCTCTCTTTACATGCATGTACCGAGCACTAACAACCTTGTGATGGTTATTAAAATTTAGTGCTCACAATCACTCTTATAATGAATTTGACTGCATTGAACTTAAGACTTAACGTAATGTTAGGCGTCGAGTTGAGTTTCCACTATTGGTGACCTGTAATTCATGGGCTTGAGACCTATCCCTCTTGATGTTTTATTCACCAAGTCTTTTGGCAATCCTTTAGTAAGGGGATCTGCCAAGTTTTGACAAGATTTCACATAGTCAATCGTGATAACTCCTCTTGTTATCAATTCTCTGACACAAGTATGTCTCACTCCAATATGTCTGGATTTACCATTGTACATTTGGCTATAAGCCCTTGCCAATGTGGCCTCAGTATCACAATGGATAGAGATTGGAGCTACCGGTTTAGGCCACAATGGTATCTTGTGTAATAATTCACGTAGCCATTCAGCTTCTTTCGAAGCTGAGGCCAATGCAATAAACTCTGATTCCATGGTAGAACCAGCCATTAAAGTTTGCTTATTTGAAGCCCACGAGATCGCACCTCCAGCAAGTGTGAAAATCCACCCACTTGTAGATGCATGATTTTGATCTTTCACAATCCAACTTGCATATGAAAATCCTTATAAGACCGAAGGATATCCACTATAGCATAAACCATAGTTAATTGTTTTCTTCAGATATTTCAAAACTCTTCGAATTGCAAACCAATGCAACTCACTTGGATTGATTGTAAATCTGCTCAACTTGCCTACTGTTAAGGCAATATCCGGCCTAGTGCATGTCATTGCATACATTAAGCATCCAATTAATCTAGAATACTCCAGTTGTGAAACCGGATTGCCTGTATTTTTCACTAGCTCAATACTTGAATCTAGTGGGGTAGAAACAAGGGCACAATTCAAGTGATTGAATCTATTGAGAACTTTCTCAATATAATGAGATTGAGTTAGAGTAATACTCCCCTCATCTCTTATAATCTGAATTCCGAGTATGACATCATCTTGCCCCATATCTTTCATTTCAAACTGGCTTGAAAGAAACCTTTTGGTCAACTGAACTTGTTCCAAGTCAGTTCCAAAAATCAGCATGTCATCTACGTAAAGACAGATAATGACACCATTGCCTTTTCCATCAAACTTGCTATATGCGCATTTATCATATTCATTTATTTTGAATCCAAAAGCAAGTACAACCTGATCAAATTTTTGGTGCCACTGTTTTAGTGCTTGCTTTAAACCGTACAATGATTTTCGCAATCTGCACACTTTATTCTCATGACCGGACATAATAAACCCTACAGGTTGTTCCATGTATATTTCCTCATCCAACTCTCCATTTAGGAACGTTGTTTTAACGTCCATTTGATGGATGACCAGCTTGTTTACGGGTGCAATTGCAATAAGCAATCTGATAGTAGCAATTCTAGCTACTGGTGAATAGGTATCGAAATAGTCTATTCCATGCTTTTGGGTGAAACCCTTAGCAACCAGTCTCACTTTGTGTTTTTCAATGGATCCATCAACTCTTCTTTTCTTTTTGAAGAGAAATTTGCATTTAATGGGTTTACACCCAGGAGGTAGATCAACTAGCTCCCAAGTGTTATTTCCCATTATTGAATCAATCTCATCATTTAATGCCTCTTTCCAGAAAGCTGCATCTCTTTCTTTCATTGCCTCCTATACTGTTTGAGGATCAGCGTCCGTATTAAAACAATACAGAATTTGTCTAGTTACTGTTTCTCTACTTCCTTCAACTAAGAATATATAGAAATCAGAACCAAATGACTTAATTTTCCGAGCTCGTTTGCTCCTTCGAAGTTCAGGAACTTCTACTATTTCTTTCTCATTTTCAATTTCTATGACTTTCTTCCCTTTTTGGTTTTCTTCAGGAATACTTTTGGGAACAGATTTAAATCTTGTCTCATCAAAGATTGCATCCATTGATTCAATTACAGTGTTTACTGAAATCGAATTATTAGGCTCAATTACCATGAACCTATATGCCTTACTGTGTTATGCATATCTAATAAATATGCACTCCACTCCCCTTTCACCCAATTTCCTCTTTTTGGGTTCAGGGACTTTTACTACGGCTCTACAGCCCCAAACTCTTAAATAATTAAGATTTGGTTTTCGCTTATTCCAAAGCTCATATGGGGTGACTTTATTCATCTTTTGTGGAATTCTGTTCAAAATATGGCATGCAGTCAGCAATGTCTCTCCCCAAAATTCACTACTCAAACCAGAGTTTGATAGCATAACGTTAACCATTTCGGTTAAAACACGATTTTTACGCTCAGCCACACCATTTTGTTGTGGTATATAAGGGGCAGTAGTCTCATGGACTATTCCAGTAGATTCAAAATACTTTGGATTATAGTACTCTCCTCCCCTATCATACCTTAAACATTTTATAAAGGTCTCAAATTGTAATTCAGTTTCTGCCTTATAGGCCCGAAACTTAACCATTGCCTCATTTTTGGAATGCAACAAATAAACATAACAAAATTTGCTATAATCATCAATAAATGTTACAATATATTTATTGCCACCTATTGAGGGTGTACTGTGTATGTCACATACATTAGAATGTGTTAAGTCTAGCAACTTTGAATTTCTTTCAACATTAGAAAATTGATTTCTAGTTATTTTTGTTTTCATGCATGCATTGCAATTTCCTTCATATTTATCAAAATAAGGTAGTAATTCAAGATTTACCATATCAAATAATTTCCCGAAATGAACATGTCCTAATCTATGATGCCATAAAAATGAAGGAGACTCAACAAGATACACGGAAACAAGATTCTTATTAGATAAAACGATTACTTGAGCTTAAACATGCCCTCGATCATAAACATAACTCTTCCCTACATATACCCCTCCCTTGGAGAGTACAAACTTTTCAGCCTCAAATACAAGCCTAAAACCAAACTTATTCAAAAAACCACCTGACACTAGATTCTTCCTCACTTCTGGTGCATAATACACGTTAGTGAGTGTTACAATTTTGCCAGAAGTAAATTTCAGATCAACACTACCTATGCCCTTAACAGGGACAGTAGCATCATTTCCCATGTACAAGACAATATTTTCATCTACTGCCTCTATGGTCTTGAAGAACCTCTTGTCTTGCAGACATGTCGAGTAGCACTAGAATCAACCCACCAAGCCATATCATTTTCAACGATGTTAATTTCAGATATCATAGCAATGAGATCATCATTGTCGTTACCTGCACCTTTTGCAGCGCTAGAGGAAGCATGATTTTTTCCTTGCTTCCTTTTCCAATGATAACATTTGGACTCGAGGTGGCCATCTTTCCCGCAGAACCAACAAGTGACTTTCTGCTTCCTTTGATTTTGATTTTGGTTGTTCGATTTTCCTGAACCAGTAGGCTTTTTGAAACCACCAGGCTTGTTAGGCCTATTCGGCAGGGGCTTTTTGAACTTAGCCGCTTCCATCACATGCACCTTTGAAATCTCTTGAACATTCTGCTCTTTTTCATTTTCCTGCATGCGACAATCCTCTTCTACACGAAGATGGTAGCAAGCTCATCAAGAGTTATGTCATCTTTTTTATGCTTAAGAGTTCGTTTGAACTCCTTCTAGGATGGGGGCAGTTTATCAATAATAGAAGACACAACAATTGTTTCATCCATAATAAGATTGTGTTGAGAGAAATTATTTCTAATCCTCTCAATTTCACAAAATTGTTCCATGACAAACCTTTCATCAACCATTTTAAAATTAATAAACTTTGATATAAGGAATTTTTTACGTGTCGCATCCTCCTTACGGTACCTTACCTCCAATTTCTCCCACAGCTCATTGGCAGAGGGGACGTCATGGTAGGGTCTAACAGTGAGTCCTTCATGGCGTTCAGAATGTGACCTCTGCAGGTGTGGTCATCCGTCTCTCATTTCTGCCTCTTCCTGATCTGCTCGACAGTTTCATCGTCGGACTCTATAGGTTTTGGTGTATCCAGAACATACACCAGATGAAGCGCCACCAGCAGGAAATGAACTCGCTTCTACCACCTCAGGAAATTGCCTCCATCAAAGCGATCATGCTTCACAATGTTAGCCGACAGCTCTTTGATTGACAAAGCCATTGCAACGAAAGTAAAACTTCCTTTAGATTGTTAGACCAGAGGGACTTGCAATGACTTCAAAGCGTGTAACACTGCCACTTTCCTAAAGGAAGTTTTGCTCTCTAAACTGCAAGAGTCAGCAAATATCCTAAAGGATATGATGAAGTAAACTCACATTTCACTTTGTAGTAGTGAAATATGAAAACAAGAGCAGTTGTTGGTGAATTTTGAGATGATTTATTCCTCCCCAAACCTCTCCTCTTATAGACCACTGGTCATGACCAATTAGAGTGAAAATGGGGTAGTGGAGCAGCGGAACAGTCAAGCATTGAATGAAAATGGCGTAGTGGACCAACAATGGAATAATGGAGCAGTAATGGAGTAATGGAGAGCAGTTTCAACTGCATCCACTTAGTTACTTTAATTACTATCCATTTAATCTCGAAAATGGTAAAAATTAATGGTAAAAAGTTTTACCCATGGTTAACTTGCACACATATACACGCACGCGCACGTGCCTCGTGCCAAGTGCTAAGTGTGCCTATAAAAGTGCCTAAAATGCGCCATATGTGTCGCGCCTCGCGCGCGCGTGTGGCTCACCTTGCATAGCACTTGTATTTTATTTTACACACACTGTGAAACAAGAGTACATATATACTCTTTAAACTTGAAGTTCCTAACCAATGTAGGACTAAACATTTATTTTGAAAATGTTCAACATTTAATTGGTCTTGATATTGAATTGTTGTCAATAACAGTTGTTCTTCAGCGGCAGATTCTTCTTCTCACTTGGCAGGAATTTCAATCAACTCTTATGAATTTTGAGAGTACATTAGACAGATTTCAAGTTAGCAAGGTATCAACTCACTGTCTCTTCAGAACTTTTCTCCAACAACTAACTCAGCCGAGGTTAAGAATGGTGGAGTCAAATCTAGACACAAGGTTCAGTATAACAATAATCAAGGTTCACAGTTGTCACAGATTGGGCATGGTCATCAAGGCAGTGGTAACGGCTCAGGTCATCGTAGCAGAGGTGGTGGTCGATACAAAGGTCATGGTGGTTTTCGATTCCTAATAATTTAAAGCCTACTTGCCAGATATGTGGGAAATTTGATTATTCTGCAGCAGTATGTTATTTTCGTAGGGATATGAAATCCATGAGTTCTCAATCCTCTACTGGTTCTGCTCCTTAGCAAATGTGATTCACTCCTGCTGCTCCTACACAGAATGCTTTCTTTGGCGTTCCTGAGCCTACCAAAGATACTTCCTGGTACATGGATAGTGGAGCATCTTCCCATGTCTCAAATTACTAAATGCATGCCTTATGGAGGTAAAAACTCTTTGATGGTTGGTAATGGTGAGTTTTTACAAATTGCTAGCACTTGATCTGCATTAATCCCATATGTTAACTGAAAACTATCATTTCACAACACGTTATGTGTGCCTAGTATTAGGAAAAGTCTTTTAAGTGTTTCCCAGTTAACTTGTGATAATAATGTTTTGATTGAGTTTCGTTCAAATGATTGTTTTGTGAAGGACTCTCAAACCAATGAGGTGTTTCTTCATGGATTGCTCCACAATGGTCTTTATTAATTTCTTGGTTTGTGAAGCCCTTTCATGCTTATCCTTCTGCTTTTCTTGCATCTAATAAAGAGGTGTCGAGTATCTGGCATACCAGACTTGGCCATCCTACACACAAAGTGTTGCAGCAGGTTATGCGTCATAATCTTCATTTACATATTTCTTTTGTACCTGAGTTTTGTTCACATTGTCATATGGGAAAACTACATGCATTACCATTTTTTGATTATTTTCGAATTGCATCACATGTTCTAAATTTAATACATATTGATTTGTGGGGCCCTGCTCTTATTACTTCTCTCGGTGATTTTAATTATTATATACACTTTGTGGATGACTGTACGAGGTTTACCTGGTTATATTCTTTGCGTCTTAAGTCAGATGTTGTCAAAGTATTTCTTCACTTTAAAACACTAGTTGAAAATCAATTCCAATCCAAAATAAAAAGAGTTTAGTCTGATTGGGGTGGGGAACACATCTTTTAAACCTATTCTAGATTCTTGTAGTATACTTTTTCAACATCCTTGTCCTCATACCCATAAACAAAATGGTCGTGCAGAATATAGACATCGTCACATTGCTGGGATGAGTCTAGTTTTGTTGGCTACTAGTAGTTTACCACTAAACTTTTGGTGGGATGCTTGTGAAACAACATCTTTTCTAATTAATAGATTACCTACTGGGGTTCTTCAAGGTCTGTCTCCTTATGAAAAATTATATCATACCCCTCCATATTACAAATTACTTCGTGTATTTGGTTGTACCTGTTTTCCTTATTTTCATTTTTACAACAGTCACAAGGATCAATTTCAGTTAGAAAAGTGTGTTTTCTGGGGTATAGTTCCATCTATAAAGGGTATAAATGTATGAATTCTGCTAGGAGAGTTTTTATTACTAGAAATGTGTTGTTTAATGAGCATGAGTTTCCTTATCTTGAATTTTTTCATCGTAAGTCTTATGCTGTGTTTGATACTTCAATTATTCAACCTTGTGTACCTTTGCCTTATCCCAACAATTTTCCTGTTGTGTCTACTTACTGTTGATAACACTTCATCGCCCACTGTTTTTGTTTCTGATCCTCTTATGTCTTCTTCTTCTGGGTCAACCTAATACTGTTGTTTCTATTTCTAATACTAGCGTACCACATAATTAACACTCATCACATGATAACTAGAGCTAAGGATGGGATTAGTAAAAAAAGTGTTTTTAGCTACCTCTGTGGATGATTTAGGTGATATTCCTGCTACTTTTGAAAGAGCTCTTCGAAATCCTAAGTGGAAGGAGGCTATGGATAAGGAGTATCAAGCCTTAATGGCAAATAACACATGGTCTCTTGTTCCTTCTGTTTCTAATCAGAACATTGTTAAAAGAAATTTTGATGGGTCTATTAATCGATACAAAGCTAGATTAGTGGCCAAGGGGTTAAAACAAGTCTCAGGTATTGATTTTGGTGAGACCTATGGTCCAATTGTCAAAGCCGCTACCATCAGAGTCAATCTTTCTTTGGTTGTTCAGTATGGTTGATCTCTTTGACAGCTTGATATTAATAATGTATTCTTGAATAGTACTTTGGGTGAGGAAGTTTTTACAAATCAACCTCAAGGCTTTATTGATTCTACATGTCCTACTCATGTGTGTAAACTCAATAAAGCCTTGTATGGACTAAAGCAGACACCTCGCGCTTGGTTTGAGAAACTGAGATCCACTCTTGTCGCTTGGAACTTCCAAAATTCTAAAGCTGATAACTCACTATTTGTGTTCATAGATGGGTCAAATGTTTTGTAAATATTAGTATATTTTAATGATATAATTGTCACTGGGTCTTAGTCATCATCTAATCAGTGCTTTATTTCACAGTTGAATACTTGTTTTGCTTTAAAAGACATTGGAGAGTTGAATTTCTTCTTGGGAATGGAAGCTCAACGACAAGAGTGGACTCTTCCTCACTCAGACTGCATACATCAATCGGTTACTTAAAAAAGGGGGTACGATGAATGCCAAACCTATTGACACACCCTTTTATGTTGGCAAGCCTCTCTATACAGATGGTAATCTTCCATTTAATGACACCACTCTATATAGAAGTCTTTTAGGGGGCTTACGGTATTTGGTCCATACCAGACCAGACATTTCCTATATTATCAATCGTCAGGCTCCAACTTTTATCCACTAGAAGGCATTAAAAAGGGTAGTGCGATATTTGAAAGGGGACTGCTGATACGGGTATCTCGTTTTGTCCTAGTTCCCAATTATTTGTCACAGGGTTTTTTGGATGCAGACTAGGCTTCTTCACCTGACGATAAACGTTTTGTAGCTGTCTATGTTGTCTTTTTAGGATAGAATTTGGTTGTTTGGCAGTCCAAAAAGCAGCCTGTGGTGTCTCGGTCATCTATCGAGTTTGAATATCGTGCTTTAACACTGGTTACTGCGGAAATTTCTTGGTTATTGTCCTTGTTAACTGAACTTTACATTTCTTTGCCAGCTCCTCCTACTGTCTTGTGCAACAATATGAGTGTTGCAAGATTAGCAAAGAACCCAGTTTATCATGTCATAATCAAGCACATATAGTAGACATACACTATGTTCGCAATAAGGTTATGTCTGGCCAGTTGCAAGTACATCATGTTCCCACTAGAGATCAGATTGCTAATGTGTTCGCAATAAGGTTTTGTCTGGCCAGTTGCAAGTACATCATGTTCCCACTAGATATCAGATTGCTAATGTGTTCGCTAAAGGATTTACAGCTGAAATCTTGCGAGACAAACTCGGTGTCATTTCTGTATCCCTTCGTTTGAAGGGGGTATTAGGATAAATCACTGAAGTTGTAATTATTTGTAAATCTGGGGGTATTCGTGTTATTGGAACATTGTATACATATTGGGTGTGTAAGTATGTGTGTCCTAGATAGAGAGCTAGGATAGTCTCGAGATGTCACGATGTATACTATCCAATGGTGGTGATGTATTATGTAGTGACTATATAATGTGGAAATGAAAAATATCTATCTTATTGAGACAGAGTGATAAAGAGCAATCTCTCTGTTCCTCATACACTCAAACACTAATCTTCATTGTAGATATTAGGAGTTAATAGCCTCATATGCTTCTTATTTTCATAGAGAAGGTCACAACTTTTTTGAGTAGAAACGTTAGAGAAAGAAGAATGATTGCCTCCAAAACCTCCCAAAAAGTACTTGGGAAAATCGGGCATTCCCCAATCCACCCGCTCGCTGAAGAAGCTCAAAATCACAATATACTTCTCACTCGACAACTAAAATCACGTTGTTAACGTCATGCTACTCATGAATCATTAACAGATTGTTCAAATCTCTAACCAACTTATTTCCTGAAAAAAAATCATCGAGTATGTTGTTCTTGTCTTATGTATACTAAATCTCACTCGTTGCAAGTCTCAGTGATATGTTTAGGGAGCTCGAGATGCGTTGCAGCACAGCAAGCCCGAGACTTGACAACTCACGTCACGTGTTGACAACTAACGTCACGTGGAGACTGGTCAGAGCAGGTCGATCGAGCTACTCCTAGGGTTAGGTCTGAGCCCATACCACTTAACCGCCCCGTAAGTCGACCCGTGCGAGCCAAGAAAAGCCCAAGTTGGTTAAAGGGTTTCCAGTATTAGACAACAAGAATTAGGCCCAAGTTTCATTTCAATTAAAAAGCCTCTAGCAAGGCCCACTTTTTTTTAAAAAAATAATAATAATACAAAGCCCACTTTGTTAGGTTTGATAAGATCACACCCTTATATAAAAGGAAAATATGTTGTCTAGCTGAGGATATGAAAAAACATCTTGGTCTACTTTTATTTCTTTTGCTTCCTCTTCGTTGTCTCTCCACTGGTTTAGGGTTTTAACCCTAACAATTGGTGCTTTCATTGCTGAACAATGGCACCTCCCTGTCCCTAAGTCCCAGTGCAACCTCCGCCGTCAGAAGAAATCGTTGTCGAGATTTAGCAACAGCTGCAAAGTCAATTATAACCGATATAATCTATGGACCAGGAAACCGAAAAAAAAAAAAGTCTCGAAACCATGTCTGCAACCATCACTAAGCTCTGCTCTCACCACGACAGCACCCCACTAACACAAAACAACAAACAAACACCATTAACCACACAATTCGGGCTAAACACCCCACCATCAACCCAACCAGCACAGTCGTTACTCCAGCCCAACATACCCCCGCCACTTGACCATCTACCTACACGGGTCGTCCTCCGGGCTTTTTCAGCTAGGACCATTTCCCCTATCCTTTCAACCACGAACCCAGATCTGACTAAAACCACCGAGAGTGTATCTCTTAAACTTCGATGGTTCTAACTCCCTCGACTAGCTCTATCAGGTGGAAAACTAGTTTCAACTACACTCCATAACTCCCGAGCAACACCTCACCTTTACTGCTTTCTATATGTAGGGTTAAGCCCTAAGTTGGTTCCAATGGATGCAGTACAACAATCAGTTACTATCTAGGGAGGCGTTCACACGCGGACTTGAACTACAGTTCAGACCATCAACTTTTGAAAACCGCTAGATCTCTCTCTTCCAACAGCGCCATACCGGTTTGTTGATCGACTGCATCATGGAGTATGAAAAAATAAACAATAGGGTTCACGGTTTCTCCCCTGAAATCATGAAGTCTTGTTTTGTTGTCGGGTTAAAATAGAATCTCCAACGTGAACTGGCTATTTTCAAGCCATAAACCCTCACTAATGCTATTGGCATGGCTAAGCTATTCGACTCGAAGTTTTTCGATGCTAAGAAATTGTCACTTACTAGGCGAAACTCCCTGTTTCAGCACAAGGCATCCCCACAACCTACACCTACAACCCAACCAACAAGTACGGGTCTTGCCACATCCTTACTTGTTCGACAGTTATCGCTCGTGGAAATGCAGGAACATCGTTCTAAAGGGCTGTGTTTCAACTGTGATGATAAGTTCACCCCAAGTCCACAAGTATAAGTCTCGGTAGTTTCTTTTACTGTTGGATGACAAACCCTACCTTAAATCGAAGGAATGTACCTACTCTCTACCCCCTGAACCCATACCTAATATCACTCTACCCCTGCGTTGGAACAAAACCCTAACTCTGACCACCACTTCCAACTATCAGTCACAACCCTCACCGGCTCCTTAAACACTAACACCCTCCACCTCAAAGGGCCATTTCTAACCAACCAATCTCTATCTTGGTGGACTCAGGTAGCTCTCAAAACATTATACAACCTCGATTCGCTTCCCACCTACAACTACCCATACACTCCATTACCCTTTCTTCTATAATGGTGGGCAATGACGCCTCTATATCGTGCACTGATCTTTGTCCTAACACCCCCATCATCATCCAAGGCCAACATTTTCCAGTGGACTACTATGTCATACCCATTCAGGGCGCTAATCTAGTCCTCGATTACAAATGGCTCAAGTCCCTTGGACCTTTCCTATCAGACCTAACCATCCCTCACACGCAATTTTTCCACAATGGCACCCATTAACTTTGACTGGCAACCACAATATCCCTTACCCTCAACCTTCTCTCAATTAAGATGCTTATCCCAAACTGACTCCATCTCATACTTCCATGCCTTTACCATCATACCCAGCACCACTTCCCAAATCTCGGTTCTCGACTTCCCTGACCCAATTTTCGACTCCAACCATCCCCCAGACCTCTATAACACACTCAAAGACTCTCAACCCATGTTCCAATTACCTACTGGCCTACCCCCACCCAGACCCCACAATCACCATATCCACTTATTACCCAATACCCCACCAGTGAACATTAAACCCTACAGATAACTTACTGCCAGAAGCAATGGATGGCCACAATTATCGACGACATGTTGAAAGATGGGGCATCAAACCAAGTACAAGCCCGTTCTCGTCCCCGATAATACTAGTTAAAATGAAAGATGGCTCGTAGCGTTTTTCTATTGACTACCGCACCTTAATCGCAGTAATAGTTAGGGACCGTTTTCCAATCCCAACTGTTGATTAGCTTCTTGATGAGCTACAAGGTGCCCTTTTTTTCACTAAACTAGATCTTCAATCTGGTTTTTATCAAATTCGTTTGGCCAGTAAAGACAACAAGAATTAGGCCCAAGTTTCATTTCAATTAAAAAGCCTCTTACAAGGCCCACTTTGTTAGTGATAAGACCACACCCTTGTATAAAAGAAAAATATGTTATCTAGCTGAGGATATGAAAAAAATCTTATCTACATTTGTTTCTTTTGCTTCCTCTTCGTTGTCTCTCCATTAGTTTAGGGTTTAGCCCTAACACTCAACATTTGCTAAAATCCGTAAATGGCTTTTATGGAATTCAATAAGATGCAAGGCCTCCAATTTATGATACGCATCAATCTAAAGACCTAGAAATCATATATAAACATGTGCTGAACTTTTCTTTCAATGAAATAAGAAGCCTATTGACTATATAGTATATAGTATGTTGTTCGGAGAGCTTAACCTTAGAATGACACATACAATCAATTCTTCCAGTCTTGTTCAGTTAACATATTATTGTGGCAATATGATTGAGTTACAAAATGCATGAAGCAGTAGTGCTCTCGATTCTTCTTTGTTGTTGGGTTGGAGACAAAATAATGGTTCTACATCGGATAAGGAGAACTTTAAGAAATGAAATGTGAGTAAGAATCGACTTATTAGTATTGAGGTTCTTTAAAGTAAAACACCATAATTTTGGCTAAGGTTTCACCTAAGTGGACAAGTAGAGACAATATTTATTAAATTACTAATGATGATCTAAACCCACCAACTAGAGGCATGGCTGAGTTTCCAGATTTCAGCTTTAGTTAAACCAATTTTCTCTATGTTGTTATTTTTTAAAAAAAATATCCATGGGTGTCTGAACCTTCAAATATCTATTGACCCATCATTAAGTTGCACCATCTAAAGTATAAAAGAGGAGCAGTTTCAATGCACTGTTGATATTGTCGTCCAATTTAGAGTCTTGAAATGAGCAATCTATCCATGGGTGTCAGAAGACTCTGAACTTTTAAGTCTTTATTAACTTAACCTCCCTAAGTTAGACTACGAAGTATAAAAAGCAACGTACTATTGATATTTTGTCCCCCTTAGATTTGCAAAATTTCAAACCAATATGTTAGAGATAGTGGTGTTTCCAGTAGTTCAGGGTTCGTTTGTACTGACCATGATTAGTTTTGTACTTAACCATAATTAACTTTACTCTGGTTAAACTAACTCAACAGTTACAGAATTAGTTAGACAGTTGGATTTTCAATTGTGCATATATATACACTGTAAAACGTGTTTGACGAGCTAATGAAAATTATTCATTCTGGTGAGATAGAGTTCTTGTGATTCTCTTATGTTCATAGATCATCCTTATTAGGATTTATCTTTAACAAGGTATTAGAACAAGGAATCATGGCTTCCAATAGTTCAGACTTTGTTGGTTCTGTGAGAAACTCAAAATATGTTCTACCAGATGTTACAATGATTGCTAGAGCACTGAGTTTTAGCCTTCCAATGAAGCTTGATGGTACAAACTACATTCACTGAAAAGTTCAAATTCGTGTAGCCATTAAAGGTATTGGTCTCAGCTTTCTAATTTCTGAGAAACTTTATGTGTTGGCTTCAAACAAACCTTCTTCTTCATCAAACATTTCTATGCAAAAAGATGAGATACGAAGTCAGCATGATTCAATCTTAATGGTTTGGTTGTTTTTAAACATTGATAAGTCTGTACTTGGTCATATAACTGATTGTGAATCTTCATATGAAATCTGGAATGTGTTGGAGCGATCTTTTGCCCAATCGTCCATGGCTATGGCACTTCAATTGAAAAATTAATTAAATACTTTAAAAAAGGGATCCAGTTTTTTATATGATTTTGTTGTAAAGATCAAGAACATAAGAGCTGAGTTGAAATTCATTTGTCAAACTGTGACTGATTCTAATTTGATTCAGTCAATTCTCAATGGTGTAGGGCAATAATTTAATTATGTAGTTGTTGTGATATCCTCACAACACAAAACCATTACCCTTCAAGATGTTCAACATCTATTGATGCTTCATGAACAAAGAATTGCATAGTTTAATTATGTTTCAACCGTTGATTTGTCATCTGTTTCTGCACATTTGGCTTCTAATTCTGTAGATAATAAGTCACAGTGCAATAAATTCAAAAGTGGATGAAACAATGGTTGTTACTGAATAGGAACTAATAGAGGTGGTCATGGTGGTAACCGAGGTGGTAGAAATGGTGGAAATAGAGGTGGTAATAAAGTGTTTTGTCAGATCTGCTATAGAACAAAACATATGGCATTGTAGTGTTATCAAAGGTTCGATCAAAATTACTATGGTCCAAATCGGCAGAATACTAGGAATCAAAGTGGATAGTTCAAGAAGACTAATCAACCTTTTAATGGTTCTCATCAACTAACAACACCTAGTTCTTAGTTCTTATCTTAACAAACTCATTTTCATCAATTTCAAGGTTTGATTGCTTCTCCTGAATCTGTAGCAGATCAAAGATTGTACATGGACTCTGGAGCATCTAGTCACATGACCTCATATCCCTCCACTATGTCACATAGAATTGATTACATAGGTACACAAAGTGTCACTATTGGTAATAGTTCTCAGCTTTCAATTTCATCTGTTGGTCATAGTGTTCTACCAACTAGTGCTCATTATTATCATAATTTGGCTTTGAAACATGTTCTTCATGTTCCTAGCCTTGCTAAAAATCTTATTAGCATTTCAAAATTATCTCAAGACAATAATGTGATTACTAAGTTCACTTCGGACTCCTTTGTCAAAGTCAAGGCTATGAGGAAAGTTTTACTTAATGGCAAGCTTAGAAATGGATTATACCGTCTTCCTAGACAACATCAACCATCTTATGCTGCTACTTCAAAATCTTATAGTTCTTTGAACATTGCTGCTAAATGTTATGCGTCTTTTCTTGTAATAAAACTGTCATTTCAGATTTGATAGCTACCGTTGATAGTTCAAATAACTACCATGCCAGACTTGGACACCCTTCACATTTGATTCTTCAAAAAGTTTTACATTCTTGTAATACTCGTGTCTCTAAAATTGTTTTGCCTTTCAGTGACTCTTGTGAAATTGGCAAATTACATAAACTCCCTTTCACTACTTGTGCTATTACTGCTACAAGTCCTTTGGAGTTGGTTTAATCTAATTTTTGGTGGCCTGCACCAATGATTTCTACAAATGGTTCTTGGTACTACATTGTGTTTGTTGATGTTTTAAGTAGATTTACATGATTTTATCCACTGAAGCTTAAGTCAGACGCTTTTGCAGCTTTTGTTCATTTTCACAAATCGGCAGAACTTCATTAAGGCACCAAACTAAAAAGTTTTTAGTCTGATATGGGTCTTGAATTTAAACCTATTGAATCACAATGTCATAGTCTTGGGATTACTCACCGTTACTCATGCTCTTATACACATCAACAAAATGGAGTGCCTGAGAGGAAACACATGACAATAGTTGAGATGGGGTTAACTCTACTTGCTCATTCTCACATGCCACTTACCTACTGGGAAGAAGCTTTTGTTACTTCAGTGTTTATCATCAACAGCTTACCTTCTTATGTTCTGGACTTTTAGTCTGTATGTTTTAAGAAGACCTCGGATTATCGGTTCTTTAAAGTGTTTGGCTGCTCATGTTTTCCTAGTCTCACAGCATACTCTGCTCACAAGTTCAATTTTTGATCAGCCAAGTGTGTTTTTATTGGCTATAGTCCTAGATATAATGGGTATTGATGTCATCATCATTCTGGCAAAGTCTATATCTTCTGATATGTTGTTTTTAACAAGATTGAATTTACTTTTCAGTTGTTGCTTCCTGGTACTTCTACTTCATCACCTGTTTCAGCTGAGAAATTGATCTTACCACCTATCCCCGTTTACTTACCATAGAGGTTCTCTTATCCATTATCCTCAGCACCATCTCAGATGTTGTTCCTGTTTCAGTGCCATCTTCACCAACTGATTCATTAACATTCTCACCACCATCTCCCGCTTTTACTGAGTCTTCTCCTGACTCTGGTCTTCCTTCTGTTGCTGTCACGGCCCAAAATTTTTAACTGTGCTATTGGCTTTACACAGGCTCAACGACCTGTACTGTGGGACCCACATCGTGATAGGTCCATTTACTGAGGCAAAGGTCGAGGTACATTTTATATTTGTTGTGTTGTTTGACTAGTGTACTGTACATGTGTATACTACTAAGTCATTTATGAGTATGCAGATACCGAGACGAGCGGGGACGCGCCACGAGTCGCGTGTCGACGTGGGACCGAGGTAGCGGCATATGGGGTACGCTTAGTATATTTGAGATAAAAAAAAATGAAAAATGAAAAAACTGTTGTAAATTGGATGACCCTTTAACCAAGCTTATGAATGATCACATTGTCAAGCATGACTCTCACATTGAATTGTAACATCAAGCATGACTTCTACATTGAATGTAACTTGTACACTCTACATAACTTGTATTCAACTCCAATGTATAATCACTTATCCATGTATTGTCGTGTAACTTGTAATCTTCTCCAATGTACACCAACTCTTCCATGTATTGTCTATGTTGCTTGTGATGTGTTGTATGACTTGTGGTGTATGTATAACTTGTACACATTGTATAAGTACAATTATCATCATCACCAAATGGCCTATATAAAGGGTGCCAACCCCATTGTAATTCACACACCAAGTTGAATGAGAATTTCTCATTCCAACTAGCTCATTTCTTTTCTTCTCCTTTGTAGTAATAGTTTATAGTAGTAGAAGTTCTTAGTCTTCTATTTTCCTTCTCAAGTTCTTAGCAAGTTCTAATTCAATTTACAACACGTTATCAGCACGAGCTTGCTCTACAATTAAGGAGATCTTGAAGTTCAAGAAGGCTTGTTAAGGAGACAAAGCTAGGAAGGTATAACTTTTGTTATTTAAATAAGTTCAATTTATTTCTATATTATCATGGTTGTTTCCTTTTATTACATGCATCACTTCTATATGCATACTTTATTCATATACCATTATAACGTCACCAATTGCGAAAGTATGCTCTTTAGTTGCGTCTTGTACGATCTTCTACATCAGAAATCAAAAGTCAAAATGTGACATAACTAGTTTTCTCGCTATACTACAAACGATTAATTATGCTCTATTCTTGATTTTTTATATTGCAAATAGTGTTATGAGTTTGGGTTGATAGTGGGTAAGCCTTGTCACAGGTAAAGCTAAACACTGAAAGGAAGACGGGTTATCCCGTTCGAGGAGGCATGATTTTAAGTAGACTTCGTCTCGCTACCCAACCTGGAGGTTGTCCCACCAACTCATACAAGTAGTACATTTTGCATACTAATAATCAAGTTGTGAACATATATTTAATCATATGTTATGTTTTTACATAAAAATGAGAAAACTATTCTATATTAAATTTATTTTCAAAATAATATTCAACAATAGTTGAACTTGTTGCCTTATTATATTACCGACAAGAATTACTTGTCATGACAATTAAATACTACAATTTGTGAATAAAGCATATATGCAAAATTGTGTGTTATACATAATCATTTGCCAATTTCTCTTTAGAGATTTGAAAAGTGAATATTTCATTTTATATATTTTTTCACCTTATGGAGTTACATATATAAATACCAAAAGGGTAATGCTCCAAAAGCTCAAAATGAGCGGCCGGATCTCATGCTATAAAATTTAATCAGTCAAATATTAATTATAATTCCACAATTTTAATTACCTATATATTGAGGCTATGTGGAAATATGACTGATGAGACAATAAAAATAAGGTCACGTGTTCCGCCTCGATTTATTGCTGCAACAAATATCGAGTGCGCAAGTCGATCCAATAAATATTAAGGATTGATTTCTTGTCTAATGGTAGCTGAGTAAAATAATGAGATATTATAAATATAATATCGCTCCCGTCCAATCAGTTCATCTTCAAATTAAGAAGCATATGTTGCATATAATGATCATGATCACAATAATAAAGTTATGGACGTGGAAAATGTGAAAATATCAGGTAAAGGTCGTATTTACAATTCCACAAAAAACTGGAACAAAAGTGGTGCACCACTACAAAGTGTAAATAATTATTGACAATGAGCGCTCATAATTGTGACATTTATTGGTCATATATGAAAGGTTCTTTTGCCTAAATATTGTCATATATATACTCGAATATTTTTGAGACCTTTATCATGCCTTCAAAATCAAAGGCAAAATATTATGAATTTTATCATTGAAAATGGCTCGATAAAACAAGCACATCAAGATGTGTTTAAATCGTGACCTAAATATGGGCGATGAGTTTATGTCTTATGTATCGTGCTACACGCATGTACATTATGATGTAAAAATGAATATTTCTCGAATTCGAACTTAGCGGAGGCTAATGTTCAGGCAATATCGGATACAACAATTTTATTGTTAATGTCTTGTTCAGAAGAAGTCTACTCATAATAATAGAAAAATTATCTATATGATTTAATCTGTGTATAATATTCCCGGCTTTAACTTCTGGAATATATAGGACATATTAAAACGAATGTCGTCATAAATCAAATGACATTCATAATGTGGAAAGATCTATTTGATTATCCATAATCATCAATAATGCGAAAATATCATAAATTCGCACGGACATCCTTTATCAAATTGAATTTTTTTCAGCAAAAGATTATCTTAAGGCAAATCAATAAGAGACGTATATTGATTTACTCTCCATTAATCAAATTATAAGATGCATTGAGTCACTAATAGAAAAGTTATTTATAGCAAGTTTTGCTCATTGTCACTTTGATAAAGCAGTTTTCCCACCATTATGGGGAGATATAAGTCAATTCAAAAGGAATTGCGTGAAATTGCTTGAAACACATCGAATTGCATTAAATTTGTTGCATTATGATCCATGTTTAAATTAATATGAACTTGAAGTTCAAATGATCATTCAGTAGTAACAAAGTTATGAATCAATTACTTGATGCGATTACTTACAAAATAGTGACAATCGTATGCTTCAGCATTAAATGGTTCATATAGAAAACGATGTCCATGTGCAACAAAATGCACAAAATGTCTCACCCATGTGAACATGAGGGGGAGAATCAAAATGAGTTACAGGTTAGTGTATTGCACTCTTTTTCCCTTTGCTATGGTTTTATCCCACAGGGTTTTCTTTGCAAAGATTTTTAATGAGGCAATTCTAACAATACTAAAACTCTTTATTAAGGTTGATTAGTGTATTGCACTATTCGCTATTGGTTTGATCCCACTGGATTTGCCTAGCAAAGTTTTTAAATAGGCAATTCTAACATTATTATACTCCGTATAAAAAAATTATGAGAGCAATGTACTCTTTTTCCTATACTAGATTTTTTCCCACATGATTTTTCTAGTAAAGGTTTTAATGAGGCATATATATTCTCTCAAAGTGTATCAATGTGTTGCACTCTTTTCCTTAGCTTTGGTTTCGTCCCATTGGGGTTTTCGAGCAAGGCTTTTAATGAGGCAATCAATAATATTATACTGCAAATCAAAATTGACGAGAACACTGTACTCTTTTTCCCGTACTAGATTTTTTTTCCCACAGGGTTTTTCTAGTACAAGTTTTAACGAGGCATATTCTCTAAGCAAGTGTCATCCAAGGGGGAGCGTTGTAAATTGGATGACCATTTAACCAAGCTTATGAATGATCACATTGTCAAGCATGACTCTCACATTGAATTGTAACATCAAGCATGACTTCTACATTGAATGTAACTTGTACACTCTACATAACTTGTATTCAACTCCAATGTATAATCACTTATCCATGTATTGTCATGTAACTTGTAATCTTCTCCAATGTACATCAACTCTTCCATGTATTGTCTATTTTGCTTGTGATGTGTTGTATGACTTGTGGTGTATGTATAACTTGTACACATTGTATAAGTACAATTATCATCATCACCAAATGGCTTATATAAAGGGTGCCAACCCCATTGTAATTCACACACCAAGTTGAATGAGAATTTCTCATTCCAACTATCTCATTTCTTCTCTTCTCATTTGTAGTAGTAGTTTATAGTAGTAAAAGTTCTTAGTCTTCTATTTTCCTTCTCTAGTTCTTAGCAAGTTCCAATTCAATTTACAACAAAAACAAATGAAATGAGTGGCTAGTATTAATCCACATACTATAGAAATATGTGTGTGTGTGTGTGTGTGTGTGTGTGTGTGTGTGTGTGTGTGTGTGTGTGTGTGTGTGTGTGTGTGTGTGTGTGTGTGTGTGTGTGTGTGTGTGTGTGTGTGTGTGTGTGTGTGTGGATAAGGTGGGTAGGTGGAAAGAAAAAAAAAAAGAGCAAAAAAACCGAAACAGGGGAGGAAGAAAACAAGTGGCGGAGAAGGAGAGACAAAGAGCGGAGAGAGGAAGAAAAAGAGACCGGCAGAGAGAAAGAGTGTGAGACCGGGAGAGAGAGCTCGACGAAGGTGAGTTTTCATTTTTTATGTGTGGTTTGTTGTTGTTGTGTGGGTTGTTGTTGGTGTTCAGGTGGCGAACTCGGATGAACTGTCATGGCAGTTCGTCCGAGCTCGAGGAAGGCATGGGATTAGTCTCCCCTAAATGCGAACTCCACCTGGGGTTGGGGAAGAAGGCCCAACCCCAGCATACGATATGTTTCTTCGCGAGGAAGAAGAAGGAACCGGGTCGGGCCAACTCGGGCCCAGGTGGGCCAGGCCGGACCCTGACTCTGCGGGGTCGGGTCATACCGACCCGAATCCGGCTGGACCAGGTTGGGTTGACCCAGACCCACTAAAAAAGTAAAATAAAATAAATATATATTTAATTAGTTAAATTAATTAAATTGAGTTTAATAAATAAATCCCTAAAAATAGAGAAAATATGGAAAAAAATTTAAGAAAATTCCAGAAAAATATGAAAAATATATTTGTGACCTAAATCAATAGAAATTTAAGATTTTCATAAAAAGTGAAGAACTCGAAAGTCGGTCGAGACGTTATACAGGGGTTTTACCTCGAAAAACACGAAATGGGCCAAATAGTCGAAAATAAATAAGAAAAGTGTTTCGAAATTTATCTCGACTTCGATTTGGCCTAAGTGAGACATTATTGAATGTTAGAAAATTACGGGGGAACTCAAGCATTTGGGCACGCACTTTGATTCGTCGAGGAATCGGCTAGACTAGGATAAGCATGTGACTTGTAAGTACAACTGTGAGAATTTTATATTTCATTTCATTCTCTTATTGATTTATTGGTTTATTAGTAGACATTACTACTTGTCATCTCACATCATGTTGTTCTTGTATCTATTCATGGATGAATATTTTGACATGATGCCTTGTGAATTATTTTATTGCCTCTAATTCCTACACTTGATGTTGTGCTTGAATACAATTGATGAAAAGTATGCTAATGGACTACTTTGAATTTACATAGACTTGTATTCGATTTCCTTTGGGCTTTGCAGCCTAACTTGTCTTGGAATTCTAGAATTTTGGAATTATTTGTTTTTGAAATTAAAGTTGGGATTATCTAGTGTCCATTGCACGAGAGATGCGCGGTTCACGGGGACATGGGTCTACCGGGGTTTCGGCACTCACCACTACACTTGCGCGGCACACGAGTTATGGGGCTCGAGGTGGTCGGCAAGTATGAGATTGATGTTCTAAAGCGTAGAGCGCAGCTCCGCTATTTATGTGAGATATGTTGAGCGCAGCTCCATATCGTAGTGGGAAAAGGTAGGTGATAGGTCTCACCGCCGACCGGATGTAGATCATCTCGACTTAGCCTGTGTCTGTCGCTACATCTTTAACAGTGGTATTTACTTGCATTACTTGTTTCAGCAATTTATTTCGCTCATTTATGCTTTTAAATACCATTCGTTTCTTTTGGAAATGTGACATGAGATTCTCTAGTTAGTACTTAAATATTACTATACTCACCGTTTAGTTTATGACGGTGGGTGTAGGTCCGTCGAGCAGTAGCATACCGAGGAAGGAAAAGATCGATGACTTCCTCTGAGCAGTTTGGCGACTCTCCTCACACATTTTGTACGTCGCGAATTTTGTTGTATTATGATTAATTAGGTCACTTTGGGTTGTACAGTGGGTTGAGTGAATAGTTTCATATCTTTACATGCATGTGATGCTGTAGCTTTTCTTGGTTTCCACATTTAGGGGTTTTTGGAGAATTAATGCTTCGGCTTAACATTTGAATTACATGTCAATGTGATAATATAACAATACACGTGGATTTGGAGGAAATGGAGACGATAGGCTGACTAATACGTACTTACGTCTTAGATCATGTGGAGTAAGGCTTGAGTGCGAGATTAGGTCAGGCGGTGCCCTGTTTAAAAGTAGGGGCCGTCACAGTTGCTTCTCCACATGCTGCTCAACCATCCCCTATTGCACCTCCTGTGAGTAATCATCCTATGATTACTCGAAGCAAAAATGGAATTTTCAAGCCTCAAGCGTTAGTTACCACTTCTCCACATGCATTGGTTACTTAATTGGAACCTAAGTTTGTCAAGGTGGCTCTTCAAGATCAAAACTGGTATAATGCTATGGTTGATGAAATATCAACTTTAGACAAGAATCATACTTGGACTCCAGTTCCACCAACTTCTTCCATGAATCCAGTTGGTTGTAAATAGGTGTTCAACGTTAAAACTACTCTTACTGGTGTTTTACAATGTTACAAAGCACATCTGGTTACTAAGGGTTTTCATCAGACTCCTAGCTTGGACTATTTTGACACCTTCTCCCCAGTTGTTAAGCCTTTTTTTATTTGGATTTTGTTTATCCTTGCAGTTACTTACAACTAGCCTATGCATCAGGTGGATGTCAATAATGCATTTCTCAATAGAGATCTTACTGAACAGGTGTACATGGTTCAACCCGAAGGGTTTGCTAACAAATCTTTCCCTAATCATGTTTGTAAATGGAATAAAGCATTGTATGGTCTTAAGCAAGCTCCCAGGGCTTGGTTTTCTAAACTTAATGCTTTAATTGGATGGGGTTTGGTTAATTCCTTATCTGATGTTTCTCTGTTTTACAAAAGGTCTAATGGTTCCTTCTTGATGCTGCTTGTGCATGTTGATTATATCCTTGTCGATGGTTTTGATCCTAATCAAGTTTACTCAGTTGATTGCTTGGTTAGATTCATGTTTTTCCCTTAAGAACCTTGGCAAAGTTGATTATTTTCTGGGGTTTGAGGTTTTCAGGGATTTATCTCACTCAACAAAAATATCTTCTGGAGTTGTTTCATAAAATCGGTCTGCCGGACTCCAAACCTACTGCCACACCCTTTTCAGTTGGTCGAAAGTTGTCCCTATTTGATGGAAAACCCTTATATGATCCTACGTTGTATAGGAGTACTGTCGGGGCTTTGCAGTATCTCGCCTACTCTAGATTTGACATCAACTTTATAGTAAATAGCTCAGTCAATTTCTTGAGCAACCTACTGATCTTCACTAGTTGGCATGCAAGAGAGTTCTACGATATCTCAAAGGGACTTTAGATTGTGGTTTGTATTTCAAACCTTCTTCGTCTCTTAACATTGAGTCTTTTACTGATGCAGACTGGGCTGGTGACTTTGATGATAGGAGGTCTACTAGTGGTTCTCGTTTGTTTTTGGGAGGAAACCTTGTCTCTTGGTCCTCTAAAAAGCAAACTGTTGTAGCTCATTCTTCAACTGAGGCTGAATATAGAGCTTTAGCTCATGGGGTTTCTGATATCTTATGGACTATTTCTTCACTATCCAAGCTAGGTGTTTACACTGCTTCTTGTCTAGTTCTATAGTGTGATAGTACTGGTCCCAAACCTCTTGCCTCTAATCCTATTTTTCATGCTCGTACTAAGCATGTTGAAGTTGATGCTCATTTTGTTTGAGAAAAGTTGGTTGCTTGTGTCTTTGATCTATGCTATGTTCCCTCTCTTCATCAATCTGCTGATTTGTTTACTAAAGTGCTCTCTAGTCCTCGTTTCTTTTTTCTATGTAGCAAAATAAATCTTGTGTGTTCACCTCGGCTTACTTTGAGGGGGAATGTTAGAGATAGTGGTGTTTCCAGTAGTTCAGGGTTAATGTGTATTGACTATGGTTAGTTTTGTACTTAACCGTAGTTAAATTTACTCTAGTTAAACTAACTCAACTGTAACATAATATAGTTAGACAGTTGGATGTTCAGCTGTGTATATACATACTCTAAAACGTGTTTGACAAGCTAATGAAAATTATTCATTCTGGTGAGATAGAGTGCTGTGATTCTCTTGTGTTCATAGATCATCCTCATTATGATTGATCTTTAACACAATGGGTTTATAAATGATGAAAATGTTCCATTCAATCAATAAGATAGTTTATTGAATAAATTACGAATACGAGGCATTTTGGGGAGTGAACCAAAGGGAAATACAATGGAAAAGAAAACATGTTAAATAGAACAAAACGAGAGGCATATGTGAATGGAATAAATTTAGGAATAAAGTAATTTTGGAAGCCATAAATAGCAATGAACAGGGATGACTGGTGAAAACGACAGTTTAGGTAGCTTGATCATTTGAAATTGAAACAGAAATCAGGGAATTGTGGTTTGAGTAAGATGGTATGTGCAACCATAGAGGTAACATAATTGACTTAGATGTCAAACTTACAAGAATGATATGAACATCCTCAACTTACCTAGTAAAAATGTGTGAACGACGACATGATTAGAGGCGTATGCTATATACCTACGAAATCTTGAAAACAGTAGAGGGAAAAGAGTTCTAAAGTTGTAAGAGAAAGCATACCACATAAGCGAGTGACACAATGTCAAATGATTTTGAGGCCAAGCCAGTAGCTTCTCCATTCGCATGGACCCATCTAATAGGTTTCTTTCTTGGAGGTCTTCTCTTCTGATTGTGTCGAGCTACGGCTAGAAAGTATGGTGATAGGTCTAATCCCTGCAATATGCCAGACGAACAAAAGCTCTTCAGAAAAACTTTGGGTGGCATAATAAGATCAGCTCAAATTCATGCAAAGATCAATCATATTTCTGCAATATTTATTTGCAAATGTGCTACGTGAAGAAGCCTTCCACCATAGATAAAACAAGTGAGATTGAATTGCATAGAGAAATGCGATCTACAAGCGCGTTCAATACATATAATAGCCGGGGATTTATCTAAAATAATTCCCCAACTTATCAAGCAGACTCCTAAAAGCGATTTACAAGCACTATGAAAAATAATTCCCCAACTTAGCAAAATAACCAAAAATAGAGGGAAATGAAAGTTCAGAAACTAAAAGTGAACTGATGAAAGTTTGAGAATCAAATCAAATGATAATATTTGCCAAAAAAAAAAGTCAAAGTCTAAGACCTTTTGATCTCTCCCAGGCGCATAGACACACAGCGCATTAAATTCATTAAAATAAATATAAGCAAGCAGAAAAGTTCCTATAAGATCAATGATAGTTGCTAGAGCAAACGCAACAAACAAATAACATGCACACACAATCGAGAACACAGAGATTTTATCATTCGCAAGATTACACCAACGCCAAGCCTCCAACTCTCTTACACTCGACAAAAACTTACTCCCGAGATGTATAAGGTTTCAGAGTTGTACTTGGAGACTAACTAGGTTTTACTAATTAACTGGGTTAAACTAACCCAACCTATCTGGGTTAAGTACTTACCTATATTCAAGCCAATATCAACAATAGTAAGTGGAAATAAAAAGGTAAGATATTCCTTTAAGAATGAGTAATATTGCAATTAGTCATAAATTTTAGAAACTTATCTGCATTTCAAAAAACACTGCTGATCAAGATTAAGCTTATTGGTAATTGCCAAACAAACTCACAGTTGTACTAGCGTCAGGGAACTTGTCAGCAATAAATCCAGTGCTAACACCGACCGAGCAACCAATGTCCAAAACCTTATTGATGGGGGAGTTTCCTGAATACTGTTGATGATGTTGTGAAATAGCTTGAAGCCAATTTCCTCGCACAATCTGATTTGCTTCCTCTAATGATGAAGCGTATGGAATTGCTCGCCTAACCATCGACATCGTAGCTGCTTCTGCTTCTGCCGCAGCCTATCATGAGGAAATTATGTCACAAAGTGTCTTTTTTTTCCTGTCCTTGAGCACAAAAGAAATCTACTTTCTTTGTAATTAATCAAAGACCTACTGATAGGGAAACCTACATCTTCATTCCCAATTTCACACAATAAGCACTCCGAATTTTTACTTTCTTTTTAAACTTCATAATTAGCATGTACAAATGGGAAAGGTATATATATATATATATACCAGTTTCAAGACGTGCTACGCACGATTCCCCCGCTCGCTTCGCTCGCGGGAATTAATTTCTAAGAATTTATTAACAAATTTAAAAATTGTAATTAAAATTTAAAAATTAGAAATACAAGTACCTTTTTTAGTTTATCAATATTTTCTAATGTGATTGAGATAAAACGTGAATGAAAAAACAAGCAAATCATGGTAGTACATTACTTCCTCAAAAAAAGTGTATTGGATTGATGAGAATGAGTTCATTATTGATTTGGAGATAAAGAAAAAATAACATATAGTGGATTGATAAGGAGTTAAAGTTTGATTTGGATACAAAAGAAAATGTTGATTTGGAGATAAAAAAAAAAAGCATGGGCAAATAGGTAAATTTCATTACCGCTCAAAAATTTGTGATTCGTGCTTTTATATATACTAGTTTCAACACGTGCTACGCACGATTAACAAAATTTAAAATTGTAATTAAAATTTAAAAATTAGAAATACAAGTACATTTTTTAGCTTATCAATATTCTCTACTGTGATTGAGATAAGATGTGAATGGAAAAATAAGCTAATCATGCTAGGACATTACTTCTTCAAAAAAAGTGTATTGGATCTATGAGAATGAGTTCATGATTGATTTGGAGATAACGAAAAAAAAAGTGTAGTGGATTGATAAAGAGTTAGAGTTTGATTTGGATACAAAAGAAAAGGTTGATTTGGAGATAAAAAAAAGTATGGGCAAATAAGTAAATTTCATTACCACTCAAAAATTTGTGATTCGTGCTTTTATATATACTAGTTTCAAGACGCGGTACGCACGAGAATTTATTAACAAAATTTAAAATTGTAATTAAAATTTAAAAATTAAAAATACAAGTACCTTTTTTAGCTTATCAATATTCTCTACTGTGATTGAGATCAAAAAAAGTGTATTGGATTGATGAGAATGAGTTCATGATTGATTTGGAGATAAAAAAACAAATGTGTAGTGGATTGATAAGGAGTTAGAGTTTGATTTGGATACAAAAGAAAATGTTGATTTGGAGATGAAAAAAAAAGTATGGGCAAATAAGTAAATTTCGTTACCACTCAAAAATTTGTGATTCGTGCTTTTATATATATGATATATATATATATATATAGAGAGAGAGAGAGAGGAGTATACCAGCCATGAAAGGTTTCCCTCGTCATATGCATGGAACGGGTTCAGATAATCTGTCAAAAAATATGCTTTTATCATTCCTTCATTCCTAATAAAGGGATCAGAACGAAATACATTTGGCACAAGTAAGATCCAATGTGTAAGCTACTACCGTTGGACTTTAGATCCTCTAGTATGATATTTCTCACCACCCAAGTACCTATTTTGGAAATCTTGGAATCAAAATAACAATAAAAATAGGCCATATAATAGTCATGTTGACAATATTTGTACTTCATTTTAGGTAGGGGTGTCAATTCGTATCGGCGAGTCGTAAACGTGTCGTGTTGTAAACGTGTCGTGTCCCATATAATGCAAACTCATTACATGACATGTTTATTAATCGTGTTAATCGTTTTCGTGTCTAAGTGGGTTGTGTGTTAAACATGTCGTGTAATCGTGTCACCCACTTATTAAATATTGTATTTAAAAATTTTATTTTATTTAAACTTTTATAATTAAGTTACTATTTTTTAAAAATATATCTAAATGATTAAATTCGAAAAAACATACTAAATAACCAATAAAATATAATGTGGTTGTATATAGTCGTTAGTTTTACTTTACTTTTTCATTCAAGTCTTTATTACTCTTAAAAATAAAGCAAAAATGACTCGTAATAATAACATAAACAAAATTATAAGAATCATCTAAAAAAATATATAAATTTTACTTTGGCGAAAAGTTTTATTTTTTCTTAATAAATAATTATTAATAAAATTTAAAACATAAATAATATATTAAAAGTAAAATGAATATTTCCTCTCAAATATAAAATAAAATATGATAAAAGATGTCTATAAATAAAATAAATAAATCATGCTATTAACATGCATTCAAATAGGTGAATTTTGTATCAATCTATTTATTATACAATATTTATTATTTATACATTATTCTTTAGCCGTGTTAAGCGAGTCATAAACGAGTTGAGCAGGTTGACATGTTAATGACTCGTTTATTAACCGTGTATAAATGTGTTAACATGTTTATGACGCAGACCCACTTAAGCCAAACCCACGACATGTTTATTACGTGTCGTGTCGTGTCGTGTTAATCGTTTCATGACCCAAATTGCCAGCCCTAATTTTAGGTTAGTGCATCCCTGCAATGGTTGAAAGGTCTTATAATAATTAGTTAGGGTTTGGCTACACGGATCAAACTTTGTCGCCCTCAGCTCGATGTCACTTTGATGCCATGCATAACATGACAAACTATTAGAGATATTTTATATGGAATGCCAAATCCAAGATTAATAGGAGGGAGAGCGACCATTGATTGAGGGCTTAAGAGCATCTTCAATGGAATGTGGATTGGTTGACAATGTGTGCCACCTACGATTAAATAGACATTAGGGTGAAAAGAATCTCTCTAATGGAATGCGCATTTTAAATGTCAAGCTGATGTGGATAAAGATTGTCTATTTTGAATATCTAATTATAGACGATGCAATCCATAGCCATGTCAACAATTCTCTCCAAAATATATAGAAAAACAATAAGTTTTTAAAATAGAGAGTGCAATCCATATTCACCTTTGGAGAACACTTTTGAACCTCAATGTCTATTCAAGTAACATCATCTCCAAACGTGACATCAATCCATGCCAACTCAAAGGTTTAGAGTGGAGGCTTCACCAAAATGTTAAAGGCAAGGTCGTGTATCTAATCCCAACCTCCCTTTTCTTATTTACTTAGTGTGAGACTATTCTTAACACAAAACCTCAAGGATAGAAAATTCGCAATGTACCCTTGTATAATCCCAAACTTACAACAGTCCCTGACCAATAAAAAATGTACCCAAAATGCATAGCAAAAACAAAAAGATAGAGAAAGAGAATTACAATCAGGGTAGACCAAAGAGGGATCCTGAATGCTCTCCATCTCTTCGTAAACCTCAGACTCTAACACCTCCTTAGCCATTTCCCTCCACGGAATATTCGTTTTCTCAGCAGTACTACATCAAACGAGTACTCAATCACTCAAATGCAAAAACAATTAATAAACACATCAAACAAACAAACAAACCATCAAGCCTCTTAAGTGAAATCTCGCGTTTGATTATCGTGAAAGAAAAAAATTGAATGGAGAAAGTTGCGGTTCAACAGTGCTTGAATTAAAAATATAAACATAAATAAATAAACTAATTAATTAATTAATTAATTACCTAATAAGGACTTGGCGGGCACCCAATTTGAGCACAGAATAGAGGGGCTTGAATGAAATAAGCGCACCCACTAGTCTCGAGATAGGTGTTTCGCCCACCCATCTCGGCATCACCAGCTGTCCCTCCTCAAATGCCGCCACGTCTCCGCCGTCTGAAACGTGTTGCGAAGCCATTTGCTGAACAATTGTGGAGTTTTTTCTTGGTCTCTTCCTCCATTGTGGCACGGTGGAGATTGATGGGCGAGTTGGGTGTGGAGGGCTTCGAGATGGGTGAAGGTTGGGAAGGCTGGAGTTTGGGTTTGTGAAGAGTCCCATTGAAGGGTAGAGGCAGAGAGGAGCGACTTATCAACGAACTCCTCTGCCATTACACGAGAATCTCCTTAAAGCCAATCATATGCTGCCACGTGAAATCTAAATCATTTTACCCATGCTACATCAGACAGAAAATGGTGTTAATTTTGTTGTAATTTGTATCACTTTGATCAAGCATGTGAATGAACATATTGAATTGCACCATCAAGCGTGACTCCTACATTAAGGGGGTGTATTCAATTGAGATTCTAATAGACTTTTAGTTATTTTTATAAGTGGATGACTTTTAGAGACTTGTAGATTTTTCGTAGACTTTTAAAAACTTTGGTAGACTTTGATAGACTTTATTTTAATGACTTTTATTAACTTTGACGGACTTTTTTAAGGACTTCGATAGACTTTGATAAACTTTTACAGGGGTGTATTCAATTGAGATTTTATAAGTTTGTAAATTTTCGTAGATTTTTAAAGACTTTGATAAATTTTTAAGTAAACTTCTTTTTGATGACTTTTATCAACATTTTAGGATTTTTAGTGACTTTTATGAACTTCTTAAACATGATTTTGATTGAAACTAGTAAATTTTTGTGATTTTAATATTGAAACAAATATTTTGCGCTTTATTATAAAAAATACGATTAATTATATTTATTTTTCTTAAGAACTATTATTAATTTTTTAAAAATATTTTTATATTTTAATAAAAAATCATATAGACATAGTAATGAATTACGACTATCAAGATAGTAACATAATAAATAAGTAAATAAATATCAATAAAACAAATATGCAAATGAATAATCTTTTAGTGGCAAAAAACGACCAAGTAATATCATTGTATGTAAAAATTGTGCACTTTTTTTTACTTAAATAAAAAAAACTTATATCTTTTCTTTAAGAATGATAGTTTAGAATTTTTAAAATGCACTTCTTGCATTTGAAAAAAAAAATACACAATTATTTTCTCCAAAAATAATAATATTACATTTTTTGATATTATAATTATACACTTAATAAATAAAACTTCTTTGAAAAAAATCCTATAAAATTTACAATGATCCCAAAGTGAGATATTGTTAATAACGACATCATTTTCATTTTCATCAACATAAACGTTAGAATATAATGAACGAGCAATGAAATTCACGAGTTGTTGAGTGATTTGAGAAGTTGATAAAAACAATTGATAAGAAAAGACATTATGAACAATGAAGTCCTTATTGAATAAGAGAACCAACAAAAATTAGAAGTCGCTAAAAGTTTTTGAGTTGAGGTGAGGAGAAGTTAGAGATTTGTTTATGTGTATTTTTATACAAAAAGTCTATAAAAGTCGAGATTTGTAACCAAACTACAAAAGTCATCAAAAAATTAAATACACATTACTTTTAGAAACTCTCTAAAAGTTTACAGGGGTGTATTCAATTGAGATTTTAATAGACTTTTGGTTACTTTTATTGACTAATTAAAAAAGTTTAGGGGTATTCAATTAACACTTTTAGAGAGTCTCTAAAAGTTTGGTGTATTCAATGTGAACTTTTAGAGACTTTTAAAAAGTCTCTAAAAGTTTTGGGGTATTCAATTAAAACTTTTGTAAACTCTCTAATTGTAAGGGGTATTCAATTTGTTTAGAAATTTTGTAGATTTGTGTGTTTGGATGACCTTTGGAGACTTTTTACCTAACCCTATATATGTTGAAAGTCTTCTCCATCTCTTAGCCTCCACGAGAAACTTTTGGAGACTTTTTTTTTCTTCTTCGTCGCCTCTCTCTCTCATCGCGAAATCTCTCTCGCTCTCTTTCTCTATCTCAAATAGATCGATAGCCTCTTTGCTATGGCCATGCTCAGCAAAACCATTAATCATTGTTGTCCACGAAACGATCTCTTCATTTCCAGTAGCGTCAAATATCCTTAAAGCCTCTACTATGCTCCCACATTTGGAGTACATATTGATCAAGGCACTGTTTATCAAAACATCCTCATCTAGGCCGAGAGACAGGACTAGGGCATGCAGTTGTTTGCCTTGCTCAAGAATTGCGACGTTTCCGCAGGCGCTCAATAGACTTGCCAAAGTAACCTCATTTGGTTTTGGTCCTTCCCTCCTCATTCTAGAGAAAAATCGAAAGGCCTCGTCACAATGTACAGCTTGAGAGTAGCCTACAATTATGGTACTCCATGTGATAACATCGCTCAATGCAATCCCATGAAACAACATCGAACTTGAATCCAATCTTTCACACTTTGAATACAAGACCACGATCGCATTTGCAACGGAGAGATAATCCGCTAGACCTATGTGTAGAACATGACCATGTAGTTGCTCACCCCACTCAATTTCTCCAAGGTTGGCACAGCCTGAGATAAGCTGCGAAGAGTAAATTCATTAGGAATAACACCAGATTTTCTCATTTGAAGGAATGTCTGAATTGCATGATTCTCTTGACCCATTTACACATACGTCGCAATAATAGTAGTCCATGAAACCACATCCCTCTCCCTCAATCACACAAACACCCACACATACACAAATCCCTAAAATCAAAATTAACAAATCCGTCTTCTTTTTTTTTCTTCTTTATTCATCATAGGGGCGAAATTGAGAGAGAACGAGAGAAGGGATTGAGAGGGAGAGATTCAGCAAGACAGTGAGGAGAGACAAAGGAAGAACGAAGCAAAGGTTGAAGATGGTGAAAAATGGGGCACATACCCCTGTTCGATTTCGAGATTTACATGGATGTTTATCAAAAGTCATCCAAATAAAAGTTTATCAAAGTCCTTACAAAAGTCCATTAAAGTTACTAAAAGTCATTAAAAATAAAGTCTATCAAAGTCTATCGAAGTTTTAAAAAGTCTACAAAAATCTACAAGTCTCTAAAAGTCTATAAAAGTCATCCACTTATAAAAGTAACTAAAAGTCTATTAAAATCTCAATTGAATACACCACCCCCTTAAATTGAATATCCCAAAACTTTCGGAGACTTTTTAAAAGTCTATAAAAGTTCACATTGAATACACCTTAATTTTAGAGACTCTTTAAAAGTTTTAATTGAATACCCCTAAACTTTTTTAGTCAATAAAAGTAACCAAAAGTCTATTAAAATCTCAATTGAATACACTCCAGTAAATGTAACTTGTCATTCCATGTAACTTGTATTCATTTTCAATGTACCCACACTTGTCTATGTATTTGTCATGTAACTTGTAATCTTGTATGACTTATACCTTTAGTGTAGCTTGCACACTTTAAGCAAGTAGTAATTATTCTCATCATGACGAAGGCCATGTATAAATGGGTGCATTTACTTGTAAAGAATACATCAAGTATTAAATGAAATTTCTACATTCTCAAGCTCAACTCTAATTCTCTTCTCTTTTATTTTCTTCTCTATATGTTTTTGTAGTACTTGATTCATTTTTCCTTGCTTTAGTTCTACAAGGTCTAGATAGTCCTAACTTCGTTTATAACACGTTATCAATACGATATCACTCAAGCTACAAAAAGGTATTGAAGATCATAAAGATTTTCAAGAGAACAAAGCTAGGAATGTATAATTTAAATAAGGAAAATACTAGAATAACTCAATGATGGAACACCCGGTGATGGTGTCCATCCACTCGTGCATTAATGTCTGCGTGCACACAAATCTCGATGCACGAATGGATGGAAACAATTACCGGGTGTCCATCCCGAATGTCCCATACCATGTCACCCTAACATCTTCCTTTAATCATATTTGATTTGGAGGTAACTCTTTACATCTTTTTATTAACTTAACTCTTATATCCTTAAAATGATGTTCACCTATATATAAACGAAAAAAGAAACAAGGTTGCCATTGCCTCTCGATCATTGTGTTCCATTTTTCTTATTTAATTAAGTGCTTCATTGGCTTAATTTATGAGATTAAAAATGTATTCTATAGGCGTATGTTCCTTGTGTATTTCTCGGCCAGTAGTTTTCTAATGGGGGTGTTCATTCTTGGCTTGATGCATGAAGATTTTCTTGCATAAGAAGACTTCAGTGACTTTGCGACAAAAGAAAAAATTGACTTCATTGGCAACGTTTTCTTTTTGTTTTGCAAAATATACATGTATATGTTGTGGAGTATGGATGACCATACATGTACACCAACATATTGTGTAGTCATGTAACTTGTATTTCTTACTTAATAGTACCTCCGCTTATTTATGTATTGTCATGTTGCTTGTAACCATTTCCAATGTACACCAACTCTTTCATGTATTGTCAAATTACTTATAATGTGTTGTATGACATAGGGTGTATGTGTTACTTGTACACATTGTATAAAGTACATTTATCATCATCACCAAATAGCCTATATAAAGGGCGCTAACCTCATTGTAAACACATACTAAGTTGAATGAAAACTTCTCATTCCAACTATCTCATTTCTTCTCTTCTCCTTTGTAGTAGTAGTTTGTAGTAGTAAAAGTTCTTAGTCTTCTATTTTTCTTCTCTAGTTCTTAGCAAGTCTCAACAAAATTTACAATATGTTATCAACACGAGCTTGCTCTAGCATTAAGGAGATCTTGAAGTTCAAGATGGCTTGTTAATGAAACAAAGCTAGGAAGGTATAACTTTTGTTATTTAAATAAGTTCAATTTATTTCTATATTATCATGGTTGCTTCTTTTTATTACATGCATCACTTCTATATGCATATTTTATTCATATACTATGCATTATAATGTCACCGATTGCGAAAGTATGCTATGTAGTTGCGTCTTGTACGATATTCTACATCAGAAATCAAAAGTCAATATGTGACATAACTAGTTTTCTCGCTATACTACAAATGATTAATTATGCTCTATTCTTGATTTTTTATATTGCAAATAGTGTTATGAGTTTGGGTTGATAGTGGGTAAGCCTAGTCCCCGGTAAAGCTAAAAATTGAAAGGGAGACGGGTTATCCTGTTTGAGGAGGCATGGTTTTAAGTAGACTTCGTCTCACCACCCAACTTGGAGGTTGTCCCATCAACTCATACAAGTAGTACATTTTGCATATTAATAATCAATTTGTGAACATATATTTAATCGTATATTATTTATTTTATATAAAAGAGAAAAACTATTTACTCAATTTCTTGACATATTTTATACTATGGCAAACCTTCAAAAACTTGAATTTGTTGCTCTTGATATCATTGGAAATAATTATTTGTCATGTCAACTGGATGCCGAGATACATTTCCAAGCTAAAGATTTAGGAGAAACTATTATAGAAGGAAATGAAACATCAATGCAAGCACGTGCGAAAGCACTGATATTCCTTCGCCATCATCTCCATGAAGGTCTGAAAAGCGAGTATCTCACTATAAAAGATCCTCTCACCTTGTGGTTAAGCTTGAAAGAGCGATATGATCACCAAAAGAATGTGATATTTCCAAAAGCTCAAAACGACTGGCCGAATCTCAGGCTATAAGATTTCAAAACAGTCAGTAAGTATAACTCCTCTATGTTTAATATTACCTCTCATTTGAGGCTGTGTGGAGAAAAAATATCTGATGAGGCAATGATGGAAAAAACATTCAGTACTTTTCATGCCTTGAATATATTGATGCAACAATAATATCGAGCGCGCCAATTTAAAAAGTACTCATAATTAATTTCTTTTCTCATGGTGGCCGAATAAAATAATGAGCTTCTATTGAAGAACTATAACTCTCGTCCAACTAGTTTCGCTTCAATTAATGAAGCAAATGCAGCATCCTATAATGACTATAAAAACGGTCATGGAAAGAAAAACCACAGACGTGAAAATGGGAAAGGATCAATCAACAAAGATCGTGGCAAGCCCTATTCTAAATTTCGTGGCAATAAGTTCCAAAATAAATGACATAAGAATGACGCCGTTTAAAATAAGGGAAAAAATAATGTTGAAAATGGGTATGCTCGTAATTGTGACCAACCATGTCATATGTGTGGTCTAAAAGGTCACTTGGCTCATGTATGCTGCACACCTAAGCATTTTATTGATCTTTATCAAGCCTCCTTAAAAGAGTAAGGCAAAATAGTTGAGATGAACTTCACTATTGGAGATGGCTCGTCGAACATCAATTATATGGATGTCCCGAATTTTCATGATGATCAAAACACTAATCTCGATATTTTTAATGATCATGTGTAATGATTTTCAATAATTCTATGTACTAGTTTTTGTTATGCTTCTTAGTTATATGTACTAGTTTCTTATTATGAATGAAATATGACTCTTTTTCTAATTTGCCAAACATTATTTGTCTAGATGTATTGTATCTAAATCATGAATCAAATAAGAGCGATATATGTCTTGCTGATTGTGCTACAACGCACACAATCCTTAAAAACAGAGAATATTTCTCCAATTTGAACTTAGTTGAGGCTAATGTTCAAACAATATATGGCATCTCCAATTTGATTAATGGCTCTGGAAGAGCAAATATTATGTTGCCTGGGGGAACAACAATTCATGTTGACAATGCCTTATACTCTGAAAAATCCAGAAGAAATTTACTCAACTTTAAAGATATTCGACAAAATGGATATCACATTGAAACCATGAACAAAAATAATAAAGAATTTCTCTATGTCACATTGGTTTCAAATGGGGAAAAAGATGTGTTAGAAAAATTCTCAGCTTTATCCTCCGGATTATATTTTACTCATATAAGGCATGTTGAAACGAATGTCGTCTTAAATAAGAAGATTAATGATCCAAAGACATTTATTTTATGGCATGATCGGCTTGGTCATCCAGGATCATTAATGATGCGAATAATAATTAATAATTCGCATGGACATCCTTTAAGGAGTCACAAAATATTTTCAGCTGGTGATTGTAATTGTGCTAGTTGTTCTCAAGGTAAATTGATAGTTAAACTATCCCAAGTAAAATTGTTATATAATCCCCAGTTTTCCTAAAACGTATTTAGGGAGACATATGTGGACCTATTCATCCTCACTATAGACCATTTAGATATTTCATGGTTTTGATAGATGCATCAACTAGGTGGTCACATGTTTGTTTGCTTTTGACTCGCAATATTGCATTTGCTAGAATTTTAGCACAAATCATTAAGTTAAGAGCATAATTCCTTGACAACCTAATCAAGACCATTTGTCTTGATAATGCAGGAAAATTTCAATCTCAAGCATTTAAAAATTATTGCATGTCTATAGGAATTACCATTGAACATTTTGTTCCACAAGTGAATGCCTATAATGGTTTGACATAATCACTGATCAAATGCATTCAATTAATTGTTAAGCCTTTAATAATGAGAACTAAGTTATCAACTTCGGTTTGGGGACATGCAGTTCTTCATGCAATATCTATCATTCCTTATAGGCCTACTGCATACCATGAACATTCCCCATTCGTTATAGGCCTACTGCATACCATGAACATTCCCTAATGCAACTCATTTTAGGTTAACAACCAAATATTTCACACTTGAAAATTTTTGGTTTTGCAGTGTATGTTCCTATACCACCTCCCAATATAACTAAGATGGGTTCACAACGAAAACTTGGGATTTATGTTGAATTTAACTCATCGTCCATTATAAGATACCTTGAGCCCTTAAAAGGGGATTTATTTATTGCATGTTTTGCTGATTGTCACTTTGATGAAGCAATTTTCCCACCAGTAGGGGGAGATAAGAAGCCAATCCTAAAGGAATGCATCAACTTTATCACATTATGATCCACGCACAAATCGGTGTGAACTTGAAGTTCAAAAGATCATTCATTTGCAACAAATTGCAAATCAATTACCTGATGCATTTACAGATGTAAAACAACTAATAGAATCACATATTCTAGATGTAAATGCTCCTACAAGAATTGATGTCTCTGTGCAACAAAATGCACAAGAACCAACGAAATGCTTAAAGCGCGGAAGACCAGTTGGTTCAAAGGATACAATTCCTCGAATGAGGAAAACGGGAGTAAAAATAAATAAAAATCAAAACACTCCTGAGAAAGCACAATAATCCTTTGATAAAAATTTGTCAGAACAAGTTGATTCTGACGAGGAACAACTACCTCTATAAAAAGAGGAAAAAATGAAAATAATGAAATATCAATAAATTATTTAAACTCTGGTAAGATTTGTGATTGAAATAAAATTGTTCCTGATGATATATTTGCTTTCAATTTGTCCTTCGAAATATGTGAAAATGATGATGATCCAGAACCACGATCAGTGGACGAATGTCGAAAAAGACCTGATTGGCAAAAATAGTAAGAGGCTATCCAAACAGAGCTAGACTCGTTAAGGAAACGAGAGGTTTTTGGACCGATTGTTCAAACGTTAGATGGCGTAAAACTTGTTGGATATAAATGGGTATTTGTACGAAAGAGAAACAAAAAAAAGAAGTTACAAGGTACAAAGCAAGACTTGTACCTCAAGGTTTCTCACAAAGACCCGACATCGATTGTAAGGAAACATATTCTTCTGTTATAGATGCAATCACATTTCGGTTCTTGATAAGCCTTACTATTTCTGAAAGGTTTGATATACATTTAATGGATGTCGTTACAACATATCTGTACAGATCTCTAGATAGTGAGATATATATGAGAATCCCTGAAGGATTTGTAATATCCGAAAAAATAAAATCAAAACCTCACAACATGCATTCTATAAAATTACAAAGGTCTTTGTACGGATTGAAACAATCTGGACGAATGTTGTACAAATGTCTTAGTGATTATTTACTTAAAGAAGGATATGTAAATAATTAGCTTTGCCCATGTGTCTTCATTAAAAGATCATCAACAGGATTTATGATTATTGTTGTATATGTTGATGATTTAAATATAGTGGGAAACCACGACGTCATCGTTAGAACATCCGAATACTTGAAAAAGGAATTCGAGATGAAAGAACTTGGAAAAACAAGACTTTGTCTTGATTTGCAAATTGAACATTTTTCAAGTAGAGTACTTGTCCATGAATCAAATTACATTTAAAAAATATTAAAAAGATCTTATATGGACAAGGCATATCCATTGAGCTCTCCAATGGTTGTCAGATCACTTGAAGTGGATAAGGATCCATTTCAACCTCATGGAAGTGATAAATAACTACTTGGTCTGGAGGTACCATATTTAAGTGCAATTGGTGCACTTATGTATCTTGCAAATTGTACTAGACCTGACATTGCTTTTGCTGTCAACCTACTTACATGATACAACTCTTCACCAACTCGAAGACATTGGAATGGTGTTAAACATGTTTTTCGATATCTTCGAGGAACAAGTGACATGAGTTTATTTTACTCGAGAGATGTAAAATTGAATCTCCAAGGTTATGCTGATGCCGGATTTTTATATAATCTCCACAAGGCTCGTTCTCAAACGGGATATGTATTACATGTGGTAATACTACTGTATCATGGAAGTTAGTAAAGCAAACTATGGTTGCTACTTCTTACAATCATTCTGAAGTACTTGCAATTTATGAAGCAAGTCGTGAATGTGTATGGTTGAGAAACATGATTGAACATATTCAAGAATCATGTGGATTGCCTTCAATAAAATATTCTCCAACCATATTATATGAAGCTAATGCAACATGCATCGCACAATTGAGTGAAGGATTCATAAAAAGGGACAAAACAAAACATATTTCACCAAACTTCTTTTATGCACAAGAGCTTCAGAAGAATGGTGAAAATGATGTCAAGCAAATCCGATTGAGTGATAATCTTGTTGATTTATTCACAAAAGTCTTATCAACTATGACATTTAAAAGGCTTACATATGGTATTGGCTTGCGTAAACTTAAGGACATTGTAAGTAAAGAAACAGAACAAGTTTCACCCATGTTCACATGAAGGGGAGTTATTGATTAGTGTATTGTACACTTTTTCCCTTAGCTATGGTTTTATCTCATTGGGTTTTCCTAGCAAGATTTTTAATGATGCAATCTTAACAATATTATACCCATCTTAATATTTATGAGAATAGTGTACTCTTTTTCTTTTATTATATTTTTTCCCACGGGATTTTTCTTAGTATAAGTTTTAAGGAAGCACAATCTTTAAGCAAGTGTCATCCAAGGGGGAGTGTTGTGAAGTATGGATGACCATACATGTACACCAACATATTGTGTATTCATGTAACTTGTATTTCTCACTTAATAGTACATCCATTTGTCTATGTATTGTCATGTTGCTTGTAACCATTTACAATATACACCGACTCTTCCATGTATTGTCAAATTACTTGTAATGTGTTGTATGACATGGGGTGTATGTGTTACTTGTACACATTGTATAAAGTACATTTATCATTATCACCAAATGGTTTATATAAAGGGTGTTAACCTCATTGTAAACACGAACTAAGTTGAATGAAAACTTCTCATTCCAACTATATCATTTCTTCTTTTCTCCTTTGTAGTAGTAGTTTGTAGTTGTAGAAGTTCTTAGTCTTCTAATTTCCTTCTCTAGTTCTTAGCAAGTCCCAACTCAATTTACAATAGTATACACAAAAGATGACCTGCCCTTTTCCTGTGTTTTGGCGTATGTTAATTTTTTTGATTCGGGATGCTTTATATATTGAACTTCTTGTCCTACTTAGTACCAGGGCCTTGTTTAGTTAGGGGTAGAGTTAACTCGTTGGAGATACTTGCTGCAGAGTTGAAACTAATCTTGTTTGGTTGCCAACTTCCCTACAAGTTATCTTTTAACTCACACTCAAGGGTGAGATATATCTCCCCCACTCTTTAGGGGAGTTATCTCTCAGGACTTTGTAAGCACAATTACCCCTCATTAATTATCTTTTTATAACTCATATGGCCCACATCCATCTCTTTTGTTTGAAAGGTATTTTATGTCAATTCATATATTTTATTATTTAAAAATTTGCAACTTCTGTGCTAATTTAAAATTGAACCAAAAATGAAAATATGATATTTCATTGTGAGTAAACTCTAAGGGGTCAACTCGGCCTGCACTGTAAGTTGCCAAAGACGAATCAAACGAGGCCCATATATAATTATAGTGATACACGAAGATGCTTATATGTGACTCAACCAAAACTAATAATTGATTCTCTAGGCTTAACAAAAGGTATAGATTAATTCTCTAGCATGCACAAGGCTTAGATAAATGGGCAACAATAGAGGATAAGTGATGTTGCGTCGTACAATATCAAAAATAGTCTCGATTTCAATGACTATAATTGATTTGAAGTGAGGCAAGTATGTGGTTGAACCCGCATGAATTGAGATATTTTTTTTAGGTTCAGAGAAAAAATGGGGGTTTTTGAAAACAAAAGCTAAATTATGCTAGGAAATCAAATGAAGGTAAAATAAAGTACTTAAATACTGAAATCAATAAATAAAAACTCTAGACCAAGGCATGAATTGATATTCTATGGTATAGATTCAATCGTAGGTTTATGATACGTTCGTCCTAGTATTGATTCTCAAAGACAGGCTTATAGTGACTCTCGTCACCGTGTTCTCCTCATGTTAGTGGAGGGAACATGCGATACAATCACATACTAACTAAACTTGTAAAGCCACTGGATATGCCGTAGGCTTTTAAAAAACTAGCGGCATTAGCGAACCATGAGAATTGAAGTGCATAATGTTGAGTTTTCGGGTTCATAAATTTTGACGAAAACCCCAACAGGATCCGAATCTAATTCCATTAAAAACGTTTAAACCATAAAAAACTTAATCATACCTCGGTCACAATATACCTTTATGAAGGTTGATTGATCTCTAAGGCGCTGCCAACGACGAACGCCCTCTACCAGTAGTCCACATACGAACGACGACCGAGATTCGAAGTGCTAGCTTCAAGAGAAAACCAAACCTTATTGTTTCTCTCCAAAACGATCCAAAACATACCCAAAAATCCTAATTCATTTTTGAAACGAAAATAGAGTTTCGGCCCTTAATCTTTCATACAAGTGTTCTAACTTAAAGCGTCTATTTATAAAACCCTTGTATATAGACGGTTAAGTAAATTACACATATACCCCTACTTAAAGAAGTATAAGTGTAATACACCACAAGGACGTTTCTGTAATGAATTTTATCATATAAAATTCATTTTTTCGAACCATCTTAAAATCTCGCAAAACCATTCTTAGTGTGCGACTCGATAGGCTCATACAACGTTGGCAGTGTTGGGGCATGTGCCATAGGTCAATTCATTAACTGTCTTTATGAGTACTTTTAGTTAATAAAATAAAGAATTTCATTTCCTGTTTATTATAATTAATTTGTATGTTTACATTATAATAAGATCCATGGGTACTTACATAAATATCCTAAATGTCTCTAGTCGATCATTATACTGGGAACTATAATGAATTAAGACTAGTGTGAGTCTTGATTGATGATCATATGATGATTATACGTATATGGATATGAATCAAGATCACGAGTACTTGTTAGGGAACAAAGTACTGGACTGGCCCGCTATGAGAACATCACATGGATTAAGTCATAGTTGTTTCTCATGATAGGTATATTTTTCAGTCCTCTGACTTGAGATTACCAGAGACTTCAACATTAAGAACATAGTGATTTGACACTATCAAACATTGTCTTTAACTGGATGATTACAAAGGTTGTGATTGGTTACTATGTGAGCAATGTGATGAAGTTGTGTAATCGAGATATAATTTCTCCCTCTCATATAATGATAGATATCTAGTGGATCCCTTGATGTGTTAGACAGTTAAAAAGCATAGTCTAAGTGAATTGATATTGATCAATGTCACTTGGATGTTTTCGGTCTACCTATAGATCGAGACTAGTACGATTGAACATGTTGGATCACAATTCCATGCCTTATGTTTGATCAAAAGGATATCGTGTGACAAAAGGATGTTATATACACTATTGATTAGGTTGTATCGATTTGATATTCGTACGACTTGGGTAGTCATAATGTCTTGCTAGAGGTCGCTTATGACTTGTATACCAAAATGTGTTTTGGTTCACTGCCAACGTTGTATGAGCATATTGGGTCACACACTAAGAATGGTTTTGCGAGATTTTAAGATGGTTCAGAAACATGAATTTTATATGATAAAATTCATAACAGAAACGTCCTTGTGGTGTATTACACTTATACTTCTTTAAGTAGGGGTATACGTGTAATTTACTTAACCGTCTATATATAAGGGTTGTATAAATAGACGCTTTAAGTTAAAACACACGGACAAAATATTAAAGGCCGAAACTTTATTTTCTTTTTAGAAACGACTTAGGGTTTTCTGGTACGCTCAGGATCGTTTTCGAGAGAAACAAAAGGTTTGATATTCTCTCGAAGCTAGTACTTCGAATCTCGCCCTCCGTTCGTGTGTGGACTGCTAGTAGAGGGCGTTCTTCGTTGGCAGTGCCTTAGAGATCGATCAACCTTCAGAAAGGTATATTGCGACTGAGGTATGATTAAGTTTTTCATTGTTTAAATGTTTTTAATGGAATTAGATTCAGATCATGTTGGGGTTTTTTACAAAATTGTTTTGTAATATCCGCTGCGTATGAACCCCAAAACCCAATAGTGGTATCAGAGCCTTCGAGTTCGATTCCATTAAATTCATTGCATGTTTTCTTCTGATATATATACATGATATATGATTGAAAGCATGTTAATAGTTGATGTATATGTGATGTACATAAGTTTTCTGTGAGATTTATTATCATGTTTTGTGTATATGATACATATATTCGTGATTTAATTGAAATTAGTTTTGTATATGCTAGTAACCATGTTAGGTTAATTCAAATAATTTTAATGAATTGAGTTTCGTATTCTGTGATCCATGACACCATTAGGTTCAATTGGGATAGTAGTTCATGATTCAATTACATGTTTGTGATTATTTGGATGAGGACCGAAATTGTAAATAATTATTTTTCGAAATTATTTATTTATCTTGTTATATCTATTATGTTATGAAGTTTCTATTAGATAACAAATTAGATTATGAGATATAAGCAAAATCGGTTTTGTTATCCCTATTGGATAGGAGATAAATATGGAGAATTTTGTTATTGGTGATATGCTATGATTCAAATATCTTAAGTACTAATTGGATTAGGATAAGATGTTTAGTTAGATGTGGGCCCGTGTTAATTAAAAATGTTTTAATTGACTTAATTTTGGATAAATTAAGGGGTAAATTTAGGATAATAAAATCAGCGAAAAATATGATTACCTATAGCGAATTTTAATTTTTGGAATTGAAATTCGTCTTCTAAAAAAAAAAAAAAAAAAAAAAAAAAAAAAAAGCTGGGGCGCTACCCTCTGTACCCCCGTCCGCTGACCCGCTGACCGGCCTCGATCACACTAATACAGTTTCAGCCATAGCTGGGTGTATTATGTTATCTTGGTGAGACAAGTTGGATAAGAGTTACCGAAATGTTTAAAATAGTCCAACTTAATAAAGCTATCAAAATAGTTTTAAGCTTTAGCACATGATGAGGAAAAAAACATGATAAGACATAAGATGTCTCGTATCTCATAAAAGTATCTATAATTACATAAGATGTAATTGGTAACTGTTACCCACCTAAATAATCTAGTTCTGTGTTTCATGCCATAGTTGTTATAGAATTAGGTGAAATATGGATTTTAGTCCCCTAAATAAACAGTATGTTTTAGGAGGGTTGTTAATTTAGTGGGAGTCTATTCCTCTATACTAAAACAAAATTTGCATAATCTTTATTGTAGATCAATGGCCTCTTCAAGTAACAATAATCCCCTGTCACTGCGATCCATCCTTGAGAAGGATAAGTTATCTAGGACTAACTTTCTTGACTTGTTCGGAAACTTGAGAATTGTTCTTAAGCATGAACGCAAGTTGTATGTCATGGATGCTCCAATCCCTGAGGACCCACCAGCCAATGCTATGAAAGCTGTGAAGGATGCACATAACAAGCATGTCAACGATTCTACTGATGTTGCATGTATTGTGCTGGTAACTATGGTTCCTGAATTTCATAAGGACATGGAACTAATGGAAGCCTACGACATGGCTATAACGCTGAAGGAAATGTTCTAACAGCAAGCTAGGCAAGAAAGGTTCGAGATAGTCAATAACCTCCATTCTTGCAAGATGACTGAGGTTGCGTCAGTTAGTCCTCATGTTTTGAAGATGAAGGGCTATGTTGACTAGCTTGATAGACTCGGGTTTCCCATAAGCCAAGAGTTGGCTATGGATTTGATCCTGAATTCATTACCAGAGAGTTATTCACAATTTGCAATGAACTACAATATGAATAATATGGAGAAATAAATTTCAAAGTTGCATTTGATGCTCAAAACTGCTGAACAAAATATCGAGAAACCCTCTAGTAATGTGTTGATGGTCTAAAAGGGAAAGGGAATAAAGAAGAAAGGGAAAGGCAAGGCTAGAGTTGCCAAGGCAGTTGATGCACCTGTCGCAAAGCCTGTGGAACAAATCAAGTCCCAGCCTGTTCCTGTTTCAAAACACCCAAAAGAAAAGGAAGGAAATTGTCATTTATGCCATGCACCTGGACATTGGTTCAGAAATTGCAAACTCTATTTGGAAGATCTAAAGAAGAAAAAGGGTAGTGCGACTACCACTACAGGTATTTATGTTATTGAAATTAATTCATCTACTAGTTATTCCTAGGTATTAGATACCGGATGTGGATCTCACATTTGTATAAATGTGCATTCACCAGAAGTAGAAAGTTGAATAAAGGAGAAGTCATCCTCCGTTGAGGGAATGGAGTAAGAGTTGCTGCCCCGGCTGTTGGATCATATGACTTAGTCTTACCTAGTAGACTTATTTTAACTTTAAATAATTGTTATTTTGTGTCTGCCTTGAGCAGAAACTTCATTTCTGTTTCATGCTTGATATGGATGGTTTTGATTTTATTATTGCGAATAATAGATGTTCCATTTCTCGTAAAGATATATTTTATGCAAATGATGATTTGTGTGATGGTCTTTATATTCTAAGTATGAAAAGGTCCACTGGTACTGCAGTCTTTAACATAAATACAAAGAGATTCAAGTCAAATGATTTGAATCAAACCTATCTTTGGCATTGTCGTTTTGGGCACATAAACGAGAAACGCATAAAGAAGCTCCATAAAGATGGGTTTCTAGATTCATTTGATTTAGAAACATATGAAACGTGCGTATCTTGTTTACTAGGCAAGATGACTAAAAGTCCCTTTACTGGACACAATGAAAGGGCAAGTGATTTATTGGGTCTAATACATACTGATGTATATGGTCTTATAAACACAATGGCAAGAGGAGATTATCAGTACTTCATTACATTTACTGATGATTTCAGCAGATATGGTTATGTATATCTAATGAAATATAAAGCTGAATCATTTGAGATGTTTCGAACGTTTCAAGATGAAGTGCAGAATCAACTTGGTAAAACTATCAAAACACTTCGATCAGATCGAGGTGGTGAATATTTAAGCCAAGAATTTGATGATCATCTTAGAAATTGTGGGATAGTTTCCCAATTGAGTCCACCAGTAACTCTACAATGGAATGGAGTTTCTGAAAGGAGAAATCGAACCTTATTAGATATGGTTCGATCTATGATGATTCATGCAGATCTTCCATTATCCTTTTGGGGTTATGCATTACAAACTGTAGCTTTCACTCTAAATCGAGTTCCTTCTAAAGCGGTTGATAAAACACAATATGAGATATGGTACGAGAAGAGACCTAGTTTGTCTTTTCTTAAGATTTGGGGTTATGAGGCTTATGTAAAGCGACAAGTCTCAGAAAAACTAGCGCCTAAATCTGATAAGTGTTTATTTGTGGGGTATCCTAAGGAAACAAAAGGATATTACTTTTATAATCCCGCTGAGAACAAAGTGTTTGTTGCTCGGTATGGTTCCTTAATGGAAAATTAGTTTATTTCAAAAGACACTAGTGGGAGAGAAATAAATCTCGAAGAAGTTCAAGAATCACAAATAAACACCGAACCGCTACTGGAAGTTCAACAACGTTTTGAACCAGTTGAACCTCCACCAGTGACACAAGGCCCACGTAAATCTAGTAGGGTAAGACATGAGCAATAGAGATTAAGATTTCTCATTACTGATAGTCGTGATGTGTTGCTTATGGACCAAAATGAGCCCACCACTTATCAGGAGGCTATGTCTGGACTAGACTCAGATAAATGGCTAAGTGCCATGAACTCTGAGATGCAATCCATATATGATAACCAAGTTTGAAACTTGGTTGATTTACCTAAAGGTGGTAAGACCATTGGATGTAAATGGGTTTTCAAGAAGAAAACTGACATGGATGGCAAATTGCATAATTTTAAAGCAAGACTTGTAGTAAAAGGTTTCAGGCAGACTCAAGGTGTTGATTATGATGAAACTTTTTTGCCAGTAGCCATGCTTAAATCCATAAGAATTTTAATTACCATTGCTGCAAATTATGACTATGAGATATGGCAAATGGATGTAAAAACAACATTTCTTAACGGAAAGCTGCTTGAGGACGTGTATATGACACAACCTGAAGGTTTTTTACATCCCGAGAATTCTAGGAAGGTATGCAAGCTTCAAATATCCATTTATGGATTAAAGCAAGCTTCTCGGAGTTGGAATCTTCGTTTTGTTGAGGCAATCAAAGATTTTAGTTTTATTAAGAATGAATATGAGCCTTGTGTATACAAAAAGGTCAGTGGGAGTGTAGTTTTTTTTTGGTACTGTATGTTGCTGATATATTACTCATTGAAAATGACATCCCAATATTGCAGAATGTCAAGCCTTGGTTAGGGAAGTGTTTCTCAATGAAAGACTTAGGAGATGCAGCCTATATCATATGGATATAGATCTATAGGGATAGATCTAAGAGGCTAATCGGTCTAAGTCAGAGTGCTTACATAGACAAGGTGCTAAATAGGTTCAGTTTGCAAGACTCTAAAAGAGGATTATTGCCAATGTCTCATGGCATAAGTCTCAACAAGATTCAATGTCCTAAGACAAATGATGAGCGAGACTCTATGAATAAGATTCCATATGCATCAGGTATTGGATCTATCATGTATGCCATGCTATTCACTCGACCTGATGTATCATATGCTTTGAGCACTACAAGAAGATATCAGTCAGATCCTGGTGAGAGTCACTGGATAGCAGTAAAGAACATTCTTAGATACTTAAGAATGACTAAGGAAGTGTTTTTGCAGAGTACCTACAGAAGACAACATTGCGGATCCATTGACAAAAGCTCTTCCACAAGCAAAACATGATGGTCATGTTAGATCATTAGGCATTAGATGCATGTATGATTGGCCCTAGTGCAAGTGGGAGATGTCGGGGCATGTGCCCTAGGTCATTCCATTAACTGTCTTTATGAATACTTTTAGTTTATAAAATAGAGGATTTCATTTGCTGTTTATTATAATTAATTTGCATGTTTACATTATAATAAGATCCATGGGTATTTACGTAAATATCCTAAATGTCTCTAGTCGATCATTATACTGGGAACTATAATGAATTAAGACTAGTGTGAGTCTTGATTGATGATCATATGATGATTATACGGATAAGGATACGAATCAAGATCATGAGTACTTGTTAGGGAACAAAGTATTGGACCGATCCGCTATGAGAACATCACATGGATTAAGTTATAGTTGTTTCTCGTGATAGGTATATTTTTCGGTCCTCTGACTTGAGATTACCAAAGACTTCAACATTAGGAACAAAGTGATTTGATACTATCAAACGTTGTCTTTAATCAGACGATTATAAAGGTTCTGATTGGTTACTATATGAGCAATGTGATGAAGTTATATGAGATAGAATTTGTCCCTCTCATATAATGAGAGATATCTAGTGGATCACTCGATGTGTTAGACTTTTAAAAAGCCTAGTCTAAGTGAATTGATATTGATCAATGTCGCTTGGATGTTTTCGGTCTACCTAGAGATCAAGACTAGTACGATTGAACATGTTGGATGACAATTTCATGCCTTATGTTTGATCAAAAGGATATCGTGTGATAAAAGGATGTTGTATACACTATTAATTAGGTTGTACTGATTTGATATTCGTACAACTTGGGTAGTAATAATGTCTTGCTAGAGGCCGCTTATGACTTGTATACCAAAATGTGTTTTGGTACACTGCCAACATTGTATGAGCCTATTGGGTCACACACTAAGAATGGTTTTGCGAGATTTTAAGATGGTTCAGAAAAATGAATTTTATATGATAAAATTCATGACAGAAACGTCCTTGTGGTGTATTACACTTATACTTCTTTAAGTAGGGTTATATGTGTAATTTACTTAACCGTCTATATACAAGGGTTTTATAAATAGACGTTTTAAGTTAGAACTACGTACGAAAGATTAAGGGCCGAAACTCTATTTTCGTTTAGAAACGAATTAGGGTTTTCTGGTACGCTCTGGATCGTTTTGGAGAGAAAAATAAAAGTTTGGTATTCTCTCGAAGCTAGCACTTCGAATCTCGGCCGTCGTTCGTTTGCGGACTGCTGGTAGAGGGCGTTCATCGTTAGCAGCGCCTTAGAGATTGATCAACCTTCAGAAAGGTATTTTTGCGACCGAAGTATGATTAAGTTTTCTTGGTTTAAATGTTTTTAATGGAATTAGATTCGGATCTTGTTGGGGTTTTTGTCAAAATTGTTTTGTAATCTGCGCCGCATACAACGTTGCCAGTGTACCAAAACACATTTTGGTCTACAAGTCATAAGCGGCCTTTAGCAAGAAATTATGACTACCTAAGTTGTACGAATATCAAATCGATACAACCTAATCAATAGTGTATATAACATCCTTTTGTCACACGATATCCTTTTGATCAAACATAAGGCATGGAATTGTCATCCAACATGTTCAATCGTATTAGTCTCGATCTCTAAGTAGATTGAAAACATCCAAGTGATATTGATCAATATCATCTCACTTAGACTAGGCCTTTTAAATTCTAACACATCGAGGGATCCACTGGATATCTCTCTTTATATGAGAGGGAAAAATTCTATCTATGTTACACAACTTCATCACATTGCTCACACAGTAACCAATCACAACCTTTATAATCGTCCGGTTAAAGACAACGTTTGATTGTGTCAAATCACTGTGTTCCTAATGTTGAAGTCTCAGGTAATCTCAAGTCAGAGGACTGAAAAATATACCTATCATGAGAAACAACTATGACTTAATCCATGTGATGTTCTCATAGTTGGTCGGTCTAGTACTATGTTCCCTAACAAGTAATCGTGATCTTGATTCGTATCCATATACGTGTAATCATCATATGATCATCAATTAAGACTCACACTAGTCTTAATTCATTATAATTCCCAGTATAATGATCGACTATGGACATTTAGGATATTTCTTTAAATACTCATAGATCTTATTAAAATGTAAACATGCAAATTAATTATAATAAACAACAAATGAAATCATCTATTTTATTAACTAAAGTATTTATAAAGACAGTTAATGGATTGACCTATGGCACGTGCCCCAACACATAAACCTTATAAATCCTATAAATCCCTAGAACTCAAACACTTTGGCATTATCCATTCATTATCTTAAAGACAACTCTTAAATTCTTTAGATCAACAAATTAGAATGCAAAATATAAAAACGAAAGAAAAACTTACTAAGACCAAATGGTTGAATTCCAACAAGACGTTTCCGCACAAGAATTCAAAAGTAAAACCCAACACAAAAATCTTCCTCTCTGAAATTACATATGGAATTCTATATACCTTTCGGCGTCCTGGGGTTTCCTATTCATAGTAGGAATACGATAGAATAAGATCTACACAAAAATCTTGAGAAATGACAAAATAAGAAACTAACATTATCCGAATCTTTCTAGCGTCGTACGTTCAAAATGCCAAATCACTGAGAAATCTCCATGACATAGCTTTAATAATATGTTTTTACCAGTGATGTTCCAAATCGAGCCAAGGCACCTGGTTTATTTTCAATTTTTTAGCTGAATTTATGTAGAAATCACTTTTTTGTATAAAAGCTTATTTTTGACTTGAAAACATAAAACAATGATTTAACAAAATAAATGATGATAAAATTCTTGAAATTAATGGTAAATCACCCTAAAATATGGCATAAATTGCGACTTATCAAATACCCCCAAACTTTGAAAATTGCTCGTCTCGAGCAAAGAAACATAAGATAATCAATTTTCATACACAACATACATTTCAGCTTTTCTAATGCTCTACTCTAACTTAAATGGTCTCATACAATTTTTCATGAAATTTGCCAAATAGAGAACAAGGACTCTTAGGGAAAGCCGGTTACTTTAAGTCAAAGTATTTTTGCCACTTTCTTGAGGAATACTTTACAAAATACTAGGCCTTATCGAGACTAAAGCTATCGATTATTCACGAGTTACCTCAAAACTTTTAACAAGCTTAAAACTTAATCTCTAAATAGGGCATGGAATACCAGGATTACACAAATAGAAAATTATGCAACCATTCCACTGATTATCTTTAAAATATCACTTAGGGTCGATAGAAATTTCTTCTGCGTTTTAACGGTTGGGTCAGGCTAGCAAGGATGCATATTTAAAGGATTTAAAGCATTGAAAATAATTACTTAATCTAACTACAAGCACTCGAGATAAATCTTTTTAAAGAGTTTTTATAGACTTCCGCCTTTATTCATTTCACTTATATATATTCTCTATATTTTTTCTTTTTTAAAAAAAAATATTTCTTTAGTACGGTCCCTGCTCCTTTTCTAGTGGATTTCATTTTTTCTCATTTTTTCCAACACTAGATTCCTTGCTACTTTTCATGTGGAACCTATATGACACTCTATTTTTATTTAAAAACTCCTATTATTACTTCTCATTTTGCTATATTAAGCTAGCTTCCCTATGTATGTAAAAGGATAATAAGGCCAATGGTTATAGGTTTTACAATGGGCGATGGGATAAATTATAGGTGGCTAAGGATAAGGGCTAAGCATATAATGCATACGTCTTCCCTAAACTTATACTCAAGTTATACTCAGTCTTAAATAGATGCAAACCTTTTCTGGAATCTATAGAGATTTAGTTGACTCTTGTCCTAATGTGACCTTCTACCAAAGGTCTTATCCATTTTGGTAACATCAATCCACATATGAATTCTCAAATTGTCTGCTTTATTCTAAGCTAGAATTGGGTATTCACATTAAGCTAAAAAACATAGATAAAAACAAAAAAAAAAGAATTCAAAAGTATGGAAAAATACGCAACTTAACAATCCATCAATCCAATGAATAAAATGAAACCGTATTACTTGAACTCCGCAAAAAAATTTGAAAAAATTCTGAAAATCACCAAATATTTACCAAAATCCTTACTGTTCATCCATGCATTCCATTAAACCTACATACCTGCATAGCCCCAAACTTATCCTTAGTTTTTTCCTTAATGTTTGAGAAAGTAGGACATTCAATACACATTCCAAAAGACAAGTGAAATTTACAAATGAAAGATAAGAAATGGAATAAAATGAAATGGAGTGAAATAAGTACATAGATAAGCTGAAAATGCATGCAAATGATGTGACATGTTACGATAGTACAAAATACAACATCATCATATTGTATCTCCTCCGAATATATTACAAAAATAACAATTTTCTCAGTTTCCCTATCTTAAAATACATACAAAGATCAAAACATCAACTCTCAGACTCGTTGGAGCAGTCATCCTACTTCTATGGCGGCCCCAATTCCTACAAACTAGGCCCTGTCTAGCCTAGACCCATGTGGACCTCAAAGTCAACCCTCGCAAGGTCAGCACAGGCCTAGTAAGCCTCCAATTCCATTATTATTATAAATATCATGTTTCAGAGTTAAGCTATTAAGTTATACAAGTTTTAAACTAATTGCGGCGCAAGTAAACTTAAAGCAATTATAATAACTCAAGACAATAGAGTCGGGACAACCTAAGGCGTGGAAACTCGCAAATATATAGATAGTCATGCATATATAGTGACAAAGTAGTAAGTGCGATAATATATAAGTCTTGATCTCTCAAACCCAATATACCCCAAGTGTTATCAAAACAATATAAATACGTAATACAAAAGACTAAAAATGCTAGAAACTTATAAGTAAACAAGAGGTGGAGCCTCTCTGAGAGTCCTCAAATAAAGTCACCAACCACCGGCTCTTTGCCCTTACTTGTTTATGGATCTGCACTCAAGTCATCAATACGAGAATGACGAGTCTAGTAAGTAAAAACCAGTAGGATGTAAATAGTATTTCATGAATAAATAAAGCAGTCTAGATATTATGCGGGAGTTTAAAATATAGATAAGTAAATGAAAGTGCATCATAAATGGTCTGGAAAGTAACGATAACGATAAATAGTGTCTAGAAAATAAGGGAAGACAACTAAGTGGTCCAAATCCATTGAGGGTGGGGGCTTCTACTCGACTTCCTAGAATTGTGATTTTACAAGTCAACAATTCAATTAAGTGTAGCGTGGGGGCATTAATGGTGTCCCAAATACCTCACCCACTTCTACAACCTCTAATCTAATACCTAGAGTAAAGTCACGTTTGTCCATCTAGCACCAAACTCGAAGTACCTTCCTGAGACACGTAGGTCTTAGACACTCAAAATAAGGAATGGAAATCTAAGGAATAAACTTGTCGAATATCAAGAAGCATAATAGATAATGAATTACTAAATACCCCTTATCTGATTTTAATTACCTCGGATTGACGCAAAAATCGACTCTCAGCTCCAACGCGCTCCCTAAACCAATCCCCAACACCTAAACTAGTGTGCTTAGTCCCTGGTATCAATATATATGTTGGATTTGGTGTGTTAGTGTCATTAGGTTAGGGTTTGGGTTCCTAAGCTCTAAACACTCCAATCGTGAAAATTCAATAAAATAGTTCCTTTGTCAATTTAAGGAACTAAATCTAATTAATTAAAAATTATTCTTACATAATTATCAATTACTTATATGGACCACATTTTATACCTTTTATATCTTGTTAGATATGTCGTGGGAATGTCCAATTAAAATGTGTTCTATGTTAATATCTTATCTTAACTCACTAATTAAAGTTATAACATTTTTAAAGGAATTAAACTTTAAATCAACTCGTGAAGAAATTAATTAAGTACTATGAGTTTATATTGCACTCAATGAACTTCTCTAAATAAGATGAAGTAATTTAGTTACTAATTAGGATAACTTATGTGTACTATTAGTAACTCATGTGTTCTAGAAGTAGAAACTAAAAGAGAAATAAAGTATAGAGAAGGAGTAGCACTTGCCTCCTTAATTGTTTCCCTTAAGTGCTCAAGCTTTCCTAAATATAGCTCCATTAATGGTAGTTTCATCCTTCCTTTTCTCTTTCTTTATTTCATGAAGATAAGAAACTAATTATAAGTTTAGATAATTAGAGGTACTCTAGTTATATGGAGGTAGTTTCTTGTAAATATTTAATGATTTGGACTTTTCATATAAATTATTTTCTCCATAAAGATGCATGTTTAATGAATTCATAAGTTTGCCATTTATATTATATATGGACACTTGTGGTTCATGAGCATCAATTTGAGACACTTGTAGAGCATTTTTTATTTGTGTAAATTCTTAAATCTACTTATGATTGGTTTTCAACCACTTCATGCACCCATAGAAATCTACAAATTTATCCTAGTCATTATTAGAGATGACTCTATGTTCATATGAAAACTCACATTAAATTAGATATATTAATTAGTAGATTCCTTGATTAGCTTACTAAAGAAAATCAAACTAGCTTATATACCCATTTAATTAGTAAGGCCATATGAATATACTAGTCAATTAGGCTAGTTTTCATTTAATATTTGATCTCATGAATTCACTTATGTACTTAATAAATTTGGTTATTTTATCATCTAGCCTATTAAGGTATTTTCATTATTTTCTTAACTTAATCTAGATAAGTAAGCCTAATTCCATATTTTAGGCAAATAAATTTAAATAAAAATGAGAACTAAAGTTATGAATTAACCTAAATTTCAATGTTACACCGATCTAACCAACGCCTGAGCACACTCATCGTGACGAAGATTGACTCAAAAATCGGCGAATAAAAATAATTAAAATTGTGCATACAAGTATAAAAAAGTACTACTTGTCATCATTCACTAATAAATTATTTCGGGCAATTACAACTACTCACTGGGTTGTGGGTTCTGGAAGGGTGTCTGCATACTCTGTGAAAAATGGGAGGGTAAGGGTGCTCCATGCTCCTCGTTTGCTCAGTAAACTTAGTAGTCCAACATGATAATGAATGGACTATTCGGTGCTGGTGGAGTTGGTTTTGGAGGGTGATCATGCACATGCCGATGCCACATGTAGTCATGATACAAGAAATTGTTGATCACCTCTGATTATGGATAATAATCTTGAGACATTTTTCCCAATTCTCCTCCATATGGTGGTGGTGCAGATGAAGAAGCTCCTGCTGCTAGGGCTCGCGCTCCTCTCTTCCTCCCCGCGGCTCTCATAACCTGGGTCTCATGTTGCTGATGCTGAAGTCATGCCGCTACTTTCTCTCTTGAGTGCGTGTTCATGCTCATCCTCTGAGTCCATCTCCTCCACATTGTTGCATCCAAAGATATCTTCATTGTAAATGGTCGGCTGGGGAGGGATGTTAAACTATAGACCTTCAAGAGGAACTCTAGCTCGTCGGCACAAGTAAGTGATGAGTATAGGGAATGCAAAACTCTATTCTTCTTCTTCTCCATCTTCTCTCTGATAACCTTGAACATAAATATCCCCACATCGATGCGACCAACACGTACCCATATATGAAATCAATAAATGTGAAACTTTAGACCGAGGCATGAATCGACATTCTAGGGTATGGATTTGATCGTAGATTTATCAAATATTTTGTGATAGTACTGATTGTCATAGACATGCTTATAGTAACTCTCTTCACCTCGTTCTACTCATATCAGTGGAAGGAACATGCGATACAATTACCTATAAACTAGATTGGCAAAACCACCTGATATGCCGTCGGCTTTCAACAAACTCGTAGTATTAGCGAACTATGAGAACACCTATCATGAGTGATAACTAGAGTCGTGTTCTCAACCTGTCACATATGGAAATTACAAACCACTGCCATCTATCTCATATCCCAACTGCATAGGGGCACACCGGTTGCCAACAGATAAGGCCCTACTTGCCACTTAACGTGATCCCCTTATTGATCAGCAGTAGGATCACAATCGATAGTTTCCTATCGTAATCTCCTTGCACATGCCCTTACATAACAAAAGGGGAAACTTAAGGTTTAAAACCATAATTAAAAACCTTAGAACAACGATGCAATTAAGAACACAAAAACTGGTAACCAACAAATTATGAATTGAAGTGCATAAACCTCTCAAATCCTATAAATCCCTAGAACTCAAACACTTTGGCCTAAATAGTGAGACTTAGCCACTCATTATCTTAAAGACGACTCACGAATTTATTCAATCAATAAATAAAAATTTAAAATATAAAACGAAATAAAAACTAATAAAGATCGAATTGTTGAGTCCCATCAAGAAGTCTCTGCACAAGAATTCAAAAGTAAAACTTAACACTAAATTCTTCCTCTCTGGAATTATATATATCTTTCATTGTTCTAAGGTCTCCTATTTATAGTAGGAATATGATAGAATAAGATCTAAACTGAAATATAGAGAAATGATCGAATAAGAAACTAACAATATTCGGATTTTTCCAGCGCCATACATTCAAAATGCCAAATCGATGGGAAATCTCTATGAAATCACCGTGATACTTTGTTTATGCCCGGTTATGTTTCGAATATAGCATAGTGATGTGCATGTGTTGTACGTACAAGTGATATAGCTAAGAAGGCATTAAGGTTTTCCTCGAGATACAAGCTTCGTCTTTCTCCTAGGTCTTCACGAGACTTTTCTTGCAACATTTCCAATGAGTTTCCTATAATCTAGCCAAGTTTGATCCAACAATTCCTTGGTAATTTGGCTTTGTACTGAGATCATTGCCAAGGTGCTAGGTCTATTTTTAGCTTTTTGACTGCATTTCTGTGGAAATCACTCCATTTTGTGTAAAAGCCTATTTTGACCTTAAAATAGAAAACAACGATTTAATAGCATAAATGATGATAAAAGTCATGAAATTAGTGATAAAATCACCCTAAAATAAGCACAAATGACAACTTATCGATAAGAAATAACACTTCTATTATACTAACTGGGGATACTAAACCTCAAAACCATGTAAGCCTAAAATCACATTATACCATAACACTAGACCCATATAGGTGATATGCTAGTACAAACATACAAATTGAGTCTGTCAAGGATGCATACATAATAGAGTTGTTGTGAATCCCCTTTTCTTACATAAACTAAACAAGTTTATATGTCCACTTTATATGTTGACCACATTATATAGATTATTCTCATATTGATAAAGTGAATTAATAGAAAGTCTTGGAATACAATACTTTATACTCCCGTCCTAGGAATGATGTATTTTTTATTTGCATCATTATTATGTGCATACATTTTTTATGAAAAAAGAAAAGCAAATTGTGTATTAACAATATATATGCCAAAAAAGTAGAAGATGCGGAGCTATTAGCTTTACGTTATTTATAAACAAGTTCATTTGGTGTAAAAACCTAACGAATAGTTAAAAATAAGTTTTATTGTATACCATATACATAATATGTATGCACTATGCATTATATACAACATCACACTGGCTGCGAAAGTATGCTTGGTAGTTGCATCTTGTAGGGTTTTCTATACAAAAGACTAAAGTCAAAGAATGACATAACATTTTTCTTGTAAAACTACTAACGAATAATTATGCTCTATTTTTTATTTTTACAATACAATAGCGTGAAAAGTTTGAGTTGATAATGGGTAAGTCTCATCTCTGGTAAAGCTAAACAGTGAAAAGAATATGGGTTCCCGTTCGAGGAGGCATGGTTGTTAAGTAGACTTTGTCTCGCCATTCAACCTAAAGGTTATCCCATAAAATCATACAAATAGTAAAATTTGTATATAACTAATCAAGTTATGAATATATATATATATAATCGTATATTATCTATTTAATATAAAAGTACAAAAGACTACTTACTTTATCTCTATTTTTCAAAATGTTACTAAACCATAATTGAATTTGTTGCTTTAGTATTACTGATAAATCTTACTTGTTGTGGCAACAAGATGCTACAATTAATAAATAAAGCATATGTGCATCTAGCACTAATATCTCTTTAGAGATTTAAAAAGTGAATGTTTCACTTTATAATATCCTTTTACCTTAGAGCATCTCTAATGGGAATGTAAATTGGAGAAAATTTGTGTCATAAAGGACGAAATAGACATTGAAACAAAAAAAAAACTCTCCAATGCAAATATCTATTAGAAATGTGCGCTGACGAGACAACAATAATGTTTACATTGAATGTCTATTTCTAGAATTTTTGTATCCACAATGTCTACTTCTAGACATCTTCTACCCACAATGCATAGAACAGGACATTCAAAATGGACATTATTATTGTCATGTCAACTCGCATGCTAATAGACATTTTGCATTGGAGTGTGTTTTTCTTTTTTGGTTTCAATGTCCATTACACCCTATGTGGCACACATTTTTCCTCAATCCATATTCCACAATATACATCCACATCTACATTCCCACTGGAGATGTTATATATATTGTCGCGGTCCAAATTCCTAATTCTAGTTTAGTTCCTTAATCAAGATCATTGAATAATGACATGAGACTCGCATCGAGATACGTGCACTGACTGAGGCGATGTGGCCAAGGTATATGTTAGATTTGTTGTGATATATACCTAGTGTATTATATATATGTAGACCACTAAGTTACTCCTACTTGTATATTGATGTCGAGACATGAGCAGGGATGCACCTCGAGATGCATGTCGGCGTGGGACAGGGGTAGAGAGTGACGAGGTAATTTTAATTTAAGTTAATGTAACTTAAATAACTAAATCAATATGTCTATGGCTTAGTTTACATAATAATAGTTGTTGAAGTGTAAGCTATTTTTGTTATTGTGGAGGATGTATTGGATCTCTGGTGGAGGAGAAGAAAGATCCAAGGCAATGAAGATGGCCACTTGGAGGAGAAAACCCAAAAATTCGAGTGCAAAGCTTTTGGGTTTCATGTGCATAGCGCACTAGGTGCGCTCGCTAGCGCACTACCTGCGTGTAGCATGCTAACAAGTATGAATAGCACGGTATGGGGTCTCTAGCGCGCTAGACACAATCCCTAGCACGCTAGGCCTTTTGGGCAATTTTCACTCACTTCTTTAATTATAACACAAACACCTTAAACAAGCCTAACACCCTAACCAAAGGTCTAAACATATTCTAAAACATGTGTAATCATACCAGGAGCCTAGGTAAGAGTCTCGGGCTACGGGTAAGTGTTTAGAGTTGTCAGAAGGCCGATTAAGTTGGAGAATTTGCGTGGATTGTAAGTAAATTAATTGAGATGCTTATTTACATTTCATTCCTATTTTGTTATTCATTTACAATCATTTGGATTGATTTATCCATTGTATTCTAGATGCCATGACTTGAATGTTCTATCTCATTTCATGAGTTTGTTATCATGGCATTGTTTGATGTTTAAATGGTTTCATTGATTCTAAATCATGTGCTATGTCATCTTTTGTTGTTAAGGAAATTAGGCAAATGAAATAGCATGCTATTAGGTAGGTGATCTATGTTAATGTGAATCCATTTTCATTGTGCATTAGTTATGCAACTACTTTGTTGGATTCCTTAACAATGTCATTTCTTAATTTATAAAGGTAGTTCTTATATCTAAGACCATAATATGATAGAGATGGGCGCGGAACACGGGGTCACTAGATTTATGGGGTTGTTAGTATCTCACCACTAGCTTAAGCAACACATAAGGTATGGGACTCGGGATTGTTGACAAGTATATATGTACATGTGTGATAGACATTTGTAATGATGTGAAGGCATCTATAAGATTGTTTACGCCCTAAATAGTGGAATAAAACCGATGTGATGTAACTCACGGCCGACCGACCTTAGATCATTACTGCTTAGTCGTGTGTTAGTTTCATATTGTTTAACTGAAGTATCTTATAGCATGATTCTTTTTCAGAATAGTTGTTATTGTTATGCTTTCAAATACTTGTTGTATATTTGGGAATTTAGGTAAATGTCTCTCATTGTTACTTTCTATTTTCTTGTCTATTTTTTTGTCTATTTTCTTGTACTCATCGTCCTTTTTACAATGGTAGTTGCAGATCTATCGAGTAGCAGACCAGTCAAAGAGAAGATTAGTTTTTGTTGTATGGATTATATGTTTCTTATATACTTTTGGGGTTGTATATTATGGGTCATGAGATTGTTACCCGACCAGACACATGTTGATATATTGTTATCATTGTTATGTTATATATATGCATGTGGTCTTTTTTTCCTGGTTTTCCACATATTTAATATTTATATTAATGGTTTTCGTTAATTTGTTAAGACTTCATATGAACAAGGTTAAGTTTTAAAATTTTTAATTAACTCTGAATTACCATTAAATATGAGAACAATGAAACACTTATTTAAAATGTAGCTAATAAGGAGACAAGATTGGAAAGGTTGACTAATACGTTGTTAAGTCTTAGGTGGTAGAGGTTAGGGCTTAATGATGGTATTAGGGCAGGCGTTGCCCTAGTTTGAGATCATTGTTGGTATAAGAGCCAAATTTAAAAATAAACCTATGAGTTTTCATAAAAAAAAAATAAATTTTAGTTATGGAAACTAGATGATCGTTGCCTAGAAACCATTAGTTGGGAAGCGAGTGAAAGTGAGAAGGGGATTTCTTATATTACATGTTAGTTTCTCTATGTATAGATATGTGGTATCTATGTAGTAGCTGATTTGTGTTCGCTTTCAACTTTTAGACACCGATGGATGATTTACGTGACAGCGAGATGCAGGTGCTAGTGGTAGTCGGCCTCTTATTCCATTTGTTAATGACTATCAAAGGTTGTCTGACTGAGTTTCAGCTCAGGACAACAGTTAGCTGACTTTATCGCCTACTACTACTGCCGCTGTTGTTGCTCCTGCTCCTGCTGCTCCCCCTGCTGCTGCTCCTGCTCCTACTCCTACTCCTACTCCTACCGCTGCTGCTCCTACTCCTCCTCCTACTCCTACTCCTACTCCTACTCATCCTCCTCATCCTCCTCCTCCTACTACCTCTATATTATCGGTGTCAAAGCTTCCTAGTGCGACACCAGTAGCTTTGGTGGTACACATTATTTTAGTCGTGGCAATATCAATCGCATAAATAGTTGATACAGTGTCTTCTCCCACTCCTACGTCTTTTAGTTCATCAGTCAAGGTTCGACTGGTGAAGGATTTCATCAAATTGAATTCAAATTATTTTGACGAATAGTAAGACTTTGAGAAGATTAAAAAGTGGATATTATCTCAGAAGAAGCTTGATAGGGTTTTTAGGATTGAGAATAGCCTTCAGGCCGAGATTTTATCATATACACTACAGAGAGACGGTGATGTTTGGTGGCATGCGATGATAGCTTCTTACGGAGATCTTGAGTCTTGGGATACATTTAAAAAGAGGTTTTATCTACAATTATTCCCACCTGCAATGATGAATAATTTGAAGAATGAGTTCATGAACATGAGATGGGGAGCTAATGAGTTTGTGATGTGCTACGGAGACGGATACGATTATATGAGTCGGTTTGCTGGGGATCTAGTGAGAGATGATTATGAGGATGTGTATCATTTCAGAGATGGACTTATACTAGATATATGGTCTTTTGTGATCAGGTGAGGTTCCGGGACATTGGGTGAGATATATGAGCGTGCTCTTTTTCATTAGACTTATTATTTGAGCAGAGTTGCAGATGGGACAACATTGGGACCATCGTTGTCATCTGACCAAGTCTCAGAGTTCGAGAGGAAGAGACCAAGGGGTAAGGAACGTAGGAGAAGGGAGAGAGGTTCTCAAAGACCAGGGGTAACCATATCGGTTGTACCCTACATATCATATCTCTACTCCCCTATAGTGTATAGTTGGTAGACCCTCTTTGCCACCTCTAGTCAAACCAGCTTTGTCAACTCCTACTTTACCAGCTCTTCCAGTACCATCAATGTTGGGTTTTGGGGTTCATACGCAGCGGAGATTACAAAAAAATTTTGACAAAAACCCCAACAGGATCCGAATCTAATTCCATTAAAAACGTTTAAATCATGAAAACTTAATCATACCTCAGTCGCAATGTACCTTTCTGAACGTTAATCGATCTCTAAGGCGGTGCCAACGACGAACGCCCTCTACCAGTAGTCCACACACGAACGGCGGTCGAGATTCAAAGTGCTAGCTTCGAGAGAATACCAAACCTTTTATTTTTCTCTCCAAAACGATCCAGAGCATACCAAAAAACCCTAAGTCGTTTCTGAAACGAAAATAGAGTTTCGGCCTTTTGATCTTTCGTCCGTGTATTCTAACTCAAAGCGTATATTTATACAACCCTCGTATATAGACGGTTAAGTAAATTACACATATACCCTACTTAAAGAAGTATAAATGTAATACACCACAAGGATGTTTCCGTCATGAATTTTATCATATAAAATTTATTTTTCTGAACCATCTTAAAATCTCGCAAAATCATTCTTAGTGTGCGACCCAATAGGCTCATACAACGTTGGTAGTGTACCAAAACACATTTCGATATACAAGTCATAAGCGGCCTCTAGCAAGACATTATGACTACCCAAGTTGTACCAATATCAAATCGATACAACCTAATCAATAGTGTATATAACATCCTTTTGTCACACGATATCCTTTTGATCAAACATAAGGCATGGAATTGTCATCCAACATGTTCAATCGTACTAGTCTCGATCTCTAGGTAGACTGAAAACATCCAAGTGACATTGATCAATATCAATTCACTTAGACTAGGCCATTTAACAGTCTAACACATCGAGGGATCCACTGGATATCTCTCTTTATATGAAAGGGACAAATTATATCTTGATTACACAACTTCATCACATTGCTCACACAGTAACCAATCACAACCATTATAATCGTCCTAAGTTAAAGACAACGTTTGATAGTGTCAAATCACCGTGTTCCTAATGTTGAAGTCTCTGGTAATCTCAAGTCGAGGCGAGAAATATACCTATCATGAGAAACAACTACGACTTAATCCGTGTGATGTTCTCATAGCTGGTCGGTCCAGTACTTTGTTCCCTAACAAGTACTCTGAAGGTCACCCAAGAGGGGGGGTGAATTGGGTTACCGAGTAGTTATTGCCCTTTTAAAACTTTATGCGCAAATTACAACTATAATGCATACACTATCAATGAATATATATATATATGCTATGCAAGTGAATGGAATGGAAGAGATGGAAAGTGACACACAATTTATAGTGGTTCGATCCAACGATCTACGTCCACTACCTAACCTCCCCCTAGGTTAGGATTTTTAACCCCCACTTATATTGCAAATAAGTGTTACAACCTAAGCATACAAGCCTAGAGTGCCTAATTACAATTAGGACTTCCCACCTAGCCGCAACTAGGATTTGTGCCTAGCCTCAACTAGGTCTTCCCTTTGACTTAGATTCCACTAAGTCTTACAATCATACAAATACAATAAGTTGCTGAAAAATAATGAGATACACTTTACAACACAAAGTGGTATCAAATTCAAACACTAGCAAGCCACCTAGAGCCTAACAACTCTTATGCATGCAAGTATTAGAATGAATGGAATATGCACATATGCCACTCGGTTTTATTTGCAAATTCCAGTTGTGAAATCGTTCTAAAAACTTGATATGTTAATGTAAAACCGATTTCAAGTCTAAGAACAATAGTTTAACAAAATTCAAGTTTAAGTGCAAAACTTTTGTTCAAATCAATCTTAGGGTTTGATAAAATAAATTTCAAGTACAAAAACCCGAGAGAAGATGTTCAAACACACACCAAAATGATTTTCAAATCAAACACACAAAAATATGTAGATTGAGCACAAGTAAGATTGTAGATCTAGAAATTTCTTACAACCAAAAGAATGACAAAAGAGATCAGCTCTGAGTGATTCTTGAACTCCTTTTGAAAGCCTCAAATGTCTTTGGATTTGTGAGCTAAAGAACGACCACTAAGATCTCCCTTTGCTTCTTTACAAAAATCAGATTTCTACTTTGTAGATCTATGGATTTTGAGTGTGTTTTCTCTTGTAGTTGTTAACACCATGTTCTTGGTGGTTTTATAGTGCTAGGTATTCCATATGACCGTTTTGTGACCGTTCTAGGGATCCAAGGGTCCAAAATGGATCAAAATTCAAATTAAAGTTGGTCGAAAAAGTCGGCAGATCGCACTTAGCGCGCTAATATCGTGCGTTAGCGCGCTAACACTGTCTTAGCGCGCTAATGACATTATTAGCGCGCTAACCTCAGGGACTTCGAATAATTATTCTGTCCCTTTGTGTTAGCGACCCTTAAACTTGTCCTGGGACCTAACCAACCCTTATATAACATGTTATACATGTTTATTATGAGTCATTAAGCTTACTTGGGTGGTCCGGATAATTTTACAAACCCCGAAAAACGGAAATTCAAAGTTTCACAACTTATTAGGGGCTTTCCCGCAAATTTTCGCTTTCTTTTTGAATACCTTTGAAAAACGAGTTTTTCTTTTTCGAAAACATTTATAATGAACTCTAATATGCAAATGACTATTCACTCAAAGTTTTCACATTGTTTAAACTCATAGACCTAGTTATGTGTTTAAATTCCATTTTGAAACTTGGAGTAAACTTATAACTTTGAAAAATGGTTTAAGAAACATGATGTATGCATGGACTAATGCATTTGGCTTGCGTGAAAGAATTTGTATACCTTACATTGAAATTACAAATTGCGGCTTGAACTTTCATCTTCATTTCTTCATTAATGCCGAGTCTTGAACTTGTATTTCTTGAGAACCCTTGATATGTTGTTTTGCATCCTTTAACAAAAACTGAAATACACTGGATGTTTATTTAGTACATTTTCACCTTGTTTGTTTCCATCAAAATCTCGGTCGGAGTGTGAGTGACTAACCATTTAGTCCAACAATCTCCCCCTTTTTGATGATAACAAACAATGTGAACTTTAAAGGTGTAAAACGTAATCTAAATGTATATCGCATTCATGATTTTATACTTCATATATGCAAGTTCAAAACACATCAACCTTTTCAAGTTCAACCACATTTTTCTCCCCCGTTTGATACCATCAAAAAGTGGGGTCAAGCATCCCCATAAATAAACACAATAGAAATAATACGAGAGAAATATACTCTCCCCCTCACTTTATGCATATCAAGAAACAATAGACGGAAGCGATATAAATGCATAGACGATAAAACATAGTGAAGCAAGAAATATCCATATAGAAAACTCGAGATACGCAAAAAAAAAAAAAAAAAAAAATTCATGATATGGATAGCATAAAGAAATGAGAGCATAATTGTGGCTTAAACTCCGAGTTTGACAAAACAAATAAAAACATCTAAGACTAACATATTTGAACCTAATGCTCATCTAGATGTGAGTTTTGAGGGTAAAAACGAATTTATAGACGCCTCGTTGGCGAACGACATTAGCGCGCTAATAGTGGCTGTTAGCGCGCTAATTCCTCTCTCGGAATTTTTCGGTCACAGTTTGTTTAGCGCGCTAATTCTAAATATTAGCGCGCTAATTCCTCTCTGAATTTTTTGACAAAAAATTTGGATTTTTGCAATATAGCTCCGATTCTCCTCAAACTTCATGGACACTTCACTAACACCATATAAAAAGGTTTGGAATAGCTAAAACATATGTAGAAGGTCCGATTCTCGAAACATGCCTAACTCACGCCGAATTTTAGAAAATTGTTCTCTAGGCAAAGGCTTAGTGAATATATCGGCTAGTTGATCCTCTGTGGGCACATGGATGAGTTTAACATCGCCCTTTTGGACGTGATCACGAAGAAAATGGTGTCTAATCTCAATATGTTTTGTTCTTGAGTGTAACACCGGATTTTTCGATATGTTTATCGCACTTGTGTTATCACAATAGATTTCAAAGACACCCAACTAGGATTTGATAATCCTGAAGTTGTTGTTTCATGTATAGAACTTGAGCACAACAACTCCCGTGACACATATTCGGCTTCCGCGTAGTAGATAAAGCAACGGAATTTTGCTTTTTGTTTGAACCATGAGATAAGTGAATTTCCTAGCAAATGACAAAATCCGGAAGTACTTTTCCTATCGACTAGACTTCCCGCATAATCGAATCAACAAAATGCGGAGTTCAAAACTCTTAGTTTTGTTGAACCACAATCCTAAGTCTTGTGTTCCACTTAGATATCGAAATATGCGCTTTACACATTTTAAGTGGGACTCCTTGGGATCGGATTGAAATCTAGCACATAAGCACACACCGAACATAATGTCGGTCTACTAGCGGTCAAGTATAGGAGGCTACCTATCATTCCACGATAAAGTTTAGGATCTATGGGTTTTCCTAGTTGGTCTTTATCCATTTTGATGGTGGAACTACTAGGAGTGTCACATGCTTTCGATTTTCGAATTTGAATTTCTTTAACATGTCCCTCACATACTTTGCTTGATTTATAAAAATGCCATGTTTGGATTGCTTTATTTGCAAGCCTAGAAAGTATGTTAGTTCTCCCATCATGCTCATTTCAAATTCATTTGTCATTAATGATGAGAATTCATTACATAGACTTGTGTTGGATGACCCAAAAATGATATCATCAACATAAATTTGAACAAGTAACATATCATGTTTTTCGATCAAAATGAACAAAGTGGGATCTAGCGTTCCTTTCTTGAATCCTTTTTCAAGTAGGAATGCACTAAGTCTGTCATACCAAGCTCTAGGAGCTTGTCTTAGTCCATACAAGGCTTTTTGAAGATGATATACATGACCTGGGTGTTCATGATCTTCAAAACCCGGTGGTTGTTCTACATATACTTCTTCATTAATGAAGCCATTTAAGAATGCGCTTTTAACATCCATTTGATATAGTAGAAACCCATTGTAGCAAGCATAAGCAAGTAACATTCGAATTGCTTCTAGTCTTGCTACTGGTGCAAAGGCTTCCTCATAATCAATTCCTTCTTCTTGATTGTAGCCTTGTGCAACCAACCTAGCCTTGTTTCTTACAATTTCACCTTTTTCATTCTTTTTGTTTCTAAAAACCCATTTGGTGCCTATGGTTGTGTGGTCCTTGGGTCTAGGTACTAATGTCCATACCTTGTTCCTAACAAAGTGGCTTAGCTCCTCTTGCATAGCCATTACCCAAAATTCATCTCCTAAGGCATCATCTATCTTAGTGGGCTCGGTTTGTGATACAAAAGCTATATGTCCTTCATCTCGATGTAATGTGGACCTAGTGATTACTCCTTTGTTTGGATCACCTATTATTTGTTGGGATGAATGGCCAATTAGAAGTCTTGAATTCTTAGGCGCACTAGTGTCCGATTCTTTACATGCCTCAACTTCTTGACTATTTGAAGTTTGTCCTAGGGTGTCATCATCTTCGTCATCGATCCTCAATTTTTCCAAGTTTTGCATCATCTTAACTTTGGGATCCACTTCATCAAATTTCACATGGATAGACTCTTCTATGGTTTTGGTTGATCTATTAAACACCCTATATGCTTTGCTGTGCATAGAGTAGCCAAGGAAAGTACATACCTTTGACTTTGGGTCAAATTTGTCTAATTGATCCTTATCATTTAGAACATAGCAAGTACAACCGAACACCTTAAAGTAACTTATGTTGGGCTTTCGGCCTTTCCATAGTTCATAAGGAGTCTTTTTCACTTGCTTTCGGACATTTACTCTATTTATAACATAGCATGCCGTGTTAATGGCTTCTGCCCAAAAGTGCTTAGCTATGTTGTACTCATTTAGCATAGTCCTACATATCTCTTGGAGTGTCCTGTTTTTCTTTCAACAACTCCATTTTGTTGGGGTGTTCTAGGAGAGGATAATTGGTGTGTATAACCTTGTTTAGCACAAAAATCCTCCAAGTTTCTATTTACAAACTCACCACCTCTATCACTTCTAATGATGGTGATTTTGTATCCCTTTTCATTCTCAACTAAAGCACAAAATTTTACGAACACATCAAACACTTCATGCTTATGAGAGAGAAAATACACCCATGTATATCTAGTAAAATCATCAACAATGACAAAGCAATATGATTTACCTCCTAGGCTTTGTGTTTGGGTGGGTCCGAACAAATCCATATGGATAAGTTCTAAGGCTCGAGTCACATCACTTGTTACTTTCGTCTTAAATGACGATTTCACTTGTTTACCGAGGATACAAGGTTCACACTCCTTGTCTTTCTTAAACGTGCATTTGGGTAGACCCTTAACTAGATCATGCTTAGTCAATTTTGACAAGTTCTCCATGCTAGAATGTCCTAATCTACGGTGCCACAACCATGCATCACATTCACTTTGTGCACTCAAACATGAAACATTTTGCATATTCATCTCATCAAAGTTAATGGCATAAACATTTTTATCTCTATATGCGAAATAAGGTTTCATGCTTCTCATTCCTAACAATACATTTCGATGATTCAAACATAACATGAAATCCTTTGTCACACAATTGACTAATACTAAGCAAATTATATTTCAATCCATCAACAAGATAAACGTTAGAAATAGAAAGTGAATTGTTACCGATGGTTCCGAGACCAATAACTCTTCCTTTGTTGTTGTCTCCAAATGTAACCTTTCCACCATCATGCTTTGCTTTAGTTCAATAAATTGATGTGCATCTCCTAATCATGTGTCTTGAGCACCCGCTATCCAAGTACCATGGGGTGCTCTTCCTCGCATCCTACACAATGGGAAACACACTAGATTTTGGTACCCAAACACCTTTGGGTCCGAGAATGTTAGTGTAGTAAACATTTTTAACTACCCATGCTAGTCTACCCACTTTGGCCTTTTGTAATGCACATTTCCCGACCACATGAGTCTTGTTGCATTTAGAGCATCTACGATCATCATTTAGCAATTTCTTGTAACTTAACAAGTTTGCTCCATAACCTATGCCTCTTTTGTTGAGTGCACGTCGTTGTGCTCCCAACATCATGTCAAACATTTCTTTACCATTTGTAAACTTATGCACCGTGCTAGTCAAGTCCTCTACTTCCTTGACTAAAGCATCTCTCTCCTCTATGACTTCATTTAAGTCACTTTGGAGATCATTAATGGTCTCATTTTGTGACTCTATTTCACTAATTGCAATGGTCAAGCTCTTTTTGAGTTGTTTGGTCTTTTTGACCTCCTTTTCCAATTCTTTCCTAAGCTCATCAAGATTTGGAACATCATCTAAATCATCAACATCATCAAAGTTAAAAGAGTTAGAATTTACCTCGCCTTGTGCCATGAGACAAAGTATTGCCTTCTCACTTTCCGATTCGGATTCCGAACTTGATGATGATGAGTCATCCCAAGTTGCTTTGAAACTCTTCTTTCCTTTCTTCTTGTCAAATACCTTCTTGGATTTGCAATCCGCCTTGATGTGACCCGGTTTGCCGCAACCGAAGCATATGGTTTCATTTGATTTTACTCCCTTGCTTCCACTTCGAAACTTCTTCTTATACTTGTCTCGCTTGTACATGGCCCTGTTGAGCTTTCTTGAGAGCATAGCTACTTCCTCCTCAAGATCATTGTCATCACATGATTTTTCATTTTCAATGATCTCTACCGATGCACTAGGGGAGCTATTTGCCTTCAAGGCGATATCTTTTCTTGAACTTTTAGTACCTCCACTTAATGCTTCCAATCTTGCTCGGTCTTTAAGTTCAAATTCATGGACCGTTAGCTCTCCACACAATGCATCAAATGTGTAATCTCCAAGATTTTGTGCCGATTGGATTGCATACTTCTTGGCATCCCATTCCTTAGGCAAGCCTCTAAGGAATTTATACACCGAGGTTTCTTGATCATAATTTTTTCCAAGATTCTTGATCTCATTCAATAGTTTAGTGAATCGAGTGATGGCGGTGGCTATGTCTTCATCGGACCCAACTCGGAAAGTTTCATAGTGCTCCTCAAGAATTCTTAACTTGGTCTTCTTCACTTGCATGGTACCTTCATAGTGTACCCCAAGCTTCTCCCATACTTCCTTAGCCGTTTGACAAGCACTTACTCGGTTAAATTCATTTTCACTTAGCGCACAAAACAAGTGATTCATGGCTTGATCATTTGAGAGCTCAATCTTTATCTCCTCGGCGGTGTACTCTTCCAAGGGCTTATCCGGTGGAGTGTAGCCTCTTTCAATTGCATTCCATAAGAGTCTATTTTGTGCTCTAATGTAGAATTTCATTCTCACTTTCCAATGAGCATAGTTAGTTCCATCAAAATACGGAGGCCTACTCGAAGAGTTGCCTTCCCGAAGGCGAGCCGGATCTAAGGTTTGCATCCTTGCACAAAAAGAACACTCAAAGATACGTTAGTAATACTTTGAGCAATAACCCGCTCGATACCAATTGAAGGTCACCCAAGAGGGGGTGAATTGGGTTACCGAGTAGTTATTGCCCTTTTAAAACTTTATGCGCAAATTACAACTATAATGCATACACTATCAATGAATATATATATATATGCTATGCAAGTGAATGGAATGGAAGAGATGGAAAGTGACACACAATTTATAGTGGTTCGATCCAACGATCTACGTCCACTACCTAACCTCCCCGGTTAGGATTTTTAACCCCCACTTATATTGCAAATAAGTGTTACAACCTAAGCATACAAGCTTCTAGAGTGCCTAATTACAATTAGGACTTCCCACCTAGCCGCAACTAGGATTTGTGCCTAGCCTCAACTAGGTCTTCCCCTTTGACTTAGATTCCACTAAGTCTTACAATCATACAAATACAATAAGTTGCTGAAAAATAATGAGATACACTTTACAACACAAAGTGGTATCAAATTCAAACACTAGCAAGCCACCTAGAGCCTAACAACTCTTATGCATGCAAGTATTAGAATGAATGGAATATGCACATATGCCACTCGGTTTTATTTGCAAATTCCAGTTGTGAAATCGTTCTAAAAACTTGATATGTTAATGTAAAACCGATTTCAAGTCTAAGAACAATAGTTTAACAAAATTCAAGTTTAAGTGCAAAACTTTTGTTCAAATCAATCTTAGGGTTTGATAAAATAAATTTCAAGACAAAAACCCGAGAAGATGTTCAAACACACACCAAAATGATTTTCAAATCAAACACACAAAAATATGTAGATTGAGCACAAGTAAGATTGTAGATCTAGAAATTTCTTACAACCAAAAGAATGACAAAAGAGATCACTCGAGTGATTCTTGAACTCCTTTTGAAAGCCTCAAATGTGCTGGATTTGTGAGCTAAAGAACAGCCACTAAGATCTCCCTTTGCTTCTTTACAAAAATCAGATTTCTACTTTGTAGATCTATGGATTTTGAGTGTGTTTTCTCTTGTAGTTGTTAACACCATGTTCTTGGTGGTTTTATAGTGCTAGGTATTCCATATGACCGTTTTGTGACCGTTCTAGGGATCCAAGGGTCCAAAATGGATCAAAAATTCAAATTAAAGTTGGTCGAAAAAGTCGGCAGATCGCACTTAGCGCGCTAATATCGTGCGTTAGCGCGCTAACACTTGTCTTAGCGCGCTAATGACATTATTAGCGCGCTAACCTCGGGGACTTCGAATAATTATTCTGTCCCTTTGTGTTAGCGACCCTTAAACTTGTCCCGGGACCTAACCAACCCTTATATAACATGTTATACATGTTTATTATGAGTCATTAAGCTTACTTGGGTGGTCCTGGATAATTTTACAAACCCCGAAAACGGAAATTCAAAGTTTCACAACTTATTAGGGGCTTTCCCGCAAATTTTCGCTTTTCTTTTTGAATACCTTTGAAAAACGAGTTTTTCTTTTTCGAAAACATTTATAATGAACTCTAATATGCAAATGACTATTCACTCAAAGTTTTCACATTGTTTAAACTCATAGACCTAGTTATGTGTTTAAATTCCATTTTGAAACTTGGAGTAAACTTATAACTTTGAAAAATGGTTTAACATGATGTATGCATGGACTAATGCATTTGGCTTGCGTGAAAGAATTTGTATACCTTACATTGAAATTACAAATTGCGGCTTGAACTTTCATCTTCATTTCTTCATTAATGCCGAGTCTTGAACTTGTATTTCTTGAGAACCCTTGATATGTTGTTTTGCATCCTTTAACAAAAACTGAAATACACTGGATGTTTATTTAGTACATTTTCACCTTGTTTGTTTCCATCAAAATCTCGGTCGGAGTGTGAGTGACTAACCATTTAGTCCAACATACTCGTGATCTTGATTCGTATCCCTATACGTATAATCATCATATGATCATCAATCAAGACTCACACTAGTCTTAACTCATTATAGTTCCCAGTATAATGATCGACTAGGGACATTTATGATATTTCTGTAAATACCCATGGATCTTATTATAATGTAAACACGCAAATTAATTATAATAAACAGCAAATAAAATCCTCTATTTTATTAACTAAAAGTATTCATAAAGACATTTATGGATTGACCTAGGGCACATGCCCCAACAACCAATGCCACGTCAATAGTAGTTGGGTGGTAAAGGTCGAGGAAGGAATAGAGGTAAAGGTCGATATGGTTCCCGAGAGGCAAAGATAAGCACATGCCCAAGATTAGGCACGCGGTCAGCACAGGCCGATTACTTACTATAGATGTGGGCGGCTTGGGTACCTGTTGAAAGATTGTCCACAGTTAATAGCCATATTCCCACAGTAGAGTCATGAGAGAGCACGCGTGGTAGCACGACCAAATGCAGACTTCAAACTGCCCGAGTTTTTAGATTTCGACGTATTGTTATTGATGGATTAGTTAGTAGCGTATCATGCTCATATTGATTATTTCAGTAAGACGGTGATATACGAGATCTCAAGGCGTCCAATGTTTACATACATTGGTAGCACATCGAAAGTTCGACTTGCAATTAGTGGAGAAATGGAGACTTTGGTATCATTATATGTAGTGGCAGAGAGTCAGGGACCCAAAATTAAGGAGATTCTAATTGTGTGCAAGTTTTCAAACGTGTTTCTATAGGACTTACCTAGTTAACCACCATCGAGAGAGATAGATTTCACCATTGACTTGGTACCAAGCATCAGACCTATTTCTATACTGTTGTATCTCATGGCTTTGAGAGAGTTGGACGAATTGAAGAGTCAGCTTCAAGATTCTAGACATAAAGGATTCATCACACCTTCTATGTTACTATGGGGGGCACCCATATTGTTTGTGGAGAAGAAGAATGGTACTTTGAGACTATATATTGACTACAAACATTTGAACAAGGTCACAATTAGGAACAAGTATCCACTACAATGGATTGATGACTTATTTGATCAACTAAGAGGAGCACAGTTTTTCTCCAAGATAGACCTACGATCAGGGTGTCATCAGCTTAGGATCAGGGATGAGGATAAGTCCAAGACATCATTTAGCACGAAATTTGAATATTTTCATGTCTTAAAATCCCTTGCAACTTTTATGATGAATCTGGAATTTCAGGGTCCACAATTTTATAAATATCTAGTTGTTTTGAGCATAACTTCTTCATTTCGTGTTAGATTAAGCTTATCTTTTAGTATGATGTTCTAGGATATGTTAGTAAGCTTCGATAAAAAAAGTAAGAGTTTTCAAGCTATGGTTTTGGAGTAATGGGCTTTTCAAAGTTGTAAGTCGAAAACTAAAACTGTTTTGAGCCATTATAGTAGAAGTTTCATATCTCCTTCAATTTTTATCGAAATTGCAAAAACTTTATAGTTGTGGAAAGTTAAGCATAGCTCTAAAACCTTTTCTCTGTAATTCAATACATAATTTTAATGGTTTGGTAATTGAAATCAACTCATAACACTACAAAAAAATCGCAAATCAGAAACGGAATTTTCCGTTTCTGATTTGCGAAAATTTCGTCTCTGATTTGAATCAGAAACGGAACAGAGACGGAACACGTTCCGTCTCTGAAAACGTCGTCGCTGATACGATCAGAAACGAAAAACGGATTCCGTTTCTGATTAGAGACGGAATAGAGACGGAAAATATCCGTTTCTGATTAGAGACGGATTTAGAGACGGAAATTAGAAACGGAACAGAGACGGAACAGAAATGGAATTTATTTCAAAATGGTACATTTGTAATTACATTCCGTCTCTGATTCCGTTGCTGATTAGCAACGGAATCAGAGACGGAATTAATAAATTTATGAATTCCGTCTCTGATTCCGTTTCTAATCAGCAACGGAATCAGTGACGGAATCAGAGACGGAATGCAAATAGTCCGTCTCTGATTCCGTCTCTAATTAGAAACGGAATCAGAGACGGATTATTCCGTTTCTGATTCCGTCTCTGATTCCGTTGCTAATTAGCGACGGAATCAGAGACGGAATTCTTATTTCCGTCTCTGATCCGTTTGTGATTGATAGAAATATATCTGGAAAATTAGAGACGGAATAGCAACGGAATATTTGAATTCCGTTGCTAATCCGTCTCTAATTTTCCAGAAATGTTTAAATATGAGACAGTAACATATTCCAATTGATTCTCCAACCTAAAAATTCAAAATACAACCTGATATAACCTACTCCATCGCCTGCACCCCCTCCAATAACTCCTTGGGGGTGCTAACATCCCACAAAAAAGCCAAATTGCACATCCATACATCGACAATATATATCAACAAAAATTCAAAAGATCAAGAAAAAATGTGAAACTCAAAATTAGCAAAAAAATTTATATATCCACAAAAAATTGTCATGTATTACAAACGCTCCATAACTTGAAAGTATACACTAAAACCACCGATCCTATCGTTGAACAACCCAAAAAAAAGAACACTCACAAAAGGTCCAAAATTTGGAAGTATACACAAAAAGGACTTCATCTAATAACTAAAACGCAGGTTTGAAGCATTTTTGATTCTCCATCTCGAGGGCAACAACCAAAGAGTATGCACTGAAAGAAGTAGGCAAATGAGAGATTATTGAACTAAGGATGTACATTGGAAGTGAATGAGAAAAATGGTGGATTTGAAGAAACATAGAAATTAATAATAATCATACATAAAAAGTCGGCTCCGAACCTATTTTTAAATTTATTTACGATTGAGTTTGCTGTGGTCTTTTGTCAATTATGCACATATGTAGGTAGAGAGGAGTACTAGAGCTAATAAGGAACATGAAAGAGGATAATGGTGAAGTGCAAGAATGCTAAAAGGAAAAAACTAAACTCAAATTTGATCCCCAAACTCTCATCAATGCGTAGGAAAATAACAACATTGACCCCCAAACTCCCATCAATGCAACATTCACAGTTCAAATTTGATCCTAAACTCAAATTTCATCCCATTTAAAAATGTTGTGTGCTCGAAAACAAGCCAGCCATGTGTTCCTACTTTAAAAAAAAAATGGCAGCTGACATTCAAGAAATGCAGTGAAGAAAAGAAATAAACCATACAATGAGGAATAAGAAAGCTTCCAAAAAAGAGATGAACATGAAGCAAATGCGGTCAAGGACTGAAGTTTTGTTGTTGTTGTGAGTTTGGGGGTCAATGTTGCTATTTTCCTACGCATCGGAGATGGCGAACAATGTATCTATAAGATGCAACTATCATGTAAGTTGAGTTGGATTATTTATCAAGCTTTGAAAGGCTTGCATTTCAACATGCATATGATAAGTAATGGCATAAGTGCAAGAATGGTAAAAGGGAAAAAGTAAAAGTTAAGCACAAACCAATCATGTAAGTATGATTCGAGAACTCATCCTCTCACCCCATCTAAACTGTTGTGTGCTCCAAAGGCGACAAGCCATGTGTTCCTACTCAAAAAAAAAAAAAAAAAAAACCAAATGGGATTCAAGAAAAGCAAGTGAAGAAAAGAAAAAACCATACAATGTTGAATAAGAATGATACCAAAAAAAACATGATCATCAAGCAAATGCATCACGGATGAAGTTGGTGTCAATGTTGCTATTTTCCTACGCATAGGAGGGCGAACAATGTTTCTATAAGATGGACCTATCATGTAAGTTGAGTTGTATAACATGTATAACATGTTTTATAAGGGTTGGTTAGGTCCCGGACGAGTTTATGGGTCGCTAACACAAAGGGATAAAATAATTATTTTGAGGTCCCTGCAGTTAGCGCGCTAATTCCAGTATTAGCGCGCTAATTAGCCACTGCCAGATATTTTTGACTTTGGGAAATCAAGCTTTACATTTGAATTTTTGATTTCCCGATTCCTAGAACGGCTATAAACGGTCATATTGGAATTCCTATCACTATAAAACCACCAAAAACTTGGTTTTAACATAAGGAAGAAGAAACACATTCCAAAATTCAAGATCTACAAAGAGAAGAAATTTGATTTTTTAGAAGGAGCAATAGGAGATCACTATAAAACCACCAAAAACTTGGTTTTAACTATAATATACTAATGTTTGAAACAAACTAAACCACCAAAGAATATGTAAATCAAGTAACTTAAAAAGTCTACACGACAAACTATTGAAAGGAAGTGATTCAAATCGCTAAAATAGAATAGCCAAGAGAAGATTCACCTCGATAAGCACCTAAGCCACTGCCCCCAAAGCCTCCATAACCCCCACCAAGCTCATTGCCTCCACTATACCCACCACGCCTACCTCCGAGACCTGGAGTCCTATAAGGACCAAAATCACCACCACCAAAAAAAGAATGAGTTTAACATGCAAATGAAACAAATCGTCTACAACATGCTCATCGTCAAAAGCAATGAACCCATTCCCTCGAGAACGATAGGAAAAACTAACACCCGCCTATCCGAAAACAGAAAAAAAAAATAAAGGAACTTCATCATCGCACCTCCACTACATCGCTCAACAAACCACCATCGTCCGCAGTACATTCATTGTCCATTTATCCTCTCAGTATATCTTAGTTGGCTTGGACGCCCAATTCATGCATAAGTTATCATGGATTTTATTTTTAATACATTATCCTCCCAAAATAAATTTTTTAACCTCGCTTTAAGTAAAATATACTATAAGTACCGAATGTTTGCAGAATTAGTCCATGGGAGAAGAAAACATGCTGGCTGTTGTGTGCAAATCTTATGCCGTTGCAGGTTCTCTCGAGTGCTATGATGAAGAAAGTGGTAGAATCGACAGGGAGCAACATCTTCATGCCATAGCAAATGAATTTGGGAAATCGATAAAGGGTCGTTTTCCGGTCATCTGTGTTGAGAACATGTAGGCTATTCTTCTTCTACGGACATGCCATAATAGAAGAAGAAGAGCCTACATGTGCAGAACGATGTGCACTCATTCACTGCACAATCAACCAAGGAACAAATCAAATCACTCAAGAACAGTTAAAATAAAACCTCATAAAGTAATAACAATTATAAGAACCGAACTCTTAAAATATGTCACTCGATCAAGAGTTTGTTCCTTCACAGTTCATAAACAATAAGGTAGTACTATAACACGGCCAATTGCCAAGACGAATTTACAAAAATAAAAAGGATTCCATGACCATAATAGCTAAGACCTTTCAAGAAAATAAATTTTTGTTTTAAATCCATTTATTAGACTAGTATAGCTGAGCCGCTAAGAAAACCTAGTATACACAATGGTCAGCCACATTATGTTCATTTCCTATGTTTGAACATCAAGGCATATATATGACTGCCTTGCCTAGCAGATATAGCTTCAGTTCAAGTGAAAATCTATAACATATTTCATTCATGACCATAATATTTGCAATGCTAACAAGTATTACGACTTTAATATTCCTGGATGCCGCATATAAGGTACGTAGGAACACCGGACACCCCAAATATTTATTGATAGATGGAAATTTATGAAGTCTGCATGCTTAATTTAAATTGGAAAATCTTTCAAGATAAAATAGCTTCTTGCCTTCAACTCCGATCTTTACTAGAAGATCGAACTATCAAATGAACCATAGCGGAAACTTAAATAATTCTCATGTCACCCTTGGTTTTCCATAAATTTTTAAAATTAGATAAACAAGGGGACTAGAATGCCAACCTGACAGACGCAAATTTTTAGCGAATGATGCAACTGCAACTGAAGAGCTCTTGATCATGAGTGTTGCCTGCATTATAAATTAAGAACAATCAAAAACAAATAGATTATATCAGAATGTAGTAAGACTCCAAAACTACAAATGCCTTGCTAACCGGATCCGAATCAGAGACCAGAGAGAGCAATAGGAGATATCGGCGATGACGGAGACCGGCGCGACGAGACGGAGAGACCAGAGAGACGGCGAGACCAGAGACAGCAGAGAGACCAGGTAGCACGACCAGACGGAGAAACGGAGACCACCGCGAACAGACGGCCAGAGCAGAGACAACAGAGAGACCAGCTAGCACGACCAGACGGAGAGACGAGACGATCGAATGGGATGGACGTTTGGGGACGAGACGATCGACCGGCGCGACGAGACGGAGAGACAGATTTAGGTTTTTGGGGTTGTTTCGTGTGAATGATTTGGGGATTTCTGCTGTGTTGTTGGGGAGGGGGGGTGGGGTGCGGGAAACAAAAGAGGCTGCCGCGATCCAATAAAATACAAATCTCGAGGAATGATGAACGGTCATAAGAAATGAAGAATTTGGCGGGAATAGAGGCGCCAAATTTTAGAGACGGAATTTAATTCCGTCTCTAATTCCGTCTCTAATTCCGTCTCTGATCCGTCTCAAATCCGTCTCTAAATATTTCCCCACAATTCCGTCGCTAATCAGCAAATTTAGAAACGGAACTTATTCCGTTTCTAATTCCGTTTCTGAATTAGAAACGGAAATAAGTTCCGTTTCTAATTCCGTTTCTGATTTGCTGTTTTTTTGTAGTGAAGTTGTTGCACCAAAACCATTTTTTATTTTAATAAAGTAGATTTGGACATACTAACTTATTAATGGTGTTGATTTTAAAAATTGAAGTGTACAACCATTTAAACCAACTATAATAGCTTGTGCAAGTCTTAAAGCACCCTAATTGCACCTTTTTTGCAACCACTAGTCAAACTTGCGTTGTCGGCTCTTACTACTTTACTAGTTCTTCTTGCACCACTAATGCCATGTCAGTAGCATTACAGTGGTAGAGACCGAGGTAGAGATAAAGGTAGAGGCTGAGATGGTTCTTGATAGGGATAGAGACAACGATAGGCCTTAGATAAGGCACGAGTCAGCGTAAGCAGACAGATATGGACACTATCAGTTTACAGTCATGCCATTTAGGTTGACTAATGCCCTCACTATGTTTATGGATTTGCTGCATCACGTGACAAGAACTTTTCTTGACCATTTCATCATAGTTTTCATCGATGATATATTGATATATTCGAGGACTCAAGAGGATTACAAGCAGCACCTCAGGGAGTCGTTGCAGACTTTGAGGAAACACTAACTTTATGCTAAGTTCGACAAGTGCGAATTTTGGCTTTCATAGGTCAATTTTAGGTCGTGTTGTTGGCGCAGCAGGGAATGCAGTGGATCTGGTCCAGATTCAGGCTATTATGGATTAGCTGGTACGGATGTCAATTACTGAGATAAGGAGTTATTAGGGTTTGGCAGGATATTATTGTCGGTTCGTGAAGGATTTCTCGAAGATCGCTTCACCGATTACTAGATTGACCTAGAAATGCATTGTATTTGATTGGTTTGAGGAATGCGAGCAGACATTTGCTTAGATGAAGAGGTCGTTGACCACTGCACCAACATTAAGGTTGCCATAAGCTGGATCGGGATTCGTAGTGTACACATATGCTTCTCATACGGGTCTAGGTTGTGTATTGATGCATGATATAAGTATAGTGGCTTATGTGTTTAGACAGCTGAAGATATATGAGAAGAATCATCTTACTCATGATTTAGAGTTTGCAGCGGTCGTGTTTGCTCTAAAGATTTGGAGACATAATCTGTATGATGAGAGATTCACACTTTATACTGATCATAAGAATTTGAAATTTCTCTTCACACAGAAAGAGCTGAATATGAGAAATCGCAGATGGTTGGAATTTTTGAAGGACTACGACTTTTTCTAGAGTATCACCCATGAAAAGCTAACGTAGTTTGGGGAATGTTATGATATGAATGAACAATTGACCAAGATTTTGGATAACCACATTGTCAAGCATGGCTTTGTCATCGAGTTGTAATATCAAGCATTGCTCTTACTTGTATTCATATCCAATGTATTTACTATTCTATGTATTGTTAATGTTGCTTGTGAAGAGTTGTATGACATGTGATGTATGTGTTACTTGTAAACATTGTCTAAGTACATTTATCATCATCACCAAAAGGCCTACATAAATGGTGCCAACCTCATTGTAAAAAATACACCAAGTTGAATGAAAAATTTCTCATTCCAACTATCACATTTCTTCTCTTCTCCATTGTAGTAGTAGTTTGTAGTAGTAGAAGTTCTTAGTCTTCTATTTTCATTCTCTAGTTCTTGGCAAGTTTCAACTCAATTTAAAACATTTATTATTATTATTATTATTATTATTATTATTATTATTATTATTATTATTATTATTATTATTTGTGTGTGATGTTTTATCCACACAATACCTTTAATCCCATAATACCCAAATATACCATATCATTATCTCTTTTCACATCATCAAACTTTACCACTTCAAATCCCGATTTATTTGAATTAATAACTTTCTTTTGTCCAACTTTCTATCATCAATCTTGTTGATCTCGTCTGTACACTCGTAATCTATCACACAACTTTAGGCATGCTTCATGCATTCTTAGATGAACTCACACTCGCAAAATCAACAAAACAATCAACTTAGTCGTGCAAAACGAATAATAAATTAATAATACAACTATTATAGTATGCACCACACCAAAAATAACTATAAATTACCTTATTAGGCATACCCTAGACATGTCTACAATGTCCACGTGGGTTCGAGTTAGGGGTTCTAGTCTAAAAATAGGGAGATAAATAATTCTTAATATTATGGTTTATTACATGCAGTCTGTCGTATGGTTTTGGATGTAAAATTGAAATTGTAGCTTACACCTCAACTTGTAAAGAAACTAACAATAAAATGTGTCATACTAGATTCCCAATTTCATTGATACCGTACATAGATTTTGTATCTGTGGATATCCAAACGAGCCTGACTATTAAAATAAAGCCTTGGTGCAATCATCCTACACTAGAACAAATTAGGCTTTTTATAACACTTAATTCATAGAGGTTTTCAATAACCTCTATGTATTACTTTTTATAACACCTAATTCATAGAGGTTTTTAAGTAACCTCTATGTATTAAATGATTAGGCTTTTTATAACACCAAATCCATAGGGGTTTTTAGAAACCCCTATGTATTAGGCTATTAAAACCCAACATCTCATCGACGCATATATCCTCACAATCGAATCATCACATTCATCGACTCTTCATCGACTCAATCGAATCATCACATTCATCAACTCAAAATCTCATCAGCGATCGATCAATTTCTGATTCAAAATCGAAATCTCATCAGCGATCAATTTGTGCTCGAGCGATCAATTTCTCCAGGTACGTATTACATCGCTCAAAATCTCATCAGCGATCGCAAATCGAAATGAAGATTTGTGCTCCAGCGATCAATTTCTCCAGTTGATAAAGTTTAGGGTTCGTTTGTGATCACAATACAGTTGATAAAGTTTAGGGTTCCTGATTTCGGTTTGTAATTTTTACGTAATTTTCGTTTGATTTTTATGTTCGTTTGTGATCACAATGCAGGGCTTGATCGATTTAGGGTTTGGTTTGCTTCGCTTTGATTCAATTTCAATCTGTGGTTTGTAAAAAAAAGTATATGCAAACCTGCACTTGCAGTGTTATTACAAATTAATGATGAGGTTTCGGCTCTTAGATGTGCACTAAGTCTCAGCCTCCTTGATCCGTCTTTGCTCACTCTTTTGTTTCAGATTTGTTTCTGTTCGTTACATCTGTTGATGTTGTTTGTGTATTGATTCTCTTTGAATGCTTCAATCGTTGAAATCGCTAGTGTTTGATCATCTTCAACATCTTGTAATCATCGATTTCAGAAGTTGTTTGGTGATTCGAGTAGTACTTGCGGATGATTTTGGTTGTCGTTGTTCACTGTGAGTACTTCTGATTGATGAGCAGATATTCTAGGACTTGTTCTTCATCGACTCTCAATCTTTCTTATTAGAAGTAGTACCTTTGACACTGAGAGTTTCATGGAGATGTGTTATTTAAGTATCTTTTCAGATTGCAATTTCTCATGGGACCTGTTGCTTTTCAAATCTATCTAACGTTGAACAGAAATTAACTAGCAGAAAGTTTGTTAATTCAGAGGAAGAACTAAAGTAGCTGAGTCAATCTGGTTTCATATTTGATTAAACATTGACCTCGATGACACTGTGATGGATTCATTATTGATAAAAATACGAGTTAGAAAATCGAAAAAAAGCAGTGACTGGTGCGCTTTAGTCTGACCAATCGTCTCGATAATTTTGTGAAACCAGAATAAGCAGAGGAAGTTGTTAGCATAGATTTTGAACCAAATATTTTCATTTCGCCTTTTATCATGAAATGTTACTTTTTAAAAAAAATAAAAATAAAAATGACAACTCATGGTATGTTACTGTTGCTTCTTATTCTCTGAGATTGTGAAATGCTCCATTAGACTATTTAAATTATTTTACTCGGATAAAGCTAGTGGGATCAGCATGATAGAGACAATATGCAACATGGTCCATTATTCTTGAATATCTCCATTCTTTTTTGCAGCCTTTATTCCATGATTATGCCAGTTAGTATTAATGGTTTTGTCTTTACAATTCTTATGGAATGTGTTCCAAACATATATACGTCATGGTTCCTTAATTCGATAGGGCGCAACTATCTAAATATCACCATTTTCAGTATTTTCCCAAACCTATTACTTATACTAAGTAGCAGAAAAAAAATCAACACTATGGTCTATCTAATCTGACGCTCAAATTGTCTAGGATTTCAAAGTAGAAGGATCTCAAATTGTCGGTCGACTCTCATGGATTTAACCTGGCTTCTAAATAGTTACTGATCAGTAAAGTGAACTGCCTTTGAATTTTTTAGTTCCATTAACTTCCTATCAAAGCATTTCACTGTTCCATTTACACGTATTTGCATGAAAATAGTTACGAGTTAATAATTGCAAACATTTAGAAAAAAAAATAAAAAAAAAAAAAAAAAAAAAGAACTTTTTAGTATTATTTAAGTAAGACACATTTCATCACAGATTTGAAATTCAACGATTACTTGCTGAAATTTTCATTTTAAGTGAACTTTTCAAATATTGACTTGCCATGAGTCAACCGTTCCTGAGCAAAATATATTTAAATATTTGAAGAAACTCTAACCCAGGGAACCTAGCTGGTCCAATTATTTAGGCAAGGTATTTCTTTGGAGTGTTAGGTGTGATGCACAGTGGGGAGTCTGAGTTGGGATCACAACTTATTTTGCACTGTCAAGCTTCTAATCACACATTGGTAGGAGACTGTAGGCTACCAGCATCCTACCAAATAAAAGACTAAACAAGTGCGCTTCAACAAATTCTTTCTATATTTTGTGTTTCTCTCAATTCTTGGCTTCCTTTAATTGATGCATATTGGGACTATATATTAGGTATGATCCTACTCTAAAAGCCGTAGTCGTCACTTGCACCGAAGAGTTAGCATTCCAACAAGCAAAAGAGGCTGATAACCTACTTCAACAAGGAGTTTATTTAGGTAACTCCTCCAATCCTTCAACACAGGTTTTATGCCTATGTTTAATTAATCAGATTTTTATTATATGTGCTCTTAGTCTTTGATTATTTTTCAAGTGTTTTCCACTTTAATTAATTTGGGACTAAGGCTATGTTATGTTGTTGTTGTTGTTGTTGTTGTTGTTGTAAGAGCTAAAACTAAATTAATCAGATTTTTATTAGGTTGTATAATCTTATCTATTTATATAAGAAAATGTACTTATTAATTAATTTGAGCTCTTCTCCATTCAAATGTACATATAATTTCATTTTACACTTATATGAGTATTAATATGCACTCCCTAGCTCGATCAGTTGAAATAACTAAGATGAAATATGAGTTTGATAACAACATTGATGAGACTATGAATTTGGAAAACTGCACTCAAACAGAAATTACTTGCATTGCGTTGAGCAATCTTTTAGTCCTAATTTCTCCAATATGTGCCTTGTTAAGAATGTGGTAGCAAACTAGATTTTAGAAAATTCCCCCATCTTTGTAAATAAAAGAAGTTTTTGTTTAGCATTATGTTTGGAATTATAAGCTTAAGCATATTTGATGTAGTTTCTTTTGTGATTTTCAAACTGATTAAGTAACTTTGCGGTTGGCCAGGGACCTCTTTTGCAGATTCAGGTAGAAGGTTCTGGTTTCTTATACCGACAAGTACAAAACATGGTAAACTATTCTTTTTTATACATTTTGTAGACGATGTTATTTGGTATGGATGTTGGAATGCCTATTGTCAATTTATTCCCTGCTAAAGATAGTAAGATTATATAATTAGCTTTGGAAACATTTGGAAATATTTGGCCAGATAAACAATTCTCTGATAGGTTGAGGAGTATCAATGGGAACCCGTTTGCTAAGTCTTCAGCGATTTCTCCAAATAGTGAGTTAAGTGAAAAATCCAAAACCCCAAGATGTTTCATGTTCCCAATGGAAAAGGGAATCTCACCATCTAAGGAGTTGGAGTGCATCATCAAAACATGAAGATTTGGAAGTAATTCGCTAATGTTTGGAGGGATATAGCCTTGAAGTTTGTTATTGGGCATCTAGTTGTAGCAATTCTGAAGTGGCTGGAAGATCTTGCAATATTCCTATGAAGTAATTTCATCATTTTTCTTTTTTAAGACTTGCGTCGGGTTGTCTATATCTTGATTTTGAAGATTGGGTGGTCGATCCTTTGCTTTTCACGTTTTGATGCTTGCCTTAAAATTTGTTTCGTCTTCTCAAAATGCTCTGCAGGCTGTCCTTGTCGCAAGTAAGAGAGCTGTTATCGAACATTCAGCTGTCCTTCATGCCTTAGTTCTACTTTCTCTCCTTAGTTCTACTTTCTCTTGGCAACAGCATTTCTCACTCTTGCGGTGCCAGGTGACTGCAAATATGAAGGGTCGCAGTGCAGAGGAAGTTGCGGAAAGAATTCTTAGCCAACCTTCATTATCAGGGTTGCAGGTAATTGTTGAAAAGAAACACAGCTATATTTGTCTTTCATGCTCAGACTAAACATGGCTATTGTAATTCATAGAAGGCTACATAGTATAATCTATGTGCTTTATTCTAGTATCCATAGTTTACTTCAATCCATCGTTTACAGTCTGCAGCAGCTCATCCATTGCCTATCATCTAGAATCTGGTTGTATATTACCATTTGTTATCTATTGGATGAATGAATAAAGAGGAACTCATAGGTTCACATGAACACAATACAATTTTTGTTGAATCCATACCAGTTTAGATACAAAATAGTTACATTTTTCCTGTCTAGGCACTATTTTGTTTCCAATAGACCATATGTGTGTGTATATACATATATAAATTTACTTTTTTGTCCCTCTTCCACACAATTTTTTCTTGTGCGTTGTCCCTCTCCCACCCAATCTAAATCTCGTGCTTCCCTTTCTTTTCTCTCACGTCTCTCTTTCACATAACAATATACTCCATCTTCCTCTTCTCTCCCGTCTCTCTCTCTCGTCCCCTTTCTTTTCTCTCACATCTCTCTCTCACATAATAATTGATTTATACTCCTTCCTCTTCTCTCAAAACTACGAAACAGACAAACATACCAAACCATCACGCGGATCACCTCTCATCCGTCCATCTAAGTAACTCTCATTCGTACTCTATAAAACAAGCGCTACTCATGACTTGCTTTTATTAAGGCATGTATAGGCAGCAGCTGAGTACTAATTAACTTCAACGTACAGAGACGACAATGGCACCACCAAGAACTCTAACAGCGCTGGTTGAAGAGAAGACACTGCAGGAGAGCTTCATCAGGGACGAGGACGAGCGCCCTAAAGTGGCTTACAACCAGTTCAGCGACGCCATCCCTGTGATCTCGCTGGCTGGGATAGAAGATGTGGAGGGTAGGAGGAGAGCAGAGATATGTAAGCAAATTGTGGAGGCCTGTGAGGGTTGGGGGATATTCCAGGTGGTGGATCATGGAGTTGATGCAATGCTTGTCACCGAGATGACACGGCTGTCGAGTGACTTCTTCGCTTTGCCGCCGGAGGAGAAGCTGAGGTTCGACATGTCCGGTGGGAAGAAGGGCGGCTTCATCGTCTCAAGTCATCTACAGGTGCTCACTCTCTCTATTTTCTCCCCTCATAATTTTGTGCAAATGTACTTTTTTTTTCACTGTTCTATATGGAGTCCCAGTAATTAAAGCATACTATTGATTAATCCTTAATTAATAGAACTAAGTTCTTGTCATGATTATGATATTGACTGAGTTCTATGCTTGATTAATTAAAAACCTAACTCTTAAAGGGTTTCTATAGCCAAAAAACAATCCACAAGTTACAAGCATCAATCAACTCAAATTCTAATCCTAATTAAATACAAACACAATGTAGGAGGAACTAATTAGTAACTACTATACAACTTCAATTTTAAAATTGACATTTATCTTGGCTACACAGTTTACGCCTCCTCCACTGCTTCCCATTAATCACCTCCTCTCACAGTTGCGGTTTTGATGGTTCGCGATTTGGTGGTGGTTTGTAAAATGACCAAACCGTAAACCCTCGATTTGGTCGTAGGGTTTGCCCACCCCTACTTAATAGATATGTAGAAAAAAATGACAATTAATATTTCACTAATCCATCTTATTGGACTCATGAACTAATTACCTAACCATAGGGTGAGGCAGTGCAAGATTGGCGAGAGATAGTGACCTACTTCTCCTACCCTAAGAGGGGTAGAGACTACTCAATTATGCAAATCCAACTAGCAAATCAAACAGGCACTTCTATTATGCAGACCAAGCTGCATGGGATTGAGACGATCCATCATGAAATAGGAGTGGCCCTGCCATGAGTTTGCATTATGTTTTGCTTGCTTTTGATTCTTACATGTTTTGCTTCAAGACCCTTTACACAACATAGCCTCAGTCCCAAATTAACCGGGGTCGGCTACATGGATTAAACTTTTTCATTGTGCTCGATTAAGTGCAATTGATGGTGAGCTTTTCAAACCATTCAAATTCCTTATAATCAATTGATTACTCATGCCAAACATGCAAGATTATATAACAATTGCTTGTATAACTGCATCACATTGCTTTATTTTGATGATTAAGTTAACTATTCATTAGTTTTGTTGAGTATGGAAGATATTGTGGTTGTTTGCTTTCTTTAGAAGGTCTCTTAATTATGACTATACAAGTGTTTGCTTGATGATTAAGTAAATTTCTTAAAGTTTTTTAGAGTTTTGATTCTTACATGTTTTGCTTCCATAAATTCCCTTTTACTTCCATAAATCTCATTTTGTTGTTAACAATTAGAGTGTATATTAATTTGTTTTCTATTACTAATAACATATCCTTAATTCTACCTAACATTTTTTTCCTTTCACTTTTATTGATAAATCCTTTTACTTACTTAATAAAGATTCTTGATAATGTCAACATCAATGACTCCAATAAGAGATATCTGCACAACAGAACATACACTTGAGGTAATAGCGAAAATAACAAGGAAGTGGTATTCGACGAATCTAAAAACAGATGCGCTCATATCAATGGATATCATTTTGCTCGATGAGCATGTAAGTTCAATTTTACATTCTTTTAAATTTGATTATTTATTGTAAACTATGTCTTGCATATTAACAATCATATAACATAATTTTTTTGTAGGACGACCATATACATGCAACCATACCCATCTATTTGGCTTCTGATTTTGAGTACCTCACAGAAGGCAAGGTCTACAACATTTCGAACTTCAAAGTGGAAAGAAAAAAATTGCATAAGGTTGTAAGTCACGACTACATGATACACTTAACAGGTGATACCTCTATACAAGAAAACACGAGCAGCGTGCAAATTCGAAACCACAAATTTGAAATAGTTCAATTCGAAGAATTGACAAAACGGCAAGACAGATTCATTCAATCATCAGGCAAGAAAAAAAACCATCATTAGCAAAAATACATAAATTCCAATTTTTTATATAACTTTAAATATTACTAATTATTTTGTTATTTACAGATGTATTAGGACGTCTTGTTCGAATAGGCGAACTTGTAGATCAAGAAGTTAAAGGAAAACAAAAAACGGTCAAAAAACTTGTTTTACGTATTCAAATGAACAGGTATATATATTTTTTGGTCGAAGTTAATTTTTATAAAAAATAAATAATTCATTGTGTTTTGCAATTTAATCCTACGTTTCATCTAAAGAAACAAGCAAGTGAACGCAACTTTTTGGGGCCAAAAAGCGATTGAAACAAGCAGTGAGTTTAGCAATTGCAAATCATCAGACTCAATGGTAATTATAATTACCTCAAATAATGTGAAGACTTATAGAGGTAATTGATGCAAGTTTATTTATTAAAATGCATGTACAAGGTTGCTTCATTTCTACATACGTTGTAACATTAATGCTGAATTTATTTAGACTTTTCAATCCACATAAATATTTAATTTTTATCAACAGGTGAGCCAACACTTTCATCAACAAGCACAACAAAGATTCAGTCCAGATATTGAAGAAATCGCATCATTCATGAAAGGGTATAAAATTTTCTTTAAACATATGCGTTCTTTCATATGTAATGCGTAAATTACATTCCATGACATATTATTTTCCTTATTTTTTTCAATTGCAGAGAACAATTGAGTAAAGAAGTTCAGTTGATTCGAGGAGAAAATGAAAATTTTAATATGAAGGCAGAAACTATGACTATAGAGGAAGTGAAGCGCCAAAGATCGAAAGCTACAGTAAGACATTATTATATACAAAATAATATTATATAACTTCTTCACGATATAAAACTAATTGTTAATTTTTTTACACAGGAATTGTATGTTGTTTGCAAAGTGAAAATCATGTCAATAAATTCAAGTGGTTCTTGGCATTACAATACTTGCTATTTACATCACGTCAAGTTAGAAAAATCGGGAACAAAATATTATTGCGAAAGGTGCAAAGAATTTGTTACAACGCCATATCGGAGGTAAGTTAAAATTATATAATACAAATGAATGTCACTTTTATAAATTACGTATATAATTTTAACATTCATCTTTGAGTCTTATTAGCCATACCTTTAAACTATTTATTATTAATTTTTAATTTTCTAATATTCTTTGTTGTTGTACTGTATATACATATATCTTGTCAAAAATCTAATTCATGACAATTGGATTTGTTTTTAGATTCAAAGTTCACGTACGTGTCGAAGACAATACAGGGTCCACAACTTTTGTTCTATTCAATAGCATAGTGAAAAATATTATTGGAAAAGACAATGGCGAAAGAATCTTAAATGTGGCATCTTCGGTACATCTTTTTCTAATTTAGAATACAAAACTAATTGAATGCAAATGCAATATTTTATATAATCAATGTCTTCTTCATTTTTATGGTCCTTTTGTACTAACTTATTTTTTGCTTATATTGTCAGACAAACGAAAAGATTGTCCCAATAGAACTCTGCAAGATTGTAGGAAGAAGTTTTACTTTTAAACTAAAACTCACTAATTACAATTTAGCCAGTGGAAATGAAAATTTCACCGTTTCGAGTATATGTCATGAAGAATATGGAGATAATTTTTTCATGATGAGGTATTTATTTTATTTTACAATAACTTACAAGATCGCATTATATAATTTAATTTGACATATTCTCTTATTTTTGAAAATAATAGGGCAAGTTGTCAAATGATATTTCAACACATAAAGACGAAGTCGACAACAACAAAGAAGTCGACATGAAGAGAAAAAGTATTGATAATGAATTTGGAATAAATAAACGTCCAAGAAAATATTGTTATGTTGAGTAAGTTATTTGAACTTACATTATTAATTAGTTACTTATGTATTTATAAATAAACTAATATAATGTGTTTCTTATGCAGTGATGACGAAGATGAAGTATAGTCAACATCATCTTGAAAATGCTACAAAATACAAAAGAGTTTTTATATTTAATTTTTAGCAGTATGCATTTTATATTTTCAATATCATATTTTCAATTTATTTACCATTGTATATTAAATTTAATATTTAATATTTATATTACATAGTTTGTTCAAACTCATAAATATTATTTTAATTTTTATTATACATTCAATAATGACTATAGACAACTAATTGAAGGTAACTAACTCTAACCTTGGTGTGGCAAAAAAATTATCTGGACTTATAGGCCCATTTTTGTTCAGCCTTGATTAAATAGGGTTTGAGTTAAGTTTTGGATAGGACACTCTTGGTATGGACTCTAGACTCTGGACCCTTACTATTATTTAAATACATATTATAATTTAGTCTGAATTATTAGACTATGGATACCCACTATATATAGCTATACACTACTCCAACACATATGATATATTTGTTTTTGAGATGACTCAAATTTCTCATTAGAATGATTTTTATTTGTACATAACTTTTTAAACTATAATGAGTATTGAATGGGATTATAATATGTATGGCAAGTTCATATTTATTATAATTTATATTATTGAAAAAGTTAAATGTAAAAATAGTTTTTTAGTAATCCCGATTTCATTCACTCGAGCACTCAACGATTCGTTACCAATTCACGATTTTGACAAGTATCTATCCCACTCACTACACGTACTTTCTCCTCTTGTACTTAATTTTCATTTTCTATACCTAACCCCAAATTAAAACACAAACTCATCTCATTTATATAAATTACATTAAACAATATTGATGAGTTAAAAAAGGTGCTTGTATTTCTAATTTTTAAATTTTAATTACAATTTTAAATTTTATTAATAAATTCTTAGAAATTAATTCCCGCGAGCGAAGCGAGCGGGTCAATCGTGCGTAGCACGTTCTGAAACTAGTATATATATATATATATGTATACACACACACACACACACACACACACACACACACACACAACAACAACAACAACAACAATCTAGATCTAAAATAGACCATATTTTGTTCTGTTATATCCTTGTTCTATATACAACTGAGATCTGTATATTTACTAAGACAAAATGTTTAAGATCCTGTGCTCTAATTGTAAATACTTGTCAAAAAGCAGTTGTAATGCAGTTCAAATTAGATGTGCAACTCGATTACAACTGTGATCTATATACTACTAAGATTATAAGATTAGATATTCTCTAAGGGAAACAATTAATGCAGTTCAAGTTTGTCTGATAATATTTTGTTATTTTCTTGTGTTAATATTTTCATGTTTGTACTGATTTCAGGGGCCAACAATAAGTCCAGTCTTCTGCAAACGTGACGGAAAGGTCATAGTTGATTATTATGCAATAGTCATATGTGTACCCAAGAAGGATTTGTACACGTCTGTTCAGCAGCTGAGAGGGGTAAGATTTCTTCTTGTATATCTTCTTTCTCTCCATTTCGTTTTCATCGATGGTTAGGGATGTAATATTGGAATATTAAAACTCGACCGCTTGAGACATCATGAATTGCTTTTGACACTTAGTTACCTTTTTGTCTAATGTCTAATGTCTTTGCATGCCCTCGCTCAATGCAGATTGGTGGAAGCGGAGTTCTAGTTTCACCATTAACATACAGTTTTCACCATTAACATACATTTTCGACGCAGAGCCTCCAAGATGGGCAGACTTTCTAATGAGACTCGGTCTTTAGTCTTGTGTTGTAGCCGCTTCTGCTTTGTTTTTGTGCTGGTAAAACCTTAAAAGCTGATGTCTTGAATGCATTGTTGTAATGAAAAACTGAGTTTTGTTGATTGGTTTCGTGAAATGTGTAGCTATCAATTTGTTGTTTTATTGATTGGTTGTAGAACACTGCGAATTTCTTAATGGAATAATAATATTGTGAATGGAATGTAAATTTGTATATTTTCAATTGAAAATGGAAATGAAAATTAATTCTGGGCATTTTCAGCTATTATTTAAAAAAAATTACATTTGATAGGGGTTTGAAACCCCTATGTAAGCCTTGGACGAGGTTTCAAACCCCTATGAAATCACTACATTTGATAGGGGTTTGAAACCCCTATGTAAGCCTTTGAAGATATTATAGAGGTTTGAAACCCCTATGAAATAGCCAAGATTTGATAGAGGTTTGAAACCCCTATGAAATAGTCAAGATTTGATAGAGGTTTGAAACCCCTATGTAAGCTTGGAAGATAAGATAACACCTTAAAAGATAACACTTTTCATAGAGGTCAAAAACATCTATGAAAAGTAGAATTTGTTCTAGTGCTAAGCATACCCTAATGGCGTAACGGGAGATTGAACATGAGACCGTGCGCTTAAACCTCACAATCAATCCCAAGTTCGGCCAGACTATTGAGCTAGCATGTCCAGGTAATCGATACCGTACATACATCATTTAAAACCCCTACCATGTGATCTCTAATAATAGTCTCATTGGTATTGGTTTTTTTTCCTTTAAGCATCTTCTTTTAATTAATGGAAATGAAACAATTAATGTAATCCTTGCTGACAAAAAAATAAAATAAAATAAATTCCATCTCATGTTGGAAATTCAAAATTGTTGCTCATGCCAACATCGGTCTATAAATTAACTCACACTAAAGCACATCATAGATAATAGCAATCGTCAAAAAATTACTATTCTAATCTCTCTTGACAAAGGCAAAAGACCATATCGTGATGGAAACTCGATGTTACTGCCAGTGCCATGCATCATCACTCTAGCTATAAATTAATTGATACCCAATGCATAGATATTAATGACAACCTCCAGCCAAAGCAAACTCCACATAAACATGTTCCCATGGCTAACAATAGTCCACATGATATCGTTCATTTGCTTCTCTAACGATCCAAAGGCCACCAAGTCTCTTTCATTGCTCCCCAAGACACAATTAAGCTTAAAAAACACAATTTCTTCCCCTACCCCCACCCCCGCCCCCACCTTATCTCATTCATTTGCCTCGACCTTCCCCACGTTGATGGCCTCTTGATCGATTCCAAGACCACTTTCGCTGTCCCTTACCTATAGGCATCGCTCTTCGTCATTGCCATGAACCTCGTAGAGTCCCAAGTCCAACTCCTCTTTAGCTCTCTCACTCCCCAGTTCATATTCTATGATTTTGCCTTCTAATTAATTTCCAAAAATCGCCAGTAAATTAGGTATCACATCCGCACTCTTTGTGGTCGCTACGCCAATAATTACGCTGTTCTTATTCCCAAACTATGTCATTAGAAATGGTTTTTTCACTACTAAGGACGGGGTCTTACTTCCCCACTACCAAACTATCCAAATAGTTATTCATTCAAACTCCCCAAATCCAAACTCAGTTATTTTTTTGCGATAGCTTTTTCACCAATTTGGTCTCAATGTCACGTTTGCAAAAAGAATTAGTATTTCATTTAAAGAATGTAACATTATGGAATGCAAGACTTGGAAGTCAATCGATGACACTTTTTGTGGTTTGATTGAGAGATTATATAATAAGTCTATTTTGCTAATTGTTACCCTCTTATTAGACCACTCATCCTCATCAACTACTACTAATAATAATGAAGTGGTGGAGCCGAGATGGGCAGAGTGCTTGGCGAAATTAGGTTAAGAAAGTGTAGTGTATTGTGCATTTAAGAATGACTGCAGGTTAGAGAAGGCTCGATTTCAAGAGTTGGTTTTGGGTTTAAAGTTAAGTTGGCGACCATTTTTGGCCACCTTGAAGGCACCAATTGGAGCTAAAATAATTGATGAGCATTGCCTGATGGTTTAAAAAGATAGTAAAAAATGGGGGCAGAGTTCATGGACGTTGGATTCAAAGGTTAGCATATGGTCATAATTCTGGGTGTTTTGCATGTCATTGCAGGTACGGGTCAATGTGAGAAAGTTTGATGCTTAGTGATACACAAATGGTGCTAGTCCTCAACTTATAGACCAATGTTTGAATGCACAGTTGTTTGAGTAGAGCATTAATAAGAGTATGGGTTAAAGTGGATAGGAGAGAGGAAGCTGGGTGGTTTAGTAGGGAGAGTATGGGTAGAGCAGTGAAGTTGGTGTTTAATGAAGGGAAGTCGAGTGGGGAAGGAGTTGAAGGGGAATCGTACTAAGTGGAAGAACCTATTGTCTAGTGAAAGCTTTCAATCTTCCTCCGTTGATAGTTTTAGTGGGCCGCTAAGGGCACCCCACCATTTAATGAAGGCACCTCGATTTATCCTGGGGCACCCAAAAATTAGACCCGAAATACCTAAATTACCCCTCGTGGAAATCCATCTGCACCCCACCACCCTCCTGCAAACCCCTGAGCACCCCACCACCCACACCACCACCTTCACTGAACTCCTTGTGGAAGAATCCATTTGTTTTGAACCGACCAGTGAGAGGAATCCACGAAATCGTGTTCTCCGTCCCTCGCCGTGTGTTTCTCCTTCGTTGTTCGAGGTTTCTGCATTTTGTAGGGTCCGATGTGTGAGCCGATTTCGTCTCCAAATTAGGGCTCGGTTGAAGATCTTAGAATTAAGTTACATTTGGTAGAGTAGTTGTAATGTGTGTGTGGCGGTTTGTTCAATTGTAAAAAAATTGGAAAATCGCGGTTCTCGGCCACACAGGCCAGCGACGGTGTCAACTGTCTCGGCCAAGCATGGCCAAGACAGAAGCTAATATTTTTGGGAACTCGCAGTCTCGGCCACGTAGACCGGAAGAGTTGACTGCGTATCGGTTACGCATGTCCGAGAATACTGCCGTTATCTCGGCCGTGACATGACGAGAGCTACAATTAGTGATAAGTAATGTGGTGTCGGTAGTGTACAACCGGTAACTTTGTTCTACACTCGGTTGTCCACTTCCGAGAGGGTCTCAGTAGGCTCGGTCGTCATAGGACGAGAGTAAGGCGAATTGAAATGGTCAATCCATCTCGGTGGTGTATAACCGATAACTTGCTATTGGACTCGGTTGTAAACGGCCGATATATTGGACTACTTGTCGGTCATGGGTGACCGAAAAATATGGGTTGTTTCACGAACCTACTTGACCGAGACATCAGAAATGGATGAATTTGAACATTACTTTTTGTAAAAAAAATTTGTGGTATGTCAAACTAACAATACAAGATTGAAAATCCAGCGCGACAATTTGCATCGAAACTTAATTAATTATAAATCTCCGTAACATTCAAACTGACTCTAAAAAGGGTTCATCCATAAGTAAACAACAATCAAAATACAGCACAACATTTGCATATACATAGAACATTCGGAGGAATTGGCAAAATTTCTAAATGTTTAGCCATCAAGGTTTCTAGGTATAAGCTTTAACCTACGGTGTATCTAAATCTACAACAGGTATGGTGGCTTCATCATCAGCAGTTGCAATGGGCGTGATGTCTCGAAAAATGAATCCATCTCGCCAACCTTTGGCGCAGTCCTCAACGTACCGATCCCACGATGGATATAGGGATGGCATCGGTGCATTCACACGCAACTGCGCCTATCAAAGTGAACAGTAGAACATAGAAGATATTGTCACAAACCCGATTAAGGGGGAAACAAACCAATTCACAAAAAATCATAGAACTTACCCTAACCCAATGGATATTCCTCTCATTTGCCATTGCAATGATAAGTCTGTTGTGCAATGACGACGGTGGAGTACTACGTAGAGGTAGGAATGTGGAGGCACTCCCATGCGAGAAGTTGACGAGAATGACATTGAATGCGATGGATACTAACAATCCTATGTCTGGAAGTGTCAACCATTCTTTGAAAGATGCCCCCTCTTGCTTCTCTGGGCAATGCACCGCATTCTTGACAGTCTCGAAACTCGAGCCAAGCACTTCCCGCCAAAGGTCTTCATACCCGATAATCTCATTGTACATCCTTCTACGCACAATCCTCCACCCGTCTACGTCGGCAAGTCCAAGCCCAGAGGCTATACACCGATATCCAAAATCTCCATCGGAAACCACATCGATAATGGCCTCAACATTTGGCAACCAATTCGGTTCTAAGAAATGACCATAAGCCATGTTAGATCCACTTTGCGTGCGTCAACTGGCACGACACATTTATGGAACAACCTTGCCTTTCTTCTGCCTAGAAGTGGAGGTCTCTTTTGTGGAGTGGGAGGACTCAAATCCGCTCTCCACCCGTCTCGTCGAAGAATCATCATCATCGTGTTTTCTCTTCGACACTGGGGTACCTCCGATTGGAGACCCCGGTGTCCTCCCACCCGCATCCTCAACTTCCTGCTCGCACTCCACAAAAGACGAAGGTGGACTAATCTCCCTGAGCTGCTCACTTTTAGTCCTCCCCCCGCATCCTCAACTTCCTCCTCCCCCTTATCCAATCTTCATGCGGTGTCGTGATTGTGTCTCCCACAAATCACAGTGACATACCATAAGGAGTCAGCATTTTCCTTGACGTTAATTTGGAAATGACATCCACATTTCTTCGTACCAGCGTGAGTCCTCGCCTTTTCATCATTCTTTGATTTCTTTAAAATTTTTGCCGCTTTCCCCTTCCTTACTCTCTAAGCCAGTCCCCTATATGTCACAGACCTCTCACAGGCAATTTTCACCCTTCCCCTGCGCTTAATGCCCCCGGCATCCGAGCGCTTCGTTACTAACACAAACTTGTTCTCACCACCAATCATTTGAAGCCATGAAATAGCCGCTTCTCGAGAGGGGAATGTCTTAGAAGGTATAAAAGTGTTCTTGTAGTCTGGAAAATTACTAGATAACGGCATTACCTGCAATACAAACAGTGTAACATTATAATCAACCAAAATGTACAGCACAATCACAAAAAAACCCAAAAAAATAGGTTATCGGTTGTACAGGTCCGAAACTTTCTTCAGAGTCTCGCTCATATACTACCGAGAGTTACTCAGTACTCTCGGTCGTACCAGTCCGTGACCTACGTGAAACCTCTCGGTCCTCTATGACCGAGACATTATTATACATCTCGGTCCTGCGAGGCCGAAACAATCGCGCACCCAGACATAAACTTCTCCCAACCGCATAAAAAACACAAAAAATTTGCAAAATTACCTCAAGGACAACCCCCTCTGGCACCGAAGCATTACAATCCTCAATTTTATAGTGGAAACAACTTCGGATTTGAAGAAATTACCAAACCCTACGTTGACAAATAAATCATCATTTTCACAGTTATACACAACTAAACAGTTCTAAAAAACCCGAATATGGTTGTCAAACATTGTTACCTCGCTGTCGGATGATGTCAATTCGCAAGAATCGATCAGCTCTTCGCCATACGCAATGTGGCTTTGTGGTTCAAGCTTGGTGGTGGGGTGCCCTAACTCCTTGTCAAAATGGTATTTTTCATTTTTGCTGAAATTTTTACAAATAAGTTGAGTGCCTTCATGAAAAGGTAGGGTGTCCTTAGCGGTCCTCTAGTTTTATTCTAAATTTGGAGGGATTCAAGATTAATACGTAAATTATCTTTTGTGTTGTATACTTTTCAAGTAATGATTTATGACACTATGATTTCCAATTAATCATTATGGGTGGCGTAATTGTTAGCACTATTGACCTTTCTGTCGAGCTCAATATCATTTTAAAAAATATAGAAACCAAATGTATGTTTTTAGAAAACAATAAGGTAAACTTTGGAGGAAGATTTGGAAAAAGAAAAAATTGGGTTTGGACTCATGAGTCCAAATAGTGATACCCTCACGTCAGCGGTTCTCCATTACAGCAGATGTCAAGTGTCACGTTCTCACCCAACAACTGCGTCAAAGCAACCGGTTTAGCTAATCACGTCTCACCATGTGGCGTAACCAACCAATCTGGTGACGCCACATCAGAGTTAGCAGCCACGTCACACACCGCTATTTCTTCTACTCGCTTCAGATGCTCTTCGATCTACCTCGGGATGCGCAACAGCACAGACTCCCTGTGAATTCGCGCGATTCTTCTTCTCCTACGCAGACGCCACGTGGCGCGCTCCCATTACACAACTGCATCATCACACCCGGTTCCACCAATCAGAAGCCTCCACATTGCAGACACGTCAGTTGACTCGGCAAGCAACCGCGTCATAACGAGTTGTCTCGGCCAATCAGATGCTGACACCTCATCGCGGCGGCAGGAAACAGACCAATGCGGTTTTGACACGTGGCAGACATCTATTTTCAAGCCGAAAACAGCCATACGATGCTCATCAACGCACGAGTCACCTCCCCAACCCTTAAAATTAGTTTATCTTACCTCCCGAGACTAATTTTAGTAGTTTTCTATATAGAAACTTAGGTTTTATTATTTTTAACACCGACATGCTATTATTATTTTAACATCGTCAACTTCTTACCTAGGTCGGAGGGGAAGCAAATCAAGATTATGAATTCACGGCATATTATGTGAGATCTTTTATTTGAACCATTAGTATCCGTGTAATTGTGCTTTTGGACCAATAAAGTAACAAACACTCACCCGTTTGCAGTCAAATCTTTTCGGTTTTGAGTGTACAACAATTGAATCTTCGTTAAATCGGTAGCGGACACGATCTAGTTATTTAAGATTAGTCATACACATATTACTGCGGTTAGTGTGTTAAACCTGATAGGCGGATGTCTAGAGTTATACATTAATTAAGGAAGTAATTAGTGGCGGACGTCCTGACTATTGAAATTAGGGAAATGATGAATTTCTAGCGGATGTCAATTTTCTATAGCTAATATAGGAGAATTTAAATTAATAACTTTTTGGGCAAGATTAAAGACCATAATTTTATTGAATCTTTATCCTGATTTATGAAACTCTAGACTTATGTGTTACTTAAGTATTAATTAATTGTTTTGAAAATTAATTTAGTTATTTTATTTATTTAGATTAATTAGTTAAATTAATATCTATTTTAAAATCTTCTTTGTTATTATTTTTAACTTAAGAAAAACTATCAATATATGTGGGATAGATCATTTGTCATTATTTTATAAGATAGTTGATTTAAAAAACTTTATTTTATTTACATGTTTGGCGCGCGTCATTGATCAAGCTTAGCAATTAGGGTTTTTTGAAAGTTCGATATTTCTAGGGTTTCCTTCGATTTGGTAAGCTCTGTATCCGGTGTGAATCCTAGTTTTCTCAAATGTTAGGGTTTATGATTTGGTTTTTAGGCTTATAGAAACATGTTTTGTTCTTTGATTCTTAATCGATCAATCTCTGAATTTCGCTTTCTTGCGATCTCGATCTCTTGGGGAGGAAAGGATTGGATGCATTTTCAACGAGAGAAGTTGAAGAACAGAGTTCGGATCAGAGAAATCTTAGCTTTTCGATTTTGATTGACAAGGTAAATTTAGCGAAATGATTGTTCAGATTAGAGAAATCCCGGTCTTTTAGTAATATCTTGTGATTATTGTTTTGGTTTTTTTTTTTTTTTTTTTTTTTTTTGCAAATGGTTGTCGTTCTGTAGTTTCTATTGTCATAAATTCTTCACCGAAGCGTTCATTTGGGGCGGAACTTATGGCTGCAAAAGTGTGGATGTATTATGCTTGGACAGGTTAAATTGAGGATTTGAAGTTGTAGATCGTTGTTTATTAATTAGTGTTTTTTGCTCTTGAACTTGTCGATTTCAGCTGTAGTTTTTTTTTTTTTTATTATTATTATCTGTGCATCAAAGACATGTTCGTGAATAAGATACAACTGCAATCTGAATTTTTTTGGGGCAGTTCTACGGCTTAAAAGATGACGGTTAATTAATTAATGGCGGTTTTTATTTTGGCACAGTATATGGAATTTTCTTTAGTTATCGCTTCGGCAACTCTGATTAAATGAATTTGAAGCCTTTAGTCTTAATGACTAATTGAAAAGCCTTGGGTATGATATTTAAATAAAAATCATTACTATATATAGATACTGGTATAATTTTCTTATGACAAAAAAGAAGTGGAAAGACGCCTGTGTAATGGTATATGAAGCACGATTGGTAAGAAAGAATATATTTTTTTAATTAATCTGCATCGACTTCAAAGATCATGACCTAAATATCTTCAATTATTTGTAGCTTTTAGTGGTGAATTGGGATGTGTATTCCTCTGACACTCTCATTTGAGTTCTCCTTGCAGATTTCTATGGAACTAGACAAGGCTGATGGCACATTGCAAAAATTTAAGGTATACTACGTAATTCTTCTTATGATTATAGACCATTCCAGGTGTTTTTCCAAAAGTAAGGGGGATTTACAATTTATTTCACAAAATAGGGTGTTGTACTTTGAAATAATAGAAGTAGGCAAGAATGCCTTTTGAAAATGCGTTATTGGTTTTGAAGTTGGTTAGGTGGCAGTGAGGTGGCGGTGACGTGGCGGCGATTTGTATAGATAGCGCATTTTGAAAAAGCGCTATCTATACATTTGGCGAGCCACCTCACCGCCACCTCACCAACTTCTAATAACGCCTTATGAAAAGACGTTATTGTTTTATTTTGATGTTTCCGAGGTGGTGCTGAGGTGGCGGTGAGGTGGCAGGCCAAATATAGATAGCGCCTTTTGAAAAGGCGCTATCTATACAATTCCGCCGCCACGTCACCACCACCTCACCAACTGGACTCGCCGATCTGTCCGCCACCGCCGCTGCTGCTGGTCCACGACCTCCCTGCGCGCGTTGCTGCTGGCTGCGCCGCTGCGCTAGCCGTCATCGCGAGCTGCTGGACTGCGTCGTCCTCGGCCGCTCCGTCCCTCGCTCGTCGTCGTCGTAGTTGAGCGATCTCGACAATGACAACCAATTTTGAATATGCATAGGAGTTTATTTTTGTATAAAAAAGAAACCAATTTTGAATATATATATATATATATATATATATATATATATATATATATATATATATATATATATATATATATATATATATATCTATACTATTATAATAGCAATCCCAAAACGGTTAACCGTGAAGCATTTTTGGCTAAAAGTCCCAACAATGACCCTGTGAATTGATAAAAATGGTTAAAATTAAGGATAAATTAGTAATTTAATTGATAAGTCCAAATTAATATGCGGGTTTTTCTAATAAAGTGAGATTTAGAAGATTTTCTTCTCTCTCTCCTCTACGTTTCTCTCTTCCACTTATTACACCTTCTCTCTCTCCTCACGCTTCCCTCTTCCCTTCTCTCTCCTCACGGTTCTCTCCTTCCCTTATCTCTCTAATATTTCCCTCACGTGCAACGCACGTGCTTATCGACTAGTATATATATACATTCGTTCCAACCTTCAACCCTATTTTCTAAACTAACTAACCTTAACTAACCTTAACTAACCAAACTGAACTAAACTAACTAACCTTAACTAACCTAACCAAACTAAAATAACTAACTAAACTAAACTAAACTAAGTAACCTTAACTAACCAAACCAAAATAAACTAACTAAGTAACTAACCTTAACTTAACTAACTAACTAACTTAATTTAACTAACTAACTAACTAACTAACTAACTAACTAACTAACCAACCAAACTAATTAACTAAACTAACTAAGCTTAACTAACCTAACCAAACTAAACTAACTAACCTTAATTAACCTAACCACCTAAACAATACAAACTAAGTAAACTAAAATAACTAACTTAACTAACTAAAGTAACTAAAGTAACAACCAAAAAAAGTAAATCATTACCCAAATAATGAGTCATAACCTGACCTAAGTCAACTAACAAACCTAACCTAACTAACTATACTAACCTAAAATTGCCCAACAACATAACTGAAGTAAACTAATCACAGTTAACTCACCCAAATAATAAATGAAAACTAACCTAAAGTAACTTAACTAACTAAGTTAACCTAATCTAACATAAACTAACCAATTACCCATAGCAACAGAACAAATATGGTATATTTAGGATAGAGTTGGACTATATGTCCTCAATAATGTTTTGAAAACGTAGATAGAAAATAAGACAATTTTCTTCTTATCAATTACCCGTCATGTTATAAAACATTACACCTATATAATAGGTACTTCTCTATCCGAGTTGTAACATTTCATATAACAACCTCACTTGAGTGTACGTGTCTAATAGTCCACTCATTTCCTATTCATATATTAAAACAAGTAAAAAATGAGTTAAAGCATATCCATCTGTTTAGTTATGGCAACCTGAAAATCCTTAACATTATTTTCAAATACATAACGACTCGAAGTTGCATATATGTATAAATATATATAAAAGCTCAGTTATCAGCATTAACCAAATAAACATAGATTACAAGTTTCAGAAAAGTCTTGGGTTCGACTCTAGTTGATAAGAATCAAAAGTAGCACGTGTGATGCATACCTAACTTTGTGCATGACATTGTGGTGTTTTTTGTGTCGAAGTTCAATGAAGACCGTGACGAATCTTACACAAACAACAAAAAATAAACTAACTTAATTGCAAACTAAACATACTAACTAAATGGAACTAACCAAACTAAACTAACTAACCTTAACTAACCTAACTAACCTAACTAACCTTAACTAACCTAACCACCTAAACAATACAAACTAAGTAAACTAAAATAACTACCTTAACTAACTAAACAAACAACCAAAAAATGATTAACTAAACTACCAAACGAAACTAAACAAACAACCAAGTAGCTTGAGAGTTACTTGTTAACAACCTAACCTAACGTAACTATGTGAACTAAACTCGACCAACCTAACCTAACCTAACTATGTAAACTAAATTAACTAAACTACTCTAAGGAACATACCCTAACTCAACTACACTAAACTAAACTAACATCAACACCTAAACTAAACTAACTTAACTAACTAAGCTAATTAACCTAACCAAACTAAACTAATATAACCTAACCACCTACACCGAACTAACTAAGCTAACCACTTAAGTTAAATTAAACATATAACCTAAACTAACTTAACAAACTAAACTAACTATTGAAGAGTAATCACAGATACAACATTATAATAATATGGAAAACATGAGAAATAAGTTTATTCAATGAGAAGGTTGTATACACGTACTTCGTGAACCCAAATCATAAGCTATCTACAAATCACCATGACATCAAGAAAACTCATCAAGCAGGTCTATTCCGGCGGTTACGTTGACGTTATTGCTCGGTGATGCAAATCGGACGTACTCTTTGTCTAGTTGGACGATGTGTTTGTACATCCGATTGGGGTTGTTGAGGTAGCTGGTCTTGCATTGAATCACGTCGAGTAGATTGATGCGTTTCCTCTGGTGCTTCACTCGACTCACCTCTGCTACTAATGCTCCAAAAAATAGGAGGTGGAACCATCCCAAAATACTGGCTTCCTGTATGGGGTTGGGGGAAAGGAACATGAGGCTGCGACATGGTCAACAAGTTCGTGAATGAGGGATCTCCACTATATGGCATATTGTAATTATAAGGAGTAGGAGTATATGGACTAGGCATGTATTGAGGCAGTGACGGATACATTTGAGGATAAGGCATTCCATGGTCCACATATGAAGACGACGACCCAGGTGCGTAAGGATCAAAATGGTAAGGAGGAATATTCACGTTCGGCGGCCTGGGTATAAACATTTGAGGTTCTGGCTGGGGTGTGGACGATCGTTGGCTACTCTCGCCAATATTCTCTGTTCTACTCACTCTCGAACGAGATGAACGTGCTGGAGGAGAACGTCTGCTACTCTCTGCAGCAATCTCAGTCTGAGTAGATGGACGTGGTGGACGAGGACGTCTGGTGCGTTCCCGCACAGTCTCTGGTCGTGTTCGTCTTCTTCTCACCTCTATATTTGGTTCGGCTTGATCCTGTTCTTCATCTTCCTGTTCATTATCCTCATTTATGTCTTGTTCGACGTCAATTCCATCATGCGAAAGAGTAGACCTTTGCCTTTCATCTTCTTGTAAAATTTTAATCCCTTCATCAAGCGCAGCAAGACCTTCCTCGTACCCATCCTCAATAAACACTCGTCTCAGTCGATGCACCAAGTTACGCTGATATACAAAAAATAAGAGCTCAAAGCACGCAATATAAGATATTAGATGTTCGAGGAAAAATAAGTGTTAGAAGCTTACCGAGTAGTCACGTAACCCCCCGTCGTGTCCAATGAATCTCCTAGTGACCGAGCGATACCATGTCATGTAGTCGTGATGATCGTACCCTTCATTAAGTGCCGCTGTCGCAATGGTGTCCCGACGATTTTCCCACATGTGTATGTAGCTTGCGTGAAAAGCCACCCAATTTTCATGATGAAGTCCACGCAATTCGAGGCGGTGCAGTTGGGCGTCGTACGCACAATTTGGTGGCACCACTTGGACCATGCCGAATTGTCTTATAACCATTTCTGGTCGATGCCACTCGACTATGTGGAAACAAATAAGGGGACACGTCGAAAGCCAACTACCATGACCGTTAGTGCAGTACTCGGGAAGAGACCCCGTGAGTTCAGTATATGGTTGCCATACCACATCTTCCTCATGCCTTTGCGAGTCGAGTGCATCACGGTAAGCCGATACGACGTGCGTCGCACTTCGTGAAATCGAAAATGCATCGAGCCATCTGTGTAGAAAACAATGAGTTAAGATAATGAAAGTGGGCAAGATTTGTTAGCAAATTAATGACAAATCGACTTTAATACCTGTGTCCCAGTGGAACGTCCATAAACATATTTTTGCCATCCACCGTTCGCGGTTGAGATCTAGAAACACGCAGGCACCGCGGTGCTATGAATGGAAATATGTCTCATGCCCACAGTTGTACAAGAATTGACGCGCCAGCAACCTCATGTGCCCCTGCGCGAGATCCGCGACACAACTCCCCGTACAAATAAGCCAGACATGCACTCCCCCAACTATATCGTCCAACTACTTGGAAATCCTCCAGCAATGGTAAGAACATCAAATGTACGAATCGATTGGACTTATCGGCGAAAAGGCAACCACCGATAAGTTGTAGTATGTACGATCGAACGTAACGTTGGACCGACTCTTCATCGCTATCATTGCTGGTACGTTACGCTCAAGCCAATCGACCTTAAGTTTACAACCAATGACGTCATCTCCACCAGGAGTTCGTCCAGGTAGCCTCTCGCAGACATCAACATAGTCTGTGTCCGTCGTTCCCGTCATAGGCATACCTTCGATAGGTAATCCAAGCTGTACCTGCACGTCTTGGAGTGTAATCGTGCACTCCCCACAATGCATGTGAAATGTATGCGTCTCAGGGCGCCATCTCTCTACGAACGCAGTAATCAAAGCCCAATCAAGGCTGAAAAATGCTACCCGGAAAATCCCATAGAACCCACTGGAATGAAGATATGAGATCATCCTAGAATGATACTGAATCGTTCGATCAACGACCCCACGTCTTCGACGTACGTGCATTGTTTCATACACCTTATAATTGATAAACGTGATGTATGAGTTTGATACTTTATTGCTGTAAATTTGACGTATTGATTTAAAAAAGTTTACCTCGCCCCTCCAGGTTCGCGATAATCTGTGTGTAGCTTGGAGTTGCAATAGTGATGGATCTGAAGGACCTGGATCCAGTGCAGTACAACTATAAATGAATGTTAGAAAAAGAAAATGAGCGCTATACAAAACCATATTAACAACCTAAAACTGGCGTCTCTCTTCTACCTTGGGATCATATAGTAATTCTAGCTTCTTATTAGCACGCATGCAGTTAGGTGTAATTGCGATTCTATATTGCTTTGCGAATTAACAACACCTATGTCACTACATATTAACAACCTAAACAACCTACACAAACTACATTAACTAAACTAAGTAACCTAAACTAACCTAAATACCTCAACTACCTAAACTAAAATAACCAAACTAATACATAAACTTAAACTAACTTAAACAAACTAACTAAACTAACTTAAACAAACTTAATTAACTAAAAAAACTACCTTAAGTAAACTAACTAAACTAAAGACCATAACTTAATTGACTTAACTAACTAAACAAACTAACTAAACTAACCTAACCAAACTAAACAAACTAACCTTAACAAACATAAATACCTATACTAAACTAAACTAAACAAACTTAACTAACTAACCAAACTTAACTAACTAAACTAACCACCAATACCTAAACTAAACATCTAACCTAAACTAACTAAACTAACGTCAACAAACTTAATTAACAAAACACTCCTCCTTCGGTAAATTAAGTAAACTAACTTAAACAAACTTAATTAACTACACTTAATTAACTAACCTTCATTAACTACACTAACTTAAACAAATTTAATTAACTATACTTAATTAACTAACCTTCATTAACTACACTAACTTAAACAAATTTAATTAACTATACTAACTTAAACAAACTTAATTAACTACACTAACTTAAACAAACAAACTAAACTAAACTTAATTAACTAAATGAACCAAAACAAACTTACTTAACTAAACTTAATTAACTAAACTTAATTAACTTAACTAACTTAAACAAACTTAATTAACTAAACTAAGTTTAACAAACTAACTAAACTAAACTTAATTAACTAAACTAACTTAAACAAACTTAATTAACTATACTAACTTAAAAAAACTAACTACACTTACTTGAACAAACTTAAACTAACTTAATTAACTTAACTCACTTAAACAAACTTAAACTAACTTAAACTAAACTTAATTAACTAACTAAACTAAAACAAACTAACTGAGCTTACTTAAACAAACTTAAACTAACTTACACAAACTTAGTTAACTAAACTGGTAATAACAAACATAAACTAAATTAAACAAACTAACTTAAACAAACCTAATTAACTAACTATACTAAAACAAAATTAACTAAACTTACTTAAACAAACTTAAACAAAATTAAACAAACTTACTTAACTAAACTCACTTAAACATACTAAAACTAACTTAAACAAACTAACCTACACAAGCTAAATTAAATAACTAAACTTAAACAAACTAACTAAACTTACTTAAACAAAATTAAACTCCTTGTACAAACTTACCTAACAAAACTCACCCAAACAAACTTAAACTAACTTTCACAAACTAACTTAAACAAACTAAATTAACTAACTAAACTTAAACAAACTAACTAAACTCACTTAAACAAACACAAACTAACTTAAACAAACTTAATTAACTAACTCAACTACACATACCTCCTCCTTCTCCTCCTTCCACTCCGCTGTTGGTTCACCGATCTCGGTATCTGCCGCCGCCGCTCCTTCCTCCTCTCGCGCCGCCGAGTTCCCTCCTTCCTCCTTCGCACAAACCCGACCTCTCCCTCTTCCTCCCGAAACTCTCTTTCCCATGCCCTTCCCCCTTCCCTCCTTAAATATCGGACGCACCCCCCACACAAACCACCCGTGACCCCTACCACCCCCTACCCACCCGTGTTGCAGGCCCCTACCCTCCTCCTTTCCGAAACCGACGCAGAGAATATATTCTCTGCGTCGATTTTGGGAAGAAGACACTGGGGTGCGCAGATAGCGCCTTTTGAGAAAGATCTATCTGCGCACCCCCAACGAGTTGGGTCCACGTGGATCCGCTCCCTTAACGCTGATAGCGCCTTCGCTGAAGGCGCTATCAGTGTAATTTTGTCCGCGTCGGTCCACGTGGCCATGCCGACATGGACATGTACACTGATAGCGCCTTCTGAGAAGGCGCTATCAGTGTCATGTTGCCAACTCACCTTGACACATGGATATCGCCTTTTGAAAAGGCGCTATCCATGTGTCCATGTCATCACCACGTGTGCGCCACTTTGATAACGCCTTTTGATTAGGCGTTATTGCCTATTTTCGAAAAAAAAAACATTTTTACCCCATTTCCCTCATACAAAGTAATTTCATATGTACTTTTGTAAAAATTTCATTCCTATCTATAAGGGAATGCTTGGGCTTTTCCTATCATGCTGTGTTGATGTACCACACTACACCATTTCACATTCCTTACCACTTTGTTGTTTTGCATTGCTAATTTTGCTCCTACAAATTACGTAGTCTGATTAAATTGTTATTCTTCATTTTATCTATTCACCTGGTTGTTATTAATGCAGTTTTGTATTGGATTTAGAACTTCTCATACTTTGCTATTTCAATTAAGTAGAATGATAATGATGCTTTCATGAATTTTGATAATTACTTTCATTAGTTCATATTCATGGTAATAAACCAAAAGTATGTTAGCATTAGATATGACTAATAAATGTTGAAGGTATTGTTGCAGGTGATATATAACAGACTTCTTCGAGCTTGTAACAATTATGGATCCTTAAATGAAGTACAACAATGTTAGGCCATAAATCAGGATATGCATAAAGCATGGTTTATTTTTTTCTCTCTCACAAATGACTTATTTAGATTTGTTGGGTTTTTAAAAATCGATAATATGTATGATGATTTTTAAAAACCACTAATTAAACTAATTTTGCAGCTTAAAAGTGCCCATTTGCATCATGTGATTCTTGATGAATGGCGGGATTAAGGTATGGTCTGCACTCTTGACCTCTCAAATTAATTGGTGCTTGATAAACTTCTAATTGCCATGAACTACCCTTTTAAGGGCTCCCCAATATGTTTTACTTGTGCTTTAAGGGCACTAATTGGGCCCTTTTCATGAGCAATTACTTCAATAGGTGGAAAAAAAATCAATACCCATGGTAATATCTACGCGTCATGTATTAAATCAAGCGGAGACTTGCAGTGGTAGAGTTTAATCCATGTAGTCATTCCCAGCTAATTCAGGATTGAGGTTTTGTTGTTGTAAATATCTGTTGAACTTTAAAGGTGTTGAACTTTAAAGGTTCTTTGAGTTTGTATTGTATCCAATTTTTAGTCCCACATGTGGAAGAAACTTTTTGTTTCTTTCCATATAAGAGATCTTCTACTTGAAGTAAGTGGTTAAGTGAATGTGGGGTTGAAGAAAAAGACTAAGGATATTCTCTATTGATTAATACACATTAAATATCATGTCTTTGATAGGGCCTTGGGGCTAATGATTAATTAACTTAGCCAATTCACAACACGAATTTTTTATTTTTTACTTTTTTGCATTAACATTTAGTTAATTTCGTAGTTGGTAATTAGTGGTGAACAGTTACAACCTTTAGTTTTTTAAAAGGTGTTTAATTTGTGGGATAGTTGGTGCTTAATGAACCACACCACTAATAACCTCATTTTGAACAGTTGTAAGACATTTTTTGGTTTATAAATCAAAATGGTTTGAACTTCATTTAAGTACAAAGAAAAGATTTTTGAAATTGAGATTGTTTTCTCTGATTTTTTATAAAGATTTTTGCTATTGCAGAAGATAAGATTTTTGGTTGGTGTGTAATCAAAGATCGATCCAGTTTTATCCTGTAGACGAACCTCTTGCAGCGTTCATACACCGAATTGGAGGAAATTTCATCTTAGGACATTGCCATTAAGTGCAAGCCTCTGATATTATTTTATCTAGTTCTTTGTAATTGAATTCAAGTATGATATATTATAGTTCAGCAATATGCATGTTTTTTGTGTATGTTTTAACAATTTAAGACGAAAATTTATTTTGTTTTATTAATGTTATCACTGATTTACTTACAATAGTTGATTGCATATAATTTGTCACTGATTTTGGAAAAAACAAATTGTCACTGATTTATACGAAATTGTTGTTTGCATACTAGTTCGAAATGACATCTCTTGTAACTGAGAAAACCACTTCTGCTACCTCTGCCAATCCTAAAGATGAAAGACCAGAGAAGTTCAAAGGTCTTGATTTTAAAAGGTGGCAGCAAAAAATGCTCTTCTGGCTGACCACTATGAATCTTGCCAACATAGTGAAGGATGAAGTTCCGAAATCTTATGAGGACCCTCTGTCTAAGGAAACTCTCTTTACTATTGAAGCATAGAGGAATTCTAACTTTCTCTGCAGGAATTATATTTTGAATAGACTTGATGATACACTATATGATGTCTATTCGGAATGAGAAATTGCAAATGATGTTTGAGATCTTCTCGAAAAGAAATATCGAATTGAAAATGCGGGGGCTAAAAAGTTCATGGTGGAAAAGTTTCTGAAATACAATATGGTGGATTCGAAGTCCGTGGTAAAGCAAGTGAAAGAACTACAAGTTCTAATACATGAGTTGCACGTTGAAGGGTGCATTGTAAATGAACATTTTTAGACTGGAGCCATTATTGAAAAGCTTCCACCGTCGTGGAATGAATTTAAGGTCTACCTAAAGCACAAGCGAAGGGACATGTCCATTGAGGACCTCATTCTGCGACTTCGTGTTGAGGAAGACCATAGGAAAGGAGACAAAAAGGAAATGACTGATGCTAATGCTAACATGGTGGTAGGATAATCAAGCAAGTCCAAATTTAAGAAATTCCTGAAAAAGAATTTCAAGAAAGACTTCAAGAGAACTACCAAGCCGTTAGCACCAAAGGGGAAGGATTATAAGAAAATTAAGGGAAGTTGCTGGGTTTATGGAAAACAGGGCTATAGGGCTCAAGATTGTCGCTACAAGAAATATCATAATTTTGATAATTCTGGTTTGATCAACCAAACAAATGTTACTGACATGGAAATTGATGATATTGACATCGATCTCACTATAGTTGTTTCTGATGCTAAAGGATGGTGGATCGATATTGGTGCGACAAGGCACATCTGCAGTGACAAAGACTTATTTTTTGAGTTTCATTTGGCTGATAGTGAAGAGAAGCTTTACATGGGAAACTCGTCTTCCTCCATGATTGAAGGCAAAGGAATAGTGAAGATGAAGTTTACGTCTAGAAAAGTAGTCGTTTTACTTAATGTTATGTATGTTTCTGATATTAGGAAAAATCTTGTATCTAACCTTTTACTGAATAAGAAAGGGTTCAAACTTTTGAGTCTGATAAGTTTGTATTGACCAAGGGTGGCATGTTCATAGGGAAGGGGTACCTTACTGAAGGTTTCTTCAAAATAAGCATTGTAATTGTTAATGACACTGGTAATAGAATGATTGTATCTGCTTATATGATTGTCTCTGCTTATATGATTGAATCATTTGATATTTGGAATGCTAGACTAGGGCATGTAAATAACAGATTAATTCATAAAATGATACATTTGAATATGTTACCAAAGTTTAAAATTGATTTAAAACATAAATGTGAAGTTTGCGTTGAATCAAAGTTTGCTAGACAAACATTTAAGTCTCTTCAAGAAAAATCAAGCGAATTATTCTATTTAATTCATAGTAATCTTTATGACTTCAAATCAAATCCTACGAGAGGGGGAAATAACTACTACATCACCTTTATTGATGATTGTAGTAAGTACTGTCATGTATTTTTGATCAAAAATAAAAGCGAAGCCTTTGATGTATTTAAAATATATAAGGAAGAGGTTGATAATCAACTTGACAAAAAGATAAAGGTGTTAAGAACTAATCGAGGTGGAGAATATGATTCCATTGAATTTGCAGAATTTTGTAATTTAAATGGAATTATTCATCAGATCATAACGCTATATACACCTCAACAAAATGGTGTGGCAGAGAGGAAAAATAGAACTCTCAAGAATATGATTAATTCTATATTTAATGATTATGGACTTCCCCGAAACTTGTGGGGCGAAGCACTACTGACTGCAAATCATATCTTGAATAGAGTTCCTTCTAAGAAATCTAATAATTCTCCATATGAGATTTGGAGAAAAGAAAGCCCACTTACAAAACTTTAAAAGTGTGGGGTTACTTAGCAAAAGCTCAAATTCCTTTACCAAAAAGACTAAATTAGGACCTAAAACCGTAGATCGTATGTTCATCGGTTTTGTTAAAAATAGTGCAACATATAGATTCTTAGTAGTTAAATCACATATTTCGGATATCAGTGAAAATACTATTGTAGAATATACATATGCTAAATTTTTTTAGCATATTTTTCCTTTCAAGGAAAAACAAAACGTTTCATCATGAAAAAGGACGGCCGAAGAGATTCTAGAAAAACCAACCACTTCAAGGGTTCAAGAACAAGAATTGGAACCTATAAGGGGAAAAAGAATTAAGGTTCCAAAGAATTTTGGACCTGATTTTATAAGTTTGTTAACTGAAAATGAACCACAGACTTATAAGGAGGCTATGTCTTTACCTGAAGCGCTTTTATGGATGGAATCAATCAATAGTGAAGTTGAATCCATTGTACAAAATAATACATGGGAATTGGTTGATCTACCATCCGAATCAAACCAATTGGATATAAATGGATATTCGAAAGAAAGCTCAAAGCTAACGGTACTATTGATAAATACAATACACGATTGGTTTCAAAAAGTTATAGACAAAAGGAAGGTGTAGATTACTTCGGCACCTATTCTCCTGTTTCGAGAATAACTTCCATTAGAATGTTAATTTCCATTGCTGCTTTATATAATATGAAAATACACCAAATGGATGTTAAAACAACGTTTCTAAATGGAGAGTTAGAAGAAGAAATTTATATGGACCAACCTGAAGGGTTCATAGTCAAAGGCCAAGAGAATAAAGTTTGTAGACTTGTTAAGTCGTTATATGGACTTAAACAAGTTCCAAAACAATGACATGAAAAATTTGATCATACTATGCTAGCAAATAGTTTCAAAATAAATGAATGTGACAAATGTGTGTACATTAAAGAAATGAAAAACTTTTGTGTCATTGTATGCCTATATGTTGATGACATGTTGATTATGAGCACAAGGATGCCAAAATGTCAACCAAAAAGATGTTGAATTCCAGCTTTGACATGAAAGACTTAGGTGAAGCAGATGTTATACTGGGAATTCAAATTAAAAGAAATAAAGATGGTTATGTTCTTACACAATCTCATTATGTTGAGAAAATCTTGAAAATATTTAATCAATTTGACTGCAAGCCTACAGTAACTCCTTTTGATGCAAATTGTCATCTTAAGAAAAATAATGGAGAAGCAATTTCTCAATTGGAATATTCTCAAGTAATTGGAAGCTTGATGTACTTGATGAACTCTACTAGACCTGACATAGCTTATGCAGTTAGCAGGTTGAGTAGATACACAAGTAATCCTAATGATGCTCATTGGACAACATTAATAAGATTCCTAAAGTATCTTAAATGTACCTTAAATTATGGACTGTTTTATACAAAATATCCACCCGTACTTGAAGGGTATAGTGATGCAAATTGGATTTCTGATAATATAGAAACCAAATCAACAAGTGGATATATATTCACATTAAGTGGAGCAGCGATTTCTTGGGAATCAACAAAACAAACGTGTATAGCACGTTCCACCATAGAATTCAAATTCATTGCTCTTAACAAAGCAGTTGAAGAAGCTGAATGGCTAAGAAATTTCTTAGAAGATATTCCTTGCTGGCCAAAACCAGTCACAACAATATGCATACATTGTGATAGTATGGCATCATAAGCAAGAGCTAAGAACAACATATATAATGGTAAGTCGAGACATATAAGGCGCCGACATAATACTATAAGACAATTACTCACAAGTGGAGTAATTAGTATTAATTATGTTAATTCTAAGGAAAACATTGCAGATCCTTTGACTAAAGGCTTACCAAGAGATCAAGTGAAGATATTATTGAGGGGAATGGGCTTAAAGCCTATAGAGTAAGTCAAGTCTAGTGGAAACCTAACCTAGCTGATTGGAGATCCTATGGCCTAGGTTTAATAGGCAAACTAGTAAGACTTGACTTAACAAATAGGACACACAATTACCTGTTCCTATAATAAAGTAAGTGTGTTGATAAGACACTTAGGGTATGCAATATTGCATTTAATGACTAAATATTAGTCACCTATATGATAGTAAATGTGAGGTCGCATTTATGAGAATAAATAGGATAAATTCTCTAAAGCTATCATGAACCCAGGATATGTTCGGGACCAAAATGAACAACATAGAATAAAGTGCATAAGGAATCATGTCATATGTGAGACATATTGTCTTAGTTTACTATAAAAAGTGAACAGTTCAAGATACATGCATCACTGCGTTACGAAGTGTACTCAATATGATCTTACCAGGGTAAGTTCAAGTCTATACGACACTTTCCTTATTAACATGACATGATAATTTCTCTCTCAATTGTTTTTAAAATAAGTTTGTTCTTTAAATTTTGTGTTTGTGATTTGACGAAGTAAATTCAGTTAGGGTTGACGATGGTTACAATACAAATGTGGGGTATTGTTGAACTTTAAAGATGTTGATCTTTAAATGTTCTTTGAGTTTGTATTGCATCCAAGTTTTAGTCCCACAGGTGGAAGAAGCTTTTTGTTTCTTTCCATATAAGAGATCTTCTACTTGAAGTACGTGGTTAAGTGAATATGGAGTTGGAGGAAAAGACCAAGGATATTCTCTATTGATTAATACACATTAAATATTTGATATTTAATGTCTTTGATAGGGCCTTGGGGCTAATGATTAATTAACTTAGCCAATTCACAACACGAGTTGTTTATTTTTTACTTTTTTACATTACAATTTAGTTAATTTCGTAGTTGGTAATTAGTGGTAAACAATTACAACCTTTGGTTTTTGAAAAGGTGTTTAATTAGTGGGGTAATTGGTGGTTAATGAACCACACCACTAATAACCTCGTTTTGAACAGTTGTAACTGTTCAAGAGAGGCAATTTTTGGTTTATAAATCAAAAGGGTTTTAACTTCATTTAAGTACTAAGAAAAGATTTTCGAAATTGAAACTGTTTTCTTTGGTTTTTTTAGGGAGATTTTTGCTGCTGCAGAAGATAAAGTTTTTGGTTGGTGTGTAATCAAATATCAATCCAGTTGTATCCTGGACACGAACCTCTTGCAGCGTTCATACATCGAATTTGAGGAAATTTCGTCTTAGGACATTGCCATTAAGTGCAAGCCTCTGGTATTATTTTATCTAGTTCTTTGTAATTGAATTCAAGCATGATATATTATAGTTCAGCAATACGCATGTTTTTTGTGTATGTTCTAACAATATCTAAGCGTCATTTGTCTCAAATTTCAGGTATGTTGGCTTCTATAAAGGGATTCAAAGTGCAGGAGCTGTTGTGGCTTGATAAGTTCAGCGATACCAAAAGAAGTAATTAGTTTGGTCAGTCATTCATGATGTCGAGGAACGTAAATAGTAAATGATTTGTTCTTTCTTTTTCTTGTTTCTCCTATCTCATTGAATCTCTTAATTGAAAAAAGGGGGACTTCTTACATGTAATTTTATGTTCAACGTGTCCTTCATTTGTTATTGTGTTGGTTGTGATGGACATTGTTAGATGGAAAGCTTTATGAGTTCTTGGTTCTTGACTCTGTTACTCAATCCCTAACCGATCAAATAAGTGTTTATTGTGTTGGTTGTCGTGGGCATTGTTAGATGTCTCATGAAGATGATGTTTTGGATTTTCCCATTTTCATGTTATATTTATTCAAACTCTAATTAAGTTATTGTTTTTGACGGGAAACTGATCATCTGCTTAATACACATTACATTAGTGTGTTTATGATGGGCAGAAGCTGCAGAATCCCATCCGTAATGCTTATGTTATGGGAAAAGTGAAAATGTTAGCCTCTGAGTATGAGACAATGACAAAGGGTGCGAGGAACCTGAATGCATCTCGAATGAATGAGTTGGGTGGATTTGTTCTCTGGCAAATTAAAATGCTCAGTTTCATGCATTTTGCAGTAATTTGAAGAAGTCTTGTCATGTTTCTTGTTCTTAATGTCTTTTTCATTTTTTTCTCATTGTATGCAATTAGATTGGTCGCTTACTACTTTCAAAGATGTAAGATTTTGTAATATTCGGTTTTCAAATTGAATCATTAATTCCATAATTGTTATATTTTTAGCTAGAAATGGAAATAAAAAATTTTGAACATTCAACCATTAATTTATTTTTTTTAAATGACATTTGATATTGGTATGAAATTCCTATGTAAGCTTTTGAAGATATTGATGTGGTTTTAAACCCTTATTAAATCGTTGGAATTCAGAGTGGTTTAGAACCGTCATCTTACCACCTCAAGATTAGATAACTGCTCATTCCTCTATTAACCAACCATAAGGATTTCTATATAAAAAAGTAATCCCAACTCCTTACTCAGGAGAGGGTGATCCCAAATCCTTATTTTGAAGAGGGTAATTGTGACGGCCCCCACTACAAATAAGGGCACCGCCCGACCTAATCCCTTAATTTAGCCCTAATATCCTATATAGGACCTAACAAGGAACTAGTCAGCCTTAGTTTAACACCTACCATTTATGATGCCACCCACAGTTAACTTAATTGTTCTATTGACTAATCTCTATAAATCAGAGTTACTTAATTTTTTTTCTTTTTCTAACAAATTATTCAGCGGAATTCTTATTAAGTTACTAGTGGAAATGAAATCCTAAGGCCTAACCTATTGTGGAAAAATCAGGAAACAGTGATCACATGCATATATAAACAAAATGGTGATATATATATATATCATGTGTCTAGTCCTATAGTCCTATCACTCAACCCAAAAGGCAAAATAACATGTACATAAAAATGTAATATAAAAGAATACAAAACGTACAAAGGTGTGTCGTAGCAGTCCTCTACCGGCTCAGATGTAGTCACCAATCTTCTCTTTGCTTGGTCTGCTACTCGGTTGATCTGCACCCACCGTCACAAATTAGACGGTTAGTACATGAAATTATTTAAGTAATACTGAGAGACATCGATCCACATTCCCAAATAGGCAACAAGTATCAAATGGCATAATTGAAATAGAAACTATGCTGAAAGAAACATCATGCAAAGAGATACTTGAGTTAACCAAATATGAAACTGACTCAAGGCTAAGTAGTAATGGATTAGGGTCGTTCGGTCGTGATCTACATCACATCAGCCTTTCCACTACAATTTTAGCTCTGCTCTATAACATTTCCTTTCACATTGAGCTTTATATCATAATGTCAAAAGATCGTACTTACGATTACGCCTTTTCTATTCTAAGTGAATTAGTCGTCACTGGAATGTATACTTGCTAACATACCCGAGTTTTAAAACTCATCATGTTCACCCAAGTTATTCTTACGCCAACAAACTGCAACGACCCGCTTTAATTAATCCCAATTAACTTACAAATTATAGATTAAGACCCTAAGCTCAGACCCACGTGGACGTAGCGAAAAAGTTCAGGGCACGCCTAACGAGGTAAAATTTGTTATTTTTGTGTGTGAGTGTATTATTTTACTAATATTAAATAATTAGCGTCGCATTATTTGACATTTTATTAGTCGCATTGTGCGCGTGTAGTGACGAGAACGTGCGACGTCGCGGTGTGTGCGTAACGCGGGTGTACGGGGTAGTATGTGATTGAGTTGTCACATCACATCACACATCACATCAAATATCACATCAACCATCCCTCATCATTCTTTTTGTCCTTTCTCTCTAAATAAAAAAAATCCTTATAAAAAAAACGAACAGAGAGAGAGAGGAAGAAATGGAGAAAGAAAGAGATAGAGAGAAGTAAAAGAGAAGGGAAATAAGAAAATCAAGAAGAGAGAGAGAGAGAGAGAGAGAGAGAGAGAGAGAGAGAGAGAGTGACGGCCGAAGGGGAAGCTCCGGCGAATAGTGAGACGGGCGGCAAGCGGCGAGCTCATGGGCGAAAGGCGGCGGCGCAAGGAGAAGATGGGGTGCGGGAGGGGTGCACGCACGCGCGCGCGCGTGCGTGCGTGCAACCCCCTTGGCCGGTTGGGCCGGTCAGGGCTTAACTGGACCCGACCCGGTGGGTCCGAACCAGGTCTGACCGACCCGATTGGACCGGGTCAAACCCGGTCCAGGGATCCGACCCACATATTAAAATAATATAATATTAATTTTTATTTAAAAAATAGTGTTAAATTAAATAAATTACAGAAAAATAAGAAAAATAGGTGGAAAATTATGGGAAAAACCCAAAAAAATCAGGAAAAATATTAAAAATGTTTTAATTGGACACCAGGAATTTAGGAGACCATAGTCGGGTGTCAGGTACGTATCTCGAGGCGAGTGCGGGACATTTCGAAGGAGTTTTGCGATTCGTTTAAGGTAAGTAATCCCACGATAAAATTAGTTAAAATTCTTTTATTGCACTTGCTTTATTTTGCATTCTAAATTATTCTATTGCGCTATTTATTGTTGTTCAATTATTGTTCATCCACTCCCACGTGTGTACGTGTGTTTGTCGACGGGGTCGGCATGGCACGGACTCACACCCCGGGGCTAGCTACCCCGCGCTGTTCGAGTAATTGGCCATGATAGGGCTACGCGGTAACTATTCTCGCGAAACCCATAGGTTGAGAGATGTTTGACGTAGTCTTAAGTCTACGCCAATGGTTCCTCTTGAGAGATGTTTGGACGGGGTTCTATCGGTCAATGGTTCCTCTCGATTTAGCTACGAAGATTCCTGGATGTCGATCATGATTTTCTGTCACGCTACACTCGTGTCCAAACTTGACTTCTCAACGACTTATTTTCATGCGAATTTCTTTATTCTTGTTCTTTATTTAAATTGCATGAATTGTAGCCGTTTCATTGGAATTCGTGAATATTAGCTAACGTTCTCTGGGATTTACTCACTTGGGATTTGTCATTGTTTTTGGTGACAAATCGCAGATCCTGCGACGAGTCGAGGCAAAGGAGTCTTAGGCGACTACGTCTAAGTAGGGAGAGGCCTCCACTTTTTGCGTACGTAGTTGTATGTATCTATTAACTACTTTATGATATTTTGGGAGGACTCGTATACCCGATACATGTATATGCTCACATTTTGTACTTTTGTCGCTTTTGATATACATGGTATCTAATGCCGGGTTTCCACACTGTAGGGTTGTTAATTAAAATGCAAATTTTTCAATTTTACAATATATGCATACCTTAAGACTTCCGCGTCAACGTATGATTTATATTAAATTACTAAATCATGAATAACTTAATAATTCATAAAATATCCATAATTACTAAGTTAAAGGCGAATAAGTTACGTATGAGGGTTTAGGTCGCGGACAGTCAAAATAAGTGCGCGGTGACGTGGCATGCTTGGTGACGTGGCGGCACCCGGTTTGCCTTAGAATTTAGGGCCGTCACATAAACCCCGAGGTACGGTTACCCCGTTCGAGGCACGTTACCCCGTGTGTCATGCAAGGTAGTGGAGAAATCCCCTAACATCCCGAAAAGTCTAGTTACCCCGTATCAATGCTGAATCTCTATCATCAAATGACCCTAACCACAAGAAGCACTTTTACTTTCAAGAATGACTCGGTAATGGAATCCAAGAAATGTAACTGCATACTAATGCACAAAGGATAATAGTCAAAATAAACAAACTAACCTAATAGGATGTTGTATCATTGAACAATGACAAACACAACAATCAACATGACAAAGTATAGGAATTGGAATCGATGATATACAAAACAAAGTATGCTATGAACATCATAAAATGAGCAACCAAACAAGTCATAGCATATGGATTTCAAAGGCAATTAGGTTTGAATAACTAAGAATAAATAAATAAATGGAATGAAATGTAAATAAATGTCTCAATCAGTTTACTTACATACACACAACAATTCCTAAGCTATCTGGCTTCTATCGCGTCGATGTACGCACCCAAACCCCGTAATAGCTCCTCTAGGATCCTAATAGTTGAGAATATATCAATTTAGATTCGAGTTTAATGATTTAACATCCCTAAATTGGTCGACATCGGTCAAAATTGAGTTTGAGACCAATTTGCCAATTTCACCTTTTTCGAGGTAAAACCCCGATATAACACCTCAACCGACTCCCGAATTCTTCACTTTTTATAGAAATATTGAACTCTTATTGATTTAGGTCAAAAATAAATTTTTACCTATTTTTCTGGAATTTTTCTGAATTCTTTCATAATTTTATCTATTTTCAGGAATTTATTATATATTAAAAATTGTTTAATTTAATTAAATAATTAAATATATATAATTAAATATACACACACACACATATATATATATATATATATATATATATATATATATATATATATTGAGGTGGGTCCTGGTCAACCCGACCCGGTCCAACTGGATCCGGGTCGGTCTGACTCGGTCCTCCGTGGGTCAGGGTCGGTCCGACCCGACCCGCATGGGTTCGGGTCAACCCGACCCGATTCCCCTCTTCTTCCTCGCAGAACCTCTGGTTTTGCAAATTTTCTTCTTGTTTGAGGAGTTGGGGTTGTCTCCCAACCCCAACCCCAATGGGTTTTAATGGCAAGGAAGATACCATTGCCATCTCTCCCTTACCTCGCTCGGCCGTGGAGGCTGAACCTCCATGGCCACCATACCCACAACGGCCGCTGCAACAACAAACAACCACAACAACAACGAAAGGCAACTCACCTTGCTTTGAGTTCCTCGATCTCTCTCTCTCGGTCTCTCTCTCTCTCTCCTTTCTTTCTTCTTCTTCTTTGGTTGTTCGTCTTCCTCTCTGCGTTTTTTTTTTCCACTGACCTATGAAAGGAAAGTGAGGAACGGTTTGATTTTTTTTAATTTCAATTGACCAACTTTATATATATATATATATGTATTGGTAAATGTAGCAATTTATGGCCCACATCTTTTTTTTTACCTAATGACATTACCCCACGAGCTGTTACCTTGGGCCCACGTCGGCACGCGACTTGAGGTGCGTCCCCGCACGTCTCGGTATCTGCATACCCGTAAATGACATAGTAGTCTACACATATACATTACACTAGGCAATACAACACAACAAATATAACATTTACCTCGACCACTATGCCTCGGCAGTGACACGTATCTCGCCGCGGGTCCTACGTCACGGGTCGTTTTGTTCTGATTAACGAATAAAACGTGTATTAATTATTTGGACGTGACAATACTTCCTAACTAATAGGAAGTTCATCCTCGAACTTAAATTAAACGAATTTTAACATATACCTGACTCGAAAAGGTACGAAAATCTGTCTCGCATATAGTCTTCCCGTTCCTAGGTGAGTTATGACTCTCCTTGAAACTGCCACTTGACTAACACCTTCAGAATAGACTTGTTTCTTAACTGTTGTACCATTCGATCAAGAATCTGAACTGGTTGCTCTTCATTAGAGATATCCTCACTCAAATCAATCTGATTCAAATCTGTTGTCGGTCTCTCGCCTGCCTTTGACTTAGCAAGTCGAAGCATCGAAATATGAAACACCGGATGAGTTCTCGACATCTGTGGAGGTAACTCTAACTCATAAGCAACCTTTCCATCCTGTTTCTTGATCTTGAAAAGCCTGATGAATTTCGGTGCTAATTTGTCTTTCAAACCAAATCGATGATGACCCTTACGAGGAGAAACCTTTAGATACACTGAAGCTCCATCATCGTACACGAGATCGCTGCTATACATGTCTGCATACTTCTTTTTCCTCTCCTGGGCACCCTTAAGTTTCTGGCGAATCTGTCTTACCTTTTATGCGTGATCGACAACAATTTCAGGCCCCGACAAATCCCGGTCTTCTGGTTCAGCCCAACAAGATGGTGAACGACATGGTCTGCCATATAATGCCTCAAGTGGCGCTATTTCAATGCTCGCCTAATAACTGTTGTTGTATGCAAACTCACACGACGGTAAATACTCTTCCCACGAGCTGCCAGACTCAAGTACACAAACGTTGAGCATAACTTCGAGAGTTTGAATCAACCTCTCAGCCTGCTTATCAGTCTGATGGTGAACGACTGTGCCGAACTGTAAACGCGTACCATATTACTCCTTTATACTCTGCCATATCCTGGACGTAGACATAACATCTTTGTCTGACGTAGTAGTCAAAGGTACTCCATGCAACTTGATAATCTCTCACTCGAACAATACACTCAGCTGGTCAAATGTGTAATAAGCTGCAACTGGTATAAAATGGGCAGATTTCGTCAATCTGTCCACAATCACCCAGATGGAATCATGTCTATGAATAGTCCTCGGCAGTCCTTGAACGAAGTCCATGACTATGTCTTCCCACTTCCATCGTGGAATGGGAAGCGGCTGTAGTAATCCTTCAGGTCTACGATGCTCTGCCTTCACCTGCGGCCAGATCCGACAGTTCCTGATATACTATGATATGTACGCTTTCATCCCAGGCCACCAAAAATGTCTTTTCATATCATGATACATTTTGGTCATTCCTGGATGAACAATGAACCTGGAGCGATGTGAATCCTGAAGAATCTCATCTCTCAACTCTGCCATAGCCGATATCCACAATCTGCCTCGAAATCTGAGACACTGATATGTTGTCTCTGTCCAGTCAGTACACTCAGAACTCTGGGCTAACTCACCGAATCTCGAATATAGAATGTCAGTTTTGTGATCCTCTAACACTCTCTGAGTCGACACTACCTGAAGTCTCACCTGAGCACAAATTAGTACCTCTGTGTTATTAGCAATATCTGATTGACTCAACCTCACCGCCGCCTCGAGTAAACCATACTCGTGCGTCATATGACATCGAACAATCTTAGCATCTCTAGTCGTTATCCTACTCAGTGCATTTGTAACGACATTAGCTTTTTCTTGGATGATATTACACAGAAAAGTCATAGTTTTTCAAAAATTCTAATCATCTGCTCTGTCTCATATTCAGCTCACTCTGTGCGAAGAGATATTTCAAACTCTTATGGTCTGTATAGAGTGTGAACTTCTCTTCATATAGATAATATCTTCGTATCTTCAGAGCAAATACTACCACCGCTAACTAAGTCATGAGTTAGATAATTCTTTTTCATGTATCTTCAACTATCTTTATGCACAGGCCATTGTGTCTTTCTCTTACATCAATACACAATCTAAACCCATATGAGAAGCATCTGTGTGCACCATGAAGCCCTTTCCAGCCTCTGTCAATATCAAAATTGGTGCAGTAGTCAACAAGTTCTTCAGTTGAGCAAATGACTCATCGCATTCCTCTGACCACTGAAACTTCACGTCTTTCCAGGTCAATTTGGTCATTGGAGAAGCGATATTTGAACGATCCTTCACGAACCTTCGGTAATAGCCTGCTAACTCTAGAAAACTCTGAATCTCTTCAAGTCTCGGTTCATGACTCTCAGCAACGGTATATAACGATACCAAAGTCTCCATCTCCCCACTAGTTGCAAGCCGACCTCAAGTGCTCTCTGTTCTCGGTGTACTACCACTGTATATGAACACTAGACGCCCTGGAATCTCAAATATCACTGTTTTTGCAAAACAGTCTCTATGAGCATGATATGATGCTAGCCAATCCATCACTAGCAACTCATCGAATTCCGGAAATTCAAGCACTCTGAAATCTGCAGGTAATTCGACCACATCGATCTCTACTAGGCATCTCTCCACTTGAGAATTTGGGTACACTCTATCTCCGATTGCAGTACTTAAAATCAAATGGACTTCGACACTAATCGGTTTCAATCATAACATGCCGACCATGCGACCAGAAATGAAAGAAACTGTAGAACTCGAATCAAATAAGACATAAGCTTGATGACCACAAATGAAAACCATACCCTCAATGAGTTTTCGTGTAGCGTCTGCGTGAGGCTATGCAATCGTATGGACGACCTCTCGACACTGTGGTGGAATCACTGTCGCTGGCTGTAGACACTTTTGATTGATATGTCCAACCTGACTCTTGATTGATATGTCCAACCTGACCACATTGATAACAAGTGACTACTCTAGGCTGACCCCGTGTCCGATCTTGGGCCTGCGCAGATGCCTGTCTCTGCCCTGGTTTGGAACTGTTTCTTCCTCGTCCTCTACCTCTACCTTTACCTCCACCTCTACCACCGAGCTGCTGACATGGAGCTGATGGTGATGGTAAAGCTGGTAAAATAGATGTAGTAGGAGCTGGCAATGTAGGTCTAACTGGTAGTGGTACGAGAGGTCTACTCATAATAGTTTGCAAAGGTATAGGAGATGCAACATAAGGCACAATTGCCCCCTGAAGACCTCTATCCCATCTCCTCGGCCATTTGCCCTTCTGTCTCCTCCGCTCATACTCCGCCATATGATCAGGTGTCATCGCGGGTACTAAGGGTGTCCTGTCAGCCACTCGGCTCATATAATAAGTCTCATGAGCAAGTGCACACTCGAATATCTCTCCCAGTGTCCTGGCACCTGAACTGACTATATAAAACCCAATATCTGGCCTCAATCCATCACCAAAATGATATACATCATCAACATCCTCCTTCACAAAATCTCCGACAAACTGCCTCAGATAGCCGTATCTGTCTCGATATCTCATCACTGTCTTGTCGGCTCCCTGTCTCAAGTTCATGAACTCCTTCCTCAACCACTTCATTATCGCAGATGGGAAGTAATGTTGATATAACTTAGTCTTGAAGGCATCTCAAGACTCAAACTCTCTCTCGGCAACTATCGTCGCACGCCACCACACATTAGCATCTCGCTGTAAGGTGTACGACGAGATCTTCGCTCTGAGTCTATCATCAATCTGCAAGACTCTATGTAACTTCTCCTACGACAAGACCCACTTCTCAACCTTTTCGAAATCTATCTCACCGTCGAAGTATACCGATTTCAATCTAATGAAGTCTTTCACCAGTTGAACTATCGCTGTCGAACTAGCTGATGGGGGTATGGAAGATGGTGTCGATACAGTCTCTACTGCTGGAGCTGCTGGCATCGGTGTTGCAGGTACGACCGACACTACGGTCGGTATTGTAGTTGCATTAGGACCAGATGTATGTATTGGCTGTGCCGGTGGAGCAAATAAAAAGGTCATCAATGCGACAAAATCCGACAATTGCTGCCCCAGAGCAGCTACTCGATCTGAAAGCCTCTGGGAATCCTCCGCCGATGGTATTAAAGGCTGGCTACCACTCGCATAGCTATCGCATGAATCCGCCATCTCCGACTGCAAATGGAGAACGAACGCGAATCAGCTACTACGTGGATAACACATATATACACATTACAAACTTAACATGTATATAAATAGATCAAATCCCCAACTCACTGTCACTCACTTCCCAATAGTTTCTAGGCGAGGATCATCTTGTTTTTCATATCTAACTAAAGTTTTCTAACTTTTACAGTTTTTTTTTTAAATTTTTAGCTGTTTCAGGCTGAACAAGGTACGTCGTTCACTAAATATTGTAGTTATGGTATCGTATTGTAGAAACTCCATATTCTACAATCTTAGAGCCATGTTTTCTCAAAATTATGGTGCTGATACCAACTGTGTTGGTATCATATAGCCTAAAACCATATAAGTAAGCCAAGCTTTATAAACCTTGCCTCTGATACCACCTGTGATAGCCCCAACTACAAATAAGGGCACCGCCCAGTCTAATCCCTTAATTAAGCCCTAATCTCCCCTATATGACCTAACAAGGTACTAGTAAGCCTTAGTTAAATACCTGCCATTTATGATATCACCCATAATTAACTTAATTGTTCTAGTGACTAACCTATGGTTGTCTAAAAATCAGAGTTACTTAATTTTTTTCTTTTTCTAACAAATTATTCAACAAAAGTCTTATTAAGTTACTAGTGGAAATGAAATCCTAAGGCCTAACCTATTGTGGAAAAATCAGGAAACAGTGATCATATGCATATATAATCAAAATGGTGATATAAATATATATATATATATATATATGATGTGTCTAGTCCTATAATCCTATCACTCAATCCAAAAGGCAAAATAATACATAAAAATGTAATATAAAAGAATACAAAACATACAAAGGTGTGTCATAGCATTCCTCCACCGGCTCAAAGGTAGTCACCAATCTTCTCTTTGCTTGGTCTGCTACTCGGCTGATCTGCACCAACCGTCACAAACTAGACGGTGAGTATATGAAATTATTTAAGTAATACTGAGAGACGTCGATCCACATTCCCAAATAGGCAACAAGTATCAAATGGCATAATTGAAATATAAACTATGTTGAAAGAAACATCATGCAAAGAGATATTTGAGTTAACCAAATATGAAACTGACTCAAGGCTAAGTAGTAATGGATTAGGGTCGGTCGGCCGTGATCTATATCATAATGTCAAAAGCTCGTACTTACGATTACGCATTATCTATTCCAAGTGAATTAGTCGTCACTGGAATGTATACTTGCTAACATACCCAAGTTTTTAAACTCGTCATGTTCACCGAAGTTATTCTTGCGCCAACAAACCTCGAGGTCCAGTTACCCCATTCGAGGCACGTTACCCCGTGTGTCATGCAAGATAGTGGAGAAATCCCCTGACATCCCGAAAAGTCTAGTGACCCCCGTATGAAAGCTGAATTTCTATCATCAAATGACCCTAACCACAAGAACCACTTTCACTTTCAAGAATGACTCGGTAATGGAATCCAAGAAATGTAACGTCATACTAATGCACAAAGGATAAGAGTCAAAATAAAAAAACTAACCTAATAGCATGTTGTATCACTGAACAATGACAAACACAACACTCGACATGACAAAGTATAGGAATTGGAATCGACGATATACAAAATAGAGTATGCTATGAACATCATAAAATGAGCAACTGAACAAGTCATAGCATATGGGTTTCAAAGGCAGTTCAGTTCGAATAAATAAATAAATGAAATGAAATGTAAATAAATGTTTCAATCAGTTTACTTACATACACACAACAATTCCTAAGCTATCCGGCTTTCCGTCGAGTCGATGTACGCACCCAAACCCTGTAATAGCTCCTCTAGGATCCTAACAGTTGAAAATGTATTAATTTAGATTTCAGTTTAATGATTTAACATCCCTAAATTGGCCGACATCGGTCAAAATTGAGTTCGAGACCAATTTGTCGATTTTGCCTTTTTCGAGGTAAAACCTTGATATAACGCCTTGACCGACTCCCGAATTCTTCACTTTTTATAGAAATATTGAAGTTTTATTGATTTGGTTCACAGATATATTTTCCTCTATTTTTCTGGAATTTTTCTGAATTGTTTCATAATTTTATCTATTTTCAGGAATTTATTACATATTAAAAATTATTTAATTTAATTAAATAATTAAATATATAATTAAATATATATTATATATATTGAGGTGGGTCTGGGTCAACATGACACTGTCCAATCGGATTCGGGTCGACCCGACCCGGTTCAACTGGACCCGGGTCGGTTTGACTCGTTCCTCCACGGGTCGGTTTGACCCGTTCCTCCAAGGGTCAGGATCGGTCCGACTCGACCCACATGGGTTCGAGTCGACCCGACCCGATTCCCCTCTTCTTCCTAGCAGAACCGTTGGTTTTTCAATTTTTTTTTTCTTCTTTGAGGCGTAGGGGTTGGCTCCCAACCCCAACCCCAACCCCAACCCCAACCCCAACGGGTTTTGATGGCAAAGGAGATGTTAGGTTTAGAGACAGCGCAATGACACACTTTATTAGTCACTCTAATAAACTCGTTAATTACAATGCGAGTCGTTAACTCTAATTTATACACTCACATAAACCTACTCCTAATCCAACTAGGGCATCCTAAATAGACTCATACTTTAACTCGAAGTCCCAATCAAACTCAAACATTAATCTAATTTAGATTACAACTCTAACACCCCCCTAATCGAAATTACCTATCTGAATCAAAAAACAAAACATCAACCCCCCTTAATTCAGATTGCCTTCATCTTCCACTTGATCTTCTCTCGAATGCAGACCTCGACCTCCATCGACGACATCCTTTATCGTTCACCCGCCATCTATCTCGCACAGCTTCCTTAATGCTGAACAGTGCAGAATGCACTTGATTGCCTTTGTCATCAACGACATTATCATGGGTGATCTTACAATCCTGAAGTCGAGCTGGTTGTCTCACACTTCTTTGTGGTCTGCAACTTGTATGCTGGGGTCTAGCGTTAATACCAACTGAAGTGGAAGCTTCATCCTCACATCTAATTGTTGATGGTTGAACAATACTCTTTCCTTTTATGTCCCAAATCCACGCACTCTTCTCATCAAACTTGACATCTCTGCTAATAATGACTGCATTAGTAATTGGATTGTACAATTTGTACGTTCCAATCCTCCTTGGAATATAGCCAATAAATATGACATTCACGCCTTTGTCATCTAACTTCTTCCTGTTAGCATCAAGAACATGTACATATGCAGTGGATCCAAACACCTTAAGTGTTTGACACTTGGCTTGTAACCACTCCAAGCCTCTTCTTAGGTTATATGGGGCAAACTTTTTGTGGGAGACCTATTCAGTAAATAAGCTGAACATGCAACTGCTTCAGCCCAAAAAGAATCAAGTAGACCTTTGGCTTTCAACATACTATGAGCCATGTCTATAATCGTCTTATTCTTTCTTCTCTGCAACACCATTTTGCTGCATTGTCTGTGGTGGCATGATCTCACGTTTAATTCCATGACGATCACAAAACTCTGAAAATGCCAAGGACGTGTACTCACCACCACCATCTGTCCTCAAAGTCATGATGTAGCGTGCACTCTGTTTCTCCACAGTTGCCTTTAACTTCTGAAAGCAACTAAAGGCATCAGACTTATTTTTTAAAGTATACACCCAAATCATCATGCTGCAGTCATCAATAAAAGTCATAAAATACTTGCTTTCTCCTAGTGAAGCTGTCTGCATTGGACCATAAACATCTGAGTGAACCAACTATAGTAGAGATTTGGCACGCCTTGGAGTGTTGGAAGCAAAATTTTGTCTATGTTGCTCCCCCAAAATACACCCCTCACAAAATTGCAGTAGATGTTCAATCACAGGCAATCCTTTCACTAAATTTTTATGAGTCGACAACTTCAAACTCTTGAAGTTCAGATGACCATATCTTAGATGTCATAACCATGACTCATCAGAAATAATGGATTTAAAACACGGATAAGATCCAGTCTTAATCTCAATTTGAAATAACCTATTTTTCAAAGGAGACTTAAGAATGATCATACCTTTAAAGTCAAACACAATGAGATGACTATCTTTGAAATTCACTTTGTACCTCTTCTTTAGCAAGTGCCCCAAACTTAGCAAATTGCATGTCAATGTCGGTACATATAACGTATCTGAAATAAACTGATGATCGCCTTTCTCCAACTGGATCAAAATTTCTCCTTTTCCCTTAACTGGAAGTTTCCTATCATCAACAAACTTGACCTCTGCCAATATTGACTCATCCAACTCATCAAAAAATTATTTATTGCATACATGTGGTTAGAGCATGCACTATCGATATACCACATGTTACTCCGAGCATTCTCTTGGGCTGATGAAACCATCATTAATGTATGATGACAATCCTCATCTTGATCCGTCTGCTCCTCAAACTCTAACTCTAATGATTGCTTTACCCTGCATTGTCTAGCTATATGCCCAAATTTACGACAGTTGTAACACTGAATCCGATTTCTCTATTGATCGCGACCTTCGTCTAGTCTACGACCTTTATTTCTATCCCACCACTGCTGATTATTGTTCTGACTTCTGCCATTGTTGTTGACTTTATCACGGCCTTTAAATCCATAATTCTTATTTAGCTTTGGGACAACTGTAGTCTTCAATGCCCGCTCGGTAGGCTTGATTTTTTTACTTTTTTCATTGATTCGTCATTCTTGTGCTCGTAATGAACCAATGATTTCTTCAACTGATTTGGTCTCATAATCAGTCCTGGACTCCATAATAGCAACTACTAAATGGTCGAACTTCGTGGTCAAGGTCCGCAAAATCTTCTCGTTCACATCGAGATCGGCGACATCTTCGCCATTCATATTTAACTAATTGACGATTGTCTGAACATGATTGGTGTACTTCTCTATATCTTTGGAGTCATCCATCTCGATCAACACGAATTGTCGCCTCGAAGTTCGCAACCGAACTTTTTTGGCTTTTTGTACACCATTATAAAACATCTCTAAAGTTTCCCACGTTTCTTTTGATGTCTTCGCCAGTTGCACTTTCTCAGACGCCACAGCATCAAGCGTTTGCAAAATAAAATAAAGTGTCTTCTGATCTTTCTTGCGAAGCTCCTTTTGTGTCGAGGTAGCGGTGGCCCCTAGGTCTTCAAACCCATCTTCAACGACTACGAGCAAGTCTTGAAAATCGAACAAAACTCTCATTTGAGTGCTCCATCTATCAAACTTCTTCCCATCAAATATTGGAAGAGTCGGTTGAACTTGAACATTCCCCGATGTCGCCATAATTCACACCAAATAAGAAAATCAAAAATCTCAATTTTGATTTTAACTCTCTGCCACACACACTTTGAACAAATTGTTCAAATCTTTGTCTATTTCTCTAAAACAAGAAACATGCACGCTTCGATCTCTCTATAGATGCGAAACCCAAATTCTTTGTTCGATCTTGAACAAAGTCTCGCACCGTAGATCTAAAATCTTAGTCTCACTCTCACAGATCTCAGGATCTCACTATTGCTCTGATACCATGTTAGGTTTAGAGACACCGCAATGACATACTTTTTTAATCACTCTAATAAACTCGTTAATTACAATGCAGGGGGGTTAACTCTAATTTATAGACTCACATAAACATACTCCTAATCCAACTAGGAGATCCTAAATAGAATCATATTCTAACATGAAGTCCTAATCAAACTCAAACACTAATCTAATTTAGATTACAACTCTAACAGGAGATACCCTTGCCATCTCTCCCATACCTCACTCGGCCATGAATGCCGAACCTCCATGGCCTCCATACCCACAACAGCCGCTGCAACAGCAAACAACCACAACAACAATGAAAGGCAGGAAATGGAGCAGGGAACCGAGTGGTTGGAAAAAGGTAAGGACTACGAATTTTGAATGAAAAATGGATTTTAGTGCAGTTTAGTCACATTCATGTTCTCGGGTAATCATTCTATAATCTAAGTTCTAGTTTTTCAGCATTTCGTGTACCTTTTACACCACTTCCTTGGTACCCTTCCCCAGCCTTGTTACAGCTTATTGAAGTCCTATTGGTTTCCATTGGTGCTAAGTCTACTGTAGTGGAGAATGTGGTTGCATTTCTTGTGTATGGTATTTTTGATGCGTTGACGCACTATGTACATGGAAATTGTGAACTTGCGTGCTTGAATGTATATACCAAGAAAACCCGCAAGTAGTTGATAGCGTTTGTCTTGACCATGTCTCTGTCTTGAAAATGTGATTTTAATTGTGTTTGGGTTGAAGTTCTTAACATATAATAACTCTGAAAGTTCTTGAGTGATTTGCTATCTTGGAGACAATGTAAACCAAAGGAACTCCATGAATTTTAAATCGGGTATAGAGTAGTTTAGTCAGTGCATAGTCATATTAGAGGTCTAGTTTATTTGTATGTATCATTTACACCTTTGCTCGAGATGTGTAAAGTCCTAAGTTTGGGGGTATTTGATAGATCATTATTTATGCATATTATATATAGTTTATTCATGTATTTTTATTGTTTAATCTTTGACATATGGGCTTAATTATCTTTATTGTTCATTTTTTAGGATTTTTGGAGTGTGCGGTTGAGTTCGTGGCAAAAACTGCGCGAAATGGACTACTCATACACAATGATCTGACACCGAGAGATACACCTCGACATACGCGCACTTTAGGGCGGTTTCCCACTCTCGTGACACGTGTCACTCCATCATTGGTTGGTTCCTACTGCAGTCCACGTGTTCTGCCCCTATTGGTCAATACACACCAGCAAAAGCTGTCTCACCTGACAGCTCCACGCCACGTGTCACATGCCATTCGCCCGCCCCTCTTCCTCGCGTTAGCAGCTGACGCGTGTCTTTGCAAAGCTGCACAATGGAAGCTGTCCCACCAATGCGCACGCGACACGTGGCGGTCTTCTACTACAACACCATCATCACAACATCCCATCCATAAGCGCTACGTCATCCATGCCAGCAAGCCCAACCAATCACACCCTGACACGTGGCAGAGACTTGGAAACAAATTCCTAACAACCATCTGATTGTCCTCACTGCACGTGTCACAAACCAAACTCGAAAATAGGCATTGGGCACCCAATTTTGGCAATTTTAATTAGGGGTTTTCGTGGGGGATCATAACACATTGTTTTTACTTCTTCTTGGCGGCTTGGAGTTTTTTCTTCTCCTTTTCTCTTCTACAAACCGTCGTTTTACACTTTGTTTTTGGATTTTTTATGGAGTTATTGACGACAATAGCCGGCTAAACTCATCAATCTAAACTAGAGGTGGATCAAATCACCCATTTTGACATAAAAACATATGTGAGATCTATTTATTTGTTTATTTAATTTATTTTTCAAATATTTTATTCCCTTTGATATTGGTTGAATTATTGAGATTAAACACTTGTTTAAATCTTGATTTACATGCCAGTAGGTTATACGCACCCGTACTTGTACAATAAGACTACATTAGTGGCATCCGACCATACCAATTGATTAGACCCTTTTGGGACCGATTGAATACCATAGGGATTTAGGCTAAATTGGACACACTAGTGATCCAGTTGTCTAGGTGTAGTGCCTTCACAAAGCCATTGCGACTAGCACATTAAACCCTGTTCGCTTGAATATATGGTTATGTGTTTGACTAGGGAAGTGATCATTGTCGTACCTTGACCATCGAGATAGGGAAGTGCGAGACCCGCGTAAGTTACTGGGTCTATAGCTACATTAATTTACTATGGATTGCATGGTTTGATTAGATTGAGGACCATATGTAAAATTATGCCAAATTGAGGAGATTTGTGATATTAATGGTTTGGATTGTTCCCCTTGATTGATATATTTACTTGCTATTTTTAGTCTAGTTTTAGTTAATTTAGATATTATTCATGTGGACACCCCGAGTTATTTTTAGCTTCGTAGCATAGGTAAGAAACTTGGTCTTTGTGGTTCGACTCCGTGTTTTCCACTACTGCAGTTCTTGTGGTCATAGGTAATCTCATCGGGATTATATATATTTTGACGCATTCGACACGCGTCACATATCAACAAGATACTTATAATGTACTCATCCACAATTAAAGGTATGAACATGCAAATGAACTACTTATTCATTGTATATTACTATATATAACCTAATTTATACTACTTAAACATTCATGCATTAAGAAAAATGAAAAATTTATATACTACCATGTTTTCCTCCTTTACTGCTTTAAATTAAAATTTAAATGATTATACTCGCAGTCTTTATCCTTATTTCTCAGCCTATCTTACCATTTCCCATGGTGTAGTGTTGATGCCCCAAAATATTTGAACCAAACCTTGTCCTCAACATTTAAAAGTAAGTCTGAAACATAAAAACACTAAAACACATAAACAAATCTAATAACACAAGTTGTAATAAACAAAACTAAATATAGAATTGAAAGAACTAAATCCTAAAGTTAAAAATAAATGGTATCAATGTCACTCTCAACTCCTTAAATCTTAAAAATCCCTAGTACACTGACTTCAGGACTGTCCGTTATCATCATTATTTGGGATGGTGTCATCTACATTAAATTTGGATCAAACACATAACCTGATGCTATTGGAAAGCCTAATGACCTATCGGTAGGTCTATATATCAAATTCTTGATAACCAAATCGTGATTTCAGTCTAAGCATAAAAGTTTCATCCATGGTTGGTTGGGCCTCTATATCGAATTCTTCATCATTTCTCAATTTCACTTTGGCCTTTAAGCACATACGAGTAATCAAGATAGGAAACAATAATTTGTTGTCTCTTTCTTACATGATTGACTCCCTTAGGCTGTTCTAAACGACCTCTATGATGTTGATTTCCCCGTTCTTTGTAATCTCATAAAGACAAGCCGCTTTTAACTAGTTGATATCACCTTGCTAAGAAGTGGGGTATAGCGGTGCAACAAGAAAATTTAGCCACGTTTTATAAAATTTTCTAACTCTCCCCTTCTTTGTGTGCTTGTTGTCCTGGGATAACCAATGCATTCTCTAGAGCTCTAAAAGGGCATAGGTTATAAGGTCTCTCATATAACTTCTTCGGGAAAGTTCGTTCGGATCTATACAAGCTTAATTTCTCCAATCCATAGAAAGTATTGATCTCATGTATATTAAAGGGATCAATAATCCCTCTCACTTCATTGGCTCATCCTTAGCCGTGAACTTCGCATTAGTATAAAACTTAAAAACAATCCCACTCGCTCCTTTAACATCATTCTTTCTATAATCTTAAGTGAGTTGCTCCCAATTTTGTCGCCTAATGAAATTATTCACAAACGAACTCCTTACATAAGATTTTCTCATATCAGTCCTTGGCCTCTCTACTAATGAGAAATTTGGATTTAAAAGGTCTAGCCCCTTCTTCATTCGAGTTTCTTGAGTAGATGCCTCAAAATCATTTGCTCAAATTTGGCTAACTTGTTTCTTTGTTCTTGTCATTTCTTCAAATTTCAAACAACTACATAAGAACAATGTAATGTAATTAGGCCTTCAAATCACCTAAAAATCAAAATTCATATCACATGGATCATGCATACGCTAAATAATTGCAAAAACATCAGCTAAGTCTCCATGGTAATATTAATGCTCAACATTCACACAATCTTGCAAAACCTATTCTACAACCTCAAATCCATTATTTCATACAATGTCATCAAAAATTTTCAAAACTCAAAGCATAACTAGATGAAATTGTAAATATACCTTAATGGCAGATTTACTTCTAGTATAGAACACTCCTCTAAGTCTTTTTTAATCTAAGATCTCTCACTTTTCTCACCAACTAGAACCCTGACTCTCTTTGAACTCAAACTTAAAAAATCGAAGCCATAGCTCTCCAAATTGTGCAAAACATAATGCGCTTGCCTCTTTACTCTCAAACGCTAGGAACTCTCTAATCTCACTTAAAAATGATCAAACTTTGGCTCTAAAGGGATATATGCTTAGTTATTGTGGTGAGGTTTTAGTGCAAATGTGAAGAATGAATGAGAATGGGGGTTTACATCCTTTAAGATGACCTCGACGCCGCCACTGTGTTAACGACGCAAGGGGTGTTGTTATTTTCTGCCCTGCTATCAGCTTGGCGCTATAGCCTGTCTCCCACTATACCGTAGGTGATACCCTCAGTGATCACCCATCTGCTAATGTACTTTGCGTATATTTTTCTTTAATTCTTCTTTAACGCTTATTCGACTTTGCATATCACTCACACAAGGTGTCATGACCGCATGAAATTCATGAAAATAAAGAAATTAATCAATTTGACCTTCGATTCGCCCATGCACCTTACTTTCATCGCTTTGAAATCATTGGCTTTTTTTTTCTTTAAATGAGTCAATGAGACATTATCATTTCGATGAATCATCACCTGACAAATGGTCTTTCCTACACATTCGACATAAATTCTGAAAGTTAGAACTCAAACTTGTTAATTGTAATTATTAAACTAAATAACTAGCTACTAGCTGAAATTTAAAAGCTTGAAATTTAAAAACCCTTAGACTACCTCACAGTAGCGCTTAATTTAACGTTATTAACCAGATGTCTTTTGGCTCATTTGGTCCAAGTCTAAATCGAGAACCTCAATCTTCAAATCAGAAATATGATGTCATTCCCATTCGGTTGTTCTTCTTCACCATCGACAAAAACAACCTTCTTAGCATCATCACCTTCATTGATACTCATCGCGATATTCCTCTCTCTTGTATAGAAATATTCTTTAATGGTGTTCAAGAATGGCCGTCTAAGTATCATAGACACATCATCATCAATATTATGGTTTCTGACCTCGAAATCCGTAATGAATGTGAATCTACTCACTTTCACATGCACATTCAAAACTCTTCTTAAAGTAGGTATCAAGTTACCATTAGCCATTTGCAAATTCGTCGTATTGGGAAAATTAATCTTCAAGCCGGTGTGCAACATGTCCACTAGTGGCATGAAATTGATTGAGGCTCCTGCATCACATAAGGTGCTCATCGATGTTTTTTGGTATGGTTATCTCTTCAAGATATCTCATTTTGATAGGTTGGAGTCTCGAGATGATCTTGAGCTTCGGTTCCGGTTTCTTCAAAACCAACTTGATGTCCTTCCTTTGTGGGTTTTCTTCGAAAGGTCCCTCGTATTTTTGCTTGGCCTTCCATTGCTGCTTCCCTTTTATTTTCTTCAAGGTATTGATTTTTTGTTTCTTGAAACCATCAAGCTTATCTTGCCTCATCTACTTGTCGTGCTCATGCATCTCTTCATGCTTCATCATAGCTAAAGTATTGACTTTTTTTGGTTTGTGCATCACTTGGTCTTTTCTTGGCTCATTTGTTGCCGTAGTGCTAATCATGTGAATAGTATTCATGTTCTTCTTAGGATTCGTTATGGTGTTGTTAGGAAGCTGCCCTTCTTTATTTGAGTTCGATCTTTTAGCGAGTTGACCAATTTGTATTTCTAAATTCTTGATGGATTGTGATTGCTCATTATCCATCCTCTTTATGGCTTGCTTTATTCCTTCTATCTCTTTCTCGTGCTTCTCATGACATTCCTTATTGTTCATATCAATGGCTGGCAAATACTTCTCAATTGACTTCATCGAAATCATCTTTTCGCTTTGCCTCAACTTCCCCTGTTAGACTTGTTGATCGAAGCCTTGAGATAACTTTAGTGCATTATCAAGATTTTTGTAAGAAAAGTTCGGATTGTTGTTTTGTATCCTTGATAAAACCGTTAAAGTGCCATTCCTCTCGGCCTGAAGTTGTTCCCATAACCTTGGTTGTTCATGAAGTAGATGTCCTTACATTTCATTCCTTGCTGTATGTCCATTTGGTTAACCACCATACCTTGGTGATTAATGGGTTACCGTGCTACTTATGGACCTTGTGTAAACACACCCAAGAGGGGGTTGAATTAGATGAACTAAAAGGTTATCACCTTTTAAAACTTTTTAAACAACTAATGAAGCCAAACACTCATACAAGCATTAAGTAATAAGTTAATGCAAAGGTGAAGGAAATAGAGGAGAAGGAAATACACAAGATTTATATTGGCTCGATTCAACTAATCAACATCCACTACCTAACTTCCCCGGTAAGGATTTTCAAACCACCACTTATATTACCAATAAGTGACGCAACCTAAGCTTACAATCCTAGAGTGCCTAATTGCAAATAAAGTCTTCCCACCTAGCATCAACTAGGATTTTCTCTTAGCCTCAACTAGGTCTTCCTTTGACTTAGATTGCACTAAGTCTTTAAATCAATATCTTCTAACAAAGATTGATGATTAGAAAGAAAATTTACCTTGCAAAGTAAAAACGGTAATAAGTCTAATCCTTACAAGCCTCATAGAGCTAAACTGCTATGATGAATGCAAGTATGGACATAACTAAGATATCAATAAGTTCGATGAGTATACAAAAATTTTAGTCAAGAAATTAGCAAATCAAATTCGATTAAAAACATGCACAGTCTTAAATCAAGTGAACAAGTGGACTAAGTATTTTGACACTTACACTTCAATACACTCCAATTAAAAAGTATAGATTAAGCACAAATAGAGTAGTAAATCAAGAGATTTTACAACCCCCAAGTATGAGATTCAAAAATCTGATTTGGAGTGTGGATTATAAGGCTTAGAACACTTATATAGTATCAACTTTAAGATTTAATCAATGGCTATCAAAGATTCCAAGTCGTTGTAAACACGAAGTCCACAAATTTAAGTGTAAAAGTTAGACGTATGAGTGTAGTAGACCAAAAGTTGTTCAATGTGTGTTCTTGGTGGTTTACCAAAAAAGGAGTTGGTGACCATTATATTGATCTAATGGTCCAAAATGATTCCCAAATTCACATTAAAGGTGAAGATTCAACTTTTCAGAAAGTTTTCAAAACGTTGCATAGTACGTTAGGTATACTAGATAGCACGCTATCTGCAGGTAGCGTGCTATACTGATTGCCTAGCATGCTAAGGATAGGGGCTTCAAAATAGTTTCATTTTTGGTTTTACAAATCAATTCCCCAATGGTCCTACGACTCTACTAAACCTCTAAAAACACTTCACATATGTGTAGTAAGGTATATAAAACATATTTGGACTTTTTGAATGATATCACAAACCCTGAAAATCAAGAATCCTGATTTCATGAAACATGTAGGAACTTTTCTATAAATATTTTAGATGAAAATCCAAAAGCTATCCAAATGAACATCAGTGCTTTCAAAAATAATTTCAACGTCTTTACACCTCAAATACATGCTTTATAACACGTTTGTATGACTTTAAATCAATTTGAAATTCATGGAATTGTAAATCACAAAACTTATGACTTTAATGGCCTGTTCGCTTCATCGTCTTAGGTCGGATTAGCCACACTGGACTTGTTAATCCAGTTTTCGCTTGGAGGATTAACTAGGCCACAAGATTAGTTAATAGGCATGGGAGTGGATTACACAATACCACCATTTTTGGTGGGATTAGTTAATCCATAGTGGGTGGTTAGTGGAGATTACCACTTTACCCCTCACATTAACACAACAGCTTCACCAAGTTGGTCACTCATGGCGGACTCTTCACCCGATCGCGCTTGAACAATTCACTCTCCGAGTCTCCTCAGTTCTTCAACAGAGATCAATCAATGAAATCCTCTTTCGATTTCGCTCTCTCACTCCTCCTCTTCTCCTTCTCCCTCTCTCTCCTTCTCCACCGATCCCAACCCGCGCCCCAAGCTTTCAGGAGAGATCTTGGGCACCCGTAGTGACATTACGGTGCCTTTCGAGATGTCTGAGACAGCGTCCGCTCTGATCTTTGCCAAATGCTCCATACCCTCGCAGAGATCTCTTTCATTCAATTCCCTATATTCATCTTTCGATTTCGCTTATTTAGGTTTTGGGATTCACAGATTAATTGAGGTTGTGTTAGGTGCACTAATTTGGTGTAGTTGGACATGGCAGCAAACTCAAAGTAACAAAACTGTTTGCAGCAAACTCAAAGTAACACCATTTTTGGTGTTATTTATGTAAGGGTATTTTGGTAAATGTACATGTACAACCTCATTTAATCCCAACCTTAAAACTCCCAACCAAACAAGATACACAAATGGGACTAAACTATCTAAACCCATGTGTTAGTCCCATCACTAATTAATCCCATGTGTTAGGATTCACTAAAATGTGAAGCGAATAGGCCATAAGTACTTTGAAAACCATGATTCATATAATGCATTATTCTAATGCATTTGACTTGTAGAAATGGAACTTATATACCTCACATAAGTTGTACAATTGATAGTTTTGCGTTTCTAGTTCTTGTATTCTTGTATGATCTAAGTCTTGAGCTTGTCCAGCTCCATTTTGCCAATTTGACTCGAACTTGTAAAGACTCAACTTTTAGCTTAACTTTACTTTTGAACTTGTGGTAATATGAAACACTAAGTAAACTTGTTAGAAACCTTTCACTTTGTTTGTTGCCATTAAAATCCCGGGTGAACTGTAAGTGTCAAAACATTTAGTCCAATAATCTCCCCCCTTTTAATGATAACAAACAACGTGAACTTGACAAAAAAATATAGATACTGCATGCATATCAAGTTTAAGAATTGCAAGTTCAAATGCTTTATAAAGTTGCAAGTTCATGTGCAATAATTTTTTTGCTTTTGATAGCATCAAAAAGTGGGGATGGAAAGTCTCCCTTTTCAATATGCACATAGACATGAACTTCATAAATACAATGCATACATAGGTGTTCCTCTTTGATAAAAACTATGCAAGTAAGGATAAATTCATTCATTCATATGCACCAAAGAAAGATTAATAAATCATATCAAATTCCATTCATTCATTTGGAATTACTTAGAGATTCTCAAAATTCATGTCATTCAATAGGTACACGAAGTATAAATAATGACATGATGTGGCACATGCGGAAGTGAAATGGAGAGTTTACATATAAGCTCTTAAAACAAACTCTCACTAACATGATTAGCCTATTACTCTCTTACACATAAAAGCTGTATGCTCCTATTAACTCTGAGGGGAAGAGGTTTGACAAGTTGAGCGAGATGATCCATCTTCCTTCGGCTTCCTAGGTGGAAGCATATGCCTCTCAATACGATGAAGACGATCACCCTAACGATTAAGACACATATCACTCACAGTAAATATTCGGGTCATATACTTGTGCATATATCCGAGTTAAGTAGAGAGTTTTATAGCATGTGGGGGCATATCATTCAGATGGGCTAACGCATAATATGGTTGAGGCAGTAATTATGCAGGTCTGGTTAAGTTGTTTTTGACGGAGCCTCAAACAATGGTTGTGGAGCTGGAATCTCCTGATGATCCTCCTCATCATCCTGGGCAGTGTGTTGACCATCATTTCCCTCATTCTGTTACGAAAATAACATGATGTAGTCAAGATATTCATGCTTATCGAATTGCACATCTAGATCCAAGTGATATGGAGACTCATGTCATCCGTACTCTACGCCTTCTGGAATATCGGCAAGCAATATCCATCTCCTTTTTGTTCAAACGTAGCGATACTTCATTGCATGCAGAGTAGCTAAACCAATAATTCCCTTTGTGATAATGGAGCACCCCCATGGTTAGACCTCATGGTTAGATTTATGCTCGCCTATTTGAAGAAATGAGTCAAAAAGTGAGCATACGATAGGTGTCGATCGACACTAGAAGACGAAGTCATGTGAGAGATGATAATGTGTGGCAGACTAATCTGGATTTCTCTTATGAGTGCCTCGAGGGTGTACATGGCAAGCATAATAGCATAGTTCTTACTTCCACTTCTAGAAAGAATCACCTTGTGCAACACTCAACGAAGTAAATGTGACATAATCTTGAAGTCTGTGTCAGTAGGACTACTAGGATAGACAATAAGTGTCGCTTCACCTCTATGGAAGGAATTCAAAAGCTCAAACTTATCAAATGACCATAACAGTAATTTTTCATGAAGTGTGATGGTAGGCTCATGATGTAACTACCCAAATTAGTTAAACTAGGATTAACATTAATCTTAGAGATCAACAGTAGTAATTCGGGTGTAACGTGGAAACTCGATAGACTTGGACATGGGAACCGAGGAAATATGTTATTTATGGATCGTAGTTGGGTATATGTGATGTTTAAAAAATTATTAGTATTATATTGCACCGCATGTGTGTATGTTATAATCGAATGAGTTTATGTGATGGGTGTTCACCTCGAAAAGCGTGTCAACGTGGGTGTCAGATAGGCAAACTACGGGTACACTGGGAAACTAGATTAATCCATGTCAGGATGACTAGTTAATCAATTAAAATGGGTAATGAGACCATAGACCAATTAAAATTCAATTGAAACAATAGGCTATGACGTACCTCGAATTGCATTCTGAGACGCGGGCCAGCGAGTACTGGGTAGTTGAGGTTTAGCGAGATCACAAAATTTGTCAATTTGGTGAATAAAAACACTTACAATATATATTATAATGGGCCTAATCTAATGTAATTGAATCAAATAAATCAATGCCTATAGGTTATTTAAATTAGAAACCATGAGATTATCCTAGAGATACGTATTGACACATCTAGGAACCATGTGTGTAGAAAATTAGTGTCACTTTGATTGATTAGTGGGAGTTAGTAGAATACATATCTAGGTGTGGATCATTAGATGAGCTATGAATCAATATTACCTTAATATATATAAGATCAATACATGCAAGGAAAAGAATTTTCATATTCAACTTATGAATCAAGAGAGCTTGCTAGAGAAGAAGGAGATTGATGGTGAGAAGGAATTCATGGAAGATTGTGGAAATTTCTCAAGCTAGGTTGTACATCAACTTGGTACACATCTATTTATATCAGATTGAAACCAGAAAATTTATGTTAGATTAAAATCGTTTTTCGTTTTTGGCTAATTCTAGAAAGTAGATGATTAAATATTTGCAATTGGTTTATATGTTTGGATTTCGCATTTGAAGCTGATAATCCAGCTATATTGAAGTTCTTAATTTGGACTTGAAATCATAAATATATGAATTTTTGAATTTGCAAGACCAAAACTAGAATTCTGCATGTTATATTAGGAATTAGCCTATGTAATTTGGTCATAACCAGCTCATTTTAGATTCAAATTGACCCAAACTAGTGGCATTTGAAAGCTTACTAAAAGGGTAACAACTTTTCTTAGCCAGAGATGTTATAATTCAATTGTTTTTATGTCCGAAAGTGCTCTCTAAATAGGTATTGGAATTCAGAAGAAACGTTTTGAAACTAAGTTTGTTAAATACATAAATCCTTAACTACTAATCCAAATGAGCTGATATTTTAGTATGTTATATTTGGGTATATTTTTGTCCTTGTGACCAAAAATTACCTTTTGTTGGAAATATAGATTGGGAGGAATAGATTTTTTAAGTTCGCCGATCGGATTAGGTTCTAATTAGAGCTATGTTTTGTAGAATCATGATATCTTTTTCGTTTTAAATCAAAATTTTGCAAACTAAACCTTTTTGAAAAGCTAAGATAGGGCAGATGATCTTTGTAGGTAGAAAATCTTGAGATTTGAACCAATTCATGTCTAAAAATGCATTGTAACATAAGATTAAATTTGAGAGTTAATTTTGTCTTTAGGGCTAATTTTGGAAGATCAATTCGAAACATATTCAACTAATTTGAATACACGATAAACACACTTAACTGACTTCAAAGCCTTAAGGGATCGTAGCTTGGGTATTAGGGAGCTAGTCAGGTCAGATACGCGAGTTCAGGGAAGTCGGTGCGCGAATTGAGGTGCGTAAACCCATTGAAATGCCTAATTGAACTCATGATTTGGTTTATCAATTTCGCATTTCTTGTATGACTACTGGTGAGCACACATGAGGTTTCACTCCTATTTTAGTGTACATATATATTGGTTGTGGCTAAATCGCATGCACGGGCTACTTGTGATATTGCTCAAGTCGATGGCAATAAAATATATCTACGACTATCGAGAGGGATTTGGGTGGTCCTGAAGTCTAACAACGTTGGGACGGGACCATGCCCTTTACTGAAGTTAGGTTTTAGCCATTGTAAGCCTGTAAGTATATATGTTGTTCCTAATCGATTTATAGATTATTGGCTGGTGTAGGTTAGGTTTTTATCTTGATTATACGAATGTTTAGTGATTAATGCTTTATTTTCAGAACTGGTTTAATTGGTATATGTTTTTTTATTTATTTCACACTACTACTTTTGCTTGTCATATACTGCTTACATTCATGGAAATATGACGTACTATTGCTAGGTGTTATATTTGCATGTATCGTAGTTTATCAGTTTTATTTCATGAATATTATGTAGACTTCTCTTGGGATTTTACTCAATAGATTCATCACTGTATTTGTTGGGTGACGGAGTGTAAATCCTTCGATGAGCAAGGGTAAGGGCAATGAGGTACTGGGCGACTACCTTTGAGATTGTGGAGTCAACTCACGTGTGATATCGATATGTATTTATTTTACTTTTATTGGGTTTAGGGACCATAAAACACCGATTGCATGTATATGGAACTTTTGTTATACTTAACTTGCGTTGATATATACATGGTATATTTTGATGGGTTTTGCACTACTTAGGATTGTTGAATACTGTATAACTTACTTAAATTGAGACTTCCGCTTTAAAATTTCATTATAACTTGATAAATTGATTAACGGGCTAATGAAATCATTAATAATTATATGGAAATTAATTAGCTAAGTTAGGATTAAAGGGAAAAGTATAAGTAGCTAGGTAGGTTGCGGAACGTCAAGGATAACCATGCCATGACGAGGCAAGGCTTGGTGACGTGGGATGCAAAGTGGCGGGTAGCAAGGCGGCCTGAAATTTGGGGTCGGCACACATGAAGTGGTAATCCAAATATGTCATGAAACTTATAAGGAGTAATCACAACTTCTCGTCCTCCAACATGTGATTTGATCATAAACTCTTTTTTCATCTTCATGTTAGAGTATAACACTCGTATGAGTGGTGGATAGTACTTGGCCATATAGCTATAAAATTGCATCAAATCTATATTTCCTAAAACTTTGCAGTTCGATAGGTGTGCTTTGCCAAAAAATTCCAAATCAACAACTCCCGATTTAATGATATTGGCATTCACCAATTTTGAATTGATTGAATTGAGGATGGATGATGTAGATTCCTCGTCATGAATTTCTTTACTATGTCCTTCGCAGTGCGGATGATCAGTAGAGACCATGGGAGTAGTGTCGTCATTGCGATGGCTAGTCGAATGAGTAGTGCGATGGACTCGATGGAGCCACGGTCTGGATTCATGAATATGAATCCAAATCACTCCCTAATGATTCTGGGATAGTTTTGCGTATGGTAGGATGCCTAGGAGTTGATTCGATAGCCAAATGGGTTGACCTTATCCTTGGAGGAATTTTATTAAACACTTAGTATGCAAGAATAAAGGGTGATTTATGCAAAGAGTAGTGGATCAAAAAGTGTATCGATGAAGGAGTAGTGTATTTTTCACCTTAATAGTCTAAAATCACACTAAAAGAGCATGGAGAGCCAATTTTTGAAAAATATGGTAAAGGTATGTCTAATAAAATAAGCCGTTGGAGAAGAGAAAGAGAGCTTTCGGGTATTTTAAAAAGCACACATTTGCACTGGATAGCGCCCTATCTATTTTGGCTTTGACCTAGAACTTAGGTGCTAGGTACCAGTCTATCTAGAATAGCTAGTGCACTATCCAGAGTCTAGAGTGATTTTTGAATATCAATTTTGACTCTGGAATGCTACTCTCAACGCGACATACATATTGTAAGCTCCTCAAGATACGTGCCAAACATGATAGACAGTCCTAAGAGTTACTCTATAGATTAGATTTACTAATTATGCACAATTCTCACATAATTTTTGTAAATTGATCCCTAGGCAAAGGTTTGGTGAAAATACATGCAAGTTGTTCTTCGGTAGACACATGAATCAATTTGACGTCCCTTTTTTGCATATGATCACGAAGAAAATGATGTCTAATATCAATGCGCTTTGTGCACGAATGTAACATCGATTATTCGAATATTGATTGTACTTGTATAATCACAAAAAACCTCAGCATAACCAATATGGACTTGAAAATCCTTGAGTTGTTTCTTCATATATAGCACTCGAGCATAACAACTCTCGGTTGCCACATACTCGGCTTTGGCGGTGGACAATGCGAAAAAATTTTACTTTTTGCTAAACCATGAGATCAAGGAGTTTCTAATAAGTTGGTTTTTATGGGTTTTTAGTAGTTTATTTTAATATGTCTAATGTTAAAGGTCTCTAAAATATATATTTAATTATATTTATTGGTTATTTTAAGGTAAAACAAAGTGTGTAGTTGAATCTGAGGTGAAACAAACACTCAAAATGGAGTATTTACATGCATTGATTAAATGCCAAACGATTTGCCTCGAGTTACATGCGACAGGGTGGGTAAAATAAGAGACATCATACCAAATAAAGCAAGGAAGTGAAACAGTCAAGTCACTTGGAACAACTACTGTTAGATGTTCTCAAGATACGCATAGTTGGATCTCCCATATATTCGCACAATGTGTGTGATTTCACCAATCCAACACGTCACCAGTAGATTTTTGCCAATGAGACGGTGCCACATCACCATTACCACATCATATAACATCCCAATAATTCTTCTTTCATCCAAGCAACCCGCGACATGTGGCAGTAGCACCAACTCTTAAGCACGTCATAACAACCTCTTCATCCAATCTAGTTCTGCATGTTAGTGCCTCAAGAAAAAACTCACCACTTAGCATATGGCAAGTGTCTTTACTCCAAATTTCAAGCCCAAAACAGCCATAAATGCTCCTCGGTGCACGTATCAATAAAGATACCACCAATTTGGTTTTCTCTCACTTCTAGGGACTAATTTTGGATAGTTTATTATATTAGGAACTCGAGGGTATTATTTCGGACCAAATTTTATGTTTTAACATCAACTTTTATATTTTTCGGAGGCCAGAGGCTCTCGATATCATGTTTGGCTAATTAAATCTTCGCCTAGGTCGGAGGGGAAACAAGTGAGATTCTTGATTCATGACATAAAATTGTGAAATCTATGATTTTAACTTAATTTAATTTATTTTCTACTATTTCATTTTGTTGATTTTAATGAATATGGTTTAGATATAGGGTATGTATATGGCCAGTGCATGCTTTTAGGTGGACAATCTATAGTTATTTGGACCGATTGTATCCATAATTGTACTTTTAGACCAATATAGTGACGAACACTCACCCGATTGCCATAAAAACTTTTCAGTTCTTGAGTGTGCAACAATTGAATCTAGGTTAAATCGGAAGCAGACGCGATTCATTTATCTAGGCTTAGTATTTCCACGGATCTTAATTATTGCAATGTATGTGTTAAACTTGATTGACGAATGTCTAGGGTTATACATTAATTAAGGAAGTAGTTAGTGGTGGATGTCCTGACTATTGAAATTAGGGGAATTAAGAGTTTTTGGCGGATGTCAATTTTTTTATAGATAATATAGGAGAATTTAAATTAATAATTTTAGAGAAGGGTTGAAGACCATGATATTCCATTGAATTTTGATTCTGATTTGTGGAACCGTAGACTTAAGTGTTTTTTTTAAACCATTAAAAATTATTTTCATTATTTTATTTATTTAGTTTATTTAGATTAGTTAGTTAAATTAATTTATTTTAAAACCCCCAATTTTTCCTTTTTGTTGTTTTTAATCTTAGAAAGACTACCAATCTTTGTGGGATCGACCCTTTGCCACTATTCTACTAAATAGTTGATTTATGAACTTTATTTTATTGATGCGTTCGGCGCACATCAGTTTCCTACCAAGTGTCAAAATTGCGATGTGTTTTTTCTATCTACTAGACTTCTCGCATAATCCGAATCAACAAAGCTTCTAAGTTCGAAATTAGGAACTTTGTTGAACCTTAGGTCTAATTTTTGTGTGCTACTCAACTATCTAAATATGCATTGACACACTTTAAATGTGACGCTTTAGGCTTGGATTGAAACCTAACACATAGACAAATGCTAAGCATGATGTCTGGTCTACTCGCGGTCAAGTAGAGTAGCCTTCCTATCATTCCTCGGTATAGCTTAGGATCTAGTGGCTTTCCTAAAGGGTTTGTCCTTTTTAATGGTTGAACTACTCGGAGTGTCACATGCCTTCAAATATTCAAATTTGAATTTTTAAAGAATGTCCCTCACATAGTTCACTTGATTTATAAATATGCCATGCTTAGATTGCTTGATTTGCAAACATAAGAAGTATATTAGTTCACCCATCGTGCTTATTTCAAATTCTGAGTCATCAAGGATGAAAACTCATCACATAAAATGGTTGTTTGATGACCCAAAAAATGATATCATCTACATAAAAATGAGTAGCATATTATCATTTTTGATCAAAATGAACAATGTAGTAACTAATGTTCCTTTCTTAAACCCTTTGTTAAGAAGGAATGCACTTAGTCTATCATACCACGCTTTTCTAAATCCATGCAAGGCTTTCTTCAAACCTCGGTGATTGTTTGACATATACCTCCTCATTGATAAAGCCATTTAAAAATGCATTTTTGACATTCATTTGGTATAGTAGAAATCCATTGTAGCAAGCATAAGCAAGCAACATGCGAATTGCTTCTAGTCTTGCTACCAGAGCAAAGGCGTCTTTATAGTCGGTTCCTTTCCTTGATTATACCTTTGTGCAACCAACCTACCCCTGTTTCGCACTATTTCCCCCTTCTCATTCTTTTTGTTCCTAAAAACCCATTTGGCTCCTATTATCGATTGGTTCTTATGTATTTGAAATAGGGTCCACACCTTGTTCCTTGCATAGTGTCCTAGCTCCTCTTTGCATAGCCATGTTCCAAAACTTATCATCTAAGGCTTCGTCTATTTTAGTGGGCTCGGTTTGTGATATAGAAGCTATATGCCCTTCATCACAATTAAGTGAAGATCTAGTAGATATGCCTTTGCTTAGGTTGCCAATGATTTGTTGAGATAGATGACCTATAAGAAGTCTAGAGTTTTTAGGCGCGGTAGGTTTGGGTTCCTCACTTACTTCCTTTTCATTTCTATTGGAATCTTGAGCATGAATAATATCATCATCATCAAGTCTCATTTGTTCCAAGGTATTACTCAATCTCGCTTTGGGATTCATCTCATCAAACTTAAGATGAATGGACGCTTCTATGGTCTTAGATGATCTATTAAATACTCTATAAGCCCTACTATGCATGGAATATCCTAAGAATATGCAAATGTTTAACTTTAGGTCAAAATTTTCCAAATGATACACATCATTCAAGACATAGCATGTGCAACCAAACACCTTAAAGTAGCCTATGTTTGGTCTTCGACCTTTTCATAGCTCATAAGGAGTCTTGTTCACATTCATGCAAACATTTGTTCTATTTAGGAAATAACCTGTCATGTTAATTACTTTGGCCCAAAAGTGCTTTGCTATATTATATTCATTCAACATGGTTCGTCACATTTCTTGAAGGGTCTAATTCTTTCTTTCAACCACTCCATTTTGTTGTGGTGTTCTAAGAGAAGAATGTAGGTATGAGTATCCTTGCATTGTACAAAAATCTTCTAGATTTTTGTTGACAAACTCACCTCGTCTATCACTTCCAATTGTAGTGATTTTGTAGCCCTTTTCATTTTCACCTAGGCATAAAAGTTGACAAAAACTTTAAACACTTCATGTTTGTGTGCCATGAAATAAACCCATGTTTATCTGGTGAAGTCATCAACAAAAACAAAACAATACGACAAACCCCTTAGATTTTATGTTTGTGTAGGTCCGAACAAGTCCATATGGATTAGTTCCAAGGCTCTAGTCACATTACTAGTAACTTTCGTCTTGAATGATGATTTCACTTATTTGCCAAGAATGCAAGATTCACACGTCTTATCTTTCTTATAAGTGCATTTTTGAATACCTTTAGCCAAGTCATGCTTAGACAATTTTGACAAGTTCTCTATGCTAGAATGATTTAGTCTTTTATGCCGCAACCATGCATCACATTCATTTTGAGCATTCAAACATGAAATATTTTTCATATGCATCACATCAAAGTTTATGGCATAAACACTCCTATCACTATATGAAGCAAAGATAGTATAATGCTTCTCATTCTTAACTAAGGATTTGGATGATTTAAACATGACATGAAATCCTTTATCGCAAAATTGACTAACACTAAGCAAGTTACGTTTCAATCCATCAACAAGATAGACATTAGATATTGATAAGGAATCGTTACCCATGGTGTTGATGCCAATTACGTTTTCTTTGTAGTTATCACCAAAGGTGACTTTTCAACCATCATGCCGTTTGAGCTCAATGAATTGACTTGCATCTCTGGTCATGTACCTTGAGCACCCACTATCCAAGTACCATAGAGTGCTCCACCTTGCATTCTACGCAATGGGAAATGCACTAGATTTTGGTACCCAAAATCCTTTGGGTTTGAGAAAGTTAGTATTATAAACATTCTTTACTACCCATGCTAGTTTGCCCTATTGGTCTTTTTCAAGGCATGTTTACCGACGTTGTGTGATCTATTGTATTTTGAACTTTTACTATTGTTGGGGCATGTGCCCTAGGTCAATCCAATAACTGTCTTTCTGAATACTTTTAGTTAATAAAATAGAGGATTTTATTTTTTGTTTATTATAATTAATTTGCATGTTTACATTATAATAAGTTCCATGGGTATTTGCAGAAATATCCTAAATGTCCCTAGTCAATCAATATAATGGGAACTATAATGAATTAAGACTAGTGTGAGTCTTGATTGATGATCATATGATGATTATATGTATAGGGATACGAATCAAGATCACGAATACTTATTAGGGAACAAAGTACAGGACCGACCCGCTATGAGAACATCACATGGATTAAATCATAGTTGTTTATCATGATGGGTATAATTTCCAGTCCTCTGACTTGAGATTACTAAAGACTTCAACATTAGGAACATAGTGATTTGACACTATCAAACGTTGTCTTTAACCGGACGATTATAAAGGTTGTGATTGGTTACTATGTGAGCAATGTGATGAAGTTGTGTAATCGAGATAGAATTTGTCCCTCTCATATAAAAAGATATATTTAGTGGATCCCTCGATGTGTTAGACTGTTAAAAGGCCTAATCTAAGTGAATTGATATTGATCAATGTCACTTGGATGTTTTCAGTCTACCTAGAGACCGAGACTAGTACGGGTGAACATGTTGGATGAGAACTCCATGCCTTATGTTTGATCAAAAGGATATCGTGTGACAAAAGGATGTTATATATAATATTGATTAGGTTGTATCGATTTGATATTCGTACAACTTGGGTAGTCATAATGTCTTGTTAGAGGCCGCTTATGACTTGTATACCAAAATATGTTTTGGTACACCACCAACGTTGTATGAGCCTATTGGGTCGCACACTAAGAATGGTTTTGTGAGATTTTAAGATGGTTTAGAAAAACGAATTTTATATGATAAAATTCATGACAGAAACGTCCTTGTGGTGTATTACATTTATACTTCTTTAAGTAGGGGTATATGTGTAATTTACTTAACCGTCTATATACAAGGGTTGTATAAATAGACGCTTTAAGTTAGAATACACGCACGAAAGATTAAAAGGCCGAAACTTTATTTTCATTTTAGAAACGACTTAGGGTTTTTGGTATGCTCTAGATCATTTCGGAGAGAAACAAAAGGTTTGGTATTCTCTCGAAGCTAGCACTTCGAATCTCGACCGCCGTTCGTAAGTGGACTAATGGTAAAGGGCATTCGTCGTTGGCAGCGCCTCAGAGATCGATCAACCTTCAGAAATGTATATTGCGACTGAGGTATGATTAAGTTTTTCATGGTTTAAACGTTTTTAATGGAATTAGATTCAGATCCTGTTGGAATTTTTGTCAAAATTGTTTTGTAATCTCCGCTGCGCATGAACCCCAAAACCCAACAACTATAGCTCAATTGGCTAACATCATAGCCTATGCCTCTTTTGTTGTGTGCACGTTGTAGTGCTCCTAACATCATGTCAAACATCTTTGGACCATTAGTGGACTTAGTCACCGTGGTGGTCAAGTTCTCTATTTTCTTGACTAAATCATTTCTCTCATTTATGACCAATTTCAAATCATGTTGGACGTCATCAATAGTCTCATTTTGCTTTTCAATCTCACTAATGGCTTTGATCAATCTCTTTTTTTAGTTGAATGGACTTTTTTAACCTTTTTTTCCAACTATTTTTTAAGCTCATGAAAGGTAAGCTCTTCTTCTAAGTCATCAATATCATTAAAATCTAAAGAGTTACAATCACGTAGCCGATTGTTTGCCATAAGAAAAAGAATAGCCTTCTCATTTTTGACTCAAAATCATAACTAGATGAGGATGAATCATCCCATGTAGCTTTGAGGCACTTTTTTCCCTTTTCTCTTATCCTTGCTTTTCTTGGAACGACAATCGGTCTTAAGATGCCTCAGTTTGCAAAACTTGAAACTAGTTACTTCATTTGACTTGCTTTTTTTCCTTCTACCATTAAATTTCTTCTTGAACTTGTTGTAGATATACACAGATTTATGAAATCTCTTTGATAACATAACTACTTCATCCTGAAGTTCATTTTCATCATATGATTCATTATCATCATTATTCTCAACCGGTGGAATAGGAGCTTTCAACTTAGTCAATGGACTATTTGCTTTTAAAGCTATATCCTTCCTTGACTCTTTCTTCGATGCACCAATAAATGCTTCCAATATAGCAACTCTCCACGTAGAGCGTTAAAGGTATAGTCACCAAGCTTTTATGTCGATTAAATAGCATACTTCCGTGCATTTCATTCCTTAAGCACACATCTAAGGAAATTATTCACCGAGTTCTCTTGATTGTAGTGCATTTCGAGATTCTTCATCTTATTCAAGAGCTTATTTAATCTAGTAGTTGTGAAGGTTAATCTCTTCATCAGCTCCAACTCATAATGTTTCATAATTCTCCTCAAGAATCCTTAACTTCATTTTATTCACTTGAGTAGTACCCTAATAATGTACTTCTAGTTCCTCCCATACTTCTTTAGTCGTGTCCCATGCACTCACTCGATTGGATTCATTTTCACTAAGTGCACAAAATAAGTGATTCGTGGCATAATCATTGTATAGCTCAATTCTTGTCTCTTCGAGCGTATAGTTCTTTCCAGCCTTATTGGGAGGAGTGTAGCCATCCTTGATGGAATCCCATAAAATTTTACCTTGTGCTCTAATGTAGAATTTCATCCATACTTTCCAATGAGCATAGTTGGTCCCATCAAAGTAAGGATGCCTAAAAGATGAGTCGTTTTCCTTAAGGCAAGCAGAATCTAAAGTTTTCATCCTTGCAAGAAAATAGTCAAAGATACATTAGTAACACTATGAGCAATAACCCACTTTCATACCAATTGTAACTACACTCAAGAGGGGGTGAATTGGTTGAACCAAGAAGTTATCACATTTTTAAAATCTTTAAACAACTAATGAAGCCAAACACCGACACAAACAATAAGTAGCAAGTTAATGCTAAGTTGAAAAAGATAGAGGAGATCGAAATAAGACACAAGATTTATAGTGGGTCGATCCAACTGATCCACAACAACTACCTAACATCCTCGATTAGGATTTTCAAACGCCCACTTATATTACCAATAAATGACATAACCTAAGCTTACAAGCCTAGAGTGCATAATAAAAAATTAGGTCTTCCCACTTAGCCTCAACTAGGATTTTTGCGAAGCCTCAACTAGGTCTTCCCTTAACTTAGATCCCACTAAGTTTTACAATCTATAGCTTGCAAAAAAGATTGATGATTACAATGAAAATTTGCCTTAAAAAGTAAAGCAATAATAAGTCCAATCCTTAGAAGCCTCCTAGAGTTAAACCACTATAATGAATGCAAGTATGGAAACAACTAAGATATCAATGAATTTGATGAGTATGCATAAATCTTAGTTAAGAAATCAGTGAATCAAATTTGGTTAAAAGCATGCACAGTCTCGAATCAAGTGAAGAAGTGGTGTTGTAGAAAATCAAGATTAAGATAAAAAACTTGTTCAAAAAAATTCAAGGGTTTAAGAGATCAAGTTTACGTGCAAAAACCCAAGTCAAATATGTTTGACAATACTACAAATGATTCCCACAGAAAACTCCAATCAAAGAGTATAGATTAAGCACAAATATTGTAAAAAATCAAGAAATCTTATAACCCTAAGTGTGAGATCCGAAAATCTGATTCGGAGTGTGGATTGTAAGGCTTAGAACACTTCTATCAACTTCAAGAGTTAATCAATGGCCTTGAAAGATTTCAAGTTTTTGTGAGCACGAAGTTCATAAATTTGAGTGTAAAACTCAGATGTATGAGTGTAGTATACTAAAAGTTGTTCAATGTGTATTCTTGGTTGTTTTTTTTTGATTCTCAAACCCTAATAAGGAGTTGGAGAACGTTGTGTTGATCTAATGGCCCTAAATAAACCCCAATTCAAATTAAAGGTGAAGATTCAACTTTTTAAAAAGTTGTTAGAACTCTTCATAGCGCGCTATCTGCAGGTAGCGCACTATCTTGCTTGCTTAGCATGTTAAGGACAGGGGCTTCAAAACAGTTTCATTTCTGGTTTTGCAAATTGATTCCTCAATGGCCTTACGACTCTACTAAACCTCTAAAAACATTTCACATACATTTAATAAGATTTATAAAACATATTTGGACTTCCTGAATGATATCACAAACCTCGAAAATCAAGAATTCTGATTTAATGAAACATGTGGGGGTTTTCCTACAAATATTTTAGATGAAACTCCAAAAACCGTCCAAATGAATATTGGTTTAAAAACAATTTCAAACATTTGTACACCTCATATACATGCTTTAAAGTATGTTTGTATGACTTTAAATCATTTTGAAATTCATGGAATTGTAAATCATAAAAGTTCATGACTTTAAGTACTTTGAAAACCATGATTAATGTAATGCATGATTCTAATGCATTTGGCTTGTAGGAATGGAATTTATATACCTCATATAAGTTGTACAATTGATAGCTTTGGCTTTCCAGTCCTTGTATTCGTATATTAGTTAATTTTTGAGGTTGTCTGACTTCATTTTGCTAATTTGACTCGAACTTGTAAATACTAGACTTTTGGCTCAAATCTTCTTTTGAACTTATGATATTCTAAAACACTAAGTAAACTTGCTAGAAACCTTTCACTTTGTTTGTTGCTATCAAAATCCCAAGTGAAGTGTAAGTGTCAAACCACTTAGTCCAACACTTTGGTGTCCCATTTAAAGTTTCGCCATGTGAGTGCTCAGACTCGATAGCTGTGCTATAATTGTAGCTTATGAGTTGATCTCATAGATGTCTGCTAGTTTCCTTAATATGGAACAAGTACCAGCGGTAAAATCTTAAGACATAAGATCAAGGTGATCCCACGCTTCATCCTTATCCTTGGTAAGTAGAGAACTATCTGTTGTGACATCTACTATTGTTCTTATGCTGTGGTTCATCTTATAGTAGAGAATTTAAAGTTGTGCCCATTTCACGTGTCCGTGTCCCAGACATCTCCTAAGCTTCTTTTTGAATCTTTCTCAAGCCTCGCTAAGAGACTCGGTGTCCTTCTTGCTTGAACTGGTTAATCTCAAGTTCCCTTTCGCTAACATTAACTAGGGGAAAGAACTTGTCTTAAATCTTTCATTAATTTTTGCCTATGATGTCATATTCTTTAGATTTAGCCCTCGAAACTAGTATTTGGCTTTTCTTTCCAATGAGAATAGGAAAAGTTGAATCCTGATCACCTCAATTGTAACTCCGGTGATGTTCACGATGTCCCATTTCTTCAAAAAATTATCAACATGTGCAATAGGATCTTCATTGGACAGTCCATTGAAAAAACTATTTTACACCATGTTTATCAGACACAGTCTAAATTCAAGCTCGATGGTATTGGCTGGAAGCCTTGTCACTCCGTTATAAGTCTCCTAAATTTTTGGCTTGAAGTAGTCATGATGGCATCTCTATCCCCGCGCTCTATCCTACACTACCAGATCATCTGTGGGTTGGTTACTCTCACGGCCTTGTTGTTGGTTTCTAGTTTTCCCCTCAGCCATCTCAATTTCTTTCTTTTTCTTTCCCTTCTTGGTTTTTTCTATATTCGGGTAGTAATGCTCTAGTTCATTCTCTCCCTTGCTACGCATGCACTAATTATCACTGAAAATAAAATACAAAAATATCAAGTGCAGAAATTCAAACTTGAAACTCAAGCCTATTTTTATTTTTATTTTTATGAACTTAAAAGTAAAATGCCGAAAATAAAACTTAACGACTAGCTTGTAGTAATAGTGCAACCAACTTACATTGATCACGGATATCGACCTTAGGAAAAGATTCTTGCACTAGTTAATTACCTATTTAACTTTGAACTATTGCTAAGGAAATCACTTTTTAATTGGTGTTATACTAAACTAATCTAACAAATCAAACCATACTTTACTTTAACTCTTATATTAAGGATATCTTAGTTCATAACTTCACCTAGATAATTTAATTATATGCTTTTCAACACTTTTTACTTCTTAATATGTCATGTGTAATGCCTAATTAAAATAGATAGATTTTCTTTGAATCTACTTCAACCCACTATTGTGATGAAAAAGACTCTAACGTGCAAACTAGAACTCCATCCATCAGTGTGAATAACGTAAGTTCCACATCGCTTTAATGTCCCAAATCCTTAGATTCATAACCAATTAAATTTACTATCTGTGCCTTCCAAATCAACGACTAATGGTCAATGGTATATATATTATGGTTATACCATTCATGTCTGGATTAAAAGCTTTAATGGCCATAATAACTCCCAAAACCTAATATCATTAAACACGTAATTAAGATGTCTAAAGCATTACGCTCAAAATCAATACAAACTCTAATCGTTGCATTTTTATATTTACTTTTTATTCATATTCAAAGCATAGCATTCATACTATAAGATCCATTGACCCTTAAGATAAATTGACTACTCACACTTCATTGAAACAAACATATCACAATTCATAATGGAAATCATTGCAAATCAGAGATGAATATAAATATTACCTTCAATTAAACTAATGAAACCAATCTTGAATTGCAAACGTGAAGTCTTCAATGATTTTTTCACAACGTGAAGTCTTCAATATTTACTTCACACAAACTCCTTAATATTCAAACTCAAAGTAAACCTATGTTAAATTACTCTAATGGTGGCTAATAGTTGTTATGTATTTTGTTTTCCATGTCCTAATACCCATTTATACTTCCTAATAACAATTAGAAACCCTACTTTACAATTTAACTTGAAATAAAGCTCCAACTTTCTATTTTTGCCGTATTTGGCGTTGGCACTAATGTCCTGGCATCATGTGTATTAAGCCATGACGCCGCCACTGCATGCACATATTTTTTTCTCTTGGTGCCCTGGCACTGCCACTCACTATCCTAGCAATGTCCCTTTTGTACCACAACATCGTCGTTGTGCTAGACCTATAGACTTGGTTTTCTTCACTTCCTCGTTTCTCCAATGCCATGCCTTTCCTTCCTACAACGTCACCATATCTAGCCACGACACCAACCATGTTTTCGTTAGTTTTTGCTTTGTTACTTCTCAGTTTTGCTCAATTCCTTTTATTTACACCTTAATTCCCTGAAAATGCAATAATAACACGATTTATAGCTCATATAGGGATATTTGTACTAAATATAATACTAAACTAACCCTATATATAAGTATAGATAATCACTTATCAGCATACCTGAGTAAACTTGTTGCGCGTACGACAAAAATTATAAATGTATGAATATGGGCGTATATATCTTGAAAATAATTAATAATTGGTAGGCGCCTAGTGACTTGCGGGGTTGAGGGTAATATGTGTGGGATGTATAATAGTGTGCACGCTCGAAGATGATTGTTGGTGTGCGTAGTGAATTTATAGGCACAAAATAGAAAGTTACCTATTTATTTAGATATATAGTTATATATAAATATATAAAATGAATCATAAAGTTTAAATCAAATTAAATTATCATTGGATTCACCTCGAGATACATGTTACGCTTGAGTTATTGAAATATTTTATTTATCACAAACAACACGTCGCTTCATTCGTTCGAAAAAGATAGCGAATCTGAAAATAAAAAAGAGAGCGAAATCGATAGAGGCAGAGAGATGGAGCTCGAAACTGTGGAGAGGGAGAGATCGAGATTTGAGGTGAGTTGTTGTGGTGTTGTTGTTTTGTGTTGTAGTTGTTTGTTGATCGTTGATGTTGCTATTGTGGTTGTTGATGGAAAAGTTGATTGGGAAAGAGGCTTGGTTCTTCCACGGAAGGAGACGACTTGGGAGCGGTCTTCCCTCCCAAGAATGCCCTGGGTTGGGGCCAAACCCAGCCCCAGCGAAATAATCAAGTGAAATAAAAAAATTGGAATCATTTAATTCACTGAACAAAGGAGGAGGAAGAAGGGGTTGGGCCCCTGAACCAGGCCGATTCAGGCCAAAACCCATTTCTAAATAAAAAAAGGAAGAAAAGTTGGAAAATAGGAATTGTTTTTTGAGAACTAAGGAAAATTCAAACAAAATTATATTCGTGGACCAGATAAATAGAGAATTTGGATTTTTATGAAAAAAGGAAGAACTTGGGATTTTTTTGGGACTTTATACCATGGTTTTACCTTGAGAAACATGAAATGGTTGTATCGACCTAAATAATGATAAATTGGTTTTGGCTTTAGTTGGGAATAGTTTGGGGTTTCTAATTAATAAGTATCAGAGTTAAATTGATGAATCAATCTATTTTAAGTTCTTGGTCGACTGGAAATTTTAGGGATCTTAGGAGTTGAGTAGGTTAGTATAAAGTTAGGAAAGCTCGACACTTGTAAGTGAGACTCGTAATCTTATCAACTATACAACTTAATTAGTATACTTTGTTCATATTTCATTATGGATTGGGATTGGAGCAATATACTGTGACTTCACTATATTCGTTTTTAAAGGTGAAAATCCTCGGAAGTGTCGATAAGGTGGACAGGGACTGAGAGATATGAAGGTTAGCCTAAAAATGAATTTTGCCTTTTGTCCTATTAAAAGGAAAATGTTAGATTGGAAATGAATTCTGCCCTTACATCCTCAGTAGGCTGAATTTTACCTTAGTAGCTCACTGTCCATTTAAGGTTGCTAGCTGAATTACAATAGAATACATTGTCAGAATCAGATGATTACTAACATGGGGGTTTTGTGGATCGTATTATTGAGGTAAGGTAAGAGTATGACTCTCTAGTTATTTAAAGTTGATACTTCGATTACATTTGAATACATTAGTAGAACACTTTGTTGGTCAACAAGTGAATTCTACATACATATTCTTATATAAAGCGAGAGTATAACCCTAACATGAATGTGAAAATTACAAGTCACAAATTCCATTGCAATTGACATTTGGACTTGCATTATGTTATGTATTGTTATATCATTTTTAATGCCTGAATAGATATGCTTGGGATTCATATTGCAATTCATTTATTCATTGATGGTAGTTAATAATGGATATGTTTACGAGCATCGCTTAATGAGCAAGTTGGAGTGCTCATTCCCTAATCAACATTTTAGGTTGTCGATGTGCATTTTAACTTAGGGACGAATAAGATTAATTGTTATAGTCTTCTCTATAATGAATTGATTTCCCTATTAGTATATATATTATATTGAATTACTATTTGTTAATAAATAGGGTTGGGATATGATTTTAGGACCAAGGTTTATGCCAGTTTTTATATATATATTGTGTTTTATCGATAAATTTTTAAATACCACTACATTTTGTTTTAATTATTATTTGATTATCAAGATATATAGGTTATGTTTATCATGTATGAAGGATGGTTGTATTGTTAGTCTAGTTAGATCAGGCAGGTGTATCGGGGCTTAATTAAGGTTTTAGATCCGGTATCACCCTAATCGAGATATAGATGGTACAGTTGAAGATCTAGCACTCGTGAGAAAACAAAGTAAGCTTATTTACAAAAATAAAACATGAGCTTAATGATTCTACATTGGAAAACTAATTTGACTTTAGCAAGAGTTTGAAGTGCTAACAAGGGAATTCTAATAAAAAAAATAGAGAGTCCCACAAGTTTCGCATGAAATGTAGTACGAAACTTGATGGTTGGAAAAATAATGAAAAATCGATACCTGCTAGAATTGAAATAGGGACCGCACAATAAAAAACCATATAGAGGGGGAAAGTGAGGTTCTTTAGATGGATAAAAGGCGAAAGTTCATTAAAAGGAACTTTTATTAAGAAATAAAGAATTAGCTTAAGTGCTTGTAGATAGGTTAAGTGAGTTTCTCCAATGCCATGAACCAAATAATAACCTACCTTTAAATAAGCCTTATGGTCTCTTAAAGGTGCGAAAATCTATAAATAAGCGAAAGTGGTGATAAAGTCCATTTAAAAGAATCCATTTAATAAGGAGATCAATTTGGATCTACTATTTTGATGATTAGACCTAGAAGACCAATGAGTAAGTCAGAGGTTGTGGTTTTTAAATGCTTTGAGATTTGAAAATGCTGTCTAAAAAGGTGACCATGTTTGACTAGCCTTCGAGAAATCTAAGCCTCTTGCTAAACAAAGTCTCAATTGTAAGGACTCCTTTGTTTTACAAAGTAAGTAGAAAGTCTTTAGGAAAGCATGACTCAATTTTGTCAGAATGTATTTAGTCAGTATAGTCAGATAACCCTTTGCTCCCGATGTCCAAAGTCCTAAGTTTGGGGGTATTTGATGAGTCATTACTCATGCATTTTTTCATAGGTGTTTTGTCATGTAAATCAAGTCCAAAGTCGTGTTTGTGGCTCTATATGTTTACTTTAGTGATTTACAAGGTATTTGAGTATATGTGCTTGAATTAGACAAATCCGAGAAAGAAGTCAAAGTTCAGCCCAATACTAGTAGGGTTGACGTCCCCAGAAGGAACTGACGATGCTTTGGAGAAGCCATGTCGCCAAGCAAGGCGTCAGGCGAGAAGACTAGACTACGCCATATATGAACCAACGACGCTAGACTTTAGAAAAATGACGCCACCCAAAACACTTGGTTCAAAAACAAAAACTCTAGACTGACATGTTGTTCAAGACTTACTAAATTATGCAACGCCGCCATCTGGCGCCATCCCTTAATAAACACGTCATCACCTACAGGTCCTAATTCGCATAATAGAAGTTTTGCAATTTTTTAAAGGTTCTTATTTCTCGGGCTTTCCTATTCTTGTACCCAGGCTCACATATATAAAGGAGGGATTTCTATGGATGAAATAACATTGTAATTCAAAGTGATTTAGGAGTAGAGTAAGGTAAAGTAGCCGTGTTCAGCTAGGTTCTTTAATACTTAGGTCGGGGATGAAGCTCTCTAGCCAGTAGTAAGTCCTTTTTCTGTCTTGTGGAGGTTTTCTTCAATAATAGTAATTTATTTCGGTTCTCTTTCTTCATGTTATGGTTTTTAACAATGTCTTAATGGTATTTTACGACTTGTAAGTTCATTGAAAATCTCTAGGCTTAAATCCATTAAATTGCTATCAATCAGGTTGAATCTGTGATACCAATCGTATTGAGACGTCACAATCACCTAGAACAATAAACCTGAAAAAACTATTCTTCAAGGTGAGTAACATCGAGAACTAGGTTAAATGTTTAGAGCGGTTGCCAAATAGCTGTAAATGTTGCTCATATGCAAAATCTTGTGAACCGTTGCATAAGGTTGTACGGTGGAGTAAGAAAAGTATTTATAGAGCAGTTTCCCTATCCATCAAGAATAAGGGGACTAGGGTGTTGGGGAACCCAACACCTATAGCCTATATGGGGTAATTTTTTTAATACCCATCTTTCTAAATTGTTGATACAAGACATGGAAATAACGCAGGGCTAGATTGTGGATTCCTAGACTTAGGTATGCTTTACTATTTTTGAGTTTCAATTATTTACTTTCTTTTTTAGTAGACCTTTATAATAAACCTCTTTCAAAAACTCGCTGATTTAAATTTTTGTTTGTTAGACTTAGTTAGACTAAATCACGTTATTCGACCTCATACTTAACTCTACTACATTTTAGTAGGATTGGTACCCTTATACGGGCTATATTTGACACGTGTGACACGTGATAACCACTCCAACTTTAGAGATGAAATTCTTAATCCAAACTACCTCCTTAGTTGCATCAAACATTGTAATGTACTCAGCTTTGATTGTAAAATCTTGCTTAGTGTTTTGCTTCGAACGTTTCCAGCTCTATATGCCTACATTCAAAGTAAAGGCATATCAAGACTGCGATATGAATTCATCTATGTCAGTTTGAAAACTTTCATATATGTGACCATTTGCGACAAGCTCGTTTTCCAAACTTCTATTGACCAAAAAAAATTCTTTAATCATTCTTAAGTACTTAGGAATGTTCTTTACTGCTATCCAGTTGCTCTTACCAGGATATATATCTGCTTGTTGCACTTAAGGCATATGATACATCGAGTCAAGTGCATAACATGACATACTTGATGGATTTAATAGTTGATGCATATGGAATTGTATTTATGCATTCTCACTCATAATTATTCTTAGGACATTGATTTTTGATGAGACTTATTGCCTTGAGACATTATCAACGACTATATTTTAGACTCTTGCAACTGAAACTATTCGGTACCTTATCTATATAAGTTTTCTAACTTAGACTGATCAACGTTTTAGATTTATCCCTATAAATCTGAATCCCAATGATATAGGTTGTAACTTTTAAGTGTTTCATTGAGAAACACTTCCCTAACCAAGACTAGACATTCTGTAAGGTTGTGATGTAACTTCTAATGAGTAATATATCATCAACATACAATATAAAAAAAACTACAGTCCCACTAACCTTCTTGTATACACAAGGCTAATATTCATTTTTATTGAAACCAACTTCCTTAATAGCATCATCAAAACTAAGATGCCAACTTAGAGTAGCTTGATTTAATCCATAATTGGATCTTTGAAGCTTACACACCTTCTTATAGTTCTAAAGATAGACAAACCCGTTGAACCTTGCCATGATACCTTTGTTGAATTTTAGGGGTTTAAAACATTGTGAAAATTCTAAAATCTTATTTTCAAAACCCTAACGAGATCTAATCCGAGTTCCATTGAATTGCTTAACAAAAGTAAATAGTACCTTAATCACTAGTTTGCTTCTCTGTGTTGAGTGACGAGTTATAAATTATACACATCATATGGGACATTTTAGTATGTTTTATAAGGTAAAGTCTAAAAAATATGGTCCTAATAACTTACGTTTATCTATTTCAAATTTTTAAGGTGTATAATTGAAATCGGGGTAAAAGAGGTGTGAAATGCATATATTATAGTCATATATTGGAATAACATCGAAAATCATGTTGCATAGATCCTGAGGTAGTGAAGCGAGGCCCACAGAGGCAGATGTGATGTGTGATGACATGACAGTGTTTGATTGGAATATTTTAAGAAATGGATGAAAAATGGAAGAAAGTGAATGATTCAACCAAGTGGAAGTATTGCATATCGATTCACAACCGATTTAGGAGAGAAGTTGAAATCAATGCTAGCTATTCGTCTGTGATTTGGATTTACACTAGGAGTCCCTAGACAAATCGGTGGTTCACGAAGGCATATTTCCAAGGATTTATCCTATGATTCACGTTATTAGTGGAATCAATCAGGAATCGCTGGACTCAATTTTGAGAATATTAGATAACCACAAAAGACTTTGGTTTTGATTTGATATGTACTACCTAGAATATTATATATATGAACCTTAGGCTTTTAAATCAATTGCCATTGATTGCACCTATTAGGTTTCATTGATTAAGTGCAGTGGAAGTTTTCCAAACTTTTTCGAATATCCTTGAACCAAGATCATGTCAATTCCATTAAATAAATGCACTAAGAGAGAAAAACCATACCTTAACAAGAACAAATCCATGTCTGCCTTTTTTGGTGTTAATCGTTTCCTTAAAGATGCTACCAAAAATGAACATCCTCTATTAGAAAACCATATACGAATGGACGATCACGATATGGAGTGCTTGCGCCAAAAACTCTAGGGCAATAATTCTCACAAAAACCCACTAAAAAAATCTCTACAAAAACTTTGACCTTAATATCTTACTTATAATACAATAGATCCAGTTGTAAAAGAACTTCAATTCCTAGTCACACTCCAAATAGAGCTTTATATAAAGTACAACTCTAAAAAGGATAGAGGCATAGATAATCTAAAATTACTAATATAAGAAGAGTTGTAATTTGTCTAAAACTCAAATAAGAATTAAAGTCCATACTATAATTCCAATTAAAGTCCTATTCAAAATCGGATTTACTAAGAGATAAAACTTCTAGTCACTATAGAAATGTAGGAGACTTTTGAATCCTAGTCAAACTAGGACACCTAATGAGAATATTCAAAATGAATTTTATCAAATAAAATTCATCAACCTAGACAATATTAAATTGTGCAAATCCGTTCTTTGTATGCAACCCAATAGGTTTATACGACATTGGTGGTAAACCAAAACCCTTTTTCGACACACAAATCATAAGCGGCCTCTAGCAAGATATTATGACTACCTTAGTCGCATGAAGATAAAAAAATTGATACAACCTAATAGACAATATATATCATATCACTTTGTCACGCGATATCTTTTGATTGAACATAAGACATGGAATGCCACCCTTATAATTCAATCTACTAGTCTTGATCTCTGACTAGACTAAAATTTTCCGTTGACATTAATCCAATTAATTCACTAAATATGACAACTTATTAGTCTAACATAACAGGGACCCAAAGATATATGTCTCTAAAAGAGAGGGAAAATCCAATCTTGATCACATAACTTCCACACATTATTCGTACAATGACCAATCACAATATTTATAAACATCTAGTTAAAGAAGATGTTTGATTGTGTTAAATCATTATGTTCCTAATGTTGAATTCTCCAGTGATTTCAAGTCAAAGGACTAAATCATATAGCTATCATAAGAATCACTTATAACATTGACCATGTAGTGTTCTCATATCCGGTCGGTCCAATATCTATTCCCAATAGATAACCACAATCTTCATCCATATCTGCATATGCATAATCATCACATGACTATCAATCAAGATTCATAGTAGTTTTAATTTATTATTGTTCCCACAATAATAACTGACTAGGGATGTTTACAATAATAAAATAATTATTCGTGGATACTATTTTAAAAGAAACATGAATATACTTATAATAGTTAAACAATGCTTACAAAGTTAGCCTAGGGGCTCTTTGAGCCATATTTACTAGTTTCATTAACTTTTAGATTGGATTTATTGTTCATTACTTTTGGAGACTTTTGAAGATTCAAGTATTCAACTAAGAGGTATATATTTATGTATTTTATTTACTTTATTGCAATGTTATCTATGATCATGAGTAAGTTGTTTATTAATCTAAATAAACTTTGAACACGAACTTGATCCATTTTGCGATGTATTCATAATGAAATGATTTTGTGCTTAATGCTTTAAACAATTCATATTCTTTAAGTCGCTGATTTAATATATTATTATTTGCAGATTATAATCATGAACATGATATTACATGCATAGTCGTAAATGTGTATTGAGGTATTTTGACTCATTATCTAATTTAAAGTAGTAACTATAATTGTTTAAAAGATCCATTACCGTTAAGATGTCCCAGGTGAATTTGAGATATAATTTTAATATTGAATTGGTTTTTCTAAGGTGTTAGGTTTAGTAGTTTTCCATTTTCATAAAGTGTAATATGGTTTTATTACGTGAAGTTTATGTCTTTGTGATCAAAAGAGTTAGCTCAAGAAAATTAGAACGTGACTTTTCCACTGGCATAAGGAGAACTAATTTCTTGATTAGGGTTGTTTAATTACTTATGATTAGTGTTTAATTGTAACAACTCGTGTCCTTAAATTGGCGATTAAGGTTAATTCAAAAGTTAATTAACTCGAGTTAGGCTTGTGGTTAAGCCCAACTTGTCTCGATTAACATGTGAGTGTAGTTGTGGTGATGTATTATGTTTGATTGGTGCGAGAAATAATTAATGTAACTATAGCTGATTAATGTAAATTAATATAAAACCTATAGTTGGAATATAAATGATAAATAAATTGACCGTACGCCTAGTGTGAAGCATGTGAATCGTCGGGGATCTCATGGAGAGACGTAGAAGTAATATGTATGCTCAGGTGTATTTGTTGGTGTATATGGCAAATGGAGAAGTCATAAAATACATAGGTGTATATATATTGATATAGAATATATATAAATAAAACCTGTAGTTGAAAATGAAATAATTAATAAATTGATGGGCGCCTAGTAACACGCAGGGTTGAGCGTCACATGTGTGGGACGTATAATAGTGTTCACCCTCGAGGGTGGTCATTATAATGCGTAGGGAATTTATAGGCACGAAATATAATGTTGTATATATATATATTTATATATGGGTACTACTACCATGGGAATTAAAAAAAAATACCCATACCCAAGGAACCACATTTACAACCATTAGATGTTAATCCAACACATTCATCTATGAGTCATAAATTCATAAAATATTTAATGCACAACATATTTTGAGGGGTTCCCATGGCATGGGCATATATTTGGGCTCCATTGTAGAACTTCCCTTTATATATAATTATAAGAAATGAAACCTATAGTTTGGTTTAAATTGCTTAAACCATCGGATTGCCTTGAGATACACATAACATAGGCATCGAAGAGGTGAATAGTGTGCGGAGGTGTTGGACATTGATGATTTTGGAAAGGATAGTTACGCCACGAGATAAGTGCCAACTACATCTAAAAAACATCAGTGGACATGTAAGTATGGATGTGTTAAATTTGGTGTTACTTACGGATTGTTACCTTAACTCATGACGCACTAGGTCGTCCTTGAGATTCATGTATGCAAATATCAAGGAAAATTTATGCTTATATCCTAAACCTTAGATCTGCCTTGAGATTTGTATGACACAAATCTTGAGGAAATCTTGTATTTATATCAAAACCTAAACACCACCTCAACAAAATGTTGTTTCCAAACAAAGAAAATCGTGAGAGAAATCGAAGGAGAGATCTCGAGACTAAGGCAGGGGCTATGGCGATAAGGTAGGTAAGGTTTTGGTGTTGTTGTTCAAAGAGACAATCACCAAGATTGGGAGCTCAGATGAACTACCACGCAGTTTGTCTGAGGTAGAAGATGGCAGGGGGCGTCTCCCCTACCCAAACTTGCTTGGGATTGGGATCAAACCCAACCCTAATGGAAAAAAAATCGATTGCTATAAAATAGAGGAGACGTTGCAGAAGAAGGAGGTTTGATCCCCCAAATCGGACCTAATCGGGTTTGTTTTTAGGGGTGTCAAACCCCTCTTAACAAATTAAGTAATAAAATAAAGGTTGAAAATTTAAAAAAATTCCAAAAAACATGAAAAATCAGGAAAAATACATTTTTAGACCAATAACATGGAAATTAGGTATATATATGAAACTTGGAAAATTTAGGAGTATGTCGGGACTTTATACCTGAGTTTGTACCTCGAAAAGCGTGAAATGGTCATATCAACCTAAAAAATTAGCAAATTGATTTAGGATTCAATTGAGACTAATTTAGGGATTCTAAATGTGAGGTATTAGAGATACAATGACCGCAAATGGTTTGTGATTGGTTTTTGAACAACAGGAAAGGTCGATTGAACCATAAAGTTAATAAGTTGGAAATGTAACCTAACCGAGATAAGTATGAATTCGTTTGATTACCAAATTTTTCTGTCTATGTAGTATGATTTGTTCATATAGTTTATGGACTTGAATGGGAACTAAGTACACTGTGATATATTTTCATAAAAAAGAAGAAGACGGTGTATGATGTGATCAATGAAAGTAAAACCTAGAGTTGAGAATATGTTTTGTAGGAAATAGGTTGGTTCCCGGCCTATATATTAATTTCTACTCAACTAGATAGCTTGCAAGAACTACACATTCACTAAGAGGGTTTAGGAAAGAACCATTTGGATAGTGACAAGTTGTTAGATAGCACATACACACAATGTACTGATTAGGTTATGGTGTCACTATAGCTAATGGGTAATCGACCTTAATTTTATAAAATGGGTAAAAATCATAGTGTAACAGTAATTGACTGTATGACTTGCATATATTTATCTTTTGTATTATATGCTTTTCATGTACCCTGGTAGTTATGATTGGTTCAAATTGTTACTGCATTTCATTCCTGATTATTGTACGGATTGTTGATAGGTCTGTGAATCCGTACTTACTTAGCAAGTAGGAGTGCTCACCCCAATGAACATTTCAGAAACACCTACAGGCGCTACAACTATAGGATAGAGAAGGTTTAGGAGTCTTGAAATTCTCTTCAATGTAATGATTATTTCCTTTTTTTATATATTTGTATTGAATTACACTTTTGTTATATCACAAGGGTTGAGAAGTTTTTGAATAACCAATGTTTATTCTAGTTCGATTTGGTTTTGTATACCGTGTTTAATATCACTAAAAGTTTTTAATTTTCGACGTGTTTATTATTTGTTTTATCGTCGATCTTCGATATATAATTGTATTTATCTTGTTTTGAAGGTGAGGCTGCAGGCTTTAGTTAAGTTTGGCTAGTGTAGTGGGGCTTAATTAAGGTTTCAGGCCGAACTATTCTTTGATGAAGATAAGGGTCATTACATTAATGATCTAGAACACTTTACAAAACATTATTATGACTATGATTTAAATAACATGTTTGGAGGCAAAACGGATTGGTGTTTCATTGTTCTGGATGTTTGTTTAGATGTTCATTTATGTTGTTTTCCATTGAATTGAATTGATTTGAATTTAGTGACTTTGGTTTGTGTTAATTAAGTTAGTTCAGTTAGTTTGGTTAGTTTAGTTGATTAATATATTTGAAGTTAGTAACTTAGATTCTTGTTTTAATTAAGTAAAATAAATTAAAGTAAAAATAATAAAACTTCATTTCTTAAGGAATTTGCAAAATTCTTGTGGAGATGATCCCACTTACCACTGCTAAGAAAAACTAATAGTATAATAAAAGTAGGAAATTTATTCACATGTCGATTTTTGGTTTTATTATTGGGGATTTTAAAATAATTTCTTAAGAATTTTTATCATTGTATGTCATACAATATGACAGACTTCAAGCAAGAACTTAACTTTAGAAAAACCAATAAAAATGTCACAGCCTACGAAAATATGCGTATTGCCTTTCTTGCGGAATTTTTTGATTTTGACTGAAAATCCAGATTTACCAATTCTTTACCTCACTTTCAAGGTAAAGATGATGAAGATCCTCAAAAACTTATTTGAAAATACACACATAAAGCAATCATGATGAAACTTAAAAACATAGAGTTAGAATATGTCAAGCTAAAGGGTTCCTTTTTCTTCAAGAGGTCAAGCTTAAGATTGGCTATTCTATATTCCTCAAAATTCCATAAGCACATGGTCTGAAATATTATTAGCCTTTTTAGATCAATACGTTCTAGCATGCAAGATTAGTTTAGATAGAAAAAGAATTAGTAATGCTACGATGAAAACTGAAGAGACTTTAAGTGAGTTTTAGGATAGATTTAAAAAGTGATTTCATTATGTCCACAACATAGATGTACAGACAGAGCTTTAGTAGAATATTTTTTTTTGAAGGATTAAACCATTCAGAACAAAGATTCCTAGATATGCTATGTGGATGACCTTTATTAGATCTAAAATCGACTTTAACAAAAGAGGCTATTAATAAAATGGCTAAAATATCAAAGCAATATGGTGAAAAGATAAATTCAAAAAAAAAAAAAATATTTTGAAATCAATAAAAGAGCGATTCCAATATCAGATGACAAATTTGATGAGTTAAAAAGCATGGTTGACATGTTACTAAAGATAGATCAATTCAAGTGAAATCTTGTTCATTTTGCAATGAAACTAATCATCTAGATGATAAATGTCCTTTGAGGCAACAAAAAAAATTAAAGAAATTAACTCTATAATGAGTCATTATGATAGGTTTAATGACCTATTTATGTCTCTAGGGACTATACAAATTATCCGAATATAAACAAAGATATAGAAAAATAGGATTATCAAAGGTATATAACATCCACATTAATTTCCAATGCAAACTAGGCACTGCCACGTCGTCAAACACGTCACTAAAAGCCTCGTCACTATCATGGCCTAAATTATCTAATTCGAGTTTAATCATTTAATCAGGATCAGTGACCCTCGACTTGGGACCCGCATCGAGATATGTGCAACGAGCGAGGAAATATGGCTAAAGTATATGTTAGATTTGATGTGATGTATGCCTAGTGTATTGTATATATGTAAACTACTAAGTCACTCCTAAGTGGCAAGATCTGAGTGGAACATACCTCGAGATGCGTGTTGATGTGGGACTTAGGTAGAAAGTGATGTGGTAAGTTTATTTAGGTTTAGTTTAGCTTAAATAGTAGTATTAATGTGGCTATGGTTGATTTTATATTAAGTGTAACCTAAGTTAGCAAGTTAAAACAAAAGCCATGTGACGATTCTCGAGATGCATGTTGTTACATCATGAGACCAATCGAGTTTCGAATTGTTGTTACCTAGTGGAGATAGTGGAGAGTTAGTGGAAACTATGGCAAGTTGTATGCCATTAGATCAGCCTCGAGATACGTATACACATTAAGACCAATGGCTAATAATCAACCTTATCTACATGTATATAAGATTGAATTCATCAACTCATGCAACCAATTTATTTCATTTCAAAGCTTAGGTGAGAAGAAAACTTGGTGGAGAAGAAGTAATTAGTGAAGATCAACAACTTTGAAGGAGATATTGTGGGGATCAAGTTGTTGGGGTTCAATAACTAGGTAACTTCACATACACCATTAGTTTAGCTTAATTAGATGAATTTATAATAAAATTGATGTATGGTTGTTGTGAATGGTATTGGTAGTTGAGTTGGACCTCTGGTAGGTGTAATAAAGGTCCCAAGGAATTGAGTTAGATATATGTCTTCAGAGAACTCATAATTATAAGTGCAAAATTCAGGGTTTCCTGCACATAGCATGCTAGACGTGCTAGCAGGCATGCTAACTGTGTGTAGCACACTAGTAAGACGAGGTAGTGCGCTAATAAGATCACTCGCGCGTTAATCAACTCAAACTTAAAATTAAACATTCTAAACAAGTCTAATACCCTAATTAAAGATCCAACCACACTTAAAAATATGTTAAATGATATCACGAACCTACAGAAGAGTCTCAGGGGCTCGGGAACGAGGTTTGAGGTGCCGAGAGGCCGGAGTAGGTAGGAAATTTGTGTGGATTGTAAGTAAGCTAATTTAGATATTTATTTACATTTCATTCCTATTTATTGTTCATTTCCTGTCAGTTAGACTGATTTGCCTATTGTACTTTAAATACTGTGACTTGTTTCCTCTCCCATTTCATAAGTTTGCTATCATGGTATTGATTATTGGTTAAATAGTTTCATTGACTCCAAATCATGTGCTATGTCATTCTTAATTGTTGATATATGTGGTCAAAGGAAATAGCTTGGTATTAGGTAGTTATTGATATTATTGTAAATCTAAATTCCTTTACGCATTAGATATGCAAGTACATTGTTGGATTCTTATACCAAGTCATTTTCTTAGGTTATTAAAGTAGTTATTGTTTCTAGGACCATGATATGATAAAGATAGCATGACACACGGGGTCACTAGATTTTCGGGGTTTTCGAGATCTCACCATTATCTTGCGCGAGACATGGGGTAAGGGACCAGGGGTTATTGACAAGTGTACACAACTTATAAGGGGCACTTGTGGGTATTTATGCATGAGTTAGGAATTTGTGAGGATGTGAAGGAATTCGTGATATTGTTTACACCATAAATAGTGGAAAAAGGTTGATGTGATGTAACTCACGGCTGACCGAGCCTAGATCATTAATACTTAGCCGAGTGTCAGTTTCAATTGAGTAACTGAAATATCTCATTGCATGATTCCTTTCCAACATAGTTGTTATTATTACGCTTTTAGATACTTTTTGTATATTTGGGAATATGAACAAATTTCTTTCAATGTTACTTTCTACATTCTTGTACTCACAGTCCTTTTTATGACGGTGGGTGCAGATCCATCGAGTAGCAGACCAAGGAAAAAACATATCAGCAACTACCTCTGAGCCAGTGGAGTGCTGCTACTTCGGACTTTGTAGGTTTTTGGCTTGTTGTATAATTTATATATACGTCTTCCATATACTTTAGGGGTTGTATTCTATGGAATGAGAGATGGTAACTTGACCAGATACATGTGGATATATTATCACTATTTCATTTTGATATATATAAATGCATGTGATCTTTAATTATTGGTTTTCCACATTCTTAGGTATAATGTTTAAATATGTCGTTAATGTATTAAGACTTGTGCAGTATCACTTATTAATTGACATAACATAAGAAATGCTTATTTGGAAAAATTAAATAGTAAGTGGAAAGGTTTTTGGAAAAAGGCTGACTAATTTGTTGTTAAGTCCTACGTGGCGAGTTTATGGCTTAATAACATGATTAGAGACATAATTAGGCTGGGCGGTGCCCTAATTTAAGAAGGGGTCGTCACAGTCACTGCGCTTATCGATGAGGAACCGTGAGCTTATCCTTTATACAACTACCTACATAAAATCCAGTAAAGATACCATGAATATCTTATAAGTAATGACAAAATATACAAAAGAAGTTAATATGCACGTATCGGGTACATAAGTCCTCCTTAAAACTCATAAAATAGTAAATAAATTTATACAACTACCAACATAAAATCTGGCGAGGACTAGCTACCATAGAGATAGTCGCCTAGTACCTCATTTCCCCATCTCGACTGCAGATCAAGAATTTGCAACCATTGTCATTGCCACATAGCCAAAACAATGAGGGAAATTCCAGTAAGTAAATTCTAGAGAATTTAGACCAATTTTCAATAGATTCAATAAAGCGGCTACAATTTATGCTAGTAATATAAAAGACATGAAAATAAGTAAATCGCATGATAATAAGTCGCAAATAAAACAAAAAAGCATGAGTGTCAGGTTATATCATGCCGAATCGGGGGTCGAAGTCGCTAAACTAAGTGGGCAATATAGGCGAGTGAGTTACACCAGCTCCACACGGTCCAATGAGAGTTATCGAAAAACCAATAATCAAACAATAGTCTAATCTTCTTGAGAATGGTTGATGACGGGAGTAAACTCAATGCCAATCATTCCGAGCTTTAATGACATTTGCGGGAGTAACCTCGTGGATGCCAATATATGCACACTACTCAAGCAAACCCTAAGGTAGCGAGCCCCGAGAGCGAGGATATGCCATGCTCGACTCCATCGACGGGCAACACAACACTCACAGTAAGACAATACAACATGATGAAAACGATAGCAAAAATATGAAGCGGAAATAAATATTGCAATATTTTAATGCAAGCTGAAATTCAAATGGTCTTACAAACCTTTAGGGACCACAAATAACCCTATAAAATGTCCCGTTCACGCATCGAAATGCATACTCGACACTCAACTTTCAACTGTAGTCTCCTAAGTCCATCGTGTCCAAATATATTATTTAAGATATTTTAGGGTTAAATTAATTGAGTTTATATTGTGTGACAAAAAATAAATATTGCTAGTCCAAATATTACGGGCGTCGAGCTTTACGAGCTATTCTCCCGGTGCAAAACCTCTAAAATTTCCTCAAAATTCAAATTCCTACTTTTGTCCAATTTTCTATATTTTTTCCAATTTTATTTTTTGAATTCTCCATGATTTATATCTATTTTCTTATTTTTTTGTAATTTACTACATTTTAATTTTAATTTTATTTATTTTAAAAAAAGATTAATATTTAAATATGGGGTCAGGTCTACCTGAAGCGAGCCCAGCAAGGCCCAACTGCATCAAGCCTGGCTCGTTACATCCTAGGGCTCACACACACGCATGCGTGCATGCGCCCGACATCATTTCAACAAAGAGGAATTGCACTTTTATTCAATGTTTCTTCCCTTTTCAGATTTTTTTTCTTTTTAACAACAACAAATCAACAACTAAACAACAAGAACTAAATCATCAACAAGAACAATTAATTAACTAAACTTAAAATAGGTTACATTTTTTAGGAAATACTCAAGAACACCAACCAAAACTAAAAAAAATTAGTTTATTAATTAAATAAATGGTGTACTTACACAATTTGAGTTCAATAAATTCATAGGAATCCCGTTTTTAACAAAAAAAAAAAATCAAATTTAGATGCATTGAAAGCAAGGAAAACCAACTAAAAAAGTTGAAAATTGTTACCTAAGGTTTAGCTTCCTTGATTCTTTCATTTTTAGGTTGAATCTCCTCCAAATTGAGCTGTTAATCCCACCAATTCCACCAAGATTCCGACCCTTAATTCTTCTATTGAGACAAATCCAGGGCTTTGTTTTTCATGTGTTCATGAACACACTTGTTTATATAGTTGGTTTTAGTTCACATCTAGCCCTACATCTTCTTTCACTTACTCATATATATGCACATCAAAGGTTTAGATTTAAAGAATCTATGCATCTTTAATCTCCACTAAACTTCTTAGGACACTCTTGATAGAGTCATCACAAGGTTGATCTAGAGGTCCCAATTAAATGTCACAACTTAGGCTTTATTTTTATTTTTATTTCACTTAGCCTACATTTTTATAACTTTAGACATATAAAAATAAATAGCTTAGTTTGTAGACATTGTATTTATTTATCTCCATTTTCCACTAAGCTACCTATTACTCTGCTCCCTTGTGCCTCGCACCAATGTGCATCTCGATGCACGCTTCGAACTTTTATTAAACTTTATTTTTTTAATTTAGTAACTTAGGCCTTATTTTAATAAATTATATAAATATCAGCTTAAGGAAAATTAGTAGTAGCTTTACTAGTTCAACCTAGGTTTTATTTGTATAAATCCTAACCGTCCCATACCCGCGCTACGTGCAAACAAAGGTATACCACGATCTCAACGCACACACGTACATCATGATAATGGAAACGAACTAGTGTGACACGATTCGTAAATAAATAACACATCAAAATAGCATGAATTACACAAAAATAATAACTTTACATCAACTTTGAGCATGAGGCGTCGATCGAGTTTTTCACGTCAACTAGAATTACAAGTCGTTAATAATTAATTAGAGTATAAATCTTGATTTAATTAATTTGAGTCATTACAATGGAAATAACCATTATGTTAGAAAACTGAATAAAGAAATATATTAAAATATTCGAGCTTTACAAGATGATATAATTGAATTAAAAAATCAATTAAGTCAGATAAACCTCCAAATTAATAGGTTAAATAATCAAACTAAAATATTTACTCAAACTACTACTCCTACTAATCAAGCTTGAGTTAATGCTTTATTTTGTCATAATGAAAAAGAGACGCATATATAAGAAAAGATAACTAAGTGGAGTTAAAAAAAAAAGAAAGTATTGAAAACAATAGAAGAAGAAAAAAGATGATGTCTAATGTCATTCATACTAGAGAATGGATAGAAAAATAATTAAAATATACACATTTTTCTGAAAAATTGTACCCATGGTATCTTTTAAGATTTGAAGCTTATGAAAATTCTTTATGAAATTCTAAAATAGTTCATCATGAAAAAGATGTTAAGATTCCTGATAAATTAAATAAAAATATGTGTTTAATTTCTCCAGCTCCACAATGATTAGTGGATGCTGCAACAACAACAACATCTTTGAAAAAAACAACAACAACATAGCCTCAGTCCTAACTTAATTAGGGTCGGCTACATGGATCAAACTTTTCCATTGTGCACGATTAAGTTCAATTGATGGTGAGCATTCCGGACCATTCAAATCCCTCATAATTAATGCATTTCATGTTGATTTTGGTCTACCTACCTCGTCAAATTTCTATATTTTCTTGAAGTATTAAGGAAAATAGAAATTAATTAATGGAAATGATTACACAAAGAAAAATACCTGATACATGTTCCAATCGAAGAATGTTTAGAATACCCATCATGATAGGAACTTCTTCAGTTAAATTTGCTATGTGTGATCTCAAAGCATCAATTAATGTTATATCACCTAAATAAATCATTGAAAATAAGATCATTAACTAATACACCTATTAATTTTACTTTAGTTAACAAATATGGATTATTAGAAGGCATTTTAATAAAAGTGAAAAATTTAGCGTTTATAGTTGACTTTTATGTCACTGAAATGGGAGATTCAATATCACCTAATTCTACACCTATATTATTAGGTAGAACAATTCTTAAAACAACCAAAACTAAGTTAGATATTTTTAAAAGGGCAATGTCAACGAAATTTGAAGAAAAATTTGTTACATTGAAAAATAAAAATGAACAAAATTATGGTGGTCCTGATGAATTAATTGATAATAAATTAATGATAATGATTTTATACACTCAAACTATTCTTATATTCTTAACACTGAAATTTATACAATTAATATAGTATCAATAGAAAATGAGAAATAAGTTATAAATAAAGAACAACTTGAAAATAGTTCAAAAGAAAAGAAAGTAAGACCAGAATGTAGCGTTAAGCAACAGAAAATTGGGAAGATTATTAGCAAATCAATATATTTTAAATCCAAGAAGAATAAGAAAAGCTGAGCTTAAGTCCTGTGAAGCTTAATGATTCTGGAGGTATATATCTTAATATAAAACTTAAAAAGGCCTTCGTATTTTTGAGCTAAGTGTTATACAGGGTCTAATACAAGTCTCATACCCATAAATTTCTTTCTACATACTAAATTAGAGCTAAACAGTCTTACTTCTAAGCTAGTTTCTTTACTGGATAGTTCCTCAATTCAACTAATAGGGGTTCTCACGAAAGAACCACTTCAAGTGGACAAGTACATCATACTTTCAGACTTTTTGGCCATGCCATATTTTATTAATGCAGATCCTCCTTTAATTTTAGGACAAACTTTCTTAGTCACTTCTCAAGCTGTTATTGATATTCTAAATAAAACAATAACTTTGACGATTAATGGTTGAGCAATTACTTTCTTGAATGGCACTAGAGTTGAAAATCCTAAACTTAAGTTTAGAGGTCCAACCTAATTCTGGAATGGTTCAGCCTAGCCAATGATAGTAAACAAAAACGCTCTATAGGAGGCAACCCGTATTTTATTTTATTAATGTTTTAATTTCATTAGGAGTTTAGTATTAGTATAGTATGTTTTTATTCTCTCACATTTGAATCTTGTTTTGGAAATATCTTTGGAATTTAAACTTTAAAGTAATTTCAATTAAGGGGGAGTGATCGAGTTGTTTTTGTTTATATAACCTTTATGCAAGTTTGCATTTATTCATTTGATTGTTTATTTATTTATATTCTAAAATTATCCTTTTGATACATATCCTAATCAAATTTTTTAATTTTAGTCAATTCTACCTTTATATAAGATTTTATGAATGATATATATACATATGTTAATTATGAAATAAATCAAATAAATAGTTAATTAAGCCTAGCGATTTATCGACAATTTGAAATAACACTAGGAATCGCTGGCTAAATCAGTGACAAAAACCAAAAATTTAAGTGAAAATTCGAGTCTGGTGAATTATTGGTGATTCAGCCTTGCAAATAAAATCGATGGTTAGATCGGTAAGTCACTGCACTTCAATTTCACTGATTTACGTAGTGATTTCCAACTATTTCACTTAACACAGGAATCGCTAGGTATGATTTTAAGTTTTTATAATAAAACCCCAAAATTTCCAAACACAAAACAACTTTAAACACACAAACAGTTCCAGCGATTCGATCTAAGCATTAAATTTTTGCCTAGATTCAACCTTCATAAGCCAGATTTTAATTTATTTAAGTTATTCTCACCTCAATCTTGTTTCCTTCATTATAAAAGTAGGAAGTAGTTTGAAAATATAAAGCCAAATGTAGACTTGGATTAAAGGGATACGTAAGTAGACTAAGAAAATGAATCTAAGGGTTGCCAAGAGTATAATACATGAGGAATTAACTCTCACTAAGGTAATCACTAAACAAGCTTAATTTTATCAAATTTTGATTTCAAAGTTAGGATTTTTTTTTATAAATTTTCAATTTTTAAATGACAAATAATTTATCATTTTTAGATTTTTATGGCAATGATTACTATATGGTTTATATGGTATTAAATTGAATGGGTGGTGATTAAAGTTGATCATTTAATTTTTGGATTATTCAAATAAATACTTGAAATTTTTACCCGAAGTGTGATTTTAAACTAAAAATCTGGATAATGAACGATGTGTTTGAATTAGTAGTGTTAAGAAAATAAGTTTGGGGCGTGTTTTATTTTAGAAAGACTTGAATTTATCGCAAGATTTTTTCATGTTACGAGAGGATGATGCTTAGACATTTATATTTGTCATGTTTTCTTTGATTATGGAAATCCATCCATATGATATTTTGTTCATTCATTAATTATTATTTCATATAGTTCGTTTATACTTCAAGATGTATATTTTTTTGGAAACACAACTTGATTTTTAAACCTTGAGGACAAAGTTTGGAATAGGTTTGGGGCTATTTAGGTGAAGTATAAAGAAGCGAAATATTGAAGACTCGAGAGGTAAAATATATTTATTTATTCAAAGTTGACATAAATTTCCAAATTTTTGAAGATATAGGTAAGATCTCTTCATTTTACTTTATTAAGTTAGGAAAACATTAATTGAATATAATTAGGATTTCAATAGAAGTGATATTTTTATTACTCATGAAAATATAGAGTTTATGATAGATAGGAATTGTTCTACCCTATTTGACTTAAACTAGATTGTCTATGCACTAGTGGAGTTTAGAGGGGATTGATTGCTTTGTGTTAGACATTATAATGGGTATAAGATCGAAACAATTGTTCAAGATAAACGAGATAAATTTATAGAAATCTTGTTATACAAAGATTATTGATAAAGTATTTTACATGTGTGTATGTATATATATTGACAAGTCATAAATATTAATATATTTAAGTATTTATTTTATAAGTTTTAAGATCTCAATGTCTATTATTATTAAGGAATTCTCTTTTATTTATCTTTTCAGTGTTTTAGTGGCAATTTGCTTAAATATAAATAATTCGAGGTCTTTTGAAGTGTTCTTTGTGTTTGGCATTGAAAAGTGAGTTTAAACACACTTCGAGACAACTTTGTAGGACCCACATTGGTCTGTGTTGATGCTATGGTGGCTTGGAAGAAGTCTGTGGTGCATTAATTAAGGAAAGCTTTAAAACTAACTCAGTGTAAGTCATTCATATAGTGTGATTTAGCATCCATAGAATCTGCCTCAAGACACATACTATAAAATGATCAAGAGAGAGCAACAGCTATGTGATGTACTACAGGACACAGTCGTGACACAACGCAATCAGTAGCCTTCGATCAAGTATTGAGATTGACACTATTAGATCAATCATATGAGAAGTAAAGGTCTTCATCTGCCTCGGGATGCATGGTGCACAAACTGCCAGATTATTGCCTAATCATATATGTGTTCTCTTCATTTCAACAACCATTCATCATGCATTAGGGTATGGGTACCACTGTCTCTCTCATCTTGGTCGTCTCTCCCGGTAGTTTGCTTTTCACTCCAGAAGCCTTGATTTTTCTCAATATGCGTCTAACACCAACTCCCATTAATACACACGACTTCTCCAAACAATGCCCCTCCATTACTACCTGCCATGTGTCATTACCTCATTTGTCTATCCACATCTTTAATAGCTTCACAAACAATTAGGGCTCGCCAACTTAATTAATGGCTGCCTATAAAGGATCTGTCACTGCCAAGTGTCCTGAACTCCAAAGAACAAACTCACCATCACCATCAGATTGTCATAGGCACACGAGACACTTTCCAACCCACGATTTTGAATTTCTTTCTCTTTTAGAGATTAAACTTAAGGGTTATATATATAGACTTTAGTTTTTATTTTTTTCTCTTCCTTTATCTCGACCAATCAAACTCTCTTTTATTTTATTTATTGGAGTTAGTCAAGACGATATCTGGCTAGGCAATCCTTGCATAGGTCGAAGGCGAAGCAAGTTCGGATTCATGGTCTATAGTTGTGTCTTGTGATATTTATTTATTTATAATTTAATTCATTTTAACTCCTATTTTCTTTGTTGTTAATTTCAAGATTATGGTGCAAACTTAGGGTATGTATGTGGCTAGTGCATGCTTTTAGGTGGAAGACCTATAGTTAATCTAAACTTTCGTATATATAATTATACGATTAGACATGTAAAAATGACAATCACTCATACCATTAGCCATCAAAACCTTTTGGTTATTGAGTGTGCAGCAGATAAATCTAGGTTAAATTGAAAGCGTAATCGATCCGGTTATTTAGGATTAGCATTCCCTTGGAACTTTATGCGGCCAACGAATTAAAATCTATTGGTGGATGTCTAGTGTTTTGTATTAATTAGAGAACTAGTTAGTAGCGGATGTCCTAGCTATCGAGACTAGGGGAATTAGGGGTTTCTATGGGATGTCGATTTCCTATACCTAATCCAGAAGGAATTGAACTAATAATCTTTTGGAAAGATTGAAGACCATGACATGTTATTAAGCTATGATTTGGATTTGTTTTACCAAATGTCTAGTTATTTTCTCATATTGAATTCATTGTTGTAAAATTTAATTTTAATTATATTAAAATATTTAAAAAGCCATAAATTTCCCTTTTTATTTAACTCAGAGTAAAACTTAAGTCCTGTTGATTCGACCCGTATTTACCACTACTACGCCCTGTGGGACTGGTAACTCGAGTATTGGGACAAACAACACGTGAAAGATTTTTGACACTATTATCGGAGACCTAGTCTTTATTCTTAGTATAGTTTAGTTTCATTTTCTTTTTCTTAGTTTTATGATCTATAGACTCACTCGGTCAAAATCGACTGGTTCATTGTTGCCTTATGATCCTAAACCTATGAGAATAATCCAAAGGTTGAATAGAAACAAGTTTAGGCAACAATAAGGCCAAAATCATCTTGACATGGCACAAGCTAAAAATTGCTAGGTTAACATGGGGCACACCAATCGAGACCTTCAAGCTCTTTTGGCACAACTTGTCTACATTAATTATCTAGAGAATGCCAAAGATTTTAAGTTGAGGTACAGGTTTATCCATCTTCTAGCTTCCTTTCATGGAAGAGAGAATTAGGACCCAGTCACTTTTTTGAAGGAATTTCAAACTAACTGCAAGAACATGAAACCGTCTACAGTGGATGAGGACATGATTAAGCTTAGGTCATTTCTATTTTTTTTAAAGACAACGCTAATGAATGGATTTTCTATTTTTTACCTAGTTGCATTAACTCTTGGAATATAGAAAAGCCATTTTCATTTTTTCTAGAAATGTATTTTCCTAAGGATAGATTTGCTCAACTTATTAAGGACATATGCAACATTAAAATGAAAGCAGGAGAATGATTTGGTGCATATTTGGATCGCTTTAAGCGATTGATTACCATTTACCCGCAACATGGCCAATTTGAGAAGGCCATAGTCTGTTTATTCTATATTGGCATAATGCCTATAGAGAGGCGCATGATTGACAACGCCTGTGGAGGTCACATTCGAGATAAGACACTGGCTCAAATGAAATAGTTATACGAGGACATCACACAACAATAACACATTAATGAAGACATTAACAACACCGTGTTTCAAAGTCTCATTGCGGGAGTAGTTTCAAATTCTACTGACTGTAAAATTGACCAACTAACCTCTATGATGGAGTTTCTCCTCACCTTTGGCAAAGTGCAAGACTAGGCTTATTGTTTATGTGTAGGCATGACTCACACAACTATTGAATGTCTTACTCTATTTGAGAAAAATAAAAAAGCCAATGCCATGGGTAATTGATTCTAGGCACCACCTAGAGCCCTATTCGCTAACATTTATGATCATGTAACAACAAGGAACAACCCAAACATTAGTTACGAGCCTTAAAATTAGAACTACCAGACCATTTTCCCCAAAGGTCAACCATTGCCTACACTCTCCTGTAACTCCTCCTCACTAGAAGATATAATGAAAGCTCTTATGGCTAAGCAAAGTCAATTTACGAGAGACATTGCTCAATTTAAGGCTAACATTTATAAATCCACCAGTGATACCAATGCTACGGTCCGTAACCTTGAAATCCAAGTAAACCAAATAGCACAACAATTGCGACATATTGAGGATAAGGGAAAGTCACGTTCGCATCCTTACCCGAACCTTAACGCGAGTGCTAGTGTACTTACACTCAGAAACGACAAAGAGTTGGAGGGATCCAAAAAGAACATTTGGCCATTTAATGCCAAAGACTAGGTAAATGAGGAGGATCATGAGTTAGTAGTGACCTTGTTCACTCCAAAATAAACGTTAACAACTTAAATGGAAGCACCACCTACTTTCAAGGTCATACCTCCTTTTCCACAACGACTTATCCGAGACAAGAAAAATGAGGAAGGGAAAGATATTGTTGAGACCTTTCAATGAGTGGAAAAAAATATTCCACTCCTCGATGCTCTGAAGCAAGTCCCTAGGTACGCAAAGTTTTGTAAGGAACTATGCACTAACAAATGGAAACTAAAAGGCAGTAAAAAGTTCAAAATGGGAGAAAAAGTCTCGACTATCCTACAAAAGAAATGCAAGGATCATGGGATGTTCTCAGTTTATTATCTTATAAGCAATGTAAATATTCAAAGGCTATATGCGACCTTGGCACTTCCATTAAAGTCATGCCACTTTCTATTTTGAGACATTGAATGCAGACCCATTAAAGGAGATCGGTATTATCATTCAGTTAGCAGATCCCAAATCATTCAATTATTAGACCTATTGGTGTTCTTAAAGCCGTTTTAGTCTGAGTAAATGAAATCATGATTCCTATTGATTTCCACGTGGTGGATATAAAAGAGGAACCATTCCGCAATGCTTCATCAATGCTACTAGGATGCCCATTCCTGAAGACGATGAAAATGAAAATAAATGAGGATGATGGATCTCTTACCATGGAGTTGTATGGTGTAGTCATTAAGTTCAACATCCACAATGCAATGTGATACTTTAGTGATGTGTCTTTTGTAGTCTGTACCATGGATAATATAGATTCACTCATTGAGTATTCCTTGCTCATGAATGGCGATGATGTAGTTCAACTAGTGTTAGAGAGTCATCTTGACACTAGTCATATCCATAAGAGTATTCTAACCCTTAATACTGATGTTAAGGACACTATTTTATGAGTTATATTTACTCCAACCCTCGCCCCCAAAAGTTTATTATTTGGAGTTTCCTACTACTGACTCAAAACATCCCCTTCCTTGGTTAAAGCTCCCACACTTGAGATGAAGCCATTACCTAAGCACCCGAAGTACATGTTTTTGGGCAAGAATGGTATACTCCCCATGATCATCTCAACCAAACTCATATAATTAGAGGAGAGACTTCTGCGAGTACTTTGAGAACTTAAATAAGCTATTGGTTGGACCATACCTGATATCAAAAGTTTGAGCCCTTCCACTTGCATGCATTATGTGTGCTAGCATGATTTACTCAATCTCTTATAGTAAATGGATAAGTCCTGTCCAAGTGGTTCCTAAGAAAATGGGAGTCACAATAGTATCAATTCTTACAGTAAGTTAGTCCCAACTTGTATTTAAAATGGATGGAAAGTATGCATTGACTATAGAAAGCTAAATGCTTCTACCAGAAAAGATCACTTCCCTTTCCATTCATTGATAAGATGTTGGAATGATGGGCCAGTCATTCTCAATATTGTTGGCCCGATAGTTACTCTGATTTTCACTAGATATCGATAGTGACTAATAAGGAAAAGATGAGCTTTACATGTCTGTTTAGCAATTTTAGCTATTGGTGCATGCCCATTAGGTTATGCAACGCACCTATCACCTTTCAAAGGTGCATGGCGAGGTTCTCATCTGATTTCGTTGAGCATTTCATAGAAGTTTTTATAGAGGACTTTACTGTTTATGGTAATTCATTCGATAGCTGTCTTATGAGTTTGACAAAGGTGCTCAATAGGTGTATTGAGAAGAACTTGGTTCTAAACTATGAAAATTGACATTTTATGGTAGACCAGGGTCTTATTTTAGGACATATTATCTTAGCCAATGGTGTAGAGGTCGATCAAGCTAAAATTGATGTTATTTAGAAACTACCCTACATTACGAATGTGCGGGAGATTAGATCTTTCCTGGTTCACGCCAATTTTTATTGACGTTTAATCAATGACTTTTTAAAGACTGCGCAACCCCTATATCATCTACTCTAAAAGACTTCCCTTTTGAGTTTGAAAAGGCATGTAAGAATGCATTTGATGCACTCAAAGACTAACTTACTAGCACACCGGTGATTTAAGCCCTCAATCGGGAACTTCTATTTAAAATTATGTGCGATGCTAGCAATCATGCAGTATGTGCAGTCTTAGGACAGAGACTTCGGAGAGATTCACATGTGATTTACTATGCATCTCACACTCTAGATGCTGCTCAGATGGCCTACACCACTACTGAGAAAGAATTCCTAGCCATTATCTTCGCACTTGAGAAGTTTCAACCTAATCTATTTGGAACCAAGGTGATTATATACTCTAATCATACAGCCTTAAAGTATCTTATAAGTACGAAAATGCTAAGACTAGGCTCTTTAGTTGAATACTCCTACTACAAAAGTTTGACATCCTAATTAAAGATAAAAGTGGTGCAGAGAATCTAGTAGCAGATTATCTCACTAGGATTGAGAATGGTGAACGTCCTACTTCTTTTAAGGATGACTTCCCTGACGAACACATCTAGTAGCTGATTACCTCACCTTTCTAAAGCCCAAAAGAAAAAAGTTAGGAGCGATGCAAAATATTTTGTGTTTCTCATACTGAGAGTCACTCCATCATGGCTTTCTATGACACTTATGCCTAAAGTGGCCACTTCGGTCCTCGTGGAACATCTAGGAAAGTTTTTGAAAATGGGTTTTACTGGCTCACTATTTTTTCATGATTCATACATGTTCACCAAGTCTTGTCATAACTATCAGAAAACTGGCAACCTTAGTCATCGCGATGAAATGCCACTTACTCCAATCCATATCTATGAAAAATGTAATGTATGGGATATTGATTTCATGGGACCATTTTCTGTGTCATTTGGTAATGTTTACATACTTTTAGCGGTGAACTACGTGTTTAAATGTGTAGAAGTTGATGCTACTTGCACTAATGATTATAAAATGGTATGTGAATTCCTATAATCTAGCATTTTTACAAGTTTTGTTACCTACGGTCCCTAATCAGTAATAGATGTACTCACTTAATCAGTAATAGATGTACTCACTTATACGATTGTATGGTTGAAAGTATTCTGAGAAAGTATAATGTCACTTATAAAACGTCTACAACGTACCTTCCCCAAACAAGTGGTCAGGCAGAGATCTCTAATATTGAGATCAAATCTATCTTAGAAAAGATGGTGAATCTTACTTGAAAATATTAGAATATACGTCTTGATGATGCAGTTTGGGCATACCGAATGGTGTTTAAAACCTCGATTGAAATGTCACCTTACCGCCTTATTTTTAGAAAAGCATGGCACCTGGCAGTCGAGCTTGAACATAAATCTTACTTGGCTATGAAAAAGCTTAATTAAACTTTGATGAAGCAAGAAAGGAAAGAAAACTTACTCTCCGAGAATTGGAGGAAATCGGGAACGATACTTATGAAAATGCGCAAATTTATACAAAAAGACTAAATTGTTCTATGATCGCAACATCTCTAGGAAATATTTTTGTGTTGGCCAAAAAGAGCTTTTATTTTAATCTAGTCGTGATTTTTGCAGGTAAGCTGAAATCGAGGTGGACAAGACCGTTTATGGTGATTGTGGTGTATGATCATAGTGTAGCGGAGATTCAAAATTTGGAGATCGATAATGCTTTCAAAGTAAAAGGCTAGAGATTGAGGATCTTGTATGAAGACTTCTCAAGATATAATGTGGAGGGCGTGTCACTCGAAGAACCAATCTATAGTGATTGACATACTCAGACTAAGTTGAGACAAATACTATAAACAAAAGGCGATATTAGGAGGTGGCCTAAATTTTAGTTTATTTTACTTTTTTTCATTGTTTTAGTACTTTTATTACTATGCATGAACTCGTATCATTTCCTATTTTCTATATCTATCATGTTATTTCACCCTCCTATTTGTTTTTATGTGTGAACCTCTTCACTTGTTTTAAACCTTAAAGATAAGGTTTACAATAAGTTTCAGGGTGTTATAGGGATTGTGGATTGTTTTGGATAGATCTTTTTGCTAAAGATTGTAGGTACGATCATCAAATCTTGTCAATCATGTAGTTGAAAGATGGTAATGGTGACGTTACTTCTCTCATTTTCTTGTCTTTCCATTTCTTTTTCTTTCCATTCATACTTCTATATTCCAACTTACTAGGATATGATAAATTTTCGTGCATGTATTTAGTATATTTTTTATTATTATATTGTTTAGAGTCACTTGAGACTTAAGGAAAATTAGAACAAACACTCACTTTGGCCCATAGCCCGACATTTTTATGATTTCATATTAGGGACGTTATATGAAGGTTAAACCTTGTGCTAGATACAAAATAGGGAAGACGGTTAGAACTTTACAAGTGGAAAAAATTAAGATTTCTACGGTGCTAAATGAGGATGTAACTTACTTGATGATGAATCCCAATGACTAAACAACTTTTGGGGAAATGAATAAAACCATTTTTAAATAAAACCGTTATCCTTAAGCCACGCGAAAGTAATTTTCCTAGTTAACCATTTTTTAGTAAACCTGACCTTTAATTCTTTCATACCTAATATTAAATCTACAACCACAGCCTGATATAAACCTTTACCTAGTTGGAAGCTAGTTTTAGACTTGAAATCTTTAAAAAGAGACATGAAGAGAAGAAGAAACAATTAGAGAGAAAAAAAAGTTATGTACCCAAAATAAGTTGAAGTTAATTATGATGAAAAAAATGAAGTCATAATTAGAAAGTCCCACAAATAATGGTATCTACAAAAAATGGAGCAGGGAGCTGAGTGGTTGGAAAAAGGTGAGGACTGAACATATTAAAAGAAAAATGAAGTTAAGCATTGTATAAGCCATTTTCACGTTCTAAGAAAATCTTTTGACAATTTAAGTTTTAGTTTTCTAATGCTTTCAATTACCTTTATACCATTACATTGGTACCTTACCTATCCATGTCACAACATACTAAAAGTCCTACTGATCCTCATTAGTGCTAAGTCTACAATGGTGAAAAGTGTGGTTGCATTTCTCGTCTATGGTACCTTTTGAGCATTGATGGGCCATTTTTACTAAGATTGTAAACTTGCGTGCTTGAATGTATAGATCAAGAAAACTCTTGAGTAGTTGGTACCCTTTGTTTTGACTGAGTTAATGCCTTTAAAGTGTGATCTTAATTGTGTTTGGATCGTGCTTCTAGACATATCATAACTTCAAAACTTTTTGAGTCGATTGTTGACTTGGTGACTATGTAAACCAAATGAACTCCATGAATTTAGAATCATGTATATGATTAGTTAAATTAGGTTTATAACTATATTAGGAGTCTAGTTTACTTTTGTTTTGTCAATTATACTTTCATTCGGGACGTGCAGGTATTTGATAAGTTTTTAATATTATGATATTTAAGTATTTATTTTGTATGTTTTAAGATCTCAATGTGTATTATTATTAATGAATCCTCTTTCATGTATATTCTCACTATTTTAGTGGCAATTTGGTAAAATAGAGATAATTTATGGTCTTTTGAAGTGTTCTTGGTATTTCGCATTGAAAACAAAGTTTACATGCACTTCGAGACTACTTGGTGGGACCTACATTAGTCCATGTTGATGCTATGGTGGTATAGAAGAATTTTGGTGGTGCATTTATTAAGGAAAGCTTAAAATGACTAAGTATAAGTCATTCATGCAGTGTGATTCAACATCCATAGGATTTGCCTCGAGACACACACTATGAAATGATCAAGAGATTGCAGCAGTCAAGTGATGAACAACTAGGACACGCTTGTGACATAACACCATCAGTAGCCTTCGATAAAGTTTCGAGATCCACATAATTAGATTGATCAGATGAGAAGTAAACGTCTTCAAATGCCTCGGGATGCATGATGTACAAACTCCAGCTTAATGTCGAATCCTATACTATTCATTTAGTTTCAGCAACCATTCATCGTGCCTCAAGATATGAGTAAAATTGTTTCCTACATCTTTGCCGTCTTTCCTACGAGTTTTCTCTTCACCCTAGAAACCTCAATCTTCTAAGAGATGCGTTCAGTACCAACTCCTATTAATTCACATGGTTTCTCCAAACAACGCCCCTCCATCTCGGCCTGCCATGTGTCAACATCTCATTTGCCAAATCGCAGCTTTAATAGCTCCACAACATATCACAGCTTGCCAACTCAAGAAACGCTAGTCTACAACCAATCAGATGCTGCCACATGTCCTGAACTCCAAATAACCAACTCACCATAGCTATCAGATTATCCTAGCCACACGAGACACTCTCCAATCCATGATTTACACTTTATCTCTCTTATAGAGACTAAAATTGTGGGTTTTATATATTGACTTTAGGTTTTTTTAGTCTTTTCCCTTATCACGACCAATCAATCCCTTTTTTCTTTTATTTATTGGCGCTAGTCAAAATGAAGTTTGGCTAAGCAATCCTAGCCTAGGTCAGAGGCGAAAGAAGTCCTGATTCATTGTTTATAGCGGTGTCATGTAAGATTTATTAATTTATAATTTAATTTATTTCAATTCCTTATATTTTATTTGTTGTTTATTTCATGATTATGGTGCAAAATTAGGGTATGTATGTGGCCAGTGCATGCTTTAAGGTGGAAGACCTATAGTTAATCGAGACTTTCATATTTGTAATTGTACGATTAGAGTGATAGAAAGATTGTAAACGTACGTGCTTGAATGTATAGACCAAGAAAACTCGTGAGTAGTTTGTAGTCTTTGTCTTAACCTAGTTTATTAATTGTACGATACAAAGATTGTAAACTTTGCATGCTTGAATGTATAGACCGAGAAAACTCATGAGTAGTTGGTAGCTTTTTTCTTAACTGAGTCTATGTCTTCAAAATATGATCTTAATTGTGTTTGGATTGCGATTCCAGACATATAATAACTCCAAAATTTCTTGAGTCGATTGTTGACTTGGTGACTATGTAAACCAAAGGAACTCCATGAATTTGGAATCGGGTTAAGTTAGGTTCATAACTATATTAGGAGTCTAGTTTATCTTTGTTTTGTCAATTATACTTTTGCTCGGGACGTGCAAATTCTTATGTTTGGGGGTATTTGATAAGTTGTTAGTATTATGATATTTAAGTATTTATTTTGATAAGTTGTTAATATTATGATATTTAAGTATTTATTTTATATGTTTTAAGATCTCAATGTGTATTATTATTAATGAATTCTCCTTTATGTATATTTTCACTGTTTCAGTGGCAATTTGGTAAAATAGAGATAATTTAGGGTCTGATGTAGTGTTCTTGGTGTTTGGCATTGAAAACAAGTTTACATGCACTTCGAGACTACTTGGTGAGACCTACATTAGTCCGTGTTCATGCTATGGTGGTTTAGAAAAAGTTTGGCGATGCATTTTTTGAGGAAAGCTTAAAAATGACAAAGTATGAGTCATTCATGTAGTGTGATTCAACATCCATAAGATTTGCCTCAAGATAGACAATGTGAAATGATCAAGAGAGAGTAGCAGCTAAGTGATGAACAACAGGGAAACGCTTGTGACACAACACCATCAGTAGCCTTCAATCAAGTATCGGGATCCACACGATTAGATCGATCAGATGAGAAGTAAAGGTCTTCACGTGCCTTAGGATGCGTGATGCACAAACTCCCAGCTTGATGTCAAACCCTATATTATTCATTTCGTTTTAGTAACCGTTCATCATGCCCTAGGATACGAGAAAAACTGTCTCCCACATCTTTGTCGTCTCTCATACTAGTTTTCTTTTCACTCCAAAAGCCTTGATCTTCCTTGAGAAACGTTCAGTACCAACTCCTATTAATTTACATGGCTTCTCCAAATAATGTCCCTCTATCTCGACCGGCAATGTGTCACCATCTCATTTTCCCAGCTGCATCTTTAACAGCTCCACAACCAATCACAGCTCACCAACTCAGGAAATGCGAGCCTACAACCAATCAAACACTGCCACATGTCCTTAACTCTAAACAACAAACTCACTATAGCTATAAGATTGTCCCAGGCATACGAGACACTCTCCAACCTACGATTTCCACTTTCTCTATTTTCTAGACACTAAAATTATGGGTTTTATATATAGACTTTACATTTCTTTAGTCTCTTCCCTTATCTCGATCAATCAATCAATCTTTTCTTTTATTTATTAGAGTTAGTCAAAAATGATGTTAGTCTAAGCAATCCTGGCCTTGGTTGGAGGCGAAAGAAGTCCCGACTCATGGTATATAACGGTGTCATGTGAGATTTATTAATTTATAACTTAATTTTTTTTAATTCCTTCTATTTTATTTGTTGTTGATTTCATGATTATGGTGCAAACTTAGGGTATGTATGTGGCCAGTGCATGCTTTTAGGTGGAAAACCTATAGTTAATCGCGACTTTCATATCCATAATTGTACAATTGGTATGATATAAATGAAAACCACTCACTGGTTTACTGTCAAAACCTTTCGATTCTTGAGTTTCCAACAGATAAATCTAAGTTAAATCAAAAGTGGACACTATCCAGTTATTTAGGACCACTATTCCCATGGGACTTTATGCGGTTAATGCATTAAACCCTATTGGCAGATGTTTAGGGTTGTTTGTTAATTAGAGAACTAGTTAGTGGCGGATGTCTTGGCTATCAACACTAGGGGAATTAGGGATTTCTAGCAGATGTCAATTTCCAGTAGCTAATCTAGAAAGAATTGAATTAATAATCTTTTGGAAAGATTGAAGACCATGAAATATTATTGAACTTTGATTTAGATTTGTTTAATCGTAGAGCTATGTATTTTCTCATTAAATTAATCATTGCAAACTTTAATTTCTAAGTAGTTTTAATTAATTATTTTCTTAAAATCTTTAAAAACCCCAAAATTCTCCTTTTTAGTTAACATAGAGTAAAACTTGAGTTAAGTGAATTTGATCCCATGTTTACAACTATTACACCCCTATGGGATTAGTAAGTCCAGTACGGGTTATATTTGGCTTGAACAACACATGAAAAAATATGTGTATATATATATATATATATATATTGAAAAGTTGAAAAGAATTTATGCTACAATTGAAGGGGAAAATATGAAATTGGCCAATAAATTTTACTTAGTTGGAAAGAATGCTTCCTTAACTATGGTGAAAGTTAGAAGAGCTAACAAGAGTTTTTAAATAAAAAATAAAGAGACCCACAGATTCTGAAGGAAATGGAGTAGGGAATCTAGTTGTGAGAAAAATGCGAGGAAGAATTCATATAAAAAGAATAATAAATTCCAAAGAAAATGGAGCAGGGAACAATAAGAATATAATGAAAAGAAACAAATCTAAATATATAGAAGAAAGAAGAGGAAAAATGATATGGAAAAAATGGAAGGAAGTTTATAAAAAAACTCTTCAAATAAAAAATTTAGCTCAAGTGCTTATAGTTAAGTTAAGTGAAGTATATCTTTTTATTCCAATATTCCAACAAATGAAAATGAAATGATAATTATTAGTAATTAAAAAATTTCTTATCGACTTTGATTGTGGTGGCATTTTAAATATCATTCAAAAATGAGACTGATTTAGTAAATTTTGTATCTTGAGGTACTATATTAATTATCATAAGCTTGATGCTTATCACTGGAGGTTGAGAAAACTTATATAGTGGTTTGGCCTTGATAATTGATTGAACTTTAAGTTAAAATGTGTATTTCATAACTAGAAGGTTGAGTTTTCAAATAAGGGATTGTTCTTTAAATGTTTCTATTCTATCATATTTTCATTCTTATGAGGGTAATATGTTTATATTTTAATGAGCACTTTTGTTTAACAAAAAGAATAAATAATTATAAAATTATAATGAAGGAAGAAGAATGAATGTAATTGAGAGTATTATTTTGCTCGGGACAACAAAGTCATAAGTTTGGAGGTATTTGATAAGTCATAAATTATAAAAATCTTATGAGACATTTTAGTATTTTTATAAGGTAAAGTCTCTAAAATATTGTCATAATAACTTACATTTGTCTATTTCAAATTTAAGGTGCGTAATTGAAATTGGGGTGAAAACGCTGTGAAATATATATATTAGAGTCTTATGATGTGACGGTGTGTGATTGAGATATTTGAATAAATGGATGAAAAATTGAAGAAATTGAGGGATTTAACCAAGTGGAAGTATTGCTCAATGATTCATTAGCAATTCATGAGAAAACTTGAAATTGTCGCCACAAATTCCTTGCAGATTTGGATTTACACTAGGAATCACTAGATAAATTGTTGGAGCACATTGACATATTTCTAAGGATTTGTCAAGCTTTCACGTTATTAATGGAATTGGACAGGAATCGTTGGACCCGATTTTATGAATATTACATATTCGCAAGAGATTTCAATTTCGATTTGATATATATTACTTAGAATACTATATATATATATATAAATATGAACCGTAGGCTTCAAAATCAATTGCCCTTGATTGCACTTTGAGCCATATTTACTAGTTTCATTAAGTTTTAGTTTAAATCTATTGTTCATTGCTTTAAAGACTTTTGACTATTCGAGTATTCAATTAAGAGGTATTTATTTATGTCTTTTATTTACTTAATTTATTGCAATGTTATTCATGATCATGAGTGAGTAGTTTATTAATTTAAACAAACTCTGAACATGAACTTGATCCGTTTGCAATGTAGTCATAATGAAATGATTTTGTGCATATTGATTTAAATCAATCGTATTCTTTAACTCGCTGATTTAATAGATTATTATTTGCGAATTATAATCAGGAACTTAGTATTGCATGCAAAATTGCTAATGTGTATTGTAGTATTTTGATTCATTTAGTAGTTTAAAGTAGTAACTAGGATTTGTTTGAAAGGTCTATTACCATTTATATGTCCTAGGTGAATTTGAGATTTAAGTCTAATATTGAATTGGCTTTCCAAAGGTGTTAGATTTAGTTGTTCGAAGTTTTCATAAAGTGTAATGCGGTTTATTACCTGAAGTTAATGCCTTTATATATTCAAATGTGTAAGCTCAATAAAATTAGAGCGTGGATTTTCTACTGGTATAAGGAGAACTAATGCCTTGATAAGGGATGTTTACTTACTTATGATTAGTGTTTAATGATTTTGAATACTTTATAAAATATTATTATGACTATGATTTAAGTAACATATTTTCATGCAAAATGGATTGAAGTTTCATTGTTCCAGATTTTTGTTTAGGTGTTTATTTATTTTGTTTTCCATTGAATTGAATTGATTTGAATTGAATTTAGTAACTTTGATTTGTGTTAATTAAGTTAGTTTAGATAGTTTGGTTAGTTTATTTGATTATTATATTTTAAGTTAGCAACTTAGATTTTTACTTTAATTAAGTTAATTAAATTAAATTTAAAATAAAAAATAATAAAACTTTATTTCTTAAGGAATTTTCAAAATCCATATGGAGATGATCTCTCTTACCAATACTACAAAAAATTCAATAATACAATAAATGTAAAAGATTTATTGTACATGCTCGACACGTATCATTGATCGATGTTTAAGACATTACTAGAGACAAACATTGATAAGTTATAAATTATACAAATTTTATAGTGTGGAAAACCAGGAAATGACATCACATATATAAAATCATCAAAATGTAGTGAACAACAACATAGTCTAAGTCAAGTCAGGGAACTAACACTCAATCCAATATACCACCCTAAAGAGTATCTGAAAGACGTATATAACATATACAATCAAAATATCAAAAGAAAACCTACAATGGATGCAGTGACGCGCCACGGGCTCAGGGATAATCGCCGATCTTCTTATTGCCCGGCCTGCTGGTAAACGGCTCTGCACCCACCGTCATAAAAAAGACAGTGAGTACAAGAATAAAACAGTAATCCCCGACGACAAGTTTAAGTTGCCTTTCCAAATATTCAAATGGTATTTAAAAGAATATAAATTGAAAACTGGAAAATAAACCATATGCGAGTAAATATCAGAGTTAAACAAGTGATACTGACACTAGGCTAAGCAGTAGTGATTTAGGTCCGGTCGGCAGTGAAACGTGTCACTCCGACTCCATCATCATATATCACAGGGGACTCTAACCCAAGTGTTACCAGGGACTCTAACCCCGATGTGTAGACCATCTCAGGGACTCTAACCCCGAGTGTCATACAGTGTCAAGTAACAGGTGCCGACATCCCCAGGGACTCTAACCCCGTGAGTGTTGCACACATCGATCGAGTACGGGACCTAAATGCAAAAACTACTTTTTAAATTTCAAGAAATACCAGGGATGGATTGTCAAGGCATAGGCACATCTACACACCTAAACAAATAAAGAATATAAGTCCTCTTAAACATTTATAATATATTCACTAGCCTAATAGCATACTATTTATCATTCAAAACACATTTAAAACAACAAGAATAGACATAGCATGGGATAGAATCAATGAATTAAATTAAATGAATGGATATCATGCAAACTAGACTCATTAAGTGAGCATAGACACAAAGAACACATGATATAAGAGTACAAAGGCAAAATAGTCAAAAGTACTATACAAGAACAACAATTAATAGGAATGAAATGCCAAGTAAAATTGTCATTGGTATACTCACAACAACAAAATAAAGTCCTAGCTTTACTGGCCTCCCGTAACTCCAAATCTTATATTCGTTCTCCCGTACCCTTTTTCCTAAGTTCACGAGTTTGGTGTCTCATTAGTTCAAATATAGTTGGTGTAAGCTCAATTTAAACATCACCGACATATAATTTTCCCCAATTTCTATATATTTTATAGATATATAATTTTCTCAAATTTTTTGGAATTTTTCCAAATTTTCTTTCATTTTCTTCCATTTTTCTCTTATTTCCCTTTTTTCCGTTTGGGTCGAATCGGCCGAGCCTGGACCGTTCTTGTCTAGGGCCGGGTCGGGTCCGACCCATTTGGGTCAACCCGACCCAGACCCAAACAGTAATTAATAAAAGGAAAAAAATGGAAGGAAAATGAAAGAAAATATGAAAATATTTTGAAAAAAATTGGGAAAAATTCAAAAAAATTATATGTCGATAAAATAAATAGAAATTGATAAAAGTTTATGAAAAGAACCCACTATACTTGAACTAATGAGACACCAAACTCAAGAACCTAGGAAAAAGGGTACAGGAGAGCGAAAACAAGATTTGGAGTTACGAGAGGCCAGTAAAGCTAGGACTTTACTTTGTTGTTGTGAGCATACCCGATGACAATTTTTCTTAGCATATCATTCCTATTAATTGCTATCCTTGCATAGTCTTTTTTACTATTTTGCCTTTGTACTCTTATATCATGTGTTCTTTGTGTCTATGCTCACTTGATGAGTCTAGTTTACATGATATCCATTCATTTGATTTGATTCATTGATTCTATTCCATTCTATGTCTATTCTTGTTGTTTCAAATGTGAATTGAACGATAAATAGCACGCTATTAGGCTAGGGAATATCTTATAAATGTTTAAGAGGACTTGTATTCCTTATTTGTTTAGGTGTGTAGATGTGCCTATGCCTTGAAAATCCATACCTGGTATTTCTTGAAATTTAAAAAGTAGTTTTTGCATTTAGGTCCCGTAGTCGATCGTGGTGTGTGTGAATCACGGGGTTAGAGTCCCTGGGGATGTCTGCTCATGTTACTTGACACTGTATGACACTCGGGGTTAGAGTCCCTGAGGTGGTCGACGCACCGGGGTCAGAGTACCTAAGACACTATATGACACTCAGGGTTAGAGTCCCTAAGGTGGTCTACACATCGGGGTTAGAGTCCCCGGTGACACTTGGGTTAGAGTCCCTTGTGCTATATGATTATTAGATCGGAGTGACACGTTTCCATGTCGATTGGACCTAAGTCACCACTACTTAGCCTAGTGTCAGTATGACTTGTTTAACTCTGGTATTTACTCGCATATGGTTTATTTTCCAGTTTTCCATTTATATGCTTTTAAATACCATTTGAATATTTGGAAATGCAACTTAAACTTGTCACCGGGGATTACTGTTTTTTTATTGTACTCACCGTCCTTTTCATGACGGTAGGTGCAGAGCCGTCTACCAGCAGGCCGGGCAAAGAAAAGATCGACGATTATCCCTGGGCCCACGGTGCATTACTGCATCCATTGTAGGTCTTCTTTTGATATTTTGATTGTATATGTTATATACGTCTTTCAGATACTATTTGGGTGGTATATTGGATCGAGCGTTAGTTCCCCGACTTGACTTAGAATATTTTGTTATTTCACTACATTTTGAGGATTTTATCTAAGGGATGTCATTTCCTGGTTTTCCACACTTAGGATTTTATAAATGGCTTCCGCATAAGTTACTCATTGCTTCCGCATAATCAATAAGACTTCTCCTAATTAATTAATTTAATAAAAAGATTTAATTAACTTAAAATTTTATAAATTGGTACATGAACACGAGAAAAAAATGCGTCAAGATTGTAAAGGCTGACTAATACGTAGTTAAGTCCTACTTGGATATGATTAGGGCTTAATTACGGCATTAGGCCGGGCGGTGCCCTATATTAGGAGAGGGGTCGTCACTGTTGGTATCAAAGCTTTAGGTTCTGGCGAACCTAGGAGAAAGTTTAATGGCTTAAGACATTTTGATACCAGCGTCACAATTGTATGCCCAAAATATAGCTAGGACTTTACTCGTATAAAGGCATTGAGCTTATTAATAGGAATTGATATACTGCGATGCGCGTACTGTCGGTCTGAGGGTGGAAAGTTGTATTAAGGAATTGATATATGTTCAGGTCTTCATTATAAGATTAGGCCGGCAGCGCCCTAGATTATGCTGTAGTCAGGGCTTTTATACCAACTGTGACGGCCCCTCTCCTAATCTATGGCACCGCTAGGCCTAATCCCGTAATTAAGCCCTGAACATATCCACGTACGACTTAACTACGTATTAGTCAGCCTTTACAATCTAGACACCTCTTTTCTAGTGTTCATGTACCCATTTATAAAATTTAAAGTTTATTAAAACTTTTTATTAAATTAATTAATTAGCAAAAGTCTTATTGATTATGCAGGAGCAATGAGTAACTTATGTGGAAGCCATTTATAAAATCCTAAGTGTGGAAAACCAAGAAATGGCATCACATATATAAAATCATCAAAATGTAGTGAAACAACAAAATAGTCTAAATCAAGTCGGGGAACTAACGATAAACCAAATATACAACCCCAAATAGTATCTGAAATACATATATAACATATAAAATCAAAATATCAAAATACGACCTACAATCGATGCAGTGTCGCGCTGCGGGCTCAGGAATAATAGCTAATCTTCTCCTTCCCCGATCTGCTACTGCTCAACGAACCTTCACCCACCGTCACAAACTAGACGGTGAGTATAGTGATATTTAAGTACTAACCGGAGAATTTCATGTCACATTTCCAAATAAACAAATGGTGTTTAAAAGCATAAAGGAGCGAAATAAATTGTTGAAACAAGTAATGCAAGTAAATACCACAGTTAAAGATGTAGAGACAAACACAGGCTAAGTCGAGATGATCTACGTCCGGTCGGCGGTGAGACCTATCACTTACCTTTTCCCACTACGATATGGAGCTGCGCTCGACATATTTCACATAAATAAGGGACCTGCGCTCTACACTTTACAACATCAATCTCATACTTGCCGACCACCCCGAGTCCCATACCTCGTGTTCCGCACAAGTGTAGTGGTGAGTGCCGAAACCCCAGTAGACCTATGTCCCCATGAACCGTGCATCTCTCATGCAATGGACACTAGATAATCCCTACTTTTATTTCAAAAACAAATAATTTCAAAATTCTAGAATTCGAAGACAAGTTAGGCAGCAAAGCCCAAAGGAAATCGAATACAAGGCTATTTAAATTCAAAGTAGTCCATTAGCATGCTTTTCTTCAATTGTATTCAAGAACGACATCAAAAGTTGGAATTAGAGGCAATGAAATAATTCACAAGGCATCATGTCACAATATTCATCCATGAATAGATACAAAAACAACATGATGTGAGATGACAAGTAGTAATGTCTACCAATAGACCAATAAAGCAATAAGAGAATGAAATGAAATATAGAATTCTCACAGTCGTACTTACAAGTCACACGCTTATCCAGTCTAGATGATTCCTCGACAAATCGAAGTGCGTGCCCAAACGCCTGAGTCCCCCTGAAATTCTCTAACATTCAATAATGTCTCACTTAGGCCAAATCGAAGTCGAGACAACTTTCGAAACACTTTTCTTATTTATTTTCGGCCATTCGGCCCATTTCACATTTTTCAAAGTAAAACCCTCGTATAACGTCTCGACCAATTTCCAAATTCTTCACTTTTTATGAAAATCTTGAATATTTATTGATTTTATCGACATACAATTTTCCCCTATTTTTCCCAATTTTCTCGGAATTTTTTTCCAAACTTTTCTTTCCTTTTTCTTCCCTTTTTATTTTTTATTTTTTGTTTTGGTTTGGGTCGAGTCGACCCCTCTCATAATCTAGAACCGTAACAACATGTCAATCAGACTCAAAGCTAGTCTTTAATCTCCAAATCTTGTATTCGATCTCTAACCCCGTTTTAATTCCTTAATCAGGATCAACGACCCTTAACGTGGGACCTACACCGTGATACATGCACCGACCGAGGCACGTAGCCGAGATATATCATATTTTTGTATTGATGTATGCCTAGTGTTATGTATTGTGTAGACTTACTAAAACGGTTTGTATACTTGTAGGCATCGAGACGAGAGCTGGGATGCCTCGATATGCGTATTGGCGCGGGTACCGGGTAGTTGACAGAAACGAATATTAGGTCGGGGAAAACGAAAAAACACAAATTGAATAAAAATATGTCAAGTAACTCATATGGAATAGATATTGGGTGACTAGCGACGCAGCGGTACGCGAATGTCACGGTGCGAATGCGAAACTAGGCTTCGCAACGCCCGGAAACATGAGCGAGTGTCTTAGCCGTGTCGCAATTTGGTGTCAACACACCTAACAGCAGCACAAGTGGCACAAATTACACACCCACCTGACTCAATTTCCACCAGGTGTCACCACCCCACCTACCCACTTACACCTACACCACACACACTCCCGCTGACACACAAAACACACAAAGACACACAGGGAGGCCCAGAGCGAGGAAGAAGAAAAGGAAAAGAACTGGAGAGAGAGAGAGAGAGAGACAAAGCTCGACGTGAACACTAGGTGAGTGGATTTTTTGTTGATGTTGTTGTTGTTCGTGTTGTTCGGTGTCGAGTGGCGATCTCGGACGAACCGCCATGGCTGTTCGTCCGAGCTCGAGGAAGTAAAGGGAGTAGTCTCCCCTGCATAGGCGACCTAACCTGGAGAGATGGATGCCAACCACAGTGACGTGAAAAAAAAAAGAAAGAAGAGAAAAAGGGAAGAAAAATGAAAGAAAATTTGGAAAAATTCCGAAAATTTTGGGAAAAATTAGGGAAAATTATATGTCGATAAAATAAATAGAAATTGGGGAAAATTATATGTCGGTGATGTTTAAATTGAGCTTACACCTACTAAATTTGAACTAATGAAACACCAAACTCATGAACCTAGGAAAAACGGTACGAGAGAGCGAATACAAGATTTAGAGTTACGGAGGCCAGTAAAGCTAGGACTTTACTTTGTTGTCGTGAGTATACCCAATGAAAATTTTATTTGGCATTTCTTTCCTATTAATTGTTGTTCTTGTATAGTCCTTTTGACTATTTTGCCTTTGTACTCTTATATCATGTGTTCTTTGTGTCAATGCTCACTTGATGAGTCTTGTTTGCATGATATCCTTTCATTTGATTTGATTCATTGATTCTATCCCATGTTATATCTATTCTTGTAGTTTCAAATGTGAATCGAATGATAAATAGCATGCTATTAGGCTAGTGAATATCTTATAGATGTTTAAGAGGACTTGTATTCTTTATTTGTTTAGGTTTATAGATGTGCCTCTGCCTTGACAATCCATACTTGGTATTTCTTGAAACTTAAAAAGTAGTTTTTGCATTTACGTCCCATACTCGATCGATATGTGCGCGAATCACGTGGTTAGAGTCCGTGGGGATGTCGGCAAATGTTACTTGACACTGTATGACGCTTGGGGTTAGAGTCCCTGAGGTGGTCAACGCTCCGGGGTTAGAGTCCATGGTAACACTTGGGTTAGAGTCCCTTGTGCTATATTATAATTGGGTCGGAGTGACACGTTTCACTACCGATCGGACCCAGATCACCACTACTTAGCCTAGGGTCAGTATCACTTGTTTAACTCTGGTATTTACTCGCATATGGTTTATTTTCCTGTTTTCCATTTATATGTTTTTAAATACCATTTGAATATTTGGAAATGCAACTTAAACTTGTCATCATGGAATACTGTTTTATTCTTGTACTCACCATCCTTTTTATTACGGTGGGTGCGGAGCTGTTTACTTGCAGGCCGGGCAAAGAGAAGATCGCGATTATCCTTGAGCCCGTGACCACCCCTCTCCTAATCTAGGGCACCGCCTGGCCTAATCTCGTAATTAAGCCCTGAACATATCCAAGTAGGACTTAACTATGTATTAGTCAGCTTTTACAATCCAGACACCTCTTTTCTCGTGTTCAAGTACCCATTTATAAAATTTAAAGTTAATTAAAACTTTTTATTAAATTAATTAATTAGCAGAAGTCTTATTGATTATGCAGAAGCAATGAATAACTTATGCATAAGCCATTTATAAAATTCTAAGAGTGGAAAACCAGAAAATCGCATCACTTATATAAAATCATCAAAATGTAGTGAAACGACGAAATAGTGCAAGTCAAGTCGGGGAACTATCGCTCAATCCAATATACCACCCCAAATAGTATCTGAAAGACGTATATAACATATACAATCAAATTATCAAAAGAAAACCTACAATCGATGTAGTGACACGCCGCATTCTTAGGGATAATCGCCGATCTTTTATTTGCCCGGCCTGCTGGTAAACGGCTCTGCACCTACTGTCATAAAAAGGATGGTGAGTACAAGAATAAAACATTAATCCCCGATGATAAGTTTAAGTTGCATTTCCAAATATTCAAATGGTATTTAAAAGCATATAAATTGAAAACTGGAAAATAAACCATATGCAAGTAATACCAGAGTTAAACAAGTGATACTGACACTAGGCTAAGTAGTAGTGATTTAGGTCCGGTCGGCAGTGAAACGTGTCACTCCGACTCCATCATCATATAGCACAAGGGACTCTAACCTAAGTGTTACCAAGGACTGTAACCCCGGTGTGTAGACCACCTCAAGGACTCTAACCCGGAGTGTCATACAGTGTCAAGTAACAGGTGCCGACATTCCCTGGGACTCTACCCTCGTGACTCGACCGCACATCGATCAAGTACGGGACCTAAATGCAAAAGCTACTTTTTAAATTTCAAGAAATACCGGGGATGGATTGTCAAGGCATAGGCACATCTACACACCTAAACAAATAAAGAATACAAGTCCTCTTAAACATTTATTGGATATTCACTACCCTTATAACATGCTATTTATCATTCAAATCACATTTAAAACAACAAGAATAGACATAGCATGGGATAGAATCAATGAATTAAATTAAATGAATGGATATCATACAAACTAGACTCATCAAGTGAGCATGGACACAAAGAACACATGATATAAGAGTTCAAAGGCAAAATAGTAAAAAGGACTATGCTAGGATAGCAATTAATAGGAATGAAATGCTAAGTAAAATTGTCATTGGGTATACTCACAACAACAAAGTAAAGTCCTAGTTTTACTGGCCTCCCGTAACTCCAAATCTTGTATTCGCTATCCCGTGCCCTTTTTCTTAGGTTCCTGAGTTTGGTGTTTCATTAGTTCAAATATAGTGGGTGTAAGCTCAATTTAAACATCACTGACATATAATTTTCCCCAATTTCTATTTATTTTATCGACTTATAATTTTCCCTAATTTTTTCCAAATTTTTCGAAACTTTTCGAAATTTTCTTTCATTTTTCTTCCTTATTTTTATTTTTATTTTTTATTTTGTTTGGGTCGGGCGACGACCCCAATTTCTCGCAAATTGGGCACCGCCCGACCTAAGCCCGCGTGGACCCCCGAGCTAGTCTCGCAAGGTCAACGCGGACTTAGTCAGCGTTTCAATCTCTACTTATACGCAATTTCTCAATTTTAAGTTGAGTTATTAATATTTTGCAAGTTTTACAGTTTAGCGGAAGCAATTACTACAAATAATTAACTCAACAGTATTTGAAAGAGTTAGGCAACCTAGTTGTGGAACCCAATAACTAGTTTGTAGGACTTGCGAGAAGCAATTTCAAATACTGTTGAGTTAATTATTTGTAGTAATCGCTTCCGCTAAACTGTAAAACTTGCAAAATATTAATAACTCAACTTAAAATTGAGAAATTGCGTATAAGGAGAGATTGAAATGCTGACTAAGTCTGCGTTGACCTTGCGAGATTGGCTCGGGGGTCCACGCGGGCTTAGGCCGGGCGGTGCCCAATTTGCGAGAAATTGGGGCCGTCGCCCGACCCAAACAGAAAAAAATAAAAATAAAAAAATAAGGAAGAAAAATGAAAGAAAATTTGTAAAATTTCGAAAAATTTGGAAAAAATTAGGGAAAATTATAAGTCGATAAAATAAATAGAAATTGGGGAAAATTATATGTCAGTGATGTTTAAATTGAGCTTACACCCACTATATTTGAACTAATGAAACACCAAACTCAGGAACCTAAGAAAAAGGGCCCGGGAGAGCAAATACAAGATTTGGAGTTTCGGGATGCCAGTAAAACTCGGACTTTACTTTGTTGTTGTGAGTATACCCAATGACAATTTTACTTAGCATTTCATTCCTATTAATTTCTGTCCTAGCATAGTCCTTTTTACTATTTTGCCTTTGAACTCTTATATCATGTGTTCTTTGTGTCTATGCTCACTTTATGAGTCTAGTTTGCATGATATCCATTCATTTAATTTAATTCATTGATTCTATCCCATGCTATGTCTATTCTTGTTGTTTTAAATTTGATTTGAATGATAAATAGCATGTTATAAGGGTAGTGAATATCCTATAAATGTTTAAGAGGACTTGTATTCTTTATTTGTTTAGGTGTGTAGATGTGCCTATGCCTTGAAAATCCATCCCTGGTGTTTCTTGAAATTTAAAAAGTAGCTTTTGCATTTAGGTCCTGTACTCGATCGATGTGCGTGCGAGTCACGGGGGTAGAGTCCCAGGGAATGTCGGCACCTGTTATTTGACACTGTATGACACTCCGGGTTAGAGTCCTTGAGGTGGTCTACACACCGGGGTTACAGTCCTTGGTAACACTTGGGTTAGAGTCCCTTGTGCTATATGATGATGGAGTCGGAGTGACACGTTTCGCTGCCGACCGGACCTAAATCACTACTACTTAGCCTAGTGTCAGTATCACTTGTTTAACTCTGGTATTACTTGCATATGGTTTATTTTCCAGTTTTCAATTTATATGCTTTTAAATACCATTTAAATATTTGAAAATGAAACTTAAACTTATCATCGGGGATTAATGTTTTATCCTTGTACTCACCATCCTTTTTATGACGGTAGGTGCAGAGCCGTTTACCAGCATGCCGAGCAAAGAGAAGATCGGCGATCATCCCTGAGCCCGCGGCGTGTCACTACATCGATTGTAGGTCATCTTGTGTTATATACGTCTTTCAGATACTATTTGGGGTGGTATATTGGGTTGAGCGTTAGTTCCCCGACTTGATCTATGTACACTAGAAATCCCTGTCCGGCCTCTGGCAGTACTAATACTGGCACGGTAGTTAATGACCTCTTCGATTGAGTAAATGCAACCTCGCACTTCTCAGTCCACTCGTAAACAATATCCTTCTGCGTCAGCCTCGTCGTCGGTGAAGCGATCTTCTAGAAATCCTTCACAAATCTATGGTAACATCCTGCTAACCCCAAAAAACTCCTGATCTCTGGTACCGATGTCAGTGTCGGCCAGTCCGTGATCTTCTGAATCTTGGCAGAATAATCGCCGATCTTTTCTTTGCTCGGCTTGCTGGTAAACGGCTCTACACCCACCGTCATAAAAAAGACGGTGTGTACAAGAATAAAACAGTAATCCCCAATGACAAGTTTCAGTTGCATTTCCGAATATTCAAATGGTATTTGAAAGCATATAAATGGAAAACTGAAAAATAAACCATATGCGAGTAAATACCATAATTAAACAAGTGATATTGACACTAGGCTAAGTATTAGTTATTTAGATCCGGTCGGCAGTGAAACATGTCACTCCGACTCCATCATCATATAGCACAAGGGACTCTAACCCAAGTGTTACCAGGGACTCTAACCCCGGTGTGTAGACCACCTCAGGGACTCTAACCCCGAGTGTCATACAGTGTCAAGTAACAGATGCCGACATCCCCAGGGACCCTAACCCCGTGAGTCGCGCACACATCGATTGAGTACGGGACCTAAATGCAAAAACTACTTTTTAAATTTCAAGAAATACCAGGGATGGATTGTCATGGCATAGGCACATCTACACACCTAAACAAATAAAAAATACAAGCCCTCTTAAACTTTTATAAGATATTCACTAGGCTAAGAACATGCTATTTATCATTCAAATCACATTCAAAACAACAAGAATAGACATAGCATGGGATAGAATCAATGAATTACATTAAATGAATGGATATCATGCAAACTAGACTCATCAAGTGAGCATAGACACAAAGAATACATGATATAAGAGTACAAAGACTAAATAGTCAAAAGGACTATGCAAGAACAACAATTAAAGGAATGAAATGCCAAGTAAAATCTTCATTGGGTTTACTCACAACAACAAAGTAAAGTCCTAGCATTACTGGCCTCCTATAACTCCAAATATTGTATTCGCTCTCCCGCACTCTTTCGCCATGGCAGTTCGTCCGAGCTCGCCACCCGACACCAACAACACGAACAACCACAACATCAACGAAAAATTAACTCGCCTAGTGTTCACGTCGAGCTTTGTCTCTCTCTCTCTGTCTCCCGATTTCTCTCTCTCTCTCTCTAGTTCCTTTCCTCTTCTTCTTCCTCACTCTCGACCTCCCTGTGTATCTCTGTGTGTTTTGTGTGTATGCGGGAGTGTGTGTGGTGTGGGTGTAAGTGGGTAGGTGGGGTGGTGACACCTGGTGGAAATTGAGACAGGTGGGTGTTTTGTTTGTTTGCCACTTGTGCTGGTGTTAGGTGCATTGACACCAAATTGTAGCACAACTAAGACACTAGTCCGTGTTTTCGAGCGTTTCGATGCCTGGTTTCGCGTCCGAACCGTGATATCCGCGTATCGCCGCATCGCTAGTCACCTAACATCTATTCCATATTAGCAACGTGACAAATTTCTATTCAATTTGTGTGTTTTTGTTTTCCCTGACCTAATATTTTTTCCTGTCAACTACCCGGTACCCGCGTCGACACGCATATCGAGGTGTGTCCCCGCTCTCGTCTCGACACCTACAACTGTACAAATCGACTTAGTAAGTCTACAGAATACATAACACTAGGCATACATCATTACAAAAATATCATGTACCTCGGCCACGTGCCTTGGTCAGTATACGTATCACAATGTAAGTCCCGCGACAACGGTCAGTGATCCTAATTAATGAAATTAAAACGGGGTTAGAGATTTGGGTTGTGAAAAATATTCCCAACAAAATGAAAATTTCATCCTCGAAATTAAGTTTAAGTTACGGTTCTACCTTACTCGAATAGGTACGGGAATCTATCTCGCATGTAGTCCTCCCGCTCCCAAGTGAGTTCCGCGTCATCGTGGAACTGTCACTTGACAAGTACCTTCGGAATGGACTTGCTCCTCAACTATTGTACCTTCCGATCTATGATCCGAATGGGATGTTCCTCATAAGAGATGTCCTTACTCAGGTCGATCTAACTCTAGTCAACTATCGGTCGCACACCTGCCTTCGACTCTACTGGTCGAAGCATCAAAATGTGGAACACTGGATGGACCCCTGACATCTATGGAGGCAATTAGAGCTCGTATGCCACTTTTCCGACCCGTTTCTTAATCATGAAAGGCCCGATGTACCTCGGTGCAAGCTTGCCTTTCACCCCAAATATCTGAACCCCGTTTTTTTCTTTATATACATGTTAATTGATATATGCATAAAAATACGAGATACGTCTCATAGTAGTTGATTCGCGTACGAATTGTTAACATGCAGACACCGATGGCCGATTAGTGCGATGCCGGAGACACTAGAGCTGGCGATAGTCAACCTTCCACCGTATCAGTTGATGATTTTCAGAAGTTGTCTGACCGGATGACCGTTCAGGAGAAACAGATCGACGAGTTCATCGTGTACATGTCAGCACATATGACTACACTGGTTTCGACCACCCCCGTCATTACAGCTATTACTACGGCAACCCCCGACCACAGGGACCCCTACTACACCAGCCACTACTACTACTACTACAAAGGCACGAGCACTAGTACCACCCGTAGAGCCATCAACACCACGTCCACCAGCACTCTCGGTCATCATGGTATCGGCAACAAAAGCAGTAGTAGACATGCCCATACTCGCTATATCTGAGATCACTGGTTTGTCGAGGGACGCCAAGCTAGTGAAGGAGTTCATTAGACTCAAGCCGGTGCATTTTTTGGGAGAGAGGGACCACGACAAGATTGAGAAGTGGATCCTATCGCCAGAGAAGCTGCATCTACTAGGTATTGAGGACACGTGAGGATCACGAGCAACACCTCAGAGAGTCATTGCAGACATTAAGGGAACACCGACTTTTCGCTAAGTTCAGCAAGTGTGAATTCTGGCTTGCAGAGGTCAAGTTCTTGGGGCACGTTGTTGGAGCAGCAAGGATTGCTGTAGATCCGGGCAATATTCAGACGATCACGAACTGCCCGACACTGACATCAGTACCAGAGATCAGGAGCTTCTTGGGGTTAGCAAGATATTACCGTAGATTTGTGAAGGATTTCTCGAAGATCGCTTCACCGATGACGAGGCCAACGTAGAAGGATATTGCTTATGAGTGGACTGAGAAGTGCGAGGCTGCATTTACTTAATTGAAGAGCTCATTAACTACCGCGCCGGTATTAGTACTGCCAGAGGCTGGACAGGGATTTTTACTGTACACAGATGCTTCAAATATGGGTCTAGGTTGTGTGTTGATGCAGGGTAGCGGTGTCGTGGCATACGTATCAAGACAGTTAAAGATACATGAGAAGAACTATCCCGCGCACGATCTAAAATTGGTAGCAATTATATTTGCGCTAAAGACTTGGAGACACCTTTTGTGTGGAGAAAGATTCACACTCTTCACTGATCACAAGAGTCTGAAATATCTCTTCACACAGAAAGAGCTGAACATGAGACAGCGTAGATGGTTGGAGTTCTTGAAGGACTATGACTTTTCCCTAGAGTATCACCCAAGAAAAGAGAACGTAGTCGCAGATGCGCTGAGTAGGAGACCGAGTAGAGATGCTGAGGTGGTCAGATGTCACATGATACACGAGTATGGATTACTCGAGGCAGCAGCGACAACATGTCAAACAGAGATTCCTACAGATACTCTGGTGATGATTTGCGCACAGATGAGACTACAGACCGTGTCTACACGGCGAGTGTCAAAGGGTAAACGGACCATCCGATTATACTCGAGATTCAGCGAGTTAGCGGATAGTGTAGAGTGTGCAGTTTGGGCAGAAACGACAAATGTGATGGCCCCAAATTCCAAGGCAAACCGAGTACTTCCATGTCGCCAGACATGTCACCAAGCACGCCACATCACCGCACACTTATTTTAACTGTCCGCGACCTTAACCCTTGTACGTAACTTATTCGCCTTTAACTTAGTAATTATGGATATTTTATGAATTATTAAGTTATTCATGATTTAGTAATTTAATATAAATCATACATTGATGCGGAAGTCTTAAGCCATGCATATATCGTAAAAGTGAAAATTTTGCATTTTTTGAACAACCCTACAGTGTGGAAACCCGACATTAGATACCATGTATATCAAAAGAACCAAAACTACAAAAGGTGAGCACATACATGTATTAGGTATACAAGTCCTCCCAAAATATCATAAAGTAGTTAATAGATACATACAACTACCTACGCAAAAAGTGGCGGCCTCTCCCTACTTAGACGTAGTCGCCTAAGACTCTCTTGCCTCAGCTCGTCGCAGGATCTGTGATATGTCACAAAAAATAATGACAAATCACAGGTGAGTAAATCCCAGAGAACGTTAGCTAATATTCACGAACTCCAATGAAACGACTACAATTCATGCAATTTAAATAAAGAACAAGAATAAAGAAATTCGCATGAAAATAAGTCATTGAGAAGTCAAATTTGGACACGAGTGTAACGTGACAGAGAACCCTGGTCGACATCCGGGAGTCTTCGTAGCTAAACGGAGAGGAACAATTGACGACCACCTCGCCAAACATATTACGGTCGAATGAGAGGAACCATTGAACGGAAGACCCCGTCCAAACATCTCTTGAGAGGAACCATTGACGTAGACTTGGGTCTTCGTCAAACATCTCTCAACTTATGGGTTTCGCGGAGAATAGTCACCGCGTAGCCCTATCATGGCTGATTACTCGAACAGCGCGGGGTAGCTAGCCCCGGGGTGTGAGTCGGTGCCATGCCGACCCCGTCGACAAACACATATACACATGTAGGAGTGGATGAACGGTAATTGAACATCAATAAATAGCATTATGAAATAATTGAAATGCGAAACAAAGTAAGTGCCATAAAAGAATTTTAACTAATTTTTTGTGGGAATACTTACCTCTAACAAATCGTAAAATGCTTTCAAGACGCTCTGCACATGCCTCAAGATGCGTAACCAACACTCGACTATGGTAGCCTAATTTCTTGGTGTCCAATTATACAATTTTTATAATTTTAGAGTCTCATTAAATGAATTTATAGTGTGAGACAAAAACTTGTAACATTTTTATTTCAAAAAGTTTAATTTTTTTGGCGTACTTTTTGAATTATATCGCTGTGTCAACGCCCGAAAAATTCTCAAATATAATTTTTCAATCTTTTTTTCATTTTCTTAATATTTTTCCTGAGTTTTCTGGATTTTCCATAAATTTTCTACCTATTTTTCACATTTTTCTGTAATTTATTTAATTTAAAACTATTTTTAAATTAAAATTTAAGATTATATTATTTAATATATGGGTGGGTCCCTGGACCGAGTCAAACCTGGTCCACTAGGGTCGGTTTGACCCGAATCGGCCTGACCCGGTTCGGACCCACCCGGGTAGGGTCCGGTTGGGCCCTGACCAGCCCAACCGGTCCAGGGGCTGCACGCACACATAGCGTGCCTGCACCCCTCTCCCCACCCCATTTTCTTCACAGCGCCTTTGCTGCTTTTTTTATTTTCTTTTCTTCTGGTTGGAGACGCACGTCCCCAACCTCGATGGACTCGATGGCAGGGGAGACATCCTTGCCATCTCCACCTCGACCTGGTTCAGCCTCCATGGCCGAACCCCTTCGTGGCCACCATGGCCGACACCGAAACCACAACAAAAGCAACGACTTACCTCGACCATTGATGTCGCCACCTCCTCTTCTCCTTCCCGACGCGTTCCTCCTTCTCTTCCTCCTTTCATTTCCTTCTTCTTCCTCTCGGCCTCCCTGTTTTGTGTGATAGTGTGTGCGGTGTGTATGTGAGGGAGTGAGGTGTAGGTGAGGTGAGAGAATGACGTGAGGGAGAGGAGAAAATAATGATGGAGTGAGGTGGAGTGTAATAGGGATAAAGTTGACTTCATCAAATCTTCTCTTTTTTTATTAATTTGTGTGTTTTAGTTTTCCCAACCTAGTGTACCCACAGTTCGCTCCTCCGTACTAGTCTCGACACGTTTTTCAATGCGAACATCTGTTACACTATCGCGCTCGATTCAATGATATAAACACACACATGTGATGCTAGGTAAATAACTTGATATACGGCATTCCTAATAGGCAAACAATCACACAAAATCACTATTTACCTAGTCGGCGTGCCCTGACCTTTCTGCGGCGTCCACGTGGGTCTGAGCTTAGGGTCTTAACCTGTAATTTGTCGGCTAATTGTGATTAATTAGGGCAGGCCGTTACAATCTTCCCAACTAAAAAGAATTTCGTCCTGAAATTCATATTTAATGAAGACTTTACCTTGGAACAAGTGGGGGTATCGCTCTCGCAAAGTGGACTCTTTTTCCCAAGTGAGGCCTTCGTTCTAATGACACTGCCATCGAACGAGTTCAAGTGGTATTTCTTTCCTTCAAAGGGTCTGTACCTTGTGGTCCACTATTTCAATAGGGTGTTCCTCTTATGTCACATTTGGTCGAACCTCGAGTCTAGTCATATCAACCATCGGCCTCGGTCCTGATCTAGCCAACCGTAACATCGAAATACGAAAAACATTATGAACCCCTGCCGATCAACTTGGTGATTTCAACTGATAAGCGACTTTCCCAACTCGTTTCTCAATTTGAAACGACCCAATAAATCCTAGTGCTAGTTTCCCCTTGATCCCAAATCTCAGATGACCCTTCAACGGAGAAACTTTCAAGTAGACCCAATCATCTACCTCGTAGCTCAACCTATTGCGGTACCTATCCGGATACTTCTTCTATCTGTGTTGGGCGGCCAATAACCATTGACGAATCAGTATCACCTTCTCTATATGGTCCACAACAATATCAGGCCCCAAAACTGTTGTATCCTCTGCCTCTACCCAACAAGCCGGTGATGTACACGATCTACCGTACAGGGCTTCAAATGGTGGCATCCCAATACTGGCTTGATAGCTATTGTTGTAAGCAAATTCACAGAGCGGCAAGTACTCCTCCCAAGACCCACCAAACTGCAACACACATGCCCCGAGCATATCCTCTAGTATTTGTATTAATCTCTCTGACTGCCCATCTATTCGAGGATGAAATGCATTGCCAAACTGTAATCTAGTACCAAACTTCTCCTGCATAACTTGCCACAATGATGATGTAAGAAATTTGTCTCGGTCTGAAACAATCGAAATTGGTACTCCATGCAGTCGTACAATCTCTTTTTCGAATAATATGCTCAACTGTATGAAATTATACTTCATAGAAATTGGTAGGAAATGAGCTGATTTCGTCAACCTGTCCATGATCACCCATATCGCATCATGTTTCCGCGGAGTCTGCGGCAATCCACAAACGAGATCCATCGTAAAGTGTTCCCATTTCTACAGAGGGATGGGCAGTGGCTGCAATAACCTTCCAGGCCTCCTACGCTCCACCTTAACCTGCTGGCACACCTCACAACCCCTAACATAGGCGCCGACGTCCGCCTTCATCCCTGGCCACTAAAATAATCGTCGCATATCGTGATACATTTTGGTCCTTCCGGGATGCACTGTATACCAAGACCTGTGAGCCTCCTGGAGTATCCCATCGCGTATCTCTACCACTGCTGGAATCTATAACCTCCCTCGGTGCCTCAAACACTGATCCACAGACTTGCTCCAATCCAGGTGATCGGGATTACGTGCCATCTCGCTAAATCTCGAGTACATCTCGTTAGTCCTCTGACACTCCAACACTCGCAGAATAGAAATAGACGGTACACCAATCTGTCCACGAATATGTGCATCCGCTGTAGTAGGAACCTCTATTAAACTCAGTGTTGCCCCCTCCTCAAGTAAACCATACTCGGGCATCATATGGCAAGCAACTGTCTTAGAATCTGGTCCTCTCTTGCTCAATGCATCTGCTACGACATTTGCCTTCCCAGGCTGATATTCGATAGAGAAGTCGTAGTCCTTCAACAACTCTAGCCAACATCGCTGTCTCATGTTCAGATCTTTCTGAGTGAATAAGTATGTCAAACTCTTATGATCTGTATATAATGTGAACCTCTCACCGTAGAGGTAACGTCTTCAAACCTTTAGTGGAAATACGACTGCTGCAAGCTCCAAGTCGTGCACTGGATAATTCCTCTCATGGGTCCTCAACTGTCGGGATAAGTAGGCGATTACGCCGTCTCCCTACATCAGCACACAACCTAACCCTGTGCCGCAAGCATCGGTATGAACTATCAATCCCTTACCCGGCTCTTGCATCACTAGTACTGGAGGAGTAGTCAGTGTCATCTTCAATTGTGTAAATGCGTACTCACACTCCTTTGACCAATTGAAAGGTACATCCTTCTTTGTCAATTTAGTCATCGGCGCGGCGATCTTCGAGAAGTCCTTCGCAAATCGCCTATAGTATCCTGCCAACCCTAGGAAGCTCCTGATATCTGTCACTGTCTCAGGTGTCAGACAATCTATGACATCATGGGTTTTACTCGAATCTACTGATATATCTCTGTCACTGATCACGTATCCTAAGAATTTGACTTCTGACAGCCAAAACTCGCACTTACTGAACTTAGCATACACTTTGTGCTCTCTCAGCATCATCAATATCTGCCCGAGATGTTGCCCGTGATCTTTGCGAGTCTTGTTGTAGATCAATATGTCTTCAATGAACATAATGACGAATTTATCCAAGTACGGCTTCAATACTATATGCATCAAGTCCATGAATATTGTCGGTGCGTTCGTCAGTCCGAACGGCATCACTGTGAACTCAAATAATCCATATCTGGTGCTGAATGCATTCTTAGGTATGTTATCATCTAGAATCCATAGCTGATGATAACCCGTCCTTAAGTCGATCTTAGAGAAGACACGTGCTCCGGCCAACTGGTCAAACAAATCGTCAATTCTTGGCAAAGGGTAACGATTTCGTACTGTCATCTGGTTCAACTTCTTATAGTCAATGCACATCCTCAAACTACTATCCTTCTTCTTAACGAACAGGACCGGTGCTCCCTAAGGTGATGTGTTCGGGTGTATAAACCTCTTATTCTTTAAATCTTCCAGTTGAGTCTTCAACTCCTCCTGCTCTTTTCGTGACATCCAGTACGGTCTACTAGCTATCGGCTATGTGTCTTGTACTAATTCAATAACAAACCCAATATCTCTATGTAGGGGCAATTCTGGTAGATCATCCGGAAAGACATCGGGAAACTCATTGACAACTGGGACATCCTCAAGTCTAACATCTGGGATCTCGGTTGACTCTTCTATCCTTGCAAACACTTCCATCTCTAAGGTCGTAGCCAATCTACCCCTAGTGGTCGGTAGTATACTCGCATTACCCGTGAAAGTGAACTCTGGTATGTCGGGGATCTGAAAAGTCAATATCTTATGAAAACAATCCACCTGGGCGTGATATGAAGCTGGCCAGTCCATGCCCTAAAGTGCATCGAACTCTAAGAACTCTGGGACGCGTAGGTCAATAGGGAGTTGGTGTCCGGAAATCTCTATCGTGCAACCCTCACAGATCATGTTGGGGTAAACTTTCTCCCCTGCGGCTGTGCCGAGAATCAGGAGTGTACTAACTGTAATCGGTGTTAGTCCTAACTCAGCAACCATACGTCCAGAAATAAATGATACTGTGGAACCAGAATCAATAAGTGTATGCATAAAACGATCGCAAATCGAAATCATAACCTCGACGAACTGTTTGGTGGCCTCGCGGTCTGGCTGTGCTATAGCGTGCACCCGCTCCCTGGCCTGAACTGGTGGTGCTGCAATCGATGCTACTGAAGCCATCGGGCATTCTTTCTTAATGTGTCCAGGTTGTCTGCATTTGAAACAAGTAAGATGCATGTGTCCTGATCCTTGGCCCTGACCTCTGTCTGACCTTTGGCCCTGACTCTGACCATACTGTCCTCGGTACATAACCACCACCTGACAGCTGTGCTGACTGTACACGTACTATCGCATGAGAACTGACCGCCTGGTGATCCTCATGTCTGGGCCTCTGTCCTCTCCTATCTCTGTGATCGATGATCCTTTTCCCTTTCCTATAAGACCCGGTGCATTGCTGGGACGACCTCGATGCCAACTGTGGCATGGGCATCGTGGCACGAAAGATAAGATATGTCTCATGGGCTAAGGCCCTCTCGTAGATCTCCTGTAGTGTATGAGCTCGGCCTGATACTAATGTGCTCGCAATCTCATCTCTAAGTCCGACTCCAAAGTAGTGAACCTGATCGCGATCTGTAGAAGCCAAATCCCCATCGAACTATAATATGTAGTGAAACCTCTCCATGTACTGGACCACTGTACGATTACCCTGCCTAGGACACAAAAACTCATGTTTCAGACGTAACTGTATCTCCCTCGGAATGTACAGGTCATAGAAGGCCTGTCTGAACCTGGCACAAGTATTCAGCTCTCCATGAGTCTCAGTATGAGCGGTCCACCAAACTCCGTCCTCTCCTAGTAGCATATATCCAGATATCTTGGCACGAATACTGTCGTGAATCCTCAAAAGATTATATAATTTCTCGTGTGCAAGAAGCCATCTCGCAGCTGCCTTTGGGTTTCTCCCTCTAGTGAAATATCGCGGCTGAAATCTCTTAAACTCCTTCGTCAGCTTAGCTTCAGCTAACAGGGAAGCCTCAAATGTGATTTCTTGTGGACCATGTGTCAGTGTCAATGCTTGTGTAGATGCCGATGTGGTAGTCTCTGCCATAACTGCGGTGACTGACGTACCATGAACAATCGGTGCAGCTGCCGGCTCGGTGGCGCTCGGTGTGATGGCGCCTGTAAGCGTCGCGATAACAGCTGTCTGAGTGCGGAGCAGGGCCATCATCTGCTCGAACTGTCGATCGTGTGGCGTAATCCGATCAAGTACACTTTGATCAGTCGCGATAGGCGTAGTACAACTCGTCTATCCACCATTCTCCGAAGGTGGAGTCGGTTGTCCGTCCATGTCGTCTATGCAACAGCGAAGGCCTGTATCAGCCTCGTATACGCATATATACTATTACAAATCAAAATAAATAACGTATAAGCCTTGGCACTACCTGTCGCATGTTCACTTCCAAACTAAAGTTCTAAGTCAGGATCTTCGGGTTTCCACATTTAATGTTCGTTGTTAAGTTTTATTCGGTTGTATTACATTTTCCCCTAGGTTCGCCTGAACCTAAGCTCTGATACCAACTGTGGCGTTGGAATCACAATGTCTTAAGCCACGAGATTTTCAAAATTTTCCCCTAGGTTCGCCTAAACCTAAGCTTTGATACCAACTGTGACGGCCCCAAATTCTAAGGCAAACCGGGTACCGCCACGTCGCCAGACACGTCACCAAACACGCCCCATCACCACACATTTATTTTGACTCTCCGCGGCCTAAACCCTTGTACGTAACCTATTCGCCTTTAACTTAGTAATTATGGATATTTTATGAATTATTAAGTTATTCATGATTTAGTAATTTAACGTAAATCGTACATTGATGCGGAAGTCTTAAGGCATGCATATATCGCAAAAGTGAAAAGTTTGCATATTTATGAACAACCCTACAGTGTGGAAACTCGGCATTAGATACCATGTATATCAAAAGCGACGAAAGTACAAAAGGTGAGCATATACATGTATTAGGTATACAAGTCCTCCTAAAATATCCTAAAGTAGTTAATAGATACATACAACTACCTACGCAAAAATGGCGGCCTCTCCCTACTTAGACGTACTCGCCTAAGACTCCCTTGCCTCGGCTCGTCGCGGGATCTGCGATTTGTCACAAAAAACAATGAAAAATCACAGGTGAGTAAATCCTCGAGAACATTAGCTAATATTCGCGAATTCCAATGAAATGGCTACAATTCATGCAATTTAAATAAAGAACAAGAATAAAGAAATTTGCATGAAAATAAGTCGTTGAGAAGTCAAATTTGGACACGAGTGTAGCGTGACAGAGAACCCTGGTCGACATCCGGGAATCTTCGTAGCTAAACGAAGAGGAACCATTGACGACCACCTCGCCAAACATCTCACGATCGAATGAGAGGAACCATTGAACGAAAGACCCCGTCCAAACATCTCTCAAGAGGAACCATTAACGTAGACTTAGGTCTTCGTCAAACACCTCTCAACCTATGGGTTTCACGGAGAATAGTCACCGCGTAGCCCTATCATGGCCATTTACTCGAACAGCTCGGGGTAGCTAGCCCCAGGGTGTGAGTCTGTGCCATGCCGACCCCGTCGACAAACACACATACACACGTGGGAGTGGATGAACAGTAATAAATAGCATCATTGAATAATTGAAATGCGAAACAAAGTAAGTGCCATAAAAGAATTGTAACTAATTTTTTCATGAGATTACTTACCTCAAACAAATCGTAAAATGCTTTCGAAATGCTCCGCACATGCCTCGAGATGCGTACCTAACACTAGACTATGGTAGCCTAATTCCCTGGTGTCTAATTATACAATTTTTATTATTTTAGAGTCTCGTTAAATGAATTTATAGTGTTTGACCAAAACTCGTAACATTTTTATTTCAAAAAGTTTAATTTTTTTGGCGTACTTTTTGAATTTTACCGTGGTGTCAACGCCCGAAAAATTCTTAAATATCATTTTTCTATCTTTTTCTCATTTTTTTCATATTTTTCCTGATTTTTCTGGATTTTCCATAAATATTCTACCAATTTTTCATATTCTTTCTGTAATTTATTTAATTTAAAACTATTTTTAAATTAAAATTTAAGATTATATTACTTAATATATGGGTGGGTCCCTAGACCGGGTCAACCTCGGTCCACCCGGGTCGGTTTGACCCGGTCCAACCAGGTCGGCCTGACCCGGTTCGGACCCACCCGGGTCGGGTCCGGTTAGGCCCGGACCGGCCTAACCGGTCCAGGGGTTGCACGCACGCACAGCTTACCTGCACCCCTCTCCCCACCCCATCTTCTTCACAGCGCCTCTACTGTTATTTATTTTTTCTTTTCTTTTCTTCTGGTTGGAGACGCACGTCCCCAACCTCGGTGGACTCGATGGCAGGGGAGACACCCTTGCCATCTCCACCTCGACCTGGTTCGGCCTCCATGGCTGAACCCCTTCGTGGCCACCATGGCCGACACCGAAACCACAACAAAAGCAAAGACTTACCTCGACCATTAGCGTCGCCACCTCCCCTTCTCCTTCCCGGCGCGTTCCTCCTTCTCCTCCTCCTTTCCTTTCCTTCATCTTATTCTCTGCCTCCCTGTTTTGTGTGACAGTGTGTGCGGTGTGTATGTGAGGGAGTGAGGTGTAGGTGAGGTGAGAGAATGACGTGAGGGAAAGGAGAAAATAATGATGGAGTGGGGTGGACTGTAATAGGGATAAGTTAGTTGACTTCATCAAATCTTCTCTTTTTTTATTAATTTTTATTGTTTTAGTTTTCATGACCTAGTGTACCCACAATTCTTTCCTCCGTACCCGTCTCGACACGTTTTTCGATGTGAACACCCGTTACACTATCTCGGTCGATTCAATGATATAAATACACTCATGTGATGCTAGGTAAATAACTTGATATATAATATCGCAAATAAGCAAACAATCACACAAAATCACTATTTAACTAGTCGGCGTGCCCTGACCTATCTGCGGCGTCCGCGTGAGTCTAAGCTTATGGTTTTATCCTGTAATTTGTTAGTTAATTGTGATTAATTAGGGTGGGCCGTTACAACAAACTAGTGTCTGAGATACCAAGGCAGGTTGTGGATACCAGAGGTACCGGAGCTAAGAGATGAGATCCTTCAAGAGTCGCACTGTTCCAGATTTATCGTACATCCAGGCAGGACTAAGATGTACCATGACATGAGGAGACATTTCTGGTGACCTGGGAAGAAGGCAGACGTGTCTAGATTCATCAGGAAGTGTGGTATATGTCAGCAAGTGAAGTCTGAGCATCGGAGACCGGGGGGATTACTACAGCCGCTTCCCATTCCTCGCTGGAAGTGGAAAGACATCTTTATGAATTTTGTCAGAGGATTGCAGAGAACCGCGAGGAGACATGATTCAATATGGGTTATAGTTGATAGACTATCGAAATATACTCATTTCCTGCTAGTGGCATCGCATTATACGTTCGATCATCTAAGCGTACCGTTCGAGAGAGAGATTATCAGGCTGCATAGGGTACCATTAACGATCACGTCAGATTGAGATGTTACGTATACGTCCAGGATGTGGCGTAGTATGCAAGAGCTGTACGGTACGCGCCTACAGCTAAGTACGACTTTCCACCCTCATGCTGACGGGTAGACTGAAAAATTGATTCAAGTCCTCGAGGACATGTTGCGGGCACGCGTGTTAGAGTTTGGCGGATCTTGGGCGGAATACCTACTGTTGTGTGAGTTCGCTTATAACAATAGTTATCAGGCTAGCATTGAGATGGCGCCATTTGAGGCTTTGTATGGCAGACCATGTCGCTCGCCATCGTGTTGGGCTGAGCCAGAGGATTAGGAGATAGTGGGGCTTGAAATTGTTGTTGACCACACGAAAAAGGTCAAACTGATCTGTCAGAGACTCAGAGAAGCACTACAGAGACAAATGAGATATGCAAATAAGTATCGCGATGAGCTCGCGTATTCCGAGGGAGCCTTTGTCTATTTAAAGGTTTCCCCTCGGAAGGGTCTTCAGAGATTTAGGGTGAAAGGCAAGCTTGCACCGAGGTACATCGAGCCTTTCATGATTAAGAAACGATTCAGGAAAGTGGCATATGAGCTTGAATTTCCTCCACAGATGTAGGGGTCCATCCAGTGTTCCACATTTCGATGCTTCGACTAGCTGAGCTAAAGGCAGGTGTGCGAACGACAGTTGACTTGAGTCAGATCGACCTGAGTAATGGGCCGAGCCTGGACCTGTTCTGGTCCAGGCCGAGTCGGGTCCAACTCGTTTAGGTCTACCCGACCCAAACAGAAAAAGAAAAAAGAAAGAGAAAAAAGAGAAAAAGGGAAGAAAATTGAAAGAAAATTTTTTGAAAAATTACGAAAAATTTGGGAGAAATTAGGGAAAATTATATATCGATAAAATAAATAGAAATTGGGGAGAATTATATCTCGGTGATGTTTAAATTGACCTTACACCCACTATATTTGAACTAATGAGACATCAAACTCATAAACTTAGGAAAAAAGGTACGGGAGAGCGAATATAAGATTTGGAGTTACGGGAGGCCAGTAAAGCTAGGACTTTACTTTGTTGTTGTGAGTATACCCAATGAAAATTTTACTTAGCATTTCATTCCTATTAATTGCTATCCTTGCATAGTCCTTTTGACTATTTTGCCTTTGTACTCTTATATCATGTGTTCTTTGTGTCTATGCTTACTTTACGAGTCTAGTTTGCATGATATCCATTCATTTAATTTAATTCATTGATTCTATCCCATGCTATGTCTATCCTTGTTGTTTTAAATGTGATTTGAATGATAAATAGTATGCTAATAGGCTAGTGAATATCTTATAAATGTTTAAGAGGACTTGTATTCTTTATTTGTTTAGGTGTGTAGATGTGTCTATGCTTTGACAATCCATCCCTGGTATTTCTTGAAATTTAAATGTAGTTTTTGCATTTAGGTCCCGTACTCGATCGATGTGTGCGTGACTCACGGGGTTAGAGTCCCTGGGGATGTCGGCACCTGTTGCTTGACACTGTATGACACTCGGGGTTAGAGTCCCTGAGGTTTTCTACACACCGGGGTTAGAGTTCCCTGGTAACACTTTTAGAGTCCCTTGTGCTATATGATGATGGAGTCGGAGTGACACGTTTCACTGCCGACCGGACCTAAATCACTACTACTTAGACTAGTTTCAGTATTACTTGTTTAACTCTGGTATTTACTCGCATATGGTTTATTTTTCAGTTTTTCGTTTATATGCTTTTAAATACCATTTGAATATTTGGAAATGCAACTTAAACTTGTCATCGGGGATTACTGTTTTATTCTTGTACTCACCGTCCTTTTTATGACGGTGGGTGCAGAGCCGTTTAGCAGCAGGCCGGGCAAAGAGAAGATCGACGATTATCCCTGAGCCCGCGGCGTGTCACTGCATCGATTGTAGGTCTTCTTTTGATATTTTGATTGTATATGTTATATACGTCTTTCGGATACTATTTGGGGTGCTATATTGGGTTGAGCGTTAGTTCCCCCACTTGACTTAGACTATTTTGTTGTTTCATTAAATTTTGAGGACTTTATATATGTGATGTCATTTCCTAGTTTTCCACATTTAGAATTTTATAAATGCCTTCCGCATAAGTTACTCATTCCTTCCGCATAATCAATAAGACTTCCGCTAATTAATTAATTTAATAAAAAGTTTTAATTAACTTTAAATTTTATAAATGGGTACAAGAACACGAGAAAAGTGGCGTATAGATTGTAAAGGCTGACCAATACGTAGTTAAGTCCTATGTGGATATGTTTAGGGCTTAATTATCGATTAGGCCGGGCAGTGCCCTAGATTAGGAGAGGGGCCGTCACAGTTGGTATGAAATTGAAGCGAAAAATGATTTAAAATGCATACATTATAGTCTTATGTTGAATTTACATTGAAAAATGTATTGTGCAGATGATAAGGCAATGAAGCGAGGCCCAAAGGACTAATAAGAACGTGGCATAAAATGATATGATGTGGCAGAATGTTGTTGGACATGTGTGATGTGGCATTTGTTGATTGGTGAAGTGATGTGTCATTGCAAAGTTGGGAAAGATAGTGATCAAGTGTGGTATAATGTAGAATAACCTAGTGAGCATACATGAAGAAGACCATGAGATCAGCCTCGAGATATGTACAGAAAAGTTGATGATGATATTGTGACTCATGATGATGTAGTGGTATAGTGTTACATATCTGTGTAAATAATTATTGTCAAATTGTGGTGGTTCATAAGCCATTAAATAGTTATTGAGATGCGTGCATAGCGAATTGCTTAAGGGGAAATGAAAAGGAGATTTTGCAGTGGATCAGGATCGATCCCTTTATAATCCAACTCTTTCAAATTCATTCCTTAACAGTTGGGCTACATGTTTACATTTTTACATTATTATGGGGCTGAAGGCCTAGTAGTTACAAAAAAATTACAACATACAATTCCTTGGGAATTTGACATTTGATACATCATCTAGCAGAACGGGTTGCAAACCGGGGTACACTATCCACAGTGTGGGTACCCGAAGAAAAATCAAAAGCATGATTCGCAAGCCACTCCACTGCTCTATTGCCCTCTCTATACACATGTACTTCTTTTACTTGCCAATGATGCCTAAGGAATACCAAGATCAATCTAAGAAGCTGGCCATATTCACAGTTATTCTTCTGACCCTTACAGATGCTCTGCACAACATTATTTTCCATAATGAGGATAATCTTCCATTGGCCCCCACTCCATGCAAGTTGCAGCCCAATCAAAAAGCCCTACAGTAGCCAATTTTAGCAACAATGCAACCACACTATTCTCCATCATCGGTCATGAGTATTGCTTCAGTTGTAGCCACTCCAAAGCTTGTCCTCAAAGCACCATTCGTATTGAGTTTCGTCCATCCACATGGAGGGTTCCCATTCAACCATTTGCTTATAGTAGGTGGATTATTCTTGCATGTGATGTTAAGGTCATTGACGTGCTAGAAATCCTTTGCTTTGGACAAAATCGTGTGTTTTAGTATGGAAACATTGTAGACCTCATTCCCCGATACCGCATTACATGGAAAATTTTACCAAAGTACATAACATTGTACTTTAAAAGAGGTAAGTAGGGGGTTTTTTTTACCAACACTAAGCAATAACGCCTATTCAATAGGCGTTATGGCTGATGTGGCTTAGGGGAGAACCAATAGCGCATTCTCAGAAGGCGCTATTGGAGCCACGTGGACATCAATGCATTCGGGGACCACGTGGATCCACGTGGACACACGTTGGTACTTTGGGTTTAGGTAGAGAATATTCTTTATGTCGGTTTCGGTAGGGATGCAGGGGTAGGGGATGTAGAGGTCACGGGATTACTATCCGGTGACCATGCATGATAATTGGGGATAAGGAGGGGACGGGGAGCTCGGTGGAGAGAGACCACGGACGGAGGAAGAAGGAGGGCAGCCAAGTCACGGTGATCAGAAGGACACAACAGAGGAGGTAGAAGCGGCGGAAGAAGATCTTGCTGCGCTGAGCAGGGAGGAGAGTGGACAAGAAGCAAGGGACCACGGTAGGGGAGCAGGGAGGTCCGAGGCAGAGGTGAGCCGAGAAGAAGTGGCTGCTGATCAGCGGAGGAGTGGAGCTGCGGAAGGGGAGCGCTGAACGGCGGCGGCGGGGCACCAGTCGTCTCAGCGGAGGAGAAGGAGGAGGTCCAGTGAAGGAGGAGGAGGTATGTACGGGAGTATGTGTTAGTTTGTTTAGTTTAGGTATGTATAATTTGGTTTAAGTATGTTTAGTTAGTTTAGTACGTGTTAGTTTGTTTAGTTTAGGTATTTAGCTTAGTTAGGGTTCGTTAATTTAGTTTGTTAAGTTTAATTTAGTTAGTTTGTTTAGTGATTTAAGTCAATTAAGTTAGTTTATATTGGGTATTAAGGTTAGTTATTTTAGTTATAGTAGTTTGTTTAGTTTATCAAGACGGTTAAGTTTGTTTATGTTCGTTTACTAATTTACTTCATCGTTTTTAGGTAGTTCGTTTAGTTATTTAAGTTATTTTAGTTTTGTTTTGTTTAGTATATGTATTTCAGTTAGTTAAGGGTACTTAGTTTAGTTTGGTTATTTTTGTTTAGTTAGTTAGTTTAGTTTAGTTAGTATGTTTACTTAATAGTTTAGTTTTGTTTAGTATATGTATTTCAGTCTGAGTAGATTTAACTTTCAATTTCCGGTTAAATGCTGTATTTGTTAGTTGCAAAAGATTGACCAAAAAATTTTAGTTCTCTAAGTTAGTTAATTACGTTACGTTATTTTTGATCTTTAGGTTGGTTAGTTTACTTAAGGTAGTTTGTTTAGGTAATTAAGTTTGTATAAGTTAGTTTAGTTAGTTTGTTTAAGTTAGGTTAAGTTTATGTATTAGTTTGGGTTGTTTATTTTAGGTAGATGAGGTATTTAGTTTAGTATAGTTTAGGTTGTTTAGGTTGTTAATATATAGTGACATAGGTGTTGTTAATTCGCAGATCAATATTGAATCGCAATTACACATAACTGCATGCGTGCTAATAAGAAGATAGAATGACCATTTGATCTGAAAGTAATCGAGAGACGCCAATTTTAACACGACCAACCATATATGTTCTATTTTATGTGAAGGAAAGCCCCAAAATTTATGAAACCATGCATGAGGTAGACTAAGCTCATTTAGACTTTAAGTTTGTTCCAATCCACGTAAGTTTCATGAACACATCTACAAATTTTTGGAAAAATTTTTTGTTTAGGTTACGTTTACGTTTTATTTGGTTATTTTATGTTACGTTTGGTTCACATATTATGGTTAATTTATTTTAGATTAGTTAAGGTTAGTTAATTAATTTACTTGATGTTAGTTTTCATTATTTATTTGGGTTAGTTAACGGTGATTAGTTTACTTCAGTTCGGTTGTTTGGAAATTTGAGGTAAGTACTGTTTGTTAGGTTCGGTTGGTTAGATGACTTAGAGGGACATAAAAAAAAAATTGTCCAAGGAAACCTCAACCATCAAATGAGAACATATAGTCGATTTTGTATAATGTGTGAAGTAACTTAAGTTCGTACAACACTCAATTTCTTTTTCTAACCTTCTTTTTAGTTGTACTGCAATGGACCCAGGACCTTTAGATCCATCACTGTTCCAACTCCAATCTACACACAGATCAACGCGAACCTGGAGGGGCGAGGTAACATGTTTTTCCTCAATACGTCAAATTTACACCAATAATGTATCAAAAACATACTTTAATACATTTTCAATTACAAGGTGTATGAAACAATGCGCGTACGTCGAAGACGTGGGGTCGTTGATCGAACGATGCAGTATCATTCTAGGATGATCCCATATCTTCGTTCCAGTGGGTTTTATGGGATATCTCGGGTAGCATTTTCCAGCCTTGATTGGGCTTTGATTACTGTGTTTGTAGAGAGATGGCGCCCTGAGACGCATACATTTCATATGCATTATGCATTGTGGGGAGTGCACCATTACACTCCAAGACGTGCAGGTACAGCTTGGATTGCCTATCGAAGGTATGCCTGTGACGGGAACGACGGACGCAGACTATGCTGATGTCTGCGAGAGGCTACTTGACGAACTTCGGTAGAGATGACGTCGTTGGTTGTAAACTTAAGGTCGATTGGCTCTAGCGTCACGTACCAGCAATAGATGATGATAGCGATGAGGAGTCGGTCAAACGTTACGTTCGCTCGTACATACTACAACTCATCGGTGGTTGTCTTTTCGCCGACAAGTCCAATCGATTCGTACATTTGATGTTCCTACCATTGCTGGAGGATTTCCAACTAGCTGGACAATATAGTTGGGGGAGTGCCTTTTTGGCTTATTTGTACAGGGAGTTGTGTCGCGGATCTCGCGCAGGCGCACATGAGGTTGCTGGCATGTCAATTCTTTTACAACTTTGGGCACGGGACAAATTTCCATTCAAAGCACCGCGACGCCTGCGTGTTTCTAGAGCTCAGCAGCGAACTGTGGATGGCCAAAATATGCTTATGGACGTTCCGCTCGGACACAGGTATTAAAGTCGATTTGTCATTAATTTGCATAAAAATGTTGCCAAATTTCATTTATCTTAACTTATTGTCTTCTACACAGATGGCTTGATGCATTTTCGATTTCACAAAGTGCGACGCACGTCGTATCAGCTTACCGTGATGCACTCGACTCGCAAAGGCATGAGGATGATGTGGTCTGGCAACCTTATGTAGAACTCATGGGGTCTCTTCCCGATTACCGTACAAATGGTCATGGAAGTTGGCTCTCGACGTGTCCCCTTATTTGTTTCCACATTGTGGAGTGGCATCGACCAGAAAGGGTTATAAGACAATTCGGCATGGTATAAGTGGTGCCACCTAATTGTGCTTATGGTGCCCAACTGCACCGCCTCGAATTGCGTGGACATCATCATGAGAATTGGGTGACCTTCCACGCAAGCTACATACACATGTGGGAGAATCGTGGGGACACCATTGCCACAGCGGCACTTAATGAAGGCCACAATCACCAAGACTACATGACGTGGTATCGCTCGGTCACTAGGAGATTCATTGGACACGACGGGGCGTTACGTGACTACTCGGTAATATTCTAACTCTTTCTTTTCCTCGAACATTCAATATCTAATATTGCGTGCTCTGACCTCTTATATTTTGTATATCAGCGTAACTTGGTGCATCGACTGAGGCGAGTGTTTATCGAGGATGGGTACGAGCAAGGTCTTGCTGCGCTTGATGAAGGGATTCAAATTTTAGATGAAGATGAAAAGCAAAGGTCTAATATTTCGCATGAAGAAATTGACGTCGAACAAGACATTAATGAGGATAATGAACATGATGATGAAGAAGACGATCAGGTCGAACCAAAGATAGAGGTGAGAAGAAGACAAACACGACCAGAGACTGTGCGGGAACGCACCAGGCGTCCTCGTCCACCACGTCCATCTACTCAGATTGAGATTGCTGCAGAGAGTAGCAGACGATCTCCTCCAGCACGTTCATCTCGTTCGAGAGCGACTACAACAGAGACTGTTGGTGAGAGTTGCCAACGATCGTCGACACCCCAGCAAGAACCTCAAATGTTTGTACCCAAGCCGCCCACCGTGAATCTTCCTCCTTACTATTTTGATCCATACGCACCTGGGCCGTCGTCTTCATATGTGGACCATGGAAGGCCTCATCCTCAAATGTATCCATCACTGCCTCGGTACATGCCTAGTCCATATACTCCTACTCCTCATACTTACAATATGCCATATGGTGGAGATCCCTCTTTCATGAACTTGTTGACCATGCCGCAGCCTCATATTCCTTTTCCCCAACCCCAAACAGGGAGCCAATATTTTGGGACGGTTCCACCTCCAATTTTTGGGAGCATCAGTAGCAGAGGTGAGTCGAGTGAAGCACCAGAGGAAACGCATGAATCTACTCGACGTGATTCAATGCAAGACCAGCTACCTCAACAACCTCAACCAGATGTACAAAAACATCGACCAACTAGACAAAGAGTACGTCCGGTTTGCATCACCGAGCAACAATGTCAATGTAACCGCAGGAATAGACCTGCATGATGACTTTTCTTCAAGTCATGGTGATTTGTAGATAGATACTGATTTGGGTGAACAAAGTACGTGTACACAACCTTCTCATTGAATAAACTTATTTCTCATGTTTTCTATATTATTATAATGTCGTATATGTGATTACTCTTCAATAGTTAGTTTAGTTTGTTAAGTTAGTTTAGGTTATTTGTTTAATTTAACTTAAATGGTTAGCTTAGTTAGTTAGGTGTCGGTGGTTAGGTTATATTAGTTTAGTTTGGTTAGGTTAATTATCTTAGTTACTTAAGTTAGTTTAGTTTAGGTGTTGAGGTTAGTTTACTTTAGTGTAGTTGAGTTAGGGTATATTCGTTAGTGTAGTTTAGTTAATTTAGTTTACATACTTAGGTTAGGTTAGGTTAGTAGAGTTTAGTTCGCATAGAACTGGTGTGGTTAGGTTGTTAACAAGTAACTCTCGAGCTACTTGGATGTTTGTTTAGTTTCGTTTCGTAGTTTACGTGGATCATTTTTTGGTTGTTTAGTTTGTTAGTTAAGTTAGTTATTTTAGTTTACTTAGTTTGTATTGTTTACGTGGTTAGGTTAGTTAAGGTTAGTTAGTTTAGTTTGGTTAGTTTCATTTAGTTAGTATGTTTAGTTTGCAATTAAGTTAGTCTATTTTTTGTTGTTTGTGTGAGAATCGTCACGGTCTTCATTGAACTTCGACACTAAAAACACCACAATGTCATGCACAAAGTTAGTTAGTTTACTTGAGGTTAGTTAGTTACTTAGTTTAGTTTGGTTTGGTTAGGTTAGTTAAGGTTAGTTTACTCTAGTTTAGTTAAGGTTAGTTAGTTAGTTAGTTTAGTTTGGTTCGGTTACAATAGTTTAAGTTAGTTAGTTTAGTTTAGTTTAGTTAGTTAGTTAGTTAGTTAGTTAGTTAGTTAGTTTAGTTTGGTTAGGTTAGTTAAGATTAGTTCGTTTAGTTTAGTTTGTTTATTTAAGGTTACTTATGGTTAGTTAATGTTAGTTATTTCAGTTTACTTTAGTTAGTTAGTTAGTTAGTTAGTTAGTTTAGTTAAGGTTACTTACTTATTTAGTTTAGTTTGGTTTGGTTAGGTTAGTTAAGGTTAGTTCGTTTAGTTTAGTTTAGTTACTTAGTTAGTTAGTTAAGTTAGTTAGTTTAGTTTGGTAAGGTTACTTATGGTTAGTTATTTTGGTTTAGTTTGGTTAGTTAAGGTTAGTTAGTTAAGATTAGTTTACTTTGTTAGTTAGTTTAGTTTGGTTAGGGTAGTTAAGGTTAGTTAGTTTAGTTTACTTTGGTTAGTTAGTTAGTTAGTTAGTTAAGTTAAGTTAGTTACTTAGTTACTTATTTAGTTTAGTTAAGGTTAGTTAGTAATTTAGTTTAGTTTGGTTTGGTTATTTTAGTTAAGGTTAGTTAGTTTAGTTTAGTTAGTTAGTTAGTTAGTTAGTTAGTTAGTTTAGTTAGGTTAGGTTAGTTAGTTTAGAAAAGAAAGTTGAAGGTTGAAACCAATATACATATATATATATATATATATATATATTCAAAATTTGTTTCTTTTTTAACCAAATATAAACTCCTTTAGTTGTAATTGTCGAGAACGCTCGACTACGACGACGACGATGCGGTCCAGCAGCGCGCGGTGTCGGCGCACAAATCGAGTCCAGTTGGCGACGTGGCGGTGAGGTGGCGATGACGTGGTGGTGACGTGGCGGTGGCGGACAGATCGGCAAGTTGCGTTTGTGAGGTGGCGCGGACGTGGCGGTAACGTGGCGTGGGTTTGTATAGATAGCGCCTTTTGAAAAGGCGCTATCTATACATGTATTGCCACGTCACCGCCACCTCTGCGCCACCTCACAAACGCAACTTTAGCTAATAACGCCTTTTCAAAAGGCGTTATTGAAATAGGTGAGGTGGCACTGAGGTGGCGGTTACGTGGTGGCCACATGTACAGATAGCGCCTTCTCAAAAGGCGCTATCTGTACAAAACGCCGCCACGTCATCGCCACGTCATCGCCACATCAGTACCATGAACCAACATCCCACCCCAAAAACGCCTTCTCAAAAGGCGTTATTGCCTACTTCCGTGATAAAAAAAAACCTCCCTATTTTGTGAAATAAATTGTAAACCAACCCTACTTTTGGAAAAACACCCATTACATGCCTTCCATAGACACTAGCATCCAGTCGCAAATTGTGTGTGCCAGTGAACCGTACCGGCCTATTGCCCTATTTTCTATTAAGTAGGAGGCAATCCACTCCTTTAAGGGTAGTAAGAAGAAACTTTGGAGAATATCATTCCTCAGGGCTTATTTACACACTAGGTTTGTCAGTGCACAATCCCATAAAACATCTCCCCCTATTTCATTCTCGTCTCCACATAAAACGTAGTTGGAGTTAGTAAAATGCCTTTGCATATTTCTCTCATTGGTCAGGAGAGCCTCCTCTAGCACCAGGTATCTTGCATGATATTCTCTCTTCCTCCTTACAGTCCTGCATAAGATGAGGCCACAATGAAAGAACCATTAGGTGAGTGTCTCCAAAAAAAAAAATCTTCAAGGTCCACTGATGAGGGTGGATGGATGGCCGCAATGAGTTTGAGTGCTAGGGCGGAAGGAAGTGGCTGAGAAAACTGCACTCCCATCCTCTCGATGAATTCGTTTACTTTGCAACCACTTTATCGATATGGTCATTTGAACCGTCATCACCACCACATCGATTAATGAGGTGTCTATACTTGTCTAACAATCTAACTAGAAATGAGTACTTCCCGAGCCAATTAACCATTTCTCCCCTGCACGGTTCCCCCTAGTTCTCGCTTACAAGGCTCAGTCTCTTTGTTTCCTTAGTAGAACCCTAGAGGAAGCTCTTGCAGGCCTTGTCTAGATTGTTAAGGTGGCCTTTAGGGATCCGTGAGGACAGCATAGTGTAGTAGAGCATCGCAACCAAAGAGGATTTACACAATCTACGACATCCAGTTAATGATATCTTGGGGGGCTCCATTTAACGAATTTTGCACTAGCTTTTGAGGGGAGATCCTCATAGGTTCCTTAAACTACATGCCCAGAGATAAGTGGAAAGCCAAGGTATCACCCTAAGTCGTCAGGTCTTAGGAAACCCAAAATCGCAATGATGTTACCTGCTGCTTTAATATAAGAATTGGGGGGAGAACAACACTTAGGGCTCGGAGGCACTAACTTTATGTCCTGAGTGAGTGCAAAACTTATGGATGATAGAGTAGATGACTTCTGCTTGATTCACCGAGGATTCAACAACTAAGATGAGGTTGTCAGCAAAAACTAGTAGGAGATATATGCATTGTTACCTGCATAACATAGGGAAATCCATGTTCCTTTATCGATTCACATCGGTGATATCTTGAGAAAGACATTCCCACTAGAACAATTTCGGTATTTAATAGAGGTTTTTAAACCACTATTAAAGGGGGGTGTTATTAAATAACACCTAATTGATATGAGTTTTAAAAAACCTCTATGTAATACATGTATTAAAAATTAAAACATAACACATTTTCACATGACATTTAATAACACTCTATTTAATAGGGGTTTTAAAACCACTATTAAATGCCTAAAATGTTATAGTGTCCATACATAATACTAAAACATAAGGTGAGACGGGTCCCTTTGCCTTATACCACTCGATGGTGTGAAGGGTCTGAAATCAAAACATTCTATAAGAAGTGAAAGACACTTTGTCGAGCCCATTCAACACCATGTTGGCATGCTTTAGGGGATGTCTGCTTTCGGGAAGGTGTCCTTGATAAACCTCTAGCTCGATCTATCATATGTATTCTCTATTGGGTTTTATGGGTCATACGTAGTGAAAAATTCAAAACAATTTTAAAAAAACCACAACAAGATCGAAAATATGTTTCATTAAACTAGATCTATTAAAGTAAATAATACCTTAATCCATGATTTCCTTCTCTGATTGTTCGATAACCAAGACGTTCACGTGGGCGTCATCTATTGGAAATCCACTCATGAATGGTGAACACAATTTGGAGTGCCGACCTTGACAGATATAAAAAACATTTTTCCTTTCTCTCCCAAAATCCAGAGAACTCGAAAATAGAAAAAAAATCTTATTCAATTTTTGGGTTTCAACCTCTATTTATATATGTAGATAAGCTCTCTTAAAAACCTATTCGTACTAAAACTATTGTATTTAAGGAATTTAATAAAATTACGCATACAACTCTATTAATAAGTTATCATATAACAACTCGTAAGGGCTTTTATGTCATGAATTTTATCATATAAGATTCATTACTTTAGACTAATTAAAATTGCACAAAGTTATTCTTTGTGTGCGACGCAATAGGTTTATGCGATATTGGTAGTGAACTAAGACCAATTTGTTACACAAATCATAAGCAATCTCTAACAAGCCATTTAGACTAGCTAAGTAGCATGAATATCAAAACGGTTACAACCTAACCAATAACATATTATATCCTTTTGTCGTGTGATATCCTTTGATTAAATATAAGGCATAGAAAGTCACCCTTAATGTTCAGTCGTATTAGTCTGGATCTTTAGGTAGACTAAAAACATCCAAGTGAGATTGATCATATCAATTCACTTGAACTTGGCCAATTAACAGTCTAACATATCGAGGGATCCACTTATATCACTCTTTATACGAAAGGGAAAAATCCTATCATGATTACACACCTTCGCATATTATTAACATGGTAACCAATCCTAATCTTCATACTCGTCTGGTTCAAGACAACGTTTGGTTGTGTCAAATTACCATGTTCCTAATATTGAATTTTATGGTAATCTCAAGTCAAATGACTAAATGATATACTTATCAAAAGTAACAACTATGACTTAATCCATGTGGTATTCTCATAGTGGGTCGGTCTAAGACCTTGTTCTCTAATAAGTACTCATGAACTCGATTCGTATCCCTATACGTAAGATCATCACATGACCATCAATAGAGATGCACAATAATCTTAATTCATTATAGTTCCATCATAATGACAAACTAGGGATATTTAGGATATGTCAACAAGTGCCCATGATTCGTACTATAAGTGAGACGTGCAATCACTTATAATAAAACTACAAATGAAAACCTCAATTTTATTAACTAAAATTTATAAGATAAACAATCTTTGTAAATTAACTTAGGGCAAATGCCCCAACATCTCCCACTTGCATTAAGGCCAATCATTCATGTATCTAATACCTAATGAACCAACATGACCATCATGTTTCATTTATGGAAGAGCCTTCATCAAAGGATATTCCACATTGTCTTCTTTAGTAACTGTATAAATCTTCACAACTTCTTTCTCAATGATTTCTTGAATAAGTTTAAAATCACTAAGTATATGTATGGATTAGTGGAGTGATCTTGGTTCCATGGCCTGTGCTATCACCGTGTTGTTGTCAAAATATAAATAAATGGGGCACACTATATTCGGGAACCACACTATACTCGGGAACCACACTAAGTTCAGAGATGAACTTTGCGATCCAAACTGCCTCCTTAGCTGAATTGTTTACTGCAATATACTCAGCCTTTGTTGTAGAATTTGCCATAGTTTCTTGCTTCGAGATTTTCTAGCTCACTACAACTTCATTCAAAGTAAACACATATCCAGACTGGGATCTGAAGTCATCGATATCAGTTTGAAAACTTGCATTTATGTAACCATTTACAATAAGCTCATCTTCAGAACTTCCATAGACGAAGAACACTTCTTTATGTAACCGTTTATAACAAGCTCATCTGCAGACTGATACCAGGTTATTGCGATTAAAACATATGATACATTAGGTCAGGTGCGTAACATAGGATACATGATAGATCTAATAGCATATGCATATGGAATCGTATTCACGCGCTCTCGCTCATCATTAGTCTTCGAACATTGATTCTTGCTAAGACATACCATGAGATATTCGCAATGACACTCTTTTAGAATTTTCATACTGCACCTATTCAATACCTTGTAAATGTAAGCACTCTGACTTAGGCCGAGCAACTTTTTAGATATATTCATGTAGATCTTAATCCTAAGGATGTAGGTTGCATCTAGTAAGTCCTTCATTTAGAAACACTTCCCTAACCCATACTTGACACTCTGCATTTTTGGGATGTCATTTCCGATTAATAATATATCATCAACATTAGTACCAAGAAAACAACCACACTTCCCTGACCTTCTTGTATGCACATGACTCACATTTTTTTAATGAAAACAAATTCCTTAATTGCTTCATCAAACTGAAGATTTCAACTTCGAGAAGCTTGATTTTATCCATAAATAGATCTTAAAAGCTTGTACACCTTTCTAGAATTCTCATGATGAACAAACTCTTCAGGCTTATTATACACACATCCTCGTGTAGCTTTCCATTAAGAAAAGCTATTTTGACATCCATTTTTAATATCTCGTAGTTATAACATGCGGCTGTGCCAATTAGAGTTCTAATGGATTTAAGCATGGCTACATGAGAAAAAGTCTCAACACAATAAAAACCTTAAGTCTGCCTGAAACTAGCCGTACTTTATAAATATGCACATTGCCATCCATGACAGTTTTCCTCTTGAAAACTCATTTAAATCTAATGGTCTTACCGCCTTCAGGTAAATCAACAAAGTTCCAAACTTGGTTATCATACACGGATTGCTCTTGGAATTCATGGCACTAAGCCATTTATCTGCCTCAGGGCTAGACACATACTCCTGATAAGTAGTAGGCTCATTTTGATCCATAAGCAACACCTTACTACTATCAATAATAAGAAATACAAATCTCTTCAGCTGATGTCTTACTCTATCAGACCTACGAAGGCCTTGTGATACATGCGGAGGTTCAAAAAGTTCAAGACTTTGTTGATCTCCCACTGGTGGTTGAGTCTTTATTTGTGATTCTCGAACTTCTTCAAGAATAACTTTATTCCTATTGTTGTCTTTTAAAATAAACTCTTTTTTCCATAAAGATACCATTCAGAGCGACAAACGCTTCATTCTCAGTGGGATTATAAAAGTAGTATCCTCTAGTTTCTTTAGGATAAATAAGAAATACACTCTAAGTAAATTTTACTGATAAATCTTCTAAGATTTGTTGTCGAACAAAAATCACACAGCTCCAAATCTCAAAGAAATAAAAACTTGGTGTTTTTCTAAACCATATCTCATTTGGTGTTTTATTAACTACTTTAGAAGGAACACGATTCAGTGTAAATGCAACAATATGTAATTCAAAACTCCAAAAGGAAATAGGAAGATCTGTATGACTCATCATAGATCGAACCGTTTCCAATAAAATCTGATTTCTCCTCTTAGAAACACAATTCCATTATAGAGTTGTTGGAGGAGTTAACAATTAGACAATCAAATAATTTGTAAGATGATCATCAAATTTTTGGCTCAAATATTAACCACTTCGATCTGATCGAAGTGCATTAATAGTTTTATAAAGTTGATTTTGCACTTCATTTTAACATGCTTGAAACATCTCGAAAGATTCACTTTTATGTTTTTATAAGATATACATAATCATATCTGCTGAAATCATCGATGAAAGTAATGAAGTACTGATACCACCTTTTGCCATTTTGTTTATAGGACCGCATACATCAGCATGTATTAGACCTAATAAATCACTTGCCCTTTCATTGTGTCTAGTAAAGGGATTCTTTCCCATCTTTCCAAATAAACAACATACACTTGTTTCATATGATTCAAAATCAAATAAATATAAAATTATATCAGTTTGGAGTTTGGAAATGCATTTCTCATTTATGTAGCCAACACAACAATGCTAAAGGTAGGTTTGATTCAAATCATTTGACTTGAATCTCTTTGTATTTACATTAAGAATAAAAGTATCTATGGACCTTTTCATATTTAGAATATAAAGACCATCGATCAAATAATCATTTGCATAGGAAATGTCTTTATGAGAAATGGAGCATTCATTATTCGCAATAATGAAATTAAAACCATCCAAATTTAAATATGAAACTGAAATGATGTTTCTGCTCAAGGCATGAACATAATAACAATTATTTAAAACTAAAATAAATCCACTAGGTAAAATTAACTTATAATATCCTACAACCAACGCAACAACTTTGTCTCTATTTCTAACTCGTACGATGACTTTTCCTTTATTTAGCTTTCAGCTTCTAGTGAGACCCTGCACATTAATACAAATGTGAAATCCATATCCGATATCCAATGCCCATGAATCACTAATAGACAAGTTAATTTCAATAACGTAAATACCTGAAGCAGTAGTCGTACTACTCTTCCTTTTCTTTTGATATTCAAGATAGAGCTTACAATTTATGAACCAATCCCCGGGTGCATGGTAAAAATTACAATTTCCTTCTTTTTCTTTAGATCTTCAATATAGAGCTTGCAATTTATGAACCAATGCCCAGGTGCATTCATGATTAATATAACTCTTCATTTTCCGAACATGAGGACTAACTGACACACCCTCACCTTTTCTGCATGAATGAAAGTTCTTGATTGTCTCAAAACTTTCTAGCCTACAATGCTGTTAGAACATTTCCTTCAACATCGTAACCATGACGTAAACTTCCATGTGTTTCATGTCCTTTAGAAGTTCAAGAACCATGGTTACCAAAATGCATGTGATATCAGTTGAGTCATGAACATGCTTAGTACGTGTATCCTTCCTGGCTACTGAAGCATTGGCTGGTGGTTCCTAAGCATTAGGATCATCAAGGACATACAACTTGCGTCCATGCTTAAGAACAATTCTCAAGTTTCCAAACCAGTCAAGAAAGTTTGTCCCAGATAACATATCATTCTCAAAGATAGATCGCAGTGACAAGATATTGGTGTCATTTGATAAGGCCATAAATCAACTACAAAGATTATAAAAAAATTCATTTCGTATAAAAGAATAGACTCCCACTAAATTAATAATCCTCCTAAAAACACTATGTTAATTTAAGGGACTAAAATCCATGTTTCACTTAATTCCTACACAGCTAATGCATGAAACTTTGAATTAGGTTATTTAGAAAGGTACCTATTACCAATTACATCATACGCAATTATTAGTTATTTTTTATGAGATTATGACATCTTATGATAGCATGTTTTATGAGATTATGACATCTTATGATAGCATGTTTTATCTTATCTTGCACCTCAAGCCTAAAATCGTTTGATAGCTTTATTAAGTCTGAAAATCTCAAAAATTAGAGTAACCGTTACTCAACTTGCCTCACAAAGATAACACAATACACTCTGATATTGACGTTCTAAAAATTAAAAATTGCCGAAAATCTTTCATTATTTTAGTCAATCCAATGGACTAAAACTACCCTTATTTTAATTTCGAAAAATAAAAATAAAAACATTTTTAATTAACTCGAACCCACCTTTAACTTAATATCTTATCCTAAACGAATTAAAATTTAAGATACTTTGAATCTTTATCCATTACAAATTTGTTATATATCTCACAAATCTTATAGGATTTGTAATTTTTATCCGATGAAAAGTTTATCTCCTACTAATAGGAATTTACTAACAGATAACTACAATGAGATATTTGATTAAAACCAATTTTGATGCTTATTTATACAAAACGAGCAATTGAATCAAGAAATTAAATATTAATCAACCATTCAACACCATATGTTGGGTCTTGATTATATATCAAGATTATGTTTTCACATATATATTATACATACATCAAAGAAAATGTGCAAACATATACCAAGCCTAAGGCTCTGATACCACTGTTGGGTTTTGGGGTTCATATGTAACGAGAAACTTACAACAATTTCAGAAAAACCCCAACAGGATAAAAAAATTAGTTCCATTAAACTACATTTTCAAAATTAAACCATACCTTAATACAAAATTTATTTCTCTGATTCTTTGATTACCAAGACATTGCAGTGCGCATCCTATGTCGAAAATCCATAAGTGAATGGTGACCACAATTTAGAGTGCTGGCCTCAAGAGAGATATAAAACATTTTTCCTTTCTTTCCTGAAGTCAAGAGAACTCGAAAATAGCAAAAACGAAAATTTTATTCATTTTTAGGGTTTCAAGCTCTATTTATAAGTGTATATAAGCTCTCTTAAAAAACCTTTTCGAAGTACAAATATTGTATTTAGACAATTCAAGAAAGTTACATATTCTTTGTGTGCGGCTTGATAGGTTCATGCAATGTTGGCAATGAACCAAAACTGTTTTAGTACTCATGTCATAAGCTATTTCTAGCATGACATTAAGACTACCAAATAGCATGAATATCAAAATCGATACAACCTAATGAATAACATATATCATATCCTTTTGTTGTGCGATATCCTTTGATTAAACATAAGGCTTGGAAAGTCACCCTTAGTGTTCATTCGTACTAGTCCCAATCTTAAGGTAGACTAAAAATATACAAGTGACATTTATCATATCAATTCACTTGGACTTGGTCATTTTACAGTTTAACATATCAAGGGATCCACTGAACTATTTTTCTATCTCTCTATATGTCAGGGATAAATTCTATCGTAATTACACATCTCACATATTATTCACATGGTAACCAATCACAATCTTTATAATCGGCCAGTTAAAGATAACGTTTGATTATGTCAAATTACCATGTTCCTAATATTGAAGTCTATGGTAATCTCGAGTCAAAAGACTAAATGATATACCTATCATGAGTAACACTCGTGACTAAATTTATGTGGTGTTCTCATAGTGGGTCAATCAAGTAACTTATAACTTAACAAGTACTCATGATCTCGATTCATATTCCTATGCGCATGATCATCACGTGACAATCAATAAAGACTCACACTAGTCTTAACTTAATATATTCCCAGTAGAATGACCAACTAGGGATATTTAAGATATTTCAAAAAATACCCATAGATCTTACTACAAGGTAAACGTGTAATCACTTATAATAAAATAGAAAATAAAAACCTCAATTTATTAACTAAAATTATAGCATAAAATGTTTATAGATTAACCTAGGGCAAATGCCCGAACATTCTCAAGGTCAATTTTTATTGCCATCCATCCAGATTTCCTTTTGACAGATCTCATTGAGCGAAGGAGCTTCTGCACAATAATAATGTTATCTATAGTTTTTTGACTTGCAACAAATTAGATTGGCATGGTTAATCAATAGCGGCAGCACGAGTTAAGCTTATTAACAGCCACCTTCATGATCAATTTATAGTTCAATGTGCATAAACTAATAGGCCGAAACTGGTTTAAAGCATCTGGACACTCTTCTTTTAGAATCAGTGTGGTAAGTGACTTGTTGGATTCAGCAGGGATAATGCCATGTTCAAAGGCCATATCCACCAGCCTGAGTACGGATGGTCTCACGGTTGCTCATTGGGATGGATAGAAAAGGGTCGTCATCCCATCTAGGCCCGGGGCCTTTACGGGTGACATGTTGAACAATGCCATAATACCTCTTTTATAGACACCTTTGCTCCCATCATGGTCAATATGCCTTTTAGGATAGCGCAAAAGTTTTTTATGAGAAGGAAAATTAGGCCATTAGACGAATCCCCAATCTAGACTTCCTTAAAGAAACTAACTGTTGCAACCATTAGTATAGCTTAATTCTCACACCAGTTCCCATCCTCATTTTTTTGTCTAGTGATGATTTGTTTCTTAGCCCTTTGTTTAACATTTGCACGTTTAAAGGCATTGTTTCTGTCCCAAAGCTGATCCAGTCCACATTAACTCTTTGTTGCCATACCAACTCCTTCTGCGTAAGTACTTCCTATAGCTCCTCCCTTAGATCCATATCTAGGGTGCGCATGTTCTGTGTGGAGTTATTTTTTAAAGCCTTTTGAATGCCAACAAGTCTTGAAAAAATTTTGCTCTTTATTTGAAATACATTGCCATAGCAACATCTATTCCACTTATCTGCCAAATTAGAGAAGTGGGACACTGCTTCATCAATGGGGGTCTATTTCCTCCATTTCTCACTCACAAAAGTCAACCAATGTAGATGCATTTGCAGGCCACCATAAACTAAAATCTTTGTCAAGGCACCTCCGTGTTTTATACGCCATTAACTTTGAGAAGAAGATGAGAGTGGTCTAACTATGTCTTGGCTAGGTGAGACGCCTTGCTGGAACTGGAACAACTAGTTATGGTTGACGAAGGCTCTATCTGGCCTCTTGAAGAGAGTTATTTCGAAGATCTCTGGTCCTATATATAGTTCTCCTAGGAATGCATTTCCTAGATAAATACAAATTTCTCATATTAATATAAAAAACCTCGTCACCAACCTTAACGATTTGTCAGCGATTCCTCACTTATACAAAACTTGCTGAATAAATCATTGAGTTTAGCTCTCAATGCTCCACCGATTTAGCAAGCGATTTATAGTTCATTCTCCGATTTGTTGTAGATTCACTAGCCTTCTTTTGCTATTGATTTATATGACGATTTCCAGTGTTATTTCAAATCACTGGCTAATTGCGGGTGTAGTTTTTTAGTTGATTTTTTTGCATTTCTTTCTCTTTTCTTCCATTTCTTCATTTTCCAATTTAAAACTTGAAATCACAAATTAAGAGAATACCTAGTGTAATATCAACATTTATGCCAAAATCAGCCTAATTACACTATAAAAAGTGTTTAATTATTAATTGGTCAAATACATTCAAACTCAGAACTTCGCTGTCCCGAGCAAGGGATTATTATAAATCATATCCTCTTTTCATTCTTATATATTGATTTCAAACTAATTCATCTTAACTCAAATAATAGAAATTTTAAAATAGAAGTGATTTTCGAAAGGAAATATGTTACCCATAAGTAAATGAAAGCGATGATAGAATAGAATAATTTAGTCAAATCAAAACATATGTTAATGATAACTCAACTTCCTTGTGTAAAACTTTTTAGAATTTAAATTTCATTACCAAGGCTAGTGCATAACATTTGTTTTTTCAATCTCCAATGACAAACATCAAGCTTATGATAACTAGTGTAGAATCTCAAAACACAAAAACTACTAGATTAATTTCAATTTTAAATAATAATTTATAAAAGTACCACAATCAAAATCAATAGAAGTTTTTGGCAAGATACCAATGACTATGTTATTTAAAACATGTTAGATTAAGAAATATTTCATTTAACTCAACTCTAGTTTCAAGTACTCGAGTTAAATCTTTTATTTTGAAGTATTTAAAAACATCTATCTTTTTTATCTCTCATCTTTTTTTCTACTCCATTCTAATTGTTTCTTTTTAACATATTTCTTTTATTTTTGATTGTGAGTCTCTGTTCCATTTCCTTTAGACATTTTCACTTTTTTTCCACTATAGATTCCCTGCTCCATTTCCTTTGGATTTCATAAAACTCTCTCTATATTTTTTTTTATAAACTCTTGTTAACACTTATCGCTATTTATTAAAGTAGAAGAATGAACTCTTTCTAACTTATAGAAATTCATCAGTTTCTAACACATTTCTTCTTTCAATTGTTGCATAATAACTTTATATATATTATAAAAAAATCAACCAATAGTTTTTGTACTATAAGATTTTTAAAAATCTATCTTGTTCATCTCGCACTATTGTTTTGATTTTCTACCTATTATCATGATTAACACAATTCATTCAATTTAGTATTCACATCAAGTAGTAAAGTTAATCAAAAAGTATATGAAATTAATTCCATCTATCATAAAATTCACTTGGGTAGTAAAATATCACATCTACTTAAGATCTAATATATATATATATATATATATATATTTTTTTTTTTTCATTACTTTCCTAACTAAAAATAAAGAAAAACGAGATTCGTATTTACTTGTTTTAGAAAAAGTTTGAAATTTTTTTGTCAACTTACTTGAATATTGGATTCAAAGTAGTTCTGAACTTTTCTTCTACCTTTCTTTCCTTTTATTTCCATCAATGTCATACTTCACCTAAAATACCTTCAAACAAATTCTAAACCTTGTCTTCAACGTTTTAAAACTAAGTTTATTTTCTGAAAAAACAAACATACCACGTGAAGTATAAACGATTTGATTTGTGTATTTAAAATGTAAATAAATATGCAAATATAGAAGTCAACAGTTTCAAATGAATGGAATGCAGAAGGGAACATAAACTGTCATTAGTATAAATTTCACTAAGAGTAATACATTGTATTTTTAGTTATTCAATGCATACAAGATAAAAATATAACACATGGAAATGTCTAGAAGTGAGTTCATTATCAACTTCTTCATCTTCAACCATGTCTACTGAAGGTTGAGAAATATAGTTATCAGCTGGGTTGTAAGTCCTAGTTTAAAGTTGCAACTATAGAGATGGGATGTCAATGCTCCTTCTTGAATCCTGCAAATGATACCCATGTCTTCTCTCAAACAAAGAATGGTAGCATTATAGCGTCCTCTCGTTCGCCACTATCATTTCTTCATTGCAATGAATCTTCATCAAGGTACAAATTAATGATGAAAATATAGTTCGAAAAAAATCCTCTTCTACTAGTTTATGATGAAGATGGTGGGAAACTCGTAGGAATATTCGCTATATTTACTCTAGCCATCAAACTTGCCGCTCTATATGAGTTTTCTCTTGTCTTCCTTCTATTTTTAGTGGAGCTTCGCTTCCTCGCTTCTCTCGCATTTATTGTATTGAATGATTCCAGTTTATCCTTCAAGTCATTATATCCTACCACCTTTTTCATTCGTTGTACTCTAACATCATTTATGATCTCATCAGGCAATACATCGAATTTGGTACCGAAACCCACCTCGACTTTCCTATATAATTTAGTTACCAAAATTAGGAATGGTAATCCTTCATTCTTCACAGTTTACATTGCAAACTTCATAGAATCATGTATAATTTTCCCAACATTGATATAATCCTTTTCGTCACTATATGGTACAATAAAGCAGTTGCGGGGTTCTTCATTTTGAAGTATTGCTTGGATGGGTAAAAATACAAGTCTATTATATAGCTCCAACTTCTTGTAATCTTTCAAAAATAGGTCGTTTCGATAAATTTTGAGTGGCCTTTTCTATTAAGTGCAAATACCCTCCCTGGATTTATCTCTAATGCAACTTGGATTATTTGAAAAGGTAGGATTCCTTATCTTCATTCTTGACATTCGGGTAATCCTCCTCTATTCTATGTCTTTTTTATGGAAGACTGAAAAATCTCTTCAACCTTGCAGGTGAAATATCGATTCTCTTCTCTTTAATGACTACTTTGTCCCATTCCCTACTAACATGTCCATTAGCATCAAATTGTCATATAATTTCTAAACATCCCCTTTCTCCTCTTCTAGTATAGTCTTGCATAAGTCTATCTCATCCCCTATCTCTAATGATACTTATGATTCTATCCTCATACTTGCTCACATTTTGAATATCGAACCCTCTTTTAAGAATGATGACTCTCTTTTTATCACTATAATACCTCATTTGAGCTCTAAGTCTCATAAATAAAGAAGGGTTCTAAGGCACCAAGTGACTAAGGTCTGGGTTCTCAAAATATTCATCCTCATCAAATGACAATAGAGATTATTCTCTGAGTTCAACCTTCCCCGGTCTAGGTTCTCTTCAAAATATTCTTCCTCTTTAAACGACAATGGAGATTAGTCTCTGAGTTCATCCCTCCCAAGTCTAGGTTCTCCAATGCTAATCTCGATAGGTATTATATTACTTAGGTTGCCCGCATAATTCTACTTTTCATTGGGTTACACTACACCTTCTCCTTTATGTTGTTTACTACCTCTACATCTTCCTCTACCTCGCCCTGGCATAAGATAATTCATCTATGTTTACATAGGTATATGGAAATCCTATCATTGAAATTCCATAATAACAAGGTAAGGAAAAAATTTAATGTAAAGGTTTTAATGTAAAAATTAAAAGAGTTGAAAGTGATTCCTATAAAATATTTATATCGACAAATCCCTTTTATAAGTATTTATACATTAGATAAATTCATAGAATCCCCCAAACTCATTCAAAAACTCATATTCGAATTAAAAATGTGCATAAAAACCATTTCCAAAAATAATTTTTAAGAAAAACCAAAAAATTACATAAGTTTGAAATTTTGTCAAAAATTGATTTTTGTTCAAGGTATCGAAATCAGAAGGGTAGTGGAGTATTATTTCATTACCTTCTTGAGAGTGAATATCTCAAGTAAAATGTTATACTAGCTCTTCTAGTTCCCCTTTCCACGCTCTGATTTTGAACAAAACACTCACCAAGCCCTAAGTTGGGTGTATGAACTTGGAGTCGAAATTTATAAGGATGAAGTGCTCTTAATCAAGGTGGAGTGGACTTAGGAATTTTTAATTTAAGCTTTGAAGGGTTCGATCTAGGCAGATATATATATATATATATATATATATATATATATATATATATCAAATGAATGGTGGAAGGGTTTTAGATATTAAAGGGTTTATTATTGTTGATTTGGGGTTTCGTTTTTAAAAACATAGATTCGTGCTCAACGAATTGGAGTTTAAGTGAAATTGCTGACAAATCACAAGTGAAATTAGTGAAAATTGGTCTCAGTGGTTCAATGATTAGTTCAGCGAATCCTAGAACAAAATAAAAATCGTTGAGTCATTTTCACATCAAAATCTGCAAACTACTGACAATTTACCCAGCAATTCCCAGTGTTAATTAGTATGACTAGGAAATCGCGGAGTCATTTATTGTCATTTTTCTAATATATTCTATATTTGATTTCTTATCATGCATAGCAATCATAATTAATGTAGAATGATTTTTATTCAATAAGAGGTATTGTAATAATGAATTTGGACTTTTACTTTGGGAATAATATACTAAATAAACATTTTTTTACTCAAAATAGTTACAAACAAATAAGATTCAAATGAATAACAAATATACTAACTATCCTAATTCTAATAAATGAAAATAAATTTTCTCGATCAACCCTCCTTACATGAAATTATTTTAGATTAGTAATCCTAAAATACTCCCATTATAAGAGTCAAAAGTTGAGAGAATAGAAAAAAAAACTAACTAATCCTACTACTAAAACTGAAAATAAAGTTAGAGTATGGGCTGCCTCCCACATAGTGCTGTTGTTTATTGGCCCGATTTAATACATAAGTTTACTCCTCGTTTAGTATGAACGAGTCGAATTGACCATCGCTCGATTATTCGACATAGTTGACATCTTCATCTTTCTTACTAATCTTAGCATCTGCATAATGTCCTTCTGGATATTCATTATGATATGAAGTCTATTCTTCATAATGATCATCATAGTTATCTTTATTGATCTAATCATCCATCTTGTAACCATCCTGAAGATATATGTAATCATTTACCATCCTAAGTGTCACTATACTTTGTTTGACATCGAGAATAGCTCTTGATATATTAAGAAAAGTGCGTCCCATCAATATCACATCAGTTTTCTCAATCTGTGGTATTAGCGAGAAATGGGTAAGGTACTGAATCATCTTACTTATACTGGCACATTCATGGACATTCCTAGTGGAAATATCTTATCACCATTTGCTTTGTGGACGATGAAAGGTGGTATGAAATCAACCATCAACTTGTATTTTCCTAGGGAAGCTGATGTCATTGATCATTACGTGGAGGAATAGTCTTTTTTTGGATCATCCTTGTAAATTTGAACATATGTGCTAAATCTTAAAGCCCTAGTCACTCATCATTGAATTCTTCTTCCACTTGTTGCTTCTTTTTTTGTTGGTCCACTTCAGGTTATGTCTCTTCAGATTGTTGCTTTTTTATTTCTTCTTCTTTTTATTGCACAGTTTCTTATATATCCATAATGCAATGGTTTCATCCTAAATGGTTTCTCATGTGGATGCAAACATTGGAGACCATTTCATTACTTAACGGACTTTGTTGGCCAGTCTCGTGGTTGGCGATTTTTATATCATATTCAACAAAATGTTCATAATAAGTTTTTAACCGATGAATATTTACTTTAAATATTTGTCTTATCTCTGAGCTTTCTATTTTTACTACACTATGAGGCAGTAAATTAAGAATCAGATAAGGTCTTACAATCTCGACCGGAGTTTTTCAGGAAATAATTTAATTCTTGAACTAATGAGTAGAACTTTATCTCCTGCTTTGAACTTTTAGGGATTAATTTATTATCATGAAATGTTTTAGTTTTATCTTTATAGATTTATGCATTTTTATACGCATTATTCATGATTTCTTTTAGTTCTTGAATAATCAACTTACGTTAGTTTCCTACTTTAGTTGCATGTTTTTATTGCCCAATAGGCTTTATGTTCTAGTTCGACTGGTAAATGACATACTTTTCCAAATACCAACCTATAAGGTGTCATGCATATGGGTATCTTGAATCCTGTTCTATACGCCCATAATGCGTTTTCCAGTCTAAAACTCGAATCCTTTCATGTCGGGCTAACTTTTTTCTATTACTAACTTAATTTCTCTATTTGATGTTTTGGCTTGTCCACTAGTTTGTGGGTAGTATACGGTAGATGTCATATGCATGATGTTGTACTTAGAAAGTAGATTAGCAACTAATTAATTACAAAAATGTGAACCTCTATTACTTATAAGTGCTCTAGGTGCTCCAAAAATTGATAAGATTTATGATCTAAAGAAATCAATCACTATTTTTTAATCATTACTTCTAGTAGCTTTTGCTTCTACTCACTTAGACACATAATCCACATTAAGTTTGATATTAACATAGCCATTTGATGGTGGAAAAGGTTCCATGAAATCAGTGCTCCATGCATCAAACATTTCACAAAATAAAATAGGGGTTGAAGGAATTGGATCTCTACGTCCTAATTTTCCAGTTCGTTGGTAATTTGGACAAGTATTTATATAAATGAAACAATTTGGAAATAAAGTGAGCTAAAAGAATTTGAAATCCAAGATTTTACAGGCACTACGTGAGCCGAAATGTCCTCAACATGCATAAGTATGAAAATAAAATATAATTGATTGTACTTCTAAATGTGGTATGCATATCCTAATTATTTGGTTGGTGCAAAACTTTCATAAATAGGGTTCATCCCATAAATATTATTTAGAATCCTTTTTAATTTTATTTTTTTGGACACTCGTTAAGTAAGTTGATAACCTATTGGTAGTAAGATAATTAACTATATCGACATATCAAGAGACTTCAGTATGCATATTATAAAAGTATTCATTTGGAAATTCATCCCTTAATGGTTTGGCTGGCTATACATTCTCTAACCTACTTAAGTTGTCTGCTACTAGATTTTTGGCTCCTTTATTAACTTTTATAATAAGGTCGAATTATTTTAGGAGTAGTATCCATCTTATTAGTCTTGGTTTTGCATCTTGTTTTGTCATTAAATATTAAATATCACAAAGCTGCATGATCTAAATAAACTATTACCTTTATTCCTAATAGATATGGTCTAAATTTGTTTGAGGAAAATATTATCGCTAAAAGTTCTTTTTCAATAGTGGTGTAACCTTTTTGGGATGTATCTAGAGTCCTGGAGGCATAATATATAACATGGGACTCTTTCCCTATTTTTTGACTTAAAAAAGTTCTAATTGCATAGTTACTTGCATCACACATAGTTTTAAAGGTTAATGACCAATCTGGTTATTTAATCACAAGTTTAGTTGTTAAATAATCTTTTAATTTATCAAATACTTTCTTGAACTCATTAGTAAATTCAAAAGGAATTTCTTTTTCTAAAATTTTGCATAATGGTTGTGTAATTTTTTGGAAAATCTTTTACAAATCTTCTATAGAATCCAACATGTCTAAGAAATAAATGTATCTCTCTTATCGTGTGGGGGGGTGCAGGTAAGGTAACATTTTAATTATTTGGATTTTTGTTGGTACTTCTATTCCTTTATGTGACACTATATGTCATAATATTATTCTTTCATCTACCATGAAATTTAAGGCCACCAAAAAGGGGGTTAATTGGGTGTGATGGCCAATTTAAAATTTTTACACCTTTCTTTGCTAGTATCCTAAATTCACTTCAACAGCCAATCTAGATTAATGTGTGTATTAGTGATAGCAATAGCAATATGACTGAATGGTTCAAGTAAGTGAAATACTACACTATGAGAAGGGGGAGAAGAGATGTAAGTACGTTGTCGATTTATAGTGGCTCGATCCCTTTGATCTACATCTACTACCTAACTTCCCCGATTAGGATTTTGAACCAACAGTTATATTTCAATAAGTGAACAATCCTAAGACCGCAAGCTTAGTTAGCCTAGTCTCCACTATGTCTCTTACACTTGCCTTACCGCAATAAGGACTTTTACAATCACCTAGTCCCTATTAGGGAATTGACTTGCCTAGATGAACTTTACTTTGCCTATTCCCCGGTAGGCTTTACAACCTCCCATATACACCAATAGGATTAACAACTTGGTCTATTCACCAATAGACCTTACAACAATTACAAATTAAAAATGATTTGCCGCTTACAACAGGTAAAGTAGTATACGATGTTCTCCTCTCACAAGCCAAATGTAATCGTAGGATGAAGACAACGCAAGTGAGACTTTGCCAATCGAGATGCCTTGTAAATCAAATTTTATAGGCTAACTCTCAATCTTGAAACCAACAAAAAGAATATTGATTAAGATTTAGTTGGTTTCAAAAGGGGCTAATTGATGTACACATTCAAAATTTGAGTTTAAGCTCTACTTGTGCAAAAAGATTTAAGATTAAGAACAAAACCCTGATAAATATGTTGTCAAAACAGCATAAGCTTGAAACCACAAATAAAAATATAAAGTAAGTACAAGTTAGTTTCAAGACAAATCAATGCATTCTGAAAAATCACAATTGAGCTCAAGTAAGTGTAATCAAAATCTCAGGTTTACACTAAATCAAGATTAAGTTTAAAACCATTATAAATATGTTGTCAAAAAAACGTAGGTATGAAACCACTTAAACGGGTATAGATCAAGCACGAATTGGTTTCAAGTCAATTCAATACACTATGAAAAGTCACTATTGAGCTCATTTAAGTGCACTGTTCACTTTAGGTTTATAAAAAAAATTAAGATTAAGTTCAAAACCCTTTTTTAATGGTGTTTCACACACTTGTCAAAGAAAAACAACCACTACAATAATTAGGCTATGTGTTTTTCTAGTTTCACATGCATAATAGCGATTCAAATTTAAGCTCTTGTAGGTCTTATCAAGAATTTATATTAAGCTCAACGCATATATGAATATATTTAAATTAGTTACATGTGGTTCCCACACAAACTTTAACAATAAGATATAGATTAAGCATAATAGTGTAAGCAAAAATAATATCTTACAACCCAAGATGTGAAGATGATTTAAACCACTTTGGATAGCATGTTGAGTACTCTAGGAGGGGTGTATTCAATTGAGATTTTAATAGACTTTTAGTTACTTTTATAAGTGGATGACTTTTAGAGACTTTTAGAGACTTTTAGATTTTTGTAGACTTTTTAAAACTTTGATAGACTTTGATAGACTTTATTTTTAATGACTTTTAGTAACTTTAATGGACTTTTGTAAGGACTTTGATAGACTTTGATAAACTTTTATTTGGATGACTTGTGTGGCTTGAAAGATTGAAGATGAAAAAAGTTAACAGATATAGGAAAGAGACAAGAAAACTCAAAACCCACTAGAGTTGGAGCATCGACTATAACTAGAAAGAATTAATGAGATTAATGAAAAAAGTTAATCTTATCTTTGATAATTTTCACAAAATGTAATTTAGTGGTGTAGAAATTAAGTGAATTTCGAAGATAAAGGGGTACACAACATAGGATATAAATAAGAACAGATCAATCTCAAACCGATTGGGCTACATATTTTCAATCTCAACATATATAGGACCTTCATGCACCAAAACAAAAATGAAAACAAACACATCAAACTCATTATTGCTCAAGAAAGTTTTCATTGAGGAGACCAAATTCGCTTAAAATACTTACATACATGCCTCGTCATACAGATCACCTTATTCAACTTGGACTATTTCATCATGGCACAATTAGCCTTATTCAAGGAGAATGAACACAACATATAATAGCGGCTAATGCTATGTACAAACCGATCAAAGGCACCTGGAGAAGAATAATTCACATTTGGCGCTTGATAAGCCTTAACTTCAATCTTCTCTCAACCACACGAAACAGCTTTCATCGGTAGTTTCATTAGCATAATGTTTTGTAAGGAAGTGGATGCCAAAATCTCTGCTCGAGTGAAGTGCGGTGCTACTTTCAAAGCAATCACTATACTTTAGGAAGTTCACTTGAATATCAAATGAGTAATAGTGGTACCAACAGGGAATGACCACCGAACAAGGGCCTTTAATGGTTCCACTTTGTAGAGAACTTTCAAGGCAAATTTTACCGTCTCTTCACAAATCCTCAAGATTGCTTTCAATTATTTCTCTCGTATATGACATTAGGCAATTGAATAAGAAAATCATTCAACATGTCAACAAATAATTGTTCTATGCAGCTATACAATTCTTGAATCGATTCATAGGCCCGCAGCGGTAAGAAGTCAGTCATCATGGCCAATTCATATTGTACATAATCAGAGTGTGACACTTCTTTTAATCCCTTAATGATCGCAATTGATTGGTTTAACTGAGATTGCTTTTCGAATATATCATTATTCCCAAACATTTTGACATTTTTTGGGCGAAGGTAGTTGAAGTTATCTCTTTTCCACAATGTTTCTGCAAGAATAAATTTCTTCTTGTTCTCTAAGCTTGAAGCGCCCAGTTTTCGATCAACAAATTGAAGGACTTCAAAAACTTCATTCAAGGAGTTCGACAGAGATGCACTCAAAGAAGATTGTAACGAAATTATAGCAATTCTAACAAGAAGTACTACAGAAAGAGAAGACATTTGATATCCCGGCTTCCTCGAGTCACAGAAAGCTTTTAACTGACAAAAAAGAGAATCATCTTGATGTAATGGAGGGGTCCTTGAAAGAAGTTTGATTAGTTGATTCAAGGTTTCAATTTTCTTTATCCACCTTTGCATATCGTTTTTCCCATTCTTCGATGTCCAGAAATCACACTCCTCCTCTCCTTGACGAATTGTCGGAGCTTCTACAACGCACCCCTCCAAAAATGCAAACGGTAATGAAGGTAACAATGAGATCCAAGTAACAAAGATTTCAATTATTTTCCTCGAATAAAATCTTAAACGGAAGAAAAAAGTCCTTTGGAATATTGGATTGTTAGCTATTATAGCTTCTGCATCTTCAACTCCTTCTTGCCGTATCCCATAATCATCGAATCGATGACCAATCATATTGAAGAGCCTAAAGGTGATAACTAAACAACCTACTGTGACTGTGACTATCTGGCTAACAACTATAGAAATCATTGACCATTTATAAACAGATACTCCTTCACATAACTCTGGTCTCCTAGAAGTAGAGACTAAGTAGTGAAGTGTGACCTTCATTAGAACAACTGTAGAAATCACACAAAGTGTGGCCACGAGAATACTCAACGGACGCCTACAAAGCATGAATTGAGGGTTGGAGTCATAGCCTCGCAAATAACTCACCCTCAATCTTCGTCGCATGCTTCCACTGCCCTTCATCATGAAGGCTTTGATACCATCATGAGAAACCTCATTCTGGCTATGGATTTTAGAAGCAAAATACCACAACCGAGAGATAGACGACCGAGAGCAGACAACCGAGAGAGAGAAAGAGAGCGAGAGAGATTTCGCGATGAGAGAGAGAGAGAGAGAGGCCACGAAGAAGAAAAAAAAAGTCTCCAAAAGTTTCTCGTGGAGCCTAAAGAGATGGAGAAGACTTTCAACATATATAGAGTTAGTGAAAAGTCTCCAAAAGTCATCCAAACCCACAAATCTACCAAATTTCTAAACAAATTGAATACCCCTTACTTTTAGAGACTCTCTAAAAGTTTAAATTGAATACCCCAAAACTTTTTATAGACTTTTTAAAAGTCTCTAAAAGTTCACATTGAATACACCAAACTTTTAGAGACTCTCTAAAAGTTTTAATTGAATACCCCTAAACGTTTTTAGTCAATAAAATTAACGAAAAGTCTATTAAAATCTCAATTGAATACACCCCTGTAGAACACTTTCTTTTAACTCACTTGATTCGCATAAGATCGGTCTGAATAGCCCTCAAGTGAGTTTGTGTGTTTGATCTTCACTTGGGTTGCAAAAACTTCATATTTTTTCTATCTTTATGTATGTGTGTGTTGGTAAGATCAAAAACATATTCTATGTGTTTATAGTGTTCTCACTATACCATTTTGACTATTTTTGTCCGTTATAATGATCTAAAGGTCCAAAATAATCCACCAATTCAATTATGGCTATTTTAAAAAAGTTTTAAAAAAGTTTTCAGGCAGCTAGAGATCACACACGACCAAATCCTAGATGCGCTCTAGGACTTGGGGAGCACTTGACAATGTTATGGAGTGCGCTCCAACATTAGGGACCTGAAAATAAATACTTATGTTTTGATACTCTAAACCCCATTTTCTAGTTACGATTCCCCTTAAACCCTTTTACATGGTCTCTACAAGTTTTGTATGACCTAAGGAACACGCCAAAATCATATGAATAATTTTCCAAAGATTAAAAATGAGAAATCCATGTTTCATTCTAATGCTAGGAAGTTTTCTACAAATATTTCTCAAGTAATCCGAAAACCTATCAAAACTAATACCATTAGTGCATCAAAAATCAAAACCAACACTTTGCACACCTCATGTTCATGCCATAAAACACATTGTATGATTTTAAACATTTTAAAACTCACGGATTCGAAAATGATGAAATACATGAATTTCGATTCTTGAAAATAGGAAATTTATCAAATACATGAATCTAATGCATTTGGCTCATGTAGTTGAACTGTTATACTTTACAAATGATGTACAATGCTCCGTATGTGCTTTCCGATGCCTTTCCTTGCCTCGATCAAATTATGTGCTCTTCGAGTCTCATTCCTTCTATTTTATTTAAACTCGAATTAGTAGCATTTAATCTTGTGAATTCTAACAATTTTGGAAGCACCAAAATACTTGACAAGCATGTTAGTACCATTTCACGTTGTTTGTTGACATCAAAAACTCGGGGCAGAGTCTAAGTGATGGATCACTTAGTCCAACATAGATGACATTTTTCATAGTTCAGTACTAAATTCATTTTTATGCATTTTTAATTACTTTAATTAAATTAACTAACACTCGTTAAAAGAATTACCATAAATGGTGAAATCTTCCATAAAAACTTCGATGAAATTTTCCACATAATTAGAGAAAATAGTAACCATACATTTTGAAATGCTGCAGGTACATTATATAAACCAAAAGGCATATGTCTACAAGCAAATGTATCAAAGGGGCAAGTAAAAGTAATTTCTTGTTGATCTTCTAGGCTACAGGTATGTAGTGAAATCCTACATAACAATCTAGGCAACAATAATGGGTTTTTCTTGCTAACATATCTAACATCTGATCTATAAACGGGAGTGGATAGTAGCCTTTCCTAGTTGAGGCATTCAGCTTTCTATAATCTATACATACCCTCCAACCGTTTTGGATTCTAGTTGATACTAATTCTCAATATTCCTTTGTTATCACAGTAATTCCAATCTTTTTAGGGACTACTTGGACTGGGCTTACCCAACTACTATCAGCTATTAGAAATATAATTCCTGCATCTAATAGTTTTAATATTTTAACTTTTACTACATCCATCATAGGAGGTTTAGTCTATGTTGAGGCTGTCTAGATTTTTCGGTACTAGTTTCTAGATTTATCCTGTGCTTGCACGAAGATGGACTTATTCCTTTGATATCAGCTTTGATCCATCCTATTGCTCCTTTAAATTCTTTCAGTACATTTATCAGCTTATTTTCTTTAGGACTAGTTAATTTGTTAGAAATTATTACTGGCAACTTATCACAGTCCCCTAAATAAACATATTATAAATGGTATACTAAAGTTTTCAAATCCAATTCAAGGGCTTTAACTATAGAAGGTAGATGTTTTGAATGAGATCTAAATAAGTCTACGTAATAAGCAAGTTCTGGTAGTTTATTATATGATTCAAGAATAATTATTATCTATTTTGCTTCCTCATTTCTATCTTCATATTTTTCTAAATCTACGATTGCCAGTTTTATTTTATCTATTTTATATTTTTTAAGGATTTGTCTATTAATGGGTCTAGCATATCCGACGCGCATATGGAAAAAACATCCACTGGGTATTTATATCAAATCCCAAAATTTTCAAACCGTTAATTACGGCTAATCAGGGAATTAATGAAGACTAATTATGATTTTTGTAGTGAGTCGGGAGTTAAAGACTGATGAAATTGAGATTGTCAATTAATTATATTATTATGTGATGCGTGTCTAGTGTTATGTACTATATATTATTTTGTTTTGTGAAACTCAAGTTGATCAGGTAGATTCAAAACTTTATTAGGTTTCATCTCGATATACATATCAAAAGGAGTGTTGAGAAAATTAAATTTTGAACCAAACTATCGTTTCGAATTTTGCAAAAACTAATTGAAATTAAGTTTAAAAATTCTAATTTGGACTTTAATAGGACTTAACATAGAGACGTGGGTCCCACACCTTGATTTTCATGCGAAATGGGTTATTCCGGAATTTCTGAGTGCCTTGGTATGTTCTCCAACTTTTGGCAGAATTGGGGTATTTCTTAATATTTAATTTGGACATAAAATAATAGATATATATGATATCAAATAAAATAATTAATAAATTGATGTGATTCTAGTGACAAACGGAGTTGAGGGTGACATGCGTGGGATGTACAATAGTTTGCACGCCCGAGAGTGGTCGTTGACGTGCGCGGTGAATTTATAGTTGAGAAAATACATAGGCATATATTCATATTTAATTGATATATATAACCTATAGTTTGATATAAATTGTTTAAATGATATGATTCACCTCGAGATATGAATTCCATGAGTATTGAGAAGATTGATGGTTGAATGTTGGTTGTTGGAGATATGTCCATGGCTTAAGATGTGTGTCATCTCATCTTAAGGAAAATCAATTGTATGGAGGTGATTAGGTGTTTAGTTATAAAACCATTTGATCTACCTAAAAAAAAGAATAAGTATGTCGAGGAGATCAATACAATAAACTTTTATTAAGGCGGTAGTGGTGATTATCTTGATAATATCCACAAGATTGACCTCGAGATATGTAGTATGTATCTCGAGGGAGAATAAAATAATGAAATTGATCATTAGATTTATCTCGAGATTTGTGTGATGCAAATATCAAGAAAAACAAAAGATTTATTTTCAACAACAAATCGTCTCCTCTTCTCTATTTTGAATCAAAGTTGGAAAAATCCGAGAGAGACAGAGAGAAATCTTGAAGCAAAGTGAGAAGGAGAAATTCGAGACTAAAGCAAAGGCGGTGATGGTAAGCTTATTATCATTATTATGTTGGATTGTTGATGATGGTATTTTTGTTGATGTTGTTCATATTATTATTGGGTTCTTGATGTTGTTGTTGTTGATGGAGAGACGGTAAGGAAACTGAGACAAACTGTGCAACAGTACGTCCGAGGTAGAGAAGGCATGAGCGCTATCTCCCATGCTCAATGATGAATGAATCAGCGAAGAAATAAACAAAATGAAGAACATAATGATCCGTTCTGTTGAAGAACATGAAAGGGGTTGGCCCTTGAACCGGGTCTGTTCCGCTCGATTGAGTTGAATCCGGTTAGGTCCGGTTCAGGCCAACCCTTTCTAAAAAAAGGATAAAAGTGCTTGAAATTCATAAAAAAAATCAAAAAAAGAAGAAAAAATCTCAAAAAATAATATGTTGATAAAATAAATAGAAATTGATGAATTTATATGAAAAACGAAAAATTCATGATTTGTATGAGACTTTATACTGAGTTTTCCTCGTAATGTGTGTTACGATACCCGAAAATACCTAAGATTGTGAAAATTATTTTAAAGCGTAGTCTAGGTTAATTTTCAATTCTGAACCACAACTTGGAGTCAAAATTAGGATTTGAACATCCGATGAGTACATTTAGAGCGATTTTGGGGTTTTCGATTCGAGACTAAACTGATAAATATATAATAAATTGGAAAAATAATATTTAAACTTAAACACCATAGTTTTTGATGCCAAACAATAATTTTGAGTGAAAAATAAAATTCAGGCCTCAAAGAACTTATTTTGAAAGTATTTTAGGGGTCTCGGAATGTGATTGGGTCAAGTAAAGTGCAACTAAATGGAAAAACTTGTGGAATGGTTTTGGAATCTTACCAAACTTCTAAATGAATTGTAGTACCATAATTGTAATGGCTTGTTGACCAATTTACTGACTCGTAGTGTAAGGGAGTTGTGATATCGCGTTTGCAAGGTTATGTAAATCTCGTAGTAACCTTTACATTATATAATTATAATTTCATATAAATTGCATTGATCATTGATATTATATTTTTCTTGTACATGCATAAACGGGTAAGGAGGATAAGGTTGATCTGAGTCTCCTTATATTGTCAACCTGACTGTGTATACAGGGTAGAACTATATAGTGTCAAACTGATTCTGTGTACAAGGTATATTAAGCTACCTGACTGTGTATATAGGGTAGAACTATATAGTGTCTGCTTGACTATGTGTACATGGTAGAATGATATTTATGCTTGAAGGGATAGAGTCACTGATACTTTGCATCACGTGGTTATCATACGATCACGTTGAACCAGATCATACATTAACAAACTCGAGGAATGAGACTCATTTGGTTATCCTCCATGGGCGTGAGTCTTTACTATAGTTGACTTATCACTTTCCAAGAATATTATCTAATAATGGTAGATAATAGAAATGGGATGGATTCATGATTGTATTTAAATTTTTTGTATTGATTGCTTATTTAATCTCTATGATTATTGTGCTTTTGATTATTATAGGTTCACTGGATAGTATGGGATTTACTTATCTGACATTATCGAGTTTTTTATAATTAGTTAATGATAGGTTTTAGCAACGAGAATGGAAAAGGAAATCTTTCTGATTGTTTCTGACTTGCTCAGTTCATTTCTCTATATATGTATTATTTTTTAATATAATATAGTGTATAAATGGGTTTTGGGTTTGTGTTCAATTAGGATCTCTTTTGAAATTGTAATAATGATTTTATGACATATTGGAATGCTAAGTATTTTGAAAATCTCAGATAGTTTAGAATGAATAAATAATTTTGTGAATACAATATATATTTTTATTAGGTGGATTGTGAGTCATTTAGCATTTTTACCAAGCTGAGCAAGTTTTATTGAAGATATTTAAAGGTCAAATTTTTTTGATGCAAGCTTAGAAACAGAGAAGGTGCAATCGAGAATTTTCTATCAAATTTTACGAATTATTTAATCAATCTTATGGAATTTTGAGGTTTGAGATTTACTTTATAATCCTTTATGGTTGATAAAAAATTATATTTTTTAATTAAGATAATATATTTTTAATTATTTATTGATAGTGAGATTAAGGCTACTAGATTATCAGGGGATTAAGGTAATTTAGGCCAGTCAAATTTCCTTATTAGGTAGGGTCTGACAATGTTGGTATCGAAGCCTATAATTCTAAAAAAACCTTGTTGATTGAGGTTAAGTGAGTGATTATTTGGGAAGTAACGCAAAGAAAAGAGGTGAAAAGTTTAAAAACTTTATGATTGCGATATTTATGTTTTATATTATGGAGATATTGATTGATATGGGCTTGCTGAACCACTTTTCTCGCAATTTTTGTTGCAAAAAATTATGAATGGACAGCAAAAGTTGGGTCAGGGATTCGGTGAGAGTAATAGGGATCCATAACGTGTGGACTCGAATATGTATTAGAACCTAGAGGGGCTGATGTCAGAGGTTTTGAATATCTTATGAGCACAGGTGACAACTCGTGTATTTGTGGTTTGTTTGGCTCCAAAACATTATTTCGTTATTTTTGTTGATCAAGATGAGCGAGCTAACCACCAAAGTTTGGCTAAGACTTGAACCAGTTGTTGCAATTCCGATTCAGCCAGATTTAGTCATTTTTAATGGAATGTTACGAGAGGAAAGGTAAAAAGTGTTTGGTACTATTATATTGACAACTAAAGCTAATACTCTGCGAGAGGTTCAAGATAGAGCTTGAGCTTATATGACTACATATGATTTTTAGCCTAAATCATAATGATATCACATCGTGGAGTTAGGACATGGCTTAAGTCTTAAGGGAAAGAAAAAAAAATCTAGTCAGATTTAATCCTAAGTCCCAAAAGAAAAGGAATGAGTTGAATACCACTGTTCACATCTATGACACATGTCCCATCATACGTACATCGTGATCCTTTTACAAGCATAACTAGTAAATCATTTGAGTTGACATCAATAGGCTTGGGACAGACTTGATCACAAACATTTCAACATTCAGCTTAAAGAAGTACACCTCAGTTACAGAAGAGTGGAGGTAAGGGTTAAGGATCTCGGGGACATGCCTTAAGTTAGTGATGGACGACTAGTTATGAATTTTCTGTGGGTAGTAAACCTATAATTACATGTTTTAGGTGTGCGAAAGAATGTCACTTTAATCTGAATTGTTCTCGAAATTCGAGTGCAGTTACCAGTTTTGCATATGGAAAGAAAAGACATTACAGGATTGTATGTTCACAACTTTTGGGAGCATGCTCCAGTGTATCACTGACTCAATACCATATTGAGGAAAATGTTCAGGTGGTGAATGAATGAGATTCAGATACAAATTGTAACCTTATAGAAGGCTTAAATTTAGTTTGTTGTTATGTAGAGATTAAGTAAGGGTTCACTCTGGTGTGAGTCTGTATTCATCTTGTCCTCAACACATTGATTAAATGATAAAGTGGATCTTCACTTTATGTGTGAGAAATTCTTTGTTGATATATTTGGACACAGGATGATCATTAATCTCCTTGTTTTGGAGTTATTGGAGTTTAATGTGTTGTTGAGAGTGGATTGGCAAGCAAATTATAATGCATAATTGGATTGTTTTTATAAGATGGTGTTTTTTATATATTATGAGTTTTTCAATTTTATGTACACTAAAACATCGTCTAGGTTGCCTTTGACTAGAGGTAGGCAAGCCACTAAGGTTGAAATGAAAACTCTTACCGAAACTTTTATTATAGAGGCAAGACCTGAAATAAAATTGGAGGAGATTCCTATGGTTTTTGAATTCCTTGATATGTTTTCTAATGATTTACTTAGAGTTCCACCTCCAAGAGAGATTGATTTTGTGATTTATTTGGTCCTTGGAACTAAAACAATATCTATTTCGCCTTAGAGAATAACCCCGAAGAAGTTGTAGAAGTTGCAGAAATAGTTAGAAGAGTCACTATATAAAAGGTTTATTCATCGAAATATGTTATCATGGGGCACAACAATCATTTTCGTTAAACAAAGAACGATGGTTTGAGGCTTTGCATTGATTATAGATAGTTAAATAGAGGCACTATTCAGAATGAATATCTATTGCCTCAAACTGATGATTTGTTTGATTAACAATGTGGTTCCAAATTGTTTTCTAAGACTGAACTTTATTTTACTTGTCATCAGATGAGAATTCGGGAAGATGAGGTAAAGAAGAAAATGTCCAGTATCGAATATCGTCATTTTAAATTTGTTGATATGCCATTTGGGTTGACTAATGCTCGGGTGATGTTTATGGATTTGACATAGAGAGTGTTAAGGCCATATTCAGATTACTTTTTAATAGTCTTCATTAATGATATCTTGATATACTCTAAGACTCGTGAGGATCATGAACATCATCTCAAAGTTATTAATAAAACTTTGAGAAATAATAGACTATACGCCAAATTTAGTAAATGCAAGATTTAGTTGTCTGGGGTGAAGTTTTCAGGTCATGTGGTTAGTACCAAAGGACTTTAGGTGGATGCTGCCAAGATTGAGGCTATAATTGGTTAGCTAGAACCTACTACAGTGACAGAGATATAAAGTTTTCTCGGTTTTGCTGGCTATTATCGTAGATTTATGAAAGACGTTTCTAAGAAAGCTACCCCAATTACTAAATTAACTTATAAAAATGTTCCATTTGTTTGGTCTATAGAATTCGATGCTGTCCTTTGGGAATTGAAGAAGTAATTGACTTTAGCACCAGTTTTTGTATTGCCTGAATCGAGAAAAGGGCTTACAGTTTACACCGATGCATCGAAAGTAGGTTTGAGTTGTGTATTAATGCATAATGGCATGGTAATTGCTTATGCTTCTCAGCAATTAAAGATTCATGAGAAGAATTATCTCGTTTATGATTCGGACTTAGCAGCGATCGTGTTTGTTTTGAAGCTGTAAATACAATTTTTATATGAAGAAAACTTCAAGCTATTTTCAAATAATAAAAGTCTGAAGTATTTCTTCTCTCAAACAAAATTAAATATGTGACAACAGTAATGGTTTGAACATTTGACAGACTTTGATTTTAGTATTGAATACTATTTGGGTAAAGCTAATATTGTTGCTAACGCACTTATCATGGGGAGTGCTGAAACGTTGTGTGAAACTAGTCGATTATCTTATGAGTATGACTTACTAAAAAAGGTCATGAATATGGTTTTTGTAAAAGATTATTGAGGTTGATGATAAATCGATTTGTGCTCTGTTTGGAATACAAACCATTTTTACTCAGAAAGTGATAGAATGTCGGCGAAATGATGTAGATTATAGAAAGATTAAGGGGTTTGCTGATGAAAGCAATAATCCAGATTAGGTTGAGTTGTGGATTAGAGTTTGAGGCTTAGAAGCAAACTTTGAATTCCATCTCTAGCCGAGATTTGAGATAAGATATTGAGAGAATAACATCGTTCGAAATATAACATTCATCATAGCAGAACCAAAACTTGTCATGATATGGAGTGATTGTACTGGTGGTCAAGGATAAAAGCTAATGTAGGTGGTTATTTAGGGGAATGTGAGATTTGCCAAGTGATTAAGGCCGACGGATGGAAATCTTAAGTTAGGTTGCGGCCATTTCCTATACCTTAATAGAAATGGGAACATATTGTGATAGATCTTGTTACTTATTTTCTGACTTTTCATAGGAAACATGATGCGGTATATGTTATTATTAATGAACTGACGAAGTCTACTCGTTTTCTTTCTATGTCCATTTCGAATACCTTTACATAGTTGAGCTTGTTGTGTGAGCGAGAGGTGGCTCGCTTGTTTAGATTGTCGTTGAGGATACTTTTTCTTTAAGATGTTCATTACACACCGTGTGTTGGAGGACATGCTCAGGGCTAGTGTATTTGGATTTGGAGGTTCATGGGAAGAATACATGCCTTTGTGTAAGTTCTTTTAAAATAGCCATTGTTAATCGTGTATTAAAATTTCTCAATTTGAGGTTTTGTATGTGAGACCTTAATGTACTCCTACTGGTTGGGCTGAATTGGAGGATTTGACGGAGTCAGGGCAACATATGATTCGAAATCACACTGAGGTTGTTCATTAGATTTGTTTAAGATTGAAAGTGGCTAAGGAAAGGCACAAAATATATTATGATCTCTATCACCGATTTATGGGGTATAGCGAATGAGATTGGATTTATTTGAAATTCTTCCCTCAAAGGCCATTATAGGTTTGGACTGAGAGGAAATATCTCTTTCAAGTTTATAAGACAGTTTGAGATTGTGAAACAAATTGGGAAGGCTGCTAAGATTTGCATTATCATCTAAGTTAGCCAGAGTTTATGATGTATTTCACTAGTATATGCTCAAGCGAATGGAACTAGAATTGCATCACATAATAGGATGCAATCTGTTTGATTTTTGAAGTGATGTTTCTTATAAACAACAACCTATTTCGCTTATGAATAGGAAGGCCTTGAAGCTTCAAAATAAAGAAGTTTCACTTTCTTGGTTGAATGGAAATTCAATGGTTACTCGAAGTTGACATGGGAAGAAGAGGCGCACATAAAAGAACATTTTTAAGATCTCTTTTAGTCCAAGTAAATTTGGTTCAATTTTAATTTCTTTGAAGAAATTCTTGTTAATTGGGAAGATTGTCAAATCCCAAAATTTTTAAATAGATAATTACGGCTAATTAGGGATTAATGAAGACTAATTATGATTTTGGCCTCGAGTCGAAAGTTAAAGACTTGTGAAATTGAGATGGTTAATTAAATTTTTTATCACGTGATTGTTGGACTAAGTGGTTAGTCACTTTTACTCCACCCGGGATTTTGATGGAAACAAACAAAGCGAAAGTATAATAATAAGTTTATCAAGTGTGTTTCAGTTAGTCAAAGTTTGCAGAATGTCACTTCTCAAGTGTTCAAGCAATAAAAATTTGAGATTCGATCCACACGAGGAAATGAAGACGAAAGATCATATTACATGCAGTAACATGGATATAAGGTACACAAGTTCATTTACGCAAGCCGAATGCATTAGTTCTTGCATATCATGTTTTTCCAAATTGTTTTTCAAATTTCAAGTGATCCTTTGGAGTTTTAAATGAAATTCACCAGTTGAATCGGTCTTATAAGCTTAAACTATGTGAAACCATGTTTTATATTCACATCGTACTTTCAAAACCATTGTGGAGATTTTTGGAAATGAAAAACTTGTTTTGAAAGGTTTTTGAAAAGAAAAACTGTGTATTTGCAGAAAAAGCCCCTACGTAAGTTATGAAATCAAGATTTGCCATTTTCGGGATTTGTGAAAACATCTGAACTACCTAAATAGATTGTATGACCCTTAACAAATATGTATAACATGTTATAAGAGGTTTGGTAGGATCTTGGATGCGATGAGGGGTCGCTAACTCCGGAGCCAAAAATATTTATTTTAAGGCCCCCGACAGTCAGCGTGCTAATAATTATATTAGCGTACTAATTGTAGAGTTAGCCGGCTAATGTTCAGAATTAGCGCGCCAAAAATATTTATTTTGACAGTTTTTTTTATAAAGCTGAAAATCAAACTTTAATTTGAATAGAAGATTAAATCTGAGCCCTTGGATCTCTAGAACGGTCAAAAAAGTTGTTAAAAAGGAATGTAGAATATTCTTCAACCACCTAGAACATTTTATTGTCTTGTCAAGCAAGAAAAAGCAAATTGTGCTCATAGATTTCAAAGAAGAAGCTTAGATTTTTGTGTGCTATCACTTGTAATCTTTTGAGGAAATTGAATCACTCACGAATCTAGCATTATTGAGGCGTTCTGAAGCTTACAACTTCTACTTCGGAACAGCTATTCAAATCACTATCTCGGGGTTGTAAGAAAGTTTGATTTTCTAGTTTTTCTAGTGCTTAAATTTCATATTTTTGTATGCTTGACTTATGGAAATCATTTGTTTTGTTTTTCAACACATTTGTCTTGAATTTTACACTTAAACTTGATTTACTAAAGTGTAGGACTAGTTTGGACAAATGTTTGCACTTAAACTTGATTTTTATCAAACTTCTTGTTCTTTGGATTTAAAACTCGACTTGTTTTGATCGATTTGTTAGAATGGTTTCATATTTGAGATTTGCGCAAAATCAGTGATATACTTGCATTTTTAATTTGTTCTCATACTTGCATCATTAGAGTGGTTAGGCTCTAGGAGGCTTGCTTGTATTTCAATTTGGTGTCGCTTTACTTTGTAAAGTAAATTTGATTATTTTCATCTATTCTTTGTAAGTGGTAGATTGTAAGACTTAGTGGGATCTAAGTCGAAAGGAAGACCTAGTTGAGGCTAGGCATAAACCCTATTTGTGGCTAGGTAAGAAGTCATAATTTTGGATAAAGCATTCTAGGCTTCTATTCTTAGGTTGTAATTCTTATTAGCAATATAAGTAGGGATTTGAAAATCATAACCCAAGAGGTTAAGTAGTGGATGTAGATTATTAGATCGAACCACTATATATCACACATATCTCTCCATCTCTTTTATCCCTTTCATCTTACATTGTATTCATACTTGCTTTTGGGTGAGCATATAACATCTTTATTATTAAAATATCTTAAAAAGGTGATACCTTCTCGATACACCCAGTTCACCCCCTCTTGGGTGTGGTTTTAATTGGTATCAAAGTGGGTCATTGCTTAAAGTGTTACTAAAATATCTTTACGTGTTTTTGTGCATGGATGCAAACTTTAGATCTGGCTCACCTTAAGGAAGGCAAGCCCTCGAGTAGGCCTCTGTATTTTGATGGAACCAGCTATGCTCATTAGAAAGTAAGAATGAAGTGGTACATTAGGGCGTAAAGTAGAATTTTATGGAATTCAATTTAGAATTGGTACACTCCACCGGACAAGCCCGTGAGAGAATACACCATCGAGGAGACCAAGATTGATCTCTCAAATGATCAAGCCTCGAATCATATGTTTTGCGCGCTAAGTGCGAACGAACTCAACGAAGTTAATTCTTGTCAAACGACCAAGGAAGTGTGGGAGAAGCTTGGGGTACATTATGAAGGTGCACTTCGAGTGAAGAAGAAAAAGTTGACATTCCTTGAGGAGACCTATAAGACTTTCTGAGTTGGCTCCGATGAAGACATAGCCACTGCCATCACTCGGATCACTAAGTTGTTGAATGAGATCAATAATCTTGGAAAGAACTATGATCAAGAGACTTTGATTTACAAATTCCTTAGAGGCTTGCCTAAAGAAATGGATGCCAAGATGTATGGTATCCAATCAGTGCAAAACCTTGGCGAGTGCACTTTTGAAGCCTTGTGTGGAGAGCTAACGGTTCAGGAATTCGAACTAAAGGATCGAGCTAGATTGGAAGTATTGAGTGGGGGCACTAAAAGTTCAAGAAAATAGATTGCTTTGAAGGCAAATAGCCCACCAGCTCTATTGGTTAAGATCATTGAGATGAGAAATATAGTGACGATAATGATCTTGAGGAATAAGTAGCCGTGCTCTCAAGAATGCTCAACAAGGCTATGTACAAACGAGACAAGTACGAGAAGAAGTTTAAGAGTCAAAGTAAGGGAGGAAAGTCAAGTGAGAACATATGCTTCGAGTGTGGCAAACCGGGCCACATCAAGGCGGAATGCGAGTCAAAGAAAGTGATGGACAAGAAGAAAGGCAATAAGAGCTTCAAGGCGACAGGGGATGATTTATCTTCAACAAGTTCCGAATCTAAATTAGAAAGTGAGAAATCAATACTTTATCTCATGGCACAACATGATGCAAATTCTAACGATTTCAAATTTGATAATGTCGATGATTTGGATGATGTTCCTAATGTTTACGAGCTTAGGAAAGAGTTGGAAAAGGAGATAAAAAAGACGTAACAACTTAAAAAGAGCTTGATCATAGCAATTAGTGATATTGAGTAAAAAAATGAGACCATAAATGATCTCCAAAGAGACTTGACTGAAATTCTAAAGGTAATAGATGCTTTAGTCAAGGAAGTAGAGGACTTGACTAGCACGGTGCACAAGTTCACCAATGGTAGATAGATGTTTGACATGATGTTGGGAGCACAACGACGTGCACTTAACAAGAGAGGCATAAGCTACGGAGAGAACTTGCTGAGTTATAAGAAATTGCTTGATGATGCCCATAGATGTCGAAAATGCAATAGGTCTCATGCGGTTGGGAAACGTGGCTTACAAAATGCCAAAACGGGTAGATTGCATTGGTTGTTAAGAATGATTATGATACTAACTTTCTCAGACCCAAAGGTGTTTGGGTAACAAAATATAGTGTTTTTCCCATTGTGTAGGATGCGAGGAAGAGCACCCCATGGTACTTAGATAGTGGGTACTCAAGACACATGATCGGAGATGCACATCAATTCATTGAATTAAAATGGCATGATGGCGGAAAGATCACGTTTGGGGACAACAATAAAGTAAAGGGTATAAGCATTGCAACCATTGGTAACGATTTACTTTCCATTTCTAATGTTTATCTTGTTGATGGTCTGAAATATAACTTGCTTAGCATTAGTCAGTTATGTGACAAAGGATTTCATGTCATGTTTAAATCATCAAAATGCATTGTTAGGAGTGAGAAGCATCAAATCCTATCTGTTGCATATAGTGAGTAGAACGTTTTTTCCATTAACTTTGATGAGATGCATATGCAAAATGTTTCATGTTTAAGTGCTCAAAGTGAATGCGATGCATGGTTGTGGCACCGTAGACTAGGACATTCTTGCATGGAAAACTTGTCCAAATTGATCGAGCGTGATCTTGTCAAGGGTTTACCAAAATGAACTTATAAGAAAGACAAGGAATGCGAACGTTGTAGCCTTGGTAAGCAAGTGAAATCGTCATTTAAGATGAAAGTAACAAGTGATGTGACTAAAGCATTGAAACTTATCCATATGGATTTGTTTGGACCCACCCAAACACAAAGTATAGGGGTAAATCAAATTGATTTGTCTTTAATGATTATTTTACTAGGTATACAATGGTTTTTTTTTTCTATCTCATAAGCATGAAGTGCTTGATGTATTTGTTAAATTCTGTGCTTTGGTTGAGAATGAGAAGGGGTATAAAATTACCATCATTAGGAGTAATCGGGGTGGTGAGTTTGTTAATAGGAAATTAGAGCATTTTCATGCAAAACAAGGACACACACACCAACTATATTCTCCTAGGACACCACAACAAAATGGAGTTGTAGAAAGAAAGAATAAGACCCTCCGAGATATGCGTAGGACCATGCTAAATGAGTATAACATAGCTAAGCATTTTTGGGCCAAAGCCATTAACATGGCATGCTATGTTCTCAATAGGGTAAATCTCTGAACGCAAGTGAAAATGAATCCTTATGAACTTTGGAAAGGCCGAAAGCCCAACATAAGTAACTTAAAGGTGTTCGATTGCACTTGCTATGTTTTGAATGATAAGGATCATTTGGACAAATTTGACCCAAAGTCAAATTGTGCACTTTTCTAGGCTACTCCATGTATAGCAAAGCATATAGGGTGTTCACTAAATCAACAAAAACCCTAGAAGACTCTATTTATGTCATATTTGATGAAGTAGATCCCAAAGAGAAAATGATGCATACCTTGGAAAAATTGAGGATTGATAATGATGATGATGATGTCACCTTAGGCCAAACATACAAGAGTCAAGAGGTTGAGGTGAGAGTGGAACCCGAACCTAGTGCATCTAAGAACTCCAGACTTCATATAGGCCATCCCTTCGAACAAATTATAGGTGATCCAAATAAAGGAATAACCTCTAGGTCATCATTGCACCGAGATAAGGGACACATAGCTTTTGTACCATAAATCGAGCCCACCAAGATAGATGATGCCTTTAGTGATGAGTTTTGTATCATAGCTATGGAAGAGCAACTAGGTCATTTTGTTAGGAATAAGGTATGGACAACAGTACCTATACCTAAAGACCATACTACCATAGGCACCAAATGGGTCTTTAGAAACAAAAAGAATGAGAAGGGTGAGATTGTAAGGAACAATGCTAGGTTGGTTGCGCAAGGATAAAATCAAGATGAAGGAATTGACTATGAGGAAGCCTTTGAACAGGTAGCAAGACAAGAAGCAATTCAGATGTTTCTTTCTTATGCTTGCTACAATGAGTTTCTACTATACCAAATGGACGTTAAAAGTGCATTCTTAAATGACTTAATCAATGAAGAGGTATATGTAGAACAACCACCAGGTTTTGAAGACCATGATCATCCAATTTATGTTTCTCGTATTCGAAAGGCCTTGTACAGATTCAGACAAGCTCCTCGAGCTTGGTATGATTGACTTAGTGCATTTCAACTTGATAAAGGAATGCTAGATCCTATTTTGTTCATTTTGATTATAAAACGTGACATGCTACTTATTCAAATTTACTTTGATGATATTATCTTTGGGTCAACTAATTCATGCTTATGTGATGAATTCTCTTCATTGATGACAAATGAATTCGAAATGAGCATGATGGGTGAACTAACATACTTCCTAGGCTGGCAAATTAAGCAATCCAAACATGACATTTTCATAAACCAAGTGAAATATGTGAGGGACATGCTAAAGAAATTCAAATTTGAAAATTTGAAAGCATGTGACACTCTTTGTAGCTCCACCGTCTAAATGGACAAAGACCAACTAGGAAAATCCATAGATCCTAAACTTAACCATTGCATGATTGTAGTCTCCTATATGCTAGTAGGCTCGATAAAATGTGTAGTATGTGTTTATGTGCAAGATTTCAATCTGAACCTAAGGAGTCTCACTTGAAATGTGTCAAACGTATATTTCATTCTCTTAGTGGGACACAAGATTTGGGATTGTGGTTCAATAAAGCCACGAGTTTCAAACTCCAGAGCTTTGTTGATTTCGACTATGTGGGGATTCTAGTGGATAGGAAAAGCTCTTCCGAGTTTGGTCTTTTTCTTCGAAACTCACTTCTATCATGGATTGGGAAAAAGTAAAACTTTGTTGCTTCAATTATGACCAAACCAAAGTATGTAGCTGCCGGAAGTTGTTGTGCTCAAGTCTTTTACATGAAACAACAACTTAAGGATTACTAAATCCAAGTTGGTTGTGCTCAAATTTATTTTGATAACACAAGTGCAATCAACATATCAAAAAATCTGATGTTACACACCTGCACCAAGCACATTTAGATTAGACACCATTTCCTTCGCAATCACGTCCAAAAGGGCGATGTTAAACTAATCCACGTGCCCACGGAGGACCAACTAGCTGATATTTTCACCAAGCCATTGCCTAGCGACCAATTTTCTAAAATTCAGCGTGAATTAGGCATGATTCATGAATCAAAACTTCTACACATGTTTTAATTGTTCCAATTCTTTTTATATGTTTTTAGTGAAGTACAAGAAGTATTAGGTGAATCAGAGTTGTCTGTTAAAAACTCAAAAATTTAATTTCAAATTCCAGAGAACAATTAACGCACTAGGTCTGAAAATTAACACGCTAATTATCTCTAGTTAGAGCATTAATTCAAGGACGTTGCACGCTAATCGTCTTTGGCCCATATCACTTATCGGCATCATTAGCATGTAAATTCTATCATTAATGTGCTAATGTCGTTTGGCAAGGACCATTATATCAAAGTTTTTTACCTTAAATTTGTATTTTCACACACTACTTCTCTTCTCTTGGGTCTTCATCTTCTCTAACGACTTTTCCATGATCCCTAAGTAATTCCATTGCTTTCATTGTCAATATGGGTGTTTTTACTTCCTAGCCCTATGATTGAACCACCGTTGTTGTCTCCATCATTGAGTTTGTACACATGTCAACGTGTCGAACCTCCGCTCGTTCCAGTACCCGTCCCGCTCCCTATATTGCCCGTGCATTGTCCTCCAGTTGTCCCCCCACGCGTTGTGTTGTCGAGTCTTCATTGTCTGCTAGCGAGTCTGAGTCTGCCCATTCATTAGCACCGTCCTATAGTGCCTCCCAATCGTCATCCCGTCATGAGACTAAGTTTTCTAGTCCCTATAGCGACACCTTGGCCACCGTATCGGCTAATGCCCCTACACAATAGCGTCAGTCCAAATCCCTACACGAGTCTAAGTCTATTTTGGCGTTGGTCAGCCCACGGCTTCTGGATGCCGAAATCCTTAAGCCCGCCATTTGTAATCTCGCGTTCTTCAGCAAGGCTCATCTCCCAATACGAGAGGTCCTCTCCAAATCGGGGTGGGGTACCTTCTATCAATATAAGGATGACTATAATCCACCATTAATTTGAGTCTTTTATTCCAATCTCGCCGTGGCAAATACCTTTATCATTCAGTCATCAGTTGGTGGTCTATCTATTGAGATTACACCAGAGAGCCTCACTCAACAGTTCGACCTTCCTTTGCATCCTCCCGACACTACCATTGGGTGTAAGTTTCATAGTGGGTCGTTTAATCTGTTTGAGGTTTTAAACTCTTTCACATGGTCTGACACGGAACTCACTGTGTATTTATCTGGAGTCACTGACACTGACTTCAAGCTTGTGCCTCACCTACTTCACAAAGTTTTGTGCAAGGTTATTCTTCCACCTGGCGGTAGTAAGAACTACGCCACTTTACTTGACATGTTTGTCCTCCTGCGCCTACTTCGTGAGATCCCTCTTAGTTAACCCCACCTTATCATCGACTACATGACTAGCATGTGTAGCTCCGATCGTCATCTCCCATACGTGCACATCATCACTTCTTATCTGGATTCAGCCAAGTTGGATATCAGTTTAGGCAATCGTCCACTCTCCGCATATGACACCATTAACATGGCCACTTTGAAGGCCATGAAGTACCGATATATCTGTCGCGCGCATAGATGGATTCGAGAGGAAGATATCCTAGATGGTCAACACTATAAGGGATACGAGTCTCCACATCCCACCGATCCTCCGATTGCTTTGGATGAGAGAGACTACCTGGACTTGAGATTTCTATTCGCTCTTGGTGATGATGGTGATGATGAGCTTCACTAGGAATTTATGGCTCCACCGCCTCCACAACAGCAGTCATAGCAGCATCAACAAAAAAAAACCTGCACACTATCCAACATTTTATGGCGTTGCCCCTCCTCCCGAGATGTCCCCATTAATAACGTACCTCTCCGCGTAATTGGGTTATATGCATGAGTACATGACTCAAACCTTCATAGCCATCGACACCTGCTTTAAGAGTTAGGGTGATCGACTTTGTCGCATAGAGGGCCATCTACTGTAGCCAAACCAGTGCGAGATGACCCTGCCTCCTATTATGTGTGTTGAACATCATCACATTAGGAGGATTATCTAGGCATACCATAGTTCGGGGGAGCACTAGGCACATGTATGTTAGTCTTCAGTGTTTTGATATACATTTGCTATGTTATAGACTCAGTTGTTTAGGCCACAACTATGTTAATGTTAATTTATGCTATTTAATATCACGACAGATTTTTGCATATCTTTGAGTTATTGTTATGCTTTTGTTCACTGCCTTATATTGGTTGCATGTGAATGATTTTAGTTGATATACATGTTTATGTCTCGTAATATGCATGTAGTAAGGGGGACTCTTCTACCCACTGTGTTGTTGTTATTTTTGTGGCTTATTTTCGGTTATGCTCGTTGTGAGGGGGCTAACTTTTTGATGTTATCAAAAGGGGGAGAAATGTGTGCATTAAACTTGAGATTGTTTGAGATTACACTATGGATATGAATACGCGTGAATTCCATTTTTGATTGTCAAGTTAAAATTATTTGTTAACATAAAAAAGGAGGAGATTGTTGGACTACGCGGTTAGTCACTTTTACTCCACCTAGAACTTTGATGGAAACAAACAAAGTGAAAGTATACTAATAAGTTTATCAAGCGTGTTTTGGTTAGTCAAAGGTTGTAGAATATCACATTTCAAGTGTTCAAGCCCTAAAAGTTCAAGATTCGGTCCACACGAGGGAACAAAAACAAAAGATCATATTACATGTTGTTACATTGATGTAAGGTACACAGGCTCATTTATGCAAACCTAATGCATTAGATCATGCATATCATGTTTTCTCGAATCACTCTTCCAATTTCAAGTGATCATTTTGAGTTTTAAATGAAACTCACCACTTGAATCGGTCTTATAAGCTCAAACTATGTGAAACCATATTTTTTTGAAAATGAAAAACTTGTTTTGAAAGGCTTTTGAAAAGAAAAATTGTGTATTTGCACAAAAGCCCCTATGTAAGTCATGAAACCGAGAATTTCCATTTATGAGATTTGTGAAATTATCCAGACCACCTAAATAGGTTCTATGACCCTTCACAGACTTGTAGAACATGTTATAAGAGGTTTGGTAGGGTCTCAGATGCAATAAGGGGTCGCTAATTCTAGGGCCAAAAATATTTATTTTGAGGCCCCTAATAATTAGTACGTTAATAGTTACATTAGCGTGCTAAAGTTCAGCATTAGCGCACTAGCTTAGAGGATGAGCATGCTAGGTCCCAATATTAGCGCTATTTACTTTTCTGATAGCTTTTTTATAGAGTTGGAAATCACACTTTAATTTTAATAGATGATAATATCTTAGCACTTGGATATCTAGAACGATCAAAAAATTGTTAAAAAATAATGTAGAATATTTTAAAACCACCTAGAAAGTTTTATTTTCTTGTGAAGCAAGAAAATCAAATTGTGCTTATAGTTTTCAAAGAAGAGGCTTGGATTTTTTTCGTGCTATCACTTGTAATCTTTTGAGGCAACAAAGTCACTCTCAAAACCAGCGTTATTGAGGCGTTCTAAAGCTTACAACATCCATTGCAGAACTAATTTTGAAATTACTCTCTCTGAGTTTTAAGCAAGTCTGATTTCCTAGCTTTTCTCGTGCTTAAATTTCATATTTTTGAGTGCTTGACTTGTGAAAATCATTTTTTGTGTTCTTGAACACATTTGTCTTGGGTTTTGCACTTAAACTTGATTTACTAAACCCTATGACTTGATTTGAAAAGAGTTTGTACTCAAACTTGATTATTATCGAACTTCTTGTTATTTGGATTCGAAATAGGATTTGTTTTGATCGATTCGTTTGAAATAGTTTCATATTTGAGACTTGCACAAAATCAGTGATAAACTTGCATTTCTCATTTGTTCTCATACTTGCATGCATTATAGTGGTTAGGCTCTAGGAGGTTTGCTTGAATTTGAATTTGGTGCCGCTTCCCTTTGTAAAGTGAATTTGATTCATTTCATCTATTCTTTGTAAGTGGCTGATTGTCAGACTTAGCGGTGTCTAAATTGAAAGGAAGACCCAGTTGAGGCCAGGCACAAACCCTAGTTGCGGCTATGTTGGAAGTCTTAATTTGTGATTAGGCATTCTAGGCTTATACGTTTAGGTTGTAACACTTATTGGCAATATAAATGGGGGTTTGAAAATTCTAACCGGGGAGGTTAGGTAGTGGATGTAGATCATTGGATTGAACCACTATAAATCGCGTATCTATTTCCATATCTTCTATCCCCTTCATCTTGCATTGTATTCATACTTGAGTTTGAGTAAGCATATAGCATCTTTATTATTGAATTATTTTAAAATGGTGATAACCTCTCGATACACCCAATTCAACCCCTCTTGGGTGTGGTTTCGGTGAAGTTTGCCTAGTGTTGTACTTTATATTATTTTATTTTTTCCGATTCTAGTTGATCAAGTAAATTTAAAATTTTACGAGTTTTTGTCTCAATATACATGTTAAAATAAGTGCTAAGAAAATTAAATTTTGAACATAACTATCTTTCGAATTTTGTAAAATATAATTGAAATTAAGTTTAAAAATTTGAGTTTTTGAATTTAATTTGATTTAACAAGGCGATGCGGGTCTCATGCCTTGATTTACGTACGAGATAGGTGGTTCGAGAGTTTTCGAGTGCATTAGTAAATTATATGATTTTTGGCAAAACTTTGGTATTTTTCGGGGTTTGTTTTGGACATAAAGTACGAAATAATCATGAAAGTAAATAAAATAATTAATAAATTGGCGAGAGCCTAGTGACACATAGGGTCGAGGGTGACAAGCGTGGGATATAAAATAGTGTGCATGCTCGAGGGTGGTCGTTGGTGTGCGTAGTGAATTTCTGTGGGAAAATACATTTGCATACATATTCATATATAATTGATATATAACCTATAGTTTGATTTAAATGTTTTAAATTATTTGATTTGCCTCGAGATACGCATTGCATGGTTATCGAGAAGAAAAATGGTTGAACGTTGGCTCTTGGAAAGATGTCCATGCCTCAAAATGCATGCAGTCTCATCTCTAAGAAAATCAAGTGCACGGAAGTTATTGAGTGTTGGTTCTAAAACCATTTGATCTACTAGAGATACGCAATATATATCTCAAGGATATCAATACAATTGATTTTAGTTAAGGTGGTCAATGATGATTATCTTGATAAGACCCACAAGATTGACGTTGAGAAAAATATTACGTATCTCGAGAAACATCAAAATAAAGAAATGGACCATTAGATTTGCCTTAAAATTTGTGGGATGCAAGTCTCGAGAAAATCCAATATATAGTTTCAACAACTAACAACCTCCTTATCTCTATTTTGAATCAAAACTGGAAAAAATCAAGAGAGACAGAGAAATCTAGAAATAAAAAAAAAATGAGAGATCTCGAAATTGAAGCAAGCAGTGACGGTAAGCTTGTTGTCATTATTCTGTTACGGTATTGATGATGTTGTTTTCATTGATGTTGTTGATGTCGTTGTTAGGTTATTGATGTTGTTGTCGATGGAGAGAGGGTAGGGAGACTCGGACGAACTGTAGCATCCCATAACCTTATTAGGACGGTACTCGGCCTGAAACCCTAATTAAGCCCCGTAAATCCCGCTAAACTTAAATAGAGCCATCAACCTCTCCTTTTATCTCCTGATAAACACCATTGTATACCAAATATCGATGTAAAAAGAAGTATTAAACGCAACGAAAATTTAAAACTCTTCGATATTTAAATACGATATACAAAATAAATTCAAACCGAAATAAATCTCAATTATTCAAAACCTCTCATCCCTTGTGATATTACAAAATTGTAATTCAATACAAATCTATATAACAAGACAAATCTCATTACATCGAAGAGAAGATCAAAATTCTTAAATCTTCTCTATCCCATAGTTGTAGCGCTTGTCGATTTTCTTGAAATATTAATTGGGGTAAGCGCTCCAACTTGCTCCATAAGCCATCAACATTCTATATAATAGTCAAAAAAATTATGCAATAACAATATGCACCAACGTTAAATAACAAGAATATGGAAAACATACAATTCAATATATAACGGATGAAACTCAAACTATCATTGACTATTACACTGTGATTCTCATTTAATTTATAAAACGTTACCCAGTGGCGCCATTAATTTGATTGCTAGACTAACACATTGGTCGATTTGTAGTCCAACCAATCCATTAATGCCCAGTGGTTCTATACGAAACCCTCTAGTAAGTATGTAATCCGTGCAACCTATCAAATTGAGCAAGAGTTATATATAGACAAGGAAGGAAACCCAATTCCTATAAACCTCCAATTCCTATAAACCTATACTCAAAACCAGGAGTTACTCTCGTAGGTCACATTACACATCATTTTCCATTTATTGAAAATCATCATAGTGTATATAGTCCCTCATTCAGTCCATAAACTACACGAACTATATTTCTTAAGATAGTCATACAACATTGATAAATAGGCGAATCAATACTTACCTCGGTTCAGGTTTTCTTTTCCAAACTTCCTAGGTTTTCGGCATACTCACGATTTCCCTATATTGCAATACCTATCACAAATCATTTGTGATTAATATAGGTATAATACCATATGATTAGAACCCTTAAATCAGTCCCTAATACTTTAGGAAATTCTAGGTAAAACACAACATTGTTGTTGCTTTCAAGGGTGGGAAGGCGCTCATTTGCTTGATGGAGCGCGCTCCACCCTGCGCTGGCTCGACGGTGAATAGGTAGCTGCCATTGTTCCATTAACAAATTATCACCATAGCCTGAAATATTCTCCCAAATCATTATGGAGGAATTCTAATGAGGTAACAACCCAATTCCATTCATAAACAACAACAATTAACAAAAAATGATCACCTAACTATGAATTCAACTTGAAACTCAAAACTCGACTTACCAAGATGATGATCTCTAATGCCTCTATTGTTTAAGCTCCTCAATTGCACTGAAAATCACTCCCTTCAATCAGCTCAAACTATCAGATGCTCTCATCTCCCACTCTCTCGAAAGATTGATGCTACAGTGAGGATAAGTTTGACAGTTTTTATATATATGGATTTTCTCGAGATATTCCTCACACTATCTTGAGCCTTTTCAAGTGAATGATAAGTTAAAACGACACTCCTTAAAGTGACACAAACTTTAACACCATCAACACTTGCATTCATCACAAGGCTTATCAAACGATCCATATTATTTAAACCAAACTTATAGTTTTAATATATATATTTTTATATCAAATATATATGAATATACATACTTCGGGTATTTTCTCGCCAATAAATTCAGCAGACATACCCACAAGTGCTCTAGGGTGTGCAGAATCATTTCACGACCCTTTTATTGCACTTAGTGTACCAGCTACTTATTGTTTATTTTGTTATTATCCAATTATAGGCTTGTATATAACTTCCTTTTTTACTACAACTTATAAAATTCATTAAAGCATTCGAAACAAACACAAATCATCATACAAATCAACGCACATGCTAATCAAAGTACACTTGACTTATCCATGATCCTAAATCGGGTTAATTAGGATTTAGATTCACACTAATCACCAGCTTAAGGTAACAGGCCATTTCAATCTCCCCAACTTAAAGTAATTTTGTCCTTGAAATTAAAGTGAACATATGATTACATGTACTTTCGAAAGGAAATGTAAACTACTTCTTCATATAATATTCCTATTCCTAAGTTAGTTCCTTATTTTCGTGAAATTTCCATTTCACTTTAACCAAAAGAATTTTTTTGGCTCTTAGCCTCTAAATATTTCGATCGAGTATCCAAATCAATTGCTTGTTTTAAGATAAGTCTTCCTGAAGACCAAAGTTATTATAATCAATCCTTTGAGTGAATTTAGCCACCGTTTTGCGAAACATAGACACATTGAAGACATTACGGACTCTTGCTAGCTGAGGAGGTAATTATAACATGTAAGCAAGAAGACCAATCCTTTCATGTACCTTGAACTGCCAAATGTACCTTGAAGGTAGCTTACCTCGCAACCCAAATCTACATAATCCCTTTATAGGCAAGACTAAAAAACATGACAAAATCGACCTTTGAAAACTCCAAAAACCTATGATATTTATCAGCGTATCTCTTATGTCTTAGATATGTCGTATTCAAATGCTCACGAATCTGCTGAATTCTTTCTGTATAGTCCTAAATTAACTCACATAGAAAAATATATTTCTTTTAGTTACCACTGAACTTCAAGACATAAGCTTGAAGCATATCCTATGGCACCAAAATCAACTGCTGAATCTACTCATCAGTCTGTGGATGGAATACCGTAATGAGGTTAAGAATAGTTCCCAGTTATCTCTACAATTCATTCTACGGTCTAGACATGAACCTCAAATCTCTAACCGAAGTAATTGATACTAGAACTCCATGAAATCTCAACACCTTTTGTACATACGCCTCACAAGATTGTTCAAGAGGATCTATCATGGAAACTTGTATGAAATGTGTAGATTCTTGTCAACTTTTCAACCACAACCCATATTTATCATGCTTACGTTGACTCAAAGGTAGATTGGAAATAAAATCCATCGATATATACTCATATTTCCAATCAGGAATAGGCAGCGAATGTAATAACCCTTCAGGTTTTCTATGCTTAGCCTTAACTTGCTGACATATCTCACATCTCTTTATAAACTCAGTAATATTAGTTTTCATCCAAGACCACTAATAGAGATGCCTCATATCGCGATACATCTTAATGTTTCCTTGATGAGTAGAGTAAAAAGATCTATGAGATTCCATTAACAACTCCTGCCTCAACTTATCCTAAGCTAGAAATCTATCCCTGAACTGTAACGTACCATCATAAGAAACTGACCTATCAGGATGATTTACACTTCCTCTGACGCACTATATAATCCTGATTAGTTTTCTTAACAACCAATCAGTCACTAAATCATCTCTAGTTTGGCATTAATTTGAGCTCAGAAGAACATATTAGTAGCTTTGAAACGATCTCTCAATTGATGATGTGTCAGCTAAACTTACCTGAATCATCATAATATATACTTCCTCAAGAAGTCTAAACGAAGAAAATTTACAATAGCTACACTCTTTATGCATGTTCTTCTCATTCTCAAAGCATCTTCAACCACATTTGCTTTATCAACACATTTTTTTCTATTTATCTAAGTTGTAAGTGCATACTGACAGTCTGTTAATACATTTTTGTGTATTTTGAACTACTCAGGCTTAAATATTAAATGATTACTTCTCGTCCCACACCAATTGACGATGAAGTAAAGCATACAAATTTATTTTAAGGAAAACACCTCAATATCATATTTAGCCTGATAATATCAATACCAGAAAACTCACATAGTCAAATATTTCTTCTAGTAATTAACATCTCCTGAGTCACAAGCTCAAAAATAATATTCTCTAAAACTAAGATCAACTATATATATATTGTGTTAAGATTGAGAAAGGTCCCTCCTTGCTATGATACATATCTTCCCCACTAGAAAGCGAATTTTCTATTCCTCACCGAAATAGTAATCCTGGTTCACCATACTCTTAACTTTTTCTACACACATATATCTTTCTTACTCTTCCACGAGAATTAAACCACAATACTAGCAAGAAATTTATAGAATCTATCAGTCCTACACTTACAATATCAATAACCTTCAATTATCATTACAACTGAAATTAATCCATCATGAATTAATGAACATGAAATTCATTCATATAGGACAAGAATAAAATAACCCTCCAAGTTAATATCACTCACCTTCCACAAGCTGATATATTTCATATTTCCTTATAAAATTGACGATGTTAATTTTTATTCCAGGTCACCAATAACTCATTCTTATCATAAAGATTTTGGATTTCACCTCAATGAATCTGTTACAAAAACAATGAGATTCTCATAACATTCTTGCCTCACTTTTTTACTCAAGTTCCGTGAGCTTTCTTTTTTTGTTGAGTTTTTATATATGAGATTATACATATAGAATACCAATAACTAATAGTCAAACATTGACCTACTAGATTATCTTAATCAATTTCTCCGATAATTCATCGCTCAATTAAACATCATTAGCTTAACTCCTATCTGAGCTCCAAAAAATAGACTTGTAGTTTCGATTCCAAACAACTAAATTGATGATGTGCTTGTGCAGGACTTCAATAGTTCATTGTTACATATCTCATTCGAGAGATATTATTGAGCAACTTTTATTGAAACTACATCATCTATTTTTTCCCTATTCAAGGCATTGTCATCGCAATCAACTTTAATGAGTGATGTTTCATATTGAATTCCTAACATTTAGAAAATTCAAGGTATCAGTCTTCACCATCTATTTTTTATCACTCTGACAATTCCACTTTCCAATCTTTTACAATTTGAAAATTCACTACTAATACCAATCCACTGGTTTTTCAACCTCCGGATTTTCTTTTAATGATTCTTTTAAGATTCTCAATAATCTTTAAGAATGATTAATAGATTTTTAGTGAACATTTAATCTTATTTACAAGTGATGCCTTCTATATTTAGGACAATTACCAAATAGTTATCTTGAGATTATCGATCCCAATAGTTCTTCTCGCAAATATTGAACTATATATATGGATAGAAGTATAAGCTGCAATTTTGTTTTATTGTGTTAGCACACATTCCTACCAAAACAAGAAGCCATAGGATGAACCAATAACTTCTTCTACAATTTAGGTATCAAGCAAACATTGTAGTCAAACTGCACTTCAACTTTCCTGTAAGGCATCCTTGTATCTAATTTCAATTTACATCAATCTCATACTTAAGTAAACTGAATAAGTTACGGAATGATACTAGAAATCCCTAGATCAATCATTTTTAATATTAAATTATTTCAAGCTTATTTTTCTCTTTTACCTTTCCATTGAATATATGACAATCTCATATTGTTCACTCCTAGTCAAATCCTTCGATTTTCTGTTAATATTCAACACTCATATAAGTGATTTACTATTGAGACTTAGTACTGGTACTTGCAAAATCTAGTTTCAACCAATTTATCATCACAATTTGTTATTCTTTATGGTAATGCTCGTGCATCCTCTAAGTCTTCAATGATTCCATGTTATTATTGATAACCTAATAATAACGTTACTATAATAGGGTTTCTATACTTGAGAACTTTTATTTATCAAAATAGCATGATTTCTATTAAGTTCTAATAGTTTCCACCACCCATTATAAATGATTCAACAACTACCTGAAATCATCATTAAATATATCCTTAATTCTAATTGTAACACTACGACAACCAAATCTCAACTAACTCTTAAGAACAAAAGAATTTCCTTTATTATTACAATGAGTTGTCAATCATGGTTATGAATATTTATTCCCACTATCACATATTATTCTTTGAGTTTATCAAATCTTTAGATTCATTGACCACTCATTCTCCCCAATTTAAACTATATCAATCTAAAACATCAGACTAGGATATCTTACCGACTTAGTACTATGTTTTGGATTAAACTATCTTCAAACTTTACCAGTTTAATAATTTCAGTTTCACCTTTCATTACCCGATAATTGTTTACTTATTCCAATATGGATTCACATCTTAACTAGAATTTGTACTTCATAACAACTTATGAAGTATAAATACATTAGTGGTTTTGTAACCTCAAATAGGCTTTTATCAATAATCACTAATTTATTTACTTAATAACTTCCATTAATTCTCAAATAGTCTTTATACAAGTATTAGATCATATCTCATAGTGGCTTACCATATTTGAGTTCCACTTAATGTCATTCAATATTCCATTATTTCATAAATTTCATTCTCTTAATACACTTCTAAAGGTCTAGATCCAATAGATACTTCTTCACTTAATATTATTTGTATAATAATATTTGTGAGAACAAATACCAATGAAGATAGTTACTCAAAGAATAAATTTAATTTTTATCTTTGTAAGTTTTCCTTGTGTCTTTCCTTTTTCAAACTCCTCAAGGTTAAGGTTCACTTGAACTCTTACCTTCAATACTTTCTCATATCATAAGAAATTGATGGACTTCAACCATCTTATCACCATTCAGGAAAGGCATAACTCTTATACTTACCACATAGATATAATATAACCTAAAATATTACATATCTTATTCTTTTATCTTTTAGTTACCTCTAAAATCACAATAAAACCATTTTTTATGTCTTAAGCTTCTTCGTAACTCGAGACAACTCTTAGAGTTAATAAACTTAAGTTGTGGTACCAAGGTATATAAAAAACAATAACCCTTAAACTTCAATACCAAACAATATCAGAGTTATAACTTATTTCCAAGTAATTTTTTCTTTGAAGTAAACTCTAATGCCACACTGCTTCAAAGTTAATTACCTTAAATTTAAGAATAAGCTCTAACCAGTGTCCGATTCTAAACTATATCAGAGTTACTACTTAATTCGAAAGTAATAAACCATATGAGTGACAAACCTTTGGTTGTAATACCAAGCTTTAGCATCCCCTAACTCGATTAGCGATATTCAGCTTGAAACCCTAATTAGGTCTCGTTAATCTCGCTAGAGTTAACTAGAGCCAACAACTTATCCTTTTATCTCCATATAAACACCATTGTATATCGAATATCAATTTCAAAATAAATATTAAATGCAGCGAAAATTTAAACATTTTCAATATTTAAATACAATATACAAAATAAATTCAAATCGGAATAAATCTCAGTTATTTAAAACCCCTTTAGATATTACAAATATTAATAGTCGTAGCGCTCATCAATTTTCCTAAATTATTAATTTAGTTAAGCGCTCTAACTTACTTAGTAAGTAGGGATTCAGATAGCCAACAATATTCTGTATAATAGTCAAGAACATTATGCAATAACAATATGCACCACTATTAACTAACAAGAATATTGAAAGAATATAATTCAGTAAATAACGGATGCAAATCAAACTCTCATTGAGTATTACATTATGATTCTGGTTTAATTTATAAAACTAGAGTTGATTACACACTGACGCCATTAATGTGATTACTAGACCAACAAATTATCGATGTGATGGCTAGCAAATCCATTTATGCCCAATGGTTATATCTAAAACATTCTAGTGAGTATGTAATCCATGCAATCTATCGAATTGAGTAAGAATTATATATAGGCCTAAGAAGGTAACCATCTCTTAGAAACCTATTATCATAACTCGGAGTTACACCTATAGGTCACATTAAACATTTTTTTTCCATTTTTGGAAAACCATCTCAGTTTACGTAGTCCCCCATTCAGTCCATAAACAACATGAACTATACATACTAAAATAGCCAGACAACATTGATAAATTAGTGAAATCGTACTTACCTCAGTTTAGGTTTCTATTTCCAAAATTTCTAGGTTTTTGGCTTATACACACTTTCCTCATATTCCAACACCTATTACAAACCATTTGTGGGCAATATTGGTTTAATAGCCTATGTTTGGAAACCCTAAATCAGTCCCTAAGACCTCAAGAAGTTTTAAGTAAAATACAGCACAATTGCTATCTTTAGGGGTGGGAGAGTGCTCCCTTTCTTTGTGTGATGTGCTCCAGTAATTGAGTTCATACTCACTAATGAACGGAGCGCGCTTCTTGGTTGATGGAGCGCGCTCCACCCTGCACTGCCTCCATAGTGAACAAGAAGAATTAACAGAGAACTTCTACTACCAAATCATTACTATAGCCTTAAATATTATCCCAAATCATTAGGAGGACTTCAAATGAGGTAACAACCCATTTTCAATCATAAACAAGAACAATTAACAGATAAATCGTCACTGAAATATGAATTTAACCTAAAAATAAAAATTCAACTTACAAAGATGATGATCTATAATCCCTCAGTTGTTTAAGTCCCTCAATTGCATTTGGAAATCATGCCCCTCAATCACCTCAAACCCTCACTTTCTCAAAAGATCAATGCTATAGTGAGGATAATTTTGAAAGTTTTGGATTTATATATATGGGTTTTTCTTGTGATACGCATCGCGCTATCTCGAGGCTAATCAAGTGATTGATTTGTTAAAATGACACTCTGTAAAGTGATATGAATTTTAATACCATCATCACTTAGGCTTATCTCGAAGCTGATCAAATGATCCATATTGTTTATAGTTTTAATATATATGAATATATATACTTCGTGTATTTTTTAGCTAATAAATTCGTCGCACTTGGTGTAGTGGGCATTTTTTATTTATTTACGTATTATCCAATTATAGGCTTGTATATAACTTCCCCTTTTTACTACAACCATTTTCTAAAATAAAAGGAAAAAATGCTGCAAATTCATAAAAATCCCAAAAAATAGAAAATCTCAAAAAATAATATTTTTATTAAATAAATAGAAATTGATTTATTTCTATAAAACATGAAGAATTCGAGATTTGTGCGACATTTTATACTGGGGTATTTCCTCGTAGTGTGTTACAATACCTAAAAATACCAAAAATTGTGAAATTATTTTCAAGCGTAGTCTAGTTTAATTTTTTTTATTCCAAATCACAATTAGAGTCAAATTTGAGATCTGAACATCCGAGGAGTTGATTTGGAGGGATTATGTGGTTTTCAGGTCAAGGCAGGACTAATAAATATATATAATAAATTGAAAAAATTGTTTTTAAGCCTGGACAACGTAATTTTCAATGTTGAATAATTATTTAAGGTCAAAATTAAAATCTGAGCATCAAAAAAAATATTTCGGAAGTATTTTAAGTGCTTCGTAACGCGAATGGGTCAATTAAACTGGAACTAAATAGACAAACTTGTGGAATGGTTTTACAATCTTACATAACTTCAAAATGAATTGTACGATCACAATTGAAATCTCGTGTGGACTAATTTATTGACTCAGGGTGCAAGGGAGTTGTAATATCGCGTTTGTAAGGTTATGCAAATCCTATAGTAGCCTTTACATTTTATGATTATAATTTTGTATAAATTGCATTGATCACTGATATTGCATAATTGTTGTACATGCATACATGGGTAGGAAAGATAAGATTGATTTGAGTTTCCTTAGAGCATGGAACTCGAGTGGGAAGATGAGTACGAGTGTGACGAACTTGAAAATGAAGAGGAGGAAGTAGAGGCAGAAGAAACGGAAGAAGATGGAGATCAAAATGAGGATTCTCTCTCGCAAATTCAAGTCCAAACAGAAGTTACAACCTCAACAGTGGGCAGACCGAGAAGGCCGCCAGTTTGGCATGCTTATTACACATCTGGAGAAGAGTTATCTGATACTGAAGAAGAGGCAAATATGGTGAAAATCAGATCTGAAACTCTGGAGGAAACAATGGCATTCATGGTCATCTCAGATCCAACAACTTTCCAAGACGCTGTAAAACATTCGAGATGGAAGAAAGCAATGGATGCAGAGATAGGATCGATTGAAAAAAATCGAACTTGGTCTATGGTGACGCTTCCAGATGGAGCAAAAGCAATTGGTGTGAAATGGATTTACAAAACCAAATGCAATGAGCTGGGAGAGGTCGACAAATTCAAAGCTAGACTTGTGGTAAAGGGCTATGCTCAAGAATATGGGATCGATTATACGGAAGTATTCACACCTGTGGCTAGAATGGATACTGTGAGGATGATTATCGCTTTGGCAGCTCAACGAGGTTGGGGAATTTATCAATTGGATGTAAAATCGGCGTTTCTACATGGCGAGTTAAAGGAGGACGTTTTTGTGGAGCAGCCTCAAGGTTACGAGGTAACTGGGAAGAAGCATATGGTTTACAAGCTTCACAAAGCTCTATACCGACTGAAACAAGCACCACGAGCGTGGTTCAGTCGTATTGAAGCTTATTTTATCGAAGAAGGCTTCGAGAGCAGCACCAGTGAACAGACTTTGTTCATCAAGCGAAAGGGAGGTAAAATTCTAATTGTTAGCATCTACGTTGATGACCTGTTGTTCACTGGTGATGATGATGAGTTACTAGATAAGTTCAAGCAGTCTATGAAGAAAGAGTTCGATATGACTGATTTGGGGAGGATGAGATATTTTCTTGGCATAGAAGTGGTACAAAAGGATGATGGTATTTTCATATGTCAAAGGAAATATGCAGCTGAAGTAATCAAGAGATTTGGAATGCAGAATTTCAATCCTGTCTGCAATCCGATAGTTCCTGGACAGAAGATTGGTGGAGACAAAGCAGGCGTGAAGGTCGATTCAACTTTGTACAAGCAGATGGTGGGAAACTTGATGTATCTAACTGCAACACGCCCTGATTTGATGTTCGTGGTGAGTCTCATTAGTCGTTTCATGTCCAATCCCACATAGTTACACTTTGCCACAGTGAAGAGAATCATGCGATATCTCAAAGGCACAATGGAGTATGGGATTTGGTACAAGAAGGAAGGAAGAACAGGGCTCGTTGGATACACTGATAGTGACTACGCGGGAGATGTAGATGACAGCAAAAGCACTTCAGGGTATGTTTTTTGATGAACGAAGGAGCTGTTGCATGGTCCTCACGAAAGCAACCTATTGTAACGCTGTCTACCACTGAGGCAGAGTAAGTTGCAGCAGCAACCTGTGCTTGTCAAGCTATTTGGATGGGAAGAGTTCTAAAGGAGATTGGTTATGAACAAGGCGGTGAAATGGTGCTATTATGTGATAATACATCCACCATTAAGTTGTCCAAGGATCTTGTTATTATGCACGGGAGATCCAAACATATCGTGGTTCGTTATCATTTCCTAAGGGACTTAACTAAGGAAGGAATTCTTAAGCTTGTCTATTGCGGTCTGAGAGGAGCAGAGAGAGCGGATATCATGACGAAGCCTTTGAAGATGGTGACATTTCAGAGGATCCGAGAAGCTATTGGAATGAGCATTCTGAACTGATTTCTTGAGAGGGTTCGGTTCAGGGGAGGGATTGTTGGGTTGTTTCGTATCTTTATCTTCCGCAAGTTTAGGAATAAAGAGATTTGTTCTCTCTAGTTTAAATGGGTCAATTCTGTTTTTCTGTTTTCGTTTTTCTAGCTTAGTGGTTGAGCAAGTTTATCTTCAGTACATGTACTCTATAAAGGACATTGGAAAAATATCAATAAAGTTGATCACTTCATTGCAGTATTGTGTTTTTTCTGAGTTTACAGTTACAATTCATAAGGCTGCTTTACAAATCTCAAACCACCTTTTATTCCTGCAGTAACCTCCAGATAGATTTACAAGGATGATTGTCCTCTGTTTTCAAATGTCACCCTGTATTGTAGTATTTTGGGAGGACTTCAAATTTTTGTTCACACAAGACCTGACATTGCCTATATTGTGAACAAATTGAGTCAGTACCAACAATCACCTAATACAGGTCATTGGTAAGTAGGTAGTTCCGTTTCCTCTTTACACATTAGAGCATCTAAGAACCCGCACATCACGGGTTTTGCTGATGCAGACTGGGAGTCATCTTCGGATGATTGTCGATCTATAACTAGATATAAAATCTTAACATTAGCCGAATACAGAGCTCTTAGTCATGCACTAGCATAAGTTTCCTAGCTTCGATCTTTACTCCGAGAGTTGCAGTTCATTATTTCCACGGTGCCTATTCTTTGGTGTGTTAATATGGGAGCTGGTGCTTTGGCCTATAATCTAGTCTTTCAATCTTAAACCAAGCATATAGAGATTGATGTGCACTTCATTAGAGACAAAGTTTTGAATCGACTTTTGGTGGTTCGATAAGTTCCTACTGAGGATCAGATTGCAGATTGTCTTACTAAGCCACTTGCTCAACTAAAATTTTCATTCCTTAAGTCCAAGCTGGGTGTATTTGAGTAACCTTCCATCTTGAAGGGGGATGTTAGACTAACACATTGATGAATGTGTATATATGAGTGAGATATGCAAGCGAGATGTGAGAGGAGTGTAGTCACATGAGAAGCATGTGCATTTTATTAGTTTGTTACTAGATGTAATAATGTGTACCATAAAACAAAAAACACCAAATGAATGAACAACGAAAACACAGAGAGATTGTTTGATATGTTCTTCTTCTTCTTCAATTCTTGAATTCTTACATGATTTGACCCACCTCGGTCTTATGATCGCGTGAATCCATGGACCCGCTGCCTTTAGGGCTGCACACAGATCAAAATGATTTGTAGGCTGAGTTCAACTTCAACCAAATTATTACTAATTAAATCAATTTTTTGATCTCTTAGACTGGACTGGATTCAAAAACCAATAATTCGGCTGGACTGGACCGGTTTACGGGTCCAACCAATAAAAACCGCAGATCCAATCCAGTCTAGTCGATTTACCACATAAAGCCCATATTTAGATATCTAATCATATCATTGTAGTATCTAGAAGAGCATCATCAACTCAAAACTAAAACTCTCACTCACTCAATCTTAACATCACGTTTTATCACTTTCGACTCCCGAGTCTCACCTAAGAATGGAAATGGGGTGGGGAATCCCCACGGGCGACGGGGATTCCCCACAACAGGGATGAGGATGGAGGTGGGTATGAGGATAAAATCTCATACCCACGTGGGTATGGGTACGTGGATAGGGAAAAATATATTTGCGGGGATCCCCGCAGGGAATCCCCATTGGTAATATCCACGAGGATCCCTGTGGGTATCCTTATTGGGGATCCCCGTGGATATTACATATGAGGATCCCCGCGAAGATCCATCTATTTATCAAATACAGCAATATACATTGTATATATCAATTTCATATAATATTACAAGGCTTTCACCCAAAACACAAGTGATAAACCAACTCTAATGTGATTTATAATTTTAACTTGTTCAGTTATTTATATGTTTTTTTAAATGATTATATTTTTTGTTTTGAATTGTTTGCAAACATATTTATATGTTATACTTTATTTGGTTGAAGTTTTTATCAGTTGTAACTATATGCATGTGCACCATACTTTCTATAAATTTTTGAAAAAAATTAAGTAGGAAAAAACATTTTTCCATGGTGATTCTTGGCAAATTCCCCCGCAAAAAACTCTTGGGGATATTCGACCAGGAATGAAATGGGGAATGTTTTTTTCTCATGGGGATTTCCATCCTCGCGGGGATTAGGTAGGCGAGGATGGGGATGGAGAATTTATCCCCGCGTGGGAATTGGTATGGGGATGGGATATGAATTCTTAAGCGGGGATGGGGACCCTACCCATTTGCATCCCTAGTCTCACCTCATCTTCTTTACGCACTGCCATTACTGCCTCTTTTGTTATCCACTTCAGTAGACATTCGTCACGCGACCTCCCCCAAGTCTTTCGAGTTGTGACAGTCCCCCATCTCATCTGCGACCTACCCCATCTTGTCCCAAACCTACCACTGCCTCCCCGTTAACTATGCGACTTCCCCCATCTAGTGTCCGACCACACACGACCTCCTCCATCTCGTCCATGACTCGTCCGCGGTCTCCCTCATTTCGTCTGGACTTCCCAGGACCTCTTAGTTCGTGATGCAACCGCCACTCCTCTCATCTTCAAGAGCTCTGAGCTTTTGGCCACTTTGAGTCCCCCTTTCTATTCCACTCCCTTAATTTTTTCATTTTCTTCAACCTTGATCCACTGGTAAGATTAATTATAATATATGGGTAATTGAAATTTCACGATTTTAAGGTAAATCAGTTGTGGGTTCTTCTCAATTTATCGATTGATTAATGGGTTTGGATTTGAGTTTCAATTGGTTTTCATTTATGGGTATTTGTGTTTTTTTTTTCATTTTAAGTTGTTGTTGGTATGGGTGGTCTAAATCTTGATTGTCTTTGTGGTTCACTGTTGTCCAATGTTTATGGTCTAGGGGTAATAGTGGTTCTGTGTATGGACCTTGATATGAATGATGTTGGTTTTTGTTTTCTAATCAAATCAAATTATAAAAATTCATGCATGTTTTGCTTATATATTGTGGTTTCTGGGTTAACTCATATGTATAAGACATGAATAGGGAATTTAAGGCACAGTTAAATGACTAGGGGGTCTTTTGATTTTCAGTTTGATGTGTACTTAAAGTGGTTTCAACATGTACTTTGCCATATTTCTTACACCCAGCCCCAAATAAGGGCGACTTTCCATATGTTATGTTTAATCAAATGATATTGCCAAAAAAAGGATATGATATGTGTTATTCATTAGGTTATATCGATTTTGGTATTCATGCTACTTGGGTAGTCATAATGCCTTGTTAGAGACCCCTTATGATTTGTGTACCAAAATGGTTTTGGTTCACTAATAACGTTGCATGAACCTATTGAGTAACACAAAGAATGTCTTTCACAATTTCAATTGGTCTATAGTAATGAACTTTATATGATATAATTAATGACATAAAAGGTCTTTCAATTTGTCATATGATAAATTATTAATAGGGGCATATCTTTAATTTTTTTAAACTGCCTAAATATAATAGTTGTATTGCGAATAGATTTTTTAAAGTGAGCTTATCTACACACACATATATTTATATATATGTTTGAAACCTAAAAAGAAATTAGATTTTTGTTTTTACTGTTTTTGAGCTATCTAATTTTTGGGAGTGAAAGAAAAAACATTTTGAATATCTCTTTTAAGCTACGACATGCCACTACGTCGGACCATTAGAGTTGGATTTCTTCTTCTCTCCCACATCGTGGCTTTCATTCCCATGTTGTGCCTTGTCTTCCCACAACGTTAATACACGCTCTTAAAGTGTCAAATCTAATTTTGTGGGTTTTTGCTCTATCTCTTCTCGATTTTCCATGATTTCTTTCAATATACATTAATTCCCTGAAAATGCAATAATACAATGAATTAGTACTCATTTGAGGATATTTATTCTAATTATACTACTAAATTAACTCTATATATACGTATAAATAATCACTTATCCATAGATGATTTAAGTTTATTAGGTATTGGAAAAAGATGTTAGTGTTGCTCTTGTTTAGTCTGGCTTGTGTATAAGGGCTTAATTAGTTCTTCAGGTCAGGTATCGCCCTATTTGGTATTGGGAATGCTACACTTGCTATAATTGGGTACATAAGAAAGTTATTGGAACCACTTTCAAGGTGATATGACGCTTCGAAACCCTACAAATTTAGCTCAAAGTTGGTAAAGTAAATCTTATAGAAACCTTTACATTGTGCAATTATGAATTTAGCATAAATTGTATTATTTATTGTGCATGCATAAATGTTGAGATAGATAAGGACAATTCGAGTCTCATTATAGTGTTTACGATAAATTCTTTATTGTGGAGGTCATTATACTTTACTCGAGGCACTAAAATCACCAGATTTTGTGTTCGCTAAGTTATCATGAGATCATGTTGAACCGAATTATACTCCTATAGTGTAGAGGTTTGACGACTCGTTTGACTATCCTTTCAATACATGATTCCTTATTAATGTTTATTTACCACTTTTTGATGTTGTCATTTGATTGTGTTGGATTGTAGAAACATGATGGATTTTGTTTTGTATTATGATGCATTCACTTATTACAGGTGTATTGTATAGTGGTTGACTTACTTATATTATATTATTGAATTATTATTAATGGGTAATGACGATTCAATCAATGGATATGAAGAAAGGAAAGAGCGGTCTGGAGTATTATGATGATTTATTTGAGTTAATCTCTCTATATATTTATAGTTTGAACTATTTAATAATAATGGGTGTTGGGTATCATGTGTGGATTAGGGACTTATGGTTGAATGTTTTGGTAAGGTTAATGTGAAATCTTTAATTTTAATAAACTTTTATTAGGATCCAATTACCAGATTAGTGAGTCTTAATAATGACATGTGTTATGGGTTACGACTTGAATCAGTGAAAAAGGAAATCACTAAGTCAATATTATTTTTTGTTGTTGAATGACTCGTGTATGTTTTATATAGTATTTTGTCGTGAATTAAGTTAAAGTAAATAGAGATCAAGGTTATCGCAGTGTGTTCAGGTGTATCCTTAATTATTGTCATAGTCAAGGTTGCAAGTGTATAATTAAAGGGTATGACTGGAAATAAATATTATTGGTTACTCAAAATTTAGTCAATGAAATGTTAAGTATCACGTAAGGTTTTTGCTTAAGGTTGCATGTAAGTCAGGTTTGTTGGTAGAGTAAAATGAAAATGAAGTTTGTGCGAGACCTTTTCTCGAATTATGTGTTGATTGGTGGTGGTCGTTGATGGGAATTGATACAAATTGTAGTAAATTGGTGTATTGGGTTGTCTTGTAGTAATTTTTAATATGTCTTATCGGTGTAGGTTAGCGTTTCGGTGAATTGACCAGATGTGATTCGGTTAATAACTGTTTTAGAACATGTTTTTTAGTTGAACTTGATTTACTTTGATATTTAAGACAAATCGATTATTGGTTTTTATCCAAATTGACTCCACAGGTTGTGAAAACATTTTAATATTTGTATTGAGTGTTTTCCTAGCGTTTGATGTTGAGTTTTGAGGATTTAATTGCAAAAATATTGATTTGGTAAATTTTTGTTAGTTTAAAATTAATAAAGTTTGCTTGGACAACATGCTACATTAGAAAATTCTCAACTTTTATCATTTGTGAATCGATTTAAGTGTTGTTGGAGTCAATGGAAATTATGAAGTGGACACTCAGATTTCTTTTTCATTAAGTGTTACAAATCGTATATTTATCAAGGTTAAAAAGTTACTCCAAATTAGCTAATTGAAAGCTAGTTGAAATCAATCTTTCGCCGCAATTTTCGTAAGGCTTTATGATTTCGTTTCATTGGAACCTTGACCTCTGATGAGTCAATATTTATGCACTCTTTTATTGGTGTTTATCTATGTAAATTAAGTCAAAATTCTTAATTTTATGGCTCTACATATTTACTTTCGAGATTTAAAGTGTATTTGATTATTTGTGCACGAACTAAACAAATCCGAGAAAGAAGTCAAAGTTTGATAAAAACCAGCAGGCTTGATGCACCCAAAATGAACTAACGACACCTTGGAGAAGCCACGACGCTAATCAGGGCGTCAAGGCAGGACAAGAAATAGTGTAAGAAATGAACATATGGCATCACCCACGTAGCTAAGATCAGAAATAGAAATGCTATAATGACTTGTTGTTTCTGACTTGCTATATTATGCCACGCCGTGACTTGGCATCGTTCCTACATAATGGCGACACTACAAAATGGCGCTAGGTTCATTGAATAGAAGGTTTGCAATTTTTAGAAGTTATTTTATTTCTTGAGTTTTCCTATTTTTCTACTAGGCTCCCCATATAAAGGAGGGACCTCTACGGACAAAAACCCATTGTAATTTAGAGTGCTTTAAGGGTAGAGCAAGGTAAAGTAGCCATGTCTGGCTAGGTTCTTTAATCCCTAGTTAGGGATGAAACACTCTAGACAATACTAGGTTTATTTTCTATGTCTCGTTAAGACTTCTATTATAATAGTTTTTTGATTCCACTATTTATCATTATGTTATTTTTTTTCATGATGTCTTAATGGTAGTTTAAAGTTTGTATATTCTTTGTAAATCTCTAGGTGTAAACCTTTTGACTTGCTATCAATCAGGTCAAGTCTATGATACCAACCAGGTTGAGAAGTGGTGACCACTTAGATCAAGTGACCTAACACACCTATTGTTTTAAGTAAGTTACATCAAGACCTAGTTTAAATCTTTAAAGCAGTTGCTTAAGGTTATTTAGAGGTAGGTGTTCCCATAGAGCTTTTGATGCTTATCACGTGCTAAATCTTAAGCGTGGCTGGGTAATGTCGGATAATGGAGTAAGAGAAGTATTCAGAGAGTGGTTTCCCTATTTATCGGGAATAGGGGACTAGGGTGTTAGGGACCCCAACACCTATAGCCTATCTATGGAAACTATTTAGAACCCATGTTTCTAAATTGATGAAACAAGAACCGGAAACAACATAAGGCTAGATTGTGGATTCTGAAACTTAGGTATATTTTACTATTTCGGAGTTTCAATTTTTTACTTTCTTGTTTAGTAGACCTTTAAGATAAAACTCAGTGAAAAACCCCCTAGATTTACTTTTCTGTTTGTTAGACTCAGTTTGACTGAATATTGTGGATTCGACCATGTACTTGCCTCTACTACATTCTAGTATGATTGTTAATCTAATATGGGTTATATTTGATGCGCACGACACATGATCAAATTTTGGCGCCGTTGGTGGGGATTTGATTCCAAATTGCGTTTAACTTTTATTTTATTTTTGTTTTGTTTTGTTCTTCGAGTCTAGTGGTTTATGCATTGTAAGATAACTCAATCTAAATCGACTGGTTCATTATTACCTTTCGATTTAGTATTCAACATAATCCACCTAATGTTAGCTAGGGAAGCTCTAAATCAAGAGTTTTGTTTCCCTAACCTACTTTTGTTGACGACACTTGATACGTTGGCAGTGATCGCTAGATTACCATGGGGTGCATCAATGAAGATCTAAGAAACCTTCTTGCTCAACAACCTCTTAGCATAAACTTTCCACCAAACAATGAAGCTTTCGAGCTTAAGCCCGACTTTATTCACCTCTAGCTCACATTTTACGTCATGGAGACTGAAGACCCGGTGACCTTCATAAAGGGGTTTTAGTCAAGTTGCTAGTCAATGAAACCTTCTCAATCGGAAGAGAATGCGATAACGCTTAGGGTTTTCCCATTCTGCTTAAATGATAAGGCCAAACAATGACTCTTTTATCTTTTCCCTGTTTACATTAACTCATGGCACAACATGATAGATGAGTTTGATAAGGTACCCCAACTCCTTTTAGAGATATGCTTCATCAAGATGAAGACCGATGAGTCTTTTGGTGATTATTTGGGCGGCTATAAGCGTTTAATTACTAATTGTCCATAACATGGCCAATCAAATAAGGCCATCGTCCAGTTTTTCTATGTCGCCATGTCCTTTCTCGAGAGGCTTATGATTGATAGAGCTTGTGGTGGTCATATTCATCACAAAACATCTAAGCAAAAAAACAACTCTACGAAGGCATAGCGCAACAATCCTGATTATTGTCATCCTTCTTGTCATTAAGACGATCGATTGGCCTAGATTATCTTAATCCACTAATAATCTAGTCAGCCTAAACCATTATTGTAACTTTACCTTAAAACACTTCATATTTCAATCCTTAATAAAGATCTAAAGCTAAATCCACATCCTCAATGAAACTCATTTCTTGATTCGTTTAATTGTAGCAAATTAAGAAATTACATTCAAATTTAATAAAAATTACAGTGGCACCTTCCTTAAAAATGACCTGGTGGAAAAATTTTACCTAATAGACAAAATACTTGGGGAGAGGCCTAGAAGGACTCACAACTCCTCGCAGTTCATTATATATCAAATTCAAGTTTATAAATTAACTTAAAAGTCTCTATAACCTTAAGTACAACTTTACAAACCCAAAGTTGACCAAAATTTAAACATAAACCTCTCAACGCATTTTAAAACTAACTTAGGAGCCTCTTTTAACCATTCAAAAAAATTCCACATCCTACACTCACCCTAAGAATTTCAAAAAAATATATATAAACAATTTAAAGTGAGAATTTACTTTTGATTTGAAAAATAATCACCATAATTCTCGAGTCTTGTCCTTTTGTCCCTTGTATTTAAATAGAGAATGACACCATCAAAAACCACTTAAAGCTGTCAGTTAAGTAAATTCCCACATTGAACTAAACTCTTGCAAATGTTAGTTGAATACATGAAGACATATAATTGAATTCCCAAATAAAGAATAAGATATATGTGTCAACATGACATGCAATCCAATTTGTTGCAGTCTCATAACTATAACTAGATGTCCACTTCTAAAAATAGTGTAGAGATAATATTAAGAAATCACAAAATGCAAAGATAACTTGTCTGCGTTAGACTTCGCTTGTCTTACTAGGCAACGTAGAGGTATGATTGCAACCTAGTTTCAAGCAAACAAGACTCCAAAATAAGCTTATCCTCCTCACCCTCTTTATGTATGCATGACTAAAAATGATAAAATTCAATGTAGACTATGATACAATTACAGGAACAAAAATATTCAATCAATAGTAAAGATCACTATATGGTTTGTTTACCACCAAACCAACTCAAAGTTGGTTATGAAGCCTCACACAATGTTTTCCTGGCTTCACATACTTTGAACCCATTCTTTAAGCTTTGTTTTGATTGGTTTTGGGATCATCGACGTTACTTAAAACCATTAAGACATCCAGATAAGTCTCTTATTCAAATTTGTCAAGTTTCGACCAATTTTCGAGTATTGTTGGTATTCTCTATTCCTAAAAAGTTGGAATCACTCGAAATAGACTCCTTAAAAGTTTTGATCCCAATTATGACTAAAACTTGTGGTTTACAATCAAGATTAACCTTGCAAAGCCTTTAAAATAATTTTACAAATTTTAAAATACTTTCGGGTATCGTAGTACGAAAAGGAAAAGCTCAGTATAAATCCTTGAAATTTTCTTGAAATACTCATTTTTTGTTTAAATCCATATGTTCAATTTATTTGCCTCAAAATATATTTATTCAAATTATTTTTCCATTTTTCAAGAATCTTTTTGAATTTCTAGCTTTTATTTTTTTTATTTATTTTTTATGAGGGTTTGACCCCTGAACTGCATCGATTCGGTTTGTGGATTAAACCCCCCTCTTTTTCTTCACGCTCCTCTACTCTTTATTATTAAGTAAAAAAAAATGATTTCGTTGGTCTAGGCACGGGCGACCATCTCCTACTATGGTCTTCCTTGGAAAACCTCCCATTTCCTATTCATCGACAACCAACTCCAACAACAACATAATAACATCAATAACAACTATAACAAGAATGAACAACAACACCAAAGCCAAAGACAACTTACCTTCTTATTACCTCAATCGCCTCTGTCTCAGTTTTGATCCCTCATTCCCTAATTCTCCCACAGTTTCTGAACGATCTCTTTCTCCCTCTCCATCTCTATGAATTTCGACCTCATTATTGAACTCGAATAGATGAAACAGTTTTGTTTTGTTTTTTAAGATAAATACTATAATTTCCTCGAGATTTGGTACATGTGAATTTCGAGGCAGATCTTATGGTTCCATATTGTTTTGATCTTTCTCAAGATACGTAACATCTTGTGGCTATTAACAAGATCATAACTACCTAACCAACTAATATAAGATCAACTATATTAATGTCCTTAAGATACATATCGCGTATCTCAAGGTAGATCTCTTGGTTTAATTACAAATGATACAATTACCTCCATGCACAACTTGATTGTTCTTGAGATGTGATGGCATGCATCAAGAAGCATGGATGACCTCTCCTACTGACAACATTTAATGGTTTAATTCTTTTATTATCACAATACACGTATCTCGAGGAAAATCCGATGTATACTTTTTAATTTTAATTAAACAATAGAACTCATATATATTTATATATATAAACTATATTATATAAATATATAGACACCTATGTATTTTCGCTGCTATAAATTCTCCATGTGCCAATGACCATCTTTGGGTGTGTGTACTATTGTATTTCCAAGGTGAACCATTGACTTGACCCAATTACTTTCATTGTTATTAATAGCTTGATAAGTTATTAATTATATATATATATATATATTAGTTTAGTTGTATATTTAGTATAAATATCCTCAAACGAGTGCTAATTCATGGTATTATTGCATTTTCATGGAATTAAGATTTAATGGAAGGAATCAACGAAAAATGAGAAGAAACGAAGCAAAATGCCAAAAAATCAGAGTTAGCTTCATGGGAGCATGAGTTGACATTGTGGGAATGCAAGGTAGGGTGCGGATGAAAGGCACCATATGGGAAGAAAAAAAATGAAGAAAATCAACTATGGAGGTTTGTCATAGTGGCAGCGGTGTGGCACACAAGGGACAGCACCACGACACAAAAGAAACGACACCGAGACTTCAGGAGCTAAAAAACACACAATGTAGTGTCATGGTGGCGGCGCCGTGGCTTAACATACATGTCACTAGGGCAGTGAGTGACAACGCCAACGTCACAGGAAATAGAAAGTGAAGCTTTAATTCGGGTTAAATTCTAATTTATGTTTCTAATTGTTTTAATGAGTATAAATATGTATTATGACAAGGTAACACCACCACATAAAAGGAGATTAGCCTCCATTAGAGTAATTTTGCATTTAGTTTGAGTTTTAAGGAGTTTTTGTTGGAGAAAAATTAAAGACTGCACGTTTGCAATCAATATTTGGTTTAGTTGATTAATTCAAGGTAATATTTATATTCATCTCTGATTTGCAATGAATTTCTTAATGAAATGTGAGTAGTCTATTTATCTTAGGGATCAATAGATCCTATGGTATGAATGCTACGCTTTAAATAGAAATTTAAAGTGAGAATAAAAAGTGAAATTTTAAGAATTTGTATTGGTTCTGAGCGTAATGCTTTATGTATCTTGATCTCATGTCTAATGTACTTATGCTTTAGGAGTTATCATGGTCTTTGATGCTTTTGATCTGGACATGAACGGTACGACTGAAAAACACATAAGATCGATAGATAGTTGTCAATTAGGAAAGCGGGGATAGTAAACTTTGTTCGTTATGAATCCAATGATTGGAGACTTAAAGAAATGTGGAGCTTACATTATTCACACCAATCGATAGAGTTCTGATTTGCACATTAGAGTCTTCTCCGTCACGATAGTGGGTTGAAGTGAATTTTAAGAAAATCAATCTATTCTAATTAGGCTTTGCATAAACCACAGTGAGATGTGAGATGTAAACATGAATACAAAGCATAATATGAAATATCCTAGGTGAAGTTGTGAACTAAAATATCCTTAATATAAGAAATCAACAAAAGTTTAAAGTGATATGTTAGAATAGTTTAGTTTAGTGTAAAACAAATTAAAAAAGAATCCCTTAGCAATAATTCAAGTTAAGTAGGTAATATAGAACTAGTGCAAAAACCTTTCCCTAATGACGATATCTGTGATCAATGTTAGTTGATTGCACTATTACTATAAGCAAGTTGTTATACTTGCGGCAAGCATATCAGGTTTTTGGCGTCATTACAGGGGATAGGTAGCCATTAGATTTACTTAGTTAGTTTGAATAGCTGCTATGTTTTATTTTCAATACTTTACTTTTAAGTTTACAAAAAATAATATTAACAAAAAAACAAGCCTAAGCCTCATTTTGACTTTTCGTACATGATCATTTTGTGTTTTCTTTTCATGGATACTTATAGCAAGTGTAGCAAGGGAGAAAAATACCTAATGCCTTATGATCCAGAGATTAAGAGAATAAGTAAGGGAAAGAAAAAAAGGAGTCAAGATGGCTGAGGAGCAAGCTAGAAATGAATAGAAGGCCGCGGGAATATCCAACCCACAGGTGATATGGTAATGTGAGAATGAAGGCGAGGACAGAGATGCCTTCTTAACTACTTCAAGCCAGAAGTTCAGGACACATAAAGCAGATTGATGAGGCTTCTAGCCAAAACCACTAAGTTCGAACTGAAATCGTTTATGATAAACATGTTGTAAAATAGCTCGTTTAGTGGGCTATCCTATGAAGATCAAAAAACATATGCTGATAATTTCTTGTAGAAGTGATACACTGTGCACATCACTAAAGTTACTAAAGAAGTGATCATAATGTAACTTTATCCATTCTCACTAGGTGGAACAGCCAGATCCTGATTTCAAGGGCTGAATGCATGAAGTTTGATATCATGAGAGGAAATGAACAAAAGATTTCGTGACAAGTTCCTTTACCCAATGAAAGTCAGCGGAAAGAAGTTAGAGAGTAATCTGTTCAAGCAAGAAGACACTTAGCGAGGCTTAGAAAGGATTCAAAGATATTCCAAAGAGATGTCCAATACACGGATACTTAAAATGGGCACAAATCCAGATTCTTTACTATTAGATAACCAAAAAATGAGAACGCTAGTAGATGTTGCATCATCTGGCTACCTACTTACCAAGGATGAGGATTGAGCATTGAATCTCCTTAATCTAGTGTCTCAAAACTCAACTGCCAGTACTCATTCCATAATAACGAAACCAACAGGCGTCTATGGGATTGACTCGTATCTGGCAATTATGGCACATCTATCAACTTTGAGCAATCAGATGGAAAAACTTTAAATAGGACACTAAGGTCCACAAATAGCACAGCAAACCATAATTCACCAAGGCATGGTGATTAACCAAATGGTCGTATAGTAGGGAATAGAGCATGAAGAGATTAACTTCATGAACAATAAAGGCTAAGGGAATAATTTTAGGCCAAAAGGAGTGGCTCCTCAATAGTTTTATTAAGGATAGAAAAACAACCTAAACATTTCTTATGGAAAGCCTAGTAATGCATTAAAGTTACCTCAATGCTTCGAACAACAAATCCTACAAAAAAAGCTGGGGCACAGCAAATAGATGACCTCACTCAAGTAAATTGAGAAGTATTTGCAAGCTATGGAAATGAGAGATAAATAGTGGTTAGAGAAGAACGAGAAAGAATTGAAAGGAATAAAACAAGCCAAGAAAATTATAGATAGTGAGCAATCACGATCCATTAAGAACCTAGAGAGGCAGTTTGGCCAACTTGATATAGCCTTGAACTCAAAAAAAGAATTAGAGCTTCCTAGCAACATCATCACTAATCCCAAGGAGCACGTAGGTGCCATTCGCATGATGAGCACTACAACAATAATGGAGCCAAGACAAGACAAGTATACCATAAGCATGAAAAGGTGCATGAGCACAACACCGAAGTAAGGCAAGATGAGCTTGGTGTTATCATGAAATAATGAATCAATGCCTACAATAAAAAGAAGTGGAAGCAACAATGGAAGGCCATAAAAAAATGAAGGACCTTTCAATTGGAACCAAAGTTCAAGTTCAACCCGCGACTTCAACCGATCAAAAGGAGAGATGCAGGAGAAATAGGCATACATATAAACATTAATGAGCACCATTTTAAAACCCTCTTATTTGATACAAGAGCCTCGATCAACGTCATGGCATTCATGGACATGATTCATGTAGACATGAATATCAATTGTTTGGATACCATGAATTTGCAAGTAGTAGATAGTAATTTGATACCTACTATAGGAAGAGTTTTGAATATGCACGTAAAAGTAGGTAGATTCACATTTATCACGAATTTTGAGGTCATAAACCATAACATAGACAATGATGTATCTATGATACTTGGGCAGCCATTCTTGAACACGGCTAAAGCAAATTTAGACATAAGAGAAAGAAAGATCACGACGAGTATCGATAAAGGCAATGATACTGAAAATGTTATCTTTGTTGATGGTGAAGAAGTACATCCGAACGCGAATGACATCATAATCCTTAATTTGCAGATGGGGCTTCTCGATTTAGACTCAGAGGAAATGAAAGAAAAGGCGTCAGGCTAATAAAATTAAATTAAGCGCTACTAGAAGGTAGCCCAAGGTTTTAAAATTTCAAGTTTTGAATCTCTGTTAATAGTTAGTATTTAGTTAGTTAGTTTAACAATTTCAATTCAAAAGTTTTAGTTCAAACTTTCAAAAAATTTGTATGGAATGTGCAGGAAAGACCACTCGCCGGGTGATGATTCATCGGGATGGAAATATCTCGAGAACTCATTAAAGAGGGAAAACAACAAATGAGTTCAAAGACGTGACGGTAAGGAGCATGGGCGACTCGAAAGGTAAAATTTTACTAATTTTTTTTTATTTTCATGGATTTAATGTGGTAACGAGACCTTATGTGAATTGCACACAAAGTCGAAGGACCGCCGAAGGTGAATTAGCAAAAAATCATACGCAAAGATTTAAGCAAATGAGTCGGCACCATGGGTATAACCCACATCGCCGTGAGTATAAGCCACAACACCAAAGTGGTAGCATGCTAAAATAAATAATAATTCCCTACTGCGTTTTTGAAGTAGTGGCTCTTCAATCACGACGTTGCGCCAAGGTCAAAGTGAGGGTTTTGAACCCATTTTTCAGACCATTCTCCACACTTGCACTTAAACCCTACCAAAAACCCCAAGCACAATCCCTCTAGGGCATAAGCTTGATCATTTTCAAGTGAGAGTAGTGAGTTCCTAGTGATTTAAAGTGAAGAGACAAAGACATTGTAGATTTGAACAAGTGCAAGAGCTATGGCTTGGATTTTGGGAATTTGATTCGAAAGAGAGCTAAGGTTCTAGTTGGTGAGAAAAGTTAGAGGTTTGGAATGAAAAAGACTTAGATGAGTGATCTATACTGAAAATAAATATGGTATTGAGGTACATTTACAATTTCATCTAGTTGTGCTTTGAATTTTTAAAATATTGATGTTATTGTATGAAATTGTGGATTTGACGTTGTATTATAGGTTTTGCAAGATTGTGTGAATGTGAGCATTAATATAACCCATGGGGACTTAGTTGATATCTTTCAAATTATTTGGCGTATAAATGTCCATGTTATAAGAATTTTTTATTTTTAGTGACTTGAAGACCAAGTTGCGTTGAATTGTTTTTAGTTACTTGAAATTAAAAGAAATAGCAAGAATACGAAACTAGTCAAACTAGAGCAAATGATTTTAAGGCATCTACCTCTAGAAACCCTAATGAAGAAGAGCTTATACCTTGTAAAACTAAATTTTTCATTAGTAAAGAGGCTAAGGACGGATGCAAGAAAATCCTACGTAGGGGGTTCATTTTCGAAAGAGGAATTAATTTGCTTGCAAAATATGATAAAAGAGTGAAAAAACTCATTAGGCACCAAAAATGGGAGCAACTTTATGGGGTATCCAATAACTTTATTTTACTTAACATTTAATGTCTTGAATCCCATTAAAGCATTAATACTTAGCAACATCTAATCTATCTTGCTCCTCATATGACACTCCTCATTCATAATTAATAAAAATTCCACAAATTGTTGATAATTATTTTCTTATCCACCTAATTTTAGTACAAATCCCAATTTTCTTTCTCATCACTAATCATACCTTATTAGAATAATTGGCCGACCAATTTTTAGAATATCATCAGTCTAAAATCACATAGTGATGCAAATTATACTGGAGAACAAAATTAAATACAAAGTAGAGTTGAGTGTCGATCTGATCCATCGTCATTCCAACATTTGTTAATAGGAACCTAAAATTAAACAAGTCATTACATAACTATAGATCTCGAATTAGATCTGTCATCGCATGACAAGAGATCTCAATTTACAAAATGATTAGAAAATGAAATTTGATACATCGTGCAGCTCTCACTCACTCTCTAAATGTCTATTCACTATATTATTTAATTCGTGGACAAGAAAGCAATAAGTAATTCCAACTTGTCACCCAATTCATTTAACTTTCTATTTGACTGGTTAGAAAATTAACAACTTTCTAACTTTGTCAAATCATTTTTTATCCATGAGTTCACCAAGAACCTCATTCCATTCACCAAACTACCGAACTTTTGAAATCTCCCATCATCACATATCTTAATCACTTACTATTCACCGACTTCTCTCATTTACTAAATAGATACAATTATCTTTAACTTGATTAGATATACGCATTCAAACAGAGATATTGACATTTTTTATGATTATACTCTAATAGTATAAATTTTAACTTGTATCTCATACAAGTTATAAATATGATATCTCACTTTGCCTCTACGTAATACATTTCTGACTTCCATAAATTGTAATGGAAGAATACTCAATTCCTCCAAAATATCAAGCTAGATATATTGTCATCTATTCAATATTTTCAAACCACTAGGGATAATATAACAAACTAAGTTGTAAGTTGTGCATCTCTTTTTATTTCATTTGTATCTTCACCGTCATTTATGTATATTACATCAACTCTAATTTACAATAACTAGTGTTTTAAACTACACCACTGACTAGTCACATATTGTAGCATTATATTTGAACCACTATAAAACTTATTCAATGATATAAGTTGAATATTACTTTAGTTCAGAACTTTCAATATTTGGAGTTTGACTTCTAGTGATCCTTGAGAAGATTTAATAGTTTTTATCAAACTTATAGTTTGATATTCTAAGCCTTATTGGGACTCGTTAACCTAAAATTTTCATTTTCATACGTATGTGTGCATTTATTGGCCATTTATTTACCTATACTTTATTTTCTAATTAACTCCAACAAAACTTCTTAGAATCTTTTATACTAAACCTCACCACTCATTCGATTATTCAAAGACTAGTGTCACAATCACTAGCTTCTACACTGTGTATGAAAGGATTATGAAATGGAGTAACTTAGACTTTTAGTCATGCACAACTACTCCAGTGCCTTACCTTGAGTAAAGGTTTCCGTTTGTGTCACTTCCTGCAGTTACAAGTAATCTCAACATCTCGTTTTATTATATAAACAAAGTCTATTCCATTTGGGTTTTGTCGACCTTAACTATTCTCCTATTGATCTCAATCTTAGTCCTTTTATAAACTTACCATGACTTTTGCTCAACAACCATACCACTTATAGCTCCTTAATCTTGATTCGAAAAGGCAATTTATACCTCTTCTCTTTTCAAAAACTTTGCTATGCATAATACGACTTCTTATGACCATTCAATTAATTGAAGTCTTCCTTGGCTAACCTTTATTCAAAATAGAGAAACTCTACACTCAAACAGTTCTACTGTTTGTTATTACCTTAAGTTATTTCCATTAGTCTCAACTTTTTCCCAACTTTTCTTTTTTTTTTCCAAAAAGAAATTCGATACTTTTTAAAAGACCATGTTCGATAACTTTGTATCTTATTGTTAATCAAAATAGTTTTAATGAATCCACCTTTCCATTACTAATGAGTAATAAAATTCTTAAATGATGTTATCTCAATACTTTAATTCTTATAAATGGAAATTCTTGCAAATAGGAGCTTGTACTATTGTCCTATACAAATCACTTACTGATATTTAATTAGTACATCAATCCCTTCATTGCTTTTATTTTAGGTTATAGTGATAAGGCATCATTACTTAACTTTATTAGAACTGACTATTGGGTACTTTGAATCTCAAAACACAACTATTTGTGTTGAGGTTTAATAGCTAATCCAAGCTATTATTAGACCACTTCCGCAACACCTTAACTTCAAACTCGTTGCTCTTATCACCAAACTTTCATTTTTAATTTAGAAATTTGATCGATCTTTGTTTTATAACAACACGCTATCTAGTTTTAACGAAGATTACTTCTTACTCGGGTATTTCTATTTATTTTAATAGTTCTTTATTTGACACATAGAACCATTAAACTCATGTTCGCTTATAAATAAGTCACTTGAGTAATAAACAATAAAAAAATTTAGATCTTCTTATTAGAATTTATTTGATTCTTTTCAATTGTGGTTCTATTCTATATTTCACTTGGTGTTTATCTTGGAAAGGAGAAAATACTTTGCTTCAAAGAATTTTATTTTCGTAGAAACCGACTTAAACAACTTGACTAGTTCTATCACAATCTCATTGTGATTTCTCAGTCAGTTTTGATCAATTTCTATTCTTAAAACCAAGTGTCTCTGTTTTCCTAGTTGCGACTATTTTAACATTTTTTTGAGTGTCTTATTATTGTAATAGTTCAGTACTTTCGATTTCCAAGAAATTCATGTTCAGTACTTATGTTCTAAATCATCAAGACTTCTTGTTCAACCTATTTCGTAATGGTTTTATAGCTAACTATTTCATCAATTATATTTGCATCAAACTACATACAACATCTTTGTGAATTAAGACTTCACAAGTCCATTTCACCTCGTATCATGCTCAGTTTCTTAAGTTTCGACCAATTTCCAAGTTGTCTTAGTATTCCTATGTTACAAAAATCTAAAGTCACTCTAAATCAACTCCTTGAATCTTCGGATCCCGATTTTAAATGCTAATTATATTTCAAAATTGAAAATTAACCTTGATTAGGCTTTAAAAAATATTTCGAGTTTTCGAATATTTTTATGTATTGTAGCACATATTATGAGGAAAACCTCAATATAAAATCTCAAAAAAAGATTATATATCCTCATTTTTCATAAATATCAACAATTTTAATTAGTTTGCCTTAAAATATAGTTTTTTTGTTATTGCTTTTTTGGAATTTTCTCGAATTTCCACCTTTTCTTTTCTTTTTATTTATTTCTAAGGAGGGTTTGACCCCTGAACAGGACCAATTTGATTGGGATCCCAACCCCAAACCCTACATAGGTCCAGCCAGGGAAAACCCTCCCCTGCCATTGTCTTCCTTGGAAACCTACCATCTTCTACTCATCGACATCCAACTCCAACAACAACACAACAACATCAACAACTACTACAACAACAACACAAAACAACACCACAGCCAATAATGACTCACCTTTTCATTACCTAAAACATCGCTACCTAGATTTTGATCCCTTCTTTTTCATTACCTAAAACATCTCTACCTAGATTTTGATCCCTCCTTCTCCCACAGTTTCTCAATGAACTCTCATTCTCTCTCCCTCTACATGAATTTTGACCTAACTGTCAAACTCAAGTAGATGAAACGATTTTTTTTTTTTATGAAGATAAATTATAAGATTTTATCTAGATTCACATCACATAAATCTCGAGGCAGATATTATGATTTCATATCATTTCGATCTTTTTCTAGATACGTGTTATGTACCACGAGGTTAATCTTATGCCTATTAAGATCATCATCACCTAACTGAATTATATATTATCAATTATATTGATCTTCTCAACATACCTATCACTTATCACGAGGTAGATATTATGGTTTTATAATGAAAAATACAATAACCTCCATGCACCACTTGATTGTCTTTGGGATGTGATGGCACAAATCACAAGGCATGGATAACTTCTCCAACAGCCAACGTTTAAGCATTTCCTTCCTCCACGCTCTCGCTATGTGTATTTCAAGGGGAATCTAATGCATCATTTTTAATTTGAGTTAAACTGTAAGATAAAATTAAATATACATTAATATATAAACTATATTATATATAAACACCTATGTATTTTCGCGGCAGTAAATTCACAACATGCCCCAATGACCATCGTTGGGCACGCACACTATTGTACATCCCACGTGTGTCACCATTCACCATATGTGTAACTTGGTGCCCACCAATTTTTTAATTATTCTATTTAATCTCATGATTATCTCTTCAATTTACGTCCATGTTCAATTACAAAAAATACCTCAAATTCACCAAAAATGGAGAAAAATTTCCAAAGTGCTCCAAAACTCACGAACACCGTTTATACATGTAAACTTGACCATATTTCATGTCGAGTAGAGCATAATACATCAATTAGTCACGCAACAAATAAAAATAATACATTAAACTTAAGATCTCAGGTCATTAATTCGTGGGTCCCAACTCGAATATTTAAATTCCAAATTAAGTCCAAAAATACTTAATTAGGATCCTTATAAGTTTGCAAAGTTTTTGAAATGCACTGTTATACTAGGATATTGGTGTTGACACATGCCAAAGTCTTTCAGTTGGAGCTACTATTTGCTCTATTAATAAAAGAGTTAGTCAATTGACTTTCCAAGTGGAACATCTCCCTAGCAATGACTAAGTGTATATTAAAACTTGTGGATTTTGATCAGTCATAAGCCATGTGATCACCAGTGACTGCCCTACATTGTTTGAATTCCATTAGTATGCTAGTGTTTTTGATAACCAATTCCAAAGGCGAATCCGAATGCCCTTCTGAAATAACCTATAACCAAGCAACAACGATGAACCACCCAAAGTTTAATTACGGGCCTCAAAATAAGAACTATTCCTCTTTTGTCCCTAGAGAACAATTGTTACCTGAACTAGTGTCTAATAATTCCTCTCTAGAGGATATGACTAGAACTCTAGTGGCTCAACAGACCTAGTTCACTAGAGATGTCGTCTAATTCTAGATGAACACTAAGAAAGATCTTAATAACACTAATACGTCAGTATACAACCCATAAGTCTATATAGTCCAAATAGCATGTGTGCACGTTCTTATCGGGCGAGTTGGTGCGACGGGTATGCAACTCGAGATGCATGTAGAGACACGGGCACTGGGTGTTAGGTATTCTAGGGTTAGTGGGACCACCACTTAGGTTAAATAAGTAATATATGACACTAACCATATGATTGAATGGGCTTAAAGTAATTTAATTAAACCAAATGAAATAGGGCTTATAGTTTAGACCAATTAATGTGGACCCTAAATGTGTCTCTAGATGATCCTAGTTTAAGTAAAACTTGAATAGATGGAGTCATATATTATGTCAACAAGGTGTGGACAATATGAATAAGGACCACAAGATAGTCCTCGAGATACACATAGCACACTTGAACATGACATGCATATAAATATTGATTTCTTAGCAAACCTACTCACAATCGACATACGAATATGAGACGAGGGAGAGGTTTTGCTAGTAATTTTAGAGGAATTTGGAGATCTAAGAGTTTAATTTAGGAGATCAACACAAGGTAATCATCTTATTCATCTTTTGCACATTCAAATGAGCTCAAATTGATATATTTTGGTATAAATTCGAATTTGATGAATGGATCACTATTTTTGGTTAAATTATTCATGAATTACTAGTATAATATACAATGTAATTGAAGATTTTAAACTGGTTTTGAAGAACTTGGGTTTTGATAAATTTGTGGAAAAACTAGTGAATGCATGAATTTGATAAATTTGATCCAATTTGTGTTGTCTCTAGGACTTGAATGATGTTTTGGAGTCACCATTGAATAGGAATGAGTTTAGCAAGTTAGGTTAGCCAATTAGGGTGTTGGGGACTGAATTCTCGAATTGAAGATTTTATCACCCAATGCAGATACCGCGCTAACCCGACTGGCAAGCGTGTTTTCCAGTCTGGGTGCTTAACTATTTTTTAAAATGAAGAACAGTAGCACGTTAGACTGATTCCCTAGTACGCTATTCACATCTAGTGTGGTAGACAGACCCATCAGCGTGCCAATAACAAATGAAAACTGAATGTTGAGGGCAGGTTTTGGGATTTCAACATAATACATATTTTTAACACTTGTAACCAACTATAACTTATAAAATTGGACTTCAGGGACATATGAAATTGTAGCTCGATATCGCAGAGCTTGTCGGGTTGGATTCGGCAGTCTGGGGAAGTCGAAGAGCATTTTGAGGTTTATAAAACAAAATGGAATGTCACTTGAGTATTTATTTGCTTTCGTTACTATTTTACTCTATATTGTTATGTGTATTTTAAATCTATTCCTTATTTACTTTAGTTTTCTATGTCTATGTCACTTTTTGAATGATTGGTAGAGTTTACTCCCACAGATGATTCCTTTGCGTGTCTATGGCATGATAGACCATAACATGTGTATCAGGAGTGCTTGATGAATAATGACCTGAGCTACTTTGTCAATATATGTGTCAATGCGTCGTGGATCTACATCGTCTAGCAAGAGGACCAGGTGTTGGGCTAGTTGGGTGCGCCTACTGGTGAGGTCCTAGGGAGGGTATCCGAAGTATGGTCTAGTATGAATGGAAAATGCATACATGTTTGCACTTTATTGTTATTTACGCATGCGATGATCCATTTAAAGTTGCCAATTTACATTTCGTATGTTTATCTAACAGTGTTTGTTGGATTTTCTTTTCTTTATCATTTGAATGCTTAGTGAATTTCCTTGGGAGTTTTCTTACTGGACTCGTCATTTGTTTTGTTCTGATGGCTAAGCGCAAATCCTTCTATGAGTAAGGGTAAAGGGATTCTTGGCGACTATCTCTGAACTCACCCAGTGATCGACACATTATTCGTATGTGTTTATTTTGGTATATTGCTATATTTTGAGTTTATAGGGGACTCGTGAAATGTGTGCCCTTGTAAATATTTACTTTTGTCGTTGCATATATACAATGTATGATAATTGAGTATTTACATAATTTCAGTAGATTATTTTAGTATATTTAGATATGAAAAGTCTCTAAAATATATATTTAATTATATTAATTTATCATTTTTAGGTTAAACACAGTGCGCATTTGAATTCGTGGTAAATAAATACTCAAAAATAGAGTATTTGCATGCATTGATCGAACACCGAACAGTTTGCCTCGAGCTACGTGTTATACAGTGGGTAGAATAAGAGACAGTAGACCAAATGACGTAGGGAGTGACACAGTTAAGTCACTTGAGTTGTGTTGCTGTTGGATTGTCTCGAGATCCGCATTGCACTTTCTCCCACACATTCACACAATGTGTGCGATTTCAAGTTCGCTGCCACGTGGTAGTCGTTGATTCGCCCAGCTCACCAAGGGCAGCCATGCGTCGCTTCTTCATTTGTCCAGCTCGTCCTTACAACCGACAATTCTCTCATCGTTTGCTGCTCTCAGACTTTCCTCGAGATGCGGTTTCTCACCACCTCCCAAAACTTTGGTCTAATCGTGCGAGCTTTCTCACTACCTCCCTTACTGCCACGTGACGCACTCTAATTTACTGGGGATGTCATCAGTAGTTCTCTCAACCAACCAGAATGTGCCGCATCAGTAGTCTCCATTTTCTTCACGATCAGCTGTTGTCACATGTCCTAAGCCATGTAATGAACTCCCAATAACCACCAGATGCTCCTTGACGAACGAGTCACGAGGCCAACCCACAAAATTAGTTTCTCTCACCTTCCGGGACTAATTTTTAGTGGTTTTATATATTAGGAACTTATATTTTATTATGGATCACTGACTAAAGTATTTTTAGCAACGACTTCATTCGATATTGCCTAGGTCAGCAGGGAACAAGTTGGGATCATGGCTTCATGACATATTATGCGAGATCATTAATTTTATTCTTAAATTTAATTTAATTCTCCTATTTCGTTGTTGTTGATTCTTATGAATATGGTTTTGATATAGGGTATATATGTGGCCAAAACATGCTTTTAGGTGGACAATCTATAGTTATTTGGACTGATAGTATCTGTGTAATTGTACTTTTTGACCAATGAAGTGATGAACACTCACCCGTTTTTCGTAAAACCCTTTATGTTCTTGAGTGTGCAACAATTGAATCTAGGTTAAATTGGAAGAGGATGCGATTTAGAAATGGATGTGATCTGGAAGTGGATGCGATCTAGTTATTTAAGATTAGTATTCCCACAAATCCTTATTATTGCGGTTAGTGTATTAAATCCAATTGGCGAATGTCTAGGGTTATGTATTAATTAAGGAAGTAGTTAGTGGTGGACGTCCTGGCTAGGGAATGAGGAATTTTTGGCGGATGTCAATTTTCTATAGCTAATATAGGAGAACTTAAATTAATAACTTTTTGGGAAGATTGAAGACCATGTTGTGCCATTAAATCATGATCCTGATTTGTGAAACTGTAGACCTAGGTGTTACTTATGTGTTCAATAGATGTTTTCAAAATTAATGTCATTATTTTATTTATTTATTTTAGTTAGATTATTTAGTTAAATTAGTTATTTCGAAACACCTGATTTCCTTTTGTTGTTTTTAACCTTAGAAAGACCACTAATCTCTGTGGGATCGACCCTTTGCCACTATTCTACCAAATAGTTGGGTTTGGAATTTTATTTCATTGACCATTCGGCGCAAATCAATGTACTCTATTCTGGGTTTTTCACAGTAGGACTGATGCTCTATAAAACATAAAAGTTAATGAAAATACATGTTTAGGTACTTTAAGACTTCAGCTGTGAAATATTCATTAGGTAGGTGCAATTCTGTAAAATACAAAACACTAGCATGGCTAGGACTTGAATAATCTATAGACAGTTGAACTTACGGTATTTAAAGACTTTAGAAAAATATGAATACTAGATTTACTAAACTATTATCACACACGTGGACACGAATATTGAGACATAAGATGAAGGGGTAGGTGCCAGACATGCGTAGCTGGGCCCACCGTGCAAGGACCAAATGACATGATGACACCCCCGGGTGGCCTTGGGGTAGGGAGCCACCACATACGGAGAAGTTCAATTAATTGAATAATCATAAGAAGTCGTATTATCCTTGCCTAAGTTATGGAAAATAAAAGAGATATAAATTACCTTCGTTACTCAAGATTAAGGAGCTATAAGTAGTCTGGTTGTTGAGTGAAAGTCGTGGTAAGTTCATAAAAGGACCAAGATTGAGATCAATATGAGAATAGCTAAAATTAACGAAAAATCGATCGAAATAGACGTTGTGTATAAAATGAAATGAGATGTAGAGATGAATTGTAACTGATGAAAGTGACACGAACTAACTCCTTTAGTCAAAGTAATACACTCGAGTAGTTGTGCGTGACCAAAAGTCTGAGTACCTCTATTTTATAATCACAATTCATTCACGATGTAAAAAACTAATGAATCACGACACTAGTTTTGAATAATCGAATGAGTGGCGAGGTTCAGTATAAAAAAGTTTACGAAGTTTTGTTGGAGTCAATGGGAAGCTTTAGTATAGGTAAGTAAATGGTCAATAAATTTTCATATACATATTAAAATGGAAAAATTAGGTGAACAAGTCCCGATAGGACTTAGATTATCAAACTGTGATTTTGATAGAACTTAATTTATCTTCATAAGGATCTTACTAGGAATCAAACTCTAAATGTTGAAAGGTTTAAACCAAAGTAATATACAAATGTTATAAGTAAATATGTTATATATTGGTCCAGATGTAGTACTACACCATGTGATTAGTCAATGGAGAAGTTCTTAAGCTCTATTGTATATTAAATTGGAGATGGTGTAAGATGCTTGTATGTTTGTGAAGATATAAGTGAATTAAAAAGACAAACACAACTTACCATTCAGTTAGTCAATATTATCAATATTGGTTAAAAATACTAAATAGAGGACAGTGTGTCTGACTTGACATGTTTGAAAAATTGAATATTCTTCCACTGTATTCAGTACAGACAAAAAGATATAAATATTAACAAAATTGTATGTCATACAATTTAAAACTTATACTATGAGAGTATAATCATTAAATATGTCGATATCTCTGTGAACAAACATATATCTACTCAAGTTAAAGATAACTGTCTCTATTAAGGCATTAGGAGAAGTTGGCGACCAGTAAGTGATTAAGACATGAGATTATGGGAGATCTCAATAATTTAATGAAATGAGGTTCTTGGTGAACTCGTTGATAAAAATTGATTTGGTAAATCTAGAAAAGTCATTAATTTTCTAACCAGTCAAATAGAAAGTTAAGTGAATTGGCAGACGAGTTGGAATTGGTAATTGCTTTCTACCTAAGATTCTAAATGAGATTGTGAGTAGACATTTCAAGGATGAGTGGGAGTTGCACGTTGTGTCAGGTTTAATTTTGTGATTGGATTGTAATTTCAAATATCTTGTCATGGAATGGCATATGTAATTCGAGATCTATAGTCACAGGATGACTCGTGTAATTCCAGGTTTCTATTGAGAAATAATGGAATGATGATGGACCAGATAGACATGCAACTTCACTTTGCATCTAATGCCATACTAGAGTATTATTTTCATCATTATGTAATTTTAGACTCACGATAGTCTAAGAATTAATTAATCGACAATTCAAATAAGGGATGATTAGTGATGGGAAAGTAAACTAGTATGTGTACTAGAGTTTAGCTGATAGAGAAAGAATTATCAACAGTCCATAGAATTGTTATCTATTAAGATTGAGGTGTTGTGAACAACAAGATAAGCGAGATCATGCTATGCATTGATGTTTGATTGAGAATCAAAGTACGAGATCAGAAGTAAAGCAAAATTTTATTGGACATTCCATAAAGTTGATCGTTTAACTCATCAGTAATTCACAAATTGCCAAGATTAGCAAAGTAATAGAGATAAATTTTCATTAAACCAATGATTTGGAAAATGAAAAGTTGAAAATGTTATGATCTCAACCACCAAGTTGTTGTATACAACGAAAGTGATTAGGTCCACTGATAAGTCGGTATTTATAGGTATTTATTAGTCTATTTTAATATATTTAATTATTAAAGGTATTAAAAATAAATATTTAATAATATTTTCTGATCATTTTTAGGTGAAACGGAGTGCGCGGTTGAATTCGTGGCGGAAAAATACTCAAAATAGAGTATTTACTTGCAGTAATCGGACACCGGACAGTTTGTCTCGAAATACGCGTAGCTCGATGTGTCGAAAAGCGAGACGGGCGTTCCACCAATCGAGATGATGACACGTGGCGCATTTTCATTGGAGTAGTCCGTTCGGTCCAATCGAGAGGATGACACGTGGACGATGGCGCACACAAAGTGACGCGCGCACACACGCCACATCAACGTGTGCGGTCAATCCGAGCTTGACACGCGTCGCCACGTCATCTTACATAGCCACGTCACCCGCAAGCCGTTTCCTCTTCGCGCGACCACCGTCGATCGGCTTCGAGATGCGCATCGCACCAACTCCCGAATTTCGGTCGATAATCGCGCGACTTTCCTTCGCCACGTCATGACACGTGGCACGTTCCCATGGTCCGGACGCGTCACCACCGCAATTCGGTCCACTCACGGCGCGACACGTGGCGCCGACTCATCACACACAGCTCACCCATACTCACAGCGCGACACGTGGCGCGACGTGATTCGCCATGACACCTCACAAAGAAAAACGGTCCAATGACAGCGTGACACGTGGTGCATGAAGGAAAAAAATGTTCTAGGAAACTCTATAAATAGGTGTGCCATGAATCAAATGAAATATCTCTCAATATCTCTCAATCTCTCATCATCTCTCAACACCTATTAATTAGGAATAATTAGTATAGTTTAGCTTAGTTTTAATAGTTATTTTTGTGCGACTATGTCCGGCTAGTCGACTTCTCGCCTAAGTCGACAGGGAAGCAAGTCAGAGTCATGGATTCAAAGCGTATTATGTGAGATCTTTTATTTTTATTATCTAATTAATTTAATTTCTCCTAATTCATTGTTGTTGATTTTAATTATTATGATTAATAATCAATCATTATTTGGGATATTAGCATCCGTGTAATTGTGCTTTTAGACCAATACAGTAACAAACATTCACCCGGTTGCCGTAAAACCCTTCCGGTCGATGAATGTACAACAATTGAATATAAATTAAATCGGTAGCGGTTGCGACCCGGTTATTTAGGATTAGTGTTCTCATAGATCCAAATTACTGCGGTTAGTGTATTAAACCTGATTGGCGGACGTCTAGGGTTATACATTAATTAGGGAAGTAGTCAGTGGCGGACGTCCTGGCTATCGAGATTAGGGGAACTAGGAATTTCTGGCGGTTGTCGATTTTCCATAGCTAATCTAGGAGAATTAAATTAATAACTTTTTGAGACCATAATTGTTATTGAATCTTGACTCTGATTTGTGGAACTGGAGATTTAGGTGATATTTAATTATTAATTATTTATTTTTGAAATTAGTTTTGTTAAGTTATTTATTTGGTTTAATTAAATTAGTTAATTAAATTAGTGAATTAAATTAAAATTTATCTCAAAACCCCAATTTTCCTTTTTGTTGTTTTAAACCTAAGAAAGAACCAGTCTCTGTGGGATCGACCCTTTGCCACTATTCTGCAAAATAGTTGGTTTAGGTACTTTATTTTATTGACGTGTTCGGCGCGCGTCAATTTTTGGCGCCGTTGCCGGGGATTGGTATTTTCTTTCTTTGGTTTATTTTTTTTATTTATTTTTTTAAAAAAAAAAAAAAAAAAAAAATTCTCTATTCCCTTGCTCTAAACATGTATGCAGGCAATATGTCAAGTTCCACCGACCAGAAACTTGACCGACTAATCTCGATGATGGAACACTTCCTCTCATCTGGTGAAGTGCAAGTCAACCCCTCGATGGACACCTCCTACCTTCATAATTATGGTCGATACGAAAATTCACTTTATTATAATGTGAATGGGGTAGGTATGCCACAAAATAGATATCAAAATATTAACTTGAATTCTTTTGTGCAACAGGTCGAGGTTTGCGAAACTTGTGACGATTATTCTCATTCCGCACATAATTGCCCATATAATTCACGGTATGAGAATTATCACTATTCCAGCTATGCACCGCCACAACCTGACTTCTCTGGATTCATGTCATACACACAAGCTCCTCAACATGAAAGAAATCAACGGTGTCATCAAAGCCTCTCTTTGAACGATACAATGATGGAAGTGATGGAATGTTTGCCTGAAAGTTGGCGAACTCGCAATGAGATTCCAAATACCGATTTAAGTTTGCCAGCCTTGACGGACGTGCAAACTTCCTTCACTTTTACCCCAGAAGAGGATACGAGTGATGATAAGTTGACAAATCTTGAGGCGAAAGAGGATACGCAGATGGAAGACTATTTGATAGAAACATCTGACGAATGTGAAGTCTTTCCAATTGAACCAGAGATTGTCATTGCACTAAATGAGAGAGAAGATGAGATGAACATTAATGTCAATTCAGAAAAGTCGGAGATGCCGAAAATAGAAAGCAAGGAAGACCAACCTCTGGTGTTGGTACGACCACCCACCTTCCCAAACATATATGGTACACCTTATAAGGGGGTGGAAGTAAGGGAGCGTTTGCAGATCTTCTACACTGCCGACACCTTTGTGTTGGACGAGCCTGGTATGCTAGATTCCTTCGTGTTGGAAGTTCTGGATGAGCTCCTAATTCTGAAAGAGGGCGTGCATGTTTCATTGCCCAAACACGTAGATGCGCCATTCGTTGTCGACATCTCTAAAGGAGAGGGCATCACGTGACCAATCATGCCAAGTCTAGCCAAAGACTTAAAAGAAAAGCGTTATTGGGAGGCAGCCCAAACTTTGATAAGTATTATTTAGTTTACTTATTTTCATTTTTTTTGTATTTTACATGCCTTTGTATCATTTCCTTTGTTTTATCTCTATCATATTCTTTCACCATCTTGTTTGTTTTCTATGTGTGGACTCCTTGACTTGTTTTGAACCTTGAGGACAAGGTTCGGAATAAGTTTGGGGGTGTTTTTAGGGATTGAGGATTGTTTTGGATGAATTTTTTTCGAAAGATCGCAGGTGAGATCGTTTAATTTCTTTTATGCGATTATATGCGGATATTGGATGGTAATGGTGGTGTTTTATATCATTTCTTCCATTTCTTTCATTTCTTTTCCATTCACATTCTTTTCTCATTTCATTAGGAATTGATACACTTTCATGTATATATTTAGTATATTTTTTTTTATTTTAGAGTCACCCGAAACTTTGTTCATGCCTTTGGTTGTGGATGAGTAAATTACAGTTGCCTTTTTGACTTGAAATTTAGAGAAAATTAGGAGAAACATTTAATCAAGTTCGTAGCTCTGCATTTTTATGATTTCATGATTAGAGACTTGGATTATAGTTGGACTTAGTGCTAGATAACGAAAATGAGTAAACGGTCAAATTTATGCAAGTTGTATTGTTTTAACCCACATTGGGGAATTTGCTTGATTATAGTGAAAGTGAGAAGTACTAACATGAGTTTTCATAAAAAATTAGAGTGTCCCACAAGTTTCCATAGGAAATGGAGCGGGAAACTTGTGGTGGGAAAAAGTGAGAAAATCGGTCCATAGGAAATGGAGCGGGGACCGTATTAAAAAATTTGGAGAAATAATAAATAAAAATGAAAAATGAAAAAATGAATAATGGCGGAAGTTGTAAAACTCCTCAAATAAAAGATTTAGTTCGAGTGCTTTCACTATATTAAGTAATATTTTGAACTTGCGTGCTTGAATGTATAGACCAATAAAACTTGTGATTAGTTGATGGCCTTTGTATTAACCGATTCTATGTTTTGAAAGTGAGATCTTAATTGTGTTTGGGTTGCAAGGCTTGACATATCATAACTCTGAAATTTTTTGAGTTTCTTGTTAATTTGGTGACTATGATGTAAACCAAAGGAACTCCATGAATTTGGGTCGGGTATAGGATTAGTTAAGTCAATGCGTTATTATATTATGAGTCTAGTTTATTTGTGTTGTCATTTACACCTTTGCTCGGGACGTGCAAAGTCCTAAGTTTGGGGGTATTTGATAAGTCGGTATTTATAGGTATTTATTAGTCTATTTTAATATATTTAATTATTAAAAGTATTAAAAATAAATATTTAATAATATTTTCTGGTCATTTTTAGGTGAAACGGAGTGCGCGGTTGAATTCGTGGCGGAAAAATACTCAAAATAGAGTATTTACTTGCAGTAATCGGACACGGACGGTTTGTCTCGAAATACGCGTAGCTCGATGTGTCGAAAAGCGAGACGGGCGTTCCCCAATCGAGATGATGACACGTGGCGCATTTTCATTGGAGTAGTCCGTTCGGTCCAATCGAGAGGATGACACGTGGACGGTGACGCACACAAGTGACGCGCGCACACACGCCACATCAACGTGTGCGGTCCAATCCGAGCTTGACACGCGTCGCCACGTCATCTCACATAGCCACGTCACCCGCAAGCCGTTTCCTCTTCGCGCGACCACCGTCGATCGGCTTCGAGATGCGCGCATCAGCACCAACTCCCAGAATTTCGGTCGATAATCGAGCGACTTTCCTTCGCCACGTCATGACACGTGGCACGTTCCCATTGGTCCGGACGCGTCACCACCGCAATTCGGTCCACTCACGGCGCGACACGTGGCGCCGACTCATCACACACAAACTCACCCATACTCACGCGCGACACGTGGCGCGACGTGATTCGCCATGACACCTCACAGCAGCAAAACGGTCCAATGACAGCGTGACACGTGGCGCATGAAGGAAAAAAATGTTCTAGGAAACTCTATAAATAGGTGTGCCATGAATCAAATGAAATATCTCTCAATATCTCTCAATCTCTCATCATCTCTCAACACCTATTAATTAGGAATAATTAGTATAGTTTAGCTTAGTTTTAATAGTTATTTTTGTGCGACTATGTCCGGCTAGTCGACTTCTCGCCTAAGTCGACAGGGAAGCAAGTCAGAGTCATGGATTCAAAGCGTATTATGTGAGATCTTTTATTTTTATTATCTAATTAATTTAATTTCTCCTAATTCATTGTTGTTGATTTTAATTATTATGATTAATAATCAACTGTTATTTGGGATATTAGCATCCGTGTAATTGTGCTTTTAGACCAATACAGTAACAAACATTCACCCGGTTGCCGTAAAACCCTTCCGGTCGATGAATGTACAACAATTGAATATAAATTAAATCGGTAGCGGTTGCGACCCGGTTATTTAGGATTAGTGTTCTCATAGATCCAAATTACTGCGGTTAGTGTATTAAACCTGATTGGCGGACGTCTAGGGTTATACATTAATTAGGGAAGTAGTCAGTGGCGGACGTCCTGGCTATCGAGATTAGGGGAACTAGGAATTTCTGGCGGTTGTTGATTTTCCATAGCTAATCTAGGAGAATTAAATTAATAACTTTTTGAGACCATAATTGTTATTGAATCTTGACTCTGATTTGTGGAACTGGAGATTTAGGTGATATTTAATTATTAATTATTTATTTTTGAAATTAGTTTTGTTAAGTTATTTATTTGGTTTAATTAAATTAGTTAATTAAATTAGTGAATTAAATTAAAATTTATCTCAAAACCCCAATTTTCCTTTTTGTTGTTTTAAACCTGAGAAAGAACCAGTCTCTGTGGGATCGACCCTTTGCCACTATTCTGCAAAATAGTTGGTTTAGGTACTTTATTTTATTGACGTGTTCGGCGCGCGTCATCCACTTAGCATTTTACCATAGAAATAATTTTGTAGGTTTGGATTAAGAGAGTTATATAAAAAATATCATTTTCTAATATCTCGTTTGGTTCAGTAACATGTAAGTTTAAATTTCATGGATGAGATTTTTAATTAGTTGGGAAGATTGTGAAATCCGATAATATTCTGAAGTTAATTAGCATGCTAATTAAGTATTTTCGAATTTAATTTGGGATTTAAGTATCCGAGGTGGGACCCACATATTACGGATTGGAGATCATAAGTTTAAATATTATTTTATATGTCGTGTGACTAATTTGTGTATTATATTTGTTTGATGCGAAATAAGGTCAAATTGAATTGTATACGCAGTGTGCCTAAGTCTCAAAGCGAGTTAAGAATATTTCTTAGTTTTAACAAAATTGACATAATTTTCGGGACTCAATTTAGACTTGAAAATAAGAGATAATTATGAAATTAAATAGAATAATTAATAAATTCGTAGGCATTAATGTTTCTAGTAACTTTGCTAATTAAATATAAAGATTCAATTAATATAACTACCCATATCTACCAAAAAATTAAAAGATTACTACTACACGATTATCTCTCTTTCTCTCACTCTCTCACACACTCTCTCTTTTCACCAATATTACTTTTAAATCATCATTTTTTAGTTAAGTCGAATTTACCTAAATATCCCTACTTTTATTTTTTCAAATATTTTTTCATCTAGTCAAATGCTAACATTGATAGGTGGCTTTTTCAATAAAGCAATTTTAGCTTCAAGAAGATTCTAGGAGTAATTGCCATTATATATAAGATATATATATATATATATATATATAGTTTGTATATAAAATATAAATATATAAAAAAATCTTATAGTTTTAATTCGAGTAAAATTATACATTGGATTCACAATGAGATATGCGTGGCGTGATCATCAAGGAGGTGAATAGTGGACGATTAGTAGATGTTGAAGAGCTTATCCGTGCCTCGTGATGAATGCCATTACATCTCAAGGAAATGAAGTGGTGTATTGTTATAAAACCATTTGATCTATCTCGAGATATGCGACACGTATCTTGAGGAGATCAATATAATTGATTTCATATAAGTCGAATAAAGGTATTGACTATCATGCTAATAGCCACAAGATCAACCTCAATATACACAAGATGTATATTGTGCAAGATCAAATTATATAATGAAAACAGAACCGTTAGATTTCTCTTAAGATTTATGCGATGCGAATCTCAAGGAAGTCTTCATACAAATCTCCAAATACAAATTGAACCTCCTCAATGTTGTGTTTCGATAGAGAGGATTTGAGAGAGGTCAAGAGAGAGAGATCGAAACCGAAATGGCTAGAGGGAGCGACGATTATGGAGGAGAGCTATTGGTGTTTGTTGTCGTTATTATTCTATTGTAGCTTGTTATTGATGAAATTGTGATATTTGTTGTTGTTGTTGGTTATCGTTGTTGATATTGTTACCATTGTGGTTTTGTGGAGAGGAGTTAGGATGAGGCAATGGTAGGGGAAGGTCTCCCATACCCAAACCCAACCTAGGCCCCAACCAAATAAAAAGAAAAAAAATAAATTAACTTTGAAATAGATCGCAACTTGAGGAAGAAAATGCTAGGATTTTGAAATATTCCAAAAAATGGAAAAAATCACAAAAATTATGTTTTTCGACAAATAAATCGAAACTGTGAATTTTTGTGAAAAATGAGGATTTCAAAATATTTTCGAGGATTTATTCCAAAGTTTTCCTCGTAATACATGCAACAATACGTAAAAATATTTGAAATTTAGAAAATTATTTAAAATCTTAGTCTTGGTTAATTTTCGATTTCGAACCACAATTTGAAGTTAAAATTGGTATGCAAACATCCGAGGAGTTGAATTGATGTGATTTAAGGTTTTTAGGACTTGAAAATATCAAGATAATTCAAAAAATTGGTTGAAACCCTCAGAAATTCAAATATGGAATTTATTCAGATTTCTCAATGTTTTTAGGTAACATCAAGGATTCAAAGACTACTCAGTTCAAAGTTGTCTTAGTGGCAAGTAAACTATACATTGATCTTTATTATTGATTGAATATATTTGTATCTGTAGTTATATCATAATATTCATTTCATTTTATCATTCTTGATTGTGCATAAATAGAAAAAAATGAGGGAAATAAGCTAGTTTTAAAATCTGGTTTCCTTGAAACTAGGTTTCAATCAAACCTCTACGACGTATAGTGAGACTAGTGTAGTCTAATGCCATTGAGTTATTTATGCATTTCATGATCTCATAATACTGTCTCTGTACTACTTTTGGAAAACGACATCTGATTATAGTTGAGGGACAACAATACAGCGGGTTGCAAGTCGTGTGGGCACATATATTATATTGGTTATTTAGGAAATGCAATTACGTGTCTCCATGTATCAGACTAATAATTGTAGGAGTAAAGATCAATATAAGAATTTACTTACCTGACCACTTCGAATTATTTTTTACGATGTTCGATTTTCTATGAAGGCAAGGAAGAACATACAAGACTCGAAGATCTTTATAAATATTTTCAGTTTTGAAAGTTTAACTCTCGTTGTAATCTTGTCATATATTATTTTGTTTGTATTTGGGGTGAGCATAGGTTGTGAGATACTCTCGAATCGATCATGAGAGATTCCTCAATTAGTTTAAAGTATATTACGAGGTTTCAATTCCAATGTTGGTCTATTTGGGTTTTTAAAGTTATAATTAAGTTATCGAAGAATCTAGGTTTGTTTTTAAATTTAATTTTGATTTATATTATGAAATGTGAGGAATTGCGAGTCATTTTAGGCATCTCCCGAATTCCCCTATCTATTAGGTGAAAGATTTATGGCATACCAATTATCGAAGGAAGTGTTGCAAACTTTTTTTACAAAATACATATATGATTTCCTGATTTGCTCCAATAAAATAAGTTAAGAACCGAATTAGTTGAGGATAAAATTGCAATTTGGAGCATTATCGAGGTAATAAAATTTATTTGGATGTCAAAGTTAAGAGAACGAATTAGGCTAACTAGATTATCATAGGATTAATATAATCTAGGTCGGTCAGTTGTCTTAAAGATAAGTAGCTGACAATAAACCCTAAGAAGGTTTGCCCACTCTTTTTCCCTTATGAGGCTCATGACTTTATCTTCATATATGTTCACATTTTAGATTTGAAGTCCTCTGTCAAGTATGGTGACTCTTTTCTTATCTTGAAAATATATATTTCGCACTTTATGACTACCAAATCTAATAGAATCATATGGGATTTGTCAGTTTGGGTCTAGTTGTCAGAATCCTCATCAGAAATAGGTGGAATGAGTTTTCTCTTGGGTTTTTTCTATCATAATCCTTTTCTATTTTTCTTATACACTGCTCCTACCGCTTCCACTACCTCGTCCTATCATACTTATCTAATCATGACTATGAATCAGTAGACCGAAACCCTGTATTTGATAGAGAAACATATTTAAGGCAGGTAATTTGTTGAAAATAAATTTGCTATTAGGAAACTCAAAAAGATTATGAAAATTACGGTAGTCAAGATTATGAGAACAAATCTATTGAATAGCTTTTCAAAAACTTGCAAATGACACCTTCGATTCGTGAAAAGATTAATCTCTAATATTTTCGAATACACTTCCAAAATCTCTATATTTTTTATAATCATGGAATTTGTAAACCAACATTCACTACTATTGCAATACCCAATCTTAAATAATTCATTTGATGTATGGTAATGGAGTTTGACAAAAAAAAATGCAAAACCAATTGAAAATTTTTCACAAATCCAACAAAAATCAAAGTTTCATTAAAATAAAGGGATATGGTTGAATTGTTTAACTTATTTAGAGTGAATCTCTCAAGATATGCGCTTTTGAACTTCTTTCACACGGTATGCCAAGCCTTAAGTCCGAATTTCCCAAACCTTAGCTTAGCTCTACTCTCGCAAACTTTATATTTTTAGTATTGAATGATGCTAGATAGAGGTGGGAATCACTTAAATAAATTAAGATTAAGCTTATGAGGGTTGAATCTTGGCAATAAATTGAGATTTTTATGAAATGGTGCAACAATTTTAGGGTGTGAATAAGGTATTGTGTGTGGCGATTTTGGGGTTTTAGTTTTAGAAACCAAAAATCATGCCCAATAATCCCTATATTAGTGTAATCATCGGTAATCACTATATGAATCAGTGTGTGAGTTAGCAGTTTTACTTATTTTGTCAGCTATATGAATCAGCGATTCGCTGGACTCCATCTTTACATTGAATTTTCTTTGTTCTACCATCGATTTTTCTAATGATTCCTAATATTATTTGGAATCGCACGAAATTGCTAGGCCTCATTTATTTCATAAATAACTTATGTATATTTCCTAAAGGTGAATGTAAAGGTAAGATTGACTAAAAAATAAAAAATTTCATATATTTGATCGGGATATTTATCTAACTAATAAATTAACTAATGAAAAGATAAATAAAAAATAAACATGTTCATAATGCAAACTTGCATAAAGGCCATGAAAATAAAGAAAAAATAACTTGATCATCCCCCTTCTATTTGAAGCTACACCGGAGCGTGATGTTCGAAAGTAAATCCAATAGACAGGCAAAGGGAAAGAGAATAAAAACTATACATACTAAAGCTAGGTGTCCAACTAAAAATTGAAAAAACTTGAAGAAATAACAAATATGAGCTGCCTCTCACAGAACGCTGTGTTTATAGTCGTTTGCTCGAGTGACAGAAGAATAAATATTTGTTGAATGAGAGTGAATAAATCATTTCTTTAAGTGGTCCCTCATTGAGAATGTCTTCACTGGGGTTTGAAAAATGTTTGTTGTCAATGATCTATTCACCAACATTAAATTGCCTTTCTTTCATATCATTGCAAAGTTTTCGTCCATTTTTTAATGATCCTACTTCATCACCCATCCTTGGAGTAACTATGCACTCATTTACGTCGATGATTGCTCCAAAATTGTATTAGAACGGTCCATCCAATAATGTTTGATCATTTGGAATAGTTTTGGGCATGACCAAAAAATTTGTAATGATGGTAAGCCTACCTGCTTATACATGCACATTCTTTGATACTCCTAATGTGATAGCTCCAAATGCTGGGAAACTTTAGGACCTGTTATGTCGCATCACACGTCACTAAGGCCTGACATGTCGTGGCCCGCTTACTAATGATGCCCGACAACCTAACTAGTTGCTTACACTTTTCCAACTAACCCTAGTTTAGCTAATTAATCTCCATTTAGATATTAATGATTTAATTAGCCAGTTAATCAATTATCAAGTTATATTATAATTTTATAGCCACGTACATACTATAGTCACATACGAGCTCGTGTCACTTTCTCTGCGAAAGTCGCCCGATACCTCCTTAGCCTTACCTTACTGGTTGAAGGATCTACACTCAGTCACCCAACAAAGACAATGACTAATCCAGTAAGTAAATTTCTAAGAGAAGTCCACAAAATATTCATTAAATAAACCGATAAACTATGAGACTTGCAAATATAAAATCTGACAATAATATATCATATTCCCATGAATATAGGCAGCGTATAATAAGCAAAAAGAGCAGGGAACAAAGGTAACAACATATACCAAATAAACACACATAAAAATAAAGCATTCATTAGTAAACAACGGTATAATCATGAGAAAACCTTGACCTAAACATGCTAGTAATTGATTAAATAAGAAAATAACCACATATATACTTAAGGGGTTACGGTGAGTAAACCACAACTTTAGTTAATGGATGAACCCCTCCATACATTATTTCTAGTCAAAGGAACGACTTACATCCCTCTCGACAGTCGTAGATATTTTCTAGTACTGTCGACATGGAACTAAACACAAGTAACCCTTGCAAACAATTTAGCCACAACCAATATATACGCAAACCAAAATAGGAGTGATACCCATATGTGCCTACCAACAATCACACGTATACTCCGATATCAATAAAACAAACCATTAATTTAGTAAGGCATTCCAATGGCTTTACGCACCTCAATATGTGCTCCGACTTCCCCGAACTCTCGAAGTCGACCCAACTAGCTCCCCGATACTCATACAGTTCCCTAAGTCCCTGAAATCTGGTTTTATATATTTAGTTGTTTATAGGTGTTTGGGTATGTATTAAGTCAGAACTCCTAAAAAGAGTTCTTAAAATTAAGTTTCCATCTGTCAATAGTGCGCTAAAGGGTCTACCTAGCGCTAGGTGTGATTAGCGTGCTATAGGATTTGTCTAGCGAGCTGTTGTTCTTCGTTTTGAAAAATAGAGAACACCCAAAGTAGTTAGAGTGCTTGCCAATCTAGTTAGTGCGCTAACTGCGCTTTGTGATAGAACTCTCAATTTGAGAATACTTTCTTCAACTCTAATTGGCTAACAAAACATAGTAAACTCATGCTCCACTTAATATAAACTCCAAAATACCACTAACAACAACAAAAACAAAATCAATTAGATCAAAATTATCAAATTCACACTTTCACTAGTTTTTCCAATTTTCATCAAAACTCTAATTTCCATCAAAATTAGTTTATAAACTCCTATGAAATGGTAATTATACTCGTATTTCGTCACAAATTCATCAAAAACCAGTGACCTAATCGAACATTTCGAGTTTTCCAACTAAAGATCAAATTTTAGCTAAATTATTGTGTAGTAATATTACCTAGTTTATTTACCTCATAGCTCTACCTTTTTTCACCAACACCAGCTGGTTTTCTTCTTTTTCTTTGATGATCTCTTCCTTTCCAGCAAGTTTTCTTGGTTTATAAATTTTGGAAATGAAAATGGTTAGATTTGCATGAGTTGATAAACTCATTTTTATATCGTAAGGTGATATTGATTAATAGCCATTAATCTAAATGTGTTTACATATCACGAGACTCATCTAATCGCCTATAGCTTGACATGTATCCCACTTAATCTCTACTAAATCCCTCCTAGTGACACTAATTTGCCACTCCATTGGTTTCTAGATTTGCCAATATGTATCTCTAGATTAATCTTATGGTTTTAAATTAATTAACCAAATTATAAGCCTCATTTATTTGATTAAATTAACTTAGCATAGGCCCATTATAATTCATGTGGTTAGTATTTTTATAAACTCCTATGGACACATTAGTGGTCCTATTAATCCATTAACTACTCGGCACCTAGTTCCTCGCGCATTGACACGCGTTTTTAGGTAGCTCCTCGTCACACCAACTCGGCCATGCACACATGCGGTGCAATAGAATAATAATTATTTTAAACAACACATATTCAAAACCATCATCCATAAATAATATATTCCCTCGGTTCTCGTGTCTGAGTCAACTGAGTGTTCTACATAACACCCAAATTATGACCATCAATCCCCTAGATTAATGCAAATCCTAGTTTAATTAATTTGGGTCATTAAAATTTTCCAAACAAGGAGAAATTTCATTCTCGAAATTTAGATCTCGAACAAACATTGGTGCAACTAGCCTATCCCCGTGTGACTACGCCTCAAACCTTACTTGTGAAAGGATTTGCACTCTGTCATCACAATAAAATAGATAACAAGTCCAGTAAGTAAAATCCCAAAAACAACCTTTAAATTCAGTTTTCATAAATCATTAACACGCTAAAAGGTCTACTTAGCATGCTAGGTGTTGGGCACCCGAATGGGATAATGCACTAGTCAGTCTAGTTAGCGCGCTACCTGTGTTGGGTGACATAATTCTCAATTCGAGAATTCTTTCTCTAACATCCCAATTGGTAAACCAAACACCTAAAATCCATTCTTCACTCATTGGGGACTCCAAAACATCATTCACAACTGCAGAAACAACAATAATTTGATCAAAATCCTCAAATTGATGTTTTCACTTGTTTTTCCTATTTTCACCAAAACCAAATTTCCATCAAAATCAGTTGATAATATTCATGAAAATGTTAATTATATTTGTAATTCATCAAGAATTCATCATAAATCATTGACCTAGTCCCCAATTGTGAAACGTTCATCAAAACACCAAATTTTGCAAAGTTGCTAGCGTAGTAAAGTTATGTAGTTGATGAATCACCTAGGTTGATAAATTCCTTACCAAAATACCCATAATTTCTTCTCTCCAACATGTTTTTTTCTCTTCCAGCAACTTAGAAATGAAAATGATTTTAGTTGCATATGTTCGTCAACTCATCTTTATATATTAAGGAGAGATTTATTAATAGCCATTGATCTTACTGAATTTACATATTCCGAGACTCATCTAATGGCTTACCACTTGACATTTATCCCACTAACTCTACACTAATTTCCTCCACGTAACACAAATCTGAAACTCCATTGGTTTCTAAATGTTCCAATATGTATCTATAAGACAATCTTACGGCTCATCATTAATTTATCCAAATTATAGGTCCTAGCTCATTTGATTTAATTTAATTAATTTAGGCACATTCAATTATATGGTTAATGTTACATACTATTAATTCAACCTAAGTAGTGGTCCCACTAACCCTCCACTACCCCGGCGCAGGATGCCTACATCTATGCATGCATCTCGAGGAGTATACCCGTCCCACCAGCTTGCTCGATACCAACGTAAACACATGTGATGTTATAATAATATAATGTTTTAAGCATCACACCTAAGCAAACATAACCTACAAATAATATATTCCCTCAGTTCTAATATCCTAGTCAACCAAGTTATCAATGTAATGCTTGTTTTAAGATCATTAATCCTCGAGATAACACTAATCCTAGTTTAATTAATTTGGGTCGTATAATTATTCCCAACCAGGAGAAATTTCATCCTCTAAATTTAGATCTCGAGGAAGCTATGATAGCATCAATGGCGGCCATGCGCCTAGAGGCAAGCTTGGGACCTGCCATATCGCATCCCACGTCATCAAACCATGTCATGTCATGGACCGCTTATCATTGACGCCCTACGACCAAACTGGTTGCTTAAGATTTTTGAACTAACACCAGTTTAGCTAATTAATCTCCATTTATGTATTAATGATTCAATTAGCCAGTTAGCAAATTTATTAAGTTATATTACAATTTTAAAACAGAAGTCTTCAAGTGAATAAGTTATGTAACATTTAACAATCATAAGTAGTGGAAACCCGACAAAAACATACCATGTATATATCAAAAGTGAAATTAGTATAGTAAAAGATCTATAGAGTTGTATTCCATGTTAGATGATCCCCTAAACCCGACAAAAAGTACATACATAATGTAATCAAACACGAGAGCTGGCATAACTATCTCAGAGGTAGTTATCTAATACTTCCTTGCTCTTACCCTTGCTCGTCGGAGGAATGGCACACGGTCAACCAACAAATACAGTGACGAATTTAGTGCGTAAAACCTTGGAGAATGCTTCATAGAATCTAGTTCATTTCTCTTATGCGTTATCACAATTCAATATTGTTTTGTTCATATTGAATAATCGTGTTTTATGCGTGAATTTTGTTTTTGCTATGAAGACCGGTTGAGTTGGTTCCACAAGGTTTAATTGAGGACATAGCCAAAGCCATTGTTTCCACCATAGCTCAAACACTATAGGAGATCTATGATAGAGCACTTACTCATGTGAAACATTTAATGCAGAGGGCCGATTAGTGTTCATCTACCGAGTTAGAGAGACAGATTGGACAAAGTTCTAGGCAAAATAAATAAAGAGATCAGAATGATAGAGAGGACAAAGACACAGAGATGATGATCAGACAACAAAAGCTTATATTGTACCTACTTTACCAATGTCACCGCAGATAAAGACTCAGGCCCAGAGAGGCTGGAACTGGAGATCATAGGCCTGTGGTCAGGGAGTCAATGGGTAGGACCAGGATGAAGGATGAAATAGTAGCAACGTGGGCAGGAGGGTCATGTTTGGAGGGACTGTCCATGGATATCAGTAACTCGAGTAGTAGTGACACTGGTGCAGACTCGAGGACCGGTGCATGTGGTGATTTAGCCATGCTAGGAGACATCCCAACAGTGGGTTCAGATTACTTGATTTTAAATTTTGAATAATATTAAGTTAAAGTTTATGCATGCATGGTAAACTATGGTAGGTTGTGGTATAGCATGGGATTGTCATGGTGGGTAAATGTAGGTTATGGTATGGCATGGGTTTGTCATGGTTGGTCTAGATTTTCTCGTGGTTATACGGTAGTTTACTTATTAATTCCTTCTTTCTGAGCATGTTTATTAAGTGTTTGATGTTTATTTAACATTATTGTTTTTGGTTGTGGTATGGCGCCTACATTTATGGGAATATGATTTACTGTTGTCAAACATTATATTCGCATGTCTCATAGTTTATCAAATTTACTTCGTGAATATTGTGTAGTCTTTCCTTGGGATTTTACTCACTACACTTGTCACTGGCTGCCCCAGGGTGTTGTCATGTTATGTGCTCCTCGCTCAATGGGCCCAGCTAAACATGGCCAGCATCTACACGTCCATTTCATGTCTCGATCTTCATGTCCAGTTATGTGTTATTAGTTTAGTTAGTCATTTAGTCATATTTTTCTTAAGTTATTTGCTTAAGCATTTCAATTCATAACATTTAACAGTCTGTAACTTACTTAAGTCTTAGTTGTGCTAGTGGTTTGTATTTTTTAGAGTTCCAAGTAGACAATCCATATTTTATAGCGGAAGTCTTAAATAAATATAAAAATAGATTTTCATTAACTTTTAAGATTTATAGAGCATAAATCTTACTGTGAAAAACTCATAATAGAGTACATTGTATATAAAGCAACAAAAGTAAACAAATACAAGTACATGTGTTTCAAAAGTCTCCCATAAACCCAAAATATAGCAACATACCAAAATAAACACCTACAAGTGGTGTGCCAAATAGTAGGCGAGCTCAGACATAGTCGCTGCGAATTTCCTTACATTTACTCGTAGAAGGATCTGCACTCTGCCATCATAACAAAATAGATGGCGAGTCCAGTAATTAAAATCTCAAGGAAATTCACTGAGCATTCATATAATAAAATAAAGGAAATCCAATAAATATTGTTAAAAAAAAGATACAGAATGTAAAAGGCAATTGTAAATGGATCATCGCAGGCATAAATATAAATAAAGTGCAAAAACATGTACCCATTCTAGTCAGACTAGACCATACTTTGGATACCCATCCAGGAACCCAATAGTGGGTGCACCCGAGTAGCCCAATATCTGGTCAGCTTGGTGGCCGGCATAAACCCATGATGGACGGACATATGTACCAAAAAATTAGCTCGGGTCGTTATCCAATGAGAACTTCTGATACACATGTTATGGTCTAGCGTACCCCTAAAGAGACAATGGAATACCCTGCGAGAGTAAACTCAACCAACCATTCCAATAGTAACACAGACATACAAACTAAAGTAAATAAGGAATATAATCAAGAAATACACTGAGTAAGACAGAGTAATACAGTAAATACTCAAATGTCACTCCCGTGAGTTTTACAATCTTGAAAACGATCTCTGACTTCCCCGAACTCCTGTGGGTACAGACTCTCGTGTGGGCAAAGACTTATTATGACTACAGTTGTATTTGGAGGTATAGACATTGTTCATTATCTTCCCCTACAACCAATTATACACGAAAATGACCATAATCTAAATATCAAATATCAATCTAACTCATGAAATTCTTGCTCGCCTAGGAACAATTTGACCTAGATTTTTCCTAGTCAACCTAAGGCAATTGTAAAAACCATCTATATTGGTAAAATCAAGGTTTTTTTAAAATGCATTTTCATGATATTGGAATTGAAGAAAGACTTACAAATTAAATGTAGTAAACGTCTTTCCTAGCTTGAATCCTTAGCTTGATCAGTTCCTAACCAACACCAATTATTTCATCTCTCTATGAACTTTCTTCTTTTCCAAGATTTGTAAATGAAAATGGTATTAATTGCGTGTGTTGATCAAGTCTCTTTTATATATTAAGGTGAGATTCTTTAATAGACATTGATCTTAATATATTTACGTAGCCGATCCCAAGTCCAGATAAAGGGGGAGGACTGTAAAGGGATGCCAATGGATTGGAAAAGAAGCACGCTCGTGCTAATCTTCAAAAATAAAAGAGACATTCAAAGTTGCTCAGACGAACGGAGAATTAAAATTATGAGTCACACTTTGAAATTTTTTGAGAGGATAATTGACAATAGGCTAAGGTGAGAAATAACAATATCAGAGAACTAATTTGGCTTCATGCTCGGGAGGTCAACTATAGAGGCGATTTTGCTTTTAAGATAATTGTTAGAAAAATATAAAGAAAAGAAAAAAGATCTTCATATGGTATTCATAGATTGAGAAAAAGCATATGATATGGTTTCAAGAGATGTTCTTTCGTGGGTTCTTTAAAGAAAATTAATGCATGTTAGATAGATATACATCAAGGATCTTCTTTAAGCCCATATCCATTTACTTTGGTTATGGATGAACTAACTAGGCATATTCAAGAGGATATAACACGATGTATGCTATTTGTACATGATATTGTCGTAGTGGATAAAAGAAAAGATGGAGTGAATAGGAAAATAAAACTCTAGAGGAATACATTAGAATCTAAAGGCTTTATGTTGAGTAGGATGACGACCAAATACATGCTATGTAAGTTTAGAAACACTAGACATCTAGATGATGGAGTAGTAAAATTAGAGGAAGTAGAAGTTACGAAGTTGAGTCACTTTAGATACTTAGGAGCAGTCATACAATATGATGGTAATATTCGGAATGATATCAAACGTAGAATTCAAGCTGGATGGAATAAGTATAGGAGTGCTACAGGAATGACTTGCGATCGAAATATTCTTGCTAAGTTAAAATGAAAATTTTACTGGACCGCAATTAGGCCAACTATGCTCTATGGAAGTGAATGTTAGGCGGCAAAGCAACAACAATTACATAAAACGAATGTAGAAGAAATGAGGATGCTTAGGCGGAAGTGTGGTAAAACTCGCAAAGATAAAATAAAAAATATAAAAATTCAAATACAAGTAGGAGTAGCACTAATTGATACAAAGAAAGGCGGCTGTGGTGCTTTGGTAACCTACAAAGATGACCTATAAATGCCCTTTCTAGAAAATTTGACCCGATAGAAGCTCTAAAAATTCGAAGAGGTAGGGTTGACCAAAATTAACATGGGATGCATTAATTAGGATGGATTTGAATAGTTTGGCGAGCTCACCATCAATTGTACTTCATCAAGTTTAATGGAAAAGTTTGATCTACTTAGTCGACGCCAATTAAGTTTGGACTTGGGCTATGTCGTCGTCGTCGTTGTTGTTGTTGTTGTTGTTGTTGTTGTTGTTGTTGTTGTTGTTGTTGTTGATCTTAATTTATTTACGTATGGCCGATACTCATCTCGTAGCCTACAATTTGAAACATTTCCAACTTACTTTGTCCAAATGTGACCAAGTTGCCACTCGCTTGGTTTCTAGATGTGCCAATACGTATCTCTAGAAAATCTTATGGTTTCAGATTTATTTAACTACTATAGGCCTTTATTTATTTGATCTAACTACATTAGCTTAGGAGCATTATAATGCATATGGCTAGTGTTTTTATTCACCCAAATCGACAAATTTGTGATCTTATTAACCCTCGACTACCCGACACTCGATGTCCAGTATCTCGGTACGCATTTAGAGGTATGAAATAGCCTATTGTTTGAATTTAACCAACTTAGCCTATGGTTACATTACCAAATTTAATTTTATCAATTAGTCATCTTAGCATGAATTAGTCGAGTTTTCTAATATACCTATAGTTCGCCTACGCGATACCTGCACTAACACGTATTACGAAGTGAATACCCATCACACCAACTCGTTTGATAGCAATGTACACATATGCAATGTTATGATAATATAATATTTTAAACATTACACCTAAGCAACCATCATCAACAAATAAGATATTATCTCGTTTCTCATGTCCGAGTTAAATGAGTTGTCCACATAATGCTCGAATTATGACTGTTAATCCCTGACATTAAAGTTAATCCTAATTTAATTAATTTAGGTCGTTACAATTATTCCTAACTAAGAGAAATTTAGATCTCAAAGAATTTCTAGTTCACCTCTACACAGACTCAAGCAGACTAGAGTGGATAACGAGCTGACTATTATCGAATTCAAACCCCCATCTTTGGTCTGGTTGCTCGACTGACCAACACCTATCATAGGTGGAATTGTCTCACCATCAAATGCGATCTACATGGCAAAGCATGCACTAAATTACCTTCCATATTATGTGTATAATATATATACAATCCAAAACATAACACGTATATAAACCCTATCACTACCTGTCTCAAGTTTGCTTCCTTACGAAGGTTCTAAGTTAGGTTGTTCGGGTTTCCCTATCTAAGGTTTATGTATTAAGTTTTATTCTCTTTTCTTTAAATTATTCCTGAGACTCTTCTCATGGCCTACAACTTCACACTTATCCTACTAATTCTCCACTAACTTACTCCAATTGACACCAATTTGCAACTCACTTCATTCCTAGATGTGTCAATACGTATCTCTAGAAAAAATTTATGGTTCGAAATAAATTTAACAAAATTATAGGCCTTATTTGATCTAATTAAATTAGCTTATGCCCATTATAATACATGTGATTATTATTTTTAGAAATCTTATTGACACATTAGTAGTTCCATTAATCCCTCGACTACCCAACACCCGGTGCCCCACGCCTTGACATTCATTTTGAGGTAACTGCTTGTCACACAAACTCACCCCATAACAAAATACACACATGCACTGTTGTCCAATAATAGTGACTTTAAACTCCACATATAAATAACCATCATTTAAATAATAGCATGTTCATTCGTTTCTTGTGTCCTAGTCGATCGAGTTATCTACGTCATGCCCAAATTACGACTGTTAATCGCCAAAATTAATCCAAATCCAAGCTAAATTAATTTCAGCCATTACACTTCTTCCCAACTTGGAGAATTTCATCCTCGAAACTTAGATCTCTAGGAAACTATAAAGCATCTGACCTATCCCGGTGTGACTACGCCTCACACCTTGCTAGTACCATTCTACGGTCCCTTGAACACCTCACTACTCTCGTGCCCATCACAGGGGACGTAGTGTTGCACTAAGACATATGCATGTGCCGCCGACGTGGTTATGATCAGTCATGCTCTCCAAAACCTGCGCAACGTACTCTCAGCTCGATTCTATGCCCAAGTTTCCCTAACCCAGTAACGTAACACCAAGGAACTGCAAAACTCTCCTATCATGTATCACAACATAAGAGTCCTAACCAACCGTGAGATACCAAGACAATCAAATGCAATACCATAACCTACCTTTACCCATCATGGCCTACTATAGTCCACTATGCATGCATGAACCTTAATTGAGATTATTCAAAATATTAAATCACATATCGTAAACCCACTGCTAGGAGCTTTCCAGGCCTTGCTCAGTCACCAAATGTATTTGCTTTCAAGTCTATACCAATGTCACCTCCACTAGAGTCGCCAATTTTTGTGAACGGTCCCTCTTAACATGAACTTCTGGCCCATATCGCCAACATGTGATCCTCTATCCTAGTTATGCCACTGACTCCCTCGCCCTTAGCCTTGACTGTCGACTACCTAATTAAAGCATCTGACCATTCTCGATTAGCTTAACATATTGACTATCTAGCAGCCTTCTCCTCTTTATCAATAAAAAAATAAAGAATAAAATCTTGTAATCTTCAATTATAAAATTTTATTAACTAGAAAAGATTTTAAACTATATGTTAAACCTTAAAGTTCCATAAAAATTAATTATATAGTCCTGAGAATTTCATAAAATTTCATAAAAAAATTTTGACAGCATCTCCTCTATTTTCAAGCCATCACCGAAAATCCTGATTTTCAAAAAATCTTCACTAATACCTGCTCAGCTTTGTGGGAATACTGAAGGACTCACAATAGACCCATAATAATATATTACTTCAACTAAATTATTTATTCATTCTAACCTATCTTAGATTTTCAAAATCCTTAAACTATCATTACCTCGATTCAAAAGTTATCTCAATTCGTCCAAAAATCATTCCAACCATTCCATAGGAGATTCTAATCACACTCAAGCCCATAAACCCATTTAAACAATATAATATGTATTCAAAAACTAACAAAGATATAGAGAGAGAAAAGAACTGAGTACTTTACACACAGTTGGAAAGCTTTATCTTTCCCTTGTCAGAGCTAGAACCTGTCATTTACAATTATAAAAATTCGATAATGTCAAATAAGTTAATCCCACACTATACAGTGAATTTAAATATAACCGTGAATCAATTACAAAAGTGTTGCAAAGTATTAGTGACTCAAGCCCATCAAGCATAATATAGTGTTCTATAACCATGGTATACTCTACATTATAAGGAGACTTGTAACGCCTCATCATCCCAAATCACATATGCATGTACAAAAAACGCAATTTCGAAGGTCAATGCTATTTATACGAAATTATAATTATACAATGTAAATGTTACTATGCGATTTACTTAATCTTACAAATGCGACATCGCAACTCCCTTGCGCTCTGAGTCACTAAACTAGTCCAAACTGGGTCAAATCACGGTCCTATTATTTGTTAATACGTCCTATAAGCCTCCTCAACAATTTCACTATTGTTTTCCAATTATTATCAATTTAATTGACCCAGTCATATCTTAAAACCCTTAAAATCTTTCCAAAATAAATTCTCCAATGCTCGGACTTCATTTTTTATTCGAAATTATAGTTCAACATCGAAAAATTACGTTGTCTAGGAATAAATCTAATTTTTTTCAATTTTCTTATATTTTATTGGTCTTCTAACAACTTGAAAACCCTGAAGTCCCTCCAAATCAATCCCTCGGATGTCTGAGTCCTTATTTGACTTTAAATTGTGATTCAAAATCGAGAATTACCCTTGACTAGGCTTTCAAACAATTTTTTAAATTTCGAACATTTTCGAGTATTGTAGCAAGCTTTACGAGGAAACCCCCCAGTATAAATCTGTAAGAAAATCCCAAATCCTCTTTTCATGAAAACCTCCAATTTCCATTAATTTATCCAAAACCCTCATTTTCCAAAATTTCCTTAATTTCTAGGGATTTTATTTAATATTTTCCTATTTTTAAAATTATATATTTTATTAGATATATATTAAAATAAGGGGAAGGGGTCGTCCATTTCCTCCATCACAATTCTTTGTTTAAACAAATAAGAAATGTTTTTTTCTCCATTTTCATCGTTGATCACTAGGGTCGGAACCCTAAGGCTTTCTTGGTAGGAGAGATGGCACCCCTACCATATCCACCCTCAAACGAACGGTGTAGCAGTTCGTGCGAGCTTCTGGTCTCCGCATCAACGCATAAGAACAACAACCTCAACCAACGACAATGATCAACAATAACACAATAACCCACAAACTAACCTCGGGTCTCAATTTCTCCTTCCATAGATCAAATTTTGGTGTCACATAATCTCTCTCTTAATTTCAAATATTTTCTTCTCTTCACTGTTTCGAATGAAAAATGGGGTAGAAGCTATTGTTGTTTGCAAAGCATATATATTACATTTCCTCGAGATTTGCAATGCGAAAATCGATGCAAATCTAATGATTTCCATTCATAATATAAATTTGACTTTCCTTGAGATACATATAGTGTATCTCAACGTCAATCTTTACCTGAAAACAAAACTGATAAGGCAGTTGCGATTTGAGGATATATATATATTAGGATTTCCTCGAGATTTCCATCGCACGAATCTCTAGGTAAATTTAATAATTCATTTATTTTAATTGTTTTCTTCATTGAGATTTGATAGTGCGCATCTCAAGGCATGTAACACCTGACCAAAAACAATTGAGTCATCCAAGCATTTCAACTCCTCCACATTCATGTACACGTATCTAGAGGTATATTCAATGTGTTTTTAATATAATTCAAACTATAAGATTTATTTATATACTTACATATAAACTATATTATACATATAAATATAAATATACACGTATATATTCATGACTATAAATTCCCCACGTGCGCCAATGACGAACCTCATGCATGCACACTATTGTATATCCCACGCTAGTCACCCTCGACCCTGCGTGTCACTAGATGCTCACCCATTTTTTCATGATTTTATTTAAATTCATCATTATCTTTATAATTTACATCTAAATAAATCTCTGAAAAATACCCCTATTTCACCAAAAGTTGTGGAATTTACCAAATCGCTCCAAAACTTCCAAACAAATAATCTCGCACGTAAATCAAGGTATGGGGCCCATGTTGGCTTGTTCTGTCTATTTAAAGTTCAAATTCTGAATTTTCAAACTTACTCGTAAGTATTTCAAAACTCGAAATAGTTTCCTGGGTCGACATTTAAACTTCTACTGAATTCGTGTCGACACGTATGTTGAGACAATACTTCTAAATTACCAAAATTGGAGAAATTCTCCAACGTGCTCCATAACTCACGAACTCCGCCTATACACTCCACTTAACCCGATTTCATGTCGAAATAATGTATAATACATCAAATAAGCACACGACACAAAAAAATAATATTAAATTTTACGATCTTCTATTTGTTACACATGGGTCCCACCTCAGATACCTAAATCTCAAATTAAATTTGCAAATACTTAATTAGTCGCATAATCAAGTTTATAAAATTTTCGGATGTCACAATCTTCCTAACTAATAAAAAACTTCGCCCTCGAAATTTAAACTTACAGGTTATTGAAGGAAAAAGGGAGTTGAAAAAATAATTTTTCATAAAGAACTCTTTTAATCTAAACTAGTAAAACCTTTTCCAAGGTAAATCGTTAAGTGCACCCAATCACTTTCATTGTATTCAACAACTCGATGGTAGAGATCATAACCATTTCAACTTTTAATTTTCCATCATTTTGGTTTTATGAAAATTCATCTCCATTACTATTCCAATACTGGCAATTTGTGAATTTTCGACGATTTAAACTATCACATTTTGGGGAATATCCGATAACCTTACTTCATTTCTCATCTCATACATTGAATCCCATTCAAGTATAAATACATAGTAAAACTTAGCATATAATGCCCCTAATTTTCCAAATCTATAATATAGTTCCAACATAAAAATAAATTAATATATATGCATAGTATTTATGTATTGGTGTGACTAATCCGTGTATTATATGATACCTACTAACTTGGAGGTGCAATTAGCCTAAGTGAAAGAAAAAAGGAATTAATAAATGATGTAAATAAAGAATAATGGCAAAGATTGTAAATATATATGAGGGCATATATGGAAAAGGCACAAAAATATGGACTTAATGTGAGCTCTAGGATCATCCTAGCGTTTAAGCTCATATTGATGAGATGAAGGGTCGGACTTAGTCCACCAAAACCTAGCTTCTACAACAAGCAATATAAACCACTTTTAGGGCTTCGATCAACTTTTACTTGAATAAGCTATGTGAGAATTTGAGAATAGAGCCCTAGGAAGCTTTGTTAGTAGATTTGGTGGTGGAGAGGTAACACACATAAAGTGCACACAAAGCTAGGTAAATCAATCATATTCCTTCCTTTATCTTATACTCTTTTATTTTTTTATAAGTTTAAAGGTAGGAGATGAATCATGATATTTGGGTTTTGAGTATGTATTCTCGAATTTGTGTTCTATCCTAAATTTTCAAGTGGATTTACAATGGTTTTAATGTTCAAATGTTGTTCTTCAAGTTCCTAATGGTTGTATATGTGGATTGGGAGCCTTCCTTGATGAATTGATGCAAATATGTGATGAACATATGGGTTTTCATGATGGGTGTATGATGAATCCGAGATTGGTGGTGATTACGCTATGGTTTTTATTGTGGAGTACTTTGATTTCCTTATTTAATGAATCCTTGATAGTTTGGCAAAGGTTTTTTTCAAGTTTTCAATAAGATTAATTGATGCATTTGAGCCTTGATGTTTTGATATCAAATTGATGGTTTCGTTGTTAGAAATGTTTTTTTACTAAATTTTGAGCCAAGGGAACATCGAGGAAGGTCCAGGGGAGTTTCGAGGGTCGTCGGGACTCAATTGGAGAGTCGGAGAGCAAACAACTTGCACAGCAACGCAGCTGCAGTCCATGCAAAATTTCAATTTTTAATTCGACTTTAAACAACCATAACTTCTTCATTTTAACTTCGATTATCACGTTTCGAAAATTGTTGGAAAGCTTATGGAAATTTTAATGACATGAGATTGATAAACGACTCGAAATTATTTTTTAACTATTTCGAAATGTGTTGGATGTTAAGAGCATAATTAAGGTCTTAAATGCGATTACAAACTCTGAGGACGGGCCTACCCATAGTCCAAGATTCTTGATAAACTTATCCATGAGTGTTGTGAACCTAGTAAAGTGTGTATAAAATGTACATACTTAAAGAGCACTATCGGAACTCATAGAGGTTCAAAATTAAGATTTAGCAGCGCTTGAGGTAGGTAGTGTTTGCTCTATTATCAATCATGCCACACTAGTAGATATGCTAGGATTTTATTTTAGCAATTGGTCTATGAATTACTTGGAATCTACTTGATATATTTCATTGATATGTTGCTTATCATGTGTCTTTTTATTACTTTATCTTTTGGATGCCTATCGAACTGATATACGTTGAATGAATATGCTTGGTACCGCTGTTGGAGGGTAGGAGGCATCTGGTCCCTCCTCCGATGTCACTCTACAGAGTTTTGCTAGATTTCTGAACCCCAGGCTGTCTGATCAACAATGTTGGGGGAAGGATAAGCTATATAAGGTTAATAGGTTTTTAGACTTGTGAACCTCGTGTTGTCAAAATCACACCAGTGGGGGAAAGATACGCTAAGACCTACTATATGATAGGACTATTGGCATTTAGACTTGTGAACCTCTTGTCGCCTAATCAACAACATTAGGGGAAGGATAAGTAATTGCCCATTTCTAGTTGGATATATCAGTTTCCACTTATTCTAACTCTAAAGGCATTTGGCATCATTGTTATCCTTATTGAAGTATCGGTTGGGCATTGTTTTTTTTTGGCTTTATTATTATGATTGATTATGTATAATTTAAAGCCCGAAAAATGATAAGGGATCTTATGATGTGAACCGTTGGAACCCTGTTTGATTATATTTTTAGGTAATAATTGGATGATTGATGGTAGAGCGTGCTTTTCCATTAGTGAGCCCGTTGATATATCTTGCTCACCTTACTACTTTCCTCCCTCTCCCCTAAGTACCTTAGCTGCTCCTCAGGACAAAAAAAGGGCAAAACCTTAGCGTATAAGTTTTTTTCTTGTTTGAAAGGTTGAATAATAATTATCTTTTTGCTTTTAGACTTTATGTAATCAACATGGGATTTATTTGAGGAGTTGTTTCAACCAATAGTACCTGATTCAGTTTATGTTTAATTTGGTATGCAAGATTTCAACATTTAGTTATGCATTTTATTAAACAATAAATGCTTTATTATATTCGGCACCTATTAACGTGGTTTATTCAATTTTGTAAAATGTCATGGTTCATTTATGCAGGTTGAGGCTGATTAGATCATCGCCCGACATCACTGGGTTATCTCGAGGGGTTTGGTGATGGTTTAGGCCAGGTAGTCTAGGCCCATTGGGGTTTAGGTCGCTTTATAGCCTGTCTTGCATTTCATAACATAATTTTCATTCTAATCTGAGTACTATTCCACAAACCAAAGGTAATTCTTTCCATATCCAATTCAACCTTGATACACATCCCAGTTTACTTTCTTATCACTAACCATCCTTTTTTATTTGAATTATTAGTTGATTAATTCTTAGATTATCATCAGTTTAAAATCACATTATGATGCATATAATAATTGAGCACAACATTGGATACTAAGTAGAGTCGAGTTTTCTAATATACATATAGTTCGCCTACGTGATACCTGCACTAACACATATTACGAAGTGAATACCCGTCACACCAACACTTCTGATAGCAACGTACACATATGCAATGTTATGATAATATAATGTTTTTAACATCACACATAAGCAACCATCATCCACAAATAAGATATTATCTCATTTCTTGTGTCTGAGTTAAATGAGTTGTCCTTATAATGTTTGAATTATGACTGTTAATCCTTGACATTAACGTTAATCCTAATTTAATTAATCTAGGTCGTTACAATTCTTCCTAACTAACAGAAATTTAGATCTCAAAGAATTTCTAGTTCACCTCTGCACAGACTCAAGAGGACCAGAGTGGATAACGAGCTAACTATTATCGAATTCAAACCCCCATCTTTAGTCTGGTTGCTTGACTAACCAACATCTATAATAGATGGAATTGGCTCTCCATCAAATGCGATCTACATCGCAAAGCGTGCACTAAATTACCTTCCATATTATGTGTATAATATATATACAATCCAAAACATAACACGTACATAAACGCTATCACTACCCGTCTCAAGTTTGCTTCCTTACGACGGTTCTAAGTTAGGTTGTTCGGGTTTCCCTATCTAAGGTTTATGTATTACGTTTTATTCTCTTTTCTTTAAACTATTCCCCAGACTCTTCTCATGGCCTACAACTTCACACTTATCCCACTAATTCTCCACTAACTTACTCCAAATGACACCAATTTGCAACTTACTTGGTTCCTAGATGTGTCAATACGTATCTCTAGAAAACATTTATGGTTCCAAATAAATTTAACAAAATTATGGGCCTTATTTATTTGATCTAATTAAGTTAGCTTACGCCCATTATAATACATGTGATTATTGTTCTTATAAATCTTATGGACACATTAGTAGTTCCACTAATCCCTCGACTACCCAGCACCCGGTGCCCCACGCCTCGACATTCATTTCGAGGTAACTCCTTGTCACATCAACTCACCCCATAACAAAATACACACATGCAATGCAGTCCAATAATAGTGACCTTAAACCCCATATATAAATAACCATCATCTAAATAATAAAATATTCTCTCATTTCTTGTGTCCTAGTCAATCGAGTTATCTACGTCATACCCAAATTACAACTGTGAATCCCCAAAATTAATCAAAATCCTAGTTAAACTAATTTTGTGAAGATATATATTAAGTTCAATAGAACTTCAAGTTTGATATTCTAATTTGTTCGGTACTCGTTAACCTGAAATTGTATTTTCATACTAACGTGAGATTATATTGACCATTTAGTTACCTATACTTCAGCCTCCAATTGACTCCGATGAAACTTGATAGACTATTTTATTTCGTTTGTGACGAATTCATTCGATTATTTGAAGATGGGTGGACACGTCACACCAATTTCCTATGTTGTGAATGAATCATGATTATAAAAGGAAGTTACTTAAGCTTTTGGTCAATCACAACTACTTCAGTGCCTTACGTCTACTAAAGGATTCCGTCTGTGTAACTTTTAGCAGCCATAAGTCATCTCCACATCTCATTTTATTTTTTACATTGAGTCTATTATGTTCAGGTTTTGTCAATCTTAGCTATTCTCAAATTGATATTGTTCTTAGACCCATTAAGACCTTACTACAAATTTTGCTCAACAACTATGCCACTTACAGCTCCTTAATCTTAACTTAGAAAGACAATTCATATATCTTCTCTTTTCAAAAATATAGCTAAGGACATTGCAACTTCTTATTATTATTTAATGAATCAAAGTCTTCCTTAGCTAAGCTTATTTTGAAATAGAGAAACTTGACGACTCAAACATTTAAACTATTTGTTATTGCCTCACGTTATTTCTATTAATCTCGAATATCCCAATTTTTCTTTTTTCTCAAAAAGAAATTCGGTGCTTTTCAAGAAATTGTGCAAGATAGCATTGTATTTTATTATTCATAAAATTACCTCTAAGGAAAAAGGAGACTTAAATTGTGCAAGAAATTGTGCAAGATAGCATTGTGCAAGAAAAACATTAAAATAGACTTAAATTGTGCTTTTCTATTTATCAAATCAAACCAATATTTTATAGAATTGGTCTTCCCGAGTTAAGCGTGCAACCGATACTAACCTTATTCTAAACTTCAAAATATCTGTATCTTGTGCTTCCCGAGAGTTTGATTTCATATTACATTTTCCAAACGATTCTCAATCACTTGAGACTTAATTTAAGTCTATTTTAATGTTTTTCTGAGGCTTTAGAAATTGTAATAATTCGATACTTTCAATTTCTAAGAAATTCATGTTCAGTACTTACGTACATGAGTCGTTTGGACTCCCCTTCCAACCAATTTTCTATTGCTTTCATAACTGATACTTTCATTAATTATGTTAGTACCAAACTATTTATAACACATTTATAAATTTAGACTTCACAAGTATATTTTACATCCAAACACGGTTAGTTTCATTTCATAAGTTTATTCTCACATACAATTATATGTTTTTATACTTACTCATCATATTTTATGAGTTAAGTATCGAATGGACAAGAAGTATATACTTCTAATAGCATATCTAGCGATAATACATACATACAACACAAATATAACACCACAATACAGTTTTTTAACTTTTTAACCCATTTCCATTGCGTTACTTCCTAACTAATCGCACTCGATCACCCTTGCTTCTCAACCAAAGTTTTATCCTTAATTAGGACAAACCTAGGCTCTGATACCAATGTTGTCGGACCCCACTAAATTAGGGTTTCTGATCAGCTTAGATTACCTTAACCCCTTGATAATCTAGTAGCATTCTCCTCTCTATCTAAAAATAATTAAGAATAAAATCTTGTAATCTTCAATTGTAAAACTTTATTAACTACTAGGGATTTTAAAATGTACCTTAAACATTAAAGCTTTATAAAATTAATTAAATAGTCCTTAAAATTTCATAAAAAAATTTCGATAACATGTCATTTATTTTTAAGGCTAGGCAAAAATTTTCGGCATTCAAAAAATCTTCAATAAAACTTGCTCTACTTTGGCGGAATTGTCGAAGGACTCACAATCCACCCATAATAATATATATTGCATCAACTAAATTATTTATTCATTTTAACCTATCTCATTTTTTCAAAATCCTTAAACTATCATTACCCCAATTTGAAAGTTACCTCAGTTCTTCAAAAAACCATTCATGCCAATCCAAAGTGTAACAGACCATTTTATTATTTCCATTAATTATCTCGTAATTGCAGACATGGACGCCAGCTCAGATGCACGTGGACACTGCGGGTAGGCTAAGACTCACGTCGACCTAGGTATACTGGTTAAATTGTGTGTTAGATGGCTTAATTGCGATGCAATTTATTGAATTATTTTTTAAATACATTGCATGTGTGTATGTTGAATAATGAGAACGTGCGAGGTAGTAAGACAGGTAACTTCCTCGAAGTGCATGCTAACACGAGCATCGAGGGGCGAGATACGGGTACACTAAAGAAAACTCAATAAACTTACATAAAGATGTCTAGGTTATCAAATTGACAAAAATGTGATCATAGGTTATCAAATTGACATAATTATTGTAACCATATGCTAATTAAATAAACTTAAAGAATAGGCTATGGCGCACCTCAAAATGCATGTCGAGATGCGGGGCACCGAGTACGAATAGTCTAGGGTTAGTGTGACCATGAGCTAGTTTAATATGATAAATAAAACACTAGCCATATGGTTGGATACGGCTTAATGTAATGTGACATTAATAGAATAAGTGAAAGCCTATAGTTTACATTAAATAAAAGGGGCCATGAGATGGAGGTACTAGATGACGAGTGTACTTTGGAGTCACAAGGAGGTATGGGACAACATGCTTGTGAACCACAAGATATGCATCGGGATATGTACGCACAATTGATTCCATAAAACATATATATGAGAGTTAGTGGAGTGTTTGATCACAACACTTACCAATTTCATGCAAAACAAGAAAATTTAGAGGAATAAGAAGGACTTCCAACTGGGAATTCAACAACATGGGCATCAAACCAAGTGATCTAACCTAGGTAATCATCTTCTCCACCTTCTAAGCTTGCAAATGAACCCATTTTTGGGTATGTTTAGTGAAATTCAATTATGATGATTAAATCTCTTGTTTGTTGTGTAAATATGATGCATTTCATGTTATTAGATCGTATATAGGGAAAATTTGTCATTCGTTTAGTTAGATTTGATGAAATTGGTTGTTAATGGAGATGCTAGTAAATGCATGATTGTGGAAATGGACGTAATTTGAGGTTTCTGGTGTGTTATAATTTATGTATTGAAGTTATTTTGATGAGGAGAGGGTGTAAAATCAATTGGAGATAATAATTGAGATGGTAAGGACATAATTCTCGAATTGAGAATTTGTCCCAGAAAGCAATTAGCGCGCCAATTGGTACTATTGGCGCGCTAAGCATCATGAGTGTGGCACTATTCATTGAAACGAAAAATAGTAGTGCTCTAGTTAAAATTCCTAGCGTGCTAGGTACACCCCCTTAATGTGCGAACTCAAAACTATGGTGTTAGGTAGACCGATTTATCCTGCCAATGCATATGAACTATGAAGTTAAGGGTTGTTTTGGTTATTTTCAACTTAATTCATGTCTAAACACTTATAAATAAACTAAAATTATGAAAATTGGACCTTAGGGACTTAGTGGACTGTAGCTTGGTGTTAGGGAGCTTGTCGGGTCGGATCCTAAATTCCAGGGAGGTCGGAGAGTGGTGTGAGGTTTTTAAAACCTAACTGAAATATTCTGAGTATTTATTATGCTTACATGTTGTTTCTATCATTCATTTTTGTTCATTATTCTATTCGGTTACTTGGACGTGGGTTGAGTTTACTCCCACGGATTTCTCGTTGTTTGTTCATGATGCATTGGATTATAGCACGTGTGAGTGAATGGCGACCTGGGCTTGCCTTGGTGCACTTGTAGCTGACTCAATGGATTTGGCCAGCACCACGAGGGACCAAGTGTTGGGCTAGTTCGACGCGGCCACTAGTGGGAACTTGGTGACCCGAAGTACAGTCTAGTCCATCAAGAGTGAGTACAAACATTTGTTAGCTTGTCTGTTGCTTATTCATGCAATGAGCCATTTAAAGTTGTATGTTTTATATTCCGCATGTTTACTTGACAACATTCCTTGTATTTCCTTTACTTTATTATATGAATGCTCAGAGGAGTTCCTAGGGATTTAACTTACTGTACCCGTCATCTATGTTTTTATGATGATTGAGTGCAGACCCTTGTACCAGTAGGGGTAAGGGTATCCTAGGCGACTACATCGGATTGCCCATTTTTGAGGACCTACTTATACGTGTTCGTTTTTGATATTTTGTATGTTTTGGGTATTGCGAAACTCAAATAACACCGTACATGTATATATTTCGTAGTAGGTTTTACCTTTGAACAATGTTTATCATGCCAAATTACCTTGTTTAAGTGGTATTAAGATAGACTTCCACTGAATGTGTTAACCTTTAACTTAGTATAGTTAGGATCTCAATAAATTGCCAACTAGGTAACAGTTGAATTTATCTGATAATACACTTGTTGACACAATTTATGAGACATAAAGAGGATGGGCTGGTGCCGGCCATGTATAGTCGGGCCAACCGGTAAGGTGTACATGGAAATACATCACCCCGCGGCGGCAGGGGATGCCACACAAAGGAGAGCCTAATCACACTCGGACCCATAAACCCATTTATACAATATAATATATATTCAAAAACCAATACATACATAGAGAAAATAACTAAGTAACTTCCATATAGTCGGAAAGCTTTCCCTTTCCCTTGTCGTTGCTAGAACCTGTCATTATCCAATTAAAAAAATATGATAATGTTAGATAAGTAAATCCCACACTATCTAATACACCTATAATAATTAAATGCATAATAATCCAAGAGATTAAAAAAATAATATAATCCAAAAAATTTAAATACAACTGTGAATCTCTCATGTTTTTATTATCCAACCACAATCAAATAACGTTCTCCAAAAGTGGTAAATAAAGAATGATAAAAACTCATGCATGGAGAGAATAACCAAACGAGTCGTGTTCTTCTAAACTTTAGGAGTATGATCTGGTTTAACATGATCGCATGATAATCACGTGATACAAAGTATCAGTGATTCCAACCCCTCCAGCATAATATAGTGTTCTATAACCATGGTATAATCAACATTATAAGGAGACTAGTAACGTGTTATCCTTCCAAACTATGTATGAATGTATAAAAAATGCAAATTCAAGGGTCAATGCAATTTTTATGAAATTATAATCGTACAATGTAAAGGTTACTATAGGATTTATTTAACCTTACAAACGCGACATTGCAACTCCCTTGTGCTTCAAGTCAGTAAACTAGTACAAACTAGGCTCCAAGTCAGTTAATTGGAAATAATTGGGAAAAAATGTAAACTAGACATGGTTGGGTTAGTAAGTACGTCTTTTGAGCCTTCCTAATAATTTCACCATTTTTTTCCAATTATTTCCAATTTAACTGACCCAACCATGTCCCGAAACCCCTTAAGTCCTTCCAAAATAAATTTTCCGATGCCCCAACATCATTTTTCACTCGAAATTATAGTTCAACAATGAAAATTACATTATTTAGGCTTAAATTTATTTTTTTCAATTTTCCTATATTTTATTTGTCTTTTGACAACTTGAAAACCTCGAAATCCCTCCAAATCAACTCATTAGATGTCGGGATCCCAATTTTGACTTCGAATTGTGATTTGAAATTGGAAATTACTTTTGACTTGGCTTTAAAACGATTTTCCACATATTGGTCATTTTTGGATATTACAGCACGCTTTACAAGGAAATTTTGGTATAAATCCTTAAGAAAATCCCAAATACTGTTTTCCATGAATACCTCTAATTAACATTAATTTATCCAAAAAATCCAATTTTCAGTAATTTGCTGAATTTTCATAGATTTTATTTAATTGTTTACTTATTTTTAAAATCATATATATATTAGTACTATATATTTTTTAAAATAAGGGGAAGAGGTCGTCCCCTTCCTCCCTCACAATCCTATGTTTCAATAGTAAAGAAATATATAATTTTTCCATTTTCGTTATTTATCACTATGGGTTTGGCCCCAACCGTAGGGCTCTATGGGCAAGGAAGATGGCAAGGTGCCATCTCTAACCTAGGACGAACTGCTATACATTTCATCCGAGTCTCCCTTCCTCACATCAACATATAACAACAACGCCAACAAAAATGATCAACAACAACAAAATAACCCACAAACTTAACTCCAGTTTCAATTTCTCTTACGTATAACCAAATTTTGGTGTCACACAATCTCTTTCTTAGATTCAAATTCTTCTTCTCTTCTTTTCGAATGAACCATTGTTGTTCGTAAAGCATATATAGTAGATTTCCTCGAGATTTGGAACACGAATCTCGAGACAAATGTAATGATTTCTATCCATAATATAAATTTGGCTTTCGTTGAGATACGTATCACGATATCAATATTTGGCTTAAAACAAAACTGATGAGTCAGTGGTGGTTTGAGGATATATATTAAGATTTTCTCGAGATTTGCATCGCGTATCTTGAGGCAAATCTAATAATTCATTTATTTATGTATTTTCTTCCTCGAGATTGGACGGTGCATATCTCGAGGCATGTAACACCTCACCAACAACAACCAAGTCATCCAACCATTTCAACTCCTCCATACTCATGCTAAACGTTTCTTAAGGCGCATCTAATGTATCATTTTTTTTAATTCAAACTACATGATTGATTTATATATTTATATGTATAAACAATATTATACATATAAATATATATACACCTATATATTCACAGCTATAAATTCGCCACGCGCTCTAATGACCAACCTGAGCGTGCATATTATTGTACATCCCATGCATGTCACCCTTAACCTCGCGTGTCACTAGGTGCCTAATAATTTAATTATTTTTTTATTTAATTTCATGATTATCTTTTCAATTTATATCAAAGTAAATCTATGAAAAATATCAATATTTCACCAAAATTTGGAGAATTTACCAAATCGCTCAAAAACTTCCAAACAACTAGTCTTGCACGCGAATCGAGGTGTAGAGCCCACGTCGGCAAGTTAAGTCTATTTAAAGTCCAAATTTTGGATTTTAAAACATACATGTAAATATTTTCGTGAAACTCAAAATAGTTGCTTGGGTTGACATTTAAACTTCTATGAAACTCGTGTTGACACGTATCTTGAGACAATACCCCTAAATTACCAAAATTGAAAATTTTTCTCCAATGCGCTCCACAACTCACTGACACCGAGTATACACTCCACTTAACCCTATTTCGTGTTGGAACAGTGTATAATAATCAAACAAGCATACGACACACAAAAATAATAATAAATTTTCTGATCTTTGATCTGTAACACGTGGGTCCCACCTTGGATACCTAAATCTCAAATTAAATATAAAAATACTTAATTAGCCTCCTAATCAAGGTTATAAAATTCTCGATTGTTAGACTAACCTAGTGATCTCCAGTCCCTACCACCCCGGTCCTGAGTATGTCTCTGCGGCGGCGCTCGTAATGCGGGTATAACATAAGCTCTAATTGTTCGATCATCATCCCTACGGCCTCGACCGCACTGTCTGTCCTCTCTGCCATCTTGATCTCTTTGTCTCTTCTATGCAGAACTCAATCCAATCTGCCTCTTCGACTCAGTAGATGAATGCATGTCGCCCTTCTGCCTCACGTGTGTCTTATGGGTAAGCGCCTTATCATACATCTCTCGTAGTGTATGGGCTCCAGTGGAAGCAATGGCTGTTGTTATGTCCTCAATTAAACCTCGAACAAACTAATAAGTTTACAGTCTCTCAGTGACTGCGATGTCCATGGAAAACTATATTAAGTACCGCTATCTATCCATGTACTGTAACACTAACCGGTTGCGTCGTTTCAAGGCCAGAAACTACTCTCTGAACCTCAGCTAGATTTTGATCAAAATATACCGATAGTAGAAAATCAGTCGAAACTCAGCCCATGTGGTCAAATAAGGATGAGCGTCTATGTATGCTATCCGCCACACGACTGCATCACCTCTCAACATAGCCTAGATATCCTAGCCTGTATGCTCTCTTAAATCTGCATAGCTTGTGTAATGTATGATGCACAATCCACCATTTCTTGGCTACTTATGGGTCTCTATCTTTATGAAAATATCTTAGATCAAGATCTAACTAAGGCTGAGAGAGGAGTTTCTAGCTTTGAGACAGGGCAACTGGTCAGTGTTACAAATAGATAAATACTGATACTTGATACAATTTGCCACGGGCGTTGCTAGCATGATGAAATTGCAAATTCACTATTCATCTAAGGTTTAACTGAGGAAATAGCCAGAGCCATTGTTTCATCTGAAGCTTAGACACTACAGAAGATTTATCATAGAGTGCTTATCTATAAGACGCATCTAATGTAGAGGGGCGACGGGTGTTCATCTACTAAGTTGGAAAGGCAGACTAGACAAAGTTATTGGCAGAAGAGATAGAGAGATTGAGATGGCAGAAAGGATAGATAGTACAATTCAGGCCGTAGAGATGACGATAGGACAACCCAAGCATATGCTATACCCACACTACTAGCGTTCGGACTCCGGACTAGGGAGGCAGGGAGCGAAAATCAAAAGGTCAGGGCTAGGGGTCAGGGAAATAGTCCGTAGGACTAATATAAAGGACCACATGTTAGCGATGTGGATATGAGAGTCATATCAAGAAGGATTGTTCACAGAGATTAGTGACTCCAGCAATGGTGACACTGGTGCAAACTCGAGAGCCGGTGCATGTGACGATTGTGCAAGGTCGGGTGATGACCAAACAACGGGTTCATGGTATGTAATTTAAAGTTATAAATAATTCCAGTTAAAGTTCATGCATGCATGGTAGAAAATGGTGGAATATGGTGGGCTATAGTGGGTAAAGGTAAGTAATGATATGCCATGGGATTGTCATTATGCTATGGTTGGGTAGGACTATTATGTTGTGATATATGATTAGAGAGGTTTACGGCTACCTAGTGTTTGATAACTACGTGAGGGAAATTTGGGCACGTAATTGAGCTGAGAGTAGGTTGTGGAGGTGTTGGAGAGCGTGATGGATCATAATCATCTTAGTAGCACTCGCCTATGTTTCAGTGTAAAACTATGTTTCTCGTGGGGGGTACGAGAGTAATGGGGTGTTCCGCGGACCGTAGAATGGTTGGATCAAGTTGTGCAGTGTCGTTACAATGGGATAGGTTAGTTGCACCAGAACTTCCGCGAGATCTAAATTTCCGGGATGAAATTACTCTTACTTGGGAGGAATTTTAATGACCCAAGTTAATGAAACTAGGATTGGCATTAGTATGGTACTAATGGTTGTAATAATTATAGTGTTGCATGGATAACTCAGTTGACTCAAACATGAGAATCGAGGAATATGTTATTTATGGATGATAGTTTTGTATATATAGTGTTTAAGATTATTATTATAGTATTGCAGTGCATGTGCGTACGTTATTATCAGGCGAGTTGGTGTGATCGGGAGTTACCATGAAACTCATGTCAAAGTGCGGGGCACCGGGTGCTGGGTAGTCGTGGGATTGGTGGGACCACCAATGTTTCCATAAGAGCTACTAAGAACACAAGTCATTGGTATTATAATGGGCCTAAACTATGTTAATTAGTTCAAATATATAAGGCCTATAGTTTGGTTAAATTTATTTGGAACAATAAAATTTATCTAGAGATACATATTGGCATATCTAGGAAGCAAGTAAGTCACAAATTGGTGTAACTTGGAGTATGTTAGTGGAAAGTAAATGGGAAATGTGTCAAGGTGTGGACCATTAGATGAGCCTCGAGATACGGGGTACATAAAGATCAATGGTTAGGACTCAATCTCACCTTAATATATGAGATTGAGTTGATCAACACATGCAAGCAAACCATTTTTCATTTCTAATTTGGGTGAGGAAGAAATCTTTCTGGATAGAAGTGATTAGCAAGGATTCAAGAAGAAAATTTGTGGGGTTTAGTGACGAAAGATCAAGATAGGGTCGTACATCAACTAGGTACACATCTCTCTATTTAGAGTTGAAATCGGTTTTAGTTTTTGGTCAATTTCAGAGGGTAGATGATGAGACTTTGAAATTGGTTTAAATAATTGGATTCCTTATTTTATGTTGACAATCTAGCTATTAAGAAGTTCTTTATTTTGTTTTGAAATAAAAAAGAAGAAAAATTTTGTTGTAAGACCAAAACTGAAATTCTGCAAGTTGTATTATCAACTAGCCTATGTAATTTACATAATATTTTCCTATCTGATGTCATTTGGAAGCTAACTTATAGAGGAACAACTTTATCCTACTGAACATTTTGCAATTCAAATGTTTTCATGTCCAAAAGTGCTTTACAAATAGTATAATGAATGGAGTACGAGATTTTGGGAACTAAAATAGTTAAAGACATAACTCCCTAACTGCTTATCTTAATGTGTTGATCTTTTATTATGTTGTTATTTGATATATTAGCTACCTCGTGACCAAAAACCATGATTTCTAGAACTATAGATTAGGAGAAATAAACTTTCTAAATCCAACGATCGAATTAGGTTCCAATTTGAGCTATGATTAGTAGAATTATAATATCTCTATCATTTTGAATCTAAATATCACAAACCAAAATTTTTTGGAAAGTTAAGATAGAGATCAATAAACTTTGTATGGAAAAAGATTTCGAGATTTGAAAAATTTAATGCCTAAAAAAGCGTTGCAACGTAAGACCGAAATTGAGACTTTATTTAGTCATTAGGAGCTGATTTGGGAAGATCAATTTAAAATAAATTCAACCAATCTGAATACATAATAACCATACTTAACCGACTTCAGGAACTTCAGGATGGTGAAAACATTGCTCAAGTACCAGAGAGCTTGAAGGGGTCGAATTCGAGAGTCCGAAGAAGTCAGAGTGAGTATTGAGGTACTTAAACCCATTAGAATGGTTAAAAAAATTCATGGTTTGTCTTAACGATATTGGATTTCATTTGTGATTGCTTGTGCTCGTACATGAGGTTTCACCCTATTTTAATTTGCGTATAAAATGGTTTGTGGCTAAATCGCTTACACGGGTTACTTGTATTTAGTGCTCGTGTCGATGCCAGTAGAATATATCCACGACTATTGGGGAGATGTCAGGTGTTCCCTTGACATGAAATAACATCTGGAGGTGTTCATCCATTAATTTAAGTTGGGGTTTAGTCACTGTAAGCATGTAAGTAAATACATGGTTCTTGTCCTATTTTATCAATTAATAAATAGTTTAGGTTAGGGTTTTCTCGTGACTATACGGTTGTTTACTTATTAATGCTTTATTTCTATGCATGTTTTGTTGGTATGTATTGTTACCTTTATTTGCTGCTATTTTTGCTTGTCGTATATTGCTTACATTCATGGGAATATGACATACTATTGTCAGATGTCATATTTGCATGTCTTATAGTTTGTCAATTTTATTTCGTGAATATTGTATGGACTTCTCTTGGGATCTTACTTACTGGACTTGTCAATGTATTTGTTGGGTGATCGAGTGCAGATCCTTCGACTAGCAAATGCAAACGAAAGAAGGTATGGGGCGACTACCTTTGAGATAGTGACTCCAGCATGTGTCTGATTACAATATGTATATATTTACTTTTCGTTAGGTTTTGGGGATTGTAGATCACTGAATACATGTATATGGATCTTTTGTTAAACTTATTTCAATTTTAATATATACATGGTATCTTTTTGCCTGATTTTCCACTACTTAGGATTGTTAAATACTGCATAACTTACTCAATTAATGACTTCCACTGTAAAATTTTAATATAACTTGATAAATTGACTAAATGGCTAATTAAATCACTAATACTTCTATAAAGATTAATTACCTTAAATTGTGATAGTTGGAAAAGTGTAAGTGACCAGTTACGTCGTGGGGCGTCACAAGTAAGAGGGACATAATGTGGCAGGGCTTCGTGGAATGGGATGCGATATGGAAGGTCCCATGATGTGGCAGGGCTAGGTGAAGTAAGATGTGACATGGCGGAAAAAAAATATTAAAAGAAAATCAAATTCTATGCAGAATTCATATGGGTTTTATGCGCCTCCATACGAATTCTGACTTCTCCGGACGCTCGAATTCAACGCGACGAGCTCCTCGATACCGACCTACAGTACCTTAAGTTTCTGAAGTCCAATTTAATATTTTTAGTATGTCTGTAGGTTTTTGGGTATGTATTAAGTCAAAATTTTAAAAACAACTATTTAAATTTAATTTTCATCAGTCAAAGAGCGCGGATAGTGCGCTAACCAGACTGGCTATCGCACTAACCAATCTGGGTGTTCTACTTTTTTTAAATTAAGAACAATAGCGTGCTAGACAGATCCCCTAGCATGCTAATCACACATAGTGTGCTAGGCAGACCCTTTAGCGTATTAATGATACAAGAAAATTGAATTTAAAGGGTTGTTTTGGGATTTTTGACTTAATACATACCTCCAAACTGTGATGGTCCCTAATCTCGAGGCAACCTTGGGATTGTCATAGTTTGGTATCAAAGCATTAACAAATAAACAACACTACAATTAATGAATGAACCTCTCCAAGTGCTATTTCAAGTCTAGGGAACATCTTACATACCTCCAGCTAGTCGCAGATATATTGTATTGTTCTCGACAAGAGCACTAAACATAAGTAACCAATGCAGGCGATTTAGCCACAATCGATAAATACGCAAACCGAAAAATGTGTGAAACCCCATGTGTGCCCACCAAAAGTCACACATGTAATCTGATATTGACCAAGCAAAACCATTAATTTTATGAGGCATTCCAAGGGTTTTACGCGCCTCAATACATGCTCTTTCTTCCTTGGACTCCCAAACCTGACCCGACTAGCTCCTTGGTACCCAAAATCTAAGTCGTACTCGTCGCACTTATATGGGTGTGTGGCAGCTTGTTTCTCCTTTTGTGATTTCTTATTATTCTTTATTCTTAGTAGTTTAGCCATCAATCTCTCGATTATTTTATTAGCATTAACGGTTACAATATGCTCCCCCATGGTGTTTAATTCATTTAATGTGTTGTCCATTGGGTCAAAGTTAATGATCTCCATGTCATTTGAGACAAAATCTTCAAGATAAGGTTTTAGTCTATGACCATTAACTTTTAAGAATCTCCCTGTTTCTCTACTCTTTATCTCTACAACACCATGGCGAAATACAAATGTGACTACAAACGTTTCTCTTTATCTTGAATGAAATTCTCAACGAAATAATATGAGATGTTAAAAAAGAGTAAACATTTTTGTCCTACTTCAAAATTCTTACTACTCAATTTATTGATTTGAGGTGCTTTAGTTTTATTCTTATAAATAAAAGCACTTTCATCAGCATCATTTCTCAAATCTTCTAACTGTTGGATACTAAGTTTACATTACTTTCCTATAATATCATAATTCATATTACATGTCTTAATTGCTTAGTATGCCTTATGTTTCAAATCTATCGATAAATGACATGTTTTAAGGAAAACTAGTCTATAAGGTGTCATACATATGATTGTCTTAAACGCAATTCTTTGATCCCATAATGCATCTTCTAAATGAAGACAACAGTTATTACATCTTGGACATATTGTCTTTTCTGAAATCGATTTAATTTCTCTATTTGAGGTTTTGACTTGTCCACTAATTTGTAGGTGCAATGTAGTAGACGTTATAAGTGCAACATTGTATTTGAAAAGTAGAGTAGTAATAATTTACAAAAGTGTGAACCTCTATCGCTAATTAATGTTCTAGATGCTCTAAAAATAGTAAAGATCCATGATTTTTTGAAATTAACTACTGTTTTAGTATCATTAGATTTTGTTGCTATAGCTTCTACCCATTTAGAAATATAATCTACGGCTAATAAAATGTAAATATTTCCATTTGATGGTTGAAAAGGTCCTAAATCTATTCCCCAAATATCAAATACTTCACAAAATAGAATAAGACACAAAGGAATTCGGTTCCTACAATCTAAATTTTCGGTTCTTTTACAATTTAGACAAGCTTTTCTGTAATCATAACAATCATTGAATAAAGTAGGCCAAAATAATCTTGAGTCTAATATTGTATGGGTTGTATGACATGGACCAAAATGTACTCCACAAGCATAGGTATGGAAATGAGCCATGACAGATTGTAATTCTATTTGTGGAATACATCTTAAAATGGTATGGTTGCAACAAAATTTCCCTATGTAAGGATTATCTCATAAATAATGTTTAGACTTGTGTTTAATCTTATTAGTTTTAGCTCTTGTTAAATGATGTGATAGCCTATTAATAGTTAGGTAATTGACTATATCAGCATACCATGGGCTAGTAATAGCTATCTTATATAGATGTTCATCTAGAAATTCATCTTTTAATAGTACAGGGGATTCACCATATTCTAGTTTACTTAGATGGTCTACTACTAAACTTTCGGCACCTTGCTTGTCTTTTATATTGAGATTGAATTCTTGTAAGAATATGATCCATCTTATTAGTCTTAGTTTACCATCTTTTTTCGTCATCAAATATCTTAATGTGACATGATCAGAGTAAACTATTAATTACGTTCCAAGTAAATATGGTCTAAATCTTTCTAATGCAAGCATAACTACTAGGAGTTTCTTTTCTGTGGTGGTATAGTTTAGTTGGGCGGGATCTAATGTTCTTGATGGATAGTATATGACATGAGAATCATCTCCTTACTTCTGACCTTGAACAACTCCTACTGCATAGTTGCTCAGATCACACATTATTTTGAAAGGTTGTGACTAGTCTGGTGACTTTATAATTGGTGTGGTAATCAAGACATCTTACAACATATTAAAAGTTATCTTGTATTCACCTATGAACTCAAAGGTAACATCTTTTTGCAATAATTTGCACAAGGGTTGTGTTACTTTTAACAAACTTTAATAAAATGTTTGTAGAATCTTGCATGGTCAATGAAAGATATTACCTCCCTCACTGTAGTGGAGTAAGGTAATGTTTATATAACTTGGATTTTAGTAGGGTCCACCTCTATTCTTTTACCTGACACTATTCATTCTAATATAAGTCCTTGATTTACCTCAAAATGAAATTTTTCAGAATTTAATATTAGATTTTTGTCTATAAATCTTTTAAGTACTTTAGTTAAGTGAAGTAAACATTCAACAAAAGAATTACCTTGTATGGTAAAGTCATCCATGAAAACTTCAATAAAATGTTCAACATAGTTCGAGAAAATACTAAACATACATTTTTGGAATGTACCGCATCCTTAAAAAAGCCTAAAGGCATATGCCTGTAAGCGAATGTACTGAAAGGCAAGTAAAAGTAGTCTTTTCTTGATCTTCTAGAGCTATAAGAATCTAATTGAATCCTAAGTATCTATCCAAGCAACACTAATGGGTTCGTCTTGCTAGTCTTTCTAGCATTCAATCCATTAATAAAAATTGATAGTGATCTTTTTTAGTTACGTCGTTTAGCTTCCTGTAATCTATATAATCTATACAAACTCTCCAACCATTTTGGATTCTAGTTGGTATTAATTCTCCACGTTAACTCTGTTCCTTGTATTTTTTGGGACTACTTATACCGTGCTGACCTAATTACTATATTCTATTAGGAATATCATTTTTGCGTCTAGTAATTTTTATATATCTTTATTTACTAATTCAATTTTCCATCATTGATAGAATATCTTTCTTTACTAATTCTTTCTTTACTAATTCTATCGTTGTAATTAGTAATATTTATATCTTTCTTTACTAATTCAATCTACATTGAGCATGTCTAGAGGGTTTTGTGTCTACTTTGAGATTAGCTCTATGCATGCATGTAACTAGAATTATCCATTTTATATCACCTATGGTCCATCCTATTGCTTTCTTGAATTCTTTAAGAACAATCACTAAATTCTCCTCCTCTAAATTTGATAATTTATTATAGATTATAACATGTAAGGCGATGTTCCTTTTTAAGTACGTATATTTTAAATGATCTGGTAGAACTTTTAAGTCTAAGTCATGAGCTTTTAGTATTGAGGGTAAAAGTTTTGAATGGTTTTTTGGTAGATCCATATAGGAAGAGAGTTCAGGGAGTGCATTACAGGATTCAAAGCTGTTGATTATCTCTCATGTTTCTTCATCTACATAATCATTGCCATTTAATTCCTCTATTAGTTTTTTATGTTTGTTGGACTTATCATTTCTAAAATTTTTATCTATTATAAGATCTAACATATCTATGGTTCCTACCGATGAAACATCTAAAGGATTTTTCATACTGTCGCGGATGTTAAAGTTGTTCATTCCATTATCTACTTCCATTGTCAAAGTTTCGTTAGAAACATCAACTTTGGCTTTTGCTCTTTTTAAGGATGGGCATCCTAGGATATTTACAAGAGAAGTGGTCTTTTTTATGTCTTTGACATAAAAGTCGACTAGGAAAAGTAGATCATTAAATCTAACCAGTACATCCTCTAATACTCCTAATGGTTGAATAGTAGATCTATATACTAATTGTATTATTACAATAATTTTTTTTCCAAGGGAATGTTTGCCATTTGCAAATATATTAGCAAAAGCATAATGTTCATTGAGGCGCCCAGATCATGTAGTGCTTTAGATATTCATATGTTTTCTATTGTGCATGAAACTAAAAACATTCCAAGATCAGAACATTTACGGGCCAATTTCTTTTGGATTATTGATGACATATGTTCACCTAGGCTTACTCTTTCATTAGGTTTAATTTTATTAGTGCATAAATGTTTTATAAATTTTTGATATTTAGGTACATTTTGTATGACGTCGAATAAAAGTATGTTTACTACCACTTTCCTTAAACTATCCGAGACTTTTTTCTCTTCTTGTAATTTCTTGACTTTCTTGTTGCTTTCTAAATGATAGGAAAATGATGGCCTTACTATACTTGGTTTATTTTTTTTTGAAATCACAATTGCTATTCTTCAGAATTTTATAGTCTTTAATTTCTATTTCATTTTCTAATTCAATATCTAATTCTTTTAAAGAAACTATTTGTTCTGACATATTTGATTCTTCCATTTGTTTAGCGTTTCTCCAAGTTATTGCTTTTACATATGAACTAAGGTAAGGTTTAAATGGTAGTTTGCTTCGATTATCCCATGGACTCATTTGCATTCCCATTTGACTTAGTTGATTTTTTAGTTCTACTATCATCTTGTAAGGCTTGAATCTATTTATCTTTTGGTTTATTTGTATTTTCTAGTGCTATTGTTCTATCGGTTAATGTAGGTATTCTATATCTTTGAAAATTTGGATTGTATATTATGACTTAGGCACTTGAATTATTACTAGAAATGTAAGTAGGTTGATTAGGATTATGGTAATGATTCATCATAATATTAGCCTTTTTTATTTAATTTTATTGCACCAACGAATATTCATCATATAGATGATTGACCTCATTGCAAATAGCATAAATTTTAGTTTGGACTGACCATCTTTCAATAGTAATTCAACCATATTTTTAATTCATCAAATTTATCATTCGATGTCTTGACTACATTCATATTAATTTCATAAGAATGGTTTTTCATAAATTTGTTTTTCTCGCAATATTGTTTTGATTGTTTTTCCATTTTAGTAATGGTGTCTCTTGCTAATGTTAGCATTATGTTAAATAAAGATCCTCCACATACTGTTTCTAGGAATTTTTGTTATAAGTTGTCTAGTCCTTCGTAAAAATATTCTAATAAATTTTTTCTGTAAATCCATGTTATGAACATAATGATATTATTTGTTCGTATCTATCCCAAAACAGACCAAAAGTCTCCTCGGTTTCCATCCTATCATTGCTAATTTGTTTCCTATACAAAGTTATTTTACATGCTGAAACTTATCAATCTAAGAAGGTTTCTAACATTTAAAACCATGTGATTATGATATTTGGAGAGATATAGAATAGTCAATCTTTAGCTTGACCTTTTACAGAAGAAGGGGATGCCATTAATTTGACAAAATCTAACTCTACGATTTTGGGTTTTATCACACTTATTATATGCGTGTATTTCCTACTACACTGTTGAGGATCTTCATTATATTCACCTTGAAAGTGAGTAGTTTTCATTTAAAATAAGGGAAATCCATGAGAAAAGCAATATATTGATTAATAAGTTGTTATATTTTTAATGGCTTGCCTAAAATTAAGTTCTGCCTCAATGTCTTCCATATTGCAAAACATGCAACTCGATAAGTTATTGAAAAATTATTTTAAAATCTCCGGCAACGGCGCTAAAAATTAACACGTGTCGAACGTCTACAATAAATTCCCCACCTTTATTATACTATTAGTATTTTCTAGTAGTTGTAAATGAGAATCGTTTCTACATGGGTTTGGCAAATTCCTTAATAAAAATATTTTTATTATTTTTTATTTTTCTAAATTTTATTTTAAATAAAAATATAATTTAAAATAATACATTCTTAATATAAAACCAACAAAGCTAACTAAGCTTGCTTAAATAACACAAATTAATGTCACTAATTTTTTTTAGTGAATCAAAGTCACTAAATTAAAATTAATTAAATAAAACATATTAATAAATAAACTTCTAAAACAATCCACTTAAAAAGTGAAACTTCAATCCGTTTTGCATCCAAATATGTTACTTTAATCACATAGTCATGAACATACTTTATAAAGTATCCTAGATCATTAAACCCTAATAATAAGTAAACAACCTTGAGCCAGCCATTTGTTCTCCTTATACCGATTGAGAAGCCAAATTCTAAGTTTATTGAGCAAACCCTTTTGAATACATAAAAATATTATTTTCACGCAATAAGACTGCATCACACTTTATGAAAACCTCAAATTACTAAATCTAACAATATTGGAAAAGCCACTTCAACATTAGATCTAGATTTCTAATTCACTTAGGACAGTTAAACGGTGTTTACTTTTCAAACAATCTTAGTTACTACTTTTAGTAAATAATGAATCAAAACATCACTTACATAATGGCCATTATGCACATAATACTCATACCATTATGCACATCATGGTTGGAGTTTTGTTTAGATTAACAAACTACTCATTCATGTAATAAATAACACCATAATATTAGAATTAAGAGATATGATTAAAAATACCTTAATCATCGCATGAATCTTCAATATTATCCAAAAGCAAAACAATAAAGAATGGTCACCAAACTAAAGGAAAAATTTAAAACTATCAAAAGACCCTTAATTTCGTAGTCTAAGGTTTATATTTATAGTATATTAGGTATTAAATATCATAAAATGACTCGAAATCTTTATTGTCATCTCAGATCCACGAATTTGTAGCTTACAATTCCTAGCAATTCTTGTGTAAGTTGAATCGTTGGGAAAATTCATAATTCTGATATCCTTGGTTTCACTAATTCAGCCAGCATTTCTGGATGTTGTAGGAATCACTGTGAAGCACTTTGTATAAAATCTAGTTTTTTACTTGATTCCTGGTGAGTCTTGGTTCAATCTTTTCACTCGGTCAATTCCTTCATTTTCTTCCATTTTCCTTCATTTCTTCAAATATTCTTTTTATCACCTGAAATATAAAAAACATGAGAAAGCCTTATGTAATATAATCTTTTACATCAAAGATTTTATTAAAATGCACTATAAAACATGTCTAATTATTGACAAGTCAGTTACCAAGATAAACTAGTAATTCAGTGAATGTGGGAATTAAAGACTAAAGGTGTGATAGGAGTGATACTAAGCTCATACATGATTGGGGAGTCTTAAACTCAACTCAGGGTGCCCTTTGACCCACACGAAGATAAATAACTATTTACCAGTAAAGGTTCCTTGAACCCTGAGAAGGAACCAACCTCACACTCACAAGGTGATTCCTCCATACTTACACAAACATTTTTAGCCTTATGCGAGCCCAAGCCTAAAGGGTATCTTTGATATACTTTCTAAATCCAACCCTAACATCTTGGTTAAAATAAGAACCTAGCTCCAAAACTTTCCTCAGAATATGCCTAATTGAACCGCTCAATTGAGACCCCATCCCTCTCAGACAACAATATCACAAAGTCACAATCAACTAAGAATAAAAGTCACTTCAACAACAAGTTTCATTTGAACAAGATAAAGAATTATCAACAAAAGGATTCATTTACAAATAATGTCACACCATGAACCACCAAGACAAAATAATAAGTTGAACACTACAAGTCATCGGACTTAAGAACTAAAAAGAAGTAAACAGTTCAAACAATTGTAATTAAGTTTAATATAATGAAAAATGGAGATAATTTCCCTGCAGGTTTACTTATATCTAACACATGCAAATCTTAGCCTAAACCGGCTCTCGACAACTTCAAACTTGTATCCCATACCCCTGTGTCAACCTCTACACTCATGAGGTGTTTATATAAGGTTTAGAGTATGTTTGAATAATTTAATAAGGGTTTAGAACAATTTTTTATGTTTTAGCTTCTACGACTCTAGGTCATTATTGAGAATTGATTCATTAATGCGCTACCTAAAAGTAGCATGCTTGAGCCCAATATTTCGTGATTGAATTATGAGTTCCTACAATGGGAATCCACCAAATTTTGACCCTTGGGACCCTTGTTCCTTTCACCAAGGATCCTAATCACCCTATATGCATTAAAAATACATTTCACATCAATACTTCTTGAATTAAACTAGTAAACTATTTCAAAGATACATATTTTGTTCAAAAAGACTTGAAAACTTTGATTAATCATAACTTCCTTAAAACAACACCAAACCCAAAACTTTTGTACAGAAAATTGGGTGGAACTTGATAAGAAATCCAATAGTAATATCGAATTTTAAAATGAAGTTCATTTACTCACTAAAACTCGATAAAAATAAAAAAAGTGACAAACATAAAGTGGCTACCTACCCTTGTAGATTGATTTAAACTCTTTATTCTTTCTCTTAGATGCTCAAATTGGCCTCTTGAAACTCAATTGTTTAATAAATTCAGCTCTCCAACCTCATGATTTCATTTTTAAATGCATGAAAAAGAAGAACAATCACAATGTATATAAATTTATATATATATATATATATATCTCATGCGATTTAGTTCTAGCTGACAAGTCATAAGTTACACACATTATTTAGTGCATTTATTATGTTTTATAATGTAAAGTCTCGTAAATATGGTCTCAACAGCTCATATTTGTCTATTTTACGTGTTTAAGGAGTATAATTAAAATCGGAGCAAAAAATAATATAAAATGCATATATTATAGTCTTACGTTAGACTTACCTGGAAAAACATGTTGTGCAGATCTCGAGGCATTGAATTGGGGCCCACAAGGCTAGTATGTTGTGATGATGATTTGGCAACAGTGAGTTGGACATGTGATGATGTGGCGATGAGCTAATGGTGGAGTGTCGTGTTCTATGATGTTTGCATGGCCCATGCAAAAGTGGCATTGGTTATGTTTAAATGTGGCAGAGTGCAAGATAGGTAAAGTACATCCTTAAAGAAGTTCGTCTAATCTACCTCGAGTTTTGTACAGAACAGTTGATGAAGATCAAATGAATGAGGTTGATCGTGTCACCTAGTGAAGTCATCATTTTTTGTCAATCTGTGATTTTATTTTGATCACAGGATCGTCCTCGAAATGCATGCTAATAAGATTGATGAATATCATAAAATCGGGAGAGCAAGTGGATCGTTAAGGAGCTTTTAACAATCTATGCTACTTTTCCTTTTGTAATAAGATGACCAATGTTTCAAATATATTTTAGCTAGTAGAGAAAATAGAGGAGGATAAAATGCTTGGGGTGGGAATCAAAGCCAGCCTCATCTACAACGTACACTGAAGCCATAGCAACGGGGCTATCTATCCGAGTTTGAAAAGAAATGGGACGTTTCCCCTATAACGCAATAAAATCAAATTTAATCAAATAAAAGCGATCGACACAAAGTTTTTTACTATCAAGTTATGAAGTATCTATCCTATTCTAGCCTATCGAAACCACTCCAAAGGTTGAAACGAAAATTAGGAAAATGTATAAATAAGAACATAGGCCTCCAAATTAACTACTTCTCTTTCTATCTCTTTCTATCTCTCTCTTTCTCTCTCTCTCTCCCCATTTCTTTTCTTCGATTTTTATTTTCTTTTTAGTTTTAACGGAGTTTTTATACTTATTGTTAGCTAGTTTATTTTCCTGACGAAGGGATTGCTACACTATGGCTGTAATTATTTTATGAGATCGTTATTTTAGTAGTTATTTCATTATTATTCAATACGCGTCAGTTATGGAGTAAACAAGTTGTTTTTCTGTATTACAACTAATGAAGATCGTATTGCATGCATTGTGCGTAATAAGTATTGTGATATTTCGATTCTTATTCTACTACAATTATTGACAACCGTTTTATAGAAGTAATAATTATGATTAATCTATAGGGAGTTTCTCGAGTGGATGTTCTAGGTGATTGTGTTTTAAGCTGTTTATTATGCGGCTTCGATAATATTAGCTTATATTATGCATGATTTTCATTGAGCATAATGCTATCGTATTTGTACGTTGTTGCATTTAATGTAATTGGTATATTTACAAGGATAATAATGTAGCATTTCCATTGAATTTAGTAAAATCGCTGGCTAATTAAACGTTGTCGACCTATTATTAAATTGTTTGAACTCATCTTTCATCATCGACGATTAACCGACTACAAGATATTTAGTAATTACCTTTAGTCTAGGTTTTCATTATTCGCATTGATTACTTTAATTATTATCCTTTTGTTTATTTAATTATCTATTGATTTCTAAATAATAATAGTTAATTAGTAATTATATAAACATGACAAAAACCCTTTTCTATACTAAAAAAAAGTTACACAATCTCTGTGGAGACGATCTCATTTGTCGCTACTAAAAATTTAAAGCATAATAAATAGGTGGATATTATCATCGCACGCTTGACCCATGTCACTAGCCCTTCTTCTCGCTATTTATGTTAACCTAGATGAGGATCCATGTGAAACTACACCCAAAAAGTGGGTGAATTCGGTATATCGAGAAGTTATCGCTTTTTAAAATAATTCAATAATAAAGATGCTATATGCTTACTTAAACGCAAGTATGAAAGCAATGCAAGATGAAGGAGATAGAAGAGATGGAAAAAGACACGCGATTTATAATGGTTCGATCCTATGATCTACATCCACTACCTAACCTCCCCGGTTATGATTTTCAAACCCCTACCTATATTGCCAATAAGTGTTACAACCTAAGCATACAAGCCTAGAATGCCTAATCACAAATTAGGACTACCTACCTAGCCGCAACTTAGTTTTATGCCTAGCCTCAACTTGGTCTTCCCTTCGACTTAAATCCCGCAAAGTCTTACAATCAACCACTGACAAGGAATAAATAAAACTAAGCAAATTCACTTTACAAAGTAAAGCGGTACCAAATTCAAATACAAGCAAGCCTCCTATAGCCTTACCACTATAATGCATGCAAGTATGAGAACAAAAGAGAAATGCAAGTATATCATTGATTTTGTACAAATCTTTAATATGAAATCTTTTTAAATGAATCAATTAAAACAAATCTGATTTCGAATCCAAAGAATAAGAAGTTTGATAAAAATAAGTTTAAGTGCAAACACTTATCTAAAGCAGTCATAGGGTTTAATAAATCAAGTTTAAGTGTAAAAATCTGGACAAATGTCATAAAAAAACATAAAAATATGAAATTTAAGCACAAGAAAAGCTAGGAAATCGGACTTTCTTACAACCCCGAGATAGTGATTCGAAAATCAATTCTGGAGTGGATATTGTAAGCTTTATAATGCCTCAATAACGCTAGTTTCGATACAGATTCAATTGCCTCGAAAGATTACAAGTGATAGCACACAAAAATCCAAGCTTCTTCTTCAAAACTATGAGCACAATTTCGCATTCTTGCTTGAAAAGACAATAAAATGTTCTAGGTGGTTTGAGAATATTCTACATTCCTTTTTAACAATTTTTTACGATTCTAGAGATCCTAGGGCTCAGATTTGGTCATCTATTCAAATTAAAGTGTGATTTTTCAGCTTTATAAAAAAGTTGTCAGAAAGGCAATTAGCTTGCTAATATTGGTACCTAGCGCACTATTCCTCTAAGCTAGCACGTTAATTCTAAACCTTAGCGCACTAACTCTGCAATTAGCATGCTAATATCACTATTAGTGCGCTAACTATCAGGGGCCTCAAAATAAATATTGTTGGCCCTAGAGTTAGCGACCCCTTACCGCATCCGGGACCCTACCAAACCTTTTATAACATGTTATACATGTTCGTTAAGGGTCATAGAACCTATTTATGTGGTTCTAGTGTTTTAACAAATCCCGTAAATGAGAAATCTCGATTTCCTGACTTACATAAAGGCTTTTCTACAAGGACGCAATTTTCCTTTTCAAAAACCTTTCAAGACAAGTTTTTCATTTTGAGAAACTTCCACAATGGTTTTTAAAGTACGACGTGAATATAAAAACACGGTTTCACATAATTTGATCTTATAAAACCTATTCAAGTGGTGAGTTTCGTTTAAAACTTCGAATGATCACTTGAATTTTGAAAAAAAAATTGAAAAACATGATATGCACGAACTTATGCATTAAGCTTGCATAAATGAACCTGTGCACCTTACATCAGTGTTACATGTAATATGATCTTTTGTCTTCATTTCCTTGTGTGGACTGAATCTTGAACTTGTATGGATTGAACCCTTGAGATGTGATATTCTACAAACTTTGACTAACTGAAACACAGTTGATTAACTTATTAGTATGCTTTCACTTTGTTTGTTTTCCATCAATGTCCCGAGTGGAGTAAAAGTGACTAATCACTTAGTCAAAAAATTTCCCCCATTTTTTATGATAACAAACAATGTGAACTTGATGATCAAAAATGGAATTCATGTGTATTCATATCCGTAGTGCAATCTTAAACGTTCTCAAGCTCAATGCACACATTTGTCCTTTATTGATAACATCAAAAAGTGGGCAAAGCTCCCCTTGCAACAAGCAAAATAAAAAATGAGCCAAAATTGTAACAACACAGTGGGTGGAATAATCCCCGAGATACATGCATATTACGAGACACAAATAGGTATATCAATGAAGTTCATTCGCATGCAACCAATATAAGGCAGAGAACAAAAGCAAAACAGTAACTTAGAGATACGCAAAAAACTTTCATGATATTAAAAGCTAAAAATGAACATTAACATAGTTGTGGCCTAAACAGTTGATTATACAACATAGAAAATGTATATCAAAACATCGAAGACTAACATAGATGAGCCTAGTGCTCCCCTAAACTATGATATGACTAGATAAGCTTCCTAATGAGACAATGTCCAACACGCAGAACTAGAGGCAGGGTCATCACGTGCTGGCCTGGCTGGCAGTAGATGGCCCTCTATGCGAAGAAATTAATCACCCTGACGCTCAAGGCGGGTGTCGATGGCTGTGAAGGTCTGAGTCATGTACTCATGCATATAACCCAATTATGCTGAGAGGTACGCCATCGATGGAGACATCTCGGGAGGAGGGCGGCGCCATAAAATGTCTGATGGTGTGGAGGATGTTGTTACTGTTGTGACTGCTGCTTTGGAGATGGTGGAGCGACAAATCCTGGTGAACCTTATTATCACCATCATTACCATTAGGGAACAGAAAGATGTTGTCCAAGTAGTCTCTCTCATCAAAAGCAACTAGAGGATCGCTGGGAAGTGGAGACTCATATCCGTCGTAGTGTTGACCATCTAGGATATCTTCCTCTCAAATCCATCTCTATGCCCAACGAATATATCGATACTTCATGGCCTCAGAGTTGCCATGTCAATGATGTCCTAGGCAGAAACTGGATGACCGCCTAAATAAATATCCACCTTGGCTTACTCCAGATAAGAAGTGATGATGTGGGCGTACGGCAGATGACGATTGGAGCTACACGTGCTAGTCATGTAGCTGATGATAAGGTAGGGCAAACTTAGAGGGATCTCATGAAGTAGGTGCCCAAGGACAAACATGTCAAGTAAAGTGATGTAGGTCTTACTAGCACCACAAAGAAGAATAACCTTATGCAAAACTTTATGAAGTAGGTAAGGCACAACTTTGGAGTTAGTGTCACTGACTCCAGATGGATACAAGATGAGTTGCTTATAAGAACGTGTGAAAGATTTTAACACCTCAAGCTGATTAAACGATCAACTAAGAAACTTACACCCAACAATAGTTGTGGGAGGGTGCAATGGAAGGTTGAACCGGGGAGCAAGCTCTCCAGTGTAATCTAAATAGACCCAGCACTAACAGATAATTGAATGACGAAGGTATTCACCATGGCGAGATTGGAATAAAAGACTCAAATTGATGGTGGATTATTTCCATCCTTATATTGACAAAAGGAAGCCCACCCCAATTTGGAGAGGACCTTTCATATTGAGAGATGAACATTGTTGAAGAGCGCGAGATCGACAATGGCGGGCTTAAAAATTTTGGCATCCCTAAGCCGTGGGTGGACAGACGCCAAAATGGACTTAGACTCATAAAGGGATTTGGACTTACCCTCTTTTTGAGGGGCATTGTTCTAGATGGTGGTCGAGGTGTTGCTACGGTGACTAAAAGACCTAGTCTGGCAACATGATGCCGATTGGGAGGCGGTGTGGGACGGTGCAGATGAATGGGTGGACTCGGACTCACTATGAGACTATAAAGACTCGAGAACTAGAAGTGTTGGGAGAAGATGGGAGGACAAAGCAAGGGGTGTATTGGCATCGGGACGGGTAGTGTAACGGGCAGAGGTTCGACTGGTCAACATGTGTACAAACTCAAGGATGGAGAAAACAATGGTGGTTCAATCATAGGGCTAGGAAGTAAAAACACCCATATTGACAAAGAAAGTAATGAAATTTACCTAGGGATCGTGGGAGAGTCGTTAGAGAGGATGAAAACCCAAGAAGAGAGGAGTGGTGTGTGAAAAGAAGAATTTATGGTCAAATACAGTGATATACTAGTCCTGACCGAACAACATTAGCGCGCTAATGATAGAATTAGCGTGCTAATGATGCCAATAAGTGATCTATGCTAGGGGCAACGAGTGCGCTAATCAGAGACAATTAGCATGCTAATTTTCAGACCTAGTACGGTAATTGCTCTTTAGATTTGAAATTAAATTTTTTGAGTTACCGACAACTATGATTCAGCTCATACTTCACGGACAATTCACTAACAACATATAAAAAGGGTTGGAATAATTAAAACATGTGTAGAAGGTATGATTCATAAAACATGCCTAATTCACACTGAATCTTAGAAAATTATATCCCTAGGCAATCGCTTGGTGAAGATGTCAGCTAGTTGGTCCTCCGTGGGGACGTGGATTAGTTTAACATCGCCCTTTTGGAAGTGATCGCAAAGGAAATGGTGCCTATTCTAAATATGCTCGGTGCGGGAGTATAACACCAGATTTTTCTATATGTTGATCGCACTTATGTCATCACAATAAATTTCAGCACAACCAACTTAGATTGGGTAGTCCTCAAGTTGTTGTTTCATGTACAAGATTTGAGCACAACAACTTTCGGCAGCCACATACTTAGCTTCGGCTGTAGACGAAGTAACGAAATTTTGCTTTTTCCTAAACCTTGCTAAAAGTAAATTTCCTAGCAAATGACAAAACCCGAAGCGCTTTTCCTATCCACTAGACTCCCCACATTGTCAGAATTAACAAAAATTCAGAGTTTAAAACTCTAGGCTTTATTGAACCACAATCCCAAATCTTGTGTCCCACTAAGATAACGACATATACACTTAAGACATTTCAAGTGAGATTCCTTAGGTTTGGATTGAAATATAGCACATAAACACACACTAAACATAATATCGGCCCTACAAGAGGTCAAGTATCGGAGACGACCAATCATGCCACAGTAAAGTTTAGGATCTATGGATTTTCCTAGTTGGTCTTTATCCATTTTGATGGTGGTGCTACTAGGAGTGTCACATGCTTTCAAATTTTTAAATTTAATTTTCTTTAGCATATCCCTCATACACTTCCCTTGGTTTATGAAAATGCCATGTTTGGATTACTTAATTTTCAAGCCTAAGAAGAATTTGAGTTCACGCATCATGCTCATTTACAATTCATTGGTCTTCAATGATGAGAATTCATCACATAAGCATGTATTGGATTAACCATAGATAATATCATCAATGTAAATTTGAACAAGTAGTATGTCACGCTTTTTAATCGAAATGAACAAAGTAGGATCTAGCGTTCTTTTCTTAAACTAGTTGTCAAGTAGAAATGCACTAAGTCGGTCAAACCAAGCTCTAGGAGCTATTCTCAATCCTTACATAGCCTTTTGAAGACGATAGACATAACTTGGATGATCATGGTTTTCAAAATCCGGTGGTTGTTCTACATATACCTCTTCATTATTGAAGCCATTTATGAATGTAATTTTAACGTCCATTTGGTATAGTAGAAACCCATTGTAGCAAGCATAAGCAAGCAACATCCGAATTACTTCTAGTCTTGCTACTGGTGCAAATGCTTCCTCATATTTAATTCCTTCCTCCTAATTATAGCTTTGTGCATCCAACCTAGCCTTGTTCCTTACAATCTCACACTTTTCACTCTTTTTATTTTGAAATACCCATTTGGTGCCTATGATAGTATTGTCTTTAGGTCTAGGTACTAGTGTCCATACCTTACTCCTAACAAAATGTCCTAGCTCCTCTTGCATAGCCATGATAAAAAACTCATCATATAAGGCATCATCTATCTTGGTGGGCTCGATTTGTGATACAAAAGCTATGTGTCCCTCATCTTGGTGCAATGATGACCTAATGATTATTCTTTAGTTTGGATCACCTATAATCTTTTGGGAGGGATGGCCTATAAGAATTCATGAGTTCTTAGGTGCATTATTTCCGGATTCTATTATCACCTCAACCTCATGACTATTAGATGTTTGGCCTAGGGTGACATCATCATCATCATCAATCCTCAATTTTTCCAAGGTATGCATCATTTTCACTTTCGGTTGTACTTCATCAAATTTGACATGAATAGACTCCTCTATGGTTTTTGTTGATCTGTTGAACATCCTATATGCTTTGCTATGCATGGAGTAGCCTGTAAAAGTGCACACATTTGACTTTGGGTCAAATTTGTCCAAATGATCCTTCTCATTTACAACATAGCAAGTGCAACCGAAAACCTTGAACAAACTTATGTTGGGCTTTTGACCTTTCCATAGTTTATAAGGAGTCCTTCTCACTTACTTTTGGACATTTACCCAATTGAGAACGTAGCATGCCATGTTAATCGCTTCAACCCAAAAGTACGTAGCTACGTTGTACCCATTTAGCATAGTCCTACACATCTTTTGGAGGGTCTTATTCTTTCTTTCTACAACTCCATTTTGTTGTGGTGTCCAAGGAGAAGATGGTTGGTGTGTGTATCCATGTTTAGCACAAAACTCCTCTAAGTTCCTATTGACAAACTCACCACCCTGATCACTCCTAAAGATGGTAATTTTATACCCCTTCTCATTCTCAACCAAAGCATAAAATTTCACAAGCACATCAAACACTTCATGCTTGTGAGCTAAAAAATAACCCCATGTATACCTAGTAAAATCATCAATAATGACGAAGCAATATGATTTACCCCATAAACTTTGTGTTAAGGTGGGCCCGAACAAATCCATATGGATAAGTTCCAATGCTCTGGTCCCATCACTTGTTACTTTCGGCTTAAATGATGATTTAACTTGCTTACCGAGGACACAATTCATTGTCTTTCTTATAAGTGCATTTAAATAGACCATTGACAAGATCATGCTTGGTCAATTTGAAAAAGTCTTCCATGCTTGAATGTCCTAGTCTACGGTGTCACAACCATGCTTCACATTCACTTTGAGCACTCAAACGTGAAACATTTTGCATATGCATCTCATCAAAGTTAAGGGCATAAACATTATTATCTCTATATGCAACAAATAGAGTTTCATGCTTCTCATTCCTAACAATGCATTTTGATGATTTAAAGATGACACGAAATCCTTTGTCACACATTTGACTAATGCTAAGCAAGTTATGTTTCAAATCATCAACAAGATAAATATTAGAAATGGAAAGTAAATCATTACCTATGATTGTAAGGCCTATAACCTTTCCTTTGTTGTTTTCCCCAAATGTGACTTTTCCATCATCATGCCGATTTAATTCAATAAATTAATGTGCATCTCCGGTCATGTGTCTTGAGCACCTACTATCCAAGTACTATGGGGTGCTCCTCCTCGCATCCTACATAATGAGAAAAATAATAGATTTTGGTATCCAAACACTTTTGGGTCCAAGAAATTTAGTATCATAAACATTCTTAACTATCCATGCTAGTCGACCCATTTTGGCAATTTGTAAGGCACATTTCCCAACCACATGAGACCTATTACATTTTGAGCATCTACGGGCATCATCTAGCAATTTCTTGTAACTCAACAAGTTCACTCTATAGCCTATGCCTTTCTTGTTGAGCGCACGTCGTTATGCTCCCAACATCATGTCAAATATCTTTCTACCATTGTTGAACTTGTGCACCGTGTTACTCGAGTCCTCTACTTCCTTGACTAAAGCATCTCTCTCCTTTAGGAATTCATTGAAGTAGCGTTGGAGATCATTAATAGTCTCATTTTATGACTTAATCTCAAAAATTGCTATGGTTAAGTTCTTTTTTAGTTGTTTGGTCTTTTTTACCTCCTTTTCCAACTCTTTCCTAAGCTCATTAACATTAGGAACATCATCCAAATCATCAACATCATCAAAATGGAAATCTTTAGAGTTTACCTCACTTTTTGCCATGAAACAAAGTATTGCTTTCACACTTTTCAATTTGGATTCGAAACTTGATGAAGATGAATCATCCTATGTCACATTGAAGCTTTTCCTACCTTTCTTCTTGTACAACACCTTCTTAGACTTGCATTCCGCACTGATGTGGCCCATTTTGCCATACTTGAAGCATATCGTCTCACTTGAATTTCCTCACTTGCTTCCACTCTTGAACTTCTTCTTGTACGTGTCTCGCTTATACATAGCCTTGTTGAGCTTTCTTGAGAGCATGGCTACTTCTTCCTCAAGAGCATCATCATCACTAAATTTCTCATCTTCAATGATCTCAACCAACAGAGATGGTGGGCTATTTGCCTTTAAAGCAATCTTTTTTTTTTAACTTTTAGTACCCCCACTCAATGCTTCCAATCTAGCTCAATCTTTTAGTTCGAATTCATGGACTGTTAGATCTCTACGCAAGGCATTAAAAGCGTACTCTCTAAGGTTTTGCGCCGATTGGATAGCATACTTCTTGGCATCCCATTCCTTAGGTATACCTCCAAGGAATTTTCATACCGAAGTCTCCTAATCATAGTGTTTTCCAAGATTTGTGATCTCATTCAAGAGCTTAGTGAACCGAGTGATGGCGGTGGCTATGTCTTCATCAGAGGCAATGGGAAAAGTCTGACAGTGCTCCTCAAGGACTCTCAAGTTTATCTTCTTCACTTGAAGTGTACCTTCATAGTGTACCTCAAGCTTCTCCAACACTTCCTTGATTGTTTAAAAAGCACTAACTTGATTGAATTCATTCTTACTTAGCATACAAAACAAATGATTCATGGCTTGATCATTGAGAGCTAAATCTTGGTCTCCTCAGTGGTGTATTCTACTATGGGCTTGTCCAGTGGAGTGTACCCATTCTCAATTGAGTCCTACAAATTCTACTTTGCACCCTAATGTAGAACTTCATATTCACTTTCTAATGAGCATAGTTGGTTCCAATAAAATAAGGAGGCCTACTCGAGGAGTTACCTTCCCTAAGGAGAGCCAGATCTAAAGTTTGCATCCTTTCATAAAAACATTCAATGATACGTTAGTATTACTTTAAGCAATAACCCACTCTGATACCAATTGAAAACACACCCAAAAGAGGGGTGAATTGGATGTATTGAGAAGTTATTGCCTTTTTAAAATAATTCAACAATAAAAATGTTATATGCTCACTCAAACGCAATTATGAATGCAATGCAAGATGAAGGAGATAGAAGAGATGGAAAGAGACACGTGATTTATACTGGTTCGATCCAATAATCTACATCCACTAGTTACCCTCTTGGGTTATGATTTTCAAACCCCTACTTATATTGCCAATAAGTGTTACAACCTAAGCATTGAAGCCTAGAATGCTTAATCCCAAATTAGGACTTCTTACCTAGCCACAACTAGGGTTTATGCCTAGTCTCAACTAGGTCTTCCCTTCAACTTTGATCCCACTAAGTCTTACAATCTACCATTTGCAAAGAATAGATGAAAATAATCAAATTCACTTTAGAAATTAAAGCGCCACCAAATTTAAATACAAGCAAGCCTCTTAGAGCCTAACCACTCTAATGCATGCGAGTATGAAAACAAATAAGAAATGCAAGTATATCACTGATTTTGTGCAAATCTCAAATATGAAACCATTTCAAATGAATCGATCAAAACCAATCCATTTTCAAATCCGAAGAACAAGAATTTTGATAAAAATCAGGTTTAAGTGCAAACTCTTGTCCAAACCAATCCTAGGGTTTAGTAAATCAAGTTTAAGTGTAAAACCCTAAATAAATGTGTTCAAGAACACAACAAATGATTTCCACATGTTAAGCACACAAAAATATGAAATTTAAGCACAAAAAAGCTAGGAAATTGGATTTTCTTATAACCCTAAGAGAGTGATTTGGAAATCAGTCCTAGAGTGGAAGTTGTAAGCATTAGAACGCCTCAACAACACTGGTTTTGATAGTGATTAAAATACCTCAAAAGATTACAAACGATAGCACACAAAAATCAAAGATTCTTCTTTGAAAACTATGAGCACAATTTGGTTTTCTTGCTCAACAGGACAATAAAATGTTCTAGGTAGTCTGAGAATATTCTACATTCCATTTTAACAGTTTTATACCATTCTAGAGAATCGAAGGCTCATATTTGACCATCTATTCAAATTAAAGTGTGATTTTCAACTTTATAAAAAAGTTGACAGAAAGGCAATTAGCACGCTAATATTGGTACCTACCGCACTAATCCCTTAAGCTAGCGTGATAATTTTAAACATTAGCGTGCTAACTCTGTTATTAGCAGCTAATATCACTATTAGCGCCTCAGGGGCCTCAAAATAAATTGTTTTCGCCCAAGAGTTAGCGACCCCTTATCGCATCCGGGACCTTACCAAACCTCTTATAACATATTATACATGTTTTTAAGGGTCGTAGAACCTATTTAAGAGGTTTGGATGTTTTCACAAATCCCAAAAATGGAAAATCTCGATTTCATGACTTACATAAGGCCTTTTCTACTAATGCACAGTTTTTCTCGTAAAAAACCTTTCAAAACGAGTTTTTCATTTTTGATAACTTTCACAATGATTTTTAAAGCACGAAGTGAATATAAAAACATGGCTTCACATAGTTTAAACTTATAAGACCGATTCAAGTGGTGGGTTTCATTTAAAACTCCAAATGATCACTTTAAAATTGAAAAGCGATTTGAAAAACATGATATCCATGAACTAATGCATTATGCTTGCGTAAATGAACCTGTGTACCTTACATCGATATTAGAACATGTAATATGATCTTTCGTCTCGTTTCCTCATGTGGACCGAATCTTGAACTTGTGTGGCTTGAACATTTGAGATGCGATATTCTACAAACTTTGACTGACTGAAACATACTTGATAAACTTATTAGTATACTTTCACTTTATTTGTTTCCATCAAAATCCCAAGTGGAGAAAAAATGACTAACCACTTATTCCTACACCATGGCCTTTAACTACCCTAACATTCCCACTTACACATTCATACTAATACTAATCTTCAGACAAATCTTATGGATTTCATTTCAACTCTTAATCAAGGCATATCTAATGTTTATGTTTTATTTACATAACCTACGTACTTTAATTAATTTTATTTATGCACTATTGTCCAAAATAATCATATATGCCTAATTTAATTAAATTAATATGTATATGGCTTAATCAAAAGTCACATGTCACTCTTTACCAGGTTCCTATGGCTGCATGCATCTCGAGGCATTTTTCCACTCGCATCTTGACGCCAACAAATAATATATGACAATGATTTAATAATATACACATAAACATACAATAGGCATCAACAATCCAAAAATAATATATCTCGGCCTATGCATCAAGTGTAAGACTATGTACCCGTCATCGGGTCACATCACGGATTGGCGACTCTCGATTAAGGAAAAATCCACTATAAGTGATTTGGGCAATTACAATATATATATATATATATATATAAATTTATCTAAATTTATTGTGAGTGGTCATGACAAATATTGAGTCTTTCTTGGGCATTTCCCTATACTGGTTTTATAGAATTTGGAGGAATTGAATATTAGCTATAGGTCTAAAATAGAGGAGATGTTCTTGAAAGTTTTTATTTGAAATGTCTCTTAGAAACTTTAGAAATTAATGCAAACATGTGATACATGTTGTAGAATGTGTTTTAGTCTTGAAGGCCATGTCTTTTGTTTAGTTAGTAGTTTTCGCTATTTTGTAGTAGTTTAATTTTGACTGATTTGTTGAGTTATGGGTCCTGTCTTTAGCTATTGTGGCTTAGTGTGTTTCACTAATGTTTGGCTTTCAATTATTGTTTTGTGTATTCAAGTAAGTTGTCAATTTAAATGAAATCAATCATGTTTATCAGTCAAAGCTTCAAATTTGTCCTACCTCTTTCATATTTCTAGTTTTATAATAGTGGTATTAGCGCCTTTAATTCTTGAGGGATTGTGAGTGTTTGAGCGTACTCCACCATTAGAAAAACCAAAATCATTTCACCAACAAACCATCAAAGCCACATGTATTCCGAACCACCTTTCAAGGCAATAGCTTTTCTAGTGTTTGAAAGAGAAAATTATTATGGTAGGCTATTAGAACGAAGGTTTTTTCTTATGCAAGTGATTTGTGGCAAGTTTTTGAGGAGGTTTATGATGTTCCTCTTTTGCAAGCGAAGCTAACACTTACATAGCTCAATAATCATAAAAAGAATAGGAAAAAGAACATAAAGGTAAAGACATGTTTATTTGTTATTGTATCATCACAATCTTAACCAGAATTTTGATGCTCAAATCAGCAAAGGCAATTTGGGATTTTCTCAAAGAAGAATATGAAGGTGATGAGAAAATCAGAGCAATGCAAATGTTAAACCTCTTAAGAGAGTTTGAAATACAAAGAATGAAATAGTCAAAGACAATCAATGAGCACTTTTCAAAAACTTCTAAGTATTTCTCAACGAGGTGAGATTGCTTGGTGATGAATTTTATGATTTTAGAATAATAAATAAAATTCTTGTTACAGCCCCTAAAAAATTAGGCTACAATCGCTTCATTGGAGAGCGTTAATGTAGCATCCCCTATCTCGATTAGAGTAATACTCGATCTGAAACCCTAATTAAGCCTCAACACACCAGTCAGACTTAACTAAAGCCAATAGCCTATCCTTCAGTACTTGATAAACTCAATCTATATGTCAATATTGAAAAAAAAAACCAAAGATAAATGCAATGTAGAATTTTAAGACTTTTTTGATAATTAAACAATATACATCAATTTTGATTTTAACAAATTATAGCTTAGTTACAAAACTTTCCAACCCTGTTATATTATAAATTACTAATTTGAATAATATATATACAAATAGGGTTTATCACATCATAGATAAGACTATAAAATTCATACACCAACTTTTTTCCTTTTGTCGAAGTGCTGGTCTGTGAATTTGAAATATTAATTGGGTTGAGCACTCTAACGTGCTCAGTAAGTAATGCTTGTAAACATATCAATCATCAACTAATATCAATGAATCGATGAATAGAAATATGACCCTAAGCCATATCTATTTAGGTTTTAAAAATGATATAATCAATAAATAACAAAATGCAATTATATAAGTGAACTACAACTATACCTGTGACTTGTATTTTGATGTTTATTTTAGAGCCGTACTCTCGCCATGCAGAATAATACGGTCTACAGAATCCAAATGTTGGCCAACATGTGATTTTGTTGATGTATATTAGTCTAACATAGCTGGCTACTCTAACTCTATAGTAACAATTAAGGTGAGTCAAAATGTATAAAGGATAAAGGGTGGAGTTCACTCCCGGCTACATTTTCATCGACCCAATCCCTATTGGCCTTATCGAACCACTTTCGAGTATTACCTTATATAACGTACTCAAGTCACTATATGTTGCCTTAATTACCAACCCATACACTAATTGAACTAAATATACTATTTTACGAAGCATAATTGATTAGAATACGAGTCCCAATTACCTTGGTCAATTTTCCCTAAGTTTTGTTTCCAGACTCCTATCTCTCGAAGTACTTGAACTTCTTTCGGTGTTCGAGAACCAAACATAGACCATTTAATGTCAATATATGTCTAATATGCAATGTTTAAGTCCCTTACACTTGTCCTTAAACCCTAAGAAAACCTAAGCTAAGTTCCAACATTGTTATTTTTTGAATAAGGAGCGTGCTCCATGCTTTGATTGAGTGCGTGCTTCCCTACAATAGGTACTGTGTTCCATCATCGGGTGACTGCAAAATTGAACATGGCAATAACCTTATTTGATTAACCCAACACCTCAAAAACATCCCCATAACTTTAGGGAAGGCATCAAACGAGGTCTTATACTCATTCCATTCATCAATAACCATAATTAACAAGATTAAATCTCCTAGTCAAGAATTCAATTGATCATCAATATCATCCTTTCATGATTTTCAAAAATAATCAGTGGAGAAAATGAGTAAGAGCACACCAATCCAGCCGAGATGATCTCTAGTCAGCTATTGATGACCTCTCTTCACCTCCCAATCCTACCTATCTCTCCACGATCCTTAAAACACACAAGCTTTCAATTCCTTTGATCAATAGTGAGATAAGTTTGAGTTGATTTTTGATTTATATATAGATTTTCTGGATGATTCACATCATGCGATGTCGAGGATAATATGATGGAAATGATCCTAAAGTTACACGAGTCTCTAAAGTAATACACCTGTTGAATCCATTATACATACGTTCATGTTGAGGCCATCTAATAGTTCAAATTACTTAAATTAAAACTATAGATTTATTTATCTATATTTATATATCAATTATGTAAAAATATATATATGCATTTTAATGTCCATAAATTGATCGAGCGTGTCAACAATTATACTCAAGAGTGCACATTCATTCCACAATTCATTATCACACTAAGCGTACCAACAAATTACTAATTAATCTTTTGTTTTCCAACTATAGGTTTTATTAATTTATATTAATAGCTTATAATATATTTAATTCATTATCAAACCAACCAAACATAATACAATCAAGCCAACGCACCCACACACTAATTGAGACTTGTTAGTCTTAACCATAACCCTAAATCAAGTTAATTAGTATTCAAATTATGGTTAATCACCAATTTAAGGACATATATCATTATATATAAAGATCTAGCAAGTATCACCTTAGTAGAGTTGTTGAATGCTTTGCATGCCCAAGAGCGACAAAGGTTGATGCGACAAGAAGTTTTAATAGAATGAGCCTTAAAGGTAAAGCTTCACATTAATCACATGACGAAAAAGAAGAATAAGTATGTAAAAAAGAATATGGTTGTTGCAAATGAAGCTATTTTGGCTAAAAATTGTATCAATAGTGGCAACCAAAAAAATAGCTTTCCTCCTTGTCATCATTGCGGCAAGAAAAGACATCCTCCTTTCAAGTGTTGGAAAAGGCCCAACATCAAATGCAACAAATGCAATCGCATAGGACATAATGAGAGGATTTGCAAGAATGAAGCTTAAAGACAAAATGAAGCCTAAGTCGCATACCAACAAGAGGAGGAATAACAACTTCTCATTGCAACCTATTTTTAATAAATGCTTATTTAGACTTATATATAGGTTAAATAAGTATTATATTTAATGTAAATATCCTGAAATGAGCTCAAACTGATGGTGTTTATGTATTTTCATTTACACATGGCATAAGGGAAGGAAATGAGTGAATTCGAGAATAAATGGAGCTAAAATAAGCCAATGTAGATTTTGTGTTCTAGCTAAGCAGATGTGGCACTGTAGGAGATGAAGGCACATTGTGGGAATTGAATGCACGACGTGGGATAGTGATATAAGGAAGAAAAATTGGTTATGATGGTTGGCGCAGTAAAAGTGCCACAGAGGTCAAAAGGACGGGGCCAACGACAAACAGGAACAGTGCCGAGACCACTGAATGGAGAATTTGCACACAAAGAGATTGACATAATGGCGGTGCTATTGGTTTGTACACACGACGCCGTGACTTAAGTGAACGCCAAGATGTGAAGAAAATAGAAAGTAGAGTTCTATTTGTGTTCAAACGTGATTAGGGAGTATAAATAGATACTAGAACGTGATAAACACACCGATTACCAAACATTAGCCACCATTAATATAGTTTAGCATAGGTTCTTTTTACTCATGGGTATTAAGAAGATTATTGGAGAGAAAAATCTGAAGACACATGCTTGGTGATTCAGGTATTGTTTTTATTGATTTAATAGAATTTTATATCATTATATCTCTGATTTCAATGAATGCTACTAACTGTGAGTGGTCTATTAATCTTAGGGATCAATGGATCTTATGGTATGAATGTTATGATGTAAACATAAATAGATTAGAATGATTAAAAGTGCAATGGTTATAATTTATACTGATTTTGAGCGTAATGCAACAAATATCTTGATCACATCTTTGTTGATATTAGGTTTTAGAAGTTATCATGGTCATTAAAGCTTTTAAACCGGATATAGACGGTACAACTATAAAATATACAATATAAAGTGATAGTTGTTGATTAATGATGCATGGATTGTAAACTTAATTCGTTATCAATCTAATGATTTACAACGTAAAAGCAATGTGGAGCTTATGTTATTAAGAGCGATAGGTGGAATTCTAATTTGCACATTACAATCTTTTCCATCGCGATAGTGGTTTGAAGTGGAATTGAAGGAAATCTGTCTATTCTAATTAGGTATTGCACACACATAATAAAGATGATAAAGTAAGTTGAAAAGCATAGTATTTCATTACCTAGGTGAAGTTTTGAACAAAGATAGTTTTAATATTTGAATAAACTTAATTTGCATTAGTTTGTTAGATTAGTTTAGTTTAGTTATACAACCAATTAAAAAAGGGTTTCCTTAGCAATTTAATAATTTTAGCTAAGCACGTAGTAAGTGCAAACACCTTTCACTTAAGATATCCATAATCAACAATAGTTGGTCACACTATTACTACAATCGAACCATTATACTTGCAGCCGTGATCAGTTTTACAAGTAATTTTTCTAGAGTCAAATAGCTCATAGATAGTGACTGCACCAATCATATGACTATCGATTGTGGTCTCTTTATAGACATAGATACATCAGATAAATTTAAGATGAAAATCAGGATTGGTGAGTACATTTTTGGTAAAGGCAGAGGTATCATTGTCATCGATAGCCTCTTGAGTATTAAAGCCTTTAAAGATGTATTATTGGTGCCTGATAATAACCACAATTTGTTAAGTATAGGGTAGCTGATTGAAAGAGGATTTAAGTTTGTTTTTTAGAACAACTAATGCTTAATCAAAGATGCTACAAAGTAAAAGGCATTCAAGGTCAAGATGAAGGGAAACAATTTTTCATTGGATCCATTGCATGAAGAGCAAGTAGATTACTCCTCAAATGAAAACATGACCGTGATTTTGAACAAAATATTAAGTCATTTTCATCATCCTGCAGTGCTGAACTTGCAAAAAAAGAGGTTCCTCAAAGACTGCTCCAGCTTGAGTCGGAAATATTTGTTTGTAGAGCAAGCAAACGCGTCTTCCATTTAAAAATTATTTTTTGAGAGCAACAAAAAAGTTGCAGCTTATTCATATTGATCTTTCCAGGCCTCAAATAATTCTTTCTCTTAAGGGAAGTAAATACTACAAGTCATAAGTAGTCTTTAACAAGGCATTATGACTACCCAAGTATCATGAATATCAAAATCGCTACAACCTAATGAATAATATATATCATATCTTTTAGTCGTGCTATATCTTCTGATTAAACATAAGGCATGGAAAGTCACCCTTAATGTTCAATCGTTCTAGTCTCCATCTTTACACAGACTAAAAAGATCCAAATGACATTTATCATATCAATTTAATTTAACATGGCCATTTAATAGTTAACATATTGAGGGATCCACTAATATATCTCTCTATTTGAGAGGGACAAATTATATCTTGATTACACACCTTCACATATTATTCAAATTGTGACCAATCACAATCTTTATGATCGCTCGATTAAAGACAACATTTGATTTTGTCCAACTACCATGCTCTTAATATTGAAGTCTATGGTCAACTCAAGTCAAAAGACTAAATGATATACATATTATAAGTAACACCTATGACTTAATCCATGTGGTGTTCTCATAGCGGGTTAGTCCAATATCTTGTTCCCTAACATGTACTCATAATGTCGATTCGTATCACTATATGCATGATCATCACATGACCATCAATTAAGATTCTAACTAATCTTAACATATTATAGTTCCTAGTATAATGATCGACTAGGGACATTCAAGATATTTCAAAAAATACCCATGGATCTTATTACAAGGTAAAGATGCAGTTAGATATAATAAAACAGGAAACAAAAACCTCTATTTTATTACTAAAATGATAAGATAAATAATGTTTATAGATTGAACAAGGGCACATGCCCTAACATCTAGCACTTGCACTAGGGCCAATAATCATTGTATCTAATACCTAATGACCTAACATGAACATCATGTTTTGCATGTGGAAGAGCCATCGTCAAAAGTTTTGCAGCATTTTCTTTTATAGGAACTCTGCAAATCTTCAAGTCTCCCCTCTCAATGATCTCTCGAATGAGATGAAAACGTCTAAGTATATGTTCAGGTCAGTGGTGTGATCTTGGTTCCTTGGCCTATAGTATCACCCCGTTATTGTCACAATATAAGCAAACGAGGTTAGTTATGCTCAAAACCACACCAGTTTCACATATGAACTTTTTTATCCAAATTGACTCTATAGCTACATCTGAAGCTGAAATATATTAAATATCTTTTGTAGAATCTACCATTGTGTGTTGCTTCAAACTTTTCCAGCTCAATGCGCCTCTATTCAAAGTAAATACATATCCAGACTACAATCTGAAGTCATCTATATTAGTTTGAAAACTTGCATTTGTGTAATCATTTACGACAAGCTTATTTTTCAAACTTTCATAGACCAAAAACACTTTTTTAGTCCTTCTTAAGTACTTAAGAATATTTTATACTATTATCTAGTGACTCTCACCAGGATTAGAATGATATTTGCTTATTGCGCTCAAAACATTTGATACATTAGGTCGAGTACATAACATGACATACATGATAAATCCAATTACTGATGCATATGGACTCGTATTCATGCAATCTCGCTCATCATTAATCTTCAAACATTAAGTCTTACCGAAACTTATACCATGAGTCATTCTCAAGGACCCTCTTTTAGATTCTTGCATATTGAACCCATTCAATACCTTATCAATATAAGCGCTCTGACATAGACTAATCAGCCTTTCATATCTATCCATATAGATTTTAATCCAAATGATATAGGCTACATCTCATAAGTCCTTCATTGAGAAACACTTCCCTAACCAAAACTTGACACTCTGCATGGTTAGGATGTCATTTCCAATGAGTAATATATCATCAACATACATTATCAGGAAAACAACCACGCTCTCACTGACCTTCTTGCATACACAAGGCTCTTCTTCATTTTTTGTGAAACCAAATTCCTTAATTGCTTTATCTAAATGAAGAACTCAACTTTGAGAATCTTGCTTTAATCCATAAATAAATCTTTGAAGCTTGCACACCTTCCTAGAACTCTTAGGAAGAACAAACTCTTCAAACTATATCATATACAGATTCTCAAATAACTTTCATTAAGAAAAGTTAGCTTGCATTCCATTTACCATATCTCATAGTCATAATATGCGACTATAGCAATTAGAATTATAATGGATTTAAGCATGGCTACAGGAGAAAAAAATCTCATAGTAAAAAACACCTTGAGTCTGTTTGAAAACTTCTGCTACTAGCCATGCTTTAAAATTATGAATATTGCCATCCATGTCAGTTTTCTTCTTGAAAACCTATTTAAATCCAACGGGCATACCACCTTCACATAAATCAATCACATTTCAAACTTGGTTATCATACGTGGATTGAATCTCAAAATTCATTGTACTAAGCCATTTATCTGCCTCAGGAATATACATAATCTCCTGATAAGTAGTAGGCTCATTTTGATCCACAAGCAACACCTCACTATTATCAGTAATAAGGAATCGAAATCTTATAGGCTGATGTATTAGCCTATTAGAGCTACGCGGACCGTGTGATACCTGTAGAGGTTTCACTACTTCAAGAATTTATCGATCTCCCACTTGCACTCGAGTGTTTATTTGTGGTTCTTGAACTTCTTTAAGACTTACTTTATTCCTATTGTTGTCTTTTAAAATAAACGTTTTTTCATAAAGACACCATTTTGAGCAACAAACACTTTGTTCTCAATGATATTATAAAAGTAGTATCCTCTAGTTTCTTTAGAATAAACAAAAAATACACTTGGTAGATTTGGCTGATAATTTTTATAAAATTTGTAGTCATACGAAACCTCATACCCCTAAATCGTAAGGAAAGACAAACTCGATATTTTCTCAACCACATCTAACATTGTTTTTATCAATCGCTTTAAAAGGAACACGATTCAGTATAAACGCAACAATTTTTAAGGCATACCCCAAAAGAAAATAGGAAGATTTGCATGACTCATTATAGATATAACCATATCCAATAAGGTCTAATTTCGCCTCTCAGAAACACCATTCCATTATGGAGTTACTGGAGGAGTTAACTATGAGACAATTCCAAATTTTCTAAGATGATCATTAAATTCTTGGCTCAAATATTCACCATCTTGATCTAATCGAAGTGTTTTAATAGTTTTAGCAAGTTGATTTTGCAGTTCATTCTGAAATGTCAAAAACATCTTAAAAGACTCACCTTTACATTTCATGATAAACATGTAACCGTATTTGCTGAAGTCATTGGTTAAAGCAATGAAATATTGATAACCACCTATAATTATTGTGTTTACAGGACTACATACATCAGTAGGTATTAAACCCAATAAATCATTTGCCCTTTCATTGTGCCTTGTAAAAGGACTTTTAGTCGTCTTGCTTAGTAAACAAGATACACGTTTTTCAGATGAATCAAAATCAAATGAATCTAAAAGTCCATTTTTATGAAATTTAGAAATGCATTTCTCATTTATGTAGCAAAGAGGATAATATCAAATGTAAGTTTCACTCAAATCATTTAATTTGAATCTCTTTGTATTTATGTTAAGAATAGGAGTATATGTGGACCTTTTCTTGTTAAGAATATAAAGACCATCACATAAATCAACATTTGCATAGAAAATGTTTTTACGAGAAATAAAGCATTTATTATTCCCAATAATGAAATTATAACGAAGTAAATCTAAACATGAAACAAAAATGTTGTTTATGTTCAAGGTAGAGACATATTATAATTATTTAAAACTAAAACAAGTTCACTAAGTAAAATTAACTCATAGCATCGTACAGCTAACCTAGCAACCCTTGTTCCATTTCTAACTATTATGATGACTTCTTCATTCTTTAGCTTTCTATTTTGGCGAGACTAAACACATTAATACGAATGTGAGATTTACATCCGATATCTGATACCCAGGAATCACTAGTAGATAAGTTAACTTCAATAACGTAAATATCTGAAGAAGAAGTCACACTACTCTTCTTTTTCTTTAGACCTTCAAGATAGAGCTTGCAATTTCTGAACCAATGCCCACGTGTATGGTAGAAATGTCAATTTTCTTTTTTTTCTTCTTTTTCCTTCTGGGACTTACGCTTCACTTGTTCCACAGGCTTTGTGATAGTCATAACTGCCTTGAAAAAATTTAGCCTTACATTTTGGCCTACTTCTTCCTAGCCTTTCCTTTTTGAACCATTAACACATTAGCAATGAATTTCTTGACATTTTGCTCAGCAGTTTTAAGCATCAAATGCAACTCTAATATAGACTTCTTCATATTATTCATGTTATAGTTCATTAAAAATTATGAATAACTATTAGGCCATGAATTGAATATCAAATCCATAGCCAACTCTTGGTTTATGGGAAAGTCAAGTCTGTCAAGATAGTTAATATAACGCTTCATTTTCATAACATGGGGACCAACTGATGCACCGTCAGCCATTTTTCAAGAATTTAGGTTCTTAATTGTCTCAAACCTTTATTACCTAGCCGGTCAGTGGAACACTTCCTTCAGCATCTTAGCCATGTCATAAGATTTCATGTGTTCCATGTCCTTCTTAAGTTCATGAACCATGGTTGCGAACAAAATGCATGCAACAACAGTTGAGTCATTGAAATGCTTAGTATGTATATCGTTTACGACTTTTCAAGCATTGGCTGGTAATTCCACGAGAATAGGATTATCTAGGACATACAACTTGCGTTCATGCTTAAGAACAATTCTTAAATTTCTGAACCAGTCAAGAAAGTTTGTCATGGACAACATATCCTTCTCAAAAATGGATCGCAATGACAAAGGATTAATGTGATTTGAAGAGGCCATAGATCTATAACAAATATTACGTACAAGTTCATTTTATTATAGAGGAATAGACTCCCACTAAATTAACAGCACTCCTAAAAACACTTTGTTAATTTAAGAGGCTAAAATCCATGTTTCACCTAATTCCGAGACAGCTAAGGCATCACACTTTGAATTAGGTTATTTAGGTAGGTAACTTATTACCAATTACATCATATGTCATTTTTAGTTATTTTTATGAGATTATAACTCCTTATGTCTTAACATGTTCTATCTCATCTTGTGCCCTAAGCCAAAAACTGTTTTGATGGTTTTATTAAGTTAAACCATTTCAAACAATAGAGCAATCATTACTCAACTTTCTCACCAAAATAGCAAAATACACTCAACCGAGACAAACCCTTATTAGATATGTACAAAGCCTAGAAAATTGTTTAAAAATGGATCTACACCCACCATCATAAAATATTTAAGGTAGCAGTAGTGTACTACTCGATGGACGTGCACCCACCGTCAAGAAAAGGAAGGTGAGTACACGAATGTATAAAGTAATGATCTAGCGTCGTTTGGCTAAGCAGTAATGATCTAGGGTCGGTCGGCCGTGACTTGCAACACATCGGCCTTAACCCACTATATAAGGCGTAAATAATCTCTTAAATGCCTCCACATCCTCACAAACTCCCACCATATAACTAATTACTCGTAAGTGCCTTTCACAAGTGATGTATACATGTTAACAACCCCAGGTCCCTTACCCCATGTGCTATACAAGCTAGTTGTGAAATCCCGACAACCCCAAAATTTAGTGACCATTTATGCGACACTCATCTCTATCACATCATGGTCTTGGACACAAGAACTACTTTCATAACCCATGAAATGATATGGTTTAGGAATCAATGAAACCACTTAAACAACAAACAATGCCTTAATAACAAACTCTTAAAGTGGGGTAGAACAACAAATTCATGACAAGTAGAAAATAATAGGTAAATAAGTCCAAATGACTATAAATGAAAAGCCTAATAGTAAAGAAATGGAAATAAATATCTCAATCAGTTTACTTACAAACCATGCAAATCTCAAAGCTGATCCGTCCTCACGACTCCTCAAAATGCGTACCCAAACTCTTGAGACTCTTACATAGGCTCCTAATCTGATTACACGTTTTAGGGTGTGTTTAGATATTTGGTTTGATTGTTAGGCTTTTTTAAGAAGTTTGACTTTAAATTTAGGAAATGCAGAAATTGAGTTGTCCAAAGTACCCATTATGCTAGGGAGTTTATTTAGCACTTTAGAGACCACTTTAGCAGGCTACCAATACTCTTTAGCATGCTACACACATGTAGGGCATAAGCAAGCACGCCTAGTGCGCTAAACCTGGTAAACCCAAGAATATCTGCACTTTGAATTATTGGGTCTCCTCCTTCAAATGGCCATCGCCATCACCTTAAACCTCTGTTACTTTCCACCAGAGACCCAACATATCCTCCATAGCAACTAATATAGCTCACACTCCATATTTATCATAAAATTATCAACTTGTACAAAAATAATGGTGCAGATCACTTGCCAAATTGTAAAACACCTCTAGCTTGATCAACTCCTCGAAAATCCACTGAACTTCCTCAACCTCTACTAATCTTTCTCTGATCTTCTTCTCTACAAACTTTCTTTCATTACTAAGTTATGAATTTAGATCATTTGCACATATAAAATATCTTATATATATGTATATAGATAAGGTAAAGTTATACCAATTAACCTCAATATGTACACCCATCTCGAGGCTAATCTAATGAGTCATATCATGACTTATATTCCGCTAACTCTCCACTTAGTCATCTTTAATAACACACATTCATAGTTAATTAGTCTTGTGATGTGTCCATAGGTATCTCTAGAATTATCAATGACTTATGTATTATTTGCTAACTTAGGTTACATTTATGTAAATCTAACTATAGCCACATCAAATTAACTACTAAACCACACTAACTTAGATTTAACTTACCACATCACTCTCTCACCCGGTCCCATGATGATACTCATCTCAACGTGTATCCCTACTTATGTCTTGACATATAAACGCAAGTAAAAGTGACTTATAAGTCTACACATATACAATACATTAGATATTTTGGCTGTGACATACTTATCTCGCATACAGTCTTCGCGCTCCTAAGTAAGTTTCGAGTCACCAAGGAAGTGCCATTTAACTAACACGTTGGAGATAAAATTACCTCTTAATTATTATACTTTCCAATCTAGTATCTATATTGGTTGCTCTTTATAACTAACATGCTCATTCAAGTAAATCTGGCTCATGTCAACGGTTGGTCGAACACCTACCTTCAACCTAGCCAGTCAAAGAATAGAATGGAAGACTAGATGAGTCCCAGACATATGTGGAGCTAACTCGAGCTTATAAGCAACCTTCGCAACCAGTTTCTTGATCTTGAAAGGCTCGATGAGTCTTTGTGCTAGCCTACCTTTCAAACCAAGTCTTTAAAGACCATTTTGGGAAAAAACCTTCGAACATATAAAGGCTCCCTCAATGTACAAGAGATTACTACGATACATGTATGCATACTTCTTTTGCCTCTCTTGGGCCCTTTTAAGCCTCTTACAAATATTTTGTACCCTCTCCATATGATCAACAACAATCTTAGGCCCTACTAACTCCCGATCCTCTAGCTCGGCATGACATGATGGAAAGCTACTCGGTGTGCCATATAAAGCCCGAAATGGTGCCATCTCAATGCTAGCCTAATAATTATTGTTATATACAAACTCACACAACCATAATCCTCCCAAGATCCACCAAACTCAAGTACATTAGCTCGAAGCATATCTTTGAGAACATGAATCAAGCTCTCAGTTTGGCAATCAATCTGAAGGTGTAATGATGTGTTGAGCTATAGGTGCGTACCATACTACTCCTACATACTTTGCTACATCGAGGATGTATACATAGCAATTATGTCTCACGTGATAGTCCAAGGAACCCCGTGTAGCCAGAGAGTCTATCTATCGAACAATACACTTAAATAGTTAAATGGGTAGTAAGCCGCAACCAGTAAGAAGTAGGCAAATTTCACTATTTTATCCACAATTACCTAGATAGAACTGTGTCGCCTGGCAGTACTCAAAGATCCTTTAACAAAGTGCATGGAAATGTCTTCCCACTTCCATCGTGGAATGAGAAGTGACTATATTAACCCTTTAGGTTTACGATGCATAGCTTTCACCTTATGACAAATCCCATAGTTCCTGATGAACTCTTGTACATTCACTTTCATCCTAGGCCACCAAAAATTTATCCTCATATCATGGTACATCTTTGTCTTGCTTGGATGAATGGTAAATCGGGAATAGTGTGAATCCTAAATAATCTCGTATCTGAGCCCTGCCACTAACGGTATCCATGATCTACCTTTGAATCTCATACATTAATCCGTAATTTTGTTCCAGTCAGTACAATCAGTACTCTATGCTAACTCAGTGAACTTCAAGTACAAGATATCGGCTCTCTAAACCTCTAACACTCTTTATGTAGATATTTTCCATAGCATCATCTATGCACATATCATCACATGAGTGTCTATAGGAATATCTGAATAACTCATCATCGCAGCTACATCGAGTAATCTATATTCATGTGCCATATGAGATCTGATAACCACAATATCTCTAGTAGGTATCCTATTCAGCGTATCTACAACTATATTAGTTTTTCTTAGGTGATACTCTAGAGAAAATTCATAATATTTCTCAAACTTCAACTATCTGCATTGTCTCATGTTCAACTCTTTCTATGTGAAGAGATATTTAAGACTCTAGTGATTAGTGTAGAGTGTGAATCCCTATCCACACAGACGATGCCTGAATATCTTCAGATCAAACACTAGCGCCGTGAACTCTAAATCATGCGTTGGATAATTCTTTTCATGTATCTTCAGTTTTCTAGAGGCATAAGCCATTGTACATCTATCATACATCAATATACATCTTAAACATGTATGAGAAGCATCTATATATATATATATATATCAGGAATCTTTATCCAGCCTTTAGTAACACTAATATTTGTGCAATGGTCAACGTGCCCTTCAGCTGAGCAAATACCTATTCGCATTCGTCAGACCAATAAAATTTGACATCCTTCTGGGGTCAATCTAATAATTGGTGAAGCGATCTTTCAAAAATCCTTCATGAATCCATGGTAATACTATGCTAACCCCAGAAAACTCCTTATCTCTACAACTGACATCAGTGCTGGCCAATCCATAATGGCCAAAATCTTAGTCGGATAAACTACAATACCTGCTACTCCAATAGCATGACCTTAAAACTTGACCTTTGATAGCCAAAATTCGCACTTGCCGAACTTGGCGTAAGGTTTGAACTCCTCCAAATTCTACAATATCTCCCTAAGATGCTTCTCGTGATCCTTTTGAGTCCTCAAATAAACTAATATTTCATCGACGAAAGCATTCACAAAGAAAGGCAAGAAAATATCTCATCCCCATGCATCAAATCCATAAACATAGTGGAGTAGATGGTCAATCCAAATGGCATAACCTTAAATTGATATTGTTCATATCTCGTGCTAAAGTTTTCTTGGGCCTATTCTCATCCTTGATCCTATGGTGAAGATACCATGATCGCAGCTCCATCTTGGAGAAAAATTATGCTTCCCTCAACTTATCAAATAAATTGTTAATATGTGGTGATAGATACTTCTTCCTGATTGTTAGCCCGTTTAACTGTCTGTAATCAATACACAATCTCAAAGTACCATCCTTCTTTTTCATAAATAAGACTAGTGCTCCTCATGGTGACATAGAAGGTGTGATAAACGTATTATGTCCCAAATGATAAAGTTGACTCCTCAACTCCTTCAACTTTCTCAAAACCATACGTTGAGCGGTATAGAAATAGGCTTGGTGCTTGGTACCAAGTCAATGATGCAGTCTCTATCTCTCAACATGATTAAATAAGTTAAGTCTTCTAGAAACGGATCTTGAAACTTGCACACTATCGGAATGTCCTCAAGTTTGGGTCCCTGACTCTCTACTTCTGTGTATAATGATACCAGAGTCTCCATTTCTCCACTAGTCACAATTCAACCTCTCTTACTCTCAGCTCTCAGTGTACTACCACTATATGTGAAAATCGGATGCCTTGGGATCTCAAATAACATTTTCTTGCAGAAATAGTTGATATGAGTGTGATATACTACTAAAAAATTTGTCCATAACAATGCATCAAAATCTAGAAAGTGGAGCACTCTAAAGTCTGCACGTAACTCTACTCTAACTATCTCTATTAGACATCCCTCTGCAATACAATTAAAGTAAACCCTACCCCACCGTTGTACTCAAAATCAAATGTGTACTAACTTTAATAGGTGTCAATCTTAGGATGCTTATAATGTAACAAAAAATGAAAGATATTGTAGAACCCGAATCAAACAAAACATATAATTCTCAACCATAAATAGAAATCGTACTCTCGATAAGAACTCATGTAACATTGACATCTAGTTATGCTATCATATGTATTCCCTCTCGACTCTATGCAAGGAATATTATTATCAGCTGTAGACAATCTCTTAACATGTACCTAACCGGACCACACTTATAGCAAGTAATCAATCTACACTAACTTTATGCCTTATCATGGGTCTATGCTTGTCGATACTCCTTATTGGAGCCTTACTCAAATAATAAGTCTCATGAAAAAGTGCATACTCATATATCTCACCTAAGGTCCTAACACCTGAACTGATCACATAAAATCATATATCAGGCATCAGTCCATCTCGAAAATGATACATGTCCTCACCATCATTTATCACTAGATCCCTAACAAACTGTCTCAGATAATCGTATTTGTGTTGTAGCTCATCACCAACTCATCAGCTCCATGTATCAGATTCATGAACTCCTTCCTCAACCTCTTCATCATAATAGATGGGAAGTACAGCTAATAAAAATTCTTTATGAATGCATCCTAAGACCAAAAATCCCTATCCGAAGCTATCATCGCATGCTGCCAAACATTGACGTCTCTTTGTAGTGTATACAATAAAACCTCAGTCCAAAGTCTATTCTCAATTTTCAAAACTTTTTGAAGCTTCTTTTGAGACAATATCCACTTTTATAATTTCTAAAAATCTCATTGTGCGTCAAATTGAAATGGCTTCAGTCTGATGAAATCCTTCACCAATTGAACCTCTGCGGACATATTAGAAAACATATGTATGAGAGATAGTGTATCAATTATCTCTACAACTGATATTGTCATTACCAGTATAGTTTGTACCACTGGAGCTACTGGTTTCGCGGTAGGAAGCTCTAGTGCCAGTAATGTAATTTTAGTACTAGTAGTGGTAGGGGCTCGTGTTTATGTTTGTGGTGTAAAATACACTGTCACCATAGCAATGAAAACGGGTAACTATAGTCCCTGAGCTGAAACTCGGTCAAAAAGCCTTTGATTGTCCTCAGTAAATGGAATAGGAGGCTAGCTGCCACTAGCACCTACATCCCCGTTGTTGCATCAATTAGCCATCGTTGTCTACAAATTGATAGCGAACACGAATCAGCTACTCAGCTACTACATTGATATCACAGACACACACATACACATACATACACATATATATATATATATATATATATGTAGAAACTAAAATGTACATATAAAATCCTCAACTCACTTTCACTCACTTTCCAACTAATGGTTCTAGGAAATAATCATCATGTTTCCACAACTAAAATTTGTGTTTTATTCAATTTTATATGTTTCTTAGTGAAGAAGTTAGCTCTGATACCAAATGTGACAACCCATTCTCAATTTAGGGCACTGCCTGGCCTAATCCCATCATTAAGCTTTATCTTAGCTATATAAGACTTAACAACATATTAGTCAGCCTTTTCAAACTTTTCTCCAAACAACCTAACTTTAAAATAAGCAACCTATCATTCTCTTGGCAATTAGTATTTCGGATTTAATTAAAGTTTTAGAATCTTAAAGATTTTTCAACGAAAAACTTAATTAGATTCCCCAAAGCATTTATAAAAACACCTACCATGGAAACTAGGAAATAACAATCACATGCATTTACATAATAATACACTGATAATAATATATCAACATGTGTCTAGTCGGGTAACTATCCCATAACCTATAGTATACATCCCCAAAAATTTAAAGACATTATAAGTTATACAATAAAAGTCAAAACCCATAATATCAGAGGTAGCAGCACTCCAATGGCTCTTAGGCAGTCACTAATCTTCTTTTTGCTTGGGCTGCTACTAGATGGATCAACACCAACCATCAAAAAATGATGGTGACTACTAGAAATTAGAAAGTAACATTAAGAGAAATTTATCCACATTTTCAAAAACTCAACAAGTATCCGAAAGCATAAAAATAGCAACTACGCTGAAAAAGAATCATGATATAAGATACTTTAGTTGAAGAATATGAAACTGACTCTCGGCTAAACAGTAATGATCTAGGGATGGTCGGCTATGAGTTACATTACGTCAGCCTTAATCCACAATATGGGATGTAAACAATTTCATGAATTCCTTCGCATCCTTACAAACTCCCTTCACATTAATAATTACTCACAAGTACCCCTCACATGTGATGTATACTTGTGAACAACCCCGGGTCCCATACCTCGTGTGCTGCGCAAGTAATTAGTGAGATCTTGATAACCCCTTAAATCTAGTAACCTCGTGTGCCACACTCCTATCTATCATATCATGGTCCTAAATATATGAACTACTTTCATACCCCATGAAATGATACGATTCAAGATTCCTACAATTTAATTGCATAACTAATGCACAAATAAAATGGATATACAATGCCAAAAATCACCCACCCAATAGCATGTTATTTCATTTGAGTAAATTCCTTAACAACCAAGAAAAATATAGCACATGATTAGGAATCAATGAAACCATTTAAACAACAAACAATGTCATGATAACAAAGTCATGGCAAGTAGACTATAGCAACTGGTAAATCAGTCAAAATGATTGTAAATGAGAAGCATAACAGGAAAAAAGTGAAAATAAATATCTCAATCAATTTACATACAATTCACTCAAATTACCTATCCAGCCTCCTAACACCTCAAAACGCGTTCCCAAACCATCGAGATACTTCCATGGGTTGCAGATATGATTACACATGTTTTAGAGTATGTTTAGACCTTTCGTTTAGGTGTTAGGCTTGTTTAAATTAATTGAGTTTAAGTTAAGGAAATACAAAAATCGTGTTATCCCAAGCAACTAGCACGTTGGGGAATTTATCTAGCACGCTACCCATATCCATTAGTGTACTATCCATTGGTAGGGCTCTACCAAGCATGCCTAGTGCGCTAAACGCAGGAGGGTTTCCTATTTCAAATGGCCATTTCTATCGCCTTGGACCTCTATTATCCTCCACCAGAGACCCTACATATCCTCTATAGCAACTACAACAGCTCACACTTCATATATATCATCAAATTATCAACTCGTACAAAACTAGTGATGTAGATCACTTACCAAGTTGTAGAACACCTCTAGCTTGATCAACTCCTCAAAAACCAACAAACTTCCTTAACTTTTACTGATTTTCACAAATCTTTTTCTCTCCAAACCTTCCTCTTCTCCTAAGTTATGGAATTGGATCATTTGCATTAACAAACTATCTTATATATAAGGTTAAGTTATAGCCATTAATATTAATGTGTACATCCATCTGAAGGATAATCTAATGACTTATATCATGTCTTATATTCCATTAACTCTTTACTAACCTATCTTTTATAACACACATTCATACTCAATTGGTCTTGTAATGTGTCTACATGTATCTCAAGAATTATGATTGAATAATGTTTTATTTAGCTAACTTAGGCTACGTTTATATAAATCAAACTATAGCCACGTTAAATTAACTATGTAAATCACACTAACTTAAATTTTGCTTACCACCTCACTTTCTACCCCAGTTTCGCGTCGTCACTTATCTCAATGCACGTTGCTCACATCTCGATATTTAAACACAAGTAGGAGTGACTTAGTAGTCTACACATATACTATACATTAGGCATGTATCACAACAAATCTAACATATACCTCAGTTACATTGCCTTGGTCAGTGCACTTATCTTGATGTAGGTCCAACATCATGTGTCAATGATCCTGATTAGAAATTAAACTAGGTTTAAGAATTTGAGTCATGAAAATTTGTTCAGATATAACAAATTTGCAAGAAGTTGATGGCAAATTGATACCAACTATAGGGAGAGTCCTGAATGCATATTCATCGTAAATTTTGAGTTTATCTATCATAACATGGATGATGATACTTGGGGACATTCTTGAATACAGTCAGTGGAAACTTTTACACAAAGAAGAAAAAGATCATAATGAGTATCGATGAGAACGATGATGCAGAGAAGATAGTCTTTGTTGATGGGGAAGAAGTACATTCAAATGAGAATGATATAATTATCTCTGATTTACAATTAGAGTATCTAGATTTAGGCTCGGGCTGAACGAGCAAAAAGGCATGTAGCTAATGAAATTGAACAAAGCGTTATTGGGAAGCAGCCCAGGGGTTTTTAAATTTCAAGTTTTTCAATTTCAATTAGTTAGTCAAGTAGTAGTTAGTTATTTAGTTTAGTTAAGGACAATTTATATGTAATAGTTCCTAACTTTTGAAAATTTTTGGCTAAATGTGGAGGAAAGACCATTTGGCTAGCGACAATTCATCATAGAGGAAATGTCTCGATATACTCAATAAAAAGAGAAAAAAAATAAAGGAGTTCAAGCGGCAATGGTGAGGTACATGGGCAAATCATAGGTATGCTTTTTTGAAATTATATATATACATGGATTTCATGCAGTTACGACATCATATTAAGTGATACACAAAGTCAAAAGAGTGCCAAATAGGAATTACTGAAAAACTTATGCAAAAAAAAGTGGACATATAGGTTAATGTCGAGTGTGTAACACATTGCGTTTTTTGAACTAGGCACGACGCTAGTAGGGCACCATGCAGTGCACAAAAAAACCTCTCCAAGGTGTCAACACCATCGTGGCGCTGTCACGACATTATGCCTTATAAGACACGGTGCCAGTGTCATGGAATTGGTTTCAAACCCCATTCTCACCATGTTATTCACACTTGCATCCAACTCCAAACAAAACCAACCAAGCATACATCCCTTTAGAACCTAAGCTTGATCATTTCTATGTGAGGAAAAAGTATTCGTAATGATAGAGAGTTAAAAAAGAGAGTGCATTGTTGATTTGCAAAAAGTGAAGAGCTAGGGCTCAAGTTTGGGAATTTGATTTTAAGGACCACTAAGGTTTCTAGTTTGTTAGCAAAGTGAGAGGGCTTGGATTGATAAAGGCTTGGAGGAGTGTTCTACACCAAAAAAGAGGCTGACATTGAGGTAAATTTACAATTTCATTAGTTATGCTTTGAGATTTAGAGAAATTTTGAAGAAATTGCATGAATAGTGCATATGAGGTTGTTAGATAGGATTCTCAAGTTATGTGAATATTGGTATTAATGTGACTCATGGAAACTTAATTTATGTCATTTGAATTATTTCTCATGTCAATGATCTTTATACTCTTAATTTTAGGTGATTTCAAGTCCCGTGTCGCTAATTGTGTTGTTATGAGAATTTTGAAGAAAATGTCGAGAACAAGGAGGCAAGCAAATCAAGTTAGTCAAGTAAGAGCAAATGATTTTGAGGCATCAACCTCACAGGATCCTAATGAGGAAGGAACTAGGCCAATTAAGCCGAATTACTTCATTAATAGAGACCTAAGGATAGATATGAGGATATATATCGAGCATAGGGAGTTCATTTGTAAGAACACTATCAATTTTTCGACTAAGTACGATAAACGAGTGAACAACTTCATTAGGCAAGAAAAATTAGGAGTAATTCAATCAATACCATAAGGGAAATGAAGATAGAGGCATGAGTAAAATTGTGTATGAATTTTATGCAAATGTTAATATTACTAGGAAAGGTGACCCAGCGAAGGTGAGATGGGTGTTTGTACCCTTTAATGTGCATGAGATTAATAGCATCAATAGGTTGGAGCATAATAACGTTTCCCGAATTATTTATATGAGAAACCATATAACCTATACCATTTTAGAGATATAAAGAGAGCATTGGTGTCCAAAGACAAAAGGCTGGGTAATGAAAGCAGAGAATATGTCGAAGCACATTAAGAAGGGGAGTGTTAGGAAAGTCTACCGAATGTGCCAACACATTTTTGTGCTTCTCTATACCCCATTACTTAGTAGGGAGAGATTAACAAGCCAAAGGCAGCTTGTTTACTTGAGACCATAATGAACAGGGAGATTAACATCGGCGAGATCATCTACCACAATCTGAGGGAGTCCATCATGTAAGAGTGAGACAACTAATTGTTCTTTCCTATTTTAATCACTAAAATGTGCTTGAAGATCGGAGTGGGACTAATTAGAGATGAAAAATTTGACGTAAAGTCCCAAGTAACCATGAAAGATACTCATATAGACAGAAAGAGCCAAAGGAGATACAATTGAACTAAAATTATTGGCTAAGCAGTAAGAGGATCATGTTATAGTAGTAGTAGAGTGGTTAGCCCAAGAACTTGAAAATGAAGGATATGGAGAGGAGGAGGAGGAGGAGCATCACCAGTAGGGATTTGCTAAGGGCTGCAAGTTCGTAGATGTACTAATAGGAGAGTCGGACTTGGATTGTCTTGAAGTTTTTCCACCACCTCCTCCGCGGCAACCACTAGTACCACCACTAGAGGACTTTACTCCCAACAATAAAGGTTGTGGATTGCTAAGATGAGGAGACAGTACAAATAGGGTCAAGCTCATTATCAGGAAACCTTATTGAGATATGAGCAGGACAGGCAAAGGAGAATGCAAAACCGACTAAATGGACAGTGGAACTTCATGTTGTTTGCCGATCATCAAAGAGACGTAGTTAAATATGAGAGGAGTAGAAGGATGAGACCTACTGATAGGTATTTTTACTTTCCAACAGCACTAAATTATGTATTTAGTCTCTAAGTGGTGCAGAGCAGAAAGATGATGCGTTCATTGACAACATACTATACTAGAGCTGATGATGTGGATGATGATTATGCACAATCCTAATCTTACGGTCTTAAGATTTTCTTAGACACTGGGGAGATGAGAGACACATCGATACTAATTTACTTTATATTTGTGATATTTTATACATTTATTTAGTTATTTAGCTTTTATGTATAGTTTATTATTAGTATCTTTTGTTATTATTATATATTTGTGTTTTATTTTATTTTATTCATGTTTCGGGCTTATTTTTAAACCTTCAAGATAAGATTTGCTTTAAGTTTGAGGGCATCAACACTACACTACACTATGGGAATTAGTAAGCATGGATGAAATAAGGATAAACACTGCAGGTATGATTATCTAAATTTTATTTTTGAAGCAGTTAAAGAGAAAAATGTTGTCTTGTATTTCTTTTTCATTTACTTACTATTTGAATGTTTATGTAGCATAGATTAGATTATATATAGTAATGTGCAATGAATAAGTAGTTCATTTGCATGTTCATACCTTTAATTAAGGATAAGTAAAACACAAGTGTCTTGTTGATATGAAACTCAAGATAGTGTTTATAGATTTTTGAAGAAAATATGAAATGTAGTAAAAAAGTTATAATTTAATGATTAGAAACTTACAGTTAGGGAAGACCATGAACTTGAAACAAAAGAAAAAAGAATACAAGAACACTTGTTGTGGAAAAAGCTAGATCTCTAAGGAATTTTATGATAAGTGGAAATCTTACTTATGTATAACAAGTAAAAAAAGACTTAATGCAAAGAGGGGCAGAAGTAAGCATTTTTAATGAAACAATCGGAGTTAACTTGCTCTATGGACTGAAAGTCAGAAGTGCTAACAAGAGTTTTAAATAATGAAGAATAGAGAGTACCACAAGTTCTACTGGAAATGGAGCAGAGAAGTTGATGGTTAGAAAAAGTGAGGAAAAATAAAGTCCATAGGAAAATGAGCAGAGACCGTGCAAATATAAAAATAAGAAGAGAAGAACAAAAGAAAGGAGGAAAAAAAATAAAGAAAAGAAGGTGGAAGTTAGAATAAAAATCTTCAAATAAAATATTTAGCTCGAGTGCTAGTAGCTTGATTGAGTAAAGTTTTTATCCTAATTATATCAAGACCTATAGACTCTTGAAGAGCTAAAATCTATCAGAAATTAGTTTGATCTATGCTTATTTGTGAATTCATGAGCTTAACAAAAAAATCATGAGATTGTACACTTATTACTTGAGTGTCGAGGGGAAGCGAACTTGCGAGTAGCGATGATTTTAGTTGTAATCTACTTTGATGTTTCAAAAGTGAATTATATTGGTTGTTAAAGCTACATTTCTTGAAAATATAGTTTTTGAAAAGAAAAACTTTTGATTGGATTATTAACTTGAAACTTAGTTGAAGTAAAGGATAATTTTCAATGATGTAAAATGAATGCGAACTAGGTCATAGGAGTAGTTAGGATACTTAGTAAAATACACTTTTGCTCTAGACGTACAAAATCCTATGTTTGGGGGCATTTTATAAGTGATTATTTCGACTTATAAATAGGGTTACTTAATATTATATTAAGTATAAATATAACGAATTGAGCTCAAATTGATGGTGTTTATTTATTTTCAGGTACACAAGGCATAAATGAATGAAATGAGTGCATTCGAGAAGAAATGGAGCTAAAACATGCCAAAGTAGGTTTGGCACCGTGGCTAAGCAATTGTGGCACTGTAGAAGATGAAGGCAAAACATGGGAGTTGATTGCATGACGTGGGAGAGCGAGGCAAGGAAGAAAAATTGGTCATGATGGTTGGAGCAGTCATGGCGCCATGGAGGTCAAGGAATGACGTCAAGGACAGATAAGAATAGCACCGAGACCACTGAATGGAGGTTTTGCACACAAAGAGAAAGGTGTGGTGGCGACGTTGAGTGTTCATACACACAGCGTCGAAACTTAAGATATAGTGTCAAAATGTGAAGAAAATATAAAGTAAAGTTCTATTTCATGTGAAATTGCTAAGTAGGGTTTATATTTGTGTTCAAATGTGATTATGGAGTATAAATAGATACTAGAACTTTATAAACTCACCAATTACCAAACATTAGCCACCATTAATATAGTTTCGCATAGGTTTACTTGACTCGTGGGTATGAAGAAGACTTGTGGAGAGAAGACTTTGAAGACTCATGTGTGGTGATTCGAGTATTGTTTTTATTGATTTAATAGAATTTATATAATTATATCTCTGATATCAATGAATGTTTTATATGCTTGTTTGCTTCAATTAAGTGTTAGTGGTCTATTAATCTTAGGGATCAATGGATCCTATGGTATGAAAGTTATGATGTAAACATAAATAGATTTAGATGAATAAAAGTGCAACGGTTATAATTTATATTGATTTTAAGCGTAATGCTACAAACATCCGAATAACATGTTTGTTGATATTAGGTTTTATAAGTTATCATGGCCATTAAAGCTTTTAAGCTAGATATAGATGGTATATTGTAAATTATACAACATAAAGCGATAGTTGTTGATTAAGGATGCAAGGATAGTAAACTTAATTGGTTATGAATCTAAAGATTTGAAACATAAAAGCAATGTGGTGCTTATGTTATTAAAATCGAGAGGTGGAACTCTACTTTGCACATTACAATCTTTTCCATCATGACAGTGGGTTGAAGTGGATTTGAATGAAATCCGTCTATTCTAATTAGGTATTGCACACACATAATAAAGATAATAAAGTGAGTTAAAAGCATAGTATTTCATTACCTAGGTGAGGTTATGAACTAAGATAGTTTTATTATAAGAGTTAATGTAATTTTCATTGATTTGTTAGATTATTTTAGTTTAGTTATATAACCTATAAAAAAAGGGTTTCCTTAACAATTTCATAATTTTAGCTAGGTACATAGTGAGTGCAAACACCTTTCCCAGATGATATCTATAACCAACACAAGTTGGTTACACTATTACTACAATCGAACCGTTATACTTGCAGTTGTGATCGATTTTACAAGTAGTTGTTCTAGTGACAAATGGCTTATAGATATTGGGTGCACCTATCATATGATTTTCGATCGTGGTCTCTTTAAAAACATAGATACATAAGATAATTTTAAGGTGAAAATCTGTAATGGTGAGTACATTATTGTTGAAGGAAGAGGTATCGTTGTCATCGATAGTCTCTTCGGTATCAAAGTATTTAAAGATGTATTATTAGTGCCTGATAATAATTAAAAAATTTTAAGTATAGGGCATTTGATTGAAAGGATTTAAGGTTGTTTTTTAGAACAACTAATGCTCAATCAAAGATACAACATATTAAAAGGTGTTCAAGATCAAGATGAAGGGCAAGAGTTTTTCATTGGATCCATTGCAAGAAGGGCAAGCAATTTACTCCTCAAATGACAACATTACCGAGATTTGGAATAAAAGATTAGGTCATTTTCATCATCCTACAATGCTCAACTTGCAAAAAAAAGAGCTTGCTTAAGGACTATTCCAGCTTGAGTTAGAAATATATGCTTGCAAGGCTTATCAATATCGCAAGCAAACGCGACTTCCATTTAAAAATTATATTTTGAGAGAAATAAAGAAGTTGCAGCTTATTCACATTTATCTTGTCAGGCCATTAAGAATTCCTTCTCTTAAGGGAAGTAAATACTACATAAATTTTGTTGATGACTTCACTCGTATGTGCTAGATTCATTTTCTCATATTCATTTCAGAGGCTGTTATGATCTTTTAGAGCTTTAAGCAATCGATTGAAAACTAAAGTGGGTGTTTGATTCAAAGGTTGAGGTCAGTTAATGGCACATCGTTCACTTCAAATCAATTCAATTAGTTTTATGAAGAAGTCAACCTTGATCAATTAACAGCTTTATATACTCTACAAAAAAATGGAGTCAGTTAGAGGAATAATAGAATAATCTTTTAGATGGAAAGATGTATAATGCATGATAAATATTAACTTAAAAAGTATTAGGCTTAAGCAAAAAATATTATTTTTAATAGGCTTCATACAAAAGTAGCGAATAAGAAGACTCTTTTTGAGGCATGGTATAGTTTCAAACCCAATTTGAATAATCTGAAAAGATTTGGTTGTTTGTGCTCTACTCACGTGCCATGGATCAAGAGGGGCAAGCTGAAAAAGATGGTTGAACCTGGAATCTTTATAGGTTGCGACGATGTTGGGTTTTGGGGTTCATACGCAGTGGAAATTACAAAACAATTTTGACAAAAACCCTAACAGGATCCGAATCTAATTCCATTAAAAACGTTTAAACCATGAAAACAAAATCATACCTCAGTTGCAATATACATTTCTTAAGGTTGATCGATCTCTAAGGCGCTGCCAATGACAAACGTCCTTTGCCAGCATTCCACACACGAACGGCGGCCGAGATTCGAATTGCTAGCTTCGAGAGAATACCAGACTTTTTGTTTCTCTCCAAAATTATCCAGAACGTACTAGAAAACCCTAATTCATTTCTGAAATGAAAATAGCGTTTCGGCCCTTAATCTTTCGTACGTGTGTTCTAACTTAAAGCCTCTATTTATACAAACCTTGTATATAGATGGTTAAGTAAATTACGCATATACCCTACTTAAAGAAGTGTAAGTGTAATACACCACAAGGACATTTTTATCATGAATTTTATCATATAAAATTTATTTTTTCGAACCATCTTAAAATCTCGCAAAACCATTCTTAGTGTGCAACCCAATAGGCTCATACAACGTTGGCAGTGTACCATAACACATTTTGATATACAATTCATAAGCGGCCTCTAGCAAGACATTAGGACTACCCAAGTTGTACGAATATTAAATCGATACAACCTTATCAATAGTGTATATAACATCCTTTTGTCACACGATATTTTTTTTATCAAACATAAGGCATGGAATTGTCATCCAACATGTTCAATCGTACTAGTCTCGATCTCTAGGTAGACTGAAAACATCCAAGTGACATTGATCAATATCAATTCACTTAGACTAGGCCTTTTAACAGTCTAACACATCGAGGGATCCACTGGATATCACTCCTTATATAAGAGGGACAAATTATATCTTGATTACACAACTTCATCATATTGCTCTCACAGTAACCAATCACAACCTTTATAATCGTTCGGTTAAAGATAATGTTTGATTGTGTCAAATCACTGTGTTCCTAATGTTGAAGTCTCTGGTAATCTCAAGTCAGATGACTGAAATAATATACCTATCATGAGAAACAACTAAGACTCAATTCATGTGATGTTCTCATAGCGGGTCGATCCAGTACTTTGTTCCCTAACAAGTACTCGTAATCTTGATTCATATCTCTATACGTATAATCATCATCATCAATCAAGACTCACACTAGTCTTAATTCATTATAGTTCCCAGTATAATGCTCGAATAGGGACATTTAGGATATTTATGTAAATACCAATGGATCTTATTATATTGTAACGTGCAAATTAATTACAATAAACAGCAAATGAAATCCTCTATTTTATTAACTATAAGTATTCATAAAGACACTTAATGGATTGACCTAGGGCACATGCCCCAACATTACATCAAAAGGCTATAGAGTTTTTCAGCTTCAATCTATAATAATATTGATCAGTAGAGAAGTTTTATTCATGAAGGTTGAAAAGTGGGTATGGAATTCAACAAATGAAAAAGATTATATTCATGTGCAGCCTAGAGAGGATGATGTTGATGACCAACCAATTAAAGGATATAGATGACATGCACACATCTGTGCAAGATGCAATGTTACGGTAATGAAATCTGATATAGTGTAAGAAGCAACACAAGTGATAATATGGATTTCATATATGAATGAAGAATTGAGTATGATTGAAAAGAATTATACATGGCAACTTGTACCAAAGCCTTCTAACCGAAAGGTGATTGGAGTTAAATGGATTTTTAAAATAATATTCAATATAGATGGTTATGCAGGCTCATTGTGAAGGAATATGCACAACTCTTTAGTGTTGATTTTTCGAAAATGCTTGCTTCCATGGCCAGACTTGATACCATGAGATTGATCTTGCGCTAGCCAGTACAAAATGGCTAGAAAGTGTTCCAGTTTGATGTAAATCTACTTTTTTTGGATGGCCATCTTAAAGTTGATATTTTTTCATACAACCTAATGGTTTTGTTTTGTTGGTTTAAGAAGATAAAATGCACCTATTGAAGAAAGATTTGTATGGCCTCAAGCAGGCTCTAAAATCTTAGTACAGTCGCAATGATAATCATTTGATTTGCTTAGGCTTTCAAAAATGCTTAAGTGGGGCTATCCTATATGTGAAAAAAGAAACTACTAACATCATCATTGTTTCTATAAGTTGATGTTCTTTTGATCACAAGAAACAATCAACTGCTCATCGATGAGTTTAAATCTATTATGCTTAAAGAATTTGAGATTGTATATTTGGTATTAATGACCTAATTCCTTGGTCTTGAAGTTCTGCAGTAGAGGAATTAGATTTTTGTCTTCCAAAGGAAATATACAAAGGAGATTTTAAAGAGATTTCACATGGAGAGTTGCAAAGCTATAGAAGTTCTTATGCAAGCCAAAGTGAAATTCAGGCAAAATGATGAAACTACTAAATTGAACGAGCATATCTATAAAAGATCGATTGGTTGTCTCATGTACCTTACAACTTCTAGGCTTAACATTATGCAAGTTCTAAGTCTTGTATCTGGATTTATGCATTGTGCAAGTGAAGAGCACTTGCATGTTGCCAATATGATTATCAAATATATTAAAGGAACTACTTATTTTGGAACTAAATATGTTAAATGTGATGAATTTCAGCAAATTGGTTCTTCTAATAGTGGTTTAGCAGGTTTAGCTGATGATATTAACAACACGACAAGTATGATCAATTGGTGTTCATCAGAGCAAGAAACTGCTACTCAAAGCATTACGGAAGTTGAATTCATAGTGGCAACAGCTGCAGCAAATGAGGCCATTAGGTAGAAGAAATTCCTTCAAGAGTTATGTTTGAACAACAAGAATTAACGCAAATCTTTTTCGACAATCAGACTGTCATTTCAATCACCTCTATTCTAGTGTTTTCTAGCAAGATAAAGCATTTCAAGATCAAGTTTTATTATCTCAAGGAAGTTCAAAAGGAATGGAAAGTTTAATTAACTTATTGCGGACCAAAAGATCAGATAGCCAATTCATTCACCAAAGCCTTATGAAAAATTAAATTTAAAAAACTCAGGAACAAGATGTGACTTTGTAGCATTAAAAGCAATAAGTTTTCCCGTATATCCTTGTTATTTTTAGTAGTGATAAGTGTGATCGTCTCCAAAGGGATTTTGCAAACTTCTTAAGAAAAGAGTTTTCTAATGGTTTTTATTATTTCACTTTAATTTAATTAATTTAATTAAAACGAGAACTAAGATTATCTAATCAAACTGTGCTAACAAATTAAACTAATTTAACTAACTTAAACTAAGACAATTCGAATTAACAAAAACACGTTTTGGTTACAAACATATTAATTAAAGTATCGTCACAATCATACTTTCATCATATTATGAAGTATTTTTGAATTATTAAACCTAAATTATAAGCAGGATTGATAGCCTTTATCAAGCCACTAGTTTTTTATATATCAATGGAAAAGCCGCATTATAATTTTATTACAATTAATCGTTCAAAAGCTTAAAGATAACTAATAGAAATAAAACAACATTACACTCAATCAAAACTTCTTACTTTTAAGCCAATATTATCGGAATTAGTCATATCAATATCAAACTTTGACCATAATTCGCCTAAGATATCTAAATGGGAAAATACCTTTTAAATTAACCCCAGTTACTAGTTTATATAAGATGTAAAGATTAAATGTCACATTACAAATTCTAGACTATACATGCAATACAAATTTTCTCGATTGTAATATGCAAAAAAAAATCTATTAAAATCATGAATTGACGTATACAATTAAGTTTAAAGTAGTAAGTACAAACTCTTATTTATTATTATAACTACATTGCTAAATGGTTTACGTTCATGTTCAGACTTTGTTTAGACAAATAAACTAAAATAAACTCAATAACAAAAACAATTGATAATGGTTGATAATGGCCAAAAACTTATCGAAGGTAATCAAAAACTAATCAAAGGCTCCAAGGATGATCAAGTGCACTTAATTTTGAAGCGTAGGGTTCATATATATATATATATATATATATATATATATATATATATTATTCTTAGTAGTATATATCTTAATCGAATTCAAATTTCTTGTTTCACTCAAAAATTATCGTAGCCGACTCCAGCAATTCCTGACTGAACGCTCTATTATCGTCGATTCGCTGTGAAAATTAGTGGAAATGTGTCTCTATGGTTCACCGATTTGGGTAGCAATTCCTAGTATATTTCTTATTCAATACTAATTCGCTGGCAATGAATCCTACTTCATTCTCTGATTCACTACTGATTCGTCGTGTGTTTTCTCTACTTGATAGAATTATTTACTTTTCTTTTCTTTTTCTTTCATTTCCTCCCATAACCTTAATATAACCTGGAATCACAAAAAAACCAGCGCGATATAGCCTTTTATATCTAAAACCACCCTAAAATATACTATAAAATAATATCTAATTATTGACTTATCAAATACTCCCAAACTTATAACTTTATTTTCCTAAGCAAAGAAATACACTCGATTATATTCTTTTTTTATTCTTTATTTTGATTTCATAATTATTTACTTGTATTCTTAAACATTAATGGTCATCAAATTGAAACATATTACCCTCTTGTAAATAAAAATTATGATAGAATAAAAAGATTTAAAGAACAAACCCTTAAATGACAACTCAACCCTCGTTAAACAATACACCTCAAAACTCAAAGTTTATTCAATACCAAGACCTGACCACTATATAGTTTTCTCAATCTTCACTTATAAGCATCGAGCTTTTGATGACTAATATAGAATCTAAAAATACAAAAATAACTTAATTCAATCTCAATCGAACAATATTTAAAAATAACTATATAATGAAAGTTGATAGAATATTTAAGATACCAATAAATATCATTATCATGTTCAATTGTTGGAATATTGGAAAAAGAAAAGTCTTCACTCAACTTGGCAATAAGAACTCGAGACAATTGTTTTATTTTAAGAGTTTTTTTATAAGCATTCTCCCATTTTTCTATATCTCTCTTTTTTTACTTTTTCATTCCTACGGTTTCCTGCTTCATTTTCCTTTGGAGCATATTCTTTTTTTATAGGAATTCTTTCTCACATTTTTCTCACCACTAGGTTCTCTGCTCCATTTTCTTTTGGAACATGTGTGTCTCTCTATTTTTCTCATTTATAAACTCTTGTTAGCATTTCTCACTTTCACTATAGTTAATGAAGTATTGTTTCCAACTACTTAAATATTTATTGGCTAATTTCCTATTATTTCCCTTAATTATAGCATAAGTTCTTTTCATTATATATAATATTCGACCAATAATCTTTTTATAACAATATTCTTAGAAATCTAAATTGTTTATCTTGCTTTTTGTTTCGATCTTCTACCTATTTTTCATGTCTAACGCAAAGAAATCAATCCCTTTAAACTCTTCTATTGCATACACAATCTAGGTAAAGTCAAATAGAGTATAACAATTCTTTTCTATCATAAAATCACTATTTTCATGGGCAATAAAAACTTCACATCTATTAAAATTCAAATTATATTAAATTCATATTTTCCTAACTAAATATAGTAAAATGAAGAAATATTACCCGTATCTTAAAAAATTTGAAAATTTTCAATTAACTTTGAAAATAGAATAAATAGATTCTACCTCTCGAGTCTTCCATACTTCGCTTCTTCGTACTTCATTTCATTTATATACCTCCAAACATATTTCAAACCTTGTCCTTAAGGTTTGAAACTAATTTGGGTTTCCAACAAAACAAATATACCTCGTGAAGCATAAATGAACTAAAAATAAAATAAAAATAATTAATGAACAAATTATCATATGAATAAATTTTTTAGAAACAAAAAATCATGAGAAAAGTATATTACTAAGAATCATCAATAGTAACAATAATGTATTACCATCACGTCAAACATTATCAATTACAAGATATAGTATCATAGTATCATCACATATCACAGTATCACATTTTAGATCAAAACCTTACAAAATATCACTCAAATGTAAATAAAGTAGAGAAGAAAATAGATCAGAATCATCATCCAAAAGTCACATCATCACCACTATCCCTTGATCATTTTGTTTAGACTAATAACTTTTTGTAGGATCATAGAGTCTTTAGTCCACTCCAATCTCTGAAATTTTATATGAAAGACTTTTTCATCCAGTAATCTCAATTAGGTATATGGTATTGGAATTTCTACTCCTCTTCTATGCATTCTTTGGGAAATTCTTCTATCAAAACCATGCAAGCTCCTAGCTATTTCTCTTTAGTTCTGAAAAATATATTCTTGATTCCTAAGAGTTCGCATCTGGTTTTGTAGAATTGATCCCTTCATGGCCAACTTCGTCTCGTTTGCATACATGCCATTATAATCCTCAGTAGGTAGTTCTGAACTCTGATTCATTCTTTCATTATAAATAGCATTTCTTCTAAAACTTTTCTATTCTCTGCTTGAATTTATCTTCTCTCTTCACTTTCTCTTTTGAGTTCTTAGTTCTCTCTATTTAATCCTTTGAGTCCACATAATATTTCACCTATTTAGTGCTCTCAATATAGGCATGGGTGAGAGTCAAATTTAGGAAACACATCAATCTTCTAACCTATCATAGGAGCTTGGTCTTATCTAAAAATTTTGTAATCATCATAGGAAAATGTAATCGTTCATTATTTTTCGTGGTCATGGAATTTCTAATTGCATCATATGTGACCTTTCCAACATCAATATAACATAATCCCTGAACAATATAATGCAACAAAGCCTCCTTGTAAATCACAACTTCATAATATTGAAAGGTCGTTATACGCTCGCATTGATAAAGTAATTACATGTTTTGTGATTTTCCAAAAATTCTTTGTTTGAATATTCTTATGATACCCATCCATATCTAGAATAAATCCATCCCCCAGGGTTGCTACTAATCCACTCCTTATTGTCTCGTGAGGAAATCCATGCTTAATTTTGTACTCCGATTTTGGGTAATCATTATTTTCTCATCTATGAAGTTTTGAAAACTCAAAATATCGATTTATTCTTTCAGGAGAATAATTCACTAGCCTTCTTCTAACCATGGATACAGTTTTATTCTCACTTCCATGCCCATTAGCATAAAATTCTCGAACCAGAATTTCATAACGCTAGGAATATACTCATAATCATCACGATTATAATCTATAGTCAACAATCCCTAGTTTATTTCCCTTATTGTGTTTAAAGTCTGAGGCCAGTACTTCAACTCATTATTAACATTAAATCCCCTCTCCGGGATCACTTTTCTATTTTTCCTAATATTGCTCTTCATTCTAGCAAGAGCTTTAGAATTAATCATATCATCAAAATTATAAGAAACTTGTGGATTCTCCTCAACACCCTCTCCTTCTTAATCATCACTATATTCTATAGGCGAAGTAGGCTTTTGTTTTGGTCTAACTCCAGGATTATTAATTGAGGTTTTCGTTCGCCTAATTTGTGTAGTTGGAGCTTTGGGTTTTATTTTGGGTGTTTCAACTATCATTTCCTTTCCGACATTTTTTGAACTTCTTCCTCTTCTACTTCTGGCCATATTTCAAGTCAAATAATACAAGTCCAAATAAAGAATTTGAACCTGTAAATCATTCAAAACAAATTGTCGAAAATAATTTGGTAGAATTTAAAATAACTGTATTTAATCAAGGAGAAATTCATTTGAAAAACTAGTTTAAGAAGTAATCAAAATCCTAAATAAAAGAATTGTCATCGAAGTTCTTACTCATTTTGAACTTATATTCGGTTTTTCAAGACTTTCATAACAAGAAACAATATTGCAATAAATTCAAATCTTTCTAAAACAAACACACCCCCAAACTCATTTTAAACTTAATTTCAAACCAATTGTATAAAAAAAATCTTTGAATCAATAAATAGCAAAAAAATTTTAAAAAAGTTGCTTTCTAAACCAAAAATCATCATAATAACTATTTTTATTTTATTGAAATAAATGAAATCAATTATCAATGGTAGTAAAATGATTTCCAATAAAACAATTTTTGAAATCAATCATAAATTCTCAAAAATCCATCAAAACCAAAAACACTCAATTTAAAAAGCTAGGGTTTGTCCGTAATTACCTTCTTGAGAGTGAATCCCTAAAGATATATGTTCTTGAGCTCCTCTAAATCTCTCTTCCATGCTTCCACTCGAAATCCCCTTGCTCAAGCCTTAGTATGGATGTACACTCTTAAATTCACTGTATTTTAGGTTGAACGAAACAAGATTGAGGTGGAAATCACTTAAATAGACTAAAATGTAGCTTAGGAAAGTTGAATGTAAGAAGAATTTTTGTCTATGAATCTAGTTAATGCAATGGTTAGTGTGTAAAAAATGAGTTATGGTGTGGTTAATTGGGGTTTTATTTTAACTTGGAATCGGGCCAATCAATTAATGTTATAAGTGGACTCGCAAGTGATATGCTACTTAAAATGATGAAAATAAGACTTTTTTGCTTCACCAATATACCCAGCGAATCCTAATTATATGGTCGATTTATTGGTTAATCGCTACAATTGAATTTCACCTAAAACTTTTGCTAACTGTTATCTATTTTTCAAACGATTTGTAGTGTGAACTCAGATCGCTCTGGATTCATTGGACAATAAATACTTTTTTCCCAATAAAATTCATAATTATATATATATATATACTTATAATAATCAATATAAAGGAAAAATCCATTAGAAACTCAAAAATTTAGTCGGATATGTAACTAATTAATAATTTTATTACTTTATTAATTAAGAACCCAGCAAACGCACCCCACCATTTACTTAGCGTACCCCAGCGAAAAATTTAAATTTAAAAAAAGTTCAATTCTACTATTAAATAACATTTATGTCCCTCACTTTGATAAGTGCACCCTACCATTTTTTTCTCATTTTATGCACCCAACCATCGTCACTCCACACACTCTCTTCTTGTGATTTGTAGGGCATCATCAATGTTCAGCCTCACAAGTTCGAATCTCCAATTGGAGAGTTGGTCAGAGCCTACTGAACCTCTATTTGGAGAGTCGGCCATAGCCCATCGAACCTCTAGTTGGAAAGCCATTGAAACCCACCGAAACTTTTGGTTGGCAGTCGTCAACCAAATTCCACAAAAGAAGTTCAGTTTGAAAACACCGAACCTAGAAGATAAGTCTCGGCCACATGTTGTCGAAACTAAAATATATGTCTCGACCAAAGTTTTAGAGTTGGGTGCTTCGATTTGGATGGAGGGACATTTTATTAAATTGTAGGGTGCCCATATAAATTGAAATTCAAATTGGGGGTATACTCAGAATCGCGGTGCACCAAGTAAAGAATGGGGTTTGTTTAGGCTGGCTTTTAATTAAATTAATAGATAAATAATATAAGTTTGCATAATGACCATAATATATACTTAAAAAGGACTTAACACCTCGATCATCCCCTCATTTGAAGCTACTTCGGAGCTTAAATTCCAAAAATATTTCAAAAACAAAAGTTAAAATGTGAGAGATTAAAAACATACTATCAAATAAAATGGAAATAAAGATAGAATATGAGCTGCCTCCCATAGAGAGATTTTGTTTACTGTCGTTGGCTCGACTGAACCATTACAATAGTAAACCAGATGGATAACTTGAATTTAGGATTATCCAATCTAATGCCATTCCAGAAAGTATATGTTTGACAATTCATTGTTAAAATGATTGTTTTATTCAGAATATCCAGGATAGCCTGAGAAGTGACTAAGAAATGGCATCTTAAAATTAAAAGAGGATCTTTATTAAAAAGTTATGGCATAACCAAGAATTTTGTGGAGAACATATACTTTTCTAGTTAAACTAGTACATTCGTAACCACCCCTATTAGTTTAATTGAAAAACCATTTGGTAAATGAACTCGTTCAGAGACAAGTTTCTCCAACTCCAATAAAGTATGTAAAACGAAGTGTATCTATGTGAGATTTGCATTAGAACCCCATATCACATTAAGCAATAAAGTACCAATCCCATTTGATTTATATATTTAAATGTATATCTCTAGGATCATTCAACTTTGCAAGATCTAAACTCACTTTTCTTGTTCTTATTCTTCTTAACTTTAAGATATTTTGGCTTATTAATAATTTCCCATTCCCTGGTTTCTTAACTCTCCATTCTTGAGTTACTTTCTTTTAATTTGGAGTGTCTTTGACTTGTTCTTTCTTTGAAACCTTTGATTTTGTAGGCCATAACTAATATTTGAATGTGGTTTTTCATTATAATAACTATTGTTATTATATTGATTCTTGGGGGGACAAAAAGATTGGTTCATAATTGCATAGTAACTATTATTATTACATTGATTCCTGGGAGGACGAGAAGATTGGTTAAAAATTGTATTAATCTATCTTCATGTAAAGTAGGGCACGCATCCGTAGGATGTGTGACTTCATTGCAGAATGCGTATAACTTTAGTTGGTTTGATCTATCTTTTAATAGCAACTTAACAATGCTAAATAACTCATCAACTTTTTTGACAAATGTACTACTCGTTTTATTATTAATTTCATAAAGTTTCTTCCTTGATGTCTCATTCCTTTCACCATATTGCTTTGATTGTTTAGCCATTTTATTAACAACCACTTTTTTTAAAGTTGGTATTACATCAAATTAAAATCTTTCACATATGGTGTCAATAACCTTTGTTCAAAATGATTGAGTCATTTACAGAAGTATTCCAATATAGCTTTTTGTGTATATCCATGTTGTGAGAAATAAGAAATTAGTCTTTCAACTTTATCCCAAAATTCGTTATAGTTTTCATCATCTTTCATTTTTGCAACTGTGATTTGTCTCCTATAGTAACTAATCTTTCTTGAAGACATGTATTGATCTAAGAAAGCTTCTAGCATTTGAGCCCATGTAGTTATTGAATCTTGAAGAAGATAAAACAACCAATCTTCTGCTTGATCTCTTAGTGTGAAAAGAAAATCCTTAAATTTGACTTGTTCTAGAGTAAGGCACTAATGAATCCAGATTTTAGTTCGAATTCAGGAAATTCTTCGGGATAGGCAACAGACATTGGCTCCTAAGATGTGACATTTTGATTGGCTTTCCTAAAAGTAAGTTCTCTATTCTCATTATTATTGTTTTGCTTCCATTGTGGTAGCTTGGTGTTCACTACGTTGTTGTTGTCTTAAATTACTATTAAAATTCCTATCCACCCCAAGATCGAATGGATGTTAAGATCCCGTAGAATTAGAACGACAAAGTGTGTAGACCATACAACGTCTAAAACTCCTTAGAATTTATACAAGAATCCTCGGCAATAGCACCAAATATTTATACATGTCAAGCATGTACAATAAGTTTTCCCATACATCTTTATTATTGTAGTAGTGATAAGTGGGATCATCTCAATAGGGATTTTGTAAATTTTTAAGAAAAGAGTTTTTCCAATGGTTTTATTATTTTAATTTAATTTAATTAAAAAGGAATTAAAATTATCTAATCAAATTATGTTGTTCAATTAAACTAACTTAACTAACACAATTCAAATTAACTAATATTAAATTCAAATCAATATAAAACAAACATCTAAACATATATCCAAAACAATGAAATATAAACTCGTTTCGAATCCAAACATATTAATTAAAGTATAGTCATAATCATACTTTCATCATATTATGAAGTATTCTTAAATCATTAAACCAAAATCATTAGCAAGATTGATAGCCTTTATCTAGCCGCCAATTTTCCTTATATTAATGGAAAAAACACATTATAATTTTATTACCATTAATCCTTCTAAAGCTCATTGATAACTAATAGAAATAAAACAACACTGCACTCCATGAAAATTTCTTACTACTAAGCTAATATTATAGCAATTAGCCATACCAATATCAAACTTAGAACGCAATTCACCTAAGATATCTAAACTATAAAAGACCTTTTAAATTATTAATTGTTACTACTTTATATTAGATGTAGAACTTAAATATCACAATACAAATTCTCGACTATGCATGCAATACAAAGTTTCTTGATTGTAATACGCAAAAACAAATCTATTAAAACTGTGTATTGTCGCATACGATTAAGTTTAAGGCATTAAGTACAAACTCTTCTTTTTTATTATAACTAAATTGCAAGTGGTTTAAGTTCGAGTTCGGTCTTTGTTTAGATTAATAAACTACTCAAACATATTCAAAATAAACATTGCAATAAAATAAATAAAAGACGTTAATTAAATATACATCTTATTGAATACTTGAATCTCCAACGCGTCTCCAAAAGCAAGAACAGTAAAACTAAAATAAACTCAATTAAAATAAATGATAATGGTTTATAATGGCCTAAACCAATCAAAGGTAATCTAAAAGTAATCAAAGGCACCAAGGGTGATTAAGGCACTTAATTTCGAAGTCTAGAGGTTCATATGTGTAGTATTCTAAGTACTACATATCCCAATCAAACTCAAATTCTTTGTTTCGCTCAAAAATTCTCATAGCCGACTTAACTGATTTTCTGACCAAATCCTTTATTATTGTTGATTCGCTTTGAAAATCAGTGGAAATGTGTCTTTATAGTTCATCGATTTAGGTAGTGATTCTTAATTTATTCATGATTCGTTGTTGATTCACTGGCAATGAATCCTAGTTCATTTTCTTATTCGCTACTGATTCGTTACGCCATTTCTCCACTTGAGTATATTTTTCACTTTTCTTCTGTTTTCTTCCATTTCTTAACTTAACCTTAATGTAACTTGAAATCACAAAAACAAGAGATAACCTAGTTTAATGTAATCTTTTATATCTGAAATTACCCTAAAATATACTACAAAATATTGTCTAATTATTAACTTATCATAAGTGTGATCAATTGGTGTTCAACGGAGCAAGAAATTGTTGCTTAAAGCACTGCATAAGTTGACTTCATAATTGCAATAGCTACAGCAAATGAGGCCATCTAGTTGAAGAAAATCCTTCAAGATTTGAGTTTGAAACAACAAGAATCAACACAAATCTTTATCAATAATGAGGCTATCATTTCAATCTCCTCTAATCTAGTGTTTCATGGAAAGACAACGCATTTCAAGATCAATTTTTATTATCTCAGAGAAGTTCGAAAGGAAGGGAGAATTTCATGAACTTATTGCAGATCAAAAGATCAGATAGCCGATGCATTCACTAAAGCCTTGCCTAAGATTAAATTTGATGAACTTATGAACAAGATGGGGGCTTGTAGCTTTAAATGCAAGGATGTGTGTTTCAATGTTCCTCAGAAACTGTATATATTAATACAAACATGTGATACATGTTGCAAAATTTGTCTTATTCATGAAGACCATGTGTTTAGTTTATTTACTAGTTGTTAGTATTGTGTAGGAGTTCGATTTTGACTCAGTTATTGAGTTATGGGTCCCGTTCTTTAGCTATTATAGTTTAAGGTGTTTTAGTTATGTTTGATTTATAGTTATTATTTTGTGTATTTGAGTAAAATGTCAAGTTAAATGAAATCAATTGAGTTTCTCAACCTAAGCTTCAAAAATCAAATTTGTCCTACCTTTTCATATTTCTAGTTGTATAATAGTTTTTGAAGAACTAAGGATTAATTTACCCAAAAAAATTAAGGATTAAGTAAAATGATTTAGATTAGGATTTTAAAGTTTTAAACTATTTTAAAAAATGATGGGGAAATTAAGGTTTGACTTAAGAATCTCAAATAGATAAGACAATCTAGATTATCAAGATATTAGAGTAATCTAGGCCAGTCAAACACCCTAATGATGTGGGGTATGACAAAGTCTAACTAAAATGTTCTCAAATCATGTATAGGCCTAATATTCTATTAATCAATTTTATTCGTATTTTCAAAGTAAGTGCGAAATCTTATAATTTTATAACCTTGATTAGATGACTAATTAAGCATTTTTAGATTATATATAAGATTTAAGTATCTGAGGTGGGACCCACGCATTACAGACTGGAGATCATAAGTTGAAATATTATTTTTATGTGACGTATGCCTAGTGGATGTATTATACTCTATTCATCGCGAAATAGGAACTAGTTGTGGTTAAGACATGAATGAATGACTCTCATATACTCAATTAACCATTGGAGCCAAAGTACTTCAAAAGTTGTGTCAGCAAGTGCCTGGAATTCAAATCTTTTACTAGAGCATGAAGTGATTGTTTGTTTCTTGCTAAGCCATGAGATGACTAAATGACCTTAGAAAAAATAGTAACCATCAGTAGATCTACGATCTGTCGAATCACCAGCCCAATCGGCATCTGAATAACAAAACAAAACAAGAGAAGAGGCAGCAAAGAAGTGTAAATCATGAAATAAACTACCCTTCGCATATCAAAGAATTCAAAGAAAAACAGTGAAGTGAGCAATACGGGGAGCAGCCATGAATTGGCTCACGATATGAACAGCATATGCAATATCCGGTCAACTAATTGTACGATAAACGAAACTGCCAACAAGTTGTCGATATAGAGTTGGATCCGGAAAAAGTGTTGTCGGAGGGAGTCAACTTAACAATTACATCTTAAGGAGCGAATGCAATAGCAACATCAGAATCATAGACTGAGATACCAAATCAAATGCATATTTGGTATGTGATAAATAATATCCATTTGAAGTAGATGTGATTTCAAGTCCCAAAAAATAACTTAGGAGTCCCAGATCTTTCAGCTTAAAGTGTCGTCGGAGATAGTCATGTAGCTAAGAAATCTCAGTGAAATCATCCCCGATGATAATCCTATCATCAACATAGAGTAAAAGAATAATAATGCTCCGATCAGTGTGACTACTAGACAAGGGTGAGTCTTGTGGACTTGATGTGAAGCCAAATTTTGTAATTGAGGTATTGAACTTCGCCCAAGAATTATGAGGAGCTTGTTTAATTATGTACAAGGATCTTCGTAAAAGACAAACTTGATTTGAAGAGTATGCATATCCTGGATAAGGGTGCTTATAGAATTTTTCCTCAAGATCTCAATTGATAAAAGCATTCTTAACATCCATCTAAAAGAAAGACCATCGTTTTATAGCATCAACAACCAGTAAAATTCAAACAGAGATTAACCGAGCCATTGGAGCAAACGTTTCTTCATAATCAATACCATACTCCTAGGTGTAACCTTTTGCAACTAGACGAGCTTTATATTGCTCGACAGAACTATCATAATGAGTTTTTATCTTATAAAATTACTTTCACCCAATAGGAGTCTTGCCAATAGGAAGATCCACGATGTCCCAAGTGTGTGTCTTCTTTAAGGCGCATATTTCTACTGTGCCATTGCTTGCTACCAATTAGGGTCAGTCCTGGCCTCGCGATAAGAAGAATGCTCATTTGAGGAGGAAATAGCAGAGAAAGATTGATAATCTTTAAGGTAAGGAGAGATTTCTATTATCGCGTCAGACCGACGAGGATGAGGTACAGGATCAACATAAAGAGTAGATTCATCAAAAATAGGTGATAGAGTTGGGTTGCAATTTTCAAGCTCATTTGAAGTACTTGCATCAGAAGAGGAAGAGAACTCGACATACGAGTTAGTAAAGAAAGGCCGAGAACATGAGAGAGAAGTATCAAACTTGGATAATATGGAAAACATAGTATGTTCCCAAAAAGTGACATGCATGGAGATTCTCAATTTTCGAGAAATAGGATCCCAACACTGATAACCTTTATGTTTAATTCCATATCCAAGAAAACAACAGAGACGAGCACGTGGTTCATGCTTATTCTGCTTATGAGGATTGAGAAGAACAAAACAGGCACTACCAAAAACGCTAACATTAGTATAATTAGGTGTTTTACCATGTAATCGTTCAAATAAAGAGGTGCATTGGAGAATCAGAGTAGGAAGTTGAGCTCGAACAAAATCTAAGATATGACAGTGTTTTCTTTCAGCTCTACCATTTTGTTGAGAAGTATAAGGATAAGAACGTTGAACAATTGTACATTGTTGCTTAAGGAACTCTAGAAGAACACATTCTTGATATTCTAATACATTATCAGTAAGAAATATTTTTATCTAACATGAGAATTGTATTTTAACCATGGTAGGAAATTTAATATATATTCACGATAATTCAAACCTGTGCTTTAAAATAAATCCAAGTGAATCGTGAATAATCATCAATAAATGACACAAAATACTGATAACCATTACTGATAACCATTCACGGTAGAAGTAGGTGCAGGATCCTATATATCTGAATAAATTAAACCAAATGGAGTATCAATAATAGAATCACTAAGGCTAAAAGATGAAGCAGGCTATTTTGCTAACTTACAATGCCTAAATTAAATAACTAAAACTTTGAAACACCTAATAATCCACTAGAAACAATAGTTCGAAGTTTACTAGCAGAGGCATGACCAAGGCGAAGATGTCGCTGATATACCGAATGAGATGAAATAGTGGTAGAGAGTTTCAGAGAAGCGGGCAAATGAAGCGATGATAGCTCAAATAATCGTCTCACTTGGCTCCCCGTTCCTAGAATTTAACCCATCTGAAAATCCTGAACCTAATAACCAGTAAGAGAAATAGAAACTGATAAGCCAAGATCGCATAATTAACCAACTAAAACCAAATTCAAAGCAAGATCAGGGACACAATAAATGTTAAGAAGAGTAAGGGTTAGGGTGGAGGCACTTTCTGTATGAGTAATGGACATACAATTTCCATTTGCAGCATGAATAAATGAAAGATATTAAGTGTTTTTGCTATTAGAGAGGACAGACAACTGAGAAGTTATATGATTACAACATTCAGAATCAAGAAACCAAGATTTACCTACGGTAACATATAAGGCAGTGGCTTTAGAGGATATCACCTGTTTAAAAATTGTTTCTATTTCACTCGAAAAAATAGTAGGAGAGGTAGGTGACCCCATCAATGACAGCAGCAATGATAGAAGAATCGATCTTAGATGCAGACTTTGCATCACCCTTAGGATGAGGAGGATGAGTTGGATAGTTCGGCACTATGTGACCATGCTCATGACAATACCTACACTCAATAGTAGGACAGTTGGCGAATATATTACCCATACTTTTGCAATACCTACAAAATGAGGATCTGGACTTTGAGCGTGACGGAGTAAGTGCAATAGTAAATTCTGATGAGGTGGAAAGCAGATCAACCACTTCCAGCTTAGTTTCTTCAAATAAGATTTCCTTGACAAGCGCATCGAGAGAAGGCAATGGATCAAGATGTAACAAAGCTGCATATAAAGATTCGTATTTGGGACAAATGGCCATAAGAACTTGTATGAGATGAAGATGATCTTGAGTGATTTTAATTTGTTGTAATTGATTCCAAATCAGCTGAATGAGGGCTATGAAATTATTAATTGACTGACCACGCTCTTGCTTCAAATTGTTGAGATTAGTAAATAATTAATATTGTGCCAAACCAGAAACTTTATATCTAATCAACAAAAAATCTCAAACTTCTTTAGTAGTATTATACTCAACAAATTGAATATGAATAGAAGGAGTGCTGGTGTTGCTAAACCAAGTAATGACCTTGTGATTCTTACTCTCCCATTCTTTAACAAGGTCAAAATATTTGTTGTTGAGTTCGTTTTCACTTTGTTTGGGCTTGACAATGTTCCTCGTTGCAATACGCGAAAGCTTACGACTAATCAAAAAACTTTTGATCTGCTGCGAATATAATGGATAGTTAGAACCATCAAGAGTTATGGAGATTGGTCGTGATACCTTGTCTTTCTCCTCCATTGGGCGAGACATTATAACAGTGTTCGCTGCGCTAGACGTGGTGAGGGCTGGTGCAACGATAGACGAATTGACTGAATCAACGAATGAGATGGATTAGACGCACGCACGCCGCACGGCTAAGATGAGGAACACTGATGAGACACGCGAAGCGGATCAAGAATGATGAAACGCGCGCACAGCTAAGATGAGCACGAGTTTAACAATGATTGAAGACGCACTGCTTAAAATGCACGTACGTGCACGTCTGGTTGAATTGGCACGTACGCACTGCTGAAACGCACGGCTGCGAATTTCGTCTGATTTGTTGTCTAGTTGAAATCGGATGGGAGGCCCAATGAGGAAAGGCCAACGAACGGATTGGAGGCCTACGAATGAGTTGATGGCCATGGAAGAGACGGACGAATCAAGAAGCCGAGACGGCTGATGGAGAGACGGACGAATCACTGCTGAAAACAGAGGCTACAAAGACGGACTAAACAGAGAAACGCACATGAGCTGAAAGACTAAAGGCAGCCAACGAATGAAGCAAAGCGGAAACGAAGACGCAAAAGAGCACGTACGTCTCTATACCATGAAAGTTTATAAAGAATAGGATTCTTTATTCAATTGACTGATTTGTGTACAACTTTCATTTATTTATTGATACATAGATAAAGCTAAAGATAAGACCAAAGAAAAGTGGTTACAATTTTGTAACCAAATTGAAAATAGACATCAATCGTGATGATCATAACTATAACCAAATTGAACAAATCGTAACAAAAATGTTGGGGTTTAGGAGATAAGAAGCTATAGATGACAATGATGAGAGGGCTATTGCAGCTATTGTGCTATGTTGTTGTTGTGGTTTTGGGAATTCGAGGGAGGTGAAATATGTGAGTGAATAGCGAGGTCGAGCCTTAGCTCGCCGATGGCATTGCACTCATGGAAGAGATTTGAGTTAAATGAGTAAAATTTCATGGTTTGGTGACTAAAATGAATAAAAAGTAAACTTGTTTGACTTCCAAATTAGGAAACTGACCAAAATTTAGTAAGTTGAATAAGTGGATGATTCAATGGAAATAAACGGTATTGTTTATTGATGTAATTAGATAAGTTAAATTGTGGGGGAGAGAAAATGAGCCAAATTGGGACTCATAAAGGATTCAAATCAAGGTTTAGAATACGCATAGCCTATAATTTATTAATTGAGTTATAAAATCTAATTGAGAATGAGTAGATGAATTGTATTGTTTGTCGAAGCAAACGAAGGTAAATGGTATTATTGTTAAGGTAATGAGGTGGTTAGCATTGTTGTTGATCTAATTGTGTTTCAAATTGACTTATAAGGTTCCTTTTCAATATTTAGGAAATTAGATAGCTTAAACTTTTCAAATGGATTATAAACCTAAACTTAGAATTTATAAGCGAGTTGTAGATAATTGTGAAACTAAAAACTAGTTAAACTCTATTTTAGAGTCTAACAAGTGGTTTAGAACCTAATGTGAAGTATATAGATGAGTTTGGAAGTAGTTTAACTTCATTTTAACTTGAAATATGAATTTAAGTATTTAACTATAGTTGTAACTCTTAAAATAGGACTTGTGAAAATCGTGAAAGCCGGGGAACATCGTGTGGAGTTTTGCAACCAACTTCGAGTTGGTTTAGCAGTAAGTAAACACTATTTTTTACTTTTTACTTTTTACAGTAATATCATTTATACCTTGCTTGGTGAGGGAGTGAGTGTTGGGGCATGTTCCCTAGGTCAATCCATTAACTGTCTTTATGAATACTTTTAGTTAATAAAATAGAGGATTTCATTTGTTGTTTATTACAATTAATTTGCATTTTTACATTATAATAAGATCCATTGGTATTTACAGAAATATCCTAAATGTCCCTAGTCGATCATTATACTTGGAACTATAATGAATAAAGACTAGTGTGAGTCTTGATTGATGATCATATGATGATTATACGTATAGGGATACGAATGAAGGTCACGAGTACTTGTTAGGGATCAAAGTACTAGATCGACCCCTATGAGGACATCGCATGGATTAAGTCATAGTTGTTTCTCATGATAGGTATATTTTTCCGGTCCTCTGACTTGAGATTACCAGAGACTTCAACAGTAGGAATACAGTGATTTGACACAATCAAACGTTGTCTGTAACCGGATGATTATAAAGGTTGTGATTGGTTACTGTGTGAGTAATGTGATGAAGTTGTGTAATCAAGATAGAGTTTGTCCCTCTCATATAAAGAGAGATATCCAAAGGATCGCTCGATGTGTTAGACTGTTAAAAGGCCTAGTCAAAGTGAATCGATATTGATCAATGTCACTTTGATGTTTTCAGTCTACCTAGAGATCGAGACTAGTACGATTGAACATGTTGGATGACAATTCCATGTCTTATGTTTGATCAAAAGGATATCGTGTGACAAAAGGATGTTATATACACTATTAATTAGGTTGTATCAATTTGATATTCGTACAACTTGGGTAGTCATAATGTCTTGCTCGAGGCCGCTTATGACTTGTATACCAAAATGTGTTTTGGAACACTGCCAATGTTGTATGAGCCTATTGGATCGCATACTAAGAATGATTTTGCGAGATTTTAAGATGGTTCAGAAAAACGAATTTTATATGATAAAATTCCTGACAGAAACATCCTTGTGGTGTATTACACTTATACTTCTTTAAGTAGGGGTATATGTGTAATTTACTTAACCGTCTATGTACAAGGGTTGTATAAATAGACGATTTAAGTTAGAATACATGTATAAAATATTAAAGGCCGAAAATCTATTTTGTTTTAGAAACCACTTATGGTTTTTGGTATGCTCTGGATCGTTTTGGAGATAAACAAAAAGGTTTGGTATTCTCTCGAAGCTAGCACTTCGAATCTCGGCCGCCGTTCATGTGTGGACTACAGGTAGAGGGCGTTCGTCGTTGGTAGCGCCTTAGAGATCGATCAACCTTCAGAAAGGTATATTGCGACTAAGGTATGACTAAGTTTTCATGGTTTAAACATTTTTAGTGGAATTATATTCGGATCCTGTTAGGGTTTTTGTCAAAATTATTTCGTAATCTCCGCAGCGCATGAGCCCCAAAACCCTACAGTGGTATCAGAGCCTTCGAGTTCGATTCCATTAAAAACATTGCATGTTTTCTTCTGATATATACATGATATATGATTGAAAGCATGTTAATGGTTGATGTATATGTGATATACATAAGTTTTATGTGAGATTTATTATCATGTTTTGTGTATATGATACATATATTCGTGATTTAATTGAAGTCAATTTCACAATAGCCAAGTAACCATGTTAGGTTAATTCGAATAATTTTAATGAATTGAATTTCGTGTTCTGTGATCCATGACACCATTAGATATAATTTTTATTTTTCTTGTGTTGATGCATGGATGAAATCTCTGTAATTCAGTTTGCATATTTATGTTACATTGTTTTACGTTTCTTAAATTGTATAAGTCTGAATATTAATTCGAAACTAATATGATTAGGTTCGATTGGGATAGTAGTTCACGATTCAATGACATGTTTGTGATTATTTGGATGAGGACCGAAATTGCAAATAATTAATCTTCGAAATTGTTTATTTATCTATTTATATCTATTTTGTTATGAAATTTCAATTTGATAAGAGATAGATAACAAATTAGATTAATAGATATTAGCAAAATCGGTTTCGTTATCCCTAATGGATAGGAGATAAATATGGAGAAGTTTGTTATTGGTGATATGCTAGGATTCAAATCTTAAGTCCTAATTGGATTAGGATAAGATGATTAGTTAGATGTGGGCCCGGGTTAATTAAAAATGTTTTAATTGACTTAATTTTTTATAAACTAAGGGGTAAATTTAGGATAATAAAATCGGCGAAAAATATGATTTCCTATAGCGAATTTTAATTTTCGGAATTGAAATTCGTCTTCTAAAAAAAAAGCGGGGGCGCTGCCTCTTGTACCCCGAATCACCGCCCTCTGACCGGCCAGTGGGACCGCCATCTAACTAATCCTAGCGCACGAAAATTCTTTTTTTAGTGAATAGTATAAAAATCTCCAAATTGTTTAGTGATTTAACAAATCAATAAAATATATGATATTTCATTGTTTACATAAAATCATTAAAAATGAATAAAATCTCTCTATTAAATTTTAAGTCTCACGCCATCCATTTTAAACACTTGTCAAGGCCTCGATCGCACTAATACAGTTTCGGCCATAGTTGGGTGTATTGTGTTATCTTGGTGAGACAAGTTGGATAAGAGTTACCTAAATGTTTAAAATGGTCCGACTTAATAAAGCTATCAAAATAGTTTTGAGCTTTAGGCACATGATGAGATAAAAACATGATAAGACATAAGATGTCCCGTATCTCACAAAAGTATCTAAAAATTAGATAAGATGTAATTGGTAATTGTTACCTACCTAAATAATCTAGTTATGTGTTTCATGCTATTGCTGTCATAGAATTAGGTAAAATATTGATTTTAGTCCCCTAAATAAACAGTTGTTTTAGGAGGGTTGTTAATTTAGTGGGAGTCTATTCCTCTATACGAAAATAAACTTTGCATAATCTTTATTATAGATCAATGGCCTCTTCGAGTAACAATAATTCCCTATCACTGCAATCCATCCTTGAGAAGGATAAGCTATCTGGGACTAACTTTCTTGACTGGTTCAGAAACTTGAGAATTGTTCTTAAGCATGAGCGGAAGTTGTATGTCCTGGATGCTCCAATTCCTGAGGACCCACCAGCCAATGGTACGAAAGCCGTGAAGGATGCATATAATAAGCATGTCAACAATTCTACTGATGTTGAATTTATTATGCAGTCAACTATGGTTCCTAAACTTCAGTAGGACATGGAACTAATGGAAGCCTACGACATGTCCGTAACGCTGAAGGAAGTGTTCCAACAGCAAGCTAGGCAAGAAAGGTTCGAGACAGTCAAGAACCTACTTTCTTGCAAGATGACTGAGGGTGCGTTAGTTAGTCCTCATGTTCTGAAGATGAAGGGCTATGTTGACCAGCTTGATAGACTCGAATTTCCCATAAGCCAAGTGTTGGCTTCAGATTTGATTATGAATTCATTACCGGAGAGTCACTCATAATTTGTGATGAACTACAATATGAATAATATGGAGAAACCAATCTCAGAGTTGCATTTGATGTTAAAAACTACTGAAAAAAATATCGAGAAACCATTTAGTAATGTGTTGATGGTCCAAAAAGGAAAGGAAATGAAGAAGAAAGGAAAAGGCAAAGCTAAAGTTGCTAAGGTTGCTGCTGCACCTGTGGCAAAGCCGGTGGAACAAGTCAAGCCCCAGCCTGTTCTTGCTTCAAAACACCCATAAAAAAGGAAGGAAATTGTCATTTTTGTTATGCATCTGGGCATTGGTTTCAGAAATTGCAAACTCTATCTGGAAGATGTAAAGAAGAAAAAGGGTAGTGCGACTACCACTACAGGTATTTATGTTATTGAAATTAATTTATCTACTAGTGATTCCTGGGTATTAGATACTGGATGTGGATCTCACATTTGTATAAATGTGCAGGGACTCACAAGAAGTAGAAAGTTGAAGAAAGGAGAAGTCATCCTCCGCGCAGGGAATTGAGCAAAAGTTGCTGCCCTGGCTGTTGGATCATATGACTTAGTCTTACCTAGTGGACTTATTTTAACTTTAAATAATTGTTATTTTGTTTCTGCTTGGAGCAGAAACGTCATTTCTGTTTCATGTTTGGATATGGATGGTTTTGATTTTATTATTGCGAATAATAGATGTTCCATTTCTCGTAAAGTAATATTTTATGCAAATGCTGATTTGCGTGATGGTCTTTATATTTTAGGCAAGAAAAGGTCCACTGATACTCCAGTCTTTAACATAAATACAAAGAGTTTTAAGTCAAATGATTTGAATCAACCTATCTTTGGCATTGTCGTCTCAGGCACATAAATGAGAGAATCATAACGAAGCTCCATAAAGATGGACTTCTAGAATCATTTGATTTAGAAACTTATGAAACGTGTATATCTTGTTTACGAGGCAAGATGACTAAAAGTCCCTTTACTGGACACAGTGAAAGGGCAAGTGATTTATTGGGTCTAATACATACTGATGTATGCAGTCCTATAAACACAATGGCTAGATGAGGTTTCAGTACTTCATTACATTTACTGATGATTTCAGCAGATATGGTTATGTATATCTAATGAAACATAAAGCTGAATCATTTGAAATGTTTCGAACATTTCAATACGAAGTGCATAATCAACTTGGTAAAACCGTCAAAACACTTCGGTCAGATCGGGGTGGTGAATATTTGAGCCAAGAATTATGATCATCTTAGAAATTGTGGGATTGTCTCCCAATTGACTCCACCAGCAACTCCATAATGGAATGGAGTTTCTGAAAGGGGAAATCGAAACTTAATAGATACGGTTCGATCTATGATGAGTTACGCAGATCTTACATTATCCTTTTGGGGTTATACATTACAAACTGCAGCTTTCACTCTAAATCGAGTTCTTTCTAAAGCGGTTGATAAAACACCATATGAGATATGGTATGGGAAGATACCCAGTTTATCATTCTTTAAGATTTGGGGTTGTGAGGCTTACGTAAAGCGATAAGTCTCAGAAAAACTAGCACCTAAATCTGACAAGTGTTTATTTGTAGGGTATCCTAAGGAAATAAAAGGATATTACTTTTATAATCCCGCTGTGAACAAAGTGTTTTTTGCTCGGTATGGTGCCTTTATGGAAAAATAGTTTATTTCAAAAGATTTTTGTGGGGGAGAAATAAATCTTGAAGAAGTTCAAGAATCACAGATAAACACTGAACCGCTACTGGAAGTTCAACAATGTTCTGAACCAGTAGAACCTCCGCAAGTGACACAAGGCCCACGTAAATCTGGTACATGAGCCAGAGAGATTCGGGTTTCTCATTACTGATAGTCGTGATATGTTGCTTACGGATCAAAATGAGCCCACCACTTGTCAGGAGGCTATGTCTGGACCAGACTCAGATAAATGGCTAAGTGCCATGAACTCTGAGATGCAATCCATGTATGATAACCAAGTTTGGAACTTGGTTGATTTACTTGAAGGTGATAAGACCATTAGATATAAATGGGTTTTCAAGAAGAAAACTAACATGGATGGCCATGTGCATACTTTTAAAGCAAGACTTGTAGCAAAAGGTTTCAGGCAGACTCTAGGTGTTGATTATGATGAAACTTTTTCGCCAGTAGCCATGCTTAAATCCATAAGAATTTTAATTTCCATTGCTGCATATTATAACTATGAGATATGGCAAATGGATGTAAAAATAGCATTTCTAAAAGGAAAGCTGCTTGAGGACGTGTATATGACACAAACTAAAGGTTTTGTACATCCTAAGAATTCTAGGAAGGTATGCAAGCTTCAAAGATCAATTTATGGATTCAAGCACGCTTATCGGAGTTGAAATCTTCATTTTATTGAAGCAATCAAAGATTTTGGTTTTATTAAGAACGAAGATGAGCCTTGTCTATACAAGAAGGTCAGTAGAAGTGTAGTTGTTTTTCCGGTACTGTATGTTGATAATATATTACTCATTGGAAATGACATCCCAACATTGCAGAATGTCATGTCTTGGTTAGAGAAGTGTTTCTCAATGAAATACTTAGGAGATGCAGCCTATATCCTAGGGATAGGAATCTATAAGGATAGATCTAAGAGGCTAATCAGTCTAAGTCAGAGTGCTTACATAGACAAGGTGCTAAATAGGTTCGGTTTGCAAGACTCTAAAAGAGGATTATTGTCAATTTCTCACGGCACAAGTCTTAGCAAGAATCAATGTCCTAGGACAAATGATGAGCGAGACCATATGAATAAGATTCCATATGCATCAGCTATTGGATCTATCATGTATGCAATGCTATGCACTCGACCTGATGTATCATATGCTTTGAGCACTACAAGCAGATATCAGTCAGATCCTGGTGAGAGTCACTGGATAGCAGTAAAGAGCATCCTTAAATAATTAAGAAGGACTAAGGAAATGTTCTTGGTCTATGAAGGTTTTTAAAATGATCTAGTTGTAAATAGTTACACAGATGCAAGTTTTCAAACTGATATAGATGGTTTTAGATCGCAATCTGGATGTGTTTACTTTGAATGGAGGTGCAGTAAGCTGGAAAAGTTCGAAGCAAGAGACTGTGGCAGATTCTACAACAAAAGTTGAGTATATTGCAGCGTCCGATGCAGCAAAGGAGGTAGTTTGGATCAAAAAGTTCATTTCTGAACTAGGTGTGGTTCCGAGTATTGCTAACCCTATTTGTTTGTATTGTGACAATAACGGGGCAATAACACAGGTCAAGGAACCTAGATCACACCACAAGTTCCAAACATATACTCAGACATTTTCATCTCATCAAGAAAATTACTAAGAGGGGAGACGTGAAGATTTGCAGAGTACCTACTGAAGACAACGTTGCGAATCCATTGACAAAAACTCTTCCACAAACAAAACATGATGGTCATGTTAGATCAATAGGAATTAGATGCATGTGCGATTGGCCCTAGTGCAAGTGGGAGATGTTGGGGCATGTGCCCTAGGTCATTCCATTAACTGTCTTTATGAATACTTTTGGTTAATAAAATAGAGGATTTCATTTGTTGTTTATTATAATTAATTTGCATGTTTACATTATAATAAGATCCATGGGTATTTACAGGAATATCATAAATGTCCCTAGTTGATCATTATACTGGGAACTATAATGAATTAAGACTAGTGTGAGTCTTGACTGATTATCATATAATGATTATACGTATAGGGATACGAATCAAGGTCACGAGTACTTGTTAAGGAACAAAGTATTAGATCGACCCGCTATGAGGACATCGCATGGATTAAGTCATAGTTGTTTCTCATGATAGGTATATTTTTCTAGTCCTCTGACTTGAGATTACCAGAGACTTCAACATTAGGAATACAGTGATTTGACACAATCAAACGTTGTATGTAACCGGACGATTATAAAGGTTGTGATTGGTTACTGTGTGAGTAATGTGATGAAGTTGTGTAATCAAGATAGAATTTGTCCCTCTCATGTAAAGAGAGATATCCAGTGGATCCCTCGATGTGTTAGACTGTTAAAAGGCCTAGTCAAAGTGAATTCATATTGATTAATGTCACTTGGATGTTTTCAGTCTACCTAGAGATCGAGACTAGTACGATTGAACATGTCGGATGACAATTCCATGCCTTATGTTTGATCAAAAGGATATCGTGTGACAAAAGGATGTTATATACACTATTGATTAGGTTCTATCGATTTGATATTCGTACAACTTGGGTAGTCATAATGTCTTGCTAGAGGCCGCTTATGACTTGTATACCACAATGTGTTTTGGTACACCGCCAACGTTGTTTGAGCCTATTGGGTCGCATACTAAGAATGGTTTTGCGAGATTTTAAGATGGTTCAGAAAAATGAATTTTATGTGATAGAATTCATGACAAAAACGTCCTTGTGGTGTATTACACTTATACTTCTTTAAGTGGGGGTATTTGTGTAATTTACTTAACCGTCTATATACAAGGGTTGTATAAATAGACGCTTTAAGTTAGAATACAAGTACAAAAGATTAAAGGCCGAAACTCTATTTTCGTTTTAGAAACGACTTAGGGTTTTTGGTATGCTCTGGATCGTTTTGGAGAGAAACGAAAAGGTTTGGTATTCTCACAAAGCTAGCACTTCGAATCTCGGCCGTCGTTGTTGTGTAGACTACTAGTGGAGGGCGTTCGTCGTTGGTAGCGCCTTAGAGATCGATCAACCTTCAGAAAAGGTATATTGCAACTGAGGTATGACTAAGTTTTCATGGTTTAAACATTTTTAATGGAATTAGATTCGGATCCTGTTGGGGTTTTTGTCAAAATTGTTTTGTAATCTCCGCCGCGCATGAACCCCAAAACCCTACGTGAGCCTCTTGATCGTGCGTTCATGGCATCTAGATAAAGTTTCCCTTCGTAAAAGTGCGATGTGATCCACTATAGACTAGACATACTACAAGCGTCTATGGCAAGTAATGATGCATTGAACTCGTAGTACAATTTTAGATTCACTTTTGGGGTGGCCAACCTATTAGTGGGCTTCGAACTGGAAATGAGGGATGCATGTTGTATATTTATTTTATTATTTCGTTTATTGTGCAAAATTTCATATTATCTTTTGTTTTTACCTATTGTACGAAGCAAGATAGATGTTTATTTATATGAAATTGTTTATTTGGTTTCCTCGAAATGGCTTTGTCAGATTATGAAGCGAACCAACAAACAAGACTTGAAGCCTAGGGTAACACTTTTAATGTTTTAATTTTTAGTTGCAATTCATTTTTATATATGATTTTAGGTTTCGGGGTAGCTGTAGGATGTGAAACACTGTCAAATAGATTATAATAGTTCCATGACATTGATTGAGGACCTAAGAATTGGTTTGGAGTTCAATTGGATGTAAGTTTGGTTATGGATTGGTTTAATTTGTTTTAGGATTGTAAAGTAACGATTGCTATCGTTACTCAAAGTAAGTTTGTTAATGATTAAAATTGATATCTATCGTGAATTGTGGGGAGTTGTGAGTCTTTCTAGGCATCTCCCCATTCTGTTATCTATAAGGTTTTGGCGCCGGCAGTCCACTTTTAGGAGAGGTGCTCATAAGATTTTTGTAAAATACAAAAATATTTTGTATGATTTCTTAATTTGCTCCAATGAAATAAAGTAAGTATTAAGGTTAGTTGAGGATCTAAACTTTGTTTGGAGCACAATAAGGGATTGAAAAGAAAATATTTCGTGGTTAAAGTACATTGTATGGTTTAGGTGCCTAAGTAGGGGAATTAGGCTAAAGTTCGGACTTTGAGACGAGCCCTGATACAAAGACGCCAGTTCAGACCCATGTGGACATCGTAGATAGGACTAGGTTACGCTTGACAAGGTATAATTAGTTACTTTTGAACGTTGATTTCTTATATTGTGGTGACTCTGTTATTCAATTACTATATTGCATCGCAAGCGTGTGCAATGGGTATTGGCCTCGAGATTCATGTCGATACGAGGTACAGGTACACTAGGATAGCCTATACTAACTTGACAAGTCTCAAATAAATTATGATTTAATGTGATATTAGGAATACAAACCATAGCTTAAGTTTATTAAATAAATTAAATACAAAAAGCTATGTCAGGCCTCGAGATGCGCATAAAGGCGCGAGGTGATGCATGCCAAACGAGTCAATAAAGTAAAATTTCCTTAACTAACTATTGTAGAATAGTGGCAAGGGGTCGATCCCATAGAGATTGATAGTCTTTCTTAGGCTAAAAACAACAAAAAATGAAAGTTAGGAGTTTTAAAATAAATATCAATTTAACTAACTAATCTAACTAAACTAAATAAAATAAAACAACTAAACTAATTTTCAAAAAAATTAATAAATACCAAAGTAACACCTAGGTCTACACTTCCACAAATCATGATCAAGATTCATTGCCAATCATGGTCTTCAATCTTTCCCAAAAAGTCATTAATTTATATTCTCCTAAATTAGCTATAGAAAATCGACATTCGCCAGAAATTCCTCGTTCCCCTTATCTCGATAGCCAGGATGTCTGCCACTAACTATTTCCCTAATTAATGCATAACCCTATACATCCGCCAATAAGGTTTAACACACTAATCGTAGTAATATGGATATGTGGGAACACTAATCATAAATAACCGGATCGCATCCGCTTCTGATTTAACCTAGATTCAAAAGCACGATTACACGAATACTAATGGTCCAAATAATTGTAGGTTGTTCCCCTGAAAGCATGCACTGGCCACATACTTAACTTAGATCTAAAGCATATACTTTAAAATTAATGGCAATGAAATGGGAGAATTAAATTAAATAATAAAATAAAATATCTCACATAATATGCATTGAATCCATAATTCCGACTTGTTTCCCTGCCGACCTAGTCCATCGTCGAGAGAAGTCGATGCTAGAAATATAATATTCGGTGATCTTTTTTTAATAATACCTAAGGTTCCTAATATATAAAACTACAAAAAATTTGCCTCGGGAGGTGAGTGAAAGTAATTTTTGGGGTTAGAGAGGTGACTCGTGCTCTGAGGAGCATCCTATAGCTATTTTTGGCTTGAAGTCTGGTTCTTGCCATGTGTTCACACCTGATTGGTCATTTATTGCAGGTTCGCTGAAGTGGCATCTTCTCATTGGTGGAAACCGATTGGTTTGACATGGTGGTTAGGTGAGAGCGCGAAACGTGGCGCAACATGGTAATGAAGAAAGCTCACGCAGAATCGGCGAAGATATGGGAGACGGTGTTGCGTGCATCTCGAGGCAAATCGAATAGCTGCTGAACGAATGAACTGCTATTGATTTGTATCATGGCTACAAATGTTGATGTGGCGGCATGGGATTGGTGAAGAGCTAATTAGTGACGTGCTTGGAGGTGTGAGAGGACGACACTTGGCACGTTGCTAGAACGTGAGGTTGGTTGCTGCTGTGATGGAGAACTGCTGACGTGGCAGCGTGGGATTGGTTGAGAGAATATATGCACTGACGTGGCGACTTCTGATTGGTTGAAATATGTTGTCTCCTATTCTACCCACCGCACAACATGAAACTCGATGCAAATTGTCCAGCATTCGATCACTGCAAGTAAATACTCCATTTTGAGTATTTTCGGCCACAAATTTAAGCGTGCACTCCGTTTCACCTAAAAATGATCAAAAATATAATTAAATATATATTTTAGAGACTTTTCACATTAAATATACTAAAATAAACTACAAAAACCTATAAATATGGACTTATCGCGGGGCACTGGGTGCCCGGTTGTTAGGGATTAGATTTGGGTCAAAAGATCCTAAATGAAAGACCATAAGTAGAATATCTAATGATTAAATGTGCCAAAGTTATTAAAATAAGATAGTGTAACCAATGATTAATTGAAGCCTATAGTCTAAATTAAATTATCTAGGCCTTTAGATATCATTGGGATGATCTTAGAACATGGGAATCTAGGCAAGATGTGTACAAGAGAGTGTGTCACTAGAGTGTGTGATGGGATATCTCTACATGCACATGAGTCATATCCATCTCAAAACTATGGAGAGGGAGCTTGATTTATCAAAAAATTCAGAGGAATTAGAGAAAATTGGAGATCAAATTAAAGGGATCATCCAACTAGGTAATCATATTCTTTATCATGACTCCTTCATTTCCATGAAAGATGAGATCATCATGTCTAAATTAGGTGTTTAATATTTATACAATTTGCCTATTGTTTTTCAAATGAACACTGAGGTATCAAACCCTATTGGATTAATTTTCAAATTTAAAAATTGTAAAAATTTGGTATTTTTGGACTTTTAAATCAATGCATGTTAACCTCCTATAATTGAGAAGTTTTTATGTTATCTACTATTGTTTGGAGGCTATATTTCCCCATAAGGTGAGGATGCGGTCCATGACATATGGAGACACCAACAGGAGCTCAAGAGCTTAGAATTAACGAGTTGGGAATTCTAAGTTTCAACTATGTTAGCATGCTAATGAGCGCCATTAGCATGCTAACTATGTCGAAACTCTAGTTATACCAAACTTGAATTACGCAAACACTATGCAAGACTCCTGGTAGACCAAAGTATGGTATAGATTGTCCGAGATGGGTACACACGCATTTGAGTTCATTTGTGTCATTTACGTATGCAATGCCGTTTACAAATTTTTGTTCATTTTAAGCATGTTTAATTAACCTTATTGTTAATTTTCTTTAAATGCCTCGCTAAACTACGACGTGGCCCGGTGATGGGTATACGGTTTGACACTCAATACGGAGGCGGGGATGCATTATATGTTTGAGTGGTGGATGCCTAAGTGTGTATGTGTATGTGAGTGTTTGAGTAGATTATTACATCTTGGTCATCTATTTATTTTGTATAGGCGTTGTGACATGAGCAAGGACATGCCTCGAGATGCACGTAGGCATGAGAACCTGGTAGAGAGTGATATGGCAAGCTTTCTAATAGATTTTCATACTTTAATGTGACCAAGTTTTTTATTGCTTAGCCTACGGTATGAACTTAATCAAATAATGAACCTAAGTTCTATTGTAAATAATGCAAGCCAATGTTCTCACCTCGAGATTTGCATTATAATGAAGTTCTATGTGATTAGGATGATAGTTAGTGGGAAGTTAGTGTGACTTTATAGGAAATGACGAATTAGATAGAGACCCTTGATTGACATAGAGATGAGAAAGTGGAAGGAGATGAGTGGTTATGGTCAAAGCTTAAAGGAACTCTATAGAGGTTGTCTTCTCATTTTCATGTAAACCAAAGCAATTGGAAAGAAAGAAAATGTTGGAGTTCATGCTTGCTGGTCATAAAGGTTCAAGATGGAAATCGAAGTCATCCCATCGACAATTTAGAGCATCAAATCTAGGAGACAAAACAAGAGCCCTATGTATAATTCATATACTTCTCCTTTAAGTGATTCTCTTGAAAGTAGTCATGAATCTAAGAGTTTTCTTAAAGTTTGAATTTTTTGAGTCTTTATTTTTGAAATAGACTAAAGATTTGGGTTCCTTCCTAGATTCCACTCAATTTAACATATTGGATTTCAAAAATTAGTTTTAAAATAAGCGAGTTATGGATTTTTGAAGTTTATATGTTCTTGAACAATAAAAATAAGTTTTATTCTAAAATGCATGATTTATACTTTAAATTGAGGTATTTTTGGTTAATGTGGGTTAATGAGGACTCATTGGGTCAAATCGACCTACAAGAAGCAAGAATCGCTTGAATTGATTCAAAACTTGGGGTTGAAGTTATAATCATTTTCGTACATATTGGGTTGTTGGAGAAGATGATGAATAGTGTATGTGCCCACAAGGCACGTCTGTGCCTACAAAATAATTATGTGCCCACAAGAAATTTTTGTGCTCACAAGGCACGTCAATGCCTATAAGGGACTTTTGTGCCCACCAGAAATGTATATGCCTACAAGGGATGTTTGCGACAACAGGGATTGTAACAACAACTTCATTACAAACTATGCAATATAAAAGGTATCTAATGCACCTAAACTATATAAAACTATACCATGAATGTAAAGAACTAGTGTCGGGTATACACGGTTTGAGGCGAGTGGTGGTCGAAGTAGCTTAGGATATTGCATGGCTTGAGGTAAGTAAACCTTTAAGGCACTCCTCACCATTTTCTTTCCTCTATTTCACTTAAATTATTCTCTTAGAATCTCCTTGTTGTTTTAATTCAATTATTGCCATGATTTGTATTTCTTCTACTTCGTTGATCTCTTGATATATCATGGCATGAAATTATCATGAGTTGTTATCATCTCTTTTTTCGTGATGCATGACGATTCCATCTTGTTCACTTATACTCCATTATGTGATCTATATAGCATGCTATACTTTTCATGAAATTTATTGATTTTTTATATGATACTCAAATTAAGAAATGTCTATCTCATTAATTTGTTGCAAATGAGAACTTGATAAGTTTATACTTCCTATTTTAGTTGAGTGTGACTTTAGTGATGTTGTGATCCAAGAGGGATGGGATCCTGGTTGAGTGGTTCAATTTGGCACATTCCACGAGAATGTTTGGGGTCGAGTTTTTAGTCCAACTAAGAACTCAGGTTGGATTTCGAGAATATATCGAGAGTACCTTTTCAGGTTTGGGCTCACATAGGGTCGGGAATCTTAGCCAATGTATGGGAACCGTATGAGTATGAGGCTTGGTTCCTTTTGATGGTCTAAAGAGCATCTATTAGTGAGTAGTTTGTTATCTTCTTATGGACCGAAAGGCACCCCAAACATGTTCGAGCTTAGTATCACTCTGATTACATCTTAAGTTTTTATTTCCCGCATTTACTAACTTACTAGTTTACCTTGGTAACTTCTTCCATGCATTTCTTTTTAATGTGTTTTTAGTTACTTGTCTTTCAATACTCGAAATGTGGAATATTGGCCTCAGGATTTACTCACCAAAATTTCATCTTTGGTGGCAATTGCATATCAGTCCAATAGCAGGACGGGCAAAAAGAAGATCAGCGACTAACTCTGAGCTTTAGGCGAACCCGTTTTGCTACTTTTATACGTGTAAAATGTTTTACTTACTTACTTATTTCTTTCTTGTAATTATTGGGACATTTCAATAGGTTGAGAGACTATTTCCTGACTTGATCCATGCACTCACACTTTTCATTCGCTTATTTTTATATGCATGTAATCTATTTCCTTGTTTTCCATATATAAGTGTTATTGTTTCAACATTATTATTATTAAGAATTTTGTTGAATTATTATTGTGGAATCCCCTAACTTGATTATGGCTATACTCGGCTTGAAACCCTAATTACGCCCCGATTACCCAGCCAAACTTAACTAGAGCTTGTAGCCTCTCCTTTTACACCTGATAAACACTACTATATATCGAATATCGATGTAAAACAAATAATGAATGCTGTGAAAATTAAAAACTTTTTCTATAACGAAAACAAAATATACGGTATCAAATAAAACCGAAATCAACCTCGGTTATATAAAATCTCCCATCCTTTGTGATATTACAAAATTTTAATTCAATACAAATATTCTAAACATGAATTCTATCATTGAATCAAATCATCTGTATGTATCAAATACATGAATTAACAATATGCGTTAAAACTAATTCTTTATAACAGTTATCACATAAACTATATGTACATATATACATTAATCAACATCAATTTTCACGAATATATCGTATATACATCATAGAAAACATGCAAGTGTTTAATAGAAGCGGGCCTGAGGCTCTGATATCACTGTTGGGTTTTGGGGTTAATGCGCAGCAAGAAATTCAAAATAATTTAAAATAACGCCAACAAGATCGAAAAGGAGTTTTATTAAACTAGATCTATAAAAGTAAAATCATACCTTAATCCATGGTTTCTTTCTCTGATTGTTCGATCACCCGGACATTCAAGCACTCGTCTTTTATCAGAAATTGACACACGAATGATGACCACAATTTGGAGTGCTAGCCCCAAGAGAGATTAAATACATTTTTCTCTTTCTTCAAAATCCAGAGAACTTGAAAATAGAAAAAATGAAAATCTTATTTCATTTTAGAGTTTCAAATTCTATTTATATAGGTAGATAAGCTCTCACGTAAAATCCAATTCATAATATAACTATTATATCTAGGTAGTTCATGCAAATTAAATGTACACCCTTATTAATAAGTTATCATATAACAAATCGTAAAGGCTTTGAAATAGTGCAAAACCATTCTTTTTGTGCAACTCAGTAGGTTCTTGTGACATTGGCAATAAGGCAAAACTATTTTGGTACACAAGTCATAAGCAATCTCTAGCAAGGCATTTTGACTACCCAAGTAATATGAATATCAAAATCGATACAAACTAATGAATAATATATGTCATATCCTTCTATCATGCAATATCCTTTGATTGAACATAAGGCATGGAAAGTCACCCTTAATGTTCAATCGTACTAGTCTTGATCTTTAGGTAAACTGAAAACTTCTAAGTGACATTGATCATATCAATTTATATGTACTTGGCCATTATCAGTCTTTCATACCAAAGGATCCACCGATATCTCTCTTTATATGAGAGGGACAAATTTTATCTAGATTACGCACCTTCACATATTATTCACATGTTAACCAATCACAATCTTTATAATCATTCAGTTAAAGACAACGTTTGATTGTGTCAAATTATTATGCTCCCAATATTGAAGTCCATGATAATCTCAAGTCCAAGGACTAAATGATATACCTATCATGAGTAATACCTATAAGTTAATCCATGTAGTGTTCTCATAGCGAGTCGGTTAAGTACTTTGTTCCCTAACAAGTACTCGTGATCTCGATTCGTATCCCTATACGCATAATCATCACATGACCATCAATCAAGAGTCACACTAGTCTTAATTGTTTATAGTTCCCAGTATAATGACCGAATGGGGACATTGAAGATATTTCAATAAATACTCATGGATCTTACTATAAATTAAACTTGCAATCACTTATAATAAAACAACAAATTAGAACAGCTATTTTACGAAATGAAATTATTAGATAAACAATATTTATAGATTGACCTTGACACATTCCCCAACAGAATCAACTTCTGGATTGATACCCTCAAATCAAACTCTCAGCTGTTTTCCTCTCATTTTTCGAAATATTGAATTGAAAATGATGATACACTTGATGATTCTGGATTTATATATATGGATTTCCTCAAGAAACACATCACACCATCTCGAGGTTGATCATGTGATTGATGTGTTAAAATGTCACTCCTTAAAGTGACGCTTTTTTATACCATCAACACTTACGCTCATATCGAGGCTGATCAATAGATCCATATAATTTAGACTAAACTTATAGTTTTATTACATATTTATGCATCAAATATATATACTCCATATATTTTCTCGCCAATAAATTCACCAGACATGCTTGTGAGTATTCTCGAGTGTGCACATTCATTTCACCACCCCCTTGTCGCATTTGGTGTACCGACTATTTATTGTTTATTTACTTATTTTCTGTTTATAGACTTGCATATAAATTTCACTTTATACTACAACCTATAAAACTAATAAACATACCAAACAAACACAAACCATCATTCAAACCCACGCACACGCTAAGTGAGGTACGTCGAACTTAACCACGAGCCTAACTTGGGTTAATTAAGATTTAGATTAATACTAATCACCAGTTTAAGGTAATAGGTCGCTATAGTCTCCCTAATTTAAAGAAAGTTTATCGTCGAAAGTAAAGTAAACGTACAAATAAACTATAGTTTTGAAGAGAAATGGAAACTGCTCTTTTATATAATATTCTTGCTCCCAGGTTTATTCCTTATTTTTGTGAAATTACCATTTCACCTCAACCAAAAGAATCTATTTGGTTCTCAGCCACTGAATCTTACGATCAAGTATTTGAATCAGCTATCTTCGTAAGATATGTTTTCCAGAAGATCAAATTCATTCCAATTAATCCTTAGAGTGAATTAAGTCTCTGTTTTGAGAAGCATTGACACGTAGAAAACTTTATGAATTCTAGTTAACTAAAAAGGTAACTCTAACCTATAAGAAACAGGACCAATCCTTGCTTGTACTCTCAACAACTTAATGTACATTGGAGCTAGCTTACCTCACAATCTAAACCTATATAATCCTTTCATAGGCAAGACTTTCAATACGACAAGATCATTCCCTAAAAACTCTAACAACCTATGATGTTTATCAGTGTATCTCCTCAGTCTTAGTTGTATCGCGGTCAAACGCTGACAAATCTGTTGAATTCTCTCTGTGTAGTTCTAAATTACTCTAGCTCCAATAAAACTATATCTTAACCATTGCCTAAACACTTCAGTGAACGATAAGGCTGACCATACAGAGCTTTAAAATGACCATTCTAATACTAGCCTGATAGCTATTATTACAAAAGAACTTACATAAAGGAATGTATTTCTTCCCATTACCATCAAACTCCAAGACACATTCTCGAAGTACGTCCTCTAGCACCAAAATCAACCGCACAGGCCGCTCATCAGTATTCAGATGGTATACCATATTGAGGTTAAGAATAGTTCCCAGCTGTATCCAAAATTCACTCTACAATCTAGATGAGAATCTCATATCTCTATCTAAAGTAATCGACACTGGAACTTCATGATATCTCAACACCTCACATACGTACACCACACATAATCAATCAAAAGGGTCTCGCATTTAACTGAAAAAAAAATGTCCAAACTTCGTCAATCGTGCTTACGCTGACTCAAAGGTAAACCGAAAGTAAAAATCCATTGATATACGTTATCATTTCCACTCAGGAATAGGCAGTGAATGAAATAACCGTACAGGTTTCCTATGCTTAGCCTTAACTTACTGAGATATCTCACATCTAATTACAAACTCAGCAATATCAATCTTCATCCCAAACCACTAATAAATATGTCTCATATCGTGATACATCTTAGTGTTACCTAGATGAATAGAGTAAAGAGATATTTGAGATTCCTGTAGCAACTCTTGCCTTAACTGATCCTGAGTTGGAACCCATGATCTATCCCTAAACTCTAATGCACCATCATCAAATAATGACCAAATCAAGATGAACTACACTAGTCGCTAACCTATGAAGTTCTATATAATCCTAATCAATTTTCCGATAATCAATCAATAACTGAATCATCTCCAGTTTAGCAAGAATTCAAAATCAAAAGAACATATTAGTTGCACTTAAATTAACTCTTTCAGTTGATGATGTGTCAGCTAAAATCACATGAATCGTCATCATAGATGCTTCCTTCAGAAGTCTAAACTGAGAAACTCTATAGTAGCCACATTCTCAATACATGTTCTTCTCCTACTTAAAGCATCCTCAACCACATTTGCTTTTTCAACACATTTTTTCTATTTATTTGAATTGTATTTGCATACTGACAGTTTGTTAATACCTTTCTATGTAGTTCTGAGTTATTCAGGCTGAAATTAACATCTATCATTACTTCTCGTCCAATACCAATTGAAGATGAAGTAAAGCATACAAATTTTTAAGGAAAACACTTCAACGTCATATAGCCTAATGATATCAATATCAGAGAACTCACATAGAATAACATCATATATAGACTGATAATATCAATATCAAAGAATTCACGTAGTAAATAGTTCTTCTAGTATCTAACATTTTCAGAGTCGCAAGCTCGTACATTATATTCTCTGGAACTAAGATCAACTGTGGATATATTATTTAAAGATGGAGAAAGGTTCCTCCCAGTTATTATACATCTCTTCCCCACTGGGAAAACAAACTTTTAGTTCCTTACCAAACTAATAATTACGGTTCTCCATAGATTTCAACTCTTTCTACAAACATATATCTCGGTTACACTTTCACAAGAATTAAACTACAATACTAGTAAGAAACTTTAGAATCTGTCAGTTCTATATCTACAATATCAATAACCTCCAGTTGTCAGTACAACTTTGGTTAATTTATCTTGAATTTATGAGAATGAAATTTTATTTATATATGGCAAGAATAATATAATCCTCAGTTTAATATCACTCAGCTTCCACTTGCTGATATATTACATATTTCTTTATAAAATTGACATTTTCAATTTCATTCTTGGTCACCAACAACTCATTCTTATCACAATGATTTTGGATTTCACCTGAATGAATCTTTTAAAGAAATCCATCAGAGTTTTATAATATTCTTGCCACACTTTTTGATTCAAGCTCTAAGAACTTTCTTTACATGCTCAATTTTCTGATATGAGATTATCCATATAGAATACCAATAACTAGTAGTGAAACCTTAACCCATGAGATAATCTTAATCAAATTCTTTATAAGTCATCACTCAATTAATCATCATTTACTTAGCTAAATCTGAGCTACAAAAATAGACTTGTAGTTACCAATCCAGACAACTCAACTGACGATGTTCCTACTCAAACTTCAATTGTTCATCATTACATATCTCATTCAAAATATATTATTCAGCAGCTTTCATTGAAACTACATCCTCTATCTTTTTTCTATTAAGACATTGTCAACACGATCACCTTACGAGTGATGTTTCGAAGCGAATTCCTAACATTTATGAAAGTTTAAGGCATTTATCTTACCTTTTATTTCTATCACTCTGATAATTTCACTTTTCAAACTTCTATAGTTTAAGATTTATTGCTTAAACCAATCCACTGCTCATTATACATCCAGATTTTCTTTTCATGATCTTCTAAGATTCTCAATAATCTCTAAAAATGATTAAAAGACTCTCAACAAACCTCTCCTCTTATTTACAAATGATGCCTTCCATATTTGGTACAATTACCAAATAGTTATCTTGAGATTATCAATCCTAATAGTTCTTCTCATAATTCTGGATCTATATTTAGAATATAAGCTATAGTTTTTCTTTATTGTGTCAACACATATTCTTTCCTAAATAAGAAGTCTCAGGAAGAACCTCTAACTTCTTCCACAATTTAGGTATCATCAAGTAAACATTGTAGTCAAACTATACTTCAGTTTTCCTCTAAGGCCTCCTCGTATCTAGCTTTAGCTTACATCAATTCTCATATTTATTTAACTGATAAATTACGCAATGATACTAGAGATCCCTTGATCAATCATTCGTAATATTTAATTATTTCAAGCTTACTTTTCTATTTTACATTTATGTTGAAATATGAAAATCTTATATTGTCTCGCTCCAAGTCAAATCCCTCGATTTGTTGTTAATATTCAACACTCATACAAGTAGTTTACATTTGATAATTAGTACTGGCACTTGTAAAATTTGGCCTGAACTAATTTACCGTCACAATTTGCAACTCTTTACGGTAATGCTCATGAATCTTCTAAGTCTTCAAAGATTTCATTCTTGTTATTTTTGATAACGCAATAACAACTTGATTACATTAAGGTTTTTATACTTAACACCTTTTATTTATTAACATAGCATGAGTTCTAGTAAATTCTAACAATTTCTCACCATCCATTTAAAATGATTCAGTAACCACCTGAAATCATTTTTAAATACATCCTTAACTTTTATCATACAACTATGACATACAGATCTCAACTAACTCTTGATAATAACTGATTTCACGTTATTATCAGAATGAGTTTGTCAATCTTGGGCAATGAATATTCATTACCACTACTATACATTATTCTTTGGACTCCTCAAATCCTCAGATTCATTGACCACTCATTCTCCCCAATTTAGACTATACTAGTCTAAAACATCAAACTAAAATACATGACCAACTCACTGCTATGTTATGGGTTAAGCTATTTTTCAGTTTTAAATTCTTAAGTTCACCTTTCATTATCCAACAATTTGTTTGCCATTCCAAAACGGATTCACACTATATATGGAATTTCTTCTTCATAACAACTTACATTAGTCATTTCCTAACCTTAAATAGGCTTTTATCAATAACCACTGATTTATTTATTGAATAGCTTCCACTAATTCTCTACTAGTCTCAATACTAGTTTTAAATCGTACCACAAACTGTTCTACCATCTTCGAGTACAACTTAAAGTCAATCATTATTCCATTTTTCATAAATTCCATTCTCCTAATACACGTCTCAAGGCGTATATCTAATAGATACTTCTTCACTGACTATTATTTGTCAAATAATATAAGAAAGAACAAAGACCATTGCAGTAGTTAATAGGAGAAAAGTTTAATTTCATCTTTGTAAATTTTTCTTATGTCTTTCTTTTTTTGAACTCATCAAAGTTAAGGTTCTTTTGAACTTTCACATTCAATGCTAATCATGAGAAATCATTGGACTTCAACCATTTTATTATCGTTCAAAAAAGACATAACTCTTTTATCTATCATGTAGATATAATATAACACAAAAAATAATATATCTCAGTCTTTTATCTTTTAATTACCTTCAAAAATAACGATAAAACCATTTATTATGTCCTAAGCTTCTTCATAATTCAAGATAACTCTTAGAGTTAGTAAACTTAGGGTATGGTTCTAAGATATATCAAAAGCAATAACCTTAAATTGTAATACCATACCAAACTGTATCCGAGTTATCACTTGTTTCCAAGTAATAAGGTTATTCTCTAAAGTAAACTTTAAAACCACACTACATCAAAGTTAATCACCTTAAACTTTGGAATAGGCTCTGACCAATCTCCGATACCAAACTATATCGAAGCTATTAAATGGAACAAAGCCCTCAAACTCAATCTCTGATACCAAACCGTATCAGAACTACGACTTAATTCAAAAGTGATAAACCTTAAGAGTGATAAACCTTACGCTCTTATATCAAGCTATAACATTCCCTAACTCGATTAGGGCGCTACTCAGCCTGAAACCTTAATTAAGCCTCTATTACCTAGCCAGACTTAAGTAGAGCCAGCATTCTTTCTTCTTACTCCTAATAAACACCACTGTATATCAAATATCGATGTAAAACAAATAATGGACATCAGGGAACTTAAAAACTTTTTCGAACATTAGAACATGATATACAACATCAAGTGAAACCGGAATAAACCTAGGCTATATAAAATCTCTCACCCTTTATGATATTACAAAACTGTAATTCAATACAAATATATAAGACAAAGGAAGATTCATTACATCGAAAAGAAGATCAAGACTCATAAATCTTCTCCACCCCATAGTCGTAGCATTCATTTATTTTTCTAAAATATTAATTTAGGGTGAGCACTCCAACTTGCTCGGTAAGTAGGAATTCATATAGACATCAACATTCCATATAATAGTCAATAATATCATACAATAATAATATGCACCAATGATAACGAACAAGAATATGGAAAGCATATAATTCAATCTATATCATATGCAAATCAAATTTTCAATGACTACTACACTTCGATACCCATTTAATTTACAAAACTATAGTCGATTACCTAGCGACGCCATTAATACGATTGCTAGACCAACACATTGGCCGATGTGCTGTCTAGCCAATCCATTAATGCCCAGTTGTTCTATCTGAAACCCTCTAGTGAGTATGTAATCCAGGCAACCTATCGAATTAAGCAGGAGTATATATAGGCCGGGAAGGTAACTCATCACCTATAAACCTATTATCAAAATTAGGAGTTACTCTCGTGAGTTACATTGCACACCATTTTTCATTTATTCAAAACAATCACAATGTACATAGTCCCCCATTCAGTCCATAAACTACATGAACTATATATACTAAGATAGCCAGACAACATTGTTAAATAAGCAAATCTGTGCTTATCTTGGTTTCGGTCTTTGTTACCAAATCCCTAACTTTCCGGTTATCTCATGCTTTCTTGATGTTCCACAACCTATCACAAACTATTTGCGATCAATATAGGTATAATAACCTATGTTTAAAACCCCTAAATAAGTCCTTAATACCTGAGGAGATTCTGAGAGAAACATAGCACATACGTTGTTTTCAATGGTTAGAGTTTGCTCCCTCACTTAGTGCGGTGCGCTCCACCAACTAAGTTCATCCCAATTAATGAAGGGTGCGTGCTCCTCTGCTAGGTGAAGCGTGCTCCACGCTACACTGCCTCAACAGTGAACAAGGCATCAGCTACTGTTCCATTACCAAATCATTACCATAACCTTAATACTCTCGTAAATCATTAAAGAGGACCTCTAGTGAGGTTACAACCAATTTCTAGTCATCAAACACAATAATTCATGGAGAACTCATCACCCATCATCGGGTTAAACTTCGAAAACAAAAAAACCAAACTTAACAACGTGATGATCTATAGATCTCAAGTTATTTAAGCTCCTCAATGGATGTACATCAACTTATGGATTGATCCCCTCCATATCAAACCCTCTGCTGCTCTCCTCTCTAACTTCCGAAAATATCAAATTGAAATTGAGGATAAACTTGATGATTTTGGATATATATATATATATATATGGATTTTCTTCAAGATACGCATCTTCCCATCTCAAGGTTGATCAACTGATTGATGTATTAAAATGACACTCCTTAAAGTGACGCATTTTGACACCATCAACACTTACACTCATCTCAAGGCTGATCAAACTATCCATATAATTTAAACTAAACTTATAGTTTTAGTATCATGTTCGGTGAATTTATTGGTGAGAAAATACATAGAGTATATATATTTATAGATCAAATATATATAATATATATACTCCATGTATTTTCTCGCTAATAAATTCACCGAACATTCCTTTGAGTGTTCCTAGGTGCGCACATTCATTTCACGACCCCCTCTTCGCCCTTGGTGTACTGGCTATTTATTGTTTATTTACTTATATTCTATTTACAGACTTGTATATAAATTCCACTAAGCCACAAGACTTACTCAGGTTAATTAACATTTCGATTAACATTAATCACCAGCTTATAATAGGTCATTACAATTAAAATTATATAAAAGTTTTAACTAACTCCAAAAGTTACATATTACGAGAAACATGAAATACTTATTCTAAATAGGAGTTACGAAGAGAATAAGACATAAAGGTTGACTAATACATTGTTAAGTCCTACATGACTAAGATTAAAGCTTAATGATAGGATTAGGCTAGGCGATGCCCTGTTTAGAGATTTGGGCCATCACGTTATGCTTGGTGGATTTCTCTAGGATTTTACTCACTAGAACTCGTCTTTCTATAAATGTGAGTAGCATATCCTTTTACGAGTAAAGGCAAGGGGATCTTGGGCTATTACTTCTAACTACATACAGTCTAAGGCCAACTCGTATGTGTTCCTTTTAATTATTTTTCTTTACTTTTTCGTTATGGGGACTTGAGAGACATATGTACATGTACGTATCCACAATGTCTTTTTGATATACATGGTACTTTATTTCTGAGTTTTCCACATTAAGTTGTTATATGAACATGAAAACACGTATACATGTCACCTTTTTGGTTGATTAAGACTTATAAGAGACGTGTCAAACTCATATAACTTGGCTAACTTAATACTTAAACTTGAGTAAATTCTTAAACTCAATGGATTACTATGACAAGTCAGTAGTCATTTTCCAGTGCGAACGTCAGGCATGGTGCCATCTGATAAGTCAATAACTAGACATATTTTATAGTTCATTTCAAGACGATCTTAGATGCAAAAGACTATATTACATAGGATTTTCTCTTATTTTTTGTTATTTTAGGTAATAAATGGAGAATATGAAGAAATGAACGAAAAATGGAAGATTATGAAGAAATTAACAAAGTGGGAAAAATATGCAAAGAATCGTCACCAAAGAATCAAGAACGAACTGATAAATAGCCCACTAATTTCCATCGATTCCTCAGGACATAAAATCACTTGCTATATTAGTAAAAATAGGGACTCTAAATCTATATATTTACCCAGCGATTCCACTTACACAAGAATCGTTGAGGAATCATTGGGATATTTTTCATTAATTTAAGATAACCATGAGTCGTTTGAGTGGTTTTGGGATGTTTACTACCTAGAATACTATAAATGCGACCTAGGATTACGAAATCAGTTGCCCTTGAGTAGTTAGATTAATATTTCATTGTTTTAGGAGCCATTATTTATTCTTTTAGTTATTGTTTTATTGTTCCTTGCTTTTCAAGAAGATTTAAAGATTTAAAGTATTTATTCAAGAGGCATTTATCTATGTTTTTTATTTGTTTTAGCACAATGTTATTTATAATTATGAGTGGGTAGTTAGTTGCTCTTAACAAAGTTTGAACATGAAGCGGATCCATTTTTCTAAGTAGTTATGATAAGAAGATTATGTGGTTAATGTTTTAAACCAATCGTATTCTTTGATTAACTGATTTAATTGATTATTATCTATTTATTTTACTCATGATCTTTGTATTGCATGTATAGTCTAAAATGCGTATTGTGATATTTGGATTCATTATCTATTTGAAGTAGTAATAAGGATTATTTGAAAGGTTTGACAATTGATGTCCTATTTGGATTTGAGATCTAAGGGGGGTGTATTCAATTGAGATTTTAATAGACTTTTAGTTACTTTTATAAGTGGATGACTTTTAGAGAGTTGTAGATTTTTGTAGACTTTTTAAAACTTTGGTAGACTTTGATAAACTTTATTTTTAATGATTTTTATTAACTTTGATAGACTTTTGTAAGGACTTTGATAGACTTTGATAAACTTTTATTTTGATGACTTTTGATAAACATCCATGTAAATCTCGAAATCGAATAGGGGTCACCATCTTCAACCTTTGCTTCGTTCTTCCTTTGTCTCTCCTCACTATATGGTTGAATCTCTCTCTTTCTCTCTCAATCCCTTCTCTCATTCTCTGTCAATTTTGCCCTTATGATGGATAAAGAAGAAAAGAAGAAGACAGGACTGTTAATTTTGATTTTAGGGACTGTGTATGTGTGGGTGTTTGTGTGATTGAGGGAGTGGGAGGAAGGAAAGAAGTAATCGAGAAGAAAAAAAATAGAAGAGACCGAGACAGTCGAACCAGAGAGAGAGGAAGAAGATGATTTGACTAGGGGAGAGGTTGGCTTTGGTTGTATTCAGCTATGGGGGAGGGAAGAAAGAAGTTCACAAAAGTTTATCGTGGAGGCTGAAGAGATGGAGAAGAATTTCAACATATATAAGGTTAGGTGGAAAGTCTTGAAAAGTCATCCAAACCCACAAATCCATAAAATTTCTTAAAAAATTGAATACCCCTTACAATTAGAGAGTTTACAAAAGTTTAAATTGAATACCCCAAAACTTTTAGAGACTTTTTAAAATTCTATAAAAGTTCACATTGAATACACCTTACTTTTAGAGAGTCTCTAAAAGTTTTAATTGAATACCCCTAAACGTTTTTAGTCAATAAAAGTAACCAAAAGTCTATTAAAATCTCAATTGAATACACCCCTGAAAAATTAGAAGTTTCTAAAAGTTTTTAGGTTGAGGTGAGGAGAAGTTGGAGATTTGTTTGTGTATTTTTATACGAAAAGTCTATAAAAGTCAAGATTTGTAACTAAACTACAAAAGTCATCAAAAAATTGAATACACCTAACTTTTAGAAACTCTCTAAAAGTTTAAATTGAATACCCTCAAATTTCTATAAACTTTTAAAAAGTCTATAAAAGTTCACATTGAATACACCTTACCTTTAGAAACTCTCAAAAAGTTTTAATTGAATACACCTAAACTTTTTTTGTACTTAAAAGTAACTAAAAGTCTATTAAAATCTCAATTCAAAACACCCCTTGTAAATATAATGATGAAGTGGCTTTATGAATGTGTTAGATTTAGTAGTTTGAAGTTTTCATAAAGTGTAATGCAATTTTATTGTGTGAAGTTAATGTTTTTGTGTATTTAAAAGGGGTTAGCTCAATCTAATAAAAAAGTGACGTTTCCACCGGTATAAAGCAAAAAAAAAAGCTGGCTAAAGGTTTTTTACTCGCTTATGATTACAGTTTTAATGATCTATGATACTTTATAAAATATGTATATAACTATATTGATTGGAGTCACATGTTTGGAATGCGAAACATATTTATGTTTCATTGTTCTGGATGTTTGTTAGATATTTATTTATTTATTTGAATTTATTTGATTAATATTGAATTTGAATTGTGTTAGTTAAGTTAATATAGTTTTTTAATCATTATTATTTTATAGTTAATTATAAGTTAGTTTAACTAGTATTTTAATTAATTAATTAAATTAAAGTAAGAATAATGAAAACCTTTAAAAGTTCATTTTCTTGAAGAAGTTTATTAAATCCCTGTGATGACGATTCTTACTTATCATTACTATCAATTTAAAACTATAATACAAAGGGAAAAGTTATTGTACTCACCCGACGCGTGTCAATTTTTGGCGTATTGTCGGGGATTTAAACATAACTTCTTAGGAGTTTTAGACGTTGTATGCTCTATCCACTTCGTCGTTCTAATTCCTAGGGTTCCTTACATCCAACTGATCATGAGGTAGATAGGACATTTAATCCTAATTTAAGACAACAACAATGTTGATAACACCAACCTATCATAATAGAGACCAATAATAACTTTAATATTAATAACAATAATGATAATAGATAACTTACTTTTAGGCAAGATAATCAAAATATCACTACTTATGAATCAATATATATTGTCTATCTTGAGATATTTCCTGAATTTGAACTTAAATATGGATTTATTAGTCCTCTACCTAACTTCTATCATAAAGACAATGAAAACCCACAAAAATTTATAAAGGAATATCAAAACAAAGTCAATGGGATGAAACCTAAAGACTGCCCATCAGAACAAGTCAAACTTAATGCGTTTCCTTTTGTATTGAAAGATCAAGCATAAAATTGGTTATTTTGTCTTCCTCAAGATTCAATAACCATATGGGTTGAAATGTTATAAGCTTTCCTAAATCAATATATGCCCGCGAGAAAAAAGTAGTATTTATAGAAGATAAATCACAATCTCGAAAATGAAAGACTAATTTCATCTTGTCCACAACATGGATACACCCAATGTGATTTATTAGAATATTTCTATGAAGGATTAAATCATTTTGAACAAAGACTATTAGATATCATATTTGGTGGATCACTATTTGATGTTACACCAACTCTAGTAAAAATAGATTTTAATAAGATGACAAAACGAACTAAACAATATAGGGAAAAGGCCGATAAATCAAGAAAGAAAGTTTATAAGGTTAATAATAAACCAAGTAATAAATTTGATGAGAAAGCTGAAAAATTATCTAACATGATTAAACTACTATTAAAAGGTAGATCAAATCAAGTTAAACTACGTGAAATTTGTAATGAAGTTACACATCTTAAGGATGCGTATCATATTTTATAAAAAGATAACAAAGAAGAAATCAATGCGATTGCGAACCAATATTCTGGTGCTCCTAGAAACCAAGATAGTAACAAAAATTGTTACACTAGAAAACCAAATTCCAACCTCAGCTACAGTCCGCAAAATAAAAATTATATAACTTATAGACCAAGAGCACTAATACAGTTAACTCAAAGCAACAACTACAACAAATTAGTCAACCTAAACTAAAATTAGAATAAATATTACATAACTTTATGACCCAAAGTCATCAAAATGTTCCGCAAGTTTCTCAAAATCAAATTAGAACCAATACATCTATTGATGAGCTGAAAATCAATTAAGTCAAATGACTTTACTAATTAACAAGTTAAGTAATGAAACTAAAGTAATTACTCAACCTAAAAATACTACAATCAAGCACGAGTTAAGCTTTATTTTGTGAAAATGAAAAACAAACACATATGCATGAAGACAACAAAGAAAAGGTAAAAAGAAAATCATAATACTTAAGACAATAGAACAAGAAAAAGATGAGGAGGTGATGGTGGATGTCATTCCCACTAAGGAATGGATGGCCAGTGACGTGCGTCGAACGGGTCTATAAATATATTTCTAAAACCAACTACTTTGTAGATTGCGGAAAAGGGTCGATCCCACAAAGATTGGTATTCTTTCTAAGGTTCTAAAAGAGAGATAAAAATGGGGGTTTTGAAAGTATGAACAAATTAACTAATCTAAATAGTAAGGAATTAATTTTAGCGTTGAAGAATAGTCTTGAATCCAATTAATAAAAACACCTTGTCAAGAGATAAGAGTTCAGTTTGATAAAAAATTGGATTTGGTCATCAATCTATGTAAAGTATGCAAATCAAAAGTATCATAGTGTAGTTATAGACTTTGTAACATACGCAGTTCCTCACACTTCCTATTCTCGATAGCGAAGATACAACAATGACTACTTCCCTATCCAATTGTATAACCTTATACTCAAGCGCATTGGGTTTAACACGATGATTGCAATGGTTTTTCTGAAGGCACTACACCTAGACAACCGGATCACTATTGTGTCTGATTTAACCTAGATCCATAAGGTGTTTAATCGATCCCAAAAGGGTTGAATCAATTGGTATGGTCAATTGCTACTTGTGTGGTCTTTTTGCGTTAGGAAAAATGCTTACGACTCACTGGCAAAAGGAGCAAGGTTTAAATCTAGATTTAATCCTAATTAATTAATCTATAATAAAGGGAATAAACTACCAATGAAAAGTAATTAAATCGAAATAAATAAGTCTCACAAATCCATAGATAAGAACTGTCAAACCTTTTTTGTAATCTTGCTTAGGTCATGAGACTAGTGTTTCGTTGTTTTAAGAATAAAGAAGAAAAGCCCAGAGGAAGAAAAAATAGAAGTCGAGAAAGAGAGATAGAGAAATAAAGAGTTCTCCATAAAAAATCATAAGTCCTAATTATATCAAACCATTAAATTTGCTCTCTCGACACAGAGAATGTGATTTTCATCGTATCATTAGTGACACGTGCAGCGAGGCAGATCTGGTGGTTGTTTTTCATTTGTTTCAAGGTATTGGACCGTATCACGCAAGGATTGGAAGTGTTGCTAGCGTGTGCTGATGTGATGGGCTCCCATTAGAGGAAAAGTGCTGTCTTAACGTGTTGGCCAAGAGGGTGGATGCCACATGACAGATGGCTAGTGGAGAGGAGGCGTGTGAAGATGTAGGAGAAAGCACCAACATGAATCTCTAGGCAAATCCAATGGTTGATGGTGGGTGAGACAAACGAATGAGAGCTCGTTTGTCGATCTGGGAGAACTTACCGACACGTATCCCAATGCAAATCAACAGCTACTAGTTTGAGGAGAAAACACACATGAAGAAGGTGAAAACATGGGATTCCGTGTTTGCATAGATCCTGAGGTAGATCAAACCATTTATTCTCAACTGATGCAATCTGTGTACCGAATCTCAAAGTGAGATCGAAGGATAAGAGGACGTCGTGTCTCAAATGTGTCAGTTTACTGCGTTTCCTTGGTTGTTCTCCATCTCTTTATCACTTTGCAATGTGTTTCTCGAGGTAGATCCTTTAGCAACTGATCCATTACATGTAAATACACTATTTCACGTAGTTCTCACCATGGATTCAACCGCATACTCCAATTAACCTAAAAATAATAAATGATGAGAATTAGCCTAATATTTTGGAATTGAACAAGAAAGAATATATATATATAACCTATATATAATTACACAATTAAGAACTTATCAACTGAACAACTAAAATACACACTTTTTCTTGAAAATGTTATACTCATGGTATCTATCCAAAGTGAGAGCTTACGAAATTTTTTTACAAAATTTTGAATCAGTTAATCAAAACAAAGTAAACAATATTTATGAGTCGAATAAAGATATGCATTCTAATTCTAATGTTCCACAACAATTTCCAAATGCTAGGAAGGAAGAACCTAAAGAAGACATATCTGAATCATTTAGGAAATTAGAAACTAATGAAATTTTAACAAAATCAACTCATGATAAAGTTACTAAAGAAATATCTGAGTTTAAAAAAATGTCTGATAAATGTTCTAACTCAAGAATGTTTATCATGCCCATCACTATAGGAAATTCTTCTATTGAGTTTGTTATATGTAATCTCGGGGCTTCAATTAATGTTATGTCACTCTAACTCTATGAATCATTAAAAATAAGATAGTTAACTAGTACGCCTGTTAATATTACTTTATCATAAAACACCATTATTAAACCGTATGGATTATTAGAAAACAACTAAGTACAAGTATATGATTTAGTATTTCTTGCCGATTTTTATTTCATGGAAATGGGAGATTCAACATCACCCAATCCTTTGCCTATACTATTAGATAGACTTTTTCTAAAGACAGCTAGAACTGAGTTAGATATTTCTGAAAGAACAATGTCTATGGAGTTCGAATATGAGATTGTTAAATTCAAAATTAATAATGAACATAACTATGACAGTTATGAAGAATATGATGAATTATTTGACAACGAAATGGATGACAATGTGTTTTTAGACTTAAACTATTATGACAATTTTAATATTGAAATGTATGCAATCAATGCAGTAATAATGGAAACGGATACAGGGATCTCAAAGAAAGAATTAGTCGAAGACCTTTCAAAAGAAAAGAAAGTAACTCACGTATGGAGAATTAAGCAACCGGAGAATGGAAAAAGTATTAACCCGAAATTTCTAGATCGAAGTACAATAAGAAAAAGAAAAAGCCGGACTTGAGACATGTAAAGCTTAATGATCGTGGAGGCATACACTTGCACATTAAAATCAAATGGGCTTGGTACTTTAGATCTCAATATGATACATACTCTAATGCAAATCTCATGCTCATATATTCCTTTTAGCATACTCAATTGGAGTTGAATTAACTTGCTTCTGAACGATTTTCTTTATCGGATGAAACTTCAAGTCAACAACAACACCATACCCACATACTTTATGGTCTTGCCACACTTTATCAACAAAGATCCTATTTTGATATTAGGATGACCTTTCTTATCCACTGCTAAAGCTGTTATAGATATTTTTAACAAAAAAACTACACTGCCAATTGATTGTCGGGCACTTACTTCCTGCAATGGCACTAGAGTGAAAAATTATAAATTCATGTTTAGAGATCCAAACTAATTATAGAAGGGTTCAGTCGACCTAACGACAATAAACAAAAAGGCTTTATGGGAGGCATCCTATATTCTATGTTTATCTTATGTTTACTAGGAATCTAGTTTAGTTTAGTTTAATATGTTTTTATTCTCTCATTTTTTAACTCTTGTATTGAAAATATTTCCGAAACTTGCACTCCAAGGTAATTTCAATTAAAAGGGAGTGATCGAGTTGTTTTTGCTTATCTGGTCATTATGCATGTCGCATTATTTACTTGCTTATTTATATGTTTATTTGTTTATTTAATTAAAAAATATTTGTTAGTTACAAGTCCCACTCAAACTTTTGAGTTTTTAGTCAATTCTATTTTAATACGAATTTTTATGAGTGGTGTACAAGTTAATTATAAGATAAATTGCAACAATAGTAAAAATAGGTCCAGTGATTCTCTAGTGATCTAGATTAACACTGGGAATCGCTGGCAAAATTAGTAGTGGTACACAAAAAAATTAAGTGCAAATTTGGAATCTAGCGATTCCCAACGATTCGCCGATACAGGAGAATTGATGCTTAAATCATTGAAAATAGCAACTTAATTTCCACCGATTCACATAGTGATTCTCTGCTACTCCAGTTACTCAAGAATCACAAGGCATGATTTTTTATTTTTAAAACCAAAACTTCTAATCGCAACACACACCAAACCATTAACACTAGCAAACCATTATACCATTTCACAAAAATCCCAATTTCTTGCCTAGATTCAACAATTTAAGCTCAATCTCTTAATATTTTAGCGTTTCTCACTACAAACTAGTCTCATTTAAAACCAATTTTTTATTTTGGGGCTTTTGAACAAAACTAGTGTTTTAAGAAATCTCAACTTAGAGCTTGGAGGGATAGTCTATAGGAGTTCAAGAACTTCAATCTTGAGAGATTCACTCTCAAGAAGGAAATTACATTGACCCTAGCTCTTTATTTCAACAAATTTTCGATTCAAGAAATTTTTGCAAATTTTTCAATGTTTTTCGAAATTGTTTTGTTGGAATTTATTCAATTGTCTTGTACAAATTGTTTTATTGATTCCGACATACTAGGAATAATGATTACATTAATCATTGATTTACATATTCAACGATTTTGAAATTTTTGGATATATTTACACATTTGCAAGTTTAAAATGAGTTTGTAGGTTAGGTCACGTTTTGTATCACTTTAAGTTGCTATATTTTTTATAAGACTACAATTTGTCACCAAATTGTTTTACGATATTTGAAAAATCAAATTTCAATTTTATATTTTAGCTATAATTTTGATGTGAATTCTATTTTATATTTACGACGAATTTTAAACTAGCTATCCTAATAGATTTCTCCTTTAAAAATAAAAATTTGAGTTTTACTAAATTATTTCCGACAACATTGTTTCTTTCATTTACAAGTTCATTTAGCTTTTGAACTTGTGAGTTTTAAAAGTTGAGACAATGGCAGGAGGTAAAGGTAGAAGCTCTCAAGAGGAGAAGGGAAAGACACAACTAATAGAGAAACCCCAGTAAAAATCCAAAGCTCCGGCTAAACAAATTAGGCCAATGGGGATTTTGGTAAATAATCCTCGAACTAGAGCACCTAGAGAACCTTCTTCACCATTAAGTTTTACTGATAACTTAGAGGAAGAGGAAAAGATTGAGGAGACACCTACAATTTCTTTTCAAATCCAAAACCTCGTCAATGCCAAAGCTATTGCTAAGATGTATAGCGACATTAGGAAGAACATAAAGATTATATTGGATATGGGTTTTGACATGAAAAATGAAGTTAAGTATAGGCTTAGGATCTTGAATATAATAAGGGAGATGAACTAGGGATTACTACATTGACAATGACACGGGGCCCTTGGTTGAAATGGGGTGTAAAATTTTAGTAAGAGATTTATATGCAAACTAGCACGAAGATGAAAATAAAATAGTAACCATAGTCTGAGGAAGACTAGTGAACTACTCACTCAAAGGAATAAAGTGGCATTATGGTTAACCGAAATTTCATTTAAGACGATAACGAGTACCTTAAACCTAAATATATGTATAGACACAGATTTCCCTACGAAACTATTAAGAACAGTTTATAAGCTATTCCGGGGGATAATTTCCATTTTGATTCAGACAGGTACCAGAAACACATCCAAGCCTAAAATTTAAGAAAAATAACCAAAGCTTAGAGCTTTTTCTTGAATGCAAGCTTATAATCTAGTTTACAATGGTACGACATAATAAACTTTAGTTGGCTCCCTTATACCACATAGTCCAACGGATCGGCTATATAGATGTTGGTAAGATAATCAATTACAAAATTAGGGATGCCATGACCACCAAGAAAAATGAAGGATTGCCTTTTTCCTTAATGATTACTCCATCACTAACGAAGTCATTGGAAAAACCAAGAAGGTGATAGGATATGTTGACTTGGAGGAGGAATGAGAGAGAAATTTTCAATCTTACGTAATCATATGAAACTCTGATGCATCAAGAGTTCATGTTTCAAAATCAATGTGAGATCGCCAGAAGCATCAATGGTTCCAAGCGATGCATGACCAGGACGACTTAAGGCGGGGGAGCAAACATTTACTTTCCATCACTCCAGCTGAGAATGCCCAACTAAGGTGTCTTTATGGAAGATAACTCGGTGGTGAGATTAGACTACACCTTATATATTCTTGCAGCAAGCTACCAATCTCAACTGCCTGATCGTTGGGATGATGGTAATGATGCAATGTCTGGCCCGTGGTTTTAAGATTTTTATTCTTCTATGCGTAATCTTTTTGTGAATTTTATTATTAAAAGATCTATGGTTGTAATACTATGATTCGAATGATGTGGTATATAAGCTACTTTGATACATTACTTTGGTGTGTTCACAATTTGATAAAATATTTTTGTTTGATGTGCTCAATTCTATTAAATGATGTTTGAAAATGTCTAAATTTATCAAAATTGTTTTTACTTATGCAACTCATTTGTATGTTAGTTAATAATTATTTAAGTTATTCATTTATACTTCACGGGGTTTTTTTATTTTTGTAGAAAAATCCAACTTAATTCTTAAACCTTGATGACTTGGTTTGGAATGAGTTCGGTGATATTAGGTGAAGTCAAGTATGAAGATGCGAAGTATAGAAGAAACAAGAGGTAGAACCTTGTTGAACATTGTGAATTTTTCAAAGATTTCCCACAATACAAGTAATATTTTCCCATTTCAGTTTAATTTATTTAGTGAAACATTGAATATAATTTGCATTTGAATAGAAATTAAAGTGATATATTTTTATTACCCATGAAAATAAAAATCTCATGATATAAATGAATTTTATACCTTATTTGACTTCACCTAGATTGTGTATATGCTAGATGAGTTTAGAGGGAATTGATTGATTTATGTTAGATATTATAATTGGTAGATGATCAAAATGATAGTGCAAGATAAACAAGACAGATTATTAAGAATCTTGTTATACAAAGATTATTATTGATCAAGTATTATATATATGTATTGGAAAAAATTTATGTCATAATTGAAGCGAAAAATAGGAAATAGCCAATAAAGCTTTACTAAGTTGGAAATGATGCTTCCTAGATTGTGAGAACAGCTAACAAGAGTCTTAAAAGAAAAAAATGAGAGAGTCGCAGATTCTATATGAAATAGAGCAGAAAATCAAGTGGTGGAAAAAGTGAGAGGAATAATCCCTATAAAAATAATAGCGGATTCCAAAGGAAATAGAGTAGGGACCCATATGAATACAATATAAAGAAGAAAATGATATATATATATATATATATATATACAATTGAAGAAGAAAGAAAGAGAGATAAGAAAATGAAGGAAGTTTATGAAAATTCTTCAAATAAAAGATTTAGCTTGAGTACTTATAGCTAAGTTAAGTGAAGTATATCTATTTATTCTAAAAAAAAGTATAAATGATGATTATTGGTGAATAAGAATTCCTATTGACTTTGATTGTGATGACACTTTAAATATTGTTTGAAAAAAAAAAGATCGATTAAGTGATTTTCATATCTTGAGATTTTATATTAGCTATCGTAAGCTTCATGCTTGTTTGTGGAGATTAAGAAAATCTATGTGTGCCTTGACCTTGATGATTAGTTTAACTTTGAATTCTAAGATATATTGCACAATTAGGAGGTTGAAATGTCAAATGATGTTGTTCTATAAATCTTTCTATTCTATTATGATTCTTATTTTTATGAAGGTAATATGTTTCTATTTAAAGATCATTTCTGTTTAAGAATAAGAGTATATAATTATGAAATCAAAACGAGGGAAGAAAAGAGAATATGATTGAGAGTATTCTTTTGCTCGGGACAATGAGTTTGGGTGTATTTGACAAGCAAAATAATTAAACATGTTTTATATTTCATTTTAGGACGATTTTAGATGTAAACGACTATATTACACTAGCTTTTCTCTTATTTTGTTATTTCAGGTAATAAATAGAGAATATGAAGAAATGAAGGAAAAAGATATGATTATGTAGGAATTAACCAAGTGGAAAAAGTATGCGAAGAATCATCACCAATGAATCAAGGAAGAATTAGGTGTAAACACTACTTATTTCTAGCGATTCCCAGGGGCACTAAATCGCCTGCTAAATCAATGAAAATAGGGACTCCATATTTATAGATTTGCCCAATGATTCCACTTAAACGTGAATCGTTGAGGAATCATTGGGGTAGATTTCGTAAATTTAAGATAAGTACGAGTTGTTTGAGTTGGTTTGAGATATTTAATACTTAATACTATAAATACAACCTTAGAGTTACGAAATCAATTGCTCTTGAGTATTTAGATCAATATTTCATTCCTCTAGGAGTCATTCTTTATTGTTTTAGTTATTTCTTTATTGTTCTTTGCTTTTGGAGAAGATTTGAAGATTTCAAGTATTTATTCCTAAGGTATTTATTTATGTTTATATTAATGCAATATTATTTATGATTATGAGAGACTAATTAGCTGATCTAAACAAAGTTTGAACGTGAACTAGATTTGTTTTGCTATATAGTTATGATGAGAAGATTATATACTTAATGCTTTAAATTAATCATATTCTTTGGTTCACCAATATAATATGTTATTATGTATTTATTTTAATCATGATCTTTATATTACATGTATAGTCTAAAATGTGTATTGTGATATTTGGATACATTATCTATTTGAAGTAGCAACCGGGATTGTTGGAAAGGTTTGACCATTTAGATGTCCTAAGTGGATTTGAAATCTAAATCTAATGTTGAAGTGGCTTTTCGAAGGTATTAGATTTAGTAGTTCGACGTTTTCATAAAATTTAATGAGGTTTTATTGCGTAAAGTTAATGTTTTTGTGTATTCAAATGGGTTAACTCAATAAAATTAGAATGTGACTTTTCCACACGTATAAGGAGAGTAAATGGCTAGCTAAAGGTTGTTTAATTATATATGATTAGATTTTAATGATCTATGATACTTAATGAAGTATGCTCATAAGTATATTGATTGTAGTAACATGTTTGGAATGCAAAACGAGTTTCTGTTTCATTGTTCTAGAAGTTAGTTTAGATATTTATTTATTATTGAATCAAATTTATTTGATTTATATTGAATTTGAATTGTGTTAGTTAAGTTAATATAGTTAGTTAATCCTTACTATATTATAGTTAATTAAAAGTTAGTTTAATTATTGTTTTAACTAATTAATTAAAGTAAAGTAAAAATTATAAAAAACTTTAAAAGTCATTTTTTTGTTATGGCTCGTTTCCCCAAACGGTTATCGCCCGGCCTAATCCCGTCATTAAGTCGTAATCCACGCCATGTATGACATAACAACGTATTAGTTAGTCTTTTGTCTCATTCACCTCGTTATTCATGTTCAGGATAAGTATTCCTTATTTCTCGTTAGTTACAATTTTTAGAGTTAATTATAACTTTTTACCGTTTTAATATTATCAGCGGAAGACTTAATAAAATTTGCAGATTCATTTTAAAAACACCTACTATGGAAACCAATTAAATAGACGATCACATGAGACCAAGTAGAGAAATACATGTATAGGTCGAGAAGTCAAGTCTTTTAACCCAATATACAACCTAAAAAGTATGTAAAGACGTAAATAATAAATACACAAAATGATGACCTACAAAAGTAACAAAAATCACTCGCTAGGTTCAGTAGTAGTCGTCGGTTTTCTCCTTCCTTGGTCTGGTACTCGATATATCTGCACCCTCTGTCATAAAGAGGACAATGAGTACGGTAAAGTAGAAAGTAAAACCTGAAAGCTATTCATCTATATTTCCAAGAAATACAAAGAACGGTAACTGAATGCATACAATAGCTATAAATAATGAAAAGCTGAACAAAAAGTATGCAAACATTTGCTAAGCTTTTACAACGAATGATATATAGAAGGATTATGCAAATTTAGGTTCGGTTTGCAGACATCCCTAGAGACTCTGACCCTGTGTGTCAAGCTAATATCATCAACTGTGTAGAGTGTCGACATCCCCATGAACTCTAACTCTGTGAGCAATGCATATCGTATATAGAAAGATATTAGCTGTTTGGATTGCCAACATTTTTAGGGACTCTAACCCCACGCATTGTGCAACTCATAAAATCAAGGAACCTATTGAAGAGTGTTGGGTTTTGGGGTTCATACGCAGCGGAGATTACAAAAACATTTTGACAAAAACCCCAACAGGATCCGAATCTAATTCCATTAAAAATGTTTAAACTATGAAAACTTAATCATACCTCAGTCGCAATGTACCTTTCAGAAGGTTAATCGATCTTTAAGGCGCTGCCAACGACGAACGCCCTCTACCAGTAGTCCACACACGAACGGCGACCGAGATTCAAAGTGTTAGCTTCGAGAGAATACCAAACCTTTAGTTTTTCTCTCCAAAACGATCCAGAGCATACCACAAACCCTAAGTCGTTTCTGAAACGAAAATAGAGTTTCGGCCTTTTGATATTTCGTCTGAGTATTCTAACTTAAAGCGTCCATTTATAAAACCTTTGTATATAGACGGTTAAGTAAATTACACATACACCCCTACTTAAAGAAGTATAAGTGTAATACACCACAAGGACCTTTCAGTCATGAATTTTATCATATAAAATTCATTTTTCTGAACCATCTTAAAATCTCGCAAAACCATTCTTAGTGTGCGACCCAAAAGGCTCATACAACGTTGGCAGTGTACCAAAACACATTTTGGTATACAAGTCATAAGCGGCCTCTAGCAAGACATTATGACTACCCAAGTTGTAGGAATATCAAATCGATAGGACCTAATCAATAGTGCATATAACATCCTTTTGTCAGACGATATCCTTTTGATCAAACATAAGGCATGGAATTGTCATCCAACATGTTCAATCGTACTAGTCTCGATCTCTAGGTAGACTGAAAACATCCAAGTGACATTGATCAATATCAATTCACTTAGACTAGGTCTTTTAACAGTCTAACACATCGAGAGATCCACTAGATATCTCTCTTTATATGAGAGGGACAAATTCTATCTCGATTACACAACTTCATCACATTGCTCACACAGTAACCAATCACAACCTTTATAATCGTCCGGTTAAAGACAATGTTTGATAGTGTCAAATCACTATGTTCATAATGTTGAAGTCTCTGGTAATCTCAAGTTAGAGGACTGAAAAATATACTTATCGTGAGAAACAACTATGACTTAATCTATGTGATGTTCTCATAGCGGGTCGGTCTAGTACTTTGTTTCCTAATAAGTACTCGTGATCATGATTCGTATCCCTATACGTATAATCATCATATGATCATCAATCAAGACTTACACTAGTCTTAATTCATTATAGTTCCCAGTATAATTATCGACTAGGGACATTTAGGATATTTCTGTAAATACCAATGGATCTTATTATAATGTAAACATGCAAATTAATTATAATAAACAACAAATGAAATCCTCAATTTTATTAACTAAAAGTATTCATAAAGATAGTTAATGGATTAGCCTAGGGCGCATGCCCCAACAAAGAGCTCATATTGAATATTATACAAACAAGTATCACACAAAAAAATATTGAAATGAGTGTGTACATACACTAATAAGAGAGTCAAAAAAATCATAGCATGTTATTAGGGAGACATTTCAATAGCTCTGAAATCAACAACAATAAAAGAATCCAATTATAAAACGAAATCAAAACAAGGAAGGCTTCGCAACAAGTCATTACACGATGATTTTAGCCAAAGGAAGCGTAGACACGAAAATATATACAATGCACGAAATTAGGACTATAAGATCAACTTTAAGATAGTCCAAATGATTGTATATTAACTCAATAATAGAATGAAATTGAGAGAATTGGCTCTACAAGTTTATTTACCTTAATGCACGCAATTCATAACCTATACCGGCTCTCGACCACTCCAAACTCGTGTTCCACACCTCGTAAGTCCTCTCTAAGCTCCTAAAGTGTCCTAACAAATTTAATTTAACTTGTTTTAGGTTGGTTAAGTGGTCTTAAATCCTAATGTTTCACAATCAGGCCCATTAATACTTTGTTTATGTTGAAATCTACTATAATAAATAAAGACAATTTTAATTGGTGCAATAACTTATGAGTTGATTCCAGTTATCAAAACGTTAAAATTATGTATTATAGTATAAAGAGAAGTTTTTAGAGCTATTTCTTCAGAACTATGAGGTTTGCGCAATTTCAGTAAGAATCGAATGAGATATAGAAGTTTTACCACAATGGCGTAAAATAGTTTTAGATTCTGACCAGCAACTTTGTGAATTTCATTTCTCCTAAACCATAACTTCAAAACTGATGAGTTTTTACAGAAGCTTAACAACTTATCCTAGAAATCATACTAAAAGAAGACCTCAATCGAATAAGAAATGAGGGAGTTATGCTAAAAACAACAGTACATTAGGAAAACTGTGAACTCATAAATTGCATATTCATCGCCAAAGTTGCAGAGGGTTTTTAGACATGAAAACACTTGAATTTTAAAATCTTTCAGTAGGCAAAAGTTTTTCTCCTGTAAGTTAGCTACTAATTGTCATCATAATAGGTCCATTTCGATATAACATGAGGAAGTTATAAGCAAATTAAAGAGAGGTTCATAATAACAATATGCAAAATTTGCAGTTTTATTTTACAACTTTATGAACTTTAAAAACCCATAACTTAATTAAACAAATCCAAATCTGTAACTTCTTTATAGTAGAATTTCACAAGGAACCAAAATATAAAATTAGATTTTGAAAAAAAAATCATTTGCCTATTGAAAATTGCTAAAAAATCAAAACTGATTTCTAAAACATATAATTCTTTGTCAAATTTAACAAAGTGTAGTTTTATATTTGCTTACCTAGTTGTGAAGCTTCCTTAATTTGATTAAACTCCTCCCAATTCACAAAGTTTCTTCAGTACGTTATTAATTTTTCTTTCCAGATATCTTTATCGCTCTCTTTGAATGAAAACGAATTGGTTTTGCATGAAATCGCCACTAACTCCATTGATATAGTGATGAGGCTTATTTGTGATCATTCATCTTGTTTACACAAGCATCCCTAGGATAATCTAATGCCTCATAACCTAGTTCTAGAACCCACTAAATCATCCATAATAACTCATATATTGACTTAAGTTACCTTATAATGTTGATAACACACATCCGAGGCATATCAATGTTTGTGATTTTATTTTTTTAATTTAGGTCACATTTATATACATTCAACTATAGACACATTAGATTAGCTATTTCAAATCTCATTAACTAAATTAGGACTTACCACGTCACTCTCTACCTTGGTCCTATGTTGGCACACATCTCGAGGCGTATCTCCACCTGTGCGCCAAACTTACGAAACATAAACCTGAATGATTATTCTCAGGTATATTGTACACACATATATCACACTAGGCATCCATCACTCAGAAGCAATAAAGTTTTTGGTCCTCATACCGAGTATTGGGACCGTGTAGCCGCTCTCGGGTCACGTCACGGGTCGGTAACCCTAATTAAGGACTAATTTACTATTAGTAAATTTTGGCCCGTTACATTTTAGCTAAAGAAGTTTGATACATCCTTGAGGAGATGGTTCTCAATTATCAATACTACAAATTTAAAAGTATAATATAATGAAAAAAAAAATTTGTACATGCCCAACGCGTGTCACCAATGCACCAGTGGGGCGCGGGACGCAACAAGCTAGTGACGCGGTAGGGCTGTGAGGTCTGCCGGCGGGCAAGTTGGGCGCGTGGGGTCGTCACAAATCATATCAAGGGACTTCAATTAATACAATTAGATCCATTAATTAATCCAAAAATCAATAGCCAAATCAATAACACAACAATCTCGATCTGCTTAATCAACCATATTTGATTTAAAACATAAGGAAACCCATCTATAGTTGAATTGAACCAAATAAAATCAAAAATTCATCAGTCAAAACCTCGCTCCAAAATAAGATCAAATCATAGTCCTTCAAACTACTTGCAACTTCTAAGTGGGGTTCTAAAGTGGAACATATATATAAACTTTGTACCAATTCTTTTTAAAACTTGGTTTCAAACGAGCTTTTCAAATCCGTACATAATTATTCAAAACTCACTTAATTTGAAATCCATGCATGAAGCAAAATCCAAATGATCCAAATACCACACCCAAGTTACATAAATCCTTTTCTTACCAAATGGTTACATAAATCTCAATAAAGGGTTAATTCAAAATTCACTGCGCTTTTTTTTCTTTTTTGAGGTAAAAAAAATTAATACTGTGTTATTTATACATAAAAATAATAAAATAAGAAAAAAAAATTAAGTCGATCCAAAATGATGCGAAATGGATATGTACTTATGTGCGTCTATTAATTTATACATCAATGAGTGTGCATCCATGTGCGCACTAAAATCTATATGCATGTACATCCAATTAATGAACACACATAAGTGTGTGCTCATTTAGAATGTATATTTTGAGTTACCTTGGTATTTCCTACAAAATGACAAAATAATAGAACAAGACATGTATAACACAGTGATTGAACATTCATTTGTCTGGAATCAATATAATCATAAAGACTTAGGAAAGCAACAAAAGATCAGCTTAGCCATCACTCCTAAATAATATAATTAAAGAAAACAAATATATATCTATCAATCTATTCACATATAATTGGAACTATAATTAATTGTTATTATCATCATTCGAACAATATTATATTGAGAAGTGATGACTTGCCAGCTAAGTGAAGTAGCTAGGTAGAAGTTTAGAATGCAAGAAAACAAGTCTCCAAAACTCTTGTTTCTCATGGCCCCCACAATAATTAACTTGTGTACCTCATAAATAAAAATTTCTTCTTATCTTATTTAATTTCCATATCATTTTATTTAATTTAATAAACTATTGATATAAGAAGGATACAATCGTTTGGCTTTTGATAATTCCACTGAAATGGACCTGCCTACTAACTTTCAAATATGTGTGTATATATATATATAATGTATATGCATATGCTCTGTCATGGTAATAATGAATAAGCATATAGTTCATTTGTTTTCATTGAGAGCGAGCCTTGGAACTCATGGTTTTGTAAACGAAACTACTATCTAGCTAGATGACTCGATCAGTTTCAGGGTACATTTTCCATGGGCTGTATTTTAACTATTTGATTATTAATAAAATGGTCAGGAGTAACGTCTACTTTTTCAAGAAAAAAAAAATATTGAGTTATATGTGTGTATACAGTTATTTATATCCATCAATGGGTGGTCCCTAGAGGAGACAAATCGTTACCTCTTAATTAAAATGTTAAATTGTTTATACACCAAAGACAAAAACTCATTCGATCAGTTTTTCTTTTTTGGTTCTCCTTTTTTATGCTACCTTTTCACGGTGGTTTGAGTAACTTCTTTTATCTTTTATTAATCAAGTACCATTAGATTTTTCAAATCTAATGAACGGATGATTAGTTTAATCCCCGTTACGGCTATCGGATTCACTTTTGGCAACAATCACTTCTATATGTCAGCATTCTTCCTGAAGAATCTGATAGCCGCAGCGGGGATGAAACTAATCTTCTTCGGAAAGAATGGTGACATATAGAAGTTTTCTTCTCTTTTTGAAAGGTTTAGATTGTCTTCCCTCATTGGAGCTTGTCATTAGCTTTTTTTCATAGATAGTGGTTTCCTTCTCTTTTTGGAATGTTAAGATTGTATTCCCTCGTTCGAAATTTTGTGTTTACTTCCGTTGTTAGAAGTTTTATTTTTTTGTTATGGCTCAAGTGATGTATAGGCATACTGTCGTGTTTCAAATGCTTGTACAGAGAATAGTCACTAATTGTCAAACCGTTCCATTGTTGTAACCGCAGATCTTGAAAGCCAACCTTATAGTTGTTGAATGTTTTTTTGATGAAAAATTAGGATTAGCGAATCGATTTGATACGGTGATAGATTCTATGTCTGGTCGAGTTTTATTGAATGTATTCAGAGCCATTGTTGATTAATGAAATTTTTATTTTTTCAAAAAAAGAAAAAGAAAAGAGAAATTCAATCAATGTGCACGTACACATCAATAGAGATCATACAATTGTGTTGCAAACATTAATAAAATCACCCGTTCACTAATTATACTTATTTAGTTACTTATGTAACTAATTACATTCAGGGTTTAGGGTGTATAAGAAAACCTTTTTAGCTAGTGATAAATCGTACTTTGACTTTTCCAATATATTCTTGGGTGTATAAGAAAACCTTTTTAGCAACTGAAGTAATTACTACATTGAAATTACTTTGAAAAATGAAAAAATTACAGCCGTATAGTGAAAACCGTTTTAAATGAGTAGAATAAGTTGACATTTCTTTTTATTCGTTAATTAATGTAAAGAGCCTTTTGAAAATGCGTTAATAATGGGAGACAAATTTCATTCCCCCGTGGTCATATGAATGACGCATTCTTTGAATGTGTCATTCGTGTTATTCCTATGGACAGTCCACGTGGACTGTCCTGTTGTAGATACACCTAATAGCACATTCGAGAAATGCGTTATTCAGTTTCTAGGGCAGTCCACGTGGATTGTCCCAATACATTCTTGTTAATTTCAACTTTTCTGAACACTTCATGTGGCATCCACGTGGACTGTTCTGTAACATGAATGGCGCATTCTCCGAATGCGCCATTTAAGTGTTCTGAACACTCTACTTGGATGCGACGTTGACTGTTCTATAACACGAATGGCGCATTCAGAGAATGCGCCATTCGTGTTATGTTCATCTGGTCCGTGACTTCCCATCGTCACGGACCAGGCATATCTTCTCATCCACCACATCCATCTCGTCGGACAAAGACTGTTGCTAAGAGTAGCAGACGTTCTCCTCCACTACGTTCATCTCGTTCGAAAGCAAGATGAGCAAAGACTATTGGTGAGAGTAACCAACGCTCATCCCCACCACGTCCTTCTTCTCTTGGGCACATTCCTACATTGTCCTCAATGCAACCAGAACCTCATATGTTTGTACCCAGGCCATCGATCATGAATCTTCCTCCTTACCAATTTGATCATTATGCACTCTCATCGTCGTTTTCATATATGGATTATGGAATGCTTAGATATCCAACGTATGCTTCTTTACCTCAATTCATGTCGAATCCATTTACTCCACCATGTTATAATTATAATATGTCAGATAGTGGAGATGGCTCATTCATAAACATGTTAAGCATGTTGCCACCTCATGCTCCTTTCGCCCAACCACATACACGAAGTCAGTATTTTGGAACGGCTCAACCTCCTATTCTTGGTAGCATTAGTACCAGAGGCGAGTCGAGTGAACCAGAGGAAGAAGATCAATCGACTCAATGAGATTCAATGCAAGATCAACAACCTCAACAAGCTCACCCGAATGTACAAACATAACGTCTAACTCGACATAGAGTACGTTCAGTTTGTTTCAAGGAGCAACAACGTCAACGTAACCGTCGATAAACCTGTATGGGTTTTTTTGATGTCGTGGTGATTTTTTTTTTCAATTTATATCTTAGGTTAATGAAATTGTATAGTTTATTTTCATTGAATGAAATTTTTTTTCAAAAGTTCCTTATTGTTTTAATTTTTAAATTTTAGACGAAGAAATAACGTGGTTTTGGCCAAAAAAACTTTTCTTCCTCATATCCCTTATAATGATCACGAGATAGAAGTAAACCAAAACTTTAAAGGGTGCAGAAAATACCTTTCATTTTTAAATGCACCATATAATGTCTTATTGATGGGCGAGGCTCATTAAGGCAAGATAGGCAGTAAGGTGCGATAGGCAAGGTAGATAGGCGGTGGTTTGCATGGGTTTACAATTACAATTGGTATGCGAGTCATCCATGTCCAACTAAAGATATGTGTGTGACGTTTGTATGTGTTGCATGGGTTTGCATGGATTGTCCACGTCGAGTTATGTGCCTAACGTTTGCATGGGTTGTATGGTTTGCAGTGGGTGTGTACGGATTTTCCACCTCGAGATGTATGCGTGACGTTTGCATGGTTTGGATGAATTGCACGAGGTTGCATGGGTTGTCCACTTCAAGATACGTGTGTGACGTTTGCATGATTTGCATGGATTGCACGAGGTTGCATGAGTTGTCCACTTCGAGATATGTATGTGATGTATGCATGCTTTTGCATGGATTGCACAAGGTTGCATAAGTTGTCCACCTCGAGATACGTGCGTGATGTATGCATGGTTTGCATGGATTGCATAAGGTTGCATGAGTTGCCCACCTCGAGATACGTGTGTTTGCATGAATTGGAAGAGGTTGCATGGGTCCCTCGCCTCGACATACGTGTGTGACGTTTGCAAGAGTTATCTACCTTGAGATACGTGCGTTACGTTTGCATGGGTTGTCCAAGTCGAGATGCATGTGTTGCAAAAGGTTGCATGGGTTATCCACTTTGAGATACATGCGTGACGTTCGCATGATTTGCATGGATTGCACGAAGTTGCATGAGTTGTCCACTTCGAGATACGTGCATGACATTTGCATGGTTTGCATGGATTTGCACAAGGTTGCATGAGTTGCTCAGCTCAAGATGCGTGTGTGATGTTTCCATGAATTGCAAGAGGTTGCATGGGTCACCCACCTCGACATACGTGCGTGATGTTTAAGTGAGTTGTCTACCTCGAGATATATATGCGACTTTTGCATGAGTTGTCCACGTCGAGATGCGTGTGTGTCGTTTGCATGGGTTGCTCACCTCAAGATACTTGCGTGACGTTTGCTTGGGGTGTCATCCTTGAGATACGTACATGTAGTTTGCATGAGTTGTCCACCTCCATACATGTGTGCATGATGTGAGGTTAGATGGGTTGAACAAATAATTCATTTTGAGAATGAGTAATTTACACACTTAGTATTTTTTATAAATTACTCATTTTCATTCTTAAAATGAGTTATTCATACAAAGTTTCACATCATCAAACAACCCCACGGACTCATGAAGAACCGTCATCATCAATAGCTCCTTTTGAAAAAGAGTTATACGTTATTTTTGTTATTTTAAAGAAACCTTTTCTATTTGATGAATAAAAAAGTATACCAATATTACTTTGTGAAAAGACCTTGAAAAACCATGCTTTTTTTTATTAAATTAGATCAGTGCAGTACTCAAGCTGTGTCTTTTAACTTTCGTAGTTTGACTTTCCCAATATATTCTTGTGTGCATAAGAAAACCTTCTTAGCTAGCGACGTAAATTACTTTCCTTTTGTACTTGGATGTAATTCAAAATTCTTTGATTGAAGCCATCAATCATAGTTTGTACAGTGTACAAATATGGATTGATTATTTAGTAACAAGATCGAATTATTGGAAATTCCTTTTCGTTGTTTTCAATTATTGTAGTACCAAAGAGATCACGCTGATCATGTTGCTTAATTGTATCCATTTTTTTTTTCAATCGATTCATCAACATTGTTGAAGTATCTATGGCTTCCAACGCTCGACTCTTCTATTGTGAATTTATTTTAATTTCTTCGTTGGTTGTTCGATCAATAATGAAAGACTCTACCAATCATTCTTTTCTTCATTCTGATATCCTGGCCACTCGATTATTCGTAGGCACTTGTAATTCAATCATTCCTCGTCATTTGAATATATATTGAATTATGGACTCGGGAGCCTCTCGAACTATTTGTTTTAACAAAAGCTCACTCTTTTCATTTCTGTCTGTTTTATTACTGGTGTCTTCTATATTATTGGCAAATAACGCAAAACTTTTGACTAATTCGAGGAAACGTTCATCACTTGAGGGATTCTTTTTATTATTAAGGAATGTCTCCTATATACGTCTCAAAATTATAGTTCAAATTTATTATCAGTTGAATGGAACGTCAATCTCGGCGAGCTTCAGTTCCGATGGGTTCCTTATTCATGATATCGACAATAATCAAAAGTGACTGGCAACGGTCAGCTTTGGTTCCAATGGGACCGATGGAGTTTAGATATTTGGTGGTTTAGACAAAAATTTAAAAATTAAAATATATAAATTTATGCATGTATATAAAAAAAATCTAAGGTTCGTGAACAATCAATAAACCATACTTGTAGATCAAAAGATCAAATGATCAGTTGATCAACAATGAAACAGTCCAGCAAATGAAACGAAGAAGAAAACATGAACCACATACAATCTGTTATTCATTCTTAACAAAATTATAGAGTACATGACTTATATACATACAAAGAAGGTGTACACTACACACCCTTGTCATAACCAACTGAAGTAAACTAATATGTACCTATGATACAATACACACCAGCCTATGATACAATACATTACAGTAACTATACATTACATAACGCTACAGCCCCCCCTCAAGATGGAAGTCTATGCCAGTCACATAGACCCATCTTGGACAATAAATCAGAGAACAAAGGAGCTAGTAAAGATTTGGTAAACAAATCAGCTAACTGTAATCAAGTAGGACCATACTGTGGAAGAACGAAACCACATTTGAACTGATGACGAACCAGATGACAATCAATCTCCAAATGCTTGGTACGTTCATGGAAAACAGGGTTGGCAGAAAGGTGAATTGCAGCTTGATTATCACACCAAAGAGGTATAGGAAGAGGAGTAGGAACGTCTAAGTCCTTAAGAATATAAAAAATCCATAACAATTCAAAAACTGTGGAAGACATACTCCTATACTCAGCATCAGCAGAGGATTTGGAAACAGTAGCTTGTTTCTTAGTTTTCCATGAGATCAAAGAGGAGCCCATGAATACACAATAACCAGTAAGAGACTTCCGTGAAAGAATACAACCAGCCCAATCAAAATCACAGTAAGCAACAATAGGAAAAGCCAACTGAACAGGGAAAAACAATCCCTGAGAAACCCTTAAGATACCGTAAAACATGAAGTGCACCAGACCAATGTTGTTCAGTAGGAGCTTGAACAAACTGACTCAACTGCTGTGTGGCATAAGTAATGTCAGGACGAGTGAACCCCAAGTAAAGAAGACGACCAATTAGTCTTCAATACTGATCAGCTTCAAGTAACAAAGGTAAATCATCATCACCAAATTTACAGTCACGAGGAAGAGGAGTAGCTGCCGGTTTAGCCATGGTAAGACCAGCATCAGTAAGCAAATCAAGAACATACTAACGTTGGTGAATATAAAGTCATGATGAAGATCGAACCAACTCTAAGCCCAAAAAATAACGTGCTTGGCTGAGATCTTTAATGGTGAACAAGTTGTGCAGGAATTCCTTGACTTTGTTAAGCAACTCAAGAGAAGTACCAGTAAGAAGAACATCATCAACATATACTAGCAACACCAAAAACCGACCATCGATGTTGTAAGTAAACAAACAAGGATCATGGACAGATTGAATGAAACCAAAAGACTGAAGTTTAGAAGTAAACTCATGGTTCCATTGTTTGGAGGCTTGCTTTAAACCATATAAGGATCACCGAAGTTTGCAAACTTGAGTAGGAGAAGCCAAAGTGTAACCATCAGGAGGTTTCATATAAACATCTTCATCAAGATAACCATGTAAGATGGCATTATTAAAATCCAATTGATGTAAAGGCCAATTTCGAGCAGCTGCCAAGGATAAAACAATCCTAACTGTGACAGTTTTGGCAACAGGAGAGAAGGAATCAGTGTAATCAACACCTTCAATTTGATTAAATCCCTTTGCAACAAAATGAGCTTTACATCTATCCAATGAAACATCAGGATTAAGTTTAACCTTGTAAACCCACTAGAACCAATGGCCTTTTTATCAGGTGGTAGATCAGTGAGACTCCAAGTACCATTTGCCTCCAAAGCGTGTAACTCCTCATTCATTGCTTCGACCCAAACAGGATCATGTTGAGCTTGAGCATAACAAGTAGGCTCCTTTATGTTTGAAACAGCAGCCAAAAAATACTAATAATCAGCAGTAATGTGAGAAGAATGAATGAAAGGAAATGTAGGAGGGGCACCAGCATAAAGAACAGACTTTGCAGGAGTGAAGACAGAGGTATGGACATTGTTCAAAACAAAATCATTCATCCAAAGAGGCTTGTGAACAACACGATGACTCTTGCAAGGATTAATTGCAGCAGGAGGCATGACAACATCAGTATGAGGTACTAATGTATCATCAATAGGCACAGAGGAGACAGGCAAAGTAACATCAGAAGGTGTTTCATTAAGATGAAAAACCTCAACAGGTAACAACCTAGAATGAGGCATAGCAGCAGAAGTAGGTACATTACTTGAAGAAGGTACAACAACAGAAGCAGGGATAGTTCTCAAATAATTAGATGTGTCGTTACAAGGAATAGGCAATTGACACTCTGAACTTGAAGAAACACTGTGAAATGGAAATTAATTTTCAAAGAAAATCACATCCCTTGAAACAAAACAGGCATGTGTTGCCATATTGTATAATCTGTAAGCCTTTTGTCTAGGGGAATATCCAAGAAAGGTACATTTAATTGCTCGTGTATCTAACTTGTTTTACTTGGTGAAACATTAGTAGCAAAACACAAACAACTAAATGTCTTCAAGGAGAGATAATCTGGTGATTTTCCAAATAAGAGATGATAAGGAGACTTCCATTTCATCAACTAAGAACGCAGTCAATTAACAAGATAAGTAACAGTAAGAACTGCATCACCCCAAAAAAAATTTGATAGACCAGACTGAAAAATAAGAGCTCTTGTAACTTGTAACAGATAGCGATGCTTTCTTTCAACCACACCATTTTGCTGAGGAGTATAAGGTATAGATCTTTGATGTAGAATCCCCAAACCAGAGAACAAAGCTTGACAATCTTGATTACAAAATCCAGTACCATTATCAGTCCTAATGGTTTGAACAGATGCTTTGAAATGATTGTGAATAAAAGCTAGAAACTGCTTGATGAGATTGCCTGTCAAGGACTTATGTTTCATCAAAAAAGTCCATGTAAATCGACTATAATCATCCACAATTGTCAAGAAAAAATGAGCTCCTTAAATAGAAGATTGCTTATATGGTCCCCAAACATCCATATGCAACAGTTGAAAAGGATAAGAAGTTTGAATAGAACTCAATGGAAAAACAATTCTGCATTGTTTGGACATTTGACAAACATCACAAGGTACATTGTGTCCTCTAGTTGAAGAACTTTAAGTAAAAAATTAAGTTGTTTTGTTACACTAACAGAAGGGTGCCCCAAACGATGATACCATGAAAATTAACATTAGCATTATTACAGCAAGCTAATGATAATTCTGTAGGAGACACAAATGAACCAATGACATCTTTATTGAAAGAACTGAAATCTAGTATGTAGAGACCTCCAATCATCCTTCCCACAGCTAGAACTTGAGATTGCTCAATGTTCTGTATAGCACAAAATGATGGATAAAACTCAACTGTCAGTTTAGTAGAAGAAAGTAGCTTACTAACTGACAAAATATTATACTTGAATGAGTTTATATGTAAGCAGGAAGATAGAACTATGTCTAAACTGAGTTGCACATCTCCTATGTAATTAACTTCTTCAGTATGTCCATCAAGCAAACAAACCGTAACAGGTTTAGCTAAAGCAGTAATGTTAACAAGCAAATCATAATTAATACACATATGATTTGTTGCTCCACTATCCACAATCCAAGCATCTGAACTAAATGAGGAAGAAAAGAAAGAAAGCCTTTTTGTGAACTACCTGTAAAGTCAGAAACAACTGAATTCACATGAGCAGGAACACCTTCAACTGAAAGAGATTTTCCTTTCATGAAACTCTCAATGACTTATTGTATTATTGCTGCAATATTAGTTTGAAAATCTTCGAACTGAAATGCTCCTGCATCTGGTATATCCAGAGGTGATTCCATCATGTTTACAAAAGATTTAGAACCATTATTCAACTATTTCTTGTCAAACTCTCTTATACCAATCCGAAATTCGATGAAGCTTAAAACAAGTCTCTTTGGCGTGCCTTTTTGCCTTACAATGATCACAAAATAGTTCATCTTTATTAACAAATTTCTTGTGACTTCCTTTACCAGTAAATTTGGAAGCACTAGCTGAACCAGATGGACCAGAATACATCTTGTTAGTTTTCATCATCATAGATGTATCCATTACAGGTGAATAACTAACATGAACTTCCTTTTGCTTTTCAACTCTAAGAATCATAGAGTAAGCCTTGTTTATATTTGGTAAAGGATCCATCACTAAGATTTGATTACGAATGTGATCATACATATCACCTAAACCCATCAGAAATTGCATCAATCTGTCATTAGAATCCAAAACAGCCATTTTAGCTGAAGCTCCACACTCACAAGGAGGCAAAGGGACCAAACAACTCGGTTCATCCCATAATTTCTTAAGTTTTGTGTAATATTGTGAGACAGAGATATCTCCTTGACTTATAGAAGAAATATCTCGTTTTAGTTGATACAAGAGAGGTCCATTACATTCTCCAAGCCTTTCTTTCAGCTCATTCCATAGATTAAAAGATGAAGTAGTATAAAGAAAGGCTTCAACAATATATTTTGAAATAGAATTCAAGATCCAAGAAGTTACCATATAATCCACTTTGATCCACCGATCCAAATTGGAATCAGTTGAATCTGGCTTCATACATTTTCCATCAATGAAACCAATCTTTGTTTTCGCACCCAAAGCAATCAACATAACTCTACTCCAAGAAAGATAATTGGAACCAGGGAGAGAGTTAGAAACTAGTACCATACCAGGATGATCAGATCCTTGAAGGAAATAAGGACTCTCTACACCAAGATCTCCTTAATCAATAGCTCTTCCTGCTCCATTTCGAATCGAAGAACTCGAAGATCCATGAATGGACGCCATGATCATACACTCATTCAGTTAAACTCAACACAGATCAAAGAACAGAGAAGACCTGCTCTGATACCATGAACAATCAATAAACCAGACTTATAGATCAAAAGATCAAATGATCAGTTGATCAACAATGAAACAGTCCAACAAATCAAACGAAGAAGAAAACATGAACAACATACACTCTGTTATTCATTCTTAACAAAATTACAGAGTACATGACTTATATACATACAAAGAAGGTGTACACTACACACCCTTGTCATAACCAACTGAAGTAAACTAACATCTACATATTATACAATACACACTAGCCTATGATACAATACATTACAGTAACTATACATTACATAACTCTACAGTTCGCACTTTTTGTGTGTGTTTTGCAGTACTTGTACACCCGTAATGTCTAAATTATTTGGACCTTCAAAGTAAAATCATTGTTTGGTGTTGCCTCCATTTCCAAGCTCTTTTGAAGAAAAACTAAACTCCAAGTGCGAGGGTGTGGGGACCTCTTTTGTACAACGTCTACAAATTCCTAGCTATGTTGCCCTCTTACATTTAAAAAAACCTACCAATAATCAGGAGCAGAGAGGGGATTTTTGGTTCCTTTGAGTTAGAACTTAGGGTTTTATATATATATATATATATATTAAGTATTTTTTAGTGAGTTTTCATTCAAATAAATAAGACTACCGTATTATACTTAAAAAAAAAACAATAAGACTACCATATGAAAAAGTCAAATTAGGGATAATGTTTAAGTGCACAGTATACTTTAAAATTAAACTATCATTTGACTAAAAAAAATAATAATGAAAGTATCACATAATTTATCAATTAAAAATAACTATTCATAAAAAAATAAAAAGTCCGAGGATTGGACATTTATCGGGTGTTTATTTTAATGTAAAGTTATGGCGAAAGTATCTGTGGTGAGATGGAAGCAAAGGCATTACTTGTCATAAAGCAAGGTCGGGGAGGTCTTGTGAGTTTAACTCACACTTAAGTAAAAAAAAGGAAAATGTTATAGTAACACTCCAAAGTCACACCTGGTGGCATGGCTTGCGAGCTCGCATCCTTGGACTCATCTTTGCGCTCTTAGGGATACACACCCCGCGTGTTATGCACCGCAAACTATTTGTGCATACACATATTCACGTGGGCCTTACACGTCTAGTCACCCTAGTGTAACTTTGAGGTGTCATTGTAGCATCTTTAAAAAAATGTAGTGGAAAGCTTTTTTTAAAATATTTATTTTTTTAAGATACGACACGAATCTTTTACGAGATATCAACAAACTTGGGTGATTTTGGTGATATTGTACATTCAATTTTCAATGGAGAATGAAGTTTTGACACTCTTTAAGTCACATACCTATTAGAAATCTATGTGATATATTATGAGATGTATGTGCACAATAACGAAGTGTATCTCTGTTATCAAGCATGTTGCGTGTGATTTAATGCAAGTGTGACTTTTTTTGTCTAAACCACCTAGTATCCGGATTATTCGACCACTTCGAGTTCGCCCAACTTTATGTGACTTAGGTATTGTAGTTTTTTTATTAGACTAGACTTGATTAGGAGTTTTATATTGGATTGGGCTTGATTAGGAGCTTTTTGGGCTAGGCTTAATGATCACGTGTCGCACTTGTCAAATAAAATCTATATAAGGTTACCTATCCTACTGGAATGTAGTAGAAGCAAACACAGGGTCGAATCCATAGGATTCAATCAAACTAAGTTCAACAAAAGGACAAGTAAATTTGGGATTTTTGAAAGAGTCTTATCCTAAAGGTCTACTAAACAAGAATGTAAATAAGTGAAACTCAGAAATAGTAAAGCATACCTAAGTCTAGGAATCTACAATATAGCCTTATGTTGTTTCCATGTCTTATATTATCGATTTAGAAAGATAGGTTATAAAAGAGTTTCTCTAAATAGGCTATATGTGTTGGGGTCACCAACATCCTAGTCCTCTTATTCTCGATAGATAGGGTAACCACTCTCTAAATATTTCTCTTACTCCATCGTACAATCTTGGGCAACCGCTTTCAAGATTTAGCACTTGATAAACATTAAAAACTCTATGGGAGGACCTACCCCTAGATAACCTTGGGTAACCGCTCTTAAGATTTAATCTAGTTCTCGATGTTATTCACTTAGAAAAATAGGTGAGTAAGGTCTCTTGCTTTAATTGATCGCCACTTCTCAACCTGGTTGGTATCACAAACTCGACCTAATTGATGCAGGTCAATGAGTTTACGCCTAGAAATTTGCAATGAATATACAAACTTTAAACTACATTGAGACATTATGAAAAATAATAACATAAAGATAAATAACCGAATCAAAGAACTATTCTAATAGAAATTATTAATAAGACATAGAAAACAAACCTACTACTAGCTGGAGAGTTTCATCCCCGACCTAGATATTAAAAAACCTAGCTGGGCATGGCTACTCTATGTTGCTCTATTCCTAAATCACTCAGAGTTACCATGTGCTTTTGTCAATAGAGGTCCTTCCTTTATGTAGGTGATTCTTGTTACAGGAATGGGAAAGCCTGAAAATAAGAACCTTCTAAAAATTGCAAAACTTCTATTCTGCGAATTTGGCCCCTTCAGTGGTGCCACCATTATGTGGGAATGACGCCAAGTCATGGCATGGCATAATATAGTAAGTCATGAATAACAATTCAGCTTAAAGTTTCTATTTTCTGATCTTGGCGCTTTGGGTGATGCCATTTGTTCATTTCTGACGCAATTCATTGTTCTACCTTGACGCCTTGCTTACTGTTGTGGCTTCTCCAGGGCGTCGTCAATTCATTCCGGGGGCGTCAAACATGCTGATTGTAACAACCCGAATTTTTTTTTTAATTTCTTGTATTATCTATCTATCTAAGATACACAACTTATTTATTTTATTTTTTCAGTATTGCGAGTGAGGCTCTTCGGAATGTTTGCGATACATGGGTGTATGTGTTAAGTCGGTAAAACTTAATAAGTAATGTTAACTCATGAATTGTAAGCTGTGAAATATATCATGAACCTAAACTAGATTAAATCTCCTAAATTAATAAAAATAACCTAAATCAAGTATTATCCCATGCAAGAAATCTAAGTCTAGAAAAATGGATATTAATGCATATACACAATAGATAAGAAGGCCTAACTTGAAAGATTGGGACATAGGTTATGCTCTAACTTAACACAAAAAATTATCTATTTGGAACCCTACCTAAGTTAATGGAATCCATTCAAATTACTAGAAAGCCTAATTAAATTATAATTGAGGCTTAAGAGTAAGTTATGAAAAATTTCTTCACAATGCTTAAGTATGAAATTTTTTTATAAGCCTACGTTCAACAAAAATATTTTAATGACTATGAGGAATCCTATGATAAATTCGTGGGCATCAAAGGAAATGGTGAAAAATAAAAGGCACGAGCCATAAAAGGGGTTTCTTCTCTACAATATGCGAAAAAAAAGAAAACATTGAAAATAGAAGAGAAGAGAAGAAGAGTTTGTAGATGAAGTGTTATCCATGGAAGATTGAAGGCTCAATAGGGTTTTAGGACTAAATTTCTACAAAGAGAAACAAGGAAGAACAAGAGAGAACATATGGTATACACTTTTATCTTCTTTTCATTGTTCTAAATTTGACAAATTAAGGTTTCCTTGTGGATGCTTTGAGATTACAAGATTTTATATTTGTTTTCCTCTCTAAATGATGTTTAAATGTGAAATTGAAGCTAACTTGGTGATTTAAACATTGTTGTTGAGTTCCAATTCGAGTTCTTTCTTATTTATGCCAAATTTTAGTCAAATTTAGGGTTTTTGTGCACATAAGCATATGAGGATAAATTATAGTAAAAAAGATCTTAAGAACTCTTGTTTTTGCACTTTTAAATCATGATTTATAGTGGACTTTAATGTTGAACAAGATCAAGTATAATTGGGTTAATGACAACGATGTTTAAGAACTTAAAGTGTTAGGGTTTTTTGAATGTCTTTGGTAAATGTCAAATTAGTATTTGTCGATGATGTACTTTGATGTGGATAAAGGTATTAGGTCTAGATTTCCATGTTTTGAAGTATCCTAAAAGGTTTTATAAGGTTCCATGGAAAAACAAGAAGAAATGAAGGATGGACTAAATTTTTCTCAAGTTTATGCACAAATCCCACATGTGCAGCGTATTGGGCATAGTCCTAGTAAAATAAGCATAACTCTCTCATTTTAAGTCTATTTCTTGATGTTCTTTATAGTGTTAAAGAGCTAAGACAGAGAGCTAACACTTGGAATTATTAGCTTACAAAAAATAGATCATTTTATTTATCTAAAATAGATGGAAAGACGAGGTTTATTCATTAGAATATTCCTTTTTAAGCGTTTGGGTGTCGAGACCTCTTCTAGGGGCCTTCACTTGAACAAAAATGATCGAAACCTCCAGGATAACTTGAGTTACTATAACAAAGATCCTCGAAGAGTTTCAAGTTTTTTCAAGGTATTTTGAATAATTTTCCAAATGAATTTTAAGATAGGTGAAATTTATTTACTTAATAAGCTGATTTTCTACTTAAAGTGTTTCAAACATCAAATGATGTTTTCGATGTCGGAATTAAATCGAAATTCTCATAACGTGTTATTTGAAAAAAATAATAATAATAAAGGTGGCCATCAGGTTTCATTATTTTCGGACATGTTAGCTCAGTTTTCAAATCATGCTTCGAATAGAAGATCCACATATACAAAAAAGGACTTAAAGTTTTACTTAGAGTCTCAAATTTGATTTTTTTATTTTTGTAATGAGATTTTATCACTCAAAAGCCTTGAACTTAAGTTAATAGACTTCACGGGCTGTTATGAGCTAACCCCAAGAATTCTAAAATTCCTATTGTGTTTTAAGCTATTTTTCAAGTTGAAGAAAAATGAACTTTCAAATATTTAAAGGTCCCTTAGGGGTTGTTTTGCAAACTAATGTTGTACACGATCGTGAGATGAGTTATAATAATTCTAATTAGTTCAATAACACTTAAAGACAATAGATAAAGTGTGTTGAATAATGTTAAGCAGATTCGGGCACTTTTAGCCGAGCTAAGTACCTAATGAGGCCTTGAATTAATGAAAAAAGAACTATTAGACACCAAATTGACTTAGAATGACTTGTGGGACTATTCATGGGATTGTTAAGCACCAATATGTCAAATTACATTGCCCACGTAATAACAAACCTTAGTAGCTAATACCAAAAGCACAAGAGTGCTTAAGTTATAAATAGTCAAGTCAACTACAAATTGAACTATATGAGACACATTGATTGTAAATATAACTCAATGAGCTCTAACACACATAAAAAAATCTAAATGATACCAGGGACCTAAGAGATAAGTGGTGGGTATCTAGAGAGTGATGCGTTGAGTGTGGGAGTCATTGTAGCGCGACTTTTGTTGCATTTTCAGGTAAGTAAACTAGCAGGGGCCTCCTTAACAATTCATTTCATTAATTCTTTGTAAGCAAACCAGTATGATGCTTAAATTGATTTCATTGACTTTTCTTTGTGATAAATTCTTGAATTAAAATCGGTTTGAATTTCCATTCTTAATATGTGAGTGTCTTAGGATCTAAGTATGTCAGGAAAGTACTAAAGGGTACGGTGTTCAACTTCCTATCATTTACGCCCCTGTGTTTCCTAGATCTTTGAGTGTAGTCGCGGGTGTGGTGTTTAGATCTAATGTCTTCACCCATATGGACTACTTTCCATGTTGAACTCGCAGACTTAGTCCACAATTCTAAGAAGTCAGGTTTGAGGTCGCGGGCTTGCAGCTTGATGGATTTGGACTGCTAAGAGACCCTTCCTCTTGCTTCTTTTGAACTCATTCATCCTTGTTATTTCTTTAGCATGTTTATCATGCACTTACTTTATTTAATATTTATTTATATTCCAGCATGATCTTTCGGCTTATTTATTGAAATTCATGAAATACTCTTGAGACTACTTTGGCTTTACTCACATGAATTGTTTATGTTTTTTGTGACAATTGTAGGTCCCTCGAGTAGTAAGGGAAAAAGTCTGTACTTGGTGACTACCACTGAAGTACTTTCAGAGTCAACTTCCTCTCTTTTATGTTGTAGGTTATTTTGTTGTTTTGTATATAATTATGAACTATATACTAATGTTTCTATACTTTTGGGTTATGAGATTGAATGATACACTAGATACATGTATATGATTTTTTTTGTCAAATGATATACATGAGATCACTTTTGCAGGATTTCCACACTTAGGCTTGTCTCGACTTTAAAATTAATTACTTAACCATTTTAAATTGCTTTAATGATTATTGGTTCTGTTGCACATAAATGATAACTCTAATAAACTATCAAATAATACTTAATAAAAAAGAGAGGTTGACTTGGCATGGGTTGACCTTGCGAGGGTTGACCTGGGGTCCACGTATGTTTAGGTCAGGCGAGGCCTAGTTCGCGGGAACTGGGGCCGTCACATGGGTTTTTAACTAAACTTTGACTTCTTTCCTGAATTTGTCTAATTCACGCACAAAAACTCAAATACCTTGTAAATCTTTAAAGTAAACATATAGAGCCATAAAACAAGATTTTGTATATGATTTACATACCAAAACACGTGTGGAAGAGTGCACAAATAATGACCCATCACTAAATCTAATTTTGGTACGACCTATAAGTAAGAAATATATTTTTTCAAAGGTTGTACTAGTCTCCACGGCTACCCCACTTGATTGGTATGTAGAATTTTTTCATATATTATCAGAATTAATGCTCAAATTACATTGAACCTTTGACTTGAGGTATACATATATGTATTTGACAAAAAAAAAACGTATACAGATATGCCATGTGACTCATATATAAGAAGGGTAAACTACAAATCGCTTCTAGAGGTCCCGATAAAATTAGAAATGTAGGCTTAAGTTCCAATATGATCTTTATCATAAGTCGTAAGGTTGAGCGTCCCCTCATGAAAATAGTCAACTTAAGAAACGAAAAGGACCTTATTACTTGTATTTTATGTATCAAATAATAATGTAGCAAGAAAGGATAAAACTCCTCTCCCAATTGTGAAGATACCAAACATGCGGTCCCACACATCTCTATTTTTTTTGTCAATTTTGTTGCATTGAAGATTCTAACACCCCAAAAAAGGTACAACACGCTATTACAACATTGAGGGTAATAGAAATTATAATTTATTGAAGCTCGGAACAACATTCCCACAAGGGAGCAACAACCCCGCGAAGGGGACAACAACCTCCCGAAGGAGGGTAACAACCTCAAAAATGGGCAATACCTATATAGGGGACGTGGAAAAAAAGTCGCTCATCTGCAACAGAGGCTAAACCCTAACAAACTGCATTAAAGCCCTAGAACATCATAAGCCTTAAAACAACATAACAAAATACAAAACAATACCAACAAAACTAAATGCAAGATGGATCTACTTGCGGACAGCGGTGTCACAATGTTGAGAGAGGAGAAAAATCACCACCATTTGGAGTCATCGTCTTCATCGCGACGAGGTAGATCCATTCAGAAACGCCGATATGGAAGCACAAGATCCTATCGGTCATGGTCGCGGCCATTGATTGGAGGTAATCCCATCTTATGGATCTCATTAGAGAGACTGCTGGTGTGCCGAGTAACGCCGACGACACTCCCACAAATCTCCTCTCGATCCTTTACAAATTAGGCATGCTAGACTCTACCATCTCCTTCATCTCCCATAAACAAAGGTGGTGAAGAAGTGTAACAACCCTAAAAATCTAACTTGTGCCACGTGCCATTTTAGGGTCAAATGTGGGACCCACTCGTCGTGATCCGGATTGAAATCGACATAAAATAAGGTCAAGTTAAGGTTTAGATGCGGTGTTCCCGTATTTCGGAGTGCAATAGTATTTTCATCAATTTTTGGCGAAAATAGGGTATTTTTTGGGGTTTAATTCGAACATAAAATCGAGGAGATAATTATAAAAAAGAAAAAAAAAAGAAAAAAGAAAAGAGATCGAATAAGAGAGAGAGAGAGAGAGAGAGAGAGAGAGAGAGAGAGAGAAGCAAGAGAGAGAGGGGGAAAAGAGGGAGAGAGAGTGGTGAAGGGAGCACCAGTGAGGAGCAGCGGCTCCGGCAAGACTAAAGGCCAGGGACAAAAGATCGCGACGACCCGAGAGCGCGAGCGGCCAGGCGACCAGTCGCGATGGCGCGATGACAGCGGCGATGGTGAAAGGCTCCACTTGCGAGGGTCGGAGAGCCTCCGTTGCATCAGCAACGCAGATGGCGGTTCACAGTGCGGCGACGGTCCATTGAAGGGATCGAAGCAAGGGAGATCGCGAATGAGCAGCAGCAGTGACGGCGAGGCAGCTTGAACTCCGGCGCGGATGGCTAGACGGCGACACGACTTTAGCAGCGGTGCCGGCGAGAAACAATGATGTCGGCGAGGAGGAGCAGCAGCGGTGGCGGCAGCAGCAGCACGGTGAACGACGTGAAGGAACGACCCGGTGGTGTGTTGCCGGAACTATCAATCCCCGACGAGTCACAACAATAGTGGAACTTCGGAGTCGTTTTTTAGGTACATAAGATTCCATCTGAAAGTCACTGAGGATTTACTTTTCCATCGTTGATTTGCAATATCTTGCTATTGTACTCTATTCTGTGATACATTTGGGTTGGTGATCGAGTTACTCCCACCTGATATTCATAGTGTGCTTATGGCACACTAGGCTGTAGCACGTATGATCAGGCACTTGGTGAATTGCAACTCGAGTTGCATTAAGGGTGCACGTGTCGGGCAAGCACCGCGAGGAACCAGGTGAAAGGAAGTGGGGCACCCACCGAAAGGATCTTGGGGTCTGAAGTACAGTTTAGTCTGACCGAGATGAGTACACACATTGTTTTTCTCGTGTTATTTATTCGTGTGATGATTGTAGTACAATTGCCTTTTTAGTTTCCGCATGATAATTTAACATGATTATTGGTATCTATTTATTTTCTTATAAATGTTTGGTGTACTTCATTTGAAATCTTACTAACTGTACTCTCCATCTGGCTTTTTGTGATGGTCGAGTGCAAATCCCAGTGCTAGTAGGGGCAAGGGGATTCTTAGCAACTTCATATGATTGCCCGCGGTCGATGACCCACTAGTACATGTTATATTGAGATTTTGCATTACTTTTGGGTATTGGGAGACTGGATAGATAGTGTACTTATATATATATATATTATTGCTTAGTATTGTTGCATATATACATAATACTTACCTGAGTTTTCCGCAATAGTCGTTGCTCTTATAAATGATGCTTTATATGATGATGAATTTAATTGTCTTAGATGGATTAAATTTAAGACTTCTGCTATTTTTAATGCTAAAAAAATGATTCAACTGTCTAACTAAACTGATTAACGAAATGAGTTAACACGCATATCAGTAGTCGTGTTGTAAAAAAAGACATAGTGGCGAGTGGGACCTAGTGGGTCAATGATCTAACAGGACTGCGGGGCTACGCCTTTCCATATGGTGACCTCGAGATTGGGGCCGCCACAGGTGGTATCAGAGCGAGAGTTCTAGGAACCCCAAGAAATTAACTAAAAGAGCATAAATTAAGAAAAATATTAGATGTGGAAACCCTATGTACTTGCCTTAGAACTTTAGTTGGGAAGCAAAGTGAGCGGGTAGTACTTGGACTTATATGTGTATATATTGATTGTAATACTTATATACACGTAGTACTATGCTGACTTGCGACACCTTCGTGTTTTACTCATTCGACATTGTTGTACGACCAGTTCTTCATACGGGTTATGGGGGCTAGACGAGCAGCTTGACACCTGCCGACTCGGATCAGACCCTGTGCGACACAGTCGCATTTCATAGTTTAAACCTCGAAGAGGTTCATCGATTTCTTTGAGCGCAAGCAGCGGCCACATCGGCCCCTGCCATACTCTCAGCCGCCACTACTGTAGAGCAGACAGGTTGTCGCCTTGACTATTGCAGCGACCCCACTCATAATAACTACTACCGAGATACTGCCAACAGTCACTACACCATTGACTACGCTGACCGTGGCACTAACACTGATTCAACCCCAGGAGATCACATTCGAGACCTTCTTATCAGTTAAGGCAAACTCGATTAAGGAGTTCGTTCATTTTCAACTAGGCTACTATCATGGAGGTGGAAACCCAGAGGTAGCTGGGAAGTGAATCATTTCACACGAGAAACATCACGAACTTTGAGGATTCACGACAGTATATGAGCTAGAATTCTTGGATTCATGCTGAGGGGAGATGCTGCAGTATGGTGGACCTCCCATACAGCAGCCCACGGAGAGCCGAGTACTTGGGCAGAATTCAAAAATTATTCTATGATCAGTATATCTTGATCGAGATTCAGTTGAGACAGAGAGATGAGTTATTGACGCTGAGGCAAGGTGGCTAGACGGTGTCACAATACATGGAGAGATTCACATACCTGCTCATTTTTGCGATGGACGTAGCTAAGACCGAGCGACTTCAGGTCCATTACTTTATTCGAGAACTCTAACTAGAGATTGAGGGAGCATAGATTGTATGCCAAGTCCAGTAAGTGCGAGTTTTGTCTTGCTGAGGTGAAATTTTGACACGTGATCAACGATAGAGGTATTTTAGTGGACCCGAGTAAGATTCACGCTATCATCGATTGGCCTATACCAGAGTGCGTGATAGACATCAGGAGCTTTTTAGGATTAACAAGATATTATCGACGATTTATATAAGACTTCTCCAAAATTGCAACGCTGATGACTAGATTGACCAAGAAAGATGTGATTTTTCATTTGTCCAGTGAATGCGAGGCGGCCTTCACAGAGTTGAAGAAGAAGTTGACTTCAACACCGTTATTAGTGTTGCTAGAGCCGGACAAAGAGTTGATTATTCATATGGATGCTTATGGCACCGGATTATGATGCGTACTGAAGCGGGGAGACACAGTGATAGCTTATTTATTGCATTAGTCGAGGACCCAAGAGAGGAACTATCCAGTGCACGACCTGGAGCTTGTAGAGGTCGTATTTGCACCGAAGGTATAAAGACAATACCTTTATGGTGAGAGGTTCACAGAATACACAGATCATAAGAGTTTGAAGTATCTTTTCACCCAAAAGGGCCTGAATATGAGACAATGACGGTTGTTGGAATTGTTGAAGGACTACGCCTTCGCCATCGAGTATTAGCCTGGGAAGGCGAATGTTGTAGCAGATGCCTTTAGCAGGAGAGGACCAGACAGTGAGACAGCAATTTGCAAGATGACCAGACAGTTTTGTTTACTCGAGGCAGTTGCAGCTATGAGTTTGTCAGAGGTTCTAAATGCCGCAGAGGCACATATTTGCAGATGGATAAGAGTACCGACAATATATATTCCACGCTATTTGGAGTGTCAAAGAGTTGATGTGATGTATCATAAGTTCAGGTACATGGCACAGAGTTTAGATTGCCCAGATTGGCGTTAGTCCATTGATGAGTGTTTGAGAAACTGAAGTAGAAGGTGGATTCCAGCAGTGGCAGAGTTACGCGATGGTATTCTTCAAGAGGCTCATAGATTTAGGAACATATTGCATCCCGGCAGGACTAAAATGTATCGTGATATGCGACGATTATTTTGGTGGCCAGGGATGAAGGCATATGTTAGCCAATATGTAAGGAGTTGTGAAGTGCGTCTGCAAGTTAAGGCTTAGCCCAGGGAGCTTGGAGGACTATTGCAGCCACTACCTATCCCCCGGTTTAAATGGGAACACATCATTATGGACTTCGTCAATGGGTTGCCGATGACTCTTCGCAAGCACGATGCCTTTTGAGTAGTTATGGATCGACTGATGAAATCAGCTCATTTTATCGCGATCTCCATGAAATATAGCTTTCCATAGCTGAGCACGCTTTTCGAGCGAGAAATCATCAGACAACACGGAGTGCCAATATCGATAGTGTCAGACAGAGATAGTAGACTTACTTCACAGCTTTGGCAGGCCATCCAGGAGCATTATGGTACCAGATTGCAGTTCAGCACGGCTTTTCATCCGTAGACTGACTGGCAGTCTAAAAGACTTATTCAAATTTTTGAGGACATATTCAGAGCTTATGTGCTACAATTTGGAGGTTATAGAATGAGTTTTTTCCACTTTGTGAGTTTGCCTACAACAATACCTATCAGGCTAGTATTCGAATGCCACCATTCGAGGCACTATAGGGGAGACCGTGCAAATCATCAGCTTGCTGGGCAGAGCCTAAGGACATAGCTACCATTAGGCCTGAGATTGTTGTAGATCACACCGAGAAAATTAGGCTGATTCCTTAGAGGTTACAGGCTGCTCAGGATAGACAAAAGAAGTACGTGAACAAATACCACGATGGTCTGAGTTATGAAGTGGATGATTGGGTCCACTTGAAGGTTTCTCCCTTGAAGGGCATCACTTGGGAGAGAAAGTCTACCATGCGAGGGCGATACCCCCACTTGTTCTATGGTAAAGATTTAACTAAATTTGAATTTCAAGGATGAAATTTTATAGTTGAGAAGATTGTAACGACCCTAAAAATCTAACTTGTGCCATGTGCCATTTTAGAGTCATATGTGAGACCCACTAGTCGTGATCCAGATCGAAATAGATGCAAAATAGGGTCAAGTTAAGGTTTAGACACGGTGTTCCCGTATTTCGGAGTGCAATGGTATTTTCATCAATTTTTGGTGAAAATAGTGTTTTTTTTGTATAATTCAGACATAAAATCGAGGAGATAAGTATAAAAAAAAGAAAAAAAAAAGAAAAAAGAAAAGAGATCGGAGATAGGATAAAAGAGAGAGAGAGAGAGAGAGGTCGCCAAGTGAGAGAGAGAAGAGAGGAGATGAGAGAGAGAGATAGAGATGACCAAAAGAGAGGAAGAGAAAAGGAGAGAGATAGGTGAAGGGAGCTCTGGCGAGGAGCACCGGCTCCAGCAAGACTAGAGGCCGCAGACTGCTTCTCGCGACGAGGCGAGGGCACGAACGACCAGGCGATCAGTCGCGATGGTGCGATGACAGCGGCGTCTATGAGTGGCTCCACTGGCGAGGGTCAGCGAGCCTCCGTTACATAAGCAGCGCGGACGACGGTTTACAATGCTACGACGTGGCATCAAAGGGATTGATGCAAGGGAGATCGCGAACAAACAACATTGATGGCTGCTAGGCGGCTTGAACTTTAGCGCGGATTGCTAGATGGCAACGCAGCTCCTGCAGCAGTGCCGGCGAGAAGAAGTGACGCCAGCGAGGAGGAGCAGTAATGGCGGCGGCAGGAGCTCGGTGAACAACGTGGAGCAATGACGTAGTGGTGCATTATCGGACCGATCGATCCCTGACTAGACACAACAATAGTGGAATGTTGGAGTCATTTTTAGGTTCTTGAGATTCCATCTGAAAGTCACTAAAGGTTTACTTTTCCATTGTTGATTACCTATTCTTTGCTATTGTACCCTATTACGTGATAGATTTGGGTTGGTGGTCGAGTTACTCCCACCTGATATTCGTAGTGTACTTATGGCATACTAGGTTGTAGCATGTGTGATCAGGAACTTGGTGAATTGCAACTCGAGTTGCATTAAAGGTGCACGTGTCGGGCAAGCACCACTATGAACCAGGTGAAAGGAAGTACGGGCACCCACCGAAAGGATCTTGGGGGTCTGAAGTACAGTTTAGCTTGACAGGGATGAGTACACACCTTATTTCTCTCGTGTTATTTATTCGTGTGAGGATTGTAGTACAGTTGCATGTTTAGTTTTCGCATGATTATTTAACATGATTATTGGTATCGCTTTATTTTCTTATAAATGCTCGGTGTACTTCGTTTGGAATCTTACTAACTGTACTCTTCATTTGGCTTTTTGTGATGGTCAAGTGCAGATACCAATGCTAGTAGGGGAAAGGGGATTCCTGGTGACTTCATCTAATTGCCCGTGATCGGTAACCCACGAGTATGTGTTATATTAAGATTTTGCTATACTTTTGGGTATTGGGAGACTAGATAGACATTGTACTTGTATGTATTACTTCTTAGTATTGTCTCATATATACATAGTACTTTTTCGAGTTTTCCACAATAGGAGTTGTTGTTATAAATGATGCTTTATATGATGATGAATTTAATTGTCTTACTTGTTTTAAATTTTAGACTTCTGCTGTTTTTAATGCTAAAAAAATGATTCAACTGTCTACCTAAACTGATTAACTAAATGAGTAACACGCATATCGAGTAGTCGTGTTCTAGCAAAGGACATTCGTGGCATGTGGGACCCAGTGAATCAATTATCTGACAGGACTGCAGGGCCGCGCCTCTCCATTTCGCGGCCTCGGGATTGGGGGCTATCACAAGAAGAGTGATTTATGGGGGTGGAGAAGACTGATGAGAGGATGATGGGGAGCGGGAAGAGGAGTTGATTCCTCACATCTCTAATGATTTTTGTTGCGTATGCTTATACTTTCCGTTATGTCATGATGATGGATAAGATTCAATTAGTGTTAAAAATCTAAACACTACAAGGAAAATGATATTTAGAAACGGAATTAGCAACGGAATTAAGTTCCGTTGCAAAAAAAAAGTAGTTAGAGACGGAATTGAGACGGACTAATTCAGAGACGGAATGGAGACGGAAATAGAGACGAAAATAAAGACTGAATTAAATTCCGTCTCTAAAAAATGGTGCAACTTTTCCACCAAAACTTTAATTTTTGACAACCGTCCGTTGCGTCTCGAGATTCGTGCGTGCTTCAATCTCGATGATTCAAAAATGGGGACCAAGACAACTCTCACTCTCTATCTCTCTCTCTCTCGCTCAACCCTAAACGCAATGCTCTCTGCCTTCTCTCTCGCTCGGTCTCCGCTCTCTGCCCCCGGTCACCGCTCACCCCGCTCACCGCTCACCAATCTCTGCTCCCTCTCCGCTCTCTCTCCGATCCCCGCTCTCTACTATCTCTCCGCTCACCGACCGATCCACCGCTCTCTGCCCTCTGCTCAATGTGTTGCTCACCGCTCCCATCACCACCCTCTGCTCTCTCGCGTGCATAAGTCGATCTCTGTTCGTTCTCTCTCTCTCTCTCACCTCTCTCACCTCTCTCACCGCTCACCGAAGCTTCCCTGTTCTCCCTCTCTCACCGATGCTTCCTAGTTCTCCCTCTCTTACCGCTCTCTCTCTCTATCGTAATCTCTGTCCCTAGCCTAAAATTTCGGTCGTCGCTGCGATTGGGGCTGCCGGCGGCTCTGCCATCACTGAGGCCTAAACTATTTGCCGTTGCAGCGATTGGGGCTTCCGTCGGCTCTGCCGTCGCCGTCTGCCGGAGATTGGAGCCTCCGAAGCCCTTACCCGTCGCTGCGATTAGGGCTTTAGGCATGGGTGCGTATATATGTATAACCTTCTTCAACAGATTAATTTCCATTTTTGTTCCGATATATAGAATTATCTATGCCACCAACAAATTAGCTAGTTTGCTCTGAATCAATACATTTTGGTCTTTGTTTATTATCTCTCACAACGACAATATCGTGTTTCGTTTCATATAAATATGATTCAAATATTTCTTTGATTCTTATTCTTCATATTGCACTGATTTCTGCTATTCAATATCAAATTTATATGAAGAGGTCAAGTTCGTGTCATGCAATTTCAGTACTTTTAATGTCTTTAGAAGGGCTTCTGTCTCCTTTCATGTCATGCAATTTTTTCTTATGGTACAAAGGTATCTTTGATTTCTTATCTTTTTTATTGAAGGCTTTGGAGTGCTTGGTACGATTAGCTTATGTAAGACGTTCTCTGTTCGGAAATTATAATGCAATCCACATATTTTGTGGAAGGGTGAATTGGAATTGTAATTCACCGAAATCTGACAAAGTACATTTCCTTGGTACTTCACTGATATCTCTATTTCCAATCTTGTCAATATCATTTTTGGATAGTGTAGGACTTTCTGATGAAGAGATCTACCAGTATTGCTTAAATTTAAAGGAACATGTTCCTTCTAGAAGGTCAACGAGGTTACCTTCAAGGTCTAAGTATGCCTCACATGTATAGCTATGCATTTATTCACTAAATTTAGAAGGTTTAGATGTTTTTACTGTGATTACTAATTGGCTTTTCTTTTTTGCAGTGGGACTAAAATAACTCTGTGCACTTACGAAAGCATTAATAACTTGGTCGCCGGGTTCACTTGCTTCCTTCAAAAGGTTCAGCATGCCTCACATGTCTTTGGTTCTGTTTTCTTCAATAACTGTGTAGTGTCTTATTCTAACTTTTCTAATTATGTTTATTTCTGCTGATTCGGTAAATTTGTTGGAATGCCTTCCTGTTTTTGTTCAATGTTGTTGCTCCACTTTTTCATAGAATGTCACAGTGTCGATAGATCCATTGTCATTATATTGATTGATCTTTTGAGCTCAATATGTGTTCAATTGACAATTGGTGTTGTACAAGGTAGGCTCTCCACCTTAAGCGTGGCAATGTATCACTTGATGCTTGGTGTCTCATTGAATTGGAACTGGACTATAAATATTTATGTTCTAAATATGTACACTTGCTTTTTTTGATTCATTTTGTTTTCTCGGTTCTAATCCTTCGAATTACTACTGCAAAGCAATGATGGTGACTGATATTAGTGATTGGTTAAAGAATTGGACTGGTTTAGTATAAAGAATGTTAAGGAATGCCATAGAATATCAGGTCTTTGAGTTTCTAGGGTCGGGATGTTAGTAGGATCTACACCATTGATCATTGGTTAAAGAATAATCAGACTGATGTAAAGATTGTCAAGGAGTGTCGATCGAGGAAAGTCTTTGGGTCTTTAATTTTTTGGGTTTTGGGTGGATATTACTAAGGGGAACTTAATTAAGGTCCTTCCAAAGAATTTTTGTAAACATATGCACCTGTAAATATGTACTTATGACATACTTTTATACAGAATAATGTAGTTTCCCCTCAAGCAAATGAAAAAAAAAAAACAAATGGTAGACATATTTAAACCAATGTGATTCTTCCATTAAAATCTCTTTAAAATTAAGGAAGGACCTTGTTCTGTGTGTAATGTGTAAGGCGAAGGGCAAGTGGGGCTTCATGTTTAAGCCACTCTTTGTGAGAGAAGCCGAAAGGGGAATTAAGGAAAAGTGAAAAATGAAAGAGTAGTTCAAAAGCTGTAGTAAATTTGTTTCAACATGCCATATTACGTATACTTATGAGATATATATGGAACCTGAACAAGGTTTTATTCCACTTTCTCATGTTAGTATTAAAATTAATATTAATACATGTTTAGTAATAAAAAGTTCTGAGTAAGTTCCAATAAAGAAGAAAAGAAAGAATTATGTGCAAGTTTGTGATTTTGGTATAGGTCTTAAAATTATAAACTTCAAAAAAAAAAATTTATCTGTTGCTTGTCTAAAATGAAAGTAATATACATGATAATGGTCTACATAAAGAAAACTAACATTTCAAGAAAACCAACAATATATATATATATATATATATATATATATGACTTTCCAAATAATCTGACCCCCCTATAGTGCTTCAACTAACTTCCTTTCCTTCTTCGTTGCTCTTTTCTTTGAGTACGTATTGTTGCATGTTGTCTAAGTATTTTTAACATTTTACAACACCGCGCTCTCAGTTTTTGTTGCATCTGCATAAATGACTTCAATTTCTGATGAGGAGTAGAAAAAAATTATATTTCCTGCTTTGGAATGCACGTATTTTTTCTTTTTCATGATAGTAAAGGACTACCATAGTTAATGAGACACAGGACTACATGCAATGTAACTGAGCTTAAATTATGGGTGAACCCCCTTTAAGGATGAAGAGTGGGCCAAAAAGAAGGCCGATGTGGTGCTTTTGTCAAAAAACTCTTTTTATTAGAGTCGATAAATTATCTTTCAAAGTAGGCCTAGCTTGCTACTCATTTGTGCCACTACCTCACATCATAATAAGATCATTTTTTATTCAGGAATCCGCGACTTTCTCTTTATAGTTAAACTCCTACATTATCTATTTTTTTCTTTTTAGGCAGAACGCTGCAGTATCTCTTTCAACATTTCGCTTGTGTCCTTTTGATTATTATCTTACTGTTTGTCTCACTTGCGATCAAAATACTATCAAGATGCACTTGCTCACATTGCTGCTTTCATTCACTATTCTCTTCGCCATATTTTCTTCATATTGGCTTCCATCATTCATCACAATTCCCTTAAACTTCTTATTACAGGACTGCCAGCATTACTTTTGACTTGTAGCACTTAATCAGGTGAGTCCCATGCCTAACACTTCACATTAATTTGATACCTAAAACGTTACTTTATTTGCACTTATTCACTCTTTTTGGTAAGGCCTAAAATAACATATGTAGATAGACAAAATTTCGATGAATGACAACAATAACTTGAAACATCCATGCATATTCCTATAGCTAGAATCGATTCATAAGAATAGTTAGAGTAGGTTATTAAATTGATGTGGAGCAACAACTACTAAAATCATATTCTAAAGCTCAGTCCGAAATTGAAACGGATGACAAGCATTACTTGAAAGATCTGTATCCCTTCACCAAGAGAAAAAAGATCCATACATATCCCTGCAACTAGATCCATAAGTAGGAATCTTTACTATACAATATAGACGACATGTATGCAAATAAAATAAACGTAATGTGAAAAATTATGTGATTCTTGCCCATTGAAATCAACCTCTCAAAGACTAACCGAACACTAAACTTTGGCTTATTACTGTTACTTCTAAATTATAAGTGATTTCAATTCCAAAAAATTATCCAAAGTTACTGCACATTGACTCTGGTCAGTGTAAGCTCTAAATATATATGTTTCTCTTTCTTTCATTGTCTTAATTAATATATAATACGGGGCCACATGAATGGTCTTCATGCTAGGTCAGTTCATGCAAAAGTCGTTGAGCTTATTTAAAAGGTTTTACACATCTAAAGTAATTCAAAATTTTCAACGTATTATGTTCTCTTCTAATTTTTGCTCAATATTGTGGATCTTTGTACCTTTTGTATTCCCTTTGTTTTCACCTTATATAGTTTTGTGATCATTAGACATTTTTAATGAAATGATTCGAATTTTCCTTTTGCTGGCATGTTGTCGTGCTTTAGCACTTAAAACGTTTTCGTAATTGTGCTTTAGCAAAGCTTTTTGTTCACGTAGTTAGGTAGGTTCTCAGATTCCCCCTTCTAATAAATTGTATTAGTTGGACACACAAGTAGCCATGTACCGTCGGAAATTATAGTAAAATATATTGTTTTCTTTTGCACCGTAAATGGAGATAGTTTTTTTGCAGTTTCATTTTTTTTATCATGAGTTTGATCTATTTTGCAATATTTACAGAGCGTGGCCCTATCAGTAGGTGACTGGTTCTTCGATCGAGTGGGAGTTAGTGCCATTGATTGCCCATATCCCTGTGACAATACCTGCCATAATCTGGTTTTCAAGTGAGAGATGAAGAATTTAAAGCATATCATGTAACTTTTACAGTTGTTTACATGACTTTTAGATTGATAATTCTTTTTGTGCATATTTAGAGGATTGTAAGTTTTTTTTTGTGGTTGTTGAACAATATGATTGATGGTTTTTGTGAATACTTAGAAATTTGGAGCATTTATTATACTTGACAATTTTTCGTGGATATATAAATCTTTTTTCAAATTTTGAATTTTACATTTTTTTCTCTCATTTGAATATTTGTTGATATATATTATCGATGTATGAATGTCAAATTTTGCTTTTTTGGGGGATGTTAACACCCCCAAGGAGTTGTTGGAGGGGGTGCAGGCGATGGAGTGGGTCCTATGGTTTTATTTTCAAGTTATAGGTTGGAGAACCAATTGGATTGAGTTTATGTTTAAAAACTAAACAAAAATGAAAATTAGAGACGGAAATAGCAACGGAATCCAGAGATTCCGTTGCTATTTCCATCTCTAATTTTCGAGGAATAGATACATGAATCAGAAACGGATCAAATTCCGTTTCTGATCCGTCTCTGATTAGCAACGGATCAGAGACGAAAATAATCAGAAACGGGATTTATTCATTCTCTAATCAGAAACGAAATTGATTCCGTCTCTTATTAGAAACGGAATTTATTCCATCTCTAATCAGAAACGAAATTTATTCCGTCTCTGATCTGTCTCTAAATCAAAAACGAAATCACATTTTCGTTTCTGATTGAATCAGCGACGACGATTTTAGAGACGGAATAAATTTCGTCTCTATTCCGTTGCAGATTTCAATTAGAGACGAAATTTATGCAAATCAGAGACGGAAATTTCCGTTTCTGATCTGCTGTTTTTTTGTAGTGAAATGGTCCTAAACCATTAACACCAACTGCACTAAATATTGAGCCCACTGTTAAAAAACTACAGATATCATGTGTGGGACATCGCATGCCACTTCTTTAGCCGCTTCACCTAGAAACGTAGCTGTACATGACCATTTACTACATCATGAGGATATATAAACGTACTTTAATTTTTGCTTTACTAGTTACACACAACCCCTCTTCTACAACTAGGGCTTCTTAGTTGATCCTACCGTTTCCCGATTAACTTTAATTCTTAACTAGTCATTGTCCCTGTGCATTGCTAGCAGAATTAATTATATGTTTTGTTGCTAAGTTGATAAATATATTTCTTTTCATTGAAAACAATTATTCTTAATTGATATAATTGTAATTTAATACAAAGATAAAATAACATTAGAATCATATAAAAAATCAGGCGTTAACCCGCACTTTGTGAGCGGGATAGTTTAACTTCTAGCAAACTATTTAGAACATTTTCAAAGTGTAATTTTTGACATTCTCAAGTGATTTTTGTTCCAAAATCAAACATTTACATTCATCATTATTTTCATGTACATAAAAGATAAGTTATCTTTTTTTATCCAAAAGAAACAAACTTAAAAGGTTCACTTTTCTCGTATGGAAGGGATTGTTACTAAAGTTCTTATTAAGAAGAAAACAAATATGATGCAATTAACATATTTATACCATATATGGAACAATTAATTTCGCAATATCTATACCATAAATGAAAAAACAATTTGAAACATTTCATTTCTACTTCAAAAAATAATATAGAAACGTTTCATAATAAGGAAAATAAATAAATATGGAACCATTAACCTATCTATATACTATATATGGATAAAAAAACATAAAAATGTTTCATATATGGGTAAGTAGGGATAGTTACGGTATGATTTATAATGTTCATTAATTTTGTTGTAACTGTAACTAAAAGAAAAAAAATAGTTTTTTTAATAATTGAATGGTGGAAATGTAAGGCAATAAAAAGTATAAATGTTTCATAATAAGGAAGAAGATAAATATGGAATAATTAACCTATATATATACCATTTATGGAAAAAACATGAAAACATTTCATGTATGTTCTTCTCGAAATTTACCTTTTTGTTTAGTGAGGGAAGACTTAGGGGATGTCCCACGTGGCACGTCAAGAGGGCTAAAATATGCCATATGAAATCCCTAAAAAGTTACTTTATTTTCTTTGTTGTTGGAGTTGATAACGTGGGGGAGACTTGATGACATGGCGAGAAGGAAGCTTGAGAGAAAGCCATATAGCACCCCAAGACCTTCCTTTAATATATATATATATATATAGATGTTGCTAGAGTTGATAATGTGGCACAAGACTTGATGACTTGGCGAGAAGGAAGCTTGAGAGGAAGCCATTTGGCACCCAAAGGACTTCCTTTAATATATATATATTGTTATTGGAGTCGATGATGTGGCACAAGAATTGATGACATGGCGGGAAGAAAGTTTGAGAGAAAGTCATGTGACACCCCAAGGCCTTCCTTTAATATATATATTGTTGTTTTAGTTGATGACATGGTTTAGGAATTGATGACATAGCGAGAAGAAAGCTTCAGAGAAAGCCATGCGGAACTCCAAGGTCTTTCATTAATATACAAGCACGCGCGCACACGCACATATATATATATATATATATATATATATGTTGGAGCTGATGACGTGGCATAAGAATTGATGACATGGCAAGAAGAAAGCGTGAGAGGAAGCCATGCGGTAACCCAAGGCCTTCCTTTAATATATATATATATATATAGATATAGATGTTGATATAGTTGATGACGTAGCATAAGACTTGACGACATAGCGAGAAAGAAGTTTTAGAGGAAGCCATGTGGCACCCTATGGCCGTCCATTAATATATATATATATATATATATATATTACTATTGGATTTGATGACATGGCATAAGACTCGATGACATGGAGAGAAAAAAAAACTTGAGAGGAAGCCATGTGGCACCCTAAGGCCTTCCTTTAATATATATATAGATGTTGTTGGAGTTGATGACTTGGTATAAAACTTGATGACATGACACGAAGGAAGCTTGAGAAGAAGCCATGTGGCACCCCAAGGCCTTCCTTATATATATATATATAGATGTTGTGTATGTATGGTCTACGCTAGTATTTTCCTACAATTTTTGAATCTATGTATATCCTTTTTCATTATTAGCCTAGCTAAGCCTTAATACAACCAAAATAAAAGTTATTTTCTTACTCTTGTATTTGTGAATTCTTCATTAGTGGAGAGTGTGACACTATAAAAAAAGTGTGTTATTGTGACAATATTTATGGCAGCTTAAAAACCTGACATAAAAGGTCATTAGTGGCACCCATTGCATGCCACTAATAAAAATGAACCTTTGTATAAACTAGGCGTTAACCCACGTGTGAGATTGTTTAACTTCTACCAAACTATTTAGAACATTTTCAAAGTATAATTTTTTGCATTCACAAGTAATTTTTGTTCCAAAACCAAAAAATTTTCATTCATCATTATTTTAATGTAAATAAAAAAAAAGTTATCCTTTTTTTTTTTCAAAAGAAAAACTAAAGAAACTTTAAAGCTAGTTTCATTTTTCTTGTAAGGAAGGGATTGTTAAAAAGGTTCATTTTAAGAAGAAAAGAAATATGAAACAATTAACCTATCTATACCATATATGAAATAATTAAGTTGGCATTTTAACTATCTATACCATATATGGGAAAAAAATATTGAAACGTTTTATAATAAGGAAGGAAAAAAAAATGGAACTATTACCCTATCTATATACCATATATGGATAAAAAAGGCAAAACCTATCTTTTGTTTTATGAACTTTAAATTTTTTGTTCATTTCGTCCCTCGACTTTCAAAACTAAACATTTGGTCCTTCAACTTTAAAACGAGTACGCATTTGGTCCTTTTCCTATTAGGACCGTTAATTTGTTGACTTGACGTGGCTAACAGAATTGGGAATATGGCCGGTTTTTTATTGAACCGTCGGTTCAACCTTGAACTGGATCAAATAAAACTCTAAAAAAAACCAAAAGCATTTTCCCCAAATGAAAAAATTCCTACCCTACTTTCGTTCTCTTGTTGTTTCATCCTACTGTTTATATTTATTTACATCAATTTGATCAATACTAAAACAACCAATCAACAATGCACAAAAAGCATTACATTGAGGGAGCTTTCTAAGTCAGTAAGTATTATAATGAGAGAGCTTTCTAAGTCAGTCAAGCTAGGGCTCCATGAAAACTTGTCACAGTAAGCTTGGAATTTACTAAAACACCTCATATGCACTTTGGCTATCAAGAAAGGGAAATCTTTATTAGCAATAGTTTGAGTTCTCATCAGTTACAACACTTGGTGCGTTAGTACCATTGTTCACTTAACCAATCCAATACCAACTAAGAACAAAATTGAAAAATTTAAGTTCTCATCTTCGTCTTGAATGCTACTCCCATTAACCTGAATTGACCAAACAGACACATCATCTTCCTCCGTTGATTTCTCGGTTCTTTGGGATGCCAACATAAATGAATAAGGGGAAGAGGAATTAGTGGCCTCTGGTTTTTCATAGAAATCGAGCAACAACGATCGTGTTATAACCTCATAATATGCAATTTTAATTGAAATAACTATCAAATAATGATTTTAATTCTATTAATTCCCTATTCAACTGCTTTGCCTCAACAGTTTCTGCGTTAAGTGGGTTTATCTCTTTTTTGCGTGAATGAACAATTTCTGCACTTCCATTGATGAATACCAAACTAACCATATATAGATGTTGAAGAATTGGGTTTGTTCAATGTTTTTTTCAATTTGAAATTCGAATACTCTGCGGATACATCACAAATTGTCAAAAAAGGACAAAAATGATTGATTAAAGTTCTCTCATTTAAGCTCTCTTGTTAATATAGCAAAAGCAATCGCAAGTCTCAATTATGATGTGAAAAAAATAATTTAGAAGAGTCGATTGGAATGACTTACATTCTTGAGCTATCAATGCCAGATAATGACTTTTTCGTTTGCTTTGATGTATATACAATTAACTTAAATTGAGGGGTCATTTTTGCTTTATTGTTAATGACGAAGATTATCAAGAGTCCTAAGTTGACATCAGCCGAAGTGATCTCAACTAGTCCGAATTCCCAGATGTTTGACACACATTTATTCTTTTTGATTCCTCTCATCGATTGGGCGACACAAAGAGACATTCATGATAGATAATCATGGAGGGGGAAGGTGAGTGTGTGAACAGAAGAAAAAGGCGGGGAATATGTTTTTGGTTTTTTGTTTTTTTTTCGAGTTTGGTTTGGTCAGATTTGTAGTTGAACCAACGATTCAGTAAAAACCTGGCCATGTGGCTGGTTTTGTTAGCCACATCAGCAAATTTAACTGTCCCAACAGGAAAGGGACCAAATGTGCACTCTTTTGAAAGTCGAGGGACCAAAAAAATAAAAGGTTCAAAGTTCAGGGACCAAAAGATGGATTTTGTCGAAAAAACATAGAAATATTTCATATACAGTTAAGTAGGGATAATAAGGGTGTGATTTATAATGTTCAATTTTGTCATAACTATAACTAAAAGAAGACAACTCATTTTTTTCTACAATTTAATGGTAGAAATGTTTAATTACTATGATGCAATACTAAATATAAATTTTTCATATTAAGGAAGAAAAAAAATATGGAACAATTAACCAATCTATATACCATATATGGAAAAAATAGAGAAATGTTTCATATATGTTGTTCTTGAAATTTATCTTTTTGTTTAATGTGGGAAGAATAATTAGGATGTGCCACATGGCACGTTAAGAGGGTTGGAAACTGCCACGTAGCAACCTCAAGGCCTTACTTTATTTTCATTGTTGTTGGAGTTGAGAACATGACATAAGACTTAATGACATGGTTAGAAGGAAGCTTGAGAGGAAGTCATGTTGCACCCCAAGGACTTCCTTTAATACATATATAGATGTAACTATCTTAATTAAATACTATTAAATTAAAACATATTTAATTATTTAAAATAATATTAATTTATGAATAAATATTGTTTAATGGTTACATGTATAATTATTAAATAATTAAAGTATAATTATTGAAGCCGTGGTTACAAATATAATTATTCATTGATTAAAATATAATTATTGAAAAATAGTAACATAATAATTATTTAAAGTAGTGGTTACATGTATAATTAATCCAATTAGTGATTGCACGGGGAGATTGAGGGTTTAAGAAATAATTAAATTAAATCAAAACATATTTAATTATTTAAAATTATATTAATCTATGAATAAATATGACTCAGTGGCTTAATAGATGAATTAGTGAATGATGATAATGATAATGTTTCATACATGTGCAGGAAATATCAAAAGACAAAACATGAATAATTAAAGTATATTTTAAAAAATAGTTACATAATTATTTGAAGTAGGGTTTATATAATTTATCAAATTAGTGGTTGCACGGGATGTTCAAGAGACCTAAAAAAAATAATTAAATTGAACTAAAATGAAGTATATTTAGTTAATAATTATATTTAGTTATTGATGGATACAAATAATGAAGATTATGAGTTGGAGTTAATGACCTGGCGAGAAAGAAGCTCGAGAAGAAGCAATGTGGCAACCAAAGATGTATACTCCCATTAGAGTAGGGGTTAGTGACATGGCATAAGAGTTGATGACATGGACAGAAGGAAGCTTGAGAGGAAGCTATGTGGCACCTTGAGGTCTTCCTTTATTATATCTATAGATTATTTTTCGCTTATGAGTTGGTGTTGTTAATGTGGCAAGAACAAAGCTTAAGAAGAAGCAATGTGGCAACTAAAGATGTTACTTTATTCCCATTAGAGTTGGGGTTTATGACGTGGCGTAAGAGTTGATGACATGGCTAGAAGGAAACTTGAGAGGAAACCTTGTAGCACCCAAAGGTCTTCCTTTCATATTATATATACTAGTCAACGGGCACGTGCGTTGCACGTGAAGCAAATAGAGATGTTCTGATAACACTTGAGAACTTTTCTTTTTCAGAAAAACCACAATAGAAAAAATTAAAGTTTAATTTTTTTTTATTGTTGCATGTGTAGGTGTTTCGTGTAGAAGTTTGGAGTAAATGACAAATATCTCAACCAAACTTATGTGATCATGAAACCTAAATTATATAGGAGAGTAATATAAATTAATCAATAGTTATACGACATGAATTTTTTAAGTAAAACAAAAATAATATCACGGAGCAAAAAAAATCCAAAGAATAGAACTAAGAATATGAGTATGGAACCAAGTACAATGGCCATTACATAGGCTCGATTAATAGAGGAGCGAGGGGCATATGCTTGTGGAAGTGCTAAGCCTCGCAGTGTGCATTGCATTGATCGGTAAACATAACAATTTTCGGAAGGTAACCTTTGATTCTGTTTTTGGAAAAATTGATGAAGTCAAGACTCAATGTGTTACGAGATATTGCAAGGAATGTATTCAATGTGTTACGAGATACGCACGTGAACCAATTATTATTTTTTGTATTGTGACTCATAGTACAAAATCTTCTACCTTTGATTCATATTTGCAAAAATAATTAATCGTTTACCATCGATAGTAAATGAGTAAGTAGCAATAAAGCAAAATAAATCCTTTTCAATAAATAAAGTGAAGATCTTAACAAACTAATAAGCATGGTCTAAGTTCCACTTTCATAAATTAAAACAATTAGTTTTTTTTTTTTGATAAATGGTATGTCGAGGTTATTGATTTACTTGGATTAAACACTTAAAAAAGTATTTCCTAACCTTTCCGTAATTTTTACTTATTTTATTTTATTTTTCTTATGTTAAATATTTTTTATTTTATTAACTTAGGTGGTAGTCGAACTCACGACCTCTTGAAATGTTTAACAAAACTTCTACTGCGTTTTTTAGAAGAGGTAAATTTTTGGGTTGAGAAGTTAGTATTTATTGTCATATGTAATTATCAAATGAGCGCAAACCAGTTCGTAGTTGTCTCGATAAAAAAAAAATACTAAAACACATGAACATTGAATTGACAAAAAGAGATCATTTTTCAATTCCACCCATCTAATTAAGTTGAGTTGTACACATCCAAATGTTATACATCAATGCCAAAAAATGGTATATATTACATCATATATAGATTGACATTAGAAAATTCTTTTCTAGGCATTTTATAGTCTCAAATGGATGATAGTGATGCTTCGATTAAAAAAAAAAAAAAAAATCAACGAACCTTCACAAACCACACCCCCCCATTATGTTAGATCCCAAATAGCCATTGCTACCACTAACCCAAAAAAATGGGACATCGATAACATTCGAGGCTATTTCTTCCATGAAAATTGTTGATTTTTTCTTGCCAAATTTCTACCTCTAAGGGACATGACATTGATACCATTCGAGGATATTTCTTCCATGAAAATTATTGATATTTTCTTAGTGAATTTCTACCTCCAAGGGACGTTCAAGTGCGTATTTTCTTGTCTAAACAGCTTGCAATGGGGCGTTTGATGAGGATCAACACAAATTGGGACTCTTTTTGAGCATTTTATCATAAAAGTCAACAAATTTACTATGATGGGAACACACAGAGTTATACAAATTGCAATATTTTAGCATTTGCTGATCAATTCATTCAAACACCGTCTTTTCCTTGTCGTGTCGGCGAAATCACACAAATGCTATGATAAAAAGAACTTGACTTAAAAAATTTAGCAATTTTAAAAATCCATAGAAAAAAAAAAAATACTTTAGTGTCATGTATGAGCGTCCTTGACCTCTCATTCCTCAACTGTTTGATGACAGAAATAATAGCAAGAAGTAGTGAAAGAGAGGAAATCAAGTTAAAGGTAAAGTAAAAAAAAAATCAAGAAGATATAGGTAAAACCATTCAAATGCCCAAAGAAGACAAAGGACCAAAAACCATTGGAAAAATAAATAAGCCAAAGAAAGGGTAAAAGAAACTAAAAATTACATCACCCGAAGAAGAGAGAGTTAATTTGTACCACCATTCTATAACGCATGAAGGCCGAAGAATTGTGTCCTGGATCTTCAAGAAATGTCTAGTCTTGTTGTAGATCAACCCACTAAATCACTTGACGCCTGCTTTGTGATCCAATTGAAGGCTCTATTAAACATAAGAATGGTTCAAAAAAAAATTAAGACTTTGAAAAATTTAAAACCATTAGAAAATAAAAGTCATTGATTTACACCCCAAAACATTCTAATCTCAAAAAAAAATCAAGAAGACGAACGATGAAGAAGATGAAGAAGAAGAAATCGAAGACGATGCAGTCGGCATTGAAGATCTCGCGGAGTTGGTTTTCTTGATGTCTCTTTTCAGGACCTGTAATCGGACGAAGAGGAAGAAGAGGCGTGGCGATGAAGAAGATGAAGAAGAAGAAATCGAAGACGGCGGTGGCGGAGCTTGAAAGAATTGAAAGAATGTCTTCCTCTATGCTTGATGTTCTTAACTCACGGTGCGTAACCGCCAGCGAAAGTGTCGGTGGTGCCGTCCGCGGCGCGCCGTAATCAAGGCTTTGAAGGAGCTCGAGAGGGATAGGAAGAAAACGAAGAACATCAAGCATAGAGGAAGACATTCTTTCAATTCTTTCATGGTATCAAAGCAATAGGGTTTCTTCCCTCTCCGATCCGCCTCTTCCTCGCTTCCTCGCGCTCGCCTCGCCGATCCGCGTTTTCTTCGCCTCTTCCTGCTTCCTCGCGCTCACCACCGACGCCGGCGCCTTGTTCTTCTTCTTCTTCTTCTTCTTCGGCGGACCACTTGCTCTTCTTCCACTCCACACTCTTCGTCTCGTCCTCCATCCAAACCCTAATCGCTCTCGCTCTCCGACATGCCGCCGAAGTTCGATCCATCTCGGTGGTGACGTGTACGTCCGCGTCACCGGCGGCGAGGTTGGCGCGGCGAGCTCCCCGGCTCCGAAGATCGGACCGCTCGGCCTCTCGCCGAAGAAGATCGGAGAGGACATAGCCAAGGAGACAGCCAAGGACCGGAAGGGCCTCGAGTGACGGTGAAACTCACGGTGCGAACCGCCGTGCGAAGGTGTCGGTGGTGCCGTCCGCGGCCGCACTGGTAATCAAGGCTTTGAAGGAGCCCGAGAGGGATAGGAAGAAAACGAAGAACATCAAGCATAGAGGAAGACATTCTTTCAATTCTTTCGAGCTGGTTTTGTCCCTGTTATTTCGGCGAATCGAATAAGACGGCGGTCTGTAATCGGACGAAGAGGAAGAAGAGGCGTGGCGATGAAGAAGATGAAGAAGAAGAAATCGAGGACGGCGGTCGGTTTCGGTTTCGGTTTCGTCTAATTCGTTTTACTTTAACGCAATTTTGAAGGTTTTATCCAATAGTGAAACCGTCAATTAAATTAGATTTGATAATTTACTTACGAAATTGTCCTTATTTTGATTTTTTTTCATTTAAGGTAATAAGGGCATACTTGGGAGATTTAGCCAAAAAGGCTTCACGGTTAACCGTTTGGGGATTGCTATTATAATAGTATAGATATATATATATATATATATTTATATATTTTTTCATAATTTATGGTGAATAGGGGATCAAGTGCTTTGATATTATACCATTATTAATTTAGACTAAATTATTGAAAATAAAAGAGTGATAAGTTTTGTAACCAACCATTTTTTGATTTATTCTTAATTTTTGTAACCTACCATTTTATGAATATCAATTGATTTTTATTCATTTAATTGGAAGTTGACCGGTTATAAGTTTTGTAGCCTACGCCTTGTGGTACATATTTAAATTGAGAATGATGTGGTTGAATACTCTTGGGAGAAGCACCAAAGATGTTACTTTATTCCATTTAGTATTGGAAGTTGAAGGGTTATAAGTTTCGGTTGCAACCAAAGATGTTACTTTATTACCATTAGCATTGGAGATTGTGACATGACATATGCGTTAATGACGTGTTATGAAGGAAGCATGAGAAGAAGTCATATGGACACTGAAGATCTTCATTTAATAGATATATATAGATATATAGATTAGTTAGAGATAGTCATTTGAACGACAAGCTTTTCAAGTTTTGATGTATATTAATTTGTTGTACAGTTGCTCAGGTTCTTTGAGGAAATTAATAGCGAAAATATGCTTACACGAATTGTGGGTGTAAGAACGTTTTTTTGACTACTGGTAAAATACAAAATGCCCTATAAGGTTTTGATGAAATATGCACATTAGACCTTGTGTTTTAAAAACATACACTTTGATCTCTCTAGTTTACTTTTAATTAAAGAAAAACATCCTTATGTAGGAGTGGATTTATTAATGGTATTAGGAGGTGTAATGTTCGTAATGTCTACCAATAGAAACGTGTCACGTGTACATTGTAGATGTGATTTTACGCTTTGCCTTCCCTACTTTTACTTTTTTGTCCACAGGGCATGTTGCTATCAAAAGACACTACTAATATCACCCTTCCAACATTAGCAAATTCCCTCCCTCCTTGTGTGAGCCTGAAGTCAAAAATGTTATTATTTTAATACTTTTTGATGATGAGACATCATACTAATAGTACCCTTAATTTTTACATATTTTCCCTTATTTAACACTGAACCCTTTCTGGTTTATAAAAATCATCACTTTAGCCTCTTTAATTAAGCTATATATTTGTGTTATAAAATGGTGAAATGCTAGAATAACAATGCAAAGTCACAACGCAATGCACAACGACCAATGTGGCATGTGGGCCTCATATGAGAATAGGATTTTGGGAAAATAACTATTCATAAGTTCATCCCATCATCTATTGTCCTCATTTTCTTACAACAAATGAACAATGATCTCATCACCACTAGTAGTACTGTCATGCCTCCGATCGTGATCCCCAGCACTACTCCCGTCGATATCCTCGATGACAAAGAAATGGAGGAAGGCATTGCCATCTGGAACGACCTACGCGGTAGTGGCACCGGAATGCCCCAGGAAGAGTCATGGCTGCGAAGTAATGGATGCTAGGGGTGTAGAAGAAGACGTAAATGGAAGGACATAGTGGAAGGACAGGGCGACGAAGAGGAAGTTGAAGGTGGGTTATAGGAAGGAGCGCAGAGAAGCTGATGGGACGACGGGAGGAACCGGAGCTAGTGGGGAGGTAGATGGTGTTGGGGCATGTACCCAAGGTCAATCTTATGAACATTGTTTCTATTACTATTTTAGTTTATAAAATAGAGAACTTCATTTCCTATTTGATCTTATAATTGGTTTGCATATTTACATTATAATATGATCCAAATATGTTTACTAAAACAACCTAAATGTTTCTAGTTGGTCATTATATTATGAACTATAATGAGTTAAGACTACTATGAGTCATGATTGATGGCCATGAGATGACTATGTGTAAAAGGATACGAATCAAGATCATGAGTACTTCTTAAGGAACAAGTTAGTAGACTAACCTGCTATGAGAACACTGCATAGTTTATGTCATTTGAGTTACTCATGATATGCATATCATTTAGTCCTATGATTTGATATTACTCGAGACTTTAACATTAAAATAATAGTGATTTAATACAATCAAATGTTGTCTTTAATCAGACGATTATAAAGGTTATGATTGGTTACTATGTGAAAAATGTGTGGAGGTGTGTAATCGAGATAGAATCTATTCTTCTTGTTTAAAGAAAGATATCAGTCTATCCCTCGATATGTTAGACTAAAAATGGCCAAGTCTAGCGAGTTCATATGATTAATATCACTTGGAAGTTTTCAGTCTACTTAGATATCAAGACTAGTACGATTGAACATTAAGGTTGACTTTTCTGTGCCTTATCTTTAATCAAAGGATATAATATGATAAAAAGAATATGATATACACTATTGATTATGTTGTATCAATTTTGATCTTCCTGCAATTTGGGTAGTCATAATGCCTTGGTAGAGATCACTTATGGCTCATGTACCAAAATAGTTTTAGCTCACTGCCAACGTTGTATAAACCATTGGGCCGCACACAAAGAATGATTTTGCAGGATTTTAATTGACTCGAAATAATGAGTTTTACGTGATAAAATTCATAACATAAAAGTATAGGGTTTTTAGGATCATACGCAGCTGAAAATTCAAAACAAATTTTGAAAAACCCCAACCGGATCAAACATAAGTTAAATTAAACTAAATCTACGAAAGTAAATCATACTTTATTCCATGATTTCCTTTTCGATTGTTCAATTTTCAAGACGTTCAAGAGCGCGTCGTCTATTAGAAATCCACACATGAACGTTGACCACAATTTAGAGTGCTAGCCCCAAGAGAGATTGAAAACGATTTTTTTCTCTCCCAAAATCCAAAGAACTCGAAAATTGTCAAATGAAAATCTTATTTTGTTTTTATGGTATCACCCTTTATTTATATATGTAGATAAGCTTTCACTTAAAATCATATTCGCAATACAACTATTGTATTTAGGAGAAATTACATTAAAAATGTTTAAACCATAAAAACTTAATTATACCTCAGTCGCAATATACCTTTCTTAAGATTGATTGATCTCTAAGGTGCTGCCAATGACGAACGCCCTCTACCAGTAGTCCACACCTGAACGGCACCCGAGATTCGAAGTGCTAGCTTCGAGAGAATACCAAACTTTTTGTTTCTCTCCAAAACGATCCAGAACGAACCAAAAAACCCTAATTCATTTCTAAAACGAAAATAGAGTTTCGGCCCTTAATCTTTCGTACGTGTGTTCTAACTTAAAACGTTTATTTATACAACCCTTATATATAGACGGTTAAGTAAATTACACATATACCCCTACTTAAAGAAGTATAAGTGTAATACACCACAAGGATGTTTTTGTCATGAATTTAATCATATAAAATTGGTTTTTCTGAACCATCCTAAAATCTCGCAAAACCATTCTTAGTGTGCGACCCAATAAGCTCATAACACATTTTTGTATACAAGTCATAAACGGCCTCTAGTAAGACATTATGACTACATAAGTTGTACGAATATCAAATCGATACAACCTAATCAATAGTGTATATAACATCCTGTTGTCATACGATATCCTTTTTATCAAACATAAGGCATGGAATTGTCATCCAACATGTTCAATCATACTAGTCTATATCTCTAGGTAAGCTAAAAACATCTAAGTAGCATTGATCAATATCAATCCACTTAGACTATGCCTTTTAATAGTCTAACACATCGAGGGATCTACTGGATATCTCTCTTTATATGAGAGGACAAATTATATCTTGATTACACAACTTCATCACATTGCTCACATAGTAACCAATCACAACCTTTATAATCGTCCGGTTAAAGACTATGTTTCATTGTGTCAAATCATTGTGTTCCTAATGCTAAAGTTTATGGTAATCTCAAGTCAGAGGACTGAAATAATATACCTAACATGAGAAACGATTATAACTTAATCCATGTGATGTTCTCATAGTGGGTCGATCCAGTACTTTGTTCCCTAACAAGTACTCGTGATCTTGATTCGTATCCCTATAAGTATAATCATCAAATGATCATCAATTAAGACTCACACTAGTCTTAATTCATTATAGTTCCTTGTATAATGATCGACTAGGGATAATTAGGATATTTTTGTAAATACCCATGGATCTTATTATATTGCGAACATGCAAATTAATTATAATAAACATCAAATGAAATCCTCTATTTTATTAACTAAAAATATTCAGAAAGACAGCTAATGGATTGACCTAGAGCACCTGCCCCAACATCTCCCACTTGCACTAGGGCCAATAATACATGCATCTAATGCCAAATGATCTAACACGACCATCATGTTTTGTTTGTGGAAGTGCTTTTGTCAATGGGTCCGCAACATTGTCTTTAGTAGGTACTCTGCAAATCTTCAAGTCTCCCCTCTCAATAATTTCTCTGATGAGATGAAAACGCCTGAGTAGAAGTTTGGATCTGTGGTGTGATCTAGGTTCCTTGGCCTGTGCTATTGCCCCGTTATTATCACAATACAAACAAACAGGGTTAGCAATACTTGGAACCAAACCTAGTTCATAAATGAACTATTTGATCCAAATTGCTTCCTTTGTTGCATCGGATGCTGCAATATGCTCAGCTTCTATTATAAAATCTGCCACAGTCTCTTACTTTGAACTTTTTCAGCTTACTGCACCCCCATTCAAAGTAAACACATATCCGGACTATGATCTAAAATCATCTATATCAATTTGAAAACTTGCATCTATGTAACCATTTACAACTAGATCATTTTCAAAACCTTTATAGACCAAGAACATTTCCTTAGTCCTACTTAAGTATTTTAAAATGTTCTCTACTGCTATCCAGTAGCTCTCACCAGGATCTGACTGATATCTGCTTGTAGTGCTCAAAGCGTATGATAATCATCAGGTTGAGTGCATAGCATGGCATACATAATAGATCCAATAGCTGATGCATATGGAATATTTTTCGTACGGTCTCGCTCATCATTTGTCTTAAGACAATGAGTTTTACTAAGACTTATGCTATGAGACATTGGCAAAAATCCTCTTTTAGAGTCTTCCAAACTGAACTTATTCACAACCTTGTCTGTGTAAGCACTCTGACTTAGAATGATTAGCCTCTTATATCTACACCTATAGATCCTTATCCCTAGGATATAGGCTGCATCTCCTAAGTTTGTCATTGAAAAACACTTCCCTAACCAAGACTTGACATTCTGCATTGTTGGGATGTCATTTCCAATAAGTAATATATCATAAACATACAGTACCAGAAAAACAACTACACTCCCATTTACCTTTTTGTATACACAAGGCTCATCTTCGTTCTTAATAAAACCAAAATCCTTGATTGCTTCATCAAAACAAAGATTCCAACTCCGAGAAGCTTGCTTTAATCCATAAATGGATCTTTGAAGCTTGCATACCTTCCTAGAATTCTCAAGATATACAAAACCTTCAAGTTGTGTAATATACACGTCCTCAAGCAGGTTTCCGTTAAGAAATGTTGTTTTTACATCCATTTGCCATATCTCATAGTCATAATATGCAGCAATGGCAATTAAAATTCTTATGGATTTAAGCATGGCTACTGGCGAAAAATTTTCATCATAACCAACACCTTGAGTCTGCTTGAAACCTTTTGCTACAAGTCTTGCTTTAAAAGTATGCACTTTGCCATCCATGTTAGTTTTCTATTTGAAAACCCATTTACATCTAATGGTCTTACCAACTTCAGGTAAATCAACCAAGTTCCAAACTTGGTTATCATACATGGATTGCATCTCATAGTTCATGGCACTTAGCCATTTATCAGAGTCTGGTCCAGACATAGCCTCCTAATAAGTTGTGGGCTCATTTTGATCCATAAGCAGCACATCATGACTATCAGTAATGAGAAATCTGAATCTCTCTAATTCACGTCTTACCATACCAAATTTACGTAGGCCTTGTGTCACTTGTAGAGGTTCAATTGGTTCAGATTGTTGTTGAACTTCCAGTAGTGGTTCAGTGTTTATCTGTGATTCTTGAACTTCTTCAACATTTATTTCTCTCCTACTATTGTCTTTTGAAATAAACTATTTTTCCATAAAGGCACCATACCGAGAAACAAACACTTTGTTCTCTGCGAGAATATAAAAGTAATATCCATTTGTTTCCTTAGGATACCCCACAAATAAACACTAGTCAGATTTAGGTGCTAGTTTTTCTGAGACTTATCACTTTACGTAAGCCTCACAACTCCAAATCTTAAGGAATGATAAACTAGGTATCTTCCCGTACCATATCTCATATGGTGTTTTATCAACCGCTTTAGAAAGAACTTGATTTAGAGTTAAAGTTGCAGTTTGTAATGCATAACCCCAAAAAGATAATGGAAGATCTGCATGACTCATCATAAATTGAACCATATCTAATAAGGTTCGATTTCTCTTTTCAAAAAATTCATTCCATTATGGAGTTGCTGGTGGAGTCAATTGGGAGACAATCCCACAATTTCTAAGATAATCATCAAATTCTTAACTCAAATATTCACCGCCTCGATCAGACCGAAGTGTTTTAATAGTTTTACCAGGTTGATTCTGCACTTCATTTTCAAATGTTCGAAACATCTCAAATGATTCAGCTTTATGTTTCATAAGATATACATAACTATATCTGCTGAAATCATCAGTAAATGTAATGAAGTACTGATAACCTCCTCTAGCTATTGTGTTTATAGGACTGCATACATCAGTATGTATTAGACCCAATCCCTTTCACTGTGTCCAGTAAAGGGACTTTTAGTCATTTTGCCTCGTAAAAAAGATGCGCACGTTTCATATGTTTCTAAATCAAATGAATCTAGAAGTCCATCTTTATAGAGCTTCGTTATGCGTTTCTCATTTATGTGGCCGAGACGACAATGCCAAATATAGGTTTGATTCATGTCATTTGACTTGAATCCATTTGTATTTATGTTAAAGACTGGAGTATCAGTGGACCTTTTCATGCTTAGAATATAAAGACCATCACACAAATCAGTATTTGCATAAAATATGCCTTTACGAGAAATGGAACATCTATTATTTGCAATAATAAAATCAAAACCATCTATATCCAAACATGAAACATAAATGATATTTCTGCTCGAGGTAGGCAAAAAATAACAATTATTTAAAGTTAAAATAAGTCCACTAGGTAAGACTAATTCATATGATCCAACAGCCAGGGCAGCTACTCTTGCTCCATTCCCTACGCGGAGGATGACTTCTCATTTCTTCAACTTTTTACTTCTGGCGAGTCCCTACACATTTATACAAATGTGAGATCCACATCCGGTATCTAATAGGCAGGAATCACTATTAGATAAATTAATTTCAATAACATAAATACATGTAGCGGTAGTCGCACTACCCTTTTTCTTCTTTAGATCTTCCAGATAGTGTTTGCAATTTCTGAACCAATGTCCAAGTGCATGGCAGAAATGAAAATTTCCTTCCTTTTTCTTTTGGGTGTTTTGAAGCAGGAACAGTCTGGGGCTTGACTTGTTCCACAGGCTTTGTGACAGGTGCAGCAGCAGCCTTGGCAACTTTAGCCTTGCCTTTGCCTTTCTTTTTCATTCCCTTTCCCTTTTGGACCATCAACACATTACTATAGGTTTTCTTGATGTTTTATTCAGCTATTTTTAGCATCAAATGCAACTCTGAGATTGATTTCTCCATATTATTCATATTGTAGCTCATCACAAATTTTGAGTAACTCTCTGGTAATGAATTTAGGATCAAATCCGTAGCTAACTATTGGCTTATGGGAAATCTGAGTCTATCAAGCTGGTCAACATAGCCCTTCATCTTCAGAACATGACGACTAACTGACGCACCCTTAGTCATCTTGCAAGAATGTAGGTTTTTGACTGTCTCGAACCTTTCTTGTTTAGCTTGTTGTTGGAACATTTCCTTCAGAGTTATGGCCATGTCGTAGGATTCCATTAGTTCCATGTCCTTCTAAATTTCAGGAACCATAGTTGTCAGCATAATACATGCAACATCAGTAGAATCATTGACATGCTTATTATGCGCATCCTTCACAGCTTTCGTAGCATTGGCTGGTGGGTCCTCCGGGATTGGAGCATCCAGGACATACAACTTGCATTCATGCTTGAGAATGATTATCAAGTTTCTGAACTAGTCCAGAAAGTTATTCACATATAGCTTATCCTTCTCAAGGATGGATCGCAGTGACGGAGGATTATTGTTACTTGAATAGGCCATTAATCTACAATAAAGATTGCGCAAAGTTTATTTTAGTATAGAGGAATAAACTCCCACTAAATTAACAACCCTCCTAAAACATATTGTTTATTTATGGGACTAAAATCCATATTTCACATAATTCTATGACAGCTATGGCATGAAACACGGAACTAGATTATTTAGGTAGGTAACAATTACCAATAACATCTTATGTAATTTTAGATACTTTTATGACATACGGGACATCTTATGTCTTAGCATGTTTTTATCTCACCATGTGCCTAAAGCTCAAAACTATTTTGATATAAGTCGGAACATTTTAAACATTTAGGTAACTCTTACCCAACTTGTCTCACCAAGATAACACAATACACCCAGCTATGGTTGAAACTATATTAGTGTGATCAAGGCCTTGACAAGTGTTTAAAATGGATGGCACAAGACTTAAAATTTAATAGCGAGATTTTATTAAGTTTTAGTGATTTTATGTAAACAATGAAGTATCATATATTTTATTGATTTATTCAATCACTAAACAATTTGGAAATTTTTTATACTGTTCACTAATAAACAAATTTTCAATTCCGAAAATTAAAATTCGCTATAGAAAATCTTATTTTTCGCTGATTTTATTATCCTAAATTAACCCCTTAATTTATCTGAAATTAAGTCAATTAAAATATTTTAATTAACCCGAGCCCACATATAACTAATCATCCTATCCTAATCCAATTAGGACTTAAGATATTTGAATCCTAGCATATCTCCAATAACAAAATTCTCAATATTTATCTCCTATCCAATAGAGATAACAAAATCGATTTTGCTAATATCTCCTAATCTAATTTGTTATCTATCTCTTATCAAATAGAAATTTCATAACAGAATAGATATGACGAGATAAATAAATGATTTTGAAAAATAATTATTTGCAATTTCGGTCTTCATCCAAATAATCACACACATGTAATTGAATCATGAACTACTATCCCAATCGAACCTAATCCTATTACTTTCGAATTAATATTCAGACTTATACGATTTAAGAAACTCAATCGTGGTATACCTTTCTTAGGGTTGATCGGTCTCTAAGGCGCTGCCAACGACAAACGACCTCTACCACCAGTCCACACACGAACAAAGGCTGAGATTCGAAGTGCTAGCTTTGAGAGAATATCAAACTTTTTGTTTCTCACCAAAACGATCCAGAGTGTACCGAAAAACCCTATTTCTTTTCTGAAATTAAAATAGAGTTTCAGCCCTTAATCTTTCGTATGTGTGTTCTAAGTTAAAGTGTTTATTTATACAACCCTTGTATATAGACGGTTAAGTAAATTACACATATACCCCTACTTAAAGAAGTATATGTGTAATACACCACAAAGATGTTTCTGTCATGAATTTTATCATATAAAATTCATTTTTCTGAACCATCTTAAAATTTCGCAAAACCATTCTTAGTGTGCGACCCAATATGCTCAGACAACGTTGGCAGTGTACCAAAACATATTTTGGTATACAAGTCATAAGCGACCTCTAATAAGACATTATGACTACCTAAGTTATACGAATATCAAATCGATACAACCTAATCAATAGTATATATAACATCCTTTTGTCACACGATCTCCTTTTGATCAAATATAAGGCATGGAATTGTCATCCAACATGTTCAATCTTACTAGCCTCGATCTCTAGGTAGACTGAAAACATTCAAGTGACATTGATCAATATCATTTCACTTAGACTAGGCCTTTTAACAGTCTAACACATCGAGGGATCCACTGGATATCTCTCTTTATATGGGAAGGATAAATTCTATCTTGATTACCCAACTTCATCACATTGCTCACACAATAACCAATCACGACCTTTACAATCGTCCGGTTAAAGACAACGTTTGATTGTGTCAAATCACTGTGTTCCTAATGTTGAAGTCTCTTGTAATCTCAAGTCAGAGGACTGAAATAATATACCTATCATGAGAAACAACTATGACTTAATCCATGTTATGTTCTCAAAGCGGATCGATCTAGTACTTTGTTCCCTAACAAGTACTAGTGATCTTAATTCATATCCCTATACATATAATCATAATATGATCATCAATCAAGACTCAAACTAGTCTTAACTCTTTGTAGTTCCCAATATAATGATCGACTATGGACATTTAGGTTTTTTCTGTAAATACCTATGGATCTTATTATATTGTAAACATACAAATTAATTATAATAAACAACAAATGAAATCCTCTATTTTATTAACTAAAAGTATTCATAAAGACAGTTAATGGATTGTCCTAGGGCACATGCCCAAACATACTATTCCCGCTACTCTAGCCTAACTACCATCTCCTATTATTATCGAATACTCTCCATGAAGACTAAACTTAATTTGAGTCTTTCGAAATAAAAATCATTCTAGCATTACGTTAGTGGTGTTGCGATGTCGATCAATGCATGCTCGTTTACGAGGTTCTTTTGGGTTTTTAATTCCTTTACCTTTAGGCCTCCACTCCATTCTTTCCTTTTCCATTTTATAGGGGTTTTTCGAAAGGGGTAGGTCATGTGGGTAGGTTCTACAAGAGATTTAATCATGAATATGCCTCGAGGAACTGAAATATTGGGTAGCGATGTTCTTGCCATTTTTTATTTCAGTCCCATTCATATGCTCTGGTGATGATTTTTCCTTATTTACTATTGATTTGATAGAAGATACGTTGTTTGGGAATAATACAACATCATAGATAATGAATTTGATTGCCTCGCTATCGAATTTAATGGTGAAGGTTTCTTGAAAAACATCAATTTTCATCGTTGCAGTTTTCATGAAGGGTTTTCCAAGGAGTATAGATGATGAGTTTTGGAATTTTTCCATATCCTTCATGTCTACTATCTTGAAATATGCAAGAAATACAAATTCATTTACTTTTACTAGTACTTCTTATTACACACCTACCAATCTGATCACCGACCGATCTGCTAATTGAATTATGGTCTCTGCTTTTTCTAAAGGTCCCGTGTTAAGTTTCTCATAAATGAATAGAGGCATCACATTTATGGAAGCACCAATGTTATACATTTCCCTTGAAGTACTGACATCCCCTATAATTTAAGGTACCGATAACATCTCAGGGTCCTTACATTTAGGAGAATGTTACTTTTGTTGTACGGTCGTGACAATTTCTCCCACTTGAATCTTCTCATCGCCTTTTAATCTTCGTTTGTTAGTGCAGAGGACTTTGAGAAACTTCACCTACCTGGGGACTTGCTTCAACACATCTAGAAGTGGAATATTAGTTTCTGCTCTCTTGAAGGTTTTGATAATCTTTTTCTCTTCCTCCTTTTTTCTATCTATCATTAAGCGTTTGGGAAAATGAGGTTTGACCTTATAAATTGGTGAAGTTTCCTTTTGGGGAGCTTTCATATATTTAAGGGTTGGTCTTAAAACTTCTACTTCGATCTCCTCCTCAATGGATAGTTCCTTTAAGGTGGGTGGTTTATCAGGGTATTTTGGTCCCTCGTGTCCTATGCCACTACGAAACGTAATAGCATTGGCACTTGCATTTGGATTTGGGCAGGATTTCAAAGGCAAATTTCCCTTCTCCTATAACCTTCCTTATTTTTGTGCAATTTGTCTCACTTGGACGTCCTTGTTTTAGACCGTGCCATTTTTGTCACTAAAAGCTTTATTAGGGTCACTTGAAACTAGTTGGCGCCACTAACAAATTGGCTTTATTGAGCCACTAAAGATTTAATCATGTCCTCTAATAAGGAATGATTAGTCACTTTTTCATGCAATGGTTGTCCTTTTAGGGCAAAGGATATTCTAGTTTTGAGGCCCATAATTGAAGTTAGGGTTGTTCCTTGCTAGTGTTTAGTTATAGGTGTTTCCGAAGGGTGCTCGGGTTTGCCCTACAAATTTGTTACCTATAACATTGACATGTTGATGGTCCTCAAACAGTGTAGGAAATTCATTTGTCGTATGGCTTATGGCTGAGTAGAATCTACAAGCTTTAACAAGCATTTGGCAATTGCTCATGAGACGTTCCGCCAGGAAAGTAAACTAATCAATTCTCTTATTAGTGGAGCTAGTATTAGCGATTGAGTTGGGACAGGTGAAGATACATTCTGACGTGACGTATGAGGAGAGACCGATAGAGATTGTCGACCTTCGAGTACAGATTCTTCGAAACAGGGAACTCACGAAGGTCTTAGTTCGTTAGCAGCATCGTAAGACGGAGGGACTCACTTGGGAGTTCGAGTCGACGATAACGACGCGTTACCATCAACTATTATCTAGTATGAGATTTGGGTTACTGTTAAATTTCGGGACTACATTTCTTTTAGTTGGGAAGACTGTAACGGCCCGAAAACTCGACTCGTGCCACGTGTCATTTTAGGGTCGTATTTGGGACCCACTAGACGAAATACGTATGCGTATACGCCGAGAATTCGGGGAGCCGAAACACGAATAGGGACGCGCCTTGAATCGCGTGTTGACGTAAGACCGAGATATGTGACTATCGTGGATTAATGTGGTCACGTTAAAATCATATACAGTGGATACGCCTCGTAATTCGTGTAACGCGAGTGTTGGTCAAGCATAGAGGCGGGTTGGTGCCTCGAGATGCGCGTTGCTCGGAAATTTCGAGCCTCGAGACAAATTTTAGTAAAGCATAGAGGCGGTGGACAAAGATGTGAAATTATTGAGTTTGCCTCGAGATTCGTGAGACACGAATTTCTAGGACATTTTTTATTTTGAAATAAAAAAAAAAATTTGTACATATATATAGGAGAGAGAAAAAGAAAAAAAAAAAAAAAAGGTAGGTCTAAAGATCGAGAGAAAGGAAGAGAAAAAGAGAGAGAGAGGTCGTGAGGTGAAGAAGAGAGGGAAGAAGGAAGAGATCGGAAAAGAAAGGGAGGGACGACGACGCGTAGGGAGAGCGGCGGCGGACAGCCATTGGCGGCGTGAGCAGCAACAGCGACGACGGCCACGGCTGAGCGAGTAGCGACTATCGGCGTAGCGAGGAGCGCGCGGACAGCAGCTGCAGGGGCTGCGGGCCGCGGAGCGGCACGCGACGAAGACGAACAGCTAGCGACGACAGAGGCCAACGCGGCGGCGAGGCAGCTGCAAGGTCGCGGCAGTGGTGGTGGGGCGCGGAAGCAGCGGCGATGTCGACGGCAGTGGACGAGCTGCCAGCGCGATGGAGCGGCGGCCTACAATGGCGCGGTAGGGTCGCGGCAGCGGCATGCATGAGTAGCGGCCACAATGCAAAGCGGCGCGCCGGCGGCGACCGGCGCGAGAGATAGCGGCGCCGGTGAGGGCCGGCGATGGCGCGACGGTGATGCTGGCAGCTGCGCAGCGACGACAGCGGCGTCGGCTCGGCAGCTACAACGGCGCGGCGAACGACGCGAGGGCGTTGTCGGACTTATCGGAGGCGTGAATCGACGAATGTCGACGATGCGATTGAGGTGAGGTGTATTTCACCTAATTTTAAATTGTGATTACATGATTTAGTAGCTGAAATGGTATAAATGGACACCAGGGACTTAGGATGCCATAGTCAGGTGTCAGGTAAACATATCGAGATGTGTGCGAGCGCGTTTTGAGGTACGTAAGATTCCTTCTAAAAGTCACTGAGGGTTTACTTTTCTATCATTGATTGCCTATTTGTGGTTGTTGGATGGTATTCCCCCTATTCCTTGTTATTGATTTCCGTGACGCATTTGGGTTGGGGGGTCAAGGCTTTTGCTCTTCGTGTTGTACTTATGGCACACTAGGCTGTACGCGGGTAACCAGATGAAAGGAAGTGGGGGCTTCTACTGAAAGGATCCTAGGGGTATGGAAACCAGGTGAAAGGAAGTAGGGAACTCACTGAAAGGATCCTGGGGGTTTGACGTACAGTTTAGTGTGACCGGGAGGAGTACACGGTTTGTTTATCTCGTGTTATTTATTCATGTGATGATTTTAGCACAGTTGCCTGTTTAGTTTCCACATGAGTACTTGACGTGGTTATCGATATCTGTTTATTTCTCTTATAAATGCTCGGTGTACTTTGTTGGAATCTTACTAACTGTACTCTCCATCCATAATTTTTGGTGATGGTCGAGTGTAGACCCTGCTAGTAGGGGCAAGGACATTTTGGATGACTTTATCGGACTGCCCGCGGTCAAGGACCTACTAGTACGTGCGATTTTGATATTTTGCTTACTTTTGGGAAATGGGAAACTGAATAGATACTGTACTTGTATATATTACTATTTAATATTGTCGCATGTGTACAAAGTACTTTCCCCGGGTTTTCCACAATAGGAATTGCTATATTAAATGATGTTTATATGAAAATAAATTTAATTGTTTACTTGCCTTAAATTTAAGACTACCGCTGTTGTTTTAATGATTAAACTATCGAACTAAATTGCTTGACGAAAGGAGTTAACATGCGTATCGAGGAGACGTGTTGTGGAAAATGGCATCAGTGGCGCGTGGGAACCAGTGGGTCAAGGATCAGACGGGACCACTGGGCCAGCGTCCCCCCACGTGGCGACCTCGGGATTTGGGCCATTATAAGCTCCAACTGACAAAATTCAGCGAGCGTCAACACCATTATCCCTATATAATCAGGGCAGTTGCCATATTTACTCGTATAGTTGCTTTATCTACATAAGGGCTTTGTCACAATTGTGGGCACCTTAAGCGCTATCAATCATACGCCTCTCTAGAGGAGACATGTAGACATAGAAGAATTGTACAATGGCCCTATCGGTTTGGCCATGTCGTGGACAATTGGCGATAAGATGCCTATAGCGGTCCTAATAATCACCAAAAGACTCACATGTCTTTATCTTAACATTACATATCGCATAGATGAGCTGGACTACCTTATCCTTAGGGAAATATTCCGTGATAAACTCATATATCATGCCATGCCATGAGTTAATATAGCCAGAGCAAAGATAAAAGAACGACTATTATTAGTAGAATGGGAAAGCCGTAAGTTTTACCGCATTCACTTCTGCTCGGGAGGATTTCATAGACTAGCAACTCATCTAAAACTCCTTTAAGAATGTCATCGGGTCTTCACTCACTATGCTATGAAATGTAGGCAGGAGGCAAATAAAGTCAGACTTAGTCTCGAAAGCTTCACCGTTCGGTGGAAATTTATGCAATGGGGGTGCTGAGCAAGAAGATTTTGTAGATCAAATTTATGTGTCCCTTAGTAATATGGCGGTCACCACCAATGTAGACAACAACATTGGCCATAAAAGGTTGATGAAAACTGGACTCTTGGTTTATAGGTTCCCTAGCCAACCTACTGTAGGTTATGTCGATTTGGAATCAAAAGGTAACAATGATTCAGTCGATTTGGATCAAGTAATCGTACCGTGCATAAACTAGTAGACTCAAAGAACAAAACAAAAACAAAAGAAAGAGTTAAACTATATTTGGAACAGAATCTCCGGCAACACCGCCAAAATTTGATCAAGTTTCGTGTATGTCAAATGTAACTCGTAAAAGGTTACCAATACCACTTTGGTTTAGTAGTGGTAAATACAGGGTCGAATCCACAGGAATTAGTTAAATAAGTCTAACGAACAAAAAAGTACATATTCGGGTTTTTGAAATAGTTTTATCCTAATGTTCTATTAAACAAGAAAGTAAATAAGTTGTAAATCAGAGAATAGAAACATAGCTAAGTCTAGGAATCCATAATCTAGCCCCATGTTATTTCCATGTCTTGTATCAATGACTTTGAAAAGTGAATTTTAAAATAGTTTCCCTAGATAGGCTATAGATGTTGGGGTCACTAACACCCTAGTTCCCTTATTCTAGATAAATAGGACAATCATTCTCTGAATATTTCCCTTACTATAATGTACAACATTGGGCAACCGCTCTGTAGATTCAGAATAAGAGCAGTATTAACAGCTTTATAGGAACACCTACCCCTAGATAACCTTAGGCAACCGCTCTCTGGATTTAACTTAGTTCTCGATGTTACTCACCAAAAAGGACAAATGTATCCATTTTCTTGCTCTAAGTGATTGTCATTTCTTAACCCGACTGATATCAGGGACTCAACCTGATTGATAGCAAGTAAATGGGTGGGTTTACGCCCAGAGATTTGCAATAAATATACAATCTTTAAACTACCATTTAGATATCGTTAAAAATAGAAACATAAATATAAACAAACTAAATCAAAACATTATTATATCAAAAAATCTCAAAAAGAAAGAAAACAACCTACTACTGGCTAGAGAGCTTCATCCCCGACCAAGGTATTAAAGAACCTAGCCGAATATGGCTACTATACCTTATTCCACACTTAAATCACGCTGAATAAAATATATTTTCATTAATAGAAGTGCATAATTTATATAGGTGTTCTTAGGTACAAGAGTAGCAACTTCAGAGAATAAGAACCTTCTAAAAACTCTCAAAACTTTTTTTCTGCAATATTGGTGCCGTCCACGGCACCATGGTTATGTGGGTAGAGCATCAGGGGGCGATGTGGAGACATATAGAAAGTCTTAGGACAAAAGGTTCTTCTATTTATAAAAATAAAACTAAAGCATTTCATGATAATAAATTAAATATTGAGAATTTTAAAGTAGAACTAAAAGTGTTACTATTTTGTTCAGGTCTTATGTTACTTCCTGTGGAACTCCATTCACAATGGATGGGACCTTTTGTAACTATGCACATGGTACTATAGAGATAGAAAGTAGAGAAACATAGAGAAATTTTAATTTTAATGGTCATGGACTAAAACCTTATCATGAGAAATTTGTCTCACAGGATATGGAGCTCATTCATTTTGACCTAGTTGTCAATCCAATAAATGAGTTGAACAATGTAGAGGAGCATATTGGAACAAGAAACTCCAATGAAATAATCTAGCTATTGATGGTAACTAAACCAAGGAAAATGAAGAATAAAAAACCACAAAAGGAATAACTACTCCCCGGAGACCTAGTCAAGTGTGAGAAAAATGACCCTTATTACAAGGAATTCTTTGAAAATGGCAATCCTTCAAAACTTTAAGAAGTGCATCCTGGACATACCTACCTCAAAATACAAATCAACAAAATGTCTTTTTACGGAGTTCAACATGTTACGGGATACAATATGAATATTATGTCTACACATTGGTTTCTTCTAACAACTTAGAGGATTCATTGCAAGCCTTCTATTAAGGTATTCAAGCAAAATGGCACTTTCACAGTCCCATTAGGAATATTAAAGAATGTGTTCGTACTAGTAGGTAGGCTCACCTTCATTACAAATATCCTAGTCAAGCCAACAACTACACCACAAGATCAAATATTATTAAGTAGACAATTCTTATTGAATGTCGAGCTATCATCCACTTACGTGATCACATAGTTACATTTAGGATGGGTAATAAAAAAATATAATTCCAAAATGAAAGAAAACTTTGTGACAATATTGATTAAGGGAAATTCAGTGATGTTGATGAAAGCAATGACAAATGATAAGTTCTTATTTAGACTTATATATAGCAATAGTTTAGTAGTATATTTAGTGTAAATATCTTAAAAATAGCTCTAATTAACGATATTTTTGTATTTTCAGGTATACAAGATATAAAGGAGAAAAAGACATGATTTCATGACGAAATGATGATAAAATGCATAAAACCATGATTGACATCATGACTAGTATGCTTGACATTATGGGAAGAGTATACACAGAGTGGGAAATTTGGAGAAGGAAGAAAAAAAAAAATGCAAAGTAATGTCAGCGTTGTGGATATATAGGGGTGGGATTGAGGTGGATTACATAAGGTGTCGACTTCTTTGAGAAAGGAAAATGCACACGAAGAGGCTGAATCAATGGCAGTGTCATGGCTTTACACCGAAAGCATCGAGAAATAGAAAATAGAATATCATACATTGATAAACATTACTAGAAATTAGCCTTCTTTACTTTGTTCTTTAGTATTAAGAAGAGTTTGGAAGAGAAAACATTAAAGACTCATGTGTGGTTATTTCGTAGTATTTTCTTGATTTAATTGAAGTTATTTACTTCTATCTTTGATTGCAATGAATACTATGATAAATATGTTTATTTCAATGATGTATGAGTAGTTCATTAATATTAGGGATCAATGGATCCTATGGTATGAATTTTATGCTAAAGTAGTTATGAATTGATTATAAAGGTAAAAATCGCAATGGTAAGAATTTGTATTGATTCTAGACATAATTCTATGAACATCTTGATCACATATTTGTTGATTAGAGGTTTTAGGGGTTATCATTGTCATTGGAGCTTTTAAGATGGATATGGAAGATAGGACCATAAAATATATAACATCGATAGATAGTTATTGATTAATGAGGCACGAATAGTAAACTTAATTGGTTATGAATCTAAAGATTTGGAACTTAAAGCAATGTAGAACTTACTTTCTTCACATTGATAGATGGAGTGTTAGTTTGCACATTAAAATCTTTTCCATCCCGACAGTGGGTTTAAGTAGATTTGAAGGAAATATATCTATTATAATTGAGCATTGCACACACATATTGAAGATGAAGAAGTGAGTTGAAGAACATAGTTATTCGTTACCTATGTGAAGTTGTGATCTAAGATCTTCTTGGTGTAAAAGTACAAGCATTTACATTGCTTTGTTACATTGCAATAGTTTAGTTAAAGACCAAATAAAAATGGATTTTCTTTGCAATAGAGCAAATTCGACTAAGTACACTGAGTGCAATACACCATTCCCTGAGGAAGACATTCGTATCAATATTAGTTGATCACATTATTACTATAATTGAGTCGTCCCGCAACCACAATCAAAGAATGACATTTTTCATACCCTAATGATGATACTCTTAATGAGGAAACACTTAAAGTAAGGATTGATTCACTTATACTGAATGAAGATTGATTCCTCTATGAGTCGGGCCAACGATAATAAACAACAACACTCTATAGAAGGCATCCCATATTCCTTATTTATTTATTTATTTCAGTTTCTAGGAGGAAATCTAGCAATAGTATAGTATGCTTTCATTCTCTCTCCCTTTGACTCTCTTTTAGACTTATTTTCATAACTCAAGCTATAAAGTAGCTTCAAATAAGGAGGGGGATGATCTAGTTGTATTTTTATTTTTATGGCCTTTATGTAAGTTTGCATGATACGCTTGCTTATTCATTTAATTGTTTATTTAATTAATTAAACCACTAGTTTGGTACATATCCCGATCAAGATCAAATTTAAATTTTTTAGTCAATTTTACCTTTATATTCATTTTAATGAACGGTATACAAGTTACTTATGAAATAAAAAACTTCAAAACTAGTAACACTAGGAATCACTGGCAAAATGGATGAAACTAGTAAATTAAGGAAAAATCTAGGTCTGGTGATTTCTCAGTGATTTCACTTGTATAGAAATCGCTACTCAAATCGGTGGTCCACAATACTTCATAACCCACCGATTCGCTTGGGGATTTCCTGGTGATTCTACTTAAACAGGAATCGCTGGCACGATTTTAAGTTTTTAAAAACATACCGTAATTCACCATACACACAAGTTCATTACTACACCCAAATTATCTCATCCCCTCCTTCCTCGATCAATTTCTTGCATAGATTCAGCCTTCCTAAGCTCAATCTTAGTCTATTTAACTGATTCTCACCTCAACCTAGCTTCATTTAACCACACAATCTTCGAATTTGAGAGAGTAGGGCTAAGCTAGGGTTTACGGAATTTTAACTTAGAGCTTGGAATATCAATTTAGAGGAGTTCAACAACACATATTTTGAGATATTCACTCTTAAGACGACAATCACCACAACCCTAGCCCTTTATTTTAACAAAATTTTAATTTTCGTTGGATTTTTGAAAATTCTTCAGTTGATTTCAAAAATCTTTTTTGAATTCCATTTCGATTCATTGAATGAAATATTTCATTGGATTTTATCAATTCAGTATCACAATGGCAACGACCATTGGTTTACAAAATGCATATTTCCAAAATTTGTGGAATTCTTAGAGAAGATTTCCGAACGAGTTCAAAATTAGATTTTTGACAAATTGGCTTGAAAACCCATTTTGATAAAAAAAAATTCTCATATTATTGACTCACGTAATTTTTAATTCAGTTTTGCAAAAGTCTACCAGATTATGCATAATCCTTTCAAATTTCTCGATAGCAATTTAATTTTCAATAAACTACCAATCTTAAGTCCATTTTGTATCAAATACATCTCGATTTATCGGTTCATAGTAGTGATTTGATCATTATGATGGGATGAGGTAGAGGATGAGGTAAAAGTAATGCACATGAAGAAAAGGGTTTTGATAGAAAAACACAAAATGAACCACTCGAGTTAACAAATGTCCACTCAACCCAAGGGGATTAGTATTAGAGAATCAAGAACAAGTAAATCTAAGTTGAGAACACCTACCCCACCTGGCTTTGGCGAGGATTCTTATTACCTAGACGTGAACTCAAAAGTCCCCTATGATACCATGAGATTCGCAAGTCTTAAGGTACAAAACAGGTACTTTTGAGATGCAAAATGAGTTATTATACCCGAAAGAGGATCCCTAATCCAAAATGTGCATAAATATGAAGACAAAATAGTCAGCATCATGCGAGAAAGGCATTGGGAAAACCTTCTTAGGGATTAAGAAGGTAAATTAGAACGGGGATGCTCAGAATTAGTTTACCAACTCTATACCAATGCATATGTGAGTACAAATCCTAACAAAGTGATAGTTCAAAGGAAGAAGATCAATATTTCACCAAACGCCTTGAACATACATTATACACTTCCAAATGTAGTATTAAGACAACAATCTAACTATCCAAACATCATTTATGTCCATAAGGAAACTTACCTGTCCACAAGAATTCAAGAATCCATAAAGGTAATTCCCAAATTGGGATTTTCTCTCGATATATGGTCATCCAAAGTTCATCGAAACTACCAATTTTAGAAAAATCACCAAATATTGAAGCTACATCGTAGATGCCTGCCTACATCCCACTATGCAACATTTTAAGGTGAAAAACCATAGAGTCACTTTATTTTACTAGATTGTTGCAAAGACTGGGTATATCGACATTGATATGCAATTCATGATGCAATGAAAGGCAATGACAACTATGAAGAATGACGTCTTACCACTCCCAATTATGATTACCCAGTTATGCGTAAAGGCCAAGGTTGGCCTCCATGAGATCGAATTTTATGTGCTACTTCAGAGGACCATCACAAAGGTCAAGAGGTTGAGAATGGTAAATGGGTATAATGATTCGAAAGAAGAAAGGGAACCAACGAGATAAGAAGATCCAAAATAAAAAATAGGACTATTAGGCATAAAATCCACACAACCACTGATTAATTATTTTTATGCACTTTTTCGTAGGTGTTTTGCTATGTAAATCAAGTCCAAAGTCATGTTTTACGGTTCTAAATGCTTACTTTGGAAATTTACAGGGTATTTGAGTATTTATGCATGAATTAGACAAATCCAGGATAAAAGTCAAAGTTCATTAAAAACTAGCAAGCTTGACGCCCCCATAATGAACTGACGGTGCCATGGAGAAAACGCGCACCAAGCAGGGCACCAAGGTAGAACAAAGAACAACGTCAGAAATGAACAGACGACATCGAATTTACAACGAATTGCATCACCCACGGTGCTAGGTTTACAAATAGAAATACCAGACTGACTTGTTGTTTAAGACTTACCATATTGTCTCATGTCGCTATCTAGCGTTGTCCCTAAATAATCATGACGTTACTAACGAAGCCAAAATCGCAAACTAGAAGTTTTGCAATTTTTAAAAGGTTATTATTTCCCAGGCTATCCTATTCTTATACCCAGGCTCACCTATTTAAAAGAAGGGACCTTTATAGACAAAAACACATTATAATTAGAGTGATTTAAAAGTAGAGAAAGGTAGATTAGCCAAGTCCGTTTAGGTTCTTTAATACCTAAGTCGGGGATGAAGCTCTCTAGCTAATAGTAAGTTTTTTTTCTATGTCTTGTTGATAATACCTTAATGGTATTATATAGTTTTTATATTTATTGCAAATCTCTAAACATTAACCCATTGACCTGCTATCAATTAAGTTTTAGTCTATAATACCAACCGAGTTGAGAAGTGGCGATTACTTAGAGCAAGAGACCTGACGCACCTGTTGTTCTTAATGAGTAACAATGAGAACTAGGTTAAATCTTAAGAGTGGTTGCCCAAGTTTATCTAGGGGTTGATGTTCCGATAAAGCTTTAAATGATGATCACTTGCTCAGTCTTGAAAGTGGTTGTCGAAGGTTGTAAAGTGGAGTAAGAGAAGTATTTAAAGGGCAATTGCCCTATCTATCGAGAATAGGGGTACTAGGGTGTTGGTAACCCCAACACCAACAGCCTACATAAGGAAACTATTTCAAAACCCATCTTTCTAAATAGATGATATAAGACATGAAACAACAGAGGGCTAGCTTGCGGATTCCTAGACTTAGGTATTTTTTTACTATTTATGAGTTTCAATTATTTACTTTTTTGTTTAGTAGACCTTTAGGATATAACTCTTTTAAAAACCCCCCATATTTACTTTTCTATTTGTTGAACTAAGTTTGACTGAATCATATGGATTTAATCCCATGCTTACCTCTACTACATTCCAATAGGATTAGTAACCTTATATGGCTTATATTTAATACACGTGACACGTGATCACATTTTGGCGCCTATGCTGGAGGCTCTATTCCGAATTGAGTTTAACTTTTCTTTTTCTTTTATTCTTATTGTAACTATTTTTGTATTCAGACCTTTTTGTCTAGCATATGTTTTGCCAGAACTCAATAATGGCATTTACTCCACAAATTATGGTTATTATGATAGCTTAAAGTATTATAAAATGAATGGAGTATGTACCACATATTTTAGACATGAGTTTTCTAATGAGCCTTCTATTAAGATACAGGGTAATATGGAGCTTTATGGAGTTTATGCAAATGCCTCAAATCCCACTGATGCTTGTCATTACTACTTAGAATATGTAGATTATCCTGAGTGGAACAATGCATCACCACAACCCATCTTCTATGAGTTCGTGCCAAGTCCACAGATTCTTAGACAAGAAAAGCATTATCTATAAGATATTTTAAATGATCTAATCTTAGTCAACGAACAATTCAATCATAACAATCTAAACTATGAAGAAAAGATGGATCAACATTAGTAAGAGATGAAGTAAAGTTATTAAAATATAGGAACTCAAATTAGTCAAATCAATGCTAGCCTCGAGAATTTAGTTAATGAAGAAGAGTTCCTTATGCCTACAAATTGTGATCAAGAAGAGAATGCGAGTGGAATTACATTAAGAGGTGTTAAAGAAGATCGAGATGAGTGTTGGAGTGAAGCAAAGAAAGAGGTGGAAGCTCCTCCATTCAAAATGGAAATTATAATGGCAAAGTTTCATGAAGAAAAAAGCGAGAACAAAACTGAAGTCACTTTGGAAATACCAAAGGAACCAAAAGAATAGAATAAGGGAGACCAACCCCGGTGTTGGTAAAACTACATATCCCACCATGAATATTGGCTGAGTTTCAAATAGGGATGGTGGAAAAAGGGCATTTAGACGCGCCTTTGACACTTTTGTTTTAAATGGTCATGATGAAGTACAACTGTTCATAATGGAGGTTGGATATGAGTCCAAGCCATATAGAAAGGCATGCATGTCTCATTACCCAAAACAGTGAAGATGTCATTTGTTTGTGACTTCTCCAAACTAGTGGTGTCACGCCATCTGTTATATCGAGATGGGCCATCGACTTTAAACATTGACACTGCTATGAGGCACCTCAGATTCATTTCCCTTTTAGCACTTTTTATTTTTTATTGGTTTTTGTTTGTTTGATAATCTTATCTCTTAATTTTTACTCATAGTTATAGTATTTGAAGTATTCTTGAAGTGTACGAAAATCACTTGATCATCGTGGTCAGGTAAAACTTCATCATGATTTTTCCAATTTTAAGTCTATTAGTGACGTCGTGGCCCACGTCATGCATTCAAAGGCATGGCGCCAAGCCAAATCAGACGGTGTGGCTGGGATGTCTTAACAATTGAGAATGAATTTATGGCTCCACGAATGGCGCGAATTAGGGGCATAAGTATTTTGCACGACAACCGTTCATGGCGTTGCATTAATGTCATGGGAAACCATGCACAATGCCAACTTCGAGACTATATATTCAGGGATCATTTTTATGAAATCGAACCCTAACTTTTGAATTTTTCCACTCCTTCCAAAGCTAAATCTGATTGTCAATTAATTTTGAACCCATTTTGACTTGAAACCAAAACCCTAGCTCAACAAAAAATATTTAGGAATTAGAGAGTAATCTGGGCACTAGGACTTGACAAGGAACCACAAACTCAATGGGGTGTTATAGTGCACCAAGGAGCAAAGAGAACAGCCACTAACACCTTTTTATTATGGAGATTTTGAATCAGGCAACGTGGATGACGAGGCCTATAGCTAGTTAGATAGAGAGATTTTCAAACTATGTTTTAATTATTTAACTTCCGAGTTTATTTAAGCTTTATCTATTGTATGTTTTAGTTTAATTTTTATATTATCTAATCATGCATCTCTCTTATATTAATTTCTTTCAACAATGTATCCATTTTTTTCTTCAGCCATTTTTCCTATGTTTTGGGATGCACATGCTTAATTTTGAACCTTGATGACAAGAATCAGAATAAGTTTGAGGGTGCTTATGTAAGTGCATCATTGGACTGGGTTTTTGATTAAAGACTCGTAGGAATGATCTTAAAAAAATTTCAAATTTTTGCAACTTTAGTGGATTCATAGTGGTATGTTTTCCTTTTATTTCCATTCATCTTCCATCTCATTCATTCCATTTAGAAATTAATATAGTTAGCATGCATGCATTAGTAATTTAGTAGTCTAGTATTTAGTAGAGTTGTACCAGTGATCAAAACTTTGCCTTAGATTGTGGATGAGTAGGAACTTAGTCAAATTGTTTACCTTCAAACTCATAAGAAGTAGAAAAGTTTTTTCCATCTTCTTGACAACATAAATAGAGACTTGGAGTATGAAAGAATAATATATTGAGACCAAAGTAGTTAGGTAGTTAAATTAATTTTGTGGAAAAGTTTAAATCTCTAGGATTATTAATACTAGGACAAGATCACTTGGAGCATAATTGTTAATGATTTGACACTTTTAAAGGGAAGAAGTAGGCGTGCTCGTTTTAACTTCATAAAGATTTTAATGAGACTTGTATTAGGAAAATATCTTAATCATAGTAAAGTGAGAAGTTCTAACAGGAGTTTTCAAAAATAAAAATAAAGAGTCCCACAGGTTCCCTAGGAAATTGAGCAGGGAACCTAGTGGTTTGAAAAATGATAAAAATCATTATCTGCATGAATGGAGCGGGACCTTACAAAATAATAATAAGATGGAGAATACGTGAGGTGATATGTGCAAAAAAGAAAAGTAGAAGTTTTTAGGGACCTCCGTAGAAAAATATTTCTCTCACGTGCTTAAAAGCTAGATTTAGGGAGTTTTTTCGATGTTTGGTTTCATAATAGCCTATCATTAAAAACAATCCATGTGGAGTCCTTATTGTTGTGGCATGCGCCCTAGGTCGATCTATAAATATTATTTATCTTATAAATTTAGTTAATAAAATAGAGGTTTTCATTTGTTGTTTTATTATAAGTGATCGGATGTTTACCTTATAGTAAAATCCATGAGTATTTGTTGAAATATCTTAAATGTCCTTAGTCGGTCATTATATTTGGAACTATAATGAGTTAATACTAGTCTGAATCTTGATTAATGGCCATTTGATGGTCATGCGTATAGGCATACAAATCTAGATCTTGAGTACTTGTTAGGGAACAAGGTACTGGACCGACCCGCTATGAGAACACCACATATATTGAGTCATAGATGTTACTCATGATATGTATATCATTTAGTCCTTCAACTTGAGATTACCACTGACTTCAATATTAGGAGAATAGTGATTTGACATAATCAAACGTTTTCTTTAACCGGATGATTATAAAGATTGTTATTGGTTACCATGTGAATAATATGTGAAGGTGTGTAATCAAGATACAATTTGTCACTCTCGTACAGAGAGAGGTATCAGTGGATCCCTTGATATGATAAACTAATAATGGCCAAGTCCATGTGAATTGATATGATTAATATTACTTTTATGTTTTCTGTTTACCTAAAGATCGAGACTAGTACGATTGAAAATTAAAGGTGACTTCCCATGCCTTACGTTTAATCAAAGGATATCACATGGCAAAAGAATATGATATACATTATTAATTAGGTTGTATCAATGTTGATATTCATGCTACTTGGGTAGTCATAATGTCTTGCTAAAGACCGCTTATGACTTGTGTACCAAAATAGTTTTTGGTTCACTACCAACGTCGCATGAACCTATTGGGTCGCATATAGAGAATGGCCTTGCACAATTTTAATTAGTCCTGAGTAATGAATTTTATATGATAAAATTCATGACATAAAAGCCCTTATGATTTTTTATATGATAACTTATTAATAGGGGCGTATGTGTAATTTGCTTAAACTGCCTAAATATAATAGTTGTATTACGAATAAGATTTTAAATGAGGGCATATCTACATATATAAATAAAGGTTGAAACTCTAAAACGAAATAAGATTTTTATTTTTGCAAATTTTGAGTTCTCTAGATTTTGGAAGAGAAAGAAAAATGCTTTTAATCTCTCTTGGGGCTTGCACTCTAAATTGTTGTCACCATTCATATGTGGGTTTACGATGGAGGATGCGTGCTTGAGACTTTTTTAGATTGAACAATCATATAAGAAAATCACAAATTAAGGTATGGTTTAATTTTTAGATCTAGTTTAATGGAACCTATTTTTTATCTTGTTTGGGTTTTCAAGTTTTTTTTTTGAGTTTTCTGTTGCGTACGAACCCCAAAAACCCAACACTTATAGTGCAAAAGCTTAGAAGTGTTGATTAAAAGTCTATTTGAAGAATCCTTTCAAGAATTCAAAACGTTTAGAGATAACTTGAAACTACTACTTTGCTGGAGAGACCTAAAATATTTATGAGTAGTTAATGGACAAGGTTTCGAACTAATTTGAGTCTTGAAAAGTTGTTGCCTATAGAGGTAACCAAGTTTGAGTATTCAAACCAGCATTCTAAAATCTCAAGTCTCTTGTTAATTAGATTGACCAAAGTTTAATCAAAAGAACTCCATTATTTTGTGAAATGGGTACAAAGTCTTAATAGTGGGATCACTCAATTTTGAGTTTTTTTTAGTTGTTGTAGTCAGATAACCCTTTGCTGGAGAAGTGCGAAGTTTTAAGTTTGGGGGTATTTGATAAGTCGTTATTTATGCACTTTTCATAGGTGTTTTGCAATGTAAATCAAGTCCAAAGTCTTGTTTTAGGGTTCTATATCGTTGCTTTGAAGATTTACAGAGTATTTGAGTGTTTATGTAAGAATTAGAAAAATTTGGGATAAAAGTCAAAGTTTCGTCAAAAACCAGCAAGCTTTATGCCTCCATAATGAGCTAAAAGTGTCATGGAGAAGCCACATTTCCAAGCAGAGCATCAATGAAGAAAAAGGAATGACGTTGGAAATGAAAAAACAGCGTCAGAATTACAATAAACATCATCACCCACGACACCAAGTTCAAAAATAGAAATACCGGATCGACTTGTTGTTTAAGACTTAGTATATTGTGCCACGCCGTTGTCTGACATCGTCCGTAAATAACCATGTCATCACCAATAGTGCCAAATTCGTAGAATAAAATTTTTGCGATTTCTATAAGATTCCTGTTTCCTAAATTTTCCTATTTATGTACCCAGACTCACCTATATAAAAGTGGGACCCCTATGGATATAAACACATTATAATCTTGATTGATTTAGGAGTAGAGCAAGGTAGATTAAACATGTACAACTAGGTTTTTTAATACCTCGACCGGAGATAAAGCTTTCTAGGCAGTAGTAGGTTTATTTTCTATGTCTTATTGAGATTTTCTATTATAATAGTGTTTCCATTCAGTTCTTTATTCATATGTTATTGTTTTCGTGATTTCTTAATGGTAGTTTAAAGTTTTTATATTCCCTGAAAATCTTTAAGCGTAAACCTTTGACCTGCAATCAATTAAGCAGAGTTTGTGATACAAATCGAGTTGAGAAGTGGCGATCACTTAGAGCAAGAGACCTAACACACTTAATGTTCTAAGTGTGTAATATCGATACTCAAGTTAAATCTTGAGAGCATTTGCCTAAGGTTGTCTAGGGGTAGATGTTCCCAAGGTTGAGACGGTAGAGTAAAAGAAGTACAGTTAACATAGAGCTTTTAATGATGCTCATATGCTAAATCTTGAGAGCAGTTGCCCTAGGTTATACGATAGAGTGAGAGAAGTATTTAGAGTGTTATTGCCCATCTATCAAGAATAGGGGGACTAGGGTGTTGATGACCCCAACACCAATAGCATGTCTAGGGAATTTGGTTTAAAACCTATCTGTTTAAATTGATGATACATGACATGGAAACAACATAGGATTAGCTTGTGGATTCATAGACTTAGATATGCTTTACTATTCAGGTAATATCTTTTCATTTTACTTTATTTAGTTGGGAATATGAATTGAATATAATTTAGATTTAAATAGAATTGATATTTTATTACCCATGAAAAATAGAAAATTTATGATAGAAATTAATTATTATACCTTATTTGGCTCAATTTAGATTGTGTATGCACTAGAAGAGTTTAGAGGGGATTCATTATTTTTTGTTACACATTATAACAGGTAGTAGATCGAAACAATAGTGCGAGATAAATAAGATAGATTTCTATACAAAGGTTATTAATCATGTATTATATATATTATGAAAATAACTTATACCACAATTGAAGAAAAAACCACGAAATTGGCCAATAAACTTTATTAAGTTGGAAAGAATGCTTCCTTGACTATAGTGAAATTGAAAAGAGCTAACAAGAGTTCTTAAATAAAAAATAGAAAGACCTACAAATTCCGAAGGAAATGGAGCAGGGAATCCAGTGATGGAAAAAATGAGGGAAAAATTCCTATGAAAAGGATAATGGATTCGAGAGGAAATGAATCAGGGAAGCATATGAATATAATATAAAAAGGAATATATATTAAGAAAGGAAAAAAAATGCTATCAAAAAATGGAATGATGTTTATAAAAAAACTCTCTAAATAAAAGATTTAGCTCGAGTGCTTATAGCTAAGTTAAGTGAAGTATTTCTTTTTCCAACATTCCAACACTTGAAAAAAAAATGATAATTATTAGTGACTAAAGATTCCTATCAACTTTGATTGCGGCGATATTTTAAATATTGTTTGAAAATGATATTTATTTAGTGATTTTTGTATCTTGAGATTTTGTGTTAGTTGTCGTAAGCTTGATGCTTGTAATTAGAAATTGATAAAACCTATATAGTGGCTTGACCTTGGTTATTGATTTAACTTTGAATTACGATGTGTATTGCATAATAAGAGGTTGAGTTGTCAAATAAAAGGGTTGTTCTTCTAATCTTTTTATTCTATAATGATTTTTATTTTATGAGTGTAATATGTTTCTATTAAATGATCACTTTTGTTTAAGAAAAATAATATATATTTATAAAATCAAAATGAGGGAAGAAAAGAAAATATGATTGAGAGCATTCCTTTGCTCAAGACCGCAAAGCGCTGAGTTGGGGGTATTTGATAAGTCAATAATTAGACAAGTTTTATCATAAATTTTAGGATAATTTTAAATGTAAAAGACTATATTACGTAGGATTCTCAATTTTTTTATATTTCAAGTGATAATTGAACATTTGAAGAAATGAATAAAAGAGAAGAAAATGAAGGACTTGACCTAGAAGAAAGATTGCATAACGATCCACAAAGTGGTAAAGGAAGAATTAGAATTCAAGTCCGACAATTTATTAATTATTTGGCATATACACATGAATCACTACTCATATCGGTGAAAATCGATACTATTTTTCTTAGGATTTTCTCAGCGGTTTCACTTAAAAGAGGAATCGATGGTATCAGTTTCATGGATTTTAGATTACAACAAGAATTTTAAGTTTGTTTAAGATATGTATTGCCTAAGATACTATATATATATGAACCCTATACTATGAAATTAAGAGCCATTTGATAGTTTTTCACTTTGATTTTAGTTGGGAAACCGCTCATTATTGTTTTCTTGCTTTTTTAGAAGATTGAAATATTCAAGTTTTAAATTTGGTATATTTAATTATGTCTTTCAATTATTACGTTATGGTGTTATTTCTGATCATAAGTGAGTAGTTTATTAATCTATACAAACTTCAAACATGAACTAGATTTGTTTTGCAATGTAGTCATGATATGATGATTGTACTTAATATTTTAAACCAATCGTATTATGTAATTCATTGATTTTATTTGTTGTTATTTACATATTGCAATCATGAATCTAAGTGTTATGTGCATGGTGGCCAATGTGTATTGTGATATTTTGATTCATTATCTAGTTTAAAGTAGTAGCTAAGATTGTTTGTAAAGCATCACCTTTAGATGTCCTAGGTGACTCTGAGATCTAATTCTAATGTTGAAGTGGCTTTCCAAAGATGTTGAATTTAGTAGTTCGAAGTCTTAACAAAGCGTAATGCAGTTTTATCGAGTGAAGTTAATTTCATTGTATAATCAAATGGGTTAACTCAATATAATTAGAAGTGATTTTTTTCACCGATATAAGGAGAACCGATGGCTTGCCTAGGATTGTCTACTTACTTATGATTAGATTTTAACGATCTAGTATTTTTATTTAGTATGTTTATGACTATAAGGAGAATTGATGCAAAATAGATTTATGTTTTATTGTTTAGGAGATTTATTTAGATGTTTATTTCGTATTGATTTCCATTGAATTGAATTCCTTTGAATTTAGTAACTTTGATTTGTGTTAATTAAGTTAGTATAGGTTTTTTTGTGAACAATTAAGTTAGTATAGTTAGTTTAGTTGATTTCCATATTTAGTGATTATTAGTTTAAATTATTGTTTAAATTAAATTAAATTAAATAAGTAAATAATAAAACCCTTATTCTTAAAGAATTTGCAAAATCCTCGTGGAGACGATCCTACTTACCACTACAAAATTTAACTGTATAATAAAGGTGGTGGGAAATTTATTATTCGTGCTCGACACGTGTCACTCTTTACTTGGGATGAGCAAAGTCTCGAGTTTGGTGGTATTTGATAGGATGCTTATTTTAACACTTCTATAACTAGTATTTTGTTAATATATTAGGCCATTAAAAATGAGTTCGTACTAATTTGATATATTTTTTTGGTTTTCAGGTGAGGAAAGCAAAGTGGGAGCATTTAGAGCCTACGATGAAGATATGGGAATATATGCTTCAAAAATCACATTGATGCGGATCTCGAGATGGAGGAAGAGAGGTCTGAGGTTAGCGAAAAAATAACGATAATTCACATGGTTTGATGTGTTTTGAATATTTTTTGAGGTTTCAAGATGAGAATATTATGTTTGGCCAAAACGACATCAAATTAACTAAGTTTTTGCAAAATCTATTTGAAACAAGCTTCCATTTTTTAGCCATATCTCTCATTTCAAATCCAAATGATCTAAAGTTTTTCATTGGAAAGTAGACTTAAAGTGCAATAATTACATGTCTTACCATCTTCCTTAAACTCACACTCTACGATATACATTATCTTGTTACAAATCAGAGTATACGTGCGGGATCTAACCAAACACCAGTTGAAGTCTTATGGCAAAAGCTTGCTTTTTTGGAAATGAAGTGTTTCAGAGGTTTTCGTATAATTTTTACCATTTTTGGACCAAAATGCCTTGGGAGAATAAATAGGACTTAAAATTAAGGTTAGAAACAACTTTTACTTTCGAAAATAGTTGGAGAGGAGTTTTGGAGACTAGGTTTCGGAAGGCAAACTTGTGGATTCCTTATTGAATTTGAGGTTTCGATTTGAGGTTTTCAAGACAAACTTCTTGTTTTTTTGTTACGTTTTTTGTCAAGACCGAATTCCTAAATGAATCTTGATCGGCTTAGCTCGATCCATAACTCGCCAACCTACTCGGTCATTGATTTACAAACTAAACCAGTAAGCCTTCTTCCAAGCTAACTCATTTTATTCATGAATCTTTGATTTATTAATTAATGAAATTAGAAATGTACATCATAACTGTTGTGGAATAATAATGATTAAAATTTATTCAAGGTTCGACATAAAGGCCAATAATGCCATTACAAAGTTCTCAACTGAAATAATTCTTCTCCTATTCAGTTTATTCAAAACTTAACCCTATGATAATCAATTATAGTAGAAAAAAGTCATTACCAATCTGAAACTTTTCAGAATACCAATCAAAGACACGTTATGGTCCTATAGACCACTAGAGTTTTTGCCTTTTATACTGCAGACGAGGATTCTATATGGGAAAATACTAGGGTGAGCATAAAGGGGTACTAGTGCAAAGTAAGTTTAGGTAAGTTGCCAGTATTATAAATATTCCATAAATCCTTTGCAAACTAAATGACTAATGCATGACCTCCATAAATATTTAACATGACAAAAAATAATTAAGAAACATAATAGCAAGATAAATAATTCATGCCAGTCAAAATGTGCAAACGCTAGGCATGCATGAGATATTGCAACATAGTTTTCCAGCCAACACTGAAGTTCATGAAGATTGACCCTACTATGGTCGTAATGTTGTCAACTATCCATTCCCAACACTATAGGAGTTCAATTCTATCACCAAGCCCACATCTCGTCCAATTAGACATCACACCTAATGCTCAAATTTATGGAGAATATTGGATCTTATTCTTATTCTCAATTTGTTGATCGAATCTGGAAGGCTTCTTCATTCGAAAAGTCTGGACAACTGCCCTATTTAGTTTTTCCTAGCTCAGTCCTACTCTCTCGAGCATTCTGGTAAAACTAGGAGTTTTCTAGTGCAAGGACTCTAGCGAGCTCCACTAAGTGAACAACATAATGTGCCTTACAATGCACCCCAGTTTACACAATGACCTAGCTATACACGATTTACCTAACCATATAACTTAAAAAAGGTAAACAACTATAAAAAATAACTAAACCTCAACTTACCTGGTATGCTAATTTCAAAGTTCCTAGTAGGCATTTATGAGTGTATTCCGAAGTCTTTTAAATATAAATAAATTAGATTTTGATTAGTTACACAAGTTAACTTAAATTTTGGAAATTAAATTTAGTTCTTAAAACCCTTCGAAAACCTCGAGCTATACGTTTAAAGTACACTAAACTATTTTATTGACATCCATGCTTGAAAATATAATTTAATTTAATTTAATTTTGATTTATTTCAATTAAGTTTATTTTAATTTATTTTTATTACTTTAATTTATTTATTTTCTTTTATTTTTTAAATAAATATATGTTTTACAGTTGGGCCTGGATCGGCCCAGCCCCACGCTAACCCGGGCTGGAAGAGTGCACACGCGCTTCGTGCGTGCACTCCTACTCCCCACTTTCATAAATTAAGTTAAATCATTAAGGTCCAACTTTATTACTAGACCTAAATTGGCCCGGTCAAGGTTGGGAGTGCTCATACACGACCCATGCGTGCACTCCCCTCCCTCTTTCTTCTTTGCGAACCCATTTTTTGTAATCTATCATTTTTTTCCTTTATTACTTTGGGATTTGAATAAACCTTAAATCTTCAAAGAAAACTCTTCTAGTTTGAACAGTGATTCGAGCAATCAAATAGAGCTTATTTACTATGAAATCTAAAACTCTACTAGTTATAAATCAACTCTAAAAATGAAGTTTAGAGTCTTTACTTAGAGTCAACACATCAGAATCGAACGGTTCTTCACTCCTCGTGGTCTATGATCGTAACCACAAGTATAACGATTCAATTGTAGCAATAACGTGATCAACAAAAGGTTGTTTATGAATATCATTCATTTGAAAAAGGTGTATTTGGAGACACATCACTTAGTTGAATTGATTTTATTATTAAGAAGGTCTTTTTTAATTGGTTTTAAACTAAACTACTCTATTCTATAAAATAATTGAAATTAACTTGTGTTCTAATATTGAGAAAAACACTTAGTTCACACCTTCATCTGGGTAATGAATTATTATGCTTCCCATAACATATTTCCTTCATTTTGACTATGTCCAGCCAATGCTTAATTAAAATAGATAGATTTCCTTAATATTCACTTCAACCCACTATTGTGGTGAAAAAGATCCTAATGTGCAAACTAGAAGTCCACCTATCGGTGTGAATAACGTAAGTCTCACATAGCATTAAGTTCCAATTCTTTAGACTCATGAACAATTAAGCTTAATATATGTGTCTCCCTAATCAACAATTGTTTATCGATGTTATATATTTTATGGTTGTATTGTTCATATTCAGCTTAAGAGCTCCAATAGCTATGGTAACTCCTAAAATGCCTAATCGATAAACATATGATCAAGATGTCCATCGAATTACAATTAGAATCAACACAAATTCTAACCATTGCACTTTTTAACATCATAATTCATTCAAACTTCCTTTTTGCATAGTATTCATACTATAAGATCCATTGATCGATACGATAAATAAACTACTCACTCATCATTAAAATCAACATCATACAATTCATAAACATCATTGAAAATTAGAAATTGAACAAGATATTACCTTTAACTGAATCAATGAAACAAAAGTTGAATTGCAATGGGAGTCTTCAATGTCTTCTCTTCCAATAACTCTTCTCAATACTCAAAACTAAGATTATCCATATTGGTGGTGTCATGACCCAAATTCATAATCCTAGTTTACTTGCTTAATTAGGATCATTGACTCGTGACGTAGGCCTCGCATCGAGATATGTGCACTGATCAAGATAATGTGGCCAAGGTATATGTTAGATTTGTTGTGATGCATGCCTAATATATTGTATATCTACAGACTACTAAGTCACTCCTACTTGTGTTAAACGTGAGTGGGGATGTACCTCAAAATGCATGTCAGCATGGGGCCGAGATATAGAATGATGTGGTAAGTTAAATTTAAATTGATATGGCTTAAATAGCTCAACATGACGTGGTTATAGTTTACTTTATATGAATAAATCCAATGTTAGAAAGATAAAACAATTGTCATTGATGTTCCTCGAGATACATGTAGATATATCACAAAACCAATTAACTTATGAATGTGTGCTATCAAGGATGAGTTAATAGAAGGTAGAATCATTTGGTGAGCTGTTAGATTAAGCTAGAGATGAGTATACACAAAACGATTAGGGGCTATAGTTTAACCTTATATATTTATAAATATGATGGATGATAAGAACATGCAAGTAATTTGCATTCGATCAAGAGACGGAAAGAAAGGTCTAGACCTGAAGATCAGTAGAGGCGAAGTAGAAATTTTGGTGAATTTGAAGAAGTTGGATCAAGTTAGAGGTCTTTCAAAAATAGGTAACACCTTTAGTTTTGTGATAATTAATGATTTGATGATATATATATATATATATATCCATATGAAGTATAAGGTGTTCTTATAGTTGTGGAGGATGTATTGATTCTCTAGTGGAAGAGAATAGGGATCCAAGGCGATGGAGATAGCCATATGGAGAAGAAAACTCAAAATTCAAAGTGTAGAATTTATGGGTTTTCATACACATAGAGCATTAGGTGTGCTTGCTACTGCGCTACCTATGTATAACGATAATAAGTTAATTTCTTTCTGTATTCAAAGCGGTTAGCTCAATAAAATTAGAATTTGACTTTTCCACCGGTATAATGACTATATTATCATGACTATATGATTGAAGTAACTTGTTTGGATGCAAAATGATTGATGTTTCATTGGTTAGAAGATTTATTTAGATGTTTATTTTATATTGATTTTCATTGAATTGAATTTCTTAGAATTTAGTAACTTTGATTTATGCTAATTCAGTTAGTATACTTTTTTTCGAACAATTAAGTTAGTCTAGTTAGTTTAGTTACTTTCCATATTTTGAGATTATTAATTTAAATTCTTGTTTTTATATAATAAACCCCTTTTTCTTAAGAAATTTAAAAAATCCATGTGGAGACAATCCCACTTACCACTACAACAAAATTTAATAGTGTAATAAAAGTGGAAGAAAGTTAATTGTATATGCTCGATACGTGTCACTATTTTCTTGGGAGGAGTGAAGTCTCAAATTTAGGAGTATTTGACGTGATGCTTATTTTAACACTTCGATAACAAGTATTTTGTTAATACAATAGGCCATTAATAAATGAATTTGTACTAATCTAATATATTTTGTTGGTTTTCAGGTGAGGAATGCAAAGTGGGAGCATTTGGAGCTTATGTTGAAGATCCGAGGAGATCTACTTCGAAAAGCAAATTGATGCGTATTTTGAGGCAGAGGAACGTGAGGTCGAAGGTTATTGATTAAATGACGATAATTCACATGTGTTTTGAATATTTTTTGAGGTTTTTGGATGAGAATGCTATGTTTTGCCAAAAACAACATCAAATTGTCTAAATTTCGGCGAAGTCAATTCGAAACAAGCTTCCGTGTTCTAGCCATGTGTCTCTCATTTTCAATCAAAATGTGATAAGTCGGTATTTATAGGTATTTAATAGTCTATTTTAGTATATTTAATTATTAAAAGTATTTAAAATATATATTTAATTATATTTTTTTGTCATTTTTAGGTTAAACAGCGGTTGAATTCGTGGCGGAAAAATACTCAAAATGGAGTATTTACTCGCAGTGATCGGATGCCGGACAGTTTCTCTCGAAATACACGTTGCGCGGTGGGTCGAATAGCAAATAGTATGTTCCAGGCAATCACAGCGTGCCAGGTCAACGGTTCGAACACATTGGGTGTCACGTGTCACGCGTTTGTCGGTCCACAGTGTCGTCGCGTCAGCAATACAAAGCCAGCGCCACCATTCACACATTGCCACGTCAGCCACCACATGCCACGTCATACACCGCCTTAATTTCTCCATGTTTCTGCCTTCGTCGATCTGCCTCGAGATGCGTGCCAGCACAAACTCCTAGAATTTCGGTCGAGTCGCGCGATTCTCTTCCGTGCCACGTCATGCCACGTGGCGCTCTCCCATTCCTCCGGCGCGTAACAAAAACGTGGTTTCGCGAATCAGTCGCGGACACGTGGCGCTGACTCACCACCACACAACCGAACGCACAGATTCTCGGCGAATGGCGCGGCGACAAATCAGCGATGATAGCAGGCGTCGGCCAATCAGACACGGACACGTCAGCACGACCCAGTTTTACAGGCAATCGGCTATTTACACGTGGCAGAGTCGGATTTTTTTAATCTAAAAACACCCCTACGATGCTCCTCGACCCACGAGTCACGTACCTAACCCCTAAAATCAGTATTGGACTACAATTTGGACTTTTTTTTATATATTAGGAACCTAGGTATTATTTAGAAACAATTAATTAGTATTTTTTAGAGATTAATTATTAATTTTTAGTGGTGATTTTTGAAGATGATGTTCGGCTAATCAATTTCTCGCCTAAGTCGAAGGGGAAGCGAGTTGGAATCATGGATTCATGGCATTCTTTGTGAGATTTTTTTATTTTATTATTTAATTAATTTAATTTCTCCTAATTCATTTTTGGTGATTTTAATTATTATGATTTATATCTAGGGTGTGTATATGGCCAGTGCATGCTTTTAGATTGATACTCTATTGTTATTTGGAATATTAGTATCCGTATAATTGTGCTTTTAGACCAAAAAAGTAACAAACATTCACCCGTTTGTCGTAAAACCATTTCGGTGCTTGAATGTACAACAATTGAATCTAGGTTAAATCGGTAGCGGTTGCGATCCGGTTATTTAGGATTAGTGTTCCCATAGATCTATATTACTGCGGTTAGTGTGTTAAACCTGATTGGCGGATGTTTAGGGTTATACATTAATTAGGGAAGTAGTTAGTGGCGGATGTCCTAGCTATCGAGATTAGGGGAACTAGGAATTTTTGGCGGATGTCGATTTTCTATAGCTAATCTAGGAGAATTTAAATTAATAACTTTTTGGGAAAGATTGAAGACCATAATTGCTATTGAATCTTGATTTTGATTTGTGGAACTGGAGATTTAGGTGTTATTTAAGTGTTAATTAATTATTAATTAATTGTTTTAGAAATTAGTTTAGTTGTTTTATTTATTTAGTTTAGATAGATTAGTTAGTTAAATTAATATTTATTTTAAAACCCCCGATTTTCTTTTTTGTTGTTTTAACCTAATAAAGACAACCAGTCTATGTGGGATCGACCGTTTTCCACTACTCTACAAAATAGTTGGTTTAGGAAAATTTACTTTATTGAGGTGTTCGGCGCGCGTCAAAATGATCTGAGGTTTTTTCGTTGCAAAGTTGACTTAAAGTGCCATAATTTAAAGTTTTGCCACCTTCCTCAAAATCGAACTCTAAGATGTCAATTGTCTCGTTACAAGTTGGAGTAAGCACATATGATCTAATTGAGCGGCAATTGAAGTTTTATGGCTCGAGCTTTCTATATTGGTTATGGAAGTGTTTCAGAGGTTTTTACGAATTTTTAGCCATTTTCTGATCAAATTACCTCGAGAGTATAAATAGGACTTAAAATTAAGGTTAGAGACAACTTTTTCTTTGGAGAACAGTTAGAGTTGAGCTTTGTGGATTCCTTGTTGAGCTTGAGGGTTGATTTCATGTCCTCTCTTATTTCTATCATGTTTTGTGTTAAATTCAACCCCAATATTGGTAATCAACTTTGTCTTAGGGGTTGACAAATGCTTCTTGGAGTTTTTTCAATTCCAATGTAAAACTTGCTTGTTCTTTTGAATTATTTGTGTTACTTTGAGTTTCTCGCACGTATACATTTGCCTTGGTCGAGTAAGTGTAGAACTTATGGCTCGAAATCCATCAAAATCTATCATGACCAAAAGGATTTTCAACCTCTCACATCTAAGAATTTTATGAACTTTATTAGGCATCTAATTAAGTATTTTCGAGTTTAATTTGGGATTTAGGTATCCGAGGTGGGACCCATGCGTTATGAATCAAAGATCATAAATTTATTATTATTTTTGTGTGTCATGTACCTATTTGATGTATTATATACTATTTCAATGTGAAATAGAGTCAAGTTGAAGTGTATACGAGCTGTCCACGAGTTGTAGAGCGTTTTGGGAATATTTCCCATTTTTGGCGAAGTTTGGGTATTTTTCAAAATTTTGTTTCAACTAAATTCAAGAGATAATCATGAAATTAAATAAAATAATAAATAAATTGGTGGTCGCCTAGTGACACGCGGGGTGTAGAGTGACACATGCGGGATGTACAATAGTATGTATGCTTGAGGGTGGTCGTTGGTGCACGTGGCAATTTTATAGCAGCAAATATACATAGGTGTGTATATATTTATATATATATATATATATATATATATATATCTATACTATTATAATAGCAATCCCCAAACGGTTAACCGTGAAGCCTTTTTGGCTAAATCTCCCAAGTATGCCCTTATTACCTTAAATGAAAAAAAAATCAAAATAAGGACAATTTCGTAAGTAAATTATCAAATCTAATTTAATTGACGGTTTCACTATTGGATAAAACCTTCAAAATTGCAGTTCCGTAAAACGAATTAGACGAAACCGAAATCGAAACCGACCGCCGTCCTCGATTTCTTCTTCTTCATCTTCTTCATCGCCACGCCTCTTCTTCCTCTTCGTCCGATTACAGACCGCCGTCTTCGCCGATTCGCCGAAATAACAGGGACAAAACCAGCTCAAAGAATTGAAAGAATGTCTTCCTCTATGCTTGATGTTCTTCGTTTTCTTCCTATCCCTCTCGGCTCCTTCAAAGCCTTGATTACCAGCCACGGCCACGGACGGCACCACCGACACCTTCGCTCGCGGTTCGCACCGTGAGTTTCACCGTCACTCGAGGCCCTTCCGGTCCTTGGCTGTCTCCTTGGCTATGTCCTCTCCGATCTTCTTCGACGAGAGGCGAGCGGTCCGATCTTCGGAGCCGGGGAGCTCGCCGCGCCAACCTCGCCGCCGGTGACGCGGACGTACACGTCACCACCTGAGATGGATCGAACTTCGGCGGCATGTCGGAGAGCGAGAGCGATTAGGGTTTGGATGGAGGACGAGACGAAGAGTGTGGAGTGGAAGAAGAGCAAGTGGTCCTGCCGAAGAAGAAGAAGAAGAACAAGGCGCCGGCGTCGGTGGTGAGCGCGAGGAAGCAGGAAGAGGCGGAAGAAAACGCGGATCGGCGAGGCGAGCGCGAGGAAGCAGGAAGAGGCGGATCGGAGAGGGGAAGAAACCCTATTGCTTTGATACCATGAAAGAATTGAAAGAATGTCTTCCTCTATGCTTGATGTTCTTCGTTTTCTTCCTATCCCTCTCAGCTCCTTCAAAGCCTTGATTACCCAGCGCGTATGGACGGCACCACCGACACCTTCGCTCGGCGGTTACGCACCGTGAGTTAAGAACATCAAGCATAGAGGAAGACATTCTTTCAATTCTTTCAAGCTCCGCCACCGCCGTCTTCGATTTCTTCTTCTTCATCTTCTTCATCGCCACGCCTCTTCTTCCTCTTCGTCCGATTACAGGTCCTGAAAAGAGATATCAAGAAAACCAACTCCGCGAGATCTTCAATGCCGACCGCATCGTCTTCGATTTCTTCTTCTTCATCTTCTTCATCAGTTCGTCTTCTTGATTTTTTTTTTGAGATTAGAATGTTTTGGGGTGTAAATCAATGACTTTTATTTTCTAATGGTTTTAAATTTTTCAAAGTCTTAATTTTTTTTGAACCATTCTTATGTTTAATAGAGCCTTCAATTGGATCACAAAGCAGGCGTCAAGTGATTTAGTGGGTTGATCTACAACAAGACTAGACATTTCTTGAAGATCCAGGACACAATTCTTCGGCCTTCATGCGTTATAGAATGGTGGTACAAATTAACTCTCTCTTCTTCGGGTGATGTAATTTTTAGTTTCTTTTACCCTTTCTTTGGCTTATTTATTTTTCCAATGGTTTTTGGTCCTTTGTCTTCTTTGGGCATTTGAATGGTTTTACCTATATCTTCTTGATTTTTTTTTTACTTTACCTTTAACTTGATTTCCTCTCTTTCACTACTTCTTGCTATTATTTCCTGTCATCAAACAGTTGAGGAATGAGAGGTCAAGGACGCTCATACATGACACTAAAGTATTTTTTTTTTCTATGGATTTTTAAAATTGCTAAATTTTTTAAGTCAAGTTCTTTTTATCATAGCATTTGTGTGATTTCGCTGACACGACAAGGAAAAGACGGTGTTTGAATGAATTGATCAGCGAATGCTAAAATATTGCAATTTGTATAACTGTGTGTTCCCATCATAGTAAATTTGTTGACTTTTATGATAAAATGCTCAAAAAGAGTCCCAACTGTGTTGATCCTCATCAAACGCCCCATTGCAACTGTTTAGACAAGAAAATACGCACTTGAACGTCCCTTGGAGGTAGAAATTCACTAAGAAAATATCAATAATTTTCATGGAAGAAATATCCTCGAATGGTATCAATGTCATGTCCCTTAGAGGTAGAAATTTGGCAAGAAAAAATCAACAATTTTCATGGAAGAAATAGCCTCGAATGTTATCGATGTCCCCTTTTTTTGGGTTAGTGGTAGCAATGGCTATTTGGGATCTAACAGTGGCTGGGGGCTGTGTGGCTGTGAAGGTTCGTTGATTTTTTTTTTTTTTAATCAGAAGCATCACTATCATCCATTTGAGACTATAAAATGCCTAGAAAAGAATTTTCTAATGTCAATCTATATATGATGTAATATATACCATTTTTTTGCATTGATGTATAACATTTGGATGTGTACAACTCAACTTAATTAGATGGGTGGAATTGAAAAATGATCTCTTTTTGTCAATTCAATGTTCATGTGTTTTAGTATTTTTTTTTATTGAGACAACTACGAACTGGTTTGCGCTCATTTGATAATTACATATGACAATAAATACTAACTTCTCAACCCAAAAATTTACCTCTTCTAAAAAACGCAGTAGAAGTTTTGTTAAACATTTCAAGAGGTCGTGAGTTCGACTACCACCTAAGTTAATAAAATAAAAAGTATTTAACATAAGAAAAATAAAATAAAATAAGTAAAAATTACGGAAAGGTTAGGAAATACTTTTTTAAGTGTTTAATCCAAGTAAATCAATAACCTCGACATACCATTTATCAAAAAAAAAAACTAATTGTTTTAATTTATGAAAGTGGAACTTAGACCATGCTTATTAGTTTGTTAAGATCTTCACTTTATTTATTGAAAAGGATTTATTCTGCTTTATTGCTACTTACTCATTTATTATCGATGGTAAACGATTAATTATTTTTGCAAATATGAATCAAAGGTAGAAGATTTTGTACTATGAGTCACAATACAAAAAATAATAATTGGTTCACGTGCGTATCTCGTAACACATTGAATACATTCCTTGCAATATCTCAACACATTGAGTCTTGACTTCATCAATTTTTCCAAAAACAGAATCAAAGGTTACCTTCCGTAAAAATTGTTCTTCTTACCGATCACAATGCACACTGCGAGGCTTAGCACTTCCACAAGCATATGCCCTCGCTCCTCTATTAATCGAGCCTATGTAATGGTCATTGTACTTGGTTCCATACTCATATTCTTAGTTCTATTCTTTGGATTTTTTTTGCTCCGTGATATTATTTTTGTTTTACTTAAAAAATTCATGTCGTATAACTGTTGATTAATTTATATTACTCTCCTATATAATTTAGGTTTGATGATCACATAAGTTTGGTTGAGATATTTGTCATTTACTCCAAACTTCTACACGAAACACCTACACATGCAACAATAAAAAAAAATTAAACTTTAATTTTTTCTATCGTGGTTTTTCCGAAAAAGAAAAGTTCTCAAGTGTTATCAGAACATCTCTATTTGCTTCACGTGCAACGCACGTGCCCATTGACTAGTATATATAATATCGTTTTTATATATAAATATATATAAATGAATCCTATAGTATAAAATCAAATAAAATTATATATTGGATTCACCTTAAGATACACATAACGTGATCATCGAGGAAGTGAATAATGGACACTTTCATGGCTTTTGGTTAGGTGTCTCCATGCCTCGAGATGTGTGTAACCTAATTTCAAGGAAAATCAAGTAAATAAGTGGTGTATGGTTATAAAACTATTTGATATACTTCGAGATATGCAGTATGTATCTCGAGGAGATCAATATAATTGATCTTGGGTAAGTTGATTAGAGGTGGTGATTATCTTGTTGATAGCCACAAGATTTCTCTCAAGATACGAAGTATGTATCTCAAGAAAGATAAAAATTATATAATGAAAATGAAACCATTAGATTTGTCTCAAGATTCGCGTTATGCGAATCTCGAGAAAGTTTTATATACATATATCTCCAAAGACAAATCGAACCTCCTCCATTTTTTTTGTTTCAACAGATAGGGTTTGAGAAAAGTTTAGAGAGAGGGATTGAAACCAAAATGGTTAGAAAGGGAGATCGATGATAGCAGGGAAGAGGGTAAGCTGCCAAATTATTGATGTTGTTGTCGTTGGTTGTTCTTGTTGTTCTCGTTCTATCATTGGTTGATGGATTTGGGGACTGTGGGTGATTGAACTTGTTGTTGTTTGTATGCTGTAAGAGTAGAGGTGCGGAGTAGAGGTTACATGAAATTGGAAAAAAAAATCGATTGAAGTTGAAATCAGGGCTTCCGGAGACCCAAATCGGACTGATTTGAGTCTGGTTCAACAGAACCGGGCCGGTTCGGTTCAGGCTCAAACCACCCCTTTATAAAAAAGACAATAAAGGAAAAGACTAGGAAATTTGGAAAAATTTAAGAAAAGAGAAAAAAATCAGTAAAAAATATATTTGATCCAAAAAATTAAAATTGTGGATCTTTATGAAAAATAAGGAATTTTGGAATTTTTCGAGGATTTATATCGAGGTTTTCCTCGTAATGTGTGTTGTGATACTCAAAAATGTCTAAAATTTGGAAGATTGTTCAGAAGCTTAAAAAATGGTAATTTTTTATATCAAACCACAATTTGTGGTCAAAATTAGGATCCTGACATCGAAGGATAAGATTTGGAGGTATTTTGAGGTTTTCGGATTGTAGAAGGACCAATAAATATACAATAAATCGAAAAAGAGTAATGGGTAGACAACATAATTTTCGATGCCGAACAATAATTTTGAGTTAAAAATGAAATTCTGGTATCAGATAATTCATTTTTTAAGTATTTTACGGGTTTCAGGAAGCGAATGGGTCCATTAAACTACAACGAATTAGAAAAAAAATTGTGGAATTATCTTGGAAACTTATTGAGCTTAAAAATGAACTGTAGGAGTGTAATTGAAGCCACGTGTGGACTACTTTACCGACTCGGAGGACATGGGAGTTGCGATATCACATTTATAAGGTTAAGGATCTTATAGTAACCTTTTCATTGTATGATTATAATTTTGTATAAATTTGCATTGATTCTTGATATTTCATTTTTATTGTACATGCATACACCAATAGGGAGGATAAGGTAATTCGAGTCTCCTTATAGTGTATAATATGTCGTGGTTATAGAACATTATATTATGCTTGAGGGGCTGGAGTCACTTATTTTGCTTCACGTGGTTATCATGAGATTACATTAAACCTGATCATACTCCCTGAGTCTAGAGGAACGAGACTCATTTGGTTTTCCTCTCAAGGCATGAGTCCTTATTATTTTTTACTTACCATTTTTTGAGAACGCTATCTGATTGTGGTCAGATAACAAAAACAGGATGGATTCAATGTTGTATTTAAATTCCTTGGATTATGTTTTTCGTTTAACCTCTTGGATTATTATGCATTTAATTATTAAAGGTGTATTGGATAGTGTGGGATTTACTTATCTGACATTATCGAATTTTTAAATTGGATTATGACAGGTTCTAGCAGCGACAAGGGAAAGGGAAAGCTTTCTGACTATTTTTGACTTACTTAGTTCTTATCTCTTTATGTATGTATTATTTTTGAATATATTATATTGTATAAATGAGTTTTTTAGTTCATATGTGATTATAATCTCTTTTGGAATGGCAGGAATGGTTTTAGAACGAATATGATATAGTTTTTAAGTTAAAGTACTTTTAGTTTAAGGTTTCTAATACTTAAGATCAGGTTAAATTGAATATATAGTTTTGTTAATATAATTTATATTGTTATGAGGTGGATTGTGAGTCCATCGACATTTCCACCAAATTGAGCAGGTTTTGTTGAAAAATTTTGAAGGCCGAGTATTTCGGTGTATGCTTAGAAATAGAGGAGGTGCTGTCGAGAAAATCTAACATAATTTTTAGGATTATTTCATTCATCTAAATGAACTTTGAGGTTTAAGATTCATTTTAGAATCTTATATGGTTAATAAATTTTTATAATTGATAATTACAAGATCTTAATCTCAATTATTTATTGATGAAGAAGTTAAGGCTGCTAGATTTTCAAGGGATTAAGGTAATCTATGTAACAACCCATTTTATTAACACTGTTATTTATATATTAATAGCAGACATGGACACCACTGGTAGAGTAGGACACAAGTCGGTCTAGGTACATTAGTTGATTTAGTGTTGGATTGCTTATTTACTATAAAATATATTAAATTATTTGGTAAATACATCGCATGTATGGATGTTGAATAACTATATGGTGCGAGGTTGTGTGATGGGTAGTTGCCTTGAAGTGCGTGTTAGCACGGGTATCGAGAGGCTTAGTAGTGGTACACTAGAAAAATTTGACAAATTCATGTAATGTGACTAAGGAGTCCAATTAAATGAGTAATGTAACCATAGGCTAATTAAATTAAAAGTTGAACGAAATGATTTCAATATTGGACCTTGGATACATAATAGTTCCAAATCGAATCTCTTTAAAAAGAAGATATTTTCTCTCATAGTAGCCTGCTCCACTCCCCTTGCGAAACTTTCGTTATTGGGTTAGCCATACACTTCACATGTTTCTAGCGGTTCACATGGCATCATCAAATGATACAAGTCTTGGATAAGAATCTACAACGCACTAGAATGCCCATGTTGACAATCTTTTACTTCGACAACATCTAGGGTTCCTCGAACAATATGATACCTCATACTAGGTAAATCCTTAGCCTTTCCTCCTCTTACTAAAACTACAGAGCGTAATTGTGAATTATGGCCAATACCTAGTATATAAGCAGTTATTTCAAATCCAGAGGTTAATCGTACTCTGGCAACTTTACGTAGCTATGGTGTGCCTCAAAATGCATGTCGAGACGCGGGGCATCAGATACAGGGTAGTCAAAGGTTAGTAGGACAATGTATGGTTAAATTTGATAAATCAGACACTAACCATATGGCTTAACAAGGATTATTTTTATGTGACATCAATTGAATAAATGAAAAATTATAGTTGCCTTGAATAAAAGGGACCTTAAGATGGACATCTAGATCATCATATTGAGTTACTCTAGGAAGAGAGTGTGCTATTTAAGTCATTAGGAGGTGAAGGACAGCATGCTTAAGAACCATAAGATAATCATCGGGATACGTATGCATACTTGATTAGAGCAAACCATATATAAAGGGAGTTAGTGGGGTTTTGATCAAAACACTCAACTTCTTATACAACTACAAAGAGAAATATGAGGAAGAGAGGATCAATCAAACTGGAATTTGCACTTTGAAGACCAATTCGAGAGATATAACTTAGGTTATCATCATCTCCAACTTCTAATCTATTAATTAACCTATCTTTGACATGTGTAGTTAATTTCGAAAATGTATGATGCGATCTCCGATTTGTGGTGTAAATGTGACGAATTACTTATTGGTAGATCACAAAAGTGGAGAATATATTATGGTTTAGTATGATTAGATGATTTTTATGAAATTGGGAAGTCGTGTGAATGGATGAATTGGGAGGAAATTGGATTAAAATTTATGTTCTCTGAGTGTTTAGTTGCTATTTTGAAGATTATTGTGTATGGGAAGCATGGATAAAACAAAAGGGTAACCAATTGAGAGAAGAAAAATAGAATTCTCAACTTGAGAATTCTATCACAGAGGACTGATTGCGCATTACCTAGAACGGTTAGCACGCTAATCATTTTGGGTTGCTAACCGTTCTTCATCCCGAAGAATAGTAGCGTGCTACATAATTCCCTTAGTGCACTACACAAGTCCCTTAGCGCGCTAACTGCAGATCAAAATGAATTTTTAAAGGCTATTTTGGTGATTCCTCACCTAATACATGACTAAACACTAGGACATAACCTGAAGCTAAAAAGTTTTGACATTAGGGACTTGGGGAAACCGTAGCTCAGGACCGGGAGCTTGTCGGGTCGGATACGAGAGTCCGGGGAGGTTGGGGAGTGGTGTGAGGTTTGTAAAACCCAACTGAAAGACTTTTAGTATTTAATTTTGTTTATTTTTTACAGTTCATTCCATCCTTGTTGGTCATTACTTTATTCTTTTACCTGGACGGGGGTGGTTGAGGTTACTCCCCCGGATTTCCTAGTTGTGTGTTCATGATGCACTAGACTATGGCACATGTGACCCGACCCTCAGTGAATGGTGACTTGCCCTTGTTGCAAGTGTCGATGACTCAGTGAATTTGGCCAGCATTATGAAGAACCAAGTGTCGGGCCAGTTGGGCGTGACCATTTGTGGGAACTTGGTGACCCGAAGTATAGTCTAGTCTATCTAGAGCGAGCATACACATTTATTAGCTTGTTGTCATCTATTCATGCGATGAGCTATTTACAGTTGTCTATTTTTATATTCTGCATGTTTACTTAACAGTATTCCTTGCATTTCCTTACTTTATTATATTAATGCTCAAAGGAGTTCCTTGGGATTTTACTTACTAGACTCGTCATCTGTCTTTTGTGATGATTGAGTGTAGATCTTAGTACCATTAGGGGCAAAGGGATTCTTGGTGACTACATCTGACTGCCCGCTGTCGAGGACCTACTCGTACTTGTTTATTTTTGAGATTTTGTATATTTTGAGTATTGGGAGACTTGAGATGACACCGTACATGTATATATACCTTGTTGGTGGTATTTTTGCTTATATACAAAGTACTTTAAAGCGTTTTCCACAGTAGGGTTTACTCTTTTTAATAATGTTTACCATGCTAAATCACTTATACTAATCGTATCAATTGAGGCTTCCGCTGATTTATGTTAACTTTTAAGAAACAACCCACTGGTGTGGTTAAGCATTACAATAAACTACAAATTAAGTAACAGTTAAAATAGTTGAATACCACAAATAATAAGTTAAGAAAATAATGATAACCAGCGAATTAATTTGATAATACACGCATGGGCGCGTTCTGCGAGACATGAAGAGGAAGAGCAAGTGTAGAACACTTATAGTTGGGCCAACTAGCGAGGAGTACACAAAGCACATCACCCCGGGGTGGCAGGGCTGCCACATTTGGTATCAGAGCAAAATAGTTATAGGAACTTGGAAACTAAAAATTAAATAGCATAAGACTTAATAAATAAACCTTAGTTGTGAAAACCTTATGTTATGCCTTAGAACTTTAGTTGGGCAATGAGGTGAGGCGGGTAGAGTTAGAGTTTATATACGTGTTATATTTTCATTATATATATGATATACATATATACACCGAGATTGATTCAGAGCATGTTTCTCGATGAAGATCACAGACATACAGTCGACAATGCCTTAGGAGACTGTTCTGCCTAGAGGTACAGCTAGAGATTCCCCTGTTGCACCTAGTATGGAGGATGGACTCTCGGCTCAGGACACGCAGATGGCAGAGGTGTTACGATTGCTACGCGATCAAACCGCCTTACTAACGGCCCTTGATATAGTAGTTGCTACACCCAGAGCCCCAGTTGCAGTTAGGGTACTTACGGGGATAGCCATCACCCCAGCTATTCCCTAAACACCAGTTAAGAGAGTAATGGATACAAAAATAGAGAGAGCCAGTGCAGTTGTTGTTCCCTTGGAGATGCCGACTCCTACGCCTCCACCCACGACTATGGATCAGATGATTACTACAATTACTACTATTAAATCGAGATTCATCTTAGCTCAAGAGGCAAAGACGATGAGAAAGTTTCCGAAGTTTTAACCAGGCTTCTATTATGGAGGTGGTGACCCCGAGGCTGCGGGGAAGTGGATTGTATCTCATCAACGGCTTCATAAGCTGATAAGGAATGATGAGAGTTTTGATACACGACTGTCGGGAGCATGCTTGAGAGGCCACGCCGTAGTATGGTGCACCATGTGTCAAGATACCCTTCAAGAGCTGACGATATGGGCAGAGTTCAGGGAACTATTTTATGATTAGTACAAACCTATGAAGGTGAGACTAAAACCGAGGGAGGAGTTTTCGACCCTTAGAGAGGGTAACCAAACTTTAATGTAGTATATGGAGAGATTCCGGTACCTACTAAAGGTTTTGATGGATGTAGGTGGGACGGAGCATCTACATATCTACTATTTCACAAGAGGAGTTGATGATAAGATTATTTTGACAGTGGTATCCTCTGGGGACCCACTCAGCAGGATATCTTTGACAGAGCGATGGCACTTGAGACATTTGATCCAAAGAGATTCCAGGCGTGTGACTAGTACTGAGGTACAAACAAGGTAGAGTTCTCAGCCATACCAGAGGCTGAAGAGATAGAGGGATCGTGGGGATCGATGCTGGAGGGATGAAAAACGGGACAGGGGCCGTAGGGACGATCATTAGGGCAGTCAGTTTCGGTATGAGGAGAGATAGCTGGTTCCTGCCTTCACATTAGCATTGGTAGATCAACATAAGCCACAGCCGTAGATGTACCGTCTGGGTCGAGATCAGTTGGGACATGGTAGGGGTCAGAAAGATCGGGGTCAGGGTCCGAGATCTGGAGAAGGATAGGCTAGTAGGCAGGATAACCACAGATGCCACAAGTCTGGTCAGAAGGGACACTTGAGGGTCGACTACAGGACACTACCGTCACCACGGTTGAGTTAGAGCAAGCCAGAGAGAGCTCATGCTTGTCGAGGGTACGTTGCATATTTTTGGTTGACCTACGCATGTTATGTTTTACTCTGGTAGTACGTTGTTGTTTATTGCTGGATGTGTTGTTACGTGTTAGGGTTAGATATACAAACACTAGACACGCACCTTATCCTTTGTACGGCGGCTGGGGACAAGATATACCCTAGCCAAATATGAAGAGACATGGTGATAAAGGCTGAGGGACATCAGTTACCAATTATCTTCAAGTATTAGAGTACTTAAAGTTCGACATGCTTCTCGGGATGGATTGGTTATCACTCGTTCATGCACGGATAGGTTTTTATGGTAAGAAGATAGAGTTTCAAATTCTTGGGACACCAGAATTCTCTCTAGTTTGATCCGTGATTGATTTAACTATCACTAGAGGTCGACTAGCTACAGCGCAGCGGTAAATGAAGGCATTTGCGGCGATAGCTGAGTCGGAGGTTAGGATAGAGGTCGGGATTGAGGATGTACCATTAGTTAGAGATTTTGTTGATGTATTTCTGGATGACCTACCAAGATTATCACCATTATAAGCTGTTGATTTTATCATTGAGTTTATACTAAGGATGCAGTCGATCGTCAGAAGATTGTAGAAGATATCACCATCAGAGCATGAAGAGGTTAGGCGAGAGTTGGATAAGTTGTTGGAGAAGGGTTTTATTCACTTTAGTATGTCACCTTGAGGACATACAATGTTGTTTATGGATAAGAAGGATGGTTCGATGAGGATGTGCATAGATTATAGGAAGCTGAATTAGATGACAGTTAGGAATCGTTACCCACTTCCTAAGATAGATGATTTATTCGATCAGTTGGCGGGTGCCAAATTTTTCTCAAAGATTGACCTTCATTTAGGTTATCATTAATTGAGGATTCGAAAGGAAGATATATAAAAGACCGCTTTTAGAATGAGATACGGGCTATTCGAGTTTAAAGTTATACCATTTGGGCTAATTAATGCCCTAGCATTTTTCATGGATTTAATGCACAAGGTCATGAGACAAATCTAGACATAATTTTCATAGTCTTCATCGATGACATTTTGATCTACAACAGGACTCATGAGGATTACGAGAGACATCTTACGGCAGTTTTGAGAACACCGAGAGAGTACATATTATTCGCCAAGTTCAATAAGTATGACTTCTGGCTGAGTGTAGTGAGATTTTTAGGACATGTCATCAGTGACCAAGGTATCTCTGTGGATTCAGAGATGATTCAGGCTATCATTGACTGGAAGACACCTAAGTCTATTGCCGATATACAGAGTTTTTTTGGACTAGTAAGAAACTACTTGTGATTTATGAAAAAAATTTCTTCGATTGCATCTCCAATGACAAGACCAACTAAGAAGGATGTTAGGTTTGTTTGGTCAGAGGAGTGTGAACAGGTTGTCTGTGAGCCAAAAAAGAGGTTAACTTCTATGCTAGTATTGATATTACTAGAGCAGGGCAAGACTTTGATTACACAGATGTGTCGGGTATTGGTCTAGGATGTGTGCTGATGCAGGACGATAGACTATTTGCCTATCTTTTCAGGCGGTTGAGACCCCATAAGAGAGATTATCTAGTGCAAGACTTGGAGCTTGCAGCGGTTGTTTTCGCACTAAAGGCTTTAAGGCATTATCTCTATATAGAGAGGTTCATATTATATATAGATCACCAGAGTTTACACTACATCTTCACTCAGAGGGATAGAAACATGCGCCAAAGGAGATGACTTGAGCTAGTTAAGGATTACAACTTCACTATTGAATATCACCTCAGGAAAGCGGACGTCATAGCAGGCACATTAAGCGGAAGCGGGATTGACAATCAGATTATTTTGTAACCTATGACATACAACCATGGCTTATTACAAGTCACATCAGTTATGTGCTTGACTGAGGTATCTACTATGGTTGAACGAACATTTGCGGTCAAATGAGGGTTCCTACTGTATCGATTGAAAGGGTTGTCGAGTATTAGAGGGTTAATGGGCATTATGAGTGGTTCAGTAATCTGGATTGAGATTCGAAGTGCACTAATTGCGCAGAGACTATGGATCGGTGTCTAAGACACCAAGGGAGATTTTGGATACCTACAAATTAGAAAATACAGGACGGGATTCTGGAGGATGCACACTACTCGCTACATAGTTCATCTTTGTCATAACAAGATGTACCATCATTTAAGGCAACTATTCTGGTTGCCATGGATGAAGGCTGAGTAGGCACGTACATAAGAGTTGTCACATTTGCCAGAAGGTGAAGGCTAAGCACATGAGACCCGGTGGATTGTTACAGCCGTTGCCCATTCCGCAGTGGGAATTGAAACACGTCACCATGGATTTTGTCAATGGGCTACTGCAGACCTCGAGGCGTCACGATGCGGTTTGGGTGGTGATTGATAGACTGACGAAATTCGATCATTTCATTCCGATTTTTATGAGATAAACTTTTCCCCAACCGAACATATTGTTTGAGCGGGAGGTTATTAGACTACATGGGGTGTCGATTTCCATTATGTCAGACAAAGATCCTAGATTGACTCGGGGACTATGAGAGGCTTTGCAGGAGGTGTTTTGCACCATGTTTGTTATTTAGTACAGCTTACCATCCTCAGATTAACAGAAAGTCCAAGCGACTGATACAGATCTTGGAAGATATGCTCAAAGCTTGCATATTGCAGTTTAGGGGTTCGTGTAACGATTATCTGCCTTTGTGTGAGTTCACATACAATAAAAGCTATTAGGCGAGCATTAGCATGCCACCATTTGAGGCACTTTATAGGAAGCTTTTTGGATCACCTACATGTTGGGCATAGCCAAAAGATACTGTGATAGTGAGGTCTTAGATAGTTGTTGATCATATAGAAAAGATCAAACAGATTCGTCATAGGTTACGAGTCGCACATGATAGATAAAAGAAACATGCAGATCGATATCATTAGGGACTAAGCTATGAGGAGGGCGACATGGTATACCTAAGGTTTCCCCTTGGAAGGGTCAGCAGAGATTTGGTATTAAGGGGAAACTAGCAATGAGATTCATTAAACCATTTTTTAGATTGCGCAGCGAGTGGGCAGTGTTGCATATCGCCTAGAGTTACCTATTGAGTTCGCTAGGGTTCATCCGACATTTCATATTTCAATGTTGAGACTAGCTAGGTCAGGGCCGAGACCAATGATTGACTTGGGGAAGATTGAGGCTTAACCAAACGTGAATTACGAGGAGGGGTCGATAGAGATCATTGACCCCAAAGTTCAGATTCTAAGGAACAGGGAGCTCTCTAAGGTCATATTTCGTTAGCAGCATCATTGGACAGAGGGACTCACTTGGGAGCTCCAGTCTCACTTGGGAGCTCCAGTCAATGATGAAATAGCGATACCCTCAGCTATTTCCCGGTACAACGTTTATGTTATAGTTAAATTTTGGGGCGAGATTTTATTTAGTTCGGAAGAATTGTAATGGCCAATTTTATTAATGCCCTTATTTATATCATAATTATAAACATGGACGCCAGCTAAGATCCACGTGGATGTCGCGGGTAGACTTGGACACAAGTCGGCTTAGGTACATTAGTTGATTGTGTGTTGGATTGCGTATTTACGATGCAATTTGTTAAATTATTTGATAAATACATCACATGTGTGTATGTTGAATAATGATATCGTGCGAGGTTGTGTGACGAGTAGTTACCTCGAAGTGCGTGTCAACACGAGTATTGAGAGGCTAAGTACGGGTACCCTAGAAAAACTCGACAAATTCATGTAATATGACTAGGAAGTCCGATTTAAATGAGTAACGTAACCATAGGCTAATTAAATTAAAAATTGAATAATAGGCTTTGGCGCCCCTAAAAAAGCGTGCCGAGATGCGGGGCATAGGATACCGGATAGTAGAAAGGTTATTGGGACCATGGGTGATTAAATTTAATAAATAAGACACTAACCATACGATTTTGAAAGGCTTAATGTAATGTAATATCAATTGAATAAATGAAAGCGTATAGTTTGCCTTGAATAAAGGGGACCTTGAGATGGACATCTAGATCATCATATTAAGTTACTCTAGGAAGGGAGTGTGCTATTGGAGTCATTAGGAGGTGTAAGACAACATGCTTAAGAACCATAAGATAATCCTCGGGATACGTACGCACATTTGATCAGAGCAACCATATATAAAGGGAGTTGGTGGGGTTTTGATCAAAACACTCAATTACTCATGCAAATATAGTGGGAATTCTGAGGAAGAAAGGATCAATCGAGCTTGAAATTGCACTTTGATGACCAATTAAAGAGATCTAACTTAGGTAATCTTCATCTCCACCTTCTAATCTATCTAATGAACCTAACTTTGACATTTCTAGTGAGTTTCAAAAATGTATGATGAGATCTCGTATTTATGGTGTAAATGTAACGAATTACATGTTGATAGATCATATAAGTAGAGAATTGATCATGGGTTTAGTAAGATTTGATTATTATTATGAAATTGGGAAGTTGTGTGAATCAATGAATTTGGAGGAAATTGGGTTAAAATTTATGTTCTTGAAGTGTTTAGTTGTTGTTTTGAAAATGATTGTGTAGGGGAAGCATGTATAAATCAATAAGGTAGCTAATTGAGTAAAGAAAGATAAAATTCTAGACATGAAAACTTTATCACATAGGAAGGATAGGGCACTACCTGGAACGATTAGCGCGCTAATCGTTCTGGGTTGCTAACTATTCTTCATCCAGAAGAACAGTACCGGACTACATAATTCCCTTATCGTGCTACCATCAGATAGCGTACTACATATGTCCTTTAGCGTAGTAACTGCAGATCAATATGGATTTTTAAGGGCCATTTTGGTGATTTCTCACCTAATACATGACTAAACACTAGGACATAACCTGAGACTATTCAAATTTGACTTCAGGGAATTGGGAAAATCGTAGCTCGGTACCATAAGTCTTTCCGGTCAGATACAGGAGTCCGATGAGGTTGGAGAGCAGTGTGAGGTTTATAAAACCCAACTGAAAGACTCTGAGTATTTGATTTTGTTTATTTTTTACAGTTCTTTCATTCTTTGTTGTTCATTACTCTATTCCATAACTTGGGCGTAGGTTGAGGTTACTCACCTGGGTTTCTTGCTTATGTGTTCATAATGCACTGGACTATAGCATGTGTGACCCAGCCCTTAGTGAATGGCGACCAGAGCTTCCCCTGCGTGTACATGTCGATGACAGCGGATTTGGCCAGCGCCACCAGGGACCAAGTGTCGAGCCAGTTAAGCCCAACCACTGGCGGGAACTTGGTGACCGAAAGTACAGTCTAGTACATCAGGAGAGAGCACACACATTTGTTAGCTTTTCTATTATCTATTCATTTGATGAGACATTTACAGTTGTTTATTTTTATATTTTGTATGTTTACTTGACAATATTCCTTGCATTTCCTTTACTTTATTAGCAAAAAATCACATGTGAATATGTGGGCAGTAAGCCGACGCTGTAGGTATTACCCATGGAGCTGACACGCGCCGCAAGTATAACGGCTCACTTGTAGTAAGAGTGCAATCAACTTATTTGTCATCCGGGAAAGGTTTTTGCACTAATTATGCATTACCTACTTAACTTGAATTATTGCTAAAGGATTAAGTTTTCATTTGTTTTATACTAATCTAAACTATCTAACACATCACTTTTAAACTTAGTTGACTTCTTAAGTTAAGGATATCTTAGTTCACAACTTCACCTAGGTCATTTAATACTATGCTTTATACTTGTGTTTACATCTCAAAATAACTTGTGCAATGCCTAATCAGAATAGACAGATTTTCTTTGAATCCACTTCTACCTACTGTCGTGAAGGAGAATATTCTAATGTGAAAATTAGAACTCCATCTATCAATATGAATAACAAAAGCTCCACATTGCTTTAAGTCTTAAATCATTAGATTCATAACCAACTAAGTTTACTATCCGGGCCTCCCTAATCAACAACAATCTCTCGATGTTGTCTATTTTACGGTTGTACTATTCATGTCTGGATTAGAAACTTTAATAACCATGATAACTCATATAGGCTAAGTTCATTAGACACGTGACCAAGATGTCTACAACATTACACTCATAATCAGTACAAATTCTAACCGTTGCACTTTTTATTATTAATTTTTACTCCTATTTCAAAGCATAGCATTCATACCATAGAATCCATTGATCCCTAAGATAACTAGACTACTCGCACATCATTGATACACACACATCACAATTCAATATAAATTTCATTGCAAAACAAAGATGAATATAGATATTACCTTGAATTAATCAATGAAACAAAATATTAATTGCAAACACGATGTCTTTAATGTCTCTCCAACAAAAATTCCTTGATATTCAAACTCAAAACGAAATTACTTTAATGGAGGCTAATCTCCTTCTATGTGGTCGTCTCCTCTTTGTTTACTATGTGCTAATACCTATTTATACACCCTAATAACAATTAGAAATCTTAAATTACAATTTAGCTCGAATTAAAACATCACATTCTAATTTTTGCGAAGTTGGCATTGTCACTTACTGCCCCGGTGTAGTGTGTATTAAGCCATATCACTACAACTACGCTACAGCTTCATTTGTGTGTTTTTTAGCTCCTGGAGCCTCAACGGTGTTCTTTGTGTGTTCCGTCGCTGTCCCTTGTGTTCCACGGCGCTCCTAATGTATAGGGTCTCTATTGTTGATTTTTTTCATTTATTCTTCTCTCTCATATCACGCCTTTCATTCCCATAATGTGCATTGTAGTCCCAGAGCGTCAATACATGCTCCAATAGTGCAAACTCTGATTTTGTTGGTTTTTGCTACATGTCTTCTCGTTTTTCGTTAATTCATCCAATATACCTAAATTTCCTTGGAAATGCAATAATACCATGAATTAGCACTCATTTTCAGGATATTTATACTAAATATACTTCTAAACTAACCCTTTATATATGTATAAACAATCACATGTCAAATACCCGCAAACTTAAAGTTTTGCACATCCCGAGCAAATGTGTATTCTAACTAATTCTCATTCAAATCACATTGTTCATGGAGTATCCTTTAATTTACTAAGTTTCAAGTTAACAATCCACTTAAAAGATTTTTTTTTTCTGCAAAAACATATATTTTTAAGACATAGCTTTAATAACTCATATAACTTCACTTTTAAAACACTAAAGTAGATCTTAACCAAATACCATTACTACTTTCAAGTTCGTTTTATTTCAACACTCAAGTGTCAAGTATACAATCTCAAGATTTCTTATTAAGCTCAGGAATTCACAAATTAAGCTCATCTTCAGTAGACTTTAGCATCTCAAGAGTCTATAGGACTTTTACATAGTTGGAATGAAAACTTAACTTAACTAGTTACTCGCACTCGAGTTAAATTTTATTTGAAGATTTTTAGTTTACATCCGTTTTCTTTTCTCTATTTTTTTCATTTCTTTTCTTCTTCTTTTTATTTTTTAATTAGCAATAACTATTTTTTTTCCTTTGGACTTATTTTTCCTCACTTTTCAAACCATCAAGTTCTCTGCTCCATTTCCTATAGAACTTGTGGGATTCTTTCATTTTTCTTCTTTATTTATAAAACTCTTGTTAGCACTTCTCACTTTCACTAAATCAAGTAAGATTCACACTTATTATAGAATTCTTAGAGATCTAACTTTTTTCCGCAAGAAGTGTAATAATTTCTTAATTCGGTTTTCGGTTCAAGGTTTTCCCTAACTCTAGATTTCTAATCATGAAATCACATCGTTGTTGCTACATTTCATTACTTATTTTTCTAAATTTAAAATATTCTCTTGAGTTTCATATCAAAGAGACATTTGTAATCTACTCATCAGCAATTAAAGGAATGAACATGCAAACGAAATACATATTCATTACATATTACTGTATATAACATAATCTATACTACTTAACCATTCATATAGTGAATAAAACAAAAAATGAATACACTACCATACTTTTCGCTTTAACTACTAAAAAATAAAATTAAAACGATCATACCTACAGTGTTTATTAGTATTTCTCAGCCTATCTTACCACTTCCCATAGTGTAGTGTAGCGTCGATGCCCCCAAAGTTAAAACCAAACCTTGTCCTCAAGGTTCAAAAGTAAGCCTGAAATATGAAGACACTAAAAAACACAAACATATGTAATGACAAAAGTTATAAGAAACTAAACTAAACTAAACATTGAAATTGAAATAACTAAATAGTTAACAAAATATCTCAAATGTTAAAAATGTATGAATTGTATCAAAAGCACTCTCTACTTCCCATGACTAAAGGAATCCTCTGACAATGACTTTAGGACTGGGCGACATCATCATCATTTGCATCATTAGCTCCAGCGTGCGATGGTGGCAATGGATGCTCCACCATCCTACTCTGCACCAAATATGGATCAAACATGTATGTTGATGCTACTTCAGATCCTAATGACCTATCAGTAGGTCTGCTCCTCTAAAATTTAGCTATGGCTCTACGATTATCAACGAACAACATGAAATTTGGCTACTTGTTCTATCTGTGCAGCTATCTACTCAACATATCCATCTTATATCACAGCATGGTTGTTGGGTTTCATGACTTATCCTCATGGTACTGTCTCCTCATTTTTGCTAACCTGAGCCTTTGCTACTGTAGAGTCAAAACATTAGGTGAATGTATAAGTGTCTACATTGGAGGAGGTGGTGGAAAGACTTCGGGATCGTCTAAGTCCTGCTCTCATATATCTTATCTATAAACTCGAAGCCCTCAACAAGTCCTTGTTGTTCTTGCTCTTCTTTTTTCTTCATTCTCTTCATCTTCTAGCTTTTGGGCTAATTCTACTGCAGCTTCTACTTCTACTTCTGCCTGATCCTCTTGCCTCTTGGCCATCAACTCGCGCTCATGTCTAGCTCCCTCTACCCTCTCTCACCTCTTTGTAGTATTGGTAACCAGGTGATAATTTCAACGTGAGTATGAAAGATTCATTTATTATTTTTCGAGCATCTATATATCAAATTTTTTATCATCTTTCATTCTCACTCTGAACATTAATCATGTTTGAGTAATCAAAATAGAAAACAACAACCTTTTGTTCCTTTTTGACATGATTGACTCCATCAGATTGTTATAGATAATCTCTCTGATATTGATTTCCCCATGTTGTGTTTCCTCATAAAAACAAGCCACTTTCGGCTTATTTATCTCACCTTGCCGAGAAGTGGGGAATAATGAAGCAATAAAAAAATGTTTCCACATCTTGCAAACCTTTTTAATGTTCCCATTTTTAATGTACTTCGACACATTCTCAACACTGATTTCCCATCTTTGTTTTCTTAGGACAGCTAATTATCTCTCTATAGCTCTAAAAGGGTATAAGTTATAAGGCTTCTTATATATGCTAGCAAGGAAACTCGGTTGCAATTCTATTCAATTCAAGCGTTCCAATCCATAAAGGTATTAATCTCATACACATTAAAGGGAACAAAAATTCCACTTACATTCACTGGCTCCTTTTCTGCCATGAGCTTTGCTTTAGCATAACATTGATAAACTATCTTACTCATTCCTTTTACTTTGTTCTTTCTATAATCTTGAGTAAAAAAAACTCCTAATTATTTCGCCAAACGTAACTATTCACTCTTTTATTGTACTTTCCCGGCAAATTAATTCCACTTTCGTAAATGAACTCCCTATGTTGAATATCCTTGTATCTGTCCTCAGTCTCTTTACAAATGAAATATTTCGATTTAAAAGGTCTAGGCTCTTCATCATTGGGATTTCTAGAGGCACTTGCCTCAAATTCATTTTCTCTCATTTGGCTAACTTGTTTCCTTTTCTTGCCATTTCATTTAATTTCAAGCAACTAACAAAAATGCAACGCAACTTGGTCTTCAAATCACCTAAAATTTAAAATTCATATAGCATGGATCATGCAAACGCAAAATAATGAAAATATTATTAATAAAGTCTTCATAGGTGATATTAATGCTCACATTTACACAATCTTGCAAAATCTATCCTCTAACCTCAAATCCACAATTTTCAACATCATCAAAATTTTCAAAATTCAATGTATAACTAGATGAAATTGTAAATGTACCTCAATACCGGATTAGTTTCCAGTGTAGATCACTCATCCAAGTCTTTTCCAATCCAAGCCCTCTAACTTTTCTCAACCAACTAGAAACCTATCTCTCTTTGGAGTCAAATTCCAAAAATCCAAGCCCTAACTCTTCCACTTATGCTAAACCAAAATGTACTTATAACGTCACTCTAAATCACTAGGAACTCACTAATCTCACTTGAAAATGATCAAACTTTGGCTCTGTAAGGGTGTATGCTTTGTGGTTTTGATAAGGTTTTGGTGCAAGTGTGGATAATAGTGTGAAAAAAGGGTTTAAAACCTTGACTTCGACCTCGGTGTCGTGCCTGTGGCGAAGTGGGGCATTTTTTTTGTTTTGTCCTGCTACCACCTCGGCGTTGTGGCCTATACCCGCGGCATCATGGATAATACCTACGGCGTCTGCTAATCTGCCAACATCTTTGCGTATGATTTTTCACTTATTTTCTTTCAGCACTCCTCCAACTTTGTGTACAACTCATAGAAGTTGTCATGACCTCATAAAATCTATGAGAATATAAAAATTAATAAATTTTCCCTTTCGATTTGTCCATACACCTTACCTTTACTTCTTTGAACTACTTCGCTCCTTTTTGCTTTTTTAATAAGTTCTTGTTACATTTCCATTTTGACGAATCATCACTCCGCAAATGGTCTTTCATTCGCATTCAACACAAATTTTTCAAAAACTAAAATTAAAACTCGTGAATTGTAATAATTAAACTAAATAACTAACTACTGACTAAAATTCAAAAACTTGAAATTTAAAAACCCCTAGGATACCTCCCAGTAGGGCTTAGTTTAACGTCATTAGCCTTACGCCTTTCAGGTCATTTAGTCTGAGTCTAAATCGAGAAACTCCATGTGCACGAAAAAATCACATCCTGATCACCTCTTTTAGTAACTCATATTATGTGCACGGTGCCGCACTTCGAACAGTTCTTAACTTTTGTAATTGGATCTTCATTGGAGAGCCCGCTGAACATACTATTTTACACCATGTTTATCAGAGAGGGTCGTAACTTGAACTCGATGGTGTTGGCTGAAAGCCTCATCACTCCGTCAAATGCCTCCTAAACTTTTGGCTTGAAATAGTCACGAAAGCATCTTTATCCTTGCATTATCTTTCACACTACCAGATCACCTGTTGGATGGTTATTCCTACAGCCCTGATGTTGGTTTCTAGCTTGCACATCGGCCATCTTAACTTCTTCGTTTCTCTTTCCTCTGGCTATTCTCTCAATATTCGGATCGGAAGGCACTAGGTTTTTCTCTCCCTTGCTACGCATGCACTGAGCATCTTTGAAAGGAAAACACATAAAGATCAAGTACAGAAAGTCAAACTGAAACTTAAGCAAGTTTTTTTTATAAAGTGAAAATTAAAGTTATGAAAATAAAACTTAACAATTACTCAAACTAACTAAGTAAATCTAAGGGCTACCTATCTCCAACAACGATGCCAAAAACTTGACACGTCGCAAGTATAACGACTCGCTTGTAGTAATAGTTTAATCAACTTATGTTGATCTTGGATATCATCCTCAAGGAAAGGTTTTTGCACTAGTTGTGCATTACCTACTTAACTTGAATTATTGCTAAAGGATTCACTTTTAATTTTTTTATACTAATCTAAACTCTCTAACACATCACTTTTAAACTTTAGTTGACTTATTATATTAAGGATATCTTAGTTCACAACTTCACATAAGTAATTCAATGTTATGCTGTGTACTCATGTTTACATATCAATATGTTTTTGTGCAATGCCTAATTAGAATAAACAGATTTTCTTCGAATCCAATTCAACCTACCGTCGTGAAGAAGAATATTCTAACGTGCAAACTAGAACTCCACCTTTCAGTGTGAATAACGTAAGCTCCACATTGCTTTAAGAGTCAAATCATTGGATTCATAACTAACTGAGTTTACTATCCGGGCCTCCTTAATCAACAACTATCTATCAATGTTGTGTATTTTACATTTGTACTATTTATGTCCAGATTAGAAACTTTAATAGCCACAATAACTCCTAAAGCCTAAGTTCATTAGATACGTGATCAAGATGTCTAAAGCATTACACTCAGAATCAATACAAATTCTAACTGTTGCACTTTTTATTATTAATTTTTACTCATATTTCAAAGCAAAGTATTTATACCATAGGATCCATTGATCCCTAAGATAAATTGACTACTCGCACATCATTGAAACACATACATCACAATTCAATATAGATTTCACGGAAAAATAGAGATGAATATAGATATCACCTTAAGTTAATCAATGAAACCAAATATTATTGCAAACATGGAGTCTTCAATGTTTCTCCGACAAAAATTCCTTAATACTCAAACTCAAAGCTAAATTATTCTAATGGAGGCTAATCTCCTTATGTGTGGTCGTCTCCTATTTTTTACCATGTCTTAATACCTATTTATACTCCTTAATAACAATTAGAAACCCTAAATTCTAATTTAACCCAAATTATAACCCAACTTTCTAATTTACGCAAAGTTGGTGATGTCGCTTACTGCCCTAGCGTTGTGTGTGTTAAGCCACATTGCTGCCACTATACTACAACTTCATTGTGTGTATTTGAGTTGTCCTTGACGGTGTCCCCTTTGTGTCCCAAAGTTGTCCTTCGTATGCCACGACGCCACCACTCCGTCGAACCTCCAGAGTCAGTTTTCTTCATTTCTTCTTCTCTCCCACATCTTGCCTTTCATTCACATGCCATGCCTTGTAGTCCCACAACGTCAATACACTATGCCAACTCTGATTTTGTGGGTTTTTGCTTAGTTTCTTCTCGTTTTGCCTTGATTTCTTCCAATATACCTTAATTCCCAAAAAATGCAATAATATCATGAATTAACACTCATTTAAGGATATTTATACTAAATATACTACTAAACTAACCCTATATATGTATAATAATTATTTATTAGGCGTCATGGGTACAAGCCACAGTGCAAAGGTGACATTAGGCTAAAAAATAAAAATTCCCTAATCCGTCATTGACGCAGTGGCGGTGCTATCATAGTGTCGTGCCCGTTGAAACCACACCCAATAGGGGTGTATCGAGAAGTTATCGCCTTTTTAAAATAATTTGACAATAAAGATGTTATATGCTCACTCAAACGCAAGTGTGAATGGAATGAAAGATGAAGGGGATAGAAGAGATGGAAAGATACACGCGATTTATAGTGGTTCGATCCAATGATCTACATCCACTGCCAAACCTCATCAGTTATGATTTTCAAACCCCCACTTATATTGTCAGTAAGTGTTACAACCTAGGTGTATAAACCTAAAATGTCTAATTACAAATTAGGACTTCCTACCTAGCCACAACTAGGGTTTACGCCTAGCCTCAACTAGGTATTCCCTTTGACTTAGATCTCACCAAGTCTTGCAATCAGCCACTTACAAAGAATAGATAAAAATAATCAAATTCACTTTACAAAGTAAAGCGACACCAAATTTAAATACAAGCAAGCCTCCTAGAGCATAACCACTCTAATGCATGCAAGTATGAGAACAAATGAGAAATGCAAGTATATCACTGATTTTGTGCAAATCTCAAATATGAAACCATTTCAAACGAATCGATTAAAACAAATCCGGTTTCAAATCCAAAGAACAAGTAGTTTGATAAAAATCAAGTTTAAATGCAAAGTTTTTTCCAAACTAGTTCTAAGGTTTAGTAAATCAAGTTTAAGTGTAAAACCCAAGACAAATGTGTTCAAGAACACAACAAATAATTTCCACAAGTTAAGCACACAAAAATATGAAATTTAAATACAAGAAAAGCTAAGAAATTGGACTTTCTTACAACCTCGGAGAGTGATTTGAAAATCAGTTCAGGAGTGGATGTTGTAAGCTTTAGAATGCCTCAATAACATTGGTTTTGAGAGTGATTCAGTTTCCTCGAAAGATTACAAGTGATAGCACACAAAAATCCAAGCTTCTATTTTGAAAATAATGAGCACAAAATGGTTTTCTTGTTTGACAAGACAATAGAATGTTCTAGGGGATTTGAGAATATTCAACATTCCTTTTTAACAGTTTTTGACAGTTCTAGAATCTAAGGGATAAAATTTGATCATCTATTCAAATTAAAGAGTGATTTTCAACTTTATAAAAAAAAGTTGTCATAAAGGCAATTAGCGCGCTAATATTGGGACCTAACGCGCTAATCCTCTAAGCTAGCGCACTAATCCCGAACATTAGTGCGTAAACTCTACAATTAGCATGCTAATATCACTATTAGCGCGCTAACTATCAGGGGCCTCAACATAAATATTTTTGGCCCTAGAGTTAACGACCCTTATCACATCCAAGACCCTACCAAACCTCTTATAACATGTCATACATGTTTGTTAAGGGTCATAGAACCTGTTTATGTGGTCTGGATGTTTCCACAAACCCCATAAATGAAAAATCCTAGTTTCATGACTTACATAGGGGCTTTTCTACAAATACACAATTTTTCTTTTCAAAAACCTTTCACAACAAGTTTTTTATTTCCAAAACTTCCACAAAAGTTTTTAAAAGTACGATGTGAATATAAGAACATGGTTTCACATAGTTTAACCTTATAAGATCGATTCAAGTGGTGAGTTTCATTGAAAACTCCAAATGATCACTTGAAATTTGAAAAACGATTTTAAAAAACATGATATGCATGAACTAATGCATTAGGCTTGCGTAAATGAACATGTGTTCCTACATCAATGTTACAACATGTAATATGATCTTTCTTCTTCGTTTCCTTGTGTGGACCGAATCTTGAACTTGAATGGCTTGAACACTTGAGATGTAATATTCTACAAACTTTGACTAACTGAAACACACTTGATAAACTTATTAGTATACTTTCACTTTGTTTGTTTCCATCAAAATCCTGGGTAGAGTAAAAGTGACTAACCACTTAGTCCAACAATCTCTCCCTTTTGATGATAACAAACATTGTGAACTTGACAATCAAAAATGGAATTCACGTGTATTCATATCCATAGTGCAATCTCAAACAATCTCAAGTTCCATGCATACATTTCTCGCCCTTTTGATAACTTCGAAAAGTGGGGCCAAGCTCCCCCTCAGAACAAGCATAATCGAAAATGAGCCACGAATATAAAAACAACATAATGGGTGGAAGACTCCCCCTCAGTACATGCATATTACGAGACATAAACAGGTATATCAACGAAAGTCATTCACCCATGTGTACAAACTCAAGGATGGAGAAAATAATGGTGGTTCAATCCTAGAACTAATAATTGAAAACACCCATATTGAAAAAGAAAGTAATGAAATTTACCTAGGGATAGTGGGAGAGTCGTTGGAGATAATGAAGACCAAAGAGGAGAGGAGTGGTGTGTGAAAAATAAGAATTTATGGTCAAAATAGTTATATACTGGTCCTAACCGAACAACATTAGCACGCTAATGATAGAATTAGCGTGCTAATGATGTAGTTAAGTGATCTAGGCCATGGACGTTTAGCGCCCTAGGTCCTTGAATTTGTGCGCTAATCAGAGACAATTAGCGTGCTAATTAGCAAACCTAGCACGCTAATTGCTCTTTAGAATCTGAAATTAAATTTTTTGAGTTTTTGACGGACGACTCCGACTCACTTCATACTTCATGGACACTTCACTAACAACATATAAAAAGGATTGGAACAACTAAAACATGTGTAGAAGGTCTGATTCATGAAACATGCCTAATTAACATCGAATATTAAAAAATTGGTCTTTAGGCAATGGCTTGGTGGAGATATCAGCTAGTTGGTCCTCCGTTGGCACATGGATTAGTTTAACATCGCCCTTTTAGATGTGATCGCGAAAGAAATGGTGATTAATCTCAATGTGCTTGGTGCGGGAGTGTAACACCGGATTTTTTAATATGTTGAATGCACCTTTGTTATCACAATAAATTTCGGCACAACCAAATTGAATTTGAAAATCTTCAAGTTGTTGTTTCATGTACAAGACTTGAGCACAACAACTTCCGACAGCCAAATTACTCGGCTTCAGCCGTAGACAAAGCAACAGAATTTTGCTTTTTGCTAAACCATGATATAAGAGAGTTTCCTAGCAAATGACAAAACCCAAAATTGTTTTTCCTATCCACTAGACTCCCCGTATAGTCGGAATCAACAAAGCTTCAGAGTTTGAAACTCTTGGCTTCGTTGAACCATAATCCTAAATCTTGTGTCCCATTAAGATAACGAAATATGCGCTTGACACATTTCAAGTAAGACTCCTTAGGTTCGGATTGAAATCTAGCACATAAACACATACTAAACATTATATCGGGCCTACTAGCGGTCAAGTATAGGGTACTACCAATCATGCCACGAAAACGTTTAGGATCTATAGATTTTCCTAGTTGAACTTTGTCCATTTTGACGGTGGAGTTACTATGAGTGTCACATGCTTTCAGATTTTTAAATTTGAACTTATTTAGCATGTCCCTCACATAATTCTCTTGGTTTATGAAAATGCTATGTTTGGATTGCTTAATTTGAAAGCCTAAGAAGTATGTTAGTTCACCCATCATGCTCATTTTAAATTCATTGGTCATCAATGATGAGAATTCATCACATAAGCATATATTAGATGACCCAAAGATAATATCATCAACGTAAGTTTGAACAAGTAGCATGTTACACTTTTTAATCAAAATGAACAAAATAGGATCTAGTGTTCCTTTCTTGAACCCTTTGTCAAGTAGAAATGCACTAAGTATGTCATAACAAGCTCTAGGAGCTTGTCTCAATCCATACAAGGCCTTTTGAAGATGATAGACGTAACTTAGATGACCGTGGTCTTCAAAACCTGGTGGTTATTCTACATATACATCTTCATTGATGAAGCCATTTAAGAATGTACTATTAATGTCCATTTGGTATAGTAGAAAACCATATTAGCAAGCATAAACAAGCGACATCTGAATTGCTTCTAGTCTTGCTACCGGTGCAAAGGCTTCCTCATAGTCAATTCCTTCCTCTTGATTATAGCCTTGTGCAACCAACCTAGCCTTGTTCCTTACTATCTCACCCTTCTTATTATTTTTGTTTTTAAATACCCATTTGGTGCCTATGATAGTATGGTTTTTAGGTCTAGGTACTACTGTCCATACCTTATTCCTAATAAAATGACCTAGTTCCTCTTGTATAGCCATGATCCAAAACTCATCACCTAAGGCATCATCTATCTTGGTAGGCTCGATTCGTTATACAAAAGCTATGTGTCCCTCATCTCGGTGCAATGATGACCTAGTGGTTATTCTTTTTTTTTGGATCACCTATAATTTGTTGGGAGGGATGTCCTATAAGAAGTCTTGATTTTTTAGGTGCACGATGTTCAGGCTCCACTCTCACCTCAACCTCTTGACTATTGGATTTTTTGCCTAGGGTGACATCATCATCATCATTAATCCTCAATTTTTCCAAGGTACGCATCAGTTTCACTTTAGGATCTACTTCATCAAATTTGACATAAATAGACTCCTCTATGGTTTTGGTTGATCTATTGAACACCCTATATGTTTTTCTATGCATGGAGTAGGCTAGAAAAGTGCACATACTTGATTTTGGGTCAAATTTGTCCAAATGATCCATATAATTTAGAACATAGCAAGTGCAACAGAACTACTTGAAGTAATAAATGTTGGGTTTTCGACCTTTCCATAGTTCATAAGGAGTCTTTTTCACTTGCTTTCGGACATTTACCCTATTAAGAACATAACACATCGTGTCAATGGCTTCCAAAAATGCTTAGCCATGTTGTACTCATTTAGCATGGTCCTACACATCTCTTGGAGGGTCCTATTCTTTTTTTGTACAACTCCATTTTTTTGTGGTGTCCTAGGAGAAGATAGTTGGTGTGTGTATCCTTGTTTAGCACAAAACTCTTCTAAGTTCCTATTGAAAAACTTACAACCTCAGTCACTCCTAATGATGGTGATTTTATACCCCTTCTCATTTTCAACCAATGCACAAAATTTCACAAACACATCAAACACTTCATGCTTATGAGCTAGAAAATAAACCCATATATACCTAGTAAAATCATCAACAAAAACAAAACAATATGAATTGCCCCTAGACTTTATGTTTGGGTGGGACCAAACAAATCCATATGGATAAGTTCTAATGCTTTACTCACATCACTTGTTACTTTCGTCTAAAATGATGATTTCACTTGCTTACCAAGGATACAAGGTTCACATTTCTTGTCTTTTTTTTAAGTGTATTTAGGTAGACCCTTGAAGAGATCATGCTTCTTAAATTTGGACAAGTTTTTCATGCTAGAATGTCCTAGTCTATGGTGCCACAACCATGCATCACATTCATTTTGAGCACTGAAACATGAAACATTTTGCATATGCATCTCATCAAAGTTAATGGCATAAACATTCTTATCTCTATATGCAACAAATAGAGTTTCATGCTTCTCATTCCTAATAATGCATTTTGATGATTCAAACATGACATAAATCCTTTGTCCCACAATTGACTAATGCTAAGCAAGTTATATTTCAAACCATCAACAAGATAAACATTAGAAATGGAATGTAAATCGTTGCCAATGGTTCCAAGGCCTATAACCTTTTCTTTGTTTTTGTCATCAAATGTGACCTTTCCACCACCATGTTGCTTTAATTCAATGAATTGATGTGCATCTTCGGTCATGTTTCTTGAGCACCTACTATCCAAGTACCATGGGGTTCTCTTCCTCTCATCCTACACAATGGGAAAAATACTAGATTCTGGTACCCAAACACCTTTCGATCCGAGAAAGTAAGTATCATAAACATTCTTAACTACCCATGCTAGTTTACCCATTTTTGTCTTTTGTAAGGCACATTTCCCAACCGCATGAGACCTATTGCTTTTTGAGCATCTACAGGCATCATCTAGCAATTTCTTGTAACTTAGCAAGTTCGCTACATAGCTATGCCTCTCTTGTTGAGTGCATGTCGTTGTGCTCCCAACATCATGTCAAACATCTCTCTACCATTGGTAGACTTGTGCACCGCGCTAGTTATGTCCTCCACTTCCTTGACTAAAGCATCTATCTCCTTTAAGACTTAATTTAAGTCACTTTAGAGATCATTAATGGTCTCATTTTGTGACTCAATCTCAGTAATTGCTATGGTCAAGCTCTTTTTGAGTTGTTTGGTCTTTTTGACCTTTTTTTCCAACTCTTTCATAAGCTCATCAATATTAGAAACATCATCCAAATCATCAACATCATCAAAATTGAAATCATTAAAGTTTACCTCACTTTGTGCCATTAGACAGTATTGCTTTCTTACTTTCCGATTTAGATTCAGAACTTGATGAGGATGAATGATCCCATATCACCTTGAAGCATTTCTTATTTTTCTTCTTGTCCGACACCTTCTTAGACTTGCATTCCGCCTTGATGTAGCCCTGTTTGCCACACCTGAAGCATATGGTCTCACTTGACTTTCCTCCCTTGCTTCCACTCTTGTTCTTCTTGTACTTATCTCGCTTATACATTGCCTTGTTGAGTTTTCTTGAGAGCATGACTACTTCCTCTTCAAGATTATTGTCATCACTAGATTTCTCATCTTCAAGGATCTCAACCAATGGAGCCGATGAGCTATTTTCCTTCAAAGAAATCTCTTTTCTTGAACTCTTGGTACCCCTACTCAATGCTTCCAATCTAGCTTGGCCCTTTAGTTCAAGTTCATGGACCGTTAGCTCTCGACACAAAGCATAAATATTGTACTCTCCAATGTTTTGCGCCGATTGGATATCATACTTCTTGGCATCCCAATCTAGCTTGGCCCTTTAGTTCAAGTTCATGGACCGTTAGCTCTCGACACAAAGCATAAAAATTGTACTCTCCAATGTTTTGCGCCGATTGGATATCATACTTCTTGGCATCCCATTCCTTAGGAAAGCCTCTAAGGAGTTTGTACACCGAATTCTCTTAATCATAGTTCTTTCCAAGATTATTAATCTCATTTAAGAGCTTAGTGAACCGAGTGATGGTGGTGGCTATGTCTTCATCGGAGCCAACTCGAAAAGTCTCATAGTGCTCCTCAAGGATTCTCAACTTTTTCTTCTTCACTTGAATTGTACCTTCATAGTGTACCTCACCCTTCTCCCACACTTCCTTGGTCATTTGACAAGCACTAACTCGGTTGAATTCGTTCTCACTTAGCGTACTAAACAAATGATTCATGGCTTGATCATTTGATAGCTCAATCTTAGTTTCATAGGTGGTGTATTCTCTCACGGGTTTATCCGGTGGAGTGTAGCATTTCTTAATTAAGTCCCATAAAATTCTACTTTGTGCCCTAATGTAAAACTTCATCCTTACTTTACAATGAGCATAGTTGGTTCCATCAAAATACGAAGGCCTACTCGAGAAGTTGCTTTCCCTAAGGTGAGCCAGATCTAAAGTGTGCATCCTTATACAAAAACACTCAAAGATACGTTAGTAACACTTTAAGCAATAACCCACTCTAATACCAATTGAAACCACACCCAAGAGGAGGGTGAATTGGGTGTATCGAGAAGTTATCACCTTTTTATAATAATTCAACTATAAAGATGTTATAAGCTCACTCAAATGTAAGTATGAATGCAATGCAAGACGAAGGGGATAGAAGAGATGGAAAGAGACACTCGATTTATAGCGGTTCGATCCAATGATCTACATTCATTACCTAACCTCCTAGGCCAGGATGTTCAAACGCCCACTTATATTATCAATAAGTGTTACAACCTAACCGTACAAGCCTAGAAAGTCTAATCACAAATTAGAACTTCCTACTTAGCTGCAACTAGGGTTTATGTCTAGCCTTAACTAGGTCTTCCCTTCGACTTAGATCCTACTAAGTCTTATGATCAGCCATTTGCAAAGAATAGGTGAAAATAATCAAATTCACTTTACAAAGTAAAACGGCACCCAATTCAAATACAAGCAAGCCTCATAGAACCTAACCACTCAAATGCAAGGAAGTATGACAACAAATGAGAAATGCAAGTATATCACTGATTTTGTGCAAATCTCAAATATGAAACCATTTCAAACGAATCGATTAAAACAAATCTGGTTTCAAATCCAATGAATTAGAAGTTTGATAAAAATCAAGTTTAAGTGTACACTCTTGTCCAAGTCAGGCCTAGGGTTTATTAAATCAAGTTTAAGTGTAAAACCCTAGACAAATGTGTTCAAGAACACAACAAATGATTTCCACAAGTCAATGACACAAAAATATGAAATTTAAGCACAAGAAAAGCTAGGAATTCAGACTTTCTTACAACCCTGAGATAGTGATTTGAAAATCAGTTCTGGAGTGGATATTGTAAGTTTTAGAACACCTCAATAACGCTGGTTTCGAGAGTGATTTAGTTGCCTCAAAATATTACAAGTGATAGCACACAAAAATCTAAGCTTCTTCTTTGAAAACAATGAGCACAATAGGATTTTTTTGCTTGACAATACAATAGAATGTTGTAGGTTGTTTGAGAATGTTCTAGATTCTTTTTTAATAGTTTCTGACCATTCTGGAGATCCATGGGCTCAAATTTAATCATCTATTCAAATTAAATTGTGATTTTCAGCTTTATAAAAAAGATATCAGAATGGCAATTCGCACACTAATATTGTAGGAGCACTAATCCTCTAAGCCAGCGCGCTAATGCAGAACATTAGCATGCTAACTCTGCAATTAGCATGCTAATATCACTATTACCGCGTTAACTGTCAGGGGCCTCAAAATAAATATTTTTGGCCCTAGAGTTAGCGACCCCTTATCGCATTGAAACCCTACCAAACCTCTTATAACGTGTTATACATGTTTGTTGAGGGTCATAGAACCTATTTAGGTGGTCAGAATGTTTTCAAAAATCCCAAAAATGAAAAATCCCAATTTCACGACTTACGTAGGGGCTTTTTTGCAAATACACAGTTTTTCTCTTCAAAACAAGTTTTTCATTTCTGAAAACTTTCACAATGGTTTTTAAAGTACGATGTGAATATAAAAACATGGTTTCACATAGTTTAAACTTATGAAATCGATTCAAGTGGTGAGTTTCATTTAAAACTCCAAATAATCACTTGGAATTTGAAAAGCGATTTGAAAAACATAATATGCATGAACTAATGCATTAGGCTTGTGTAAATGAACTTGTGTACCTTACATCAATGTTACAACATGCAATATGATCTTTCATCTTCGTTTCCTTGTGTGGACCGAATCTTGAACTTGAATGGCGTGAACACTTAAGATGTGATATTCTACATACTTTGACTAACCGAAACATACTTGATAAACTTATTAGTATACTTTCACTTTGTTTGTTTCCATCAGAATCTCGGGTGGAGTAAAAGTGACTAACCACTTAGTACAACACCTATAAGGCATAGCACCGAGGTCAAAGTGAGGGATTTAAACACATTTTACACGCCATTCTCCATACTGGCACTTAAACCTTACGAGCATACACCCCTCTAGAGCCAAATTTTAATCATTTTCAAGTGAGATTCATGAGTTCCCTATGATTTAGAGTGAAGAAACAAACACATCGTGGATTTAGACAAGTGGAAGAGGTAGGGCTCAAATGTTTTGGAATTTGATTCCAAAGAGAGCTAGGCTTCTAGTGAGTGACAAAAATTTAGGTTGGATTGAAAAAAATTGGATGAGTGATCTATACTGGAAATTAATCCGGCATTGAGGTACATTTACAATTTCATCTAGTTATACATTAAGTTTTGAAATATTTGATGATATTGTAGAAAATTATGGATATGAGGTTAGAGGATAGGTTTTGCGCAATTGTGTGAATGTAAGCATTATTATCACCCATGGAGACTTAGTTTATATCTTTGAAATTATTTGGCGTATGCATGATCCATGTTATATGAATTTTGATTTTTAGGTAATTTGAAGACCGATTTGCGTTACATTTTTGTTAGTTGCTTGATATTTGAGGAAATTGACAAAATAAAGAAACGAGTTAATCAAACTAGAACAAATGGTTTTGGGGCATCTACCTCTAAAAACTTTAATGATGAAGAGCTTAGACCTTTTAAATCCAAACATTTCATCAGTAAAAAGGCTAAGGACCGATACGAGAAAATCTTATATATGGAGTTCATTTGTGAAAAGGGAATTAATATGCCGGCCAAATATGATAAATTTGTGAACAATTTTAATAGGCACCAAAATAGGGAGAAACTTACTCAAGACTATAGGGAGAATAAAGAAAAAGGAGATAGTGGAATTGTTTTCGAGTTCTATGTCAATGTGAAGGTCACAGCTAAGGATGAGCCAGTGAAGGTGAGATGGTTTTTTATTCCCTTCAATAGATGTAAGATTAATAATTTCTAAGGGTTGGAGCAGTTATGGTGGTATGCATCCGAACAAACTTTCCCGAAGAAGTCGTATGAGAAGCCCTACAACCTATACCCATTTAGAGCCATAGAAGAAGCACTGGTTGTCCCAGGACAACAAGGATGGGTAATGGGAGTTGAGAATGTGACGAAGCACATTAAGAAGAGGAGTAACTTAAAGGTTTACAAAATGTGGCAACATTTTCTTATTGCCTCGCTATACCCTACCTGACGCGAGTCGAACGTGCACAATAATTTCCCGTGTTTTCTATTAACTTGTAGTAGTGGTGAGTGGGATATCATCTCTACAGGGATTTTCGTAATCTCAAAGAAAAGTAACTTATTATTTTTTTATTAAGTTAATTAATCTAGCTAAATGTGAATTAAAATAATAAATAACTTAAAAATTATGATTACTAATTCAAATAACCAAACCAACTAAATTAATCTAAACAAATCAAATTCAAACTAAATTAAACGATATTCAAATGCAATTCAATATAAATAAACAAACCCCCACTAAACAATATAATATATTCGGATTACTTTCAAACACTAGAACATAATATTAATTCACTCTATAGTTATAATTATAAAACATGGAATCATAGAATCATTTAAACCTCATTTCATTATAAGTTGATAGCCTTAAGCCAGCTACCAATTTTCCTTAATTCAATGGAAATGTCATATTCTTATCATTGTAAATCTATACATTAGATAAAACGCAAAACCATAGAAATACAATAGCATTAAGTTCAATGAAAATTAAGCCTAATCTAAGTTAAAATTACAGAAATCGCATAATAAACAACTTAGAACAAAATCACCTAAGAAACCTACTTGGGAAAGGCCCTATAGATTAATCCTAGTTACTACTTCTATAATTGTTGTCAATAACTTTAGTCATAGAATCAGAATCTTAATACCAAATAATACATTTGCAACTATGCTTGCAATACTAATAGACTTTAGTTGTGATACGCATAAAAAAACTTGTTAATTTTGTTATTGATGTGTATGAATAGATGTAATGTACATAATTCCTTAGTTATAACTATATAGTAATCAAAACATACTACATTGTCTAAGGTTTGTTTAAATTAATAGTCTACTCACTCATGCTGGAAATAAACTACGATAACAATAACATAGCCTCATTCCCAAATTAACATTCAAATCCCTCCTAATTAATGCATCTCATGCTAACTTTGGTATGCCCCTACCTCGTCGAATTTTTACAGTTTCTATTGAGTCAAGTTTTCTAGTTGGAGTATTTGTAGGTCGTCTTTGCAGGTAACCAAACTATCACAACCGCCCTTCCCTAATCTTTGTATCAATTGGTGCTACTCCTACTTGTCTTTGAATTTCTATAATTCTTATTCTATCTTTACGAGTTTTGCCACACATCCACCTAAGCATCCTCATTTCTGCTACGTTCATTTTATGTAATTATTGTTGCTTTATCGCCCAACATTCACTTTCATAGAGCATAGCTGACATAATTGCGGTCCTATAAAGGTTTTCTTTTAACTTAGTAGGAACATTTCGATCACAAATCACCCTTGTTGCACTCCGTCTTTTTTTCCATCATTTTATATGATTGATTCAAGGTATCTAAAGTGGTTTACCTTAGGAACTTCTATTTCCCCTGATTTTACCACTCCATTATCTCGATGTCTAGTGTTTCTAAACTCACAATGCATGTATTCGGTTTTCGTCCTACTCAACTTAAGGGCGATTCTAATTTATTCCTCAAGAGTTCTAATTTCCTATTCACTCCATCTTTAGTTTCATCCACTTAGACAATATCATCTGTAAATAGCATACACCATGGTATATCCTCTTGAATATGTCTAATTAGTTCATCCATAATTAAAGTAAATAGATATGGGCTTATAGTCGATCCTTGATGTAATCGTATCGTAATGGGAAATTCTTTTGTAGCTCCTCCAAATGTCTTTATACTCGTTACTACTCCATCATACATATCCTTAATAGTGTCTATGTATCTAGCATGCACTCTTTTTCTTTTTAGACCCACCAAAAAACATCTCTAGGGACCCTATCATATGTTTTTTCTAAATCTACGAATACCATATGAAGATCTTTTTTCTTTTCTCTATATTTTTCTAACACAAGTCTTACAAGGAAAATCGTCTCAATAGTTGGCCTCCCATGCATGAAATCAAATTGGTTCTCTGATATTGTTGTTTCTCTCCTTAGCCTATTGTCAATTGTCCTTTCCCAAAGTTTCATAATGTGACTCATAAGTTTAATTCCCCGATAGTCTAAGCAACTTTGAATGTCTCCTTTTTTTTTAAAGATTGGCATAAGTGTGCTTCTTCTCCAATCCATTGGCATCCGTTTTGATTTTAAAATTTTATTGAAAAGTTTTTTTAACCAAGTCAATCTAATTTCTCCTAAGCATTTCCAAACCTCTATGGGTATTTCATATGGGCCACATGCTTTCCCTATTTTCATTCTTTTCAATGCCTCTTTAACTTCTACAATTCTAATATTGCTTGTATAGTTTACATTTCTTTCTTGGTGTGGGTTTTCATTTATTATAGTATCAACTTGGCCATCACTAAATAAAATATCTAAGTAATTTCTCCATCTCTCCTTAATATCCTCTTCGCGCGTTAAAACATTTTGATTTTTGTCCTTAATACATCTTACGTGACTTAGGTCTTGTTTCTTTTTATCTCTTAATTTGGCTAGCCTATATATATATATATTTTTCACCATCTCTATTACCTAACCTTCTATATAGATCTTCCATGAAATTTGTTTTAGCTTGACTAACTACTTTTTTACCTTATTTTTTGGCTTCTCTATATTGATTGTACGCATCTTCATCTTGACACTTAGGTATTTTCCTATATATCTCTCTTTTAGTCTTAATTGCTCGTTGGACATCCTCGTTCCACCACCATGTTTCCTTCTTTGGAGGTCCCAAGCCTTTAGATATACCTAATACGTTTTATCCCACTCTCTTTATGCAACTACTCATTTCTAGCCACATTGTATTAGCATCTAAGTCAAGATTCCAAAAATTTTCCATTAGTAGTTTTTCTCTAAAATCTACTTATTTACTATGTTTTAGGTTCTACCACTTTATTCTATGGTCGCTAACTCTTTTATTCATATTATGTCGTCGTGTTAGCTTAATATCAAGTACTACTAACTTATGTTGGGTAGTAAGTGCTTCACCAGGTATTACTTTGCAGTCTCTACATATTTCTCTATCTATTTTTCCTGTTAAAGAAAATCTATTTGACCCTTGTTATGACAACTACTAAAAGTATTTTTATGCGACTCCCTCTTCCTAAAACTAGTATTTGCTAAGACAAGATCGTATGTTGAAGCAAATTCTAAGATTGATTCTCCTTGTTCATTTCTATTACCGTAACAAAAACCTCCATAAACTCGCTCAAGCCCATCGTTACTTGCCCCGACATGCCCATTTAAGTTTTTTCCAATATAAATATTTTCATCTAATGGTATACTTTGCATAAATCCATCCATACTGTCCCAAAACTTGCGTTTGATGTTCTCACTTAATCCTACTTGTGGTGCATAGGCGCTAAGTATGTTAATTTTTTCATCTCCAACAATTAATTTAACTAGAATCAATTTATCCCCCGTTCTTTTAACCTCTACGACCTTATCCTTATAATCATTATCCACCACAATTCCAACTCCATTGCATTTTTTATTTATACCAGTGTACCACAATTTAAACCATGTGCTTCCTATTTCTCTACTCTTTTCTCCTACCCATTTTGTCTCTTGGAGGCAAGCAATATTGACTCTCCTTCTAATCATGGTATCTACTAGTTCTATTGACTTCCCCGTAAGTGTTCCTATGTTCCATGTTCCTAAACGAGTTTTTTCTCCCTTTTGTATTTGTTTTCCTTTTCTATTTCTATTTTGTCTAAAAGATCTAGTGTCCGTATCTATGATTTTGTTTTTGTTTTCGTGTTTGTTTTAAACTAGCTTATTTACCCACACCCGTCCTTTGTGTGGGAACCCTTGCTCGTTTTTCTTCACATCCGGGCGACGATGTTAAGGGACTAGCTTCTTTACCCACACACGTCCTATGTGTGGGAACCCTGTTGGGGTATGTGCCCTAGGTCAATCCATTAACTGTCTTTATGAGTACTTTTAGTTAATAAAATAGAGGATTTCGTTTGTTGTTTATTATAATTAATTTGCATGTTTACATTATAATAAGATTCATAGGTGTTTACAATAATATCCTAAATGTCTCTAGTCGATCATTATACTGGGAACTATAATGAATTAAGACTAGTGTGAGTCTTGATTGATGATCATATGATGATTATACGTATAGGGATACGAATCAAGATCACGAGTACTTGTTAGGGAACAAAGTACTGGACCGACCCGCTATGAGAATATCAAATGGATTAAGTCATAGTTGTTTCTCATGATAGGTATATTTTTCAGTCCTCTGACTTGAGATTACCAGAGACTTCAACATTAGGAACATAGTGATTTGACACTATTAAACGTTGTCTTTAACTGGACGATTATAAAGGTTGTGATTGGTTACTGTGTGAGCAATGTGATGAAGTTGTGTAATCGAGATAGAATTTGTCCCTCTCATATAAAGAGAGATATCTAGTAGATCCCTCGATGTGTTAGACTATTAAAAGGCCTAGTCTAAGTGAATTGATATTAATCAATGTCACTTGGATGTTTTCAGTCTACTTAGAGGTCGAGACTAGTACGATTGAACATGTTGGATGAAAATTACATGCCTTATGTTTGATCAAAAGGATATCGTGTGACAAAAGGGTGTTATATACACTATTGATTAGGTTGTATCGATTTGATATTTGTACGACTTGGGTAGTTATAATGTCTTGCTCGAGGCCGCTTATGACTTGTATACCTAAATATGTTTTGGTTCACTGCCAACGTTGTATGAGCCTATTGGGTCGCACCCTAAGAATGGTTTTGTGAGATTTTAAGATGGTTCAGAAAAATAAATTGTATATGATAAAATTCATGACAGAAACGTCCTTGTAGTGTATTACACTTATACTTCTTTAAGTAGGGGTATATGTGTAATTTACTTAATCGTTTATATATGAGGGTTATATAAATAGACGCTTTAAGTTAGAACACACAGACGAAAGATTAAGGGTCGAAACTCTATTTTCATTTTAGAAACGACTTAGGGTTTTCTAGTACGCTCTGGATCGTTTTGGAGAGAAACAAAAGGTTTGGTATTCTCATGAAGCTAGCACTTCGAATCTCGACCGCCGTTCGTGTGTGGACTGCTGGTAAAGGGCGTTCGTCGTTGGCAGTTCCTTAGAGATCGATCAACCTTCAGAAAGGTATTTTGCGATCGAGGTATGATTAAGTTTTCTTGGTTTAAACATTTTTAATGGAATTAGATTCAGATCTTGTTGAGGTTTTTGTGAAAATTGTTTTGTAATCTCCGCTACGTATGAACCCCAAAACCCAACAGTGGTATCAGAGCCTTCGAGTTCGATTCCATTAAATTCATTGCATGTTTTCTTCTGATATATACATGATATATGATTGAAAGCATTTTAATAGTTTATGTATATGTGATATACATAAGTTTTCTGTGAAATTTATTATCATGTTTGGTGTATATGATACATATATTCGTGATTTAATTGAAATTAGTTTCGTATATGCTAGTAACCATGTTAGGTTAATTCGAATAATTTTAACGAATTGAGTTTCGTGTTATGTGATCCATGAAACCATTAGGTTCGATTGGGATAGTAGTTCATGATTCAATTACATGTTTGTGATTATTTGGATGAGGACCGAAATTGCAAATAATTAATTTTCAAAATTATTTATTTATCTTGTTATATCTATTTCGTTATGAAGTTTCTATTTGATAAAGATAAATAACAAATTAGATTAAGAGATATAAGCAAAATTGGTTTCGTTATCCCTATTGGATAGGAGATAAATATGGAGAATTTTGTTAGTGGTGATATGCTAGGATTCAAATATCTTAAGTCCTAATTGGATTAGGATAAGATGTTTAGTTAGATGTGGGCCCGGGTTAATTAAAAATATTTCAAATGACTTAATTTTGGATAAATTAAGGGGTAAATTTAGGATAATAAAATCAGTGAAAAATATGATTTCCTATAGCGAATTTTAATTTTCGGAATTGAAATTCGTCTTACAAAAAAAAAGCGGGGCGCGCGCCCCTTCACCGAACCACCACGTGACCGACACAATGGCAATCGTAAATCTAACTAATCCTAGCGCACGAAGATTCTTTTATTAGTGAACAGTATAAAAATCTCCAAATTGTTTATGGATTTAACAAATCAATAAAAATATATGATATTTCATTGTTTACATAAAATCACTAAAACTGAATAAAATCCCTCTATTAAATTTTAAGTCTCAGGACATCCATTTTAAACACTTGTCAAGGCCTCGATCAAACTAATACAGTTTCAGTCATAGCTGGGAGTATTATGTTATCTTGGTGAGACAAGTTGGATAAGAGTTACCAAAATATTTAAAATGGTCCGACTTAATAAAGCTATCAAAATAGTTTTGAGCTTTAGGCACATGATGAGATAAAAAACATGATAAGACATAAGATGTCTCGTATCTGATAAAAGTATCTAAAATTATTTAAGATGTAATTGGTAACTATTACCCACCTAAATAATCTAGTTCTGTGTTTCATGCCGTAGCTGTCATAAAATTAGGTGAAATATGGATTTTAGTCCCCTAAATAAACATTATATTTTAGGAGGGTTGTTAATTTAGTGGGAGTCTATTCCTCTATACTAAAACAAACTTTGCATAATCTTTATTGTAGATCAATGGCCTCTTTAAGTAACAATAATCCACTGTCACTGCGATCCAACCTTGAGAAGGATAAGCTATCTGGGACTAACTTTCTTGACTGGTTCAGAAACATGAGAATTGTTCTTAAGCATGAACGCAAGTTGTATGTCCCAGCCAATGCTACGAAAGCTTTGAAGGATGCACATAATAAGCATGTCAACGATTCTACTGATGTTGCATGGATTATGCTGACAACTATGGTTCCTGAACTTCAGAGGACATGGAACTAATGGAAGCCTACGACATGGCTATAACGCTGAAGGAAATGTTCTAACATCAAGCTAGGCAAGAAAGGTTCGAGACAATCAAGAACCTACATTCTTTCAAGATGACTGAGGGTGCGTCAGTTAGTCCTCATGTTTTGAAGATGAAGGGCTATGTTGACCAGCTTGATAGAGTCGTATTTCCCATAAGCCAAGAGTTGGCTACGGATTTGATCCTGAATTCATTACCAAAGAGTTACTCACAATTAGTGATGAACTACAATATGAATAATATGGAGAAATCAATTTTAGAGTTGCATTTGATGCTCAAAACTACTGAACAAAATATCAAGAAACCCTCTAGTAATGTGTTGATGGTCCAAAAGGGAAAGGGAATGAAGAAGAAAGGCACGGGCAAGGCTAGAGTTGCCAAGGTTGTTGTTGCACCTATCGCAAAGCCTGTGGAACAAGTCAAGCCCCAGCGTGTTCCTGCTTCAAAATACCCAAAAAAAAAGGAAGGAAATTGTCATTTACGTCATGCACTGGACATTGGTTCGAAATTACAAACTCTATCATCGGAAGATCTAAAGAAGAAAAAGGTTATGCGACTACCACTACAGGTATTTATGTTATTGAAATTAATTTATCTACTAGTGATTCCTGGGTATTAGATCTTTGGATGTGGATCTCACATTTGTATAAATGTGCGAGGGACTCACTAGAAGTAGAAAGTTGAAGAAAGGAGAAGTCATCCTCGCGTAGGGAATAGAGCAAGAGTTCTTTACTACTGGTTGTTGGATCATATGAGTTAGTCTTACCTAGTGGACTTATTTTAACTTTAAATAATTGTTATTTTGTGCCTGCCTTGAGCAGAAACATCATTTATGTTTCATGTTTAGATATGGATGGTTTTGACTTTATTATTGCGAATAATAGATGTTTCATTTCTCGAAAAGATATATTTCATGCAAATGCTGATTTGTGTGATGGTCTTTATATTCTAAGTATGAAAAGGTCCACTGATACTCCAGTCTTTAACATAAATACAAAGATATTCAAGTCAAATGATTTGAATCAAACCTATCTTTGGCATTGTCGTCTCGGGCACATAAACGAGAAACGCCTAAAGAAACTCCATAAAGATGGGCTTCTATATTCATTTGATTTAGAAACATATGAAACGTGCGTATCTTGTTTACTAGGCAAGATGACTAAAAGTCCCTTTACTGGACATAGTGAAAGGGCAAGTGATTTATTGGGTCTAATACATACTGATGTATGTGGTCATATAAACATAATGGCTAGAGGAGGTTATCAGTACTTCATTACATTTACTGATGATTTCAGGAGATATGGTTATGTATATCAAATGAAACATAAAGCTGAATCATTTGAGATGTTTTGAACGTTCAAAAAGAAGTGCAGAATCAACTTGGTAAAACTACCAAAACACTTCGATCAGATCGAGGTGGTGAATATTTAAGCCAAGAATTTGATGATCATCTTAGAGATTGTGGGATTGTCTCATAATTAACTCCACCAGCAACTCCACAATGGAATGGAGTTTCTGAAATGAGAAATCGAACCTTATTAGATATGGTTCGATCTATGATGAGTCTAGCATATCTTCCATTATCCTTTTGGGGTTATGCATTACAAACTGCAGCTTTCACTCTAAATCGAGTTCCTTCTAAAGCGATTGATAAAACACCATATGAGATATGGTACGGGAAGAGACCTAGTTTGTCTTTTATTAAGATTTGGGGGTTGTGAGGCTTATGTCAAGCGACAAGTCTCAGAAAAACTAGCACCTAAATATGATAAGTGTTTATTTGTGGGGTATCCTAAGGAAACAAAAGGATATTACTTTTATAATCCCACTGAGAACAAAGTTTTTGTTGCTCTGTATGGTGCCTTTATGGAAAAATAGTTTATTTCAAAAGACACTAGTGGGACAGAAATAAATCTCGAAGAAGTTCAAGAATCACAAATAAACACTGAACCGCTACTGGAAGTTCTACAACATTCTGAACCAGTTGAACCTCCACTAGTGACACAAGGCCCAAGTAAATCCGGTAGGGTAAGACATGAGTCAGAGATATTCAGATTTCTCATTACTGATAGTCGTGATGTGTTGCTTATGGACCAAAATGAGCCCACCACTTATTTGGAGGCTATGTCTAGACCAGACTCAGATAAATAGCTAAGTGTCATGAAGTCTGAGATGAAATCCATGTATGATAACCAAGTTTGGAACTTGGTTGATTTACCTGAAGGTGGTAAGACCATTGGGTGTAAATGGGTTTTCAAGAAGAAAACTGACATGGATGGCAAAGTGCATACTTTTAAAGCAAGACTTGTAGCAAAAGGTTTCAGGCAGACTCAAGGTGTTGATTATGATGAAACTTTTTCGCCAGTAGCCATGCTTAAATCCATAAGAATCTTAATTGCCATTGCTGCATATTATGACTATGAGATATGGCAAATGGATGTAAAAATAGCATTTCTTAACGGAAAGCTGCTTTAGGACATCTATATGACACAACTTGAAGGTTTTGTACATCCTGAGAATTCTGGGAAGGTATGCAAGCTTCAAAGATCCATTTATGGATTAAAGAAAGCTTCTCGGGGTTGGAATCTTCGTTTTGATGAGGCAATCAAGGATTTTGGTTTTTCTTAAAAACGAAGATGAGCCTTGTGTATACAAGAAGGTCAGTGGGAGTGTAGTTGTTTTTTTGGTATTGTATGTTGATGATATATTACTCATTGGAAATGACATCCCAACATTGTAAAATGTCAAGTCTTGGTTAGGGAAGTGTTTCTCAATGAAAGACTTAGGAGATGCAGCCTTTATCCTAAGGATAAGGATCTATAGGGATTGATCTAAGAGGCTAATCGGTCTAAGTCAGAGTGCTTACATAGACAAGGTGCTGAATAGGTTCAGTTTGCAAGACTCTAAAAGAGGATTATTGCCAATGTCTCATGGCATAAGTCTCAGCAAGATTCAATGTCCTAAGACAAATGATGACCGAGACGGTATGAATAAAATTCCATATGCATCAGCTATTGGATCTATCATGTATGCCATGCTATGCACTCGACCTGATGTATCATATGCTTTAAGCGCTACAAGCAGATATCAATCAGATCCTGGTGAGAGTCACTAGATAGCAGTAAATAACATTCTTAAATACTTAAGAAGGACTAAGGAAGTGTTGTTGGTCTATGGAGGTTTTAAAAATGATCTAGTTGTAAATGGTTACACAGATGCAAGTTTTCAAACTGATATAGATGATTTCGAGATCGCATCTGGATATGTGTTTACTTTGAATGGGGGTGCGATAAGTTTGGAAAAGTTTGAAGAAGAGAGCTGTGGTAGATTTTACAACGAAGAAAGTGAGTATATTGCGGCGTACGATGCGGCAAAGGAGGCAGTTTGGATCAAAAAGTTCATTTTTGAACTAGGTGTGGTTCCAAGTATTACTAACCATGTTTGTTTGTATTGTGACGATAACGGGGCAATAGCACAGGCCGAGGAACCTAGATCACACCACAGATCCAAACATATACTCAGGCATTTTCATCTCATCAGAGAAATTATTGAGAGGGGAGACGTAAAGATTTGCAAAGTACCTGCTGAAGACAACGTTGCGGGTCCATTGACAAAAGCTCTTCCACAAGCAAAACATGATGGTCATGTTAGATCATTAGGCATGAGATGCATGTACGATTGGCCCTAGTGCAAGTGAGAGATGTTGGGGTTATTTTTCAACAAACCCTTGCTTATTTTTCTTCACACCCAGGTGGCGATGTGAAACACACCCTTGCTCATTTTTCACTACACCCGGGCTCCAATGCAATGCGTCGCTAGGTGAGAACACCCCAACGTTTATATATGTTTAATCCATTTCATGAAAAAATGACAAAAGTTTTATGATGGTTGTCAACCTATCGCAACTCTCCTCCATTTTTCAAGAATGGGAAATGAGTTTGTGGCCTCCCTCCCCCACTTTTCGGGTATGAAAAGTGAGTTTGGGACCTCACTTACCCATTTTTCGGTATGAAAAAATGGGCATCAGAATCCTCCTCCTTTATCCGGACTTGGGACCGGCTATGTAGCGCACACACTGTACAATATAGTTGGAGTTGCTGGAAATAAACTACGCATAAATATAATTAAAATATATAATGAATGAATATATACCTTGATGTAAATCAAAGTTTCAAAGTATCTTCGGACGTAGATGATAAAACTAAACTAGAGCAATAGTTAAAAGTAAAACGAAGAGAGTTATGAGAGTTATTTCAAAGATCTCTGGCCTTTTTATAGTCTCATTATATATACATATATAGAAAAACTCAAATTCTTCATACTAATCTAAAAAACTCATAACTGACCTCAGCGATTTCTCAGCAATTCCTAACTTATACACAAATCGCTAAGCACATCACTAAGTTTAGCTCTCAGTGCTCCACCAATTCAACTGGCGATTTATAGTTCATTCTTCAATTCATTGTGGATTCGCTAGCCTTCTTTTGTTAGTAATTTATATGGCGACTCCTAATGTCATTCCAAATCGCTAGCTAATTATTGGTGCTATTTTCCAGTTTACTATTTTGCTTTTCTTTATCTTTTCTTTCATTTTTTCATTTTCTTATTAAAAACCTAAAATCACAAAAACAAGAGAATACCTAGTATAATATCATCCTTTATGTCTAACATCAATCTAAAATATACTATAAAATGTGTCTAATTATAGATTTATCAAATACCTTCAAAATCAACACTTTGCTGCCTCGATCAAAGGAATACTCTCATCATATTCTCTTTTCATTCTTTATAAATTGATTTCAATCTAATTCATCTGAACTTATAATAGAAATTTTAAACAGAACAGATTTTCAAATGGAAATATATTACGCACAAAAAAGAGGGTTTTTATAGAATAGAATGATTTAGCCAAATTAAAATATTCTTTAATGATAATTAAACCACCTAATGTAACACTTTTCGAAATTTCAAGTTCAATGCCAAGGCTAGTGCATAACATAGGTTTTCTTAATCTCCACTGACAAGCATCAAGCTTACGATAACTAATATAGAATCTCAAAACATAAAAACCACTATATTAGTTTCAATTTTAGAAAATACTTTATAATAGTATCACAATCAAAATCAATAAGAATTTTGCCAAGATACCAATGAATATGTCATTTAGTACATGTTAGATTAAGAAATACTTCATTCAACTTTAGTTTCAAGTACTCGAGTTAAGTTTTTCATTTGAAGAGTTTTAAGAACATTCATCTTTTTTGTCTCTCTTTATTTCTTTCTACTCCATTCTAATTATTTATTTTTCATGTAATTCATTTACTTTTTGTTTTTGAGTCCCTGCTTCATTTCTTTTGGACATGCTCACATTTTCCCACTATAGATTCATTGCTATATTTCCTTTGGAATCTATAGGATTCTCTATATATTTATTTTATAAACTCTTGTTAACACTTCTCACTACTAAAATTGAAGAAATTATTCTTTCTAACTTATATAAATTCATCGGTTTCTAACCTATTTTTTCTTTCAATTAAGGCATAATAGCTTTATATATATAGTACAAAAATACTTAATCAATAGATTTTGTATCATACGATCATAGAAATCTATCTTGTTCCTCTTGCACTATTATTTCGATCTTCTACCTATTATCATGACTAAGAGAAGGCATTCAATTTAGTGTTCACATTAAGTAGCAAAGTTAATTAAAAAGGGTTTAAAAACATTTTGATTCCTTCTATCATAAAATTCATTTGGGTAAAGAAAATATCACTTCCATTCAAAATTTATTATATATATTCATTTTTATTCTTTTCCTACCTAAAAATGAAATTTATACTTACTTGATTTCAGAAGAAATTTGAGAAATTTTGTCAACTTACGTGAATATCGAATTCAAAGTAATTCTGAACTTTTCTTCTACCTTTCTTTTCTTTCATTACCGTCAATTTCATACTTCGCCTAAAACTCATTCTAAATCTTATCCTCAAGGTTTAGAAATGATATCTGATTCTCAACATAACAAACATACCACGTGAAGTACAAAAGAATTAAAAAAATAAAAATAAATATGACATATCAAGAAATTAAGTTAATTTTACTAAGACAGAGTGCATAATAGTTAAATGAATAAACATCATCATTATATAACAAATGAAATAAATACCATACCCAAGCATTGAATATAATGTAAACATAGTATATCATCATAAACACAATGAATATAACCATGAAACACAAAGTATGTCATCACTACCAGAATTGCATAGAGGAATCTCATAATATCACTCAGAGACAAAGAAAAAATAGAATGAGAAAATCAATGTCGACAACCAGAAGTCGTGTCGTCATCATCATCATCTTCTGCCATATTTATCCTCTGGAGCTAATAGCTCACAGCAGGGTCGTAGAGGTGGTATTCCTGACCTGGCAATGTCGAAACATCAAGATTACTGCTTAGCAGTAATCTTATATGTGTAGATGGTACAGGAATCGATGTGCCTCCTTGATGTCCGATTCTCCTTGACATCGTACGCTTCATTCTGTGGATGCTCCTTGCTAAGGTTTTCTGATTCTCGAATGCCAGATCTTGATTTCAAAAAGTGTTCATTTAATTGTGCAAGATTGCGCCTATGAAAGCAGACTCTGACTCATCCATATATAGTTCGTCATAGTCCCTAGCAGGTTGCTTAATGTTCGGATCATTTTATGCTTTCGACATCTCTTCCATGATTCTCCTCGTGTCGTCTCTGATTTTCTTTCTCTACTTGATTTCTCTTCTCGCTATCTCGGCTCTCTCTCTCTCTCTCTCTCTCTCTCTCTCTCTCTCTCTCTCTCTCTCTCTCTCTCTCTTCTCTCTCTCTCTCTCTCTCTCTCTCTCTCTCTCTTTATTCTCTCGTATCTTCATAACCATTCACTCTACCATATCTTTCTGTAAACTTATGAATGATGGTCTTCTCTAGTAAAACATCTGTGTCGAGGTCTGCCATGTTCAATCGATTTATCCTACAAAACGTCATAATCGTTAAGGGAAAAGGAAGTCAATCATTTTTCTTACTGGTAATGGCAGTCATAATTGATTTATAAATGATTTTTCCAACATCCAAGTATCCTAACCCTATGAGAATTTGGTAAAGTAGGGTGGCCTTGTAATTCATTATTTTGTAGTATTGCAAGCTCGATTATAAGCTAGCATTAATGAAATAACAATAAGCTTTAGTGATCTTCCTAAAAAAAAATATAGTTATGTGTTTAGGATGCCCCTTCATATCAAAAATAAGTCCATCTCTATGGACTGCCTCTAAATTCCCTTTATTGTCTCAGTGGGGAAATGGAATTTAATCCCATAATCGAGTTTTGGGTACTCGTCATTTTATATTTGATGAAAATCCAGTAATCCAAAATACTGATTTATTCTTGCAGCGGAGTAGTCCAATATCCTCCCTCTAACTGGAGACTCAGTCTTACTTTCATTTCCATATGCATTGGCGTAAAATTCTCGTACTAAAGCTTCATAACCCCGTTCACTATGAATATCCTCATGGTCTAGGTGGTTGTTATCTCTAGTTGGTAATCCCCAATTTCTCGTTTCTATGATGTCTAGGATCCTAGGCATATACTTCAATTCATTTTTCGCATTAAATCCCCTCTCCGGGATTAGTTTCTTATCCTTAATTACATCATTCCTAAGTTTTTCCTATGCCTTTTCATTTACAAAATCTTCTTTCTTCAATTCATATTTTTTCTCCCCCATCAGTATCTCTTGTTCAACTTCCTCTACTTCCTCCTCATCCACATAATCATCCTCAGTGTAATAACTAAATGAAGAAGGTGGAGTAGGTTCTCTTTATAGTCTAATCCTAGGTGTGTTGAAAGATATGGATATGGGTTAGATTTGAGAAACTTTGGATTTTGCTTTTTTATTTCTCTACTAACTTTTCTTACCCCTTCTCTTCTTGTAAGACTCTACCTTTTCCTCCTTCGGCCATTTGAAATATTGTAGGTAAAAGAATTAACTTGTAAAATTACTTGAAACCAAATTTATCGAAAAAGTATTCGATAAAGTTCAACTTATCTATCGAAAATAAGAAATCATCAGGAAAAGAATTTTGAAATTTATATGAAAGTTGTTGATAAAATAATATTGGTAAAAACAAGCTTTGTAAGTAATTCAAATCAATCAATAAATAGTCACAAAAAACCCCCCCAAACTTATTTGAAACTTAGTCTCAAATTAGTTTGCGTATATAATTCAATCAACTCGCCATATATAAAAAATAGTTCAAAAATTCGATAGTGATAAACGAATCATCACATCACTCCTAAACTAGTATTATAATAAAAAACATTCGATATCAAAATCATTTTAAGGAAAAAATTCAAAGTTGAGTTCATATCCTAACAATCAATCTAAAACCAACAAAAAAGCAAAAAAACTAATTTATAATAGGTTAGGGTTTTAGTTAATTACCTTCTTGAAAGTGATTCTTTCAAGTATTGAACCCAAGATCCCTTCTCTAGAACTCTCCTAAGCTCCTATTCAAACTCCCTTGCTTAGGCCTTAAGTGGCTCTATACTCTCAAAACTCGCCAAATTTTTTGGGTTAAATATGTGAGGATTGAGGTGGGAATCACTTAAATATACTAAAGTTAAACTTTATAAGGTTGAATCTAGGCAAAACTTGGTGTGTTGATTGAAAGAGTACAATGGTTGTGAGAAGAAATGGTTTCAATGTGGCAATTTGGGATTCCATTTTTAAAAACTCAAATTTGTTACGAACAAATCAGGGTTTAAGTGGATTCGCGAGGAATTGTTGATAAAATTGCTGGAAATGAGCCTCAGTGACTCAGCGATTTATCTAGTTATTCTAGTTATAAACATAATTCGATGAAAAATCATTGACTTCGAGTTTACATTGAAAATTATGCAAACTTCTGCCAATTTACCTATCGTTTTTTAGTACAAATTGGAATAGTTGGAAAATCGCTGGTTTAATTTTATTATTTTTCAAACTAAATTGATTTTCCTAATTAATTATCACACATATATATATTAATGAAGGTAGAAATATTCAAGATTTTGGGATTTAACTAAGATATGTATTAAATAATTTATTTTATTACCATAAATAACTAATTAACATAAACCTAATATATTAAAAAATATAGTACGGAAATAAATTGGCTCGATCAACCCCTACATGAAACTTTTCCGAAATTGAATTCTTAATATATCCCCATTATAAGAGTCAAAAGTTGAGAGAATAGAAAAATGACTAACTAATCCTAATATTAAAATAGAAAATAAAGATAGAGTACGGGTGCCTCCCATAAAGCACTCTTGTTTACTACCATTGGCTCGACTGAACCACAAAGTTATAAACTGGTTCTATGAACTTAAGTGTAGGATTATCCACTCTTGTGCCATTCCAAAAAGTGATTGCTCGGTCATGAACTCGAAAAGTAATCGTCTTGTTCAAAGTTTCCATGAAAACTTTTGAAATGGCTAAGAAAGGTCGTCCTAAAATTAATGAAGGGTCTTCGTTAATGAAGTGTGGCATAACAAAAAAGTATGTAGGAATAATATACTTTTCAATCTGCACTGATACATTAGTAACCACATTTATTTGTTTTACTTAATACCGGTTTGGTAGGGCAACTTTTTCAGAAGTAAGTACATCTAATTCTATTTGAGTGTGAAGGAAAAAAATGAATTGGCATGTATTTTTCTCTAGAACATGTATCACATATAGCTTAGCTCATTTGACCTTTATCTTTATGTATATATCTCATGGATCATCGAGCTTGACAATTGTTAGATTCTTTTTTTTTCTTCTTCTTATTCTTTGTAGATTTAAATTCCTCCATGTTATTATTCTGAGCATTTTTTGATTGCTTAACCCTCCATTCTCAGGTTGTTGTCCATTGATTAGCAGTTTTTTCACTTTGCTTGTTCATGGTTTTAGCATTTCCATCTTCCATTGTTTTTTTTTTACATTACTAGCATATATTTTAGCTTCATGATGATTTTATTATAAAAATTCATTATTTTCAATTTTTTCATTATCAAAATCATCTAAGTTTCCACAAATATCTTCATCATCAAAGCGAAAAGTGATAATTTTATTTTAAAACTCCATAGACATTGTTCCTTCAAATATATCTAGTTTCATTTTAGCTGTTTTAAGGAATGGTCTTCCTAAAAGTATAGACGGGGACTTTGCTGATATTGAGTCTCCTATTTTCCCATGACATAGAAGCCAGTGAAAATATTAAGTCATTAACTTTGACTAAAATATCTTCTAATAAATGATAGGGTTTAACAACGGTGTTATCAGCTAAAGTTAGGTTAATAGGTGTATTGGTCAGTGAACCTATTTTTATTTATTCATATAACTAAAGTGATAAAACGTTTATTGATGCTCCAAACTCACACATGGCAAGATCTATTAAAGAAGTTCCTATTGTGATAGGGATTCCAAACATCCATAGGTCGCGAATATTTCTCAAGTATTTTTTTTTAATTAAAGTAGATAATTTTTGTCCTAAGTTTTCTTTAGATTTTTCTAAAAATTCGTCTTTTGATTCAGAGAATTCTTTCAAAACTTTATCATAATTAGAAAAATACATAATCGATTCCATCAATGGTTCATTGATTTCTATCTTCCTAAATGAATCAAGAATGTCTTCATTGATTTCTTCCTCCCTAGCATCAGTTAATCATTTTGGAATTGTAGAATATGAACATATGTCTTCATTCGAATTGTCATAAATCTTATCATTTTCATCTTTATCAATTAATTCAAACTTTTGTAAAGATTTTTTATATGCTGCAGCTCGACTAAATACCATAGGTATAGCCTTCCAAGAAAAGGTTTAAGTTTCAATTGTTCAGCCATCCATTGTCTAGTAGGAATGACATTAGCCATTATTTCTTCTTGTTCTTCTTTAATAGTCTCTTGAACCTTCTTTTTATTACGTTTTTAGGTGTCTTACCAGTTATAGTTGTGTCTTTCTTATGATTAAAAATATCATTAACTTATGCTTGATTAGTAGGAGCAACATTGGTCTGAGAAGGTGTTTTAGCTTCACTACTCTATTGAGTACTTAACCTATTTATTTGCAAATTCATTTGACTTAACTGATTTTTCAGTTAATTAATGGTAGTCTCAGTCTTAATTTAATTTTGAGAAATCGGTGTAAAATTTTGATGACATTAACTCATAAAGTTGCGATGTATGTGCTCTAAATTTGGATTCATTGGTTGAATGTTTTGTTAAGGTTGTTGATTAGCTACAGGTTGTATCTGGGCTTTTGGTCTGGTAGTGTTATAATTTTGATTTTGTAGACCATAGCTAAGATTTGGTTTCGATCTTCCAGGATAATAAGTATTTTTAGCATTTAAATTTCTAGGGGACTAGAAAATTGATTCATCATTACATTAACCTCCTCAGTGTTTTCATCATGTAGAGTATGACACGCATTTTTAGAATGTGTAACCTCATTACAGAACCGCAAGCCTACACTTGATTAGATTTTTCGTTAACTAACAGCTTAACCATCTTAGATAATTCATCAATTTTATCATCGGATGCATTATTTTTCTTACTATCTACTTCATAAAGTTTCTTTTTTTGAGGATTCAACCTTTACACCATTTTCCATTTCAGTAATTATTTCTTTCACTAAAGTAGGTGTTGTTTCAAATAATGATCTACCACACAGTGTGTCTAGTAGTTGTTGTTCAAAATGATTGAGTCCTTCATAAAAATATTCTAAATAGCTCTTTGAGTATATCCATGTTGTGGACAAGAATAAATTAGTCTTTGAAATCTGTCTCTAAATTCATTAAAGTTTTCATCATCTTTCATTTTAGCAATTGTGATTTACTTTCTATAGGAACTAATTTTTCTAGCAGACATATATTCATCTAGAAAAGCCTCTAACATTTGAGTCCATGTAGTTATCGAATCCGGTGGGAGATAGAACAACTAGTATTGTGCTTGATCTTTCAATGCAAATGGAAAAGCCTTAAGTTTGACTCATTCTAAAGTACATTCTATCGGTTTCATCCCATTAACTTTACGTTGATACACCCCTATGAATTTTTGTGGGTTTTCAATGTCTTTACCATAGAAGTTAGGTAAGGCACTAATAAATCCAGATCTAAGTTCAAATTCAAGAAATCCATTAGGGTATGCTATACATATAGGTTCATATGCTGTAACGTTTTGATTTATTTATCAAAAAAGGAATACTCTATTATTATTGATAACTCTGTTATCATTGTTATTATTAGTGACATTGTCATTAATATCATTACTGTTGTTTTCCATCATATTAACTAAATTTTCCCTAAGTGGTTGTCTTAAACTCTGATTAAGAACTCTATCAATTTCAGGATCAAACGAATGGAAAGATCTAGTCTAGTTAACATGATGAAATGTGTCGACCATACAACGTCTATAATCCTTTAGAAATTATCTAAAACTCCTCGGTAATAGCGTCAAAAATTGGCATGTGTCAAACATGCACAATAATTTCACGTGTTTTCTACTAACTTGTAGTTGTGGTAAATGGGATATCATCTCCACGTGGATTTTCAAAATCTCAAAGGAAAGTAACTTTTATTATTTTTATTAACTTAATTAATATAGTTAAATGGGAATAAAAATACTAAATAACTTAACAATTATAATTACTAATTCAAATAACCAAAATGAACTAAATTAATCTAAACAAATCAAATTCAAACTAAATTAAACAATATTCAAATGCAATTCAATATAAATAAACAAACATCTAAACAATCCCCCACTACACAATATAATATATTTGGATTACTTTCAAACACTAGAACATGATATTAATTCACTATATAGTTATAATTATAAAACATGGAATCTTGGAATTATTAAACCTCATTTCATAATAGGTTGATAGCCTTTAACCGGCTACCAATTTTCCTTAATTCAACGGAAATGTCACATTCTTATCATTGTAAATCTACCCATTAGATAAAATGCAATACCATAAAAATACGATAGCATTACGTTCAATGAAAATCATGGCTAATCTATGTCGATATTAACGAAGCCATATAATAAAAAACTTAGAACACAATCACCTTAGACATCCACTCAGGAAATGCCCTATAGATTAATCCTAGTTACTATTTCTATAACTGTTGTCAATAACTATAGATATAGATTCAAAATCTTAATACCACATGACACATTTGCAACTATGCATGTAATACTAATCTTATTTAGTTTAATACACAAAAATAGTTTGTTAATTTCGTGATTGACGTGTATGAATAGATCTAAAGCATTAAGTATATGATTCCTTAATCATAACTATCTAATAATCAAAATATACTACATTATCTAGGGTTTATTTAGATTAATAGACTACTCACTTATGTTGGAAATAAGTAACGTATAAATATAATTAAAAGACATAATGAATGAATTAATACCTTAATATAAATTAAAGCTCCAAAGTATCTTTAAACATAGATAATAAAACTAAATTAGAGCAATAGTTAAAAGCAAAAGGAAGAGAGTTAGGAGAGTTATTTCAAAGCTCTCTAGCCTTTTAATAGTCTCCCATCGTATACATATCATATATAAACTCATATTATTCATACTAATCTAAAAACCTTGTAATCAACCTCAACTATTTCTCAGTAATTTCTAACTTATACACAAATCATGGTGCAAATCACTGAGTTTAGCTCTCAGTGCTCCATTAATTCAGCTGGTGATTTATAGTTCATTCTCCAATTCGTTGTGGATTCGCTGGCCTTCTTTTGCTACTGATTTATATGTCGATTCCTAGTGTTATTCCAAATTGTTGGCTAATCGCTGGTGTATTTTTTTAGTTGACTATTTTGCTTTTCTTTCTCTTTTCTTTCATTTCTTCATTTTCCTATTTAAAACTTGAAATCACAAAAATAAGAGAATATCTAGTGTAATATCATCATTTATATTTAAAATCAACTTAAATTACATTATAAAATGTGTCTAATTATTGACTTGTCACCACCTCTCAGTCGGGTGAGATCAACAAGTCGAAAGCAGTTTGTCTTTATGAGATTACGAAGTTTGGAGAGATCAACATCGGGGAGGTCATACACACTACTCTAAGGGAGTCTTTCATGTCTAAAAGAGACAACAAATTGTTGTATCCTATTTTAATTTTTCAGATGTGCTTAAAGGTTGGAGTGAGAATGAGAGATTATGAAAAATTCAATATAGATTCCCAACAAACCATAGACGAAGCCTTCATGCTTACATTGAAATCACCACCTGGTCACCAAGACACCGTGGATGTGAGAGAGAAAGAGATAGAGTGGCCGAGGGAGCTAGACATGATGTTGAGTTGTTAGCAAAGAGATAAGACGATCAGGTAGTAACAGAAGCAGCAGTAGCAGTAGAGCTATCTCAGGAGCTTGAAGATGAAGAGAATGAAGAAGATGAGGAGCAACAGGAGCAAGGATATTTTGAGGTCTACGAGTTTGTAGACCTAAAAATAAGAGAGTAAGACTTGAAGGGTCCTAAAGTCTTTCCACCACCTCCTCCTTCATTTGCACCTATACCAACATCTTAGGGTTTGACTCTTCGATAGCAGACGTTGTAGATAGCATAGATGAGGAGACAATACAAAAAGGATAGAGCACAATATCAGGCAGCTATGTTGAGATATGAGCAAGATATGGAGAGGATAGAGCAACACAAATAGACCAAGCAAACAATTTCATGTTATTTGTCAATCATCACAGAGCCATAGCTAGATATGAGAGGAACAGATGTTTGAAACTTATTAATAGGGCAATATGCTTTCCAGCAACACCAGCATATGTGTTTGATAAGGATTTTGTGAAAAGCGGGAGAGTGAAGCATCCATTGACACCATCCCAAGCAGGAACAAATGATGTAGATGACAATAATGACACGCAGTTCTTAAGTCAATGTAATAAGAAACCTTTAGACTTGGGGAGTGGAGAGTGAATTTGATACCATTCATACATTTTTTAACATTTGGGATGTTTTTTTAATTATTTACTTATTTTAATGTTTAGTTTAGTTTATTAAAAAATTTATGTTATTATATGTTCATGTGTTTTAGTATCTTCATTTTTCAGGCTTAATTTTAAACCTTGAGGACAAGGTTTGGTTTAAGTTCGTGGGCATCGACACTACACTACACTATAGAAAAGTAGTAAGGTAGGCTAAGAAATCAAGATAAACACTATATGTATGATTAATTTAATTTTAATTTGAAGCGGTTAAGGAGGAAAACATGGTATTGTATAAATTTTTCATTTTATTCACTATATGAATATTTAAGTAGTATAGATTCGGCTATATATAGTAATATGTAATGAATAAGTAGTTCATTTGCATGTTCATGCCTTTCATTGGGGATGAGTAGATTATAAGTATCTTGTCGATATGAAACTCAAAAAATATTTTAAATTTTGAAGAGAAGAACCAATGAAATGTAGCAAACAACAATTTGATTTCATGATTAAAACCTAGAGTTAGGGAAAACCTTGAACTTGAAACAAAAGTAGGAAATTAAAACACTTCTTTTGGAAAAACTTAGATTTCTA